>JAVMKO010000011.1:10157602-15157602 GCA_032164245.1 Sternotherus odoratus | reverse complement strand
AGCAAGGGAATGCGACAGCATATTGCAGCGACTAGCTCCAAGTAGATCCACCTTCTGACAGACATCCATTTTCAACTTGTCAAACTGGGTTTTGGTATTTTTCACTTGTGTCTGCACCTAGAACCATGAAAGTTGAAATTTGTAATAGCTAAAGGAGATCATAGATATGTGTATGTGTTGCAGAAAAGAACTCCTGAAAATATTTCACAGTCCTAGTATGTATAGCAGTCTTGTCCTGGAGAATCTGTAGGAGTAATTTGTAAGCTCCATTGTTAGAGGTATTGCACATGCACACATAATGTAGAGATCGTCCCTGCCCTAATGAATTTATAATCAAATGTCAAAAACCATATAAATTAGCTGCTAAATATGGTCTCTTCACTGCCAAAAGGGGAAAAAATCCTGTTTATATGCAAGAAAGGAATATTCAAGTTGACAACATTCAGATAAACACCAGGAAATTCAGAATACAGGTGCGGTGGGCACTGTAAATTGTCCACTTGCAGGAATACATTACAATCTGGTCTTGTGACTGCATACAGGAGCAATATCTGGTTTGTAGTAAGAAAGAAGTCTGACTTCCCTTCACCCCTCTCTTTGGTGTAGTGCTAAAAGAATTGATGCAGGGAGGCTAGAATGAGGAGGGTAAGGCGCTACACCTGAGTTGGGAAATCTTTGATATATATATTTTTTGTGGTAATGAGCTCTGATTTTTGCTGCTAAGCAACTTCTTCTGATTCAATAATACATTTTTTTCTGACTTACCTCACAAGCTTCCATGTAGTGTCAAGGATTTTAAAGCAAGAGGGCGAATGTGTATGCTAACAACATGGAGCAAAAGAACCTGATGAAGTGGTAAGAGGAACAGCAGCAGAAATAACAAGAGAAGCAACATCAGCTCCAGTAATTTATGTGGCTGCAGCAGCAAAATCACCACCAACAGGAATTGGTGGATATGAGGAAAACTTGCTTGTCAAGGGAGGTAATCAATCGTCTGTTACCCTTATAGGAGAAGGGTTCTTAACCAAAATGGGACATCTGTATTATAATGAAGATCATATAGTACTCTGTTCTGTGCAGCAATACAAAATGTTATTTAAATTACTGACTATTATAACAAGTACAGTTTTTTCAATTGCTGTATTTTGTAATCAGTAAGTAGGGTGACCAGATGTCCCAATTTTTAGGGACAATCCTGATTTCTGGGTCTTTTTCTTACATAGGCTTCTAATACCCTCCACTCCCACTGCCGTCCTGACTTTTCACATTTGTGTCTGGTCCTCCTATCAGTAAGTCACAATGCCTTGTGTTATGTGACCACATGATTTATTGTAATCAAATATACAAGACATGTCTCTACTAAGAAAACTTAAAAAATCCTCCTGGTGCATCCTAGTATAAAAGACAAGTCTTGGTGGCCAGACACACCCAGCTGCGAGCTCTGTGCCTGGAGTCCGGGCAGCTCCTGGGAGCATTGATGAGTTGCTAAGCTCCCCACAACTGAAATGACACTGTACATGGTTTATCCTTCTCTATTGCTGGCAACAAGAAGGAAATAAATACTTTTCTGAACTTCTCCATTTGCTTGCAGGTGTCAGGATCCAGTTCTTGGGACACATCCTTCATCCACAGCAAGGCCCCTCTGTATTCTATGCGGGCCTGCTCCATATGATCGATTGTTAACAAGGTATCAGACACAGCCCTGTGACTGAACGTTGCTAGTTCCTGCCCAAGACGAGACAAGGGGGTACAAAGGCCTACCCTGGAGGTAAAAGAAAGAAACAAGTAGAATGGGTTACAAACAGTAAATTCTAGTAAGAGACCAGCTACAATTTTTGTGTATGTGTGACCATATGTTGTGGTGAATTCTTTCTTGCATTTAGAAAAGGCCTCCCAGGGCCTGACTCTGAAAGGTGCTGACCACCTCCTGTCAGATACTAGATGCCCTCTGAAGTGAATGGAGCTTGCCATTTTGCAGGATAAGACCTAGGGTACATGACTACTCTGCAGCCACAAGTGTAACTTGCAGCTCACATAGAGGTACTCATGCTAGCCATACTCTAGCTCAGGGGTAGTCAGCAGCTGGACCATAGGCCAAATCCAGACCACCAAATGTTTTTGAACAGACCACAAACACTTTTTATTTACTTATCATTATTGTTGTTATCTTTGTATTATTTTCTCTAAAGTCTGGACTTTGACTGTATCTGAATCAAGAGATTTGGACCTTGACAAAAAATAATAGATTATCCCTGCTCTAGCTGTACAAACCCGTCTGACCCTCTCAAGTACATCCCCGTTTGTGCAGCCTATGCTGAAGCCTATGCTGCTGCATCCTCAGAGCTCTATTTAGTGAGCTAGACAGAAAAAAGCTAGCAAGAGTACATCTACACAAGCTGCTATTCCTGTGTGTCGCTGCAGCATAGTGTTACTTCAAAGTGGTCAAATGCTACAAATACCAACATTCAGAAAAGAGAATGGTCATAATTAACTTAAGAGGAATCTAGCAAACTGCCAGGACCAGAATGGATGTGTTCATGTAGTATTAATTTGGAATTGCTAGGTTTCAGTACACAAAGAGAATTAAAATATACAATTGTAATGAGTAATGTTGTGCTCTTGGCTGGGCAAAGAGATTGGGACTGGGATGAGAAGCCTGAGAAAGAGATTAGAATTGGCTAGTTGAGGAGAATGGGATTGGGACAAGGAGTCAGGAGTGTGGATGATACAGACCTGGGACAAAGACTGGGCAGAAGGTAATTGGGATAACTGGGCAGAAGAATATGTGCCCACTAGAGCATACTTTCTTGCAAAGCCTGGAATGGAACCCACAAATTGTGAATCTCACTATTCCTGTACTGCCAGTACATATTTGTGAAACTCACTGTCAAAGTGCCCCATCCCTCTCTAGTCCTACTTTCACTATCAGGTACTCTGTTAGTTCAACTGGCAGAGAGGTCTGTATGGAGAATTTAAATTTTCCAACCCTGCAAATGACCCATGTGGATGCCAATACGATGCTATATGATGGAATTTCTGTTTTTTCAGTTCACTTTTTTTAAAACTTAAGAAATTAAACAAAAGCTAGTTTGGGCCCCCATGTGCATATGCATTATGATAGTCTTTAATTACATAAACACATAGTACTATTTTTTCCCCAGGACTCCTGCTTGCTTCACTGCATAGGATGGACTTGCTCTGGGGATGAATCAGGGTTGTGTAGTGAAGGAGGCTGTTGTCTGTACAACACCTGCTTCATTTGCTACAGGAGTTGGAAAATGTGTAGTGAATGAGGAAGGGGATTTCAGAAAGAAATGAATGTTTCATAATTAAGGCAGTTGAATGCTTTCTGGCAGAACTGGATTCTATCTCTGCCTCTGCCAGTGTTTCTATGTGATGTTAGGCAAGTAAGTTAAACCAAGTTTTTCATAGGTGGTCACCAATTGTGTGCTGCTGGGTATGAAATGCACAAGTGATAAGTATCACACCTGCAACTGAAGTCCGTGTGCTTTGGTCATAGAAAGTGCTATATAATGCTATGTACTCTGGTCTCAGGTGTCACAAATCAGCCACCTAAAATTAGTGGATACTTTTGACCTTAATCTCTTTGTGCCTCAGTTCCTCCTCTGTAAAATGAGTACGGTATCCATTAATCTCACAGGGGTCTTGTGAAAACAAATTAATTTATATTTGTGAAGCACTCATATACTATACTAATCAGTAACATAGAAAAGCCCATCAAGAAATTAATAATTCTGACTTCAGAGCAGGGTTTAAATAGCATGGAGTTTGAATAGCCTGGGGCCACACAATGAACAATGAGGCTAAAACAAAATTTTGAATCATTCTGCCTAGTGGCTGTTGAGGCTCCAAGGGTTTCCAGGTGTCTGTCTCCTCAGCAGCCTAAAAACTTCAAGGCCAAGTTCTAAGACTCCCAGATTCTTGACAGGTTTCCTGGGACGGGTGCAGTCATGGAGCAGTGGAGGCCGGGGCTTTCAGGCTCCACACTCCTTGACAGCCCCAGAAACATTTTTCATTTCAGAAACAAAATATTCCAGAATTTGCCTTCCACAAGAAATTGAGGTTTTGATTTGTCCCAGTTTGAGCTGAATATTCCCTCCAAACCTCAAGTTGTTTTGTTTTTGAAGAGGTGAAATTCACTTTCTTGTTCAGTTATATTTATTTCTCCCCTGCTGCACTTGATGTGTAAGATGAATAGTTAGGTGAAATAGTAAGATGAAAGTTAGGGAGCCAGTGAGAGGTGCTGAGAACCAAATTATTTGCAACTACCATTCACTTTACACTTGTGTAACTGAGGCATTTTCTAGACTAGAATTGAAAGTGTGATGTTAGCCTGTGTTAGTATATGTAACACACTTTGAAAGTCTACTATAGATAAGGTACACTGCCTTTAACTCATGCTAAACTGGTTAAGTTAAATGTGGGGGAGCCCAGGCTTCAATTCGACCAGCTGAGCATGTGTTAAAGGCGGTTTGCCTTGTCTGCACTAGACTGATGTGTTAGCATATGTTAGCTAATGTGTAGTAATCTATTTTAATTCTATTCTATTCTAATCTTATTTTGTCTGGGTAACCTTAACTTTTGGATTTCCTAACTTTTGGTATGCTTTACTTTACAATTTTAGTTTTTTTAAAACATAGGTTAAAATTTAGAACTTACATACAACCCTTCAATGCATTTTAGAGGAGGGTAAGTACTATCATCTCCATTTTATACATGGGGAAAACTAATTTGTCCAAGATTATTCAGCATGTCATTGACAGACCTGGGATTGGAATCCAGATTTCCTGACCCCAGGTCCCATGTCCATATACATATTCTGCAGAATCCTTTCAAATTGAAAATAGCTTTTGATATATCTGTGTCATGCTCAGTTTTCTGAAGGAGCATCCCATTTAAGATAAACTAACATACCCCATACTAATTAAAATGTTCTATGACACTCCTATCTTTGCTTCAAACAGCAGTGAAACCCATTATGAATGGCCTTATTAAAGAACCTGATTTCAATCACCAAAGTACCCTTTTCAATGCAGAGATACAAAAGATATAAACTTTAAAGAGAAATATTACTTCATTCATTACATCAGATTGTTTTTCCTTTGTGAGCTTGACGATACTGGGTAAAATACAGTCATGGAGTAAATAAATGCAACATCCATATAAATCTCTGGCTAACTTCTATTATGTAAATGATATATATTAATCAGAAAACTGGTGTAAATGATATGGTAGTCTAATTTGCAAGAGAAGTCCATCAGGCCTCTTCTGCAACCCTTACTCAAAATAGATAATACATACAGTAAACCCTCGATTTAACGGACCTCGATTTAATGGACTTCGGATGCAACGGACAAAATTTCTGAGCAAGTCTGATGCATCCGAAATCCATTTCTCGCGGGCTGGCTGCCGGCTCCCGGCTGCCGCCCGGGTCCAGGCAGCGGGCGGGCTGGATGCCGGCTCCCGCCTGCAGGCGTGCTGGCTGGCTGCCGGGTCCCGCCCGAGTCCTGCCAGCGGGCGGGCTGGCTGACGGTTCCCTGCTGCTGCCTGGGTCCCAGCAACGGTCGGGCTGCGTAGCTGCCGCCCCGACCCTGTGGCGGGCGGGCTGCTGCTCCGACAGCTCGTTGTTGTTTTTTATTAAATAACGGACTTTTTGATTTAACGGACACCCCCTCGCCCGAATTAGTCCGTTAAATGGAGGTTTTACTGTACTCACATAGGCCCATTAATTGCTTGCATAGTAAGGTACTACCTGACATGAATAAGGCTGTCGGAATACAGCTCTCCGCAGAGATTAAAATGAGTAATTTACGCATCAAAGGCACAAACAAGGGAATACAGCAGGAAAACCAGCTAGCAGAATGGTGTAACAGCATAGGGAAGATGGTGGTCTGTTCCCTGCTGCAATTTTCCTACTGCCCCTTCTCAGTGTTACACTTGTTTAATATATTGGTGCAAGCTATACTACTTTATCATTTGCACCCACTTATGTTTTTTGATCAATTTACTCATGATTGTAGACTGCAGAATTTGGCCCATTCACTACAGCAGAATGTTTTATTTGTAAGTTCAATTCAATTCTATATTTATATTTTCAAGTTGAATTACACTAATCTTACTGTCTGTACTTATTGATTATTTGTATTTTCTGTATAATTTATTTTATTATAGTCTATTTGTTTTACATAAAATTGTATTTGCTTTCCATGAATCTAACCTCAGAATTTTATGAGGTGCATTGTTCCATGTACATAACTTTATATTAATAGCACCAAATGTAACTTGAAGGAAGATTACATAAAATAATTGAAAACCTTTGATGAGCTGAAGAACAGAGGATCTTTCCGGTGGCTTCCATCATTTTGCCAGCTTTAGTAGTATCTTGTTCTCCTTGAACCTTTAAAAAGACCCCTAGCTCATTTTCTTCCTCAGACATAACTATAAAAGGAAATAGTTGTACAATATAAATACATAAACTAGCACTTCCAATGTATTTAATCATATTAAGAATAGTCCCGAGGGAAAACAAGCACATTGTTGTTCAAAGTGATAAGATGCATAAAAAGATCTTTAGGTTTTGACCGCATTTACAGTTGAATATGGTCTGTATTGGGGGGGAAAGAAGGAATACATTTTAAAATAAAATATGTCCAAATCAGACTTCTCAAATACTTTTTTCATGTGGGGTAGTTGGGCATCTTAGAATCTGAAGAACTTCAAAGAGATAATACTGTGCCATAATTTAACTTGGAAAAACTCCCAGTTTTATTTAAAACCATTTACTTTCATAAAGAGGGAGGAGTTTTATATTAACCACTGTTCATGTTTTCACATAGTTGTAATGGCTTCCCTGGCTTCCCTTAGTTCAATGACAGCCTCAAGATTTAGGCTACTAGAACTAGGTAAATTAGCCATATAACGGAGTTCTTCATTTTCTGCCATTAGTACAATATAGGTAGCATTAATGTATTCTATCACAAAATCTTGTCACTCAGGGTTTATACTAAAATAGTGACATTCTCCAGAAATTAAAAACCATTTCAGATATGCCAGAATGTTGTTTTAGGTTAAACAGTTATCTGGTTTTAACAATGGATTTAAATTAAAAATATTTCTTTTAAAAAGTAGTGATCGTTATTACACCAACTTAAAATACATATGTTATTGCATACCATTTAGTCTCTGCTGGTATTTCTCAATAGTCTTTAGAAGATCTATACAGCTTGCCTGAATGGAGTGAAAAACCTTGGAAAAGAAGAGTTAGCACATTAGTTTATGGAAACAGTAATGTGAATTTAAATAAGAAAATGTCTGTTTGGTATATAAGGTTATACAGCCTAGGATTCAGCAAGTTTACCAGTAAAAGAAATTTAAAGCTAGAGAGATTCTTTTAGAAATCAGGTGTCTGTTTCAGTTGAGATAATCACATATATGACTTCCATTGGTAAATATTCTTCTAGGCAGAATCTATCCAAAACCTATGGACCTCTAGCATAAGCAAATGCAATGAAGTCAAAGGAGCTTTCACCTATTTCCACTGGGGCTGAATTTGACCAGCAAACAAACTTACCCAATATAATCAGGATAAACACACACAAGAAATGAAGGTTACTTATATAGGGTATGTCTGCACTTCAAGCTGGAAGTGGACTTTCCAGCTCAAGGAGATATATCTCCACTAGCTCTGCTCAAGCTGCCATATAGTCACAGCAGCAGGAGGAGCTGGCCATGCCACGTATGTACATACCATCTCAGACAGATAAATACTTGGGCAGCAAAACATAAATTCCCTGGCTATTTCCATGCCGTGGACTATATGGGGTCCTTCTAGTTGTTGAAAACCAAGACAGTTACAACTAATGCCATTACAGCATCATCTGTATTTTCTTTCCAGTCACCATCCATTCTCCAGATGTTTAGTCATTCGTTTAGTGGTGGAAAAAATCAGTAGCAGGGACATCTGCAGGATGAATGCAAGCATGGATGGATGTTTGTCAAAGGCAAGTCCAACCCTTGAAGTAGCAACCCAAATGCAATAAAACGGTAAACAATTTTGGTTATTTATATATATATATATACACACACACATATATAGGAATACTGAAGTGATAAGTTGTAGCTGCTACCCATGACAGGTGGTGAGGGCTTAGCGGGGAAGCTTGAACTGATGGCTGGCCAGGCACACATGAGATGTCAGGGAGACAGGTCAAGATGTTTCTTTTTAGACATTTTAGATCTTTTCCTTGTGAGAAGAGAGGTAGCAAATACTCAGGAAGCTAAATGTCAAGACGGTACTACTGCAGCAATGAATAAAATGTTTCTGTAACAGGCATGCCCCTTTTAAGGATAAAGGGCTTTGGAACAGTTAGCTTTGTTCTGTTAGCCCCACCGTGCTACACCTGTGTAGGGTTGGATTTAAGAGGAAGGAAACAGGAGACAGATTGTCCTATGGCCTTGCTGAAGACAGGATCCAGTCAGGGACTAGTCTGCCTGAAAACCTGGGTAAAGGGAGAGTATGCCAGTTTCTAGGTAGTGAGGTTGAAACCTAGGAACTGGGGTTTGGATAGTTTATTGCACCTGGGGTTAGCCTGCAAAGGAGGAGGCTAATAGCCATGCTGGGCTGGGCTGAAGATTTGGTTGTTTCGCTATGTTCTGTAGACTTTAAGTGACAGAATCTGAGGCCCTAAAAAGCTTGGACTTTGTTACTTGGCTTGGCCAGACAGTTAGAATGAGTTAAAGAAAATACTGGGTAAATTGAGGCAGGGCTGCTGCAAGACCACTTCCAGCCCTGGGTGATAGTTTCCATTTCTCTCCTAAAGCCTCTATAATAGACTTAAAAGAGCACTATCAAAAGCTTGTAAAGGGTGATCAGAGAATAAGGAAATGTGGAAGGTGATGGTTACGGCTGCATGTCTGTCATGGATTCCATGATTTTCTGTGATTTCTGCAGTGCCCAGTGTGTCTGGCTCTGGGGCTACTCGAACAGAGCAGCCGCCCTGGCCAGTGCTGGGGCACTTTGGGTGTAAAAGGGGGCTCAGGGTTGGGATGTATTCGTATATACGTATGTTTTTACGTATTAAGGAGATCTGTTTTAACTAAAGATTAGCCTTCATGAGAGAGCCTAGGTAGTAAAGGAAAGGCTACTCAAATGATGTAGATAAAAGTTAATGAATGTAATGTGAAACTCACTTATTTAAATAGTTCGTATTGTAGTCAAATAGCTTTCATACCATAAATGTTACTGTTGTCTTACATGTAAGCAGAGATATGGAGATGCTCCAAGATTCAGAAGAATGGATAGTAGAGAAATGTCTGGGTTGTAAGCGGCTTTCCTTGCAAAATTTAATGCTTCCATTTAGCGCACATAAAACAGGATTTGGACAATTAATTTGTAGCAGATTAGAGATTGCTTAAAATGGCTGGCATCTACATCTCAGACTATTTTTCTTAACAAGACATCTGTTGCTTTGATTCCCTTGCTTGGATAGACTGGATTAGAAAAAGAGAATCAACCACAATTTTTTCAAAAAATTCAAGTTACTACAGAGAAATCATTTTGTAATTTCTTTTCTTCAAGAGAAGGCTTTTTTAAATACACATCTGATTTTTTTCAAAGGGGTTCTAAGTCTTATCAGTTTTAAACTAGATTGATTAAAAGTGTAGGAGGTCAAATTAATTACCTCAAGTCATACAATCAGTGAGCTAGATCTTTATTTCAATTATTGCCATGTAAATCTGGATTAACACTATTGATTTTGCTAGAGCTGACTGGCACCATTGTTTTGAATTGAATTGCTCTGGATTTACAATTGTGTAAATGAAGTCAGAATCTTGCTCAGTGGAGTTTGGATATAGGATTCCTTCTGATTTTCTCATCCTCTTACTCTACTGCAATCTTGTTAAAAATAATAACTGTCCACTACTAGAGGCAGGTTACTAGTTTTACTTTAAAAAGAATGAGAAGTGGTCCTTGTTCTTTTTGTGGATACAGACTAACATGGCTACTACTCTGAAACTAGTTTTACTTTGTGTTCCTATCAACAAGAGGGCAATTATTTAATTTTCTTATAAATCTTGTAGCTACATCAATAGGACCACTGATCTCTTGATGTAAGAAAGAGGGGAAATGTTTTGTGAAGTGTTAAGACAGAGAACACACTCTGTTTCAGTCCAGAGTATAGAAGTAGGCAGACAGCAAATTCCTAAATTCCTAAACACATCAGGCACTGATGATGCCTGGCAAAAATAATGAAATAAGAACGTGGTACCTAACTTGAAAATATTGTTATACTCAGAGGTACTGGAGACCTCTTTGAGACTGGGTGTAAAGACATCCTTCAGCTGACATAACTGTCAGGATAAGTTAATCAGAAGTCCCCCATCTAAGACAAAAGCATGTTGTGAACCCACTCAGGAATTTTTGACTGAATGAGTGGAGGGATTTTGCTAAAGTGAGGGGGTGGGGAGGAAGGCAGACCACAAAGAAACAAAACAGCCAAGAACACAGAGAGCCAGAGACAAACAGAAAAAGGCCAAGCAGCAGCTAGTAAACACAGGTGACCTGGAAAAAGCTAGAGAGAACCGCTTTTGCGAATGTTGGCTTAAAAGGCTTGGGGTTGTAAACTAAGAAATTGGTCCTTTTGTTCTTGCATCCTCCTGCGTAAGGAGAAGTAGGACTTTTTCCATTCCTTGTAAAAAGATTATGTACAACCCAGGAATAGCCAAGGGTGTGGGAATGAGTCAGAAAGTTGTGCCTTTTAAATTGGAGGCCAACCTACTGTGTGTGTTATCAGATGTTAAGAATGTAGAAAACAGTCTATTTGAACCAAAAACATAACATAAATTACACATAATCTACATTACACCAGTGCACCCCTAATCCCTGCACCCTAAACCCCAGATATTTGTTCAGAGCACAAACAGCCAAAAAATGAATTAAGGCATCCGTATACCCTAATTCATGGGCAGTGTCCCATCAGTTATCAAATCAGACAAATGAAGGAGTTATATTACCCAGTAGCCTTTAATGCTGCATCTGTTCAAAACTGAACAGAAAAGTATATTCCAAAATCCTTTCATAAATAAATCCTCAATCATTAATCTCACTGGCAGAGCCTATATGCTACAATTAAGTTAATGTAGAAAACAGTAAACAATTAAATTAGCCCATTATAGTTTGTTAAAAATTGCAGTGATTTATGTTTTAGATTTAGACCTACAAATGACAATACAGTTAACTATAAAGTATTTTATTGTAATAACTGCTTTTGCTTTTGAAAAAAATTGGTAAAACATGAATGCCACTCTTACACTATAATCTATGTGAGCTTCAAGTACACAAGTTAGTGTGAATTGCCCACTTCACTGCAAGTAAATAGTACTTGTCAGTATAATATTAAGTCACTGGTAGCAAATGCTAAGAAAATTTAATATATTCACTAGAATTCTGCAATGTGCTATGGATACTTTTTCCACTGCTTTACCAGACACCAGTTGTGTTCCCTCAACGTGCACAGGACTAGTTTACGCTAATATTAAGTCAATTTAAATTTCCTGCTGTCGACTACTTGTGTTTATATTTATCTCTGGCTAATATAAGTGCCCACAAATGGCATGGAGCCATGTTTGACCTATTGAGGTCAATGCAGTGCAAGTGTAGACATGCATGTAGTGCATGACCTGTGTCAACCCTAACAGTGCTCCAGAAGTTGTCCCACAATGCCCCATTCCCTGCAACAATGACTGCTTTGGTCACAATTGCAAACTCCACTACGCAGGAGTGACAGAAACCAGAAGACATCCCCACCTTTTAAAGCTCCTCACATGTTTTTGAAATGCCTTTTCTTGATTTCTCATCTTGATGAACACACCTAGCAGCCCTACCTTGCTGTATGCATCTGCCCAACCAACGATGAGGTAGCAGTACAACAAACAGAGGTAGCATTGGCATCTGCTTTTCATTCCCCTGTTGAGTTAAATGGCATGGAGAAAACAGAGGAGGCCACTTGGAGCAGTTTGTTTATCTATATAGGGAGATGTCCCTTGTATCCTCCAGTGAGATATTGAGGAAACTTGGGCATACGCAAGCTGGTAAACACAGTGTGACCTGGAATAAGCTAGAGAGATCTATTTAATGGAAATACTCTGCAATAATCTCCAAAGGTTGATAAGGCTGGCTGCATTATTTCTTCCTTCTTGGTAGGACACTTTCCCACAGCACTCTGTGATGAGTTTGGCTGGCACCATTGCAGTAAAGAGTAAATGGACTAGAGGCATATGGGCCCAGGTGGTTTTAGAATGCCAGTAGCAGCTGTGCCTGTGTTGCCTTCAGGAATAAAATATCAGTTTAAAACCACCAGTGCCTGTGCATAGAATCCTAGAAACCAGTTTTTTCAATCTTCCTTCATAGGTCATGTTTTCTAGACCATTAATCATTTTTGTCACTCTTCTCTGGACTTTATCCAATCTGGTCAGGAAACCAGGTCAGGAAACAACATCCTGTTTGCAGCTTTCTCAACAGTCCTGTGTTCTTGAAGATGTGAGCCTCATTCACTGTCCTTGACCTGCCCACGTCAATAGCAGTGAAGTATCCCCAGTGATCCACCAATGGTTGGATAACTACAGAAAAGTAACCCTTTCTGTTGATGAACTCTATGGCAAGGTGGGCTGATGCCAAAAAAGCCGTGTGCATGCCATCTATTGCCCTCAGTCGAATTCAGGAACTTCACTGCTATACATCCATCCACTATGTCCTGAATATTGCAGATAATCACAGTCCTGCATACCAGGAGACAAATAATGGCCCTACACACTTGCATGATGCAGCCCCCACTGTGGGTTTTCCAACTCTAAAATGATTTCCCACTGTCTAGTAGCAATCCACTGTTGCAGGCTCCCAGAGCGTGATCACAATTCACTTCTCCACTGTCAGTGCAACTCTCATTCTGGTGTCCCTGGCTAGAGGATTGAAGTGAGTTCAGAACACATATCCAGAAATGTGGCCTTTCCCATCAGAAAATGCTTCAGCCATTGCTCGTTGTCCCAAGCCTGCATTATGATACAATCCCACCTGTCAGTGCTCAATTCCTGGACCCAGAAGCAGTACTCCACTGTCTGCAGCTGCTCCATGAACACGATCAACAACTTTGAATTATTTTCTGAGATGTTCCTGTGCAAAATGTCCAAGAAGAAATTGTCATGTCCCCTGTGTTCTTGTGGTACTTCCTGGGTGTCTGAAAACACAGGAGAATCGCATGTCCTGTATTTGCAACATTCATGAGAACAGTGCAGAGCACTGTGGGCTCCATGCTTCGTCTCAGATGGTAAACACCAAAATGTGCTGCACAGGTTTGTGGGATTTTAAAAAAGTTACCTTCTGGGAAACTGACCCCTAGTTCCCAGAGATTCTTCGGCAAGTCATTTCTATCCCACAACACGTTGTGATAAGTTCCCAAAAGATATCGTGTCAAACAGCTGTGTGAGGCACACTGAGAGACCTACCCATGGTGCACTGTATTTTATAAAAACACAATTACACCTAGAGAATATGCGCAGTGGTGACACAAGCAGACAAGTATGCATGCACGTGAGCAATACACAAACTTTGTAACTTGCATCAACTAAAGTTTGTAGTATAGACATGGTCACATAATCCTTATGTTTACCTCTAGTTTGGCATCAAGATCTGCATCAGATGCAACCACATGCTCATCTTCTTTCTTTCCTGTAACTTTGATTAGGACTTGTTTTGTCTTCCAGTATTTCTTCTGCATTCTGCTGACTACAGACTGGTCGTCTGTCCTATATTTTCCACTGATGTCCTTGGAGTGACTATGAGAGAGAAAGAGAGATAAGAAAACAGATCAAAGAATTGTTTCAACAATTTACTATGTATGCAACAACGCAATACATTAATAAAATATTACCAATGCAAAATAATTTAGCCAATCAGTGCTGACATAGTACTTTCTGAATGCTCTTTTAAATCTATTTGTGCATTATGTAGTTGGTATGAAAGCTCCATAGTTCATCATACTGTCTGAATTGGTACTTACATATTTTTAAGCATTTGAACTATTTACTGCAGTGTAATGTGAAAGTGATTAGTACAATTAGAGCTATATGGAAAAAGGAATTTTGATATTTTAGTATTTTCATCCCAAGCTGGAATAGGAACTCAAATTTCACAAAACAAAAAGGTCTGAAAAATTAACATTATTTTGCAAAAAAATATTTTAAGAATTTTATTTTTAAGATGTAATTATTTTAATTTTAAAATATTAAGTCAAAATATCAATTTGAAATAATACTCTTTACTTTTAAATAGACAGTTCAAAATTATTTTCCTTTGTGTTGACATTTCACTTTTCTTAAAAGAAATGTTTTGATTTCTGAAATCAAGGGAAAAAATTGCAGAAATCAACTTTCCCACCGGAAAGTTCAATTTTGACAAACCCATATTTTCCAACAGGAAAAAAAGGTTCATTTTAAAAAATGCAACTAGCTGCATATACAATGTTGCAGGTATCTGTAAACTTCCAATTTTCTACACCACACTACCTCTCTGGACATGGTGTGTCTGCTTATGGACACTGACTAAATAAAAGCTCAGAATTCCTAGCTACTTTAAAATGTGTAGAACATAGGCATTAGAAAAACTAAATCGGGAACTTTTTGGCTAACAGTTGATTTTCATTCAATAGAAATTATCATCAGTGTTTTATCTATATAACAGTTAGATATATTGAATTTTAGCATGCTTACAAAGGTTTACAACTAATTTCCAACCGACTCAACAAAAAACACATCTGTTTATGAAATATATACTGAATGCCAGAGGCACAGACTTTGTGATTTCCCCAAGGATGCTGGACCACCATTCTGCCCCATCTCCACTCCACCCCTTTGCCCAAGCCCTCACCCTGCCTGTTCCCACCCCGTTCCACCGATGCACCTCCTCTTCCTGCTCCATTCTGTCCCTTTCTCCCACTTCTTCCTGCCCCTGCTGCCCCTCAGCACTTCCTGGACACTGCTGAACAGCTGATTGCAGCGGACAGGAGGTGCTGAGAGAGGGGGGGAGGAGCTGATCCGTGGGGCTGCTGGTTTTGTGGGTGCTCCAGTCCCAGAGCATCTACACAGAGTCAGCACCTATCATGACTGCCCCAAATAACAAAGGGACATAACTTGCCTCCAATTTTTTATCTTTCAGGTTGTGCAAAGTCACACAAGTTAGATTTCACGTGAAGACCTGACAAGTATTGGTTGACTTTCACTAGAGAGTCCATTGAAAGACATTTCACAGGTTTGCAATGTTTATATGTTTTAATTTTGTATAAAAATAATTTAATTGCCAAACTGACACAATACACACACAAAAAGAACAAAGCTAAATTAAATTTGTCAGTTTGATTTCTTCAGCATTCTTTAGTATAAATCACTTAATTGGGACAATCTGATGGGTTCTAGTTCATTCTGAATAAGCCTTTGTCTCATTTAAACAAAGCTAATCTAACTTTACAATGTTGCGACTGCATATAGCTGCACCTCTCTTTGTAATTCACAGGACAATGAAGGCATGTCTTCACCGCTGAGTGAAGTTAGAATTATATCTTGACTTGTGCTCAAATTTAAGTCCCATCCACACACAAAAACCCTTGAGTGTTGGGGTAACTGGAGTTGCCTGGCTTGTTGGGGTACAGGCTACAGCTAGAGTTAGCACAACTTGTCAGCTGCTAACATGACCACTCTGCAGCTCAAATGTTATTTCAGCATGTAGCCATTCTCACTCAATTTGCCATAATTTGAGAAAAGTTAACTTGAGGCAAGATAACCTGATTAATTCTACAGTGAAGACATAGCTTTAGACCAAAATAACCCCAGCTAGACAACTAAAGCAATTTTGCTCATCCTATTAAAACAGAATGAGTTGTTTTATCGGGGATAGGGGAAAGAATTCTGCCTGGTTATAATTTCTGTTCTTCAAAAGGGAATATGCATCACATAGGCACCGACTCTGTCCCAGGGGAGAAAAATGGTGGGTACTCAACAGCACTCTAGTCAGCTCCGCCCTGTCCCCCCCAGCACCTCGCACCTGCCAGCGATGCCACCAATCAGTGCCTCCTCCTCCCTCCCACCACAATCAGTTGTTCTGTGGCATGCAGAAGGCGGTTGGGGGGAGGTGTGAGG
This sequence comes from Sternotherus odoratus, assembly GCA_032164245.1. Taxonomy (NCBI): domain Eukaryota; kingdom Metazoa; phylum Chordata; order Testudines; family Kinosternidae; genus Sternotherus; species Sternotherus odoratus. The sequence goes on along the minus strand of JAVMKO010000011.1, from coordinate 15,141,396 downwards.
GCAGGGCATGCTCAGGGGATGGGGTGGAGTGGACGTTGGAAAGAGGTGAGCAGGGGCAGGAAGAGCCAGAGTCAGGGTTGGGGTGTGGCTTTGGGGAAAGAGTGGAATGGGGGCGGGACCTGGGGCAGAGCAGTGGTTGAGCTCCCCCAGTACATTAGAAAGTCAGTGCTTCTGTTCCACCATGAATTTCCATCATCCACAGCAACACAGAAGTAGATATACAGCGGTACAATGAGGATAGTGTAACAGAAGGGCCACCCACACTAGAGGTCATCACAATTATGTATTCTAAGGCTGTAATAACTAACTACATATTTTATATAAACTCTAGTTAGTATTTTTTTTTTGGGGTCAAGGCTTAAATGAAATGGCATAATAAATCATGAAAGAAACTATACTGCAGATCCCTCGGCTCCTGTGTTGTGAAAAAATGATCAGATTTGCAGGCATGTCCATTCAAAGAATAGAAATGAAATAGTGAGCACCAAATTTTCATGCTTTGTCAGACAGTTTCCACCTCTTGTTTAAATATTTATGTGATGTAGTCCCTATTATCTTAAACCACTTCTAGAACATGCCAGGAACACTAGAAAGAGTGGGATTTAAAAAAGAAGCTATAATCAGATTATTAAATTTGCACAGAATAGTCCGAGATATTTTACAACTATTTAGATATGTGGGCAGTTCATTGTACTGTTTGGAACTGGTAACAACAACAAATGCTAAACATGTCTATATAATAAAGAAGATATTGTATTTTTAATTAAGAAATTAAAGCCTGTGGACATGCATATATGTTAGATGGCTCTAGACGAGGATCAGGGCTAACCATATGTCATTGCTAAATCATTTTTCAGTTTATTTATCTTAAATAAAGACAAGAAAGTGTAAACTACTTCACAACTTTAAGATACAGTCAGATATTGTATTAGAAGAAACTGTTTTTTGAAACCTGCAATTCTAGAAGCCTTGTAAAATGATGCCAGACACAACATCTCCATTTGATACATGCAAGCTTGATTTAGAAACAAGATCAGATGTGCTTTGCATTGGAGATTAGCACTACTGGATACTATGGCTCTTGAGGCCTAATCCTGCAGGTTATTAGATGTGACTGATTTGAACTGCTCTGTAATTTATGAATACTGCATGTTGACCTGGTTATTGGGATGTTTAATTTATGAGTATATTGATTTAGTTGTAATAGGATGAGAAAAACAAGCAGGATAGTAAAGAATGGTTCAAAATAAGTCACTTCTCAGCAAACATTTGCGAGTTAAGCGATAATGCCCAGAAAGGAAAAGCCAAAAAACACAGATGATCAATAGAGATGTGGCAAGTTTAACTAGGACTGCTCTTTCAAAAGAAGGAAGAGAGAGTTGTTTGGGAGAACCACACTGACACACAGGGACCTGCTTAGTGTGTTGGAACTTGGAAGAAGTTAGGTCTGCCAAGTTTACCATCAGGTGATGATAAGACTTTAGGTAAGACAGAAAGGTGTAGACTGTTTTAAATTTCTTTTTCTCTAAATGCATTATTCCTACTATTAAAATAAACAATACAGTGGAGCCCCACTATAACGCGACAAATGGGATCCAAAAAATCCCATTGCGCTAAATGCAGGGTCCTGTTATAGCGGGGTCTCAGTCCCCGGCAGGCGGGGTCTGCAACTTCTCTCCCTGCTGCCCAGTAGGGGAGAGAAGCTGTGGCCCCGGGCCTGCCGGGGACAGAGAACTCCTGGGCTGAAGACATTTAAAAAAAAAAAAATCTTGAAAAACATTACAGGAAATAATTTGGTAGCCTGTATTAATCTAAGGTGATGGGAGAAACACCTTTAAAAATATATATAATTTTCAAACCTATGTTACTGCTTTGGCTCAAAAACAGTGTGAAGCCTTCCTCTTTTCCACTTGGCTGTGCTACCTGAAACACTTTTCAGGTCACTTCTTGTAAACCACTTCAAGATCAGGGAACACTCATGTTGGGGAGGAGTCACCAAGAAAACAAATTCAATGCATAGGACTGAAGATAAAGAGGGATAGTAGGAAAAGAAATTACAGTATGTACTCCTTCATAAGCCGAATATTTTTGGTAAAAAAAAAAAAGTGAAGCATCAAAGCGCAGGGGTCGTGTTATAAATGGGTCTACCCCAAAATTTGGTTATATTAAACTCTATGCAATTATTGAATTGAACTGAATATCTGATACATTGTTATTTTGTTTACCTGGAGCACCTGCAGACATGGAACCCCTGATCTCCCTGTGGCCATGGTTTGCCATTCCCAGCCAATGGGAGCTGCGGGAAGCGGCGCCACTTCCCGCAGCTCCCATTGGCTGGGAACGGCAAACCGTGGCCACTGGGGAGCTGAGGGGTTCTGCGCCTGCAGACGATCCAAGTAAACAAAACGTCCTGACATGCCAGCCACTTACCCTGACAGGCTGGGAGCCAAAGTTTGCCAACTGAAATATAGGGTCGGCTTATGAAAGGGTCACACCATTTTTGCTATTTTTACCTATCCGTCTTGGGCGGGTCAGCTTATAAATGAACAGGCTAATGAACAAGTACTCAAATTAAACATTTTTAAAAAGATTTTTTTTCTTATAACATTATAAACCATGTGCAGTCTTTTACAGCCTTTTCCCCCAGGAAGGATAATGCTAATTTTTTTAAAATAAGGCTCTCTTTTTGCAGCAATATTTTTTTTCTGGGTATTGTATATTGCTATAAAGTAACACACTCCTAACTCACCTAGGATGGTTATCCATTCTGCTGTGGCTCTTGTTACACCTATCGAAATAGACCAAAAACTTTTTTTCCCTCTTCTTTTCACTTTCACCACATCCTTCCAGAAAAAGCACATTTAGTACAAAGAAGGAACAGCACCTGAAAGCTAAATCATAAAAGAGCAATAAAAATAAATTTCTTATATGTTGGGCAGGATACCATGGTCGGGGCAAGGTTACAGGAGGGAAGAAGGGGACTTGAGGTGGGGCAGGGGCAATGCCAGGCGTGGCGGGAGTGGGTTGAGCACCCCCTGGGCAGAGGGGAAGTAGGCGCCTATGGGAGGCAGGCCTTAAATATTCCAATTTGAGACCAGTCTAAAAGCCTATTTGGGCAGGTATGCCTCTGAAGTGGACTAATTAGGTTGTAAAGTCTAGAGGAGAGGGACAGGGTACAGTAGACTCTCGATTATCCAGGATTGGGTTAACCAGGATGTGGATTAACCAGGATATCAAAAAAAAATACACGTAACTCACAGGGCTGGCTCTGGCTTTGTTGCCGCCCCAAGCGCACACATGAAAAAAAACCCACCAGAGACAGCAGGGCAGACGGTGAACCAACACATCCTCCCCGCCAGCGCAGGGTGGCTGGTGAACCAACCCTTTCTCCCCATATTTCCTATGGAGGGTGATTATCCAGGATTTTATTAATCAGGATTAATTTTTTCCCTATCATCTTGGATAATCGAGAGTCTACTGTATGTCTACACTGAATGTGAGCCCAGGGTTAGTGGAACTTTTTAGCAGGTCCCGAGTTTGCTAACCTAGGGCTTGAACATTGACATTCATTTATAGCCCCAGGTTAGGAATTGTTGAATCCTGTGTCCTAATGTGGGTTTCCAGCAACCTACGGCGAGCTGATTTTCAGTGGCACTCGCACTGCCTGGGTCCTGGCCCCTGGTCTGTGGGGCTCTGCATTTTAATTTAATTTTAAATGGAGCTTCTTAAACATTTTAAAAACCTTATTTACTTTACATACAACAATAGTCTAGTTATATATTAAATATATATATACAGTGAAACCTCGATTTAACGGACTAATTCGGGCAAGGGGGTGTCCGTTAAAGCCGAAAGTCCGTTATTTAATAATTTTTTAAAATAATTAAATAACAGGACGTTTGGCTTTAATGGACACCCCCTCACCCGAATTAGTCCCTTATATAGAGGTTTTACTGATCATGGGCGGGAGCTGTCACCCCCAACCCCCGCAATGGGGAGCCGGGCGGGTGGGCTGACAGCTCCCGCGTGGCTCCCCGCTGGGGGGAGCCGGGCGGGAACTGTCAGCCCACCCGCCGGGCTCCCCGCAGCGGGGAGCCCGGCGGGAGCTGTCAAAACCTCCCGCCCGCCGGGCTGTCAGCCCGCCCGCCTGGCTCCCCGCAGCGGGGAGCCCGGCGGGAGCTGTCAAACCCCCCCCTCCCGCCCGCCGGGCTGTCAGCCCGCCCGCCTGGCTCCCCGCAGCGGGGAGCCCAGCGGGAGCTCTCAAAAACCCCCCCGCTCCCGCTCCCCTGCAGCGGGAAGCCAGGCGGGAGCTGTCAACCCCCCACCTTACCCCCCCACCAAACCCAACACCCCCTGATCAACCCCAACACCCACACCTCACACCTCACCCACCCCGACACCTTCCCCCCCCCAGACCAAACCCAACACCCCCGGCTCACTTACCCCCCCGACCAAACCCGACACCCCCACCTCACCCCCCGACCAAACCCGACACCCCCATTTCACTTACCCTCCAACCAAACCCAACTCGGGTCCGTCGGAGGTGGGGAGGGGGCAGAGAGCTGAGCCAGTGCGGGGTCAGTTGGAGTGGGGAGGGGGCAGAGAGCTGAGCGAATGCAGGGTCCGGTGGAGGGGGTATTATGACACCATAACTATGTCACAGAGAACAGCAGCTGCCCAGCTGATGTGATTGGCCTTTAAAGAATTTCACCCCGGGGGGTGTCAGAGGTGAGATTTGAAAAATTTTCTACTCTTACCCTGATTAGGACCCTAAGACCTATAACTGTACCAAATTTCAAGTCTCTAGCTCAAACGGTGTTGAAGGAGTAAGTGCACATACATACATACACGCATGCATACACCATTTGACTTTTATATATATAGATATAATTATAGAAAGAGACCTTCTAAAATGTTAATGTATTACTGGCACGAGAAACCTTTAATTAGAGTGAATAAATGAAGACTTGTCACACCACTTCTGAAAGGTTGCTGACCCCTGCTACTGTATATACTGTACACTGTATTATGTGAGCCTGAGTCCAACCACCCATGCCCCAAACTTCTTAGTGTGCTCCCAAAATGTGGCTCCTTAGCCCTGGATTAGCGTGATTTGTGTGTAGATGAAAAGTGGCGGGGACGGTGGGGAGGCTAGGCTTGAGTCTGAGTTCAGACCTTGGGTTTATACTGCAGTATAGACATACCGACTGTCTCCATACCTGTTAGTACAGCCCAGCCCCTAGGTCTCTAGTGTGATTGGGATCTGTAGATGCTGTAGAAATATTAGTAGCAGTAGTTGCTATCTGAGTACTAGTTGGAAGACGTATGTTAAATAGTATTCAAATGAGAGAGATGCTAATAAGCAAGAGCCTGAGATCTTTCAACCTCCCTCTCACTAGCACATCAAAACATGTGCTTAATTATTCCCAATGAGACAATGGAAATGAAATCCTCTTTTAAGCCCTGCAGCTAAGGCGCCTTATGGAAATTTGGGGTAGAAGGGTCCTGGTACCCAGAAGGGAAAAAAAAGTGCTGAGAACAGTGAGACACATGCCTGGTAGTAAAGAGGTGCCAGGATGGGGGGGGGAGAGACATGGGGGGGCATGAACTGGCATTTAGGGGGGAATGCTGTGGGGGCACTAAGATTTTGAGGGGTGCAGTAAGTGTCAGGGAGGAGTCCTTGGACAACAGTAACGGGCATGCATGGGGCAGACTGTGGGTGGGGGCGGCGGTAAGGGGGAGGAGGGGGCGCGGGCTCTGTGTGTGTGAAGGATAACGGGCAGCCGAGGCGGCCGGCGCGTGCTGTGTGTATGGGGGGAGGGCGTTAACGGGCAGAGAGGGGGCGCGCGCTGTGTATGGGGGGGCGGTAACGGGCAGCGAGGGGGTGGCGCGTGCTGTGTGTATGGGGGGGCGGTAACGGGCAGCGAGGGGGCGCGCGCTGTGTATGGGGGGGCGGTAACGGGCAGCGAGGGGGTGGCGCGTGCTGTGTGTATGGGGGGGCGTTAACGGGCAGAGAGGGGGCGCGCGCTGTGTATGGGGGGGCGGTAACGGGCAGCGAGGGGTGGCGCGTGCTGTGTGTATGGGGGGAGGGCGTTAACGGGCAGAGAGGGGGCGCGCGCTATGTATGGGGGGGCGGTAACGGGCAGCGAGGGGGTGGCGCGTGCTGTGTGTATGGGGGGAGGGCGTTAACGGGCAGAGAGGGGGCGCGCGCTGTGTATGGGGGGGCGGTAACGGGCAGCGAGGGGGTGGCGCGTGCTGTGTGTATGGGGGGAGGGCGTTAACGGGCAGAGAGGGGGCGCGTGCTGTGGGGGGGGGGCGCGCTGCGGTGCGGGGCCTGGGGGACGGAGCCCTGCGGAAGGGCAGTAGGTTTACTGGCGGGTGCCGTCTCCATCTCCCCAGCCCGGCGTACGGACAGTCACTCACCGCCATGCAGCCTGCGGGGACCGGTGACAGGAGTCCCCGGGACAATGCCCTAAGCAGCCGGGCCCGCTGACCGTTCCGGCCCGTTGGCCCCCACCCAGAGTAACAAGGAGCCGCGGGCCGCCCTGGACCGGGTGTCGGCTGCGGAGCTTCCCTGGGACCAGGTGAGCTGCCCCGCCTCCGAGCACTGAGACCCGTCGGGCCTGTCTGTCACGGTGGAGCGGGTCAGGTGGGGGAGGGGAGGCATTGTACTCCTGCCCCGCCCCGCCTGACTGACGCGGGGCTGAGAAGTCTATCCGGGCTAGTGAGGACCGGGGAGCATCCCTGACCCCAACCTGCAGAGCACCTGGTTCCACCCGCTGGGCCCAGCAGGCCCCACATCCCATTCCCTGGGCACCCCTCCCCCCCACGCCCTGCTTTGTGCTGTCTGGCTGCTGCCCTGACAGGGCTGCATTTCAGTGGTACCACCTTGACATATAATGGGTGTGTGACCTTCTGTGGGATGAATCCACCCTCAGTTGAAGTTAATGTTGTCATTGTCTCTTCTGGTGGTGGCTGTTTGGCCAAGGGCACAGGGGGCTTTACAGGCACGTAAGAAGACAAGGGCTCTGCCCTTTGAAGCTTCCACTCTAAACTAGACATGGCATTGCCTAATAGTGTCAACCAACCATAAGGATCAAATTGGATACCTTATAGCTTTTCTCCTTGTCTCCTATATAGGCATAAAAGTGAGAGCTACTAGCACAAGCCAGAGCAGAGATGCCTGATAGAAAGCTAACCTGGAATTAATTCTGTTTTGAGAAAGTCATCTTCATTGTCATTCCAAATCGTATGGACTATTTATAGCCCGGTTTAATTCTGAAGATGGTGACCGGCCCCAAAGGTAATAGGTGAATGCAGATTTTGCTGTGTATTCCAGTGACATTTAACATTTCACATTTTCCCCCAAATATATAATTGTGTTCTAGTTGAGGGAGCTCTGAAAATATGACGTTTAAAATGGGGCAAGGGGAAATCCTGCTGAGATGGTTCTTCTACTTGCATTCAACAAAAATCATCCTGAGTGAAAGATGTACCTTTGAGGTAAAAAGAGAAACATGGAAAGTCAAGTGGGGGGAAAAAATGAACACAAAACTTAAGTATTGCTCTATGCCAAATACTAAGTAGGCAGCCTCTTGTCTTAAATGGCCGCTTTAAAATATTGCTCTATACTTTCCAGTACAATATTATTTGATGTATACTAAGAGGTAGCTTCTGCTAGCAAACCTTTGCTAATTGCTTAATTTTTCAATGTAACTAAATGTATAAGAAAAATGAAAAACAAATGTAAAGACTTAATTAATTAAGAGATTGACCAAAATTGTGATTCTTAGAGCAAGACTGGTGAAAGAATAGTGAACTAAATAGTTCTATCCTCACAGCAGTGAAACATAGTTGAATGTCTTTGTGGGATTGTCATAAATCCAGTCCAGTGTTCTCAAACTATTGATTTATTCCACACTACAGTCCCAATCCTACAAGTCCATGGCCAGACCCTGTGCTTATGTACAATAAATTGCAGGAACAAGGCTTAAAAGGAAACCAGCACTAGAATTCCCCTTTTTTATGCCAACTTCAAAAAAGAAACTCACAAGCAGGCTATTGATTAGACCAGCTGTAGAAGATAGGAAATTATTTTTAACTTAAACAGGAACAAAGTAAAAATCTGACATGGGACTTCTTTCCTAACCAAAAGTTAAAAGGCAATATACATGAAAATCCTATAGTCCTCACTCAGGCAAAAATGAGTAAATGCTGCAATATGATCACTTGTTAAAGAAACAAACTATTTCCCTGTCTAGTTATACCTTGGTCGGTGTGTGTAATTAAGACAAGACACACAAAATTGTACAAGAAAAATATGCAAAAATATATTTGTAAGAAGTAGAATCATCTTCAGCTGGGATACTCAAGCATCCTTGGTTCCAGAGAATTTTCATTGTGTTCTAAGAATTCATTCACTATTTGTCTCCTATTTTAAAATCAGCTCATGCTGACCATTCAAATTGGTATGATAAAAGAGGTAAACACACACACTCTTGGAAAAACTGCTTCATAAAGATTTTTGTAAATTAGAGCATAGGACCTGAACAGAATCTATAAAACATTTTCAAGACCAGTTACCAATTTCCCTTACTTTCTAGATAGACTTTGAATGTAAACTGAGTAGAGAGCAAGGGAGATACCAGATGCAACAGGATACGAGATTACATCAATATCATTTTATAAGCTTGGGGAAGTTATAGTGCTTTTCTAAATTAAAAGAAACCCTGAACCTTTTGAACTACAACCTGTGTGTAATCCGAAGGTGACCACTTACACTAAACACAATGGATCATTGTAGTAAGGCAGTATGGTTCCCTGCCACCCTGGAGAGAGATGAGTCCCTCTAGACACCAGTGTGGGCAGAGCCAGGGAGCTCTAAGCCCACCTCCCAGAAGATCAGGCATTGCCCCAGAAGTATGAAGGCCCAACCTCAGAGCTCACTGAAAAGGCAGCCACTGGGAAGGCCAGACGCCTCCAGCCTAGATTGTGATTAGGAAACCCCATAAACCCACAGTAAACCCAAGGACTGGCCCGACACTAACTACCCAGAGGAGTTGCCACGTCTGCCCCTCGCCAGCTAGCTTGAGGAATCCAGGGTGCTGGACCCCCTGAGGACACCACCCCAACCTAGGTACCTCAAAAAGGGGAGTGTGGAAGTAGCCCGGGGGCAGCCAACGCTAGTTGGGCTGCAACAATGCCAGAACCCATGTCAGTGTGTTGCAGCCAGGATCCCCACTGACACAGCAGCAGGACGTCTTCTGCTGCTAGGGCCCCAGGCTGGGACGCAATGGAATGGGAGGGCCTGCGTCCCCCCTGCCACCCAAACTCACAAGTGATAGTCTCCCCCTCTCCCACGCCCTTTGGACTCTAGGGCCTGGGCCTACTGTTTAAACTGTTGTTGCTCAGCCCCTGCCTAAGTGTCTGACTCACCATTGCCCTGCCCTAGGGTTACTGCTTATATACTGTTATTGCTCAGCCCCTGCTTGTGGGCCTGAGTACCTGACTTACCAGTGCCCCACCCTGACCTAGGCCTACTGTTTTTGTTTCTGCCTTCACAAAGGCCGCTAAGGAAGACTCCTGCGGCCAAACTAATTCCCCACGAGACATCTTCCTGAGTTTAGTGAGACGATGTGATTTCCCGGTGCCCTGGAAAGAGATGAGCCCTGGCTAACCTCTCTACAATCATAATACTGTCACTTCAAGTGGGCCTTTTTTGATTGGTACAATATTTGATAACTACTTAAAACTTCAGCTGGTCACTCCAGTGATGCAATTGTAGCAGACACAAGATTTAGACTCATTGTCTGAAACATGTCACACTTCTCCTATGCAAGCTGAGTCCTGAAAGAATGCAGAGCTTGCAATTATGGATGTAGTTCTACCAGTACTGATTGTTGGATTTCTTTTAGTTTGTTTCTTTAAACATCAGCATTGAGACCTGCTCCCAGGAAAAATTTGTAGGCAGAGTAGAATTCTGAAGATGCATTTACAATAGCCTCATGCTGCTCTGAACAGACGACAAGTTTGGCAACAGGGATAACTAGAAGGTGGTGTATCAGCAGCTCACTCTGAGTTCTGGTATTAAAGGGGAAATCTGACATCAGAAACGTGCCCCGTCCTATGAGACTGTGTGTTAAAACATGAGTTCTCTCAGGGGATGAGGGGAAAGAAAGGCAAGATTATATATTTATGTGCATCTATTAATCATCTCTAAAGAACAACCTTGTGTATAATTTATACTTATTTTCTCTGTTGAAACTACAAAAATAAGTGGAAATGAGAACTATAAGTAATTCACACACTGGTAATTCAGAGAAATACTACTCACTGACTGATGTATCCATTTTTTTAATTGGCTGCTGGTGGAGAATACAGCTAAGTAGCAGTATCTTTGATTAAACCACAGTAACAGCTCAAATGGTTGTGTGCATGAGATTTTTTTTTCTTTACAATTAAAATGTATATTTTAACCCTTGAAAATTATTTACTTCTAATAATTCATATCAGAATGCAAGTTTAGATGACCTTGTCACTATACATTCAAACCATAGACCTTTTTTTTTCTTCCGAGTTAAAAAAATAATAACAGAAAATAGAATTTTCCCCTCAGTTAGACTAGGCAAGAATGTAAATTACAAACCTAGAAATGGCCTTTGGGATACTCTAAAAGGATAAGGAGCAAACTGATATCTGAACCACCTCTATCAACAAAAAGGCCACTCAGTCAATCTTTATTCACTCAAGACCCCCTCTACAAGTTAGTTTTGCCTAAGGATCACATGGCTAGGGACAAAAATACCACATTTTTACAGTCTTTAAAAAATAATTTAAACTAACAACTAAATTCTATCCCCTTAGAGTCACTTTTAATAATTCATAAATGGTTTTTCCTTCAATTACTTTAATGTCTTCCTCTCAGAGAATCTTGGAACAAATCTCAAGTATTTCTTTACATGGCTACCACCCTAAAGCAAGACAAAGTCAGATTTTTGCAGTCCTCAGTGAAGAATGATATGGGGACCAATATTCTTAGCCTGTAACTTAACTATGTTGTAAAAATATTAATTTTATTGAAAACCAAGATCTATATCATTTTTTAAAATGCAAAAACTCTCATGCTTTAAATGTTTAGGGTTATAACAAGAATGCGTAGTTTAGGAATGATTAGTTCCTTTGATACCCTAATCTATTTGTATACCATTTAATTGGGAAGAGCTCATCCACTAGAGCTTGTAATGAAAACAGTACCACCAGTGCAGGAAATGAGCCTACATGAATGCCTAACTCATTTGTTACAAGATTAAAGCCTTGTGAAATTTCTATATCCCCCCCCCCCCATAAAACAGGTGAATTGTTGATCTACATCCTCTAAAATAAAGCAGATTGTGCATTAAATGCCACATCCTCAACCCAGCTAAATGCAGATAGTGTCTACTAAACTGTAAACAAAATTCCCCGATGCAAGTTATTTGCTGATGTGAAAATATACCAATAGAGCACTTAACTTGCTCTTTATTACAGAAAAATGTGTTTTAGTACTGAGATTCTCAGGCAACTCCCACACATGTTGAACCTTTATCATTTTATAGGAAATATTACTCAGAGGACACGAGATTAAAATGATTTACTAATTTCAGGCAGGAGAGGGTAAGAGAAAAAATATCATATACACAACTCCTTTGGGCATTCAGCTAAGAATAGGCCATTACAATAAATTGATCTGATAAAACATTGCTTTGTCTGCAGTCTTTTTGCCAACTGATACTTAGAACTTCAGTTTGGACCAGACACCCTGTGCTGCACAATAAAGGTTTCCTTAGCAGTCTGATGTTCTATTAATGTATTACTATATAGTATGTTAATCTAGCTACCGAATTAAGCATTTTTTCCAATATCAGCCAGTAATTTTTTTAAAAGTGTACATTTACACCACCTTAATTTATGAATGAGAGGAACCAAAATATTCCATTTGCCAATAAAATCAATAAGAGAGCACCTTGAAACTATAAAGGTGACATAATTTGCACCATAAGGACCTTATCCTAATTCCATTTATTTCTGTGGAAGCAGGATCAGACATTGTTCAGGGGTGAGTGGTGAATCTCTTGAGCTAATAAGCAAATGGAAACTGTGGAATTCAAGTACTTGAGCTCAGACCATAATATACTGAACTTTAGATAAAAGCTTTATAAAAAAAAAGAATGTGAATTGATACAAAATAATTTAGTGGGTAATTTGTCTAATAATCTCAGTAACACTTTACTTTTAATAAACTTCAATGTTCCTTATATAGTTCTTATGAGAGAAAAGGGGACAAATGTTTGATTTCAATATCAGACCAGATAAGTATGAGGTTGGTTGGTGGTTCTGTCTTTCAGTTATAAATACATTTACATATTACTATAATACAAAAAACAGAAATAGTTGGTCTCTGCTACAAAATACAAGCAGACAGTTTTTCTAGGAGGCAGCTTTCTTTAGGTGCAGGTCTGTAGGTTATCTAGAAACTTCAAACAGGTTAGGGTTCCTAGAAAGTAACTTCTAAAATCTTCTTGCCATTCATTTTCATGCTCCAACATCAGACGTTGTTGCTGAATATCTATAGGAATATAGCTTGTTGTCTGCGCCTCCACTCAACAGCAACTGTAATGGGGAAAAACAAGTTGTGCCCACTGTCAAACCAAGTAAATATCCACACAATTTTTGTCCCTGAGCAACACATATGAGCTGAATAAATATTTTAAATTATTCCTCAGCAATCTGCTTCTGTTCTTCCTCTGAAGAGCTTAATGTCAGGAGTAACAAACAATGGTGATGTGAACCCCATAGTTTGTTTTAATTGGTTCAAATTCAGAAATGATACAGGCCTATATCTTAGCCTCCTACTAAAACAAATTAGGGGAAGGTAAGCTTATGTAAAAATGTCTAAGGGTACGTCTACACTATCTGCCGGATCGGCGGGTAGCGATTGATCTATTGGGGATCGACTTATTGCGTCTAGTGTAGATGCGATAAATCAATCCCCAAGCTCTCTCCCCATTGACTCTGGAACTCCACCTCCACGAGAGGAGGAAGCGGAGTCGATGGGGGAGAGGCAGTGGTTGACTCACCGCTATGAGGATGCTGAGGTAAGTCGACCTAAGATAAGCCGATTTCAGCTACGCTATTCACGTAACTGAAGTTGCATATCTTAGGTCAACACCCCCATCCCCAAATATAGACCAGGCCTAAGGCTTTCACTGGTCTGTCACATCTTAGTTAAGAGGTAGGGCCCCTGGGACTGTGGAGTTGGGGGGTCTCCAAAACCTATGCTGTGTTTAGATGCATTCAACTAGGCCCCAAGGTAAACGTCATGCTCCTTCCCACGCCACAAAGAAGTGGCAGCACATCTTTGCCAGGTCCAGCTGCCTGTGCATGCTACCTCCATGGTCTAATGCTGCTTAGAGGAGTAATTTTCATCATAAGTTCCCATGTCCAGAGAAAGAAACATGCCACTTTGAGTGGCTGTTCTGACTTTCAACCTTCCTTGATTTTGTCCCCCTAATGCTATGGTGCAGAGCTTTCATATAATCCCCATGGACAGGAGCGGGGTGGCCATCTGGTAATGATACCAAATAACCACTTTTCTACTATAGAGAGTCTACTCTAACCCATCACTCTACAATTAAGGCCTTCTGATCTCCTCCACGCCATATAAGCAAAAGGGAGAATATGATCCACTCACACCAACAGGAGACAGAGAACAATTAATTATTTTACTATTGGCTAGTTTAGAATTAAACATCAATCATAACATCATCAGCCCCTTTCCCATCCAAAACGTACACATTTAAGGAATAAAATCCCATTTCTCCAGTTCTTACCCCTGCTTCTGTCCATTCCACACACAAAACTTTGTCTTCATGAGCAGCCAAATCATAGAGAGGAGCCTTGCAACTGATAAGATAGACATTTAGAGTCATAAAATTGGGTAGAATTATATACAAAATTTTTGCTCCTAGAAAATTCTGGGTTTGATCACACTATAACATTTAAAAACCATACTTCTACGGCTGTACTTCTTGGGTGAGAAAAAAATTAAGCCATACGCTGGTCTTCCCAACCACTGAATTCAGACAACTGTTCCTGATTCTAGCAAGTATTTCTGTACCATTGTGTCTATACTAGGTAAGTGGATCATTGGTAACTAGACCAGTAGATAGCATCAGTGGTGCAGAATGTTTACACAAGACATGCTCTTTTGCCCCACATGCACACTTCTATATTACATAATTAGAAAGTTGCACTGCCTTTTGGGTACACTCTGGAGCAGTACCTTGTTGGAAATTTTGAAGGGCCTTCTGAGAGCCCAGAGGAATTGTGGAATAAGCGGTCAAGCTTCCATAAGGTTTTGGGTAGCGGTGCCATTTTCTACTCCTTTTTGCAAAATGGAAACCAGGGGTGAACACTTAGCTCGTTTCTTACTCCATAAGAAAGGATTCTGATGAGGCTATTGAAGAGCAGTTGCAAAGCATCTGAGGCAAGGCCATAGAAAATGTTCTGAGAGCACCTCCAAGGGAACAGAATCAGAGTCCAGTAGCTATTGACAAAATCTTTGGTGCCCCCACACTAGAGTAGCTAGCTTTTATGCAGTATTTGAGAATTATATTTTCTCAGGGAATGCAATTTTTGGATCCTGAACAGGGTCATGGACTGGTTAGAGAAAATTGTGGCATCAGGAACAGTAAGTGCATAACTCAGAATGGAGGAAACAATTCTGTGGTGAACTAGCCTTAACACTGCAGCACCAAACCAACAGGATGAAAGCTCTGTTCAGTGTGGAAAAGAGTGGTGACTCCTCTGTGGCAGCTGACTACCCCAGATGGCTACTGGTGAGTAGGGCGCCATTTTTGTGTTTGGAAAGTCTTGTGGGATCTATTGTTGTGAAGGTGTGCATGGTCAAGCCAACATCAGATATCCACAAGTCTATGAAGTCCAAGACCCCTCCCCAAGAAGCCCACATGAGTTTTGATCTCTACTCCTGCCATGTTCAGCATAGGAAAAAATCAAAAATAGTTTTTCACCTGCCTGCAACTTGTTTAACGAGATTACTAGGTACACAGTTAATTATAAAAGCCTTGATTATGCAATCAAACCCTAGACCAATTGGTCTCCTCTACCATTACCCCTTTCAAGTCAGATGTTGTTTGACTTAAACCAGTGGTTCTCAATCTTTCCAGACCAGTGTAACTCTTTCAGGAGTCTGATTTGTCTTGAGTACCCTCGAGTTTCACCTCACTTAAAGTACATGCTTACAAAATCAGATATAAAAATACAAGTGTCACAGTACACCATTACTGAAAAAATTCTTACTTCTCATTTTTATCATATAATTATAAAAAATTGATTTGAATATTAATATACTTATATTTCAGTGTAGAGCAGTATAAACAAGTCATTGTCTGTATGAAATTTTAGTTTGTTCTGACTTTGCTAGTGCTTACTATGTAGCCTGTTGTAAAACTAGACAAACATCTAGATGAGCTGATGTACTCTCTGGAAGACCTCTGCATATCCCCAGGGGTACATGTACCCCTAGTTGAGAACCACTGACCTAGACCTCTATGCTTTTGCAAGTATCTGTTTCGGACACAAACTACTTCTTTCTTTGCAGCTGCATGTTATAAAATGTTCACAATGGGAAGAAAATCAATCTATACACATTAGGCTCCTTCCGGAAGACAGATACACCTAAAAATCTTCCTAGCACAACTAAGATTTAAAAAAAAAAAAAAAATTTAAACCCACTAGCAAGATTACTTATGAAACCTCTTTCCATGTCATCTCACTCAATACAGTACAGTGGGACCCTGCAATACCGCGACGATTGGGATCCCAAAATACCCGATCGTGGTAAACGCGGGGTTGCGGCACATCAAAGTGCCGCGCGCCACCGCCATCGGGAGTCCCATGCGCCAAGGGGATTCGCGCTATAGCAGGGTGCAGTATTGCGGGGTTCCACTGTATTGCCATAGAAATCCTGGGTGGGAAGATCAATGCAATTGATTTCAATGTCAAGTCACAGAGCTACTGGCAGAAGGCAAGTGCATTTCTCGGTCTTCTATTAGGTGTCTCTAATATCCAGAAATTTAGCTGGAGTCTCCATTTAACTTCCCCATATGCTTTTGTTGTGTCACTAGGCTACAGGAAACTAAGTTCTAACCATGAATATTAAAGAATGTCATTTACCTCCTTGTGTCCCAAATCTTGACAACGTTGTCTAGAGAACCTGAGATTAGCTGTTGCTCATGTGTGGGGGACCATTTCACAGATGTCACCCAGCCAGTGTGAGAGGTCAAAGAGAGGAGAACCAAGGAACCATCTGGGAGAGAGAAAATGGAAACCCACCACCCCAATTTACATAAATGTATACAGGTCAGTTTAAGATATTTATAAAATCCACCAGTATACGAGAAGAAGTCAAGATTAACATATGGGGGGGCTGGGTAGTTTTTCCTGCTCATCATGTCATAAGATTGTTTCAGACAGCATGAGAGGTTAACACACACACATGCATGCATACAAGCAGCTGTTGAAAGGTAAAGAAATGTGCCTCTTTGGTAACCTTATTGATACCAAAGAAGCACATTTTCCACTGCTGAGTTTCTTTGATGAAGATGACTGAATAGCTATAGGGATCAGTAATGGGATATGGAGCTTTTTATCTCTAGATTATTGTTTCAAATCTGGCTTGATTTGTAGCAGCTAAAAAGATATTCCTCTCTGGTTTATAATGTGTGGTGATCTCAAGTCTATATCATGAACTGCAATGATTGGCAGCCATGTCAGACTTGTAAGGAATCCAAAGATTGATCAGACATTAATCGGCTACTTTTTCACTTCTACAGATAGTCTCTCCTATTCAGGGTTTAGGCACTCTGGCAAAACAGTGGCATTTAACCCACTAATAGTGATTTTAGATTTCAAGGCTGTTAGCGGGGCAGCTTTAAAAATTCACTAAAAAAGAAATGTCTTTAAAAGAGAAGTATTGGATTGGTTTTCCAAGTTACTATCTAAGGAATGAAAAAGTCATGCCTCAAAATAACAAAAAGCAATAGTATTTAGAATAGCCAATTAAATGAGCTACTGCTGTGGTCAGCTGAAACAAGGCTCACCCAGAGAGCAGAGAGGGAATGAGGGTAGCTTCTCATCGTTTTACTCAGTCACAGGAGCATTTGTGCAATGGAATATGGAAAGGATCTGGGCTTATACAGCTTTCCATGTCCCCACTGTTCCTGGTTTTGTTTTTATTTGGCTAAAATGGTCTAGCTCCCTGGTTAGGAAACACTGTTACAGACAAATACTGTTTGTGCATGAAATGTGTTAAGGTGTATCCCCTTCTTTCAACACACATTATGAATTTGAAAAGTCATTTGTGTTACCCACACATTCACTTTTGCTCACCATTAGTGCGGGGATCCCATAATCTAATGTGTCTGTCAGTACTCCCAGATGCTAGACGCCGACACAGTGGTGAGTAGGAGATAGAATTAAACACTTTGTTTCCGGTCTGCATAAGAAAAGAGTTCATAAGTTAGGAGCTACTCTTGTACAAATTCTAAATTCAAACTGAACTGGAGTTACACCAGTGAGGAATTTGGTGAAAAGTTTTAATGTACAACATGTAAAGAAATCTCACCAAAATTGATTTGAGACGACCTGTTTCCACATCCCATATTTTAATTGTGTGATCCCATGATGCACTACAAATTTCTTCAGCATCTGACCACAGCACAGAGGAGACAGCTTCAGTATGACCAGAAAGAGTTGCTATGGGAGTCTAGAAATTAAATAAAATATTAAGATCAGAAAAACAGTGGATCAGTTATGGTAGAAAAAAACATTATTTCACCAAATAAATGTTTGTATGTAGATTAATTTTCAGATATTTCATTAGAAATTTTCCCCTACACATATTTATCAAAAAGGGAAAATATTTTCCATTTCCATGCTTTTCAGCTGCGGTTCTACATAAATCCCGACCACTTCTTACTCTTGTTAGTCCAAGCTGTTCAATTTTCTGCTTCTTCCTTGGTCTGTTTGCTGCTTCCTCTATTTCGTCCTCTTCATCTGTAGGCACTACGATGGAAAGAAAGTCCATTTGGGATGCATTCCCAGGTAAGCACTTACATCCCACCATAGTATCCAACTGCCTGCCAAACACAAATTTAATCCTCAACACTCCTGTCAATTAGATCAGTATTATTATTCCCATTTTACAGTTGAGGAATTTAGGCACAAAGAAATTAACGCAGATTTTCCACCTCCCAGATGACTTCATCTACAAGACCATCCTTCCTTCATGGGAAAAACCCCACAATAAATCCATTCTATATTCTGTACACAGTCACTCTATATTTTAATTTACACATTTATTTATATATGACTATAAATGGGCATTTTGAAAGGAGGCATCCAACTGGCTAGCGAAGGACCATATGGTTATTCTGTCACCACATCAGGATCAGTTTAGTCAGGATCAGTTTAGTTAATTTATTATCCCTCAAATCACAAAGCCCATCACAAGATTAGGAAAAGAGTCCACACCTTCTTAGTGTCCATATTAAAAACAAAACAAAACTGTACAAGCCTATTGAATGCAAAAATCTGTAGATAGTATTTGGAAAAAAAGACACCAAGGTGGCAGTAATACCTAAAATATAAGTGTTTAAGTTAAGTTTAGGTCATGACCTTGTAATTACATCTGTGTAGAAGTCTGCTGCATGTCAGTGCAGATTGGGGGCTTTAATCCGTTTTAAGTAACACTGTCCATTATTGCAGAAAAATCTGAAGTTAAGTGGTTAAAACTGAACTCTCTAACACAATCTTGGTGCATTTACTGTTGCACCATAATAAAGGACTATAGTGAGGAAGTGTGGCCTCCCTCTGAGACTGATGGGAAGGAACCACTCCCTACCCCCTGGGGTGTGTGACTTATCTGGGTAGATCCAGGTAAGCAACGCCCCCCACCGGAAGCAGAAGGGCGGGACAGGAAGTTTAAAAGGCAGGCCCTGCAGCTCAGTGGGCGAGAGCCAGAGAAGGGAGCAGCTCTCCCTTGCCTGCTGCCTGAGATAGAGCTCTACAGTGCCAAGGACCCTGAGGGAGTGCTGAGACTGCCACTAGCCACATACCCTGTGGAGAAGGAGGAACCCAAGGAGATAGAGGTACAACCCCAGAGGGGTAGAAGGAAGTAGCCCTGGGGCACTAGACATTAGTCCAGTTTGGTTGCCAGAGTCTAGGTCTGTGTGTTTCAGTGGGATCCCCAGTGGTGGAGGGTTCTGCCATAGTCAGGGCTCATGGCTAGGATCCGGTGGAGTGCGGTGGGCCCATGCTTCCCTACCCCCTGCTACCAGCCCCACCCTTGGAGTTGGCTGCCTCCCCACCTGAGGCTGGATGGCCTGAGATTGCTTGTCCCTCTACCCTGACCAGAGTCCCTGAGATTGCTAATTCCCCCATTGAGCACTGCATTTATAGGCACACTGTAGTGAGTCCCCCAAAGATGGATGGGGAAGGACGGTCACAAACCACTACAGTGACAAAGAATAAAAAGTGTTTACGTGCATGCTTAACTTTACTATCATGAATAGCCTCAAGGATTTCAATGGGACCACTCATACTCGTGATAGTAAAGAGTCCTGTGGCACCTTAAAGACTAACAAAAGTATTGAAGCATAAGCTTTCGTGGGCTAATACCCACTTCCTCGGATGCATGCCACAAAGTGAGTACTAGCCCACGAAAGCTTATGTTTCAATACTTTTGTTAGTCTTTAAGGTGCCAGACTAACACGGCTACCTCCCTGACTCGTGATAGTAAAGTTATGCATGTGTTTAAGTGTTTGCCTTAGCTTTTATATAGGGCTCTAGACCTTCATAGTACTTTACAGATAGTAATTAATCTTCCCAACTACTCTGAGAGGCAACTATATTTAAGGGGAACCCCTCCCCCCCACAAAAACATACATTTATTCTCATAAATGGAAAATGTAATCCACTTCAAAATAAGAGTTTCCGGTGTAACTGAATACTGTATAATTACACACACACACATAGATATCTATGAAAACTTCAAAAGTGAAAAACTAAGACATAATCCCCATTTTAAATGGTTAAAATAAAATCTTTTCAGAAGTTAGTCATTCCAAATAATTAAATTAAAAAAACCCTCTAAATTAGAGCCAAAAATCCCAGGCAAAGTATTCATAAAATATTAATCTTACCTGCAGACCAGATCTTTAACATCTTATCCCAAGATCCACTGCAAAACTAGATAAACAGAAACATTTTATTAAAAAGATTATGTAAAATCCAACTAGTTCATATAAACCACAGAAAGTCATCTTTCTGCTCAAAATGTTGCCTATGCTACCAAAATCATCTCCAGCTTTTGTGCAATATTAAGGGTTTTCTGTATCTTTTCTTTTCAAATCAGCACATTACTTCTATTATATCAAATGCAAGGCTATCATCAATTTATAAGTGCTTTGGTATCCACAATTACTACATATGTTGTCAAGTGCATGCCATTTGTATAAACCTATGACCAATGCACATACAGAGGACAAAAATGTGATTTGTACACAAACAAGCAACAGAGAATCCACAACTCACTAGCTCAACACTACCTTCTGCAAGTAACTCACTTTAGTTCTTGTGCAGTCAACTGCTATAGAGTCCACACTTCCAGCATGTCCTCTACAGCAGTGAAGGGCTTTCACTTTGTTCCTCTCCACATTCCACTCCCACAGCAGGATAGTCTGATCCAGAGAGGCACTGAGTAGCAGGCATGACAAACTATCTAAGGAAGGAAGAAAGTGCCAACGTGCAAATCCAATTAAGTAAGTCTTTCTAAAAATCCTTTTAGAGAAAGCATGATTAAGATTTTAAGAATTTAGTGTCCCTATACAAATTAAGAGATTCATGTAAATATCACGGATTTAAATGTACAAATACTAATGAAGATTAATTTAGAATATTTAAGTAGTTATTAGAAAATACTGGAGTTTGTTTAAAGTATTTTAATATGCAGGATTTTATTCAATTATTTCATTTTTAATATATGACAAGCAGCGCTTACAATAGCTGTAACATTTAGGTTGGCAATTGAACCTGTATGTTTTTCAGTAAATTGCTCCAGCCCCACTCCCAATCAGGATAAAGTGTACTGACCTTTTTTCACCCATGTCACATCTTTCACCACCTCTGTGTGCCCAGCAATTGTCATGATGGATTTTCCTTCTAAAGACCAGATTCGAGAAGTCTGATCATAAGAGCCAGTCAAGATCCTAGGGGATATAGATATTGAAACATTATTTAAAGAGATCTTTTCAGTGAGGAACTTAGAGAATATTAATATAACCAGTTGAGAGACATGAATAAATAAAACATCCTTTATGTAAATCTTAGTCCTCTTTGAAATAAAAAAACATTAAAATTGTTTGCAAAAACTGGATCAAATTTAGATTTTAATAGATTTAAAGCAAACTTTGTTAAGGAATTAATTAGCTGTGGACTTCTAGACAAGGTATACAGGAGAAAGAAGTGAGAAAACTGATCATTTTGGTAAATTAAATGCTGAAGTCTCATGTTTAATTTAAGAGGAACCAAAGAAAAATTATAAATTATTTACACTGATTAACAAAGCATTTTCAATCCATTAATAAATGTGGGAGTCTCAGTATAATCAATAGTAAACAACAGCTCTGGAAATATCTATAGTAGAACCTCAGCATTACGACCACTAGAGTTACGAACTGACCAGTCAACCACACACCCCGTTTGGAACCAGAAGCACACAATTAGGAAGCAGCAGAGATTTGGGGGAGAGAAGAGAAATACAGTATACTACTATTAAATGTAAATTACTTTTAAAAAAAAGTAAAGCAGCATTTTTCTTCTTCGTAGTAAAGTTTCAAAGCTGTTAAGTCAATGTTCAGTTGTAAACTTCTGAAAGAACAACCATAATGTTTTGTTCAGAGTTACGAATGTTTCAGAGTAACAAACAACCTCCATTCCTGAGGTGTTCATAACTTTGAGGTTCTACTGTAGTAGAAAAGACATGTAGTGTGGTCAATATTTCTTTCAAGCACTCCAGATAAGGGGTTTGAAACTATAGTAATAACTTCAAATATTAATTTTAAGTATAAAATGTTGAAATGTTAGAAATAAATGTAAAAAGACAGCAAGATGTTGTTTTATTAAAGGAGATATTAGATGATAATTCATACCAGGAGCAAATCTCATCCTCCTATGCATGGTACCTTCCTACTTGAGTTACTGTCAAGGTAGCATGGAGGAGCTCAAACTTCAGCTACTTTCCCAAGCATATAGCCTGCATATAAACAATTGTTCTAAAATGTAGAAACATCATTTAAAAGAAAGGAGAAATATGGAATGGGAAGCAAACTATGTGAAAGAGAAGTACCGATAAAGAACTATGGAATCAGCTACAGACAGTGGGAGAAACCAAGATGGAAAATTAAGACTGGCTTAAGTGGGTCTGCGATACCATTCTTCCGTAGCTTCAATAGAACTGATCCAGTCATCATGGAACATGCATTCCTCAGGTTGAGGTGCTGTATACTTCTCCACATATTCTATTTCCACCACTTCCTCCTAAACTCTCAAAAGACAAGAAGCCAGTCAGTGTACTTTTTCTTTTTAAATAAACAATCCCAATGATCTAATACAGTAGTTCCCAACCATTCCAAATAGTGGTATCAATTGGAAAGACAAAGATATCAGCTATACAAGCCAGAGTCCTCTACCTTCCACACGACTGTGTGTGCTCTATTCTGCCTTAGAGATTGAGCTGCTACTACAAATAGGGCTACCTGAATCTCCAACTCCTTGACAGGCAAGCATATGCATAACTGAACAGAAGGAAGATGATAGCAATGCATCAGGGCCCAGCACAAAGATTCATAATTGTTTGCAGCACTGGGCCCTTAATGTGTGTAATTTTACTTAGGTGAGCAGTCCTGTTGAAGTCAATGGACCTACTCAGGTGATTAAAGTCACACACATTCTTAAGTGTTTGCAGAATTGGGCTCTTAGAGAATGAGTGATACCTTACGTACAAGTACATCACTACTGATCAATGCTACCTATTGGCTTATCAACTTACTACTAATACAGTGTTTAAAAGTAGTTGCAAATGATTTCCACAGTAAGACAATGTTATTCCTTTTCTTTTCTAGGTATTCTCCACTATGCTTATCATGCTTAGTAGTGGAGCGTCTATATTACTTTATATCATCTCACTGACATAATGCGAATGACTACAGACTAGCAGAGCAGGAGACAAAAGTACATTGATGGTGACCAAAATGGGACTAGTCTCCCTCCAAAACCATGTGAAACCAGACTGAATGAGAATGAAATGTCTCAGATTGCTCAATAGAAAAATCTAGTCATTAGAAATAAGTCTTGGTGAATTCTCCATGGGCAAAAGAATAATGCAGGGTCTTCAGAGGAAAATAAGGAAAATTATATGTGCTCCATCAGAAAGGTGAAGGAATACTAAGGAAGAAAAATACATGGAATATTCACAATATGGAGAACTTTTCTTAATCAGAACTGTAAACCAGATCAAATTTAAAATCTGTATCTAATTAAATGGTCTAGGTCGGGATCTTTAAATCCCAACATCCTACAGTTTGGTCCACAGAAAATGCGTACGACTTACTGTTGAGATGTTTTCCGCTTCCATGTGTTTGACCAGCGACATACGCAAGAACTGGCCCTTGACAAGGAAATCAAACTCCACATATTTGTGGTCCTCTAAGACAAACAAGAAACAATGTTTAAATTTCAAGACTTAACTTATACAATCCAGAAAAAAGAGCAATTTTTAGGGAATGAAACTAAATTTAGTTCAAATAAATTCAAGGGGAACCTTCCTCTCCCAGTTACAACTGTGCAACCCCATGATCTAAAAGGGATTACACAGATTTAACTGAGGCAGATCTTGAACCAAAGGATGCTTTGGGGAAAACAGCACCCAAGTTTCTAGTCGTAGCATCTCTGGAGTCAGGACTCCAGGCTTCTAAAGTGCTACCTCTTCAATTTTGGTTGCAATTTTAGAAGAATAACTTTTAAAGTTTTACATGAGCTGAGACCTAATTATACCTCCATCTCTGTTTGTTGGAGCATCTCTGTTGTTGGCTAACCAAAGTCCAGATAACAACCTCTGGAACTTGCCTCCCTGACTGCTCACCAAGGAAAGAGTCAGGTGAGTTTCAAATAAGAATGCAAGATTTTAGTCAGTTAATTGGATTACAATTTTGCATCTATTTCTTTTTTTTTTTCTTTCACTTTAGTTGGATGATATAGACAAAATTATTTTTATTGTTAGCATTTGTCATAAGTATGAAGTGCCTTAGACTTACTGTTTGACCTGCAAGGGGTTAACCTGAACAGGAGAGGGAGTGACGTAAAAGCTAGCATTCCCAAAGACAAAGAAGTTAGTTTCACTTCTTCCCGGGCTATCGGTCTCTCTCCATCTTCTCTCCAGCTATGGAGAAATGATTCATCTCCTACTCATCCCTTAATAAGTTTTTAAGTTAGACTGACAGTAAGTAAAGTTGTTGATTGTATAAGCTTGTAATTGATCTATGGTGTCGTTAACCTCATCAGGGGGAGAAATCTCAAGGGAGGGGTTAAAGCTAGAAAATTGAGTATCTGTGAAGTCTGGATAAGTTGTATTTTTTTTTCTCTTTTCTTTATTAAACTTTTTTTTTGTTATAAGAAGGGTCTGGTTATTTCCCTTGAAGTTGTCCTAGCTTTGAATCGAAAACAGCTCACGGCTAGTGAGGGTTTGTGTGCTTGAATCTCTCCTAGATAGCAAGGGGGGGGGGGAGTTACTCGAAGTCTGTGTTCTTTATCTCTCCCAGGTGGCAAAGGGGGAGGGGGGGCTAATGTGTCCCACTCCATAGTTTTGGAGACTCACATTAATGGTGGCAGCGGGTCCCAAGCCCCAACTGGAGAAGTTTGGGTTTTGGGGGAAAAGATTTAACCTAAGCTGGTACATAAACTGGGTTAGATTTGTTGTTTCATGTGCGAGATCCCCACATCTTTTACCCTAGAGTTTAGAGTGGGGAAGGAAATCTCTGACAGCATTGCAATAGTGCCAATAAGGGACGATCGGGATTCCAATGTGGTAAGTACTGTATAAATAGAATGGGGGGCCGGGAAAAGTCCTTTCCCCACAAAGTTTACAATCTAAGTATGTAGCCAGACAAAAGGTAGATAAGAGACAAAGTGAGAACAAGGTTACTGGTGAGATTGACACAAGTAGTATGTGGGTTTAAAAAAAAATGGAAAAAAAAATGACAGGACTGCTTATGGATTTTACACTCTTGATTTTCCCCCAATCATGCATCCAATCAGTCCTGTGCAAGTGGACCCATACTTGTGTATGGTTCCACTGACTTCAATCAAACTCTGTCTTGGTCTACACTTAAAAGATATATTGCCATAGCTACGTTAGTCAGCAGCGTGAAAAAACCCATACCTGGAAGAGTGCTTCTGCCAATGTAGATAAAATTGTTTTGGGAGGGCTGTGTGTGTGTGGCGGGGGTGGGAGGTGTTCCTACACTGACATAAAAACTCTCTCTTGGTGTAAGCTATTTCTATGCTAGGAGGCTATGCCATCATAGCTTTGCCAACATAAATACCACCATATTGCACACACGTACAGTACATCTTTGTGGGCATAAGGGTCCATCTGCATGGATGTGAGTGCAGAATCAAGGGCTATATCTATCTTCTATCTATATAAAAGTCAAGTGGTGTATGCTTGACCGCAAACTCCTCCCGCACCGTTTGAGCCAGAGACTTGAAATTTGGTACAGTTAGGGGTCTTGGGGTCTAGATGGTCATAAGGGTCGAAAATTTTTCGAATCTCGCCTCTGACGCCCCCCCAGGGGTGAAAGTCTTTAAGGGCCAATCACATCGGCTGGGCAGCTAGGTGGTGATGACGTCATAATACCCCCTCCAACAGACACCGCACTCGCTCAGCTCACTGCCCCTCCCTCCTCCAACGGGACCCCGGAAATCCCTCAGTTCTCTGCCCCTCCCCCCTCCCAACGGAACCCCGGAATCCATCAGCCCTGTGCCCTCCCCCCCTCACCTGCGAAGGTCCCCGGAATCCCTCAGCTCTGTGCCCCCTCCCCGCCTGCGACGGATCCGAGTTGGGTTTGGTGGGACGGTAAGTGAGGTGGGGGTGTCGGGTTCGGTCGGGGGGTGAGGCGGGGGTGTTGGGTTTGGTTGGGAGGGTCAGGTGGGGGTGTCGGGTTTGGTCGGGGGGTAAGTGAGCCGGGGGGTGTTGGGGTTGGTCAGGAGGTGTCAGCTGTCTGCCCCCTCCCCACCTCCGACTGACCCAAGCAGCGCCGGGCACTTATGCTAGTTTTTAATAATCATGTACAAGGCCTACAACTGATTTTCCAACCAAGGGATCTTGATGAGTCTTATATGCTTTACTGTACTCATGTTCATAAGTCTTTGCAGAAGTAGGACCTTTGTATTTTAAGCCCCTATAGTTTATACACTTATGAAGAAATTCTAAAAACTTTAGTATGTTTCTTTTTTTTTTTTTTTTAAGTACTCCTTTTTCTAAAATTGGTAAATCTTCCAAATACGTACCATGTTTAGCTTCCAGCAATTTATTGATGATGTTACTGAGGTCAGCAATTTCAGATGCTGCTGGGATAGAGAATGGAACATCATCTACTACATACCTAGAGGGAAGAAAATAGGAATTGACTTATTGAGAAGTACTCACAGCTCAAGAGGTACAAAGTACAAAATAAGCATATTATCTAAAAGTCTGTGATACAGTTCTTTTTACAAGTGAGGGGATTAAACACTTCGCAATTTGAATAGACTTATACTTTATTCTCACTTGTTTCAAGAATCCTGCCCATTGTGATCTCATTATACAGTAAAACCTCGATTTAACGGACTAATTCGGGCGACTGGGTGTCCGTTAAAGCCAAAAGTCCGTTATTTAATAATAAAAAAAACACCCAGTCCGCAGCCCGCCCAATTAGTCATTAATTCGAGGTTTTACTGTACTTCCCCTCTGCCGAAAAGCCGCCGATTTTTTTTTTTAAACAAAACAAAAACGTTCCGTGGACCCCCATGTGTCCCGGCCCCAGTCCCCGCTGGCGGCTGGGGCTCGGGGATCCATCCGCCGCCCGTGGATCGCGGCTCGAGCCTTGCTCCTTGGGGCTCCATCCGCCGCGCTCCTCGGGGCTCCAGCTGCCGCCCGGGGAGCGCAACTGCAGCCGCCGCCCGGGCCGCGCTCCCCGGGGCTCAGGGCTCGCTCCCCGGGGCTCCAGTCGCCGCGCTCCCCGGGGCTCGCGGCTCCAGCCACCGCCCGGGGAGCACGACTGCAGCCGCTGCCCGGGGAGCGTGGCTTGATCCGCCCTCCCCGGGGCTAGGGGCTCCAGCTGGCTGCCAGGACCCGGGCGGCAGGCAGGACCTGGGCGGGAGCTGGCAGGCAGCCCGCGCGCAGCTCGAACCCTGGCTACAACAGGGAGCCCGCAGACGGACCTCGACAAACGGATTTCGGATGCATCGGACTTTCTTAAAAATTTTGTCCGTTGCATCCGAAGTCCGTTAAATCGAGGTCCGTTAAATCGAGGTTTTACTGTACTGTATAGTTTGGCCTCCCTTTGATAAGATTTATTTGAAGTTCAACTTGTGTGTAGCCAAGCAAGAACCAGGAACATTTTTTCCCACTTTTTCTGAAACCTACTCTCTAACATTCACAAATACAGTAGCTTTGGGAAGCTCGTAATATACACTATAGTATCTCCAAATTAATCTCTAAGACGCAAGCGAAATCTAGCTAGTAGAGAAGCCAGTGGCACTCGTAAAGTACAGAAAATGAGTGAATATTAAGAGTTGCTAAAGCCCCACCCCGTACAGCTGTACATTTGCTAATGCTTATGGCCCTGATCCTATTCCCCCTAAAATCAGAAAGGCTGCCTCTGACTTCAGTGGAAGCAAAATGAGGGCCAGTGGGTGAATCCTGATTATAGATGTTATAGGGGCACTCAAAGATATATTTTCAATTAACTAGTAGGAGCTTATGGAGTTTTGTTGGGAAATGTTGTTTGCCAGGAAAGATGAAGTAAATAAATGTATCCTCCCCAACCAACTAACACTACAAAACACTCCCTCACCCAAGTAAGATTTGACCCCGTAGTAGTAACCTCAATTTCCCTTCTCCTAGCTGCTCTCCTTCCCCTCCCCCGCGATGGTGGCCTGCACATGGTATGTGACTGCTCGGGACTATGTCAGTGCCATGCATCGCTCAACAGTATCGTTCCTGGCCGCGTTTCCCCTGCCCCCTCCTTCCCAGCAGTTAGGCCACCCTAGACTCACTTGTGGTTGTCGGTGAAGAACCGAGCCTGTAGCTGGGCCATTGGATCGGAGAGGACGAGGCTGGGCCGGGGCTGTGTGTGTGTGTCTGTGCCCGGCTGCGGACTAACACGGGGTGGCTGGACCCGGCCCTCAGCTCTCTTTCCCCAGCCAGCAGAGCAGAGCAGAGAGAGCACGTGTCTCGGAGCCGCAGTCAATCAGCCCGGAGCAGCCGCGCGGATCGAGCATTCCGCCAGCGATTAGTGGGGGCTGCTCTTAAGGGCCCGACGCCGATCCCCCTGTGAAGCTGCGCCCCACCAGATCCTGGCTGGGTGAGAATAGCAGCTATTCGAGGGCGCGCACGCGCCCACGCTGCAGCCTCTGAGGCAAATGCGGAGACCCCAACCTTCGTTACGGCAGGCTCCACGAAAACTACCAGTCCCAGCATGCAGCGCGGCCCATACGGATGAGACTGGCAGTCGATGAGGTGTCTCGAGACTACAAATCCCAGCATGAATAGCGCCGCCCAATAGTGGGGTAGCGACTTCTTCCTCGTGCAACCCGTTTGCCAGTACTCTCTCTGTAAGCTTCAGTAAGGGCATTGGAGGGCCAGTATTTCCGGGTTGTACGGTGGCCCGTGGGGGGCAAACCGCACGGTAGGGAGTGTGTTGCTGCGCCTGCGCTGTACGGCTGTCTCCATGGTGGTGCCTGCGAGAGCGAAGACGAGGTTGAGTAGACTCGTTCTGAATTTTCTCTCCGCTTCCCTGACTCCCCTGCAGGGTTCGCGGCAGCCGAGGCGGGAGGAGCCGCGCCCAGTCTGCCCTCCCCACCCCCAGCGCGCGCGGGGCGTTGTGGCTCCCAGAGCTGCCATGGGCTGTGGGGCGGCGCCGCGGCGGAGGGGGGCAGCCCCCCAGGGCTATTGTTCTGCGGGGCCAACATGGCGGGGGCCCGGCTCTGGCCCCGGGAGGTCCTGGCAGGGCGGCCGCCCTCGCCGTGAGGAGAGATAGAGCCGCTGCCCTGCCTCGCCGCCGCCCGGGGTTGGACAACAGACGGACAGGAGAGAGGGGGTAGTTCGGACAGGACCCGCTGCTCCCCAGTATGGATGGGGGAGGGGAGATCAGGACTTGCTGCCCCCCATGTCGGAAGGGGCGGGGGAGAAGAAAGGGGTAGTTAGGACAGGACTCGCTCCCCCCCCCCATATGGGAAGGGGGGAGGAGGGGTAGTTAAGTCCGGACCCAGTGGCTGTCAGGGAGGGTTGGAGGGGGGGGGGGGGGTCTGGACAGGATTTCCTGTGCCACCTGGAGTCAGGACCTGACCCACTGTACCCCTTGTGGGGGGTGGGGGTAAGAGATTGAGGTCAGGTTAAGACCTATGGGGAGATGGAAGAGGGTATCAGTCTTAATGTCCACTGCCTTCTTCCTTTTGAAGCAGAAGGCTTTTGCTGTATATGTCAGTGAGACATTTACAGGCCTATTCATCATTGTTTGACATTTGTGTCTTCAAATTGTGCTGGTAGAGTTGGTGACACAGCCCTTGGGATGTGTGTGTATATAAACATGTATGCACACATCCTGTACAAATCTTTAGGAGATACCCTAATCTTATACGCCAGTAATTCAGTATGTTTCATGTACTTGTGCACTGTTGATGATTTACTGATCTGGTTTGGTGAACCTTACTGTTCATGTAACATAACATCTAAAAATAAAGTTTTATTAAAATCAAATTTGGCGGATTTAAAAAAAGTACTGTACTTATAAATGAATTCAGTATTTTGGAAAAAGATGTTTGGATACTTTGCATTTGTTTGATTGCTTTTACATCTTATTAACGGTTAGTTATGGCCTCACTATAAGGGAGTACAGTAAACCCTCGATTTAACGGACCTCGATTTAACGGACTTCGGATGCAACGGACAAAATTTCTGAGCAATTCTGATGCATCCCAAATCCATTTCTCGCGGGCTGGCTGCCGGGTCCCGACTGCCGCCCGGGTCACAGCAGCGGGCGGGCTGCGGAGCTGCCGCCCCGACCCTGTGGCGGTCGGGCTGCTGCTCCGACAGCTCGTTTTTTTTAAATTATTAAATAACTGACTTTTTCATTTAACGGACACCCCCTCGCCCGAATTAGTCCGTTAAATGGAGGTTTCACTGTAGTTGTATCTGTCTATAACATGTGGTTCTTTGGGTAACCTGATGGATAAGGAAGGGTTGTCTTGATGTTTTAAATTAGTAAGATTTATATGCTTTCTTCAGAAATGCAAGACATCAATTTTTGAAATATGTAAATGTAATTGATGTAAAAATGCTTTTTTGTTACTTTTTATATTTGTAATATGTACACCTAGTTAATAATTGCTGACAGACATTAAGCTGTTCCACAATATTTTAAAAAGCCTACTAATTACTATAGTTTATAGAAATAACATGAAAGGCACTATATAAGTGGGTCAGCAGTTACTCTTGAGTCTGTCTTAGCTCCCCTCACGACAAAGATTAAAAAAATTTTGGTCATACATTATAAATACGTGTGTGGCCAATGTAACTCATTTTCATTCATGAGGCCATGACTATTGAAAACACTTGATTACTTTACTATCACTTGTGCCCATTATTAATGATCTAGTTGACGTAGAAATGTCTCCTAAAACACTTCTTTTGAAGGGGTATTTAATTACATTGAGGTTGTGTGGCTGTTTCAAACTGTTTCTCCTAACTCAGCACTATTTTAATGGAAAATTGGGGACAATATTGCTATTGATTCCTTGAGTATAACGCAACTAGGGTCCTACCAACTTTGTGGTACATTTTGGTCAATTTCATGGTCATAAGATTCTAAAAATCATAAATTTCATGCTTTCAGTTATTTAAATCTGAAATTTCATGCTGTTGTGATTGTAGGGGGTCCTAACTCAAAAAAGGAGTTGGGGTGGGGGGTTGCGGTACTGTTACGCTTGCTTCTGCGCTGCTGCTCATAGTGGCACTATCATCAGAGCTGAGCAGCTGGAGAGTGGTGGCTGCTGGTCAGGAGCCCAGCTCTGAAGGCAGAGCCGCCACCAGCAGCAGTGCAGAAGTAAAGATGGTATGATATGGTAATGCCACCCTTATTTCTGTACTTCTGTCTGCAGAACTGGGCATTGATTCAGTAGTTACCATTGTCTGGCCACCCAGCTCTGAAGGCAGCAGCAAGAGTGGCATGGTATGGCCACTCTTATTTCTGTGCTGCTGACAGTGCTATCTTTAGAGTTGGGTGCCTGGCCAACAGCCGCTGTTCTCTGGCTGCCCAACTCTGAAGTCAGCACAGAAGTAAGGATGGCAATATCATGACCCCCCCTAAAATAGTGTAGTGTAGTGACTCCACTACAACTCCCTTTTCGGTCTGAACCCTAAATTTGAGAAACACTGATCTCCCTTATGAAATCTGTATAGTATAGGGTAAAAACACACAAGACCAGATATTCATAGCTGTGTATTTGGTAGGGCCCTAGACATAACTAACTTCTTTAAGATGGAAATAAGATCAGCTGTAAGGTATTTATGCATCATAACTTCTTTTATTGGTACCAGAAAATATAAAATTTCACACATCAAATTTGATTGTATCTTTGACTCCAAGGTTCAGATTTCAAGTAGTGTCTTTATATTTTTCTGGATCCCCTTCTTTTTTTTCAGTGTATGCTGCCTGTGCAAGCATGCTTATGTGCCAGAGCAGTGGAATAATCTGTCCCATTTGCAACTTAATTTTCTTCTATAACTAAAATACGGTAGTCATGAGAATAATTAGAAGTTCAGTTCTAAATTTTAGTGCTCTCATCTGCATTTAGGGACCACTCTTTCACTGCCTTCAGTAGGAGGACTCACAATAATAGATCTATGGAAAACAGGAGCAAGGCTTGGTAAGAGAACTTAAAGTCACTTTAATCTGGAATTGCCACTCATTGGGAACCACTGTTTGTTATGTCCAGTTTATTGTTTCTATTAATTGATACCTAAAAATGTCATATACGTTTCTAAAGTGTTTGGAAAAAAGAAAATACACAAAATGAAGAATTATAAAATATTCTGGTTGAAAACAACTAATAAACCCATCATAAAATTTTAGAAAATAGTGCTCTGACTACAGTAGGAGCTTATAAAAATACTAGCGAAAATACCCAGCGTTGCTCTGGTCAGTCGGAGGTGGGGAGGGGGCAGAGAGCTGAGCAAGTGCGGGGTCCATTGAAGGGGGCAGAGAGCAAACCTGACACCCCCACCTCACCCCCCCGACCAAACCCGACACCCCCACCGCACTTACCCCTCGACCAACCCCAACTCACATTTTCACCCCCCCACCCAAACCCAACACACCCACATCTCCCCCCTACCAACCCCAACACCCCCTGACCAACACCCACACCTCACCCCCCGTAGACCAAACCTGACACACCCACCTCACTTCCCCCCCCAACCAAACCCGACACCCCTACCTACCACCACAAACAACCCCGACACCCACACCTCACTTACCCCCCGTAAACCAACCCCGACCCCCCTCCTCACCCCCCCAACCAAACCCAACACCCCCACCTTACCCCCCCCACCAAACCCAACACCCCCTGACCAACCCCCACACCTCACCCACCCAGACACCTTCCCACCCCCCCAGACCAAACCCAACACCCCCGGCTCACCCCCCGACCAAACCCGACACCCCACCTCACCCCTTGACCAAACCCGACACCCCTACCTCACTTACCCTCTGACCAAACCCAACTCGGGTCCGTCGGAGGTTGGGAGGGGGCAGAGAGCTGAGGGATTCCGGGGTCCACTGGAGGGGGCAGAGAGCTGAGGGATTCCGGTGTCCGTTGGAGGGGGGAGGGGGCAGAGAGCTGAGGGATTCCGGGGTCCGTTGGAGAGGGGAGGGGCAGAGAGCTGAGCGAGTGCGGTGTCTGTTGGAGGGGGTATTATGACATCATAACTATGTCACAGAGAACAGCAGCTGCCCAGCTGATGTGATTGGCCTTTAAAGAATTTCACCCCTGGGGGGGGTCAGGTGAGATTTGAAAAATTTTCGACTCTTACGGTCATTAGGACCCTAAGACCTCTAACTGTACCAAATTTCAAGTCTCTAGCTCAAAACGGTGTGGAAGGAGTAAGCATACATACATGCATACATACACGCATGCACGAATACACCATTTGACTTTTTTATATATATAGATTGGATAGTGTGTTCTGGTCACAGTACTGGTCTCACAACTGTAGTTTGCTGAGGGTTAACTTGGCTGTAAAGAGGAAAAAAAATCACCTGTACCTTGCTGGTTCTCGTCCCTCTTTAGAGTTTTGTGTCCTATGCAAAATAAGTTTGCTGATCTCAAAGTAGTTGGAAAAAAACACACAGCATGTTACTAAAAGAACCACCGCTATTGGTGACCATAGTCTCACCAGAGTAATAAAGGACTAAATGGTCATTGTCTCTGTCTAGCCTAGGCTTTTTTTCCCATCACTAAAAATTCACATCAAAGCTACAGTGATTCAGCTCCACTGCCAAGTGCGAGAACTAACATACAACTGGATTCTAAGTGGTAGCTATTATTTTAAGTCTCGTGTAATCCTCAGAACAGGTATATATTTCTCGGTGTTTAAAACGCGGATGCCAGTCAACACCTTGCCTATGCTGGCACTTCCACTTGCAAATGTTCATATCTATAGAACTGAACCAGTGATAGCAACAGTGTTAAATTTTTAAAATTTCTTACTGTAGACATAGCCATTGACTATAAACTATCCTTTTACCCTTACAAGGTGGAGTTGAGGTCTTTTGGCAGGGTGCTAATGTTTGTGCTGTACTTATCTGACACAGCTGCAGAGAACACTGCTTTCAATCCAGCGTACAGAAACATTAAATTCATTCATACACACCCAAAAAGGTCGATAGAGGAACTAATATGAAAATAGAACTTCATTTTCAACATTCTATAAAATTTATAATAGAAATGTTTCTATTAGATAATCCAGATATATCTTAAAGAATCCAGATGTATTTGATAGCTTTACTCCAGATTTGTAAATGCTACATCAAAGGGGGAGAGTTATTTGGGTATAGTAGTTGACCCAGACAAAATCTTCAGTCTATGTATAACTGAACTATCTGATTTGAAGAACATGATAGCAACTATTATTTTGTAACCTAGTATTAAATATTTATTTACTCCTAAATGAGATATTAAAATTGCATCTGTTGAAAGCCATTTTGCAGACAGTACACTTAATTTTTCTCAAATGGTTAAATTCTATTGCTTAGACTAAAATATCTTTTTTTTACTATTTTTATTAGAGAGATTAATAATACATTTAATAATACAATTCAATTTCCAATCAATTTTTTCTGTTGCTCTTGACATCCTTAGTATCTTTGGCTGAAACTTTCCATATTTGGACTCAGCCCCAAAAGGGTGAAATTATTTTGAAGGTTTAAGCTTAACTGTGTTCAAATATTTTGGAGGTATGGAAGGGTTGAGGGGGAAAAATGCTTCCCCTTTGTGATCTGGTTTAAACATGGCAGATATTAGAAATTAGAAACCTGTCATTTTGTATAGTAATTGAGAATTTTAAAAAAACCAAATTTGATGAAAATGGGTTAAATAAATTTAAAGATATGAATGTTTGAAGTTGGAATGTTGTTCAAATGCACTGGAAGAATTTATCTCTGAAGGGTGATTCACTCCACTCCAACAACCAAATAGGTTGGGCTTTCCTTTTCCATCCACGTTGGGTGGCTTAGCCAGACGAACTTGTGTGTTCCACAGGCTGAATGTTTCTGTTCAAAAAATTTACCAGCTAATCTGATGGAATTTGGAAGCTCTGCTGAGACTGAAAGGCAAAGCCAAATAGGTACAGTTATCGCAATTTATTAGCTCCACTGGTGAAACTGATGGAATGTATAAAGCTTGTACAATATGCAAGCTAGATAACTATGGAATACTTTTTCTTCTTAAAAGAATATTATTTGAGGGGAAAAAACTGGAAAAAATCAGGATACCAACATTAAAAATTCTTCTGCAAAGATGGCCTTGTTTTATGTATATTTCGTAGTTTGTGGTACACTTTAATATACATAATGAATTAACTCAGTTGGTGTTCTGTTGGTCATTGCATAAGATAAAAAGAGCTCAATCCTGGCAAAATTTAGGTCCTGCAGAAAGTGGTAGGTATCACTTCTCTTTGTATGCTTGAATGTTGTGTTCTGGGAAACTGTGCTGCTGGCGGTGCCTTCTCTGGAATTAGACATACAACTGAAGTTCTAAGAGCCTCTGGCACTTTTTCTGTTCATCCCATAGTCCTGGCCAATTTACAGTTTGGGTAAATTGTATTCTTCCTGCCTAAAAATGCCCCATGTAAATTACCAGAAATTGCCTTCATTCTGACACTGTTGTTAAGTATTACTCTAAAATACCGTATTTTTCGTCATATTGGACGCTCCGGCGTATAAGACGCCCCCGACTTTTAAAGTAAAAAAGCCGGGGAAAAAAAAACAAAAAAAAACCCCACCACACACAAAAAGCGCCCCGGTTCCCCCCCTCCCCGCCGCGGGCGGGCTGCCGGGGGCGCCCCGGTTCCCCCCTCCCCGCCGCGGGCGGGCTGCCGGCGGCGTCCCGGTTCCCCCCTCCCCGCCGCGGGGAGGGAGGAACCGGGGCGCCCCCGGCAGCCCGCCCGCGGCGGGGAGGGGGGAACCGGGGCGCCCCCGGCAGCCCGCCCGCGGCGGGGAGGGGGGAACCGGGGCGCCCCCGGCAGCCCGCCCGCGGCGGGGAGGGGGGGGAACCGGGGCGCACGCACTGTTTTTTTTTTTTTTTTTTTTTTTTTTTTTTTTTTTTTTTGTGATGGGGCGAATAGGTATATTCGCCCTATAAGACGCAGCAACTTTTTCCCCCCGTTTTGGGGAAGAAAAAGTGCGTCTTATAGGGCGAAAAATACGGTAGCTGTCACATTTCACTCAAGAGTTGGCTGCATGTCAGAGATAGGTGAAGCAATTCTTGTGTGTTCATTGTAAAAAATCCATTAGTGAAATTTTATAGAGTGCTTTCGTGATCCCTCTGGATGAAAGACATTAATTATATAAAGGCATATAGTCACCTTTTGTATAAACTACATATATGCACAAAAATGGTTCAAAATCTGTCAGTCTTACTAAAGTAAAACTTTTTGCAGGGCCTGTCCATGATCCTGTAGAAATTAATTGACATTTTTCTTGGGTGAGAACTGAATAAAGACATAAGTTTTGGCACCTTATGAAGTAAGGGCTATATCATAGTCCCATGGGAGGTTTGCCATTGATTTCAAATGAGATGGTGCTTTACATAAGTTCATAAGATCTACATTTAAAAATAAAAAAATAAATAAATGCAGTGACCTATAGGATAAAGTAAAAGTACATCCTGGATGGGAGGCTGAATTAAAGTACTGTAACTTTTCCAGGCTGCCCTGTAATGGAAGAAAATGGAGTTGACCATGAAGTCAGCATGGAAACATCTAATGATTTACTGGTAGTCAACTGTAATAGTACAGGAGAGTCAAAAACAGATGACCAAGTGTTTCAGGTGAGAGATTAGTTGGGACATCACTGTTTTTGAAGCTGGTTTCTTTCCATCCTCTGTGAAGAATCTGCAACATAATGATAATCTGTTTACCCTGCACCTCAATAAGCAATCTTTTTTTTCCTCTCGTTATTTCACAATGGCTTTACACAACATATACTACTGCCTTTGTATTGAAAATCAATGTAGATTAATTTGGAATGAGTGCATGTCTGGCATAATTCCCATCAGTTTGCATTCTGATAGCAAAGCTAGAAAATCATATAAAAACACTTCAATGGATGTATTGGTATGAACTTTTTTAATTTTAAAAATTATTGAAAGATTTTCCTTCAGCAAAGAAAATACCCATTGAAATGAGTTGGACCTGCAGGTATTCAGCCCTTTTGAAAATCAGGCTGCATATAATTGTGCACATTTTGATGTAGGTGTCTAATTTTCGGTACTGAGGAGTGAGAATTTTGGCTATAGTTATCTATTTCCAATCAAAATGTCTTTAATCCAGACAACATGCATATGTGTTTCTTAGTTAATTCTACCATTTAAAATAATTATTTTGCCATTAGGCAATGTGATCATGTATCCTGTACCATACGGTGTATCTTAAAACAAATAGTTCCATGCATTCATTTCCATTACTCTTAATTGATTTGTAGGCCCAAGCCACAAACCTTTTATCTACTGAAAGTACAGCAATGGCTACTAGATTTGTTATGCTATGTGCCCAGTTTCTGACCTGCATATAGAATTTTTTTCCAGTTATTATAATTAACAAACTTTGTACTAGTTATTAGGTCATAAAGGTTCAGAAAATAATGAATATGTAATTATTGGAAGAAGTTAAGCAAATTCCACTCTTCTTTTTAGGTTGTTCAGATGACATTAAAACACTCCATTATATGGGTTCTTATGAGAGCTGTCTATTTTGGAGTTCTTATACATTTTCCCCTTCAGTCTAGTGTTTCTGAGTGCACCCAGATTGCTAATAGTGCAGAAGCTTCCTAACTTCAGCTGATATCTGCCAAATGAAAATGGAATGTGCTATACCTAGACCAAGTTTGACAGGTTTGGTGAGATCATAAGTATAGATTTGAAGAGACGTTTACATAGCCCATGGCTTCTCGGTCTTGCCATATGAAGCTTACGTATTGTATTTTGTGTGTGTGTACTGCCTCCATGCTTCATATTCTTATGTAACATTTGACAAAAATACTGTGTCAATTTTTATGTTGTGGTTCTATTCACAGCCAAAAATGAAAAAGTATTGATTTGAGACTCAAGTAGCATATTTACAGCTTTTTAAGAAATTTGAACTAAAAATGGTTAGAGTTTTTTAAAATTACTTTTGGAGATTATATTAGCTAATGTTCCCCCCCCCCCCTTTCCTTTTAAACCTTTGCCCTCCTACTTGGTTTTAAGTCTTCTGGGTGGGTCTAAGCATGTTATTTTGAAATGTAGTGATTTTTGGAAGCTAGTCTTGGATGCAAGGAGTTTTGCTTCACCGTAGCGAAAGACAGAAAATAATATTTTCATCATGGAAGCAGTAACAGAAAATAAAATCACAAGTCAATAGACACTTGAACACTTGGCAGGAAAGTTCCCTACGAAAATGAAACGTAGCAAGTAATGTATAAAATATATTTAAATTATCATTTAAAATAGAAATAACAAGTTGATACTAAGATTAAAGTATATTTCACTGTTTTTCCCTGTAAAAGCATCTAACCTGCATGGATTCCAGGGATCCATCATTTGAACAGAATGACTCTTCAGCAGTCTTGCCCATCACAGTGCATGTTTCAGACAATTCACCTGTGTCATCGAATACACCAGTGCAGCTATCCCAGGCTCAACCTCTTTCCACAGAAGCATTTCATCTGGTAGACCAGAATGGCCAGCCTCTATATGAACTTCAGTCACTAGGGGATTCCAGTACACAGATGGTGAGTACATATAAAACCACACAGCTGCTGAGCTCACAAAAGAGGAACAACGTTAAGGACAATTTTCCTGAAGTGGTTTAGAGTTTCTATATACTTTTTTTTTTTTTTGACTCTGGGAACATTGTGATGCTTCTCAGAGTGGTTTATTTAGTTCTCAGTTGCCTCTGCTCAGGTCATCAGAGCCTGAGCTAAGCCATTACTGACTTATTCATAACAATCTAATGGGTTTCCATCATATTCTCAAACTAGTATAGAGGACCATCTTGCAGTGGGTCCAGTCCACAATGCTCCCATTCTTCTGTCTCCCCTTTACTGCTTACTCTTTCTTCCTCATCTCTCTACTGCAGAGGTGAGCAAAAGTTTGTCCACCCCTGCTCTACTGCTGTCCTATGAGACACTTTTGCTGAGTATTGGGAATTATGAACACACTCAGTAGGTTATAATCTTTGTAATGATACTTTAAAGAGACCTTTTGCGTGAAGCATATTCCAGTTACATTATATTCACATTCCAAGCATATTTTCATAAAGCACATCGAGTGCAATGTCACTCCTCCTGAACTTACTGCCAGAGACTTGGGATATGTCTACACTGTGAAATTAGGTCGAATTTAAAGAAGTCGATTTTTCTGAACAGATCGAATATTCATTCGATTGTGTGTGTCCCCACTAAACTTGCTAAGTCGATGAGTGTGTTCATAGTACCGAGGCTAGCATCAACTCTCGGAGCGGTGCACTGTGGGTACCTATCCCACAATTCCCGCAGTCTCCGTAGCCCATTGGAGTTCTGGGTTTAGTTTACAGTACATGATGGGGCATAAACATTCTCGTGGGTTTTCATGGGGGCATCTCGTCAGTCGCCCCTCCCTCCGCGAAAGCAATGGCAGACAATCATTTTACACCCTTTTTCCTGGATTCCCCATGCAGACGTCATAGCACTGCAAGAATGGAGCCCACTCAGATCACCGCGGCAGTTATGAGCGTTGTAAACACTTCGCGCATTATCGTGCAGTTTGTGCAGAATCAGAACCTGCAAAAGAAGGCGAGGAGGCGACTGCAACATAGAGATGAGAGTGATGAGGACATGGACACAGACTTTTCTTAAAGCATGGGCCCTGGCAATTTGGACATCCTGGTGGCAATGGGGCTGGGTCATGCCTAGTGTTTGCGCCGACCTTGGTCTTTCGGCTTCTTCAACCTTCATAACATGCGGGAATGGTTTCTAAAAGCAGTGCTCTCCTTTCCCATGCCAAGCAAAGCAAAGCTTTGTTGAGTTGGCCATTTGAAAGGCGGTGCTGCGGTTTTCGAGTTAACGTGCAGCAGAAACCAACTAACCCCCCCCCACACACACACACACTCGCATCCAATTCTCAGGGATGATCGCTTCACCCCTCCCCCCACTGCATGGCTGGTATCAGGGAAGATCACCGCTAGACAAACGTGAACAGCCCAGTGTTAAACCCCCTCTCCTCCGCCATGTGGCTAACTGCGGGGAGGATTTCTTTTCAGCGACAGGCAAATAGCCCAGCAGGAACGGGCACCTCAGAATGTCCACTTAATAAAATTCCCGTTTCAACTAGGTGACCATGACTAATCTCACTCTCCTGAGGATAACACAGAGAGATAAAGAACAGATGTTTCTTGAATACCAGCAAACACCAGGACCATATGCTGCCAGGCTTTGTCATCCAATGATACCAGATTACTTGTTACTCGCCTGTCGTGGTAAAGTGTCCTACAATGGAGGATGGAATAAAGCTGCTCTCCCCAGAAACCTTCTGTGAAGGCTTTTAGAGTACCTCCAGGAGAGCTTCATGGAGATGTCTCTGGAGGATTTCCACTCCATCCCCAGACACATTAACAGACTTTTCCAGTAGCTGTGCTGGCCATAAATACATCCCAAGTCTTTAGGGCAAATTAATCATTAAACATGCTTGCTTTTAAACCATGTATTATATTTACACTCGCCAGAGGTGCCATCTCCGGCTTCACAGTCCAGAATTCTGCCTTGGGAGGGTTGGGAAGGGCTTGGCTCCAGGGTGATATAAAGATCCTGGCTGTCGGGGAGAACGGTGTCTCCGTTTGCCTGGTGTGTGCTATACTCAGCCTCGTCCTCCTCCTCCCCATCTTCCTCGTCCCCAAAATCCTCATCCCTGTTGTGTGAGACCCACCCACTTGGAGGTGTCCATGGATGGGATAGGGTAGTGGTAGCACCACCCCCTCCCCCAGTATTGCATGCAGCTCATCACAGAAGCAGCATGTCTGGGGCTGTGACCCGGAGTGCCCATTTGACTCTTTGGTTTTCTGGTACGCTTGCCTGAGCTTAATTTTCATGCGGCACTGCTGCAGGTCACTCTTGTAGTCTCTGTCCATCATGGCCTTGGAGACTTTGGCAAAAGTATTGGCATTTCGTCTTTTTGAATGTAGTTCTGCCAGCGTCTCCCCATACAGCGATCAGATCCACCACCTCCCATTCGGTCCATGCTGGAGCTCTTTTGCGATTCTGCGATTGCACAGTCACATGTGCTGATGAACTCACCATGCTGGCCAAGAGGAAATATCTACCTACCCAGCTGAAAGTGCTGTTCAGAGAAGTCACAATGGAGCACTCTGGGATAGCTCCTGGAGGCCAATACCGTCAAATTGCATCCAAACTAACCTAAATTCGACCCAGTGATGTCAACTTCAGTGCTAATCCCCTTGTTGGGGAGGAGTACAGAAATCAATTTAAAGAGCCCTTTTAAGTCGACAAAAATGACTTTGTTGTGTGGACAGGGGCAGGGTTTAATCGATCTATCGCTGCTAAATTCGACCTAAACTCGTAGTGTAGACCAGGGCTCGGACAATGTCCATGGCAGAGGCAGTACATCTACAATTCCTTTCTTCTTTTTGGACAGGGCATTTGCTACCCAGTTCTCCTTTCTCCTCCTCCTGAGCATTTTCCTGTGCTTCAATCTTTGTCTTTTAAGCCCAATACTTGCTAGTGTGCAGCCCTTTGGCTGCTTCTGCTTTCATGACAGTCTTTTCCTGGGCAAATTATGCATCAATTTCCATTTGTTTTCCCTTGAGACCGTCACTCGATGAGCTGGGATACCACAGAAAACAACCCTTCTGCGAGAACAGATGCCCCTCCACTCCTGTCTTGCTGAGTCAGCTTCAGCACAGACCCAGAGGTTGGGCCACAACTCACTGCAGTTCACTGAAACTGAGATCCACTCAGCTAAGGAACTTCTTAGTTGACAGGGACTTTCCCAGTGCCCATTGTTCAGTCTTCCTGAGCAATTTGAAACATATGATGTTCTAGCTTCTTCTGATCTTTATTCTTGCTTATTTTGCTTACTTTTCTGTCCCTATTTCCCTTACCTAAAATAGGCAAACAGAAACTAACAAACCGGTAACCAATTTATTTGTTCTCCAGCAGGTACACTTAAAACTCACTTAATATCACTACCAATGTCTCAAAGCAATTAGCTGTGCACAGATCCTGCTCGACTACTCCACTGTGATGGGTTCTGTCACAGAGACCCACTTGGTATTTTTACCTGGTGTGCTGAAACTACCTCTGAGCTCATTTTCTACTGCCAGGTGGTTTGCCAGGTTTCCTGAAGAATGTCCTGAGACTTCTAATTTCAGCTCTTCCATAATATGCCGTATTGGTAGACAGCCGTTTTACAACACTATAGATTTGAGGAAATTGATCTGTTTTGTACTTGTTATTATAGGTGACTATAACTTTAATTTAGGGAAACAGCAATGATTTTCTTTTTCAGAGAGTGAATACACTTAAAATCCTTTTCAGTAGAGCTGGTAGCAGTGGTCAAAGTTTCAAACAAGGTTGTTTGGATGTCAGAACAAAATCACAATTGCTTCTCTCTACTTTCAGCTTAATAAATGTTAAGTTTTTTAAAAGGTTTTGAGCCGTTAGAAATCAATGACCCCTATTTTAGAATGTTAAAGTGGACTGTCTTCCATCATAAACCCTCACATTTCTCATACAGTACAATCAAATTACTCTGCAAATGTAAAACAATTTCAAGGGTAGTTCTTATTCTGGTAGTAACCAAAACATGCTAATGTCACTGAAAACCAGATCATGCTATATAGTTAGTATTACAAAGTATTTTTAATTCTTATTTTAATAGATGATTGTTGCCAGCCAGTCAGAACATGGACAGGTGCTACATGTAATTCCTTCAACCCAGCCAGGAATGGCACAAGTGATTATTCCTCAAGGGCAGCTTCTGGATGTCACCAGCACTCAGGGTAAGTTTTACCTGTGGGACTTAAGGGTTGTCTGTTCTTGTG
The DNA here is from genome assembly GCA_032164245.1 of Sternotherus odoratus. NCBI lineage: Eukaryota > Metazoa > Chordata > Testudines > Kinosternidae > Sternotherus > Sternotherus odoratus. The sequence goes on along the minus strand of JAVMKO010000011.1, from coordinate 15,098,168 downwards.
GCTAAACACGTATCAAATGAGCGATCTTTATGAATTCTTTATTTTCTGTTTTCTTCAATTAATATTGTAGATGTAATATTAAATATTTGCATGTACAGCACTGTTCATCTGATGATCACCATGCACTTTACAAACGTTATTTAAGTTGGGACAAGATCCTCGTGAAATAAGTATTGCATATTATGCCCATTTGAGATGTAGTATGGGTAAATGGAGGTATTGAGGGTGAAATTCTGCCCTGATTTATATCCCCTGCCCATCCCATTAACTTCAGTAGGGATTCGCAGAGTATTTGCCAAGAGAGAATAAGTGATTGCTCAGGTTTCTACAGTCAGTCAGTGGTAGAGCCAAAATAGATTCTATGTCTATCTTTCACTTTCCTCAGGTACATTGTACGTCACCAAGTTTGCATAGTCCTGGCTATCTATGCAGTTAGGGGCTTCTGCTCCATCTCTGAAGGAACAAGTATCTGTGGTCCACATAGAAGTCCTGTTCAAGGCCCACTTAAGTAAATGGAAAGCCTCCTTTAACTTTAGAGGGCTTTGAGTCAGTCCCATAATTCTAAAAACTCTGAAAAATCAGGGAGGAACCCCAGACCCGGTAACAATAAAAACTCTGGAGGCGCCCTCAGCATCATTCCCTCAAGAATAAGCAGATGAAGTTGCCAATAGTGAAGAAATAGCTTAGGGGCATAATAACTCTTTTTAGTCAAGGTTTTGGAATGTTATTTCCTGTGTTGTGTTCGCTTGACAGTACTATTTGATGCAGATGTCCGCTTCCAATGAGTCTGTCTTGATAGCCTTGGATATGAAATTATCTGCATTTTACTAGTTTTATGTAATCTTATAATTAATAACATGGGGCTTTTCATCAGTAGATCTCAAAGCATTTCTCAGAAACCAGGGGAGGGAGGTCCATGCTATTATCCACATTTCACAGGGGAGGAATGCAGAGCACTTGAGAGCCTAAATGACTTGTCCAGTGTCTCACAGAGAGTCTGCAGTGGAGCAGGAAATTGGACACACATCTCCCAAGTTCCACGCTGATGCCAAAACCAATGGTCCAGCCTTCCTCTGTGCATGCAAATACTCAGAGAGCCTTCCCTCCTAGCTTTAACACTTCACATCAACACATTTATCTGAATTTTGTGTTGAATAGCTAGCACTCTGTTCTCTAGCTGGGCTATGAGAACAATACATTTCAGTTACAGTACATAGTACTGATTTTGACTTTTTTTTAAAAAAAAAGTCCTACCTTTGAAAAGTGACGTTCATTTGAGTCTCAACTTTCAAAAAGCTTTCCTATGGAAGACATTATTTAAAAAAAATTAAAATTCAGTAGCCTACCCTCCTCAACCATTGTTTTAAAAACAAAGAAACTTTCAGAAGATGGATTCCTTCCAGCTGTTAATAAAATCTTGAGTATCTTGAGGCTTGGTGGTGTGCTCTTTATTGTGTTTCCAAATTGAGACTTTTGGGATGTTACACTGAAAAATGTGTAACATCCACTTTAATACTTTCTACTGGGAAAAAAGTATTAATGTCTGTGCTGAGTCAGACAAATCTGACTGCTTGGTCTGTTAGCAGGTACTGCCAGTTTGAAGTTATTGTTAGATTATTTACATTTATAAAAGTGAGGTAACTAATTTCAAAGCAGTTAATGATGCCAAAAGTGGCGCTTATACATTATGGGCCTGATCCAAAGACCAGTGAAGACAATGGAAATTTAAAAAAAAAATCTATTCTGAAGCCACATAAACTGAATACTTAGGGGTACTCATTGAAGAAAAAATAGTGTTTTGCCATTGATTTCATGGGGCCAGCAGGAGTTCACCCTTGATATATCAAGAATACATTTTAAGCACACAGTAAGGTGCCAGGAAACACACCATTGCATGTGCAGATAAGCTTGCTGTTTTTTTAAGAACAATATAGGCACCTAGTGGAATTTTAAAAACTTGATTGTTCACTTGTAAGTTTAGGTGAACATGAGGCGTGGTCTGTTTATCCAAAATTCAGAGACAAGTTCTGCTGCTCAGAATTTAATAAAGAGATACTCATTCACAAACATCCACAGGCATTTTTATGTGAATGATTTCTCTATCATATAACTTCTACCAACAATTTTTCGTCATTCTCAGACAAACACTGCTGTAATTACATTGATGTTTTTTCTTCAAATTTTCCTTTAACTGCAGACAATTTACAAGAGTCTCAGTCTAGGAAGCTTTGCTGTGTGTGTACAAATTGCTGTTAATAGATTAAACGTAGATGAAACTTTTATCCTAACTATTTATTGAATAATAATTACATTTTTCAGTAAAGAAAAATTCACTTGGATTATACTTCAAGAATTTGATTCTCACTAAGTCTTGGACTAACACCTTTGCTGTTTCAATTTCCCTAACTGAATAACATGAGTACTAATAAAAACTTATTTCACTAGGGATGTAAGGATTAATTTGTTGTAATTGATGTTGAAGATTAAAAGAACTATATAGGTGATAAATACGATCATGGGTGTGGTCCCCTCCAAACTGCAAGCCTTGGGTAGACGAGAAATTTGCCCCATGTGTAGCCTCATTGGCCTGAATGGAGCTGCTCCCCAAAATATAGACATCAAACTACGCCTATGAATATGATCACTCTCACATGCAAATACATCAATTAGGATTAGAGAAGCAAGGTGCGTGAGGTAATATCTTTTATTGGTCTAACTTCTTTTGGTGAAAGACACACCAACAGAAGTTTATCCAATACAATATATTACCTCACTCATCTTGTCTTTCTAATATCTTGGGATCCACATAGCTACAACTGTAGTACATACACCAATTAGGATTAGTTATTTACTGTATGTTGAAGATGATCTTGCATGGTTAGATTAAATGACCTGAGACAAGGGCTTACCCATTTGTTTGCTCCTGATTAGATGCAAAACAGATTTTAGTGTTTTAGCCCTCCCTTGCTGAAAACATTATAGCGAATAGATGTGTAATTTGTAGCCGACGGGGTTAGACTTGCAACTATGATATAGTTTTTTGAAAATGTTGGACAGATTATTTTACAAATTGTAATTATCTGTTTAATCGTGTAGGGATTTATCTGCTATAGTGGAGTTACAAAGATGAAACAGTATAACATCAGTGATATGTTTGCATGAATATTCCTACATTTTATAAATCGTTTATTTAATTTCTCTATAATCTGCCATTCACTGCATTCCTTTATTTCATGTGCAAAAGTGATTGCTTTCCAACAGATCACAATAAATCATAACTTGTCATTTCCCCATTCTTTGTGCAATTATTAAACAGGAGGGTGGTGTGGTTTTTTTCCCCCAAAGATGTTTCAGAAGAGAAACGCAGTGACGGGAACTTGCAGACAGTAGCAGTGGCTGCTATCGCAGACAGTACAAGCAGTTACATACTTCATCCCCAAGCATCTCTCACAGTGTCCAAAAAGACAACAACCAGGTAGGTGAGAAGGTAAAGAACAGATCAAATATCACTTTGCACCACAGACACATGCAATTAGTCATATTGTCAATTTTAGTTCATTTTTGTAATTGTTATTACAAAATTATCATAGAACTCTCCGCATGTGATTACAGTCTGTAAATACTATTGAATGACCTATTGTAGGCTGCAGTATATTATGCAGGGAACAGCTGTAGAGGGGTAAAATATCTCAATTCCAGAGACAGTAGGATGTATTCTGATTTCATATTGGTGTACATTTAGAATAATTCCATTATATAATTGAAGTTTCTAAAGATAATTGTAAGTTACAGGTATTGTTACTATTTCTACAGTTTGGCAATAAAAGTGTTCTGTAGTCATAATACAAGGATATTGACAAAGGGAATCTTATATTGCCTTCACTTTGGATTTGATGTCACTATCTTGATAATCTGTCTATATGTTTATTGCATTATTTTTCAGGATAGCAGAAGACCTTTTTCCTGTCCCTCTCCAGCCGCTGCCCCCAAACACTCCTACGTGGGCCCGTCGTCTCAGGAACTGTGAGGTGGGCTGAAAACAATCCTAATTATACTCAGTTCACCTAGATTAAGAAACTCAACTAAAATTTTATTCTGTAGTAGATTATTTGCATTTTAAATTTCACAGTACTATTAGAAAAAAAGTCTACCCCTTTTAAAAAGTGGAACTGCTTTATAGCCATTCTTGGGTGTTGTGCAAACCTCAGTGGTTTGTACTAAAACACTGCTTTGTTTGATTGCATTTAACAATCCATTGATTGAAGAATTTCTTTCTTGGAGCCCAAGCCTGCAACCGTACTGGTACCTTTACTTTCATGAGTACTCTTATAGGAATTGAATTCAGTGGGATTACTATTAAGCGTAAAGGTCCATGGATGGTTGCAGGATCAGAACCCTTAGTCTACGAGAGTAAAGGTACCATGATGTCAACATTCCAGAAGGGCATTTATATTTTAGTAAAATCACACAACTTTACTTAATAGTCTTCTATCCCAGATACCAAAATATGTACTTGTTTCTCTCATTCATCAAAGAGCTTCTCATATTATCAATTATTTTTCTTCCTTGAAGTAAATATTTTTTCCTTTATCTTTCCCATATGCAGCTGTTATAGAAAATTCTTTAGATTTATAAACCAGACCAGTCCCCTTCCTACCGTTAATTATTAAAAAAAAATCCAAAAAATGAATTTATTGTACCGTGTAAATGCCACAGAATTTACATAGTTGGTGTAAATTAAACTTTCTGCCTTGCATGCCATTTGAACTAAACCAGCTTTTAATCTGCATCTTTTAAATCCAAGAACTACATTTTCTTAAATTGTCAGTTGTCTTATTGCAGAAATGTCACCTTGTGGCGAAATGTGATGCTGCTGACACGTGTAGTCATCAGTTGATTTTAAATTCCTGAGCAATTTAAAATTTCTCTCTATGCCCATCTTCAAATTAAAAAACACAGATAAGATCTTATTTATCACATTCAAGTGTCAATATAGTATTCAGCATATTGATATGCACACACCCAAAAGTCAGGTAATTGATAACATTAATTTTACCATACTGAATGTTAATTTTGATTACTAATTTGACTGTTAATATATATGCAGTATGTACAACATGGGTGAGTTAATTTTGGTACCAGACCCTTAACTTTGCAATATCCTAACATTTGGGGTTAGGATTTTTGGTCATACTTCATATTAAGATTCCATTTATACGTAGTTTATAACGGGTTAATAAATGAGTAATTATTTTAAATAAATGGCTAATCAGTTGTTAGAGTCCAACAGGTCAATAAATTGCAGATAATCATCTCTAATCCCTATATTGTGCTAATAGCCATTTATAATACATGCTGCTCATAACAGTAACATTTGCATAACATCTATTAATCATTTATTCAAATATTTTATTTCATATAAAACTTTATTTGAAGATCAATTTGGAGTTAGGTCCCCAACTCCCTTAGTCCCCTTTAAAATTTCCACCTACTGTGCTTAATTCATAACCTTAAGATCTGCATTCATATAGCATTTAATGTCCTAATATTGTAAGAAAAACTAAAAAACACTGCTTCTGTTTAAAGTGGCAGTTCTACTCTGAATAGTGAGAATGGAAGATCTGCACTCTGCTGCTCCACAGAACTATTCAGAGACACTTTGGTCCCTTCAGGAACAAAAATAAGTTTTATTGTTTTACTGCTTTTTATTCCTGTTAGCACTGCAGAGCCAAGCTAAGCAGGAATGAGCTGAATTCCATTCCTCCTTGTGTATCAGCAGAGTTGTTTTACTAAATTCCCGTCAGTTATACTGTGGAAGCCCACTGAAGGCAAATGGGTTGCATAGTTGTCTTTGGGGGTATAATCTGGAGGCAGTGGGGTATTCAGATGTAACTTAGCCCAGCTTGTCCTTGGAACCTTTTATTGCTGGTGATATGTTAGAAGGAAAGAACCCAAGTGAAGTTTGCCAGGCTGGCAGTTAGAGAAAACCCTTCTTTATTTCTCAATTGAGCTGAGCACACTTGTGACAAAAAACATAGTGCCCCAGAATTCCACTTGTTCAATCACTTTTCAGGGCAAACTGAATCTAAACAATGTTAATGTCTGCGGGGGGGGGGGGGGGTCCTTGGAGAAAAGAGCACATCTGAGGTGGGGTGGGGGTGTTTGCCCATCATGCTTCTGCAGGAGGTGGCTACAGTACATAATTGTTGTTCCCTTGAGCACTAGGCTCAGGACCCAGTAACGTTCCGCAGCTCCAGAAGGTGAGGCTGTCAGTGCCTCACCGCCTGTGCATGACCGTGGGACCGATGTCCGTCTGGCAACAAGCACAGAGCAGCAAAAGCTGCACCTTTCCAAAGTCAGCATTAAGGGCTGATGCTGACCATGCTCCTCGTGGGCCTAGCTGAGCCATTCTCCCTACATCTGTTCTGTTCAGGCAACTTATCACACCTCGCTTATGCAAAACTACAAGCTTTGTCTATGCATTTAAATAGCCCAGGCAAACTGTGGAGTTTACTTCATTGAGGTGAATCGGAGCAAACATTTTGATGTAGCTTATTTTTTAAGTGAAGGATTATCATTTACAGTACAGGATTTTTGATCACACTCTGAAGATTTTGGATAGGCTGTATTAACGAAGTGCCTTTTCAGCTGTGTGGCAGGATGTTGAACACTTGACAGCATGTCTAGAAGCCAGATTTATTGGACAGTTGTGCAAACTTTTGTCAACTCACGTGTGGACTGTGACTGGAGCCGATAGGTTCACTCCTCCTGTGGTTCCATTATTTCCTCTCAGAAAGATCTGAGGGGTTGATATAAAACACCTAATCATCCGTCTGAAGGTCCCTTTTTGAGGAAAATACTCTGTTCTGTGTGTAAGTGGTGGGGGACTGACTTTGTTAGACTACAGGGCCACCAATTTACAACCTACAACTGTAGGCTTGTCTTACCTCACTAGGATGCTGTGGTTCCCTAATTGTCCTTGTACCTGGCAGATATAGGGGGTTGAATGAGGGTAAGATGGGGTGCTGGTTATGGAAGCCTCTGGAAAGTGTGGTGGTGATGTATTTGCTCCCATTATTGAAGGCATGTTCCTGCCTTTTGTAAAGGAGGTGTGTAATCTGATGCTCTTCTGATTAACCTCATTGCACCTGGCTTCCTAGATAGTGTAATTGGCCCAAAAGACCAATTATTTATCATCAGTGTTTGGCTAGGCAATTGCAAACTTTTACTGTAAAGTTACTGTATTTCTCACTAGACATCCTTCTACTAACTAGCCTCATAGCTTTTTGACCGTCAGATTGGATGGCTGCCACCTGCTGTAGCTGGGGCTACTCTTGAAGGTGCAGAAGCTTCAGCTGTTACAGAATTCAGCTATCCACTTACATAGCAGATCTGGCTGTAGGTAGTATGTTGCACCAATTCTCTGCAGTCATGATGGACTTCCAGTTCACATCTACATGCAATTCAAGATGTTTAGTGTGATCAGCAGAACCTTATGTGATCTGGGTGCAGCTACCTGAGACTTCCACTTTTTGTGTTTAATGTTGTTATGATTTGGGTATCTGAGCTAAGAAACCTTGGGTGTCTGAGCTAAGAAATCCTTAAGATTTAAATGTAGAAGAGGGCTGTAGGCAAAGAATCACAATGGAGGACCTTTTTCTCTAGAAGTTGTTTTTCTCACTGGTCTATCAGAGCCCAAATCTGTTGATCCGTATGGTGCACGGGGTTGGGGTTGTTTTTTTTTCCAGGCATTTGCCTGATGATAGTGTTGTGGGGCATATGTTTAATTGCATCAGCTTGTTCTGTATTTTATAGTTTAGTGTAGACTAGAATGTTGACTGAGTGAAACACACAAGACTAAATACAAGGTAATATTACCAGTTTCAGAGCTAAGCAAAATAAACATACAAATGAAAGGCATTCCTTGCCACCATCAGGCAAACCAGCTCAGGGTGGGTTTTCATGACCTTCTGGTAAGAATGAATGAGCACCTTTACTGTTGTGATGGACACATACCATTTTGGGAACATGAGTACAAAATTATCTTGTGTTGATATGTCTAATCTAAATGATAAGATGAAGAATAAATATAAGAAGGGGTGTATAGTAGATATCAGCCATGTTTTTAATATTTAAATTCTGTGTGAAACTTTTTCTTAACTTAGCCTGATCAAATAATAAAGTCTAACATAACACTTTAAAAAAAGAGAGCCTGCCCCTCTCCAATAAATAAAGCAATTAAATAAAGTAATTGGGGGAGGGGAGGAAATTACAGCAAGTATAAGCCTGACACTTGTTAAATGATGATCTCACAATCACAGTCCATTGTGTAATTCTTCATCATTTTTTCCTGATCAGGTGTTTAGTGGAAGAAAGAATCCAAAATATAAACGTGGTTTTTTTATATGCAACCATTGTTTTCACTGCAGAGAATAGAGTGAATGTGTTTTCTCTGATGTATTTTATTCAGGAATGGTTTCTCCAGAGAGAAATGAATGTTATCTCTTTGGTTTAATGCTCTCAGACCTGTGCTCTGAGTTAACAACCTGCCCAGAGCATATTATTATTATTATTATTATTATTTTAATTTCTGACAGATGCCAAATCCCTTCTGCCCCTGCAGCTAGAAACAGCAACGAGCATTTTGCCATCCTCTAAGTTGTCTCTGGAGCGCCTCCAATAGCTAAAGATCCAGTACATTTTCTGACACATCAGCATAGAGTACCTCCCTTAAAGTTAATGTGACTGTTGCAGAGAGAGACTTTTACCTTGTGTTTTTATCTGGGTCTTCAGTCTTCTCAAGAGCTCTCAGAACATGTATTTTTAAAAACTTGACTTTCCAAGGCTTTTTGCTTTTATGCTCTTGAGAGTCAGTGATTTGTCCATCTTCAGATCCAATTCAGTTGTTTTATTTCCCTACTTCTCTGCTGTCGTGGTTGATTCAGACCATCCTATTCTTCACTCTATCAACTCTTCATTTAAAAAAAAAAAATAATTGGGTTTTTAATTCTAAAGATAATCAAAATTTGTAATAAAGACTGTTATTCTCGCTCTGCAAGCATGTGCACTGACGCCGAATCTTAGTGATATATCAGTGCCAAATTCAGTTATATTGTAAGTATGCATAACTCCATTGAAGACAATGGAGTTGCATCTACTGTTGCTGGAGTTGAATTTGGCTAAAAAAATTGAACTATTGACTTGCAAAGGAGCCACGTCATTATTGTTCGAGAGGATGGAAAAACATCAGGGGAATGAAGACGTCACGTGAAACAATACTGTGTTTTGGTTCTTCTTAAGGTCCAGAAGCTCTCTTGTTGCTTATTATTATTCTGTCTCTGTCTTCCTCATCAGTCACAAAATGTACTTCCATCAGTGGGTTTACTATGTACATTGGGCCCTTTTCAGCTTTCATCTTCAAAATTTATGGTATCATCTAATTTTCTAAAAGTCTGGTTACGTCTTTCCACTCTGAATCATTTCTTTTATAAGGGGTTTAATGTGCTCACTTCTGGCGTCTGGCATCTGGCAAAGTATCTGCTACTACAGTTTTTCTAGCACATACATTTTCCAGGTCTGTAGCTCTGCAGCCCAAAGAGGCTATATTTATTTTCAAGCTGCTCCAGAATAGATCACAGAGAACTTGAAGCAACTTGAAGCAGGGAGGGATGGGGCAGGTGACAGCTATGTGCTGCATGCATTTGTTTTTCTGTTCTGTGGTTTTCTCATCTGTTTCCTGGTTGGTGGATTGGGGTATAGAGATGATGCCCACTGATGACCACCTGTAGAGTCTGGATGCTATGTGAAGTGCTGAGGTGTGAATTTGCCTGTTTTGAGTTAATACATTTAGCAGATAGCCAACAACAAAAGTCAAATGGAGTCAGTGTGAGGAACTTTTAACACTGAGCCCTGCAGAGGATGGTTATAGTCAGCTGGAGATGTGATGCAAGATGACATGCAAGTGACTGACTTTGACTGGTGTGTGTTGAAGAAATTCTGTTTGAATTATTTGTTCCTCCTCTTAGATGTGACCAGCAGGTCACCAAAAATGTTTTCTAAAATGCACTGACATATAATAAGTATTTATTTTAGTAGAAAAGTCTGACATGAAGGGAATGGTCCAGGGTAAAGGAACTCATTTGGTTCTGTCTTTTGGTACTAGAGAATAACCCCATGTATCTAAACACCAGTTAACGGAAGGTCAGTTACAAGTTCTGACTGCATGCCTTGCTCCCTCGCCTACCCAAAATTATCTTTCCAAAATCTTTAGAAATGGGGTTATACTGTAGATAACTATGTTATAATAATGGACCAATGCTTAGCCATTCAGAGTATTTTACTTATGGTGTCAGATTGCTGACAAACACCTGTGGTATGAACTCACTGAAGGCTGGTCTCGTGTTAGACCCTATGGTAAATCTGGTTGGGATGCAACCAGTGCACAAAGCATGTCAGACAGTCTCCACATCTGCCACCATGCCAGAGTCCCTGACTGCATTCATTTCTTGGGTACCGACAGCAGTCAGATTGGTGAATAATCCTATTATTTCACCTCCTTTCCATGCAGAAAATTGGGGACTCGTACCGCGGCTATTGTGTGAGCGAGACAGAATTAGAGAGTGTTCTAACGCTACACAAGCAGCAAACACAAAGTGTGTGGGGGACGCGCCAGTCTCCAAGCCCAGCCAAACCCGCCACACGGTTGATGTGGAAATCTCAGTATGTCCCATATGATGGGATCCCTTTTATCAATGCAGGTAATTAACTTTTTTTTTTTTTAAATAATTATTTTCGAAGTTTCAAAATCACTAGTCAGCTGGCCAAAAGAAGGACCCTCATGGAGCTTTACCTTAGTATTCTGGCAGAATGTTACTAAGTATTGGTAAAATCAAGGCACAAAGTTGGGAAAGGATAGCTTAGTGGTTTAAGCCCAAGTTTGAAACATCTAGATTCCCTGGAACACAGGTTCACATTCCAATGTGAGTGATTCAAGCCCTTCATCCTTTAGAGTTAGGTTAATTAAGCATCTTTTGAACGAGGCCTTAAAGATGAGGGTTCTGTCTGCTCTTCATGGACATGGAAGCTTTCATGAGGGTGATAAAGTATTGATCCATCAACATTACTAAGATTTCTGGGGATCCTGCTGAAAACCTTGGGCAGTTGGAACCTGAAAGGTATTTTAAATCACTCTAAAAAAATGTTCAAAAAACTAAACCAGAGAGGTGAATCTTCTAAATAAATATGTAGACTTTACCAGTTTGTGATTTCATATTTCTTGAGTCATAGAGCGAGTATTGTATGAGCGTGAGTGTGAATTTTAGATGTGAAACTGGTCAAGTCTCTTCTTGATTAAATGGAACCTATGGGATACAATACATGGTTGACTGCAGGATGCATTTTCTGAGCTAAAAGTAATTGAAAAAGTGAAATGTCATCACCCATTTTAAAGCTAAGGCTATTCAGCTACGAAGAGGAGCAAGGCTTATTAAAGGACAAATCCAGAAAAACAAGCCTTTTTCCCCACCCCCACCCCCACCCCAAGAGACACCATATCTTTCTAGCAACTTGTGAGATTATCTTAACAAATGATTTTCAGGGAGAGGGAGAGTAAAAACATGCTCAGTAAATATTTTGTTTTTAAAAATATTGTGGATTAATTTAGCCTGCTTTCAATATTGCCTACTTTGGCCAGACAGAGAGGTAAGGAAGCACTGTATTTACTTTCTACACACTATTCTACTCATGAATTTTACTGCTAGTCTGCAACACCTCTGTTATTAAAATCCTAGATTTCTTTTGAACAGAGGTGCGTTAAAATGGAACCCTGATTTACCAAACTCCAGTTAACTTGACTTTCCAGTTAATTGAAGATGGGTTATGTTGCTGTGGTCTCACACTTACTGAGGCTTTATAGAAATCGAATTTCAGGTCTGCAGAGGGCCTGAGCTGTGCAGAACTGACGTGCTGTTCTTGTGGAGTTTTTAATCTCTGCGTAAATGGAGTTGTTCTTCATTCCTGGCCTTCCTCTGTTTCTGATGAAGCAGTTAGCTTTGAAGAAGCTGGCCCACGTTCTGTATTGTGAAACAGAAAGTTTCAATTATTCAAACCCTGATTTTGGATTAGTAAGATTTTGGACACTTGAGACCTTGGTAAAACCAGGGTCCCGTCAAATTATTTTTGTCAGTCATGCAGGCAAGGATGAGGCTGAAGCTACCAAATTCTTTTTCATTAGTGAACTAAGCCAATATTTATTCCCAGATTTCCAGTAAGAAAAGTCAGTGCACTAGTCCACTAAATCATCTAGTTCCTCTTTTGAATAGCATCGCTATTTTCATTGATACTTTGTCACATGCTCATGCAAAATATTATTGATCATCGTTTAGAATCAGCTCATAACTCAGCAGTGATACAATAAATGCATATGTTATTTCAAAGCTAGAAAATGGTATTTAAAAATCAAGATGCTAAAGTATTTGGATTTTGAACTGGAAATGTTGGGGAACAAAGTTAAATTTTTTCAGAACAAATAATAGTTTCCTTCTGAGCTCTGTCAGGCTACCTCTATTACTTCACTCCTCTTTGCCATAAGTCTGAATAAAATAAATCAATTACTCTAATGAAGTTTTCACAAATGTTTTGGAAATCTATCTTTCTTGAACAGTAATATTTATATTTGTTACCATGTTGATATAATATTGGTTAATAGAATAAATTGGAATCAAATCCACAAACCTTAATAACCTGTAAGAAATCACTGAACACCGCACAAGAAGTAACAAACTCCCAAGTTCTGATTTCAGCTGTGCCTTTGATTTGCCGAATAATTTAGAATCAGATTCTGTCACCTCTATTTGTGTTTAGTACAAGCCCCTTACTCAATGAATAGCCCATAAGACTACTCATTGTGTAAAGTATTGGTGCTAAACATGAGTAAAGGTGGCAGAATCTGTCTTTAAAACTTTGTGTTTCAATTTTCACACCGTAAAATGTCTATGATAATGTTTAATTACCTACCTCACAGTTTTGTGACGATTAGCTAGTTTGGAAAGTCGTTTGAAACGCTGATTTGTTCCATAAGTGCTGAGTAGTATTATGGGGAAAGCAGCCACCCTGTAACTCAGGCACCTACAATCTTGAACATGTGTTCTTCCAAGAAGAATGAAAATAAGTGCTTCAAATCACTTTTCTTTTTTCTCTGAAATCTTTTTTTGTTGTCGTCTGCTGGCTGGAACCATTGGATGTTTGAATTAATAACTGAGCCAGTTGCTTTTATTCCACAGGAAGCAGAGCCATTGTGATGGAGTGCCAATATGGGCCCAGGAGGAAAGGTTTCCAGCCCAAAAAAATGTGCGAGCCGGAAAATGCCTCCTGCCAGCTGTACAAAGCCACTTGTCCAGCACGGTAAGCATTAGCTACAAAGCTGAAAAGGTCTGGAGAAGCTGGTAAGTGATTTAAGAGAGCTCGATTCTCAAGAAACCTAACTGGTAACTGTTTTGTTACCTAGATTTATAAATATATTTTGCTTTGTCTCCTATACAAGTAGGAGTTAATGCTCATTTAGAGAGAAGAAGGGTAAGTTTCCATGAAAGAGGATATGGCTAGAATCTGATAGGTCTCCTAAATCTTTTATTTTGGAGTTCTATTAGGGAATGTACAGCTCTTGCCATTCACTAAAGACCTCTTCTTATCCAACTCCAGTGGCATCTTCTCTATTCTCATCCCCCCCTTGGACTTTCTGCTGTCTGCTGGATTTCAGGAATGGCTCTGCACTCTTCTAGTTCACTTCTTACCCGACTGACCAATCCTATAGAGAACTTCTGGGGCTTCTCCACCCTTTCAACCTCTTGCTTCAGTTTCCTGCAGTTTCTTTACAATAAAAATAATCCAAAATGAAATAGCTGATGTTTCTGTCTTCCCCTGAGGGAGAAGTATAATGAAGCTGGATTTTTCTGTTTTGTTTTGTTTTTTTCTTTGAAGGATCTATATTAAAAAGGTTCAAAAGTTTCCTGAGTATAGAGTTCCCACTGACCCCAAAATTGACAAGAAAATCATAAGAATGGAGCAAGAGAAAGCTTTCAACATGCTGAAGAAGAACTTGATAGATGCTGGAGGGGTCCTCAGGTGAAATTTCCACTTGTTTCTTTATCTGGACAAAAGGGGGAGGGAGGAGGAAGGAAAATCAGTTGTTTGGCTATTTTTAAAAGGGGCTTCATTAAAATCTATTTTAAAAGGTAGGAAACCATTCACAAGGAAACTCCTAAGTGTGGGAGTTATGTAAAATATGTTTCAGAATACAGACAGAAGCAGTTATAGGATTGTGGGCGTTGCCAAGAATGAGCCAGACCTCTTCCAACCTAGATGGCTTTGTGCCCCAAAGGCAGCTGACCATCGCAGGATCACTCCCAGTATAGGAGGATCTTTAGATGCTGCACATTGGTGTAATGGCTTCTTCTTCACAACCTGCCTTCCTGTGGCTGTCAGAGAGCATGACTGGGAGAGAAGGAGGGTGTGGTCAGAGCAGCCCTTTATCCTTGAGGCTGCTGGCAGCCAGCACGAGGTAGCAGAGCCTCAAATCAGTTTCTCTTCCTTATGCCACGGGACCAGAGTAGCCCCAAGATCAAAAGAGCACAAAAGTGACTTAAAACCATCTTCATGCACATGTACACACACTCCCTCCCTGCCTGTCGCCCCCAAGCTGAATTGTGTTGAACATTACTGATCCCAGCCAAGGATCTGGGCTAGAATTTTAAAAAAGTGAATAAACAAATCATAGGTGTGGCTTCTGTGAACAGCCTGATGGAGAGACCAAAGGAAGGGTTTTACCCCTACAAACCCTTATTTATGTGGCTAGAACAGGGGTGGGCAAACATTTTGGCCCAAGGACCACATTGGGGTTGAAAACTTGTACAGAGGGCCAGGCTGTGCCTCCCCAAACAGCCTGGTCCTGCTCCCTATCTGATCCCCTCCCACTCCCCCCGCCCCCCGAACCACCAATCCATCCAATGCCCCCTGCTCCTTCTCCCCTGACCACCCCCTCTGGAGACCCCCCACTTTAACTGACCCCCCAGGACTCCACCACGGGTACCCAAGCCCCCGATCCCTGTCCCCTGACTTCCCCAACCCCTATCTCCACCCCCGCCCCTGACAGGCCCCCTGGGACTCCCATGCCTATCCAATCCCCTCATTCCCCGTCCCCTGACCACCTCCCCACCAGAAACTCTGCCCCATCCAACTACCCTCTGCTCCCTGTCTCTGAGTGCCCCTCGGGACTCCCTGCCCCTTATCCAACCCGCTGGGCCCTGCCCCCTTGCCATTCCACTTAGAGCAGCGTGTCTGGCAGCCACGTGGCCCAGCTGAAGCTAACACGCCGCCGCACTGCCCCGCAGGATTGCACAGCCCTGCCACCCAGAGCACTGCCCACGCAATGGCGTGGCTGTGGGGGAAGGGGGACAGTAGGGGAGGAGCAGGGGGCTAGCCTCCCCGGCTGGGAGCTCAGGAGCCAGGCAGGACGGTCCCACGGGCCGTAGTTTGCCCACCCCTGGGCTAGAATATATTTACATAGACCTGTTGATATCAGTGGGATTATTCAAGAGTAAAGGGTTGCAGTACTGGACCCATTTACCTTATTTGCATACGACCATGGGGGGTGGGGAACATTAATAATTTTTGGTGAAGATAATGTCCGTTTCAAGAACCATATTAAAACACCCATATACTGTAAACAGCAAGGCTCATTAATGGGTAAGTGTAGCTGGGATCTCCATAAAGGGTTTGATCTTCCACATTTGATTCACCTCTGCCAGCAAAATCCAGGCTGCAGTCATGCAGTGGCAGAATGTCTGCCTAGGAAGGGTCATAGAGTGAGGATATATATAGTCCACTAGGGGACCTGGAACAAGCTGTTATTTACCAGGCAGAAATCAAGGACTAGAGAACCCAGAAGATATGCTGAATCGGCACACCTCCTTGGCAAGTTCTGTCTGTGTAGCCCTGTTGAAGTCCTAACTGCAAATGAAAGCCGTTCCCTTTGGCAAAGGGAACAGGAGCAGTACTACTGTCTACCCTTCCTAAGGGATGATTTTGAACCAGCTCTTTCCATGGGCTGAAGAGGGAGTACATAACTACCACTCTGCTTACAGAGATTAATCAAGCCCCATATTTGCCTGTAATACTTAGGCAAAATGGAGTGAGCCAAGGGTAGTGAATCTGAAAATTTGTGTATCAGTGTAAATTAGTATTAGCTGAACATTTTTTTGTTTATGTGCTATACTTTAAAAGTATTAAATAGAAAAACACAAAGTGGATTAACAATATTTTGTGCAATGTCTTTCATCTGAGGATCTGAAAGCACTTCATGTTTAAGCCTCATGCATCCCTGAAAAGTAACTAATTATTATTATTATTATTATTCCCATTTTACAGACTCGGAGGCATAGAGAGGTTCAATTATTTACTCAAAGCTACAAAGCAAGTCAGTTGCATAACCCTCACTGTGTGCTACTGTCCAGTCTTTCTCTAATGATTATACCACACTTGTAATCTGTCCACAGTCTTTCCAAAAAGAAAGGCATAGATGGACCATCCATATTTGGGATACACTGTCCATCAGAGCAACTATATTTATGTATTTCATCTACATATTGGTCAGAAAGCATGTGGTGTCAAAGCACTGATTAAGATGCCTCCCATATTAATTGATTCAGCACCTTCTGCTGGTCTGCATTGCCATTTGGAAGAGCTGTGTTTGATTCCATGTTGATTCTCTCCATCACTGGGCCATCAGGACTGGGGATATGTGGAGCTGGGGAAGTGGGAGAGGAAGAATACCTCATCTAGAGCAATAGCCACCTTTCTTGTCAATGAAGGGGATCATTGGCATGAAAAGAGTCCTATCTAGTGCTTAGCTGTAAGGATGATACACTTGGTGCAGTGCAGAGATTCAGTGAGAGGGGTGAGTCAATGAATATTCCCTTCAGATCTCAAGCCAAAAATCATGTACCGCACTCTTTTATGGAAGTTTTGGGGCACAGATTTAAAGCTTCTATAAAGAAAAAAGTAATCAGAGGGAGGTTTTTGTTTTAGGTCTGTACTCAAAATTATGTAAAAGCTGGTTGTTACTTGAGTATTAACGATGTGTTTGGTGCCATACAAGGCAGATGTAGTCCCTGTCCCTGTGTCTGGGTGGAAGCTGTGTGTTAGTAATGAATGCTGTTAGTTGTGTATATGTACAAGTCTTGTTGATGGCCTGATTAAACGGTCTTCATTCAATAGCATTGTTCCCTTCCTGGGGAAGGATTTAAATAAATGATTTTGTTTTACTGTCTTTGCTTTGAAATTGTACCTGGAACCTCTCCTTCTTGTCAGATGGTATGTGCAATTACCCACCCAGCAGGCCCACCAGTATCATGAAATGGAGACCTGCCTCCCGCCTTCACCATCCTCTTTCCCCATGTCGTCTCCGGAGGAAGAGGAAGACACGGTGAGAGATGAGAACTGTACTTTACCCTCCCGACTTCACCCACAAGTAGCAGATAAGATCCGAGAACTGGTGTCTCAGGGAATAGAACAAGTCTATGCAGTGAGGAAACAACTAAGGTATAGCATAATCTATTCTAACTATACTTCCTCCTTTTCATGGCACTTTATCAACTATACATTCAGTTAATTTGACTTGAAGCTATGTGGCAATACTGTTCTTTCACAAATCTATACCCACATATAGCATTTGCTTAATTTATCCCCACATATGGCATTAGAATCTCAGTTTTTTTAATTGGACTTTTTCTTAGATGTAACTACCTACTATTTCAGCTCCTCGCTCTGCATCATACCAGATCACCATCTAGGGCTTTTCTTCTTAGTGTTGGAAATGTACATTTTATTGAGTTGGCGCTCTAAAATTTCCAGGATGCTAGAGGCGAAGAGCCAGGTCATAGGATCTACTAACTTGTTTTTGTCTTGTAATTTTTAACATGTTTGGAACATATTTGAGGGCAGAGACAGAGGTGGCTGCAGAAGAAGGAGAAACATCTCCTAATATTGTAAGTGTGTTTTAACTTTTGACAACACCCTTTTCCCCCCTCCCTTTTCCAATACTCGACAGAAAGTTTGTGGAGCGAGAATTATTCAAACCTGAGGAAGTGCCAGAGAGGCATAACTTGTCCTTCTTCCCAACTGTGAATGACATCAAGAACCACATCCATGAGGTGCAGAAGTCCCTGGGAAACGGGGAGATGGTGTATAACTCAGAAAGCATCCCAGCAACGGTATTATTGGAGCTTCATGCTCTCTTTTCCTCCTTTCTTTCTAAATATCTGAGACGAATTCTGAAGATATTACTTAAATTTTACTACTTGGTCCTTATTCAGCCAAAGCTCCCACTAACTTTGTATTTCCACTAGTTAACATTTTCAAAGGAAGTTTTGTCTGAGTAAGGATATAGTAAATTTAGGCTCTTATAACCATATATTATCAATGAAGTGTTGCTAAGAGATGATACTTTATACAGTACTGAGGTATATAATGAAAACGTGAATTTAGCTCGGTGTGATTGAAGAAATGAGCACCGCATTCAAAAGTCCTGAGTTTCAGTCCTGCCTTGGAGAAGTCACTTCACAAGTCTGTCTCATTTTCCCTACCTGTAAAATGGGGATGACACTTACTTTTCTATCTCACATGGTCTAGTTAATGACTGTACAATGTTTTGAATGTGTATAATGCTATATTAATGCTAAGTATTATTACTCTACTATGTGTCTAACAGTAAATACAAAATATCAATCTTTACAAGTGTGCGGTATCCCAATGTATGTAGCTCTTTAGTTTTTTTCTCATATAGGGAGTAATTTGGGGCAAGCATTGACAAGGATTTCTCCAGTTGTAAGACGTGGTTTTTTATTAGCTATGTAGGAATTGCCAAGGAACTGGCAAACTCAGCTCTGCCAGAGTGTAATGTGGACAAGATTTTATGCTGCTTGATAAAGGCTGCCATGATAGGACAAGTGCTTCCCCCTACCCCCATGTGCATTTGGTCCTGTAAATTGGATGCATATTTAATATTTAGTCTAAAGGTTAACACTAAAGAGTGAAAGATCAGACAAAAACACTTTGAGAGACATAGAAAAGTGACATGCCCTGAAAGACCTGGATTGGTGAGGATTTTATATTGACACGTTAGCATTTGTAAACCTTATAAGAGAAGTAGGTTTTTAGTTGGGATTTGATAATGAAGGATGGATGCTTTGTATGCTGGGATTGGAAGTCTATTTCACATGTGTGATGGCAAGGAAGAAGGCATGGGGACAAGAAGGTGGAACATAGTAATAAGAGCTGAGATGAGGGCAGGTGCATAACCTTGAAGACCGCAATTTGAATCCTAAACTTAACTCTCTGGATGAAGGGCAGCCAGTAGAAGTATTTGAAAAGTGGAGTGGTGTGGTCTGGCAGGTGAGTGAGGATGAAAATATTGTCTATTGCATTCGGAACAGACTGAATGGAAGGGAGATGAGGAGATAAGAGGATTAGGTTGCAGCAGTCCAGGTGAGAGAGAACTATCCATGATGAGGAATGGGTGGATTATTTATTCATGTATTTATTTTGGTATGTTGTAGAGTAAGTGGTATCAAGATTTGGTAACTCCCACTGGGTCTTTGACCAACTCAGACCCAGACAGCCACCAGGTGATGCCTCACTCCAAGCCAATGCATGCAAGGCTAAGTGAGGTTTCAAGAGCATCAGATTGCATATCGCTAATCTGGTGGCACTTTAATTTCATAGCCTTTCAAGGTGAATTGAAATGTTTGGCTTAAAAAAATAAGTAAAAACATACTGTGTTTAAGAGCTTAATTTACAAATGTACTTTACACAAAAGTTGAAAAGTTTGTTTTTTTTAATATCTGCCAAGACTGGTTCTCCTGCAATAGCTGGTGATCCCACCCAAAGCAGGGCAGGGCATGGCACAGAGTTCCTTGGGAGTTTCTTATGTTGTCTGCTTTTTACAGAGCCTTGGATTCAAATTCCAGCCTGTAAATGAAAGAGAAAATTATTTTCAAATAGTTTGTGTTTAAAGTGTATCTATTTTCAGTTTTAAAGTCTACCCCGGTTCTGAGGAGGATATAACCTACCAGATAGAAAGTGTTTTAGAGTCCTATTAAAAGCACAATGCTTCACCTTTAAGAAGTAACCCAAAAACTCAGAAAGCATTCACTATACAGAAATAAGATGTTTTGGACACTGCATTTCACTGTAGTTTGCGTCTGTACCAGTATTATAGGGAATCTTGCTCAGCACCCTTCCCATTTCTGAGAACTGAAGTCTTTTTCCTTTCAGCTCCAGTGGACCACAGATGGTGGGAATGTTCTCACAGAAACAGTGACTGTTACATTTGCCTCACCACCTACAGAAGGTAGGAGCATATTTATATCTTCCTTGTGTTCAATTTTTGTTTTTGTCACGTGCATTATGAAAGTACAGATATCCTCCCTGATTTTTAGAGATCTTGCTATTATCTTCCCTTATTTGAACACACCGAGAAGGGACCCTTCTCTCACTCCCATTACCATGTGTCTGTGGAACTTGTTATATTTCCAGATAATGGCAGGTAGCGGTGATGAAAAATGTTGACTTTTTATTTTACAATATCCTTTCACATGTACTGAAGAGCAGAACAATTTGGGTTGGGAGGAAATGCTCAGACTTTAGAACATGTGCGTAGAGAATCTTCAAATACTTGCTCAATGGAATGGTTCAGAAGGAGATGATCAGTAAGGCCCCGGTTCAGGAAGGTACTTGAGCACATGCCTAACTTCAAGCATGTGAGTGTTGGGGGCTCCTCACATGCTTAAAGTTGAACACGATTAAGTACCTTACCGAATTAGGGCCCATGTCCCTACTCCTAGTGAAATCAATAGCAAAACACCCGGGGGCGGAACTGGTGGGAAGAATCCTTAGTCCTGATGACAGAATCAAAGTCTTTTTCAAATCATTGTTGTCTTCCCCTTTATTGGTATATTTTATTTAAGTGAGATAATTCATTTTAACTTTTTTATTGTAAAAATACAGATTTTAGCTGACAACCAGATAGTGAGACACATTTCTTACACTCTTTCTTCAATGATATTCTTGTGAAGTATAACTTTTCTTGGCAAATGCATAAGGTGAGGGCAGTATCTCTTCACAGCAATTACTATACCACTTTATAAGGAAGCAAAGAAAAGCCAGAATGTGGATTTCTGAAGAAAGTTGCCTTGTCAAAATGGATTCTGCTCCAAAATCTGTTGTTGGGAGAGGTTCATTGGACTATTGTGTCTTTGCCATAAATGGGATTCTACTATTATTATTATTTCAGATTAAAACATGTATCGTAAAACAAAATTCTAAAGCTTGTGATTTAGATCTGCTGACTACTCGCATGCCTTAAGCTATGCAGTGGCTTAAGTGCTTTGCTGGATCAGGGTCCTCATTAGGTAATCTAAAATAAATTATTTACACACACACACACTTTTTTAATGCAGCAAATAATAATCTCTGTTTCAGGAATACTTGATCTAGACAGTTCCTCCTATTGGGTAAACATGTGATACAAAAAAAATTCTTCCCTGCTCTCTTTCTCCTGTTCTTGTTTAACATAGAATCAGAGAACTGGAAGGGCTCCCAAGAGGTCATCTAGTCCAGTCCTCTGCACTTAAGGTAGGACTAAGTATTATCTAGACCACCCCTTACAGGTTTGTCCAACCTGCTCTTAAAAGTCCCTAATGATGATGGAGATTCCACAACCTCCCTAGGCAGTTTCTTACAGTGCTTAACCACTCTGACAGTTTTTCCAAATGTCCAACCTAAACTACCTTTGCTGCAATTTCAGCCCATTGCTTCTTGGCCTATCCTCAGATGTTAAGAGCAATTTTTCCCCCTCCTCCTTGTAACAAACTTTTCTGTACTTGAAAACTGTTATCATGTCCCCTCTCAGTTTTCTTTTCTCCAGACAAAACAAACAAACTTTTTTCAATCTTCTCTCAGAGGTCAAGTTTTCTAGATCTTTAATCATTTTTGTTGCTCTTCTCTGGACTTTCTCCAGTTTGTCCACATATTTCCTGAAATGTCACGCCCAGAACTGGACACAATACTCCAGCTGAGGCCTAATCAGCACAGAGTAGAGTGGAAGAATTACTTCTCGTGTCTTGCTTACAATACTGCTAATACATCCGAGAATGATTGCTTTTTTTTTTTTTTTTTTTTGCAACAGTGTTATGTTGTTGACTCGCTTAGTTTCTGGTCCACTATGGCCCCCAGATCCCTTTCTACAGTACTCCTTTGTAGGCAGTCATTTCCCATTTCATATGTGTGCAACTGATTGTTCCTTCCTAAGTGGAGTACTTTGCATTTGTCCTTAGTGAATTTCATCCTATTTACTTCAGACCATTTCTCCAGTTTGTCCAGATCATTTACAATTTTAATTTAATTTATCCTCCAAAGCACTTGCAGACCCTTCCAGTTTGGTATTGTTCACAATCTTTATAAGTGTATTCTCTATGCTTTTATCTAAATCATTGGTGAAGATATTGAATGGAACCGGACCCAGAAGTAATCCCTGCAGGACCCCACTTGGTATGGCCTTCCAGCATGATTGAGATGAACCTCATGAAAAAACTTGGCAGTTTTATTAAGGAAGCAGTAGCAGCTATGTGAAAGATTGTCTTCTTGCAAGATGTTTAAATAACACTGCAGAGATCTGTGGTTTAGGGGTGGTCTCCACTACGGGGGGGGGGGGGGGGCAATCGACTGCAGATACGCAACTTCAGCTATGTGAATCACATAGCTGAAGTTTGCGTATCTGCAGCCGACTTACCGCTCATCCTCATGGTGGCGGCGGTCGGCAGCGCGCTCCCCCGTCGACTCCAGCTTGCGCCTCCCGGCAAGCTGGAGTTCCACAGTCAACGGGGGCGCCGCACGCGATCGATTTCTCGCGTCTTCATAAGACGTGAGAAATCGATCGCCAGAAGATCGATTGCTACCCGCCAATTCGGCGGGTAGTGAAGACATACCCTTAGTTAACTTCAATAGCGCTAGTCAAGTTGGCTATCTTGTATCTTTCTCTCCTCGGGACAAGGCATCGTAGTCTTGTTAGGAATATTGTATAGAGAACTCTATATAGCATAGTAAAGGGGCACTATTAATGTTATGCTTAAAGATTTATTCACACAAATAGTTATCCTATGTTGCAGTTCTTGCCTGAAGGATTCCTGGCATGTAACCCTTGACACACACATACTTCTTACCCTTGTTGTAGCAGGAAAAATACAAAAACAAATGTTTGGCTTGCTGTGTGAATCTTCATAAATAACCTGGTGCACCTGATTCATGAGGCGAAGCTGTTTGCACACCAGTGTATTTACAGTGAGTTGCACACTAAGCTGGGCCTTTGTTTTTAATTTCTATTTTAGCTGCTGCTGCAATGGATCATTTTGAACTGAAAAACACCCCTTATGCTTTGAACTCTTAAGGTAAGAATTTCAGTCTGCGCAGGAGGTCAATTTTTAGGCTTCATAATTTGAGTAGTGTCCCTTTTTGAGGCAGGCTCTCATGTTAGAGAAAGGGGGATCTTACAGAACCACCAGATTCATCGCATTCACCTTTATCCTCAAAACAAGTAGTGGCTAGAGATATTTTATATTTTATATCTCCAGCCACTACTTGTTTGGAGGATAAAGGTGAATGCGATGAATTTGGTGGTTCTTATATTTTGGACGGACACACTGGGTGTTTGTGCCTCCAGAAGCCATTTTGAAGTGGTTCTCAATCATGGGAGAATTGGTGGGCTTATAGTATTTGGTTTGCTGGATCCTTGCAGTAATGAAGGAAAAGCAAATCTTGTTTTATTTTGGCTCCAAAGATGCCTCCCCAAGACAAACGAGCCCATTAAATATGTAAGAGATCAGTGCGATACTGTATTCTATCTGAATTCAGAGAGACGTGGGGGTTTTTTCAGATTTCTGCAGAAATATAGTTCAATGGTCTCCTTTCCAGCCTCTCTTGTCTTCTATTTGATGCTGGAAGGGACCTTGAGAAATAATCAGGTCCAGTCCCCTGTGCTGTGGCAGGACCCAGTAAACTTAGTCCATCCCTGACAGCTGTTTGTCCAGCTGGTGACCACAACCTCCCTTGGAAACCTATTCCAGAGCTTACCGGTAACCATCCTTGTAAGAAAAATCTTTCTAACTATATCTAACCTCTAAATCTCCCTTGCTGAAGATTAAACTCATCACTACTTGTCCTGTCTTCTTCAGTGGTCATAGAGAACAATTGATCACCATCCTCTCTATAACAACCCTTCGTATATTTGAAAACTGTTATCCGGTTCCCCCTCTGTCTTCTTTTCTCAAGACTAAACATGCCCCCATTTTTGTTAACCTTTCCTCATAGGTCAGGTTTTCTAAACCTTTTATCATTTTTGTTACTTTCCTCTGGACTCTTTCCAACTTGTCCATGTCTCTTCTAAATTGTGGTACCCAGAATTGGATACAGTACTCCAGCTGTGGCCTCATTAGTGCCAAGTAATGTGGGACAATTACCTCCAGTATCATACATAGAACACTCCTGTTATTACACCCCAGAATCATATTTCCCCCCTTTTTTTTTTCCAACTGCAACACCTTGATGACTCATACCTATTTTTGGTCCACTATAATCCCCAGATCCTTTATTATTATTATTCCGCATTGTGCATTTGATTTTTCTTTCCTAAGTGAAGTCTTTATCAAATTTTATCTTCTTGAATTCAGACCAATTCTCTTAATTTGTGAAGGTCATTTTGAATTTTAAACCTGTCCTCCAAAGTGCTTGCAGCCCCTCCCAGCCTGGAGTCATCTGCAGATTTTATCAGCATACTCTATACAGTAACTCCTCGCTTAATGTTGTAGTTATGTTCCTGAAAAATGCTACTTTAAGCAAAACAATGTTAAGCGAATCCAATTTCCCCCATAAGAATTAATGTAAATGGGGTGGGGGCTAGGTTCCAGGGGAATTTTTTTTTCGCCCAACAAAAGACATTATATACATATACAGTATACGTTTTAAATAATTTTAAATACATTTAACACTGTACTCACCAATGAAGCTTGGTTGACATGAGGTGTAGTGGGGTTGGGGCACAGGGGCTCGCCCCATCTGCCTGTCCAGCGATCCTGCCGGGGAGTGGGGTCTGGGATTGCTCACTCCCCAGCTGGAATGCCAGGCATGCGGAGTGGGGTAAGCATCCACGCCCCATTCCCAGCAGGAGCGTCGGGCAGGTGGGTGGAGTGGGGCGCACCAACAACGTTATAACAGAACGTTGCGCAACTTTAAATTAGTATGTTCTCTAATATGGTTATAAGGCTACCATTATGTCATGGAAGTCATGGAATCCATGACTTCCATTGATCTCCGTAACATTTTCTGCCCTGGGGCTGGAGCTTCCAGCCTCCAACCTGGTGAGGGGACCCCACAGCTGTCCTAAATGACAGTCTAAAATGGCTGTCCTCCAATTTCTTCCTCCACTTTATTGCACAAAAAATAGTCCCCGATACATTCCAAGAATTCATTGGAAATTTTGCGTCTTGCTGTATTAGTGTCACAACAGATATCTGGGTAGTTAGAATCTCCCCTTACTACCTGGTCCTGTGTTTTGGCTATTTCTGTTATTTGTCCTAGAAATACCTCATCCACCTCCGCTTCCTGATCTGGTAGTCTATAGTAGACCCCCACCATGACATAATCCCTATTTTAACCCTTTTATCTTTACCCAAAGACTCTCAAGTGGTCTATCTCCCACCTCCTTCTGGACCTTAGAACAAGTGTATCTATCCTTTATGTACAGTGCCACCCCTCCTCCCTTTCCCCCCCCCACCTGTCCTTTTGAATAAGCTATGCCCCTCTATAGCAATATTCCAGTCTTCTCACCAAGTCTCTGTGATGCCAATTAAATCATAATTTATCTTATATACTAAGACTTCCAGCTCTTCCTATTTATTACTCATACTCTTTTTATTTGTGTACAGGCATCTAAAATGTTGATCAGATTCCCCCCTGATTTCCTTCTTGTTACTCCTTTGACCCTTTTGTAATTTTTCATGTCCTCCCCTCAACATCTAACCATCTGTTAAGGAAACTTTTTTAAAACTTACCTGGGCTCATCACCTGCTGTCATTGAACCTAGTTTAAAGCCCTCCTCACTAGGTTGGCAAGTCCATGCACGAAGATGCTCTTCCCCTTCATGGTCAGGTGGACTCCATCTCATCCCAGCAGACCTTCTTTCTGAAATAGCATCCCATGGTCAAAAAAGCCAAAGACCTCCCATCAACACCATCTGTGCAGCCACGTATTTATCTACAGGATGGGTGTGTCCCTGCTTGGGCACTAACCCTCACCTGTAAGAATAGAGAAGGACACAACCCGCGCCTCTGATCCCATCACCCTTGCTCCCAGAGCCCTGTGGTCACACAGCTGATCTGCTCAGGATCAGACCTGGCAGTATCATTAGGGCCACATGGATGAGCATCAAAGGATCGTGATCAGAGGGACGTACAAGCATTGGCATCTTTTCCATAATGTCTCAGGTGCAGGCTCCAGGCGAACAGCACAAGCTTTGGGACATAATGTCTGTGTCCCTCAGCAGGGATTCCCAGACTACTAGTACCTTGCATCTCCTCCTTCTAGGTGTGGTGGCAGTGTGCTTCCCAGCCTAGGGGGAGTGAATGTCTCCTCCTCAGCCATGGGGATCTGCTTCTCACCCTCTGTTGCCAGTACAGCCTACCAGTTCTTGGTCTTGATGGCTAGGGGAACTGGTAGGGGGTGGAGCACTGTCTACTGATCGAGATGGCCAGCAGCCAGTCTCCTCCTTGCAGACCAGCCGGTTCTCCCATCTCCTCTAGTGCTGCTGCAGTTGTCTGCAGTCAGCTGGCATCCTCCTTTCCAGATGAATGTGATGTCATAACGCATGTGGATACAATTCTGCCAAAACTGAATATTATGTCACAAACAGGATAATAATTTCACTGCAAGATTGTGTAAACAGAGAAGCTGGACTTTGAGGATACCTGCTTCTATTCAAGCACAAGTGTCTGAAACAATAGCAAGGGTAAAAGACATTGACTGTTCAAGCAGTCTCCTTGGTGTATCAGTTTTTCTTTTATTTCAGTTTGTGCCAATATCGAATTGTTCCTTCAAATGATCAAGCAACAGCCTGGAGAAAACTGGGTTGCTTGCTTATTGCATAGAAATCCATTTCTTTCAATGTATATCTCCTTCAGCATATGGTGCCTTTTTCCTATCCTCTCATAAGCATGGAATCCCTGTAATTATCTAGCTTTATAGGTCTTTATCAGTTCCCTTGGTTTTCTTTCACATCTGTTGTGATATATGTTCCATATATGTATGAAATTAATAAACATCTACAGAACAGATCCATGTGATGTATTTAATACACTGACTAGGAAGTTGGAACATTCTTACATATGATGCAGTAGTATGGTATAGGACATCAGGCAATAGCCCTTCCCCCTGATGCACAAGGATTAATTGTATAATATTAACATGAACCACAGCTTTACTGTACCATATTACATGCACTATATTAAGATAATTATACTCAAAGGGAATCAGGGATTATTTCAGAAGCAGATAGAGTTTGGGACTTGGTGTATGTTGAAGGACTTCTCCACTTCTCACGTTGCTGGAAATATTATGTCATTTCTTGTGGGAAAGAAAAAATCACCTCCTGATTTCAGAGGTAAAATTGCAAGATACCAGGAGGACACTGGGCCAATGCAACTGCATATCTGCCTGAGACTTGAGTCATTAATTAAATTTCAAATATTTTGGGTCTCACAGGAAGTGAATATACAATGAGCCAATGGAAGATTTTTTGGAAACCATTTAGGCAAATCTTGATTTTATAAAGCTTCAGAAGCAACCGAAACTTCCATAAAATAGGAGTTTGCGTGGGAAAATACAATAGTCTGGAAACCAGAAGGGCTTCTAGATAAAAGGGCTTTGTAAAATAGTTACCTGTACAGTATTGAAATTACCCCACTTTCATGCACAGTGGAAAGAAACCCATAGGATTTCTTGCATAAGGCTTTATTGAAGAGCCATGTACTTCATAGGTAATTTTGTCTTTCCTCCTATTCTCTGTGCTTTTATTTAGGATGTATGTATGTTCAAACAATTTGCTTGCTGCTTCAGTGGAAATTCATTTGCTTATAGATTCCCATTAATTTATAACAGGAAGAATAGGGAGCAAATGCTTTATTCCCCTTAGTAATTTCCCTATTATTTTTTTAAAATTTAAACTCTCTAAGTTTATACACCCCTGTATTTACTTTTTCTCACATGCAACCTATTTTCCTTCCTTGGCATCTAAGTTTTTTTACACAAAAACCAGACTATTTATTATGTAAATGTTTTGATATGTTTCAGTGTTGTGATATAATGTATTTGAGCTTTGTTCATCAGGTTCAGGTAGGTTTTAAGAGCTCTGTAAACTAACAGAATCTTTGTCATAATCTCTGTTCATTTGGTCTCTGTGGTGCTGCAGGGCGTTCACCAGGAGAATCAGTCATCACCAAAATGGAATCCAGTCAGACTGGAGAGAACTTGCCTCCAGAGACAGCTCAACTGTTGTCCTCTCTCTCTTCACTCCAGCCCAAGATATTTGCACAGCTTCAGGTAGTCAAGTTCTGTAACACCTTCACCAAGATGGCCAGAATTTCAACCTATGTTGTTCTGGGAATCTTGATGGAGAGGTTGAGGACTGTAAACTTCCTCTCAAAACTATCCCATACGGTCCCTACATTAATTTTTGCTCTTCTTCGTGCATGCGCAACATGCCTCAGGTGGCACGTGACCAGGATTCATCACCAAATGTGGTCCACTAGTTGGATCATTAGCTTTCCTGGTCTGGGTACTGACGGGGATTGCAGCATAAACACTGATCCATGCCCCCCAAATTTTTGCTAAGGGAAGCCAGATCTGAAGTAACTGCATTTTGGCTTTTACTTGGTGTGTAAAATGATCCTGCTGCTAGTCTGTGAGCACTGTTAAATCCAGGGATCGTCATAGAGACGAGCTAGGATAGGTGCAATCAGTGAGCCAACACCACAGGCACTCCTCTTACACTTGTGTGTCCAAGCATTTTCTTGAGGGCCAAAAATATTGTTTTACAATGGGGAGAGGTGTCTATTGTGAGGGAATGGCAGTTTAAGGCTGCGATTTATTTCCCTTCTCTCTCACTTCTAACACTGTCTTGTGAACCAAAAAGCAGCTCCCAACTCAGGCCCAGAAACTATAGGTTTCCTTCTCTAAGAACTTCAGTCTTGCCCTACTCCTACCAGCCCCCAGGAACTCAACCCATTGTTTTCTCCACAAAAACTCGGAACTACAGATCTTTCCCTCCTTCCCCCGTCCATGTTCCTCGGGCACAAATACCCCCCTCTACTCCAATAATTCCTCTTTTGTGGCTTATTTCTTCTGATCTGACCAGAACCAATTCTTTCCTCCCCCAGAATGAATAAAAGTTTAGTACTGAGGGCCCACGATGCTCCTACATGAATTTATAGTAGGAGCATGACACCCTTAAAATCAACTACTCCTAACCCCTATCTGTTTTTGTGGCTCTCTTGCTATCACTGCCCATCTTCTCTCTGTCCTGGATACCTCCCTTCTTCTGCAGTAGCTGCTGTTTTGCTTATTTTCCCTCCTCCTGTGAAGACCACATGGCACCTGCCCTCTACTCTTTCACTGCCTGCTCCCTCCTCTTAAAGGAGCAGCTGCTCAGAGACAGACTGCTTTGCTCTTCACACCTATTCTCCTCCTGGGTAAAAAGCACTATTGGGGAACCCAGCCTTCATTCATAATCAAATGCAAATTTCTGTTTGACACAGTCGCCCCAAGAGCCCCCCAATTCAGAGCTCGGAGGGTCACAAACTCTTCACACTATGGTATTGATTGATGTAGAAACACCATGATATTAACTTACTGTCTTCTGTTTCACAGGGATTACAGCTGCAGCCAACATTCACCTCTGGGGATGGAGCAACAGCCCTGATAGCAGTAAATAACCATTCTCCTCCCAACCCTGCAAGTCTTCTGGATACCATAGGGAGTGTAATAACCAATCACTCTCTAGTACTCAGTCAGGGACACAACCTTCACACAGGTGCAAGTCTTACTCAGAACAACAATGCTGCCTCTGCTATTGGAAATCTGCCAGTATCAGATCAAAA
Organism: Sternotherus odoratus; assembly: GCA_032164245.1. NCBI lineage: Eukaryota > Metazoa > Chordata > Testudines > Kinosternidae > Sternotherus > Sternotherus odoratus. The sequence goes on along the minus strand of JAVMKO010000011.1, from coordinate 15,067,914 downwards.
TCTGGTCACTATGGGCCAGCTAGTAACTGTTGGAGGTGTAGAGGATACAGGAAGCCTGGAGGGAGGGCTCCATCCGTTTCTTTTGGGAGACGTCCAGACCATTCCAATACGGATTGTAGACAACCATCCAGCTCTTAGTAAGTTTAAATCTGCCTACGGTATTTAAATGCACAAATTGAGAATTAATTTTCTTAGCCATTTGTGTTCTGGAATGTAATGGGGAATCTGTCATCCCCAGGATACTCTTTCACATAACTGAATGAGCAGATCGCACTTAGCTTCTAAAATAGCTAACTGAAATTTTTGAAAGGGTTTTTGCTGAAAATGGCCTTTTTTTGAAAATTTGTATCAAAAACTGTTGAACTCTTAAAAATTTCAGTTTGTGGAATTTTTCATGACTTTTTACTCAAATTTCATCCATTTTTTTCATTTACTGAAAACTGCTTTTTACTAAATAAAACAGTGTATTAAAAACAGGTTTTTTGTGATAAAAACAATATTTTTGTTGAACAAAAGCCTTGTATGTGTCTGTCTTCTGGGAGGTCTCATTTTTCTTCCAGTTTCTCCCTAATGGAGTGCAGGAGTGAACAGTTGAACTTTTTCAATGTATATAATTTCTTGGAGTTTTAAACATTTCTCAGAATATGCATTTTAAAAAAATCACAGTAAAGCCAAACAAAAATGTTCTCCTTTCATAGAATAGAGAGCCCCTGAAAAGTTATCAGGGTCTTGTAGTCTGAGAACCTCTGCCATAGAATTTGGTACAGAACACATGTACTAACAAATTTTGCTCCAGAATCTAAGCTTTTCATTTAAAAAAACCTAAAATTTTGAGCCCTAATGGTTGTGAAATAAACCCTCAAAATGTGGACCACATGTAGCAGTCTTGTCTTCCTGACTCTGCAGACAGCCCCATTTTTCTTAGTGTCTGAGAATTCTGAAATGTGACTTCTGAGCAGTCTCTTCTGTTCTCTAGTCCATCAGTCATTCTGGGTGGCCTTTCAAGTTAGATGTGCTGTCTCTCTAAAATACATAAAAGCAAAATATTGGTGGAAAGTTGTGTGACTTTTTAAAGAAATATTTTATACAAAACAGAAAAGGAACTAAGGCAAATCAGGAGGCGATGTTTCTAAACAACACCAAATACTCAGTTAAAATCATTCCTTACAATCCAGCTTCTCTTTATCTGACCGGTAGTTAAATAATAGAGTAGCTTGGCTGATGAAAATATGTAACCTGTCCAGTATCGTCATTTATATGTACAGGGAATGAAGTTCTAAACTATTATTTAAAACAACTTTTCTATTGTAAAAATGGCAAAGAGTCCTGTGGCACCTTATAGACTAACAGATGTATTAGCGCATAAGCTTTCATGGGTGAATACCCACTTTGTCTCATGCATCCAACGAAGTGGGTATTCACCCACAAAAGCTTATGCTCCAATACATCTGTTAGTCTGTAAGGTGCCACAGGACTCTTTGTGGCTTTTGCAGATCCAGACTAACATGGCTATCCCTCTGATGCTTTTCTATTGTAATCTGTCTTTTTCACACCCACAGTTGTTCATTGACACCCTCTTCCCAAAAAGTACTTGTTTAAGATGACAAGTTTGTGTATTTAAGTGAACGGACCAAATTCGCTCTTGCATACAGTTCCCACGTCTTCAGTATGATAGTACTTACTTACATCATGGCTGAATTTGGCTATGTATATTTATATGAGACACCTAAGATTCATTCCTGAAGAATGGACTCCTCATATTGTTAAAAAAAGAACTCCTTAGAGAAAGTAACTCTTTTTTGTGCATAAAACTATTTCATATTTTTGTTCAGAAGTTTATTATTGCAACAAATTCAATTCTGCTTGCTTCATCTTTTAACACAGCAAGTGTTATGACTTTGTTAAACTACTGAAATGCCGCTCTCTCAAATGCCCCATGTTCTAGCCTAAATCTTCATGATTTCCCAGTCATTTTTGGCTTCTAACTGTATGCAGTTCGATGGAATTTTGACCTTAATGTTTTGTTTTGTGTTTTGCTTTTAAAGTTGAAGAAAATCCAGAGGGTACCATTTGTGTGGACCAAGTTAAACAAGAACCCAAGGAACAAGCATTGTCTGTGGAGGCAGATAAAATCAGAGACTGCCAGAACTCTGCCACTATTTAAATCCATGAAGGCATTAAGGATTTGCAACTCAGAGGACTCTAAATGTCTTGGAAAAGAAGGCGGATATTCTCCAAACAATGCCATTCTTCAAAATGGCATTGTGACAGTCAGTATAGGCACCATACACTAGTTCTGACAGACAGCTGCTTTGATTTACAGCTGATACGGTTCACTGCCAATTCCAGGTCATTCAGTTCCCATGTGGAACACCTCCTCCTTCTTCCCTTCCAAGTTTTGAGTAATTCAGATACTATCCAGATGGTCTATTTTGCTCAGTATTTCAATAGGTCTTCCAAAATTAAATCCCCAGGTTTTATAATATGAATCAGAACGCTACTTTTCACTAATCTCTTTGAAACCCTCACCTATCTTGGTACTCCAAAACCAACAGAATCTGCCCTTAAATGCATCAACAATGGCAGTCATTTTGAGAGAAAAATAAAGTCTTGAAAATCAAGATGCAGAACTTTAAAAGTGGCAATGGATGCATGAAAAATGTGGACTGCATCTGATAGGAATGTTAGTGACGGAAAGGTGAAATTGCCAGGTGAAAATAAAAGTGGGTGATGAACAGGAGTAGGTGGATTGCAGAGTAGAAGAGGATTATGTTTTGATGCATTTAACATTCTGGCTTTATCATCGGGTTTACTTTCTTAATCTGCAGCCTTTATTCTGAAAGGGCAGCAGCCAGCTGGTCATAATGACTAAAAGCAACAGTCTCATCTCCTGTGGAAGGATTGGTTGTTACTGTTTTAGCTTCCTTCCCTCTTTGTGCACTTATACTTTACATTCAGATAGGCATATGATTTAATATGCTGATGGTCATGGCGTAGGTATTAGTGATACTGTGATTAAAAACAATATTCCAAATCTGTAAGCCATCTTCTGTGCTGAGATAAGCAGTAGAAAAACAAACACCATACAGAAGTGCTGTCTTTGTGGTGGCCAGAAAAAAATGGGTCTCAAGTTTTGCCTAAAAGACAGCTGTTAGGACTGAACAAGGGTCTATGCTGTTTCTTGTCAGTTGCATTTCAGAAGCTAATTGAATTAATGCCAGAGGAATATTTTTTTTCTGCATCATCGTCAAAGTCAAGTCCATAACAAGCAGCAAGAACTGAGTTATATGCCAGGCAGAATTCGTAATGAGTGACTCATACTTACAAATATTTTAAAATCAGTTTTAAGTAATAAAGGAACTAAAACTGATACAAGATAACTACCAAATTAAATAACAGTTGGTTTGCTTCAGATGTTGTTTGTAGCAGCATTCAGAACCACTGTAGGTTCAGCTCTACCAGCATATCCATTATTAACCCCTATTTCCAGGGATTGATAACTCGGCTATAAGAAGTCACTCTTGTTTATATAATTTGCAAGAGCAGTTTGGCTATGGTTTTACTTACAGATTTGTGAAGGAAAAAGGATTACAAGTATTATTTGTGCATATAAAGGATAAAAACGGTTCAGATTGGTATTATTAATGTGCGTTCAAAGTATGCACAAACTTCGTTAAATATTAGAAATCTGAAATAGTCTTGAATTCCTGACTTTTGTGTATTTAAAGCTAAAGATCCTTGAAATCTCTCATTGTGCTTAGGGTCTCCAAATATCTTTACATGCTGCATCAGTTAAGGTCTTACCTCTAAAAAATATTTACTCCACTGAGTATTGTTAATACCGTTAACGTTTTTAAAATCTAATGTTTGTGGTTTAAATTTGGAATGTTCCAACAGGGACTTTTCTTTTTACGTAGAGCCAACGTTACTTCATGTGGGCAGTTATAGAATCTCCAGTTGTGTGGAGTCTCATAGATTGCATTTCAACTCATTTCATTTGTGGTATGCCTTATACATTTCTGTGTAGGTAAATTCAATGCTATTTTGCTGTGCATTTTATATTTCTGTTAAAGTTGTGGCATATCATCTAGAATGGATGTTTTTTCCTGCTTCATTTATAGGCCTGGAGCGCACAACATATAGGATTATCTTTTTCTTTAAAATTCTGTCAACAGTATCTTAGAAGTTGATTCTTCCTCCCACTCAGCTACTGTTGAATATCATTTACCTTTTCCTGCTACTCTTACAATTTCAGTTGGTACATTCCATGATAAATTACCCTCATCAGTATTCTGTGATATTGACATTGAAATCTTGATTCAGAACAGCAAATTAGTATTACAAATCACCAATGACAGGTTTAAAAGAATTCTAGATTCCTGATCAATGTAAAAATCTAAGGCAAAAATTTTGCATTGATTAAATACCCTTCAGTTGTTGCTTATTTCTCCAGTGACAATGCTGAGGAAGGTCTATTCTTTTGCCAGTTGCTATTCCTCCTAATATAACACATGATCTGATTCTACACTAAGCAGGAAAAATTCAAAGGATATAGACGTTACTCTTGGTGAATACAGGCTGTTAAAGGAAACACTCTTTTAGGCCATTTTGAATAGCAGACTAAGGAGTGACTTTTCCCAGAGTGGCTTAAATTGCACAGTGCCCTGAAAAGAATAGAATCAGAAGTTTGTTGTCAAGAGGGTGCAGATAAGGAGAAATTTAGAAGGGTCAGTTATGGCGTGAAAGAAATTACATATCAATGTAAAAGTTTTAATCCCTGGTTTCTGCCATCCCATTTTTCCTGTTTTCTATTTATAGAACATTGTAAAATAATAGATTTTATTTTAAATATTTCTGTGGCTGGTACTCTTAATTGTAGTTTCAAAATTAACTTCAAATTCTAATTCTTTCCCCTCTAAATGTATATTCTGGTTATGTCACTGTTGCCTTTGGAGAGAGCGTAGTCTTTCCTCTTACAAAGTTATGTTTACGTTACGTGTGTCATGTTTCACACAATCTGAAGTGATCTGGCCACTTGTACTCAAATTGGTATTTTGGTTTGCTAAGTTCCAATTGAAGGTCCAGATAAAAGGCCCGATTCTCCTCTCATGCACATGTATAAACTACATTGATTTCATTGTAGTTACATCAGTGTTAAACTAGTGTGAGTGAAAGAAGAATCAAGCATGTTGCTGTTCTGAGTATGTTGCATAGTCATTTAATTTGAGTTTACATGTAGAACAGTTGGATATGAGCTCACAACAGGCATCAGAAACATTTCTAAAGTTAACTCTGGCATGCTCAAAACCTTTGTTTAACAAATCTACTAATTCTGAGCTTCCACAGGGTTTTAAATGAACAAATTCTTCATCAGTCTTTCCTCCTTATGTCAGTTGCTGATGAAGAGTGATTGGTCTGTTTCATAAGAAGGGCTGTGTGCATGCAAAAACTGTTGGTTAAAATGCAGAAAAATCACCTAAAAGACATGGGTCCATAGTTCTTGTTCAAGGCTGGAAGCCAGCAAGGTTGGAATATCTTCTTTTCCTTTTTGTGCTGTCAAGACACAAGCTTTAAGGTGTGGTCTGAAGAATGTTTCAGTTTGTACAAAGTTTAAAGAGAAACAAATCTATATATATTGTAACTTAATGTATAGTGTTCCTTGTCGAAATGTAAACTTTTTTTTTTTAAAGAAACAGCCTGTATTGTGTGATGATTGTCTTGATTGTATTTTTCCTGCAGGGTGAGGTGCTGTTTGTGTTAATGTAACTTATTTAAAATAATTGCTTTTGATACAGATATATGAATATTGCTTGTTTAAAAGGAAAACTTCCCTGGACATCTTTTCCCAAACAAAAAAATCTATAGAATTGTGTGTTTCCTAGCCAGAAACCCACACATGTTTATGTTGTATGTTTCCTCACTGCAATATTCAAAGGTTGAAAGTGCCTAAATGCAAGTAAGTATCCATTTATTATTTTACAGCATCACAGGTGTACATATTGATATGTGCGCTGCCCCATGGGGCTTGAAGTCTAAAATTAGCTTTAAGACGTACTAGCCTAGTTTGCTGCCTAGATTGAGATTTTCCCCCTTTCTCATGGTTCCTTCAGGGAACACAGTTTGCCACCACACAGGCCATGGAGGCCAACTCCAAGTCTCTGTGATCGAGAGGTGGCCAAAGCCATCTGTGCATAAGACCTTTGCCTCTTCATTCTGCTCATCGTGGCTCACCTTGTTCCTGACATTGTGGCTTCATTGGAGCTGTGCTTACCAAGGACAGACCTTAGCTGCAGCTGACTTTCAGGGTAGGATTGATAGGACTCAGCAGGGAAAACGCTACAGCCTCATACTGTATTTTCCTGGATTTGGGGCGGGGGGGGGGGAGGAGTTTGATGCGGGGTGAAAAAAGCTGAGTCCCAAAGGAAGGAATGTTTGAGGAGGTGCCAGGAAAGTGCAACCTGTGGGAGATGGTAGGAGACACCACAGGGAGGAGCATGAAAGCTACTCTGGGAGGGTGGATTCCCCTGCAGAGGTGTATAGGTGTAGGACGGTGTTCATGAGGAGAAAGGGGTTTGAGGACTGGGGTCCCTGCAGATGAACGACCTGGGATTGGGGTGTTTCATCTGGTGGTGGAGGAGCCTGCATAGAGAGGAAGGTGCTGGGGGCTGAGTTTCCCTCAGTTGGGTATTGATGTGGACTGCCGTGGGGTGTTTCCATGGGGTTCCTCAGTTCTGTAGCTGGATTCTAAGCCTGTCACAAAGGCCTGGTGTGGCTGCGGAATCTGCAGCTGTAGCAGGCAAAGGCTACTCTGGGGAGCTGCAACCATGTACAAGAAAAAATACTCTTCACTTTTCACAGGCCGACGGCGCTATTTCTTGATTGGTCAGTAGCAGGGACGAGTAAACTCCCATCCCTAGGCTGATAGGCATCCCCATCCTGTAGCAGGAGAGAGAAAATCTCTGCTCAAAGCCTGTGACCCAGAAGAGATGCTTCTCCCCTCACCTCTACCAGGAAGCCATGCCTTGTTTTCTAGGCCTAATATCTCCTACTAGCCTATAGCTCCCCTTAAAAGTTCCCCACTCTTATAGCCTGAGCTCTTCCTATCCCAAATGCACACAATCTCCACCCAAGCCCTACAGGCCTTCATTCTTTCAGCTTGTCCCCTTACCAGTGCCAAGCCCACAAGTCACAGGCCCACCTACCAAAGTTGTTCCCAGTCTGCTGCTATTGGAATCGCCTGTTCAGTGGGAGGGGTTGGTGGGGTGCCCCTCTTGCCAGATCCTGGTAGGGTTGCCTCTCTGTGTGTCAATTTTTCTGTTCATTTTCTTTCCTTACGTTTTCTTTCTCTCGCTTTTCCCTCCTTCCTTTACGGTTGGTGGTTGTTTTGCTCATCTTGTGGTCCCGTTCCCCGCCATCTTCCTCCCCCCCCCCGGGATACCCACTCTCCAGCAAGGACCAGCACAGGTGCAGGGGGAATGGTAGGCAGCTAATTTGATGGAGCTTCTTGGTTTTACTCACAGCAACAAAGCATCTTTTGTAGTTGTGGGGGAGCTAGGAGGGCAGCAGTGCGGATCTCAGTCCAATTTGGGCAACTCTTCACTTTCTGCTTCTTTCTTCCACCCCATGCTTAGAATAGTTTAAACTAATGTTCCTCCCAGTGGTCTGGATTGAGAAACTGCCCTGTCCCCTTATCTTTCAGACCCTCCCAGCTCTTCACTACACTTTGGGTGATAGCTGCCTGCCTATTTCCCCATCCTCCCCCTATACCTATCCAACAGGCAATCTGTTCAGGAGACCAGGCAGTCTGTCCATTTCTCTGTCCGGTAGTGATGGAACCCAGCGATAAGTGGGCGTGCTGCTGTGACTGTCTTTTATAGGCTCTTTGCTAAGAAAACTTCATTTGCCCAGTCTAGACAAAGCTTTCTGAGCCCAGAATGAACTGCAACAAATATCTCATCAGAAATAATGATTTTCTTACAGCAGCACATGTTGAGATTTGATTAGTGAGTGTTAAAGGCACTGTTTAAAACAAGCAGCTTTGTTATTTATTTGTAGGTAATAAGCTGGATATGACTAACCAGCGAAGAAGAATGAAGGTATGATCTTTTCCCCCGTGGAAACTTCAATGTCTGTCGGCTTTTTTTCTGGCAATATAAACTGTTACTCCTGCTACTTTGAGTAAAATAGCTGACTTAGCTTCCATTACCTTTCTCAGGCCGTATATCGACGTTTAATAAATAAATAGAGATGTGTTTTCCAAGGCCCCCTAACAGTGATGAACACAAACAGTAATGCTAACTATCTAGAAAGATTAGCAGATGTTTAACATGTGTTAGGCCAGGGATGGGCAAATTCTGGCCCGCGGGCCACATCCAGCCCGTGGGACCATCCTGTCTGACCCCTGAGCTCAGTGGGGAGGCTCTCCCTGGCCCGTCCCCTGCTGTCCCTCCGCAGTTACGCCACCACGCGGGCAGCGCTCTGGGGGGCGGGGCTGCACACTCCTGCAGGGCAGTGCAGCAGCGTGTCTGGTTCTGGCTGCTGCTCAGGCAGCGTGGTAAGGGGACCGGGGCCAGAGCCGGAGCCAGGGGGTTGGATAAGGGGCAGGGAGTCCCAGGGGCGGGCAGGGGGCTGTTGGAAGGGGCGGAGGTTCTGGGCATGGGGGGATAGCAGTTGGGGAACGTGTGGGTATGAATAGGGCGTGGGAATCCCAAAGGTCTGTCAAGGGGCAGGTGTGTGGATAAGGGTCAGGACAATCAGGAGACGGAGCAGAGGGGCTTAGGGAGTGGGACCCCGGGGTTTGTGGTTAGGGTGTGGGGGTCTATGGAGGGGCCAGTCAGGGGACAAGGAGCGGGGGCACGGTTTGGATGGGTCAGGGATTCTGAGGGGGGCAGTCAGGGGGCAGGAAGTGGGAGGGGGTTGGACAAGGGGCAGGGCTAGGCTGTTTGGGGAGGCGCAGCTTTCCCTACCTGGCCCTCCATGCAATTTTGCAACCCCAATGTGTCCCTCGGGCCAAAAAGTTTGCCCACCTCATGTGAGGCTAATGGGATTTCTCTAGTTTCTCGGAATTACTATCTTGTTACCAATAAGGAGGCATTTTGTTCCCAATGTGGTGAGATGATTGGCTGCTGGTCTAAAAAGGCAGCACACTCTGCGGCACCATCCAAATAACTGCTTAATCTGTTAAGCGTTTATTTCCCCCCTTCTGTTTGTATAATAGTGCTAATGTTAATAGAATGCACTTTTGCTCTCCCCAAAAGTCTGTAACCCCATCAAAAATCAATGTCTGCTTTCCCTTTCCCTGGCATCCATTCTCCAGCCTTATTGACAGCTAACCGAGTACAAACTTCCATTCTGTAATTGTTAAATAGCATATTAGTCTAAGATAACTATATTTCTCCCTTTCCCCAAGCCCTTTTCTAATGAAGAATTACAAGGCTTGGAAAGAGGAAATTCTCATTTGTATTATGATCACTTAACTTTGAGGTACCAGATATGAAGGCAGTGGAGAGTAAAAACATACGCATAGGGGATCTTCAGATCTAATCTTTAGTCATTTTCCCAAAGGTACCTCTGCCGTCTGTGTCTTTTACACTGTGGCAGAAGTTGTACAGCTTTTCATGCCAAGAAAGTATCATTGAACTGGATTTGTAGCTCTGCTCTTTAGTCTGTGTACGCTTAAGGTGGCGTATAGAGCATTTACACTGCATATCCCCTTAGCCCGGGTGTGAATGACCATATAAAGGCGAGGCACCGCTTAGCCAAGTAGCGTAACAACAAACCAGAACTGTAGGGTGTATAACCTACATGGCTCTCTACCTGTTCAAGCTGTGCCTCCCCCATCTTTGCTGCTCTCTTTAGCAGTATAGTGTCCCACTGCCTCGCTGCTTCTGGAGCCTTTCCCTGTCACAGGGAAAGGCTCTATTCTGCTGTGTGTAGCTCTATGTACTATACACGCCACCGGCAGCTCAGACAAAGCCTTAGTTAAATTAAACGGTAATGGTTTTTATTGGTATTTCAGTAGCTCTGGTAGCTCTAAGTGAGATCAGGGCCCCATGGGACTAGGTGCTGGGGACACATGTAATAAGACCAAACAGTTTACCATCTTAATGGGTAAGACAGACAAAGCGTGGGGAGGGGAAACAGCCACAGAGAAGTGAAGTGATTTGCTTATGGTTACAAAACGGGGCGGTGACAGAGCCCAGGTCTTCTAATGCCCCGTTCTTCACCTAGATCATGATGTCTCCCATTATAAATACAAATGCTAATACTTTAATTTGGACTTCATGATTTCCTGTGCTTGTTCTTTTAAGAGTTTCTACAGGTTTGCTTTGGATATCGTGGTCATGAACAGGGTGTGCAAGATATTCCGGAAGGGACTCAGGGGATTTCAGTTCATTGATATGATTGCCCAGGAATCCCTGACCTTTGGTATGGAAGAAGTAAGGGATTTTACAACATACATAAAATCATCCTCTTGCTTTTTTATAACGATTTCTCTGTGTTCTGTTCAAATGTGTCCGTTACCCAGGCTGCTGTGAGCATTTAGATCAAAGCCTGACCAATTGCCAGTACAGAAAAGGCCCAGTTCTAGGAGCCAGTGGCATCCTCCTGATTCTGCATTGCCCACTATGTATATTTTAATGTAACAATATTGTTTTTCCTCAGTAAATCTGATGGGCTTTTATTTTAAATCCTTTCTAGTGTGTGGTTTTTATTGAAGAGGAGAACTAAAATTAAAATATGTTTGCATAATAATTTTACAGAAGCTTGCCTTATCACTGAAATGTTTGTGTATTTCACTAGCTCTGTGACATTTCTAATCCAATCAATGCCTCTCCCTTTTCCTCACCCTTATTTTATTCAGGACAAGAAATGTACCAAACTGTCCTTCGACCACAATGAGTTCAAGATTAGAAAGGTCTGAATTCACTTTCTCTTGTTTTACAGTCAGGTCTCCTTTTATCTACAGTACAAGACACTGAAATATTTTAAGAGTCCCCATGTGAGAGGAGTAGGAATTTGTGAGTTCCCTCAAATAGCATGGGGAACTCACTCCTGTCATGCAAGGACACTTCAATTGTCCTATTAAGCCCTGTTTGTCATTTGACATGTTCTGCTGAAAATTTCCAAATAACCATTTCACAACATTTACAGATAGATAGAATTTAAGAGTGCGACATAAACCCCAGCAATTTAATCAAAAACATTCTTCAGAAAATATTGTGCCTGCACAGACTTGTGTAGCCAAGAGCAGCACGAGCAGGGATAGCTCAACCACTGTAAACAGTTGTTTTCCTTGTCTGGGCTTGGGCTTTGCATTGGACCACATCCATTGATTTCTGAACCCTGATGTCTGAGTTTCAAGTGAAATGGAAAACAGACCATTTGGGTTTAGTTCTATTACGTCTCTGGAAGAAGATGCTCTTTAGTCTTCTAGGATGCAAATTCTTTTTGTCCTTTTTTTTTTTTCATATGAGACTCATTAATTTAATGCGTGCACAATGTTTTGCCAGGATCACTTTCCTCTCAAGGCAATCCAGATAACCAGGAAGAAACCGGAGTGGAGAACTGAGAAGGAAATAAAGCTGCTACAAAGCTGGTTGCAGTTTGTGGAAAGCTATCGAAAATATAGTCTGAATCTGCAGCTGCTTCTGGCTAAAGTGATTCGCTTTGAACGGTAAATGTGATTGTGAGGAGGTGTAATATTTCTTTAAAGCTCTTTTTAGAATTGTTCATATTTCAGGCTTCCAAATTATATACCTTTTAGCCAAAAATTAGAATAATTACATAGATAACTTTCCAATTATCTTCAGTCTATGGTGTGTCTATTGAATGTACATTAGTCTGAATGATAACTGTGTTTTTGCTGTCTTATCTAATTTACTCTGTGTGGTTGGCGACATACTGATCTGTCTCTCACACTCTAGAGTGAGATTTTTCAACACTGATCAAAGAATTTGGACAGTCAAATCCCCTAGGGAACTTTGAGTTCTTCTTCGAGTGATTGCTCACATGCATTCCACTATAGGTCAGGCATGCGCTGCGGGCCTGGTTGCCGGGTAGATTTTTCCCCTAGCTGCAGACTGGGTGAGCAGGGGGCCCCCTGGAGTGGCGCCACTGAGGCACTCTATAAATACCCCTGCGACACAGTCTGGCCCTCAGTTCCTTCTTCACCGCTCGTGCTGGTAGTCGGAACAGGAGACCAAAAATGTCATGTTAGAAGCTTTTCAGGTTTAAATGTTATATATCTCCCACTTCTTACTCTTTGGTCCTTCTTGCCTTTCTCTTAGAGGGTTGCATTCAGACTCTGCTCATGTGTATGGTATTAAAGGGGGTACATTAATGCTGCAAAAACAAAAGCAGCATTAATGGTGTTCCCCTATAGAATTCCCCCTCCAACCTGAATTTATTCCTGCCAGGAGTAGGAGACTGTGATTTGCACAAAGCCTGGGGTGTCAAGGTCGGGGAGTGCACACAGTAAAATGTGTTAACTATGTCCCATGACCCTCATGTTGGAAATCATTCCTCATGGCTCTGGAGCCAAATGTGAACTCCATGTGGGACGCTGACTTTGAGTGGATGTGATTCTTGAGCCCTGCTTGCCTGCCTCTCTCCCTGTGCACACCTACCTACCTCTGAATTTGGCCCTGAGTGTGTATTTATGGTGGAGGTTCCCCTCTCTGCTGGGTTTTTCCAGACTTTGAGGAGGTAGGAATCCACTGAGGAATCGCTTCAATGCACAGATCTATCCCAATGCCTTTAGAAAGCCCCAATGTCATTGTGAAAAGCCATTAGACCATGGGAGTATGTCATAGTCTAAGTCTAAGAGGTCTAAAAGGAGCTCTGTCTCAATCACAAGGATTCTCAATGACCCCTTCATCCTCGGCCCCTTAGTCCTAGATTAAGCCCCCCTCTTCCCATTGGGCTGTGGCTGATTTTTGTGTGTGGTGCAGGCTCAGCGGGATCACACACTCAGACTGCTTCTTGGGCCAATCCTGAGCTTCAGTTCCCCTTGGGCTTCCTGCAGTGCAGCATATGTCCTCTCCTGTAGCTCACGCTGCCCCTTCTTGGGTGGCATCGCCTACCCCTCCCGTTGGAGGAGACTTGACAGCAGGGGACCAGTTCTCGGGCCAGCCAGGGCTCTATGGAGGTAAAGAAAGCCATCATCGTCCTGCTGACCATCCCCCGTGCTAGGTAGGGCTTTGGAGCCAGGGCCTGCCTTCACCACACAAGTGCTGATCTGTGAAGTGGATCTCCCCATGTTTTATTTCCAAATGATGATGATGAGTGTTTGCAGTGTTTTGATGGCCTTACAGATTTTTCTGTCCTCCAGCATAACACAGACCATCCCATTTGCCCCAGTGACTCCTGCATCTCACTGCAGTGCCTTTAGAAAATATCAGTCTAATGTTTTCCATCTCTAGTTTAATTTGCTCTTTCTCCTTCTTTTGGCCAACACTCTTTTCTCCCATCTGGAAGAACAGAGAAGTTTCCTCTATATAGTGAATTCTTCCATAGAGTAATCAGGGTTTCATTGTTAAGTGATGAGTTCCCTCACAGTGTGCCCCATAGTTACATACATGATTATGGTGATTTTATTTCATTGCTTGACTTCATTACAAGAGATTTAATTATATATGTTTCTATGAAGGCAGTGGAAGTGGTTGGGCTCCACTTCTCTCATAATTCTAGAAATCCCTTCACTTTTCCCACTTCAATATCAGCTCCTCTACAGGGCTTGATACCTCAGCCACCAGCCTTCTCACCAGTGGAGGTCTGGATTGGACTATTTTTGCAGCTCCTTCATTGACGGTTATTACTGTAGAGTAAGTTGAGGCACTCCTTCCTAAAAGGTGGGCACAACTCTTCTGGAAGGCTGGCCCTGAAAAGTGATTGACAGGGAACAGGAACTGAACTCAAGTTGCAGAGGCAGGAACGTCCTTTGACAAGTTCAGGCACATATGTTCCTGACTGCTTATATCATTCATGAATCAGAGAGGTAGCCGTGTTAGTCTGGAATAACAGAGGTAACAAAGAGTCCTGTGGCACCTTAAAGACTAACTAAAGTATTGATTTGAGATAACAAGCTGGTTCAGGCTGATTGGACTAAACTTGTTACCTCCTACCTGGTTCTTGCCTACTTATCTATACCTGCCCCTGGACACTTCCACTGCTTGCATCCGACAAAGTGGGTATTAGCCCACGAAAGCTTATGCTTCAATACTTTAGTTAGTCTTTAAGGTGCCACAGGACTCTGTTACCTATATCATTCATATAAATAAAACAGATGTCAGCAAATATCTGCCAGATAAAATCACTCTGAGTTAGAAAATAGAGCACTCTGGAGTTCCCTATGGTTCTGGGGGTTCCAGTTCATTCCAGCTCAGTAGAGAGAGAGGCCCTATCTATCAAGTGGATCCAAACTCCCTAAAAGATTAGTGATGGTGGGGAGGGAGTCTGACCAGGAAAAGTCCCAGTGCAGGCCTGTTTTTCTGCTAGGTGGGAATAGAATTGGTGTTCCTGTGTTCTAGGTTTGGACGCAGAAGAGTCGTCGTAAAGAAGGGGCACTATGGCAACAGTTTCTACTTCATCTACTTTGGTACTGTTGCCATTACTGAAGATGAGGATGGGAGCAGTGCCTTTACTGACCGAGATCCAACTTTGCTTCGGAAAGGTGCTGGATTTGGAGTGAGTGGTGTTTATAGTAAAACTCCTGTTAATCTTAGTGGGGGAGGGGAGCTGTATGCTTACTATACAGTGAAATAAATAATCAAGAGTTTTGGAAGGAAGATAAACCCTCATGCTTCAGCACTTATGCTAAGGTAACGATTGGGGGCTAGGAGGAAATTTTCCCTGGGAGCAGGTTATCCCATAACCACTTTCTACAGGGTTTCCTATGAATGATCTGGTATTGGCCACTGTTGGTGACAGGGTGCTAGGTTAGATGACTATATAATGTCTCCCAATAAGGTCAATATTTGGCATATAAAGTTGGAGGATGAACTCCCAGCCAGTAACCCAGTTTTTCTTTTTTCTCTGTATATAGGAAGTTGCTCTTTTAAAGGACAGGCGGAGAATTGCTACAGCTGTCTGTATGGAGGAGACGGAACTATTGGTAGTGGATAAAGAGGACTTCTTTGCTAATAAATTAGATGAGGAGCTTCAGAAAGAATTTCAGTATCGTTTCAACTTTTTCAAGTAATTTCTTCCACTGAGATCACTCACTCCTGCCTCTGCCACTTCATTTTTACTTGTTGAATGTTTGGCTATTCAAGTACAGTATGAGCTATTCTAAATCTACCAACAAGTGTCCAAGCAGTGTAGTAACCTCTGTTGTGTGCAAGATTTTCCTGCCTTCACTGAATATATTACTGGAAATGAAGTAGCAGTCATTCTAGGACGTGGGTTAATGGATGCTGTTCCTTTGTGACTGTTATGGTTCCACAGCTTGATCTCACGTAATACAGAGTCTTTTATATATAGTTGTACTAAAGGAATATTGTGATGTGTACAGTTTTCATTAGATTTGAAAGAAATGGGAGGATGAAAATCATGTTTGCATTGAGCACTAAAGCACTAAAGTCTGCTGAAGTTCATGAACATAAGGATGTTTGTGCTTTTATTCCATTAAAAAATATGATTTTGATATGTACTCTATAAACAATCTTAGAACAATCCAGGGCAAGTTACTGGGGCTCCTGCATGGTGTAACTTGTAGAATCAGCACCTAAACTAGAAAAAGCACCATCCTCCCATTAGTTGGAAGACTAAAAAGATCACATTGTCCTCAGTGAAATCAGTTTTTCCTTGAGTCCTCTAGTTGGAATTCAGTGGTCATATGAAAATGTCTGCATTATTTCTGTTTCAGAGGTCTAGATCTCTTTGCAACATGGCCTGATTACTCAGTAGAGAAAATTGCTAATTACTGCAAAGCAGAGATTTTTAATTTTGGACAAGTGATAGTCCGGGACATCACGGAGTCAGCCAGCATAATATTCATTACTCAGGTATGATCCATCCATTCCAACACTGTTCATCTTGGGTGAGCAGACTAAAACAGTGACCAGCAGCCATTACAGGTGAAAGCGGGGGATGAAGCACTTCTCCAGATACATCCCCTTGGTGTTGTTTTTTCTGCTAATGGTGTCATGTCTTTATATAGGGTCAGATTCTGACATTTTGCTCACACTGTGTGGTACCTTGCTCCACCAGTAAACCCATTGATTTTGTGCAAAGTAAGTTGCTACTCAATGTGAATAAGCTCTCAGAATCTGACCTGTCAACCACAAACTCTTCATAGAAGGAAGTAGGGTATGTCTACACTGCAATTAAAATCCCACCGCTAGCTTGTGCCAGCTGAGTTGGCTTCACAGGACTCGGGCTAAGGATCTGTTTAGTTGCGGTGTAGATGTTGGGCTCAGGCTAGATGCCCAGGCTCTGGGACCCTGGAAGGTGCATCTCAAACAGCCCCTTACCCCAAGCCTGTGTCAGCTGGCACGGGCCAACTGCAGGTATCAAATTGCAGTATAAATATACCCTAAGTCTCCCGTAGGTTTTGTAAAGCACCTAGTTCATTTTCAGTGCTAAACAAATATTAATTAATGGTAGTTATCAAAACATGCTGGGGGGGGGGGTTAGAAACCTATTTTGCCATGAATGCCTTACCTGTCCCTGTTCTTGTTCCTTCACTTTGAAATGGATTCATTTCTGTTACCTAGATGGGAGCACTTGTTTGCACTAGTATATACTCCTGGGGGAGTTCTGTACCAAAAATTAAAAATCCTGTGCACAATATTTTAAAATTCTGCATATTTTATTTGTCAAAATAATATCACACCAGTGTCAATTATTTTAGTAATTTATTTCGAAATACCTTTCAGTAAGTATGTGGCCCTGCACTTCGGGTCAGCCCACTCCTTCCCAGTCCCTGCACTCCCACTCAGCCAGCCTCAATCTCCATGTGGCCCAACAACCCCACTCCCATTCAGCTCCCACTCCAGTCCGTCCCCCCTCAGCAGCCCTTCTGAACCAGTCTATGTGGACCCACCCCAGCATTCCCATGTGCCTGGTTCTAGCTGTTCCTCCCCCATATACCTGTGACTAGCTGAGCTGTCTGCCTTCTCTTCTTGTGCCACAGCAACCCCTGGTGGTAAAAAGATGTAATTGCAGCACCTCTCCAGCAGAATGTATTTTTTTGGACAAGAAAAATCTGCAGGGGATGTGAATCCTTCATGTGCAAAGTGGTGCAGAATTCCCCCAGGAGTAAATATAGATGTCATTACCTTGGTACCAGAAAGTTGGTTGCAACAGAAATGCCTGAGATAGGTAGGCAGACAGGAACAAATTTAATTTAAAGGGATGACACCATAGTTACTTAACAGGAACAAGTACTGAAATTACTTAGTCATACAAAAAGTACCCTGCAATTTTTCAGGTGTAATACTGCAATGATCATCCATATTTCCTGACTGGCTTTGTACACAGTTGTACATATGAAACTATATATATAGTAATGGGGTTATGGAATTTTAATGAAATTCAAACAATTTCTGCCAAGTTGCCTATGGAAAGTGAGTTTTAAATCCACAGAGATACTGAGTTGCAATGTAATCCATTTATTATAACCCTTATTTTTTCCTATTTACCTCTTCTTCCTTTTTATCACTTTTTAATCCTCATTTATTGAGTCATGTCTGAATATACATGTAGCAGGGCGGTGACTCACCCTGTGGTGCCTCCTGCTGGTATGTCCGGGAATTAGCTTCTTCCAGCCTCTGGAGCGCCCTCTGCAGACCGTAGTCCCGCTTGCCCTGGCCCCGTGTCCCTCCCTGGACCCCGTGCCCTCTTCCTGAGGGTGCTGCACCCCTGCAGTACCCCCACAGTCTCAGGGACTCCCCTCCCTGGGGAACCCCCACCCTCTAGCCCCACCTTGCCTCAGTCTAGGCAACTGCCAGTCACCACTTGCCCCCATTCTCTGGGGCAGACTGCAGTATCATTGCCATTCATCACAGGCAAGGGGGGTTTGGCCTGCTGCCTCTGCCTTTAGAGCCATGGGCTGCCCCCTGCAACCGAGTACCCCTTGTTTGGGCCCTCCCCTAGGCCCTGCAGCCTGGGGGTTTCCAGGCCAGAGCTTCCCCAGCTCCTCTTGCCTTGCCCCAGCCCTGCTTCCCTCTAGGTACCCTTCTAGCTTCCCCAGCAGCCAGGCCTGTCTACCTCTGTGGACAGAGGAGAGACTCTCTGCAGCAAACTCTGGGCCTTTCTATCAGGGTCAGCTGGGCCCTAATTGACCCAGCCACAGTTATGGCTGCTTTGCCCTCAGCTGCCTTCCACTGGGCTGCCTTTCTTTAGCTACAGCCCTTTGCAGGGCTGTTTTAAGCCCTTTTTCCTGGAGTGGGTCAGCCGCCCCACTACAATACATTATAAGATTGCTGGGGCAGGGATTGTTTTTGTACTTGTTCCTGAGTGGTACCTAGCTTACTTTTGGACTCTCTAAAATATTTAATAATAATGGCACACAGCTTGATAACACCAACTTAATGCTGCCAATAAAATTATGCAGAAAAAAATTATGCAGAGGTGGATGTTTTGCTCAATCACTCTGCTCAAATCCAGAATAAAAGACAATAATAGGTGTATTTTTAGCATTTATAGGCACTAACCATTTTGAGATGGAGTGGTTTGAATGATTGTTTTATTTTCAATGTAAATATATTGTCACTTGGCAACAAAAAATTATACAGAAATAATTTGGAAGGACATTGCAGGTCCCAGAGGCCCGATTGCCCTGATTCAATGGATTGCTGCTGAACAGCTGTATTATAAAGGTCTTATTTAAAGCCCATTGAAGTAGATGGAAAGATTCCCAGTTATAAGAACCATCTGACTGAGTGTTCTCTGTCCTCAGTGGAACTGCTTGTTTAAGGAGTCGTAGGAATGGTTCCTAATTGGCTTAGAGCAATTTGTTTGCTATATCCAAGATAATTTACAGTACGGACAATACAATAATCGGTGTAGGAAAAAGACACCTCTCAAGAGACGGTCTTATTAAGTACTTCTGAGAGGCACTGTTGTCTGCTGGACTGAGGTCTTGTCTACACTTACTGATACGCGGAGATCGATGCATCAGTGGTCAAGTTAGTGGGTCTAGTGAAGACCTGCTAAATCAACTGCAGATCACTCTCCCATTGACTCCTGTACTCCCCCTGAACAAGAAGCACAAGGGGAGTATCTTTGGTCGACGTCGCGTAGTGTGGACTTGATGGTAAGTAGATTTAAGTATATCGACTTCAGCTACGTTATTCATGTAGCTGAAGCTGCATAACTTAGATTGATCTCCCCATATCATGTAGACAAGGCCTCAGTGTGGGCTGGGACCTAAGTTCTTATCCTGACACTATCTGTGAATTAATAGGTAACTTTTCCAAGGCCACATAGCTTTCCTGTGTCTCAGTTTCTCCATCTGTAAAATTAAAATCATGCTTATTTCTCTACCTAACTCAGGGAGTATTTCAAGGATTTTATAAACAATGCTTGCACAGCACTTTGACGATCTAAAGTTCCACAAGTGTTAAGTATTATTACTGACTAGTAGTCTATGGCTAATATAATAATACCTAACTCTTTGTACTTTTTGCCCATAGATCTACAAGTGCTTTAGAAGGTAAATATCATCTGCATTTTACAAGTGGGGAAATCAAGGCACTAGGAAATGGCAAATCAGAGGCAGTACTGCAGTATTAACTTTATTCTCCTCATCTGTTTTATTAGGGGAAATGTGAAGTTTTACGTCTGGTTGATCTCACCACTTGCCCATCCTATCACAAGTGGATCAGTCAGCAAATGGATTTTTCCAAACCCAGTCCCTATTACTCTATGGAGCCTGGTATGTTACAGTGATTTCAAGACATATCATTTGGAAAACCTCAGTGTTACTGGCCTATAGCTTAGTAGTTAGTGACTCATAACTTTGTGTTATTCTTATCTGTATTTTTTGTTATAACTTCATAGATTTTAAAGACAGAAGGGACCATTCTGACTTCCGGTATAACACAGGCCAAATTAGAACTGAGCCGTGGGAGAGAGAGAAGGGGGAGTCACAGATGCTCACAAAACAGAACCTAGCCCTAATCCTTTTGCTTTTCAGGATTACAGACATAGGCACTGAAGGACCCATGGAAAAAAAATAACAGGTGCTCAGCTCCCACTAGCAGCCTGACAGCTCAGTTTCTCCCACTCCCTCCCAGACCTCCCGCCCACAGGTGGCCACACCGATCAGCTCCTCCCAGTGCCTCCCGCCCACCACAATCAGCTGTTCAGCAGCGTGCAAGAGGCCTTGAGGGAGAGGGGAGAGCAAGGGCAGGGCGTGCTTGAGGGAGGGGTGGAACGGGGTGGGAAGAGGCAGGGTGGGGATGCAGTGGGGTGGGGAGGGAGTGGGGGTGGTAAGGGATGGGAAAGGGGTTTTGGGGGAAGGAGTGGAGGAGGTGGGGTCTGGCTCAGGGCAGGGGTTGAGCACCCCTGGGGAAATGAGGAAGCCAGCACCTGTGGTTATGCATATCTCCAAGGCATACAATACAATTGGTCAAAGCCTTGTTTTCTCAGCTCCCATTCTTGAAAATCTTATTTCTGTTATACTGGTGCCTTTCCTGGAAAGTTGACAATTCACCCCGGTTTCATTGGCCTCTAGTCCTGGAGCTCCATTGGTGAGCAGGATCTTATCACCATTTCATAATTAAATGGCATGCAAGGTCTCAGTCCTGCAAAGGGAGCTGCCCATGCAGACGGATGTGCCCACACCATGTCCTATACCAGGGGTGGCCAATCTGTGGCTCAAGAGCCACAGGCGGCTCTTCAGAAGTTAATATGTGGCTCCTTGTATGGGGGCTAGAGCTACAGGCACCAGCTTTCCAATGTGCCTGGGGGGTGCTCACTGCTCAACCGCTGGCTCTGTCACAGACCCTGCTCCCACTCCACCTCTTCCCGCCCCCTCCCCTAAGCCTGCTATGCCCTTGCTATACCACCTCTCCTTCCCTGGGGAGGGGAGGAGCGAGGCGCTGGGGAGCGGAGTGGAGGAGCTGAGGAGGGCCTGCTGACGTATTACTGCGGCTCTATATGGCAATGTCTACTGGTAAATTCTGGCTACTTCTCAGGCTCAGGTTGGCCACCTCTGTCCTATTAACTTAAGCAGAATTCCATGCAGGTATAAGGACCCATGTTGGTAGATTACCTCACAGAATTAAATGATTTAGCTTGGACTAGTTATAAAGGAGTTTTCATTTCCTTTCTTTGCAGGCCTCACAGGCAGAAAAAGATTTGATAATTTTATGTGGAAGTCCTTTCCTGTGCAGGATCTGAGTAATCTGAAATCGATGTATGTCCCACCTTTAAATAATCAGCAGGATGAATATTTTGAAAGGCAATACATGGATTTAAATAGGAAATATAAAAATGCACACACAAAGCTGGAGAAACAGGACAGAGGTGACAGTAGAAGGTAAGATGAGTTACGGGTCCCTCCATAGATTACTGATCCGGAGCAATAACAGTAGAAGTCCCAGACTTGCTTTCTACACCAGGACTTGAAATAAATAACTGAAGTTATACTTCCCAAAGTATTTCTGAGATCCACTTCTCATCTCACTAATGGTTAGAGCTGGCTAAAAGTGCTTGAATGAAAAGTTTTTTGTGGAAAAAAGGCTTTTTTTGAAAGCGATTTTTTGTGTGTGAGAAAAATTTGTCAATGTTGATTTTTTTTCTTTATTTTTGCATTTTTTTTGTGCCTTTGATCTGTGTCAAAGGTAGCAGAGAAATCAAAGAGCATGAGGACAGAGAAGAGGCTAATGCATTTGAATGTATTAAATGACAAAGTTGTTTAAATTCTATTCCTGTTGGTTTGTTAGATGTGGAAAACAATAACCTTGCTTGAGGTGGTGTCACAATAAATACCTGCAAAGGATGGTTCAAAATAAGTTAACATTTTTTTAGATATGACGACTTCAGTGATGATGAGAGAGAAGTCGTTCAGAAAGAAATATCAGGGTTGTTCCGGAGGAAGCTAAGTGTTCTCACACCACATGGAGAGATACCCACTGCTGTTGCCGCAGCAATTTATACTAGGGTTCATGAAGTGCATAAAGGGGAACTCCTGGTGAGTACATCCAGAAGGGTAAGTTGCTGTTATAAGTTTGTGTCTTATCTAGCAGCAAAAATTCTTCTGATCTCATGGCCACGCAAACCCCGAAAGGCTACACATTTCTGTTCCTCCAAATGTTATGAAGTAGAGAACTTGTGCAGATCAGCTCTTCATGTCCCACGGTCCATATACTGAGTAACCAGTCCTGTAGTAGAGGACTTCTTTGTGGAGGAGATGACATGGAATGCTTTGAGAAATTCTACCCCTGCTGAAGGAAACAGATTGCCCCAAAGAATCATATGTACTCTCCAAGTGTGTGGTTCACAGAAAACCCTTAACATTTCCAAGGCAGGCTGCCATAGAAGCTATAACTCAAATCCATGAGATAATTACCTTACATAAGAGCTGACATACGGTCAGTGTTGTGGTATTACTTCATATTTCTGGTGCAGAGTGCGGGATGATGCTAGATGAAATCATGGAGGACAGTTTCTGCATAGCCACAAACTCTGGGCTGTTGTGTCCCACTTATTAAGGTAGCCAGGGAGGAGACATACCTGGACTCTGTGATCTTTTCTTGCCTGGGTTATCCCCTAAGAATTCTCTGCTAATGGAGATCCTATGGGCTCCAAACAGAAACTCATATCTGCTTCCCCTCTGACAAAAACATGAGGGAAAGCAGCCAGTGATCACACCAATTGCCCTTCCTCAAGATGAATTTCCTCTGGTGTGCAGAGATGTGGTAATTGAGACCTTTCCGCCCTTGCTTGGGTGACTCTTCTAAACAATGTTTATACAGTAGCAAAATCTACTTCAAAATCTAGAAAATGTCACTAATAGCCGTAAAGAGTTTCCAAAATGACAAATTCTCAAGCTACCTCCTATTTTTTTTTTGTTTACTGTCAAATTCTGCATGACTCTACATGAGGGGTCTCCAAACTTTTCAGCCCAAGGGCCGCATTAGCTATCAAATAGCAGTTCGGGGGCCGACAACACACTCGAGGTCCAAATAAAAAAGAATCAAAACATGGATGTTGTTTTTTATTATTTATTTAATATTATTTTATTCAGTTATTATTTAATAACACATTGATACACTACACATGAACACCTGTTCACCACACATGAACACTACACATGAACACCTGTTCACCACACATGAACACTACACATGAACACTACACATCAACCCCCCAACTGACCCACCCAGCCAGGTCTCTCCCCCCAAAACCTCCTTTCCTCCAACCCCCCCCCCCAAATGACCCACCCAGCCAGGTCTCTCACCCCAAAACCTCCTTCCCTCCCACCCACCCCCCAACTGACCCACCCAGCCAGGTCTCTCCCCCCAAAACCTCCTTCCCTCCCACCCACCCCCCAACTGACCCACCCAGCCCGGTCTCTCCCCCCCCAACTGACCCGCTCAACCCGGTCTCTCCCCACAGACCGGTTCGCCGCCTGGCAGTGGGTGGCTCCTTGTTTCGCCCCCTGTAACTGCGTGGCGGTGCGGCGCGTCCCGGCCCCAGCTCTGAGCCGTCCCTGGCCGGCGGCGGCAGCCGAGCACGCGGTGCGTCCTGGCCGGCGGCGGCAGCCGAGCACGCGGCGGGTCCCGGCCCCGCGGCGGCAGCCGAGCACGCAGCGCGTCCCGGCCCCGCGGCTGGCGGCCCGCGCGGCGCTTCCAGGCCCCAGCGCGGAGCCGTCCCAGCGAAAAGCTCAAAAGAGCCAACAATTCCCTAACTAGCCAAAAAGATCTCCGCGGGCCGGATGAGAGGGCCTCGCGGGCCGCATCCGGCCCGCGGGCCGTAGTTTGGAGACCCCTGCTCTACATGAACAAGAGCAATATTCACATACATGTGTAGCGGTACACCAATCCCTAGTACATGGTGAGGTGCAGTTAGCTTTTTTATTGTTTTCTTTACCCCTCAGGGGATAAGCCAGCATCTTCTATCTGAAGATAAGCAAGATAATCGGACCATGGTTTTGGTCAGTCAGGGAGCTGAGGTAATTCGGTTGAAAAAGGAGAAGTTTGAGGAATTCGCAGATCATACAACGATAATGAAATTACATAGATTACAGCCAAAATATCCCAGGTAAGTGAAATTAATGCATCTGGAGAGAGACGTGTACCCATGAACTAGTGCTCAACAAAATAAAAAAGCTTGTTGGCTATCATTTACCCAAACTCATTCTCATTTAATTAGAATTCAAGGGTGAAATTTTGGCTCTGATGAAATCAATGGGAGTTTTATCACTGACTGAAATAGAGCCAGGTTTTCACCAAGAGTCTTTGATCCTTTTCAGTGATGATGAGCTGTGTCAAAGCTTTCTGGGACAGAACTACTGGAAAATATTCAAGAAAGATCTGATTAATCTTTTCCTGGAGCGAAAACGCATGATGATGGCAAGTTCTCAGCATGTTGTGAAGCCCCAGAAAGATATTTATAGTTCCTGGAGTGTGAATCAAGCCGGTATTCTAGACCTGACCACTACCCACTATCATCCTCCAACAGGCACTCAAGGACTACAGCACAAATATGTCCCTGTCCACCTAGGACAGGGAAAGGATTCTGAGGGCCTGCCAGATATTGAGCTAAGATTGATTCATGGCATTGCTGTACCACGGCCTAGTTTGAAAGGATTGTTCTAATGAGTTTGAGGAAATCAGGCCGGCGGGTTCAACAGCATAGATGCAGCCTGAGAAGCCACAAAGTGAAACCACATTTTTTTTTATTTGAATGTTACAAAAATATGTGAATTTTAAATAACAGTAGTTTTTCTCATTTTCTATGTAACAAGTAAATGTTCCTCCCTGGATTTCTTCTCTGAACTAAACTTATTTTTTACTGTGTTAATCTGCATTTCTATTCGCTTTGAGAAGGAAACTTGTTTTCACCATATTGGTTTTCTCTGCAAGATGGATATTTCTATATAAGGTTAAGATTTTCTGTTATTTATATTTGATCCTAAGATACCTTCACATTCTAAACAACATATTTAATATAAATAGAAATTGAACAAAGATTTTAACACATCTCTGAGTTCAATTGATCAGGAAGCCATGTGAAATGTAAAGTCTTCATTGGCTATTGCTGTAGTTTTTGTTGTGCTTCAGTATGTTTGGGAGGCTGATAATATGGCTTAAAGTTTAGACTGTTGAAATGTGCCTCACACAGTCTTACGTGTTTGAGTTTCCAACATTGCAGATGAAATTTTAAATTAAAGTTTTCAATGAAATACAAAATAATTAAAACATTTCTATTTATATTTGTAAAAATCTTAATGTGTGATCATTATTATAGTTAGATTTTATAAATATATTAACAGACTGAAAAGATGTGCTTTTCCCCCATGTCTTCCCTCTCAAAAGCAGTTTTGAGAACATTTTGCCATTTATGTCAGGCTTGCATCAGCAAAATATATTTATGGTACCTTAGTCAACATAAAACAAATTGAGGCCGTGATCCTGCAAAGATTTAAACATGTGCCTAACTTTATGCAATGTGAATAGTCTGAATTAAGTGAACATGACTTCTTACAGTGCAAAAGATTAAGTATGTGAATAAGTCTATGCAGGATTGGGGCCTAAGATGTATCAGTATTTTTCTTTATAATAGCTACATAATGTAGTGTATGAAAACACATGTATGCTAAGGCTGAAAATGATCAAATAGTATTTTTATCTCAAAGGATGTGAATACGTTAGTAAGACAATATGTGGTTTTAAAGAAAGAATATCCACTTACTTTTATTTGTGCAAATGTTAGATTTCCAAGAGAATTAGTCAGAAATGGGGAAACCCTGTCTTTTGTCATTAAGGATTAAAAGTATAAAAAAGGTAAAATGTGAGGCGAAGGCACACGCTGGTCTCTCAAAAAGAAAACAGTTTGAAAAGCTGATGATTCATTGAGTCTGATCTTGTAATTTATGTGTACCTGTCACTTCTGTGCAAGTTGTATGCATGAGGACTTTAGGACTGTACCTTTGGTTAGGAAACCTACAGAAATACACATCGTAAGTGACTACATCATAACAAATCATACTGAAAATGGGGGCCGGGGAGCCTGGAAGGTGGATTGGAAAATGTAGTTTCTGTCTATACCAACAGGTTCTATGGTTCGTGGACTGAAAGTCACTTATTGAAGGATATTAATCATGATGAATGCAATATGGTGTACATTTTTGTTGCAGGCTTTAGAGTTCTCCCTATGTTAGCTGACCCAGTTTTGTGAGTGATTAATTAATATATTTCTGTCATGCTGCTGTCTGAGGAAAAACTAATCCTGAGAGACTTCAACTTAAAAGTATCCAGTAGAGCTCTGAAGTCTCTTGTACCTTGAATCATCATAACAATACAGAAAATTAAAATGAGGCAATAGAGAATTTACTGTCATGAACATATGAATA
The DNA here is from genome assembly GCA_032164245.1 of Sternotherus odoratus. Lineage (NCBI taxonomy): Eukaryota > Metazoa > Chordata > Testudines > Kinosternidae > Sternotherus > Sternotherus odoratus. The sequence continues at coordinate 15,041,384 of JAVMKO010000011.1, read as the reverse complement.
GAGACACTAGAATAAATTGTGGGCCTGATTTCCAGAAATGCTGGACAGTTGTAGTGGATGTTCTTTTTAAAAAAAAAGAAACCACATCAAACTTGTCTAACTTGTTCATAGTATGAATCCAGGTGATTCTTTGATAAACAACTATTGGATCATTTTCATTCTAAATTACATGTGTATTTTCATGCACAGTCTTCTACTGTTAACCCATAAATATTCCATCAGCTCAGTTTCCAATAGTTCAATTCTGTAGTGCAGTTACAGGCCAGGCTACTGGTTCAAATCCAGTTGGTATTAAACCTAAAGTATTATTTAAAATGTGATGATTTTTTGCTCATGTGCAATGAAGTGTTGGTTTCAGGTTAGTCCCTAAAGCAAATAGTGCACAACAGTCATAGATTGCTATCCTTGTTGGCAGTCTCATCAGGTAAGACACAGACTGAACAGACCTGAATATGTAAGGTTCAAGAATAGCAGCCGTGTTACTGAATATGTAAATACATTCTCACTACTATAGGAAGTCGGCAGAACAAGGTCATCACACTGATAGGAAATGTGGGCATATGTATGCTTCATTTTTTCGTGCTGTATTTGTTCTGTGAATCAACAGCATATTGTGTACTGGATAACTCAGCTGAAAACCTAGTACACAAAGGTATAAAAAATTATTGGTATGGAGAAGTAAATTGAACAAATTGAGTAAATTGTCTGGTACTGGCGACTATCAAAGACAGCTTGCTGGTAAATGGACCACTGTTCTGATCTGATCTGGTATGTTCTTTTGTATGTTCAAGTGATACCAATATGAACACTAATGTTTACTCAAGACTGAAGCAACCCCTTTCATGCAAAAATAAATAAATAAATAATTCAGTTCTTGAAAAGCTGCTGCAAAAGTCTCTCCGCAAATATTTTAAAATATTTCTTTCCTTGTTGTTATGAAGCTGTCAGTAGGAAAATACCAGATTTTTGTTTCTTTTGTATTTATTTGTTCTTGCTGATTATTCACAGCTTGAAAGCCTAATCCTTTGTTTGTAACATCATAATCATTTACATAGCGACCAATCATGTCACAATGGATTGTGAGTCCAGGATGGGAATTACTACAGTTAATGAAGCATCAAAACCCTTAAAGGTTGACTCCAACTACTTATACCACATTTGTTTGAGTGGCAAATTGAATGAATAACCAGTTTTTAAAGAAATGTGTATATATATTAGTGGGTCTTTGGCCCCTATTCTCCCCTCCCCTTTCCTTCCCCATGCTCTACCCTGCTGAGAGCTTATTGTTATACCATCATCAGGAATCAGGCAGCAGACACTGCCCAAGGGTGCAGCTGTCTGGCAAACAACAGCTATGTAAACAATACAATGTTGGTGCGGGAAGGAGTCCCCACCCCCACATCCAGCAGGTGCAAGAGAACAAGTCCTGAGAGAAGGAGGTGGAAGGGAGTTATACATGCCCTACACTTTCCCTCTCCATCACCATAGCAGATGAAAGGGCTCCTAGAAGGGCCAGTGGGTGCTCTATAAGTAGCAACAGGAGGAAGTGGGAGCTCAGCACTAACAGCTGGTCGAACTCGCCAGCATTGCCCAGCTGTCCTTGTATTTGATTTGGAGTAGGGAAGTTCTTTCCCAGACCCTTCCTCAGACTTCTTGAATGGGATACGTCTTCATCCATCCTCGTGCTCAGCCAGCTGCCTTTAGTTGCAGAGGCTGCTGCTTAGCTCCTAGGCTACCAGCTTTTGAAAGGGAGGGAGGGTGGGTGTGTCTGTGTGTGGGGGGAGGGGTTACACAGGTGTCCCCTTCCCCACTGATATTAGCAGTTATTTCCAAAATGTTTGTGCAAGGCTCAGACAGCTTCTGCTGCCCTCTGCTGACCAGAGCAATAGCAAATATCAGCAGGGGGCAGACTATGGGGACTTCAAAAATCCTAAATTATATTTTCTTTAAAAGATCAAAATTAGTCACTTTTCTGTAACACTCATTTTAAACAAGTTTGCACAAAACCATTCTAACCTTTCTGTAAAAAGCCAAGATCTTGTTTTCATGTGAATGTTCTTAAAAGAAAGTAAAAAGGAACTTGGATATGTTAAAGAAATTGACTTTCTTAGAACTATGTATTCTATGAAGCACCACCAACTCAATAGATTGTGCAACTAAAGACTTTGTAACATTCAGTTTAGCTGTTGGCTCTATCTTATCTTGCTTGTTTTATGTTAAACAGTTAGTCAATGAGATCTGCAGTGTGAATGAGTCATAAACGCAGTACAGTAATATTATAAACTTGTTTCCTTTACTTTTGACTAGAGAATACTAATTAATGAATTTGGTAGCAGAACTGCAAACAATCTGATATACACATTTTTTCATATTTTTTTTTCTAATTACACGTTTTTATTGGATTTTAAATAGATATACAATCCCTAGGTAGCTGCAATATACTCTCTAAAGTCCTGACCCTCTCCTAATAAAGTCAGGCCACATCTACACTACCCACCAGATCGATCTATCGGAGATAGATTTATCTAGCGTAGACACAATAAATCGATCTCTGAGTGCTCTCCTGTCGACTCCAGAACTCCACCGCTGCGAGAGGCGGAAGTGGAGTCGATGGGGGAGCGGCAGCAGTCGACTCGCTGCCGTTGCGTATCTTAGGTCAAACCCCCTCGCCCCCAGTGTAGACCTGGCCTCAGAGAGTTTTGCCATTGACTTCAGTTAGTGCAGGATCAGGCCCTAACAGAGGTTCATGAACAGCAGATGCCTGTGTTGGTTCCTACTTATTTCTGTTGATAAACTACAATAAAAGACAGCTTAAAATAAATTAAAATATCCCCCCAATATTAACTTTCTATGTAAGCATTTGCTTTAGGTGCACAGAGGTGTTTTCATCATACATTGGAAGGAAGATATTCCACAGTCAGAGATGAGAGGAGAGGTGGTTCAAAAGATGTCTGTATTAAAATGTCATCAATACTATTAAAAAGTTTTTGAAAAACCCTGCATCATGCAGTAACAGAAATGACGTATATATGTGAAAGAACAGAAGTAAACATAGTAAACGTGGAAACATAATGAAAGAAAAGAAAGTAACATGGAATGTATTCCAAATCAAAAAATCCAAACACAAAAATAATCTAACTTGTCCCAGTGAACAGAAATAAATTATTTCTAAGGAATGCCTTAAGTATCACAAAGAAAGCCAAGAATACTTGTAGCACCTTAGAGACTAACTAGTTTATTTCAGCATAAGCTTTCATGAGCTATAGCTCACTTCATCGGATGCACAGAATGGAACAGCTATGCATCCGATGAAGTGAGCTATAGCTCACAAAAGCTTATGCTGAAATAAACTAGTTAGTCTCTATTAAGGTGCTACAAGTATTCCTGGCTTTCTTTACGGATACAGACTAACACGGCTGCTATTCTTTAAGTATCACACTGTTTTTATGTGGAAAATTAATTGAAATATTTGCTGGGTGAACTCTGCAACCCTTTGACTATGCTGACCTTGAGTTTTATGCAGGGACAGTAGTGAGTGCAAACAAATTGGAAGAATTTCTTTTTAGATGTGCACTGATAGATATTATAAATAAGCTGTGAGTTTTCTTATGACAGGGATACAAAGTAAGTTTTCCCATTCATTCTGAAATGAGTGATTTGATCTCACAATGCTGTTGAATGTGGTAAGCTATCTCGCCCTTGTAATATTTGCAAGTCAGTTAAGTTACCTTTATAAAACATATAAACATACTCTTTACATTAAAAATGGTTTTACTTTTATTTCTGCCAATAAAAATTAAAAATGCAAACAATTAATTAAATGACAAATCTGTAATAATGATGAAATAAAATCACAAATGTAAACAAAGGAAAAGAAATACAAAAAGTAAGGTAGCCTGCAGAGTCTTAATACAATATAATCTTTATTTGGCAAAGTTTTATTTTGAAGTGTCAATATTGATACAAATAGCCTTTACTTAAACAGTACTGAGTAAGGCTCCTATCCTGCAAACATTTACGGTATGCATCTGCTTAATTTATGCACCTAAGCAGATCCATTGTTTACGGGATTGGGACCTGACTGTTAATCTGTTAATGGAAATACCCTGTAGTGACAGGATAATTAAACAAATTACCGGTAACACATACTAAAATAACAAGTTGGTTATTTCTGTGTTTTAAAGGAGAGCATGTCATGTGGAATTTTGAAGTAATATATAACCATCTAAACAGTGGCACTATCAAATAAACTCGCTAAGCAATAGTTGGGTAAGAGCAAAGACTGTAAAGAAAAGTCTTATTTCCTTTCCTTATTTCGTATGGTGGCTTTTCTTTAACATAGTAGACACCACAAGACCAATATTTTGAGAACAGGCATGAGAAAGAGCAAAAGGAAACATATGAAAGTCTTATAGGCTAAAAAAGAACTATTGGAAGAACTAAAACCCATCCTAAATGGGGACTAAGCTACTTTCAAAGGGCAACAGATTATATGACGGCAGATGATTGGAGATTACTTGTGTTTCATATATAAATGAAAATTTTAAAATAAGACTAAAAGCAGAAACGGGGTTAAGCATATTTAATTGATAATGACCACTATACCCCAAACCCAAACGAATCCTCGGAGAGACTGATTAAGACATGGGAACTCATGTTTTTTATTACTGTTGTAGTCCATAAACTGGAATCCTGGACCTGTATGCAGTCTGAGAGCAGGATTTTTCTGGTATGGATGTATGTATGTGATTAAATTGATTATTTGGCTTCTCTGCACTTCCAATATTTTATGTTCCCATTCAGGGAGAGCTTAAGGTGCTGAAAACTTGTTTCATGTCATAACTGATTCATTTGGTTATTTCAAATGGTGTATAAAACTCTTGCTACCATTGGTATCTTTTTCTTCATATGTATATAGCTAACCTAACCATTTCACAGTAAACGCTGTTATCCAGCACTTTACTGGCCAGAAAGCGCTAGAAACTGACATATCTGATATTTCCCCATACGCATCTTCAGAGGGTTTCCAGGTGTCTGGTTTTTGACTGGAACAGCTGCTCGAAAAGAGACCCTGGTGGCTCTGGTCAGCCCCCCCCCCCCCAATCCTTCTCACCCCTCTGAGTCTCCCATATGTGCTGGCTGGGGACCCTGATGCTCCCTTGTCCCTCCAGGCGGTCAGCTGAGGAGGCAGGTCCCCTGCTGCCCTACAGGGGCAGGAGACCATCAGGCTCAGACCCCAGACTGCTGGCTGCCTGGATGGATGGCTCTCTGGGACAGGCCCTGCCTGGGAGCCAAGGGAGCACATCCCTGCCAGGACTCAAGATGGCGGCGTCTCCTCCGCCCTCCCCACCTCCAACCCTCCGAGCCCGGCGGGGCGGGCGCCGGCTGCGCTGGAATCTGGGTGGGTCGGGGTTGGCCGGGCCCGGCCTCCTCCCCGCGCCCCGCCGAGCTGGGTCGGGCATCAGCGGCTGCGCGCGGAGAGGAGCCGCTCCCAGTCCGGCCGCCCCCTGCGCCCGGGGTAAGCAGGAGCAGGGCCCGGCGGCTGACAGGGCAAAGGGACCGATGGAAAGAGGAGGCGAGTGTCGGAGGGAGGGAGTCGCCCCCAGGGCGCGCTGACACGGTGCGGGGAGTGGGGCTAGAGGCAGTCAGCAGGGGGGGTCACCAGACGTGGGGAAGGAGAGCGACGGGGCAGGAGAACCGGGGAGGGAGCCTGGCACGGAGCGGGGCTGATGGCACGGGTGGGAATGGCCGGAGGGGGGAGAAGCCGGGATTTGTGCCAAGGGCTCTGCCAGCTTGTCCTTTGGCTGCTCTTTTAATTTGTAATTCCCCGAGGCTTGTCGTTACCTTCTCAGCTGGGCTTTGAGGGGGAAACTCTTGGGCAGCGCTGTGTTTTGGCCCCTAGACCTGCAGCACCCTTCTTAGTTCGTGTCGTTCACGAGAGAGCCTGGCTTTGGGCTGAGGGGGGAGGGTTTTAACTTACCCATGTTCTGCTTGTCTGTGTATTCTCAGGGAATAATAATAATAATTAATAATAAAAGAACAGCAGGCAACAAACCTTAGTTAATTTTGTAAAGTTAATATAGAGGTTCAATTTAACTTTTAAGATGATGGGAGGGTTATAATAACTTGGGAGTCTAGAAATAAAATGCACAGCATCTAGGATTTGTGTTTGGTTTTGTTTCATAATTTATTTCTTTTTTTTTCTGCAGGTCAGTTATCCACATTGATATTGTTTGTTTTTTTCTACATCTCCAAGACTATTGTATTCTTTGCCTTGTAGCTTTATCCTGTTTTTTTCCTGTTTAACTTAGCTGCAAAACAAGCTCATGAAGGCTGTCAACCAAATGGTTCCTTGCTAGAAATAATGTCATTGATAAGAGAAATAGAGATTCTCTACCTTGGTCTTCCTGAAGTCTCCAGTGTTGTTTATATATGGATTTCTCTCCCACAACATAAGCCTGAAAGGTTTATTTTTACTCTCAGACATTAATACTGAAGTTCCATTGATGAAGAGGAGCTACCTGACAGTTGCCTTTGACTGGCTGAATTGTGCAGCATTGTTCACCCAGGAGGTACATTGAGACCCATTTGTTTTCATCTTTGACATTGTTTCTACCTGGGTTATGGCAGAATTCTGATACAAAAGAAAAAACGTACGGGACAACAATTTGGAATATAAACTGAGCATGGTACGATCTTGAACACAAATTGTTGGAAAAGGAGAGAAAAGGAGGTAGAGGAATGGCATCCAGAGAGAGGCTATATGAACTTTGGATGCTTTATTGTAATAAGGTAATTATTTTCTTTTTTTTCTTTTTTTAGAAACTTTATTTGCACACCTTAATTGCAGAAGGTATTAGTTTGCCTTGTTGTCTCTTGGATGTTTGTTTAATAGCTCTGTGGGGATTCCAAAACAACTATATAACTCACCAAAAATTAAGATAAAATTATTTGTGACTTTAAATTTTGTTTTCTTTTTCTGTTTAATATATACTACACAAAACCCAACCCAAACAAACCCTGCATTAAAAGAACATAATTAAGGTTGCAAAGTCTAGGACTCAACTTTAGATCTGGCATTCCTTAACTTTTATCTGTGCAACCTCAATTTAGCACATTTCTGTATATTCAATATGATAGCCTCTATCCTATGATCACATAGTATTTCTTCCACAAGACCTGTTTCATTCTGTGCAGAGGATGGATGGTTCCTACTTAATTAGCAGCTATGCAATATTTTGTTTTCTTCTCATTGTTCAACATATGGCCCTAGGGTTCATTTACTTCATACTAATAAATCCTTGATCTGAAGATAGGGAAAACTAGTAATGCTCATCACTACAGTATCGAAGTGCTTCACAAACATTAATGAATTTATTTTCAAAGCATGCTTGTGAAGTGAAGAGATAGTAATGTTATCCCCATTGTACGTAACATTATATAGTGCTTCATGTGTTCAAAGCACAGCTCCTGTTGACTTTGGTGGCAGCTGGGAATGCACAGCATTTCTGCAAATCGGAAGTTTCCACACAGGCACATAGAGTAATTTTAACTGGGAAGCATCTGAAAACATTAACCATTTTAGAGACCTTGTCTATGAAGTGGGGAGGAATGTAGAGGTGCACATGGCTGCACCACAGCCCATAGATTACCTACCAATCAAGCTAAATTTCAGTGGTGAAGCTCCTATGAAGTTGGTCATGCCAGAGCACAGGACAAGGCTCATGGCAAAGATTTTAATGGAATGCGACCCAACTATATTTAAGGGCTTTAAAAACGGAGAGGGTCACCTTAAAAATCCATTGGCCATGTTATAGACAACTAGGGTAAAGAATGTAGGATGGGAAAATATGGTCACAGCCATGCAGCCTAGTGCTCTGGCATTCTGTATCCAGTAGAGAAGCCTTTCCCCAGTTGTTTTAGTAAATAAGCTCTGCCCAGCGAGATTTCACCGTGTTTGTTCTGAGCTTTCCCACGTTGTCTTTTCCCTTGTGTATACTCACATTTTCCCTTGATCTTTAGCCTGGTAGGTCAGTCACTGACTTGAAGGTAGCATTGTCATCCGTCAGCCAGCTATTAGGGGTATGTTTACACCACGATCTTGAGGTGTGAATTTAGCTTGGGTAGACATATCATGGGTAAAAATAGCTGTGTAGATGGCCACAGGTGTCACAGGCTTCAATGTGGGCAATACAAGCATGAGAGACAGATATTGGGTATGTACTTTTCCAAGAGACTGAGGGCATGGCTACCCTGGAAACTCCAAAGCGCTGTCATGGGAACGCTCCGGCGGCAGCGCTTTGAAGTGTGAGTGTGGTTGCTCCTGATAATCCACCTCCAGGAGGGGATTAGCTCTGAATGCTGGGAGCAGAGCTTCCAGTGCTCAAAGCCTGTCCACACTAGTGCTTTAAAGCGCTCAGACTTGTTGTGCTTACGGGGGTAAAAAACTAGAAGCAAGTTAGAGCACTATAAAATATAAGTGTGGATAAGCCCTGAGTGCTTCCTTTGTATTATTTCAACCTATAGGGACCCTGCATATTGAGAATCTTAAGGCCATCCTATCTGCAGGTAATAGTGACAGGTGAGACAATCAGACTGCTGACCTATTGGGCTTTTTTTTTTTTTAAAAAAAGGAAAAGTTGTGCATAAACAGTCATTTAAAAACCCCCATGTTTGTGAGCACTGGATTTCTGCTTTATTTTCATAGAGTCCATCTGCATTACAATAACAATGCTAGGATACAGTGTTCTCGCTGTGTTCTCTGTCTTGGTTAGTAATGTCTGTGCCATAACATGTTTTTCTGTTATTGTTATAGTGTGTATAAAGGGAATTATAGTTCTAAAATTTTACCGGTGTTTAAGCCTAGGGCTTAAAAGGTGTGTACTGATGATTGTTTTAATAAACACCATTATTTAAAACCGTTATTTTTCTATGTATTGGAGGAATCCCCAACAAGGGAGACCTGGCAAATGTCTGGCCCTTTTGCACAGTCTGCATGGAGTAAAAGAGTTGATTTGGATTTTTTTTTTAAAAAAAAAAGCCCTACATGCCAGTACAATAGTTATCTACATAATCTAGATATCACACCTCTGCCCTCACTGTTTAGGTATAGACACTCAAATATCGCATGCTGAAGTTCATGTGCAAACTCTTTTATAGGCTGTACTTCTAATGTGCCATTCTTATGGGGTTGTCTCCCAATTAAATGTTCCTCAGACCTCAGAGTAGTCTCTATGATAAGATAAAGTCAAATTAATTTGACTATCTGCTTATGAAAAAACAGAGAACTTGAGTATTCAAAACTGGCAGTTTTCACAAAGACTAAATCATTCATTTGAACAACCCTCTGTGCCCACTGCTATACCCAAATCTTTGTAGAGTGAGTACAGGTTAGATGCTGCATTTGTAAACAAGCAGTCTTCATCCATTGGCATTGTTCTTGTCTCTTATCCTTTTTATTATGGGAAATTAAAATGAACTTGACCTTGAGCTGAGGAAGTAACCCAACATGTCTTCTGCTTCTTTTATGGATATTTTCAGTGAAGGCTCCTTTGGGAAGATAATGTAGTTGTTGCTTACCTTATGACTTCTGTCTGTTTCTGTAAATTGCTTCAGAGCAAAACTTTTCAGGTCACTTTTACCTGCTCATTTTCAGAAGTCACCATCTGACACTGGACATTTTAAAACAAACAATCTATTGTCTCAGCAATCTGTGCCAAAAGACAATGGAATGTACTATAACTGACCTCCATATGAAATGTACTAATGCAAAGGTGAAAGTTAATATACCTAACTCTCATATAACTAATTCTGACCGCTAAACTTATAAACCCTTCTTTATATAAAATGATAAATTTTTGTGTAAAGTCTTATATGTATGTTTCTGTATAAAATATAGTGTGTTTATAAACAGAATACATGGATTTGTGATCAGACCAGCCTTTTGTATTTTAAGGCCAGGTTCAACCACATAATTGAAACTGATTCATTCAGACAAATTATGTTGTAGTTCTGTTTCTGAAACAAACTTGGCTCTTGCAAGATTATATTGTTTAGTTGTGGTGAGAGGTATGCAATTTAACCAGAATATAACCTTTTTTGACATTCAACTTTCATAAGGTTTAAAAACACTCCCTCTCCTCCCTCTGAATGTCATCCTCACTTAAACTTGCACAGGTCTTCATTGTTCTATAATTGCTGATTTGACAATGTGATTTATGTAGCAAAATGCTACATAAAAGAGCAATAATTCCATGTCAAATAAACAAGCATTCTACATACAGTCTGAATGTGTATAAAGCAACAAACACAATATTTGACATAGGTGTATATAAGACTAGACTTTCTTGCCTCTACCTGTATTCTTGGAGGATTTTGATTTATTTAAAGCAACAGAAGTATAAATGAACTATTTTTTTAAAAACCCGCTTTCTCCCAATTAATTTAATTAGAGGTGATATAAATATATCATAGACATTAAAGCCAGAAGGGACCATCATGATTATCCCTCTGACCTCCTGCACATTGCAGGCCATAGACCTCGTCCACTCAATCCTCTAATATGCCTATAACCTCTGGCTGAATTACTGAAATCCTTAAATCTTGATTTAAAGACTTTGAGCTACAGAGAATCCACCATTTACTCTAGTTCGAACAACAAGTGATCTGTGACCTGTACTGCAGAGAAAGAAAATCCACCAGAGTCTCTGCCAATCTTACTTGGGGGAAAATTCCTTCCCAGCCTCAAATATGGTCATGAGGTAACCCTGAGCATGTGGCCAAGACCCACCAGCTAGATACCTGGGAAATAATTTTCTCTAGTAATTGAGTGTTCCCCAAGTAGTGTCCCATTTCCAACCATTTGAGATATTTGCTAACAACAGTCACAGATGGACGATATGCCATTGTAATCAATCTCATCACACCATCTCTTCCATAAACTTAACAAGATCAGACTTATAATCACTTAGATTTTTTTTACCCTCACTGCTCCTCTTGGGAGGCTGTTCTAGAAGTTCACTTTGCTGATGGTTGAACACCTTCATCTAATTTCAAGCCTAAACTTGTTTGATTGTTTGACCAGTTTATATCTGTTTATTCTTGTGCCAGTCGTGTCCCTTAACTTAAACAGTTCCTCTCCCTTCTGGGTGTTTATCCCTCTCATGTATTTATAGACAGCAATCAAATCTCCCAATAGCCTTCATTTGGTTCAGACTAAAGAAGCTTGGCTTCTCTTGTAAGGTAGGTTTTCTGTTCTTCTGATCATGCTAGTAGTCATTTTCTGCACCTGTACCAATTTGAATGTATTTTCCTTAAACATCAGTGACCAGATTTGCACACGGTATTCCAGATGAGGTCTCACCAGTGCCTTGTAAAATGATAACATTTTTCTATCTCTACTGGGTAGGCGCTCTGTCAGGCTGAGAGAGAGAATTGTGAACACTCTTTTTTCTTTTAAAGTTATCTGGCTGTGGTTCGCCATCCCAGGCCAATGGGGGCCATGGGAAGCGGTGCAGGCAAAGGGATGTGCTGGCTGCCGTTTCCTGCAGCCCCTGTTGGCCTGGAGCGGCGAACCACGGCCAGTGGGAGCAGTGATCAGCTGAATCTGTGGACGCGACAAGTAAACAAACCAGCCCGGCCAATCATGGGGATTACCCTGGCGGGCCGCCTGGCAAAGGTTGCCGATCCTTGAGCTATAGAATGTAAAGAGAAGATTAAGGATTCATAGTTTGACTCTTCTTCTTTACAATTATCACAAGATAAGACACATGATAGGAAAAAGCTATACATTCGAGTGAAAGTTGGTGGGGAAGGATATAGGATGAGACTAGGAATAAAAATAAATAATAAAATAATTATTTTGTACAGAAGCCTCAATCAAAGATTAAAGAGAGATCCTGGCTTCTGTGAAAGAGTAATTGAAAGTTTATTTGAACAAGAATACAAGCCTAGCTTAAACTTTTTCCAGTGACCACAACTCCAAAAAGAGTACGACTCTTCACACATCTGATTAGTGTAGGTGCAGACTCGTAGGCGGTGTTGGTAGCACCACCTATAGTTAAGCGTGCCCAGTGCATTCAATTATAAGTCCCAGCTTTCAGTTGATTATACTGTTTGGGCTGAAACTTTCCATTTAGGGGACTGCCTCAGGCTGAACTTTGTTGGAAAGTTTCAGCTAAAATGATTCAGTAACTTGAAGAACAAAGTTGGGAAAAAGTATATTTTTGTCTATGTTAAAAATTCTTACAGCCTTTTTCACGAGAAGTTCTAGGGTCTGCATGCTCAGGAACAAGGGCTTGAAATTTGGGGTCAACCTAGTGTCGGGTCAACCTAGTGTCAGGGATATGCCTCTGGGTGCCCCTGTGAAATTTCACCCAAATGTGACCAAGTTATAGGTCTTTAAAGAGTTGCAGATCACTTAATAGCACAAACACAATTGCTTGCATATGTTTTTTCCCCCCTCAGGATTCCTGCTTCCATCAGTGTACAGGATGGACAGTGCTCTGGGAGTGAATAGGGTTGTGTAATGATTGAAGCCAGTGTCTGTAGGACTTCTGCCTCATTTGTCACATGTGGTCATGTAGTTAGAGACTATCAGAAGTCACAGAAGAGGGCAAAATTCTGGCATTTCCTATCTTTTGAATCCTAGTCTTTGCAGCCTTAATCTAAGGTAGTATGATGTATATGAAATAATTTACAATATAACAAACCAAGAACTGGTGATATCAAGCAGTGAGAAAACAAACTATTAAATCCAAGTTTATACAAATAATCAGCACTCAGTAAAATCCAAATCTTATGGGTAAGACTCAAAGTAGGGTGTTATTTTGAATGATCATGTTCAAAGAAATAAAGTTCCATTATATAATGCCTTTAATTAGAGGCATTCACATTTCTTTTCAAGCATTTGTGAATTTAGTCTCCACACCCTTGCGGGATAAATGTTATCTGCATTTCGCAGTTGTGGAAGCCGAGGCACAGAAAGGTTGAGTGAAGGGATCCCACAGGAAGAAAATATTAGAACTGACTTCATCTGGTTCTAATGGCTTCAGCATCCTTTCTTCCAAACAAGTTCATGAGGTGACCAGGGAAATTTAAGACAATTTCTCCAAAACAAGAAATAAAGTCCTTTTAGTAATAAGGTGCAGACAGTTGCCAAATAAGTGTGTTCTTTAATGACTTGTTGCCTCAAAATAAGACCCAGTGTTAGTTTTAAACTAAATAGGACTCTAATGAACGGTCTAATCCCTACTATAGCAGTTTCTGTTACTTTGTCCAAACTTCTCCACTAAACACCCAGAAATCAGAAAAGGAATTGGGAGTAACATGAAAGATCATTTTTTCCTGATTAGCATGTGGAGAAGAGAAAAAATAGTGAGTTCATTTATAATATTTTAAAGTGGTATTCTTTGCAGTGGTGTTGTTTTTTTTTAAACTTGCTTTAGTGAGATTGTAAGTTGTCTTACGGTTTGTTGAAATTCCATGTTAATAAAAAAAGTTAATTCCAAAAGTTGACCAGAATGTTTCTATGAATTTTAAAAATACAAGTCAATAAATATGAAACCCAAACTGTCTTGATGTGTAAGTCAAAACAGAAACTAGTTCAAGATCTCCGCTTAGACTGCCAGGGTTATTTTCTTTTTCTTTTTCTCCTTCAGCTGATATTAGTAACCATCTTTAGCTGCTGTTCATTTCAAACTTGGACAAATATTACTTGTAATACTGTAGCATGTGGGAGCTGAAGGCTACAGAAGGGTCTTACAGTGAGACAGTTCTTTTGTCGTCTTAAAATTTTTTAAACCTCCCTCCCTCCACAAAAAACAGACCCCATTACAAAAGAAAATACCCAAAACTGTGTCATACTATCAAAGTCCTGCTTTAGCTAGACAAGTTCAGTTAGAATGAAAGCTCTAATGCTCTATTTCTATTAATTTTTGTAAGTGTAATTCAAACTTCATATTGTCTGAATTGTTTAAATAATTTAAAAATAATACTTAGGAAAAAATAGTTGCCACTCTACTTTTGTTGTAAGGGCACCAATAATGAGATACAGTGAAGAGCTTGTTGGCTGAGTAAGCCGAAGTCAACTTTGGAAGATTGAATGACTGAAAAAAGATGCACATGCTATTTAACTTCACCCAGGCTCAATGTTTTGTGACAGAAAGCTAATTTTAATGACTTCAAAAAACTGTCTTGTCAGACAAGTCTGACATGCATTCTGAATTGCCATGCTGGGGATTTTTGCCTTCGGAGCATGGTATGTTAACACTGAAAATAGCCCGGCAGATCCAGCTTTTGTTTATAGCACTCAGTACTTCCTGTAGATAACTATAAAAATTGCACTGAGCTTTGCTCTTCTAATTCCATCTTGAAGTTTGATTGAAGCACAGTGAAACCTCTTCTTTGCTTTTCTTGTAAGTTTTATGAGGTAATCACTGAAATCTAAATATAGTTAAACCTAAAAGCAATTGATTTATGAATAAATGAAAAACTGGAAGAGTATTCATGGGACATAGTCAATTTGAAACCAGGGTAAATTTTTTAGAGGTGACTAGATGACTTCAGCGCAAGTCCCTCAAGCCCAACTGACTGTAAGTGAGATTTAGGAGCCTTGAAAATGAAGTTAGGGTTCTCTGTCACTTAGGTCCTTTTAAATTTTTTACTATTTGAAAAAAAATCAAACGTAATGTGATGTTACTTTCTTCGCCATTTAAAAAAAATGCCCATTCCTAATGCAAAAAATTCATTTTCCTGTTGGTCTTTAACTTAGTTCAAAACTTAACACTGGATTGCAGTTGGTTTTTCATATTGTTGCTTCTGAAAGTTGTCATGTCCTTCAAAAGAGCATAACCTGATCATTCTAGCTACTTTGTGCTTCGTTTGGATTTGTGTTTATAGATTTCATCATTGAAAGCTTACTTTCCGATTGCATTACTTAATGGGTTTAAAGACTGCCTTGTAAGACATAGAATTTCTCTGCAAATTTAATATAATAGAATGTATTTACTATTTGTACAGAAGTATTTGCTCACAAAGTGTAACTTTATATGTCAGTTTAACACACTGGCTAACCTGCTTTATTTTGAAGCTGTTTTCTAAAGTAATGGAAAGATTGCCATGGTAAAATACACAATTGACTTCTAAAGCAACCCGTAAGAATCTCTATACTGTATGATCTGGCAACACTTCTCTTTTGAACTATAGCTAGCTTTGAATATTATTATTCCATTAGGAGACTGTTTTAAAATGGAGGCTTCATGGATGCTATTTTGATGGTGGGGGTGGGGGTGGGGGAATAAAAATATTTGAAAGGAAAGAACAGGGAAACATTTTCGTTTCCAGATGAGCTGAGATACCTTTTGCTTTAGTTGACTTGCATTTTTTCCCAAGATGAGTGAATAATGTTGCCATAGTAGCTGTAAAGGCTAATGGCCAAATTCTAATCTTCTTTATCCCTATGCAAACCCATTGAGCACAAAAGCCTAGAATTAGGCCCTAAGTATTTGTGGTTCGCTTCTTGATCATTATGTAAAGAGCTTAGCCTATTTGTGAACCCATTTTTGCTCCCAAAACAAGTGAAACATATTTTATAATTGTCTTGCTAAAAACTTACGTAGTTGAATAATTATTTAACTTCCACTTTCTGTTTAACATCTTGGAATTCTGAGCCTTAAAATAATGTTGTAGATGTCTTGAAACTCCTAACAGATATGGAGATATATATTAAATGACTGTTGGAGGATTTTTTGAAACATATCCTGCAAACTATGTGAGGTAGTTTTCTTGGTGGTAAATCAGTTTTACGCCATGGATTTGTGGATTTGAAAGATACAAAGAGCTTTTTTCTTATAAAAATAAATAATAAGAATCACCAAAAACTTTGCTAAATCTTTTTTTTGTAGAAGGTTGACCTAGTTTTTGTTCTCATCAATTGAACAGTAGAAAGAATAGTAGTAAAAAATAAAATAATGAAGTCTGACCAAGTTACAACTCCTCCATTCCTGCACCTCTACAGTGCAAGTCTAATTCCTTTCTTCCTATTTCATTTAAGAATTAAAGCATGCCTACATTTGGTGAAAAAACTAGTACAGGGACATTGGTTTAAACACAGTGGTTTGTATGGTTTCTCCTTGTGATGCTATGGTATAGTGCTGCATAGTTTTTGTCAGGAAAGTGTGCTGCATCTCCACATACCAGCATTACATTAATTTATAATGGTTGCCTGAATTACAGATCTAGGCCAACTCCAGATTTCTGCGTGCAAGATGATGTCAGCAAAGTTTAATGATGGAATGAAAGATCAGTTTTATTCCATGGCTCCTACCGCTGTGGCTGTTTGCAAGGCTTTTGAGTAACTTTCAGATGTGAGGCACTATGTTGTGGGAGGGCTGACCCAGTGCAGTGCAATCCTTGTTTTCTTGTCCTTAGCGGAAGGGGAATGGCTAGCCATATGACTGTATTGAATTAATTGTACTTGAGCCAAAGATCTTGTCCCAATTGGCTCAAGCATTTGGTACATTCAACTCTCGTAAATCACCTAGGATGTAAGTCATTGTCCATTTCATATTGAACCCGAGGTGTCCCAACCCTCAGCTCCCCAGTCTTTACCTCAACCTGGTATTATGTGAAAACATATAGTTATCTTGGCTCAATGAATGTATCAACACATATATACCATGGAAGATTTCTTTACGTCAGTGTTACGACATACAAGCTCATAATTCTAATGACTAAGAATAATAATTTTGGCATGGAGGGTGAGGAGGGAGATGGTTGAATTAAAAAAGGTAAGCTACATGTACTAGCCAGATAATATTGTAGCTTTTATTTTTACCAAAAATATTAGATATATATAATACGTATGTTTACGAAATAAGTGCCAACTGCTGTGTTAACTGTACCCCCATTGCAGGCATTTCACTGGCAAAGCTGAATTTAATTCTGTGCATTGTAGGTATTAGAATATTGAAATCTGTGGCCCTGCTTCACATCCTGGGCCTTTTTTCTTTTGTGGCCTACGTAATCATTTATTTGTTACATATTTCATGTCTGGCAATGTTCTCTTTTACTGCTTGTCTGCACTGTTAGTCTTGTAAAGGCATTACAAGTTAAGGATAAGGAGCTTTACTTGAATTTTAAGTTTGAAGTAGATTGAGAATCAAACAATATCCATTAAAAAGGAGCAAAATTGGCATTTAACCTAATTTTTTTCTTCCTTCTTTCCTTCCCCCGCTATCTTTTGATACACCAAATATGGAGTCTGATATTGGATTTGGTTGCATTACTTGCCAACACTGTCACAAAAGTGTACTATCAACTAAAGACGGAGCTCAGCTGTGTCAACAAATAAATTTATTTGAGAATATTATTATTTTGGTAATTTGACTTTACGTTTCAAAAAGAGCTTATTCATTCCAAGGAAAACATCAGTTCCTTCAGTAGGAAAGTAAATACAACCAGTTTCTGTGCTAGCAGTGAGCATTATTGGAGTTGTAGGCTAAGCAAATTAAAGAACACATTCATAGCTAAAAACATGGATTTCCATTTGTAAAGTATCACTCCTGTCCCTCCTAACCAAGAAGATACTCTAGTAATTACTGAAATAATGGCTCCCATTTTCCTGATTGTACAAATCTTTTGCTTGTAACTGTCAATCCATGTGTTTGCTGAAAATAATCTCATGTAGGATTATTGGAGAATAAATGACTACAGCTTCTATATTTTAAAAATTTGAAACCATATCAAGAAAAGTAAATCTGATATTTCAATAATAGTTTAATCTGAAGCCATCAACATTTTATGCTATTTTTAGACCATTCTTTCTGGATGTTGGGAGTTGAGGTGCAGGAGGTAGGCAAGATGTGGCAGGGGGGTCAGGGCAGGGAGTACAGGGTGCCGCAGGGGACTCAGAGCAGGGAGTTGGGATGCAAGAAGGGTGAGGGGTGCAGCAGGGGGCTCAGGGCAGGGGATTGGGGTTCAGGAGGTGGGAGGGTGCAGCAGGTGGCTCAGGGCAGGAGGTTGGGGTGCAGGAGGAATGAAGGGGTGTGATGCAGAGTGCGGCAGGGGGCTCAAGGTAGGGAGTGCTGGAGGTGTGCAGGGTGCAGCAGGGGGTTGAGGTGCAGGAGAAGTACGGATTGCAGAGGGGGCCTCAGCAGGGGGTTGGGGTGCAAGAGGAGTACGGAGTGCGGCAGGGGGCTTAGGGCAGGAGGACCCCAGTCCCCCCAGCTTCAGGCAGCAGCTGGAACCTGGGGGAGAAAGGGCACAGAACTCCCTGTGTTGCCATGCCACTCCTCCAGATACCGCCCCCAAAGCTCCCGTTGGCTACGATTCCCAGTTGCTGGACAATGGGAGCTGTGGGGGTGGTGCCTGGAAGTAAGAGTAACACATAGTGCTGGGTGCTGCCCCTACCCCAGGGCTGCAGGGACGTGATTCTGGCGTGCATGCTGGGCTGGAGCCGCTCTAGGTAAGTGCGGGGGGAAATGGGGAGAGCATGGCGGGCCGCAGATAAGAACCCTGCGTGTGTTTGAGACCCTGCCAAAACAGCATCTAACCGAGTACTTTGTATTGAGAATATTGGCAAAAAAATGAGGTGGAGTAAAGGGAATCTACTTCTCCATTGCCTTCAATTTAACTTTCTTGTTGGGTATTTTTTTCTACTGTTTCTCAAAATTTTTTCCAAAATTCAATAGCATCGTAATAGGGCAGCTATTTCTTTGTAATTTGTCTAAAATGACAGAAATAGATTTCAGTATATCACAATAGCTTGACACATTAGAATGTATCAAAATATACATAGCCTTGTCTACACTAGCTATAAAAACATAATGAATACTTCTAAAACACCTCTAAATTGTACTTGAGAGAGCCTGAGGAGGAGCATAGGAATGGGAAAAGTGAGTATTTTTCAGTGGAGAGATAGGAAAGGAACTGAGAGGATTGAGTGAAAAAGGGAGTGATGAGAGTGATGAGCTAGAAAAGAGAAAGTGAGATTGGGAGGGAGGAAGGGAGAAGGACAAGAAGAGCCCAAGAGATTGGAAAAGATTAAATGGGAAGGCAGAACAACATGTAATGCAAGGAGAGGGAAGGAAAGAATGAAGAAGGGAGGGGGAGGGGGAGAAAAGATCTGTTCTTCTTCGAGTGATTGCTCACATGCATTCCACTATAGGTTAGGCACGCGCTGCGGGCCTGGTTGCCGGGTAGATTTTCCCCTAGCTGCAGACTGGGTGAGCAGGGAGCCCCCTGGAGTGGCGCCACTGAGGCACTCTATAAGTACCCCTGCGACACAGTCTGGCCCTCAGTTCCTTCTTTACCGCTCGAGCTGGTAGTCGGAAGAGGAGTTCTGCTTTTCAGCGTCTCCTTATCTCCTAGCTAGTCGATTGTTCTCTTAATTGTTCGTTGTTAGCAGTTGTTGTTAGTTAGTTTACATAGTCTTTGTAGTGTAAATAGTCAAGTGCAGGGGTTTTCCCTGCTGCCGGAGCCTCTGTCTTCAAGACTCCGGGATTCAAGCACTCAGAGTGTGGGAAGCCTATGCCTGTGGGAGATCCACACTCTAAGTGCCTCTCAAGTGCCTGGTAAGTGCACTTGGCAGTTTCTTCCTAGATCTGCAGTACCTTCAGCCCAGGACCCGCAAAGACAGGGAATCCCGCTTGCGGCACGTCCTGATGGAGGCGGCCCCGGACTCGAGTGCGGCACCGGACCCCGCACCCAAACCGCCGAGAGCCAAGCCTCGGCACCGGTCGCGCTCCCCCAGCACCAAGCGGAAGAGGAGCGCTCAACTTCGCCACCGCTCCGGACCGCGTCCAGCCGTCGGTACCAGTCCCGCGACCTCAGCCTTCTCCGGGGAGCCGACCTGAGGAAGAGCCGCCAGCACCCGCACCGCTGACTCCGGCGCCGCAGGAGGCCCCGTCGAGTCCGGTGCCAGTGGTCTTGCCACTTGGGGTGCCAACTCCGCAGCAGCTTCCCTCCACGATGGAGGCGTGTACTGCTGCGAGAGGGTTGCTTGCCGGGGACGCCCCGCAGCAACAAGTCCGGTCGACGGGCAGGCCGCCCATGACCGAGGCAGAGATCGCGTGTCGGAGCCCGGCAGGGCATGGACACCGCTCGATCTCGCGGCGCCGACCAGACTCCCGGCAACGGTCACCCGCCCGGCTCCGGTCGCAGTCTCGGCGCCGCAAGGAGTTGAGACCCGGCTCAAGGTCTCCTCCTGGCCGTTCGCGCCACTCGCGCTCTGGCCGCCGATTAGAGTCCCGGCACCCTGGTACGGGCCGGTCGTACTCTCGGCACCGGTCGCACTCCCGGCACCGGTCCCTCAGCTGGCGCCGAGACCGTCCAAGACGTCGCTCCACAAGCCGCTCCGCGTCCCGGCACTGCTCGTCGTCTCGGCACCGAACCCCGTTGCGGCGCCGGAGGTCCTCCCGGTACCGATCATCGTCTCGGCACCGAGACTCCCCGAGGCGGCACCGTTCAGGTAGCCACGATTCCTCGGATGGGCACCATACCGCCCGGTACCGGTCGAGAAGCCCACGGCACCGGGAGTGTAGAGAGCGGCACCGGACGCCGTCGCGGCGCCGAAGGTCCCCCCGGTACCGATCATCGTCTCGGCACCGAGACTTCCCGAGGCGGCACAGTTCAGGTAGCCACGACTCCTCGGATGGGTACCTTACCGCCCGGCACCGGTCGAGAAGCCCACGGCACCGGGAGCGTCGAAAGTCCGCCGGCACGCGGTCCCCTCGCTCGGCGGGACCAGCCCAGGTCACCCAGAACCCTGCCTGGTCAGAGTGGGCAGCATGGGGGTACGATGCCCAGTCTGAACCCGGGTTCCCGGTGAGCTCAGAGGGTCCAGTGGACGTGCTGGCAGGACCATCATTGGCAGTCCAGCCCTCCACGGCACGTAGCCCTATGGAGCCGGGTCCCTACGCCTCCCCCGTAGGGGTAGAGGCAGTGGCGGGCACTTCATCAACTAGCCCGCCCACCTTGGACCTCTCCAGTTACCAACATCTCCTCCAGGCAGTTGCTAAAAACATGAACCTGCCTTTGGAAGAGGTCCCAGTGGTGGACGACCCGGTCACCACCATGTTAACTAAGGGCACTCCGGCACGGATGGCAGTGACGTTCATTAATACTATTAAACTCCACACGGCGGCAATTTGGAAGACCCCCGCCTCTATCTCCCCCACTGCTCGTGGGGTGGAGAAGCGTTATTTTGTCCCAGCCAAGGGATATGAATACTTGTATGTTCACCCCACGCCCTCCTCCCTGGTGGTGGACTCTGTTAACAACAAGGAGAGCCACGGGCAGGAGGCGCAGGCCCCCAAGGCCAAAGAGGCCAAAAGGTTGGACCTCTTCGGCAGGAAAGTTTATTCCTCCGGGGGCCTACAACTCAGTCGCCAACCATCAGGCACTCCTGAGTAGGCACCATTTTGACACGGTGGAGGCCCTTACTAAATTTGAGACTGCTCTCCCGCAGGAGGGCAAACAGGAGTTCAGGGCCCTATTGCTCCAAAGCAGGGACATATCTCGTCATGCCCTGCAAGCGGCCCTGGACTCGGCCGACTCTGCGGCCCGAACAATGGCCTCGGGCATAGCCCTCCGCCGGGCAGCATGGCTCTCGTCATCCAACCTAGCCCCGGCCATGCAATTTAAAATCCAGGACCTCCCCTTTGAGGGACAGTCCCTCTTCTCGGAGGATACGGATGCCCGTCTCCAGGCCCTCAAGGACAGGGGGGTAACCCTCAAAGGCCTGGGCATGCACACCCCAGGTCCACAGAGGCGTCCCTTCATCCCGCCACGCAGGAAATTCTTCCCACCTGCGCGCCCGCCCCAGGACTCCTCCCTCAGGAGAAGCCGCCCTTACCGCCGGCGGCAAGGGCCTAGGCAGGGCGGGAAACAACAAGGCTCTAAGCCTTCCCAGGGGCCCAAATCCAACTTTTGATGGTGCGCCCGGGGGCAGTTCACCAATCATAAACCTGGATCCTCCTTTCGGAGACCGTCTGTCCTACTTCCGCCGTGCATGGTCAGACATTACATCAGACCAGTGGGTCCTCCGCACGGTGGAGGTGGGATATTCGCTCCAGCTCTCCTCCACTCCTCCCACCCGCCCACCCTCCTCGTCCCTCTTCAGGGACCCCTCTTACGAGCAACTCCTCGTACAGGAGGTGAGGTCGCTCCTCGCACTGGGAGCCATCGAGCCCGTACCGCAGGAGTTCAGGGGGAAGGGGTTCTACTCCCGCTACTTCCTGATCCCCAAGGCGAAAGGGGGCCTCCGGCCCATCCTGGACCTGCGCGAACTCAACACCTACATGATCAGGTTCAAGTTCCGCATGGCCACCTTGGGCACTATCATTCCCTCTCTGGATCCGGGAGACTGGTTCGCTGCCCTCGATATGAAGGACGCTTACTTTCACGTGAGCATCAAACCCTCACACAGACGTTACCTCCGCTTCCTGGTAGCGGGGGAGCACTATCAGTTTGCCGTCCTACCCTTCGGCCTGTCCACCGCACCCAGGGTGTTCACGAAGTGTATGGCGGTAGTAGCGGCATTCCTTCGGCGCCGCGGGGTACACTTATACCCGTACCTCGACGATTGGTTGATCCGAGGCACCTCCAGGGACCAAGTGTCAGCTCACGTGCGGCTCGTTATCAGCACGTTCGACCGCTTGGGAATCCTTCTCAACAGGGAGAAGTCCACCCTGGAGCCTACCCAGAACATACAGTTCATAGGAGCCCTACTAGACTCCACGGTAGCAAGGGCATCCCTGCCCCAGCCTCGGTTCCTCACTATCCAGTCGGCCATCAGACAGCTACGCAACTGTCCGATGACTACGGTCAAGGTCTTCCTCAGCCTGCTAGGTCACATGGCATCGTGCACTCATGTCATACAGCACGCCAGACTACGGCTATGCCCACTGCAGTCGTGGCTCGCGGTGGCCTACAGACCGAGAAGGGACAGTATGGACGCCCTCCTCTCCATCCCCAGAGCCACCCTATCCGCTCTGGCTTGGTGGGAAGACCAGGACAATGTGTGCCAAGGGGTCCCCTTCCTTCCCCCCAGCCCGTCCATGTCCCTGGTGACGGACGCTTCCTCACTAGGGTGGGGAGCTCACCTAGGGGAACTTAGGACCCAGGGCCGCTGGTCGGAGTCAGACCTCTGCCTCCACATCAATGTCAGGGAGCTGAGGGCCGTCCGGCTCGCGTGCCAGGCGTTCCGGGACACATTACGGGGTCACTGTGTAGCGGTGCTGACAGACAACACCACAGCCCAGTACTACATAAACAAGCAAGGCGGGGCCCGCTCCAGCCCCCTGTGCCAAGAGGCGATTCTCCTGTGGGAATTCTGTATAGCCCATGCTATTCACCCGGTGGCCTCCTTCCTTCCTGGAATCCAGAACACCCTGGCGGACCACCTCAGCAGATCCTTTATGACTCACGAGTGGTCCCTTCCGGCCGATCTTCCTGAGGTGGGGGTTTCCCCACATCGATCTCTTCGCCTCCAGACAGAACAGGAAGTGTCTCCAGTTCTGCTCCTTTCGAGGCAGCTCCCGGGGATCCCTGACGGATGCCTTTCTCCTACCCTGGACGGGGCACCTGTTCTACGCGTTCCCTCCGATCCCGCTTCTCCACAAGGTGATCCTGAAGATCAGACGGGACAGGGCACACGTCATCCTCATAGCCCCGGCCTGGCCCAGGCAATGTTGGTATGCGTCCCTCCTCCGGCTGTCCAGGGCCCCTCCCATCAGCCTCCCGCTGTGGCCAGACCTGATCTCCCAGGATCACGGTCGCCTCCTGCACCCGGACTTGCGGTCCCTTCACCTCACAGCGTGGCTACTCCATGGCTGAGAGGTCCTGAGCTCTTATGCTCAGCCGAGGTACAGAACGTCCTTCTGGGTAGTAGGAAACCATCCACCAGAAGTACCTATACCGCCAAGTGGACCCGTTTCTCTGCCTGGTGCACACAACATGACATCGTTCCAAGTGAAGGCTACTATCCCACGTATATTGGACTACCTCTTAGGCCTCAGAAATCAGGGCCTTTTTACCTCTACTATCCGGGTCCACCTCGCTGCCATATCGGCTTTCCATCCGGGTCAGTCGAACCACTCAGTCTTCTCTGACCCTGTGGTATACCGTTTCCTTAAGGGTCTAGATAAGCTGTATCCGAGCGTCAAGCGTCCCATTCCACCTTGGGATCTCAACCTTGTGCTCTCACGCCTCGCGATGCCCCCGTTCGAGCCCCTCGCCACGTGTTCCTTACTACACCTTTCCTGGAAGGTGGCATTCCTAGTAGCTATCACCTCGGCTCGTAGAGTGTCAGAGATCCGTGCACTGACCTCCGAGCCGCCCTACACTATCTTCCATAAGGACAAGGTGCAGCTACGTCCCCACCCGGCCTTCCTGCCTAAGGTGGTCTCTCCCTTCCATGTTAATCAAGACATTTGTCTCCCAGTCTTTTATCCTAAGCCACACACCTCTGGAAGGGAACAGCAATTACACACGTTGGACGTTAGGAGGGCTCTTGCTTTTATTTAGATAGAACAAAGCAATTCAGGAAAACAACCCAACTTTTCGTGGCAGTTGCGGAGAGGATGAAGGGCCAGCCAGTTTCAGCCCAAAGGCTCTCCTCCTGGATCACCTCGTGCATTCACACCTGTTATGAACTCGCGGACAAGCCGCTTGAGAGAGTAACAGCACACTCCACGAGAGCGCAGGCGTCCTCTGCGGCCTTCCGGGAAGGAGTCCCTATTACGGACATCTGCAGGGCGGCTACGTGGTCCTCCGTCCATACCTTCGCCGCCCACTACGCCATAGTCCAGCAGACCAGGGACGATGCGGCGTTTGGGTCAGCGGTCTTACGATCAGCAATGGGTCAACCCGACCCCACCTCCTAGGTATTGCTTGCAGTCACCTATAGTGGAATGCATGTGAGCAATCACTCGAAGAAGAAAACAAGGTTACTTACCTGTAACTGTTGTTCTTCGAGATGTGTTGCTCACATCCATTCCAAACCCACCCTCCTTCCCCACTGTCGGTTTAGCCGGCAAAGAAGGAACTGAGGGCCAGACTGTGTCGCAGGGGTACTTATAGAGTGCCTCAGTGGCGCCACTCCAGGGGGCTCCCTGCTCACCCAGTCTGCAGCTAGGGGAAAATCTACCCGGCAACCAGGCCCGCAGCGCGTGCCTAACCTATAGTGGAATGGATGTGAGCAACACATCTCGAAGAACAACAGTTACAGGTAAGTAACCTTGTTTTTATATATCACAGCAATGCACCTTAAATCATATTGTGGCCTCCTTAGGGTACCCCACCTAGCCATCACCTGTTTCAGAGTGGGAACCTGTGTTATTCTCCCTCCAGACCAGGGGATTTAGGCTGCAATTCCTTCTGCAATCTACTGTGGTCATTTTAGTAAGCCTGAGTTTAGTTCAGGACCTTCCATCCTATTCCTCTCCCAGGGACAATGACAGGGTTAACCAGCCAGCCTTCATAATACTTTTGTTCTGTATAAATACATTTTCTCTATAAATCAAAGTATTTTGAAAATAACAGCTTATGTGCCTGCCTGTTTTAGGTGGTGTCACCCATCTGGTAGGGGTCTGGGATTAGAAAGAGATGTCCATACTGCAAGTGTTACTTATGGAGAAAGGCTTTCTCAAAATGCAGCATTTCCTACAGATGGTCAGACTGGATTTGCCCGATCGCCTCTGGAAGATTATTCCATAGCTGCATCCCATTGACTAAGTGTTTTGTCTCCCACTTTACATGCTTTGCCCTGAGCTTTTTGATCTGCGTTGTCTCAGAGAAGTGCAGCTGTCGCAAACATGGAATAGAGTGTGGGAAAAGCGAAAAAGAAGGCAGAACAAAAATAAGTTGAATACCAAAATTTTATGATAAATAATGTGAATGTTTGAATTTACACTGTGTATGTCTAGATATTGCCAAAGCATCTCTGCCAGGGAAGACTTAACTCTGGGTTCATCAGTTTATTTCTGAAAAATCAAACTTTTCCCCCCTTTGAAATGAGTTTACACGAAATGACAGATTCTGACAAACTTTCCCAGGGGACACGACTTCCAACATTTCTGCCAAGATTACTCTGCAGTGTAAGGAAGGAATGTAGAGGGAGATAGGAATATATGGGGGGGAGGGGTTAGTGACATCGCCCACTGAAATGCCAGCAACCATTAATACAGCTCTTAGTGGTGCCCTGCGAATGGAATTTGGCCTCTAGTCAAAAGATAGTGAATGCCACTAATATGCTGTAATGAGATAAACAAGTTTTAGTTTCTCTGCTAGTCCCAGGTCTACTTCTTTCCATGCTGGTGTGCAGGTAGTGACTAATTTGTATATTGCACATGAATGAATCTTTTAAAAAGAGAAACAAACAAGCCAAAGGCTCCTGTTTTTCTGGGAGTGAGTCACCCTCCAGTATTGGTATTTAGTGTGATTTTTTTTAAAAAAACTTTAGAATAGGCTACCAATGAGTCTGATGTCTTTACACAAAAAACTTTTTGTCCATAAACACTGAAGCCAGGATCCCTTTCCGAGCCCACACCAGGCCCCTAATGCACACATCCTTAAACCATGCGGGATGGGAGAGAAATAGACTCCAAGGCCAACCCTGGCCCAGTGCACAAACACTTGTTCTGAGTTGGAGCTAGGGGATCAGTGTCAGTAGTAGCTGGGCTTAAGAGAAAGGTATCTTCGGAACCCCTGGACATCTATCTGTGATACAGGGGATGGTTGGCTGATGTCATGTTAGTTCTAATTACTAACATGTCAACCAATTGTTCCTGTGATCACTTGGTCTTTCCCTTCACCCTTTGTCTAGATTATAAGGTCCTAGCAGCAGGGATGGTTTTAGTATTTGTACAGCAGCACCCAGTACAATCCTGACAGTAGTCTTTTGTGTGCTATCATCATACAAAGAACAAAAAATAATTCATGTTCAGGCTGACCCCCATATTGAAGTTCAGCTATGAAAAATATGGAAAAGTATATTTTTAATAGAAATCACTCCTCAATATAGTGTTATGTTATACTGTGCATATGTTATACATTTTATTTATTCCATATATGAACCTTTGCATGGTTATTGCTGGAATACAGGACAAATTGAGTTCTATATTGAGTTGACACAGGAAATGGGATATGGGGCAAAAAAAAAAAAGTTACATTCCTTAAAACAAGAGTCTAGTATCATCCTAATTAACTCTAATGCAAAATACAGAGCATTTTATCTAAATCTCTTTAGTAAGGATATGTTGATTTTTAAAAAGTTAACATCTTTTACGAAGCTGACAACCACTGGAGAGTATTTGAGACTTGTTATAGAATGTCTAAAATATTTTGTTTGAAATTGATACTAGGAAGCAGAGAAGTACTAAAATGGACATGTAACCAATTGAAAAGAGCTCAACTTGGTTGAAACAACAAGGAGTCTGTGGCATCTTAAAGTCTAACATTTATTTGGGCATAAGCTTTCATGGGTAAAAAACCCACTTCAGATGCATGGAGTGAAAATTACAGATGCAGGCATTATTATACTGTCACATGAAGAGAAGGGAGTTACATCACAAGTGGAGAACCAGTGTTGACAGGGTCAATTTGATCAGGGTGGATGTGATCCACTCCCAATAATTGATAAGAAGATGTCAATTCCAAGGGAGGCAAAGCTGCTTTTGTAGTGAGCCAGCCATTCCCAGTCCCTATTCAAGCCCAAATTAATTATGTTAAATTTGCAAATGAATTTTCGTTCTGCAGTTTCTCTTTGGTTGAGAATTTCTGATGAAAGTCTCTTGGTTTGGGACTAAAATTTAATTTTTCCCATCAAACTTTATTTTAAGTAATATTTAAATGTTTTCTTTCTTGTAGACAATCCCATTTCTCATATGCTTGTTTACTGATGATCTACAGAACAATTTTTCTTAATGTGTTCCTTTCACTTTACAGAAAGATCCAGATTATTTGCAGCTTTGGCTGGACAGTTTTGTTTCTAGCTATGAACAATTTCTGGATGTGGACTTTGAGAAGCTTCCCACTAGGTATGTAGATCTGCTCATCTTGTGTTTGATAGCTGGAGAGAACCTGTCTGGGCTCCAAATCCTGTTTAATATATATATAATAAAATTGTGCTATTTTTTCTTGACTGGCACTCCTAGTCCTATTCTTTAAAGGTCAAATTTGGGTTGCTAATGTTGAAACTAGGTAAATAGTATTTGCATCAAACCAGGAAATGGCATCCAACATAAATTTGTTTTTGTTAGCAGAAATTTACTTATCACAACTCTTTGTAAATTGTTGAAATACATATTCTGCAGTGAACCTGGTGGGTGAAGTAATATTTTGGTGTTTTTTAAAAAATATAAGGGAATAGTAGATATAGTTTTGTGATTTAATCTCTGCAATTATTTTAATGAGCTAACATTCTAAATTTGACTAATATAGTTGAAAAAATGTGAAAATAAGCTGCTTCGTTACTTGTCTGCGGAGACCTTAGTTCAGGCTTTTATTATATTGTCCTTCAACAGGTGTGTTACCAGCCCCATGAATTGAAAAATCATGAGATTTTAAAATATACTAAACGTTTGGTTCTTTTATGTCTTCTGGTTTTTGAGCCTTCAGGGTTCATATTCTCAAACTTTTCTTCACAGCCATGAGGACCATAATTTTTTTAAAAAATTGAAAGTATGGCTTTAGGAACTAGGGCTTTTAAGAAAAATTAAATACTGTCAGACCCAGGGAAAAAAATCATCAGAGTTGGCCATAGTACTATAGCTGATATTACACTGTCTTAGGTGATAATGATGAATGCAGAGAATGAAGCTCCCTGTGCTGTGGTTCTGGTCATAAATCCATTAGAATCAACATTGGATCGGGTTTTTATTTAGGAATTAGAAATGTCCACAGTTGTTGCAAGGAAACATGGAACCCTGAAATTGGGTCCTAGCAGATTAAAAGTGTACTTTTTCTTAGCTGTTGTGACAAAGCTCTGTCCTTGTCTCCGTGGATCCTGCGTTTCCCAGTTGATTTCACTAGCCTCAGAGGCTCACTGTGAGCCTCCACATAGCCCTTCTCTCTCTCTCTCTCTCTCGAAACAAGGGTTACAGCCTATTGAGCCATTTTCATCATAAGCCAGCAAGGGAGGTGAGGAGAAGCTATTCTTCCCTGCACAGTCTCTGTTGTCTCCCAATTTCAGTGATTAATTAGGGGAGGCAGAAAGGGGGGAGCCCAGGCCCACCCTCTACTCCGGGCTCCAGTCCAGGGACCCAAATAGTATCAGCTATGACAGCTGACCTTTTAGCAACAGAACACATACTATTCCCTGGGCTATTTCCCCACAGCAGTCCCCACTTCCTCAAGCTCCACTTCACCCTTACCTCAGGGCCTCCTTCCTTGTGTATGATATGGTGTCTACTGCTCAGTCTCACCAACAGCACAACTTCCTCCCACAGCTTTGGACAGGCACAGCGACCTGACTAACTGGGAGGTTTTTAACTGGTTTCAGCCAGCCCCTGCTTGGCATCAGGTGTCTCAATCAGGCTAGCTATTTTTATTGCTTTCTAGAAGGTTCTTAATTGGCCGCAGGTGTTTTGATTAACCTGGAGCAATTGCCATTTGATTCCAGTTGTACTAGGGATTTGTTTAGCCTGGGATTAAACATACCTGTTCCTCACCACTTTCCTATAGTCATCTGGCCTTGCCCCATCACACGATGTGTAATAATACTTTTCTTAGTTAATATAATATAGCCATATAGAATTGATTATATTCAATTTATAACAAAAACTAAAAATGTTCTGCTTTGTATTGCATAGTCTGTCAGTTTTGCTTTGGTGAGGCAAAAATGTGTCCCCAAAGGGTTATATTTTTTGCCTAGAAAGTGCATATAACTTCTAAATTGTCATTCTATAACATAGTTTAGTATGAGAAATGTTAACCATGGAATAATGACTAAATTAGAAGTGTTATCAACTACATAATTGTTTTTATTTTTTCAATAGCAACATGGCAGAAGATTAAAAGGCAAAAACATAAACATATAGATAAATTGTGCAAAAACAATGGCAATGTCTTCATTGTGCAGAGTGATAGTTTCAAGAGCTCAATATAAAATCTGGTATTTTTCTGAGATTAATGACAGGATTAGTCTTGAGTCCAATCCTATACAATTCTACTCTTTTAGGTCACATTTTATAACAGATGTAGAGAGGAAATGTCTAGGCAAAATAAGGGAGAAGGCAGGTGACTGTTGTGTTTTGATGGCCAGAATAAATATCCTACTAGGAGACCGTTTATGTTAATTTTAACAATAAATCACTGCTTCTGTCCTTGATTATGCTTAGATATAATCACACTTGGTGACGTCATTCTGGATTTATTTTGTCATACATTATAAAATGTTGTAACGTTGATGGTGCAGTATTTCAAAGAGAAGAAATACGAAAGAATCAGAAACAAATAATTCAAAATAAATATGGAGATATCACTTTATAATCTGCACATTACACCATGATATTCACTTGTACCAAAGCTAATCTCTAATGTGTGTCCCGGAGTTGCTTCCCCTTTATACATTTTAATATAAAGCTAATTTTCCCTTCGATCATGGAAATGGTTGTATTCTGCAAGCTGAAATGAAGAATTGTTGAGGAAGAGAAAGACACTACGTGTACTTTCATCTGATAGGATCTCAAAATGCTTTAGCGCTGCTGCGTATGCATGCAGCATTTGATAGACATTTCTGAGTGAGAAGCAGCTGGGAATGAGTGTTGCAAAACAGGGCAGGCAGAGGAAATTTTGAACAAACGAAGGCACCCTACTTTCAAGAAAAATGCCATGGGATTTATGTCCATGAAGAGAATTTGGGACTTCAATTTTATCAGCCAAAAGACCAAAACACAGCTGACTTCACGGAACTCTAATTTACTTGTCTCTGAGGCATGAGGGACTGAGTTGGTGCTACTGAGATTTGAAACTAAATGGGTAATACCACAAGTGGGTCTGATTATAAGAACGTCTTTTTCTGTGCATAAAAATATATTTCCTTTTAAATCTTGTATGCAAGCTTGGGAATCTGAAGAATCCCATTTTGTGTAATACATATCTCAAAAAACCTTGTATTAATTTGTTTATTCTGGAAGTGTGGATAAAACATATATGTAAGGTATTATTATAGGCCAGAGAAAGAACTATAGGGATGTAGAATCGCTCTACTTTTGCAACCCCATGCCTCAGCATGATTGCTCCCTATATTTTTTTATAGTGTTTTATCTAGTTCAGATTTAAGTATAGTAGATCTGTTGACATCTGTGCACTTGGAACATAAGAGTGTGTCTGTCCTCTTTTTTACAATTGGATCTATTGCATTTTACTATATTTACAATTGAAAAGGTAAAGTCAAGTCTTACCAGCTGTTTAGAGATTATTTTCCTTGCCGAATGGGGAAGAAGTTACGTTTAATAACTGCAAAGGCAATTTGAGTATGTTATCAGTTTTCCATTTGTTGTTGGCTTACATGCTGTTAAATTT
Organism: Sternotherus odoratus; assembly: GCA_032164245.1. Taxonomy (NCBI): domain Eukaryota; kingdom Metazoa; phylum Chordata; order Testudines; family Kinosternidae; genus Sternotherus; species Sternotherus odoratus. The sequence continues at coordinate 15,009,860 of JAVMKO010000011.1, read as the reverse complement.
ACAACAAAGAAGCTTAAAGGAAGTTGTTGAAAACTAAATCTAACATCTTTATGGTAGAGTTGAAACTCACATAATATGACTTAGGACACATGAAAGTCACATAAATAGTACATTTATCAGGAGTTTATGGCTAAAAAGTGAATTCTGGTTTTCTGCAGCTTTTATATTTCGAAGTGTGCGCTTCCTTTTGTAAAAATGCTAATCTAAGTGTTTGAACTGCAGCAGGATGAACAACATTGGAGACCGGTTTGTGTGGTGGATTAAAGCTGTTTACCCATGTTAATGCAAAGATTGAGGAAATAATTAATAAGAGAACTATATTAGGTCCACGGATCTATCAGATTTCTTTCACTTCCAGGTTTTGATGATTTGCTGATACTCTGACATTAAAGACAGCGATTCAGTTACCAACCAGTTGCCCCTTTGATTCCTCTTAATCTCTTCCATTGTAGCCCCCTTCATGTCTGTGCCATCACCTGTCTCCAGGTGATTCTCGGCCTATTGTGTATCTGTACCACGTTGTAAATCCGTGTCAGTGGGATCCAGGATTCTGGACTTAGTGTTTCCAAGCCAGTGCTTGAGTGTCCGCACAGCATTGTAAACCTGGGTTTACAATTGCCGGACCCAAGTCTTGCAGCCATGCTAGTGTATCATACTGCATTATGCAGATCTTCTGATTCAGATCTGCAGCTTGAGCTGTGTCCATATTGCAAAAAGACGGAGCTTGGACTTGAGTTACAAGGGAAATCAGGTTCTGACCAATGCTCTTAACGGTCCTAGAACCAGGTCCAGAGTGCTTGTTGACCTGAGTCAGAGAGATTTGTGTGTGATCAGAAGGGGTGGCTGGTCTCAAACCTGAGACAGAGACCAGGCTTAGTCTGCAGTGTAGACTACTAGAGCATACTCCTCCTCTCAGGCCTGACTCTGTGTTACAGTCCCTTGGTGTTAACTATGATTTCCTCAACCGGTCTGGCTTAGGCTCAGATCTGCATTTCTGGAGAAGGAAATGAGATGGCTAGTGAATCAACGTACACATGTTAGAATTTTATCTTGGCTTGCAGATGAACTTCTGACCCATGTCTTTAAAAGAAAAAAAACAAGCTTCGGTTAATACCAGATTTTCAAAAGATTTTCCAATTCCCCTTTGAAATAGTCTTGTTTACACAGCTAGGCATACTGGGAGAAGTTGATACCGTGCTTTATGTATCCTCCACAAATCTGACTGATTTGCTGCGGTGATATGCTAAAATCTTGCTCCATAAGGGAGTAGAACTCTTGCTTGTTCCAAATAAACCTGTATTATATTTTCAGTCAGAGCAGCTCTACAAAAACAGACCTCTTTTTAAACTCTGCACACAATCTCTTGTTATAATTATTTCCCCAGTGGCTTGTGCAGTAGCACAGAAAATGTGGTATTGGTAATAACTTCCAGTCTTGTGCCCTGAGGCTTTTTTTCTCTCTCTCTCATCAGTCAGCCTGTCTTCGAGGGTTTATGGCATGAGGGAGTTGCTGCCTACTTTACTGTGCATCATTTAAATCTCTTGATGAGAAACTACAGTTGGCCTTTTTGGAAAGCTACTTGTCCAGGCTCCTGGCTGAAGAGTAATTGAAATGATCAGTGGAGAAATTTGTGGCCTCTAAAGGATTCTGGGTACATTGGCTTATGCAAAATGTGGGCTTATGCACTGGTATCTAGAAAGAGATGGCTGCCTTCATAGAAAGATGCATTTCTTTTTTGGAGGTTGTGTGGAAGGTTGTAGTTGCCCAGTCTCTGTATGTCTACTTCAGACAGTACTTGTATAGCATTCTACAGGATCTGGAGAGTGTGCACAGCTGCACTGTATATGAGTACTTGGAGTTCTGATAGATGACACCGATATTCTGGAAATATATAATGTTTACATATATACCAGTGGGTTCTACTTAGGAGAGAGTCTCTCTGGTGAGTTTAGAAAACTATATCAATTCCCCCTTTTTTCCTCTGCAGAGATTTTTTCTCCAGTGTTAACGGATAAAAATTGTTTTGCCCCAAATAGTGCTGTATTTTGCTTTTAAATATTGGTAGGTATCATCTGAGTAGTTGTTCCCTCTTCCCCCCCTAAAGTTCCACTTTTGGAGTTGGACATGATTTTCGAGGTTGATTTCTCTCGCTTACCATGTTATAACTGTTTATAACTAAAGGCTGTTGCAGGCTTGGTCCTCCAGTTGTTGCCCAATTCTTCATTTTCCTATAGCCACTTACCATATGTTTCCCTGAAGTATCCTCCCTAGGTCAGACAACTGACACCACAGGGCATCTCTTCATCAGCTGAAAGAGTGAATGAACCGATTTTGGACTGAAAACTGAACTCCCTGCAAGTGAGATAATGATAGCAGGTGTCTATAGTAAACACTGCTGCTCCAATCTATCTGAGTATTTCCAGGATGATGTTGAACCAGAATACATCTATATAGCAGTATTGTGTATTCTGGCCTTGTTGCTGTTTTTGCCTGTAATTTTCTTCTTGTGGGCCTCTCTGATATTTTACACAAATCTTTTGAACATAGAAAGATCAACTGGTGAGAATGTATATTGGTTCCCTAAGGTAAAGTCTGGGCATGGGGGACTCTGATACATTGATTGAGCCAATGTAACAGTGCTGTGCTTTCTGTTTCTTTGCTTTTTGAAAGTATGTAGAGGAACAAATCTATTTCCTGGCTTGATCTCCAGAAACTAGTAATGATGGGGCAGCAATTATTAATGCACCAGCCAAGCGCCAGGAATCAGATGGATTGCTTGGGATTTCTGTCTCACAGACCCCTTATTTTCCAGTTTTCTCACATGTAATATTGCCATTAAATTTCTTATTTGTGTGTCTTGTATAATTAGGATTGTGATACATGAAGGGGTGGGGGGAAGTAGCTCTCTTTGATGGACACCCAGCTAGCCAGTTAGCTGTAAAATCCCTCTTAGTTTGTTCTCTTCTTGCTTTATCTGGTAAGGGTTAAGAAGCCCACAGGTAAAAGCAAAGAAGTGGGCACCTGACCAAAAGAGTCAGTGGGAAGGTAGAACTTTTTAAAATTGGAAAAGAAACTTCCCTTTGTCTGTTGTTCTCTGGGATGCAGGGACGGAGCAGCAATGCCATGTAAGACTTGAACCAGGTATGAAAATTCATCTTCCATACCTAGAAGTAATTATTTGGATAGGGAATGTTTTAGTTAGACACAATCAGGTTTATTTTTTACTTTGGCTTGTGGATCTCTTCTGTGCTAACCCCCAGTGGCTTTTGTTTGCTTGTAACCTTTAAGATGGACTCCCAAGAAAGCTGTTTTGGGTGCTTGATTTTTGGAACTGCTCTTTTAAAATCTAGCAAAAGCATAAGTTTCAGATGTAATTTTCCCCTTTTTGTTTTAATAAAATTTGCCTTTTTTAAGAACAGGATTGGATTTTTGGTGTCCTAAGGGGTTTGTGCATCTTGTTGGATTAGCTGGTAACCACTGCTAATTTCCTTTGTTTTATTTCATAGATCTTCCTTGGCATGTGTGGGGTGTGTGTGAAAGGGCTTGAGGTTACCCCACAAGTAGGAATTCCCAAGTGCTCCTATTGGGTTAAAAGGGGTGGGGTTTTATTTTTTATTATTTTATTTTTGCATTTGGATGGTGGCAACGTTCGCCAAGCCAAGGTCAGAGAAAAGCTGTAACCAAGCGTAATACAAGACTGGAGTGGCAAGTATTCATTTTTAGAATCCTTGTGGGCCCCCACCCTCTGCACTTGGAGTGACTGAGTGGTGGTTTAGCCTTGACAAGGATGCTGAAGAACTTCACTATGGATATTTAGTAATTGGGGTTCAGTGGGTAGTTGTAGTTAATATTGTATCTATTTGGTTACTTTTGATCTGTACCAATGATTGTAAAAAATTTTAATACATGGCTCGTACCTTAATATAGAGGACCACCTTCTCCTTGATTTAGATTTGCACAGACCACTTCCCCTAGTTTTTCCTGTAGCAATTACAGCAATTACTTACCTGGAAAAGTAATGTTAAGAAAACCATTTCATGTATTTTTAGCTGCCTTTCAATACAGTTTAACTACTTTAACAGATGAGAACAAGGAGGAAGAGCCGGCACAATGTGACCAGGCAGTTTTTTGTGGATCAGCAGCAAATGTTTGTGAACCACCAATAACCCCAGTTTAGGAACATGTGTATTATAGTGGCTTGAAACAATGCACACAGGTGCACAAGATGTATTCATAAAAAAAATCATTTGTATACATTCATTATTTTGTGTATTTTTTTTAAAGGGTGGATGATGTACCTCCTGGAATATCACTACTTCCTGATAATATTCTGCAGGTCCTGAGGCTTCAGCTGCTACAGTGTGTCCAAAAAATGTCAGATGGACTAGAGGAGGAGCAACAAGCCCTCTCACTTTTGCTTGTTAAATTCTTTATTATCCTTTGCAGGTATTTATTTGGCCTGGCTGCCTCTTTCACCAGTGTATTGTTTTGTCTGGGAAATCTTGATTCACTTAAAAAGATATAGATAGAGATTCTTAATACATATAGTGTGACAAAACATTGCCCGGTAAAGACAGAGACTCTCCATATTGTAGTCAAAACATGGTATAATGAAAGAAAAAAACAGCAATATGGATAAAGAAGGCCACAAGAGGGGTTGAGTGGAGAAAATGACAGCATATTATTTGGAATTAAACTGTGTATATGAAAGTTCAAATCTATGTTACATAACAGAAACAAGATTTTTTTTAAAAACCAAACAGATGGCTAATATATTTTTGGCCATGAAATAACTTCCAAGGGAACTGTCCAGGGAAGGTTGATTCATATTCTTAACATGTTTACATGCTCCTTAAATGGTTTAGGAATATATTTTATGTTACTGGCATCTTCTGAAACTTTTTATCTTATTTTTTGTGATAACCATCTAAGCAGAGGTCTAAAAATGCCCATTCCTCCCAAATGTTAAATTGTTCATCAACACAATTTAGAAAACAACACTTTTATCTCTAACAGTGTCTACTGAGACAGAGCTCCCCTCGCTTACACTCTGCAACTGGTTCCTGAGGAATATCTGCAAAATGAGCATAGCTTGGTCTCCAGCCATGTCCACTCCTCGCCTCCATCATGTCCCCATAATGGGGTCTAGAAAGGACCCAGCTCTACTCTGTCCAGAGAAACCTCCTTTTGCTGGGAGTATTCCTCAGGAACCATTTCCAACCCTTTTTTGTCACAGAACTCCTTATTGTAGTTCACGTGTCTCAAGGGTTGAGAAATGTGTTTGTAACACCTACAGTAAGCAAGCAGGAGTGGTTTTCTTTTGCCTTTTATGATTTGTTCAGTGTTCTAAAAATATATACTCAGATACTTATCTTTTAATTAAAAAAAAAGTGATAATAGGCCTGTGGAAAACTCACTTGGAGTTTTAGAAACCATTTGTGGCTAAGCCACCAGTTTTCTTAGTGATGTCAGGGAATAATTGTTGTCTTTGGTATCAGATTCCATTTCTGAGTTCTTTGTTTATTTAGAATGCTTTGTAAATCAATTTAACTTCTGAAATCGGAGATCCCAGATAAAACAGACATGGCTGGAGCTCTGACTGTACTCTAATTTTCTTCTAGATGGAAGACGCATATGTCTAGTATCTTAATGTGAGATGAATAAACATTGAAGTATGATATTTTTACAATATTGACACTTGTGTATTATTTTATATTGAATGCTAAAAAAAGCTTCAGAGACTTGTATAAATAATATTACAATATACAAACAATTGTGGCTCATATTGCTCTTACAGAAATCTGGCTAATGTGGAAGAGATTGGGACTTGCTCCTACATTAACCATATCATCACCATGACTACACTCTACATTCAGCAGGTACATGGAATTACAACTCTCATATACATTGCTGCTAGAAATACAGGAGGAGGATTAAGGGATCGTGATTGAGAACTAGGGGTCTGGATTTTCTTCCTAATTCTGCCACAAACTTCTTGTGTGTCTTTAGGCAGTTCACACATTCTTTCTATATCTTAGTTTTCCATCTTTAAAATCAGACCAATAATACCTACACACCTTACTGCAATGATGTGAGGCTTTTTATTTATATATACAAAAGGTCTTTACAGTCCTTTGTTGAGAGTACCGAAGAAGAGCCAAGTATTCAGAATTTATACTAAGTTGGATGAGTGTAGAATTTAATGAAAGGCAGAAGAGAAGCCTCAATCATTGCATGTTTATATGTAGCGATCTCTGTTCTTGATCAGTAATGCATCTTTTTAAACTGCTTATTTACAAGCATCTCAACAGTTTTAAAATGAGTTCTAAGTAATTGAAGTTAAAAGAATTATTTTAGAAGAATTGGTTTCTTTAGTTAGGAGGTAATTTCAATACTTCTGTTTATGGTGTGTGTTGAAAAGTCAGCCATACTTAGGAAGTATTTGGGTAGGGAATATTTAAAATTGTGGAGGTCTGTTCCCTGAAGTGTTCATGTGAAATTACCATTAGTGTCAGTGAATGTTATGCATGTGTATCATGGAGCTAGTAGAACCTTTGAGTTGATCATTATTATTAGTACGTTGTATGTTGCATATCTCAGTAAAGCAGAAGGAATGGAAGCTTGGACTGGGATTTTCAAAGGAGCTGAAGTGACGCAGGTTCAAATATGCCATTGAAAGTCAGTGAGAATGAGATGCCCAACACCCTTAAGGTCTCTTGAGTATCCCAGTTTTCACTCCATTAGTGGATGTCTTTGTTCACAAAATTTGTGTTCCTAGAAGCATTCTGATCATAATTGTTTCTTTTCTTTCAGTTAAAAAGTAAAACAAAAGAGAAAGAAGTGGCAGATCAATCACCTATAGAAGAGTTTGTAAGACACGCATTGGCTTTTTGTGAAAGTCTCTATGATCCGTATCGAAACTGGAGGCAGCAAATTGCAGGGTATGTATTTACCTAATATGGTCAATTCTAATACTGTGATAATTTCTTTAAAATTTTACTATAATGATATTTAATGGTTTCAGCACAACCATGGTCATCCCACACCAAGCTGACATGAGACATAATTACACTGACAGACTTGTGCTCTTGCATTTTATCAGCTACTAGTATTGGTAGCACTGAGGACTAGATGAGATACCAATAAGCTTTCCCAAAGATGTGTTCTGTACTGAAAACATGAATGAAGGAATCACATTTTTTTACCAAAATCAAGACTATAAAGCAGACATTCTGATAATTACACTGATAATTACACTACACTACCACTAAGAGTTTTGGAGTACTGATCTATCCAGTTCTGTCAAATAAAAACCCAGTTTTGTTATTTGAAAGTTCTGGAGAGAATAGCCAGGGTCACAGCTGAGGACTTCCTGAGGTACATGCCATGTACCATTACCATGCCATGTGCATTCCCTAGGAGATGCATTCCTGATCTCATGGACTCAACACTTAATGTATGCTTCCTCCCCAAAACCGGTTCTCCACAGAGTTCTGACAAAGATATGAACAGATTGTGCCATGGTAATTTTGATTGCCCTGTCCTGGCCTGGACAACCATAGTATCCATTCCTAACCAGAATGTCAATTTGTCCACCAATTTCATTGCCTCTCACTCCGAACCTCCTATTGCAGCAACATGGCTGATTTCTTTACCCCAACCTATTGAAGCTTCACCTCAAAGTTTGGTTCCTCCATGGTTCCCACAAAGCGAACTAGCATGTTCTGAACAGATTCAAAGAGTACTCTTACATAGCAGAACACAGTTTACTTGAACCACATATCTCCAAAAGCGGAAACGGTTCACATGTTGGTGCTCCAACAACTGAATTCTTCCCACTTTCTCATTTCTTCTGTCCATACTTGACTACCTATTACCACCTGAACCAATCCAGCCTTTCTTTCAGCTCCATCGAAGTCCACTTAGCTGCTATTACAACCTTTCGCAACAAGATCGATGGTACTTCTGTTTTTGCTCATCCAATCACCAAGCACGTTCTTAAATGACTCCAATCCCTGTATCTAGACACTAAACCTCCTACTCCTCTGTGGGACCATCACTTAGTGTTTACCTGTTAAATGCAACAACCTTTCGAGCCCCTAGCACTTGCTCCCTCTTACACCTCTCTATGAAAACAGCATTCTTAGTGGCAATCAGCTCCGCCAGACATGCAGAAGAAATTGCAGTTCTCCTCGCAGACCCACCCTACACACTATTTTTTTAGGGACAAGGTTACCTGAGTGTAAAAAATATACAATTTAAATACATTTGTACATGCAAACAAATACATTTATCATCTACCGTGTATTCTAAAGAAAAAGGCTGAACATTTATCTAGAGAGAGATTGATTGCAACTGATTCACTTCAAGCTCTCAATTTCTTTCTCTGTTCTAAAAAACTGAGCTATTTTTTCTGAATTGGGAGAAGATGGAAGCCGGAATGAATGGAAAGAAGTATGACAAAAGGAATCATTTTGGTTTTATGAGATTAAAATGCTAATATAATGACTGTTGAAATAAAAATTTAAGAACAGTATCAGTGAGTAATTTTCCTTAAAATTAATGTTTTTCTATAATAAACCCCCAATACAGTTTCTTGCCCATTTTAAAATTGCATGGTTTAGAAATTTGGCAGTAAAGTTGGTGGCTTGGTTGTTGTAAATAAGATCAAATAACAGATTTCTCTTTTTAAAAAACCAAAATCATATTGTAAATGTTAAGCCATTTTAAGTGTGGAGCAGTGAACACATGACTAGTGGTAACTCAGTTTTCAGGATGAAAACACTTATTCATCGTTTTTGATCTTGTAGGATAAAGATACTGTACTTTGTTTCTGCAGTGTATTTATGACTGATGCATAAATAAACATTGGTGCCATCTCTAATTTCTCTCATGTATCTTTTTTTGATTGTAGGCGACTCTTGAATAGTGTTGAAAAGAGCAGACAGAAGTATAAACCTGCTTCCCTCACAGTGGAATTCATCCCTTTCTTTTACCGTAAGTACTATTGACCGTGTGTGTGTTACTGATTACCTTTCAAGGAACAAACTTCTTGGTGCCATAGTTCTAGTCCCATTGTAAACTTTTGATAAGTGCCAAAAGCCACCTGCTTCCTTTCCAAGGTGACGGCTTATTGTTGGTCTACCTCTTTTTGTACCCAAGAATTTGGCTTTGTTTAGAGTGCCATCATCATCCGTGGTATTGTGGACTTTCTCATTCTGGATCTTGCAAGCATTTTCATGGTGCAACATACCAAATTTTAACATGGCATGGAAAAGTAATATTAGGAGCGTATTTATGTATTTTCAGTTGCCTTTTATGTGTTTTAGCCACTGGAAGCAAGGAAAGCCAGAGCCATGTAACCAGCAAATGCTCCTTGAACCATAGTTTGATAAAGTTTGTGCTAAGCTATGTTTCTCTGGTCAAGTCATTAAATGTAGCTGTGACAACTGTGTATTTTAGAGTTCAAACATTCTTAGTGTTACAAATGGCTTCAGGAGAAACCAAAAGGAGAGTCCCTTGAGAGCCATGTACTGTATTTTGAGACACCATTACATAGACTGATGTGTCTAGGACAGACAGTAATTGTAGGACACTCTACAGAGTTTTGTCCTGTCCTTCAAAGGTAGGAAGTACTGTGCAAAAGAGCTTTGTGGAGGAAAAGCAACGGAATATCCCAAACTCAGCGCTCTGAATTGTGAAATGGCCTCAGCTTCCTGCAGCCAAAACATTTGTTGGTATTACATAACTGCGTCCTCTGATAGTTTGTATCTACTGATAGATGAAACCTCCCATGTTCCGCTCTTGTCCGAGCTACTTTTTTTAGTCATCTCTTAGGCTTTGTCTACACTAGAAAGGGTTTGCATGGCACAACTATGCCAGCAAGTGCAGGTGCAGCTTGTATCAGCAAAAATAGTTATTTTGGTGGTATAGTTTATAACAGTTCCCCAAACAAAATAAGCTGTACTGGCAAAAGGACACTTTTGTTGGTACATGTGAGTCTACATTAGCATTTTCGTCGACAGTAAGGTGATGACCAGACAGCAAATGTGAAAAATTGGGATGGGGGTTAGGAGGGGTAATAGGAGCCTATATAAGAAAAAGACCCAAAAATCAGGACTGTCCCTATAAAATCAGGACATCTGGTCACCCTAGCCGACAGAGCTGTGTTGGTTGGGGAGGGTGATTTTTTTTCTAACTGACATAGCTATGCTAACAAAACTTTTAAGTGTAGACCAACGGTCTTCTGCCTTCTAAAACAGTTTTACTTAGATTTTATTCAGATAGTTCTTCCTATTAATAACTTACAGCAATAAAGTTTTTCTTTTTATGCATAAACAAGGAAATGATATGCTATACATGAAAGAAAAAGAAAAACAAAGAAAAAGCTATATATGCAATGGATGTAATCTCCCTGTTTTAGGTCCAGATTCAGGACAGTGGAGATTGAATTGAATCCAGTGGCACTTACGTGCATGTCTAAGTGCTGTCCTGATTCGTTGCCTTAATGAAGTAACAAAGAGTCCTGTGGCACCTTAAAGACTAACTAAAGTATTGAAGCATAAGCTTTCGTGGGCTAATACTCACTTCGTCGGATTCAAGCAGTGGAAGTGTCCAGGGGCAGGTATAGATAAGTAGGCAAGAACCAGGTAGGAGGTAACAAGGGTAGTCCAATCAGCCTGAACCAGCTTGTTATCTCAAATCAGTGAGGGTGAGGTATTCTTCTAGCAGCTGAATTGGAGGTGTGAACCCGGAGAGAGGAGAAGCTGTTTTTGTAATTAGCAAGCTCTTCAAGATCTTTGTTCAATTCCAGATTGATTGTTTCAAATTTGCAAATGAATTGCAGCTCTGCAGTTTCTCTTTGCAGTCTGGTCTTGAAGGTTTTTTTGCTGCAATATGGTGACTTTTAAATCTGTAATTGTGTGTCCAGGCAGATTGAAGTGTTCTCCTACAGGTTTTTGTATATTGCCATTCCTGATATCTGATTTGTGTCCATTTATCCTTTTTCGTAGGGACTGTCCAGTTTGGCCGATGTACATAGCAGAGACATTGGTGGCATATAATGGCATATATGACATTGGTAGATGTGCAGGTGAATGAACCAGTGATGGTGTGGCTGATCTGGTTAGGTCCTGTGATGGTGTTGCTGGTGTAGATATGTGGGCAGAGTTGGCATCGAGGTTTGTTGCATGGATTGGTTCCTGAGTTGGAGTTATTATGGTGCAGTGTGCTGTTGCTGGTGAGAATCTGCTTGAAGTTGGCGGGTTGTCTGTGGGCCAGAACTGGCCTGCCTCCCAGGGCCTGTGAAAGTGAGGGATTATTGTCCAGGATGGGTTGTAGATCACTGATGATGCGATGGAGAGGTTTTAACTGAGGACTGTATGTGATGGCCAGTGGTGTTCTGTTGTTTCCTTTCTTGGGCTTGTCTTGCAGCAGCAGGCTTCTGGACCTTCAGAACTTCGAGACCAGACTGCAAAGAGAAACTGCAGAGCTGCAATTCATTTGCAAATTTGACACAATCAATCTGGGATTGAACAAAGATCTTGAATGGCTTGCTAATTACAAAAACAGCTTCTCCTCTCTCCGAGTTCACACCTCCAATTCAGCTGCTAGAGGAATACCTCACCCTTCCTGATTTGAGATAACAAGCTGGTTCAGGCTGATTGGACTAACCTTGTTACCTCCTACCTGGTTCTTGCCTACTTATCTATACCTGCCCCTGGACACTTCCACTGCTTGCATCCGACGAAGTGGGTATTAGCCCACGAAAGCTTATGCTTCAATATTTTAGTTAGTCTTTAAGGTGCCACAGGACTCTTTGTTACCTCTGCTATTCCAGACTAACACGGCTACCTCTCTGATTCTTGCCTTAATGAATGCTCCCTTACATTTCTTTCTGATGATAAAATCAATAAATCCCTGAGAACAAATCTCCGCTGTTGCCCATTTAATTTATCCACCCATCAAACTTCCCTGAATAGGTGAAGACGAGTTTTGTGTTTCTTCATTTCTCATAAGAAGGAACTGATGGTAGAGGCAGTTACTGCCTATTATGCCTCCCCAGCGGGTAAGAGGAACAACTCAAATTTTATGAATCATATTCCAAGGTTGAGGTGTTTAACTTAATCATGGCACAACCATGTATTAAAGAGTGGGGATCTGGTATAAATGCTACCTCCTGTGAACAGTGATTGCAGGTAATTCTTTTTTCTTCTTCTTTGTATGTATAGCAAAATGCATTAGTATATAAGAACAAAAGAGAGTGCTTAGAAAGAAATGAGAGAAATAAAAATAACTGCTTCTCCATACACTGTTAAAGTGGGCTGATGGTTTTAGTGTATGTTTGGCACTAATGTTAAGCTATTTCCTCTTACATAGATGTTATTGTTTTTTATTTTAGCCTGCATTGAATTATTCTAGTATTTTTCATTTGTTTTTTGTTTGACTATTCAGGCTCTTTAAAAGTGACATTTTCACTGCTGTCTTGTGACAGGGCTAATTCCAAACAAAATAATTCTTTGTGGATTTGGTTGCAGCTACTATGTGTCTGAGGCTATTGCTATAGCAGCAACTTCCAGGTTAACATTTACTGCTTAGAAAAATTCCTAAGGCTATTTGTAAGTGGTTTATGTCAAGTTATGGTATGAATAAAGATGGTGGACAGTGGGCCTGTGAATACTGCGATTGCAATCAATAGTTTTCCCAGTGACCTTTTAACCAGAGCAAGATCAGGCAGTTTCGGACTGTTTCAGCTGCACTGAAATCAGTATGAGCTTTTTCATATTGGATTATTTTAATCCTGTTTTTAAGTGATACTTCACTTTCTTTTGAGGAGAGAGATTAGAAGATATTTTAATGGGTGTTAGTACCATTATACAAGGCACTGGCGGGACCTCATCTGGAATCGAGTGTGCAGTTCTGGTCTCCCATGTTTATGAAGGATGGATTCAAACTGGAACAGGTACAGAGAGGGCTACTAGGATGATCTGAGGAATGTAAAACCTGTCTTATGAAAGGAGTCTCAAAATGCTTGGCTTGTTTAGCCTAACCAAAAGAAGGCTCAGGAGAGATATGATTGCTCTCTATAAATACATCAGAGGGATAAATGCCCGGGAGGGAAAGGAATTATTTAAGATCAGTACCAACGTGGACACAAGAACAAATGGATATAAACTGGCCAGCAGGATGTTTAGACTTGAAATTAGATGAAGGTTTCTAACCATCAGAGGAGTGAAGTTCAGGAACAGCCTTCCAAGGAGAGCAGTGGGGGCAAAAGACATATCTGGCTTCAAGATTAAGCTTGATGATTTTATGAAGGAGATGGTATAATGGGATAGCCTTATGTTGGCAATTAATTGATCTTTGACTAAAAATGGTAAATATGTCCAATGGCCTGTGAGAGGATGTTAGAGGGGGTGGGATCTGAGTTACTACAGAGAATTCTTTCCTGGGTGTCTGGCTGGTGGATCTTGCTACATGCTCAGGGGTTAGCTGATCACCATATTTGGGGTTGGGAAGGAATTTTCCTCCAGGGCAGATTGGCAGAGGCCCTCTGGTTTTTTTGCCTTCCTCTGCAGCATGGGTCACTTGCTGGAGGATTCTCTGCATCTTGAAGTTTTTAATCCATGATTTGAGGAGTTCAATAGCTCAGACATACCTAGGTTAGAGGTTTATTGCAGGAGTGGGTGGGTGAGATTCTGTGGCCTGATTTGTGCAAGAGGTCAGACTAGATGATCATAATGGTCCCTTTTGACCTAAAAGTCTATAATTCTGAGTCTATATGAGTCTCCTTATTTTGGGAAACACAAATAATTTTTTCTCTTATTTCAATAGAATGCTTTCAAGAAAGTGAACATCTCAAGGAAAGCCTGAAGTGTTGCTTACTACATCTCTTTGGAGCCGTAGTGGCTGGTGGACAGGTGAGGAGAATATTGAAAAATATTGTAAAGTAATCTCAGCTATTGCAACTTGTAGAGTTCATCTTCTGTTTCTCATGTAAACTTTATGGTTTATAGAATATAGGGTATCTATCAAAGGACAAGAGTGTATTGGAGAACAGACTGTATCAACAATTGAATATGGATTAGTTGGTTGTGTGTATTACCGGGATTGGGACTCCATTGTGCTTAGTGCTATGTAAGACTACTAAGAAACCGCTCCTCTCCAAAGAGTAGTTGGGAATTGTAATAACTATGTATGCGTGTGTCGATATGTGTCCTCTTCCTATCGACATATCTATTGCCTCTCGCGGAGAATTAACTACACCAATGGGAGAAACTTTCCTGTCGTCGTGGTAGCATCTTCACTAAAGCACTACAGCAGTGGTGTTGACACAGTGTTTTAAGTGTAGACCTGCTCTGAAACTAAATATGTTCTTCTCTGCACAGTGTACTAAATTAAAGGGACCTTTGTGCTGCTTGGTGACAAGAAATTTAGAAAGGAGTACAAGAATAGACTGGAATTGCAGTGTGCTTATGCTAAATCATTTGGTCTGGCATTACTGAGGAAGGAATTTGAAGTATACCTGTGCAGCATAAGTGGCACAGAATATATGGGTGGAGAAGGGAAAGGGAAAGGAGGTCAAATGAGGAGTGGGATTAATCACTGATTTGGATTTGATTTGAACATCAGTCTCCTGTTCAGAATTTCTTGGATACATTTTTGAAAAAAATGTTGATGTGTAATCATGTGAAGCTATAATGTGTCATGCCCATTCTGTCAAGTCTTGAGTGTTCAAAAGCAGCCTGTTGGCAAGGACTTGGCATGAGTGAGCACCATTTTAATTTTTTTTAAATAACTTAGGGAGGTATGGGATTTTCTTCTTTCTGTGCAAGTCTAGTCCAATACCATCTGATTGCAAATTGTAGGAAGACACCTTTCGAGGCAGAGTAAAGCACTTTGGTGCTTACCCAGTTATCTTGTAAAAGGTTAACAGAGAGCACTGTGTCTTTAGAATAGTAATCCAACCTCAAACAAAAACATCACAGGGCGCTCTGGAACAAGGTGTAGAACAGAAGGAGCCTTAAAAAGAAAATCAATTCTCCATGAGCAAAGAGAATTTACATGGCCCTCGGTGACCACTGTAATACCGTATGTTCTTCAATCCCAGATAAAGATTGCTCTGGGTAATACAGGAAGGCTAGTGTTCTTAAAATGTTTATCATTAGTTAATTTTATTTTGGGTTAAAATTCTGAACTGAGAAATGTGAAAATGGGGGTCTGTATGAAAGTCCAAACTAAAATTGTACTGTAAATTCTGCTATGGCAAAAGATGTATTTCACAATAGAATATGTATATTATCAGTATCACTTTGAATAATTCAAGTGCATACTAAATTAAAAGCCTGCAACCAAAATAAGCATCCCTTTCAAGTTGAAATCAATGTGTATTAGACATGTGGCTAAAGAATATTAATTTAAAAATAAGAATAAAAAACAATCCTAATCCTCCACACCCCAAAGCTTTCTGTTGCACCTTTAAGGTTACAGACCGAAACACAAAAAAGTCAAGATATACAAAAACTGAGGTTTTGAGATTGCATACATTTATACATGTATAAAATGAGTGGGTTAGTATTACTAGAAAAAATTGTTTGCATTTATTTTTAAAAATCTGTATTAAAATATGTAACACTAATGTGTCATTAACAGCCTCTCTTTTTGTCTTTACATACATTATGTATTCATGATATACAGTGCAAAATTCTATTTCCCCCCTGTAAATATACCCTTTGAAGCCATTAGGCCTAATTGAGTAGAATGACCAGTATTTGGCCCAAAATATGTATTGATCAACACAATTATAGTTGACTGAGGAGCTAAATTAAAAAATGAAACTTGTTGATTTTAAGTATTTGGAAGAGGCTTGATACCCTCAGATTAAAGTACAGTTGGTTTTATTGTGGATTTCAGAGAAATGCTCTTCAAGCCATATCTCCTGCTACCATGGAAGTCCTGATGCGTGTTTTGGCAGACTGTGACACCTGGGATGATAGGGATCCTGAGGAAGTGAGCAGGAAGGCAGAGCTGACTCTTAAGTGCCTGACAGAAGTAGTGCATATCCTTCTTGCCAGTAGTTCAGACCAGCGGCAAGTGGAGACCAATTCCATACTGGAGAACTACTTCAAGTTGCTTAATTCAGACCATTCAGCATTGCCTAACTCCAGGAGATCTAGGCAGTGGGAGAATAGGTTCATTGCACTACAGATCCAAATGCTGGGTGAGTGATCTATCCAGACAATTTCTCTAAATCTGTTTTGTTCAAATTTTCATAATTTTTAATGAAGTAATTTAAGCAAATATAAGTGTAATTATTCAAGTGTTTTCACTATTATTTAGATAAGAAATTGAGTATTTTCTTCTTGTTGAACTTGATCCAAATATGTGCCAAGTTGCTTTTAATTAAAAAAAAAATTAATCAGAATGTACTGGTTACTTTTTGGCTTAAGGATGTCAGCCTACAAACAGTTTAGGGGCAATGAAAAAAGATTAGAAGATCTAGTACCTGTTATGGACTTCCATTTAAAAGTTATCATTTGGCAACAACTTCCACACAACAGTATCTGAGAGATTGCAATTAACCCCTATACAATAAAAAGAATATACCTAGAATAGTTGAAATATTCCAATTTGGTAGCTATTTGCAATTTTTGGAAAATGTAGGACTGGAAGGGACCTTGATAGGTCATCTAGTCCAGTCCCTTGCACTGAGGCAGGACCAAGTTTTATCTAGGCCATCCCTGACAAGTTCTTGTCTAACTTGTTTTTAAAAACCTCCAGTAATGGAGATTCCACAACCTCCCTAGGTTGCATACCTTAGATGAGACAATAGCCTTAAACCATAGGATATAATTCATTGATTAGCATTCATTTATTATTTGTATTTTTTAAAATTGATGTAGAGAATGGAGAGATGTAAATAAGGAGATTTCTTGCCCACCAATACTTTAATTTTCTCAAAGTTTTGATATCAGTGTGAGATGATACTGACTGTTGGCAAACAAAATAAGACTGCTTCAGAATGTTGCGGAATAACTGGCTGCCGAGGAAGCAAATATTCATACATGTTCTAAATAAGAAGGCATGCTTCTTATATATGTGAAGATGACAGTAATTTTAAACAGAGCGTCAGAACAAATGAAGATATTCTGTAGCTGATGTTTCCTCCAAATACAGTAGGTCACATGTTGTTTTTTGCTGCTTCAGAATGTTTTGTTCAAGGCCTGGTGTTTTATGCTGGAATTCACTTCTGTGTTTATCAAAACATTTATAATTTTAACTTAACTGCGGTTCTCAGTGCATAATTTTTTTCCATGGAGCCTTCTATTTAATGTTTCTAAATTTGTCAATAGTATAATGTTAAAAAAATGCTTAAGGATTGGTGGAACTATTTATTTTTGTGATTTTTATTTTGATAGACACCATCACAGCTATGTTAGACTGCACTGATAGACCTGTTCTGCAGGCCATTTTCCTTAATAGTAACTGCTTTGAGCATCTCATCCGACTGCTGCAGAACTGCAAGGTACATTCCATTATTAATAACTTATTATTTCTGATCTCAACAAAATGTCATGCTTCTTGTAAGAGTTCATCTGTGTAAATAATCTTTGTATAACAGAATAAGCTAATGGATATTTAACAGTAGTATCATGTAATATTGGAAGAATTAACAAGACTGATATTTGTTAAGAATTGTGTAACTCACCAGTGTGAGATGATGTATGTGAAACATAAATTTAGCCCAGCCTTCACGATATTCGCTTCAGGTAATGTTTAATGCACCTCTTTCCATTATTCTTGTCTCTGTTTCTAACAGCTGTTTTTAAATGCTAACAATAAAGTGGCAGACAAGAGTGAAAAAGACCTTGCCAACAAATTACTGACAGAAATGAGTGAGGACCAGGTACCTACACAATTTTGCTTCACTTGAAGCCAAGACAGTGTAGCAGTCAGTGGGAAAAGTGATTCCTGTACTTTACCTTATCCATCCTCCTGAAACTGCTGCTGCTGGATGAATTCTGACCCCTGCACAGACCTGTGCTGCTTGTGTTTGGAAAGTAATCTTTTATGATAAGCAAATTACACTCATAACTTCACATGTATGGAGGTGCTTCAGGTTGTAGGTATTTTAAAAATATTAAGTACAAATTGTGCTACTTTTAATTTGAGGAGGGTGAAGTACAGGAATAGAATCCCAGTATCAATGCTATCAACCTGGTGGTGATTTCGTTTTTTCTTTTTTGCTTCTTTGTCTCAGCACGGTGGTCTATTGGGTTCTGGGGCTTTGTTTGTGAATTTGTATGGTTGTAGTTGATGTTCTGATTCTTTGCTTGCCATCAAGAACAGATGTTCACAATACAATGGACAGGCTGAATGTGGGAGGTGAGAAGAATCTGTCTTGAATTTCCATTAGCATAACAGAAAACGTCAAATGCAAATTCTTATTGTACCAATCCATATAGGAGTATGGAGGATTTACTGATTTTTTTTCTCATTTAAAGAGATAATGCAGTGCTGAGCACATGAAAGTATGTAGCCTAAAAATCTTGATTCTATTTAAAATAGCCAATTTAAAATCTTGATTCTATTTAAAACAGCCAATTTTATTGGTGTGAGGATCTGCATGTAAACATTTATTCACTAACATTGTCTTCTAATTTTGACTTCACATTGTCCAATATGCAATATAGTATTTCAGAAACTGTCCCATGGAGTCTGTTTATTTGCATAGTTCCACTGGTCATGTTTACAAAGGGACCGCTGGTATATGGCACATAATTTTCTGTTAATAAATTATCATGAAAAATATCCGTATTTAGAGGAATTAACTAATAGAAAACATAAAAGGGAAAATTATTTGAGACTCATTTGGTCTGGGTTAGATGTAGGAGGTGATGAAGTTATTGGATTGTGCTGGTATAAGTAATCACGTCTAGTGTGTGTGTGTGTGTGTGTTGCTTTGGTGTGTGCAGGAGCCGGCACTGAAATTAAAATGATGATTATCTCCATTTGTTTAAAGAACTGATTGTCAGCAAGCTATATATTCTGCAGCGCACACATACAGTACAAGGGGTTGGTTACTCCTTTTCCTCCCTCCCTCTTGAGATTGTCCATTTACAGCATGAGCAAAGTTTGTACATTTGTCCATCAGAACCTTTTACTGTAATGTGTGTGAACGCTTCTTTCCTCTTCTTGAATTACATGGCTAGTTTTCTGTCATTGTGTCCTTTCTTGTAGGTTGTGGTGTCATTAAATCCATGTTGGTGGGGAAATGATTGTAAAGCATGTTAATTATCTTTGGTTTTCATCCTGACAGAAGTGCACAGAGCACCTTCAGAGCAGAATTCTATTTAATATGTTTGTAAATAACACCTGCCTCTGCTGCTTTCAGGTGTTTCAGGGACAACTAGACCGCTTGGCAGTATCTACCATTCAAGCCCTTACAGCAGTGTTGCACAAATCTCCAGCTGCAAAGGTAAGTATACACAGTCATTGGTCTGTTTATGGCAGCTTTCTTTCTCATTTTTTGTTAAATATTTTAATGTAAAACCTTGAAGAATTGTTTTATTATTATTATTTATTAATAAAATAATATTTTGTTACTGACAGCAGGCCCCAACCAGATCAAGAAACCTTTTGTGCTTTTCTTCCTCATGCTTTCTTTATGGACTACATCATCATTTGGGCTGGACATTAATTTAATTTTATGTAAAGTTGGAACATGATTTTTGGGATTAGAGCTAATTTGGTTAATAAAAGACAGAAACTTGAAAAACTGAGTGTGAAAGAATTATTCACGCTCTGACAACCTTTACCTGCAACGAAAATTGCTTTAAGTTACATAAATGTTTGAAGGAGCACCTACATACTCCACATTTTATGTGAATTTTTCAACAGTGACTTTTTTGCCTCTCGCTACATTATTCCAGAGGCATTTCACATAAAATCCTGTTTCCTCCAACAAATTCACTCATATTTAAAATGTGTTTTCCACATCGTACAGATAACAATTGAAAATACCCATGCAAAGAGAAGGGAATTCACTTAATAGGATGTAACTGCTATTTGTTAACTACTAAGTAGATGTATATAACTGTGTAGATTTTACTGCTTGAGAGTTGTTTTCCATAAATTCAGTGCAAGGTGTAACCAGTTTTCAGAATGCTTTCCCATATTTAATAAAGTTTCTATCTCAAATATTTCTCAAGTACAGTAAAACCTCGATATAACGGACTAATTCGGGCGAGGGGGTGTCCGTTAAAGCCAAAAGTCCGTTATTTAATAATAATAATAAAAGAAACGATCAGCCATCAGCCCGCCCGCCCAGGTCCCGGCTGCTGGGACCCGGGCGGGAGCCGTCAGCCCGCCCGCCCGCCCGGGTCCCCGGCTGCTGGGACCCGGGCGGCAGCCAGCAGCCGGGACCCGGGCGGGCTGGCTGCTGGCTCCCGCCTGGGTCCCAGCAGCCGGGATCCGGGCGGGCTGGCAGCGGGGAGCCGGCAGTCAGCCCGCCCACTGCCTGGACCCCGGCGGCAGCGGGGAGCCGGCAGCCAGCCCGCCCGCTGCCTGGACCGGGGAGGCAGCGGGGAGCCGGCAGCCAGCACGGCTGCTGCCTGGACCGGGGAGGCAGCGGGGAGCCAGCAGCCAGCCCGCCCGCTGCCTGGACCGGGGAGGCAGCGGGGAGCCGGCAGCCAGCACGGCTGCTGCCTGGACCCGGGAGGCAGCGGGGAGCCGGCAGCCAGACCCTGAAAAAACGGATTTTTGGATGCATCGGACTTGCTCATAAATTTTGTCCGTTGCATCCGAAGTCTGTTAAATCAGGGTTTTACTGTATTATTAAATCAAAACATTTTTCTAGAAGAATATTTTACTTCTGCACCTACTTGTGTTTGTTTTCATTTTAGTCCATAGGTTCACCTCAATAATAAAACAACTGGTGTTTTGCAATAAACTAAAACGGCTAACATTTCAAAATATATTAAAACAATTGTACTGGAGATTTTGTTTATGGTCTGTAACAAGTAAAATAAAGCTCTTCTCTGTGCCTGTGCACTTCTGTTTGCCAGCTAAAATGAAAGTGTTTATTAAGCTACAGAAGATATTTTTGCATGACATAATATTATATGCAGTAGTCATGAATCTGTAACTATAGGCCTAATCCAAAACTCGTTGAAGTCAATCAAAAGACTATCCTTAACTTCTCTAGCCTTTAGATAAGGTTTGTAGTATGTTCTCATAAAGTATAACCTAACAATAAAGCTAGTTTTGTGTTAGATGAGACCCCATTAATGCAGGCTAAGTAATTAGCCATTAGAGTTAGTTGTGTCTGTCTCATTTATTATCAGAAGCAGAAGTTGGTCCAATAGTTACCTCCCCAACTTTGTGTGTCTAATATTCTGGACTGACAACTACAACTGCACTGCATACTTCTATTCATGTTGCTATTTTTTTTCTCTTCAGGAGGTCTTTAAAGAGCGGATTGGTTATGCACATATGTATGAAGTACTAAAATCTCTGGGTCAGCCCTCGCGAGAATTGCTAGAAGAACTTATGAATATGGTGAGACGTGATTGCTTTGAACATTATCTAAAATGGCGATACTCCTGGACAGGTTTTCTGACCTAAAGTCGTTATAGCAGGCCAGTAGTTCATCTTTGTTTTCTATGCTCTTCTTTTTTTCCAGGCTGCTGAAGGAGACCACATGTCTGTTGGAATTTTGGGCATTAGTAATGTCCAGCCCTTATTGCTGCTTATCCAGTGGCTTCCAGAGCTAGAGTCACATGACCTGCAGATCTTCATCTCAAATTGGTTGAAGCGAATCTGCTGTATTAACAGGCAGAGTCGTGCCACGTGTGTCAATGCAAACATGGTCATCCGCATCATTGAGACATTAAACTTCCACTCTTCACTCCATCGCACTTGTGCTGAGAACCTGATTGCCCTCCAGGGTTCTTTGGGAAGTCAGTCGATGAGCTCTGAAGAACTGCATCGACTAATACGACTCTTGAGGACTAATGAACCAAAGCAGGCTCACCCTTATGTCATCCCTGTGATGCGTGCAATTCTGGCAATGGCTCGGAAGCAAGGCCTGGACAGTGCCATGCAATATTTCAACTTGTCCCCTAGCATGGCAGGAGTTGCTGTACCACCTATTCACAAATGGCCAGGCTCTGCATTTTCCTTCAATGCTTGGCTATGCCTAGACCAGGACCAAGTTACACCTGACATCACCAGCAAGGGAGGAGGCAAGAGGAAGCAATTATACAGGTGTGTTTGCTGTGATTACTTTGTATGAAGGAACATCTTTTGGTAATCTGCATCCCATGGTGTACTTGGTAGCGATGCTTATATTTATATAGCACATTTTATCCAAAATACTTGTTAAACTGAATATCAGTTGAGTTTGTAAACAGGAATGACTTCATCCACCACTGAAGACATGACTATGCTATAGGAAAAGCCATGCAAATGCATGGTTAAAGGTTTCTGTATTGGGACAGTTATACTGCTAGTGTCGACAGGAAGGTGCAATTCTATAACTATATTAAGATTAAATTATTTGAGTAATGCATACTAACGTATATTTCTCATCCATGATGGCAGTTATTTTTTAAAAAAAGACCCCCCTAATTGTGATAGATAACCATGCATTAGCATAGTTCTTGTGGTGTGTAGGGGCCATAAAATGTAACTGCCTATGGTGTAAATATAGGTGTTCAATAGCAAATAAGTGCAAAAATTCAGGATAATACCTGAAAAAAATCCTTTTCTAACTGGAATGGCAGATGGAAATTTCTGAACCACAGGCCCTCCAGCAGCACAGAGCTCCACAATACCATGCTGGGGTATTAGTGAGTGCTGCCTTGGTTAAAAGTGCCATCTGTTTAATACCCAACACCATTTCCTTTATTTTTTTAAAAAGGTCTCCCATTCAAATCCTGATCCAAACCCGCATAGTTTCTGAAATCTAATGGTAGTACAACATAAGGAGAAATGGCTGCAGCTGGATTTGGACTTGATGATGCTAGAATAGTAGTTTGTGTTTTTAGTCATTTAATTGAATATAGAATATGATGTAGTCTAGTGTGTGGTGAGATAGGATATACTATGTTACGCTAAATATCCTGCTTCCCGGATAAGGATTGGTGTTGGCTACTCAGATGAACTTCTGAGATGCTTGATTGAAGAGAAGATAATAGCAAATAGGAAATAGATTACAAGAATAGAGGAATGATTAAAAACATAGGGGGTTACTTTACTTTGTTTCAGTGGAAAATGCTTTTTTTAAAATATACAACAGAAAAGACCAAGCTAGCTGCTATCTCCATGCTTTGCGGTCTCTATGTGAAAACATCTGTGTCAGGTGACCTCTTTACTGTAGTTCTTTTGACACCAAGAAGCCCAAAAGCCATATTGGCACATACAGCATGCAGAAACATCGTTGTGTCCGCTTCTTCTTGAGTACTGTACAAGTCTTGGGCTTCTTTACCACCTCTACTGGCGATGGACTTTGCTACTTCACAATTGGAAAAACATCCAGCAAGGAGTGTTTGTTTTGAGTGTGCTCCTACGCTCTCAGGTGCTTTTGGAACTCGAGATTCACAGAGGAATTTTACAAGTGACTGCTTGTTAAATGCCATGTTTAGAAACTTTTTCCATGGTGGCACAGAAGGAATTCACCAATCACCTGGTATTTCTTGCATCCAACCTTAGATTGTATCTTTCTGCAGTTTCACAGAATTACTATTGTCTGTCAAACTTTGATTACAGATTTATCATTCTCAGCTGCTTTTAGGACCTGCCCTGAGTTCTCAGCAGCCAGTTCATTGAATGTGGAAAATTTGTCTCCGGCTGTAATTTGTATGACAGCTCTGGAGTCTCTGATCTACAGTGTCCTGTTTCTTTGTTGTATGATCCTAGCTCATGGATTCTTTCTGCTTAGCACTTCTAGCTGATGCCCTAATTGAACTTTGTTTTTATTGCTCCATCTGCATGGAAGAGGCACATAGGTACAGGTCCTATTGGGTGACTGAGAACAGTTCCCCTTGAAACATCACTACTACATCTTGCTAAGGACAAGGCTCTGCAGGAAAAAAAGTCATCTGAACCGACAGCTGCTGTGATTCCTCTTCCCTTTCCACTTACATTTGGTCATCTTGGCCCTATCAGTAAAAGTTGATACTGATGCTAGATTTCTTTCCTGGGCTACATATGCCATCAGTATCAAGTGCAGCTCTCTCAAATCTCTCCATTTGTTCTTCACCAACATCGTCTGTTTTCAGTAGTGACTTGCGTACATCTGATGTTACAAGCATTCCAGTAGATATGTTGATAAGCACCACAAGATATGATTCATTGTCAAACAGTAAGATCTGTAACATGCTTCCCCCTTTCCCCCCCACCCCCCAATGAGAAGGCAAGACTGGTTTGTGGACTTTCTTCATTGTTTCTTGTTAGATCACTTCTTTCTATCATAGCCTTTGCATGTTTGTAATATGAAGCGGTGTATTCCCATCTTTAGCACTAATACTGACCTGTGTGTAAGTGTCACTGAATTAAATTAGTTCCTAGACTATTTCAAAGGCTAGCACTGCATACTTAGGCAATTAAAAATTAAAATATTCTAGCAGGTAGACTAGATGCTACATTGTATCAACAATCGCTTTCAAATGAAGAAGCATTACATTAAGAATTTGCGTATATTTACATACAAACTATGGGCATGCATTCTACTGCTACTGGTACACAATCTTCAGTGCGGAACTGATACGGTCAGCAACTATAGGTACCTGTTATCACTTGTGAGCTACTTTGACGATTAAGAATACGTGATGTCAAAATATTTCATGGTAGTATATTAAGGACAAACACAAAGTACTCCACTTGGGAAGGAACAGTCAGTTACATACATCCAAAATGGGAAATGACTGCCTCGATAGTACTGCGGAATGGGATCTGGGGGTTATAGTGGATCACAAGCTAAATATGAGTCAACAGTGTAACACTGTTGCAAAAAAAGCAAACATAATTCTGGGATGTGTTAGCAGGAGTATTGCAAGCAAGACACGACAAGTAATTCTTCCGCTCTACTCCACACTGATTAGGCCTCCACTAGAGTATTGTGTCCAGTTCTGGGCGCCAGATTTCAGGAAAGATGTGGACAAATTGGAGAAAGTCCAGAGAAGAGCAACAAAAATGATTAAAGGTCTAGAAAACATGACCTATGAGGGAAGATGGAAAAAATTGGGTTTGTTTAGGTTGGAGAAGAGAAGACTGAGAGGGGATGTAAAAGTTTTCAAGTACGTAAAAGGTTGTTTACAAAGAGGAGAGAGAAAAGTAGTTCTTAACCTCTGTGGATAGGACAAGAAGCAATAGGCTTAAATTGCAGCAAGAGCAGTTTAGGTTGGACATTAGGAAAAACTTCCTGTCAGAATGGATAAGCACAGGAATAAATTGCCTAGAGAAGTTGTGGAATCTCCATCATTGGGGATTTTTAAGAGCAGGTTGGAGAAACGCCTGTCAGGGATGGTCTAGATAATACTTAATCTAGCTTTGAGTGCGGGGGACTGGACTAGATGACCTATTGAGGTCCCTTCCCATGATTCCAAAATGTTGGTATTTGCCGTTTTTGTCATGTTAAACAGCTTTACCATGGGGATAGGGGGGGAATCTTGCCCTGGCAAACCCAGTAAAAAGGCTTTTAATACATTGTTGTTTGGTAGCTTTGACCAAGAAGCACCATATTAAGGTGCTGAAATTAATTTAAACAGTACAACTTGTAAGTATAGACATGTGGCAGTGTTTCTGGAATTGTTCAAAGAATGAGACTTTTTCATTTACCTCAGCTACAGGCTTATAGCACCACTTGACAGCTCCTCATTATACCTCATCTAAATGTACATAAAATAAGCTTCAAATTGTGTGGTGTGTGTAGGGTGGGTACATAAAATTCCACAATTGTGGACCTTTTTGGAGAATTGCTGCATGCTTACATAGCTTTCACTTAATATAGATGCATCATCTGTTTATTCTGTAAGTGCCATGATTAATAACGATTGTCATGAAAATACTTCTCATAATAACCACATTTGAGGGAATGTAACAAGCTTTGATGATTTTTTTTCCACATGTTTTTCATAATGAAGTGTTCAAGGTATTAAAAGAGCCTAAAGCCAGGTCTGTACTAGAAAAGCTGGCAAGCCCTCCTAATGTAGCTTCTACTGGCAATGAAGTGCTTTTGTCAGTATAGCTTATACCAGCTGGGTAAGTGAAATAAGCTATACCAGCAAAAGCACTTTGATGCCAGTATAACTGCATCTAGATTGATGCTTCTGCCAGTATAGAAATGTTGCAAAAGATTACCCCATCCCCACTCTCATGACATTACTTTACCTGGAAAAATTTCAAGTGCGGACCTGACCAAAAAATTCCCTGTAACAATTTCAAACTTACGCAATTCCTGTCAAAATGGTTCCTTAAGAAATATTAGAAATAAGAACACCAGTATTGCAGGATAATTAGCTTTGTGTATAAGGTAAATTTAGGAAAAGATTTGATTGGAGAAAAATACTTCCTAATTCATATAACAGGAGTCCCCAAGTAACCACAGTATTGGCAAATTAACACAAGCCTAAAGGCAGCCTTTTACTTCGTCCCACCTGACAAAATGGCATAGACTGAAGCCTAGGTTCATCTTCATTATAGAGGTGTCGTTTGCAGAGACTGCAGTCCCCCCCCACATGTAGTGCTTTATACTGAAACCAGCATAAACTGTGTGGATTTAAGATGAAAGGTTACATGCTGGAACCAAGGTTTGCATCTCCATGTAAAAGGTGAGGATGGCTACAACTTCTTTGAGAACATTGGATCACTTTTGTCCTGCACGTCATGTTTTGGGCTTCCTTGTACTACAGTTGTTGTTTGTTTTTATTAGGTGAACCACAATGTCACTTTGAGGATATTTTTACTCATTAGATATGACTAGTGATGATGGAATGTTTTCAGCTGTGCTGAACAATTTAAGCAGGTTTTGCACTGAATTCACATGCTGCTAGATACTCTTTAACAGTTCTGATAAACTGTCTCATGGATTTTTTTATTCTGTAGCTTTTTTACAGGAAGTGGGATGGGTTTCGAGGCCTTCATTACCTGCTCTGGAGCCCTGGTGGTTGCAGTTTGCACAAAGAGAGAATATGCAACAGTGATGCTGCCAGACCATTGTTTTTGTGATTCCCTCTGGGTAAGATTTGCTACTTAAATTTACTTTGATTAGGACAGAATAGCCTTAGCTAGGGAGAAGCAGCTGATAATCTTAACAAGTGATTTCATTTTTTTCTCTTGAATAAAGACATATTCCACTTCTAAGGATACGGCCTAATCCTTAAACATGTGAGCAGGTCTTATTGTAGACTTATTTGATAGGGTTTTGAGGGCAGGATGAGAGTATGTCCCTTGGCGTGACATAGCAGTGTGAAGCTTTTAGGAGTTGCTGTTTTTATTTATCAGCTGGCTGAGGAAAACTGTTGTCTCCATTTAATTAGTTCAGGGGTCTCCAAACTTTTCAGCCCGAGGGCCGCATTAGCTATCAAATAGCAGTTCGGGGGCCGACAACACACTCGAGGTCCAAATAAAAAAGAATCAAAACATGGATGTTGTTTTTAATTATTTATTTAATATTATTTTATTCAGTTATTATTTAATAACACATTGATACACTACACATGAACACCTGTTCACTACACATGAACACCTGTTCACTACACATGAACACTACACATGAACACCTGTTCACTACACATGAACACTACACATCAACCCCCCAACTGACCCACCCAGCCAGTTCTCTCCCCCCAAAACCTCCTTTCCTCCAACCCCCAACTGACCCACCCAGCCAGGTCTCTCCCCCCCAAAACCTCCTTTCCTCCAACCTCCAACTGACCCACCCAGCCAGGTCTCTCCCCCCAAAACCTCCTTTCCTCCAACCCCCCCCCAAATGACCCACCCAGCCCGGTCTCTCACCCCAAAACCTCCTTTCCTCCAACCCCCCCCCCCCCAAATGACCCACCCAGCCCGGTCTCTCACCCCAAAACCTCCTTTCCTCCAACCCCCCCCCCCAACTGACCCACCCAGCCCGGTCTCTCACCCCAAAACCTCCTTTCCTCCAACCCCCCCCCCCAAATGACCCACCCAGCCAGGTCTCTCCCCCCAAAAACCTCCTTTCCTCCAACCCACCCCCCAAATGACCCACCCAGCCCGGTCTCTCACCCCAAAACCTCCTTTCCTCCAAACCCCCCCCCCCCAAATGACCCACCCAGCCAGGTCTCTCACCCCAAAACCTCCTTCCCTCCCACCCACCCCCCCAACTGACCCACCCAGCCCGGTCTCTCCCTCCCCCCCCCCCCAACTGACCCGCTCAACCCGGTCTCTCCCCACAGACCGGTTTGCCGCCTTGTTTCGCCCCCCTGTAACTGCGTGGCGGTGCGGCGCGTCCCGGCCCCAGCTGAGCCGTCCTGGCCCCGCGGCGGCAGCCGAGCACGCGGCGGGTCCCGGCCCCGCGGCGGCAGCCGAGCACGCGGGGGGTCCCGGCCCCGCGGCGGCAGCCGAGCACGCGGGGGGTCCCGGCCCCGCGGCGGCAGCCGAGCACGCGGCGGGTCCCGGCCCCGCGGCGGCAGCCGAGCACGCGGCGGGTCCCGGCCCCGCGGCGGCAGCCGAGCACGCGGCGGGTCCCGGCCCCGCGGCGGCAGCCGAGCACGCGGGGGGTCCCGGCCCCGCGGCGGCAGCCGAGCACGCGGCGGGTCCCGGCCCCGCGGCGGCAGCCGAGCACGCGGCGCGTCCCGGCCCCGCGGCGGCAGCCGAGCACGCGGCGCGTCCCGGCCCCGCGGCGGCAGCCGAGCACGCGGCGCGTCCCGGCCCCGCGGCTGGCGGCCCGCGCGGGCTTGCAGGCCCCAGCGCGGAGCCGTCCCTGCGGAAAGCTCAAAAGAGCCAAACATTCTCTAAAGAGCCCAAAAGATCTCCACGGGCCGGATGAGAGGGCCTCGCGGGCCGCATCCGGCCCGCGGGCCGTAGTTTGGAGACCCCTGAATTAGTTAATGCTGCTGGCTTGTGAAGTTAATTTATTTGTTAATATTTATTCTGTTGGGTGGTTATTGCAAGTCTGATTATTGTCAGGGGGCTTAGAAGTTTTGTATTTGATCTTTAATGGTAAATTTAAATAAATGTCACTGTGGCTACCTAGACAAGTAATGATTACAGGATAGGATCGGAAATCACAGAATCATAGAAATGTAGGTGTGGAAGGGACCTTGAGAAGTGAATTCCAGCCCCTTGCATTGAGACCTAGATCATCCCTGCCAGATGTTAGTCCAACCCTGTTTTTAAGAACCTTCAATGATGGAGATTCCACAACCTCCCTTGGAAGCTATTCAATAACTAGACGAAATCCTTATAGTTAGAAAAAAAAATTATAATCTCTAATTTAAATCTCTTTTGCTGAAAATTAAGCCCATTGTTTCTTGTCCTTCCTTCATTGATCATGGAGAACAGTTGATTGCTGTCTTTTTTTATAATAGCCCTTTATATATTTGAAGACTGGTAACAAGAAGTCCCCCCTCAATCTTCATTTTGTAAGACTAAACATGCCCAGTTTCTTTAACCTTTCCTTATAGGTCAGGTTTCCTAAACATTTTATCACTTTTGTTGCTCTCCTCTGGACTCTTAATTTGTTCATATCTTTCCTAAACGGCCCAGAATTGGACACAGTATACCAGCTGCAGCCTCCCAATGCTGGGTAAAGCAGGATAATTGCTTCCCATGCCTTAAATCAATAGTTCTGTTAATTTTTACAGCTGCATCACATTGACTCATATTCAATTTGTGATCCCCCATAACCTCCAGATCCTTTTCAGCAGTACTGCCATCTAGCCAGTTATTCCCATTTTGTAGTTATGAATTTGATTTTTTTCCTTCTGAAGTGTAGTACTTAGCTCTTGCTTTTTTTTATTTAATCATGTTGAATTCAGATTGATTCTCCAATTTGTCCAAGATCTTTTTGAATTCTAACCGTGTCCTCCAAAGTGCTTGCAACCCCTCACAGCTTGGTTCCATCCATACATTTTTATAAGTATACTAGCGAATATACCCGGCGTTGCTCGGGTCTGTCAGAGGTGGGGAGGGGGTAGAGAGCTGAGTGAGTGCGGGGTCTGTTGGAGGGGGGAGGGGGAAGAGAGCAAACCTGACACCCCCACCTCACCCCCCCGACCAAACCCGACACCCCCACCTCACTTACCCCTCGACCAACCCTGACTCACATTTTCACCCCCCCACCCAAATCCAACACCCCCACATCACCCCCCTACCAACACCCCCTGACCAACACCCACACCTCACCCCCCGTAGACCAAACCTGACACACCCACCTCATTTTCCCCCCAACCAAACCCAACACCCCTACCTACCACCACAAACAAACCCGACACCCACACCTCACTTACCCCTCAACCAACCCCGACCCCTCTCCTCACTCCCTCAAACAAACCCAACACCCCCCACCTTACCCCCCCACCAAACCCAACACCCCCTGACCAACCCCAACACCCACCCCTCACCCACCCCGACACCTTCCCACCCCCCCAGACCAAACCCAACACCCCCGGCTCACTTACCCCCCCCCGACTAAACCCGACACCCCCACCTCACCCCCCGACCAAACCCGACTCGAGTCCATCGGAGGTGGGGAGGGGGCTGAGCGAGTGCGGAGTCCATTGGAGGGGGGAGGGGGCAGAGAGCTGAGCGAGTGCGGGGTCTGTTGGAGGGGGGAGGTGGCAGAGAGCTGAGCGAGTGCAGGGTCCGTTGGAGGGGGTATTATGACATCATAACTATGTCACAGAGAACAGCAGCTGCCCAGCTGATGTAATTGGCCTTTAAATAATTTCACCCCTGGGGGGCGTCAGAGGTGAGATTTGAAAAATTTTCGACTCTTACCCTGATTAGGACCCTAAGACCTATAAATGTACCAAATTTCAAGTCTCTAGCTCAAACGGAGTGGATGGAGTAAGTGCACGTACATACACGCACGCATACACGCACGCATACATACACGCATACACCATTTGACTTTTATATATATAGATTAATGGTTACTGTCTCTGAAGTCTCTGTAAAGGGGCCATGCCAGTGTCATGGTAATTCTCTATTCCTTTGATATTTTTAAGGAGAAGAAACAAATGCAGCTGGATCAGTTAGATGGCTCCTGAATTGTGGGTTTGTGTTATGGGAATGTCTAAGGTTTATAAACTCTAATTTAGTTCAAAGATGAAGGCTTAGAAAATGTGAAAAAGTTACTCTGTTGCCCCATCCCATTCCTAAGGCTATATTTTAGGGACTGCAATGCGTTATTATGAAGGGCGTCACATATCTTCCCCCCCCCCCAAAAAAAACCCCAACCTTTCTGTAATGTACACTTTTCTTTAAAAAAGGAAGGCGTTGATTGATAATTGATCTCATCTTTCAGTGATGCTATAAACGTTTATCTGCTATCATTTCTTCACCCATTTAATGGTAGCAATGTTGGGAAGACATGCAGAATTGTTTTGCTGCATTTTAATAATTATCTAATCAAAATGTACTGTTATACTACCTATCCAGCACAACATAACTATTGTTCATATGCCTGGAAAGAGGCCCTTTGGTCAAAGCTTTGTCTACATCTACGTCAATGGACAACAAAAGATTTCTGCTCCGCTTAGATTTCCTGCCATGAATGAAGTAAGTCTGTTCTTCCCATCAGACCACTAACCTAGTGATTTCTTACCGAACAAAGCTTTGTAAAATGGCGGTCAGATAAAACTAAGAAATAAAAAGGGAAAATGGATCATCCGTAATAGGAACTGATTAGCAGTTGTTTTTAATTTTCAAGTGACGAGAATAGTTAAGCTCATTCCCAACTTGTCTCTTTGAACCATCTTAAATACAGTAAACCCTCGATTTAACGGACCTCGATTTAACGGACTTCGGATGCAACGGACAAAATTTCTAAGCAAGACTGATGCATCCGAAATTCATTTGTCGAGGGCTGGCTGCCGGCTCCCGGCTGCCGCCCAGGTCCAGGCAGCGGGCAGGCTGGCTGTCGGCTCCCGGCTGCCGCCCGGGTCCAGACAGCGGGCGGGCTGCGGAGCTGCCGCCCTGGCCCCGTGGCGGACAGGTTGCTGCTCCGATAGCTCGGGTTTTTTTATTATTAAATAACGGACTTTCTGATTTAATGGACACCCCCTCGCCCGAATTAGTCCGTTAAATCGAGGTTTTACTGTACAGCAGAGTAGAAGAAGACTAGATGTTGACCAAAAATTATCTTTTGATGGTGGTTCAGTGGCCTGTATAACCCATGTTAGATCCTTTTATGTGAGGGTTTTTTTTTTTTTAAACTACTATCACAATTAGCACTACCAGTCTACCTTGTTGGCATTCCTGCCAGAGAGGATAGTAGGTTAATACACAGTAGAGAACTACCTTGTCTCACTAGGGGCTTGTCTTCACTAAAGCCGTCAGGGATCGATCTTCTGGCGATCGATTTATCGCGTCTTGTCAAGATGCAATAAATCAATCGCCAGCAGCACCTCCGTCGACTCCGGAACTCCAGCTTGCCAAAAGGTGCAATGGGGGAGTGCGCCGCCGACCGCCGCCACCGTGAGGACGGCAAGTAAGTCGGCTGTAGATACACCGAATTCAGGTATGTTGTTAACGTAGCTGAATTTGCGTATCTACAGCCGATCCATCCCCCCAGTGAAGACCAGCCCTAGGAGGTGGTTCTCAGTACATTTGGGAGCACACAGGAAGTTTGAGTAATCTTGCATGTGGCACTGTCTGTGCTGTATTTGTTTAGGGGATACATTAGTAGGGACATTTCTTTTCAGTGCTGTTAACTGATCATTTCTACATGCTAAATACTAAATTAACCTTAATAAGCACAAGCCAATAGAATGCCAAAATGATTATATGTAATATGTGGATGCTGTGTTAAACAGTTGATCCTTTTTGTGGAACAAGTCTGTTTTAAACCTGGGTTACAATGTTATGATACTGAGCCATTATTTTTATAGACCCGAATTCTGCAATCCTCCTTGGTTTGGGGCATATATTCATAGGAGTAGTTCCATTGACTTCACTATGACTACATGCATGACTTGTGTGTTTCCTGCAAAGGTTGCAGAATCAAGTAGTTATTAAAAGCAAACATAACTGCTGATAAGACAAAACTGTTGATTTTTTTGATACACCTGTGAGTTTTAAAAACTTGAAAATATTCATTCATCTTCTTTTATAAACATTCAGGGGGGGGGACCTCATGCTGCACAAGATGGCATAGGAAGATGGCATTGAAGCTTTTTATTAGTGCAAGAAATCAAGCAGAATACTTCATATGACAAGATTATTGTAGGAGATATATCTTGCTAAAGTACTAGGGTATGATCCAAGGGGAATGGTATGCTGGACAGAGGTGTGGCTAGAAGCCTTGATGCTTCCTACAGAGGCCAGTAACAGACCGTGGGAACAAATTACTCCTGCTTAGAGAAGGATTAGTATGCACTTTGTAGTACTTTTTGTGCGTAATGCACACCAACAATGTATTGCTGTCTTTCTACACCTGTTTCCTTAGTCAAGGCAGATTTGCTCTGAAAGTTCATTAGATTTAGTTCAACTCAGTTATTTTTATGTTTAATTTTGTGACAGTCTCAAGGATGTTGGACATTCAGCTGCAACATTATTTTATTTATTTTTATTTTTATTACTCCTGTGTCTCCAGCCTTTTACTTCTTGCTGCATTGGTTCAGCTGGTCAGAGGACAACCACTCCTCCTCCATCTCAGATACCGGACCCACCCTTCTCCTCCCCTATTACGCCTCATCGAACATCTCTAGGAGGGATTCTCTCTCCAGCCAGTTGGGGCGGACTGCTTGGGAAATCAGAGTTGATCACCAAGTTGATCTCTGCGGGTACCCAGGACAGTGAATGGGGATGTCCAACATCACTGGAGGGCCAGCTTGGGTCAGTTATCATCTTCCATGAAGCACTGCAGCCCTCTCAGGTGAAAGCTTTATATTTGGCAGGTAAGTGGTTGGTGGTGATGGTTGTATAGTGGTAATATCTACAAGCCCAGCTATTGTGCCACATCCTATACCAACACCACAACAAAAAGATGGCCCCTGCCCTCCAAAAATGTACAGTCTAACTACACAGCTGGCACTGTGCCAAGCTGGTCGATGTGTCCTTAAAATAAACTGTGGGCCAGTTATTTGAGTTGATTCATCTCCTTTTATAGTAACCCATTTATGTTGTAATATATTTGGTATATTTACACAGATTTTCCTATTCGCCAATCATGTATCAAATGTGTAGACATGCAGAGAAATCCACAAGAATTTATATCCACCAATCCTGAAGAGATGTAAAAAAAAAAAAAGTAGACCGATATTATTATTATTAGACAGATATTATTCAGTTAAAGGCCACAGCTTTGTCCATACAAATTTTCATCATTCTTTTGCTTGTATTTTAAAGATATTTTCAGTTTCCTTTATCTGTTTTATTATTGGTTCATATCCAGTTTTAAAAAGCTCATGCAAGAGTCTATGTATGATATAACAATTAATAAAACTTAAAAATAAGTCATACTTCTGTGTGATCTTGAAAAGAGAACTAAACTTGTCTGAAGGGCTTGAAATCCTGAGCTCTTTGAAGTGGGAACCACTTGTATAAACTGCAATCTTGAGTGTCTTTTCAAACTATTTGCCAACATATGGGTAGGTAAGTAAGAAAGAGTATTCAAGTGTATTCTTGTGGTTGATAAGCCACTTAAAAGTCACTGTTCGGCCTTATGAGCTCATCCTTTATGACAGGGGTGGGGAACCTCCGGCCCGCGGGCCTTATACGGCCCGCCAAAGCCTTCCATCCGGCCTGCGCACGTCCCTGGCCGGCGGCTCCCCCAGGCGCTTCCCGGTCCCTTCGCCGAACGTGGAGCTGCCCCCCGCCCTGGCAGCTCGGGGCGGCTCCGCGCTCGGCGAAGAGGCTGGAAGCGCCTCGGGGAGCTGCCGGCCAGGGACGCGCGGGGGTGGCTTTGCGCTCCGGCCGGCAGGCGGGCGTGGCTCTGCGCTGGGGCCGGCAAGCGCCTGGGGGAGCCGCCGGCCAGGGATGCGCGCGGGCCGCCAGGCGGGGGCGGCTTCCCCAGGCGCTTCCCGGCCCCTTCGCCGAACGCGGAGCCGCCCCCGCCAGGCGGCCCGGGGCGGCTCCGTGCTCGGCAAAGAGGCCGGAAGCGCCTCGGGAAGCCGCTGGCCAGGGACGCGCGGGGGCGGGTCTGTGCTCCGGCCGGCCGGGGGTGGCTCCGCGCTGGGGCCGGGAAGCGCCGCGCGGCCACCCTCAGCCCGGCGGCGAAACGAGGAGCCGTGGGGAGCCGACGGGGGGGGGGGGGGGGGGGAGAGAAGAGACAACGGGCTGGGCGTGTCAGTGGGGGGGGGGGAGGGGGAGGGAAGGAGGTTTGGTGCGGGGGAGGCTGGGCTGGGCGGGTCAGGTAGGCGGCAGGACCCTGGCTGGCAAGGGGCCAGTGGGGGAAACCCCAAAGCAGTGCAGGGCTAAGCACTCCGCCTGCCACTGCTTTGGGGTTTCCCCCGCTGGCCCCTTGCCAGCTGGGGTCTCAGCTCCCGTTGCCAGCCTGGGCTTCGGGGGGTGGGGGGGAGAGAAGCAGCCCGCGGATTACATTATAACTGTCAAAATGGCCCTTGGCGGAAAAAAGGTTCCCCACCCCTGCTTTATGATTTACATTAGCAATTGAAAGATAATCTTTTCCAGAATATTTTGATGTGCATAGAGCTATCTTTAAAAAGCTTAGGTGTATGAGTTACATGATGTCTTATTACTACCAAAAATTGTAAAAAGAATGCACTTTGATAAGTGAACAATCACAGCATTTTAAAATAAATGTAATCTCATTTTATTACTATTTAATCCCGTCTTCAATATACGATCTTCCTAACTGGTCTTTAGGGAGAGATGACAGTTGAGTGTGAAATGGAATATTTGTGAAGACAAAATACTGACAATTTTTGAACATAGAAATTTCATTTCATATAACTTAATTTGTTTTTTAGCCAGAGGGTTATTTGTAAAGGGAGGAAAACCCCCATGGAATCAGTGTTATTTTTTAAAATAATCTTTTGGTTAAGGAGATATGTCAAATGTTTGGTCAGAACATGTATAGTTCAAGGTGTCCTGTTTGTATGTCTAGCAGAGTTTAGTGTAGTAAAATTTATTAACACAAACTTTAAATCTACCATATACTTAAAAATATTTTACAGGCCCAAACTGTTTAACTCCATGGAAATCCCAAGAATCGGAAGTGGCAGATCTGCCCAGTAAAGTGCTTCTTCACTATACACCCAAGGTAGTAATCATCCTGTTTTCCATTTGCTTACATACTTTAGAGTAGTTTGGTTTTTTTTTCTAAAGGTTAAAACATGTTCTGAACAGTAGCTTTAATGTTTACAGAATTACTTTGATTAACTTTTAGAATGGAATAGGTTTGCTTTTATGGACAAAGTTTTCTTTATTCCTTAAAGTGATGTTGTCCGGCTATGCAGGAAGGAGGACAGGAGATAAAAGTATACAGTGGAAGTAATTCCATAACAATTTACATATATACAGGGGAAGTTCTGGCAGCTCTCCCCCTTTACCCATCCTGGCCCACCCATCAAGTGAGGTTTAAGCAGGGGAAGGGGCTAAAAAGGAGAGAGGGTTGGCTCCTTGCCATACCAGTCATAGCCCTGAAACTCCTATTTCTGCTCCTTTAAAGAATACCTCTTTTAAATCCTTTATCAATGCATTGTATCTGATCACCATATCCTTTCTCCATGGAGTACCTGCACTGGATATCTTCCACCAGGAGACACCAGCAATTAGCTTGGCTGCCTCCCCCACATACGTAGCCAGGCTCCCAGACATCTACTAATGTTCTCTTTCATATTGATTGGCCAAAAACATGTCATCTCCTAAGTCTGACAGGGTAGACTTTATCCTCCCTGAAAAAAAAATGGGTCTGTACTTTAGTATGTTGTGAGGGGATTCCCATCGCCATGAATCAAGAGGGGCCCATTCTTTTCTGGCCTTATTGCCATATATGCCCAGCCTCCACACTGCAGATCCCAAGCTCACTGTGCTATCATAGAATAATAAATTCACCCTGGCCTCCTCAATCTGCCTTTGACATCTTCAAGGTTAATATCACCCCCTCCCAGTACCGTATTTTCCGGTGTATAAGACGACTGGGCGTATAAGACGACCCCCAACTTTTCCAGTTAAAATAGCGAGTTTGGGATATACTCGCCGTATAAGACTACCCCTCTTCCAACGCACACCAAATAAAAATTAAAAAAACATCAGATTTGAAGGGGGTCAGGATGGTCTCAGGGTGTCTGCAATGCTCACCCTTTTCAGCAAAGAAACCCTCACATACCCAGTGAACAGACTCAAAACCAGTTACAGGCAATGCCCCTGGGGAAAAGCCACCCCACTCCCAAATCAACCCCCACCAACCCCAACTCACTCCAGCCTCCACTTCCTAAATCACCCCACCTCAAATCTCCACCCACCCCACCCCCTAACTCACTCCAGTCCACGGCCCCAAATCTCCTGCCCCACCCCACCTCCAGTCTCCACCCCCGCAACCCTCTAACTCACCCCACATCTCAAATCCCCTGCCCCAACCCCACTCCCTCCACTCAAACCTCCCCCCAACTCACCCCAAGGGAGGTCGCACTGGGGGGTGCCCCAGGGCTATGAGGGAGTCACTCTGGGGGTGCCCCTCCCCTAACTCGCCCCCCCGGCTGCCGCCGCCTCCCCCCAGACCCAGCACCCCAAGGTCGAGCATCCCCAGCTCCCCGCTCTCACCCCAGCGCCCTGCTGCCCTGCCCGGCTCTGGCTCAGCGCCGGCGGGCTCCGCACCCCGCTGCCATCCCCACTCCCCCCGCTCCCCGCCCAGACTCGCTTCCCCTCCTCACACAGGAGCAGCCGCCGCCATTTTGAACCCGTCAGACTCTCACACACATAGGATCGGCCCGGCCACCACAATATGCCTGCGCGACCGGTTCAGCAGATTCTCCAGTTTCAGCAGATTCAGCAGATTCTCCAGTTTCAGCAGTTTCAGCGACCGCAGATTCTCCAGTTTCAGCACCCGGCGTATAAGACGACCCCCGACTTTTGAGAAGATTTTCCTGGGTTAAAAAGTCGTCTTATACGCCGGAAAATACGGTATATATCCCTCAATTCTCTCAAGTACTAGTTTGCTGATCCTAAAACTCCAAAAAAGTGCTACTGGAAATGCCTCCCTGACTGTGCAACTTCCAAATGTAGATTTGTTTTTGTTACATAACTGCATTCAAATATAAAACTTTAGAGCCCACAAGTCCACTCAGTCCTACTTCTTGTTCAGCCAATTGCTAAGACAAACAAGTTTGTTTACATTTATGGGGTCCTACTTATAATTCCCCAACCTGTAGTGCACTTTCACAAAAAAGAGATTGCACTACAGTAATTATATGAGGTGAATTGAAAAATACCATTTCTTTAGTTTCTTTTTTTTTCAATGCAAATATGTGTAATTAAAAAAAAATCATAAAGTGATCACTGTGCACTTTGTAGTCTGTGGAATAATTGAAAACAAAATATTTGAAAATGTAGAAAACATCCAAAATATTTAAATAAATGGTATTCTATTATTGCTTAAGTGTGATTAAAACTATGATTAATTGTGATTTTTATTTTTAATATTTTATTGAATTTAATATTTTATCTATGATTAATTGTGATTATTTTTTATTTGTTAATATTTAATATTTTAATTGTTTGATAGCCCTAATGGCTATCCATTGCCGTATTGGACAGACAGGACTCCCTTTCATTCCCTGCCTTGCAACCTCCATCTAGTGCTGGTCACATTCCGGTGCTACCAACCTTGTCATTCTCCTGTCTTGAAATCTGTTTGTTCAAATGTCCTGGCTGTGGGTGACCCACTACACCCTGTAAGCCATGTAGTGCTATGAAAACATTTTCAGAAGCAACTACCCAGATGGCTTTAATCAATTCTCTGTTGGCTTCCCCCAAATGCAGCTAGTTCACCATGGGGAGTGTTTGCTTCCCCAGGATTCAGAGGGGAATCCATTTGGTAGACAGACAGACCACACTGGGATCCACCTACCCCATTCCTTGCCTGTGCAGCGAAGATCCCACATCCCCGGTTTCCCATGGCCTCGCAAGCGCCATTCTCCACCCTGAACTGGGGTTGGAACTTGCATCCCTGGCTGGAAGGAGGACACCTTCCCTCCTCCTGTTCTCACAAATCTGCTCCAGCCCTGCTCCAATGAGTTTGAAACTCCTTCCCTTTTTTGCTACAAAACACTTGCTTCTGCTGCTGCAGGTTGGAGAGACTCTTCCCCCCTCCACCTCCCTGTTCGCACCAGTCTGCTACCATGTGGAGCCACCAGAGAGTGAAGTTTGTGCAGCTGTTCCTGCTGCACAGCTGGTCAGTTAAGGAGGCTTTTCCTACACTGGGGTGGACCTAAATAGTCCCCCATTTCTTCCAGTCACCTGGGGTGGGGGGGTCACTGTCCCACACCAACCTGGTCTGAAGCTGCAGCACTCTGGCTGTTCAGCCTTTAAAAGGGTCACACACCTTTTCCTACAAGCCAGACAATGGTCCCCACTGCTTAATGTGGGGTGAGGTCATTTTACATGATACTGTGGAATAAAACTTAAAGAACCACAGCTGGATGGCCCTTTGGGGTGGTATCAGAGTGTGAGTGTTTTGAGCCTGTCATTCTCTCCCTCCTGCTTTTACTGAAATATGGTGTGTGGTGTTTCCCACCCTTTTAGGGTTGTAGCTTTTTCTGTGCATTTACTTTTTGGGTAGAATGGTTGAATAAACTATCTCCCGGCACTGGTATTAATGCCCCCCTTAGTATAAAGGGTACAAGTCGACACTCTCTCCTGAAGGACAAATTAATAATCTAACTAATTTCCATTAACATGAGTAGTGTGGGTTCCTGGATTAGGCCTTTCACTGTCCACAACTAAACTATAGATTTGTGCATTTTATTTCTCATTCTACCAAGTGCTGTAAGTGGTGAAATTATGAATAGTGAATCCAAGATATTAGGAAATGTATTCTGGGTATCCCACATTGTTGAAATCTTGCCATTCGTATCACCGCAGTGCTGTTTCCTGCCTTACCTCAGTATGCCATGCACTCTTATGTAAATGTATAGGTAATTCAATGACCCTGACTTTGTTTCAGAAGTTATGCTGAAGCTCATGTTTTCTTCCTTTTTTAGGCCTGCAGAAACCCAATCTGTCTTGACCTGTCCACAAATCTTTTACATGGAAGGCTAACTGGAAACAAAGTAGTGAACTGGGACATCAAGGTAAATTAATATTAAATCATCACAATCTGGTGTAAATGCAAAGCAGTTCTTGTATACTGAATGCTTAAGGAGTGCTAGAAGATCCCATTGTGCAGGAGCAACCCCACGCAAAGCAATGTTTTCAAGGTGAATTAAGCTAATTTTAGGGTGGTGGTGCGTCAAAGTAAATTTTGGGAAACTGGAGTCATGCTAACACAGTCATAGATAACAAACTTAAATTAGAATATTAAAAAGTTTTGTGGTACTGCAAGTAGTACATTTTATATTTTTGAAAGCATTTTATGACCTCTACCTTTTCCTGACTAATAATACTTGGTACTAGTGTTTAAATCTTCAAAGCGTTGAACAAACATCAGTTTACCTAGTCCTCCATGTAGGTAAATGTTTCTCATGTTCCCACTTCCCCCCAAAATACTCTAATAATTTAGTTCTTGCAGATTCACAGAGAGAGGAGGAGATTCACTGAGTGTGCACCAGCTTAGTCTATTATGTCACTGTTTACCTGTTTATTCACCAACTCACCCATCTGCCAACTCAGTAGCACACACTAATCCCAACGGTCAGAATCAGACCTGATTGATATATATAGATATAGATATTGTGACAAGGTGGCTCCTCGGACTCCCCAGACTCAGGTCCTTTAGCAGTTCTCTCTGGCTGGATTTGGCTTCTCGCTGGCTAGGAAGGGCTAACTCCCTCCTGCTTCCCTGCCTGCTGGCAGCCTCTCTGTCTCTCGCTCTCGCTCTCACTCTCCCCTCCTCAGCTGGGGATGAGTGTTTTTAAAGGGCTCTGACAGCCTTCTCAATTGGGTTCAGCTGGTTCTGTTTTGGCCAGTGGTAGCCTTGCTGAGCTGGACCCAATTAACCTGCAGTTACCCCTCTCACCACAACCTTCTCTGGCAGTCGCCTGCCCTGGGTTTACCACAATATATAGATATATAGATATAGGAGCAACATTGATTTCCAGGTCTGACTTGGACCCAAAAGTATCATCTAGGCTAAGGATCACTTGCTTGGTGCACAAATCAAAATGAACTACCAAGCTGGAATCCTCAGGTACAAAATACGTTTTTCTTCTTTGAGTGCTTGCTCATGTCCATTGCATTGTAAGTGGCTGCGCTCGCCACATGCAATGGTGCCAGAAGCTTTTCCCTCAGTGGTATCCATAGGGGCTGGCTCTGGTGCCCTCTGGAGT
This sequence comes from Sternotherus odoratus, assembly GCA_032164245.1. NCBI lineage: Eukaryota > Metazoa > Chordata > Testudines > Kinosternidae > Sternotherus > Sternotherus odoratus. Next base: position 14,968,209 of record JAVMKO010000011.1, on the reverse strand, counting down.
AGCACGAGTATGTGCTGGTATAAGGGGCACCACTGGCTCCCTTCTGCCTTAGTTCCTTCTTACTGCTGGTGCCGGTGCTGGAATGTTTCCTTGCTTCAGAAAGCTTTCCTGTCTCTACTGTGTCTAGTAGTGAATTTGTTGTATAAAGTAGTTTCGTTAATAGTTTCCTTAGTGTGAAGTTAGAAATAGTGAGTTAGTCCCAGCATGCAGGGCATGCCTCGGTCCCCGGGCTTCAAACCTTATATTGTTGAAAAAAACATATGGCAGTCAGTGACCCCCATAGAAGCTGCCTGAAGTGTTTAGGCCGGGAAACATTTGCAAGAACTTCAGGCCACAGACTAAAACAGTGGGACATTCATCTCCAAGCACTCTTTATAGAGTCCGCCTTTGCACCGGGCTTGGAGTCGACAAGATTGCACTCTGCTCCAAGCACTGTGGCTTGGTCCAGAGCATGCCACCTGCACCAACCTCCGACCAGCACCAGTCCCCATGCCCAGTACCGGCTAGTGGCAGGGTGCTGGTTGAGAAGCCCTTAATCAGCTCCTGCCACTCCAGTCTCAATCAGGGGAATAGATTGGGGCTGGGTGAATAGCCCAGAGCCTGCTTGGTAACTGGCAGCACTTGCCAGTTTTATTAGCCCAGAGCTATAAAGCCTGGGAGGAAGCCAGTGAAGCAGGAAAAGGGAAAGAGAAAGGTCAAGCACAGAAGGAGGTGGGAGTCTCCTAGTATGTTGTAGGCCAGACCTTCTTGTAGGCAAAGTAGCTATGAAGCCTGTATATAATTGGGAACCAGTGGTTGGAAACCTAGTGAAAATAAAGAGCATGGGTGTTGCACAAGACTGAAATGTCCCTGACTCATTGAAGAGGGAGGCCAAGGGCCAAATATTCAGGGGCTCAGTTTGGGCCCTGTTACACATAGGGGCTTGTCCGGGACTACAAGCCACCACCAGGGTGTGGCAACCCAAAGATAGAGGAAACCTTGCAGTGGCTAGCCAAGCAGCAGGAGGAGATGCAGAAAACACTGCAGGCCTTCCAGCAATCCCACCAGGTGGAGAGGCAGCCCTTACTCGCCTGGCAGGCCGGACAGCAGAAGACTCTCCAGGATTTTATTAGAGAGCAGGACAATGTGCAATAGGAGCTCCAGCAAAAGCTGGTGAGTCTCCCAGGAGGAGATGGCACCCGCGTGCCAGGAGTAGGCCTATGTAAGATAGACCTGGACGATGACCCCAGTGCCTTCCCTGGTACATTTGAGTGGGTGGCCATGGGTGCCAAATGGGATAGGGCAACCTGGACCCTATGATTGACCCCCTATCTGGCCGTCATAGTGCAGGCTGCCTATATGACACTAAACAATGAACAGGCCAAGGATTGTGACACAGTGAAGGTGGCTGTCCTAGAATGCGTGGGACTATCGGCAAAGTACCGACTAAAATTTTGGTCGGCCTGGTGGAAGAGAGATTTGAGGCCCCTAGCCTTTGCCCAGAAGCTGACGGACTGGGGCACGCGTTAGCTAGCCACCCAAACGGTGGGGGAAATCATGGAAAGGGTGACCCTTAAGCAGTTTGTACAGGGCCTCCAAGATACTCTGCGAGTCTGGGTTTGGTGACACTAGCCGAACACCAGGCCGCTGTTACATTGACGGAGGAGTATGCGAAGGCAGATTTTCCTCGAAAGGAGGGCAGGACATGCCGAGGTAGGACATACTGAGACTTAGCATTGGGGAGGACACCCTTAGAAGCCTGAAGAAGGAGGAGGAGACCAAGGGAGCCCCCAGTCTCCCGGGGCAGCTTGTGTGCTGGCGATATGGATGAGGAGAGGAGAGAAAAAACAGGAAAAAAAAATTTGTTGTAAAACCACAAAAGTTAGCTGAAAGATTTGCAAACAATTGTTGTCTGAAACACCTTTGAACCTAGTTTTAAAACTGATGTGAATTTGTTACTGTTCTGTTTAACTAGTTTCCAAGTGATATGGAATTCTGATTAACTCATAAGTGCCCATCTTATTTCTTTTACATTAAAAAACAACAACAAATACTCTACAAATTTATGCACGTTTTCTCTCTCCCCCTCCCTCTAGGATATGATAAATTGTATTGGTGGATTAAATGTGCTGTTTCCACTGCTGGAGCAGATCAGTTTTCTCAGTGGACAGGTGCCTGAGAGGTCTGAAGGGGAAACTATACCTCAGGAACTGGTGACTCCAGTAGAGGGAGACTGGGTGGTGTTATCATCCACAAAGGCTTCAGGTAGGAAAGTACTACAGATTTAAGACCATATTACAGTTAAAGATTTAATAAAAACAGAGGACTACAACAGTGGAAAGAATTGGTTTATATGGTTACATATTACCTCTGTTATAGTAGCCATGTAATTTGAATAAACTATTTTTACTCCTGATCACTCCTCAGTCGGCTTTGGATCACTAAACTCAATGGCACGCTTTCCCATTGTTTCAATATGCCCTGAATCGGGGAGATAATGTAGTATTTCATGTTACGGACCAGTAGCCTGCAGAATTTTAGTTAAATGAAATTTAGTTAAATTATTGAAGTTGTTAGTAATTTATGAGTATAAAAAAAATTATGAGTTTAAAAAAGCCCATATGAAAGCTCTTTAAATTTTAAGAAGAAAAATGTTTTCAAATAGCTCTTCAGCTGTGCTGAATTAACAGCCTGGAGAGCATTCATGTAATCATAGGGGAGCCTCTTAGAAATTAAGACTTGTGAAGGAATATGATACAACTTCCGGTTTTGCTTCATTATTTGTCCTTCCTAATTTAAAGTAGTTCTACGTATAATAGGCATATCCAGATGTGGGGAAAGAGGAAGAAATGTATGTGTAGAGCAAGTACAGAATATGCAAAAGATGATCCAGGTTGTGGCTTAGAATATCTTGTCCAATGCCACAGGTGAATGGACAGAGCAGCTGAAGTCATGACTGGCATTTGCTTTGTTTTATGGATGAATATAATGAGTTTGCCTCAGGATCACAGGATCTAACCGCTGTCTACAGCAAGGTAGCAAATATCAGTGGAGAGAGGAAGCTCAGGAAAACAGTGAAGAATAAAAACTCTTGATTTCACTTCTTATTCCTCCTAATTTGACACACTAATGAAACGATAAAAAAGGATTTTTACTGAATGATCTGTTTTGCAGAGGCTCGTCTAGAGAAGAATATTGTTGCAACTTTCATCTTGATGATAAAACACTTTATTCAAAGACACCCTATTAACCAAGATAATCTCATTCACTCCCATGGAGTTGCTACCTTAGGAGCCTTGTTACAGAAGGTGAGAATTTATTCCTCATATAATCAAGGTTATGGGTGAAATCCTGATTCCACTGAAATCCATTAGACCATGGTTTCATTCTAAATGTCAAAGATTTTCTGGGGTTCAGACTATTCTCAAACTGGTATTTGTGCTTGCTAGTGCATAGGAACATACAGTTAGCATAATTAACTTTGTACTTCCCTTCTGTATTGCATATGTACAGATACAATACATAGACTAATATAATATTTATACATTCTTGTAGATTTCTGAAAACAAGATGTTATGATACTTGTGATACTTTGTCTACTTAGTTTATGTTTTAAGGATCTGTACTGGGACCAATGCTGTTCAACATATGCATAAATAATTTGGAAAAAGGGGTAAACAGTGAGGTGGCAAAGCTTGCAGACCATACTAAATTACTCAAGATAGATCAGTCCTAAACAAACTGAGAAGAGATGCAAAGGAATCTCATAAAACTGGGTGACTGGGAAACAAAATGGCAGATGTAATGCACATTGGAAAACATAATCCCAACTTTATATACACAATTATGGAATCTAAATTAGCTGTTACCACTGAAGAAAAATGGAGTCATTGTGGGTAGTTCTCTGAAAACATCCACTCAGTGTGCAGCAGCAGTCAAAAAAGCAGGCCATAATTTGCCCACCCCTGATTTAAAGACTTCAAATTACAGAGAATCCACCATTTATTCTAGTTCAAACCACCAAGTGATCTATGCCCCATGCTGCAGGTGAAAACTGCCCAGGCTGTCTGCTTGTTTGACTTGGGGGAAAATTCCTTCCTGACCCCAAATATGGCAATCCGTTAGATCCGCCAGCCAGACATTATAGTGAATATTTTCCCAGGTAACTCAGAGCCTTCCCCATCTAGTGTCCCATCTGCACCCATTGGTTGCTACTAGCAGTTGCAGATGGGCCAGTGCCCTTGTAGGCAATCACACCATCCCTCCATAAACTTATCAAGCTCAGTCTTAAAACCAGTTACGTTTTATGCCCCCACTGCTCTCCTGGGGAGTCTGTTCCAGAACTTTACTCATCTAATTATTAGAAATCTTCATCTAATTTCACACCTAAACTTGTTGATGGACAGTTTTATATCCATTTGTTCTTGGGCCAACTTTAGCCCTTAACTGAAATAACTCCGCTTCCTTCCTGATGTTTACCCCTCTGATGGATTCATATAGAGCAATCATATTTCCACTCAGCCGTCACTTGGTTAGGCTAAACAAGTCAACCTCCTTATGTCTCCTTTTGTAAGGTAGGTTCTCCATTCCTCTGATCATCTTCATAGCCCTTCTGTACACTTGTTCCAGTTTGCATTCATCCTAAACCTGGGAGACTAGAATGGCACACAGTATTCCAGATGAGATCTCACCACTGCCTTGGATAATGATAACACTTCCCTATCTCTCCTGATGTATTCTGGGATTACATTAGCAATTTTTCATGGCCCAATCACATTGATGACTCATAGTCACAGTGTTCTGTTCACTCCCTCTGAAACATCTGGCACTGGACACTGTTGGAAGACAGGATACCAGACCAGATGGACAATTAGTCTGACCCAATATGGACATTCTTATGTTTTGCTGTGTTTGACATAGATTTCACAGTTGAACTATTTAAACAAAAATCAGATAATTTGTCAAAAACCTTTACTCCAGATGACAAATTATTGAATTATTTCAATCAGCTTTTTGGTTTAACAGAGTTGTTGTAAGGAAAATAATATTGTTGTGCAAGACTAGGAAGTTGATCTGATTTTAAATATCAATTTAATAGAAAATGCATATGCTGCACATTAAATAACGTATTATTATTATTATCCTCTCTACCCATCTATTTGAATGTTAGGTGCCAGGAAGCTTGATGGATGTGAATGTACTGATGGCTCTGCAGTTATTGATAGAACAGGTCTCTGTGGAAAAAAATATGCAACTTTTGCAACAGATGTATCAACATCTACTTTTTGACTTTAGTATCTGGAACCGTGGAGACTTCCCCTTCCGGATTGGTAAGATCATACAACTTGAGATAGTTATGCTACAACACAGTACCTTTGCTCTTCATAAATCCCTGTCTTGGTTCTAATGCAAAGCTTTGTATTTTAGGACATATACAGTACCTTTCCACAATCATCAAAGACAGCAGGAGGCTCTTCAGAAAGAAGTATGGAGTGCAGTTTCTACTAGACACGCTCAGGATTTATTATGGGTATGAGGTTTAGGCTCCTTAATATGTTGTTTGCTATCATTACCTTTTTCACAAAAGGTCAGGCAGAAAACATGAATTAAAAGTGAGAGCTGATCAAGTTTAGCAAGCTCATACCAAAAATACTAGAAATGTGTAGAAAACTTGCTTGCAGTTTAGAAGGTTGAAAAAGTCTTTTCTTTTCTTAATTTTTTTTTTTATTAAATCAACCAGCATCCCAATTATATATATATATAAAAAAATACCAGCTGACTACAAGCTTTATGTCCAGGATTTAAAGGGGGGGAAGTTTGCCCCAAAAGAATTTGAGTAACATCATCTTTGGAATCTTCAGGACAAGCTTTCACCCTTAGTAATAGTTTTACATCAATTTATATCTGCTTATAATTTTCAATGGTGTCTTCAAGGAAAATGGCTAGAGATTTATTTATAAAAATGAGAATTGAAATGCTTTTACATTTTTATTTAGATAGTAAGCTCTTTGAGACAAGGACCATCTACTGTTAGTACACTACCTAGCATAACAGGGCCCTATTCTTGATTGCCCCTTAGGCACTACCATAATAAAGATATGGCTTTGGAGGGGCAATACTTAGTAATAATAGTAGGTCCCCAAATCCGATTTAGGTCCACATCTGGGGGTTTATCAGGCTCCGAAACCCAGTTCTGCTTTTTGCTACTCCCACTTTGTCATCTTGAATATCACTCCAAGGATAAGGTAGCAGGGTTACTAAAACAAGTAGTGGAAGAATTAGCAGTGTGATATTTATAAATATCACAAACTCTGTAATGCAAGAAATGTATTTATTTACTGTCCTTTTTTCCTTGTCTGTGTTAGTGGCTATAAAGACAGTGACTTAACTTCAGATGACCTCAGAACAATACAAACATTGCTATATGGACTGATCAAATATTTCCTAAGCAAAGGTGGAACACATGAAGAAATACAAAGCATCATGGGATATATAGCTGCAAGCAGTGAAGAGGAACAGGTATTTAATATGGCAACAGTGAACATCTGTGGTTGCTTCCTTTCTTTTAGTGTTTAGGAGTTTTGACCATGGCTCTCTTGAAAGAAAGAGACAAAGAAAAATACAAGCAAAATCTAATGTGGCATATATGTTATACTACTTTGTAGTTGTGGCAGGCTATAGAATTAAGTGTATTGTGGAACTGCATAGGGGATTGTGCAATGGACAGTACTTCAACTGATGATCTTATTCCTTTTTCTCTGGTAAGCATGCGAGTTGGGTAAAATGCAGAGTGATTGGATATCAGTATTTTTCTCAGCCTGCATAACATTGAGAGATTGGACTTCATTGCTCTGAAGTGGTAATGATTTATTTTTTCGGTTTATATTCCATTGACATGGTGGTTGGTTCTCTCCATTCTCCTTTTCCTCTGTCCTTGACTCTCCCTCCCATCACAAGGTCTACCCTGGCTCATTCCCAGTGTCTGCTTCCTACGTTACCGCTCTTATACTGTATAGCATTGCTGGCAAAAGTCCTATGACCAGGCTGACTTCCTCCAGTACACATTTGTTTACTTTTCTTCCAGTTCCACCATCTTTCTAGCTAAAGTCTTCTTCACCAACTTAATTGAATTTCATACCCACAATCCCAACTGCCTTTTTGCGGCCTTTTGACTCACTCCTCAAACCTTACCTTCCCCTCTTCCTGCCACCATTTCTCTTTCTGCACAGGATTCAAGCTGACAAAATCTGATGTGACCTTCACACTCCCCTTGACTCATCTTCCCTTTCTCCTTCACCTCTTACAACTCTCTCATCCTTCTCCCTGATCACTGATGCAAACGTTTGTCTGCTCTCCTTCTCTGACCCTGCTACTTGTCCCAGTGATCCCATCCCATCTCTTGATCTCCCTTGTGCCCACTCTCATTCCCTGTTTTACTTTTCTCCTTAACCTGTCACTCTTCTTTTGGCTCTTTCGTCTTGCAATACAAACATACTTTATTTTTTCCCATTGTAAAAATACCTACCCATCACCCTCACCTGCCTCTCCAAAACCATATCTCCCTTCTCTTTCATCTCTCAGCTCACTGAGCACATTGTTTATAATCACCATCTGGAGTTCCTCTCTTCTGTGTTTGTGCAGCACCTAGTACAATTGAGTCCTAGGGCCACTGGGCTCTATGATAATACAAGTAATGACAAACCCTTTTGCTCAGTTTAAGCTGCTTTTGTTTACCGTTTGATGCAAGTGCCTTCTGTGCGTGTGTGTATATATTTAGGTACAGCTTTACAGAAACTAAAGCTCATTGTAAATATGATATGGTTGAAAGGGGCATTGAGACTATTCTGAAAATGTGATGTAAGATGCTGTATTTAGAGGGAAAATAGGATGTTTCCCCTTGAGTTGGGCATTATTCAAGGTTGCATGGATTATGGGTTTCATTTAGGTGTATGTTTTTATTTTGTAGCTCTGTGGGATTCTTGATGTACTCTTCAGCCTACTTCATACCAGCCCGACCCGGGACCAGCTTTTCTTGCTGCTTTTTGAACCAGGAAATGCTGATATCCTCTATGCTCTGTTACTGAATCAGAGATATTCTGACAGGCTAAGGGAACTTATATTCAAGGTAATACATTTAGTATAAGTTCTTTAATGGTAACTTTTGCAGATGTGTCCTCTCTTTCATCTGAAATATCTTTGGCAGTTAAATCAGGTTTAAAATGGATACAGATTTATGTAGAACATATTAATTCAGCAAACCTGCTTATAATTATTTATTAGTAGTAGTATGCCGACTAGAAGTTATAAGTTCTGCACAGCCGTTACTTATTGTAATTTTCATAATGGAAACTGTTGCATTCCAGTGAAGTAGAATATTTGAAGATTTGGTATGTTTACAGATCAGAGAACATCTGCATTTTTGTTTGTATTAGTATTTGTTTTTGGGACATACTTCTTAAAAAATTATGCATAGACCAATTATAATTCAGACTATTAATAAGATTGCTTGGTATTTGTATATAGAAGGCATGTAAATTTCTGTATGTATGTGATTTTTGTGATCTTTCTTTGCAGATTGTAGAGCAGATGCTGAAATGTACTAAAGTCTATGAACGGAGTAAACAACGTATGAGACTCAGAGAAGTGGGATACTCTGGGCTAGGGCTCCTTCTGAATGAATCCCCAGTTACCAGTTCTCTTATTAAAAATCTTCTTAACCAAATTCTGTATGCAGGTAATCCACAACACATTGACAGATTGCCTACTGGTGTTAAATCCCTGCTGGATTTAGTTTTTTAAGACAAACATGTTTGATTTTGAATTATTACTCCATCTCCTAGTCTGTATAGTGATTATTTGCTGTGATGAAAACCAAGCTTCTTAGTAAAGCTATTCTATTCTAAATATGCTCCAAATTAACACATTTATGCTTATGATTTCAATTTACATAGTGTTTAAGCATAATTTCTTGGAAGTGAGTTGCAAAACAAACATAACGTTTGTCCCATTTACTGATCCTTAATGTATAAAAATGGCCTCAAAGTTTTTTTTCATTTTTTCCCCCTCCTTGTATGATTCCGTCTGTTTGTTTGTATTCTTACCTTGCAGATCCTGTTGTGAATTTCAGAGACCTCATAGCTGTGGTGTACCTGTCTCATAGAGCAGATATAAATGTTAGAATGGCCATCTGCAAAAAGGTTGGTATTCTTAAAAACAGGAGGCCATTTTACCTGTTGGTAATGACTTGGGGAGCTGCTGTGCATGTATTAGGGGCATTATGGCATTCTATTCTATTCATTAAACTCATGCTAATAATGTGAGTCTCTGATGAACCTGACCTGCTGTTTGTGTGCCATATTATTGTATTTTCAGTCATTTTTAAACTGTTCTACATTCTATGATTGTCAAATGTTGTGTATTTTCTACAGAAAGGTAATACAGAACTATTTTAATGACAAACTTCTCTCAAAAGATGTTCAAAAGGTCATGAACAGAGGTTACTTTCAGAATTTTACTCAATTATTTTAAGAGAACATTTTCTGTGTGTGTGTGTTTTTTGTTTTTAAATTCAATCCTAAAAAGGTAGATTGTGAGTGGAGGAAAGGTGCAAGGCAGAAAGAGTATAGTGTGATCCTAAACTACTGTCGGTGGTGCAGGTTGTTGAAATATTTTATGGTGTAGAGAGAGACTGAAAGATACATTGTTTGTCATAAGTTGCATCACAGTTTCTCAAGTGAGCTGGAGATTTTGGTTGTAGTGTTGGTGCATGAATGCTCAACTCTGTGTGTGTGTGTGTGTGTGTGTGTGTGTAGCACCATTATTTGTCCTTTTTATTTTAGCTCAGCTGTTTCTAATCCAATATATTTTGTAATTTATTGATTTTGTAAACCAGTGTTCTGAATATGGATATATGTTGTGGTTTATGTGACTGCTTTTTGTGGAAATAGTTGCAAAACAGTGCCTAAGAGATGGAAACAGTACTGATGTGCTACCGTGTTTCCCCGAAAATAAGACAGTGTCTTATATTAATTTTTGCTCCCAAAATTACATTACATTATATTACAGCGAGAGGCAAAACTGGAAGTACGTCTTATTTTCGGGGGATGTCTTACTTTCGGGGAAACAGGGTATATAGTTAGTTTTGTATTTTATTTCAATATCAAGGAAACGTTGTTTTTTGCATTTATTAATCCATTAATAGGGTTTTTTGTATTTTTTTAAATTATACATTGTTAGCTTTTAACAAGCTATATTCTATTTCTTACAACACCAATAATTATTTTCTTAACTAAAATAAAATATAGGTTTAGTGAAATAAAAGAAATACATTCAATTTTCAAAATGGTTATATGGCTGTCCGATGTCTAACTTTATTTTCTATTTTAAATGATTACTATGTGATTATCTTAATTCATACAAAATACTGAAGATCCATATATATTAACTTTCTCAGTGTTTAGTCTTCACAGGAGAAAGTGAAATATGATCTATGGCTCATATGTGCTGTTTGCCTATTGACTAATTACACTACAATAATTTTTTTGCAGAAGGCATAAAATGTAATGGAGTACGAAATGTGTGATTAAAGGCTAGAATGACTAGTTATGTAGCAAAGGTTAATGTGTACTTGCTTGGATAATTAGCCTGACCTCTTGTATCTCTACAGATTTTACAGCTTTTACATTCCCATCCGGATGCTGCACAGCAGATTTCTCAACAGCTAGCCTGGCAGGAGACATTGGTTAGACTATTCCTAAAAGAAAACTCTGACATCAGGAATGGACTTCAAGAGAGCAGGACTGACTCTACAAATGAAGATGAAAAAAAAAATTCTGCTGAAGAACTTCAGAAATGCTATCCTGATCAGGCAGAGGGAGGGAAAGCTGGTAGCTTTGCCTCAGTTAATGGTTCATATGATCAATGGAGCATGGAAGATGGCAAATCTTTAGATGTTACCACCCATTTTTCTGGTACATTGCTGGAAGAGAAGACTTTCAGGTCAGAGGATCAGGAAGAGTTATGGCACAGTAATCCTTTGCATTTACGGTTAGATCTGTCGAGCATGGACTCTTATGAGCTGGCTGATAGTGGGAATCCAATGACAGACAGCCTGCCCAGCACACCCTCACCCATTGAAAATTCGAAGCCTTTCTCTGGTCAGCCTGACAAAGAATCAAGCATCATCAATGATATGGGATTGAGCGTTGATCTTTCGTTATTTGAAAACCAGGGAGTAAGTAATCCTCCCCATCCTGTCTAAACATGTATAATTCACAGTACTTTTAATTCTTTTAAAATACCCTCCCCCAATTAGTTAGTTATGCTGATCTCCCAGATATCCACTGCGGATAAAGCAGTTAATTTGCAGTGGGTATCAGTGCTATTTGTTGCAGAATAAACATCCAGCTTTCAGGGTGGTTGTTTAAGTTCACTGGTTGAAATTGTAAAATTATTCTTTAAATCAAAGCTATATTGGAATGACCTGAATCATCCTCATCAAGGAAAAAGTTGCGCTATGGCCAAATCCGTGGTACTAAGACTCAAATCTAAATTCTTGCATAGAAAGTAAAGCAAATATTAATTTAATAATCTGGACTAAACATCTGTCAGGGTTCCCTTCCCACTCTGAATTCTGGGGTATAGATGTGGGGGCCCACATGAAAGACCCCCTACGCATATTTCTACCAGCTTAGGTTAAAAACTTCCCCAAGGCACAAATCCTTTCCTTGTCCTTGGATGGTATTGCTGCCACCACCAAGTGATTTAGATAAAGATTCAGGAAAAGGATCAGTTGGAGTTCTTGTTTCCTCAAAATATCGCCCCAAACACCGTTCACCATTTTTCCTGGGGAGGCTTGAGAATAACATACCAACCAATTGATTACAAAGTGAGCACCGATCAAACCCCCTGGGTTTTAGGACACTGAAAATCAATCAGGTTCTTAAAAGAAGAATTTTATTTAAAAAAAAAAAAAAAAAGAATCACACACCTGTAAAGTCAGGATGGAAGGTAACTTTACAGGGCAAATAAAAAGATCTGAAACACAGAGGATTCCCCTCTAGGCTTAGCTTCAAAGTCACAAAAAACAGGAATAAAATTTCCCCTTAGCATAGGGAAAATTCACAAACTAAAACAAAATCTAATCTAACACATTTCCTTGCTATTTACAATTTCTGTAATTTTAGATTTATCATTTCAGTAGGAGCTAGTTACCGGCTTGGTCTCTCTCTTTGTCCCGAGAGAGAACAACACAAAGATCACAAACAAAACCTCCTCCCCCAACCCTGATTTCTTCTTCTTTCCCTATTGGGCCTTCTGGTCAGGTGCCAACTAAGTTAATTGAACTGATTAACCCCTTACAGGTAAGTGATTCTGTACCTCTGGCCAGGAGGGATTTTATATTACTGCATACCTAAAGGTTGTTACCCTTCCCTTTTTATTTATGACAATATCACTGCAGCACTATTTGAATGTAATATTTTAATTTAGTTAATGAGCAGATTCTTTAGGCTACAATATTAAAAATAATGAAACTTTCCAAGCATGTGTATTGTAATGAATAACAAGCCACTCTGAGTGATTCTGAAGTATAAAGCGTGAATTCCTTGATTGTTTCATAGGGATCTGAAGAGGAGCTCGTACAGTTGCTCACAGATGTCCTGCTCTGTGTGATGTGGAAAGGTTTGGAAAGGTTTGATGATGCTGTCTGGATTGAGAGGGGACAGGTGTTTTCTGCACTGACCAAACTGGGGATATCTAATGAGTTACTGAAACCTTCTGATGAAATAAAACTCAAGTGAGTATAATGTAATGACAGATTTCTTTTGGAGGGGAAGAAAGAAAGATGGAATCTGAGTAACATTAAATCCTGGTGAAAGACTGTAACAGGGTCCACACTCACCCCTGCGGCGCCTCCCGCTGGTCGTCTGGGGAATCAGCTCCTTCAGCGTCCAGAGCGCCCTCCGCAGGTTGATGCCCGCTCCTTTGCGGGCCCCGTGTCCCTCCCGGACCCCGGTGCCCTCTCCCCTGCAGTACCCCCTTTGGTCTGAGGGTCTCCCCCCTGGGGGAACCCTCTACCCCCTATCCCCACCTCAGAGTGTGCCACTATCAGTCACCACTTGCCCCCGCTCACTGGGGCGGACTGCAGTATCATGGCTTCTCATCACAGGCAAGGAGGGTGGGCCTGCTGTCGCTATCTCCAGCCCTGGGCTGCCCCCTGCAACCCTGGTACTCCTGGGCCAGTCCTTGTGTCAGGCCTGGAGCTCTCGGCTAGAGCCTGCCCAGCTCCCTCTGCCCTGCCCCAGCTCTGCCCTAACCCAGGTACCTGGCTCAAGCTCCTGCAGTCAGGCCTGTCTCCCTCTGGGTACAGAGGAGACTGTTCTTCAGGCCCCTGCCTTCCAGCCTTTATACAGGCCTGTGTTTGGGGCGTGGCCACCCAGCTGGGCCTAATGCCCAATCATGCCTGAAAAGCCTGCTGGCTCCCAGCCTTAACCCCCTCCTTGGTCTATTTTAAACCCCTCTTTGGGCTTTTCCAAGCCCCTTCAGGTAGGGGGCGGGTGGTCACCCCGCCACAAAGACACAGAATTGATTTACTTTGATCCCCTTCATTCTCTTGCAAGTATGATCAGACATGTATCTATGCATCTGTACCTATTTATAAATGGAATTTATTAGACAGAACTTAAAATTGTATGCCCCTAATTTCTATGAAGATGACAATCTCTTTAATCTCACTGTATTTACTGTAATATTGCTGTAATATTTACTGACAGTAATATCACTACATACCGTATTTTTCGCCCTATAGGACGCTCCGGCCTATAAGACGCCCCCTCGTTTTTTCAATAAAAAAGCCGGACCAAAAAAAAAAAAAAAGCGCCTCGCTCTCCCGTCCCTGCCGCGCGGGCGGGCTGCCGGGAGCGTCCCGGTTCCCCCCTCCCCGCCGCGGGCGGGCTGCCGGGAGCATCCCGGTTCCCCCCTCCCCGCTGCGGGCGGGCTGCCGGGAGCGTCCCGGTTCCCCCCTCCCCGCCGCGGGCGGGCCGGCAGCGCGCCCGCGGCGGGGAGGGGGGAACCGGGACGCTCCCGGCAGCCCGCCCGCGGCGGGGAGGGGGGAACCGGGACGCTCCCGGCAGCCCGCCCGCGGCGGGGAGGGGGGAACCGGGGCGCACATTCGCCCTATAAGACGCACCAACTTTTTCCCCCCCGTTTTGGGGAAGAAAAAGTGCGTCTTATAGGGCGAAAAATACGGTACACTCTATGCAAAAAAATAAATGGACACAAATCTGACATCAGGAATTAGAACATTCAAAAACCAGTAGGAGAACACTTTAACTGAAATCAAAACTGCGGAACTGAAATTAATTTGCATACTGGGCACCATTGAATTAGGCCTGAATAAAGACTGGGAGTGATTGGGTCATTACCAAACCTAATTTCCCCAATACCAGTTTCCTCCTACTCACCCCTTCTTGTCAACTGTTTGAAATGGGCTACTCTCATTACCACTACAAAAGTGATCTTTCCTCCCTTGGTATCCTACTGTTAATTGAATTGTCTCGTGACCTCCCACTTGGTAAGGCAACTCCCATCTTTTCATGTGCTGTGTATTTATACCTACTACAGTAAAACCTCGATTTAACGGACTAATTCGGGCGCGGGGGTGTCCGTTAAATCAAAAAGTCCGTTATTTAATAATTTTTTTAAAAACCCGAGCTGTCGGAGCAGCAGCCCGCCCGCCACAGGACCCGGGCGGCAGCCAGGAGCCCGCAGCCAGCCAGCCCACCAGCGGCTGGGACCCGGGCGGCAGCCGGGAGCCAGCCCACCTGCTGCCGGGACCCGGGCGGCAGCCGGGAGCCAGCCCACCTGCTGCCGGGACCGGGGCAGCAGCCGGGAGCCAGCAGACGGCCGCCAGCGAAGGGGACCGGGGCCGCAGCAGGGAGGGGTCGCGGTCTGATATGGCTCAGAAATTTTGTCCATTGCATCCGAAGTCCGTTAAATCGAGGTCCGTTAAATCGAGGTTTTACTGTACTGTATTTTCCACTCAATGCATCCATGAAGTGGGTTCTAGTCCATGAAAGCTTATGCCCAAATAAATTTGTTAGTCTCTAAGGTGCCACAAGGACTCCTTGTTGTTTTTACATCCACTTAGGCTCAGTAAAATACTTAATGGGATTTTTTTAAAAGCCACTTATTCTTAGAACATGTGATAATTACTTTGGGATTTTGTTTTCCATTCAGCTTGCTAGAGAAGATGCTAGAATGGACAGTCACTGATAACAGAGACACAAAAGCTCTTCCGACACATTCTGAAAATGCCTTCCGGCTCCTGCTCATTGTACAGGACTTTCTACAGGCAGAAGGGCTGGTTAATTCAAACTTATGGACAGAAAAGGTATAGTAGCTGCCTAATGGAAACTTGTAAATTATATAGGGGCTGAAACATTTATAAAAGGTTTGTCAGTTTGAGTAGTGTCACCCTTTTCTTCAATCATGTGTAGGACCCTACCAAATTCACAGTCCATTTTGGTCAACTTTGCAGTCATAGGATTTTAAAAATCCTAAATTTCATTATTTCAGATATTTAAATTTGAAATTTCACAGAATTGTAATAGTAGGGGTCCTGACCCAAAAAGGAATTGGGGGAGGGGGTGTGTTACAAGATTACTGTGGGGGGGGGGTTGCAGACCAGCACTGGTACCCTTATTTATGCTCTGTTGCTGGCAGCGGAGCTGCCTTCAGAGCTGGATGGCCGGTGAGCAGCGACTGCTGGCCAGGAGTCCAGCAGAAGTAAGCCTGGCATGGTTTAATAACGCCACCCTTACTTCTGTGCTGCTGCCTTCAGAGCTGGGCCCTCAGTCAGCAGCCGCCACTCTCTGGCTGCCCATCTCTGAAGACAGCAACGCAGAAGTAACTCTTGCAAATCCCTTTTGGGTCAGGACCCTCAATTTGAGAAATGCTGGTTGCCCCCCCCCCGCCCAAAATATGTATAGTGTATGGTAAAAGCACATGAAAGATCAGATTTCATGGCCCATGACACATTTTTCTTAGGGCCCTAATCTTGTGACATTTCTTTTAACTAGAGACTAAGCAGAGTGTGGAGCAGAGTTGACTGCCCCTTTAAATATTAGAATTTTCTCTGCACATGCTATAGGGAATACAGTTAATATTGCAAATACATGTGTCCTTAATGGCACCCTTGATTTACAGACTATGGAAAAGCTACATGAATGCTAGAACAAATGAAAGAGTGGTGTTGGTCCATTGGTCAAATGGTATGCTTCATGTTGTATGTGCTGTTTAAAGTGGCAGCCAAATTCATTGCATTCATTCATTCTCTGCTCTTTGTCACAAACTGAGGAAGGGCACTTTGGATTTTTAGCCCAGATTTTACCTCCAGCATGTTTGTGAGCAGATTTTGGCTCGGATGCAAAATGGTGGAAGTGTGTGGGTGAAAGTTCCAGATTCAGATGGGTGTAGATGGTCAAGCTGGTGTAATTTACATGACAAGGGGTCCAGAAGGGTGAGATAGTAGTGGAAAAGTAACCAACAGGAAAGCATAAGAAGGTATAAAATAAAGAAGGCTCCCATCCTCTTGTTGGTTGTTTCCTGTTGCAGACCTGCTTTCCTCTTGCAACAGGTGCAAATTACACAGCCTTACAATTGACCCTAACATTTGTATAATCTATGAATAACGATTAAAGCTGCGAGTCTGTCACGGAAGTCATGGATTCCGTGACTTCTGCAAGGGCCAATGGGGCTGACCCCAGCACTGCCCAAGCAGTTGTCTCCAGGACCAGGTGGCCCTGGGGACAACCGCCCCATCCACTATTGGAGTGTAGGCCACTGCTTGGGCAGCCCTAGGCAACTAGCCCTGGGGACCGCCCGAGCAGCAGCTAGTGCGGCTGATCCTAGGAACCATCTGAGCAATGGTCCCCGGGTAGCTGGCGCAGCTGATTTCAGCAGCCCCTGAAGTAGCTGCTTCCCCAGGTGGCTCCCATCAGCGGTGCCTGGGCGACCGATGCAGCTGCTGCCAGAGGTGGTCCTTGGCGGCTGAAGTAGCTGCTTCCCCAGGCGGCCTCTGGCAGTGGTGCCCAGAGTAGCTACTTCCCGGGGCAGCCCCCAGTAGTGGTGCCCGGGTGGCTGATGCAGTTGCTGCTGGCAGCCCTAAGCAGCTGGTGCTGCAGCTGACCATGCCCCCCTCCCCAGCAGCATCCCCACAGGAGGTCCCCCTCAGGCAGCAGCCCCCTGGCTTCTCCCTTAGCAAACACCCCTCCAGACACCCCATCCCTCGTCAGCAGTCCCAGTGCCCCCCAGCAGTGACCCCATTAAGATTTAATCATGGGTATTTTTAGTAAAAGTCATGGACAGGTCATGGGCTGTGAATTTTTGTGTATTACCCATGACTTGTCCATGACTTCTACTTGCCCGTGACCTGTCCATGACTTTTACTAAAAATACCCGTGACTAAATCATAGCCTTACTCATCAAGCACGACCCTTGGCACCAACAACCACGGTAAAGACATTGGTACTGCCGACAATGCCCTCCTTAGTACCAGCGTCCTCCTCAGCACCTCAGCAATTTTTCCACCCCAAAGATCTGGTATTCTCAGGATGGAAATCTCCACTCCTGGGTACCGACCTTACTCTAGCTTGCTCAGTACTGTGCCAATTTACTCCACCACCCAGATCAGCTCCTCCTTTATCCAGTGACAAGGATGATGATGAAGGGGATATGCACTGTGTTTCTTAATTTATAAAAATATTCATTTTGTATGATTAATGACATCAACATAAGCTTGGGAATAAAAAGAAAAAAATAGAAGTGGCCCAAGGTTTTGAGCACCTTACAGGATCAAACTTGAAGGTTCCAAACGGGGCAGGGATCCTGTTCGCTTAATTCTCTCAAAAGCATTCTGCACACCACCAGGGATAATGAAACAATAGATTAACTTTTCATTTCAATTGGATAAAATGGAAAGGAATGTAACAGAAGTGCCCACTGAGTTAAAATTTATCAACTTTTATGGTGTGTATTCTCTTAAGAGTAGAGCCTTTTTAATTAAAACAATCATACTCTCAACCACTGTATTTGTAGAATTGACACTTACTGGGGATGATTTAGAGAAATAGAGTATTAATTTTATTTTTATATACACAAATAACTATTTTTGTTCAGGGGATAGATACTTTGTCAAACTGCACCCTGTAATTGTTGCAGTCCTGAATTCTGTCACAATTAGTTGTTGAACCTCTGTCCCAGAGTATATTTAGTTAATTACTTTGGATTAAGTTGAAGTATGGGGGACAGTCTGCTTTGTTTGTTGTGGTAGGGGGGTCTAGACAGCCTGTAGCAGTGAGCCTCCCTGCTGGGATTGACAGACTTGGGTTTGTGTTACCATGCTAAAAATAATTGTATAGACATTGGAGCTTGGGCTCTGAAGCGCATTTTCTAGTTTAGGCTTCAAAGTCTGAGCTCCGGCCTGAGCCACATCCGCAATACAGCTATTTTTAGCAAGGTGGCACAAGCCCACGTCTGTTGACCCTGGGCTGGGGGGCTTCCTGCCATGGACTATGTAAACATTCCCTTATAGACCTTATCAGACCTTCAAAATGATTATTCAGTGACTTTACTTGTAGTTATACTAGTGTCTCAGCACTTCAGCTTTTGTTTCTTTTTTCCTTACACAAATCTTTCATGTTGACAATAGCTTTTAGAAGAGCTGGTGACACTCATTGACAGCCTGTCACTCTGGTACTCTGCTGGCCCAGAATGGACCAAGCTCTCCCAAGTGCAGGTCCAGTTGCTCCTTGGATTCATTGGACAAGATAATTTACAGGTTTGTTATATGTTAAGGTGTCTAATACTATATGTAACGTTCATGCTGATTATGTAACTGTAGAACTTTCAGTACTGTAAGGATGAAGTTTGCTTCAATGAGCTTGCTGATGTCGTCGTCATCCTCAAATGTGTTACAAATTAGACGCTTCAGCTGCTGCCACCTCATGCAGACTTGTTACACATTCCTCTCCATCCTCACCTCCTGAAAGCAGCGGTCTCTAACTCATAACATTAGATTGTAAGCTCTTTGAAGCCAGAGCCATCTCTTCTGGGGGTGTCTTTGTGTACAGTACTGATCACAACAGGACTCTGATCCAGCCAGAGGCATTTTGACACTACCATAATGCAAATAAATTAACAGTGACTAAACGTATTGAAATCCTATACTTCTCTAACTTACTGGAAGTTTCACACTACCGAACAAACACGGTAGGAGTCGCACAAAACCCTGTGGTGAAATGTAGCATGCGTACACTAGTCTCACAGGGGTTTGGTTTTTCTCTGTCCAGGTTTGTGCTATGGCAGCAGCCAAGCTAAACACCCTTCTTCAGACCAAAGTAATTGAAAGCCAAGCTGAGGCATGTTATCTCTTGGGGAAGTTGGAGGGCATCCTGAGTAGATCAATCAAAGAGAAGACAGAAACATACACATTCTTGATTCCCCTTGTTCGAACGCTGGTATCCAAAGTTTACCAACTTCTCTTCATGAACCTGCACCTACCCTCGTTGCCTCTCACCAATGGCAGCCCCTCTTTCTTTGAGGACTTCCGGGAGTATTGCAGCTCAGATGAATGGCAAGTTTATATTGATAAATATGTAAGTAATGGCTTCTTCTTGGATTTTTCTCTATTTTCTTCCATTAGGGAGGAGAGAATCTGTTCAGCAATCATCTTGATTTTTTTTAAATATTTCTTGTGCATCAGATTATTCCATATATGAAACAGTATGAAGTCAGTACATTCAGTGATGGTCATGAGCATATGGCACTTTATTGGAAGGACTGTTATGAGGCATTAATGGTGAATATGCATAAGCGAGAGAGAGAACGAGGCGAAAGCAAGCTCAAATTTCAGGTAAAGTCTTTAGCTCTTCTAAAAACAGTTGGTACTTTTTCAGGAGCAAGGGTAGGAAATTAGTTTGAAACTCATCTGACCCCAGTGATTGTTGGGGGAAAAACATTGCCAGTCTACCAGTGATCATGTGTATTGAGAGATCCTCACTTCAGTCATCATCATGCCTCCATTTTGCATGCGGATAGTGCACAATTATTTTATTGATCCAGTATTGATAACCACTTTCCCACTAATTTAAATCAAGGCTGTTTATCTGTTTCCAGTACTAAACCTTTTAATATTTCACACTTTTATTTTAAATGATGATTTTTACCAATTAGTTTGATCCTAGATCATTTGACATGATTTACAACTGTTATTAAACTCTATGAATATCATCTTAATGGTTCACTAACAAAGAGCAATCAAATACTGCTACCCTGATTTTGTCCGGTGAATCTTTTTTTATTCAGAAATATGGTAGTAATGTCTCTTATTTGTTGGTTTCGACCTGATCCTTCTTTGATTCAGAAGGCTAGTTCCCTGCTCCTATGGATTTCCATGGTCGTTACAATGTAGCATAAGTTAACACTCCCTTGTGTTGGCTCTTTGGTTCCCCAGAGTTGTAGATCACACTGGCTGATGCTTTAGTGTGACATCCAGCACGTACCATGCTCCAGCTTGACAGCTTCTGTAGAAATTTCACTGTAGAATGAAGCTGACCTGTTGAGGTATAGATTGGGGAGATTGGGACTGGCCTGTGGTCTCCTACCTCCCAGGTGGATGCCTGAACCACTGGATTATAGAGTCATTCTCACTCTCTCTCTCTTTCCACCAGGAGCTGTTCCACTGTGGATTAATACTTAAATAGTCACTGTTTAATTATTTATCCAAAGTGGAACAGCTTCAACAGGAGAGATTGGGAGTGTCCCACATCAGAATATCTCATCGTTCAGTGGTTAGAGCCTGCTTCTGAGACATGGGAGACCCTTGTTCAAATATTTTTCTCCCCTTCTGCCTGAAAGGGGAATGGGATGTGGATTTCCCAGATCCCAAGTGAGTGCTTTCACCTGTGGACTCAACGTTATATGGTGGGCACCACAATCTCCTCCAGCTCCAGCCATTTTGTGGGGATCAAGGCAGGCATTCTCACAAAAAATGCCTTGTGACTCTTCATATGGCTAGTTCCTGTTTGTGGATCGCTAAGCAGAGCCGGTCGTTCCCCTGCAGGCTAGGTGTAGGTGCCTATCTCTGAGAGAGGATTGGGGTTCAGTACACATCCCTCTCATCAGCATCTCCCAGTGCTTAGCATAGGGGCACGTTTTAAGCCATCTCTCTCTCCCCATTCATGGGATAGGGAGCATTGTTCCTGTGATTTTTATTGGCACTTAAAAGTTGGACACTGTGATGCTCAGCGTTGTAATGCCTAAATTCCTCTTGTGGATCCAGGCCTAGATGCTTATGTGTGTTCTTGCCCTCATTTAACCTGGTTGTGAAGCTGTTCAGCACATACTGCTGAAGTAAGCAAAATTTTTGCAGTTACCTTTAATATTTCCTATTTACTAGTGAAGGTTTTATCCTTTGCATGAGGCAAAATGTTTTTTTACAGAAGACAAGGTTGTTACAGAAAACTGCATCAGATTTACTTACAGCTTTGCTTTCAGGAGTGTTTTGTGGAGCCGTTTAACCGAAAGGCACGCCAGGAGAACCTGCGTTATAACAGCATGCTGAAACAGCTTAATAGTCAACACACCGCTACTCTGAGGCAGTGGAGAGCAGCCCAACTTTATCTGACTTGTGAACAGGGCCCCTGGGCTGAAAGGTAAGAGTGAAATACTTTATTCCAGCATCATCTTACGTCTAATAGAAAGTTGTCCAATCAATTTGCTTTCTGTTTCATATAGTTGTAATTGCAGACAGTTGTTAAAGTATTCTGGTAACCATTCTTGATGTATAAGATTACCATTGAATGTTCTCTTTTTAATGTTTATCTGCATTTAACAAGCAAAACACCAGTGCTAATGTTTCGATTTTACTGAAAAGTAACATGTAAAAAGTAGCTATGCATGAAGGAAATTTAAAACTTACATGAGAGAAACTTAATGTACTTAAAGACCAGCGGTTGTGTGATATGCTTCCAAAGCGTGAGCTATAATGGATATTTAACACAATGTTACAGAATACCAGCAAACACAAAGGCTAAAACCTGGATTATGACAAATGTTAACATGATTATTGTATTGTGCCTATCTGAATTTCCCCATCAATTTCATTTGGGTAAGATATTCTTTACTCCAAAACTATCAGGTAGTCTTGCTCTGAGCTGTTAAACAGTTGCTGTATTTCAATGGAGGATGTGCATACTATGTTAAGTGCATTGGGCTGAAATGTTAGATACTGTACAATATATCTTACATTTGTTCTATTATTCTTACGGGTATATGATTTTTTTTTGCATTATGATTTTAAATACAGACTCTGATAGAATCAACTCACTCCCTTGAAGTATTTGTTTTTTATATCTTAGAATAAATATTTTTTTCTTTCTCTAGGAAACAGAATCCCATTCACTGGAAACTTTCAAATGTGGAAAACTACTCGCGAATGAGGTTAAAACTAGGGCAAAATTACAATTTCAACTCCCATCAGGAGGCCAGTGACCTGAGAGACAATTTAGGTAAGATCCAAATTCACTGTTGTGTTTCCTCTCTAATAATTTAGATCATGGACTGTTTATATTCCTGATTCCTTAGCAACCTTTTGCAAATATTAAACAGTGTTTTATAGTTATTTTAAAATGCTTTTTTAATTTTCTTCTCTAAACAAACCCACATTTCCTTATAATGGAAATATATAATGTAAGATTAAAAAAGGGTTATATGGTTGATTTGAATAAAGTTTTCTTGAAAAATCTGTTTTAATGGGATACTATCAACGTATTTAGATCCAAAGTGGAATTTTCCTTCAAAAATCTCAAATCTCATTCAGCATCCCTAGAGAATGCTTTGTCTGCATGTTCATATTGGCAAAAATGATGTGTGTTTTTAAAAAACACAAAACAAAAGAACTGCTGCCAACTCTGTTTTTCATATGAGCAAACAAATAGTTTTTCATGGCCCTCTATAATATTTATATTTCTTTAAGCAAGGTAAATGGTGAGGCTAAACTACCTTGAAATTATCACTTTAAACTTGAATCAAGCCTATGTGGCATCATGAAGAATTATAGATGTGATCAAGTATTTGGCCACAGTTATAACTGCGTTTCTAAACTGAGAGGTTAAGTGTTGAATTTTTCACTGTTGGGGGTATTTTAAATTATTCTCTGTTCCCCAGAACTGTATTTTTTTAAGATTCCAAACCATCCTTCCCCAGTGCTTGTCTACATGGGGACATGCAGGAAAATTAATCCAAGTGAACTAACAGTATGTATTTGAAGTAGATTATTTAAACCACATTAAACTCTTGTGTGTACACCTTCATTCAGAATTAAAGTGGCCTTAATTTGGTTTTGTTTAATTCACTCTGGGTTTAGTTTAATTCACTTTGGAAGTGAATTAAACTAAACTGAATTAAATCCACTTGAATTCTGAAAAACGACATCTGTTTGGGGATTTAATGTGGTTTAAGCAAT
The DNA here is from genome assembly GCA_032164245.1 of Sternotherus odoratus. Lineage (NCBI taxonomy): Eukaryota > Metazoa > Chordata > Testudines > Kinosternidae > Sternotherus > Sternotherus odoratus. The sequence goes on along the minus strand of JAVMKO010000011.1, from coordinate 14,944,706 downwards.
CTACTTCAAATCTGAAGCTTTAGTTAAATTGGATTAATTTTCTTGTGTGTCCCTGTATAGACATGCCCATGGATACTACTCAACTCCAGTAATTGTAGCCAACTGCCACAGTTTAGCTGTCCAATAGTACTGTGGTGAAATACAAATCTATATTTTGTTTGAGCTGAAAATGTCTTTATTCCAAAAGGGATGCAGCAGACACAGCCATCGAGTGAGTCACTGCTCCTGGAGGTGGTGAAGCAGGTGAAAGTTAGTGACATGGAGGATGATATACTTGAACTGCCAGAAGAGGACACAACTGCTGGTGCAAGCATGTATGTACAGCAGTGTGGGGAACTCTGAAATTCCTCTTACCGTTTGGCATAAGGAGTGGGAAATACCTCCTGGACTGGGTAGATGATGCACAAAACTGCCCTGTTTCTTTTAAGGGTTTGTCTACATGAGGACACTCAGGAAAGTTACACCATATTAACTAAAGGTGTGGATTTTTAGTTGGACTTGTTAAACTGTTTTAAACCTCGGTGTGGAGATCTTCATTCTGAATTAAGGTGTCCTGTAGTTTAACTAATCCACATTAAATTCACACACTTAGCTAATTAAGCATAGCTGGAACATAGTAGATGTCAGTCCTGCCCCTTCCTCTGCTCCGCCTCCCACCTTCCTCTGACATGTCTACCACACCAAAAGAGGCAGGAAAAGAGCCATGTAGGTGCCAGCTAACCTGGACTGTGTGCCTACTGGAGACTTCCCATACATCTGGGGACTCCCCACACCCCACCCACAGGTAGGGAAATGCATCCTTTATGCTATCGGAGTGGCTCAAAAAAAGTGAAACTGAGATGATGATAATATGCCCTAATAACTGCAAATGTAAAATTGCGCCCACAATTATTTGTACCATAAAATTGTAGGCGCAAAGAAGAAGCCTTTTTAAGAGAGGTCTGTAAAAGTGATCCAAATATTTTTATTTACGTGAATAATTTTATACTGCCTTATATTATACCTTTAAAGTTACAAAACTCAGTTCACATACTTTTTTTAAAAAACTAAACAACTTTGTATTATAAACTTTTCAGTAACTTCTATTTGAAATATTGCCAGTTTGTTGTGTCTTGGAACTAGTGGGGAGCAAGGAGACTTACCGAGATTCAAGTCTTTTATAGTTGGAGCTTGGGTTGGCTTATTTTTAAGTTTTTGGCCTTTTTATTAATCCAGAGATATGAAAGTTGGCATTATACCTTATACTGTAACATTAGCAGATCCATCCTGTAAGATCTATTATACAAAAGAAGTGACTGAAATAGAAAGATTAAAAAGCTCTGCTATGAAATGAACAGAGGTTTGAGGTCTAAACGCTGGATCAGAGAACTCATGAGCCTACTAATGAAAGTGAAATAGTGGAATGTTTTGTATGACAAGCTCTTAAGGCAATTCAGATTTGATTCTTTTCTAAATTGTGCTTTTAGTTTTGTACCTGGTCGAAATGTGCAGTCTAGAAAAACACATGACCTGGGATGGTGATGTTGTTGTTGTAGGGATGAAAAGGAGGAGCAGGGTCAGAAAGAAAAATTGGTACTGTCTGAAGAATGTGAACTCATTACACTAATTGATGTAATACCTGGCAGACTGGAGGTCACTACCCAGCATATTTGCTTCTATGATGGCAGCATTGAAAAAGAGGAAGGTGAGCATCACAATAGTTCTACTTCCTCAAAGTTCAGCATCCTCTTCTTTCCAGCTAAACTTTTTTTAGAATAAATGCCCATATGGTTGATACCTAGAAACCTCTCGCTTAGCTAATTAACAGAGTTGAATGTAATGTTCATTAGGCCAGTGACTTCATTCGAGCCAGGGGTCTGTAAATGTAGCCTGTCCACTGAGCCATTTTACTAGTGCAATCATAATTTTTTTGCCCCCTCTCCTGGGGTAGCAGGAGTCTGCTAATCAAGTTCTCAGGAACAAGGTTTATATGAGTAAATGTCAGTTCCCTATGATTTCTACCATGGTGTTCACCAGTTATGCTAACTATATGAACTTTGTCATCTGTATGAATTGATAAGAAAAGTGTTTGTGAGCATTAATCAGCGATATCTGTTTGAGCTTTTATAAGAAGGTTAATGTGTATAGTTTAACTCTGATACGGAAAACATCTTGAGAAAATTAACTGAACTGTTTCACCAAAAGAAACTGGATCAACAGTAACTGAAGTTGTCTGTTTGCAGGAATAGGTTTTGATTTCAAATGGTCCCTTTCTCAAATTCGAGAGATACACTTGCGCCGATACAACTTGAGGCGGTCAGCCTTGGAGATCTTCCTCACTGATCAGACCAACTACTTCCTTAACTTCAATAAGGAGGTATGGAATTGTCAAAGCTCCCCGGTGGACTCTCAGCATAAGTGAGAAATTCCAGTTTATTGGCCAGGACTAATGTCATTTTTTGGCAGCTTCTGCAGCATTATTTTAGGTCAAAATACTTGGTAGATTCAGCTGCTCTGAGAAATTAGAATATGGATCTTTTTATGTTGTTGAGAACCTCAATCTGGTTTCCAGGAAAATTGAATAGTCAAAAGAAAAACAAAACTCTTATTTTTTCATGTGCCACTACTATTTAATTTCTGCCTAATGAGAAATTATGCCAGGTGTAATCTGAACTTCTTTGTACTAAACAAATCATAAAAACTTTGTACAAATGAATTACAAAGCAATGGAGAATTATCCTACTATAATGCAGAGGGGGAAATGATTTATATCTTGGCCTTCTTATGGTGTTTGCAAATGCAGTGCTAATGTTTTATTGGATAATTTAAATAGGATAGGGCTAAAATGAATAATTGAACAGGGCTGGGTTAGATACTGATGAATTGGTAAATGTTATGAATAGCTGTTAGTTGATGGATATGTAAAGTGGAATAATTCATTAGAATAGCTTGTCTAGAAAAAGACTGATATAATAAACATGAAAAATGGCAGTTTTCTATTAAGTTTATGTGGGGATAATGTGTAATTTTTCTGGTTTGTGATTCTGCAACAATAGTATTTCAATTAATCACAAATAATACCCATTTTTAGCTCCTGTGAGTGAATAAATATATTTTTGGCAGCAAGAGGGCAGCACAGTTCAAATATGTAGTAAATTTTTGCTTCATTAAGAATTTAATCCATTGAGCAGATGTTTATGGTTTTATTAGCTGCATTTTCCAGTGTAAATGTTTTCTTACAGGTGAGAAACAAAGTGTACAGTCGAATCTTGTCACTCCGTTCTCCAAATATTTATGGGACCAGATCTCCACAGGAACTGTTTAAAACTTCAGGCTTGATGCAGGTAAGATGATTTCAGCTGAAATGATTTAGGGCAGAGGTGGCCATCCTGAGCCTGAGAAGGAGCCAGAATTTACCAATGTACATCGCCTCAGTAATGCGTCAGCAGCCCCACATCAGTTTTGCCCCGACCCGCTTTCCTTCTCCCTCCCTGCACCTCCTGATCATCTGTTTCGTCGCAGGAGGCGGAGCGAGAGCCTGGCAGGCTGAGGATATGGGACAGGAATGGGTGGAGTGGGGGAAGGGCCAAAGGTTGAGCAGTGAGCAAACTTCTTCCTCCCCCTCTCTCCTCCCCCCCACATCAGAACATTGGTGCCCCTCACTTATGAGAAATAATCTAGTGCCCCTCACTTATGAGAAATATCTCCCGGTAGCCAAGCATTGACAAGACACACATTACAATGACAACAGTTTCTTCAGTTTAATGATTTTAATGTTGCCTTTTCTTGTCTCCTTCAGAAATGGGTGAACAGGGAAATATCAAACTTTGACTATCTCATTCAATTGAACACCATGGCGGGACGAACTTACAATGACCTTGCCCAATATCCTGTGGTAAATTTTGTGTGTGTGTGTGAATTGTCACTGGATAAATGTGATTATCTTGTGGAAAGATAGGTTTTATATCTGAATTTTGAACTGTGGCTTTCTAGTTTCCTTGGGTCCTGCGAGATTACACATCAGAAGAATTGGACTTGAATAATCCTGCTGTCTTTAGGGATCTATCTAAACCCATTGGGGTGGTGAATGAAAAGAATGCCAAAGCTGTACAAGAAAAGTAAGTATTAAAATTCTCACTTAGGTTGCTCTATTTTAGCTTTCTGATGGGACATTTTAAGACTAATAATAATTCATTCTGAGAATTCTATAACTATTTTTAACTGTGACATTATTATAAAATTAGCCTGTTTGATGGCAAACACACACATTAGTGATGCATCTGTTATGTATTCTCTTTATACTATAAATATAATCTGTACGTATCGGATGTAGAGTGCTGTAATTATGATTTTAAAGATCTCAATCTCTGTCTTGTAGATATGAGAATTTTGAGGATCCTCTTGGGATGATTGACAAGTTTCACTATGGTACTCACTACTCAAATGCTGCTGGTGTCATGCATTTTCTCATTCGAGTAGAGCCTTTCACCACACTACATATCCAGCTTCAGAGTGACAGGTAAATTGGGAATGAACAGTAATATCGGTCTCTTCTCCCTCAACTTCATTGATGACTTTTTAATGGGAGCTGTCAAAATGTAACTTGAGCTTTCCAACCTACAGGTTTGACTGTGCAGATCGGCAGTTCCATTCTATTCCTGCAACATGGCAAGCCCTTATGGATAACCCAAATGATGTGAAGGAGCTTATCCCAGAGTTCTTCTACTTCCCAGAGTTCTTGGAGAATCAAAATAGTAATCAGACTTTTCAGAATTTATTGAATAGAACAGGGGTCGGCAACCTTTCCGAAGCCATGTGCCGAGTCTTCATTTATTCATTCTAATTTAAGGTTTCACATGCCAGCAATATATTTTAACACTTTTTTAGAAGGGCTCTTTCTATATATCTATAATATATAACAAAACTATTGTTGTATGTAAAGTAAATAAGGCTTTTAAAATATTTAAGAAGCTTCATTTAAAATTAAATTAAAATGCAGAGTCCCCCAGACCAGTGGTCAGGACCCAGGCAGTGTGAGTGCCACTGAAAATCAGCTCACGTGCGTGCCAAAGGTTGCCTACCCCTGGAATAGAACATGCATCCCACACACTACTAGAGAGTATTGTCAGAACACTGAGGGAAAACTATTCTTGATTAGATTGAACATGTGAAAATTACTTTACGGTCAGACTACCTTTTAGCCATTTAGTGAGATGCCAGTTATGCTAAGCCACTATTTAACTTTGTAATTTAAAATTCTTACCCAGAGTTCTGGGATGGCTAAGAGTATTGATGTTTGCTTAAATCTCAAAGAAGAACAAAGGTGTTTTTTTTTTTTTAAGGTGACCATTCTAAATTTCACTAATTACAGTTAACTTGCTTTAACTCTTCTGGATCCTAAACACACCTCTTCTGGAAGAAGTATGATAACCTGGAACATGAAATCTTTTTAAATTCTCATAACTGGTATTTTCAAATGTGGTCTTGTATAACTTGAATTTACAGCAGTATAAGGCTCGAGGATTCTTCAGAAGTAAGAAAGATCTTGTTAAACACATCTTGTTACAAATAACTTTCCCTGCATGTTGAGATGAGACTTTTCTCTTTTGGGCTTTTTACATTTCATTTATTAGATTTACTTATTCAGCTTCTTAATCTCTGATCTCAAGATCAAGATATTGGAAACGTATTGTAATAGCCTTTGAAACCAAATTGTCTCAATTATATTCTCTAGAGTTTAACTTGGGTCAGCTACAAATCTCCAAAGAGGTAGTGAATGATGTTATTCTCCCAAAATGGGCCAAGTCACCTGAAGACTTCATTTGTAAACACAGGAAAGCACTGGTAAGACAATAACTACCTTAATCTTTGGATGAAGTAACAAGAAACAGAAATACAGTACATGCTTTTATTTTTATTTTACTTACACACACACACACACACAAAATGGGAAGTTGATAGTAATAAATATAAATCAGAAGCTAGGAACTAGATGATTGATAAGAGAAGTAAAAGGTCACAAGGAGAAATCTATGGCCAGCAGAGTTAAGCACAGTAATAAGGAATTTCTCTAAATATATACTGGACCCTCGCTAGAACACGGGATTTGGGATCCATGCCAAGTACCGCATTATAGCGGGACTGTGTTAAAATGAACTAAATTTGGGATCCATGGCTGCGAACGCGTTATATTGGAATTCGCATTATATAGACGTGCATTCTAGTGAGGATCTGGTGTATTAAGAACAAAAAAATCCTACTAATGGTACTGTTCTGTAACAGGTTGGAAATGATATAATTGTAAATAATAATGCAGAAAAAGACAGACATTTAATAAATATTTTTGTTCTGTGCTTGGGAAAAAGTCAGATGATGTCGTATCATATAATCAAAATATACTTTCCATTTCAACAGTGGTTGTCTACTTCTTATGGCTGATGTAGACGTAGAGCAGCAGCTATAATTTTACATTTAGGTGATTAAGAGAGATAATTACGTCAGGAGTAACGGAGTGTATCACTGTGATGCTTCCTTTGTATTTGTGAATTGGGCATTAAGTTGTTACATGTTCCATGGTCTGTTCTGGATGACCTCAGTTGCACACTGGAGAGTTTTTAATTTTCTATTTGTGCATCAAGTATCTGCATCTGTCATGGTTTGAATGGATGATGTTTAGGGTTTAGCTTTGAAACCAGGAATCTTCTGCATCGGGTCTTTCACAAGGTGTGTGTTTGTGACTTCTTGTGAACTCCATTCAGCTTTCAAAGCTTCATCAGCATTGAAGTTGCATTGTTGAAGGTTAAGGGATGCCACTGAGGTCCTGGTGGAAGGGGAGATGTTCATTTTCTTTGATTTGCTGGACTTCTCAAAGGGTTGCAGCATCACGGAGAACGGATGTGGGAGTGACTGGGCAGCCAGGGCATTGGGGGTCAACCTGAGGGTTCCACTAATGTACCATATTGCAGTGTTCAGTTGGACGTCAACAAGTCGAGTGTGGCTACTTTTGGTCCATACCAGTGCACAGTACTCCACAACGGAGTACATAAGTGCCATTGCTGATGTCCAGAGCTCTGATGCTCCCAAGCTTCTGCTTGTAAATTTCTGGACAAGATTGACCCTTGTCTTCATATTGGTGGCTACTTTCTTCAGATGGTCGTGGAAAGTTAGCATATGGTCCAGCTTGACTCCAAGATATGTTGAAGTGGGGTTATGTCGTACAGTGTTGCAGCAGCAGTTCACTTTTAGGGGCTGCTTAGTGTTCCTCTTATCAAGATGGAATGCGGTGACTGTTGTTTTGTGGGGGTCTGGTTTGAGCCAGCATTTCCAGAAATATTCCTCCCTGATGTTTAGATTCATGTTCTAGGTAGACTCAGTGTCCCTTCATGCTTTAACCACCATTCCAGCGTCCATGCTGATGGTGGGTTCTGCTTGATAATGGTCCAAAGTAGAGTGGACTGATGTGTGTTCATTTTCGTCATCTGAGACAGATGCCACCAGCAAAAGGTTGATTTTCTTTTTTGGTGGTTCAGGTTCTGTAGTTTCCTCATCGGAATGTTGTTCTTTTAAGACTTCTGAAAGCACGAAACCACACCTCATCCCTCTCATATTTTCTTTGGCACTTCAGCTTCTTAAACCTGGGGTTAAGTGCTGTTGCTATTTTTAGAAATCTCACATTGGTACCGTCTTTGCATTTTGTCAAATCTGCTGTAAAAGTGTTCTTAAAACGAACATGTGCTGAGTCATCATCCGAGACTGCTATAACATGAAATATATGGCAGAATGCGGGTAAAACAGAATAGAAGACACACAATTCTCCCACAACAAATTCAGTCACAAATTTAATTAACACATATTTTTTAACCAGCATCATCAGGATGGAAGCATATGTTCTGCAATGGTGGCCGAAGCATGAAGGAACATACGAATGTTTAGCATATCTGGCACATAAATACCTTGCAACACTGGCTTCAAAAGTGCCATGTGAAAACCTGTTCTCATATTCAGGTGACATTGTAAATAAGAAGCAGGCAGCAGTATTTCCCGTAAATATAAACAAATGAGTTTGTCTTAGCGGTTGGCTGAACAAGAAGTAGAACTGAGTGAACTTGTATGCTCAAAGGTTTTACATTGTGGTTTTTTTTGAGTGTAGTTATGTAATTTAAAAAAATCTACATTTGTAAGTTACACTTTCATGAGGAAGATATTGCATTACAGTACTTGTAGGAGGTAAATTGAAAAATACTATTTCTATCATTTTTACAATGCAAATATTTGTAATAAAAATATGTGAGCACTGTACACTTTCTATTCTGTGTTGTAATAGAAATCAATATATATGAAAATGTAGAAAAAGCATGTAAAATATTAATAAATTTCAACTGGTATTCTATTGTTTAACAGTGTGATTAATTGCGCTTAATTTTTTTAATCACGATTTTTTTTTGAGTTAATCGCGTGAGTTAACTGCAATTAATCGACAGCTCTGTTAAATAATATCTCTTCATTGTTCATGTTAATGTCCTTAGCAAATATGCATATTTTTAAATATCTATTCAACTGCTGCTGGTGTGCATGCATCTTGGACTGTTTTGGCACTCTAATTTTTTTGTGTTTATCTCCACCAGTGTATCGGGGAGAAAGAGTTAGTACTTCAATTGCAAATAATAATTCTTTCCGTCTTAGGAGTCTGAGTATGTCTCTGCTCATCTCCATGAATGGATAGATCTGATTTTTGGCTACAAACAGAGGGGACCAGCTGCAGTGGAGGCGCTCAATGTGTTCTATTACTGTACTTATGAAGGTACAAAACTCTGCTGTCTTCTTGTCATCGCAATCATATTTACAGGGTTTGAGAAATATCTGGAAACAGATTTCTCATCATGAATGCAGTATAGTGGCATATGGTAAAAGAACAGAATATTTGATGTTCAGAGAAGGAAATGTGAATTTTTAATTAAATACCCTCTTTAGCCCTTTTCTAGGAACTGTTATAATTGCTTCTGTTCAATTAACAAACAGTTCTTTAAGATTCCATTGAAAACATATTGGAACTTATTTTCTAGAGTCTAGTCATAGTAATTTACTATAGAACATATTTTAGAAGGTAAACTTTAGAAATTCTTTAATCAAGAAAGTATATTCTGGGTTACTTTCTGCGTGCATTAAATAAAGAAAATTTATCTTTCCAAAAGCCAGATGCTGCAACCAAAACACTTACTAACTTCTGTAGGAGAAAGTTTGCAGAATGGAACTTTAAGAAAACTCTCTCTATGTAAAATAAACTGATAATTTTTTTTTAAAGAGAAGGGGTAATGGTTTTGCAGTTGGTGTATTATATTTTACTACATGTTATCTTTCTTCAGCGAATTATGTGTAGACAATGATGCTTTTTGTTTTACTGCCCTCTACTACTCTTTTTATGATTCCAGGAGCTGTGGATTTAGATGCCTTAACAGATGAGAAGGAAAGGAAAGCTTTAGAAGGGATGATTAACAATTTTGGACAAACACCCTGTCAGCTGCTGAAGGTAAATCTCTTTTTGTAGCAATAAACACACAAGTTCCATACCAGTCAGTTTTGGGAAGATATAAACTTGAGTGGCAGGGGCTTGTGGAAGGATTGTGCAACTATTGTGAAGGCCATTGTTCCTTGAAGAGTCTATTCCAGGTATTATAACCTGTAAATTTTAGGAAACCTGTAACTTTTAGGAAAGTCAATATTCTACAATGTTATAATTAATAAAGGAGACCTGATATAAAATTTTCCAAAAAAGCCTAATTCCCATTTTCAAAGGTGACTAGCTGCTTAGGAGCCTAAGTTCCATTGACTTTCAATTAGATTTAAGCACTTTTGTATCTAAGTCACTTTTGAGAATAGGAATTAGGCTCCAAAGTCACATAGGAGCCTTTGAAAATTTTATCTCTGGTATTTCATCTTCTGGTGTAACTTAAATAGATGTGGAAACAACTTTTTTGATAATTTTGCCACTTAATATTTTTGAGCTCCAACTATAGCTCCGAGCAAAGCCCCTTCAGATAGTCTTGCCATCTAGTCAATTTTTTAACCAGATTATTCATAGGAGTCGTTTGCTGTCTGCATGCCTTTAATCATTATTGTATAGTACTAGGTATTTTGTTAAATATGCTCCTGTAAGACAGGAAATACATTTTTATTGGTGGTAGTCCAATTCTTCATTTTTATTCTTTTCTGTCCAGGTTTCTGCTCCAGTTTTCCCTAGAGTCTAGTCCTAAGGCTGTCTAAATTCTAGAATAAGATGTGACATTCTACATGTGTTATGTATAGTAACCCTTTAATGCTAGCTTTCAGTGAGAGGAAAATTCGCAACATGGCTTGTAATAAAATCTAAATGTTCCTTTTTTGGTATGAATGGTAAATATTTCTTTCTCAGATAATAAAACCAGCTTTAAGAAAAAGCCTCCAAATGAATTTAACAAAATCTTTCCCTCTTCCTATCCCATGTAGATTAAATCTTCTAAGTAAAATCAGCCACGGTTTCCTCTGTATAGAAAACATGGTCTAGAAACAGTAACTCTAGAGGAATCCCTTCATCAGAATTTAATATATTGAGCTAGAAATACAGTTTACATTCTCTCTTGACTTGGAATACCATACATGACTTGAACAGTTCAATAAAATATTATTTCCTGCTATGCTGAGATTGTGTGTAAATTTGATTTTTTTAAAAAATCCCACTCGATACTGTCTCCTAGGAGCCTCATCCTGCAAGATTATCTGCAGAGGAAGTAGTACAGAGACAGGCCAAAAGTGACAGCTCAACCCTGAATCTGTTCCAGCATCTCCCTGAACTTAAGTCATTCTTCATAGAGGTAGCAACTGACACACATTGCATGTGTTTTAAGCATATAATATGTTGGAATAAAAGGTGGTCAGCAGAGTAAAAATACACTTGTTTATAATGTAAAGAAAATTTTGTACAAAACATCTAATTAAACCATTTGTATAGAAGAAGATATTTCTTTGTAGTGAACCTTTAGAGGTAAGTTTACCTACCCTCATCCTGTAGTGATTCTGTAATGTTTTTTTAAACTATCTAAATGTTACATTTTATCCTTTTTGCTTCCTTAGCCTTCCTACTTTCCAAGTGCCTACAGACAGACTGGAGACAGATACCAAGGGTAAAATCCTGGCCTCCTGTAGTCAGTGGCAAAATTCTCATGGACTACAAAGTGGTCAGGATTTCTCCCCTATTGTTAGTGGCTGAACTTAGCTATTTAAGAGGTGTGTATCTCTATCTGGTAGTGTCTTCCAGCTACTAGGTAACTAAAAAGAACAGGAGACTAACAAATTTACTTCAGCATAAGCTTTCGTAGGCTATAGCCCACTTCATTGGATGCATAGAATGGAACACAGAGTAGCCAATATATATATTACTTCCACCTTTACATATTTTCTCTCTCTGTGTGTGTGTGTGTACACATATACATACATACACACACATATATACACACACACACAAAATATGTAAAGGTGGAAGTTGCTATACATATTTTCTATGTGTATAAATGTATATGCATGTGATGAAGTGGGCTATAGCCAACGAAAGCTTATGCTGAAATAAATTTGTTAGTCTCTAAGGTGCCACAAGTATTCCTGTTCTTTTTACGGATATAGACTAACACGGCTGCTACTCTGAAATTAGGTAACTAAAGTATTTGTGCCACCTATGGATGTTTGTCAACTGAAAATGTCATTTCTCATAGGGTATCAGTGATGGTGTTCCCATTGTCAAGGCTGTTGTTCCCAGGAATCAGTCGCGTTCCTTTATGTCTCAAGGGAGCCCAGAGATCCTGGTGAGTTGGATGTGTCAGTACTACTGTTTGAAACTCTTGTGTTAAATATAACTGCACTGTTCCTAAAATTAACCTTTGTATTGACAAAATGTTGGTGCTAGTAATGTTCTAGATGTCTTGATGACATTGGGGGTAGAGATAACATTTTACTATCAAACTGAATCTAGGTACTTATAACAGTCCCCATCTTAATAATCTCTTTGGGAGTGCTCATTTTTTGATTGATTGATTTTCTCTACTCACATTTCTGTGGGCCAAATTATGCATAGATAAACCTGTGGCAAGTCAGGTTTTGTACACCTGTGTCTAAAGATTTGATTCTATTCCTTTCAAGTCACTGACACAAATAGTACACTTTGTATGTTAAAATAGTATGTTAAAACTAGATGGAATTACTTTCACGCTGGTTCAGTAACAAAACAACTCTGGGAATGTCTTTTTATTTGTCATAACTTTAAATGCTAGTTACTGTCACTGAGCATTTCAAAGAAAATAAAATGCAAGAATCAAATAATTATGATGAAATGCATGTGCAAAGCATAGGCCTTCTTACCAGTCTATCTCAAGAACCAATTGCTGATCTAGGTAGCTCAGGGGTGGGCAAACTGCAGCCAATTTTGTCATTAATGTTGTTGATTTTTATCAAACTTACTTTTTCAGGTGATAGCAAGTCTGAACTGCATTATTGGAACCCACGGGTGGCTACCATATGATAGAAATATCTCCAACTATTTTACGTTCATCAGAGATCCAACTGTCACAAATCCCAAGTAAGTAAAGAGAGGGAAGGTGCAGCAGTAAACTCTATTATAAAAATAGTATGAGTCAAAGTACTATAGGTACGCAGTCGTCTTCTATAGTGATTTGATAGCATTGCTTTAGTTATCTGTGATTTTTAATTAAAATCTAACTATTATACAGTGTCCTTTACATTTTTCAAGGCTTTGACATCCCCTAATATTAATTAAACTATAGTTATTCTCTGAAAAGTGACTATAAAAATGCTATTGTAAAGTTCTGTCTTCATTGTCTATTACTGACTTTCAGACCAATTTACTAAAATGTTTTTCTAACTGCCAGCCCTGCAAACTCATCCTGGCATCTGAGAGTCAAGCGTGCTTCATTATTCTCGTGCATCATCGTTCATAATAAATGTTCTTCTTCGAGTGATTGCTCACATGCATTCCACTATAGGTTAGGCACGCGCTGCGGGCCTGGTTGCCGGGTAGATTTTCCCCTAGCTGCAGACTGGGTGAGCAGGGAGCCCCCTGGAGTGGCGCCACTGAGGCACTCTATAAGTACCCCTGCGACACAGTCTGGCCCTCAGTTCCTTCTTTACCACTCGAGCTGGTAGTCGGAAGAGGAGTTCTGCTTTTCAGTGTTCTCCTTATCTCCTAGCTAGTCGATTGTTCTCTTAATTGTTCGTTGTTAGCAGTTGTTGTTAGTTAGTTTACATAGTCTTTGTAGTGTAAATAGTCAATTGCAGGGGTTTTTCCCTGCTGCCGGAGCCTCTGTCTTCAAGGCTCCGGGATTCAAGCACTCAGAGTGTGGGAAGCCTATGCCTGTGGGACACCCACACTCTAAGTGCCTCTCAAGTGCCTGGTAAGTGCACTTGGCAGTTTCTTCCTAGATCTGCAGTACCTTCAGCCCAGGACCCGCAAAGACAGGAAATCCCGCTTGCGGCACGTCCTGATGGAGGCGGCCCCGGACTCCAGTGCGGCACCGGACCCCGCACCCAAACCGCCGAGAGCCAAGCCTCGGCACCGGTCGCGCTCCCCCAGCACCAAGCGGAAGAGGAGCGCTCAACTTCGCCCTGCTCCGGACCGCGTCCAGCCGTCGGTACCAGTCCCGCGACCTCAGCCTTCTCCGGGGAGCCGACCTGAGGAAGAGCCGCCAGCACCCGCACCGCTGACTCCGGCGCCGCAGGAGGCCCCGTCGAGTCCGGTGCCAGTGGTCTTGCCACTTGGGGTGCCAACTCCGCAGCAGCTTCCCTCCATGATGGAGGCGTGTACTGCTGCGAGAGGGTTGCTTGCCGGGGACGCCCCGCAGCAACAAGTCCGGTCGACGGGCAGGCCGCCCATGACCGAGGCAGAGATCGCGTGTCGGAGCCCGGCAGGGCATGGACACCGCTCGATCTCGCGGCGCCGACCAGACTCCCGGCAACGGTCACCCGCCCGGCTCCGGTCGCAGTCTCGGCGCCGCAAGGAGTTGAGACCCTGCTCAAGGTCTCCTCCTGGCCGTTCGCGCCACTCGCGCTCTGGCCGCCGATCAGAGTCCCGGCACCCTGGTAAGGGCCGGTCGTACTCTCGGCACCGGTCGCACTCCCGGCACCGGTCCCTCAGCTGGCGCCGAGACCGTCCGAGACGTCGCTCCACAAGCCGCTCCGCGTCCAGGCACTGCTCGTCGTCTCGGCACCGAACCCCGTCGCGGCGCCGAAGGTCCTCCCGGTACCGATCATCGTCTCGGCACCGAGACTCCCCGAGGCGGCACCATTCAGGTAACCACGATTCCTCGGATGGGCACCATACCGCCCGGTACCGGTCGAGAAGCCCACGGCACCGGGAGTGTAGAGAGCGGCACCGGACCCCGTCGCGGCGCCGAAGGTCCCCCCGGTACCGATCATCGTCTCGGCACCGAGACTTCCCGAGGCGGCACCGTTCGGGTAGCCACGACTCCTCGGATGGGCACCTTACCGCCCGGCACCGGTCGAGAAGCCCACGGCACCGGGAGCGTCGAGAGTCCGCCGGCACGCGGGCCCCTCGCTCGGCGGGACCAGTCCAAGTCACCCAGAACCCTGCCTGGTCAGAGTGGGCGGCATGGGGGTACGATCGGCCCCGGGAAACCCAGTCTGAACCCGGGTTCCCGGTGAGCTCAGAGGGTCCAGTGGACGTGCTGGCAGGACCATCATCGGCAGTCCAGCCCTCCACGGTACGTAGCCCTATGGAGCCGGGTCCCTACGCCTCCCCCGTAGGGGTAGAGGCAGTGGCGGGCACTTCATCAACTAGCCCGCCCGCCTTGGACCTCTCCAGTTACCAATATCTCCTCCAGGCAGTTGCTAAAAACATGAACCTGCCTTTGGAAGAGGTCCCAGTGGTGGACGACCCGGTCACCACCATGTTAACTAAGGGCACTCCGGCACGGGTGGCAGTGCCGTTCATTAATACTATTAAACTCCACACGGCGGTAATTTGGAAGACCCCCGCCTCTATCTCCCCCACTGCTCGTGGGGTGGAGAAGCGCTATTTTGTCCCAGCCAAGGGATATGAATACTTGTATGTTCACCCCACGCCCTCCTCCCTGGTGGTGGACTCTGTTAATAACAAGGAGCGCCACGGGCAGGAGGCGCAGGTCCCCAAGGCCAAAGAGGCCAAAAGGTTGGACCACTTCGGCAGTAAAGTTTATTCCTCCGGGGGCCTACAACTCAGAGTCGCCAACCATCAGGCACTCCTGAGTAGGCACCATTTTGACACGGTGGAGGCCCTTACTAAATTTGAGACTGCTCTCCCGCAGGAGGGCAAACAGGAGTTCAGGGCCCTATTGCTCCAAAGCAGGGACATATCTCGTCATGCCCTGCAAGCGGCCCTGGACTCGGCCGACTCTGCGGCCCGAACAATGGCCTCGGGCATTTCCCTCCGCCGGGCAGCATGGCTCTCGTCATCCAACCTAGCCCCGGCCATGCAATTTAAAATCCAGGACCTCCCCTTTGAGGGACAGTCCCTCTTCTCGGAGGATACGGATGCCCGTCTCCAGGCCCTCAAGGACAGGGGGGTAACCCTCAAAGGCCTGGGCATGCACACCCCAGGTCCACAGAGGCGTCCCTTCATCCCGCCACGCAGGAAATTCTTCCTACCTGCGCGCCCGCCCCAGGACTCCTCCCTCAGGAGAAGCCGCCCTTACCGCCGGCGGCAAGGGCCTAGGCAGGGCGGGAAACAACAAGGCTCTAAGCCTTCCCAGGGGCCCAAATCCAACTTTTGATGGTGCGCCCGAGGGCAGTTCACCAATCATAAACCTGGATCCTCCCTTTGGAGACCGTCTGTCCTACTTCCGCCGTGCATGGTCAGACATTACATCAGACCAGTGGGTCCTCCGCACGGTGGAGGTGGGATATTCGCTCCAGCTCTCCTCCACTCCTCCCACCCACCCACCCTCCTCGTCCCTCTTCAGGGACCCCTCTCACGAGCAACTCCTCGTACAGGAGGTGAGGTCGCTCCTCGCACTGGGAGCCATCGAGCCCGTACCGCAGGAGTTCAGGGGGAAGGGGTTCTACTCCCGCTACTTCCTGATCCCCAAGGCGAAAGGGGGCCTCCGGCCCATCCTGGACCTGCGCGAACTCAACACCTACATCATCAGGTTCAAGTTCCGCATGGCCACCTTGGGCACTATCATTCCCTCTCTGGATCCGGGAGACTGGTTCGCTGCCCTCGATATGAAGGACGCTTACTTTCACGTGAGCATCAAACCCTCACACAGACGTTACCTCCGCTTCCTGGTAGCGGGGGAACACTATCAGTTTGCCGTCCTACCCTTCGGCCTGTCCACCGCACCCAGGGTGTTCACAAAGTGTATGGCGGTAGTAGCGGCATTCCTTCGGCGCCGCGGGGTACACTTATACCCGTACCTCGACGATTGGTTGATCCGAGGCACCTCCAGGGACCAAGTGTCAGCTCACGTGCGGCTCGTTATCAGCACGTTCGACCGCTTGGGAATCCTTCTCAACAGGGAGAAGTCCACCCGGGAGCCTACCCAGAACATAGAGTTCATAGGAGCCCTACTAGACTCCACGGTAGCAAGGGCATCCCTGCCCCAGCCTCATAATAAATGTTCTGCAGATCTGGCCTCGTTTACACCTATGCAATTCGTATCTTCCAGCTATGTTTTCAGTGACATCTGTGCAACTTCCATTCATTGAGTTTGCACAAGGATAACTGATTGGAATTTAATAAACTCTTCTGTTGGTGATGGACTAAGAGGAATAGAACGCACTCTCATTCTTCCTTACATATGTTAGCTTGACAGTATTAACAGGAGTCAAGAGTAGTTAAAACACTTGTTATCAAAGTGGGGAGATAAGAAACTGAATACATGGGAGGAGTAGATTTCCTGACTAAGAAACTACCATATATAGTCCCTTTTCATGGTAGAACCACACTTTAGCTTACAAACTGTGCCACACCTTTTGATTGTTTACAAGAGGTTTGTCTTTTTACAGAATTTTGAAAAAATGTTTTTCTATAAATAATATTTAATATGGATTAAAGTTATCCACAGAGCCTCAAACCAGGTAGGATATTGTATAAAGAACTAGCATGAAATTCTGACACCCCCCGCCCCCCCAAAGACAATAGTAATTTTCTAAATATCGGGCGGGGTGGGCAGCAGGATTTTACCCCTAGTGTTCCTAGGTACATATTCTTTATAGATCATAACATTAACATAGGGCAAATCTTAACTGTTAAATTTGTTTGCAGAACCCAACGTAGTATAAGTGGTCCTTTCGCTCCAGGGCTAGAAATCACCTCTAAACTGTTTGTAGTGTCCCATGATGCAAAGTTGTTGTTTAGTGGAGGGCATTGGGACAATAGCATCAGAGTGACATCGCTCACAAAAGGCAAATTAATTGGACAGCATGTCAGACACATGGGTAAGTAAACTACTTTTGTTTTGAAGTATGAAATTACATGGTTTTTGTGACACAAAAATCTGACACTTTAACTATTGCAAGGCTCAGTCTTTTATAAAGGATAATAGAATAGTGTACTTGGATCACATTGTAATGAGAGAATAAGCTAGTTTCTCCCATTCTTGCCATCACACTCTGGTTCAAATAGAACTAATGAAAACCTATGCACGCAAATATTTATGTAGTCATTCCAATAATAGTCTAGTGTGCATTAAAAACAGTCTTTATTTTTTAAGATAAGATAGTAATGATTACTTTTAATGTTTGTCCTGCTCCTGGCTAGGGCTTTATTACTACAGCTAGGATCTTAGACCCTAATTACTCTTGAAAATGTACACCGCATTCCTGATGTAGAGTTTGCGTTGGTTTGCATATGTAACTACATTGCTGGCATGCTGCACAGCATCACATTGCCACAAAATGTCAATCCATTTTGAAGCCAGTTAAAATGTTTAGTTGAGATGCAAAGTTAAGGTAATTGTTTTCTTTCCTTTATAGATATTGTGACCTGTTTGGCTATAGATTTCTGTGGAATCCATTTAATTTCAGGTTCTAGAGACACAACGTGTATGATATGGCAAATAGTTCAGCAAGTAAGTACACTTGCACAGTTTTAGAAGCAGCCTTTGGAAGGTTTTGCTTTAATGCTTTGTTCATCAATCTACCAGTCCAGTATGTTTGCAGAATCATTAGTGTTTCATTAGAGGAGTTGTTCACTGATTTGTTTGTTCTGTCTGGCACGTTTACAGGGTAAAACGGACTTCTAAAAATTATGATGAGTTCACTGTCTCTCTTAGACAGTTCCATGGTTTTTAAGTACACTTTTGGGCATCTCTGCTCTGTTTATTATAGTGGCATTAATAATGTTACCTAGAGCACTTTTATTTGGCTAAGGTGCTTTGCAAACAATATATAACAGCCCTTTGAGGTAAGTAAGGAAATAAGAAATGTCAAGATTTTGACATTATTGATTGTAATGAATTCCCATAGTGATGCATTACCTAACAGGAGACACATGCAGCTATTCTTCCATATGGGTCATGGTCTTTGGCTGGATTACATCTCCAGTAATGTATATAATCATGTGACTCCCATGATGCACCATGCAGCTCAGGCAGATAAATCTGCATTTCATTATGGGAGATGTGGTCCTCCAGGGAGCCCAGCCATAGGAGAGAATTGGGAGCTTAAACTACAACTCCCAGTAGACAATGTGCTGCTAGGGAAACGCAGTTCAAGGTTTTGTTGAACTGACTCAAAACTAATTGTTTCTGGTCAATTAAGAAAACCAGAATATTCCAATCTAGGTTGAACTGACCGGAAATGAAATATTTCATTTAGATTTCCCTTATAGAAAATTGAAATTTTTGGCAAAATCAAAATTTTCTTGTGGAAATCTTTTGCAGAAACAGCATTTTCCATCGGGAAAGTCCTGACGAGCTCTACTTATTTATTTCACTTGTTCAGACTAATACCCTTGCTAAGACTGCTTCTTTTGCCCTACCTCAACAGTGCAAAGCAGCCTTCAAAGGAATCCCCAGAAACCAGCTAAGCCACTTGTTGCGTGGGGGACTCCTTGGGTGGTTTAAGGCCTGTGTAATTGTCTCCCTCCCTCTTGGTGTCCAGTCTAGGGAGCATTTAGGGGTTATTGTCAGGAAAATAGGGTGTGGCCAAGAGGCTGCAACCTTCACCAGATCCCTGCTGCCATGACAGCCATAAACAATTCATTTGGAATTGGGGACTGGACCAATGCCTAATGACCCCACAACTAGGGCAATGCAAAGGTGGCTTACAGCCATAAGCTCACACTCACTCTCTCAGTTGCTGTACTGGTGCAATAAGACCTGTTCCCAGGGTGTGTTCAGTGCCTAGATACTATGGTGACGACTTCTTCTTCTTATCCTCTTCGCTCCTGGTGGAGCATAAGGCGCCAACCATTCTTCTCCATTCGCTGAAGATTTGGTTGACGTTTCTGTAGCATTAGTTTTTTACATGGTGGGTTGCTAGCCCAATGCAAAACCCTCCTCCTTTCACATCTTGGGCTTGGGACCAAGCAATGGCGGAGTTTACTATGGTGACTAGTGCTCTATAAATACCCAGGACAGACAGATCAGTAAATCTTGCACTTGCTTTGTATTTCAGCATTAGCATTTGCTGGATTCTGAACCGATCATGCTACTTTTCCCTCAACCCATGTCCCTGTTGCCATGGTGTGTTTCATTGTGTGTATCTGCTAGCACCCCTTTACGTTGCCAACAGTTTTTGTCCCCACCAGTATGAAAGCAGTGGGATAAATGTCCTGCCTATTGCCACTAATTCACTCTGTTGCTCTGAGTTGTCAAATTCTTTTCTGGATCCTTATCCAGTCATGTGTTCTGATGTAGCTTCTTAGCACTGTCATGTGTGCCTCATATTTTCAATATTTTGGTTGGCATTCATCTCTCCATACTGTAAGGCAGAAGGGAAATTGTTTTCATTCCCATCTCTTTGGGTACTGTGCATGACAACAACAGACCCCACTTAAAGTGATTTTGAATATAGTTACATTATGTTAAAAGTGAAATGGAAGTACCAAATTGTTTTAGAGTGTTGGAGTTCCATTAATGAAAGCTGTACACTTACAGGAAGTTGTTTTGTGAAAAATATTGTAAGAGATCATTATCTCTCACAAAGCAGAATCAAATTGGCTGTTTCTCTCTATTACCTCAGGATATGAGACAAAATTGATACTTTTTTATGCAAAATAGTCTTCACTTTCTTTAATTACATTATGAAGACATTGAACTCAAAGATCAAAGGAATTCAATTTATCCTTGTGATTTAATAAACCGAGGCACAAAAAGGGATGCTGACTTAGGTAGCTGCAAATGTGAGCAACAATAGAAGTATGATGTTTGGCCTACATCAAATACACCCAGTGCATATAATGATAGAGATATCCTGTATGTATTCTTCAACTGTGAGAAAATCTATAAATGTATCATTTTATGTTAATACCAGGGTGGAGTTCCTGTAGGCCTGGCACCTAAACCCTTGCAGATTCTGTATGGACATACTGATGAGGTATCCAGTGTTAGCATTAGCACTGAACTGGACATGGTCGTGTCTGGAGCCAGGGTAAGCATCTTCATGATTTTCCTTCAAATGAGTGATATTTACTACTGGGATTAGTGTAGTTGGAAAAAAATCTTACTATTTCCTAGTTTCCTCTTTTCCCTTTTGGGTAAGGAGTAAGTCTTGCAGTGTTTTCCCCAGGAATTGAAATGCAGGGGGGTGGGATTGGAATATTCGGAGAGGGTGAGGGCCAAAGGGGGTTGAGACCGTGCGTGTGAAGGTGGGCTCTATGGCACCATAGTAAAAACTGAAAAACATTTCACAACCATTTTATTAGATTTAACTCATGTTTTAAAATCATCACAAAAATTAAAGTTGGATACTCGAGCTTATTATGAAGCACTATATCCACATCCTTCTTGGTTTCTTGTAATTGTGCACTCTTCGGTGTCGTCTGTGTATCCATTACTTCAGTCCTTCATGATAAGCTCATGATCAGGCAGAAGGCGACTTCTTTCAGAACTCAAAATTCTATTAAATGAGGAAAAAGAATGCTTTAGCCTGTAGCTGTTGTGACTAGGAGTAGTAAGAGATGAATGCTTACGTCTTTCATCCCAGAAAACATGGCACAAAGATTGGATCGAACCAATAGTGATGATAAAGAAGTTGAAGTTAAATCTTCATTTGTTCATTGTATGATATTCCACTCTGTGTTCAAAATTCTCTATGCTGTCCTGATCACATGGCAGCCCCATTGTTGGTAGTGCCTCACTCCTCTCAACTGTTGGTGTTTTATAAGACAGGCATCTGTAGAAGCTACGTAGAGGTTGAGTAGGATCCAGAAATTGCTATTGTAGATTTGTAAGAATCAAGTCTGTACTTTTTCAGCTGGTTTAACAAACATTTCTAGTCCTCTTCACTTAAGGAGTCACTTGAGTACCTTCATTAGTCAACTTCTGGACTGAAGTCTTTGCTTCTTTCAGTACATCTTCAATGGATATCATAAACTGAGTTGTGTCTCCAGCATTCTTAACAGCCTCATTATGTTCTTCTAAAATTGGCTTTGACAGTGACTGGCTTATAACGTTTTCTGCATGTTGATGCAGTCCAGAGGCATGATGGTTTGCCTCCTTTTCATATAGTTTGTCAGTATTGGCTTAACTGATCAGTCTGGCAAACCAAGCTCCTCCACTTTTACTATATAAATCCATGATATACCCACATCTTGAATACCGGGTGCAGTATCTCAAAAAAGATATGTTGGAATTGGAAAAGGTACAGAGAAGAGCAACAAAAATGTTTAGGGGTATGGAACAGATTCCATATGAAGAGAAATTAAAAAGACTGGGACTTTTCAGCTTGGAAAAGAGATGACTAAGTGGGGATATGATAGAGGCTTATAAAATCTTAACTGTTGTGGCGAAAATGAATAAGGAAGTCTTATTTACCCCTTCGCTTAACACAAGAACCAGGGGTCACCCAATGAAATTAATAGGCAGCAAGTTTAAAACAAACAAAAGGACGTATTCTTCACAAAACACACAGTCACCCATGGAACTTTTTGCCAGGCATGTTGTGAAGGCCAAAATTATAACAGGGTTCAAAAAAGAACTAGATAAATTCCTGGAGGTTAAGTCCATCAATAGCTATTAGCCAGGATGGGCAGGGAGGCAACACCATGTTCTGAGTGTCCCTAGCCTTTGTTCGCCAGAAGCTGGGAGTGGAACACAGGGAATGGATCACTCAATCATCCCGTTCTGTTCATTCCCTCAGAAGCACCTTGAAGAGTCACTGTCGGGAGACAGGATACTGGGATAGACAGACCATTAGTCTGACCCAGTATGGCCATTCTTCCATAAAAATGATTATAATAATAAAAAAGGATCTACAAAGCCACTCTTCTCTCTTCCTTAAAATTTGCTGTTTTGCCATGATGCTCCAAAACACTTGATAATGGCTACGTAGTGGTGTCCAGTGACTGCTACTTTCTGTGTGAATATTTGTTTCACTGCTACTTTTTCCTCCTCCCTCACCCGCATTTGTTTGTTTGTTTTCTCCACCTATAGTCTCCTCATATGCTGAGATCGTAACTCTTAAGGGGAAAGGACTCTGCTTTTTCTTTTTCTTTTCACTATCTGTGTACAGTGCCTAGCACTGTGGGGCCCTGATTCCTGTCTGGTGCCTGGAGGTTCCTTCTTCAATAACTACTACTACACCTTAAGATCTTTAAAAATGTTATTTTCCCATGCTCCAAATAATTACCTTATGTGAATATTACCATAATAGCATTACGTTTTTTGTCTGGACAGGATAGCACCGTGATTATTCATACTATTCGGAAAGGTCAGTACATGAGGACTTTGCGACCACCTTGTGAGAGTTCTCTTCTGCTGACTGTTCCCAACCTGGCTATATCCTGGGAAGGACACATAGTTGTCCATACCAGTATAGAAGGAAAGACTACTCTCAAGGTACTTCACAAGTTTCAGACCAATGTCCTAGAATGCTGGTGTGTGTTTTGCTGTAAACACTAAACATAAATGTGCCTGGGTTTTTTCGCAGTAGAGCTAGTTTCTTAGGGAATTCTATGTGCAAGCTGCCCCACAGATGCACCAATGTTTCTCAAACATTTGAGAGGGACGGCCTGACCTACAGGGACAACCTTTAGGGGTCACGGTGTAACTCATTCTCATTGTCTGTTCAGTGTAGGGGTTCCTCTTTTGATGAAGGCTTGTGTAATTGCGCTAAGAATTGGAAAGAGGCTTGTACCTAATGTTAACAATCTGTGTTAACTTTCAGGACATGCCGCAAGGCCCAGCTTTTCTCCTTGCCCTGTAGGATTTTCTAGCAAGAGGGACTCTGGTTTGTTTGGTGGGGCTTATTAATGTTTTGTTGTATTCATGTTGCTGCTGGGGTAGTGTTACCAGTGGGTGAGTGCCTGCGACTGTTCAAGTATGAATGTATTTTTAAGTTTGTCAAGCAGGCCCGTAGATCAGACTGTAGTGCGGTAAAAATATAAATAAGTACAGGTTGAACCTCTCTAGTCTGGCATCTGTGCCAAACCAGAGGATTTGCTAAATCATGGGAGGTCAATGCAGAGTGCCAGCAGGTCTCCCTAAGTGTGGGAAGTAGGGATGTGGGGGGTGCTGCAGCATGATCTAGGGGCCCCGCTGCCACCCTGGGTCCCAGCCACTGGCCTCCTGGATGGGGGCTCCAATGTTGGCCCCAGCTGCCAGCCCCTGGCCCAGGGTCCCAGCCACTGGTCCCAGGTGCTTCTCCTCCTTCCCGGAGCTTGAATGCTGTGAATCCGAGGTTCACGGTGCTCTGTCAGTGTTGGGGGACAGGGGGAGAAGTTGGTAAACGTGGGGTCGCCGGCGCACAAGAGGCGCAGGGGGTGTGGGTAACTTTACTGGATGCTCCGCACCCACTAATTTTTCCCATGGGTGCTCCAGCCTCAAAGCATCCACGGAGTCGGCACCTTTGCTGGACCATGGATGTTGCCGAACCAGGGAGTTCCGATTAGAGAGGTTCAACCTGTACTTAATTCTACAAACTCCCATCAGATACCAAGAGCTTCAGTTACTCCCAGCCTTGGCTGAATTCCTATTAACAAGCTGAATATATAAGTAATAAATCCTTAGTCCGTTCAATCCTCCATGAGCAATTTCTTTTTCATTTCTTCAGGATAAGAATGCATTACATCTCTATTCTGTGAACGGGAAATATTTGGGCTCTGAGAGTCTAAAGGAGGAAGTGTCAGACCTGTGTGTGACTGGCGAATATATTGTGATGGGGAGCCTACAGGGATTCCTTTCCATACGAGATCTCTACAGGTAACAGACCAGTATCAGTAGATTATCACTGCTGTTAAGATGTACTGCACCAGCAGGGTGGTTTATTTACATCTAGGTCTCGGTATATGATGTGGAGATCATGAAGGGTGTGACATTACAACCGGGTCTCTTATGCTTCAGGCCTCTATTTGGATTTTCTGGGAATGCCATTTCTAGTGCATGATTGCACTGACAGCCCTTATCCCAATCTGGGAATGTCCTTCTCAGTATCTGGGAAGGGAGAGAGTTGAAAGCAGACTTTGGGTTTGATCCAGCAAGATACCGAATATCCATGACTCCCATCGAAGTCAGTGTGAGCTGTGGGTTCAGCTCTGGCAGAATCAAGCCCATAGTGTGCAGCTGTAACTTCAGTTTAAAATCCCCTCTTCTTTTCACTGTGCAGATTCATTGGACTTTGCCCCCAGAAGGAGGAAATGTACCTTCCACAGGGGTAACTGCAGCACTAAGTCTGCTCTCCTGTCACTCTGCAGAGAGGATTTCTTTCTTTATTGATTTCTGTCCCCAGTGCACAACCCTGTCACTATACCCTGGGGATGGGATTTGACCCTCTATGTCAGTGGTGGGCAAACTATGGCCCGTGGGCCGGATCCGGCCTGCCAGCCATTTTAATCCAGCCCTTGAGTTCCAGCTGGGGAGCAGAGTCAGGGGACCACTCCGCATGGCTCCCAGAAGCTGCGGCATGGCTCCCTATAGCTCCTATTCTTAGGGGCAGCCAGGGGGCGCCGCTCCGCACGCTGCCCCTGCCCCAAGCACCGCCCCCACAGCTCCCATTGGCCAGGAACCATGGCTAATGGGAGCTGCAGGGGCGGTGCCTGCAGATGGGCAGCACACAGCAGAGCTGCCTGGCCGCGCCTCTGCGTAGGAGCCAGAGGGGAAGACATGCCACTGCTTCTGGGTACTGCTTGAGATAAACGCTGCCTGAACCCTGCACCCCAGAGCCACTCCTGCTCCATCCCTGATCCGCCTTCTGCCTTCAGTCCCAGCCCGGAGCCCGTACCCCCAGCCAAAGCCCTCCCTCCCTCCCACATGCCAACCCTAATTTTGTGGCATTCATGGCCCACCATACAATAAACAGATTGGGACTTAGAGTAAAACCCCATTTTATAATGCATCTGAGTTCTCTCAGTGAGTTCAGCTGTAGTATGGCTCTATCCATTACGTATAATGTGCAGCAGTTAAATAATTAATGTACTTTTTGTGTGATTTTGCTTATTTCAGCCTGAGTCTCAGCATCTCCCCCTTAGCCATGCGAGTGCCGATTCGCTGCATTTCTGTTACCAAAGAATACAGCCATATCCTTGTAGGCTTGGAGGATGGCAAGTTGATTGTTGTTGGTGTTGGCAAGCCAGCTGAGGTAAAACCCACCATCAAGAACTTTGTCTACCGAACAGTGGGAAATTCACTTATTTCTGCTTTCCAGTTGAGCAAGAGGTCTCCTCTATGGCAGGGCAAACTTAAGAGCAAGTTTGATTTTTCAGTGGGGAAGAAATAATTTTTGAGATGGCTCTATGCATAGAGCTATTTCTCTAAGAAACGAGGATATAGGGAATGCAGATGGGAAAAAGCAGACTCAGTTGGACTAAGCTGCAGACTTTATCATAGTTGAATAAGCAAGAGGTCAGAGTAACTAACATTTTCTGAATGTGCTAGTGTTTCTCTCACGTCTCAGAAACAAGTTCTGAATGTATGTGATACCTTCATTATAAATGAAGTAACTTTCCAGAAGAAAATGGGAAACAAAAGAATGAGCTACTTTCTTTTAAGTTTTGGCTTTTGTCAGATACCCTTTACTATATGTTGCCTCCCTCTTTGAAAAAATCCGTATTTCTCCCCATTCAGAATCTCTCATTGTAACTGCACAGATACACTGTGTAGCCTCCTCTATGCTCTTTGCTCCTTAAGGTGGATGTAAATTTGTATATACTATATATGCACTATCAGTTACAGAGCATGCATATGTAAAATAGCGACACCCACTTCGTCATGTTCAAAACAGGGGTTTCATAGTAACCACTTCTTGTAACACCTCTGTCAAGGTATTTCACCAATGTTAGGCTTTCTGAATCTCGATTCCTACAGTATATTTTATGTGTGAACGCTCCTACTATTAACTATTACAGCCAGAAGGGTGACTTTAAATTGAGGAAACTTAACCTCGGTATTTGCTAGAAAAGTATGTATGAAAGTAATGTATATATTATTAATTTTGAAAACATACTGGCATCTTAGTTCTAAGTGTCTGAAATTTTTTCTAGTTAAGGGAACATAGAGTTTACTGAAATATAGCCTGCTTAGGATGGTCACAGAATGAGAGCCTGATCCTGCTTCTATTTGAAATCACTGGCAAAACTGCCATCAATTACAAGTTAAACAACTTTTTCTACTATAAAATTAATGGATAGCTTCTTGTGTTATAGATAAGAGACTCTCTTGTGATAGCTTTTTTAAAATCACCAGTCTTCTATAAAGATTTTCCAATCTTAGAAAAACTCTTTTTTAGGCTGGAATTTGTTTTTCGTTATCTGAGACTTAAAGTAAATTTAATTAAGAACAAAGAAATCGGAGTTCCTCACTATGCTACGTTCCTAGGATTGACTTCCTCCTAAGGATATGCCGGTTTTTCCACAAGCTTTATTATTGTTTTCAGTTAATCATTGAGAGCATTTGGAGGATTAATATCTAAATAAGCAGATTAAAAAATAATAATGGTAGGGACAACATTTATCCCATATTTTCCTGTTTCCTCTCATTTGTAAAAATCATTTTATTGTGTTTAAAGGGTATAAATTTTTTGTTTGACAAGTAAAATATGGAGATAAGAAATTAAGGACTTCCAAATTCCTCCTACAGAAGGTACTCTCTGTTACAAGTTGGGCTTCAGTGATGATACTATATTTAGCCTTAGAACAAAACATTACAGTAAAATGCTGTTGAGACTAAGGTTGACCTTTTGCCTTTATGCCTTGACAGTATAATCATACATGGAGTATAATGAATTTGTGTTCTGGTTTAGAAAACCATATAGTTGCTTAGAACACTGCAGAAGTCTGCAGGATTGGTCCCTGTTTGAGCTGACACCACTGATGACTTGTTGGATTCTGTTTAACTGCTCAATATATAGTTACAAAGTGCCAGAATTACGATGAGAAACTTAGTTTCTGAAATTATGAGTATCAGATACATTTTCTGAATTTTGTGCCATTAAAGGATGATTTTCGTTAACCATAAGGCATTTCATATTTTGGTCTATTGCCAGAATAGGATCACCATTGGTCAATCCCAGGTCTGCTAGTTATGAAGTTAATTAAAACAGTTTCTGATAGAATTACTGTCAGATGTTCAAATATGATACAAATTCACTAGGTCCATGATTTAACATTCCCTTTGGTTACTTGTCACCATGAACAGCTTATTACTTGTCTTTACTTATGGAATATTCACTGTAGACTACATTTGTTGAATTCTTGCACTGAACACTTCACCCAGGATCAGTGGAAGTCTAGAAATTTGGCATCATGAGAACAACTCTCTATCTCTTTCTCCCATTTTGCCATCACTGCCCTGCAATAGTCCGTCACTTACAGGACATTGTCAAGTACTCTTCATTTTTAGTAATTCCCTCTTAAAATAAAATGCTCGTCCAACCAATTTTGTTCATTTCCACTTGGCAATCATATTTTCTTTTTAACAAAATAGCCATTTAGAATCCAGAACCCCACAAAATAAGAACAATTTTAAAGTAGGTAAAATATTAGACCTCACTTGCCTGACAGTGTCCGTTTAACTGTTCAAAAGGGGAAAAGATAATTATCAACATTTGTCTTTTTGTTCTTTTGTGCCAATCCAAGAATCACCCCAAAATGTTACCTCTTTTTGTTTGCTTGTTTGAAATAATTTCTGTTGGTATAATTTTGTGTTTGTGCAGTACCTTGTATTGTCTGCACCTCTCCAGAATCAGCGTCTGAAGTTCCTTTTTTAATTTATCCCCCTTATCCCTTCCCCCTCCTTTTGTTTCTCTTAATTCTTTTAAACAGATGCGCTCAGGTCAGCTTTCCCGAAAGCTGTGGGGATCAAGCAAACGGCTCAGCCAGATTTCATCAGGAGAGACTGAATATAACACTCAAGATTCCAAGTGATTGCTGCTTATGAATTCTCTCATGGATTCCAGAAATTTGTTTAGTCTTAGTCACTCTAAACATATCTCTCAACTTTCTAATGAGTGTTTCAGGGACTTACCCTTGACAGTCAGTTGAAGACCAACATATGGTAGAGGTACAGTAAATTTACATATACACACATGCAAATTAGCCCACAAATGCTTATAGTCCATTTTTTACTAATCACATTGATTTGGTAGCTGTGGAAGTCTTTCTAGATTGTGCTGGAACTGAGTTTCAGAAATAAAACCTCTAAGTGCATTAAAACACAAATGATATCTGATACAGATGAATAATGCTAGATGTTCCTCTCTTGCTTGGATGATATTAATTCAAATTCAAGGAAAATATCCCATTCTCAAGTGCATCTTTGTAATTCCAGGATAATATACTGAAAAATCCTTCAATTGCAGATATACTGATAAAATTGAGACAGTTGAGAGTTATGACTTCAGATATATTCTTCAGACCAATCAGCTTGCTGTGTACTACTGTAAATGATTATTAATGATCCTCTATTGCATGGCTCCTGAGAAAATCTCTTTTAGACTCTTCTGCAAGGAGCACCTCAATGGCACTACTTGATTGTCAGAAATTGTTAATTGAAGTACAGCAATGAATTATAACCTCATAGGAATTGGAGTAAGGTGAATATTTGATGCAGAACATTCTTTTTTGTTTGGCATAGCAACACACACATTTCAAAATTACTTACATGTTTTAAGGCCTCGTATTAATACAGAGGGAATGAGAATCACATTTCCATGTCTGTCAAGATTGAGTTGTTCTGTTTCATTAATAGCTTAATTACTGCACACCAAAATGTCTAATGCAACATTAAGATCACCGGAAAAACTTCGTATCATAATTTACATTTACCATACCTTGTTTCTTGGCTCTGTATTTATCAAACAAGTAACCTGAGTTAGCCATATTCATATTGCTGGAGAAGGAAGTAGACAAATCCAGGTACAATATACATATGTGGGAGAGAAAGACCGCACAGCCCTGCCTATACCGTAGACAACAAAAATAGTACTCGAAAGCTCAGTACTCTTGGGAAAACTTTACCTTCACAGCAAAGGGTTAATTTTTTTTAGGTGGGATTATGACTGTATGTAAATAGAGGAAAATATTGTTCCCTTATGTCTTTTGTGGAAGTGGTGATAATTAAAAACAAGATCTCTGCAGCTGATGCAGATACAGAATTGATTTAGTTAATATTTCTCAGACACCTCTCCCTTCTTCTTCCTTATTTTATTACTTATGGAAGTGAGTGTGTTGAATCTTTTCTAAATATGGCCCTATTTCCCCTACGATTGGGGAGGAGTTGAACTACTGGACTTTAGTGTAATCTGATTTCATTCATTTTTAGTGCAATATTTCTTGATAGTCTAAAGTAGTAGTAATCACTCTTTGCAAGGCACGTTTTTTCTTAAACCAACTTCCCATTCTTAATTTAATAAAGAAAACGATCCTATATCATGCATTTATCAGTATTTTAATGACCTTATTACTAACTAATCTAAAAAGTATTGTTGCTTGTTTTAAGCTACTTTCAAATTATATCAATAATTACATGAAATTATATCTGATCAGTGGACAAATTAGATGAGATTATGTATAACTAGAACACTAATCATGGTGACCAATGAAATCATTGTGGCACTTGTATGGTATTTAACCCCATTGCTCTCTGTCACTCACTCCCTCTCCCCCCACCCCACCTCCCCACTTTGCAATGAGTTATGGACATGGGAAGAAAGTCTACATGACAAAATATATATTGGCCAATTACTGATACAGTAACAATACCAAGGATACTCTGGAAGTACTAAGTGTGCGTGAATGTGAAGTAGGTTTGTCTATTGTAATTTCACAAGTAAGAGATTTTGAAGAGTTATTGAGACAGAAGTTTAGAAGAATCACAGTTTTGAATGTGTGCTTTTATTATAGTTAAGTGGGGTTACATTGATTTTT
Organism: Sternotherus odoratus; assembly: GCA_032164245.1. Classification (NCBI taxonomy): domain Eukaryota; kingdom Metazoa; phylum Chordata; order Testudines; family Kinosternidae; genus Sternotherus; species Sternotherus odoratus. Next base: position 14,914,171 of record JAVMKO010000011.1, on the reverse strand, counting down.
CAAATGAATTTGCTTGGGGGTACTGTAATGATGGTTTTATAACTGTACATTTAAGATCTTAAATGTGTATATTTGAGATTTTTTTAAATTACAAGACTGTTTTGACTAGCAGAATCAAAGTGGAGAAATTTAGGAAGTTAATGTTCTGTTTAATACTTGGCCAGAACATAAGTCTTTCTGTTGTCATTTGTGCAGAGAGGTTCACATGTGAGTTTTTGAAAGAATCTTTATTTGTATTAGGTATTTTATGCAAAAGTTTCAATTTTTGAACTGGTGAAAATATTAGCATTTGTATCCATGTAAAAAAAATCAGGGAAACTGGTCAATCGCCACAAAATATAAGGAGATTTCGAAATTGGAAGGATGTGGGCATTTGTATTATAATCATGATAATCGGAAAATATAACACTTTAATCCAAGAATTTCGGTGCTTTGCAAGCATTAGTCAAGCCTCACGAATGTTAGCTGCTGGTCTAAATTAGAGCTACCCTCATAATGCTCTATCTTGGCGCTAAGGGACCAGCCCAGCACAAAGCAGCAGCAAGATCATGGGAGTACAAAGGTGAGTGTTAAATCACATTTGCACACTACTTGCCCTTTGTGCAGATTCACCATAGCTGAGCATCTGGTCCCTTAAGAATGAAAGGTGCTACTTAAATTCCAATTTGCCATCTTTTCTTGCACCAGCAGCAGTCAGTTTTCTCAACTACTCCACAATGTCTGTTTGCAAGCAGCACTATACTTTGCTTAATCTGTAAAAGGAAGATGTAAATAAAAGATATAGTTTGTATGTGAGAGCTATAATGAAGGAAGAATTTAGCTGGTGTTCCACTTGGTTTTTATTTAACTTATTTTCTTTCAATTTTTCTTGAATTAATTATACAATTGTTTTTGGCGGTTGCATGAGTGATGGCTGGTTTGCAGTCCACACTGAGCAGTGGACATGGAATTAGTGCACTGCACTTCTAAGATTTACATTTTTACGACTCTTCAAGCTAATAATGCTCTTGGATACCACCCCCTCCACTCTTCTCGTAGAGGAAAAAGAGTTATCAAAATACAAGTTCTCTTTAGTCTTTTTACACTACGATTTATTTATTTAACTTTGTTTTAGAAAGTAAAGCTGTGACATGACGTAGTTCTGACTATGAATTCAGATCCGGCTAGTCAGAATACACAGTTGCTTTACAACACTAAGAATTTTTCAAGTCCCTTTTGTAGGTGTTCTATCTTTAGTTTAACCATTGAAGGCCACAGTGATATCTGTGGAAACTAAAAAATATTGCTTACCTGTGAGGTGGACTGAAATGAAAAGTTAAGTGAGCACTGTAAACATACGTATTTTTAAAAAACGCTGAATATTGTCTTATCTCCTAGTAATTTATAAATTGGATTCAAGTTAGCAGTATTCAATAACTTCCACTTATAGTCTGAGGAAGTGCTTAGAATCATTTTGTTTCCAATTAAATTTGTATGTGTTAGCAATTCATGTTCCAAGCCTCAGTGGTGGCAATTATTTTTGGTGGTCTTATTTTATGTACTGTGGAGAATGTTACCTAATATACTAAGTGTTCATTTGAGAAGTGCCAGCATTCAAAGTTATATGATCATTGTCCAAGTTAAGGGCAAAAAAAGTATGTGGGTAATATTGCATCAGTGTATTCTTTATTTTCTGTGTATCAGACTCATCTTGTGCAATCTTTGAAACTTTATCTTTTCCATCGTCCACCTATCTTCCTACCAGCACCCACCAAAACATGTTTAAACAATCTTTTTCCTCTTATTTAAAATGTTTGTGGAAGGGGGAGGGGGATCTTAATTCAGAAAGCACCCAGTAAGATCTTTGATTAATCTAGATATTCATCTAAGCAAAGCTTTTCTTCAATACCTGCCTTAACGACAAATATTATAAATTTGTAAATGGCATATGGGATTTTAAGTAGCCTACTAAATTAGCCTCTTTAATGTCTTAAAGAGTTCTGCAATGCTAAGGATTAAAACAATAGAATTCTCCCTTTTTAAAAAAAATGTCCCACAATCCAGGAAGGTTGTGTGAGTGATCTCCCATTACTCTGGGTAAGATAGTTGTGTCTTAATGGAATTCAGTGGGTGTTGGCCATCTAACGCCCTTAGTCCTAACTGTTTTTTCTTGAGATTCCATATATAACTATCATCCATGAGAAAAAGATTTCATCTTGTAGGTTACTTAGTTGAAGAAGTATGTTTGTGTATTGATGCAGCACTGTAGAGCATTTGAGACCAAGTTACATTTTTTTTCCTTTCAAGGGCTATATTAAAAATCTGATCTTTTATTTGGAGGAAATGCTAAAACTCTTTTTTAAATATACTGTTAGGCCTGATCTTGTGAACCAGCTGAAGGCCTAATTCTGGAAAGCACTCAAGTGTTGTCCTGAAGGGGAATGTTTTCTTGAACCAGCTCATTGAGCTTACTACTATGACAGCAATGGAGCAACTTGCAGTTGTGAGCACTACATCTGTTAATGTTCAGAGGATTGGGCATATAGATTCTGTAAATATCAGATTAAATTCTACAAATCAGGAATCTTGAACAAATCTATAATTCCAATTTGATTAACAGAATGTACTAACTATACACTGAAATGTTAGTCTGTCATTGTTTGTAGAAGTGCAGTCATGGGTGGCTATGGGACAAATAATTAAGACCCACTAGTCTGAGATGTAAATACAAGGAAGCTACTTAATCAAGTGCCCTCATGACAGGTTGACATGATTACAGATGTAGTTTTAAAATAATTTCTTCTGCTGAATCTCAAGAGTTGCATTCAGTGAACGTTCTCCCTGTTTGGGTGGTAGAGTTTTCCAATACCCATCTCTCCCTAGCCTCTTCAGACACCCACATTGGAATCAAATGGAGGCAATACAGGTAGGGAGCTCAGTGGGTGAGTCCATGGGTTCTGAGGAACCCAGTTTCACTCTATAGTCCGCACCTCTTCTAATAACCCCGGTTAGCCCACTCTTCCAAAGGTCTTCAGTCCCCTGCCAGGCTACTGCAATTCAAACTAGGAAGCAGAATTTGTATAGCTAGTACAGTAGGGTTGGCCCCTTCCATTGGAGCCTAAGCACCTTTCTTCCAAAGCACCTTATCATCACTGACTTCAGGACTGAGTAGAAAAAAAGCAAGATAACCTAAAAGGTCTATTTTGTCCATCCCAAGGTGACAGTCCAGAATTGTTCCTCACACTAAATGTAGAGTGCTTGGTGTAGCTTACTTTTAAATGTTGGGTGCTAGGGTTTTCATGTCTACTCTTGGAAAATAGTTCTACAGCTGAATAAACATGATGCTTGAGGAATTATTGCTGATACTTAATCTAGATTTTCCTTTGTTCAATTTCATCTCCCACTGAGCTGTATCCCCTTGGAATACTGGGGATGTTTCACATACTACATTTAATTGTATATTAATTAAATACAATACACATACTACATTTAATTGCATTTAATTGTATTTAATTGTATTTAAAATTTAAATTGTATTTAAAATACTACATTTAATTGTATTTAATTTAATATGACTTTCACATACTACATTTAATTGCCAAACTGTGCATGTATTTCAGTCTTTCCTCAGAACCCAGGTCCTCTAGCTCTAGTCAGGTGTTGCTCCTAGCTGGATTCTTAGACATTTCTGGTGCTTAGCTCTGAATGCTCTATGGGACATTGTGTATAGAAATCCTACTGGCTCTTTCTGACAGTGAAAACTCCTGTCCACTCTACTGTCCATTATTTCTAGCTATTCTTTCAAAATGCTGGGCAGGAAAGTTCTCCTGTTCCAATCATATTTCCAAACCATGGGACGAGGATAGATATAGGGTTTCCAGTTTTAAACTATGATCTCACCCAAGCAAGTGTGTGAGATTAAAGATTCAATAAAATTTACTATCGGGAAGGGAGTGGCAAAGGTCAATTTTTAATAGGAAAATTTTCAAATACCAATAACAAATTTTTATTTCTAAACTGGAACCATAATTTGCCTGAAACAAACCCTTAAAACCAGAAATCTCATGTGCATCTAAGAGTATTTTCTTTAGTCATTAACAAATGAGTTGTGTTCAGTGGTATCCTGACTTAGAGGAAGTAATTGCAAGGACTCAAGTAGTGAAAGTTTGCCTCATGTTCTGCTCCTGTAATGAGCTCTGCAGAAGCAGTCCAGGCATTGCTCAGTGAAGGGTGGGGGCTATAATGTCTGAAACAAGCCACCCGCTCTGATCAATTTCTTGGAGATAGTGCTGCTACTTAAAGCAGAGTTTTTAGAGTGGAAAATGAGACTAACCTCAGCATTTGCTTAAGTAAGTCACTAACTTTTGGTGGAAACAGAATGCTAAGCCTTCTTTAGAGTGAGACAATTAACCATCTCTTAATTCTCATAATTATGATTGTGCAATTATATGATTACAAATGGATTTAATACCAAAAATGCCTTTAAATAAAGTCAATTTTTTGTTAGTTAAAACTAGATATATTCAACACTAATAGCCTTCTGGCAGTGTAATGAATTTACTGTTAGTCTTTTGTGCAATACCTTCATCCCTTCTGGGTGCTTTTAAGGTTTCGTATATACTGTTTGTCTTATTTTAATATGTGTTATCTTCCAATGGCTACAGTTTAATAATTTCAAGTGTGTATATTGGCTAATGTTAGATTTGTTTGTACAGCATGAGGGAAGATGTTTTAAAATTTTGCACTTTTTCTAGTATTTGCAAATTTGTAATCTAAACTTTTAAAATGCACACGTATTTTGTACATAATGATTATTAAATTAGCTTTGTATATAACAGTTGGGACTGCAAAGAAATAAATAATCAGATGTGTGATTTCAGTGCTTTTTTCATGGTGTGGTCCAAGTATTTATAACTCTACGAAGAGGGTTGGTGTGTTTAAGACAGGAACTATTATTAGTCTACTGCACTTTTTATTAAGACAGGTAATAAATAATAGGCTCTGGAGGCGGGAAGAACAAGTGGGGGAAAAAACCTAGGCTGGGCAGCATGAATCGCTGTGACCTGGCCTCCTAATCTGCTAACATCAAGGAAAGTTTTTTGGGGGGATGTATTCCCCTTGCCTTTAGTGGGGGGAGGAAGAGGCTCCTTTTGTACTTCCAGGTGAGGTGCTGTTAGGAAAGGCTGGAGAACCAGAAAATCTTCAGAGGGATATATGTTTCTGGTGCTCCTATTTCAGCAGAGAAGAGGGGGCTGCGTTATCTCCCACGGGGAAAAATTAGTGGGTGTGGAGCATCCACCAAGGCCAAGCTCCCCCTTCTATCCCTTCCCTCTGTGCCTCTTGCATGCCACCGACCTGCACTTAACTCCTCCTCCCATCTCCCTGCACTTGCAAAGCGCTGTGAACAGCTGATTCAAGGCATTCAAGCTCCAAGAGGGAGGAGGACCTAGGGCCAGCAGCTGGGATCCTGAGTGAGGGGCCACGCTGAGTGCAAAGCCGGAGGGTGCTTACAGACCTGTTGGCACAGTGCACTGACCTCCTGTAGTTTGGCAAATTCTCTGATTCGGTGACCGTCAGGTACCGAGGGTGTCGGACTAGAGATTCAACCTGTATAAACCAGCCTCAGGAGGGTATTCTCCCCTAGTGCTGCAAGGATCTGTTTGAGATGAGTCAGTTCCTACAGAAATAAAAATGGTGAGTAATAGGTTCTTTAAATCTTGATTTACAAAATTTATTTTTTCTAGACCTGGGAGCTCCTCTTTTCACCATCTTCCTTTAGCATCTGGTGTTTCATTGCAGGAAACATTAGGGCTTCTGGGAGTTACTATCAGTTAGGAGGAAACTGAAATCTGTTCCAGGCTCATGTTCAGTTGGTTTCTCACCTCTGGAACGAAGACAAGAACCAGGCTGTAAAGTTGGAAGTCAAAGTGGAAATGTGAACAGTCTATTTTGCTTGTCCTAAAATCTTTTTGTACTTTGAAAGCTATATGGAACTCTTGGGGTACCTGCTATTAGATATTGAACCTTCTGGCCTAGCTCTTCAACCATTACTCCAAAAGTTTTTCTTCATGTGGCTAAGGATTACAGGTTTAGGCTTTTAGGACTCAGTCTGGTACCCATTTAGGGTGACCAGATGTCCTGATTTTACAGTGAAGGTCCCGATTTTGGGGTCTTATATAGGCTCCTATTACCTCCCACCCCTGTCCCAATAAGTGACTATGGCTATGTCTACTATGGCTGTAGCTGGGAGTGAGTGTCCCAGACTGGGGAAGGCCAACTCAAGCTAGCATGCTAAAAATAGCAATGTGAACATTTCAACTTACACTCTCAAGCCTGCCCAAGCTGGAACAGGTACATTGCTATTTTCAACACCCTAGTGTACACTATGGGATCAGACCCTGAGCTAGTAAGGCTCATATACCAGTACACACAGCTGCAACTCATTTTTGAAAGGGCACACTGTACCCCAGTACATGTGAATGGGTGTAATACCCCACAAGCGTGCCAGTATAAAGGACAAATGCAACCAAAACTTTAGCTTTATCTGTGGTTCCCCTTTATTACAGTACCATCCCACCTCAAACCAGCCTCAAAGCAGGGAAGAATTCACATTTTACAGGTGGGAAATGGAGGCAAGAAATTAAATGACTCCCCTACTGTAGGTAGACACAGGAAGAGATAGCAACTGAACTGAGAGCTGAGTCACTGGCCAGTGTCTGAACCCCACAACCATCCTTTCTGCTGTTGAAGAAAAACACAACTGTGATTAAAAGCTGCACTCAATTGACTGCAAACTGAATACCTCAAAAACAGCTGTGCTCCAGTTACTCCTTGCAGGGTGGCTTTATCTCCTTCCACTAATAACATTGCTCCTTCACGCAAACCCTGAGTTGACGAGAAATAAAAGCTCTAGCTGTCACTTGAGCTCCAAAACAAGAGAGCCGAGTTAAATTCCCAGTTAAATTAAGAGTTCCCAGTTCTCACTTTGAAGACAGGTTCTTGTCCCAAGATCAGACCCAGTATTATTCAAATTATGATAGAGTTGGGAATCTCAATGTGCAAAGCTGCAACACTCACACTATAGGAACCCTTCTGTATTTACAAGTATTTTATTAATAAATTTAGCACAGTCACACACACTAACTCAGTAAGGTAGATTGCGATAAAACAGAAAGTATCTCTGGTTGAGCATTGCACCACAATCTACCTTAAGGGTTATTTTATTTTAGCTCGCTTAAAGCAGGAGACTCATATCTGGCAGCCTGATGTTTACCTGGTAGTTCTCACAGTGAAGAGTATGGCCTCAGATGGGAAATTCCCAAGATGCTGTCTATGCTCAAATAACGTAAGTACTGCCTATATGGGGACTCCATCACGTGTATCTAATAAGGATGGCACTTCTTTAGAGATGAAGGCACTAGAACAAAGGAGGTAAGTCATAGCTAGTGTTAAGTGGATGATTTCACTTTCACAGAATATCTGGGTTGGAAGGAGGTCATCTAGTCCAACCCCCTGCTCAAAGCAGGACCAATCCCCAACTTTCTACAATCAGTTCACTGTCTTTAAAACACATGAAGGGGAAGTAAAATGGCTCCCTGGGATCCTTCATTAGCTTTTACTACTATCATTCTCAAAGTGTAGTTTGTCAAGATTGCCATATAGCAACCAGTGGAGTCTGTTAGTAACCATAACTAGGTATTTTTCAGACAGATTTGGGCATACTGGCTAGGATGGAAAAACCTCAATGCTGACTTCCTATACAGCAGTGTGTTGTCATGACAGGTGTTTAATGATAAATATGCTTTGCCCCCAGGCCTGCTCAAACCTCAGCCCCACTCCATCTATTCTGCCTCCAACTCTGCCTTCAGCCTAAGCTCCTCTACTGATCTAATTGTGCTGTAATGGAGGGGGGTACAGACAGATTCCATTACTGGTAAGGGGAAGGTGACAGGAAGAGTTTGGGCACCACCACTCCACTCTCTGCAGATGGAGGCGGTGCTGCATACAAGGATGCTACATCCTGTATAGAATGAAAGGCCTTGAATATAGAGGATGCAGATTAGAGCAACCTCAACAAGGTTGAAGCTAGCAGTGAAAAGTCTCTGTAGTAGAAGATGGATAGAAAAGCCTTACAGTACAATGGAAAGGATATGGGAAAGATTAAGACATCTCAAATTTAATGCTGGATTGGAGAGGGTGCATTGATATGACTGAGTTGTGGAGATGAGTTTGATTGGATGTATTACTCACTAGTACTGGAGGGGTGTTTGGTTCCTCATGATACTGAAGAATCCTCGCCGCACGAGTCTCCTGGAATAATAGGATCTAGTGAGTCTAGGTTTAAGTAATTTCTGCAATGTGAGTACTTAGAATTTAGAACCATCTAGCTAAATATCACAAAGCACTTCAAGAAATATTAACTTGATAATGTTTCCTAATGCTCCTAAGGTAGAGACAAGTATCCTTCCCAACTGAAAAACTTCATTTGCTTGAAGTTTATGGATGTAATATTTGCCACACTGATGTCAATGGCAAGATTCCCACTGACTTCACTGGGCCAGGAGTTCATCCTGTATCTCAAATACTAACCTTTGTTAAAATGTTGCAAACAAAAAAAATAATTTGGAAACCCAGAAAAACCTAAGTTGAGGTTCCTCTTCAATTTACTGTAAGGTTAAGGAACTATTTGATTAAATATTGCTCTGTCCCTCATACTGCTAGAGGTAGTTCTGGAAGTTATTTAGGAGATGAGTCTCCAGAGAAAAGAGACAAGGTTTCCACCATTGAACAAGCTACATATTTCTACTTAATAGAAATGACAGTTAAAACCTGTTATCAGGTTTCCTTAGCAGAGAACTCTGCCACGTAACCACGTTCCCTTGGAGTTGTTGCTGAGCTGAGGGACAGAAATAATCATGTGCAAAGAAGGGATAGAAGGACAAAGGGAAAGAAGAAAGCCAGAAGGATTTATGAAGTCAGAGGATCACAAAGGGCAGACACAAACATTTATATTCCACACAGCTTTTCCCACTAGAAGTTCTGCAGAAACTTCAGCAGTAAGAAATACTGTTAGCTTGCCTCTAGAGCAGCAGCCAGTTTTTTCTCCTGCAAAACTGTTGAGTGTACCTGTATATCCACATCTTAAGAACAGACTTACATTTAAAAAGTTTAGGTCCGGGTCTTCCATTTCTCCGTGGTTCTGAGATGGAGAGTATCTTTTATTGTCTCCAAGAAATTTCTTATTTGTGGACAGATACCATCCTTGTAAATAAAAAGCTGAAGTACTTTCTATCATAGGAGCAAAATTCCCAGGAATTGTGCTCTTAGGAGTTAACTGGCTGCAAATCATAGATAGTTTGTTCAGCTATTACAATGTAAATTATCCTAGGTTCTTACTAAATTCACAGCTCTGCACCTTAATCTATGTATATGGGATCTACGTTTGATGGAATATTTCCCACTCTAAATTCCATTTATACAATCTGTGCTCACTTTATCTGAGAATTTAAAAGGTTTATTGCTTAAGTGCCTTGGTGCGGATTGTAGTAATTTCCATATTCCTTACATGTTCTGTAAACCAGAGTTTCTAGATGACCTTCTACCCTGACCTGAACGTCTCAAAAGCAAACTCTCGTAGATGTGTATAAAGCCTCAAGACATTTCTAGATGGAATGTCACAGCGGCCCAGCAAGTTAGACTGTCTATGGTGAAAGTTTTTCAGAAATATTGCACTTTACTTAATGCTGCAGGTATCATTCAAGTTTTTTTAAGTTTGCCCTTTAGTATTCTCCTTTGCCCTCCTAAGCAGTACATGTCGGCAGTAATATTAACAGTATTAGTCATCAAAAGGCCTGAGTTAGATATCAGAATTTGTTCCACTTCAGTAATACTGTTGCCAAGTAACCTTCCCATTCTCAAGGAAAACCTTCCAAGAGGAGGCTAGCAGTACAAAGGTTCCTTTGCTTCCTTTACATTTCAAACTACTCCAGAAGGCAGCTGCTAGACAGCAGAAAGCTTTATAAGTCACAGCATATGCCCGTTGTACTCATACTTTAGTGTACTACCTCTGCAGCTAGCAGTGAGGTACTTTACTTACACCCATGTGAGTCCAGTTAACATCTGGATCCAAGTAGTGGGGGTTGATGTTAAAAGAAACCAATCCAAGGGCCTGCAGAGAAGGTGGGTACACGATTGGCATGTCATTGGTTGTGCTGATGCTGATAGTAGCTACGTTAGTTCCTGCGCTGGACCCCATGTATGGAATTCCATCCTGGAAGATAAAGCAGCACTGAAATAGGAAATGTTATTGCTGCAAGAAACTCAGTTCTTGATGCCAAAGATGAGACTGATACCTTGCTTTTTATACCCCTTCTCTCAGTTTCAGAAGGCAAAAAAATTGGTGAATTCAGAACTCCCCAATTATATTATTATCTTTAATGCTAGAAGGGAAAATTTCGTAACAGCAAAGACTTGGTGTAGGAGGCATTCTGATGAGGCTATTTGGATCAACATAATATCATAGCTCATACCCACCATCGCCTTAGCTTCTGCCCTGCAGCAGGATGGTGGGACTGGGGTGGGGGGAATGGAGGGAGGAGCTTGGGACTTCTACCCTGCAAAGGGGTGCGGGGGTCTAAAGGCTTCAGCCCCACAGGAGGGTGTAATGGCAGATACCACACAGCCTGAAGGGTGTGGCCCATGAGGGAGATTCTGCTTGTCTTGTGGCTCTCCAACTTCTGAAGATTGTATGTGGCTGGGAGGGGCAGTAAGTTTGGCCGCTCCTGATTTAAACCATCACTGACAGATTTTGTCTAACTTGCTCTTAAACTTCCAGTTATGTTACTCATAGGAGAAGAGTTCCTTGATGTTGTTCTGCTGCTGGGAAGCCTGAGTCCATGCACCCAAGCATAGGGAGCTGGAGGATATGGGGGACTGGGGCACTGGCTTGAATCTGAAGCACATGCATCTGGCATCTACTCTACACTATATGTGGGCTTGGCAGAAGTCCATTTGATTTTCTGTAATCATTTCAATGGATATTTTTATGTATTTTCAGTTGAACAAAATTGCTTTTGAGTATTTTTCAGTTTATCTATTTACATTTTCACAGTTGCAGGAAATTACAGAAGGGTCAGAAAATTTTTAATGACAGATTTTGCAGTTCAAAAAGTTAAAGCCTTAACTGTTAAACTTACCACACTGTAACAAGGTGCTGGCTAAGAAGCCCTGAGCCAGCCCATTAGCTCAGCTCTTGCTAGCTCAGGCCCCAGGCAGGGGAGTAATTGGAGGTGGCAGGGTGTGGCCCTTAGCCGGGAGGGCTTAAGGCAAAGCACCTGTGCGCCTCCAAGGCCAGAGGGATAAAGCTGGCAGGCAGGGAGTGCACAGGGGGGAACAGGAAGGGGAGGAGCAACTGGGCGGTGTTCCTAGCTAGCGGCAGGAGCTAGCTGTCCCCCAAGCAGCCGAGTAAGCGTACTTGTATATAGAACTGTACATAGGTGGTGGTGGACTTTGCACAGAGCAATAAAAAGGGGCACTGTTGTGGAAAACTGTGTGGTCTTGGCTCATTCCTGCAACAAGCGGTGAAGGGCTTGTCTACACACACTAACAAGTTCTCAAGCACTTATTACTTTGCATATCTGTACATTTAGATTAGTTTTTTGTTTGTGTGTTTTTGGTGAAATGGATGATTACTGATAAAGCAAATCCTTCAAAGTCTAATTACATGTGAAAGGAGTAGTTGTTTCAATTGGGTTTCTAGTGGACAAGATAGATACTTGACCTTTGTGTCCCCCTCGCGCTACCAGTCCCCTGAACCAGCTCATCTCTTCTTTCTACCACTTGAGTTTCTTAAAAGGAGAGATAATAGTTGATTTAACTCAAGTATGGGGATAGTGGTTTATCATTTGGAAAAACATGGCAGCTCTTACTAGACTATAGCATGAGTTTCTACATTTTGTTGAGATGGCCATGAGTCTTCAGTTGAAGATATGGACATAAATAAAATGTTACAGTCACAAGGGATCATTAGTCTGACAGCTTGTATAACACAGGATTTCATTTCACCTAGTAATTCCTGCATAAAACCTCCAGGCTTGATCCGCAATATTCTAAAGTGTAGCAACTATGTATAAGCAATTAAAAAAGCTTCTCCAAACGCTAAGGAATACAAGCCAAACAATATCCATCCATGCCTTCTGTAATTTAGTTGTGAATCATTTAGGTTACCTCAAGAACTCTTTTCCTGATCTCCTGGAGCAGACTGTTGTCATAAAGAGTTTTCAAGAGCCGAAATGTGTTTCCACCACCTGCAGAAAAACAATGTAGCTTTGCCTTAATTGAGACTAAGAATAGTCAGATCTGAAGACCCCCAATGCACCATCTAGTAATATCCTGCCCAAAGCGGTAGGTAAAGCCAGCTGCTTTAAAGAATACTGACCTCAGCTAAGGAATAGTTTATGCCCTAGAGCAGCATCCTTCAAAGATTTACTGCCGCGGCCCCTTTCCGCAGTCCGCTGTGCACTCACGGCCCCCAGGGGTATGTCCGCCAAAATGCCACCAAACAGAAAGCTTCCGCTTTCTGCGGCAGCATTTCGGTGGGACAAAAATAGACCACTGTCGAGTTTGGCAGTCTGCCAGGCAGGATAGTCATCATCAGGGTCTTTCACGCACCCCTCTTTGAAGACCACTAGAGGATCTGTCACATTCACTCTAGCTAATGTAATTGAAGATACCAGTCTAATATGCACATTGAGTAAAGTTTTTAAATTATTTAGTCTCAACACAATCCTATTGATAATCCTATACTATAGCAATGTGATCTCATTCCAGTTTTTAGAAAGATTTGATGTCTGAGAAAGAATGGATGACTCCAAAACTTGATCTTCTGTTTATTCAAACTACAGAAGATAATTCCTTCCTACACTGAGGCAAGAATCAGATCTAACTGGTAGGGACTTGACACTGAGAAGTGTCTTTACTAAAAGTTGGTGAATTTAGTGGGTTCAGTGCTGTGACTTCAACTAGATTCCCTACTGGCAAATTGAGTGCAATGCAGCAACTGCACTTATTACTCTGGACAGTCATCATTAGAAGTTTATTAATGTCTGTAAAGAAGCTAACTAAACCCTCTTGGTCAAGGTTTATGCTTTGACTACATCTTGGGCTCTTATGGAGAGCAAGAACATTTTCTGAAACGTTTACAAATAAATTGAAAACTAGGTCTTGTAGCCTGATCCATAGATTATGTATTAATTATATTGATTACTTAAGAATCCCCAGTTATCACTTTGAGGATAAACAGGTTTTTGTTCCAAGCTCAGCTCCAGTATTATTCAGATTATTATATAGTTGGGAACACTTCTATATTTATAAATAGTTTAATACATTTAGCATGGTCAAACATTCTAACCCAGTAAGGTAAATAGAGATAATACAGAAAGTACATCTGAGCATTCATGCTCACGCCATCCCTTGCAAAACAACCTGAAATGTTAGCTATTATCTTCCTCATCATTGTTACCTGCCTCATCACCAGTAGCCATCATTCTAGCACCTCCAAGGGCAATGGGAGAGAGATCTAACCCACAGGCTGGGAGGTAACTTTTACAGTATGTTACACTGACACCATTGTGTCTAATGCATATTCAGTGGGGTTTCTCCGCTATTCTTTATCTGTATTTCCTCATCCTACTAACGTTGAGGAAGAGTCCTTATATAGGTTAGTATATTAATAATTTCAGTTTATTATCATATATGTCAATACATTTCCATGGAACTCTTGTGGTTGGAAGTTCTTTCCAAAAGCTAATGTTCAGCTCATGTTTCTGTGGTTGGCTAATGTCATTATTGACAAAATTCCCCTTATACTCTCTTTCCAGTTCCCCAAAATTTAGGGGTTACTCTTGGGCTACCTATCTGTGCCAAAGTTCATAGGCCTCAAGCCTCATGCTAACCGCTGAAGCCAATCTCTTGTCCGTTCCCTCCATTAGTACTGAATGTAATAAAGGCAGAACATAACGAAGGCAAGCCTTAAGGGCTGCAGTCTAAAGTTCTGCTCAGCAAGGGTTGGTGTAGAGAATTCATTCAGTCACAATACCTGAACTCCAGAAGAATTCAAGTTGTTGTTATTTCTGCCTCCACCAAATGGGAAACAGTTTGGATTCTCTTGGTTTTCTAAAGCAGTATTTGGTTACTATCCTTTTTTGTTCTGCCTTTGCCTCAAGTATATTTTTATTTTAGATGTCCAATCCAAGCCACCACAGTCTAGTATGTTGTTAGGAGGGCCAATCAGAATTTAGGCCTAAATTACAGGGCTTTCCAAATACAATTGATTCTCTTTAAATTGAGAGATCTTGACAGACATTAAACCCGTACAGAATTTTTGTATTCCCAACATTTCAGCATTCCACTACTGCATGAGACCCTGAAACAGATGTCAATTTTCATTGTGCAGATGCTATAAGCAGTGAAATGTCTAAATCTCTCCAAGATCAGGTCTTAACATATAGTCCCCACTCCAATATACACTCCTAATCTTAATTAGAAAGGGAACTCTTAATTGCCACTGTGAACTAGAAATGTCTTCTTATCGGAGTTGTTTTTAATGACTAGCTCTCTTAGACAGTCAGGTCCTTCAGTCCTGTTTCTCCTATATAAGTATTAGGTGAGACTGTGGTAATTTGTCCTTGTTATACTTTGGGGGGGGGGAATGATCCAAAACTAACACTTACCAATAAATATTGCTTCGGCTTTCCTTACAGCTTCTACAGGATCTGAAGATTCATGAATACTGTCTAATCCATATCCTACAAGAAAATATTGTTTATCTAGCTTTGCCATTTCTAGTTAAAGATATGAGGTAAGTCTCACCTATTTTCCAGAACTCCTTACAAGAAGCTACTAAGGAAACACAGCAGCCAAGAGTTGAGATGCTAAGTATTGTCATACAGTACAAGCTGGCTAGGAGACAGAAGATAGGAGGAGGAGGTCAATTTCAGCCTGGCAATAGGTTAAGAGGTATGTGCACCACAAGATTATTATAGCAATGGTGATCTTAAATAGATTTATGAGTGATCTGGAAAAGGAGATTAAGAGGAAGGTGGCAAAGTTTAAAGATGAGAAGGCAAATCTATTCAGGCTACGCAGGATGAGGGAGTGTGTGGAAAATATTAGAAAATCCTAACAGTATTGGCTAGTACAGTGCAAAATGCCAGGCAAGGAATAATTTGCACCATTCAGACAAACACACACTGGAATGAATAAATGAACGATTTATATTACATGGTTAGGGTTTCAGTTATCTGGAGCCACACAGGAGTGGCCTATTAGGTGTCATTGTGGTCAGCTCAAAGATAACATCTGCTGTAACCTCTTCTGAGCAAACAAAATAAGAGTAAGAACAGGACAAGACAGTGACTTATTACAATACCATTATTTCTCAATGTTAAGTCCTACTGAAGCTTTGGGGGGGGGGGGTTGGTTTTTTTTAAAAGAAACCAGTTTAAATTAATGAAAAATATCCACCGCTGGATCAGACAGGATAAAGAACACTAACTGAAAGGGATTAAGAAGAAACTTCCCCAATGAGCAAGTTATGACAAAACAATCTATTACAATATTTTTTGCATCATCCTCTGAAGTATCTATAGGATACTGCCCAGACAGACCACTGGTCTTACAATTCTTATGTTTTTATCACTAGCAAGTACCTGAACTACAGTGGAATTGAACTAGTTCAACAGATTTTTCTTTATGAGAGTCAAAAGCCCGACACCATCCATGTGAAAAATTTTCATGTGTGATCAAAACCCCACAAACCAATAAAGTGAAGACTATTACGAGTCCTTCACAGAAAGACGGATTCATGGGGTGTTTTGTTTTATTTTTGAAGGGCAGAATTGTTTAACTAGATCTTGTACACAAGTTAGACGGATATAGAAGTCAGGCAGCCGCCTCTAGCCGTGGATACTGGCCCCTTGAAAAACCTAGGATGTCTATTCAGCAGGGGGGAAAAAAACAAAAAAACTAAAGTTCATGCAAAATATTTGAGTAAGTCACCATGTTGATTCCCCCCCCCTCCCCCCCCCCTACAGAAACTCCAGGTCCATAAGCAGGACGCTGCCTTACCTAAACTTTCAAACTTCTCTCTTGCAGTCTTGGCATAGGCATCTCGATCATGAAGAGCATAGGGAATAAACAAAATTCTCTTCACTTTCCTAGGAGAGACAGATAACATGATTGCAACTTCGGCAAACAGTTTAGGCTTCACCAGCTTTGTTATGTGGGCTTAACTAGTTGTAACAGCAGACCTAAAGTTTTACCTACTTGGTTTCCTTCTCTCCCCTACCCCCATTTAAACTTTCCTTGACATCTAACAAGTTGGCATTAAAGGCAGAGATCACAAGTGGTGATGAAAGCTTTGTATTGCTAAGTAGACATAAGGTTGCATGCAAACAGGGTGAAAGGGAAGGGTTGCTTTTCCTGATACAACCAAGAAGAGGTTTTAAGAAGGCCTAAGATAAGTGGCCCTCCTCTTCCTTCCTTTTATTTTTAAAAAGAAACTGTTTGCTTTTCCTACTTTTCCACCCACCACATCAGATTGCCAAAGACCTGAATGTCACCAAATCATCTGCAGTGACAATGGGTATTAACAACCTTTTAAAAATGAATAAAGTTCAGTCTGTGACTAACTTAAGCCCGCTGCAGGACACATGATTTACACTCCCATGTCTATCAGCCCATGTTCAGCCCTACGAATTCCTCTGAAAACTAAACTCCGCAGCGTTGTTTCCCAGCGCACCACTCTCGGGTCCAGCTCTAGATCTGCCCCTGGAAGGGCCCCAGTCCAACCCCATTCTAGACGCGGAAGCCAGCGGCTCCTCAGGCTCCAGGCAGCACTAGCCTCCCTGCCACTCCCCCCAGCACACGGGTTGATAGAGCTGCTTAAACCCAAACGGAACCGCTTCCCCGGAGCCCCCAGGCGGATCTAGTCCGGTGCGACGATTCTTCAAACCTGCCCGAGGGGGCTGGGGAACCCCATTCAAATGACGGGACCGGGGCCCCGGCGGCCGTTTGAAAAGCGCCAGGCCCGCTGGACCATGGGCAGGGGCTGCCGTTTGTCTGGGCACCGGGCTGAAAGCCCGGCCCGGGGCTCTCGCAGGCGGGAGGCACCACGCGGCGGGCACCGACCCTGCGCTCGGGCTCTGGGCGGGAGTCAGCAGGCGCAGCGCCCGGAGGCGAGGACCGCACTTGGGGGGGGGGGCGGGATACAAGTTGCCCCCAGCAGAACCCCGGGCTCCACACGCCCGCGGGGCAGCTGCGTCGGGCTGCAGGCGGGCCCGGGCAAAGGGCACGAGCGGCCGCCTGTCCAGGCGGGGGCGCTGGCACCTACTGCCCGAGGAAGCTCCTGATTTGCTCCTGGCAGTGGCCCAGGTACCCGCCGCCGCGCAGGGTGGAGTTGGAGACGAGCAGCAGCCGCGGACGGGACCCCATCAGGGCAGGAGGCTGCAAAGCGCCGCTGGGCAGGGGCGGAAGCGGACGCGCGGTCCCGCCCCTTTACCTCAGGCCCGCGGGTGGGCGGGGCGGACAGTCCCCTCCCCTCAGAGCTCGGCTGCTTTCAGCGCGCGCAGAGGCTGGCTCCAGGCTGCTGTGGGCGGGGCCTGAGGGAACCCGGCCGCGCCGCGCTCGATTGCTCTGGTCTGTGCGGCCAGGCCGCAGAGCTGACGATCGACCCGTGCGGGGACGTGGAGAGCCCCTTGGGCGGCGCGCACGGCCTGGGCCATGTTGGACTTCGCCATCTTCGCCGTTACTTTCCTGCTTATCCTGGTGGGAGCCGTGCTCTACCTGTACCCGGTAACTGTCACGGGGGGGCGGGGCGTGCTCTACCTGTACCCGGTAACTGCCACGGGGGGGGCGGGGCGTGCTCTACCTGTACCCGGTAACTGCCACGGGGGGGGGCGGGGCGTGCTCTACCTGTACCCGGTAACTGCCACGGGGGGGGGGGCGTGCTCTACCTGTACCCGGTAACTGCCACGGGGGGGCGGGGCGTGCTCTACCTGTACCCGGTAACTCACGGGGGGGCGGGGCGTGCTCTACCTGTACCCGGTAACTGCCACGGGGGGGCGGGGCGTGCTCTACCTGTACCCGGTAACTCACGGGGGGGCGGGGCGTGCTCTACCTGTACCCGGTAACTGTCACGGGGGGGCGGGGCGTGCTCTACCTGTACCCGGTAACTGTCACGGGGGGGCGGGGCGTGCTCTACCTGTACCCGGTAACTGCCACGGGGGGGCGGGGCGTGCTCTACCTGTACCCGGTAACTGTCACGGGGGGGCGGGGCGTGCTCTACCTGTACCCGGTAACTGTCACGGGGGGGGCGGGGCGTGCTCTACCTGTACCCGGTAACTGTCACGGGGGGCGGGGCGTGCTCTACCTGTACCCGGTAACTGTCACGGGGGGGGCGGGGCGTGCTCTACCTGTACCCGGTAACTGTCACGGGGGGGGCGGGGCGTGCTCTACCTGTACCCGGTAACTGTCAAGGGGGGGCGGGGCGTGCTCTACCTGTACCCGGTAACTGCCACGGGGGGGCGGGGCGTGCTCTACCTGTACCCGGTAACTGCCACGGGGGGGCGGGGCGTGCTCTACCTGTACCCGGTAACTGTCACGGGGGGGGGGACGGGGCGTGCTCTACCTGTACCCGGTAACTGTCACGGGGGGGCGGGGCGTGCTCTACCTGTACCCGGTAACTGTCACGGGGGGGGCGGGGCGTGCTCTACCTGTACCCGGTAACTGCCACGGGGGTGGGGGAGGTGGGGCGTGCTCTACCTGTACCCGGTAACTGCCACGGGGGTGGGGGGGGGTGCTCTACCTGTACCCGGTAACTGTCACGGGGGGGCGGGGCGTGCTCTACCTGTACCCGGTAACTGCCACGGGGGTGGAGGGCGGGATGTGCTTTACCTGTACCCGTATCAGAGGTGTTAGTGTTAGTCTGGATCTGCAAAAGCGATGAGTCTTGTAGCACCGTCTATAATATAGACTAACAGATTTTAGGGATCATGAGCTTTCGTGGGTTAAGATCCACTTCATCAGATGAATGTTGTGGAAATCTCCAGAGGCAGATATAAATATGCAATCAAGAAAGCAAGGTAAATTAAATCGGGGGAGGAGGGGGCGTGCTCTACCTGTACCCAGTAACTGCCACGGGGGGTGGGCGTGCTCTACCTGTACCTGGTATCTGCCTTTTGCCCACCCACCCCCCAATAGCCCATCTGGGGGCAGCTGCATCATGCCCAGGGCCCTTCCAGGCTCGGCCCTTCGAGGCTCAGGCCTCCCTGCCTGTTTTCAGCAGCTATTTTTATGCTATGGAAATATTCTGCCCCTGCCTTGCTCAGTTTGTCATACCCTGGAGCAGCAGCTGGGGTGAGGTGGTACTGAATGTGTATCCCTGACCACCCAACTGCACCTTTAATCCATTCAGTGAGCTGTTGTTGCTGGGTCTGCCTCCATCACTCCTCCGTTTCCACTTCAGGTGCTGCAAGGAGAAAGTGCACTGTGGAAGCTGGCTACTCCAGACTGCTACTGATGGGTTGCTAAACAGTCTCAACACTCTGATGTCCATGTTCAAAACATGCTATTGGCATTGAGTTAAATGTGGTTTTTCCATTAGCTCACCTTAATACACACAATCTCTGAAGATTCCCTAATTTCTGTGTGTATGGGACTATTCAGAGGAAGGAGGAGACTGGGTGGGGGACATTTTTGTCCAGTTATAAAATTATTAACTCAATGAAGGGTTATAAGCCTACAAACTGGTCTTTTAAACAGATATGAAAAGCTTGAAGCAACAGGCCAATAGATGCTAAAATGTGAATCTTCTGAGAGTGGTGCAGAACTTTGAGCATCATTTTCTTTCCTCTTAGGCTTCTAGACAAGCTTCAGGTATCCCAGGGATGACTCCAACAGATGAAAAGTAAGTGGCTTCCTCCTTTCCATTCATTTTATTTAAACTTTATTGCTGATACTGTTCATAGAAGTGTGTTTTTTATCCATTACTCTTCCCTCAGAGATGGGAACTTGCCAGACATTGTAGCCAGTGGCAGCCTGCATGAGTTCCTGGTGAATCTGCATGAGAAGTATGGCCCTGTTGTCTCTTTCTGGTTTGGAAGACGCCTTGTGGTCAGTGTGGGGTCCATTGATCTCCTAAAACAACACATTAACCCCAACAGGACATGTAAGTTTAATTTGCTTTCTCTCAGATTCATTTCTCTGTTCGCTTTTACCCAGGGTTAAATCCTGGCTCCACTGAAGTAAATGAGGGTTTTGCCATTGACTTTGAGGGAGGGAGGATTTCATTTATGGTATTTAAAGGAGTGAGATTTAGCTTGAAACTGAATGAGTGGTGTGAGCTTGGGTCTCTGCTACTGCTTATAGAGATTGAATTTAAGTAACCATTCCTGGAAGGAGGAAATGCCCTGTATTGCCATCAACTTAGGAGCAGCACTGACTGAGTTCAAAGGCAACTTTGTTCATTGTCCTTATTCAGAAAGATAGGCTGTCCTACTTTTTGGAGCCTTTGACCAGGGAGGACATAATACACAGGGAGAGTGCAAATGAGGGAATCCTAGAGGATTCTCTAAATTTCCCATTTCTCCCCCCCCATTGATTTGACTGATGATATTTCAGCCTTTTGTTTTATTTTGTTTTGTTTGTTTCAGCGGATCCCTTTGAAATGATGCTAAAGTCCCTGTTGAGGTACCAGTCTGGACTCAGTGGGGATGCTGGGGAGAGTCACCTGAGGAAAAAGCTGTATGAAAACGGTGTGACCAAGTCCCTGCAGAGTAATTTTGCTGTTATCCAGAAGGTGAATTACTTTATTTGAAGGCTTGCAGTTTTGCAGGCTAGCGTGTAACATTTTTCTGGAGAGAACAGCAATCTGTGGCCTTTAGTGGAGAGGCTAATGGAGACAGAGATTGGGGTAAAGGAGCAGAGGGAAAGTTGATACTGGAACCAGAACCATGTGCAGATTTTGAGAATGTTTTAAAATCTCAATATTCTAACTTCAGGACTTCTATTTCTTCTATTATTATTATTATGGAGAGGTAGTAGTTTTTCCATTATAAATCTGATTTTTATTTATTTATTTTTGCTCTCTCCCTCAAAGTCCTCAAAAATATAATTTCTACTTTGCGTTTTACGTATTCCTGGTCTGAGATTGATAAATTTGAGGTAATTTTGCACAAAATTTTGCCAGAAGCTGGGAATGGGCAACGGGATAAATCACTTGATTGGCACACACTCATAAGCAGGTGTGGCATCCCTTCCAGAACAGGTCACTGGCACTCATGCACACTGTGAAGGGACAGACACATGAATAAAGCACATTACTGTTTTCTCTATTAAGACGGAGGAATCAATGGAAATGATGTTGTATAAATTGCCGTCAGATACACAAAATAAAGAAATGCTTTCTTCTCCCCCCACGTATTCCAGCTATAGTTGACTTTGTTACTTTCAACAATATTGGATAGCAAGTTTCACAGAGAAATGTAATACTGTATTAATGGTGGCTAATATCCATCTGACTGTATAAATACAGTATGAATATGCTTTTATTTGCATTAGCTCATTACATTTAGAAGGAAGGACAGGGTTTGGTTACGTTTATTTCAAGACTTTAGAAACAACTAAAAATTCTGTAGTGTCTAAGTTGTAGGTGTATCTCCAGAGGGTAGGAGCATGGTGGGATGCCAGATGTTGGGATTGTACTAAGATGCAGAGCTCTTCTGTTGATTCACCCTGGCAGCCAAATATAGTGAGTCCTATTAGCTCCAACCCAAGAGTACTAAGGCATTCCTTTGTGGTAGAAGGAGCAGGCTCAGAGGGGTCTTATGGGGGAAAAACCCTAGGAACAGCCAACCTTAGCAGGAACCTAAGGCTGAGGTTTATTGTTCTTTAAATTAATAACCAAAAAAAAAAAACCCTGCAAGAAGGGATTAAGTTTGAGCCATATCCCAGTGTGACTGTTAAGAGCTGGTAGAGAACACTTCCTCTTTAAGGTGTGTTTCTAGAAAACAGTGAGGTGAAGTGGAAGGTCAGGGAGATTATTATAGCTTTCTGATTTCCTTTCCCTTAGCTGACTGAAGAGTTGTTAGCAAAATGGCTGTCCTTTCCTGAGTCTCAACATGTCCCCCTTTGCCAACACATGCTGGGCTTTGCCATGAAGTCTGTCACGCAGACAGCAATGGGCAGTAGCTTTGAAGATGACCAGGAAGTAATTCGATTCCGCAGGAACCACGATGCGGTAAGTCTCAGGAAGAGCCACGAATGTTCTCCTAGATCCTGTCAATTTTCCAGATTGATGGCATTAACCTCTATCACTGCACAGATTAACAAGGGATACAAAACTTTGGAGCAGAGGCCTTCACCTTGGATGTTCAGGTTGGTAAGGTCTCCAAGCAAGTGATTATTCCACTATTTTGTACCAATTACACTTGGTCAACCATAAAGGAGTAGCTAATAAGTATATGGTAACTTTTGTAAGGCTGGAGTTTTCTAAAGCACTCACAGGAACTGGGTGTGTGCAAATGTCTTTGAAATCTGATGGCATCTGAGTGCTTAACTCATTTAAACTCTTATGGAAATCCCATCCCAATTCTTTAATTTCTGGTCCCTTCTTAAACCCTCAGTGTTGTGAATAAAGAGAAGAGTTAGTCCAAGCAGAGGCCACCATCCACACTTACCGAACCATCATGCTACCTCCAATGGAAATTTTGCAAGATTGGTACTTTGTGACCAGGACGCCCAAAGAATGCTGAGCTGAAATTGGGAATGAATGCAATCACTTTGTAAAGGTTTAAATGGGGCTCCATGATAAATGCCATTTTAGCTCTTATAAGTAAGTGAACCAGTTACTTTGGATCTTGGATGGTGTGCCATCTCCCTTTGACTAGCAAAGCTTGTCTCATTTATGGACCTTTCTAAAATCAAGAGCAAAAATATGATTTGACCTACACTAATATGCAGAATAAGTGGGTTGAAATTGTGGCTCTAGTGTTTTTGTGCCTGGGACACCATGGCTTGGAAGTCTTTGCTAATAGAGGTAGGTTCAGCCTCCAGGAAATGGACATCTGGGAACTAAATTTCAGAGGTGCTGAATACAACTCTAGCTGAAGTCAGTGGGATCTGTGAATGCTGGGCGATTCTTTAAATTGAGCCCATAGATTCACACTTTTCCCTCAAAACTAATCTCTGAGGCCCATCATGCGAGTTCCAGATTTCAGCCAGAATGCTGATGGCTCCAAATATGAGGATTCGAGGGTGGAATGGGAAAAACAGGAACCCAGTGGTTCTGTCAGATATGATATAGGCCTCTGTCATAAGTGTGGAGTGTCTTGGAATTACTGTTTTGCCTGTGAGGGGTTAACTGAACAGGAGAGGGCAGTGACATCAAGGGCTCTCATTCTTATGTGAGGGGGAGGTTTTTAGTTTCTGTTCAGTTCGTCTGGAGCTTGGGCTGACTCCTTCTTTCCAGCATGGAGAATCCTTTTTCTCCTTTTCCTTCCTATATCCATAAGTTAGAGGAACTGTAAGTAGAATTGTACCTGTATAAGCTTTGCATCTGATCTCTGGTGTCCTTGGATTGTAAGTTTAGCATAGAGAGAGGAATCCCCGGGGAGGGGCTGGTTTATGCAAGAAAACTCAGAATAGAAAGCTTTATATCTGTGAAGTTGTATTAGTTGTATGCTTTGTTCTTTTTTTTATTAAACTTTTATACCTATAAGAATTGTCTGGTAATTCTAGTAGTGATCTGAGCTTTGGCACAACCTCATGGCTAGTGAGGAGAGGTGTGCTTAAATCTCTCTCTTAGGAAATAGGGGGGAGGGGCTATTGCTCGGAGTCTGTATTCTCCCAGGCAGCAAGGGAGAGAGTGTTACTCTTGGGGTGTTAATGGACCCCCTCCATGGTCTTGGAGATTCTCATTAATGGTGGCAGCGGAACCCCAAGTCCCAACTGGTAAAGTTTGGAGTTTTTGGGGGGAAAGATTTAACTTAGGCTGGGAAAGTAGCTTAAAGTTATCTGGTCAAGCATAAGAGACCCCCCTCTTTTACCCTAGTGTTTAGAACGGGGGGGAGGTTATTCTCTTACAGCCTCTTAAAGATTATCTGCAAAGACTTGTTTTTAAAAATTGGGTATGTAACTTTTTTTGCTTCCCTGTGGATAAATGAGGCATTTTTATACCTTTTAGAAATATTAGGTACGTTAGGTCTCATCTTCCCAGGTTTTGCTAGAGCAGTGGTTCTCAAACATGGGGGGGGGGGGGGTTTGTTGTTTTTTTTTCACTTAATGATCTTTCCAAATGTTTATTCTGTTAGCTAAGTATTGTAAAGCACTTGGATAAAAGCACTATATTAAAAAAAATTAATAATGATATTTTTTGTTCTAAAAATGAAAGCGCACAACTGATATTTTAATATCAGCAGTCTTACCTTTCTAATGCGATGGGTGTGCCCTTTCTCTCCCACTGCTGAGCCCCCAAGATGGGGCTGGGAAGAGGCGAGGGGGGTCTCTTCCCCTCTGCGGCAGCCGTGAGCTGAGGCTGGAAATGAGGCTTGATTTGCCACAGCCCTGGAGCTGGGGAAAGTCGCCTCTTTCTTTGGCTGCTGCAGCCCTGCACATTCCAAATTCCCCCCACCTCCGCTTTTCACCCCACTGCCCCCTACCCCTTATTTCCCCCCAAGGCCACCACCTCACCTTACATGTGTGTCTTCTCCAGGATCCAGGCACCTAACTAGTGGAGCCATGTCGGCGTGGTTCCACTAATTAGGTGTGTGGCCCTTCATTCTCTTGTGTATAGCTGCCCAGGTGCACACCTTAGAGAGAACTATCTGTGGACCACCTAAATGGAGCTCGCAGACCACTGGTGATGTGCTGATCAGTTTGAGAACCTCTGCTAGGGCAATCCCTGAGATGTCTCTGGAATGTACATTGTGAGTTTTGCACTTTAAACACCCATGTCATTCTAGGTAATCTTTAACAAATATATTCCAAGATGTTCAATAGTCATTGGAATTAAAAGCTTGTTAACCGCACCAATGAGTTTTATAGTCTGACCAAAAGCTCTTCCTCTCTGTTGCTCAGCTCTCTTTCTCTTCATTTTGTGATGTCATAATTGTATTAATTTCAGTCACTTAGATTCAGGCTACCACTGAGCCTCACAGATCCCAATCAGTGATGTAAAAGTAAAGGGCCTTCCTTCTCCCACTTGGGATATGTATCACTTTTTCAGTTGTAATTAATCCCCATGACTGCATCATCTCCGCTCCGTTCCAACAGCACTTTGTAAACAGCCTCACAAACATAACAGAACATGTGGTTGTGCCCACACTTAAAAAAAGATCTATTTCCTGTTTGTGCCTACTGTAGGGAAGGGGAAAGTCTTCATTTTTGTGTGCAGGTGTCAGGATAAAGTTAAGGAGCGCTCCCAGCAACCTGGGACTTGGAGGGTAATGGAATTCATCTGTACCTCTTTCAGATCTGGGCAGAAATTGGAAAGGGTTTCTTGGATGGGTCACTTGACAAAAGTATGACCAGGAAAAAGCTATATGAAAATGGTAAGTTGTTTTTCCACCATCCCCCAACTCTCACGTATCAGCTCGTTCACACACCTGTGGTTATTGTGTTTGAGGTAACTACCATATGAAGGTGTTTGATTTGCCCATATTTATTTTTGTTTTGGCTTTTCTGTGGAATTTATCACCATAGTATCTGAGCTCCTTGCATACATTATTTATTTTCCTGTGTGGTAGTGAATTTCTGCTCTCAGGGCGGCACCTGGCCGGCTGCTGGTCCGCTGTCCCAGGCTGCGTGCCAACCCCCCTCTCCGGTCGGCGTGCCTGGCCAGCAGTCAGCCCCTCTCTCCGGGGCGCTTTCAGAGCGCCCCACCGAGGAGAGTGGGACTACTGATCCCACTCCCCCAGCAGGAGCTTGTGGGCCAGATAAAAACGGCTGGCGGGCCGTAGTTTGCCCACCCCTGGTTTAAGGACATTAGGCCAAATTCTGCTCTATTAAGTTGATGTATGTCCAGAATTGCCTTCATTAAGATTACACCAGTTTTATAGCAGTATGACACAACAGAGCAAACTCTGATCTCTTTTATTTTGTGCGCAAGTACTGCTGGGGTCCCAGACAGCACGTTAGAGGAAGGAAGTGCTACAGTGATGTGAATGATTAGTATCTATAACTCTGTAGACCACACAGGCTGTGAGATGTGAGTGAAGTATAAGAATGTTTTGGGAGATGATTGTTAAACCGTGCATGTTATTTGAACTTGCTCTCGTGATCTGAGCTGTACCATTTGTCTGTTTGACTTCTACATTTTTAGATTAGATTACGGTAAACTTCTTGCAAATTGACACTAAGTAACATGCTCAGTACAGAGTCTGCTTCTGTCAATGGAAACAGGATGGACAGCTTGCCTGAAAGACTATTTGGGAAGATGGATTCTAGAAAAGTCCCCAGCTGTTTTTGGGGCCGACCAGCTTTTAAAATAATGATTTGTTTGTGTGCATGAAGCTCTGATGGAGATGGAATCTGTCTTAAAGAAAGTCACAAAGGAGCGACGGGGCAGGAGCTTCAACCGACACGTCTTCATAGACTCCTTACTGCAGGGGAACCTGAGTGACAAGCAGGTATTTACAGCTACTGTGGATGTACCATTACATGCTAATGGAGTTTCACTAGATCAATTGTTAATTACATCTTAGCATTTGATTAATTGTCTGTCTTGCATCTCGTTCAGTCCAGATTCCTCACTAGAGTATAATGTGTATTTATTTTCATCTTCCAATCTTTAAATGCATTATATGTTTGGTTACTTTCTGTTTTGCTGCTTCATTGTTCAATGAACTGGATGGGTATTTAGTATTAAGAACCTTTCTTTGTTGAAGTACCCTTTCTAGGCCTTGCATTAACTATGAAAAAAACAGAAGTAAGGAAGCCGAGGTTAACAGTGGACAAAGCCTGAATTCATATATGGCATTTTAATTAATATGTAGTGTGACAGACCGCCTTCTCACCCCTCCTCAGGAACAGGCAGGAAACCTTCTTTTGCTCCAAACAGTGCTCTTTATTCCACAGTGCAGGCCCCACCACCAATATATACAGCTTTATACAGTTCAGTCCTTCAGCTTACAGCTCTAACACAGCTCTAAAGCTTACAGCTCTACACAGCTCACAGCATACAACTCTATATAGTTCAGCTCTACACAGCTCTATATCTTACAGTTCTACATCTTACAGCTCTGTCTCTCACTCCAGACTACCAATCCACCACCACCACCCTGGGCTTCCTTCCTGGCAGCCTTTTATCCCCCTGAGGCTGCCAGGTGCAGCTCCTCCAGGCTAATTGCCCTGCAGCTCAGGTGGCTAATTAGCCTTCTCTGCAAGGGAGGTTTGCAGGCTTCTGCTCCCTCTTAAAGGGCCCACAGGGCTGGCTCAGGCACTCCTAGCCAGCACCCTGCCACAGTAGCTATTAGATTAAGAAATATTAAGAAGAGCAATGTGTGATAAGCTCGCAGTTGCAGCTCCATTGATTAGCACACTTTGTAGCACATGAACAGCTTATGATCTATATAAGGATTGATTTGCGAAATTAGTAAGCCACTCGTAAAATATGTAACTATAGAATGTAGACTATAATTCACATGTTGAACTCCTTTAGAGTATGAATATAATCTGATTTATAATTATGTTGGAGTTGTGGTGCACCCTAACCATCCCCGACACCTGAGCCTGATCACCTCAGTTATTGCTTTATGAAATTCCAATAAAGAAACCTCAGGGACAAGTTCAGATTTGCACTGAGGTTTTTGAGTTCCAGAGAACTGGATCGAGTGTTCTCCCAAAACTGGACAAGGTGTTCTGGATAAACCAAGTGGAAAGTCTTGGAGGGAATCCCAAAACCCTTCCAGGGGAAGCACTATAGAAAGAGTTAAGTCCTATCCTTCCATGCTGGATTTCATGCTGTCTGAGTAAAGGTGATTTAGTTTGTTGGAATGGAAAATGCGATTTGTCATTAAATTCTTTAATGTTTTCTCTGACTCCGTACCCCTGAACCAGATTTTGTTTTGTAGATCCTGGAAGACACGATGATATTCTCTCTGGCAGGGTGTGTAATCACCGCTAACCGTAAGTAGAGAACATAGGCAACTTTCAACTCTGTAACAGAGATAAGGGGACTAATCTATATTTAAAAAAGCATGGTGAGATGAGACTTATTTTAATGTAAAGAAAAAGCAAAATCTCCCTTTTCTCTTGCACTCTAAATTTATTCAGTCAGGTGTTTCTGCAGCATTGTCCGGGTACCTAGTGGTGCACTTTTCTAGTTAGGGGGTTCTAGTGGATTGAAGTAAGATGTTATGACATGGAGGGCTGTATATGCAGTGAGTCTTAGAATTTCCTGATGCTGTTCTTCACTTGGACTCTAAGCCCATCCAGCTGATGCTAAATTAGATGAAATTGTAGTAAAGGAAAGCAGGCCAAAAGGATCATCCCTTGAAATAAACTTTGTTGCTCTTGGAACATTTAGAGAAATCTGATGTTTGACTGGCTGTTTCATGCTTCCCTACAGCATGTATGCTATCAACATTTTTTAAAAGTTGCTCGCATTCTAATAAGGATTATGAGAAAAGAAAACAGAAATAAGAACCAAGTAGAAAGCTTTTGGCTGCATAAATTGTCACGATGTTGGAGAACTTGTCTAAACTAAATCTGCAGGATTAACAGGCCCAGAGTCATCTGTTTATCTAGAATCCCGAAGACAACTGCCCAAATGTAGCACTTAACCAAGATGTTAAAAAGTATTGAAAGTCAAGGAGCAAAGCTCACATAAAGAGAATGTCAGTGGTACAAGAAACTCTCTCTACCAGTGTTTTGGCCGTTTAATATTCTGATGGGATCCCCTGTACAACCTCAAGAGTTGAAGATGGCAAAATACCTGCTCGCTCTTCCTTCTTGCAGCTTTGAAACACTACTTCATGTGGTTTTATTTCCTAATAGAGCTGTCTTCCTGATAATTTTATTGGAGAAATCTGCCTAGATAGTATATCATAAAAGTCTATTGCTAGATACAAAAAGACTAGATCCATCCACATAGTATAGGAAGTTGTTATACACCCCTTGTGCTACCTGATCCTTCTTGGGCACAGAGAAGTTCATCAGAAAATGGGGGCAAGTGACAATATTGCTGCCACCTTCCCATCGGAGCCCCGCCAGGGGGCAATAAGAGCTCCATTGAGGGGAAGTGCTAAATCAGTAAATCCCCAACTGCTCAGTCACATCCCTTTCCTAGCCAATACTGCCCACTCTCCTATTACCCGCCTGCTGGAGGGGAGATTTTGGCTCCTTTTTTCACATGTGTCGGAGCCTCACTTACTCTTCCGGACCCTTTAGTTAAATCTAGCCTGATTTGTCTAAATTCTCCAATTACCCCGTGTGCTGGCCTGTACACAGGCAGTCTGACTGTTGTAGGAGCTCTGCTCTGGGGATTAGGGGAGGAGCAGCAGTATGAAATGGTTGACTCTTCTTAGGACTGTCTGGTCTCTTCTGTGCGGATTGTGGACCTGTAAGGCTGCAGCACCGCAAGCCCATTAAATGACTATTTCCTTCTTACTCCACTTGGTTTGATCATTTTCCAGTATTTCCCAAGTTTCTTGTCACCAGTACAGGAAAAGGGATTCCAGATTGTAGTATCCCTGATTTGCATCATCCAGACTCTGTCCTATTATTCAGTATAGACTCAATAAGGTCTACTGGGTAAATTCTACACAGCTACATTTTATAGTTCATACAGATGTTATCCTTTCACACTTGCATCTTGTGTGTCTCCCTAATGCCACTTCACTGCATTAGTAGAGTAACATTGCAGAGACACAAAGCAGGAAAACTGGGCTTGATTTGTCCCCCGTAAATGAGGAGATGGATTTGCTGAGCCAGCACTCTCCTTGTTCCTTTCTTAGTGTGCACCTGGGCAGTCTATTTCCTGACGACATCAGAAGAAGTCCAGCAGAACCTCTACAAGGAGGTGGACCGAGTTCTCGGAAAGGGCCCACTTACACATGAGAAAATTGAGCAGCTCAGGTGAGTTCATGTTAAGAGTGGGAGAAGCACATGAGATAAATAAGATGTCCTTGTGATCCTGTATGCTAAAGGCTGACTCCTATCCATGCTGGTGAAAGGAGAGGGAGCAGCAACACTCATCAGTGTGTCCAATGACTCAGGGAGCATACCCATCAGAAGCCCAGGTGGAGTTTGCTTGGAGTCAATGGGAGCATTTCCCTTGACCTCATTTGAAGCTGGATTGGGTCCCGTGACAAGACCCTGTGTTAGGCTCGAGAGCTGGGCTCTGAACCATGTCTTGCCACTCCTTTGAGCTGGAACAAAGGTGGGTATCCTAGGGCTGGTCTTCACTACGTGGGGGGATCGACTGCAGATATGCAACTTCAGCTACATGAATCACGTAGCTGAAGTTTGCGCATCTGCAGCCAACTTACCTGCCGTCCTCACGGCAGCGGCAGTCGGCGGCGCGCTCCCCCGTCAACTCCAGCTTGTGCCTCCCAGCAAGCTGGAGTTCCGACGGGGGCGCTGCGGGTGATCGATCGCTACCCGCTGATCCAGCGGGTAGTGAAGACCAGCCCCTAGGTTGGTGACTGTTGTTGATGCTATACACCCCTTTGGAAAGGACCAAGAGAAGTGAATAGGGGAGAGACCTTTTCTGCAGGTGTTAGAACCACCTCCTAGAAAGCAACAAGAGAATTTTTATCCCTTTTACCAGATGAACAGAATCTAACGGGTTTTTTTTTGTTTTGTTTTGTTTTTTGAACCAACTGTGTAGGCGTTTAGACAGTTTCACTAGTACCATGTTAAATTTCTATAGAACCATCTTAGTTTTAGCCTTTCTAATAATAGTAGCCAATGTGGTGATTGTGTTGCAGTAGTGCCCAATCAGGAATGGGCCCTCTTATGTGAGGTGCAATATGACACAGTACCCACCCTTATTCGGCATTGAAGTGCTTTACTGAGGAGGGGAATCAAGGTGCAGAGGATTAACAGTAGTAGGGCCCTCCAAAGTAGGTGTGATTGGAAGAAGTAGGGACATGACCTGAGGTTGTTGATGAGGACAGTGCACAGTGTGCTGCACCTTCAACAGGTGGAGGATTAGGAGTCCTGCCAGTGTCTCTAAAGCATGTACCTCAGTGCTTAGATGCCACAATGGTAGATGCCTTAAGCCTCAGAGAGTCACTCCAGCTACTGATGCAACATACTTCTGCAGTCCCCTGCTATAGCTATGGTAGGGCCCTGTGAAGCAATGGAACGCTGGAGTACTGTTGTAAAGAGAACTTCCTAGTCTCTCCTTGATGAAGCTTTTTCTCTAGCTGCTATTAGCTGGCCACTGAACAGATATTATTTTTTAATCTCCCATAGAAGGCCTCTTGCTTCATCTACAAATGTTTCAGGACTCCTCACTGAGTGTGTCCTGGAAGCAGCTGTGGGAGAGGAATTGTGATCCTAAATGCAGAGGGTGAGCAAGGGCATGTCTTCACTAGGACTTACTGTCGACTTTAACGACGTTAAGTCGAACTAAAGGTGTACCTGTCTTCACCTGCATGCCCTTAAAGTCAATTTAAAGGGCCCTCAAAATCGACTTTGTAACTCCTGCTTGACGAGAGAAGTAAGGCTAAAATCGACTTCTCTACGTCTATTGTCAGTACGTGAAGAGGCATCTGATGTTAAGCCTCCGACCTCCGAGCAGCCCCACGGACCCCCCCCCCCCCCGCCTGCCCAAACAGCCCCGCGCTGGACCCCCCGCCTGCCCAAACAGCCCCACGAACCCCCCCACCCGCCTGAGTAGCCCCGCGCCGGAACCCCCCACCCGCCCGAGCAGCCCCGCGGACCCCCCCCCCCCCGCCCGCCTGAACAGCCCCGCGCCGGACCCCCCGCCCGCCCGAGGGGGGGGGGGAGCCGTCGCCGGGCTGCTTGGGCGAGCGGGGGGGTCCGTGGGGCTGCTCGGGCGGGCGGGGGGGGTTCGCGGTGCTGCTTGGGCGAGCGGGGGTCCGGCGCGGGGCTGCTCCGGCAGGCGTGGGGGTTCGCGGATCTGCTTGGGTGGGCGGGGGGTCCGGCGGGCGGGGGGGGGGTGTCCGCAGGGCTGCTTGGGCAGATGGGGGTGGGGGGTCCGGCACGCATTGCACTGTGGGCTACCTACCCACAGTGCAATGCTGGCTATGTCGACCCCTGCAAAAGTTCTAGGACAGACAGTGTCGACCACTGTCGACCTGCTGTCCTGGTGGGGACACACTGATTCGATTTTCTAAAGTCGAGTTTAGAAAATCGAATTAAGGGAAATCGACCTAGTCCTGTAGTGAAGACATACCCCAAGTCTAGGGCAGCCTTGTGCAGGACAGCCTTTCCTGATGCCCCAGAAACATGCACTTGCTTGTCTCAGAAAAAGCTTTATTGGCACAGACTTCTGTTGCAGGTATTGCCGGCAGGTCCTGTGTGAGACGGTGCGGACAGCAAAGCTTACGCCAATTGCTGCACGGCTGCAGGAGCTGGAGGGAAGAATTGACCAGCATATTATCCCCAAAGAGGTAGGACAGAGCTGGGAGCTCAAACTCGCCCTCTCCTTTTGGTTGATTTTGTTCTTTTCAATTCTGAAGTTCCCATTATCGTGGAGAAGGGAGCACTGTCCAATTACTGTCAAAACCAGATTATTTCTCTAGCACAGTTTACACCTAGATGACTGTTTTTGATTTAGGCTCCAATCTAAGCTGCACATATAAGGTGCTCTTCCCCTTTCCTCTGTGAAGAGGCTATCATGGAACCCTGAATGGTTCATTAAAATGTCCTTCCATGGACTCCTTCTGCTGGCTTTGCAGGAGTCTCTCCCTGGACTAAATTGTGCACAGAAGATCCTAATTTAAGAAAATAAGAATGGCCATATTGAGTCAGACCAGTGGTTCATCTAGTCCAGTATCCTATCTTCTGACAGTGGCCAGATGCTTAAAAGGAAATGAACAAAACAGGGCAATCAAGTGATCCATCCCCTGTCATCCAGTCCCATCATCTGGTAGTCAGAGGACACCCAGAGTATGGGGTTGCATCCCTGACCATCAGGTATTGATCCATGTGAGAATCTTGCCTTTTATCCCATGACAGCTTACTTGGCTCAAGAGCTTTGAGGGACCTTGTCAAAGGCTTTCTGAAAGTTCAAGTACACTATCCCTCTGGATCACCCATGTCCACGTGTTTGTTGACCCCCTCAAATAATTCTAATAGATTGTTGAAGCATGATTTCTCTTTACAAAAGCCTTATTGACTCTTACCCAACATATTGTGTTCATCTATGTGTCTGACAATTTTGTTCTTTACTATAGTTTTATAGTTTGTTTACTTTACTATAGTTTTAACCAACTTGCCTGTATTGAAGTCAGGCTTACCGGTCTGTAATTGACAGGATTGCCTCTGAAGCCTTTTTAAAAAATTGGCATCACATTAGCTATCCCTGCCTTCATCTGGTACAGAAGTTGATTTAAGTGATAGCTTACACACCAAAGTTTAATAGTTCTGAAATTTCATATTTGAGTTTCCTTCAGGATTCTGGTGACTCTGGTCCTGGTGACTTAGTACTGTTTAGTTTATCAGTCTGTTCCAAAACCACCTCTACTGACACCTCAGTCTGGGACAGTTGCTCAGATGTGTCACCTAAAAAGAATGGCTTTGGTGTGGGAATCTCCATCACATCCTCTGTAGTGAAGACTGATGCAAAGAATTCATTTAGGTTCTCCGCAATGACCTCATCTTCTTTGAATGCTCTTTTAGCATCTCGATTGTCAAGTGGTCCCACTGATTGTGTGGCAGGCTTCCTGCTTCTGAGGTACTAAAAAAAAAAAAAAGTGCTGTTAGATTTTGCTAGTTGCTCTTCAAATTCTTTTTGGCCTGCCTCATTATACTTTTACATTTGACTTGTCAGACTTTGTGTTCCTTTCTATTTTCCTCAGTAGGATTTTACTTCCAATTTTTAAAGGCTGCTTTTTTTTTTTTTTTTTTTACTCTAACCACTTATTTTGCTCTGTTTACCTTTGGTGGCATTATTTTGGTCCTTTTACTATTCATTTTAATTTGGGATATACATTTAGTTTGAGCCTTTATTATGGTGTTTTTAAAAAGTTTCTTCACAGGCGTTTCACTCTTGTGACTGTTCTTTTTAATTTCCATTTAACTAGCTTCCTCATTTTTGTGTTGTTCCCCTTTCTAAAGTTAAATTCTACTGTGTGGACTTCTTTGGTATTTCCACCCCCCATTCACACATTCTTTATGGTAGCTATCGCCAAGCGGTTCAGCTATATTCATCTCTTGGACCAGATCCTGTGCTCCATTTAGGACTAAATCAAGAATTTCCTCTCCCCTTTTAGGTTCCAGGGACTAGTTGCTCCAAGAAGTAGTCATTAATGGTATTGTAGGAGATCCGCTCTTCACCCCCACGTCACACAGGCAGGAGACTCTTTTCTGGCTTCAACAGTGCTCTTTATTTACAGTGCCAACCCCACCACCGAAATACAGCTTCACAGTGTAGCTGAGCCCCAGCCCTCAACCTGGCTGGTCTCCGGAAGCAGTCAGCTCTCCCAGGCCCCTAGCCTCAGCTCTACTTCCTTCCCTGTACCTTCTCTTTCTCTCTCTCTCTCACTCCACACACCACCACACTGGGCTTCCTTCCTGGCAGGCTTTTATCCCTGAGGAGGCTGCCAGGTGCAACTCATAACCCTGAGCCCTCTGCAGCTCAGGTGGCTGATTAGCCTTTCCTCAGGGGGGAAGGGGGGTTTGGCAGAGATTCTTCTCCCTCTTAAAGGGCCAGCAGGGCTGGCTCAGACACTCCTGGCCAGCACCCTGCCACAGTATCTAGAAACATCATTTCTTCATCCTGTCCTGAGGTGACATGTACCCAGTCAGTACTGGGGATATCTGAAATCCCCAATTATTATTGTTTTGTATTTTGATAGCCTCTCTAATCTCCCTGAGCATTTCACAGTCACCATCACCATCCTGGTCAGGTGGCCGGTATATACATCTGTAGCTATCCTCACATTATTCAAGCATAATTTCTATCCACAGAGATTCTGTAGTACAGTTTGATTCATTTAAGATGTTTACTATATTTGACTCTTTGCTTTCTTTCACATACGGTGCCATGACCCCACAAACCTGGCCTGTATATTAGGTCCCCTGGTATTCGTGTCCCATTGAATGTCATCGCTCCACCAAGTAGGGTCTGATACTGGCACCTTTACAGATACAGAGGAAGACTTTTCTCTGCATGCAGTCCACTGATTCCAGTGGGACTTGCTTGCAAAGTATGGGACTGATGCAAAACCCATAAAAGTCAGTGGGAGACGGGCAATGGACCAGGCCCTAGAGTACTAATAACTATGAGCAAGGGTGGCAGAACTGGGCCCTTAAATTATAAAATCCTAATTTATGGGCAGGTGCTGTTTGCCTTATTCACCAACTAGAACAAAATCTATTGCAATTCCATTTACTTCAGTTGAGTTGCAGCAGCTTACATCGCGTGTGAATTTGGTCCAATGGGATCAACTCACATAAACAGAACAGAACTTGGCCTGTAGATTGTACACTCTTCAGAACAGGTATGTCACAATAGAGGTGCTTAAAAGTAAGAGGGCCCTGGGATTGTGATTAAGGACATTTGGAAGCCCTACAAGGTTGACGTTTACAAGGCAATGCTGCTTTTTGAGTGTTTGGATCTTATTTTTCTCTCTGTACTTGGTTGGATTGAGCTGAGCTGACTGCTGCTGACTTCCTTTTGCTTATATTAAACTGCTCCCTGATACACCTGCTCTGTTTTAATTTCAAATATGGTTTTGAGTAGGATCCTTGCACAAATGGAAGTGATGGCTTGAATTTATGCTGGTGATGGGCTCCGTCCTAATCTTTAACATATGTTGTATCTTTGTGTCTGACTAGTTGTGGGAGGAATGAGGAGATCATGTGTGAAACTGTTTTTTTCTGTGTACCAGAGATTGGATTTACCCAGATCCCTGGCCAACACCCCCAGAATTTTAGTGAAGTTTGAATCTGTATCTGAACTTGTGACTGGCTCCTATCTCAATATGGCTAAACTTGAACTCTGGATATGAATACCCTGGAAGTTTGGATCTGGATATTGGCTTGATTCCCCACCCTTTATAGAAACCAACAGGGACCAATTAAAGTTGTTCAAAAGACCTATGCAATTTCATTAAAAATGATAGCTTAAAAATTAAAGGTGTTGCGGATAGGATATGTGATGTGATGGTCCCCAAATCCCCAATTGAATGATGTGTCCTTTTCTATTATGTTCTACATAGGACTCTTCCATAAGGGCTGTCTAGTGGTAACTTGTTCCCTGTTGTGTATTCTAGATCTAGACTGATTCAGATGTGGTTTCTTTTCTTTTCTTTTCATTTCAGACTCTTGTGCTTTATGCTCTGGGTGTGGTGCTTCAGGACAGTTCAGCTTGGGCATCACCTTATAAGTATGGAATACCAGAAACTTTATTACAGTTTGTTCATTTTTATTTTTGGATCTTGCCTCTCAATGTTCCTATGGGTAGGCTGTCTTGGAGGGAGGTGGAAGGAATTCCCTGCTAAGATTTGTTGAGATCTCTTAATTGTTTCCAAGGACAGGATTTTGGGTAACTTCAAATGTGATCTTGTAGGCTACATATTCATTGTGTATTAAGTAGTACAACAACAGATTTTTCTGGCTAGTCACAGCCCTCCCTTGGCAAATGCTGTGGGACTATTTTTCAGGTTTGCTGCAAGGGAAAAACAGTGATTAAAATGGATTTGAAATCACTCTTCATTCCCATTCAACAGTGACTCACGGAAGGGAATGTCAGTCAAAGATTTTTGTTTTTTAAGGGGAAGGAAACAACCTCATTATTTCTACCCACGAAAACAAAAAGGATCCTGGCCTGAAAATTAGAACTCCAGAGGGAAAAAGGAAATGCTGTGGCTTGCTTTGGCCTCCAGGTGGCAATTTTTAGCACTGGTTTAACATAGCTTAGGCAGGAAAGAATGTGGGTCAGTGATTCTAGTCTGAGAGAAAAGACAGTGGAGCTTGTGGGAGAAAAAATTGCTCTAAGGGCTCTATTCTTTCTCTCTCACAGCCATAACCATTGCTTCAGGGGAAGAGGGAGGGTGGAGAGGCCTCCTGCCCTATCAGCATCTTGCTAGCTGATGCCTCCAGCAACACTAGGGAATCGTATATTGGAATGATAGCTGCAAGGGGGCACTGGCTGGAGAGGAAGCTGGAGGACAGGGTTATGGTCAACAGTCAGCACACCACACACCCAGTCGTTGCCTGCCAGTAAATTAAGGGCTGAGATTGTGTCTGATTTGGGGGAGGGGGAGGCGTGTTTGAGGGTTTCTTGTGTGCCTTCTTTTTGCCCACCTGAGCAAGTTTAGCCACAGTCCAGTCCTAATATAGTGTGGGTGAATGTCTGCTTTCAACAGTTTTTTCTAAATGTCCGCATTTCCCTTCTTGTTTTACCAACTGTAATTTGCCACTTTGCGAATGTAGAGCCTATTCCTACTGACTCTGAAGGTCAATGGGAAAGCTCCTTTTGACTTTAGTCGGAGTAGGATCAGAGCTGTAGTTCATAGGCACAGGCAGGGAGCCAAAGGTTTGAAGTGTAATGGAAAGGATCTAATACACAGTGAGAGAGAATTGCCTTAAAGTCATCTAATTGCATATTTTCTATAATATCATAGCTCATGTTTTAAGCTTCCTGGCATTTTATTAGTCTCCTGTCGGTTACTTGATTATGGGAATTTCATTTTAATTAAACCAGTAGTTCCCTTAAAGCTTTCATCAACCCAGTGCTGAAACATGTTCTTCTCCTTCTAATGAATCATCAGCTTCCCCCCCACACATGCCAGCTGCTTGAAGTGCAGGGTGAGGGGCAAGAAGAATTGGAAATCTGCATGTAAGCAGTGGAGAATAAAGGAGAGAGAAATTAGATTGCATGTGCTCTTCGCAACCTGCATGATGTAGGAGGGAGAAGGCATTCAACTGATGCTGATAGCAAAGAAGTAGGATTCTGAGTTTTAGGATTTCATTAGTCTCTGCCCCTTATGCATGCACACACACACACACACACACGTATGCATAGCCAGGAAGGACTCAGTCCCTGTTTTGTCTTACAGATTTGATCCAGACAGATTCAGTGATGAATCCGCTATGAAAAACTTTTCCTTACTGGGCTTTTCAGGAAGTCAGGAGTGCCCAGAATTGAGGTGAGATAAAGAAAAGGCTATGTGTATGTGTCGATGCAGGGGTAGGAAGGAACAGCTTCTTCCTGTTCAATTTGTCAAGCATTGAACACCAGCTCTGGCAGACTATCACCAGTGACTGCAGAATTTATCTCATTGTGGTCTTTTATTATTCTTTCCCCCTAGGTTTGCCTATATGGTGGCTACAGTGTTGCTGAGTATGTTGGTAAGGAAATTATATCTGCATCCCGTGAAAGGGCAGGTCATGGAGACCAAATATGAGCTGGTAACCTCGCCAAAGGAAGAAGCATGGATAACTGTATCCAAGAGAAGCTGAGTGAACAAAGCCAGGAGAGGAACCCTCCTGTGTCATGCTGAACTGATCGTGGGTTTAACGTCACCGTTTCATTACCTTCCGTGTTCATAGCCCAGCAGCCTCTGGGTATTTTTTATAATTCAAAATAATTGTCATATTAAAGTAGCTTTAATCCTTATGCCTTTTGGGTGCCTTATTTTGACCTCTAGCCATTTTGTGTTCAAGGAAGCAACATGATCTTGCAGTTTTACTCATAAGAACTGCTGTATTGGAATAGGCCAATGCTCCAGCTAGCCCATTATTTGTATGATAGCAGCTAAAGCTGAATGCCTCAGAGGGAACCATTAAGCCCTCTATTCTAGGGGTGGGCAAATGTTTTGGACAGAGGGCCACATCTGGGTATGGAAATTGTATGGCGGGTCATGAATGCTCACAAAATTGGGGATTGAGGTTCAGAAGGCATTAGGGCTCCATCTGGGGGTGCAGGCTCTGGCGTGGGGCTCAGGATGAGTTGGGGGTGCAGGGTTCAGAGGTCAGAATGGGAATGATGCTTCAGACACTAGGAATCTCTTTCAAAAATAATTGTCCGAAAGCATCGAATTTCTGTTTAGTTCTGTTCTGATTTCCCTGAACTGGGATAAGATGTATTGTTATGTCCATTAAAGTCTCAGGTCCACATCATGCTTATTCACCTCTTATACTGGTGTAAATTGGGAATAACTCCAAAACAGTTGTAAACTTAGTCTGTGTCTGCACCGTACACAGTCAGGGTTACTGGAATACAAACAGTATGCTGGTATAAAAATCAGTGTGGGGGAGAGGAATCTGGCCCCGGATGGTGGAGGAGGCTAACATCTGAGGAATAGCTTGTATTAGCTCTAGTGGTCAGTGCCAGTGTAGAAAAATTCACTGCCCTTATCAGCTAGGAACTGTGCCAAGTGCAGATAGAAATGTGAGGAAGTAAAGTGATACATTTCCAGAATACAAGTCTCTAGCGTAGTTACATTAATATTATGACACTTCTTCAAGTGACATTAAGGTTGTGACTGAATTATTTGCTTAGCACTGTAAGCAACCATTCTTCATTACTTCATGGCTGTCATTTCAAGTTGGATGAGTCTTAAGGTTCAGTTTCCAGAGTCATCAGCCCAGCTACAATTATTTCTTTCTTAACAAAATGCCTTATTTTACAAAATTTCAATTTCCAGGCAGTTATTTAAGGGTCATTGCTATCTGCTCCCTTACTAACATGTTATACATTTTCATGGTCATTTCCAGTAGGCAACTGTGTTTTCTCCAATGTGTGTGGGTTTAGTTGGCTGGGGTTTTTTTAAGTGAATGTTTAGGTTTGCCATTTTAGCACCTTTGCCAAAGCATTCAGCCAGAGAGCCCCTCTAGTCACAGAACAGGATCAACACCTGGGGAAGCCCTTGTTGAAAAGTCCTATAGAGCCAAGGCCAATAGGGTGGTAAAGAAATGTCCTATAGGCTTCTACAGTAGAATCCCTGAGTTACAAACATCTCGGGAATGGAGGTTGTTCATAACTCTGAATGTTATGATCTTTCAATGTTTACAGCTGAACATTGACTTAATACAGCTTTGAAACTTTACTATGCAGAAGAAAAATGCTGCTTCCCTTTTTTTTTTTTTAAGAAGTTTACACTTAACACAGTGCTGTGCTGAATTTACTTTTTTGTTTTTGTTGTGGCCCTGCTGCTGCCTTATTGCAGACTTCCAGTTCCAAATGAGGGGTCTGTGACTGGTCAATTGGTAACTGAGGTTCTATTCTATTCTGTAGCAAAACTATAATTTTCTTAAATCCTATTGGAAGGTTCAAAAACCTTATACAGAAAGGTTATTTTCTGTTTTCTCTTGTATTTTATCATAGAAGTAAGCCATATAGAGGGGTGAGCTATAATCTGTCTCCATACCTATATAGGTTCCTGCAATGAGAACCAAGCACGTTCTGGAGGCACTGAGTGGGTGCAGATGGCTGCCCTTTTATTCGTATTGGAGAGATTACAAAGGGGGATAATAAATACTATTATGGTGGTAGTTTTGTGATGCAGGCACTTGTCAACTAGGACAGTCATCTTATTTCAGCCAGGTCTCCAAACAGCCATTAAATGGCATTAGCTCATAGTCACTATTCCCCAGCATACAAACTAGTTGCCTAGGAGTACTGATATGCATAGCCTATTATCTAGGCTGACCATATGTCCCGTTTTGAACGGGACAGTCCCGTTTTTTACATATTTTCGGACTGTCCCGTCTTTTTAATACAAATATCAATTTTGTCCCATTTTTTGTAAAAAACGGAACGCGGCTTTACTTGCCTTTATTCTTTCCAGAGACAAACGCGTAGGGACCCATCCTGCCCTCACTGCGATCAGTAGCAACACTTCAGTGGGAGCAGGGCCCTTGAACTAACCAGACTGGGGCCGCTCAGTGGACACTACCCTCCCTCCCTGTTCGGTAGCTCTTGAGCCAGCAGCCTGCAGAGCGAGAGCCAAGATCTGGCCCCACGCGGCCTCCCCGTGCTCCGAGGCTCAAAAATGCACCTGCAGAGGGTCTGTCTTTGCAGAGGACACAAGGGGTCGCACCTCCCCCCGGGTCTGGAGCTCAGCAGAAGCGCCTGAAAACGCAGGCAAGGTGCAGGCAGCAGAGAGAGGGAGAAAGGCAAAGAGATCAAAATCGCCAATGCGCAAACTACATCTCACCAGCCCAGCACCAGTGTCTCACCGCTGGACGGGTGATGGAAAAGATGCCTGTGAACTATTTATTTCTAATAACTTCCGGCCGGCAGCTCCCCTGCCGGCGCGCCCGTCCCAACCTCGGCCCCCGGCTGCGGCTCCGGACAGCTCCGCTCCTCCGTCGGCTTCAGCCCGCCGCCCGCTGCCTCCTCTCTATCCCTCCTTCTCTCCATCCCTCCCTTCCTCCCTTCTCTCTCTCCCTCCGTCCGCTGCCTCCTCTTCTCTTGCTCCCTCCATCCCTTCTCTCTATCCCCCTTCTCCATCCCTCCATCCCTTCCTTCCTTCTCTCTCTCCTTCCGTCTGCTGCCTCCTATCTCCATCCCTCCCTTCCTGCCTTCTCTCTATCCCTCCATCCCTCTCTTCCTTCTCTCTATCTCCCTTCTCCATCCCTCCCTTACTCCTTTCTCTCCCTCCGTCCACTGCCTCCTCTTCCATCTCCCTTCTCTCCATCCCTCCTCCTCTCTGTCCCTTACCTCCTTCATCCCCCCTGCTCCCTACCCCATCTCTTCTCTCATCCATCCATCCTCTCCCTTCGTGCCTTCTCTCCCTCCGTCCCCTCCATCCTCTTCATCCCCCATCCCCCCTTCTCTCTCTCACTCCATCCTCTTCATCCCCCATCCCCCCATCTCTCTCTCTCCCCCATCTCTGTTCTGTTTATTCCTCCATCCCCCCCAGTCCCTCCTTTGTCTCCCCCCCGCCCGGCGCTGGGGGGCCAGGTGGGGCCATGGTGCTGGTCACCTCGCCCACCGAGCTGGAGAGCCTGGCTAAGCCGCTGTTCTGCCGCAAGGGGGCGCTGCGCCAGAAGGTGATCCACGTGGTCAAGAGCCACAAATTCATGGTGCGCTTCTTCAAGCAGCCCACGTTCTGCAGCCACTGCACCGACTTCATCTGGTGAGACCCCCTTAGAGCCCCCTGACCACCCCCCCAGCGCCCCTCAGCCCACGTTCTGCAGCCACTGCACCGACTTCATCTGGTGAGACCCCCCAACCCCGTCCCGTTTTTGCCATCCCAATGTCCCGTTTTTGTCTCAAGGAAATATGGTCAGCCTACTATTATCTAGTTACCAGATGTTCCAATTTTATAGGGACAGTCCTGATTTTGGGGTCTTTTTCTTATATAGGCTCCTATTATCCCCCACCCCCTGTCCTGATTTTTCACATTTGCTGTCTAATCACCCTCCTATTACCTGACATTTGAGAAATGGCTGACAGTTTTTGTGGCATCCATCTCTGGGCTGAGTGCTGTATATTTCACTTTGCTTCCTGCAATGGAAATAACTTTCAGGGCCAGCTGACTTGCGCTTTGAAAAAATCTTTGTTTGGCAACTCTGACTCCTCTGTTAAAACCCCTTGAAAAGCTTAGACTCCCCATTTATGCTGTGTTGAATCCATTGAACCCCAGGGCTTGTCCATGCCAACTGGAAAATCGCCTGGATAATACCTTCATGGGCACTTCAGAGCTGCCCATTGTAAAGGTCAGCTATCACCACACTGAAATGTCGGAGATAATAGAGAAATATGTGCACTGCCACAAGGCAATAACTAGAATCTCCACCTTTGCCTCTGACCCCGCTTAGCTCTTTTCAAGGCTTTTATAGTTACTGCAGAAAGAACAACCTCAAATTAGATGCTGGTGTTTAGATAGCAACATCCTGATTCATGCACTAGAAGTGTGCTGGATATTTGGTTCCATTCTTTATCCAGCGCTATTTATGGAGCTGGTGCAAAGGGTGCCAACTAGAATCTCATCTGTGAAGGCAGTTTGGAGAAACAGGTCTCTACTCTCTCCTGGATGGGATAGTCTGAAACTGAAAGCATCAGCTTTTAACGCTCGAGTTAAAGGAAAATCTCTATTGTTAGTAGTTAAGCCTTCAGCCACCATAAGGTGATACTACTGCAACTGTACAAGCAGTTCTTGCTGACCTCCATTTGGCCTGAGCTATGGCTATTAAATGTGATGCAAGGTGTTTCCCTGGTGCTCAAAGATGAGCACCACATTGACAGCTGTCTCTTTTAGGGTTCTCAGTGATCACTTTTCAGTTAGGCAGATGACACATGACATCTCTTGTGCTGCAGTGCCAGTATTTTAGGGATGGGGGAAGGGTAAAAGGAACCACCAGGAAAAGGCAAATAAAATGTTCCACATATGAGTGGGGGGAGAGAAAAGAGTTGTCATGGCAATGTTGCCTCAAGATACTTATTTTTAAGTTTCTGTGAATTTTAGCATTCAAAACACATTTGCATCTCCCTGGAAGGTTTTGGGATGTGATAATAACCCACAACCCTTCCTCACACACACACACATCTTTCCTATTTTTCAGGGCATTTTCTTTTCTGGAGAGCCCGCCCCCACGATAAATAATGTGCTATCAGCCTAATAGTAACACGATCATGAAGAAAAATGTTTTTCTCAGCAGGACAGAGTATCCATCTTTGTCCTATTCACTTGGCCAAATGCCTGACAAAAGCATGTGATCATCTCTGTGACGGAGGAGGCTGTTTAGTAAGAGCCAGTGCTTGCCCTTAAAAAGCCACATGGACAAATTTTGCTGTGCCGTATAAATCCAGAATAACTCTAATTGTGATTATAGTCAGTGCTTATACACCAAATGATATAGCACCTCCCATACTCCAACTGAAAATAGAAGTTGGCCAAGAAAAACTAGATTCAAAAAAGCAAAGAAAGGTGAGACAGACAAAATGTTGGCCCTAGACAGAGCCCTGAATCCAATGGCTAGAAGTTGAAGCTAGACACATTTTTGACAGTGAGGGTAATTAGCTATTGGAACAATTTACCAAGGTTCAGTCTCCCATCACTGACAATTTTTAAATCACAGATGCCTGTTTTCCTAAAAGATATGCTTGAGGAATTAGTTTGGGGAAGTTCAGTGGCCCATAGCTGATCATACTGATCCCATCCGGCATTGGAATCTATAAACTAGGATTGCCAGCTTTCTAATATAACAAAACCGAACACCCTTCTCAGCCCCCTTCCCCAAGGCTCTACCCCTTTTCTGAGGGCCCAACCCCACTCAACCCCCTCCCCCATCACTTATTCTCCCCCACCCTCACTCACTTTCACCAGGCTGGGCCAATAGGTTCGAGAGCAGGAGTGAGGTAAGGGCTC
This sequence comes from Sternotherus odoratus, assembly GCA_032164245.1. Lineage (NCBI taxonomy): Eukaryota > Metazoa > Chordata > Testudines > Kinosternidae > Sternotherus > Sternotherus odoratus. Next base: position 14,869,679 of record JAVMKO010000011.1, on the reverse strand, counting down.
CAGCTGGGGCTGCAGGCTCTGGGGTAGGGATGAGGGTTTTGGGTTGCATGAGAGGGCTCTGGGGTGGAGCAGAGGATAATGGGCTCTGGGTGCAGGCTCCAGGTGAGGCCAGAAATGAGGGCTTCAGGCTAGGACCAAGGGGTTCAGAGTGCAGGAGGGGGTGCTGACTCCAGATGGGGATGCTGGGGGCAGTGGGGCCAGGGATGAAGGAGGGGGCTCTGGGCTGGGGCAGGGTGGGGGCTACAGCTGGGGGTGAGGCCAGAGATAGCAGGTTTGGGGTGAACAAAGTGGTTCAGAGCCAGGGCTGGGGTGTTGGGGGTTGCAGGGAGGGAGTTTGGGTTCAGAAGGGGACTCCAGGCTGAGGAAGGGGATTGGGGTGGAGTGCAGGATCCAGACCATGATACAGGCAGAGCCTTCCCCTACTCACCTTCTGAATTCTACTTCCTGTACCTCCCAACTATATATATAAAACCTCTCAGTTACTGAGCCAATTGTTTCATTAGCCTAGTATCTGCCATCCAGAGGTCAATAATCCCCACCCCGCCAACAGAAACTGTGAATCCTTCAGCCTCCTCTATGCTGCCACAACTGCACTGACTGGGTTGCTATAGTTAGCCCTCTGTCACAGAATCAGAAAACCCAAGGCACTTTTTGTGTGGGGTAAGTTACAGAGTTGGTCCTAGTGTCAGTGACCAAAATGTTAACGCCCATATCACTGTGTAGGGTGCTGTGTGCCAGCTGCCTGTGTGGCAGCATTTCACTGATGGCTGAGGCCATTTCTGTATGTATATGGGGTATAAAAGCCTGTGGGATGAAAAAGCTCTTATGAATGCCCGATATCATCCTCTTGCTAGGACAAATAGCAGAGTGGTAGCTGGGAACCAAATTCTCACAGGCCATTATACCAGGGAAGGAACTAAATATACCAGAACAGAAGAAAAACAGAAAGTCGTCCTTGGACATTTTGGTCAGAGTGCTCTTAAAAACACAGAGCTGTAGTTTTAGCTGTAGGCAGTAGATCAACACCAATTTAACACTAGCTGAGCATCTGGCCTGGGAAGAATCAAGGTTCACCTGCAATTGACAACATTTTATTCCCCCTACATATTTTTAAGACCAGGTTGGACAAACACCTGTCAGGGTCTAGGTTTACTTGGTCCTGCCTCAGCAGAAGGGGCTGGCCTAGATGACCTCTCAAGGGCCTTCACATCCCACTTGTCTATTATTCTCTCTTCACTGGTGACAAAGGCAACAGTCGTGGCGCATAGTGGCAAAATACTGCTTTCTGCAGCTCTGAGACATAGTTTCTTGTCATTGTTGTGATTCTCTTTGTTGTTGCCTGCTCAAGCCAGACTCTGGGCTGGTCTTCACTATGCTGGGGAGGGATCGCTCTTTTGGCGATCTATTTATCGTGTCTCATCAAGACACGATAAATCGATCGCCAGCAGCTCCTCCCCAAAAGGCGCAAGCTGGAGTCGATGGGGGAGCGTGCTGCCGACCGCCACCGCCGACGTGAAGACGGCATGTAAGTTGGCTGTAGATACGCCGATTTCAGCTATGTTATTAACTTAGCTGAAATTGCGTATCTACGGTGGATCCACCCTTCTAGTGAAGACCAGCCCTCTGATGCTTTTTTTTTTAACTGATCCAGAGGGCACAGTGGTGGGTTCATACCACACCAGTAATATTGGAAGGCATGGTACACCCCGGATTTGTAATCCCTGGAGTGGTATATTAAATAATTTATTTACATACTACATATATCTTTATATCTTTATTATTCCAACTAATCCTTGAAGACAATTTGGGCCTTTCAGCTCTCATGCTGCACATTGACTCTCTGGCTCTGAAATCTGTATTATGATGGAACATTTGGGGAGAGAGCAATTCTAGGCTAACAAAGGAACAGCAAGCCAGCAATGTCAATTCCTTCTCAGTAGGTTTCAGAACCTAGTGTTGTCAAAGGCTGATTGATAGAGCTCAATCAGTCCTTGTGTTGCTAGTGATTGAACCCCATGTACTACAGTTTCAAAACAGTACGTGCATCAGACAGTGGTAACTGGATTGCCTCTGCACAATCATTTGAGAAGCTGCTGGCTTGTTGCAGCATTTATTAGCATTCTTATGTAGTTCTAAGCTTTCCACAAATAAGATTTCCATTCCAGCAAAGCAACCCTTCTGTCAGATTTGCTACTGCCTGACATCTCCTTGCATGCAGAGGAAGGAGATTACACACTGTGTTGCAAAACTGCTTGCAGATTTTTCTTTTCTTTCATGCTTTGCAGGATTGTTGTCCTGTTTCACCCATCACATTCTAAAAACCTTTGTACAGATGAAAAGGCACCTTGGAAGCAACAGGACTGAGTTAGTTCATGAAAGATGATCGTGATGACAGAAGGAATGTCCTGGAAAGTGAACTAGCACAAGTGGTGAGAATGCAGGTGTCCCATACTCAACATCCAGCAAAGCATTTTATTAGAAGGAGGGTGTTAGAATCACTTAATCCTTCAGTCAACCAGTGGAATAGTTTCATATTACATTTGCAAGAGATTATGCCTTGATATTTGAAGCAACCATATTTGTAAAAAAGAAGCAAATTAATTGCTTGCTAATTCACCATTCCAATTTACTCTAGTGTGGGCCTAGGCTTGCATTTTATTCACGTGTTGTTATGTATTGTATGTAGTTTCAATTAATTCAATACAACTATTTGCATAGCCTAGCACAATGGGTCTTTAATCTCTGATGGGATTTCTAGGCATTATGGACTAGATTTTTAAAGGTATTTTGGTGTCTAAATAGTCAGATGCCTAATGGGATTTAGATGGTGTTGAAAATCCCATTAGATGCCTACATATCTTTTAAAAATCTGCACCCACCTTAATAAAAATAATTAGTAATAATAAAAATAAAGGGTTGCTAGATCAGAGCTCAGGTTTTGAACTGTAGCACAGATAAGTGGTTAGGGACCAATTCTATTTATATTGAAGTTGATGGCAAAACTCTTGCTGACAATAATGGTCTGGAGCAGGCCCTTGATGGTGAATTTTTCATATTAGGAGGCAAGAATACTGCTACTGCATTCTGTGTTAGCCTTTATGCATTTTACAGCTGCAGTGTTCAAATATAGTAAACCAAACCCAACAATCCAATTTTATAAATCACCTTTGTGTTCAAAATTCCTCTTGCCTTTACATTTCTTTCCCCCCATTGCACAGATATTAAAATTATTGTCTTAGCTATAATCTTCATTCTGTGATAAAATAGGGTTTTTCACAGCATGGTCTCCTCATAAAACTTCACCAAGTCTTTCGCTTATGTGACTCACTCGATTACTCATGTGGGCAGGCATTTGGATAATAAAGGTAGTTAGCAGTGAGAATTGCTGCTGATTCCTGAGGAGGTGGAATTCTACTGCCGGTGTTTTATCATAACTGCTGCTAAATTCACTGAGCTTCCAGCCATTTTAGAAGCTAAGAAAATTCTCCTTTCTGCTATTTTTTAAAGAGTTACTTACAAAAATCAGCATAAACAACGAGGAGTCTTTGTGGCATCTTAGAGACTAACAAATTTATTTGGGCATAAGCTTTTGTGGGCTAAAACCCACTTCATCAGATGTGTGGAGTGAAAAATACAGTAGCAGATATAAATACACAGCACATGAAAGGATGGGAGTTGCCTTACCACGTGGGAGGTCAGTCTAACAAGGCAATTCAATTAACAGTAGGAGACCCAGGAAGGAAAAATCACTTTTGTAATGGTAATGAGAGTAGCCCGTTTCAAACAGTTGACAAGAAGATGTGAGTAACAGTAGGGTGAAATTAGTATGGGAGAAATTAGGTTTAGGTTTTGTAATGACCCAACCACTCCCAGTCTTTATTCAGGTCTAATTTGATGGTGTCCAGTTTACAAATTAATTCCAGTTCTGCAGTTTCACGTTGGAGATTGTTTTTGAATTTTTTTTTATTGAAGAATTGCCGCTTTTAAGTCTGTTACTGAGTGATCAGGGAGATTGAAGTGTTCACCTACTGGTTTTTAAGTGTCATAATTCTTTATGTGAGATTTGTGTCCATTTATTCTTTTGCATAGAGAATGTCCATTATTTGCTAGTTAGGGGACGAGAGCAGAGGAAGCGTTGTTCAAAGTTGTGCTAAGGTACCACAGCAGTCCCATATTGACCCCACAGTATGCCAACATTTTTATGGATGACTTAGAACAACACTTCCTCAGCTCTTGTACCCTAACAACCCTACTCTACTTGCACTACATTAATGACATCTTCATCATCTGGCCCCATGGGAAGGAAGCCCTTGAGGAATTCCACCAGGATTTCAACAATTTCCACTCCACTATCAACCTCAGCCTGGACCAGTCCAAAAATCAGGTTGGAACTTAAGGAACAAAAAATAAATAAAATTCATATCAAATGCATGTTTGCTGCTATCCTCTTCTAAGTGATATTTCTCCATTTCTGGCATTTTAGTGACTACACCCAGCCCATGCTCAAAACAATATCCTTTATCCTAGTCGAGCATCTGCTTAAACAGCAGTTTATACATAATGGGTGCTCTTCTGATTCAAGAAATGCAGCTATTGACTTTGCCTAAGTGAATTGTTTTGTTTGAAAAAGCTATATGTACTGACAAAAAACAGACTATTATACAAGTAAATGATAGGCCTTGGAGATTACGCATACTGTACTGCAGGTCAGCAAATACAATTAGACTGAAAATTCCAAGGGAACTTTTTATTTAATGAACACTGGAGGAAAAAATGCACATCTCAAACTCTGTGCAAGGGGAATTATTAACTGGTAGTAAATACAGCTTTGATGTGGAAGTCTGCTGATGTATTGAAATTGTATGCATATGATGGCTTCAAAGGGGGTGCAAACTGAACCAAAACCAGAATTAAAGCAGACAAATTGATTAGCACTGAGTTATAGGCCTCTGCACATTAATGAAAATTATTAACCGCTTGGTTGCTGTATTCCTATTGGGCTGCCAGATGTGGCTGTAGAAAACAGCTGCAGCAGCATATGCACATTCCAGCAACATTGAATGGATTGGAAAGGACAGGGATTTAGAGGCCTACCTCCCATAGGCTCCTTTGACAATACCAACCTAAACAGACAAGATAGATAAGGGGGGGGGGAATATTATCCCCATTTTACAGACGGAGAACTGAGGCACAGGGAGATCAGTGTCTCAGCTGAGGTCACACAGGAAGGCTGGGTCAGATCCAGGAATTGATCCTAAATCTCTTCAGTACAAGGCTAATGCTTTAACCATAGAGCAAGGCTTCCGACAAGAAGGTCTACTGCAGGAGTCTCAAACTTGCAACCCACTGACCATCTGCGGCTCTCAAACCTCCCCAGTGTGGACTGTGGGGCTCCAGCAGTTTGGGGGCCAAGTCACTCCTCTGGCCCTACCTACCACCCCCAGACACTGCTCCTACCCTAGGCAAATTAAAATGTCCCTGGCAGCGCAGCAGAGCTGAGTGGCATCTGCCTGCTCACTCCAGTGACTGCCAGCCCGCTCAGTACCAGGTACCTTTCAGTAAATCTCTATGCCAACACAGACAGATGTAAAATTAAACTGTCACCAAAAAGAGAAAAAGAATGGGCCTCTGCGGCCCGTGGGAAGCTGTGGATGCCTGAAGGCAGCAGCGCAAAGGAGGCCCCCTGGCCTATCCCACCTTGGAGCTCCAGGTAAGCGCCGCTCCCCCGACCTCCTCCCAGAGCCTGCACCCCCTCCTCACTTACCACCTTCCACCCCCAAACTCCCTCCCAGGGCCTGCACCTCCTTCCCACACACCCCCAGTCCCCAAACTCCCTCCTAGAGCCTTAGGAAGGTGGGAGTGGAGTTTTGGGTGGCAGGTTCTGGGTGGCATGAATGACATTATTGGCCCACTGAGAGGATTTGAGGACTGGCACTATCCCTAAGTAAACTGAGCTGGAGACCCCTGGTCTACTGGGTCTGGAGTGGCTTGCAATGCATACAAAGGCTGGTCTGGCCCAGTAACCACTGTGAAGGGAGGGAATGCCATTTTCCTGAATGGCTAAACACACTGGTTTTACTGGCTGACCAGGTAAATCTCTATGCCAACACAGAGAGATGTAAAATTAAACTGTCACCAAAAAGAGAAAAAGTGTCAAAGCTGAGCTTTTGTATCAAAAGGAAGCGAGCAAGGCTTTTGTTCCTGATGACTCAAGTGTTTTCATGCTTTTACAGCCAGAGTAGGATGACACTGACAGGGGATGCAAGCTGTCATTGTGCCTTCTTGTGTACACGAAAAGGAAGATGACCTGCAGGTGTTGCCAGGCTAGTGTGAGGGAATTTGAGCAGGAAACTTTATGGTTAATGTACTGTGTCTAGAGGATTGAGTGGGGTCATGTTGATGAAGGAAATTTTATATAAAGTTCCTGAACGTACTGCAAAAAAAGTGATTGCTTCTGAAATGCCGTATTTAAATGGCCCATAAAAGACTAAGGATATGCCTAGACTGCAAAAACAAAACCACAGCAAACTCACAACACTAATTCTCAGTCAGCTGACTTGGGCATGAGCTACAGGGATAATAGCAGTGTAGACATTTGGGGTCTGAGCCCTCCCCTCCCCTCCCTGAGTTTCAAAACTTCTTGGGCTCCAGCCTAATCCCAAACAGCCCCAGTGCTATTTTTAGCCTCGGAGTGCAAAGCCCTGCGAATCCTCCTACCCCCAAGACTCACTTCTGCAGGTCTTTTTTGGTTTGCAATATAGACATCTCATAACAGACCAATGGGGACAGCATTAAGGATGGAAGGGGGAGGGGTTGGTCAGTGAGACCTTGGGCAGTGGTGTGTGTGATTTGAGTATGGCTTGAGAATTATTTATGTAACCTCATACGACTGCCTTAGAAGTCTTTGATGTTTTTAGTGATGTATATATTGGTTTGTCTTGTTCTAAATTGCCCTCAGCACCCTTCTAAATGTTACTGCTTATTTGGTTTTGTGTGGTAGAATGTGCACGTAGAGCTCGCTAGCTTGTGTTTCTTGCACACCCAACACATTCAGGGTGAAATCTCGTCCCTGTTGAAGTCAGTGACAAAACTCCCAAAGACATGAATGGGACCAGAATTTCATCCCATTGCACCCAAATCTTCCATTGCAGAATTGAGTCATGGGGACACATTCATCCACTGATTTCATTCAAGTTACAGAAAGGAAGAATTCCATCCCCCACTTCCTTCTGTTTAAAATTACTCAAATATTAAACACTGTCTGCAATGCATCCTTTCTGTCTCCTATGGGAACATGTCTGTGTGAACTTGTAATTCCAATTAAAAGGGACAAAATGTAGGTTGTGTTTAAAAAAAAAAAGTACAAAACCTAATAAGTATTGAGAGATGGGCTTTTATTTGTTTGTTTTGAATTAAATCGGATTGCATCTTAATCTGATTTGTTAATAAATATGTACAGTACTCATCAATGGGTATTAGAGCATAGAACCAAAATGTAGATATTAGCAAAATTCTGCTACGTTTCACTGTGGAACAATTTAATTTCGGCTAATGGAGTTACTCTGGTGTAACTGAACAGGGTTTGGTTCTATTACTTATAAATGTAGCACAGCACGTTCCACAGGACAGCACTTGTTCACATCCTTAGCCAGACTGTTTCTCTAAGGGCAGGTCTACATTACCTGCCGGATCGGTGGGTAGCGATTGATCTATCAGGGGCTGATTTATCATGTCTAGTCTAGATCGATCCCTGAGTGCTCTCCTGTTGACTCTGGTACTCCACCGCCGCGAGAGGCGCAGGCGGAGTTGACGGGGAGTAGCAGCAGTTGACTCACTGCTGTGAAGACGCCGCGGTAAGTCGATCTAAGTATGCTTGACTTCAGCTATGCTATTCTTAAAGCTGAAGCTGCATATCTTAGATCGATTCCCCCCACCCGTCCCTGAGTGTAGACCAGGGCCTAGATTCCATCAAATTCTGTTCCATTGTATTGTGACTCTGTTTACCACCTCAAATCTTCAAATCCTTTGTTATACACAATCCTCTGGAAATATTACTTAAAACATTCATGCTGATCCATATATCGATCAAAAGAACCTGAGGACTGAAGCCACTGGACTTGAAGCTGGTCTCATTTAAAGTGGTATAAATACAGAGTAACTTAGTGAAAGCTAGTGGTGTAAAAGTAATGTGATATCCGAATCAGCCCCATTGAAACCTAATTCAAAGCCCCATCAAGTCAGTGGGAGTCTTTTAATGGACTCCAGTGGGACTGAGGTCAAACGCTATGTGTGTATGTTTGATTCAGACAAAATGGAGTGTTCCAGTAATAATAATCCTGGTCCCTTCTATGGCCTTCTCCATCCTAGAATCTCAATAGGCTTTAACAAAGCAGCCAAGCATAATTATTATTCCCATTTTGCAGAGAAAGAAAACTGTGGCACAGAGGTTACGATTTGTCCAGTAACCTAGTGGGGATATCGATACCTGGAGTCCAGGCTATAATTCTGACCCCCCCACCGATCATTGAGAAACACTGGTCTTCTAGATAATACTTAGTCCTGCCTCAGTGCAGGGGACTGGACTAGATGATGTATCGAGGTCTCTTCTGGTCCTACATATCTATGATTACAAACTCCCTTGCACCAAAAATCTGTCGCTACCTAATCCAAACCAAAACTCTTATCAGCATCTTTGGAAGGTCTTGGCAACATCCCCATCTTGCAAACAGATAATGTAGGGATTATATGTGGGATGAGTTGTGACTGACTGGTGCCAAAGAAGAGAATGAGTGAAGAGTACTGAAGTTCCCAACCCCCGTTGGCTGAGGGAACATGCCAAGAGCGTCTGGAGCTTCATCTTAGGCCTGGAGTGTGTGTGAAGAATACCTGGAGCTGCAGAGGTAGGCTAAGGGGCAAAGGCAGATGTGGTACAGGGGTGGGAGGCAGAGTTGATGTGGATCTGAGACAGTAGTGTAGACACAATATGAATTAATGTGGGTCTGCGAGGGCACAAAATTGATGTGGGCTAGGTGAGTGCATAATTAATTGATATGGGGCTGAGGAATTGGCAGATGCGGAGCTGGGACACAGAATTAATTAGTATGTTGGGGTGGAGGGGGAAGGTTGGGACAAGCTTGAAGCTTCACATCAGCAGGCAATATTTCATACCCAATTTTTGAAATGTGAGCTCCATTTGGTCTTCTAGCCAGAGCTCCTGCAGCAGGAGTCAAAATCTCCTTTACATTTGTCAAGGTTGACAACACTGTGAAATTCACATGCAACAGTGGGGGTGGGCCAGGCGTGTTCACAGGGCCGGTGCAACCACTAGACCAACTAGGCAACCACCTAGGGCGCCAAATGGTTGGGGGTGCCAAAAAGCATGCTCAGGGGAGGCGATGGAGCAGAGGTGATCTGGGGCAGGGGGAATGCGGGGAGGGCACCTGCAGCAAGTAATAGGGTGTGTGTGTGCACAGGGGAACCGCTCTCCGCCCCAGCTCACCTGCACTCCGCCTCCTCCCCTGAGCATGCTGCCCCACTCTGCTTCTCCTCCCCTCCCAGGCTTGCCGCACCAAACAGCTGATTGATGCCGCAAGCCTGGGAGGTGGGAGAAGTGGAGTGGTGCCGGCATGCTCAGCGGAGAGGTGGAGCTGAGGTGAGCTGGGTCTGGGAGCTGCCACGGGGGGGCTCCCTAGGTGGATGGGGGCGGTGGGGAGCTGCTGCGGGGGAGAGAGGGGGCCTTCCCAGGCAGCAGGGGCTCCCTGGGTGGCGGGGGTGGAGCTGCCACGGGGGGGGGGGGGGGCACCACAGGGCTCCCTGGGCTGGGGGGGGGGGGGAGGGCAGCATGCCAGATGGAAGTTTCGCCTAGGGCGTGATATATCCTTCCATCTGCCCTGAGTGTTCACAAATTAGAAGACACACTAAAAAACATGATTGTAGCTTAAAAAGAATTGAGTGGTTTTTGGAGTGTAACTCATAATCTTTGAACTTCTGGGATTGGCAATACTGAGATTGTACAGTATTGAAATCTTCAATGCATATAGTTGTAGAATACGTATGATAGGGTATTTAATTGTTTTCTCATGGCTATATGGAGTTAAATGGGTTACAGCTATGAAATAGGAATTAGTCTCATGGAACCTTAACTGCTTTAGAAAAATTAAAGCACACTATCAAACAGTTTTAAATTGGAAATTTTAACCTGCAGTAAAAATGTTAGAATAACCCGGTGAGGGTTTTAAAACACTTTAACAAATCACTCCTCCCATGGGAAAACCTGGGAGCAGGGCTAAGGGGAACCTTCCTTGCAGTGATTTCTTCCCAATTATTCTCTTGAGAGATGGAGCAGAATGGGGCTTGCCCAAAGGCTGTAGGTCTGGCTCACAAATCCTGCAATTCTTTAGAATCCACATATATTCTAGAAAATCAATTGGAGGTCGGGCCCATCTAGGTGGAGGTCTGTGCCAGCTCTAAATCCCTGGCAAGATTCCCTTCCACAGCACCACGGCTGTGCAGCTCCAATAGGTAGGACTGCAGTATTGAGGCTTCTCTAGCTGGTGGCTACCCCAGAATCCTTTGCACCATGGAAACTGTAAGAATAGAAATATAATACTGCCTGGGTCTGTATTACATTTGTGGAAGAAGCTCTGTGGGGCTCATGAGAGGGCGATGCATGCCAGCTATAGATATTAAGTGACTTGCCTGAGATCACACAGTAAGTCAGTGGAAAAGCCAAGACTAAATAAATGCTGTGCCTTGGCCGCAAGACAATCCTTCCTCTCTGGTTGGAGTGCCCTTTGGATTATAGAAGGTTCTCTTTTGATTTTGAAAAGCACACTGGTTTGTGGCTCAGAATTTACCCTTTCACTCTCACTATACAATTGCTGCTTTTTATGTGAGATCCATACAAAAGATACATTTGATTCTACTAATTAGAACTGAGGGATAGTTACATAAAAAGCACAAAAATCTGATCCTGGTGCACGTTGTAGTCGATTACAGAAGTCCTGTTGAGATGAACAGGTACAGGATTGGACCTCTGTTTGAGAAATGTGCTGCTAGCTTCACAGTGACATGCTGCAATTACATAATTTAGAAAGACAGCAGCACAAAGTCAAAAGTTCACAAAATGGAAATGTAGGTCAAAATTGTTAGTAAAGAAAACACTATTTTCAGAAGACTAAAGTCATAAACCCGAGAGGGGAAAAACTAAGGTCCGATTCAGCAAAATACTTCACTGTACAATAATATCTAGTACTTTTCCTAGAATTTTTGATCACAAGCTCAGTGATATATTCTTTTCAATGCCAGTATATAATACACTGTGATTTTAATTTTTTTATATTGTCTTAAATATAGTTTACATTTGTTTCCCTTTTGGATGTAATTTTGTGATAATTAGGCATCTACCTTAAGCAGATGAGCAGCAAAATATACAGAAAAGGTGAGAATATAGTATATGTGCTCACTTTGGCAGCACATATACTAAAATTGGAACAATATAGAGAAGATTAGCATGGCTCGTGCGCGCAAGAATGACACACAAATTTGTGAAGTGTTCCATAGTTTCACAGGCCCCAGTGGCCTAATGGAAAAGGCATTGGCTTCCTAAGCCAGAGATTGTGGGTTCAAGTCCCATCTGGGGTGAAAAACTGTAGATTGGCTTTAGCTTTTAACGGGGGTATAGCTCAGTGGTGGAGGATTTCACTGCAGATCAAGAAGTCCCTGGTTCAAATCCAAGTGCCCATTGAAAGATGGGGGTGGGTGGGATTGAAAGATGGGGGTGGTTTGAGCTCACAGTGCTGGGTTTAGCAGGCAAGTGCTCAAACCTTGAGGGGTTCATTTGGGAATATGGGGCAAAAATAGGGATTGGTCCTGCTTTGAGCAGGGGGTTGGACTAGATGATCTCCTGAGGTCCCTCCCAACTCTGAGATTCTATGAAGCAGTGTTCCCCAACCTTTTCATGGCCGCGGACCGGTCCACGCGGGGGAGTGCAGGCTTGCGGCCCGGGTGGGAATTTAATTTTTCATTCTGTGCGGCGGACTGATGTATGTCCGCCGAAAACCCGCAGAATTCATTCGCTCAGCTTTATTACTTTAATTCGCCGCGGCGGAGTCTTGTAAGTCCGCCGAAAAGCCGCCGGAAGCCGGACCAGAAGGTAAGGCGTGAAGCCGCCGGACCGGAAAAGAGCGCGGGAAGCCGCCGGGGGCGCAAGCAAAGGCGGCCCGGGGGAAAACGCGGCCGCGGCCCGGAGGAGAACGCGGCCCGTAGGGGAACGCGGGCGCGGACCGGTACCAAATGCTCCACGGACCGGTACCGGTCCGCGGACCGGGGGTTGGGGACCACTGCTATGAAGTACACAGATTATACTGGTGAAATTCATAGGGAAATCTTCAACAAGTGTTAGATTGAGGTAAACAGAGTATATATAGTCACAATATATTTTTAAAAAGGAGTCCTTGTGGCACCATAGGGACTAACAAACCACAATTTCAGCTCATGCATGTCGGCAGAAGCACTCTATGTAGAAGTCCAGTCTGTTGTTTCAACTTTCTGGAGAAGTCCTCACAGAATCCTTTTGGTAGCATTGGTAGGAAGATTTGTTAATCTCTAAGGTGCCACAAGGACTCCTAGTTGTTTGTGCTGATTCAAACTAACATGGTTACCATTCTGAAACGTCACAATATATTTAGTCAATGATGGCCTTTAATTTAATTGCAGTTTCCGTTAATTGTAGTCCAACAGATTATACCCTAGATTTCCAGGGAACTGGATTTATTATAACTTGTGATGGAAACTAAAGAGAATCAGAGAAGGAAGATGCTGGAAACTTATTGAACTTCTAGGGTTAGATTTTCAATTCTGAAAGGATGGATACATACTATTTTACTCACTTCCAACTCTCAGAGGCACGTGTAGAGCAGGGGTCCAGATGTACTAGTGCAAAACATCAGTTTAGTGCACAGCAGCATGTAAGGAAACAATTCTGGGGGCTGCTAGGTTTGAAAATGCAGCATGTAGAGGCAGCGAAGGGATGGAGAGAATTTCCTTGGTTTCATCCCTTCCCCCCCACTCCATCCCCTCATCCCCGTAAAATCCCATCCCTGCCCTGCACAGCCCGATGGTCTCCCGTTCTCACCCGCCCTCCTGTTTCATCCCTCTTCAATTCCCTCCCCTCAGACCTCCCCAGCCCCCTGGCCCCGCCCCTCAGCTCTCCTCCCTGGCCCCTCCACGCGCACGGCCCCGCCCCCCGCCTCCCCCCCGCGTCGGGGACGGTTTACAGGCGAACAGCCCCCCCCCCCACCCCCAGGCCGGGATGAACCGGAAGTGTGCGCGCGCGTGAGGGGCGCCGAGGGGCGCCGAGGGGCGGAGGGGGGGGCCTGTCTGGCCCGGGTTCTGCGCCTGCGCGGTTGGGTGCCCGGTTGTTGCGCCGCACCGCGGTGGGTGTTTCTCTCTCTCTGGGCCCCCGGCCGGGTCTCGGCGGCGAGGCGGGGGCGAGGATGTGAAGATGGCGGAGCTGCAGATGCTGCTGGAGGAGGAAATCCCGGGCGGGCGCCGGGCCCTGTTCGACAGCTACACCAACCTGGAGCGGGTGGCCGAGTACTGCGAGACCAACTACATCCAGGTGCCGCCGGCGGGGCCGGGCGCTGCGGCCCGCCTGACCAGCGGGGCCGGGCCGGGGGGCGCCGCGGGGGCCGGGCCGCCTCTCCCCGCATAGAGAGGCTCCGGGGTGCGGGGGGATAACCGGCGGCTCTGCCCGGTTCTCTGCCCGCCGGGGCACGGAGCTGGCAGCGGGGGGTGTGTGCGCGGGATGCCGCCTCCCGAGACCGGTTCAGCTCCCCGGGGGCGACACTTCCAAACCCTCCGCCGCGGGGCGTGTGTGTCCCGGCGCCCGGGCTCCCCTGGCTGGCGGGAGTCCCGCCCGGGCCGGTTCCGGCGGGGGTCACGCTGGAGAGGTTCCCCCCCTGGTCTTGCTCCTCACCGGACCAGCGCGGGCAGGCGGGTGGGGACCAGACAGCAAACGTGAAAAATCAGGACGGGGTTGGGGGGGTGATAGGAGCCTATATAAGAAAAAAGACCCCGAAATCGGGACTGTCCTTATCAAATTGGGGCACGTGGTGGGGGGGCATCCGCCTGCGCCCTGTGGGGCGGGTTTCCATCCCAGCTGCTGTGGCCAGCCTGGGAGCAGAGCTGAGGTGGTTGCGGGGGTGATCGCAGATGCGGGAGGGAAGAGGTGAAGCGGGAGTGGCGTTATAGTGCCAGCATCTTGGATCAGATGCGGCGCCTTTCCACCCGACTCGGGGAGGAAGGGAGAAGCCATAGGCGCTCAGTTAGGTTGTCAGCGGTCAGAGACTAGAGTGACCAGATGTCCCAATTTTATTAGGGACAGTCCCATTTTTGTTGTTTTTTGTTATATAGGCTCCTATTAACTCCAACCCCTGACTTCATTTTTCACACTTGATGTCTGGTCACCCTAAGATGGGGTGACGGGCTTGCTGTAGCTATTAGAGGGAAGTAACTTGGGGTGAATATATGTGGAGGGAGGAGAAAAGTACCAGCGGGGTGGGGTTGGGTTACTGACAGTAATGGAGCATGGCAGGGGAGCTATCAATGAGATCACTGTTGTTTGGTGAGGAGTAGCTGTAAAATAGAGATGTGTCCAGTGAAGGGGGGGGGGGGGGGGAATCAGCAACCTGGTATCTGTCGAGAATTTGACAGAACTCTCACCCTCATAGTACGTTACAACCATTAAATGAAGTGCATGGGACCCCAGTTTCATATTCTCTCTCTCCCTCATATGGTAGCCTTTTTTGTGGGGTTATTTCAGAATGGCACATAAAGATGATAATAGCTGTGGCCTTTTTGAGATGTTGGCAGGTTAGCAGGTGACCAAGGGAGGGAACGGAATTGATATAACCAGTGGGGAAAGAATAGGTAAAGTAATGTCCCTATAGAAGAGATTACACTGTTTAATTCACAGCATCCACATCATACAATGACCAGCATTTTATTAGGAAAAATATTTTATTGATTGATATTTTAGATCATTTACAATAAAACATTTCAATTAGTATGATGACACAGCTAAATATATACCTTGTTACAAAATGAACAGTAGTTAACAGCAAGTTATATGATTACTATTTCCCACGTTTTCAAATTATTTAATCACAACCGTACTTTGATAATATGAATGTTTAAATATACATGTAGCTTAAAAATCTATATTGTGAAGCTGACTGTCTTTTGGGTGGGTGGGAAGAGCCTCAAAGGCAAAGGAAGTGGGAAGATGTAATTCCGTTATTGTCCTCTGTGTATGCCCCTATCTGTTGGCCCTATAGATAGAAGACGATTGTGTCCATTTTATTATTTGTGTTGCCATATAACACCTAGGAGCTCTCATCACGGACCAGGACCTTGTTGTGCATATCAAAAGATCTCAATGTTTTCAGTATTTCCTTTGTATTGTTTTCCTGTGTAAGGTGAATCCATTTTTTTTGCCAGTTTATCTGGCACTGTTCTCACAAAATGTTAAGTCTTCCATTAGTAAATATTCTACTGATATGACCAGCCTGATTAAAGGGCTTCTGAATCTTTTTTTTGTTACTGATCTGTCTAGGTATCTATACTGTGCTGATGACTATGAGATCTGAGCCTCTTATAAAATTGCATAAATTCACCCAAAGTCCATGCTTAGAGCTACATTTTCGTTTCTCCTTTTCAGGAACAAGTAGAGGGGGGACGGACTAAATTACTCTTTATGGTGTATCCCTTTCCAAAACCAAGCAGTATTGTGGACTATTTTGCTTTTAGGCCTGGGCTACACTGGGGGCGGGGGTGGTGGTGGTGGTCTGTTCTGAACCAAGATACCCATAACTGAAGTTGAAGTATCTTAGTTTGACTTACGTGGCTGTCCTCACAGTGGCGAATCGACTGTGGTGGCTCCCCCGTCGACTCCGCTTACTCCTCCTGCTGAGGTGGAGTGCAGGTGTCAATTTGGGGATTGATTTTATCGAGTCTAGAGGAGATGCGATAAATCAATCAATCCCCGATACATCGAACCTGTTGATCCGGCCGGTAGTATAGATGTACCCTTAGTCATGTCAAAAAGGTGAGTCCTGCAGTTTGTGCAGAAGGTGGTCAGGCTCGTGGTCATTCTTAGCTATGTTGGAGAATTAAGCCTCCAAGAAGCCCTGTCTCCAGCTTCTAGTTCTTCCATGCTCTTCTAGAACAGTGACTCTCAACCTTTCCAGATTACTGTACTCCTTTCAGGAGTCTGATTTTTCTTGTGTATCCCAAGTTTCACCTTACTTACAAACTACTTGTTTACTAAAATAAAAAAGTGTCACGGCATACTGTTACTGGAAAATGCTTACTTTCTCATTTTTACCATATAATTATAAAATTAATTTGTATATAAAGATTGTACTTACATGTCAGTCTATAGTATATGGAGCAGTATAAACAAGTCATTGTATGAAATTTTAGTTTGTACTGACTTGGCTAGTGCTTATTATGTAGCCTGTTGTAAAACTAGACGAATGTTTAAATGAATGAAGTACTCCCTGGAAGACCCCTGCATACCCCTGGTTGAGATCCGCTGTTCTAGAATTTCCTTGGGTGTTTGACTGCTGCAGTTTCAGGAGGCCTCTGTTATGGAGACCTTTGCGATATCTTAGGGCTAGGCCCAAGCTAAGACTAAGATTTGAATTTGATCTACTATTGGATGGGTAGCCAGTATAGTGTTTGGAGCATGAAAATGGGGGAGGGATAGCTTAGTGGTTTGAGCATTGGCCTGCTAAACCCAGGGTTGTGAGTTCAGTTCTTGAGGGGGGCCATTTAGGGATCTGGAGCAAAAAATCTGTCACCAGACAGTACTTGGTCCTGTTAGTGTAGGCAGGGGGGATGACTCAATGACCTTCCAAGGTCTTTCCAGTTCTATGAGATAGGTATATCTCCATATTAAATAAATGATATGCTCATATTGTCCTCTTTGTCAGCAGTTTTGTGTACCAGTTGGTGATTTGTAGGATCTGTGGTTTTATTCCAAAGTATAGACATTGTTGTTAAAACGGTGAATGCCTAGAACACTGTGAGAAGTATGACAAGATTAATCTGCTAATATAACTTAATAGAGAATTTAAAGTATTCTGTTAATATACATTTGATTTTCTTAGCAACTTGAAAGGTGCTTCAACTATCTTCAGGTATCATTGAGATCTCTGCATGGGAATTGGTAGCTGAAGCAGTTGCTATAATTTGATATGTTTCTTGTATAATCTGCATACCTAGTTTCATAACTTTGGGAGTCTTAAACTTCAAATATAGAAATCTGGCTAATCAGTCAAACTTGATTTGTTTGATGAAGGGTCAGTTACTTCAGCACCATTTAAAAACAAAAAAAGGTAAGCCTTTCTTGTGATTCGTGTTCAACAAATAGGTAACCAGCCTTCCCTTGCATGTGCTGGTACAACACCCTAAAATCTTGTGATAGCAAATGATCAGATAGAACAGCAAATGATCAGATAAAACATCAAATGTATAGTAAGTAATTTAATTAATTGCAAAATTAAGAAGAGAAAAATGTGAAAGACCCGTGTTTTGACTGAAAACAGCTTTCTTCATTTTTAGCTCTACAAAAATGTTTGCTCTCTTTAAATTCTCCACTAGTACACCAGCCAATCAACTAATATGGTGACATGCTTTTGAGCAGCCATTAACTCGGCTGAACAGGAAAATAGATTGATACATGCTATGGAAAAGCAAAATTTCCAGACCACACTCAAATAATTCAGACTTTTTTTTTAAAAAAAATCTGACTTAAAGCAAGAATAGGCTTAAGGTTACCCAGAACAATAAATCAGTTTCTAAGCTTAAATTTATAAACAAAGATATCAAAATATGTAGTCTTATACAGAATTGGAAAAAGAATAAACATTACTCAACAGACAAGACTTATTCCTACAATAAAAATAAGTTGTAGGAAGCACATAGTAGTGATCTCTGCGTTTTCTTTCAAAAAAGATATAATACAGCATGTACGTACATTTTTTTTCAAACAACTTTGTTCAGAAGACTCTATCAGAGCTGTTAGGGTTGCTAATCAGAGGCAGGAATCTGATGCTGGTTATTCATAGCCTCATCTTCTCATGCTCTGCAGATTATACCCAGTTCAGTGCTCAATTTGCACCATGTTATAAAGTTAACTTTATAGAAGAGTAGCTAATTGCTCATCAAGAAATTAACTATTCAGGGTCTTCATTTTCACAAAAAATATTTGCATAATACAGTGTTTTTGTATGGGTCTCTTATAAAAAGCAAAGAATGCTCAGACTTGTCAATAAGCCACAATTGTATAATTTTGCTGTTCTAGAATTTTCTTTGCTGTTTCAAGAAATGTTACACATGATGTGATTGCACATTTTTTTTCTAACGTAATTTCTATTACTAAATGTACTAAAGTAAATCCTAGCATTATCTTGGCTTATCCATCTTTTGGAGATTATACTACAGCTCTCTGTGAAAATAATCAACTATTATACTCTGTTCAGACCTTTTTTTGGTTTACTGCTTCTCTTTAAAAGCCTCTCATTTCATGCAATGCACCTAGCTTCCAAAACTCATGAACTCTCAAATCTTTTGGTGCGCTTTGAAAGTGAGTTGGAAAAACTACCAGATACATTCTGGCTAGAGGACTAAACCTACTTGTCACAAGCAGATATAAAAAATGAGTGGAGAGCTTCTGCCATTGAGGTCTGTGGTCAAGTGAAAAGCCAGCATGCCACATCTAGTTTTTGGGATAGGTGCTGGGATTTCTACCAGCTGCTGGCCCTGGATCCTTCTGAAAGACACTGTCATTCTCAGCCATTGAAGAATGTGGTGCTCCACTCATGTCTGGTTGCTGGAAAGTGAAGAATGAGCTCCCCGCCTCCCTCTTCAGAGCCTCCAGGCTGCTATGAGGGGTGTGTGTTTGCAGTATTGTATTGGCTTCTCCAGTCTCCTGGCTGTTTTGAGGAGAGGAATGGCCAGTAGGTCTCTACTTCCCTGTAGAGCCACTACTTTTCAAAGCCCTTGTAAATAACATCAGTGCCTGCTCTTTGCTGGTGCAGGTAGCTTCCCTAAGCAGTAGGACTGTGAAATCAATATGATTCTTGACAGTTTTATAATTGTCCATAGGGTTCTGAGTAGCAGCATTGAAATTGACCAGTGGTTAAGTCACTCTGCTGTTTCTTGTTGAAACTGAATCACTGTTGAAACAGAGGCTCTGTCTATGGACGCTACAAGGCAGTAGTGCATTTCTTCATATTTGGAAGATTTTTCCACAACTATAAGGGGTATAAACTTAGCTTTCATTAAAAAGAAAATAAAAAGGTACAGCAATAATTAATAGCCTTCTAGGCTCTTGGATTGAGAAGGGAAAGTTTCCTGTTCATGGGTGGAATTTTCAAGCCTATTTCAGTTGCCTTCCCATTTGTTCTTAGCAGTCCTACCTCATCATGGAACATAAACAAGGGATTTTACTTTATAAAGAATGTTCAACAAACAAACACTTTACTGCAGTATTTGCAACCCAAACATTCTGTTCAGATTCTTCTTCTGACCTTACCCATCACTATAGCATATTGTTGCTTGAAACTGACTGTAGCCAGATCATTCTGTTTTCAATGTCCTATCTAACAGAACTGCACAAAGTAAACAAACAGCACAAATAATGTAAACAGGTTTATTAAACTTCTATTGTTTTAAAATTCAAATGATGCATGTAAGTACATTTATTTTTAAAAATTATTTACCTGACTGTTCCTTTAAATTGTTTTCTTTTTAAGCTACCTCCTAGTGAATTAGTCATTCTACTTGGATCTTACAAGTGTGCATGGAAGGCTTGTTCTGCAAATAAGAGTCATTGATGAGTTTAAGGCTGGAAAGTTGAGGAGCGCAGAAAGATGCTGATAAATTAAAGCCACTTAACAAAATTAGGGAACTGGCAAAACAAATCTGATGGATCTGTGGACATATCAGTACATAAAATGATTAGACTTTCAGCCTGTTGTTTCCCCAACGCACATGCAGTTTTTACTATTCAGACTTATTGTAGCATTCAACAAAAATCATGTAATTTTAATAACTGCCTAAGGGAAGGTCCAAGTGTTCTCTCCATTTATGGTATCTACTTATTTTTTTTGAATATCATTGAATACCAAACAGTATAATAGCTATGTAAACTGAACATAATTTGTTAATAAGGTTGTGTGTATCCACTATTCCATTGAAAGAAAGCAAGAATTTGTTTGACATGTCTCTCTGTAAGCTCCAGGTTATCTGCTAGAGAGTGGGAAATTCTCATAATTTTCCATAGTCTATGTCCACACTATGGCGCTAGAGCTGTGTCACCATAGTGCTGCAGTGTAGGCACTTCCACCTCCCTGAGCAGCGGTAGCTAGATCGATGGAAGAATTGTCCCATTGACTTAACTGCGTCTACACTGGGAATTAAGTTGTCTTAAACTGTAATGTGCCAGTATGAATTTTTCATACCCTGAGTGACATAGCTAGGTTAGTCTAAATTTTAAGTGTAGACCAAGCCTAAGTGTCTCCCTCTTTGTGCTTTCCCTCTGCAAATTCAGTGAAGATCTTACAAGTGCTATTAAAAACTGTTTTCCCAAGCTAGAAGTATTTTATAGAAGGGAGATAACTGAAACATGGAATGTTTTGCTATGAGGGTCACAATAACAATAGTAATAATTGTATTTTCAATTGTTTTTTATTTACTATAACTTGTCTTTTCCTTCTGGGTATCTAAACTGTCCAGACTATCAAGTCCATTAGGAGGCTAATGGTTTTGGCAGATCCTGTTAATTAAATGCGAGGGTTTTTAGCCTCCATGTCTAGGTAACAGGATAACCAAAATATCTCCTTCCTGTGGAATGCCATCAGTAATGAGGCTCAGGTAGCTAGGAAAACAAATCAGACTGATACAGGTATTTAAGACTTTAAATATTTTTATATATTGTAAATATATAAAAAGGACTTCTATTTTACCCAGCACTATGTATACATGTCTTTAAAAATGACTCTTCAATTTTTTTTTTTAATACCTGGAATAATATTTGATGGTGTGTATTCATTCATCACAAGCACATCCGAGTTGTGGGCTGCTGTTCCTGTGTATTTATCTTTGTCCCAGGTTTATGGGAGTGGTCATTAGTGTGTTGGTTGAATTGGTTTTGTGATAATCTCTTATCAGCCCAGTTTGCCTCCCCACCCCAATAAGCCATATAACTGGTAAACGGGGCCGTGCATTTATCACTCAACCACTGTATTGACCTTTGTATAACTGCTAGATTTTACAAAGAGTTATTCAAAGCATTTAATAGGTTCACAGAGTTAAAAATCATGGTTTGTAAAATAGTAGGATTGATTCTTCAGTAAGTGTGTGCAGAAATAGCACGATCCATTTGTTATCTGAGTTAATGGGAGTTATCCGTATAATACCTGGTACACTGATGGGAAAACAGAATTTATTAGTATTATAGTTACTGCTGGAAGAGAGGCACGTCTATTATTATATGGTTGAGTATGTTTGTTGAGAGTGGCATTTTGGTAACTGTCTTCTGGCTGTTTATCTACTTCCTGATGATGTAGGCATTTGAATAACGTTGATAAAGGATGCTGATTCAGAGCAGCAAGCTTATGTTCACTGTTATAGGTGCATCATAAGTGTTTTAAGATCTGAATTCTGTTGCTCACATTTTATATGTATTTGCGATCATTAATCTTTGTGGCTTTAGTGCTTTAGGTTTCAGTGCAGGAAGTGGTACACCACTGTGGTGAATATCTAAAAAAACCCCTAAAGCCTTCAACAAGGAGCATTCAGCTAAGTGAAAAACCTCAGATCTCCATTAAGTTAAATTGAACCATAATTGGAGGAGAAAAAACTTCCCTAGCTGGTGTGTGCTTATGACAGATTTTAACTGCAGCCTGAATGCTAAAATATGCTGGCCCAGTTTTAGTAGAATTTGTGAAGATGAAGTTTTAAGCCATTCTTTGATTACTTGTGTATAAGTGAAAGCAACATTTTGCTTACCAACTCAGAACTTCTAAATTTTGTTGGTTATCCTTTCACTTGAATGAGAACCTTTGTTAATGCACTTTTCATAACTTATAAAGCAAGATAATTCTCTGTTAGATGGGATATGTAATGGGGACCAATGTAGTTAGGTAATTTTTTTCTGTTTTCAGGACTTTGATTAGCTGATTTGGACAATTTTTTGTTCCTGGAACTGAATAAACTGTTATGCAGGTGAAACTGGATCTCATGCATGTTTCAGTCAGAATGAATGGGGTTTTGTGCAACCTTAATTTTAGGATAGTTTAAATAGAAGGTGGCTAGGTTCTCAGGGAAGGAGATGAATGTGGATTAAAATAACATGGGAGACGGCATCTGTATGGTTCAAACATGGAAGGAAACCTTACTTTTAGACTTTCCCGATGTGACTTGGGGCTTGGTTACACTTACAGCTTTATAGCAGTTTTGATTATACCTCTCCTCATATACAGCTATAGGGATAGTGCTATAGCGTGTCCACACTGAGACCTGCCAGCGGTATAGCGTGGCCACATATGTGGCACTTGCAGCGGCACGGGGAGTGGTGCATTATGGGCAGCTATCCCAGCATTCAGCTGGGTGCAACGTGCTTTTCAAACGAAGAAGGTGAGAGGGAACGTGTTGTGTGTATGCGGAGGGAGAGAGCGAGTGGTTTTTTGTCCTTCAGAAGCAAGTTTCCTTTGAAATACAGAGCATGCTAGTCTTCTCTGTCACACAGGCTCCCTCCTTAAACATTTGCATTGCTTATCTGCTGAGTTGAGAGAAACTCTGAAAACGTACTTCTGCGTTCCTCCAGCCGAGTTCAAAACAAAGTGAAGAGACATCAATTGCCTTAAATGGCTCGGGGTGTCTCCAGAGATCACTTGAAGTGCTGGAAGTGTTAATACCCATTCACACTGGAGATAATATGGAGCAGTCAGTACGTAATAGCTGTTAATCCTCGGGGAAGGGAGGATTACCAAGACCGGTATAACTGTGGGTTTATAGCACTCTACGTGCCTTGCCAGTGTGGATGGGTAGGGAGTTACAGCGCCCCTGGAGGCTTTATAGCACTATAAAGTGCCAGTGTAACCAAGCCCTTGATTAGGAAGTGTAAACCATTTTTTATATGGTGGCTTTTGTTAGGAGGATTTGAAAATTTCACTTATGAACTTTCAGTGTTGAGGACAAAGTTTCCCCAGAAGAGTGAGGGCTTAAGTTATTGTGTTTTGTAGATTGTGTTAATTAAAAACATTTTTTTTTAAACCCTTATGGTTAATAAAGGTAGTTTTTCAAATGTGAAGTGGTTGTTAACCAATCCAGGGCTTTACAAAATCTGCAAATGAAAGGCTCCATTGCCTCTTAGTTGTCAGGCAACAGTAGAATTAAATCGACAACTCTGATCAGTTTAATGGTTTAGGTTCAGAACCTTGTGAGCAGTAGTGAAACTGTCAAGAATCATATGAATTTCATGCTTTTGCACCTTTGGAAAAATACGCAGCACTGCAGTTATTCCTAGGAGTGGAGGACCCAAGTAGGCTGGGGGACATATATTTTAGAGGTGTAGTAGGCAGGATCTAGATAACATGCTGCATTGACAGAAAAAAGGCATCAATTTTGCTATGGCTTTTGTATCCAAATTAAAAACTTCAGTTAGTGGAATTTTCTTAGTCTGTTAATAATATATAATGGTGTTTTGTTTTGACATCTTTTAGCGATGGATTAGTATTAAGCCCAAATGAAAGTCTGTTTTTGTTGTTCTTAAAAAAATGAGGTTGAGGTGGTTGAATTAATTTCTTGGTTTGTTAGAATTAACGAATTAAAGATTTCTAAATTTTTCTTATCATAGTTAAATGTTTACTGAATAAGAATACTGCAGTGAATTTTCAACACAGTTCAGAAGTATTTGCCACTCTTCTATTAGTACCAGAACTGTGAGTGGTGTTAATCTCACAGTACAGCTTCTGTTTTATTGATCTTTCCCACCAGGAAGTTGTCTGATACAGTTTGAGACATAGGAAATGGGGTTTAATATTTGAATGCACAAGTAGGCAGGAAATGTTTGTTCCAGAATATGGGAATCAGCCTGGGATAAAAGAACAAATGTTTATAGATTTGACAAAACTTGTGGGATGTGTCCACAGTAGCCTTTACAAATGTGATAAGTATTTCAAGGGAATTGGTGACCAATTAACTCAAGGTAAAGTCCAATGAAGATGTGCTTTAAGTATGTAGTGAGTTTAAAAAATAAACAATATAGGATGTAAAAGAAATGGCATAGAAAATACTGATATTACAGTGCTATTATAAACCAATATGCATCGATGTGGTGTGTTGTATCTACGGAGGCATTCTTCAGCATTTTCTCTATCCAACATTTAGGGTATGTCTTCACTACAGGAGTAGGTCGATTTCCCTTAATTTGATTTTCTAAAGTCTACTTTAGAAAATCGAATCAGTGTGTCCCCACCAGGACAGCAGGTCGACAGTGGTCGACACTGTCTGTCCTTAAACTTTTTGCAGCGGTCGACATAGCCCGCATTGCACTGTGGGTAGGTAGCCCACAGTGCTGGGAGTGCTGGACCCCCCCGCCTGCCCAAGTATCCCCGCGGACCCCCCCGCTCGCCCGAGCAGCCCCGCGC
Source organism: Sternotherus odoratus (assembly GCA_032164245.1). Lineage (NCBI taxonomy): Eukaryota > Metazoa > Chordata > Testudines > Kinosternidae > Sternotherus > Sternotherus odoratus. Next base: position 14,844,957 of record JAVMKO010000011.1, on the reverse strand, counting down.
CAGACCCCCCCGCCCGCCCGAGGGGGGAGGGGAGCCGGCGCGGGGCTGCTTGGGCGGGCGGGGAGGGTCTGGCGCGGGGCTGCTCGGGCGGGCGGGAGGGTTCGCTGGGCTGCTCGGAGGTCGGAGGCTTAAAGTCAGATGCCTCTTCACTACATCACAATCGACCTAGAGAGGTCGATTTTAGCGCTTACTTCTCTCGTCAGGCAGGAGTTATAAAGTCGATTTTGAGGGCCCTTTAAATCGACTTTATGGGCATGCGTGTGAAGACAGGTACACGTTTATTTCGACTTAACGTCGTTAAAGTCGACGTTAAGTCGTAGTGAAGATATGCCCTAAGTGGGTTAACTCTAAAGAGGGATAAACATGTTTATCCTGTTGTTATTCCTTGGGCATCTTGATTCCACAGTGTGGTTCCCTCTCCAGAACTGGCCAGCTGTTGAATGTGTAGGATCCTGGAGCAAATGAAGTAGCACTGTACAAAGGATCAATGTGTGCTTAGCTTTGCTAGCTAGGACATTGGTGATCCTCAGAGTATTCTAGAAGTGGTTTTGACCTATTTCAGGAAGTACCCACACAAGCACTTAGACTGTAGCCTCTTCTGTCTGAGTACATTTCTGTACATAAGTCTACAAACTACAGATCATTCTCCCAATTCTAGGATCCCAGAGTCAGGGTCTCTGATATTACGCTTGTTGACAGTATTTTCCTTTCTGGTGGATCTGCTGTCAACATCTTTGCTTGCAATGAAATAGTTCGCCTTCAACAATTTTTTTTTGGCTGAGTCCATTACATAAAACTGGTTACTTCAGTTGATCTAACTTTTTCCAAATGGAAGAGAACAGTACTCAAGAGCATGCCCAACAAGATACTTAATGGAATAAATTAACATAATTTTTGTAAACAGTTACTGATCATCTTGTGATCTGTTAAAAATATCAAATTTGGAACTTTCTCAGCATTGTGCAGTCCATAGTTAATATGCACCAAATCTCATGGATCAGTCTCAAAAGAGCATTTGGAACTATTAAAAGCCAATGAGACAAACTGACCTGTTGTCAACCTTTGAAAAAGTCAAATTTTGGATATCCCCTCGTGTATTTGGGGGCATCCAAGGTTATGTACTCAATGTCAAGATTTGAACTTAATATAAATATGTAAATTGTCAGTGAACCAAAGTCAGTTTACAAATGATACATACTTTGGACTTGCATTCTTATAAATCACCTCACTGCATCAAGTGATGTGCAGTTAATGGTAAGCTGGAACGCAAATTGTAACAGTGTACAACATTTAGGACAGAAAGTGAAGAACACTATTTTGAAGGCCCAAACTTCACTGGATTTAAAGTGAGTTGAAGAGGGAATAGAAAAATTGGGTTGTGGCACTTTTTTTTGTTTTGTTTTATGATCAAAGAAGACTTGCATCTTGTTTTTACAGATGTGTAGGTTTTTTTGCTTGGGTTTGACCCTAAAAATATAAGAAGCATGAGGTTTTGCCTTCACTGTTTTTGATGTAGGCTGCCTTAGAGGATCATAGAACTGGAGTGAGAGCTTTCTCTGCCCTTATTTGAAAGGTCACGGTGATGCATCTTTTTTAAAAAAAATCTTTCTTCCCAGCTGTTTGTCAGTTTTTGACTTAAATAGGTGCTAACAAAAACAGTTTTGACAAGTCTAACTTAATACTTTCGCATGGCAGTTGCTCAGCTTTCACATTCTGGATACATAATGTTAGCCAAGTTCTGCTGTTGGCATAGCAACTTCTAGAAATAACAAAGCAAGACCTCAGTTTCTAAAGTTTTTTTTTTTTTTTTTTTTTTAAAAGGCAGATAGCTCTTTTGGAGGAAAAGGTCCTTTTTGTCTTTTATAAACCATACAGAACTAAAAATGAGCACAATTTTTTCTTTTGGATGTTACCTTTAAGACAGTACTGTATCATATGTGCTACAATAGAAGCTATGTTGAATCAGCAGTTTTCCGTAGTTGGAAGGCTGATGTACACCATTTTATTTGGTGAGGCGAAAGGTTGGTCTTGTGGTTAAGTACTGGAATGGAACTTGAAATTTTGGCATTAGTTCCTGGCTCTATACCTGACTTCCTTTCTGATACTGGGTAAGTTACTTTCTCTCTCTGTGCTTTGGTTCTCCATCTGTAAAATGGGGATAATACTTCCTTTCTGTCCTGACTATTTAGATTGTGTACTCTTTGGGACAGGGACCGTCTTACTGTGTTTTGTACAGTGATTGGCACAATGAGACTCTGATATCAGTTAGGGTCTTTAAGCGCTACCATAATACAAATAGTAAATACTAATGCAGGGGTAGCTATGAAAGGTCAGACAGCCCCAAGGGTTTGGTGGGCGTTAGAGTGAGATATTGTTTAAACAGGAAGAATATTGATTTTGAAACCTTGAAGTGCAAGGATTGCTCTGAATCCCTGTAAGGGGGTTTTCTGTTATGTATATGTGTTTTGTGAATTTGTCATACTTATTTCTAATTTTGCTGTTAAACAGATACAGATACACTCCAGGGATGGCATAGTCTACATTGCATGCTTCTACACAAACTGAATCACAACTTGAGCAGTTATGTTCTGTCTACCTAAACTCCCATGCAGTTTTAATTAATATAGTTCATGTGTAAAATGCTTTTTATCTGTAGATCTCAGGGCCTTACAAAAGAAGATAAGTATCATTTCTGTTTCACGATATGAGGAAATCAAGTTGCACACAAGTGAGTTTACTTCCCCAAGGATCTGTTTTCATTGGGCTTTGCACACAATTAATGGCACTGCTTAAACCGTTTTTACTGCAGTCCTGCTAAAGTTAGTTCTAACATGGGATAGCCAAATGAGTGCATGTGTGAAAGGAAGAATAGTCTTGTAAAGAATAGTGGTTAAGGCATTGGATTGGCAGAACCCTGCGTGAATACAAAATTTGTATCCACGTCTGATCCGCGATCCCCCAAAATGATCTCTGGATATGGATATCTGAGGATTTGCAGGGGTCTAGGGATCGGAAATCAGGAGAGCTGTGTCCTGTTCCTGACTTTGCTACATGCTTCCTGTGTAATCTTGGTTAGTCTCTTTATCCCTGTCTACCAAGATTCCTCATCTGCAAAATGAGGTTTGTATTTCCCTAATTAGGATAGACATGAGGTTGGTAGGAGTCTTTTGGACTTAAGAAACTAGTGGGAATGAGGGAGGGAATTCTATGAGGAAAAGAGAAAATGCATTTTTCCAGTGTTTGTGTCTCTGAGATAACAAAAAAACCCCACCAGCAATTATTAATTTTTCTGTGTATATTCATTGCTTCCGGAATTTATAGCTTGGTGGTACATTTGCTGATGGTTGAAACTTAACTTTGAAGGTCCCAATCTAGCAGTAACTTAGTTACATTTTTGGTAGAGTGAATTAAAATATTGAATTATATGTTTATTAGCTCTTGAACACTAACAGTGGAAGAAATATTAAGATTGTGTTACCAACTCATTCTTCAAAGTCCTGTTTTTTCTCTTACTTTTAAGACGGTCATCATGACCATCTGAGTACCTGATACTGCTTTCTTCAGTTCCTGTCAGCTAGAGGTGCCATTAAAGTGGTCCAAAAGTGTCTACCACTGGTTCTGTGTACTATTTTTGTAGTGCTCTTACTCCTTCCTGGATGTCCTAAAAACGAAAAGAGAGATTAGTCTTGAAGTATGGACCCATACATGACTTTGCTTTATTCTTACCTGTAGATGGCGTCTTAGAATTGTTATCCATTTGTTTTCCCCCATATAGCCGCTCAATAGCTTAGTGATCATGCTTAACATATCAGTTGCCTTTGATAACTATAGAGTAATATAAGTGGCTTATCTTTACATCATGAATTTCTTTGGTACTGTAACTCACTAGTGGATTACAGTGTGTTTTTGGAAAACTGTGTTGTGCTTGCATTCTCTTGTTAATAGCAGTTCTGATAGAAATCTGCATTGCTTCCAGAAATAAAAGTAGGAATACTGGAGTATCCTTCATTTTATTCCTGGGTATCAGTAGGAGATAACAGGAAGGACATGTCTACCAGTGTCTGCGCCCAACCTCTTGCAATCTCCATATTGGAGAACAGAAGAGGTAGTAGAACAAACAGTTAAATGTCATCATTTATTGGTTCATTTTATGTTCTGATGGCAATAGCTATTTTGAAAAGCTGTTCTAAAACTGACAAGATATTATAAGTGACAGTTTTGCTTATGCAGTAGCTTTTTCAGAAAGCCTTTATTCAGAGACACCAAGGACAGCTGCACTATAATCCTATGCAAAATTAAAAACCCTATCACATTGGAACTGGGATTTTAAATATCTATAACTTTAGCGAGGGCTGGTAGTAGGGAAGAATGGTTGATTCAAGGAAGATTTTCGCTTTTTGAAAAACACATACCAGCCTGGAAATGAAAATTAGTTATACCCAAACATTAGACAGGGCACAGTTATGGTCACCTGAACAACCTCAAGTCTGCTCCACCTGTACCTTGCAGAGCCCCTCTGCAGTGTATGCCCATTGCAGCATGTGTTAAATCTCTCAAATATAGCCATGCAAAAAAGGATGCTTTATAAAGGACTTCATGTTGTTTAAAAAGATACTTTCTGTTTTATTTGCATAGCTTGCCTTGCATGTAAGGAAACTTTGGAGTACAAAGCTTTGGTTTTGTGCTTATATGTTTAATACATAAATGAAATATACCTGTCACCATGTGCCTCAGTTATGCAAACAGTTTAAATTTTGCCCTTGCCCTTAAGATAACATCAGATAATAGTAGCTTTATATGTGAAACTCACATTTGGAACTCCGTATACTTCTGAGAAATGCGTTCATGTTTGCTAAGGAGAAGTAATTAAAAGCCTCTATTTGGTAACCATGTATAGTCTTAAAGAAGTCATTAGTAGTTTGTAGCAATCTAAAAACACTTTAGTTTAAGTGTTGTCATGTATAGCAAATGTGAGTAAGATAATTCCATTAGATCACTTCTTCATTGTGTCAGTGACTAGGAAAATTAAGATGTAGATTATTTATGACCAGCTTTCACTTATTTGGCAAATGAGAATGAGCGGAGTTAAGGTTTCAAAATCTTGGAAAGTTGTATTTAAAATTAAAAGACCTACACACATTCAACTTGATTATCTTAAACATTGAAATGGTTAAATTTTTTATTATATTTTTGAAAACAATTTTTGTAATCTCTGGGGCTTTCACTTGCATAACAGATATTTATAATCATAACTCCCCTTTAATTGAAATTTAATTTTTTGGCCTGAGAATTTTCTTGTTTTTAAAATTTAAGATTTGTATCCACTTTATTGCCATGTATTCAGATTGTAAACACTTCAGGACATGAAGAATCTCTTTGTTGCGTTACTAACATAGTGAACCTGAGGCTTCTAGTTGCTATCACAGTACAAACAATAATAATTAGATAGAAGTACTCGAGTATTTTGTAAAATCCTTACATCACATACCTTATCTGGAGATGGTCCCCTGTCTCCTGTTCCTAAGATCAGATCTTTTTCTTTGTTTGTGAGTCTGTCTCCTATTCCTTGCTCATGAGAATATGTGGGTAGGTGGGTGGGTTGCACCTTGGAATGCCCCCTCCCCCCCTTTTTCAAGATTTTCTGCCTCCTACCCCCCTTCATGCCATCCACATGCAATATGCATCATTTGCAAGAGCCTCATTGGGACTTTAATGTCCTAGAAAATGCTTCTAACAGTGAAATGTTTGAATCCACAACTGTCCATTGCAGCTCCCTCAAAAATAGTCAAAGGCATGAGTCCTTGCCAAGACTAATGGATTGAAACTCTAATGGAGTTTCCAGGCCAAGCAGTTTTGGGCATAAAATAAGTCCGAAAACATTAAAAAACAAACAAACAAAAATCAGCAAAAAAAGGTAGAGCCGGCCCTGTCTGAAAGGGTCTATTGCAAGAGTGGGCAAACTTTTTGGTCCGAGGGCCACCTTGGGGGGTGCAAAATTGTATGGAGGGTTGGGAAGGGCCGTAGTTTGCACACCCCTGGTCTATTGGAAATACAATGTTACATATATTCTAAAGAGCAGGAAATATAAGGAGTATTTGATTTTTGGGGAGGATATATGTTAAAAATGTTCTCTGGAAATATCTTTGTAATAGGAAGAAAATTTGTGTAGCAGAAACTGATATTTAGAACGGGGTATTCCTTGATTAATGTATGGTTATGATACTCAAGATATAATCTTACATAAAGGTGGATGTCCACATGAGAGGAAGGCCTAACTACCAAAGGGTTGGGGCTGCACAGACACTTTCTGGAGCATCTTTAAAGAGCCTGTCTTGTCCATCTATACGTCTGTCATATGAGGAAGGAGCCAATATTTTTCAGCATGCTAACTTCTTGTGCTGGTGTAGCGGTATTTCCCATAGTATTCCTCTAGCTGCAGGGTGTTTTGTTTTTATAGTTGTCTCTTTGTAAATTTAACAATACAGAGTTTCTATGGAAATCAATCTGAACTGGTGATTTTACATGCTCTGATCTCCCTCCAGAGTGATGCTACAGGTTACAGTGCTTGTGAGGGTTACAAGGAGGCTGCAGTAATGTTGCAGTCTTTCTTGTAGGGACCCTGCCATGTCAGGTACTTCAGATCTGTAATTCAGTGCAGTATTTCCTTGTTAAATTATATTCTGTCTTTTACTTTCTTTGTGCTAAAGGTAGAAAATTTTAAAAATTTGAAAATGTTGAATATAAAATAAATAGGATTCTCTGTAAACAAGAGGACCGGCTGAAACCTTTGAGTCTGCTTATGGATTGCTTCCAAAATATTATTTAGTACAGCTAGAGTTCTCAAGTATTTAAGATCACTCTTTGGGTAACTTACAAGGTTCTAAGCTTTTGTTTCAGAGGAGTTATTTTGTACATAATTTCCTGTCCTGATATGGGTAAACTAGTAAAAATAACCATTCATTAGACACTTACATTATCTTGTCAAGTTTTGGGTTGTTTTGGCCATCATTATGCCAGTGGTTTGCTTTTTAAATACAGCTTTTTCTTTTGCCATGAGTGTAACACTGAATTTATGCTTCGGATGGAGTACACGTATCTCACAGCATAGAATTACCATCTCATTTAGAAGCATATGATCACACTAGGATGAGCTATTTTCTTCGTCTGTAAGTAAGCAGAGCTTCAGTCAAACCCCTGCCAGTATAGATGTCCACTCACAAAGATCTGTTCTAATCTGAAACACCAGATCAAGTTAATTGGATGCCCTTTTGTTATAAAGTTCTCTCTCCACCCTCTCCAATGATGATTCGTAAGTTTGTGGTTGACGCGGATTTATACAGTTTACTTAAATTTCCAAAATGATTTGCTGTTTCCCAGCTATTTAAATCTTAAAAATAAAAAATATCAGGTCTTTTATAAGCAGGTTTTACACAAGCAGTAAATTACTTAACAAATGCTACTTACCATTTTGCACAAACAAAAAGAATGCTGCTATGCTGCCTCTTGAATAGCTTGATTAGGAAAAATGAGCAAGTCCAGTGTGTATGTGCTGCAGAGGTGCTGGATGTTTTCTGTTGAGCCTGTAGTTTTTGTGGAACTGTAAAAAGATAGATGACAGGTTTGAAAAATTGTAGACTTGCTCTCCAGCCTTCCTTCTGTGATCTGACATTCATTGTTGCATAAAGAACGCCTAAAACACGATTACATTTTTATTTCATATCTATTTACCTTTTCCAAATGTGTTTACAAGTTGTATTGTAGAATAGGTTAGTGCATTTATTAGCTGGTCACCTTGCAGAGGGCTTGCTGAACACAAACTGTATTTGTAATTCGGTTTCTGCATATTTGGAACAGATGGGATGCAGAGCTTTTCTCTCAGATAGGCAGCACTATCACCAATCTCTGCCAATCTTTAGCACCCCCTGGCTATTCTCTTTGGCTGCAATATCAAAGCCATTTCAAAGTGAAGTTTTACAATGTACAGTAGATCAGACATTAACTTGACTTAGTTTTTTCAAGCTGAGGGTGAAATTTTGGTGAAAATAAGTTTGGCTAGTGGGTTTAGTTTCTGACTTAGTACTGTCAGAGAGAAAGCCAAAGGCTTTTACAGTCAGCAAAAACATAAAAATATTTGTCTTGGGTCAGCAGTGTCTCAAAGTAAATTGGGCAACCTCACAGCAGAACCTCAGAGTTATGAACACCTCGGCAATGGAGTTCATTCGTAACTCTGAAATGTTTGTAACTGAACAAATGTTATGGTTGTTTTTCAAAAGTTTACAGCTGAACATTGATACAGCTAAGATAAAACTTAATACAGCTTTGAAACTTTTACTATACAGAAGAAAAATGCTGCTTTCCCTTATTATTTTTTTTTAGTAGTTTATGTTTAACACAATACTGTGCTGTATTTGCTTTCTTTTTTTCCTCTTTCTTTTTCATCTGTGGTGCTGTCTGATTGCTTACTTCTGGTTTCAAATGAGATATGTGGTTGACTGGTCAGTTCATAGTCATCTCCATTTAGTTAAAATAAGTACAATTGCATATAATCCAAGTTCATTCTGTTTTATGCTATAAACACAATCTGTACTATTTATATTGCTTTCAAAAACAAACAAAAAACCCCAACAACCCCCAAACACATTCCTGGTGTAGTCTTTTTCGGGGAAAAATGCTTCACAATTTGTGTGAAAATAGGTCATGCTTAAAAAAACAAATATATGTCAAATATCTATCTTGATTAAAATAATTACAGAAGACTTGAGGCTGGTGTGGTAAATTATAAGTTGCAGGTTGTATATAACAACTTCCTAGTGTATTTAGATTTTCATAAAGCCTTTGACAGGGTCCCTCACCAAAGGCTCTTAAGCAAAATAAGCAGTCATGGGATAGGAAGGAAGATTTTCTCATGGATTGGTTACTGGTTAAAACTGGTTAAAGATAGGAAACAAAGGGTAGGAATAAATGGTCAGTTTTCAGAATGGCAAGAGGTAAATAGTGGTGTCCTCAGGGATCTGTACTTGGCCCAGTCCTATTTAACGTATTCATAAATGATCTGGAAAAAGGGGTAAACAGTGAGATGGCAAAATTTGCAGATGATACATAACTACTCAACATAGTTAAGCCCCAGACTGAGTGTGAAGAGCTACACATTGATCTCACAAAACTGGATGACTGGGCAACAAAATGGCAGGTGAAATTTAATGTTGACAAATGCAAAATAATGCACATTGGAAAACATCCCAACTATACATATAAAATGATGGGGTCTAAATTAGCTGTTACCACTTAAGAAAGAGATCTTGGAGTCATTGTGGATAGTTCTCTGAAATCATCTACTCACTGTGCAGCGGCAGTCAAAAAAGCAAACAGAATGTTGGGAACCATCAAGAAAGGGATAGATAAAAAGACAGAAAATATCATCTTGCCTCTATATAAATCCATGGTACGCCCACACTTTGAATACTGCTTGCAGATGTGGTCATCCCATCTCAGAAAAGAAATATTGGACTTGGAAAAGTTTCAGAAAAGGGAAACAAAATGATTAGGGGTATAGAACGGCTTCCATATGAGGAGAGATTAATAAGACTGGGACTTTTCAGCTTGGAAAAGAGGCAACTAAGGGGGGATATGATAGAGGTCTATAAACTCATGAGTGGTATAGAGCACGTAAATAAGGAAGTGTTATTTACTCCTTCTCACAGTACAAGAACAAGGGGGCACCAAATGAAATTAGTAGGTAGAAGTTTAAATCAAACACAAAGTATTTTTGCATGCAACACACTGTCAGCCTCTGGAACTCCTTGCCAGAGGGTGTTGTGAAGGCCAATATTGTAATGGGGTTCAAAAAGGAGCTAGATAGATTCATGGAGGATAGGTACATCAATGGCTATTAGCCAGGTTGGATAGGAATGTTGTCCTTAGCCTCTGTTTTCCAGAAGCTGGGATTGGGTGACAGGACATGGATCACTTGATGGTAACCTGTCTGTTCATTGCCTTTAGGGCACCTGCCATTGGACACTGTCAGTACAGGAAACTGGGCTTGATGGACCTTTGGTCTAACTCAGTATGTCTGTTCTTATGTTCTTACGCTTTTACAACATAGAAATCTAGGTTTTAAATGTAGAAGTAAATTGATTACAGTTGTTTCAACTGGTAAGAAGTGAGTAACTTTTAGTTTTAACATCAAAACAAGTATGTTTTACATTTAGATTTATGATAGTTATCTGCTATACACTTTTTTATGGTTCTATAGTTAAGTCCTTTAAAGTGCACTTGTACTCTGAAAAATACCACTATAAACATGGCCTTGTGAGGTTGTGTTTGAGAGTCGATAGCTCCATATCAGAATTGCTCAATTGATAATTGAAAAGATATTAAACAAACTGCCAGTCCTACAGACTCAAGCTGTTCTGAGAGTCTAGCTGCCCTGTTTTATGTGTGATCACCATTAAGAGTTACATAGGACTTCAACCGAAGTTTTAAACCTGGCTAGCAATTCTGTTGCTGAGTGAGAGAGACTAGAATCCAGCTTGCTTTCCCAGTATGGTCTGTTGTGAAGTGATAATAGGAACAAGAAACTAAAACAATACTGTCGGAAAGATAAGCAGCTATAACTCTGAAAACGCACAGGGAGCAGATGTGTTTAGTAAGAAGATGCTAATTTATGTAGTAACTTTTCAGAGCAGACTTGGGTTTCTTTCCTTTCTGGCTTCACTTCCTGTTTTCTCTTCCTAAAATGGATGTCTTATGTGGCTTTCAGCATCCATCTCCTGTTCTCTCCACCATTACATCTTTCTTTCCCTTAGACTACATCATCCTAATTTATGGTTTCTTACTTCTTTCTTCTCTCCTCAAAATGTCACTCAATACTATGCTTATCCTTTCTAATCTGTTGCAGATTCAGAGATGGCACTGCATGTATTTACCTTCAAAATATGAACGAAATATATCTTTACAGATATAAGGGCAAAAGGCTTAGTTTTTAAATGAAGTGACTCTAAAAGTTGATGGCAGTTGCCTGAGGAAGCTTCCTACTTGCAATGGATGAGTGAGTTTCTTAGCCCCTGGCTGTTTTGAATCTAGTCAGTCTTGCATTTTACATAATTATTAGTTAAGTTATATTTCTTGCTGGTGCAAAAACTTGACCCAGTTTGAAATACGGGGAAGCAGCTTCCTGTTCCTTTTGGTTGAAATTGCTAAATAACATAGTTCTTCCAAGCTTCTACATTAGTTCTTGTTTGAAGGATCCTGGATTACCAAAGCAGAGGAGTGTTGATTATGTGGTGTTACATTCAGACACCTATAGAATAGATATTTTTCTACTGAGCTGTCATTTTGAAGTGTGAACTTTTGAAACAGTATAGGTTCAGAATATTTTTTAAAAATGTCCTGCATTATCATCCTGCCTCAGGAATAAAAAAGTTTGAGAAAAGAATGGCTAAAATAATCACTTTTCTACTAATGAGCATAATAATGAAAGAGAAGCTTCTTATAGTAACCTGGAAGAACGTATTTATAGGTTGGTAAGGGATAGTTCAGCAAGCACAGCACAACTTGCCTAAAAGTGTAGTGAGTTCATAAGACCACCAGATTCCAGGTTTGGTTTTTAGAATTTAGTCTTGGGTCAGTCATCGCCTTGGTTTTATGCATGGTACTTTTAAGACCCTGCATCAATCTTTTGTAGTCCCCTTTCTGTGATCTGCTGAAAGTGGTTCTGTAGCCACATAGACACACTTTTCTCCTTTTCTATTGCTCTGGGGCTGACCATACAGTTCCTGCAGTATTCCCAGACTCTTCTAGCTTGAGGGCAAAATATTGGCACTGTGGATCCTACAGAAAATTCTGTTACCTCACAAATATTATACATGTGATGTGGAATTCGGTTTTGGCGTATACTTTTCTTTATCAGATTTTTCATAATATACTTTGTTATAATGCAGTGGTTCTGAAACTTATTTGATCGCATACTCCTTTGTGTTTGTTGTAGCATACACCTCCCTTACTGCCACATGAGTACATATAGTGATGATAAAATTGAAAGGCAACTAACTAAATATTAAAAATAGTAAAGCATTGGTTCAAACAGAGCCCATGATCCATTGTAATAAGAGCAAAAGCAAAACTGCGATTGTGGTTGATGCTTACAATTAAATGTGCACACCTTGTCGTAGCAAACCGATTAACATGCAGATGGCAATGATTTTGTATAATGCTTTGCAAGCTTAACAGAAATCCACCAGGATGCACAGCACCATCTAGAGTCAAATGCACAGCGCCATCTGAGGACCTGATATGTCTGGAGGAATCAGCTTTACTATAGTTATTCATTGCTGTGGATAAAATGTGTGCAGGGTTTTTTTTATCCCCTCCCCCATAAGCTTCTCATGTCCCCCCCAGAATACATTCCAAACCCCCCACCACAAGGGGCCTGCTTCCCCAGTTTGAGAACTTCTGTTCTAATGTGAGATACTTGATATGTATCTGAAGACATTTTGTTTCCTTGAGTATATCTTGCCAGCTCTCTGGCTGAATTAGCAACAACTTTATAAAGCATAAAACAAGAATGTGTGATTTTTAAAGAACCGAACAATGAGTTCAGGGATTTGTGTAATCCCAGTATGGTTATTTCCCAACTAGTGATGGTTAATGGCCTTTGCCACTCAAGTTTGTAGTTTTTGGGTGTAGGTGAGTGGGTGCTGTGCCTGGACGATCTTATGTTGGTTTATGCAGATGGTGATAGGCCGTGTGTGTTGTGTTGTGTTTTTTTTTTTTTTTTGAGAACTGCAGTAGTTAGACCAAGTAATACACTATCCCTCTCCCTCATACGACCAGTGAAATTATTGTATGCAAATTAGCTGTAGAGTAAGGGTGGTCAGCTTGGTAGCGTAGTGATTAGGGATTCTTGGGATGGCATAGAGATACATGCCTTAGTGTAACTGTACATGGGTGTAATTCCTAAGTCAAAATGGCAGAGAAATAAAAAAAATCGAAATAAAAAAATAGACTGCAAAACCCATTGATGATTCAACCTGGTGATATTCTGAACAAAGAGCTCAAAACCATGCTTGTAGCTGTTTCCATGACTTCCTGCTGACTTGGCAGGCGTTCTAGTCTTTAGGTGACAATCCTGGAATGTCATTACGTAGATGAGTGATTATGCAAATACCTGTACTTGAGTTATTATAAAACCCTCTGTTTTGTCAACTGCCCTCAGAACTATGCATCCATATGCCCACAAGCTTGACCACTTGAACTTCTGATACCCCTCAAAACTCCAGATAGTAAATATAGTTAGTTGAAAATGTAGTTACCTATAGAGAAGAGAGTGATAAGATTTCTTTAAGCCCCAAGGCAGAAGGGAAGGATGGATATTGAAAGGGCTTGGGTTGGTTGGGTTGCAAAGTAGGAAAGGGTTTTGAGGTTGAATTGACCATGATTGATGTTGGTAATATGCACGACGACTTTTGAGGGTAGTAAATTCTTTGTGGCAGGGTCTCTTGTTCTATGTTGGTTCCACTGTGCAAGGTAGTGCACAGGATTCTTGGTTGGCCCCTAGGCACTAATGTAATAAACATGAATAAATGGAGCAGAAGAATTTTTATAGTAGTCAGAATACAGAGATAGGTGTAGTCACTGTAGAATATTGAGAAATAATCTTAATGATTATACAAATCCCTGCACTCTGGCTAATACTTTGGTAAATTTAAATAGATAGTGCCCCTTTAAATTGGAAGGTGCAGTCATCTCTCTTAACAGGATTGTGAAATCTGTCACGTTCATTCCATTGTGGTTGTCAATAAGTGTAGTTCTTATGATTGTGTGAATGTAATAGGTGGTTTTGATTTGCTTTAAATTAAGTGCATTTTTGTTCTGAAAAGTGACTTTAAAGTCATTGTTAAATCCATATTTGTGTCAATGACTTTCAGAAAAAAAAATTGAGTTTACTATTAATGCACTTTACTTCTGTAGTATTGTATCCATTACCAAATAATTACTATACTATAGTTTCTTTCTGAATGTCATCACTTATATGGCTGAACTCAGAAAGCTGTGCTATTTTCTTTGACTTGCATATCATTGAGTAGTAAAGATTCTACAGGCCAGCTTTCACCTAAGGGCTTGTCCACCATGTTACTGTGCTGCAAGTCAGGATCTGAATCTACACAGCATGCCAGTTTACTGAGTGGTAATGCCCCATGGATACTGCATCAGCACAGTGAAAGCATAAGCATGATTTTCATCCTTTCAAAGAAGGAAAACTTGCAGCTTTTGATTAGAGTAAAGCACATATATGTGAAAACTAAAGTCTTTCATGTTTTTGTGAATGTACTGAAAGATATCACCAGTGTCCACTCACCATTTCTGAGGGAAATAGATTTACTAGCCATAGCAGCATGAAACAATGGGGCAAGTGATAAGGTGTCAGTGAAGCTGTACCAGTGCAGACTGATAATTTGTTATTGTTTCTTTGACATGCGTTGAATTGATGCTCTTGACACGGATTACACACTGAATGTAGTTGTTTGGTATTGGCTTCTTTGGCACTTTTAAAATATGCAGTAACTATTTAAGCCCTGGTCCCCACTAGGGCTTAAAGTCGACTTTAGCAAGCTAAAGTCGATTTAAGCCTGTACCCGTCCTCACATGCATGCCCTTAAAGTCGATTTAAAGGGACCTTAAAATCGACTTTATAACTCCTCCCTAACGAGAGGAGTAGCTGAAATCGCCCTCTCTCTGGGTCGATTTTCAGCTAGTGAGGATGCAGGTGACATTAAGCCTCCGACCTTCCGAGCAGCCCCGCGCCGGACCCCCCCGCCCGCCCGAGCAGCCTCCCGCCCCGGACCCCCCCGCCCGCCCGAGCAGCCTCCCGCCCCGGATCCCCCCGCCAGCCTGAGCAGCCCCAAGAATCCAAGCGGAGCTGCTTGGGCGGGGGGGTTCGCGGGGCTGCTCGGGCGGGCGGGGGGGGTCCAGCACTCTCGGCACTTTGTGCTACCTACCCACAGTGCAATGCGGGCTATGTCGACCCCTGCAAAAGTTTAAGGACAGACAGTGTCGACCACTGTCGACCTGCTGTCCTTAGTGGGGACTTTAGAAAATCGACTTAAGGGAAATCGACCTACTCCTGTAGTGAAGACATACCCTTAGAGGACTGCTAAATCCTTTTCACTGCTTAAGAAAATGACAGAATTAGTATCAGAATTTTGATACATTTTTTTGAAAACTAACACTTTCAGAATTTTAGGTATTGGCCTAACCTATTTTCCAGTACTTGGAACGATGTGGAAAATCTCCATCGCACTAGTTGCAACAGGAATAGAAATGTTTGATCAGCATTGAGAGTGGGGAAGAGTGAGTTGCAATTAAGCTCTGGAAGTTTACAATGCCAGATTTCTAACGGTCAGTGGGCAATCAATTTAGAGTTGGAAAATCCATAGCAGAGAGCATTGTGATCCAAATACGTAAGGTCATTGATCGTCTCCAACTACACAGGATTATGAATCTCGGTAGAGTGCAGGCAACAGTGGATAGATTTGCAGCAATAGAGTTCCCAAGCTGCCGTGAGCGATAGATGGAACACATATCCCTATTCTGGTGCCAGCCCACCTTGCACTGAGTAAGTCAACAGAAAGGGCTACTTTTCAATTGTTATACAAGGGCTGGTGGATCACTGAGAGCATATCATGGACATCGTTGTGGGCTAGTCAGAGAAGCTGCATGATGCTCTCACCTTTAAGAAAGCAGGATTTCTCAAAAAGCTGCAAGCTGGGACATTTTTGCCCAGTGGGGATCTAACCACTAATGGTGTTGAAATGCCATTAGTTATTCTGGAGGACACAGCCTGCTCTTTGCTCCCAGGGCTTATGAAGCTATACAGTGGCCTTCTCAATAGCACTGAAGAAAGATTCAGTTACTGGCTTAGCAGGTGTAGAATGATTGTCAAGTGGGTTTTGGTATAACTCCATGCAGTGTATCATCTGTGAAGCAAAGGGGGAGAAGTTGCTGCCAGGGTGGATGGGTAAGGTGAACTGGCTGTCTGCAGAACTTGAACAGCCAGATACAAAGACTAGTAAAAGAGGGCACCATGGGACAGTATGGCTGAGTGAAGCCTTAAGACCATTTTAACAGACCAGCACATAAGTGTTGTCTGATGAACACTTTATGAAATAGTGATCAGGGATGGGTTTCTGCCTCTTGCTTTGAATTCTGTAGTGCTTGGAGTTAGGGGTTGTAAGAAGCAGTTGCCATTGTGTTATCCGAGGACTGGAAAGGCTGCGTGGTTGATGGTCTTTAGACATGTCAGCAGTCTTCTGCAACATTTGTTGCTTGAGCAAACCCGTGATGTCTTGGTGTATTTCCTGATTCCCATATTGGTCCTTTTCCCTTTCCTGCAGCTGCTGATCTCTCCATTCTCAGTCCATTCTCCATGTTCAGTCATATGGTGCCTCCAAGCGCTGCGTTCATGGTCCAGGGCCATAAAGGATTGGAGGTCATAGCCAAATGTATCCTCCCTAATCCTCCTTTTTCTTTTTCCGAGCACTGAGAGACATTAAGCAGGTGTGGAGCGGGAATCTTCAAAGCCACCATGCCGGAGGCTACCGATTAAAAAAGACAGATAAACTATTAGATTTCCAGTTACTGTGGAAAGAGAGAGAGAGGGGGAGAGAGAGAGCGATCTCAAAACTCCCCTGCATTTTCCCCATAAATACCTTTAATAAGATATACTAATTGTCACTTCTGGATTTTGTGTGTGTTATTGTAGCACCATTCTTTAGCTCCAATCATGGTGAGTACAGCCTATCATAATTAGCGGGTGTTTGTTCTGGTGCATGGAAGCTTTAAAAATTTGATATGGGTATAGGACAAGTGCAATGAATATTGGCAATATTTTCATTGGTGAACGTAATCTTGGCTAATATCTAACTCCTGAGAGTGACAAGTCATAAGAGTCAGCTGCTACTAGTGGCTGAAAGGTGTTTACTCACTCTTTACTACAGTGGTGCCATCTGAACTCGTTGCAGAGTAGTGTGGGAAGGTCTCCTATTGTGGGACAAGAAACAAGGCTGCCATCCCTAGAAATGTTTGAGAGTGAATTGTACGTTATCATAATGGAAGTTTCATTGAGCTCTCGAGAGCAAAAGGGACATCCCTATTCATATAAACAAAATACATTTGCATGGCTTTTGCTGCCTGGCCCAACAAATCAAAGAATTGAAAAATAGATGCTGACTGTTTCTTCTACCTCTGCCCAGGCACAGGACACTTATCTGATGTGGACTGGGTAATTGGGGTGCCATACTACTTGTTAAAATTTATTGTCTGATATTTTGTTTTCTAACACGTTAGTCAATCAAAAGTCAATGCCTTTGTTTCTGATAGTTGTGAATGGGAGGAGCACCATTTTTAAATGGCAAAAAAGGGTGGTGGGCAGTTGAGGAGAGGGAGGGATAGAGGTAGATGTGGTTTTGGGCAACAAAGGAAAATTTACTGTGAGGAATAATTCATGCCGTATATAAACTTACTTGAGCTCCCTTCCCCTTCATTAGCGAGTTCCTCTGTGCTCGCCTGGCTGAACTGGCTTGATTCCAGAAGAGTTACAAACAGTTTCTGGCATGGGTCTGACTTGTGGCATGTTGTATCCCCAACGGTTATGGCAGGGGTCTCCGCCTCAGGCTCTTCTAAAGTGTCCAGTCATATGAGGGGTGTTGGTGGGATTCCTGCCAGGTATGGGATGCCCTTCATTGTCTGTGGGACAGCGCTAGATTTCTTGTTGCCCTCCCTCACCTTCTGATATGCCTGGCATAGTTCCTTCACATTCATTTGGCACTGTTGCTGTTCCCTTTTGTGCCCTTTTGACAGCATCCCCCACGCAATCTGCTTGTAGATGTTCATGCTTTCCTCAGCTGGTCAGTAACTCTGCTTGCACTGCCTCTTCTCCCCACACGCTGAAGAGATCCAAAACTTGTTGCTTATTCCAAAGAGGTGCACATCTAGCAGCTCTCCATTTGTGGGTAGGCTGGTAGATGTGCCAAGATGACCAGAAAAAGGCTTTCAGAAATGCCAAGGGTTTTAAGGGAATGGGGCGGGGAATTGTCGGATAGTTTGGGAGTGTTGTTCTAAATTGTGAACTGAGCGACCACTGTAACGGGGACAGGGGAATTGTCAGACAGGCCATGCTCACCCCTCCCACCGGAAGTCAAGTGGGTGGGACAGGATTTACAAAAGGCAGGACGGGGAGCGCAATTGGGTGGCAGCCGCTGGAAGGAGCCGGACGCCTCCTGCCTGCTCCCGAGCTGGGAGACTGCTGCAGTCTCCTGTGGAGCTGAGAACGGCCAGAGCCACCTGCTGACCTGACCACGCAGGCCTCCTACCTGGACTATCGGGAGGTTGCCCCACTGATCCAGGTACTCCCTGAGGGGGAGTTAAGAAGTGGCCCAGGGACAGCCGACCCTAATCTGGCTGCAGTGCTGCCAGAGATTAGGTTAGCGTGTTGCGGTCAGGATCCCTGCTGATCCAATGGCCGTGGCTCTGCCACTGGGAGGGCCCTGGGCCAGGACACAGTGGAGTGGCTGGGGTGCTACTCCAACCCTGGGTTGGCAGTCTCACCCTCTCTCTGCTCCGCCCTGGTTACAGGCCCGCGATATTGACACTTGTTGCCCTGCACTGACTAAGGGTTTGGGCTCTCTGATTGTGTTTGCTGCTTGACCCTAACCACTGGCTTGAGCCCTGGACTCCTATTGCCCTGCTCTCACTGAGGGCCTGGGCTATTTAACTGTGTTTATTGCTCACCCCCTGAAAACAGGCCTGAGCTAGAGACTGTTGTCGTCCCGCTAATTCCCCATGCTGGGCAATGCACAGGTGTGTAGTCGGGTGGTGTGGCCTTCCACGGACCCAGATGGAAGGGAACTGCACTGCTAGACCACTACATGTGTCTTGAAACTTCTCCAAAAATCTGAATTCTGCTTGCCAGTGCTTAACAGAAGCCACAAGTGAGACTTCCTTTTGCAGTAATCAAGAAAACGAAATGGCTTCTCAGTCTGAGTTATTGCAGATTCTTTTGGGGGCGTTCACTTAAGTATTTTGCAGTGTTTGGTTTAGAAAATAGGGGTTTTGTTGTTTCACTACTAAAAATCCTATTTTTAACATGGCTGTAGAAGTTAATGGAAGGTCATTGTATGTGTTGGAAAAAGGGATTATCAGATTCCAGGCACCTCATCTGTGAATGGAATTAATCCCATATTGACCTATTGAACTTTTGCTTCTACTCATGATCTCTAAATACTATTATGTTAACATCCTGCACTTTATAATGCCTATAATGACACTTTTAAAATGTGTTGACTTGAATTAGAGAATTTACATTTGTGATTTTTTGTAAGAAATATGTTGGTGGTTGTTAGCAGTTAATTATACATAAATACCTTTCAAGTTTCCCAAAACTCGAGAGAGAAACTACGGTCATTTGCACAGTGCAACAACCTGACAGATAACCTTGCAAAAGTTGTTCTTATCCATATCAACTATAGAATATATTTAAACGTTTTCAAATTTAATTTGAGATTGCTGCTAACATCAGGCACTCAGAGGTGACAGATCATCTTTAGCAGTTTAGAAGCCCAGAGTTTTCCAGATGGATTAACCTCAGAGTAACTTGTCTGTGAAAATGTTCAGTGATTGAATCATCACAAAAATTAAGTTTGGGTAGGAAGTGACCATTGCTGCAAAATACTTTATTTACCAGAGTTTTATCTAATTTCAGCATTTCCATTGATAGGTCTCCGTAATCTCTCTCGGTGGTTTTCTGCCATTGTCTAGTTGAATCTACTGATACGAGCTTTCTTTACATATTTGTCCTTGTCATTCATACTTGTGCAACTTTACTTGTCTTTGTCATTGACATTCTTGGTCAACCTCAACTATGTGTTCTATCTTATTTTAAATTCTCTCTGAATCATTTTTTATAGAGCTATCATGTCTTGTTTTTTAAGCTGTATAAGTGAAATTGTGTTAATTATTTTACCTTCAACATTTCAGGTGCTCCTTTGTTTTCTCTTTTTATCAGGAATTGCTTATGATTGTTACATAATGGCGTACAGGCTTCATCACTGCTCTCCAGAGTTGTGTGCCATTTCACTTGTCAGTATTTATAGCAAATGTCAGTGATTTGACTCTGTTACTACTTTTCTGAGTTCATTTAAGAGGTCACTTAGTCTTTTCTTTTCTCACCTCCCCTCTTTCTTTTTTTCCACTTCAGCTGTCCAGCCAACAGCATCCTATTTTTTGTTAGTGTTGTTGTTACTAACTGTAAAAATTTGCATTTTTCTATATTAAATTACGGTTTTGCAAACTCTTATTTTGGAGCATTGAGTGACTTGGGATTGATAATAGATACGTTGTATAGTTGGCAGGCTGGACCAGATCTTATGCAAATCTTGTGTCATAATACTATAGCACAAACTGTGTTCCTCGCTTTGGCAGAAAGCTAGTGCTAGCTGCTGGGCCTGTGTCCTAAATAATCACCTTTGCATTTATTACATTCGAGTTCTGTCTCCTGTCTATTGTGAGGAACACCATCATCAGATTGAATAATACAGCTATTTTTCCCCTTGTTTTATAATTTATCATTTGACTCTCACCATTCCCAAGGTTTGAGGTAGACTCCAAAGCCACGTTTGATCATACCTGTGTGTGAGGGTGGATCGAATGTGTTGAAAACTTCCTAATATCTTTTTAGTAATGATGCCTGAAAGTGAGCCTTTCTATTGTGCTGGGCAAAAGAATAGGTACATGACATCACATAGATTCTGCTTGACCCTTAAAACTATGCAGAGGCATCTAAATTCAGTGAATACTTTCAAGAATAGCAGCCGTGTTAGTCTGTATCGGTAAAGAAAGCCAGGAATACTTGTAGCACCTTAAGAGACTAACTAGTTTATTTCAGCATAAGCTTTCGTGGGCTATAGCTCACTTCATCGGATGCATAGAATGGAACAGAAGTAAAATGCATTTATACACATAGAAAGAAAGAAAAAAAATTGTGCATTAGCATACCAATTCTAAGAGGGCTGTTAAATGTAGATGGTCCATTATCACTAGGAGAAAAAAACACCTTTTGAACTGGAGATCTGTTGTCAGTGAAATTAACTCAGGAAATGCAATCAATTACTGTAATGAGAGAACCAATCTGAAGTTCTGTTAAGTCCCTGGTTAATTGTGTCCAATTTGAAAATTAATTCCAGTTCCTCAGTTTCTCGTTGGAGTCTGTTTTGGAAGTTTTTCTGTTTCAGAACTGAAACCATCAAATCTTTAATGGAATGGCCAGGAAGATTGAAGTGTTCTCCTACTGGTTTTTGAATGTTATGATTCCTGATGTCAGATTTGTGTCCATTTATTCTTTTGTGTAGAGACTGGCCGGTTTGGCCAATGTACATAGCAGAGGGGCATTGCAGAGGGGCTTTGTTTGGAATTTTTTTCTTTTTCTTTCTTTCTGTGTGTATAAATGCATTTTACTTCTGTTCCATTCTATGCATCCGATGAAGTGAGCTATAGCTCACGAAAGCTTATGCTGAAATAAACTAGTTAGTCTCTAAGATGCTACAAGTATTCCTGGCTTTCTTAGTGAATACTCCCCAGAAAACTAATGAATATGACATTTGTGTATTCTGTCAAGTAAGGCAAAAAGCAGGGGAGAGACACGAAACATGCTATCTGTGTAGGCTGTTGCCTGTATTGGCTAATGCTGAAAGAAGATATGGGAGGGAGGGATAGCTCAGTGTTTGAGCATTGGCCTGCTAAACCAGGGTTGTGAGTTCAATCCTTGAGTGGGCCATTTAGAGATATGGGGCAAAATATGTTGGATGATTTAATTGGGGATTGATACTGCTTTGAGCAGGGGGTTGGACTAGATGATCTCCTGAGGTCCCTTCCAACCCTGATATTCTATGACTCTTTGATATCAAATAGACCTAAACTGCACCTCCTTGAGGCAATGAAGATGAGTCTTATGAAAAACACATCTGAGATGCTCAAGCATCTACTTAACATTATACTTTTGAAAGTGAGAATTACAAGCCTCAGTTACTGAGGGCTTGGGTACACTGGCACTTTGTAGCACTATAAAGCCTCCAGGAGCGCTATAACTCCCTACCTATCCACACTGGCAAGGAATATAGAGTGCTATAAACCCCCAGTTATACAGGTCCTGGTAATCCTCCCTCCCCCGAGGATTAGCAGCTATTGCGTATTGACTGCTCCGTATTATGTCCAGTGTGAATGGTTATTAACACTTCAAGCATTTTAAGTAATCTCTGGAGATGCCCCGAGCCATTTAAGGCAATTGACATCTCTTCCCTTTGTTTGGAACTCGGCTGGAGGAATGTGGAAGTAGGCTTTCAGAGTTTCTTAACTCGGCAGATAAGCAATACAAATGTTTACAGAGGGAGTTGTGTGACAGAGAAGACTAGCAGGCTTGCTGACTAGCTTTCCAGACGAAAATCCCCTCGCTCTTTCCCTCCGCATACACACAACACATTCCCCCTGACTCCCCTTGTTTGAAAAGCACGTTGCACCCAGCTGAATGCTGGGATAGCAGCCCATAATGCACCACTTCCCGTGCCACTGCAAGTCCCGCAAATGTGGCTACGCTATACCGCTGGTGAGTCTCAGTGTGAACATCCCTATCCCTATAGCTGGATACGAGGACAGGTGTAACCAAAACCGCTATAAAGCTGTAAGTGTAACCATGCCCTGAGGTATTAAGCTGAAATCCAACACAATTTAAATGGTAAAATCCTAAAGGCAACAAATGAGGCCATGACTATGGGTCTCAGCTGAAAGGATGATGTGTACTGTCAAGATGGGAAGAACTGCTGTGGTGTCTACTCTCAAGAAGAATGTTCCTCCTATCCAGCAGAGGAGCAATATAGATCTTGCTGCAAGACCACTTTGCATGCTACTAACTTTTCCAGCATGAAGAAGCCACAAAATCTAAAGGTTCCAGAACATGTAAGTCTGAACAGTTCTAGCATAGTTGAAAAGGGCATGGACATAACACAGACAAAAGAATATTTCACATCCTCACTGACTGAAATCAGGGTTGTAACATCTCTGTCCAGGTAATGATTGACTCAAGATGAGACAGATTGATTCTGGACGAAAATAAAACACTTGAACTGACAGTCAAATTTTCCAGTACGGTCCCTGTCTGTTAAATGTATTGTGAAAGTTGCAAGTTACAGCACTAGTCAAAGACCGCATTAGTGGAGTGTCATGTACATGGCACACACAGATTCTTCAACTGAAGACAGCCTCAAACCTTGGACATGGTCACAATGTGAACATGGGTTTACCAAAGATCTTTGGATATGTGACACAAAGCACCAACTACTTTAGCAATACCCAAGCCACTTGATATGGTATCAGGAAACGCTGACTTCCAACTAAAGTTTCATATTGACACCACTAGTTGCTCAGTATCATCAGATGATTCCATTTTGCATCTGGAAAAATAAATGTTGAACAAGATGATAAAGGAGAAGAGGCCACAGAGTAATATGGGCATTTTTCTGCATAGGGACCAGATATTGTTTTCATAGTAATTGTCAAATACATTAGTCAATTCCTGTAATTGCTGGGGGCTGCTGGATGGCCAAAAAAAATAAAAATAAAAATAAAGTCTTGCCAGTCTTTTTTCCCTTTTGATCATGAGCTGGGAAGCACAGCCTTTGATGTGGTTGAGCAGCAGCTGCCATCCCTTTTCCTAAGAAGCAGGCTGGGAGAAAGAAGGTTACTATGTTGGCAGCCATTGTTGAGTGTGTGTGCAAAAAGGAATCTGCTAAGACTGGGAGGAGGATGTATTATGTTGATTTTTGGGGATGGTTGGTGACAGACTGAAATATTGTATAGATATTGACATGGGTATTTTTTGTGAAGGCTAGCAAATTTAGTCTTGTGGCAAGTGGGTATCAGGAAAATTTTTCAGGCCCTGGGAATAATTATTCCTGGAGTAGAGAGACAAGGTTTACTTACATTCAGTGTTTCACAAAATATTTGCATTCAAGTAGATCATTGACCACTTTGGTAGGGTTGTAAGACTCTGAATCATTTGGCTAATATCTCTATAACAAAGGCACATATCAAATTTTTAACTTGCGTGAAAAATATGGAGAGGTGAGCAGCGAAATTTTTCGATTCTAAATATAGCTTAGTATGGGGCATGGAGACTAGGCCATTTGTGAAACTCTTTAAGGATGGGAAGAAATGAAACTCACAAGTACAATAGTCAGTGTTTTGTCTTCTGTGGCTGTAGGCAATTATTTTAGTATTGTTTAATATTTATATCACTGTAGTGCCCAGGTGCTGTGATCAGAATGAGTGGTCTTTTGTGTTGGATGCCATAGAAACAAATGTAGACTGTGTCCTGGTTCTCAGTTAACTTATGATATTAATGCATGAACAAAGGAAAATAACTTGAAATCATAGTAGAACCAAGGTACCTGCACTGAGAACTATTTTTGTGGCCATGCTGTGAGAATAGGCATTATCTAATCAAAGGCTGTTATCTTTTGGGATAGGTTAATATGAAAGACTAGAGTTCAGAATCTCAGATTTGTTTCTCTTGCAACAGTTGACGTTTCTCATATCTTAAATAAGCTTTTAACTGTATTCCTCGAACTAATTTAGGTGTTTGTGATGTCCTCTGGTGTTTCAGGAGAAAAGCAGAACCCTGAGGGCCTTATATTAGCAAGATATTACAGTAAACCCTCGATTTAACGGACTTCGGATGCAACGGACAAAATTTCTAAGCAAGTTTGATGCATCCGAAATCCATTTGTCGTGGGCGGGCTGCCGGCTCCCAGCTGCCGCCTGGGTCGGACCCAGGCGGGCTGGCTGACGGTTCCCGGCTGCCGCCCGCGTCCCAGCAGCCGGGACCCGGGCGGGCTGGCTGATGGGTCCCGGCTGCCGCCCGGGTCCCAGCAGCGGGAGGGCTGGCTGGCTGCCAGCTCCCAGCTGCCACCCGGGTCCCAGCAGCCGGGATCCGGGTGGGCTGGCTGCTGGCTCCCAGTTGCCGCCTGGGTCGGACCCGGGCGGGCTGGCTGACGGTTCCCGGCTGCCGCCCGCGTCCCAGCAGCCGGGACCCGGGCGGGCTGGCTGACGGGTCCCGGCTGCCGCCCGGGTCCTGGCAGCGGGCGGGCTGCAGAGCTGCTGCCCCGACCCTGTGGCGGTCGGGCTGCTGCTCTGACAGCTCGGGTTTTTTTTAATTATTAAATAACGGACTTTTTCATTTAACGGACACCCCCTCGCCCAAATTAGTCCGTTAAATGGAGGTTTTACTGTAATTCTAAATCTGTTCTAAAATGTCTGTGCCTGTGTTACATTTTTAAATGGCAACCTGCTGGTTTGGTATCCCAAATATTTTTAGTGTCAATTTTTCATGTCCAGTTGTCTGAAAGTTGAACAAAGTGAGGACTGATTAAAAAGGGAGAGTGAAGGGGACTTGCAGTCCTCAACTTCACAACATTCAAGTTATGACGAACGGTACTTATAAATTGACATCCTGTTTCGACTTTCCGATGTTGGTTTTGACTTTGAGATCAGTTTCAACTTAATGACACTCGATCGGACATTATTCCTGTGGAAAAATCAAGGTACAACGTTTCGACTTAAGCTGCGATTTTCAGGAACCAATTGTGTCTGACAACTGCCTGTATTCAAACTTGTAGAAATATTAAGGTTTTTTATAAAATGTACTACTAATTTAAAATGGTTTTTCTAGTATGGTAATATTATATTTACTACCATTTTAGGAAAACAATTGAAGTTCATCCGTTGTGAAAACTCACTTCCATTTTAAAGCCCATTGAGGTCTGAATAATTGGAACAATTGAATGTTCTATTTAGCGGATTATTTCAGGCATTTACTGCAAGATCTAATTAAAGCACACAAAGTTGAGAGAGGAGTATTGGAATTCTGTAATGAGCATTTTGCATGTGTAAATGGATAAATGAACAATCATGAATTTAGAAATATTGTGGAAATTTTATGTTTTAAGTACCTGAGTCTTGTGAGAGCTACTGATGAAAAGCACTTTAGAAGTAGGCCTATTTTTTCGATTTTTATTTTGTTGCAATTTTGAGGATTATTGTTGCTTTTTATTTAAAAATTTCCCCAGATTTTTTAACAATTTTAATTTTCACATTTGCAGGAAATAAGGGTGGGAGTTAGGGCAGTGTTGTCTCCACAAGTTTCCAGCAAGGGTTGCACAGCTTCAAAAACTTTCATTTCAAAAACAAGAAACTCCGTTACTAGAACTGTTACTTAATCTTTTTGGTGTAATTATGAATTTTTGGTGAAGAAAAATAGTAATTTTAATATATAATGAGTTAGACTTGATTTGGTAGAATTTCCTATCCTTTAGAGAGATGCAAAAGCAATTCATATGTCAAACCTTCATATCTGTCAGTTCCTTAATAAATGGATTTTTTTCTGCTTTTAGTCAGCAGATAAACAGCGAGCCTTAGAAGAAACCAAAGCCTACACAACCCAGTCCTTAGCAAGTGTAGCTTATCTGATCAACACTTTGGCCAACAATGTTCTCCAAATGCTGGATATCCAGGCATCCCAGCTTCGGCGCATGGAATCTTCAATCAACCATATTTCACAAGTGAGACAGTTTTTACTTATTTCATCCAGTACGTGTTACTGAAATCATACAGGAGATACAACAAGGGTTTTGTTTATCTGATGTTATGCGTCATAGTGTGGATAAGAAAAGGCAGTTGGCATTAAAACAGCTGGGCATCCTACTGCACTTGACTCACATGTGTGGCTTAGATTATTATTATAATATTAATTTATTATATAATGTAGTTCATCAGTTTTTTGCCTTTATACATTTTAATTTTTATTGTTTTAAGAAATTTATATAGAATAGCACATTAGATGTATCATTGGACTGTCCCAATATGGCTGTCAGAGGTGTCTAGTGCATATTTCAGCTGAAGGCAAACAATCCCATAAGGCCTCTGGCAAAATGGATAATGCTCTGTCTTGGGATATACCTCTCCAGCCCCTATTTGGTAATTAATTTACTGATACCCTGAAGCATGAGGTTTGATAGTCCCCGCAATTTATATTTAGTTAGTATAAATACAGAAACTGTTTTTTCTGTTCTGTTTTGAATCTTGCTGTTTGTAACAATAATTTCTACCTGTTAATGAGAAAAGTAACATTTCCTGCTGTCCATTTAAAACTTACTGTGTTTTAATTCAGTTTTCTCTTGACATTGATTATGGGACATGGTAAATTCAAATAATTATGTAATTAAGCTATACAGTAAAATGTAAAACCGGGTATTTGAAAAAAATCAGTTGACTTATTTACCAAATGAAGTACAGGAGTTGATATTGAAAAGCACTCAGAATAAAGTATTTTCCTGTGAAATGTGCACAGCTCTCGAGAGAGGAATCTTGAGACCTGCCTGCTTTTGCAGGAGTGTTGCCAAAGTAAGATATTGCTTGGTCAAGACATCAGTTAATATATTTAATATTTACATATAATTCAAATGACATGAAATAAACTGTTTCTTCTGGTTTTGTAACATATGAAAGCAAAGTTGGACTCGTAAGTAACATAGGCCTTGTGGTTAAGCTGGATTTGATAAAGCCACTAGATTGTGAAGCTTTGCCAGGTTGAATATCATCCACTTCTACAGGCTCTCAAGTTTTATAAAAAAAAATCTTATGTTTAGCCCTTGTGCTTATGAAGATTATCTTACAAACATGCATCACTTTCCCCCTCTGTCCAACAAAGTCTTGAATCTGCAAGTAGCTTGCCACCACTTGTAGCTTTGTTGGCAGCAGAGTAAAACCTGCTGCTATTCAGAAGCAGTGGGCTACAGTGAAACTGACAAAAATGCTGCTTCTGTCTTTTAGCCAGCAAAAAGGGTTTGACTCCAGGCTACAGATTTATCAGAGACCTACTGGCTTGTGATTGCTAGAAAAGGATGTTGAGACAGCACCCTGGCAGGAATTCCGGCATCCTTGCTTTCCCAGAAAGGGAGGAGGTGGTTGGCTTCTCACTAGGCATTTCTGCTGGATAGTGGTGGGCACTATATTTTGTATCAATTTTTGGCTAATGGGTATAGTTCTTGGGCTATTAGGAGTTTGGTAAAATGTCCTGTCCTGGATAGGATTTGGTGAAGGAGAGTTTGATACAAGTTAAAATAGGCGAGTGTGATATTAGAGAGATTATTTGACAGGGGGATGAGTGGGAGAAGAAAGAAAACAACATAGAGATCAGGAGACAGATGGGAGAAAAGAGGGGATGGATGAACAGAAGTTAACATGGAAGCTGACACTGAAGACAGTAGGGGAAAAAATGTGCCATTGTCTGTTATAGGAAAGAAAAGAGGAGTGAAACCAGGAAGGGAAAGAAAGTAACAAAGGTGAGACATAGTACGTTCCACTTTCTTAAATGTACTAAACAGAAAGTAGCTAGATATGTTGTCATTAAATAGTATGCAGAGAACAGTGCTTTAACTCGCAAGGTTCGTGGCAGCCAGGTCGTTTTCACCCTAGGTAGCAGGTTTAGTCTTGGGTCTAGTAGGTGACACATCTCGAAAGTCCTGTGGTTAAGAGAGAGGCTAAAAGCTGGAAAGTCTGAGTTCCATTTCTTCTACCACAGGCTTCCTGTGATCTTGGCCCAGTCACTTAATTTGTGATAGTTTCCAAATCTGTAAAAATAAATATCTTCATTAATATTTGTGAAGAGCTTTGAGATCCTTCCTTATACAGCAGGCATCATAGAAGCGGAAAGTATTATTTTGTCAGTTTTATATGTTGCGTATGTGAAAAGCTTACTATATTTTTGTCCTGAAGTGCATGTAAAGCAGCTTTTTTCAGGAATGCCATTGCATTTCCAATTGTCTATTTCTTTCTGAGAATACATGACATTTATACTAATTGAAATGTGAATTTATTTTTTCGCATTAGTACAAATGCAAAATGCTTCCTTATTACAAAGAAGTGCAAAATTACCAGTGCCAAAAGGCTAACGGAAATATATCTGCCAACATTTTCAGTGCTGCATTTGTATAACAAAACGTAGCTAAAAATATTTTTGCAGTTTTTGGGTGTGTTCCTACTTCCGTGAATGCTGGTGGAAGTATAAAACTGGGAGCAGGTTTGCAGCTTGTCACAGCAGCACAGTATGAGAGGGAGCCCAGACTGGTGGATCAGAGGACTCAGTGGTACCCCAGTTCCAGGTAGCACCCCAGAGGGAACCTGTCATACCCAGGCGTGTTAAAATGAAGATAATCTTTTTTACTCCAGAGGGTTTCTGAGGAAAATGTTTTCATGATAAGATCAGCTTGATAGAAGTTATGAACAATTGAATAAACATTCTGTTAGTGCTCTCGTCCTTGTTACTTCAGGGATTTATGACAGTGGTGATGGTATTCACTTGGGTATTGAGGATCACAGTATTTCTCTTTCCTTGGTTGCAGATTAATCTGAATTGTCAGTTTCTCATATAATCAACTGTCTCAGTGTTCTTCCAAGATAATTGTTTTATGACACTGTTAAGATATTACATCTGCAGCAGTCTCCCAACCAACCAAATTAGTTTCTTGAAAAACCTCTGCAAATTTTTTGGAGGTAGAATTCTTTGTATATTTACCTAAGTGAGTGCCATGGTCAGATCCCCAGTTGTTCAGTAGTTATATTTAAGAGATAAAGATGCAGTTTTCTGTTGTCATGCAAACCCATTCCCACTGGATCATTTTCTGTTTTAATAAGTTTTTAAGCATTTCATTATTTGATAACTATAGCAGTGCCTCAGCTAATACAGTCTTCCTCAAGGAAAACTGACTTGTTTATACTCTTAATAAGATACTGTTTAGTTCACGGAAACAAGTTTCCGCAGTGGCAAGATGGAATCTCTTACAAAAGTTAATAAATAGTCTCTGGCCAAGATTATGATGGAGCAGGGCAAGAATAAGTAATTTAAAATCTTTCTCCCATCAGAAAAAAGGATAATGCTTACATTTTAATCACCCTTAATACAGAGAAGTGTAGCGCAAAGTTCTGCAATGCTTTATTTTAAAATTTATACGTGATCAGTCATCTGATTGGTAATCAATGAACTACAAACTTTCCATTCAGTTTTAGGTAATAGTGAGGACCCTGCACAGTCCTGATACTATGGGTTTTCAGTTTTTTCTGCTGTAGAGGGAGGAGGAGAAGAGTGACTTTAGCAACTCTCTGTATTGGAATATTTGCATAATTTTTGAACAAAGGAGTTGCAGCCTCTGTTCTATACCTGGCAAAATGTAGTTGTGTGTCATGGAAAATGTTATGTATCATGGGTTAACCGTGTCCAAATTACAGGATAATATACAATACAGCATTTCAAACAAGGCATTAGTGTTAGTATTATCGTAGGGCTTAAACTCCCTAGTTACGAACCAGGTTTCCTTTTTGCTGGGTTGGCCTTCAAGCAGAAGAAAATAGTGAGGACTGAAACATAGTTCATTGTTTAATCAGTATTTGTGCATCAGTTAAGCTTCAAAAAATGCTTTGATATTTTTTTCTTTACTCTTAAAATGGAGGAAGATGGCATACTGTGCAATTTAACTTGTGTAAGAATTAACTCCTTTTTAAACTTGTAGTTGGCATAGAAGGGAGACAGTTGTTGAATCAAATGGATTGGAAAAGGATTTGAAGGAAAGGATCCCTTCAAGGAGCTGAGTAGGGGAGTTTGGGGCCTTCTACATCTGGAACAGCGGGGAGTTGTCCCCCATTCCTTGCACTGTACAATTTGTTGCTGGGTACTCTCGGATATTTTAAGTGAATAAAGTAGAAGCCTAATTAAACCACATCCATTGCTTCCTGTCTGTCTTCCGGCATGAACAGACAAATGGTTTGCTGTTTGTAGGTTCATTATTTTTCCTCCCATGATCATTGGAGCAGAATTATAGCTCTGAAGAAAGTCTTGCTAAAATTGATTGAAAATGTGTGTATCTGTTCTGAAAACTCATTGTATTAATGACATTTTTTGATTCCATGCCTACTGTTGCCAGTGATGATTTCTTATTACATATGTTCAGTTTATCAGTAAAAGATACTTCTAATTGCCATGCCTTCAAACCCAGCCTAGATTCTTAGTCAAACTGAATTCTTCCATCTCTCCATATCATCAGTAGTAAAGGTTATTACGTATTGGAAGTCCACTGTCTTTAACTAATGCCTCTCTTGGGCAATCCTATTTTCTTGAAAGAGTTTTCATATTCGTAATTGACTAGAAAGTAATAAAAATGGTTCGGATGCACAAGATTTAAATAGAATCCTGTTTGCTCTTAGTTTTGTTGACTGCAGTGTAAACAGGAGTGTAAAGCACTAATAAGTTATTTTTGTTGCTAAGAGATTGAGTATATGCAAAGAACAGATCTCTTGCTGCACATGTTCTCTGGCTAAATAGGGCTTTGTATAAAGAGAACTTCTCTCCCTCTTGACTGCATAAAGTCAGTCTGTTACCATTCACAAACACTAAATTCACGTTTAAAATGGTAACGAAAAGGAGACACTAGAAATTGCCACGAGGGTGACTTTGATGGGATTATATAAACCCACACGGCTGAAAGTTTGTTCACAGTATAAATTTCTTCATGTGAAATTACCAAATTTGAGGTCAGCAATGGGTTTGACCATAATGTTTGTTTCAGGTGCTTTGTTGTCTTGTTGTGACTCTGAAATGGTGGTCCATAGAGCTGCTTCTTTCACAATAAGAAAAGCAAGTCTGCCTTCAAGTTGCATTGCTTTTTCCTAGTTGTGTCCCACGCCAAGACCCTTAGGATTTACAGAGGATTTTTTGGACCAGTTAAATAAAAATCCATCAGATTCCTCTGTTTACTCTGCATAACTGCTCTGTTTTGTGCATGTTCTTTTGGTATAAATTCAAATGTGACCAATTCAGTTTTACCAAAACTGGATCAACAGCAAGCTAAGGAAAACCATATTGAATGACCTAGAGAGATTAGCAATTTAAACCTGCTGGAATTGTGGGAGGTTTGATACTAAACATAGCTCAAGAGAGAAGAAAGAGAGAAAAAAGCTCAAAGCAAGGCAACATAAGCAATTGTGTTAAATTATACTTTAATCTTTTCTTGTACTGTATGTTATTTCTTTGTAATCAAGCACTGCAATGGAAGTGGGGAAGAAGCAGTCAGGATCGTGGGATGGTCTAAAACTGGATCTTAAACCACTCACAGTATATGAAAGTTTGAGAACCACTGCGCAATCTGAGGTCACTGACTGATGCATGCAAGGGACCGAATTCTGAGTTAGTGTAACTCCATTTACTTCACAGGAGTTCAAGCAGAGAGAGTTTGGCCCACCGTATCATCTGTGGTACTTGGGTACAAAGGGATAAGTTAAAGATCTGGCATCTGGTTTGTACTTTGTAGTTACTTGCTTTTTTTTTTACTTAATGAGACAGCCTTAATCAGTTTTGGATGTTAATATCTCTGGAACTTTCACGAGACATCTGTTTGGCAGTGATACTTTTTAATTATACTTTGCTGCATATTCATTGCTGTACCATAACAGTCATTGCTGTGCATGTTGGGTGGGATTTTCAAAAGTGCTTAGCTTTGGCCCCAACGCTGCTCCCGTTGAAGTCAGTGAACGTTTTACCATTGACTACAGTGGGAATAGCTAGATATAGATACTCATTTAACATTTAAAATTGCTGTCAAAGTACAGAAATTGTTAAATTAGTGAAAGTGAATTAACTGTTGCAAATAGAGCGGAAACATTAGGAGGGATTTTGCTTTATTGTAAAGAGTTCAAGTGAAATCAGAAGGTGGGAACTTCTAACAGTGATTGAACAAGAGGAGTGTGAGCAGCACTTACTCAGCAAATGTTTGTACTGATGTATCTCTATATATAAAACTGCCATTTATAAAAGCATGGAGCCAAATCAATTTTTTAATATCAGATTCAACACTATTGGTAAACGCATTGTGTTTTGCAGACAGTGGACATTCATAAAGAGAAAGTTGCTAGAAGAGAAATTGGCATTTTGACTACAAACAAAAACACCTCAAGAACCCACAAAATCATTGCACCAGCCAACCTGGAGCGACCAGTTCGCTACATTAGAAAACCTATTGATTACACAATTCTAGATGATATTGGACATGGAGTGAAGGTAGGTGATGATATAAAAATCCTTAAATTACTGCATGGTTTCAGATCGTAAAGACCTAGAATAGTGACTTATTCCTGTCTTCCATGTTGCAGCGTGGGTTTTCTCAATTTGTCTAATCCAGATGGATTTAAGAGGAATCCCCTGGTCCTGTTTAACCTTGCAGGCCATTTTACCCCTAATTCGGGGTATACGTCTGGCCATGGAACTCCTCCAGGGCATGGATAAACCTGCTTACTTGTATAAAGGCTAATGGCTTTGCCCATCCGTTGTCGGGAGGTACCTGAGTAATGAGAAGCTATTTAACCCTCTGTCCCTTCCCTGCCTGAGTTACTGGCACAAAATGCATTTGTTGACCCAGGTGCAATACCAGTAGTGCTACTCTGTGACTCAATAGCAGGAGGTATTTGTGTAAAAGGTGAGATTAAATGTGCTTTATTTAGTTTTAGTGGTTGTTGAAGAGAATTGTAACATGACTGATGTCCAATAATGTGTGTTCTGAATCTGAAGACTGCCACCAAAACCTGGGCCAGCCAGTTATTCCTTTTCAGGAATATTTTTAAACACAGATTTGGGATGAAGAGTACAATTCTTAGGGCCTGAGTTTGCATGTGGTTACTAGAATTGCACAAGTTAATTAGGCACTAGCTGCAAATTTTGCTAGACCCATAACTGCCTTCTTTTTTGCAGATACCTGGTTGGTGTACACAGTAATGCCATACGCAAAGTAGACAAATCAGCTTTGAATTTCAGTTTTAAATTCAGAGCGTTCTTCTTTAAAGATCTTTTCAATAAAGCAATATTTTATTCAAGAGCTTATTTATAACAAAGTCCTATCTTATTCTTCAATTTGTGTACATAATCTGGGGGGAAAATATCTTTTTCAGCACATTTTTGCAGAAATTGTTCATAGCTGGAAAGATCTTTAAGAAATCTGCTGCCTCCTATTAAAATCTGCTGTCTGTTTCTGTAAAAGAATTTGTGCATATCAGCAGAATTCCTTATGGTGAATCAATGAGTATATTAACATGTAGAGCATGAAAGTAAACGATCATAGCTATAATTTTTTATGGTAACTTTGATTTAGTGAGATTCGTTCAGGGCAGATTAAGGAAAAATTATTTATCTCTGCTACAGCAGAATTTTATTTAGACTCAGTTCTACACCCATTATAATCAGAAATCCTGTTAACTTCAGTGCAACAAGATCAAGCTCAAAGTGATATGATAAACGATATTCTTGCGAAAGAATCCGACATCAAAGCGGCTCAAATGAATGGATCAGTGTATCACATGTTCCGACCCTATGACCAGGTCCTTTGACAGTTGCTTAAAAGCAAAGTTTGCTCCAAAGAACCTTTAAATTGTGCTGCATTTTTATTTAGGAAATGAATCTGTAAACATTGTGTGGTTTGTTCAAATGATCATCAGTGTGCTTGAAATAAGTTTCTTTTGTCTATAAGGTTCACAGATCTGTTAACTAATGGGCTCTCATCCTTTATGCAACTCTAGAGAGAGAACTAATTACCTCACACTGAAGAATTCACTTTTTTTTTGGGGGGGGGGGGTTGTTTGTTCTGCCTCCATAGTTGCAAGGAGATTTATTGGGCTTTCTGCTACAGGGCAAAAACATTATTTAAAGATATTTTTGGGGGGCTATAAACTTGCCTTTCTATTTGTGTTTCCTGCTGTAATGCAAGCCAACCAGCTCATCTCCATACTCCCTCTTGTTACTGCCCATAAAAGGGATCCTAAGGGGACTAAGGAGATGTCAAGCACCGACTCCTGCCAGGGGTTTTCCCTACCACCTGATACTAGCTTGTGCAGGGGGTGCCTCAGTCTGTGTTCCTAGCCCCTACCCATGGGACTTGCCCTCCAGCTCCGTCCCAGGGTATTCGCTTCCTCTCCAGAGGCAGAGTTTTATCCCTCTGGGAAGTTTTCAGTCACCAGCAGCCTCAGTCGAGGACAAGGGTTAGAAGTGTGTTAATTCCTTGGATTTAGTAGCATAGTTGACCTGAATCTGGTATAGCAATTTTTTTCAAGGGTGGTCCCCACAGTGCAGACGATCTAAGCCTCACTCTCATGAGTTGCAGACAAAGGGTTCAGTGCTGGGTCTTATTGAGTGCTTTACAGTATCAACTTTAAAATGGCTAGTGACAGCACAATCCAGCATACAGACAGGATGAGGATATCTTTATACTGGGATGTTAAGTGATTTCTCATAGCTACATCTTTTGCTCATTTTCCTAAGATTTATTGTGCACTGCCATGGGACCTAACGTTGATTCTTCACATCTTGACTCTTTATCTTATTGAGCCCAACAGGAAGGTATCCATATATTTCCGCTCCATCAAAGCAGCCATTCTGGTAGCCATTCTCTCCCCCCTGAAGGTGGCAGAGCTTAAGTATAATAGTGCATATTCCACAATGAAATGGATGCAGTCTTTATCCCAAAAATTAACTCAGTTTTGGACAAACAGTGGCGAGTATGATTTTTTTGGGCTCTCTGAAAAATTCTCTCCCAAGAAAGAAAATGTGGCATATATTGGATGTTGGTAAAGAAAAGAGAGTATCAAAATCCACTGTTCCAAAAGGGTTGTGATGGTGCATCCAAAAAGCCTAAAAGTCAGTGTCTCTTTCCAGCAATTGAGGTCAAAGTCTGCTCTCTGAGAATAGCAGCAGCTGACCTGGCTAAGAACCTCTACATGTGCGATGAGATCTGCAGGATAGCCACTGGGTTATCCATTGTCCCTTTTCAAAAATTTATAAGCTGGACATCAGTGGATGGTACTTTCAGGTAGAAAATATTTCATGCTGTGGGATGAGTAGTAGAGAAGGAATTTTAAAATCCTATATGTAGTTAGTTCTGTTTGAACCCTCCCTGAAGCCACACTATGAAAATCCCATTGGTTAATGAATCACTGGGCCTCATAGATGAAAGAGAGGAGGGACATTTTATTCTGATTTGCTAAAAATGTCCTTTCTCTGAGTTACAAGATCCTCAGATCTGACCCTCCCTTCTTTAGAATATTTCCCTCACCAGTAGGATAAAAAATCCAGTTCAGTTCATTCATATTAATTCAGAGTTATGCTCTGCAGTAGGAACTCACAGTATATTACTATATTGCATATAATCTCATTAAGTTTCAGACCACAGGGGATATTACCCTGTACCAGGGAACTGTCTCAACTGGTGAGCTCTTCAGAGTAGCTTGCCATGTTCTCCCATGGCAGTGACTGACAAGTCTGGTTCTGGTTATGTAACTTCATGAAGCTGGGAGCCTATTGGTTATTAGCTCTGTGGACTTTGTAACTTAGAGGACTTTTTCAGTAAATCAGAAAAATGTACTATGCCTATGTAATATAGTGGGGTTTATTTGGGAACTAATAATGGATGACCCAAAATGTGGTATGTCTAGATGATTAACTAGTTGGGATTCTGAGTTGCTCAGTGTTACATAGGGTATAAGAAAATGCAGCAGTCTTAAAAATGAGTTGGAACTAAACAAACCAAATAAGTAGTCAAACCAATGGACTGGTATTTCTGAAAACATTTTGGGCTTTGTGAAACGATCTGTTGTTGTGGCAGCAGGACGTAAATACAACTTAACTTTAAAAGCTAGTGCCTAAACTCCCAATTTTACTCAGCCGTTGGAGTGCAAAAAATTGAGATTCAGGGTTCTCCTTGCTAGGAGATCTTTCATCACTTCAGGTCAAGTGCTAGCTGACATGACAGGGCTGTCTGACAGGACACTTTTAGATTAGGTTAATACTCCAGAATTAATGTGCTTCTCCTTCAGCAAATTGAAATTAGTAATACCTGTAAAACAAAGTTTATTCGCATCCAAATTTTCATAATCAGTGAGAATGCTTTTGTATGAATTCACATGTAAAGTTAATCCACTTAGAACCCAACTCGCTGTGGGGAAAATATTTCCCCTTGGAATGTTAGCAGTGGGAGAACTTGAGTAACTGCGCTGTCTCATGAATAGTCCTCCAAACATTTGGATGTTTAGTTACCTAGTTAAATTAATGACATATCTGAAGGCTGTTTGATTAATCAGTGTGTCTATTAAAAGTTTCATCTTGAAAATCTTTTGTTCATGGCACATTCTGCTTTAATCACTCTTTCTATGATCTATTGATACATTATTTTGTTGATGCTGAATGCTTAACTTTTTCTTTCTTATTTTCTTTCTCTTCATATCCTGAAGTTCCAACTAACCTTTCAATGCTTTTTTCCCTTACCTCTTTTATTTGCTCCATGTATGCATTAAGTGGTTGCTTAGATTTAAGGTAAGAAACCCCATGGCTGGATTTCCATTCTTATTCTTTAGAGACTATTACACATGGGGAGAGATTTTAAATTAGCATGTCACTAATCATGATTTTTTAAAAGAATAAACCATTCCTTCTCCCTCCTTATGTATTCTACCTTCAGTCTCAGTGTGATTTCAGTGTGGATAGACATTTTGCAATATAAATGGTTGGATTTAATGTAGCTAATATTTGCAGTTAATTATAAAAGCTTAGAATGAAATGTTGACTTATTTTAGTATCGCTAGCTTTCACCTAACAAGGGAGAAATAGTATATTTACACAGAGTAGGAATAAATGACACATAAATAAGTAGCTAGCCAAATTTAAACCTCCCCCGGTGTAATACTCTTTTTATCCTATATACGGTTTGATTTATGATTCACTTTGTGACCAGTATGTCAGTGTAAAATTACTCAGATAAAGGGACACCAAAGTTGTGTTGCAAAATCAAAAATATTTTTTATATTAAATTTGTGCATTTTTTTAAAGTTGCAGTATCACACATTAGTTACTTTAAATAAATGTCAGTTACTCTTTATGTAAAATACTGTATGTGTAGAAGCAGTCTTTTACAGATATTTTCTCAGACTTGAGAAATATCACTATGCAAAATGTTAAGCCACGCTTAAAAATATCAGATTGCTTTTAGTATGCCACTAATTTAGCAGTATTATGTTAACTCATCAATGTACTTTGGCCACAATCCTGGAAACTGTCCTATGTGAGTACTCCCAGGTGAGCCTAAGGCCAGCTCTACACTACAAACTTGCTTTGGTATAATTGTCATTCAGGGATGTGAAAAATCCACATCCCCTAGTGATGCAGTTATGCCAATCTAAGTTCTGGGGTAAACAGCACTATGTTAACATAGCTACCGCCTCTCACGGAGGTGGATTAATTACACCAACAGGAGAAGTTTTCCCTTAGGCATAGTACAGTAACTCTATCAAAGGAGAAAATTAGATTGGTGATTTGCATGATTTACTCTTGACAAATTTATGTAGGCTATTACTTATTACCTTATCTTCTAGATGCTTATAAAATTGATTGCTTAATTTGTTGCATTATCTTTCCAGGTATCAAAGTTAGACTGATGGAACAGCATTTGTAATGCAGCAGTAATGCATTTTTAATACTGAATTTCCCAAAGATAGTTTCTGTAAAAATCCTATTCTTGGTGTGGTAACTTTGAGTGATTTGGAAAAGCAGCTGCCAGATTCTCAGTTTTCATTACTTTCCCCAAGCACAAGTTATGCAGAAGTAATGATCTAGAAGTATCGTACATTCACTTAATTATAGATAAGAGCTGGCAGGTTCTCTTTCCCTTTGCAGTGATAGAAAGAGCCTCTTTTCTGCCTTTGAGAGCAAGAAATTCTTCTATCTATAGAACTTGAATGACTAGAATTGCTTGGCTAGAATCCCCAAGTTAGAGGCATCTGTGTTCTGAATTGCTAACTTCTAGTAGCACATAGTAAGGAAGGGCTTGAAGGTAAACAAACAAGAATAGGGTGACCTTAGCTTTTAAAACAGCCAGGGATTTCTTTCTTTGATCTTTGTCCAGAAGAAATAGCTTTGAAGAAAGTTTGCAATTTTCACGTCTCTCCCCCCCCCCCCCCCCCCCAATAAATAAAAATTAAGAAACCCACATTTTTCCAGCAGGAATCTAAATGATTATGACAGTGGGAGAAACAGGATTCTACACCTTCAGCCTTACTTAACTTTTAAGTACTGTTCATTGTAGGTCATATGTGTAATTCTGCCCCCACAAAATACATGGCTTCAGAAGTTGTTCAGAAAATGCTGCTAAACTTGCCAAATTTCTCTTTATTTTGCCAATTAAGAGCCAAAAGTTAAGTATCATAATTGGAAATTGCTTCCATTTTACATACAAAAATATGATAAAGTTCAAGGAAATGTGATTTGGTTTTGTTAATGTTGAAAACGAAACATTATGGTGCTTTAAAAATTAAAATCCATAAAAGAGTAATATCAAGGGGATGGACTCTGAAAATATGTAGGAATGACAGGAGTGTCCTCAGAGTTGGTATGAATGAAGTACTTCCAGCATAGTCCAGCTGAACATTTTAATGTCTCAGAACACTTGCATGGATTGTCCACTTGCCAGCTTTTTCAGCTGAGGTCATTACTTTGACAAGCTGTGCATGGTCTGGTAGTTAGTACAGAGGACTGGGAGTCAGGCAGCTTGGATTTTCCAGTATTCCAGGCCCCTGCCAAGCCCAAGTTAAAAATTTGGGCCTTAGCGACTTTCCTAAATTTGAGTGCCTAGTGTCAGGCATCTAAACCATGTTTAGGTGTCTCTATAAGTCTCCTGATTTTTGATGCACAGAGCACTGAACTGCATATGACTTTAAAGGTGCTGCTTTTATTGGTTACAGGTCCCTTAGTGTTCTTTATAAAGCTTAATTTTTAAGAATTCTGTTGTTAGGTGCTGTATGAACACACACACACACAGTGCTGTATAAAAACATGTAGCCCAGATGAGCTGACAGTCTCAGCTGAGATAAATGAGCATGACAGGAAAGGAGAGTTAGGAGAAAGGGCAAATACAACTAAGAACTCCACCCCCCCCCCCCACCTATGTGGGCCCCCATTACCACAAAGGGTGACCACCTCACAATCTTTAATTTAAGCTTGTAGCACTCTCTGAAGCAGGGCATTCTAGTATCCCTGTTTTACAAATGGGGAACGGAGGCACAGAGAGATTAAGCCTGTATACTGCACCGCAAGGTGGAGTATGACATGGTGAATTTCAGAGGGCAGCAAAGTCTTGTGTTCTAACTGCTCCATGTGGATGTTGCTAAGGTGAATTAAAAGGTACCTATTTACATTATAGTAGTACTGTTTGAAAGAGGTATGCATTAACATGAGCTCGGTACCATTTAGTTTGCACCAGCAGCGTGTACATGGGGCAGAGTGCAACAATGTGGTCCACTCTTGAATTACTTGGCACATGAACATCTTACATTTTAGGAGGAACTTAATTAGGACATAAAATCAGAATCTCTTAGCAAGCACAGTTATACTAGAAATTAAGTATAGTGGACAAACTTAAAAATCTGGCAGTGAATGCAAGAGTAACATTCAGTTCTCTTGCTGCTTATTTAAATTTTTTTTTTTTTTAAGGATCACTCCTTTAAATTTCCAGAGTTGAGATTTAGTGTAGGAAGATATCTGTGTATGACATGCATGTGTGTGCACACACAGAAAGGATCTACAAAGTGGATTTAACTGCAGATATGTGAACATTTTCCCCACTAATGGGGGAGTGAATATTTCCGCTCTGTTTCTGGTACTAGATGTTCTTACACAGAGGGTGAAGAGGGACTTTATGGGAGGGAGGGGGTTAGGGATGAACTGACTTGCAGTAACTAACTTGCATCTAAATTTACTGATGCAGTTTTCTACTTTATCATAACACTGTCTCTCTCTCTCTCTCTGGATTTCTCCTCATCCAAGATAATCAGAACGCTTTCTCTGTATGTTGTATGTATGATATTGTTCTAGCAATGAAGGTCAGTCAGTGTTAATCAGAACTGTTGAAATAGCTGTATATTTCTCATTGCTTTTCTTGATTATTTGGATTTAAGTCAAAGTGGAGACTGTTCAAACAGAGCTGTGTAACTAACAATAGCTAAACTTAAATCAGTCAGCCCTTTCAGATTTGTAAAACAGCTCTGTAAACTTTGATTACTTGCTCTCTTTCAACATTACAACTTCAAAGTTCTCACATGGGGGAGTCTAAATTTAATCTCCCTGTCATACATTACCTCCTCTTTCATTTTAGTCTTTTTAAAGAATGTCTCCTTTCTTTTTCACTGTTTAAATTCCTAGTTAACAAAGAGATTCTTGTGCTGTTTTTAAAGCTGTTTCTTGTTCATTTTATGTAAAAGATATTGGCAATCACTGGAGTTCTACATTGGTGAGGCAAACAGAAAGCATGACTTCCAATTTTCTGTTGCACTGTTCACTTCACTTTATCCTCCATCTGCTCCCACCCCAACTCTCTGGGGCTGGGACTATACTCTGTTTGTACAACTTCTAGTATAATTGGAGCTTAATTGATTATTGCAGTTCCTATTACTATTGTAATATTATTACTAATAGTAATGTTGTTTCTTATTTAAACTTTGAGGTGTATGTTAAAGTAGATTTAATCATATAGTTTAAGGGCATGTCTTCACTTAGACTTAAGGTCGACTTTAACGACATTAAGTCGAACTAAACGTGTACCTGTCTTCACCTGCATGCCCTTAAAGTCGATTTAAAGGGCCCTCAAAATCGACTTTGTAACTCCTGCTTGACGAGAGAAGTAAGGCTAAAATCGACTTCTCTACGTCTATTGTCAGTACGTGAAGAGGCATCTGACTTTATGCCTCCGACCTCCGAGCAGCCCCACGGACCCCCCCGCCTGCTCAAACAGCTCCGCGAACCCCCCCGCCCACCCAAGCAGCCCCGCGCCGGACCCCCCCCCCGCCTGCCCAAACAGCTCCACGAACCCCCCCGCCCGCCTGAACAGCCCCGTGCCGGACCCCCTGCCTGCCCGATGGGGGGGGGAGCCTGTGCCGGGCTGCTTGGGCGAGGGGAGGGGGGTCCGCGGGGCTGCTCGGGCGGGCGGGGGGGTTCGCGGAGCTGTTTGGGCAGGCGGGGGGTCCGGCGCGGGGCTGCTTGGGCGCGGGCGGGGAGGTTCGTGGGGCTGCCCAATCACAACCTTTGAATTCCCCAGTATGAAATTGACCAGGCAGCTGACCCGCTCGCCCGAGCAGCCCTGCGGACCCCCCCCGCTCGCCCAAGCAGCCCGGCGCCGGCTCTACCCCCCCCTCGGGCGGGTGGTGGGGGGGTCCAGCGCGGGGTTGTTCAGGCGGGCGGGGGGTCCGGCGTGGGGCTGCTTGGGTGAGCGGGTCAGCTGCCTGGTCAATTTCATACTGGGGAATTCAAAGGTTGTGATTGGGCAGCCCCGAGAACCCCCCCGCCCGCCCGAGCAGCCCCGCGCCGGACCCCCCCGCTCGCTCAAGCAGCCCGGCGCCGCCCCCCCCCTCGGGCGGGCGGGGGTCCGGCGCGGGGCTGCTTGGACGGGCGGGGGGGTCCGGCGCGGGGCTGCTTGGGCGGGCGGGGGGGGGGGGACCCGGCACGCATTGCACTGTGGGCTACCTACCCACAGTGCAATGCGGGCTATGTCGACCCCTGCAAAAGTTCTAGGACAGACAGTGTCGACCACTGTCGACCTGCTGTCCTGGTGGGGACACACTGATTCGATTTTCTAAAGTAGACTTTAGAAAATCGAATTAAGGGAAATCGACCTAGTCCTGTAGTGAAGACATACCCCTAAGTGTAATCCTATAGGTAGTGGTTATGACGCAGTTTGTGTCCCCGAGTGATAGACACTTATGGGAGGTTTGAAATATTTAGGATGGAATTTTCAAAAGTGCTCACACTGGTTTAACTCTGCTCCCATCTGAATACTTTTGAAAATCCTACTCATAGAGCTCAATGTGCCACTGATGTTCTCTGCATAAGAAATGACCTAGGGGTTAACATTAATAAAGGGTGTTTGTTTTAACCAACTCGGACAGGTAAGTGGGTGATACTGACAAGTTTGATGAAAGGAGATGAAGGAGATGCTGCAACTTTAAAAAAAAAATCCAGTTTTTGGAATGTTTTCTCCAAGTTCCGTGTATAGAATAAAATGCACTTTCCTTTCATTATACACTTTCTCTCTCCCCCTCAAATTGATGGAATTCAGTGTTTACGTCCTTCACTTAAAGAAACGTTAGTTTTCATGATGCTTAAAGTTGGCTTAAAGGACTTTATGATACTATTTGCAAGATACGTTTGTAAAACTAATCAGAACATTTGAAACCTTTACTCTCTCAAATTCTAAAAATCTCAATAGTCACTTTTTAAAACTTTTTTTCCCTCTCTGTCCTCTCCCTCTCCCCAGGCAAGCTGAAAGCAGCATAGCTTTGAGATTTCCATCTTCTGTTTTTACTGTCTATATGGGAGTCAGGTTTCACTGTGTCAGGATAATGCAATATATTAATCCTTAAGTAATCTGTGTCATTTAAACAGCAACAAAAATAAACAAAATGCTTGACTTTTAGAGCGATTCAAAGGGTGTAATTTGCCTCTAAGAATATTTCTAAACATCACTAATAACTTGATCACTGAGCCTTTTCTATAAATAGGGGGACTGACTTTCTGGAAATATGTCACCTTATTTGGAATAAGACATGTTGGAAAAGATACACATTGTAGCTGTATGCAATAAAGCATAGCATGGGTATCAGAAAAGGAGAGTGTAAAGAGTGTTTAATAACTGAAAATAACCAACATAAAAACAAGTAAAACCTTAAATTATTTAGCATGAATCATTTGACATTATTTATATGATGGGGAATAGATTTAGGGCCAGATTAAAGGTTTAAAAGATATTTTATAGATCCTCCCTAATTATATGTGTATAAATGCTCTCTACCTGCTG
Source organism: Sternotherus odoratus (assembly GCA_032164245.1). NCBI lineage: Eukaryota > Metazoa > Chordata > Testudines > Kinosternidae > Sternotherus > Sternotherus odoratus. The sequence goes on along the minus strand of JAVMKO010000011.1, from coordinate 14,800,936 downwards.
TGTTTAACTTTTGTATGTAGCAAGAGAACTATTCATTGGCTTGGTGAATACATCAAAAACAAAATGTTTTGATGTTTATAATTCATGATGTAAGTAGTAATTATGTTGTCAGTCAGCACTGAGATCAGTCAGCATTGATGCTGATGACTTAAATAGTGAAATATTAACTTGAATTTGTAGTTTCTGATTATCTCACTATTTTCTAAGGAAGAAAACTGGAAAGATCACGTCAGTAGTATTCATGATTTCTTTTTTCCTATTCCACAAACTAGAGATTTAGTTTAGCTTAGACTGTTATAAATTTAGTTTGGGTACATGTTTTGTATATGTAGTTTAGGGTCATTAAATAGTTTTGGTATATTATTGTGAAAACATTACAGTATATAACATTCTTGTTTAAAGCATAATTTTATATTAAATCTTAAAATGAGCGAGATTAGTTTTACTGGAGCATAACTTGAATATTAAAATAACTTCACTGAAATTCAACTGCTCTTTAGTTACATTAGTTATTGTATTGTGGCCTAGTATGTAAACCTACTTAATCCTCTAGTTTTTTAAAGTCAATTCTCAAAAAATATGGGAAAATGAACATTAAACAGTGCAACCAGAAATAACTGCTTTTATCTTCAACATGTAAATAAACAAACAAACAAAAAAACAAACGACTTCATCAGCCTGCTCAAAGATATTTTTGATTGGATTAAATACAGATCAACATGAACAGAGATTTAATATTCATGTGATGGCCTAAAGACCGTTTCTATACACAAATCTTTGCAAATCCCATATAACGAAGAGTCCTTTGAGTGCAACTGTTGACCTCTAGCAGAATAGAAGTTGCATATGAAATGCATGGCCTTTTTTCAGTTTAAACCTGCCCCTGCCTCTTTAGTACTATAGAGTGATTTTTCAAGGAATCTTGATATTTTATTGCCTAAAGTCTGAGTGTAGTAAAGGCTGTTTTTCTCTCCGTTCTTTCATGCAGGTTAGTACCCAGAATATGAAAATGGGTGGGCTGCCTCGTACTACTCCACCTACCCAGAAACCACCCAGCCCACCAATGTCAGGAAAAGGAACAATTGGGTGAGTATGATTACTGTAGACTTAATACTTTCCTAGAGAGTAGAAGAGCTATTTGTAAACATCTGATTGCCTAAATTTCTACCATGGCAAAAATGTTAAACATATTCCTTGTTCTTGTGTCTTGTCCACCATCTAAAGATGGGCTGTGAGGCTCGGAGAAGTTTTACCACCATCCTTTGTACTGATCACATCTTAAATTGAAGGTGATGTGTTGCTACTGGTAGATAATGAAGGTCATTAGCAGTTTTATTCAGGAAGCCTTTCTTTGATTTCTTTTAGCTTGTCTTATCTGTGATGGATAGAATTAGTGGTGTGTGTTTTCTGACAGGTTGTACTGTCTATCTGCAGTAGCTAATGTTATTGACATACTGTGCCACTGGTTGGGCATATATGCTATGAATGGCACAACGTGGTTCCTGAGGAGCTATGAACCTGAATTCTACATTTTCTTCAACTGATAGAGTCCTTATGGATTGTGTCCCGAGGAGCAGCAGTCCTTCTAGTTATTGCATTGATCTGGTGTATGTCCATTGTAGCATTCTCTGAAGTGCTTCTGGTTCCATGTGCAGGGCCAATTAGGCAGAACTGCAGGATCTCTATGTGTGTGGATGAGATGACGGTGTAGGGAGGAGGGGTTTAGATTTATTAGGAACTGGGGAAACTTTTGGGAAAGGGGAACCTATACAGGAAGGATGGGCTGGGCTCCACCCAAACCGAAATGGAACCAGATTGCTGTCACTTAAAATTAAAAAGGTCGTAGAGAACTTTTTAAACTAAGGTCTGGGGGAAAGCCGACAGGTGCAGAGCAGCATGTGGTTCCGGATATCCCTTAAGGGAAGATTTATAAATGGGAGATTCCCTATGTCCTAACAAGGAGGAGAAGATTGAAGATAAAATACAGGTAGTCTCTGATGAGAAACATTCAAATGAAAAAAAAGTCCCTTTCAATTGCATCATGTAATGGCAGGCAGTTAAAAAGCGACAGATTTTTAAAGTGCTTATATACTAATGCTAGAAGTCTAATAAGAGTGCCTCGTATTAAATGAGGATATAATGCAGAGATTGTTTCTTGACATCTTAAATGACTGCTTCGCGGAGCAGCTAGTTGTGGAAATCACAAGAGGAGAAGCAATTCTTTGTTTTGTCCTAAGTGGAACACAGGATCAGGTCCAAAGAGGTGAATATAGCTGGAGTGCTTGGTAATAGTGACCACAATATAATAAAATTTAACATCCCTGTGATGGGAAAAACACCACAGCGAGCCAACACTGTAGCATTTATTTCAGAAAGGGGAACTACACAAAAATTAGGAGGTTAGTGAAACAGAAATTAAATGGTATAGTGCCAAAAGTAAAATCTCTGCAAACTGCATGGAAACTTTTTAAAGACACCATAATAGAGGCTCAACTTAAATGTATACCCCAAATTAAAAAACATAGGAAACCAAAAAAGAACCACCGTGGCTAAACAACAAAGTAAAAGAAGCAGCGAGAGGTAAAAAGGTATTCTTTAAAAAGTGGAAGTTAAATCCTAATGAGGAAAATAGAAAGGAGCATATACTCTGGCAAATGAAGTGTAAAAATATAATTAAAAAGGCCAGAAAAGAATGTGAAGAACAGCTAGTCAAAGATTCAAAAAGTAATAGCAATTTTTTTAAAGTACATCAGAAGCAGGAAGCCTGCTAAACAACCAGTGGGGCCACCGAACGATTGAGATGCAGATAAACTAAATTAATTCTTTGCATCGGTCTTCATGGCTGAGGATGTGAGGGAGATTCCTAAACCTGAACCATTGTTTTTAGGTGACAAATCTGAGGAACTGCCCCAGACTGAGGTATCATTAGAGGAGGTTTTGAAACAAATTGATAAACTAAACAGTGATAAGTCACCAGGATCAGATGGGATTCACCCAAGAGTTCTAAAGAAACTCAAAGGTGAAATTGAAGGACTACTAACTGTCATCTGTAGCCCATAATTTAAATCAGCTTCTGTACCAAATGACTGGAGGATAGCTAATGTGACGCCAATTTTTTAAAAGGGCTCCAGAGGAGACCCTGGCAATTACATGCTGGTAAGCCTGACTTCAGTTCTGGGCAAACTGGTTAAAACTATAGGAAGGAACAAAATTGTCAGACACATCTATGAACATAATTTGTTGGGAAATCATGTCTTACCAGTCTGCTAGAATTCTTTGAGGGGGTCAACAATCAAGTGGACAAAGTGGATCCAGTAGATATAGTGTATTTAGATTTTCAGAAATCCTTTGACAAGGTCCCTCACCAAAAGCTCTCAAGCAAAGTAAGCAGTCATGGGATAAGAGGGAAGGTTCTCTCATAGATTGGTAACTAGTTAAAAAATAGGATATAAAGGATAGGAATAAATGGAGAGCGGTAAATAGTGGTGTCTCCCATGGGGTCTGTACTGGGGCCAGTCCTATTTAACATATTCATAAATGATCTGGAAAAATGGGTAAACAGTGAAGTGGCAAAATTTGCAGATGATACAAAACTACTCAAGATGGTTAGGTCCCAGGCAGACTTGCGAAGAGCTACAAAAGGATCACTCAAAACTGGATGACAAGGCAGTAAAATGGCAGATGAAATTCAACGTTGAAAAATAAAGTAATGCACATTGGAAAACATAATCCCAAATAATGGGGTCTAAATTAGCTGTTACAACTCAAGAAAGAGATCTTGGAGTTATTGCGGATAGTTCTCTGAAAACATCCACTCAGTGTGTAGCAGCAGTCAAAAAATTGAACGGAATATTGGGCATCATTAAGAAAGGGATAGATAATAAGCCAGAAAATATCATATTGTCTCTATATAAATCCACAGTACGCCTGCAGATGTGGTTGCTCCATCTCAAAAAAGATATATTGGACTTGGAAAAGGTTCAGAAAAGGGCAACAAAAATGATTATGGAATGGTATGGAATTGCTGCCATATGAGGCTAGAATAAGATTGGACTTTTTCATCTTAGAAAAGAGACGACTAAGGGGGGTTATGAGTGAGGTCTATAAAAACATGACTGGTGTGGAGAAAATAAATAAAGTGTTATTTGCGCCTTCTCATAACACACAAACTAGGGGCCACCAAATGAAATTAATGGGCAGCAGATTTAAAACAAACAAAAGGGAGCATTTCTTCACACAACACACAGTCAGTCTGTGGAACTTCTTGCCAGAGGATGTTGTGAAGGTCAAGACTATAACAGGATTCAAAAAAAGAACTAGATAGGTCCGTCAATTACAATTAGCCAGAATGGGCAGGGATGGTGTCCCTAGCCTCTGTTTGCCAGAAGCTGAGAATGGGCGACGGGATGGATAACTTGATGATTACCGGTTCTTTTCATTCCTCTGAGGCACCTGGCATTGACCACTGTCAGACAACAGCATACTGGGCTAGATGGAGCTTTGGTCTGACCCCATATGGCCGTTCTTATGTTCTTACATTCATGTAATGGCTGGTCCTGAAACCAAGCTTATTTTGTTAAATTCAAAATAAGACATTTACATATATGCAAACTACTCTGATCTACTAGTGCAGGGGTCTCCAAACTTTTCAGCCCGAGGGCCGCATTAACTATCAAATAGCAGCTCAGGGGCCGACAACACACTCGAGGTCCAAATAAAAAAGAATCAAAACATGGATGTTGTTTTTAATTATTTATTTAATATTAATAGGGTCTCAGAGGGTCTCGGGGGGCGAAGAACAGGGGGGAGTTTGTGCGAGTCCCAGGGGGAGCGGGGGGGTGGATAGGGGTCAGAGCAGACTGGGTTGGATGGGGGTGGGGTCCCGGGGGTGATTAGGGGGAGGGGGTGTCAGGGGCAAAGGAGCAGCGGGGTTTAGATGGGGGGGGTGAGGTCTTGGGGGGGTTAGGGGGTATCTGGAGAGAACCCCCCAAGGACCCCCGCCCAACCGCCCCAGGACCCTCCCTAGGACCCCCGCCCAGCCCCCCTGGACTCCCTCCCCCAAGAACCCCCCAGGACCTCCGCCCAGCCCCCCTGGACCCCCTCCCCCAAGAACCCCCCAGGACCTCCGCCCAGCCCCCCTGGACCCCCTCCCCCAAGAACCCCCCAGGACCCCCACCCAGCCCCCCTCCCCCAAGAACCCCTCAGGACCCCTGTCCAGCCCCTCTCCCCCAAGAACCCCCCAGGACCCCTGCCCAACCGCCCCAGGACCCCCGCCCAGCCCCCCTGGACCTCCTCCCCCAAGAACCCCTCAGGACCCCCGCCCAGCCCCCCTCCCCCAAGAAACCCCCAGGACCCCCGCCCAGCCCCAAGAACCCCCCCGGACCCCTTCCGACCCCCCCCCCCCGACCCTCACCTCCCCAGTCCTAGCCCCGCCCCCCGGCCCGGTGATTCGCACCCATTGGCTCCTGGCGCTGCCCGTCCGCGTCAGGGTGCGTCCCGATTGGTTCACCGCGCCCGGCGGGAGGGAACGCGGAAGCCGGTGCGAGACGGAGAAGGGGGCGCGTGGGTTCCGCGGTCCTCCGGGGCATCGAGGCAGCCGGCTAGAGCGGCCCGGCCCTCCCGCCCGGCACCATGGAGACGCCGCGAGGGCGAGAGCGGGAGCCCGTACCGTAACCATGGAGACGGCCGGCCGGAGCGACGGGCGCACGCAGGGCCAGGCAGAAGTGACGCCGCTACCTGGAGGGGGCGGGACCGGAAGTGCGGTAGACAAAAAGATCTCCACGGGCCGGATGAGAGGGCCTCGCGGGCCGCATCCGGCCCGCGGGCCGTAGTTTGGAGACCCCTGTACTAGTGGAAAGGCAATCTGACTCCTCAACTGTTCGATTCAGATCAATAAAATATGCAAAACAGAATTCCTGCATAGGAAAAGGGCTTGGGAAATGGAGAGCATAAATCCCATCCTCCACTCCCTAGTCATAAATTGTAGACGTGTGGGGAAAAAAAATTGCAACATGTAACTATAATTTTACACTGGTAAAAGATCTGTGGCTGCACTATATTCTGACTAAATTTGCTTCTGTACATATTGCTTTTTTTGTCCAGGCGTCACTCTCCCTATCGCACACTGGAGCCTGTGCGTCCTCCAGTGGTACCAAATGACTATGTACCTAGCCCAACACGTAATATGGCTCCCTCGCAACAGAGCCCTGTTAGAACAGCTTCTGTGAATCAGAGGAATCGCACGTACAGGTATTCAGTCTACTCGTGCACAGAATGTGGTTGGCCTAATACAGTAATCTATACAAGATGCACTGCTGTGATTAAAAGCAAACCCAGACCCTACAACAGAACCTCACTAATACACTATTGACTGGGAAATCCATTGTGCATTGACACATGGACACAATTAAAACAAGAATATTCCATTATAAAATTTACTTCACTTTTCCCCACAATTACACCTTAATTTTGTAAGGTATAGTAGTTCATAATGTATTGGTAAAATTGTATAGTAGAAACAGTTATAGTAATAAGGAACTTTGCAACATCACTCTATTTAATCTTTACAAAGATTTGGGGAGATTATTTTTGTGTGTGCGAATTATGAAATATACTTATTGGAGGACTACAAATTGCTTGTGCTTCAGCATCAAATTTTTATGAAAAATAAACTATCTTGAGACTTTAGGATGAACAGTGCTAAAAGTTTCTGTAAAAATGAGGAAACAACTAGCTTTGAACCCAGAGATGGACCACAGTTATAATGTATAACAGAAGATACCATTTCACTCTCACTGACCACTAGAAGATTTCATCAGTCCTAGGAATTGTCAGAGGTATAAGATGCCACCTGAGAGCTAAAATTGTCCCTCTTTAAATGTTAAATTCTTCTTTAAAATCTTTTAAGGAGGCTAGCAAATAGCTTTATATCATATCCATTCTAAACACGAGAAAACTTGACTTTACTGAGTTCAGGAACTGTTGATAGATTTAACCCTTCTACTCCCAACAATACTTAATGTAGAAGCATATATAGTAGAATCTTGCTAATCCACATGCTTTATATAATCTTTACAAAAATGGGCTGTCTCTCCACTCAGCAAAGATTTAATAGTATTGCAATGATGTCATGTTGATTAGCTTTTTAAAATGCCATATATATTTGTTAGATTACTAGTGCCAAGCAACTGATCATTCTTGATTAAAAACTAAATGCTTTTGTGAAAAATGCTTTTTGTTGTATCAGCTTCAGTTTTTTGTTTCTGCCTGTCATTAGTGTGAAGTAGCAAGTTTCTACTGTAGGGCTTTTATGTATTTCCTCTATGGACCAGTTTATTCATGTTTTCATTATTTGTTTGTTATTTGGCTTTGGTTTCTTTAGCAGCAGTGGGAGTAGTGGAGGGAGCCACCCAAGTAGTCGGAGCAGCAGCCGAGAGAACAGTGGAAGTGGAAGTGTGGGTGTACCTATTGCTGTCCCCACTCCATCTCCTCCTAGCGTCTATCCAGGTAAACAGGAATCTCACCTTCCTCTCTCTCTCTGTCCAAGTCTGAACGTTTGAGTTTATTTTCTGTTGTGTTTGCAAGACTCTGAATCTCCAAGCCAACTTTTTCAGAACCATACAAACTTTAACATTGTTTTGGTGCTAATAATTAAAATGGGGGTACACTGCTATCCCCTGAGTGTGGAAATGTTTGTTATGTTGATATTTGAAGGTCTGTTTGCCTTTTATGTCAATTGGTTAATCAAAACTGTTGATTCATTTTAACCAGCTGAGACAGGAGCTCTTTGTCTAAATGTGACTAGATAGGACACAGCACTGTTCCAAGAAAACAGTGTCTCTCAGTCCTTTTAGCCAGATTAATAGTCTTTCATTTGCTTTCTGTTCATGTAGGCATCTAGAAGTTTATAGAAGCTTACATGTATTTTTTTTTTTTTTTTTTAAAGTCAAGGACACAGTAAAGTAAATCTTCCGTATACTCAAGAAAACAGAGCAGATTATCATGGAAAGGCAGTCTGTCAAGCATAAACATTTTTGGTTCACAGGAAATAGTATTTGTACTTTTTCTTCTTTTGCTCATGTAGTGTTAAGGATTTTCTGTGTGCTTCTTTCCTTAGTCATCTTAATGAAATGAAAAAATTATTTAGCATAAATTGTGTTCTGAAAAATTATTTTTCTGTGCCAAAAATGCTATGGGAAACTGATGGCTTCCCTTTGTTATATGCTTAATTTTGTACAAAAGCTACAGAGTTCTGTGCTACAGATTAGAGTAACTAACAAAGGGAGAAATCAGTCTTCCTTAAAGTAACGACTTTCATTGAGAAGTACATCTGCAATTGATAGCAGACTTTCTTGACCCAGGTACTCTTATTTGCTGCATATATTGGAATGCTTTAACATAAGCTTCATTTTTTTTCTCATCCCCTTTTTGTGCTAGAACATTTAACGTTTACTGAATATCTAACACTGAATTGTCAGAAGGCTTTTCTAATCCTTGCTAACCTGATCTCCTTATTAACTTTACCTCTTCCTCCTCTTTTCACATAGCCCCTGCTGGCTCAGCTGGCACTTCTCCCCTCCCTGCTACCTCTGCACCTGCTCCTTCCCCCCTTGCTCCTGCTACTGCCCCCTCCGCTGCCCCAGATGCTGCTGCTGCAGGAGCCCAGCCTCTTGCTGATGGCTTCACCTCTCCAACTCCCCCTGCTGTTTCTTCCACTCCCTCAGCAGGTGAGTCTCTGCCATTCCATAGACAGCTGGACCACGATGTGAACACAATCTGAGGCTTTTCAGAGATCCTTAAGAGTCGTTGATCTTTATGACTTTTTCTGGTTTGGTTTTCTTGGATACGAGTTTTGTCAGAAAACACCTGTTTTTCCAGGAGATTCAGAGTATTAGTCCCGTAAACAACCACTATGTGATATGTTTGCGGCAGTGTGAATAATGCGAGTTCTCAGAGAAGCATATGTAGGATAAAGGCAGCAATTCTTTTGTCATCTAGTAATTTTTTCTTCAAATGTTGCATTCAAAATGGTGCCTCTAGTGAAGTGTGTGATGTGTATGGTTTTGTATGACCTGACTCCCATGATTTAGGGCCCTACCAAATTCACGGCCATGAAAAACGCATCATGGACCGTGAAATCTGGTCTTCTGTGAACTTTTACCCTATAACTATACAGATTTTACTGGGAAGACCAAAGTTTCTCAAATTGAGAGTCCTGACCCAAGAGGGAGTTGCAAGGGGGTTGCAGTATTGCCACCGTTCCTTCTGCGCTGCCTTCAGAGCTGGGTGGCCACAGCGTGGCAGCTGTTGGCCAGGCGCCCAGCTCTGAAGGCAGCACCCCGCCAGTAGCAGTGCAGAAGTCAGGGTGGCAATACCACACCATGCCATTCTTACTTCTGCGCTGCTACTGGCGGGGGCCCTGCCTTCAGAGCTGGGCGCCTGGCCAGCAGCTGCCACTCTCCAGCAGCAGCACAAAAGTAAGGGTAGTAGTACCGCAAACCCCCCCCCCCAATAACCGTGCAAGCCCCCTCTTCACCTTGCACAATTCCTTTTGCGGTCAGGATCTCCACAATTACAACACCATTACATTTTTTATTTAAATACCAACCAGCAAACTGAAAATTGTCCAGTGTACTTTGATGTCAATAGCATGCTTTGGAGCTGGAATTAGATGTAAACACATGGTGGCTTAACGTCATGGTTTATGACTGGTTCAGGTGCGATGACAATGAGATTCAAGTTAAATTACTAGTTTTCTGTGGTGTAGTTTAAGGTAAGCACGCATTATTTACTAGATGCCTGAATCCGTTTGATATAGAAATGGTGTGTGTTGCAATGTTAACATTGGTTGGAAGAAAGAGCTGGTATTGAAGGGGTTGAGTCAGTTAAAACGTTTCAGTACATTGGAACATTGTGCTGGATTCCCTTTCATCTGCCCAAGCTGTTTGTTCTTTTTCAATCCCTGAAATGATCCTCCACACATTTCCCGAGAGCTGTGGCTGTGATGTAGCTCAAATGCCTGTGGCCTTTAGTCATAGAATACATCATCTTTGTGGTCCCGAGAGTTGACTTCCAATTGAATTAGCGGGTACCTTGTGAGTGATTTGGACGCTTAGCTAGCTAACAATGAAATGAAGCATCTCTACCTGATTTGTGAATGAAATTCTAGTTCAATGTGAAAAATACCTCCATTCATGAATATACATTTATTATGAAGCATCATATAATATTACTAACTAGAAACAGTGTCCTCCAATTCTAACATTTTAAAGCTGAAGTTCCTCATTTTTGTGTTTGCTTTTGCTGATGGTGCTAAGTATAGCAATTGAGCAAGAGTTATTTTTCCTTGTGTCAGTATTATCTGACATTCAGAGTTCAGCTGATCTGGCAAATGAACAAAATTCTCTTAAGATGCAGACTTACTGTTCCATCCCCCCTTCCCAAATTCAATCCTTGGAGTAAGTCGTGAATGTAGGCATAAAAAAAGCCAGATTTCAATCTTCTCTCCGCTGACACATCTTTCTTTCTAACTCAGGTCACCCTGTTCAGTTCTACAGCATGAACAGACCCGCCTCCCGGCACACCCCCCCAACAATAGGGGGCTCTTTGCCATACAGGCGCCCTCCTTCCATTACTTCACAAACGAGCCTTCAGAACCAGATGAATGGAGGGCCTTTTTATAGCCAGAATCCAGGTAAGAGGGTTACTTCAGTATATCCAAAACACCAACGTGTTCATAACTTCAGAGCTGTGAAGTCTGTTTGATACTGCACCGTTTCCACAGTAGATTTTGTGTGCTGTATTAGGTGATTTCTAATACAGTATTAGTAGCCCTGGTAAGGCTACTGTCCACATATAAGGTGTTCAGTTCCCATTAATGCAAACAGCCTAGAATAGTTTATTTGTAATTCAAGTGAGTTTATGAAATAAGTGTCTGACTCCGCAGGACAGTGTGGGGAGGCACTACACAGCTAATCCAGTGAATCTCATTCTCGGTCTGCGGTAGCCCTATTGTTCCAATCCTGGTGTAGGTTGAGTGTTTGGTCTTTCATGAACTATTCGAATCCTGGTTCCCTATTACTTCAGCCTGGAGACTTGTATGGTTCTCTCTGAATAATGCTCAGTCTAGGAGGTGGGCCTTCCTCTCGGAGTGTGTTTTATCAGGCACCTAGGGTGCTAGATATGGGAGGTTGGAGGAGCTCTGCCACAGGAGTCAAGCTTCATATATGCTGGTGTTAGTCTAACTGGTGACCCTTCTCTAAAAGTAGAAGGTTGAATTCTTATGTGCTCAATTTTGAGGCTTAACAAGAAATGACACACCCTGTATCTGAGTAGAAAAGTGCTGGCCATTCATAGCACCAGACCTCTTGCTCACATTTCTGATTAGAGAGGAAGGTGCTGCAACAATCATGGAGTGGGAAGATATTTGGTTTCAGAACAGATTTTCCTTTATGCAGAAGAGGCAGAGAGATTCAATAGGAATGTTTGAAGATTATTGATTTTCAGATTTCTTCTACTTTAAGCTAGAAAGTGCAAGTGGTGCAGTGATGCTTTTCTACAGTTCTACATTTTTAAATAGAACACACAACTTGGAATTATGTTCAGATTCCAGCGGAGATTTGATCAAACTCAAACACATCATTTTGTCTATAGTTGCTAGCTAGCCTCCGAGACATTTATTTGAATCCAGGAGGACGAAGTGGGTAGGGGAGTGAAGATGCATGACTAAATTATACAAGCTGCTTGAGTTATAGTATTTGAGATGTACATTTATATGCGTGCTGAAGGGTGAAAAAAGATAGAGGGAGAAGGTAAAGGAAATAGTCAGATATAACTAAAAAGAAATTAGTTCTGAAGTAAAGAGGATTATCGTTATATCCAGAGTGTTTGTGACCACTGTTCTGTATTTCTGTTTGTAATGAAACATCCCTTGGAAGTTACCACTATTGTCTTGTAAAAGATGCCAGATAGTCTGTAAATAAGTTATGTAACCATAATTCAGTCTGTTTACCCGAGAAGAAAGCAATGGTTAAACAGATTATTCACTTGAACTGTAAATCACAAAGAAACTATCTCTGTGGCAGGGACACTTGGCACAGTATAAATAGGGAGCTGCAGCAGAAGACGTTTTCTAAATCAGTGTCCAAGCAGAATGCGAAATCTTAGTTGTTTTTAGGGGAGTATTAATGCAGGACTCCCAGGAAGGGAAGGGGAGCCTTTGGACTCGCAAAGTTAGAATCATGAGTGGGGCATATGACAAGTGGGGACTGTGGTCTCCCTTCATAGGAGGAGGAAGCACTGGCAGGATGGGGGACCATAGCTGCTGCTTAGTTCTTCTGTAGGATGGGGGGGAAGAACAGATCTTAAAGTTTGGGGAAACCAGTGGAGGAGGAGGAGGAGAGGATTCTTGGTGTGGGGAGGTGAAGGAAAGGCCTTTGGAAATTATCAGGATAGACGAAACAGGGATGTGAGTTTAGGTTCATCCCATTTAATGTGTGGCATTTTTTTTCCCCCAAGGAAGCCAGTACTATTTTTTCTCGTATTGTGTGGATTTTGTGCAGGAGATATTGATACATTTTATGTACTTTTGGCATGAATGTTTTGTTTTGTTTTTTTCTTTTTGGATAGCACTACTAAAGCTATTTCACTTTTATGCTGCAGTGGTGAGGCTGTTTTTGGAAGGCTGTGGGGATGTAAATGTGTCTCTGTGTTCTATATAAATATGTCTAAAACTGGGTTCTGAAGAACTACTACCAATTGCAAATTACTGACTGAGGATAAAGAGGATTTTCTGACTCTTTCATTATGGGAAAGAGAGAGAATTGAGTAAAAGATGACCCCCACATACGTCACTTCACTCATCACGGAAATGCAACTGCTTCTGGGATGTGACACCAGTGCTTAGTAATACTCAGTAATGTTGCCCAGCAGTTATATTTAGTGAAGTATACTGTGGCTAAATGCAACTAAAGGGGGGGAATTCAGATAGAATTACTTGAGTTAGAGTATGTACAGAACACTGGTATTAACATCCCTAGTCTTTTCATAGATTCCAAGGTCAGACATGATCAGTGTGATTGTCACAGTTCAAGGAAACCGCACCTGTGAGGGCACCCACTCTAGACCCCAAGCTCTTCAGAAGAATCTATATGCCTGCTGATAAGCCTACCAGAGAACACCCCAACTCCAATAAGGACTCTGCCAGTTGATGAGTTCTTCAAACACCATGAAGGGATTTTTTCTGTGGGTACAAGTTCAAAACAGCTGTTAGCTCAGAACCCCTCCCCCATCCAGTCCCCTTCCCACCCAATGTATCTGAGTCACTCCTTTATACAGTTTGGGTCTTTGATCTGTGGAGACCTTGAATAGGTAATCAGCCAGACAATGGGTCCCCTCCTCAGGGCAAAGTTTTAGAAGGTTGGATCTTTGCATAACCAGAGGTGGTGGGAACTCCATTTAACTTTGGTGCATTGTTTAAAATAGGGCTGGTCTTCACTACTCCCCGGATCTGCGGGTAGCGATCGATCTTTTGGTGATCGATTTCTTGTGTCTTGTGAAGACGTGAGAAATCGATCACCTGCGGCACCCCTGTCAACTCTGGAACTCCAGTTTGCTGGGAGGTGCAAGCTGGAGTCGACGGGGGACGCGCCACTGCCTGCCGCCGCCGTGATAACGGCAGGTAAGTCAGCTGCAGATACGCAAACTTCAGCTACGTGATTCACGTAGTTGAAGTTATGTATCTGCCGTTGATCCCCCCCGGTAGTGAGGACCGGCCCATAGTGACATAGAGTCCTGCCCCTGGATACTTCTACTGCATGTATAGCGTACGAAAGCTTATGCTTCAATACTTTAGTTAGTCTTTAAGGTGCCACAGGACTCTGTCACTTCTGCAATTCCAGACTAACACAGCTACCTCTCTGACTCCTTGTTTAAAATAGTCCTTTGACGCACACAACACTTCCCAAGGTTTACACTGGCCACATCGCTCCCTAGACTAGAGAAGTGACATACAGTCCCACCGTAATGCATACTTTGCATTTTTAATACAGCAAACTCCTAAAATACTTAAACTTCCTTGAATGAATTTTAAATTCATTTAGTAAGTTTTGTCATGGATATTGCAGGAAATTGCCCCATCTATCACAGTGATCATCTAGTCTGATATCGTGTATAACAATGGCCATAGAACTTCCCGACAATAATTCCTGGAGCAGATCTTTTAAAAACCACCTAATCTTGATTTTAAAAATGGTTAGTGAGGGAGGATCCACCGTGACCCTGGGTAAGTTGTTCCAATGGTGAATTACCCTCACTGTAAAAAATGTGCACCTTATTTCTAGTCTGAATTTGTCTAGCTTCAAGCTATTAGATCATGTTGTACCTTTCTCTGCTAGATTGAAGAGTCCACTATTAAGCATTTGTCTCCCATTTGGTACTTACACTCTAATCAAGTCACCCATTAAATGAGATGAGCTCCTTGAGTCTGTCACTATAAGGCAGGTTTTCTAATCTGTTAATCATTCTCAGGGCTCATCTCTGAACCCATTGCAAGATTATTCTTGAATTGTGGTCACCAGAACAGGACACAGAATTCCAGCAGTGGGCACAGAGTAAATTAACCTCTCTACTCCTACTTGTGATTCCCCCTCTTTATGCATCCCAGGATCACATTAGCCCTTTTGGTCACAGCATCGTACTGGGAGCTTATGTTCAGCTGCTTATCCACTTTGACCCCCAAATCTTTTTTCAGAGTTATTTCTTCCTAGGAGAGAGTCCCCCATCCTGTAAGTATGGCCTACTTTGTTCCTAGATGTGTAAATTTACATTTAACTGTATTAAAATGCATATCGTTTGCTTGCATCCAGTTTACCACGCAATCCAGATTGCTCTATATTAATGACCTGTCCTCTTCAATATTTTAACTCCTCCCTCCCCAGTTTGTGTGTCGTCTGCAAACTTTATCAGTGATGATTTTATGTTTTCCAGGTCACCGATTAAAAAAGTTAAATAGTGTAGGGTCAAACACAGTTCCCTGTAGGACCCCATTAGAAACAGACCTGCTTAATGATTATTGCCCATTTACAATTACATTTTGAGACCTATCAGTCAAGCTTTTAATCCATTTAATATGTGCCCTGTTAATTCTATATTCATTCTAGTTTTTAATAAAAAATAGTTCTGGGTACCAAGTGAAACATCTTATCAACACTATTATCTTTATCAATCAAACCTGCTATCTCGTTAAAAAAATTAAGTTAGTTTGGTAGGATCTATTTTTCATAAACTCAAGGTGTAAGTGATTGCTTTCCTTTAAGTCTTTATTAGCTGTCCCTTATCAGCGACCCCATTATCTTGCCTGGAATCGATATCAGATCGACTTACCTAGGTCATTCCATTTACCCCTTTAAAATACTGGCATAACATTAGCATTCTTCCAGTCTTCGGGAACTACCCCAGTGTTCCAAGACTTATTGAAAATCAACATTTAGTGGTTCAGCAAGCTCCTTCGTCTGCTATCTTAAAACTCTTGGCTGCAAGTTATCTAGATGTGCTGATTTAAAAAAATGTAACTTTAGTAGTTGCTGGTTAACATCGTTCTGAGATACTGGTGGAATGAAAAGTGTTATCGTATGATCAGACTACATTTGGTTTTTTTTTTTTCCAAATAAAGAAAATAAATATTTATTGAAAAAAATTATCTTCCTTTTCTGAAGTATTATTGATGATTCTATCATTTTTATGAGGTAGTGGACCAATACCATTGTTAGGATACCTTTTGTTCCTAATGTAATTTAAAAACTTACTCCTTATAGGCCACAGATTTCTCCTTGTGTCCCTTTGCCTCCCTGATCTAATTTCTACAACTCCTAGCTTTGATTTGTATTTGTTACTATCAACTTCCCCTTTCTTGTGTTGTTCTCTCTCTATTTTTATAGCTGCCTTTGCTTCTCCCCTAAACCAGGTTGGTTTTTTAAACCAATATAGTTGTCTTCCTTGATGGTGGCTTTTTGGGCGTCTACTAAAGTGTTCTTAAATGTCTCCCAATTACGTTTTTTTTCTGTTTAAATTCTTCCTCCTGGCTGATTTGGCTCATGATGGTTTTCAACTTTCTGGCTCTTTTAAAGGACCAAGTATATATGTTCCTGATTTAGACTTGAGTCTGTTTGGACATTATAAATGTGATCAAATCATGATGACTAGTACCTAAGGTATCATTAAAGAGATGCTGATCACAGAAATAAAAATTGTCTATCAAGACTAATCTTGTGAAGTACAACAGGGCGTCTAATGATCACAAATAGTCAAGACCTCTGTTTGACATCTCCACTAAAAGATATTGACTGACAATCCATAACAACCCTTTCAAAATATTAACTAACCCATTTTAAAGCCCAGTTGCCCCCCCCCCCCAAAGTGTAGACATTCTACATTAAAGAGTAACGTCAAGTTTCTTTACAAGATAAAATGAAAAATTCTCTTAATACCATCCTACTTTTAAAATGCCCCTGTTTTACACAGGTCATACATATACTCAGATTTTTAGCCCTTTATTTTAATGAAAACTCTGTGCTTACTTTTGAAAGGAAGTTAATGAGGGCAATGAAGAAATGATCTTAAATAATTAAATATATTTTCCCTCTGCCTTCAAATAAAACAGTTTAAATTGTTCAGTCTCTCACACTCCTCCCTCCCCCAATTTATATTTCCTGGACAGTTAATTCTCCTGAGGGAATTTTAAAGTGAGGATCTAGACCTCTGGAAATAAAAGTTCATAAGAGAAGTACTGAGAGTTCCTTCATCTTCCAAGGGTGTGTAGTTTCTCAAGGGTTTTCCTTCTCTTATTCACACCTAAAACAAGTGAATTGCTTGTTTCCGGAGATCGTTTGGGATGTATCTAAATATGGGTACAGTTCTTTAGGAGCTGTTTCAAAGTCTGTCGGCCCCCACCCCTGCACAGTTGGCTCCACAGAGGAGCTTGAGCTGAAGGCGAAGCTGGGGGCAGAATGGGAGCTGGGGGAGGGCTAGAGGCAGAGCTGGCTTGGGTGCCAAGAGGGAATGAGGGCAGAGGTGGGCTTGGTCCTGGGCGGGGTGAGGAGGAAAGAGCTGGGGGCAGTGTGTGGCCGGGTGGTGCTCCCTTCCTGCCCCCCATGTGGGCTGCCCCAGGCTCTACTGTGTGCGCCCCTCCCCCCCCCCCAATCGTTCCTCTGTGCCTCTCTAAGAGGGCTCACTGTGTTAGAGAGACAGAGTAGGTGAAGTAATTATTTGGACCAACTTCTGTTGGTGAAAGAAACAAGCTTTCAAGCTTTCGTAGAGATCTTCAGCTCTCTAATTACGGCTTGGCTACACTTGCAGATGTAGAGCACTGGGAGTTAAACCAGCCTTTGGAGACCGCAGCAGGGAAGACGTTGCAGTGTGTTTATACTGTCAGCTGCAAGCGCACTGGCATGGCCACATTAGTAGCTCTTGCACACTGGGATAGCTACCACAATGCATTGCCCTTTGTGGCATTGCATTGTGGTAGCTATCCCAGTGTGCAAGTGGCTGCAGCATGCTTTTCAAATGGGGGGATGGAGTGTGACAGGGAATGTGTTGTGTGTATGGGAGGGGAGAGAGCATGTTTTGTGAGGTGAGTGTGTCTGCATGCTGTCTTGCAAATTCAGATAGCAGCAGATTCCCCCTCTTCCCCCCTTCCACCCACCTACACTCACAACAGCAGCATTTCACACTAATGGTTTGCTTTGTCGTGGAGTAGGTAAGCATGCTGGCTGTCAGAAATCCAGCTTTGAAAGAGGATATCTGCATGCCTGCAGCCGATTTCAAAACAATGAGAAGAGTGGCCACTTGACTTCAGGGGAGTATAGAACATTTGCGGAGGCCAATCACAGCGCAGTAATGCAATACCTCGTCCACACTGACTCCCGGGCATTTCAGCCAGGGTGTCGCAAGCATTATGCTTCTCGTGGAGGTGGATTACCAGGAGGACTCCAGCTGCAGAGTCCAGGCGCTCGACATGCCTTGCCAGTGTGGACACCTCAGGAGTTAGGGCACCTGGGACTGCTTTAATGTGCTCTAACTTGCAAATGTAGCCAAACCCTAAGCTTGAAAGCTTGTGTTTCACCAAGAGAACTTGGTCTGATGGACGATATTACCTCACCCACCTTGTCGCTCTAATATCTTCAGATCAGCATGGTTACCCGAACACTGTCAACAAATTTATATGTTGTTGATCAAAAAGGAAAAAACTCTCTTATTTTGTTAGAGCTGTTCATAAAGTTTTATATTCTTCTACTCCAATAAAAATAGAGTTTGAGAAGAAAGTATCTTCATGGTAATTAGATTAAACAAGTTCTTAAACTGAGTTTTTGGTGGTATGAAAAGGAGCTGGCATGGGAATTTTCAAATAGAGAGAACTAAAACTTGCTGCAAGTGATCTTTATATTTCTTAAAACTCTTTTGGATGTCATCCTTTTTGTCACACCTCCTTTGGTAGCTTGCCGTAGTGCCTGAATGATGGTTATGCCTACTTTCCTGTTCGTTGTGTTGTTTTTATTTCTAATTTATTTGTCTTTTTTACTCCTTTGCTGCAGTATCCCTTGCTCCTCCTCCTCCTTCCATCCTACAGGTAACTCCACAGTTACCACTGATGGGATTTGTTGCCAGAGTTCAAGAAAATAGTAAGTTTGCTTCTTCCTTGTGCTATGATTGGGTATGGCTTTTGTTTCATGTGTGGAAAAACCTCAGCTATACGTAGCTAGAATTCTGCTTTTTAATACTTTGCTTTGTTTGGTGAATTTCAAGTAAAAGGAAAAAAACAAACAAGATGAAAAATATTTGTCAAGGGAATCTGATCCTTTCTCTTCCCCAACACACTGTCTTAGCCCTGGTCTACACTGGGGGTAGCGTTAGGTCCCCATGAAACTAATTAGGAAGCTCTTGCCTAGAGATCACTACTTTTAATCTGCTACCCTAGTTCTAGAGGGTGTTTTTGCTGATCTTCCTGCTTATTTTTAGTTTCAGATACCCCCCCTCCTCCTCCACCTGTAGATGAGCCAGTCTTTGATGAGTCCCCACCTCCACCTCCACCCCCAGAAGATTATGAAGAGGAGGAGGCAGCTGTGGTGGAGTACAGCGATCCTTATGCTGAAGAGGACCCTCCATGGGCACCAAGGACCTATTTAGAAAAGGGTAGGTGTAAAGAGAGAGAGATGGTGGTATCGTCAGTTCTGCAGCCTTTTGCTAACATCCCTAACTTCAGAATTTATATGAATTAAATGAGACTCTTCCAGTAGGCCTGTTGATTGCTTGGATAATCAAGCTTTTATATCATTAATCTGCAAATCCTAAAGAACTCACTTTGTCACCTTCCTGTCAGTCCATGTAATTTGTGATTCTAGCGATTTGCTCTGGCTGGAGAATTGATCTCTTCAGCTGAATCACAGTGGATTGTTGTTGTTTTTTAATTCAAAAGAATTCTCTTGGATGCCACCATGTGTCAGTCATTGCTATGTAAGACAAGTTTCTTGCACATTGCTTTACTAATACAATACTGGAGATTAAAAGTATGCTACTGCATGGTATCCCAGCTGATTTCGCCCCTCTTCCCATTGTACTGGATACGGTGTCTGTAAAGTACAATTCTGCAAGGTTATCAGGAACATAGAACAGGGAATGGACTTTCTGAGTCAAGTCCAGTCCCCCGCTTTCATGGGTAACCCATCATATAATCCTGTTCATAAATTTATCAAGATCATTCTTAAAATTAGTTTTAGGTTGCCCATCCCCAATACTCCCATTGGAAGGCTTTTCCAGACAGTCACTTCTTGTAGTTAGAAACCACCTTCTAATTTACAGCCAGGGATGGGGGATTTGTGGTGCAGGAGGATGCTCTGGGTTGGGACCAAGGGGTTCAGAGGGCAGGAGGGAGGATCAGGGGGATTGGGATATGGGTGTGTGTGTGAGGGCTCTTGGTGGGGGCTTTGGGGTGGGCTTGAGATGAGACGTTTAGGGTGCAGGAGGGTGCTCTGGGCTGAACTGAAGGATTTGGAGGGGGGAAGGGGAATCAGGGCTGGGGAGGGGGGCCTCGGGAGTGAAGGTAGCACTTACCTCAAACAGCTTCCAGAAACAGCAGCATGTCCCTCCTCTGGTTCCTATGCAGAGGTGCGGCCAGGCAGCTCTGCATGCTGCTCTGTCTGCAGGCGTCGACCCCACAGCTCCCATTGGCTGTGGTTCCCAGCAAATGGGAGCTGCAGCTCTGGTGCTTGTGGCAGGGGGAAGCACACTGAGCCCTCTGGCTTTTACCCTGTGCGTTGGAGCCAGTGGGGGGACATGCTGCTTCTTCTGGGAGCCACGGCAGTGAGGGAGCCTGCCTTGTCGCACTGTGCTGCTGACCAGACTTTTAACACCTTGGTCAGTGGTGCTCACCAGAGCCCCAGGGTCCCTTTTTGACCAGGCAGTCGGGTCAAAAACCGGACACCTGGCAACCAAGAGAAAAAATTCATGCATGCAAGAAAAATAAATTCAGAGAAGTAGCCGGGGGAAAAATGAAGATTGTGAAGAAGCAACCTCTGCCAGTCCCAGCAGACTGCAAAACTGTTGTCTCTTTTCCTACCTAGCTTCTGTAAGTGTGTGGTTCACAAAACACACAGTCACCGGCAGGCTGAGACAACTTGTCAGACAAAATATCTGACTTGCAGGATATTTGCATCCATTGCTACACCTAGTGACCTTTCCTTGGGTCTGATTGACATTGTTCTATTGATGCACACTGACTCTTTTGTTTGATAAACATTGCTTCAGCTTATTTGTGTCAAGAAGGCTTATTTCTATGAGGGAGGGCAGGAAAAAAAGCCACCGATACAAAGCATTACTGTCGCAGTGGAGTGGGGATGCTGATTATTGACCTTGGTGCACCTGACATGGAGTGATCAGATTTTTCTGGGAGGTTAAATCTCTCCATTGCACTTTCTTCTGTGAGAATAGGTGGCATGTTTTCTTCAGACTTGGAGCAATACAGGTCACTTCTGTAAGTCTTTACCCCTGTTGATCAGATTCATTGTTCACTAACATTTGCTTCTTGCTTTGTATCCTGGGTTGTAGTGAGGGCACTCAGCAGCATTAATTGCATTCTGGTTGCAGGGCAAATATCTCCCCTCAGTTCCAGTTGGCCAACCCCACTGTTTTCAGTCAGGTTGCCGAGGTTTAACTGGGGGCACTCACTGAATCTTTTTGCAATGGATAAACCCAAATAACTTTCATATCCCAGGGAAAATTTGCAGTGCCAACTCTTTAGGGAAAAAAACATCTTATGTATGATTTGAGCAAATTTTGAGATGAAAGTTAGAACCATGATGAATGTGACTCCCCATGAAGCCATTTTAGTCATTTTATTTTGGGAAATTTGGGCACAAGTAGTTAAATGTTTAAGAAGGTGAATGGTTCCTGGATGAAGGTCTGATATCCTCAGATGAAAGGAGCCATGTAGGTAGGAGTAGACAGACAAAGGCTAAAGAAGTCAAATGGGTAGACCTAAGATGGCAGCAAGATGACTATTCAGCAGCCTTCAGAGCGACTCTTCCAAATCTCTTCTGAAAGGTAATGTCAGGATTTTGCACATTTCCATATCGAACAGGGTAAAGGGGGAACTGCTGGTTTGTAAACGATCTCCATTGTGAAAGGAATTTTTGATTGGTCCCTCCTCCCACCCATTAGCTTTCGCAGAAGCTCTAGGCAGGTTCCTTTTGCTTCACAATGGCAGCACCCAGACGAACCCTCCAGCACTTCTTCTCAGATGCCATAGTAGGGATGGAGTTTCATTTTGATCTGATGAAGGATCTTTTGTGGGATCCCTAACCCCCTCTTCCCACAGAATGATTTTGTTGGGTAAGTTTTTACAGAGTTACAACAACCTTTAAACAGTGCCTTCAGTCTGTGAATGGAGTACGAGGGGCCAAGGTAGGCGAGTTGGAGACACTATAATTAACTCTTCTGGCTCTGAATGACTGGGGTGGGGAAGATTGAGTTTTGAAGCTTACCTACTTTTGAACAGACACATATGTAAAAGGTGGCCCCGGTTTGTTAGTAAAGGAAGTTTGGTGCTCTTTGGAAAGAGGAGTTCTGAGAGAAAATCAATAGTGCAAATTCCCTGTGGGTTGAGGCTGTAGATGAGATGGTCATGGGAGTATGTTTTAGATCACTTAACCAGCCAAAATAACTATAAAGGTATATCTGATCTGGAGAGTTGGGGAGTGCCAAAAAGGACAAAAAATTGGTAGTCTGCCATTTATCTGATCAAGGAGTAACAAATATGGTTATAATGCAGAAAATGCAGGATTCCAATCTCAAACCTAATTTTAATATATTACCTAATTGTCTGAAGAGGAAATATAATGCAGCCAGTTCTCTTCTCCTGGCCCACCCCCACAGGTGAAAGGAATTATTGTTCTGCTATGTCTTCCCCCTCAAGCTTTACCAGCACAGCGGGGGCCAGTAGGCCTCAGGTGATGGCTGTTACTCAGTAAGTTCAGGACAGCTGTTCACCTGCCAGCAGATGTACTCAGGTTTTAGGCTAAGGTGCCCATCAGACATCAGGAAGCTTCCAATTGCAGTCTTGGATGCATTGTCTTAGCTTCTCGGGCAGGGCGGAGAAAGCAGGTGAGTGCTGAAATTTAAAATGTGAGTGATCACACAGCAAAGTCATGCAATCAGTGTTCAGTAAAGACAGTGGTCTGTTTCCTCTGTTTTGAGAGATTTCTGGTTCCAACAGTGTTCCCCATTTTAAGTATAGAATCTGTGTCTCAAGAATCTTTCAAATGGTATAAATGTTAAGCGCAATCCCTGTACTATTCATAAAGCAGGCTTCCTACCTGTGAAATAAACCCCACAAACCAAACTCCCTGGAAATGGGTAACCATTCTATTTAGCTTAGGAGTTTTTCTCCCATTTTACTAAGGGAAAGGGAAGCCTTGATTCATCTTTCTTTCAGCCCGTAAGCACCTAATAGTTCCTTTCACATGAAAAACTTTGACTTGTCATAATCTTGCCCGTATCCCCCTGCTTCTTGCTTGGAGGCTTTGGGAACAAGTGTGGAATCTGGAGTTTGAGATGTGTATACATTGGATTGTAGTCAGTGGAGGAAGAGAGGCTGAGATTAGATTTTGTGGGACTGGTAACAGAAGTATCCTTGATCAAATTGTTTGAAACTTTTAACAATTCTTCACTGAAAGCTACTGGTATCTCATTAAGTGTATAAGACAACTATTGCCATAGAAGTGGTTTTGTCATGTATAATGCGTCAAATCCGGTTGAAGAATTATTGTGGATCACACCAATATGTTATACTACATATATATGTTGTGCTACATATTTATATATATGGAGTCTATTCCATTAAAACTTTGTTTTGAACATGTTAACAGTCATGCAGAACAGATCTCTAAACTTTAAATGGTACAATTACTGCATTAAGAAGATTCCAATGTTTTAGCTATCCTTTAGATCTTGTGTTGGTTAAAAAAAAAATCTTGAAACTACAAAATATAGCATTAGCTGTTTTTTGGAGGCAGAAATTGTATTCATAGTGAGAGTGTATCTGGCCAGAAGAAAATAATTTAAATTTGAAACAAGAATGCTTCAGTCCCCATCTCGGACTTTTATGCGCCTGTGAATGAGAACATCTGAAAGCAGCAAGGTAATTTGTAAACGTCCCAGTAGGCAATAAGTGAGATGCTTTCAGATTCACAAGGTGAATGATGTTGGGGGAGGAAGGGATTTATACTGGATATATGAAATAGAAGAGAATGGGGTGGGAAATGAACTCCCTGCTGTTAGTGCGGGGATCCCCGCCAAAATCTAATTCCGATCCTTTTTCTTGGCACCAAATGACTACGGGATTGTGTTAAGAAACAAACAAAAGAACTTGATGAAATGAAAATAAGAAAAATTGAGGTTCTTCCAGTGTATGATGTGCAAACAATTAAACAATAGCTCAGTGGGATAAGAGAAACTCAAGGAGATCTTGAAGGCAATGGTGGATACCACGTGAATGTGAATAATTTGGTTGCTGTACAAAGGCCACCTCTAGATATTTTACTACATTTTGCTGGATTTGGGGGAGGAGAGAAGTGCTTGAAATTCCTTTTCTAACATTCTAGGGCAAACAAGCTCTAAAGCCAAAGTTCTACATTGAAAGGGACTTGCATACTGGAGGAACTTATGTATTTATCCTGCTGTGAATGAACAAAGCTTTATCTGCTGCAAAATCATTCTCTCCATGGCAATGGCTTGTGCTCTCATAAACAGGATTGTCTGTGCTACATGATCAAGAGAAGAAAAAACTGTTTTTGCCCACAAGGTGGACATTCAGTTATCCCCAACAATTAGCAGTAGCAATGCCAATGATTTTGTGTAGCTTTTTGTACATCTGTTCTCTTAAACTTTAACTTGATAGGAAAGAAGTTCTAAGAGACCAAATTACTGTAACTTATGTATGCAGAATTTGAGGATGTAGAAGTAGGAAAACTGTTGAGAATTGCATGGGAAATGCCATGGATCTAGATTGTGGCTGCTCTAAAGTATGGCTCTGCTCTGAAATGGTACCTTAGGGTTCTATGTCTAATAGTACACAGCAACACTACACAATAGTTTTGGGTAGGAAGTGGATACCAGATCCACTTTAAACTGCGGGCGAAATTTAAGTAGGCATGGTGCAGTTATTCTGGGGATGTTAAATTTGGGCAGGGCACCGTATAATATTAATGACCACTGGCAGTTGGAACTTCAGTTTTTTCTCTTCCAGGATGGGGGCCATGCTAAAGAAGATTCTTAACCAAATGAAGCAAATGGTCAGGAATGGATATTGAGAAGAGAGGAATCTTCCTCCAGGCCATGTAGGAAGGGAATATGGTCTTATCCTCCCTTTTCACTTTCAGAATGCCAGGGTCTGGGACCAAATCTTGGCTAGGTTTATGGTCCGTTTGTTATAATCCAGCAGAAGTCTTCTGCCAAACCAAATATAGTTGTCTAAAAATGGTGCAAAAAATAATCAGCTGGAAAAACCAGTTTACAACCCAGTGGATAACTATTTTTATGGTTTGCATTGAAATGTGTTCAGCTACACCTGAAAATAGGTCCTGCCTAAGACTTGTTTGAGGGAAGGTTGCCACCTGTTGAATCCCTAATACTACTGCTTCAGCATCTGGAGCTCTCACTGAAATGCTGGCCCTGACTCCATATAATTTAGGAACTCTGCCAAGATCATAGCTTGAAGTGGTGTGACTGCAGACAAAAGGATTAAGCGTTCTTTGAGAATGAGGCAAAGGCCCCAGTGCAAGAGTAATTCACAGAAGGAACAGATTACAAGAAGAGATCTCAATGCAGATTTTGTTTTTTCTTTATATTAAAAAGTCATTTTATAAGAGAATCAAGGAGCCAGACTTCCATGATTTCAACATGGAATGATGAAGAACATATGTTAGTAAACTAGAAGCGCTGAATTTATCCCAAATTATCAGAAGGGAATGGTGCAAACTGTCACATGAGAAAGTAGGAAATCAGAAGGTACCATCTAAACAGATGGATTATTGGTCCTCAGTTAAGACATTTTTCCTCTTAAACTTCTTTCTCTCCTGACTATTAGATAGGGCAGGAACATTTTAGTTAAGAGAAAAACACCTTAAAATTAGGATCCACCATAACTTTAATATATTTTTAAATAGGAATTTGGGAGGATTGTATCACACAAACAAGAGTTTCCTGATTAAATAAAAATGGTTTTCAGTGCTAAATTTCCAAGATCAAAACCAAATACAATAAACATTTATTCATTTCACCATTCATGTTTTATTCCCTTAGAATGGTACAGTGAGAACTGGTTAGAATGCATTAGTTTACAAATAGAGGAATGTAAAGAAGAGCCCATAATGCATGCTTTTTTAATGCACTTTGTACAAATGAAGTAATTCTACAGGTCAATGTTGCACATATTAACACTGTTTACTGGATATCTATTTTGACTCTCCATTGCATTGTGTTTATGAATTCTGCTTATCATCTGGAAAAAGCCAATACCTAGAGCAGACATTTTTACTGAACTTCTCTGTGACTTCCTTCAATGAAAAGCTGCATCTTCTGTTTGCAAACTCATCATGAATTTTGCAGTACTTCAGGACACTTGACTTCTGAACTCATGCTGTTGTTTATTTCCCCCTGGATTTGGGTCAGATAACTTCTGTTAATTCACTAGCATAAAGAGTCAGAATTTCTGTGCAACATGCATTTTGTGTCAAGGCCAGTGCTAGGTGTGCCAGTGCCAACTGCTTAAAGTGATTATTGATGCAAGTTGCTAAAGCAGTACTCAGATTCTGGCATGGATAACTTGATTTCTGGTGCACATTGTCATAGGAATTAGAGATGGAAAAAATCTATTGGGTCACCCTCTTTCTTTCCAATACAGGCAAGACCCCTGCTTAATATTGCTGATGGTTTGACCCAAGTGATTTGGCTTCCATCACTTCCCTAAGAAAACTGTTGCACAGCTTAATCTTTCAAGAAGTTTTTCTAACATCTAGCCTAAAATTTCCTTTAAAGGGTCATCTGATACTTCAGCAGAGCCCCACTCTTTGGATAATTTATCTGAGTCCCAGAGTTGGGGCTGCACATGTGCATTCACAGACTGAGATATATTTGGGATTGGGGTTACATGGAAACCCAGAGCTCCTACTTCCCCTAAGTTCTTTTCCTACTACAGTTGAGAATTGCTCCCAGAATCATTTCCCCTTCCAGACTTCATTACAGTGCTCTTTGTTCCTCTTTCCAGCCTGTGTTTGGACAGGCAATTAGTTTGCATTTTGCCAATCTATAAAAATTGGCATTAGTTTAGTAGCACTTGGTAGCATTTGTAGTTTTGCATTTAGGGAGCTGTGTCTGCGCCAGTGTGGAGCCAACCCAAACTTTGTCTAATCCTGCTGTGTTTATCCATCACGTGAAGAATCTGGAAGATCAGCATTCAAGAAAGCATTGAGTTTTTTTATAAAGGCTGAGAACAACCAGAGTTCAATCAATAAGGATTAGGAAAAAGCCCAGCATTAGTTGGAAGTTTGGAAGGGCTTTGGGGTGGGTGAGGGCAAATTCTGGGATTCCTCGGATGAGTGGAATTTTGCCACATTGCCTGAGACACACGAGTGCTGCACACTGTGGCCACTGCAGTTACATTTTCTCCTTCTCTCACCAGTACCTTCCCTTACGCAGTGTTTTTCTCTCTCTCCTCCCTCCCCTAGTCGTGGCGATTTATGACTACACAAAAGACAAGGAGGACGAGCTCTCATTTCAGGAAGGTGCCATCATTTACGTCATTAAGAAGAACGACGACGGGTGGTACGAGGGTGTCATGAATGGCGTGACGGGGCTCTTCCCGGGGAACTATGTGGAGTCCATCATGCACTACTCTGAGTGAAGACCACGGGGTGCAGAGCTGCACCTTGCTCCACAGGAACTGTCCGGGCTCTTCAGCTCTCCCCTAGGGGCCCACCAGGTGAACTGCCCGATGGATCATTGTAACAAAACCACCCTTGTGTTTTGCTTTTTTCATTCTACAACAATAGTGATTTGAGTTGTTGGAACAAATGGTTCTTCCAGCTCCCAGCAGTGGCTGTGCCTGACCCACTCAGCTGTAGACAGTGGAGATGTAACAAACTTGTTAAGTAGCTGATACTTGGCTAAAATTCAGACTGATTCAAGGGTGATCTGGGATCTTTCTCAGGAATACTGTATGCCCCTGTGATATTACCTCTGGCATTAGTGCCTGGCACCAGGACATCCTGGCTGCCAGTGCACAAGGGGTTAATGTAACGGGCCAGTGGAAATCCCTCACTTTTTCTATACGCACATGCAGCTGGAAGGACACTTGTGTGCTAGCTAACGTTTGGATTCCTACACAAAGCAGTTCCTGTATCTGACTTCCAGATGGTTCGTTACATCTTTAACATAAACCCATCTGCACCTCCTCTGCACATGTAGACTGATGATGGGGGGGGGGGGGGCTCTTACAGGGCTGGCTCAGGCTCACTTACCTTTGGGTTTAGATAGTTAAGATGGATGCAGCCCAGAAGACCTCACAGTGTGTAATCCTAGTCCTTTGACTGCCCCAGGTTAGAGCTGGGTGATGCCTGGGTGGAGAAAGTTCTCCCCTTTGATATGATCTCCCAGCCTGCTGGGGCGGAGGGGTTAAGTTGAACACAAATGCAGTTTGCGGTGAGGGGAAAATTAAGTTTATAGGTTCCTAGGGAGTCTGAGGCTAACTCGAGGGGTTACGGTTTAGATCTATTCGTGCGTGATTGTATGAGATGGATTATTCATCCTAAATGTCAGTATTATGCACAGTGTCATTTAAAAAAACAATCAGGTCTTGTACATTGGCTCTTTTGTACTCTGGTTCCAGATCTGAATATATGCTGTGACTGCCCTGTGTAGAGGCAGGACAAAGAGCAGCTGGTGTCTTCAGGTCTATTACCAAAATCTCCTTTCAGCGGAAGGCTGCCCTATGTGTTGGTTTTCCATGGAAAGCTACGCATGAACTGTTCCTTATTAGAGCTCTTTTCCCTGCCCCTTCCAGTGTTTATAAAATAGTAAATACCTTTCATTGCTATACCTAGCCAGGTGTGAATCTCCCACTACAAAGGTTCATGTACAGTTGTAGGTTGTTTTTTAATACACTCTCAAATGGAAATGCCACCCCTTGAGGTGTCTTCACAGATCAGTGTAAAGAACTCAGAACGGTCATATGTGGGCTAGTTTAGGAAGAACCTAAAACACACGAGGAGTGTTAACATAGGCCATTAACACAGCATGGTCATTGACCTGCTGAGGTGGTCCACGTTCGGGGGGAGGACAGCCTCTGTGCATGTAGTTTGATCTCCTATAACAGACAGGTAGGGAGCCACGTGTCTTCCTGAACTACTTTTATTTGAGCCAAGATGGAATTCCAGCCAGTACCACTAGTAACTTATTCAAGTCTACATAATGCTGCAGCAGTTTGCTAAGGCCTGTGTCCCCAATGGAATATTGCAGGAAGCTTAGTAGTGATAACTAACTGGAGGCTGGTTTCCTTCGTTCCTTTCACGATAAAAAGGTGCAGTCAAGCCAGTCTCATAACACAGTATCTTGTGCAATATCTTGCCGGAGCTGTGCATTTAGAGCAAACAGGGAGAGTTTGGCTAGAAGGGACCTTTGCTAAGCTGACGCATGAGGGAGCAGAAAAGGGGAAGAAATGGACAACTTGTGCCTGTCTTCCTTATACTCCACATATGAAGGCTCTTTTGGAGCTTGTCCATTGCGAGCTGGCCCTGCAGTCTAGCTGCTGTTGTCAGGAAGCGTCTCCACTCAATTACTCCTTCTGGGGGGTCTGCTGCAAAAACAGTTCTGTTGAGCTGTAGCTTTCATGGCCTGCCACACTGCATGTGACAGGGCTCAGCCTGCCCTCCTGGACTGTGCCAATTGCACTGTCAACCTTGATGAATGACACTGACCAAAAAAAATCCCTTTTGGGTTTTTTTTTGTCTTGTAGTAACAAAATGGATGAAAGCAGCCATTCCCCACTGTCCAGGCTGGGGAGACGGAGCTAGTTTCTTAGGCTTGGCTACACAGGACATCGTGATGAACTGAAGTAGGATGTGAATTTAAAGTACACAAGCTAGTCTGGGTCATTTTGTCATGTAACTGAGCCCCAAGAACATGTCTTCTCTGCATGTATCAGGGGACACCCCCCCCCCCCCCCCCCCGCTCCCGACATGGCTAAAACACAGCTGCATTGTGTAGTGTAAAGGGGGCCCTCACCTACTCCCCAGCGTGCTCTGTGAGAGGGGAACCCGGTTCTGGTCCCATCTACGCTACAGAACAGCTGTGCTTTGCTGAGTTTGGAACATCGGTGGTGTAAGTTGCTCCCTGGATATGCTTGTGCCAGAGCTGGGGAACAGAATCAATCAGTATTCCTTAAACTAGGTGTTCCCATTGGAAAGACATCTCATGAAGCAGCGGATTTGTAGAGTGCAGAAGGCCAGCAGACAATGTGCAGCTCCTTCCCAAAGCGGCTTGTGTTTTGTTTGCTCCCCGCTGGCAACATTACCCTGATGAGATGGTGCATCCTGCAGAGCCACAGTGGAGGGAGTTTCTGGGTCGTCACCTGCTGGTTTGATGCTTTTTTTTATGCAGTACTAATGTTGTAAAAAAAAAAACACGTGTCAGGTTTTATGCATATTTTTTATTTTGTACAGCTTTGAATTCTGTAGATTGTCCACGGCTGATGCTATGTAATGAGCATAGACCAGGCCCAAAGTCATGGGATTTTGTATGTAGTTACATAGACTGCATGCTATTAACGTCAGTGAGGGTTGTGTTTCCAGTTTTATCATTTGTAATCCCTCCCTCAAAAATGTTTTTTTAATTGAATACTTCCTGGTCCCAGTACCCTGGGACACAGTTTACTGATGCTCATACCATACATGTGCCCCTCTGTCAAACTACTGAGCAGAGAGTTGGGCTGGTGCCTGTATTACAGCCAGGGGAAGGGAGCTGGCTTTGAATCTTGGTTCGCTGAAGAGATTTCTGCTTACACGAAGCGGCTGCATGTTTTTGCTTCCCTCGGTGCTCACAGCAGCTGGCACAGGAAATTCTGCAACTGGGTCCAAAGTCCGGAGATACTGTGGTGACAAGTGCCATATGAGAACCCAGATAACAAGTTGTGCTTCTCCATGCATTGCCCGCAAGGGCCTCCTGTTTTCTTCTCCTGCTGCCTCAGCACCAGAAATTGTTCCCCATGTTGCTTTACTATTTTACAAAGTCATTTTTTGGGACGGGGTGGGAGGGAGCAATTTGCTGCCTAGTGCTGCTGCACATCTTGGAGAATTACGGTCTTGACTCTTCACCAGTAGGAGATACAACTCCTCCAAACCACCCCTGTGCGGGAGGGAAAGAGCAAACGATATGGGAGGGTCGCAAACAGTTGACATGCTAGTGGACCTAGTGGTGGTCTCCATCACCCCAGCAGTTGGCAGAAGAGTGGAGGGGGTTAGAAGACAAGCTCCTGCCTCCCAAGGAGATTTGTTTCCCTTCTCTCTAGCCCCTGTGTGGCAAATTCAGGGGCATCACTTCTCACCCCTATAGAGCTCATGTTCTCTCCCCTTCTCCCCCCCCGGCCACCTCCTTAGTTACTTCCCCAGAGCCTAGAAGTGCCTGTCTTTTCTCACGCACCTAGTGCCAGGGTCAGCATTGCCAGGCTGAGCTCTGAGAGGGGAATACTTGTTAACCAAACTCATTAGTAGCTGTGACATCCTGCCCCACCTGGGCTGGGGGTGAAGCATGCTGAAAGGCAGCACTTCCTTGTGCATTTTTGGGGTGCAGCAGGGAGAGGAGGTGCTCTTCACCCAGCAGGATTTGTTCAACGAGGAATACTCCCATCCCCGCACACCTTCTGCCAGCAGTGCCAGGGAACCACACGCCTCTCCGAGGCAGTGTTCTAAAACTTGAAGCCCTGTGCCCGGGTAATTACAGTGGGACACTAGTAGCTGGTTTTCCAAATGCAGTGAGCAGCGTTGCGGGCAGATTTTGGCCAGAGCAGTTTTTGAAAACATCGGCCTTAGCAAGGTTAAGGGGACAGTGCACAGATGTTGCATTTGCCAAATGGGTTCATCTTGCTTACGGCCCCTCTTTTGTATTTGGGACCAGTCAGAACCAAATTCTGAGGGTGGAAGACACAACAGGATGGAATCAATTTTTTTTAGACCATACTCTATTATCAAGACCATTACTAATTTCTGACCCCTGCAGCATCGTGGTGAAAAACAATGCAAGATTTGTATATTCAGTAGCTGAACTCGCTCACCAGTTCCATGGTCCCAGTGCGCGGTTTTGAAACGCCAAAAATAACAGTGCCAGGGACCCACTGTCTTTGAGAAAATACTTGAAAGCAAAATTGATGAAACCAGGTTTTGAGAACAATTCACAGACCATGTTCCACTTCCGGTTTAGTCTGAAATCCGTGGGTTAGGTGCAGCTTCCAAGGGTACAGTAAACATGGTGATTCTCTTAGCACATTGTACTGTTGCTCCTTGCAAGGCACGTCACCACAGGGTGTTTGTGGCAGCCTTTCAACCCCCTGCCTGCTGCCTACCTCCTCCAGGGCTGTGCTTAGATGGGGGGGGGAGTGCGGGGGGGGAGGAGAGTGCATGAGTGCATTTACTACTACTTCGTGATAAAAATTCTACCACTGAAAGAGGAACAGCAGAGCTGCCTACAAATTGGTTTAAGTGCTGCCATCCGCTGAGATTTTTGTAAAGAACATGTGTTTATTTTCATCTTTGAAAAGTGTCTTTTGCAACATGTATTGACATGTGGTTGCTATGAATTCTCTAGAAAAACATCCCTGTCACAGGTCCTCTTCAGAGGCTACTAAGCAATTTTTGGCTCTGGGACTTAATGGGGCTGATTTACACAGACCCTCAACTGTGCTATTGAAGGTGGTAAAGTAAGTTTCAAAACATACAGGACTCGGGGAGTTGCAAGGCCCCAGAAATGAGTTACTGGGTGTGCACCCTTCAAACCCCCTTCCACTGATTGGGGAACATTAATTTTTAAATTTTTTTAATTGTACTTGCAATTAACTGTTGCTGTGTACTAAACCCTCTTGTTACAAGTCCTGAATAAAAACAAAGCACATCAACGTGTCCTGTGACTAACACTTTGTCACACTTCATGGGTTAATCACAGCTGCTGTGGGCATGGCTAGATGAGTTTGTCACACAGCTGCCAGCAGGCACTCAGGTGGCCATACTGTGAAAGATCAGAGCTCTCCCCCCTGCTCCATTAGCAACACCCCATGCATACAGCACAGTCCCTGTTCATGATTGCTGTGATTTGACTGATCCTGGTGATGTTCCCCAGCCCTGCAGCCCAGCATTTCACAAAGGTGTTAAAATCAAATCTTCTCCTGCTTCCTAGGGTGGTAGCAGAGCCACACCCCACCTAATCCCATAGCTAAAGCTCACTTTCCCTTGTGCACAGGGGCAGCATTTGCCAGTGTTCGGCCCTTGGGCCTGGACTTCAAGAAATAGCTGGTGATCCAAATTTGGTCCTTGCCCTGTCTTAAGGCAATAGAGGAACAGCAACACCGCTCTGGGTTGAATGCAGGGTGCAGATCATTTTTCTTAACCACCAGCCTTCCAGTGCCCCTGGGGCAGCCCCGATCCCAACGGTCCCTAATTCCCATGAAGAGTACTTGTCTTTCAACCAGAACTACATCACCCCCTGCTAGGGCTTGTGTCACAGTACGGTGCACTGTGCAATTCACCCCAGCGGGTCGTGTAGATGAGCCCTTACACTCCAGCCATTTGGTTTTGGCGTGTCCAACATCTGGCCTACCAGAAAAACGAGGCTCGGAACCTGCTTCAACACAATATGCTAATTAGCATTTTGTCATGTTTACATCACTTTAGTTTATACAAATGTGTAAATAAACTGTGTACTGTACATAGAACTAACCCCTCTATATACATTCAAAACTAGCTGAACTTCAAATCAGTGCAGGTGACTTTCAATCTTCTGAAATACTTTGAATCTTTTTAGCCCACACCACGTTGTGTTTTGGTTTATGTGGCCACCCTGGGTAACCAGCTTGCGACCACTGCTAGAGCCAGGTTCTCCAGTCACAAGCAGGGCACTGCTGGGAGTGGGGCATAGGTGCAAAAACATGCCTGGAGCCAAAAAGGCAGCTTGCAGGAAACCTCAACCTCGGGCTTTGAAACACGTACTACTCCATCTGAGCTTCCACAGGAATCCCGCTGCTTTATTAATAGGGGCATTCTAGAGAAGTGCAGTATTTTTCCAACGTATTTCCAATAAGGAATTATAAGGCACATATTTTGAGGATGCTGACGAGAATGAACCCATTTTAGGCCTTACTTAGTTGCAGAGCAGACCAGCAGATTTAGTTTCTACTACTGGAACCCGCTAGTCCCATGGTTGGTATGTCAACCTTCGCTCCAGTGAGGCACAGCATCGCCTCATGAAAAGATAAAATGGCAAGACGGAAAATGAAACAAAGCATTAAATTTAACTACATCTTTATTGAATTGTGCATATTCTATTGTATAATGAGCTATAGTGAGTACTTTATAATGCAGTATTTCTGTTGTCCTCTCCCATGCTTAAAAAAGTATATTTATACATATATTTATATATATATTTATAACATGGCAAAGCTCCCCCCAACCTGAAATTGTCAGAGTTTAAAAGAGCCTTGTTTTTTGTTTTGAAAGGGGGGAGGGGGAGCAGTCCCATTCAAAGATAAAATGTGCAATTTTTTTTAAAGCAGTAAACATATGAATGTATTTACAGCACTTTCAGTACAAGCTTGCTGCACAGACAAATCATTGTAATGCTATTTTCTCACATGTGCATCTCCACTATTATAAAAGACACCATCAGTGGCTGCTAACAGTTAGTGTAAGCCAGGAAACAAGCGGTGATGTTCCAGTTCATGCTTGTTCCATGGCAGTTCAAGAGACAGAGTTAGTTACAACGTATGAAGCAGCAGACAGGAAAACCAACCCCGCTTTTTCTGTTTAAATACAAGCTCTATACCACTGCAGCCTATGGAACTACTCACCACTGCAGCGAAAGACAGAAAACTGAGATGGCAAATTGCTTACGAAATTACATTATTTTTCCTGAATGGTGAGATGGGCACTTAATGCGTCTAGATCAGTGGTTTTCATCTTGTGGTCCACAGACCGCTGGGGGTCCACTGACTGTCTAAGGGGGTCTGTGAAACATGATTGAAAATAAAGTTTCAGATCTGTTTTTCTGATCCATTGAAAGTTCGTGAATACCTCCCCCTCCAGGTCAAACCCCAGAAGCGTTGAAGCCCACATTTTAGCGCCCTTTCTCATGGCAGTGGGGTGTGGACCAGAGATTGAATTTCCAAAGGGGTTCACACCTATATTTGAAGTTTTTCAGAGGTCCACAAATGCAAAGAGGTTGAAAAACGCTAGAGAATTATTATACTACAAATGCGCAACAACATCGACTCCACTGGGCCACAAGCCTGCCACCTCTTGCAAAACACCTGCCTTAGCTCGTCATGCTGAACATTGGCACCTGTTGACCTCTTCAATTTAGCTGCACCCAACTCCTGCATGCTCATTCTCAAGAACCAAGAGAGCAGGTAATGGCTCCATCTTTGGTAGACAGCCGTATAATCACAAAGTGGTGCAGCTAGGGCAGTGGTGGAGAAAAGACTCTCATGGTAGAGGAAGAGGCCAATTCTGCCTTCCGAAAGTGTACTCAGGACTTAAAATACCTGACAGAAGCACTGTTGCATCCACTGGACAGCTGAAATTGTCCCCAAAAGGGGTTTTAAATTGTATCCTAGAAGTTCCTTATCTCAGGAATACGATTGAAAAGTCATTCATTAGTTATTATGGTGCTGCACCCCAAACCAAAGGGGGAATTTGTGGTTGGATAATTGACAGTCTTTCTGCCCGCCTCTGCTGCATCTCCTCTCAAGTGCCATACATAGGCCTGATAGGTGCTAAACACCCACAGCATCCAGTCACTCCCCCTCAGCCCCAGAATTAGGCCCTATGTGAGTCCAGATGAACCATTACTGGTTCCATTCTCTGTAGTGTTTGTTGTTTAACTATACAAGGAATAAATGTATGTACAGGATTTATTTTTCTCTTCAAAACTTAAACTAAGATTGTAATTCACGAGATGTAACAATCCACAGAACCCTTTGCTCTCAGCACTCAGTACCATGCAACTTGGAATGCTTTGCTGTCCCCTCCCCCCCAATGAAGAGACTTGAAAGGGAAATGGCAAGTCACTTTACAACAACAATGTAGACCTTATAAATAAAAAGCTTTACAGACAGGAACCTTCAGGGCTTAAACATTTCAAAGGAAACAACATTTCCCCGGACGTATTTGCCATCCATCTGCTCTACAGCATCCTCCTTATTTGAGAGAACCAGGAACTGAAAATGAGTCTAAAGAGAAGTACGAGAACTATTTTCACTGTCCAGGCCGAGGGAAATCGCCCCTCCTCCCAACATACCATAAAAAGTGATGTAAAGTATTTGAAATCACTTCAGTGTTACTATGCTAGAGTATTAACAACAGCAGAGGAACACTGCTTAAATTCCTAACGCGTACCTGTCAAAGAAGAAAAAAATGGACAGATTATTTCGGTCTTTATCTCAGGTTATGGCTGGCTGTTGAATTTGAGTTTATAGTATCAACACTTTGAATAGTTGAGATTTCAGCAAATTCAGTTTTATGGAAAAGGAAAACCTGCATGCTGAACATTTGTGAAGTTGCAAAAAAGATTTAGAGAGTGAGTTGCAACAACCCCAATGCAAATTTATAAACAAGTGTTCTTGGATTTAATTTTCAGTAGAGCTAAAAGATGGACTAGGAGAGATTATGGCCAATTTCACACAATGCCAGCTCAAATTGGATTTTTGCTATTAAGGACCAACAGACTTTAGCTCTATAAAACTAATCCTGCAAGCTGACGTGCATACACAACTACCACGGAACATACCACGGTGATCAGCTAGTCTGACTTCTGGTATATCACGGGCCCCAAGACTTCCTTGAATTAATGCCTGTTTGAATGAGAGCCTACAAATACTAACATTCTGTTTTGAGTCACCCCACTGCAAATCCAGGGCAATGGCATTGATTTCAGTGGAGTTATTCTGGGTGGAGTGGTTGTATCACGCAATAGTCATTTAGATGCCTGCATAAAAAAACAACTAAGATCATGTCAGCTTCAGCTGCATGAAAAAAATAAATAAATCCCCTTTTGGCACCTCTAATGGAATAGGCTCTTTGCAGCTTTCTGTAACCAGTGGGGAAAAAATCATTTTTTCCTTCTAGTGCTGAATCTGCACTTTCACTTCTCTTCTAATGGAAGAAAATAGTTTCAACCAGACTGAGGCTGACTGTCCTTGAATTGAATTTAACCTATGGGCACGGAGGTGAAAGGATGAAAATAGCTTCTTACTGTGCAATGTTAGAACATTCAAGCACTAGACACTAAAGCCATTTCAAAACTACACTTGGCCAAGAATTGTTTCCATTCCCTTTTCTCTGTTCCGAAACCTCGGGGACAGGCTGATTTTTTTCTGCGCTGCACTACAAGTAGTGATCATTCTCTCTGGTACAGTATGGTGGTGCTCTCTACCTTTGCAGACCTGCACATATTCAGCGCAATAAGTTGCTACATATTTGCTACATTCAGAGCTCAAATGTCCAACCGTGGCAAAACAAGTGTTTTACAAGCAAAGCATTCCCAAGGACACAGCACTTGTGTTTGGATAATCAATGCTCTCCACTTTCATGGTAAAGGGCAATGTTCTCCTACGTGCTAGAGGACATCAGCAAAACACGTCAGCTAGTCCTCCAATTTACATGTAAACTCATCCTGGAACGTGTGCACTTCCACGCTAAGCTATCTGAAAACACTTGCATTTCAATCACTCACAATAACCATTAAGGTGATCAACTGTGTGTTAAAAGTACTTTTTGTAGTTAATTGACAGTCTAGGAAATTAAGCCTGGTCCGTCTTTCTAAAGTAACTGAGTCACAGCAAAATATACCATAGAACTAACTATGGCTCCCTGCTGCAATTAAAACAGAGGCAGAAATGCCCCTTTAGCTGGATGGCCATAGGTGCTACCGAGGAGAAGCAGCACCAGGATAACTTCTCCCAGGTGAGCACTGGGACAGGCCAAGTCTATTTTGGAGACACCCTAATTTACCCTGAAGTGGCTCCCTGGTTTCCGGTGCTCCACTGTTTCAGTACACACTTGACTTTGCTTTTTACTTTCTTCTGACTGACCTTTGAATGAATTCTGCCCCCTTCTATGGCACTTAGCAACTAGTGGTTGCTATTTGCTCTGACGTAAGAGGAGATAACCAAACTCAGCTCATTCCTCTCAATTCTCCTTTTACAGAGCGGTTCCCAGTCCTCTCATCTCTTTCCCCCACTTACTCTCTGACCTCATCAGTCTCCCTGTACTTATTCTGATGCCTCAGGCTTGTCCTTTAGCCCTAGAGTTACACCTTGTCCCAAACATAAGAGAAATCAGCAGACTGTCACTGTGTTACATGTTCACGTCACTCTACCTTCTCCACACAGTGATGTCTTCCTGCCTGTTTTGTGTTTCTCTAACTCATTGGTTCTCAAAGTGGGGGTCAGGACCCCTCTGGGGGGCGCGAGCCAGTTCTGTGGGGGTTACGAGCCCTTTCTGCCAGCAGCCAGCCCCGAATAATGTCACTGCCGCAGGCTGCTGGCATCCGGCCCCTGCAGGCAGACCGTGCCCCCATAAGCCCGGTCCCGGCCGTGGCTCTTGGTGGCCCCACGAGCCCGGCCCGGGCCCTGGCTCCTGCTGCAGCAGGCTGACGGCACTGCCACGTGCCCGGCACCGGCCCCTGCAGAGATGGGCTTCTGGTGCCCCCATGAGCCCAGCCCCTGCCGCGGTGGGCTGCCGGCGCCTCCGTGGGGCTGCTGGAACCCCCCCTTCACTGGCCTCGGGGGGCTGCTGGAACCCCCCCCATCCCATCCCCTGCCACAGTGGGCTGCAGGCACGCCCCCCCAACCTGATCCCTAGGGAGGGTCGCGCTTAGAGGCCCGGTGTGGGAAAGGGGTCACCACTACAAAAAGTTTGAGAACCACTGCTCTAACTGTACTGCAGCCAGCCAGCTAACCTAAAGAATCACTGCCCGGCCTTGCTGTACTGAGAGCACCTCTGTCCTGTCTCGGCTGGCTTAGCTTTAGGAAAGTGCTCTGAAAAACACACACCACCTTTTAGTCTCACATCAATTCTAGTCCCTCAGGCAGCTGCAACTCCAAGCACCTTGCAAACCCATCAGTGTTTCCTTACTAAAGGTGAACAAATACTTTTAAAATAAAAAGATCTTCAGAGTCTAAATCATTAACAGCATACACAGGCTGACTAGAAGAGTCAGATTTTCTTACATGGATGTTATTTTCTCTTGTGCGTCCATCCTAGAACCTATGGTAGGGCTTGTGTTTCTCTTACATGACTTGTGAAAATGTTGCTTTACATATTCAAACATTAGCCCCACAACACACCAGTGAGGTAGATAGGCGTTATCCCCATTTTCCAGATGGGAAAATAGATACAGAAAATATCACAACAGGCTAAGGAATGCAGCTCTGGGATCAGCTGCTCTTGCAAGAGAAAAAGCACTCGGAGTGGAGGTCCTAGCAAGTGGTAAATATTTACTTAAAAGTAATTTAAACTACACCTGTATTTTGTTAATAATGTGGGATCACCCCATCTGTTCCATTTGTCTAAAGTATGGCTGTTCAGCTCAATATTCTTTGCGGGGGGGGGGGGGGGAGGGGGAAGCAAAGGCGTTAAAAGAGTGGGAAGAAATGGGACAATTTCCAAACCAATAAGCAGGGAGAAAATTACTTGCAAACAAGGCTTATATATTTGAACACTAGAACAGATCAACAAATACGTGAGAAAAGCAAGTTACCATCAGGATTCTCAAGGTTTGCAACGGCAAACAGGTTTTTTAATTTTTGCCGCCCTGTGGTCTAGTTTCAGTGCGCTTTGTTAAGAGAGCTGCAGCCAGTTTTACTACTCAGCTTGTACCAACACTAGACGGGACAAACACTAGCAAAGACGACAGCACCCTGAAGTAGAGTTTTGCCAAGAACACAAATGCTGAAAAACAAGGGGTGGGAAAACCAGAACTCAAGGAGAAGGTTAACTGCCCCCCCCCCCCTCCTTGAAGTGACCCTATTTAAAAAGGGCACTGAATCTATTGGTTGATATAACTCATGCAGGTACAGAAATACAATAAATCGGAACTGTGGAAATTCCCTGCATTAACATTTCTTCAAAGACACAAAACACGGTCGGATTGCCCAAAACTAACAACCACCAAAAAGATTAATTCCTGTCCCTGGATGACACTCACTCTTTTGCCTGCAAATATGGAATTCGGTTTTCTGATTTCCAGCAAACTCTTCAGTGGCGATTCATGGGAAACAAATATTAGATAAACAAACTTGATCATAGGAAAAGGAGAACAATTCTCATCTGCCTTTGAAGAAACTGCATTCAAGACATTCCTCTGCCATAATTACGAACAAGAGCAGATCCCAGAGGCACCTACATCAAATGAACAAAAGAATGATAGGGCTGACACGCGCCGGTGGAGTTATGGGGGGGAGGTGGGGAATGAAGATTAAAGAATTAACTGATTTAGCTCCCAGAGAACATGGGTGCCCACTGGCAGTGACCAGAAGGTAAACTTATCAATAAAAACGATGAGACTAGAATTCCTATCTGTGCACCTTTAACTCCACTGGAAGGCGTGAGATCGAGCGCCAGCATACAGTACAAGCAGCAGAAGGAACAATGTAGAAAATTACAGCACCCATTAATTGTAGCATAGTTCAACAATCTTGTTACTAAGACACTAATCAGCTAACTGAGCATGCTTAAAATCAACAATGCCAAAGCTTTTAAGGACACTTTATAAGCACAAAAATAGTAGAAACAAAACTTTTGTGAACAGTTTGAAAGATACAAAAAAGTGCCTCTCCACAGCAGTGCTTTAAAAATGCACACAACGGTATAATCTTATTGCTCAAATAAACTACTCGAAACTATGACAATGATTTCCAGGAGCAGCTGGAGGTGCTGAAGCAGGTTCAAAATCAGAAGAAACGGGTCAGCAGAGACAGCACCACACATTTTCCTTTTTCCACACTGCACTTATATAAAAACTATACAAGTACAGATGTTTTGTGACAGCTTCTTTCCTAGTCAAAGTCTTTTCCTCAGGTGGATTACTATACTTTTAAAAAGGGGGAACGCTGTAATGATGCTTCTCACATTGACAAGCCCAACTGGCAAATATTCTTACCAAATATTAGTTTCTACTTTTATCGACGCACATGATCTATTCCAGCGTTGCTTGTGATCTCTGGGCTGCTTTTCTTGGTTTCTTGTTTTAGAAAAAAACGAGAGCATTTAGAATTTATTTTTGAAGGGGGAAAAAAAAAGGTTAAAATATCACCACCCCAATCCCTTTAGTGATCAGGGAAATTCACACAAACGAGCATGTTAAGGTACAGCGCTAATATTGGAGTTATTTTACAATGTACACTGTACTGCACATGCACGAGACGCAAGATCGCTTATACTAACTATACTACCATATCACAAGGTCCGATACCCGGGTAAGACTGCACAATCAAAAACTAGCAAATTACAAGAAAAAGGATTCTATTATGTTGACCTTATGGATGTAATCAGCAGCAAATAAATAACAAATCAAATAAAGTATTCTATTTCCACCTAATAAGGCCCCTGATGATGTAACTGTATTCCTAACAGATTTTATCAGCTCCCAAATTATATCTTTTTTTCAGTCATCTTCCATGACTGCCAGAAGTGCAATTTGTTAATTAATAGGTTTATGCATTCGTTGCCATCTCAAAAGGTCAACCCCCTCCTCCCCCACAAAAACGGGTTACTAGCTATTTGTGGACTGAAATTACCTCTCCCATCCCTCCCTCCCCAAATGAAAGCTTCCAGCTCACAGCTGGCAAATTGCAAACAATGCTTCCTCAAGGGTTCTCAGCCATTTTTTGTAAAGATAATTCATCTCTTCAGGCACAGATAAGGTGAGCATCTCGACACGGCGTGTGCATGTGGCAGAGAGTATTACTAAATACAGAAACAGACCTGTATTTTCAATAAGATGTACACATGTACTGATGATGTATCACATGACAGATCGTTAAGCCTCTGGTGCTGGGCAGAAGAGCCTCCCAATGTGTCAAAGTAAGGGATTGTGGCCTAGCAATGAGTGGAGGAGCTCCAGGCAGGTCTCACAATGAGATAACATATCATTTCTCCTGATCAGTACAGTACACAAAAGCTACCAGGCTTCTGACCACGTTAGAATGTGTATTGGATTGGAATAATATATATATATCCCGCTTCCTGTACGGACAAAGAAACTTGGAGCTGAGAGTGGTTTTCAACTCTTTGGAGGGGAAGGCTCTTTATAGTATAAATATATTTCACTCCAGCCCATTATATATAATTTTTTTTTTTTTTGCTTGCTCAAAATGTATTTATTTTCAGTAGTATTACGACCAGAATGTTTTGGTATGTTGTGTCTGTATTTCCAATCAATTGAGAACGTACAGATACCGGCCAAATGCTTCAGTTCTGTACCATTTACCCGTCACAAACTGCCCAAAGATGCTTTTCTGATTTAAAGTGCCCCCTACATCTTCATGTAAAGGTTTGACTGGTTAGAGTCCAATTCCTAGTAATATATACGTCAGTGGACTGAAACAATAAATACAGATCTACAAAAACATTCTGGTTATCTTCTATAACGCCGACGTAATATATCACAATCTATTATAGAACTACATTTATAATACATGCACAGACATCTCTCACATGGACAGACACTACAAAAAATTTCTTTTTTTTCTTAAATGCAGAAAAAAGTAAGAAAGGTTTTTGGTCCAATCCATATGAAGGATAAAAGAAATTGCAAGGGAGAGGACAATGCCCCTCCATCCCCATGAAATAATCAACCCCAAACCCTCAAACTTTTTGGACTAGTTCTGAAAGGGAATGCATACAGTTACCCTTAGTGACAGTGGGAGACCATGTCTTGGTCACGTTATCACACAAGTCACATGTTCTCTCTCTACACAAAGTACAGATTTGCTGATTGTAGAATTGACAAAGTCACACAAAACAGAGTTCACCTAATGATTAC
The DNA here is from genome assembly GCA_032164245.1 of Sternotherus odoratus. NCBI lineage: Eukaryota > Metazoa > Chordata > Testudines > Kinosternidae > Sternotherus > Sternotherus odoratus. Next base: position 14,758,090 of record JAVMKO010000011.1, on the reverse strand, counting down.
CAGTCTCTAGACAGCTTGGTGTTCTGATCCCTTTTCGGGGGAGCAGGCGGTGGCCCCCTCCGCAACGTTGCATAGCCTGAGATATGACTGCCTCCATAGCTGCCAGTCTTTTGCTGGTCCGCCAGCAGTTCTGGTGGGGGTGGAGGCAACGCCATGTCATCCATCGTGGCAGTCGGCTCTGCTCTGGATACACGGGAAGAAGAGAGGGAACCGTGTCGAGTGATGGACTTCCGCTGCAGGGTCCTATTTAGGTCTGCCAGGAAGCCAGGCTGAACACTAAGGCTGGACTTGGGTGAGGTGGGCACTTGTGGACTGACTGGTCCCTGTGATTCCATGATTTCTGCCTGTGTAAGCCGGGTGCTGTCATTCCGCTTGGGACGTGTGGGCGGAGGGGCTTTTTTCACTGATGATTTGGACCAGGGCTGAGGCTGGGGATTAACAACAGCAATTTTTGGAGAGGTGCTACCTGAAAACACAGCTGGGATCTCTACAGGTGGTAGAGGCAGATCTATTTCTGGTGGCGGTGGTGGAAAATCCGAATCGGATGGAGGAGAAGGAAATTCTACCATGGGATCCTTCCCAGACACACCTACTGCAGGTACCTTTGCTGAAATACCTCCTTGCTGAAGAACTATGGGCAGATTCACCCCAGAAAGATTTAGCTTTCCTGGCTTTGGAGGAGCTGCAGGAGGAGGAGGAGGAGGAGACTCCTTGGAAGGAGATCCTGAAGGCTCTGGTGGATGTGCAAATTTGCTGACGAGGCTGTCCACCGAAGGTCTCTTAGATTCATGGTACTCAGCAGAGCTGCTGGATTTGATGCTGGAGTTTCGTTGAGGGGTTGGAGGTGGTTTCTTCCCTCCAGGACTTGAGGTCTTGCTGGCCTTTTTGACTGGAGAACCTGCCTTGTCCGGGGTAGGAGAAACTGCGGCGGGAGCTGGGGAAGGTGGCGGAGGAAACACTAGGCTGCTCTCAGGTGGTGGAGGAGGAAAATCAGGAGATGGAGCAGAGGTGGGCTGCCACTTGGGCTTTGCTTTCACTGCTGGAGGAGACTGTGGTGCCCCACTTCCTGGGACAGGCTTTAAAGGCTGAGGTTCTGTGGCTGGAGGGGTCGGGGGAGGTGGAAACTGACTGGCTATCTGCTTCACAACAGATGGCACAGGAGACTGAGGGGAGGGGGGAGGTTTAACAGAGAAACTCTGCTGTTTTGGTAAGGTAGGTGGGGGAGTAGGTCCCGGAGGAACAGGTGCTGGTGGAAGAACTTGGGGAGCTGTGAAATTTGGCTGCTTTTTTATTGTAGGAGGAGGGGGAACGAGCCCGGGTGGCGGGATGTGGGTCACGATGGGCGATGCCGCTTTCGCACTCGCCTGCGTGGGGACAGGCAGGAGGGGCTTAGGAGGGGCTGGGGGGGGAGGCACCGCAGGCACAGGGGGAGGGAGAGGCGGTGGTGATGATGCAGCAGCGGGTGTAACGTTCTGTGGAACCTGATGGATTTTGAGAGGGGGTGGTGGTGGGGTGAATGGTGGCACTGACGGGGTGCAGGGGGCTGGTTTCAGCTGTGCCATAGCTGATCCGGGGATAGGGGGAAGAGGGGGGGGGAGGAGGAGGGGGCGCCACCAGCATGGGCAGCTTTCCCAGTGTTGGGGGTGGCGGCGGCAGCATTTGCTGGGTGATGGGGGGAGGTTTAAAGAGAGGCCCAGCATGCTGGGAGGCATTCTGCAGCCTCGTGATGGTGCTGTACTTGACGAACAGGGTGGCCGCTGAGCCGGTTGAAGGTGTCGTCTGGCTGGGAAGAGGCGGAGGTGGCGGCGGCGGAGGGGGTGGAGGAGGTGGGGGTGGAGGCGGTGGAGGTGGTGGAAGGGGAGGTGATGGCTGAGAAGCTGTGTATGGGGTAGCCACTTTAATTTGTGGGGACACAGCAGGTGCAAGCGAAGTGAAGGGTCGGCTCACAGACTCCATTTTGGCCTAAAAGACAGGGAGTTAAAAAAAGAGAGAGAGAGAGAAAGAGAGAGAGATTAAGAGAGGGTATAAAGGCAAATTCTAAATGTGTTTGTCATTGAAAAAGTAAGATGCAGACTACAACATGCAGAAAACAGAAGCACAACGATGCAGCAGAAGGAAATTCTCAACACTGACAAGATGGAGGAACTAGAGTGCGCTCCTGGAGGGGTGAGGTGGAGACGAGGTCTCAAGGATGGAGTGCTAGGTTTACTCAGCTACATGCCTGAATAAAAGGGGGAGAGGGACTGTAGCTGAAATGTTCTGATCAGAAAGCAGTTCAACACTCTCACCTTTGTGTTGGGTGTTTAGCACATACAGAAGTGAGGCACAACCCCACAAAGATTGCTTGGGGTGGAACCTGTGCCCCCATGCAGAATCCCAATAATGCTGATGGGATTCCACATGGGTGTAAGGGATGTACCCAGGGAGATGCCCTTGCAGAACTGAGCCCTTCGAGAGGAAGCCAGGCAGAGTAAGAGACATGGCAGATGTCTGTTCAGGTCTGTAAGAATGAATTGGGACCAAGCTGAAGTACAGCCGTCAAGAGCTTTCCATGATCTCGAACTGCATCAGGGAATGCTCTCATTTTATGTTAGCTGTGGTGATGGCATTATGCTACTAAGGTTTTGATACATGGAAGCCTGAAAATATTCTGAGAAGAATGCAGTACGCTGTAGGAACAAGCTCCACATGCTGGTACATCATGGAACAACATGCACTGAAGTTCAACAATGCAGAGAGAAAAGGGGAATTTTATGGAAAAATCCTCAAATATTCTGTATAAAATAGGTACACAAAAACTGTATTGGTAAAGAACAGCTAGACATGCAGCTGAATGTAAGAGAGAGAGCGAGCAGGGATGAAAAGAAACGGGTTGAGAGAGGAAGGAATACTGTATTCTACAATTCAGCCAATTCATTTGATTTTATTTAGTAGCATTAAGGTTAAAGTTTTTTAAATTGTAAATCTAAATTTCTGTTCAAGATTAAAGAACATAATTATATTTACTCCTAAGGTTTGTCAACACCACATGCTCCTTATACCACAGTCCGCCTTTGAGCCAAGCAGTGAGTTTCATGATGATTGTAATAGAAAGCCTACTTAGTAACTGATGCCAAAACCAGCTTACTAGAATGGACATCCACAATTATTAAACATTTTAATAGGACACATTTTGTCAGTGCCACTATATATTATATATGACTAGCTAACTTGTATAAAAGGGTTTGCCTATCAATTTGTTATAAGGGCCAATACATGGATAGTACTACATCAACACTTCATCTGACTGGGAGAAAAGAGATATTAACTTATAATGAAATAGATAAGACTGAAATAAATAACTTATAATGAACATGATGTGTGCCTCTATTAGTCAAATTACGCTAGTAAGGCAAGGAATTGGACAAAACCCAGGAGCAATTCAGCAGGTTCAAAAGAAAGATTAAGATCTCTTTAAAGGGTTAGTCTGTAAGATTCTGGTAATGTCACTCAAGGTAATGGTGCTTTCAAAAACAGCCCGACCTTAATTCTGCCCTGTATAAGGGATGCCGGGCACGCAGACCTTAGCTGTGCTGGGCTTCGCGTTTGACACCTGAGACAGTGAGGCAACAGGAGAAACACAAGGAGTATCAACCACAAAGAGGGCGACAGAAGCGTAACAAGCACGCATCAGCGCATGGCAGGGTTTGAGAAGATTGGGAATTAAAGACTACACGCGAGGTTGTTTTGTGACCCCCTTTGTCTTGTCACTGAAAAACCACATTCTGAACTCTCATTCTGGCTATTCTTTTGTATTGCCATCCTGGCTATATTTAAAATTGGAGAGCTGCTCGTAAACTACGTAAATAAAGAGAGCAACCTAAATAACACTGGTAACAAAGTCCTGTGGCACCTTAAAGACTAACTATAAAGTTTTGAAGCATAAGCTTTCGTGGGCTAATACCCACTCCGTCGGATGCAAGCAGTGGAAGTGTCCAGAGGTAGGTATAGATAAATAGTCAGGAATCAGGTAGGAGGTAACAAGGTTAGTCCAATCAGGCTGAACCAGCTTGCTATCTCCAATCAGGGAGGGTGAGATGTTCTTCTAGCAGCTGAATTGAAGGTGTGAACTCGGAGGGAGGAGAAGCTGTTTTTGTAATTAGAAAGCCACTCAAGGTCTTTGTTCAGTCCCAGATTGATTGTCCCAATTGATTGCCCCTATTTATCTATACCTGCCTCTGGACACTTCCACTGCTTGCATCCGACGAAGTGGGTATTAGCCCACGAAAGCTTATGCTTCAAAACTTTATAGTTAGTCTTTAAGGTGCCATAGGACTTTGTTACCTCTGCTATTCCAGACTAACATGGCTACCTCTCTGATTCTAAATAACACTATTTGGTATCCTCTACTGTACTGACCTGAACTGGTCAATAAATTATTATTTGGCAGATATACAAGTCTAATTATTCAGAAATACAGAATAATTCATTTGCTCCAACTGTATTGTCAAAGAGCATTTTTTTATAAGCAATTAGATTACCATATGGTTTTTGAACATGCTTTTAAAATTGTAGATACAATTAAGCATGAAGAATTTTGCCTGGCATCTAGGAGGGTGATTTTAAACAAAGTAGTAACAGATGTAATATTGAGGAAAGGACAAAGAACAATGTCTCTGAACCTTTAAAAATATGCACAAATAGTTGTAACAAATTATGAAAGTGTGTTCAGTGAAATTTGGTTTATAAAGTCCGAGAAGATAATTAATTCTGTGTTTCATTTTGTTTTCTCTTCTCTGAGGCAGTTAAAACTAGCTTATATTTACAGTTGTTAATTCACAATGGTGAGGTGTATCTTTAGGAATATTTAGAAACTACACCAATGCTATTTATAAGGAGAGAGCAGCTATTACAGTTTGTATATATGCAATAGGTACACTATTGTTAAAGTATTTTTTGGTATGCAGAATACTCTATATGCATGGATCTGGGATCACACAGCACACTGACAAAATACACAAGAATAGCTCTCCTTGCTCGATACAGTGTGTTAATGCCTTTATTAATGTCTTCTTTTCTGGGGGCCCTCCAAGATTTTTTTTTTTGACCTAAAGGATTCTATTTCTTGTCCTTTTACTACTCACAATCTCAAACTTGCATTATGGCTCTCCTTCTGCTCAATGGCCAGACCCCTCTGATGCTCCTCAGTGTTTCTGTCTGACTAAAAGATAACCAATCAATGAAAGGCCTCCTCCCAGCAGAGGATTGGTGACCTAGGAATAAGTTTCCTTTAAAACCAGCAAATATAAAACATATTGTTTCATGATGATTGTAATAGAAAGCCTACTTAGTAACTGATGCCAAAACCAGCTTACTAGAATGGACATCCACAGTTACTAAACATTTTAGTAGGACACATTTTGTCAGTGCCACTATATATACATGACTATCTAACTTGTATGAAAGGGTTTGCCTACCAATTTGTTATAAGGATCAATACATGGATAGTACAACATCAACTCTTCATTTGATTGGGAGAAAACTGAGATATTAACTTATAATGAAATAGAGAAGACTGAAATAGAATAACTTATAATGAACGTGACGTGAGCCTCTGTTTGTCAAATTATGCCAGCAAGGCGTCTTTTTTAATTCTTGGAGCTCTGGTATTACTGAGGTCAGAGACCCAGGTAGGACCAAAATTAGGTACTATAGGCAGTAGTGATTGCTGCATTTAAGGTTATAACTCAATCCTTCAGTTGTACCCTCTTAACTTTTTTAAAAAATGTACTTTTGAGATAAAACATCACATACTTTGCATAAGTGGACGTTTTTAGGGCAATCCATTCACCTGTGTTGGGCAAGTGTGGGAGAAATACAACTTTTCTTGTTTGAAAAAAAGGTCTTCCACTTTTCGTTGCAGACAAGTAACTCAAACTACTGAATTATAAAACTTCAGCCTTTGCACATGGATAAGGAACAGTCTGAAAAAATGTGTTTTAAAATTGCTTTAATCAGATATAGTACAAATTCTCTTCAGTTTTGAGTTGAGTTGTAAAAACACAGCATCACAAGTCCACTGTGCTCCAAGAAAATTAAATGCAGCAGGAAGATTTTTCAGGTTTTAAAAAAATAATCAAGAAATGAAAAGTTACAGCTCTCACAGCAACATTATCTCGCTCACATTGCTGTACTAATTCAAATTTTCAAGGGCAAATGCATTTTTGCACATGCTCAACACCTGATCAGATGATGCATGTCAGGATCACAAGCATGGACTGGTACATGCACACAAATGATCAGCTCTGTGCACTTTTAAAAGTTTGGTCCACGGTATGCAGAATTTGTTACTACTAGACTAAGTATTGAACAATTAGATTATACAAAAAATAACCCTCCCCCATCAAAGATTCTAGATGCGCTGACAAATTATAAAAACATAGATGGTATGTGCAAGGAAGATGAGTTAACATTGCTTAGAGAACTATAACTATATCAGAGGGGTAGCCGTGTTAGTCTGGATCACACCACCAGATCAGCTGCTGGAAGTGGGCCTCACCCTCCCTGATTTGAATTTACCTTGCTTTCTTGCCTGCATATTTATACCTGCTTCTGGAAATTTCCACAACATTCATGTGATGAAGTGGGTCTTAGCCCATGAAAGTTCATGATCCCTATGATCTGTTAGTCTATGAGGTGCTACAAGACTCTTTGTCGCATAACTTGTATGTTGCTTAACTTCTGCATATTTGAATTTGCATCAACTTATTTTCTTCATTGAGCTATATATTCCACAATCCCACATCACCACTTGAGGACAATGTGAGAGCTGTATGCTTTTCCTTTAATACACGTTTCAATTTTTGAAACGTCGTCTTTTGTAAAGTGAATTCAGTGTCTGTAACAGATGCGAGATTGCCGGCACTGAAGGAAGTACCCCTAAGCATCTCTCACATTGTCCTGCCAATGTTACCTCAACTCTGACCTAACACGGTTAATTCAGGTTCTGTGCCTGTTCAGCACCTGAGCATCTATGGCAAGACTGCCAACAAAGTCATTCATAGTTGAATTTTTTTTGGCGTGTTCTGTTGTTCACAGAGAATTGCATTAATAACTTATTTCACAATGGAGTGTAAACCGTTTGGTTATTACCAACCCACAGCAGACCTGAGCCAGGCAACCAAGAGTTGAAATCCTTTACACCCAATTACCAACAACACGAGCCAGCCGCTCTCCTCTCACTACCCAATTACTCTTTTTGTTTAATATTTTGTCTACAGCATATGAAAATTTGCTACTTCAATTTTCATGGAACCCAAATAAAAGCACCTAGTGGAATACTGCTGGAGCAGATTTCATGGGTCTGTCCGCTCCTAGCGCCACCTCTCAGTTGTTCACAGCCTCACAAAGGAAGGGCATGATTAGTTTCGTAAGTACAGAGAGATCTTCCTGAAAGATCATTCAACTTTTTAGCAGTTCATGTTTTTGCTTGGTCTTTTTTTTAACACTACTCAGTAGAACTTTTAAGACAGGGCTGTCTTATACCTAATAACTGGAAAATGACTAAAAAACCCATCAGGTTTCTATGGGCATGTATAAAACCTCACAGGAGGCTCAAGAGGTGACTCATTACCCTGGAGAATGCTAGATCTGAAAAAAATGATAATGCAGTATGTTGAAAAGGTGGAGTAAAAAAGAGAAGAGAATCCCAGTAAAGAGAGAGATGAGAAGAGATGTCACTCTGTTTCGTACATTTTGTGGGGGTGTTGGTTCTCATGCTAAAGTCTTCTTGTTACCTTGCTGGACTCTTCCAGCTGAGTGCCTCGCTTCCAGGCCTCAGAGAAGATCGAGCTGACGATACTTTGGGAACGGACATGGCCAGTTGGCTGCGTGTCAGAAACTCCACTGTCAGATTGATTAGAGTGATTCGATTGAGACTCTGTTTAAAAAATATGAAACACAGGAAAAAGTTCATTTTTATCAAAGCAAGTCAATGAGTTTGTAATGTGACACTTGCATGAGTGACGCTTGCTAGGCACCGAGGTGACAGGTTAATTTCATGCTTGCTAAAACACATTCTCTCACCAAAGGACATTATTTCCATTAAAACACTTAGCTCTTGGTCAGACACACAGGAAAATTGCTAGTCTGAAACACGCGCACATGCGCGCGCACCCCCTCCAGCCCCCCCGAGAATCACACCTGCAACCTTGTGAAGATAGCAGCAGATCAGTTAGGTTATGTGAAGGCTACCCTGTTCCTGTGCCTTGCAGAGTTTTCAAATGGCTTCCGAAGCAAACCATTACAGGTCCGGCTATTATAATTACCTGGTAAACTGGAAGAACTGGATCCTGACTTGATACTGGAGCTAGACAAGGAAGTCCAGTCATATGCTGACTCTGTCCTCTTCAGTGCTTCCTGATAGTTCACATACAGTTGCTTCCCATACTAAACAAAGAGATGTAACAACTGTTTAGGTCGTGCCTGTTTCAACTGGTTGATGTATGTCCTAAGCTTCTTTTGCCCACCATTTCTTTCAGACATGATAAACAGCAGGCTCTCTGCTGAGGAACTCAGGCAGTATAATTATTTTAAGTAGAGGTTTTGTTTTTCATTTAGATTAAGAACAGTCACATTGTCTTTTATCACCTAAATTGCTTAGAGAACTAGAAACAACCTGGTTATCCTGGAGAAGAAAATGTCATACTATCTGATAACATGCAAGTGCAATAAAATCATCTACTTAATCCACTGAACCAAAGTGCTGGTTCTAAGTAATCATTACCTTAACTACTAAGTCTCTATTTTGATAGAATCACCTTTCTCAAATCCATTTATGAGTTAGCCAAAAACGAGTCAGCATGGCTAAAAACTAACAGTGATGTCTCATGTCTAGTGGGACTTCATTCTGAGATCGGAGAGCAGGAAAAGAGAGATAAAGGGGGCAGAAAAATTTGTATAAGCACCTAAAGCAGCAATTCTGGTAAAGAAACGTTTATACTGTTGATAGACTTCAAAAACAATTATGTATGAAAACTAGCTAAAGACTTTTGTGGAGCTTCAAGTTCAGAATGGCTAGATATAGGGAAGTTTATAAAAAGATAACCCACATTGTCTCAATAATGGTTTCAAACAAATAACATTTGGCCCACACCTGATTCATTTCTTGATTAGTTAATTTTATGTCTGTCTTCTCGCTCTCCCCTCATTGACACAGTAAGATAATAGATAGGTAACGCTATTAAATAGCACTACATTGCAAGAATGGAAGAGGAATAAAATTATTCAGAGTAGTTACCTTAGCAATACGGATGCCATTTATCCATTGGTGTAGAGTTCGCACATCATCACAGCAGAGATATTTGATATACTGAGACTTCTTCTGGATCTGGGGGTGCTAGAAAAAGAATATTCAGTCTATCAATATTTTAATCTAAAGAACATTAAGAAGAAGAATTAGAGAGCTAAAAAAATGCTACTCTTGAAGAGTGGGCTTCAAAACACTGTTATTCAATCTCTGGCATTGCTACTTCCAAATCCAAAGGAATATTATAGCAGGAAATGCAAGAAAAACATTCGTCTGTCAGGGTTCAGATCAGGACTTCCTAACTGCTGAAACTGAGAACTAATACATCATTAAAGATAGAATACATGCAGTTGTCAAGTTAGGTGTTCCGGAAAAAAAATTACTTGGCACCCAAAGGGGCAACATGGGGACTGTTTGGCCAGAACCCATTTCAGGTTTGCAATACCATAAAGGGTCTGTGCTTACAGAATTTTGGTGTAAGAGCTGGTCTGCCCCCCTTGGAATTTTTGGATGCACTGAGTTGAAACGGTCAGAAAATTCCCACTTTCTAGATGCTGCAGCGGGGGAAAGATGGCTACCTCTGATGTGGTAGAAAAGAAAGGGTTAATCTATCTGACCTCAACCAACACCTGCATTGCTGTAGTAGATGGGAAGAAAAAAAGGTAAGAATCCACCTTTCTATACTGCCAAAACCAGGCTTTGAAAAAACAAACCTGCACTAGCTTTTTCCACCTCTAACTACACCTCTACCCTGATATAACACAGTTGATATAAACAGTCAAACTATTTGCCATTCCCTCCTCCCTGTTCATAGAAAAGAAACACAACTCTTCACAGTTTATTTAGAAAAGTATCCTATTTCAAAGTCAGTCTTCGACATGTCAGATTCAAATAAGATCAGTATATTTCTTTTTTCAAATTCTAATGATAGAAGCCACTTTGGCCAGAATACTTGGTCATTTCCCGTTCGGTTTGTAAAAGTTATGTATCTCACAGCTGCTAGTATCCCTAATAATCCCTTCATTGCATTATGGTTCAACAATATAAACGTCTGTTGAAAGATTCAAAATATCCCCATTTTCTTGAAGGTTCTCTCTTACATACATCCAACATCTTTTAGTCCTTTTCTGACCACTTGCTCACACTACATTTTCCAAAGATTGTCACTGTCATTTATGTCTCATTTTGAGTATTTGTGAAATGTGAGACTGATGTATATCACTTCAGCTGCGGAACATACATTGGTCTCATTGTACTGTTGAATTATTAGGTACTCTCACTTTTACTAATCTTGCTATCAGTTCCTTTAACATATGTGTAGTATAGCAAAAAAAACACAAAAAAAACCCAACCCCGTACAACTTTGCTCAGAACGGAAGCACAGAAAAGTTAAATGACTTGTCCAAGGTTATGGAGCAACTCAGCAGAAGACACAAAAATAGATCCCTGAGTGCTGATTCCAGTTCTCTGTCCCAACAGCTGATCTAAAAAAATTTCTGAACTTTCTGTCTCAAATTATACTGTAGCTAAAAAGAAGTTCTCTCTATAATCTAAACTTCAGGATCAAAGAGTTAACGTTATAACTTGACATACAAAAGCTACAGCCCACATTTATGGGCAAATTCTGCCACCTGATGCCGGGGCGCTATGCACCAAGGATGCCGGTGCCGAAGCCAGACGGTCCGAGGCCGAAGATTGCAGCATGGCCTCCATGAGCAGCTGCTCGAGGCGAAAGTCCCTCTCTTTCTTAGTCCTAGGCTTGAAAGCCTTACCAATCCTGCAGCGCTCAGTCTGGTGCGATTCACACAAACAACGGAGACACGAGTCGTGGGGTTCACTAATCAGCATAGGCATGTGGCACAAGCCTTAAAACCCTGGGCCTGCGGCATGCCCCGTGGCTGGTGCTGGAAACAGCTTCCAGACACCTCCAACAAAGGCTTAACTATCTAACAACTAAGAAGTGCTAACTGCTGTGTTAAGGGATCACTTGCAAGCGAGCGACTCGTTCCAACACCGCCACGGACGGTAAGAAGGAACTGAAGGGGGGTCGGGTCGGCAGGAGTATATATGCACCAGCATGGTGGCGCACTCTAGGAGGCTCCCCTGCTGACCCGATGGGAACCGCTAAAGGAAAAAGTTTCCGATGTATGTGCATGCAGCGTGCGCACACCTAATGTGGAATGGACATGAACAATCACTCGAAGAAGAACAAGTAACCATACTCCTGTTAAAGGGGAACAGTACCAATTATCCTCATCCAAGCACCATGTTTAAGTTCATGAAGAAACATTTCTTACCATGAACACAGTGTGAAGAACTGCTTCAAAATATTTTGAGTCTACCACTGCCAGCACTATTTCTAAAATAAAATATGGAGGTTGAATGGAATAGATCATAAGAAAGCTGGCATAGCTGATTACCTGACAGCATTTCAGCCATTAATTCAGTGATTTAAGATCAGAGCTTTAACTACAATGTTGCAATTGGGCAACTGCTTTAATCACATTTGTTTCCTTTATTATTTGCCCCCATTTGCATTCCTCTATATGAATTTTTCAAATCAGATCCTTCTCTGGCACGCAGTGTTCCTAAAGAACACACGAATAACTGATCTTCGTAAGTTTTTTGTAAAAAGGATGCTAGGTTGGCGTATACATTGCAAACTTTACCCAATCGGTTTAAGGTACTTATCTATGAAAAAGTTAGCGATACTATTGAAGGTTTCTAAGGACATGTTTCCCTCCTACACAAAAATGAGCAAAATAAACATCACTGCAGCTTCTGAAACAGCCACAGCCTAGGCACATTCTCTCCTACACCATAGCCCAGGGGAGGTGTAAATGAGGCCATCACCATGGGTATGAAATGAGTCCCAGCAAGAAAAGAGATGGGTATTCCTGGGACAAAATGCTCCAGACCATGTCCCTTCCTGCCTATCAGCATCCTCGAAAGATTCTCCCTTTCCCCAAACACATGGTAGCATGGCCAGGCTTGTAGCCATGCTACCCTACTGGTCACCTGACTCAACACTGTAGCCACTCTGTGCGGGACAGAGGAGAACACATTGTGGGAACTTTTGTTTCAAGCATTTTTTTGCAACTGTGAGTGGGAACATATTATTTAATGCAATACTTTCTAAGCTCCATCCCGCTCCTTTTGTATGTATGTACATCATTAATAGAGAGGAATCAGCCAGCTACATGGGGGTGTGGAACAGCAAAGACCTCTGCAACCAGTTCTCCCTTCTGCATTGCTCCACTATGGCACTTTATCCCACTCTGTTCCATGTACTAGGCAGTAGTATAACACACAATAGAAAATGTATTTTTCAACGTAATTAATGATTTCTAGAAATGTGGTATTTTTAAATAGATTGAATTTTTTCATAAGTAAAGTTGCATCCCCGAGATTCAGACTGGAAACTCGTGGTTAATTGTCCATTAGTTATAACATTGTGGCTATAATGCTCTGCATTACAGCCTGTCTCAGTATCCATTAACTTTCTGTATTAACTCCTCTTACCTCATCACAACTAGAGCCTCGTTAGAAGACTCTAGCTGTTGGAAGATTCTAGACAAAAGTAGCATGTATTTAAAATGCCTAGAGCATCTCTATACTTGCTCTGTTTGGTAAAACACTTAAAAATATATAACAAGTTACCTTCAGCACTAAACAGTAATCTGTGGGTGCTTTGTACTTGTTCCGATAGTCCTGTCCATAGTAAACATTGACATGGTCTAGCTGAAGAAAGCATACCAGATCCCGTGAGACCTATTAAACACAAATATTCAGTTACCAAAAAAAAATAAGGAAAATCAGAGCCACAATGAAAAACCTTGATTTAAACACTGCCAGTTCTTTACTCCTAGGCCTGGTCTACACTAGCGGGGAGGGTCAACCTAAGATACGCCACTTCAGCTACGTGAATATTCATTCAGAACCACACCGTTTTAAGATGATTATGATGATTTAGTTGGGGATTGGTCCTGCTTTGAGCAAGGGGTTGGACTAAATGACCTACTGAGATCCTTTCCAACCCTGATATTCTGATTCTAAGATTTCATATTCAAGCATTTTTGATTGTAAGGAACACACTTTTTTACATGGTGTCTTATACGTAGCTTGTCTAATGAAATGGAAAGCCTCAAAGAGGAAGACTAATATTTGAAATTTACTTAGTACAATGGGGAGCCAATGTACTGATCAGAACAGGTCAGTTGGGATTTATTTGCTTTTGGTGGCCAACTGTTTAGGAGGTGAGCTGCTGTGTTTTCGACCAGCCATTTCCACCTACAGTGAGTTGCAGTAAACCAGCCTGGAAGTTACGAAGGCAACAATCAGTGCAGCAATTTTCTATTTTTCCTCCAGTATGACATCAACATAGAAAACAAAGTTGTAGAAATCATTTAGAAAAGGTCTGATCTACATGGATGCCAGAAACTGTGGTTAAAAATAGACTAAAAAGAAATCCTTGTATATGAACTACTAAGAACAGTACCATTTGATAGTCTGAATGACTCAAATTTTTCCCTGGCACATATTAGTCAGGGATACACTAATACGTGTAGTGTCTCTTAGTCCTACCTGTGAAAAAAGATCTATGGCAGTGGTGTCCAATAGAAATTCGATGCTAGCCGCACTTGTGGTTTTGAATGTTTCTTTTTCGACACATTATAAAAAAGGATTAAAAAACATACTACAAATGACATTTCAAATTATTTTTTAATATAAAAAATAAGTAGATATTACAAAAAATATTAATAGGTACTACTAAACACAAAATTACTTCAGTGTGACACTTTGCATTCTTTTTCTTGATCTGTACTTAGATTTTATAAAATTTACTGCAGAAAAAGTGTCTTCAATACACCAACGCATTGCTCATGCATTAGCCACAATGCAATAGCCTATTCGCCACATGTGGCTAGTGGCGAAGGACACCGCTGGTCTATACTCAGTATAATATACTGATTAGGCAGGAGAAAAGCAATCAAACTGGCCTGAACTGTGTACACACTCTCTCTCTCTCTCTCTCTCTCTTTTTTAGGAGAACTATTCTACTCCCTTAACGAACATATACACTGAGCTTTTCCAAATGGAAGATCCTTGTGATCTCAGTTTTGAATTGGGGGTCAGATTGTTTTACATAAAATCCTGCTTGAATAAATTATTGTTCATTTATATTTTAAAGCAGTGTTTTTAGTTGACGGATTGTAATGATAATCTAAGCAAGGGCATAGTGCAGCCAAAATTTTGAAGTAATATTCAAGGCTCCTTCTACCCAGACACATTTAAATTGTCAAGAGGACATTCATTTTGCTTGAGTTTTTCATTCAGAAGGTAGACATTTACCAGATGGCAGGCTGAAATTAGACAATCGTTTTTAAGAACTATACTTTATAAGAGTAAACAATGGAAGACACCTTTGCTTTTCCTTTAGGGACATAGTAGATTCCAGAAGCTCTCAAAAGAAAATAACGCTTCTTCCAAGACTTCTTGCCATCATCTTTCAGCCACAGGACTCCTTCTATTTCTGGCACTGTTACAGAACTTCCACAAAAACATTCCTATAGAAAGCCAATGGCAGCAGAGAAAAAAAGAGAACATACAAAAACTTATTAATATTTTAAAACGATGAAATGGATTGGGTTTAGAAGCCTGGGGGCTGAAGTCATTTATTTATCTAGAGAATATATATAGCATTTGAACCCATCAAATTTGTGCCCATTTGAACTTTGCATCTGATTTAATAGTTCTCCCCTCTGTATAAAATGCCTCTAAAGATGCTACTTGTGACAGGTGTGAAGGTTTCTTAACCAATGCTTGTCTGTAATGGTCCCCAAAGTGCTCCAATGTCTTTAACAAAACCTGAAACACATGGGCCCACAGCACAGCTTTTGGGTTACAATTTCCCAGGCATATACAAAAACCTCACTAACAATCTGTGGGCCCAACTATGATCCATCTTGTGTGTATTTTGCTGCTAGTGCTATCAGCAGAAACGTATGTCACACTTCATATTAAGGTTCCATTTATTAAATAGATATTAAAAGCATTACAGATGTTATAATCATAATCCAGAAATGACTAGTATGGGGGAGGGGAGGATAGCTCAGCCTTCTCATGTTGTGCTCCCTGCCAACACCTGGCCTGGGGAAGCCAATGATCTAACCAGCAGACCAAATCTGATGATTAATCCTGGTCATGGGCCACCTGAAGCATGTTGCACATATGCTAAGATGACGACAAGCATAGCACAAGGTGGTGTTATAGATGGTCAAATGTCATGGCTATAAGCAATCTTTTGACCTATTATTATTAAGTCATTAATAATTTCTCATTTATAAATATGCATTTAAGTCTAATTTTAAACATTCATTTACATATTAGGAATTCTGATTGTTGAAGTTTCAAAGTGAAATAGATAATCTCATGTTAGATGTAAGTACTGTAGCCTTTTTAATGTGACACCTAAGTTAGCATTTTTTGTATCAGATCATCACTACTTTCAATTTGCATAAAACCATATAGAATTTGAAGCTTATGAGGCTATATGTAATGCTTGTGATATTTATGTTTATTCCTACATTTGTTTTTGTGTTGTTTATTGTTCTTTTTAAGTTGTTTAAATTCTTTTAGTTTTAAGTAGCTTCCATTTCTAACAGTGACTTTTCTCTTTAGTTTTTGATTTTTGTATTTGTAAAATTCGGAGACATCTTTATTCCGAAAAGCTCCCTGTTCAAAAACAGGAAGAAATCACCCCAGGGGTATATATTCACATTTAACACATTGCGGAACCTCCATCTCTCATCATCAATTTAAATGTTAGCAATAATCTAAGAGTTTAACATACTGTAGATCATAAATCACTGTTCTTTTTGTTTTAAAGTTGTCTTACCTCCAGCAGCACTTCTTTATTTCTGTCTGCCATCTCAGAAGTTTCTTTTTTCCCCAGCAGATAGTTCTATAACAAAAGAAAATGAAAGGATGAAACTTCTAATGAAGTTCTGAAACCAAGTTGTCTTTTTCACTTCCTTGTGCTGATAAGAGTTTAGCTGTTCTAAGACCTGTCCATGTGACATCATTTTAAGGAAAAGCATCAGAAGCTGCAGCTCACAGCCATCATGGTTAGCCAATCACTCACTGGTGTAATATAAACTGATAAAATTAAAAACCCAGAATAAAAATGATATGGAAAAAAATTGGGCCTTTAGTAGGCTCTACTCCATCCCATCGTTCACTATTTGGAATGAATGAACATAGGACTGTTCTACTCCTTTCCACTCCATCGCTATAGTTTTTCATGATAAATAATAATAATAATTAATAATCATATGAAAAAATCATTATAATTACTTCTGAAAAAAGAAGCAAAATAGCAATTGTTTATCCATCCAATATGTGTATTATCAGTATGATATAATCCTTTTATCTAGTAAAATGATCCTGCACTCTTTCCCACCTAATATGGAAGGGGTTGGTATAGTGACAGGGAACATCTTCCAGACCCCTTTATATTCACCTGCTCTCTCTGGAAGCAAAACAATATTCATAGCATTAGGACAGACCAAAATTTGTAACTGCGTAAGTAACACATTTATGCTTTCAAAAGTGATTAAGATTTTGGATGCCTCATCCTGAGACCGTAGAAAGAGGCCAGACATTCAGTTCTCGCTGAAAATATGGGCTGCTTCTGAAGTATCTCAAATTGGGGCACCCGATGTCACTACTCGCTTTTGGAAAGTGAGGCCCAAGAGCCTAGTTTATTAGGTACCTCGCACATGTAAGAACATGATCCATGCACCCAACATATAGACGACAGATTAAACAAGCAAGTGATCAAGGTGATTTTAAACATGCCTTTGTTAAGATTTTCATTTAAGAGGCTGATCTTGTGCTGACCACAGAGGGTATTCTGGAGGTACTGTTAAAATGCAAAGGTACTGTGTGTGTGTTTGTACAGTTACAAATATCTATGTAAGAAAGTCAACAAAGGTCCTACCAAGAGACATTTATTAGCTTAAAATTAAGTGAAAAAATCAGCTTCAGACTTACCTGGGGATTTTTGAAAAGTGCATATTTTTCTATACGTTCCACAAATATAAGTTTGTTTTGACTGTCTCTTGTCCAGTTTAGAAGATTTTCAACTAAATTTTCATGGTCCTCGAAAATTCTTTCTGCATAAATGAGAAAGAGCAAACAAGTAAAGAAAAAAATTCTACTCTCGCATTTTGTAACATGACCTCAAAGCAGGATCCAGTAGGTGGACAAGATGTGTGGAAAACACACAGAAATATACTTAACAGTTTGTTAAAATGAAAGAAAAGGTTGTGAACGAGCCAATGGGAGCTGAGAGGACAGTGCAGGGGGTGGAAGCAGCACACGGAGCTGCCTCCCCCTTACCAGGGGCGCGCCAAGTCGTGCCAGCAGTTGGCTGCTTCCGGGAGCGGCATGGGGCCATGCCATGCAGGCAGCCTGCATAAGCCCTGCTGCGCCACTGGACTTTACGCGTCCTGTATATCATGATCAACTGGCAGAGGCTCCAGGATTGACCAGTCTATCACGACTGACGGCTCGGTGACCACTGTTTTAAAAAAGGAAATTCAGCCAAAGAGCCGCAAGTTGCAGACCTTTGGGCTACATGTTTCTATACTTAA
Organism: Sternotherus odoratus; assembly: GCA_032164245.1. NCBI lineage: Eukaryota > Metazoa > Chordata > Testudines > Kinosternidae > Sternotherus > Sternotherus odoratus. The sequence continues at coordinate 14,740,147 of JAVMKO010000011.1, read as the reverse complement.
ACATAGTATAGTGAAGCCCTGCATATTCTATTTTCAGCTATTTACCATCTCATTTGAAATATATAGTTCTTACATACCCAGGTGACTGTTTTTCAAACAAGAATTATGTAAAACAAAAACGAAAGAACACTCAATGTTCTAAGTGAAAGACTGTTACATAAGTCTGCATAGCTAATTTAGGATCACAGGAAAATTTAGCAAGCTATCTCATTTGATGAAAGTGAAATGAGATAAGGAAGCTCAGGAACTTTGCAGGAGAACAGTTGCTCTTCTGCAGAGATGAAATAGCTTATTAAACTTAATTGCACATTCAGATCATGAACAATTAATAAGGCAAAAGCAATTTATACCAGTTAGTGCACTACAGGTTCTGATACTACAGGTTCTGTGAAAAAGGCTCTTCAGAGCCCTTGTCTCCTTTGCTACACAGTTAAATATGAATTTTCTGACAAGATTCTTCCCTCCTTTACAAAAAGATTTCTAGGTAAATCAGTAGAAACTCTGAGCCACTGATAACTTTGTGCACAATGGCAGACTTCTGGTGAACTGCTAAATTGTTTAAGCAAACAGATTTGTGTGTGTATTGTTTTTTTCTTCTTCTAACACCTCCATAAGAAATTATATTTAACAATCTAGATTGGAGGCTGTCAAGATTGCAAAGTTACCCAGTTAAGGCTCAAGAAGGGCCAAAGTTAAAGTTGCAAAGCTAAAGTGTAGCTATAGAGGTTAGCATAAGGGATAATGTTTTATGAAGATATGGATAGAGCTCCACCTTGCTGCTTTACAGATGTCAACAAGTGGCATTTCATCAAGTGAGGCTACCAAAACTGTCTGGGCTCCGGTAGAATGGGCCCTCCTATCATATGGAGGAAGATCTGAGCTAACTGTAACAGAGCAGGATAGAGCCAGAAATCCATTTATAAAGTCTCTGAGAAGAGATTGCTTGTCCCTTGATTTGTTCTACTAATAAAACAAACAGTTCAGGAAATTCTGTAATTGATTTTCTTCTCTGTACGTAGAAGCCAACATACAGCATGCATCCAGGGAATGGAATCTCCTGTCCAGTCATTGGTGGCAGGGGCCTTCAGGGGAAAAAATAGGTAAATGTATTGTCTGGTTTAGATGAAAGCCTGAGATTATACTGGGGATGAATTTTGGGTGTAGTCTCAGGGAAACCTTAATCCTTATGGAATATTGTCCATAAGAGCTCCTAGTTCTGCTGCTGCTCTAGCCAAAGCGCTAGCCACTAGAAAGTTGACCTTCGCAGATAAATGGGACAGCAAGCATGTTGTTAATGTTTCAAATGGTAATTCTGTTTATGTTGAGAAAACAAGGTTACTTACCTGTAACTGTTGTTCTTCGAGATGTGTTGCTCACATCCATTCCACTATAGGTTAGGCACGCGCTGCGGGCCTGGTTGCCGGGTAGATTTTCCCCTAGCTGCAGACTGGGTGAGCAGGGAGCCCCCTGGAGTGGCGCCACTGAGGCACTCTATAAGTACCCCTGCGACACAGTCTGGCCCTCAGTTCCTTCTTTGCCGGCTAAACCGACAGTGGGGAAGGAGGGCGGGTTTGGAATGGATGTGAGCAACACATCTCGAAGAACAACAGTTACAGGTAAGTAACCTTGTTTTCTTCTTCGAGTGATTGCTCACATGCATTCCACTATAGGTGACTGCAAGCAATACCTAGGAGGTGGGGTCGGGTTGACCCATTGCTGATCGTAAGACCGCTGACCCAAACGCCGCATCGTCCCTGGTCTGCTGGACTATGGCGTAGTGGGCGGCGAAGGTATGGACGGAGGACCAGGTAGCCGCCCTGCAGATGTCCGTAATAGGGACTCCCTCCCGGAAGGCCGCAGAGGACGCCTGCGCTCTCGTGGAGTGTGCTGTTACTCTCTCAAGCGGCTTGTCCGCGAGTTCATAACAGGTGTGAATGCACGAGGTAATCCAGGAGGAGAGCCTTTGGGCTGAAACTGGCTGGCCCTTCATCCTCTCCGCAACTGCCACGAAAAGTTGGGTTGTTTTCCTGAATTGCTTTGTTCTATCTAAATAAAAAGCAAGAGCCCTCCTAACGTCCAACGTGTGTAATTGCTGTTCCCTTCCAGAGGTGTGTGGCTTAGGATAAAAGACTGGGAGACAAATGTCTTGATTAACATGGAAGGGAGAGACCACCTTAGGCAGGAAGGCCGGGTGGGGACGTAGCTGAACCTTGTCCTTATGGAAGATAGTGTAGGGCGGCTCGGAGGTCAGTGCACGGATCTCTGACACTCTACGAGCCGAGGTGATAGCTACTAGGAATGCCACCTTCCAGGAAAGGTGTAGTAAGGAACACGTGGCGAGGGGCTCGAACGGGGGCATTGCGAGGCGTGAGAGCACAAGGTTGAGATCCCAAGGTGGAATGGGACGCTTGACGTTCGGATACAGCTTATCTAGACCCTTAAGGAAACGGTATACCACAGGGTCGGAGAAGACTGAGTGGTTCGACTGACCCGGATGGAAAGCCGATATGGCAGCGAGGTGGACCCGGATAGTAGAGGTAGAAAGGCCCTGATTTCTGAGGCCTAACAGGTAGTCCAATATGCGTGGGATAATAGCCTCACTTGGAACGATGTCATGTTGTGTGCACCAGGCAGAGAAACGGGTCCACTTGGCGGTATAGGTACTTCTGGTGGATGGTTTCCTACTACCCAGAAGGACGTTCTGTACCTCGGCTGAGCATAAGAGCTCAGGACCTCTCAGCCATGGAGTAGCCACGCTGTGAGGTGAAGGGACCGCAAGTCCGGGTGCAGGAGGCGACCGTGATCCTGAGAGATCAGGTCTGGCCACAGCGGGAGGCTGATGGGAGGGGCCCTGGACAGCTGGAGGAGGGACGCATACCAGCATTGCCTGGGCCAGGCCGGGGCTATGAGGATGACGTGTGCCCTGTCCCGTCTGATCTTCAGGATCACCTTGTGGAGAAGCGGGATCGGAGGGAACGCGTAGAACAGGTGCCCCGTCCAGGGTAGGAGAAAGGCATCTGTCAGGGATCCCCGGGAGCTGCCTCGAAAGGAGCAGAACTGGAGGCACTTCCTGTTCTGTCTGGAGGCGAAGAGATCGATGTGGGGAAACCCCCACCTCAGGAAGATCGGCCGGATGACATCTGGCCGAAGGGACCACTCGTGAGTCATAAAGGATCTGCTGAGGCGGTCCGCCAGGGTGTTCTGGATTCCGGGAAGGAAGGAGGCCACCGGGTGAATAGCGTGGGCTATACAGAATTCGCCTCTTGACACAGGGGGCTGGAGCGGGCCCCGCCTTGCTTGTTTATGTAATACTGGGCTGTGGTGTTGTCTGTCAGCACCGCTACACAGTGACCCCGTAATGTGTCCCGGAACGCCTGGCACGCGAGCCGGACGGCCCTCAGCTCCCTGATATTGATGTGGAGGCAGAGGTCTGACTCCGACCAGCGGCCCTGGGTCCTGAGTTCCCCTAGGTGAGCTCCCCACCCTAGCGACGAGGCGTCCGTCACTAGGGACATGGACGGGCTGGGGGGAAGGAAGGGGACCCCTTGGCACACATTGTCCTGGTCTTCCCACCAAGCCAGAGCGGATAGGGTGGCTCTGGGGATGGAGAGGAGGGCGTCCATACTGTCCCTTCTCGGTCTGTAGGCCACCGCGAGCCACGACTGCAGTGGGCGTAGCCGTAGTCTGGCGTGCTGTATGACATGAGTGCACGATGCCATGTGACCTAGCAGGCTGAGGAAGACCTTGACCGTAGTCATCGGACAGTTGCGTAGCTGTCTGATGGCCGACTGGATAGTGAGGAACCGAGGCTGGGGCAGGGATGCCCTTGCTACCGTGGAGTCTAGTAGGGCTCCTATGAACTCTATGTTCTGGGTAGGCTCCCGGGTGGACTTCTCCCTGTTGAGAAGGATTCCCAAGCGGTCGAACGTGCTGATAACGAGCCGCACGTGAGCTGACACTTGGTCCCTGGAGGTGCCTCGGATCAACCAATCGTCGAGGTACGGGTATAAGTGTACCCCGCGGCGCCGAAGGAATGCCGCTACTACCGCCATACACTTTGTGAACACCCTGGGTGCGGTGGACAGGCCGAAGGGTAGGACGGCAAACTGATAGTGTTCCCCCGCTACCAGGAAGCGGAGGTAACGTCTGTGTGAGGGTTTGATGCTCACGTGAAAGTAAGCGTCCTTCATATCGAGGGCAGCGAACCAGTCTCCCGGATCCAGAGAGGGAATGATAGTGCCCAAGGTGGCCATGCGGAACTTGAACCTGATCATGTAGGTGTTGAGTTCGCGCAGGTCCAGGATGGGCCGGAGGCCCCCTTTCGCCTTGGGGATCAGGAAGTAGCGGGAGTAGAACCCCTTCCCCCTGAACTCCTGCGGTACGGGCTCGATGGCTCCCAGTGCGAGGAGCGACCTCACCTCCTGTACGAGGAGTTGCTCGTGAGAGGGGTCCCTGAAGAGGGACGAGGAGGGTGGGTGGGTGGGAGGAGTGGAGGAGAGCTGGAGCGAATATCCCACCTCCACCGTGCGGAGGACCCACTGGTCTGATGTAATGTCTGACCATGCACGGCGGAAGTAGGACAGACTGTCTCCAAAGGGAGGATCCAGGTTTATGATTGGTGAACTGCCCTCGGGCGCACCATCAAAAGTTGGATTTGGGCCCCTGGGAAGGCTTAGAGCCTTGTTGTTTCCCGCCCTGCCTAGGCCCTTGCCGCCGGCGGTAAGGGCGGCTTCTCCTGAGGGAGGAGTCCTGGGGCGGGCGCGCAGGTGGGAAGAATTTCCTGCGTGGCAGGATGAAGGGACGCCTCTGTGGACCTGGGGTGTGCATGCCCAGGCCTTTGAGGGTTACCCCCCTGTCCTTGAGGGCCTGGAGACGGGCATCCGTATCCTCCGAGAAGAGGGACTGTCCCTCAAAGGGGAGGTCCTGGATTTTAAATTGCATGGCCGGGGCTAGGTTGGATGACGAGAGCCATGCTGCCCGGCGGAGGGCAATGCCCGAGGCCATTGTTCGGGCCGCAGAGTCGGCCGAGTCAAGGGCCGCTTGCAGGGCATGACGAGATATGTCCCTGCTTTGGAGCAATAGGGCCCTGAACTCCTGTTTGCCCTCCTGCGGGAGAGCAGTCTCAAATTTAGTAAGGGCCTCCACCGTGTCAAAATGGTGCCTACTCAGGAGTGCCTGATGGTTGGCGACTCTGAGTTGTAGGCCCCCGGAGGAATAAACTTTCCTGCCGAAGTGGTCCAACCTTTTGGCCTCTTTGGCCTTGGGGACCTGCGCCTCCTGCCCGTGGCGCTCCTTGTTATTAACAGAGTCCACCACCAGGGAGGAGGGCGTGGGGTGAACATACAAGTATTCATATCCCTTGGCTGGGACAAAATAACGCTTCTCCACCCCACGAGCAGTGGGGGAGATAGAGGCGGGGGTCTTCCAAATTACCGCCGTGTGGAGTTTAATAGTATTAATGAACGGCACTGCCACCCGTGCCGGAGTGCCCTTAGTTAACATGGTGGTGACCGGGTCGTCCACCACTGGGACCTCTTCCAAAGGCAGGTTCATGTTTTTAGCAACTGCCTGGAGGAGATGTTGGTAACTGGAGAGGTCCAAGGCGGGCGGGCTAGTTGATGAAGTGCCCACCACTGCCTCTACCCCTACGGGGGAGGCGTAGGGACCCGGCTCCATAGGGCTACGTACCGTGGAGAGCTGGACTGCCGATGATGGTCCTGCCAGCACGTCCACTGGACCCTCTGAGCTCACCGGGAACCCGGGTTCAGACTGGGTTTCCCGGGGCCGATCGTACCCCCATGCCGCCCACTCTGACCAGGCAGGGTTCTGGGTGACTTGGACTGGTCCCGCCGAGCGAGGGGCCCGCGTGCCGGCGGACTCTCGACGCTCCCGGTGCCGTGGGCTTCTCGACCGGTGCCGGGCGGTAAGGTGCCCATCCGAGGAATCGTGGTTACCTGAATGGTGCCGCCTCGGGGAGTCTCGGTGCCGAGACGATGATCGGTACCGGGAGGACCTTCGGCGCCGCGACGGGGTCCGGTGCTGCTCTCTACACTCCCGGTGCCGTGGGCTTCTCGACCGGTACCGGGCGGTATGGTGCCCATCCGAGGAATCGTGGCTACCTGAACGGTGCCGCCTCGGGGAGTCTCGGTGCCGAGACGATGATCGGTACCGGGAGGACCTTCGGCGCCGCGACGGGGTTCGGTGCCGAGACGACGAGCAGTGCCTGGACGCGGAGCGGCTTGTGGAGCGACGTCTCGGACGGTCTCGGCGCCAGCTGAGGGACCGGTGCCGGGAGTGCGACCGGTGCCGAGAGTACGACCGGCCCTTACCAGGGTGCCGGGACTCTGATCGGCGGCCAGAGCGCGAGTGGCGCGAACGGCCAGGAGGAGACCTTGAGCAGGGTCTCAACTCCTTGCGGCGCCGAGACTGCGACCGGAGCCGGGCGGGTGACCGTTGCCGGGAGTCTGGTCGGCGCCGCGAGATCGAGCGGTGTCCATGCCCTGCCGGGCTCCGACACGCGATCTCTGCCTCGGTCATGGGCGGCCTGCCCGTCGACTGGACTTGTTGCTGCGGGGCGTCCCCGGCAAGCAACCCTCTCGCAGCAGTACACGCCTCCCTCATGGAGGGAAGCTGCTGCGGAGTTGGCACCCCAAGTGGCAAGACCACTGGCACCGGACTCGACGGGGCCTCCTGCGGCGCCGGAGTCAGCGGTGCGGGTGCTGGCGGCTCTTCCTCAGGTCGGCTCCCCGGAGAAGGCTGAGGTCGCGGCACTGGTACCGACGGCTGGACGCGGTCCGGAGCAGGGCGAAGTTGAGCGCTCCTCTTCCGCTTGGTGCTGGGGGAGCGCGACCGGTGCCGAGGCTTGGCTCTCGGCGGTTTGGGTGCGGGGTCCGGTGCCGCACTGGAGTCCGGGGCCGCCTCCATCAGGACGTGCCGCAAGCGGGATTCCCTGTCTTTGCGGGTCCTGGGCTGAAGGTACTGCAGATCTAGGAAGAAACTGCCAAGTGCACTTACCAGGCACTTGAGAGGCACTTAGAGTGTGGGTCTCCCACAGGCGTAGGCTTCCCACACTCTGAGTGCTTGAATCCCGGAGCCTTGAAGACAGAGGCTCCGGCAGCAGGGAAACACCCCTGCACTGACTCTTTACACTACAAAGACTATGTAAACTAACTAACAACAACTGCTAACAACGAACAATTAAGAGAACAATCGACTAGCTAGGAGATAAGGAGAACGCTGAAAAGCAGAACTCCTCTTCCGACTACCAGCTCGAGCGGTAAAGAAGGAACTGAGGGCCAGACTGTGTCGCAGGGGTACTTATAGAGTGCCTCAGTGGCGCCACTCCAGGGGGCTCCCTGCTCACCCAGTCTGCAGCTAGGGGAAAATCTACCCGGCAACCAGGCCCGCAGCGCGTGCCTAACCTATAGTGGAATGCATGTGAGCAATCACTCGAAGAAGAAGACCAAGTTAAGGGCCTACATTGGAGCAGATTTAGTTATCGTGGGGAAGGCTCTGACTAGACCCTTTATAGGAAAAATAAAGTCACTAGATGGATGAAAATGGAGTGACTGTGACTGGAGGGTTCTAACTGCTGCCAAGTGCACTTATTGGGAACTAAGGGAAAGACTTGAGGTTTTCAAGGTGAGCAGATAGTCCAAAATAGTGGAAATTTTACTTCTAGGGACATCTGGTGATGCTGAGCCCAAACAGAAAATCTCTTCCACTTTGCAAAGTAACACCTTCTGATGGATTCCCTTAAGCTATTGTTAAGGATTGCTTCCTTAAATACTGAAAATGTCTGCTCTAGATTCAATAGCCATCCAAAAACAAAGCCATGGGGTGGAGGGAGTCCAGACTGGGAGGTCTGATTTTGCCCTTGTCCTGTGTCAAGAGGTCTGTGGATGGATGGCAGGCTGACTGCTAGAAGAGACCATGAAACCAAAACTGTCTGGGCCTCCTACAAACAATGAGGATGATCACTGCTCCATTCTGCTGACTCTTGAGAAATCAAGATAAAAGTGGAATCGGGGGGAGGGGAATATGTACCTTAAGGGCTGGTCTTCACTAGGGGGGTGGATGGCTGTAGATACGCAATTTCAGCTCTGTTAATACCGTAGCTGAAGTCGGCGTCTCTACTGCCAACATACCTGCTGTCCTCACGGCGGCGGCGGCAGCAGTATATAGTGTGTTCCAAGGAAACAGGAAATGCAAACAGGTTCCAAGATGGGGATCCCTGTTGTCTGAATATGCTCTTCACCACTGAATCTTACAGCTCCCAATCACAGTTGATGGAGAAGGATCTGCTAAACTGTATGCTAGTTTATTGTGTATCTCTCGGAGGTGTACTGCTGTTAGGATAATATGGTGGTGATACACTAGTTTTACAGTTTTGCCTCCATGCAAAGGGAATAAGATTTTGCTCCCCCTTGCTCACGGACATAGAACACTTGTTATGTTGACACTGTTTGACATTATCTAAATATGCAGGAATTGAATGATCAGTACGAATTGCTTGCATGCTACTCAGACAGCTCTCAGATGGGCCTCTCATCCTAAGAGGGAGGCACCTCTCTTCTTGGGTGGGGACAGAGTGAAGGGAACTCCCTCTCCCCACACATTCCTGCTCTGCCACCAAGCTAGAGTCCCACACTCGAGAGCGAGGGATGGGAAAAGGGCAGGGAGCAGGACTAATGTGTGTGGGGATTATTGATGCCAAGGTGACTTCCTGAATCGAAATCTTTGGATAAAGACATTGATTTGCCAGAAGTCTCTATCCTCCCTTTTCTTTGGGATGACGAAATAGTTGGAATAAAATCCCTCCTAAGCTCTCCTTGTGAATGAGTATCCTCTCATGAGAGCGGTCCCTAAAAAGGGATGGGCAAGGTGGTTTTGGAGGGCAAGAGGAACTCTACAATATAGCTTGAACAGATGATGCTGAGAACCTATTTCTCTGTTACCCACCAGGTATGGGAAAACTGAGCTAAGCTGCCACCAAAACTGCAGGTTGGGGGAAGAAAGAGATGGTATCTCAGGTGGTTTGCAACCCTCGGAGGTCCCATCAAAAGTACTCTTGACAGCAGTTATAGTTGCAAGGAGGAGGAAGGAGAAGCACTATGTTTGATCCCCTTCTGCTGTGGTTCATATACCTTTGATGGTAGAAGGGCTGTGGTAGTGGTCTAAACTTGTAAGGCTGCCTATGATATTTCCTCTTTGGTGCTGGTGTATATATACACCAAAGGAGCAGAGGGTTGCCCTTGAGCCTTTCAGTGGACATAATAACTCAGTCTTTTAGTTAAATAAGTTATTTCCATCAAAGGGCAAGTCCTTCACATTGGATTGAACTCCCCTGGGGCAAGTCAGGATTCCTGATGCATCACGGTAGTTGCCATTACCCTGAGGCTGCATCAACTGAAGCCTGTAGGGATGTTCAAGCCACCAAACCCCTCCCTTCCCCCATCCAACTCCGGTGCTCCCTGTTCCACGACTGCCCCAACCCCTATCCACACCCCTTGGGACTCCCACACCACATCCAATCGCTCCCTGTCCTCTGACCACCCCGACCTGTATCCATACCACCAGCCTCACCCTCCCCTTTCCCCTCTCCTGACTGCCCTCCCCCCGAGTCTCCACCCCATCCAACCACCCCCTGCTCCCTGACTGCCCCCTGCGACCTCCTGCCCCCAACCCCCACTCTCTGGAGCCAGTCTCGCCACTGCAATGCTCCCCAGAAGGAGCAGCAGGCCAGAGCACTAAAGGTGTGGCTGCAGGTGGAGAGGGGACAGTGGGAGAGGGACCAGGGCTTGCCTCCCTGGCCGGGAGCTCAACTGGGTTGGTCACAACGGCCCCGTGGGCCAGATGTGGCCCGCAGTCCATGGTTTGCCCACCTCTGTATTACAGGCCTGTTGCCCTAGTAAGGGGTCAATGTACAACAGCTTACTATTTTAACTGGAGTGACCAAACAATTCAGTTCAAACACAACACTGGACTAGTTTTAATTAAAAATAAATTGTTACTTTAACTATAAAGAGACAGATTTTAAGTGAATATAGATACAAGGTGTTAAAGTCAGAAATGATTCAGAAAGTCAGAACTCTAAACATAACTGATCAACAATCGAAATAATTAAAATTTATTCCAACAGAGGCTGATGAATGCTAATAGTTTTATGGATCAATTATATTTAAATTAGTATGAAGTTCATATGGACAAATGCTAAGTGAACTGATAATACTAAAATAACAAGTAGGACTCAACATTCTCAACATGTTTACTTACCCATTTGTAATTCAGATATGGTTTCTACCAGTGACCAGTCTAAACTGTAGCCACAGTGGGATTTGTCCATCAGATTGTCCAGTACTTGTCTTACTGTCTGTCTCTCATCCACCATCATAGTTTTGGAACTATCATCAGACATGTGAACTCTGATTACCAGCTGTGACAAGAAGGGGAAGAAGAACAACAGGGATTAATTTCCCAGACATATTTCTTATTGAACCTAGATTACAAAAATAAAGTTTAGCTCATATAGAGTTTATATAAAAATCAATTTCTTCTCCTTTAAAAATGCAAAGTGCCATATTTAATAACTAGATGTTCATTTCAAAGGCCACTTCTCAAAAGGTCATGATCCTTCTGAAAAAGGAAAAAAACACAACCATATTGCCAAAAAAAGAAACAAACTTTTCCTCACACAAGCTTATCTTAAGCAACTAGATGCAAGCACAAATGCCACTCATATGAAAATTTAAGCACTGCTCTTTTAAAAATTGATACAATGATAATTTATTTCCATTGATCTACTGGACAATGACATTTTTGTTAATTATTGTTTTCATTCTTATGAAAAAATAAAAGTATGCAAAGCTAATGCGTTGTTATTAATTGAAAAGGATACAAAAGGAGAGTTTTGTGTATTGCTGCTATTGCTCATCAATTTGTATTTTTCATTTCTTAACATCTAGATTTTCCTAAATAACTTTGCCAAACCAACAAAAAAGCATATAAACACATAGACTTTATGGTCAGACAGGACCATTATGACCATCAAGTCTGACCTCTTGCACATTGCACAAGAGAACCTTGCCCACCCACTCCTGTAATAGACCTATAACTTCTGGCTGAGTTACTGAGGTCCTAAAATCATGATTTAAAGAGTTCAAGTCACAGAGAATTCACCATTTACTCTAGTTTAAACCTGCATGAAGTTAATCATATCCCTGGTTGAAGTACATGAATATCTGAAAACTCATCTCCAGAGCACAGTATGTCCACAGTATTTTAGCATCCCTATTTAGTTAAAAAAACCCAACACACTTAAAATATAGAGTATGAGATCCATACCAAGAATTCAGGTCTGAAGTATGATTAAAAATTCACATACATAAATACAATACATGTAACTACACAAGTGTAATTCCAATAATGATGGGAAATGCAAGCAGCAGATAGCTTTAAGTTAAAAATTTGCAAATCATAAGACTTCTGCCACTTTCTGCTACATTTTGCATAAATATTAGTCTCTCCTTGGTGAGGCAGTCAGACAAAAAAAGTTATCTATTTTAAATTGTCTTTCCTTGGAAGGTGGGGGAGAGGGGAGGAAGCAGCACTGTTTTAAAAACTTAACTGCTAATTCCCTGTTTCACTATTACTTTAAAAAGAGGACAGTGTCCATATAAAAATTATACCTCAATCTAATCCGTTATCTATACTAATTTAGTAAAGCAAAGAATGTTAGAATCTTGTTTCCACCTTTTATGCTATTGATTACTTTTTTCCGCACCTCACTCAGCTTGCAAAGTTAAAAGAAGTTAGATAATTTGTTCTGAATTCTCACGCTCTAGCACATTATAGGATTTGATTTGCAATTATTAAATGTGGAACATTTAAACATGAACATTTTTCAGTGATTTAAAAATACTGGACATCACTCTGTTAATATCAAGATATACAGATTTATTTATTAAACGTATCTAAAGATTGGCCCTAAATTACTTGACACTTGCCCTAAATTTGGAGGCAGTGTCTTTACTACCTTTGACAAAGCATCAAATACTGTCTGTTTTCCACTCACTACTCTTCTGCCTATTATTATTAACTAAAGGAGGGTATGAATCTTGTAAACTGGAAGTTGGAGAGCTTGATACAAGTATACTGAATGAGAGTCTATAAAGAGGACAAGACTATTTGAAATGCAAGGCTACTGAACAGGCAGAGACAATTGAACAAGGCTGAATCTCTGTTTCAGATGTGAATGTACATTGCCAAAGTCTTTTAAATCTGTATCTGGCTGTAGAATAAGCTACTACTTAGAAAAACGTGATGCCACACCATCAAGTTCTTGATTAAATCCTGACTGGATGAGAAAAGAAATAGAATAGTTTTTTAAAATTTGAATAACCTAACTACAGACCAGAGAGAAATAACCCTCCAAAGAAAAACTAAACATAAAAAGGGCTTTTTTTTAAATTAAAATGGTTTAAGGGTAATTAACAGAGAGAAGCAGAATTGAACCCATATTTTCTAATTCAATAAGGATTACCTAGGAATCATGTAAAATAATATAAATATAGTTTACCTTTTTCACTTGTGCCTCTTTAATCTTTTCCAAAGCAACCCTGATCTTCTCAGCTTTCAGTTTAGCAGCCTGCTCTTCCTGTGGGGACACAGCATACCAGTTAAACAAATGTCAGTTTGATTTTAAGACTTCAAAGCTTCTAATTCTGAGGTTATCATAGGGTAGAATTTGAGAAGGAATACTAGTTCCCACACTGGCAACAACTTCTACTGTGAAAATTAAAGGAACAATCATCGATTCTGAAAAAAACTACATTTAAGATGCAAAGACTTCCTGTATCTGTCTGATATACAAACAGATCAGACCCTGTGGCTTTGGAGACAGAATACAATTATTTTTCTGCACTTTGCTAGGCAATATTACATCGTTTCTTTGTATTGTACTTTTTTCTTTTGCATCCATCAATTACTGAATGCTTTAATTTGCTGAAAACCTATAAGAGTCTCAGCTCACACCATATTTGCCAACAGTACAATTAAACACATCCAACAGATTTTCAGTTTATCAAAGTTAACATCACAATGAGAGATACCATAGCTTAATGCTACAGACACTTCCATTAAATAGCATTCCACGCTATTCCAGTCTGTTTAGGAAGTTTTTAACATGCTAAACCAGTTGGCAATAGCTCAACACTTGCTCATTACACCTTTAATCCATGTTCCATGCTATGTTTTTCCTCATTTAAAGAAAAGTGTTCAAATCACCAATGTAAGAAGTTAAACCTTCTTTGATACTCTTCCTTTTAAAAATCTAAATTTGTTACAATTTAAAGCACATTATAAATCCAAAGAATTTGAATCCATTCAAGCTCTTAATTGCTTTTCATAAAGAAAATGGTATACTACAACATTACTAATACTGACTTTCAATCTCCAGCAATCAGCTTATAATATTACTATTGCAATAGAGTTGAAGTAATCTGCTGAAATAATAAACCACTCCTGCAGAACCTGTGCATGCAGGTTTCAAATTTCAGAATTCTAAGGTTTGGATTATCACAGCCTCAAGTGTCTAAGGAGCACATAAACCACCTTGTAGAACTCATAATGAGAAAGCCACACAACTAAAAATACTTCTGTCAGTTCCTCTCAAAAATAGATTGCTTTCTTCCTCACAACGATGGAAAGACAGCCCCAACTACAGTGATCAATTCTTTATACTTTATTCTTCAATTAAAATCCCTAGACCGCTTCTCTATTAGACTGACTGGATGAAGTTTCCTTTTATTTAATGACAAAGATTCATCGATCTTCAAATCTGTGCAGAATTTTACTAGGAGTAACTCTGTTACTAGCATTTTTTTACTTCTGTGAAGCCGTTGTTGTTATTTTCATCCTCCGGAGTGGCTCCTTCCTAGCAGGGCCAGCTCCAGGCACCAGCTGAGGAAGCATGTGTCTGGGGTGGCACATTGTAAGGGGTGTCATTCCGGTCAATCTTGGGGCAGCACAATTCAGCTCCTCCACCCTTTTTTTTTTTGCTTTGACGGTTAGGATGGACTTTTTTTTTTTTTTTTTTTTTTTGCTTGGGGCAGCAAAAAACCGAGCAGGCCCTGCTTCCTAGGTTACTTTGTCTTAGCCCTTTTGTCCCCTCATTCTTAAACTGAACTTCTATACTACACAGGAGAGATGGCAACAGCTGTGGAGGGGTATAGACTTGCTTGTGAGAAACATAATCTTTTTCAATAAGAGCAGCCAATAAGCTGACAAGAGCAGTAATAATTGGGGTTTGAAACATTATCTGAAAACTTAATTAGGCAAAGAACAATGCTTTTTATTAGACTAGTGAGAGACTCATTTTAATTTATCATAAAGATGGTATCACATAACAAGGAAAGGTTATACCCAATATATTGTTTGCAAAAAAGGAAAAAACAAACAAACAGTAAGATATCTGAAAAGATTTTTAACTTTAACCAAATGATATACAATTCCAGAATTTTACAGTACTCATCCTTTTAGTCCTGGTGGTCTTCCTCCACAAAACACTCGTTATCCAAAAGCAAAGAAAAGCTCTATTAAGATTTTTTTTTTATTTGGAAGGGTAAGGTTCTACAATTAATCATTTTATGCTCTGGGCTGCTCCTTGAAGTCAATAAGAGCAAGAAAACCCTTTACATTTTTTAAGACCAATTTTGAGAAACTGAGCAATTTCTGGCTTTTAAAATAGTATCTATGAACTCAATCATAAACCTTTATTTCTGTATTGAGGCTGCGAATACATTCAGTTTGGCTTTTTACTTAAATTATGGGGACCAATTTTCCATCCCCATGCATGTTGTACATGTGCACATGAGTACACAACTATTGAAAAGGTAGCATCTTACACCCACTTTGCACAGGTGCACGTGACTACACAAAGAGCAAGGTTTGGGAGAATCAGGTCTCATGGCTCTAATACACCTGTGCCAATACATTGTAATTATCTTTTCTGATATTCAAGTCTTAAATGATTCCTTAGCAGAGAACCATGATAGATTGTGTGGTGTTTTTATGATAAACATGTTTAAGTATGTACTGTTACCAAATGAATTTTGATTTGAAACTCGAAGGATTGAAACAGGACTGGCTCCGGAGATGAAACAATCGCCTACAATCACAGAAATGGTGGACTGGAAGGGACCTCCAACAGGTCATCTACTCCAGCCCCCTGCACTTAGGCAGGACTAAATATAAACTAGACTATCCGGACAGATGTTTTAAAAATCTTCAGTGATGGAGAGTCCAGAACCTCCCTAGATAATTTGTTCAAGTGCTTAACTACCCTTACAGTTAGGAAGCTTTCCCTAATGTCTAACCTAAATCTAACTTGCTGCAATTTAAACCTGTTACTTCATGTCCTGTTCTCAGTGGTTAAGGAGAAAAATTTATCATAAATTTATAATTTATGTCCTTCAAGACTCTTTTCACAAACTGATTACTCTATATCTGACTCCTAATCTTCAAAGAAAATCTGCACAACGCTTTCAAATGAAGAGTCTGCAATACACAATATATCATAGATGGAACAGAGACTCTGAATTTATGGCTTATTACAACAATCTGCACCCCACTAGCCCCTTCCCCTTTTTGTCCTATGACTGGAGCGGTGTTAATAGGTCACTCTACCTTAAATGGTCCCATACACTACGTGCTAACTACTTATGCTAAACAATCTGTTCCACCTTGCATTTTGCTGTGAAGCTGGGAGTACCTTTCCCAGATCTGAAGAGGAGACAGGGCAGATCCCTGTGAGACTCCACTTGATATGCTCTTCCAGCTTGATTTTAAACCAATGACAACTACTGTTCTGAGTACGCCTTTTCCAACCAACTGTGCACCCATCTTATAAGTAGGTTTGTCTAAGGTATATTTCTGTAGGTTTTTTTTTTATGAGAAGGTCATATGAGACAGTATCAATAGCTTTACTAAAGTAGAGAGATATCACATCTACAGCTATTCCCAGGCCCTCTGCCCTCCACAAGGATTCTTATCCTGTCAAAGAAGGATATTAAGCTGGTTTGACATGAGTTGTTCTTGACAAATCCATGTTGATGATTCGTTACTGCAATATTTTTAACTTTTAGACTAAAACTCTTAGAAATCAAAAAATTCTAAAATTGTAATTTCCCTAGAAAAGATCTTCTTTATGAGAGGCAATTGCTAAAGAAGTTTAAAATTCATGTATAAGAAAAATCAAAACAAAACTAAAACTGATTTTTTAAGAATAGTTAGGACTGTTCCTTAGTTATTAAACAGAGCTCTTCTTTTAAACTAATTGACTTGCCAAGAACAGTACAGCAGATTTGGCAGGTAATGCTTCATTGATGCAGGGTGGGGAATTGTGTATTGTCATGATTTTTTCCCCAAAAGTACAATTGGATGATTTTTTTTTTTCAGAAAAATGTTTGGATTAAAGTTGGCATTTTTCAAAGTTTTCTACACTCTAATCAATCTGCCTCTTTTCCCCTTCCAAGGGAAACAAACCATAAAACAACCACCAACCTTGACACAAGGGACAAAGAGGATTAACCAAGAAGAAGCCTATGCAACCAGACAGTGTATTTAGCTAACTACATTTCTCATTCCATGTGAGATATATTTTCATGGGAAGACAGACAGGTGACAGTAATGTATTTGAATACACCTGTAAGCCATTCAACCACATAAACTGACAATGTTGTACATAACTGTCTACATTTTAGAAATATGACATACTAATCAATCTAATCACATTTAGCATTAGCAACTCATTTCCTCTGCAATGGCAAACAAACCTAAAACATGAACTTGAACTGGTTTAGAACCCTTTGGAATTGGAAATAGCAGTATATCTTCCTAGGTCCTAGACTCAGTTTGACTACTATAGTGAACAATTACTCATGCGATCAGGTATTTGTATGATTGAGGCCTAAAAGAAGTTTACTCCAAGCAATGAATCTTATTGAAATTACATCTAATTGCAGAAGAATATCACTAATTCTCACATCACAAATACAGAATCCCAATAGTTCTAAAAAAAAAACAAAAAAAAAAAACAGCTTTGCTCTACTTCGCAAAGCAATAACAGCTACAGTGATACCTTATTAATACAAAATATGTTAGCATATGATAACTAGAAATAGATCAAACTAATCCACACTATGATACAGTGTTCTTGAATAATTATTTTTAGTTTTCTTGTTTATTTTAAAACTGGCAACTTGCAATGATTCTCTCACTAAGTGAATTTCAACTGCATCTGAATATTACTGTTATACAAAAAAAACTATGCTAATGCAATTTTTTTAAAATAAGTTAAAACTGAGAAAAAACAAAGAAATCAAAAATTAAAAGGTTCCATTAGTAATGCTATCCATGCCACGTTATACCCAGATATTTTGTAATTTCTTGTTAAATTTGTAATTAAATATGTTCTGTTTTAACATAAAAGATGTAGGCTCTGCAAAGTGAGTTAATGTTACTCTAAGAACCATTTCTTGACCTCTTACATTTTATTATATATGAATGTAGTTTTTTGCAGTTGAATTCCTTATATTTGGAGTTTTTTTAAAAAAAGAAAAATTTACCTGTATTTAATAAAGCTAGCAATTAAGTGGTACTATTTAAGCTATGAAATTCACACTTCATTCAAGTGAATGCGGGAGACATGATTTCATAAAATGGGATCCAGAAAATGTTTTTAGTTTAATATTTGAAAGTTTTCTCCCGAAAGTTTCTCTTCAAAGGATGTGCAAGCAAGAAATCATAATCAAATGAACTTTGGCAATATTAATCTGTACATAAAAATTTCCCAGCCAAAAAAGTTTGCAATTTAAAATGTAGCTTGATGATGATTTTAAATGTATTGCTTTATCTAAAACTAGACAACGTTACTCAGTGGGATAAACACTTTTCATGCACATTTTCATTTGATGCCTTGGCAAGTGTGTACACATGAACACCCTGTATACACTTTAGTATACAATCCATCAGAAGCAGGAAGAACATGAGGAAAGACATGAAGCTGGGAGGATGGGGAGAAGAGACACATGCAAGGTTTCTGTCCATGACACCACATTTATTAATTTTTATGCATCTAAACCTGTAAAGAGGTTTTTAAAAGGTAAAAGAGGAGAGGGCTGGGAAAGAGCAGAAAAATGACTTTTGTTCTGGGCTGCTGTTAAAGCTCCTTTACTATCTAGTAGCTGGCCACTTTAAAAAAAGAGAGTTAATACAAGAATAGCTTACTAGAAAAAATGCTAGTTCTAAAGCAGGGATGGGCAAACTTTTTGGCCTGAGGACCACGTTGGGGACTAGAAATTCTATGGTGGCCCATGAATGCTCACAAAATTGGAGGTTGGGATGTGGGAGGGGATGAGGTCTCTAGTTGGGGTGGGGCAGGGGATGAGGAGTTTGGGGTGCAGAAGGGTGCTTTGGGCTGGGATCAAGGGGTTTGGAGAGTGGGCTGGGGCAGCGGGTTGGGGCATGGGGAGAGGCCCAGGGGTGCAGGCTCTGAGTGGTGCTCACCTCAAGCGGTTCCCGGAAGGAGTGCCATGTTCCTTCTCTGTCTCCAGCGTAGAGGCGTGGCCAGGAGGTTCTGCACGCTGGAACGGGGCCATGCGGGACTGAGCTGCGTAGTGTGGCCCCCTACCCAGCACCCTGGCTGTAGCGGGGCCGAGACACGCGGGTGTGGGCCAAGACCCGGTGCCTGGCTGAAGCCACTGGAGCCCCCGACCCAGCACCCCGGCTGGAGAGCTGGAGGAGGTTGAGCTGCATGCTGTGGCCAGAGATCTAGTGCCCCGGTTGAAGCATCAGACCATCCTCCGACCCAGCACCTCAGCTGGAGTTTGGCCGAATCATGTCATGCAGCCCCCAACCCAGCACCCCAGCCAGACCGGGGTAAGCCCCAGACCCCACTCCCCAGCGGGAGCTTGTGGGGTAACTTAAAACAGCTCATGGGCAGTAGTTTGCCCACCCCTGTTCTAAAGTATAACTGGCAAATACAGCCTAAGCCTACCTATTTAGCAATTATGCCCTTGTTGTTTTACTGTATTGGCATAATCTATGTATACTCCTTGTCTTCAGATTCGCCCCAGCTTCTCCCTAGGAACTTTTTTAATAATCAAAGAAATGGCACACAGAATGTGGACAACAGTGAAATCTGACTCCTGATATAATGTATGTGCAAGTCTCTCTACAACACAAAACCACATAGTCTTCCTCATCCCATCTGGTCACTACTGAATAGAATCAAGAGTCCGTATCCTTCATCTTTTCTGGTATAACAATTCCAAACTGGGGGGGGGGGGGGGGAGGGATACAGTAATTATGATTCCCAACATAACGAACAGTGCCAGAAAGAAGACCGCAATATATTAAAATTCAAGGAGTGCCTCTTGGAGTGTTACTGACTCTTTCTATGTTACAGAAATAATTTAGGAGTTATCCATAACAGACTTCTGAGTATCCTGTCTTACACTAGGGTGTTGTTTTTTTTCCAAATTACACCAAGAAAGAGCACTCAAAATAGCAAATTTGACCCTTTAAGTATGAAGACAAACTGTTGCTAATAATATTAATTCATTTGAAGGATGTTATTTTCTGGCAGTATGAGAAAAAGCATCTATGTGCTTCCCACATGAGGGGGGGGGGGTGTGAACATTAAGTGTATCAATCCAAAAGGGGGAACTGCATTCTATCGACAAGGAAAAAGTCACATGCAGGTGGAAAGAAGATGCGTCACCTTGGTCAGCAAATGAGAAGGCTTTCCTGCAATGTTTCTCAGAAGAAGGGATGTTTCCCTGTCCAGATAGGAGTGCTTGTGCAGAAAGAAAGAAAGAGAAAGAAAATAAATCAAAGGAAATCAGTGCAGTAATTTTATAGTGTGTTGATTATAGTAGACAAGCAGAGTTTAAGCAAACACTTAAAAACCTTCTGCACTTAACTTCCCCACACAAACTCCCATCCATAAAACTCTAACGATCTCTAGACAACAAATTCCGGAAACACTTTTGACGGAAAGCAAAGGTTTAATAAGCAGCTGTGCTATTAAAAGACACTATCTTGCCCTGCACCTGATTTTTAATGGTATCACAATTATAAAATACACGTAAAGAATTTTTTTCTTACCTGTTACTGATTTCTTTTCCACAAGATACTGGCTAGGATTTTCCAAATTAACTAAGTGACTTAGAAGCATGAGTAAATGGGACTTGCAGTACTAAGTCACTTAAACACTTTTGAAAATCCTACTCACATCATGCAAATCCTATACAACTGGGCTTGCTGTTTCTGCTGTGCAGAGATGAAGACACCATAGAAAAAACAGTTACTCACCTTTCGTAACAGTTGTTCTTCGAGATGTGTTGCTCATGTCCATTCCAACAAGTGTGTGCACACTGCGCATGCAGTCCCGGAAGCTTTTCCCTAGCGGTACCCGTAGGGTCGGCAGGGGAGACCCCTAGAGTGGCGCCCTTATAGCAACGTATATATATCCCTGCCGACCCACCCCCCGCTCAGTTCCTTCTTGCCGGTACTCCGACAGAGGGGAGGTGGGAGGGATTTGGAATGGACATGAGCAACACATCTCGAAGAACAACTGTTACGAAAGGTGAGTAACTGTTTTTTCTTCTTCGAGTGATTGCTCATGTGCATTCCAACAAGTGACTTACGAGCAGTCATCTCGGAGGAGGGTTAGGAGTACCCTTAGTTCCTGCTGTAAGGACTGCTTGTCCCACAGCGGCATCCTCCATAGCCTGTTGCACGATGGCATAGTGCGAAGAGAAGGTGTGAACCGAAGACCATGTCACTGCTCTACAGATGTCGACAATCGGAATGTGTGCCAGGAACGCTGTGGATGCGGCCTGAGCCCTGGTCGAATGGGCTGTCAATGCTGGAGGAGTAACATTCAAGAGGCTGTAACAAAGTTTAATGCATGATGTAATCCATGCCGAGAGGCGCTGAGAAGAAATTGGCAACCCCTTCATCCTTTCTGCCACTGAAATAAAAAGTTGCGGAGATTTACGAAGAGCTTTAGTACGTTGTATGTAAAAAGCTAAAGCTCTCCTCACATCCAATGAATGAAACATCCTTTCCCTGTTAGTGGTATGGGGCTTAGGAAAAAACACCGGTAGAAATAATTCTTGGTTTAAATGAAAGGATGAAACTACTTTGGGAAGGAAGGCCGGGTGAGGGCGTAACTGGACCATATCTTTATGCAAGACAGTGTAGGGTGGCTCTGAGGTGAGCGCCCTGAGCTCGGAGACTACGTGCACAGGTAATCGCCACTAGGAAAGCCGTCTTCCATGAGAGATAAGAGAGTGAGCAGGTGGCCATGGGCTTGAAGGGAGGCCTCATTAATGCTGTTAAAACAAGGTTGAGGTCCCACGGGGAAACAGGTTGACGAACTGGGGGATACAACCTCTCCAAGCCCTTTAGAAACCTTAGTACAAGGGGATTGCTAAAGACTGAAGTGCCCCCACAACCTGGGTGAAAAGCAGATATAGCAGCCAGGTGCACCCGCACGGTGGAGAACGCTAAGCCTTGCTGCTTCAGTTCAAGGAGATAATCCAGAATACAGGATATCGGAGAGGATAGGGGATCCCTCCCCTTGCCCTGAGACCACAAGGAGAAACGCTTCCATTTGGCTGTATAGGTTGCCCGTGTTGATGGTTTCCTACTGCCCAGTAGGATGTCCCTGACAGGGTCTGAGCATTGCAGCTCTAAGGGATTCAGCCATGGATATTCCACGCTGTAAGGTGGAGGGACTGCAGGTTGGGATGTAATATCTGCCCGTGATCCTGGGAGATTAGCGTCGGTGAGAGAGGAAGAGTTATCGGTTTCGTCACGCACAGGGACATCACTAAGGTGTACCAGTGCTGACGAGGCCAGGCTGGGGCTATAAGTATTAGGGATGCCCTGTCCAGACGGGTCTTGAGCAAAACCTTGTGAACAAGAGGGAATGGGGGAAATGCGTAGATCAGGTCCCCCGTCCACGAGATCTGAAAGGCATCTGCTTCTGACCCTGGACTGAGGTTGAGGAGGGAGCAAAACCTTTGGCATTTCCTGTTGGCTCTTGTGGAGAACAGGTCCAGGAAGGGAAATCCCCACCTTAGGAAGATAGAGTGGGTAATATCCGGTCTGAGGGACCATTCGTGACCCCGAACGGAGCGGCTGAGCGTGTCCGCCAGCACGTTCTGAGCCCCTGGGAGATAGGTGGCTATGAGGGAAATCTCGCGGGGAATGCAGAAATCCCAGAGGGTGAGTGAGGGCTTCCCTGCACAGGGGAGAGGAGCGAGCACCACCCTGTTTGTTTATATAGAACATTGCGGCTGTGTTGTCCGTTAGAACCGACACGCACTTGCCTCGTAGGTGGTCTTGAAACGTCTGGCACGCTAAGCGGACCGCTCTGAGCTCCCTGACGTTGATGGGAAGGGACAGCTCGCTCTGGGACCAGAGACCCTGTGTTCTGACTTCTCCCAGATGCGCCCCCCAGCCGAGGGCGGAAGCATCCGTCCCCAGAGTCTATGATGGTTGAGGTTTCTGGAACGGGACCCCAACACCCATGAAGCGGGGTTGGAGCCACCAGTGAAGGTAGCGCAAGGTATGGTTTGGGAGAGTCACTATGAGGTCGAGGGGGTCTCTGTGCTGTTTGTAGACACCCGCTAACCAGGTCTGCAGGGGCCAAAGGCGGAGTCTGGCATAAGGCACCACGTACGTGCACGCTGCCATATGGCCCAACAGAACCATGCAATTCCTGGCCGTAGTCGTGGGAAATTGAAGGAGTGAATGGACGATATCTGAGATTGCCTTGGCCCGGGGAAGAGGTAGGAAAGCTCTTGCCTGTTGGGAATCTAATATTACCCCGATAAACTCGATCCTCTGGATAGGTAGGAGGGTCGATTTTGGCTCGTTTAGAATTAGTCCTAACCTGAGGAATGTAGCCCTGGTGAAAGTTATGTGGTGAGTTAGTAGATCTTTTGACCTTGCCCTGATGAGCCAATCGTCCAGGTAAGGGTAAACATGGATGCCCCTTCCTCTCAGGAATGTTGCCACTACAGACATGCATTTTGTGAATACCCTTGGGGCAGTGGAAAGTCCGAACGGGAGCACCGTAAACTGATAGTGGTGAGTCCCTAACACAAATCTTAGGAATCTCCTGTGACTGGGGATGATGGAGATGTGGAAATATGCATCTTTTAGGTCGAGGGCGGCAAACCAGTCTCCGCGATCCATAGAAGGGATAATGGTCGCTAGAGAGAGCATGCGAAATTTCAGCTTCTTTATGTAGGAGTTGAGGCCTCGCAGATCTAGGATGGGGTGAAGACCGCCTTTGGCCTTCGGAATAAGGAAATAACGGGAGTAGTATCCCTTGCTCCGAAATACTTGAGGAACCTCCTCTATCGCTCCCAGAGATAAGAGGGTGTGGACCTCCTAAACTAGGAGTTGCTCGTGAGAAGGGTCCCTGAAGAGGGACGGGGGGAGGGGGCGGGGTGGTGCAATGGTTGGGAGGGAGGGAAGAGAATTGGAAGAATATTCCACTCTTACCAAGCTGAGGACCCATTTGTCCGAGGTGATGAGAGACCATGCTTGGTAAAAATGGGATAGATGATTCACGAAGGGTAGGGAGGCTATAAACGGGAAGGCTGGTTTGACGTCCTCGGGCGCAACTTCAAAAGTTTGGTCTGGGTCCCGATGACTGGCTGGGCCCTGGGTTTTGTTGGCCTTGTCGGGAGTTAGAACGTGGACGTCCACGGTTATTTCCCCTACCACCTCTCCTAGACTGATCTCTTCTAGGAGGAGGAGCCTGATAGAATCGCGCTGGGGGAGCAGGGGAGGGGTCTGAAAGGTCTCCTTTGGGGTTGTGGAGTATGAAGACCTAAGGACCTGAGCATAGCTCTTGGGTCCTTCATGGTGTGCAGTTTTTTATCTGTGTCCAGGATGAACAACCCTTGTTTGTCAAAGGGCAAATCCTGGATTGTGGCCTGTACCGGGGGTGGAATGCCTGATACGTGCAACCAGGCTCCACGATGCATTGTAATAGCTGTTGCCATCTGTCGTGTCGCTGAGTCAGCCGAGTCTAAGGCTGCCTGAAGAGCAGCTCTGGACACCACTCTACCCTCTTCCACAATGGCCTTGAATTCTGTGGTCGAGTCCTTGGGTGTCCGCTCTTGGAGCTTGGTCAAGGCGGACCATGAATTATAAGCATATCTCCCCAGTGCGGCCTGCTGGTTCGATATTCTCAGCTGCAGTGCCGCCGAGGAGTACACTTTCCTGCCCAACAAGTCCAACTTTTTGGCATCATGGGATTTTGGGGTGGAACCTGTCTGCCCTTGCCGCTCTCTATGATTAACGGCGTCGGCGACTAGAGACCCGGGTTGAGGGTGCATAAACAGGTGCTCATACCCCTTTCGTGGAGCGAAATATCGCCTTTCCACCCCTTTAGCAGTTGGAGGAAGCGAGGAGGGAGTTTGCCATAGCATGGTTTTTATGAACGGCAGGGCGATACGGGCTGGTGTATCAGAGGATAGAATGTCCACTGTGGGGTCTATCTCTTCCTTAATTTCCTCCGCTGGGAGATTAAGGTTCTGGGCAACCCTACGTAAAAGATCCTGGTGCCCCCTAATTTCCATGGGGGGAAGGATAGTTGAGAAGCCCGCTACTGCTTCGTCTGGTGAAGACGAGGAGGAGGTGAAGTGTGGGTCCTCTGGGTGCTGGTCGCTTTGGGGCGGTTGGTATGTGGCCCCAAGCTGGGTGTATTGGGCTCCAGGGGTGGGGCCTTGAACCCCTGAAGGTCCCGGCACCGGTTCCTCCTCAGCCGTCTCAGATGGAGGTCTTGTGACCGTTGCTGATACGGGCCCTTGCGGCACCGAAGGCAGCGACGCCGACACCGAGGCCAGGCCTTGGTGGAATGTGAACGGTGTCCAGAACGGCCACTGCACTGGACCTTGACCTTCCGCGGGCCAGGTGGGTAGGTGCGGGTGGTGGGAGGGGCGCCGGTGCCGGGAGCGATGGGACCGGGAAGAATGTCTGCTATGACGAGATCTTAACGACCCCGCATCGGACTCTGATGAATATTCCGATGCCGACCACGGCGGCACAGAACCCTCTGGTGCCACGACGCCTTGTCTCTGAAACATCGTAGGTTTCCCCGGATGTTTCATGGTCGGTGCCCCGGTAGGTTGCGTCGTCTCTAGTGGGGCAGGCTGGATCGGTGCCGAGGATGATCGGACCAACGGTGCCGGTATCGGTGCAGATGTCGCTGCAGAGGTCAACGGCACCAGAGTCGTCGGCATGGGCAGGATGATCGGTGCCGGTATTCTGGCTACCGGTGCCGGAATGACAAACGGTGCCGAAGCAGGGTCTCTTGTAAAATTGATGAGATCCCTGGCCGCGTCAAACGCCTCTGGGGTCGACGGCATGTCCAACCCTTGCGTTTCTCTCTGGGGAGACACTTCTGGCCGTGGAGAAGCAGCCCTACACTCTGAGGTGGCAGCTGATGGTGCTCGCTCAGTACAGGGCCGATGATCGTGCTCCGGAGCTGATTTCACCACTGAGGGGTCACCCTGGGCTCTGCGGGCCGGGGAGCGCCCTCTAGATTTCTTGGAGGGCACTGGTGACTGCGATCGGTGCCTCTGTGAACCACTAGTGTGGTGACGCAGGGATTGGTGCCGGGGAGCCTTCTGGCTCTTCGTCAGTGCCGTTGCGACCCGGACCGAGGATGGTGCACTGCGCACCGAGGTAGACGGTTGGTCCGGTTGGGGCTGCAGTGCAGACTCCATCAGTAGTAGTTTGAGGCGAGAGTCTCTCTCCTTCTTAGTGCGGGGCTTAAAGCCTTTGCAGATGGTACAACGCTCGGTCTGATGACCGTCTCCCAAGCACTTTAAACAGCGGGAATGAGGGTCACTATTTGGCATCGGCTTCCCGCACTCTTTGCAGCTCTTGAAACCCGGCGCACGAGGCATGCCCCGGCGTCGGAGAACTAAAACTTACTAATATATACACTAAGACGAATTAACTACTAAGAAATAATTACACTAATAAATTTTTAACTAGAACTATGTTATAACTATATATATATATATATATATATATATACACACACACATATACACACACATGAGAACCGCTACGAGTGAAAGAACACTACGAAACGCTGTTCCAGCGACCGTCACGAACGGAAAGAAGGAACTGAGCGGGGGGTGGGTCGGCAGGGGTATATATACGTTGCTACAAGGGCACCACTCTAGGGGTCTCCCCTGCCGACCCTACAGGTACCGCTAGGGAAAAGCTTCCGGGACCGTGCATGCGCGGTGTGCACACACTTGTTGGAATGCACATGAGCAATCACTCAAAGAAGAACTGTCAAGTCATGAAACCAGGACATGCTGGTCAAGCTTTGCACCCTGGCTGCTATTCCCAAGAAGAGGACTCCCAAAACTGCAGAAAAAAACCTTACCATATTGAGTGTAACTGATAATCCTGAACTATGGCCAACAAATTAAACTTTTCATGTATAGATATCCCCCTCACACACAAAATGCAGTCCCCAGAAGGATGGGTCAGATTGCCAAATAGCTCACACATGAGAAATTCGCAGGTAAACCAAGTTCTCTCTCTCCTACAAGAATTTCGCTGACAATCATCCACATTTGGGAAATGACCAAGAGTTAAAATTTCCCAGATGAGAAAGCAGCTCAAAGTCAAAATATGACTCCTTCCTGACCGTCTTATGCCAGTAAGACAAAACATGAATTGTAAGGTCTGATGTTCTTCTTTTCAGGTTTTAGAGCTGGTAAAGCATGGCTTTCCTTCTTTTTCTATACTTTTCCCAGACAGCTATTCCACCAGTAAATTTGGCAGAAGCTAGATTCTACCTGAGGTGGGACTCTTTGGTCCATGTGTGTTAAATGGTTACCTCATTGGCCAAGAATTTAAATTATACATAAACTGCATCACAAAGGAAGATGGGAAGGATATTTTCTTGAGAACTGACTTGACGACCTTCTCTCAAGTCATTCCTGAGAGGAATACACTAGAACATTACTGCTCTGGAATAACATATACAGAGAATAAAGGTCTGGAAATAGGGGATTCAATGTTTCTCCTTGGGGAGATGTCAATTTTACTAATCTCAGGGTAAGAAAGAAAAAGAAATCCCCCTTTGAGCATTTGTTTAGACTAAGAAAATGAGTGCTGTTTTAAAACATGTTAGCTAATGCATTAGCATATTTTCAAACACCACCAAGAATATGCAGTAATTCTTAACAACACAGTACTCATGGACAACCAAGGCTTTGTGTAGACTACGATTTAAATATGTGAGGGAAGGATGTGAAAAATGGAGTGTAGATATGGTACTGTGTAATTTAACCCATGCTAAGTTGGTCAAGGTAAAGTCTAGACTCACTTCAAGATTTAATTCAGCTTGGCATATGTTAAGGTACACAGTGCCTTGTCTACAGAAGAATTTTCAAACACGTTAGAACATATGAGTTAGCACATCGTATGGATCACATCTTTTATGACCATACTGTGGAGCTGAAGATGGCATTGGAGGTGGAGTCCCCAGTGATCATATAATTTTCTGCGAGAGTGTGAACTGATGCCCATGTCACAGATTTCTGAGACAGGGACATTCTTGAAGAAGGTAACGTATGAGAAGATCAACCTTGTGCAGGGTCTATGAATAGTATTTAGAAGGTTCATACTGCAAACTTGATAACAGTTCTGATGCAGTTTGAGATCCACAGGGAGAGTCTTTGGGCTGATAATGCTGAGCCCTTGGATCTTTCCTCAAAATCACCTGGGGATTTTCCTGAAAATCTTCATACTGTTCAGGCAGAAGCACTCCTGACGTCTAGGGCGGCGGTTTTCAAACTGGGGGTCACGGGGCTATTCCAGGGGGGTCACGGGCTCCAGTTTGAGGGAGTGTGTCCAAATGCGGGAGTGTCCCCGCCAAATTGAACTTTTCCGCTTTCGACAGCATTTCAGCGCACACAGAGAAACGCTGCGGAGGAGGAGAGCATTGTCCAGGAAGCAGTAGCGTTGACATTTCTTGTTCAAGTAAGTGGCTAACAAGTCTGGGGTCAGTGCCCCCTGAATAGACTGTGAAGGTCTACTGGGTTTAGCTCCCATGCATGGTTGTGTGGGAATCTGCAACTGAGACTATCTACTATTGAGTTTTGTGTGCCTGGGAGGGAGGTAGGCTGCTGACAGTGTAACAGTGGGAGATAAACCACTTCCATAGTCTCATCACCTCCACGAAAAGGAAGGGTGACCTTCCCCTTGTCAATTGTCTGTTAGGATTCCCATGTGTGATACTTTGATCAGTAGGAGGAAGTGGGTGCCGGCGCTGCTGACCACCTTTAGTTTCAGGTGATTGATGTGAAGGGACATCTCCATGGGTGACCATTTGTCTTGTGTTGCAAGGCCATTTAGGTGTGCACGCCACCCTATGAGCAATGCTCAGTGCTAAGAAGTTTGAGAGGCACGGTGACTAGCCTCATGGCACAACATAAGAAGAGACAGCACATGTGCAGCCTAAAAGAGACTGCTACCAAAGTTCTCTGATCAGCAGCGCAGGGACGCAAGCACAACTACAGTGGAACACCCACAGGGAAACTACTTGCAAAAGAAGTGAAGCTTAACTACAAGGATGTTGTAAAATGTAATTACATAAAAAGTCTTGCCTGTAAAGTTTCCTGCCCTTCCTAGGAACCATCCACTTTATCTCAAGGGGGTTTGCAGTCACTCTGTACTGCTGCAATTTTCTTCCAAACAGTGGGTTTTTAATCTCAGGGGAATAAACTGGCCTAATCCCTACATAGATTTGTCCATGAAATTGTAATTTGTATTGGTTTTGTTCAACCTCACGGAATAGGGAGCCTTGGCTAAAGGATGATAGTTTAATGTCAAGAATCAGAGAGGTAGCCGTGTTAATCTGGAATTGCAGAAGTGACAGAGTCCTGTGGCACATTAAAGACTAACTAAAGTATTGAAGCATAAGCTTTTGTGGACTAATACCCACTTCATCGGATGCATGCAGTGGAAATATCCAGAGGCAGGTATAAATAAGTAGGCAAGAACCAGGTTGGATATAACAAGGTCATTTCAATCAGGCTGAACCAGCTTGTTATCTCTAATCAGGGAGGATGAGTATTCCTCTAGCAGCTGAACTGGAGGAGTGAACACAGAGAGAGGAGAAGCTGCTTTTGTAATTAGCAAGCCATTCAAAGTCTTTGTTCAATCCTAAATTGATGGTATCAAATTTACAAATGAATTGAAGCTCTGCAGTTTCTCTTTGCAGTCTGGTCTTGAAGTTTTTTTGCTGCAAGATAGTGACCTTTAAATCTGTAACTGTGCGTCTAGGGAGATTGAAGTGTTGTCCTACAGGTTTGTATATATTACCATTCCTGATATCTGATAGTTTAATGGTTCATTTAGTTGTCAGCATTAGGTATAAGCCCAGTTCCCAAAGAGGGCAAGAAATTTGCAACCCTTTGAACCAAGCTGGCATCCTTAAAAACAGGCTTTTACAAAACAAAAGCATTTCCTTCATATATGTGCATAAGCATCTTTTTTACTACAGGATTGCTTGTGAGGGGCTGGACCCTAGGTATTTTTGAAAAGTAAAAAATCAATAGTACCATTCAAGAAAAAGCCAAATAAAGAAGAACTAAGTGGATTTTGTTCCCATTGCTTTCCTGATCTGCAGCAAAAATCTAAATATAGACATTCCTTGAAAAGAAGATACAGTAAAACCTCCATTTAACGGACTAATTCGGGTGAGGGGGTGTCCGTTAAATCAAAAAGTCCATTATTTAATAAAAAACCAAACAAAAATGAGCTGTCAGAGCAGCAGCCCGCCCGCCACAGGGTCGGGGCGGCAGCTCCGCAGCCCGCCCGTTGCTGGGACCCAGGGGGCAGCCGGGAGCCGTCAGCCAGCCTGCCCGGGTCCCGGCTGCTGGGACCCGGGTGGCAGCCGGGAACAGTCAGCCAGCCCGCCCGCTGGCGGGACTCGGGCGGGAGCCGGCAGCCAGCCCGCCCGCTGCCTGGACCCGGGCAGCAGCCGGGAGCTTGGAGCCGGCAGCCAGCCCGCGAGAAATGGATTTCGGATGCATCAGACTTGCTCAGAAATTTTGTCCATTGCATCCGAAGTCCGTTAAATCGAAGTCCGTTAAATCGAGGGTTTACTGTACTTAGGGTTTGTCCTCACGGAGGGGGGAGGGGGGGAAGATCGACGGCAGATACGCAACTTCAGCTACGTGAATCATGTAGCTGAAGTTTGAGCATCTGCCGCTGACTTACCTGCCATCCCCACGGTGGCGGCAGTCGACGGCGCACTCCCCCGTCGACTCCAGCTTGCGCCTCCTGGCAAGCTAGAGTTCCGGAGTCGACGGGGTAGTCGCAGGCGATCCATTTATCATGTCTTAACAAGACACAACAAATCAATCGCCAGAAGATCGATCCCCGCACCGCGGGAGTGAAGACGAGCCCTTAGAAAGCAGTAATAATGAGATCTGATTGGACTGATTCTGGCCAAAGTCCGAGCTAGTAAATCGCTGGCACTCAAACTGCCAATATGAATTTGAGCTGCAGTGATATGTCTAAGGGCAAGAAGGGTATAGTCCTTCTTTGAAAATCTATGGTGACCCTGGTTCTGTAATACTATATTTACTTTTGGGCACCTCAATTTCAGAAACATGTAGGGAAGTTAGTGGGTGTATGGATAAGAGCAACAAAAGTGATTAAACCAGTTGGAAAGATGAATTTATGAGGAAATTTAAAAGAATACATTATAGCTTGGTAAACAACAATGTGTGATTATAACATTCTTCAAATACTTGAAATGAATAAATGCCACAGCGAGAGAGAGAGAGAGGAATAATTTAGGGTGGTCCAATGGAGTATTAGGCACGAGAAAATAACTAAGAAAAAGATTATTTACAAGATTACTCTTGTTCCATTTTATGGGGCAGAAATACACACTGCAAACTTAGTCTGTGTTTTTAAACTACTTAAAATCTATCCAATACAGAAAATCATTATCAGGAAAAGTTTGAGATTGATATTTATTAAATTATGGAATAACCTTCCAGAAGCAGAAATGGAAATCTGATTCCTTGAGACATTTCAAGACAGACTGGATATAAAGCAATAAAAATTTACTATAGCAATAATTCTGAATTGGCCCCCAGAGATGGACCAGATGACTCATTATTCAATTTTCCCTCTCTAAATTCTATGATTTTATGTTACAAAAATTCAGGTCAATATTCTGACCCTAAAAACCCTTGACACATTATCCTTTTAAGTATAATCCTACACTTTACATCTAGAAATATCACTGACATAAAATTCAGAAACCCAGATAAGAGTTATGACATATAGATAAAAATAAAAGTTGCATTAGAACTTGCTACTCCAAAAGGGGTGAGCAAAAACTTTTCATGGTAACTCTTTCATATTTCCAAATCTTTAATGCATTTGGCCAATATATCTTGATTATCAGATACTTCTCTTCTTTGCCCATCTAACTTTAACTTAATAGGTTAGAATATGTAGAAGGCAGCCAATGGCAGTAAACTCTGCCTGACTGCTTTTAGAGTCTAAATATTGTATTTAGACAAAATAGTAAAAAAGACCCCAGCGACAATATAGCATTTCTTAATATAGCCATATTCAGTGTTTGCCAGGTGGCCAATAAAATCCTGTGTTCCATTAAAATTTTTTCCTGCTGTGAGAGGCTGATTCATGGACTCCTAACATAGACAACCAATCAATTTCCCATAACTAAAAGACATTTCCCACTGTTAGTCCAATAAAAAAAGTACACTTCTTTCTCTTAAGGGTAATGTCAGTAGTACTGCAATCAGGTAGCACACAATTGGACACTAGAAATTAAAAAAGCTTGAAACAATCTTTGAGATGATTAAGAAAATGGTTAATTTAAAAGACAACCCCCCCAACCTCCCTATCCCTACCCTCCCATTAAAATAAAGAACAGAGCACCGTTAGGAGAAAAGGGTCTTTCTAGCAGAGAAGTAAGGGAGCTAAAGCACTGCATCCGAAGACATTCCATTCTGCTTTAGTTATGCCATTTGCACAGCTATTGTTAGAATAGTCAAATAATTAATGTTTTCCAGTCAGTACCCACCAGGCATAACATGACTTATGTACCTACATGTAATCAAGCCCAAGTCAAGCAGAGTGTCCATAGAGTTTGCTAAATAGGTAAAATGGTCAGATATTTCTATCCAGTTCTTTCACAAAGTATTCATGCAAGCCAAAATTTGTACACACAATATTAAGTCCAGACCTAATGGTGTAGAATTTGCAGATGAACTGAAGCTCAGCAGTTTCTCTGAGCTCCAGTTCATCTGCATATTCAACACCATTAGGTCTGGACTTAATATTGATTGTGAATGGCCTCACCAATTACAAAAGCAGTTTCTCCTCTCTGGGCGTTCACACCTCCAAATCACCTGCTGGAAGTGGGCCTCTCCCCTCCTCCCCCCATTGAATTTACCTTGCTTTCTTGCCTGTATATTTATACCTGCCTCTGGAGATTTCCACAACATTCATCTGATGAAGTGGGTCTTAGCCCACGAAAGCTCATGATCCCTAAAATCTGTTAGTCTGTAAGGTGCTACAAGACTCTGTCGCTTTTGCAGATCCAGACTACTCCTCTGATACTATTTACTTCATCTATCCAATGTCCTTGAAGAGGTGAACTGAAAACCTGAGTGCACACAAGGTTGGAGTTCTCGGTAAGGGGTATACTTAAGCTACTGTAGAGTTTGGAGGCTCCAGCACCAGTTTCAGGGCCTGGGCAATTGGACTGCAGGATCTCTGAAGGGGTGTTAGACAAAGGATCTCTATTCTGAGCGTAAACTTAAAGACCCAGAGCCAGAGGCAGTGCTTGGCCGATGCTCAAACTCAAGAAGATTAAGAGCACTGGCCGATGCTCAAACTCAAGAAGATTAAGAGCACAGGGGTTCAGTGTGGTAGAATCCAAACAACAGCTTAATGAGCGTGTCCTGTTGTGGGAACTTGATGAGGGCTGTGGCAACTTTCTGCAAGGATCTCAGTACAGGATTTCTTCACAGAAAGTATCCAGGTGTGCTCTCACCACAATTAGTGTAATTAGTCCAATGTAGCTTGTTTTAGTCACCACAGAAAAGGCAAAAACATTTAGCGTAGACTGAAGGAAAGAAAATTGATTTTACAAATCAGCATCATATATGCTTGTAGCTGATCTTACTAGAAGCATTCTCTTCTCTGGGGCCATGTTTACAACACACACAAAAGGAATTACTATGTTTGAGTGGTTTTGCACAATAAATTGTCAAACTTTTTAAATACTTTCCTTTTTTTAAATTACAAACAGAAAATGTAAAAAATGATATACATACACACAAACCTATCTGAATGGGCATTTCAAGCTACATTAAGTTTTTTGTTAATAGTACTGTTTTCAGTTTTTGCAAGTTGTAACTTTACAAGTTGCACTTAGATACCATAAAAATGAACACTGTATCAAAAATGATTCACGTCAAAACCAAGATTCTCTGACCAAATATTCTCATCCAATAAAAGATTTATAAAAACCTAATCCATATCCTTCACGACCCTTAAAATTATAAAAATAAAAAATATTCCTAGCTATCACATGCATAAAAATCCTTGAACTGCAAATCTAATCCAAAGAACTGAAAATCAAATAAATACAGAAATAGGAGATACCTCTTATAACTCTACCAAAATTAAACTTTAATTTCAAACACAAGCAGTAAAAATGAAGATTTAAGCATGCAAATGTGTTAACACAACACATTCCATGAATCACCACAGGTTTTATGTCACCAGACCATATATTACAAGAGCTAAGTTTGAATAAAATGGACATTAAGTTTTTTAATTTCAATAAATATTAAAATGTAAAATATTTTTCACATGTAGTTCATTCAATAAAAAACAGCTTGCCTCGATGTTCATAAAAATATGGCATATGTACTTGGTTCCAAATTACTTTTAGAATTTCAAAAGATTTCCTGCATTCTTCCCTTCCTTGAAAGAAAGGGACAGGAGGGTTCACCAGCTGTTGGGTATAGCATTTTATAATATTTTCAAAGAGCCCTCCACACTAACATGTGATGTTTATGCTATTATAAGAGATTTCAATGCTACAACGCCATTTGCGTCTGTTCACGGATACTGCAAACATTTATAACTACAGTGCAGTATGACCAAGCATGGTTTCAAGCATTTAGAATATAAACTTCTATACAAAACACTTCCAGCCTACTGTTTACATGTACTTGACAGCTAAACAAGATAAAAGGTCATATGTACCATTTCACTCCGTGTTTTCTTGTAAGATTGTAATTAAAAATAATGTATGTGTCAAGAGGCATTAGCTGTACCACAAATCTTTTGCCTGTGTACTGGTATTGACAATTTCTCCTTCCATGGTAGTGAAATGGTCAGTTACAATTTGGTAGTCTAAACTTATTTGAAAGAAAGAATGGAGTTGTTCTGCTTCATATTTTTTCTCTGCTATAAACAAAGAACAGTTCTGAGACTGAGACTGCAAATATTTATATTAATCTCAATTTATAAACAAAAGAGACTCCCATCTGTCTCAAAAGGATATTTATGAATCATCTAAAACTTTTGAAGATTCTAGTAAGAGTTTTAGCTTTCCCAAAAATAAACATGACACACACAATTGTAAGGAAGTCTTTGTTAGACAAGATAAAACAGATGGACTCAGGAGTTGCACATAGCAGGATGATGATCACTGGAAAGAACTGTGTTGAAATATATTGAACTGTAGCAGAAAATCTTTCAAATATACCAAAACAGTTTCCCTCTCCTTTCACAAAGAATTGCAGTTTCCTTTTTAATAAGCTCAATGGACTGTTTTAAATTCTTGAGATTGAAGTAATCTACATTGTAAATGGATGAGGTCCCCACTAAACTTTTTCCTTTAAAATACAGTCAGTGCTATTGCATTCAAATCTACAGAAATATACTGCAATTAATACATCAGGCTATTGAAATTTACAAAGCAATTTTTTCAAATACACAATAAAACTCATAAAAGATGTTTAGGGCTACACTCCGCCCAGCCATTTCATAATCTCACTGCTCTTGATCTGTTACTTACACAGGTGGAAAATAATAGCACATCAGAGCAAAAGATGACAAAGATCACAAATATTGTAGACCAAAAAAAAAACAAAAAAAAAACCCAACCACAAATTTTGCATGAATAAATAGTTACAGTAAGGTCATTAATCAGATGTTTAAAAAAGAACTAAGTCAATATACAGATGTAAGAGAGAATAACTATCAAGAACAACAAACAAATAAATTACTAATACAGAAAAATTTAGGCTTGGTGTGGTGAGGAGAAAACCCATATACTTTTTCTGTATATTTTCATTCATCTATTACAAGAATATCTTCATTTGCTGTGCTCTTGTCTAACTTATCTTCTACAATGACTTTACCAAAAGGAAGAATCCTGGAAAACATCCACGTAAATAAAACACTGGGTTATGAACAAATGGTTTTTCACCAGAGGTTTTTCTGAAGACTAACATGACTGATCAGGTTTTGGATTTTTTTTTAAACTTTACTTTTATGAATGAAGCAGAAGACCTATGTATTGAATCTAAATAATCTATTTTCAGGAGATTCTCTTGGCTGAACACTAAATGGTTTGCCTAATTTAGCCAGCTGAGGGCATTGTTGTGCAGTTTATGCTTTACAGATTCACTGTAAGAACAAGAAAGATGTTTTACAATTCCATTTTTAAATCATATCTATTCTGAAGAAAAACACACATTTAGGTACTCTTGAAAATTCCATGTAAAGGTCACTGTACTGTAATTTCAAATTGTAATAATATTTCCTATTCTTCAGACTCTTGTTTTTAAGATTCAAAATGGCATACTATTTTTGAAGAAAAAACATGTATAATTTGAAAGAGACTAAAAAAATGTATATAAGTTTAAATACTCTAAATTCTGTAGACAAAAGACTTGCCTACCAAACTAAGTTTTTATACTTTGATTCTATTGTTATAAATAAATACTGGTTCTGCCACTAGCCTGCTGGGTGACCTTGGGCAAGTCACTTCACCTCCCTATGCCTTAAAATCCCCATCTGTAAAACCAGAATAATGCCATTGACCTCCTATGTAAAGCTCTTTGAGATCTATGGATGGAAAGCACTGTGTAAGAGTAAAATATCATTATTATAAATCATAGAAGGCATCTAGTGGAGAAATCTCATATTGCACCCTTCCCTTGGAATGGCTGAAGCTTTGCTAGCAGCAATCAGGTTTAATACACTGTTTTTAACTAGAGTGTAAATAGCTTACTCAAACTAGTACATTTGGGAATTAATTGCTAGAGGATAGAATCAACTGTAATGAAGTCTGCAAAAAGTTACAGGTTATGATACAGGCTTCATTACAGTCTCCATTACTGAGGTGTTAATGTATAAGGCTCAAATCTCTGATTCAGTTTCTAATTACAAGGGGCACTGGGATAGCCACAGGCACACAGACAGACAGGTCATAACTTACAGGAGTCAGCTCAGCCTCCTCTTCTGGGAAGTCAATGTGATGCTTGGACTGCTTGATGGGATGTCCCACAGAAACATTATGCTGTGAAAATGAAGGAACAGGGGAGGAGGAGTGGGAAAATGAAAGAAAGGAAGAAGAGGAAAAGGCACGTTTATTATCATGCAGGAAGAGCGGGAATGAGCAGTGATGTGAACCAGTAAAAGAAAGAAGTGAAAATAAACATATCAAGAAATATGAAGCATCCTTGCTCCCACCCTGTTGTGCAACAACTATCAATAATTTTTAGGGATAAGAATAGATGCTTATTTTCCCCTTCCACCTACTAAAAACACAGAATTTGTTTGTGTATTACATTCTAGATCTAGACTATTTTCTTTCCTAGTAACCAATTTCTGATGAATATATTTGTTTATTAGCTTATGTGTAATCTCAACCCATTTTTCAGCTACACTGAAACTGATTAAGAAACAACCAGATCCAGATAATACACATTAGTAAATAGTTGTGGGTTTGTGACCTAAGATATATTCTCTCCTTTGCACCTTTCATCCTACCTTCCCCCAAATATCCCAACCCCAAACACAGACAATAATGCCGCTTATAGCACTACATTTTCCTCCTTTAACTAACTACAAAACTAAACCTAACATTATGTTAAACTAAAATGGAAGGCTGTTTTTGTTTTATTCATAACCAGTCACATGAAATCCTTATCCAACTGGGTAAAAATTAACTGATATCATGTGCAAGAATGACACAGCAGCAACGCAAGAATAAAGGATAGCCTCCAACTGCCAACTGTCCCTTCAGTATGTCCCACTACACAGCGTCGAGTTCCAGTACAACCCACAAAAAGCCCCAGTTTGCATTTCTGTAAGTTGTAACATTATTTGATTTATTAAAGAAAACTACAGAAATTCCTTTCACATTTCACAACTCCATTGAATGTTGTTATGTTCCTAATTTTGGTCAGCTGTTCCAAATGTGTTTTTAGGCCAAGTATGGTCAAACAAGTAATCTTGCTAATTTTACACAGATGTTGCATCTCTCGTCCCCTCTCTTCTCCAATATGAATCCCTGCACTTTTTCAACATTTAATTATCTCAGTATCAGGAGGACAAGAAACTGGTTTACAAAACAGAAAAATATTCTGTGATCATATACTATTTATAAGCTCCCATACTAATTCACTGCAGCTTTTAGGGATTTTCATTGCAAGTTGGGTGCTTCTGACAAAAAACTTTTGAACGTCACAGCATAACACTGTCACAATCCAATTTTTTTGTTTCTCAGTTCAGATCCAGTTCCTTGGCACAAACCTGCCTCTTCTTAAATATGAGTTGTGCACATTTTCTTGGGAGGTTATTACCGTATTTTTCGCCATATAAGACGCTCCGGCGTATAAGACGACCCCCGAGTTTTTAAGTAAAAAAGCCGGATTACACACACAAAAAAAAACCACCACCACACACAAAAAGCGCCTCGCTCTCCTGTCCCCGCCGCGCTGGTGGGCTGCTCGGAGCACGCCGCTCTCCTGTCCCCGCCGCGCGGGCGGGCTGCTGGGAGCGCGCTGCTCTCCCGTCCCCGCCGCGCGGGCGGGCGCTCCCAGGGGCCCCGGGGCCCGAGCTGCTCCCGTTCCCCGCCGGCCCCGAACACATGCGGGTGGGCTCGGGGGGGAAGCGCCGCCCCGCCCCGCCCGCCAGGCCACCTGCAGCCACCCCAGCTCCAGCTGCCCGGTGCTCAGGGTCCAGGGTTCATATATTCGGCGTATAAGACGCCCCCCCTAATTTTGAGAATATTTTTGGGGGTTAAAAAGGCGTCTTATACGCCGAAATATACGGTAATTTAGAGGTTTTTAACAGGGTTCTATTGATGTTTGAATTCCTGTTCAATTATTTTCTTACGGCTTGTCTACACAGTGAGGTAATGCACACTACAGGGGTGTAATTTCTTTAAGTGCACAAACATGTTGCACATTAATTGCTCCATTCAGACCAGGGGTGGGCAAACTATGGCCCACGGGCCGGATCCGGCATGCAGGCTCCTATTAACCGGACCCTGAGCTCCGGTTGGTGAGGCTACTCCGGCCCCTCTCCCGCAGCCTCAGCGGGCTGCGCAAGCAGTTCTCTGGGGGGGGGGGGAGGGGGGCTGTGCTGCGCTCTGAGCGGCAGCATGCCTTTAGTTTGTCCATATTAATGGTACAATATATATTATGCATCTGTACTTATTGAATATGTGTGGGAGGGTGGATAGGAAAGGGGTAGGTGGAGCTGGAAAGGGCTATTTATATTTTCCTACTGGAGCGCACTGTTCCAAACGTGGCTTCTTCATTAACAGACATTTGAGGAAGGGGAAAGGGAAACTGATTTCTCTCAGGGGCACATGTGAAGGAGTGAGGTGTTGAAAGGCTTAGAAAGATCACTTTACTAGGGACAGCCATGCGATCAACAGTGAACTCTGATTAATCTATTGTCATCAACCGCTCTGATCAGAAAAAGTACATGCACGCTTGGAGCCAGGCCCAAAGACTTCACGGGGGTTCTAGTTCATCTGACT
This sequence comes from Sternotherus odoratus, assembly GCA_032164245.1. Taxonomy (NCBI): domain Eukaryota; kingdom Metazoa; phylum Chordata; order Testudines; family Kinosternidae; genus Sternotherus; species Sternotherus odoratus. The sequence continues at coordinate 14,700,954 of JAVMKO010000011.1, read as the reverse complement.
GCTATTGGCAAGTATCCATACCCCTTCCATAGATCAGAAGACAGGCCATCATTTGACCAGCTCAATGAAGGTTGGAGTCTTGAGCTAAGCTTCTTCCTAGAAGAATACAGAATAGGCATCAGAACGTCTCGTGTTTGAAGTCTCCAAAAGAACATGGAAGGGAGACAGAGAGCACCAGCACAGTTCTATTTAAATTTTGGAAGGTGCAAAGGCAGTACAGGGCTGAGGATTATATAAGTATCTGGGTAGATCGACATCTTTATGCCAATATGAGTCACTGCAATAGGCCATTGGTAAGGCTTCTTAAGAAATAGATTCAGATAATAAGTGGTGATAGTGGAAAACTTTAGGGTTTTTTTCTATCATACACAGTTTTTTCTTCTGTTTTAGTGGAATGAGTTCATCTTCTATTTTTAACCCACCTAAGTTTCTGGTAGACAGTGCAGTACTTAGTCAGTACTTTTAAGAATGAATATGTTTTTATCTCCCTCTCTCCTACTGCTCCTCATGTTTGCTTTTTATAGCTTTAAGAAAAGTAAGTTGAAGTGGAAAGGAAAGTCTACCACGTTTACCTTCTAAACACATTACCTTAAAATCACAGAGGGATCGGGGAGACAACACTTAGCCCTAAAACTGAATGCAATTAAAATATGGCTGTAGTAGCATACATTTAAAAAAGTCAAATATCAAATTCCTTCATTAGTGTCAATTTAACCAGCCAGTTGTGACAGACAAGACATTCATTTTTAACTTAACTGGAATGATGGAAAAACTCCATTAGCACAGTATATCCTAAAACTATGATTAGGGAATTGGTTGCGTTCTGTCTATGAGGGAAGAACATCACCTATTAAATGGTCAAGAACAGTTCCTGCATCAAGCAGGTTTTCCATGGTTGGTTCCAGTCTAAACACTGACCCAGTCAAAGCTTCCCTAGCTTGTGTGATCTGAAGACATACCATAAAGTGTCACGGCTGCAGGCATGGAAATGCAATAAAAATAATGTGCTGATTTTAAATAACTAACACCCAGGTTACACATGAACCAAGAAAACTAGATTAACTGAAATGTCAAGATATTTCAGAAATTTAACTACAAAACTATTCACTAAATGGCTGAAGTGAGAAAGTGCATGTAGGCTCCCAGCACTGTGCACTGAAGTTGATACTATTTCCACAAATGTTTGCAATGAACTAACAAATTACCTAAACAAATGACAACATTGATTTGCAAATAGACTGGAGTTTTAGTTTTCTATGATCTTCCATTCCAAAGTTCTTCAAATCCCTCCCCACAGTTCATCTCACTTTCGTTTAAAAAAAACACAACCACTCAGTAAAAGAATCAATATTCTCCAAAAAAGACTTCTGTTACAGACTATTTTGTAGCTATAGCACATCATACAAACAAAACACCATACACAACCCACTTACGGGAATAGCTAATGCAGATGACCATTGCAATGCAGAAACAAACAAGTTCCTAAAAATTACAAACTGATAAACTTATCTTTAAGGTATTTTTGAATAACTCCATAAGATTTGTAAGTTTGGATTTCTATTTCAGAAACATTTTAATAACTGAACTGCTGATATTTGTGCTGCCAAAAAAGCTGAAAACCAGACAGCGTTTCAGGATGTTGGATTCACAGAATTTTCCTTTACTGTTGAACTTTTTTTTTTTTAAGTTAAAAATATCATTTGTGATGAACTGTTAAAAAAAAAAAAGTGGGCAAGGGGCAGGAGAAGGAGCTGTGTTAACAGCCCTGGTTAGTCTCATATTTATTAATTCTTTCAATTTGCTAAATTTTACAGAGTAAAGAAAGGGTAATTGGAAGCAACCACATGCCTTCGTGGCATGGGGACAACAATTGGAATGCCTTAAAATAACTGTCAAAGAACAGGTTTAATTTGAAACCTTAAAGTCCCAGTCCCTGATTGGTGCAAGTCATGACTACACTTAGCTGCTTATGATACATGCTAACCACTCACAATTCAAAGAACATAAGGAATAGAACATAGGCTACCAAATTCACATACAAAAGCCAATACGCCCCATGTTAAGAAGTCTTCAACCTACAGATTAAATAGGCCAAACTTGTTTTAAGTCATCACAAGAATAAATTAATAGATTCATGGATTATAACGCCAGAAGGGACTAATGCAATCATTCAGTCTCACCTCTGGCATAATGCAAGCCATATGATTTCTCTGAATTAATTCCCATTTGAAGTAGAGCACATATTTTACAAAACAACCTAAACTATAATGAAGTTCAATGATCCAAGTCTATTTTGAATGGGATAATTGCTTATTGTAGATGGTCCACAGCCAACATTTGTCTTTCTATATATGAATATAGTTAAATATATTAATATACAATATGGAAGTGGTCACCATATAAACATTTAGCAAGTTAACACACAGAGATATGTGAGATGCTATTGTATACTATTCTAAGGACTGCAAAGTTTTTTGTTATACTGTGTCAGATACTACAGGTGTTAATTTAATGATGGCCATCATACAAACCCACAAAAGAACTAAGATAGTCTCTGAAGGAGCCAAACTCTGAATTTCCCTACTTATACGTATTTTAATTCTTAACATTAGCATTACCTTACAGCAGCGGTTCCCAAACTGGGGTTCGTGAACAAAATGTTAGAGGGGGTTTCCTTGGAAAAAATTCCCTAAGAACGGACAGAGCTGTTTTTTAGGGACCCGGGGCAGCATGGGGCCAGCAGCCCAGAGCCTTGGGGACGTCCAAGAGCGAAGTAGATCAAAGCAAGCATATCTATCACACTGAGGAGATTTAAACTTCAAGACTCCTTTTACAAAATAGAAAGGGAGGTGGATATTTTTTGCTGTTCTTAAAATGAAATAGGTTGCTAATGTTGATTTTTAAATTATTATGAAGAACAAGTTTAAGCTTTGTTGTAATGTGCATTGTTTTCTTGGACTGCTCAAGACCAGAATGCTTGTATAGGAAGAACTCTGAGATGGTTTCTTAAATACCTTCATTCGGTTTCACATCTGATACTCCTTGATGAAACATAGGAGCCAGTATGGGGGAGGGGGAACGAGGGTCACATGACACCTCTGCATCAGCGCACTCCCCCGCCCCCGAGGGTCCCTCCCCTTTATTTCCGTGCACCCTCCCAGGCCTTGGTGTGGGTGGGGGCTTTGCCCCCACACTCCTTTTTTCTACTGGCACCTCTGACTTAATCAAAGGCTTCCAACAGGGCTTAATCAAATGTGATATAAGCTACAAAAGTGAGTTCTTGGAAGAGTGTTGCCTTTTTTATAAGGTAATAAAAATACTGTAATGATAAAGAATAATGAATAGTGTGTAATAAGCATCTCATAAAAACAAATTTTATATTTACAAGATCACTGCTTTTATAATTTATGCTGATGTAAGGGAGAAAATCCCTGGAAATATTCATTTTTAGGAGGGGGTTCACAAGACTTGACGTTTTAGTGAAAGGGGTCCATGGGTTGTTAAAGTTTGGGAATCACTGCCTTACAGTGTAGTTTTACACTGAATCTGGATTTTTGGGCCTGTAAATTTAACACCTCACAGATTTAAATTCTGAAATGTGCCCCCAAAGCTCCATTATCTTTGTACTAACTATGTCGAATGAATTCTGGTGCGATGCCTACAATTATTGTCAAATACGTACACAGAGGTTCCCTCTTTGTTCCTATTTCTACATTTTACATCACTTAGATAAATTTAAATTAGGGCTGTCATGCGATTAAAATGATTAATCATGCTGTTAAACAATAATAGAATACCATTTAAATATTTTTGAATGTTTTCTATATTTTCAAATATATTTATTTCAATTACAAGATAAAATACAGTGTACAGTGCTCACTATATTTATTTTTTATTACAAATATTTCTAATGTAAAAAAAGAAAAAATATTTTTTAATTCACCTACTGCACATACTGTAGTGCAATCTCTTTATCATGAAAGTTGAACTTACAAATGTAGAATTATGTACCAAAAATTTGCACTGAAAAATAAAACAATACAAAACTTTAGAGCCTCCAAGTCCACTCAGTTTTGTTCAGCCACTTGCTCAGACAAACAAGTTTGTTTACATTTGCAAAAGATAATTCTGCCTGCTTCTATTTTACAATATCACCTGAAAGTGAGACCAGGTGTTTGTATGGCACCGTTGTAGCTGACGTAGCAAAATATTTACATGCCAAATGCACTAAACATTCATATGTCTCTTCATGCTTTAATCACCATTCTAGAGGACATGCGTCCATCTTGATGACCAGTTCTGCTCGATAATGATCCAAAGTAGTGCGGCTCAACGCATGTTTATTTTCGTCATCTGCATCAGATGTCACCAGCAGACGACTGATTTTCTCTTTTGGTGGTTCGGGTTCTGTAGTTTCAGTCTCAGAGTCTTGCTCTTTAAAGACTTCTGAAAGCATGCTTCACATCTAATGCGCCTCAGATTTTGGAAGGCACATCAGATTCTTAAATCTTGGATCAAGTGCTGTAGCAATCATTAGAAATTTCTCATTGGTATCTTCTTTGCATTTTGTCAAATTTGCAGTGAAAGCATTCTTAAAACGAGGAACACATGCTGGGTCATCATCCTAGACCGCTATAGCATGAAATATATGGCAGAATGTAGGTAAAACATCAGGAAACATATAATTCTTCCCCAAAGAGTTCAGTCACAAATTTAATTAACGCCCCCCCCCTTTTTTTAACAATCATCATCAGCATGGGAGCATGTCCTTTGGAATGATGGCTGACATATGAAGAGGCATATGAATCTTTAACACATCTGGCATGTAAATATCTTGCAATGCCAGCTACAACGGTGCCGTGTGAACACCTGTTCTCACTTTCAAGTGACACTGTAATTCAGAAGTGGTCAGCTTGATCTCCAGTAAATGTAAACAAACTTGTTTCTCTTAACAATAGACTGAACAAGAAGTAGGACTGAGTGGACTTGTAGGCTCTAAAGTTTTACATTGATTAGGTTTTGAGTTATGTAACAAAAAAACCTACATTTGTAAGCTAAACTTTTATTATAAAAAAATTGCACTACATTTCTTGTAGGAAGTGAATTGAAAAATACAATTTATTTTATCATTTTTACAGTGCAAATATTTGTAATAAAAATAATATAAAGTGAGCACTGTACACTTTGTATTCTGTGTTGTAACTGAAATAGATATATTTGAAAATGTAGAAAAACATCCAAAAATATTTAATACATTTCAATTGGTATTCTAGTGTTTTCAGTTGTGAGGATGGATTTATTCGAGCACAGGCTACTGTGGAGTTTATTTTGGGGGTGCTTAGGTATTACTCATAGGAATGTGTGTCAGTAGATGGATGGAGAACTGTATCTCGTTTTTCTTTCGCAACAGATCAGGAGAAGTTCCCCTGAGCTAATGAATTTAGTTCTAAATAGTTAATTAATGATTCTTCAGAAATAAGACAAGCTCTTTTACATGAGTCAGGCACTTCTTTAGAGTAGTGAGATAAAACAGATCAGACAAAAAGTATAGTAAAATAAAGCATTTTCATTAAACAGATTGGATGTAGCTTCCCCAAAGACAGGAAATAGGATTTGGCTCACACACTCATCTCAAAAAGAATGAGGAGTACTTGTGTACCTTAGAGACTAACAAATTTATTGGGGCATAAGCTTTTGTGAGCTTGAACCCACTTCATCAGATGCATAGAGTGGAACACACTGTAGGAAGCTAACAGCAGAATCCTTGTTATCTTCCTCAAAGAGAGCATTCTTATCGATTTATCTGGGCAGAGAAACAATAGGCACATTCTTATAAGAAGCAGTCAGTCTCCTCATGTTAAAAAGGGGAATGGTTTACAAGGCCAGCTCATACTTGCATGTATGACAGCTTTCAGGTTTCTCAGACTTGCAATCAATGGTTCAGAGTTGTGAAAGCAGTAAAGACAAACAAACCCAGTAATCATGGATTAGATTAAAGTGCCACACACACTTATGCACACAAAAAAGCAATTTCCTCCCCACCTCCTCTACTATCTACCTTTCGATTTGTGAGTAACCCTTTTTTATAAGAGGTCTAAGTCATCAAGGAGCAGTAGACTGCTTATTACTCACTCCACAGCAAGAACTAGAAAATCCAAGACATAAGGCAGGATTATGTCTTCTTTGACAAAACTTTTGGAGCCATCTGACTGATGGCTCAGCAAATCATTTGCAAGATAAGACTGACTGAGAAGAGTCTCAAACTGATGAATCATCTGCAGAAAATACATTGCACTAAAAAAGTTAACATATAAATAATGGATCTAAGTTTTTCCTATACTATGTACATCTACCAAAAAAAATTCAATTTACGTAACACCTTTGTCTACTCAGACGGAATTAGATGTTATTTACCTATCCTAGATCTACACGTGCAGAAATACAAACAGGAAGGAACAGAACGTACACATTTTTAACCTCCTATTTCAGTGCTTTTGTGGATAATCATAGGATAACTTACTGTGCATAAAGCAATGCCATGTATTTGATGAATTTTGTAAGAGTTTTGGGGAAAAAAGGATAAGGTCTTCAATGAAGATGAACATGAAAAAGGTCTGAAATATCAGACTACTAAAAAAAAGTATTAATAAATTAACTATTTAATGAGTCAGATTGACAGGGTTTTGTTGGTTTATTTGTAATGATAGGCTCACAAATTCAGTATCTCATTGGCACCTGTTTCACTGAAAAAGCTGACCTCAAACTCTGCACATATACACTTCTGAAGCTTCACTCGGGTACAAGACAGCCAGGAGAGAACAGGCAACGAACGGTAACTACACTCACTGTAACTTCCATGGATAGGGAAACATCTTCCCAAAATTATTGGGACTGTATTAGGTTTCTATCCCTCTCAAAAGGTCCAAAACCAGGCTAAACAAAACCCCATTATATATACACATTATATATATTGTGGCAAATTACTCCCACGATATTGATGGGTCCTGCGCTTTCTCTTGTGGGGGAATTCAGGGAGCCTTTTTCTTGCCTCTGAACAGGGTATTAACTGTCCCACAAGTATCCTAGAGGGGAGAAGGGGAGAGGGAGGGACCCGGGCCCGCCTTCTACTCCGGGTTCCCAGCCCAGGGGCCCTGAGGATAGCGGTAAACCACTGGGATTAGCTACTCCTTCCCCTGGACTACTTCCCTCTCCTACTCTTCAGTTGTGGGGGGCTTCCTTCCCTCTCTCTACACAAGCCAGGTGTTCCTTTACTTAAGGTCTGGGTCTTTCTTAGCTCACCACAGCACTTCTTCAAACTCTCTCTGCTCCAACGCCTCCAAACTGCTCTCTGCTCCAACGCCTCCAAACTGCTCTCTGCTCCAACGCCTCCAAACTGCTTCCAAACACCCACACCTGTCTGCCTGAGGCAGGGGTTTTTATTAAGGCCTTAATTGGCAGCAGGTGCTCCTAATTAACCTGCTGCCTGCTTCCCTAGTCTACAGGGAGCCACGCCCTAATGAACCTGGAGCTGATATATCTCCCCGCAAACACTCTGCCACAGCTCCCTGGCCTTCCTCTATCACAATATATTTATACTAAAGAAACATAGAGCAAACTAAATGCAAGAACAGTAATACACCGAATAAATGATCGTAGAAGATTAGCTACAACTACCAGGTCTGCCTCAGCTGGTTTGCAAACAGTTAGAGCAGCACTTAACAAGTGACAACTACAGCTCAGGCTACAAGAAAGACAACCTGATTTTTTTTTGTTTAACCCAGGGGTCTCCAAACTACGGCCCGCGGGCCGGATGCGGCCCGCGAGGCCCTCTCATCCGGTCCGTGGAGATCTTTTGGGCTCTTTAGAGAATGTTTGGCTCTTTTGAGCTTTCCGCAGGGACGGCTCCGCGCTGGGGCCTGGAAGCCCGCGCGGGCCGCCAGCCGCGGGGCCGGGACGCGCCGCGTGCTCGGCTGCCACCGCGGGGGCCGGGACCCGCCGCGTGCTCGGCTGCCACCGCGGGGGCCGGGACCCGCCGCGTGCTCGGCTGCCGCCGCGGGGCCGGGACCCGCCGCGTGCTCGGCTGCCGCCGCGGGGCCGGGACCCGCCGCGTGCTCGGCTGCCGCCGCGGGGCCGGGACCCGCCGCGTGCTCGGCTGCCGCCGCGGGGCCGGGACCCGCCGCGTGCTCGGCTGCCGCCGCGGGGCCGGGACCCGCCGCGTGCTCGGCTGCCTCCGCGGGGCCGGGACGGCTCAGCTGGGGCCGGGACGCGCCGCACCGCCACGCAGTTGCAGGGGGCGAAACAAGGCGGCGAACCAGTCTGTGGGGAGAGACCGGGTTGAGCGGGTCAGTTGGGGGGGGGGGGGAGAGACCGGGCTGGGTGGGTCAGTTGGGTGGGAGGGAAGGAGGTTTTGGGGTGAGAGACCTGGCTGGGTGGGTCATTTGGGGGGGGGTTGGAGGAAAGGAGGTTTTGGGGTGAGAGACCGGGCTGGGTGGGTCATTTGGGGGGTGGGTTGGAGGAAAGGAGGTTTTGGGGGGGAGAGACCTGGCTGGGTGGGTCATTTGGGGGGGGGGGGTTGGAGGAAAGGAGGTTTTGGGGTGAGAGACCGGGCTGGGTGGGTCAGTTGGGGGGGGGGGTTGGAGGAAAGGAGGTTTTGGGGTGAGAGACCGGGCTGGGTGGGTCATTTGGGGGGGGGGTTTGGAGGAAAGGAGGTTTTGGGGGGAGAGGCCTGGCTGGGTGGGTCAGTTGGGGGGTTGATGTGTAGTGTTCATGTGTAGTGAACAGGTGTTCATGTATAGTGTTCATGTGTAGTGTTCATGTGTAGTGAACAGGTGTTCATGTGTAGTGTTCATGTGTAGTGAACAGGTGTTCATGTGTAGTGTTCATGTGTAGTGAACAGGTGTTCATGTGTAGTGTTCATGTGTAGTGTTCATGTGTAGTGTTCATGTGTAGTGAACAGGTGTTCATGTGTAGTGTTCATGTGTAGTGAACAGGTGTTCATGTGTAGTGTATCAATGTGTTATTAAATAATAACTGAATAAAATAATATTAAATAAATAATTAAAAACAACATCCATGTTTTGATTCTTTTTTATTTGGACCTCGAGTGTGTTGTCGGCCCCCGAACTGCTATTTGATAGTTAATGCGGCCCTCGGGCTGAAAAGTTTGGAGACCCCTGGTTTAACTCATACAGGCAAATATCCACTTAAGAGGACACCGATGGGAGTACCAATTATATAAATAAAATCAATATGAGTGATTCATTAATTTGTAAGTATCTATATATATAAAAGTCAAATGGTGTATGCGTGCGTGTATGTATGTGTGTATGTATGTATGTATGTGCACTTACTCCTTCCACACCGTTTGAGCTAGAGACTTGAAATTTGGTACAGTTAGAGGTCTTAGGGTCCTAATCAGGGTAAGAGTCGAAAATTTTTAAAATCTCACCTCTGATGCCCCCCAGGGGTGAAATTCTTTAAAGCCCATTCACATCAGCTGGGCAGCTGCTGTTCTCTGTGACATAGTTATGATGTCATAATATCGCCTCCAACGGACCCTGTATTCGCTCAGCTCTCTGCCCCCTCCCCCCTCCTACAGACCCCGCATTCGCTCAGCTCTCTGCCCCCTCCCCACCTCCGACGGACCCAAGTTGGGTTTGGTCGGAGGGTAAGTGAGGTAGGGGTGTTCGGTTTGGTCGGGGGGTAAGTGAGCTGGGGGTGTTGGGTTTGGTCTGGGGGGGTGGGAAGGTGTCGAGGTGGGTGAGGGGTGAGGTGTGGGTGTTGAGGTTGGTGGGGGAGTAAGGTGGGGGTGTTGGGTTTGGTTGGGGAGGTGAGGAGGGGGGTCGGGGTTGGTCGAGGGGGTGAGGAGGGGGGTCGGGGTTGGTTGAGGGGTAAGTGAGGTGTGGGTGTCGGGTTTGTTTGTGGTGGTAGGTAGGGGTGTCGGGTTTGGTTGGGGGGGAAAGTGAGGTGGGTGTGTCAGGTTTGGTCTACGGGGGGTGAGGTGTGGGTGTTGGTCAGGGGGTGTTGGGGTTGGTAGGGGGGTGACATGGGGGTGTTGGGTTTGGGTGGGGGGGTGAAAATGTGAGTCGGGGTTGGTCGAGGGGTAAGTGAGGTGGGGGTGTCGGGTTTGGTCGGGGGGGTGAGGTGGGGGTGTCAGGTTTGCTCTCTGCCCCCTCCCCCCTCCAACAGACCCCGCACTCGCTCAGCTCTCTGCCCCCTCCCCACCTCCGATGGACCCGAGCAAGGCCAGGTATTTTCACTAGTTCTATATAAATATTAAGTACAAATGTGGCCTTGAGAAGTTCATGATCTTCAGTCCAAGCTACCGCATTCAGCCTTTACAATACATTTCTGCCTCATATTTATAGTTGAAAGAGTCATTCTTTTGCTTCAGCTGGAGTGAAATATAGCATAGCATTCAAACTGGGTTAATTGTCTATAAAAATAAGCTCCATTTGTTCCTGTTATCTCCTTTGAACAGGGAGGAAACTAAAATGTGCGTGTATCAGTACAACAAACTTCTGAATGGCAATCAGGCTGCCAGGAGTAATTTCTAATGCCATCAAAGAATCATGAGTAATCCTTTCTTATTGAAGAGCCCTGATTCACTAGGACATTCTTCCATATCCCTGTGTATACCTCCAGTTATTCCAAATTTGCATCTCAAATTAATTTGGAATTTTTAAAATAATTTTATTGTTGGTGCTCACACAATATCCTCTCATCACACAGATACAAAATGCCCATAATTACACCAAAAATCTCAAAAGAACTTTTACAGTTTTCAGAGTTAGAGAGTAGTTAATGGATTTTCTTCTTTATGGATTGTTTCAGGGGAACACCTGTATCATGTCGGGATAAGTATAGCTCTCTCCATTTTGGCTATCCAATTATTTCTATTTCTGCAAGGGATGCAGCATTTAAAATCCCTGAAAGGAAAAATCTTAAAGATGCAATGGGATATAAATATGAAATCTTAAAGGCACTCAGTAAGTTGCCATGTATATACTGTATCCTCTTTTTCTTGTCTATTCTAAAAAATATATTTTTGCCTAGGCGCTAGCAACAGAATAATTTGTCATTAGATAAAGAGGATGTCAAACTGGAATAACTTTATGAAGACTGAGGGAGAATTCAGGCCTGAAGAAAAATTTCCCATATATGAACAGCAAGAACTTCAAGTACATATGCTGAATAATCTCTTACTATTGAACATTATTATGCAATAAAATCTATAATGAATTATCTGAATTATGTATTTTATTCCATTAAAAAATATAAAAAAATTATAGCATAGTATATGTTTTCCCCTGTTTTTTTGGAATTGCGTAGTAACACAAAGGTTACATCTTTGGACAATGTCATCTTAAAGGGTATACCAATCTCACTAGTTTTAAATATATTAACATCATCAGCAAAGAGAATGAGAAGGCTCTTCATGAAGTAGATGACCAAATCTATCATGCTACCACTAGTATCTCCACAAATACTTTTCAAAAACTTTGGTTTAAAATAGCTGTAAGTGCATCTCCAAAGAACAGTACTCGAATTCCTGAAGAATTAACCTAATACAGAAAATGTTAACATGTAAATAGAGAGGGTAGTGGGAAGACCCTGAAAAAAAGCCTTATCCTTGCCTGAAAGGAGTCTTTTTAAAAAAAAAGAAAGCAAAAGAACAAACAATGTCAATGTATCTAAGAAAAAGTTAAACCTCGATCGGCCTATATACCACATTGAATATGCATGGCCATGAACACCATTAGGGTAGGACTGAAAGAGATCGGTAGAACAAAGTTTAAAGAAAGCATAAACAACATCTATTATTGAAATAATGATATTCTACCTCAGTAATTGGTTGCCCTTGCTGTGTCAAATCTAGCTCCTGAGGTCTTGTCATTTTATCAATGTCCAAGGAGTCCATACTGGATGCTGCAGAGGTTATGCTGGAACGGGATGAGTTACTGATGGAGCGCACTTCAGCATCACTCACTGTGCCAGCTGATGCTGTCCTTCTGTGCTGAGCAGTAACTACAGGTTTAGCATCTTCCATTACAGATTGCTGGGCTGCTTCATCCATGCTCAAAGAAGCCTTCTCTAACTGAGCAGTGATGTCCTCCAAGGAAAAGTTGGCATTTGAAGGCTTAGTTGCCCTACCAGATGAAGAGGACGATCCTTTTGTACTGCTGTGTTTTGAGGAAAGTCGACCAGCAGGTGGTTTCTGAGCTACTTTTGTTTCTGTGGCTAGACGTTTCATTGCAGCACTGTTTGCTGATTGTGACCCAATGCTGCTGAGCTCCTGCTCTATGGAACAAAGATCAGCCATGAGGGCATCCAGATCCACGGTCTCCCCCTGATTCAGGGCTTCTGCAAGGAACAACAGGCATTAGCTTCCTCGTGATTGACCCATTTCTCAATCCTGTTCTCCAAATAGTGCCACTTTGCAATGGACAAAGTAGAAACAATACACTAATTTCACCATTCTGAATCTACAACACTCAAAATAAAAAATAGTAGTTAAAATTTAATTTAATTTCAGAGAGATGCATTTGCTAACACGAGTGTCAGAAATTGAAGCCTATGACGTCAGTTAATTTCTTTCAAATTTACAGAAATGCTTAATGAGCAACTGTCTGATTAAAAGCCCTGGCTGACATTTTTGAAGTAATGCAGAGGTGATCCCTACATATTTTTAAATTAATTTTATCGGAAAATATGTGGCAAAATCTCCGACACTGCTTTGAAAACCAAAACCCATTTTTTAAAATGCAAATTTCCTGTTCTACTGCAAGAGTCTCAGATAATGAAAATCTGACAAAGCTTTTTATAAAATTTGCTTTTTTAACCTAAATATAGGACCTAATTACTACATTTCCCCTTTCATGTGCCATCTTATTTAGATCCTCCCCTCCCCCATTTCCATCCAATGTGGCTTAAGGAACAAACTTATCAATTCACCCTTTCATTAAAAAGGTTATCAGAATAATTGTTCTTTACAAATAAGTAGATTCTGATTCTCAGACATTAGCTGATGATAGACATCCAGTTTGGCACACTAAGAATTCAGTGACACATAAACGGGATAATACAATGTAAGCAAACTAGGAAATGATGCCCTAATATGTCTGGATGCTATGTTTTAATCCTGTAGGATGTTAGAAAGATGGCTGCTTTCTGATAAAACAAATATTCATTCAATGTTAGAAAAAAATTGAGAGTCTCAGATAATTCTGTTTACCATTCAAATTGTACATGGAGAAGCGATAGGAGAAATTGGCGATATTGGTTTCTTGCCGAAGAGGGGATTTCTTTACTGGCTCCATGGGCTTGTCTGTATCCAAACTCTAAAAAGTAAATAAATAAATACATTGAGAGCACAGAAAAGAAGCTAAAATAAAGTTTGCATTTAATATAACAAGAGCAGGTAGTCAAACAATATTAGAAATATGACTGAAAGCTTAATTTCAGTGGGAGAAATGTAATCCAAAAAATTAGCTCTCTTTTGTAGGATCTGCACTAGAAAAGTATTTAGTTACCATGTTACTGGGATTAATGTCAACTGTCCAACTAAGAGAGATGTTAAAATAAATTCATTCTGCCGCTATAGAACTGAAAAGAAGGAAAATACATTCTTAAATTTGTTTTTCAGTAGTATTGTTCTACCTCACCATTTTGAAAGAATCACAGGCGAGTCGCATCTTAGGCGCATTTAACATGCACAAATTCAGCTTTGTGCAGTCGGCAAAAATGGAAAAAAAAGAAAAATAATTTAAAAACTGCATCTGTGGTGCGGGCAATTCAACTCAATGAGTATTTCACTATATGCGGTTTTCGCTTTCGTTTTTTCCTTCCCCAGTACTCCAGCTGGTGTCTCACCAGTGTGAAGTATAGTGGAACAATTCTCTCGTGTCTTACATACAACACGCCTGTTAATACATCCCTGAATCAGATTAGTCTTTTTTGCAGTTATAGCACATTGACAACTCATATTCAGTTTGTGATCCACTATAACCCCCAGATCCTTTTTAGCAGTACTACCACCAAGCTAGTTAATCCCCCATTGTGTAGCTGTGCATTTGATTATTCCTTTCTAAGTGAAGTACTTTGCACTTGTCTTTACTGAATTTCATCTTGCTGATTTCAGACAAATTCTCCAATTTGTCAAGGTCATTTTGAATTTTAAAACTGTTCTCCAAAATGCTTGCAACCCCTCCCAGCTAGGGGTTATACATAAATTTTATAGCATACTCTCTACTCTATTATCCAAGTTATTAATGAAAATATCTAATAGTACTGGACCCAGGACCAACCCCTATGGCCCCCAACTAGATAATCCCTCTCAATTTAACAGCAAGCCATTGATAACTACTTGTTGAGTATGGTCTTTCAAACAGTTGTGAGCCGACCTTATAGTTAATTTCATCTAGACCACACTTCCCTAGTTTGCTTATGAGAATGTCATGCAGAACTGTGTCAAAGTTCTTACTAAAATCAAAGAATATCACATCTTGCTCTTCAGCCCCAACTCCCAGGAACCGTCCCTCTGCACTAGACCAGGATTAGGGTTGCAGTACCAGGGTAAATGGTGCTGATGCAGGTGGTCAGTGCCCAGACAGTCAATTTAGGACAATGCATCTACTGAAACAAGAGGTTACATCTGCCTCTGTTTCAGACTGAGACTGTCTACATGGAGAGTGACAATTATATCGTTATAGTTATACCTGTTGTGACACTCTGTACCTTGGGGGAGGGAATACCCCAAACCCCCATGTTTATCCTTGTAAAATTATTGCATGGCATCCAATGCAAAGTTTGTCATGTTGGGTGTTTTCAGAAGACTCATGATGCACTGAGCATTGCTGTTATAGTAACCGTTGTAACAGTAATGTTATGGGATGTAATTTCATTTATACAGTTATGAGGCTGAAAAATATGCCCTCGTGGCTTAAAGCAAGCCCAGGAAAAAACTCCCCAAGAGCGGAATGGAAGTTCACACCTCCTCAGGGCATGTATGGGACAAACCCAGCCCAGTTGCACAGGAACAAAGGACACCGGCCTAGGCAACAACAAAGGATCTGTTGGATTCTTGAGTTAGTCACTCCCCTTCCTTTGGTCAATTTGGAACACTGAAGTGGGGGAAGACAAGGAAGAAAGAAAGAACATGATAAAAGGGAGAGACTTTACCATGCTCTTTCTCCCTCTTTCACCTACATCCACAGAAACCATACCAAGCAACTGAAGTGCTGATCAAAGGGGAGAGCCTAGCTGAAGGGCAACCAGCCAGCCTGTGGCGAGAAACATCTACGTATGTAAGGGCATTGAAAGTGTTAAGATATCAGCTTAGAATGTGTTTCCTAAAAGCTTCATAGGAAGAAGTAAGTTTTATCTACTACCAGAGGTTTTATTTTAATTCTTGTTTCGGGATCCAGAGGTGGGGTAGGAGCTAAAGGAAAGAGATTCCCAAACTCTAGGGAAGGGAGATTTAATTCCTGAACGCTTTTCAGCTTCCAAAGTAGCCATATAGCATTGTTAAGTAGTTTAGCAGTTGAACCTCACACAGAGAAATAATAATTTTACTTCTCTGTTTCTTTCTTTTCTTCTTTCAACTCATTTTTGAACTGCATGATTTACATCTTTTTTCCTCCTCCAGAATAATTAATTCTGTCATTCTCTGTCTTCCCCCCCATTTTATTTCAGTCTTTGTCCTTAACTAAATCCAAGTGATAAAGGTGAATGTGGGCACCTTAAATCATCAATTTCTGCAAATTTAAGCTCTCTCTTTAGGGAGAAAAAAATCAATGCTATTCCTTATAATTGGGAAGACAACCATCCAAATGTAAACAAAATGTAAATCAGTGATGTACCATCTTCCTCAGGCTGCAAACAGATGGCTTTAGTGCCTCTACTGGTATCCAGAGATTTCCCAAGCAGCATCTGAGTGAAAATGTGCCTATTTAGAACCTAATAGGCAACATTAAAACTGTCAAGAATCATGTCAGTTTACACACTGCTGCTATTGTATACAGTTATGACTATCAGTAAAGGTAGGCACTGCAGTTATTTGTGGGTGATGAGGACCAATATGGAAACTGAGAAAGATAGGGGAGGCTTAATTCCTCAGACTGAACCCATAGTCTCTGGCCTATTTAGACTTCTGATAAAGTCGCATCTGCTTATTAAAAAGTTTTGGTCAGGAGTACATACATTATGTATAGTACAGAAATCAAGAGTTATCAAATTACTTTTTGTGTCCCATGAACATTTATATAGATAGGTTCTAGTGACAGCAGCAGAACAAGCTCTCAGCTAAGCCTTTGGACGGTGAATTGGTGAGTTTTAGAAGACTGCTAAAAATGCTGGTTGGCTATAGCAAACCCAGAGAAAATCTTGAATGGAACCAAAAACACAAAATAAGATACTCCTTAACACCCTGGCACTAGAAAGCAGGAAGTCCTGATGCTAACCACTAATGCAAAATGCATTAGTACTAAATGGTATAAGGCAGGGGTCAGCAACCTTTCAGAAGTAGTGTGCCAAGTATTCATTTATTCACTCTAATTTAAGGTTTTGCATGCCAGTAATACATTTGAATGTTTTAGAAGGTCTCTTTCTATAAGTCTATAATATATAACTAAACTGTTGTATATAAAGTAAACAAGATTTTTAAAATGTTTAAGAAGCTTCATCTAAAATTAAATTAAAATGCAGAGCCCTCCGGACCAGTGGCCAGGACCCGGGCAGTGTGAGTGCCACCGAAAATCAGTGTGTGTGCCACCTTTGTCACATGTGCCATAGGCTGCCTTCCCCTGGTATAAGTTATTGACTACAAGTGCTACAGGGTTTAAGACTACATCTTGGAACACTTTTATTGGGGAGGGGGAAGGGGTTATGGAGGGCACAGTGAATTCAAAAGATCTCGTGAGCACCTTATCCTTAAAAAAAAATTCATCTGAAAAGAAATCTTACTTTGCGGTCCAATAAACATCCAGTGAACCTGGAAAAGAAAAATTCAAAGAAGACAGACCTATTTTTCCATTGCTCCAACAGTCCAGCTAGAATAGAGCAATGAATGCACTAGGAATGTGTGCAGGGAGATACTCTGGATTTTTTCAAAGCTCTAATTATGCTCATGCCAAATCTTAACTGTGACCTAAGCTACGTTAAGGGACAATAACTTTTCAAGTAAATGGACTGTGTGACAGTCAGATATGCCAATCTGTTGACATAGATATAAGAGTGTATGAGGTCACTTAGAGTTTTGCATGAGAGCACAAGTCTAATGAAGCTGGGATACATATTACTTTTCAGTACCTGTGGGAGATGGAAGTGAAAACTTTATGAAGCGATGGAATGTATTGGCTACAGTATTGTGAGCAATTGAAGGTGACAAAAAACACAGGACACTTTTTCCTTAACTATTTATTTCCAGAATTTTGAGATTTTGTCTGGGCGGGGTAGGTCCTGATGCAAACTTAACTAACAGTAAATGTAATTTTTGTCCATTAATAATACACCAATAAACTCCAAGAGGTTGTGTGTACATTAAGAAGCTAATGGTGAATTACGAAGCAAAGTGAGTTATGGGGGTTGAAAGATAAAAATCTGTTTTGAAACTACTCTTGCAAATGTCTTTGTTGAGGCATACAATTATTAATGCAGCCAATGGCTTTGCAAAAGGTTCCTATCTAGTTAACATAACTTAGATTTGTAAACACAAGATTGTGAAATAAATTTGCCACTAAAATAGTTTTCTGTTCATCTAGGAATGAAGATTTTTCATGGCTCTTTATCCATAGGCTCAGAATTTAAAAAATTGTTCCTTAAACAAAATGATGTAATATACAACAAGAAATTATTTATTCTATTTATATGTAATATCCAGCCATAAAAATATTATCCCCACTAACTAAAAAGATATTAAAGGATGGGTGCCCTTGAGTGCCATTTCCACAGAAAAAAGAGTTACTTACTCTATAGTAAGTGTGGTTCTTTCAGATGTTGAAGTCAGTGTGAATCCCACTGTAGATACGCATGTGCCTTATACACATGAAATCAGTGTCTTCTGAATAGCAATATCCAACAGGGCCTTGCATGCACCCTGAGCTGCCTCAGGCTCCAATGTGAGGGCATTAAAAGCAGAACAGCTGAGACCATCTCTTGGTCTGCCCTCCCCCCACATGCACACTCTGAAGTCTATGATAGCTGAAAACTCCAAAATGCAGGGACAGAAAGCAGGGCATGGGATCAAACTGACAAGAAAGAACCCAGTTACCAAAGGATAAGTAGAAGTTTTTCTTTGAGTATATATCAGTGTGGATCCCACTGTAGGTTACTGGTAAGCAGTATCTCAGGGAGATCATGTGATAGAAGGATTTCAGCTAAATCAGTTAAACAGTGATTGAAGAAATGCTTTCCCAAACTTGGTGGCTAAGTCAAAGAGTGATGTTTAAGAGGTCAAGAGGTTACTCTGCAATGCTGCTTTTGTAGATTTCTGATATTGGCATATTATTAAAGTAGGTGGAGGATGCTGCTCAAGGTCTGGTTGGTATAGACCTTAATGTTCAGTGGGAGAGGTGCACCAGGCAGCTGGCAACACAATAATACTCTGTTATCCATTTTGTTATTTTCTGATGAGATGACCTAACTTTTAGGATGCCAAGCTATAGCCAGAATAGATAGGAAGACCGTCTGAACGGTTTGGTCCTGTCAATGTACTAAAGTCCTCGACACAGTTAGCATGTGTGCAACTTCTTATCTCCCAGTGCAGTGTGTGATTTTGGAAAGAAGACTGGATTGGTTGACTGGTTTAGATTAAATTCTGGGGATGGATTTCATGCAAAGTCTTTAGTATCATGTTATCTCTATGAAATGTTATATAGGGAACTTCTGACAGACACCTGAACCACATTCACTCTTCTGGCTAAAGTGATAGCCACTAGGAAAGACCATCTTTCAGAGGGAAGTGATGCAAGGAAAATTCCAAGAGAGGTTCAAACCGAGACTCCAGCAATCTGAGGACAACTATGTTGAGATTCCAGGCAAGAGTATGGCCTCTGACTGATGGGAAAGTATGCTAGTCCTTTGAGAAACTTTCTCACCATCTGGTGAGAATATAAATGTGGCCATATTGGATGAGACCAATGGCCCATCTAGCCCGATATCCTCCTTTCTGAGAGTAGGCAGTACCAGATATTTCAGAGAAAAGAAACACAACAGAAAAACTACTAAATGATCCATCCCATGTCCTCCAGACCCAGTTGCTGGAAGTCAAAGGTTTAGCCACATCAAGAGCATGGGGATATGTCTTGGTTAATAGCCATTGGTTGAGCTATCCTCCATGAACATTTCTAATTCTTTTTTAAAGCCAGTTATAATTTTGGCCTTCACAACATCCCCCACAAAGAGTTCTGCAGGTTGACTGGGTGTTTTGTGAAGAAGTACTTCCTTTGGTTTATTTTAAACCTACTGCCTATTAATTTCATTGGTGACCCCTGGTTCTTGTGTTATTGAAGGGGTAAATAATACGTCTCAATTCACTCTCTCCCCACCATTTGTGATTTTATGAACCTTTGTCATAATTCCCCTTTCTTAATCATCTCTTTTTGAAGATTAACAGTTCAGCCTTTTTTCTCTCTCCTCATATGGAAGCTGTACCATACCCCTAATCATTTTTGTTGTCCTTCTGTGGACAACAATTCTAATTTTGAAAAGGGGTTACCAGAACTGCACACACTATTTAAGTAGGCGGACCATATTTCCTTGAGACAAAAACGGGACATTGGGATGGCAAAAACGGGACGGGGTTGGGGGGTCTCACCAGATGAAGTCGGTGCAGTGGCTGCAGAACGTGGGCTGAGGGGCACTGGGTGGGTGTTGGGGGCTCTGGGGGGGCGGGGGGGGGCTTTAGGGGGGGTCTCACCGGATGAGGTCGGTGCAGTGGCTGCAGAACATGGGCTGTTTGAAGAAGCGCGCCCTGACTTTGTGGCTCTTGACCACATGGATCACCTTCTGGCACAGCGCCCCCTTGCGGCAGAACAGCTGCTTGGCCAGGCACTCCAGCTCGGTGGGAGAGGTGACCAGCGCCATGGCCCCACCTGGGCCCCCCAGCGCCGGGCGGGGGGGGGGGGGAGGCAGAGGGGGGACTGGGGGGGGGGAATGGATGGAGGAATAAACAGAACAGAGATGGGGGATGGGAGATGAAGAGGATGGAGGGAGAGAGAGAAGGGGGGATGAGGGATGAAGAGGATGGAGGGGATGGAGGGAGAGAGAAGGGAGGAAGGGAGGGATGGAGAAGGGAGATAGAGAGAAGGAAGAGAGGGATGGAGGGATAGACAGAAGGCAGGAAGGGAGGGATGGAGATAAGAAGAGGCAGCGGACGGAAGGAAAGAGAGAAGGGAGGAAGGGAGGGATGGAGAAGGGGATAGAGAGAAGGGATGGAGGGAGTGAGAGGAGGCAGCGGACGGAGGGAGAGAGAAAAGGGCGGAAGGAAGGGATGGAGAAGGGGGATAGAGAGAAGAGGAGGCAGCGGGCGGCAGGCTGAAGCCGACGGCGGAGCGCAGCTGTCCGGAGCCGCAGCCGGGGACTGAGCGTGCCGGAGGGGGGCTTGCCGGCCGGAAGTTATGAGACATAAATAGTTCTCGGGCATGAAAACCCCCGGAGTGAAGCAGGGCTAATTTCTAACCTTCTGATCCCGTAACAAATTTCTAACCTTCTGATCCCGTAACTAATTTCTGCCTTCTGATCCCATAACAAATCAACCAGGAGCCACATGGCCGTGGGGTGGGGGAGATCTCCAGGGAAAGTCGTGGAAGAAACGCAGCTGAGGAGCTCAGGTGCGCCCTGCGCGGGGAGAGGATGAGCTTGCACTGCTGGGAGCAGACTGAGTTTGAGCGCCGCATTGTTTTCCCGTCCAGGTTACACTGTTCTCGTTTGGGTTGCCCAGCAAGGAGCAAAGCTCTTCGGGATCAGGCTCCAGACTCAAGGCAGAAAAAAACCCAATCACTCAGAACCTGCCCCTAGAAAGCAGCTTGCAAAGAGGGACCTGCCCAGATCTGTTTTACAAAAAACGGGACAAAATTAACATTTAGATTAAAACGACGGGACGGTCGGGAAATATGAAAAAAACGGGACTGTCCCGTTCAAAACGGTACATATGGTCAGCCTATATTTAAGGTGTGGGCATACCATAGATTTACATTGTGGCAATATGACATTTTGCCATTGGCATTAAGACATCATCTTATCTCTCACTTTCCTAATGGTTGCTAACAGTCTGTTAAGCTTTTTTTGGACTGCATGGCACATTTTGACTCCAGGATCTCCCTCTTGAGTGGTAACAGCTAAGTTTAGACTACATTTTGTATGTACAGTTGGGATTACTTTTTTCCCCAATGCACATTATTTTTTTTTACTATCAAAGCTGAATTTCATCTGCCATTTTGTTATCCAGTCACCCAGTTTTGTGAAATTCCTTTGTAACTCTTCACAGTTTTGGACTGTAATTTTGTAGCATCTGCAAACTTTGTAACCTCACTGTTTACCCCATTTTTCAGATCATTTATACAATATGTAGAACAGCACATAAAAGACTGAGCACCACCATATAGGCAGATGGCAAGCTGAAATTGCTGTGAGGTAGACCTGGATAGAGGTGAACAAAATGGCAGCTTGCTTTAAGTAGTAGCGGATCTTCAGTATCAATATCTGAACGGAGTCCAGACCATATTTGGCTGCCCACACCAAAAACTTCTATTTAGACAAGTAAGTGTTTCTGGTCAATGTTGTTTTGCACTGAATCAAGAATTCTTGGACTCAGAGAGCAGTCTCTGTCTGCAGTTTTCAATCAGCCCGTAACCATGCATCAAGTTCAGTGACTGAGTCACAAAGTATTTGGCAGTGGTGCTGTGCGATCAAATCCAAGCAACCTGAGAGCTGGACAGGCAGCGGACTAAACATTTGTAGAAGGCCTGTCAACCAAACATGATCATAGCTTTGTCTTATTTGATTTAGGGTACTATCATAAAGATCAGAGGAAACCAGTGGAATGGTATTGAGAAGGCTTTGGGACCACTACAGAAGGAAGGCATTTGATAACAACCTAAGGCTCATACTCCCTCTGAAACAAAAGTTCTGGCACTTGACATTGGTGGCAAACAAGTATCACAGGGTCCCCAGCGAAGGAACATCTCATGCATGATGCATCTTCACAGTGGCCCCTCGTGAGTGGTAACACAGTCTCCTCAGACATTTGCCAGGGTGTGGCTGACTACTGGGAGGTGAAGGACTAGCAGAGTTAACCTCTGTTGGTGGTACCATATCCATAGCTTGATTGCCTATAAGCAGCAGGGAACAGAGAGTGTACCTCTTTGTTTACATAGTGTTTACACAGTGCATTGCAGACCTCTTTGTTTACATAGTGCAGTGCATTGTCAACAGCTAAACTGTGGAGCTTTGAAGAATGGGTAGGAAGGATGTGCAGACTAACATGATGGCTCTGAACCCCAGAACACATGGGCCCCTTGTGGGGACCATGTCCTTTGCATTTCTTGATGGTCCATGTGAACATCCCGACTTATCCTTGGTCTGTGATTAAAATCATTGTTGGGAAGGCAGAAGAGAAAGGTAGCTCTCCACACATGTTTTTGGGTTCTTTCCACCACTTTGCTTCTGCAATGATGTGAGGTGGAACCACCACCTTCTTGCTCATTTGGTGTTTATCTGGGGTATAGACCAACCTGAGCCAGAGTTGAAGAGGCCTCAGGTGAAGTCTAGCAAGCAAAACCAGGAATGTGCACAATGACATATAGCCCGGCAGTCTAGACATCCCTGCATCATTGTAGCTGGGTTTGATTCTGTCTGAATTAATAGTGACTGCATCAACAAGAACCCCGACTTTGTGACGGTATGCTCTCACTAACTAGGAGTTGATCAAGGCTCCTATGAACTCTATCAGCTGTGATGGGATAAGAGCCTATTTTTTTGTAGTTCACCAGAAAGCCTAGCTGAGAGAACAGGGAGAGGGCATATTACAAATGTGCTGCTGTTTCCTGGTGAGATCTGCCCTTGTTCAATCTACTGTCCAGGTCAGGGTAAACATGAATGACCTTCCTTCTGAGATGTGTCGCTACTACCTCTAGGTACTTTATGAAGACTCTGTGATTGGGGCCCCCTGTGAATCTTAGCTACTTCTTGTAGCCGGATGGATGGCGATATTTAAGTATGCATCCCACAAATTCAAGGCACACATCAATCTTGGGTCTGAGGAGATGAAGGCAACCATTACCACCATTCTGAATCTGAAGCAGCATGCTGTATTTGTTCAGTCTTATCAGATCTAGGATAGGACAAAATTCTCCTTTATTTCTTCGGGATAAAGAAATAATTTGAACAAAAGAAGCCTCCTTCCCTGTCCTCCACATTTACCTCTTCTATGACTCCTCGAAGTAACGAGAACTCTTGTGTCTGTAACAGGCTCTCATGAGGAGAGTCCCTTAAAAGGGATAGGGAAGGGAGGTAGGTAGCATTTAAGAGTGCAAATGTATAGGGTAGTCTTGGGCCCTTATGCACATTTGTTGGCTGTGACAGCTGCCCAAGCCTGCTGGAAAGGGGTTCCCAAAGGTGAGGGCGGGCTCCAGATTGGGAATGTCAAGAGTCACATAAGCTATCAAATCTGCCACCTCTGAGAGGGATCTTGGTTGCCTAAAGATAGAGAGAAGCATCCCCAGGATCTTTTTGTTTTGTAGGTAACTCCAGCTGTGGACTCGGAGAATAGGTCAGTGTCTTCTGCCTCTTCTGGTACTTTTGTGGTTTCCTAGAAAAGGCCAGTGTATAGATTCCCAGGGGCCACAGCGTGGCCCTTGAGTGAATGGGTTGCTGCTTCTGTTCAGAACGCCAATATATTTCTCTGCACAGCTGGTTGAACAACCAGCTTCCAAGTCTGTAACATCGAATAAAGGGCTGGACACTCACTAGGTGCAGTCTTGCTGCAGCGGATGGTAAGAGAACAAAAGGTGGGTTGCAGCCGCTCTGCCCTTTATGCCCTCGTACAGGAGCATAAAGAGACTCACAGCACATGTGCAGCCGCAACAGACACTGCTTTTCAAAAGACTCCAATCTCATGCAACGAGGTGCATGTGCCTCCTATAGTGGGATTCACATTAACACATACTCCAAGAACATACTGAGACATTAAAAATGAATGTGTAACATTGGTGCCAATTACTTATTGAAGTATTTGACCTTTGTATTCAAAAGCATCCCTGACCTGTGTGAGTTTGTCCAGCTCCCCAAGCCATTGTCCAAACATCTTGTCTAGATCTTGGTCTTCCTTATCACTATCTTCTTCTGCACCATGATCAAGTTCTTCATCTGATAATTGCTCCATCTGAAACATAAAAGAAATATATCAGTCAATTTACACTCAGCATTTAAAAAGCAGCAACAAAATCTCTTTGGAGGACTGCAATAAACTATTTGGCTGTATCTCAGGGCTTTTCTGTTTTGTGTTTAAGGTTGAAGACAGCTTACATCTTATTTGGGAGAAATTGCTGACATTTTCAGGAAGTGCAAAGATCTGGCTAAAAATTACTGAAATTATTTTACAACTTGCTGTTTGAAGACCTTAGACCAGGGGTTGGTAACCTTCAGCAGAGCTGATCAGCACAGCCTCAGGAGGGGGAAGACAGTGGAGGGGAGGGAGAGGGAGAAGCAATGATCCACAGGTCTGTCAGTGGGTTTTCCATCTCTGCCTCAACCCCGGAGCACCCATGGAGTTGTCACCTATGATTAAAGGTCTGCTACTAACAGCAGAGTGTTACATGTTCTTTAAAAAATAAAAAATCACAAGAATATTTTAGAAAGGAAACTGGTAGGCAACCTAAGTAAGGACTCACTACCTGCTCCCCCCAATACACACAGGTGGTGACAATTACTGAACATACATCGTAAGTGTTCTCTGTCTCTATTCATTACACCACAAAAAACATACAATATGGAAAGGACTTCTATAACTTAAATTACATTTACCGGTAAATTAAAAGTGAATCAACATAACACGGTTGTGTCTGACCATTTGAATGATAACAGCACCTAGCACATAGAAAGTATAGTTACACAACACAAGAACACGTTTAAGCCCACTATAGTCATCTTTATGATGAGGAGACAAAAGCAAGGGTTTTTTTTTATTAATACATTTAAAAACCCATTCATCTAAAGTGACATTGCTTCTGCCATTTACACGATCAGTACAAAGCTCCCAAAAAGCTAGAGGGCTAACACAAAGTCCATAGTGACATCTAACATGCCACATTACATTCTTTCATGCTAACCCTTGAACATGTGTTCATTACTAGCAACAGACTTTGCACTAAAAGAATTCAACTCTCTAGTCCAAGGAATTCAGCTGACCACAGTTAAGCAACATCGCTCAATCCACCAGAAATGCAGTCTCACTGCATCACAAATAGCTGACTGCACATCTGTACACAGAAATGCTGCTTAAATGAGCCACAGAGAATGCCAGCAATACATCCTGTCAATTTAAATATTGGATACTCTTCAGATTTCTTCAGCAATGTTAAAATACAATGTATGTTTACTGCACAAACAAAAGAAAACCTCTCCCTAAAAGAGACAGTTACAGCTGTAACATTTCATTCCCAACCTCTTTCATGCAAGAATCAATGGAGTTATGGTGACCATCCACCAGGAAGAAAGGTTTAATCTTGAATATATTCCAAAGGTTAACTATCCATCCATCAAGATTCATTATTACTAAATAGGTACTGGCCATTTATAAACATTCCACCTCTGGGCATCTCAGTCACCTCAATATATTAAGCATGGTTCACAGTTGGTCTTATTAGACAAACATATAATTTTAACTTTTACAAGAAGCATCAAATCACACACAGATTGTTTTACATTAAACCACTGTAGCTATACATTTGATCTGACAACTGTGAAAAAGAACATTAAGTCTATTGAAAAAAGGCCAAAGTTCTGAAATGCAATGGAAACCTATTTATCTAACATCTGATTTAGTGGGTCATAAAAAATTCAGTAAGTAGCTTTAATATCCAAACCTATTTACTAATTTTCTGTGGCTCTCATTGCACCCTAGTAAGTTCTCCACTGCAAGATCAGCATCATTGCCACCAATTCCTGGAGGAAAAGACAAGCAGCACAGGTGATGAACTGAGAACAGAGAATACAATGGAGAGGAACAGATCAGGGCTGAAGAAGCCCAACAAACATTCCTAGGAGTTTGGTGGGGAGAAAAGAGAGACATAAAACTGGTAAAGAAGGTTTCTCTCCCATTTTAATCTAGTTACAAAATTCTAAAATGCTAATTTTTAGAGAAACAAAGTCATGGATTGAAATGTTACTAATACATTACTGAAGATTTTAGTAATCTTAGGTGTTCACTTGGAATAAAAGGAGGTTAAAAAATAGGACAAAACAGTTACTTAAATTGATAGTGTATCTTTAACAATGCTATTATATTTGAGCATTAACACATTTTTATTCCTCTGAAGTTTGGTAAATACCTTAAAAAACAACTAAAATAAAATTAAAAGTGGAGACTAAGGTATTTGGTACCTTTTACATAGTTATGTAACACACAACTCTACACACACAAAACAAAAACAAAAGAAACACCTTGGGAAATCTGAGTAATGTAGAGAGATCAAATACATGGAGATTATGAAATAATGCAGGCAGTACTTAACATTTGCAGAAGTTTTACGGGGCTAGCTTCTTCCCTTAACTTTCTTTTGCCACCCACTATACTGTAATAAACTGTTTTTTGCAATTAATTTATTCAGTAGCAGTTTTCAGTTTATTCTTCCACTAGAAGTGAGTGTCGAGTAATTATTACTGCATGCTCATGAAGACCTGATCTAAAAGAAATAGTATCTCCCATGTTGCAAACTGCTCCTCTAATTATTTTAACCTGGCATCAGACACTTTGCCCTAATTCTATTTACTCAGTAGATAAAATTTAGCAGCCCAAGGAAAGCTTTTACAAGCACAGTACTGTTTTAAATCAGGAAGCCTGTTACTAAAATTCAGTGCTGTCTGCCAGCTCCTTCGCAGCCCCACCCAAGCTATTCTAACATCAGCTGTATTTCCTATAAGTCAGTGTCTGTTCCAAAAAAGCACACTAAGGAGATCAAATGTCTCTTGTCTCATTTAGCTCACTCACACACTAGCCCTGGAACATGAATTTTCTTAGCACAAACCCCACTGCCAATAAAGGACACCCCTGAGTGACAAGTTTTGCCAACATAAATGCAAATATAGACATGGCCCAAGTCTACTCATATAGAGTACAATGCAGGATCAAGATCTTGGACTCAACTTGCCATATTGTGTACAGCAAGTCAAAATGTACTTGCTTCTGGGAACCAGAAAAATGTTGGCCAATGATTCGTGATTCTGGGTATCTTCATTTGTGGGAGTCATGATGCACGTTAAAGGGGCCTGGCTGTCCAAATTGCTGAGCAGCTGCCCGCTCAAAAAAAAATCAGGACTCTAAGATGTCTCAAGCTTTGTACCCAAACACTAAAGCAACAAAAATCACTAGACACTTCTGAAAATTTTGGTCCTTGAATTTAACTTTTCACAACAGCTGATTATTTTAGTTCCTTTCCACTTTTAGATTAGAACAGAGCTGACAATTTATCATAATACCGTCTTTAGAAGCATGGTATTCCATTTTTCTAGATCCTCCCTAAGAACCAGCTTATTGGCAAGGGAATATTTCTTCTTTTCCTAAAATCTATTATAATGTCAAGTTTTAGCTTTTTGGGGAAGGTACCTTACTAGGGTTCATCAAAATTCAATACAATAGCTCACATCACATTCTTGAGTTTTTTCAAATTCAATTCTCAGTTCTAGGTTTCTAGAACACACTGAATAGAACTCCTTTAAAGTAGCAAAACTATTGTGTAGATGAAATGGTGTGAGAATTGGGAGCATCTCTTCCACTACTGTTACAGGTTTTCTATATGAAAGAAAAATAAAAGCAAAATTCTATAGAAATCCAGAAAACAAGATTTAGAACAGGAATGATATACTGAGACTGACCAGAATGAGCAAATATTTGATATGCAGCTCTTTATAGTTGCTTGTATTTGCAGGCCCCACTACACTAGAAAGACTACTACGTTGTAGGATTGTGTTGGGAAAAGATCCATCTTCTTCCCCAAATAAACTGGCTATGAAATTTGCTTCCAGACTAACTTCAAACAGTTGAATCAGTTCAGTTTTCAGTGCACATAAAAATAGGGGTTTGTTATTCTACTTTATTGCTTTACAGAAAAGTAATTAGCTCTTCCTCAGACGTAGCATTTTGTAATCATTTAAATTTTCAATTACACAATGAAACACTCTTAAATTAGAGCATGGCTACATTTGCAGATGTAGAGCGCTTGGAGTTAAACCGGCCTTGGGAGAGGGCAATAGGGAAAGCGCTGCAGTCTGTCCACACTGACTGGCATGGCCACATTTGCGGCATTTGCAGTAGCATTAGGCATGGTACATTATGGGCAGCTATCCCAGAATTCAAGTGGCTGCAACATGCTTTTCAAATGCGGGGGTGGGGTGTGACAGGGAGTATATTGCGTGTATGGGGGGAGAGTGGGTTTTTGGGGTGCTGAGTGTGTGTCAATATGCTGTCTTGTAAATTCACACTCCCCTCCTTCACTCATTCAAAGCAAGCAACATGCCTAAGTAATGTTTGCTTTGTCTCGGACAGAGAAGCATGCTGGATGTCAGAAAAAGAGCTTTGAAAGGGCATATCCTCATTCCTGCAGTCAGTTCAAAATAATGACAAGAGTGGCCACTTGACTTAAGGGGATTATGGGACTTTCTGGAGGTCAATCAGAGCACAGTAATGCAACACCTCATTCACACGGATGCTGGGGCATCTCAGCCAAGATGCATCAGATGTTATTCCTCTCACTGAAGGTGGAGTACCAGGAGCGCTCTAGCCATGGGGTCAGAGTGCTCTACATGCCTTGCTAGTGTGGACATGGAGTGAGGCAGAGCTCTCTGGGAGGCTTGCAAATGTAGCCAAGACCTTAGTAAAAATTCACCCACCATTCAAGAAAAGTATTTAATGCAGTTATGTTTGCTTTTAAGCAAAGCACCTTCGTTTTTAACTTTTATCAAGGCCAATATGAGACACAAAACATTTTAAAATGTGCGAGAAAACAGAAAAGACCACAGAAAGTTAAACTTCAACTGAATTAAGGTTAACTTAAAATCCTGTGTCAAAAGCAACATCTATTGCATGATTCAGAATTTTCTTAAATTAGTTACCATCACTGTAAGATAACAGCTTATCTTTGGGGCCAAGGTAAGTTTGAGTCAAAATGAATTAAAAGTTCCTTGCCATGACATACAATTAAGACTAATGGCACAGTGGTACAAACTCATGTTATCAGATAAGGTGATTACGACCACGATCTACTCCAAATGCAGCCAACAGGATATTGTAGTAGGCACCATGAACAGTAAAAAGTACTTTCAGAATCAGACTCCAAGGACTCATCTACACTAGTGATTCTCAACCTTTCCAGACTGCAGTACCCCTTTCAGGAGTCTGATTTGTCTTGCATACCTCCAAGTTTCCCCTCACTTAAAAAAACTTGCTTACAAAATCAGACATAAAAATACAGAAGTGTCATAGCACACTATTACTGAAAAATTGCTTACTTTTTACCATATAATTATAAAATAAATCAATTGGAATATAAATATTGTACTTCCATTTCAGCATATAGATATAGAGCAGTATAAATAAGTAATTGAATGACATTTTCGTTGGCATACTGACTTCACTGGTGCTTTTTTATGCAGCCTGCTATAAAACCTAGGCAAATATCCAGATGAGTTGATGTACCCCCTGGAAGACCTCTGCATACCACCTGGGGTACATGTGCCCCTGGCTGAGAACCACTGATCTATGCTATACTTACTTGGGAAGTCTCCCAGCATACAATTACCACTGGTGACAGAATAGAAAACAACCCTGCAATATGTTCAAAAGGCAGAAGGCCTGTGATTAGCCACAAGTGGAATGTTTTGGATTGGTTTTTTTTAAAAAAAAAAATAATCCACGTTATTGTAATAAGCACTATAAAAATAGCAGAAGTGACAAAGAGTCCTGTGGCACCTTAAAGACTAACTAAAGTATTGAAGCATAAGCTTTTATGGGCTAATACCCACTTCGTCGGATGCTTCAATACTTTAGTTAGTCTTTAAGGCGCTACAGGACTCTTTAGCCTGGTCTCCACTAGGGCTTAACGTCGACTTTAGCAAGGTAAAGTCGATTTAAGCCTGTACCCGTCCTCACATGCATGCCCTTAAAGTCTATTTAAAGGGACCTTAAAATCGACTTCTGTACTCCTCCCTAACAAGAGGAGTAGCACTGAAATCGACCTCTCTGGGTCAATTGTCAATTAGTGAGGATGCATGTGACTTTAAGCCTCCGACCTTCCAAAATGCCCGTTAGCTCCCCAGGGGACCAGTCACCAGTCCGAGCAGCTCCGCGGACCCCCGTGCCCGCCCGAGCAGGTCCGCGGACACACACCCCCGCGTGCCCGAGCAGCCCCGCGCCGGCTCCCCGCCAGCCCGCCCGAGCAGCCCTGCGCCGGAAACCTTCCCCCCCCCGCCTGCCCGAGCAGCTCCGCGCCGGCTCCCCCCCAGCCTGCCCGAGCAGGGGGAGGAGGGGAAGCCGGCGCGGGGCTGCTCGGGCGGGTGTGGGGGTCCGCGGAGCTGCTCGGGTGGGGGGAGCCGGCGCGGGGCTGCTCGACCGGGCACGGGGGGTCCGCGGAGCTGCTCGGGCGGGCACGGGGGCCACGGAGCTGCTCGGACTGGGGCTGGTCCCCTGGGGAGTGTGCCTGGCTGCCCCGAAAGGTGGTGCCTGCTGGGGACTCCTGGCACTGTGGGATATTTGGCTATGTCGACCCTCGCAAAAGTTCTACGGACAGACACTGTCGACCTGCTGTGCTTTGTGGGGACGCAGTAAGTCGACTTTATAAAGTCTACTTTAGAAAATCGACTTAAGGGAAATCGACCTACTGCTGTAGTGAAGACATACCCTTTGTCACTTCTGCAATTCCAGATTAACTCGGCTACCTCTCTGATTCTATAAAAATAGTGATACTTCAGTACCTACAAAGAAGAGAGATAGTATTATCAACTATGTACTGACAGAAGAGCCACCCTTTGGCCAGCTAGCATCTGTTAAATCTATACTTAAAAAAAAATCCCAAAAAACGGATTGGTACTACTTGGCCTTTTCTGGTTAAATGTCTTTTTAATAGAGGGAAGTCTGCATTAACAGGCACCATAAAAAAATCAAAGAATTAAGAACATTACTAGGGTAAAGGAACATTCATGTTGCATAAAGTACTTAAAAGTCATAAATTTGAAGAGGCAACCTCTTTTATTTAAATCCAGCCCTTTGAGCACACATTCTGGCTGACATTCTCAAGGGAGCCTAAAGGAATCGAGTGCTTAACTCCACTGGGTTCCTTAACCATCATGTTTGAATTTGTACTCATGCTGTGCCAGTGTCTCGAAGGTTGTGGAGACAAGTGAATTTTCTCTTGCATACAATCACATCATTAACTATTGCATCAATATATACTACTGTAGTGGGGCAGCTGCCCCACTCCTGGGTGAAAAGGAGTAAAAGGAGCCCAGGAGAGGGCTTACGCTGTGAAAGGGCTGATTTTGGGGAAGCAACCACAGCTGAGGCTAGCCCAATCAGCCATGGGAATCCCGAGGGTCTGACAGGGGCAGGGGTAGAGTCCGGGTGGTGTGGTTGGGCGAGTATCTCTGGAGAGGGCAGTCAAGGGACAAGGAGCAGGAGGAGTTGGATGGGTCAGGGATTCTGAGGGGGCAGTCAGGGAGCAGGAAGTGGAAGGGGGTTGGATAGGGGGTGGGGCCAGGCTGTTTGGAGAGGGACAACCTTCCTTACTCGGCCCTCCAGGCAACTTTGCAACCCCGCTGTGGCCCTTGGCCCAAAAAGGTTGCCCACCCCTGGCTTAGAGGGTTGGGGGTTCCCCTGGGAGGGGAGACCCAGAGTGTGGGGCTACTGCCAGGGGGCAACACCCCAAGGTAAAGGGGCACCTGGGTCCAGGAGGCACATGGGGGCCCTAAAGCAGGCGAGACACCGGCCACCAGGAGGCGCTCTGGAGCTGAAATGAGCTGATTCTCAAGACGACCAGCAGGAGGCGCCACGGCAGCGAGCCTCACCTTGCTACAACTACACACACAGAGGACACAATTAAGGTAGTAGTTCAGCTTTAACTTTCTCAATCCCTGATTAATACACAATGCAGTGTTAAGGTTGAGCATGTAACAGCTTTTTGCTTGGTTGGCCCTGGGTTCCCTCCCCCTCCCCTTTAATATAATATAAATATATTCAGACAAATAAAATGGAATGTTTTCAGGCAATTAGTATCCAAAAAGGAAACTTAAATTTATCTTTATTCACAATATCAGTACATTATTGAGAAACTAGACCCTGTTGTCGTTTATCCAAAAGGTGCATCTGAATTCTCACTTTGAATTCCCAAGAGTAGACTGGATTTCTAAATGACTTCAGGCTGTAAAACTGTGGCTAATATATCAGACAGCAGATGAAAACTGAACCATGTTAAATTTGCTCTATAGAAAGCTATCGAGGGCCTGAACAAAAGTAAATCACAAAGTTCTAGCAACTGATCAAAATTAATTTTAACACTAATGTTTACTTTATTCTTTTTAAATATTGAGTCTCTACATCACAGGGACCAAATAAATTCCAACATACTCGACTGATGCCATTCATAACCCATCTAACTTTTCCACACTACATTTTTTTTTCTTATAATTTGATGTTATTGGCTTCAAGAATTACACTATATTCAGCGGTTCCATCTTTAAAAGCTGGAGGGATAACAACTCTGATTGAATATTTGTGAGCAGAAACTTGGAATTTACATCAAAAAATTCAACATTCATTTTTCTTGATAAGACTGAAAGAAGGGTAGACAGACAACAGCCTTAGGCATCTTCTCCAAGTAGGTATAAAGTTTTGAAGCATAAGCTTTCGTGGGCTAATACCCACTTTGTCGGATGCAAGCAGTGGAAGTGCTTCCACTGCTTGCATCCGACGAAGTGGGTATTAGCCCACGAAAGCTTATGCTTCAAAACTTTATAGTTAGTCTTTAAGGTGCCACAGGACTTTGTTACCTCTGCTATTCCAGACTAACACGGCTACCTCTCTGATTCTTCTCCAAGTAAATCATTTCACCAGATTTCTACTTAATTTAAAGCATATACTAGAAACAGTACCCCTTTCAACATATTATCCAAATCAGTGTTAGA
The DNA here is from genome assembly GCA_032164245.1 of Sternotherus odoratus. Lineage (NCBI taxonomy): Eukaryota > Metazoa > Chordata > Testudines > Kinosternidae > Sternotherus > Sternotherus odoratus. Next base: position 14,667,567 of record JAVMKO010000011.1, on the reverse strand, counting down.
AGCATAGTTCAGACAAATTAGTACTTTTTAGTTCTGTTACTTAATTTTAGATGCAGCAGACACAGAAGTCCCTACTGTGGTCTGGTGTTTGCATATTACTTAGCCCCAAATTTAGCTAAACAACATATATGTTGACAATATTTGTCAGTCACAAAGTTCAAATTCAAACCACCATATAAACAAAAATTATCTTTTTTTATATTATGTCCCATAACAATCTCCTGCAAATCCACTACTTTTAGATACAACTTTATAAAAAAGTTATGCCTCAGATTATAAAATTTCCAGACTTGTTCTCACCTGACCAGGAGAAAATTTAAGGAAAGTTTGATAAAAATCCTTTGGCTGTTTGTTATCCAAGTGTGAAAACCAAAAGGCTGTTTACAAATTGCCAATTATTTTCCCCCTTCAGCTCTTTAATGGAATAATTAAAATATATAATTTTAATAGTTAAAATGCTACATTTATCCAGTCCACAAAGATATGTCCATTGCCAAGTTTTAAAAAAATAGATTAATAAAGGACTAAACATAATGTGTAACGATAGTACACCATTTTAAAACCACTTTTAGCATTAACCTAGGTTAGAAAATTATCATTCATTAAGGCTACATTTAAAGATATCTTGCAAAAGGAAGACAAACATTGGGCATATGCGGTTTTTCACTTCTTTAGGATGCACAAAGAATACCTGATTATATTTTAATATCAAATTATGAAATCTTTTTGTATTATCTAGCTTGGGCACATATGGGCAGGTCTACACTACCTACCATATTGGTGGGTAGCAATCGATCTATCGGGGGTCAATTTATTGCATCTAGTCTAGATGAGATAAATAGATCTCCAAGCCCCCTCCCGTCAACTCCGTCCGGTACTCCACCGTTGCGAGAGGCACAGGCAGAGTTGACGGGGGAGCGGCAGCAGTCGACTCAGCTCTGTGAAGATGCCATGGTAAATCGATATAAATATACTGACTTTAGCTACACTATTCTCATAGCTGAAGTTGTGTATCTTAGATCGATCCCCCTCCCCTTCCCCCCCGGAGTGTAGACCAGGGCTATGACTGGAGGAACTACTGAAATGGTGGCACAAGGGAGGAATTTAACATTGAATTAGTAAGAGGATAAGATTATTTCCATCTGAATATTTAAAACTCTGTTTTGTTTGGTTTATAGATTCGTACATTCAAAATGTTAATTAGTCACTGAAGATTTAACATCATCACCACTTCAGATATGTTGTTAAGATGTCACCATAAACATCTCTTGTACTTTATTTAATTCTCCAATAAAAACTAGGGAATATCAGAGTTTACATTTTTGAGTTTTCTATATTAACAGAAAAAAACATCCCATCTGCACGCAAAACACATCGTCTCATCTCTTTTTAATACACTAAAGTAGTAAAAAAGACCAACTTTTTAAAAAATCCTTTGAGGGTCACATTTAAACAATAATGTGCTTTATTTCAATACACAATCGCTTCAATACATGTTCATATTGTTCATGTGTTTAATCCAGAGCATATTAAAATTCACACCACTATATATATTAATTTCATCTGGTGATCATTTAATGTTTCATTTGGCATTGAATATCCTTTTTTTAAAAAAGTATCTAAAATGATGAAACATGGCTGACAAACCGAGTGCAAGAAAATCCGGTAATTCAATTTGCAATTCCCACAACAGTGTGAACTGTAATTACGAGGAATGGAGGGGAAGACACTGCCTCATTCAGTACACAGGAAGGATAATGATTAGGGAATGAAAACAGGGTCATCTAGTGAAAGAGGTGGTTTTCCAGCCTTCATTTGTTGCAAGGTGTGTAATGAATGAGGCAGAGAACTTCAGGAAGAGAAAAGGATAATCTTATCGTTAAGAATATCACCCAGGAGAAGAGGATTCTCTCCCTATTTCTCCCACAGCGTTCCTCAATGAGCGTTCCTCAAATCATGTAACCCAGCTATTCAAAGACGACCATTAACTATGTGTTCCTCATCTTCCAGATGCCAAAGACACAATTGGGGTCAGAATTCCAAAAGTGCTGAGGACTCTGCAAATGAAGATGGCTGGAACTCTGCTTTAAACACAAAGTGCTATAAAAATGCAAAATACCCTGGGGAAAAAAATCAGGCCCTTTATCTCTTATTTTGAGCACTGAAAATGGTAATCTCGGTCTCAGCTTCCCATCTGTAAAACAGGAATACTACCATCTAAACTTCAAGGGAAGATGGTGAATAAATTAATTAGTATCTGAAAAGCATTCTGATACTACAGGCACAGCACCACAAAAATGTCCAAGAGGCAATATATACCATTTTTGACTCATTGCAGGGTTTGTATGGTAGGTTTCAAATAACAACTTGTGTGAGACATTGAATCAGAAGGATTGTGCACTGATTGAGAGAGGGGTTCTGTGGAAAAAATAATATGTGATCATGCAACGAAATACTGTCTAATAATGCACATGAGGGGGCCAAAGTAAGGCTGCACAGACAACTTGATTCAGCCATTTCCCAACTTTTCAGTGCTTGACTTTGCAACCTTAAAAATGTTATTTTAAAATAAGTTTTTTGGGGATATAATTTAAATATATTTGGAAAATTTGCCTCAAGACAAAGAAATTTACAAAGACGTTTGGAAAAAAATTGCTAGGATTATGTTGCATTTGGGTGGCTCCCAGTTAAAAAAAAAGTGAAGGCTTTGTTTTGCCAGGTGAAAAATATTTACAAAAGGCATGTCTGATTACAGTGATTTATTTTTTAACTGTTGCAGTGATTTTAAAATTTGTCAAACTGTGCGGCTAGACATATGTCCATTAATAGTAACCAGATGCAAGGCCGGAGGGATACTAGAGTGTGTCACAGTTCCTTAAAAATAGGGATAGTTTTTAAGTTTTTAGAGAAGTTGTGAAATCATATTAACTGGGACGATTTGTGCCCAACCTTTAAATGCCTGCTTTGTCTTATGTTTGAAACACGGCACCATTACTGTATTATAAAAAGATACATTTAACAAATTGTAAAATTACAAAATTCTCATTGCTTGACACTTACAAAAATATCAAATCTCTCTGTAAATTTGGCTTTACCAATATATACTTTTACCTACCACTCAAGTCAATGAAATTCCATATCTTACTAAGACACTATTATTAAACTAGAAATGAGAAGACCGTCAACTATGGAGACTGACTAAATGCCTGCATAAATACTGATAACTTTTTATTGGTTCCTACAAATGTCTCAAAATGGAATTATCTGTGGTCAAGTTTTTCAAAATGCCCCCCTTCCCCGCCCTTCAACAGATGGGTGAACTTGACAGAGACAGCAGTGATGGAGGCGATACTCACTGCGGAACACCAGATAGTTCCTCTCCACCAGGAGTCTCTGGCAGCAATTGGCTAGCTAGGGGAGAGGGATGCTGATTGGCCATCATTCTCCAGTTCCCAGGATTTAACCTGGAGTGGGGACCCTACATAGCCTCTTTTAGCTCCATTCCAGCAGCTCCACCCTGAACTAGGAATGGGACAGATGCTATGGGTCTACTCAATCATCTGTTTGGGGGATCAGGAAGGAATTTTTTTCTCCTATGTGCCAACTGTAAGAGGGCATGGGTTTTTTCCACCTTCCTCGCAGCATTTTCAACCACAGTGGTCAAGAGGGAACAAACTTGGTACCTAACTGAAGTACTTTAGGTTGAGTTAATTCATTGCGACTTGAGGCTGGTTTCCAGTGTAGTTAAAAAGATAAACTGAACAGTTCCAAGAGACCTGGGATTTAGTGATGGGCCTTCGGCGTATGTGATAGGGGAGACCTTGTGGCCTTTCCAGGCTAAGGTCAGATCTTGTTGCCCTCGCGGGCTGAGTTTCCCATCTTGACACACCCTCTGTCCTCCTCAGCAGCAGAGGGAGGGTGCTAAGACTCAGAGAGCAGAGGGGAATCTATCCCACTTTATGGGTTATATGGTAAGGAGCCTGGTAACTGTTACACTGGAACCAATTAAATGCCTGATATTGGAGAGTACAGGTGATTGGCAAGTGACCCCCCTTCTCCCCAAGCTAAAGTTTAATAAATACTATCTTGCCACTTAATTCTATGCATGTGTCTGTCCTCATTTTGTCACTGTGTCCACATCAAAGTTAGCAGTAATTCTTGGTGTCCAGCTTGATACTTTAAAGGGACTGCTGAGCACAAAACTCCCTGCAGGTCAATCAAGTTGGGCGTCCAAAAGAAAAATCACTAGACACTTTTGAAACTCTTGGCTTGAAGCATCTGCTAGTCACACAAAGATGCTTATGAACAACAACTTTTATGGCTTAATGACTTTTACAACTCCTGCAGTGCCTGCAACCCCTACTTTTACTGAGCAGCTTGCAATTGTATTGGCAGTCTATTGGGAAGCAAATAAGCTTGGAACAAAAACAGGATGAAGAAGATGGGATACTACAACAAGAACAGAAAAGAGAAGGAATGACCTGTTGAGTGCTGGCCTAAGCCAATCCATATCTTGCACATACGCAGAGTGTAACCTCATTTAGCGGAGCAATTTACAAGCTTAGGGCTATAATCATTATAAGCCTTACTATCCCTATGGAAAGTCTGATTTTAAAGGCTCTTGACCTGGCCTACTTAAAACCATTTTCTACCGGGCTGCTCAAGGGTACTTCTCAGCAACGGCAAGATACTGTCACATCTTTATCTTTTTAGACTCATACATTTTATACAAGATGTGATTCTTTTTTAAACAGGGAAACATTTTTGTTTTGTTTTAAACTCTCCTTATAAACTACCAACCTGTATTACTTTTTGTTCTTAACTTAAACAGATAACCCTAAAAATAAAAATTTTAAAAAATTAAAAAAATAAAAAGGCCACCCTAAAAAATTTCAGGAAGTTGTGAGCGTTTGAAAACAGGGACTTGGAACGGAAAACATTGTGTGACCTCAATTATGATGTTTGCTGCCCCCGTGACTCCCATTATAATAGTAAGTTTAAAAAAAAAGTATAAACATAAAAGATAACTCAGCTGCTGACAGTTTTTAAAGTGACAAGGTTTTTAAAATCTTATTCCTGAAGTATGTTATGCGCTTCCTGCTTTTCTCCCTCAGTGTCTCACCAGGAAGGCTTCCCTTACCATCAACATCTGGTAGCTAACACAGTTAAACTCGTCTTCCATGTGAAACCCAATTGTACTCCAGCCCCACAGGAAGCCTGGAAGGAGTATTAGACTAGAAACTTGACTTTAATTCACCCCCCTTTCCTTCTTATTACCGAGGACTTGAGAATTCAGTGTGAACTTTTACATTTTGTTCAAAGTTACAAACACGGCTTTGGATTATAAATATAACTGCTACATTTTGTCCCTTACAAAATTCTTAACGGAAGCTTAAGAACAGAACTGCCTGCACGGGATTTAATGGCTTAAAGTACCTGGGAGATGGAGGATGAACATATTAGGGAATCTTTAAGCAAAGGTGGTCCAAAAAACAAAACTACCACCATGCACTCCAACATACTTTAAACTGATGCCTATCATCACTCCCGTCAGTAGGTAGATAGTACTTCCTTGGTCTGGTAATTAGCAGGTGTAACAGCCAGGCCCCCTTTCTAGCAGGCTAAGTGAATGTCCTTTCCTGCTGTGGTGCAGTACAGGTGGCATAGGATGAAAGCTTCTCTTTACACTTCTTTCCTCTGCTGACCCATGCAACAAGCAGGATTTTATCTTTAAAATATGAAAACCGTAACTCATGTATATTAAGAGTGTTTTGCAATTTCCTTTAAACAGGCTGGAACTGCAGTAAAACAGCAGTTTAAAAAAGTTAAAAGTCAAGTATGTATACCCACACAAGGTCAGCAAACACACCTAACAGGATTCCTCACACTACCACTGAAATTAAATACATGTCTATGCATGCCGCCTTGTAAGACAAACTGTCTTAATGCTCTTTCCTTTAGTAGTATGCAGTGTTGTAGCTGTGTTGTTCCCAGGATATTAGAGAGACAAGATGGGTGAGGTAATATTTTGTTGGTGAGAGAAACAAGTTCTCAAGCTTATTCAGAGCTCTTCTCCAGGTCTGGGAAACATACTAAGGGCTTGTCTTCACTTGAGCCGGCAGGGATCGATCTTTTGGTGATCGGTTTATCGCGTCTCGTTAAGACGCGATAAATCGATCACCAGCGGCTCCCCCGTCGACTCCGGAAGTCCAGCTTCTGAAGAGGCGCAAGCTGGAGTCGACGGGGGACCGCGCCGCCGACCGCCACGAGGATGGGAGGTAAGTCGGCTGTAGAGACATCGATTTCAGCTACGTTATTAACGTAGCTGAAATTGCGTATCTACAGTCGATTTCCCCCCTAGTGGAGACCAGCCCTTAGTGTCACAGCTAAACATAAGGAGAAAAGGAGTGTTCTAGTGTAAGTAGTTAACACATTTCCCTTTAGTTGTCATTTTAGGCTTAAAAACAGACATGATTTTTACTAAGGTTCTTAAAAAATCATCGTTCACTTGAGTACGTATAATTTTGGAATATGAATTTCTGTCGCAACACAAATCAGGTAAATTATCTTTTGAACAAGCAACCTATTTCCTTAACACTTTCTAAAACTGGGATGAACGTGATCAGCTACATCTGGATATCCAAGGCAAAATTTGTATAAACTCCTAAATCTCCACATCATTTCTATGTTCATAACCATAACTGGCAATTAAAGCTCAAACTGCTTACAAAGATTTGTCTAGCATTAGAGCACAGATATGTATCCCCAAAATGCACTGAGTCAGATGGGAACAAAGACGGGTCCTGGATAACTTACTGAAGGAGCACTCATAATAATGGCTATGCAGAAAGGACTGGAAATAGGCAACGAGAAGAAATTGCTTGTCCATATTTGTTTGGGGTGCAATGAAAAATAAGGCATGTGTGGCGCGGTCTCCACCCGCCCCCTACTGGAAGGGGCTTGGAAAAGCCCCAGAAGGGGTTTGAAATAGCCTGGGAGGCTAGCCTGCAAACTCCCAGGCCGATTGGGAGTTGGGTTCAGCTGTGTGGCCACGCCCCAAACACTCCCAGCCAGGATATAAGGGCTGGGAGACAGAGAAGCAAAGGAGTCTCCTCTGTAAGCAGAGGGAGACAGGCCTGCTGCAGGAAGCCTTGAGGAAGGTACTAGGCTGGGTGCAGGGCTGGGGCTAGGTGGTAGGAGCTGGGGAAAGCTCTAGCCTGAGAGCCCCAGGCTGCAAGTGCCGGCAAGGGCCTAAAGTCAGTCTTCTCTGTTAGTAGAGGGAGACAGGGCCTGGCTGCACGGAGCCTGTACCGGGGTACCCAGACTGGGACAGGGCGAGGGCAAGGCAGCTGGGAGCCTGGGAGCCTAAGCTCTAGCGAGAAGGCCCCAGCTTGCTGAGCCTAGGGAAGGCCCGACTCACGGGGTACCGGGGGTTGCCAGGGGGCGGCCCAGGGCTGGTGATAGCTGTAGTAGGCCAACCCCTTCTTGCCGGTGATGAGTAGCCATGATACTGCAGTCCGCCCCAGTGAGCGGGGGCAAGTAGTGACTGACAGTGGCACACTCTGAGGCGAGTTGGGGATAGTGGGTGGTGGGTTCCCCGGGTGGGGGAACCCTAAGACCAGGGGGGTACTGCAGGGGTTCAGCACCCTCAGCAAGGGGCTCCGGGGTCCGGGAGGGGCACGGAGCCAGAGTGTGGAGAAGCGGACGTCGGCCAACAGAGGGCGCTCCAGGGGTCAAAGAGCTAATTCCCGTGACGACCAGACGGGGGCGCCGCTGGGTGAGTGACCGACCCCGTCACAGCATGCCTGAGTTGAAGGGTGGATAAAAATCAATTTAAAAAAAAAATCAACAAAATTGGGATTTTTTTATTTAAATCAGAATTTTTTAAATTTAAAACTGATCTTTTAATAAAACGCTTTTTAAGGAAAAAGCCTATCTAAAGATAGTTGTAATTAAGATACATTATAGCTCAAAGATATCTCATCATAGAATAGGGATTATAAATTCTAATTCTATAGTATGTGACGCTATAGTCATATAATGTTTAAGAACAGTTTTGTAAATGAGTTCCAATAGTTCATGGATTAAGGATAAAATCTCATGGGGTTTGAGGGATGTCTGTATGGATTATTTATATTAATCTTTCTATTTACCCAATTGAACTTAGGGCTCAGTCTAGAAGGTACCATTTGACACACATAGTTTTGCGGTTCTCAAACTGTGGATTTGTCTCTCCAGAGATAACATGCTTGTTAACAGCAAAAATGTTTTAAAATAATTAAATAGAGATGAGAAATAAGAGACCTCAATCCTATTGTCCCTCTGCAAATTTGTGTACACGGAGTATACCTCTCTCAAATATTGCAAGGTTTCAAAAAGTTCAATGAATAAAAAATTGTTGGGGATGGAATAGATCTGGACAAGGAAAAGAAGTCTGGAGATAAATGTGAGGAGGGAAGAACAGGCAGTAGAAACAAAAGTGAAATTGTTTGAGCACCATATTCCAGAAGTCTTGAGGTTCTTTTGAGTGTAGCCTTCATTGATTTGAGATGTACCATATCATTCTCTCACTAAAAGAGCAAACCTATAATAGCAGCAGGCCGTAAAAGAGACCCAGTTTGGGAATACAGTGAAACCTCCATTTAACGGACTAATTCGGGCGAGGGGGTGTCCGTTAAATCGAAAGTCCGTTATTTAATTAAAAAAAAAAAAAGAGCTGTCGGAGCAGCAGCCCGCCCGCCACAGGGTTGGGGCGGCAGCTCCACAGCCCGCCCGCTGCTGGGACCCGGGTGGCAGCCGGGAACCATCAGCCAGCTCGCCCGGGTCCCGGCTGCTGGGACCGGGACGGCAGCCGTGACCCGTCAGCCAGCCCGCCCGGGTCCCGGCTGCTGGGACCCGGGCGGTAGCCGGGAGCCGTCAGCCAGCCCGCCCGGGTCCCGGCTGCTGGGACTGGGGTGGCAGCCGGGAGCTGGCAGCCAGCCCACGAGAAATGGATTTCGGATGCATCAGACTTGCTCAGAAATTTTGTCCGTTGCATCCGAAGTCCGTTAAATCGAGGGTTTACTGTATTTTAATTAAGTTCCTCTATAGATCTGTGGGTAAGACAGGTAATGTGTAAAAAATGCAAACAGCGCAACAAAGAAATGCAAGGCCTGATGAAAAATCATGATGAAAAGTGTTCCTTCTCTGGAAGAAACTGCATTGAAGATGATGAAAGGAACTTGCAGGATGATGTATGAACTTGCAGGATCTTGAGATTGGTAAACTTTTTTATTTCATACTTCTTTCCTAAGGACTGCCTGTCTTCCTTCTGGACTATTCTTGAGCAAAAAATATAGTTGTTACTCTATGGTACTATCATTTTAGATGCAGTTGTGATAAAAAATAAATAGCTGAAATAGGCAGATCTTCCTTTTACAATTTCACCTTTAAAGTAGTACTGAGTGTCAGTGAATAAAATGAGTAATACTAAATGAGCAGTATGGTAATAATAATTAAATAACTGCATTGACTTATTTTGTTTAGGAGAATCCATCCTCAACACAAAAGATTCTGAAGACTATACACCTTCAAGATCACCATCATTTTCTATAATTTCAGAATTATCTGCCAATTATAGTGTTTCAGTCACATCATGCATGTCACATAGCCACAGTATATCACCTGTAGCAAACGGGGAAAAAAATCATCATCCCAAAACAACCATAGATAAATCTGTTATAAAAAACAGCATATTACAAAAAGAGGTATTAAAAAATTTAAAAATTGCCCAGTTTGTGCAACAAACTTTTTTCTGTTTGACTGATAACATGGTTATCATTAACATGGTTTAGCCATTAAGACCAAAATTCTGTCCACCCAACAGAGAAGATGTGGCAGGAAAATTGCTGGATAAAGTGCATGAAAGAGAAATTGAGCAAAAGGTCTAGAGCAGGGGTCTCCAAACTTTTCAGCCCGAGGGCCGCATTAACTATCAAATAGCAGTTCGGGGGCCGACAACACACTCGAGGTCCAAATAAAAAAGAATCAAAACATGGATGTTGTTTATAATTATTTATTTAATATTATTTTATTCAGTTATTATTTAATAACACATTGATACACTACACATGAACACCTGTTCACTACACATGAACACTACACATGAACACCTGTTCACTACACATGAACACTACACATCAACCCCCCAACTGACCCACCCAGCCAGGTCTCTCCCCCCAAAACCTCCTTTCCTCCAACCCCCAACTGACCCACCCAGCCAGGTCTCTCCCCCCCAAACCTCCTTTCCTCCAACCCCCAACTGACCCACCCAGCCAGGTCTCTCCCCCCAAAACCTCCTTTCCTCCAACTGACCCACCCAGCCAGGTCTCTCCCCCCAAAACCTCCTTTCCTCCAACCCCCCCCCCCCAACTGACCCACCCAGCCAGGTCTCTCCCCCCAAAACCTCCTTTCCTCCAAACTCCCCCCAACTGACCCACCCAGCCAGGTCTCTCCCCCCAAAACCTCCTTTCCTCCAACCCCCCCCAACTGACCCACCCAGCCAGGTCTCTCCCCCCAAAACCTCCTTTCCTCCAACCCCCCCCAACTGACCCACCCAGCCAGGTCTCTCCCCCCAAAACCTCCTTTCCTCCAACCCCCCCCCAAATGACCCACCCAGCCAGGTCTCTCCCCCCAAAACCTCCTTTCCTCCAACCCCCAACTGACCCACCCAGCCAGGTCTCTCCCCCCAAAACCTCCTTTCCTCCAACCCCCAACTGACCCACCCAGCCAGGTCTCTCCCCACAAAACCTCCTTTCCTCCAACCCCCAACTGACCCGCTCAACCCGGTCTCTTCCCCCCCCCCCCAACTGACCCGCTCAACCCGGTCTCTTCCCCCCCCCCCCCCAACTGACCCGCTCAACCCGGTCTCTTCCCCCCCCCCCCCAACTGACCCGCTCAACCCGGTCTCTCCCCACAGACCGTTTCGCCGCCTGGCAGTGGGTGGCTCCTTGTTTCGCCGCCTGTAACTGGGTGGCGGTGCGGTGCGTCCCGGCCCCAGCTCTGAGCCGTCCCTGGCCGGCGGCGGCAGCGGAGCACGCGGCGCGTCCCGGCCCCGCGGCTGGCGGCGGCAGCGGAGCACGCGGCGCGTCCCGGCCCCGCGGCTGGCGGCGGCAGCGGAGCACGCGGCGCGTCCCGGCCCCCTGGCTGGTTCCCGACCGATCTCCACGGGCCGGATGAGAGGGCCTCACGGGCCGCATCCGGCCCGCGGGCCGTAGTTTGGAGACCCCTGGTCTAGAGTGTAAAATTGTTAACCTGAGTCTTGATGGATAGAGCAATGTCCACAATGATCCTGTTGTATGTGCTTGTGTGACAACAGAAGAAGGGAATGTCTTCCTTACAGAAACAATTGATACATCAAAAAATGCACACACATCAGAAAATTTACATATAGCAGCAGTAAAAGCTATAACCAATGGAGTAAAAATTCAAAATGTCTAGTATGCAGCTTGGTAACAGATGCAAATGTATCCAATGCTGCAAATGTATCCAAGATAAGAAACTTAGAAGAGAGCAAAGAGAGTCCCAAGATAATAACATACAATTGCAGTGCTCATTTGCTGCACCTCTTAGCCAAAGACTTCAGTGTTCCAGAAATAAAAGCTCATGTTGTTGGAATTGCAAAATACTTCCGTAACCACCACTTTGCAGCAGCTGCTCTGAAAAAAGTTGGAGGAATCAAGCTAACTCTCCCACAAGATGTGCAATGGAACTCAGTAGTGGACTGGTTTGAACACTGTATCAAGAACTGGCCTAATCTGTTGACAGTTTGTGAACAAAATCGTGAAAAAATAGATGGCACTGTCACAGCTAAAGTTCTCAACAGTGGGCTTAAGAGAAATGATTTATTCCTATGATGTTACAAGTTTGACAGTGTTTGAGACAAGGGACAATAGCTATTTCCACAGATTCACAGTGATAAGTATTCAGTAGAATGTACACACACAAACAAGAACTTTCTGCTTGGTTGGTGAATTTCAGAAAAAGAAGCAATGATTATTCCTCAAATTCATATCCAGTATCACTTTTTAGACCTCATTTTGATTAATTCCAACAAACAAATGTCTCAATTTTTGAACTAAGGCTACCCAAGCACTTCCCAACCGTTTGGTCGGTTGCTGGGCTTAGCATGGAGGCGCTGGGTGGTGCTGGTGGCCTATAATATACAGATCATCATGCTAGACAATGTGATGGTCCTTTCTGACCTTTAATTCTAAGACAAAGTACATGAATATCCAAAAGTCTATTTAGGAGGTGCTCACTAACACTATTTTGACATCAAGGTAGTGATCCATCATGGCTTAAGACTTTTGTTTTATTTTATTTTTGAAAGCATGAAAACAAAGAGAATGACCAGAAGAACAAAAAAGCAGTACACCCTGAATTCTACAAATCAAATTTCTGCTTACAACTAACTTTCCCCAGAAGTGTAATGAAAAGATGGCTTATGCTCTCAGAAGTTGTCAGCCCCATAACTGAAGTAAGCCTAAATGAACTGACCACTATTATATTCAAGAAAATCTTTAGGAGACAAGAGGAGAAATTACATCAAAAAATTCTTGGAATTTCTTCTGAAAGGGCTAACAATCTGAAGGAGAAGACAAACAATAAAACCTTTATTCTCTCTAATATCTTTCAATGCCTGATCTAGTGGCTCACCAAACAGATGCTCTCTTGAAAAGGAAGAGATATATCATTCATTATGTGCAATTTCCTGAACCAAAACGTTAGCAAGAGAAATGAACTGGATGTAAGGCTAATTGTCATAAAATCAGAGCATCTCAGACTGCATCATGTCACAAAGGATCTTTTATGAGGTAACCTGTAGAATACTTAAAGACATAGCTTAGCTAGCGACTCTATGAAAGGAAGGCTTTCTCCAAATAAAATTTTGCTTAAAAAAATTCTAGCGAAGGTACAAAGAGGGTACAAATTCAGGTATATCCATTAAATCCAATTTCCCATAAATCCACTGCTCTCACAAGCTGCAGTAGTCTTGCCACTTCTTTAAGCAGGCCCGGCCCACAAAATTTTGGCACCTCGGATGGGGAGGTCAAATGACGTCCTCATTCCACATCGCTTGGGCCAAAACTTTGAAAGGTCTCAATTCGGACTTCTTCCTGTTCTATTCCTCTCGTGGTACTGCTCTGCTACCTACTTCAACAAAGGAGAACTAACAACTAAAAATGCCTTGTTCAAAAATTTTAAGTAACACTTAATTTTCAAACGCCTGAACAGCAACTATCACTTTTCTTGTCTGCATAATAAACAGTGGCATTTTTATCTGTTTGAATAATCAAAGTGGTGCTTCCCATGCTTTCTTGGTTGCAAAGATTTGAACTCCTTCCTGAAGGTCCACGGTTTGGACCAGCTTATCTATTGAGATGGTTGCAAGGCCAACTTGCCTCTCCTGTGTCATTGTGGAGCATAGATGTGTTTTTATTAACGTCATCTTGGAGAAGGTCTGCGTTTTCCACTAGCAACTGTTACAGCAGTGTTAGAAGTATGAGTAGAGCAACAAAAGCATTTGGAAAGAGGGTGGTCATCTTATTTGTGCACGTATAGTCCAGAACAGCCTTTAGAGTTGATCCTGCTGAAATGTATCTTGGAAGGACTTTCAGTTCATCACCTAAATCATTCGCATCTTCTTCAGGTATAGTGAGGAGTTTTGAATATCATACAACATCCCAAATATACTGCTGTGCTCCTTGAGCTGCATGAAACATTCTTCAACTGACTGTATTGCACAGTCTAGCACCTGGTTAAAGAGTTCAACTTTGAATTGTGTTTGTGGTCTCTTATGGGATTATCCCGTGCCTCGTAATCAAAATGTTGTCTTCTTTGGTGACTCTTGTATTCTTGAATGGATGGGAAAATAGCTTCAATGTAAAGTTCCTCTGCCAAACTCTCTGCACTCTTCAGAACTTTTTGAAATCCCTCATCTAACTGGTAAAACTGTAGATATGACTTTGCTTTGTCCAGTTGGTCTATTGCTCCAGATATATCAATGTCAACATCTTGGAGTCTCTTGCTTACAACATTTATATCAAACAGTATGTCATGTCACACAACATTAAGTCACACAGAAATTTGAAGTTATCTATGTTTCTGGTGATTCCATTTTCCTCTTCTAATGTTGTCCCACAACCAGTTCCTGTCATAGCATTCTCCTCCATAATGGCAACTATGGCATAATCTATCTTCCCAATTTGGTGTTGGATAGGCTTTATCGCCTTCACTCAACTTTCCCATCGTGTAGCACTCAGTGGTTTCAGTGTCAGAGGATGTTCAAGATGTTGCTTCAAAATTTGCCATCGATGAGTTGATGCAGAGAAAAATACATAAATGCTTTGAATTATATTTAAAAATTCAGCAGCCTCACTAGGTGATGCTGCATCACTGACCACCAAGTTCAATGAATGAGAACTGCATGGGACAAAAAAAAGCTTGAGGGTTTAACTCTCGGATCCATGTCTGCATGCTTTCCTCTCATGTTGGCACCATCATCATAGGCCGGACCTCTCATGTCAGCTATCACAATTCCCGTACTTTCCAGCTTTTTAAGAAGTACATTTGTGATAACAGCTCCTGTAGTATCATCAATGTCAATACAGTCTAGATAATGCTCTCTGACAGTCAACATTGCAGGGACATTTTCACTAGGTTCTATTGTTCTTACAAAACGCACCATTAAAGTCAATTGTTCTGTATGATGTCAGGTGTGCAGTCGTGAATAACAGAGTAATATCTTGCTGACTTCAGAACTGCCACAACCTTTTGTTTGATTTCTGTTGCCAGCAACTTTATGATCTCATTTCAAATTGTTTTTCCAAGGTACTGGTGTGTGTACATTTCTTGGGTGGTGACTCTTCGTAGATGTTCCTGAAGTACAGCATCAAACTCAGCCATCAGCTCCACAATTTTAAGGAAGTTTCCATTGTTTGGCACATACAGCTGATCTGAAGTGTCACACATGCTAGGTTTTGGGTAGCAAGCACTCTCACAATGGCAATGAGCCTTTACAGAACATTTTGCCAGTAAAGAGACTCTGATCCAATCTTCTATGGTGGCCTTTAATCTGAGTCTCATATCAAGCTCTTTCCACCTATGGAGTGCTCTCTGGTGATTTGCTGCCTTCTCATGGCATGCCAGATTTTTTTGCCACATTTTTCTAGTCCTTTGTTCCTGTAGAACCTAAATGTGGCTGAAACATTAGACTGGAAGAGTTTGTAACAAATACAGTATGCAGCATTCTGGGTTTCTGAATACATAAGCCATGGCCTCTCCACTTTGTTAACATTGGGGATTTCATGCCAATAATGTGTTGGATGGAATCTTCTGTTTTCATTGTCTTTGGGAAACATGAAGTTTTTCACTTGGTGTGGCCCATGCAGTACAAGGAAGTCCCTCAGGCTACTGCTTAAGTGAGTCCACAATCCTGCATCATCTAGACAAGGGTTGGCAACCTACAGCACGCATGCCAAAGGTGGCACGCGAGCAGATTCTTAATGGCACGCTGCGGGTCCCAGCCACTGGCCCTGCTCAGCCCGCTGCCAGCCTAGGTGAATGGAACCCCAGGCCAGCAGCTGGCTGAGTGGGACCAGCAGCCGGGACCTTGACTGGCAGGAGCCAGCAGATGAAACCCTAAACGCCAGTCTGGGGTCCCGGCCGCCGGCCCCGCTCAGCCTGCAGATGGTCTGGGGTCCTGGCCGCCGGCTCCTGCCAGCCGGGGTCCCAGCCGCCGCTGACGCCGCTCAGCCCGCTGCTGACCTGGGGTTCCATTCACTCAGACTGGCAGCAGGCTGAACAGGGCCAGCGACCCACACTGGAGAGAACAGTAAGGAAAAGCAAAGGCAAGGATCATGCAAAACGGATAAGATCTGCATTTTAATTTTACTTTAAATGAAGCTTCTTCAATATTTAAAAAATATTATTTACTTTAAATACAATAGTTTATTTATATAATATAGACAGAGAGACATTTTAAAAACGTTAAAATGTATTACTGTTATGATGCGAAACCTTAAATTACAGTGGACTTGGCACACCACTTCTGAAAGGTTGCCGACCCATGATCTAGACTTAAGGAAGTAAACTCAGCAGCAGCTGTTTCTTGCGCCTCCACCACACTTCTCTGAGCTACACTTTTCTTCAAGAATGTGCATGGTTACATCCATTTGAGATGGAGATATGGATGCTGCAGTAGTGCCAGGTCACCTGCACTCTGACTACTGGAAGATCAGGCATCTCACCACTCACATCCTCACTGGGGCCAGAGGGCTCACCGTGAACATGTGTGTCTATGTATCTCAGGAGAGCTCCTTCCCGCTTAGATAGAAAAGCTTCTTTGCTTTTGTTCTTTTTCTGAATGGTGCCCCAGAGGGTCATTTTCTTCTTTCACTCATGGCTGCTGTTTTGTGCCAGCTGTAGCTCTCAATACTCAACAGAAGGGGACAAATAAGCAGGCTGGTAGCAGGGCCTGAGTGAGGGAATATATCAGCGTCTTAGGGCTAACTGGCTCCTACTACTTCAGTTGACTGCCTGTTCTCCTCAAGTGGGTTCATGGAAGCAGCAGAAAACAGGAAGCTCCTTAAGCAGCTGGCGTTAATCAGTCCAGGCTCCTGGCGGTGCTAGAGAGGTACATAAGAGGCTCCTCCTCCTTTCTCTCCCTGCAGCTCCTGCTGCTTTCTGTTATTCCCTCTCAGCTTTTCTCCTGCCTGCTTGTTATGTCTCTTGTGCCCTCCTTCCTCCAGAACAGCACTACACCATATCTGTGCATCTAGAGCAGACAAAATACAGATGCACCAGTAGCAGACAATTTTCTACACTCTGGGTCCTCGAGGTGCCCTGCCCCCCTCCCCCCGCCTCCTCAGTCTGGCACCTCAAGCAGCTGCTTCAGTTCACCTAATGGTAAGGCCAGCCCTGTCTCTAAGAATAAACCCGGATGACCAGCCAGCAAGTGTGAAAAATCGGGATAGGGGGTGGGAGGTAATAGGAGCCTATACAAGAAAAATATCAGGCTGTCACTATAAAATTGGGACATCTTGGTCACCCTAGAATAAACTAGGACAGCATGTATAATCTTAAAGCCATTTTAAAATGTGGTCTGTTTGCAATTCACAAGGTATGCTTTGTATTGAATTTTAACAATGAGTACAATTTTTCCAATATCTTCACTATGCAGTGTAAGAGCTTGTATCAGTGAAACATTGACACTGTATTTTCCTCCATCAAATAATGTCAACATGTTGAACATATTTGTGCTGTATCCAAACTTAAACTTGAGTAGAAACAGAATGTTACAGAGAAAAATTAACTAAAATATTTGAATTCAAGTAGAAATTAAAAACTTAATTCCAAAACAGTTTAAAAGAGCTACTCAGTGTAAGTGGCAGCATTTCTATAAATTAAAATTTTGCAAACCACTGCTGAGCTATTTTTAAATTATTAGCAGGAAGTAGAGACAGACAGGATGCATACGTAGGAAGCACTTAATTATAATGTAAACAAAATACATCTTAATACAGCTGCAACTTTAGCAAAAGAGGGCATCTGATAGTTGTTTGAAAAGTTGTTGACTTTAAAGTGTCAAGCTGAGCATTGCTACTTCGTCTGTGAGTGAGCTGAGTGTTCATGGAAGTGAAGTACTGGTTACCTGGACTACAGGCAACATCCATTTAACTTTAGACATCCACTTTACAGCATTTGAAAATGGCACAAACACAACTATGTCACTCTGCCCTGTACCTTTTTTAATGGCAGTAAATTCTACTAGACAAAGTGAGGCATTCAGTAGCATCCTCTCCTCTCACATACAGTTTAATGTCTTAATCAAGACCTGCAACAACCCTGTTTATTCAGTCCCGAACTTTCCTTCAGCAGAGACTGCTTTTACATCACACTTTGTGAGCCTTGCAAAATCAAAATCAAACTGAGAATTATGGGAAAGCACCAGCTTATTTCCATTTGTAATCATTCATATCAACTCCAGGAAACTAACATATGCATTTACCCTTCAAATAATGCACTTTCCACTCCTCTCCTTCATACCACTCTGCTGACGTTCTTATGAGCCTCTGCGTGTTTCTGAACAGACCAAACACTTCTATCCTAATGTAACTGCTTTTGAGTTTTACAACTGACGGTGTTTTAACACTTTACTACTAACAGCATGTTTCATCTAAAGCAGTTTCTCTCAAATGTGGCCACAGTGGCCAGGGGTTTTCCCCTGCAGCCACGACAGTCTCCTGGGCAGAGATGGGGAAAGGGGAATCTAGGGGCTTCAGCTCTGTGCTTCAGCCCAGGGCCAGTCTTCCTGGACACCATGGTCAAGAGGCAGAGTGGGGTGAGCCTGAGGTGCAAGGCCTTGGAAGGGAGCTCAGGACAATGAAGGTTTGGGCACGATGGAGAGACCAGGGGAGTGGGTGGAGGCAAAAGGGGACAGAAGGGATCTGTGGAGGACTGGGGAAGGCAGCAGGGCCAGTGGCACCAACTGCAAAACACCCTACATAAATAAATTGCAATGATTTGGACATGTATACGTGCATATTTATTTGTTTTTCCTAAAGTTACTTAAGTATCTTCACAGAAATTGTCAGTGCGGCCACCTGGAAGAGTTCACCGTATGTGGGCTTGTACACAGGAAGTGGCATGCGCCAATTAGGTACTGCTTTAATGGCGACACTCATCATCCATGGATAGGCTCATCATACAAAAGTGTAGCACTATGAAACCAATAGTCAGCTTTTTGACACAATACCACGGTGATTTCAGATATTTATTAACCAGATACCTGCTTATAAAATCAATCATCTTACAGTGCATATTTAAGCCCTCAGGTGTGAAGCAGAACACTATAGATTAAAATCAAAGAGGAAATAATACAAACAGATAATATTTAAAGATGTAAACTTTACAATAAAGGTATCCATGTTGATCATAAAGCGTTTATGAATTAATGGATGACATTTGTGTTTCAGAGAAATGTGTACCAAGAGTCACTGTAACAACACTTTTTTTGTCAAAGGGATCTCCACGGGAGATTAAAATAATTATCTATGCCAATACTCACTTTTGAGATAACAAGTTTATCATGCCAGAAACTGTCAATTTATACAATGTGGGTATTATACAATATGATTCAAGAGAAGTTGCCAAATTCCTTTCAACAAGAACCTAGTGTCAACTTTTGAGCCATGGCTTAAAAATGAAAGAGTAGTGTTTTAGCTGTTATAATAAATAATCAACATTCTTCAGAAGTTGTTCTATGTACCCAAATGGAAAACTAGATACATCTCTATGCTAAATCTAAACTAGTGCAGCCGTAAATTGATTTGAGATTTCTGTGAAGAAGTAAGATTACATTATTAACGGCAGCACTTCTACTGAAAAAGGATGTGGAAAAATTGGAAAGAGTCCAGAGAAGGGCAACAAAAATGATTAGGGGCCTGGAGTGCATGACTTATGAGGAGAGGCTGAGAGAACTGGGATTGTTTAGTCTACAGAAGAGAAGACTGAGGGGAGATTTGATAGCTGCTTTCAACTACCTGAAAGGGGGTTCTAAAGAGGATGGATCTAGACTGTTCTCAGTGGTAGCAGATGACCGAACAAGGAGTAATGGTCTCAAGTTGCAGTTAGGAAGGTTTAGATTGGATATTAGGGGGAAAAAAGTTTCACTAGGAGGGTGGTCAAGCATTGGAATGGGTTACCTAGGGAGGTGGGAGAATCACCTTCCTTAGAGGTTTTTAAGGTCAGGATTGATAAAGCCCTGGCTGGAATGATTTAGTTGGGGATTGGTCCTGCTTTCAGCAGGGGGTTGGACTAGATGACCTCCAGAGGTCCCTTCCAACCCTAATATTCTATGGTTCTATGAAGTGGAGCTAGTATATCTCTGGACAAAGAAGAAACCACACATTTCAAAGAACCACAAAATAAATGTTACATATATCTAGAATATATTTTAGCATATATTCTATAATATTTAGAATATTCTTAGCATTTAATTAAAATGTGCTGACTCAGTTTTATAAAGCTATTACAAAGAGAACATACTATAGACATCAATCATTTGAATATATTTTTCCCTACTCCTAGAAGCACAACAACCTTTTAGTCATGAAGTTCTAAAGCAGCAAGAGTTTAGAAAAAAATAACTGAAAAAAAAACCAGCTTTAAAGAAAAATTCAATAGATCGCCATCTAGTCTTATCACTGAACAACCAAGAAAATAGTAACTCTCCTTCAGAGCTTCTTAACCAAAAGATCATTTTCTCCTCCCTCTTAAAAACTATTCAAATAGTGACGTGTACACTATCTGCAGTTTGTTTTAGGTTTACTTCTACCAACATCTTTCCAACTCGTCCATTCTATAAGTAATCATAGATATTACTGTAGGGTTAAAAAGATGGATTAAGTTTTAAATAGGATTTGGGTCCAAGAGAAAATGGATAGCATAAGTACTTTTAAAAAGTTGCACACAAAAAAAACCTGATTATTAAAAATGGTCTGTATAGTGCAAGTTAAATCATAGTAAGAAAAATCAGGAGACTATTCCCACAAAACATTTAGAATTCTACCTAAGAAAGATCTGCTGAGGAGCTGGAGGGGGCTAGTATGAGTGACAACAAATGGGCCCAGTGAAAGAATAGCTAATTTGTTTGGTTGTTTTTTTTTTTTTTTTTAAAAAGAGATTTAACTAAATTGATTAAATTCACACCTTACACAGACCAGCCCTGAGACTGAGCCAACTGCTACGCATTTAGACCACTGACCTACTGCAAATGCACCCGTCATCCCAGCAACCACAGTAGGTGGTCCAGAGGGAACTCCCTACGTGCATCCTTTACCAGGTCTGCTAGGAGAGCCTGGAGGATGCACTGTGCAGAGCGTGCATCACCTAAATCAGGCCTGCACAACATGCGGCCCAGGAGCAACATGCGGCCCGCACGGGGGGGGGGGGGGGGGGAGGTGAGTAGGGGTGGGGCAAGCCAAGCGGTGGGCTGCTTTTCCGAGTTGTGCAGGCCTGACCTAAATCCTCCAACAGTGCCCGAGGTGGAAAGAGAGAAGATGGGGTACACCCACCATTGTGCTGAGTGGGAGAGTCCTGCCCTAGTGCATCCTGCCTTTCTTCTTGTCACTGCCTGAGCAGAGTTAAAAGATGCAGAATCCTCCTAACCGGGCAGCTCCAGGCACCAGTGCAGCAAGTGCGTGCCTGGGGCAGCAAGTTGTGGAGGGCGGCCTGCCGGTCTCTGTCAGCGCGGCAGTCAGGTGGGCTTCGGCGGTGTTTCTGCAGGAGGTCCACTGGTCCCGTGGATTCGGCGGCATTTCAGCAGTGGGGACAACGAAACCAATGGACCATCAGACCTCCCGCAGATGTGCTGCCAAAGCGCACCTGACTGCCGCGCTTGGGGCGGCAGAAAACATAGAGCCACCCCTGTCTCCTGACAAGCCTCATCAGACTCCTTTGCATAAGACCTCCATGATTCCACTTCAGCAACCAATTCGGAGACTGCTAGTAGTCAGGGAAGACCACTAGTAGTCAGGGAAGACCACTAGTAGTCAGGGAAGACCACATGAAGAACAAGAGAGGAGCCATTCCTCAACTGACCAGTCACTTTTCAGAGAGGACTTGCATTCCACATCCAGAGACTGCAGCATGAAGAGATTACAGAAGAACCTCTACTACTGCTAATGGGAAGAAATGCCTCATTACAAGTTGCTAAGGAAGATTAATAGATACCAAGGCCAGAATGGACCATTACGATCATCTAGTCTGAGCTCCTGTATAACACAGGCCACAGAACTTGCTAAAAATAATTCCTAGAGCAGATCTTTAAAAAAATATCCAATCTTGATTGAAAATAGTCAGTGATAGAGACTCCACGACAATCCTTAGGTAATGGTTAATTACCCTCACTGTCAAAATGTACACCTTATTTCCAGTCTGAATTTGTCTAGCCTCAACTTCCAGCCATTGGATCATGTTATATCTTTCTTTGCTAGACTGACAAGCCGATTATTAAATATTTGTTCCCCATGTTTGTACTTATAGACTGGAATCAAGTCACCCCTCCTTGACTTCTCTTTGTTAATTTAAATAGAGGAGCTCTTTGAGTTTATCATTATAGGGCAGATTTTCTAATTCTTTAATTACTCCCATGGCTCTTGTCTGAATCCTTTCCAATTTATCAGCATCCTTCTAAGGCACCAGAACAGGACACAGTATTCCAGCCACAGTTTCAAAATACAAAGCTAAAATAACCTTTCTACTCTAACTTGAGATTCTCTGCTTATGCATCCCAGGATTGCATTAGCGCTTTTGGCCACAGCATCACATTCAGAGCTCAGGTTTAGCTGATTATCCATCACCGCTCCCAAATCTTTTCCAGAGTCACTACTTCCCAGGATAGAATCCCCCCATACTGTAAATATTACCTTCGTGCTTTGTTCCTAAATGTATACATTTATATTTAGCCATATTAAAATGCATAGTTAACCCAGTTAACCAAGTGATCAACATTGCTTTGAATCAGTGACCAGTTCTCTTCATTATTTACCACTTCCCCAAGAAGCAGCATGGAGAAAGGGTGGGAAAGTATGAAATTGATGGAGAATGCGTGTGTTGGGGGGTGGGGAATAAAACACATTTCACTCAGGGAATGTCCGTATATCACTGATTGAGGCAGAAATTTTGAGTGAGTACCTTGTTAACCTTTTGGAAGCATCTCACTGAAAAAAATCCATCAAAAGTGCCTCAAAATGGATGAAGATATGACAAAAACAAAACCCCTCTTGTATAAAGTAAACAAAACAGCTTTGAAATGTTCCATATGAATTTTGTTTATACAGCCTCTTCACTGGAAGGAGGGATTAATTATCATAACTTTATTCAGTTATAGTACATGCTATAGCTATTGCTATCAGTTTGAGATAAAAAAGCTTGAATGTATTAAAACTGCCTGACAGCAAGTTATATTATAGCTAACTGAACACTCCTCTTGAACGGAACCTAATAAGATACAAATAATTTTAAATATATAAGGAAGTTAATTTTGTATGCTTAATGGTCTCTGAAGATATGTTGCTGAAAAAGCACATTACTCCAGTTTCTTTGCAAATCCCCGTGGGATGAAGCACCTAAACCAGGTACCAACCTCAATTCATACAGGTTCCTTCTATGTCAGGGATCAGAACAACGGGAGATCTAGAGAAGCTGGCAAGTGACACACATGAAGGAATCTTATCAAGTCGACTCCAACTACAGTTATTAAGACCAAAACTAAGTCCTCTGACAAGCATTCAATTTTTTTGGAGCATATGTGTTCCATCCCTGACAAGGGAAGGGAATTAATTAGCTCCCATGGAAAGAGAAGTACATACCACACCACTGAGGAATTGTGCAAACAGTTTGTACAATTCCTCAGTGATATGACATATTCTTTTCCTTCCATGGAGGAAGAGGCTGACAGCTGTGCCTTATTAAGGAAATAGGCCTTTGAACCATGGGATAGGTCACTACTCCCAGGAGGAGTGATCTTTCTGCATCTCAGGATGAGAGGACCCTGTCTACACAGCTCAGAACTGAAACTCATGGAAAATGAGCAACTCTACTGTCTGGGGACATTAATTCTCCAGAGAACACTACCACCACAGTCAGTGGTATTTCAGGGTAAGAGGATCCTTCTAGCATTTAAAAATTACAGTGGTAGTGTTCCTTGGAATTTCAACACAAAAGTCAACTGAACCCCTGCGACCCACTAAAACTGCACATAAAATGTTCTCGAATTTACCTTACAAAAGGAATTCTTGGCTGCAGCCAGTCTAGACAGACTTTTTCATTTAAATTCTGTTCTATTAGGTGAATGAGCACTGGGCACAACTTCAAGTAGGTGTCTTGGGTATACACGGCTTTACATCTCAGCATGTTTGCTAGTTGAGTTTTGGCATTCAATGTTCGATTATTATTTCTGGCTCTTATCTCTAAATTTAGTGTTTTATTGAAGTGCTGCTCACTTCCAGGAGCCGGGCGGAGTCAGGGCAGGTAGGGAGCCTGCCTTAGCCCTGCTGTGCCGCCGACCAGACTTTGGCTTATTAAAATCTCCCAGATTGCCTTTAATAGTCACCAGGAGATTGAGACCAATACCGGGAGACCCCCAGGCAATCCGGGAGGGTTGGCAACCCTCCAAATAGCTTCAATGACAGTTAGCAGTAGGGCATATTGACAATAAACCTGCACTGGTGGAGTAAACGCTGAATCTCATTTTTGCATCAATTGGCACATGAGTTTATGGTGTTCCCTGGAGACAGACCTGAGACCTTATGGGATCCATCAACATGGCGACGCATTTTCACATTCCAAGGGCCTTGGCTTTCACAAATTCCTGCAGCTTACAACCAGTTAGACATTACAAATACAGTAGAATCTCAGAGTTATGAACAACTCAGGAATGGAGGTTGTTCATAACTCTGAACAAGACGTTATGGTTTTTCTTTCAAAAGTTTACAATTTAACACAGCTCTGAATGGATATTAGGAAAAACTTTTTCACTAGGAGGGTGGTGAAGCATTGGAATGGGTTACCTAGGGAGGTGGTAGAATCACCTTCCTTAGAGGTTTTTAAGGTCAGGCTTGACAAAGCCCTGGCTGGGATGATTATTTGGGGATTTAGTTGGGAACTGCTCCTGCTTTGAGCAGGGGGTTGGACTAGATGACCTCCAGAGGATCCCTTCCAACCCTAGTATTCTAGGATTCTATGAAACTTTACTATGCAGAATAGAAAATGCCGCTTTCAACCGTCTTAATTTAAATGAAACAAGCACAAAAACAGTTTTCTTACCTAATCATTTTTTTAAACTCCCCCCCCCCCTTTTTATGTAGTTTACATTTAACACTGTACTGTATTGTACTGTATTTGCAGGTTTTTTTGGCTCCTTCATACTTTCAGTTCCAAATGAGGTGTGTGTGGTTGACTGGTCAGTTCATGATTGGTGTTCATAACTCTGGGGTTCTGTTTGACCTAATCTAGCACCACACATCTTTAAAAGGTAAAAGATGTATCTTGTCTTATTCTAATACCCAACTAGCTCGTTAAAGGAGCTTATAACTGTGTTCGGGATATTATGTTTGAAGCATGAACAGTTTATTTTTGATATTGAGATTTTTTGGGCTTTTCAACATTGTAAAAAAAGCCAGAGCAATCTGGATGGAGTCTTATTTTGTAATTATATAACAAAAGAAAATACTAAAAACTGGATAAAAAACTAAGCCATTCTTTGCATTAGTGGCAGGTGTGCCACAAGACTGTTTAAAACAATTAATAAGTCCTTTTCAAAATGAGTCATCTGGATATTTTCTTGAAACCATAATTTAAATTTCTACAGATATTTTCTTATCATAATTTAATTATTGAATAGATTTGTTCACCAACATTCTGAAGATAGTAACAATTAAAAGAGGCCTTTCAAACTAGTATCAGACAAAATCTCATTTTTCATTACTATTAGGAACACGAATGCAATACTTTGTGAAGCAAAAATAACTGTTCTCCAAAGTATCACAATGTATTGTGCTTAAACACACCTTATCAAATATATGCCAACTTCATTTAAGACACACCAAAAAAATTAAAAGTATACACATTAAAAACAAGCTCTGAACTCAGAAAACATCTTATTTCAGCTCCTCAGTACACTTAAGAAAAGAGTACAAAATCATAACAAGCACAGAAGGTTTCGGGGAGGGTGGTGGTGGTGGGGGGACACCAAAATAAACCAGAGCAGGAGCTGAAGAGCGAGGAATTTAGCTTTGTACGCCCCTATCCCACCCCCCCACGGCATGGGACTCCAGGCAGTTGCCCTGCTTGCTACCCCCTAACACCAGCCCTGGCTTTTAATATACTGGATATGCAGTTGTTGTGGCACTGGTGGGCAGGGGAGTTTATACAGCATGTTGGGGAAGCCTCAGAAAGAAAAAGGTTGAAAACCCCTAGTATAGAAGATTCTCTGCTGCATTCCTTTTCAGCTATCCATGTCAAAACTGGAGTTCACTGATAAAGTATGGTCCACATAGATCATTAGGTACTAGTAACTACATCTAAACTTTATCATACATCCCCCCACAACCAAAATATTAATGTCCTAGGACAATATTTTCAGAAGTGCCCAAATCGTACTGAAAGTCAATTTCCCTTATAGGAAACGGAGTCGGACTTCAGAACCTAATCAATGACACTTTTCATAATCCTTAGCCATAAGCATCGGGGTCCAAAGTGTGACTAGTATCTACAATGCTAAGTAGTTTTTAATAATGCACAAGTAAAACAAGTTTAGCAAATTGTAGCTTATTCCCAGTTTATAATTCAGAGTAAAGACACAAATTTCCTTGGAATGAAACTCCTCTAAAGGTCTTCTGTTAGACTCTTACTTAAGGCAAAGAGACTAACTGATGCTCTGTCCAGGACACACAGTGTGGCGTACCTCTAAATACAAACATTTGAAAATAAGGAAGCTTCATTTAAGCTAATGACACACTTTGGTTAAAGAGATCAAATTTAAAAAAAAAAATCTTTCAAAATCTCTCCTCTTTCTTCCTCCAAGTCAAATGAAGCCCAGTTCCCTGCTGTGGACATCTGAAAAGGAAACTTCTGCTCACTCTGTCAGCAGGAGTGGGAAACAATGCGTCCCATTGTCATTGTCCTTCCTACGTACATCTTGGGAAAATGGGTATCTGAGAGATCCCACAGCCTCCTAAAATCCTCTGTCACCAATGCCTCACCCTCCCTGCTTAGAGATAACAAGCTGGTTCAGCCTGATTGGCCTAACCTTGTTATCTCCAACCTAGTTCTTGCCTACTTATTTTTACCTGCCCCTGGACACTTCCACTGCTTGTATCTGACAAAGTGGGTATTAGCCCACGAAAGCTTATGCTTCAATCCTTTAGTTAGTCTTTAAGGTGCCACATGACTCTGTCACTTCTGCTATTCCAGACTAACACGGCTACCTCTCTGATTCTGTCACCAAGTTAACTAAATGGGTTTTAATTCACATCTTTTGTTATTTTGGTCCAAGGGTGTGGACATTTATCCAGAAATAAAAGTGCCCACACAGAGTTGCACCGAAGCAAGAGGTGTGAATAAAACTAATTTAGTGATTTTAGTGTAAGTTTGTCTATAGATAAGGCTTCTGAAGAGACCAGTTGTCAGTACTCCTGTGTGGGGCTGGGAATGAGAGAAGGCAACACTATCATCCTCTCACAAAAAAAGAGAAGCCACTGATTGAGCTACACAGAAAAGGGACTGAAGACTGGATCTTCTACACAGGGAAACTAAAGATCACCACCCCATCCTTGACAATAAGCTCCTCAGCACCACTTCCCTAACGAGCTGTGACAGACAGATTCCTCTTGGTGTGTCATGAGGTGAGGGCCAACAGCAACTCTTTTTACCCATGAACTGATCCATTTCTTCTTTTCTTTGCAGGTGAGTGAGATCAGGGCTGAGCGGAGGGTTGTTGCGTACTGAAATCATCTTATGGACCTCTGCTCATCTCTATGGTTAAATTTTCTATATTCCTTTCTGACCACATTGGGCAAATGTGGCTGTTAACCAGTGCAGACCAAAGGTTCATGAAACTGAAGACCAGAAAATTTGCACTATACATAAATTATCTGCAGACCTGCAAAATAACATGACAGAGGTGAGGAAGAGGAAAAGAGTGAGAGATGTCAGAAAGAAGATATAGGTGATTGCTATCACAAATGAACAATCCTGCATAATTACCTAACTAGCTATTAAAAAGGAATAATTCTGCATCTGTTGAACTGCTGTTTGAGGCAGCAGAGGTAATCTGTCAGAAGGTGATAGCTTCGAGGATGAGACTCCTTCCAAAACAATCCTTGAATTAAAACACACACACAGATTGGCACCGTTACAGCAGCATTCCATTTATCATGCCACTGCAAACTCTCACTTCACATATCTATCCTCCTTTCTTTCCCTGCTTTTTGAATTTGAAAGCTAGAACTGCTAAAAATGTATTTTCACAAAAGTGGATCATTAAACCTTTAAGAAAATAAATGCTTGTATATGACTGAGGAAATATGGTATTATTTAGCCCTTATATTCTGAAAAGTTCTAAACTTTTCATTGTATTCTCTGCTTGTTTTGAGGGAATCCCTTAAAAATCTCACAGATGCTGGGGCCTTCAGTGTGAAAGCAAAGCTTGACAAACAGAAGGATAAAAAAAGCCAGAACAAATCTGTGACATTGAATTTCTTCTGAATTTTACTGCCAAAAAATGTTTGTATCCCAGCTTTTGAAACGTGAACATCTATGTTGCAGGGTTACAGAGTCACTGTATCAAGCCACCTTTGTACAAAAATATAATAGACACAACAGGGCCTGAAGAATTTTATCAGTAAATTTGACAGCAACAACAACAACAACAACAACAAAAATCAATTTCTGAAACACAATTCAGTTTTAACATCAAGCTTCAACATTAGATATCTACAGGACCCTAAGGCAGCTGGGAATGGGAGAAATGACAGTAAATTAAATTCTGCACGACTCTCCATAACTAGAACTTGAATATTTCAGTGTAGACATTTTTGAAGTTCTCACACATCACCCTGCCCAGGATTACAATCTTACATACATATTAGGAATGTGCATGTCATGAAAAAGTTTTAAAATGTTTAAAAAGCAAGTAAGCTGTATTTCAATAATTATAAAAGGGCTTTTTTAATTACAATAGCCTACTATGGTCAAGCCCTCATTACAATATTACAAGTAAAAGGGTACTATCAGGATTTTTTTCAGTATTTGAATGTGTTAACCGGCATTCCATTGTTCTACATAAGCACTTCATTTGTACCTATCTAAAAGCTTGTTCACTTGATTTACTAATAGATTGGGGAAGTAAACAACTCATGTTGTTGCCAAATGTACCAAGAAATCATTAGAAAAAGTCAGACTATTCTATGCTTGCTGAACTCTTGCAGTCTGAGAACCATGGCCTTCCTAAAACACAAATACCATCTGAATTTACAGAATAAATACTTACTTACAGTACCACCCTTGTCAAACTTAAGTTCCTTTCTAAAACACTTATGCCTAGGTTCATGTAGTCGATCACCAATGTAGTCATTTCCTTCAGCATAAACTGGACATTGGCAGGAAACATGCCTCATAACTAAAACAGTAACACACCTTAAATACATGGAGCAAGGGGGATAGAATGTACTAGTTACTGTGATTCAGTTTTTAAACATGGTTAAACACATTCTACTCTGTCTTAAGTATAAAGGGTGTGTCAAGATTTTTGGGTATTTCAGACAATCAAATAGTCTCAAAGAAATATTTCTAAAGTGAAAGAAGCATAATGTTTTTCTTCAATGCATTGGGCCAATTTATATTGGCAGTGAAGGCGAGAGAAATAATCTAGTTCACAAAAATTAACTCACAGATTACATCAAGCAAAAGTTGGTAAAACATATTTTACAGCACTCCCCCTCAATTAATAGCAGTAATTTGGAAAAGATTTATCATGAATCCTGCACAGAGCTAAAATACATAAAAATGAAGAAGGAAGGAAGTTCTTATTTATGCCCTTGGTCAAACAAAAACCCATTATGTCATTTTAACAGCTGTGTAACAAATTGGCAGGGTTCAAACTAAAGAGTTTTTCTAAACAACATCCCAAAAGAGCAATTATTTTTGTTTCCTCAAAAATATCTTTTTTGGCACAGAAACCCCTCTATGGAGTGAACCAGATGAATAAATTTCAGAATACATTCTAAAAGTAGAATGCACGTTAGGTACCATATTGAGTATTTTTACTGCTGAGAGCAGCTCTACTAAGTTAATCATGTTGTGCAAGGAATGAATCTGTGTCACTTGTGTCACCAGAAATGGTAATTACTTGGCACAAATTCACATCTCGTTAAAAAAAAGTGTTGGCAAGAACCAACTTAATTTTTTTGTAGCTGAAATAAAGAGAACAGAGGCAAAAGTAGATGTTTAAAACACAGATCACAAGGGGCAGTTTAAAAGCCATATTTTAAAACTATATCTTAATTTGTTACTAGCACCTCAGAACCTAAAGTGAAATTGTTTCCAGATCAAATCTGTTGCTTCTACAGCGAACCATCTTAATGGTAATTTTATATAAATGAAGCAATTTGTGACATCCCAATATTTGCAATCTAAGATTTACTTTGGATCACTCTAGCTAACATTGTCTCAGTTGTAGTAATTAAAAGTGTAAGTAAGTCCAAGCAGTTGTAGACAAAATCTCAGAGTTAAGGCACTTTATAAAAGATTTACCTAAGTAAATAAAATTAGCATTTTTCCTCAAATGTTTCTATTTACATGAAACAGAAGTTGACAGATAATGCACGGTCATAAAGAACACATAGTAAAGTACTGAAAAGTAAATCAAGTTTTTGCACTGGCCATACTGACTCCTTGGCCCCACTCCATGCCTATAGCCACCGGCTATATTCAAGCTTTCCCAATTCCTCCTCTCCCATTTATTAATCCCAAAGACCTACTAAGGTTTGCCAGTGGGAACCCCAGACAGGCAGACCTAGTCGTCCCCTCTGACAAAGCCCAGCAGATTTACCAGCCAGAGAAAGTGTTTTTCTTGTGGAGTGAGAAATTATATTTCAAAACAAATTCTTTCTGCACATCTCTCATGCCTCCTACCACATCTCAGCAACAGAAGGTAAGCCACTCACACTGCACACGACAATTTAAATAACTAATTACGAAGACTTGATTTAATCATGGATTTCTACATATAAGTGCACCTGGAATATGTTACTCAAACAGTATCACTTTTGTTTCTACTGCCTGTCACTCCCTTCTCACATTTATCTCCAAACCTCTTCTTCTCCAGATCTATTCTGCTCCCAACAGTCTTCTATTCATTGAACTTTTTGAAACTTTGCACTTTTAGAGATTGACTCTGTGTATGCAAATTTGCAGAGAGATAATAGGGTTGAGGTCTGTTATTTCTCACCTCTCTATATTATTTCTTTATTTTAAAACATTTGCTGTTAACAAGCATGTTATCTCTGGAGATACAAATCCAGAGTTTGAGAACTGCAAACCTAAGCATCTCTGATGGTATCTTCTAGACCAGTAGGGGTTTCCAAAATGTTACAGGGTGTTCTCGAGGAAAAATCCCTAATGGCAGATAGAGTTGTCCCTAGGTACCCCCGGGGGGCAGCCCAGGACCAGCAGCCCAGAGCCCCTGAACTTCCAAAAGGTAAGCACGTTAAAGCAAGCATATCTATCACACTGAGGAGATTTAAACTTCAAGACCCCTTATAAGAAATGGAAAGGGAGTTGGATATTTTTTGCTGTTTTTAAAATTAAACAGGCAGCTAGTATTGTTTTTAAAATTATTATGAACAACAACTTTAAGCTTCGTTGTAACGTGCATTGTTTGCCTTGACTGCTCAAGCCCATAATGCTTGTGTAGGAGGAACTCTGATTTGACGACTTAAATACCTTCATGCTGTTTCACAACTGATACGCCTTATCAGTTGTGAAAGGTAGGAGCCTTGTCTTGTAACAGGCTTATTCAGAGTGATACAAGCTATGAAAGAGATCTTGGAAGAGTTTTGCCATTTTCATAATGTAATAAAAATATTGTAATGATAAATAATTAATAAATAGTGTGTAATAAGCATGTCATAAAAACAAATTTTATATTTCCAAGATCACTGCTTTTATAATTTATACTTAGGTAAAGGAGAAAATTCCTGGAAATATTCATTTTCAGGAGGGGGTTTGTGAGACTTAACATTTTAGTGAAAGGAGTTCACAGGTTGTTAAAGTTTGGGAATTACTGTTCTAGACTGAGCACCGAGTCCCAATGGACAGATAGAAAGATTAACCTAAATCTATACAGGAGCCCCCGGAACCTCATAAGATTGGTTTCCTAATTCATGAACTATTGGAACTCATTTACATATCTTTTCTTAAACATTACATGAATATTATCTCATACTATAGAGAGAGAATTTATAATCCCTATTCCATGATGAGATATCCTTGAGTGATAGTGTGTCTTAGGTTTTTTCTCAAAAAAATGCAATTTTTATCAAAAATATCCGATTTAAATAAAAAAATCTGTTATTGTTTTTTTAAATCATTGATTTTTATCCAGCCTGCGCTCTTTCAATGGAAAAATCCCCCAATCCTGACATATCCCATTTTAAAAGGCGTTTTTTGCCCTCTTTCCCATCGTGGGTCACCAAAGAAGAGGCACAATGGGGTAAAAAAGGTAGCTTTGGATAGATTTCTCACCACTGATTTTACTGCAGTGCCAAGTACAGCTAGTTACAGAGAGAAGATAAATGCTTTCGGTCCCTCTGCAATCACTTTTACCTATATCTATTTTACAGGCCATTAAAATAGCAAAACAGAAGCAGAATCACAGTTCTTCACTACAGGAACTCCTCAGAGTTAATGTTGTTTCATTGTTACGTTGCTGATCAAGTAGGGAACATGCTTGTTTAAAGTTGTGCAATGCTCCCTTCTAACCTCGTTTGATTGCCTGCTCTGTCCACTGCTTGCTGGAAGAGCAGCCCATTGTAGCTAGCTGGTGGGGACTTGGAAACAGGGTGGACTGGCAGCGCCCCATCAACTCCCCCCATCGGCTCCCCACTCCCCTAAAGTTTCCTGTGCAGCAGCTGCCCAGCAGGCTTTCAATTGCCGGAAGTGCAGCTGTCTCTCCCCCACTGCCATGTGCTGCTCCTGCTCTCTGCCTTGGAGCTGCTCCCAGGAGCCTCCAGCTTGCTGTGCCGGGGGGGGGGGGGGGGCACACGGACGGGAGGGCTAATGTCAGAGTATCCCCCTTCCCCCTACTCCTGCACCCCACTTACACCTTCTCCATATAGAGCAGGCTAGGGACCGGAGGGGGAGAGACACAGAATGCTTGGGGCAGCAGCAGCTGCTGTCAACTTCCTGATTCACTTAAAAAGACAATGTGTTTAAGAATGCAGTCAGCTTACTTAAAGGGGCAGTGTGCATCTCTCTCTCTCTCCCTCACACACACAAGGTGTGTGTCTGTATCTGTCTGATATGCTGTCTCCCTGCTGTAGAGTGTGAGAAGCTACATTAACAACAATGTGTTAACCCTGGAGGGCTCAGCCAAAAGCTGGCTCATCATTTAGCACTTGTAAGGCATTCCCTGGGAAATATCCCACCCTCTGACTCCTCCACCTCAACCAAGCTTCACAATCATCATCACTGTATACCAGTATTAAATTGTTTGTTTAAAACTTACAGTGTGTGTGTGTGTGTGTGTGTGTGTGTGTGTGTGTGTGTGTGTGTAAGTAAAAGAGAAAAAAATTTCCCTGGAACCTAACCCCCTCATTTACATTAATTCTTATCGGGAAATTGGATTTGCTTAACATTGTTTCGCTTGAAATCGCATTTTTTAGGAGCATAACTACAAAGTTAAATGAGGAGTTCCTGTACAGGGCCTTATCTATGCTTGAGACTTTTACCAAAAAAAAATCTCTGCTGGTGCTACCACCATTGCGAGAACGCGAGTAGGTTACCACTCAGTTAATATGAAACCTGAATACCTTGTATTACATCTTCTTGATTAATTTATTGCTAATTCACAGTGCAGATTTAGTTATCACAGTAGTAACAACAAAAGCAACTATAGTCTGTGGACTTTTGTAGCAGGATTTGTTGTTTAACTTGTTCTCTTCTATTTGACTTGTTTGATTCCTACAATGTCTTTTGAAAGGATGATGCCTGCAACTGAGGGGGAAAAGTCACTTTGGGACAACTATGAGGATTCCCTCAGGACTTGTCTTCACTACAACGCAACATTGGTGCAGTGGCATGGCTGCAGCTGCGCCAATGTAGTGTATCTGGGGAAGACACACTAGGTCAATGAAATGACTCCATCTAAACGAGAGGTGGCGGCTATGTCAGCAGAAAACAGCGTTTTAAGTCCATGTAACTTATGTCACTCAGAGGGGTGGTTTTTTCATATCTCCAAGTGGCATAAGTTAAATCAACTTATGCTGTAGTACAGACAAGCCCTCATTGTAGGAGTCAGGGAAGCCACCTTTACACAAATGGGTCAGAGCAAAGCCTAAGATCTGGGCCAAGTTACCTAGTCTCCTTTCATTGTTCCATAGTTGTATGAACCATTATGAATCCCTTGCCTTGTATTTAGGTGCTGAGTGAATAAAAGTACCCTTAAACCCTGCCAAAATTTAGCTAACATTTTCATCAGGGCAAAGTAAACAAAATAACCAATTGAGCAGATCTGCATCAATTACATTAAATTACAATATTATGAAAAAGTGACAGGATCTTAACTGAAAGGCTAATGTAAATTTAAGATTCACTGAACAGTGTTAGAATTAACAACCAAGTGAATTAATTGCTTGATGCTAAGGTGCTAGAACACTATAATGAAAATTGAAGTCATCAAGAACCTTCTCAACAAAACTGCCAGTAAACTCTTTTTTACAACAAATCTGCAGAGCTGACCAGCCAAGCCTGTGCATTCATATCTGTAACAGAACATGAGCTACTTCTGTCATCCTGTAGTCCAAACTCCAGTGAATCCAGACTTTGAAAAGAAAAGCTACTATTAAAGAACCATAAATAAAATCTGACTACCTTTGGATGTCCTAGCCATCTGCACATGTGGGAAGCCTCGGGAGAGGTACCACATTAGGACAACTTATTTTCAATATATTGGAGGTAACAGAGTCCTGTGGCACCTTAAAGACTAACTAAAGTATTGAAGCATAAGCTTTCGTGGGCTAATATCCACTTCATCGGCATCTGCTATTCCAGACTAACACGGCTACCTCTCTGATTCTTTCAATATATTGTCAGTCTCATTTATAGATATTTATAGAAAGTGCATCCATACATACCAGGCAAGAGTTTAATAGCTTATTTTGGACGGTATTTTTCCATCAACAATGTTTTAGTTATCTAAAGATACTAGGTCCACTCTTGAAACATGGCAGCAGCACAGATGTAGCTGCCCCACTGTAGAGCTTCAGCGAAAATGCTACCTACTCCAATGGTACTCCACCTCCCCAGAGGTAGTAACTATGTCAATTCGGAGGATTCTCCTATCAACTTAGCACTGTCTATACTGGGGTTTAATTGGTTTAATGTGTTGATCAAGGGTGTGGATTTTTCAAATCCGAGCAAAGTAGTTATAACAACCTAATTTCCTAGTGTAGGCCTGGCCTAGAAATGCATTTTCAAAATCTGGTTTAATATTTTCAGTTTGCAAGTCTCCAACTGACCTCATTACCAAACCTGGTGTATGCCAGCCGCTCCTCAAGAATAACAGTGGGTGAAAGAGTGAAGGATTACAAGCCGAGTAATTAACTACACATATGTCACAACAAGGGAGAGAATGTATTTCAGGCAGCACTCCATTATCAGATAGCCTTACGCCCCTTACAGACAGTATCTTCACAGAAAGAACACTTTCAATCTAAATGGGAATATACTATCCAAACTCTTAAAACTACTGGTGCTTCATAAGAAGCTTGGAAAGAGATGCCATCTAAACAAAATTTATTTCTATTCAATTATTCTTTATAAAGATCACTTGCAAGGACACAGGATGTGTCAAAAGTTTATTCTTGTTTCCTATTATTCATCTGAAGTCACAACTCTCTTTCGGAGCACAATTATTTCAAAAGGATTACATCTGTGAAGTCACAGCAGGTTCTGGAGTTATAAGAGGGATAAACAGAAAGTTCACACAAAGATCCTGTTCTAATTCCAGTATTTTTGAGAATATTAAAAAAAAGTAAGGAAACTTAAAACAGAAAGTGATCAGATCCTCAACGTCAGCTCCAACTGCTTCATCCTGCATAAGGGATTCCCCTGACAGATGAGAATCCACAGGGAGTGTAAAACTGATGTAGCCGCTTATGCCACTCAATTCTCTTGCCTCCACATGAGGAGCACATTGGGGTGGGTAGTGCCAAGAAGTACCTGGACTTCTTTCTACCTTATCCACACCTGGTGCAGCACTCCCTGTATGATGACTGCAGCCAATGTAGAGCTTAAAGCAGTCTTTAAGCTGCTCTAAGTTACATCAGGGCAGTTTCAATCCTACAGCCAGCTCGCAATCAGTGAGCACAAGGTTGCTTAGAATCCCCTTTTTCTGCACTCTCCCAAGCTGCACAGCTGAGGATCAGGCCAATAGCTGACAGCTATTATAAAATTGAAAAACATTAGCAGCTTTCCATGGGGCATCTACCTCTCTGTAACTCATCTTCATTATTTATGATTGCCATGGCTTATATTTCAAAACCAAGTTACCTTTCTAAACAGGCCTATAATATCCCACTTCATTTTCTTTAAAAAGGAAGGCAGGAAAAATTCACACACTATTTCAACTGAGTCTCAAAATGTGCATACTGAGTTCGTTTTCCTAAGACAGCACAGCAAAATGTCAACTGGATCGTTTGGCAACACGCCATCTTCCCCTTTACAATTGTTTTCATACTTAAAGTTCTCAATCTCTTCCATTTACAGTTTGATCTGTGCAAATCAATTTTTTTATTTGATGGCAATTAAAAAAAAATTAAAAATCATTTTGGGCAGAACAAAATTTTTTGTTCAACCCAAAATGAAACGTGTTAATTTCTAACATTTAATTTTTAAAAACAACATTGAAGGATGTTTCATATTAAAAAAGTCAATGTTTAGTTTAAAAATGTTAAAGCATTTCATTTTGACTATTTTAGTGGGGTTTTTTTATTTTACATGAAAAAATTGGTGAAACACACACAAATTCACAAAACATTTTCATGTCACTGAAGCTGCATTTTTCACCAAAAAAGTTTCAGCTGAAAATTTTTGCCAGGCTCTACTTTACAATCCCACCTTTGTCGTGCTGCTGCAACCTATTTTCATTAGGTGTTTTCATCTACTATTTTCTTCATGCTTTAATCTACTATGAAGAGTTAAAAAAATACATTAATTAAATTTGTGATTGAACTCCTTGGGGGGGGGGGGGAATTGTATGTCCCCTGCTCTGTTTTACACACATTCTGCCATATATTTCGGATGATGACCCAGCACACGTTCATTTTAAGAACACTTTCACTGCACAGCTGACAAAAGGCAAAGAAAGGTACTAATGTGAAATTTCTAAAGATAACTACGGCACTTGACTCAGGGTTTAAGAATCTGAAGTGCCTTCCAAAAATCTAAGAGGAGTGAGGTATGGACCATGCTTTGGGAAGTCTTAAGAGCAACACTCCGATGCGGAAATTATAGACCCCAAACCAGCAAAAAAGAAAATCAACCTTCCGCTGGTGGTATCGGACTCAAATGATAAAAATGAACATGCATCGAACCGCACTGCTTTAGATCATTATCAAACAGAACCTGACATCAGCATGGATGTATGTCCTCTAGAATGGTGATTGAAGAATTAAGGGACATATGAATCTTTAGTGCATCTGACATGTAAATATCTTGTAACGCCAGCTACAACAGTGCTATAAGAATGCCTGATCTCACTTTCAGGTGATGTTGTAAACAAGAAGCGGGCAGCATTATCTCCTGCAAACCTAAACATTGGCTGAACAAGAAGTAGGACTGAATGGACTTGTAGGCTCTAAAGTTGTACATTGTTTTGTTTCTGAATGCAGGTTTTTTGGTACATAATTCTACATTTGTAAGTTCAACTTTCATGATAAAGAGATTGCACCAAATACCTGTATTAAGTGAATTGAGAAATACTATTTCTTTTGGCTTTTATAGTCCAAATACTTGTAATCAAAAAATAAATATAAAGTGAGCACTGTACACTTTGTATTCTGTTTTGTAATTAAAATGGATATATTTGAAAAAAGTAGAAAACATCCAAAAATATTTAAATAAATTGTATCTATTACTGTTTACAGTGCAATTAATCAAGATTTTTTAAAATCGCTTCACAGCCCTAATAAAAAGGTTCTCTCTCTCTCATGTCAGCAGTAATAAGTAAACTTGGCATCTGAAAGTCACACTGATTTCTCCTTGACATCACAGACATACAATAATGAAGATTCTGCATGCCAGGTTATGTTTTCCTTTACCTTTTGCAGTCCCACTGTATGCAATTTATCCCCTCAGTTATACCTGTACAACCCTACTCACACTAGTTTAACTGAAAACAGATTTTACTCTGCGAATCACATTTAGTAAATAATTCCTTTGATGCTTACACAGAAATATAATCCATTAAAAATGTTAGCTCTGTTACACCAACAGGAGTAAGTAGCAGTAATATTTTGTCACGGAAGCAAACAGATATGACCTTGAATGCACAGAGAAGTCACGTGATGTTATAAGGAGTGATTTTTAGTAATTGATTTTAGGGGTACAATTTAAGCCAAAAGCATTCCAAAAGATCAAGACCAGAAACCATGAATACGTCCTGTATGATACTTAGTATGAGCACCAAAGATCTACAAATATCACATTCAAGAAAATGTTTTGCCCACCTTTGAAATAAAGTAAGTTGGGAAACTGCAGTGTAAATAAATAAAGTGACAAGGAAGTGACAGCATATCCATGTGGATGAAAGATGACTACAGAATCATTTAATTAATCCAGCATTTACTGTTTCCTGAAGCACTGCTTTGAGGCAACCCTCACTTCCTCTTTTTAAGTGCTGTCCTAGATTTCAAGACACTATAAATGCGTTAGTAATACAAGGACATCAATAGCTCTACACATAGCAAGTCTCCCCTTCAAAAATAAATTTGAACAAATTAATTTAGGCAGATTATTTCCTCACTAATTTACACAAAAGCACATCCAGCACATCACCAATAACTTAAAGGCATGAATACTAAACATTATTTCCCAAACTGCAGTTTAATAAACATCTGGCTGAGTTTGTGATTTATCTGGCCAAAACTAGGAAGAGAAACAACGTGGCTAAAATAAGTTTTTTTATTGGACCAACTTCTGTTAGTGAGAGTCAAGCTTTTGAACCACACTGCACTGCATACAAAAACTAGGAAGGCATCATCTATGTACAGTTTAAAGTGCAATTCTACC
Organism: Sternotherus odoratus; assembly: GCA_032164245.1. Classification (NCBI taxonomy): domain Eukaryota; kingdom Metazoa; phylum Chordata; order Testudines; family Kinosternidae; genus Sternotherus; species Sternotherus odoratus. The sequence goes on along the minus strand of JAVMKO010000011.1, from coordinate 14,628,453 downwards.
TTGAAAAGTGATACTTAAAATGGCATTGCCTTAATCCACAGATGACTGGATACACACATGTTCACATATCACTTTACTGCAGGGACAAAATGTTTCTATGTCTCCTGTTTTAGAGCAGTGCTGCTCAAACTTATCTGGTCAGCGGCCCCTTTTAGCCAATTAGCTTGGTCCCACGACCCAGGCATGTCCGCCAAAATGCCGCCGAATTGTACTCCTCCACTTTCAGTGGCATTTCAGCAGACATGCCGTCCATGTCTCTGTACATCCGCTGAAATGCCACTGAAAGTGGAAATGACCAATTCGGGGAGTTTCCAGTGGAAACACTGAAATGTATGGTACATCAGCCCAAATACCGCCGAAGCTGGAAGCATTTCATGCAGCGGTATATTTCGGTGGTGTCAGGGGCTCACGACCCCCCAGGAATCATGCTGTGATTCCCCAGTTTGAGAACCGCTGTGTTAGACGCAAGTAATACTTCTGCAATTTATCAAGTTACAAAAGACAAATACTAGGTAAAGAACAAGGAGAACTTGGGATTATAAAATGACTACTCAATTTCAAGTTACAAGTAAACTACAATGCACAAAGTTAGGCTACATTTTAGACTTTCCTTTCACTGGAATATATATAATGCTTTATATAGATATAGATATAGATAAATAAAAAAATATAATGCTATATATAAGGCTCTGGTTATACTTTCTTTTGGAGCGGCAGAGAAAGCAATGAGCGTCGTGAGGCAGGTGTTGGCTTTGCAGTGAAGACAGCTCTTATTAGCAAGTTGGCAGGACTTCCAAAGGGGTTAAACGACAGGCTCATGATCGTGAAACTCCGTCTTCTGTCTGGTAAGAAGCACCATACCATCGTCAGTGCCTATGCTCCAACCATGACCAACCCAGATGAAGTAAAGGTCAAGTTCTATGAGGAACTCCATTCAGTCATCGCCAATGCTCTAAAGGCGGACAAGCTCATCATTCTTGGTGACTTTAACGCAAGAGTCGGCTCTGACCACACTGCCTGGGATGGGGTCCTTGGAAAACATGGAGTGGGTAACTGTAACAGCAATGGTCTTCTCTTGCTCCAGACCTGTGCAGAGCATGAGCTGCTCATCACAAATACAATCTTCCACCTCCCTACCCGTAACCGGACATTATGGAAACACCCTCACTCCAAACACCGGCACCTGATCGACTATGTTATCGTCAGGAAGAGGGATAGGTAGGATGTCCGGGTGACCAAGGACATGTGTGGCGCTGATTGCTGGACAGACCACCGCCTCATCCTCACCAAGCTTAACATCCGTATTCAACATAAAAGATGCCCACAAGGAAAGAAGGCTCCCAAGCAGCTGAATATTGCCAAGTTGAAGATCACAAGCACTAAACAGTCCTTTGTGGATGCATTGGAAGAACGTCTGGAATCCACCCCTCTTGACGGCCAGAACGTGGATGTTGACTGGGCGACACTCAGAGGGCTGGTCTACAGTACAGCTACAGAGATCCTGGAGCCCTCAACCAGAAAGCATAAAGACTGGTTTGATGAGTACTGCGATGAGATCAAGCAGCTACTGGAAGAAAAGCACTGCACCCATCAAGCCTACTTTAACAATCCCAAGTCCACATCAAAGAAAGATGCGTTCAGCAATATTCGGAGATCCATACAGCAAAAACTCCGTCAGATGCAAGACACTTGGCTTAGCAGAAAAGCTGATGAGATTCAAGGCTATGCTGACAGGCATGACATGAAGAATTTCTATGATGCTGTTGCAGGGGGCTTATCTCGTTGCCAGGAGAAATGAGGCTTCACACAGGTGGCTCGTTGGAAAGTGGTGAGTTTATTGGAGGGAGCGGCATTTCGTGCTGGGGGGGCTTATCTGCCAGCACAGCTGCAATACAAGATGACTGACACACCCGGGTGATGTCTAGAGAAGCCTAAGGAGCAAGCTCAAGGAGGAAGCTCAACACTAGGGTGACCAGATGTCCCGATTTTATAGGGACAATCCCAATTTTTGGGTCTTTTTCTTATATTGGCTCCTATTACCTCCCACCCCCTGTCCCGACTTTTCACGCTTGCAGTTTGGGCACCCTACTCAACACACAGGGGCGTGTCAGCACAGATATACTCATACACATTTGCATCTCATACATATTCATCTCATTAACAGCAAGCAACAAGCTGATTGGTTACACGCTGTCTTGCTTCAGTTTCTCTATTTAGTTTCCCACGCATTCATTTTCACACAGACAGGGTAAACACTTATGCAGCTGGGAACTGGTTCCCAAACACACAGATAACAAGAATCTAAGGTCCTTCTCAGATTGATACTATTATTATGCACTCTCCTGGAGTTGACTCAGAAGCGTAACTAAACTTCTTAGTGGTTGCCCGTCACAATTTCTTCCGGTCACTACATCCCTCCCCATGCTTCTGACGAGACTCCAGGAGACGAGAGGGCAACACAAACAATGGGGGCACTGAGTACCAAGGTGCCCCCTCCCTCCTTTGCACACACACAAGGAAAGGGAGGGTGAAGGAGACAAGCATCAGAGGCACCTGAGGCCTCTCCTGAGGCCTCTCCTGACCCCTCTCTTCTTACTCAGACACACACAAAGCTAATCACAAAAGAACACAAATACTCAAAGCTAACACTAGCTCTTTTCTCTCTCCGTCACTTCTTAGATGACTACAACTATTGCTTTTGTCTTGGAGCAGCCTATCAGACACTGGCCAGGCACGGGGGGGGGGGGGGGGGGGAGAGCGGCCTCCGCGATCACCGTTGCTTCGCTTTGCACCTGTGAAAGGAGGTGAACAAGCACAGATTACAAAGTGGTCTCTGCCTCCCAAGTGGGGGGAGGCAGCCGCCTGGTTCTTATAGGCCACAGCATCCAGCATCTCATTTCTGCTGTACCCGTCCAGGGAGTCAAGGGTTAACTCTGCAAACACAAAGACAAACAAAAACAAGGCGGGCCACCGGCAGCACACCCTGGCATTGGCCAGCCAGAGGTGTGCGGTCGTGCCTACATCCAGAGAGCTTGGCTTGGACTCAATAATTGGACTAGGTCTTTTTCTATCTCGTCTGGCAGCTGATGTACTTGCATTCACACGCCGATGGGCTCCGGGCTCTGCCATGCTGACTCTTGGCCAGGACTATGCAGGCCAGGGCAAGACTCTGGCCCTGTGCTTCTATGGGGCGCCCCTCCGTCTGCATCTTGGCGCTTGCCTACGTGGATTTTAACTGCCGGGAGGTGAAAGCTAGTTTACTCACACGCTTGTTTACTGCCAGGTCTTGCCTGTGACCAGGTGGCTTCACAAACTCAGAGACAAAGATATTATTAGACTCGTTCACCCCTTCCTCCATTCCGGCTTTTTTATTTTAGCTCGGTCTTTAAAATCAGACTGCTTTTACTTTACTTTTGGGCTGCTTGGGCCAACTGCCAACTGATAGTTTATTGGCCATTGGCCCAAACCTTTAAAGGTATAACACATTTTAAAAACACAATATGATTTTCTCAAACACACAGATAACAAGAATCTAAGATCCTTCTCAGATTGACACTATTATTATGCACTCTCCTGGAGTTGACTCAGAAGCGTAACTAAACTTCTTAGTGGTTGCCCATCACAATTTCTTCCGGTCACTATAGATGCCCTGAAAGAAGTGTACGGACCTACATCCTCAGGATCATGCCCTCTCCTTAGCGCTGACAGAAACACTTTGATTACTGATAAGGATAAGATTCTTGTAAGGTGGGCTGAACACTTCGACAGCGTTCTGAACAGTCCCTCGTCCATCAATGATGAAGTCATTGATCGTCTCCCGCAAGTGCCCATTAACGAGGCACTGGATGACCCGCCTACTTTATTAGAGACGCAGAAAGCGATCCATCTCCTCTCCAGTGGCAAAGCTCCTGGCTCAGACTCCATTCAAGATGAGATTTATAAGGAAGGCAGCACTGCCTTGACTGAAAGGCTCCATCAACTGTTCCTACTTATGTGGCAACAGGAGATGATCCCGCAGGAGTTCAAAGATGCTTTCATCGTACACCTGTACAAGAGGAAAGGGAACCGGCAGCTCTGTGATAACCACAGAGATATATCCCTACTCTCCATCGCAGGCAAGATACTCGCCAGGATCCTGCTGAACCGCCTAACAGCACATCTGGACCAGGGACTGCTGCCAGAAAGTCAGTGCGGATTTTGGAAAAAGCGTGGGACCATTGACATGGTGTTTGCTGCGAGACAACTGCAAGAGAAGTGTCAGGAGCAGAGGTCCGACCTGTTCTCCACCTATGTCGACCTGACCAAGGCTTTTGATACTGTTTGTAGAGAGGGCCTGTAGAAGATCATGGCCAAGTACGGATGCCCAAGGAAGTTCATCTCTATGGTCCAACAGTTTCATGAAGGCATGCAGGCACGAGTCCAGGACAACGGCGAGTCATCTGCACCGTTTCCTGTTACAAACGGTGTGAAGCAGGGTTGTGTCCTGGCACCTACACTCTTCAGCATTATATTCTTCGCTATGTTGACCGATGATTTCAGAGACGGAGACGTTGGAATTGGCATCAGGTACCGCACTGATGGTAAGCTGTTCGACCTAAGGAAGCTTCAGGTGAAAACCAAGGTCATCACAAACATTATTCGAGACTTTCTGTTTGCTGATGACTGTGCTCTCAACGCTGGCTCAGAAGCGGATATGCAACGCAGCGTAGACAAGTTTTCCAACGCCTGCGTGAACTTCGGTCTAATCATCAGTATAAAGAAGACTGAAGTTTTGCATCAGCCGGCCCCAGGGAAGCCCTATGTTGAGCCCAATATCACTATTAACGGCCAGAGACTCAATGCAGTGAACAGATTTACATACCTTGGCAGCACACTGTCCCAAAATGCCACCATAGATGATGAGGTGAATATCAGGCTCGCTAGAGCCAGTGCAACTTTTGGCAGATTAAACACCGTTTGGAATAGAAGAGGCATCATCACCCAGACCAAGCTGAAAGTATACAGGGCGGTTGTTCTTCCCACACTGCTCTACGCCAGCGAAACCTGGACTGTGTATCAGCGCCATGCCAAGAAGCTGAACCACTTCCACACAACAAGCCTCAGGAAAATCCTCAACATCAAGTGGAAGGACAAGATCCCAGACACTGAAGTACTTGCCCAAGCAAACCTGCCCAGCATCTTTACCATCTTGATGCAGTTGCAGCTATGCTGGGCAGGGCATGTAGTCCGTATGTCAGACCATCGGCTACCAAAGCGACTTTTTTATGGCGAGTTGCAACAAGGACAGCGGTCTCATGGGGGTCAGAAGAAGCGCTTCAAAGACACTCTCAAAGTCGCGCTCAAAGCGTTTGACATCAGTCCTGACTCTTGGGAACAAAGCGCAATGAATCGGACTACATGGTACTCTTCCATGTATAAAGGTGCCGAATCATGTGAGGCCAAAAGGACGGCTGCAGCAGAACAAAAGAGGCAAGCCAGAAAAGCCCGTGCCAGAAACCCTGCTGGAGATGTCCTCCTCATCTCCTGTCCTATCTGTCATCAGACCTTTTGTGCAAGGATTGGCCTCATCAGCCATCTGCGCACACACAGACAAAATCAGCCCCAGCAATTTACGGATGACTGAGTGGTCCTCGTTGAATCGACGGACGAACCACCACCATATAATGCTTTAAGTAGTTAGACTATTCATCTATACCAGGGGTCGGCAACCTTTTAGAAGTGGTGTGCCTAGTCTTCATTTAATTTCATTAGCCTAATTTAAGGTTCCACATGCCAGTAATACATTTTAATGTTTTTAGAAGGTCTCTTTCTATAAGGCTATAATATAGAACTATTGTTGTATATAAAGTAAATAAGGTTTTTTAACTGTTTAAGAAACTTCATTTAAAGTTAAATTAAAATCCAGAGCCCCCCAGACTGGTGGCCAGGACCTTGGCAGTGTGAGTGCCACTGAAAATCAGCTCACGTGCCACAGGTTGCCTACCCTGATCTATACATTCTGTATTCTGTAAGGCAATAAAACACCGTCATGTTACAAGAGCTAGTCTGAACATTTACTGTTAGCACAATATTCAACAGTGCCAGTTTTTGAAGTATTAAAATTGTAAGAAAACTAGAAAAAAATTGTGAGTGATGACTTACGGCATATGTTTAATATATTATACTTCAAATAATTCAGAGTCAAAAGCCCTACTTTTAAGTACCTGATCATTCTACTTCCCTAGCATTGCTTGAATCTTGCTAAAACACTAAGGGTAGGAAAAACAGTTCAACCCATTTTAGAAACGAACAGGCAGCTGCTGAAGCTGTCAACAGGCTATGCCTTTTTCAACTCCTATGGCATGTCCCAACACAGTGAAAGCATGCTCAGTGGTAAAAACAAATATTTAAATCTACAGTGGAAGGCTAAAGAATGCAGACAGCATAGGGTCAGCTGCAACTTTTAACATTTTCATTAGAGCACAACTGGTTCTTTATCCTGAGCCTCAAATCACTCTGAAGTATTCAAAATTAAGATTTAGCCAGCTTTAACTAGAAGAACAGAATAATCAAAATATTAAAGCATTTTATGTGCTTGAAATGCATTTACATCTGATTCATGCACAATTTCTTTTAGCACTTCTAGTCTCAAAAGATCAATCTCTGATACAAGTTTTATAAAATATTCCTTATTAGTGTTGTTTTAAGATACATTTGCTCTTATCCAATTTGGTATCATCAAGCCCACCATTTCTACTATGGGTTTTCCCTACACTGTGGCTTAGAAGGAAAGTGAATAATATAAGTCTTCTATCCACTTTAGGAAACTTCCCGAAAGACTTTCAAAGCTCTTACACATTTGAACTATAATGTGAAACATACCACACAGTGTAAGAGGGAAAGTTACTTAAGGTTAATTCTGATTCTCTGAAGATCTAATTCCTGCAGGACTTGGACTCTTGCTTCTTAACATGAAATTAGAGCTCAAAAGAATTTTGAATCCCACAGGTGAAATAATTTTGATTCCAGAGGACAGCAACAGCAGGGTAGATTTTAAGTGAGGCCCCATATTGGCCATTATGCACCCACTCTGGAGGATATACAGTACAGACCCATTTACACGCGGATGTCGGGAGTCAAGCCGTCATGACTGCATGTTAATGGACCATGGGTTAAGAGGGCCATGTTGAAATATCTTAGGATATCCATATATACAGTTCATGTATAATTATCCAGAATTACGTACATATTCACGGCATCCCAAATACTGCAGGATTTTAACTCGGTGGGAAAAGCATTCATGGCCGATTCATTGGCTGATCGTCTTTCTCCAGAAATCAATACCTGCGCTATGCCATGACACTTTTTAAACCCCTTGATGGCTTGGAATGACTCATCTCCCGTTAAATTTCCAAATTTTGTCACTTGGGCTCGAAGAATTGGCCCACTTAGTGGCATTCCTTTTGCAAAAGAAAGGTTTCCCATTAAAATCAAATCAATGAGAATCAAACAATTTTGAAATGTATTAGCACAGATTATATATTACATTTCCCTAGCGTGACAATGACTAAGTGTCTGTGATACATCTTTACCAATATCGGCGATCAAAAGGAAGAGTAGGCCTATAACACGTTTCCACTCCACACTTCCTGTTGATTTCTATGTGAGTTAGTGAGCAAATCTGTAGCACTACATAGTGAGTTCCCGTACCGCATGTTAATGAGTCTCATGTGTTAAACAGGTAGCACTGGGAGGCATGGCGCTACCGCGTGTTAAGCAGATTTGCACGTAAAAGGGTCTGTACTGTAAATGCTACCTTCCAAATCTTTCAATTAGTTTCTTCAGTTGTAGAGGAGGTGAAGCTTCCAAAATAAGTCTATTTCAAGTGAATGGTTATGAAAAAAATGTCCTTGGGGGGGGGGGGGAGAGCAGTCATGACGTTCTAGTTTTAGGCCAAACAGGTCTTATCAAAAAAGAAAATTTATTCAGATGTCCACTTACAGATGGACCTTCTGCATGCATGGTCAAGAAAACTGGTATCAAGAAAAACAAAAGTTGGAAAGACTTTAAGCTCTTTAGCCCACTCCAAACTACCTTTTGATATTGAGTATAAGGAATATGGACTCCTGGGGATAGGTGTGAAAAGGATGTTGACAATATGACAGCATCACAAAATGGACCTCCATCACTCTGGAGAGGAATCTCAGATGAAACTACAGCATCAGCTTATTGTTGCAAAATCTGACAGAAGATGCATAATAACCAAGTCCTGAAGCACTAGGAATGAAGTGTCTCTTTCAGAAAAGACAGTCCTCCACAATGAAAGAAGATAGGATATGTCTACTCATGACAATGTATCACTGATCAGCTTAGTCTATCTGTGATCTTATTTTCTTCCCATTCGATATGTGGTGACTATCAGTGTCCTGTGGAACAGATTCCAGTCTCACACCTGCAGGACTTCCAAAGTCTGGTGCACCTCCTTGAGTGTTTATGTGGCCTTAATTTTTGGAATACAATCTTTCTGAAAGCCTTTATTATATATGTGCCCACCCTCATATCAAGAACATTTTTGTGCAACTGCTATTGTTTGAAAGACAGAGTTCCCTGGCTCCGCATCCCCATTTGGATGCATCCACAATCACTACAGTTTGGTAGGAGGACTCATTCCGAATAGTAAATTTTCCCTGAGTTGCCACTAGGCTATCCGTTCTCTGGATCCAATGTAAGCATTCCACTTTGAGGCTTGCTTCCACTGGGATTTTAAGAGTCCGTTTTATGTAGAGACATGCCTGTTGCATCCATGAGCTCCTCTATTTGAAGCATAGCGTGAGCTGTCACCTACTGGCTTATTCTTCCCCTTTCAGCAGACTGACGTCTTGAATCCTGTCCCATGTCTGGAAAGACTGGAATCGAGCTGTGTCTAGCAAAGTTTCTATGTCTCCAGTAAACGGAACACAAATTATAACTTTAGATAGTTTTTGATGAACCCTAGCAATTCACCTGGTGTTGACAAACTGATCTTTTGACATGATCCACAGGAGTGTGGGTGATCTGGATCAGCTAGATACCAAAGCAGATGAAAGGTATGTCCTCCCAGCTTGTGCTGGTAGACCAAAACTGTCACCAAACATGTCACAAACACCAACAAAACCAACTCAAAAGTCAAGAAAGAAAATTGATCATGCTTGTCCTTTACTAAAAATAATATCTTTCCAGTAGTTGAGAAATATACCTATGTGCAAGTAAGCACCCACAATTTCTAGAGAGCTCAGTCAGTCGCTCTCCTCTAGAAGAGTTGTAGTACCCATGCTGGTCCCAGGATATGAGCAGTTTTTTAAAGTCTGGATAAAAACTATTTCCAGTTTGAGGAAGTTCAAATTCAGACAATAGCAAACCTTCGCTCTAACAAGAAGCTACATAAATGCTAAAAAAGAGAAATCTGTATGATTTTACAAACTTGGTTAGACTTTTATAGCTCTCTATAGATAAATAGGTATACTTAAAAATACTTCACGAGTTTGAATGCACTATCTACTTCAAGACATTTGTTGAGCTCAGCTCTCACGACGGTGCATACACAAGCTCTTAGCAAAGTCCTCTGAAATAAAAGGGCATGGCAGATTAAATTTTGAGCCAAAGTGTAGATTTCAGTTAAACAAGCTTTTACAAATAAGAGCAAAAGAACCATATCAATTTTTAAAATTGAACTTTACATATTTTTTTTTAAATAAACACCATTTCCCCTGGGGTTTCAAACACTTCAGACTTGCTGAGACAATGACTAAAGCCAAGTGCTACTAGTTCTGCATTTCACTATTTTTGAAATCTTCATGTGTATTATTTCTTATTTTGTGTGCATCTCTAACTTTGTAAAACACTGGAATGAGAAATGGAGTACCATTCAGCATGATTTCAGAGAGTTATTTTACAATTTTCTCTAACATAATTTTGCCAGAAAAGCACTTTAGAATCTTACTGCTACCTCTAAACAAGAGTCGTTAAGATTTTTTTTCCCATCTCAGTAATCCAGGAACACTTTTAAACAGTCCTGCCATTTTTGATTACTTTCAGCCAGGCATACATCTATATTTGAAATCTAAGAGTGGAACGATGATTCTTCTGCCAAACCACAGGTTTTGTTCAGCTGAGACTTCTATAACTCTAAAAAAGCCACATTATGAGGTAGTGAGGAACACACCTGCACCATTATCAGTTTTAAAATAGATTAAAAAATGTAACACAATACTTTTGTTGGCTCCCCTCACACACAAAATCTAAATTTAAGGCCCAATTTACACAAAAGGAAAAAAGATATTCCTAATTCCTATTCTAATATTGTTTGTTAGAATGAAAAGGCAATTGAAAGAAGAGGACAGCAAGGGTACTGGGTTTTCACTTCTGCTGCAAATAAAACCCTACTTTTACAGTAAGTTTCTGAAGTTCATCCCTGTAAAGTAGCTTAACCATCAAGAAGCCCAATAAATATTCTCATGCTCTGTGGATTTCACAAAATCCAGATGTAGTTTGTTTGTATTACCACTATAAAACAAATATCTCAAAACAACGTGCAAATATAACTTTGCAATCCAGACATACCACTTAAATCAGCAGTTCTCAAACTGGGGGTCATGGGCTGATTCCTAGGGGGTCGCAAGCTCCCTGTGCCACTGAAGTGCCATTGAATAGATCGCTTTCGCTTTAGGTGGCAGTTTGGTGGACATGCCATGCGCTTCAGAGAGTCATCCAAAAAGCCGCCGAAGTGATTCGACGGACACTCTGAAGCGCACAGCATGTGCACCAAAATGCCGCTGAAAGCAGAAACAATCACTTCAGCAGCATTTTGGCAGACACACATGGGTCTCGACGGCCCAAGAGGAGCAGAAAAGGGGCCGCTGCAACAAAAAGTTTGAGAACCGCCGACTTAAATGTTATGTCAAAATTTACAATACAGGCATGTCGCGTCTTACACGAGGGTTCCGCATATAACCAAAACCCCATTGACTTCAATGGCGGGCAAAATCGTCCGCCCTAAAGAAAGTTTTTATATTTTTAGTTTTCCCTTTCTTTTCTTTTGGTTGACCACGTAAAGCGGAAATCGCGTATGTTAAATACGCCTAAGACGCGACATGCCTTTACAGTGCAGTTTGATGTAAGCAAATAATTCAAGAAGAGTGTTTATATATGGTGTCATAGGCACCAACTCCGTGGGTGCTCCAGCCCTGGTACACCCTACAGAAAAAAAAATTGTGGGTGCTTAGCACCCACCTGCAACCAGCTCCTCCACCCCAGGCCCTCCTGTCTGCCACAATCAGCTGTTCCCCAGAATGCAAAAGGTGCTGGGATGTAGGGTGAAGGGAAGGAGCTGGGATGGGGCACGCTCAGGGGGAGGGGGTAGAAGGAGGCAGGGCGGGGTGCAGGTTTAGGAGAAGGGATCAGGTGGAGGTGAGGCCTGGGATTGAGCAGGGGGGATTAAGCACACCCAAGGACCTGGAGGAAGCTGACGCCTGTGTATGGTGGTGAAAAAATAAAGAATACTTCAAGATTACCTCTTGCATTTTTAAACCTAGGTTTAACCCTATGATGACTAATTCTTCTAAGTCATAGCTCAGATTTCCATATCTGAGAGTATACTGTCCTATGTCCCTTAGCTGCTACAGAAGAAAACATGGTCTATTGCTTCAGAGGTCTGAATTCTGTTCCTGGCTCATCCAGACATGTACTGTGATTTTAGAAAAACCACATAACCAATCTTCAAAACGGAAACAACATTCATTACTTTACAGAAGCAATGAACAGACAGACTTACACTGGGTGATGGTAAGCAGCCAGTGGTCACAGTACATGTAGGTATCAGTGACACAGGGAAAGATAGGAGGCAGGTCCTAATTTAGGATGCTAAGAAACAGATTAAAGTGGGAGTGCTCCTACATAAACAATATTTATAAATAAATATTTACTTAAATAATTACAAAAGGGATCTCTCTAAAGTAGATGACGGGGGAACAAAATAGCAAATGAAAGTCATTGTTGAGAAGTACAAAGCAACACATTTTGGAAAAAATAATCCCAATTATATATACAAAATGGGGTCTAAATTAGCTATTACTATTCAAAAGAGATCTTGGAGTTCTCTGAAATGTTTGCTCAATGTACTGCAGCACTCAAAAAAGTTAACAATGTTAGGAACCATTAGGAACGGGATAGCTAATAATAAAATATCATAATGCTACTATATGAATCCATGGTAGTCCCCACATCTTGAACAGTCCTTGTAGTTCTGGTCTCCCTATGGAAATATATTTATAAATAAATATATTTCCATAGGGAGACCAGATATATTATATATATATATATTTGAATTTGAAAAAGTACAGTGAAGGGCAACAATTAGGTGTATGGAACAGTTTCCTTATGAGGAGAAATTAGAAAGACTGGGACTGTGCATTTAATAAAAGAGACAATTAAGGAGGGGGTCGGATTGATATGATAGAAGTCTTTAAAATGAATTGAGTAGATAAGTGAAGAAGGAAGTTTATTTATCCCTTTATATAACACAAGAACCAGAGATAACCCAATGAAATTAGTGGGCAGCATGTTTAAAACAAAGAAACAAAAACAAGTACTTCTTCACACAATGCACATACAACCTGTGGAACTCATTGCCAGGGGATTTTGAGGTGTTGCAGGGTACCTTAAGTGTCCCGTAGAGACAAGGCTCACACACAGTGGCTAGAAAGTAATGAGTTTATTGAAGGTAGCGGCCACCTGGTGCTGGGGGCCCCAGTCAGCGCGGCCACAGATAGGAGACCTGGCACAGCGGAGCACTGCCCAGGGAAGAAACCTGACACACAAGGGCACACGGACACAGAAATACTCATGCTCATTTGCATCTCATGCATAACTAGTAACATGTTTTGCAATCCTGCCTCGGTTTCCCTGTCTGGTTTCACACAAGCCGAGTTTCACACAGACCAAGTAAACAGCTCACACAGCTGAGAAGCTCTTCTCAGACACACACACACGAGATAACAGGAACACAAGGCCATTCCTAGGCCGATAACCTTAATTATGCATTACCCTGGAGGCGACTTAGAAGCGTAATTGCGCCCTCTAGCGATTGCCGTCACATTAATCTTCCGCTTCCTACAGAAGGCCAAAAGTATAACTGGATTCAAAAAAGAATTAGATACATTCATAGAGAATAGGTCCATCAATGGCTATTAGCCAAGATGGTCAGGGACACAACTCCATGCTTTAGGTATCCCTAAACACCTGACCACCAGAAGCGGGAGTGGAAGACAGGGGATGGATCATTTGAAGCAGCCCTGTTCTGTTCATTCCCTCTGAAATATCAGGCACTGACCACTCATAGAAGGCAGGATACTGGGCTAGATGGACCTTTGGTCTGACCCAGAATGGCCATTCTTATAACAACTTGGTTCATCATTTGTAAGACTCTAAGATGCTCAAATAGAAAGCACTACATACATGACAATTAATTTAAATATTCATTGATAATCAAGTGACATGTCCACATGAACAGAATAAAGTAGTATTTCACCAAATGAGGCTTTGGGCCAGAAAGTGAACAAGAAAATCTCATTTCAAAATATTTTCGATGCAACTAACCAAAAAATAGCTTGTATAATTTAAGCTAACCCAAATGATAAGTGTATAAAATGTCACATAATGAAATGCCATTTAGTTATTGTATACAGTAAAACCTCGATTTAACGGACCTCGATTTAACGGACTTCGGATGCAACGGACAAAATTTTTAAGAAAGTCCGATGCATCCGAAATCCGTTTGTCGAGGTCCGGCTGCGGGCTCCCTGTTGTAGCCAGGGTTCGAGCTGCGCGCAGGCTGCCTGCCGGCTCCCGCCCAGGTCCCGCCTGCTGCCCGGGTCCTGGCAGCCAGCTGGAGCCCCTAGCCCCGGGGAGGGCGGATCAAGCCGCACTCCCCGGGCGACGGCTGCAGTTGCGCTCCCCGGGCGGCGGCTGGAGCCGCGAGCCCCGGGGAGCGCGGCGGCTGGAGCCCCGGGGCACGAGCCCTGAGCCCTGGGGAGCGCGGATCAAGTCGCGCTCCCCGGGCGGCGGCTGCAGTCGCGCTCCCCGGGCGGCGGCTGCAGTCGCGCTCCCCGGGCGGCGGCTGCAGTCGCGCTCCCCGGGCGGCGGCTGCAGTCGCGCTCCCCGGGCGGCGGCTGCAGTCGCGCTCCCCGGGCGGCGGCTGCAGTCGCGCTCCCCGGGCGGCGGCTGCAGTCGCGCTCCCCGGGCGGCGGCTGCAGTCGCGCTCCCCGGGCGGCGGCTGCAGTCGCGCTCCCCGGGCGGCGGCTGCAGTCGCGCTCCCCGGGCGGCGGCTGGAGCCCCAAGGAGCGCAGCAGATGGAGCCCCGAGGAGCGCAGCAGATGGAGCCCCGAGGAGCGAGGCTCGAGCCGTGATCCACGGGCGGCGGCTGGATCCCCGAGCCCCGGCCGCCAGCGGGGACTGGGGCCGGCGCGCATGGGGGTCCATGGCATGTTTTTGTTTTGTTTAAAAAAAAAAAAACCGGCGGCTTTTCGGCGGAGGGGAAGTACAGTAAAACCTCGAACTAAGGACTAATTGGGCGGGCTGCGGACTGGGTTTTTTTTATTATTATTAAATAACTGACTTTTGGCTTTAACGGACACCCAGTCGCCCGAATTAGTCCATTAAATCGAGGTTTTACTGTATTACTGTACCTTCAAGAATAATTTAAGTCAGAAAACACTCCAACGTAGATGACCATTCAAAAAAGCCTGGTATTACTTTTGAAAGATGCAGGCTAAATCCCCATAAGTGACTCAACATGATGCATAAAAGTTTTGGAAGACATACTATCCAATCTAACATCAACTCATATATGTGTAAACTAATTAATAAAACAACTATAATTAAGATGAAGTGTACAAAATTTGAGAGCTTAAAAATATATTTCTTACTGAAGAGACTTCAGAAGTGAAACCACTTGCTAACGTATCTGAAAGTGCAGAGTATAAACCAGTTTGTTCTGTTTGTTCTGCATTGGACTTTCAACTTCAGTAGGAATATAAATCCTTCCAAGAAATACTCAAAAGTACTAAGTTACCATTAACTTAGATTTGTAAATATAAAGTAGTGATAAGCTATTCCTAAATTCATTTTCAGTTTGCCATTTCTATGGATTGACTTGTAATATCAGTTGCTCCTATGCAATTAAAATGGATTGGTAGTTCTCTGCACAGATATGCCACATTTTCTTCTTTTAGCTCCATTTCCTACAAGACAAAAACTTAATTTTCATATATAAGTACAGAATCACAGTAACTAGACTTTTATCACTGCTGAATTATTAGGCTTGGCAGAATTAAATTTTTTAAAATAATTTTGATGGATAATATCAATGCTTATGGGTGAAAATCAGTTTTCAATTTTTATCCATTTAAATTCTCACCAGCACAGGAAATTATGGAGGGTCAGAATTATTCAATGACAGTAGACCTTGAGATTCAAAAAGTGAAAGCTTTATAACAGTTAAAACACAAATTGTCAACATCACATGACATAATATACAAGCCTAAATATCCTTAAATCAAACTCTAGGTTCTTAAAAAACATTTCTCTTATGCTGCCTACCTGTAAATTTTGATCAACAGAAATATTTTTTTGTCGATTCATGCATGAAATCAATGTTTACTGGCATTTATCTATAAAAAGGACCCCTGCTGCTTCCTACACTCCAATCGGCCAGGAATGGTGAAACGCGGCCAGTGGGAGCTGCGAGCGGACGAACCTTCAGCCACTCAGGTAAACAAAACATCTTGCGACCAGTCAGGGGCTTACCCTGGCCAAACCACGGAACAAGTTTGGGAACCCCTGATCTATAAAAATCTAATTCTTCCAAGCCTATACATTACCAACTGTAGTTTAAATAGTACAGAAAAACTCAGTAAACTCAACTATCAATTTTCCATATTAATAGGTAAGAAGTAATATGGGTTCTGTGGTTGATCTAAGAATTTCACTCATTTTCCCATTCTTTCACATCCTTCTCCCCATCAGCACTGAAAGGGAATGGGAGCTTCAAAATTTTCTGTATACCTGCTCCTTTCGTTAGTTACCGAAAGGGAAGTTTCTCATACCTTCCTTTTGACAAAGAGGTTCCAAATTCCCTACCCTTAACAATCATGGATTTTTATTTTTAAATGAAAACAGGTCCCACACTACTTAGTACACCTCATTACTGTTTTTTTTCTTCCTACTGCGTATGTACCATTGCTGCAACTCAAATTGAAAAGTAGCTTTTCAGTTCTATGGAGCTGCTCTCAGGGAGCCAGCAAAGCCAAGAACTAAGTTATCTGCTGATGGGTTGGAGTGCCCACTTCAACAGAGGTGCAGAAAAACACAGACTCTCCTCCCCTGCTTGTAACAGTCCACCACTGCTGTCCACAAAGTAGGTTTTAGTTTCTGAGAAGTAATATCAGTGAAACTGACACACACAACTATTGCTCCTGTATTCACCTGATCTCCTAAAAAGCTTCGTATTACTATTGACTTAGGGTCTCTTTTAATTCTTGTGTACAGATATTAACTAAAGTTAAATTCCTAAAAATATCAGAATCTAGGAAATTTTGATAAGCAAAACATAGACGTTTTCCAAATACAATAGTTATAAATTATTCTTTTTGAAAAGTCTGTAAATTTTACTTTATCAAACCAAGTCAGCCAGAATTATATACCCATGTGAAAAGTCATTGCCTTAAGCCATGCATTAATAACAGCTCACAGCCTATCTTCATATTTTCTCCAAGGAAGTAATCGTTGAGCTTGTTTGTTTGGGCTTTTTTAAACTCTTTAAAAACATTTTACAACTTAAGGAAGGAATATCACCAATGGAATTTAGTACATACATTTTGACTAAATGTATTAGTTTGAAGGTCCTTAAGTTACCTAATCACACCTGACAAAAGGAATGGTTGCAAATGTCCAGAAAGCCCCTGGGAGACATTTGCATTAGTTAATACATTTTATACAAAACGCTGAGTGGCTTTGTCATTATACTCCTTGAATGCATTTTCTTAGTTAAGTCTCTTTTACAGATTTTTATCAACTGTTAGACAGAGATAGATCCACTAAATTTTCATTACAAAAGGTTTTTTTTCTCCCACTGATAATGGCCCATCCAAATTAAACAGCCCCTTAGAATTGGTATGGTAATGTACAATTTTTTATTTTTTATTTTTTGCTTTCTGTGTGTATAAATGCATCTTACTTGTTTATTCCATTCTATGCATCCGATGAAGTGGGCTATAGCCCACGAAAGCTTATGCTGAAATAAACTGGTTAGTCTCTAAGGAGCTACGAGTATTCCTCATTTTCTTCACAGATACAGACTAACACGGCTGCTAGTCTTAAACCTATAAAAATTTAGAATCTGAACATGGCTAACAATTACGTGCTGAAATGGTCAAGAAACTCTTGCGAGTTCTCAAACAACTGTCAACGAAACAGTTCAAAAGAATATACACAATCAATTACTCCAAATGCTAGAGAGCATCAGTTACTTTTCCTCTCTCTCTTACTAACACAACAGTAAGAGAAAGCAAAATGGTTAAGTCTATTAAACTTAAAACAGTATTATTTTAGTTTCTCCCTTAACAGAGACCAACTAGAGGTACACTATTTGGATACTAGAAAATTCAAACAAATGTGATTTAAGTTAAGACTTCCAAAAAAGCATTTCAAAGGAAGGAGGGAGGAAGATATCAGAAACAAAACAGAGTCAAGAATATATGTTGAACTTATAAACAGAGTTAACAGAATAACTGCAAAGAGAAAAAAATGTGGCTCTCTATCCCAAGGGAGCAGGAACTTGAAATACGTACAGATAAATGGACTGGATGGTAAACTAAGAAGTATTCCACTGTCATCCAATCACCAAGAGGATAGTGCAGAAAAGGCACAGAGGCAGATGAGTACTGTAATAAGACGACATGAACGAAAATGTCTGAGCAGCCAGGCTCTCGATCTTTCCAATGAGGCAAATAAAAAAAAAATCCAAGTGATCTACCAAGACATCAGGTTAAGTATATGTGGTCAGTGTTGTATGAGTGACCATTACTGTTATAATAATTAGCATACATTATAAATTCTTGCAAAGGTTATGTTTTGATAATAGTACTTTAAAGTGTAAGATTTAATGGATCAAATTCCTAATGGCGAATAAGAACCCTGCAGAGTAGGCAATCTGCTTTGGAAACGTGTAAAGCACACAATGCAAAATCATGAGCCAAGGAAGAGTGAACAGGATTTGTGACCATATAGATAAGAAACAAGAGACTTATTAAATGGTTTCTAGGCAGAAATTCTCTTACCCCTCAGGATTTTTTACAACATATCACAGGTTGAACACTATCCATCAAGGATTACAGAAATCTAAATCACCTAAACTGGATTGAAAAAGGAGATGCCTTAATTCCTGCATGCAAAATCAACACAGCCACAAGGCCCCACAGAGATGAGGTTAATAATATATAAATTAACTTTATTCTGCCCCACTTGTACACAATGAACAAGTTAACACCAATGCAGGGTTCAAGAAAATTTTGAAATAATACATGATTAAAGGATAGAATAATGGTAACATGACCTATTAAAGACAACAAAGATCCAGTTTTATTTCATATTGAATGGGACACACCCCAGTAGTGTATCAGGATTAGGGAGAGGGGCACTGAACGCAGGAATAGGACGTGAACAATCCTCATTATCAATATACTAATGAAAAAAGAATTTCAAGACTGGAATATTAATGAAGACCTGTACCTTTACTTCAAAAAGTCTTAAAAATGTGAAAAGGAGGTTATGCATGACACAGGTGAATAGTTTCATTCAGCGTCCAAGTCTACACTAGAAAAGCATAGCTCAGGACAAACAGGTGTTTAGTTTAATCACAGTTTTCTGAAATGAAAAATATGCTTGAAGTCTTATGTGCAGTTTTCTGAAACAGTACTGAATGGTCTGTCTTGGACTACATTACAGTTAAACTGTTTCAGAGTATCAATACTGGACCCACAGCCTACTCCCATTACTAACATGTATGATTTCTAGAACAGGCCAGATAACAGAGGAGATATGATGGAACAACACACACTTCAGCTCTCAGACCCAAGTTGAATACTATCTTAAATCTAGCTACAAATGTATACTTTCTGACTACACTAATACCAAGAAGTTATAAAATATAACTTTCTACAAAAATGTAAGTTTTTAAAACATTATTATTAATAATAAATATTAATGATCACTGCAGCATTTTCTTCAGAATTTTGATCTTAGATTTACTTGAGAATTTCACTGACAAGGAAAGGAAACTATACCTGTAGTAAGATACAGAGAGGAAGTAAGATGTAGAAACAAACTATACCTGTAGTAAGATAGACAGGGAGTAAGAGGGTACTTGGGTCACTCAGTCAAAGGGCTGGTCTTCACTACCCACCGGATCAGTGGGTAGCGATCGATCTTTTGGTGATCAATTTCTCGCGTCTTGTGAAGACACAAGAAATCGATTGCCCACGGCGCCCCTGTTGACTCTGGAACTCCAGCTTGCCGGGAGGCGCAAGCTGGAGCCAACGGGGGAGCGCGCCACCAACTGCCGCCACCGTGAGGACGGCAGGTAAATCGGCTGCAGATACGCAAACTTCAGCTATGTGATTCATGTAGCTGAAGTTGCATATCTACAGTCGATCCCCCCAGTAGTGAAGATCAGCCCAAAGACTGTTCCATGTTGCTAAAGATGTTCCTTGTGAAAACAAGACTAGGGGACCGAAAATAATAATGCCACAGCCATAAAGTAGTTTTATTACCATCTAAGAAGTAGAGAACCATTAAAGTATTTATAATTTGAATACTGAAGTCAAATAAATTTGGACAAATATTAGACAAGTTATAGAAATAAAATTCTCAATTTCATAAGTACCATAGTCTCATTCTAAACCACAAAAGATTAGCAATAGCAACAGTGAGCTCAGACATTAAACAGGAAGGCATAGGCTTAACATTACAGTTCTGGAAATACAGAATTTTTGTAAAACTAATGCACTTTCCATGTCAATGTCACTCTCTTTTGGAACATTATTACTGAGCTACAAAAAAAAAAACCCACCTCAGTTATGGAAAAAAAAATTAAAATTGATCCTTCTAGAGATCAACAACAGTTTAGCTGGATATACAACACTCCAAAGTCCACTCCCAATTTGACAAAGTCAGCCAACATGAGTCATGACAAGCAATATCCAGAGAGAGAGAGAGAGAGAGAGGCTATGATCTGGAAATTAAAGTGAATACATTAACCTAAGTTTGGGGAGTATTACCTACAAGAGACTTCTTTTTTAAATTGAATGAATGCCTATTTTTTTAAAAAAAAAAAACCTTTATGACACTAAAAAGGGCAGTGTAGGGGTTTGTTTGTTTTACACCTTAGAAATAAAAGCAATGACAACTCTGATCCTGTTAAGAGACCGAAAGCATGTCTGAGAAGATATGTATTTATTAACTATCACACCTAAACTGAAGGGGCAGGGATACTACATTTTCTCCAAAATATAGTCACTGACCTTAAAGAGGTGTTAAACTTTAAACCAGTTATCTCAATTGCTCAGCTTTCATTTCCTATGATGCTATTATTTCACTAAGGAGAATTTCAAAAGAAAACAGGAGATAAGGTCAACTCCTGGAAGCAGGCAGCTGGGCCAGAGAACTACTGAGCAGCTGCTTAGCTAGGCATTGCACCCTCACCTGCCCTGGGAGGAATATCTGGAAGGAGTCCCTGAAATCAGCATCCCTTCTTACATTACATAAAATTGTGGTACATTTTTTTTGCTGGTGCTGTCTTCCATGACACTTGTGGTTGAGGCTTAGAAGATAGTGCCTCAACGTGAAATAGGAAAAGATTGGGGAACCTGGAAAGTGGACACCAAAATTCACTTTATCCTGAATAGTTCTTCATTGCCTGAATGAAACTAGAAGAGAGGGATCAACCCAGCATCCACACTGGGGAGCTAAACCACAGAATTTCATAAATCTAAATCTGCCATAAAACTAGGACAGAGCAGAAAATTTACAGAATACATTATTTGTATTGTTTCTTAAATGATGGGAATAAACAAAGCAGGTATATTGGAAGGTGGTCTCCTCTTATTCTTGCTAGAATAAACCAAAAATGTATTTCTTAGCAAAAACACACACACAATGCAAGAGACTCAGACTTGAATTTACTTTCAACATATATTATGTTAACAATCAGAATCTAAGCAAGCCATTTTCTCAGCTATTGTCTATCAAGATGTATTTTCATTATGAAAATATTTCAAGCATAAACACATTTAAGGGCATTTCAGGAGAAAGTGGAAGCACAGCACGAATAATCAAGATGCTACACCTCTAAGTTATTGGTTCAAATCTGATTCAGAATGGTAGGGTCAGAAAGTAGTTACTATCTAATAACATTGGTAGAGAGAACAAAGACAACATCTACCACTACTGGCACCTTTATGGGCAATCTCAGATGCTAAAAAATTGAATATGCATGTAGACTGAACTAACCTTTCACTCTAGAGTTGGCTGTTCCACGTGTGAGTTGAGTAACACTGAGGGAGAAGAAGAAAAGAAGCTTTCACTGCCAATGGTTGCACTTCGAGTACTATCAATACAGTACCTTTTAAAAATAATGCAAAGATGGTGAATTGATATAGTGAAACCACAAATGATAACTTTCCAATAAAGTTTTGGATTCTAGAAGCAGCTCAGGAAGCAAGACACAAAAAATACTTATCCATAAGTTAGCAGTTGCCCTATACAACACTGAGGTCTTTATTTAAAAGATTCCTTATTTCTCAATTTTTCAAAGACTTGAATGAGGTTTCTTCTCCGTTTTTTACTGTAATATGTCAGCTTTGCAAGTTATTACAAAACATGTAAAATGTCCCCTGACAAAAATATCACTTATTCATCTGAAGAGGTAAGAGGTGAATGAACAAGTCTTGTGACAAGGTGGATGAGGTAATATCTTTTATTGGACCAACTTTGTCTGTCTTATACCCTGAAACCTACACAACTACAACAATAGTGCATTCAAGTCTAAAATTAACCTTAAATACCTCAGTTTCTCATTAGAACAAAATTCAACTGAATTATGATAGTGGGTTCCATGGCTAATAAGCTTATAGTTCAGATAACTATTTGGTCACGTAGAATTTTAAGGATCTGCTTTCCATGTTTCTCTTCTCCCTAGTATTCACTTAGGTCAAAAAACCTTTGGTGGAAAGAACTCCATTTGTCAGCTTTATTTCTTAGTCACACTCTGATCCACGTGCTTTTAGACACATTTTTCCGGGTGGGGCAGTTGTCACAAGTGGTAACCATCAGAAAAGGAAAAGTTCAGGAAATCTTCATTATAAGACCTATAGTAACCTACGTAGTCAGCAAGATTATAAATCATCATCCAGTGAATGATTAAATGTTAATCTTTAAATATAGAGTCATAGTTCTACTTTTTGCCCACTGTATTTATTTTAAAAGTCAAAGAAAAATGGCAAATGATGCACTAGATCTGCTTTAAATTATCAGAAAAATGCTTCTCATTTAGCACCAACACTTACTTTCTCTGAATCTAACATACAAAATTCTCATCTAGAAAAATATTTAAAAATATTCTGCCATTAAAGAATGTTATGTATTGTTCACTGTGAGAAGGAAACTATTCTATTTCAAAATGTCTTATTAGTTTATAATATTAAGCCTTCTGAGATATGCCTTTTTCAATGGAAAGAGCATTTAAGAGAATTTAATGTTTGCAGATTAACAACAGTAGAATTTTAAATCCCTCGTCAATCTAAAGACCAATTAAAAATCAGGCAAAAGTAGCAGAAGCTTCTCACCAGTAAGCTTATTGTACAACTATGGAAAGGCGGAAAATGTCACATCGGTTCAACCCTTCTTGAATTGTACCTACAACTTGACTAAAGTGAATTCTGGACCATTACAACAGCTTCTTTTATTCAATATTAAATTAGGCAATTATTTTTTAGTATCAATTACATTTTCATTATTCTTTTTAAAATCACTCAACTGTTGTGTGTAGCCATATTTTGTTGTATATAAATTATACATAGTCTGTTGTATATAAATGTTGTATATAAATGACACTTGGGGATTCCTAATTCTGCTGTAAAAATTCCTTTGAGTAAAACATCTAAACCCAGAAGCATTCCCCCCTCCCTCCCAAAGTTTTTAAGGAAAGGATACTGAAACATCATGAAGCAATTGTACATATGTGTGGTTTACTGGTACATTGTACATTTTACATTCCTATTCTATTAGGAAATAAATCAAACGTAGCTCACATATATTATAAATCAGTAGTTCTCAACCAGAGATGAACAGAGGTCTTTCAGGGAGTACATCAACTTGTCTATATATTTGCCTAGTTTTACAACAGCCTACGTAAAAAGCACTAGCAAAATCAGTACAAATTAAAATGTCACACAGACAATGTCTTGTTTATACTGCTCTGTCTACTATACACTGAAATGTAAGTACAATACTTATATTCAAATTGATTTATTTTGTAGTTATATGGTAAAAATGAGAGAGTAAATGATTGTCAATAATAGTGTGCTGTGACACTTGTATTTTTATGTCTGATTTTGTAAGCAAGTAGATTTTAAGTGAGGTGAAGCTTGGGGGTACACAAGACAAATCAGACTACTGAAAGGGGTACTGCAGTCTGGAAAGGTTGAGAGACACCATTATAAACTATGTATTTAAAAATCCTTATGGGTAATATTTTTGCAGAGGCTAATAAAATTAAAGATCGGTATATAGATTATAAGCTCTTTGAGACAGGTACAATCATTTTCTGTGGCCTCAATCCTATAAAACAAATATCACACAAGTGCTCAATTTTACATACTGAGTAGTCCCATTCAAGTCAGTGGGTCTACTCCCAGAGCATAAAATATGCACTTGCTTAAATTTGTATGGATTAGGCCTATGTACAATGGGACCCCAAGCAGGCTGAGGCCAATAGGTGTTACTGAAATATAAATAATAGTGAACAAAAATCAGATCAGAACTCCAGACGCTGAAATCTGGAGCCAGAACTTGTCCACTGGGTAAATAATTCAGTAAAATCAGTTTCTTAATGACAAAACCAAGGAAATTTGAAGACTAAGACTAAGACTAAAGTTATCTTCAATTTACTCCTCTGTATAAGGCTTCAAAATCTTTTTCTAAGTAATGGTGATCCTAAATTATTTATGACATTTTTAGCTGTTACCTGGGAAAGCACTTTTTTTGCTTTAAAATTCTCTTTTTAATATGATCCAGGTTGTCAGCAAAGTGCTCAACACATGATAAATAAAAATACCAGTTTTGAAAGTTGTCCAGTGCCTTATTTGTTCCAAATTTTGGTTTTCTACTTAACTTGAAAATTCACCAGTAAATCTACTTGCTATTCTGTTTGCCTGGCTATTTTATGACTTACACTTCCAGCTAAAACAAAAGAAGTTTATTTGTTTGGAGTATGATTTTGTTTCTGTTTTTGTTTTGCTTATGAGAATTTAAGGAATATGATCCAAATTGTTTAATGAGTGTGATTTTCAGCATAAAGTGTCTTATTTAGCATTTGTTTAGACATGATTGGCTAGCTCAGACTTTCAACTTTGTTCCTCTTTGATAGACTTTTTTCTTCCAGGAGCATGAAGTTGCTTTGACACCACATATTTTTTCTTAAGGAGGGAGGGGCATTACACTTCCTGTCAGTGCTGGAACAATACCAGATAAATATGTCCCAATAAAAGTCCTAAAGTAATATTGTTTTCCAGAGAGGAGAACGAGGGGTCTGATATTTATGAGATGTGCTGATACTCTCCTAAAATACAGTGCTTAAAAAGTTTAGAAACAACTCCCACTTTTGTTTCAAAGGTTGGGTAAGGGAGAGAAATAAAGTAACACAGTGTCTTTATGGCTTAAGAAAACTGATCAGTCTATTAGAAGAAAGAACAAAAGAAAAGAAAGCCAAAAAATGTTACAATACCAGAAGATATTTGAAAAACCATTTTGAATAAAAATACGGTAAGTACACTTATACAGTAGCCTACATACGGTAGGTACTGGCTCAATCTTGTACACAGTGACCAAAGCTTAAACTGAATGATATAATTCTGTACCTTTGGTAGTGCAATACATATTCTTATTAAAAGCAGCCTGGCTTTCAAAAAAAAAAAATAGACTCTTTTTAAACCTCAATGTACAAAACTACTGCCCTGGAAAATCTAATTTAAACAAACTCAAGGTTACAGGTAATTGTCTCAAGACATTATGATGCAATCTTTCAGGGAAAACAGGTTTTATATTAGTCATTGTGCTCTCTTTCATATGAAAAATCTCGGTACTATGAAATTATCAAAAGGCTAAGATATGCAACAATTGGTAAGCCGTACGCCTTTCCTTGACTGGAGTGTTTTGTTTCTTAGCAATATTGTCTACCATGCTACCTACTAGCAAATCTAGAAAAATATGAATAGCAGAACTCTTCATCCTAGGGTCTGCTCTGAAAACTAGCCACTTTAGGGAAATCATCTATCTGGAAGGGGGGGGGGGGGCGAGAAACTTCATAGGTGCTTCGCAATTCCATTATGTGAAATAGCTTCACTACCACGGACTCTTAACAGTATTCCAGTGCCACCCAGAGATATGAAAGCCACGTGCTAACTGAAGCATGGGAAAACAATTAGCTCTATATTCCTCCCACCCACCTACCATTCAAAAGATAGACTGGGACACAGGGACACAATTTGTTTTATGTATTTTAAATGACTAATTTAAAATTCCAGTTTCTTACACAGCATCTTTTAGATGGTATGTCCGCAGTAGGCATTATTTATTACTTATAAAAAAAATTACAAGTGATTTTCTATTCCTTGTCTATGTTCAGAAGGGTCTTTCGGTAAAGGAGAAAAATTGGCTGTACATAAAAAAAACAGTGAAACTGACTAAGCACAAAGTAAAACTGGAAAGATTTCCTTCCTTCTGTTTTAGGTGTTATTTGTAACTGTAGTTAATTACATAATTTTCAGCAGAACTGTGTTTTCTAAGTTGACATGTCCCTTTAAGAAATCACTCGGGCATACAACATTGTTTTAAGTTATGTCTTCAATCACAGAGAACAGTAGTTCTGAATCCTTTCACAACAGAGCACCAACTGATTTTATAGACACTTCAATACCTTATTTATACAAAATGAATAGGTGCTTCTTTTTCTGTGCATTTTATCTTTCTGGGTACATGTAACCAGGGTCAAAATCACTGCTGAAAACAACTAAATACAAAAATCGAACTAAAACGTACAGGTATTTTATGAGTTACCACATAGTAAGACAACTACCCAATAGAAATGAAATGGCTTTAAAAATTAACAGACAAGTTATCAGTTGCTCCAAATAATTAGTCATTTTTAAATGGAAAAGAAAACTGAATACAGATGTGCAGTGAATTTAACTGCTATTTTAACATTCAAAATATATTGCTGTATACAGACACTCCTCTTTCTCCTCCCATTGGTGATTTTCTCTATGCACTAGAAAACACGCCTCATCTTCATGAAAACCAATGCAGATATCAGCCTTGCCTGGGAGGTTCTTCAAGAATCATTCTGCCCCTCACCAATATGTATGGCAAAATAGCTATAAAAATTCGTTTTTTAAAAAAAGGAATTAAAAATTGTAAATAATCAGCCTTGTTCTTTCCCTCCTACACTAAGGAAAGGGGTTTAATTTGTGTTGATTCTTTTTAAGTTATTGCCATATACATTGGGTTAGCCGATGGATGGAACTATGTTGCTTTCAGCTCCACAGGGTGGGGATTCACTAAAGCTGACATTGTCTGAATGCCACAAAACAGATTCCTCTCACATCCCCGGTCTACTTTCAATCCTTTTCCTCTCTACAAAATTAATCACATTCCTATTTTTACATTAAACCTCTGATTTTGCTCCTCAAGCGCAGGAAAACCGCTGACAGGATTCAAATGGGGGGAAGGGGGAAAACCACAGCACCTTTAAATACAGACAGACACACACACCCAACAGACCCTCTCTTTCCAGAGCTTGAGCTGAACTGATTTTTAAGGGGGAAGAGAACTGGAGCCATGAACACTGTAACAGAGCAGGGGCGTGATGCGCTGCTGCTGGGGCAATCCCAACCCTTCCTCTTCTCCACTCTGCCTTGTGGCAGCTTTCCCGGCGTGACCCTGGAGGGCAGGGATGTGGTTTTACAAAAAAAGATCCAGCTCCTCCTATTCCCCCAGTCCCCAAATACAGGGGGGAGACCACCTCCTCCTCCCCCCGCCCCTCCAGTTTTATTGCACACGCTTCTAGGCCACCCCAAGATCCGATCTATTCTTGTCCCCCTCCCCAAATCACCGCCCCCAGCTGGGACGTGCATATCCCCACCCGCAGCTCCCCCAGGCTGGGGCGCTCCCCAGACAGGACAATAGGGCGAGCCCCAGCCTCTGCCCCAAACACCGCTGAGGACCCCGCTCCCCAGGCCGGGGGACGCAGCCCACGGCTACTGCCGGCGGAGCTGGACCGGCTCTCGGCTCCCCTCCCCGGGCAGGCGCTGAGCACTCACGGCGGCGGCTCGAGGTCGGCTCCCGGCGGCTCCTCCTCTCGCCGCCCGGCTAATGGTGGCCGCGCGGTGCCGGCGACTCCCCCAGGCGCTTCCCGGCCCCTTGGCTCAGCGCGGAGCCGCCCCCGCCTGGTAGCCGGCGCGCGTCCCTGGCCGGCGGCTGCGGCGCGTCTTCTCCCCACGCCCCAGTGCCTGAGTCAACCCCGGCCCCGCCGCGCCGGGCTCTCCCCGGCCGCTCACTTCCGGCGCGCAGGCCCCGGCCCTCCCTCCGCCGCAGCCCGCTGGCTCCCCCGCTCCACTCAGCCAGCCCCGCGCCCGGCCTGCTGCGAG
Source organism: Sternotherus odoratus (assembly GCA_032164245.1). NCBI lineage: Eukaryota > Metazoa > Chordata > Testudines > Kinosternidae > Sternotherus > Sternotherus odoratus. Next base: position 14,600,461 of record JAVMKO010000011.1, on the reverse strand, counting down.
GGGGGAGGCGCCGCCGCCTTCCCCTCAGCAGCGCCCGCTGCCGCTGCCGCCGCCGCCGCCGCCGCCTCACCGCTCCCGACGCGCGAGAGACTCGGGCGGGGGCCCGGCCTTGGGCACCCCCGTGCCTGAGCGTTCACATTCCCGCCTAAACGTGCGGTTGCTGGCCCCGGGCCTCACAGCGGTGCTAACAGCGGTCTACGCTGCACAGGAGGGGGACCCTCAGGCCATTGATTTGTCCCTCAGGCCGCTCCCTGTGCCTTGCTTAAAATGGAGATGGACCTTTTCTACACCAGGCTTAGGCTATGGGACACTGGAGGGCAGTAGGAATGTACAGGGGAGATAAATGCAGGATAGGGAAAGTGTGTAGCCACCAGATGTTCCTTAAAAGAAAGAGATCCTTATTTTTCATGGGCTTTCCCCTTATTTCTGTGCAACAAAAGTGGTTACCCCACTCAGCTCTACCTTGAGCTGCATCCAATTGCAAAATGACAGAGGGTAGATGTGAGTCCCAGCAGGATTCAAGCTCTGATGCACCCTGCTCTCCCATAGGGTTCTAGGACCTGGGTCCCAAGCCCTTGTGGACTGGAGGCAGACTGGTTTGTGCAGGGACAGAAGGGGAGCTGTCCTGAGTTAGAGCCCAAGATTAGGGTGCAGTGTAGACATATCCAGCCTTCAGGGCTACCCATGGATTGCTGCACATCCTGGGACTGAGTGGGTGCAGGCAGGAAATGCATGAGCCTTGGTGGAGGTGCCAGCCCTCAGACAGGGCCAATGGGGCCTATGCACACCCAGCATTAGTTCCCTCTTCCTTAAAGCAAAAGATTACATTTTCAAAATGGGCCAGAGATTTTCAATGACCCGCCTGCATCAACTCAAAAGGGACTGCACTTTCAGAAAGTGCTGGGGCTTTGAAAATCTAATCCCTCTCTGCAGTATCTCATATTGGACCCCCTCCCGCTATAGCACTGGTCACTTTGAAATCTAGACCAGAATCTTTACAAGTAAATTCCAATTATCTGAATATTTAAGGGGACACTACTTATTCAAAGATGTTGGGTTTAATAGGCACAAAATTCAAACGGAAATTCACATAAGCAGAGTCTAGATAACCAGGGTTTTCCCAGTCTTCTAGGTGAAAACTCCAAAAGCATTTCATGGGAGGTTAAATGCAAGTCCCAGTTTTATTCTCTATGGACCCAGTTCATCCTTGACCTATGTAGTAGGGACAGTCTACAGTTTAAAGGGACAGTCCTGATTTTTGGGTCTTTTTTTGTATAGGCTCCTGTATATTTGTGCTTGCTTCGGCTGCGGCTGCGCGGCTTCGGCTGCGCATCTTAAAATAAAGCCAGCATAAAAACAAAACAATTTTACATGTACCTTCAATTAGGACTTTATAACCAAGGCTAGGTCCAACTCACTTCTATAACTTCATGCAGAAGATACAGAAAAACATACTGAATAACCAAATAACCTTAACAGTTTTGTTTCCAAACTGCATTCAATCCTATGGAATTCTATGGATGAAAAATATCCTGTACAAGCTTGGAACAAAGTCATGGGCGCAGAAATATCATGCTGACTGAACTGCAGACCTTACTGCTATTTATAAAACATCAATCTTCAATAGATTCACAGAAATGTAGTATTTTGTCAACAAGAATGTGTATTATTCTTCTGTAATTGCAAACAAAAATATGCCCATAATTTTAATCTAACTATTCAAAATGTCACACATTTAATGCAATCTTGTTTTATGTGTTGTGGGGTTGTCCCACTGTTTATTTTATAGAAGTGATAGGTATATTAACTTTCACTCCAGCTCTGTGATTGTTGGTTGTCAACAATGACAATGTTGTCAGTGGGCGTGAGGCTGATCTTATCAACAGATTATATTGTGTCTTCAGATTCCATTAAGCCAATCAAGCTTTTTAAATATTGAATGGATCAGAGAACAATGAAGAAATGGTAATAAAAATAAATCAAGTTGCATGAATGGGTCGTTGAGAGATGCAACCAGTCTATTCAATCCTAACGTCATACTCCAGTTTGTATCTGCTTTCAAACTGGTATTAGAACAATGCCACCCCGTTTTCCAAACCATAAAGGTTCAGAACCACACACAATCATAACAGTTCTTCAAACTCTACACATCATACATCACTTGTATAGATAGTGGAAGAAAAAAGTTTGTGGCTAACTAATAGCCTATTTTTGGCACATAGAAACTTTAATCCATTATATCAAAGCTGTTAAGATAACCTACTGTCTAAGCAGACAATACAACAAATTTCATGCAACATGGATCAGTTATCTATTCTAGACGATCTCACCACTGAGGATAGACTTCATCTGCATCTCCTCTACAGAACCAGGACTATCCAGCATCCATGTGCATAGATCAATTACAAATATAGACATCCCCAAGATCAAACAAGTACTCATGACCTACAATAGACTTAGACTGAGATTTTCAAAGTGATGCATCCATCTCCCAGTGAAATTAATAGCTAATAATACAAAAAACCAAGTCCTCTGCAGGTCTTGAAAATGTCAATCTGCGTGTATACTCCTTTCAAGTGGAAAAGTATCAAATAGTACATTCTATTTAATCAGGTTAACAATTCCATGACTATTAACACCACTTTTTGGATTCTCGTGTTTTCTATCAATCACAAATTGTAATTATTAGAAAGCAGCAGTGGTAACTGCTGTTTATCTTTTCTTCTTGAAAGTTCTTCCATTGCGTGTTTTAGTTGTTCTGAATAAGAAAAATGAAAGTCACACACACACACACACACACACACACACAAAGTTAGTGGGATCTTCTGCAAAGAATGTACAAGGCAAATCAGACCCATTTTGGAAATGTGAGTAAAAAAATCCCACTAATTTCTTAAACACTTTATTTACTTTGTTGGGTTCATGGTAGTTCAAAAACAACTTGGTCTAGAAATGCCAAATGCCAGAGCTTCTAGAAAGCATCAGGGTCAGCAAGACTCATCTTCACGCTTAAATATCCACAGATATCTTGCTCAGCAACCATGGCAGTTGCTACTGTAGTTGTAATGCCACTTCCAAATGGGAGTCATTATGAAATAAAATAAACTGTGTTGCATTATTCTGTTAGCAATGGACAAACCATTAATTTCTATTAATATAAATTATGGCTGTCAAGTGATTAAAAAATTAATCGCAATTAGTCATGCTGTTAAACAAAAGAATACAATTTACTGAAATATTTTTTGATGTTTTCTACATTTTCAAATATAGATTTAATCACACCACAGAATACAAAGTGTACAGTGCTCACTTTAGATTTTTGATTATAAATATTTACACTGTAAAAAACAAAAATAGTATTTTTCAATTCACCTAATACAAGTACTGTAGTGCAATCTCTTTATCATGAAAGTTCAACTTGCAAATGTAGAATTATGTACAAAAAAATGTGCACCCAAAAAGAAAACAATGTAAAACTTTAGAGCCTACAAGTCCAATCAGTCCTACTTCTTGTTCAGCCAATTGCTCAGACAAATAAGTTTGTTTACATTTGCAGAAGATAATGCTGCATGCTTCTTGTTTACAATGTCACCTGAAAGTGAGAACTACTATTTGCATGGCACTGTTGTAGCTGGAGTTGCAAGATATTTACATGTCAGATGCACTAAAGATTCATATGTCCCTTAATTCTTCAATCACCATTCTAGAGGACATGCATCCATGCTGATGACGGGTTCTGTTCAATAACGATCCAAAGCAGTGCAGATCGATGCATGCTCATTTTCATCATCTGAGTCAGATATTACCAGCAGAAGGTTGATTTTTCTTTTTTTGGTGGTTTGGGGTCTGTAATTTCCGCTTCAGAGTGTTGCTCTTTTAAGATTTCTGAAAGCATGCTCCACATCTTGTCCCTCTCAGATTTTGGAAGACACTTCAGATTCTTAAATCTTGGGTCAAGTGCTTTAGCTATCTTATAGACCTCTCACATTGGTACTTTCTTTGCATTTTGTCAAATTTGCAGTGAAATTGTTCTTTAAATGAACAACATGTGCTCGGTCATCATTCAAGACTGCTATAACATGAAATATATGCAGACTGTGGGTAAAACAGAGCAGGAGACATACAATTCTTCCCCCCAAAGAGTACAGTCACAAATTTAATTGATGCATTAAAGATCATTATCAACATGAATGCATGTCCTCTGGAATGGCGGTTGAAGCATGAAGGGACGTATAAATCTTTAGCGCATCTGGCACGTAAATATCTTGCAACTCTAGCTATAATAGTGCCATGTGAACACCTGTTCTCACTTTCAGGTGACATTGTAATTAAGAAGTGGGCGTGATCTCCCATAAATGTAAACAAACTTGTTTGTCTGAGTGATTGGCTGAACAAGAAGTAGGACTGATTGGACTTGTAGGCTCTAAAGTTTTACCTTGTTTTGTTTTTGAGTGTAGTTATGTAACAAAACCCCCCTACATTTGTAAGTTGAACTTTCATGATAAACCGATTGCACTACAGTACTTGTATAAGGTGAATTGAAAATACTATTTCTTTTGTCATTTTTACAGTGCAAATTTGTAATAGAAAATATAAAGTGAGCACTGTACACTTTGTATTCTGTGTTGTAACTGAAATCAACATATTTGAAAATGTAGAAAACATCCAAAAATATAATACATTTAAATTTTTATTCTTTTATTGTTTAACAGTGCAATTAAAATTGTGATTAATCGAGATTCATTTTTTTAATTGAGTTGATTTGTTTTGAGTTAATCACTTGAGTTATCTGCAATTAATTGCCAGCCCTAGTATTTTTTAAATGCATAACTGAAATTCCTATGGAGTGGTATTGTGATCTGCATTTCATAGCTGGTGAAATGAGGCATGGAGAGATTAAGTAAACTACCTAAGGCCACATAAAGTCTGTAGCAGAGCCAGGAACTTAACCCAGCTATCCTCAGCTTCAGGCTAGTGCCTTAACTGCAAGATCATCCTTCCTTCCATCCTTATTCAATCAAATTCTCTTTATAGAAGCATAAGTGTCGTCAATGTATAATAGTTGATAATTCATCTGTCCTCTAATCCATTAACATTCCTGAAACTGGCTACTTTAGAGGAAAGTGAAACATTCCCATCACATATCTGATGGTGAGAAAATATTCCTTCCAGACTTTCATCCACAATCATCTTATACTGCTGAAGCATAAGATTTAATAGTCCCCTGCATTGTTTTAATCTCACATAACTGCAAATGTTATCTTTGCTTATGAATCTTTCTAATCCTTGTTTTAATTCTACCACACTGTTTGCCTTGATGACTTCCTATGGCAGTGGGATTCTACAACTAGAAAATACACTGCCAAAAAAGGGAGTATTTCACATTTATTGAGGAAGTTCTTTTGTTATAGGACAAAGAGCATCCCTAATAAACTTTCACAATGCCACTTGTTATTTTATCTACCTCTATTATATCCTCTTTTCCTGTCCCGCAGGAAGCCCAACGTTTGAGTTAGTTCCTTCAATGGGAGTTGAGAGTGCCCAGCACATTATAGGACTGGATCCTTTGTAATCTCGGTTACCCTTTCTAAACATTTGTGTTCCACTAGACTGTTCCCACTCTCTTCGTTTTACGCTAGCTGAGGAGACTCCACTAGAACCCTCCGTATCCATACTACGCATGTGGCTGTGTGTAGTGTACCCAGTCAGATCAGTTCATGCTCAACCACCTCTGATTCTAACCATTAGGGGGGGTTGCTGATGGTTCCGTGATGCTAAGCCCTTTAGCAAAAGCTCTTTTTCTGTGACATGCACTGAAAATGATCAGCTTTCTAGCTTCCCACCTGGAAGGCTCTTGTCAATTTCAGTAGGGCTGGGTAGGCTCAGCACACAGACCCTGGTTGGAGGGCACTCTGCCTCTGCCGCTGGCGGGTCAGGTGGGAAAGCAGAGCTCCCTGACTCCCTAGCTCTCTGGAAAGGCTTTTGTGGATTTCACTGAAGAAAAAAGGTGAAATTGACATGAGCCTTCAGGTCAGCAGCCTGGAAGCTGTTATTTCCATGTTCCTGACCGAAAAATCAAACATTTTCAGCAAAATTGAAGAGTTCCCTGGGGAATTTTCTATTTTACAAAAAGGGCTTTTCCCTGAAAAATCATTCCAGTGAATAATTCCAGACCAGCTCATTTGGGACTCAGCCATGACGATGTAACTCTTTGTATTATTTTTGCTGTGTAAAAAGTATAAAAAAACCCCAACACACACACAAGATAAAACATTGTGGTTATGACAGTAACTGAGAAGTCAGACAGCTGAGCTAGCATTAATGCGGTGTCCTTATCTCACACCATCATAAACAAACCAAACCAAAGAGAAATCCCATCCATAGAGACAAGTGTCAGATTGCTGCCAGATCCCCAGGGTGCAGAGATCAGGGCTCGGCTACTGTACGAGCCTCCAAATTTTCTTTTGCCAACTATGTGGCACCGCCTAGTGAAGAGGAAAGGCCAGCTTGTTGTTGTCAGCTAACTCCTTTTATGGGGCAAACTAATACATTCAGATTGTTACTTCTGGCTCACATGGATCTGCGTAACACTGGGCGCGGTGCAGTAGATATAAAAATTTTCTTTCAACCTTCAGGTCTCATGTGACTCCTGGTCTAAAGGGAGGGAGCAATGCATGCAGCAATAGACACCATATGACTGAGGCCAGATCCACACCAGAAGAGGTTTCAGCGGGTGGGACTGAACCTCAAGAAGGTTTAATCTACTTCTGTAGACTGCTCTCGTTCCACACATAGGACTCCAGGTGAATGGTAATTCTGTATGTGGAACTCAGGCAATGAAGAGAAGTTACGAGGATTGCCACTCAATTCTTTTTAATTTCCTAGTGTTGTTGGTTTGTGGCACAGCCCGAACATAATTGAAACCTAGTTTGTGTATTTAAGTTCCTTGTTTCTCAAAAAAGACATTTCATAATGAAATGTGTCATCTGTACCAAACAGAACAGCTCGGAAGGAGAAGTTCTCTTCAGCCTAAATTATATTTGCTGTGCAAAAATTAGGTCACATTATCTGTAAGTAAGAATCCTTGAGACTGTTTATGAAAACATGTACTGTGCACACAAAAAATACAGGATATTAAATCTAAATGTTTTAGCTGTTGGTTTCTGAAAAACCAGTGAAATGAGTTGCAAGTGAGCACTCCTGGTATAGACAAAAATTGGTTCCTCCATGGATTCTGGTTTCTTACTAGGATGAAGTAAAATTGTACTCTGTGATCAAAAGTTTCAAGCCAAAGTGCCTAAAGATAAAAGCCTAAGGCCAAATCTACACGACAGCCCTATATCAGTATAACTACATCACTCAAGGGTGTGAAAAATCCACCCCCAGAGTGATGTAGTTATACTGACCTAACTCCCCTGTTTAGATAGTGCTGTGTTGCCAAGAGAGCTTCTCATGGGGACATAACTACCGCCTCTTAGGTACACAGGAGTGTCTTCACTTAAATGCTACAGCTTAGTAAAAGTGGGATCCACAAATCTCACTCAGGTCATTAGGAGCTGCCAATACTCAGCACTTTTCAAAATTCTACTACTTCTGTTTAAGAGTCTAACCTTAGGCTCCCAGGATTGAAATGTTAGGCAATATGTTTGGTGATAATTTAACAGAGCAGGGCTTGTCTAATGAAAGGGTGGCCTCAGACTGAAGTTACAGTGGACCAAGACAAATTGATTTTTATTTTTAACAATATACAAATGGACATGCAATGACTAAAACCATTTTTTAAAACCTGTGTGCAAAAAAATTGCTCCCAGCTGACACTCCTTTCTCTTAGTCTAAAGTAGAGCTGGATTTTTCAGTTTGTGGGTAATTCAAAAACATTCCACTTGTTTTGGGACAAACTGAAAAATGTTTTGGTGAATTGAGGACCTGAGAAAACATTTGCTTCAGGTTGAACAAACGTTTAGTTTATACTGACAAAAACTCACAGAAAGTTTTGGTGTTGCCAAATCTGCATTTTTCACTGAAGAAAACTGAAGTTTCAGCTGAAACTTACCCAGTTCTAGTCTTCAGAAACTTCTAGATGAGGAATTTGTCCTGGGAAGTTCTTTAATTGGCACAAAATTATTTAAGGGCAGATCACTTTCCTGAGATGACCACGTTCATCCATTGACACTAGACCCATCCGCAAAGCCCCTTTTCAGGCAAAATTCATGTTTGCTTTAACAGGGGCTTTACCTGAGCAAGAATTTCAGGATTTGGCCCATTAGTGCCTAACTATAGCCATAAGTAACTATGGAAAGAAAAAAAATACAGACAACAATAAAAATATTATCCCTTTATAATTAGAGGATTAATCTCAAGAAAGAGCATCCTGGGTTTGATTTACTCCATCTGGAAGAGGGTGATGAAAATCACAGCACCCTGTATCAGCCTCTTCTCCTGTCCTCAGGGAGGGGTCACCCCACTTGTCAGGTGCTGCCAGAAGCAACAAGGCTCCTTTGCTGACCTCAACCACCACATTTTAGGGTCCATCCTTCCAGGGTTGCAAGGGAGATGTCAGTGGCTATTTGAAATGTTAATGAGAGCCGCTTGAATACTGCTGGTCACAGTTGCTAGCCCTGGTGTGTTTGGGACAGAATTATATTCTTTCTTTGGCACCCTGCTCTATGTAAAGTGATTATAACAAATACTACTAGTAAAGTTACCAGCAAGTCAGTGAAAGGTAAGATGCCCTTACATTCCAGGGAGATATTTTGGGGCTAAGTGACTTGCATTGGCTAGGTTACCAGTAGAGCCAATCATCAGAGTATAACCAGGCTACTTTAGCCTGGTAGGAAAAAATAATGTCCCTTGAACAAAAGACAACTTCTCTCTGGTTTCAAGGAATCTGTTCTCTCTCCATTCTTAAACCACGTTTCTAAACTCTCAAGTATACAAAGAATTCACACAAAAAGCACATCCCACATTTATCTTTCCCTATGCAGAGTCTCCAAAGTGTGACAAAAGCAACCTCTCTCCTGTCTGTCCGGTGGAATGCTAGTGAAGAAATAAAGTAGACTCTTGTTTCTGCATCATTTGAAACCCGGTTTAAGTATAGAATACACCAGAGATATTGTAAGCACCCCCCCCCCCCCGCCATGCATTTTGAATTGGTGCTATGTTTGAAGGTGATCGGTGAAGGCGTGGCTCCATAACCCCATTGGAATCAATGGGAGTTTTACCATTTTCTTCAACAAGGCAGAGATTTCACAAGCTGGGTCAAGCAGAAGGCAGCTGTGTTTTAGATCATTACTTAGCTTGCTACAAGTAAGCCATGCGGTAAGCTGTTGGGAAGACCTGAGCCAATGCCCATGGAAGTTAAAAGGAAAAATTCCATCGACTTTCATTGGGTTTTAGAGCCGCTCGTAAGCATCAGCACAAAAAACAGTTGGTGAAGCGGTATATCTGGATTGATGTTGTGTTTTTACACCTCCCACCCCGCCCCAAGTTCTTTACTAATAACCATAATGCCTCTGTAAGGTAATAAGTACTATCTCTGGTCTACAGGGAAGTAAACTGGGTACTGAGATTCAGGGCCTAATTTTCAGAGGAGTTGAGCCTCCAGAACTCATGTGGGAATTAATGAAACAGAGGGTGCTCTTCACCTCTGAATATCAGGCCCTACGCAACTGACTCCTGTCCACAGTGGGAATCAATCAATCCAGGATTAGAATGCACAAGTTATTGGTTCTTAGACCAAAAAACCCTTTGTTTGATAGGGTTGTATTAAAAGCTATTTATTTGCTGAAACTACTTAAAGAAAGGAAGTGTAGTCATCTGCTGACAGCATTAATCATCATTACCACACAGTCTGTCATTTTAATTAGAGAATAATGTATAATATAGCTTCCTGATATGCAGTGAACAATGATATGAATTTTGGTATTTTCTGTGGTAAGGACCAAATCCAAATAAATTGCACACTGAGTGGCATGTTATGCAACTACAGAAAACAGTAAGATTATAAGACAGCTAAAAGCCTCTATATGAGCGGTATTGCATGTATACATATGGGCAACAAAACCCCTCTACTCGCCTCACACCATACAAAGGGGAGAGAAATGTGTGGAAAATATGGTAGAAAGGGAGGGAAAAGATGGCTACGCTTGACTTTTCCCCATATCAACCCTGTCTGGAAAATGTCTGTGCAGCCATCAACCATGAGGGGGGCTGGGAAGAGAAACAGAAAATTTGGGCAGGAGTCACTGTAAGCCTCATGCCCTCTGAGAGAAGCTGCACAGGCAGCCCAGTAAGAGTTGCAGGAAGTTATGCTGTTTGAGGCAGAATTAATTCCCCTGCACATTGTAAATCTCCAACACCTCGACCACACACAGTACAGTCGTGGGCTGGCTGATCCATGGCAGTCTAGTTATCAACCCAGGCCTGTGCCCAGGGGACAACTGGAGGGAAACGCAGTGGAACAGCGTGTTGCTGGACAAGAACCATTGGGCTGGGGACTTGGTTTCTTACTGATCCAAAGATGCTGGTCTCCTTCCTGTTCTCAATATGCCAGTTAGTTCAAACACTAACTTGTTGCCTTTCAACAACTTTTAAGCAGGAGGTGAACGTACCCCTACGGTTTTGATTGCGTAAGCTAGTCAGACTGTCAAACAGGCCCCTAATTTCCCTTCTTATACCTCAGTTTGCTTCGTTCCCTTGCAGAGGCTCTCTTGTTACTTTGTTATTGGTATAACAGTCCATACAACTAAAGGATTTGCATTCTTTCCCTGGATCCTGCAGGCAGTCCACCACTATCTGTATTGGTGAGATACAAAATGTGTGCTCCATGTTCTAAAACAGATCTGCTCATCTAGTATGCTTCATTCTATTACTGTCGGCCATAGCAGACATCAAGGATGTATAAACTATAATCTGGGAATGTACCAGTTGGAAGTGACGGGGGAGGAGAAAGCCCTGGGTGTATTGATTCATCATATGATGACTATGAGCCACCAATGTGATGTAGCTGTGATAAACGCTAATGCAGTCCTAAGAAACATCCAGAGAAGTATTTCCAGTAGAGATGGGAAGCATTAGGACCATTATACAAGGAATGGATGAGACCTCATCTGGAATACTATGTGCAATTCTAGCCTCCCGTGTTTAAGAAAGGTGAATTATAACTGGAACAGGTACAAAGAAGGGCTACTAGAATGATCAGAGGAATGGAAAACCTACCTAAGGAGTGGAGACTCAAAGAGCTTGGCATACTTAGGCTAGCCAAAAGAAGGTTAAGGGGAGATATGATTGCTGTCTATAAATACATCAGAGGAATAAATACCAGGGAGGGAAAGTTAAGTACCAATGTGGACACAAAAACAAATGGATCTAAACTGGCCATCAATAAGTTTAGGCTTGAAATTAGGCAAAAGTTTCTAACCATCAGAACAGTGACGTTCTCAAACAGCCTTCCAAGGGGAGCTGTGTGGGCAAAAAACCTAACTGACTTCAAGACTGAGCTTGCTAAGTTTATGGAGGGGATGGTCTGATGAGACTGCCTACAATGGCATGTAGCGGATCTGCAACTGCTAGCAACAAAGATCTCCAATGGCGAGTGATGGGAGACTAGATGAGGAGGGCTCTGAGTTACTACAGAAAATTCTTTCCCAGATGTCTGGCTGATGGGTCTTACCCACAGGCTTAAGGTCTAAGTGATTGCCATATTTGGGGTCAGCAAGGAATTTTTTCCCAGGTCAGATTGGCAGAAACCCTAGTTTCCCCCCTTCCTTTGCAGCCTGGGGGTACTTGTAGGTTTAAACTAGTGTAAACAGTGGATTCTCTGTAACTTGAAGTCTTTAAATCATGATTTGAGGACATCAGTAGCTCAGCCAGAGGTTTTGGGTCTATTACAGGAGTGGGTGGGTGAGATTCTGAGGCCTGCAATGTGCAGGAGGTCAGACTGGATAATCACAATGGTCCCGTCTGGCCTTTAAGTCAATAAATCTGAGAAAAATTGGTGTCACCAAAACAAAATAAAGAAGTTAATAAATTACACAGAAAATAAATTCATAGCCCAAAGAATACGTGTTAGTGGAGCACGTATGATGGGAAAAGATCAGGATTTGACCTCCTGTTAGATATCAGTCTCATTACTATCGGTGGCATCTGGGATAGCTAGAAAATTAAACACAGTGATAACTGACTCCATGGTTTACGATTACCTCACATGTGTCAAATGATCTACTTTTTATTGCTGCCATATAACTTATCTCCATGGAGAGCCTCCATTTCCATTCATCTTCCATTTAAAGAAAGGTTCTTACCCTTCTGGTAATGAAGAATGCTCTGACGCTAAATCAACATAGTGCTATCTTGTTTGCAAGCCGTGAGATAGTAACAATACAGTTACACAACCATGGTGTGAACTTTATCTGTCTGAATAGGGTGTTTAAAGTCTATTTTTGATCATTTAAAATCTTTACTTTTAGGACAGTTTGTCTGAGACAAAGAGCAAGATGTAATTTCTAAAATGCATCTGACGAAGTGGGTATTAGCCCACGAAAGCTTATGCTTCAATACTTTAGTTAGTCTTTAAGGTGCCACAGGACTCTGTGTTACCTCTGCTATTCCAGACTAACACGGCTACCTCTCTGATTTATAACACAATGTCCATTCAAAAAGGTATATTAGTGAATTAGCACAGAAAAAGTATTTACTTTTGCACTCTGCCCTTCCAAAAAGATGTCATGGTTCCAATGAATTTCAATGCAGTTTAGCGCTGTGGCACCCTTTCCCCCCAAGTGTCCATATTTATAGCTTTGAAATGTTGGCAGGTAAGAAACCTCCCCTTCTCTTCCCTGATGGCACAGACAGGCAGTAGAGCTGCACTGGAAGAGTAGAACAGAATGGCTTAAGGAGAGCAACAGAACGTCCTTTTATACTCTCTCAAGCATTACATTGGCTGAATGACTGCCTTGTTCAAGGTGGGACTGTTTAATGCATTAGTTACATGTTCTGTTCAAAGTGGGTACTCAGACTCTAAAAACACCCTGCCTGGCAGCTCTGCTTCATTTCATCCTCAGCATAACTAATGTAAATAAGGTGCATCTTCTGGACTGCAGTAGACATGACAACTGAAACGGTGTCTTAAGACACAGCTGGCCTTCACCGTGTTTTGTCATTATGCAGCCTGAGTTTCTTTTAGCTCCATAGTGGCAGCAGGGTGCACAGATCTGTTTTTCTGCAGATATCACTGCATTTTGCTTTCCCAGTCTCAGTCTGTAGTTTGCTGTTTCCGGACCCCCTCTTTATGTTACTGGAAGCATGATGCTTTCTTGATGCAGAATGGGAAAATGTCTGAATTCACAGATGTATAAATGTTAACCACACAAAGCTAAAACCTGGGGCCCAGATCCTAGACATCTTATCTAAAGAAGTCTTCCTTATGCACGCTGGGGGTTCATGGATTTCAAAGGGATTGTTTATAGGCATAAAGGATATATGTGCAGATGAACAGCACAATGAGATCTGCTTTTGACTTTGATTTTGACAATGTAACTGGAGACTAGTAAGGAGAATGATAAAGAATTTCTAAGCAAGATTAAGCAGCACACAAATAGTTTCATTTGACTGTATGTTGAGATTGTTATCCGAGCATTCTCACCTTTTTACATCATCATTTCTCAATGCTTGTGATGGAGCATTTTGGAATTGAAATCTTACTTGTGGCAACTTTTGGCAATGTCCAGTACACTGTATGCCTGCTTGAGGCCGTGACATCCAATGATTAGAGCAGGGAACCACTGGGCTCTGTCACTAATACATTTTGATCTAGGACAAGCCACTGAACTTCTGTGTGCCTGAGTTTCCTTGTCAGTAAAGTGGGCACCATAATATGTACTGCCCTCACCAGCATATTTTCAGAACCCCAGTACAGTATCTGTAAAGGCCTTGGATGAAAGTGCCATAAAAAGTGCAAAAAAGCATCTTTCACGGGAAAGTGCATATAACAAGTTTGCCATGTTGAATGTAATAGGCTGGTGTAAGAAATATAATGCAATGTGATCTGTGACATTCCATGGGACTGCAAGTGCAGAGCCGAATGCCAGTTTACTTACAGATTGCCTGCTGGTTTGGGGATTCCACTTCACACCCCTTTCACGTCTATGTTGTAATGTTGTATATTTACAGACACCAGAGTTGTCCAGTTTAATTGACATGTGGCATCAGGGTAAAAAAATCCAGGACCTTTTGCTCCTAAATAAGACCACTAAAACTTGAGCCGTATTTTAAAAGAACAGACCTGTTAGATCCTTTGCATTTACAGCACACCTTCTAGCCAAAAAAACTCAAAGCATTTTACCACATCAGTGAACTCCTCTAAACCCATCACTGTGAAGTAAGGATGTATTATTATCCCTTTTAATAAAAAGGAAGAAACTGAGGCACATAAAATGTTAGGTAACTTGCCCTAGTTCATACAGGAGGTCTGTGCAGAGAGTAAAGACCCAGATCTCCTGACTCACAGTCTTAGTTTCAGCCCCAGTATCTGCCCTCCTCCACCAGAGATCTAAATTATATATCAATCTTTGCCATAGACTTGCTGTGTGAGCTTGGGAAAATCACCAATCTTCTCCATGCCTTGGTTTCTTCCTCTGTGAAACAGGGATAATATCTATTGCACAGAGATGCTGTGAAACTTAATTTACTAATGTCTGGAAAGCTCTTTGCATTCTTCCAATGGAAAATATGACATCAGTGTGAAGTGAATTGTGCTGTAGTACCCAGGCACTATAGCAGGGGCACTAAAATAGCACAGTAAGACCTGCTTCCCCATAAGATGTCAGTGGTCTCCGCTGCAGATGCTCAGCAGGTTCACTGACATCTACACATATACAAAGGAAGGGCTCTGAGGCTGACTGTGTTCACAACCAAACAGAGCTTTATTCCAAGATACCTTCCTATTAGCAAATGGTTTATACTCCAGAAAACCCCTTACTTTCATATCCTCCTATTGGTGGGCTGCAAATTACCATGCATCAGGCACAAATCTTCAAGGTTGGAATCTGACAACTGGACCCAGATTTACCAAATACTCAGACGCCTGCTTATTCTGTTTCCAGTGAAAGCAACCAACCCTTTGCCCACCTCCCCCATGTCCATTCCAAGCCCCACCTGCGCCCTCACCTTTAATCTGAAATCTGGACCTTACATTTGGTTGATGTCTGGGTTAAACCAAACTGCTCAGGTTACACAGGATCAGTTTATGGACAAATTTCTAGTTATTAATGTGCTGAGTCGCCCTAGTAGCATATCATCATCTGCTTACTGTATGAGGTAGAGGCATGCAATTAATCAAAGAGGTAATATGTTCAGTTAAGCTTTTATACAATACTTACTTTAGCAGGCATGAGTAGGAGCAACAAGAAGACAGGCAAATTACGGGGGAGGGGAGGTTTACTACTGAGGCAGTAATTTAGAGGAATTGCTTTTACATTAATTTGGTTATCCATGTGGTTCAATGTTTTGGCTAAATATAGAACATCCAAAGCTTTTACAATGCAAAACAAATGACTAAAAATAGGAACTAGGGAGAAAAAAACAAAACACCAACAACAAGCCACAAACAGTGCAATAGGAAATGCTACAGGGAACTTATTCAAGTACATCTTTTGCAGTTTCTCAGACGATCACAGTTATAAAATGAATCATGCCTGGGCTATAGTGTAATTTTGACTCTGATTTGTTGACAAGGGGTAACTGATTTGCATAGCAATACCGCAAACTGTATTTCTCTGTATCAGCATCTACAAAAATACACATCAGTAAGCAATGAAACCAGTGGTTGCAATAGATGAGAGACTTTCCATAGGAGAGTCCAGTCCGGTCAGGCACCAAGCAATCTCAACTTCTAATGGAGTTGAGAGCAGTCAGCAGCTCACAGCACTGGGGCCATAGGAAAGGGACTATAAGGAGACATTTTTTTGTTCTGCCAAATTGTTATTTCAAATTTTCTCAAGACAGCTTAAGTAAAAGTGCTGCAGATTGGCCCAACCACAAGGATTGAATCTGGGCCTTTGGGAGTTTACAACATGAGCCTCTCCTGCTTGGGTTAAAGGAGTAGGAGTAGGTTTTTAAAGGCACAAATGGTATTGATGTTCATTGGGAGTTAGGTATCTAACTGCCATTCATGTTTCTGAAAATCTACCCCAAGGCCCATTAGCTCCAAGGCAGTAGCAGCCTAGTAAATCTCTATGTGATCTAGCCACTAGAGGGGAACAGAGAGCCACGGTGATTTAGCATGGGCTACATATGTTAAGATTACATTCTTGACAGAGCAGTCTAGAAAGGATTATTGGACCAGTACTAGCACTGGCCTACATAACATATTCAGACACTCTTAGCATAGCAGATAATAGCTTTCATTAAAGATCTCATTATTTGTTACTGTGGATTTAGGAAGTTATCAATACTGGGGTTTAATATTAAGGATAAAAGAAGTGACTAGACTAGAGCTCATTGAAAAATGAGGACATTTTCCATGTTTTTCCTAGAAGAATTTCAAAATTTTTCAATCATGTCTAAATGTGACCCTGGGATTTGATATTGTAGGACCATGATGTTCATTCATGTTTACTTCTTTCACTTTTCCTTTAGGGGATGCAACGTTTTGAAAAACAAACAAAAGTTCAAGGCCTGTCTAACTTTTAAGAGGGTCTTAATCCAACACTAACTATTGAAATTCTGCCTCATTTCATGTACTAAGTCACCCTACAGCACCTGGTTAATTCTCTCTGTAGAAGCAAACCTTATTCAGTTTAGTTCAAATAAGGTGAGCAGTATTTAGTCATTTATGATCTTTTAGATGCAGATGTTAAATATCCCAAGAGGTACCAGTTTAGAAAAAAGTCCTGAAAAGATTTTCAAAGCTATCCAAGTCCCAATCTGGATGCCCATTTCCAATTTATTTCTAATGGGGTTTGGACACCAAATTCCCATTAGGTAGCTTTGAAAAACCTCTCCTAAATATACAGGACCTGCAGTTCCCCCAAGACCTCCACTGAGCTTAAGTGATCCATAGCAGATTCTATAGACTCTTGATTTCTATAGACTCTAGACTCTTGACCAGTTGACAAGATGCCCACTTGTGTCAAAAAAAGTGGGGTGTGGAAGAATGCGGTGTGTGTGTGAGTGAGTGAGAGAGAGCAGCGATGCCATCCCTGTGTGGGGGTGGAGGCAGAGGCAGGGCTCAGGCAAGCAGTGATGCCAGCCCCAGCCTTTGAGATATATGGTCACTCTATCCAGTATGTGCATTGCTGCTCATCCAAACCCTGCCTGCCTCCTGTGTGGGGCAGGGTCCTCGGAAGAGAGGCTCGGAACAGCCCCGCGCAGTGTTCTGTTTTTGCTTTGGGAAATATGGTCACCCCTTCTTGAGAAACAGTTACATTTTTTTCTTAAATACCCATGACTATATCATCCCCCTGTCAGAGTTTGCCATGTAAGAGCTGTGAATTTTTCAAGCTTACACTCAAAGTTTTCACCACTTCATTCTCTCATGGGTGGGAATGAGGTTTGACCTCTTTCTCACTCACTAGGCAGTGCTATTAACCCCCTAAACCCAAGTATCGTGTGGGGCGGAAGCACGGGAATCCAAGGCCATTGGTCTGGCCATCTGAGTTTTTATGCTGCTCCCAGAACTGTCCTGGCCCACCCCTGCCTCCAGGACAGCATGCACATATCTGTACCTCAACTTCCCAAGTTGGCAGTGCACAGATCCAATGCATTGGCCCATCTTTAATTTGGGTATTTGTACTTAAAAAGAAATGCTTGATTGTAGTTACCGGTATTAGCAGAACACATTAAATATCACTAGGCCAGATTCTGTCACACTGTACCTTACTCAGCGTATTACACAGTGACTAAGGAGAGCAAAATATGGCCCTATGCCATTATTGTTGTTCAAAAGACAAAACAAAATCTTGATCCAAGTTCAGAACTGGTTAAGTGGGAGCAGTAAGTGGGAGCTACTCCATTGTCTTAGTTACGCACTACTGCAAAACAGAGTCCCTCAGGCCTCCCTTGTGCTGTACATATGTGTACTCCCAGCCCCAGAGATGTTACCAGTTGCATCTGCTTATACTAAGCTTGACTTAGGGCCATAATTACATCCATATACAATGTGTTTTACAAACGGGCTAATGTTTTTTCCTTGTAATCTCTTATTCCCCTTTCAGAAGTGTTAAAAAGTCCCTGCTGTTTGGGCTCAGTGCCTTTATGGATTTGACAGATTTTAAAACAGCCAGTGGGTGATTTTCCATGTACTTTGTGCTTTCAAAGTAACATCATTGAAAATGTTTGCCTTGGACAAGGTTCCTCAGTGCAGGCTGATCAGTACCTTCTTTATCTGGTTTCCTGCCAGTGTGAACTTTTAAAAAATTTTTGCTAAAGGAGCTCCTTCCCTAGTTGTAAGAGCTCCTCATATGGAATTGGTTTGGTGGGTTAAGAGTGTGCTGCACTGCAATTAGAAGTGGCAAGTGGGAAAGAAATTCTGGCTCCCCTGAAAACACCCAACACAATCACTGGAAAAAGCAGATTTAATACTTTACTGTATATGCTGCCTTGCTATTCAGGCAACAGTCATTCACTTCAACAGAAGCTCTCCTGTGTGAGGACTAAGTAAGGATCTAAAGATTTGGCCAGTCAGGAGAAGAGAAAGCCATTGATGGCAGGGGACTGTGTAGCTTATAAAATGCAGCTCCTGCAAAGCTTAACATTCTGTGGGTTCCACGGGAATGATGTAGTTCTCAAGACTATACAAATAAAAACACTCTCAGAAGAAGTTTAACAACCCCGCAGACTGCCCTTGGTTCATAAGGATTTTCCTCTCGTTTCTTCAAGTTAGAAAACCAACAAGATCAAATTTACAATTTCTAATGGGAATCCCTGGTTTAAATTTAGAGCAATAGGAAGTAATACTAGGTAAACCTCCAGCATTAGAGCAATTGAGTAGATGATGCAATCAGCATGATTTTGGGATAAGGCAGCACCAACACTAGCTTTATAAGTATCCAGTGTTCAAAACAGTACAGTCACTAGATCTGTGTAGTATGTTCTGAAGCGAGGGTCAAACCCTGCTTGCCTTTTGTGAGGCACATTGGATTACTCGCATGCATAAAGAAAGCAGGATTCGGCCTTTGGAGAGACAATGGATTTGCTAAATACATAGTTTTTGCCATATAATGCAGCATTTTAAAAAGTCATTTCTTCTCCCTCTATGTTGTCAGGTTATTGGGTGCAGTAACTAGGCACAACAGCATAGAGATGAACAAGGTTCTTCCGCACCCCATTGACTCTAGTTCTATTTGTGAACTTCTCAGCCTTGCTGTATTTCAGTCAGTGTTTTAGGGGTATCTGATTTTTCCATATGCGGAGGAGATGCTGGGCATGACTGTTCCTAGAATGCAGAGCGGCTCTCTCACTTTGGGATTTATTAAACAGGATGCACTATTTGGCTTTCGATCTAGAGTAAGTTTTGGCTAGGAGTTAGGATCAGGGCTGGGAGCATATTGTGACTTGACAGTGCTCGAGTCTTGTGAGCTACTCTGAAATTTCTGCCATTTGGGGCTGTAAGGTCATGAAAATATCCGTTTCCATTAAGTTTGTGATGCACTGGAACCAGAAAATTGGACTCCTATGGTTATGGGACCAAAGATGTAAGGGTGGGTCTTTGCTCCTATCCACATCCTCAAAGTTAGAAGGGGTTTGGATTTAAGATTCTGGTTTTGGCCCATCTCTACTTTTTTGGTAACCACAGAATGAAGCCTTTGGGCATAATATTAGCTGACATGTTTTGGGCTCCTTTTAGTTTTCTTCATATAGAACATGGATGAAGACATTCACCTGTGTCTTTTTGTTTATGTCTCCTGAGGTGATTCAGCAGTCTTCCTAGTCAGTGCACCACTTCTTGCCAGAGCTATATGCTGTCTAACGCATACAATACTTTTTGCTTCACTACATACTGCATATCCCGCTCTGGATCTGCCTTTCCTTCTCCATGAGGTTGGAGCAAAGTCTACACAATTCAATACAAACCATTTCACACCCATCTCATGCAGCGGAAACTCTATGGAGATGGAAATAAGTCCTGTCAACAATATAGAATTTACCTTTCTATTCAAGGCAAGGAATTGAATTTGCAATTTAGGATTTCTGAGAACCTATAAAGGCTCCTGCTGGAACATAAAATAGTCTCCCTGCTGCCAATGTATCTGACAGATACAAAGAAGAACCAGCCAGCCTAGAGACCTTCAAGATGCTTTGTTGTTGACCTCACCCTGAAGTTGCGTCACTGGTTCGTTCACTTATTGGGTTTGTTAACTGTTACTATAAATTCTTGCTACACCCAGCAACAGTGTTGTACCCACTAAACCAGTTGCTTCAGAACAGCGAATGCTGGAAATGGGTAAAGCAGTGCAAAGAGGCTTTCCAGCAGGATGATGCCACCCACCCATCATGGGTTGCATGACATGATGGATGGGCTGCAAGGCTCATCCATGATGCCAGCCCAGAGGCACCAATTCAGACAAGTGACATGAGAGGCCCTGCTGTTGCAGCCTTGAGCTACACTGTTCTTGGTCACCCATAAATAGCAGAGGCAAAAGGTGGAGAAGTTGAGGTAGGCAGAAAAGTTACACGGCCAAAAACTTTTCTAGACGATGTAGTGTCAGCTTATGGAGTTTACACTGCGAAAGCAAGGAGAATGCAGCATAGCAGGCTGGGTTTTATGCTTCAGAAACCCGAAGAGTGCATTATACATTGGAAACTATTACAGTTTGTGTGACAAAGAACAGTCAATTAAGGACTCAGGGTAGGGCTACGCTACCCACCGGATTGGTGGGTTGTGTTCGATGTTTCGGGGATCGATTTATCACGTCTCGCCTAGACACAATAAATCAATCCCCTAAAGTGCTCCCGTTGACTCCGGAACTCCAGTTCTCCAAGAGGAGTAAGCAGAGTCGACCAGGACGGCCAGGTAAATCGCACTAAGGTACTTCGACTGCAAATAGCGTTGCTGAAGTGGTGTACCTTAGTTCAACCTCCCCCCTCCCCCCCCACTAGTGTAGCCCAGGCCTCAGTGCTTTGCTGGTGAACTAAGCACAGGCCATCAATTGGACAAAGAGAGAATCCCAGGAAGTCCCCCTGAGTTGACTATAGTGTTCTGGGCACTGCCTTCTGGACGCTCCTGTTTCAAGACTACTAGATTTTCTCCTGAGGAAGACCCTTCCGCTAGGGAAGACTCAAGGATTCTCCCCAGTCTCTCCCTGTCAGCTGTAGTGCCTGGAGATACATAGATAATGGCAAAATTGCCCTCAGGAGTGGGCTCATCTAGATTCAAAGTCAGATGTGGGTGACATTGCCTGGGGACTGCATTAAACTGTTTACTTTTCATTTATATAAAGACTGTTCCAAGGCATGTTTGAATACATATAGAGGTCTGTCTGTTATTCCTGGAATCTGGCAGTGTCCTTAGTTTTGTAAGTTACAGGGAGTGATAGAGAAGTGACCATTATTTTGGCAAGGAAGATGTTCATTATGGGGGAAAGCAGGAAAAGAGAAAACCTGAACTTGACTATTATTTGACTCGTTCTGCCACTCCACTCTGAGCCACTGTAAAATGACCTCATCTGATGATGCAGCATGGAAGTTTGAGCTGTATTATTCTGCACTGTAATGCTTCTGGGGTGAACAGGGCTCTTGTCAGTAGGGACACAGAAATATTAAGACAGAGGAAGCTGATAAAATAGGTCAGGATATTTCTAAGTGTTTGTCTAAGCTGCTTTTCAGTGCTCATGAAAGGTGTCAAACGGATAGGGCTGAAGACTGAAATCCTTTATACATCCACTGAAGAGATGCCAAATGCGTACACAGTCTCCACAAGCTGCTTTATAGCAATGGCTCCATCTTATTCTAGAAAGGCTCAACTCTAGGTTGCCCTCTAGGGCTAAGAGGTAGTTTAGTCTCCTTGTCCATACAGACGTCTCTCTCTACTGTCTGGTGCCAGGAACTTCAGATAATTTTTTACTACTTAGTCAATGAAGTGTATTTGCAAAAATATTAACAGTGTGTGTCATGCTCTTACAGTTCTAACTCTGAAGTTGTTGAATTATTCAGTAGTGTCCCAGCAAACAAAAAATGAACACATCAAATTCACTAATAACAAAATCCTATTAAAATTATTTTCTCACCATGGAAATGCGAGTCATGAGATCCTTGGTAACAGGCGTCTCAATCTGCAGGGCAGATCCTATTTTACATTCTTAGAGCTGTGCTAAGTCAGAGTTATGATGATTTACCCCAGCTAAAGACCTGGTCCTGGATGTTTATTGCACCTTTTGAAATATTGTGGACTTCACATTACAATAAAAAAACCCACATTTTTGGGGTATAACAGGACAGTAGTCTGATCTGTTGCGGACCTGTAGCAAAATCTGTTGTGATTTAGTGATTTTTGTCCCCTCAGAAGCCAGCTTAGGTGTTTTTCCAGGGGGATTTGACTAAAAACACCGTGTATGGGAACCAGAAATAAAGCAATGGCAATCAAGATCCCGCCCCTCCATAACAACATTTTAAATCTAGTCTTTAAACAAATGTATATCTATACACAATTCATCCTCTTAATAGCAGATGAAGGCACTCTTCTTTTGCTATTAGCTTCATTCCTGTTTATCATGGTTTGTAGATAGGTACCCAGAATAACATCCGTTAATTTATATTTTTCTTTTGGTAGAGTTTTTTTTTTTTAAAAAAAACACCAATAAGATATGAAAGGGAGCAGATTTTTGGTGTTATCTTGGAGTCATGCTGCAATTAGACTGAAGGTAAAGAGACTTTAATCAGTCAAGTGCAATATCCGCAATCTGCAGTCTAACCCTGCATGGGGCTGAAAGGAGGCAAAGGAGAGAGGCGGGGAATCAGCCATTCAGTCTAATAGGGAGCTACTCCCAAACCTAGCATGAGGCTGAGTTGCAGAACAGATATTTGCCAGTCAATGGGCTGCTGTATTCCTCATTTCTGTCACATGGATGAACACTCAGAACCATTGCCTGAGTCATATCGAGCCTGCTCCCAAACCTTTGGGAGGTCTCTCTTTATCTGTGAAAAGGATGTGAGTGTGTCACTATGCTGACTGAGCGTGATGTGCATTTCTCCACAGTCTGCAGGCGTGGCCTGTGCCTCTGCTGAATGAATGTGCTCACTTCAGCAATGGTCTGATCCCAAGATCTTTGCAGTCAAGGGGAATCTTTTGTGCTTGTGAGAAGTGCACGATGAACAGCTCTGGAAAGGAAAGATTTTCATTTCTCCACAGAACAATTACAACATGGGCAGTGGCAGCGCAGGTCTCCTCAGACCAGCCTACCAGTGCTCTGGAGGGGTTCTCAGAGACAGTAGGCCGCTCTCTGTACTCACTGTTCCAATGCTTGGATTCTACTTGGATGGCTAACAAGGATACCAGGTCATGCCAGTTCTGATAGCATTTTCTTATGAGAGTCCTTAGCCAGCCAAACTCTGAACGTAGAACCTGACCCCTAACTGTTGATGATCTGTGACGTACGGTACCTTCTCTCTGAAAGTGTATGTCATTGCCACCTCTCTCCTGCATCAAAACTCACAGCTGCTGGAAAGCATGAGAGGAGGGGGAGCTAGGCAGCCACTAACTGAAGCCACGGTCTCATCAAGATGTGGATCTGCCTTATCAAGTGAACTATCACACTAGCACCCCGCTGTCCTCTTACTGCCCATTCTGTTTGCTTTGTGAGCCTCATTATTAAGTTATATTCAATTTTAGGCCCTGATCATGCAATGAGCTCCTCATGAGCCAATCTCATGCAAGGCCCATTGAAATCATGCACACTGTTCACTTCATGCTTGGTGGGGGTCTTTATTTGTCTGTTCTTTAGGGCAGGATGAACTATGTTTTTACTTGGCTCCGGCCATGCTCCACCACCCTTCTTCACACTAACCAAGCAATAAATTATGCCATGGGTATTTCCACTGAGATCCATTGAACTTCCTGTGGCATAAGGCACTACTTAATTTGAGGAACAGTGGCGGACTCAAGCCCTTTGATGAATCAACCATCTTACACATTCCTGAACTTCAAAAAAATAAATATAGAGCTAAGAGGCCGTATATATTAGCAACTGTACCGATCTGTTCCTGGAAAGTCTTACTTGATATTATTTAACGAACAATTATTGTGTAAGATAGAAGGAAAATAATCAGACTACTTAATTTATTGGCTCTAATTGATGTGGATACTATAAACAAATGTCAGAAAGTCCCAGTTGTACCCAGAATGTTAAGGCCCCTGAAGTTTTTTTTTAAAAGCAGAAAAATCTTCACTATATTTTAATATAGCTATTAAATTCAGCTGAAAAATTAACTTTCACCCATTACAAGTTTCTTATTAAATCTCTATCAAGAATCATAGGTGAATTAATCTCTCCTACACTTTCCTTGCCCTGTATTTTAGTCTTTGCAGCATGCTTCAGGATATAGTGATATGTGAGAACTTGTAACCATTCATAATTAAAGGACTGATTTATTACAAAATATATCGCTTAGCTGCAAATCCTTTGTCTGAAAGTCATTTTGGGTTCTTTTGAATTTAGGGCATATGAAATAAAATTGGGATCGCATACTCTTCAGTGGTGTATGGGAGGAATTTCTGGGTGACAGTTGAAGCAGAAATCAGATATGAACAATGAAATATTTTTTTTGCTGAAATAAGGTAATAAATGAAAAAATACATATATTTACCATATGAGTCAAGGAAAATGGTATTGAACATTTCAGCTAAGAAGTGGAATTGATAAAAGTTCACAACACAGAGAAAGCTTTATACCACATCTTAAAGGGACAGTCTTAATTCTGTCAAAAATATTAATCCGCACTTTATTTTTGTATATCTGTTTGTAGCATTCACAGAAGTCTCTATATGACATTTTTTTGGTTCCAGTTCAAACGCTTCAGTACTCATTTTAAAAACCCCACAGAACTAATCCTGTCAGTTTAGCAGTCATGACCAACCCATCGATACCAAAGCAGGATATCCACACATTAACTGCAAACACATTTCAACGAGGAAACAAATTTCAGTTTCAAGCTTCCAGGTCATTTTTAAGAGAGCTGGGGAAAAAGGAAAACATATATAAAATGTAAACTACATTGACAGTTTCTTTATAAGGCCAGGGTAGAGACCAGAATCTGTTTTGCTTGCAGATAGGGATTTACCAGTGCATGTCACACGAGAGAGCATTTGCCATTAGTTTATTCCAAAGAAACTATAGACTGATTGAGTCCTCCTCCTGTCTGACACTTGCGCATACTTGATTAGCCAGCACTGTTCATATCTGCTCATAGGTGGCAAAACAGAAGACCATGTGATGCAGCTGTTGCTATGGTATCTATGGGTTTTTAAGGAACAGTAGCACAAACCCTTGGAGCTGACACCTGAGTTAAAGGGACATTGGCAAAGGTGACAGACGCAACATTCTTCACCTCCCGCATTCATTTTTGGTCAGATTTTCAAAAGTATTAAGTGTGTGCAGCTCTCAGGGGCTTCAATGGGCATTGTGTGTGCTTAAAGCTTTTGGGGGGGGGAATGGGGGGGGGGGGAAATCAAGCCATTTATTTCTAAATGCCTCCCTAGTACAGAAAAAAACCAACAACTATTTACCTTAAAATAAGGACTGCAGCATCTTAGAAACCCAGCTCCTCACCTGCATGAGAAACTACAGTGCATGCAATGGCACAACAGCTGGCATATTGCATTGACCCTTCCCTGTCTCCGTTTCATGCATGTGAGCCTAGAGAGGTTATACATGTACCAAAAACATCTTGCTCCCAGTATGCTTCACAAAGCAGGATTCTGTCTATTCTAATCCCCTGCCGGGGAATGCAAGCACGAATCCAGCAGGTGGGAGAGAAGGCGTACAGCATGAGGTACATGTGCAACTCACAACGCATACAGCAGTTCTAGGGTGGTCATTTCAGCCAGCCCAGAAGCAGCGGTTGTAACACTGCTGAAGCCCTCATTTTTGGAGCAAAACATTATCAGGAAGATTTTTTTCCCTTCAAATGGAAGGTTTAAAGGAGCAACTAATAAAGGTGTCTTTGTTTGGACGAGCCTTCTTTGAACGACCCAAACTGCTGGGGGCTGCAAAACCTCATCCTACAATGCTGCTGGAGCTTTCTTTTTCTCTGTAATTGTTTTGGTGAGGTGGAAGTCATTGAGGTGTACAGGGGGGGAGGGGGGAGAAGGGAGAGGGGAGGATGCCTGGGTTACCCTGGGAAAGAAATTGTGGTTGTAGGCATCCATCATGTAGGGGGATATTATTTGGGACCCACCCTCTGAAGCGCCTACATGTGATACTCCTGGCAGGCTACCAGTGATTGAAATACCGTGACATGCCAGGATCCCTCATGAGGAGCTGACAGTTACAGCTTGATTCAAGTCCGGCTGTCGGGTCTGGGTAGTTCTTATTTTATCTGGAGCACTTTCCCATCCCTACAGTCATCTTTGATTATGTCCACTGAAATCCACTGACATCTTTTCTACACAACCATATCAAGCTGGCCAGTAGCAATGAAACAGGAAGAGAGGTGGAGCTAATGATGGAAGAATCTGGCCTGTATTGGACAAGAACACAAGGGAATTTGTTGCTTCGCATCCTGAACATTTACGCTTCCCCCGCTGCCAAAATTCTAAGAGAGAATTTAAAATGGATTCCTTCTCCTTGCTACTTCCATTTTGAATATTAGTGATCACTGCATTTATCACTGAAATACATGTTGTTTCAGATGAAAGTATATGATGCTATTTATATTTGATAGAAATGCAAAATGGTTAGTAAATTTGATCTATAAAACAAGTACCTGCAAGAGTCGCGTGTGGTTTAATAGTTCACTCACATGAACTGGTGATAAAATATGCATTAGATTAATGTATGATCTGATATTATCAGGCTTATTTTTTCCTGACAGAGCATTAAAAATTTAAAATGACTTTTCAGCAACAAGTTTCTTTCAATGACCTAACCAATCCTTATTCTAGAGTGAATTACAGCCTGAGCCTGCCACCCTTAACCATGAATAGTCCCGTTTTACATAACTAGCCCCACGGACACCAGGGGGGGTACTCAAGTGAGTAGGGATTGCAGGGCTGGGCCAATAGTTTGTAGAAGAAGAAGTTGCTTCCATGTGTTGTTGAAATATTTATTATTCTTGGCTTATGAAAATATCTCTATTAAATCTCTTTGGGAATAAGAAATTATGTTTTAATGTACAACATGGAGGTACTTCATGACAACACTGCTCATGTTCAGAAGTTCAAACAAGCGGGCTGATGAAAGAAATAAGAGGTAAAATGATGTGAGTTTGGGAACTGTTATTGAAGGTGTTTCCAGAGGACTAGTACATGGATGAATTTCTTTCCCTCTTTTCTCTCTCTTTTGGTCATCCAGCGTGATAAAC
Source organism: Sternotherus odoratus (assembly GCA_032164245.1). NCBI lineage: Eukaryota > Metazoa > Chordata > Testudines > Kinosternidae > Sternotherus > Sternotherus odoratus. The sequence continues at coordinate 14,572,948 of JAVMKO010000011.1, read as the reverse complement.
CTCCCACTTCCATCATAGGGCCAGGTTATCACTGACTTAGTTGGAGACAGGATATCACCCCCAATCTCTAATTTAATGTTCTTTTATGCAAAAACTACTCAAATGCACACATCTTGGGCACCATGAACAACTCTTTCCTGTCCACTATCTTTGTGGGGACCAAGTATATTTCCATTTTTGCATCAATTTTATTAGACTAAATATTTCAAAAGACAGAAGTGATTTTCCTGGCCAAGAGGAGCATCCTTAAGAAACAACAGTTTCCTCAGTCTCCTGGGTCAGCTCATATACCCCACTAACCTCCTCCCACATTTTCTCTGTCTATTTTTCTTTCACCACCCCTATAAATCTACTTTGTGTATGTGTGACAGGGTGGTCCACTTACTGCAGGTATGGCACCTCTTCCTGGTCACTCTAGGGATTAGCTCTCTAGGCCAATGATCCTTCCTGTGGTCTCACTCCATGTTTGTCTCGGATCTGCAGCTTCTTCTTTGTCCCAGGAATCGCAGTGTCCTCTTTGTGACTCAGCTCTCCAGCCAGGTCACTCAGAATTTCCCCCCTTCCGGGGTATATCACACTCTTTCCTTCAGCAGTCCTAGGCAATCTTCCCATTCACTGCCTCAGGTATCACTCTTTCAGTGGCTGGTAGGGGAACCTGGGTGTCACGTTACTTAAATAATTTGGGATCCTATAGATCATTGGTGCAACCAGAGTCCTATAGTGGCACCAAATCTTATGTACAGAGGGTCATAATGGGTGTCTATGACCAGGTTATGGATTGCTGATTATGAATATGCCATTGCTATGTGTGTATCAATTTTGTAGTTAAAGTTATGAATATTGGCTCTGGACTGTCTGTCTTTCTAAATATTGTGCTCTGCTGGGGAGGACATTCCAGAATACTGGGCATCAGCTTTGCTTGGGCTGCTTGATGGGCCATTAAGGATGATCAGCGACACAATGGACTCTGGGAACTTGGAATGCTCCAATCCAGACGAGAAGTCTACCAAAGAACATGCCAGGCAGCCTGTGCATAATGGCCGCTGCCTGCAAATAATGAGTCATGCATGGTCATGTGATCTGCCCATGTAACTCCAGAACTCCATGCGGCTGGACTTTTCACAGCAGGAACAAAGAGGTTCTTGCACCTGGAAAAAACTATAAATGAAGCTGCTACAGCCCCTCCATCTTTGTCTTCTACCTCCAGTCTTCAGCCTGCCTTGTTTCCAGCTCTGGATGGAACTTTGCTACACAGGGGAACTCTGGCCAAAGGTGCTGACCCATCCCTGGAGGATTTGGTGTGAACCTGCAGTTATTCTACCTTTGCTGTAAGCCTGAACCAAGAGATGTGCCATTACTGCATGTAATTGATTTCTTTTAACCATTCTTAACCCTCACCTAGACCTTTTTCCTTGTATAATAAACCTTTAATTTTGAGATTCTAAAGGATTGGCAACAGCGTGATTTGTGGGAAGATCTGATTTGTATATTGACCTGGGTCTGGGGCCTGATTCTTTGGAATTGGGGAGAACCGTTTTCTTTATTTGGGGGATTGGTTTTCATAACCATTGGTCCCCAGGACAGGTGGCTGCTGGTGGTGATACTGGGAACCTGGAGTGTCTAAGGGGATTGCCTGTGTGACTTGTGGTTAGCCAGTGGGGCGAAACCAAAGTCTTTTCTGTTTGGCTGGTTTGGTTTGCCTTAGTGTGGAAACCCCCCAGCTTTGGGCTGTAGTTGCCCCTTTGGAAGCGATCTGTCCTGCTCTGACACTCACAGTTGGATCCCACCAGGAACAGCACCGTCACACCGGGCCAGCCCTCTACTCCAGGCTCTAAGTCAGAGACACTCAACAGACAGAGCAGTTCCGGGCTTTACTCCCCCAGCCCTCACTCTCCTTCCCAGGACTAGATTCCTACCACTTCCCCCTGTCTCTGAGAGTATCAGCTCTAAACTGCTTCCTCACAGCCTTTTGGCTTTATAGGCTCTGTTTCTTCCTTCTCATCTGATCCTGCTTGCAATCAATGCCTGCTCCCTGGCACAGACTGTGGAGTTAATAGGCCAACCTGGCCTTAACCTCTTCCAGTCCTGTGTGGCGTGGACACCCCATCACAGTATGCCTCTGCCTTGATCCTGTCTCTGCTGAAGATCCTTATTCATTTCCTCTTTTCTTTAGCATTGAAGCTCCCTGTTCTGTGATCTCCCCAATTGCCAGTGTTCCTTATTCCTATGTGTGCAGAAACTTCTGTTGACTTTCTCATGTCTACAAAGACAGATACAAAAAATCCTACTTATCTGCCAAGTTCCTGACTGTCCGTGCACCTGCAGAGATTCTGACCAGCTAGTTATTCCAGCAAGATTGGTGAATAATAGTCTATTCAGGGACTCTGCTCCAGCAACTCCGCTTTCATGCAGTATTATATGAAGAACTAGACGGAACCTCTCTCTTGTGTGCTCACATATGCTTCATTTAGCATGATCTGCTATAATTTCTTATTTTTTAAAAAACAATTCTCGCTCATTGCAGACATAGAATATTAATTAGAAGATATTGAGGGTAAATTCAAGTGTTAAAGATAATCTGCTTCCTATGAAGGATTCCCTTGAAATTTCAGCAGGCTAGTGTATATTCCCCAGTTAACAGAAATTATTGCTTTAGTTAAACTTTTTCTAAAGTGCCCTGAGACCCTTGTGAATGACGGGGGTGGCTAGGAATGAAAGATGAACAACATTAGAGATCCTACAGAAGTAAAATCCCTCTCCCCCCTACTTCAGAATGTAGAATGGCAAGTCACTGCTCTAGAATGCTTGCTTTTGTTATGGCAACTTGTTCACAGCTGTTACAAAAGGAGGCGAAGCTCTGTAAAGTGAAGTCGACTAATTGGACAATAAATCAAGTATGAGAGTCATGAGTGGGGGATGACTTTAAAATGCTAAGACTCTTATCTGGGAAATGAATTACCGCCCTGGATGAAATAACTTTTCTTTTAGGAAGATGAGGGGGGACAGATTGTTTTCATCTGCTGAGAAACAGGGGAAAAGCACGAACACTGGTATTTTGACAATTTATGATATAAAGCACAGTGGGGGTTAGAAGCAAGTGCATTTAGCAAGAACATGTCAAATGTGCATAAAGGTCTATCTGAATTACCCATTTGCTCTCAGGAAAAAGAAAAAGGAGACAAAGATTTGAAAGGTAAAGAGAAACCGAACTCTTTGACAATCAGTTTCTCTCCGTGTAAGCGTGCGGCGACTCACCCCTGCTGGCGCCTCCTGCTGGTCATCCGGGGAATCAGCTCACCAGCCTCCGGAGCGCCCTCTGCAGACTGATGTCCCGCTCAGTGCTGGCCCCGCGTCCCTCCCGGACCCCGGTGCCCTCTTCCACTGGGGTGCTGCACCCCTGCAGTACCCCCACAGATCTCAGGGTTTCCCCTCCCTGGGGGAACCCCCACCCCCTATCCCCACCTTGTCTCAGTCTAGGCAACTGCCAGTCACCATTTGCCCCCATTCACTGGGGCAGACTTCAGTCTAATTGCCACTCATCACCGGCAAGGGGGTTTGGACCTGCTGCCTCTGCCTACCCTTGGGGCTGCCCCTTGCACCTCCAGTACCTATTTGGCCCTAGACTAGGCCACACACCCTGGGGGTTTCTAGGTCAGAGCTCCACAACTCTGCTATCCTTCCCCCAGCCCTGCCCTACTCCTGGTACCCTACTTAGCCCCAGCAGTCAGGTCCTCCCTCTCCAAAGGCTAGAGAGGGACTGCTTGCCTCCAGCCCACTGCCCTCTTATAAGGGCCAGCTGGGTTCTAATGACATTGGCCACAGCTGTGGTCAGCTACCCAGTCAGCTGACCCAGCTGTCCTTAATCTCTTTCCCTGCTTCAGGCTTCTCCCAGGGCTGTTTTAAGCCCTTCTGAACAGGAGCGGGTGGTTACCCCGCTACACTCCTGTACTGTGTTATAAACCCTGTAAGGCTCATTGTGTGTTTTGGTGGACAGACTTACATTTTGCATACCCTATGAGAAGTGAATCGTTTTTATTTTCAGCAAGTGACATTAAGAAAAGGCCTCTGAGAGTGGTGGACTGGGAGGTAAGACTCATGAGTTTTTATGTTGTATTGCACATATGGATTTCAGAAGTCTTCCCTATAAACAATTCCTCTGCACGTGTTAATAAACCTCAGTGTGGAATTTCAATTCCAGGTGATCCTTCAATTTACATTTGTTAACTGGCAACCATGAAGTGTGAAGCTCCAGTTCCTTTGTTTATACATCCTGTAAGTGTGCTTAGGCCCTGATCACCAAAAAAATGTTGGTTTACTTGAAAATTAAATGGGCAGCTAGATAATTACATCTGAGGAAGTTATTCTACTGCAGTGCACTGACTACCTCACAGGGCTGAGGCCACTCATCCTGGAGTAAAGCTGAAATCAATCTCACTAAGTATTTACTAGCGCTTTTGCTGCAAGATATCCAAATATAGAAAACCAAATGATAGACATTTATGTTTCACGCCTGTTGTGAGCACCTGATGGAGGCTTTTCCTAACTTAACTCTGAATTGTGACAAATTAGGTAGCATAATTTAATTTGCAAACCGCTCTCCAATTCTTTGTGCACAGTTCTGTTAAAATTTGTGGTTCCTAAACAGAGAGCTAACTGAAGTCTCAAATCTTTGTAGTCAAGTGCTGTGAAACAGTGAGGGGGATTATTTTGACTAGAAAATGTTTTATTAGAAGATGCCAATGGTTTATTCCATGCTGTCACACAAAAATCACTTATTTTATATTAAACTGATAAGAACAGACACTATGTTTGATCTTATTTTATAGTGTCCAATATTTATCATATGGCTCAGCTGATATCCAAAACACCATGGCCCCTTCCCTAAAGATCGTACAGTCTTAGGCGGCACAAGACCTAACAGGAAAAGCCACAAGCTGAGGATAAGGGAAATAGAGGATAAGATAATGACCTCTGTAACTTGTTGCCTTATTTTAGATTTTCTGTGGACCAACATTGTAAGTTCAATAAATAATAGAAAATACTGTATGAAGATTTGTAAATTGTGTTACAGCTCCTCAGTTTTAACCCAACCGTTTTTAACTACCTATTTTTTGGGGCAAAGGTGTCCTCCATCAAAAAAGTGTGACACTGGAAGATCAAGCCTAAAATAGAACTGCCAAAACTTGAGTGACTGTCCCATAAATATTAGCATGAGGAGTGGCACCACCACCTAGCTTGCTGTTTGGAGCACTGCAAAATCCCTGAGCAAAGGCTGCCATTAGAGCCCTTTAGATTCTGGCGGGATTACACATACGTGGCACATTGACAGGATCAATCTCTGGGGAAAGTTATTGATACATATCATTTGTGTTCTAGAAAGTAAGAGATGAATTGCAAAAACCTGGGGAGAAGAAAGAAAGAATATTGAAAAAATGAGGAAAAGGATAGAAGCTTTAATGCCATTTTCCTCTTTCTAGCATTTTCTTTGTTACTAAACCAGGTTGGTACAGAAACCACTAGTGTTCAGACACAGACCTACTAATTTAAAGGTTAGGTGGTAGGACGGATTTCAGTTAACAGATGTTTCTGAGTGTCAAATGACATTGTTGTCTGGAAGGCTCACCCAGTCCAATGGTATCCAGTCATTACAAATCAAATTATAGAATTGCGAAGAACCAGAATCCATGTTGCAGGACGAGACCAACATCTGCAGGATTCTGCAGTTAGGGATGAGCCATATATAACCACTGTGCTACTGTTAAGTGCTATATCATGTTTCTCTAACGTTTTCTCTAGAAGATCCAAACACAACATGGAACCAAAAACAAAAGGAAAAATGAGTCAACAGGGTTCTCAGCAACTGTGATTCTTTATGACTCATTGCTGTAAGTACAAATGCTCCATTTTTTAAGACAAAACCTAAATCAGAATCAACCAGAAGGTGGCCTAATTAGATCAGCTTTAAATCAAGGTAATGCCACTTGGAGTCTTAACACACTAAAGTTACACAATCCTTTCATGGAATAGCTTTATAAAGTTTGATGAATGGGAGGAAGGAAAGTTGAGTGGATTTGACCACAAAGATGGAAGGAATCAGAACAGACCATAATATAGTTCCGTAATATAGCTCATATATATCTTAGCAGGGAGGTAATTGTTTAGGTAAACACTGCACTCATTGTGTGCTCTGCCGTAGCTTGTACAATATTTTAGACATTTAAAATGTATTTCATTTCCAGAAAAGGAAAGTTAGGTAGCACACACAAGGTAGTCTATTTTTAATAATCAATGACAGAATTGTAAGGGTACTTACTGAAACTCCATGTAGGGAAGGCGATACTGGCCACACACATATTCCTGTCCAATTGCTTGTTTCTTTGTGAGAGCTACAGTGTGGAACCCTATTATAGGGCTGTAATGAAGCTTTCTCCATAGCCGGTATCCCTGAGGAGATGCTACAAGATGCCAGGGCATAGGAACCCCCATCAATGTCAATGGGTACATAGCAACCACAATTGTTTACAAGTGGCTGATGATTTTGAAAGCTCAATTTGAGACACCTTAGAGGGGTCCAAATTTCAGAGAGCAGATACTCAGCATTATCTGAAAGTGAGGCTTTTAAAGATGTGCTTAGTGACGCACCAAAAATCAATAGATTTTTTGAAAAATCTTGGCCAAGAGGTTTATTCAGAAAGAACTAACACAAGACATACGGTCAGAAATCGGACACCTAGAAGGGCCTTGCAGCAGCATATTGATATATAGATGCTGTTTTATCTGTTCAGAAGGCTAAACTCAGAATAGAAACCGAGGAGCTGTTTGTGGGAAGGACAGATGGCGATAGATTTAGGACAGTCACTGGATGAGTGTGGAAGATGACTTTCTTTGTCACTACAATTAATGTGTGTGTTTTAATTAAATTTTTTTGATTAAATTAATCAATTTTAATAAATATTTTTTTGATTAAAAATTATAGCCAGAGAACAGAGAGCTAAGATTTCCCATACAAGATAGTGTTACATATGTTAAGTTGAAGTTATCAGTTCAGTCCAAAATAGGGGGATTATTTCAAGGTTCAGAAGAATTGTGTGTTCCTGACGTACCTTGAGCCATACTGCTGTGGGTTTGGGAAAATAACTAAAATTTGTTTGAGACACAAGGTGGGTGAGGTAATATGTTGGTGACAGAGACAAGCTTTTGAGCTTACATAGAGCTCTTTTCTTCAGATGTTCAATTCAGAAACAGCTCATTTTGATGCCAGGACATAATTAATCCGATGCTTGGGAAAGGACTTAATAAATAAAATTATTCTGCTTCCTTGGAATATTGATTGTCATAGATTTGATCATGAGGGCCAAAGCTTTGTCACCTGACCAGTGGAGCATCTTGAGGAGGCAATGAGCAAGATAAGCAGAATATAGCCTGGGGTGAGACTCCATGGCCAGGCCTCTTTCCAGTGAATTATGCAATTTGTTTTTTTAAAATAAAAATATTAAAAATTAGTTCTCTTGATTGGACGTTATCATAATTCTCTGTTTCCACTGCCCAACATTAGGCAGTTCTTGAAACAAACAGAAAGTCACAGTGTTCACTGAAGGCATTAGACATCACAAAAGGGTTGCCATGACAACAAGAATTCTGAAGTGATGCCACCCGGAAAATATTTAATCAACACTTGCATTACAGGACAAATATTAAACCAGATATTCACCATGACAAGTTGTGTTAGCATTTATTGTGTCAAAATTGAAAAGCCATCTTAGGGAACAAAAGCAAATAGAGGTGAGATCTATTTTAGATATCTTTGGATGAGAATTTACATGCACAGACATTTGGGTCTACAGCCAGTCTCATGTGGGGAAATAAATATAGGTACATGGGTGGATTCCACCTACTTCCTTGACTGAAATGGCACCATGCATCTCTTATAATGGGGAGAACATGTTTCTGCAGGATCCACACCATTATCAAGGTTAAATTGCTTTTTGGATCTGTCCTGCCTCTCCTTTTGGGTTACATCCTAATTTTATCAAGTCAATGTAGTATGTCAGACACACACACACAGTTCTAATATTACATGGAATTGGGATTCCAAACATGCTCAAGCTGAATTCCCACCTAACATAGTTTTATTGATTTTGCTTCTTGAATCTAGAGGACTTATAATAGATGGCAGTAAATGTCAACCACTGGATTGCACTGCATTGTGAACTTGTATCCATTAGCAAAAGGTACCCATTTTGTGGCCCAAAATGTATTGCATGAGGTACTTTAAGGAGAACAATAGGGCATCCCCATACAAAACAGTTTCAGAAAAGTTGGTTCTAGTATTGCTTCAGACAGGCTGTTTTAAACCGGGTCCTGCACTGAAGGATAGAACTGGCACAAGAATTTTTAACTCACATGCCATAGCTCTACTCCTGTCCTCTCCTATCTCTCACTCCAACCCCTTGGTGTTCATCCTTCTATTTTCTTTTTCTTCTCTCTCTTTCATACCTTCTCTTCATCCCCTCTCCTCTCTCCACAGCATACTAAAGAATGACAAGAAAATACCAAAAGGGCAGAGAAGAGGGAACCAAGAGTAGACGATAAGGCAGAAGAAGAAACTGAAGATTTCTTAACCAGAACTCCCATTGACTTTCAGTGGGAATTTTGTCCATGTGAGGAAGCATGGAGGAGGACAGGAAATGGCCCGTAGAGATCAGTTGTTTGTTAACTTAGATCAAATAGTCATATGTACCCTGAGAAGGCTCATGGCAGTGAAAAGAAATTAGGTGTAGGAAGGACACATACTTCTCACGGTATCAGTGCTTTCCCAGAGGTCTCCGAGTCCTGAGCATTACTTCCCTTTCTATCAGTGTAAATGCAACATGTTTTTACCCTCAGGAGAGCACCAATTGGAATCTGAAAAGGCTCTGCATGGAATTATTTATGGCAGCCCAAATACTATGGATTTACTGATGTCCTTGTAAGAAATCCCCAAGCGATTGATACAACTTCCAAAAGTTACTGATAAAGTAACTGTGATCCCTGCAACCAGTGCATGAACAGGGGTATGCAGTTCATTATGCTAATAATATAGCCTGTGTCTGCAAGACAGGAATGCCTTGCCATTTCTCTGAAAATCTAAGCTAATTGCCAATTAAGAAAGAAAAGGAGGAGGTACACAATAAGTAAAAGCTTCCCCTAATTCAAACACGTTACAGCCAACATCATTCACAGATGCAGGGGGAATGATGGGCTTTTATCTTGTTTTCCTTTAGAGCACTGAAACCCCCCTGGCAAATCTACAGTCCCCGGTCTGCCGCATTTATACGGTATCCCGGCTAATAGGAAAACCTGAGTGTTCCCAGGCTCTTTGAGGCATCATTTCCTTTTCCTGCTGCTGCTGCTCTTTGGATCCTCTTTGGATCTCTTCGGTGGCTTCCTGTCTCCACTTCCAGCATCTTGTCCTCGCTTTCAGGACTCTAAACATTCCTAATCCTATTTACAATTCATCCTCCATCCCGCACTGCTAAGGCTGCTCCTCATCTTTCCTTCCAGCCTTTGGATCTTCTTTGCACTTGTCTTTGCACCTTTTGAAATCCTGCCTCTTATTCTAGGGCCTTTCCCTGCCCACCCACCCCGCACCTTGGATATCAAACTTCCACCTACCCGCCAAACAGATTGCTCCTGAAAACACTTACTTCACCAGCCTTACAGCACTGCTCTTCCCAGTGCTATCCTTGCCCTTAACTTACCCGGTTGTCATGATGGTCTCTTAGGCTAGATAGAACATAGTTGCAGTATCTTAGATAGCTCGCTCTCCTTTTGCATGTACACAGGTTAAAGATTAGGGCCCTGATTCTGGGCCAAACTCAGTGCAGTTTGAGGGGTGTATGTGTCAAGAGGGCATTATATCATCCCCATGGGAACCTGGATTTTGAAGGTGACCAGAGACTATTCAAGTCCCAGGTGTATGTAGGAGCAGCTCAGGATTCTGTCCCCAGGATTGCTCCAATATATGGCTGCCTGCCATGGCCCTCATGGACCATTGTAGTAGCCCATAATAGCCACAGTGCAGCATGGCGTGGCTACATGTTCTTCCTCTCCTAACGTACTCCCTCCCTCTGTCACAGCCCTGGTGCTCCAAACTGGACAGTCTCCAGGCTGCCAGCTTGGGTCCCAATCTACTGGACACAGGAGCTTTTAGCCTAAGCAGGCTGTAGCACTGTTACTTCCTTGGCCCCTCTGGTACATTTCCTGAGCACAGGCTGTTTCTGTTATCCCTTCATGGAAAGGGGGCCCTCATGGGTTCCCAGGAACGGTACTGATCTCCCAAATATCCCAGTAGTTTACACACACCTATCCCAGGATTCCACATGTGTGGGTGCTCTGGGGTCAGGCTCCCTTGTCTAGGGTATGTGATAGGTACAGCACAGAAATAACACACCCAGACTTTGCCCAGGACTCTAAAACAAGTTACTCTTTCCTTGGATACTACTAGAAATTCTCATCTAGACATAATAAGTCCTATACACATTTCCATGCCTCAGTTTCTTCACCATTTTGGAGCATTCTTTGGGCCAGAATCAGGGACCTCTGAGGCATCCACAGGATGCCCATTCGCGCATTCTCAGAATATCACCTATTCCGGCACTTCCGGGAATGGCCGACACCCGCTCCTGCCAGTGTGACCCCATTCCCATTGGGGTGACCTCACACAAACGGTGAGTTCAAGGCCACACCGCACAGGGGATGCCATTTTGAGGAGCGTTCTGTCCTGCATCTGTCAGTGTGACCGCTCATGCACTGTGTATGGAAGGGCAGACTGGTAGGAGACACGCCACAAAATGGCATTTCCCATCCGATACTGAACAAAACTAAGTTTGATTTTGTCTCACTACTGGGCAGGGGGCAAACTACCCAAAAAGAGAGCTGTCTGGGTCAATATCAGATGAGTGGCTGACCTCCCTAGGTATGTGGGATCCTTCTTCTGCAGCACATGGTTTGTCATCTGAATCATGGAGTATCTCCCTCAGTCTTTCTGCCGCAGGTCAGTTTGCTTTGAACTTGGCTGACCCGATATTTAAGACACCCCTACATCACCCCCTGCTTTGAAAGCACCTGCTCTCTTCCTGCCTCCTGCGCACAACACTTCCTGTGTGACTCTCAGAGTCTTCCCCATGGCCCACCCAGCCTCTGTGGTTTTAAAGACTAGCATCAACACCTTGGTTTTTATGTGCTCTGTTTGAGGATTTTCCACACTCCAAACGCCAGCCGCTGCAGAGAGGTAGGAGAAAACTGATTCTCCTCATCCTCAGCTGACCAATTGTCCCAAGATACTTCTATTAGAATAGGCAGCCATTAAGTTCTAACAATCGCCCCTTGTGCTTGTTCTGGGAGGGATGTGATGCAGCCCTTGTCAGCAAATGGTGGATTCCACATCCCCTCAGAGGCATTCCCTGAGACAACAATTTTATCAGCCAGAATTCATAAGTTTTACAGACAGATTCTCCAAATCACCACATGTCCCTGCCTGGGTCCCCATACGCTGGAGCGGAGAGGGAGAGCAGGGTAGGAGTGAGCAGCATACACCACCAAAGCCCCTTACATCTGGGGTATTGCTGGGGGGGGGGCAAAGGGAGAAGATGTGAAAGTAAGCCTGTATGCCCCAGTACCTTTAAATAGTCCCCACAGCCCTGAGGTAGGAGCACGGGGCTCCAGGAGCTACTTGAAGGGCCGAGGGCTCCCCCGCTTCTACCACCCCATTCATTAAGTAGCCACCGGAGCCTTGGGGCCCTTTAAATAGCCCCCGGAACTCCACCGCTACCTTCGCAAGGCGGTGGGGGGATGGAAGAGGACTTACCAGTAGAGGGCAGGCTGGGGCTGGCTCTGACCCCAGCCCTGCCCCTTCTGCCTGAAGCCCTGTCCCTTCCGGGGGCCAGAGTCGTCCCCAGCCCAACCCCGGTACCGGTAAGTCAGTAAATCTACTTTCACCCCTGGGGGCGGGGTTCCAATTGGTTTGGGAATCTGGCCTTGCTCCCCCTGAGGCCAGATTCTCAAAAGTGGTGCCTACTCACTGGGTGGCTGGAGCCAGGGGGACTTGTGGAGCCGCCGCCGAAATGCTGCTGCCAGACAAAGTGAAGCGTGTCCATCTGCCGAAAGGGCTCTACTGCTTTTGGCGGCATTTCGGTAGCCATACCCGCTTCACCGCTTTGTCCACCAGCTCCACCAGCTGCAAATCACGCCTTTTTTTTTGGTTGCACCTTCTTTTTGGGTAGTGGCGCCTTTTTTTTCATGGTCGCTCCCCCTGCTCTTGAAACCTGGTTACGCCCCTGGTTTACAGCCCCTCTCACCTATTGGAGCCAGTATACAGGAGCCCCAGGGCTTAGGATCAGCTTAGGATCATCATCCAAATGTATGAGTGTCTGCACTGGGTTTTCTATGCCCAATTCAAAACTGCAAGTGCCTTAGGGCAGGGTCTGTGCCATCCTTTCTGTTCATACAGGGCTGAGCACACTGATAGCACTAAGTAAATAAGTAAATAAATAAAATAATACTAATAAACTTAAGTGAGTTATTGGGATTAGACAACACATCAAGCCTAAAGGCACCCTCCTCCTCCTCTCCAGAAACGAAATACTCCAATTATTGTATTACAACTCAAAAATGAATAGCTCAGAAAGCTCTCTCTCCCCCGCGCCTTCCTAAGCACTAAAAAGATGACCCTTCTTCCCCCCAGATGTTAGCCTCTCAAAATGTATTTGATTTTAATTAAGCCAAGGACTGGTCATTTCCCTGAAATGTTCACATTTTCCCAAATGTTTGTGTAAATCCAATCTGCAAGATATACTCTATCCATGCTGAACAGACTATCCGACCTGCTGGGACAGAGATGGAACACTGCAACTTATGCACACAGACCTCTGTTCTAAAACAATCCCCCTCAATCAACCACGTAGGGATCCCAGTAGATTAGATGACATTTTAACAATACATTCTGGATGGGCCAAGTAGATTTTTCATTGTCAGGATGACATTTACAAAGATTGTTATAGTTTGGGGAAGGTACATTTTTAGCCTGTCATCCACGCCAATATTACACTTGAGACAGCACTTTGTAATTCTATAGTGCCGTCTATCTGAGGATCTCAAGACGCTTGACAAATAATCATGAATTAAGCCTTGCAACACCACTGTGCATTAAGTAAGAATTATCCTCCAAGAGATCATGCAGTTAGTTCAAGAACATACAGGAAGCCAGTGTTGGAGCTAGAAATAGACTCCTGGCTTCTTGACTCCTAGTCCCCTGCTTTAATCACAAGCCCATTCTTCTTCCCTTGAATATTTCAAAGTATGAAACCGCCACTAGATAAAGATTCGAGCTGCATTTGTGTTGCCCTTTAGAAGAGGCACTTAAAATAGTAACTCATAGATCTGAAAAGATAAATTACCCTGTGCCGTGGCACTATATGGTACATGCACTTTACTTCTTGGCAAGTTAATTTTCCATCTCACAAAGCTGTAATGGGACTTCCTGAGCTCACTACTGTTCATTTTGTTTTAAGTTCTGTAGGCTGTCTGTACCAGAGGAAGTGAAGTTGAAGGAGGATGTCATTAAGGCATGTTGGTTAACCTGCACTCTCCTTACTTCAATCAGTTAGATTTCTGGAGGAGAGACAATAAGTACACATGAGCACTTTACTGTATGATAATAGCAACCAGAGAGACTACAAGGAGAATGGCTACACTCAGGATGAACTTCTTTGCTTCTAGACAGTCATACTTCTGCAGGGCTTAATAAAAATGGGTTACAGTATCGCAGAAAAAATATCAGAAAGATCAGCCATTATGATTGTGTTTGAAGGTACCAACAGTAATTAAGGTTGCCCTTTTTGAGACCTAATTTCCTAATAGTCTGTCCTAAGAGCTACTCCTAAGGTCTCGTTTTTTAAGTTGAAAAGGAAACTTTCGCAGTTCCACTGGGTAAGTTATTTAAAATAAAACCTGTCTTCCATGTTTAAGTTGCCAACTTGGAGAATCAGTCATACAAAGGAGGCAGTTTTGGAGAAATCTAACCTCCTTGCGCAACCAAGGAAAAAGCCATTCCATTTACATTTGCTTGTATTAAATAAGTGTACTGGTTTCACAGAGAATCATAGATTCGTAGGAAGGGATCTTGGCAGGTGATATAGTCTAGTCCCCTGCTCTCATGATCTAAGTATTTGTCCTGCCATGTGTGCAGGGGACTGGGTTAGATGTGTGACTCTGGGTATTTACTAGTGTGGTGGTAGTCTCTGGATCAAGGGCAGCCAGAAAACACATGCCTCTAGTGGGTTGCCAATTTCGGGCAGAGATCAGGACAAATCATTAAAAAGGAAAAAATAAGGAGCTATCTATTTGCTTTTTCACTTTATCTTTATTGCAGTCTGGTGTTGGTCTTAATAAGCTTGTGCGTTGAGACACATACACAAGCCGATGTGGAACCCGCATGACTAATTCCCATCCTCATTTTTTTACATTGACACTACACATAGTACAAGCCTTTTAATCACTGTGAGACCCTTGCAGATCGCCTTTTGTCCCCATTAACAGGAATTCCAGATTAAACCGAAGGTACTTTTAATAGCACCGCTGCTGTCCAGAGAGGTGTGGACAGGTCCATGGAGCTGGAGACAGCACTCTGTACTGAGATGAGGACTGAGCCAGCTGTTTGCCTAGTACCAAAGGTAGGGGCAGCTGTGATTCATGTGGCATGGGGGCCCCTTTATGAGCACATTTTCTGGATGGTAGTTTGTTCCTTCCACACCCGTACAGTAATGAAGCAGTTCAGTTATTCTTTGTCTGTATCAGAGTCACAAGAGGGTTTGAAGGACAATTTGGTGGAAGAGATGGAACTTGGTTCAATAAGACTGAGCCTCACAGAACACCATTAAATCATCCTTATTACCATCCCCATTATGCAGCAGTCATTATTGTTAATTATAATTAGGCTTAAATTGGTTCCCTGGGATTTTCCACTTGGACAGAGACCAACCATCTAAGGGAATTGCAGGGACAGTTTAGCGATATTTTTGAAAAGCCATAAATAAATGCTAGGTGGACAAGCAGTTTATATAAACCCAGCCAGCTATATAAGAGTAGCAGACAGTGAACCTAAAGTGACATTTTCTTGGGGAAGAAAGAGGGCAGAGAATTTTTAAAGAGATAAAAAAAATTAAGTGATTTGGAACCATTACGCTGTTCATGTAGTAAAACGGTATAACCACATGATCTCATTACTTCTACCCTGCGCCTTTCCCTCCCTCTGTTATTTTGTTATTTATAAGAGTCACTGCATAATGTCTTATGTGAGGCTGGCAGACCGGGGGCCAGCTCTTGCCAAGGCTTTAGGCGTCAGCTGAGCACTGGACAAATTCATAGCTTTATTTAGTATGGTTCAGGTTAGGTATTAGACTTATAAGAATGTATGTAGACTCTGTGAAGTGCCTGTACATTGCTGCATGCATTGATTTCATTTGTAACGTCTGTATTTGGTGCTGTAGGGTAATATATAACTTTGCTTTATAACTGTAAAAATGCTTGCTTTGAACCTAGTATGGTGGAATGGTCCTCCACCCACCAAGACTGACTATCAAAACTAAATGGGTCACTGTGGAACATTCCCATACAAAGTTTTAGTTAATGGCCCTCTTACACCCATCAAGAAAGCATGTCCCATCAGCTCGAATGCTAGAAAAAAGGGATAAAACAGTGATGCAGGAATTTTTCTCTCTTTTGCTGTTTGGATTCTCACAGGGCTAAAACTAAAAAAAGAAGCAGTGATCCCTATGGCAACCTGGGTTAGCCCTAAGAGAGATTCATTGCTGACAGATTACTACAACTCTGTCACATTTTAGAACCATAGACTGTAACTTATTTGTGTAAATATGCTGCCTGCTGTAAGCTGTAAATAACTCTCATTTCTTTTTCCTAGTTAATAAATATTTAGTTTACTATAGGATTGGTTCCAGTGTTGTCAGTGTCCCACATCAGTGTGGGATCTGAGGTACAAATTGACCTGGGGTAAGTGACTGGTCTCTCGGGACTGGAAGCAACCAGAATGTTTTGTGAATTTTGGTAAATGGCAACCAAGTATCAGTAAGTCCAGCTTGTCTGTGAGGCAAGATAGACTGGAGTACCCAAGGGGACTGTCTGTGACTCCATGGTAACACTGCTACAGTGCTTCAGGAGTTCACATTTGTTACTGTGTTGGTGAAATCTAATTACAGAACATACAGCAAGTTTGGGGTGTTTGCCCTGAGATTGGCACTGATGGTTGTGAGCCACTCCAGACAGCATGACATCCTAAATTACATTTTGGACCAGCTGGGGCGGAGTGCAGTCATTTTTTGTTTGTACAAAACCTTGCACAACGGACACTCCCCCCCTCCCCCCGCATCCTAGTTGCAGCCTTAGATGCTACTGCAGAAAATAATAAAAATTCAGTGGAACTTGTCATTTCACAGTTCCCAAGTGACTTGAATCTTTAAAGACAAACTGACTTGCTGCAAACATCTACTATTTACAAAGGAACCCAACCCACCTCAAGAAATAATTTCTTCAGGACAAGATTCCCCAAGACCTGCCTACACACGAGCAAACTGGCATCACTTGCCAAGACAAGCATTTCCGTCTCCACAGACATTAACTTCCATGGGGCATCACTGGATACAAAGAAAAACAACCACCAATATATTTTATTTAGGAGCGCCTTCCCCACCTTTCTATTTTCTGGTCATATAAAATACTTTAAGGAGCTGTTTGGTCAACACTTGTGGTTTGTGGTATTTGGTACATGAATGCTGGCATCTTCAAACCATGCATGAAAGGGCCTTGTAATGCCACAAGTGGAACAACCCATATGAGCATATTAAAGTATCACTGACTTTATGGGTGTGGTTTTTTTATTTAAAATTCAGAAAACCACAACATCAAATAACAACTAACAAATAGGGTGTTGGATTTTTCATTCCAAGATGTCAACTCATAAAGTCTGAACATTCAGATAATCAAGGAGGATTGGCTGGGCAATTTTAGGTGCTTGATAACCTTGTGAGTATACAGATGGCTCTATACTGATTATAGATTAGGGGAAAATGCTCTTTTTTTCTTAGCTTTCTCCTTACTGCACAAGATTATTCATACTTTGGAGCTCTAGGTTCATTAGTGTTGTGCAGACAGATAACACATTGAAGCCGGGGTACATTTTGCATAATGGGAACTTGAGTTACTGTGTTTACTGAGATCTCTGCAGCAAAGTACTCCAGGCTGTTTGTCAGGATGGGGGAATTAGTCTGCCTTAAATTAAAACAGAGCTGAGCCTTTGCCCAGACTACACAGTAAATCTTGCGTGAACATGTATTTGCTTTTAATTTAAAACATCTCATTACCATTTCCCCACCTATCTAATAATGGCACATGCTTGTCTCTCCATATTATTAGTAAGAACATATACCGCAAAACTAGGCCAGGCTCCAACACACCCAAACAGAGCACAAAACAACACCAACAATTAAACCCCCCCCCCCCCCAAAGCTAAAGAAATAAAGAATGGTCCTGGAATCACAGTAGCTGGAAGCAATAAGGGACAGGCCTTTCTCTGTGCTGGGGATCGAGTCACTGACATGCCAAACTCTCAAGTGCTGCTTTGGTCTGTATTTTCACAGGGGAGACGGAGGGCATCTCAAAGTGACAGTAAGGTATGTGTGAGCCAATATACAGCAATGAGGAAAGGTCCCACTGTGTCTGATTGAAAACAATACCAACAGGAGCCCCTTGTACTTAATGGAACTGGGCTTAGTGGGTAGGTGGGAGGGAAGAGAACTCCCAACTTGAGCAATCCACAGTCAGACACAAAGACCAGTTAATTATTATTATTTTTTTGCCACTGTCTAGTATTCCAGTAGAAAACCATCAAGCATCGTGAACCAGTTCACATAGAATTCTTCTTCTCTATCCCTAGTAATATACTCCCATTCTACGAAAGAGGATTTGGTCAATGAACCTTGTCAGTGGTGCAGGACAGAGGTGAAAGCCAGTGAATCAGAAGACTCTGTTTAGTCATTGATATTACAGCTCTAGGGACAATTCTTACAATACTAGTCACTTTTCGCAGATGAAAAAATCTCTCACTACATGTTGCCATGGGTTCCGTGAGTTGTTATATCTAGATAGCTTTCCAGAAATAGAATAACTAAACAAAATCTACTAAAGCCTGTTAATCTGACGGTCCTTCTTATTTTTATTACAATAGCATCTAGATGCCCATTCTGCGATCAGGGTCCCTTTGTGCTGGCCTCTATACCAACCCATTGTAAGAGAAGGTCCCTGCTCCGAAAAGCTTAGAATTTAAATAGAGATGATAGAAAGGAGGTATTATCCACATTTTACAGAGGAGCAACTGAGGCACAGAGAGATCCCCCCCCCCCAGGTCACACGGGAAGTGGTAGAATCAGGGGTTTTAGCCCGCGAAAGCTTATGCCCAAATAAATCTGTTAGTTTATGTGCCACAAGTACCCCTCGTTCTTTGAACTGAACATAGAATCCCAGTCCAATGCTTAACCACACAACCAGCTTCTCTCGCTAAGCTCCTACTGACACCTGCTGCAAAGAGATGCTCTAGTGTTTTCCTCAGTTACCACGGTTTTCAGTGAGTTACTATAATGTACTGTGAATTAAATTGCAATGGGTGAACCTCAAAAGGCTTGGCGGTTTGGATAAACATCTGCAGGGAGGTGGCTGGATACATCTCTCTTTCCTCTAGCTGCTTTTTCCAGGACACCCAGCTCTTTGTTGTAAAAGAAAACACGAATGCCACTGGAAACAATGGCTTCTTCTAGGGGCTGCTGGTAACAACAAAGGGAGATGGGAACAAGGCAAATGGGAAATATATTGTAGGAGATCCGCTTCTTGCCCCACTTCAAAAACAGGCAGGAGACTCTTCTGTGACTCACCAGTGCTCTTTATTCACACAGTGCAAACCCCACCACCTTCTATGTACAGCTCTAACAATGCTAGCTTAGTACTTTACAGCTCAGGGAGTACAGGCTACAGCTCAGGAAGACAAATCCTGTCTTCCTGGCTCACAGGGATCCAGAGTCTGTATTACTCCTCCCTCCTACTTCCCTAGCCTCTTTCTCTCTCTATCTCCTTCTCTCTACTCCTCCACCACACTCCACCCTGGGCTTCCTTCCTGCCAGGCTTTTATATCCCCTGGGGAGGCTACCAGGTGTAATCCCTTTGGCCCTAATTAGCCAGGGCTGCACTCTGCTAGCTAATCAGCTTCCCTAGCTGAGGGAAGCTGCTAGCCGAGGCTTTTACTTTTCTTAAAGGGGCGGCAGGGCTGGCTCAGCCGCTCCTGGCCAGCACCCTGCCACAATATCCAGAGACAGCAAGGGGACAAATGGGCAAACGTGTCCTGAGGGAAAGGGAAGCATATGCAAAGGGAGGGGAGAAGGGGACAGGAAACTCTCGAGCATGGTAAGGGGAGCTGATGGGGGCAGAGAGGAACAGAGGAGATCAGACACTCTTTCCCCAAAAGGACAGGATGCTTATCTCATTATTGACAAGTAAAGCTGTGTACTTTTCAGTAGCCATAGTTCCCAGGGGTAATAATGTGTGAGCATGCATCAGAGAGGCATCCAGGAGAACCTCTATCAAGGAGGTGCCATGCCGTGAAGGAGTTTGTGACCCTCAGTAGGTTCTCCTTCAGGAAAAAGAACGATTGCTGAAGAGAGGAGCACTGCCTGGAACAAGGGATCCTCACTGCTAACAATGGGAGTGAGCTCTGCAGATTTTGACCCTGAGCATACAAGTACAGAACTGGAGTCTTTATGCTTAGGGCAAAATTTACGACCCCCCCCCCATCCCCTTCCAAGTGAATTGATGAGTAAGTGGAAGGCAGTAGTATATGCCATACTGAACCATTAAACTCTGCTTGTTCTGTTTGCCAGAGTGCTTCTTTTGTTTCTCTTCCTGATATTTCCCATCACATATCATTGCAGAGTGTACCCAGGTCAGCCCCACATCTGGAAGATGAGTTGTGGAGCTTTGTTTTTCCTACATATATTAGTGATTACCTTGCTTCAAGAAATGCCTGCCCCTTTAACAATAAGCACTGTTTAAAAGGAGCATCTGTTTCCCTTGGACAGGGCAGGACAATGAGTCTTACTCACTCCTAGTGTAACTACACTGAATTTAGTATATATTATCATCATTCAGCTTACCTGTGTGTGTGTGTAGGCAGAATCAACATGGTTTTTGTAAAGGGAAATTATGCCTCACCAGTCTGCTAGAATTCTTTGAGGGGATCAACAAACATGTGGACAGGGGGGATCCAGTGGATATAGTGTACTTAGATTTTCAGAAAGCCTTTGACAAGGTCCCTCACCAAAGGCTCTTTAACAAAGTAAGCTGTCATGGATTAAGAGGAAAGGTCCTCTCATGAATCGGTAACTGGTTAAAAGACAGGAAACAAGGGGTAGGAATAAATGGTCAGTTTTCAGAATGGAGAGTGGTAAATAGTGGTGTCCTCCAGGGTCTGTACTGGGACCAGTCCTATTCAACATATTCCTAAATGATCTGGAAAAAGGAGTAAACAGTGAGGTGGTAAAATTTGCAGATGATACAAAACTACTCAAGATAGTTAAATACTTAAATGCGAAGAGCTACCAAAGGATCTCTCAGAACCGGGTGACTGGGCAACAAAATGTCAGATGAAATTCAATGTTGATAAATGCAGTGTAGGGCACATTGGAAAACATAATCCCAACTATACATATAAAATGGCGGGGTCTGAATTAGCTGTTACCACTCAAGAAAGAGATCTTGGAGTCATTGTGGATAGTTCTCTGAAAACACCCACTCAATGTATAGCAGCAGTCTAAAAGGTGAACAGAATGTGGGGAATCATTAAGAAAGGGATAGCTAATAAAACAGTAAATATCATATTGTCTCTCTATAAATCCATGGTACGCCCACATCTTGAATACTGTGTGCAGATGTGGTCGTCCCATCTCAAAAAAGATATATTGGAATTGGAAAAGGTTCAGAAAAGGACAACAAAAATGTTTAGGGAACAGATTCTGTACGAGAAGCGATTAATGAGATTGGGACTTTTCATCTTGGGAAAGAAATGACTAAGGGGGATATGATAGAGGTCTATAAAATCATGACTGGTGTGGATAAAGTAAATAAGGAAGTGTTATTTACTCATAAAACAAGAACTAGGGATCCCCAAATGAAATTAATATGCAGCAGGCTTAAAACAAATAAAAGGAAGTATTTATTCACACAATGCACAGTCAACCTGTGGAATTCTTTGCCAGAGGATGTTGTAAATGCCAAGACTATAACAGGGTTCAAAAAAGAACTAGATAAATCCATGGAGGATAGGTCCATCAATGACTATTAGCCAGGAGGGGCAGGAATGGTGTCCCTAGCCTCTGTTTGCCAGAAGCTGGGAATGAGTGACAGGAAATGGATCACTTGATGATTTCCTGTTCTGTTTACGTCCTCTGGGGCACCTGGATTAGGCCACTGTCAGAAGACAAGGTATTGGGCTAGATGGACGTTTGGTCTGACCCAGTATGGCTGTAGTAATGTTCTCATTTCTGTGCTCTCCTGCACACTTCCTAATTTCAGCCTGAGCTGTGAGCAGAAGTAGCAAAATACCACAAGCACAGCTGTGATCACTGGCTTTAGGCCACTAAACCCCAAAAGTACTGGAAATCACAGAATACAGGCTGTTCCCGTAAGACTTCTAGATGAAAACGTTCTGGGTATATTTGAACAAACATTTAGTCAAACCTTTTGATGTTTGCTCATTGCTATTTAATTTACAATAAGTATGTAGTAACTCACTGAATACCATGGGAACTAATAAAAATGCTATTGCATCACTTTGTGGTGAGGCTCTCAATAATTTCATGGGGAAGCAGTAATTAACTTCTTTTACCACTGACTCAGCACATGTAATAGTTTCCCTCCCGCACTGTTTGTGACGATTGACCCATACCGTCTCACCACCAGACATTTGACATTTTTAATGGATAGTATCAAACTGAGAAAAGCAGCAGCTAACCTACAGTGTGTTTAGGATATCTTATTCCTGAACAACACCCCCACCTAAGCTTTAGTACGGTACCTAGTAGAAATCCACCCTTGATCAGAAAAGATAGGGCAGATGTCACTCTTTATCCGAGGTTTCCTAGATGTGAAAAAGAGCTCAGTGTAAGTCCAAAGAAGTTGGTCCAATCAGAGATACTACCTCAGCCACCTAGTCTCTCTAGTCTTCATCAAGACATTCCAGCCTCTGGTGGGTGCAACACTACAGTCATTGTATGTGATGAAAAGTAGCATTTTTAATATCATCTGTCACTTGAGTAATTTGGAGTGCCTGTCAAAGGAAAATCTGTTCATTGGTTCCTCACTGGGCACAATCCTGCCCCTACCCACCATTTGAGGGTTACTTTTTAAGTAATAGCAGTCAAAATACAACAGTGATACAAGTATACTTTACCCATAAAAGGATTGCAGACATGGTATCTGCCCATCACTATGTTTTATCCAAAAAACATTACTACCTAAGAAAAAATAATGTGAGTATGTAATTGTAACTCTGCAAAACCTCTCCAGACATAGTCATCTCTACCTGACCTGGGATAACACTTTTTTTGTTATTTATCTCTTTATCAAGCTAAACTCCCCCGTTGATCTGTCTGCATCCATCTCTTGTCTTATACTTAGGTTGTAAACTCTTTGGGGCAAAGACTGTTTTTGGTTCTATATGTAACCCTTCTGCCCGTCAGAGTTGGCAGCAACAAGGGCCGGGTTCAGTACATAGGGGTTCCCTCTCAACAATGCAATGCAAACTGGCTCGAGCCCCCACCCAGTGACCTGGGAAAATCCTACACACACCCCTGGGCGCCTCAAAGAGGCAATACTTCCCCTCTTGCAAGCACAGATCAGTGATCAGAAGATCTTTAGTAACAGGAGGTAAATGAGGTAAATGGGGTAAATGATATCATTTTACTGGGAAAAACGCCACATGTCATTATATTGGGAAAAACGCCACACGTCATTATATTGGGAAAAACGCCACACGTCATTATATTGGGAAAAACGCCACACTTTGACGGTTTTGCTAAGATTGAGAAGAGAGATATCAAAAGAAACATCAAACCATTACAGGATCCTGGACCTAGAAAAGGGAGGAGGGTGAGTGAGTTGCCCTAGGCTGCCCAGGGCGTCATGCTGGCAAGGGAACACGCAGACAGACAGCATGCTGCAAGGACAGGCATTTTCTCCCAGCCTGAGATGATAGTTAGCTGAGCTGTGGGGAACCATCGAAAGCAAGCAAGGAAAGACCAAGGTGTAAGACCCGTGCATATAGGCCTTTTATTGGTTTTACCCTTTGCTCTATGTGCTTTGTACCTTTGGGGGAATGAATAAAGAATACTTTGGTCTGAAAATGCTATTTTTGAATCCCTTTAACCACCACGCTGGTCACAAGTCCTTGGAGTGAAAGGACTCACACATCACAACTGCAGCTGGGTTTCCATGGTTGGGAAACAGGGACTGCAGCCCAGACACGCTGTCCCAGAGCTGTTGGACTTCATGCTTCTGCCCAGAGGCAGGTACAGGGAGCCAGGCCTGTTCCACGAGAGGTGGTCTTAAAGGGGAGTACATGGTGGTCTAAGGTGCTGTTCGTCCTGTAACTGTGACATTTGGTATTTAGCATCCAGACAAGTGCTGTAGTGCTTCCTTGCAGACGTGCTCTATATTGATGGGAGTGGTTCTCATGTCACTGTAGTTATTTCGCCTCCCCAAAAGGCAGTAGCAGGCAGTTACTATTTGCATATGTGCAATACAAGCACATCTTTCTGAAAGTTTAGTCCATCTGAGACCAGTTGGTGCTTAATAGCAAAGAAAGCATTCAAAATCTAAACAACAGGACGTGGGATGTGAGTTTGTGTGTATGCAAAAACCAAGGGTGAGCCAGTTTTGAAAGAATAAGAAGTCATCAGTTTCTAAAACCAACCTCAGCCCTTTTAAAAGTTTCTGAATTGTGTGGATTAGAAGTTGATCAACCTTTGCAGCTCGTTTCTACCTTCATAATAGGTCAAACCCATAACCTGGAAGTGATCAAAATTCAGTCAGTGAATCACGTCTTAATTTGACTATGATGCCAAATGGAACAACCGCAAGTAAAAAAAGTACCAACAAAATCATCATCTACAACTATCCCTTTTCAGCATCACTTCCAGAAAGGTGCTACTGTCATGACACCCATTCACTCCTGTTCTTAAAACTGCCTTCATTGCACTGGACCTGAACACCTGCAAACTCTGAAGAAGTACCGATCCAAATCTAAAACTACACAGCTCCCATTGATCTTTGGCATCAATACGTTTATTATTTTGCTCTCATTGTCTATGTAGGACAGAAACCAAGATTAGCCAGATGAAATGAGGAAAGAGGGCTATATAGTTTTTCTGGCTAGAATTGGCTATGGCAGTGAAGGTAATCTCAAGAGAGATTTTCTTCTCATGTGATTCCCAGTGTAATGTATCATAGAGGTAGATGCTCCTCTGAATTCCTGACTGTAATTCTCAGTAAGCAAGAAATGAACTACACACATGCAGTGATGAGAAAATAGGCCCCTACTTTGTTTAGTATGACAGGGTAGGTCTCTTGGCAGATGAACGCGGCACTGTGGTTTACTAGACCCCCAAATAAACCTGGCCCTCAGTGTCTGAATACCAAACTGTTGGCACACTTCCACATAGTTAGCCAAGGGCTAAAAAGAAAAGCCAAGAGCAGAAGTGAAAATACCAAAGAAAAAGATACCAGTTAAAAACTGGAAATATTAGAAAAGATGGATTGTACTTTCATTTCATACAGGTCAGGGAAAGCACTAAATACTTATTCACCTTTCTTTTAGTGCAGAGCCACTAGAGGCTGTGTTTTATCACACAGCTGTCACAGAGAGACTCGAAGATATCGGAGTTATTGATCCAGGGATGCCTTCCTCGCTCTCTTCTCTTCTCCTGCTATTGAGAAGAAGGGAGATGTGTTATAGCCATCTTTGTAGTGGATTATATTTTCTGTATATACACCTCTACCTCGATATAAAGCCGTCCTTGGGAGCCAAAAGATCGTACCGCGGTATAGGTGAAACCACATTATATTGAGGTAGAGGAATGCGCAGCCATGCCCCCTGGAGTGGTCCTTTACCACATTATATCAGAATTCGCCTTATATCAGACCATGTTTTATATCGGAATAGAGGTGTACCTCTGTTTGCCAGACTTGGTTGAATTATTGGTTGATCAGACTAATTTATCCCACTTTATCTACTCATGAATTGATCAGAGCTCCAATTCCCACCATCTCTTGCAGACAAAAGGATGCCAACAACAACATCCAAATGGATCATAAATTCAGCCTGATTTCTATGAATTAATCGTGAGTATTCACCAAACAGCTTATACACATACACCTCAACTGATGGGTTGTTCATAAACTGTTGTCTTTGCAAATACACTTGTTTGTTTATTTCCCCCTGTTGTGTGTAGCTGGTCACCTAATTCACATGCTGTTGTTTCTGCTCTCTGATTGAATGGCTGAAATTTTCATAACAGGAGTATAACAAATGAAGCATATCGGCTAATGAGCAGCTGCTAATGCATCTCTGTTATGAGTTACCAGATGAATAATAATTTGTGTTAAAATTTACAAAATGTTTAGACTTCATAAATATACTGGCAATCGAAATACTCAAATAAACATGACCCCAGAACACCAGCAGACATCTCTAATCATGAATATAGTCATGAATCACTTTCTTCTATTATTAAACCAGTGCTGCTGCTTACTAATTTGGTTCGTCTCTGCAGGGTTACTTTGAAAAAAAACTTAGATGTTAATTGACTAGAACACATAATACAAACTCCATAAACAACCAACCATGGACATTTGACTAAAACTTAGTCCAAGAATTTGGCATAAAAAGGGGATATAATACAGGTTAGCTTGTGTTTAGAAACAGGACCCTTAATTTTTTAAACATTGTAAGGAGGCAACATGGTCTAGAATGGAAGACTGAGAGCTTGTCTACATTTACAGCGCTGCAGCTTAGTGTTTAGTGAAAACGATACCTGCACGGATGGGCAAGCTTCCCTGAGAGGTGGTAGCTACATTCTCCCAACAACATAGCGCTGTTTACATTGGGGGTTAGGTTGATATAAGTTCATCACTTAGGGGTGTGAATTTCCACACACCCCAAGTGCGTAGTTATACCGGCATAATGTGTTAGTAGTGAAGACCTAGCTTGGGAATCAGGAGACTTGGAGTTCTCATCCTAACAATGTCTTGCCGCCTCTCAGAGGTGTTCTCAACCTACCTATCTGTCTTGGTAATTCTATTAGGCACATTCCCATGGCATCTGGGTATTAATTAATGTATGTGAAATGCTTTGAGCTCCTTGAAAGGAAGGCACTTTTAAAGGGGTGTACATGATGCTTTTTAAAAACTATCGTGGATTCCCCAAACCACCCAGATTTCTCAGGGCGCTAGGGTTTATTTTTATACACTCTCCACCAAGGAATATTTTGAAAGAAATGTTTATATGGTTAAGTTAAGGCAGGATTCATTTTTCTAAGAAGCATCCAGTTTAAAATTAAGAAGTACTTCCCAGAATTTTGTCACTGGTTCCTGAGTGGAAATATTTGAAGCTGTTGCTAGCATATTTATGGTGTTTAATATTCCAGCCCAGAAAACATTTCTAATTTACTATGACTCAGTAGGTTTTTTTTTGTTTTGCAACAGAAAAACAGTGAAACTTCTGTTTCTCATCGAATTTTGGCAGCGAATGACACTGCAGGCTGGCTTTGGCAGAACCACAGTCTGAGAAAAGGTCACTGTGTTGGCAGAAAGTTGTTGAATTTGGACATCATCTCGGTTTGCCCAGGCCTATGGAAGCCACTGTCTTCAGGTGAAGAAATCCTGTGAAAGTGCTTATTCTACAAGTTACTCTTTATTAGAGTCAACCAAAATAATCACTTCCTGGGAGGGACCCTCAGCATGAGGTAATCCCAAGGACTATGTTCCACTGGATTATTAGGCTAGGCTGTTTGGCAGCTCCACAGATATTTCCTTAAAGGGAATGGTAATTGTATTGCACAACCAATTCTAACTTCATAAAGAGCACTGTTTGCTCCCCGAGTTTGTAAATGGAGGAGAGCTGTGTAAGGAAGGTATGTCAGATGGGTTCTGTGTATACAGTATTAAAAAAAAACAAACATAAAAAAAAATCAGGAAACCCAAGAGATAAGAAGGCATTTAACACCTTCATAATCAAAACATTATGGGGCAAATCCTCAGCTGATGTACACTGTCATCCTTCCACTGAAGCTAGGGTTGGATGTAGGGGCAAGTGAGCCCCTGGGGTGCTGGGCCTGGGAAGGGGGTGCTGAGTTTAGGATGCCGTTTTTGTTGTTAGTGATAAAAGGGAAAATAGAATGTTTGAAGTAAAATGTTTCTGGTATCCTGTATGTGTTCTGAACCTTTGTAGAATCTCCCAGAACCATCCAGACTTCCTGAGAACTACTTTTTTCTTATATATAACATGAATAAATACAGATTTACAGATCCTAGCATGCAAATATATCACTTTATATGACAGGGATAAATCATGCGTGCAAATCATGCATCAAAGTTGTGAAAGGGGCTACAAATGCAGTAAAAAACAAGGTATTCCAAAGTTTAACAAATTGCTTTGGGGGTGCCAAAGATGCATCTCGCTTGGGGTGCCATTTGGTCTAGGGCTGGCCCTGACTGAAGCCAATGGAGCGCTGACAGTTCACACCAGCTGAGACTCTCTATTTATGCAGCGTGGATAATTCAGGACTACTATAAAAACCTTAACCTTGACATACCCTGAGAATGGGTCAGATTTTCAAAATTGCCGAGTGACTCAGGAGCTGAAGGTCCATTTTTTAAAAGTAACAGGCACCGTGGAGCCAACCTCTCATTTCAAGCCAGTGGGATTTAGACTCATGAATACTTAAATTGCTTCTGAAAATGTTACCCTTGATGTCAATGGATACTGGACAGCTAAATTCCTTTGAGGTACATTTCAAAGGTGTTTTAACGTATTTCCATTTTTCCTCTCTTTGAATGCCAAGATAACCCCAATACATTTAAGTACTTTGAAACATGTAGTAACATTTTTTTTCTGTAAAATATGTGTATACACAGTATATTTCTAATGGTGTGCTACAATGGTTTTATTGGAATCCAGTGTAGCTCATGGAGAGGGGAATGGGCTGGAATACAGAAGCTCAGTTCTATTCTTGGCTTTGACACTGGGGAGGTGTCAGGAAAATTCAAGCATGCTCAGTAGGGCCATGGGGGTGTGGCTTTGTCAGCCCACAGTCTCCACAGTCCCAGTCACACTCCAAAATTCACATCTAAGGAATTTCAAACATTCTTTATAGAGGATGGTAGAATGCATAATAGACCAGCTGCTTAATGTAAAGTTTAATATAAACTCAGGAATCAGTTTGATTAAGAGAAAAGGCAAAGCACTATATTACTTTTTGCCAAAATATAATCTCTCTCACTAACACTCTCTCTCTCTCCCTCCCTCTCTTTCTTTCCTTCCTTAAATAGTGAAATATTGTAGTTTGGAGTCCATTCTGATGGTGTTTTGAGAGAGATATCAAGGCACCATAGGCCAAACTCGACCCATGGATACAGATGTTCACCTCCTACAGATGTCAATGAGAGTCGTACACATTCATCCATAGCAGATTTTGGCTCTGTGGTTTGTTCTTTTTGTGCGCAGGAAATAGTTTAATATTAAAGATCTCAAGCAG
The DNA here is from genome assembly GCA_032164245.1 of Sternotherus odoratus. Taxonomy (NCBI): domain Eukaryota; kingdom Metazoa; phylum Chordata; order Testudines; family Kinosternidae; genus Sternotherus; species Sternotherus odoratus. The sequence goes on along the minus strand of JAVMKO010000011.1, from coordinate 14,544,044 downwards.
CCTGACCATGCTACTATTTTGCTGGAAGGTATTAATGGCTGCCAGCAGGCAGGTCTTTGATCTATTGGACAATCACAGACCCTTATTTCAGATTAAATGGAAGGAGCGGTTAAATACTCCTTTATGGCATGGTAGCTGGAAACAATAGGAGGCCATCTGCACAGGGTCATCTAGCAAAGCCTGAGCCAGGCTCAGCAGTAAGAGGGTTCCTTTTAAATTGGTTGCAAACCCAGATGCTAGGGTATTGTTGGCAAGCTGTGCGTGCACTAGAGGCAGGAATCCAGCAAGAGAAATAGTTGTTATTGTGGCCTTGAAAGGGGCAGAGAGACAGAGCTTCTTGACACACAACTGATTGGAGGGACAGACTTGGAAATAGTAAGCAAGGGAATGACCTGCTGTTTGTTTCTAATTGACTATATTCAGGGAGACTGGATTTTGGGTAGCGTCTTTATAAATAAACAGGATTGCACCAAAGTGTATATATACCTGACTTGTTTCATCCATTTCTGCTCGTAACCGAAACAGGTCTACAAATCCCCACCCAAACACTGGTTAGCCAAAAGTGACACACTATTGAATGTTGGAAGGTGGGCTTTCATGTCCTTTAGCATAATACAGTTTTACCAAGGACAAACTATTCTTTTAAGCAACAGAGACGAGACTTCCTAAAGATAAAAAGCTGAAGTCATCAAACAACTTAACTTCCGGTTTGAAATGTTGCCATCACAGTGGTTTCAGTCAGTATGTAGATCAAGTGCTCCTGAGGGGGAAAGGAGAGGAGAGAGAGAGAGAATGTGTGAGTGACTGAACAGTCTAACCCCACCAGGTTGGCTTGTGGTTCAGTCTACAGAGTTCTTTGTGGGGGTGGCATCTAAATTTGCAGCCCACCATTATCATCATGATACTCTGGATACTCGCTGCTATCAGCTTCATTCAAGCTGCTGAAGTAACAGGTAAACCATTTTGATCATTTCCCTTTACTTTTCTGGACTGTTATTAAGATGCAGGAGAATGCATTTCGATTTAGGTGACTAGTTACTGCAGGTGATAAAATGGATTTTTTAAGAAATCACAATCTTCTCCAAATTGGATCCTAGGAGCTTTTTTATTTGACTTCCTTTAGGTACGTTTTGGAGTCAGGAGTTGTCCCCTGGCATATTTCTGTTTTGAACATACCACTGCTATCTTGGTGGGTTCTCTTTACTTTAAGATCCAAACTGTTCTGATGAGTCCACTTCTCGCAGTGTATATATTTCTGTAACCTCCAGATTGTCCCAACGTGCAGCCCTATATTCCATTGGAAGTTCACCCCGTATACAGGGCTACAGGACTTAGTGAGAATTAACAAATATGTAAAATGGATAAAAATAGGGGGTGGGGGGTTCTTTAGGACAACCAATGGGTTGGTTGGTGGGGGTTGGTTTTTTTTTTTTTTAATAATCTGTTCCTACCTACTGAATAATCAATTTCCCTTTGAAAACAAAAAATGTCTATTTGGGAATCTTAAAATGTTACTGAATATTTTAAATCTTCAGTTGTTCTTGCTTAGTTTACTATATGTCTTGTTATCCCCTCTCCTGTGCAGTTTTAGTAGCTTCATAATTGCCACATCTTTCAAGGGGACACAGAACGCAAAGCAAGGCCGGGGATGATCGTTTTCGCTAGTATAATCTCAAGTCAAAGTGTTGCTGAAATCGTTGGCCTGTGAATTCATGTTGTCAGCTCATCTCTAAATGTCAGCATTTGTATATTTACAGGAAGAGAGACGAACAGAAACCTGTCCTCCTAACTTAACTAGTCCCATATAGCCCATTTTATATTGCTGCTGTTGCCTGACAGAAAAATTAGAAAAAAGGAGTTAGAAACAGTTCCTATATTTTTCTGCAATTCTTTCCCATTGTTAAGGATATTGTAATTAGCATGAAATCAAGATCGATATTGCTTCAGAGTTCATCAGCTTCTGCTCCTTATTCCTTTCCTGAAGTTATAATTCTTTGTTTGTAACATCATAATTATTTCCACAGCAGTCAATGGGGTTGTCACAAACAGATGATTATTACTCTAGGAGTGGGAATAAGCAGCAGGAGTAGGTGAACAGTGCTGTGGGAGGGAGGGTAGGAGTGGAGGAAAGGGGGAAATAATCAGTGCGGTGCCAGCAGCTTTTAAGCAAATCCTTTGAACTGCAGTGCTGTATATACGACACATGGCTCCTATAGACGCTTGCATGCTTGCTTAACTTTAAATACTTGAGCAGTCCCATTGGTTTCAATGGGACTACTCAAAGGTGTAAAGTTAAGCACATATATGTGAGCTTGCAGGATGAGCGCTTAAATGAGCATTTGCCATAGGTTTCTTCTCCACCTCATCTTTACATTTAGATCCTCAGATCAGAGATGCTTAATAAATGGAAATTATTATTGTTGGGCCAAATGCTCCAGTCCAATCCAAATGGCTATTAAAATCAATGAGAACATTGCCCGACTGAGGCCAACAAGACTGTCCCATTATTATTATCGTATTATAACACTATCTCAGAGAACACTGTATGCTGACCTGAACCACAATCTCTGCATTAGTATTGGCAAAAAGATACTTTTTTCTTACTTGTCTTTCTGGCTGAGTACTTATTTTACTGTAATCTAAGAGGCAGCTAGAATATTCTGTCTGCAGTGTGTATTTCATAACCAATACTGGTGGGTTCTCCCCATATGGCTATACCGCCCTGGACACCCCCGATCCCGTCTGATCTTGGCAGCTAAGTGGCATTGGGCCTGGCTAGTACCTGGATGGGAGACCTCCTGGGAATACTAGGTGCTGTAGGCTAACACCTGGCAGTAGGTATAAAATGCCTCCAACAACAGGTGGAGCGACGCATCGGTTGGAGTATACCCCGGTTGTATCACTGGCCCTGTCTGGCCTCCGAATGGAGGTGGATATGCTGACCAAAGCGGACCGTGTGGGACTAATGCTAAGAAAAACAACTGGTGGGTTCTCCCCATATGGTGTGAGAAATGATCCCACTCGGGTACCACAGGAAATCTGCTGGCTCATGATTTTTCTGGGTTAAGAACGAACTATAACCCACCCAAGTTACTGGTATGTAGAATGATCTCTGGTGTGTATGCAAGGTGAGCAGTGGTTTACCAGACACTAGGATGACATCAACACATTTCCTCTTCTTCGAACAAGTTACACAGCCTGCTGGGCCCTGCAAATTAAGAAATTGCTCTTAACTAAACCAGCAGCGTATCCCCTGGCACTTGTTACCTCTCTTCATACAGTACTCAATGAAAGGAAGGGGAGATTGGAAAGGGCATGAGTCTCTCATGATCAGGAGAAGTGGATCTGAGCAGGATGTTTCATATCAGGGAAAGCTGCATATCATAGACAGCTGGTTGAATTAGCCATTTTTTTTAAAAAAAAGGGCAAGAGTAACAGAGAAAAGATCCTTCTAAGCATCTTGAAAAAGACTGGAAGTAGCTGAATAGCACAAATGGGTAGCCTTAAGTCAGAACAGCTCTTTTTTTGGTACCATATTTGTGTATGTTTCTGGTTATAGGCTTTTTAGCCCTCTTCAGTTTCCTCCCTTCTCAAGGCATTCAAACAGGTCTTTTCTCTATTATGTTTATACAGAACAACAGTTTACTATTCAAAATCTTATCCCATACTCCTAACAAAGGTGAAACAACTACTGTTTTCAATATCTGTTCTGTATGGGGGAAAAGAGGGAATGAAATTATTTGCTTCTCTAGTTTACTAATCAAGCGTAGGACATTTTAAATCACTCACTGGCTATGCATGGAAAATTTTGGAAAAACAATTATTCTTCCTTACTTTTATGTTTTCTCTGTTTCTCTTCCTGGGCCACAACGACTTCAATGGAGTTTTACTTGCATAAGGTGTATGAGATCAAAATGTCGGTGTTTTACGTTTATGAAGTACGGTTAAGATTTTTTTGTGATGAAAAGTTCTAAATTCTATTATAATATAAATGTAATATGAAGAATGTGGTGTGAAATGCTTTATGACAAAGAGGTCTTACACAGACTATATGCAATAATCTATATATATAAAAGTCAAATGGTGTATGCGTGTATGTATGTATGTGCGCTTACTCCTTCCACACCGTTTGAGCTAGAGACTTGAAATTTGGTACAGTTATAGGCCTTAGGGTCCTAATCAGGGTAAGAGTCGAAAATTTTTCAGATCTCACCTCTGACGCCCCCCAGGGGTGAAATTCTTTAAAGCCTATTCACATCAGCTGGGCAGCTGCTGTTCTCTGTGACATCGTTATGATGTCATACTACCCCCTCCAACGGACACCGCACTCGCTCAGCTCTCTGCCCCCTCCCCCCTCCAACGGACCCCGCACTCGCTCAGCTCTCTGCCCCCTCCCCACCTCCGATGGACCCGAGTTGGGTTTGGTCAGAGGGTAAGTGAGGTAGGGGTGTCGGGTTTGGTCGGGGGGTGAGGTGGGGGTGTCGGGTTTGGTCGGGGGGTAAGTGAGCCGGGGGTGTTGGGTTTGGTCTGGGGGGGTGGGAAGGTGTCGGGGTGGGTGGGGGTGAGGTGTGGGTGTTGGGGTTGGTCAGGGGGTGTTGGGTTTGGTGGGGGGGTAAGGTGGGGGTGTTGGGTTTGGTTGGGGGGGGTAAAGAGGGGGGTAGGGGTTGGTCGAGGGGTAAGTGAGGTGTGGGTGTTGGGTTTGTTTGTGGTGGTAGGTAGGGGTGTCGGGTTTGGTTGGGGGGGAAAGTGAGGTGGTTGTGTCAGGTTTGGTCTGCGGGGGGTAAGGTGTGGGTGTTGGTTAGGGGGTGTTGGTAGGGGGTGACGTGGGGATGTTGGACTTGGGTGGGGGGGTGAAAATGTGAGTCGGGGTTGGTCGAGGGGTAAGTGAGGTGGGGGTGTCGGGTTTGGTCGGGGGGGTGAGGTGGGGGTGTCAGGTTTGCTCTCTGCCCCCTCCCCCCTCCAACGGACCCTGCATTCGCTCAGCTCTGTGCCCCTCCCCCCTCCAACGGACCCCGCACTCGCTCAGCTCTCTGCCCCCTCCCCCCTCCAACGGACTCTGCACTCGCTCAGCTCTCTGCCCCCTCCCCACCTCCGATGGACCCGAGTTGGGTTTGGTCGGAGGGTAAGTGAGGTAGGGGTGTCGGGTTTGGTCGGGGGGTAAGTGAGCCGGGGGTGTTGGGTTTGGTCTGGGGGGGTGGGAAGGTGTCGAGGTGGGTGAGGGGTGAGGTGGGGGTGTTGGGGTTGGTCAGGGGGTGTTGGGTTTGGTGGGGGGGTAAGGTGGGGGTGTTGGGTTTGGTTGGAGGGGGAAGTGAGGTGGGTGTGTCAGGTTTGGTCTATGGGGGGTGAGGTGTGGGTGTTGGTCAGGGGGTGTTGGTAGGGGGGTGACGTGGGGGTGTTGGGTTTGGGTGGGGGGGTGAAAATGTGAGTCGGGGTTGGTCGAGGGGTAAGTGAGGTGGGGGTGTCGGGTTTGGTTGGGGAGGTGAGGTGGGGGTGTCAGGTTTGCTCTCTGCTCCCTCCCCCCTCCAACGGACCCCGCACTCGCTCAGCTCTCTGCCCCCTCCCCACCTCCGACTGACCCGAGCAACGCCGGGTATTTTCGCTAGTTGCTTATAAAACCGAAGGCCCCAATCCTGCGAAAGCTTATGCATGTGCTTAATTTGCTACAGAAAGTGGTATCACCCCAGACTTTAGAACTTTTATGATATTGTAGATAGTGTCTCATAACTGTTGCTTTCTGGGCTGGGTAAGGCCAGGTGTAGTCATGGCTCTATATAGATGTTTATTATTATGTAGCACTTACAACGGAACATAGCCTTTGGAAATAGTAATCATAGCCCTATTTATGGGAAACGATTCACAAATGGAAACACCTACTAAATGTTTCAGTGTTTTACCATTTTAACACAGCCCAAGTGACATTTACAAGAAAAGTGTCTTCATGAATGCAAGGTAAACTTGAACTATGGTTGTGCGTGTGTTAGTACACCAGCCTCTTAGAGACCTAGGTTAAATTCTATTTACCTGCCCAGGGTGAGCTCCTGTTGAGGGTTCATTCAAATCCTGTTCTGGTCACAGGTGACACGAGAGATTGATGGCCTAATCTTATTCTCTTGTGGGCCGAATATACATTTTGGCATGACTGATTTTCTCCAACAGACAGAACCACAAGAGAAGGATAAGAGCCCTTGCCGGAGGCCGGGACTCGGGTGCTTTAGTAAAGCTGAATGCTGAGGTCACACAACGCTTGCTTGTAGTATGCCTCCATCGATGCACATAGCTTTCATGAGGAATAATTTGTTCCACATAATGAAAAACAAAACCGCTCAATCTGTTTAGGTGGTGGTGTGATTTAATATAGTGGAGCCACCTGACAACGCTAAGCCTGGTTCTCAGCTTGAACAAAACATTTGTAAACAGTCCTCATCCACTGACCCATGAAATACACTTTGCTCATGCTATTAAGGCATCTTGTATTCCATATGCGTGGCTAACGAAGAACAAGAACCTATGCTAACATCTAATCGGCACTGGAGGGCTCACAGATTTGGCTGCATGGCCAAGAAAGCAGGAAATAATTTTGGGTAGAAAGGCCAATAGATTTTAATCTCATACTGTCAGCAACACATTGCTGCGGGTGCAAAAATGATCTGATACTGCAGTTGAATAGGAGAGTTCAAGATACTTGATGTTACATACCACACATCTGAGATTAGAAACCAGCCTATGCAGCAAAGTCCCGTGAAAGGTTACTGAGCTCTGTAGAAAAATGTAGACAATGCCTTGAGGGGCTTGCCTCAGTGACAAGACTTCAGAGGGTTCCCCTTGGCCCCTAAGCAGGGCTGACAAAAAGGATCTGGTTTTTCTTCAGAAGTGTTTGTGACAGCTTTGCAGGTGGTTTTCTAATCTGCTAATGTTTTTGGAAGTTTCTGATCGAGGACACTTAGATTGGGAGCTCACTGGGGCAGGCAGGGAGCAGCTCTTTGTTATACATGTGTACAGCACTGAGCAAAATGGGACCCTCTAGGCATTACCGCAATTCTGCTACCAATAAGAACACATTACCCACAACTCCTTATTCTCCAGTTATCTAAAAACTAGGCCGCACTCACCCATAGTAGGACTTGTAGGCCCCAAACGTGATAAATATAAAACAATTCTGCTAGGGTCTTGCACACTCCAGTCCAGGTCATGTATTGATTTTCTTGCTAGGGTTGAACCACATCTGGCTACCGTGTTTGGAAAAGGTGTTAAACCCAGGTGACAGTCGGCGCTAAAACATTTTAAAGCAGCGCTTAATTAAAATGGATTAGCTAACACATTTCAAAAGCAGACAGATGAACCAAACATTTTTATCCCTAGTGTAGACAAGGTCTTAGACAGCCAAACAGTGCCCTCAGCTGTCTTGGGACAATGGGACGAAATCCAAAAGCTGGACCACTTTCTGCCAGCATAAGGGGACCCCCTGCTCTAAGTTAGTTTCTCACTTTCCTTGGGGGCAGGGCCTCCTGGGTTTTGCAGACACAGGAAAGTAAGCAAGGTTTGCAGCAATATGGACAAGTTCATCTCCCCCACACCAGGATGCACAGTGCGAGTCAAGCTGAAGCAAGGGGCCTCAGGAGAAATGACTGGAATCTTCCTCTCCCTTGCATTCTTCCCTTGCTAGAGAGGGAGCTCTGCAAAGCCAGTATGCAATGCCTGCTCTCTTTCTTCTCCTGACTAGCTTCTGCGTTGTGAGTTAAGTTGGCAATCAAAGAACTAATGCTGGCTGTAGGGATGCGCCCATCTTACTTATATTCAAGACTCCAGATGGTGGGTTGTCTCTGTTGCCCACCCCTAGATCAGTTATTGGCAAACATGCCCTTTCCTTTCCCAAATTCCTCTGCATGTGTTTCCCTCTGTCCAAGTCCTCTATGTTTGCTCTGTCCCCTCCCGCAATGCTTCCTCCCCATCTCCAGCTGCATCCCATAGCCTTTTCAACAGATGCTTTCCAATTCCTGTTAGGCCAGTGAGCAGAGAGGTCCTGGGGGCAGTTTCTGAACCCCTTCTTCTGCTAAGTCACTTCTGCGCCACCCACTTCTGTTCTTCCAATCAGTCATCTGAGGAGTGGGGACAAGGTCTTCTAGACTCCCAGTAGCTTAGATAGGGCCTTTGCCCCACTCCATTTATTCCCTAGCCCTTTAAAGAGGTTGAGGAGAAGGTTACAGGTTTTGAAGCAGAAAACTGGAGGGGGACAAACTGGGGCAGAAACAGTTTCCCCCTCAGCATCCCCTGTGACTGTGCCCAGGGCAGATCTTTTACACTGTGCCAAAGGCCTAGTGTAAAAGATCTGCACAAAGACTTGTGCGGTGACACACCTGTACTGTTGTAAAAGCTTTCCTGTTGGTGCGAGTCGTCCCCCCCCCCCCACTTCTTTTCCCTGCTCTCCAAGAGAGTGGAAGGCCTCACTTCAATAAGCAGCCTTCTCTGCAGTCCATTTCAGTAATTCAACTATGTTTGGTACCTGGTAGTACAGAGAGACCCTAGTGATATCGGGGACAGAAAACACATGGTTCTTATGGATCAAGCCTGTCAGATCAAGTAGGATTCTGCCTGTATAGGAAGTGTATCGTCGAGCCATTAGTCCACTAACTATCATAGAACTAAGTCTTTTGTCACCGCATTCTGAGGTCATAAGAGGTTAAGAAGTTATGACAGCAACGAGGTAGAGGAATTTTGTTTAGCTCACGTTTTAGAGGCTCATGCCATGTGAAAGGGACCACGGTCAAATTCCAGTGATGGCCCAACTGGGGCCAGTTACACCATCAAGCTCTTTGCCTTTTAATAAGGTTGTTCTTGGAACAGAAGGCATATGTGGAACGGTGGCCCTCTTATGTGGATTGGTAAGCTAGATATTAAATACATGATATTTCAACTTAATAGTATCTACTAGGACACTCTATGCTAAGAAATGAATACACTGGTGTGTCTATAACTGGGACAGAAGTTAGAGCTTCAGTATTAAATGTCACACTTGTAATCCAACTCAGAATGAACATACCCTTGACCACACTGGTAGATACACAGTCTCAGTAGGTACCGGTATGTTGAACAATTGCACTAGCAGGAGGCGATTTTAAAAAACATCATATAATGTATTTCATCAATGTTTTTTTCCATCCCCCCTCCCAGAAAACAAGATTTTAGTGGAACAGCTGCCTCGAATCATGGCATGTAATGAAAATGCTACCTTGGTTTGCAAATATGCCTATAATGGAACTGGGAACGAATTCAGAGCATCACTGAATAAAGGAACAGACAGAGCGGTTGAAGTCTGCTCTGTTTCCTGGAATGGTTCTGTCCACAACCTTCATTCACATAAAGAATTCATCTGCCAAGTTGCAATTGATAGCCATAAAAAACAAGTGAATTTTAATCTTTGGAAGCTGAATACCAACCAAACAGATATCTACTTCTGCAAAATCGAGGTCATGTTTCCACCTCCTTACATCTACAATGACAAGAGCAATGGGACTGTCATTCATGTGAAAGGTAAGACACGAAATCATAATTGCCCAACATCCTTTTCCTTACACGCACACCTTAACACTAGAGCTCACAGCTTTGAGGGTTCCTGTCAGGTACATAATGGCTATTTCTCCGCAAAAGTCAAAATTTCTCTTCCCCCAAATAATGGGTCTAGCAACTTGCCACTTTCCTCTGATGGCCACAGAATTTACAGAAGAGTGTTGGAGCAAGGAGTCAATAAATGGAAATTGAAGTTATTGCTTTTGTTTTCTGATGTTTTTTCTATTCTGTTTCCTTAAGAGATTCCCCAACAACCACCAGAATCGCAACCTGCAACACCCTTTTGGTCTCTGGTTGTAACTCTTGGATTTCTGGCTTTGTACAGTGTGCTAATAACTGCGGCATTTGCTATCTGCTGGGTAAGAAATGAGTTTTTTCCCTTTTACGTGACTCAGGTACACCCCCACCCTTCCACCCACCAGCTTTTGCCCGGCTTATTCCACAGTTACTGGCATCTCCAGTTTAAGAACAGCAATGGTTCTTCACTCTGGTTGCTTATGCTCATCCATTTACCGGAAACAAAATCTGACTGCCCACTGCACTCACATCAGTAACCAGTTAGGGAGTCAAGACTCCATATCAGAATCCTAATCCTGGCAGAACTCTCCCTGGGGTTTTAGTAAGAGATCTGACCGCCAGAGCTCCAGGATCTCACATGTTCCGCCCCTAGTAACACTGGGCTGGATTAATTAACAGGAGAGGGGGCAGAGGCAGGAAAACAGCGAGAAGCCCCTTGTCAACTACTTCCTAGATTATTCTCCAGCAGGATGCGACAGACCATAGAGCCCACCTACAATATGCACAGGCCCTTTGGCTCAGCAGTTACCGAAGACCCTCCATAGGGCTTCATTTTGCCTCTGCAGCAACTCTCCCTCTTCCCCCACCATCCCTGGTAGCCTAACTCCACTGGACTCCCTCTGGCCACTATCCTTGCCGTAAGTTGCTCTACAACAGGAAGATTCTCCACCATGGGGTGGGCGGCATAGGAAAGATAAGGCAGTCTCTGAATCTTTTCTTCAAAACTATCCATGGAGCAAAAGAGGGACCCCTGACGCACCCTGGCCCCATCCTCTTCTGCCTGATTGCATCACAGATCTGCAGGGCCGGGGAGAAAGGAGGTGCAGATGTGGAGGCAGCAGACGGCCTCTTCTGTGCATGTGTGTGTGTGTGTGTGGCGGGGTATGATTCCCATATTGTATAGAGTACAGCTAGGTTATTAACTCATGTACAGGCTTGAATAGTGAATATACAGGGGAACTCTCCTCCTTCCAGTCTCTCTCTCAATATATATATTTTCAACTAATTACAGATAATCTGGCTTCAATTCTCGGACCCCCTCCTTCAGATTAAACCTTACATTTGAGTATAGAAACCCAGTCCCATTGCCAGTCAAGGTCTCTAAATTGCATCATTACTGTCATACAGATGCACAAAGTTCATTGCAATGAGACTTCTGGATGACATGGAAGCTGGATCAGGCTTTGCCATTAACAAATTTAAAGTCAGCTCTTCTCCCCCACCTCCATTGAAGAGATTTGCTTTGATTTTGTCATAGGAAAGCTTAAATGGTACAACCAACAGGTGAAATTGCCATGCAACATCTATGCCTTGAGGAAATACTGTCATTTCAGATCCATAATTTTGAGTCTGAACAATTTTCTCTCTACTGTTTGGATTTTCTCTCTCTTATGCCTCGGATACAGATTCTTATCAAGATGACACACACTCCCACGGAGAATGGCAGTGTGGCATTCTGATTCTGTGCTGTGGTTGCTTCATTGTTTTCACCTGCTGCTGGCAGCCTCTGAATAACATGTATTCAGAGTGCTGACATACTTACAGTTCTGTTGGATGTAAATAGAGCTGGCTAATAAAGATCATGGGTGCAAAAATAAGGCCAAACCCCAATTCATTCTGTGTTCTTACACAGTTTTTGACCTCCGTTGAGAAAAAGTGCTTTGCTTTCCAAAACCATCAGCCATACACCTTCATCTTTGTATGGTCAGGCATTTATTCAGACTAGTTAAATATTTCTATAGGCCAAAAATAACTCAGACTTAGCTAGAAGATTTTAAAATGGTACATTTCTCTATCCACACACACACATGTATATATCTATGTTAGAAATTATAAACATGTACAAGCACACATGTATGTATCAAATGATTTAGATACACACTGCATAGTTTATAACTAATATAATTTACTTTTGCAAACTTGAATGAATGAAACTTGGTCACCATTTTAAAGTCAGGAAATATTACAGTTGTTATAGTATCGTTATCTCCCCACCATGTTCCACACATCTAACACAATTTTGAACCTCCAGGGATATCTGTACAACTGCCATCCAGATCAGTCAGATTAACACATACATATCCGAGGGTAGAATTGCACGCACTGTATTCTAAAATATGTAGCAGTAAAGCTAGTAATCCAAAATCTTCCATCTGTGCCTGTCACTATGTGAAATTTAACATTTCTTCACTTCAAAGGAGAGAAAATAATCTCCTTAATTTTATATTTATATAAGAGTGGGGTTTTTAAAAAATAGTAATAGTAAAAAAGGAGATTAGAACTCTGAAACCCCAATCTTCCTACTGGCTTCCCTGTGCACTTCAGTTACTGCAGAGTCCTAAGTACATAACTGTGGAACTCCAGTGTAACTAACCTTTATGTATGTTATTCCATAGAACTGACATTTACTGCTCAGCTGAGTTGCTTCTAACTCCAGAATTAAGTCCTCTCTCATATGTGTATATATAAATAGGCGTACATACACACTTTACATGCTTTGCAGGCAAATGGTTCTGTAGCCTGGCCTCTAGTGAGGACCAGCCATTTGGAAAGCTGAGCAGACTGAACTGATTGTGTGTGTGTGTGTGTGTGTGTGTGTGTGCACAAGCATGCACACATAAGAAAATTCACAAGTATTTTGGAAAAATTCTAGTTTTAGTCCTTACTAATGTAAAAAATGCAGACTTTGCTCAAGCTTTTGAAAATATTTCAAATGCAAGAAATTTCAGCAAAAATATGTTATTAGTAAGTTACAACCATAGAGTTATAACTGAGGGGAGGTCCACTGCACAATCACGAATTCACAAGGGATTGATTTAGGTAGGAACAATGGTCTGGAAGGTAGGACCCTGAGCCAGACTGCAGAAGCCCTGGGTTCAGTTGCTTGCTCAGCCGCAGATTTCCTCTCTGACTTCAAGCAAGTCACATAGTCTACCTTGTGCCTCAGTTTCTATCGGCAAAATGGGGTTAGTGCTTTTCTACTGCACAAGCTGACTGTGAGGCAAAAGTCCATTAATGAGTGTGCGGTACAGTACTCATGGCCAGATAGATGAGAATAACCTCATCTCTGCTTCTTGGACTCCTCAACCAGCAGACGGCAGATTGTTTGGGAGATGGAGGACAGGGCCGCACAGTTACATACAGGCAGGAGGAATTTTCTGTCACTGTTATTTTGTTTACATTAGCAATTAAAAAAAATATCTAGTTAGAAGCTAGGAAACCCCCTTGCTGACTGCACTTGCTTTACTTCGGCTGAGTCATTCCTCCAGTTAAGATGGTGGTTAGAAGAGAAGGTAGAACGCAATCTTAGTTTAAGGGGTTCACTATGAGGAGAACTCTCTAACACTGTAGCTTTCTCCGCACGTGGGCTGCTGGGTCACTGACAGGAGAGAAGGGCAAATTTCTCAGAACATTTTATCTGACTACTCATGCTGGTTTTAGATTAATTTATTTAACTTTAAGCACTTGCTTCGGTGATTTCCTGAAAAAGCCTTGGGGAATAATTCTGAGTGGTGAATATGTTTGATAATATCATGACCTGCTTGGACAACTCATTCATTGGAAAGGAGAAAAAAAATAATTAAGTCCTTTATTTATTATGAGTCCAGTTTAACAAACACTCTGGCCTCCATGCACAAAGACTTTTGAAAAATTAGTTAGCCTATGGAGGAAAAACTAATTGCAGAAATGTTTTCCTATTCCCTCTCCCCTCTCTATAGTGGAAAAACAAGAGGAACAGAATCTTGACGAGTGACTACATGAACATGACGCCACGCCATCCTCCTGGCCCAAAGAACAAGCATTACCAACCCTACGCACCAACTCGGATACATACTGAATACCGCTCTTGGGAGCCATGACTATCTGCTTCCCAAGCTGCTTATACCCCTGGTGTGCTTTTACTCCGCCGTGTGCACTTGGATGGGCCTACCACTCATTTGTCATATCTGTTACATTTGATGACCTATCTACATCATAGCAAGTACCGGTCAAACTTGAACTGATGGTGTGTAAAAGTAGGTTGGCTGAAAACTAGCTATAACTCATGTTCAAGCTCGATGGTGGGTAAGGGGGAAAGATAACACTGGATCCAGGACTGGGTATATTGTTCACCGTTGCAACTACTGATCTTTCCCAATCACTTTTGCCGTAAATTGAACATTAATTTCTAGTTAGAAGTATGTTTAACTCGAAGAATTATAAATCTCGGAATGACAGCCCTAATTGTTTACCGTTAAATATGGTACCAAGCAAACTGTTGATGCAAAATTGGTCCCCTCTCACTTCAAAGAGGAGAACTCAGTTTCAGGTTCCAAACATATGCTTAGAAGAACAGGAGAAGGTTTCAGGTGTAGGGAAAAGTCAGCTGTGAGCCATGCGGACCATTAGGTTATTCCACAAGTGGGGTGTAATAACAGATCCAGGGCACTTGAAATCCACTATACATTAAATGTGCGATTCTGAAGTTCTTAAATTCGTAACTGTGTAATATTTTTAGGGGGAGAGGACCCCCCTATGAAACAATTTCATACAGTGTGAAAGCAATCAGCCTGCAAGGCAGGTCTGGAACAACCAGGGACGAAGAAAGATCTGCAGTCATCACGAAGAGAACCTTTTTGCCTGATGTTGGCCCACCACCTGGAAACACCAGGACTTGGCCAAAGTCAAAGGAGAAGCAGGTGAGAAAATCCTCCTTAGAGCTTAAGGAGGGGAGATTTTCAAAAGCAGGCCAGATTTCTGAGTCCTCAGCACACACAATCAGGGCCAGATTTTTAGCTGAGCTGAGAACCCAATGTGTACACCACATGCTGAGCTCTCCTCGATGGTGGATTAACCTATAAGCAATAAAAGCATGTGCTTAGGGCCCCAAGAGAAAAAAGGCTCCAAGCAACAAAAAATTATTACAAAATTACATTTTTGCAAGGTTTGCACGGCCTTAAATTTAAAAAAGTTTCAACATCTTGGGCCCCCCAAAATCCCCCAATGTTGCGTCGATTAGACTTTGCGAGTAAAAGCTGGGTTGTGAATGGGGGTGAGAGTTGAAAGGGGGGCCCATCGCTTGGCTGTGCTTAGGGCCCCAGGAGCAATTAATCCGCCCCTGGCTCCTGAAAATCTGTCCATGTCGTCTGGTGCCTAAAGAGCAGCTGAGATTTTTTTAAAAACTGGCCACAATGTTGAGTGATCAGATCATTTGAAAATTTGCTCCTAAATACCCTATCAACTCCCATTACCTTCAAGAGGAACTGAAAGCTCTCCGCACTTTGCAGGAGCTGTTCAGTACCTAGAAGGATCAGGCTCTGACTGGGGCTTACTGTTCTTATATACACTTTTCTCTAGGCATGTTCCATGGATGAGTAAAACAAGGGCTAGAATAAAACACGCTCAGTGATTTTCATGTGCCATGTTTCCTTTAATAATGATTCCAAAACTGTAGTAGGGTCAGCTCCACACAAAAGCTACTCCCAAACTTAGAAGAAGAGGTTCCTTCACTGGTTCCCTCCATTCCTTCGAGAGCTGAGCAAAAGACAGAATTTCCGTCCATGCAAAAATTATGATAATTGTACATTTGTTTTCATTTTGAACCAGAACAAATATATCCCTGGCTTCGATCTTCCACGAAGCTTATGGGCAACCCTAAACCACCTCCACACAAACCGTGGCAGATGTGGATACTTGGTGCACAAATGGAACATTAAAAACTCTCTAGTGTGCAACTGCAGTCACCCAGAACAGACCAGGGAACATAAAGCAACTCAATGCCTGATTCACAAATACAAAGGACGCATCACAGCCATATACTCCACCACTCCTGACACAATTACCTGACAACCACCTAAATGTAAAATTATAGTTGTTGCTCTATATCTATACATCAGCCATATGAAGAAGGACAAACATTTAAAATACCAATTTTTTTCACAGAACAGAAATTCCAAAACTTTTTGATTCAGAAATGGTGAAACAGTCCAAGTCAACATTTTCAATAGAAATGCAAAGTTTTGACATTCCTAACTCAGAATGTTTCATTTAATTTTGTTGATCTGACTGGAACTGCGTAGTTTTAAGTCAGTTCAACATTAAACCGCGTTTCCTTACAGAGTCACATTGCCTCATGGGAATTCAGGTCAGGGAATGATGCCCTTGCTGTCAACTATGGACCAGGCTCCCTGGCTGGACTACATCTCCCATGATACAATTGCAGTACTGTGAGTCCCATGACAGACTACTCAGCTTGGTCAGAGAAGAGACAGTTTTGCATCATGGGAAATATCGTCAGTTCAGGGAGTCCAAACCATCGGGGGGGGGGGGGGGGGGGAGATGCTGGAGGCAAACTCTGAATCCCATAAGCCAATGCAGCAAAATTAGGAAATACATGAAACATTTCTAGTCATCTTAATGAATAGAAATATTCCACTTTATATTGAACCAGCCCTAAGCTAAATATTTTGATTTGGGTTTCCAAAGGGAGGGAGTGGGGGAATCAGAAATTCAGGAAAACTGAAATTTTCCTACAAAAATTATTTTTAAAGAAATTGCATTTCCTGTCCGAAAATCATTCTGGCAGAAGATTCCTGATCAGACTTAATTCCACTCTAATTTAAAACTATCCAGGGTTAAGCACTTGAATATGCCCCAAGGAATAATTCTGTGTTAACAGGGGAGTGCAGAGGAAGACCCAATGGGGTTTTTCCTTCTTCCCTTTCTGGGCTGGATTGTATCCATGGCAGGAAGCATGTAACTCCATTGTCCCAGGCGCAAGGCAGGAACTGCGCTGAGATGCTGAGAGTCACAGTCTGGTCCCTGCTTCTTCCTTGTGCCATGGGAGAAGTGAGTGGTGCCACTCCTTTTGCTGCTGCAGCCTACTTTCTCTCTCTGAACTAGCTCCAGTGCACTGGCTGGTGCCTTGGGAAGGGTGGAGCCAAAGTTCTGCCCTTCCCCTGCCTTTGCAGCCTGACCACTCCCTGCATGAATGGGGAAAAGGGGGGAACAGCAGCCCAGTGGCAGCTACTTGCCCCACTGTGTAGGGCTTAGCAATTTGGGTGGCCTATGCAGCGGAGTAAGGGGATTCTTTATACCCCATGCAGCAGAACTCATGCACGAGTCCTCCATGGTAATTTTATGGATATTATCATATAATCACTGACTGCGTCATCTTACTGGCCTTTTGAGCCACAAATCACTGCCTGTACTTCATCCTGTAATTTAAAAGAGTGCTGCAATTAGAATATACTGTGAAAATAACATCTTATACTCTGGCACAAGTATAGCAGACAAAGATGTACAGAAAGCAATAATACACAGGGGCAAAAATTTCTGGTTTAAAATTGCATATGCATTTCCAGATGTGAGAAGCGTGTATTTTCATTGTATCTCCATGCCTCAGAGTTTTTATTGTACTTATTATAATCTTCTTTTAAAACTGTTAAATAGATGCTGTAAATTAAATTTTGAATATGTTGTAAGGTCTGACAGTAAAAGACAAGTATTACTTTTCAATGCAATTGTTAATGTAATTTGTTTTCTCTCCCCTAATGCTTCATTAGGTTTCAGTTTACATGTAAAGATAGTAGTAGATTTTGAGTCTTCCTAAACTACTGATCCTCAGCAGCTTCACACTCTGCACAGTTTCCTTTGTTACCTTTCATTTGTTTACTTTTCAGTTCGCACAAGCTATAGGTTTTGGATCATTGCAAAATTGTAAAGTCTGTAGAGATTAGCCCCTGCAGCTGGAGCTACCCAGGCTGTGAGTAGCAAGTTTGTTATTGACAAATGTCAAAATGTAAGAAAGTGGAGTATGAGGAAACACACACAAATCTACTTCAAAGCTAAAGATCAAATCTTTCCACTTTTGCAAGGTTTTTTGCTGCGTTACTGGAAAAAGTTTATTCAAGATGAATCACTGATAGAGGTGTGATTTTTGTTAGTTACTCACTATAACCAGAAAGCAGGACTATGGTAGGAAGTACAATACTAGGCTATTATTCTTCTCTGTCAGTGACCAGAAATGAGTTTGGAAAACAATACTGAAGAGCAACTTGCAAGCCTTATTTAGAGTCTGAGAGTTACAAAGGGAAGGAAACACTGAAAACTGCTTATCTGCATGCAAGTGGATTGATTTTCACAATTAGGAACATTGTGTTAGAGCAGGGGTGGGCAAACTATGGCCCGCAGGCCAGACCTTCCTGCCCGGCCCCTGAAGTCCCGGCTGGAGAGGCTCTCCTACCTTTCCCCCTACCCCACAGCCATGCCGCCACGCGGGCAGCGTTTTTTGGGGGGCGGGGCTGTGTGCTCCTGCGGGGCAGCTTATCTGGCTTCATACAGCTGCCAGACATGCTGCTCTGAGTGGCATGGCAAAGGGGCTGGGGTGGGGGGGCTGGATAAGGGGCAGGGAGTCCTGGGGGGCAGACAGGGAGCAGGGGCAGTTGGATGGGGCAGAGCTTCTGGGGGGGGGGCAGTCAGGGGATGGTGAACGGGGGGGGGGATAGGTGTGGGAGTCCTGGAAGTCTTTAAGGGGGTGGGGGGTGGATAAGGGTCAGGGTAGTCAGGGAGGGTGGGGCAGGGGTTGGGGCCCTGGAGGGGGCAGTTAGGGTGGGGAGTCCCAGGAGGAGGTGGTCAGGAGACAAGGAGAAAGGGGACTTAGATAGGGGTGGGGTTCTGGTGGTGGTTAGGGATGGGGGAGTCTCTGGAGGGTGCGGTCAAGGGACAAGAAGGAGGGGGGTTGGGTGGGTCGGGGGCTCTGAGGCGGGCAATCAGCGGGTGGGAAGTGGGTGGGGGTCGGATAGGGGGCAGGGCCAGGCTGTTTGGGGAGGCACAGCCCTCCATACAGTTTTGCAACCCGGATGTGGCCATCGGGCCAAAAAGTTGCTTACTGCTGGCTGAGAGCATCACATTACAGTGTGGTATTATTCCAGCCTGAAGGGCGTACAGATTGTCTGATGTGGCCAATTCGACTGATGAAGTTTTAGGAGGCTGCCAATTTCACGTAAATCCATTATCAGAGGGATAAAAATGCCTAATGGTGTCATTCATGTTTTTAACTGCATTCCAAGCCAGGACACTCGTTCTTCATACATTTTTTAAAATTAAAGATGAAACATCGCTCTCCTTCCAGGGTTCATAAGCCTACAAATGATAGCTCAGTACTGGGGGAGGGGTGAGAAATCAAGTTAGTCTTGTTTGTTTTATTTGACTGACAGTTTTCAAAGACAGCTGTTTTCCTAGTTGTTATATCATTATGTGGCTTTTTCCTACTTGGCTTTTTGTTTCTAAAAAAAAACTATTTTGGTTCAGGCTGATACATTCTCACAGGTTGAAAACTTACACAATTTGCTTTTTCATGCACATTTCATAACCAAGGACAACAGTGCATATGCTTCTGGGCAGGGGTGGCATTAAATGTGTAGGGCCCCTAGCACAATATGGTCTCTGGATGATACCAGACCACTAACAAACTTGCAACAGTATGGCCTAGCATGGTTTCAAACAGCAGGTTTGATGCATAAATTAAAAATGCAGCTAAAATATTAATAATCCCCATTCTGAAGGAGATATGAACGTTTCATAACAAGAGCTGCACCTGGGATAAATCCCCATTCTGACAGCTTGCTAACCCAGCATTGACAAGGCCAGCAGCTAGGTGAATGAGTAGACGCTGAACTAGCCTTCTCTCTGATGGGGCTGCTGTGAATATCATTGATTTGCTGGCTAACAAAAATGGAGGGTTCAGTGCAGGGGATGAGACGATGCACGCTGTCCAGCTTGCCAAAGAAAAGAAAGACGAGAGGTCTAAATTTAAGCCCAGCAAGCCTTGTCAGCGCCCCATTAAATTGGCTCTCCCTGTTAAGAGTCAAAATAAACTACTGCTTCTACTATGCTTGCTGTCCATGACAACCTTTGGGCTACATTAATCCCCAGCACCAGTGGTCAGGCTCAGAGCCGAATTTTTGCTCATGAAAACGATAAAGTAGATTGTTGAAATTCAGCTGAACTGTTCTTGGTCTTCTCAGCCTTCCCCAGACATGTGAAAAGTGGCTGCAAAGGGGAAATTTGTTTCTTTACTTGAGCAGTTCATCCACTCCTGGTGGACAGAGACATGGGCTGAAATCCAGGGCAGAAAGTTGACTTTGGGAGCGTTTACCCTGTTTGCTCTTCCCTCATTAGTAGCATGCCGAAGTAAGGGCAGAAAAAATATTATGAAGATACTAATTTGGACAGCTAGGGGGGGGGGAGAGGAAGCGTTTTCTAGCTAACATTATTTGAGTTCAGACTATGTTTTCATGAGGGTGTAATCCACCATTGGGGATGAGAGAGATCAATGGGCAGGGGAGAGCTAGTAAAGGGTTAATGCAGAAAGGATGCTAATATTAAAAAAAACATGTAACAAACCTTGTAACAATACTTCTGGGGATAGAGAAGAACAAATCAACAGTAAGGTTCACACTACAAGACAGGCTTTTCCTTCTTTCTTTCTTTCTCCAGCCACTATGCTTCAAAAAAGAAACCTTCTTACCTCAGGGAGTACATTTTACCTCTATGGGGCTCCTAGACACCTCTGAGAAACCCAACTGTACTTGTTGGTGGCAGCCATCTTAGATCACCTGTGGGAGCTTGGGATGACTGCTGATTTCAAATGAGAGCCCTCCTCAGCACCCTGTGTGGTAGGAACGCAGCATGGCAGTTTCCCACTGAGACAGGGGAAGGCACATTGTGTTTAGTTATGTGTTGTTTTCTTTGGTTTGCCTGTTGTCTTTATCTTCCCAGGGTGGCTGGTGTCACCAGCCCCTTCCTTCCGGTGAGGTGAGGCTAAGACAGCAAATTATTTTTAATGGTGAAAACAAGCAAGCAAACAAAAACAAGATGCATATAAAAGTTACAAAACGCCAACCCTGTGGGAAACACCTGCCTGAAGAGGTGGAGGGAGCTGATTAGCTCCACCTCCTTTGGTTTCAGCAAAAGAACTATAAATCTGGTCTGAAGAAGCTGAGCAAATCAGTTATCCTGAGCTTCAGGTCAAGGGAGTGTTGTCTATTGAAGTGAGGTCTTTGGAAGGGAAGCGCTGGAGTTTTATAGGTATTTAAACATCTGAAGATGCAGACAGGTGCCTCACTGGATTTTCAGAAGTGCCCAGGCATCTAATTTCTATTTGTTTTTAATCGGATTAGGAGAGGAAGCACTTTTGAAAATCCCACTGGATACCTATCTGCAGCAGCAGACACCTAAATACCTCTAAAAACCTGGATGGATATCTCCTGAATGGGTTATTTTTTCTTACAAATACACATATGCAGACCTAAAATAAACATGCCATATTTTTGGAGGCAAGTTTATTTCTGCCCTTTCTTCTTACATGAAATGGGGTGGGTTTTTTGTTTCATGTTTTACCACTCTTTCTTTTTTAAATAATTTTTTTAATTAATCACTTTCTGTTGTAATTCTGTAGCCTGATTTTAAGTCATGGAGGCAGAGAGATAAAATGAGGACAAAATATAAATAGAGGATGCATCTGCAGCTGCACCACAGAACTGTGCTTCTGAACCTACTTACTGTGAAAGACGCAGGCAAAGCAGTCACAAAAATAAGTTCAGAGAGCCCATAGCTTACACAAAACACACGGTTGGTGGGGAAATGTCAGTTAGAAACGAGCAGCAGCAAACAGCTTTGTTTTCCTATTGTTGTGGCTTTGTACGGTGACGATGGCACACAAAGATTAAGTGAAGCAGCATGAACTCCAGTGGTTTATCGCTGCTATTGTCGTCGTCAGTAACGAAAGGGGATGTGTGGGTGTCACCTGCAAAAAGAGGTTCTGTTCCAAAAGGAAAGTCTCAGTATCAAAGATCAGTGAAGACTAAATGGTCTTGTTTCATTCATGCAATTTCCTTCCCTTCACTGACCTACAGCACTGAATTTAGCCAGTGGATTTCCCTAGCTTTATTCTACTAGGAGAGAGAGACATTTGAGCAACATCAAGTGCCTAGGATAACTGCAGAGTGTCAAGGTCATTTGTAAATCTCAATAATGGCTTGGTTCCCACAACACAGAATTTGATTTTTCTTTCCTTTTGTCCCCCTTCACTCCTGCTGACCTATGAGGATTTGCAGCAAGAAAAGCTATCTCCAGTGCAATCAATTTATAGAAAAAACATTCTGTTCAGACTGTTATTCAGATATTTAGCAGGGACTGGAAGCGATGGGTCAATGCACTACAACACAAGGCCTTAGCTGAAGGTTATGACTCCTCAACGATGTATTTCTTGTGTGGGAGGGACTTTTTAAACATGTACACACTCTTAAAATTTGCCTTCTGCATAAATATGCTCAGAAACAAAGGTTCCTATAAATAGTTTAAGAAGGATTTTTTAAAAAAATGTTTACTATATAGGAAATGTTCCCTTTTCAAGTCTCAGGAACCTTTCCATATGGACTTAATTTTTAGAATATATTTTAAATTAATTAGGACTATGGCCCTGGACATAAATGAAGCCAAATATTTGCTGTTCAAGAACCAGATTGGAATAGTATGGATACATATGGATCTCAGAACTCAGAGCACAGGCCTGTCACATTTGGGAGAATTCAGGAACAGCATTTGCTTACTATGAGCGCCAGTGATGGGTCCTTTATTTACCGATTTACACGTGTGCGCACACACATGGAGTTGTGGGCCATCTCGCTTCCTTCCCCAGTGTTAGCATGTGCATAGGAGGGAGAAAAGAAGCCGTTGTTAATTCACATTCTTGGATTCCAAAAATAAGCCACACTATGTACATTTGGTCTCAAATGCCACAAAATTCATGACGTCTGACTTACCTTTACTGTTTATTTCCCCTAGATTGCCACCAACTTTTGAGACTGGAGAAGTACCAGATGATTGAAAAACAGTGAATTTATAGTGTCAGAGGATTCCTCCTGCCCCACCCCCCCAAGTTTGCCGAACTCTCTGTACCACTGTTTTGAAGCATATTAACAACAGTTTCCCTTTTATCCTTAGCAAAATGGAAATGCTGGTGTCAA
The DNA here is from genome assembly GCA_032164245.1 of Sternotherus odoratus. Lineage (NCBI taxonomy): Eukaryota > Metazoa > Chordata > Testudines > Kinosternidae > Sternotherus > Sternotherus odoratus. The sequence goes on along the minus strand of JAVMKO010000011.1, from coordinate 14,521,173 downwards.
TTTATTTTTTATTGCAGTTTAGGGGAAGGAATTTCCTGTGGTTCATTTAGAACCATCTAATGATTCATCCTCATCAAGGAACAAGGATTTCTTTGGTGCTCCTCTTGATCCATAGGCAAACATAGTGTCTCAATAATCCCTTTCACCTAAGACGATTATCTGGACTTCACCTTCCAGATGATGAAGTTGTTCTTCCACCACCACCACTTTTCCTGGGTAGCTGCACAAAATGCTCTTGTTTAATACTCACTAAGAACCTGCTCCTGAAATGGTTTCTACACGTGTGTGGCTTCACGGAATGGAAGGAATCCCATTGGATAAGTGGGAAAAGTGACACACATGCATAAATCCTTGTAGGATGCAGGTGATGTTTCTGTGGAGCGTTTTTCTCCTTCATGTAAACGTTGGGCTCCTTGTCCAGGTCAACAAGCCAGCATTCAGCACTTTCAATGAGCAATCAGCACAAAACAAATGTCAGAGCCAAACAGCCACAAACGTAACCAATCTGGATCTGGATTGCATGGCGTGTACCTCTATCTGCTCTCAAATCCTCGGTAATATTGTCAATTAGAGCCTTAGGGCTAGATCTACTCCAGGACTGGCTGCGTGTTCTTCCTGGAAACCAAATGATTCCTTTCTAGTGTTAGTATCTGGCTTTCAAGAAGCCCAACTGCAAAACATAGCGAGGTACAAGAGAGAGGGGAAGGAAGTACGGAGGGACATCAGGCCTAACTCTCTGGAGGGAGTCTGCAAGAAAAGGGGGCCCAAAGAGCTCATTGTCACGTGAACACCGATTTGGGTGACATCTCCTAAATTATCCTTCTTCTTTCCCCTCAGATCAGTGAGCCAACTGCGGTCTGGTCAGACTGGACTCTTCAATAATTCTTTATAGTAGAGCAGCACCTAGAAGGTGCTTCAGCCCAGCTTAGTCTCATTCTTAGGGTCCTTGGAGAATGAGCCATGGAACGTTGTTCCAGGCTTGGAGCAATGTGATACTAACACACATGCAAATTATAGCAGGTAACACAGGTGGCAGTGGGGGGAACTGGGGGGGGGGGGAAGCCCAAGAAAATCATCTCCCCTTTGACTCCCCCAAATAATTCATAACAGAATTCGTGTTCCTGGGGGTAGGTCTTGTGATAATATTCCTTGCACATGATCCACAACTACACAGGAGTACGGTTCTCTGTCAGTCATTAGACAACTCTGGGTTGCCATAAGAGGCAGCATGTCTTCATTTATAAATGAGACTACACACACTGGCTCCGGTGGGAGTGAAGAAGCTAGTGGGCAAGTAAGCGGGAATTGTGGTGTCTTCAGTTCTGTGAGAGTGGTAAAGTGCAGACAATGGACATTCAAAGGTCTGAGTCAGAATGTGTCTGTGGCCCAGGGCCGGGCACATGCCAAGACCGACTGTCTCTAGTACCTAGTATCTAGAAATGAACACTGCCTCCTCTGTTACCGTACACACAGTCACTATTCTCACCTAGCTTATACCTAGTCCAGGCAACTTGTACCATTTAGTAGTTTTCTCATTACCAGCCTGACCCAAAAGCCCACTAAAGTCAATGGAAAGACTGATCAGAGAAAGGGTATGGACCAGCTTCTGTATGAGGAGAGATTAATAAGACTGGGACTTTTCAGCTTGGAAAAGAGACAACTAAGGGGGGATATGATAGAGGTCTATAAAACCATGACTGGTGTGGAGAAAGTAAGGAAGTGTTCTTTATTCCTTCTCATAACAGAAGAACTAGGAGTCACCAAATGAAAATTAATAGTCAACGGGTTTAAACCAAACAAAAGGGGGTATTTTTTCACACAACGCAGTCTGTGGAACTCCTTGGCAGAGGATGTTGTGAAGGCCAAGACTATAACAGGGTTCAAAAAAGAACCAGATAAATCCATGGAGGATAGGTCCATCAGCGGCTATTAGCCAGGATGGGCAAGGATGAAATAATGAAATGAAATGAAAATATACCAATCTCCTAGAACTGGAAAGACCTTGAAGGTCATTGAGTCCAGTCCCCTGCCTACACTAGCAGGATCTAGTACTGTCCCCTGACAGATTTTTTGCCCCAGATCCCTAAATGGCCCCCTCAAGGATTGAACTCACAACCCTGGGTTTAGCAGGCCAATGCTCAAACCACTGAGCTATCCCTCCCCCCCCGGAGGCGGGTGTCCCTAGCCTCTGTTTGCCAGAAGCTGGGAATGGGCAACAGTGGATGGATCCACTGATGATTACCTGTTCTTTCATTCCCTTTAGGCATCTGGCATTGGCTACTGTCAGAAGACAGGATACCCGGCTAGATGGACCTTTGGTCTTACCCAGTATGGCTGCTCTTATGTTCTTATAGTGGACAGGACACTGGAGTGAGTGTCAGCAAACTTGGGTTTAATTCCCAGCTCTGCCACTGAACTTCTGTGTGACCTTGGGCAAGTCCCTTCACCTCTCACCTTCTCCGTTTCTCTTCCCATCTGTCTCATTTATTTAGACTGTCTGGTCTTTGGGGTAGGGACTGTCTTTTACTCTGGATTTGGGCAGCACCCAACCTCTAGGAACTATTACCATACAAATAATAATTTAATTGGTTTTGGATCAGGCTGCCTCTCCCTTTCAAAACCAGCATCAGTTTTAGTCCTGCACTGAGAACCATGCAATGAAAATGTATGGTCACAACATGCACTTGTGTTGTTGTGGCAGATGCAATGGAAACACAAAAATCTTTGGGAGCCTCTCTGTGCTATTTTTACTTCCTTTTTGGTGGGCCTCTTATTTACCACTTAAAACACATCTGGCCTTAACTGCTTTACTCTCACCGCAGCTTATTTTAACTTGGTTACTTTATTTTTATTGCTACACTAGGCAGCCTCAACGGAAAGCCAAAAGCGCAATCTGAGCAGAGCATTATGCAACTCATGTACCTCACCTCGAGCCCCGGAAACCACAAGTGAATCCCCTCGCACTGAATTCATCCAGTGCTGCAGCATTCTAGACCGCCTCTAGCAAAGGGGCAAAGTTTACCAGAGCCTTTGCCCAGAGCATATTTGCAGCATCCGTATTTGTGGGGAGGGGGATGCTAGGGGGTGATTTAACGGTCTAAACATATGTGCCTTGCAACAGTCAAATGTATCTTCAAGGCATGAGAGAACAGTGCTATTGATCCATCACAAACCAATACTTTGCCAGCTGCCGAACAAGGGGAAAATCCTGCTCCCGACTGTGCAAGACCTGAAAAGCAGCAGAACCACATGGTCTCCTCTGAGGCGATCCATGGAGGAACTGCACGCTAGCAGATGCTCACTTGGCACGCTGCAGGAATAGCCTATTCTCAGTCAGGGTGAGCCCCACTGCAACAGGGAATTGGCCAGAAAGAGGCAAGGCATAGCTAGAGTGTCTGAACTGTGTGGCCCCATACATAATTCATATAGATATAGACAATATATAAAATCAGACCTATGATCTCACTCGAAATGATGCCCACATTTCTCCCTATTTACTTTTTAAGCTACAATACACAGTCAGTCGTCAGAGGCTATGAGGACTTTAGTCACAACAGGATGTTTTCCCCATTTCTCTTGGCTTTTCTAAGTTCAAGGGCTCCATCCTGAACAAATAATAAACGCTGTTCTCAGGAGCTGGGTGGGACAAGCCTCGCCAGGCCTAAGGGAACATCCATGAGGGGGCCATGTTTTCCGAGTGTATCGGTTGCCCTATTGCAAATAACCCCTCCATGTCACTAGCCTCTGGAGTCTCAGTCTTGGAGGCCCATAACCGTGAGGTTTTCCACATAAAGCCATCAGGGATGTAGCCGCACAGATCAATGGTCCATCTGGAGTAGGATCCTGCTTCCTGGATGCTTCACAGGGAGGTATAACACCCCCACAATGCACTTAACTGTGCAGGACTCTACCATGTGTCAAATGACTCCTGCCCTCAGCTGGTGATCGCCTTTTGTTTGTCAGCAGGAGGTGTACTATGTAGCTCTCAAAACCAGCTTAACGGCAGATTCTAATTTTAACCAAATGAATTATTATTAGCAATAAATATTTATATCAGGGTGGCACCCAATGACTTAAGGGGGAATTAGGGCCCCGTTGTGCCAGGCATGGAAAGTGACAATCCCTGCTGTGAAGGGTTCTAGTCTAACAGACAAATAGATGAAGGGTCGGGGATGGGAAAATGACCTAGAAGCATATGAGCTTGGGGAAGAATTGGCATGGGTTCGACTTCAGCCAATAGAAGCAGGAGCCGCCAAAGCAGGGAAGGCTCCACCGCTTTCTCCAGTCTCCTTGGCTGCAGAGATGCTCAGAGGAGAGCCATCCTCCTCTGGGGGATACTAGGCTCCAGGTGGTGCTTCTCCTCCCCACCCTCCTGTGGCCTTGGTGGGGATGCTGCAGAGAGGAGTCAGCCAGAGAGTCCAGCTGGTAGGAGCAGAAGCCAAAGCAGGGATCTGTGACCAGTCAGAGAACTTTCCACAGTTTTGACTGGACTTCCCCAGCCCTGTGCTGATTGGATGTTTGCTCCAATGCCCCGCCCTCCCAAAGTCACTTCACCCCTGCTTCACTTCACACCTGCTCCTCTACTTCCCTGCCCTGGCCCCCACATACCCTTGCCTTCCCATTTAACTGATCTCCTTGTAAGTAACCTCTCCACCCTCCCCCAGCAAATATTATAGAATTAGCTGTTATTGCTGCCGCTCACTGTTCACTCTGCTGGTGTGTTCTATCCCTTCCCCCTGCCCTGGGGGCATCTTGTTTAGTAGGGCTGTAAGCTCTTTCGGGGAGGGACCGTTTCTCATTCTGTGCTGGTAGCACAATGGGGCCCTGTTTTTGACTCGCCCTTAGGCAAAACCGTAATAAAGATTACTACTACTAATAATTCTATATATTGTTGGATTGTTTTTAAATTGAGGGGTAGAGAATAAGAAAGTAGGGAATGAATATGTGTAGAAAATGTCTAGTCCCTTTATTGATTCTTGCTGAGCTCACTGATTTTTCAACCAAGTCAAAGTTTAACTTGAAAACCATAGGACGAGGGCCAATCCGCCTCTCAGCATATGTATACAGTACAAGCGCTATGGAGGCAAAGCGGCAGCTATGACACTGTAGCGTAGACAGTAATGGAAGGGGTTTTTACATCCCTGTAGTAAATCCACCCCCTAGAGAGGTGCTAGCTAGGTCAACAGAAGAATTCTTTCATAATTTTTACAAAAGGGTAGACCTGATTGAATCACACAGAGGGTACGTCTTCACTACCGGTCGGCTTGGCGGGTAGCCATCGCTCTTTTAGAGATCAATTTCTCGCATCTGGTTAAGATGCGAGAAATGAATTGCCTGCGGCCCCCGCAAGCTGGAATTGACGGGGGAGCGCGCCGTTGACTGCCGCCACCATGAGGATGGCAGGTAAGTCGGCTGTACATATGCTGACTTCAGCTATGTTATTAATGTAGCTGAAGTTGCGTATCTTCAGCCGATCCCCATCCCTAGTGAAGACCAGCCCAGAGTGTGGAATTTTTCACAGCCATCAGCCAGTACCTAGGTTGGCCTAAACTTCAGGTGTAGACCAGGCCTCCGTTACACCACTGTAAAACTGGAATAACTCCCAACATCCGTGGAGTTATTTAGAATTTACAGTGGTGTAAATGAGTGCAAAATTTAGACGTTAGGTTACACGTTTTTCCATAGTAATTATTTTTTCCCTCCATCTCTAGCACTCCGTAGAAGAATTCCTCAATCTTCTGGTTGATTAGTTAGAAATTCTCCCAGTGGCACTTCCATCAACGTCTTCACTGCTTCATTGCTGCTGTGAGATTTTTCAGGAACGTCACCTGTGGCTTGGAGGTTGTTAAACCAGTTTCAAGGCGTATTGTAAAAACTCCAGGATTAAGCTGTTGTTTGATACAGCAAGTGCCAAGAAATCTGACAGCAAACATTTGGAAAAGAATCAAAGCAGCTCAATGCCAAAATAAACCTGCTTCCCTTCCTTGCCTCCTGTTCTTCAGCTAAATTGTATGTAGAGGTAAATAGACAACTGTTAATAGATCTGATTGTCACAGAAGGGGAAAATTTGATTGAATTTTCCTTTCTTCACAAACCAGGCTGAATTCCAAAGAATTGCAGGGGTGTGACCTAAGGGTAGTATTTAGGTCTGTGTTTCCATCATGGCCTACCAGGAACTTAATTTTAGGATTGTATTGACTTCATTCAGCAGTGCCCATGGCCTATCTGTTGGCCATAATAAGTGATTCTTCTTAATGGAGTGTTCTGATAGCAACAGTCCCCTTTGTTGCAGGCTGCACTGGGGATTAATGAATCTTAATGGCATTATGTTCTTATCCATTGTTGTTATCCATTGTCTCATAACAGAACCCATCCGTAGAAGAGGCTGCTGCTTAATTAGCTTCTATTTTCAGTGACTGGGAACCTTGCCAATAGGCTCTTGTTAATTCAGTATCAGATATGTTGTCTCAGTGATGCTCTGTTATTCAAAAAATCTTTTCTTTCAAATTACTTCCCCTCTTTGGCACAGAACCCCCGTGCTCTACATTTGCAAGTGTTGATATCGCAGGAAGAAGAGTCTGAAAAATACCAAGCAGCAGTGCCCTGCAACCCATTCTGTTCTCTGTAGGTTATTCACCAGAGTGTTGAGTGGTGATTCCAGTTTGTTTACACCACAATGAAAGTAATGTGATCTCACTAATTGGGTTATAAAATATAAATCACAGAGCCTGACGAACGATGCCCTTCTCCAGTACACATTCTCTACTAATAAAATGAGCGATCCACTCTCTGTAGTGGTTTTCCAACTTTTTAGGCTGTATACCCCATTCCAAATAATGTAATCTGCTGTGTACGCCATCTGAAATAGGGTCATAATATACCCATAATTAGATTGCCAAATCTTACTAAATAAAAATGTGTTGTTGGCTCTTATAAGAACTCACGTACCTGTGGGTTATATCAGTGACAACCACAGATGTAGAGCATTCTTTGGTAAGTACTGCATATACAGCTGAAGATGAGGTCCCAAAACACGCTAACCTCTGAGTGAAATAAACTACATGGCCCATCAGTACCCATTTGGCTACTGTATGGTCCCTGAGAAAATATAAAACTGCTAACAGAGAGTGGAAAGATACATACAGAGCATCTGTGTCTGAAGAAGAAACTCCATTCCCAGCAGAGGAAAAAATACACTTTTCAAGGGATCAGATACTGTGAAGCAACAAAACATGAATCAATATGGACTTCTGATTCCTAACTGACAAGCAACTGAAAGTGATTTAAATAAGACAGGCACCAATCAGAGCCAAGGTTACCAACAGAATCCACTGCACCATACGAGGAGCTAAAGTGTAGATCTGGGCACAGCACCTAAATAATTAAGTAAGTCATCAAGACTGTTAAAAGCTGGTGAGTTTCCTTATGTACCCTGAGAGAGGACCAGATGGGGCTTAAATGCTGGATCATCCTGTGTTTCCCTGCTGAATAGAGAAAATCATTTGCAGATGCTCTTATTTAAGAAGTCTTTAAGAGCACAGCCTGCAGTCATTTCATTTTAGAGGAGGACCTGATTCTGGAACTCCATTCACGTGAAAATGAGGAGGGAAAGAAGCAGGGAGGGGCGCAAATTATGATAGAAGGCAAATCAAAGTGTCTGTGTTATTTTAAAGCTAAAGTGGAAACCCATATGGATGTAAGGACTGTTTGAATTTTGTAGTGTATTATTGTAGCATATGATGAGTTAACTTGGCACTACCAGGCAGTTCCAATGCTGCAGAATCTCTTAGTGGTGTAGGGTTAAGGCCCTACCAAATTCATGGCCATGGAAAACGCATCACAGACCATGAAATCTGGTCTCCTCCTGTGAAATCTGATCTCTGTGTGAGTTTACCCTAAAGATTTCACAGGGGAGACCAGTGTTTCTCAAATTGGGTGTTCTGACCCCAAAGGGAGTTACAGGAGGGTCTCAAGGTTATTTTAGCGGGGGTTGTGGTATTGCCAACCTTACGTCTGGCATTTCCTTCAGAGCTGGGCGGCCGTTGGCCAGGCACCCAGCTCTGAAGGCAGAGCCCCACCAGCAGCAGCACAGAAGTAAGAGTTGCAATACCATAGCATGCCACCCCCTACTTCTGTGCTGCTGCTGGCAGCAGATCTGCCTTCAGAGCTGGGCTCCCGGCCAGCAGCCGCCACGGTCCAGTTGCCCAGCTCTGAAGGCAGTGCTGCCACCAGCAGTGCAGAAGTAAGGGTAGCAGTACCGCAACTCCCCCTACAATAGCCTTGCGCCCCCCTACAACTCCTTTTTGGGTCAGGACCCCTACAATTATGAACACCATGACATTTTCAGATTTAAATAGCTGAACTCATGATATTTATGATTTTTTAAATCAATTGACCAAAATGGACCATGAACCTGGTAGGGCCCTATGTATGGGAAAACATTAAACCTCTGGTGCTCAGTGATTATTTATTTAAACAGGGGTCTTTTTTAAAAAGTAAAAAGAGTGATAGAAGCACAAATCCCCCCCCTGGCTCTCACATTGGATACGGACGGACGGACGGAGGGGGGAGGGAGGGAGGAGGAGAGGCTGTTCTCCTCTTCTAGGAATTTGTTTCTCAGAATTATCTTTGCCCTCTGGGGAACAATTAAGTAACATCCTGTCTGGGGAAATCAGAGATTTGCTGAGACAAAAATGATGAACGGACTATTATTTATTTGTGTTACCACAGCACCTCCAAGTCCTAGTCATGGATCAGGACCCAATGACAAAGAGCTCTCAATGAAAATACAAAGGGCCAGATCCCCAAAAGTTTTTAGGCAAACGCCTTCTGAAATCAGTGGTGGCAAAATAGTTTTGAGGATTTAGGCTAAAAAGTTTCAAGAAAACATTGTAGGTCACGGCACATTCTCTGGGCTCTCCCATTTCCCCACATTATAGCTCACTTCTAAACCTGGGCCTCTCGTTCCTATAAACTCCCCCCCCAAAAAAACAACAACAACAACAACAACAACCCACCAGTGTGCTTCTAGGTGCTGTTTTGTCCAACCCATTATCTTCCTGCACTCCCTTGTTGGTTAGTGGTTGGCTGTTTAGAAATCCATAGTTGTTTTGTTACCTACCAACAACGACCATACACCTAGCCACTTCTGCATTGTCCCGTTCATATTGTGTAGTCACCCAAGCTGCACTGGTGTGTCCACTACTTTAGATTTTCACTGATATATTCAGACACATTTCAGCATACAGGAATTGCTTTTGAAAATATCTATAATGAAGCACATCATGGTATCTCCATCTATGGTTTACACATAAGGTAACTGAAGTACCACACTAATGGGCACATGATAGATACGGAGCGCTGCCAGAGGAAGAACTTCTTCTTGTCACCTTACACTTGGTTCATCTCGGTCTCTCCTGCTAGAGCTGAGTGGTCCGTATGAGATCTTACAGCTCCTTGGGCTTAACCCCACTTCATGGCCCCATCTCTAATACTGGGCTGAAAACCAGAACTGACATGCACATGGACAAGAGAAATATCACTGCTGAGCCCATCCTGTAGAGGGGCAGGGGTTTCTCTTGTTAGCTAGAGAGCAGTGACTAGAAGTGCCTTCCCCCAGCAACTAACATGGTGACCGGACAGCTCCCGCCCCCAGTGATCAGAGTGGGATGGGGCCTTTCCCCCCTTATCAGAGGGTCCCTAAGAGGAAGCTCCTATCTACTGTCATTCAGAACGATGAATTATGGAATTTAGCTATCAGGACAAGGGCTCATCACGGGTGTAAGATTTTGGTTGACTTGCCTAGAGCTGGAGAGGGCAGGCATGACCCACAGGAAAGGGCAGACTAGAGTAGCTGCCTACTTACCTGCCCCTTTCCAAACAGGTAATTCCCTCTGCTAAATTCATCACCTCTCCATGACATCGAAAGAGAACATCACTTTTTTTAACCACAAAAATGACTTGCCCACGTCACTCACGAGCTACATTTATTGTCATTTAAATTGTTTTTATCTAGAAGTGCATTTTTAAAAGGGTCTGAACCTGGATAGAAACGATTTTGGATGTTCAAATGCCAAACCAATAAGCGGTGAAGAGATTGTAACATCGAGACGCTCCTCAATGGGGAACTTGCACTCGTCAGCCAAGATGTATTTTGGAATGGGTTGGGCGAGTCAGTCCCCGGAATAAGATTTTTATAATGGCAATGCCAGCTGACTCGTAACCATAGCAGCACATCTGCTCTGTTACAGTGGTTGTGTAATTATTTAATGTAGTTTTTAACTCCACCTATCAACCAGTGCTGTGGGCACTTACACAGCAGAAAAACATGCAATTATCCAAACAAATCAAAATGCTAATGACCTTTCTTGAAAGGCAGATTACACAATCTCCTTAAAACACCCCCCCCCACAAACTAATGTAAAACGGGGGAGGGGGGAGGAGGGGAGACAGACCCCACGCTGGTGTAAATAAAAATAGCTCCACTGACGAACTGGCGCCGCTCCCGGATTTACATCACTGACAGAGAACTGGGCGGATGTACTCCAGGGAACAGCTTCCGTGTTTTACTGCAGCTGAGGATCTGCTCCATAATATTTAGAAATTTTTCTTCCTAGCCCAAAATGGAGGGCCTAGCCCCAAGTACACTCCAACGTCTCCCCCAGGCAGCTCTGGAAAAGCCTGGGAGAACACTGGGGCAGACTGCAGTCTGTCCTGCACTCATCATTGGCAAGGGGTTAGGACCAGGTGCCTCAGCCTATTCCCAAGCTGCACCTCTGTATCCCCAGTATCTTTGTAGGTCTTCCCCAAGGTTTGCCAGGCCGGAGCTACCCAGATCTCTTGCCCTAAGCCCCAGAACTGCTCTGCTTCAGGTTCCTTGCTCCCAGGCAGCTAGCCCTTCCCCCTCCAAAGCTAGAGTGAGACTCCTCTGTCTCTTGGCCCCACAGCCCTTTTATCTGGACCCGCTGGGCTCTGATTGAACTGGCCACACCTGTGGTCAACCACTCCCTCAGCTGCTTTCACTCTTCTTCCCAGCCGCAGCCCTCTCCAGGGCTGGTTTTATCACCTGTTCTGTAGGAGTAGGGCAGCCGCCCCACTACAGGTCCACGGCAGGAATGCCTTGTCACCACTGCTCTCCCACAGGACTTAGATGGTCTACAGATGTGACACAAACACAGATGTTTCTGTCAGACAGCCAGGATCCAAACCATTTAGTCTGCTTCAGTGGGCTTTGGATCAGACCCTTAGGCCTGGGCTACATTGGGGAGGGTGGGGTTTTGAACTAAGATACGCAACTTCAGCTACGCTATACGCATAGCTGAAGTCGAAGTATCTTAGTTCGACTTACCTGGCCATCCCCACGGCGGTGAATCGATTGCGGCGGCTCCCCCGTCGACTCCGCTTACTCCCCTTGCAGAGATGGAGCTCCGGAGTTGATGGGGAGCGCATTCGGGGATCGATTTATCGCATCTAGATGAGAAGTGATAAATCAATCCCCGATACATCGAACACTACCTGCTGATACGTACCTTTAGTGTTTCACAGAACAAAAACAGCATAAACTACCCAGGAAATCAGCTGACAAGTGCAGTGCTTGAAGCACCAGTGTAATACATTCTCGGTGGGAAACATTGCTCATCTGGTGCTAACCATTCTGCACTAACTGCAATACCCAGATGAGTTAAAGGTGTGGGCCAGGTAATCTAGTCTCAGGATGGGAAGGACACAGATAAAACTTGTACTTACTCCATTGACTCTCAGTCGATAGATGATAAATGCAACATTTGTATTGCCCGGGGAACTAAGTAGGGTTCTGACTATCGGCTAATCATTGGGGGTAGAAATGGTACCTAAGTGCACAAAACCGATCCAAAATCTAAAATCTTGACATTGTCTAGCTCCATGGGTTTGGTTGGTCTGCTATAGACAGAGTCCAACTTAAATGTGGAGGATGCCTTTACTGTGTTCAGAGTGGGGGGTTCTGGTCTGGTCAGTTGCTAATTTCAGTTGCTAATTTTGGTTGCGCAGAAAGGTTTGGTGAGGGAAACAAAGGTCAAAATATACCAGTTTTTGCTCTGGTGACCTTTTAAATACTGAAATAAAAGGCTCAGGCAACATGATGTTTGGTGGAAAGGCAGAAACTATTGTGTTGCTGATGCACTTCTGGTTATGAAATGTTAAAAGAAAAACCCTCTTTCAATTATAAAACCAATGGAGCTTCTGTACCTGGGAAGCTTGTGTGGTACAGGGCGACTCAGAAAAAAAATGCTTTAAGAGTTAAGCCTGGATTCTATTAAGAATACCAGAAAGGCAAATATCCAAAAACCTGTCCTGAATTTTAACTATTCTCCTGTGCCGTTTTGCTGACCTCACATTGCCTTCAGAATGAAATGAGAACCATTGTCATTTGAAATGGCTCCCTGCTTGCACCAATGAACATGATCTTTTGACTGGACAGCCGATTCCAACGTTCGGAGGGGAATGCCAGATAGGAGGTCTGCACCCAAAGAGTGTGCTCAGGGACCCCAAGACTGGGGCAGTGCCTCCATTCAGGCTCCAGGGACCTGGAACACGTAGGGATCTAGGGCAGAAGAGGCTGGATTCCCCTCTTAGAGCAGTCCTAGTGGATCGCTAGGATCTGTGGCAAGCCACTGGACATATTTCCAAGGATTCATTTCTTCATCTTAATGTTAAAGACGGGGAGGAAGAATCTCTTGTGGTTAAATTCTAGAACAGCGAGACAAGAGATTTGCCTTCCAGTCACTTCTCTGACACAGACTTATTGAATGACCTTAGAGCCTTCACTTAATCTCCAGGCCGCCAATCACCATCAGTAAAAATGGGAGACCACCAAACTCATGGGGATTGTATGGGGCTTAATTAATTAATACTGTAAAATGCTAAGAGATCATTGGACAAAAGGTGCTACTGTGTATCAATGCAAAGAAAACTGTTATTGTATGAAACGTTGTAGGTACATAGGGGATCTCTGTGCCTACAAGCATGGACCGTAATAGGATTTTATATTGTATTTCACTGAGGTAACACCAACTGCACTTTACCATTATATTGCCCTTTTAGAGCTCCGTGCTGATTAGCACATTTTATTTACAGCCACCTTGCACCATCTATTGGTTACAGTTATGAATTACATTTTGACAAGTAGAGGTAACAAAGTCCTGTGGCACCTTAAAGACTAACTATAAAGTTTTGAAGCATAAGCTTTCGTGGGCGAATACCCACTTCGTCGGATGCTTGGGTATTAGCCCACGAAAGCTTATGCTTCAAAACTTTATAGTTAGTCTTTAAGGTGCCACAGGACTTTGTTACCTCTGCTATTCCAGACTAACACGGCTACCTCTCTAATTTTGACAAGTGTGACTGTGAAAGAGTATTTTTGCCATTGACACTGAGGGTATATGTACATGGCAGTCAGAGGTGTGATTTCAGCAGTGCAGACATCGCCAAGTTAGTTTTAATCTTACACAAGGTTTCACATCCACCAGGGCAACTCCTGCGGCTTCAGTAGAGTTACTTCTGATTTACAACCAGGGCGAGAGGAGACTCAGGTCTCCCCAGAGGGGTGATGAATGAGCTCATCTCCCAGGACAATAAATCTTTCCCGTCTTCCACTTCATTTCAAACATTGCCCATCTTCAGTCCCTCTTACACCTGTGCTGGGTGTCACCACTTTGTCCGTTGTTCAAAGAGCCCCAGGAACATGATCCACACAGTTATTAGAAAATTAAACTCCTTTAAAGGGTTGGGATTGACTACACTTTTCTAGGAGAAGTAGGTCCTGTCTGAACACGGCCTTAAAAACCATCCTCTATTGGCTTGCACGCCTATCTGACAGCTTATCTCCTTCCAAGGATGACCTAACTCAGCTGGGTTTGACATATTAGAGCCTCCAGACCAGAATCTGCTCTGTTACATCCGTGTAAATCCGGAGTAACACCAATGAATGTTTATACTGAAATTTCATCAGGGCAACAGAGAAGAAGTTGGCCCAATGACACTGTTGCTGTATGAATAACGAAGTTAACTGTTTCATCCACTCGTCTAACTGTGTAGTGGAGAATGAAATTGAAGAGCTGGATTTAATGTACCGGTACCTCCAACAGAGTCTTGTGGGCCCAAGTTCTGGGGTACATGAATATTTCAACTCATAGCTCAGTGAAAATGAGGCTATCATCTATATGTGTGCATTGACATTTCAGCTGGGAGGGGCCTGCCATGAAAGCAAGCAATACGGAATAGAAAATGGATGATGCACATTTCCCTCTTGATGAAGTTTGCTAGAGAACTAGCTGTCCTAGAAATAAGTTCTGCAGATGAATTATGAATCATGAGTGCCGGGATGTGGGTTTCTGTGTGCTTTTGTTTCATGATTGCACACCAAAATTGTGCTATTCATGCTATGGTATAATGCTGGGAAAAGGTTAATAATATAGTGTACAATATGCAATGTGATGATACTGGGGTTTATTCCATGTGGCACTGATATGATGGGTAGGGAGGAAGGGATGCAGGGAGCCTTTCCCCCAGCACTAGAAGTGTGCTAGGTGAGAGGGGACCAGATACTACCCTGACTAGTCTGTCACAACTGCAAGTGGGTAGGGCTGATGTCTTAGGGCTGTAGCCAAGTCACTGGTTGTCTAACTACCATTAGTTGTGGGTGGCAGCAGGGGCTGTGTTGGTCTCCTTATTAAGGCTTAGAGGGCTTGTATTTAACCCATTATTTTCATTTATACTCTACCTAACACTAGCACAACCACAGCGTGAGCCTGGTGTTGACTGCAGACTGACGCTCCCTGCCATCCGGAGCCCCCTTTCCAAAATGGAGGATGAACTTTGGCCCCTTGGTGGACAGCTGCTCCAGATGTGGGGCACAGGGAGTGCTGGGGGGTGGGAGGGACACACTGATCCTTTATAAAGCAACAGGAAGATGAGTTCCCAGCCTGCTCCTCTAGTTGCCCTGAACCATCCTGTGCTATGCTGGCACAAGGGCTCTGGAATCCTTTGAGTGGTTAGCATCCACCTCTCCCCATCACCTTTGTGTGGTTGCAAATAGATCCAGCAGAATTCAGCCTATGGTGGCAACGGTGTAATGCTGCATATGTACAAACCGGTCATGTACAGTTATCTTGACCAGCCTCTGGAAGATGTTTCCATCCCAAGCTCTACATTGCTATTACTTAGCACAGAATCATAGAAATGTAGGGCAGGAAGGGACCTCTCAAGGTCGTCAAATCCAGTCGGCTGCGATGAGACAGAACCAAGTAAACCCAGACCATCCTGGACTGGTGTTTGTCTAACCTGTTCTTAAAAACTTCCAATGACAGGGATTTGACAACCTACCTTGGGAGCCTTTTCCTTCATAGTTAGAAAGGTTTTCCTAGTAGTAACCTAGAGCTGCCTTGCTGCAGATTAAGCCCATTATGTCTTGTGCTACATTCAGTGGATATGGGGAACAACTGATCATTGTTCTTAAATCAGCGTCCTCCATCAGTTTTATTTGTTCAACACTAAACATGGCTGGTTTTTAACTTTTCCTCATGGGTCAAGTTTTCCAACCCTTTTGTCAATTTTGTTGCTCTCCTCTGGACTCTCTTCAATTTATCCACATCTTTCCTAAAGTGTGGCACCTAGAACTGGACACAGTACTCCAGCGGAGGCTACACCACTACTGAGGTTGAATTATGTCCTGTTAATATGCCCCAGAATGATGTTCGCTTTCTTCACAATTGCATCATATTATTGACTCATGTTAAATTTGTGATCCACTATAACCTCCAGATCCTTTTATCAGTACTACCACCTGCCCAGATATTCCTCATTTTGCATTTGATTTTTCCTTCCTAAGTGACATAGTTTGCACATTTATCTTGTTGAATTCAGATCAATTCTCCAATTTGTCAAGGTTGTTTTGAATTTCAATCCTGTCCTCCAAAGTGCCTGCAACCCCACCCAGCTTGGTGTCAGATGGGGATTTTATGAGCATACACTTCCACTTCATTATCCAGAAGCGACAAAGAGTCCTGTGGCACCTTAAAGACTAACAAAAGTATTGAAGCATAAGGTTTCGTGGGCTAATACCCACTTCGTCAGAGGCATGCAGAGTAACACAGCTACCTCTCTGATTCTTCATATCCATGCCATTCATGAAAAGACTGGTTAATACGGGACCCAGGACTTACTTCTGCAGGATATGCCCTCCGAGTTTGGTCTGACTGATAACTATTCATAGACTATTTTTGGATACTGTCTACTACCTCATGAGTAGTTTCATCTAGACCACATTTCTCTAGTTTGCTTATGAGAATGACTGTGTCAAAGCCTTACTAAAATCAAGATATATATTTCACCATATTCACCAAATTGGCCCTGTCTTCATCTTTCTGCTGTCAGAGTGAATGTAGTATTTTCCTATACTTAAATACTGGAATAATTGCTTGAGGTCACTGAGGGCAAAGCCCAGTAAATCTCCAGTGCCCAGCCATGCAACTATCGAGAAATAAATTTCAATTTCAAAGGTTTGTTCCGTTGATTTATCTCTGGAGCCAAGTCAGTTTCCTCAGCTCAGCCATCTCAGACATAGATCAAATGTTTAGTATTAAATGACATGCACAATAAATCAAATACACACACACTGTGAACTAGAGAGCCAAAGCCCCAAAAGACTTAAATACAAACAAAATGGAGATGACTGAGGCAATAGCTCAAGGCATCTTCTAATCCTGTATGACTGTCTTGTTTTTCACATGGAATGTGCTAGGCACATGACTGGCAGGATTCTTTTGCTCTGTGTAGTTGCAAACCAGGGTCTTTTCTCTATTCTTGGGTATCATCACAAAGCTCAGACATTTTACAGCTTCTCTTCTCTGGGGTCACAGTGAAATAAATACAGCAATAGCCAGGCACGTGATGAGATAAAAGGATGATTAAGAGCTAATGTCAATGTAATGTACCCCGCTAATCATTTCCTGCTGCTAGGTAAATGATGTTGCAGGTGATGCAGTTGCAGATTTTTCAATCTGATGGATTCTGAGGAAGTCCTGACAGTTGCACACTGTGTGTAATAACAGCATGGACACAAAGGGTCAGATCCTCTGCTGTGCTGGGGATACTCAGTGCCACACCATCGGCAGATTCCGGCTGTAGATCTCAACCTGCTGGAGGACCACTCCGGTACAGTGGGGTTCTTCTGGTGACATGCTGCTATCTCAGCAGTCCCTATGTCTTCCCCTGTCACTAGGGCATAGCGTGACCAGGATGACGCTATACAGCTCTACTCAGATGCAGTTTTGGCCCTTTGGGTCTATTGACAGCTAGTATAGGAGCTGCCCTCAAGCTGCTGTAAACTATGCCCATGGATCAGGCCTGCAGAGTACAAAGGGGAGCTTTATGCCAGACGAGGAGTCCTTCCCCACCCAGACATGGGCTGAGGGCAGAGCAGCTGCACATCAAGATAGGACTTGGTCCAAAGCTCTTTGCCGATTGACTGGTTGAACTTCCCAGTGCACCTGAAGTGAACACAAATGGCCCAGGTGGGAAGATGCTACTGTTGTCTTACTGCATGATTCCTGCATTGCTTCAGGTTCATTGGACCAGAGGACGGACCTGTCCTGAACTCCAGAGAGCCAGAGAGGAGCACAGCTTTGTGGAAGTACATTGGAATCAGCTCTCCATTTTCTTGACTATTTCATTTGGTGGAATACTTTTCACACAAAACTTGACATTATAAATGAGAAGAAAACAGGTAACAATCCTTTAAGGAATTGTTGTAGGTAAGTAGCACAGTTCCACCTATAAAAGAGTTAATAGGGATTAACTCTGTGCTAGACAATATTTTCCATAAAACATGTTCACTCTGGCGGAAGTCTGTAAGGACCCCGATGAACGTGGCATTTGGGCAACCACAGATGATGATTTTCAAGAAACCATTTATGCACTTGGCTAGAAGGGGCATAGTATTCCAGACAAGCCAACTATGCTGTGTGCAATGTCCTTCCTTTCAAACAAAGGCGGGGTGGGGCAGGGGGAGGTAAACTCTGGATGGACATGAGAAACACCCATTATTGTGTAGGGCTTTGTGAATGATGAGTTCTAAAGACAGACCAGACCATTATGGCCTAGAAGCTGGTCATATAGGCACTAGAAATGCAGGGAATTAGCTGGAGAGTTTGGAGCTCCAAATGGAAGGGGCCAAGGTAAATACTACAAGCAAGAGCCAGGGGTCCTAGTCTTTAAGATCAGCTGAAGGGTCTAGTAGATTGTTGGTGGATGGTGTGAGTGCTACTAGGTGGGATCATCCTCCTGTTTTCCAACCACACTTGGGAGTGAGCATGGCAAGGGGCTGGTGGAGGCTGTGAGTAGCCGGTTCCCCCTGCCCTTCCATGATACTGACTTGGGTGCCGTCATGGGGGTGCACTCAGCACTGAAATAAGGAGCAGCAGTAGGGACACAGGAGGGCAGCACCAAGAGGGGGAGGGAGCACAGCTTCTTTATCCGTCCCATTAGCTTGCAGCCACTGGATTTTAGCAGCTGCTGGGTTGTTTTGTTTTTTAAACTGTTTTTATCCCAATCCCTCTGGTGCCTCACTTGGAATCCCAACCCCCGGGTAAGAATCCCTCCTTTGCGGTGCTGAATAGACGTGCTTATAAAACTATGGAACGAAGCTAATGCGTTAGGCCGAACAAAGCCCTGGCATTTGCAGGTGCTGCTCATTTGACTTCAGCCAAACACCAGGCCTCAGTCTGGCTCATTTAATTGCACTCTGCGACCTCAGCTGCTAAGCAGTGTCCTCAGTGTGGCTCATTGGTTTGTCCTCAGCCGAACGCACTTACATTCTGCAGCTATTGGGGGGTTGCTGGCTCATCACTTTTTTTTGCTGACAAAATAATTGTCAGAGCGTTGTATGCAGAGCAATGCCAGTAATTCTGGTCATGAGCAAGCAGATTTAACCATTTCGGTCTTCCTAGCTGATCTCACCACACAGGATGGCACGATTTGATTCTATCACAGTGAGAACCTGATATTTCTGAAGATAAGGAACATGTTGAAATGAACAAAAGAGAAAACTGGGGGAGCAAAGGGTCAATGGTTTTAAAGTAATATAGCTAGAAAATGATTAAACAGTTTGTACGGGGAGCTGCTCTGAGTCACTGCAGGCATGTACTGTAAAATGCTCTACACCCCATTTCTCAGAAGGCGACCACTTTGCACAGCTTCAGGAGTTTTATGAAGGGCATTCAGTTTAGAAGCCACATTTTCCAAGTACCCAGACTCACCATATGTAGGCAGCCAGCGCCACAGTATCTCATTAACTCAACAAGACAAAATGTATTGGCCTCCATTCTCCTTTACACTAAAATCATTTTACACCGACTTGTCATTGTAAGGTTGCCTTGAAGTGTGTGTCAGTTACATTTGGCCTCACTTTAAGGTCCCTTTCCCTTGCGAGAGCAGTGTGGCCTAAGGCCTGATATCATCTACATTTTATTTTTAAATAGGGATGCAACTTTCTGTTTTTAACCAAGAGTGCTACCGGTACAGCCCGCTGTGTGGACGCAGTTATACTGGGATAACTGACAGACCAATGTTGTTATTACCCTTCTCACACGAGGATAGCTACATGGGATAAAGCACATTTATACCAGTCTAACTATGCTCACACATAAGGGGACTATATGATTTTAACTGTAGTGGGATAGCTGAAGGGCTACAGCTTTTGTGTGTAGAAAACATTTTAGTGTCAATGAGAATTAGGCTTTTATTTCTGTATTTTTACAAGACACCTTTGTTGTTGTCATTTGAAAATCATAAAAAGAGGGCTAATATCACGGCCATTTAAAATTGCAGACAAAAGGGAAAATCTTAGCAGATAAAACCTCAGCAAGAAAGATGTCTATCTGCTTGCAGGTTCTTCTACTACAAATGCAAGTGTAACATTTTTCACTCAGGTTGAGGAATACATCGGTAAGAAGTCATTTAGATAAAGTAGGAGATGCTAAATAGTTGATATTTTAAAATTTGAAATGCAGACACTTGGGGATGGTGAAAACACTGGAAAAATATATTTGCAAAATTCCCCCCTCCTTTTTTACATAGCATTTCATCAAAACTACAAAAGTCAAAAGGTTTCCGCCAGCTTTGGTTAGGGCCTGATTTTAACTGGGTCCTGCCCAGTGTAATTGTTTTCATAACCTGTGACAGCTAATCTCACTTCTGTTTGAAAGAAGAACATAACAAGGTGCTACTCACAAGCCTTCCTTTCCTTTCTCCCCAGCTAATGATTTAGCTGCAGTCCTCCTTCACAATCTCTTTCACCCTAAATATGCAACATCTGTAAAAAAAACCTCTGCTTGCTTCTCCTCTGCATGCCTCTGTTAGCCTAGAGCAGGTATCAGGTACCCGACCCTACTAGCTTATTGCCCGATATCAGCTCACCTTTGCTCAGGGGTCTGTGCACTCTATGGCAAGTGAGACTTTAATTCCCAGCTGCTGGCTTTCCCAGCTGGGTTTGGCACCTGAGGAAAAGTGGGAGGGATTGTGGGATAAGCACAGGAGTTGGATGTTTCTGCTGAAATGATCCATAGGGAAAGTTAACCGACATTTGGGGTGTCAGATTTATCCCTGTGGGGTCAAACCTCTCAGAGCTATTGTGTTGGGCATTTGGTAGACAGGAGGAGACGTTTAGACAACGCTGCCTCCGTTGGCCGATTCAAGTCGTTCACAACGGCAACAGCTAGTTTTGATTTGTTTTATTAATGAAAATTTAGATCCGGGAGCACAGTTATGTGGCAAACAGTGGATTTGACTGTGTCACGGGATCCACTCGCTGCTGATGGTGCTTCTTCCAGGCCATCCAGCCAGGTGCTTCCCTCCTCTGGCGGTGTCCCTATCCTTCATCCTTTCTCACCCCATGGGCCCCTCTCACTCCTGCAGCCCCCTCTTCGCAACTCAGCCCTCACTATGTGGTTCCCCCTTCCATGGGGGTATGTAACCAAGTCTGTCTGGAACAAATCTGGCAGTTCACTGTCCTCTGCCTGGTTCCACATCCCCAGTGGCAGGTGGGGGATATGGACCCTTCCTCTACTCTGGGTTCCAGCTCAGTGGGAAGGGCTGCACTCCTATTTTTTGCTGCTTTCCCCCTGAGCCTTCTCCTACCTTCCTGGCTTTCCCCCTCTTTGGGTTTCCCAGCCTCCTACCTCCCTCCGCCCAGGGTGGAACTGTGGGCTACCCTCTGTAGTCCCAGTGGGGAGTTAATTGACCTATCCGGCCACTTTAACCCTTTCAAGCCTTGCGTGGGGTGGACACCCCATCACAGGCTACAAACTCCTTGGTTGAGAAATTGTGTAAGATGTGGGGCCCTGCCAATGCTGACTTGCCACCAGCCCTACACGCCTGTTACCAATCTGAAGCTCCACTCCCTCCTTAGCTCCACAAAGAGCTATGGGAAATGGTGGGTCATGGGATAACGATTACACTTTCTCTACAAAACATTTTGTACACCTTTTAAAAATATGATCATTAAAAAGTCTGGAAACGAACAGTGAAGAAATTGATCCAGCTCCCTGGTACTAAAAACTACTTTGTCCCTCAGTGTGCTCCTACCTGAGCTCTCCTTCCCCCCAAACTTAACTTGACCGTCTAACATTGACAAAAATATGTGCACAGAAAACATTATCAATAAGAGGGTTGAAAATCCTAGAGTCCATTCAAGGGATTCACTTCCAATATTCATATCACTAAGATACACTACAAATGCTGGCCAACTTTTCCAAAAGTGACTATTGATTGTGGAAAACTTCCGTGAGACACCTAAAGGAGCCTTGTGTACTCTGTACCCAGTCAATGAAAACCAGCTCTCTTAAGGTGTTTCAAATTGTTTACGCCAAAATAGAAGCATCCAAAATCACTTGTCAGCTTTGAAACTCTTGAGCCTGAATACAAAAACCTACCTACATTAGTCCTTACATAATAAAATACAAACATTCAAGCCCTACACACAAATACCTACATAACCCTTCAATACCACGTAATAAGCCCATTATTTCTTAACACCATCAGATCCATCAAGCTGATTTTACTCATGAAAGTATCATTCTGCTTCACCGAGCGCTCACAGCCTGACATAACTCAATGTACTCTGGCACCGTATGCCTTACTGTGCATGTAATTAGCAATATGTAAAATCAAGAGTACGCCGTTAAGAGCAGATTTCCAGTACAGATCAAAACTCCATGGGGGCAAAGTTAAGGTTGGGTGGAGGGGATAAGTCAGGCAGGCTGTTAGTGAAGGATGATTCTATGGCAGCAGGGAATTGTCTGCATCACTTAATAGTTTATTTCCAGACTTTTAAACCTCATTATTTTTAACGTGTAGTTTTATTGAAAGTGTAATTTGGGACGGGGGGATGAGTAGTGGGTGGGCTCCACTGAAACATGCTTTTATTCAGGGATGTTTTTTGTTTGGGAATGTGTCTTTAAATTCATATTATGATTCTGAGTACATTAAAGAGGGAGATAAGTTCTTTCCCTGATCCAGACACTCATATTTTCCCCTTAACCACCCCTCCCTATCTACTTGCTAGTCACACTCAGCCCACTCCGAATGTCTAAGGGAAATACTCCCGAGTTGCCAAAATCTTCCAGCACATGCTTCTGCCTCACTATATCCCAACAATCTCCAATGACAACCTCAAGGAAAACATCCCAGTTGTATTTTTCTGAAAGCTAATAACCATACATGCCGTCAGAGGCAGGATGCAGTCAAATGTACACAGCTAAATCTCTGGTCCAGACTTTGATCTCAGGTCTCACTTGCTGCACAGCGTCTTGCGGGCCTTGAGAAATGCAGCCATGTCCCTCTCGTGTCTATTCAGACTGCGGCTGCGAAGATCTTCCTAGCTCATTGCTTTGACTGTGCTGCTGTTCTCTTTGCATCCCTCCACTGGCTCCCCTTTTTCCATCGCATCAAAGAAACTTTCAAGGCCCGCCCTAGCCTATCACCCCTCACTCCCCACTCAGATGCCAACTCCTCCCTCCGATGGATGCCAGTCTTCATTAATCACTTACTACATTTTTAAACAAGCTCCTTTGAGCTTTCTCCCATGCTGCCCTTCATGCTTGGGAGAAGCTTCTTGTAAACATCTGCAAAGCCACCTCATTTTCCTCCTTTAAATCTCTCCTTTCCCAAGATGCCTACAAAACACTGGACAACAGTTTGGCTGCTGGTGTGCTGAGAGCACTGCTTATCATGCTGAATAATATGGTCTTGCTGTTTCTTTGTGTTCCCTGTCCATCTGTTTTCACCTGTTGTTTCTTTTCTTATACTGAGTGCCTGGTCTACACTAAAATATAAGGTTGACCTAGCTAAGGCCAGGTCTACACTGGGGAGGGGCAGGGTGAGGTCGACCTAAGATACGCGACTTCAGCTACACAAATAGTGTAGCTGAAGTCGATGTATCTTAGGTCAACTTATCATGGCATCCTCACGGCAGCTCGTTGACCGCTGCCACTCCCATCGACTCCGCTTCTGCCTCTCATGGTGGTGGAGTTCTGGAGTCAACGGGGAGAGTGCTTGGGGATCGATCACTACCTAGCAGATCAGCAGGTAGTGTAGACCTGGCCTAAGTTGTCATGGAGTGTGAAATATCCACGCCCCCAGAGCAACACAGTTAAGCTGACCCATGGTCCAGTGTAGACAGTGCTAGGTTGATGGAAGAATTCTTCCATTCGTACAGCAATGGGAGAACCCATAGTGAGTGTCTGCAATGAAGAGCTAGTGGTTTAAGTCTACAGTATTACCAACTTGTGTCGGTACAACTATGTCGCTCAAGAGGGTGGATTTTCCATACTCCTGAGTGATGTAGTTATACTGACCTAACCCACACTGTAGATGATGCTATATCAATTGAAGGGCTTCTCCCCATTGGCATAGCTACTGTTTTTTGGGGTGGTCGGCTACTTATGCCTAAGGGAGGAGCTCTCCCGTTGGCACAGGTAGCATCTTCACTCAGCGCTACAACGGCACAGCTGTGCCACTGCAGTCTAGACAAGCCCTTACATTATAATATCTTTGAGGCAGGGCCTGGTTTTTTGGGTTCTGTGTTAGTATAGTGCCTAGCACAGAGTGGTCTTGGTTCTTGACTAGGACTCTTAGCCACTTCTGCAATACAAATAATAAATGAGGATGATCTCCAGCTGCAGGGTAGAATGTAGGTTCTGTTGTACACCTTCAGTAGTAACTTTGAGCTGCTGTCTTTAGCGTTAAGAGATGATTCATAATCCATGTTAGTTTGGCCCTGGGTACCTCAGAGTGCTAGTAGAGAGTGGCAAATGCCATTCATCGAATAGAATTATGGAGTCAACATCAGTGGTGGCTCCAAAGGGTGGGGTGAATAAAAAGGATGAGGTCTAAAGGAGTTACCAACAACTTCAGGGTAACAGATATCCACTGAAACGTATCTATCTATACCTGTGCAAGCCATTGGCAGGGGCGTGCGCAAGTGGGGGAAGCAGGGGCATGCCCCTAACCAATAATCGGCTAGGGATGCAGAACTTCTCCAGGCCCGGGGCTGTGTCCGGGAGAATGAAACTCTGTCTCAGCCTCGCAGAAGAGCAGCTCTCTCGCACTCCTTGCCACAGCCCAGGAGCAGGGCCCTGGGGCTGGAGGAGTCTGCTTTTCCCCCACCCCCAGAGGAGCTCTGTGTCCTTCACTGGTGCCCCCCCACCCAAGCGGTAAAATTTAAATTCCTACACAAGCCCCTGCCCATTGGTCAATATTCCCTTGCAATACACAAGAAGTGTAGTCCAGTGCCCATTGACAAATGTTCTGAAAAAAAGATTTGTTAGTTGTATCGCCTACACTGAGAGACAAAAGCATTTCTTTATTAAGAACTCCAGTTCAGTTCATTCTCAACTGGTGGCGAGTGCACTGCTGGGAGCCATTTTGTTATTTTCACATTAAAGGTGGACAGAAAGTCCTGAGTTCTGAAACATCCGGTATTAAGTGGTTGGCTGATGCGAATTGTGGCGGGACCAGATCAGTTCACAAAACATGGCCATATATAGGGCTTTGCAATCAGATTTTAATCCTTTAATGGTAATGAATCAATTATTTTTTCCAGCTACTGTGCTACTTCCTTTTTTCTTTACTTATTGTTTTTTTAGCAAAAAAAAGAAAAAAAAATCTTCAGCCTTTTCATATAGAGGTCTGAATTATTTTTTAAAATAACAGTGCATTGCAAAAACCTCAATAGCTTTGTGGTGAACTAACGTGCTAAAAACGTGAATAATTAGAGATGCTCTCACAGCCTGAGCTTAACAAGATATCCTGAAACCAGATGCTATGCAAATGTTAAACTTTTCTTCTCCCCATTACATCTGAAGTTATTCACCAACCCAATGGTTTTTTTAGTTCCTGTCAATGCAGAAGAAAAACAGAATTAGGGTGGAGTAAGATGTTTTTAAAAGTGTGAAATTAATTGTGGAATAATAATAATAATAGTTTGTAATGGGAATTTTGACTGAATGGAAGCTGATAATTTGTCCTCGGTAATTATTAAACAAAAGAAAAGCAGGTTAAATAACGTCAAGTGTCCAACATCAACCCAAAAGGACACAGATCTTTTCAATTAACTGAGAAACCTAGCTACCTAACTCATCTGAACACGCCTACGTATAGTAGTGTTGCATTGTTCAATCTGAGTTGTGCGTTCCTCTCTGTGCTTGGTCTTCAGAGACAGCGAGTCATAGTTTGATTCTTTAGCTCAAGCTGTTAAGGCATTTAGCTCTGGAAATCACCAGCTGAAGACCATGATGGTGGTACTTAGGGCTGGTCTTCACTGGGGGGGAGATCGCCTGTAGATACGCAATTTCAGCTACGTTGATAACGTTAATAATGTAGCTGAAATCGGCGTATCTAGAGCCGACTTACCTGCCGTCCTCACAGCGGTGGCGGTCAGCGGTGTGCTCCCCCGTCGACTCCAGCTTGTGCCTTTTGGTGACCTGGAGTTCCGGAGTCGACGGGGGCACCACTGGCGATTGATTTATCATGTCTTGACAAGACGTGATAAATCGATCGCCAAAAGATCGATCTCTCCCCAGCGTAGTGAAGACAAGCCCTTAGAGTAGCATGTGTAGAGTAGAAAAGCTCACCTGTTATTTGGAGAGTTATGTGGCACCTGAGGACAAAGGAAAGAATACTGTTATTTATATGGTGGTCTCCATAACAAATAAAACCCAGCCACCCGCCCCAAAGACTTGACATTTTCATTTTAGACATGACAGCCTGTGGGAATACCACCAGTGAAGGAATTCTGAAACTCAAAGTCATCACAAGCAAAGTTAGCACCTGGACCCCTCGCTGAGTTGCACAGAATCGGCAGTGTCAGAGGTGGTCCAGGGACAGGGAAAGGAGATTTCTGAGATGAGGGAGCGGGGAGGGCTGGAGTACATTGAGGCCTGTAGGAAATGGCGTTTAACTTAGAACAGGCCTACAGCTGTTCTAATTGAAAGCAGAGGTCAGGCAGATTCCTCCTTGTATCAGAATGCAATGCGGAAATACATAAGGACTTAACACCAGCTACCTTCACTGCCTCTTCCACCCCCAGCCCCATTCCTGTGCAGGAACAAAGCAACTGAGAATTAGGGCCAGTAAGTGAGAGAATATATGAATAGGGACATGGGAAGAGGAAGAATATGGGCTACAGTAATACGATCATGTGGCCATTCTGCCAAGCTATACAGTCCCATTACATGTATAGAAACAGTTTCTTAGATTTATTTCCTCTTTCCCTTTTATTGTCTGTGTGCGTGTGGGTGGAACTGAGGTGATAAAGGAGAGGAGAGATTGCAAAGGGCAGAGGGAGGGATGAGTCAGGGAGGCAGCAGGGGCATGAGGAGACCAGAAGTTGGAGTGTGGGGATGGACAGGGAGATGGGAAGGAGTGGTAGGGTAGGAACAGGCATGGGAAAGGGGAGAGGAAGGACAAAGACTAGGTGATGGTGCAGGTGGTATGGTGAAGTGGGGAGAAAACAGCAAGGGTGGCCATAAAAACATGTGGTGTCAGTAAAGAGAGAATATCAGAGGAATCTGTGGTGCTAGGTACATGGGGTTGATGGATTAGCACAGCCTGGATCAGGGGACTTGGTGTAACCCACAAGGAATTTCTTGTTTACACAGCAGTTTTACAGGCTGCAGCCCGAGCCGCTGCTCCAGGCCAGCTGTAGATGTGTTATTACAGTGTAGACATATCCATAGGGTCTCGGTCGGTGGGAGGGTCATCAGCTCAAATCAACTGGCCCATCAGTCTAGCACCAGCGTCCTCTCACTCAGGGATTGAAGGTCACATTGGGCCCTTCTTCCCCAGGCTGGCAAAAGCAGGCCGCACGGTGGGGTAAGCATTCTCCACCCTGGAGAGGACAGTTTTGTGCTACTCTCAATCAGCTCCTGCCAATGAAAAGAGGAGCAGCATCAGCTGTCTCCAGGGGGAGCCACATCCAGCCTCACTGGAACCACAGTCATTCCAGCATAAGGCTTCTGAGCGGAGAACGCAGAAAAGTGTGTGGTGTCCTTCTTCCAAAAAGGCACCCTCAGAAAAGAAACAGTATGGTGGTAGAGCTGGTATCATTAAACGGAGTATTTCCCAGAGCAACGGCAGTACCATAGCATCTCCCATGCTAACAATAGCAAGATACCAAGTGACAACAGGTGGCTGTAATGCAGTCATCCCGAAAGCTTATCAGTTAATTGCATTCTCAATATGCAGTCCCCATCAGCCACCAGCAGATTAAATTATGGTTGATGAGGGCTAAAAGGCATCATTCACTTACCTGCATGCAACATTCAAGGTACAGATGCTGTTCCCAACTCTGTCTTTACTCTGGATAAGTCGGGTCAAGAATAGGCCAGTAATTCACCTCTAAAAGCTCATTTATATCATGGTACTTGATGGTATGACAGAATTTATTTGTGAATTGAATTGAATTTGTCCAACCACCAGTGTGAGATAGGCCCAACCAGTTATTTTCATACAACTTTGAGTTATTAAACACTATTTTTATTTACTGAGTGCTCATGGGTAAGAGCAAATTATGCCTCTCTTCATGATATCATTATTGCTAGAAGGGCATCCCACCTAAATTACGCAGTAGTAAATGCTGTCCGTTGTGTAACTATGCCAATATAGGTATTCATATTATACCCAACTTCCGTGGAGTTGCTGTACTCTATCATCTTAATAAAAAATTACAGTATTTTTATCTGTTTTTTCTAGTTCATAGACCAATTCATGATTGTTTTGAATCTATGGTGGTCCATTCATATACCGTTAGGCACATTATATAAGAGCTTAATAGGTGTGAAGAAAAAAGAAAAAGTAATGGCCTATTAAATAGATACATATTTATACTACTTTAAAACCTCTTTAGCCAATGATCCACAGTGATTTTTCTATGGACCGGAGAGACTCTCACATAAAAACACAAGATGGTTTTCAATGCTTATACAACCTTAAATAGGTAGATACTTCAAAAACGTATGTCCTTAAAAGGTATTTTTCCTTAAAAGGAAATACCTGGTGATTTCAGGAACTTTGAATACTTCAGCTCTGCATTGTCAAAGGGGCTGAACTACTCTTTCATTATCTTTCCTCCCCCAATTCTTAAAGTATAACGCATGACAGATTTCGGATTGAATACATTTTCCATTTGCTGAATCGTTGTTTTGTTCATAGCTGTTTGAGGTTAACTGTGCACGTATTAATCAAACCCACAACTTCCCTTCTTGTAAAACCAAAACAAAGTCTCATGCAGTTTCGGGTACAGGGTGTGTGTATTTGGGATCAGAGCTATATATACATACACTGAATCTGTGTGGGTTCAAACATTTCGAGGTTCAGTATCCTGAAAGGACTTGCCTTTTCCCTGCAGTTCAGATTATAAATCTGATTTAATTCCATCTGGACTTGGCGTTAGAAGGCAACAGGCAACTTCAACTTTCTAACGTCTATCTCTTCGCTGGAATGCTCACACTATTGATCACCGTTGGCTTCCTCAGCACAGCCACTGGCATCACCAAAGGTGGGTAGATCAAGGAGACCGAAGGTGTCTGGGGGGTGTGTACATTTTCTCAGTTTCACCCCTTTGCAGGACAGTTATTCAGAATAGCAAGGAGAGGACATAGTTGAGGCTGGGTCTCTGAAGAGCACAGGCTGGGAAAGTCTAGGGATTCTAGGTGGATAAGTCCAATACAATGCACTGCAACTTTTCTGGGAAAAGAGGCAAAGATTCTAGAGCAGTAGAGTTACTAGAGGTCCTAGGAAAGACTCCTGTATAGATCAGGAATATATAAAGAGTTTGTTTTTCTTAAATCAGATTCTCTGCATGAAATTGTTACTGTAGAGATAGAAGTTGAGTGAACAAAGAGCTTCTGGTTTTCCCCTCTCTTGCACTGGCAGCCACAGAGAAAATAAACCCTCTCCTGGCAGGAAATAATCCAAACTTGAATCCAGCTCATGGTAACAAGTCAGTCCCTACAGTCCTTACTCACTCAAAATCCAATGACTTCCATATAGAAAGTGAAAACTACAGAGCTATGAAGAGCAAGTGGTACATTGCAACCGGTAAAGCTAGAGATGTGTGGAGCAGATTTTTTTAAAAAATTTCAAATGTTTTCTGTGTTTTATCAGCATTTGTTCAATGTAACTCCAGCAACTAAAGTTGGTTAAAAGGTTTCAAAGAAAAGAAATGTGGGCACCCTGCTCCAGATTAAAACATTAGAAAATGTTTGCAAAAGAGTATTCTGACCAGCTCTGTTGTTAACCCTAATGATCAAATGTGCTTCTGGTCAAAATTTATCAGCCTAGGAGTTTATTTCTACGTTTTAGATCATTTGGTTTAAATTTTCCCAATCCCCAATCAAAGTTAACATATAATGCATATAGTTTTAGTATTTGAAGTCCCTTTCGTGCCTTCTGATCTATTAAAAGTGCTTTATTTAAAGAAGTATACACGGCCTGTTATGTGAGTCCATATCCTATGCTTTTTAAAGAATGAGAACCAGTGGGAGACCTCCAAATCAGCTATCGCAATGGGCATTCAGAAACTGCAGGATTCCTTCTTAAGGATTTTTAGTACAGTAATGCGGGTGTTGAAAAAAATATCTTCAAACTGGGAGTGAAAGAAAATCTCATATTTCTTCCAAAAGGACCCAGCACAGTTTGTGTCCAGGGATGAAGGATCTTCAGGGTGGAATCTCTTTCTTTGCTTTGATAGGTTTTAAGTAAGTGTTTACATATTATTGAAGCGCATTTCTTTAATGTGTTAATTGACCATCATGTCCTGCCTTTGATCACAGCTATCAAAGTGACCCAGCCAGCAGCGGTGTTGGCCAACAGGGAAGGAGTTGCCACTTTGGTGTGTGAATATAAGCACATTGGGAATGCAGAGGAAATCCGAGTGACCCTGCTTAAGCAGACGGGCAAGGAGTACACCGAGATCTGTGCTTCAACCTACACAACTGAGTACAAGATGATCACTGTGGAAAATATCATTCAGTGTCATGTCAGCCCCAGCCAAAACAATGTAACCCTCACTCTCATGGGGTTGCACGCTACTGATGCTGGTCTATACATCTGCAAGATGGAGCGGCTGTACCCACCACCCTATTATATGAACACAGGCAAAGGAACACAGCTCTTTGTCATTGGTGAGCAAAGCACCCTGACTATACTACATTATTCTCTGATATATGGTTTAGGAATAGAGTCTAAACAAGGGTCAGTGTTAAAATCCATTTCCAGCTTTGAGAACCATTATTTGCTCTGATCTCTTTAAGAACCACCTACAGCGCTAAGTTAGCCGTGAGTGAATGATCGGTGCATACTTGGACTGTAAGAGCAATGCCCCATATTGTACGTGTGTGTGTAGATGGACATGTGAATATCAGTACATAACTAGAGAAGGCCAATCATGCAGTCATTACCCAGGTCAAAGTCATATTAAGGTCAGTGGGATTTTTGAGCGGGTCCGGATTGGAGGATTTGGTCTTGTTAATATTTTGGTGAGTTCTATTACGGAGAGATGCAGTGCCCAAAAAGGTTAATGAATTGTGACAGCTTCCTTACCAATGTCACGTTTAATCTGATATATTTCAGATCCAGAGCCCTGCCCAGACACTGACCTGTATCTCTGGATATTAGGAGCAGCTGCTTCAGGATTGTTTATTTACAGTATCCTCATTACAGCCTGTGTCTTGAGCAAAGTGGTAAGTGCCATAGCTAGAGCATCATTAATTGCATAAACATGGCAGAATGGAAGATATGATCATAGCAAAAAAAGGTAGCAACAGAGTCCTTAGAATGCTCTGGCGCCTGTTAGTTGTTCCAGTGCTGAAAAGCAGCCTCAGACCCTGCTTTCAAGCCAGTTGATGGCTGCTGTGTGTTGCTAGAGTGGCAGAAGGTGGTCAGATTATATTGGTAAATCTGACCCATGGTTCAGGTTAGTTTCTGCACTAACCTGACTGCACTGGAATCCTGAGAGGAAGGCACCAACCCTCCCTGGGATCTAAGACAATATTAGAATCCATGCGTACCCCGTTCCACATCACTGACTGGGGCCTGGCACTGTGTCCTCATTCACCTCTGGGCAAAGGGAATGTAAAAGTGACCGGGGTGAACGTAGAGAACTTTGACCTGGCAGAATGTTACACCGACTTTCCCCAGGTGTAAATGGCCACACAAATTGAAGAGCCCTGGACATTCTCTCAGCTGGTGAGAAGGGTGTGTATACTGTCAGTTAGAAATGGACCAGAACCCAGTCCTCAGATCCAAACACCCTGAACTACTGGGCAGTCAGATCCAGATCCATCTTTTTCAACTAGTTCCTGGATGTTTGAGCCACATCAAACTCCTACATCCAAACACCTACAATTCTGGTACAGAACGGAACTTTGCAGCTTTAGTGCTAATTCAGGGAGGGCTTGGTTACTGTTACCTAATGCTCCTCTAAGACAGCTGCTCTTCCTTCCACTGACAAGTGCAAAATCATCTCATCCTACCAGAGAGACAGAGTTAAGGGAAGGTGACTAGAATTGATTCCCCTTCCCTTCCCCTTCCTTCTTCCCCCTTCCTTCTTCCCCCTCCCCCCCCCCCTTCACCCCCCCACCCCCCGGTTACTGTGGGTAAGCCAACAAATTTTGCTTATCACTTTTCTTTGGAACACTACAGTCACTGATTAAGTCTGTCTTCATTGTCACGTCTAACATTAGATTTCTCTTATTTTCTTCACTTGTTTTATAGATTCGGAAGAGGAAATATCTCACTACTGGGCTCTATGTGAAAATGACTTCAGAGGAAGAGGAGAAGAAAGTTAAGCCATATCACATCGTCATTCGCTGAAGCACAAGAAAACAGCACAGGGCGATTTTCCAGCTGTGATGGAGATTCTACTTATTTGGCTTTCTAATTTAAATGAATAAAATTAAATTTCCTAATATAAAAGGTGGAGGGGGAGAAAGGAACATACCCTGAGATTTCTACAGAATGTCTACAGTTTGGAATAGACTAGATTAATGAGAAGGTTATGCATTAATATTTCAAGGATATGCCTGTCATACACATATGGCTACCTTTTGGTCATTGATTCTGAGAGTTATATTGTACCATTACGTAGCCTATATGTAGCATTAAGAGCTATTACTGTGCAGTTGAATGTCTTGCTATCAAACTTCAGTATATGTGTTGACCAGTTGAAATGAAACACTATTAAGGCAGAGGCTTGTGTGTCATCACAAAGTTAAACATAGGTATTTGAGAGACTGAGATACATTCATGTATAAAGGAGTGCTGATGTGTTTCCATGTAGCGCTGTGCATTGGTGCCGTGTCCTGCGTTAGCGCTTAGCACTCCCATGGATGTACCAGCTGAGGCTGGCGATGACATTGCTGCTCTGAAGGGCTGATCTCAGCAACTTGTCTGCCATTGTCACAGCAGTGCTGTGCAGGAGTTAACACTGATGGCATTTGAACTAGCACGGGGTGGCACTGCTTGAGAGAAAAGGTCTCACAGTAGGAGCCTTATTAGGCTATTGCTATGAGAATGCTCCAGCTCTGTTGGAGTCTTGCTTTTTACGAAATGCTAAATTAGCATCAATCCAAACGGCAGAAAGTCTGGCGCTGCATTTATAGAGACTATTTTCTGTGAAAATGAAAACAGTGTATAAGTTTGTTTATTAGTTATGTACAGTTCAATAAAAACCTTAAAGCTTTTCCTGAAGTCAAGTTAATTTTTCACTCATGATTCTCAGAAGAAACAGGAAGTGGCTGCATGTTAGAAAGTGAATGCAAAAAGTGACCAGGGGAGAGAGTAGGGAACTTTGGTTGGTCAGAATGTTACACCTACTTTCCCCAGGTGTAAATGTTAGAAAGCAGTAATGCCAAAGGCATTACCTTCTAACTCTGTGTTTTTACCCTCTGGTGCCCACACACGGGCAGTGCCCGCGGGCTCACAAACACATCTCTTTTCAGATTTCCTCATTCAAGCACTCAGTGCTCACCCTTAAAATCTGTCCAATGGTCCCTCTGCCTAATTAATGTTACCATGGCATTACTTAAAGTCACAGGCAATTTTCGGTAAATTACATGCAGGTGACTGTAAGGATTTTAATGGCATGTTTTGTAGATCTTAATGCAAAAAGCTGGTACCCCCCTTAAATCATTCCTGCTGATGTTACCCTACTATGATCTTTCCTGTTACAGCAACTGGGCCACAAATTATGTACACAAATGATCATCATTACTTTAAGCTGAGTCTGCTCTTGCAAATTTTCAAGCAATTAAACAGACCGAAATCAGCTGACATGGCAAGAAAAAAGAAAATGGTATTTTAATTCACCTTTTACTTGCAATAATGTACATTTAGTCTATATCAGATACCAGAGCAATGAATACAGTATAAAGCCCAGACTTCGGATGATCTATGGCTATCTCTCTATACAGTATGTACAGCAGCCCTCTTTGAAAAGTGTGAAGCCCAGTCCACAGGGAATCTCCATTCCAGTGATACGCATTGTCTTGCCCTACAGGACCACCACCTCTGCCCTTTCCCTCAAACTGATTTGATGCAGCATTGGCTTATTTGAGAAGTAGAGTCACTGAGGCTCTGGCCACACTGGATGGAGCATCCATATGATTATCATCTGCCCCACTGATCCCAACATGCACTACAGCGTAGATTCTACTTTTCTGATGTGCTCTTATAGGATTGTTCTCCGTCCCCACTCCTCCCAGCCCCCAGCCATTTTTAAATGATCAGTCTCAACCTGGCAGAGGTTCAGTGCATTTCAAGAGAGAGGCCAGCTGTTTCCCTTACTTAACTTAGACCAGTGTGAAGGCTGCTCCAACCTGTGGTGGCTGGCATCAGCCCTAATGTGAAGCAGTGACCATATGCTTTTTTCTCTCACCTCAGTCCCCTCTTCCCCCTTTCCTGGCTATTTGATGAACAAGCAGAACGGGGCTGGTGAGCTCAACATTTGAGTCCGTGCAACAGTATCTTTCGACATGAATTCATCACCCTTTCTCTTTACTTGGGCTGTTCACTGCACATGTGAATTTACAGGGGTAAGCAGTTCCGTGGAAGATTGTAATTGTTTTGGTTGAGGAATTATGGGTAAAGATGGTTGAAAGGAGTAAGAACAGGACATCTCTTCTAAAGCTTGAGGTAACAGGTAGAAGTCTGGGTAGAGTTCAGTATTCTAGGCCAGGAATTTTCACTATTTACCAGTACTGTGAAATAGCAGCTAACTCCAAAAAAGTGGGCAATGATAGGTTCTCTTTGCATTGGATTATGCTTTTCTTTTTTATCTTTTCTCTTTCCACGGTCATAGATATCAACCATACACACACACAAGTGCCATCTCTGAATGGGTTTCTCCATGGTTTTGTACTTATTTTTGATCAAGACATTCTCAGTTTCTTCACTGGCTGTTACTTCCTCCATAGTTCGTTCCTGGCTGCTAATTTGAACAAGCAATGCTTTATTTCAGAAGAGTGAATTTGGGCCAGTCCATTTTTTGCCCATGGGTGAAACATACATCCATGACATCTCTGCTTCTTCCACGTGATACAACGGATGCGCCAAAATTGATCATCTCTTTCTTCCCCACAGAGAGCAGGAAAAGCTGTGGGGGGAAGGTTCTTGTAGAAGGAGTGACAAGACAGACCTATTTTTCAATAAAAGTATACTGAAAAGTATAAGTGCACATCTAACAAAAGCAGTCAACTATTAAGATTAAAGAGCTTGGATAAAGTCTGTCCCTCAATTTATATCAATATTCATAGACATGGACATTTTCCTGCAAACCAGATGTCACCTAGTACTTGAGTTTTTTTGATTGATCTCCAATAAAAACAAATGGGACTAATACATATTTTCTTATTGACTAGCTACAAAATGTCTGAGCTGAACAGCCCATTCTGTTGAATGGCAAATCATTTATTGATGAATGTTTCTTTTTCTTATTGACTAGCTCTTTTTAAGACAGTCTCCATAAATAATTAACTTTTTTTTTTTTTTTTTGGTGCGTGGTGCTACTGGGATAGCTCTGTGGAATTGCACAGCTGGGCACATTCTTCAGTGGTAAGGAAGCAGTCTTGCCACATCCCAGAATTCAGATATCATGAGTGAGTCCTCCCAAAAATTGAAATTGGGTTAAGACTAATGCACGCGGGGCTCTTTTTATTTGATTTTTGGAATCTGAGTCTTTATGAATCACGTTTTCAAGCATTTCTCCTCACAGGGCTCGAAACTTTGGGTTTTTTCTGCAGATGAAAGCTGAGGTTTTTACACAGTCACATGACTCTGGCAGCTGGGGCTTTAGGAAAAACACCAAATATCATGACACCCATGATAACATCACGGGAGTCAACGACACTGCTGGGGTTCCGTGGTGCAGCGCGGTGGGGCAGGATTTAGAGATGGTGCTGCTGTTGGTTTAGCAATGCAGGACCTTTTTTCTTTTTGGTGGGGGGTGGGGATCTCTCTAACTAGAGCCAGTGATTGTGGCAGAGTTGCGCCCTGGGAACAGGGTATTGGTGTTTGGGTTGAGAGCTCTGAAATGTCCTTTCCAGCCAAGGACTGATGTAAATAAAACAAGTTGCATTGTTTCTGATTTCTCTACCACCAGATGGAATCAGACCTGCTACCGCTGTGCGGTGGGACAACTGTGTGTTTATTCTTCTGTGCATGAAATCATTCGTCCCATTTATTCACAGCTCCCTACATTTTAGACAGTTCCCAACCCTTCTTTTCGAACTCTTCCTCAGGGTTGTGCTATAGGGAGGATTTTTGCCCCAGTTCAAACCCCCAGGTGGAGATGCACTACTCCACTACTACTTTTGATAATTCTCCCTTTCAGAATAGGTAAGTCACGTTCTCCTATCCTGGTGATTTGTACTTACCAGCACTGGTACATTGCACTTTGCACGGCCCTAAGGGGCGAAAAGTCTTCACAGTGAGACTTCTCCTTAAAAGGCGGATTGCTGCTGGCCTTTAGGCAGACAGAAACACCCTCTCTATTTATATGGATGCTGGGGGAGGCTGGGAGTGCGGGGTTTCTGTGGAAGCCATGATGGATGTCTTTAGTTAGATTTGTCGTGGGCTGTTTAAATTAGATGGGATTGTCCGCTCCTCTGAGACTGTTGCGTCTAATCCTGGAATACGTTCTTAACTATTTGTCAGGCCCCCTGGATTCTGCCATTAGCACCTCTCCTTTGTTTCAAGTGAAATAAAGACAATAAAACGTCTGCTTAATTATAAGTCCCTACTCCAATGACAAAAAGCTTTCAGTGTGTGTTACAAAAATGTATTTGTAAAATAAAAATACATCCGATCAGAGAGACTTGAACTAAATTATAGATAACACTGAGGGGGGAACCCCAAAGGTTCACATTTGAAGCTGTCCAAATGTGGTATCTTAGCAACAGTGAAACAAGATAGGAAAGAAAAACAATTCATTTCTGTATAAGTTATCAAATCCTTCTGGTAAGTGACACTCTGGAAACATTTAATAGCAATCATAACCTGCTGATTTCAGGTTTTACATGCAGGAAAGCTGTCCACATCAGCACTTCTCCGCAGAATAAGCTGGTTTCATAGTCAAGCTTTGGGTAGGTGTTATAAATGGCTGCCCACAGGGTATAAGAGAATTCTGTCTCTTTATTCGGTAGAAAAGATGACTCTCTGCTCTGTGAATTAATAATATTTTCCTTTCCTTTACAACACTTTCAAATCAATTCATCATATCATATTCTATGATTAGTTTCCTTTACTTTGAAGTACTGGATTATTCAAGTGGGGGCTATTCTTGCTCTTAATCTTTCTAATATAATATCAACTCATTACATTTAGAGGTGGATACATTTTACCCAAAGGGTCTAATTTGATGTCACACCACCAGTTCTGGAATTGAGGGACTCTCTTTTCCCTCCACTTTGAAAATCTTCATATTGTAATTTCCCCTCTTCACTTCCATCCTGTTTATTTTTGCCACTTAACAATGATGAACTAAGACCAGGCATCCACACTGATATTAGTGAATGTGATCAACAGCTTTGCTGCCATTGATCATGAGATGTTGCATACCTGCCTGTGGACCTTGAAGTGAGCGGACAAAGCTGCTTCTTTTGTCTCTGTCAGATGCCCTGATTCTGAAAAAAAGCATTTGCTTAATGCTTTCCTGAACTGGAGTCGGAAATTGCACTGGGTAGTTGCTGCTCTTCCCACAGGCCTCATATGTGAGGTGCTCCAGAGTGCCAATCTGCTTCCCTTCCTGTCCAACGTGTACATGGCACTGTCAGGAGCGGAGCTAGGTGGGAAGTGATTTTCCCATCCTGCCAAAATTTTTGAAATTTTAAAAATGTGTCCATTCTGTGCTGGGATGAAGCCAAGACCTGTCACAGTTTTCCTCAACAAACCAACCAAAAACCAGAATCAGGGTCTTCAACCTGGAGCTCCCCCCTACCCGGTGAGTACCCCACCAAACAGCCTATTTCGGGGATCTCTTGCGTGCAGCAATTCCATGCTGGCCCTGAGAAACTTTTCCTGACTAAAGTTTAATCGCAATGGGTGTGTTCCCACTAAAAGTATTGGTCATGGTAAATGGGTGGTTTTGGACAAAAACCTGTTTACTCAAAAATTCCCCTACCAGTTCTAGTCTTTTTTTTTTTTTTTTGGAGGGGGAGGGAGAAATCTTTGAAGGACCCTATTCTGGGAATGAGATTTATTGCTTTCATGTATTGGATGATTTAGTTCATTTTTTCTTGTATATGATTCGTTTGATGCTGCTAGGTGGTCACCATTATGTGACTGTAAATCTAATCTAATTCATTCTTAGGTGTCCAGAGCTTTTGGTCTCGGTGTTTCTGATTGTGGGTTAAACTGAGCCTCTTTTCTCAATGTCTATAATTTTAATTGCAGCCCAATATGTGGATTACAGCATTAAACCTTGATGATGCAGTTAAATACAACAGCCCCTATCAAAAATCAGTTTTGTTGCACGAGGCCCCAAAATAAACCACCAAAGCTCACCCAATTCCATAAACAGAAGGGACTTCACTTCCACAAAGCGTGAGGCTCTCTATTGCTTTGGCGTTTTGCTGAGGCCATGTCTACACTAACCACTTAAAGCAGCACAGGTGTCCCAATGCAGCTGCAAAAGTGCGTGTGTAACTGCTCTGTGCTGATGGGAGAGAGTTCTCCCGTTGACATAACAAAACCACCTCCGACATGGCACTATACACACTGCCACTTCTGCCTGCACAACTTAGGCCCCTCAGGGGTGAATTTTTTTCACACCTCTGAGCAACATCAGTTTTGCTGGCATAAGTGGTAGTGTAGACATGGCCTGAAAGTTACTCCCGCAGCTACATCAGAGAAGCAGCAGCAGAAACTACCTACTTGCCTTGCTTCCCATGGTATTGAGAGATTGGATTCAGGTGGATTACTTAAAAACAATGAAAAATAGCTTTGCCTTCAAAAGGCAGCTATGTACTGAGTAGTTCTGGTGAGTACACAACTTACTCAAGTTCTGAGCCCATGTTTTATGGCA
Organism: Sternotherus odoratus; assembly: GCA_032164245.1. NCBI lineage: Eukaryota > Metazoa > Chordata > Testudines > Kinosternidae > Sternotherus > Sternotherus odoratus. The sequence goes on along the minus strand of JAVMKO010000011.1, from coordinate 14,482,061 downwards.
GGTTCATCTGCAGAATCTCGTTAAAATTATAGCTCCATAAATCAATTCCCCTAAATACATTGCATTTCATTTGTCTTGACATAGGAACTGCAAGTTGGCTGATAAATGAAATGCTGTCTGGTTTCTCCCTAGTTGCTATAAAAGTCTCTATTTTTTGCTGAAATGTTATTCTCAGGAGTTACAACTGAGATGTCAAATTGATCTTTTGTGGTCAATTAAAGATGACAAGACACTTTTCATAATTGTGGGGCGTTAAACCAAATGTCCTGGCTGACTATTAAACCAAGACTTCTTGTTCACCAATTGTAAGTTACCCCGAGGTTTCAGCTGGACATGTTATTCTTCAATTCCTGTCCTATTTTGTTTAGTGTTGCTGTGCACCATTAAACAGCTGCTACTTTCAGTGGTGAGTGACGTGATCTCTATATTAGTCATTTGCCCATGTTACAGAAATGGTGTGAGGTTTAATTCTTTTAATGTTTTAATGCACTTTGAGATTCCCAGAGGGGTATGCTGTTGGCGAGATTATATTATTAAGGCAAAGACCTGGGTTGATTGTTGATTGATATTTATCTATCTCGAAACATCAATAAGATGAATTGTTTGTCAAACCCCCCTGAAATGTTGGCAAGACACCTCCCTTATGCAATACTTCTTTTATGAGAGGACAAATGGACTATGCAGGATTAAGGAAAGTTAAATGCTGCTTTGTGTATGGGGTGATTAACCTGAGTTTTAGGAAGGCAGAATGGGAATGTTTGTACAGTAAACCCTCGATTTAACGGACCTCGATTTAATGGACTTCGGATGCAACGGACAAAATTTCTAAGCGAGTCTGATGCATCCGAAATCCATTTGTCGCGGGCTGGCTGCCGGCTCCCGGCTGCCGCACGGGTCACAGCAGCGGGCGGGCTGGCTGCCGGCTCCCGGCTGCCGCCCGGGTCCCATCAGCCGGGACCTGGGCGGGCTGGTTGACAGCTCCCAGCTGCAGCCTGGGTCGGACCCCGGCGAGCTGGCTGACGGTTCCCGGCTGCCGCCCGGGTCCCAGCAGCCGGGACCCTGGCGAGCTGGCTGACGGCTCCTGGCTGCCACCCGCGTCCTGGCAGCGGGCGGGCTGCGGAGCTGCCGCCCCGACCCTGTGGCGGTCGGGCTGCTGCTCCGACAGCTCGTTTTTTTTTTTATTATTATTAAATAACGGACTTTTTCATTTAACGGACACCCCCTCGCCCGAATTAGTCCGTTAAATGGAGGTTTTACTGTATTTTGAAAGCGTGGGACTGACAAACAAGGAAAGAATCATGCAAGTTTTTGTTTGCATTCTGTTTCTAAAGAGAAGATCTTTCCTCTGAAAAGGCTTATGCAACCGCTATCTGTCATATAGGGGCTCATACCACTAAAGGTAGACGGATTACTCTTATATAATGCCAGTGGGGGCTTTGCCTTTGGCTATAATAATGTTCAGTCTTTTCCTCACCTTTCAGAGTCACATGGTAACATCCAAGTTAGCGGTAAGGCTCTTTCGTAAGCCCCACTTACTCACTGTGGTGCTCTGTCCCCTTCCAGGGGCTGGCCCTGATGAGTGTTCTCATGGCTCTGAGCTAACATGTTGGGTAGCAGAGGCTCATGCTTTTAGATCCGGTGACAACACAGCCAGGGGACAGAGAGTCATGCTGAGAACGTGGGGTGGATACAAGTGCATGGACGGCCAAGATTTCTGGATTCATGGGGTTGGACACCTAAAAGGGAGTTGGTTTTCAGAAAGTCTTGCAGTCATGGATCGGGACTCTGCTGTGCAAGGGGCTGTACAAGCAAGTAATAAGAAAACAGCCCCTGAGCCCAGCGAATTCCCAATCTAGGTTTGTGACAAAATGAAACAGGAGGAAGAAACATACGAATGGGGGTGGAAGAATGAAGTAACAAAATGAGCTACCACTGTAACAGCCTCTAACACAGTGGGGGGTGCAGCAGAGTGGCCCTTCCCCCTGGGATCTCTTAATATTTCCCTTGGTGCACGGGCCCAGGATGTGTAAGCTCCAAGCCTCATGCTGCCCGCTACACAGGCACAGAGAGTGTCTTTGTGGAGTTCTCACCCCGCACCCTCTCCCCTCACGTGTGCAGCCGGTCCAGCCTGGCCAGGATCCGGCCCTCTCTTTACATGTAGGCAGAAATGACTAAGAGAGCTTCCCACAATGGGCAAGGCTGGGTTTATACAGGGGATGGGGCAGCTTCCACTGCACTTACTCTAGTGAGGCTGCACTTCCACTCAGGGACTATCCTCCCCTTGCTGGAACTTCTATATTTAAAAAGGATCTGCAGCCCCGCGGTTTATATTAGGGACTTTACTGTACTTTAGGGAACAATATTAATGCAAACGTCCATTTTTCTGGAGAGTTACAGGCTACAGTGTCTATAATGGAATCCTGACCCACACTGAACAGGTCATCCTTGCTGTGTACTTAACCAACAAACACTACATTAGGAGATAATACAACAGTACCTTCCAGAAACACCACAGGCTACTCTCTGCTCGTTGGGCTGCATGACAGTTCTTTTCAAGGCTAGCTTTGCTTTCTCTTTGTACACAGAACCTGATTCTGCTGATAATATCACTGTGGAGGTCATGCTATGCAGGGAGAGCTGACTAAACAGTAAGAGATGTGCCATGTGGATCAAAAAGGAGAGTTTATATTCCTGCTCCTGTGCAGGCCACCAAAATGCAGAGAGGTCCTATTCCTCACAAACAGTAAGAATAACTCATAGCACTTTACAACTCCAGAAGCTTTAACTGGAGCGAAGAATGCTGCATTTCAAAAGCTTTGACAAAATCGATCAAATACAATTACATTCTGCTTCCAAAGTCAATTTCAGTGAATATCAGCTATTTGGTATTATAGCTTCAGAAAACTCAAATGGCTATTGACTAGCCACTTCCTTTAAAAATAAAAAAAAGGTTCTCCAAGCTCACTGTTCTTTCAGATATTAAAAACAAAGGAGACAAAACAAAGCGTCAAACCAGACCAAACCCAGATATCATGCAGATGAGCGTGGGATAAATACCTAGACAGAGGGAAGTTCTTTGTACTCCACAAAATGTGGGGAAAAAATCTCAGTGAAGAGAGATCCATCTTCATATCTTTTATATCCAGCTAAAACATTCAGGCTGAACCATCCAGTTCTAAGAATGCCATAGCTAAATGAATCTCCACATCACCACTCCCCAAGTACTGCTTCCTTCTTCAAGACAGGAGATGCACCAAAAGGCCAAGCAAACATTAGGAAGCCCACACTGATGCCACTAGAAAACAATTCAAGTCCTACAGGAAATAAATGAGACATCAAACAGGATGGAAAGCTTGGTCTTCTTTTGTGTTAGTGCAACTGTCACTCTCTCAGCCCACACTCGGGAGACTGACCTGGGGATCTGCCGAGCTAAAAGTACGAGTTGCTACAGTTTGAACTAACGAGCCAAGACTCCCTACCTGGAGCTGTAACAAACTCTCATCCTCTGGGATTAGGCACAGAATGGGACTGATAACACACACTAACCCATAGGTTACATTTGTACAGCACCTAGTGCATTTTGTGGGCACTACCAAAACTAACAACTGTACCAACAATTAATTACTCCTGGGCTGTATGAGAGGCCCGGGTGTCAGGCCCAGAGACTGCAGCCCATCTGTACGTGGAAGTAGGAGACAGACAACAGCAATACAAGCTTCCTCAATGTTCACTGCCAGAGCACCTCACTCCCGACCTGCTCTGCTGGTGAGAGAGTACTTGAATCTGAAACAGCAAATGTCAGTTGAGAGGCTGTTGTTTGAGATATGGACACCTGTCCTGTAGGGAACGGACAGAGACTACCAAACAGAGGCCTTCAACAGTCTTCTGATGGCAAAATCTTGCAGTTGTTATTTACATAAGCTGGATGCAAACTGGTGACAGAAGTAAAAGGCTGCACATTTTGTGTCACCCCCCTTAATCCCCGATCTGTTCAGTCCCCTGTGTACTGACAAGATTTAAAGTAAAAATATAACAAACAAATATCTGCCAATAACTGGAAAGCGGAGAGAATCAACCCTTTGTGTTGAGCTGAGATGAAAAGAGTACACAAAATAAGTGTGTGAACATTTTTTAGTGGATTGGGTCTCTTGAAGCTAATCGAATGACCAGCTACCATTTAAACAGTGCTAACTCGAAGATAAAATTCAGGTCTATCCAACATCTGATTTCTGGGAATGCCTTTAAAAAAAGGCTAGCTCAGATGTAAACCCACTTCTGGAATGGTGGCATCCCAAAATCCTTAAGATGGTTTAGTTAAAGTGGAGCTTCCATACAAGAGACTGAAGTTAGCACCACAAACAGTACAATGGGGACCCTGCGGTTGGCCTGTAGCATTAATATTACAATAATACAATATTAATATAAATGCTGTTTTGTTTAACAACAGAAGTGTCAGCCTTCAGGCTTTCTGTGAGAAGATTAAAAATGCTAAGGCTTGAGATCTATCTATACAATTTGAGACAATCCATACATTCTCCCCTCATATTGATCCATTAATTCAGGCTAAGAGAGAGACTCTGCTCACAATGCAGGGATCATTAGGGGCTGATCCTGAGAGATGCCGCGTACTTGAGGTCCTACTGAACTCAATTTGAGAAATAGGTGCTTCCTGGCAAAGAGATGGAAGCAAGCTTATTAAATTCTGCAAAGCCAGGATAGAATCATAAAATATCAGGGTTGGAAGGGTCCTCAGGAGGTCATCTAGTCCAACCCCCTGCTCAAAGGAAGTGATATAAGCAAGGAAAAACAAGCAATATAAGCAAGAAAAACATATTGTGCCTTCTCCAGAACAAAGTATATGGTAAGAAATTGTTAGAAACACCCAGAGATCATCTGCAAAAGAGCCCAGAAACCCAAGAAGAGGCCAGTTAAAAATAAAATGTGTGATCCATGTGGTTAAAAGTAATGTTTTATGGTAGTCATTTCAATCATATGTGCTCTCTAGAGAAAATACATTACAGTACTGATTTCTATGTTTAGTTCATTATGATTCTAATTAATATGCCAAATTCTCTTTATTGCTTACAAGGGGAAAGAATTCACCCTTTGTTTATGTAAGGCAGCTCTCTACTGCGATTTCCTGTAATTCTATAGAACCCTTTTACAGAGACTTTGGTTTTAGGGCTATCATGATAGGATGGAATTATTCTACCTTGATGAGACATTACACACAATCCTCTTCACATGTTTAATTTCCTCCGTTCTTAACTTCCCCTTTTCCAATTTAACCTGTGGACAGGCCAATATTACTTATTTGCTTGAACACCTATCTTGCTTAGAAAGGTGGTTGGATCGTCGGGCTCAACGGGTAGTGATCAATGGCTCCATGTCTCGTTGGCAGCGGTATCAAGTGGAGTGCCCCAAGAGTCGGTTTTATTCAATATCTTTATCAATGATCTGGAGGATGGTGTGGACTGCACCCTCAGCAAGTTTTCAGATGACACTAAACTGGGAGGAGTGGTAGATACACTGGAGGGTAGGGATAGGATATAGAGGGACCTAGACAAATTAGAGGACTGGGCCAAAAGAAATTTGATGAGGTTCAACAAGGACAAATGCAGAGTCCTGCACTTAGGATGGAAGAATCCCATGCACTGACTAGGGACCGAATGGCTAGGCAGCAGTTCTGCAGAAAAGGACCTAGGGATTACAGTGGATAAGAAGCTGGATATGAGTCAACAGTGTGCCCTTGTTGCCAAGAAGGCTAATGGCATTTTGGGCTGTATAAGTAGGGGCATTGCCAGCAGATCGAGGGACATGATTATTCGCCTCTATTCAACATTGGTGAGGCCTCATCTGGAGTAGTGTGTCCAATTTTGGGGCCCACACTACAAGAAGGATGTGGAAAAATTGGAAAGAGTCCAGAGAAGGGCAATAAAAATGATTAGGGGCCTGGAGCACAAGACTTATGAGGAGAGGCTGAGAGAACTGGGATTGTTTAGTCTACAGAAGAGAAGACTAAGGGGAGATTTGATAGCTGCTTTCAACTACCTGAAAGGGGGTTCTAAAGATGATGGATTTAGACTGTTCTCAGTGGTAGCAGATGACCGAACAAGGAGTAATGGTCTCAAGTTGCAGTTGGGAAGGTTTAGATTGGATATTAGGAAAAACTTTTTCCCTAGGAGGGTGGTCAAGCATTGGAATGGGTTACCTAGGGAAGTGGTAGAATCACCTTCCTTAGAGGTTTTTAAGGCCCGGCTTGACAAAGCTCTGGCTGGGATGATTTAGTTGGGGATTGGTCCTGCTTTGAGCAGGGGGTTGGACTAGATGACCTCCAGAGGTCCCTTCCAACTCTGATATTCTATGATTCTAAATCTGTTAGTCTTTAAGGTGCCACCAGACTCCTTGTTGTTCTTGTTTTAAAAGGCTTTTACTGGAGTCATTTTTCAGACTGTAGCTGCCATCAGGGGCAAGAGAAAGGAACCAATTTCCTGCTGAGCTTCTTAACGAAGAGATAAAGTATAGATCAGCAGCACCCCAATGTGGCAGTTCCAAGCAATTGCATGATGTCATTTATCTTGTTATGTGTTCGGGAGAACAGAAAGGCTGACAATAGACTCTGTAAAGTCTAAAAGGAACCTGATGAGGTCACAGCAATCAGTGAACATTTATTAGAACCCAAAGAGGTTTGATCACCAATTAGCATGAATACATTTGCATATTGATATGTGATATTATTCCAGAGGAAAGTGCATGGCCCACATGTAAAGCTTGGTTCAGTGAGGTACCACTTAAATAAAGGAGTATCTGAGGAGAGCAGGACAGAGTGCGACAAAAAGTCTCTCTGCAGGTTGGGCAGTGAGTGCTGGGAGCTCCTGGTCTTCAGAAGTGCCTTTATTTTGTGCTGCCCCGGCTGTGACCGGTCCCAGAGGCAGAGGGACCATAATGAACCATCTCTCCTCCTTCATCTTTCTTTCCCTTGCTGTCTGAAGAGTTTCACTAGCAAAACCTTCTAGTTTAACTACTCAGCTGAGCCTAGTTCCCATCATAATCAAAACCGGAAACGCAGGCTTGTACGTAACCTAGGGCACAAGCCTTCTCCCTTACTACATGCTAATGAGAAAGGGAATGTCTGTTCCTGTGGGAATCCTGTCTAGAACCAATCGTTACCTGTCCAATAGACTGACAAATCATGGATAGTTACTGAGATCCATGTGACAATGCAGAGAATGTTCAGTGAGCTGCTGGGCTGGCTCCGAAGCAACTTGGCTTACTCTTCACTAGTCATACATAGCTATGCTTTTCTATCCCTTTCATGCCATTCCATCTAAAAATAACTTCCCTCCCATCCAGGGCCAACGACAGAAATTTTGGGGGCCCCTACTCTGATCGTTTGGGGGCCCCCTACTCTGATCGTTGGGAGCCCCCTACTCTGATCATTGGGGGCCCCCTACTCTGATTGTTTGGGGCCCCCCAGCCTATCCTCCTTCCCCCCCTGCCCGACCCGGCCCACCCAACCTAATCTCCTCCCCCAGCCTAACCTCCTCCCCTCCCCTCCCCACCCATCCCTGCCTGGCCCACCCCGCTGTTACGGGAGTAAAGGAAGATCACCCCCCCCCCCCGCCCAGCCTCCCCCCATCTCTAACCGCCTTCCCTCCCCCACCCCTGCCTGGCCCAGCCCATCTCACTGAACCTAACCTCCTCCCACTCCCACTCCCAACCCAGCCTCCTGCCCCCCATGCCTGACCCGCCCAGCTCAGCCTCCCCCCCACCCAAACCTCCTTCCCTCCCACACCCACGCCTCGCCCACCCCATACAGCCTAGTCTCATGCCCCCCTCCCCGCCCACCCAGCCTGGCCTCCTCCCCACCGGCTACCAGACATACCAGCCGGTGCTTCCCCCCCCCCCCAGCTGACAGCGGCTGGGGGCAGTGCGAGCCTCTGAGCATTGCCACTGCCCGGGCGCTCGCTGCTGGCGCTTGCCCTTCGCTGCGCTCTCATGCCCGGCAGGGTCCTGTGGGAGCGTGAGCCGCGGCCCGAGAGAGCGAGAGCCCGGGAGGAGCGCGAGCCGCCCTTGCGGCTCTCCCCGCCGGCCCCCGCGCGCCCTTCCCCCCCCGGACCCGCGCGAGACTCTGCGGCTGGCGATGGAGACGCCGCTGCTGTGACCAGCCGCAGGAGCGCGAGAGCCCGCACCAGGCCTGGCGACAAGGGGGGACAACTACGGGTACAGCTGTGTACCGGGCTCCTAAGTCCGGGGCCCGGTACAGCTCTACCCGTAGTACCCCCGTCGCCGGCCCTGCTCCCATCTATAGCAAGGTCCCAAATCTTGGCAGCATTCTTACTGCCAGACCGGGTGTGTGGATCCGTTAATGTACAGGATGAATCTAAGGCATTTTTACTAAGTTATGAATGGCTCAGCCCTGTCTAAGTGGAAGGTTGACGGAGGTGGGGATGGGGAGAGACGGGGCTCTGGGAGGTATTTTGCCTCGAGGAAATGAATCCTTCTTGACTCTCCCAGCACTTTGGGGCAGCATACCCTCCGCTATGCTCCTTTAGCAGGTGCATCATGCACCCAATCATGTACTCAGTCAGATCTTCCTCCCCCAGGGGATGGAGAAAAGGAGCAGGCCCTGAACACTAAGGACCGTGTCGTTTTGAATTTTCTCTGACCTGGAGGTTGGAAGTAGTGTTTGGTACAGCCCCTTGGGTCCTCTACCTACCTGTTGTACATGTGTAGAGCACAAACAGATCAAGTCGTTCTGAACATAATGCATGCAGAGCAGGGCAGCTTTGCTTTTATTCTTACATAAGCTGGGGGTCCTCTCTTCTAGGTTTATATGCCACTCCTACCAGAGCAACATCCTATAATGGGAACTGCATAGCAAAGCTCTGTATAGCCTGTTCAGAAAGAGTCCTCCAAATTAAGATGGGATTTTGAAAAGCACCCAAGTCTGCTGGGGAAAGTCAGTACCACGTGTGCGCCTGCATCACTCAGGCGCTTTTGAAAATCCAACCCTACATTTTGCTTTGTTTCATGTCACATTTAAATTTGCCATTTTCAATATAACATTTGATTAATCTTAGATCCAGACAAACATGCCCTCAGCTAGCTTCTCACTGGAACTTACTACTGTCAGAGACTCCAGGCTGAAACCCAGCCTATGCAGTTGTAACTAAAATTTACTTTTAAACAGTAAACACTAACATTGGTGAGATAAAGCCACACCACAAAACCCACCCACCACGGCAAAAGGCTCTTTCAATCCAAAGTGCTGTTGACAAATAACCACAGGTAGGCGTTCCCACCCTACTGACACACACTGAATAATTCGAGTGCAAAGATTTTTGTAGTGGTGTTTAGTTTAGTGTCATATGGTCACTGTGCTTCTGAGTTCAAAACCCACAACGGGGTTGGATTTTATGGTCACACACTTTACCCGTGTAGACATTGGGTGATGACAGTTGTACACAGAGAGCCGGAAAAACAAGGTCCCTAGGTATATCCCTGCAGGCAGGCTCCACCCAGCCTCCACTCAAGATGAGGCTGCATTGGTGGCTTGTCCCCTTCCACCCCAGCAGTGGCAGGCCCCGCAGGGTGACAGGTCAGACCTCCCCGGAGCTGAAGCAGAACCAGGGAGGCCCTGTCCTTCCAGAGCAACAGAGGATGGGGTCAGGCAGCTTCTTCCATGGTTCTGATACCTACAGCTCTTCCCTCCCCTGGAGGCTGTCTGCAGACTCAGGCAGCATCCCCACCTCAGGACACATTTTTGAGCTTTTCTTCCCAATGATGAGGGGAAGAAACATTTTTTTTTAAAGGAAAGCTTAGATTTGGGCATCACATGACTCTGGGAGGCAGGACCCGAGGCACGTAGCTATTGTACCTTAACCCAGTGTAGGAGCAGGATTTTATAATTGTAATAATTATAAGAATTGATGTAAACTTTAATTTCATTCTATAACAGAAAGAAATGACTGTCTGAAACTGTGTAATGCTCCTGGTATGCATTACAATTAGGACCTGTTATGAAGTTCAGTTAGTAAGAGACAGGATTTTGTAGATAAATAGATTAAAGAAATGTTGAGGGCCTGAAGCCACCAATGTGAATTGTTTTAGTTATAAGATTTAGCAAACCAAAACAACCACCAGGAAGATCCAGACCTTCATCAACAGCTGCCTCAAAAGGATTCTTAGATCTGCTGGCCAGACACCATTAGCAACATCCACCTCTTGGAGAGGATCCGTCAACTCCCAGCAGAGGAAGAAATCAGAAGGAGAAGGTGGGGCTGGATAGGACACACATTACGCAAGCAGCCAACCAACATCACCAGACAGGCACTGCGGTGGAACCCCCAAGGCAAGCGGAAAAGAGGTCGTCCAAGAAACACCTGGCGACGTGACCTTCAGGCTGATGATACAAAAATGGGCTACACCTGGAACCAGCTAGAGAGAATGGCCCAGGATAGAGGACTCTGGAGATCTGAGGTTGGCGGCCCATACCCTGATTGGGGTGACGGGCATAACTAACTAACTAAGGCTTAATTACAATGCATTCTGTATTCTGCTACCTTTAAAGATGTCTGTAAGAGATTGTGTGATTGTTTGTGGGAAAGAGGAATGCATGCATCAGGAAGAGAGAAGTGTGAAGCCATCACAAATATCCAAAAGGGGTCAAGAAAAGTGAGAGACTTAAAAAGACCAGAAGACAAGGAGACAATCAGAAAACAGCCATTGTATCGGATGCTAAACATGTTACGCAGCATTGACTACCTCAGAGGTGAGCAAACACCCCCAAAGGCGAGACAACAAATAGAAGATAATGATGGGAAGCCCAACAATAACCACCAAAGGATGACAACGGGGAATCCCCAAGATTAACACCACTTAAGAACTAATGATTACAGGATGACATTGCAAAATGCATGGACTCAAATGGAAATTTACAGGTATAAAGCTTGGGTGTTTTGCCATGAAACTTTGGGTTCAGTCCTGCAAAGCCTCGGAGCATCATGACCAACAGAGACCCCTTCCCCCCAGCTTTTTACTCGTGATCAATCTAACTGGCCATTAGATTGTCTCGAGCTACAACAAAAGACTGGTAACTATGAACATCAACGGGCAGGACTGTGTGCATGGGGTGTGTGTGTGAGAGAGACTGAAATGCATATGCTAACTGTGTTGTATTCTTAATAAATTATGACGTATTGCCTTCCTCTTATAAAAGATCCTGTGTGCTCTGTATAGCATAACACCAGCGCTGTCCATACACTAACTACTTAGTGTAGGACAGGATTTTATGGACCACCGTTTTTCTTTCTTAGGGTGTGTGACAGGCATCAGTGACTGTGAAATACTCGGAAGGAGTTAATCTTACACTTTCGAGAGACTGATTCATCAGACACTTGAGTTAGATAGCACTTACCGAGAAGAAAAGCCACACACGTCCCCCTCCCTCCACCTCCAGCAAACCCAACTCATCATATTTGTTCTGCAGAGAAGCGCTTGCCCTGCTGCTGAGCTGAGGCGAGGCCTGATTGCTTCCATCACCCTGCACTGCAGCGTCCTACCAGGCTGGAATTAAAATCAGAGTAACAAGAGAGAAATGAGGTGCATTTCAGGCCAAAGGCTCTGCCTCCTTGACTGACTGTCATTTGTTTACACACTCAATGGGGAGCAGAGGAGTGTTGAAAGCTAGAACAAAAATTTAAAATAGCACAGAAGTCAGACCCCCCTCCCCCCTTATAGAGGGGAAAAAGGCACCATAGCAGAGGTTTTGTGCTCTGACCCTAAAGGGGGTAGCATATAGAGGCTCCAGAATATAGGCCAGTTATTGAAGCAGAGAATGAGAAGCAGCAGGAGAAAATAGAATATAATTTGCATAGACAGACTTTGGCATCTTCATACAAAGTATCACAAAATGCTTTACAAGAGAGAGAAGACTCAGCACAGCCCATTTACAGGCAGAAGCAGAGAACCGGGAGGTGAATACAGAGTTAGGTAAAAAGAGCAGAATGCGGAAATGTAAAAAAGTCTAACTCGGTTAAAAGATGAATAAAGGGTATATGATGGATAACTAGCCGCTAGTAGGGAGAGGAGGTGCTTAGGGTAGTAACATAACTGAGCGAAGAAGAATATCAGAAGCAAAATCCTCACAGTGAGTTCTATTAGGCTGTGCTACCACCATCTGAGCCATCTGAAATTAGACAGGACAAAGTAATACACTGTAGAGAACAATCTTGTATTGGCCGAGGGCTGGGGAGGTCACTTCCCAGCTGAATAGCGGGTGTTGTATTCTATTATTTAGCAGCAGAAAAGTTGCAAGTAAGGATTTTCCAGATTATTTATAACTGGGGCAAATGGAAAGATGCAGTAATGAGGGAAGGGCAAATGGGGTTTAAATCTCAGTGGTATGGTAAGTGTTATGGTAAGATTTAAAGACAGGATGTGACTTAGTAGCTCAGAGGAAGGGGAAAAATTCCAAAGAGATGAGTCAGTGCAACTGAAAGAGGGTCTGTTTGGTGTTTCGAGGAGCACAAGGGGAAGCCAAGATGGGAGAGGGGGAATGAACAAGCTGTCAGAGGAATAGATGGAGAGACGATTGGAGCGTGTCCCTGAAGAATCTGAAAAGAATAAAATGACAGAGGAAGAGAAGTGAGCTGCTGGGCCCAATGTAGGTTGGAAAAAGGAAACACGTGTGAGAGACCCAAAATAGCTACTGATATAGGAAGTGTGCTGTGGAAACAGTTTGCTTGCACCAGGTGTCAGCTGGAACTGGCATTAGCTTTTCTCCGTAAAAATATCCCGGTGTGGTGGGACAGTATTAGCCCCATTTTGCAGAGGAAGAAAACAAAGGCAGGAAGGTTAAAGGCAATAAGGGATTCTGTAAAGGCTTGGATTAGAACAGGGGTCAGCAACCTTTCAGAAGTGGTGTGCTGCTCTTTCATTTATTCACTCTCATTTAAGGTTTTGCATGCCAGTCATACATTTTAACGTTTTTAGACGGTCTCTTTCTATAAGTCTACAATATAGAACTAAGCTATTGTTGTATGTAAAGTAAATAAGGTTTTAAAAATGTTTAAGAATTTCATTTAAAATGAAATTAAAATGCAGAGCCCCCCAGACCGGTGGCCAGGACCTGGGCAGTGAGAGTGTCACTGAAAATCAGCTCATGTGTTGCCTTCGGCACCCGGGCCATAGGTTGCCTACGCCTGGATTAGAATATAGGAGCCCCTTGCTTTCAATCCTGAGCTTCGTTACCTAGGCCTGGCAGATTCTCATGTTAGCGAGTTATACCGCGTGTGATCAGGGGCTGTACAGGCTCACCATCACAGGAGCTGGCTCACTGAAAAGAACCAGTTTCCCTCTAAAAGTTACCTGACAATGGTGCTGGGAGAAAAATTACTTTTTGAGAAAGAGGCGACTACATTAATGGCTAAAGAGAGTATTCTCCCAATACAAAATGTGTTGAATTTTGGCTTTGCAAAGCATGTGTAAGCCAGTCCTGTTATTTATAAATTATTTGACATTTGGTAACATTCAAAGCACATCCCAAGTGAACCAAGGTCAGTCTCTGGAATATCAGCACAGTGTCTGAATGGGCCATCCAAGTATTTCCAGGGGTAGAGCACACTAACATCCTTCAGATCATCTTTGTAAATTTAGGAATGCGAACAGGCTCAAATATAGCTGAAATGAACCAAATCCCCTAGATTCTTAAGTTGTTTTCCCAGCTTCCACTAGCTCTAATCATAAAAATATACATGTATAAATAATCATTTGAACATGGATGTAGCCCTTTTGATCCCCAAAGGGTCCTAAAACATTCCTACTGGATGTGCAGCTGCCTCTGGGACAAAGAACAGCAGCCCAGAGCACAGCAACAGAAAAGCAGAGCGAGAAAAAATGTTGGCTAAGGACACTGCATCGCTCCCCCTACTTTTACAGAGAGGACGTGAGATCTTTCATGTCCATGCAGATCAAACAGGACCTAGGGTTTGAAGGTCTCATTTGAATGAGCTCCTAGAAAGATAGAGGGCTGAGCTGATTCACTTGGGATTTGACTTTGTTTCCATTGAATTCCGGGTGCTTTGATTACAATGCATATAGACCACTAAGCCATTCCCTCAGGCTTACTGTATCCACAAACAGCTTTAAAACAAAGACAACAACAAGTTATTTAAGAGAAACTGATGGTGAAGAGTGGCTTGTGAGAAAGCAATTTGACATACATTTGTTTTGGTTCCTTGTTTTGTCATCACTGTTTTTCTGGCCACTGGTTATTTGCAAGCCACATACTAGCTAGGTGATGGTGGTGCATGCCAGGGATGAATTTAGGATGACCAGATGTCCCAATTTTATAGGGACAGTCCCAATTTTGGGGTCTTTTTCCTATATGGGCTCTAATTCCCCCCTCCCCCCACTCCCTGTCCCGATTTTTCACACTTGCTGTCTGGTCACTCTAGATGGATTAAGTTGGAAGTAGTCACCCATGAAAATGAATATCGACGGTGGCCTATATTCTATGTGGTAAACTAATGACACAGATGCTATCAATGCTGGGAAGATGAAAGTAAGACACGAGCTAGAGGAAAACAAAACCAGAAACCTAGCCTCCTCCCCCCCACCAGACACGTGTAATAGCAAAACCCCTGCTGACATAGCGATAATTTGCTATGGGTTATTTTATAAAAAGGGCCCTTTTATTTATTGTATAATTCCACTGGTTGCCCACAAAACCACTTCCTCTCCTGCGAAAGGGACAATGATGTGAATTCTCCTTCAACTTCAGACAGACGGCTGGGGCTGGTGTCTGTGCCAGACAAGTATGAAGTCAGGACTTTTAACGTTCTGTCTCCTCTGCTTTCAGTTGGAAGCCCTCTGTGGTAAGTGCCATTTGGGTTTTTGCTTCTTACAATAATGATACATAAGGCATTTAAGACACACAATGACCAGAGGTGTAAATGGGGAATGACAGTCAGGATGGGGCTTGGGGAACAGAAACTGTTAAGAAAAATAGTTGCCAAGAGGAAAGATGTTGGTTTCAGCTTTACCACCACCACAGAGGTTGCTCTGAGCTGAATTTGTGCCAACACAGAACATTTGCGCTGTCTTTGAGGCACACAAAAATATGCACTTTGGCTGTTGACATTCTTCACCCATCTGCTTCGAGTTATCTTTCAGATGTAGCTAATGTAGTGCTGAAGCCATCTTCCCTTAGGGAGCATAATCTATTAGAAATGTCAAAGTGCACCAAGTGCCCGTATCAGGAGACCCGTACTGAGCTATTGATTTCCAGGAGGAGTCATGTTTGGGAGGAGAGTTCTTTTAATTTAGAAAACACGTATGGGCTGGAGAAGTGGTTTAGGTCATTTATATTGCAGGCTGGAAAGGCAAAGTGATTTACAAGGAGCCCTGAGTAATGCCATCGATCTGAATAGGACCATAACACTGACGGGGCATTTTATGGTACTCAGCACCCTATTGCAGCAGGGTAGTCTGCAAAGTAGCGTGCTGGAGCTCGCTTCTTTTTAACTTCTCTGAAACCCACCTTCCATTACATACTATTCCAGTGCAGAAATTCAGTCAATATTTGATTAAAATAAGAAAGCTCATTAATTTACATACTGTTGTGGGATTTAGTGTGATTTGTCCTCAGTAACAATACTCTGAAGTTTGGGATTTGGTGGGTATTATTGCTAAGCCCCATTAAAATTGGTTCCTTTGAAATTCATGCCTAGGGCCACTGGAAATATGTGCTACTGAAATTCCAGTGATAGGTTTGAAGGCTCTGTGGAATTTCAGTACTTCCAGGGTTTTATGCAGAAATTAAGCTTTTAAATAAAAGTAAAAAAAGCTTCAGAATGTTAGCTAATGTAGTGCTGGCATCCTAAACCATCAAACTGGAAGATGGAAGAAATGGATAAAATCCTGGCCTTATGGAACACAATGGCAAAACTCCCATTGACTTCAGTGGAGTCAGGATTTCACCCAATATCTCAAGTAGTGTGTGAGCTGGTCCTTGTCTCAATGAGGAGTTAACTTGAAAAGCTACTGATGAAAACCAAACATCAATACTGACCACTTCCATGTTGGCAGAAACATCCAGCTAACATGCTTTATCCTGGAAAGGACATTTCATACAAAAAGACTGTGAGACTGTAAATGAATGTTCTGTCAGACGCTGGAATTTTTGTGACCCTCAGCTGAGAGTCAGGGGGAAAGGAGGAGCAAAGGAAGAGAAAAGAGGGTGATTTCAAAAGCTCCTCTGAGGGAAAAAAATGAACTCTCTCAGGAAATGTTTTTCTACATTGCTTTCAACATATAACACGGTAATTATTTACTATTATTATTATTATTAAAATGGACAAGACGGGGTGATATTAAGGGGCTGTTTGATGTAGAGTATGTCAACAAGGATGCAAAGACTTTATGGAATATGTTACCCTATAAAATACTATTTCCAAGCATTTTAGCAGAATTTCAGTGGAAAAATGTAGCAGCATTTTAACAAAAATGCCTGGAAGTTTACAGGTTCTAACCATGCTCTAGGGATATATTTCCAATCAGAAACTGTGCCATGTAAGTTAAAATTTATTTTAGTCTTTGCAGCTTTGTGTCCTAATCTTGATAAAGAAATCATGTGAGAATGTGCATCCCCGTGCCCCAGTCCTGACCCAGACTTCTACTGACTTCATTTAAATGCAATTTGATCCTGCGTAAGGCATGCAGGACCATGGAATAAATGGAGAAAATTAAAACATAAGGCCTTCAATCTGATGTGAGTTTTTTGTATTCATTCAGTTTACCTTGGTAGGGCTTTACATTGGTCGCTTTAAAATTTCCCCCTCGATCAAATTTTCCCTAGTGCATTTCTCTACAAAATCTCCAAGAGATTCCATATTAGGAATCTGCCTGTCTAAAGGTCCTGGTAACACTGCCATAGGGCTGCAGATCAGACAACAGTGGGGTTCTGGCTGTGGATACTGTCTAGTCTATATTTTTCATGTACCCATATAAAAAAGCTAACATTTGCCACCTGTTATCATGGGTTACAACAGAAACCTCCTACTGTCAGTGTAGGGAGAAACCATGCTCATCTCAGAGACTATAGGGTGAGGTACTGAGTGGCAAATGCTGACATTTTAATAGGGACCACCATAATATTTCTATTTATCCTAGAGAATAGACTGGCAAGTAGTACATCTGTGGCCACCACCTTTTTTCCAGTAGGATAGCTCTGCTCTTTGAGTGTGGGCCCTGATTCTACAAAGACTTATGCATACACTTCGCTTCAGACATGTGAGTAGTTTAACTGAATTGAGAGTGCACCGGCTTAGAGTAGCTTGAAGGGCCAGTGCCAGAGTGACTTAAAACTGTTTTTGTTTTCTTTATGTTACTGGAAGGAAAAAAAAGCTCATCTTCAGCAGCAAACATACCCCGCTGAGATTGTGTTTGTGACTTTCATGAGTACGTTCCAACGAAGTCTCCGTTCTGAGAGTCAAACCGCAAAACAAAAACAAAATCCCCTCACCCCCCCACCCAACAGTCCAAGACTATTTCCACCCAGCCCTCCCACCCTCAACTCCAAGTTTCAAAACAAGGGTTCAGCCTTATTTTATTTCTTTAAGTCTGTTATGGCCAGCTCCTTTCCCCCCCTGGCCTGTTTGCAAATGGCATTACTGACCGGTCTAAAAGCCAGTAGCAACTGGCAAATAAAACACCTATTGGTCACTGGCCATCCAACCACCACTGATGCAGAAATCCTTGAGCCCCCATCAAAGTGCCCACTAACTCAGTTGAAGATGCTCAGGAAGATGCTTAACTCAGGAAGCGTGTTGGCCTGACTGTGTTAGAAACATTTAAATCTCTTATGGAAGCCAAGATAGCTTGTGCTATTGCATTACTTCAGCCTGATTTTAATGAAAAACTACAACCTTAAAGATGGCACCATTCCAAATGCCTTAATACAGAATAGGAAGAGGCTGTTTTGCACTCTGTATAGAAAACAGTTCTTATACATCCCACCCATCACAACATCTACATGTATATCAGGGAGCGACATCACAAATGTATCTAGCTAGTTACTATCCAGGATTGATGGGGTCTCAGAAGTAACATCAATCTTGGAACAAGGAAAATTTATCTGTGTGGACTCACAAATCTCCTTGTCTGCCTCAGTCCACAATGACTGATGAAAACATAATGACGTTGTATTGGCCTATCTTCAGAAGTGTTACCCATTCCAAGTGATTGGGTGAGTAGGATTTTCCAAAGCTGTATTACCTGTTAAAGCTGCACATTTGGGACAATGAAGACAGCAGAAGCAACCACTAGCTCCTGGCAAGAACTCTAAAGGTTCAGAGGTTCGCACAATTTGGAATTCATTTCCACCCAATACTACCTAGTAGTTAGAAAACAGCATTCACTACAATTTCTATATTAATCATCTTCCAAATTTCAGAGATTTTTGCAACCCTTCATGACATTTTTCATTTTGGCAAGGAAAAACACAGCTTTCAGTGGCAAAGCTAACTTGGGCTCATGAAGTATCTTGTGAAACTGGTGATCTGTTGTTGTTCTCTTGTACATCATTTAAACCTCATCCTCAGGAGTTGCTCTCTTTCTTAATGCTGCGATAATCACAGTAAAAGTTGGAAAGGACCTCGAGAGGTCATCTACTCCATGCTGCGGCAGGACCATGTATACCTAGACCATCCCTGGCAGGAATCTGTCTAAATTGTTCTTAAAGCCTCCCAATGAGAAGGACTCCCTAACCTCCCTTGGTAACCTATTCCAACACCTAACTATCCTTATAAATAGAGAGATTTTCCTAATATTTAACCTAACTCTTCCTTGCTGTAGTTTTTGCTTATATCTTATCTATGGAGGGGAGGACAAAGAGCAGCATTCTCCCCTTATCTTTTCTCAAAACTATACATGCCCAGTTTTTTAGGCTTTCCTCATAGGTCAGGTGTTCTAAACATTTTATCATTATTGCCCTTTTCCGCACGCTCTCAATTTTGTCCATGTTTCTTAGTGTGTGGCTTACAAAATGGACATAATACTCCAGCTGAGGGCTTAGCAGGGCAGAACAATTATTTCTCAGGTCTTAGAAACCACACTCCCCCCTCATTAATACACCGCAGAAGGTTAGTCATTTTTGAAACTGCATCACACTGTTGACTCATTCAATTTACTCGATTTACAATTGACTCACTCAACTCCCAGACTTTTTTTTGCAGTACTACTGGTTGGCCACATTTTTACCTGTTACTCCACAGAGACTGATTATTGCATCCTATTTACCGAAATATTTACTCAGCAAAGTGATCTTATCAGACCTCAGTCTTCTTGAAGGTTGGTGGTTACAATTCTGGGCCCAAGAAGATAGATAAAAATCATCCGTCAGTTGGCCAGTGTCTCACATGAATACTATGACCCTCCCCTGCCATTTCTGTCACTGGTCAGCAGCAAGGATGAC
Source organism: Sternotherus odoratus (assembly GCA_032164245.1). NCBI lineage: Eukaryota > Metazoa > Chordata > Testudines > Kinosternidae > Sternotherus > Sternotherus odoratus. The sequence continues at coordinate 14,462,584 of JAVMKO010000011.1, read as the reverse complement.
ACCTATGCTCCTCAGCCTAAAATACAGATCACCGCCACTTGAACGAAAAGAATAATTCCATTCGCTTGCAGCAAAATTAGCTTGCTGCCCTCTATGTGGACCAGCCACTAGGAAGTTTCCACATGTGTGCTACATTGGTTTTTAAGATGAAACTCACTGCTGTGTAAAGCTTGTGGCCCACTTAAGCATACATAATCACACAGTCCCATTCACTATTTGTGGAGTGAGATGCTATTCAGTGTTAGAAACTGAGGCAGAATTTGGCCCTATTTAACCACAGCAATTGGACCACAAATCTAAAGAGCCCCAGACTATTATTAAATACTCCTCAGCAATATTAGATAAGATTTGAAATGCTAGGCAAACACGGTCAGCTTTACACCTGATACATTTTCAACTTTTTTTCTTCCCTCCACTGGATTTGTCCATGTGGTACCTAATTTTAAAACTAACTAGCAAACTACAGCCCCTACAATTAGAGAGTATTTACAAAATATTTACTTAAAATAATGAACAATCGCACAGCAACTCCCCCCCCCCCAACTTTACTTAGGAATATGCAAAGCAGCAAGAATTATTTTAATGTTAATCTTTTCTCTTGGCCCTGGCACTTTCTGAATTTGTTACTACACACCAAAACTTGTGGTACAACAAAGTGAGTATATTGGAGTTGACATCTATACTCCAGCTGGGCGTTGCACCTGTCTGTCCTATCAGCACACCAGTGGGAATGGGACACCAATATCTTGATTGGCAGCATACATGGCAATACCCCTGAAAGGGATACAGTCTATTAGACTATCAAAGCACCAGACAAGGGTAACTGTGTATGGTGGACCAGAGGCCATGTGGTAACAGAGGAAGAGTATGACTCAGTCATACAGGGGTCACAACACTATTTTGTTTCTGTAGCACCTGCCTACGGAACACCTCACAGTATTTTACAAATACTCAGGAACATAACGGCCGTTGGGTGCCTGCTAGGGATGTACATATTACTACATGTTATGAGGACACTGAGGAATGGAGGGACTTGCCCAACATCACTCAGTATGTCTCTGGAAGAACTGGGCATAGAACTCAGGTCTCCCTCCTCCTTGTACATTCACTAGAGTATATGTTCTTGCGCTCTCTCTTCAGGATGCATGAAGGTCTAATGGAGAGTAGGGTAGGGAGAAGCTTGCAGCCATTTGCTTCTTCAAGTTCCGCCTCATCCCCTCTCCCACACTTAATACTTTTTACTACTGGGAAAGAAGTTGGTTGTCAAAATACAACAATTTTTTAAATAACGTATAATAGTCATGACAAAAACTAATGTCAAGGATTTTTTTAGTCTAACAAACAACTGGTATTTCTGATGACTTTGCTAATGAGGAGATTTAAGAATGCTTGGTGCAGGAGTGATGAATTGCTCATGGCACTTCCCTGGCCATTGGGCAGAAAGTGGGTCAACAAGACTTCAAAGAAGTACAAAGCATGAATATGAAAGAAACTGAACATACTGGGCCAGACCCTGCAAAGATTGAAGCATGTAATTATCTACACCTGTGTGTTTGTAGAATCAGGACAAGATTACAAGCTCTTTGGGGCAATGACTGTATTTTAGAATAGCTTTGTATAGCACCAAGCACAATAGGGGCTGAGTCTGGCTGGGACCTTTGGACAATACTGTAAGAGCAAAACAATAATATATTGGCTCATTACAATTCTTAATTAACTATTTTCCCTCTATTTCCCTAGAATAGTAAAATAAAGTTGCTTGAAGTGAGTCTTTCAACCCAAATGACTTTTGAAAGCCTTACTGAAAATATCATCAGAAGTGGAGAGCCAGACTTTTCTATCTGGCTGGTTGACATCTTTCTGATCTGAGGAGCCCTGATAAGAGCAGTATAAAGCCCTCACTTTTATCTGAGTACATGATCCAATAACTTCTGATTTTGAATCCTGTCTAATACACATTCTCTCTGTAGCTGTAGGCAAATTTCTTAACTTTCAGCTTCCATTTCTATTTGCCAAATACAGATAATACTTACTTTGTATGAGTGTTATGAGAATTAATGAATGCTACGTAAGTGATTTATCTTAATGCTGGATCAATTAATGCTCTTTAGCTTCTGATTTTAATGTTTTGCAATCATTTTATTGCATTGTGGGATTTTATTTTTTAACACTAGAAAATGATGTCACCATCTAACCATCACATGATGACCCCTTAGTTACTTTAAACAGCAAATTACATTTTATTTTTCAGGAACTGATCGCTGTTCATCACGTCGGCTATGCAAAAATATAGGTAAGAGTTCTTTTTAAAATAACATCTAATATTTCCATCAATTGTCATAAGAGGGTTGCAAATATTTTTTGTGTGTCACAATACACTGGTTCTTGAAATGGAAACATGTCCTTCTTTACAAGGGACATTGCAATGTATGCATCTTCCCAAAGGCTCCCCAGTTCTATGAGTTGCTGACTCCTACAAAAGCCAGACTGGGAGGTACCAGGAGATCCTCAGGTGTTTTAATTGTCTTCTCAAAAAAAAAATTGAATACTTTTTGCTACATATGAAGTGATGGCTTCACTTTTCAAGGATTTTTGTGAGCACCTGCGGCCAGAATGGATGTGGATTTTGGATGGTGTAAGTGGGTATGGGGTGACATTCCTTCCCCCTGCCCCAGCAAGCTTCAAATGATAAGAGGAGATATAACCATGTCAATTATCAGGGTCAAACTTAATAACTATTGCATAGAGTAAGGATGGTTTTGTGAATAAGGCACTGAGCTGGGACATAGGAGATTTGTATTCAATCCTGCTGCCTTGCGACCTCGAGTAAATCTTTGTGCCTCACTTACCCATCTGTAAAAGAAGAATATGAGCATCGTCTTCTCCCACTCTGTGTTTGTCTTGTCTATTTACATTATGAACTCCTAGGGCAGGAACTGTGTCTCTACACCATGCTGGGTTCAATGGGGTATCTAGGCACTACCAAATAACTAGTACACATAGTATGCAGTATCTAAACACTAACAGTGGCCTACACCGGCTTACACTGGGCTAGTGCACATATATTTGTTCAGCAACAACTTCACAGGCTATTTTGCCCCTTGTTTCAACATCAGAATATTAAATGTGCCCAGCAACAAGGCGGAAGAGAATTCAAGGGGGTCCATAAATGATATAGGATATATTTTTCACTCTCTTTCCTGCTGTCAAGGAAATGCTCATTGTGGGTTACTCCCCAAAGACAGACAGTTCTCGACACCCACACTTCAGTAGATTTCAGGGCTACAGATAATGTTTACCTGATTTGATATTTACTTGATGATTTTCCTGCGTAGTATAATTATTTTTTTCTCTGCAGAACAACCGACTGTCTCTGACCCTCAGGTGACGGTTGAGTTTCACAATGGGATCTTCAAATTCAGCTTCAGCGACCCTAAAAATGTTACTGATTTCAGCATGAGGCTGCTGAAAGGGCATGAGAGACAGGAAATCTGTGCATTCCACATGGACAATGGGAGGTCAATATCGGAACCTAATAGCAGCTTCTCCTGTGAGCCAGTGCACTCTGGGAACAGCACCTCCTTCCTTCTCAAAAATTTGGAAAGCAAGCACACCGGCATTTATCTCTGCTGCCTGGAAATCCTTTCACCGGCTCCCTACATAGACTGTAGGGTAAATGAAACCTATTTGTATATCCATGGTAAGTTCACAGCCCCTCTCTCCTTACTCTAGCTTTAGAGATATAGAAATGAGAGTGTTTCTCAAAGATACCAAAGGCAAACCTTGAATTTATTCTAGATTAGCACAAAAATCCATTCTGAGATTTGCCTGCATGTGTCACAGTCGAAGTCTTAGTGATCAGTATCTGTACCAGAAGCAATACATAAATCTAATTTATGGCTTGATCTAGAGAGGTGCTGAGTGCTCACAACTCCCATTGGAGCTAATGGGAATATGCTGCTCACCTCTTTGAATCAGGATCTGGCTCTGTTAAATAGCTTGAGAGAGTCTATCAAGATCTAGGGACATTTTGCTGTCTACCTGAAAGGGGCTGTGACCGCACCCCCCATGAGTGCGAAACAAACATCAATCATCTTTTGAGTTCCATTTCTTTATGTCTCAGATATCTCATCTTGGCTGGTTTGCAAGCGGCTTCTCGTCTAGCTGAACAAGTTTATCATCTATACGCCCAAGCTCTTGCCTTTGTTCGAATGGATAAAAACACCATCCTCCCAGTTGTCCTCTCTTCTCCTTCTGTCCCTTCCCGCCCCTAACACCTGGGAAATACCAGAGTAACCATGAAATTCAATGGCCTATGTTATGTCAAACCTCATGATCTAGTGGTTCCTTCTGACCTTAAAAATATATTACAGTACTCTATAATCAAAATCCTGTCACTTCTCTTGCAGAACATTTCCAAAAGCTGCCCCAGTTCCTTGGCGTCTGGGCAGCCAGATTGCTCAGCCACAGCCTCGTCATCTCACGTCTTGACTACTGCACTCTCCTGGGGTCTCTAACTTTGCCTCCCTCCATTTCATCCAAAATGTTGCTTCAAAATTCCTCTCTCTCCCCAGTCCTTTGGACCACTGTCTCCCCATTGCACTACTCATTACATTAATACTCAATCTGGTTTGGGCCTTCAAGGCCCACTCATGATGCAGCCCTGGTCTCCTTTCAGGATTGTCCTTTCCCGCCCTTCACTCTGTCAACAATACCAGCCTCGATGCCTTTTTCACTGCTTCCTCACACAAACTCCTCTGAACCATGGCTGTGTTTTGCCTCATGCTCAGTGTGTCTTCTTCGAGTCCATCCGCCAAGCCAACCAATCACATCATTTAGAGCCCTCTCAAACACTGACTTCTGCTTAAAATGCATGGGGTTGCAAACGCGAAAGAAACATTTAAAAGCAAGCTGGGTCACTATTTTACCAAAGCTGGTACTCCAACATTATGAGTCTCCCTCCCATCCCCACACTCCCTCACACACTTTTCAGGCCACTCTAAGCACTGATCTCACCTACACAAAGTACGGGTGGGAGATAATTTCTACCGCTAATTCTCAGTGATGTTGTTTTTTAATATGTTCAAGACTCAGGCGCCTGCTTTGTATCAGAAATGATGTCATGGATGCTTATTGGGATCACTGCATTTTCCGTGCTTTCCTGCATCTGCTGCATAGTAGCCTGTTTCTTAAGAAAGAAGGTAAGCAATTTCCATACGCAGCCCTAGGTCCAAAGCGGATACCCTAAATCTCACTAAATCAGGCCCTCAATGGGTGTCTTCATTAGCAACGTTAACGCGCTTTAATGCGGCTGTGTAGTCATGCTCCCAGTGCTATAAAAACAACCCCGCCTCCATGAGGGGAGCTGCAACTTTACAGCACTGCAACTGCCTCACTCAGGGGTGTGTTACAGACACACGCACAGCATGTGCTAAGTGTAGCAATGAAATGAAATTCAGTCATCAGTGACAGCAGCTCAGCTTTAATTTTCCTAAGTCAGACTAGCCGACTGATATAAAGTCCTGGAGCCATAGGAAGAAGGGACAACTCTGCACAGGTCAGCAAAAATACCTTGGGAAGCAATTCATTTGATTATTTTCTTCAAGAAGGGAAGTAAATTAGTGGAGTAATGCCAGCTCCATTCCAGAGCAAAACCTCTTAAAAACAAAGGACAGAGCCGCCCCAGAAGAAGAGAGTTTTGTTGAACAGAATCCGCTTTCCTCTTCCAATTTGTGAAGTTTGGAGATGAAAAGCATCTGGCTCTGACTTTATTATCCCATTGAAAACAGAGCGAGATTAACCATCCTATTAAAAAGGACAAAGGCAAGAGTGAATGGGGGTTAGAAACTATCAACTAAATTCAGGGCATTTTCTTTGCAGACAAACCAATGTGAATCCATCTCCCATGAGTTCAACAGTGAATATATGCCCATGGCAGCAGTGAATGCAGCTAGAAAACCAGCGTTCTAAGGTTGTACTATGTCTTTTTACTGACTCATTCTTGCATTGTTAGCAATAGGTTCTCTCGGTGGGGAAGGGTTGGCCCGATCTGCCTCCAACTGAATTTAGGAGAACTGTGTTAGAAGTTGTTGTAATTTATCTGGGTACATAGTGCCATCCAACAGGAATAGCAAACTAAAAGCAAAATCCCCAAAGCGCTTACAGATCAGGATAATGGATCAGTCCCCAGAAATGTTAGCGCTTAAGAACAGGGCAATGTAATAACTTCAAGAATGGGGAACTGATGTGAAGCTTCAGTTGATTCAGACACTTGTGATACTACATCTTTTCCAAAATGACTCTGGGGAAGTGCCTCTGTTCAGCTCGGAATACATCTGCTTATCAAATTTTGGATCATTATAATAAAGGCCAAGCTGTGGCTGTTGGCGCAGGTGCGGGAGGGTGTCGGGAGTTTGGGCCTTTTATAGAAATCAGCCACAATTTAGAAGGGGAGCAGAGCTAGAAGCTGGAGTGATTCAGGCTTGTTTACAACCACTTCTCACTTTCTGTTCCAGGTGCGAACTTGCAAGTAGGTCACCTGTGGCACAGGAAGTTTCCTGGCACCTTCAGCCTCCAGCCACTCGAAATGTCAGTTTCACAGCCAACAAGATTTTCCCAGCCTGAACTCACACTTGGCTGACCAGATGTCCTGATTTTATAGGGACAGTCCCGATATTTGGGTCTTTTTCTTATATAGGCTCCTATTACCCCCCACCTCATGTCCTGATTTTTCACACTTGCTATATGGTCACCCTAACTCACACGATACTGATCCGCTCAATGAGACGTTAGCTTTAGAGCCATTTCCAGTCGTATTTCACTCTAGATATTCTGTGTTAACTTGGGCATGGCCAAATCCATTGACTGCGCATCAAGTGTGACAACATAAAAAAAAAAATCTTGTAGTTGAAAACTGTAGAATGTTTCCTTGCCAAGGATATTGTTGCAGTGCTGCACAGAGTGATTGTATTATACCTTCTGCAGAAGGTTTCTTCTAGGATACCTCCCACGGTAAGAAAAAAAAAAAAAAAAAAGGAACTACCTCCACAGCCAACTCCAGCAGCATGGCCAGCGGCAGCAGACATTTTATTGCACATATTACTGCTTTGTTATGGCCAGTTTAGTAAGACTGGTTTTCAAACTTCTTAACAGCACCACGCTAGGATACTTTAGTGTATATATACATTCTGTCCCTTGGATCTGGACTCCAGACACCCGAGAAACAATGGAAGGAGAGTACTTTCCAGTGTCATCTAGAATCTCAGTTACTGTGCATTTTTTTTCTTCAGTTTTTTGGATTCTCACTACATCTTCACAACCCACACTGCAGGGATCCTCTTTTCCATGTAGAGCTAGGGAAATTACAGAGTTTTTTTCTAAAAGAACAAAATTCTTCCAGTATTCATATTGTATATTAAAATCTCTTAATTACATAAATAAGGCTGCAGGATCAGTCTGTACATGAGAAAGCAAGGCACAGCCTCCTTATCCCATCCCTTTTTTATCTGTATTACAACACATACGTGGTAAGGTACAAAAGACCAGAATATTCAAGAGTCCTTCATCACCTAGAAGGAGAGGAAGATGAAGTTTCAGTCTTAATTTGGCACTATGTTGCTTTTGTGGCTTCGCATCAGACCTTTATCATTTCCCCACAGGGGTCGAAGGTTACTTCACATTCCTAGAGCAGCTCAAAGCCTAGATCACCTTCAGAGTCTGTCTGTTGATACTATGCCTTAAATGGCCCACTGGGAATGAAACCTGAATATCAAACAGCACATTACTGTTCAGTTACTCTAAAATTAGAGCATCATATTAAAACCAATGTCTCTAATTCATATACGGAGCAGAAATACCGGTAAAAAATACTTCCTGACTCTATCAGACGAAGGCCAGGGGGCTTCTGCGATCAGGGACAGTTACCCTGAGAAAGGAGGGAAGTTAGCATCTCAGAAGAGCTTCTGCACAACAATAAGGTGGTTTTGCAGACAAGGGCTGAGAGTCCCCAGCCCAGCTGACTTACCTTCAGACAGGTCTATGGAGGTGAAGAGAAGCAACAAATAATAATGAATTAATAACAGCTAGCAAACAAGAATGTCTGTGACTAAAGCACTACGCTGGAACTCAGGCCTGGATGCTAGTGCTGGTTCTGCTACTGACCTGCCATGTGACCCCAGGACTTCCCCTTTCTGTACAATGGGGATAATGATACTGCTTTGCTTGGTAAACCACTTGAAGATCTGCTGATGAAAGGTGCTAGATAACAATCCCTAGCACTTACATAACCGTGAGATGTGCTAACTATGAGAGCCCTCTAACACCAGTGAGTCCAAAGGAACCTACTACTAGACTGAGAAGGAATCTCATGAAACAGCAAGTTCCCAAAGGAAAGGTTCAGAGACTGGAGGTTGTCTCTGAGGTGTTTTTTGATAATAGACAAGGTATGAGTCTGCTCCAAGTGGTTTGGGGGGAAAATAATCGAGTTCTAGAAATGTCACATTTTCATGCCCTGTTACAGAGACGAGCCTCTCTAGAGGAGCTTAGCAAAGTTTTAGACTAGACCATGTTTTTGTTTGGTATGAGATCTCTCTGCTCTTAATAAATCTGGTTTTTATCACACCACACAGCTCTTAGACTGCTTGGGAAACTTCACACACACCACCGTGAGGAAACAAACCCCTCAACCCATAAGAGGAGGTTGAAAAGGAAAGAGGGTGTTTGCAGTTTATCCCTGCGATGTACTGGGAGATATGTGTTTTATTTATGGGTGGCAGGTGTAATAGGCCAGGGCCTGGCGCAGCTGCTGCAGGATACCTGGGCCGTGGTGTCCTTGCCCGTGCCCTGTCTCTTGCCCTCCATGTTCCACCTCTTCCCTGAGGCCCCCACCACTGACTGTTGAACAGGCCCGGCGACAGAAATTTTGGGGCTCTGATCGTTTGTGCGTGTCCCCCCCCCCTCCCCTGGCTGGTCTCCCGCCACCTACATGGAACTGCCTTGCTGGTCGGGCATAGCGGGGGTGTCGTGTCGCGGGGGTACCGGGCGCGGTCGGCGGTAGCACGGTGGTGTGAGGCGCGCGGTGTGTGCGTGCGGCCTCTAGCACACCACCCCTGCCTGGCCCACCTCCCCCCCCCCCAGCCTATACTCCTTCCCCCCCTGCCTGACCCGGCCCACCCAAACTAATCTCCTCCCCCAGCCTAACCTCCTCCCCTCCCCACCCATCCCTGCCTGGCCCACCCCGCTGTTGGGGGTGATCTTCCTTTACCCCCGCCCAGCCTCCCCCCATCTAACCGCCTTCCCTCCCCCACCCCTGCCTGGCCCAGGCCATCCCATCCCACCAAACCTAACCTCCTCCCCCCTCCCACTCCCAACCCAGCCTCCTGCCCCCCATGCCTGACCCGCCCAGCCCAGCCTCCCCCCCACCAAACCTCCTTCCCTCCCGCACCCACGCCTCACCCACCCCATCCAGCCTAGTCTCCTGCCCCCCTCCCCGCCCGCCCAGCCTGGCCTCCCCCCCCTTGCCTGCCCCTTTGTCCAGCCACGCCGATGAATGAACCTCCCGAGCGCCCACAGGGGGTGAACTCACCGCAGAGCCCGCCCACTCTCTGCCCCCTGCCCACCTCCGATGGACCCCGGAATCCCTCAGCTCCCTCTGCCCCCACCTCCGACGGACCCGAGTTGGGTTTGGTCGGAGGGTAAGTGAGGTAGGGGTGTCGGGTTTGGTCGGGGGGTGAGGTGGGGGCGTCGGGTTTGGTCGGGGGGTGAGGTGGGAGCGTCGGGTTTGGTCGGGGGGAAAGTGACCCAGGGGTGTTGGGTTTGGTCTGGGGGTGGGTGGGAAGGTGTCGGGGTGGGTGAGGGGTGAGGTGTGGGGGTTGGGGTTGGTCAGGGGGTGTTGGGTTTGGTGGGGGGTGGTAAGGTGGGGGTGTTGGGTTTGGTTGGGGGGGGAAGTGAGGTGGGTGTGTCAGGTTTGGTCTACGGGGTGAGGTGTTGGTGTTGGTCAGGGGGTGTTGGTGGGGGGAGACGTGGGGGTGTTGGGTTTGGGTGGGGGGGTGAAAATGTGAGTCGGGGTTGGTCGAGGGGTAAGTGAGGTGGGGGTGTCAGGTTTGCTCTCTCCCCCATCCAACGGACCCCGCACTCGCTCAGCTGTCTGCCCCTTCCCCACCTCCGACTGACCCGAGCAACGTCGGGTATTTTCGCTAGTAAAACATAAAATAAATGTATTAACTACAAAAGACAAATTTTAAGTGATTATAAGGGATAGCAAACAGATCTAAGCAGATTACCTAGCAAATAAACAAAAACACAACCTAAGCTTAATAAACTAGATAGGATGTGAATAGCAGATTCTCACCTTATCTAACTGATGGTACAGGAAGATTTGTAGATTCTTAAGGCAAATGCTACACTTGTTTTGCATCTTAGAATCCCCAGTTGTTTCATACACAGGCTAGAAATCCCTTTAGCCTGGGTCCAGCACTTCCCCCTATTCAGTCTTTGGTCCTTAGGTATTTCCAGGAGTCCTCTTGTGAAGGGCACGAAGAACCCTGATGTCACTCCCTGCCCAGTATAGCTTTAACATCTGTCAGGAACTCTGTTTCAAAGATTGGTTCCCAGACCACTTTGTGGAAAACTACTGACATCTCAAGATGGAGTCCAACGTCATGCCCTTGTAGAGTCATAGCAACCATTACTAACAGGTTGTCTGTAGCCTTCTCAGGAAGGCTCATCAGGTGGGGGATAAGATTCTCCCAGGGCCTTTTTTTATTTTTTAACCTAATGGCCCATTACCCTGAATAGGTCCTTCACAATCAGCTGTCTGGACTAGAAGCATCATGTCAAGTGGGCATTACCCAGGTGTAACTACATTTGAAGTACAGATACATAGTCACTATTTATAACTTCAGATACAAAAACGATACATGCATACCAATAGGATAGTCATATTCAGCAAATCATAACTTTTCCAATGACACATCACATGACTTTTCTTGCATAAAATGCAACATAATAATATCACGATGAAGAATATGGGGTGCAGTGTCACATGACCCTCTCCAGAGGTCCCCATCGCTCACTGCATCCCTCCCTTACTTCCCATCTCCCCAGTGAGAACCCCTCCATGTACCTCCCTCACCTCCACTGCCCTCCCCCATCAGGTTACCTGCTGCCTCCCTCTTCACTCCCCTTGCCCCAGAAGCCAGTGGGGCTCAACTCTGGCTGACTACCTGGAGCTGGGGGGTTGTTGGCTGCCAGACCAGAGTGGCCAAGCCAGGGCTCCTTGGGCCACGGTGGGTAGGTGGGGTGGGAGGCACAGCCTTGAGCAGAAGTGGGGGGGCCAGGGGCCTAGCCTCCCCAAAGGGGGCATTCTCATGCCTCCAATGGCTTTATTGTTATGAATAGTACATGCGACTCCATGTCCCTCTTCAATTTTGTATTGTGCCTACTTGAACTCAAAGAGTTAATTCAAACCACAGCTGGTGGCTGGCCTAGGAAAGGAAGCTAGAACGATGAGATAAAACAGTCACAGGTATACACTTTCAAAGCAGCTAAGAGAACACAGGCAGACGTTACTTCCTGGGGCTACCAACATTGACAGGACTTGTTTCTTTGAAGTCTGAGACACTAAAGATCAAAATGCCATGACTGATTAAAATTTGCCCCTGGCAGAAAGGGGAAGGGTGAGTTGTCAGGTCAACATGACACACAAACTGTGGGAAAAGTAAGAGCTGCAGGTCATGTCTTTCTAAGCAATGCCAAGGGCCATGTCTACATTACACCCTTACGTCAGCCAAACTTGTGTCGTTTAGGGGTGTGAAAAATATATCTCCCAAGCGACATCGTTACGCCAGCATAAGTGATAGTGTGCACAGCACTACATTGGCAGGAGAAGCTCCCCCCGACACAGCTACCACTGCTCACTGGGGATAATTTAATTACGTCGAAGGGAGAGCTCTCTCCCTGGGGCATAGAGCAACTACAGGAAAGATCTTATAGCAGCGTCGCTGCATCAGTAGAGTTGTGTTACTGTAAGCTCTCTAGTGTAGACATAGCCTAGGTATCTAGGCCAGGAGCAGCTAAAGGGTGAAGGGCTTGTCTTCATGTACAGTAGAGGTGTAGCTGTAGTACTTAATGAAGATGGTCCTATGCCTAGTCAATCTACCTTCCTGAAACCCTAACCCTAACCTTGACGGGAGAGCTCACTGTTGTTGAGTGTCCAGGGAGACTGATGTGTTCCTCTAATGGAAGAATAAGAACATTCTAAAATTAGGAGAACACTTCAATCTCCCTGGACACTCAACAACAGACTCAAAAGTGGCAATTCTTCAACAACAAAAAACTTCAAAAACTGAAGAACTGGGATTAATTTGCAAACTGGACACCATCAAATTGGCCCTGAATAAAGACTGAGAGTGGAAGGTCACTACAAAAACTAATTTCCCACTGTTGATCCTCACACCTTCTTGTCAACTGTTGGAAATGGGCCACCTTGATTGCACTGTCCTCATTAGCACTATAAAAGTGATTGTCCCTCTGTTGGTATTCACCCCTTCTTGTCAACTGCTGAGAATAGGCCACCTCTAAGAGGCAATACTTCCCCACTCACAAGCCCTGAATCTGTGGATAGCAGAGAAAACTTTTAATAAAAAGAGGAAAGGAACCTGGCATTAATTTGGGAAAACACCACAACTGTGATTCGAATACATCTGACCATAAACATTGGGCAGTGTCCTTTGCCTTCAGGTCTTAATTTACGGTGTGAAAATAGAAACATCCCTCTAACACACCACTCCCCGCCATATCCCTCCCCCTCTCATTCTCCCACTGGGCACTGGCATTCGAACCCCCTGCTTAGCAAGTTCAGGTGAGTTGCGGGTGACCCCCTCAATCAGGACAGGCAAGTACAGTTCTGCTGACCTTCACTCAAACAATAAGGATAACAACATTTTATTACCCTCGCATTCAATACTCAAGTGATTTGTGACCCAACACCAGCCAAAATTGATCATGTTGGCAAAGCAGCTCTCTCTGCTGGTTACCTAGGCAGAGTAAGCGTGTTCATGTAAATACAGTCTGGTTCTGAAGCCTTTCCCCTCCCCAGCTCATCACAGGGTGTCAAGGGAGAGCTCACTCAGACCTTGCTTATAGTTATATGAAGCAAATACTGGGAAGATTTTAACACTGGCCACTGTAACTGGATAGCTGGTTTGGTAAAAAAGTTTAACAATAGAGGTACACAAAAGGGTGCATTTTATAAACGATACTAAAAGCCTCTCCCCACTCCACCCACAATTTAAACACCCGCATATTTCAAAAGGGCTTGAAACCCAAACCTGGATCTGAATTTTGCAATGATGAACTGAAATCTGAACAATCCCACATAGGGTAACCAGACAGCAAGTGTGAAAAATTGCGGCAGGGGGTTGGGGATAATAGGAGCCTATATAAGAAAAAGATCCAGTGTCCCTATACAATCGGGACATCTGGTAGCCCTAATCCCACACTTTGTAAGGCTGAGATTTAGGATCTAAATTTTGCAGCTAAAATCTAGAACAGGGATGAAGCATCATGGTAAAATGTCAGGGGTCACATTTCTTTAGCACATGCTTTCCATTAATTTCAAAGTTTGAGCCATCTTAAATTTCCCTCAGGTTTCCTATCCACAGAGGTCTTACAGTGTGTATTTAAGAGTAAGGGAAAGCAGACTGGAACTAGCTTGAAACAAACAAAGGAATCCGGACTGGGATCTATACCAAAAGTACCATCACACCATTATTTGCAGTCAGATTTATATACCGAGATTTCAGCATGTGTGTGTCTGTGTATCTCGCTAAGGAGCAGATATCACAATAATAAAAGTGGCAAAGCCATAAGCTATCTAGGCAGGTTATTTAAAAAATTCAGTTGTATCCACAAGGGTTCCTAGGAGCTGCCCATGTAGAGATCACTGGGGGGGCATGCCTGAGTGTCTCCGATGAGAATTGCTGGATCAGGCGTATAGAAACTCCGAGAAGTGATGCAGGACTTACAGTGTGAAATACCTTCAATATTTCAAAGGTGTATTTTTAAAAAAAACAGGATTGTTTGCTCTGTGCTGCAGTTAAAAGCTTCTCCTGCTACCCGCACAGTTCTAGTCCCCTGCCAGCTCTCTCACCTAGCGAGGGAGTGAGGGTAGCACGCCCCCTTCCAGGTCTGTTCCCTGACCCACGATGTCTGAACAGGCACCTCCCCTTCAGTGAGCTACTTGTTGGTTTTTCTCTCTCCAGTTGAGGGCCGGCTGATCAGTCACAAGTGGGGGCTAAACTATCTCCCCTAGATGCAAGCCTAGAGACTATGGAAATTAAGGGAAGTGGAGTCCCCATAGCAACCCTGCCCCTGCCCCACGCACAGGCCTCAGAATATTCTGCCCATCCCACTTATACCCCCACAGCCCTCCATGAGCCCCCTCAACACACTGGTGCTGGACTTAGGGGTGCTGCTGAACCCCTGGCTTGAAGTGGTTTCCATCATAGACTGGGTTTACAGTTTGGTTCAATGGCTCTCAGCACTCGCACTGTACAGATTGTTCTAGCGCCCCTGCCAACACACATCCCAGCAGCCACCACATACATCCCCCACTTACTCCAAATCCTGCCCACCACCACCTTGCAGCAGGCCCCATTCCCCTCACAACAACTTCCCCCAACATCCCCCACTCACCGCCAACTGCTCACCCCTAGTCCCCCATCACTCCCCACTCATCCCATAGCCCACCATCACCCACCATCCCAGGACCATCCTGGCCACCACTAGAGCACCCCTGGCTCTGCACTCCACATCCAGGCCAAACCTGAGGAAGTGGCATTGTAACCCAGAATACGGGCTTGCAGCACCACTCTGCCAAAACAAAATACCATGGGCAGCAAGTCCCAGAGCCCAGGTCAACAGACTCAGGACTGTGCTATGGGGTTAAAACCAGCAGTGTAGACATTCCCACTCCGGCTGACACCTGGGCTCTGAAACCTGGCAAGGAGGGGAGGTTGCTCTTTTGATGGGGAGGTTAACAAGCGACATTCAGTTGCCGGTTTGATGGCATTAATCGTGGTTTCCTTCATAACTTGGGGTGGGAGGGCTGTGTGAAGGTCATCATCTACCACTCCTAATTGTTACCAATTGTTACTGACCCAACACGCTGCTTTCCCAGTTTCGACCTGCCGCGCAGGCTCTGGATCACTGAACTGCCACCGAACAAACCATGGAAGACGTGGCTAGTTGATACACAAGCAGGAGAGAAGGGGAATCAAAAACATTCCACCTCGTGCAAGTGTGGTGAGAACATCCACACTATGGAACACAATGTAACATAGTGCCCCAAATATGGATTCAAAGGTGAATTGGATGACAGCCACTGTCACAGAGGAGCCTGGAAATGGCTTATGGATGTACAACTGCGTCAATCGAATGTTGCTCTGCAGATGCCATAGATGCGAGAGAGGACACACCCTGTATGAGAGTCCTGCAAGCAGAATTGGTTGACATAAGCTCGGAGGCTCACGGCTGCATATTTTCCCCCAGTGCAGATGTACCCTTAATTTTTTTTCCCCAGTGGTCCAGGGGCCCCTGAAATGGGGGCCCTGTGCAAATGCACATTGGTTAATTGGGGCCTGCTTAGGGGCCATCCCACCCACTGATACTTGTCAGGTTGCAACAGGTGGGTAACAGTATCCGGGCAAGGGAGTTGCTGCTGATTAACATGTTGGCACCTATAACTCTTTTCCCAGAGTCAGCTCTTCTAGCTAGCTTTGTTTCTCTTTCATGAGTAGCGTTGAGCACTTCCTTCCGCAAGCTTCAAAAAGCTCAAAAACCCCCACACTTCCACCAGGACTCTGACACAAGTGAAGCAAACTACAGTTGCCTCCTACCCCCAATTTTTCAAAGAAAAATATGCTCTTTACTGGAAAACATGTTTGTATCTGAAAAATCCACTTTTCGTTGCAACTTACGAGTCATAGTTTCCACCGAGGACTTGTGGTAGATGGAAACAGTCTATCTACTCCCAACCCAATATAATGAAGTCACATTCTTAATTTTATCTGGAAACAGAGGCCTCTCCTTTACTCTAAATGTGCATTTGTCACTGAGTTCAACTCTTTTCGGTTCAGTCAAAAAGGCGCTCCTTAATTACGTCTGAAGCACCTGCTTAAATGAACACAGATCGGATATATGTCTTCTTATCAGAATGAGACCAACCAACAAAGAAGCCGTTCACAGCCCTGAGCTGTGTTCCAGGAAAGATAGTCCATTTCCCCTTCCATGCCAACATCGCTCACAGCCAATGAGTGGTGATAAGAGCTAATATTAAGAAAAATATGCAGCAGATTTTTTATTTAGAAACTTAGTCATGTTGATGTGGTCATTTGGCAGAATCTCATGGTCCCATGGCCACAGGACCAATTTGATTTTTTTTTAAAAAGTTTCTGTTTTCTTCCTCTGTTTTCTCTTCTCCTTCTAGCTAGGGTTGCCAATTTTATTGGCTGTATTCCTGGAGGTTTCTTCACATGACACCTTTAATTAAATATTAATTTTTAATTCCTGGAGACTCCAGGATAATCCTGTAGGGTTGGTAAGCCTACTACTTACCGGAGATGGTTGCCAAGTTTCTAGACCATCTAGGATTTAAAGGATGCTTTTTGCCTTCTCCTTTACCACAGAAACCATGCAGACAGTCTTGATCAAATCCCTAATGACATGAAACTCTATGGGTTTAGGGAGTTTGTTACAAACCTGAGTCTCAGATCATGGTTACTGAAGATGTCATTCACATTTGTGAACCATTAGAGCAAAGTTATGGCTAAGTTATGACATTACATCAAAATAATGAAAATGCCTCGGTTCCCTCATTTTTCTTCTCCTTTGGACGCAGCACTTGGTGAAGTGCTACATGTGGTTTTTACTAGGTTGGCTTTGAGGGCCATGGTTGGTTCAAATCCCTATCTCACAGGAGGGGTCTTCACGGCAGAGTTAACCTACGCTCTTACTCAGGTGTTGCCCCAACTCCCTTCACATCTGCATATAAAAAACAGCGCATGGGAGCTTAGTGGTGCTTTCAACCCAGGCTGGAAGGCACAACTTTGGGCATGGATTAGAACCCAATTCCCATTTTCATTTGGGCTGGTACTCTGCCCACTTTGCAGTGTGGACATAGGCTAAGCCACGTGAGTGTGGATAGTCTTCCTTAGCCTTCCCACAATTTCCCCCCGTGTACCCAAGAAAGGGTAGATGAGTTCTCCCACAATTCACTGGGAAAGAATCAGAGTGGCTCAGCTTACTGTAGCACAGAGAGCGATGGGATATACCCCCAAAGTTCTAATGACATACACACGAGAGTATAGCACCTGTGAGGACACACTAACTCTGGTGGGCTTTGCAGGGTGGCTGCTTGCAGTCAGGATAGGCTGACTTTGGTATTGACCACCTGGTCTAACTCTGGAGCGAAGACAAACCCAAGGTAAAACTCAGGGGAGGGGGCAACTCATTGGAATGAGCCCAAATAAAAGGTAGAGTCAATCTGGGCCCTTTTTGGTTCATGCATGATCACCAGAAGAGCAGCAGAAGAGTCTATAGGCTGAATCGTGTGCTCCTACAGCAGAACTCCCAGAGATATCTCAGTGGGCCTGGGGGGATTTTCCCTTCCATGGAAAAGGCACTAGGATCCCTCCCTCATCATGATAGACCCAAAGAATCTCAGTGGAAGCAGTGTGCTTCACCAATGTCTTCCTCTCCACCCTAGTTCCCTGCATGTACAGTTCCACCAGGGCTGCAGTTGCCCCCAGGACCATCGGGGGGGGGGAGGGTGAGATCACAGAATCTCAGGGTTGGAAGGGACCTCAGGAGGTCATCTAGTGCTGGGGTTCTCAAAGAGGGGGTCGCGAGCTGCCCGCGTGGGGGGGGGGGGAGGGACCGGGGCCGGGGCGCAGCCGGGAGCCAGCCTGCGGAGGGGACCGGGGTGCAGGTGGGAGCCCGCCCGCCATTGGGGGGGAGGGTGTCCGTGCCTGTATTTCTGCATTCAGCGGCTTTTAGCCGCCGAATGCGGAAGTATTTAATTTGGCGGCCATGGAGGGGTCGCGCCCAGCCGCCGGAGCCGAAAAAGGGGTCGCGGTCTCAACAAGTTTGAGAACCGCTGATCTAGTGCAACCCGCTGCTCAAAGCAGGACCAATCCCCAACTAAATTATCCCAGCCAAATGTTTTAGCAGGACAGAAAAAATATAGGCCTGGTCTGTACTAGCTTTTTGGGGAATTTGCCATGGAGCTGAAGATGGGTGCAACACCCCACTATCCACTACTGACATGTAATTAGGATATGTTTTGTACACAGTATGTCTTATTCCAAAAGTCTTGATCTGCAAGACATCAAATATCTCAATGGATTGTATATTCTAGCATCGTCTGTGAAGTTGAAGTTTGGCTAGTTATGTGTTACTGAAACCTAGTGTGAGGATGAAAGCATACAGAAGCAGCCTTTTAGGTACAACAGTAAAAAGGCCAGACACTGGTAATGGCTAAATGAGGAAATTCACAAAATAAATGACAAAGATTGATCATTATATCTGGGTCGGAACTGGAATTTCCATTTTTGCAGACAAAATTTGCAATTTCAAGTTTTGTTTTCATTCTGAATCAGAACAAAAATGGAAAAAAAATGCTTGAAATTCCCTGCAAAAACAAATTTTGAAAGCATTTTTGTTTCAGGTCAAATCAAAATGTTTACTTAAAATATTTTTCCTGATTTCAGACTTTTATATTTAAATAGAAAAAAATATACAAATTATAAAACAGAAACAAAGGTTTTTTCCAATGAAAAATTGAAAATTTCTGTTCCAAAAAAATGTGAAGAAAGGTTTCATTGGAATTGACATGTTCTCACCATGGAAAGTTTCACTTTCAACAAAATGGCATTTTCTAACAGAAAAACATTTCACCTGGACATTTTTTGACCAGCTTTATAAGAATAATATGAGTGTGTTTGCAGTGTCAGGCCCCTGATTATCAATTCTGCTACCAGAGGCAGAAGAAAAACCAACTAACTGATTCTGCCATTGGCCCCGCCATGCAAATGTCCAATGAGTTCTTAGAATGTATTGGCGACAATTTTCTGTTTCAGAAAGTGGGGGAAGTAACCAAAGGACAGTCATTTTAGACTTGATTCTGACCAACAGAGAGGAATCTGAACATGGAAACCAATTTAGGTGAAAGTGATCATGAAGTGATAGATTTTGTGATTCTAAGGAAAAGGACGCATGAGAAGAGCAGAATAAGGACTACAGACTTCAAAAAAGCAGATTAAAACTCAGAACTGGTAGGTAATCTCCTATGGGAAGAGAAGCTAAGGAATAAAGGAGTTTAGGATAGCTGGTAGTTTCTTAAGGCGACAATATTCAGGGAACAACAACTGTCAATTACCCTGATGAGAAGGAAAGACAGAAAAATAGTAAGAGGCAAATATGGCTCCATCAGCTTTTTAGTGACCTGAAAAATCAAGTCTTGAAGAAGATGGTGGTCAATTGTTCTCCATGTTCAATGGAGATAGGACAAATGATTAGATGTTAGGAAAAACTTGTTAACTAGTGGAGGTAAGCTCTGGAATAGGCTTTCAAGGGAGATTGTAGAAGCCCTGATATGAAGTTTTTAAAAACAGGCTGGACAAACACCTGTCAAGGATGGTCTAAGTGCAGTACAGTGCAGGGGGCTGGATTTGATGATCTCTGAATGGCCCCTTCTATGTCTTACTCCCGAGGAAAATCTGTGCCAAAAAAAATAAAAAAATTGCATCCAATATATAAAAAAATTCTGCACATTTTACTGGTCAATAAATAAATGGGGAGGATCCAGAATTAGCTTCATGGAGGTGGGGAGTCACCCTGAAGTCCCTCCTCCCCCGGGCCATGGACTGCAGTGAGGCTGCATCCGACCCTGACACCGTGCAAGAGCCAGGCCTCTCTCTAACACACCCTGGGCCCCTGCCCCTCTGTGCCAGGTGTGGGCAGGCAGACAGCCTGGCAGGATCCAAGAGTGCAGGGGCTTAGTGTTGGGGGATCCAAGTATGGGGTGAGATGGATCTATGTGGGGGCAATCTGGGTTCAGGTGGCTTGGTGGTGAGGGGTCGAGGTGAAGGTGTTGGGGTTCAGAAGAGGGGGGTCTGGGTTCTGGGGGAGTAGGGCTTGGTGGGGTGGGGGTCTGGGTGCAGTTGGTTAGGGCTCAATGGGGTGTGGGTCCCAGTGCAGGGGCTCATCAGAGTGGCCCGGGGCAAGGGGCTGGTGCTTGTCGGAGTGGGGGGTGTGGAGTGGGGGAGGCTCATTGGGGGGTTGTCTGGGTGCAGGAGCTCCAGGTGCATGGGTGTTGGGTGAACAGGGGAGCAGATCCCCATACACTGAGCCCTCCTCCTGCGGCTGAGGAGCGATGGAGGTAGGAAACGGGCAGAAAAGGTTGCGCAGAGCTTCCTGAATCTGGGAGAGATTTCAGTGGGTGGGTCTGACCCAGCCTTGGCTGCTCCTTGCGGGAGAAGAGGAGCTGATCCCATCACAGTGTAGGAGTCAGCGTCTGGGGCATCCCCGTCCCCAGTGATTTATATCTCTACTGGCTGCTCTGGGTGCCCAAAACAATGTGACAGTACAACTGGGGAGGGGAACATGTCGGCGCCTGTGGCTTCCCTATTAGAAAGGAATTTTTCTGCAGGGAAGCAAAGAAATATGTGGGGGACATGAATTCTGCATGCATGCAGAACTCCCCCAGGAGTAATGTCTGATTCTATGCTAATGGCATAAGAAATAGAGGAAGTACATTTGTTTGCAGAGTAAGAGTACATCTACACTGTAAAGAAAAGTGTGGCTCACAGTCTCAGGGCTCAAAATACTAGCGTAGACATTCCTTTTAGGGCTGAAGGCCAGAGTCTGAGACCCTCACCAGGTTAAACAGATTGAGCCAGGATGTCTACACTGCCAATTTTAGCTCTGCAGCCCAAGTCTGAATCAACTGAGCCAGGCTCTGAGATTTGACGCTACAGATTTTTCTTTTCAGTGTCGACATCCCCTCTGTGGCTTCAACTTTGAAAGAGCAGATCTGTTGAGAAAGTGCCATCACTCTATGAACATTTAAAGCAGTCAAGCCACTTTTGCCAGTATTCTCTTTCTCAATAAGCCCAGGCAGCTCTTCAGACAACTCAGGATCAAGATTAGCAGCATCGGCAAGTCCCATCTTCACTAAAGCAATTAGGTCAGGATCTTTTATCAAGATTGAAAGGCTTGCTATATTCTGAGGGCATTAATTTCAGTACTAGCAAGATAAAAGTAGCTGTATTAAAATGAGCGATTAACCACACAGCTTCCAGGAATTGAAACTGTAGAAACTAAGTTAACCAAAAGGGGGGAAAAAACACACTCTTGAAAGGAATATTTTATATAAAGCAAATAAAGCTTTTGATCTGCACAGGATGAATCTAAGATACAGAAGTGTTCATCTGTCTGTTCCGCCCCTCCCCCGCACACACATTGTTTAGGGCAGACAGCCACTATGGCCCTCAGCAGGGCTTTAGATGTGTGTTCTCTAGCAGTGCCCAGTAGCTGCACCTGAGGATCAGTGCCAGGAACCGGAAAGGGGCCCAGGATTAGGGACTCCTGTAGGGGATGCAGGGGCAAGACACAATGGCCAAGCCAACCCTCAGACTGGGAAGACTACAGAGGGCTATATAAGCCTCCCAAGACACTCCATGTATAACCAAATGTAAACTTCTTCTAGCCTTAGTGGATATTTGCCAACTCTCCAGCTGACCTCCCCAAGTAATCTGGGTTTCATACCCTGATCCTTTCAGCCAGTTCCAGATTTGCCTCCCAGTGGAGTTTTGAAAGTCTACAGGAGCCACAGCTGATAGAAATCAAAGAGCCGGGTGAGCAATTCACTACGTTACTAAAGACTTCAGAATGGCAACAGAAACCAGAGCAAACTGGGAAGGAGAGCAGAAATCAAGCTCTGGAATCTTTGAGGGAATGGGGGGAAGGTGGGAAGAAGGCATAGCTGGCAGGGAAACAAGGACCATGCAAGTTTCTAAGCTCCATGGGTTTCTCTGCTTTCTACCTGCTCCTGGCTCTGAGCTCCTGCGATGCTCTATGACTGCCCCCATTCCTAGTGCAAAGAGGAGCTGAAGGACTGAGTAAGATATACTACTCCCTGTCTTCTACTGTATGTCAGACATTTTAAAACAAAATCTTTGTCAAGCTAGAGTTAAGGCTGGGAAGAGATATCAGGGAAAAAAATCTTAAATACTTTCTACTGATAAAAATAGTCATTAGACCTGAAATCAAATACATTTTAAGGTTAAAAGTTAAAGAAACCTAAAAATTTAAAAATATAGTAGTGTCTGCATTGTAAACGGGCTCAGAGTCAGGTTTGAGCCCAAGTCTCCCTACGGGCCACACACAAATCTGTCTGATTCAGGATGTGGGTCCAACCCCTGTTATTTTGAAGTGTGGATGCATCTCAAGTCCCAGGCATAAGTCAGAAGATCTGCATAGTGCAGTATGGCTGTATTAGCATGATTCTGAAGACAAGGCCCAGCAATTGTAAACCCAGGTTTACAATGCCCTCTTGATGCTCAAGCATGGACTTAGAAACACTGAGACCATAAGCCTGGGTCCCACAGTCTCTGGTTTAAAATGCAATGTAGACATAACCAGTCTGGTTGCCTCTAAAAGTAACTATGCCACTCCCCTGAGAAAAAGCTATAAACCAAGATAACATTTCCCCATAAACTCTTTAGCCTCTTCACTGACCATGAAACTGCAACACAATACCCTGACAGTTCTTGTGCTACTTTTCCAGACATATCCAGTCCGCTTGGAAAGCTGTATATTACAAATTCCTGACTGGAGAAATGGGCATGCTGAAGGCAACCATTCCCATCCTTTACCAAAGGATAATTGGACACAAAGCTTGTATATCTACCTAGACAAACCACTCAGGTCCAGCTTCTAAGTCTGGGGTCCCGGCCGCAGGCCCCGCTCATCCTGCTGCCGGTCTAGGTGAATGGAACCCCAGGCCGGCAGCAGGCTGAGTGGGCTGGCGGCAAAAGATCAGCATTTTAATTGAATTTTAAATTAAGCTTCTTAAACATTCTGAAAACCTTGTTTACTTTACATATGACAATAGTTTTGTTATATAATATATAGACATAGAAGCCCACCTTCTAACAACGTTAAAATGTATTACCGGCACGTGAAACCTTACGTTAAAGTGAGTAAGTGAAGACTCAGCACACCACTTCCGAAAGGCTGCCGACCCCTACTATAAATGGTTTCTTCAGCCCATAGCTCAGGCACATCACCAGAGCTGTGTGAAGGAGCTAGTCTTGTACCTGTACTCTGCCAAACTAACTTTCTGTGTGACCTTGGAAAAGTCACCCCATTTCTCTGCGAAATGGGGATAAATTCACTAACACACTGAGAAAAGGGTATGGGGGACCAGGTCAGAACCTAAGAGATTGTTATGAATATTGCTCACCAAGTAAGCAAACAGGTGTCTTATGAGAACGGGTGTGGAGTCAAGCTGTTTTGTTTCTGAGGCATGTGAGGGTCTGCTGCCTCCAAAATCTTCCCTCCCCCACCAGGCTGCTGTCAGCTGATGTTAGGGAACAGCAGTTAGAATGGATTTGGTGTGCTAGATTTCTTTTAAGTAATACGGCGAACTTACATTGTTTCCTTTTTAGCTGGTTACGCTTTCAGATCAACTCACCCTGAAATGTTGTTTGTGCAACAGGAAAATGTGGTATCAAGATTATCAGAACATGGTAGGTAATCGTCCCTTTTCCTGTGAATTGACTGCAAAAGACGACGAGGGAACCACAGGTCACTGATGCAAATGCAATGGCACAAGGCCAGTAACCATGCATTATGTGCAGGGTAAGTGTTTTACATAAATTTGAATAAGATTAAAAATAGGTTCAAAGTTTTCTAGGTCAATTCATTTCTTGTTGGCATTACACACTGATGTTAGCCAGGGTACGATCTGGACTGCTGAACAGCTGCGTCCCCTCAATTCTCCAATCTGGGGTGTCTTTTACACTTCTTCACTGTGAAAACGACCACTCCTGGTCTGCTCACACAGCCTCCAGCATGTACATCACTCCAAACTGTATGACGAGTGCTCTAGCCAGCCACTCTTGAATTATCGTACAGAGTGACATCAGCAAATTTCCAATCTTGTCCCTAGAAATGTGTGTCTTGTATTGCCCAGGGTGGTTAGATGTTTGGCTGTGTGTGTGTTCTCCCTGTGTGCTGTCCTCTTAGGCTTAGCACCTCTTAGGAATGTGTATTTCCTTGCCAGATTCTGTGAGCAGGTATCAGAAACCTGGCATGAGGCAGGACAAGGGCTTAGGTCTCAGGCTCTCTTTCTAGGACACCCAGTACAGGGACGGTGAGTTATATGGGCCCGTGGTGCCCGGGCTCCAAGAATATTCAGGGCCCAGGGGCCAGCTCCACCAATATTTGGACCCGGGTCTCTCCCCAGGCCCTACCTGGAGCATCCCCCGGTCTCTGCCATGGCTGTGTGCCTCTCCTAGGCCCCGGAGTGTCCCTGCCTGATTGAAAGTGGGCGGCTTCCCTGATGCTCTGGGCTGCTCTCCCTCGCCTGCAGTGCCAGCCGCTGCTGCCTAAGGCTAGGCTATTGCCCAAGAGCGGTGCTGGTGGCAGGGTGAGGCAGCTGGCCGCTACTGCGCCTGAGGAGGGGGAGGAGGTGCACATGTGATGGCAACCCCAATCCCCATACCCACCACAGGGGAGGTGAGGGGGCTTCCTGGACCTAGGAGGGGCCCTAGGAGCATGTGCAGTGGCAGCTGTACAGGGTAAGTGTGCTGCTTGGGGGGGGGGGTGTCCCTTGCTGCCACTGAGGAGAGGGTTGGGGGGAATCTGCACCCCAAACTCCTCTTCCCCGGCCCTGCCCCAGAGCCTGCACCTCCAGCCAGAGCCCTCACCCCCTGCACTCCAACTCTAAGCCACCTCCAGCACTGGGAACCCCTCAGCCCCACCCCAGAACCCTCACCTGAGGAAAAAAACCATGCAATTTAAAATCTGGCAGTCACTTTGGGGTATGATTGTGTTTAGCACAATACCCGATTATTTTACACCCTTTAAAATTATATAATTGGTTGTATACGGGTACAACAAAATAGAACCTATTGCAGCAGGTGAGGTCTACTTCTGGCTTTTCACTTTTCATTGGCCCTTGTAATCTTGTGGCGCTGGCGGGTTGTAGCTTCATTTTATCCCAGGAACAAATTCTTGATTTGTAGGACCCATAATAATCAGCAGTAGATAAATTCTTCATAAAGTTACCCAGAGCAAAAGAAGAGGGTAATTCATCAAGGGACAGCCTGAGTTTGACACCCAGCTTTCAAACTGAAGTTATAGAAAAGAAAGACGTGGCAAATCTACAAGATAAGAAAAGGAGTCTTCAGCAATCTTGGCTATCAAGATTTACATGGCTGGAGTACAACAGCAAATTAGACAGAGCTTTTTGCTCCGTCTGCAAAAATTGTTCTTAAAAGGTCTTAATATTTTCTACAAAGGCTGAACCAACATTTATTTTGTCCGGATTTCAAGATTGGAGACATGCATTGCGTGGTTTACATCAGTGGTCGCCAACCAGTGGTCCGTGGACCACTGGTGGTCCGTGAGAAAATTTTGGTGGTCCCTGGAGAAATTTGGACATTATTTGCAATTTTTAGGAAGATAAGTCCCTAGTAAAGGCTTCTTATTTGATAGCACTTCAAATCGCGAAAAGTAGAAAGCCGTATATGGTTGGAGAAGAATTGATTAAGCCTTGCTTGTTACAAGCCTGTGAAGAGGTTTTGGGGAAACAGGCTGTCCAGAAACTGAAAGTAATTCCTATGTCCACTAACACTGTGAAGCGCAGAATTGAAGACATGGCCGAAGATATTGAAAATCAAGTGATTGAAATGGTGAAAAATTCAGCGTTTTATTCAATTCAACTCGACGAATCAACAGACATAACTAACAAGGCAGTTCTCCTTTGTTCTGTGAGGTTTGAGTGTCAAGGAGAGCTCAAGGAAGAACTCCTCTGTTTGCTCAACTTGCTGGGTAGAACAACCGGTTCTGAGATTTTCGATGCACTTAATGGTTATTTCCTGAGACACGGTATTGAATGGAAGAAATGTGTTGGGATATGCACAGACGGTGCTGCAAGCATGACCAGGCATCATTTAGGAGTTGTTACAGAAGTGAAAGATGTTGGACACCCAGACATCTTGTTTACTCATTGTATTATACATTGTGAGCAACTTGCGGCGAAAAGAATGTCTCCAGAACTGCACGAAGTACTCTCTGATGTAATTAAAATTGTAAATGAAATTCGGCACAAAGCGCTCAATTCTCGAATATTTGAGGCACTTTGTGAAGAAATGGGCTCTCAATATACTCATCTTCTTCTTCATGCTGAGGTGAGATGGCTGTAGAGGGGCAAAATACTAACCCGATTGTTCGACCTGCGCCAATAAGTCAAGTTATTTTTCCAGTAGCAAAATAATTCGAAATTCCAAGATCTCTTGTCCAATGATGGTTGGCTAGCCAAGCTTGCATACCTGGCAGATATTTTTTCACTGTTAAACGAGCTAAACACGTCCTTGCAAGGACAGCTTACGGATGTGTTCACACTGCGAGGTAAAATGGATGCATTTCAAAAGAAAATATTGCTGTGGCAAATGCGGTTGGCTGAAGAAGATCTGCAAATGTTCCCGAATCTTGATGGGTACATGAAAGAGGAGGATGTCAACCGACAGGTAATAACCATTGTTCGACAGCACTTATGGTCTCTCACAGAATCTTTTGGCCGTTATTACCCAAAGGAAGAGGACCCCAGACATGGCAATATGTGGGTAATGGATCCATTTTCGGCAAAAATTGAAGATAGCAATTTGAGCATGAAAGAAAAAGAAAGCCTAATCGATCTATCATCCGACGACAGTCTCAAAGCTAAATTCCACTCGTCCTCATCAAGACATCATTTTTGGCCCTCCGTAAAAAGTGAGTACCCAGTGCTGAGTGAAAAAGCCATCAAAGTTTTGATTCCATTTGCAACAACCTATCTGTGTGAAAAGACATTCTCATCTGTTACAGCAATCAAAAACAAGTACCGCTATTGGCTTGAAATACAAACGGCTTTCCGTGTTGCAGTGATGTCACTGGAGCAAAGAATCCATAACCTTATTTCAAACAAGCAGCAACAAATATCACACTAATTATTTTGTTATAATTAAACAAGTGCATTTCATATTAATGAAATGGAACTTTTATGATCATTATTTTATAGATGTTTGTACCTTTTTAAAAAAATTCATGTTAGTGGTCCGCGGGATTCAAAATTGTGAGTTTAGTGGTCCGTGAGGTCCGAAAGGTTGGCGACCACTGGTTTACATCACACGACAAATCCTCCTGCCACTAGGAAGCGGTAAGGAAGTACGCTGCCCTGCAATCGCAGGTAAATGTTTCTGCACTAATGTCGGCCCATTGCAGAAAAGAATCACAATCAGCTAGGAATGCACTGCATAACATTTTAACCCTGTTCAGTACCTAGCTCAACAAGGAATAGCATCACCTGGACATGAGAATGATGCAACTCTTGGAACTGAGACAGTGGCTTAGTTGCACAAAATACAAGTGGCTGTCACATGAGGTTAACAACGAAATAATATAAATGATGGCGCTAAGACAATGGTGTAAAAGATAAAGGCATCAAAGTTTTCTGCCATTGTAATGGAGGAGACTATCAATCTGTCAAGAAAAGAACTAGTATGTTTTTCTTTAAGGTTCTTTTCTAGTGAAGACGGGAAGATTTATGAGGAGTTGAGCAAACTGACACAATGGACGCTGCTTCTCTTTTCAAATTTGTGGAAGATGCGCTTCTCAGGTGTGATTTTCCCTTAGAAAGCGATCCACAAAGTCAGCACATTGAAGCTAGCCAGTGGGAGATCCTGAGAGCAGGGCCGTGTCCTAAGTCCTGCCTCTCCCTTGGAGATAGGCACCTAAACCTGGGCAGCAGAGAGGTACCCGTCTCTGCTAGCAATCCAAGAGCTAGGGCATGCAGGAGAAGATAGGTATTCAGCCACCTAAATCATGTGTGCAGGGATCCCAACCTGAGCCTGAGAAGGAGCCAGAATTTACCAATGTACATTGCCAAAGAGCCACAGTAATACGTCAGCGGCACCCCCATCAGCTCCCCCAACCCTTAGTATCTCTCAACCGCCAGCAGCAGCACTTATCAGCACCTAACCCTCCATCCCTGTGCCTCCTGCCACTGCAATCAGCTGTTTTGTGGTGTGCAGGAGGCTGGGGGGGGGGGGGAGGGAGGAGCCTCTCACCATACCTATCAGATTGGGACCCACAAGTGATTTAGATCAGGGAGCAGCTCTACTCAGACTTTAAGGCCAGAAGGAACCATCCAGATAATTTTTCCAGGGCCCTTGGGCATGGAGCCCACTAGCCCAGTCTCTAATCTGCCTCTAGTGCTGCAGAGGAAGGTGAAAAACCCTAGGATCTCTGTCAGTCTAACCTAGGGAAAATCCCAAATATAATGATCAGTTAGTCTCTGAGTATGGGGGCAAGATCCACCAGCCAGACACCTGGGAAAGAGTTTACTGTGGTAACTCAGAGCCCTCCCCATCTAGTCCCCTCATCTCCAGCCTTTAAAGATTTTTGCTAATAGCAGCTGCTAATGGGCCATGTGCCACTGTAGGTAACCTCATCATACCATCCACTCCATAAACTTATCAACCCCAGTCTTGAAACAAGTTAGGTTTTTTGCCCCCTTTGGAACTCTCTTCCAGAACTCCAGTCCTCTGATGGTTAGGAACTCATCTAATTTCAAGCCTAAACTTGTTGGTGGCCAGTTTATATCCATTTATTCATGTGTCACTATTGACCCTTAACTTAATTCCCCTCCCTTCCTGGTGTTTGAGAGACATTTATAAAGAGCAATCTTATCTCCCCCTCAGCTTTTAAGCTAAACGAGCCAAGCACCTCTAGTATTTTCTTGTAAGGCAGGTTCTCCATTGCTCTCCTCCTCCTCCTCCTCCTCCTCCTATCCTTTTTTGCACCTGTTCCAGTTTGAAATCTGGATCTTAAACATGGGAGACCAAACTTGCATGCAGTATTCCAGATGAAGTCTCATCACTGCCTTGTATAAAGGTAATACTTTTCCCCATCTCTACTAAAAATACCTCCCCTAACGAATCCTTTTCCACGGCCACTTCACATGGACCAATACATCCACATTTTTCTTCTCCTCTGTTGCTTCCAACTGCTAAGTCCACAGGCCAGCTTACAGCAAACATTCTTGTTGTTAGTCACTAAGTGCATGACCTTGCACTCTGCACTGTTACATTTCATCCCTTTTCTATTACTCCAGTTTTCAAGGCTGTCCAGGTGTTCTATGATATTCTACTCTTCTTTCATATCAGTAATATCTCCCAACTTTGCATCATCTGCAAATTTTATTAGCGCATTCCCACTGTTTTTGTGCCAAGGTTATGAATGAAAATGTTAAATAAGATTAGCAATATTAACAAGATTAAATAAAATTGGTCCCAAGATCAGTCCTGGAAAACTCTACTACTAACCTTTCTCCAACTTGACAGTACCTTCAGTAGTCTCCTCTTTAGCCAGTTCCTTACCACCTTCGATTCTCTTATTATTCCTCATCTTCTCCAATTTAACTAATAATTTCCCATGTGGAACTAGATCAAATGGTTCATGGAAATCCAGATTAGATCTACTGCTTTTCCTTGGTCTAGAAATTACTCTTCCTCGGTTTGTGGATCATATGAACAGGTGGTAGATACCTAGATGCCTAGAGTGAGGCAGCAGTGTATATGCTTAGAAACAGAAACAAATGTGCCTAGTGAGCTTTTGCAGCAAAAACTTAGGTGATGTGAATTTAGGGGCCTACAAAGTTAGCGCAACAGCCGAGCAGAAATTTTGCCGATCTCAGTTGTTGCTAGAATCAGGATTTTGGCACCTTACCTTTGTGGATCCAGGCCTAAAATACACAACCATCAATGCTGTCCTAGATAACTAAAGGCTCTCTGGCTCCATGTTTCTGGACATCTCTCACGGTTACAGAACTCAGCCCTAGGGCACTGCAGGGATCAGTAGGCCTTGTTACAGAATTGAGGTGCACAGAGGTGCAGAGTAATTTCTGCCAGTGCAGATTAATTTATGGCTCCTCCATATTTGACTTATTAACAGTTCTGGGCTTGACTCACTGCCCACACACCAGCCATGGAAATCAAGCACTAGACTTATGAGTCATGCACTGGATGTGATAATTACACTTGAGTCTCCCATCCCTGCAGTCCAACTGGAGTATTGTGGACCCACCAAGAATGCAGAACCTAAGCAGCTTTTCCTTGAAGCTATTCCTCCCAGGTCCAATACCAGGGCTGCTGGATATGCCTCCTAAGAGTGTCTGCTCCTTTGGTTGGACTTGTGCTAGCACAGAACCTTTAGCAGCCAGGGGAAGGCAGGGATCAGCTACCTCAGTTCTCTGCTGTGAGAGGGCGAAATGGTGTGAAGGGGAGAACAGGGCTAGTGGGGATTAGGGCTGTGGTGGGACGGAATGGGGGTCAGGTGCTAATGAAGTGGTCAGACTGAAGACTGGGACAGGATAAGTCAGAGGCGGAACTGGATGGGCACAGTGTATGGCTAGTGAAATGGGACTGGATCCCCAGCTCATTCAATACACCCAAATTCTCTCATCAATTTTTTATATATATAAACCCATCCTTGTCAACCTGATGCAAGCTCCTTCTCCCAACAATGCCCAGGTCCCTTCCGACTTATAGCAGGTCCAAAGATTCACTGAAAAAAACCCCCAAAAAACAACAACAAAACATACCAACCCAGCAACCCCCTCACCCAATGTCTACTCTGCTTATTCCTGACTCCTCCCCAAACTGCATCAGCTCTCCCCAACCCACCCTGTCACCAGTTCCAAAGGCTACTGAGCATAGGTGCCAACTCTGTGGGTGCTCCAGGGCTCATGCACTCACTGGAAAAAAGGGTGTGTGTGTGGGGGGAAGATAACTGGTGTTTTTATTACCTGCAGGGCCAGATTAATCTTTAGTGGGCACTAGCGCCCAAAACTTTGGCCCCTGCCCCCTGTTCCGCCCACAATCTGCCCCAAGGTCCTGCCCCCACTTGTCCTCTTCCCTCCGCCCAACGAGGCCACGCTTGTCACATACAGAGGGGAGGGGATGGGATGGAGAAGAGCGAGCGCCCACTGGCAAAAACAAAAGTCAGCGCCTGTGCTACTGAGAATAAGGTTCTTGTCTCCCCCTTCTATCTGCTCCCATTATTCAGTAAAAGACGTAGTAATTTATCACCAGTGAGAAATGTCATCCATGGGTGGGAATTATCTAGACACCAGGCTGCTGATAATCAGAGCGCGGGCTCACATTAACATTACTTCTGCAGCATTGAACAGAGAAGTGAGTGCACATTAAAAGAAGCCAACAGTTTGAGTTTTTGGAAACGGAGTAGTCTTTGAAATATGTAGTTTCTGACTGAACACCCTTTAAAACAGTAGGACCAAAATCTTATATATGGATAGATATATCACAGTATTTTTGTTCCACTGTTAATGGTCTTTATGAAAAGGTGTGTGTGCGGTGGGGACGGGAGATGGGGGAGGGGGGATTGGACTACAGTATGCAGAAGAAACCATGAAAATAGTCTTTACAAAGAAAGGTTTGCAGAACCTGGATTTATATTTAAAGTGACAGTATGTTTTTGTTTCACCTACACAGTCCCTTGGTGTCTGTCTCAAGAAAGTCTCAAGACCGCAGAAGTGTCCCAGTTTATCAGTCAGTATCAAACATTTGTTCAAGACATTTCTATGCTAAGTTGAATTTGTTCTGTCTTTACAGAGGAACAAATTCATGGCACCCCAATGGAACAAATGTTCAGCATGGCACATAGTGTTTGGAGTGAAGGGAAAAGTCAAATTAGTACAGACACTATCAAAGTTGTTCAAAGTGAACATTAATGACACTTTTTCAGTGTTTCATTATAAACTCATTCAGGCACTTAGTTACTGGAAAAAAATGCTTCACTCTGAGAAATGTGTGTGTGTGTGTCACTGAGTCAGAAGTTGGCAACTCCAGCACAAAAAGTGTACCTTTGCCTTCTGTGTGAGTGTTTTGCAATCCAAGCAAGCATTACCACACACAAGTCTCTCCGTTTTGATTTTTAAAGTGTGGTCTCCTTTCATAATAGGGAATGTGATTTTCAAGTTGAACACATCTCTTTAAATGATACAATTCCAGTATTTGCCCGTGTGGATTTAACCTCCCAGACAACAGTTGCTAAGTAATAAAGACACTGGAGATGCCCTTTTTAAGGTAACTTGTATTATATGTGGGAAACTTGAATTTCCAAAAAAAGGGATAGATAGATAAAATATTCAGATGCATTTGGGGTGTCAGGTAAACATTCCTCTCCAACAGTCCTCCTTTCAGGACATCGCACATAGTCCAAAATTCACTTTCCACACAGATGTGTCTCCTTACTTTTATCATTGAAATGACAATGGAAATAATCTTGAGCTGAGGTTATAGAACATTACTTACCCTACAGGAATTAATCCTACAGTAAGTTAGGTTTTCTGCCTGAAAAATTCTTGCTTCTCTCTCATTTGGGCCTTGGTAGATTATGAATCTAGGAAACCTCTCACTGTTTAAGCCCAGAAGGGACTACTAGATGATCTAGTCAGATTTCCTGCATGACAGTCCACGGAATTTCACCCAGCTGCCCATGTACAGAGCCCAGTAACTTATGCTTGATCAAAAGCATAGCTCCCAGAAAGGCATCTCATATTGATTTGAAGTCATTGAGAATACAACTGCCTTGATAGTTTGTTCCAATGGGTAATCACTCACACCATTTAAAATGTGTACCTTATTTATGTGGGTAAATCATCCTGCAAGGACACTGTATGTATAATTTCATTCAGCTATAACTGATGTGAAGGCTTTTATATTGCTTTCCAATGTTTTATACGGTTTTTGGAATTATAGCCTGAAGTTGGGTTTTAATTTTTTGTGAATGCTTAATTATTTGTATTACCTTAGCACCTAGAGGCTCCAACTGGGTTTGGGACCATATGTGTGTGGTAATACCATGTATGCCCTAGCACTAAATAAAAAAGACAAGAGCGAGGGAGAAAAATGTATTCTCATTTTACAGATGGGGAACAGAGGTTGTATCTATACTTTAAAACGTGACAGTGGTACAAGTGTAGCACTTCAGTGTAGACACTACCTATGCTGATGGCATAAGTAATCCACATCCATCTCTTCCATCAGCCTAGTGCAGTTTACACTGAAGGTTAGGTCGGTTTAACTATGCTGCTCAGGAATGGCTTTTTCACACCTCTGAGCTATGTAGCTAAGGTGACAATTTTCTAGTGTAGACCAGGCCTGAGACACTGAAGGGGTGATTTGGATCTCACTTAAGGTATGTTCGCATCAGTGTGAATCCATTGACTAGAACAGAATTACTCCTGATTTACCCCAGTGTAAGTGAATATCAGAACCAGGCCTGGCCTGTTCAAGTGACTTGTCTAAAATGACACAGGAAATCACTGAACTGAGAGCGGAGAATGTGTCTGCCTTTATCTACCTACATTTTTTTAAAAAATCCCTATATAGGTAACCCACTAAAGCTCCTGGTCTGATCGTGTTTACAGATACACACGTTCTTACTGCCATGTATCCTGTAAACTCAGCCCTGAGCACGGTATGCAACGACAAACCCACATATCCGGGACCAGACTGATACCATTCTGTCTGTCGCGGTTTGAGTTGGCCAATACCTTCTTGGAAGGTTTTAAATCAGCAGCAAACCTGATAATGTCAGGGGAAACTTATTTTGCCTGACAATAGTTTCACTGTCTTTAATGGACATAGACTTCAGATTCTTGTGCCTCATGATGTGTTTTCTTGTTTTGCCCGTAGAAACTTTCCTGCGGCTAGAATCTTGGTGGTTAGATGGTGCACAGCGATGGCCTTCCTCAGGCACTTCACTGGCTTCTTGTGTG
Source organism: Sternotherus odoratus (assembly GCA_032164245.1). Classification (NCBI taxonomy): domain Eukaryota; kingdom Metazoa; phylum Chordata; order Testudines; family Kinosternidae; genus Sternotherus; species Sternotherus odoratus. Next base: position 14,428,455 of record JAVMKO010000011.1, on the reverse strand, counting down.
GCCACAGATTGACTTTGGTTAGAAGTTTTAGGGCCATTAATAGATTGGACCACAGATCCTTTTCTGAGCTTCAGGCTTGCTCTAATGTCTCCTCCCCTGTCTCAGGCGGATGCAGCTGCTGGTTTGTCAAATGGCTGTTGGTTTGTCTCGTTATATCTATGAAGCTCTGGGGTTATGGACTGCGGAATTAGCCACTTTGAAAGCAGGCTTACAATTCTGACACATTACTAGCTGGAAGTGTCAATTTTTTGTATGTTTCACTGTAAAATACCCAGGGTATTTCCCTGGAGAGATGCTATTCTGGTCAAGGAATAAGAGGTCTGTTATCCTCCTGTTGTGCAGTGGATTTGTGTACATAATGCTTATCAACTCGAATGAAAGGTACATGTGTCAAATCCCTAGTGTCAGATTGTGATAAGGCAAATTTGATATACATCACTTCAGTATGAAACTGCTGCAGACAAGGAAGCTCCAAAACTTCAACTTTTGTGCTGAAATGCTTCAAGGAAGTAGTGTATGAAATTGGTAATGGAACGCAGTTGGTTTAAACAACCTGGGTTACAAGAAGGGACCAATCTCAGAGCCAGGCAGCCTAGATCATTCCTGGGAGAAAGGAAAGAGAAAGGAAGTTGTCAGTTTTTGTTCCACCTTCCTTCCTTGAGAGTCAGTTCCAGTGGAAGTAGAAAGGGAAAAAACCAAAACAATGCCAAGTTTGAAGATTGGACTTCAGCATAAGTTTGGCTTCCCCCTTCTCCCTCTGCCCTTCAGCTCAGGAGACAAATTTGACTATTTGAATAGAGCTGGTCAGGAATGTGTTGAAACTTTAAAAGAATTTTTTTTTTAAATCAGAAAATGGCGATTAGCTGAAACTGTTTCTCAGGTCCAGGGAGGGAGAAGAGAAAGGAGGACAAAGACCCAGTCCACAAACAGTCCACTGCCTAGTTTGTTAGGGTGCTCTGCTGGTATATGGGAGAACTGGGAGCAAGTTTCTTTCTTGCGAGATTCAGAGCAAGCATTTCAACCTGGGTTGCCCACAATCCAAGTGAGTGCCCTATCCACCGGACTGTTGGGTAGTCTGGGGTTGGTCTCTCGCCCATATCTTTTCACAAAGATTTTGAAAGGTCTTGTTTTCGTTCTGACGTAGAACAAAAGTTTCAAGACCTTGAAATTGTTCATAAAAGAGTTCTTATTTTTTGGCCAGTCCTATATTTGAGTACATGAACAAACTCCCTTTTGCTCATCACAACATATGATAAACATGTCAGGTTCATCAGCTGTAAAATGATATTGAGGAGGTAAGTGTGGACTGTGTCCAGAGTGTGTACCCCAGGGTAGAAACTCCGCCCACTTGCAGTCCTCTTCTCCGTTTTTAAAGGAGACGGAATCAAATGTCCTGCTCCTTTACAAAGACATGTCTGTCTCTGTCCGTACACAGCCCAGAGAGATCTTTTGCAATAGAAGGGTTTCAGCGTTTCAGAACTCACAGGCATTTCTTCATATAACTAAGAAAGCAGCCCTGTTCAACTACGCAGACTGAGTGAATTTAGCGAAATCTCACATAGCTGGAGATTAAATGCCCATATTTTTTTTAATAGAAAAAGACAGTGCATCGGCAAAATCTGAATACAGAGAAACTTCAGACTAAAGAAACTGCACTCTGGAAAAGACCCTGAATACACTGATCTAAAAATCTAGCAGGAAACATCCCTGGAGTTATTTTCTATGGAAGTTGGTTTAAAGATCTTCATTACCATCAGAAACCCTGGGTAAAGGAGACCAAACCTTAGAAGCCACGAATGAAAAGTATGGCTAAGAAAAACTCCAAGTTAGATCTACAGTATCCAGATCAAAGATGAAATGTGTTCACAATGACCAGACATCACAATTTTATAGGGACAGTCCTGATATTTGGGACTGTGTGTTATATAGGTGCCTATAACCCCGCATCCCCATCCCGATTTTTCACACTTGCTGTCTGGTCACCCTAAGTGTGTTAGCTAATTAACTAGGCAGGAGAATACCATCCCATTCTATATAGTCACTTTGACTCTCTTTTACTCAGCACCTTTTATGGGCAAGTCAGAAGTAAGTCCTCAAACTTCATCTTTGCTTAGCTAAAATAATTTCTCTCCCCACATGCTATCCCAAGATATTTCTTCCCAATCTGGCCTTATGCATTTCATCTTTTTCCCCAGAAGAGGGCAGCAATGTTGCATCATTTGTAATATTTATTTCATATTAAAAACAGCCTCACAGGAAAACCCAGTAAATGAGACAGGAGCCAAAGCGGCAAATTTCAGAGCTAGAGTTAAATTTCCCCAAAGTTTTAGAGTGTTTAGATTCTGGGTCTTGGTTCAGGACCACTTCCAGTGACAAACAAACATGAGCTCTGATAAGAGTTTGTAGTTTACTTAAAGGCATGTAACACTGAAAAACTAAGTGAGACAGATCACAAAAACAGCGCACGTTGCCAGAGGGAAACAATCCTGGATCCTGAGCCAAACCACAGAGAGAGTTGAGAAACCCTGAACACAGAACATCTCCAGAAAGAAAACACAGAAGAGAGTTTATGGCCAATTCTTACTGACAAATGGAGTGACGAGCAGCAAAAATAGCCAGGAGGCTGGGGAAACCAATTTATGAGGAAAGATGATAAAGATAACTCAATGTGTATAGTCTAGCTAAGTGATATCGAAGGGTGGGACACGGTAACAGTAAGTGAAGATGCAAAGGATGTTGTTAATACCAAGGAAGGAAAAGGAGTTACTAAGAGCGTGCCCATGGGAATGCTATTGCGAAATAGCTTCCACTTTGGAAGTGCACGAAGCTAAACCACACCAAGGCATTTTTAGTGCATCATAAGTGTGTCCACATGGAGAGCTAGTCTGGAGTGGCTATTTCACCCGTAGCCAAGCCCTTAATGTGGCATAAGGAGCTATAGCTAGGAAGAGAGAGAGAGTGAGAGAGAGAGAGAGAGAATACCGAGAAAGGTGGAATACCAGGAAAGGCTTTCTGAGTGAAGAGTTGTATTCAGTTTGTGATTCCAGCCCACATCTCTTGCAGCCAAGTAACTCTAAGATAGGGTGCAGCACAAAGTGGCCACAACACAGACCAGGATCTGCACCAAGATTATCCAGTGGCCAGCACCCACAACTGGGGGCCCGTTCTCTAAAGGGGAACGGAGCTCTAAAGGGGAACTAAAGAAGCGACTAGATTTTTAGAAATGTGCAGCTCCCATTGTGCTGCGTAGCCAGAATGTCAAAGAACTCCCAAGGGACTGAGGAACCCCCAGCCCCAAATGTAGGCACTGAGCTCTTGTACCATTAACTAGACTGAACAAGACAGAGAACATGAGGGAGAACATCGCAGCTTTCTTTTCATTATCAATCATTTCCAGCAATGTGCGTTAGGAGTAAGCCACTTAGACTAGCCACACCCTACGCAACTGCACATAATGCCTGGGTAGTTTAACGTGATATGTAAAGATTTAAATAAGTTATAGTTGTTTATTGCACAATGGTGTTTTTACATTCTAGACAATTATTCAGAGCCACAGAATTTAAGGCCAGAAGAGATCACCAGATTATCTAACCTGATCCTCTGTGGAAATCACAGGCCACCACCACCAACCACCCACCACTTGCCCACCAATCCCCAATAACCAAAACAAGACCAAAGGTAGTACAGTAAACCCTCGATTTAACGGACACCGATTTAACGGACTTCGGATGCAACGGACAAAATTTCCGATGCATCCGAAATCCGTTATTCGGGGGCTGCCGGCTCCCGCCCCGGGGAGCCGGGCAGGAGCTGTCACTCCCCGCAGAGGTTGACAGCTCCTGCCCGGCTCCCCACAGCGGAGAGCCGGGCGGGAACTGTCAACACCCCCCCCCCCCCCGCCCGGCTCCCCCTGCAGGGAGCCGGGTGTGTGTGTGTGTGTGGGGAGTTGACAGCTCCCGCCGGGCTCCCCGCTGCGGGGAGCCGGGCGGGAGCTGTCAACCTCTGCGGGGAGCCGGGCGGGCGAGTTGACAGTTCCCGCCGGGCTTCCCACAGCGGGGAGCCCGGCGGGAGCTGTCAACTCCCCCCCAACCCAGCTCCCTGCAGGGGGAGCCGGGCGGCGGGGGGTGGGGGGGGTAGGGGTTGACAGTTCCCGCCCGGCTCTCTGCTGCGGGGAGCCGGGCAGGGAAGTTGACAGCTCCCGCCGGGCTCCCCGGCGGGAGCTGTCAAACCCCCCCCCCCCCCAGCCGGGACCCGGGTGGGTGGGTTGACGGCTCCCGCCAGGGTCCCAGCAGCCGGGCTCCCGGCCGTGATAAAAGTAAAACCTGGACATAACGGACTAATTTGGGCGAGGGGGGTGTCCATTGTCAGTCGAAAGTCCATTATTTAATAATTTAAAAAAATTATTAAATAACGGACTTTCGGCTTTAATGGACACCCCCTCGCCCGAATTAGTCCGTTATATCGAGGTTTCACTGTACAGCCCTCAGGAGACTAGATGGCTATGTGCCCAGGCAGAGAATAGGAGGGACTGAGATGCACCACAGCCTGAGGTCCCCGCAGTGGCATTAAGTGAGATATACCCAGATGATACTGGCAAGCAACCTGCACCCATTCTGCAGAGGAAGGTTATAAAACCTCCTAGGTCACTACCAATCACTCCTGGGGGAAATTCCTTCCTGATCCCACACAAGGAGACCAGTTAGACTGAGCAAGAACCAGCCAGCCAAGCCCCAGTGATCCGGCATTTCCTTGGTATTTATGTGAGGACACTGGAAATTATTTTAAAATGGAGCTGTCGGGAGCATGGGGATGGGAGAGAAGACTAGTACTGCAACACTAAAGCACTTACATGTTACATATATTAACGGAGAAAATGGTGTAGAAGGAAGATGGTCTGGTCTGGTGGACCGAACCCGAACTCACTGCCAGGAATCCTGGAGTTCTGATCATCGCTCCAGCTGAGTTACTACTAGAACTAGACTGATGAGATTTCCTAAATTATCCCAATAATCACACTTTACTACCTGAAAGCATCTATAAACTAAAACTGTATTTTAGAAGTTTCTTTCACAATTGATTCATATAGTTTTACTACTATTATTTTCTTAATGGCTTGCTAAGCCATAACTCTTAAAACTTAAACATGTTCAAAATGTAAAAGCCTGTTCTCCAGTCCAGAGTTAAAAGCATCGATTTACACATTACAAGGCCAGAAGGGATCATTTATGATCATCCAATGAGTCTGACGTCCTGTATAACGCAGGCCAGAGAACTTCCTCAAAATAATTCCTAGAGTAGATCTCTTAGAAACAAAATAACAGCCAATCTTGATTTAAAAGTTGTCAGTGATGGAGAATCCACCACAACATGTGACAAGTTGTTCCAATGGTGAATTACTCTCACTGTTAAATGCTTACTCCTTATTTATCAAGATACCTGGTGTTCAAGGTAGACAAAACACTTAATCACTTGAATGCAAGTTTTATCTATCTAAGCACATTATATAGTCCTTTAGAGGATAGAGCTAAAATCCTATCAGGATACAGCATAAAATTTCCCACCTAATCCTAGTAGGAGATTTTTTCCCCCCTTCTTTTGTTTGTTTTGTTAAGGAAGTGGGATAATATTAGTAAGAGATCACAGATCAAAAGCCCCAAAGTCCTTGCTGTTACACTCCAAATACCACATCAAGAAACATTCCAGGCCTCTCCCAGGCATGACTGTTAGACCTTCGTCTAATAAAGTAACTGAATCCTGCTCCCAACCTCCTCTGTGCTCAGTCATCCCCCTTGAAATTCTCAGGGGCAATGCCCAGCTGTTGGCATTTGAACCCACAACTGGCATAGGGGAGGTAAAGCAATTAGTTTAATACACCTAGGGTGCATGAGCAATCCTGGCTGTGATCCTGGATATTCAGTGCCCTCAACTCCCTTTGATTTAGGACCTCACAGAATAAGGCAACATACATTTGAAATTGAAGCAATGGATAAATGGGAACATTAACAAGGGTTAAAGTTAATAAAAAATAAGGAACGCTAAGAAATTATAGGAGCTGCTGAAACATGATAACTCAAGATAAAATTAAAGAGGCATAAATGAGGAATGATATAGGCGAGAACCAAAGGAATGAGGAAGATAATCAAGATTGATATGGAGTAATGTTAAATGACAAGACATCAGGCTTGGTAATAAACTTGCTGCTAGAATACTGGCTCATCAGCAGAGATGAAGCTGCCCTGGATGACTTTGGAGCCACAAGAGAAGGGGAAATGGTAGGTTTAGAATAATGTATCACCTACCCTGGGGTGTAAAGGGCTGGGCAAGGGCCAGCCAGTAAGGTAGAAGAAGTAGGTGTACTCAGTCAGCTACACCCCCAGCTATAGCCTGGGGTTAGCCCTTTACAGCTCTTGCTCTTGGGTGACCTCCAAATCCCCACTCCCAGGCAAGCTCACTGTTCCCTGCCGGATCTGAGCTCACTCCCAGGGTGTTTTCTGGGTCTAATTACCTCCAGTCATTGGCGCTGCTCCTCAGGTCCAGCTACAGGGCACCAACAGAAAGCAGACATCCAGAGCCCCTCTCAGGGCTGGAGTGCCTGGGGGGGGGGGGGAGGGGGGGATGATTACTGCCTTGGTCTAGACACTCCAGGAGCCTCTCCTCTAAGGCAGACCCCTCCCTCCCCCCCGTGGCTGGCTTCACCTCATTAAACTGCCCTCTCCATGTAGTGGATGCTCTGCAGGTGTGCCTAATCCTGCGTGCAGGATGTTCTTTAGGGTTGCTGCCAGGGGGTGGGCCTGTCCCGTCCAGGTAGGATAGTGGAGGATGGCTGAAGAGCTTTTTAAAGAAAAGTGCTTGACCAGTTTCTCTTTACCTCAGGGAGAACTGCATTGCTTGGCCACTTAGTGAGTAGGAAAGACTGTCTGCAACATGTAGGCCCTGATCTTCCTCAGGCGGGGTTCCTAGCAGGACCCTTCCTTACCTCTGAGCAGGGAAGGGATGTCCTTCCTGGGACAGGGCTGCCAGCTCTCTGAACGTGCTTTCTCCCTTTTAACTCCTGCCTTGTCCCTGGCTCTCAAGAGCTGATCCCGGGAGTGCAGATTATCTACTGGCCCTATTACCTGGGAGACTGGCTGTGATCTTTAAAGGCAGCCATCGCCAACCCCCTAGCTATGCTCCTGCCTAATGGCAAATGCATTACTGAGAAACCTAACAGAGTTATATTTTGATCAGAGAAAACAAACCTTGCTCCAGTAGATAAAGATTTTCTAAAATCAGTAGAATGGGAAGAAAGGGGACTCGTGCATTTCAGAGCAGAGTAAAATTCCACATAGTGAAGTCTCAAGGCAGTCGTTGAACGAGAGCTGGATGTACTATATACTTTATCTCGTAGAAGAAATGAAAACAGGCTGGTACTAAGCTTTTCACTGAAAGACTAAATATGTTATATTCTCTACCTCCTTCCCATGAAGCTGGAATGCATTAATAGTCCTGTTTCGAAAGGAAGTGACTGGTCTCCTTTCAGAGCCAATCTTCACTCCATCTGCACTTCCTGCCCACGTCAGTGTTTTGAGACACGGCTCTCACCACAGCCAAACAAATTTCCCCAACCCACTCTTGGTTTCGCTTGGCAGTCACTCTGGCATTAGGGCAGGTTTCAGTTCTTTGAGTTGTAGGACTGGCTTGTAGTCTTTTAACTACCCTGTTGGGGAAATTCTGACGCCAGCTATAAACCATGCCCTGGGCTCATTCTCCGTGTTCATGGAAAATGATTTTTTTAAAGAATACCTTTGGAAGATGCCGCTGACAATCTTTGCTTTGTTTTCTGGGGTATTTTAAGAAGAGATTTTTCAGCTTTTTTAAAACGGGGGGCCCAGGATCAGGTCCAAATTACATTGAGGCTTAGGCAGACACAACAGAATATCGTATTTGAATGTAGATGGGGCCCAGCGGACAGCTGTGCCGGAGGGAATATAACCATTTACAACTGTCCCTGACTTCAGAAAAAGCAGGAGATTGGTACAAACATGGGGAAAAAAATATCTTTATGAGATTCTTGTTTATTCAGAGATTTCTAAATTGCCGAGAAAAATCGCTGAATATAATTGTGTCACGAGTAGAGTTCGGGCTGACATCTCATTTCCTCTCCCTTCTTTTGTGGTGAAGGTATAATCAGGGTTTATTACAAAGTCATCCTTCCGGTGGCAACAGATGGAAGTAACAAAAACAGCACAAATAAAAGATTATTAACATCCATGGCAAGCTCTTCAATACTCTGGCCATTAATTTCGTGCACTGCAAGCTGGAAGTTATTAACGCGTCTAAGGGAACCCGGTGTTAAATGCAGGCAAAATAAATAATGTGAAGAACTGACATGTGTTTGGTAGGATATTTATGCAGAAAGAGGCATAAAATATTTGCAAATGTAAATAGCCATAAAAATGTTATTGGAAACAATAAAGTAAAAATAAGACTGACATAACAATGGTTCATTTGACACACAAGTGCATGATTTTAACTACATTTTGGTTTTAGCTGTAAAAGAAAAAGGTTCTAGCTGAACAATGGGTTATTACATTAACTGTGGCCTCCTGCAGATAAAGGCTGAAAGCCTGCTTTAGAATTTGGTGATACCAGTCTTGTCCCCCCATTTGTAGAGCTTCTAAAACACACTTACAAACCAGCTTCCCAACTCACAACAAGCCCAGCAGGGTTCCAGATTAAGATGTATTGGCCTAACTACAAGACAAAGCTTGTACAGTACCTACACCGTCTCTCATTCAAGCAAGAGCAATAAACCATTCATGTTCATGAGTATTAAATGCACTCATGATTAAAATTAAAAAGTGTAAAGTCCATACCATTTTTCCAAGTCTCAATTATGAGTAATAAGATTTAAGTTTAAGTTTATTTTATCTATTAATTGAGGGTAGAGAGCTGTTCTAAATCAGTCAAAGAGGAATAGCTATTGAAGAACTATTACTGAAGAATTGCTGTCGAAGTAAAACTAATGAATATATGTCACTCAAAATGGTAACTACAGAAAGAGAGTTCCCTGTTCAATTACTAACATTACTAAAGCACCCTCGTTTACATAATCAAAAGGAAGGATGAAAAAGAAACACACCGTCTCTTTTGACAATGACTTTTGTACATTGCACTGCTGAGGTTCTGGAGTTTCTTTCATGAAAACGGATTGGCCAGAACCTCTAGTCCGGCTACCCAATTAACCTTCAGCATAACTCACTGCCTGCTTACTGAATCACATTGTCAAACAAGCCAGCCTTAACTGATAATGTGACACAGATAGGATAAAGGTACCACCTTTTAAAAGTTGTCACTGTAAATGTCTATGGACTAGATCCTCAGATGTGTCTGGGAGCACAGCTGTGATGGTTGAGGAGAAGTTCTGCCCAAATACTCATGGCCCCAAGGAATGGTTTGGGAAGCAGAAGAAGGCTGGAGTACAGTGGCATTTTAGCCACACTCCTTTTCCCTAGGAATGTCTTCCATGCTTGGAGAGAGCCACAAGGGTTAACAGTGGCATAAAGCAACGATAGACCTTCCATTCCTCTGCGCTGGAAGTATCTCCAAAGCATCTGATCTGCCAGGGTTCTGGCTTCTTTCGGCCTCCAGAATGGAGTGAAACAGGCAGAATGAGGCCAAGATTCAGGCCATATATCTACCCATTAACCTCTGTCCTTGCTGATATAGGTTTATGCTGCTGAAGGCATTTAGGCCTCTTGCTATAGAATAGTGCAGGAACAGCAGCACTGACTTAAGGTCAGCGCCTAGTTACTAACATGACAGGTGATATTGAAATGCCCACAGAAACATGGCTTAAAACTGGTTTTGTTTGCTGTCTGACCCAGTATTACTAAGTCCCTTCCTCAATTTTGGGACAGCTCCTTAAGTCAAGGCTATGAGGCTGGTTAGTGGGGTACACAGACTGTGCACCTGGTTGGTTACATATGCATAGAGCACCGATTATCCTGTCCGAGCATGTGCTTGAATTCATGGATTGTTCAAGGATGGGCTCTTTAGTTGCTGCTCCTCAGAGCTCTAGAAGGGATGTTTCTAGCACGAACTTCATGCATGGACGTCCACTGCACATGCATAACATAAGGTTTCTAATATGTAAAACCAGGATCAGGCCCTAAGTATCCATTTACATTTTAAAAATATAGCTTCCTTCTTCTGAGTGTACTGTTCCCATATTAGTCACCCCTCGATATCTTATTTAAAAACTGTTCTTGTGGTTTTACTTGTGTATCATACATTTTAACTAGTTTTCTATCATAAACAATCCACGAACACAATTAAGACTTCATCTCCGTTCACCGCAGAACATCCCAATGGAAATTCTTCATCTCTCTCATTGTCTCTTGTGCTTGATAACAATCATGTTTTCCATACACCAAGTTACCCTATTGCAGTCCTTCTCTATATGATACCACTGAGAGAAGCAGCCATTATACTACGTTCTGTTCTGGGCACTTTAATACCAGACAGATGTCAACAAATTGGAGGGAATTCATAGAACAGCAACAAAACTGATTAATGAGCAGGAGAGATTGATTTATGAGGAGAGATTAAAAGACCTCAGGATGAAAAATTTGGCTAAATGGTGATTAAGGGGAAGGAATGTTTAACCATGTGAGGGACTTTTTTTAAGGACATAGGGATGGAAGTAGCAGAGTAAGTAAAGAGCCAGGAAAAGATTCAAAGTGGTCCAAGGGGTTACAACTAGAAGTGAGGAAAAGAAAAAAACCCAGTCTTAATGGGTGTAAGTTGGCATCATTCCATTGTCTGTAATGGAGATACACTGCTTTAAACCAGCTGGGGATGTGGCCCTAGGTAATAATCAGGATACATGCATAAGCAGGGTGATCTGTTAGACTGGGTTACCCTGCACTACTCCTCCACTGAGCCTCAAACCCAACTTGGAGGGGTCGCCTTTAGAGTGGCCAGAGTAGTTCCATCTCCCTGTCCCTTCACTCTCTGACTTCTCTGCTGAATTGTCTCACTGAGGGCAACAGTTAGGACCACTTGTGGTTTTCTGAGGACGGCCAGCTCCTCCAATGGCAACAGGATGGAGGTCACCTAGGTAATTGCCAGGATCAGCGCCTTAACAAGGAGCTCTGTTAGACTGTGAAATTGTCTCCCCAGAGCAGTGGCAAAGGCCCCGTCATTTGAGCCAGCTGGACACTGCACTGGTATTCTTGCGCTTCAGGGCAGGGGAAAGCAAGTCACAAAGTTCCATGAAAGTGCCCTTATGCATGCAAAACTTTCGGAGCCACTGGGAAACATCTCAGACCTGCAACACTATGCGGTCCCACCAGTCTGTGCTTGTTTCCCAGGCCCAGAATCGGTACTGTGTAAGCAGCTTCCCAGCACTACCCCTGTTCTGAGCTGCAAACCTGACTTGGAAGGATCACTTTTAGTGATGACAGAGTAGATCCATCTCCATTCACTCTTTGACTTCTCTGCTGAATCCTGCCCATGAGGGGAATGGTTATTGCCAATTGTAGCGGTGCTTTTATATATCCAGCTGTCCACTGGAAGGCAGGCTCTGCTATCTTGTCAAATGGATCATTTCTTCTAGCTCGATTACCATATTTTTCGCCCTATAAGACGCACTTTTTCTTCCCCAAAACGGGGGGGAAAAAGTTGGTGCGTCTTATAGGGCGAATGTGCGCCCCGGTTCCCCCCTCCCCGCCGCGGGCGGGCTGCCAGGAGCGTCCCGGTTCCCCCCTCCCCGCCGCGGGCGCTCCCGGCACTCCCGCCCGCGGCGGGGAGGGGGGAACCGGGACGCTCCCGGCAGCCCGCCCGCGGCGGGGAGGGGGGAACCGGGACGCTCCCGGCAGCCCGCCCGCACGGCGGGGACGGGAGAGCGGCGGGCTGACAGGAGAGCGAGGCGCTTTTTGTGTGTGGTGGTGGGGTGTTTTTTTTTTTGTGTGTGTGTGTGTCCGGCTTTTTCATTTAAAAACTCGGGGGCGTCTTATAGGCCGGAGCGTCCTATATGGCGAAAAATACGGTACGTACAAAGCCATGCCCCGTCATAAATCGTATTATAGATGAATTGCTGCTCTCTGAATGGTTAGTTAGTCCAGTGTTTTGGATGAATGTTATAAGAGAAAACAGAATATTTTATTTTTTGGTTTTTAAAAAAGGAGGGAAAATGCTGTACTGTTAACATTAACCACTAGTTTGTTATTTTTAAAGGAGGAAATGTTCATGTTCTCCGTCTTTACCCAATTTAGTTTTGTTTTCTTAATTTAAAATCCATTATATATATATATTACAGATAAACACCAACAGAAGACCATTGTAATGGTCAACTCAGTGATTCAAGATGATCTAGCAGTGGGTTGTGGGGAGAAACCAAAAGCAAAAAAAAAAAGCATGAAAGAGCTACCTGTATCTAGTTTAAACAAGAATCTCGGGGAAGTTCTATGGCCTTTATTATCCAGGAGGTCGGATGAGAGGATTTAGGTGTATTTAGCTGTTGTTGTGCTCAGCATTGCAATGCCTAAACTATTTAGGAGTTTCAATCTCATTTTCAAAAGTGAATTAGGCATTTAGGAGCCAAAATCCCATTGATCTTTAAAAATTTGGGCCTAGATGATTATTATTGTCCCTTCTGGCCTTAAAAATCTATGAATCTATGAAGTTGCACCTCAAGAAAATCAGGTGAATATAACAGCCCTGGTCTACACTGCGGGGGAGGGAGGAGAGACTGACCTAAGATACGCAACTTCAACTACAAGAATAGCATAGCTGAAATCACCATATTTAGGTTGACTTACTGTGGTGTTTTCACAGCACTGAGTCGACTGCTGCCTCCCCCCATTGACTCTGCCTGCACCTCTCACGGGGGTGGAGTTCCAGAATCAATGGACAGCACTCATGGATCGATTTATCATGTCTAGACTAGACGTGATAAATCGACCCCCGAAAGATTGATCGCTACCTGCCAGTCCGGCGGGTAGTGTAGACCTGACCATAGATTTACAGATTCTAAGGCCAACCAAGACCAGAATAATGATAATCTATTCTGGCCTCCAACGTAACTCAGGCCATAGAATTTCAACCAGAATACAAGATCCCTCCAATTTTATTACCTTACATAGTAAAATACCAATGTATTTTACTATGAGAACATTTGGTAACCATTAACTGTGAAAATGGAGTATCAGAGATAGCCGGTGACAACAAGAACACAAGAAGCCAAATAGAGAATCAAAACAAAGGAAAGATACAATGTAAAGTCTTAGTTCAAAAAAAAAACTACCAGGCAAGCATCTTCAAGAGATAACACATGGGAAATAATAGATACGAGTTCATGAAAGTTCAATATTTGTTCTTGGAAACCAGACTAAGAATACACAGCCTGGAAATGTACAAAGATAAGAACAATTTGACACTCCAATCTTATTCATAAAAACATTTCTGCTTTAATAAATCAGGCCATTTTAGGAAGTGCTGAGTTTATACATTTTGGCTTTATCAACAGTACTTCAATAATGTCTTGGAAATAAACTTCACAGGAAAACCTCGGGTGTTCAATTTAGTTTGAAATGTTTGAGGGTAGAAATGGAGTTAATGAAATTATAAAGATAATAGTGCCTTAATGTTTTGTGGCTCACAGGAGATTTATGGGCTCCAATATAACCTCAAGCCATACATATGGCATTTTTTTAAAAAAGAGAGAGAGAGAGAGAAAATAATAGATTTGTGACTGGAGAAACAGCATACGAGGGACACAAATGTACAAAAAACTGTATGAGTGCTTTGTCTGGATGGAGTGACTAAGACGTGTTGCTTTTTAAAAATGTTATTCCCTACCTCTGCGCACCTCTCCAAAACCACAAAAGATGTTAAATGACTAGCATCTAAACAGAGTAGGACTTGTTTCACAAGACTCATTTCTTCTCTATGTAAATGATGCTTAGGGGGAATACTGTGCAAACTGCAAATCTGAAAAAGCCAGTGAAAATGTCTGGCTCCCTCCCAGATTGTAGGCACCTTAACAGAGGAGTTTAGTTTTTGTTGTACAAACTCTAGGTGTCGGGGGAATGGAGGGGAGAGAGAAAGAGTGAGCACATGCTGTGGGGTGGGGAGCTTTGCTGCTCCAGTCTAGCAGCCAACAGTGGCTGTTTTTCCTTCTCATTCTCCGGCTGGAATTCAGTCATGCATTTTTTCCTTGAGGAAAGGGGCCTCTTATGCACTCCCAGAATCCCACAGGAATGCTCCTTTCAGACCCCTTGGGCAGACTGGAAAGGCTGGCTAAATTGTGCTGAAACACTGGAATATTTTGAGATTAAAAATGGGATGTCTTGCCTAAGCAGGACGCAGCATGGAAAAACCACAGGAGGAGAGAGACAGGAGGTTTCAGGTCTGAATGCTTTGTGGCAGGAGGATGGATTCAGAGGAGCCCTGCTATGCTAACTGGACATATTGGCTTGTTTTTCGCTCTTAACAATGAGTCCATTTCTGGGCCAGGGAGAATCCACAGTGCGGAGCCCTGGGCAGCGGCACAGTTTGCTCGAGCCCCAAGTTCACAAAGGCTTTCAGAGATCACGAGGCAGGCGCCTGCCTGCAGTTTACATTCCCAGCTCTGCTCTTCCTCCTTCCTAGCAGCAGAGTCAGAGAGGCTGGCAGGCAAACTGCATTCAGGCACCGAGGGTGGTGCCAAGGGAGACCCTAAGCACATGCAAATAGAACTTCACGCTGACAGCTCCAAAATGGACAGAGGATGGGCCCCTGCTGAACTGAAGAGACCTCAACTAGCCACCTGAGGGCAGACACACCCCTCCGAGACAGCCACTCACCCTTTGCTGCAAAGCAAGTTTTATTCTTTAAATAAAATAATTAGGCCCAGGGGTGCTGGAAAAGGGGGTGGAGGGCAGGAGACCATGGCCCCATCACTTTTAAAAGTGGGAGGGCTATGCTCTCCCCCTTTTTATCAGCTGTAATGGCAAGCATGGCGGGGGAGGGGGCAGAGAGGAGTGAGTGGGGGCGGGGTCTCAGGGGAAGAGGTGGTGCAGGACTATGGCCTTGGGGGGGGGGAGGGGCGGCATGAGGGCAGAAGCTCAGGAAGAAGGGACAGTAGGTTGGGTGGGGTCCCTGCCCTTTGAGAGAGCTTCCATCACTCCTGATGAGAACCTCCATCTGTCTCTCCCTCCTCTCCCTGAAGCTTTACGACAGCCCTAAAGGAAGCCAGCTAACCCATTAAAATCAATAGGAACTGGATCAGGCCCCAAGTTATTAACTGGGGAGTGACTGTACAAGTAGGAGGAGATGATGTGATCTTGGTATGTAACCTCAGGATGCTCAGACCTGTACTAAGCCCCTGAAGAGGCCCGTTGTGCACTCAGCGTTAAAGCTGGAGTCGACTCTGAACAAGCTGAGCACTCCTGGGATAAATGAAGACCGATGAACCTCAGGGCTTGTCTACACAGGGACACTCAAGAAAGTTAGGCTGAATTAACTAAAGGTGGGAAGTTAAAATGCATTAGTTAAAACCTGTTAGTCCCCTGTGTGAATACTCCCATTAAGTAGTAAAGTGGCCTAAATTTGCTTTTGGCTTAATCCCCTCCAAGGAGAATTTTGCTGTTTCTGTTTCTGGCCTTGCTAAAACAAAAAAGCAGATGGATAAAAAATATTCTAAAGAATTAAATAAACATTTTCAAGCTCCGGTGATAAAGAGGTCTTGGTTTTGTTCACTACATTTTAGTTAACAGATTTGAATCAGTTTGTATTTTATCCATGTTAGTTTGACTCTCTTTTGAGCTGGGAATCATTATTATCCGATCGGCTGTTTGATGGCCCATGTGAGATGAACTCTAGTTAAATTCCAAGTGTACATGTGTTCACATCGACCACCCTAACTGAAATCTTTATAAACATCTGTAAAAATTGGCATCCTTTATGGTAATTCTCAGCTGGTTTTAACATAATAGGAATGAGCTATACTCTAGGTTAGGAGCAGATTTTTCTTCCAACAGTACGTGGCTGTTAGAGCCAGTCAGAATGTGATTGCCCTGTATATTTGAAAATAATAGAATGACCCATACATTTTAGTAGCTTTATCCCTTACACATGGAGAGCACTCTGATGAAAATAATGTTATCCCATAAGTAATTGCAGTGCTGATATCACCATTCCTGTCTTCTGAAGCATGCTTGTTGTCTCAGAAACTACAGGGCAGTGACTGCTCTTAAATGCATCTACATTCCTACTGGAGATACTCTACATTAGAATAGTAGGTGCAATGGACTAACCCCATTGCTGGCGCCTAGGAACTGTTCTCTGGATCAAACCACGACTACGTGAAGTTTAGGCAATACTTTTGAAGGGCATAGTCATTATAGTGAAGGGTACTGTACATGGCTGAGTACTAGACTGGGGCCTCCCCACTCTGATTTAGGGGAACGAGTGCTGTATAGGAGTCTCAGATTTCATTATATAAAGAGAGTGGCCATAGTGCTGCAGAGGGGTCTGTGCGGCCAGATGCTTTTACCTATTCAGAGCCCCAGCAGACTCGAGAGGATTCTATTTGAGGAGATTCTGGCATCCACATGGAGGTTATTGCAGCACCAGGGCATAAGCCTTTTACCCTGTGGTGACAGCTTGGAAAACCAATCTCTAGCGCTGAGAAACTGTCATTGATTTTTCCTTAAAACCATGGGTTATTTACAGGTTCCTTCCCTAGCCCCATGAGGGATGTGAAATATCCTTTTAGTGTTTTATTACACCCTTCCCCTGTAACTAAACCACTGAGCACATTGTTAATGCTTAACAACCACCGCCACCAATAATCCTAGTGCAACCAAGTTCAGGCTCCATCCAATGACACTGATTTGAGAGAGAGAGAAAAAGAGAGAGAGAGAGAGAGAGAGAGAGACTGTGAATCTGTGTTCTCTGGTGCATGAATAATGCTGGGGGAAAGTGAATATTTTTTCAGGCTTATGAGTTAAAAATCAATGAAGTTTTGAAAAGCTAGAAATGGTGAGGTTTTAAATGATCTAAACACTGTTTGTTATGAAAAATGCATGCTTGAGATTGGGCAGAGTCCAAACAGCAGGGCCGTGTGGAAGCCATTAGTAATATTGATATTGTGCTGTTCTCCCACTCCAAGATCATTTGAATTCCCAGAGGGTGCCACTGTATTCTTGTGAATTTCATTTTGTGAGTTACAAGTACAATTGGTGAGATGCTCGAGTAGGTGCAAGTTTGATAGCCACCATTATGACCTACACAATGGGGACTGAACCCAGGAACCTCCAGAGCTAAAAGTATCTTACAGCTTGAGTTAAAAGAGTGAATCTGTAACAGACTCACATCCTCTATGGAGCAGGCCTAGTTTAGTGACACACAACACACACTTACACAACCATACACAGAAACCTCCTAGCAGCAATTTATACCCCACTGAAACAAACTCACAAGAACACACCCTTTGTTGTTATTCCAATCAGTCTGATTCTCCTCTCCGCCCGCATAACTCTACTGACCTCAGTGGAAATGCTCCCAATTTATACTGGTGTAAGTTACTGAAGAATCATGCCGAAACAATGGAAGAGTCATAAACTTGTCATAAACTGCTCAGGAAGGAGTCCTGAGGAAAGGGATCGGGGAGTTATAGCGGACTATAAGCTAAATATGAGTCAAAAGCATAACTGTTGAAAAAATAAAAAATAAAATAAAGCAAACAGCATTCTGGGATGTATTAGCAGGAGTATTGTAAGCAAGACATAGTAATTCCTTCACTCCACTCCACACTGATTAGGCCTCAACTGGAGTATTATTGTCCAGTTCTGGATGCCATATATTAGAATAGATGTCAACCAAATGGAGAAAGCCCAGAGAAGAGCAACAAAAACGATTAAAGGTCTAGAAAACATGACCTATGAAGGAAGATTGAAAAAATTGGGTTTGTTTAGTCTAGAAAAGAGAAGGCTGAGAGGAGACATAACAGTTTCCAAGTACATAAAAGGCTGTTAAAAGGAAAATGGAGAAAATTGTTCCTCTTAAGCTCTGAGGATAGGACAGGAAGCAATGGGCTTAAATTGCAGCAAGGGAGGTTTAGGTTGGACATTAGGAAAAACATCCCAACTGTCAGAGTGGTTAAGCACAGGAATAAATTGCCTAGGGAGGTTGTGGAATCTCCATCATTGGTGATTTTTAAGAGCAGGTTAGACAAACACCTGTTAGGAATGGTCTAGATCAGGGTTTCTCAAACTGGGGGTCGCGACCCCCCAGGGGGTCGCCAAGCACTCCCTGAGGGGTCGCGAGCTCCTGCCGCTGCAACTCACAGCGGGGACTGGGGGGGGCGGTGCGCAGCCAGGAGCCCGCCAGCGGTGGGGACTGGGGGCCGGCGCGCAGCTGGCAGCCCGCCCACGGCGGGGACTGGGGGCTGGGGCGCAGCCGGCAGCCCACCTGCAGCGGGGACTGGGGGCCGGGGTGAATTTGGTGGCTTTTCGGCGGAGGGGTCGCGCCGTGCCGCCAGAGCAGGAAAAGGGGTCGCGGTCTCTACAAGTTTGAGAACTGCTAGTCTAGATAATACTTAGTCCTGCCATGAGTGGAGGGGACTGGACTAGACGACCTCTCAAGGTTCCTTCCAGTCCTACGATTCTGTGATTCTATGAAAGAGAGGTCTGATTCTGACCATAATCCGGTGTAAATCAGGTGCATTGGTGTAAATCTAGCCTACACATGAGAATATAGGTAGGCCCGACATTTTCCCACTTATGGAAGTGAAGTGAAAAATCAGTAAATGAACAGGAAAAAACTTGGACAGAAGGGGCCAAATCTAGCCCTGTTGTAAACAAGTGCAATTCTACTGACTTCAGTGGGGCTGCGTCTGTTTGTACCAGGTTTGAATTTGGCTCAAGGAGTCAAACAGTGACCAGGAGGAAAGGATTACATATCACTGCAGTCAAGGGAAACAATGTGGAAACACCACACTGTAGGAAGACAATGCACTTCAACCCTTAGATACAGGTGGATATAGAACTATCTAACTAGTGCCTTATGAAAAGGGATCCATATACGTAAGGGGATGTGCAAGAAGTCAAAATAGGAAAAAAGATTCCCAACAAGGAAGTACTAGGTTCCTCCGCTATTATTGAATGCAACTTTCTCAATGTCTGAAGGAGGTTCAGGTGGCAAAGTGAGCTATTAATAGAGATAAAGAGAAAATTAAACCTCTCACAGTGGCTGATGGGCCGGCATTAATTAGACAAGACCCAGCACAGGCTAAGGGATGATCACACTAGGAGAGGTAAGCTAACAAGGATACCAGCCGCATGCAAGCGGAGCATAGTCACGGCAACTGTGGATGCAGGCCTCATACTTCTGAATTCTTGCATCGTTACGGTTTGGAAAGGTGTCAGATGGAGGCTCAGCAGGCTAATGATGTATCATGTTCTGCTGAATTAATTTCAGGTTCCCCACCCATTGCAAATGGTAAAAAATAGTGACGAGGAGAACTTAATGGGATCATACTGCTCACATTGTCAGCTTCACTTAATTTCCTCCTTGCCGTTACATGTCTAATGCATATGTCGGTGGAAGCCCGACACACGAGTGGCAAACAGATCTCTGTACGAAGGCGGCAATGTGTTAAAGCAATTGAGCAAGCAAGCCCTAAAGTTTGCTGCCCTGACCATATGGTAGAGTGTTCAATTTCCCGTAGTGGAAGAACGTGGCTGTCATAGAAAAAGATGATGAATACATTTACTTAGGGCAACTTATTATAATGAAGAATGACATTCCAGGGGAAGCAAACAGGGAAATTTAGACTCTGATGAGGAGCATATGGGAGGCATTAAGATACAAGCAAGAGTAGCAGGGCTGTGTGCTTTAAACGTGATAGACATTTAATCGATGCTGGTTGCTGGTGTTGACATATGCAAGTGAGAAATGGGTTTTGATTTGGGAGACAGGAAGAAGGTTAATAGCAGGAGAGGTGCTTGTGGAGTGATTGATACTTGGAATAACTCAGGCTGAAAGAGAAAGAGAGCACCTCTCGCAGTTGGTCAATACACTCAGAGAACAATGTGAGTTAGACAATGAAGTACATGAAGCAATTGTGGGCAGGTCACTTGGCTACAAGGAGAGCTGACAGGCCAAACAAGCAATGATCAAGTGGTAGCCAAGCGAGAGCAGGAGAGAGCGAGGCTGGCAGAGGGGAGAGCGGTGCCTGTGTTCCAGGCTCCATCTGACAAAGGGACCTGTGGCTAGAGAATGGCAGAAAGAGATGGGGTGGAGGAAATGGTGTCAAGCAATGGGTGAAAAGTATCTGCCGTGTGTGGGTGGGTTTATAGTGCATGGGTGTGGGGGGAAGCTGTATTGTACAGCTTGTTCTGTGTATCCGCCAACACAGTTTCAGTGAAAGTAATTGGTATTTTCCGTCTCCTAACGTGCAGGTCAGACACTGCAACAAGCGCTGGAGAGAAGCTTTTCTGCTCATAAAAGTCATGTGGCTCATGTGTGTTGTATAGAAAATAAACTATACAGGCAAGATTGCACCCAGGCCTGTGCAGATTGAAGCAGTGGGTGGGAGGAGAGGATGACTGGAGCCTCCCTCCCTTGTTCTTTTGCACGTCACTCGGGCACAATCAGAATCAGTCCTTCTGCTCCCCAGGGGGCTCAGGCCCATGGTGGTGGCAAGCTCCCCGAACAGACTGGGAAAGCAGAGCTGGTCTGTGCACATAGGTGCCTGCTACGTCCTATCCACGGGTGGGGAAGGGGCCCCACTCAGACCCAGGGCCCCCAGGAGTTTCCACCAGGTGGTGGAACTTTGTATCCTCCGCTTCCCAGGAGCTGTGCCCAGAAGGCCCAATGTCAGCCTGTGGTACTGTGTGTGGGGGGGGGTGGGGGTGGGGGGGGGGTGTTCCTGGAGGTCAGGAGGCACTGATATTACAGGCTTCACAAAGAGCAGCATTATGCAGGCTGCTACACCTGCAAGAGCTTACCAATTCTCTACAGCTCTGTCTCCCCCCACCCCCCACTAAAGCTGACTGCCAATTGCCGGGAGGTGTGTGCAGAGTTCCAAAAGGGGGGGATTTAAATCACATTCCCCCCCCGCCATGGATTTCTATTAAAGCCAGGCTGCCCGAGGTGGAAGGTGAGCTCATGAGCTGCTGTAGGATTTAGTGTCTCATTCTGTTTCTGTTACTTTCTCTAGACGGCCGTCGTCATTCTGACGAGTCGCCATCGTTTTTATTTCGTACTAAGGAAAATACCCGGCGTTGCTCGGGTCAGTCGGAGGGGAGGGGGCAAAGAGCTGAGCGAGTGCGGGGTCTGTTGGAGGGGGCAGAGAGCAAACCCGACACCCCCACCGCACTTACCCCTTGACCAACCCCGACTCACATTTTCACTCCCCCACCCAAACCCAACACCCCGTCTCACCCCTACCAACTCCAACACCCCCTGACCAACACCCACACCTCACCCCCCGTAGACCAAACCTGACACACCCACCTCACTTTCCCCCCCAACCAAACCCGACACCCCTACCTACCACCACAAACAAACCTGACACCCACACCTCACTTACCCCTCGACCAACCCTGACCCCCTCCTCACCCCCCCCAACCAAACCCAACACCCCCACCTTGCCCCCCACCAAACCCAACACCCCCTGACCAACCCCAACCCCCACACCTCACCCCTCACCCACCCAGACACCTTTCCACCCCCCCAGACCAAACCCAACACCCCCGGCTCACTTACCCCCCGATCAAACCCGACAACCCCACCTCACCCCTACGACCAAACCCGACACCCCTACCTCACTTACCCTCTGACCAAACCCAACTCGGGTCCATCGGAGGTGGGGAGGGGGCAGAGAGCTGAGGAATTCCGGGGTCCATTGGAGGGGGGAGGGGGCAGAGAGCTGAGCGAGTGTGGTGTCCGTTGGAGGGGGTATTATGACATCATAACTATGTCACAGAGAAGAGCAGCTGCCCAGCTGATGTGATTGGCCTTTAAAGAATTTCACCCCTGGGGGACATCAGAGGTGAGATTTGAAAAATTTTCGACTCTTACCCTGATTAGGACCCCAAGACCTCTAACTGTACCAAATTTCAAGTCTCTAGCTCAAACGGTGTGGAAGGAGTAAGCATACATACACACATACATGCACGCATACATACATACATACACGCATACACCATTTGACTTTTATATATATAGATTTGTGGGGCGCTGGCGAGGTGTTTCGATAACAAACAGCAGCTAATAGAAATACACAGCGAACTGCATCTGTGGGTGTGGTTCTAGAGCTGGACAGATGATACAGAAATACCAGGCATGAGGGTCACTTACCCTAAAGCCCCTGAAATGCTACCCTAGCAGCCAAAAGAGGCCACAGTGTCCCCAGAGACTCCTTGGGTCATCCCAGCCTGCAACCCTTGGGAGACAGAGCATCGCCCCAAAAGAGGTGCTGCAGTGGCAAAGGCTGCCCAAGACCCCCTGGGGGTGCAGTGCAGAGACTGCATGGGTCTGGCTAGAGGTAGGGTCAAACCAGACCTATGGGGGCCTGATGGAATTCGGAAACTGCCCTGCCCGAGGGCTCTGAGTGCAGTGTCCCCCGCTCCCCCGGCACAGTGGTGGGTGTGCTATTTACCTTCACCCCCACCATGCCCATAACCATGGTGCTGGGCTTGGAATTAGATTCAATATTTAATGAGCTTAGTAGGCAGAGAGATGAAATATTGTATTTAATTTTGAAATAGTACATTTACTTATTAGACTTTTAGAATACTATTTGGTGCTCAAAAGATAATATCCTTTAATTTCTCATGAAACCCAGAACTTGAATTTTAAAAAAAGCTATTTTAAGATTCAAATGAGAGCACTTGCCTAAAAGGAGCTAAGAAATCACACAAAGCCATCCTCCTGCAAGGCCGAAAGAGGTGAAAAGTAGACGAAATGGAGGGTTTTAACTCTGGTCATATTCTGCCCGAGTGGACAGGGATAGGCCAAGCCGGTTTGGTAAATTCTGGGATTGCCAAATACAGGGCCACTCATGAACAATACCTACTAGTGAACTGTGAGGATGTGGGTGGGTGGGGTGGGTGAACATCATAGTGTTTGAAAGTTCAGATACGTGCTAAGGAGGGAGACGGGGAGAGACAATTCATGGAGAAAGAGGACCAGATCCTCAGCCAGGATAAATGGGCCCAGCTCCACGGAACTGAAATCAATTGAATTTTATGGCTCTACTATGTAAACTGAATTGAAATCAATGGAACCAGAAGGACTGACACCAGCAAAGGATCCGACCACAGAAATCCAATGAAAGGACTGGCTGGCAAATGCTCCAGCCTGTGGGCAGGTTGAGCAATGAATACGCAGTGCGCGTGAAAAAACAAGCAGAGAAGAGGGAAAGAGGAAGACAATCACAACAAAACAGAGTGATCCAAATCTTGAGCTGGTTCAAATCCATGTCGCTCCTTCAATGGAGTGGGAGCTTTATTTCAGCTGAGGATCCGGCCCAGTATACAGAGCATCCACTTGTGCTAGCCATGCCTTTGGGGGTGAGTCTTCTATTCCCTGGTGTCGCGTCAGGGAGACGTGTTTCTAACTTGAATCATCTTTAAACAAAACTCAACAGCATGAGGGTAAATCATAGACAGAGCGGTATGCAGCATTGTTGTAGCTGTGTTTGTCCCAGGATGTTAGAGAGACAACGTGGGTGGGTACGTAAGAATGGCCATATTGGGTCAGACCAAGGGTCTATCGAGCCCAGTATCCCGTCTCCCGATAGTGGCCAGTGCCAGGTGCCCCAGAGGGAATGAACAGAACAGGTCATCATCAAGTGACCTGTCCCGTTGCCCATTCCCAGCTTCTTTATTGGACCAACCTCTGTTGGCGTGAGGTTCACACACTCAAACTGCTTGTGCAAAGCCAAATAACCATTCGAGAAATACACAAAGCACTGAACTGCACGCGGGTCACACTTTCCTAGAAAGGAGGGGTAAGTAGTGTAGTCTCATGGCTCAGCCACTGGGACTGGGATTCAGAACGGGGTTCAAATCTTGGCTCAACGATAGACTTTACTGTAACTTTAGATAGTCATTTACTTTATCTGGTGCCTCGGGTCTCCAGATAATACTGCCTCTGTGAGGATAAAATCCATTAATGATAGTGAGGTGCTCAGATACTGTTGTGACATGGGACACCCGAGTAGATATATAGAAGTGTCTTGGACAGTAGGAAGTAGAGGATTCATTCACACCCTATCTTGCTACTGATATATTTGAGCAGCTTAGATGAATCACCTGAGTATAAGATCAACACAGCATTCCAAAGGAATTAATGAGCGAGTGATCCTTACTGACTTTTGAACTGAGCCAGCTGATTTGTATACACACACCTACAACATCCACTATGCTATCTCTTTGCTCAGCCACCGAAACAACTGCACATCGGGATGAAGCAATTATGGACCCAGAGCTGTGATCACACCACTCACAATCGCATTTTCACCTGTCGATGTGCTATGGCTCTGTGATCTGTTGCCATGCAATGGCACAGACCGCATGAGAACAAAACCTTAATAGATCTGGAACCAGCCAGTCCGTGCGCTCTTTAGAAGGCAGGAGATGTACCTGTTACAGTGAAATACTCTAGGAGACAATTATAAGACTATAGCAAGGCAATGCCAATTGCATTTATATAGGTTATGTAACTTAGTGCGAGTAAGAGTCAGAAAGGCTTATTATGTGCTCACAGACCCCCTTGCTTTGTAGGTAAATAGCACTCTGGCTATGTCTACACTGCAGTTAAAAACCCAGAGCTGGCCCATGCCAGCTGACTCAGGCTCACAGGGCTTGGGCTGTAGAGCTGTTTAATTGCATGTAGACGTCAGGGCTTGGGCTGTAGCCGAGGCTCTAGGACCCTGTGAGGTGGCCCAGGTCATCTGGCATGGGCCATCCGCGGGTGTGTAACTACAATATAGACATACCCTCGGTGGCTACAGTCTTCCGGCTAACTAAATGTGTACAATAAACTGGAAGGAGATTCCCTTTATCCGGATTTCAGATTTGCCTTTAAGTCCTATGGCGCTATCAGCTGCTGATTTTGAACTTTAAAAGCTGGGAAAGGGAATATTAATGGTTTGTAGATTCTGACTGTGTATTTTTAAAGCACCGTTTTTTGAGGTTTTGAAGGAGGAAAGAGAGATTTGAAAAACTCCAATATATTTTCTAGCCAAACAATGGACAGGAATGTCACACACACTCCTGGGAAAAGCATCGTGCTTCAGTTTTCTTTCCAGATCAGCTATTAAACTCTTGAACAAATGTGCTAAAATCTCACTCCTTTCCCTTACTGGATTGATCTGTTGATAACCCTGTAGTGAATTCCTTCTCAATTCAGCTCCCATTTGAAATTAGTGGGAGTCGTATCAGCCCAAGATACTCCAGGAACAGTTACAAACAACTAATAACTCCAGCTACTAACCCAAAACCATTTTAGCTCACACTGCATGTGTGTAGAATCAACATAAGTGAAATTGACTTCACTGCAGATACGCCTGGGCTGGCCAGACAGCAAGTGTGAAAAACCGGGACAGGAGGTGGGGATAATAGGAGCCTATATAAGAAAAAGACCCCAAAATGGGGACTGTCCCTATAAAACTGGGACATCTGATCACCGTAGCTATGTAGAACTTAAGTCCCACTTAAAATATTAACACTAGTTTTCAGGTCCAAAACCTGCTAGTTTCACGTGACACAGTCAGTGATAAATGTCTGAGAGGGACCGTTGGCCAGTCAGTACAAAAGGATGAGAAGGGAATGTAATTCAGAATTCTTGCCTGGACTTGTATAAGGAGACAGTTAGTTTATGAAGTTCCATGTAGGAGAAGTAGCTCAATATGTGGGAGCTCCAAACTAGGGACATGGGAGGGGAAAAAAAACTAGGGAAAGAAATGTGACCTCAGTGGCCATGCACTGCAAAATCCTGGGAAACGTTAACATAGAGGTATCAAATATAAGTCACAGGAAATTATTATAGCATTGGGTAAGTATTTGTGAGGCCACTTTTGTCAGTCTCAGTTCAGTTCTGGTCACTTATAAAAGAGGATACTAGAGACAGGACCAGAGGGCAATAAAACCGACGCAGACACCCGTAAATTTTTAGAAAGGTTAGGTCAACCAAATCTGTATTCTTTACAAAAACAGGAGATTAAGACCTTATTAAGGTACAATGAAACTTGTGAGAGAGGAAACAAAGCTGCTGTAACTCACTTGAGCTAGGGCTCATGAATGCCATCAGCAAGGGGCAGACAAACAAAGAGGATTTAGGAAACATTTCAAGGAATAAATTAACAGGAGCAGAAAAGGGAGCCGCTAAATAAAAAGTTGAAACAATGTGAAGGTGAGGAAATTATTTAGGGGGAGAGAAAAACACCGTGTGTCAGGATAAGATAGCCCTGTACCGTTCTCTTTAAATGAGAAATAGAATATGAATCTAGTGGGTTTTCTGTGAGTGGGGGAAGAAAGGGAAAAGCCATGTGGGTGGATGTGTCAATCAGCTTGCACGTGTATGAGTCAGTGACACAAGTTGCCTTAAACACTGCATTACAATAAGTTGACCAAAACGTGGAGATCTTTCTAAATCATAAGGTCAGATCATGCCAGCAGCAGGAAAAACCTGCAAGAGGGTCCGGAAACTGTGTGAATTTCCTATGTTTCCTATGAATTCAGTCCCATGGAGCAGGAAGAGGTATTAGCCCTCCATACCCATGAATATGCCAGTGGTGGTGGGGGGGGGGAGGGGAAATCACATGATGTCAGCGCATGAAGTCTCGGGAACTGACTTGGTGGCCTAGTCTAGTGCATCCACACTACCATCCAAGGCACCGGCCTATGGCAGCACAGGCCTCTCAGAAATCACACTCCCATTGGTTGCCCAGGGCGATGGGAGTTATGACCTCATAAGATAATACCACAGGGAAATCCATGCAGGTCTGAAAGGGGATTGTGCCACTAAGAAGGCCTCCTCCCAGGTCCATCTGCCTCTCGGCCACCAAAACCACACAGAGATGACGTCAGGGCTTGCGGGGAGTCAGATGTGGGGGAGAAGGCTAATTTGACTCCCTTCCAGCAAGAGCTGGTTTCCATGCCTGTCACAGGAAAATGTATTAAAGGGAAGATCTGGCCATAAGTGTCTTGATTCGCATCTGCAGATAGCGGGGACCAGAAACAGAATACGTGAGGTACAGGACCAAACATTGAGTGCAGCTGAGAAATAGGGGATGCAAAGGTGGCTTTAAGTCACTTTAGTGCTCCACTGATCCTGGGGCTGTGTACACGTCTGTCCCTTTGCTCTGGGCTCAGCAGTGACAGCGGCTATAAAATTTGAATTTAAAACGGTTACGTCGGTTCCAATCAAAACAACATTTTGTGCAGAGTTGCCAAACCCTTTCACCAATGACAGCATTTGGAGAAGCCCTTTTGTCCTTACTGGAGGCTCTCTGAGTGCCAAGACTGGCTTTTTAATGTCTGAGCCATAGTGTGAGGAACTCAGCTGCTTAGATTCATGATGCAGCAGTGACTTTATAACACTACAAGGGCAAAGGACCAGGAATATACTCTTTAATGGCAGCGTCTATGCTGGCAATAATCAATTGGGAAACTTTTGACCTTCTCTTATTACTCTCCCAGGGCTTGTATTCCTTGACAGGCTCAAATATACCATGTGCTCCACCACACTCTAATAACGTTAGTATGAAGTCCCTTGTTCACTGCAAAGGCCAGTTTCATGATGACATGATCAAAGATGGTGGAAGAACCTAAGGCTAGGAATAGTTATTTACACCATACTGGATAAAGAGCCTCAAAGGAGCAATCTCAGAAGCACAGCTTGTGACACTGAAACAAGCAGAAGCCGACAAGCGGCAGGAGGTGTTGAGCTGCGTGGACGGTGTTCATTTTTAATGCAGATCTTGAACATTGTCACCGCTTTAGGAAGAACATAACTAAAAAATGGCTGGGAGGCAAACATATTTGAGTTTAAACCATATGAATTTAAAATACGAATAACCATCTTGGTGGATTAATCAATTCAATTTTTTTTTCCTGTGCAGCTGCATTTTGCTAAGTAACACATTCTATTTCAAGGCTGTTAATGTGGGAGCAGCTGCAACACGCTCTGGGGATTTTTTAAAATCTTGATGAAATTAAAGGCAGAGACATAAAAACAAATTCTTCACAGCTACCCTGGCTGATGCCATTATAACACTAACGGTATTTTCGAGTACATCATATACTCGGGTAGTGCTACTTTTAACTAGTACAGTTCATAACAACACTGTATGTGTTGATAGCATGTTCCCCCCCAGCGAGCTAAAGGTCATTTACAAATATGAAGGAATTAAAGCTCATGGCTCCCCTGTGAAACGGGGGAATATTATCTCTATTTTACACACAAGCAAACTGAGTCACAGAGTTTTTTCCCCTGGGTTCCAAACTGGGCGCATATCGGTGCATGAATACCACAGCTGTGATTACAAGCACAGATTAGGTGTTTGCATATGAAAATGGACAGTGATGGTGGGACTGGCCATTTGTTCTCAGAAGCCTGATTGCAGACACTGAGCCTGTGCTTTAGGCACATAACATCAGAACTGGGTTGGACCAATGGTCCATTTAGTCCAGTATCCTGTCTTCCAATAGTGGCCAATGCCAGAGGCTTCAAAGGGAATGAGCAGAACAGGGCAATTATGATCCATCCCCATCATCTAATCCCAGTGTCTGCCAGTCAGAGGCTTAGGAACACCAAGAGCATGGGAGTTGCGTCCCTGACTATCTTGGCTATTAGTCATTGGTGGATCTGTCCTCCATGACCTTTTTGCTCACAGGAATTTTTAAAATCAGGCCTTAAGTGCTCAGCGTCACCCTGAAGGCCCATGGCATGACTTGGACCAGAACGAAGGTCTCCTAACTCCCAGGACTTTGTCTTCTGTCACAGTATTGACCTTCCTCCCTACAACAGCTCTAGCAAACTCCAGAGTGGTAGGGTTGATTGCTTCAAGGGTTCTTTGAGTGGAATTCAAGCGCCTTTCAAAACATATCCACTCCCATCTACCCAGAGGGCAGAAGGGAAAAGAGACTATCTTCTCTCCCGAGTCAAAGCCTCACCTGAGTTCCTGGGCACCAAAAGCCCCATCTGTCTCCTCACCCATTTCCACAATGTCGGGCTGTATTGTCTTTGCTAGCCTCCGCACTGTCCGGGGAGCAGCCAGCATGTCCAGCTCCTAGGCCGAGGGGCGGCCAGGGGGGTCAACGTGCTGCCCTGCCCCCTGCCCATAGGCACAGCTGCCATTGGCTGGGTCAGGGCAAAGGCAAACTAGCCTGACCCATGAGTACTCAGCAGGCAGCTCTGCCTCTCCCGCTGCTCCTGGCCCTCTTCTCCTCCTAGTGCTCCTCCTGTGGCTGGACTCAAATCGCGATGCGGGCTCCTATGGTGACCCCACGGTCTGTCGCCCCATCGTCGGCACCCAGGAATTGGAGGGCTGTATCCCTGTCTCTGAGTGCTGGGAAGAGGCTGTTGGAGGGGAGGGGGGAGAACAAGAGGAACCCAGTGCCCTGCAGAGCCCAGTCCGGCCATCTTGGGGAGTCGGGGGCAGGCCTGGCCCAGCAACACCACCCCAGCACCGCCTCTGTCCCAGAAGCACTGCCCGCCCGCCCTTCCTCCCTTCCCCGCCCCGGCCCAGGACAGTCCTCCTGAGTCTGTTGCTGGCCCCAGCAGCCTGGACTCTGGGCAACTCATCTCCCCCAGCCCTGCAGCCTGTCATTGCATCCCTCCCTGTCCCAACTCCCCCAAACCCCATTTCCCTCCTTGCATCCCTCCTCTTCCCAACCCCATCACTGGATTCCTCCCCGTTCCATGTCTCCCTGCACTCCATATGTACCCATCCCAGCCCTCTACCCCTTACAGCGCCACCACCCCCATATCCTTCACCCCCACGGTCCTGCACCCCATTCACCTCCATACACTGCAGCACACCCATTATGTCCCTATGCACCATGTCCCCCCAGCCTCATGTACCTGTAGCCTTCTGCCTCCCCCTGTATCCCCATCCACCCCACATATTGCCCCAAACCTCCTCCTCTCTCCTTCACTGACCCCTCTCACCCCAACCTGTTCTCATCCTTGGCCTCTTTCTCTCCCCATCCTCTCTTCACCCTCCCCCATCTTTTCCCCGGCTGGGTGATTTAGGCAGCCCCTGGAAGAGTGGAGTCCTCCTGGGCATAATCAGAGAGAGAAAATAAAAGGACAATAAAA
Organism: Sternotherus odoratus; assembly: GCA_032164245.1. NCBI lineage: Eukaryota > Metazoa > Chordata > Testudines > Kinosternidae > Sternotherus > Sternotherus odoratus. Next base: position 14,398,152 of record JAVMKO010000011.1, on the reverse strand, counting down.
CCGAACAATGAAACTCAACCACCCTCCCCCCAGTGCCAGGTGGCCAGTCTCCGGCCCCTTTGTTCTGGGGCCCAACCTTCATTCTGGGCATGGCAGTGCTGCAGCCCCCTGGGTGAGGGGCCCGGGAAGTCTCCAGTAGCTGGGATGACCAAGCAACGGAGGAAGGGCAGATGGAATGAGCAGGGGGCAGGGCCTCGAGGCAAGGGGCGGGCCTGGGTGTTTGGTTTTCTCGAATTAGAAAGCTGGCAACCGTATTCGGCTCTTGACTTTTCAGCTTCAACAGGGCAAATGGAACATCCAGCACTTGGGGGAGCCTAATACATTCAATTCAACAGCCCATAACAGCAAAAGGAGTTTCCCTGCTCCTAGGATGGGGGCTGAGAGGACCTGCTCAGGCTTTCCCTGGAAAACGGGACTACGGTTAGCATTGACCAAGAGTGCAGCATGACGAGGGGGAGTGCTTCCCTGGTCCAGCAGCTGCCAGATGAAGGGTTCCTGGGCAGGCTTACTGCCAGAGTAGCTTGCTGTGGGGGGTGGGCTTCTTTGCTGGGCTGCTTAAAGACAGAAGCCGGAAAAGGGGAATGCTCCTAGCAGACAGGGGGAAGAAGGGAACAGGTGGCTGACGCCCTCTCTCACAATACATCAGTGGTGAAAGCCTGGGGCTTGTTGGTGCGGGGGAAAGGGGTTGGGGAGAGGAGAACCAGAAGCACAGTGGACACAAGATCTCTCCTCTCCTACTGGAATAAAGGAAAGGTTGGGGAAGGAAACTTCATGCGTCATCCTGCACTGGTAGAAGAGGGGGGCTGGTATTTGCTCCCCTGTATGGAGGAGGGGAGAGCTTTCAAGGGCACTTCCTTTATTCCACACAATCCTCCCACCTAACTGCGCCCTACACATCTTCTCCGGCTCTCCTTGTTGTGCTATCTCGAACGCCTTATCCCATCTCCGCGTGTGTCCAACGGGCACCTTCATCATTCACATCACACATTTCTTCTGTCAAGCCAACACAGAAGCAATAATCCACCATAAAATCCTAAAAACCCCTGCAGCATCTTCGACCAACTGGCGTATTTCTGTCTCTGCTGTGGTTTCTAAGTGAGCTCTTTGGAGCAATTGTGCAGAACCAGACACACACTTGGTGCTCAATTATCATATAATAATACTAAGACCTACCTATTTTCAGCTGAGGGTTAGTCCAGACGTTTTGGGTTTTGTGATGCTGGCCATGTCTCTTTAAGAGAATTTGACTGAAAACTCCAAAAGTTCCTCCATTTATCTATGGCCCCGATATATTTTTTTAGGTGATGCTTGCTGCTCTGTTTCGCCCTGCCAAAGGCCTCAGCCCTTATTTATTGCTGGTTGACCACTCTAACTTTGATTAATCATCCTCTGTGTTAATATCAAACAGCCCCTGGCTTCCTCAAACAGATTACAGCTTCTGTCAAATTATTCCCCCCCCCCCCATACAGAAAACGGATAAATGATGGTCGCTCAGTTCAACGGGAACGAAACAGACACATTGTAATTATAGCTTTAAAAAACCCACAACCGAGTCAGCTTTCAAAATCAACTTGAAATGACTTGTGAAGCAGAGGATCAAGAACAATAAAGGCCAAGACTTGTCTTTTCTGCTGCTAAAAGCAGAGAAAGTCAGAAAATGGTGATTTTTGTTGTTGTTGCCTTTATGTTGCTTCAGAAACATGGGGCTGAATTTCTTGAGAAGGAAGAATGTGAGTGATTTTAACCCATTGTAAGTTTTGAGATGGAAAGAAGAATGAATGAATACAATTTTATCTTATACAGAACTTGCTGCAGGGAGAGTAACTAAACTATTAAAACTTTCAACTTCCATAAACACCATTTATTCAAAGATCTCAACACATTCAGGAATCAATTAATTCTCAGAACTGCATGAGAGATGGGTAAGCATAGGGCACAGTTCACTTGTGGGTGGATTCTCTGCACCTTGAAGTCTTTACACCAGGATTTGAGGACTTCAGTAGCTCAGATATAGATTAGGGGTTTACTACAGGAGTGGGTGGGTGAGATTCTGTGGCCTGCATTGTGCAGGAGGTCAGACTAGATTATCATAAAGGTCTCTTTTGACCTTAAAGTCTATGAGTCTATCATCCCCACTGCATTGTCTGATCAACTAGGCCCAAATTGGCTCAGGGGCATAATTCTGAACGTCTTACTCATTCTGATTATTCACAAGTAGGCCATTTAGTTCAATGGGTCTACTGAAGCTATAGCTGCTCAGCAATACGAGTATGAAAGACTGACAGACCTGATGGTAACGGAATCCAGGAGTTCCTTAAACTACCAGTAACAGCTCAACCCCTCCAATGATAGCAGCTCAGAAGTAGGTGGTATAACTTGCAATATCAAATGAGTCAAGGAAACAGAACAGCCAAGGTTTTAGTGGGTTTCATATGTAGCATTTTAGACTTTCAGATTCTCTTGTTCATGAACTCAGAGCCAGCGATGTATGAATGGCACTGGGCAAGCTGGAGTCCTTTGTCTAACAGATTTGCAAGTGTGTGCAGTTATTGCCAAGTTGCTAAATAATTACCTTAGTGCTGTACCTGCATCTGAGATAATTGGCTCAGTTCTCCATTGCATCCAATAAGCAATGGGCACAGCAATACACCAGCATTGGCCTCTAGGGCTGGGTGAAAATTGTCCTTTTTTGCATGTGGAAAGTTGGGTTTTCAATTAAACTAGCATCTTTGTGGAAATTGTCAGCTTTTTTTAAAAAACAATAAAAATATCTATTTTTCAATCAGAAAATTTGAAAACCAAATTTCAGCTAGAAGTTTGAGAGTTAAATGTTGGGGAGGGGTGTGCTTTTGTTTTTCTAATGAAAAATCAATTTTTTTCCGGGGGGAGTAAAATAATTTGATCAGCTTGACTCTCTCTGTGTAACAGAAGCCTCGGGGTTGCTCTAAACTACATCAGATGTGTATGGCTCTGGTTCGGAGCCTGGGGATGGCTGGAATGCAACAGTGCTTTGGCTTTACAATGGATACACTCCAATTCTGGGTGCTGGGCACGGTTTTGGCATATTAGCTGGGTGCCCAGCTCCAAACCACATTAGATTTCCCTGGTATAGGGGAATCCTTTAAGCGTCCTGAGACACATAGTCCATTTAATCTGGGTGTAGTCCAGGGATTCAGGAACTCTGTTGTCAAATCTCACTTCTAATACTGACCCGCATCCCGCTGCAACCCATGGCCTCAGTAGATAGAACGTTTACCTATCTCACAGCAGTACTGGGAGGATTGAACAGTTAATGTCTGTAAAGTGCTTTGAAGGTGAAAAGTAAGGGCTAAGCATTGGTTAAATATGCAAATATTCCTTGATTCGTTTTAAAAAGCTGTGTACTACAGTCGCACTGACAAGCCCAAACCAAAGCTGAGCCTCGCTGTTTTCGGCACTGCACAGCCACACAGTGACACAGAGTTCCTGTCCCAAAGAGCGTACAGTCTAAACAGATAAAAGGTTGTGGAAGAAGGGAAGTACAATAAGCCCCATTTTACAGATGGGAAACTGAGGCACAGAGATTAAATGACTCACCCATGCTCGTGCAGGGAATCTTCGGCAGAGCCAAGAACTGGACTTGATCACCCTTCCTCAACAGCACTGGACATGAGAAATGTGGACCAATGCAGGACAGATGGGGTGCTCTTTTGGAGCCGGAACCTGCTTTCAGTGAAGTCCGTGGGACTTTTGCCATTGACTTAAATGGAAACAGAATCAGACCCTGTTATATTCGTTTTCCACATACTCCTAGTTCACAGCTGCCCTGCTGTCTGAACCATGCACCCAGATCAAAAGCTGGGGGGATGTTTGTGTGTGCACTGAGTTGTTTCCACAGCATAAAAGGCTTTGCCCTCTAGATCTTTTAAGTAATATACACAGACATATCCTCCTATAATTTAAGTAACTCAGTGAGAAACTTCTTTGCTATGGTTCAAACCCTCCACAAAATTGCACAGAGAGTTGTATCTTCAACACAAGGTTACACAATCGAAAATAATTGTATGGAGCTAGTTGTGGTCTCCCCCAGTCATTTGGAACCTAACCCATCCCAATAACTCGGTTTGAAAAGTAAAGGTTCACAGTGCAGATTGTATCAGTCAGAAACGCTTGCAGGAGTTTATTTTGATTCCTGAAAGTGCATTGCTTGAAGCTTTGTATAGAATTAGCGAGTCACTGATTGAGGTTTACGATCTGCTCCCAGATGCACAAAGCCATAGGAAACTCCCATTGGCTCCTAGCATTGTCTTGAAATCAATGGAAGCTGCCAGCGCACAATAGATGGCAGAATTTGGCCCTTAGCCAGTAGACAAGTGTGAAAGGCAACAAATAACTGTACAAATAAAAGGACCCAATGCAATCCAGCAGCAACTTAGAAAGCACATTGTCATGCAAATATCCCAACATGCCTTATCAAAAAACACAAACGGGGGCGGGGGGAGGGAAACCCAGCTGTGGAATATTGCTCTGCTCTTGGCTGAATCTTTTTAAAAACCCTGAGCTCTAGACTCAGTGACAATAAAATCAGTGAAGACGCAATGGGCTTGGGTAAAGTAAAAAGCAACCAGAATCAAAACTTCCTCTGAGATTCAGAAATAGCAAGTCCCCATCCTAGAAATCCAGCGAGAAAGCAAGGTCTTGAGAGTGCGCTACCCAGTTTTGCCAGAGCAAGAGGGTTGGATCATTTGGATAAAGTTCAGATAGGCATCTGAACTACTGGGTGCTCATGCAACCTGAATCACTGAACCTTTAGGGATTCAACCATGGCTAATTAAAACATCTGTTATAAACATGGCAACCACGTAGAAAGACGATTGGTGCTCAGATCCTCATTTAAGGACTTTTTTGGGAACCATTAAACTACTCTATGTTTGAATGTGTGGTGAGGGAGGGAGGGGGAACTGAAGGAGATGGAAGAGAAGAGCAGAGGTTTTCTGTGTGTGAAGCTTCCTTAAAATTTAGAATGCAGGGGAAAGATTCAAGTGTAGCTATATGAGTGGAATTTTCAAAAGCATCTAAGTGATTAGTCCCATTGACTGGACCCTTGGGCACTTTTGAAAATTCCCCCGTCTCTTTTTTCCCTGGGATTTTCAAATGAGTCTAAGGAAGTTAGGTGCATTGAAATCAATGGAAGTTGGACATCTAACTCCCTTGGTTGCTTTGACAAATCAAGTATGCACAGGAGCTTTTCCCAAAGCAATAAATCACAAAAAGTAAAAATATTTTAGATGTGGAACTAAACAAAACATTTATATACTGTCATACAGTTTTATACAGTAGCCAAATAGATTTTGAATGTGTGGGGATTTTTATAAAAATGTCCTGAAACCCAAACCAAAAACCTTATACCCGAGACAGATACAGGTTGAGATTTTCAGATGTGAGTGCCTAAACATGAGCTTCTAAATTAATATTTAAATGCCTAAATAATTGGCCTACTTTTCAAATATGCTGAGGAAGGAGACTCTGCCAGACTTCCAAGTAAACTGGGCAGTTTCAAACTCAGGCCAGCTGTTTAGGTGTTTAAATATGGATACAGCTCCTAAACGTAAGTACCCTTTTTGATCACACAATTTATAAGCAATCCAAAGTGAGCATTCAGCAAAGTGCTATAACTTATTTCTCTTTTTGATACCATTGAAAGTTAAATAAAAATACAAGGCAAACACAAATAGCGAATTTGTTTAAATCAGGAATTGCATTAGGATTTTCATCTCAAAGAACCACTAATTATTGTTGACAACTGTATAACTGTCTGTTATGAAGTGGGCTTGATTGACTAAAATGTGTGCATGCAATTGTTCATTTCCACCTGTACAATGAATGCATGATTGCTGCATTTGTGCATGTAAACTGGGAAATTGCACATTAAAATGAGAAGTTTGTTGCTGTTAGCATGTACAGTCATGGTTGTTAAGGGGAATTAGCCACTCAGTTACATATGTATTTGTGTACATGCAATGACACACGGAGACGCTATAAAACATCACCATAGATGATCCCAAACTGCAAGGTCCATTTGTTCTTCCTGGCAGTTAAGGCCAGGGAGAATCTGTGTGGTCCAGTAGGTAAGGCATTAGACAAGGACTTGAGAAAGCTGGGTTCTGGCACCTAGATCTCCCGGGTTATGTTAGGCAAGTCCCATCCTCTCTGTACTGCTATGTTCCCTCCCTCTGTGTGTCTTGTCTATTTACATTGTAAACTCCTCAGTGCATGAATTCTCTTGTATTAATTGCCAAGAAAAATGGTTACCCCAATATCATTTAGGTGTTTTTGTGACAAAACTAAATAATACCATGGGTGGAAGAATAGAAAGATTTAGATATGATTTATGGGGCTGGGTTGGTGTGTACATTAATTACTGGTCTAAGAGGATTAACTGGAGCAGTTGGTTTACATAATTGTATTTTTAATTTAGTGTCCCAAGGAAAGGCTACAGCAAAAGAAATGTGCTTCTTTTTGACTGTATCAGTGTAGAAATAAAAACAAACAAAACCAGATTCACGGTAGATCCAGACCTCTTGTTTTTCAAAGACGTGCAGTCTTTTTTCCTTACTTCCTAGAGAGGCAAAAATGTTTTGCCAAAATAGTTGTTCAGCACAAAAAGTGTCAACTTTCCATGGAAAATGGGGACTTCTTATCCAAAAACGGAAGCCTAGAAACTTTTTTGCCAAAAGACTTGTTTCTCGTTAAAAATGTTCAGGTTTTGAATGAAAATAGAAGTCAGATTTCTGACCAGCTCCCCCGCTTACCTGTGTTTGTTGGCCAGGCTGGATGTGCCAGCAGGATACGGCTAGGGGTGAGATCAATATTTCCCTCATCTCCCCCTTCCAGAATTCTAGGGAAGCCACTTCCACGGCGAATGAGTAAAATTAAAATGCTAACACAGCAGAAAGTGGAGCGGGGAGAAATCCCAGCAGGCAAAACCCATGCTCAGTGTAATTCTGCTGAAGCTACTGGTGTTGCATCAGTGATGGATTTGGCCCAATAGTCCCATCTCTCTCCTCCAGATGTCAGCACAGGACTATATAATATCTCCCCCCTCCACCCATTCATAAAGTAGAAGCTGATTTGTGGCCTCTGTGATCGTGAGGAAGAGCAGGCATCTTTGCTTGTCTCTCTACTAGATTTGTTTTTCTAATTTCTTTTTACTTGAAGGTTTACCAGCTGCTTTATTACCAGACTGAGCTTCCCTCGCAGTCTCTCTCCCTTTTCCCCCCTTTTTGTTCCTAGACACAATCAGTGTCTCTGGTCCCAGCTGCCACTGCTGATTTTTCATTACAGTTTAATTTAAAACTGGGATTGGAATGGAAATGTCTTTTTGCCATTTGGGGTTTGTGAGGCCCGTGGTTTTATTGCCAAAGGCACAAATGTTAGCTACTACTGTTTTTCCAGTGTCTAAGTGTTAGGGGCCTGTGGAGAGGGGAGCGTGTGAAAGTGGTGAGGACGCTTGTGGGGAGCAGGGGGAACGAAATAAATCCACCTCACATAGAGAAGATAACCCAATTCTGTCCCTCATTTGAATATTGATGCTGGTGTACATGTTGGCGTGTCTATTGTGTGTGTGTGGGGGGGGGGGTCAAAGAGCCTGGGGGGGAGGTTAATATGTCCCAGGGCACCAGGTCTGTGCAGGTCACTCATCAGGTGGATATAAAGATACACAAATGGTTTGGTACTTCACTTCCCCTGAAAAAAAACCTAGCTTTCATTTAATACCTACAACCTCTCTCATTCCCCACTGCAAATAGAACTTTAATGGGAGCCAAACTGTGCTTCTGAACCCCTGCTTGGCCATAGAGCTTCAGGGGACATAAACAAATCAACAGCTAAGCTTGTCTCCCAGAGAGAGGAAACTCCATAATCGGACCTCCCGTCTCCCTCTTGTGTCTGCCCCAGTGTGTGGGAGGATTAAGAAGAGCCCACCAGGCATGTCTTATAGTGCAACGATGAACCCCCAAGGAGGGCAAATGAGTGAGCTTTCCACAGGCGTTCATTGCCGGACATGCCTCTGAATACTCCATATGGGGTAGGAGTATTGTGGTGGTGGGGAGGGGGGTTGGTTCTTGGCCACTCTTGTAGGAATGATCAGATGAAGAAGGAAAAAATGTCAGTGTCTGCATCTCTAAGCTCAAAATTAAATTACACTGAGAGGAAATTCAGCCCTTTCCCTGAGGGATGGACGGCGGAGAGAGGCTGGACAGTTACATTTTTCAATTTAAATATTTAGCATCGGCACAGGAAGCTACTGTTTCTAGCGTGTCAGATTGCAAAAGGGAGGCCTAATCTCTTATCTGTTATGCTAAAAACAATTACTGCCTCCCCTCCCAGCCAGACCCTTATCTTTTCCTGGCTACATCATTTCAGATGTCAGACGGAACTCTCCATTACTTCCTTGGATCATGCTGACTCTTCACACATCCTCCATGTCAACCTCTTCCCCGGCTGGCCCCAGGCTGCTCCGGAACGGGTACTGATGCGTTGTCAGTGTGCCAGGCTGGGAGCAGATGGGGCTTTGTTTTGAATAGAGCAGATTTTCTCCATTTCTCAAGCATCGCCACTGTTAAATAGACCCTCGGTTACAAACAGGCCACACCGCTGACTTCATGGCTCTGACTGAATGGGGTTTTGCCTGTAGTCTTAATTCCTAGCTAGATCCCGAGCACTTTCTTCAAAGCAGTGAGCTTCCTCAATTTCCATTACACTGAATGGGAGTTGAAGCTCCTCCGCATCTTGAAGGATTGAGGCTTTTAAAATTAGCCATAATTCTCCAGTTCTGAAGGCAGGTCATGCTAATGGGAGTTGAAGATGAACTCCACTCATCAGTCTATCTAGGTATTTGTATAATGCTTGACATCATGTTAGCTGAGCTGAGATGTAGATGGAGGCAGAATTGTGTGTAGCGCCTCAAAGAGAAGGAGGTAGATTTTGGATCTGATGTGAAGGATTCACTGAAAACTCTTGAGAAGCAGGAGAGATTGTTAGACTCAGCCAGGATGGAAGACCATGTTAGCTGTGGCATTTTGGATAGACTAGAAAGGAGAGGCCTTCTGGTAGTACTGAAGTGTCGTACTGTAGCCAAGACATTTCTAGAGGTGATGGAAGGAGCAATAGGAAAAGATAAAGGGTAAGTTGACCGAGCCATGAACCAGGGCTTCAGCAGTCAGGATCAGGAAGGAAAGGATGTATTTTAGAGTTATTGTAAATGAGGAGGCAACAGATTTGGCAAAAGCATAATTATGTATTAAAAGCAGAATAAAGAAGGGCCAAAGATTGACAGTTGTAGCCTCTCCTTTAGGGGTCTAAATGTCCCAGTTTACTGGCACTATTCTCTTAAAAGTGATGATCGTTGTGTGTTGGCCAATTACTGGGGAGCAGCACTTCTACCCAGTGTGGCTCTGGGCCTGTCCAGTGCCTCAGTTTCCCTCTCTATATCACACCACATTTTCCCTGTCTCCAGTCAGTCACTGGCATCCAGTGGTCTAGGTCACTGAGGTGACTTGGTCCTCTGGCCAAGTCACAAAAAGTCAACCCCACCCTCACTTTTAGAGTATAAACCAAATCCAAACATAACCAAGACAAGTTTTCTTTCCCAAGAGTCAGTCTGTTCTTCCACAACACACTCTTCATCCTAAACAGTCTCTGTTCTCCCCGTTCCCAGAAGAGCTGAAGGGTTTGCTGCACCCCCTCACTATGTGTCAGTATAGAGGGATCCCATGCCCACCTTCTTCACTGGTTCACAGTCCTTGAAGCCCTGAATACCTGCCCTGGCTACTCCCAGCCCTCCTGGCTGCCCAGATCTCCTCTCCCTGAAGTCTCCCACCAATCTCCCAGGTCTTCTCTTCCTCCTAGATCTCCTCTGTCCCTGTTCATCTCCCCCTTACTGAATTACAGACTGCTTGGATTCTTCCAGCAGGCTGCTTTTAGTCACCTGACCCTTTTTCATTCATTTCCTACACCTCGAGAGGTAAGCGAAGTGACAAGCGTTTAATTCATGGCAGCTGCAGTGTGACACTACCCCTCACTAGCCTGCCTCAGACTAACTGTCTGAGTGGATCCTGCTGACACACTAAGATTTCATTACTGCACTTTCAAAGAGGACTCGATCAAAGCACATTGACGAACTGTTAGTGTGCGTCAGCAGAGTCCACACAGAGAGTCTGCAGCAGGCTAGTGTAGGTTAGATACACACCTCAGTTTGCTGCGACCTGTTCATGCAGCTAACTGTATAGTCTGGCACAGGCACAGCTGAGCCCCAACATTTTTAAAGGGACAGTTCACCCTGTGACACAGGGGAAAGGAGATTGTGCCCATTTCAGAGCATAATTGGGTAGATAAATGGTTTGACAGTGTCATTCTGTTTAGCAACATATGCACCTGCAATGCTTTGTTCTCCCACCTTCCTCTGCTTCTTACACGATTCCCATCCTCTCCATTGTCCTTCTCTACCTTAATACTAATGATACTTTGTGATCTTCAAATGGAAGCACTATAGAAGTGCAAAGTGCATTATAAACAATGAATTGAGCCTCCCAGTATCTCTGTGAGATGGGGGAAATAGTCTATTAACAATCCCTTATAGCATCTGGGTGCCACAAAAAACTTAAAGACAGTGGGATCTGTCCCAAAAGGAGAGCAATTGTCTGTCCTGCTCTTTGATTTCATTGTTGGGTCCTACACTGGAGCGCACTGCTGGATTTTCTTGGGGAATGTTTTATTGAAGAGGTGAGTTTTGCAATGGGGTCTGAAGGTGGACAGGGCAGGACCCTTCCTAATCTCCTTTGGGACAGAGATCTCATTAGTGGGTACAACACTCTAATGAGAAGGCTCTGTACTCCTGCTCCCTGGAGTTCCATTAGTGAGAGCTGCCTTGTGGATTCTGAAAGAGAGGTGGTCCTTCAGAGAGTTTGATTCTGTGCTCCTGAATCCTCTATACTGCATGTCCAGTGACATGAGAACCAACTAAAATTCTCTAAATGCTACCCCCAGAAGGATAAGGGCCCCTACCTAATCCTTTCTATCCAACCTAGAAAAACCTGCCTTTGCATCACCCCCTCAGAGAACCCATATGAAATGCATCCTTGGGATTTTTGGGGGTTGTTTTTTTCACTGTCTCCAGCAATGCTAACTAGCATTCCAGTGGTTTGACCTCTCTCACAGTAGTAATGCCAGAAAATGAAAATAGTGATATTTCTTGTCTCTAGTGTTCAGAACACAATTCTAAAGGGAAAAAACCCCAGCTCTCTTCACTCTGTGTGTGGTTAGGTGGTCAGATATCACACGTGTCCACTGCCAGTAACCATTCTGAAATCCTGGTGCAGTGGTGAAACTGGAATGTCTGGTGACTACATTACCAGTTAAGTTAATTGAGTTGATCGGAACAACTGATGTGCTGGAAACAAGCTATGAGATATTATTTGAAGGGTACGATGTTTCTGGAAAAGGCAACTACCTAACCAGACAGTTAACATTAGACCTCTCTCTAAGATGCACTCAAATTTAAGTAGTATCTAAAGCCATGGCCTAATCTTCCTCAGAGGACACTGTATAAATCTTCAAATATATTATTGCTGAGGGGTACTAAATATTAAGATCTACTCTTTACGGAGTGGGAATCATATCCAAGTTTTTCTCCAGTGTTTACAGACATATATATGGGAGAAAATGTGACCTAAGTGTTAGTCGTCCTGGAATGTTAGTTGTCCTGTTCGACAGGAAAATGGGGTTTTGATCTCATTTGCTGCTACAGAAATCTTTTCAGAAATCTCTTACAAAAGCTCTTAAAACCCAGGTTAGCGGCCACATATGGGACCCATTAACTCCTCATTTATGCTGGTTCTTAGCAAATTTTTGTCTGGTGACAACACATGAACTCCTGTGTGTTTTTGTTTTGCTTCATACTGCAGAGAAACCAGTGGTCTCGGTTTGGTTTTGGAAAGCACTTAATGTAAAGCAGAGCCTGACACATCCAAAGAACTGGTTAGTTCTGTTAAATCATGTGGAACCACATTCAGGCTCTTTGGCAGGAACTGGAGGTTGGCCTGCTTCCCCTTTCTTGAGTTTCTAGAGCAGCAACCATTAGTCCAGTGAAGCCGCAGGTAGATCAATGCAGAGGCGCATCTGAGACGTGTGCTCACTGGATACAAATCTTATGACATACTCCAGGGGAGAATGGGAGGAATGAATTTGGCAAAATGTCATTAACAAACTAAGGGGAAACCTTAAAAGCTTCACACAGAGCGAGCATCTGGGCATTTCAAACATGGCCTCTGAAGTGGGAATGTGACATGTGTGTATGTTGAAAGGAGAAACTCACTGACCTGCCTCATTAAAATTATTAATATATTGGGTCAGATCCTCAGCTGGTGTAAATTGTGGTAACTCCACAGACTTTGATAGTTCATTGACACCAGCCGAGTAGCAGTCTTGACAAAAAGATACCACCAGACACTGCATGGACGACATCTCTCAGCATTTGAAACCCAGAACTTTGGGGGCCAAGGCAGTTCACACATTCGATTTCAGGCTTGGAGTCACCTTTCTTGCTTTCAAATTGAGCCTACTTTCATCTCTAAAAACCTGAGACCAAACCCTGCCTGGGAAGACCCTGCAGAGCTGAGTTTGTTAGCCTCAACCTAGCAATTGGTGAACAATTGTCCACCTCACAAACCTTTACCTGCCCACCTTGTAACACCCACCATACATTGTGTTGGAAGCTTCTGCTCAGGAGAAGACAACCAAGGAATAGCAGGCTTGTTGTAGAAATGGACAGAAGCCCCTTAACTAAGCAGACTAGGGAAACTTGAACAGCTCTTGGCAGCAGTGAACTTATTTCTAGCGGATGTTATTACCACTTCACATGCTTCATCCATTTTTCAAAAATGTGACTTAAGAGTTTTGTGCCTTCGGGTGAAGGAAGGGGTTGGCGGATTGAACGTGCGCCGCATGTAGGGATATGAGCTTGTATACATGTTTATGGTGCAGGTATGTTCAGCCGTCTACAGTTAGAAAAAGGGTTTGCGTGCTTAGCCTCACTCCCAAGAAACTGAACAGACAACTGGAAGGTAAGGCAGAAACTGCCAGATATTGAAGGTCTTTCGGTATAAACCCAGGGCTATTTTTAGTTTTCTAATGTAAAAAGTCAGTGAGATGAAGAGTGAAGTGATCCGTTTCCAGCAGAAAAACTAGCTGAATCTTCATTAATAATTCCTTATAGAAAGCCGTGTGCCTTTATCTGACAGCCTGACAAGCCATACTAAACAACAGTTACTGCAGGGATGTAAGAGATAGAATCTCAACACCAAGCCTTATGGAGGTGCCATTGTCATGTTACATTAAGACAAGAAAAACCTCCCTCTTAGTAGAGAGATGTTGCAAGAGGGTTATTTTATCAGGACGTTAGGAAAATGTGACTGTGACATTCCACTTTGGTATTCTGATTTGGGGATGCACTGGAAATTAGATTGGATAACTGGTGTGCTGGGAAGAAAGAAGAAGAAAACAAAAACTAAGAAAAATCAAACCCCAAACCAAAACCCAAAAAAACCCTGATCTTGTCCTGGATCTGCCAGTCAGTGATCATGAGAAATAGCCCACATCAAAATCCTAGCCGTGAACAGCTCAGAGCGGTGGGGAAGTGAAGGTTTCCAGTTGAATGTCATGGCTGACTTCCCAGTGGTCTGGTGGATAGGTCATTGGACTGGGAGTTGGGTAGCCTGAGATCCCATTCCTCACTTTGCTGTTGTCCTATTGCATAATATATGGCAAGTCACTTCTCCCCTCTGTGCTTCTATAGAAATAATGGAGATGCTTTGCGATCTACGGACGGAAAGAAAGACAAAGGAGATTTTTGGAAGGGGCTTAGTATTATTTTCTGAACCAAGAACCTGAATCCAAAACACTTTTGACAAATTCAGATCTAGATCCAAACTGAAGGTCTTGGGATCCATGTCCGCTGCTACTGGAAATGATGTGATCCAGTGCCCATTTTGTGGATGTGACAATGGAGGGAAAGGGCAATTGTTAAAGTTGCGTGTCTGGGCCAATTTCAAAATGGCTGGTATGCCCCGAGCTACTGGCTTGTTTGCTTTCCTCCCTCTTCCTGATCTTATCTGTATTTCCCAAACCTTGTCTGTCAGGCCCTGCCTTTGTTAATAACCCTCCAGGCCTCTCAGAGCAAAGGTTGCCCAACAGCTTTCTCTTCTTCCTGCTGCCTGTCAGGAGAGGAAATCACAACTTTCAGGAGACTCTGACACGGAGGGAACGGAACGGGATAGCACACCGGGGTCAAGGGTAAGAATGTACGAAGAAGTGAGAAACCACAGACGCTGCAGCCGGTGCTGCACAGGAAAGGCCCCGGGTCTGTTTTTCCTTGTTAACTACCTTGGGATGCTCCAGGAAGAAATACAGCAGGTTTTGTATCTGATCCACACCGCAAAGCACAAATAACTGCCAATGAACAATTCAGCACTATAGCCTGAACTGACACCTAATAAACTTGGCCTGTGGAAAAAGCCTCTGAAGTGGCTCCGCTCCTTCCTCTCGGACAGAAACAAAAAGGCATTGTGGACAACCGGGCCTGCATTTACAGGGTCAGTTCTCTCCCCTCCTCATCCAACATTTATATGGAGATGTTGGAAGCTCTGGTGAGACAGCAAAGGTTGAAGTGCCAGCAGTACACAGGTGACATTCAGCTAGACATCTCCTTTTCATCCTGCAATGGAAGTTCCATGCCACAGCTAGTCTCATGCCTAGCGGAGATCAGTGCCTGAGGAAGCTGGACCTGGACAAGACTGAAGTGACTCTGGTAGGAAGAGGGAAGAGTTTTGAAGAAATCTCCTCCCTAGAAACCCCATCTATTGGCAAGACCTGTCCTCATACTGAGGACCCCAAGGTTTCTGACTAATTTAACAGACTGCAGTTCATGCAGACAAGTGTGCTTTAGGGGCAAAAAGAAAATCCCCATTCCCATCAGTGGATGGCTTGAAGATTGCACTCAGATCGTTGGACTCGGATCTGGTCGCAAAGGTCCATGCATTGGTAACATCTAGGCTTGGCTACTGCAATTCTCTACATATATCTAGAAATGAAGCCCCATACCCTGAAAAGTGTCCAAATAGTTCAGACTGCAGCAGCCCGGTAACACAGGTCATTGGGAACATGTCACCCCTATTCACTGCTCTCTGTATTATTGCGCACAGGGAGTTCAAGGTCTCTGTCCTGATTTTCAAAGACCTGTATGGAATTTGACCTGGCTACTGCAGAGAACGACTCCTCACATGACCATGACCCAGCCCTCCCAGCATTATCCCATCACACCAATGACAGCGTGGGATGACGGAGGTGGTGAGGATATTGTGGGAGACATAACTTCACAGGGGCTGTAGCCAGACAAAGTAAGAATGACCACTAGGCTCGCTGAAAGTTTGGAGATTTTGTTTTTCTGAGGAAAAGTCAATTTTTTGACCAAAGAAGCCACTTTCCTTAAAAACTGTCATTTAATTGAAAACCCAATTTGTCATGGATAAAGTTTATGCCCCAGAATTTTCAGCCAGCCCTATAAAATACAAAACCTTCTCACCGTCATTAGGAAACAAACAAATTAACGATGTAAAATGGTCTTTAAAGGTTGTGTAGAATTCTACAATCACTGAAGTGCAACCCACTCAGCGTAATGATTATAATAAATAATAACACTACCTCACAGCTCTAAAATAAGGCTTTTTTAAAAATCTGTAGCTCTGAGAGACTTCCAAAGGATGTCAATTACCATTTTGCAGCTGAAGAAACGGAGGTACTGATTACTGAAATGATGTGTCACCAACAGGCCAATGGGAATAGAAGCTAAGAGCACCAGACACTATCAGCTTGGCCACACTGCCTACAAGTCAAATAAAGAGCCATTGATCAGTGACAATGAAAAAGAGTTGGAAGAAGGTGTGGAGCGTACAAGAGGCAAATTCTGTTTTTTAAAGTAAATTCTTTTATGGGACTAAAAATTTCTCAATTTTGGAGTTAAATGCATTTTTGTGCCAAAAACAGGCCTTTGTGGGACAGAGGGAAATTAGAATCCAGAAAAAGGGACCACTGGGAGGTAGCCAAATGCCAAACAGAACCCTTCTGGGATACTGAAAGTTGTGAGAACATTTCCTATTTTCCTGTTAATAGTTTCATATTTGTTTTTCAGATCACACAGAGAAGCCAAGTCAATACCCTGGGCTGTGGCTGGCAGCCATTCACAGATCTGTGTCTGGAATATCAGACAATGTTTCGCACAAGTGTCCTGGAAAAAGAAAAAAGAAGGTTTCATGGGGAGAGGTCTATAGAGAAGCAAGCAACGAAACAAAGAAAAACAGAATCACACTGAAAGACATAATGAGCATGTCTTCCAAGAACCATCTGAAAACCCTTTCCTTAACTGCTGAACTTATCTTTCTTATTCAAGGATGACTCCTGCTAATAGAAGCCTGGTGGAAAAGCTGCCAGTTACACAAACCAAGACAATGCTATGAACATGCATGAGCAGATATCTACAGATCAAGACAAATATAAACAATGCTTGAAAACTAATTAGAAGTGTACATGGATAATCACAACGGGAAATGCAAGCCAAAAAAAGCGATCGAGAGAGAGAAACAAATAAACATGCGCAACTCCCTTCCAGAAGAAGCGAATGCCATGAAAAAAAGCAATTGACAGGGGCAGGAGAAAGAATTTCAGAATTATCTTCAAAGTGCAATGATTTGGGGGAAATACTTTTCCAGAAGGTAGGCTGTTTGGATTAGAAAATTGTATTATGTTATAACTCAAGATGCTGAAGTCAAGAAAAGAGTAAAAGATTAGCATACCAGCACGTAATTCAGAGATAAAGCTGACATGGTAAGTAATAAAATACTAAACTGCTAGTCTCTGCTGCCACCGAAGTGAGCGGCAAAACTCCTGCTGATTGCTATGAGGCAGAATAGGCCCCATGAGAGATTAGTTCAATTCATAACTCCTGAAGGGTTCAATCACAAATCCTGCCGCATCCTGTGCTGGGGAGTAAGGAGCCGAGAGGCTCTGGGATTGGGACAAGCGCAAAGGCGAGTTGCTTTCCTTGGCAGGGAGCTGAGAATCAGGACCATAAATCTGCATTTGCCAAGTGGTGGAGATATTCAAGTGAGGCCATTGGAGTGGAAAAAGAAGAGCAGATCAGAAGGGCAGGCCTGAGCAAATATATCTGACTAGAACAAAGGAGAGGAATTTCCAGGGATTTTTTTCCTCTGGATCTTATGGGTCTAGATATGGAAATGTTACTTTAATTGCACATCTTTCCCCAAGTCTCAGCGGGAACAAACAAAGGCAACAACAGTGTATTATAAAGAATACTGCAGTATCAAAAACTGCTCCACATTTTGGGTTGCAATTTCCAAGCCCTTTGATGGGTTGACTTATAGGTGGATTTCCACAGGCTTGTGTACAATGGTTAAGTTAATACAGCTAAATTCATTAGCGGCTTCAAATTAACCATTTTAATGTTGTGTGAAGGTTGACTCGGAACTCATCTTATTCAAAGGTTTCCTGTACAATACTCCACTTGAAGGGGTTAAGTTAACTGGGTAGGGTGGCAAATCCCAGATGCCCTGTTCTAGACTTTACCCACAACTATTAGCCTAGATGGTCTTGCAAAGAGCTATGGTACAAGCTGCGATGGACATTTACAACACATACTTTGATTCTCTACAGAGGAAAAAGGACACCAAACTATCTAAACTCCTACATGCCACAAAGGGCCACAATAGCGGTTCCCTTAATTCACCCAACAATATTGTTATTCTATCCAGCTATACTCTTAGCCTGGCAGAAGAGTCTGTCCTATCTCGGGGTCTCTCCTTCTTCCTTACCACCCCCACGAACATGATACAGGTCTGTGGTGACCTAGAATCCTACTTCCAACGTCTCTGACTCAAGGAATATTTCCAACACACACTGAACAGCACACTAACCCACAGAAACCTTCCTACCAATGCTACAAAAAGAAGGCTTCTGCATGGACTCCTCCTCAAGGTCGAAACAACAGACTGAACTTCTACATAGATTGCTTCCGTTGATGTGCATGGGCTGACATTGTGGAAAAGCAGCATCACTTGCCCCGTAACCTCAGCTGTGCAGAACACAACGCCATCCACAGCCTCAGGAACAACTCTGACATCATAATCAAAAAGGCTGACAAAGGAGGTGCTGGCTGTCGTCATCATGAATAGGTTGGAATATGAACAAGAGGCTGCTAGGCAACTCTCTGACACCACATTCTACAGGCCATTATCCTCTGATCCCTCTGAGAGTTACAAAAAGAAGCTATACCATCTGCTCAAGAAACTCCCTAAAGAAGCACAGGAACACATCTACACTGACACACCCCTAGAGCCCCAGCCAGGGATATTCTATCTGCTATCCAAGATCCATTAACCTGGAAATCCTGGACACCCCAGGTTCTCGGGTATTGGCACTCCCAGCTATCTTTGAGACATCACCGACTTCCTGAGGAAACTACAATCCATTGGTGATCTTTCAGCCCATCAGGAATAGTATCCCCAATAATGTCATGGCAAACCTGGTTGCTGAACTTTGTGACTTTGTCCTCATCCCCAACTATCTCAGATTTGGGGACAATATAAACCTTCAAGTCAGCAGCACTGCTGTGGGTACCAGCATGGCCTCACAGCATGCCAACATTTTTATGGCTGACTTAGAACAATGCTTCCTCGTTTCTAGCACCCCTACTCTACTTGCGCTACATTGATGACATATTCATCACCTGGACCCATGGGAAGGAGGCCCTTGAGTAATTTCAGAATTTCAACCTGACGCAAATACTCACCAGCAACTACACACCATGCAACAAAAACACGAATCTAGGAACCAATCCCTTCAATAAACCCCGTTGCCAACTCTGTTCACATATCTATTCAAGGGACACCATCATAGGACCTA
This sequence comes from Sternotherus odoratus, assembly GCA_032164245.1. Lineage (NCBI taxonomy): Eukaryota > Metazoa > Chordata > Testudines > Kinosternidae > Sternotherus > Sternotherus odoratus. Next base: position 14,379,144 of record JAVMKO010000011.1, on the reverse strand, counting down.
ATCACATTAGCCACACCATCAGGAGCTCATTCACCTGCACATCTGCCAATGTGATGTATGCCATTATGTGTCAACAATGCTCCTCTGCCATGTACATTGGCCAAAGCAGACAGTCTCTATGCAAAAGAATAAATGGAAACAAATCAGACATCAAGAATTGTAATATTTAAAAACCAGTAGGAGAACACTTCAATTTCCCTGGACACTCAGCAACAGACTTAAAAGTGTCAATTAGTGAACAAAAAGACCTCAGACTTCAACGATAAGCTGCAGAACTGGAATTAATTTGCAAACTAAACATCATCAAATTAGGCCTGAATAAAGAGGGAGGGATGGGTCACTACAAAAAGTAATTTTCCCTCTCCTCACACCTTCTTGTCAACTGTTGGAAATGAGCGATGATGTCCACCTTGATTACATTGGCCTCGTTAGCACAATAGTAATTTTCCCTCTCTTGAGATTTACCCCTTCTTTTCAACTGTTGACAATAGGCCACTTCCACCTTAATTAAATTGGCCTCGTTAGCACTGACCCTCCACTTGGTAAGGCAACTCCCATCTTTTCATGTGTTGTAATATATATACTGCTTACTGTATTTTTCACTCCATGCATCTGATGAAGCGGGTTTTAGCCCATGGAAGCTTATGCCCAAATAAATTAGTTAGTCTCTAAGGTGCCACAAGGATTCCTCATGGTTTTTGTTGATACCGACTAACATGGCTACCCCTCTGAAACCTATAAGAATATGGAAGAATCAAAGTGAACTGTGATAGCATGGGCTCCCCCGCCCCAATGATGGAAATAGCCCACACCCAGAATAAAAGACAAAAGGACCTAATTCTGTTCCTTCCTGGGGTCCAAATAAGAGTCCTGCCTTGCTGGGATATAAACAGGTTTCATAATAAAAGTTCTCACTGCTCAGCAGGCCATCAAAACACCTTCCTGCATTGCATACAGCCTTTCCACCAAGGGCCCATGCCTTTCCTCTTCCTCTTTCTATACGTGTCAGCTGGGCCTCATAGGTTAACAAACACCAGCTGCATCCACTCCCCAGACACTTAACCCCTTGCTGTCTGCTTCCAAACCTGGCAGACCTGACCGGAAAACAGGGTTTGGGCCTTGGCCGGATGCTATGGCGCTAAGGGCCATGTACATATTTTTACCGAAATAGACAGGAGTGAATCAGTGGTTCTCAGCCTTTCCTGTACTGTGACCCCATGTTACCAAAACTTCAGGACCCCTCTCCTCTTTAAACATAAATAAAGACGGGCGGAGGGTGGGGTGGGAGGGAAGCGGCAGGGTCAAACCCCCTGAAACCTGGTTACAACCAATCTGGGTGGTGGAATCTCCAGGTTGAGAATTAAAGGATTAGATACATTGTTTGGATTGTGTGGCCACAAACTGATTGTCCCAAGGACTCTTGGGATCCAGCAGGTGTTATGTCTACATGCACCCAAGAGCTTGCCTCTGGGAGTACGTTTCTGGGGTACACAGATAGACTGTTGAGTTAGGATCCCTTTCAGTTTACTCCCCTGGTGGAGTCATTGTGGGTGTTAATACACATTTTGGGGCTGTCGTTTTAACAACCAAATTACCCTTTGGGACTGCCCCTTAGTTAAGCAAAACATGTCCAGGCTGCAGTAGCAAGTATCGTATGATCTCATCATGTACGCTGTGATAGAGGAAGGACAGGGAGCTGTGGCAGAGTGTTTGAGGGGAGATATATCAGCTCCAGGTTCATTAGGGCGTGGCTCCCTGTAGACTAGGGAAGCAGGCAGCAGGTTAATTAGGAGCACCTGCTGCCAATTAAGGCCTTAATAAAAACCCCTGCCTCAGGCAGACAGGTGTGGGTGTTTGGAAGGAGTTTGGAGGCGTTGGAGCAGAGAGCAGTTTGGAGGCGTTGGAGCAGAGAACAGTTTGGAGACGTTGGAGCAGAGAACAGTTTGGAGGCGTTGGAGCAGAGAGAGTTTGAAGAAGTGCTGTGGTGAGCTAAGAAAGAACCAGACCTTAAGTAAAGGAACACCTGGCTTGTGTAGAGAGAGGGCAGGAAGCCCCCCACAAGCTGAAGAGTAAGAGAGGGAAGTAGTCCAAGGGAAGGAGTAGCTAATCCCAGTGGTTTACCGCTATCCTCAGGGCCCCTGGGCTGGGACCCGGAGTAGAGGGCGGGGCTGGGACCCGGAGTAGAGGGCGGGCCCGGGTCCCTCCCTCTCCCCTTCTCCCCTCTAGGATACTTGTGGGACAGTTAATACTCTGTTCAGAGGCAAGAAAAAGGCTCCCTGAATTCCCCCACAAGAAGAGAAAGCGCAGGACCCATCAATATCGTGGGAGTAATTTGCCACAACGCATATATGCTACTCAGGAACGGCACGGATTTCTGCTTTTCTCTAAAGTGGTGAATGACAGTTGTGGACAGATGAAAGCAAAGGGGAACATGAAACACTGATTTCAAAACACTCTTTCCTCCTCCCCCTCATCTTGGCAAAAATGCACATCTGTGGGCAGTTTTTGCGATGTCCTCATCAACAGGAACGACAAGCATTTGTCATTCTTTGGTCTGCTGGAAAACCAGAGTGTGGGGAACACGGCCCCCACTGACCATGTTTTTCATTTCACCCGAGCTGTCAAGTAGCTTAACTGAAGTTAGCCAGGACGTACACAGATCAGGACAGAACAGTTTCTGCAGACACCTACAATAAGCTCTCCTGTATGGCTCACCGCATTGGGGGCAGTTTGGCTGTGTAACTTAGGATGTGTGTCATGTTCCCATGCAGATGAATGCAAATATGTCATTTAAATCCGCAACTCGGATAATGAAAACTGATAAATATGTAAGTGCGTCTGGGTGGCCCCGTATCGACACAAAACAAAATGCGTCTCCAGCCTAATCGTTCTAAATGAATCCCCTGAAAAGGGTGATACAGATTGCAGTGGAAGAGCGGCACTGTTTTCACATTTACTAACGTGATAGGGGCATTACACAGCCATTAGGGATGATTGAAAAAATTTAATTTACTTCCAGCTTTGCTAAGGTTTCACCCATTCTCAGCCACTCAAGAGAGTCTCTCTCTTCTGGTAGCGTGTTTCCCCATGGAAAGGTGGGAGCATACCATGGCCGAGCAACATGAGCAGTATGGAGGTGTCTGTTGAGCTTGCCTAATAGCTAATTAGTTAAGGAAGCAAGGGTTCAAATCCTGCACCAGTAAAGTCAATAGGAGTTTTACCATGGTCTCCAATAGGAGCCGGACAAGAGCCCAAATAAACTGACCAGGAACTCAGTCCTGCAAACACTTAAAACACCTGAGTAACTTTAGTCATGTGAGTAATCCCACAGAAAGTTCACATGAGTAAAGTAACTTCAAAGAGTGGCAAGACTGGGACCTCTAATGATGCCTGATTTCAGCCTCTTGGTCAGAAAAGAGGCTGGACGGCTCAGAGGTTTGACCATGGCTTGATCAATCACATTTTAAGATGAAAGTAGTAAGACATTGACACGCGAACTCATCTTTGATGAGTTAATTTGAACTAATCTCGAACCTTCACTGATTTTTAAGTCACACTCACAGCTTTCTATAATTATTGCTATAGAGGCGTAAGGTGAGGTAAATAAATCTCACCATGATGTACAACTGGTTGGGTGATTTTTGACAAACATTTTCATTATTTCCCTTGAATTGTCCGTTCCCAGAGTCTCTTTACTCCCTGTGAATAGACACTCAATCCCTCCCTCCAAGGTTTCCCTCCCTCCAATGTGAGCCTCCCCACCCCCAGATTTGCAAAGTACCCAGACAAGGTATGTTATTGTCATGCAAACAATCTCTGTTATTTTATTGCCATCTACTTTTGGCCTCCTGAGACTCCTAAGCAGCCCAACCCTGTTCTAAGATTTATCAACACAATGAAGTTAAGGCCTACAACATACTTATTCCAAAGGCTAATCACTAGCATCTTGAAGCTTCAATGTGGCCCAATAGGCTCTGCTTCAGTCACTTTTCAGACCATGAGTATCTCTCTCACTTAGACAGGGATTTAAGCCACGGCATTTGGAAGCAGACGGTGAACCTCAAAGCTCTAGAACTGGAGTTTTGGTTTAGCCCCTGATAAAGTTAGGGGTCATTTGCAAATTACAGACCCAGTTTTGGAATTATGATGCATCTAAAGTAGGGAGATGTTTGAATCTGGAATTCTGGTTCAGGTCCAATCTTAATATTCCCGTTCCTAAGTAGAGAGGCAGCTTTATTTTATGTATTTTATTTATTTATATTTGGCCATTGATTCTCTGAGACTTATTGGTGAGGTCTCTGCTTTGTCCTGGTTTCCACCTTACTGGCACTTTCCTTGGGGAAGTTTACCATGATGACAGTCCCGGCTTTTATTCTGAAGGTTAATAGCAATTTTCTTAGGACTGCAGAAACTGTGTTGCCATTCTTTTGTGCTAATCCTAAATGTGATAAAGGGGCGAGTTTTCAAACACTGGATTTCCAAAGGACTTTGAAGATTTAACTTCACAGAACAAGTAATTTTAGAGCTTCTAACAGACTGGGGTTTACGTGGGCCAAGGAAGAAAGGGCAGAAAGAAGGCAGGAAAGGGTATAGTAGACAGATGGATATCCAGCTGTGTTGATGAAGAAAGAAAGTTGGGGGCAGGGGAGGGAGGAGCAGTCTACCAGGGTTAAGGCTGAGAACAGATCAACATTGTGGGCAGAATGCCAAAAGGAATAATAAAGGATACATGTTTGGCTGCAAAATGGAGCTCAGTAAATACATTTTCTGAGCATTATCCAGTAGCTGTTTGTTCATCAAAGGGTGCTGTGTCAAAGGATACTTCCTTTCGTCACAGTTTTAAAAGCGGCAGCAACTGGGGAATGTGCAGAGTCAACATTTCGGTACCTCACCCTGCAGTCACCACATGCTCTAAACTCCTAGTCCAGTGAGGGGTTTAAAAAATAACAATAATTGCAAGATCAGACCATTGTGGGTAAAATGATGACAAATTATGGGTGGGACATAGAGGAACAGATGTTCAGGATGTATTATAAATGCACAAACTATGTGACAGACCTGCCTCATGGTGTAAATGTAATCCAGATTGTTCAAGCAAGTCTAAAAGACACAGAGCCCTTTGTTAATAGAAAGAGGGTGTGACAGCAACTGAACTGGTTTTCAAAACATAACTCCCAAAGTCCAGGGTGTTGGCGTTTAGAGGTTTGTTTCAGCCACTCTAAAGAAATGGGTAAGCCACAAAATCCAGATCTGGGTTTGGACTCCAAGCACATCCCAAGTTCTGTCAGGTTTGGGCCAACATATGAATTGTTATTAAAATGTTTGCTTTGATGTTAAGAAAATGTGGTTTGCGGTATTTGTTTGTTACCTAAGCTTTCAGGTTTTTATACAAAATGAAGGGGACTGCTCCCCTTCCTCCCCCCTCCCCCCGCCTTCCCCAATCCTAAATTATCCCTTAAATCAAGCCATGTTGGATACCACACACAAAAGGACACACATATTGGTAGAGAAGATGCAGTGTTTTCCAGACACAACACTGGTGCATAACCCATCACAGAGTCAGCTGCTGCTGCTCCTGTTGTTTTATTCCCTAGAATACTGTCTCGGAGAGGCAGCTCTTCTGGGAGCAACATAAGAAGATGTTCCTCTCTCCTGCACCAGATGAGATCATTGGTAAGCCAGGCAGTGGTGTGAGAGAGACCTGCAGACACCTCAACAAGATCAGAGACACTGTTGTTCTTTAAAGGGGAGAGGGAAAAAAACCCATATTGGGCTGCAAGCTTCCTTAGGGTAGTCCCAGTGGGGAAGGAACAATCTGTGCCAGCTGTCAGGAGCATTAAGGTGTCCAAAATCCATGGATGAGAACAGTGCATAATGATCCAAATATTGCAATGATCTAGTGTTGCATCAGATGATTATATGAAGCCTTTCCTAACAGGAGACAATAGCCAAAATTTTCAGACCTAACTGTAGTGGACATTATCAGTTCCTGATTGTAGCAGTGCTTCAAACAGTATTGCTGCATTGATTTTTGTTTTGTTTAAGTTTTCTCACTTTCACCCAATGCCATTTGACTCTCCATTGGTGGCAAAGGGCGAATGTTTGGTCATTATGAAAATCCAGCTTCAAATTACAACTGGAAAGCAAAAGGAAAATAGGACCTTTTTGTTCACCATAGAAGCATGATGCACTTAAGGATCAAACCAGCAAAGGGGGGTGGGAGAGTGAGGGCTGACGGATGCAGAGAGAACCCTTTTCCCCTTTCAAAAATGAAGTAATTAGTTTAGGAAAAATAAACAGCACAGACGGGGCGATCCTTTTGTTAGGCGTTTATAATGGGATCCTCACTCCCAGTCAGACATAGTGGCAAGATGGTACCAGATTGTACACACTGTTGAAAGCAGGGAGTCAGGCAACACTAAATTACTTTCAAAGGCCTCCATCTGGGGAATCGTAATTTTTGAAAGCAGGCAATATTTCCATTGTGTACAGCATGCTTCTGCTAGCACGGTACCACATGCTTATCAGGGACCGTCTGAGATAATGGACATGAACAGATTCCCCACAGCAAACATGTGTTTTTCCTCTGGTTTCAAGTATCAGATGGAAACTTTGGTTATAATGGACGGTTTCCCAGATATTTATGGGTATTGTGACTAGGGAGAGGGAGCTGGGCTGGGCAGCTGGCAAGCATTGGCATGAACAGAAAGAGCTACAGAGATTTCATTTCCTACAAAATAATTCTTCACAAGCTGGATAATCTTTAGTTAAACAAATCCTCTATGAAAAGAAAGATTTTATATATTCCGTGAAATACTTGGAATAACAATTGCCTAAGTTCTTACTGTCGCGGAGCAAAAACACAAAACAAACAACTGATTTACATTTCCCCATATTACTTTCAGAACAAACTTTTTCTAACACTATATCTCCCAGTCCATGACTGCAGACTGCATTTAAATATATTGGAGAGAGACAGACCATGGGAAAGGAGATTTTGAGTCACATTGCAAGCAGCGTAAACCTTCAGGATAATTGAAATGATACATATTGCAGGAGCTGTTCAACTAAAACCACACTAGGAAGAGACGCGCCAGCCAAAAAAACGACTGGTAGCATGGGTGAGTTTGCTATCATGAAACCTTGAAATTTGAAAGGGGAAGAGATTCAGCTGGATGGGAAGTTTAAAAACCTTTTGAGAAACTGTCTTATAGGTCCCACACCACAGAGTTGGAGCAGATTGTGAAGTCAGACACAACAACTCATTGATAAGTCTAATGTAGATCCACAGAGGCACCATGAAATGTTTAAGCCAAAAACACAGATTTTTGCAGTGGGAGGAAGGCTTAGAGGGAAAAAACAGGGACCAAATATGTTGTTATTTCTGGAAAGGGAAAGGACAGGGGCACAAGTGACTTCTGGAGAGTATGGCAGGGGAGGGGAGGATAGAAGCAATGAGGAGAAAGGGGCAGGCTTCTGGGAGACAGGGGCTTCATCTTCCCTTTATCCTCTTTCAATTCCTACAACTCTCTCCTTCTCGCCTGTCACAGATGCAGACGTTTCTCATCTTCTTTCCTCCTCTAATCCCTCCACTTGCCCCAGCGATCCCTACCTCCCTAGCACCTACTCTCATCCCTTCCTGTAGTCTTCTGTTTAACCTCTCTGTGTCCTCTTGCTCTTCCCCATCACATCACAAACATGGTAGAGTCACTTCCATTCTAACAAAAATCTACCCTTGACCCCACTTACCTCTCCAAATACTGCCCCATCTCCCTTCTTATCTCTCAACTCATTACACCTGCTGTTTACAACTGTTATCTGGAGTTCCACTTCTCCAACTCCATCCTAGACCCTTTCCAATCCATCTTCCACTCCCCTGAAACCACTATCAGAGTTTCTAAGGACCTCTTCCTGGCCAAAGCAATACTTCATCCTCATCTTCCTTCACCTGTCAGCTGTTATTGACAGCATCGACCATGCTCCTCTTCTTTAAATCTTGGCAACCAGAACTCTGTCCTCTCGTGGTTCTCCTCCTATCTCTCTAAATGCTCCTTTGGTGGATCTGTTGGAGAATCCTGCACATTCCCACCTTCTAACTTTCTAATGGTGGCAGGGTAGGAGTACCCATGGAGCTCTGTCCTTAGCCCCTTTCTCTTCTCTCTCTACACCTTATCTCTAGGCAACCTGATCCTCAAATCCCAATTTAACTATTTTTCTATGTTGATGACTCACAGATCTACCTCAACAGACCGACTGCCCAGACTAAAATCTCAGCCTCTCTCTTTCTGACATCTAGTCACAGACATCTAGCCATCAGTTCAAGCTCAGCGTGGCGAACGCACAGATCTTAATCTACCCCTCCAAGACCTCGCTGCCATCTCCTTTCTTGATCGCTGTGGACTCAACTTCCTGTCAGTCGGGCCCGTAACTTTGGCATCATCTTTGACACAGAGCTCACTGTGTGTATCCCTACACAGCACACCAAGCTTGGACCCAAGCCCCCCTTCCCATGCACACTCAAACCTGATTCCCCATCAGAAATCACTCTGGGCCCAGGTTGCAGGAGGTGGGTCAAAGCCTAAGCCCCACAGTCCTTTTACAGTCAACAACCTGCATGCAAACAACTTTGAACTCTGGATTCAAATTTTGCATCTGCTCTAAATGTCATGCATATAAGCTATCCAATGACAAGTAGGATTTCTCTCCATTCTGCACTTCGCTTTCATGAATATGTACCCCCGCAATTATGCTCTTGTAGGGGGAAGTTAATGATTTGCCTCTAGATTAAGTTTACATGTTCGATGAACTTTAAATCAATTAAACATTTTCATTTCCCTTTAAAAGCACGGGGAAGGTATTTTTGCCATTTTGATTTTGGAGGTCAGCTGATCACACATTTACTTAATCAAGAATATATTGTATGTCTCCAGGTCAGTGGCTTCCACATGATACAAACACATAAAACTCATGCAGTCTTTCTGGGAAATTAATTCATACAGACAGACTTAGGAAATAATGATCTAAATTTAACTTTAAAAGTACATTTAGTGTTCATGGAAGCTGCTGCACTGACTGCCCTGGAGACAGACATCCTCCATCCTCAGCATAGGTACAGTATCCAAAGTGGCAGTCCAAGAATCCTTCGGGCTTCAATCCTTATACTCCTCAGGGGCATGAGTAACTCCAACTCCAACCCTGTTCACGGCTTGATCTTACAACTGAGCATTCTGATCCCCATCTATCAATGTGTTTAGCTTTATGCAAGTGAGTCATTCCAGTGAAGTCAATGGGATGACTCACTTGCTTAATTTTAAGTGCGTGCTTAAGTGCTTTTCTGGATCGGGGCCGGCCTCAAGCAAGCCCTTTGTCTCTGGCTCTCTGCTGATGATATTTTGGATGTGGATATTAGGAAATAGACCAAACCCACCATAAGCCCCCAAACTGCCCTCTCGTGGTAGTAATTACTTGGTTGCAACAAGAGGTGTGATGTTCCCTATTTCTGATTCCTTCAGCCACTTGATCTGTTTCATGCACACTTTTCTCAGCATACAGGAGTAACTACCCCCAGGCACTCTCCCTTGGTAGGGTAATGGCTGAACATTGTTCCCTATCCTTTGGAGTGATGCTTGTTGCCCCACATCCCTGTTGCATCCTTCCCTGTCACTGCACTCTCCTCCCATGGCTCAACTCTCAAGCTGTTAATAATGCATTGGCGGGTGCCCTTGTGTCGTTCTGGGAAGCCAAGCACAATGTCTTTAGAGCCTCCGCTAAATATTTTATGGGCTCCACTGCAATCTCTTCTCGAAACATTGCTTCCCAGAGTCCTTTGGACTGCCGCGGAGGCTCCGGTGGTGTTTTTAATGGCAAAGCCCTTTAAGATTGCTATTTATGTCACACGCTGCTTAAAAATAAATTTGGCTGCTGTGCTGTCTGCTTCGCATAACAGAAGTGACAAGCTTTCCTGTTAGCGGCGAGTAGATAATCACACTTCGTGCGTTCGGTTTGAGCTCTAATGATTTCTTAAACATTTTAAAATGATCTAAATGAGAGTATTTGGGCATATTGACAGGCTTGTAATACTGTTTGTTCTCAATACATCACTGCTCACTGGTATCTACAGGCCTAGCCTCCCATTGTAATTATAGCCTACAGAAGGCTATAATTGTCCAACAAAGGGAATCCATTCAGGTCAAAACAGTATTTGAAAACCATTAAGGCTAGGCTGGTCTGCTCGGGGGTACGGCAGCAACTCACTGCTGTGTTAATTGGTAGTCACAGATGTGGGCATAGAAAAAGCAGCAAGTGGAGGTTGGGTGAAAATCAAGCTGATATAATTAGTGTGAGTTGGTAGAGAGATGGACACAGCCTTCCATGCAAAAGAAGCTGCTTGCTTGCCAGCTACCAAGCATGGCTGTTCCTGACTGCCGGGGCTGGAGATAGTGCCCCGTTTCCATCTGGTCGGAGGATGCAACTCTGAAGTGGCAGACCGAATCTCCAGACCAGACAAAACACGTCTTCCATAGCACAAAAGGGAAGGGCTTAACAGACAGGGGGAGGAAATCACTGTGAAATCAAACCTCACTGAGCACAAATGCTTCATCCTGGAGAGGCCTCTTAATTGAGGCACCCCTGTGGACAGCTCGTTAGAGCAACTTTGCTGATTAAGAGAAGAGTTGGTTCACTGTCATTGAGCTAAATCTGTTCCCTGGGAGACATTCCAATAAAGTTCCATCTCTGTAGCCCTTCTAGGCAGACTGGCTAGCTGGGCTTCCCTGCATATTAACCAAAGTGGTGACCAGATCAAGTTCTGATGCAGTGTGGCTAGCCCGTGTGGATGGAGCCAAAACATGAGATGGATGCTGGGAAAACCCTCACAGAGATTCCCACCCATCACTTCACCAGAAGGGGATGGAGTCTGTTCTCTGCAGACCAGGCTACAGAACCTCCCTAGGACCATCCCAGTATCCCAGGGAACCCCTCGGAGGCTCTTATCCCTTTGGACAGACGCTGGCCCCCCAGAGACCTCCTTCCAATGGACCTAGGCTACCGGAGATTCTCCTAGATGTTCCGAGGGTTCCCCCTCCCCAAGAGCGCTTTGCAGAAAGGTTATAGACCCAGGCTGGATTCCTTTTTTCTTTGGCAGCTTTGTGGTGCTGTGTTCCCTCCACTCAGCCGGTCCATTTCTCCTCAGCCTGCTGCTTACCTCACTAGGGTGGAGCACCACAGCCAAGGAGAGGCCTTAGCTGGGTTCAGGGTAGGTCCTGCAAGTGTAACCCATACACCTCCTGGGTGTTCTCTCCTATGTAGTGGCACCCAGACCATTTAGAGAGTGTTAAATGAGTCTGCTCTGCAGCCATTTGTCTTTTAGCTCATGCAGTAGAGGTCCCTCAGTCGATCCTGCCCAACGACAATCAGCGTCTGTTGGCATTACACAAGGGCAACTGACCCCTCTATTTCTGCACAGGACTGAGAGATCCCTGAACCAAAGGGCCCCTCTATGTGTGGAGCTAGGAGGTGCCAGGACACCAAAATGAGAGCTAGGGATAGGTTGACCTTGTGGTGTTTGAGCGCTTGAGGACCTCTGAGACTAATAGTCAAGACAAGGAGTTTGCTAAATTACCTAGCGTTTGCACAGTTTTATAATCTGTCAGTAAGCAAGGTGGCTCTTCTCAGTCGGATTCAATTTAAAAACTCCCCCATCTTGTTAGTTAGAAGAAAGCCCTTATCATTCCTCAAGAGCTAGGGTGGCCCAATATAGTGCCCTCAATTCAGCACACACACCATTTTTCAATGAGTCTCTCTCTCCCCCCTTCTCAGAGCTCCATTTTTCACCTATGGATTTTCTCTCTCTCCTCTTTTGCCAGCGTCTCTCCTAGGGGAAGAGTAAATCCAACAACAGAGTCTGAGTCAAGCTTTCATACCTAGGAAGTTTGAGTGGGTGCACAATTAGACAAAATAAGGTATTATTTGTATTGCAGACGAGTCTAAGATCCCTAATCATGGACCAGGAACCCATTGTACTAGGATTTGTACAAACACAGAACAAAAGGATGGTCCTTACCCAAAAAGCTTTCAAGCAAAGTAACCATCCCTAGATACAATCTTATTTTACACACACACACACACACACACTTCTATGCTAGAAATCATTAACGGAGACCTGACATTCAATCCCATGGGTGTGCGAACCCTGTTTCCCATGCGGAGTCCCATTTACTTTGCAAGGGCCTCGCTTGGCAAATCAGAATAGAATCTCATTTGGCCCCATTCAGCAAAGGTGTCAAACTTAATTAAAGGTCCAGACTCAACACATCCATTACTATTCTTCCTAATTAAGTGAAGTATTCTCACGCTATAAAATGTGGTCATTCTGAATGCTGAACTACATAAACTCCTCAACTATTTGGCATTGAAGGTCACCCTGTCATAGGTCACTGGAAAAGTATATTTCCCTTTATTTTACAGTGCAGTGAAGTTTTGGATTTCATCTGTGACCTGGATATAAAGAACTAATGATCCCCATATAGATAATATACAGACAAATAATTTATGTTGTGCATTTGGTAAAATTTTATCAATTTGCCGCAATCAAATTAATTAGCTGAATTAATTAATTCCTGTTAATTTATTTACACTGCATAGAAACATTCCTTGGATGGATAGCTTCGCTAATTGCTATATTCTGTTTAAAAAATGTGCCAAGGAGGCAGTGTTCAGATGCAGATCATGTTTAGGCCAGGATCTGAGGCCAAATCCGCGCTGGCCAGCACAGAAATCCTGGGAACCGCAATCTCACCCGTGAGTTGCTCTCGTGAGATTTCTGCCGTCTCAAGCAAATTGCTCTGCTTGAGAGATCTGGCCAAAATCAGATTTGCACAGGAGAACAGGCCCCTTCTGTTCTTTGATCCAGCTTGGAACTCAAATGGTAGGAGCATATTCAGAGCTGGAGATTTTAACCTACCCCTTGAACTCTGAAGGGGTGATTAAGTGTCCTCATTTTGGCTCTTCTCCAACTCATTTATTTATAATTGCCGCCACCTGATATGGTCCAGCAAAGCAAATACACGAAATAAACACTTTTACCAGCCCCAGACGGACGCACTAGTTTTCCTTTTAACGGTAAGGGTCACAGAATGCCTCCTCCAATAAAGGGAAAATGGCTGAACAATGGCAGTCTTGGCTTTATAAAAATGCTTCCTTCCCCTCCCTTCCTCTTATTTTCTTTGAGTGCTTCATGGCACCTTTTATAAATAACTGGGCATATTCATTCTAACAAGCATTTGGGCCATTTAGTTCATTTCTGTATAACCCCTTGCAGTGCTATTCAATAAAACACGAGTAATTACCATAGCAACGGCAGCATGTGATACATATGGGGCCTCTGAGAAACAAAGCTTTTTTTTTTTAGTTAAGAAAGCCACATACATTAGTTTGTAATTATGAAATGATCTTTTGCAGTGTTTATAAGAGGAAAAAATGTTTTCAAGTGAAGAGTCCTCTCTCTCTCTCTGTTTTGAAGCTTGGACATTCAGTTCTTTCTACAGCCGCATCTCTTCTCCTCTCATTTCCTTCCACATGGTTTATTTATTATCAAAAGTATACATTTCTGTACAATGAAAATAATAGATATGAGAGGCTTTATATGGACAGGAAGGTGCTAAGGTGCTTTATATGGACATTGTTCACCCCCCATAGGTCAGCTGATTTTTTGTGCGCTGCTATTATTGGCTTGCAATTTTAAAAAAATATATCTACAAAGCAGGGCTTCTCTAGACAACGGACATTATGGGGTTATTAAGGGATAGCACCAGGACGCAGGTATAATTCACTGGTTTAATGCTTAGGATCAGGTGACCCCCGGTAGTTGGGCCTTGTAGCTCTAATTACCAGTTTCTCACAGCTAGTTTTGCAGGTTCAAATCTTGCTGATGACCTGCGATTTCTGTAAGTCTGTAACCACAAAGAGTTCCACTGGTCTGAAGTTCGGCAGGAGATTTAAATGACGGGGCGTCCAAAGATAAGACAAACCAGAACAATTGTGTATACTCACAGCTCAAAAGGTGGAGGTAGAATTGTGTTTTGGGGCTTGGAACTCATGGAAGGAGCTTCCTAATAGAGTGAATTAATCGGATAGGTGGGGAGTTGGTGCGGAGAGGGCTAGCGCTCAGTGCTGACTTGGTATGGAGAAAAAGAATTAATCTCTTTGCTCAAGCTGTTACTTAGAGAAGGGTAGAAATGAAGCCACATTTTCCTAGCATATTCATAGTTATTATTTCCAGTTTATGGTCATTTGTTCATGTTTTCTTATGGAAATAGTGTTCCCAGAATTTTAATTGTTTCCCCCTTTTCTTAGTGTGCATATATGAATTGTTTCACCAGACCCTTGTGACAAGGCACACTTATGTTACAATGAGATGGCAGAGAGGGGAACCACCAGCCTAACTTTGATCTCTCCTCAACATGGAGTGACGCTAGAAGGATCCATGAGACATGGTGTTTCCACTCTGCCCTGAGCAGCTTCACCCCAGCAGTGTCATCTGCTATGAAAGTCCTCCTAGGAATCCCCTTGTCATATGCTGAGGGCTAAATTCTGCTCTCCACTATGAGCATTGTGATCCCATTGACTTCAGTGGGGCCGAAGAACTTCACCCTCTAGCTGCAAATCAGATCATATTCCATGCAGCAAAATCCAGGGGCCGGGGAGGAGGAAGGATCCTCTTGTCCAGAGCACAATACACAGTCCCATGTGGGATTGTCTCTTCCCACCCACAAAGAGGCCACGGGGGCTACCCCGCAGCCTGACAGATCTAGGCGAGTTTAATGCTAGGGCCGTCCATGTAAAGGCCTTGTGCTTCTACATCAGCTCTGTCCAACAAGACTCCACATTCCCTCCCCCCTCCTCCAAGTCCCTGGCAGTAAGGGAGTTTTCCCCTGTTCCCCTCGCCCCTATGGCCACACTGCCTTTCAGGACCAAGGTGCAAGGAGGGGTTTCCACAGAAAAAGAGAATACACCCCCAGACCCTAGTCAGCCTCTTTGGCCTAAGCTCTGTAAATTAAGAAGGGAGCAGTATGAATCCCCAGATCCTGGTTCTCCTTACTACTTCTGCCAGCAGGCCAGTTTCCCTCTCACCTAGAACAGACCCTGGACCTGAGCTGAGGCCTACACTAGGTCAGATTGTCACGAACCTAGCTGGGTGCTCCTTCTGTGTTGGAGGAGGGAGAACCATATATCTTCCTCCTCTCACCCGCCAGGTTCAAATATTGTCTCATGACATTTACTGTTAGATAATAACCCTAAAGATCAGTATTCAGATAAAGATCCCCATAAATCAGCACTGAATTATGGGTCTGTCCATTGACAAATTCTGGCATAGAGGATACGTTTGCTTACATCAATGTGTGTGTGTGTGTGTGTGTGTGTGTGTGTGTGTGTGTGTGTGTGTGTGTGTACACATGTTGATACAGAGACATGGACATGCAGTGCTTGAATGTAGAGCGTGTTTCCTGGTTTACTTCAAGCAGTGCATTGTTTTAGTTCATTATTCAATTTCAGCAGTTAAAGATCCAGTAGGCAACTGGCTATACAAATTAATTCTGCAATCTTCAAATCATCAAGCCCTGCTGAAGAAAATAGGTCTCTCAAAGAATTGATGCCGCTACATGTTTATTTGAATCATTTGATGCAAGCTGAAGATGAAATGAATGTAACATTACCCCTCAGAAATGGAATTACTGGCTAGTACTTTATCCCATCTGGAATACAGCTGTAAACACCTGACAAACATGAGATCATATTTTAAGGTTAATAAAGTATTAAATAAATAGGAGAGAGATTTAGCATGTGAGTCTCCTATTACTTAGATCAGTGTATATCAGGAGTAACTCCATTGATCTCAGTAGTATTATACACAGCTGGATTTAGAGTGGCAATGGTCTAGGGGTCTGGGTTTGGGGGTGCTCTCGATTTGGGGTGCTGTTTCTGTTCCTGATAAAAGGGAAAATAGAAAGTCTGAAGTAACATGTTGCAGGTGTTCCGAATGTGGATTCATTTTTCACTAGCCTCTGAGAATATTCTGGACCTTTGTAGAATCTAGTGGAATCTTCCAGACTTTCTGAGAACTAGTATATGGCATGAATAAATACAGATTTACAGATTCTAGTGTGCAAATTTATCGTCTTGTATGACAAGGATAAATCATGCATTCAAATTCTGTGTCAACATCATGAAATGGGGCGCCATTTGGTCTAGGGACGGCCTGGTATTACACCAGCGTGAAACCGATGTGTCAGAAAAGTCAGGCCCTAAGTTGTCTTCAGAGCACATTATGTGGTCTTGAACACAATAATAAATCCAGGACTGAGGGAATCTGAACATATCTTCCCTTCATAATACCCCACTCTTGTTTACATCGTGCTGTTCCTCCCCCCCTCAACCAGCAGTTCTTTTGCCGATCACAGCCACTAGATAGCGCCTTTTCCACAGCGATAAGGCCAGTTCTGTAAACCTGTTTGAGAGAGAGAATGTTTTGCTGAGAAGCAGGGAATTCAGTGACACAGGGAATTATTATGCACCATTCATTTCCTTGTAATTTAACTCTCAGTGTAACAAAAGCATAATGTATAGTCTGGTTTACTGGGCTGATTTACAATAGTTTAGGCAAAAAGACCATTTCCTTCTCTTCCTTTAGTGCTGACATCAGCAGATAAGAATTGTTCATCTTGTCTGAAGTGACATCACTGTCAACAGAGCAACGCAGAATAAAATGCTAAGATGCCTGCTACAAACCGCAGCAACTACAGACCAGCCAAACTAGGGGAGAGCTGAATGCAGGGGAGGCAGCAGGCCCATGATTTTCATTTCCCACCATACGTACCCCCCGGTAAAGAAGCAGGGTGGCATTTAACAGCACCTTGGCAGGAGCAATAGGAGAGAGAAGCAGGAAACTCACCCTCTGCTCATGTTGTGTGGTTTGGCACCTTTCCACATGTGTGCGCAGCTGCAGCTCTGTGGCTAGCAGATCAGAGCAAATCCCAGTTACCTGCTGAAACAACATTCTCAGCGTGGTTTTCTTGTGACACTTTTTGACCAACTTAGTGCTTGAAAACTCATGACGAAGCCCAGAATAGAAAAGGAGCAAGAAAGGGAGGACTGCGAAGTACTTGTTTTGGTTGGTAGCAGAGGTCCTACAACTGGAGCCACGGGGCTAATTGTAGTGCCTCATGCCCCTCTTAGTCTGGTTCTGAACAAAGGAGCAGCCCAAGGACTCCCAGGAGAATTCCCCACACATCAGGGGCCTATGCACAGTTGGCAAAACCAGCTCTTTGCCGACCTGTACAGGAGCCCCAGTGCAAGAGGCAAATTGGGGAGCTGCCGGGGTCAACTCCTGGGGTCTGGAATAGACCAGAGGAGAAATGGGCACTCAGGTGTAAGTTGGAGCAAGCCAAAGTTACTTCATGTGGCACCAGGTCCAAACTGGCCCTGACAGCACCTCCAATGCTTGGTGCACCAATGAATCTGGCCCTATCTCTGCAAGCGGGAAAGATAAAGCCATAATGCTGTGTCTAGCTACACTTCAAGACCGGTGTCCTTATTCAACTTAGGGGCAACAGTAGTTTAGTGCCATTTTTCTTGCCACTGTGGAGAGAGGAACATGGTTCTTACAGCCTAGTTCAGAGAGCTCTCTTCCCTGCTGCAAATGGAAAGCTGAAAGGCGCACACAGCTGCAAATGGCGCTTGAAAGCTCATTAGAATGAGCTCTCTCTCTCCAGACTTTGGCCAAGTCAAAAATCCCACAAGGAATGTACCACAAGACTGGTGTTTCCCTCAGAATTTCAGAGCTAGGCTTGAAACTCTGCTCCATAACTATGGTCAACGTGCACACTGATGACAAAGCAACTGTTCTAATGGAGATACTTTAACCCCGGCCCAGAGCTGTGATCTAGGGCTGGTGTCTGTTCATACCCCAGAGGTGAGAAATAGAGACACTCATTTTCATCAGAGATACAGGCAGAGAGCCAGCATGATAAAAAGGAGACAGAACAGCCTTTGCTTAAAGGAGCAGGCTGCAAAGTCTGTGGAAGGGAGAGAAATCACTGCTTATGCCCCAAGGCTGCCAGTTATTTATTAGCTGTGGGTTTTTGAGGGGCATGGGAGTAGACAGGCAGAACTCCATTTCTGAGCCACTTCTGTTCAGAGCAATAAACAAACACTCTACTACCTGACAAAGGTGGGGTGCATATCTGCATCCAGGTGACATTTGTCTTCGAGTGAGGGATGGAGAGCGACACACTGGGAACACTGTGAAACTCCACCAACTAGCCAGGCAACCAGCAGCAGCCGTAGCACTTGGAGGAGGGACCCTAAACCAGATTGACAAGTCACATGGGGAAATTCCCTGAGGTTGTTCTGGTGCAAGCACCTAGTCTACTTCTATTTGCCTCCTGTCCACACTCAAATCCGAGCTCCTCCCTCTCCACAGAACCAGCAATCTCTCTCTGAAGGAGGCACTCATGCCCTGGGATGATCTCGTGGGGTTTGTTCACTGCAATACACACACAAATCCTGAAGGGAAAGGGGTTTAACTCTGGGTAGCGCACAGCTATGAGGAGACACCGTCGACACCCATATGATCCAGCCCAAAGTTTGGGTTCTGCTTCTTTACAAGCAAAGCAGGCAACCGGTGATCAACAGAAGAGCAGCACCAGCAGCTAAGGAAACAGGGCTGCCTTCTGCTTTGATTCAGGCAGCAACCTCTCTCTCTCCTATGCCACTGGTATTAGCATGCTGAGCCACATGATTTCTTCCTTGACAGGAACATGCACACTCGTTGAACAGAGACATGGCCCTGCCATGGAGCAGAGGTGGGAGGGGAAGCAATACAATTTAACCATTTCCAAGGTATACTAACTTCCTGACTATAGCTAGGCAGTTCCAGAAGACTCAATAGGATGATGGGGTGGCCACAGGCTTTCAAAATATCGACCTTCTCTACTGGGCAACCAGAAAACCTGGGGAAAGGAAGGAGGCAGGAGAAGGCTAGAACGAAGCCAGCTCTAGTGTAGATTTAACTTCGGTGCTGCCCTCTGATTGGCCACCTGCGAGTCAGCCAATACTTTTACAGAGCTCTAAATAACAGCTGGTTAGAGCGCACGCTAAGCTAGCTGAGGGGGACACTGTTAAGAGGCCCTAAAGTGAGGGCCAGACATTAAAAGTGACCTCTATCCAGAACTTGCATCCGTCTGCCCAGTCGTGCACCAACACATATGGTGAACAAAACAGGGTGCTTAAAAGACTTTTACACCCAGACTCCAGAGCCCGCCACTCCCTCCCAAGCAGAACCCTTGGCTCCATCATTGCGGCCTTGTGTTTATCGAACATATCAGTAATATGCTAAAACAATGTCAAGAAGAAATGTGTAAGGCTGACAGCTGACTTGTGGAGAAGCAGCCAACAATGAAACTGTCTCTCTCAAACGGCACCCTGGCCACGTCTGAAAGTGGTGGGGGGGAGAGAGATCGCTTTTTGGCAGCGCTCAGGCACCTGGTTTCAGCATTTGGGGCACCACTGCCTCAGTGACTCGGCAAAGCCGTGCAAGCAGCACATTACAGAAGATGGCTGTGTTTCAGAGTAACCCATTTACCTTAAACAAACATTATTGCGGCCATTCAAAAGCAGTTGGAATGCCTGGCTCGTGTTATGATCACCTCATCGGAGCCCCCCCGTGCCGTTTCTTCCTTGTGGGGGAGAGTAGCAACGTAACTAACAGACTCAGGGATTCCAGGTTTACTATTATCTGGTACTACAGGCATGGGGTCAGATTCAGATCTGGTGAAAGCAGGTGCGAACATCACTGCTTGTCGTTATTTTGCATACAAGAGTAAAAAAGGAGCGTCTTCACTGTGCGCTGCTGGTGCTCTCAGTATTGTTCAATTTAGGTTTTTATACTGTGCAAATCACCATAGTACAGGCACAGCTGTTAGTCTATCTGAACCATGGGAAATCAGTCTTTTAAAAATCCTGGTACCTGATGGACAATTAATCTCCAGGAGGGCCATACCAGGATAATTTCAAACTGCTGTGAGCCCACTGGGCTACAATGATGGAATATATGGCTACAGTGAGCAGTGGAATGTGAGTTTTAACACCGTTAGCTCCACAGTTTATGTTGCTGATGCTCATAACTTCACTGAAGCCTCAGGTAGTATTCTGCTGACACGGAAGAGAGCAGGCAGTTTCCTTGAGAGCTACATTTGAGATTTCATGGAAGTTATAAACTCTCCCAGCACCACTGATGAAATATGCCCTTACTAAAGATACAAGCAAAATAAATTCTGCAATTTCTAAGGGTTAGGAGCATGAACAAATATTACCACACTAGCAAACAGAAAATGCTATTTGAAAAACATGATTTTGCATGGGGGTGATAACTGTTTTCCTTTGAAACGATTACTATATATGGTATTAATGTTTTATCAAAATCCAAAACTGAGATATGCAAGAAATTCCAGCATCATTTTCATTGTTATTACAAGCATTTATCTGGCAGTCATCATAGCCTCTAGATATGTTTGGCATAGTTTAAATTGGGTCTTTAACATCCCAGTTAAAATCCACATGATAGCTGTGAGTTACATAAGTCATTTTGTTAGATCTCAGATCCCTGACTGGGTGACTTATGAACTAACACCCACTGCACAAAATGCAAATATTAAAATGGAGCATGCAATTCAACTTTTGCATGATGTTCATTAGTTAAGTACGTTACTTAAGTCATATCAGTTACTTGCTTTATAATGTGCATTGCAGTTGTAATATTCAGAGATCAAACAAACTGAACGCAAACGATAATCCCATGAACTCATTCAAAAGTAATTTTAATAATGCATCAATGTGAGAATTTTGTGATTAGTTTTCATCAGGAAAAAAAAACAAAATTTTAATAAAATACTTGTTGAGCTCTATTTACTTTTCTCCCCATTGCTAATAGCGATACTTAGCAGTAAAATGTGTTTTTGTCACTAGAGACAGCGGATACACACAGGGATCTGATCTACTAATCAAGGCTTCAGATTCACTAAAATACTTTTCAGAGGAGGACCACATTTTAAGTAAGTTTAATCCATTTCATGTTTTAGGGGCTTTTAATTTATACATTTCATTAAAAGACAGTATATTCTTCACCCAGAAAATTCTGCCTGTGAACCATTTAAAACACTGCTAGATTAAAGAATTCAAGTTTTACTTTATTTGTGACATACTAAGAATTTATTCAGTAAGTGACAACTTTAATGTCCCTGCAGGGTGAAATTTATACCATGCAAATCTGTGGCTAGTAAAATCTATTTACTCAGGTTTTTATTAAAAGAATACACTGAGTGGGCCAAATCTTAGCAGGTTTTAGATTCAATTTGGTCATCTGTGTTAAATATCGATTGTTCATGCACCTAAAATTTTATTATAGGTGTATTCTATAAATTGAAAAATAAATAAGTAGATACATATGAGTAGGTACTGGAGTTAACACAGGGATCAGAAACCTGTGGGTGAACCAGAATTCAGTACTAAAGAATTCCTCCCACAAGTCAATTGCATAGTAGGCTTTTCAAAACCCTTACTGTACTGTGTCAAGGGTTTCCTGGTAACACTGTTTAGAGAAGAAATGGGCAGAGCAGAACAAACAGAGTGGATTATTGTTCCATGTACTATGAGGGATCTCTCTATGTTCTTATATTATTTCTATGAGCTTTACTTCAGCTAAAAAAACTGGGGGGAGGGGGGAAGAGAGACTGGAGGAGAGAATTAAAGCAATCCTCCAGAATTCATGAATGGGACTGGTTGTATACATCCCTCTCTTACTATTAGCTTAGAGCTGTTGGTCACCCAAACTCTTTTTTTCTACTGAACACTCGTGTGTTTCAACACTTGTGTCTCAGTGTGTTCATCACAGGCACTTGTGTGCTGACAGATTTTTACCATCATCCATATGTTTGCTGGATCAGTGCTAAAAATGGATACACACACCTGATTAGCTTCATGTTGGAGCCAAACCTTTAAATGTTTAGCCAAACATGGACATGTATGCTTTTCCACCACCTCCCCCACCCCATTCAGTATAGGTGACCTTTTTTACTGGGATTACCCTACATTACATACATTTACTGCTCATAGCAGTGGCGACCACAGAATGAAGAGACACTCCAAACTAGAAACCATTGGAAACATGAAAACAAGGCTGAGTTTAGGGCTAAGTGAATTCCAGTGCAGATCAAATAAGAATATTCCCTCCTCTAGCCTCACCCCAAATTTTCACCATGATTTTGGACTCAATCTGAATTGAACCTTTAGAGATTCACATTGTCTCACTGGGTTTTGTTTGTGGACAGCTCTGTATTTCTGGTTCTGTCATGTTCAAATAGTTCAGGAGGGGCTTGGATAAGGACCCCGAGTTTTGCCACGCTTTACTGGAACTAAACCTTTGAAGTTAATCTATCATTATCGTGCTTGGTACTTATATAGTACCATATAGCTTATATAGCTTTACATATATGACACATTATCTAATTAATCCTCACAACAGCCCTGTTTTAAAGAAGGGGAAACTGAGGCAATGAAGTTATTTATCTCACTACACAGGAGTCTGACTCTTGCATCCTTTACGTCACCTTTGGATTCCCTGACCCTGGGCCCACAGAAAGTCTTAGACTATGCCCCAGGGCTGCTTTAAATTGTACCTAGCTATGCACAATGCCAAGATGCTGTTCCAGCACCTGGAAATGGCTGATGCATTGGGGCTCTGGTTCCATCCCCTCTACAGTAGGGCTATGAGGGGTGATGGCCCAAGAATATTTGGGAAGCCCATCAAGCCAGCCTCATGTCCCCTTTGTGCCGGTGGAGAGTACGACCCAGTGCCACAGCCAGAATTGGACAACTGCTCTCCCTGATTTCTAGTCCCAGTTTTATATTGTAGCCCGACTAGTCATTTGTTTATCGTTGGTGGAGGTAGCAGTTACACTGCGAATTCAAATCAACTGTATGCCCACAAAAAATGTTAGCAACCTGGTGGTTCTTTGCTTTGTTTTCAGAAGACGTGATTTTTCGATCAGCATCCAAAAGTTGAAACCTGCTGTTTCGGTTTCTACATTCCATGTAATTACAGCAGCACATAGCACCTTGAATCGCCGGCATTTGAAGCTTTTTCTAACAAATAAATTCAAATCTAACTCTCTTTACCAATGCTCCAATTCAAATGCCAAAACTATCACCATCCTGAGGCATTCACAGAACACAGCAGTGCCTTAGCCCTGTTCCTAAAAGGCACAAAAGCCACCACATGACCATCATATGGTCAGTGAGGTCACAGCTTGGAAGGGCAGAATCACACCTTCAGGTAGTCCCTCCAGTGCTGGGCAGATGTTACGCAGAAAGGAGGAGGATGGTTTTGTGGTTCAGGCACTGGATCAGGACTCCACAGTAAGCACATTAGTCATCTACTCTAGAGACTCTGTGCATGCCTAAAATTTCCCCAAGTGCTTCCGGAAAGAGGGTCTTAGACATTGACTCTTTGGGGGCAGAGAACGTCTCGTTGTGATAATGCAGAATACCCGAGACCAAGGTAAGCGCTACTGTAATAACAACGGTGTGGAGCAGTTTGGCCTGATGTTGTATGGATCAACTCTTTCCTGTACTGCTCATCTGGAAACATTCATGATCAATTTAAGAGATTTAGCAATTAAAAAAAAAAAAGACAAAAAACAAAAACTACTCAGGCTGAATTCAGCTCAGTAAAACTGGGCTGGACTTATTCCATTGACTTTGGGGAGTAATCCCAGCGTTTTACTGGAAGGATTTAGCCTACAACCTTCTGAAAAGTGATCCCTTTGTACTTAAATGAAAATTGTTTAGGGTTCCCCCCCTCCTCCCTCCCCAAAAAAGTAAGTAAACAAAAAGGAGATGGGAACATTCAGGGTAAGAGAGCAGGAAAGGGATGAAAGAAAATGGAGGCTTTTGAAAAGACTTCCAACTGGATTAAAACGATGATAAATGGAGGTGCAGCGCAAGGGTCAGGCTCCTCTCGATAACAGGATCTGAGAGTTCTCAAACAGTTGGTGTCTGTCAGTCATGTGGGAGCCCCTTTGGTCTCTTGTGACTAGGGTTTTTCATCGTGGCTTTCTGACAGGATAAAGCAGAACGGCTAAACAGGATAATTCCCACATTCGGCCGGGTGAGTCATTTCCCTCGTGCTTTTGAAAACCTCGCAGGCGAAGAGGAGCCATGCTGACAAAGCAGGGAAGTGCACATTTTCGGATTTCACAGGGCGCCTGGTTCAAACATGTGTCGACGTTACAGAGAACACCTGCAGCACAGTTCAGCAGCTGTCTGGGAAACACAGCCGACTGGCTTCACCGGCCTCTGCACAACATGTTGGCTATAGGGATTTCTAACTGTCCGGACAGCGTGATGAAACCTCGGCCTGCTCCCAGACTGGTACATTCTTCTCTCTCTCATATTATACAGCAAGAAGTGGCGATTGAATTAATGAAGCTGTTAAATGCAGCAACGGGTAAAAGGCCCTTAGCGTGAAGGGGAAGAGATACAGAATAATGCTGCTGCGCTGATGTGGCAGCTGAAATGTTAATGCTCCTCAATGCCGGCCTATCATTACCGCTGAACAAGGGCTTGCATGAAGAGAGCAACATGAGTGGCTGGGGAGGATTCTGAGCCCAGTGAGTAGGAGACTTAAACCCCTGCCGGTCACAACTTACTCAGGCATGATTACGAGAGTCATTTACAAGAGTGATGTCTCATTCTCAGGCACACGCTGAGAACAAGACGGGTCTATTTGGCCTTTGGCTATTCTGGGTGCTCTGCCCCATTGTGCTCCCCCATTTCCAAAGGTGAACCGGGGGCCCAGGTGAATTGGGGTTGCATTTCAGCAAGGCACAGCCCCTCTCAACTGTTGAGGGGCTGGCCCATAGTTT
Organism: Sternotherus odoratus; assembly: GCA_032164245.1. Taxonomy (NCBI): domain Eukaryota; kingdom Metazoa; phylum Chordata; order Testudines; family Kinosternidae; genus Sternotherus; species Sternotherus odoratus. Next base: position 14,354,167 of record JAVMKO010000011.1, on the reverse strand, counting down.
AAGTCCGCACAAAAGGGTCCATCCTTGCTTCCATCTGATCGTCGTCTAACAAACACTCTCCCCTGATGGCCCCTCAGAGCCACCACACACTGCAGGGACCGTGATCCCAAATAGCTCCCCAAGCTGCCAAACTTCCCTGCCCTCTTGACAAATGCCCCTTTACTTTGGCTGCCACCTACTCCTCCCCCCGATGGAAAACAGTCATCTGGGACCCAGTGTTCATCACCCGCATGGCAGCTGTATTGGAGTGCTGCATGGTCCTGAGCGCTCACGCTGCCGAAAGAGAAGTCCTGTACATCTGCTTTTCACACAAGCTGCCTGGCATAGGCCCAGCTAGGGACGCCAAACCCCAAAGAGAACATGCCAATCACCCCAACCCTGCTCAAACTGACAGCCAATGGCACTGACAGCCCAAATTCCCCAGAAATCCTTGGCTGTGGTGAAGAGAGAAGACCATGGCAGGGGACCTATCCCACCTTACCCCTCAATTCATTTTACTGAGCCATCGACTCCCGGGCCCACTTTGCCCAGAATGCTGGCCTCTAATCACCCTTTAGTCCAACTATTCCTCCAAGGCCTATGCGCGGTCACCCACACTGCCCCTCCGCTTGGCAAGAGCTCCCTGTAAAAGTCAGCAGAGCCCAATGTCGTCCTCTTTCAAAGCCCTCCTAAAAACTCACCTCTGCCAAGGTGCTGACACACCACTTGACATAGGTGCTGACTCTGTGGGTACTTCAGGGCTAGAGCACTCATGGAAAAAACAATAGTGGGTACTCAGCGCCCACAGTTGATTGGGGGGATGCCACCAGATAGCTGCTTAGTGGCTCAGGGACAGGAGCACACCCAGGTAAAAGTAAAAGTAAGAGTGAAAGTCAGTGCCTATGCCAGGCATGTTAATAGCCAGGCAGTGGGTATGCTGACATTTCTAGCTGTTAAGTTAATAAATGATGTTTCACAGTGTACCTTGACATCCACCCCCATTCATTTGTCTTACCCACCTGTTGTCTCATCGCATGCATGGACAGTAAGCTCCTTGGGGCAGGGACTGTCTATTATGTACACATGGTCCCTAGCAGAATAGGGTCCGGTTCCCAGAATGGGACACTTCTATAACAATACATGGTTGCTGCAAAGGGAAGGATGCTGTCTTAACTTGTCACCATACCATACTGGGGTTTACAGATGGTTGCTATGCTAACTTTTTGAATTGCCTGACAAGCTGAAGAGTCAACCCATGCAGTGGGAGGAGGCAGCACAGGTATTAAGTGCTCACATCACTCCTCCCCGTTCAAGACCAACAACTGGCTTTTGCACCAGCTGAAGCTTCCTTGTCTCCTCCAGGTTTACATAATAGTAAACCAGGCTGGAGAGGACAGAGGGATCACATCTGACAGGACAGGCTCCCTTCTGCTGGTTAGTTGTGGACAGAAATAAGCACTATGAGCTACTGGTACTGTCTGCACATCTAAAAGCAGGTAAGCATGGAAGAGGATCTAGACCAGGGGTCTCAAACTCAAATGACCACGAGGGCCGCATGAGGACTAGTGCACTGGCCCGAGGGCCACACCACTGACACACACCCCGCCCTTGCTGCCCCAGCTCCGCCCCCACTCCACCCCTTCCAAGAGTCCCCACCGCTGCCCCACCTCCTCCTCTGAGCACGCAGCTCCCCATTCCCTCCTGGAAAGCGCTAGGCACCACCAACAGCTGTTTGGCAAACAAAGCAAGAGCAATATAGGAAGTCCAGAGCTAGAAACACGCATGGCCCAGCCAGGCAGCAGAGAAGCCTCTGCTTCTGGCCCCTCCCTCCCGCAAACTGCTATGGGGGGGGGGGGGGAACAGGAAGCCTGGCGGGCCGCAGGGAAGAGCTTCGCGGGCCGCATGTGGCCCCCGGGCCGCATGTTTGAGACCCCTGATCTAGACAAACTCATACTGGGAAAGACGGACGCTGGACCATCTGAAGGTGCAGACATTCTGTTCCATTCTTTTTGCTGTTCTTCCATCGCAAGTCATCTCTAACGTACAAGGTGGGGGGAGGGATGTCTGATGCCAGTCTACTAATGCTTGGGAACAAGAGTAATTTCATCTCATTCAACTATTAACAAGTAGTCCAGTGGTTACGTAACACAATCCCTCCATCTGGAATCCCTTGTAAGACATCAGTCTAGGAGAGTGGATCAGAGCAGGTCCATTTCTGCAAACTACAGGGATTCCCATCTCACTTCTTAGCCCAAGATTAAAATATTGGAGTTCATCCCTGGGAGAGAAATCTTCCTGACCTTGAGGTCAGTGCACAGCCTGCTCCCTTCAGCTCATGCTGAACAGAGCACTGGACAAGCACTGGCCAGAACTGAACTAGCTGCATCATACAGGCAGCTCTCAGTGACACATGTGCGCTTATGCCTTCGAATCCATAAGAAAAGGATTTGCAACATGTGTAGCCTTCTCCCCTCTTGAAAGTGAGAGCAAAGCGGATGTACAATGTGATCATTCTAGGGTGCTGGCATTTTACATCCACTTTGCCCAGCTGTGAACAACCACACAAGGCAGCGGAGAGTCATCAATCCTGTATATAACTTAGCCAGGCATTGAACAGCAAGAGATGAAGGCAGGGGTCATTCCTGAGTTAAAATGACAAAAGCGAAGTTCAGTTTTGCTTCAGCCGCTACCTTTTAAGCTCTTGTTTCTCATGAGAGAGGGAGGCGCATCTGTACAGCCAAACTGCATTCCTTTTCCTGTACGATTGCCTACATATCCTCTCTTAACATTCTTCTGGCGTAGCAGCAGTTCTAAGTCACTACTGATAGGTACAGGCTAGAAACCTGACCTGTGATGTATGAGTGGAGTGCTAAGTGTGACTTACATTTCAGTACACTTGTTTTTTTTTCAGGGAGTCATTTCATCTCAAGATGTGATCGTGTCAGATCTTATGAGTAAAGTAGGGGTGAGCTTGGTTAGTACTTAGATAGTAGACTTTAAAAGAAAACCCAGAGGTTTCATGAAGCAGTGCTGGAGACTCACAGAATCAAAATTCCCAGCATGGTGATAGAGGCTCGGGTCACTGTGAACCAGAAAGAGCCATTTTTCCACAGAAATATATATACCAGATTAGAGCTGGTTAGAATGATTTCCTGACAAAAAGTGCAGTGTCTGCAAAAATCTAAATTTTCTATGGGAAAAATTGCCATTTTTATTTTTCCATTGGGAGAATCTAAACTAAATATTTTGTCTTAGATCTGATTTGGGCTAAACCAGAAGATTCCATTTTGCTGAACTGACCCAAAAAGTTTAGCATCAAATCAGTTCAACAAAACTACAAACTGCATTCCCCTATCAGCACAGTGCTTTAGGGGAGTTGTGGGTTGGGCACTTATCCTCTTCTCTGGATTGGGCTCCCTGGAGGACTATTCCTATTATGCGATATGGATTCAAGTTGTGTGGTGCATTATGGGACTCATCTCTGAGTGCACCATGGGAGCTGTAGTTCTGCCAGAGAGTCTGGTCCATAGGATAAAAGGGGGCCTCAGGACTGTACTTTTTGTCCCTCAAGTTTTATACACTTTGTGATCAACAGTGTGTCTTTCAAGGCCAGCCACTATTTGAGCAATGTGTGTAAGAGGGAGTGAGATAAAGAGAGACTTCAGAAAAGCCACAGGAGCGAGCAGAGAAGGCAGCAAGGAAACCCCATGAAAAAGACATCCAAGGAGGCATCTGTAGTGTGACCCTGAGGAGAAAAAAAAAGCTAAGAAAGAGCATTTTTTGGTAGATTATTGGCAGGAAAAAGGCTTAGGACTGTGCTCAAAGGAATTGTCTTCTCCAGTTTAATTCCTACTGTGATCAGGGAAACAAAGCTTTAAACTAACATGATTGCACCAAAGAAATACCTGACTTCATCAATTTATCTTCCTAACAGAAACAGTCCACAAGACCCCACATTTTGGCTAGCTGCTCAGGTCAAAAGGGGTAACAGTAACAAAGGTGGAACTCCAGAACAGTCGAGATCCATATGACCTAAGAGTCCAGAAACTAACAGACAAGTCAATTCTATAAACCAGGTAACCGAAGGCTTCACAAGCAATAGCCACATCATTCAGATCCAGGTTCTGATGGATGGATTTTCAGCATCCCCAACCTTAGGGATTTTTGGGGTTTGAGGTTCCAGTCTGGGCCATTTTCTTTACACGCTTATAATTATTATTGCCACAAATAACCACAAACAGCACACTTAGAGGGAGCATGCATTGTCTGATGGCTCAATAAAACAGCCACCGTCTGAAGCGCTCACAAGTGGATGGAGATAGATATCGAGCTACGTGTATGGGCGTGACAATGCAAACAGGCCCATGCAGTGTTGGGGATGGGATGGCTATACTAATAACAAGGTTAAGTCCCCCAGCTTTGTCTCTTTGGAACTAGATGTTTTGAGAAGCCTGCAAGCACTCTGGCTGAGCCAAGTGCGTGTGCTGTTATTAAAAGCACTGTGCCTTCTCTCTTGACAAACCCGGCTCCTGAGTGCTTATGGAACACTACAGCTACACTGCAATACAAGTCATTACAACACAAACAGGTGCCAAATAGGCATTCGCAGAGGGGTATGTGGTCATTGTAGCTGGAATGCTTCCCAGACTAGGTAGGTTTTCAGGAGCTTCTTAAACGAGGAGAGAAAAGGGGCTCCTCAGGTAAGTCTCCGCATTTTATTATTGATGCACTGCTGAATTGGGAGCTAGTCCAGGGAACATGGCGCAGGCGTCTAATTGATTTAATCATCGCAGCAGGAAGTCTGGCTGATGCGTTTTGGTTCTGCGGATGGGGAGGCAGAACATTTGCAGAAACAGCACTGCAAAAATCAAGCCTGCTTGCGATTACCGCATGAACAAGGGTGGCAGCATCAGCAGCGAGTAAGTGAAGGGAACACCTCATTCTGGCAATAGTTTGAAGCTCATAAAGAGCTGGTGGACTAACAGCTGCAGTCTAGCGGGGTATGGGCTCAGGACCAAGCATAACCCTGAGCGATTTTCCAGATGCATCCCACTGTCCTGGAAACTTGTAAAGCTCAACTAACTCACTCTTCACTTAGGGTGGGCTTGCAAATGTATCGTCATGATACACTTTGCTGCATTGAGACTAGCCCCACAGAGAGGAGGGGTGGAGAGGGGAGGCTTCACCTGGCTGGGAAGGAGGACCAGCTTCAAGAGCAGGCTGACCACTTCAGCTGTGGAAGGAGGAGGACTGCGGGACAAAGATGAAGCACTCAGCCCCCTAATTGGGGTAGAAAGGCCAGTTGAACGACAGCAGCCGCCTTCTAGCCTGATCATTCTGATCGAAAGGCAAAGTTGGTAGAGAAGTTAGAAGTGTGTGGTGTGCCTAACAACAGAGGCAGAGAAATAACCAGCACTCCCCTCCCCGAGCCTTTGTTCCTACTGAGGGGGACACCTGGCTGACTGCTCCCACTGCACAGGATGGAAAAGGAAGGCAAGAAAAGCCATGTAAGGCTGTAGAAAATACTAATAAAGCTATATAACAGGGGCTCAAAGAAACTTCTTTCTTTTGCAGCACAGTCCAGAGATTGCAAAGAGTTAAGTTTCATCACAGCCCATACTTGCCTTGACAGAAGTTATTTATCAAATCAGAATATCTCATCTAAGCCCTGGAGAGAGATTTTTTTTTTTAAAGCATGTTGATGAAGAAATTATTTGAAAGAATCTTGACCGTTTATAGGTCACTTCCCTTTTTCTAGCCAATGAGATTCCATTGTTCCCTGAGGTTCTAATCAATTACCAGCCCATTTATTTCATTTGATATGAAGACAGTGCCCAATTAATTCAGAGACGCATTAAAGTTTTACAATTGAAATGAACGTATTTTACTTTCTGTCATGTCTCGGTCTGGGAAATTAAATTTAAATAAATGTTAACGGAATTGTCAATAACGCATTGCAGAAAGGTCAGAATGGTCAGGCTTTAATAAAAGGGATGTTTTTACTTTATTATTAGAATGTATTTTCTTTGTCTGTCTTGTGGAAAAAGGATCAAAGCAGAGCTCTCTCATTTAGCATGTCCATGGCACTGGCTCAAGTGACACGTCATGGCATTGTATCACATGTTAATACCTTCTCAACCAAGACTGGGGTTTGATTTTCTGTCCCCAGTCTGTGACCATAATTAATGTAAAGTTTAACAGTCTCCATCTGACATTACATCAGATAGGTTGAACTTTGTAGCAGTGGTGTAGCTCCCTAGAATGATTTGACTCCACAGAACTGAGATTTCTGATCCTACAACAAAAGTCTTTACCCATTTGAAACCTCGATTCTGTCTAGGGGATTCTGCTGCATGCCCCCAATAATCTTTAAACAGTATGGTATCTTTAACAGTTTTTTTAAGCATAAATCTAATAGGCAAGTCTCCCACCCCCTTACTGTGCTTTGCACTGATGCAGTCTAGAAGGGGTAGCACTCCTGTACACGGAGATCAGATTACAAAAGCATTTGGCATTGACCCCAGTGCGTTCCCTTTGAAATCGGTGGTAAAACTCCATTACTCAGTGCTTTTGTGAATCCCATCCCGGATTGCAGACGGTCAGTTTAAAATGACAACAACCTGTCAATTGTTCCCACCTGACCTATTGTGAATGGTCCACAACCAATTCAACTTTGTCTTGTATTCTTCACTTCCATCCCAGGCATGTTGCTGTACGTTCTTGAAAAATTGCCCTGTTTACACTACTAGTGGGTGAATCCTAGAGAAGCCCCAATTAGGCAGCTGGATATGCATGGGGGCATGAGGCTCTGCCTATGTAGATTGTCATGCACTATCAGTTATTTTTAATATCCAACAGGAGAACAAAAAGGAAATAGCGACGGGCTGTGGACAGCACTCCTATAAAGAGGCCACTTGATCGGGTGCCACTGGTGTTTGTGCTACTACTTCCCTGTTTTCTAAGTTTCAGTAAGTCTCCCACCCTACCAGACACTAAGCCCTGCCAAACAGCATTGGCCTATGCTAGATCTATGGGCTGCACATTGACCAAGAATGGCTGGAGGACACTGCGAGAGGCTGTATTTTTTGGCAGAGCTAACACATTTAGAAGGGCTTTACTGAAAAAACCGTACTGTGTCCACACAGTAACATTCCCTCCTAACAGTATACAGTCAGAGAAGCAGAGTTACAAGACAGGGAGAATTTTTTAAAAACAGGATGGAATTTACTTCCCCACACATGCTTTTTGTGTGTACTATCCTCCTCGGAAGAAAGCCTGAAAGTTTGTTTATTCAAAATTTGCTAGGTTGAGCCAACAGAAAGCACCACGTTTTCTACCTTGACAGCTCAGTACAGGTGTACTGTCAACCAGCATGCCAGCCAATTGCACAGTAAGTGACCTCATGTACAGTTTTCTCCTCCAGAGTTACATGGTTGTGTTTTATAATGCAGCTGCCGTTATGGACTTCTCATTCTCAGTGGCTAGAATAAGAGTCCTGTCCCGTTTCAAAGAGTATGGGGGACGCAGACACAAGGGTCTGTGCGGTGGGTACAGAAAGGTAAACTGCAGCTTCATAAAAAACCCTCCAATGCACAATTTAGTTCCCTGCTCTTATTTTAGTAGCAGCATTCGCCAGCCATAAAACCCTTTCTTGAATATGGGCTGCTGAAGTCAGAAGCAGTAGTGTGTTATCCCATATAAAAGAGGTTCTTAATCATGGTCCCACTGAAATCAGTGGGAAAATTCCTACCGACCTTGTTGGGAACCAGTAATTGGCTGTAAAACAATAAACCAGCCTTTCCCCAAGTGCGGGGCATGTCTCCTTTGGCGGGGTATGAAGGACTAACCAGGCCTCTCAAACACTCCCCAGAATGTCAGCTTCCATTCTTCAAAGTGAACCTCGAGCTGGTATGTTTGTGGAAAGAACTTTGAAAGCTTGTCCTGAATGTAACTAACACAATGTGGGACTGAGCTCGGAGGTGTAAACCGGCCATTCATTTTAATGGAACTCAAACACATTACAAGCCAAAAATTATTAACCTTTGCAGAGCTCACCAAAGCTCGAGGGAGGAGAGGAGGTGTTGTGTTATGAAGATCTAAACTACAGATAGGCCTTTAATTGCATACGGCAGGGCTGAAGCAGCCATGTGAAGGATTTTCCTGGATTGAGGGAGGGGTTCAGCTTTCAAAAATTGGGGAAGCTGGCATTGCTCTAAGTGCTGAGTATCTCAATCCCTCTTGAGCACCGAGTACTCAGGTAATGGAGGCTATGTTGAATCTTTAGCTGGCACCCTTCTTGAGGCTTAGGCCAGAATGCATCATCACCCGTTCCAAGTCGCTTCCCACCTTTGCAGTACGCTGAATCTGAATCAGCATTTGTAACTAAACCTGCCTCAAGTTTGTAACACCCGGGCTGGTATCACACGCCAGGAACAAGAGCTGTAGGTTTATAAGGATTTATTTATAAGTCCAGATAAAACTAGATTTGCTAAAGACATCTGTACGCAAGAAAAAAATAATCACTCATTACTCGAACTACCTTTCTTTTAAAATCCAATAAAATTACTGGAAGTTTGGGGAAATATGGTTTCAATCAACAATCCTTGGCTATTTTTTCCCTGCTTCAGTTACGAAAGGAGATGAGGTGTTTCAATTGCTAGCTTAGCTTTCACATGTGGAAGGAATAAGCCTGAAGGAAACAGCATAGGATTCTTTCCAAGTTTGAATTACATGTTATTCCAGGACCCAGCAGAGGAGCAGGGAAGAAAACAAGATTTCAGGATATTCTTAGTCAAGTCAGTCTCAAAAGGCACCCTGAGAACCCAAATTCTTCCTTTCTTGGTCAAGTCAGTCTCAAAAGGCACCCTGAGAACCCAATTTCTTCCTTATGTTGCATTCACCTCTGGAGAAAGCGTACGGATTCCAGTTACTACCACTCTTACTGACTGCTGATATGATGTGCTGAAGTATTTATCCGGTAATAATGCATGTTAGTGTCAACTTTGTAAGAAGAATGAGCTAACAGATGAATGATTTTCCCTGAAGATCTTACTCACTCGCATGAGCCCTGCAGATACACAGTACATACTACTCACCTACAGGCCCAGAGGGATTCTTTACAAAGTCTGATACATTTGATGTGTGGCTATTACTGATCAAATATCCAATCTATGGTAATTCATAGCTCTCATTTTAATCCCTTTCTGTGAAGGAAAAATCATCTCTCCCTCTTATTCTTCTGGTCTGAATTTTCATCTCTTGCTTGGAAATAAAATAAAATAAAAAACAACAACACAAATACCACAAATAGAGGTAGATCTCTCTGGTATTTGGATAGCAGAAAATACAAGGCTGCTCATGCTATTGCTGTTAGCAGTGGCCCTGCAACTAACTGTGGTCCCAGGAGGTAGCGGCCCTCGTCTGAACACCTACAAAGCGGGAGAGCAATCTCTGCCTGGAGATTATACTTTCCCTCTGGCATCATGATAGTTTCTCTCTGGTGCAATGCAGTTTCCATGTCAAGCCATGCCAAGAGCAGCCTGCAGAGAAACAGCAGTAAAAGGAAAACTGGTGGCCAACTTACTGTATCTTTTTTTTTTTTTTTTTTTTTTTTTTTTACTAATTGACCTTGTCAGGATTATTACTGCAGATTGTGAGACACTGTCTCTGGCACGTTGGATGGAAAACTTCACGGTTCTAGTGAAAAATGTATTACAAAAAGGATTTGCTGCACACAGTGGAAAGCAAGCTGTGGCTGATTTTAAAGGCAAATACTTCCTTTCCCAAGGGCTAAAAATCCTGTGGCATAGAATCTTGCTTTGTAGGGGCTGCTGGATGAAATTAACAAGAGCAGACGTTTCTAGGATAGTCTTGCTCTGAAGCAGACCCTTTTATTGACACTGAGAAGCATCGGTGGGTAATGCCCTGGCCTGCATTATTTAGTGTATCTTGGTATTGTCTTAATCATGGAGGTTAGTTCCAGTTGTCTGGTTTTCTCCTGATTTCAAGGTGGTTTGTTTACATTCTGCTCCCTTCCCCCACCCACCACCCTGCTTCTCCCTCCTCCAAATGCTCTCTATGGACAACGAGCGGAACAATCTCTGCAAGGCCTTCAGCAGCGGCCTGTTGCAAATTCGAGTCATTAACAGGACAGCACATCTGATCTCTGCAGCACAAAACTGTTGCTGTTCACTGCCACCTCATTCCCACATGGGAACAACTGCTTTTAAATGGCAACTATCAATGCCTAACACATGGAGACGCAAACGCTGAGTGTGCCGTGCTCTGTGCAGCGGCTACTGAAATTTAAACTGCTGCTTCATGAGGAAAACTCTGATGCACTATTTAGCTCCCTTTCTTATCTTAATGGCAGCACTGAGTGAACTATAAAATCCTTAATCTTGAACATGAGCTGCTGAGGTCACCATTTTAAAGGGGAAGCAGCAGTGTTTTATCCAATATAAAAGAAGCCCTAAATCATGGTCTCACTAAAATCAATGAGAAAAAACCCTTCTTCGACTCCTAGGATCAGAAATTGGCTCTAGAACCCTAAATCTGCCTTTTCCAAAGCATGGGTATATTTGCTGGGGCAGGATATGAAGAACTAATCGTCAGATGGTCTCCAGTTTCTGCTTCCATTTTTCCACTTTGAAAATGTGTCTTGAGCATAACTTGTGCAATATTTGCCTGAGCATGCAGAGAGTCAAACAATGGCTGAGAGATGCGGACTACCCCTTCATTTCAATAGCTCTTCATTTCACATCTCTTTTTCAGGTCTGGGGAAGGTACTCAGAATGGCACAGCTAAATGCAAGGTGGAACTCATTGGTTCAGCATAAGTAGTTAACACATATCCCAAGACACCATTCAAGATCAAGTATTTCGTTAACACCTTTCCAGTCATGGGACTAAAAAGGGCGGGGAGGGGGGATTAGCGTGTTACAGATTGCTGCAGTGAGTGACCAAAAAAAACAGCTTCTTTATTAAGATTAGAAAAAGTATGATTTTAAAGTTCCCATTTCCCACAACATCAGGAGCTCATTCACCTGCACATCTACTAATGTGATATATGCCATCACATGCCAGCAATGCCCCTCTGCCATGTATGTTGGCCAAACTGGACAGTCTCTACATAGAAGAATAAAGGGACATAAATCAGACATCAGTGATGGTAACATACAAAAGCCAGTAGGAGAACACTTCAATCTCCCTGGACATTCAATAACAGATTGAAATGGAGCCATCCTTCAACAAATAAAACCCTTCAAAAAGAGACTTCAAAGAGAAACTGCAAAACCACAACTCATTTGCAAACTTAACTCTAATCTACTCTAAAACACCACTTATTTTGGGTAAGCCACTAACCTCACATGGTGGGGCTGGAGGGGAGATCAGGATGTTCTCATTTTTGTGATGGGAGGGTCAGCTTTCAAATATTAGGGAAACATTGCACTAAAACCAACATTGCACTAAAACCATTTACAATGCAAATGGGAGGTGTAATTTCCAGCTCAGGCGGATTTATGCTAGTTTTGATTGAGCTAGCATGCTAAAAATAGCAGTGGGGTGTGGGCTTGTCAACTGAATACTTCCCTAGGGCCTTGGATGGGAGTGTACTTCAATGACTAGTCTGTGCTGGTGCAGCTATACTGCTCCTTTTAGCGCATGAACTCTGGTAGAGCTAGGATGTGCACTTCTATACAGGGCTGGCGACAGGGGGGTACTACGGGTACAGCTGTACCGGGCCCCGGATTTTAGGGGGGCCCCAGTACACAGCTGTACCCGTTGTCGTCCCCCCTTGTTGCCGGGCCTGGAGAGCGGGGAAGGGGCGGGGAGGCGGCGCGGCTCTCTCCCGGACGAGCGCGCGTGTCCCCGGCAGGAGCGGTGAGCCCGGCCAGCGGCAGCAGCGCAGTCCAGGGGAGAAAGGGCAGGGAGGCTCCGCAGCATGGTAGGGCTTCCCCCCGCCGGGTCCGGGGGAGAAAGGGCGCGGGGGGGGTGTGTGTGTGAAAGAAAGGGCGGCTCGCGCCGCTCCGGGGCTCGCGCTGCCGCCAGCTGCTGTCAGCTGGGGGGATGGGGAAGCGCCGGCTGGGCTGGGCTGGGCCCCCCCCCCGGCTGGGCTTCCCCCCCCAGCCGCTGTCAGCTGGGGGGGAGCGCTGGCTGGGCTGGGGGGCCCCCGGCTGGGCTTCCCCCCCCCACCCGTTGTCAGCTGGGGGAGAGTGTTGGCTGGGCTGCCCCCCCCCCCCCCCGGGCTGGGCTTCCCCCCCCCAGCCGCTGTCAGCTGGGTGGGAGCGCTGGCTGGGGGCCCCCCCTCCACCTGGGCTTCCCCCCCCCAGCCGCTGTCAGCTGGGGGGGGCCGGCTGGGCTGGGGGGCCCCCAGGCCGGGCTGGGGGGCCCCCAAATGATCAGAGTAGGGGGCCCCCAAATTTTTGTCGCCGGCCCTGCTTCTATATGAACTGGAAATTACACTTCCAACTGTATGCAGATGTACCCAAGACTGGGCTACAGCTTGGACCTATCCTTCCTTAGTTTAATAGACAGCATAGAGCTGGGTAGGGATGTGCGAGATGGGAAAGATGGAGGGCCAAGTTGTTGCCTACACACTGCAGCATCCATCCATGCATTCTCCTAGAAGGTGGCATGCACAGTAGACTGAGACCAGCCTTTGACAGTTCAGACTTGACCATGCTGGTGTGATTGTCACGTGTGAAATTGCTGAGGTAGAAGGAAAATTGTGTCCATTTGTAATAAGAAGGTGTGGTAATAATACCACAGCTCCGCTAGGATTGATTTAGCATGAGCAGAGACAAGGAAAGCCCCTTTGTCAAGACCCTGTAGATCACATTAAAGGAATGAAGAAGAGTTCCAATGCTGGCATGATTTCAACTGTTTTCTGTGTTCTGTGTTCCTTTTGCGTGCTGTCTCCTCTAACATCACATCCCAGCTCTTGCTGATAAACTGTGTGCTAGAGATTACTGGTAGCTGGTAAACTCGCCTACTGGATAGAGATGCTTTACTGGTGCACAACCCATTGAAGCTTTTTCATGCCTGTAATAAAGTTCTTCAGAACCCAAATTCGGTTGCAGGTGGAATGGGAATTGGTTTGTGCCGAGTCTCAATTATAATTTCAGATTTACAGCACACTGAAGATTGCTGCAAGATGTTCTCAGCAGGAGCTGGTGACCACAAATGAACAAGCAGCAGTGACTGCCTTATTTGAGAAGCTATATAAATACAGAAGCACCACTTAACACTGTAAAAACCTGCTTTTCTCCTGCCTTTGCTTTTCACATAACCACTCAACACTGAAGGAGGCTCTTTATGAAGCTCTCATTCCTTTCTTTAGGAAGCACTGAATGATCAAGGTCAAACATGACTGGAGGAGACCAGCCTTGGTGACAAGTGCAAAGGTTGAAATAGTAGGCACTTCATGCTCAAGAGTGCATTCATTGTTTAGGCAGGAAGGTGTCTAGGAGGCAAGGAGCGAAGTCAGAAGCTAGAGAGACAGTTTTATGTTCATTGTCCACAGCTCCTAAATTGGAGCAAGTCTACACTACCTTCTGGATCAGCGGCTAGTGATCAATCTATTAGGGATCAATTTATTGTGTCTAGTGTAGACGCGATCAATCAATCCCCAAGCACTCTCCCCGTCGACTTCGGAACTCCACTGCTGCAAGAAGCGGAAGCGAAGTCGATGGGAGAGCGGCAGCGGTCGACTCGCCACGATGAGGAAGCTGAGGTAAGTCAACCTAAGGTAAGTCAACTTCAGCTACGCTATTTGCATAGCGGAAGTTATGTATCTTAGGTCAACACCCTCCCCCAGGGTAGACTGGCCTTGGAGTTTTTAGGGATAACACCTGGAGACAACACTGTATTTCTGCAGGTCTTTTATATTTCACATGCACAAAGGTTTATCTGGGACTTTTGTATTGGAAGGCGAGGGATGACATGAGGGATCCAGTGGGAAGTTTCCACCTGCTGTCTGCTCAGGATTTGTTTCCATGTTAAAATAAAACAGAACGTAAGATGTCCAGGGCAGGGGCCGTGGCTTCCTGTATATCAGTGCCTAGCACGATCATAATCGTGATGAAAGGCTTTTGGGCACTACCATGATACAATAACTTACATCGAGGAGCCAAGAATATTCATACGCTTTAAAAGGAGTTAATTTTAGCCTCCCCCCCCCCCCCCGAGATAGAGAAGTGTCCTCGTTCCTACTGTATGGGACAGGAAACTCAGGCAGGCAAAAGTTAAACGCGCTTGCCTCAAGTGCCACAGCAAGTCTGGAGCAGAAGTGAGAATAGAATCCTGTCTCCTGCCTTGTTCCTTTACCACATGACCATCGTGCCTTCCTCGAAATGTACAGGAGAGAACGTGAGGTCACCAGAACTCTTGAACTGGCTCGTCTATTTATGGGCACCAGATTACTGGAAGATTCTGTCTGATGGCTGACTGGCTAAACTGGCAGCTAATTTAAAAATCAGACCTTCATCTGGGAAAGGAGCAAGATGTCATCAGCTCCATTACTCAGAGACCGGCTGATGTCAGACCTTCCCCAGTTGTGCTATGACTTGGGAGCAGGAGAAGTCCCCCTTGTTACATCCGTATCTTCCTATTGACAGATTCGTTCCAGTAAGGGATGCTCCCTGCACTAGATTGCTTGGTAACAAAATTGAAATTCCAGCAGCAAAACACACCAGGCCTGCTGCTCTAATAAAAATGAGCCAGCCAGCTACATTAGTAAGCATGGGAGACCCATAAGTGCCATTTTATGGTGAATCATAGATGATGAAATAATACATTTGCTGGGGAGAGGATGTCCCCTCTTATTACCTTTGATTTATATCTTCAGTCTCTGCTGTTTCATCGATAGTAAACATCTTCCTTGAGAGGCATGCAGGTTCAGCTGCAGCCCCAGGCAGCTCGATGTGGGTTTTCCTTCCCTCCTGGAGAGCATCCAGTCCTTCTCGTCTCTCAGGAAAGGGCAATCCCCCATACGAGCAGAGAGCTGGAAGCCTGCCATGGATGACTGGCGCATCGGTTTAATTTTACCGGTAACATTAAAGAGGGTCGGCTCCTCATAATCTAAAGTCAGCAATGTGCATGCTGAAACTGCTGATGTCCCCATCCCCCTGCCCCCTCTAGTAGAGAACTGAAGGCGTGTAACCCTCTGCAGTCAGCTGTTTGCCAGAGAACCAAATGGCAGACAAGCTCCTACAGCTTCTGGCTGGTTAGACTTGGGACAGGAAGCAAGACTAAGTAGCACCCAGAATCTAATATTCAAGTGTTGTAAGTACTGGAACCCTACATAACATTTAAATCCCCAGTGAATCACCTTCTTTGGGATAGTGCTTTAACAGCCCTGCCCCTTTTGCACACCCTCCCCGCCATCGGCAGCCCTGCCAGTAGGGACCCGTGAAGCCATTTCCTTATTCTTTAGGGTCTTTTTGACCCATTTTCTCATTTCATGGCAACCCTCCTTTCTGAAATGTAATGTCACTGGGCTAATTTCTGATACCCCCAGGACCTGAACTTCAATGATATTAGGCACTATTACAGCATGGCTTGAGTAGCATTATACTTGAACCAACTCCTCTTGCAGCTCCTTTGGATTAATTTGAATTACCTCATCACCTGGGCACTCTAGAACCCAGTGGAGCTGGAACACTTAATAGTGGGGGTGCTGAAAGCCAGCCCCCTTACCCCTGTCAGCACCTTGTGCCCCCCCCCTCCCGCAAGCTGGGGCCAGGAGCAGGGTTATGCCTCCGGGAGTGGGGGACCCAGACAGGGGTAAGGGAGGGCCCAGTAGCTGGGGCCTGGGACCAGCAGCCAGGACCCTGCCTAAAACCTGGGGGTGCTGCAGCCCTAGTTCCCACACCTCTGCTAGAACCAGCTGTTCCAAGAAGCACTTGTTTAACGTGTTGAGAAATTGATCCTCTAGACCATGTTCCTTTGCAATACTTGAAGTCCCCAATTATTACGATTTTACTGGACTTACAGTAGAACCTCAGCATTATGAACACCAGAGTTACAAACTGACCAGTGAACCACACACACAACCGCATTGGGAACTGAAAGTACACAATCAGGTCGCAGCAGTACAGTACTGTTTTAAACAAACTATTTTAAAAAGGGGAGGGAAAGCAGCATTTTTCTTCTGCATAGTAAAAAGTTTCAAAGCTGTATTAAAATCAATGTTCAGTTGTAAACTTTTGAAAGAACCACCATAATGTTTTGTTCAGAGCTCCGAACATTAGAGTTATGAACAACCTCCATTCCCGAGGTTCTTCGGTAGTTCCCTGTGACCTCCCTTAATAATGTGCACACTGTATCCTTTTTCTGAACAGAAAGCTGTTACCATAATCCTGCTATTATATTATGATTTGTATCCATATAGAGACTTTGTTGTGTGGGCCTCTCTACTTAAATTTTACCTTATTAGAGTCTATGGAGTCTAACAGGGGTATTGCTACTTTCTCACCTCTGTGACCTAAGCTGTTTTACAGGTACAGTTTGTAGCCAAGAATTACAGTATCTTATTGATTTTTGTCATTCCACTATGTTTCAGTAATGCCTTTCCTACCAAGGTCCTCTCCCCCTACTAGGTAGGAGTTTCTAGGGCTGTCAATCTGATTACCATTCACAAGCACTAAATCCAAACAAAAAATATCGGAACAAAAGAAATCTGACACAAAAGCTCTAATTTGAGGACATTAAAGACCGGTGACTCATTTAGAATGTGTCAAATAACGTGACCCAAACTGTTTGACAAAAACAAATTATGACCACAACACACACACCCCCAATCAAAATAAACCAAGCCCTTTAAAGGTACACAAATAAATCCCATCTGAAGAAGGGGAGCAGTGCACTGTATTACAGGAAATAATGTTTAATGGATAACAGTGGTGAATTACAAAAAGAGATGGAGTGAATCAGCTAATCAATAATTTATCAACTGCTCTTTATTTTTTCATAAAGGAGGATTTTTTTTAAGCCTTGATTTAAAAATCAGCCTGTAGGGTAGATTCTGCAATTCCACAGGGCGAGTGCCATATATAACAAACCAGAGGCAGAACAGCTAAAAAACCCTGGCACAAACAAAATGTAGATGAACTGAAGGAACAGACAAAAGGCCGCAGTAGCAGATCAAAGAGAGCAGCTTGGCTAAGTATGATGGAGCATTACCATAATGAACATGGTGAGCAAGCAACACACATTAAAATCATTCCTTCTGATCTCTTAAGGCGGCATTATCTATAATCAGAAAAGAGTTTACTTAGCCACAAATAAAATTAGGAGACTGTTTTTTTGGATTAATTTTAACCCATTTTCGCCACCTCCTCAACAATTTTCATGGATGTTAAGCCCAGAAGAGACCATTCAGAGCCTCTGGTATAACCTTCTGCACAATAGACCATAGACCCTCACCAGCAATTCCAGCATTGTACCTTCCAGCAGTAATTTCTGCTGTTTTAGTCCCCATGGACACAACTAGGCAACATCCTGTTCAACTAGGTGCTCTGCTGAAATACCAGAACCATCATTTACAAAATAATTAGATACCAATTCAGGCCTAAAAAATCAAATCAAATGGAGTCACGGATGTCCTGAGATTCAGTGTAATGAAGATTTTGCGAGGGGCACTGGTGTGATTATTTGGTGTGGGAATCCCTGGTTTTCAGAAGCTTTCGGGACTCTCCTTATACACTAGGCAATGAGGCCAAAGGGTACATCTACACTGCAGTTAAAAACCCAGGACTAGCCCGTGCCAGCTGACTCAGGCTCATGGGACTTGGGCTAAGGAGCTGGTTAATTGCAGTGTAGATGTTTGGGCTTGGGCTGGAGCCCAGATGCTAGGACCCTGTGCAATGGGAGGGTCCCAGAGCTCAGCTGCACCCCGAGCCCAGACATCCACATCACATTTAGACAGCCCTTAGCCCCAGCCAGCTGGCACACACCAGCCACAGGTGTCTCGTTGTAGTTGGAGATGCCCCCAGATGCTCAGGGCTGCTAACAATTATTCTCTGTACTATTCTAGCTGCCTCCTTCTCCCACTCTGCTTACTCCTGATTCTACATCTGATTCAGTGATGCATGGCTGGTTGAGCGCTCTGTGGGGTGAGAAGCCATTACACCCTATTACATTTGAGCAACTAAACCTCTTGTAAAAAGAATGAGGAGTCCCTGTGGCACTTTAGAGACTAAAAAGATATATGGGCATCAGCGTTTGTGGGCTAAAATCCACTTCATCAGGTGCCTGGAGTGGAAAATACAGTAGGAAGGCGTATATATACAGAGAACATGAAAAGATGGGGTTGTGTGTTAGCTGAATAGAATTAAAGCACACTCATTGCAAGGCTCTTAGGAGACAGATAGGGGGGAAACCCAGCGCCATTGGACCTGCTAAAAGTAGCAGGTTTGGTGAGGAGAAATTGATCTAGTAATTTGCAGCTGTCCACCAATGACACAGAACAATGGCGGCACTTTATTCAATGCAACTGGGCATCCCATGGAAGAGACAGCATGCATGGAATGAGCTACAGAGCAAAGTGGCTCTCTTCTCCCAAAGAGGGTAGACTCAGTTGATGCGTGGAGGCCGCCGTGCAGACAAGCTCAGGTGTTCTAATTTTTCCACGCATAAGTAGGGTGACCAGATGTCTCGATTTTGGGGACTTTTTCTTATATAGGCTCCTATTACCCCCTCCCCCTCCACACACACACACACACCCCTGTCCCGATCTTTCACACTTGCTGTTGGATCAGCCTACACTCAAGGCAGCTATTGACTTTGAAAGGTGCCATGTTTGAGTCCTGCCCTGAGCTTCAGAAACCACCTGAGTCATCCCAAACTGTTTAAAAAAGAGCCTTCAACAAGCTGGAAATCCCTTCCACCCTTGGGGGAATTCCTGCAAGGAACTGAGCAGACTGAAATAAGCCAAAAAACCAATGTTTGGTATGTGCAAGTGACTGGGGCGGCTGCTGCAGCAGCAGTAATTTAAGACAGGCAGCAGCTGGGAAAGGCCATTTCTCAGGGTAACCTTTTCCATGTGTCTCCCCCAACCAGCTGCAAAGTCAAAGACCCTCCTCTCAAAGGAGCCGCTTTGAAGTTCTTAAGTGATATTTAACCCCTAGAACTCAACCCCTTTTCTTGTTGTAAAGTAACCAGTAAAACAAAACACCCTGTAGTCTCCCGGACTTTGAAAAGGGGAGATAAAGGGAAGGAAATTGACGCAACCTCGCCTTGCTCAGGAATCTTAAGAATTGTGCTCGATTTTAATAGCATTGTTTGAAGTCAGAAAATGCAAAGCCACTTAATGAGGTTTTTCTCTGTTCAATTAAGAAAAAGAAAGAAAGAAAGAAACAGGAGTAATACAGCTCTGCCTCATGAGCCAGCCTGTGACCTGAGTTTTGGCTGCTGCTCTGAGATACAGTTTGGATTCATATGCTTTTAATTTGGAAAGAAAGTGTGTTTGGGAAAGGAAGCAGGTATGAAAAAATATACCTGTATCCTGGGAGCTCTACTTAAGAATAGGGCCTGGTATGATTTGTACTTAGCTGATGGAGAAGTCTAGTCATAGGTCAGACTTAAGAACTTTCAGGTTGCAGTGCAAAAGGCAGCTCCCATAGGCTCCCTTTATGGCTTTCATCAACTACAGATTGTCACTCCATGGCATTCTTTAGTCAAAACTAGTCTGACAGATAGCAGAAGGCTTCTGCTATGAGCGTCAGGTTTAATATGTACTTTAACTACATGATCATATTTGGAAAGTATCACAATTTCCAACATCTTGTACTCTTTTGTGGTGCATGCTGTGCCCCTGTCCTTCATAAGTAGATTTGGATCATGAAAAGAGATTTGCGCCAACAAAATTTGAGGCGCAACTAGCCAGATCACTCAGAAACTAACTGCAAAAAATGTTAAGTACACCAGAAGCGGGAAACCTGCCAAACGATCAGTGGGACCACTCGATGATCAAGGTGCTAAAGGAGCACTCAAGGAAGAGAAGGCCATCACGGAGAAACTAAATGAATTCTTTACATCGGTTTTCACTGCAGAGGACTGGAGGGAGATTCCCACACATGCCAATCTGAGGAACTATCCCAGACTGATGGGTCAATAGTGGAGGTTTTGAAACAGTAATAAGTCACTGGGATGTGACAGATGGCATTCACCCAAGAGTTGTGCAATTTTATTTGAGTTCCTTCAACATTACTAGTTATGATATGTAACCTATCATTTAAATCAGCTTCTGTACCAGATGACTGGTGAATAGCTAAATGTGACGCCAGTCTAAATAAATAAATAAATAAATAAAGTCTCCAGAGGTTATCCTGGCAATTACAGGTCAGTAAGCCTAACTTCAGTACTAGGCAAATTGGTAGAAACTATAGTAAAGAACAGAATTAACAGACACAGATCAACACAATATGTTGGGGAAGAATCAACTCTGCTTTTGCAAAGGGGAATCATGCCTCAATCCATTACAATTCTTTGAGGGGGGCCAACAAGCATGTGGACGGGGGTGATCCAGTGAATATAGAGCACTTGGACTTTCAGAAAGCCTTTTCAGATTGGAAAAAAAAGAGACCACTAAGAAGGGATGTGATAGAGGCCTATGCAATTTTGACTGGTGTGGAGAAAGTGAATAGGGAAGTGCTATTTACTCCTCCTCATAACAAAAGAACTAGAGGTCACTCAATGAAATTACTAGGCCTGCAAACAAATCAAATGAAATACTTTTGCCACACAATGCAGTGAACCAATGGAACTTGTTTCCAGAGGATGTTGTAAAGGCCAAAATTATAACAGGGTTCATAAAAGAACTAGATAATATCATGGAGGACAGGTCCATCAATGGCTATTAACTAAGATGGTCAGGGATGCAACCCCATGCTCTGAATGTTCCTAGCCTTTGTTTGCGTCAAGATGGGAGTGGCCAACAGAGGATGGATCAGTTAATGGTTGCCTGTTCTGCTCATTTCCTTCTGAAGCACATTGGTCACTGTTGGAAGACAGGATATTGGGCTAGATGGATCTTTGGTCTGACCCAGTATGGCCATCCTTATGTCCTAAGAATGGATTTGTTTTGTTAGCAGATGGTTGCTTGAAGTCACTATCTGCAAACACTCATCATTCATTTTTATCATGAAAGAGGAAAAGTTGCAAATACTCATGCAAATATTGAGCCACATGAGTATTTTTGTAGAAGTGTTCATGCTGCCATCTTGGAATTCATCCATCCAGGGTTCAGCCATGTGACTCAGCTGATCAATCACAGCACAAATAGCAAATTAAAACAGTGACTATTCAAACTAGAAAGGTAGCAGCTAATAATTAATGAGAAATCCATACACTGATAAACTATTCACTGACTAATTTCAAATACATTTGCAAAAAAATCATGTATGGTCAAGGACAGTTCGCAAATAGAAAATGGGGCTAAACTGGTGAAACAAATGGATTCCTTCCAATAAATTTACCCACTTCCCATAAATCATGCTATGAAACATCATCCCTAACTTTGGATGCATTTCTCATATCACACCATTCACTCAAGTTTTTTCGTTTACTATATTGCACATTCTATTTTATGTAAATTGCAACAGCGCCAACACTTAATGGTCTCTTCTCATCAATTTTTGAAGGATTTATAACAATATTAAAAAGGGAGCCTTGTATCTGAATCCCCAGAAAAATCAATGAGCAAAAAGACAATCCCTTGTCTCTTGACACAGTTTATGTAGAAGAGGTTATTTCTTTTATTTTCTCCCCCTCTTCAAAACAAAACATGTCTGTGTGTGACTTAGGACTCATGAAAGATGCCAGACTCACTGCCCTGTAGAATGAAGCTCTCTCTTTATCTCGTCCACACACTGCTATTCCACAGTGCAACAGTCACCGTGACACCACTTAGTTGGTCTTTCTAATCT
Source organism: Sternotherus odoratus (assembly GCA_032164245.1). Taxonomy (NCBI): domain Eukaryota; kingdom Metazoa; phylum Chordata; order Testudines; family Kinosternidae; genus Sternotherus; species Sternotherus odoratus. The sequence goes on along the minus strand of JAVMKO010000011.1, from coordinate 14,332,260 downwards.
CCTTTCTGCATTCAGTGTTGCCAGAGGCTACCTGCCTGTAAAAAACAGCACTGTACGTCCAATAGAGTTCATTTTGTGTGCTGTTTTCCCAGGGATCAACTTCTTTAGCAGTGACTACATTCTGCATCAGTCACTGGAATGTCTTCCTAGGCTTTCAGCTGATGAAGTGGGTCTTCGTCCACAAAAGCATATGCTCCAAAATATCTGTTAGTTTATAAGGTGCTACAAGACTCTTTTGCAGATCCAGACTAACACGGTTACCCATCTGATACTGTTCCTATAGCTTGGTGACCTTCCTATAAGCATGCTGCCAGATGGTCTGAGGCCAACAAACAGATACCGGTGGCCATCTGGGGAGATGAGGAGGTCCAAGCATGGGTGTAATTATGGGGGGGGGGGAGCTCAGGGAGCATTGCCCCCCAAATTGTAAGCCTCAGGCAGGTGCATTATTTGTCTCCCTCCTTCCCCCCCTCCCCCACTACTCAAAGTCCCATTGGCCTGACTGGAGCTGTCCCCGTCCCCACAGATATAGAAATATTGGGTCCAAGGCCAGCTGAAAGGAACCAAAGACCATTGCTATTTATCACCATGTATCTCTGCAATATGTGGTACCAGTGGGAGCAGTAAGCAGCATCAGGAAGAGAAAGTGGCATAAGGTCTTCTGAAGCAAGGCCTGGGCTAAGAGGTAGATCTGCTTCAAGATGGAAACCTGCCCATTCTACAATGTGCTGAGTTGAATCCTCAGTATCAGTACTCACCCACCATCCACACAACCAAGTGTGATGTGGGATAGCAGGGAGACTTCCAGTAATGCAGCAGTGACTAGCGTGTTGGATAGGGAGAGAAATGCCACTTTCATGAGCTGGGACCAAAGGGACGAGGAGCTGCATTGGGAGACACTGGCAGCAGCTCTACATCTGCATAGAAAAGATTCACAGAAGGCAGCAGAGCTCATAGATGATGGCTGTTAAAACGAATCCTCCAAGTGTAAGGGTTTTCCCCCCAGTCTCACTTGCAGGCCGGGGGACTCTGTAGGAAATTGTGTGATCTGGATCTTCAGTCAGTCTGCAAAGAGCCAGCCTAGGGAAAGGTGAGCTGAGCTGTTCCCCTCTGCCTTAGGGAACAACCTGCTTTGTCTCTCTTTGCTGTAGGGTTCTGGATTCTAACAAAGCAGCACTGCAACTTTGCAGAAAGGATTTTATTTAGGTTTTTATCCAACTTCTACTTGTGTATGTTGTGAACATAACACAGACAAGCAGATTCATCCTGAGGAGGAATCAGCTCCCACGAAGACCTCTGTGTGAAGCTGTGTAAGATGGACCTACAGGAAATGGCTGTAGAGGCTTGGAAGTGGGGAAGGAGAGTGGCCTGGGTTACGATGAACATTGTCTGCAAAAGGAAAAATGTAGCTTGATACAATTGCGGAGTATCAAGTATCATCTCTCCCCAGAGGACTAGACTCATACACTTTAAGGTCAGAAGGGACCATTATGATCATCTAGTCTGACCTCCTGCACAACGCAGGCCACAGAATTTTACCCACCCATTCCTGCAATATACCTCTCACCTATATCTGAGCTATTGAAGTCCTCAAATCTTGACTAGAATAATGGGCGCCATAGAAATCCCTAACCTGGACAGAAAGACTAGTGGCTACGCCCAGAGCTTGAGGTGCAATGGCATGCGTGTGGCCATTTATAGGTTGTTAAAGCCCTGCTGCCTCCTCATTCCACTCAGGACACTGGAGAGATTGTAGCGGGATGTTCGCTAGGCTATTGAGGGAGACCAGTAATAAGTTCAAGGAGACCAATGAGACTCAAAACAAAACGTGTTTATTCGGCCGAGGTGGCAGCCGCCCAAAAGCGTGAAGAAACTGCCACACCAACCACACCCAACTTACAGTTTTATAGTCTTGGTTAACTACGCAGTTTCTTTATGTGTTACATGATTGGCTATCCCATATTGCTAGGCAGATTTGGACTACGCACGTGTAGCAGGCACGTGGTAGGAACAGCGTGATTGGACAGAATTCGCGCCCTTTTTGCAGGATTGTTGCATTGCTTGTGCACAGAACATGCAATAGCAGCATATTACTTTTGATGAGGTAGTGATTGTATAAATGTGCAAAACCGATTGTTACATGATTGATTCAAAACATTTTCATAACCTTATTAAAACATTGACATCAAACAATAATTATAACTATCTATCATTTTCCTAATGGAGATCTTATATTTTGATCTTTACATATCTGCATCAACATTTATCATTATTTGCTTTCTTCAACCCTCACATTCCCTCCTTTTTCTTGTTGCTAGTTATTGCAAACTAGCAACACTCTAAACATTATTATTACCAGTTATTGGTGAATTTTTGAACATTAACATTATTCTGTTGGACCATAACAGATTACAGGATCTAAACTACTTTTCAGACATACAGAATATATAACACATTAAGATAAGGTTGAATAGGAGAACTTATTATAAACAAAAATATTAAAAATAGTATACTTCACACAACATTAAACAAACCCACCTCTGCCCCTTTTTCCTGAGAAACATTACAGTAACGTTTTGGGGCAACAGGTGAATAAGATTTTCTAAGGAATACATTATAACAAATGTTCATACAGTAGTGCAGGTTTTCAGAGTGGTGCTTGGTCACCTGACTCACAAGAGGTAGGTTGAGCATCTTGCTGACCAGGTGGTTGGGCTGGTTTGCGGAAGACGATTTGCAGAGGGTTGGAGCTCTTTACAGAGACTTGCCAGTTAGGTGGAGGCGATGTGTGATCAGACTTGACACGGGTATAATGAATCCAAGGCTCAACACTGGCTAATTTAACAGCAGTGGCAGTGGTAAGGAGAATAATATAGGGACCCTTCCATTTAGGTCCCAAAGGATTAATTTTCCAATCCTTGAGCCATACAGTATCACCTGGGGAGAAAGGGTGCAGAGCAGTGACAGGGAAAGGGAACTTGAGCTCACTAACATAGGTAGATAATTGATTTACCACATTGCTTAGAAGCTGAACTTCCTTGATAAGATCTTGCTTTCCCAGGAGGTAAGTGTCCCCTTTTAGGTGATGGGCCCCCAGCGGTGGTTGGCCAAACACAAGTTCATAGGGTGAGAACTTTGAAGATCGTGTAGGTGTGCATCGAATTTTGCGCAATGCCATAGGCAGAGCTACAATCCATGATAAGCCGGTTTCCTGACAGATTTTCCCCACAATAATTTTTAGAGTTCTATTTACTCTTTTAATTTTTCCTGATGCTTGTGGGTAATATGCACAGTGGAGTTTCCAAGTGATGCCCAAAAGTGTTGACAAGGAGCGGATAATTTTATGAACAAAAGCGGGACCATTATCACTTCCAATATGTAATGGGAGTCCAAACCAAGGGATTACATCTCGAAGCAGGGCTTTGGTGACTTGTTCAGCCTTTTCATTAGTAGTGGGCCATGCCTCAACCCAACCGGAATATGTGCAAACTGCTACAAGCAGGTACTTGAATTTTCCAGACTTTGGCATTTCAGTAAAGTCCACAACTAGTGATTCCATTGGAATATGTCCCACATATTGGACTTCGGGTGGCTGAAGAGGCCCTACACGAGGATTATGTGTTGCGCAGTTCTGACAACGTAGAGCAACACGTCTGGTGAGTGAATGCAAACCTTTTATATACAGTTCCTGGTCTAGGAGTTTGGCTAAGCTAGTACCTCCCAGATGAGTTTGTTGATGTAACTCTTGGATTAATTCCCAAGCTATTGTTATGGGCAGGAAGATCTTTTTATTTGGCAAAATGTATAAACCTGATTGCTTTATTCCTTTCCCTTGTTCAGCCCAAAGTTGTTCTTGTGCAGTGTAGTGTACTTCAGCAGGAATTATTTCAGCCTCGTTGAGGTGCTGGATATGAATAGCTGGAGATTGCTGACGCGCTGCATTCCTTGCTTCTTCATCTGCCTGTCGGTTTCCTTTTACGACAGGATCCTCACCATGTTGGTGTTCTTTGCAGTGCATTACAGCAACTTGTTTGGGCATCCAAACAGCATCAAGAAGGGCCAGAATTTCATCTGCATGCTTTATTTTCTGTCCGTTTGAAGTTAGAAGTCCTCTTTCCCTGTATATGGCACCATGGGCATGGAGTGTTAGGAAGGCGTATTTTGAGTTAGTGTAAATGTTAATCTTTTGTTCTGTTGCTAGCTCAAGTGCTCGGCGGAGGGCGACCAGTTCAGCCTTTTGAGCGGAGGTGCCAGGAGGAAGTGCCTTTGCTTCACAGACAGTACCTTGACCATCAATTATGGCATATCCTGCCAATCGTTGACCCTGGTCAATAAAACTACTACCATCGGTGAAAAGGACAGAGTTAGGTGTGGCTAAAGGTGTATCCAGTAAGTCAGGTCGGCTAGAATAAACTTCTTCCATGACTTGAAGGCAATCATGTTTTTCTGTGGGATCTTCTTCTATAGGTAGCAGAGTTGTAGGATTGAGAGTGGAACAGACAGAGATAGTAACATAGGGATTGTCAACCAATATACTTTTGTACTTGGAGAGCTTTGTTTTTGTTATCCAATGATGGCCCCTATGTTCCATTAGGGTGACCACAGCATGTGGGCACTTTAAGGAGATTGGTTGTCCTAGGGTGAGTTTACTTGCCTCTTCAGCAAGAAGGGCAGCTGCAGCTACGGCACGTAGGCAGGGTGGCCATCCTTGTATTACAGTGTCTAGTTGCTTAGAGAAGTATGCTACTGGTCGCGGCCAGCTACCGATGGTCTGGGTTAAGACACCAATTGCAACACCTTCTCCTACTCCTACATACAGTGTAGAAGATTGGTTCAAGTCGGGGAAGCCTAATTTTGGTTTTTGTTCTATTACTACATCTAAGGTCACCTGAGCTTCAGGAATACCTTCAGACTGAGAACCAATGGGACTATTATCCATCAGTGACTTTGGATTATTATTACAGGTGACTGTTAAAGACCCACGAATATCCAATGATGAAGACTCCAGCATTCTAATAGAAATCAGATATTTAGTATTAGAATTTACTATTATTTTACATACTGGTTCTTTGATATTTTCTGCCTCCAACATTTTTAGATCTAATTGCCTGGTGTTAGGAGGTGAAACCATCTCTCTTACAGCTTCAGTATTGTCTTCATGTGAGCATTCTTGAAAACCAGAAGTTGAAGTCTTGTCTTCTAGGGCAGACACATGATTTTTATGACACCATTCAGAGGTTCTAGCACATGATTTATAATGCCAAACATTTTTACCAGACATTGGTATTATTCTTTGACAGCTGTATAGCTGTAATTTCTGAACATTACTTATTAGTTCTTCATCTGACTCTATCCTCTTTCTCTTCTGGCAGCTATAATCATTATGATAATTAGAAATATTGTTCACCAAAGTAATGACTTCTGGACTTTTTGAAGTATTTGAGCGGCCTTCTTCTACACTTTCTGAATCAAGACCACCCTTTTCTTTCTTTGCAATTTCAGATAACTCAAATCTTTTCTTAGAACTATTTTTTGTTTCACAGGGTTTTAAGTGCGTTTTTCTATTATCTTGATTAGAATCATGATCCTTAGCTTTTCTTTCGGGAGTTAAAAGTGGCTGAAGTTTCACCATACTTTCTTTAAGCTGCTGTAAGCTTAACCGACCGGAGTTAGTTGGTGAGTTTGAGACAGACATGCCTGCTACGCTTGGCGGCGGGGCTGTTGGTGCTTGCGGTACAGGCATAGGCCCGAGCGGGGCGGCCGAGACTACGGGTAGCGGCATGTAAGGGGGTGGGGCTTGTGGCTTATTGTCTGGAGGGCTTGTAACTATAGGTTTTAATTCCTCCCTAGTTCTTTCGGACCTTTTTCTCGGACGCGCACGCAGGGCCGGGCGTTTAGTATATTTTTGTAACCAAGATGGATTCTCCTCTACTATATCAAACCATGCAGCTATGTAAGGATACTGATCGGAGTGTTTTTGTCCTGTGTATCTGAGGACATCTCTAATAATGTTCATGTCCAAAGTTCCTATGGCCGGCCACGAGGGCTGGATGGGAAATGCCGGCCAATCCTTTTCACAGAACCCTTTTAATAAACCGGCCTCACGACTGCCGGTGGAGATGTGCTTCTTAAATTCTCCAAAATGCTCTAACATGCAAGTTAGAGGTGTTTTGCGGTCTTCCTTAGATCCGCTTCCTTCCATTCTGCAGACTAGGTCTTGGGGCACCCTCACTAGCCTGACTTTACAGCTGTCTTTACTTTTCCTATTTACCTCTCCACCCAGATAGAACAGATAAAACAGACACAATAGGGAAGACGGGTTCCCAACCGACTATAGAGGATGGGGGAGTCGGTTGGTGGGAGGGTTGAGGTTTACTCTCAGTCGCCACTAGCCTGAGTCACCGGACGTTCCAACGGCTGACAACAGGAATCGTAATGGCCATTCACTCAGTCACACACACAATCAGTCATTCCAACAAGGAGATCCCTCCCAGAGACCCTTATACTTGCCTTTCCGGAGACTGGCTGGAGTTTCCCTCCCTTTCCCCACGGTTGTTTTCAAAGCCTCTCCGTTGGCGCAAAAAGGCAATCTGAACGGTGAACCGGCCCACGAGCGGCCACCGGTCAAAAACGGGGCCCCTCTCGATGCACCGCTTCTGAGCCGGCCTCCGAAGCAGACTCACCCCTGCAAGTCCCCAATGGACTTATCCCTGAACCTGCTCCTGATCGTCCCTCGACATCCCGGACGAGCCCCCAGAAGATGTAGCGGGATGTTCGCTAGGCTATTGAGGGAGACCAGTAATAAGTTCAAGGAGACCAATGAGACTCAAAACAAAACGTGTTTATTCGGCCGAGGTGGCAGCCGCCCAAAAGCGTGAAGAAACTGCCACACCAACCACACCCAACTTACAGTTTTATAGTCTTGGTTAACTACGCAGTTTCTTTATGTGTTACATGATTGGCTATCCCATATTGCTAGGCAGATTTGGACTACGCACGTGTAGCAGGCACGTGGTAGGAACAGCGTGATTGGACAGAATTCGCGCCCTTTTTGCAGGATTGTTGCATTGCTTGTGCACAGAACATGCAATAGCAGCATATTACTTTTGATGAGGTAGTGATTGTATAAATGTGCAAAACCAATTATTACATGATTGATTCAAAACATTTTCATAACCTTATTAAAACATTGACATCAAACAATAATTATAACTATCTATCATTTTCCTAATGGAGATCTTATATTTTGATCTTTACATATCTGCATCAACATTTATCATTATTTGCTTTCTTCAACCCTCACAAGATCACTTTTGCTACTTCATGAATTAGGCAGGACACTGCAGACAGAGAGGATAGCAGCTACCTCAGTCACCAACTTGCCATGGAAGGGGGGCAGAGAGAGACCAGGGCCATTCAGCAACTCTGTATCCAGAGAAGTTCTGGCCCCAGTCCCTGGACCCTGAGCAATGGGAGGCAGCTAATGTTGAAAGGCAGAATTTACAATTCGGGGGATTCTGCAGGATAGATATTGCAGCCAGGCTGCATTACCCTTCCTTGGCAATCTCCAGAGAATGCAGGGGGGTGACAGTGGGTTTCTGCCAATCCCTCCCTGACCCTCTCCCCACCCCCATCACTTTACTGCCGATGAGGCCTCTATCGAGTCCAGAAGACACAACACCACAGAGGCTAGCTGAGCCCACCTTCCATACAGGAGTGGGGAGCTCTTTGTGCAGAGGGAACGCTTACAGCATGGATCTGCGAGGGGCACGGTTTATTCCTAATACTAAGGTAGAGCTGTGAGAAGTCCCATTAGACAATTGTTATTGCTACTTGCGGGAGTCAGCATTATACACAGCAGTGTTTGCAGGAGTGAACCCTCTGCCTTCTTCGCCTTATTCCGCAAGACCGAGTTCCAGACAGAGGGCAAACTGGGACACCTGCAATAGCAGAACTGAAAGTCCTTTGCTTCTGCCAGCTCAAGCCAAACACTGATTGGCTTTTCAGTGTAGTATTTTAAAATTATAAAAGTGATGTAATATTAAAGACTGGCAGCATTTGACAAGAACATTATGCTTAAGTTATAATAAAAACTGTTCCTGTTTAGTTAATAAACTATAAAAGGCAAATCAAGCCATACGTTTATATATGTGTACACAACCAACACAGCAGGACATCAGGGCTTGATGTGTATTCTATTGAAGAGCTGAATGAGAAAAGGGATGAAAGTTCTGGACAAGTTTATGCTGTTAGTTACCCTGGTGAAAATCAGGAGAGACTCCATTGATTTCACTGAATTTCAAGTTGCTTTGGATTTACATCAATGTAATGGAGGAGAGAATTTGTCCCATTGACTTTTTTTTTTAATAGCCTGCTGCTATAATTACCTGATAGTAAGATTACTAAAAGACAGAATTGTCAACATCTCATTTACCTTCACTGTTTGTGCTTTTGGTTGACTTTTCTGCATTTCACTCATCTTGAACTGAAATTATCTCAGTTAATTTATTATTATTAAATACAGCCAATTGCACTTTGCTGTGTTAGTGAATGAGAACAGGAATGTGGCGTTTGAATTTCCACATTTTGGGGAATATTTAAATTTTAATAAGAACCATCTTCACTGACATTAAAAATAAACCATGCAAATATTCTGTTCATGTTAGGATTTGAATTCTCCCTTTCCCCTCATTCTTTTTTGTCCTTTGAATTCTCCTCACCCCCAAACTCCAGATTTGACACTGTCCTTTTCAATATCTACTCAGACTTGTGTTCAAGGTGAATATTTGCTGAATTTATGACCTAATGGGAAGTAGTTTACTCACAAATTGTTTCTGGTGATGTGTATTTGATTGTTGTCCACAGTGCTTTAATATGCCATATAATCTCTGGGCTTCGCAACCAATAAAAGATTAGTCATAAAGGAAAATCATAACTTCATCACAATCAAGGTGAAAAGTTCTACTTTTTAAAATCACCTCTAGATTTTATAGTAACTCTTAGATACAAGGTATGGGAAACTTCATTTTTATATGTTCAAGAACTTTAAAAGCTAATCATGAGGAATTTTGTAGTCAAGGGAACATATCGCAACTACAAGGAACTACATGATAAAACAGGTCTGGGGGATCAATCATCCGTTGACAGGTTTGCTCTCTCCATTTGTCACTCATTTGCTTATTTCATCACTTTGTTCTCACAGGTAGGCTAAATCTACATAGACTGTCACTGTACCACTGTAGTGGCACCACTGTAGGTCACCCGTGTAGCTACGCTATGCGGAAGGGAGAGAGCTCTCCTGTTGACATAATTAAACCACCCCCAATGAGCAGTGGGAACTATGTTGGCGGGAGACGCTCTCCTGCCAATGTAGCCCTGTCCACACTGGCACTTTTGTCAGTGAAACTCATGTTGCTCAGCAGGTGGTTTCTTCTCCATACCCTGGCCGACAGAAGTGCTACTGTGGACCCAGACTTAGATAAGGCAACTTCACTCCATGCTGTCCAGTAGGTCTTCTTAAAACAAAAAGTAGCGAATAGTTAGTTCTCTAGAGCTGAATTGTGACCTGAAAAGGAGGGGGAGGGGTGGGTTTGTCTTCGCTTCATAGGAGTATAAAGAATTCCTGAAAGAGTCTTCCACTGCTTGCATCCGACGAAGTGGGTATTAGCCCACGAAAGCTTATGCTCCAATACTTTAGTTAGTCTTTAAGGTGCCACAGGACTCTTTGTTACCTCTGCTATTCCAGACTAACACGGCTACCTCTCTGATTCTTGAAAGAGTTTGTCACTGTTTTTTAAAGGGTTGGGTGCTCTGCTGTCTGTAATATTAAGATCAACTTTTGCCATATTTGGTTTTGTGGGGAGGACCCGCCTCTAAAGACTAGAGAACATAGAGGGGGGGGGGTGAAAGGGGTTTTGTTCTCCTCTTGGGATGTACTGTATAAACATGACCTGAAGAAGTGCTGGTTTTGTGGTTTTTTTACATTTCAGGTCCTGTCTTTCCTGGAAAAAAAATAATAATGGGAGAACTAGTGAAATTGTGTTGTCACAAGAATCAAGAGGGTGAAATATGAATTGACAGAGGATGGGACTTATCATTAGGCTGTTTGAAACGATTTGGGGTTTGTTTTTGTTAACTGATCAGTAAAGTTAAGCAAGTTAATACATCGGAGAAGGGAGGCTTTTGTCAAAAATATACTATACTCTCAATTAGCTATAAACATGCTCCAAGTCCCCCAGAAAGTCCATCGGCAAAACCGGAGAAGACCTGAAGGTTAAAAAAAAAAATGTAGAAAAATATCCCTCTCTCAAAAGACAACCAACCTTTCAGGCCTTCTTTATACATCAAAGAACTCCTCAAGTCCAATCTTTTAAAAATCCTCTATAGGGCTCCTTTCAAGTGTCTAACTAAACATCCGTCCCAGTGGGTTAAGTTCTAGTCTGGTCAGTTGTGATGTCACAGTCTCAGTACTGTAATTCTTTAGAGAAGCCTCCCAGCAAGAGACTTGATGCTTCTAATGTACATAACTGAATGATAACTTTCACAAAGCCAGGCATTCTTTACAGACCATAAAGCAGAGGGGCAGAGGCAGGTTTACAAGTTCCGCTGTTGCAGGTCACCATTAAAATAGATGAATGAGTATTCCTTTATTATTCTTCCAAGTCCCTTCTCTGTCCCTTCTCTTCCAGCTGAGAGTGGGTGTAGTGGACTCCCCCAGTGAGGAGTGGGAAGTTCCTACCTCAGTGGTTATCAAGGAGAGGTTTGATTCTGGGTAAGCTGACCAAAATATATGATGGCAGCAACATCTTCAAATTATAAAACCCTGTACTGTTCATAAAGATCAGTTTTTCCCGATTGCTACACTCTGGAAGCTTTAAAGAGCTATACTTACAACTTAGTGTGTCAACACTAGTAAATCTTGTGCATAGCTGTACCAGTGATAGCAACAGGTATATTTTATATGTAATATTTATAGGCATGCTTGCTAGTGTAGACCAAGCCCAGGTCTTTGACAGCCTAATGAAATGCTGGAAATGCCTGAGCCAGTCCACATGAATGTCAACACTCACTCCTGGCACTGGTGGAGCTACACCATTGCTGGAAAACAGGCACAAATTAGCTTAGGTGAAAAACATTAGAATAAGAATAAAGTGATTAGCAATAGCGGGTGTCCAACTTAAAGGTTTCTCAAGGGGTCTGATTTTTCAACAGGGGATGGGACTTACTGTTAGGCTGTTTGATTTTTCACCTGCTACAGTGTACAAAGTGTAGTATCTCTTTAAATAGTTTAGGAGCCCTCTAGTGGCGCACACTGTGTTCTAGAATTTAGAGGCCACTAGATACCAGCCAGAGCAGCAGTATGTATGCAGCTAGGCCTTGCATGTTTGTGCATAGTTAGTAATCAGTTATTTGGGACCCAACTGTACTTGTGTTGTTTCTTCATATTAGTTTTGCTATGACAAGAGCAAAAATTACAACCACCACCATCTCAAAAACAAATAATCAGGCCCTTTTAAGAGGTCTCAGGTTAGCAACCCAAAAATATACATACTGGGAAAAAAACCAATAGTCACTTTTAACAAGAGAGGCCAAGACTTCTCACATCTCCAATCATGGCCCTCTGAGTGCTCCCTAAAGCTGTTAATCTCTGTGTGGCATTGAGGTGGTGAGAACTGAACCCTAGAGCACTAAAAATGGATACCTGCAAGAGCAGGAGGGTTATTTTTATTGTACTGGTCACCTGTGGTTGGTTGATAAATGCAAAGTAATGCGTGTTGGAAAACCTAATCCAACTATCCATACAAAATGATGGGGTTTAATTTAGCTGTTACCACTCAAGAAAGATCTCAGAGTCAGTGTGAATAGTTCTCTGAAAAAATCTGCTCAGTGTGCAGCAGCAGTCAAAAATAGTGGACAAAATGTTAGGAACCATTAGGAAAGGGATAGATAATAAGACAGTAAATATCATAAAGCCACTATAGAAATCCATGGTATGCCCATGCCACACCTTGAATACTTCATGCTGTTCTGGTCACCACATCTTAAAGATGCATTAGAATTTGAAAAGGTACAGAGAAGGGTAACAAAAAGATTAAGGATATGAAAAGTTTCCATATGAGGAGAGATTAAGATGGACTGTTCATCTTGGAAATAAGAGACGACTGGGGGGGGGGGGGAGAGAGAGATATGATAGAGGTCTATGAAATCATAAATGGTGTAGAGAAAGTGAGTAGGAAAACATTATTTTAGCACAATAACCAAGGGTCATCCAATGAAGTTAACAGGCTCTAGGTTTAAAAACAAAAAAGCCCCCCCCCACAAAAAAAAACAACCCCAAAACCCAAGAGAAAGTACTTCACAAAAACCCACAGTCAACCATGAAACTTGTTGCCAGGAGATGTTGCGAAGGCCAACAGTGTAACTTGATTCAAAAAAGAATTAGTTAAGTTGGTGGAAAATAGGTCCATCAATGGCTTTAGCCAAGATGGTCTGGGGGACAACCCCATGCTCTGGATGTCCCTAAGCCTCTGACTGCCAGGTGCTGAGACTGGACAACAGGGCACGGATCACTCAGTAACTGCTGTGTTCTGAAGCATGTGGCATTGGCCATGGTCAGAAGAGAGACTACTGGGTTCAATGGACCATTGGTTTCACCCAATATGGTCTTTCTTAAGCGTCATGAGCACTATAGGAACAAGAAGTTTTAAGAGAAAGACATTTAGCTGGATTTTGCGGCCATCTGCATGGTTTACCTATCATTTTTCATTCTTATTTCTTTAAAGCCTATTTGTAATAAAGCTACTGCCCCGGAGTGGAAGAGCTCACCTGCACAGCAAAGCTTCATTGCAAGGCAGCAAATTGCACAGTATCAGAATACCAAACTTATCTAAGATTCATGGAATGGATTATACATATTGCATTGGTTTAAAAATGAAAGCTGGTGAAGAATTACTGTAATTTAAAAATCTAAGTGGGTTTGCACAGTGGAGGAGATTTAAAATTTAAACCTGTTTAAATATTGAACTGATTGGAGGGAAAAAATGCTTTTAGGAAATGGAATTCAATAGAAAAAAAAAATCTCCATTCAAAGTAAAAATGCTTCTCCAAACCAGTTTTGCCTTTGGAACAAACCATAATGTAAAGTATTTGCTAGTCTAACACCAGCAGGGGAAACATCAAAATCACAGTCACCTGACTGTGTTAATGCCCCATAGCTGGAATTCACTCTGAATTAAGAATTCAAGGCTATTTCCCCTGTAGGACAATAGCTGAGGCATTGCAGGCTCTATAGATTGTGGGAACTACTTGTCTTGTATCTCTACTATGGGCAGGTACCAGATAAGTTGCTTTTTTTGTTGGTGGTGTTGAGGCACAGAACCAAACCACCACTTAGCACTCGGCCCCAGATTCTGATACTTGGACTCAGCATGAGCAGGATTCTACTCTGCAACCTTACCTATTGACATGACTAATTGCTAATTGCAGAGGAAGGTCCTACACCAGGGTATCAGGGACTGTCCTTGATCTGCGAATGAGCTGGCCCAATCTGTGAGCTATTTGATCTCATTTACCACATTACCAGGGGTGTTTTATTTCACCTCCTTCGCCAGGTATGAACATTATGGGGTTTTATTGGCACCATTTCCCTGCCGAATAGTGATGGAGCACACTCTTGCTATCCAAATGCCCAGCTCACTTGGCTCTTAAATGAACATTCCTGCAGGATACATTTACTGATGGAACTGGAATATTTGCCTGACTCTGTGCACATAAATTCATAGATTGGTGAGGTCTGTTTGAAATCAGAGCTCAGCCATTGGTTTCTGTCTCAGCATTACACAAAGGGTTTCATACACCGCGTGCGTTGAAAACAAATATGTAATAAAACACAGTCTGGTAAAATTAGCCAGACAGATGGCGGAAATCACACATGAGATGTATTGGTAAATGGATAGGTAAGGAAATGGGTGTTTCAACAGGCAGAGGAAAGAATAGTTGATTAGAAAGATGGATAGAAAATGGAAGGTATTTCTTTTTATAATATGGGATAATATAAACAAAGCCCCTAATCCAGGTGACTGTAAATCCCTTTTCCTTAATTGGTTTAGAAACTATGGGCTGTAATGTGAGACAGAAACTCTCAGCTGCTTTTCTTCTTGCTGCCTTGAATCACATTAAGGAGAAAACAATAGCAGAGCTGACAGCTCCCAGTCTGCAGGGGCACTTAAAACTAATCTGCTATTGAGACTAATACAATTATATGGGATTATAGGATTGCCACTGATACCTAGATTAGGGAACTCCCAGAGGAGGAGAGGGCAGTTCGGGGCCTTGCCAAGGCAGGGGGGAGGGGGAAGTATACAAGGGTCAAGTTATTAAAAAACTGGAAACAAACACCCCCCCCAACATTCAAGTTGTGAGCATCTCAGTGTAAAAAAACCAACCCCCCCAAACACAGCCTTCTTCCTGCCCCCTGCCTTCCTAGCCCCACGTTCAGGGAGCATCGAGGGAGTAAGAGGAGATTCGTGCTGCAACTGCTTTACCTATTCCATGCACAAAGTTCGGGTCTAACGGGGGTCAGGATGCGAGATACTCATTTCAAGTTGTTCTCCCAAGGGGCTCCTATTTCAGTGCACTAGTCTGAGATTGAAGTGAAACCTGGACCTATCTTTTATATAGCAGCTAACTGGCCTTACTTCCCCCCCCCCCCCTCCCGCCATATTTGCACACACCTCACACAATTGGACCAAGCCTTCAATAAACAGTGGGGAGGGGAATTCTCTTGGGTGAGTTTTGAATGCCCATAAATACCACAGTTTCAAAAGTGATCTTTTTTATAACCTGCATATGCGTGCAAATGCACACACACAGCTGACTTTACACTCAAAGAAGAATTAACACAACAGAACATAACAGTACATAACATAGTGCTCACTATGGACCTATCTATCCTGGGTACTGGTTCAACCCCAATTACCACAGTAGCTGAGCACCTCATGTATTTATCAACATAAGGAAGTGCATTTTACAGATGACTAAGTGACTTGACCAAGTTCATACAGGAAGTCTGTGGCAAAGCAGGGAATTGAACTCATGTCTCCTAAATCCCAGACTAGCACAATATAGGGTGACCGTATTTCCCAATGCAAAAACAAGACACTGTGTGGGGCTAGTCCGAGCTCTGTTCCCCCTACCCGGGGCTGACCTGAGCTACTCACCCATTTTCACTTGCCACCTCCCAAAAAATGTGGGCATTTGTCCCGTTTACTGATTAAATGGGACAAATTCCCGCTTTTTCAAAAGTAAACAATTGGAACGGCCAGGATACAGAAAAAACAGGACTGTCCCAGCCAAAACAAGACGCATGGTCACCCTAACTATAACTAATGGTCCATTCTCTCTCTCTGCATTAGAACATACTGCCCTTCTACCTAACATATTTAACTTTTTTCCAATTGACAGTCGAGTGGAGGTATTGTTTTCCCATCCATTCTATTCCCAACCCCAATTCAAACACTAGAAATGGTTATTGATAACATACTAATTAGTATGATAGGAGTGACTAGAGGCCCACTGTGCTAGCCACTGTGTAGACAGATAGTGGGAGACAGGGTGTAAATTAGAGTAGCCATCAGTCTGCTCTAACTTGCAGCAGGCTTCATTCCAGTCCCCAGCTGGCCAAAAGATCAGGGAAGCATGAAGTTTGCTGAGGATCCAAAGGTGGTTTTAAGCACTACCCGGTCTTACACAAACCCAGAGTGGCTGGGCTAGGGGAGCTGGTCCTATGAAACCAGTTACAGCTTGACAGGCAAGTTTCTAGAGGGGGGTGGCTTCCCTTTGGCTAGTGCAATACATTCACAACTAGGGAGAGGTTGGGCTGGCTGACAATATATCCCTTAGAGCACATAAAACATTAACGGAGCCCTGGAGATGAGGTGGCCTGACCTTTAGAAACATTAACACACTTGGCCAAATTCTACTGTCATTTATACCCAGGCAATACCCCAAGTGAAGTCAACGGGGGTAAGGAAAGTGTAACTGAAAGCAGAGCTTCATCATGTGCCCTCATCTCTCTTTACCAGCTTACTGCAAAACTGAATGCATGTTCATTCAGTGACCTGAAACCCCTACAACAACAAAGCACCAGAGCATGAGTTACCGAGTGATGGACTGCACCAGGCCACCCTCACAGAAGAGGTTACGTTGGAGAGAGAGCAGAAGCTGTCCAAGGGGGATCCTGAGAAGGATCTTCGTTAGGGGAAGGAGTGCAAGACACATTCTGTGCAGTGGCTTGAATTCCATCTCTAATTATGGTCCTTGGGATGGCGCAGAAATTCAAGACTGACCACTCCCCCCAGAACTCCCCCTGGATCTCCCATGGATGTCAAAGAGAGAGGCACCACGCTCAAGAGGAGAATCTGGCCTTGCTGTAAAAACTAAGCTGTGTTATTTATTAGTACGTCAGTATCCTATTATTGCATTTGACCTCCCTCATTCGGAAACCATCCTTTAGGACCACCACTGCCCTGTGGTCTGGCCCTATTCTGACCTGGGCTTCTCCTCCCTCCCCATCCTCCTTTCTCGGTTTCTTTTCCTCTTGTCCATTTTGTAGGGGCTTTTTCACCTGCATTTCCTTCCTTGTGGCAGGTCCCAATGCCCAGTCATATCATCCACTAAAGGAGTTGAGCCAGGATATTAAACAGGTATGTAGGCATTGCTGTGCTCAGCACTGAGCCCCAATCTCATTTTCAAAAGGGATTTAGGCGCCTAGGAGCCTAATTCCAAATGGGGCTAGAGGAAGTGGAGATGAACATCTCTTCATACTTGACTCGGAGAATATTCTCTTTTTCAATGCTGAATTCAAAGAGGTGAGAAATGGAGAGCGTGGGGCTGGGACAGCTTGCTGGGGGTTTAATTCTACTGCAGATAAACGAAGATGGGCATAATGGGACTGACTGATGGTGTGCTCGGAATCTAGTGTGTCTGTGCGTCATGGAGAGGTGAGGGTGGGGAGCAGGTGAGACTCAGCTGGCAGAGGCAGGAAACAGACAGGATGGAGTAGGGCTGAGAGTGCAGCAGAATACATTGGAAAGTGGGACAAGTGACCCCTTTTAATAAGCGGAAAGTATTGTATTAGGGACAAAGTAATAGAGTTTTGCAGAGTGAAGAATCCAGGGAGGGAAAAGAAAGTTGCAGTCTGGAGAAAGGACAGGATTTGGGGGGAGGGGAGAAGTGTCCAGAGA
The DNA here is from genome assembly GCA_032164245.1 of Sternotherus odoratus. Taxonomy (NCBI): domain Eukaryota; kingdom Metazoa; phylum Chordata; order Testudines; family Kinosternidae; genus Sternotherus; species Sternotherus odoratus. The sequence goes on along the minus strand of JAVMKO010000011.1, from coordinate 14,315,017 downwards.
AACCAAGGTACATATTGAGAAAACATGACTATAAACGGGAAAGGAGCATGACAGCAGACCCTGGGAAGGGCATGGGCCAGCAATAGAGGATGGATCATCCCATCTCTTTATCCCACAGTCCAACACAAGGCAAGATGCTGCATCAGTTATAGCCAATGGCAAAACCCCCAGGGACTGGAGAGAGAAGAGGATCAAAACCAAAACATTTAATGAGTGCACAGATTATCAAAAGGCTTCATTTCAATAAAGTTTAAATGAAACTTTCTTATTTTGATTAATATGCAAGTCAGAACTAAATTAAAACACCATTTATATAACTGATACAATATTAATACCATCTTATTAAATACCATTTTATATGATCAAAATGGTTTGATGATTCCAAAGATAAATTTGTCAAACTTTCCATTCTATTTCATAGCTATTTCAAAATTTTGGCTTTTCGCTTGGATTTGAAATGTTGGGAATTCCTACATAATGGAAATTCTGGTTTCTAGCCAGCTCTACCGTCTGGGCTTATTGTACAGCAGAAGTTTCCCCCCCTCAGATATTTGAGCACATGGTGGGGAGAAAAATCGCAGTTGCAGAGATGGGATTTGTGGGGAGTTTTCCCTCAGTTTTTGCATGTGTATTTTTGTTATGTCAAGGGTGACCAGAGCACTTGGGTGAACATCCACTAGCACATTTATGCATCACATGAATAAACAAAATAAATAAAAATATCCAGGTACCAGTACAGAGCTGCAGGATTCACAGTTGAGTAGAATACAGCTATATGTGTGGGATCCAGAAAATAAGTGGTCAATTATAAGTAGCATTGGACCATCTGGATTAATTATATAGCTAAGCAAGAGACCACAAAAGAGGGAAGTTAGCATGTTGGTAAAGTGATGTATTATAGAATTGCTAATACCACAATATTAAAAGATAAACGTGTTTCACATGCAGTGGAAGGAAGCAGCAGCTAAATTTGTTGACAGATACTATCTAGCTTTCTGTTTTTAAGTATGATTAATACAAAAAGATTTGTTAGGGGTTTGTTTTGTGTGGGAGATTCAAAAATCTGTGGGGATCCAAAAAGTAAAAATGATGAATTATTTTGTTCAGTAATTAGTAAGGAAATGCATTTAAAATCCAATAATAGGAAAAAAATACAGTTTTGGAGACCAAATTTATATACTTTGTTATATATGGAGTGGCTGAATATGTTGGTGGTTATCAAACCAAGGGACTATCTACTGGAAGAGCAGAGGAGATGTATGAAGAGAATGTAATTCAAATGGATATGGAGGGACAGAAGTAGGGAAGGAGGGGGACAGATTGATTTAATTTAAACAATATTATGGGCTGGATATTACATGTCCAATGCATGACTAAACGCTGGGTTTTTAGACATGCAAGATTCTGTGATAGCTGAAAAACAATGAAGATATGCACAGAACAACACTGCTAATACCGTGTTTCCCCGAAAATAAGACAGTGTCTTATATTAATTTTTGCTCCCAAAATTACATTACATTATATTACAGCGAGAGGCAAAACTGGAAGTACGTCTTATTTTCGGGGGATGTCTTACTTTCGGGGAAACAGGGTATGTGAAGGACAAGATTTTCAAGAGTGCAGAGTTATTTTGAGGTGCCCCAGTTTTTGGGTGCCCCACTTGATGTGCTTTCTAGGGCCCTGATTTTCAGAACATGCTGAGCACATGCCCTCGGAAAAATCAGGCCCTTGTTAAGGGTCTCAAAAATTGGGCATTCAGAAAACTGAGGCACTCGTAACGGCTCATCATGTCCGGAAGTCTTGTCCCGTAACTCTAGATTGCATTTGCCATTTTGTAAAATGCTGTGGGATCACTTTTCATCCTCAAAGATCCCAAAGCATACAAAATGCTACGTTTGCATGGAATTGCAAAGCCAGTTTTGAAGGTGGAACTCAGCAGCTGCATCAAAGTGTACAGCAATGCTACACATTATGTAAAACAGGAAGTGAAGAATATTGTAACCAAGCCAACATGCAGGGGAGATTGGGGACACAGTATACATTTCCCAAAGTGGAATTTCACCAGGACAAATTCCGGTTGTGCCAGTGTACCCCATAAGGCTTTATGAGGAGATGCTTATAAATGTATATATGATACAACTGGAATATACTTTTGCTACATATGCCATGTAACATATCTATGTGAAGGTTATGATCTACTGGTTATGTTCATCTTATTTGTATGCATGTGTCATTTTTGTACTCGAAGTTATAAATATTGGCTATGTACTTGGTTAATTTTAAATAACCTCAGGGCACCAGTTGGGCAGCTTTCTGAGAAGGAACTATTCTCAGTAAATGCCCAATGAAGAACGAATCAAGCCAACAATGAACTTGGGAGGCACCAATCCACATCCCAGGAATGTGGCTTGACTGGTGCGGCGGACAGCACACCCCTCAGCCCGCACCACTTCCCGCAGCCCCATTGGCCTGGAGCGGCGAACCGCAGCCAGTGGGAGCTGCAATTGGACGAACCTGCAGAGGCAGCAGGTAAACAAACCAGCCCAGCATGCCAGGGGCTTTCCCTAAACAAGTGGTTGACCACAGTTGAGAACCACTGTACTAAGGAAAAGGCAGAGAGGGTCCTGGTCAATAAAGACCTGGAAAGAGGACTGGAGATGAAATGAGCCACCTTGAACAAAGACTATCTTCCTAGATTACATTTTAAACATTTTTTGTGAGTGTTTCTTTTTTCACTTTTATTTGCTTTTAACCATCTCTGCCTCTATCCCCTTTCCCTTGGTATCACTTAATCAAGTGGTCAGCGCATCAGCTGGAGTCTTTAATCAGGTGCAGGGATCATGTTAATTCATGGAGTAGTTCAGTGGTTTGAGCACTGGCCTGCTAAACCCAGGGTTGTGAGTTCAATCCTTGAGGGGGCCATTTAGAGATATGGGGCAAAATCTGTTGGATGATTGAATTGGGGATTGGTCCTGCTTTGAGCAGGGGTTGGACTAGATGATCTCCGGAGGTCCCTTCCAACCCTGATATTCTATGATTGTCTTTCAAGCTCAAGATAAACCCTGCTGGTTTAGCTGGATAGTTTGTTTACAGCCACTATGCGAATTAGGGTAAACTTACATTCTCTTGTCTAGGACAGAGCTGTTCATCACCTTTACCTAGGCTAGGCTGTCTTTGTTTTGAAGACATTCTAGTGACATACAGAGAAAGAGTTCATCATTTCACATCTAATGTTAACATCTGCACTTGCCAATGATTAATAATCCGTGTTTTATTAGCTTTCATGTATCCTCCCACAAGGCATATTTTGTGCTGATACGATTGCAGTGCTGTGTGGGGTGTGGATATAGGGGTTCCTAGGGTCACAGTAGCTCACTATAAATAGCAGTGTGGATTCAGTGGTAGCGGCAGTGGAGGCATGGCTCAGCCATACGAAGTGGGGGTTTCTAATCAGCCCAGCTCTACTTCCGCTGCCACGACCCATGCTACTGCAGCTACACTGCTATTTATACTCCTGCTAGCTTGATGAGCACCAGCATGAGCATGCGTGTGCAAGTGGGTGGGGGGTTGGGGGGGAATCACACCCATAGGATGTAGCCTTGATAATAAGTTCCCATGGTTAATTACCCTCACTTAAAAATTTGCCTCTGTTTTCCATTTTGAGCTTTGTGGACTTCAGGTTCCAGCCATCAATGCTGCTTTCCTGCACGAACACTAAGTCACGCATTCTCCCACAGAAAGCTACTCCCAGACAGATTTATGTTCCTTCTACACTAAATCTGGAATGCTATTGACTGGGAGTTGTGTGTGTGTGTGTGTGTGTGTGTGTGTGTGTGTGTGAGTGTGAGAGAGAGAGCGTGTGCTTGTTACAACCTTAGCACAAAGACTTAAAGCATTGGCACAACAGTAGAATGTTTCATTTGGAGCAATTTCAAATGGCTCGATGTAAATGGCATATAGTATTCCAGATTTTGAGGAGTAAAAATATTATGTGCACTTCATCTGTTTGTTTAAAGAGGTTTTCTAATGAAGGCTGCACTTTGCTGAAGTGGAGAGGGAGCTTGAGCTAGGGGTGTGTGGAGTGTATTAATTGTTTGCTCCCAATGCCAGCTCTGCCATTGCAGCTTGCTGTGTGACTGGGTGGCAGACATTTAACCCATCTGTAAAAGGCTATGTATTAAAAAGGGCTTTAAGACTTTGCTCTGATTGCATCTCTACTCAAAGAGTTAGTATTCTCTCACTAGATCGACCAGTGAGCAGCCAGCAACTCCTAGCAACAAGAGTGGAAGCTGCTGGGTGCCAGCCACATATGAAAGTCTGGCAACTTCCTTTAGCTCGGTGCTGAGTTCTGTTTCAACCCAGATTTTAAATAACATAGGGCAAGGAGTGTCTTACTTGTCTGTAAATCACCAGGTCCGCATATAGTGCAATATAAATACATGTTGTATATTTATATGTGCTCTGTACACACCATGTACAAACCTATAACCTAATTTGTTTTTGTATAATTTATACCCAGTGTTTACCACATCTCATTTATTACTTGCATTCCATTGTATTTCAATAACGCCTGTCAGGCCTCTTCCACAATAAGCTACCCTAATTTTGCTCTTAAGCTTTCTGCTACTGCAATATAGACGTTTAGAGTTTCCATTCCTGGCAGGGTGCCTGTTTGAAGTTACTCATTCATCTGAAATCTTGCTGACTTTTTGGATTGAACCTTGATGACTTAGCTGGTCTCTCCTCCCATTCAGAAATTAATTCTTCCCCTAATGGTTATTTTGCTCTGTCATGTTCTGACACTTCTAGCAGATATCAGTGTCTCAGGAGATGGCTCCTCAGACCCTGCTGAATTTTCCTTACCTCCCATTGTAAAATATTCCTCCTCTCCCCCCACCACCACATACCAAAAAAAGTAATAATTAATAATTTCTCTACCAGTGGTCTGGTTCTACTTTGGTCAAGGAGGACACCATCCCTCTGGAATAGGTGGTGTTCTCCAGTAGGTTTCTTAAGGCTAGTCTACACTAGAATCACTAAGGTGGCACAGCTGTACTGAGATAGCTGTAGTGCTGCTAGTGTGGATGCTCTATGCTGCTGGGAGAGAGCTCTCCTGTCGGCATAACTGCTCCACTTCCCCGAGCAGTGTCAGCCGTGGCAGCGGGAGAGTTTCTCCTGCAGATATAGCACAGTCCATACTGGCACTTAGGTCACTGTAACTTATATCGCTGTGGGGGAGGGGGCTTTTCCAACCCTTGAGCAACTTAAGGTATAATGAAGTAAGTGCTAGTGCGTACAAGCCCTTCGAGCCAAAATACATTTAAACACCAACTCTCTGTTCCATTTTCTCATCCATACATTGGAACCCGGTAGTATCCTTAACAGGCCTAGGTGAGGAAAAGAATCTAGAGTTCCTTCACTGAAAGTTTCTTCCCACCTTCATTTAAAGATAGCTTCCACATTTCAAATTTCGTTACCTCATTGGTGTGGATCACAACCGCAGGCTTCTCCCTGCAATGGTTAGAATTTGTCTAGGTGGCTCAGGAGAGATGCTTCGTTTGCACCTGGCATTCAGTCCACCAAACGAGTTCTCATGGTGGCCACACAACGAGTTATCAGCACGTGTAGTGACAGAACCACACAAGTGCACCACACAACTGTACCACACAACTGCAGCCTAGTCACCTGAAGGAATCTCCTCAGTACATAGGCAATGATTGGCCTCGTTCTGCTTCTATCAGCAGGCAGTTCAGGTGAATGCCTTCAATCTACCTCCTACCCATAAAAGATATTTATTAGTGAATTCTAGCATGGCACAGAGGCCGACACAAAAACCAGCCTTCAGGGAATTAATGCCCTGCTCATCTTCTGTCCTTCAAACACTTGAGTTTGTGGGAGTGCTTATAGCTCTCCTTCAATCAGGAGCCTTAATTAAGGAAGGGCAGACAAAGACCCTTCTAAGTCCTAACAGCCTGAGCCCAATCAGGTAGCTAAATAAAGACACTCCCAACCAGCCAGACAGAAAGCACCAATGGCAAGAATGCTTCAAATCAAAGGCCAAATTCTTACAACAGTGTAACTCCAGTGGAGTCCAGGGAGTAAGTAACTGGATTTACAGCACTTCAACGGAGAGCACAGTTAGGTCCCACTTTGTTGTCATTTAGCCTGCCTGGTCCCTCAAACTCAGTGATTAGGGAGGGGTGGAGCCAAGCAGTAAGAAGGGGAGGCATTTTGGGGGTGCCCTGTTAGAATAAATCAAGGCTGCACAGTTAGATGCAACATTATACATATCATCAGTGTGGTAGATTTGTTCAATTCATAAGTGATGCAACTGAATATTTTCCTGTCCCCCTTTCCTTTGATTCTTTATGGACGACGTGCTCCCAAGATACTCTGGGAATTGTGATCCTCAGCCATATTTCTGCTTTCAGACAAAAAAACAAACAGTGGGGCGGGGGGGGGGGGAGGGGGAGTCTTGTTTGTTCCTATATCTAAAAGCCATCATGGGAAAACGCTCCTCCTGAAAGACCTGGTTACTCATCTGAGACTGGCAAGTCCTAACCTGAATGCACTGGAGAGTACTAGACACAGGAGGAGAGGCCAGCATATTGAGAGTCTGAAGAGGGGGAATGTTCCCAAGCAGGATTTTCCTGAGGCAGAAATGAATCAAGAACTAAGCGGTTCTATAATAGCAAACAATGCACCCCAAGCAGTGCCAGGCTGTTCATGAAGGGGGGCAATCCTGCAGGACACGGAGCACTCTGGCGTCATCCAGCAAGTACTTCGTTTTAAGCACATAAGGCCCTGTTGAAGAATCTCTGTATGGCACTGCTAGAGCCACCATTATCTAAAGTCCTTCAACATCTTCATGTATTGATCTTCACCACACCCCTGTGAGATCAAGTACCACTCTATGGAGGGGGGAACACAAGGCACAGAGGGGCTCAAGTGGCTTATCAAGGAGTCTGTAGCAGAATAGAGAACTGAGCGCAGCTCGCCCCACTCCCAGGCTAGCACCCGAATCATCATTCCTCTGTAGCGCCTGATGAAGAAGAACCGACCCATAGGCTGCGGTGCAGTATACAGCCCAGCCACGACAGCCCCGGTACTGAAGGAGGGCAATACTGCACCAGGCATCCAAAGGCCAGAACAGGGTAGCTTGCCCTATATATTGCATTAAAAAAATTATTGCTTTTGACCTGATTTAAGTCTCTGCCCTCCTGTTTCATCGAGAGCTCCCTTGCTCTTTGGGACAGGATGAAGTTTGTTATCTCCTATATTCCCTATTAGCGTGCTGCTTTCAGTCCAAGTCATCCTAGTCCTTAGAATCCCATCCAGTATGGAACCCCTCCCCCCAACCTATGCTTTTAATAATTCTGTTTGCTTCTCTCTCTCTCTGCAATGGCTGTTTAGAAATGAAGCAATCAGAAATGAACTCAGTACTTAAGATGAAGCTGTATCATCAGTGAATGTAATCCCATTTTAATATATGCCACATTATTCTCTCTCCCATTCTTCAATACAGACTAACATTTTAGATGCCTCCTCCCCTTTTTTAAAGCCACACACCCAGTGCTTCACATTGAGTTAACATCTTCATTGGGATCTTTTTTCCAGGGAAGTTAGAACTCAAAGCCCATCAGTGTGAGAGAGTTGTTTAAGCTGTTCCTTCCCAAGTGTATTTCATCTGCCATCATGTTTCCCAATTTCTTTTGGGAGGTCCTTTGAGTCCCTTGTCATCTTTTCTGTCCTTTGGGGGGGGGGGGCAGTTCTTGACATCACTGGGTGTCTATACTAGTTTTTTTCCTCCTAAAGTTTCCCCGCAGTGTATATCAAGGACCATGGGGCTTGAACCCTGGTTCACAGGGCTCTTAAGAGCTAGACAGCCCCAACCTGCTAACCACAGACTTGCTAACAACTGCTGGACTAGCATCTAAATTCTAACAGAAAACTCTAGTCCGGGGATTTGACTGGTGGAGCCCTAGGGGTCCTGCTTAGTCCTCAGCCTCTATTTAACCCAAGCACAGGAACAGGAAATTGTCCATGCAATGGGGTTCTCCCTACTCAGGGCTACTTCCCCTGAAATACCTGCTCCTGGGAACCTAACCCTGCCTGCCTCTGACTCTCTATTTACCTTCTGACCTGCCTTGGACTCTGACCTCCTGCTATCTGAACCAGCCTGACTCCCAACTCCTGCTCTGAACACTAGGTCAGACTGCCCACGCCCTGGTCATGACACAAGGACGAGAGCTCTAGTGTAGAGACGGCTCCATGGGGTTTAGGCGCTGTGTCAGCTAACCCCGCTCAGAGTAGAACTGAATGATAAAGGGCTTAAAATGCCATCGGTTGTCTGAAGACCTTTCTGCACTAGGACTTTGGCTACTGCTGAAGCAAAACCAGTGGCAGCAACTATGGTAAATGTTAAGGGGAAAAATTGTAGTATAGATACGGCCACTATGTCTATTAACCACTGGGAGACACAGTTAATAAGCAAGAGGAAAGTAAACATTCTGTAGAAAGCCAGTGTCCCTCTAAAAATGACAGCAAAGGGCTGCGTGACCCATTGGATAGGACACTGGACTCCGTGAGTTCTATTTCTGACTCTGCTGGGTGACCTCAGGCCACTCACTTCCCTTCCCTGTGCTTGTTTCTCCTCCCCACCCTTTGTCCATCTGTCTGTCTAAATTGGAAACTCTTCAAGGCCTAGCACAATAATGCCTCAATCTTGGCATGGCCCTCTAGGTGCTACCGTAACACAATTCATACAGAATATAAAGTATTAACACCAAATTCAAAGGTACCAACAGAACAGGCATCCAGTGTGTGCAATTCTTAATTAAAAGTGGAAGAACTGCCCTGTCTTTGAACTACAGCAACAAAGCCATTGTGTGCCTTCCCTCCCACAAAGCAGCTCATGCTTTACGGAACACTGATTGCTAGTTTTTCACTGGGTACTCCCAAAAAATGTCCGAGCCCAGACACTAGAGAAAAAGTTGCCTCAGTGAACCAGCTAGAGAGAGGCTAGATCCTTTCACTGGAATTAATGGCTTGCTCCTTGGATATCAGCGATAACCCAGATCCAAAGCCCGGAAATCAGACTTTCCTGAAGTCCTACCCTTTTTGCTACAGCTATGTGCCTAATTCTAATAAAGGCCCCATTCCCCCTGTAGCTGGTTAATATCAGGAGAGACATTCGAACTAGTAGGGATATTGTAGCAGAGGAAAAACCTCCCTCAAAACTGCTAACACCAGACTAAGCCTGTATCCACCACCAATACGTCTGATGTGCATGGATGCTGTGCCAAGCAGGCTAGTATGAAAAGCAGCAGAGAAGTTGTTAATGAAAAAAAGACATCTACGCTCAAAAGCTTTCCAAGATCAATTATACCTCTGAACTGTTAATAAGAGGATTGTAGATCCTGATTACAGTCCTCACGTATGAACCCAGCCATAGCTTCTTGCTGAAAGGTGAGAAAACAGCGTTAATGGAACAAAGGAAGTGTGCAATCCCCCATGCAAAGATTCCGTTCTAATACTTCAAGTCTTACTGCATAGTCCTAACACAATCTCATTAATTCGGAGTCTGGAGGTGCTGGCTGTAAATCTACTTGAACAAGAAAGATAAAACTACTTACACAGTGTGTTTCAGGGGTTAGTGGATTAGGATGTGTATACGTTCTCTCCCCCCCTCCATCCCACTCCGACACAAACTGCAAATTGGCAACACTTCCCCACAATACAAGATTTGGCTTCATGTCCCACCAAAGGTGTCCCACTCAGGAATGTGAAGCAACTCCTGGATTGCGGGATGCAATAGAAAACAGATATGGCTTTTGCAGTATGAAAACCCTCCCTCAGGATATGGATTTCAGGGCTTCCCCGGTGGACAAACCTGATACATTTTATCTGGTACGTAGCTTGTAGCTCAGCTTTGCTATTTTGCTCATAATGGAGGCCATCTGATGGTTATTCAAAGTGGCTCTGCGATATACTCTTTGATCCATGGGGACTTGGTCGATGGAAGGAAGGCAGTTTCTATATAGGACAACCAGGTCAGTTATGACCTTGGAAGTTACACTTTAGTGCTTAATCTACCCAGACTGGCTCTGAGACCCTGGGAAACTGGACACTGCTTACAAAAAGATTCATTTCAAAAGCAACGGCCCTCAACCTGGCAGAGCTAGCAGCTGCTTCATCCGGGAACTAGACAATCTCACAGGTTGATGCAACACCAAAATCCAAATATTATAGGATTTGTTTTAAGGCACTGAAGATCCCTTTGACCGGATACAAAACCACATTCTCTCCCAGAAGGAATGAGAGGGCAGATGTTTCTCCTCTCTTCTCAGCTACTTGGACAAATAAGAGCTGCAAGCCAGCATTACGCTGCACGGCAACCACATATGATGCCTGTAAGAGCCACTATTATTTTTAGAATATTTATATTGTGGTAGAACCCAGAGGTCCCAGATGAGATTGGGGCCTTCTGCACCATGCATGATACAAGCATGTGTTCAGACAGATTCCTCGCCCCCAGTGACCTGAGGCTGCTGACAGCAGTTGCTTGCACATGCTATCGAGATAATGGATTTCCCCTCCAGCACTCCTGTGAGATAGGGAAGCATTAGGTCCATTTTACAGATGGAAAAAGGAAGTTTTCAGAGGGTTTTGAGTTCCAAAGCTCAGGGTGATTGCAGTTGAAACTTTGGGTATTTATCCCTTTTTAAGCATTCAATCTTTAAATGGATTTGCCCCAGGTCACCCTAGACAACACAGGCAAGGCAGGAACTGAACCCTGGTTTCCTGTATTACATTCTAGGGCCTTAACCACAAGATCATACTTCTTCTCTGAGGGAGAGACTGATCTGAATAAAATGGTAATGATTTGTGCATGCAAACCCACCACTCAACCTCACCAGTCTGAAAAATTGCTTGGTAGCAGATCTAAAGTCATAGCACAAGAATTAGTAATGCAGCCACAAGATCTCTGGAGCTGTAATGATAAAGGCTTCTTGCTTGAGATGATATACCCACCCTTTCATAGGGGGTCAACTAAATACCAGCTTCCATGATAGACATCTCAATTCCCCCCCTACTATGGGGTTAAAGGTCACAGTATTAGAGTGAACAAGGCCAGTGTTAATTAACAATTTAATTAATCACAGGGTAAGCGCTTCCAGCCTCAGGCACTGTACCACACCATCTCAATTGACCAATGATGCAGCTCACTGTTATTGTGAGAGTAATTTACAATTATAGATACACATGTGAACCAAAGGTTAAACTTCCAGAAAAGCCAAAGTTTTCACCAGTGGCGTCTGATTTTGCGTGCCTTGGTTTACCTTGATTTGAACAGGCTTGGGGCTGATTGTTACCAGAGATGAGCCAGCCACTGAAGCTCTGATGGACTCCAGCTGCCGTTTTGAGTGGGTGGCCCCTGTGAAAGTCTGGCTCCAGCGAGGCCCTCAGAAATCAGTGACCACCTGTGAAAGTGTTTGGCACACAGTATTTATAGTATCCCCTACCCATAATGTCCATCCGTATCCTCCCGCATTCTAACATGCAGCTGGCAGGACCAGCAGAGATCTAGGTGCTGTAGAAGCTTGTTGGGCTAAAAACCCAAAGGAGAATCCACAACCTTGTGGGGGAGAGAAAAAAAAATGAAGATCTTCAACCTCCAAGCAGCAAGTAGCTCCTTTGATCTCTGTATCTCCTGCTTCCGATTTGACAAGTATTAAAAATGCCAAGCCCACACCCCCTCCATCAGTGATTAATGTGCTATGGTCTTTCTGAAAGCTCACAGAGCTCTCCCTCCAGGCCACAACATTTGATAAAGAAATGAATCTTTGCGATTAATAATTCCCTGGGCTGAGTTTTTGTTTAATAACTATTCTGTCAGTGATCGATCTGAAGGGCTAGGGTGTGTGTATGCATGTGCTTATGGGAAGGGGGGGAGAGTAATTTGATTGTGGCCAGGAGATTTGGCAGGCTGGCATTACAAAGCAGCTCTTTAGCAATGGCTGGAAAACCAGCGTGACAAATCGCTCCCTTCTTTACTGCCTGCACCCCCTCTTCACAACTGAGCTATCTGATTAGGCTCAAACCAGCCAATCAGAGAGTATGATTTGGGAAATATTTCCTCCTTGACATTCAAGAGAACAATTCCTTACCCAGGGAAAATTACATTTAAAAATAAATGGAAAAGCATCAATCAGCTAGGAAAATATATTCCGGTTTTTGGATCTCTTGAGGCAAAGTGATTTTTTTTATTATTTTTATTTAAATAAGATTGAAGGCTGTGGTTTGATTTTTTTCCCATGAGATACTCAAAAGATAGCACTGTAACATTTGCATATAAACCATTACCTTTCCTCTCTATAGATACAGTATTTTTCATTAAAGCCGAACCTTGAATATTTACAGACACATTGAGATGCACTGGCAGATATCGGTTAGTGGAGACAGATACACCACGTAGTAACAGAAATTACAAGGTCTATTCTGGGGTGATTTCCGTGTGTGTGTATGTGTGTAATATATATATTTTATAATTACAGTCAGTTTCATTTCCAGCTGAGATTTTTTTTTAAAGCTGTGAAGCTTCCTCAAATGTTAAGAAAGTTACACATTAAACTATCATTTTTAAAAAGTTCCCTCTCTCGCACTGCATCATATTTACTGCCCTGCTTGCTTGGTCCAGAGTTAGAAGGAGAATTAGCAGTCACAGGGTAATTTTCTCCCACAAAATGGTTGTGAATGTGCCCATATGCAGAGGTGCTGATAGTCCATTGGTGACCCTTAACAGGGATGTTTTTGCCCCCCTGCTGTACCTCTCACCCATCCCCTAAAATACTTGCATTATTTCCACAAACCAACACAAACTTCTAGACTTGTTAAAAAGCCCATGTTAACTTTGGATAATAGTAGTTGGGGGGTATTACTCAAGTGCCCCCCCATCCTCCGAGTCTCTTGGGGCCATAAGTGATTGCTTTGGGCTGGTCTACAGTAGGGGGAGGGATCGACCGAAGATACGCAACTTCAGTTACGTGAATAACATAGCTGAAGTCAGCGGTATCTTTGGCCAATTTACCTGCCGTCCTCATGGCGGCGGTGGGCGGCGGTGGGCGGCGGCAGGCTCCCCTGTCGACTCCAGCTTGTGCCTCTCTGTGAGCTGGAGTTCCGGAGTTGACGGGGGCACCATTGGTGATCGATTTATCATGTCTTAACGAGACACAATAGATTGATCGCCAAAAGATCGATTGCTACCCACCAATCTGCTTAGGCCTAGCACCATTAGACCTACAGGACTCTTCCTGTTTGCAAACTACTGAACAACATGCAGAGAGATCAGGAAGTGACCCCATTCGAGACAGCTGTGTTACTGTGTAGCATCTACAGACCACCGCTAAGATCAGGACCCCATTTTCCTGTGTTCTGTACATGTATAATAAGAGAAAATCCCTGCCCCAAATCACTTAGACAAGGGTTGGGGAAGAAAGACTTGCTCCAACTCACACAACAGAACCAGGAATAAACCTGGGTTTTCTGACTCCTAGACCTGCACTCTGTCCACTAGACCATACTGCTTTTGCAGATCTGAAATACTGGGACAAAGACATTCAGCAAAACATTTAAATGAGATCCCGCCAATGGATTTCAAAGCTGCTTTCATATTCTTCAGCAGACCATGAATCTAAAGCAGGGGTAAATAACCTACTGAATGAAACGTGCCATCTCTAGACTATCAGAGAATTCCTTAGAGCACTTTTTCCTAATGGGACATCATAGCCCCCCGTGTTTTATTTCGGCACAAAGCTGCTGCAGTCCTACAAGCTCTACCCTGCCCCATAATTCACTGCAGAGTGCTGGGATACGAGCTTTGCCTTCACATTATATGAAGATAAAATACAGGAGCTGCTCTGAATTACATTTCCTTCTACTGATTCTTTTTTTAAAGTATTTGCTTCCCATCCAGAAATTGTTGCTATTGTATAAAGATTCACTAAGGCACCTCGCTGACAATTTTCCCTCTCCCCCCACCCCCATTTCGCTGAATTAATAACAAAATGCAAATTGGTCGCAGTGTTTTTTTCCTCCTCTCGACACAATACTTGACTAGCAGAACATTTAAAGATACGCAGTACATATTAATGGAACGCAAGCGCCCTTTTGAGCAAATAGGTTTTTGTTTTCCTGCTACCCACGCCCTAGATGGGTCATGTGGGAACAATGCAGGAAAAGGCCTGCCTCACACTTTAAAGCCATCTGATCAGGATATTCCCTTCCCCTCCCCTCCGTAAGTCTTTGGCAGGCAACAACAAAACCTATTCGACAACATGAAGAAAAATGACCAGCCATCTTGATCCCTATCCGTGGCTCAATATATACGATTGTCTAGATAAATCCAGGTGCTATTGTCAAGGCTGAATGTCAAACTTCTCAGTAACAAAGGCTACAGGTCTATTAAATTCTCCAGCCAACAAGACACACTTATGCAGCACCTTTAGACCATGTGTAGTTGCTACCAACTAGTCACCATTGCTCATTAAGTCAGGACTAAATGTGATTTTCAAGAGCATGCTCATTTTTCCTAGTTTGCTTCATTACAATGATCATCTACAACTGGATTTCTAGTTTGTCTGTGGAACTCCTCAACTAGCCCTTTTTATCTTTGTTTAAAGGACAGTTAAGTTGTGTTCGAAAAACCCCAACGTTCTCTTTGGCACTTTTAGTGGCAAGGAGGGTGGTTCTGTGGAAATGGAAGCTCTGAGGTCCTGGGAAGAAAACTGATGATCTGAGCCTTTGAAACATTTGCGTTGCTCCCAGGGAGGTCTGAAACCCACAGGCGCACTATTCCAAAAGTTGCTTTTCTCCCAAGCAAAATGCTCCTACTTGCCCCCCTCATCTTTTGGTTCCAAGGATATTTGTGATAACCAGTAGCCACAAAGGGGTGCGGGAGAGAGAAGAGCTCTGAAATCTCTCCACTGAGATCTTCTTGGCCTTGGGGAAGATGGTTTTCTCCCAAACATGTCTGAGGTTTATCATCTCTGCCTGGCCTCAGAAGCATCTCTCATTGGAGGACATTCAGATCCTCTAGTTCTTTTGTTTGAGGACAGTGGCCAATTTCAGCGGCACTCTGTGACTGTCCTTGATTTGGATCCATTGCAGAGTTGTCCCAGCGGTGAGACTGGGTGCCCCAGCAGGACCAGACAAGTAGTAATAGCTTTCCTTGTTTGCTTGGGATATACAAAAACTGGAAGCCGGTGCAGAATCTTCAGTACTGACTACTCAGTAGCTGGGGTTTCCTGTTGGAGTCCAAAGGGCCCAGCAAGAAAGAAATAGCAACAGAGTGAGACATTCTTCCCTGATACACCCCTTTTTAAAACAGGTTTACTTTAGGGAGGGTCTGAATCCTTTTTTCAGTAATTAGGCAAGGAATACTGCAACAAGCTCCAGTAAATTCAGCATCGCCAAGTACTAGCTGCCAAGATACATCAGACTACAGCTGTGAGTGCCAAAAGCCATCACTGGGTGGCAGGCGAGTACAGTTCAAGAAGTGGCTTGCATCCCAGGCTCCTAACTTGCTCCTTCCTCATCTCCCAGTTGTCCATTTACTAGCAAGCAAACACCATGAAAACTTTAGGCTTTTCCCCTCATTTGGTGGGGAGAAAGACAAGCTCAAAAGATCCCATTGGGTGTCACCCTGCAGTCTCAAGGAAACGTTAAAAAAATAATCATGCGTGGTCTGGTCAAGCCTCTGTGGCAGCATCCAGGAGAGGTGCCAAATCACTAACTTTCGGGGGTTTAAAACTAAAGCCCCTTGAAGTCTGAATGGAATATTTCCAGGCAGCTAATCGTGTGTGTAATTTTAGAACAGAGCAGACTGTTATGCACACACATTGGCAGCCACATCTTGCGCAGAGTCTCCTCTTGCAACATGAAAACAACTGCGGAGTGAGGAGTCCTTCTACCCTTGAAGAAAACAACAGCAAATCTCCCTTCAGGGATCAGCCCATGGCCCTAAGTGCAGAGCATCCCCCAGCCCGCCCAATGAAAAAATTAGCCTTTCCATCCTAGGTTAGGCTGACCATACGTCCCGTTTTGAACGGGACAGTCCCGTTTTTTTAATGTTTTTTAACCGTCCCGTCTTTTTGACCAAAATATCAATTTTGTCCCGTTTTTGGGGCAGGACTCAGAAAAAACATGGAATCATAAAATGTCCCCCCCCCGCCGCCGCCGCCGCCGCCGCCGGCTCGTTCGGGCCCCCGGCTGCGGCTCCTGACAGCTCTGATCTGCCGCCTCCTCCAGCCCGCCGCCAGCTGCAGCCTCCTCCTCTCTATTCCTCCTTCCCTCCCTTCTCTCCATCCCCCACTTCCTCCCTGCTCTCTCCCTCTGTCCACTGCCTCCTCTCACTCCCTCCGTCCCTGCTCTCTCCCTCTGTCCACTGCCTCCTCTCACTCCCTCCGTCCCTTCTCTCTTCAGAAAACCTGGCCGGCAGCCCCCCCCCGCCGGCTCGCTCCGCTCCCAGCTACGGCTCCTGACAGCTCTGATCTGCCGCCTCCTCCAGCCCATCGCCCGCTGCAACCTCTTCCTCTCTATTCCTCCTTCTCTCCATCCCCCCCTTCCTCCCTGCTCTCTCCCTCTGTCCACTGCCTCCTCTCACTTCCTCCATCCCTTCTCTCTATCCCCTTCTCCATCCCTCCATCCCTTCCTTCCTCCCTTCTCTCTATCCCTCCATCCCTCTCTTCCTTCTCTCTAGCCCCCTTCTCCATCCCTCCCTTCTCTCTCTCCCTCCGTCCACTGCCTCCTCTTCCATCTCCCTTCTCTCCATCCCTCCTTCTCGCTGTCCCTTGCCTCCTCCATCCACCCTGCTCCCTACCCCCATCTTCTCTCATCCATCCATCCTCTCCCTTTCTCACCTTCGTGCCTTCTCTCCCTCCGTCCCCTCCATCATCTTCATCCCTCATCCCCCCTTCTCTCTCTCTCCCTCCATCCTCTTCATCCCCCATCCCTGTTCTGCTTATTCCTCCATCCATCCCCCCCAACCCCCCTCTGCCTCCCCCCCGCCCGGTGCTGGGGGGCCCAGGTGGGGCCATGCCCCCCCCCCACACCCAGTCCCGTTTTTGCCCTCCCAATGTCCCGTTTTTGTCTAAAGGAAATATGGTCAGCCTATCCTAGGTGTACGTGTTTGTGACACAAAGGGGCTGCCTCTCTCCTTGGATTCTGCGAATACTCCTGCGCAGCATAGCAGGTCTGCCCTTCTTTGCCGCCCGATGCAGCGCCACGGACTGGTCACCTTATTCACATCCCAGCTGACAGCGATTCAGACCAAGTGCCAGCAGACCATTCAAAGGCCTGCCTGAATGTATGAAACCCTAATCTCATTAGATGTCTCATTTGCAGGGTAATACTGTCACAGTGCTATGCACCACTGCCACAGATTAGCAGGTTTGCCAGAACGCTGCTCCACTAATGAGTTAATCCAAATAACGCTCAAATCCCAAATCAGATTTAAAGCAATCCAGACAGAGGACCCGCGGAGGATGGGGGCAGAGGGACTGGGACTGTTCTGACTAAAGTAGCTGTCAATTAAGTGTGGGGGCTGGGGGTATTAAGAAGGCTCAAGAATACATTTCCTTTGTTTCTCAACAAGACAGGCTCAGTTCAACTCAGAGTTTTTCCTGTTTCCATGTGTGGTCCATCCCTCTCATGGCACACTTGGGAATAATATGCAACAATATATACATCTGTATATAGCGTCAGCCTTTGCCTTATGAGAAAACCATTTCTGAAGCTATAATCAGCAGCTATTACTGCTTCTGTCTCCATCATTTAATCTTCAGTACTCAGAGGGCCTCGGCACTTCAGAGCTCTGAACTGGATATGATGGGATGATTAGTTTGTTAGTTTGCCACCGATCCAACATGCTAAAAAGAGGCACAAACATTGGTATATTGGGGTGGGCAGCCATGAGAGCCAACGATTGGGACTACAGAGCCAGCATCCCAGAAGAGCGAGCTGTATTTTATTTCACCTCATGGATCGTCCACAAATTTGCCAGTCAGCTAAGGTTTATTTCCTAAATATTTCCTTTTGCTGTTGATGGATGCAGCAGAAAGAAGAGTTTGATTTTCAGATACTGGATTCAGCTAAGCAGCACTGCTGCCAAACTCTGGCTCTGTGTGCAAGTCGCAATCAATCTGACACAGAAGTCATCATTGGGGGGGGGGGGGGGAAACGTCTATGGAGTAAGAAGGGTCCTGTTTACAGAAGCATTTCTGATATGCTCTCTTGGCTTCTCACTCACTCCTTGGCCTTCAACACTGACCAAGCATGGCTTCGGCTGAATATCTGATCCTGTAGGTCTGCCAATGCTGAGCTAAGTCACTGGGGTGGTCTTGCCATAGATTTGAATCAGGTCCTAAATACCATTCCTGCACAAAGATAGATTAGGTCTTTCTCCAGCTCTACGGTCCAAAGTAAACCTCTTAACTAACAGTAATAAGCAAAACGCAGAATGTCAGAAACTTCACATTTGTTTACTGCATATTTGACTCAGTTAACTTGTCTTGCTGCAATTTTTCTTTAAAGGAAACTCATATGCTGTCACTTTTTGCATACCAAATTAGCCTCCCAGTATCTCTTTTTACAGATAACAAATGGATCCAGCCTAGGGAGAGTGAAACATTAAACTTCCCTCCTTACCAACTTTCTAAATCGGCGTTTGCCAGTCAGTAGTCAATGTGTTTTTGTACAACCCCCCCCCCCCCCCCCCTCTCAGAGACAGTCCCCAGCAGTACTCTCCCTCCTCTGTGCTAACAAGGGACTAATAACAATAGTAATCACAGTCTGCCTGCTCAGCCCACTCCAGGAGCATGGCGGCAAAGGGATGATCATTTCTCATTGTGAATTATGACAGAGGCACATCACCTCACCCCTGGAATAAAGCAGCACCTGCCAATCCTGCTAAAATGGCAAGGAGAGAAATGAAAGCCCTGCCGGAGCTGATCCAATTCCCTGCTGACTCTAATTACCCAGACAGGGAATTTCACAATTGCTCCCCCCCACCAACTCCTGTCTAACCACCGCTTCTGCAGGCTGCAGACTTGGGCTGGTTCTTTCTTTGTGTGCCTACTGCCACTGAGCGGATTGGCTTCCTAATGAGTCCCGACACTAATGGTACAGTGAAACAGGGCAATTACACATCCCCTCCCATTCAGAACAAACCTGGCAGGAAGTGACCCCAGACCTCACACCCTTCCACCCCGAAGAATTCAGTTAGAGTGCTGCACCAGCAGGGCCAGCTGGTACACCCTTCCCCCTCCCAGCTCCGCTTCACTTCCCCTTCCCAGAGCTTTGTGGCCTGACACACGACTGGCTGGCTGAGGATATTCCCATTCCTCATGAATCCAGAGGAGCCCGGGCACACCCTGCAGGTCTGGAAGTGTGCACTGGCAGCCATCAAAAGGAGAGGCATTTTAATTCCTGCCTTTGAGGATTCTAACTCACAGTTGTTTTCTATTAGGTGCTTAACAATGTGTGTAACTGAAGCCTCTTTCAGGGGGGAGAAGTATGCGCTTCTGTAATTTCCACACTGATTGTAGTACAGGTGTAAGAGACTGGAGCTACCTATTGAACTGTGAGCTAATTATAGTGCGAAACAGATGTAGCCTGTTAATGAGGAGGTAGCATCTATAAGAAACAGTTAGCAAGGAGTAATTGGGCCCTTTATTTCCGGAGATAGATGGCTTACAAAAGCTGTGCTCGCAGCCAGGACCCCCACTGCTGCAGCATCTGAGCATAAGTCAATTTGCCTTTACAAGACCCATGTGAAAGAGGGAAGTATTAGCCCCATTTTACAGATAGGAAACTGAGGCACTGGCAGATGAAGTGACCTGCCCAAGGGAATTGGTAGCAGTGCTGGGAAATTGACCTAGATCCCCTAATCCAGTCCAGTGCCTCAAACACAAAGCTATTCTTCTAGCCCATGCTGGTGGCTCAGAGCCCAGCTGGTCACGTATCATTTAATCTCTCGCTCCTTTACTATAGCACAACAGGTAGAATCTCCTGGTTCTATTAACCTTACTGTTCCTTCCATTTCCCTGCAGGAGTCTTTGAGGCTCCTACCTCACAGCTGTTTGTCATCAAGCCAGTGTTTCCTCCCATCGCTCCAGATAATAAGAAATCCCTGTTGCTCTCAGCTGTTTATCAGGTAGAATACCCCCAGCCTCCTCTGCCCACCTTCTGCGAGTCTCTCCAGGCCAGCATTGTCCATGGGCTACTCTGAGGGTGCCGGGTGCACAAGTGAGCTCTCTAATTGGAATATTTACAAACTGTAAAGTTACCAGGGCTGTTCACACACACACACAAATAAGGTTAAGTTTCTCCTGGGTGTCACCCCCTGGTGTGAGTAGTGGAGTTACAGCAGGAGGTCATTTCAGTCCATTACATCCTATTTTCCTGCTAAATATGGTGGAAAAAACCCACAAAGGGTTTAAACTAAAAAACAAGGTTTTTAAAAAAAATGAAATTAATCATTCTTGTACTTGTTTACCAAAGAGCTCAGATGCACATTATACATCTCGTGGCATTTTTAGAGACAAAGCAGCATCATAACAAAATAAACAGGTGTTCCCATTCTACACCCGACAGCACAAAATGTACAATTCTGGTAAAAAAAAAATAGCAATTTAAAGTGACTCAGGGCACTTCTAGCTGGTGTTCCAATCCCCCCCCCACCCCCGTTTATAAAGTATTATTTACTGTGGCATTCAATTAAGAACAAGAGCTTGCTATAGCAACCGTAGCAATAAGAGGTACCATTCACACAGTGCTTCTGAGACACAGGCTTTTAAGCACCTGTTCAAAAACACTTGTTGATAAGCCAGTGGCACGGGAGCATTTTCTCTGGATTATAAAGGAGAAAGTGGTGCACTAAATGAATTGCACATCACTTGATTGCTTGGTGTCTTTTCTCTGGCTTTCATTTTTCAAAATTAGCACATTTTTACTGGAAAGCACAAAAACCAAGGCAATTTCTTTGGTCAAAGACTACTAGGGAGAACTTTGCGAATTCTCCTTTCTGCCACCATGTGGCAGCAAAAGTTCCTCTCCTCATTGCTTCAATGTCTTCATAGAGATTCCAGCTGTGACTTGATGATTAGTCATTCTGGGGACCCTCTCTCATTCTACATCTGCCAGCTGTCAATGAGGGACTCCAGGGAGAATTACAGATGATTTTCTGTAAAATTACAAGGGGCCGCAGAAGGGAGGATTTGATTTGTTTTTTTCCTTTTTCTAGAAGAGTTCTGGGTGCCTACTATTTGCCTGCTCTCCTCTTTCTCCAATCTCCTTCTGCCTCCCCAAATCAGTAGTCCCCTTGTCTTCATACGTACTCTTTCATTCCCTTCCCTGTCTGCTGTATCCCTCAGCATAGCTACCGAACCATGCCATTTTCAAAAAGAAAAGTTTTTCTTCCTGTTGCTGCTCCAGATCCGGAAATCTTGAGCCCATTTCACAGACATGGGGCAGGGGCAAGAACAGGAAGGTAAAGAAAATCATTTCCACCTTGAGGCAGGTGGGTGCCCTTGGGCCCCATGTGGAAGAGAGTCCCCTGTGTCTTTTTCTTACAGGCCAACAGTTTTCCTCCACATGTTCCAACCATTCTTCCCCATGCAACGCCCACAGCTATGTTACAATAATCTCATGGTGGAGAGACTCTTCTTGGACTTTGTGCTGCTCTGAATGGATGTTTCCAAACTAGGAAAACCCTGGAACTAGCAGGTGGGATTAACCACAACCAGCAAACACAGATTTAAACTAGTGCTGTCAAGCCCTTAGCATTAAGAGTGATTAATCACGCTGCTAAACAGTATAGAATCCCATTTCTTTAAATATTTTGGGATTTTTTTACATTTTCAAATTTACTGATTTCAATTAACAGAATAGAAAGTGTACAGTGCTCACTTTATATTTATTATTGATTACAAATATTTACACTAAAAAAGAAAGTATTTTTCAATTCATCTTATACAGGTACTGTGGTGCAAGCTCTTTATCAGATTTTGGACAGCACTTCAGATTCTTAAACCTTTGGTCGAGTTCTGTAGCTATCTTTAGACATCTCACATTGATATCTTCTTTGCATTTTGTCAAATCTGCAGTGAATGTTCTTAAAATGAATAACATGTGCTTAGTCATC
This sequence comes from Sternotherus odoratus, assembly GCA_032164245.1. Classification (NCBI taxonomy): domain Eukaryota; kingdom Metazoa; phylum Chordata; order Testudines; family Kinosternidae; genus Sternotherus; species Sternotherus odoratus. The sequence goes on along the minus strand of JAVMKO010000011.1, from coordinate 14,292,816 downwards.
ATCCAAGACTGCTATAAAAATGAAATATATGGCAGAATGCAGGTAAAACATAGGAGGAGACATACAATTCTGCCCTTCAAGAGGTCAGTCACAAATGTCACAAATACTATTTTTTTTTTAATGAGCATCGGCAGCATGTCCGCTGGAATGGTGGCCGAAGCACGAAGGGGTATACGAACATTTAGCGTATCTGGCACATAAATACCTTGCAATGTCGGCTACAAAAGTGCCATGCAAATGCCTGTTCTCACTTTCAGGTGACATAGTAAATGAGAAGCAGGCAGCATTATCTGCTGTAAATGTAAACAAACTTGTTAGTCCTAGTCATTGGCTGATCAAGAGGTAGGACTGAGTGGACTTGTAGGTGCTGAGATTTTTACATTGTTTTATTTTTAAGTGCAGTTATGTAACCAAAAAAAAATATATATCTACATTTGTAAGTTGCACTTCCACAATAAATAAATTGCACTACAGTACTTGTATGAGGCGAATTGAAATATAGTATGTATAGCCCAGAAAGCATTATCTATTATGTTATTTCTGTTTATCATTTTACAGTGCAAATATTTGTAATCAAAAATAAAAAGTGAGCACTATACACTTTGTATTTTGTGTTGTAATAGAAATCAATTTGAAAACAGAAAAACATCCACAAATATTTAACAATAGAATACCTATTGAAATTTAACAGCACGATTAATTTTTTTGAGTTAATCACGTGAGTTAACTGCAGTTAATCAACAGCCCTAATTTAAACATTCTTGTCTTTGGTTAGACTAGATGCTAAATGGTGCTAAAACTTGTATTAAAATATTTTACATAGCATGGTCATTTTAGACAAACCCCACTAGAGGGTTTAGGAGCAGTCATTTCCCCACCTACTTCCCATAGTGGTTGAGTGCATCACCTCAGTTGTATATTTGGACCCCTCTAATCCAATATTCAAGTTCCCCAGTCTTTCATCTACTGCAAAGTCACTGAATTCAGGTTGGCAGACTTCAAAGAAGGATTAGAAATGGTGGTCATTGCATCCTAATTACTTATATCCTTCACTTGCAATGTTCTTCATTTCCTGTGTAAATTGTTGCTGGTGTCAGAAAACTGCAGCATTGCACTGCAGAGGTGACTGCATTCTAGTCATAGAAGATTAGGGTTGAAAGAGCTCTAAGGAGGTCATCTAGTCAAAGCAGGACCAACCCCAACTAAATCATCCCAGCCAGGGCTTTGTCAACTGGGCCTTAAAAACCTCTAAGGAAGGAGATTGCACCATCTCCTAGGTCATCCATTCCAGTGCCGGGGGTCCTTTGTATAAGCAGTTTGTATAGCAGCATTAATTCCAAAGCAATTTACAAACCTATGACATGATTGTTGTCTCCTTAAGGCTACCAGCAGACAAACTAAATTCCATGTAAGTTTAGTAAGGTGGACTCAAAGCAATGCTTTAGTTTTAGATCTGTGCAAGATGTGCTTTGTGCTAAGAGATCTAGTTCTTATCAATGCCTTCTGCAGTCATGGCCCATGTTCTCTTTAACAAAAGCTTGTTCATTTTGAGCTATTGTTTAGGAAACACCAGGCACACCCACTCACCGGCCTCTCTAAATGAGATAGAATAGACTGGCCAATCTCCCCCCGTCCAGTCATTGACTTCAGCAACCAGTGGTAATACTTACAGAAAGCAAATTTTGGGCCCTCACCCCCACTTAGTGCTCCCACTAACCCCAAACCTCTCATTCTGCTTGGAGAGCTCAAACAACAGTCCTGATTGGACTGATTTCAATCTTCTTTAAAACGCCCTGGATGACTAAGTGAAATGATGTTTCACCAATTGTTTTAATTAAAAGAACCCCATTTTCTCCTCGAATAGAATTACACCCCAGGTAGCCACACCGCCAGCTCTCAATGCTGAGAAGTAAACCAACAGGTAGCCTGTTTGCCAGTTACCTGAGTATTACATCCAGCTTCTTCAGCACATTTTCAGCAGGAGTCAGTTGCATTCACCCAGGTGTTTATAGCCCAATTTATTAATGATTCTCTTAATGCAACAGCTACAAATGTCACTATATCACTTCAAAAGATGTGAGGCTTATACATTTTGGCAGAACACCCTCCTCCTCCCTTCCCCCGAAAGTAGCACAGGGCTCATCAATTAGAAGGGAAAGTGGTTTCACTCAGCTCCGAGATGTGCACTGGTTTCCTATGAGGGCGACTCCTGCAGCTTTGCGCTACATATTTTAAAGCTTAAGTTTTAAAAAGTCCCACATTGCTACATATTTTAAATACTTTGTCCCAACATGGTCCGATTATTGTTAAGTAGGGAGTTGTTGCCAATAAAGTTTCTACACACTGTATTTCATAAAGGTCGGGGGATGAACAGAGGAAAAGCCTCCTGCTGTTCCAACTCACAGCTAAGAAATCACAAAGCCACAGGCATGGCCCAGTGTCAGCATAAGTGCTGGAACTAGGGGCGTTGGAGGGGTGCTGACAGGGTTTTCAGTTTGGGTCCATCCCTCTAAACACCCCCACTATAAAAACTATTCCAGCACCCCAGAGTGTCACTGCACTAAGTTCCCTTCTCCTCATCTGTCTAAAAGGGGCCTAGTCAGCAGAGATTTAGGGCCTTATTTCTGAGCCGGAGAGCCTGCAGCTCCCATTGACTTCAATGCCTAGTGAGGTCTCAGTCCCTGAATTGCTGCAGGAGTTGGCCATTAAAGTCTGCAGGATTCTCCAAGCTAGGAACCCATGGTGAGAAACACTAATTCCCTTTTGCTCCTTAGTCAGATCTGTGCCGTGAAGTGCTATGGCATATGAAGGCGCCTCTCACCCACCCGCTCAATCCTGGAAGGTAGCTCTGGTAGGGAGCGTGCCAATACCTGGGCTGTGTATTCCTGGAGACATGTATCCTCTCAACAGCTGACTGAGAACTTTCCTTCCTGACTCCTCGGCCTATCCGTTCTCAGCTGTCTGAGCACTGAACAAAAAAATCCCAGGCTCCTCATAATTGTTTAACATTGAGTGAGCTGAGACACAAACATGCCCTGGGCAGGGGTCTGAACTTTCCTCATCTCCATTATCTGTTCCCACCCTTACCTAGCCCACTAACTGTTCAGATCAGCTCTCTAGGGCCGAGAGCAAGGTAGAGGGAAAGCCCCATAAATGCAACAACAGGGCCAACAGAGATGTGACACTGAAGGCAACCTATAAGGAAAGTGCATTAGTCCACTCTGGACACCAAAATGAGTGGGGAAGGCCACAAGCTTTTGAGTCTGGAGGACTTTTGCTCAATATCAGAAGCACACTGCAGACTCCGCAGCAAGCCAAGCATGAATGGAACTGGAAGGTCAAGACCTATTTTGGAGGCTAGCTGTACAAGTCTCAGAGATGGGCACTATCTAGCCAGAGGCGAGTGGTCCCGCCCTTTAAAGCACATAAACGCAGACCAGAACAGGCCCATCAGAGGCACTAACTATTGGGTGGCTGGAGGAAACATAAGGGACACAAGCTGCTCCCTCAAAGAAGTTCTGTTTGGAATTTTATACCAGGCTCATCCTGGGTTTGTTCGAGGCAGCAGGTCCCACCCAGTGAACCTCTGGCTTTGGGAAGACATTTGTGTTAAAGTGTCTGGATATCAATTTCACTAGTTTAACTTTGCCCATCTCGAACTAGGATGCTGTCACAAGCATTCATTTTGGGGATGCAAAGGTCAGTCCAGTAATTCTGATACTTATCCCCCTCTCTCCCCAACCGAAGTGGTGCTTTGTGCCATAGCTTCTCCTCTTAGAAGTCTTCCTGGGGAAAGCCAGCTCTAATGCTGGGTTTAGAGACAATGCCTCCATGGATTGTCGTGTTCTGCAGCAAACTTTGCCTTCAAACAGCCACAACAAAACAACAAATCCACCCCTTAATTTTCTACACTCTATTTTCCTAATTAGGTGGGTGGGAGAACAAATGTCCACATGCATAAAGTAGGTGGGCACATGCTAGATAAATCCCATACTTGGCATAGAAACATGCAGCCATTATGCCTTCTAAATGTCAGGGAACTAGCTCCAGCTCTGAGAGGTGCCAGACACCTGCTCCCATTACTCCCAGCTTTGCCTTCTGCTGTTGTATCTTTCACTCACAGGCCTTGCTGTAATTCCACTCTGCACAATCTGAGCCTTACAATTAAGGTTCTGAGGGGTGTTCTGAACCCTGCCCCCTATCTTCTGTGCATCATGAAATGCAAACACAAACCTGGAGTGGCAGAACCCAAAATAGGAATCACACCATTGGCGTGTTTGTGCCAGCCTGGGCACTAACACCCCCTCAGTACTGACTGTGCATGCCAGCATGGTTTAAGATCTGGAGGCATTTGAAAAGCCGTAGCTATAGCACACACAGAGTAGGCAACTAATGCTTAAATGGAAGTGTGATACTGGTAAACCAAGTGCCAGCTCTGGCCAAGGTGAAAAACATTAACCAAGAACTGACAAACTCGTAGTGTAAACCAAACCAGCGCACGTATGTGTTACCTATTCTGAACAAAGCTATCAGTCTTGTAAGACTGTATGTAGTGTATAGACTCTATGGAATGCTTGTAAATTGGTGCATACATTAATCTTGCTTGTAATGTCTGTATTCTGTGCTATACATTTCCCTATAAGTTTTGCTTTATAACTTTGAAAATATGTTTGCTCTGAACTTGTGGACCCAGACCCAGGAATCGTCTCCCCTGCCCATCCAGGAGGGCTATAAAAAATGAAGTGGGCCATCATAAGTCAAAAGCTTTGTTAATTGCCCCATCTACCCAAGGAGAAGTACGTGCAGAAGGCCTCATCCCACTGGTTTGAATGCTAGAAAAGGAAATAAAAATAGTGGACATGAATATTTATCATTTTTGCTGTTTAAACTCTCCCAGCACAAGAAACACTAAAGCCGGGATCCTTGGGGTTGACCTGGGTTTGTCCTGAAAGACATTGTGAATGGGCAGATCATGACAGTTCTATCCCTCTTAGGATTTAGACCAGGGGTCTCCAAACTTTTCAGCCCGAGGGCCGCATTAGCTATCAAATAGCAGTTCGGGGGCCGACAACACACTCAAGGTCCAAATAAAAAAGAATCAAAACATGGATGTTGTTTTTTATTATTTATTTAATATTATTTTATTCAGTTATTATTTAATAACACATTGATACACTACACATGAACACCTGTTCACCACACATGAACACTACACATGAACACCTGTTCACCACACATGAACACTACACATGAACATCTGTTCACTACACATGAACACTACACATGAACATCTGTTCACTACACATGAACATTACACATGAACATCTGTTCACTACACATGAACATTACACATGAACACTACACATCAACCCCCCAACTGACCCACCCAGCCAGGTCTCTCACCCCAAAACCTCCTTCCCTCCCACCCACCCCCCAACTGACCCACCCAGCCCGGTCTCTCCCCCCCCCCCCCAACTGACCCGCTCAACCCGGTCTCTCCCCACAGACCGGTTCGCCGCCTGGCAGTGGGTGGCTCCTTGTTTCGCCCCCTGTAACTGCGTGGCGGTGCGGCGCGTCCCGGCCCCAGCTCTGAGCCGTCCCTGGCCGGCGGCGGCAGCCGAGCACGCGGCGGGTCCCGGCCCCGCGGCGGCAGCCGAGCACGCGGCGCGTCCCGGCCCCGCGGTGGCAGCCGAGCACGCGGCGCGTCCCGGCCCCGCGGCTGGCGGCCCGCGCGGCGCTTCCAGGCCCCAGCGCGGAGCCGTCCCAGCGAAAAGCTCAAAAGAGCCAAAAATTCCCTAAATAGCCAAAAAGATCTCCGCGGGCCGGATGAGAGGGCCTCGCGGGCCGCATCCGGCCCGCGGGCCGTAGTTTGGAGACCCCTGATTTAGACTAACTCATTTGTACGTACATGCTTGCTTGAATCTATAAATAACTCATTTCTTTTCTCTAGTTAAAGCAACTTAATAGTTGATTACAGGATTGGTTACAGGCACTCTCTTTAGTACAAGATCTAGGGTACCAATTGACCAGGGGTAAATGACAGGTCTCTTGGGACAAGAAGCAACCTGAATGTTGTGCGATTTTTGGTGTATGTGACCATTTATCAAAGTTCAGTTTGCCTAGGTGCCAAGATAGATTGGAGAGTCTATGCGGACTGACTCCATGGTAAGATAGTTATAATGATTCAGGAGTTCACATTTGTTACTGAGCTGGGGAAATCTAATTATAGAACGTACCACCAGTTTGGTGTGTCCGCCTTGTTTTTGACCGTCTGCCCTGAGGTAGGCACTCAGGGTCAGGAGCCTCTCCGGACACCATGCCATCTTGATGCAGAGGCAGCAGTGCTGCTGTTAGAACAAATCTGCCATTGTGGGAACCTTGGGCACCGGAGCACCATGGTCCCTGCTATTCTCTGCCTGTGACACATAACAGTCTAGTCTCCTGTGGGCTGTAATACCTTGGTCTCATTTCCTTTACTGGGTTTAGCAGGTGGGTGTTGGATGGCACCGATGGGTTGTGATACACAGGAAGTCAGACTACAGGATCTGGCCTTAAATTATATGGCTCCATGCCTTGCCTTCACACTGTTTCAAAACTCCCATTACTTCTTCCAGACTGCCTGTAACCTTCAGGTCCCTTGGCAACCTCAGCTGGCCACTTTTCTGTGGGATTGTGTCTCGAATATCTGATTCTGTCACCAACTTTTAAGCTGTTATACAGGAACTTGGTTTCCTTCTGGGAACCACAGAAATTGATCCAACCACCCCTTGTTCCATTATTTCTTATCTGTATCACATCTAGTGCACCCACCAGAATCCCAGGGTGCTAGGGATTGTAAAAAGATAGCAAAGACATGATCTCTGCCCTCTTGGCTTTATAAGATGAGACACAACAGGTGGATCGAAACGACAGACAAGGGGGCACAAGGACACAGAGACAACACTAGTCACATTGAGAACTAGTTATGGTGACATAGTCATTTTATATAGAAAGAAGATAGATCATCATCAGCCTCAGAGCATATCCCAGCCACGTCTTTTTCTAGCTGAGTTGCCTAGTACAACCCTTGAGTACATGCTGCAGCTGCTATGGGTAGTTAGCATCTCTGAAAGACAAACTCTTTCATGCATTCGCTACCAAGTACATTATGATTTTTATTCAGTATTTAGGAACACAGAAATATTAAGAAAAAATCGATGCAAAAGAGAGGAGAGAGAGACCTGAGTAGTCAGGTGTGTATAGGTCAGTTTAAAACTCTGCTACCAGTATAAATTGATGACATGTCTACAAACACCAAATGGTTTCCAGAATCTTTAGGTCTGGCAGCTAGGAAGCTCAGACCCTTGTATTCTCAGGAGCCATGTGGATTTCCACTTCTGGAGTATTAGCTTCTTTTCAAGCAGTGCAATCTACGGGGTCTGTTTGTCTTGGAATCGGAAGAAGCTGGCTGTCTATTTCACCCAGTGTGAATAAGGGTGAAAGATTTATACTTTCAAACAGAACTGTAAAGAATAGCAGTTGCCTGATGCCAGAAACAACCAGGCCTCCCCTTGATATCGCCAGGCAGTCTACAGATTTACTTTCTTTTGAAGATACCAGCAGTCTAAAACTTGAGGGCCCTTTAAAGATCAACGGTCACAAAGGACGCAAAAGGGATTCTGGTAGGACTGCATAACGTACGGTCTTGGAAAGCTGCCCAATCTCAGCTTATACAGGAAACATTAGCACAGCCAATTGTGCTATAAGCAACAGAAACAAAACAGGATCCTTCCTGAGTCTGTTGAACAATATCTAGTTTCAGGGGGAGTGGAAGAAACAGGAAGTCAGGATAATGGAGAAGGAAGGGGCAGACCCAGTGAGTAATAATGGAAGGAAAGGGGATGAGAGCTTGGGATTCCAGGAGATGTAAAACTGAAATGAGACCATCTTGATTCCACTCATCTTATCTATTTCCTCTTCCCACAGCTGCAGCCAGTCCAGCACCCTAAAATTCATATGACTAGCAGGTCCATCTCCCTTGGAGTGTAAGCACAAAAGCAACACCTGCCTTTGTGAGAGCAGAAGAAAAACAAATGTATGATGGCAGGGGAGGAAGAACGAAGCATATTTTAGGTGGCTTTACCCTGTGCCTGAATGCAATCCAAAGCTTCAAGAGAATGGCAGCACAGGTTCATTGTTACAAAAACATCTAAAATACAGACAGGCCAACTACACAGCCACAAACCACACTCCCTTGCCAGGTCACCAAGGGAGAAAAGCTTAAAGAGGGAAGTGTGTTTGGATGACAGTCCCTGGATACTAATACAATTTGGATCTGGGTTGGACTCAACTGGAAAGGATCTGGTTTTCTGGTCCCAACAGAGAGAGCCAGAATCTTTTAACAGACTTTCATGTGAGATTTCAGATAAAAAATTCCACCATTCAGCATGGCAGAAGTCTCATGAAATCTTCATGTGACTTTGGTGCTATCACCTGATTTGGCTTTGAACCCACAACACAGAAAATATGGATCCACACCCAAATACAAACACTACTTCCTTGTCTCACTCTATGGAGGGGCTGCTGAGAAGTCCCCGTAGATGAAGAAACTCCATGTTTTCAATCCCAGTTTTCAAAGGACTCAAACTAGTCTTACTAAAGAACAGGTCACACATTTTTTTCTCACTCCCTTTGATGCATTTCCATAATATTCTCTTTTTTGTTTAGATTAATTTCACTGTCAAAGACGCTGTCTCTCTTCATTATCAGACTTTTTAATATAGTAGTTTCTCTTCTCTCTAACTTCTGTATCTTAATACTTTACTCAACCAGCATGTACTCACTCATTTTCCTTCCTACCTGCAGCACAGCCAGGCAAGCATAATTCACCAGATGAAACAGCTAGGAAAAACAGCTTCATTGTGAATTTAGGGAGTCCAACTATGCCAGAATTGTTCCACTTCAAGTAAGCTCTACTTTGTCTATAGTATGTTGTGTACTGGATTTACTCAGTAGTCTTTTGGGAGTATTTTCTCCTAGGAGGGCTGGTTGAAATCATTCAACAAATTGCAGCAAAATTTGAAGTTTACAAAATAAATGGAAAAAATCTTGACAAAGTTTTCATGAATTTTCAAGACACCATCCATGTGTCTTACACATCTGGAGCTGTAAACTGGTTATATTTTATTGGGATATTTGAGAAAGTAGGTAATCATAAGGCAGGTCTGTGGCAGATAACTTCTCTCTCACATGTGAGACATCTCACCCTACTTGTCACTGCTGATTAAAGAGACCCTAAAGAGAGTACAGAAAGGACCCTTTCATACGGCAGCACCATTCCTTCCTCATCCTAAACTACAAAAGACAATCCTGGTATTCTGAGAGAGAACAAACAAGTTCATTGAACTCCAATGCTAGAAAGACAGGTGCAATCAGAGAGGCATTAGATACAATGAGCCCCAGAGCCTATCCACCATCTTGAGGAAAAAACAGTCCGCCACGCCAAACTCAGTTTGAGCCTTCTACACAGGCTCGTCTAGTTTTCTGCCACACAAAAGCAAAACATATGGAAAAGTAACAAAAGTGATAGTCCTGACCTGATACTCCAGGGTCCTCTATCCCACCACTTCCTCAGTGGTCACAGCACACACTCTTTCTCTCTCTCCACCCCCTCAGTGGGATTATAGGGCCAGTCAGCGCTGAAGGAAGCATTTGTCTTTACACAGCTCCTATCTCACAGAGCTGGAGCCTCTTTTAGTTTCCAGCTGTGGTTCAGAGCTAGTCATTAGCTGCTGCTTAGCTGGATCAGCTGGCTCCCAACACTTGCCTGCTGGGCTTCTCTTTGGGCTGGGGCTTGCTCTTCCCTGGCTCCAAAGCCCTTAAAAGGGGCAGACTGCCCTGCTACAGGCCCAATTCTGCCCCAGTGCAAGTCTATTGTATCCGTGTTATGCTGAAGTCAATGGAGTTATATCTGCTTATGCCAAGACTAAATTTGGCTCTGTAGGTATGATATTTTAGCTCCTGAGCCTTCATCTAAACGAGTGGACATCATCATGTTCATAAGAAAGTCCCTGACAGCTATATTGCCTGGAATGACACTACAGTGTTGGACAATCTTAGTAATTCCAGGAAGACCAAGTCATAGAGATGACATGTTCAGGAACGATATAACCATGGTGGTTTGGAGGGCAGGGATCTGTACTTGGAGGACAATCAATATTCACCTGAGACAAGGATGCAAGGTTGTGAAATGAGGGAGAAGAACTTCAAAAGCAAGGAAAGACATGGTTGTGGAGATATTCTGCATGGACCTAACTTTTCCTTTTCCTTGGCAGCAAGGAAGAAGACTGAAAAGGAGACAGACTAAAACCAGGCCATAGGCATGACACACTGAGTTCTGAATCATTGAAGGGGAGCCTCACAGCTCAAGTACCCTGCCTTAGAAAGGCTTATTTGCAGTGTTGGTCCCAAGACGTCAGAGAAACCAGAGGGGTGAGGCAGTATCTTTTATTAGACCAGCTTCTGTTGGTGAAAGGGACAAGCCTTCAAGCTCTACAGAGCTCCTCTTCAGGTCTGGGGAAAGGACTCAGAGGGTCACGGCGAAACACCAGGGTGAAGAGAAAACAGTTTGGTCCCCCTTGTATTTAGCTGAGACACTTTGAGTCCCTTTCCCAGACCTGTGTAGCTTGAAAACACATCTCTCTCCGCATCAGAAGTTGGTCCAATAAAAGATATTCCCTCACCCAACATGTCTCTTTAGAAGAGTGATTTCTCCCCTTAAATCCTTTTACTTGACACGTAAAAAGCTTTAGGCACGCCAATCTCTAGTAAGAGAGCATGTGGTCTAATCTGGCACTTTGTCCGCCAGCAGGAGGCTCTGCTGCCGGCTATCCTCAATCCAATTTCGGTTGGCATCTATGTCGGGTTGCAACTGACATACTGTGCCACATTATGAGTGGGAACAGTTTCCTAACAGATTACCAGGAAAGCTGGTCTGCCGGAATACCAATAGCTGGATAAAGCTTAAGTGTTAAGGGTGGGATCCCTATCCAAAAATGTTGAAATGACAACCTGGCTCCAGCTTGCCCATCTACAGAAATTACGTCATGCGTGAGCCAGCTGGGCTTTGTAAATCCCGAAGTCGTTTCCAGAGCCATATGGAAGTGGAGTTTTGCTCCAAGGAATCAGGTTCCACAAAGAATAGCAGAAGTATAAGCAGATCTCCATGGGAAACCCTCATAAACCTCGGCTAATTGGGTTTGTGTCTCTGTTGTTTTTTCTTGCTGAATGCCTTGTTTAGCTGGGAAGCCAAACCTGAGCCCTTCTGCGGTTTCTGTGCCACAGAAAATGTTGACTGCTTATTGTATGAGGAGTTTTGTAGTGGAAAAAGGTTAGGATCCAATTGTGACTGACCCTGTGCAGAGGCACAAAGGGATGGGAGAAGAGACCCAATTCCACATCAGCTACTGGAGCTCGGCTGGCTTGGGAGGATAATGCCTGGCACGGTGCATGCTGCATTGTGTTAAAGGGTGTGCCAGCCACCCCACACAGACCCTATCACTGGATCACTAGAATGCCTTCCTGGATTCCACAGGCTGTTGAGCTCCTCTGCTCACAATCCTCAACAAGAGTATAAACCTGACCATCCTGAAAACCATGTGTCTAGTCCTGAGAGGTGCTGAGTGCCCTCCGCTCTCACAGAATAAGGATCTCTGGTTCCAGTGAGACTCAACAGAGGCTCCTACATCTTTTGCACGATGCTTATTGCACCCAATAAAGTGCTAATATTTGTCATGCAGCAGGGGTCACATTTTGTGATCAGTGCCAGAGCAATTTGATTGGCATCCCATTTAGATCTAATTCTCACTAAATTAGTCTTTTCTCCTTAATTGAAAGATATACCTGACATCTGGCTTGTGCAGATGACTTGTGATAAAGGAGTATATTTTTAGCATCCTTTCAAATACTGTTAGTATCCCTAATGAATGAATACTGTTTTGGAGGGGGGAGGGAGGGAGAGAGTCCATTTGCAGAGAGTCCATCTGAAGTGTTTTGAGAAATTCTTCAAAGGTACATGTTACACTTTAAAACTTGGAAATATTTTCAAGACAAGATAATATCTCAAGGAAACATTTAATGGGCCTTTGAAAAAATGTAAATTAAAACCACAAAAAGTGTGTCAGTCATTTTCGTTACAGTTAATGTATTTGATCCAAAAGAGAAAGCAAGCACAGATCTGCAAGAGTTTGTATTTCTGCAGTTTGGGTCAGTTATTATGTGTATATTTATGTTATATATGTATAATGTTTGGGGGATGACAGATGCAACTTGCTGGATTCCAAGTGTCCTTCAGAAGCTGGAACATTGCATTCTAATGCATTCTGATTAGTCAGATTACTTATTTGTCACATAAATTGGTAATGCAAGGAAATACATTCAGTCCAAAATTAATCCAGGCAGCCAGCCATGGGCAGATGAATGAAAGTGACCAAAAGCAGAGCAGAGCAGAAAGCAATGGGAGAAAAGGACCTTTAAGGTGGTTTAGGCTCCAAATATATCAGATAAAAGGCTTAAGGGGGCAAAAATCAACATTTCCCAATAAAGAATGCAGAAATCCTTCTCCTTCTGGTCTTATGCAGCGATCCTGGCTCGAGAGACCACTGCATATCTTCCCTTTCTTTATGTTTGCATGTTTCACTTCCATGATCCATCTATCCACCACTGACCCAAGGCTGGAGGAGAGAAAGCAGCTAGAGTGCTGGCAAGCTGTTCACCAGAGATTTGGAGAGTAGACGGACTCTCGGACACAGCCTCTTGAGGATGCTTGTTTGGGGAGGAACAGGAAGGCTGACAGCGTTGCCAACCTTATGCTGTGCTGTCACTCTCTGGAGGTCAGCGAGGTTGGGAACGCAGAGAACTACACCTGGGCTGCGGAGACCAGCTAAAATCGAGCCCAGAATAAGATCGCTGGATCATAATCTCATTCTCAGCAAAATCTTCAGGGGGCGGGGAGGGGCCACTCAAGACAGCACATGCTCTTCACAACTCTCAGAAGGAAAGGAGAAAATTCTACAGCGAAAGTGCAAAACACTGTGAGCCAAAATCCTGACCTTTGGCCATGTAAACTAGCTCTATGCCAGCGTGACCAGGCTCAACACCATGTGTGGCGTGTGGACCGCTGGCTGAGGGAGGCTAGCCTCCAGCCCCGCCCCTTCAAGATGAGGCCCAGCCTCTTCTATGTCCCCCCACACACCCTGCCGCAGCCCAGAGCCCCCCCACCGTGGCCACCAGCACCTGCCCCAGGCTAGTGGCCTCAGCCTCCCCAGCTCCAGACTGCCAGGCAGGCAGGTGGCGCAGCCCAGCTCTGGAGCGCCGGGAGTGCGGGCGGCGTGCACGGCTCCAGCGTCAGCCCCAGTCTGAGCCTGAACCGGGACCACTGCAGAGGGGAACTGGGAAGAGTGGGCCAAAGTGGGAAGCAGGAGGCGGCCTGGAGCCAAACTGTGGGCGTGCCCATACCTGGCTGCAGCCTTCCCCAGACTATGATACCCGCCCTCTGTGTCCAACACTCTCTGGACTAATGTGGGAACTGAAAGGAGGGGGAGCCATATTTGTTCCATTGTCTGGTGGTGGGTGGTGGCAGTAAACTGCTTGGGAGGGGGTGGTTCTTCAGTTCGATAGGGGAGGGTGCAGAGCTGTCAATCAGATGGCAGCTTGTTCAGCCTGTCCCCATCCAGAAAAGACATTCACCTGCTGGGACATGGGGGAAGCTGCTGAATCCCCGTCACTGCTCCAATAGAAGCAAGGAAGCGGGATGGGGCCCTTTAAATATTTTCTGGAATCCACGTGCTCTTAGGAGCAAACTTTTCCCAAGCCCTCCACATCCTGGCTGGGGGTGGATATCTCGCTGTAACCTGGGAGATGCCTTCAGGCCACACGACTGACTCAGACTCTCCCTTGTCTGGGATTGAGCCAGGGAGGTGAGGCCTCACCCTGTTGGGATAGCCGGCAGGTACTGGGCATGCTCATGATGTCATTCCCAGAACTCAGCTGCCCTGCAGGATAGTCAGGCAGGGTGGAGGTGCCCAGTGGGGATAGACTCTACATTAAGTTTTATTGTTTTGCCTCAAGGAAATGGTGTATTCCTTCCCAGAATCAACTTAGCCATCCCTAGCAGTGCACCACAGCCACAGCTGGGGCCCAGACTGGCTCTTGCAAGGTGTATTTGGGGCCGTTACTATAGAGTGTGGTGGTGTTTTTTAAATAAGGGAAATTGAATATTTCATTATTTGATCACTCTTGTTGATTTTATTTCTTTCCTCTGAGAAGGGAAGCTGAAATCCCTGAGACCAGGAAGGCGTCAAAGGAATTTCAAATCCTAGACTAATACATTTTGGTCATACTTGTACCGTAGTAAATCCAAAATAACTCCATTGACCTCATTGGATTTACTCTTATGTTTACACTGGTGTTTCAGAGCTCAGAATTGGAACATAATATTGTCTGACACCTCCCGCTATTCTTGTAGAAAGGGTTTTATGTACTGCAGTCTTTCCTCTCTGTCCTCGTCGGGCCTCACTTTGAATAGCAAGGGTAACAGAAGAGAACACCATAGGACAGGCACCGTACAATCCCAAGGGATTTCATTGTCCCAGCTTGCTTTCTAACCCTTCAGTACAAGACTTGAGTATATATATCCCTCTCCCCTTGCTACTGTAATAGTGTCAGCTCATAGGAGTTCTCTGGGCTGAAATAGTGTAAGTTTAACTTAGGGACTCTAGTAAAACTCATTTGTATTAATTTAAGTGACTCCTAGACAAAGCTGCTGTTCACTTCCCATGGCTTTAACATGGCAGCATGGTGATTCTCCTCTTTACACCGACTCCATCAAAGCCTTTCCTCACATCCATGACCCTTTTGGAGGACACGACAGAACCCATTTCAGAGTGCATCAATCCTCTTCCCTGATTGCCCAGATGGGATTGTTCTGACCACGTGTGTCACTCTACTGATTGCCACGTCTCCACAGCTCTCCCAGACCCTGCTGACCCAGGGACCATAACCCAGATCCAGAATCAGAACCTCCTTTCACACAGACCCATGCACACCACTACTGCAACCTTGCCCAGGTGCACACAGAAGTTCTCACTTGCTTTTATGAGTGACTGTTTGCCTGCAGACCCCCAAACCACCTGTACCCCAGAAAATTGGTTTGTATAAATTCAGCACACAGGCTTGTCTCCCTGATCTCTGTGTTGTCATAGCAACCTGTTTGGCAGGCAGTCACGTTGGACCTCTCTCCACCTAACAAACCAAAGAGTTACAACTGGCAGACCCTGGGAAATGGTTAGTCAAACTAGCTTTGGCTTAGGTCTGACATAGAACCCCAGGCTAAGGATGGAGAAGAAACCCAGGGAATTTTACACAAACACATTTTAAAGACACAGGCAGTTATTTTAGAAATAACAATCTCCAGCGAGTCCGGCCTGCTACCTATTCCACTTCTCAATGGTAGCCTCTCTTTGAGGCTCACTTCACCCACCTGTGTGCTCTTTAGAGGACTTCCATCTTGTAGTCTCCTAGTTCTTCTGAGGCTGGAGAGGATCAGCCAAGGACTCCAACCTTGGATTAAGCTAGGCTGACCAGCTGTCCCAATTTTATAGGGACAGTCCCAATTTTGGGGTCTTTTTCTTATATAGGCTCCTATTACCCCCACCCCCAATTTTTCACATTTGCGGTCTGGTCATCCTCGATTAAGTTGTTTAGGAGCCTTCAATTTTTTTCTCTTCTTACCAGCCGCCACACAAATGGGCCAGTTTCACTATTGGACTAAGCAGGCTCATCTGTAGTCTTCAGTGGATTTGCAACCACTCCCGCCAGCAGAGACTGAGGTTCAATACGTCTTAGCAACAACAACCCTTTCCATGTGGCTCCCAACTCTAGACTTCCAGCTAATTACCCACTTTTCTTTTGTGGTTTCCAGCTCCAGAATTCTCTCCAAGCCATTCAGCTTCAAACAAAGAGGCCTATCACATGCATTCCTAGGGTGCCTTAGAGAAAGATAGCCAAATTCAGCTCCGGCTGCAGCCGCCAGCTCCGTAGCAAGTCAACGGGAATTGCTTCTGCTTAAACCAGAGCTGAATTTGATTCCCCCTGACAGAGATCTCTTCCCATTTTGGTGCAACTAGCAGAACATTCCTACAACCCAGCCTCATTCTGCTCATTTATTTCATAGTTCAAAAAATAATATTCCCCATTTGTAAGCATTTCACCATGAGTTATTTGTTTAGTAGTAAAGGAGAGTGATTAAAATATATAACACAGCTAAAATCATATTCTCATCTTCAGCACTTCTATATAATTCACCAGGAAGAACAATGAGATTAAAGTTCTGGGATTGTATCCAGAGTATGTTATATTTGTCCTCTTTCCCATTCTTGCTACATCAAGACAGTTGAATGATATGTCCCATTTGCAGCCCCTCTCACAACATTTGTCAGGCTGGTGCATTAATAGAGTGGCCTGACACCATATACATGATATGAATTATTTTTTAATGCAAGGGAAGGTTGTTTGCATAGAAAGCATTCTGTTTGACTAATTCAGCCCTTCCCATTAAAGCTGTAAGCAGGTACAGGTCACCATTATTCCTTTTTACTGCTGTTAAGATCACATTTTCTGTTGAGTCTTTTCTTTAGCAGGGGCAAGGGGTGGAATGACAGATGCAGTGTATCATTTTGCTAATTGCAAAGAGAGATGCAGGTGTTAATGAAAACCAGAAAGACTAATATAATATCACCAGCCCTGAAGGACAAATAATTATAGCACATAAACAGCACAGTGTTCAATAAACTTGCCATTAAAACAGCCGCCTATCCCCAAGCACACAGCTTTGAGAAAACTTATCTTCTTATGCAAGCACTTGTGTAGGATTGATAGTCATCAACTAAGGCATTTATTTAAGCTTACTTCAAAAGTGGATAAGCTCTGGTAGCGCCTGAGTAAATGCAAATAGGGAAAGCAATGGGAAAAATGAAAAATGCTGGCGAGGCTTCAAAATATATTGTAAAGTCGGGGATACGGGGGGTGTAGTTATTTACCTACCTTGCTCTCACCAAGAGGAGAGTCTCACATGAATATAGAGATGGTCACAGTATTACTAGTAGTGGACCAGTTTAGCTGTTTATGATTTATGATTTTGATTTATGATATGATTTATGATTTCTTCTGAGTCTTCTTTTGAGACTGCCCTTATTGCCATGACATCTGCATATCGTAGCGTCTCACCTTTTCCCATTGAGATTTTCCCGGTGACACAGGCTATCAACATGAGAAACAGCCGCAGACTTGGGGCAGTCTAACTTGCACTTCAAAGGGACTTGTTCCAAAACATGTTTAGATCACTGTTGTAAGTGATCTCCGTAGGGCAGAACCATAGTTATTAAATCCTCAGACACTTATTTCCATAGTTGTTATGTTTGTGGACATACAGAAAAAAGAAAGAACCCCCAAAACCAGGAGGTTTCTCAATGTACTGCACCTTGCTTCAGGAAAGCAAACAGCTGGTATAGTTATTTCAGCATGACAAGTGTGTGCGTAAAATTAGGCCGCTGTAAATACGGGCAGTCAATAAACCCTGTCAGTCTATAAAAGAGCTGTTCAGAACACATTCAATTTTACCTATCGGTATGATGTCCAATAACTTGGGAAAGACTTTAATGCCACTTTCAGACATGACCTTTAAGTACTGACAAATGCCAAGCAGTTTCTGGTGGTGTGAAATCTGAACATGTGTTTTCTCCTTTGTACACCATTTTAGCTTTTTATGCAAATCACGAAGGATTTTTTAAAATGTCCATTATCACATCTTGGTGACTGGAAGGAAATTTTAGACTGCTAGGGAGTTCTAACCTTCACTCTTGTCCTCAGCACCATGCAGCATTTGTTCCTTCAGCAGGTACCCAGAGACATCAGCTTCCTGCCCCCCGGATGTAACACACACAAGCATTCAAGTTACTCAAAGAATAAGTCACCCATCACCAAGCCCCTTGTTATGAAAATTTCAGTCACTAATTTCAGAAACTTGCCAAAACTCTCTCCTCACCTCCCACCTGCTAGCAGGGTGCACTCTCAACAGAGCAGCTCTCACTGAAATACCTCTTCCCATCTCTTTGGGAAGAGGAGAGAGCTGCTCATGTGCATCTGGCAGGGGCAGAGCATGGAGAAGGTTGTTTGCCAGGGTCTTCCCGCCTCTCTCCTCTCCCCAGTCTTTTGGTCACATCCATTCTGAATACTGAGGGGGAGATGCAAGAGTCGCCAGCCACCCAGTCTGTAGGATCCTAGTAAGAGGGAAGAAGGGCCGCAGCAGCTCCAGGGTAAGGAAACTCTCCTCTGGTGCTCAGCCAGCAACCCAAGGACAGGAGGAGAGGATTCAAGGAAGGAGCCAAGCCTGCTGCGGGTGAGGTAGGGGAAGGGAATGGAGACCTGAAGCAGTGAAAGTTATTGGTGAGGGTAACCAGTGGATTCATGAGTGGACCTTCAGAGCGTCCATTCTGAGAGGCAGTACATAGCGCAGAGAGAGCTTCCCTCTGAACTAGCAGAAACTGTCAAAGAGGAGGAAACCCTTTGTACAAAGAGATACCAAATAGAGAAAGTACCACAGGGACGTAGGTAACCTGATCTAAGGCAAATATAGAAGATTTTCAAAAGTGTGACTAGCCTTAAAAAATAAAACTGCCCCACTATTCAGTCTAAAGAGGAGTGGGTCCTAATCTTTGAAGCTTAAGGTTGGAAGAGACCTCGGGAGGTCATCTAATCCAACCCCCAAGGCAATGTTTTATGTATTTAAAAAGTTGTCTTCACATAAATCATTGATTTGCTTAGTGAAATAAGATACTGTTACTTTTCCTCTGTGTAACTTGTGCAGTGGGCAGTTCGGGCTTCTTATACCTGGGAAGCAGTTGTTATCCTTGATCTGAACCCTATGGCCTCTTGGGAAATGTAGTTTAATAACCATGTGGCCATTTTGTTTTGTGAAAACAGGTCATTGTTACTTATATTTCAATGATCTGATTTTGCCATTGCTTCTTTGTTACTGGAGCATGTGATGACGAGTTAGCTGGTCTGTTCACAGTGTCTGTGATCTAACTGGAAGTTTTCGCGGGGGAGGGGGTTTAAAGCAACAGGAAGATTTTACTTAATTGGGTGATGGAATCATAAGCAACTTACTCGTAGCAGGGTAGCAGTGTTTGCCTGAAAACCTCACATTGTTAGCAGATTATAATTATTTTGTTTTCTTTGGTAACTATCTCTGACATTTTGCCAGTCACTTAAAATCTATCTTTTATAATCAATAAACTTGCTTTAACTGTTACAGAGTGGTAACAGCACCTGGAGGGGTTTGCTGCTTGCTATCGGTAAGGCATTGTGAGAGACAACCCAGAATAGTGAGTAAAGGGGGCACAGCAGTCCGACAGTCCCAGGTTGCACCCCGGGGATCCTGTCAGACCCTCTTTGGTCTATAATGAGGCTGAAGAGTGCCTTAGACTAGAAATGATTCATGTTTACAGTGTTAGACAACTGGGAGGTTTCATGCTAGAATGATTTTCATTTGTTACTGTATATCTTATGCTGAGTTTTTTGAGGTTTTTTTATTTCTCACTAGCAGAAGAGCTGGGCAAATCCACTCAGACAGCCCTCTGAAGAAGAGCCTTCTTGATTCCCTCCTCCCTAAAATGAAACAAACTAACTAAATACCAAATCCCTGAATGTTTTGCATTACCCCCTTACCGCAGGCCCACTTTTTCCTAGAATCACCTCAGTGGTAGTGCCCAACCGATTAATATTATCATCCAGACTACTTACATTTTTCGAAACACTCAAACTTGTGCCACAATATTGAATTTTTAAAAAGCCAAACGAAGAAGCAAGGCAACCACAGCCGGTCTTTGTTCTATCACTGCATCATGGCATCAGTCCAGAGCCAATTATGTAAAACAACAGCACCTCAAGACCATTACCAACAGTCTCGTCAAGGGAAGAGTGGCACCTAGTCAGAGCTGGAAACATCTTGAAGACGTTTAATTATTATTTTTTTAGTTTATTGCTTTGAGCGTTCTTCTTACCTTATTTCACTCTGAAGTGCTCGGGGGTATTATTCATGTAGAACATATGGAGTGCTATATAAATCCAAGTTGTTGCTGATTTTACTTAAAAGTCAGTTTTTATTTCTGTTTTACTCCTGCCTGTTTACGCTTCCTTGAAACATCTTTTGCATTGCCACAGATGTCGCCTGCTCGGGGTGCTTTATCTTTTGTACACATTAATCTCGCTTCCTGAGTCTATGTGACTTTGCCTTGCACAGCAATGAAGAGAAATGCAATACCAAAAACTAATTTTCAAAGAAAATGGCAAAATGATTTAAGTTCATTTCATTTAATTCAGTATCAATTAAGTTTAACGGTCAAAATTCCTTCATCAATTTATGGAACTAGGCAGATCATGATTTGTAAAGGAAGGAGAAACTCCAGGACAGCTCTTTTTAATTGAGAAAAGATTTGTTTAACAGCCTAATGTCTTAACTTTACTATACTAAGGAGATAATTTGCAGCCTTTTGTTCTTGTGTGGGGTATCAGTGATCCTGGTCCAACATTCCAAGTAGACACCAGGTTTCTGCAAGTTCCTATAGCAGCTGCAGACAACGTATTTTCCCTGTACAGCAGCTGGCTACAGGAGAGACCAGTTTGAGAAAGGTTTACAGGCCCTCCAGTGACAGACACTGTAAAATATTGTAAGGTAGCTAGTCATTGGCTGGACATAGCAAGTCACCAAATAATGATCAATGCTGTAGAGCTTTTCTGTACTGAGACTACAGTCGTTCCTGATTTCTTACCTGCAGGAATATCTTGCAGATTGTGGTCATTTCTG
Organism: Sternotherus odoratus; assembly: GCA_032164245.1. Taxonomy (NCBI): domain Eukaryota; kingdom Metazoa; phylum Chordata; order Testudines; family Kinosternidae; genus Sternotherus; species Sternotherus odoratus. Next base: position 14,271,914 of record JAVMKO010000011.1, on the reverse strand, counting down.
GAAGGAGGCCCTGTGATCACCTCTTGGTGTGGACTTTCTGGGGTCTCAGCTTCTCCTGGCTGTAAACAAACAGAGGAGGGTCAATTAGATCAGATCATGTCTCCTCACGTTAAATTGAGTCTGTCAGCCCTTCAATTGTAGGGCCCGCAGTCCCCTTCTGTCTCTTGGTTCCTTTCCCAGAGGCAGCCTAATATGGGGTTGTAGCCCCTTTACTATCTCTGGCCTGTCTGTCTCCCTTTCCCCCTCTGTTCTCTCCGTTCTATAGGGGCTCTTGTTTTCTCTCTTGATCATAGCTGTGGGAAGCTGTCTCCATGGCCAAGTCTACATGGGAATCAACAGGGTCGGCAGGTTCGTATAATTTTTGGTGGTGCCCAGAATGAGCCCAGGTCCCTCTTCCACTCCCCACACCTGCCTGAGGCTCTGGGATGAACTTTGGGTGGGGGGCAGGCTCTGGGACAGAGTTTGCGTGCTGGCTCTGAGCTGGGGGTGCAGGAGGGGGTTTGGGGTGCAGGGTCTGGGAGAGAATTTCAGTGCAGGCGGGGTGTGGGCTCTGGGACAGAGTTTAGGTGCTGGGCGTGGACTCTGGGCTGGAATGGGGGGGTTAGGGTAAAGGAGGGGATTTGGGGTGCTGGGTGCAGGAGGAGGCTTGGGGGCTGGGTGCAGGCTCTGGGATGGTGTTTGGGTGCTAGGTGGACAGGGACAGAGGGTTGGGGTGCAGGAGGGGGTTTGGGGTGCTAGGTGGACAAGGGGGTTTGGTGCTGGGTGTGGGCTCTGGACTGGGACAGAGGGTTGGAGTCCAGGAGGGAGTTCTGGGTGCAGGCCACAAACACTGGTGGAGCTGGGGCCCCCCGGGCCCTGAATTTGCTGGAGCCCAGCCACCACAAGTCCATACAACTCACCACCCCTGAGAATAAAAACCCAGCAGCTGGCCTGAGTCAGGCCTGAGCTCTGGGGCTGAAAAACTGCTGTGTAGACATTCGGCTTGGGCTCCAGCCTGAACCCGAACATCTACATAACAGTTTTTAGCCCCACCATCTGAGCCCCCCCAAGCCCCTTTCAGCTGACCCAGGCCAGCTGCGGCCATGCCACAGGCTTTATTCTCCATGTAGACATACCCCATGATTGGCAGTTCTAGCGGGGGGGGCGGGGGGAGAGGGCTGATCAAGCAGTTTGCCTTTAAGCCAGAGCAGTTTTCCTCTCCCTTCTGCCTGTGCTCAGTAAGAGGTTTGTAAGCCCCATTTCAAGGCCCTTCTTGTGAAAATAGTCTTGACTGACAGAGGGGCGTCTCTGTTTATCAGCACGTAATAGTTCACTGTCCAAAAAAAAGCAACGTACTTTTTGTGTAACTATTAGTGTTGCATTGTTGATGCACATGTGGCTTGCTTCTACTTCCTAAATAAACAGTTCTGAAAAAGGAAAGGGCCGGATAATTGTATTACCATTGTAAAGGGGTAATACAGTGTTAAGGGTCTTCACAGCCCATGGTTCATGGTATGAAATGATTACAGGAAAGGGTGAGAGGAAATATTTTTCTTTCATGTACAGCACTAGACAACTGGCTAGGTTGATGCATTATCAGCTTCTTCTCCACCTGGTTCTCCGTTGTCTTGGATATTGGTCATTCCTGGAAGCAGGATACCAAGCTGTTTGGTGTTGACCTAACATGCAAATCTTATTACTTTAGCTTTTTAAGACAGTATTCAAACTAACATTATTTTATGCACAGTCCTCCTCTAATATGAACTGGTAGCCTAGATCCAGAGAGTAAAAGCCCCCCTTTGAATATATTCTGGATATGCTTAGTTACTCATGTGACCATATAGCCATAAAACCTGTCATTTCAAATGTACATGGCCTGAGTAGGGGTGTCACAGGGTCCACACAGGTCTCTCTCCCTTTCCCCTGTGCTCCGCCTGATAGAAATAACAGTCTTCACACCCTCTTCTGGTGTTTCACCCTAGTGTCCTGTATTTACAGTGTATACCAGTGGCTTCCATGCAAAAAAGTGCTCCCCTTTGTCCCCCAACAGTTACCCTCTTTGTAGCTGGGTACAAGGTCTCCAGGCCCCTGGGGTGCCTTACCTCCAGTGAGGAGCCAGAGCAGCAGACTGTCCCCCTATCCAGGCTCACCTCCCACCTGAGTTAACTCAGGGCTTTTCTAGCCCTGTCAGTTTGCAGCCTCAGCTGTGACCACTCAACCCCGTCTGCTGCAGTGATCCAGACCTCATTAGGGCCCACAGCTGGGCTCTCTGCTGGCTGCTTCAAGCCTCTGCCCCTGGCCCTCCTGCCAGAAAGCTGGGCTTAGCCAGCAGGGACAGGGCATTCAAGGGGTTTTACCCCTGCCCTGCCACAAGGGGAAACTAGGGAACCTGAAAGTAGAGGTAGTACATATCCACCATTAATATACAGTACCAGCTAACAGCCAGGGTGTCTCTTGGTATTGTAGAAGAGGAAGAATTAATAGAAGTATGTACAATTGGAAGGAGGAAATGTGGATTCCATAATTACATATACATTTCTGGTAACGTAATTTAACTTTCTTAGGGGGGTAAATGGGAGGGGTCTTACATGGCAGACTTTCATCTTGGTCCTCACTGGAAGACTCCACCCTCAACCAACCATGGTGACTTTCAACATTATGGCAACATTGACTTAATTTCTTGCACAATCAGTCCATACAAAGCCTATTTGCACTGGGCACTATTCCTCAGCTGGCCTCCGTCTGCACAGATATCAACAGAGCCCTGCTCATTCATACAGCTGAGGATCAGGCCCATAGCTTGAAGGTCAGGCATAGGTGTTGCTGCAAGGGATTTCTAGCCCCTGTTAGCCTGGGGAAGAAGAGATTGGGCCTGGGAACTGATGGGTTTCTCACACAGCGGCGCTATGCTAACAATAGCACCACAGCCAGTCTTCTTGGTATTTCACTTTCAGTAAGGAAGAAGAAGTGCGGTGTAACTCTGGCAGGGAATCACTGCAGGCTCTCTCACTACATTATTAAGTCCAGTGTTCCTAGGTACTGCAGCTGATACATTGTTCCTGCCCCGTCCTCCATTTCGAGATCTACTGTTCAGGTTGTTATCAGTATGCCCCTGAGAGCACCACCCAAGGAAGGGGTATTTAACTGCTCAGGAGGGCTGGATTACCCAATAGGCACACTGAGCACATGCTTAGGGCACCAGCAAAGCAGGGGGCACCAAAAAGAGAGATTTTTTTTTAAAAAAAAATATTTGATATTTCAAAAAAAGCATCAAAGTAGTCATCATGGGAAAAATGAGAACTTTGTTAGACTTCCTTACACTCCGGTGGCAGCAAGTTTTTTCTCAACAGTCCAGCTACTTTATACATTTTTTCTCTGCCTCAACACACCGATGGGCAGTTCTTAAAATATATTTGGGCAATGGGTGTTTTTGGAAATCTCTTTCTAATACTCGCTGGGAGGCACATGCAGTGGCAACAAGTTAAAATCTGGAGTCCTACTCAAAGATTGTGGATGCATTAGAAAGTATAGCTGAAGACCAATCACAAAAGAGAAGAGAAGAGGCAGAAAACATTGCAAACAAGATGCAAGAACTAGAGTTCGTATTCATGTTGACGATGTGAAATGAAATTTTACAACACTTTTACCGCACAAGTAAAGCTCTCCAAGAAAAAGAATTGTATTTGTAAACGTGCAGACCTCTGTCAATCATTAGCAGACCACTTACACACTTGGAAGAATGATTTCGAAAGATTTGAAGACGTATGAAAAGATATCTTGCCTCATCTTAGCTACAAAGCAACCCAGCCCCCCAAGCGAATCAGGAAAGAAACAAGCAAATGATAACAGTGCAACAGAAACAACACTGAATCCTAGACATAAATTTTGCGTATCTACTTACTATGCTATAATTGAGACACTTGACGCTCATATGAAGAGGAGAGGTGAAGTGTACAAAGAAGTATCAAATAGATTTTCTTTTCTAAACGATATGGATGTATCTGATGAACAACATTCACAAGGGTCCCAAAAGCTAGTTGACTCATACCCTGTTGACTTGAACATGAATCTCTGTGGAGAAGTACGGCAGTTCCACTGTTATATGCATGCAAATTTTCATGAAACAGGAAAAATGAAATTCAGTCACACTGATCTTCATGACAAAATATTGAAAGATGGAATACAGTGTGTACTTCTAAATGTAGAGATCACACTATGTATTTTTCTAACATTGATGATTACTAACTTCTCTGCAGAACACTCTTTTTCTCAGCTGAAAAGAATAAAAAACCCTCAGAGATCAACGTGTCAGGACAGACTTAATTCACTTTCCCTATTGTCTATGGAAGCGGACATGCTTCATTGAGGTAGGCTGAGGGGTAGGTTTGAAAGTTCGATTAACTTATCCAGAATTTTGCAATCAGAAAATCTAGAAAGAAGCTATTTTAATTTCAGCAAACATGTACATTTTGTGTCATTTCTAAAAATAAAATGTTATTTTACGGTATAGTATTGTTTTTATTTTGAATTGCATATGGGGAGGGGGCACCATAATCTTTTCAGTGCTTAGGGCCCCTAAAGATCTTAATCCGGCCCTGCTGCTCGGTGAATGGGTTTCCCGAAGCCTGTGAATTGCCCTATCAGACATTAAGAAAGCGGGGTTGGCTTTGCACAACTGCAGAAGCGTTTCACTGGGATCAGTGAAGTTCAGCAAATACAAACTGGAGACTACCGAAGGATTTGCTTTTCAAACAGCGAGAGGCAGCATTGCTTTCCCTAAATTAAAAAAAGATATCAGCCTGTTTCCAGTAACAAGAGTTCGCTGGACACCCTAAGTCAGATTGTGCCACTCATTGAGCTACTGCCTGCATTTGTGGCAGTTCAGAGTGCACCACCCAAGGGGGAACTGCAAAAGGCACAATGTCTTCAGGTGACCCCTGCATGCAGCATGCGCTCCACTGACAGTCTGGCCAGCGCATACAGCATCTCCTCCCCACACTCCTTGGGGTGTTGTTGGCACCACCTGGGATGCTGGCAGAGAGTCGTACCTGCACAAGGAGAATGAAAGGACTGCAAGGAAGGAGAGGGAAGCTCACAGGAAGGGAAAGTTTCTTGTACTCTCCCTCCAACACCATCTTGAACACATATCCCCTGAGGGACCTGGCATAACCTGATCACAGGTGGGCGAGTTATAGTGATGTTACTCTCCTGGTTTTCCACTGACCAATCAAAGATGTTTTGTCTGAGGTTTAAAATGTTCTGAATTTAGAGGCCTAGCTCCAAACTGTGAATGCACCCTGACCCAGGACTCCTGGATACAGGGGTTATAATCCTCTGCACCGGGTGGCCAACCTGAGCCTGAGAAGGAACCAGAATTTATCAATGCACCGGCAGCCCCTCTGATCAGCACCTCCCAATCAGCTGTTTCGTGGCATGCAGGAGGCTCTGTGGGGAGCAAGGGGATTGGGGTCAGGGGTTGAGCAGTGAGCACCCCACAGCACATTGTAAAGTTGGCGCCTGCAGCTCCAGTCCCCATACAAGGAGTCAGATACTAACTTCTGGAGAGCCACATGCGACTCCAGAGCCGCAGGTTGCCCACCCCTGCTCTGCACTAACAGAAATCCAGACGGCATTCCAGCCTTAGAACCCAATCCAGCTGCATCTAACATCAGTGGAACGATTCCCATTGACTTCATCTGTGGTGAAATCCTGGCCCCATTGAAGTCCATGGGAAAACTCCCATTGATTTCAATGGCGCCAGGATTTCACCCTTGATCCAGCTCTTTGGGCTTGTCTTCTGCAAAAGTCCATTGGGCACTACAGAGACAGAGCCTGCATTTTGCATAATGTAGAGTGTCTAACATCTGAAAATGAAGCCAGCACTGAAAACCCAAACCACCGCATGCCTCTCTTGTTAAGTCTCCAGCCAGGAAAGACCAAAGCAACAGTGTCAAGAACATTATAAACTTCCCCGTTAACCTTAAAGCAGTGGTGGGCAACCTGCGGCCCATCACAGTAATCCACCTGCGGGCCGTGAGACAGTTTGTTTACACTGACCATCCACAGGCACGGCTGCCCGCAGCTCCCACTGGCCGCAGATCGCCATTCCCAGCCAGTAGGAGCTGTGGAAAGTGGCACGCGCTGACCACTGCTTTCCACAGCTCCCATTGGCTGGGACCGGCGAACCATGGCCACTAGGAGCTGTGGGCGGTTGTGCGTGTGGATGGTCAATGTAAACAAACTGTCTAGTGGCCTGTCAGAGAATTACCCTGACGGGCCGCAGGTTGTCCACTACTGCTTTCAAGGAAAGTACAGTCTAGTGTGCCGTGATGCACCACTGCGATAAGTGGGGTGCAAAACCCATACAGACCTCAATGAATCTTGCGCAATATGCGTAAAGTCAAGCACATGCTTAAGCACTTTGCTTAATCATGGCTCAAGTGACTTGCCCATCTTCACATAAGTCCGTAGCAGAGTCAGGAATTGACTGCAGCTCTCCTGGCCCTGTCTGGTCCATTAACCACACAACCTACATTTTGTCCTCCACAGCAACAGTCTAATGTGGTCGTTGTGAGAAAAGCCTGCAGAAAAGAAAGGGGACTGGATGGTGTCAAGCAAGAGCCATTGTCTGCTGTTAAAGTAACCAACCCCCGCCCCCCAATCTTTTATTAAAAGATAACTTACCTAACAATAACTTAGAAAATCTGATTTCCCATGCTTTCCACTAGCGAGAGCCATTTCCTTTGTCTCAATCTACTTCTCAGCAGGAGAGCCATGCTGATGAAGTATCATCAAATTGTCAGCTCCCACTGAGACAGACCCAAGCACTGCTCACTGATTGGAGAGATGGAAGCAGTGACAGGTGTTGCTAAAAACTGTTGGATTTTAAAAAAAATTTAAAAAACAAGTTTTTTTCCCCTCTCTCAAAAGATATTTCAGAAATAGAAAAGGTCCCTCAGCAGAGCAAAGAAAATTATATCAGAATGGATTAAAGCAAAAATAGGACTCTTTAGTAAAGCAAGGAGCTGAATGACAAGGGACATGATGAAAGTATATGGGAATAATAATTGCTATAGAGAAAGTTCATCAGGTGCTGCTACTCATTATGCTGCTTCTAATGCTGGAATGAGAGGTTTCAGATTTAAGGGTATAGGATAATGCAGCTCACGACTGATCGAAAACTCCTTATGTTCCTAGTGTAACAACACAGGCATTATTAACTGGTGGAATTCACTGTCACCAGATACTACTGAGTCAATGAAGTTAGTGGGATTTTAATAAGAGTTAGACATGAATAACACAGGTATCTATATTTCTGAGCGTTTTATGACACAAAAACATATTATTGAAGGGACTAGGAGCATTGATGCTTCTCATTAGAAGACCCTGTTTTTACTTGCCTATTACTTTATCGCACGTTAACTATTTGGGCTGAAAGTTTTCATGCTAGGTGTCTGCCTCAGGCTGATTATTATTTTTATTTTAGCCAATATGGTTCAGCTGTTTCCAAGAACAAGGCTAGAGCTAAATATGTTGTGTTTTGTTTGAGTTACAACAATATGTTGATCCTTTTCCCCTGAAAGTCCCCTCCAGAGACCTCACCCCCTATCCAACCCCCCTGCTCCCCTTTCTGCCCCGACCCCTATCTACATACCCCACTCCCTGACAGGCCCCCTGGGACTCCCACGTCCTATCCAACACCCCCGTTCTCCGTCCCCTGACCGCCGTCCCAAGACCCGCTACCCTTATCCACCCCCCACCCCCCCCCCCCGGCCCAGCCCCAGCCCTCTTACCAGACATACTGTTAGACTCAATTGTGTTGTACCTTTCTCTGCGCGTGCAGCCCCACCCCCACCCCCAGAACATTGCTCGCGCAGAACGCTGAGGCTGCGGGGGAGGGGCCAGAGCAGCCTCCCCAGCCAGCACTCAGGGGTCGGTTAGGAGCAGCCCGCGGGCCGTAGTTTGCCCACCTCTGTGCTAGTCCCAGCTGGGCTGGGGAAGATGGGACTTCCTCTTCCCTTGCACGGCATCTGGGGCAAGGTCTGACCCACCCCCAGATTTCTCCCCCAGCCGCAGGTAGCGCTGTAAACTCTGCAAACAGGGAGCAGCTCCCCCATCTGCCCAACCCCTGTGCATCCAGAACCCCTCACCCCAAGACTCTCCTGCTGAGCATCACTCACACACACACACACACAGCCCTCCCAATGATTCCCACTTCGCCTGCACCACCCCCTAAGCCATCCTCACCTGACTCGCCACCCCACTGAGCTCCAACCAGCTGCATGTGGACCTCACCCCACTGAGTCCCCCCACACGTAGCCCCTCCATCGATCTCTATCCCCCCACACACTGAGACCCCACTGCTGAGCCCCAATTATCTTCACTGGACCCCCTTCAGAGTCCCATCACCGTTGCACCCAGAACCCCCCAACTAGCCCCTGTGCACCCAGATTCCCTGCACCTGGATCCCCACTGAGCTGCCCACACCCAGATTGTGCCACACAGAATCCTCTCAACCCACACCTGGATCCCACCCACACTAAGCTGCTCCACTCTTGAATTCTGCCTTGCTGAGCCTGCCTGCCCCACACCTGGTGCAGCTGGCATGGAGGGGCAAGGCCCTGGGATGATTCTGGGGCAGGCCCAGTCCTTGCACTGTGTCAGGGTTGGGTGCAACCTCACCACTCAGTCCTTGTCCCGGGTGGGAGTTGCCCAATGATCTCCCACCTCTGTGCAGCCAGTGGCCTGTACTCCCCAGTGCCACGCTGGAGCCTCCATATTCATTTGACAAATAAATTTTGCAGAACCTTAAAATATTATGTGCCAAATTTTTAATTTTGGGGGAAGTGCAGAATTTAGTTTTTGGGGGCAGAATTTTTTTTATTTTTGGCGCAGAATTCCCTCAGGGGTATTGTTAAGTGTTCACCACGTAATGGTGCATATCCTGGCCACCCTCCTGTACCATCCGTGTCTTTGCTCCCTGCCAATCCTCTTCTGCACTGATGTTGACAGATGCACCGGAGGCAGGTCTTTTCCTCCCCCCACTCACTTATACCCCTGTATGATGGCGCTGCAGTGGTCTCCCTATATTCAGGGTTCTCAGAAAAGGGGACTGCAGTTGGGGCTAAATTCAGGGAAGAAACTATTTTTCCTCTTTATTGTGATTTTTTTCCTTCCTCCTTTTCTCTTCTCATATCCAGCCCCTTCTTATGGGAAAAGTCTCATAGAATTGAATAGGGATGAAACTGGTAGGGTTCTATACAAAGTAACCGAGTTCTATAGAATTTAAATAAAGAATCCTTTCTATCATCTTTTTGAACCATCCCACAGGATTCTGTTCTACAGCAGAGATTTTAATTCTCTCGTTTCTATAGGTTGTTTAAAAAAAAATGTATAGAAAGGTTATTTCCTATTACATCCTATGGAGCTTTATAATAGGAGACAACATCACAGAGCATGTAAAGCAGGCTCCACAGGAGTGTGTCATTGTCTCTTTTGTTGGATGTTTTTTATTTGTGTGAATTATTTTAAATTATTAATACAAGACGGGGAGTAAATTGTGCTCATGAATGTGACCAATAGGTGATAGAAGCCATGCGGTGATATTTACTGGAGTTTATGAGCTCTATAAAGCCTGTACAGGTTGAAAAAACATGCCTTTGTCCATAGGAGAGGGGAAAACATAAGATTGTCTGGAATATTTCATATTTAATTTTGTAAGATGCTCAAATACCATGGTGATGAATGCAATATAAATATCTAGACAGACAGATGTAGCCCATTTATGCACCTGTAGTTCTCATCCCATACACTCCTCAAAGTTAAACACAATACTAAACCATAGTACCAATAACACCTTGCACTTCTATGGAGGTTCCCACACCCCCAAAATTGAGCTTAAAGCACTTCACAAAGGTGGAAAAATAGAATCCTCCCCGTGGAGAATGGGGAAACTGAGGCACAGAGAGCAGTGATCTGACAAGCTCATGGCCACTCAGTAAATCTGCTATGGAGTCAGGAACAGAACTCAGCCAGGAATGGAACATTGTGCTGCTTCCTCTGAATAATTGAGCATTGTTCTTATTTTATATAGAGCCACACATACTCACTTCCGTTATTATGGTCTTAACCAGGGGTGAGCAAATTTTTTGGCCTGAGGGCCACATTGGCATTCAAAACTGTGTAGAGTGCCAGGTAGGGAAGGCTGTGCCTCCCCAAACAGCCTGGCTCCCACCCCCTATCCAACTCCCACCCACTTCCCATCCCCTGACTGCCCCTCTCAGATCCCCTGACCCATCCAACACCCCTCCCCCGCTCCTTGTCCTCTGATCGCCCCCTCTGGATACCCCCCACCCTAACTGACCCCCCCAGGACCACACCCTCATCTAAGCCCCTCTGCTCTTTGTCCCCTGACTGCCCACTCCCGAGACCCCCCCCCGCCCTAAACAACCACCTCTGGGATGCCACCCCATATCTAAGCCTCCTGCTCCTTGTCCCCTGACAGCCCCGACCGCTATCCACACCCCCCACCCCTGACAGGCCCTCTTGGACTCCCATGCCCTATCCAACACCCCTGTTCCTCGTTCCCTGACTGCCCCCCCCAAGACTCTCTGCCCCTTATCCGGCCCTCCGCCCCAGCCTGGCCCCGGATCCCTTACCATGCCGCCAGACACGCTGCCACACTGATCCGTTGGTGCATGCAGCCCCCTCCCCCTCAGAGTGCTGATCGCGCACTGAGGCCGCGGGGGAGAGGTAACAGTGGGGGAGGGGCCGGAGCAGCCTCCACAACTGGAGCTCAGGGGCCAGTTAGGAAGAGCCTGCGAGCCGGATTCGTCCTGTGGTCCGTAGTCTGCCCACCCCTGGTCTTTACAGTGCTGCTAGTCATCTGTTTTAATATGTCTAAGCCACCACTAAAATACCTTAGAGATAACTGATCCAGAAGCCACCTTGGAATGAACACATTAGAGATACAGTACAATCATTACACCCCTCCTAACTGCATTTTTACCTTCTCAGGCAAGTACCCCTGTGGCTGATCACCAATGCATTTAGCTGTAGACTCTCCTGCTCGAACACAGCCCTGTGCCTTGGTTCTCCTTATGAAAGCTACTTTACATTTTTGGCCCACTCTCTGCATGGCTGTTAGATAATTAGTTGCTAAAATAAGTACTTAATATAAATGCAGAAGCAAAACAACACAGCTCTACAAAATAGGTGCATTTTGTGGAGCTGTCATTTAGGGCAGTATTTGGCTGATGATTTGAGCGATGCTTGCATACAGATGTTATTGCGGGGAGGAGGGGGTCCATAGCCAAAGAGCAAATGTACTCTCCACCTAGACAGCTTGTTTTAGACTAAAGGAAACAAGAGAAACAGAACTAAAAAGAGGCTTTAATCCTACAATCTGATCTCACCAGCTGCACATGCGTGGGGAGCCCCACTGACTTCACTAGGGCTACAAGCAGGGGTCCTCGCATGTGTATTGTGTTGTCTGTTTGGGGATTTGGAGAACAAGATTTGTCAATGGAAATAGACCAGTGTAGAACTGGAGTAATGTGTATCACTTGCTCTGTGACAGCAACTACATTGGGATTTGGTTCACTGCCGACAGGCTACCTTAAAGGTACGGTACCAAGAAAATAAACTTACAGTCACATAGCTGCATACGCCAGGAAAAGCTATTTTCTTGTGCCAATAAACATGGCTACCATCCTTTTAGAAGAGGGGGACTGACTGGGCATTAAACCTCCAAAGAAGTTATAGTCAAACAGTATCAAGATCTCACTCCTCAACCCTCACCCCTGTTGAGCCCCAAGCCCACTTGGGGTTGACCGATCTCCTTGATTTATTTTTAACTTCTTATTTTATTTAATGTGTAAGCGCATTATCAGATTTGATTATGTAGTTTTATTTGGTGACCAATTCCCAGCAGCCTCAGCAAAAAAAACCAAATTAACATTGTATATATTTTCTACAGCTCAGCAAACCAGTTCAGAAAAAAAATCAAGTGCAATAAATTCTCTGAACCGCTAATAAAAACTCCAGCCTCTTTGAGGTTTAAAAAAATCTGGTTGATACTTTTCATTCCCGGACTCCTTTCACAGTCCAGCCAGCATTCACAGATTCATAGAGTCTAAGACCAGGCGGGATCACTGTAATCTAGTCTGATCTGTAATCTAGTCTCTTTGTAGCACAGGCCACAACATTCCCCAGAATAATTCCAAGAGCAAATCTTTTAGAAAAACATCCGATCTTGATTCAAGCTTTGCCAGTGATTGGTAAATTGTTCCAATAGTTAATTACTATCACCATTAAAAATGTATGCTTTGTTGCCAGTCTGTATTTGTTCCCCAGGTAGGGACTTACAGACTGTAATCACGTTACCCCTTAACCTTCTCTTTGTTAAGCTACATCGGGGTCGGCAACCTTTCAGAAGTGGTGTACCAAGTCTTCATTTATTCACTCTAATTTAAGGTTCTGCGTGGCAGTAATACATTTTAACATTTTTAGAAGGTTTCTTTCTATGTCTATAATATAGAACTAAACTATTGTTGTATATAAAGTAAATAAGGTTTTTTAAATGTTTGAGAAGCTTCATTTAAAATTAAATTAAAATGCAGAGCCAGTGGCCAGGCAGTGTGAGTGCCACTGAAAATCAGCTTGCGTACCACCTTTGGCACATGTGCCATAGGTTCCTACCACTGAGCTATATAGATGAGCTCCTGGAGTCTATCGCTCTAAGACAGGTTTTCTAATCCTTTAATTATTCTCAGGGGTCTTCTCTGAACCCTCTTCAGTTTATCCACATCCTTCTTGAATTGTGGACCCCAGAACTAGACACAGTATTCCCGCAGCAGTTGCACCAGAGCCAAATACAAAGATTAAATAATCTCTCCACTTCTACTTGAGAGTCCCCTGTTTATGCATCCCAAGATCACATTAGCCATTTTGGCCACAGCAGTGGACTGAGAGCTCATATTCAAATGATTATCCTCCATGACCTCCAAATCTTTTTCAGAGTCACTGCTTCCCAGTATAGAGTCCCCCATCCAGTAAGTATGACCTGCGTTCTTTGTTGCCAGAAAAGCAGAAAGCAGAAGTGTAGTTATACCATTTTTGTTGCCCATAAGCCAGTAAAGCATCCCTATTCAGGAAACCGCTAGAACATATGCTTTATTTCAAGCATGCACGCACTATATGTTGCAATGGTCCATACAAACATGCTTAAATCAAAGAATGTGCTTAAGTATTTTCCTGAACAGGAACGGACTTAAAAGCCTGTTCTTAAGTGCTTTCCTGAATTGTGTCGTTGGTACTTTAGCCCAGCTGGAAGCAGGAAACATGGGAAGTCTCACAAAAAAGCTTACTCTTATATCAGCTGCAATCTAATTCTTCAGATGCTAGAAGACTGAAAGGTTTTTCTGAGAGCTTAGCTCAACCCAAACTACAAATATCACCGGCAATACCAACCCCAAACATTTAAAAACCATTAGTCAGGCCACAACAAATAAAGAGAGTGGCTTAAAAAATCAAGATTTTTTAAAGATACATTTAAGATTCCTTTTAGTTGCCTTCTGGGTTTTGTTGTATCAAGCGGGCAAGGTACTAACAAACTTTAACAGACTTTATTTAACAACAGTGAAACCTCTTTACAGAGCTGCTTCTGCACCCCTCTGTAGCTCTAACTCAGGCTTGGCTCAACTCCTCCCCCCTCCTTTCTGTTTCCTGTCCTACAGTCCCCCAGTCCTAAGAGTTGCAAGCAGCTTCTAACTAGGGTGACCAGATCGGAAGAGTGAAATATCAGGACACATGGGGGGGGTGCAAGGGGAGGGGTGTGAGTGGGGGGGCAGGGGGCGGGGACATGAGGGGGCGGGGCATGGAGGGGCGGGATACAACAGGCACAGATGCACAGCCCTGATCAGAGCCATGAGAGGGCACACAGCCCTAGGAAGCTGGAAAAGGGGTTGTAGAAACCATGGGGCCAGGGGTTAAATATACTATTATTTAGTTTATATATTTAATGAAAATAAATGAATAATCAGATAGTGCTGTATTGTTATTGTTTTTATTTTGCGCCCTCCCCTCCCCCAGACACGCAGGGAAGACCTGACGGTCCTGCAGGACTTGGTCTATAAAGGGTGGTGGGTGGCACCCTATGAGTGACTCGAACTTTGGGGGGAGAGGGCGGCTTTTTTTCCTTGTGTGCGGGGAACAGCAGTGCCAAACTGCCTGTTCCTGCACCCGGCTTCGACCTTTGGTCCCGGCCACACCGCGTGCTTACCATATAACCATGCCCCCCTGTTTTCCAATTGTGCTTTTGTGTACCTGTGCCCTGCATGGTTTTAAACTGTGGGAGGTTTTCTGTGGCACAGAGTGGAAGATAGGGGAGGTGCTGGCTTTGTTGGTGGGCAGTTTTAAGGGCTCTCCCTCACTAGCACCCCCCCAATGGGCCCCCACTGGCTAGCACCCAAAAACATATAAACCTTCCTCATTGCCCAGCCCCCCCCTCCCACCTCCCAGACACTCATCCCATCACACCCTGCTCCCTTCTCTGGCCACATTCACCAGCCCTACTGGGAGGTCTTTGGCTCCTAGGGTGAGAGCAACAAGGGGTCTCCAGACTCTTCAGCCAAAAGGACTAGCTCTGTGGCTCTCAGTGGCTGGGAAAAGTGCCAGTGGGAGCTGCCGGAGCCTGGAGCGGGGCTTGCAGCCAGGTAAGCATGCAAATCCCCCTCCCCCAAGAGCCAGAGGGACCTGCCAGGGGCTGAGTTAGGAAGTTCCAGCGATGCTTACCTGGGGCAGCTCTGTTCTCCTGTCCCAGGAAGTATCCAGCAGGCAGGTCCCTCTGGCTCTTGGGGTCGTCAAGATTGGGGCAGGAGCTGGGTTGCGGGGGATGGGGGGGCTGCCCCCTCTGCAAGCAGCCCAGTCCCTGCAGCATGCAGCTCTGTGCTCCACGGCAGAGACCTCTCCAGAGGGGAGGGACCTGGCCGTTTAAAAGCTGCCTGGGGCAGTGGGGCTGGAAGAGGTGAGAGGAGCCACAGCCAGGTATGGGGGGGGGGGGTTGTGCTGCTTGCATGCACTGGCAGAGGGAGGGGGGGAGGCACAGAGCCCCCAGCCACCCCCCCCCTTCCCTAGCCCCTCATCAGCGATCATCAGCCCCACCTACAGCCACAGCCCCAGGCAGAGAGTCAGCACAGATCTCTCTCTGCTGGCGCCTGGGCAAGCAGCTCCCCTTCCCCCTCCCCCCACCGCAGAGAGGGACCTGTCCTGACTCTGCCTGGGACAGTGGCTGTAGGTGGGGCTGATGATCGCTGATGAGGGGCTGCGGGAGGCCGGGAGCTCTCTGCCAGCACTTGCAAGCAGAGCTCCCCTCCCCCCGCAGTCAGCTGTGTGCTCCTGCGGGCAGGCTGAGTGAATCAGCTGCTCTGCCGGCAGGCTGAGTGAATCTGCAGGCAGGAAGCAGTGGCTGCCGGCGCGTGGTGCTGAATATCGGGACAATGGGCGTCCCGACCATGCCTTCATCGGGACTCGGGACAAGTCCCTTAAAATCGGGACTGTCCCGATAAAATCGGGACATCTGGTCACCCTACTTCTAACACACCACAGGCTTCTTGAGCCTTTGGGGTTCAGGTTTTCAAGCTTTTCTCCACAATCTCTAGAACCTTTTGTTGTTGTTGTTGTTAAATTGAAAGCTGAGATTCTCACCACTCCAGGAGCTGGAGATTTAACAAAATGATTCACCAAATATGACAAGACCCATGAGAAAAATCATGATTAGGCAACACTGCAATCAACAGGATCATCTACTCTCCTCACAGTCCCCCCTCCCCCCTCCCTCAGGTTTCGTATCAAACAAAGAACACAGAGAATATTCTCACCTACAGGAGTGTGTGTGACTCCCTGCCTTATAGTCTGGCTTCATTTTCCAAGGTCTAACACTCACAGCTCCGCTGATGCCTTTGGGAGATGCAAGTGCAGAGCACCTCTAAAAATCAGACACAGCGTGCAAATCTTTTCTCGTTCCAGTCTTACTGCTGACCGGACAGTTTGCTCTTTTCTGATGGTCCCGTTCTATGAGCTTGTCTGTGTGACAAGCAGAAGAATGGCTAAGTGGTGAGGGTGCTGGCCAGGGTGGGTATAAGTTCAATTCCCTCCTCTGCAAGCAAAGAGAGAGGCGAACAAAACCGGTCTCTTTTCAACAGCCACCCTCCTAATGTGCATTCAGTACTTTCATAAGTTGCAACCACCTGGGAACTAGCATAAGCTGAAGGGAAACATGGATTTTTCTCCCTGCTGGTTCCGCGTTGATTACAATTAAAAAAGGAGGAACTGAAAGGAAAGCGTATTTGAGTGCATATCCCCCGACCAAGAAGAGTTCTTGTTCCTTGACTCTTTTCTGTATTTTTCTCTGTTCATTAAAAGTGCGAATTCTATAACTTTGAACAATGATGTGATAGTACTGTTCACACATGGTAACAAATGTTACAATTCATTGGGATGCACAGCTTTTAATTTCAAGTTAATAAAGTATAGAGGGTTTTATGTCCAACATTTCAAATGCCACAGCCTGTTGATGAAAAGAAATTACATTGATGAAACAGTCTGGCAGTGATTAATATCATCCATAACTCATAGTGATGCAACAGCTTCAGTATTCTCTCGTTCACAAAGTGATGTCCAATTACTTGCTATTGATCAGATATTGCATTGCACCAAATGGAATGCCAGCATCAATTCATTCCATGCTATTGAATTTCAGCCAATAGCAATGGATAGTTGGCACATGTTTCCCTGAAACAGTTGTCTGCCATCAGGGAGTTGATTAACAGGTTGGCAGTTTTTGTTTGTGGAAGGGGTGAGGGGAAGAAAAGAAATGTGCAAATTCTGTTTGTGAATTTGTTCTTATAACTGTCACTGAGAGAATGGGAATGTTTTTCCCCATGTCTAAATTTGTTTTATGCAAGCAGCTGTGTGCGCCTTGCAGACACGTTAACAGTCTATGCTGCTCTTCGCTTATTTTTGATTGATAATCAGGTGAAAAATTAAAGTCCAATAGCTACATAAAAACCACACAAATCATCTTCTGTATCCAGTCATACGTCCAGTCAGGACTCACACTAGAAATTAAGCCCTAGAAATCCATGATTCGTACCAACGTGTATCACTTCCTTGTGCACAGCTCATCAGAGCAAGCTTGTGTGCCAGTCAAAGCTCATTCCCACAAAAGGAAATGGAGCCGAAGGGCCAGGGTTGTCTTAGGACACCAGTTTTGACTCCCCACTGCATAAAACGGTGCTTTCAGCTTTGCATCTCTTCAGCTCGGCTGTTAATGTGTTATGTGGCCAGCTGTCATGAACTCTGATGTTCCCCTCCCTTCATTATTATGGATTTATTTATCCTGCTGTTATTGGTACACTCGTAACATTATTTTCATACTCGCTTGACAAAAAAGAAAAAATCCTAACGAGTCATGTCTGTGCCCATTAACCTCTCTTGGGAACGTCATCAGCCATGCGACTGACACGGGGGGAGAGGAGGGGAGGGTTACTAGACAAAATGTAACAACATCTGCCATGCATGCTACAACTTTCCTTAGATTCCTCGCACCTTATTTTCACTTTCAGCTCTGAACAGGAGGGAGATTTGTTCTGCTGTTTCTCGGCTGCCAGGGTGCTGGTAGCATGCCAATCTTCTCCAGCGAACTGAGAAGATTAAGAAAACAGTCTCGTTAAAACTGGGCATTAAAATAAGAGTTGTCATGAGCTGTCCACAATGCTTTACTGCTGATCCCTGAGGGCCTGTACTTGGCACATGTTGCCAAAGAGCATGCTTGCACTTCCTTGAATAATAAATATTGCAGCTGAGAAATTACAAATTTAGGAGCCCCCGTCCTGCAAATACGTACACACAGTTCACTTTGTGCACTTGAATTATCCCACGGGAGTACTGGGGGGGTGCAAAAGTAAACACATGTGCAAGTCTTTGTGGGATCAGGCCCTATACCTTTGAGACCAGATGGTATGTCTTGGAAAGCTTTGAAAAATATTTTATTTAGAAACAATTCTTCTTATTCTTCTAATTGTGCATTTACTTAGTGCTCAGTGAAGGTGTCCTTAGCACAATGTACACACTGACAAACAGTCCCTTCCCTGAGGAGCTTGCAATGTAACTAAATATAACCACATGGACAGAAGATGGTTAGTTACCTGATCTTTGTTCCTTAAGAGTTCATCTGTCTCCATCTGAAGCCATAATTTTCTGTTTGAGACAGCCTAATCATTTCTGCAATAGCCAACTGCAATGTCTCAAACAGGAATAGGATTTATGGCGAGGAAGATGGTGAGTTTCGTAGGGCAGGGCAAGCTTGCTTGTATGATTGAGTGCACAACTCTGCTATGAGTGAAGTGCAATATAGCACTAGTTTGGAAGGAAAAATGTTCTCCTTTCTTAATATGGTGGAGAGAAGATTTAAGGAATAAGCCCAACGGCATTGGCTGTTCTTCTACGGACGACAATCTGAGTATGATGAATTAATCTGGTCCTCACACTTGGATGACATCAACCACATTCCCTTAAGGAACAATATAATATCCCATGCCCTAGATCAGATCTTCTAATGTAGCAGGTCCTACATTTTCAAAAGGGACTAGTGATTTGGGGTACCCAATTTAAGAAGTCATAAACTGGCTTGATTTTCAGAGAGCAAGTGCTCAGCACTTCCTGAAAGTCAAACCCTTTAAAGTGTCCCAAACGGAGTACTCCAGTTTTGAGGCACTCAACATCAGTATTGGCAACCCCAAGCCTTTAAAAGTCATGAGTCAGGTCTAAAAAAAATCACAAGCCTTTTTAAGTGAGCTGTGATCTTGTTGTCTCTAGAGGTTGGGGGATTTCAGAAAAAACAGAAATATCACAAGACTTGTGATAATATCATGAGTGTTGTCACCACTGACATGCTCTTAGGTTGCATTATGTCTTCCATAGAGACCTCACTGAGATTTCTGGGGAAGCTGCATCCCAAATACCTTGGGGCCTGGTATTTCTCCTTCCCTATCTTCACTCAAGCCCTCCATCATATCAGAGGAAATCCAGAGTTACTTCCTTGGATGTTCTGGTATTTAACTCCATTGCAGTTACTCTAGATTTACACTGAGGGATCTGAGAAGAGATTCTGGTCTTAAATTGTAAGTTTGTAGGGAGGAAGGGGAGAGTAAACTTCTCATTCCCACTGAGATCATACACATTCTGCAAAATTAGGATTCAGATACAGTATTATTGCAATATTCAGGTGAATAAAGAGAGGTGGGGTGGAGGAGAGGATTGAGGAGACAACATGATTTAGCCAACATTCCAGCCATGGCAAGAAGCTTCACGATTCTAGAAGGCCCTCAAAAATTTAATAAAAATACAGTAATAGGCTTAAGTGAAGAAGGCAGTGGGATAGGCATCACCTGATGCCTATGATAAGAGAGCCCAGTAATTGAGCTGAAGGGAAGGCGCAGGTCCCCCCGTCACGTACAGTGATATTACATTTTTTCCACTTGGATGCTCTCTCCAAGCCCACTAATCTATGGGTCTCAGAAGGGATAATCCACTGACATCCAATTTTCTGGGAAGGCTTTTTTTTTCCACCCCTGAATGAAGCAATTTGTTCACTGAGTGGTGAACGTGTTAACTCTTCCCTTGCTAAATGGTCTTCACAAAGCAAAGATGTAGCATGTTCACAGGAGATTAGCGAACCAGGGCATCCAGTTGCCTCTGATGTCCTGAATGTGATGGACAGCCACATCTTGGGTCTGAAAATACATCCAAAGGGAAAACTCTGGATCACCCCCCTGCGAGTTAAATACAGGCAAAGCCACCAGCCCAATTTCAGGATCTCAAAAATTACAGACACCTCGATTAAGAGATGGGTTCAAACGGCACAGTTTTGGATCCATGTTCAGAGTTAGAACCCTCCATATTTTTCTGGTGGTTGGATCCGGGAGCTGAGTCAATACCATTTCTAAGATTGATATTCTTCTATTACTGCACCTAAGTGTTTCTATTCCCAGTCATGATGGCCTTGAAGATGGGATAAAGACGCTATTGAATCAGGGTAGCACTTGATCCTTCTCCCGTTGAGGAAACTCCCCTTGACGTCACTGGAAGAATGATAAGAAGGAACCATATAGAGTACTTCCAGACCAGGGTATGATGGTCAGATACTAGCCAAACACTATGGAAGTGCTTTAGATCAAGACACTGCCCTGTGATATAACTGGGACAACATACACAGCGGCTGGGAAACTGAAAAGATATCCACAATTAAAATACTTTGATCATGTTATAGCTAGAGAAGGATGAAGGTGGTTTCATGCATCTGTACACACACTGTGCCCAGAGGGAAACACTCTGGGACTCTTTCCTTTGAGGCAAAAATACTGTTAGAAGACCTCCCAATCTAGTTACTGGAGGGCTAGCACACGCAGGCACAATCCATAATGTCAGAGGAGAGTCTGGTGTTCTCTTTGATGAAAGGTCACTTGGATGCAAATAACCTGTCCTCCAGCCAAAAGATCTGTGCTGTTCATAGGCGCAGCTAGGGGCATAAAACAGGAAGCGTCCCCACTGCTCTGCCCAGTTGGAGGAATGATTTATCTGACTCAAAATGTGGAAGCCTGGGGTGTTTCACATGACATCAGTCTACTTACCTCCATCGGATGATTCAGATCCCGGCTGCAAGGATGTGCAAGTGAGTGTGTGTGTGTGTGACATTGGGGCGGGGCGTAGGGGGGAGACAGTTCCTAATGCTATAAATTAATCCCTTCACAGGAAGAAAGCAAGTAAAAAGAGGCAGAGGAAATGAAGAAGAAAAAAAACCAACAGCTGTCAGAGACTTTCACTACCAATACAAAGGGCGTCGTTCTGGAAAAAGTTGGCCTGTGGTGCTCCAGCCTCAGGAAATCCTGAGCAAAACTGGATGCTGCAGTCTGCTCCCTGCGTGGTATAAGTCCCTTCCTCAGTGGAGCAGGACCCTTGTGGGGCTGATCTCTGTGCTGACCTTGGTGGCGCTCAAGGGTTAATTGGAAGAAGAGCTACGATCTCCCATACCTATTGCTAATTAAAGTCTTCTCTAATAAGGGGCTCCCTGAGGGATAAGTAGCATTTTACAACTAAGTCTCCCTCTTTCTTTTACAAACACACACACACACACACACACCTCTCATGTGTCATTAACTTCTCCCAGGGCTCGTTACCCGCATACCCTGACGCTGGCCAGTAGCTAGCAGAGGAGTTGGCCAGGACTTCTCGGCACCTCGCTGCCGGGGTGAAAGTAAGAGGGTACGGGCCGGCACAATGTACCGGCCTGTACTGCTAACTTTAAAGAGCTGCCAAGCAGCGCTTTAAGGTTGCTGCCCCTTTTGTGCCCCCGATTGGCAGCTCTGCTGGGTCCCTACCAGCAGGGCTGCCAATGGGGGACACAAAAGAGGCAGTGCTTTAATGTCACTACCCTTGTTGCCCCACGACTGCTGACAGGGAAGGGGGAGAGAAGTAGCTGCCCCAGGGGCGTGATTTAAAAGGGCCTGGGACTCTGGCCGCTGGCAGCAGCCATAGCCATGAGCCCTTTAATTCGCCGCTGGAGCCCTGGGTAGCACGGGCCAAGGAGCACAGATGGACTCGCTGGGGGACGCTGACACCCCCCACCCCACCCCTTCCTCCTGAGGCCCCGCCCCTTCCAGCGAGGCCAGAGCAGGCTCTGTCCCAGGAAGAGCTGTACTTTACTTTTACCCCTGCCTAGCCGTTCCCGGGCGGCTAATTCAGCACCCCTCCCCAAGCTGCACTGTGCTCTCCTCAGCCAGAGCCGGGGATCTGACCCAGTCTTATTCAGTAGCCGCTAAGCTGTTAGATCCTATCTTTCAGTCTATGATTGGCTGGTATAGTTGCTTTCCCGGCAGAGAGATCTCCCATTGTTCTTCATATTACTTCTACCCATTGGCTTCACCCTTTGCCACCTTCTGGCATGAGGCGTTTGCGGCACTACTCCTGAATTGGCAAGAGGGAGGCTGCGGTGGGAGTAGCCCCCTCCTTCCCCTCTATCTCCACTTACGCCCAGAGCAAAGCTGGGCAGATCGTGTAGAAACATTTCCAGGCATATTAATGCACATTTTCACATTATTCACAGAAATCATTTGGCCAATAACTTGGGATGACTAATAGATTCAAGAGAACCAGGGCCAGAAAAGAGCAAAAAAAAAAATGTTGAATAATTTAATCACTGCAAATGATGGCCTCAGATCCACTTATTCTACAGCACTCCCAGCCTCCGCTGGCATGAGAGCAAAAGGCCAAGCTGGGATCTCAGAGTCTATCACATGACTTAATGTTACACTAGTTCTAGATGGATGAGCAGCTCACAATTCTTTCGAATCCAGGCGCCCCTCTGTGCTCCTAGCTCTTTAAATTAAATGTTTCTGTTCCCAGTATGTTTACATGACGGCTTTGCCTCTCACTCAGCTTCCCGCTCACTCCCCACTTGGAAATGTGCACATTGGTTTGTTTAATGTAAAGACTTAGCCAGGGAAATTGTCAGATAAGACAGACCCGCACGAGAAAGTTTTTTCTAGTCCCCGATTTCTCTTCCCCTCTGTCCGTCGGTCACCGCTTCTAGCTGGTGAGGTCTGAGACAGCTGGCTGATGAAAAGACTTAGGGGGGAGGGGGAGGGGTTATATTCCATCCAGGCACGAGACAGAGACTAGCTTGACATGAGATCACCTCCCTTGTGGTGGCTGAGGCCTGGTTGGGCTGTCATTGTCTTACATTCTGTGAGGATGCCCAATGTTTTGCAGAGACAGAGTCCCCAGTGAGCAGCAAAGCAGAGTAGTAATGGGCTTGTTGGTTGTTATAGCAGTTGATGAAGTAATAGCGTTAGCCTGCTGTTTCCTTTCTCGTCATTTCCATACTCGTTTGTTACAGAGCATGGTAACATGTCAATTTGACTCAAGTCGACATGGGAGTTCTTGTATTCCAACCGTGGAGATGTCCAGCGGCACCTGGAAATATGTTGCAGGTCTAGCTGTGATTCTTAAATCTTTACATGACAGTATTTTCAGGAAACAAACCTAAGGCAAGATTCTCACATCAGCTACACCACTGTAAAGAGGGAGTACCTCTACTGAAATCAGTTGTGTTACCCCATATTTATACTGGTGTATCTGAGATCAGAATACAGACCCTCTGAAGTACAGCATAGACCCTAGTTCTAATAAACCACCCAGATGGTCAAAATGGCATAAACATATTATAATCAAAGTAACAAAGAGTCCTGTGGCACCTTAAAGACTAACTAAAGTATTGAAGCATAAGCTTTCATGGGCTAATACCCACTTCGTCGGATGCAAGCAGTGGGTATTAGCCCACAAAAGCTTATGCTTCAATACTTTAGTTATTCTTTAAGGTGCCACAGGACTCTTTGTTACCTCTGCTATTCCAGACTAGCACGGCTACCTCTCTGATTCTATAATCAAGGTATATCTTAATAGCTCTGATTTTTCCAGCGGTCATGGCAGTATGTCACCTCTAAGGGGCAGTATGCGTGTGTTACAAGAAAGGTAGCAGAGCTAACGTTCAGCTGGAATAAGTCTGCAACTTGTTTTCCTGGCTGAGAAATAAGACAATATATAAAGTTGCTTTAAGGACAAGTATAATAAACGTGGCCCATAAATAATGTAAGGCATGAGGAAAGTCCAGCGTTGTTTAGAATATTTTATGAGAAATTTATTGCCGTTAATTGAAGGGGAGAGATTGATCACTGAGGAATCTAGCTCATTACTTTACAAAACCTGGATAAATGGCATGTCACTTCTCCGTCTGCTTAGCGTTCTCCTTTTAAAACCTCTCTCTTTTAAAAAATGTATTGCAAACCACATCCAAAATGATGTCCCAAACCAGAGTTTCCTCTTCCCCCACCACTTAAATACGCAGGAAAATAAAAGGAGACAGGCAGTATCATAATTCCCGTTCATTTCCTTTTTCTCTTCCCCAACATTTTGAAATGTGTTTTAATCCTAGCACAGTGTTGTAAGAGGGGAGGCCAGGAAAAATGTCCCTTCCTCTTGCCCCTTATTCCCCTCCCTCAGTGGTTCCTTTAGTTGTGCTCACACAGTGAATTAATAATGTTGAGCGGATGCTGCTATAAGCGTCTTTGCAGTGGAACCCTGCCAGCCATTGATCCAACAGTGGGAGTTATCTCAGCAGCGCAACTGCACTCAGGGCCTGGTTCTAGCTTGTGGAATATTTCTGATAATACAAGTGCCTAAATGAAGCATCCTTTAAAAGGTCTTCACCATTAATTTGGCAGAGGGGAAAAGCCGGAACATTATGCTCAGTTTTTCCAACCACTTTGGCTGTGCCCGCCAGCCTCGGAATAGATGTCTATAATTAGATGGCCCAAAACATAAATATTACCTGACGTAGAATTAGACTAGGCTAACTAGACATGTGTAGGGATGCTGATTAGACCCAATCCTCTGCTACCACCCTCCACTGACTGTGTGAGTAATATGGGTGGGAGGGATATCTCAGTGGTTTGAGCATTGGCCTGCTAAGCCCAGGGTTGTGAGTTCAGTCCTTGAGGGGGCCATTTAGGGATATGGGGAAGAAGTCTATTGGATGATTTAATTAGGGATTGGTCTTGCTTTGAGCAGGGGGTTGGACTGCAGCCTCAGCAGGACTTTAGGCCCAGTGCTTTGGTTTGTAGTGCACCCCTGGCACTGTTTCAGTCTGTAGTGCACCCCTGGCACTACTATCCCTCACCAGTGCCCAAGAAGCAGTCAGAAAAGTGGGACTCCCTGGCAAAAAGGGTCAAGGGACATTGGACAAAGGGCCTAGTTTAGGCCACCTGCCCACCCCAGAGCAGCATGGTGGTTTCTCTCCAATTGGATCCACTAGTCCCCCCCAGGGATCCAACGCTGACTCCTGGGAGTGGTATAGGATCCAAACTAATTATTGTGTGAATATACGTGTGTAGGTTGCTGAAATTTGTCATATAGATATTGTCAGTTGTTCTATGACGGAGCATCTGCCATTCTAATTTTATAAATGTTATTAATAACAATAATTGGATTGTTAAAGGTAGAATAAAATGTAGTAGATTTTGATATGAAAGAATGAAGGAAGGATGTAAACGTGACTAAAATGGGTGTATTTTTGAAAGGATTTTGAAAGTTTATAATAAGCAATGCTTGGGCAGTGTGGGGAGACACAAGGTGGAAGTTTCACCTAGGGCACAAAATATCCTTGCACCGGCCCTGCCTGGGGGGCAATCCTTTGGAGCTGGGCAAATTCTGACAAAACGTGCAGTTCTGGGGCGACTGAAACTTTGCAACTTTGGGTAGAATTCAGGGAATAGGTCAGGATGAATAAAAACAAGGAGGGGGATTGAAAAGAGTCAACGCAGTTCATTTCAACATCAATTAAAAGTGAATTGCTTTGACATTTTGCTTCGAAACGATCAGCTTCATTTCGAAATGTAACTCAAAGTAACACTCAAAACATGTCATTGGACCCCACGTGAAATTTTCTCAGTTGTTTCAGCAAAAAAAAAAAAAAGAAATTGAAAAAGAATTTCAGTTTGGGTTTGAAATCAATCAAATTTTTTTCCTTCAGATTTTTTTGGTTTGGCCACCAAACTGAAAAAATTAATTATTCACTTCACTCCCCTCTCCCTCTCCCTCTCCAATCCACCACTCACCAGAGCTTGCCTGGCTACTTCGGGGGGGGGGGGGGGGGGGGGATACCTCTGCGGGCAGCTCCAGGGGGCCTGGCTGCAGGTGCTCCGTGACAGACCTGACTGCAGTGGGAACTGAAACAGCTTTGCCTGAAGCTCCCTTTCGGGTGAGCTGCTTTCACAGCCAGGCCGTTGTGAAAAAAGACAGGGAATGTGGGCAAGGAGCCACCCGCTACCTCACCTGGAGCCATGGGAATGTGTTCACAGAGTGGGAGTACGAGGTGATTGTTACAGGGACACTTCCCACTTAAGCCCTAATCCAACTCTCGCTGAAGGCGATGAAAAGACACCTATTGACCTGGGAGTTGAATTAGGCCCTTGCGTCTTCATTTATTTGGGCCCTGCTCTAGTGCATGCTGAATCAGGACCTTGCCTAGGTGCACTATCAGGGAGTTCCACCTACTGAAGCATCAGATTTTGGCTGTGCTAGAGGAAACAGCATGGATTTGCTGGGGAAATGATGTGGTTTAGCATATCCTCTATCTCACATTCCACTCGTCATTTCAAATTGTTGATGGCATCTTTTTACGAGTCTCAAAAGAAATCTATATGTTAATTTACCAATCTTCTGTTCCCTCGCTATGCCCAGGAGAGGCGCATCTGTGTTGCCTCCAGCACGCAGTGAAGTTTGGTTCCTGATGCTCAGTCAGGAACATCTGGAACATCATGATGTTGACTCGTCCTTTCACGAGTCCTTTTTTTCCAACATTTATCCACTTAACCATGAACAATAATATTTATGGAGAGTGCTGTTCAGTCATACATAAATATTGCTGGTCATGCTGTCCGGGACAACCGCCACCTAGGCAGCCGGCTATTTCTCTGACAATTTAGGCAATGGATTAAAGCCTGCCCAAGGTAATTCATCTCCTGACTGTACTGCCAACCTTTCAACAGCTGTTGCTGCTCTGATTAGCACTGAGTCAGTGCTGACCGACTATTTGAGGAGTCTCCCCAATCTTGAATCTGAACAAGGATGGCAAAACAGGGTGGGAGGGAGAAAAAACAGAATTTGGACTGTAAATTCTTTATGGACAGGAACTGTCTTTTTGTTCTGTTTGTACAGCACCCGGCACAACAGGGTCATGGTTCATGATCAGAGCTCCTAGGCACTACAGTAATACAAATAATGAATCATCATAATAAATGAAAGCAAGTGATTGTATTGGATGGTCTACCTTTCAGCTTATCGTTTTATAAACCCCCCCTATCAGCAACTGTGTTGTGATAAGAATATGTAAATATCTGATATCTAATCTCTTCTTTTAAAAGGGCCATTGCATGGTATTACATGAAGCCTAATTTAAATTCATCTCACTGCACTGTATTTATTGACTGTTGTACTGTTCCATGTTATTGTTTAATAGGTTGGAGACAAATGTTTTATATTAACTCTAATTTCCTTTAAATTGCCTTATTTCATGCTTTTTAACAAATTAATACAAGGGCACCCTTTTTTGTTGTGTAGTTTGTCTTGTTCATAGTTCACCATGCGAAACGAAAATGCGTTTTTAGCTTCCTGGTTGTCTCATACATGCTTGGTGGACACACCCTTTACGTATAGAGAGATTTTTTCTTAGGGCATCATAGATAGTAATGTTGGGATTAGAGATGCTCAGAAAAATTCAGACAACAATATTGTTTTGTCAACATTTGCTGATTTGGCAAAATTGAAAATCTTCCATGGAGACAATTCCATGTTGCTGATGTTCCAGTGTCCACGGCTCCTGGGGTTTGTGACTCTGGGGCAGCCAGCCATGTGGACTTCCCTAAAGATAGGAACCCAGGAACCCCAGCATCCGTGGACCTAGAGTAGTCCACCAGGTGGACTGCCTCGGAATTGGGGAGCCCAGGGCTTCTAAGGCCAGTGGTTCCAGAACTTCATTCCCTTTTCTGGTGAGTTTTGAGATGTTTGGTTTTCATTCCTAAGCAGAACGAAACCAAGTTTCACAATATTAAAATCCTCCATGAAACCGAATGAATTAGTTCTCTCCACCCAGCACTAGCTGGGCTGTCCAGAAGGATTTATCATTGGCCTAACTACTCCCACTGAAATTTGGAAGCTGAGTAAGGCCAGATGTTGATAATCCCAGCCTCCATTTCTAATACCCAAAGTCTGCCTAGAATAATGTGAACTGCAAAAAAGGTGGAATCAAAGAATTGTCATTCTATATTACAGAAGTTTCTAGAAACCAGCCCCTTTTGATGCTATGCACTATACAGCTATATGATGTCATTTTTAGTTCCCCAGAGCTATCTCCCTCCCCAAGTGTAACTTCAAATGTCCTGTCCCAGCACACATGCTCAGGAGATGGGTACAGTTCACACCTCACATCACCTCGAGTGACAGACTGTTGTGCCATAGAGGGAGTATACCACATGCCTCAAGAGGAATTGTAGCGTAGCCAGCTCTGAGGAGAGCCTGGCCAGCCCTCCCCCTGCTTTCCTGTTGAGCGGCGAGCAACTGGTAGTGGAAAAAGAGCACACGGGATGGCTCTACTCTAAGGTTGGGGTAAGGAGCACTCAGTAATATGCCTCCATGAGTGCTCCCAGGGGCAGGATATTCCAGAGCACTACCACTGGGTGCGGCAGCCGCACAGAGTCACTCCAGAGAGGAAGGCGGCAAGCAGTGGGCCCCAGATGTCAAATATGAAAGCTCTGTTTTGCTATTAGCGAGGGAAGTGCCAACCTATAACAAAAGTGTGTGCAGGGGAAGGGAGTTCTTTCTCTCCGAGACAATTTAATTTAATCCCTGACACTGCTTCTGGAGCTAAGGGCATCTTCCTAGACCAAATTTAATTTCTCACATTTTCTAGCTAGTGCAGGGGTTGCTTTAGTACCATTTTAGACTCTCTGATGCTGCTCATTCAAAATTTGTTTGTTCAACAGAAAATAAACCACCCCCCAGAGCTATCACATACTCACCCTCACTTACTTGGAAAGAAAGACTTGCAGAGGCAGAAGATAAATAGCATGTCAAATATGGTTTGGAGGGGCAGCAGCTGAATCATTCCTGGCTTCCTAGGACTGTCTCCAGCTGTTGTGTCCCACTTAATTTGGCAGCTGTGCACGGCCTCAGCCTAGCTGCTATTTGGTCAGATCAGATCAATACTTCTAAGCACTTGTCTGGTGTAATAATCTCTGGTTAGTCCAGGAATTTGCACTTCCACTCACATGGGTTGGACAGACTGGCTGATAATGATCTGTCCATCAACCCATGATCAATCACTTACTAATCTGTAATTAGAAGATTTCCTAGCAAGGAAACACAGAAAATGAAATGATATGCTGGGGAAAAAATAGGCCCCAATTCAGCAAAGCATTGAAGTCCCATGCTAGATGAAAGTATGTCAGTTCCTTACGTATAGGATCATATGCTTCCATGGATAGTGCTCTACAGAGGGAAGAAAATATATCAATTTACTACCAATGCAGTCTCTACTGCTCAAGAATTCTTGTTTATTATGGTGATTTATATTGTGGTAGCACCTAAGGGTCTCAACAAGGCCAGGACCTCATTGTCGTAGGCATTGCACAAACATTACACAGATCGGAGGGTCCCTGCTCCAGGAACGCAGTCTAAAAGAATTGGTCAAGATCTCCTGCCTGATATGATTGGTAGGTGTGGTCAAAAAAATTTCATTTAAGTTGTTTTTTGACAGAAAAAAAAAATTTTATTAAACAATATTTTTTTGAAACACTTCTGCTTTCCATGGCAAATTTTGATTCTTCATGAAAAAAATGAATGAAAAGCCAAAATATATATATTTATTCTAAAATATGGTTGTGATGCCTCATAGGTGTTTGAGTCTGTGTGCTTCATACTTCCATTCTTTTCTGGGGCCAGGATTCCCAGCCAAACTACATCTTCCATGATGCGCTATGGCCAGGGACTGCCATGACAGATCGCCTCTCCCCTCCAAAAAAAGGAGACTGTCATGCATCAGAGGACATGTAGTCCAGCTGAGGAGTCCAGGGTAGAGAGGAGAATGGGAGCATGAGGCACCTGAACTGGTTTTGGCACTAGTTTCTTCAGGAAAAGAACCCCACTTTACAACCAGTTTTAATGACTATATTGAATGACCCCAAGCCCCGAGTATGCTACCCTGTAAACAAAATACAGTGGCTACAGACAGCGGTTTGCAAGTTCTCATCAGTTGCTTTACTGTCTGCACCTCGAGGGTGAAATGTGAAAACATGGCAGCAGATTTCCAAACAAACATCCTCCAACAACTGTGTATGTGGGGGGGAAGGTTCCGTTATCTGGCGCTGCGCATCTTCCCGGGCGACTATAATAATGTTTTGTGGCTCTTTTCCTTTCCGTTTGATAGACTGTTTTCCCCCACAACTCCAATGAGTAAAGATTTTGAGGTTGACTTTTTTGAAAAAGCCACACAGGAGATGTGGCTATTTCATAAGCTCCATGACTACAGTAAATAATAGGTTGGCAAGGAAATGTTCAGGACTGAGGACGAAATTCTCCTCTGAGAGCCACACAGCTGATCTCATCAAGCCAACTGTAATATTCTGCTCTCCAGACAGGCAGGGAACCTCCCATTAACTTCAGCTGAATATTGCGCAAGTAGGGAAAGCAAAATAGCAGAGCTAAGTTCTGCTGTAGAGGGAGGAGAATGTTGCCAAAAGTTGGGAAATATGCAGCAGTGGATGAAATATCGGTTTGAGTGGGAGAGCTAAAATGGACAATTGCAACAATTTAAATCGTGAAACACAAACAAACATTTAAAGGGAAGCTTTTTAAAAAACAAACAAACATATAAACCTAAGTAAAAGCTGCTACTCTCTGGCTGGCAACGCCGATTTTTTTTAAAAAACCCATAGATTGAATTAAAAGCTTAATTTGTGAAGCAGCACTTGAAGCAGTGTTTGAAGTGGAACCACTTGTGCTCAGAGAAGACTCCATTTCATTACAACAAAAAAACACTCCCTTCCACAATTGGTTTATGGATCGAGTACAGTATATCTAGAAAGGAAAATAGATTAGTTGATCTATATCTGTGAATGAGTGAATTTATACATTCATACACACGCTGTATATGCCTTTGTCATTGTAATGATTATTATTCATTTGTTTATTGTATGAACAGTGTGCTGGAAGCTTTACAGATAAGGTATCTTCCCTCCAAAACTTCCAGTCTAACTGGGCCAGGCACAAATGAGGGCTGGGGAATGGGATATATTGAGAAGCAGTACTCCTGAACGGGGAACTTTTGCATGCATCTTGCTAGCAAGATTTTTTTTTAAAACACAGATTTTCAGTCATTTCACTTAATACTTCTCGGCAGGACAAACTAGGTGCCTTAAGAAAGAAAGAAATGTTGGACCCTGAGGACAAAGGAGTTGAAGCATGAAGTGGGAAGGGGGCCAAGAGGAAGTGGGGGTAGCCACAGAAGAAGATTCGGAGGCAAAAGTGAAAGGAAAATCATGACTGGGTGAAGGAGGGCTTCATGTAATAGCTTCATGTAATACCACTGCTGATAAAGTTTGCAGATGACTCAAATTGATGGAATGGTAAATAATAATAACGGATCAATTTTGTGGAGTGATTTGGATTGCGGGGTAAGCTGGGTTCTTCTGAAAAAGATCTGCTTTTAATACATCTACAAACCAAGAATAGTCACACTTTCCAGATAGAGGCTGAATTCTAGAAGGCAATGATTCTGAAAAGGACTTAGAGGGTCATGGTCATGGTGGATAACCAACTGAACATGAGTTCCCAGTATGATGCTACAGCTTACAAAGCTAATGCAATCCTTGGATGTATAAGAAGAATATAGTGGGAATGGTGAGGGCATATTACCTCTGTAAACTGTATTAGTGAGACTCTTACTAGAATACTGCATCCAGACTTCAAAAAAGATGCTGAAAACTTTGAAGGGACACAGAAAAAAATCTCGAAGAATGATTCAGGTTCTGGAAAATCTTCCTTGAAGCAAGAGACTTAAAAAGCTCAGTCCATTTAGCTTATCCAAAAGAAAGTTGAGTTGATCATAATATGTAAGTACAGTACTGATGTGGGGAGAAGATTTCTGACAATAGTGAGCTTGTTAATCTAGCAAAGAAAAGCATAGTGAGGTCCAACGGCTGGAAACTGGAGCTAGACAAATTCAGAACAGAAATAAGATGCAAATTTTTTTAACAGTGAAGGTACTTAGCCGTTGGGTCAAGGTGGATTCTCGGTCACTTGACGTCTTTAAATCAGGACTGGATGACTTTGTAAAGGAATTGTTACCGCTCAAACAGAAGTTATGGGCTTGATGCAGAAATTCCTGGGGGAAATGCTATGGTCTAAGTTATGCGGAAGTCAGACTAGATGATCCAAATGGTCCCTTCTGGCCTTAAACTCTATGAATATGTGAAAACTGAAGAGAGAACTGAGACATAAAGAGGAGCTGGAAAGCAAGGACAAGATGCTGAAATGAGATGCAGAAGGTGAGAAGAGGCTCGTGAAAGGGATTTGAAGAGGAGCTGGATGTAGCAAAGGACACTATTTTTGTTGCAGCACATGGGACAGATTGAAGGGGACAAGGTGAGAGTCTAGGAGGTCCAGAAAGAAGGAAGATGCTGTAGTTGAGGCAAAGGAATAATCAATGCCTGTACAAGTGCTCTTTGCAGTAGGAGCAGAAAGAACCAGTAGGAGCAGAGACCCTTCTGGCCTTAAACTCTATGTACAGAAATGTACAGCTCTTGGGATAGAAAAAATACACCCCCATTATGAGGACAAGCCACCACCTGTATAAGGAACAGGGAGGGTAGCAGGATTGCCCCTGATGACAGAGAAGGGAGGAAGAATGGAAGTTCTTGCCATGTTAATTTTGACCTGGGCTGGGCTATCCAGGAAGAGATGGCACAGAGGGCGTGTCTACACTTCAGGGTGGCAGTGTGATTTCCATCTTGAGGAGATATCCTCACACTAGTCCTGATCAAGCTAGCACGCATGGCATGGCAGAGTAATGGTGGGAACCATGGCAGCATGAGCTGGCTACCTGTCTGAGACCCTCGGCACATATTTGGGGTGGCTAGCCCCTCCCACTGCTCACACCGCCATGGCTACCCTCTACTTTTAGCATGCTAACGTGATCAGAGCTAGTCCAGGGATTTCCTCTCACACTGGGAATCACACACTCCTGCCCCCCAGCTCAAAGAGTCAGGGATGGATCAGGCCTGCGGAGTGATCTCAGTGTAATTTGCATTGAAGCGACAATAGACCCATAGCAATGTGAGATCTGCTTCTGAGCTACACCGAGGTAACTAAGTTATCTTCGGTGGAGCTACCTGTGGTGGACACTACAGTCAGCAAGATCAGAACCGGGCCTCCAAGGTAGAAACGCAACCAATTACATTTCAGCTTCTCCATGCCCAAAAATAAATGTAATAATTCCTTTCCAATATACCAGATTGATGGCAAAATAGTTAGAACTCAGTAAGTTAGGTAATATTGCACTGAATATAAATGAGAGTTATAAGATAAATGACATTTAGTGACATTAATTAACTGATTAAATTAAACCTGATATTTTAATCAGAATTTGTTTATGCAAAGCTCTGGATAAAAAGTATAGTTTAACCTAGTTACTTTTAAAATTCTGGTTACCATAACAACTTCTCATGATATCAATTAAAAGTGGTCTTTTCTTTGCATTATTTTTAGAACTTTAGTTACCATAACAACAGGATGCCAGCTCATTTGCAAAGAGTTAAAATATGTTGTTGTTCTTTGAGAGACAATCAAAATATGATAAGTTGGATGCCCGGAATTAATACCCCAAAATGGTTGCATGATCACATTTTTCAAACTCCTCACATGTGGAATAAGGGACTTGAGAGATTAGTGGATGAAATAAAAAAGGAGGTTATTTATCAGTTGGGAAGGAGTGCGGCCGTTGGACACCAGAGGTATCAGGAACTATCAGAACTGCAAGGAGGAACAATGCAAATAACAAATCTGTTCATGCTAGGTCCCTTGCACCATCAAAGGGGAGAGCATAACCTAGCAATTAGACAATGACTGGGATCGGCCCCTCCTACAGCAGTTCCCTGCAGCAGAAGGAAAACTCTGAAAGGAGCCCCTTCTGATGTTCCCCAGCCCAGATCATTCTTGTCCCTGGTCTATGAATACAGTTCTGGTAATACAGTCCTGGCAGCCACCCCTGCTGAGCAAGCAGGCCACATCAGCTGATGCTTCCAGATACTCCTTGGAGGAAGCGAGGGTGTAGGTGCGTTAAAGTAACCCAGTCTGAACATCACGGTGGCTCGGTTGTTCGAGGCAAGATCAACAAATGAGAGAAAAAACACATAGTCGGTGCACCAACCACATACAGAAAGGCACTTTTAGCTACTGCTACCATGTGGCATTTAAGGGGTAGCCAGCAATGCTAAGGCCCCACCTGAATTCCATACCTGGCTCACAAAGGATGGGCAAGTTGTGGGAGCCGACACCATCCTTGCCCCTTTCTCTCGCTGTTACCTCTGGCATCACTTGCCTCCTATTGGGACTGAGCCTCAGCAAGGTCATTCTCAGACAAGTCCTTATCACAGCCAGATATCTAGGAATAGGGGGTCATCATATTGCCCTAGGGTGAAGAAGAGACACGCTGATCTAAAAGTCCTTCACTTGCCCAGGGCACTACAGCCAACACGGCCTCACTAGACTGGAATGCACAGCACGGTGGGAGTGGATGGAGCCTATCACAGGAGAGAATACTCTGGGTGGATGAGCCATTGTCCAATGCAGGGACCTCTTAGAGAGGAAGGAATAAAGTTACAGAAATGTGATCCCCTTCATCTCTGTTACGGTTTGCAGCCCTGTCAACAAATCCTTGTAGTTGATGGTCTCAAAGGCTGCTGTCAAATCTAAAAGCAAATCAGGCTGGGTGTCGGGATGTATAAATACTCTGAGGTGCATCTGAAAGAACAGCAGCTTTCACCCCTGCCTAGCAAATGCACCAAAAAAAAAAAAAAAAGATCCATATTCGATTTCGCTGTTACTGCCCTCTGACCACAGAATGAGAAGACGGTGTGATCCAGATTGCATTACTCTGTGCTGTCCTTGATCCATACAAAGAAATGCAGGCAACAGCCTGAAAGTAGAAGGGCCAACCCTGGTAGGGTGACCAGAGAGCCAATGTGAAAAATTGGGATGAGAGGTGGGAGGGGGGTAATAGGAGCCTATATAAGAAAAAGACCCCAAAATCGGGACTGTCCCTATAAAATCAGGACATCTGGTCACCCTAAACCCTGGATTCCTGGTTTAATGGGAATCCCTTTTCTTAATGAGGAAGAGCAGGCGGGGGAGGGGGGGTTGTGTGTGCTTGAGTGGCTGGGGTTATTTAATTAAAAAACAATAACAATGAAAGCTCTGCCAGTTAACAGGCTGGATTCCTCCTCCCTTCCTTGGTTCTTCCTCAAAAACAAACAAATAAAAGCAAGGGGAGGGGTGGGGAAGAAACTGCTGTAAAACACCAGCTTGTAAAGCTTCCTCCTGTGCTTTCTGGTATGTCTCTTAAGCCAAACACCCCTTTCCCCACCAGAAAATCAGTGCTGGTTCTCTTGCAGCAAAGGTCACTAAAAGGCAGGATCGGATGTGTCAAACGTTCCCCTTTCTCGACAGCCTTATTCTCCCCCCAGGGAGAGACAAGTAAGCTGCCTTGAGTCTGATCTAGGAATTAGTCCTGATGAAATAGTAATATTCTCCTTTCCCACCATACCCCAGCCCCAAATGGAGACCAGAGCTCTTTAACCCCTCACCTCTGGGCCTTGGCAGTCAGGTGTCGCCACCTACCATTTTAATTGCCTAGGAGCAGCTTTACAAATCTCACATGGCCTTTGAATACGGCTGGGTGGCTGCATCCGCTGGGGGTGCCAGCATTGTGAGTGCTATCAGCTACCTTGGGGCAGAACAGATTTACAAGAAAGCAGGCCGGCGGATCGACTTCCTCCGTGTTCCAGATTCTTAACTACAAACCTGCCCTCACACGGAGACAAGACCCCTTTTGAGGGATGCCAGCCACATCTCTGTGTCACCACTTTTCTGTTACGTTCTGCACGCATCTCCGAATGCAGCAGCCTTTGTCGGAGGTGCCCCCCTCCCCAGCAATGCCAGTGCGAACATGTGGTGGCCGTTTGAATACGCTTTGCCTATGTGTTGGGTAAGTGTGGCTGGCCAGGGCACCCCTGGGTTAATCAGTCAAGGAGGGTTAATGCGGAGCAACACCAGGCATTCTCTCCTAAGCACTGGACATGCAGCTTCAGCAATGCTCCCATGCGGCGGATACCCGGGGCCTGATTTTCAAACTTGCAGAGCACTCGCCATGCTGGGTCAAGTCGGTGGGATTTTCAAAGGCTGAACGCCTCTGAAAATCAGACTCTAAATGTACTCAGTGAATGCTAAATATCTAATTATTTATCCAACTGCTATAGGACTGATGATGCTACCGAGGTCCCTTGTGTTTTATAGCCTGTCACTGGGGTAGCCACGGGGTTGGAAGGTGGAATGATTTTACTACTAAAAAAGGAGGAGAGAGAAATAAATGTATTGGCAAGTGAGAAGAATCAGTGTTCTGCAGCCTGCAGCCTATAGATGGGTCTGACATACCAAATTATGACATAACTGGAGGAGGGACGGCTGCAGCTGTTGCCCCTGGAAAGTGATCTACAATACCACATGATAATAAGTAAGACAACATGTCTAAGTCACTTTATACAAAGCCAGCAGACTAATCCCATGCCACACACGCACGATGCCAAGAGTGGTCATAACACAACAGGAGGATCAGTCCTGGAATAATCACATCCTTAGGAAAAAATCCTCTGTGTAATGCAGTGAAATCCCACTTAAACAAGTCAACCTTGTGAATCTATTACAGCAGCATCCCCAGAGAACTGATACCACCACTTCCCTAGAACACAAGAGGGAACATTCATGTGTAAAAATGAATGCAGGAGTAGAATATTTACTAGTGAGAAAACAGGCTTTTAGTGGGAATAGCAATGAGTAAGCGGATATGATTTCCATGAAGAGGATGGAGAAACTTACAAGCTAAAACTAGCTTAGCTACAGTCCTGCTCCACACTCCTCACTTGTGCAAAATTCCCACTGCCGTCAGTCGGAGTTTTGTTTGAGTAAAGAATCCAGGATCACCCTCCTAATCTAAATAAATTGAGACTTGGATTGAGATCTTCTGTTAGATATTTGAACAGGAGCTCGGTGTCTCATCCTTCATACCTATAAAAGGTGAATTGATTTTTTCATTTATTTTGTTTTAATTCCAACACTCTTTGGAAGAAAAAAAAAGTGAGACCTGCTTACTCATAGGATAATGAACCCACCCTGGCTAATTCAGTTGTGCAGAGTGGACTGACTTGATTTGCCTAACACCAGTGGGTTACCACCTAACTTACTTACTGCTCTTTCCATTTGTGCTACAGAAATGGACAGGAGAACGTAGTCCTTAAACAAGCAAGGCGATGATTGACAGCACCTAAAGCAACAATCATTTTTATGGTTTAAGATTAGCAGCCGTGTTAGTCTGTATCCGTAAATAAGACGAGGAAGACTTTGTAGCACCTTTGAGACTAACCAGTTTATTTCAGCTTAAGCTTTCGTGGGCTATAGCCCACTTCATCGGATGAACACTTTTATGTCACTTTATTGTCATCACTTTTATGAAGGATTAGCCATAACACTGATGAAGCCACAACCAGCTATAATATCCTCTGTCTTCATCTTCTCATTACTCCAACACTGTTTAACCAAAAAGGAAAGAAGGGTCCTTAGAGGCACCTTCATCTTTTTCACCCAAGCAACTCTCAAAACTATGATTATAGCTGCATGAAGGGGCTGGTGGAGCTTTCAAAGCTCTTTCTACACAAAGAAATTCTGCTGTGTATGTGATAAAGTATATTCCGGGAGTTCCCCCAAACAGCTGGCCTCTCCAGAGCAGAAGGCCAATAAAAGTATTGTAAGTACTTTGATCAGTTTCCCATGCAGTCAATAAAATTTACTCAGGATGCAACATTTTGTGGCTTAATCATTGAAAGCAGCTTGCAATTATTTACTGAGGAGGAATGTTGTTTGGGGGTGAGAACATGGTCTGAAAAAGATCAGATAATTTTCAAAGTGTAAATAAAACAACTCTGCTCTTAAGCATTTTCTTTCCTCCTTTCTTCCTCTACCCCTTCCCTCATTACTTATTTTCCTGTCAGTTTGGCAGGGTGTCTTGATTTACAATGGTGCTCTCTCAGAAAATTTGCTTTGGGAATGTCAGCTAATTAATTATTGTTTCAACATCATTTTTAGTCTCAACCTTTGACCTCTTGGCAGCTCTGCAAAGCACTCTGATGCATTCCACATTTACTCAGTAAATATTTCTTTCAAACCATTAATTGAGATACCAGGGAAAGAATGTATTGTCTTGAAAGTGAGCAAGGAGGAAAAAACAGACTTCGTTTACTGATCAGACACTAAACACAGATCGATGCAGACGACATTAGGTCCTGTGAAAAACATAGCAGCTGACTGTGTACTTATTTGATGGTGGAAATGAACTTGCCAAGTACTATTACTCTTCTACAATTTTTATAATCCACTTTCTCTCATTGTTTTGATTCCTCAATTCCCTACATAAATACACACACTATCTCTTGAATGGTACCATTTATCTTTACCTTGGCGGGTAGGTGATCATTCTTTTCAGAGGCTACCACAATGTGAATTAGTAGCAACTGTTGTTCTCCAAGTGATCCATTTGACACTTTCAGACCGTATCAGTATTTATTCCACCTTCATCCCTCTGCCAGCCTCCAAGACCTGTCCAGAGAACATGAACTAAGGGCTGCATTCTCTTCCTACAGGTGTAGGCCAGCAAACATTCTACTTAAGCCAGTGGAATAACACCACTGTAAAATGGGTACAAATGAGAAGAGATTCTGCTCCCAAGGCTTCTCTGCTCCCTCTGTTACCAAATGGTACCCCATCCCCATCCCCCTCTTGGATTCTGATCCCCCAAGGAGCTCAGCACGCACTCACCCTGTGTTTTACTAAAGTCAGTGGAGTTCCATGTGAGTACAAGGATCAGTTCATGCTGAGCTCCTTGCAGGATCAAGGCCTAAGGAGGGAAATGGAAATGACAAAATGTTCAGTCTAGTCTGGATCTCTGTCCTAGCCAAGCCTTTACATTTATGATAGGCACCATCATTAAAACAGTAGCAAATCAATAGGATGTGATGAGACCCACAGTTTAGCCCGGCCATGTTTTTTTTATTTCGAACATGTTTATTTTTAAAATCAGTACTTTTTCAATAGAGATAGTCTCAAACTGGGTCCTGATTTCACATGAGAATTTCCCCACACTCAGGTGAGATCTGGCTCCCTGCCCATTTCTGGCTGAAATAGGGACTTCGTTCAAATTAATCTGCTGATGTGCATTCAGGACTTTTTTTTTTGATAAATTGGAGGATCTTATTTGTTCCGGGAGGAAAAAATGATCGCAAAAATGCAAACAAGTGAAGAAAAGGAGGCCTTTTGGTTAAAGCACAAGACTCAGAGTTTTGTCAACTCTGCTACACGCTGCCTACATGACTTTGGGCAAGTCATTTAAGCCCAGTTAGGTGTCTGCATCCATAATAGCATGGAAATAAAGTGCCTGATTTTCAAAGATGATGAGAACCCACAGCTCCCATAAAAATAAAAAAAATGTTGGATATTTAAATATGGATTTAGGTGCTTAACATTAAGGTTCACAACTTGGAAAATTATGGCATTTGGCTTTAATTTCTCTGTGTCTCAACTTTCACATCTGTATAATAGGTACAGTAATAGTTGTACCTTGTAGGGGCATTGAGCCATGCCTTGTAGGGGCATTGAGAAGGTTAATTCAGTAATGTTTGCAAAGTGTTCTGAGATCTCAGATGGAAGGCATTATATAAATGCAAAGTATTATTTTATTAAGATCGGCTAGTAGTACTTCATCATTTCAAGTGGCACCAATTATACACAATGTACATTGATATATAGTCTCTATTTTCGTAAAGTGCTGCTGCATTTGCTTCAGACTTATTTGCAGTCTGATAACTATACAGATATGAATAATGCCGGGGAGAAGAGCATTTTACATAGTTTATCATTCATAAAACTCTCTTTCCAAGAATTATTTTGTATGTACTATGTGGCAGACTCACGTGCTCTGGCTGTTCAAACTGCTCCGGTAATGCAAAGCGGCCATAAACCTCGAGTTTGTTTGTGTCACCAGAGTGGTGCGAAGCAGCTACAATAAATAGACCAGTGAAACTCACCATGTTTCACACACTGACTTATGGTAGGTGCAGAGTTTGTGATGGCCTTTAAAAGAGATTATATTTTACTCCTTAGAAAACTACTAAAGATGTTCTGTAGATACATCAAATTAAGGTCAGACTTGTAATTCCAAATTCCTTTTCAACACATGAAAGCATTACTCCTTCGCCAATGTCAAATTTCCAAGGGTTCTGTAAAAACTACTTATTTCTGGAGGTCTGTAAGCACTATTTTATCCAGGCAAGACACACGGCATTGAGTTAAAAAGTTACAACATCCTACTTTTTAAGGTTTAGAAAACTGGAGAACTCATGCAAATGAAATAGTGCCTTAATCTGCATGTTCAGTACATATACATGACCTCATTAACGTAACCCAATCTTTGAATTCTTTGCTTCCTCTCCCTGTCACACTTTTCATTTCCCCACTCAGGTTTTCCTTCTCTTTCCACTTCCTTGGTTCTCCTCTTCAAACTTCCCCTCCATCCTACCTGGCCTAGTTC
This sequence comes from Sternotherus odoratus, assembly GCA_032164245.1. Taxonomy (NCBI): domain Eukaryota; kingdom Metazoa; phylum Chordata; order Testudines; family Kinosternidae; genus Sternotherus; species Sternotherus odoratus. Next base: position 14,231,356 of record JAVMKO010000011.1, on the reverse strand, counting down.
TCCAAGCTGCTAGCTCTTGGGATTTTATTGAGAGTCTTGTGATATTTGGTGTTTTTGTTAATCACAAACTCCGGGATTGGAGCAACTAGATGAGGATCTCAGCTTTTATGATATGTGTTTCCAGCCTTCCCACCACTCTCGGCAGTGGAGTAAAAGCTTGAAAACACGAGACATCATAGCTCAAAAACCAGAAGGTGAATAAAAATAAACCCACATTTATTATCATTATGTCTCCTGTTTTTTGAGCCAAGATTTTTGGGGCCCTCACTCATGATTTCTGGATGTTGGAGTTAGTAGTCCAGGGCTTCCCCACTTCTTCCCCTAGCTTCCCACATTCCTCGCATTCACGTTTCTCTTCTGGCTTCCCCCTCATCTCGAGTGTGGCCTCCAATATACCCACAACCCTTAATAATGTTTATACTAGCACCCTGTGGGACGGCAGTTTTTGCACTGCACTCAGGATCCACTAACTTCAGCATTCCAGTGGCCTCTGTGGGATTGTGCTAAGGCGGTAGGGAAGAGGCGCCAGAACCCAATTCACCTACACAGGGACTGCTGTAATTTGGCACAGCATGTTCATGCTGGTAGGGTGAATAATGGGAAGATTATTTTCACAGACGTATCTCCACTGGAAGTCCTTCTCTCTGTGTTCATAAAGACACAGAAAGGTAGGCCAAAGGGCAGAACAAGGCGCTTGTGTTTTGAATTTGTTGTTCATTTCAACTCTGTTTTTAAAAAGCCTTTCATTTGAATACATAACATATTAGTGCCTCAACTAATTCGCATGTAATTTGGGGGGGGGGGGGAATCATTCAGAGCTCTGTAACCTCTCCCAGTGGTCCAGACTGTCTGGGGGTGAAAAAAATCCAGCAAATACAAAGAAATTATATTTTCAAATTAATATATTTTCATCAAGTCTTCTGACAGCTGCACTGTTAGTGAGTCTGAGCTATTTGAAGACAGCTGCATAATTTTAGTTATGGATGAAAATACCTGTAAGATAAAGATTTTGTTTTGCCCATTTTTTTTAACAGTATCTTATTTCCTCCATGTCCACCCAGCAGAGCAGGTTTAAATGACATCAGATTAAAAGAAAGCGAGGAATACTTGTAGCACCTCAGAGACTAACTAGTTTATTAAAGAGTTAGTCACAATTAATTGTGTGATTAATCGCCCTATTAAACAATAATAGAATATCATTTATTTAAATATTTTGTTGATATTCTCTACATTTTCAAAGATATTGATTTCAATTACAACATGGAATACAAAGTGTGCAGTGCTCACTTTATTATTTTTATTACAAATATTTGCACTGTAAAAAACAAAATAAATAGCATTTTTCAATTCACCTAATACAAGTAATCTCTTTAGTAGTGCAATGTCTTTATCATGAAAGTTGAAGTTACAAGTGTAGACTTATTTTTTGTACATAACTGCATTCAAAAATAAAACAATGTAAAACTTTAGAGCCTACCAGTCCACTCAGTCCTACTTCTTGTTCAACCAATCATTAACACAAACAGGTTTGTTTACATTTGAAAGCGATAATGCTGCTTCTTGTTCACAATGTCACCTGAAACCAAGAACAGGCGTTCACACAGCACTGTTGCAGCTGACGTCACAAGATATTTACGCGCCAGATGCATTCATATGTCTCTTCATGCTTCATCCACTATTCCAGAGGACATGCATCCAGGCTGATGACAAGTTCTGCTCGATAACAATCCAAAGCAGTGTGAAACGATGCATGTTCATTTTCATCATCTGAGTCAGATACCTCCAGCAGAAGGTCGATTTTCTTTTTTGGTGGTTTGGGTTCTGTAGTTTCTGCATCTGAGTGTTGCTCTTTTAAGACTTCTGAAAGCATCGCCATACCTCGTCCCGCTCAGATTTTGGAAGGCACTTCAGATTCCTGAATATTGGGTCAAGTGCTGTAGGATTCTTTAGAAATGTCACACTGGTATTTTGCATTTTGTCAAATCTGCAGTGAATGTTCTTAAAATGAATAACATCTGCTGAGTCATCATCCAAGACTGCTATAACATGAAATATATGGCAGAATGTAGGTAAAACAGAGCAGGAGACATACAATTCTCCCCTTCAAGAGTTCAGTCACAAACTTAATTAACACATTATTTTTTTAACGAGCATCATCAGCATGGAAGTAGGTCCTCTGGAATGGTGGCTGAAGCATGAAGGGGCATATGAATGTTTAGCATATCTGGCACAGAAATACCTTGCAATGCTGGCTACTAAAGTGCCATGCAAATGTCTGTTCTCACTTTCTGGTGACATTGTAAATAAGAAGCAACAGCGTTATCTCCCTTAAATGTAAACAAACTTGTTTGTCTTAGCGATTGGCTGAACAAGAACTAGAAGGGAGTGGCTTTTTAGCCTCTAAAGTTTTGCATTGTTTTGTTTTTGAGTGCAGTATCGTAACAAAAAATTCTACCTTTGTAAGATACATTTTCACGATAAAGAGATTTCATGACAGTACTTGTATGAGGTGAACTGAAAAATTATTTCTTTTATCATTTTTACAGTGAAAATATTTGTAATAAAAAATTTAAAGTGAGCACTGTACACTTTGTATTCTGTGTTGTAATTGAAATGTATATATTTGAAAATGTAAACAACATCCAAAAATTTAAATAAATGGTATTCTATTATTTTTTAACATCCAAAAATATTTAATAAATTTCAATTGGCATTCGATTGTTTAACAGTGTGATTAAAAATTAATCGCTATTAATCGCAGTTTTAATCATGATTCATTTTTTTGAGTTAATTGTCTGAGTTAACTGCGATTAACTGACAGCCCTAGTTTAAGTATTTTATGGTAAGAAAAGAATCAGAGAGGTAGCCATGTTAGTCTGGAATAGCAGAGGTAACAAAGTCCTGTGGCACCTTAAAGACTGTCTTTAAGGTGCCACAGGACTTTGTTACCTATGGTAAGAAAGTGGTTTTACTGAGTTTACGGGCAATATGAAGAATTTTCTGGGACTTAAACTACAAATATAATCTCAGCAAAGGATTAAGAGCAAAAATAACATTCAGAACTGGATTGCACACTCAATTATTTAGCAAAAGAAGGCCACATTTTTCATTAATGATCATTAATGATCTAGAGGATGGCATGGACGGCACCCTCTTGCAGATGACTCTAAACTGGGAGGAGTGGTAGTTATGCTGGACGATAGGGATAGAATATAGAGGAACCTAGACAAATTAGAGGATTGGACCAAAAGAAATCTGATGAGGTTCAACAAGGATAAGTGCAGAGTTCTGCACTTAGGATAGAAGAATCCCATGCACTGCTACAGGCTAGGGATCAAATGGCTAGGCAGCAGTTCTGCAGAAAGGGGCCTAGGGATTACAGTGGATGAGAAGCTGGATACTGCCAAGAAGGCTAACAGCATTTTGGGTTTTATAAGTAGGGGCATTGCCAGCAGCTCGAGGGACGTGATCATTCCCCTCTATTCGGCATTGGTGAGGCATCATCTGAAGTACTGTGTCTAGTTTTGGGCCCCACACTACAAGAAGGATGTGGAAAAATTGGAAAGTGTCCAGCAGAGGGCAACAAAAATGATCAAGGGGCTGGAGCACATGATTTATGAGGAAATGTCCAGACTAACTTTTATCCACCATTGTGAAAATCCTCTGGATTGACTAATCCTACCGCTGTCATGCTAAATAAAAAGCTAGACAGATCTGGAATGTATAGACAAGCCTACAGGTTGCTGTCAATCCAGTTATGATAGCAGCAACTAACTTAACCAACACAACATGGGAACTTTGCATGGGTGATGGGCGTAGATTGAACAATCTCCCAGAAAACTACTTGTTTAATAATGCTGTTTGAAGATAGCTAATAAAGTGCATTTTGGATCTAGACTGTCTGAATTCTTGGATGAGCACAGGGACAGACTCAATACACCAATTATTGCAGGAGACGATGCAGCAGCTATCAAATTAATGAAATTAAACAAACCCCCTGAGCCAGCTGGCATATTCCGGGATTCTGCTGCTTAATTAGTGGGCTTTGTTCTGATCCTGCTTCAGTGGTTCCATGGGATTTTGAACTCAAGAGAGGAGCTGTGCTCCATGAATCTTGTTTCTATATTTTTTAGTCCATAAGAAAGCTAAGGGGGCCCTAACAAGTGGTCTGGATATTAACATTTTGGCAAAGGTACTGAAGGGGTCAGGCCAAGTATTCTATGACCAAAATCCACTGCAGCTGATCAGGATACCAGACTTGATCCTGTACAGTGTTGTGTATATTAATCCAAATTATAGGGTGATGAGCAGGGCAGGGAATGCAGGGAACCGAGATCCTATGCTAATGAAACCACTGCTGTGCAGATGTCAAGTAACTCTTTCTTAGCAGCAGGAGGAAAGCCAAAGATGGAAATACACAGCTAAGGAACTCACTTGCATGCTGGTGTCTCTTCAGACGTGTGCATTTTTGACTCAGACCCCCCTACTTTATTAGCATGTGTTCCTGCGTGTAAATGAGGGGGAATGAAATTCACCCTGTGCAGAGGGCCAGCACAAAGTCTGCTTGCCACTGGAGTCCACTGAGGGCTGAAATAAGACTTCAGTAGTTTCACCACCCCTTGTTGTGTGAGCCCTATGTAAAGAGATGTATTTCACCCTGAGTGCACAGGGATATGGAAACTTACTGCATTTCAATGTTTGAAACTACGCCTATTGTGCAACCATACCCGCACCCAAAGCTGGGTTCTGTTCACATTGTTGCCTCTGTATTCAGGTATATTATATATATAGGTCTCCAACTCCAGGCAGTAGTGGACACACAACAGGAGGCATGAATTCCAAAGCCAAGGACTCTACAAAGAACTCCCTGCCACCAGCCTCCTCCCATGTAACCTGAGAGCATAGCTCAAATACTTCCAATGATACATCAAAACCGTCATGGATGTTCAGCTTAGAAAAGAGATGACTTGGGGCGGGGGGGAGAATATGATAGAGGTCCATAAATTCAAGATTGGTGTGGAGAAAGTGAATAAGCAAGTGTTTATTTACTCCTTCACGTGGCCCAAGAATCACAGGATCTCCCAATGAAATTAATAGGTAGCAGGTTTAAAACAAACAAAAGGAAGTACCTCTTCACACAACACACAGTCAACCTGTGGAACTCATTGCAATGGCAATCTCTCAGAGAATGATCAACATTTTCACCAATAAAGCTACAGAGGATTTAATTCACAGCCTTGGTTCCTTATTGTGCCAGATGATAGGATGTGCTATAGGACAATGAAAATGTTCTGATGCCTACTACACAAACTATACATTGTTATTAGAAAACTCATTGGGTTGGCAGAAATGAGGGCACTTTGGGGTACAAGACAAGGCTCTCTCGAGCGATGAAAACTGCTTGGGCGGTCTCTTTCCAGACACATTTCTGAAAGGCACTTCCATTCCTCTGTATCTTATTTCTCTGGCCAGAGGAGAGTCATCTCTGCACTCATCTGCTGTCAGAAAAGATTTGTTACACCGCTGATTAGTCATTGCTCAGCAAGTCATTCTAAGGAACCGGAGGAGAAATAATCCACCCACTGTTGACTGCTGAAACTGGCAGAACTGAAACAAAGGCCCCTTCGCTCAAAACTATTGCTTCGGGATCATGGGGAAGTCTGGGGCTTTCCAAAGACACTGTGGTTTGATGGGATTATGGCCTTGGAGGCAGGGAGGCTGGGAATTTCAAAGGATCTTAAGGGAGTTAGGAGTCCAACACCCACTGGACTGGGACATGAGTGCCTAACTCTGTTAGACTCTTTATAAAGCCCAGCTAGCATCTGTGCTTATGTGATGTGTCAGAATTGAATAAATAGTTTATTTGTTGCTCTTGACTGGCTTAGGTGGAGCCTGTAGGCTAAATCTCCCCTCATCTAAACACCATCCAGCCCCACTGAAGGCAACGAACACATGGATCAAGATAGGTAAGACAGCACATGACAATCAATAAGTAATACACTCTACACTTCCTGCATCTGGATATCACCAGATAAAAAACAAAGGTCTTGCTTTGTGGAACTGCTCTGCTTCATGCTGGAGGTGTAATGTACACTGTAGAGATAATCAGTTGAATGAAATGGGACCAGGATGACACTCTAGTGGGGTGGTCGGAGGGCTCGAACAGAAATGAGCTTTCTCAGTGCAGTAGAGTGATCTTATCATAAGACGTGGGAGCTCTGACAAAGCCTATTCCACAGAGGGCAAGCACAAGGGAAATCTGAAAGGCGCCGGCCAGCAGTCAATCGCTGACCCAGAGCCTGCCAAGATGGGTGGGTTTGCATTCCCAAACACATAGCAAAAAACATCCAACATGCTTACATGTGTGGCACCTGGGAGAGCAACTACCCCCAGGTTGTGTATAACATTGAAGATTCTCGCATACACTGAAGACCATAAATGAGCTGTCCTCATGTCCTCGGGTGTAGTTCTATGTGCAAAATTTGGTTTGGAAGTTAGTGGAATAGACATTGACTTGATAGGTTTATTTTGGTATCATATTAATGGGGTCGATAGTTTGCACAGCGTTTGTGCTTACATATAGATGGCTTGATCTTTCAGAGATGTTGCAAACCAAGAACTCTCACTGACTTCAAGGGGGGATATGGGCACTCATCCCTTCTAAAAATCAGACCTACCTTCTGTGTGCAATAAATATATCTTTTTATTTACCTCTAAATTAAAGAGACGTTTTCATATGAAGTCAGCTTTATATCTATGTCATATAGATAACATGTAGAATATCCTCTAGGGTTTTGAATACATTTACATCCTTTCACAATTAACCCTAATAGGACAAATGTAGCATTTTTCTAAGCAGATATACTCAAAGCTGAAAAACACACAGTGTTTAAATAGATCTCATTAGATCAGCCACCCCAAATCTCTCCTCTTTCTATACAGAGGATTAGGCTTCTTTTCACTGTCATGCAACATTAAAATAGGAAGGCATACACAAGGCTGACACAGATTTGACAAAAAATTAATGATTTGTACATCACTTTAATGCTTTAAATCTGCAATTCATGTATGCTAATTAGGTCATAATGGGGCTGTCTGAGAACAGAACTGTCATCAGGCTTCTCTGTAGGTTTCTGGAAACAGAGATACAGCACTGCCTGCCCCTGGTTGGCTCCTGGAATCTGTGCTGTAACCTGGCAGATCTAGGATACCATTTTTTCCCTTACACAATTGTTTCCTGGCTGCAGTGCTTTAATCTAGCAGAGTGATGATGGCATATCTCAAAGAGCTAGCTCCTGGATTCTGTGATACACCCTAGTGGAAACGGTGTACATCACTATAGCTCAGCCATTGATTCTTGGATTTTAAGCTGTCATACTGTATCTCTGAGGGCAGCTGGCAGGTTCCTAGATGCATGAGGATGTATTTATGCAGCATGCCATGAAACAAATTATACATATAACTCTTATTTACAGAGTAGCAAGGTTGTAAAAGTTGGGGGGGAAACAAAGGGGAATTCAAAGCAGGGCTGTATTTTATTCTCCTCTTGAAAAGCCTTACATATCTTTCTGTTACAGGAAAAGAAAACCCCTCCCTTACTCAGAGATCTCGTCTACCGTCTTGCATCAGTGGTGCAAAGACACAGGCTGTCACAGCAGAACGAGAAAGCCACTTCACCAATCGAACAACAGGATGCAGCATGTCTTGCTAAATGGTAACATTGCAGAATATCTTGCTAGATGATAGCAGAAGGTTCTGTTTCTCTAGACTCTTTTTTTTTAAATGAGTTTATCAAAACCCCATGTTTCTTGACAGCCTGCATGAGGGCATAAAGCAAGAGAGAAGGAAGTTTTGCTTTTCCAGGGGATTGCAACCTGGGAATAAACCCATACGGCTATCATAGACCTCCCTGATCCAACACCCCTTGAAGTCAGTGAGATCCCTCAATGGGGCTTTGATCAGGTCCTAAAGGAGCAGTTTAGGCAGGGGCCATATGATACTCCCACATGGAGGAGGACAGGGAGAGGCTAATTAAAATTATAGACAAACATGTAAGTGATGTGGATTTTAATAATGATTCGGAAAAGGCATGTGGAGATGGTGTGTATATAAAAACAAACAAAAAGCACTATGGAACCAACAAGACCACGTGTCAACAAGAAGACTTTAGTTGTTGAATCTCTTCCCCATCAGCTTCTCTTTTAGAACAGGGAGCTCTTTAGCACAGGGACTATATAAGGCCAGAACCCAAGGCCTATAAATCATTGTGAAATCCAGTGATGTGACTGGTGCTAGGCCCTGTTACCCCAGAGGAGAATCTGGCCCTAGATCGTCCTATCTCACTGTACATCACCTTGCACATTTTGGGCACTCACAGTATAAATAATCATGTCATCACAGGTAGTTTTCTTTTCTTCATGCCATGGTTATTCCTATGAAAGTGAGCCACCTTATAATGCCATATGTTCACTGCAGGTATAGTCAAGGACTGAGCAATTTGGACATAGCCCCATATAAAGTGGCATTGTAGTCCACATAAGCGATTGCTATTAATTGCATTACAATGGTGCCTGGAAATCCCAGCTGAGGACAGGCCTTCATTGTGCCAAGCACTGTACATACACACCGTGAGAGTCAGTCCCAATTCCAAAGCATTCATAGGCTAAGTAGACAGGACAAACAAAGGGGGGAGGGGAAACTGAGGCACAGAGCGTTAAAGTGACTTGCCCTAAGTCACACAGCAGGTCAGTGGCAGAGCCAGGAGCACAGCCCAGGTTTCCTGAATTCCAATAGATCATACTTTCAACTAGGCTATGCATCCTCTTATACAATTAACGTCTCTCCGATCTAGCATCCTCTGCCTAAAGCCAGCGCACAAGCTTTTCTTTTAAATCTTCAGTGTTTTCAGACTTACACAGAGCCATGAACTGCAGAGATGTGGCTTTAACATAGAATGCCTGCAGGAGCCACTCCCGTTACATACACCACACAGGAGTGGGCTTCATGGGGTTTGAAGGGATGCACTGCAGTATAATCAGTGTGAGCTTTGAGGAATGCCCCAGCTTTGGCCCTTTGCTATTCAGAGATTCTTGTGCCAGTACTGAGCAGGATGTATAGACAGGTAAATAACACTGGCCTTCCCCACAGAAGGGGGTCCTGCTACAGACCAGGTATCATTTGAAGCATTAGAGTCATCTACACTGAAAAACTCAGCCTTTACCAACAGTTGTTACACAGAGATCTTTTTTTCCTCTAGACTCCAAGGACAGTAGAGTAACTGCTGTCCCGGTGTGTTGTTGGTTGGAAATGTTTGTCTAATGACTGTGTACTTATTCATTATGCACAGGCTGTAGCTCCTTTAAGCGTAGGTAGGCTAGAGACCACATCCGAGTATGAAATATGTTTGTTTAGAGCAATATTTCCAGCACCTTTGTAAGGTGTTAGGCCATCGCTAATCCGGCTCTAAACCAGCTCCCGGCTGAATACAAACTGATGCTTCTACAGCCCTGGAAGATCATACAAAGGGAGAGAACTATTCTGATGAACTTTCCACCCTCTGTTTGCGTTTCAGCGCAGGCCCATATGCATCAAGCCAATCCCCACTTTTGTGGCTGGGCCAAGTGAAGCAAGAGGAAGTCCATATACAAAGCTCTTGTTGTAAAAAGAGCCCCTATGCCTTTAAAGTGTACAGCTAATATTCAGGGATGCAAGTGTGCATGTGTGGGAGTGAGAGAATGGATTGATTTAGGCCCCAGTCCTACGAGTCCTTACATACAGGTAGCCCAAGGGTATGGTGCTCCCATTCAGAGCAAAAGTGGGTAGAAGCTACCAGTAAGTTTTACCACTAGGTGTAAGGCTAAGTCTACACACGAAAGCACCACCACAGCTGTGCCACTGCAACACTATCCTGTAGCTGCTTCCTACAAGTGACAGGAGGGGTATTTCCCAGCCAGTGCTGTTAATCCATCTCTCCAAGAGGTGGTAGCCGGGTGACAGAAGTATTCTTCCACCTCCCTCGCTGCATCTCCAGTAGGGGTTAGGCTGACTTAACGACAGCCCTCAGGGTGCAACATTTTTCACAGCCCAAAGCAATATAGAAAGGCCAATCTAACTGTAGAGTGTAGACCAAGCCTAAGCCTCCATGCTGAGCAGAACTAAATCTTAACACCCCTGCATACCCACTCCCCGTGCTCTCGGCAGGGCAGAGTTAATGTGGGCAGAACATAGGTGAAGAATAGTCATGTCTGAAGGGACTCTGGGACAAGAGCTGTAGAAACACTTCTCTAAGTCACCAACTTGAAACCCCGGGAACCTGATTTTCATAGGTGCCAAGTTCCCAGAACCAAATCATTGGAAGCTGTAGGCACTTAGAACGCCTGAAACCCAGAACTAAGGTATAGTCAGATTGGCTACACAACAATTCAGCCATCCTGAATCAGAAGCCAGCTTCATAAAACATTGACCTAACTGCCTGAAATATCTACAGGCCAGCTTTGATACCCTCAGGGCTGGCGACAGAAATTTGGGGCCCCCTACTCTGATAGTTTGGGCCCCCCCCAGCCCAGCCGGGCCCCCTCCAGCCCAGCTGGGCCCCCTCCAGCCCAGCAGACAGCGGCTGGGGGCCCCCCCAGCCCAGCCGGGCCCCCCCCAGCTCAGCCGAGCCAACAACGGCTGGCCCCCCTCCAGCCCAGCCGCCCCCCCCAGCCCAGCCGACAGCGGCTGGGGGGTCCCCAGCCCAGCCGCCCCCCCCAGCCCAGCTGACAGCGGCTGGGGGGTCCCCAGCCCAGCCGCCCCCCCCAGCCCAGCTGGCGCTTCCCCCCCCCAGCTGACAGCGCCTGGGGGAGGAAGCCCAGCCGCCCCCCCCCCCGCCCAGCCGGTGCTCCCCCCCAGCTGACCGCAGCGGCAGCGAGAGCCTGGGAGCGGCGTGAGCCATCCTTGCTGCTTCCCCCCCCCCCCCCCCGGACTGCACCGCTGCCGCCGGCCGGGCTCAGTGCTCCGGCCGGGGACAGGCGCGCTCGTCCGGAGGAGAGCCGCGCCGGATGACTACGGGTAGAGCTGTACCGGCCCCCCCCTAAAGTGCGGGGCCCGGTACAGCTCTACCCGTAGTACCCCCCTGTCGCCGGCCCTGGATACCCTTATCACTGCACCTTACTGCTTGAGGCATCCCACTGATTTCTCGAGTTCCCCTATCTCTTTGCTTTCGCCTTCATTTTAGCTGCTTCCCTATTTCTGCACGTCTGTCAGCCAGCCTCCTCCATATGCATGTTGCTTGTCATTTTACTTGGAAAATACAACTGTAAAGCATAATTAGTATTAATGATGCAAGAGATGGAGTTTCTTATTTGTATTAATTGCTGATTAATGCTTTAAATATCTCTAGCACTTACAAGTATTTGGAATTAGATGTATTCCTTTCTGTAGTGTCTTCTCTGAGGGGAGGCTCTTACGGACAGGCATTGACTCAACTGGAGCACGCAGTGAAGTTGTTTATATGCTCAGAGTCTGTTAGTACAAAAACAAGGAAAACACTGAAGGAGCTTGCTTTGGGGGTGGGGGATGAAAATTATTTCACAGCTAGTACTGAACAAAGATGTGTGTTTAGATTCTAAACACACTGTCACTCTTGAGCCTGAGGGGTCTTGTAAGACTCATGTTAGAGAACTCCTTGTTAGCACAGAGGAACCTGGGACCCAGTGGGGGAGAATCTCAGCTCTCAGTCACACACACACACCTTTTCTTTGCAAAGATAGCCTGGGAAATAGATGCTAACTCATCATTAGGGCTCAAAGGAATAAGCATAAGGCTCCACTCCTTCAGGGGAGGCCTGGACAATCTCCTAGACACAATTTTGATGTAGCGTGGGCCAAATCCTCAGTCCAGCCCTATTAGGGTGACCAGACAGCAAGTGTGAAAAATCAGGATGGTGGTGGGGAGTGATAGGGCCTATATAAGAAAACAACCCAAAAATCGGGACTGTCCCTATAGAAATCGGGACATCTGATCACCCTAAGCCCTATACACAGCAGTGCCATTACAATGGACAGGAGTCAGTGGGGCAGGGAAGGAGAAATTGCTACACAGGCGGTCTCAAAAAAGGCCAGCTCCGCTTGTTAAAAAGTCTTCTGAGGCCTTGTCTATACCCCCAAGTTGTGGGATGGGGAAAAAAGTTACACCAGTATCAGACACCTGCATAGGGACATAACAGTGTTCATGCTGGGGGTTGTACTGGTAGATCAATCCCCCCACCCCCCAACTGACAGTGACACTGGTACAAATTCTGTGTCTTGAGCCAGTCTGAGGTTCAGAACACAGTTCAAATCCCCCATGAGGTGTGTCCCTTGTTTTATATAGGGCTGCTTTAAATACTTTTTTAAACAGTATTAATCAGCTCCTGTATTCTGGGATTAGTTTGAGGGAGGCCATATTAGGAGAGAGGAGAGGAGGTTACAGTGGAAAGGCGGGACTGGAAGAAGTTAGCCTGGAGAAAGGATATAAATCGAGAGACTATTTTGGGAGCTCATGATACAGTTAAAGTCACCTCCCGGCGACATAGTGCCAAACACAAGAATTACTGTTTACCAAAAGCACCCCAAAGGAATGGTTAGAGCCTGCAGTAGGGAGCAAATACTGTCTCTTTCCAAACTGAGCAGGTGACTGAGGCCTGCCGGGCAATGGACCCCAGTGGATGGGGCTGCTGACGGTAGGGGGCCCAGCAAGGGGACTGACAAGCCAGGTACTGTGCAAGTTTCACCTTCCCCTGTGGACAGAGGGGCTTAAAGGACTCAGTGGCCTTTCCCATCTCTATACAGGAGGTAACAGGCCCTATTGCAGCCCTGTGGCTGGAATTGCTGTTGCAGAGGTGCTAAACTCCTATCCTAAACACCCCCTGCCTGCTCTGAGTCTGAGTAAACAGGATTTATGCTGGGGAAGGCAGAGGAATCTCCTACTGCCAGTCCATGCATCGTTCCCCAGCATAAATCCTGTTTACTCAGACTCGGAGCAGGCAGGGGGTGAATTTCACTCCAGGGATGTTCAGAGATAATCTAGTGTCATGGCAGCATCAGCTGCTTACTGTCTAGAAGAGCTACCTACCCTCCCTGGCAGCAAGGGGCCTCGGGAGCTTTCACATAAAACCCTCCTCCTCTATGATTTATAGCAATGTTGGTATAGAATACCTACTGAACTCTGCACCAGAGCTGGCTGCATTAAGGGGTAGAAGAGTAAGGAGAGTCTATAAAAGACTTAAGGATTAGCATCCGATGAAGTGGGCTATAGCCCACGAAAGCTTATGCTGAAATAAACTGGTTAGTCTCTAAGGTGCTACAAAGTCTTCCTCGTCTTATTTATAAAAGACTTGAGAACTTTCAGGATGACACGTTTATTGTATTTATATTCCATATATACATCTATATTATGGTGTTTTCTATAAACATGCCATAGTTTCTTTTTGCTAGCCTTGAGGCACAGGATTCTGGATACCTCTTTTCTCAATTTAAACTACTTTGTGTACTTAAACAACAGCATGTGGAGAAAAGAGTTAAAAAAAACTGCTGGCCCCTCCCATCCCTTTAAGAGGGTCCAGTATGAACTATCAGTCCAGCTCCACTGGGTGAGTGGTTTATGGTCTCACTTCAGAGTTTGGCATGAGTGGGGCACTAGACCTAAGCAGACTTCACACTTAGAAGTGCAAAGTCTGTAATTGTGGCCTCCCACAAGGGGTAAACAACCACTTCTGTGCATACCTGGCTGCCATCTCATCTTTAAAGTCCCTTTCCATCCTTGGTTTAAAAATCCTATTTTCACTACTTAACTCTACTCTCTTTTCGGCCCATCTACATGAGTCTTCTCCCTGCTATCTTAAATTGACACTTAATTACTCAGCAGACTGGAACGTGGTCTAGTCCCCACTTCTTCCTACACCTTCTCTCATTCAGATAGCATTAGAGATAGAGTACTCTGGAATTATAAATGCAACCAGGATATGATAGGAGTTCCTCACAGGCTAGTTCTGGACAAGTATCACATTTGGGGCTAGAAGGTCCATCTATGCCCATTCACCTGCTAGCTTTTTATTTTTCCCCAGGTAACTTTCAGTCCCTTCCCTGGCTTAGGCTGTTCCAACCTAAGGCTTGTTCAAAGAGACACTTACCTTTCTGGCCTGACTCTTTTGTCTCCGCTCCCTTGTCCCATCTTTGGTAGCTGAGAGTTCAGGTTCCTCAGGCCAAGTTCTGGAGACAAGAAGAGGAAATGAAATTAAGGGTTTGTCTATAATCAGAAATTAAGCCAAATTTAAATTGTGTTAATTTAAACTCATTAAACCCCTGTGTGGTGGTTCCAGTGGAGAAGCAGAGTAGCCTTAAGGTTTGTCTACACAAACAATTAGACCATACCAAGGGGAAGGGTGAATCTACCCACACTAACCTGCCCTGGTCAGCAAACAGAGGCCATTTTACTTATGAAGAGACCATTTACACAGGGATTTAATGTACTTTAGCTAATACCCTTAAAATTTGCACCTTTAGTTAATTGGGATAATTTTCCTCAGTCACCTCTCTCCCCCTACTCCTCCTCCCCCAGAACAAAAGAAAAGTCACACATCCCCTCCCCTTCTCTCCACAGGCAGGAGTAACTTCACATAGCATGCTTGAGTTGCTGCCAGCCTGGGTGGGCCTTCTCTGGTTGCCTGAGGAATTTTTCCTGTATGTATCTAGCCCCTGTAGTTAGAGGTATGCACTGTTCTGAGCTACTACTGCTGTGTTCCCCTTCCCCCACAGTAGCCATTAAAATGCCTACATTCCATGACTGGAAGATCTCTGTGTAAGATCAAAAGCTTCTCTCTCACCAACCCAGAAGATGGTCTAATAAAAGATATTTCCTCACCCACCTTGGCTCTCTAATATCCTGGAACACAGCTACAACAACACCATCACATATGTTCCTGGCTGTGAGCCCTTCACAATAGACTGTTTCATAAGGAATCAACAGCATACATGAGTTTAGATTCCCTTTAAGTGCACCTCTGTACACAACTTGAGGAGAGCTAGAGGATTGGGGGAGGGGCAAAGGTGAGGAAGAAATTCCCATAGCTATAGTGAAGTTAAGTAAATGGAGTTGGGACATAAAAGGGTTAGTAGGTGTAGCTAGGGCCACCACACCTATCCCAGTGTCATTAGCAAGTGCTCCTTAGGGTGTTTCCAAGCAGCCCTTGAAAGCTATTGTCACTAAAATGGGTCCTTTTTTCCTTGCTAGATGCAGGGATTTCTAAACTGAGTTGGTGTTGGGTGATGGTCATGATTTGAATTTTAAACACAAAGGATTCTTCTTGTGCTTTCAGGAAGATTTTTAAAAAGACTCAATAATATAGTCTAGGGGAGACCGTACTGGGTTCTGCAGACAAGGACAGACCATTGCTGGCTGAAGTTCTTCAAACACAGTAGCTTTTGCCAAAACTCTCAAAGCAGAGCAGGGCCTTTGACAATGTGAACTGAGCTGGTGCTTTTACCCTCACATTCCCTGGGAAAGAGAAGAGAGAAAACCAGTGAGTGAGTAGCCTCGGCCTGGAGCTTAATTGCAGCTGCTGAGAAACCATGACAGAAGTCTTCAAGGTAAGGTGACTATTTTCCAATATCAAAAGCCAGGATGTTTTTGTGACAACATTTTCAGGGCTGTGTAATCCAAAGGAAATAAAGATTTTAGATGTAGTGTGATTTGGGGGGGGGGGGGCAATCATACTCTACAAGGCTTACTATAAATCAGCTGTTCAGGATCCTCAAAATGTAACCCAATGCACATAGGGGGACAGATTGTGCCTGTTAAGTACAGGTATTGTAGAACCTTGTTCGCTCACAATGGAGGGCTATCAGTACGGGCTACACAGACCAATCACATCTCTGTACATTGCCCCACCATGTAGACAAGCCCAGCTTAGGAAGGTGGGGAGCTTTTAAAATTTATTTAACAAACCTGGGATGGAGGTGGGGGCGGGGCGTTAAATGTAGGTGGATATTTTGTATCTTGAACATAGTTTAGATTTTTGGCTCTTAATTTTTGCTCTTTTAGTAAAACCTTGCAATTCACCTGTAGCATGGTAAGGAGGAGGGTTTTAGATAGTACCTTCTCGGACCTTGACATAAGAATATTAACGATTCTTAACAAATATTAATGAAAGATGGGAGGGACTGTACCACAGTGACCTTTTCACTATTCTGCATTCTCGTTGGCTGCCCGTTACAGCCCTTTCAACAGGTTCAGTGTAGTGGTTCCAGCACTGGGAGGAGTGGAAATGCCAACCAATCAAAACTCAGAATATTGAAAAGGTCAACATAGTAGAGCATGCTGCTATAATTCACAGAGACATTAGAAGTCTCATATTTAATCTGATGACAAAGATTGTAATGAGAGTCGAAAATGGCACAACGTTAATTCGTCTTTTTGACAAACACTGTAATGAGAATGGAAGTGTACAAGCTTCTCATATCCCTGTTACAGATTTTAGATTGTGATCTGTGCCCCTTCTACGGTAATGGGGACACAATCCTCTGTCGCTTCGGAAAGGTACAAACCCCAAACCAGCCTGGACAGCCGTGTTCTCATATGCTTACATTCTAAACTAGACAAATGGGTAGTGAAGTGGCCATTTTAAACAAAACCTGGGAGGAATGTATAATCATGACCACTGGATTGTATATATGGCACTTTCATTTTCACTGTGTGTGCATGTGATTGTGTGATTGACTAGTGGACAATCTGAATTTGTCTTCTATCTGTGATACTTTCACTTGGGAAGTCAGTACCAGTACCGGTTTGAGCTGGGTTCTTTTGTTTGTTTGGAGTGCAGTATGTAAGGGAAATAACTAGTTTGCAGATGGCCTGGGCATTAGCAGTAGGTCTTTCAGGCATTCTTTATTTTCTGGTACATTTACTCTTAATACAAATGATGTGTGTGTTTGGGTCAGATATTGTAGCTAAGGTGTTTTCATACATCTTCAGTTACCTTCTTCTAAGTTTTATCCTATTCCCCAGGCAATGCTACTCAAGGATGCATTGCAGAGTCAAATATTTGTTTTTGGAAGAGTCATTGCATGTTATAAGAGATGTACTGCGATGCTTTTAGGAAGTGGCACCTGGAAATTCTTGGATTTGTGCAATAAACAGAGCATGTAAAGTTAACAATGTTCTAAAACCTCTGCTTCTCCACTATGCATCCTTGCACCTTTTGGCTCCAGTCCAGCAAGGCAATCCACACAGGTGAGCCTTTAAACCTGCACAAAGTCCCACAGACGTTTCTAAGATTTTCAAAAGTGACTGATGAGTTGGGCACCCAAATGCTGAGGTTTTTCCCCCGCATCCCCAAAAGTCACTTTTGAAAATCTTGGCCAATGGCATGGCTCAGCTAGTGGAATTTGGGCGTCTTTGTTAGGGCTCATTATTTGAGGCACTTCATCTAACCAGGAATGCTGGACAAGATTTAGAAGGGTTCTGAGAGTGTAAGATCTTTTGGTCTCTTTTATTTCAAGGATTTTCAAGCTTTTTCAGTGAATGGACCACATCTTAGTAGAGAGAGTCTTGTTGATCAGCCCCCTCCTGCTTCCAATTGCCGAACATCCCTGAGGCGATGGAAGCCATTTACTTAGGAAAGTAATATTAGGAAGTTATTTAATGTATATTTAACAGTGGCATAATACAATTTAGCAGCTGGAGACAAGGAGAAGAACCTGCACCATGTGACCTGCCAGCTCTCAGTGGGCCACCCCCAAGTGCTCCGTGGAGCGCACTTTAAAAGCTATCGTCTTACTTCACTTCTTTTTAAATGAAATTCTATTTAAATTCTATTAATAGAGTTCCTTCCAAACCCCTCCCCCCATGACATTACAAGCTCTATATACCAAAGTCCTATCATCCAACACCAAAGTGCAGCTCTGGGAAGGACTACAGCAGATGTTTAAGAGCACACAGTTACACTAGATACCATATTAGGGTAGGGAGTGAAGAAGACTATTGTACTCTCGGGGGTTATAACTCCAGAGGGAATTTAAGTAAGTAAGAATGGGATGAGCACCTAAAGTGGAACTTGATCAGAGCACGTCTGCCAACACCCTCCTGCAAAAATAGTGTCATGGGATCATTAGTGAGCATGAGGGGTTCCATTAGTACTGTGCATTGTGCTTGGCAATATGTTAGGTGCCAACTTCTCCTGGCGCTGGTGGGTGCTTGCCCCTGGCCTGTCCTGACTCCACCCCGGCCGCGCCCTATTCCAACCCCTTAGCCAAAGTCTCCACCCCTCCCTGCCCCTACTGAATCTCTTCCCCAAATCTTCACCCCAGCCCCACCTCTTCCCCGCCTCCTTCCCCGCATTACCACTTCTCCCCCTCCCTCCCACAGCTTATTACACTGTGAAACAGCTGCATCCACCATTTTTTCCCAGTGGGTGCGTCAGCCTCAGAGCACCCACAGAGTCAGCGCCTATGGGCAATATACAAACACACAAGAAGCTATGAGCCCTGTCCTGCTGAGTCTACAATCTGAGGCCCCAATGCTGCAAACAATTTTTAAAGTACCAGGAGTAATCCCACTGGTTTCAATAAGACCACCCACAGCGCACAAAGTTAAGCCTCTGCATAATTTTTTTGCGGGATCAGGGTTTAGTTTAAGAAAAATCTCAACAAATCACATGAGACAAACAGTAGAAGAAAAGGGGTGGAAGGCAGACAAGGGTAAGTGTAGTTATGTATGTAGTTCTATAGATTTGGTACTGTGCAACTTCATGGTCCATAGCCCTGGAATAGTCCCACCACTATATTCAGGTAGCCAAATACTGAATGCAGAATTCAAGTAACCATGGCAGTCCAATCATTCTCTTATCCCCTGGGATCAAATGCACTGAAAATGACTACGTATAGAACAGCTGTCCACAACCACCAAGAATAGCTTTGATTTGATTCATTCATAACTCAGCTCTACATTTCATTTTAAAGGCAGCACCTCAGGTGGGTTGCACTGAATTGCTAATGCAGCCTGAGGTTTTCTCCTTGGAGGTCTGCTAAAGTCCTGGGCAATCCTGACCCTCCCCTGCTTAGCTTGTGAGATATGATGATGATGATCATATAGGTCAATGTGGTGGAATCCTGGCCTTATTGAAGTCAGAGGCAAAACTCCAGTTGGGCCAGGATTTTTCCCCTTGATATTTCTATGGAGAAAAAAAAATAGGTTAGAAATTCCATTACATTTTAACTGATTATAGCAGTGTTCTGAGCACTCCTCTCATGCTGCAATGCCACTTTAATTGGTTCTTAATTGAGCCTGTGCTTCCAATTTCCTATATCCAGAAAGAGCCTAAAACTGGAGAAGTCTCTGCTTTTAAAGCGTATTGGCAGAGATACAGTCTCTAAGGTTTAAATTTTCACAGAAGGAAGAAGCTGTAGCTTTTGCTAAGCTCGACTGAAGGGGGATATTTCTTGAGTTGACTTCCCCTCCCCCCCCCCCCCCAGACAGTTCTTTAACTCTGCTTGTTTTCAGTGCAGTTGATCCCAGGGGATAAGAGAATGATTGGACTGCCATGATTACTTGAATTCTGCATTCAGTATTTGGCTACCTGAATATAGTGGTGGGACTATTCCAGGGCAAAACACGGACCATAATATGTGAGGAATGTCCTGATAACAATCTGGACTATGGCCACACTGGTTAAGAATATTCAAGCTACTACTGGAAGGGAAATCTTTAAACTGTAAGTCTTATCTTCTCATTTGAAATTGTTTAGTGTAAAACTATCAGGCTTACTTAAATCAATACTGCATTTCCCATCTGTTGCTTCAGAACTGTAACAATCTATAGATAGACTTTACTTCTCTTTCTGGGGAAATGCTGCTAGAAATTTATAGAGTATTATGAATTTATAGAATTTGAAAGAATAAGTTCATGGCTTCCTTTGTGTCAGTAATAAAGAAAACAAATTTGCTTCTCATATTTCCATTTGGCACTTATTTTGTATCTTCTGCAATTAAAGTAGGGTTATAGTCTAAGTGACTCCAAAAATGACACATTTATCCTCTCTCAGTGACTTCCATATCAAATTTGCTAAGATGATAAATCAGGAGTAGATTTTTCTACTGTCAACACTGCAAATTCATACTTGGAGCTCAAACTCTAAGCTGTATTCTTTATGCTCATTACAATATCACTTGTAACAAAGACCTAGCAATCATAACTTAGTTGACGATGCATGATTCAGAACAGAATCCAGTTCACTTTTCTATAGCTTACTGAGGGCTTATCTACATGGAGATATTGACCGGCATAGCTGTAAGCAGAATGGATTTCCTATTCTGGAATAAAAGTAACACACTGGGGAGTTATATTGGAATAGGTATAGTGGAATAGTTATTCCACTGTAGCTAGTCACTCAGGTTCTCTGTGTAAGAAATCCCTGATTCTTCAGTACTAAAACTCATTTTATTAGGAAAATAAGCCATAATGACCCAGACACATGTGCAGCAAATATATGATTTGTGTTTTAATATAGAAAAGCTTGACCTATTAAATACAAGATCTGGAGCCAACTCCTGAGAAACGGGGTGTGTTCCTTTGGGTCCATCTCTAACTTTTACATACATCCAAAAAGTGACTATTAAATGTCTAATGCTTATTTTTATGCATACATCTCTTTTAGAGGAAATCCCTTTGAGCTGTCTTTGCTCACGCAACAGCTAGGGGGTGGTTATCAAAAAGTTTTCCTGAACATCACCAAGGTGAAGTTCAAACAAAGATGTTATAAGAGACCAACAATCACCTGATTCAAGCTTATTTATTACCAGCCCCAGGTGTGGGAGTCCTTTGACAGCACATCCTACAGACTAATTAAGTATACTGCCACCACATCTTCAAGCTAGTTACACTCATTCTCTCAAGTACCTATCCCTCTTGCTAGAACAAGAGTAGTGCAAGGCTAGCTGCTAGGGAACAAAATACAGAAGAAGAGATTACATCAGTGTGATTACATCAGTGTGATGCTGGCAGAGAAGAGGGATGTTAGCCTCCATACAGACTCAATGATCAATGAAACATTTGAGGGAAGAATGTATTGACACATTCTTCCATCTTTCTAAGAAACTGACTCTCTATTCTACAGCTAGAGGGTCATTACAATAACAGCTACAAAGAGGTTTTGTGAACAAACTAATGTCAGCCTGCCATTAATTTCTATATTCCCTTTTCTGGGCAATATATATTCCCTTTTCTGTAAAAAGAAAAAAAATCAAATCAATAATAGGGCATTTTTCAAAATCATATGGAAATGGAAATTGTGCTTTCTAAAAGTAATAATTTGAGAAGCCTGACAATGCAAGGTGAGAACTGCATAACTATCTCTCCAACTGGCTCCTGCAGGAATTTGGGGCAGGGGAGAATATCTTTCTCTGCTCCTCATGAGCACAAATTCTCCCCTGGATATCCTATCCCTATGGGAAATCTGACTATCCTCTTCCATTCCTTATGAAACGGGAAACTCCAGATTCATTCGCCTTCCCCCAGTCCCCAAATAGCTTAAAGAACATCTGAAAACAAATCATTCTCAGATTGTCTCTATTGTGTGGCGGGTTCTGGGTATCTTCAGAGGGGCTGGTTCATCCTGCAGCTGTCTCTTGTACCTTCCCTGACCATTGTATTGGTACACATAATGATGTAGTGCCATAAAGGATTACAGAATTAGATTGCGGGCTTACCCAGAAGAGCTGATCCTCTAAGTAAGACAAAAGTAAAAAGAGGGCAGTACTTTAACTGTAGGACTGGGTGTAGGGGGAGGCCAGCAGTCTCCTCTTTGATGTTGGAAGGCTTTATGAGAAAAAGCATCCTATGAAAAAAGGAACGGAAAGGGAGAGAAGGTGCCTGTTGGCGCTGGGAGGCTGCTCCAAACCTGGGTACAGATTCAGGAAAGCATCCCTGCTAAGATTAGCGCTTAAACATATGTTTAAGAAGACAAGGAAGTCAATAGGACTTAGTGAATCTGAGTCCTAGGGCTTGTCCTGTGCGACCACGTCTCAAACACTTTTCTTTCATGGGTAGTTTAAAAAGCCCCCCCACACACATGCAAAAGACAAAAGTTTTGCCGACGCAAGCGGCTGTGTGAACACTGCTTTGCTGGCAGGCGCTCTCTCCTGCAGACAAAGCTTATGCTGCTCACTGGGCTGGAAGTATTTGTCGGCAAAAGTGCCGATGAAATACCGATAGAGACCATTCACACACGCCGACTTTTTGCGACAAGGCTGTTGGTAGGAGCATAGAAAAAGATGTGAAGATGAGTATGGGTAAAGAAGAAAAAAAGTGAGGAGAGGATTGCTAAGCGTACAGGGAAAGAACAAGAGGAAAGGGACCAGACCTTAAACTTGGAGTCAGAGACATATCCCAATGAAGTGATACAAGGATGGGGTTAAACACGGTTGTACTAAAACTCCATGAGAGGAAAATTACTTAGTGACATTTGAAGTCCTTGCCTAGATGAGAAACAAGAAATGCTTTTCTTTACTACTTGGTTTTTTCTATTTTTTTTCTCTCAAATAAGGGGAGGATGGTGTCTTGTTTAATTTCATCCGTTATTTGGATTTAATTGTTAATGTTCAGGGGAACAATGCTGACTATCTTTCCCCAGAGTCTGTATTTTTAGGGAATGAAATGGCTCAGAAGGCCATAAAAAGGAAGGTCAGGATAGTCTCCAGTTCCTACCTATGGCAGTTCCACAGACAGCTAATAGGGCTGTGGGCTTGTGCACAGTTAGCCTTCATAGGTTAGACTCGGAACCAGGTTATTGTGACTCACTGTTACAGAGAAGAGAGAATAACCGATAAAAGAGGAGGAATTCAGCATGGAACTTTCTCCAAAGTCCTCCACACAGCAGCCACAGCAACAGAAGGAAAGACTAGGGAGGAGGAAGGTAGAACTTGGGAGGTGAAACACCCAAGACTGGGTGTTTAAGTGAAAAGAGCAGTGAGAGTAGGAGCAAAGGGGTCAAGGACAGAAGACATCATCTGATTTGCAGATGGCCAGTTTCAGAAAAAGGAGCTAAGAGCAGTTTCTCTCCTTCACTATAACAGTTCAACTGATTTTATTGAAACATCGACATCTGTTGTACCAGCATTAGCTTTTATATTTTAACCTGTATTGTTTCTTATGCTTGGGGTGTTAGTGTAGGAAAACACTAGCGTGAGTGGTACACTGAATAGATGTAAGTGCCCTGCTCTAGGGGATATAGTCTAAAAATCAAGTCTAACTCTCAGGGAAAATTTTCTTTACACAAGAACACCTTTTAAGTATTTCTCCTGAAAAATTGAAGTTGACCCAGCAACAGTGGGAGGCAAAACACAATGCAACAAAAAGAAAAATCTGAAATGTTAGAGATGGGAGTTATTATGTCTTTGCCTGCACTATGTGAAGCATTCAGCTTGATACAGATAAAATGGCTATTTATTTCAGGCTGCAGCTTAGAGCTACCTTTGCTGTCAGAAGTCATACATAAAAATATCCTTTCTTCCAGAGAGCCATTCATCATTCAACCAGTAAATATTACCCGCTCCATTGATTATACTGTGATTATATTTTCTCTTTAAATGGCTGTTAGAATTGGGTATAAGACTCATTTTATTCTAGCATAAGTAGTCTCTAAGACTTTAAATACTTCATTGTTGAATTAGTTAGTGCAGCTGCAATGCGAAGTGGGACATCTTTCTTGGTGATGCCCTGGTGTTATACCCATCAGCCTGTCTCTCCCCTCCCCCCTTTTTGCAGTCTTTAACTGAGTTTCCACATTTGCTAAACATGCATAACTGTGCCTAGTCATAGCACCTATTTGTCTCAAGAGTCAGCACTGCACCTCTATCATCCCCTTTTGGCTGCTTCTTCTGCACTATAGGATAGTCTACCTCCTTTATAGGTAACAAAGAGTCCTGTGGCACCTTAAAGACTAACAAAAGTATTGAAGCATAAGCTTTCGTGGGCTAATACCCACTTCGTTGGATGGAAATCCATCAACCTCATGAAGAATGTCCACTGCTTGCATCCGACGAGTGGGTATTAGCCCACGAAAGCTTATGCTTCAATACTTTTGTTAGTCTTTAAGGTGCCACAGGACTCTTTGTTACCTCTGCTATTCCAGACTAACACGGCTACCTCTCTGATTCTGTACCTCCTTTATAGTCTTTCTCTTACTGAGCTCCCTCAGCCTAGTTATAAGGACCAAGGGCTGGTCTTCACTAGGGGGGGAGATCGGCTGTAGATATGCAAATTCAGCTACGTTAATAACATAGCTGAATTCGGCGTATCTACAGCCGACTTACCTGCCATCCTCACGGCGGTGGCAGTCGGCTGCGCGCTCCCCTGTCGACTCCAGCTTTTGGTGAGCTGGAATTCCGAAGTCGATGGGGGTGCCGCTGGCGATCGATTTATTGTGTTTTGATGAGACGTGATAAATTGATCGCCCAAAGATCGATCCCTCCCCGCTGTAGTGAAGAAAAGCCCCAAGTGTCTAATGAAGCACCATCTACCTCTGCCGGGAGGCAATTTGTCACCTCACAGGTGTGAAGCATGTCTCTAATGGAAGTTTTTGAGTTGATTTCCCCCCCCCCCCCCCCACACACACTTCTCTAGCAGATGATGGGGGAACCACATCACAACATGTTCTTGATACCTCCTTTTTTTTATTGCCCAGAGATGCTGATTGAGCTTTCAAGTGCATCAGAAGCTACCCCAAAACTCTCAAAAAATGCTGCTGCTGAAACAACATGATCTAGCAATTGGAGCAAGGGACTGAGAGTAAGGAGCCTTGAGTTCTACACCCAATTCTCTGTCCTTGCTCAGTATGTGGCATTGGGCACAGCACTTCTCACGCCTGTTTTTCTGTCAGTACTTTTAGGATAATTATGCCCTGTGAAGTGTTTTGAAATCTTTAGTGAACACTGCTATAAAAGCACATACCGTAGCAGTCTCACTATATTTCACTAATGAGTACCCACATATTGATGGTATATAATAAGAATCCTTCCTGCTTTCATTCGTGCAATACACTATTTATGCCCGGTGTAGCAAAACTATATATTGGACAACCAAGCATAAGCCATATCTAGCTTTTTGTTCTGTGGTCGTCACTGTTCTTTCACAATTCCTTCATCCTCTTCCCTGCAGCCCATTACTGCGGCTCTCATAATCCAATACACAACATCAATCTGTGATTCTCTGAGTGTCTCTCACCCATCACAAGAGCTGCATGCAATACTCACAGAGCATCAAGCCCCCAGATACTCACCTTAGGTTTGAGGAGTTTAAGAACCTGTCAAAGCCCAGTAAACATGGAAGAAGGTTATTTGCACTACAGGAGAGCTGGAACATCTCCCTTCCCACTGCCCAGCCTCTCTTTCCCTCCCTCCAACATTTCCTTCTCTCCTGAAGTCCCCAGGTAAGGCAGAGGAGGACATTGCAGTGGAAAAGGACAGCTGTAGGGGAACTTGAACCTTCATGGGTTTGGTTGCTTCCAGCCCCTTGCCCCCTGAATGGCAGGGTTCTCCTATGCTTCCCCCAAGGCTACTCCAGCAATGCAATATGTTGCACCTTTGCTAATGAGCCGCTCTAAACTAGTGGTTTTTTAATAGTTTTTCATTGTGGAAAATAATCTGCACCATTAAGTAAAATTAATGTGCAGTTGAGTCTGTGGTAGAAATGCTAAATTTTGTAGCCCTTATGAGAAAAACAAAGCTAGCTTTACAAAAAACAATTCAAGGATACAAGCAAGATCATTTAACTACGGGCCATGATGTTATATCAAGATCCATCTATCCATTATCTTCAAATTAGGAACCACCTGCTCTTCATAACTGTCTGTTTGTATGAATGAGGAACTCGGAGTTTAATTAAATAGCACGTGTGGGTGGAACAGGCTTTCCAACAGCCGTGAGGTTATTAATGGACGTCTATATTGAAGTTCTTCACGTTTCTGAAAGGCTAATTACAATGTAAATTTAGTTTTAAATTATTGCTTTGCTGTGGGATGGGGGTTGTCATTTATTATTAAGTATTTTTTAGATCCCATAGAAAACATTGGTTTGGCTGAATAAACATTCTATATTCCCTTATTTTGCTCTAATTTAAACTGCTCATTCATGGCTCAGTGAATTATAAAATATGCCTACATCTTTTGCCTTCAATATTTTTACAGCTCTTCCTGGACTGTTTCAGGGCAGAAACAAAACCCATGTTCTGAATGAACTGAGGCCAAGATTTAAAAAATGGCCCTAACCATGTGATCTGACCCTCAATAGCAGATCCGAGTCACTTCCCAAGTGAGGGGGTGACCGTTATTGTATTATAACTGCTAGTTAAAATATACATGGTGCATCATTTTTGCACTATAAGCGCAATGCACTGGATAGTAACTCTTACACTGTTAATGATATTAACTCTTACAGTAACCTGGAACAATTAAAATCGTGGTCCCTCCAATCCTCCAGGCCTTGTTCGCCCACACCTAGTCAGGCAACGCTCCCAATTAGGACAATCGGAGTGTGATGAGGTGCACAAACTCCACACTGGGCCTGGAGGGGTTGAAGGACAGTATTGGACCCAGGGAGCCCCACCCCTTCAACTTTCCGGAGTATGCTCCTGTTGGAGGTAGGGTTGAAAATGGAGCAATTCAGCCCAATCTATAATTGCTTGTAAATGGGAAATACAGTAGACTCTCGATTATCCAGAATTGGATTAACCAGGATGTGGATTAACCAGGATGTCAAAAAAATATACGCAACTCGCAGGACCGACTCTGACTTTGCTGCCTCTCCAAGCACACACACAAAAAACCCCACCAGGGCTCAGGGCAGATGGTGAACCAACACCCCCTCCCCCCCGGCACTGGATGGCTGGTGATCAACCCCCACTCCCCATATTTCCTATGGATGGTGATTATCCAGGATTTTATTAACCAGAATTATTTTTTCCCTTTCATCCTGGATAATCAAGAGTCTACTGTAATAACAATACAATGGAGGCCGTGTGTGTGTGTGTGTGTGTGTGTGTGTGTAAAGTATGGCATTCGTAAACAAAGGGGCAAATGCTATGTTCCTTTACTTCTCTGTGAAAAGTGGAGGAGGGGACATGTTGGAGAACGGTGAAGGCAGGCTGTGTATGGGGCAGAGGCCGGGTCTGCCTTATCTTGCTCTAGAAAAAGCCTCTCTGACTGGCACTGAGAGTAAGGCAGGTGGGGAAATGAGTTTCCCGTTCCATGACACATTGGGATGAAATTGAGGCCTTTGGAAATTTTTTGTGGCGGGAGACCCCACCCCACCTCAGAATAGCCAATAGCGCAGTGATTAGAGCATTCACCTGTATGTTAAAGACGCAGGTTTAAGGGAGTGTTTGTGTGTGTTTCTCTCTCACATACACACAGGGATGGGGGGAGGGGAAGAGTGTTTCTACACCCCTGCTTCACCCCCCAATCCCTGCTTGACCAGCTATTCCATCCTGGACCTGATCAATTTCCTAATAAAAGTTTCAAGTTTTCATAACAATTCCTTAGGCAGCTCTAACTAAGAGCTGTGTGGCTGGGCTTGAGAGAGAGATACAACCAGCCTGCCTTGGCTGGAGGAAGGTTTGCCACAAACCATACCTCAAGGGTGAGGGAAGAGGAGTAAAGGATACATCTCCAGTTGTTCCACCTCCCCTCCCAAGTGAAAATCAATTGTTGATGGATTAATTGATAGTACATGTCATTTCATCTTCTCTCCAATGCCCTCACGCCTTTAATGCAGTAGAGCTTGTTAAGCTATTATATTCTATTTAAAAACTGGTTCCTATCGTTGTTGGTTTTTTTATTCTATGTTTGAAGCATGAAGTAGAATGAATGTATCATTCTAGAATTCAGAGGTCAGTAATAGTTTCTTTGGTGGCTTCTTTTGGCTTGTCATTTAAGTCATGGGCTGAAAAGAAAGGATAGGTCTTGGGTGGAGCAGACCTCTTTAGACATGGAGAAAAAGCAGTATTTAGACAGAATTTTGTCATCCTTGTGCAGGGGTGGGGAACCTCCGGCCCCCGGGCCGTATACGGCCCGCCAAGTCATTTGGTCTGGCCCGCAGGCGGGTCTCCAAAATCTCTGCCGTAGAGATGGCCGGACCAACGTGGCGGTGGGAGCAGGGCTGGCGACAGGCCGTAGTCCCCCTTGTCGCCGGGCCTGCGGGCAGAGCGGCGTGGCGGGAGCGGTGAGGCGGTGGCAGCGGCCGCGGCTGAGGGGAAGGTGGCGGCGCCTCCCTCCTCGCAGCAGGCCGGGCGCAGCGGGCACGGCTGAGGGGAAGGCAGCGGCGCCTCCCCCCTTGCAGCAGGCCGGGCACAGGGAGCCAGCGGGCTGCGGCAGAGGGAAGGCCGTGGCCTGCGTGCCGCAAGTGAGCGGGCGCGGGCAGAAGACGCGCCGCAGCCACCGGCCAGGTACGCGCGCGGCTCCGCGCTGAGCGAAGGGGCCAGGAAGCGCCTGGGGGAGCCGCTGGTGAAGGGGGGGCAGGCTGGGTGGGTGGGTAGGGGGGCAGGAGACTAGGCTGCATGGGGTGGGGGAGCCGCCGGTGAAGTGGGGAGGGGGAGGCCAGGCTGAGCGGGCCGGGGAGGAGGTTAGGTTTGGTGGCATGGGCCGGGCCAGGCAGGGGTGGGGGAGGGAATGCAGTTAGATTGGGGGGAGGCTGGGCAGGGATAAAGCAAGATTACCCCCTACACCCAGGCTGACAGCGGGAGCTGACTCGGGCAGGCGGCAGGACCCCCCGGTTGGCAAGGGGTCAGCGGGGGGAACCCCAAAGCAGTGCAGGGCTAAGCACTCCGCCTGCCACTGCTTTGTGGTTTCCCCGCTGGCCCCTTGCCAGCCGGGGTCTCAGCTCCTGTTACCGGCCTGGGCTTCCTTGGAGGGGAGGGCGGGGGGAGAGCGGCCCACAAATGACATTATAAATATCCAAATGGCCCTTGGCAGAAAAAAGGTTCCCCACCCCTGTCCTAGTGTATTGAGAAATGTACTGGGACTCAGAAGACCTAGGTTCTATTCCCAGTTCTGCTGCTAGCCTGTTGGGTGACCTAGGGCAAGTTATTTCACCTCTGTGCTTTGAGATCTATTGGTAAAAATCACTTTATCAGAGCTAGGTACTGTTGTTATTAATAACCAAAATTGTGGCACCAAAAGCCCAACCATTGCCATAATTATGTCCGACACCAACTTTTTTATTTTAATTAAGCGTGTGGATTTCTCAAATTTCACAAAAACTACTCACCAGGAGAGAAGAAGGTTCCTTTGCACTTGAGGCACTGAATTGAGAGGATGGGGGCTGCATTTTATTGCTGACCCTGCCCCAGGCTCCCTATATGACTTTGGCCAAGTCTCCCCATTTCTCTGTGCCCCCTGAGGATAGTAACACTTCCCAACCTCATAGTGTGACCAATTAATTGTCTCTAAAGCACTTTCATCTAAGGAAGTCAAAGCTGCTGGAAAAATACAAAATATGATTTTCTGTTTCTTTACTCCTTAGTCCAGCTGTCAAGTGTCACAACGCAGTGTTAGCTTTTCATTCTGACCATTCCTTCTCAGGGCCGGCGACAGAAATTTGGGGACCCCCTACTCTGATCGTTTGGGGGGCCCCCCAGCCCACCGCCTTTTTGCAGGCGGTGGTGTGCCGCTGCCGCCGGCCGGGCTCACTGCTCCTGCTGGGGACACACGCACTCATCCGGAGGAGAGCCGCGCCGCCTCCCTGCCCCTTCCCCGCTCTCCAGGCCCAGCGACAAGGGGGGATGACTACGGGTACTGCTGTGTACCGGGCCCCGGACTTAAGGGGGCCCCCCTAAAGTCCGGGGCCCGGTACAGCTGTACCCGTAGTACCCCCCTGTCGCTGGCCCTGTTCCTTCTAACCCACTCCCACCTTCAATTTTTATGTACTATAAAGTTTCACTCCTTTCTTCGTGGCCACATAGTCATTCGCTTTTATGTTATTAACTCTAGGAAGAA
Organism: Sternotherus odoratus; assembly: GCA_032164245.1. Taxonomy (NCBI): domain Eukaryota; kingdom Metazoa; phylum Chordata; order Testudines; family Kinosternidae; genus Sternotherus; species Sternotherus odoratus. The sequence goes on along the minus strand of JAVMKO010000011.1, from coordinate 14,201,358 downwards.
TGCCTCCAGGTGAAAGGAGACTAATAAGTCTGTTAGATCTTTAATTTCAGGAATGGAGTCTGATTTATATGTTACAATTTGGGAATAATATTAACACAAATTTCCTTGATAAAATGAGAAAATGCATGTACATTATAGAAAAATGGATAGGCGTTTTTAAAAATCCTACTGCTTTATTTTATCTAGTCTCTTTGAAAGTGCAATGGCAGTAATGTTATTAAAATATTCCAACCCATAAATTAATCATTCTTTCCAAATCCTATGAGAGTGGAGTCTGTAGATCTTCCTCTAATAATCCTACACAAACGAGGCAGTGGGTTCATTCTCCACATGCTTCCATTAGTGGACTGCTGGTGTAACTAATCTGATTTCAGTGGCACTGCTGCTCAGGAGCAACTCAATAGTTAAGTTTGCAAGTTCTGTTTCTAACTGTGTCAGCTACACTGATGCTTGCTCCTGCCAAAAACTCTGTATGTTATGACCTTGTGTGTCCTGAGCCTGGGTCCACAGAGTTCCCCAATGACCGTACCACCCTCTTTCCAACCAACTGAATGGAGAGACCATGAATCCTGAAGCTACATCAGGGAGGGCTTCCCTGGATCCTGATCTGAGTAATACTTGGAACTTTGGTCAGGGCTTTCTTTTTTTAAACCCAAAGAGAGGCACAGGAAGTAGTCTGCTCAGTTGGGCTCTGCTTTTATGCTACTTTGGACTCTGTTTCCCTGCTTTGCTCCTGCTTTCCTGTCTGTTCATGGTTCCTGCCTTGTTTCTGATCTTTGCCCCTGGTCTCCAACTCCAGTTCCAACCCTTGGCTCAACTCCTGACTCTGAGGGTACGTCTACAGTACCCGCTAATGATCACTCTGTTGGGGATCGATTTATCATGTCTAGTGTAGACACAATAAATCGATCCCAGAGCGCGCTCCCTGTCCACTCCAGAACTCCACCGCTGTGAGAGGCAGAAGCAGAGTCGAGGGGGGGGGGGAGCAGCAGTCGACTTGCCGCAGTGAGGACACCCAGGTAAGTTGACCTAAGAGACGTCGACTTCAGCTACGCTATTCGCGTAGCTAAAGTTGCTTAGCTTAGGTCGAACCCCTCCCCCGCACACCACCACCAGTGTAGACCTGGCCTGGCTCCAGCTCCGTCCCTTGGCTTGACTCCTGCTTGAACCACAACACCTTGTCCTGACAATGTAACATTATTTCAGAGCTGGTACAGTAAGAGGTGTAATATGACGCTTCACAACATTCTGCAGACCCCGCTCATTCTTTGTATACACCATTTTCTCCAGTTATCTAATGGGGGTTGGGGGGAAATGTTTTGTAACAACTAATTAAATGAAGCATCAGTAGCAGATATGAATAGCCCTGCATGTATGGATAAAAAGGAACTCATTGGATTACGGATTCAGAATTTCCCAAGGCCTGACTGTGGCTTCACATTAGTTCCAATGTTCTGGCTATTGCTTTTACATCTGTTTGCTGAATGACATATAGGAAAATGGCTTCCTGTTGAATATGTATCCAAAGAGGCTGTGCAAGTGCATGGCTTATTCCTACGGGTCAATATTTTCAAACGTGAGTTCCTGAAGTTAGGCATTTAAATCCATATTCGGGCACCAAAATATGTGACCCAAAATTTCAGAAGACGTAGGTGCTCAGTGACTCTGTAGCCAGCATGAAAATCAGGGCACTTACTTGGGTGCCTACATTTGCACATCCTTGTTTGAAATTGTTAGCCTTTGGCGACAGCCTGTGGATTACACTGTGCTCAGAAAATGTGCTCAGCATATAATTCTTTCCTCCCAACCTATCCATGGCTAATACGTGTCGTTTTTAAGTCAAAACACACCCCTTTTCTCAACTATGATTTGGATTTACATACAATTATTTGTCTTCAAGCACCTTTTGAAAGATGAGCAACAACTGTGGCAACACTGAGGCTGCTTTTAGTAGCTCACCTCACAAACACACACGTTGTTTCACTTTTGGATATATGTTGGAGATCAGCATCAAGCCGTAAAATACTAACATGACAATTGGCACAAGGCCATAAAGGAAGTGTAAGTGAGATGTAATCAGACAGGGAAGAATTAGAATCCAGTGATATCACTAATAATATAATTCACCCTTCTAAAGTTGAAGGCTGTCAGAAATAAGAGGCAGAAAATAAGATTCAGAGCAATTTAGCTGAAAGAGTAAATAGAATACAAAATGTACAGACTTGATTTTGCATTTATCATAAGTGACATGGTTAATATTGGGTTTTCCTCCTGTTTGTATCCGATGCTTCAGACAACCCTTTACAATGCTCTGATTACAGAAAAGGGATATACGGCTGTGAGAACTTCAGGACTGTAAAGAGTGCATAGACATGAAAGGATAAAATGTGCTGTCACTCCATTATGCAGGTGTTGAGGTGCATGATAATTGTGTGACATTCTTTGAGAATGTGATTGAAGATTCTGAAGGATGGCAGTCTGCTGTTGCTGAGAGTTTTAATCCGAAAGAAAACATTGAAAATGTAAATTTCAGATGGCTGAACAGCCACCAAAAAAAATCCATATATGCACTCACAACTTGCCAACCAAAAATATGTGGCATGCACAAATATCTAATTAAGGCAAAGAAAATAAAAAATAGATGATCATGATGTCATTTGTCCTCATTGAGAAAAGTAACTATTAAATGTGGCCATAACTCTGGAAAGCACTTAAACCCAGATTTAACCTTAAGTATGAGCTTAAGTCCCTTTGACTTCAGTGGACCGTAAGCATCTGCTTAAACTTACTGACTCTAGGTACATCCTAGTGTTGAACTGGAGCTATTAAATATGGCACAGAAGGTAACAATTTAAAATATAGGAGCCTAAATGTAAAATGCTAAATAATGAGCCAATAGGCTGAGAGTTCTGTCCTTTTGAAAATCTGGCCAATTATTTAGGCACCTACATCCATACTTAACGTCCTAACTTAAAAACAAGATGATGGCCCAAGTATTTCATTATGAAGCCTTCAAGGAAAGAGAAAAAGCAAAGCACAGCCCACTGATTAATGCACTAGGTAATACAAGTATGGCCAGGAATGTTTTTCACAGAGATGGTTGCCCTATAAAAGGTCACCTATCCTATAAGTGGTCCAAACCCAGTCACTTTGTGCTGCTCTTCGCGCTACTCATTTCACTCGGATATTTTCTCCTTGAATAAGCCGGATGGAAAAAAAGGTGATGCGCTGAAACATATAGAAAAAAATCATCATGTGAAGAGAGCTATCATCAGTTAAACCAAGGCTCCAGAGATCAAAAGTTCAGCCACCGAAACGTGTATGTTGAATACCAATATTCTTGTTATACTGGTGATGCAAAGCCCACATTAAAGAAAACATGAAATCAAAGTTATATCAAAAGTGGAATTTACCCAAATGATTCCACATCACCCTGGAACGTGCCAGGTGTCCAGGACAGTCTGACTCCTTAATAGGGAGACAAGGAGAAAAAACCCGCCCTGCAACGTTCCTTGTAATTGAAGGCAATGGAGGATGCAGGCCGGGTCACTCAGCTAACCCAGACAAACATTGGCTGTGAGAAATAAAAACCTCCTACAGCAATGCTCACTCTGGCATGTGAGAGGCGATAGATGGATAGGTGTTCCACACCTAAGGGTCATTCTTTTGTGTGTGCTACCCATTTATCTGACATGCCCCTTCTCCCCTTGGTTCACCCTCTTCACTTCAAATATCACCCTGAAAGCCACCTGTTCACTTTAGCCTAAGATTGATTCTAAACATTACCTGGTATTCGAGAATTACCAAGGAGGCAACATCTGGGGTAAAGATTAGGTTCAGACTTTGAATAAGCAGATGAAACTGCGCTAGGGTTCAGGTATGAATCCGACGTTGCCCAAAATCGTATGAGCAATTCTCAGGAGATTTTATCCCATTACTACCACCACAGTGATGCTTTCACAGAGATTTCTTCACAGGCCAACTGCTCTCAATAGATTTTTGTACTAAAGTCTCAGGTCAACCCATTTGGATCCTGAATTGTAACAGTCTAGAAGAATTTGCATCCAGGGATGTGAAACTGACAGGAGACATGTGAAGGAGTTTGGATACGAGGTTCTAGTCTGTGCCCTTGGCCCCACACAAATTAAAAAACAAACAAAAAAACATGAGAAGATTTAGATTTAGTTGGGAATTGGTCCTGTTTTCAGCAGGGGGTTGGACTAGATGAAAACCTCAGGTCCCTTCCAACCCTGAGATTCTATGATTCTATGAAACTGCTTTAACGTTCCATTCCTACGGTGTGTGCCTCAGTTTCCCTGTGTGCTGCACCGATACCTCAGCAGTGGGAATGGGGGGCAGGGCCCTCTGGGCAGTCTCACTCAGGGCCGGCCACAGGAATTTTGGGGCCCCGTACGGTAGATCTCCCGCCGCCCGCGGGGCCCCCCCGCCAGTCTCCCGCCGCCCGCGGGGCCCCCCCTGGCCAGTCTCCCGCCGCCCACGCCCCCCCCCCCCTCGTCTCCCGCCGCCCCCCCCCCCCAGCCGGTCTCCCGCCGCCCGCGGGGTCCCGGCCCCCCCCCCCGTCTCCCGCTGCCCGTGCCGTCCCCCCCCGGTCTCACGCTGCCCGTGCCGCCGCCCCTACCTCCCGTGGGCCCCAACTCCCGCATGCGCTGCGGCCGCGTGGCCCGGCTGGGAGAAGCAAAGGGGGGCGGGGGGAGGCTGCTGGGTGCCGGGGGAGGGGGCTGGTGAGCGCTGCAGCGGCTGCCCGGAGCCGCGCCTTGCTCACAGCCCTGGCGACAAGGGGGTACAGCTGCGTACCCGCCCCGGACTTCAGCGGGCCCCCCTGAAGTCCGGGGCCCTGTACAGCTGTATCCGTTGTACCCCCCCTGTCGCCGGCCCTGGTCTCACTATGGGAAGCGCGCAGTGTGGAAGGAGATGTTGAATGCTCTGAGATCAGACCCAGGAAGGTGGAAGCTGTGGAAGCGTCTTGACCTGGCGACAGTGTGCTCAGAGAGAGGGGGCTCCCCCAAAGTCCTGACGGGCCTCATATGGACTAGTTCCAGAGCATCACCCAGGGATTCAGTGACAACACTCCCTTACTCTTTTGCACCAGCTCCCTGGATCATGGGTAGCAGCACCGTGGGGAGAGCATCTTTAATGGAATTGCTGTGTTCCCCTCCCCCTGGGAGAGTGGGCAGGGAGGGAGCAAGACTGTTAACATAGCCACGCCACTGTGCAGACATAGCCCACAGCATGTCCCCCTTGGAGTAAGGGGAACCTGGAGGCTTGCCTGTGACTCTCAAAATCACAATCTGCTTTCCTGTCCCCTCTGCAGAAAGCACATTTCTCAAAACGCATGGCAATACCATAACTGAGTCCTCACTTAAAAACTCTATTGCCTGCAACAGGAGTTTGAATAGGCTATAGACAAAGGCCTGTAAAATACATCTCACTATTGTAAAGGGTGCCATTGAACTAGGGGGTAAGCCAACTGTCTCTGTCAAGCCAGATTTTTTATTTTTTTAAAGTGACCCTCCGAATTTGTACTAACATCTTATTTGAAAAAGCATTTTCCGCCGGCATTGTCTCGAGACAGCACAAAAGATTAATGTGTGGAATATTCTCAGCTGTTGACTATTTTAAAGATCATATCAAAAAAGTAATTCAACATGTTCCCAACGCACTTAACCACAGTGACAAAATTCTAATCTCGGGCAAAATTCAGGCAGAACATTGTCTCCCTTTCAGAGCAATTTGAGCATCTAGCAGCTTAGGATGAGCTGAGCCAAATGGGAACCCAGTAAAGCATCACCTCTATTCTGTGGCCAGGTTTTCCACCCAGAAGAGGGAAACCAGGCAGTGCACTGAGGAAGTTGTTTTGTGGTTAAGGCACTAGACTGTGATTTTAAGGCTGGGGTCTGTTTCTGGCTCTGCCACAACCTTCCTGTGTGACCTTGGGCAAGTCAGTTCTGCTCCCACATCTGTGAAACAGGGAAATATTGATATTTCCTTTGTATGTCTTGGGTATTTAGACTCTAACCTCTTCAGGGCAATCTCCTACTATGTGTGTATGTGTACAGTATCTAGTAGTATGGGGCCCTAATCTCAGCGAGGGCCTCAAGGCACTGCCGTAAAAACTAATAATGATGGACTGAAAAAAGAGAATCAGACAACAGTACTTAAAGGACTTGTCTACACTGCCCCACAGTTCAGACAACAGGGATGTGACTAGCAAGTATGCATCAAAATGCTCTGTAACTCCTGTGGGTGGATACTGGGGGTGAAAACTAAAAGGTTCCTGGTTTGCAAGCTAGGAACCTTTTAGTTTGTGCCCCTAGCATCCACAGGGAGCAGTTACCGTGCAGCACTTTGGTACGTGCTCCTGTTCATGCGCCTGCAGCCCAAAACACGGGACAGTGTAGATATAGCCACAGCATGTTTCTTTGTAGGTGTTACCCATGCCTGCTCAGTGCGGTACTGTCCCCCTCTCGTGGTGGCTAGGCCAGCCAGAGAGTGGTGAGCTTACTACCACCATGGCTAAAAGGAAGGTGTCTTTTAGCTCAGGCGGTCGAGGCTAACGTATTAAGCTCAAGAGGTTCCTGGTTTGATCCTAGCCAACAACAACCAGTGTCTGTTGACATTAAGAAGGCATGTTGTATATCCACTTCTTCAAACTGGGAGGGCACCCCAGGGAGGAAATATCAAATTTCACTGATGAGCTTCACACCAACTTCTATGTAGTGACCCAGTTGAAGAGCCAGAAAAGCATTATGACAGGTATAAGAAAGGTGCATGCTGATCCCAGATGTTGATGTAGCAAAGCCAGGTGAATGTACATTAGTAGGAAGTATACACTGGAATCAGATCTAACAAAGTACTTTGCAGCCTAGCAGCCGTCTAGGCATGTACATGATATCACATCAATTTATGAACCTCCATTTACAATCGTAATAGATCACCAGGCATCTCTGACCATTTTATCTACTGCCAGCCCCAAATGTTAAAAATCACGAGTCAGGCCCTCAGAGATCATGATATTTCATAAAATCGCTTCTGGGTTTTGAGCATTTATGCATTTGTGTCACAATTTCAAGCTTTTCTCAGCAAGTCTAAGAGCCAGAAACTGCTTTTTAAAAATAAAAAATAAAAAAATGAAAGCTGCGATTTTCTTCTAATCTCTTGACTCCAAGACCTGGAATTTTAAGTAAAACACCAAATACATGAGACTCAATAAAATTGAGAGCACTTTCAAGACTGTGCAGTGCACTGAAATGTAGGATTTGCAATAGCTATAAGTTATGATTATAAAATTGTATGGTCCAGGGAAAGAAAACAACCCCACAGACTATATTTCAAGGTACCCATTAGAGCAATAACACTATATAAGCTGTTGGTAGTAGAACAATACTTCATCTTCATATCTACCCCTGCAGTTTTATAAGCTTTAACTTTACCAGGAATGCAAGAAGTAATAAAAGAAGACAAGACTCTAATGCTGTAATAGACCTAATGGGAGCACAGATATGGCAGAAGATTACAGCACTGAATTCCCAGATATGGAAATTGATGTGTCAGAATGGAAATTTTCCTCAAAGTTCGAAAGGAGGTTACTATTCTTGATATTGCTTAATGCTAATAGACACCAGAATCCTGGTATGGTTCTCCTTAAGAAATAAAATGCAATAATATTTTTGCATGTGTATTGCAGTGGTTTTCATCTGAGGATCTCTGAGCACTTATGCCTGATTTTCAAAAGCTTATCCAAGTGCAAGTGACCTCTTGGCATGCTTCAAATTGATTTCAGCCCATATATTCCAAGGCAGGTTCTTTGTTGCACCCATTTTCCCTGGGTGCTGAGCTCTCCAAGGGGAAAAGTTTGGGGCTTTGTTAATAGGCTTTTCCCTCTTTAAGTGTTGTAGCTGTCATATTGGGAATACTATACAAACGAGACCAAACCAATTCACAACCTATAAATAGTTTGTTTTAATAAATATTTCAAGAGTTGGCTTTATGCTCTCAAACCCACAATGGGACTGTAAGGATTGGTTGACTAAGGATTGATATGTAAACAAAAATGAATCCCACTGGAAATATTTTGTAGGCATCATCATTACTCCAAGAACCTTAATGGCAAAAAAGGGTGGGGGGAATTGGGAATCTATTTTTTTCCACGTTGAGCTCATTTAATATAAACAAGAAGGGGGGGGTGGAAAAGCCCCTAGGTGTTTCATTTTCTTTAGCAAGCATTTAAAACTAAAATAAATACCACAGAGGAACTTTCATCTCAGGCATTTTCCAGCTCCCAAAGTGTAAAATATCACTTCTTGTTTTTTATAGCATTTCTAAATCTCTAATCACTACATTTTCCCCACTTGTGTGTTTAATCACGGCTCATCAACACTCTTCTTTATCATCTTGCTAAATGTGTCTGTTTGCAATTGACCCTCCTGTTCTGTACTGTTCCGTTTCTCATGCATAACTACCTATGCAGAGTATTAAGACCCTATTCAGGTAATACAGAAAACGCTGTGATACATCAGCATAATTAAATAATGTCATCAGGCTCTGAAGTATACTCCCTACTGTGGTGCACTGCATGAGAAACCTCCCATTACAACACCTCGGGGTCTCTCACACAAAACTGACTTAACTGTAATATACTCCATTAGCAGAGCTGAAGCTTAATAGAGAAATTTTTAGTTTATTATGCTGGGTAACGTTGCATAATGCTTCCAACCACTGAATCTTGTCATGCCTTTTTCGGCCAAGGAACGGTCTACTTCAAACATCTTGTCCCCACATAGGTACTAATCGTTCATGATCAAGTCACCTATTAATATTCTCTTGGATAAACTAAAGAGATCCGACTTCTTTAATCTCTCACTCTAAGGCATGTTTTAGGATTAATTCTTATAGCTCGTTTCTAAACCTTTTACAGTCTTGCAACATCATTTTTGAAATCTTGACACCAGAAGTGAACGCGGTGTTCCAGTTGTGATCTCACTGAACGTTAAATTTAATCCTGCCCTCCTAGAACCATGTTTTTAGTTGTACATTCTGAGAAAATCGGAGCAGCTACCCCATTTTTTCCGGGCTCCTGCCGTCTCTGTCTCCTGTCTTATCCCCTCCCACTCTTGTATTCCTGCTTTCTCTTTTTCACTGATACCAATTACTGTCACTTTTGCTCTGCTCTCTTTTCAACTCCCTCCTATTTCTGGCCTCTTCTTTACTATCTATATTTTATATTATGCTCAAGACTGTGGCATTGGAGCACAAAACTACTTAAAAACCTGTCTACATTCTTGGCTCAATCTGTTTGTGTTTATGTTGGTTGCCTGGTAGCAACTGCTATAATCAAAGTTGCAAAACTGTTTCCGCTAAAGCCCCTTGTTTTCAAACAATCATAACTTTAAAAATAAAATCACCAACTGGGTTGAAGTTTTCCATATTTCAGCTCTATCCAAAGATGATTTTTATTCAGTTAGTTATTTAATTTGGAAAGTACAAGCATCCTTTAAGAATAAAGAAGAAGAAGAAAAAAACACTTTTGCCCAATATGGCTTCTTAAAATCTTAACCCTGCATCCTTAATGTTGCATTAACATGACTGTACAAAAAACAAACTGTATTTACTGTACAGCATCCTATTGGAAGTTGGTGGATTGACTGACTGGTGATTCAAGTATCTGTGAAAATGGCCACATAGACATTTCATGGTTATTGTCTCTCAGTGATTTACACCCTAAGGCAGGGGTAGGCAACCTATGGCACAGGTGCCAAAGGCGGCACACGAGCTGATTTTCAGTGGCACTCACACTGCCCGGTCCTGGCCACCGGTCTGGGGGGCTCTGCATTTTAATTTAATTTTAAATGAAGCTTCTTAAACATTTTAAAAACCTTCTTTATGTACAACAATAGTTTAATTATATAGAGGAAAAACTTGTAGAAAAAGACCTTCTAAAAACGTTAAAATGTATTACCGGCATGCAAAACCTTAAATCAGAATGAATAAATGAAGACTCGGCACACCACTTCTGAAAGGCTGCCGACCCCTGTCCTAAGGTGATCAGTTTTTAGGCCAAAAAGATGTTTCCAGATGGCAGCCATACAGAATCTGCCTACGATAGGGGTGGGAAAACTTTTTGACCCGAGGGCCACATCTGGGTATGGAAGTTATATGGCGGGCCATGAACGCTCATGAAATTGGGGGTTGGGATGTGGGAGGGGGTGAGGGCTCCAGTTGGGAGTGAGGGCTCTGGGATGGAACTGGAAATGAGGAATTTGGGGTGTGGGAAGAGGCTCAGGGCTGGGGCAGGAGGTTGGGGTGCAGAAGGTGTGTGGCTTGGGTTGGGAGTGCAGAGGGCTTGGGGGCGTGGGAACGAGATCAGGAGGTTGGGGCATGGGAGGAGGGGTCAAGGTGCGGTCAGGGGTGCAGGCTCTGGGTGGCACTTATCTCAAGCAGCTTCTGGAAGCAGTGGCATGTCCCTACTCCAGCTTCTACATGGAGGTATGGCCAGACAGTTCTGCGCGCTGCCCAATCTACAGGCACCACCCCTGCAGCACCCATTGGCTATGGTTCCCAGCCAATGGGAGATGCGGAGGCAGTGCTTAGGTGGGGCAGCATGTGGAGACCCCTGGCCGCTCTTATGTGTAGGAGCCAGAGGGACATGCCACTGCTTCGAGGAGCCATGCGGAGAGGGACACGCCCCTGGTCCTGCTCCCCAGCTGGAGCGGGGAAAGCCCTGGACCCTGGTCCTTAGCGGGAGGTTGAGGACCAGATTAAAATATCTGAAGGGCTGGATACAGACCCCAGGATGTAGTTTTCCCACCCCTGGCCCAGGAGTTGACAGTTAAGCTGAGTTCTTTCCATCTCACTTATTATGACTGAGTCTGGGAGTTGGGGAAGAGAGGAAAGCATGCAACAGCATAGCCCTGTTATCAAATTCTGCCTTCAGGGACACCTGTGCAGTCTTAGAGCCAAGAATGAGATTTGCACATATGCACCTGATTTGACTTAGCACACAATTCTCTTGATGACAAACAAGAAGGAACAGAACCCAGCTCACTTCATCTTAGCTATGTTGGAGCTGCAAGGCTAACGGGAATAGATGGCAGCAAAAATGCATTTTGGCTCCTAAAATAGGCAGCTATAATTCTGAAGTACAATCTTTTGTCAGAATCACTCCCACAACAAGAGAAGTTTGTAGAAAGCATGGAGGTGTAGGGAAAAGGAGTGCAAAGAGTATGTCCACGTCTAATGAACACCAACCCTGTAGTCTCCTGTTGACACTACTCTGCTTTTATTTAGGGTTAGAATAAACTAGATCTAAACACATCCACACATCTTGTACAAAAGCTTTAACCACCCACGAAGGCCTGGTCCTGCTGCCACGTCCGTAGGCCTTGATGGTGCTCAACACTTTGTAAAAAGCATTCTGTGTCATGCAACACTGCACCCTTAAGTGACCATACAATTAACTTCAGTTCAGTCTGTGAATTATAGCTTCTAGACTCCAGAACACCACAATAATTTGGGTGGAAATGGATGAAAAACTAATTATTAACCTTACAATGGAAAATCCATACTGAGTAAATCATGGGGAAAGAGAGAGATATTTCATGGGTTAGTTATCATAAAAAGGGCAAATTTCACACTTCGTCAAATGAATTGAAAAGCATCTAAAAAGTCAATAAAATTACTTCATGATATTTAAAAAATAGTTATTCAATGCTCAAAGGTATTTAATAATGAATCTAAATATAAACAAAATTAGCATGACAATCAAATTTTGTATTTGAAAATAAGGAAACAACCAGCAAAACAAGTCAAAAAATGTTTTTTCTCATGTAATCGGTGGGTGGTTTTTTAGGCTGATGGAGAGAGAAAGTCACATTCTAAAATCCATGTAATGCAGGTTCTGGGCAGGTTGGTGATCTGTTCTCACAGTCAATGTGAAAACTTCCTTTTTGTGATCCAAAAGTAGCCTAGTGATTCGGGCAGAGGACAGGAAATGTGAACTTCTGGGTTCTGTTCATGGCTTTTGTCATGGGTGTGGAGGGCTGGAGAGGGTTAATGTCATCTGAGACAGCAATGTCGTCAGAGCCTCAAGTCCAGGAGGAAGGGAGGAGTAAAAAGTCAGTTCCATCTTGGCTGGCCATGAGGCCGGAGGCATGAACCAGGGTCAACTAGCATCTCTGGCTATGGAGATATCTCAGCTTTTCTTCTTTTATACTTCTACTTAGCTGATGTAAGTGATTTTGATTTTCCTATTAAGCCTGTGCCTTTTGGGGTGTATCTTTCCATTTCAGAAGGGAGCTAAAGAACCCCAAATTGTAAAGTGTATTGTATCTTTGTTTCATTCCCCTTTCTTTATTACATCTTCTAGTTATAAAACAGTCTGGTTTATTTCCCTTAGGGTTTTCTCTGCTTCCAGTCTGGGAAGGGAGAAGGGAAGGAAAATAGGGACCAGGGCAGGAAGTGCATAGCTGGAGTGTGGAGACTGTCTCTCCTTACCGTCAGGTTAGACGGGGGAGGGGGAAAGCAGCCTCCAGGTGCCTGATTCTGGCTCCCAGGGAGGGGGACAGGGTGCAGGGGGGGGGGAAGGAAAAGCAGCCTTCAGGTGCCTGTCTCTTCAACGAGAGGAGAGGAGGCAGGGAGGTGAATAGCCTTCAGGTGTCTGACTTTGGCCCTTGGGCAGGGGGACAAAGTTAGGGTGGGGAAGTTCGGGGCCCCCCAAGGTTTTGGAAGTATACCCGAATGGTGGCAGCGATTGGTAACCCTAAGAACCCCACTGGTAAAAAAGGGTGTGCCTCGGGGTGTAGGACTTAATTTGGGCTGGGAAACAGCTTGGTTAAGTGGTTTGGCTAGTAAAGAGTCCCAGCCTTTGTACTCAAGAGCATAAAGGCTGGGGTACCAGACTCTTACAGCTTTATTTCTGACTTGCTGTATGACTGTGGACCAATCACTCTGGGTCACATTTCCAAGAATCTACAACAATTTGGGGTGCTTCTGTTTAGGGAGAGGCTAACTTTAGATACCAGTGGACTGGTTTTCAGAGGTGTTGAGCACCAAAACTTCGTGTAGAGGTGCTGGGGCTCAGCACTTCTGAAAATCAGGCCCTTAACGTTGGAGATGGAGCATCCAGAAATTGAGGCACTTGATACTGGTGGATAACTTCTTAAAATGTTGGCCGTAACCTCTGTGTGCCTTAATTTACCGATTTATAAAATGGGAATAATACTGATCTACTAACTGTGTTAATTGCTGCAGTATGTTTTAGCATCTTAGGGTAAGAGACACTGAACTATAATTACAAAATAGTATTATTGTATATTGTGGAATTTACCATTGGCCGTCTTGCTAAAGATTACAACCATGTGTACTTTTTGCTCTTAATAGGTTGCACCTGGTATTCTTGCAACTGTTTAGCATTTCTGTTTATACTGATAGTCTTGACTTATTTTATGCAAATCCCTTTAGTTTTTCTTTTAGACACGCATGACCTATATTCTTTTCCCCAATTCTAGATTCCACCTTCTCATCCTGTCTGTTTCAAAGACATCAGATGTTAAATTCACCTTTGCCTTGACCCTAATATCCAATAAAATAGCCAGTGGGGGTGAAGGTGCAGGGGTATTTTTTTCCCAGTTGTCCCTCCTCTCAATATTGTGTGAAGGAGCCTTAAATTGTCTAGTGTTCTAAGATTATGGGTTTTAGAAGCTAAGGGCACTGACATTAAATTACTCTAGGAGAGACTGACAGTGAGTAAGCAATGTCACAACGCTTTTGAGAAGAGACGGTTTTGGAAGAGCCTATGACATCCCTTACGGCCTGTTCAACTCCTACTGTAGTCAATGAGTTCACTGGGAAAGGGTTTGGGCCCGTAGTGAAGGCAAAAGGAATTGGCCATTGGAGCAGATTGAGAAATGAGGGAAGCTGTTGTCAGAAACTTTTTGGTATGTTAACCACACACAGAAGAAAGCCAGGGCACATGGGATGGGGTTTAACCAGCCCACAACTTTATTGGTCAATTTACACCCAAAGGTCCCATCAGGGGACAGCTCAGTGCAGTCACTCACAGTGATACTCTGCCAGTTTTGGGGTTGCTTCCACCACAGGGGGAACCTACCATCCCAGCTCCTCCGCCTGTCCTTTCAGAGGAGAGAAGAAGGGAGAAGGGCTGGCATGGTCTGTCCAGGGTAGCATCCTGACCCATGGTTTGCATTGGCTCCCAGGGAGTTAGACATGTTTCACTCATCAAGGAGATGCCGTCTGCATGCCCACTATTGTTATCTTTTTGGATCTGGAGCCCAAATCAGCAAATTCCTGCACTGGGCATCTGCCATAAGGAGTTCCCTTACCAAACCCTCTCTCTACATGTTGAAGGGCCTAAGCCCCTGACCACTAGGCAATGCTCCCCACGAGCAAAAACCGTCACGCCAGCCCAACACCGAGCTTATTCAGAGAAGTGCAATCCCTCCTCTAGATAAAGCTCAGCAGCACTCAGCTATGCAGTCATATTGGATAACCAAGTCACCTCGGGACTCCAGCCATGTCAATACTTGCTGGTTGGTCTTCCTCTTGTGGGTAGACTGCACTCCGCCAAAGCTGCAAGTTAGTATCTCCAGCCATACTATTCCCATGCCAGGAAATGTGCCTGCCAGCAGTCCAATCAGCCTTCCAAATCAGCTGGAGCCCAGAACACATGCCAAGGCCATTCCTCCCCTACGTGTATAACAAGGACCTTCCCCCTACCCCATACCTGCAGACACCTAGTGTGTTCTGTGACCCCCTTATTAATGTTGCCCTTGTGCAGACCTGACCCTAAAGCCACCCGGAGCCCCAGGAGTGTGCTGAACCCCAACCACACCTACCGAGAGGTATGGACTCGGCTTGCCGTGGACCATGCCCCCCTCGTGGTCCCCCGACTGTTTGTTAACTCACCCTGAAGGGACTGAGGTGACTGTTGCACTTGAACCATGTTTTCCAGGGCTCCAGGCCAATCTGAAATGGACTGGATCATCTCCAGGAGCTCCCCTATCCCTGGCCACTTAGGACATCGTTCCCTTCCTCACCGCTTGCTCTTTTTGCTTCTTTCTGACCTTTCTGGTTGCCTTCTGGTCTGGAATGGGTAACACATGGCCTCTTTCATCAAGTGGCTGCAACAGATCTATTAGCCCATCCTGAAAATCCCACGGGGGGTTAAATTCTCATGGGACCTGACCTGTCCTGTCTTTTTTGCCCTTTCCCGTTATGGGAGCCTCCAAACTCACACCTTGCTAGACTCAGGGCCCTCAGTGTTTTGGACAGAATTACTTACTGCCGCAGGGTATGTAGTTTGCATAGGATATGTAGTTTGCATAGGGTATACTTTGATAGTTCTGATGCTCTCATTGCTAGGGTGACCAGAAGCAAGTGTAAAAAATCGGGACAGGGATGGTGGGGCAATAGGCTTCTATACAAGAAAAAGACCCAAATATCAGGATTATCCCTATCAAATCAGGACATCTGATCACCCTACTCATTGCCCAAGGAGGCCCTGAAGTGTTCAGGGGAGGATGTCAGTCTCTGAGGTCCTAGAGAGCTGGCTGGTTGGTGCTCAACACTTTTGAAAGCCAGACCTCTTATTTAGGTGCCTAAATACGGCTTCAGGAACCTCATTTAATCCCTGTTTTTTCCAGATGTTTGGCTGGGGTGTTTAGCTCTGCAATCTCCTCTGAGGCCTCAGATCAGAGAAGAACATGATTCAGTCCACCCTTTTTCAGCAAAGCAGTTAAGCAGGCGCTTTGAGTCAATGGAATTTAAGCACATGCCTAAGTGCTTTGCTGAGTAGCTAAATCCAGATGTTTGCTGAAGCAGGGCCTTATGCCAACCTCCCATTACTAAGCAGGAACAAGTTGGTGGCTGCATAGCACCAGTATATTAATGGAGTGAGTTCCCCTGTGCAGATCAGAACTTTTTACTTTGCATTTTCACATGCAATATTTTGCAAACCTGTCAATAGTTCCCTTGCTTCCATGCTGCATGTTGGGATTAAGCCCAATGTGTTAAATATCCCAATGATAATGGGAGATTCCTGATTTTCATTGCACTCTCACGTCAAGAATTCCCTGTTTTTGGTGCTGCTGAGCAGTCTGGCTATTTGAATTTCTTCACATGTTGTACCAGCGTTTGAGAATGTCTCATTGGGAGATGATATCAATGAAGAGAGAGTCTGCCTCTCATCTGCACAGCGATCTGAGGTGAAGAAAACCCACAACAACTGTTCTCGCTGTATGACTGTGGGAAGAGAGATCACAGGATGGGAGAATAAAGGTGCAGACGTAATGGGAAAGAGACGGTAGAGGGTGGGAGTGGGATTTGGAGTGATTGCAATAATAAAAGGGAGAAAGGGCAACAATAACTGAAGGACGAGGATAACTGAAGCAACACAGCTGTACCGATACAAGCTGCAGTGCATCTGGTGAAGACTGATGGGAGCCAGCTCTCCGATCGGCATACACAACCACCCTTGTGAAGGGCAGAAGTTAGGTTGGTAGGAAAAGCTCTCCCGCTGACATAGCACTGTGCTCGCTAGCGCTTATGTCGGTGTGACTTAAGTCACTCAGAGGGGTGGAATATTCACGTTCCTGAATGACATACGTTTTGCTGACATAGGCAGTCGTGTAGACATAGCCTAAGAGGCATCCACATGTTCAAGCTTGGCAGGTATGAATGCAGAGAAAACACTGATTGGGGAACACGGAGAGATGCCAAAGCAGCAAAGATGTGACCAAATGTCTGAGCAGACATGTATAGCACAAAGGCTGGGTAGGTGTGACCAGAAAGCATATGTTAATGAGAAACAAGCCAAATTCTCCTCTCACTTACACCTGTGAAACCCCATTGAAATAAAGAAAGGGAGAGCTTGAGTGACAGCAATATCTGTAAAACTCTTGTATTTTGTTAATTGTTGTCGGAAAGCTTCCAAAAGATTTCAGGGTGTGTGATGGGATACCCAGCATGAATAAATATCATCTGAGTAAACTCCTGATAAAAGTACAAGAGAATAAACCATGGTGGTGAAGGGAGTAAAACCTAAAGTCTGATGTGATGTATTTTTTTCACTGCAGGGAAGATGTGAAGTGTTTAGCTATTGTTAAGAAAAGAACCTTCAGCCCTGAGGGCTGCAATAGAAAAGACACTAAAAAGAAGGTTCAAGAATAGCAGCCATGTTAGTCTGTATTCGTAAAGAAAGCAAGGAATACTTGTAGCACCTTAGAGACTAACTAATTTATTTCCGCATAAGCTTTCGTGGGCTATAGCTCACTTCATCGGATGAAGAAAAGAAGAAAAGAAAAAGAAGAAAACTCTTGTACATTTTGATGTCTGTTGATGCAAGATGCTATTCATTCGGTTACCAAAGAGAAAAGATCTGAAAGACTGAGCAATTACTAGCAACTCACTTGCAATAATGTGCAATAATAATAACAATACCATCACAAGACAGTGCAATGACTAAGCAATTACACACTTATTAGTAAAGTACGGCTATTGGCCACCTTTGAATGAATTAAGAAAAAAGGAGAATAAGATGTGGTGCCACAAGGTAAGAGCCAAGTTAAATACCTTTTCCCACAACCATCACAGAGATGGCAAGACAGTCATTCCGCCACCAGAATTCATATTTATGTGATCTAGGCCAAATAATGGTCATAGTAAGGACAATGGAAGTTTACCATTGTCTTTAATGGGATGAGGATTTTGTCTTCTAAGACTTAATTTGTCATTCAAAGCCCTGGATCTCTCTTTTGGAAATGGGCTTTCCTGCGTATTTGTTAAATTACTGTTCTGTTTCAACTGTGTCCAGAAACAGCACTCAGAATACCAAATATCTCCATGCTGGGATTTTATTTTTCACAGCGATACCAAGAGGGTATCTGTGGCCCTGTTGTGTTCTCACTGTGCTCGAAGACTGGTGCATCATGAAGAAATTCAGTCTGTACTAAAACAGTAATGCATGCCACTGCTGGTTACAGTGGTGACGTTTGAATTGGCAAGAGAAAAGTCCATGAGTTGATTATACTAATACCCTTGTTATTGAATCTGAGCAAGATTTTCAATGTGCAGTAATGAGAGGGTCTGAAGTGAGGTGTGGAACATGAGTTTCATGTTGTTATGCCTGAGGGTGGAATAATCACATCACTGAAGCCCTTGGATGTGATAGCCACCTTCCATTCAGGCTGACTGAGGGGACCATTAAATAATCCGACGTTTAGTGTCCCCAGAAACAATGGAAAACCGCTGCCTGAGGACTAGGCCTCATGCAAGCCTGAGCAATGGCTGGGCCATGCAGTCCAAGGAGTTTCCAGGGGATCTGATAACAAACACACGGGTGGGGGACTGATTTGATTGCAGCTTTGTGTGTGTGTGTGTGTGAGAGAGAGAGCAGTAGAAATACCACAAAATCAGTGAAGGCAGTGGGAAACCCCAGCAGAAGTTAGAGGAGGACTTGTTGTGTAACCCTGAGGAAGAAGGTAGAGAGAACTCTTTGGGTAGAGTGCTAGTTGGAAAGAGGTTTGACACTAAATAAACAGGATTGCATTGAAAAAATATCCGACTCTTATAATCAGTTTCTCTTAACAACCTGAAAGACACCCCCAAAATTGTCTAATCAGGAGTGACAATATGGACATAAAAAAGGTGCATAACTTGTGAGAAGTCATAGATTTCACCAGTACAAACTGGTTATGAAACTGCTGAGGAAAAAGTATTTCTGTTATCCAGGTTCCACTCTATATGAATTTGTGGATTATTCCAGAAAAATGTTCAGTTTCCTCAAAGGAAAAGTGTGCATCAGTTACTAGAAAAATCAGACTGGTACACCATTAGCTATCCAGGTACAGTGTACTGCACAGGTGTCCAAACTGGTTTCTGGTGGCAGTATATGGAAAAGAAGGAAGCTTTTGAAATGTTGTTCATAAATACTGAGACTGTCATGGAAACAACAATATATACTGTATACACTGTCAGTGGTTTTCAACCTGTGGTCCAGGCCCCCCTTGGGGTCCACAGACTATGTCTAAGATTTCCAAAGGGGTCTGCACCTCCATTTGAAAGTTTGTAGTGGTCCGCAAATGAAAAAAGTGCAGTGATGGCTGATTTTCAACCTATGTCATACAGACTATCGGTGGCGGATTATGGCTTTGTGGGGCCCTGGACCAGAGGAAGTGGTGGCCCCTCCCCACCCCTTCTATCTGCAGCTTCCCACCCTGGCACTCCCCTTCTCCAGTGCTCTTGCCAGAGAGTGAGGTCTGGGAATGGGGGTGTAAGAGAATCTTCCTCCCCCCCACTCTAAACACTAGGGTAAAAAGGGGGGGGGGTCTCTCATATGCAAGACCAAATAACTGTAAGCTACTTTCCCAACCTAAGTTAAATCCTTTCCCCCCAAAATCCACACTTTGCCAGTTGGGGATTGGGACCACTGCCACCACCAATGCTCTTATTCCAAACCCATGGACTGGGGCACATTAGAACCCCCGAGAACACCCTCTCCCTCTTCCTGAGAGATCGGGACACTCAGACCCTGCTCCACCCCTCCCTTTCCAGCCTAGGAGGGAAAGAGAGAATGCAGCACACAGGCTCACTAGTTGTGAGCCTGCCAGATCCAAAGCTCAGATCACTTCAATGGAACTACAGACAATTCTTATAGGTATAAAAAGTTTAATAAAAAAAAGAACAAAGCATACAACTAATCCAAACTTCACAGATATAAAGCTTTCTAACCTAAGTTTCCTTGCATAAACTAGCCCCCTTTCCCCGGGTATTTCTCTCTCTCTGATAAATATTACAGGGTAAGGACACCAGAGATCAAATACAAAGCATATGCAATCAATGTTCTACTTACAGTTAGTCTAATCTTAGAAATAGAAAGGTGATACATCTCTCCCAAAGCTAGGAGAGAGGAGAAGAGACACAGGCACAAGGAAAGCCCGGGACCGAAGTGAAGGTAAAACACTCCCCCCTCCCATAGAATTGAGAGCTTTTGATGTCATTGTCCTTTGGCTTCAGGTTTAACCCCTTACAGGCAAAACAGCAATTTAAAGGCACTTCACACTCATGACAGGGGGTTTGCCCTGCTCCCTTGTAGGTCCCATGTCCTGACCCCCCCCTTTCCGGCAGGAGAGGTGGGTAGTTAAGCGGGTTGGGACTTAGGGGTGCCCATTTTTCCAGGGACCCCCAGCTGACTGGGTCCCCTGGACATGGGCCCCATTGGCCCAGTTCCTAATCCGCCACTGCAAATTATTGTTATAATCTTTGTGCAAAGTTTGCCTTGTGAGGTATCTTTTGAAAACTCATAATTTGCTGAATGGTAATATCATGGTACAGTGCATATAGCGACATTATATGTAAAGTTACAAACATAAGCACGACTGAAGTATGTTTCCCAGATAAGAGTGATTAACCCAGTTTCTCAAAGATAAAGAGCGAACTGAAGTCCTAGCCAGGTATCAACAAAGCTTAAAACAGGCCATCATCTATCAAGTGGGGAGTCTTTGGCAAGGAAGGGGGGCAAGGACAAAGAGGTCAGCATTTTAGCAGGAAATAGAATGGTCCTTCCTCCAACAGACTGCATGTCTCCTGGTTAACAGCTGTAAATGCTTTTTAAAGGACTCAAAACCTATTAAAAAGGAGGAGCAAACACTCCAAGACATCTCTCGCTCCCTCTCCCCCTCCCTCCCTGCCCATCTTCTCTGAACCTGAGAAGACAAAGAAAACACCCACTGGACTTTGAGGAAGGGGTTCTGACCTGAAGAGTTTGGTCAGTAATGCTGCTGGAAGCATGTGGTGAGAAACTTTGCTTGAATCTAATCTAGATTAAGTTAGGTACTGGAGAGCAGTTATCTTTATTTTTCTTGTAACCATTTCTGATTTTTATGCTTCATTATTTGTACTCATTTAAAAATCTGTCTCTTTGTAGGTAACACACTTGTTTTATTTAATCCAGTGTGTTTAAGTTACAGTGCTGGGTAGCTCTATTTAAGGTAATAAACGATAGTGTATATTATTCCCTTAAAGCAGGCCTGCACAACATGCGGCCCGCACAGGCTCACTGTGTGGCCTGTGGGGGGTGAGTAGGGGTGGGGCAAGCCAAGCGGGGAGGGGGGTGTTTGAAGAGAAGCGGGTGGGAGTGGGGCAAGGGCGGGGCTTTTCGGCCTGCAGCTGGTTTTTTTGCAGTAATATGGCCCTGGCTGCTTTCCGAGTTATTCCTTAAAGGAATAACTGACTTAATATATTTGTATGTCCAGAAGAGGGCTGGGCAGTACAAGACGTACACCGTGGGGTGGGGGAAATCTAGAACTGGGAGTGGTGGAGTCTCCCTACAGTATAATCCAGGCTGGTGAGAACCAGGTGTGATAGGCAGGCTGCAGTTACACACAGACACACCTGGGATTGACCTGCATGCTCTCAAGCTGTTTGGGAGATGTCCATATTGGGAGGTACAACAATAGGCCTTGCAAAGAACCAGGTTTAGACTGTTTCTCACAGGAGGCCAAGAAATGATAGCTGGAATATTTTGGATATGTACAAGAAATGCAGACCACGTGGGACAAGGAGAATGCTTGGAAGTGTACCTGGGAAAAGGATAAAGAAAAGGCAGAATGTTTAGCTGCCCTTTCCCAGGTGCCTTTGTTAATAGGCAGTGCTGCTCCTTAGAATGCTTTAAATCCCAATTCCATTTTTAGTGTATGTATGAATTATGGAATGAGCTGAACTTATGTGGACTTTCTGTGGGTTGCATGCATTTAACCCCCCATTTACCTGTGTTTTTTAAAGCTGTAGTTGATTGGGTTTGGTTTCTTAAACGGTTGGAGTTGGATTGAGCCGGATTTACCAGGGCCAGAGTTGTAGCGGATTCTGTCTTAAACAGCAAAGGATGGTGTAACATTTGTCTGAAATTCTAGGGGGGAAAAATCAATAAAAATGAAACACAGGAAAACATTTCAAGGGAAGACAAAAGAGAGCTGAGCTAGACAACCTTTGGGAATGGTGGAGCAACAGGCTAGAGCAAGTGAAATGAATAATCAAGGGCCTTATGCTCATTTCCATTGGGAGGCTGGGAGGTGAGCAAGTCACTGCAAAAAAGAGGGGAGTGGAGGCAATGCAGCATGTTATAACTCTTTTCCTTTCGGAAGCCCCCTTAAGCCAACCCTTTATAGCCAGGATTCAGGGGATGGGAATAGTCGCTATACGCCACGTTGCTCCTTTTAGACACTGATGGTATTCCCACCAGAAAAAGCAGGAGCAATTTTCATTTCTACTGTGCACTTTCCACTTCCTGCAGAGATGGAAGTAGTTTGCATTCAGGAGATGCTGATAGATGAGGGGTGGGTTCTAGAACCTCCTCTCTCTTTAGTCCCTACGCTAACGTACGTTTGGAGCCTACGTTCCTTCCACACTCTACCCTTGAGAAATGCATCTGTTTTATCATCTCTAGATTTTATCATCAGATGGTATCCTAGAGCCACAAGAAAAAGGGACAGAAATAAGACTTGATAAAGGCAGCCTATTCAAAAACTGCACCTTCAGTAATGGTGTTTGGCAAGTCTGTCACTTTAAAAATATATATTACAGTAGACTCTCGATTATCCGGGATGATAGGGAAAAAATTAATCCTGGTTAATAAAATCCCAGATAATCACCATCCATAGGAAATATGGGGAGTGGGGGGTTGGTTCACCAGCCACCCTGCACTGGGGGAGGGGGCTTTGGTTCACTAGCTGCCCTTTGCCCTGGTGGTTTTTTTTTTTGTTTGTTCTTGGGGCGGCAACAAAGCCAGAGCCAGTCCTGTGAGTTACGCATATTTTTTTTTGACATCCTGGTTAATCACATTCTGGTTAACCCAATCCTGGATAATCGAGAGTCTACTGTATTCATTAAAACAAGTGCACAGATACACCAAGTTATAAAACCAAATATAAGTGTTGATGGCACCAGCCAAAAAATACGTTTGTAAACTGAACAATGAATGAAACATGTAATGTATAAAAGAACAAAGGAAAACAGTGGTAGAAAGTTGTAAGTAGGTAAATATAATCTGGAAATGACATACAGCCAGTAGGCACAATACAGGGGTGGCCTTTTAAAAACTATCACGTTCCTTTATTTAAAAGGCCAGAGTGTGTTTTTAGGCACAGCTTTGAGTAAGGGGGCGAGGGGAACACATCAATCACACCACCACAGCAATAGCCCCAGGCTGTAAAGAACAGAGGGTAGGTGTGAAATCCCAGTTGCTTACATCAGTGAACAAACATAGCGCTCTACGCTGCACAAGCTGCGAGCTGAGGAGGAGCTCTGCTGAGAGCCCTACTGAGGGAGAATTACATTTGTCCCGCCTCATGGTCACGAAGGCGTATTACTGTTGCCAAGCTGTCATGTGACATAGGAGCACCCCTGTGGAGATTTTCCAGCTGAAACCCTTCTCCTCCATGCATGGACTTTTTCACACTACATTCAACAGATCACTTTCAATATCAAACATGGAGATGAGAGAGACACCAAGCTAGAGCTTAACTGGACTCCCTCCCCCTTCATTCATCTCCTTACTGAATGGGAATGGGAAAGAGCAGCACTGGCAATCCCTATTCTGCAATGAGGTTTCTGGGCTGAGAATAGGATTCTTCCAACATAACCTGCTGACATTTTGGGCCAAACATTCCCACAGGGCACAGATCAAATTTGTGCTATTGGCAGTACAGCATATATACTGGTGTATTATTATACATCTTCTTTGGAAATAATCCCTCCTGCTGGCCTCTGTTACACTGAAGCTACCTGGAGATGAGAGAGATCTCTGGGGGACAGCTCGTGTCAAATCCCTTGCGATGACATCTAGTTACCATTATTACAAAATGTTGGAAATTTATATTTTATTCCTTATTGTTTGACTGGCTGTGATGAATAAGATTAAAATACTGACAAAAATAGACAAAAAGTGGGCCAAATTTTAATCTATAACCAGGGATGAATTAAGACCTAGGCCTGTGCCCCAGGGGCCAGGTTTTGAGGTCATGTGATTATAATAGAATCAGAGAGGTAGCCGTGTTAGTCTGGAATAGCAGAAGTGACAGAGTCCTGTGGCACCTTAAAGACTAACTAAAGTATTGAAGCATAAGCTTTTGTGGGCTAATACCCACTTCGTCGGATGCAAGCAGTGGAAGTGTCCAGGGGCAGGTATCAATAAGTAGGCAAGAACCAGGTTAGAGATAACAAGGTTAGTCCAATCTGGCTGAACCATCTTGTTATCTCAAATCAGGGAGGGTGAGGTATTCCTCTAGCAACTGAACTGGAGGTGTGAACTCCGAGAGAGGAGAAGCTGCTTTTGTAATTAGCAAGCCATTCAAAATCTTTGTTCAATCTCAGTTTGATGGTATCAGATTTGCAAATTAATTACAGCTCTGCAATTTCTCTTTGCAGTCTGGTCTTGAAGTTTTTTTGCTGCAAGATACTGACCTTTAAATCTTTAATCGTGTGTGCAGGGAAGTGTTCTCCTACAGGTTTTTGTATATTGCCATTCCTGATATCTGATTTGTGTCCATTTATCCTTTTCCAAAGGGACTGTCCAGTTTGGCTGATGTACATAGCAGAGGGACACTGGTGGCATATAATGGCATATATTACATTGGTAGATGTGCAGGTGAATGAACCAGTGATAGTGTGGCTGCTCTGGTTAGGTCCTGTGATGGTGTTGCTGGTGTAGATATGTGGGCAGAGTTGGCATCGAGGTTTGTTGCATGGATTGGTTCCTGAGTTGGAGTTATTATGGCGCGTTGTGCTGTTGCTGGTGAGAATCTGCTTAAGGTTGGCGGGTTGTCTGTGGGCCAGGACTGGCCTTCCTCCCAAGGCCTGTGAAAGTGAGGGATTATTGTCCAGGATGGGTTGTAGGTCACTGATGATGCGTTGGAGAGGTTTTAACTGAGGACTGTAGGTGATGGCCAGTGGTGTTCTGTTGTTTTCTTTCTTGGGCTTGTCTTGCAGCAGCAGGCTTCTGGGTACACGTTTGGCTCTGTTAATGTGTCCTTATTTCCTTGTGCGGGTATTGTAGTTTTGAGAAAGCTTGGTGAAGATCTTGTAGGTGTTGGTCTCTGTCTGAGGGGTTGGAGCAAATGCGAGTGTACCTCAGTGCTTGGCTGTAGACAATGGATTATGTGATATGTCCAGGATGGAAGCTGGTGGCATGAAGGTAGGCATAGCTGTCGGTAGGTTTTCGGTATAGTGTGGTGTTGATGTGGCCGTCATTAATTTGCACCGTGGTGTCTAGGAAGTGGACCTCCCGTGTACATTGGTCCAGGCTGAGGTGGATGGTGGGGTGATGGGGTGGAAGCTGTTGAAACCATGGTGGAATTCTTCCAGAGTTTCTTTCCCATGGGTCCAGATGATGAAGATGTCATCAATGTAGCGTACATAGAGAAGGGGTGGAAGATTTTTGTTCATAGGAGAGCAGACAAACAGCGGTTACACTTCATGCTTTTCTGCCCTGTTGTTAAAAGCTGTGCAGTGTAGACATATCCTAAATAACTCCACCTCCGTGAGAGATGTAGCGTTTTTAGGTCGGTGTAATTAGGGTGATGCAATGTTCCCACCCCACCCTGTTTCCTGGCACCAACAGCCCGAATTGTTATCCTAGGTGGCTCACAGTAGGAGCACTCTTCTGCCCTGGGGCTGACAGCCTGAACTATGCGCCTGGCCTGGGGCTCAATTTTACAGCAGGGAGCCTCCCAGCAGTGAAATTGGCATTCTTGTCAGTTTCATGGCTGGTACTATTTCACATTTCATTGCTGGCTGGCATACCTGAGGCAAGGGGGCTCCAGCTGTGAGCACCATGCGGGGCTGACAGCCAGAGACAAAATGTGCTGTATGTGGCTTGCGATATGCTGCTGGATGGTGTGTGATGGTGTGTAAGATGTGGCATATGGTTTGTTACACTGTGGTATGGTATGTATATAGGTTCTGTGCTGAAGAGTGTGTGTGGAATGGAGTGTAGTGTGTGCAATATGCTATAGTAAACAGTGTGGTGTCTTGTGGTGAATTCTCTGTGTGTGGTGAGATGCTGTGGGGGGTATGCTGTGGCACATGTGGTGTGAGATGCTGCATGGAGTATGCTATGGTGTGTGCGCTAAAGCGTGAGATGCTGATGTGTGTGTTTTGTATGCTGTGGCATGTGTTGTGTGAGATGCTGTGGTGTATGTGGTCTATGCTGTGATGTATAGCTGTGTAGGATAAGTGATCAATCCTGTAGGATGTAGAACTGTGGTGTGTATCAGTGTGGTGTGTGTGGGGTATAGTGGTTCAGTGTGTGAGATCTGTGCTGTGAGGTATAGCTTTGTGGGGTGTAGCTGTGTGTGATCTGTGGGTTGTAGCTGTGTGGGGTGCGAGGTGTAGCTGTGTGTGATCTGTGTGAGGTGTAGCTGTGTTGGGTGTGAGGTGTAGTTGTGTGTGATCTGTACAAGGTGTGAGGTGGAGCTGTGTTGGGTGTGAGGTGTAGCTGTGTGATCTGTACCGGGTATGAGGTGGAGCTGTGTGTGATCTGTACCGGGTGTGAGGTGGAGCTTGTTGGGTGTGAGGTGGAGCTGTGTGTGATCTGTACCGGGTGTGAGGTGGAGCTGTGTTGGGTGTGAGGTGGAGCTGTGTATGATCTGTACCGGGTGTGAGGTGTAGCTTGTTGGGTGTGAGGTGGAGCTGTGTGTGATCTGTACCGGGTGTGAGGTGGAGCTGTGTCGGGTGTGAGGTGGAGCTGTGTGTGATCTGTACCGGGTGTGAGGTGGAGCTGTGTTGGGTGTGAGGTGGAGCTGTGTGTGATCTGTACCGGGTGTGAGGTGGAGCTGTGTCGGGTGTGAGGTGGAGCTGTGTGTGATCTGTACCGGGTGTGAGGTGGAGCTGTGTTGGGTGTGAGGTGGAGCTGTGTTGGGTGTGAGGTGGAGCTGTATGTGATCTGTACCGGGTGTGAGGTGGAGCTGTGTCGGGTGTGAGGTGGAGCTGTGTCGGGTGTGAGGTGGAGCTGTGTTGGGTGTGAGGTGGAGCTGTGTGTGATCTGTACCGGGTGTGAGGTGGAGCTGTGTTGGGTGTGAGGTGGAGCTGTGTGTGATCTGTACCGGGTGTGAGGTGGAGCTGTGTGTGATCTGTGTTGGGTGTGAGGTGGAGCTGTGTTGGGTGTGAGGTGGAGCTGTGTGTGATCTGTACCGGGTGTGAGGTGGAGCTGTGTTGGGTGTGAGGTGGAGCTGTGTGTGATCTGTACCGGGTGTGAGGTGGAGCTGTGTGTGATCTGTGTTGGGTGTGAGGTGGAGCTGTGTGTGATCTGTGTTGGGTGTGAGGTGGAGCTGTGTTGGGTGTGAGGTGGAGCTGTGTGTGATCTGTGTTGGGTGTGAGGTGGAGCTGTGTTGGGTGTGAGGTGGAGCTGTGTGTGATCTGTACCGGGTGTGAGGTGGAGCTGTGTTGGGTGTGAGGTGGAGCTGTGTGTGATCTGTACCGGGTGTGAGGTGGAGCTGTGTTGGGTGTGAGGTGGAGCTGTGTGTGATCTGTACCGGGTGTGAGGTGGAGCTGTGTTGGGTGTGAGGTGGAGCTGTGTTGGGTGTGAGGTGGAGCTGTGTGTGATCTGTGTCGGGTGTGAGGTGGAGCTGTGCGAGGTGTGAGTTGTACTGGGGGTGACCCGCGCTGGGGACTCGGTTGCCGTGGTGCCGCAGGCCCTGCAGCCCGTGGCTCAGGGCGCTGCGGCCCCTTTAAGAGCCGGAGCCGGGCGGGCAGGCCAGGCCCGGCTGCGAGCGCAGGAACCGGCACAAACTTTCCCCCTCCCGGCTCCGGGGAGCAGCGACCCGGGCGGGCGGCGCCGAGCGCGCGGGGCGAGCCAGGCCCCGGGGGAGCCGCTGGCCGCAGCTGGGAGCCGCCCCGGTATGAGGAAGAGCCGCGGCCGCTGCATCCCCGAGCGCGGCCCGGGCTTCCCTTGAGAGCCGAGCGGGAGCCCCGGGAGAGAGCCGCCGACCAGGGCCCTTCCCAGTCCCGGGGACAGACCCCGCGCTGGGGCCTCGGGCAGCCGGCTGGGTCCCCACCTCCCCCCGGTGCAAGCTGTGCCCTGGGGAGCGCCTAGTGAAGGCCGGAGTGTGGCCAGGGGCCCTGGCCTAGCCCGGCCCAGCCGTGGGGCCCCCAGAGCCTGGGACCGGCACCTGCTCCGGACAGCACGACTCAGCCCCCGCCCCGGGGCTGGGTGTGTCTGGAGGTTTGTTGTGACTTCCTGCCCCGCGGTTCCAGGGCAGCAGCGCCCACCTCTGCTCCTGGGCCTGCTCCTGGGGCCCCTTCTCTTAAGGACCGGGTGGGGCGATCGGCTGAGATGAAAGTGACTGTTTCTTTTGGGAAGACGGGGATCGTGGTTCCCTGCAAGGACGGGCGGCTCCGTGTCCGAGACTTGACCCAGCAGGCTCTGCAGAGATACCTCAAAACCAAAGAAAAGGTAAGGAAGATAAAACCACAACCACATCACCACAGCTGCTTCACACCAAGATCACTGCAGAACCCTGCCCCTTTCCACCAGACAGTCTCTCTATGGAAGAGCCTCTGTGTCCCTGCAATGTGTCTGTTTTATTAGTTAGCCCAAGGTGGATTTTTTTAAAGGTATACATTTGGCAATTGGTGACTTCACTGTTGAAATAGTAGGTGGATATGAGTGGGATGCTGAATCGGCAGGTCCAGAATGAGATGCAGCACAGTCACTGAAGAACAGAACCACTCAGTTCGACTTGGGTTCAACTAGTCATTGTAATAAATAAGGACTAGAAGTCTGGACTAGTGTTGTGAACAGCACTGTGAAATAGTTGTGTGAACAGTTGATCTAGACAAGCTAAAAATGTGTTCCATTTAGTTACAGTGGCTTAGTCTAAATGTGTAAAGTTTCTTGTGTTTTAGATTGTGTTGTGCCACAGATGCTGTGCCACAAACATAACTTATTTATCTACAATAAAGTCCATATAGTATGGTAGGACTTTGGCTCGGACATTGTAATCCTTGGGATATTGGATGAATAGAGCTGCCACTCTTCAGATGAATGTTGATCAAGGCTTCTTTTACCTGGGTCTGGTTGAGATTAAAAATAGTAGGACTGGCCAATGAACAACTTCAGTTTGGTACCAATCAATAATTTCTGTTCAAAGCCCTGATTTTGCAAACACTTATCCAGATGAATAGTTTGTTACTTCATTGAGACTGCTCCCATGAGTAAGGGCTTTCAGGATTGGGTCTTCAGAGAGTGAGGGAGATTTGAGTGCAAAAGAGCAATCAGAAACCCATGAGACTTGATTCCTTCCTTCTGTGTTGCTGACTCATCCTGTGACTTTGGGCAAATCATATGACTTCTCTGCCTTTGTTTTTCTCATGTGTGAAACTGGGATTATAATATTTACCACCCCCTCCCAAGAATGATTTGAATATTAATGTATGAAAACTTCTACTGACATTTATTATTGTACAACTCTGTATTAACTGTGGTAGTTATAGTGACTTCCATATTTGCCTACACAAGCACTTGGAGTACTTTGCCGATCATATGAAATACTTCCCTAAGTGAGATACTGATACAGCATGTGTATATAGATAATCACTACTGTGTACTGAATCAGTTGAGGATTAAATTAGCAAATGTTATTTAGGCTGTGGGCCATCAGGATGGTCCAAACTGTTCAAATATGCATGAATTTCACATTAATGCTGAGGTTTATAAGAAGCAAAAGGACGTTTGACTTAGGTAAACTTAAAAAAATTATATACTGAATTCAGCTCTCACCTTGTGAGAAAACTAATAAAGCTTCAAGGTGACCTGCAAAATTTGGCTTGTGTTCGCTCACTGGTGTGTGAAGAAGGACCAAAAGAAAAAAGCAGGAAAAGACCTTATTCTACAGCTGCAGATCCTGCGTAGTCTAGAAGTCTTCCTCTGGTAGCTGGAGAATTAATGAAATGATTAACAAGTGTTCAGAATGATGGCTGAACAACTGAGTGTGGAAGGGAATTTTTAGCCAGACTGTCACAATTTTTTTTTTTTTTTTTTAAATACCTAACTAGTTAATCAAGTGAGGAGGACCGGCTCCACCTTTATTGCAAAAAAAACCCCAAACACAAAGGTCCCCAAAGTCATGGTCCTGCTGCCGAAATGCCACCAAAAGAAGAAGCGGCATGCAGCCCCAATCATGGACGGCACGCCGCCCCCAATGTTGGCCACCCCAAGCAAGCGTTTGGGACGGCGGTGCTTGGAGCCGGCCCTGCAAGTGAGACAAGGTGGATGAAGTGATATCTTTTATTGGACCAACTTCTGTTGGTGAGCGAGACAAGCTTTTGTGCTTACACAGACCTCTATCTCTCTAGTATCCTGGGACCAACATGACTATAACAACACTTTATAGTTAAGTAATGTTTCAAGAAAAGGATTTTTTTGTTTGTTTGTTAAAGATTCAACACCTCACACCTTAAGGGGGCAGAGAACTGACACCATATACCTCTGAAACATCCAGTAGGTTCTTCAGCCAATTTTGGGGGGGAAAACAGATGTTGCATTCTTGATATTTCTCAGGTAAAATGAAGCAGAATCTGGTCTCGCACTTCTCATCCCTTCTCTTACATTCCAGTCTCTCTTTATACATCATAAGGAAACCAAAAAAGACACAAGCCCAGTTTATTTTAAAACTCGGGTGAGCTTTAATGTTGGTAATTTGAAACTGCAGTAAATACACATAATGGAAAAATCGAAAGAAAACAACGTCAGAGGCTCAAACAGTACTGATCAGATTTGGATTTAAATCTCTAATTCAGTGGCTGAATTTTTGGTGTGTGCCTTTTCTAGTTCACCGTGAGTGGCACAGTAAAATTTCTGTGCACTTCTTTGAATAGGTTTCTGGCAAATCTTATTGACTATCTTAGACCTTAATGTAAAATATTAGGTAACTTTGGTTTATTTAGCTAAATATCATTGGAGGGAGCACTATTGGAAGAATTCCAAACATTCATTACTGTTGTATTTTGTTGGGTTGTTTAATTATACAGTATATAGAATTCACTAACTATTCTAGTGGCCCTGTGGTTTGGTTTTGTTCATTGTCTAACATGGTTGGATTAGGCCTATTATCACTTTGTTCCAAATTTTTTAAAAAATAATTAATACACTTACAGATGTTAATATTAGTAAAAACTGGATACAGACTGGGAGCCTGTATCATTAGTCACTACCTGAAATCTGCTGTAACGTATGGACGTATAACACATATGAATTTCTAATAGGCTTGTTATTAAAGACTTTACTGACTTAAGTGTAAAAAATATGTATTCAGAATCTAGATCACTTTATTTGGATTGAAGTTAGAGTACAGAATAATAGTGATAACACTTGAAAATGGCTTCACATATGATTATTGTAGTGTAAATAGCTTAAAATGTATGTCAAGTTGGAAAATTGGTATGAGAAAAGGGCCGGAAGTATTTAGTGATGGGACAGGGGAGGAGGAAAGTATGTTATACTATAAAAACAAGACTAACAGGATCTTATAAGAGGGATAAGGCAAAAACGCCACATTTATTGTAAATATAATAAAAAGATAGGAACCCCCCCCCCACAATTCTATGTTATTTATTATTGCTCTATGTATTCATATATCCATTCATACAATCATTCACACAAGTTCTGCACAGATGTTATAGTTACCAGCCTAAGAAGTTGCTCGTGACAGAGTACTGGCCAGGTAGTCTGTACACTGAGTGGAGCGGAGTCCGGGTCAGATGCGCATCCGATGCTCCTGGCGGTTGGTGGCAGAATGAGACTCAAAGTTCCCAGTCTTTAGAGTCTATTTTTATAGGATTTTGTTCCTATGCCAGTCCATTGGAGTTGCTTTGTCATGCTGTTTGTCATGATGACTCCACGATGGCTGTCAGGTGCTTTGTCAGTTCTTTCCTCCTTTGAGATGTTCAGGTGGATTCCAGTTTGACCTCCGGGATGTGTGTGTGTGTGTGGGGGTGTCCCTGGTTGTTTCCACTTGACACCACCTTCAGCCCAGGATGCTGGATTCTTCTGCTCTTAGGCTGGCAACTCCCTAACCATTCGTTCATCATTTAAACCAAGCACTCATTCACATGTCTTTTTTAACTTAATCACATTTATCTTATTGTCTCCTTAACTTTCAGTGTGTTACTAATCTAATTTGAGGCTCCCTGTTTTTCATAAAACTACAGAGGGTGGGAGTGTCTATGTATTGTTACATAATGTAGCATTTGCAAAGTATTGCTTTGACCACAGGCTCAAGTAAGAGTTTGTTATTACAAAATGTCCATCTCAGTTATAGGGTATAACCTTGTTACAAAGTAGTGCTTTGGGCCTAGAGTTAATTAACAGTTTATAACACATTTTATATAGAATCAGAGAGAGAGCCGTTTTAGTCTGGAATAGCAGAGGTAACAAAGTCCTGTGGCACCTTAAAGACTAACTATAAAGTTTTGAAGCATAAGCTTTCATGGGCTAATACCCACTTCATCATAAGCCCACGAAAGCTTATGCTTCAAAACTTTATAGTTAGTCTTTAAGGTGCCACAGGACTTTACCTCTACATTTTATATAGATACAGTCAGCAGCACAGATTCAATTAACAGTTTACAAACTTTAGTTTACAAACTTTACCTAGATACAGTCAGCAGCTTGCCTTCTTTAATATGGCTTTCTAAATATACCTACAAGTAGACACAGGATGGGAATGAGAGGTTTGGGAAGGAAGAGGAGTTGGATAACACAGATTTAGAAAATATTTTTATTTTTATTTTATATTTCTTTAAAATACTGTGGTGCTATAGTTAATTCCATCTTGGGGGTTCTACTGATGTAAACAGACAACTTGAACTTTGCATTTGTTTCATATCTTGCCATATTCATTTGATGGAATTCCAGCCTTTGATAAAGCAGAGGACGTGGGGGTAGTAGTCTTTTTATGTATGTTGTATTAGTACTTGTACTATTTATTTTTTATAATATTAGTCAAATTCATAATGGTCTCAAGAATTCAGCTCCTTGTTAAACTATGGTTTTATAGTATTTGTGATTGGAACAAAATTGTAAATGGATAGCTTTAAAAAGGTTTTGCAAATAAATAGCTGAAAATCATGGAGGCACTTTACTTTCTATATCTTGCATTTTATTAACAAACTTGGATTGATTGTTTGGTAGACTCATGGCAAGATTTGACCATGAAAGCTCATTAACAGATACTGTTAATAAGTCAGAATTATTTTATTTATCAGCTGAAAAGTCGTGCAATAAGACAATTTTTCATTGTTGTGCTGAAGGTCAACTATTGGGTCCAAATTCCCAATAAATAGGTGCAATTTGAAATGGTCAAACCCTCTTGCTCTACATCCCGACTGACTCATCAGAGGTTAAACATTTTGCAAATTTGTGTCAAATTTGCAGAAGTGTGTTTTTTGTTTTTTTTGTTTGTTTTTTTTTTAACTAAAAGACAAAAGAGCACCTTTAAAAAAATCTAAATGTGTTTTGACACTTTTAAAATAAAATGTTTTAAACTCTGACACAAAGTGATTTTTTTGTTTCAGGATTTTCATATTTTGGATAAAACTACTTTAACACTTAAAATGGTCAAAATCTAAATGAAATGTTTAGTTTGAATGATTATCTTCTCCCCCCATCCCACCTGAATTGCTAGCACATGGAAAATCTGTTATTTGCCTAGCTCTAACAGTAACCCAAGTCAGTTTCTGAATTCTTTCCCAATGAATTGTGGGAGAATTTGTCTATCTTTTCAGGGCATGGGGGAATTCTAGGAAGGTACAGCCAGCACTTCAAACACTTGAGTGCTATTAGCCTGTGTCTGGACTGTAGAGTGTTTGTGTTAGCAGCTGATGTGCTGTGCTCACTTGAGTTTTAGCCAGTCCCCGCTTTGGTGCCAGCCTACTCGAGTTAAAAACACAGTGCACTTGAATTAGAGGTTTTTGCACGTTAAAGGAAGGAACTGAAATTAGTGGCAGTGCTTGAATTATGCTTCGAGTTAATTTTCCCATCAAGGCAATCCC
This sequence comes from Sternotherus odoratus, assembly GCA_032164245.1. Lineage (NCBI taxonomy): Eukaryota > Metazoa > Chordata > Testudines > Kinosternidae > Sternotherus > Sternotherus odoratus. The sequence continues at coordinate 14,167,284 of JAVMKO010000011.1, read as the reverse complement.
TTAGTGAAGGCTGGACATTGAAATTTTAACTCTATATTGTTTTTGTCATGTTAACTTTAAGTCAGACTTTCAATGGTATTTTATTAACTTAAAAAATGATGAGTTTTTGTTCTCATGGATGTTTAGTAGAAAGGAACAGCAGTGAGCCTGGAGAATGAAATATACAACATCCCTTCTTTTAGATAAAGTGACATTTACTTTATCTCCCTTTAAAACAAAATTTACAGCATTCCTTTAAACTTTCTCACTTTCATAAAAGAACAGTCAAACTATGTATGTAGATACGATCATATTATGTTGAATGCGTATCCATCCTCCAAGGTAGAAACATTTATGTTCTGTCATCAAAACAAAGATGGACTGTGTCCATAATTCCCTTCTCAAATCTGGAATCAGTTTTTAACCATTGTATGGTTCACTTGGTAGAACCACTGCAGAGGATGACTAATTTGCTGTGCCACCTGATTACTTGGCTTCCCTCCATGGAAAGCCAACTAGACTACTAGAGTGTCAGGGATGGTTTTGTGATATAGGTATCCATTGATTAGAAACTATTCCAAAAACACTAATTTGTTCCACAGAGATAGTGGTAAACTTCTTGACATAGTGGTGAAGGCAATGGATAGGAAATACAGGCGAGTTGCATCTTATGAGCATTTAACATGCCTGATTTCAGCTTTATGCGGTCGGCAAAAAAAGAGAAAAATAACAATTTAAAAACTGTATCTGTAGGGCAGGCAATTCCTCCCGCCATTAAACTCAATGAGTTTTGATTATACGTGGTTTTTGCTTTACGTGCTGACCGCAGAACGTAATCACTGTGTAAGATGCGACTCTTCTGTAGTGACTTGTTTGTGTATCAGCAGCACTGTGCTGAAAGGTATTTAGAGGGTTAATGTTATAGTCCATCCATGTCACCTTCAATTTTTTGTTAATAAAATAGTTCTCTCTGTTGCAACTTCATAAACCTCTCTGTTCTCATGTCTGCATCATAACATGACAATCACAGCTTTTGGAACAGTGTCTAGCTGCTGCTAAGCAGCCAGCAGAAGGAGTACTAAATGTTCTTTTGCAGTTTCTTTAAAAACAGAAGATTAAAAAAAAATATTTTGAACCAAAACTCTCTATCTGATTTTCAAAAACAGTCCAAGTTTCCACAGATATTGTGGAAGATGTCAGAATGTAGAAAATGAAGTGTTTTGCCCACTTTTCTGTTTGTTTGTGTTGTGGTTTAATTTATGAGCAAAGTAGAAGATGGTTATATGAAATCTATTATATTAATAGAGGCAGAATATTAATGGTAGTATTTGTACTGCTTGTTTCCTCTTCCAGAATTAGGTTTTAGTTTTTGTGGGCTCTTCCATGACCAGGTAGATTGTGCCCTAAAATTGTTCATTCTTTTTATATTTTAATGCCATTGGTATTTATCCACAATCTGCTTTCTACATCAGGAATAATTTACATATTTCCAAGCTCTGGTTTTAAACACTTAGATTTTTTTTTTTTTTAAAAAAAATTCTCATCCCCATATCTATATTATCGTTCTCTTGTCCTCTTAATAACTGCAGTTCATTATCAAGTTTCTAATTTGTCTTTGGGGCTTTCATCTATTTTTTGTATGTGAAAAATCATAATTAAGCTGTTCAGCATTCAAGTTTGCTCATTATGATAGCGCACTAATAAACTGGAGTATAATTTAGTATATTAGATTTCCTGCATTATTATGGGTGACTAGGATGAGAAGTCCTCTTCCAGATAAGTAAGGGGAGAAAAAACAAAATTACTCTACTAACCTCCGTATTAAACAGGAGTTCATAAAGGGGTAACTTGACAATGGTGTTTCTATTTCCACTAATAGTGGGGAATATAACCTTCTGTGGCCTCTTTTTTGAGTCTTTTGAACACACATGTACTATTGGCTAATTTGAGCCTCACTTCAACCATTTGGAAGATGTATCATGTTGACATCAGCTTTTCCTGTGACAATGGTTTTATTCTTCCATTTTTTGTTTGAGCGATGGCAAAGATGAACCCATTGATAAGCACAATAGCTGGAACTTCTTCAATGCTTTGTATTTGACTAGCATCATAGTTAAGATAGTAAATCTTTCTTGACTGTTTAAAAACACTGGCTTTGGTATTTAAACATCACATTTGTGTGGGAATTTTTTTGTATGATGGTTTCATAGGAACAAAGATGCTTTTGATGTAGGTCTAACAGTATATTTTTAAATACAATTTTAAAATTGCTTTCATATCCTGGTGTATTCCTTTAATTTCCTTATAATTTAATTTATTATCTCTTTGATCAGAAGCTTCCAGAACTATTCTTTCTAATAGCTCTGGGACATCATTCCCATGCATAATTGTTTGGGGGCAAGGGAGAGGCAGAGGAGACATTTTAGCCATTAATATCAAAGTATTCTGTCCTCAGTTTTTCATAAAGTCTTAATTTTGATTAGTCTGATAACTTTGTCAATTTGCAAAGTTATAGCTAAAACGTAAACATTTTTCTGTGCAACATAGTTTATGGAATAGCAATAATGGTTACTGATGCACTTCATCACTCCCATTAATGCTGATACACTGTTAAGGCTTTTTTCCTGTTCCTTACCTGCCTATCATAGGTGTTTATACGTTGGCTAGAAAAAATGCCGGTGTGCTGAAAATCAAGCTTGTCATACAAGATGTTATCCTGTGGGGTTTTCTTTACTTTAACTTAAAAAAATAAAATGTCATGCCGCTTTTCAGGTTTGATCAGTGAAAGGACAGGTTATAAAACACACAGGCATAAAGTAATCTATCAAATAAGTAGAGATGGATGAAATTGCAGTATGTTCTGTGGCAAATTGTTGGCCATTATTATGATGGGTTCTGTGCTTTCTTTTCTTTGGGGGGGGGGGGTTCAGGGAGCCATTTCTTGCCCCTGAACAGGGTATTAACTGCCCCACTAGTATCCTAGAGGAGGGGGCATGGAGAGGGAGGGACCTGGGCCTGCCCTCTACTCTGGGTCCCAGTCCAGGGGCCCTGAGAATAGCAGTAAACCACCTGAATTAGCTATTCCTTCCCCTGGGCTACTTCCCTCTCCTACCCTTCAGCTTGTGAGACTTCCTGCCCTCTTGCTACACAAGCCAGGTGTCTCTTTACCTAGGGTCTGGGTCTTCTTGGTTCCAAACTCCCCTCTGCTCCAACTCCCTCCAAATTCCCCTCTTCTCCTACTCCTTTCAACTATCTGATTGAAGCAGGGGGGTTTTATATTGTGACTGGCTCCAGGTGCCTTAATTGGCTCCTGGTGCTCCAAGCAACTTCTAGAAAACTTGCTTCCCTCTGTAGGGAATAAGGCTTCCCTCTAAGGGCTGGTCCCCACTACGGCTTAACGTCGACTTTAGCGATGTTAAGTCGATATAAACATGTACCCGTCCTCACATGCATGCCATTTGAGTCGATTTAAAGGGACCTAAAAATCAACTTCTGTACTCCTCCCTAACGAGAGGAGTAGCGCTGAAATTGACCTCTCTGGGTCGATTGTGAACTAGTGAGGATGCATGTGACAGCTAGCCTCTGACCTTCCACAATGCACGTTTGCTCCCCAGGGGACCAGCCATCACTCGGAGCAGCCCCGCGGCCCCCCCCCCGGCCGCCCGAGCAGCTAGCTCCGCGCCGGCTCCCCCTCCCCCCCGCCCGCCCGAGCAGCTAGCTCTGCGCCAGACCCTCTCCGCCCGCCCGAGCAGTTCCGCGGACCCCCGTGCCTGCCCGAGCAGCCCCGCGCCGGCTCCCCCCCGCCCGCCCGAGCAACTAGCTCCGCGCCGGACCCCCCTTCCCCCCCCGCCCGCCCGAGCAGCTCCGTGCCGGCTCCCCCGCCGTGCCCGCCCGGTGGGATATCTACCCACAGTGCAACACTCCCTATGTCGACGCTTGCCACAGTTGTGGGGACAGACACTGCCGACTTGCTGTGCTTAGTGGGGATGCACAAAATCGACTCTATACAGTCTGCTTTAAAAAATCGACTTAAGGGAAATCGACCTACTGCTGTAGTGAAGACATACCCTAACACTCTCCTGCTGCCCGCTGGCCATGCTGTATCACAGTCCATTCAGAATGACCCATCCTGGAAATACTATAAATGTGTATGCTACATACATGATCATTCTAGGGTCTATAAATTAGATCTTTGATCTTGTTTATCAAGTTCAAAGTATTAAGAGTTGTGTGAAGTCTTTGAGAGCTAGATTAGAATACTTAGATATTGAAAATGAAGTTCCAGAAGGAAGCTATTAGAGAGTTTCATAAAGTAGTACAGACTGATAGGTTGCAATTCAATCTAGTCTGAATTGATTTACAGAAGATACAGAAAGACAATTAGTGGGCAAAATTTCTATTATCCATTCACTTCTTCCAAATCAATGTGCACACACTCTCCTTCACTGATTACTTGGTTTATCATCTTCAAAAAAGCTTCTGGCAAAGGATGGAATTGAAATAAATTGATCTAAACACTTATTTCCCACAAAGGGGAAATGTTTTTGCTTGTATAGAATGTCAGTATAACATGATTTCTAACAAGCAGTTGACAATGACAGGCAGTATGTATCCTATTGATATTGGATAGAATGCCAAACAACTCTTGAAAAGTGGCTAAAGTTACTTGCCAATAATAGTTGTACTTTCTGTGAAATATACTTTTCACCATATTTGTTCTGTATGATTCATCAATTGAGTTGCACCATACTGTGCTTAGCCTTGCATCCTGCTGTTGAAACCAACAGACCTCCTCCCACATGGAGCACAGCATTCTTTAGGCTTTCCTAATCAGTCTGATGCCATAAAAACTGCAAGTTTCTGTATAAACACCTGTCTTATCTAAAATAGCCTCCAATATTAATTAAAATATCTGTTTTTTACCCTTAAAATAATGGTGCCAAAGGGCTATCACAACTGATACAATGCAAAAGCTGTTTTCAGTTGTGTTTTCATACTTTCACTCCTGTCTTTATAAATAAAAAGGCTCAATAATATTTTCCTATTTCAAGACCGCTTTTTAAAATAAAACAAGTATGGTTAGACTTGAACATCTTAATGGTCAGAAACAAATTTTTGAATGCTGGTGAACACTCAGATCAATAAATTCACTAAAGAAAGGAAATTCCTTCAGGGAACAAGTGTTTGAAAGTCAGTGTGTACAATACTTATTATCCAGGTATCATGTCTGTGTGGCATTCTTTCCTCCTCTTGGGCATGCACATTTTTCTGGTTGCTCTCTTTGGAACCTACTTGCCAGTGGTGTTGGAACAGTTTGTATGGGTTGTGTGTGCTGAGAGCCATTGAACTGAACTGTAAACCCTGTATATGACCGAAACAACCTCAAGCCAAGGGGTGCAGCAGCACCCCTAGTTCCAGCACCTAGGCCAGTGACTAACTTTTCATACAGAAAACGAGGAATACTTGTGGCACCATAGAGACTAACCAATTTATTTCAGCATAAGCTTTCGTGGGCTGTAGCCCACTTTATCGGATGGATAGAATGAAACACACAGAAATAAGATGCATTTATATACACAGAAACTATAAAAAGTTTCCTTCTTTCTAGATTAGGACCTCTCATGACTGAGATAAAGGGTCCACCAAGAGCACAGGTTCTCAAACTGGGGGGGCAGGCCTCCCTTGGGAGGTGTAGAAATGTGTTAAGGGAGGCGCAAGCTATGGGGTGGCTTTTGTGTGTGAGAGAGAGCTATGGTGGTTAGCCCTGCTGGCTGGGGCTTGTGCAGAAGGGCTGAATATATCCACGAGACCGGGATAAAAGCAACAGCTGGACCTCTGCTATGCTGGTGCTGACTGATCAACAAGTTCTGCCACTCATGCTCTCCTCTCACCCCCTTCCCCAGTCCCTCACCAAGAGGTAGTGGGGTTCTGCGTGTTAGTTTCAGGGAGTGGAGGCGAAGTCTGCTGTGAAAAGGGATATTCTGAATATCTCTTTTCACATTGCCACCCCTACTTCTGTGCTGCTGTGGGTGCTGCTTTCAGAGCTAGGTGTCCACAAACAGCTGCTGCCCTCCACTCTGCCCTCAGAGCTGGGTGGAGTATGTTTACGCTTTCCCACCCCCCTCAAGTACAACTATAGACACAAAGAAGGGGGCCCAATCAAATTAGTTTGAGAACCCCATAGCTAGAGGAATGGAATGTGCCTTCATTGCTGATTGGAATATAATGCTTCCCCTTTCCAGTATGTGTTACCATCCAGGATGTTTTTTGACTTGTCACTATTTTTGAATGCCCAGATAGCAGTGCTTGCTCATATTGTTGAGTTTGAACTTTACCCTGGCTCTGTGGCTCTGTCTGAACTTTTAGCCCAGGCTCTGACCTGAACAACAGCCTCTGACCCTTTCCCCACCCCAGCAGCCATGTTTCCTTTGTCTCTCTTATTAGCATTTCTTAAACCGTTGTTACACTGGTTTTAACTGGATTCCACCAGGAAGATCTTGGTTGATCACGCGTGTACATCATGACCAGCTAAGCACTTTGTTGACAACTGTCTATAAATACCGATGTACCGATGTTTATCACAAATAAAGCTGCCACATGCTTCTGAAGCTCTTGGAGCAAAGGAGTGTGTGTGCCCCTTGATCAAAGTATATGGTGTCTGTGTTGTATGGTCTCTGATAGCTTGTGAGCCCTATACCAACTCCGCACTACTCGGGTGCTGGACGGTGAGTAGGATCTGCTATTTTACCTAACAATATCACCTCTTTCCATCTCTTGGTTGGGGGCTGCAAACTTTCCATAGGATGCAGACCTCACCAGAGCTATTTGCGCCTCTGTCATTTTACAGTGGATTATTTGTGATGACCCTGACAACCCGCTGGGATTTGTAGTTGGACCAGAATTTAGTGGTCTGAGTGAAGGTGGTCTCTTTAAATGCCCAAAGATGTGCACTCAACACAAGGTTGTTCATTTCTGCAAATCAGGACCCCCAAACAAAACCCCAGTGTGTGTTTTTGGATTCTGCCAATTGCAGAAGTGGTAACTGTAAATAGATTTTGATCCATGGTTTTGGCTGTTTCATCTCTGAAAGGGAAAGTGATAAACTGTGCCTCAGACTGCAGGCAGTTTTAGTCAGGAAATCATCTCTGTGGTATTTGGAATTTTGCTTGGGGTGTCTATGCCCAGACCTCTTGCTCTGAGGTCAGTTGCAGGATGTTTACTTGAAGATATTGCTTACCTGACTGCCTAGCTGTTGTAGCTTGAATTGAATGAGCTTCAAATCTTTCTGCAAGGTGCTTTTTTTTTTAGTAGTAATCAGTCAGGATTTTGACTGAGGGTTTTCTGTGATTTGATAACTGTATATCATGTAGGTTACTTTTTGTTATATGTACTGTGTCAGTATTGCTCACTTGCTAGTTCCAGCAAGTGAGCAATACTCTTAAAAGTAATAAGGTGCTCTAGGGATCCTGTAGATGTGTGCTAGAACTAGGAATACTGGCTGTGAGATGGTCTAAGGCAGGGTTGGGCAAACTTTTTGGCCTGAGGGCAACATGTGGGTATGGAAATTGTATGGTGGGCCATGACTGCTCACGAAATTGGGGGTTGGGATTTGTCGGAGGGAGTGAGGGCTCTGGGGTGGGGCTCCATGCTGGGACACAGGGTTGGGGTGAGGGCTTTGGGGTGTAGGAGGGTGGGACTGAGGGGTTCAGAGGATGGGAAAGGGATTAGGATGGGGGTTGGGATGCAGGAGGGTGTCGGGTGCAGGCTCTGGACGACGTTTACCTCAAGCAGCTCCCAGAAGCAGTGGCATGTCCTGTCTTTTGGCTCCTACACGGAGGCGGGCCTGCAAACTGTCTCATCTACAGGTGGTGCTCCTGCAGCTCCCATGGTCCCCCTCAATTTTCCCTTTTAAGCAAGAGGATCTTACCACTGACTATTGTAAAACATTCATCAAAGTTCTTAGTAATTCTTTAGGCTGATGTTTTACACCTGCTGTCCTACCCAAAACAGAAAATCGGAAATCAGGTAAGCTACTTTCAGGAAATAGTCTCTTTCAGAAAGGTTACTTCCCATTGGGGGTCTTGTATCTCGTATGACGGTAGAAAGAGTGGCTGGGATTTCTTGAAGTAGCCTAAAGGAGATAGGTATGCAACTCCCATTTAATTATGACCTTTTTGAGAAGTCCCAGTTGCTGCCAGTTTAATTTTTTTTTCTTGGTCCTAATAAGTTTTTTGAGAAGTTGCTCAGAATGTGCTCAAATCTCTGTGACATACAAAAGGAAAATTTCTGAAGAGTTGCAGGCTTTATGAAATTAGAATAGAAAAGTTGCAAGCTAGTCAATATATGTTACAGGCAGCTCATGGTTCTCAGTACACAGGCTAGGTTCCCTTCCCAGCCTGGGACCGAACTCCCTACTTCAAAGTCTTTGTCTTCCACATGATCTTCCAGATACTGAGATGAAGGAGAGAAGCCAAGTAATGATGTCACTGTCCCTCTTTTCTACTTTCTATCAAGTGCTAGAAAGATCTTGCTTTGACATGGGGGCTAAGCAGCTCTCATTGCCTACATGCTCTCTCCAAGGAGTCTCTGAGGTACTGGATTCTTCTTGATGGGCCATCAAAGCCTGTCTGGCCAGTGATAGTTGCTCCTTTGTGGCTATTGAAAGGCAGCTGTGGACAACTCCCAATCCACAACATATAGTAACACACATAACAATACTAAATAACTTCACATACAAATATGGTACATAGAATTCCAGAGGCTATTAAGGTTCAACTGATAAACTCTTAAAATGATGAGGAAGACTTGTGGCACCTTAGAGACTAACCAGTTTATTTCAGCATAAACTATAGCCCCCGAAATCTTATGCGGAAATAAACTGGTTCGTCTCTAAGGTGCAACAAGTCTTGCTCCTCTTATTTACGGATACAGACTAACACGGCTGCTAATCTTAAACCTCTTTTAAAATGATCACTCACAAGGCATGGATTGTAGAAGCGCATCATATGACAGTGGTGAATATGGGGATTTCAGGTTGTTACTTTAAGGTACAGAATATTCATCTGCATCAGTGGCTTTCAACCTTTTCATATGTGGAATCCTAAAAAATTTGAAATTGAGGTGCCAGACCCCTTTAAAAATCTTAGACTTAGCCTGCGGACCACAGGTCAAAACTACTACTCTAACCATTGTGTTAGACACAGACAGAAACCATTCTTTGCATAAATATCCCAGAAATAGTCACATTTGTAAATTTTATCCCTAACTTTGATTTAAAATTGGTTTTTCTTATCAGGATTGTCCACTCTGTCCAACGTTAACTTTGCTTAATAGGCAACGAGAGATGAAAGCAGAATCTGTGTTTGTAAGCTCTAGAAGAATTCAAACTCTCCTGGAAATACCCTATTGACAGTGAAAATGATTCCATATTAGGCACACAAAGCTGGCAAAAGGCTTATTTGATTGCAATCTACTTTAAAGGTTTTCTCCTATGTAATTTTTGGGAAAATATCCTTCAAGTTCAGGAATGTCTCGTTTACTGATTTTTCTCAGTTAAAGCAAGCAAGTCCCTTAGAATTCAAAGAAGGTGGAAGAATCTGATAGCTTATTATCCTTTTTATTACAGGTTTGACAATGTTTATTAATGACAATAGATTTGAAATGAGCATCTTACTAAATGGGAGTCTTGGGCCAGCCTCTGTCCCTTTGTCTTAAAGGTTTGAGAACAGATAATGTGAAAGAATTTGTTTGTTTCCAGATGGCTGCATGCTTGATGCTCCTTTATGTTTAGCTGTCATTCAGATGTGAATGCTGTGGTGATTATAAGTGTCTTCCATTTTTCTGGGTTGAAATGGAAACCTTTTATGCATTGTGTATTAAGAGATTAACTGTTTGGCTGATCAATAGGGAAACTAGAACAATAGGAAGCAACTAGATGATGATGTAGCAGAAGAATATTCTGCTAGCTGAGAGGTTGGGGTTCATGAGGAAATTTAGGAGCGTTCTTCTCAGGTTTAGGAAGCTGATTCTTTTGGAGAAATGAGATTAGTTTGTACCTTTTTTTTGGTCTGTCTTAGTGTGTCACTGCCATCCTGTAAAAATTTGCCATGTTCAGTCATGATGATGATGATATCTCATGCTTAAAAACAAATTTATACTATTGTCCTGCCTGGGTGAAAATGTGACTTTGTTTCTAGTTAACAATGGGTGCAAAAAGAGAGTATAGAAGGTTTGATGTTAGAATGAAGCTTGAGATTCTTTTATGCATGTGTGTGAAACTTTAGGTTTATACCAGGGCTTCTCAAAGTGGGGGTCAGGTCCGCTTTGGGGTTGTGAGGTTATTACATGGGGGGTGGGGTTGTGAGCTGTCAGCAGCCACCCCAAACCTTACTTTGCCTCCAGCATTTATAATCATGTTAAAATATATGAGGGGATTGTACTCAGTCGTGCTATGTGAAAGGGGTCCCCAGTACAAAAGTTTGAGAACCACTGGTTTATACTGACTTCACTAGTGTTTTTTATGTAGTCTGTGGTAAAACTAGGCATATAATTAGGTGAGTTGATGTACTCCCTGGAAGACCTCTGCTTACTACCTGGGGCACTCAGACTCTTGGATGAGAACCACTACTCTAGCAAGTGTGGTTCTCTTGTAAAATCAGTGCAAGAAGATTAAAGCAAAGGAACATGTATAGCCACGGGAAACCGGGTGGCAAACTAAGTCCTTCTCTACACTTGTTGGCCTCTGTTTCAGTCATCCGTGTACTGTACCAGTGCAAACCACTAGCATAGACAAGAAAAGCTGCTTGTGGAGTTTACCCATCGGGGGAGCATGACGGGGGCTAAAGGGGAAGTGCTCTGCCAAGAAACTGAACTTCATCTGAGGTACCAGTCATCTTAAAAGACAAGGGTTTACTTTGTGCAAAAGTTGGTATAAAGTATTTGATATGTCTGGGTGTTTATGCAGATGACATTTTTTACACCACTATAAATGTCATCCCAATATTGATTGCCTCTCATCTTGTATTTTGTCTGTAGTAACAATGAGTTCTTAGTATTTTTATATGTATGTATGTTTTGAAAAGGTTAATGTGGTCAAAACCTTGTTGTCTTAATGACTGTCCCAATTTTAACCTGTACACGTAGATTTAAAGAAGTGAAGCAGCAACCTAGATGGAAATCTTGATGTTCAAATATAGAAACCCAACTTGTGAATTAGATGATTATTGCTGCATCTTGCACTTAAAAAATAATAATTTAAAAATCTAGTTCTCCAAAGTAGTGTTCTCTTTTTGGTTAATTTGAACTACTTGGTATCTGATGTTACTGTTGTGTTTCCAAAGGTTCGTGATGATTCTGTTTGCTGTTAGTGTAATATTGCTCAACAATAACCTTCCTGTTGAGAGATCCCTTCTGGCTTCACTTTTATATGTACATGATTACAGGATTATCCATGGAAAAAGCGAGTGAATGCAAATTCCCCATACCTCTCCCATATTTGCTGCTCATTTTTCTTATTAAACTTTCAGGGCCGGATCTTGACCTTTGAAACATCATTATAGCAACAGAAAGTGGAATTTTGTGTGCTGAGCATATGGTAACTTTTGTCAGCATGTCATCTTGAAATCCTGATTTCCTGGTTTTGTTTTTTAAGTACATAAAAATACCCGCATGTCTGTATTAAAAGGTCCCTAAAGTTGTCCACAGTTTGTCCAGAAGTAAACAGCCATGTTGGAATACACTTCTTCCCTTTATTTCATGAACCAGTTCATAAATGTTCTCTGGTTCAGTGGTGGCTTCTTCAAAACTATTAAGAAAGCCAGGAATACTTGTAGCACCTTAGAGACTAACTAGTTTATTTCAGCATAAGCTTTCGTGGACTATAGCTCACTTCATCGGATGTATAGAATGGAACAGAAGTAAAATGCATTTATACACACAGAAAGACAGAAAAAGGAAAAAAAAAATTGTACATTAGCATACCAATTCTAAGAGGGCTGTTAAATGTAGATGGTCCATTATCACTAGGAGAAAATGTACATTGGCCAAACTGGCCAGTCTCTACACGCAAAAATAAATGGACACAAATCTGACACCAGGAATCATAACATTCAAAAACCAGTAGGAGAACACTTCAATCTTCCTGGCCATTCCATTAAAGATTTGATGGTTTCAGTTTTGAAACAGAAAAACTTCCAAAACAGACTCCAACGAGAAATTGAGGAACTGGAATTAATTTTCAAATTGGACACAATTAACCAGGGACTTAACAGAACTTCTGATTGGTTCTCTCATTACAGTAATTGATTGCATTTCCTGAGTTAATTTCACTGACAACAGAAATCCATTTCAAAAGATGTTTTTTTTTCTCCTAGTGATAATGGACTGTCTACATTTAACAGCCCTCTTAGAATTGGTATGGTAATCTACATTTTTTTTTCTTTTTCGGTCTTTCTGTGTGTGTAAATGCATTTTACTTCTGTTCCATTCTTTGCATCCGATGAAGTGAGCTATAGCCCATGAAAGCTTATGCTGAAATAAACTAGCTGGTCTCTAAGGTGCTACAAGTATTCCTGGCTTTCTTTACGGTATTCTTAAGAGATCAATGCAGTCAATCTTGTATGAATTCCTAGAGTGCCCATTGCTAGTTTAAGTGTTCTGTTGAGCTTGAGAATGAGTTCTGCTGTGTTAACCCCATGAGTGTGTTAAAGTGGACTTGTAAAAATTCTACTCTACCAGGCCTGCTTTATTTATTTTTGATAAATGAGAGAGATTTTTTTTTCTCCATTCCCTCTCCTCTGTCTTTTTATTATGGTAAAAATGAGGTGAGTATAGTGTTTTGGGGTGATAATTTTTCATGACAATTTTGTAGTCATGGTAAAGCCTATGATTCTATAAAAGTTTGGCTTGTATGAAATACGTTGTGGAGAAAAACTGGTTTTCAGACCCATTTTGCTTGCTTCAAATATGTCTTGAATATATTATGATAACCAATTTTCTAAAATGGTAGAAAAAACCTGATGCTAATCCTTCTATTGCATTGTACCATTTTATTTTTGCTTCAGATCATATTTATGTAGTTTCTCTCTCCCTCCTAGATATTGTGGGGATTTCTATCTTCTGATTATGTCATCTTACTGAACAAATGAAACCATTTCATTGTTTCTCTGATAATCAGTATCCATATGTTGGCAGTAAACCAAATAGCGTGCACACATTATCCTGAGAGATCTTATTTCCCATGACTTTGCGTATTTCCTAGATTTGATTCCAGACATAGCTTATGTATTGTAGGCATGAGAGCATTGTGTTTTCCAGTGTAATCTTTGTAGCTACAAACACCCCAGCATAAATGGCGGTGTGACTGGGGTCCCAGGGGCCATGCTGACATTGCCTGATCAGGGCAAACTGCAAAAAAGGTATAGAGATGATCCCCCCCCCCCCCCCCCAAAAGGGAGGTTATTTCTAATAGACTCATCAATCCAGCAACAAAAGAGCTTCTACAACACCTTACTGGTTACCCATAAGCCACAAACAGAGTTTCTTTAGGATCGAACATATTACCCACCAGGTCAATGAATATTTCAGATCTTACCCAAATACATGGTTACAGCCAATTCTTGTTAACTAAACAAAGATTTATTTAAAAAAAAAGAGAATATTGGTTAAAAGATCAATATACATTCACATATGAATAAAAGTTTTAGGTTAGTTTCATAGTAGAGATGGTAAGCTTCAGAGTTACAAAAAGTTCTTTCTGAATAGGTTCCATAGGTTACAATCCAGTATCAGGAGGATCCAGACTGGTGCTGGAGATCTCAGTCTTGTGACTCAAACCTCCCCTGACAAAGCAAAAGCAGACCTGAGAATAGGGCCCAAGAGTTCTTTGTATAGATCTCTGATAGCCTCTTGACAACATGCAGTCCTTGGGTGAATCATTGTGGCTTTGAAGAAGAATCTCCTATTTCCCATGTATACACAGGTAACTAGTTGCATTCATCAGCATAAGGTAAATTATCCATAGATAGTTTACTGCAACTTCAAAGAGAAATATAGACAGTGAAATTATTACACCCAATTTTCATCTAAATGTTAGTATTCCCTTTTGATCTCTGAATCAATAGATATAATAACAGATAGGAACCCTCTGTTTAACATTTAAGAAGATATAAGTAAACACCGATTGCTACAATCACTATCTTCTTCCAGGTTCAAGAATAGCAGCTGTGTTAATCTGTATCCGTAAAGAAAGCCAGGAATACTTGTAGCACCTTAGAGACTAACTAGTTTATTTCAGCATAAGCTTTCGTGAGCTATAGCTCACTTCATCGGATGCATAGAGTGGAACAGAAGTAAACTGCGGCAGGGGATGGGGCGGGGGGTTTCCAGCAGCCCTCCAGGGCTGGGGTCGGGATTGAGGGGAGTTCCAGCAGCCCCCCGAGGCCAGTTGGGGGGGGGGGGGGTGGGGGGTTCCAGCAGCCCCACAGAGGCGCCAGCAGCCCACTGTGGCAGGGGCCAGGCTCACGGGGGTGCCAGAAGCCCATCTCTGCAGGGGACGGGTCAGGCACGTGGCAGTGCCAGTAGCCCGCTGCAGCAGGAGCCAGGGCCCAGACTGGGCTCGCGGGGCCACCAGCAGTCCACCGCAGCAGGAGCTGTGGCTGGGACTGGCCTTTATGGGGGCGCCAGCAGCCCGCTGCGGCAGGGGCACGGGCTACCTGCAGCAGCAGGGGCCAGATGCCAGCAGCCTGCGGCAGCGGCATTGTTTGGGGCCGGCTACTGGCAGCAGGGGCTTGTGACCCCCACAGAACTGGCTCGCGACCCCCAGAGGGGTCCTGACCCCCACTTTGAGAACCAATGTTCTAGTCTGTCTCACATGGCTTTGCTAGCTATTTATAAGTAATACCCTTAATTACTATTTACATACTTTTCTAATGTGGTGTTAAAAGTAGAATTTGGATCATTTAGCCTGCAAGTTGCTGAACACTTTCTGGTTCATGTCACAGGTGGATTTTCCCCTACCCCTGTTTTGAAGATCAATGGGCTTGTTTGTTGTGGTTGGTGTAATGGTTGAATCAAAATGTTATCCTATCTGTGTGTAAAATGTAGTTGTTTTGTTTAATTCTATTCACAATTCATCTCCTTGTTTTTTCTCCACCCATGTGAATGTAGTGTTTCTTCCAGATTACGTTAGAGCAGGCTGTCTATATGTGTATCCTTTGAACATCCTAAAATGTACTTCCTTTTTCACTTGATATATTATATGAGCAGGTGCGATTTTCACTCAAAAATTCTCTTTAATGCTATTAACCTAACCACTGTGAACAGAACAGTAGGGGATGGGTGAACTCGAGTGCCTGGTATTGAATGAGGATATTGATATAATAAGCATCACAGAAATTTTGTGGAATAGTGATAATTAAGGCTACGATTTAATCAGAAGTATCTTTAGTAAAAGTCATGGACCATCCCTGGCAAGAAACAAAAAATCATGGCCTGATCTACACTAAAATGTTAAGGTCAACTCAGTTACCTTACTCAAGGGTGTGAAAAATTTCACACCCTTGAGCAATGTAGTTAAGCTGACCTAACCTCTGGTGTAGACATCAGTAGATATCATCTCTCTCTGGATGGGAGACTCCCTCCTATTGGCGAAAGTAGTGTCTACATTGAAGCATTACAGTAGCATAGCTGCTCTGCCACTGTAGTATTTCAAGTGTAGACATACCCCAACTCAAATATTTGTCTCTGCCGGAAAGCTATAAGCCAGAGCATAATTAAGGTTCCGAATGATCAGTTTTGCTGCTGCCAGTCTTGTTAATTTCATGATGCTTCTCCTCTGCAAAGCTATGGAAAGGAATAAAATGCTGTATTGATTGAAATTCCATTCCAGTTTGGAAAGTATCTTCAACAATGAGAGCTAGAAACTTAGGTTTGTAATAGCTCTCTTTAAAAAATAAAAGCCTAATTTTTACAGAAATTGAGGCTGAGCAGGAAAAACTTGCTATTGACAAATGATTTTTCAAGCCCTAGTCTGTAACTAATCAGATTTTATAAACTGATCATGGTTGGGTCTGGTCAGCATCTGGATAAGAAATATCTGTCTTTTGTGGAATAAACTGCTGCTGCTACATCTCCTTTGCCGCAGAAATGGTTCCTGCAATTAGTTTCTGTTAATATATATTTATTTTTTAAAATATTAAAATATATTAGAATTAATCAAAAATTTAATAATGAATGTCCTAATGTGACCGAGTAAGATTACTGTGTGTGCCTCAGTTTTCCCTATGCATTTCTTAAGTGTCTGTGACAGAATAGGGGCTGATGGTGTTGCAAAGCAGAGAGACTGTGTAAGCAAGTAGCCGACGCCCTCCCCCCTCTCTGCAGGTGTCCCTACCTGAAGCTGTAATCTGACTCCAAGTGGGGGAGGCAGATCACCTGACCTGGCTGAGCCAGGGGGAAGGAGGGGCTGGAGAGGGAGTTTCAGTCTGAAGCTAGCTGGAGTCAGGCAGGGAAGGGCAGAGGGGCTAGCTAGCTCTCTGGCTCCCAAAATGGATCCAGCTGAGGGCTCACATTCGCTGTATGGTCTGTGTTAGACAGAGGTTTATTCGATGACCAATACCTTGTTTTACTGGCTGGCTGACAGTCATGTCTGACTGTGGATTTGGGGTGCAGGACCCTCTGGCTCCCCCAGGAGGGTCCCCCGGGCGGGCTCGCTGAGGGGAAGTGCACGGAGGGGCAGAAGGTGCTGAATGCTCTGAGGTCAGACCCAGGAAGGTGTAAATGGGAACCTCTAAAGCTCCTAGCCTTGGAGACAGGCTGTGTACAGAGAGAGGACGTTTTCCCTCGGAGTCCTAACTGCAGGGGTCTCAAACATGCGGCCCGGGGGCCGCATGCAGCCCGCGAAGCTCTTCCCTGCGGCCCGCCAGGCTTCCTGTTCTCCCCCCCCCCCCCATTGCAGTTTTGCGGGAGGGAGGGGCCAGAAGCAGAGGCTTCTCTGCTGCCTGGCTGGGCCACGCGTGTTTCTAGCTCTGGACTTCCTATATTGCTCTTGCTTTGTTTGCCCAACAGCTGTTGGTGGTGCCTAGTGCTTTCCAGGAGGGAATGGGGAGCTGCGTGCTCAGAGGAGGAGGTGGGGCAGGGGTGGGACCTCTTGGAAGGGGTGGAGTGGGGGGTGGAGCTGGGGCAGCGAGGGTGTGTGCGTGTGTCAGTGGTGCGGCCCTCGGGCCAGTGCACTAGTCCTCGTGCGGCCCTCGTGGTCATTTGAGTTTGAGACCCCTGCCTAACTGGCTTCATAGGGAGCAAGTTCCAGACCATCGCCCGGGCACTCCGTGACACCTAACAATCAGATTTAAGATTTCTGCAGAAGATTCTGTGCTTCCTTGGGTGTAGGCATTACAGTCGTTCCTTGATATGTGATAACTCCACAGTGGACAATATTAATATAGGCAGGCCAGGATTCAGGTGTACTATCCTGTTATTGACGCAGAGCTATGAGGTTAGATCTGGCTGAGGGGCTCTAATAATCAGCAGAGTTGCTAAGTGATTGATTATCAGCTGTATAGTATGCAAATTCCTTGCTCTGATTGCCTGCTCATTTCAGAACTCCTTATCCTTATGCCCCTAACAAAAATCTTCTGATAGCAATGGAGTAGTCTGCTGGCATTTGTACCTTTTTGTGTTTTTTCTAGATCTGCTTAAAGCAGATCTAGGTAACATGGTGGTGTTAAAAAAAACTTTCAATACAGAACTCCATGCAGACGCAGCCGAACTTGGCTGTCTGAGTTTCTCAAACCTCCCCCTCCCCCCATACTCCTCTCAATACTGCTTCTGGCTTTTGAAGAAGGCTATCATATTCTCTTTTTCTCCAACTAAATTTATTTTTTAATACGTATTTGTAGACTTCACCTTTCCCTCCAGTCTCTCACCTTTGCAGGCTGTAAAGTGTAATGTTTTAAACTGTTGTGTGGTTTGACAGATAATATAGCCTGAGGATGTCGTACGTCAGGAAATAACATAACGCATTTTTGTAAAACGTCACCATGGAAAGATTGTGACACTGATTTAGGAGAGACATGATTGAAACCTTTACAAGAAAAATCTCTTACAAGTTGCATTAGTTCGTTTATATGAACATTTTTAGTGTATGTGTGTTTAAATTGGATTACAAAATTAAAATGTATCTTTAATGCACATAGAAATTAAATAGTATTTAATACAGGAATCTTTAGCTCACGATCTTCTTTTTCACCTTTTATTTATTTGTTTTTGTCCTTTGTCATAAACTACATAAACACTTTTTTTGTCTCTTTTCAAAAAGTTTCTTTTAAACCTATTAAATATCCGGCATCCAAATAACCAGATTCAAAATGTTCCCTAACCCTAAGTCTTAAAGCAATAAGGTGTGTGTTTTTTACATTTATGACAAGCTGCCCCTGCTGGATACTTATTAACTAGGCTAATCCCAACACTGTATCTGTGTGCTGTTAGTGCCCCTGTGGTCTGGGTATGCTGTATGAATTTCTAGGCACACTCCCTGGGTATAGACTTTCTGTCTGGTATCCCTTTCGGAAATGGGACCATGCAGTCCAGCTGCCCAGTCCCAAGATTTCTCCAGTAGCTTAAGCACACCCTTCCCAGAGCTCCACTCTTGTGGTTAGTCTGGTGTACAGTTTGCAATTTCAGGGACACATGATGATTGAAGCAAATAATGCACAGATTTTGCAGAAGAATCTGCTAAATGATTCCCACTTCTGAATTTCTCAGTGTCCTGTCTTCTATGTATCTTCCATTGTACTGTACATTCATAAAGACAAACTACAAAAAGAGTAAACAGCACTGTACACTGTGTAAGAGGACCGGTTTCTCAAACGTATTTAACATTTAATATGGTTCTCCTTACTCATAATGTTAAATTTATAGTCCTTACTACATCACTTTTTGGTGATGTTATAGGTGGCAGTGTAGCCCAGTATTTAAAAAAAGAGATAAGCTATTTCTGTCTGAACATATTATGCAAGTTTGGAAGAAATGAGTATTAGGGTGGTATGGCATGGTGTGTGTATGTTTGGTTCGAAACCGTGTACATCAATAGACCCCAGGCATTTCAAGCTGTAGAAGTCCTACAATAAATGAGTAACTTAGTGCACACAATGCAAATTTAATTAAAGAGACAAACCATGTACTCTTATGCTATGTCCAGGCACTTTGAACTTTTGCTTTTGACTAAAATAAATAAAATTTAACAATCAGGTATAGATTATGTGTAACTTCTTTGCTGTTTGAAGTTGGCGGTTGCCATCTAGGAATATTTTAATTTTAGCAAAAGCCTAAACTTACTGGTTGAGTGAAGCAAAGCCTTATACTCACTAAAAGGGTGTTTCTGTGCCTCCCTGGCATTTGTGCATTCATGTGACCTAGCTTTAATTTATGATTTGGTAAATATTTGCATAGTAATTCCTAGAATGCTCTCCCTCATTTAAAGGAGTAGATGATAAACAGCCTTTAAGTAGTTAAACATAAACATGACTTGCAGCTCTAAGGCAGAATGAATATTGAACAGTTATATTAATGTGCACATGTATTTGAGACATGCTGAGGTGAATTAGACAAGGTAATGTTTCAATATTTTTTTCTTTAAATTTAAGGATAATAGGCTGTATAACATAGATAGTTTCCAGGGGGATACTCATGTAATTAGGATTTCAGGAGCTATTCAGAAGAGGCGGCTACAAATTTTTTTCTTAAATGACCCCATTAACACACAAGTGCATTGAGTGACACAAGCATACTGTATGCATTCCTCAGCAGTTGGCTACAGTTCCTCTGTATAGCCCAGAAAGCATTATCTATTATATTAATGTGTTATGTTTTAGGATACTTGTTTTCTTGCTCCACTTAAAAAGAAAACTATTTGGACTTGCAAGCTTTCTGTCAGGAGGGGTTAGAAAGAATCATTCTAGCAGTAGATGCTCCTTAGAAGATAGTTACCAACAAGAGCTGTGAGAAGTAAACAAAAAGAAAAAACCCTCCACATTCTCCTCCACTTCCCAAAATCTTGGCTTGTTATGTGTGAATGTTTTTGAGGTCTTGAGATTTCCTGAGTAGCCTTAGCACCGGTCAAGTAACTTTTCCTCCATTTCAGCTTCGTGAAAAACATTTATCCTTTTGTCAGAGTTAGAATAGTTGAAATTTTCCAACTAGCTCTATCAACCTAGATACATTCATAACACATTTATAATTATCATAGTTGATTCAGTACCCAATAAACAAATTGGCCTAATTTGACTTGTTTGGATTTCAGCTAAACTCATTCAAGTGATGTTGGTATGTGCATTGAATACTGGAAATCATACCATTTAACAATTACAACCATACACGACTGAAAGTACACCGTTCTGATAAATATTGAGTTTGGTTTTGGTGTGGTGTTCTATGATTTCAAGACTGTATTTAAGCTCCTGAAGGTATTCCTGGCTTTATTGATTTTTTTCCTGATGTCCTGGCTTGTTCCTATAACTTGTGGGTAAACACTTTTTTTTCACAAGCAATCACTCTATATATGCCCCCCCCCCCCAAAAAAAGAGTACATGCCACACCTTAGAGACTATAATAAATGTATTTAGCTGCAGGAGAGGGTTGGGGTTGGGTTGCTTGCTACTGCCAGCACCAGGCCCCCGCTAACTCCCCAGGCTATTCTGGACCATGCATCCCCTTGAAGTGTGTGCCCCCCCCCCCCCAAGCATGGTAAGCACAAACATTGGTGGAGCTGGGCCCATGTTCCTAAATATCGGTGAAGCACGGGCGCCACAGGGCCATATAACTCGCTGTTTATGGAACCGAACTGTAAAGCCTGTATATAATGGAAACCATTTCAAGGCAGGCGGTGCTGCAGCACCTTCACACACACACACCCTCCCCCCATGCTAGTTCCAGCACCTATGATGTTAATGCAAATGAGGGATCTTTTAGTTCGTGCTTGCAGTGTTCACCCGGGGGTTACAGTGCAGCCGTTTAGTACAAATCTCTTGGTCCAGATGGGAGGGCAGTGTAGACGAGCCATTACTCAGTCCCTTTACAAAATCCAAAACTGCTTTCGTGCAGGTGTACAATAATTTCAGATAGCTGATTTTTGGCTGCCGAAGAGGGGTATCTGCTGGTTCCATGCATAGTATGTGCCTTTTCTTCCATGCCGACCCAGAATGACCTTACCACTGAGACCCAGTTGTGAACCTTTGAGGAACTGGCTTTTGGCCTTCGGGCCCAATGCTCAAATCTGTCACCGGCTGTTGTGCCCCATTTCCTTGCTCCTGAAAATAGGGTGAATGGTTAAACACATTCATCTTAATATGTTTTTATTAAGGATACAGTCATTGCCTTTAGAAGACATGGTTACTTATTTTCGGTACAAACCTAATTTTTCTAGCATTTGAGTCTGTCAGTAAATATTTTGTATATTAATCCATCACTATCCTGAGCAAAAATGGGGTGATGTATGTACCCTGTCTTTAATTTTACATAAAAATTAAGGCAGGATGTGGCAAAATGTTAAATTAATGAATTATTAGTTGATAGGATATAGTTTTTGTTCCTGAGTGTGTGGGAAGCAAGGTGCTACTTCAGCTAACAAACTTTACAAATTGTTACAGTCAACCCTTCCTTATGTATATAAACTGTTTTCCTTTGGTACAGTCTGTAACTTTGCTATTTAAACTCTAACTTCCCTACTGCAGTCAGGGAACTGTGCCTATTAAGTCTGAATGAAAATACTCCTATTCTACTTCTAGTGGATCGTTAACAAATGGTCTGTAACTCCAATGGTACTCTTCTTAAAAGAGTTATCCCATTACATCAGAAAGACCAAGACCTTTAAAGTCCAGGATTACCCAAAGTATTCTTGATGCTCATAATAGAGAAGATCATAAGGATCCTGTCAAATCAAAAAGTCTAAATAAAATAAACTTTCTAGATCTTACGGTTTATATTTTCCTTTATGGAAAGTTTAGATTCTTCGACTGTTGATGGTACCATCAGAAGTGCTGGAAGTGCTTTCAGGCTGCCTCCTACTCACTTTGAACCGTCTGTGAATTTTTTTGTTAGTTGATTGCTCTTGTAGACCTTCTTTCCTTAAAAATAAAGGTGGTGGTCTGGCTTTTTTAATGTTTGGGGGGCAGGCGGTATGGGGAGAGAGTTGTTCTCATGGCATTTGACTTCACACCCACTGGAGGTGAATGGCTTGTGCCTAACATGCAACTCCAGAGGTTGGCCTGGGGGAGAGTGTTACGTTTATTGCAGCTGTTTAGACTTTGGGTGGAAACAGTTTTTTTTCCTCCTTGTGCTATAAGAATGTTTGGAGTTTGCTGAGAGTGTAAAAGATTCTTCAGACTTGAGAGATACATGGAATAGATGGGTGATTTTGCAAACCTGACTAATTATTTGTGCTTTTGGAGGTGAACCATAATAATTTTCTACAATTAGGCTGTCCATAACAAGTTGATATTGTTGTTTTGTAAACATCAAGTATGAACAACATCTTCTCTTCTCTTACATGATAGCTGCTTACAAGGCTTAAAAGTCATTAGAAACATCAATATGAAATTTGGTGTCTAAAAACCAAATGTTTAATGCAGCCTTCTTTTGGAGGCTATGTTCTTAAGATCCTGATGTTTCACCAAGGGCTGGTCTTCTACTATACAGAAATGGCCAGAAGTGCTAGGCAAAGGAGAAAAATAGCTCCAGAACACACCCCAAAAATTCTTATTTTTTCTACTAATGTTGTTTAGTTGCTCATCTTTGTATTTTAGTGTAAATCTTAAACATTCCTTGTGCTCGCATATGTGAATACTGAAGAGTCTGTTGAAGTTACTCTTGAATATCTTGGTGTTATGTTTTTTTGTATATCTTATTTATGAGAATGAGAAGCTACATTTATATTGGCAGCGTTTGTTTTAGGATGCTTGTGGTGAAAGTTAAACTCTGCAGCATCAGACTTGTGCAAGAATTTGCTTTCTCTTACTTATGCCCACCCACACAAGGATTCTGTTGTTGGATTCTTTCTGTAGTCCCAGGTTACAGAAAAGTTAAGACTTTATTATGGCATGTGGGGGTGGCTTTTAGTTGTTGAGATTTTTGGTCTTGCATTTTGGGCAGCATGTTGCATTCTTTAGGACCACACAGCTTTTCTTCCTAAAACATTGGCATCTTGGATTATAGAAGCTATAAAACATCAAGTAGACACAAACAGTGGAAAACAAAAATATTTTCACCAGCTGTTTTTCTTTAAAAGCATCTTAAAAGCATGTACTCCAGACTTATGTAATAGCATAAAATTTATAACTTGTTTGATATAAACACACTACTCCACAGAAATTTGTGTAATTTGCAAGTGTAATATTTAAATCAAAGGTCCCAGTTTTACTAGCTATGAATACCTTTCAATGGTCATATAAATGTAGGGGATAAGCATCTATTGCTAATGACGCAGTTTTGAGTCCTATTTTATAAGTTTTTATTATAAGGGTCAAGTTATTCTTTTTACAAGATTTTTTCATTAAACAAATTGTTTTGTCCATGAGATCACATATTTGTCTGTGGTGGATGGTGGAGATATATATATATCTCAGAATTTGATAAGCACATTGAAAATGCTCAAAAGAGTTGAATTCTTGGCTTTAAAAAATGTTTTGAGGTGTAATAGTGGTCTGAGATTCAGACTAAGGTAATTAATAGACTGAATTTCATCATTATGCAAAGACAAAACCAGTTTTTATATTTTTGTGGTAGATTTTTGTCATTCAAACGTTTTTAAGATGAACAGTTTTGGTGGGTGGTTTCAGTGCAACATTGGAGGATGAAAACGCTGCCAAATTCCCAGAATATACAGGAGTATTTCAAATAAAGATATTTTTATTGAATTATTAGCTTGTTAAGCCACACTGCACCTTACAAACACCTGATCAAGGAAGACCAAGACACAATATTGAATATATTGCTCAGGGATTGGCAACCTTTGGTACGCGGCCTGCCAGGGAAAGCCCTTGGAGGGCCAGGCCAGTTGGATTACCTGCCACATCTGCAGGTTCAGCTGATTTGCAGCTCCTGCTCGCAGCGGTTCGCCACTCCAAGCTAATGGGGGCTGTGGGAAGTGGCACAGGCCGAAGGATGTGCTGGCTGCCCTTCCCACAGCCCCCACTGTCCTGGGATGGCAAACTGGGACCTGCAATTAGCCAAACCTGCGGACACAGCAGGGAAACAAACCTGCCTGGCCCTCCAGGAGCTTTCCCTAGCGGGCCGCACGCCAAAGGAGCCAATCTTTTTGAATTATGGCTTATGGTCATATGTGGGAGTGCCTGGACTGAGAGAGTGGGATACCTTGATTGTAGTGCATACTAATGTCTTGTATAATATTACCCTGCAACTGAAGATGGTAGAGTGACTGCACTATCCTGGAACTAACATTGGGCAAATATATGTGAAAATTGTAATGTGTATAATTAAAAACTTATAGATTGAGGTTTAAGTATAGTAAAAAGGTGAACTGAATTTTTTGCTCATACAATCATATATTAACATGTGAAAATTCTCTTTGAGAGCTGTACCAAATACTCAATTTCAGTTAAAATAGCATGTGGTAGTAAAGATGCTGTTAATTAGCTATTGAAACTATATTATGGGAAGTAAATTTGCCTTTTAAGTGCTCTTCTGTAAACCCTTTTTCTTGATATGTAAACTTCCTTTTATCAATATAAAATCAGTTCAGTTTACAACTTGTAGGTAAAGGAAAGATAAGGTTGCTAAGGAAAAATGACTTGTTTAAACATTAACTATGTCAGGGTGAAATTGGCTAGCTTCCCAGTAGGTTTGGGTTTTATCAGAGTTTCTGTGGAGGATTATGTGCTAAACCTCAGAAGTGTGTGGGCGGGTGGGAGGGAGGGAGGGGGTTGGGACCTGTTTTCACTTATGATTGTTTGAAGCTTATGGGCTCAATTGTACTACTTCTCCCCTTTGGGACATTGGGTCATGCACCCAGTTTATTTTTTGGCATGCAAATGTGAGACTAAAGTGGGTTCCTATGTGCAAATTATATTGCAAGGATAATTTTGGTGTGACACCCTGTTTGCAGGAGGCTTTTGGCAACTGGGGAGCTGAGCTGCTTGCTGTGTGAGGGAACACAGATTAGCTTGGAAACTTTGTGGTGCAGACAAGGTGGTAGCATGTAATGGACTGATGCCCCAACCCCATTCTGATTTTTTGAGATGCTTAGCACTTCTTGGCTTTGGTACAGATGATAAAAACGGGCCTAATCAAAATTGGTCCATAATGTGTATATGTAGTCAGCCAACCTGTCATTAATGTCTCCTGCTCATGTGCTGTAGAGTTTCTTCAGGTGGCCAGAATCTGCAGGTTTTTATGAAAAATATCACTTTATATAAATATGGTGAGGAACAGTCTTAATGTTCAGGGGGTTATTTTGTTGCTTGTATCATAAGAGCACCCCAACCAAAATTGAGTTTTCATTGTGCTAGATATTATGCAATTAACTTAAAATCTAAATAGACATGGCGGAGGCAAGGGGGTGTGAGAAATGGTTATGTTGCAAAAGAATCAGGATTGTGGCTGACAAACCTCTGGTTAGTTCAGTGTGGTTCTTTTTTCCCCTCCTGTAGCTTTTGTCAGTTTTGTGATTTTGTGTGTGGTGTGTGTTTGAGTATAGGAAATGGGATGGAGAGGGAAGGCTGGAGGGGAAGAATTAATAGAAACAAAAGAGGAAGGGAAAAAGAAAGGAGCAGAGGGGGTGGGAGGAATGTATGTTGATGAGTGTGGAAGGCAAGGAGAATCAGGTTGGACATAAAGGTCCTGTGCGGGAGAGGGCAAGAGGAAGTTGGAGCAATCAGCTGATGACCAGTCTGTCGGGAAGTCAGGCCATGTCTACATTATAGGAACTAAACCAGGATAGTTACAGCACCGTCGCTATGCTGGCACAACCCTGTAGTGTACATGCAGTCTACATTGACAGAAGGGGTTTTTACTTTAGGGATACTACCTCTGTGAGCTATGGTAGCCATGACAACAGAAGCATTCTTCCATCCACCTCCCTGTATCTACACTGGGCGTTAGGTTGATATTTCTACGGCACTTGGGTGTGCTTGCCTTTCCCCCCACTATATTTCAAAATATTCAACATAGGTCAGGCCTCAGTCTGACATTATCAATGTCCAAGAGGTTATAGAGCAGGGGTCTCAAACTCAAATGACCATGAGGGCCGCATGAGGACTAGTGCACTGGCCCGAGGGCCGCACCGCTGACACACACACATACCCTCGCTGCCCCGGCTCTGCCCCCACTCCACCCCTTCCATGAGGACTAGTGCACTGGCCCGAGGGCCGCACCACTGACACACACCCTGCCCTCGCTGCCCCGGCTCTGCCCCCACTCCACCCCTTCCAAGAGGTCCCACCCCTGCCCCACCTCCTCCTCTGAGCATGCAGCTCCCCATTATTCCCTCCTGGAAAGCGCTAGGCACCATCAACAGCTGTTTGGCAAACAAAGCAAGAGCAATATAGGAAGTCCAGAGCTAGAAACACACGCGGCCCAGCCAGGCAGCAGAGAAGCCTCCACTTCTGGCCCCTCCATCCTGCAAACTGCTACGGAGGAACCGGGGGGGAGGGGGGCGCCAGAAAGCTTGGCGGGCCGCAGGGAAGGGCTTTGCGGGCCGCATGTGGCCCCCGGGCCGCATGTTTGAGACCCCTGTTATAGAGGTACAAGGGAAGCCCTGGCTGAACTACTACTTTCTCAGCCTGTGATTTTGCTGATTACCAACTTTGTTAAAGGGTAGCTCTCAGTGCTGCTTCTACCCTTAAAGCAGCTGCTTTTGCTTTTAACTTCCCCAGGGATTTAAATTTGCCCCGTCTTCTAAGATGTAGATTTAATTATGAACTACTTTATTCAAAATTAGTGGGGGTAACTTAAGGGTAGAATGACCTAATTTAACCAAGCAGGTTGTCCTTTTTTTAGCCTGCTAAAGAGAGGAGTTTGCCAATATTATTGATGATTAACTCTGTTTCATTGCTTAATTTCAAGAATGACACTTGGAATTCTCTAGTAAGAAATCCATTTAGAAACTGAAACCTCCTTCCACTGAAGTTGATAATTGTGCCATTGGCTTCAGGTGAAGCATTGTGTAGCATTCTGTTAAAGTTGGGGAGGGGAAGGTGCTGTCTTCAGAGGACTGAACCTTGATTCCTGTTGCAAGCTTAATCAAATTACATGATTAAGCTTGCTAGTTCACAAACATTGTCTTCTGCATTTTGCCTCAGTGAATCCCATTTTCAGTTGTCTCTATTGCTGGAGAGACTTTTGTAAGCAGGAATTCTTGGTGGGTGGTGTAGGTGAGATAGGGTACAGCATGAGTGTGTGTTTTGAAAAACTATATAAATTTTCCCCCAAGTTGTCAGACAGTACATTTTCTTTAAATTACAGTGGTTTTCCAGTGATATAGCATGGGTTCTTGACAAGAAAGAAATTTAATGTGTGTGTAAAATCTATCTAACCTCATTTACATTTGGTAAAGAATTAAAATGAACAGTAAATCAATGCAGATATACATCTTAAAATCATATTGGACATTATTCCATTGATAGTAATCTCACACACAAATTCACACCATTTGTTTCAGTAGATGTCTCTTTGAACTCTTCAACCAGAAATAGTCTGTCTAAAATGGAATATTTTGTAAACATCTTTACTAAAGGAGAGAAAGTAAAAATGGAATACAAAAATCTTATTGGCTTGATGGAACTAAAAAGCTGAAGTTTGGTTTGACAAAATACCTTGTGTTTTGTTCTGCAGGACCCTGCTTATTGGGTGAACATTCATCACCTCGAGTATACAGATGGGGGTATCCTGGACCCAGATGATGTGCTGGCAGATGTTGTGGAGGACAAAGATAAGGTAGATTAAAAGAGCGAGGTGGTGGCAACTGCAGAGTTTGAATTACAATATTGTACTTGCCTTTCCTGTGAATCTTCAATAGCTGTATGTACTTGCTTGGTACTTGAGTACCACGAGTGTGGTGCAGTATTCAGTACCCTTAAATCAAACACATCTGCCTAGACATGTTGCAGTATGTTCTTCATTCAGCGCTATTACAAAAGGAAATTGTATGATCAAAACAGCTGACATATTCACATAAGATTAGTATTTGATTTACAACTTAATCCTTTAATTCAGGACATTTTATGGTTCTTTTGTAGTTTTATTAAACTGGTGTAGTTTTTGATGAGGAGATGATGTGGAGTTGGATGGGATATTAATTTTATGCCAGTAACATTTCTAACTTTTTTAAATCTCTCTCGAGGAAAGTTTGAGAACCACTCATGATAGGTCCTGGATTAATGTGAAGAGCTGCAGCAATTCTGTTTTGTAAATCACATAGAATCAATGTGCTTCAGAATAAAACTGAAGGTCTGGGCAGGCCAAACACACTCCAGTACATTCTAGTATATGTTTTATATGTATTCCTAAAGGCCATGGATGTCCAGTTTGGGAATTCCTGACCCAAGTTATCCTATATGTACATAGAAATAGCTCCCAAGGGATCTGGGATAGGGCCCAGAGATTGGGGAGGCTCTGAAGCAAAAGGTACTTTTGGCAGCTAGCAGGGAAAGACCAACACATCATAGTATGGATATGGGAAAATAGGAACATAGAAAGAACGAGAAGTACTTGTGGCACCTTAGAGACTAACAAATGTATTTGAGCATAAGCTTGCTGTATCCCACAAAAGCTTATGCTCAAATACCTTTGTTAGTCTCTACGGTGCCACTAGTACTCCTCATTCTTTTTGCAGATACAGACTAACATGGCTGCTACTCTGAAACCTCGGAACATAGAGGGAGCCAAAGAGAGGGACCAAGTGAAGTCCGGAGCTGGACAGCCAGGTTTGGCTTTGGCCTGTGGTTAGATCCATCAAGTCAGGAGCCTATCATAGCTGCTCCTTGAAAAACTGCTTTCCAGTAAAGAGAGCTTTAATATTCTTTTCAAATTTTCTGTGGGGAGCATTGGAGCTGGAATACGGTTCCTCTTGGTTTTGGTTCAGGTATCTTTATCCCCACCTGTTGATAAATAATTTGTACCAATGCAGCCTTTGTGCTATACAGCTCAGTCCTGCTCCAGCTACCTAGTGGCTGTCCAAGAAGCTTCCGGTGAAATGGATCACCCTAATGGTGGTAGCATTGCTTTTCTAGCGAGTTCTTCAGGAGCTGGCCTCCACGGTCTTTTTGGCAGAACTTTTCAGCCTGCTGTTTGGGACCATCACTATTCACTGTGATGCTGGAGAGGCTTGAATAGACATGCACATTCCCCTTCCCTGATTAGGAATTGGGCAGGTGGTTGGTCTGGTGAAGAAGATGCTGAGACAGAAACCTTAAGGAAGGCACAGTCAATAAGATGGACAGGAAAAACCCACTATTTCCTTATGTTGATCTTTTAAGTCTGCACTTGTAAAGTCCTTACGGTGGGAGGGGAAAGTTTGCTTCTTACAGGACTGAGGGGTTGAGCAGTAAGAAGTACAAGGTGGTATATAAGTAAAATAGGCCCAATTCTTTCTTTCTGGCCTCATGGATGAGTCCCGGTCAGGATGGGACCTTCCCAGAAGGAATAGGGTATTGTGGTCTTGCCTTGGTTCCTTGACTCCTATCTTCCCTCCTGTGTTCTCCAAGAGGGAAGTTTCTCCTCCCTCAACCTCAGTGGGAGAGCACGCTAGGGTTGCCAACTTTCTAATCCCACAAAACAGGACACCCTAGCCCTGCCCCTTCTTGAGATCCTGCCCTGCTCATTGCATTCCCCCTCCCTCGGTGACTCACTCTCCCCCACCCTCACTCACTTTCACTGGGCTGGGTCAGTGGATTGGGGTGCCTAAATGTGGTTGGCCCTGGGGTGGGACCAAGGATGAGGGGTTTGGGGTTCAGGTGGGGGCTCCAGGTTGGGGGATGGGGCAGAGGGGTTCAGGGTGTGGGAGGAAGCTCTGGGCTGGGGTAGTGGGGGAAGGGTTTCATCTGGGCATGCAGGCTCTGGGGTGGGGCTGGGGATGGTAGGTTTGGAGTTCAGGTTGGGGGGGGGGCTCGGGACTGGGACGTGCTTATCTCTGGCAGCTGCCGGTTAGTGGGGGGGTTGGGGTGGCGGGGGCAGGGAAAGGTTAGGCAGCCAGCAGGTCAGGCTCCTAGGCTTTCTGAGCACTGCTCTTGCTAGCAGGCACCTCCACTGCAGCTCCCATTGGCCCTGGTTCCTAACCAGTGGGAGTGTGGAGCCAGTGCTCAGGGCGGGGGCAGTGTGCAGAGCCCTGTGTCCCCATCGCCTAGGAGCTGGGCCTGCTCGCCACTTCCCAGGTGCAGTGCAGAGCCAGGGCAGGTAGGGACTAGCTGGCCTTAGTTCCACAGTACTGCCGCCTGGACATTTAACAGCCCAGTTAGTGGTGCTAATGGGAGCTGCCAGGGTCCCTTTTCGACTGGGCATTCCTGTTGATTGACACCTGGTCATCCTAGCCAGAGCACTGACAACTGAAGTTCTTGAATACTTTTGTGAAGGCAGCGTTCGAAGTTCATGATTTGTCTGAGGAAGATTCCCACAACAGAGAGTCATGATGCAGAGGTCTTTCGTGACTGGGGCGTTACACTAGACTTAATCTTTTCTGGTTATAAATATGCGGAGGTGCTGGAACAAATTGCCATATTTAAAGAACAGGTGGACCACCAAAGCTCTATGGTATTCATTTAAGTGTTCTGAATAATTTAAGAATGCAGTGGCTGGGGGACAGATTTTTAAATCAGTAGCAGTTAGGCATGTAAATACCTTTTTAAAATTTGGCCCTTAGCTCTTTGCAAAATAATGCAGTGTCATTAAAATCGTTACACTCTAGTCCTTTTACAGAGCATCAGAGATTGTCTTTTAGAAAAGACAATCACGGTTATTCTTGGAGTTACCAGCCAGTAAATTTTGCTTCAGTAGCAGGTAGCCTAGTTGAAGTGATGATTTTTTAAAAAATAAATGCCCCTAGATCATTGCATGATAGCAATAAATGAGCACAGCTTCTGAAAAAGAAAATATGATCACTGATCTATTAAGTCTTGTAGAGTGTGAACAAAATAGCAAATAAGAGAATCAGCAGATAGGATTTTTGAAAGTCCAAATAAGTTCTTTGTCAGAGTCCTCCACAATAGATTATTAAGGAGATAAAGTACTCTTGGAGGTGAGAGGCAAAGAACTATCATAGATCAGAAATTGGTTTAGAGACAGAAAACAAAAAGAAATTTGTTTAGAGATGGGATTAAATGGTCAATTTTCAGAATTGCAGACTGTTCACCGTTGGACTCCTAATGTGTATAACGGTGATGGTTAGTATATTTGAGTAATGATTATTATAAAATTATTTAGGTTATGTTAAGATTGTAGAAAATGCAATAGTAATGTTGAGGTATGTAAAAAAGCTAGCTGAATGAATGAGCAGCACAGTGGAAATGGAAATTAATTTTTGACAACTGTGAGGTTATTCATATTGGAAGGGATAATGTCAACTACTCAGATACATTGCAAGACCCTAAATTAACCAGATGTGCATGATAAAAAATAGTCACTGTGGATGGCTCAATGAAACATCATCTCAATGAGACTGTTTCTGTTCTCAGTGTAGACAAATTTTCAGTGAATGCATATTTTCAGTTTAAAATCACCACTTGTACGTGTATACATGGAGATAATATTTAAATTGTCTCATTAGGAAACCCTACTGTAATTTCTCATTTTAAATGACTCACTCTACCTGCACAGAGGAAAACCAAGCCATGTATACAGCAGAAACATGGTAAATAACATCCAGTAAGGGAAAGAGAGGATTAAACATGCAACAGGTTTAACAGGAAGTTAAAAACACTTCAAAGGTGGAAACTGTAACTGCGAAGAACATATTTGTGCATGACAGTCATTTGCATTTTAAAAACTGGTCACTGCACCTTGAGTGCCAATTGCTCATGGAAATGCCCCCTTCGAGGAACCATCAGATGAATGCTCATTTTTCTGGTGCAGCCCTTTGTTTCATCTTTGGAACGTTCTACTTCTAAAGATAGTGAATAACTAAATGTTCAAGTATTTAACAAAAAATAACCCTTAAAGAAAAACCCTATTAAATCGGAGACAGTTCTTAGGAGGGATTAAATATTTGTTTCTAGATTCAAGTGTGTGTGTGTGGGCATTTTTAAAATCTGCACGCATTTAGGAGATTCTAAATTTACAAAACAGACCATCATGAGGATAGAATAAGGAACACAAGAGCCTTATTCCCACAATGTTAACAAGTAATGTAACTTCAAAATTCCTAATAGAATGATGGTATATTATGGACATTAAGTACCCATTCCTATTTCCATTTAAGTTAATACGAGTTTTGCAATTGAGATAAATGGGAGCAGGACTGTATCTTAAGTATTTACACGATTTACATTTTTTTAAAACGTGATGGAAATCTGGACAGTACACAGTCAAAATATACACAGCCTTACAAACATAAATGCATTTTCCCCATATTTTTACTGCAGACAACTTCTTTACCCTTGAATGTGGCCCTCAAAGAAACTAAGTTATTTTAAAGCTATTTCACCATTAGTAAAAGGAGAAAACCAGTGATTTAAGTGAGATTTTGCAAAATTTGCATGTGAAAGATGTCCGAATATTTCCAAAGACAGTGAACCAAGACCCCTTGGGACCTTCAAGTCAAGCAATGTTCTGACTTCTGCATTATCAGTAGTAATAACCGCAACCCAAATTCTGCCTACCACTTTCACTTGTGCACTCAGTGGGGGTGTTAGTTCACTGGCTGCCCTGTGCCCTGGTAGGGGTTTTTTGTGTGTGTGCTTGGGGTGGCAGCAAAGCCAGAGACAGCCCTGCGAGTTGCGTATATATTTTTTTTGACATCCTGGTTAATCCAATCCTGGATAATCGAGAGTCTACTGTATACAGTGGTTCTCTACAACTCTGTTTGCCTTTGGGTCTTTTGAGTTGCGTACCCCTGACGTAGATAAAGGTGACAAGCACAATTGTGCATTGTAGTGCCACATTTATTAATATAGACTATCTATTATGCCCCAGATTTTCCACATTGTTCTTCCTTGTATTAAATTGTGCATTCCTCCCGCCTCCATAAAATATTTCTTGTGAGAGAGAGAGAGAATGTAGCTAAAAGCTTTCTGAGGCCATGGATGGTGAAGGAATAGATAACCTGCATGTTAGTGTTGGACCAACTGAAGTGTGGCAAGGATCTACTTTAATACTATTAATATAACAAAACAAATAGAGAAGAGTAATCTGAAAAATAAAAATGATTGTGGGAAAGGTCTGATGAAACTGAGGAACCTTTTTACTTAATATGAAATGGAAATATTAACTTTGCTTTTTTTAGAACAATCATACTCAATGATTCACTTGGGGAGACAGATGTTTAGATTGTTCAGGCTCTCTCTCTCTCTCTCTCTCTCTCTCTCTCTCTCTCAAACTGAAACTTCTATTTAAAGAAGGTGTTTAACGACATTCACTGAACATAATGATGTTACAATTTATATTTGACAGAAATTTTTGCCTAAAATGAACGTTGAACTCCTCTGCAATACATACAAGTATGGGGGAGGCGCCGGCAGCTTGCTGGGGCCAGGCTGCGGAGGCCCTGGCAGCATGCTGCAACATGGGCCGGCCTCACCAGAAGCCCCGTGCTCGCGGCACCTCTGGGAGCCTGCCGGGGCTGGGCTGGGGGGTGCACCGGCAGCCAACCTGGCTCGGGCTCGCTGGCAGCCCCTCGGGGCCAGGCTTGCGGGGGCTCTGGGAGCCCACTGCAGCAGGGACTGGGACCGGATGCCAGTGGCAGGGGTCGGGGATGGCTGCTGGCAGCAGACACTCGCGACCCCCGCATAACTGGGTTGCGACCCCCAGTTTGAGAACCAATGTTAGATGTCCTTTATGGCTAAGCAACTGAAAGGGTCTGTTGCTTACACTCAGAAATCGTGCTCTCTCAAAGTCCAAGCAGCATAGAGATCCTCCAGTTTCTTCCGGTTGGGGATTTTTATTCCAGTCTTCCCAGTGTTCAGGCTGATGGGATGAGTTCACACACAGGTGGTCTCTTCATAGGGGGTGGGGACGAATGCAGTTAACAAAGTCTTTGTTCTTTCATGTTTCACAATGACTCATGTGATTTCAGTGTGTCTTGTTGATGGGCAAGACCTACCACTTTCTGTAGGAAATTTTACATCAGTTAATTTTTCTGTCGTATTAGTGAGTTACAGAGGTTTACAATGCAAGCATTCAATATAACTTTGTAACATGGAATTACAGATGTTATAAGCAAGATTAATGCATGCAGCATCCTACAAGCATTTGATAAAGTCTAAACATATTTTTACATTTATAATATATATTTTAACACTGTTAACACACGGTTGATCCAGACTGGTTTCCAGCTGCATATCAGTCAGTGTTCAGTTGATATATAGGGGCTTTGGCCCGAGCTGGCATCAGGTCTGCCAGCATCACAACACAGATAAAATATTTTTTTATTGCTATTAATCATTTTTTAAAAAAACATTATAGTTACTGATAAAGTGGGTCTAAATCCTTTACTGTGAAATTTACGTATGACAATACAGGCCAGCCTATTGTAAAACAAACTCTTGACTTCAATGAAACTTACACCAAACGATGTTTTTGGGTGTTTTCTTTAAAATAAAAATGCTTTTCCTTGTAAGGTGTGGAATGCTGTTCTGGACTGAATTTTTGACACACAATCTTTTATTATGACTTTCAATTAATTAATACCATACCAAAATCATTGTTTTTACATATCTGCTTTCTCTGGCCATTAAATCTGTTGCTGCAAGCATGCATAGAAAACTGACGTGCGTCAAACTCTTTTCAGTTTACTTTGGGCTTCTGCCAGTATCTTAGTTGTAGTCTTGAAAGTTTGAATGCCGTGTTTCAGAAAACTATTCTTCCAAGGGCAGTCAGTTCTTGTATTTCAAGTTTCGTGGTGCTAAAGCGATGATACAGGGATTGCCAGTTCTAAAGTCAGGGATTTTCGGGATGGAAAAGGGGGAATGTAGTAGATATGTAAAAAGAACCCATAAAAATCTTTCAACCATTTTTAAGTGTCATCTTGAGGCAACAGTTAACATCCCGGCCAAAATATGCTTAGATCAATACTGAATTAACCCCAAATATGAGTGCAAACAGGGTGTCATTTTGGCTGATATCTAATGTATCTAGGGGGAAAGAACATCCTAACATTTGCGTGGCAGAGATTGATAACTAAAACTGTTGTTTTTTCCAGCTTTTCTTTAAAATCAAAAGTCTATATAAAAAATCAGTGTGTGATTATTCCTAGTAATACGACTGTAGCTTCTATTCATTCAGTATTCCCATTTTTAGCTTTGCCACCTTCAGGATACTTGTCTGTGGTTCTCCATTCTGTATCTATATAATGTACTAGCATAAGTGCCCGGCGTTGCTCGGGTCAGTCGGAGGTGGGGAGGGGGCAGACAGTTGACATCCCCTGACCAACCCCAACACCCACACCTCACCGCTCACCCACCCCAACACCTTCCCACCCCCCCTGACCAACCCCAACACCCCCCAGCTCACTTACCCCCCGACCAAACCCGACAACCCCACCTGACCCCCCCCCCAAGCAAACCCGACACCCCCACCTGACCCCCCGACCGAACCCAACACCCCCACCTCACCCCCCCGACCGAACAGTGTATTTAATAATCTGTGTGCTACATAGTGCACCGTGAGCCGGGGGGGGGGAGGGGGGGTGTCGGGTTTGGTCAGGGGGTAAGTGAGCCAGGGGGTGTCGGGTTTGGTCTGGGGGGGTGGGAAGGTGTCGGGGTGGGTGAGGGGTGAGGTGTTGGGGTTGGTCAGGGGGTGTTGCAGTTGGTGGGGGGGTGAGGTGGGGGTGTTGGGTTCGGTCGGGGGGTAAGTGAGCCGGGGGGTGTCGGGTTTGGTCTGGGGGGGTGGGAAGTTGTCGGGGTGGGTGAGGGGTGAGGTGTGGGTGTTGGGGTTGGTCAGGGGATGTCGGGTTTGCTTGGGGGGTGAGGTGGGGGTGTTGGGTTCAGTCGGGGGGTAAGTGAGCCGGGGGTGTCGGGTTTGGTCTGGGGGGGGGGGAGGTGTTGGGGTGGGTGAGGGGTGAGGTGTGGGTGTTGCGGTTGGTGGGGGGGGGTGAGGTGGCGGTGTCGGGTTTGGTCGGGGGGTAAGTGAGCCAGGGGGTGTCGGATTTGGTCTGGGCACCTACCCCGACACCTCCCCCCCCCCCCCCCGACCAAACCCAACACCCACACCTCACCCCTCACCCCCCCGACACCTTCCCACCCCCCCAGACACCCCCCCGGCTCACTTACCCCCGACCAAACCCGACACCCCCACCTGACCCCCCCCAAGGAAACCCAACACCCCCCGACCGAACCCGACACCCCCACCTCACTTACCGTCCCACCAAACCCAACTCGGATCCGTCGCAGGCGGGGAGGGGGCCCAGAGCCGAGGGATTCCGGGGACCTTCGCAGGGGGCACAGAGCTGATGGATTCCGGGGTTCCGTTGGGAGGTGGGAGGGGCAGAGAACTGAGGGATCTCCGGGGTTCCGTTGGAGGAGGGAGGGGTGAGCTGAGCGAGTGCGGTGTCTGTTGGAGGGGGTATTATGACATCATCACCACCTAACTGCCCAGCTGATGTGATTGGCCCTGAAAGACTTTCACCCCTGGGGGGCGTCAGAGGTGAGATCCGAAAATTTTTCGACCCTTACGACCATCTAGACCCCAAGACCCCTAACTGTACCAAATTTCAAGTCTCTGGCTCAAATGGTGCGGGAGGAGGTCGCGGTCATACATACATACATACATACATACACCACTTGACTTTTATATATATAGATGTCTGAGGATATACTTAAGTTAACAGCAATGATATGTAAGATGACGTAACATTGTTCTCCCATGAGTTTAAATACTCCCTCATGTTTTGCCATTTACTTAAATTTCTCGGGATGAAAATCTTTTACCCATATTTGGAAAATGTTGCTAAATGGTATTTACATGTTCTTAACTAATTCTCAGCAATCGAAATGTAAAAATAGAAATGTTTTTTAAAATGTGGAAATGATTCTCAAAGTAGCAGTTATATTCCAAACATCCTTCAGTAGGAATAAATATTGTACAGTATGTAGTTACCCCGAAGTGGCAGCTATGTAGTTAGTATCTTTCACTTAAGGAGGAAAATAGTTTTTAAAATAAAAAAATTACCCCTCACTATTCTTGTGTTAAAGCAGGAATATATTTGCAGGAGCTGTTCTAATAGCTCTTCCCAATATTTCATCAGTGACTTCAAGTTTGATCTGGAAAAAGATTCTGGTTTGTTGGAAAAAAAACAGCTATGTGAATCTCCACACTCTCTTGGTTTGCAAAGACTCAGAGGACCTTTTTTCTCTCATCTTGATTTTAGTTGGATTGCACGTTCTGAGTTTCTCTAAGTTTTTAGATTTGTTTTAAAAACACACAGCAAAACTGCTAAAACTAGTGATTTTTTTTCACTGGATTTTGTATTGAAACCTGTAAACGCTGCGTGAGTTCTGCATGATTTTGTTGTGGAAAATTCGCTAGGTCCTAGTTTAACTTTTTGATGAACTAAGACCGAAAGTTGTTTTTTAAATTCAATAATTGCCTTGAAAAACTTCTCTAGTTCCTGTTTTATATTTAACACCCCCACCAAACCACACCCTTTCTAAGGGTGGGAGGAGGGAAGAGGTGATTCTATGGGGTCAATTCTGCACATTTAGAGAACAGAATGTCTAGTTTAGCCTCTCTGGGAAAGGGGCGTGTCATGAATATAGCTATTTAAAATGTAGTTAGTCAGTTCGCCTGAGCTGGGATCTGACCAGTGAGTGCTAGAGGGAAAAATTCAGTAACACTGAGTATTTACTGGACTAAATGTTGCTTAGTAGCTCATTGTTTCTTGCAGAATATAGATTATGAATCTCTGCATTTTTATGAAATTTGTTTTAATTTCTTGCTGCAGAGGTGCCATGCATTATTCAAGGTTATAAAATGATTTGGATTTCAGGAGCAGTTGGATTTGCTGATGAGGATTTCAAGCTGTGTAATTACGAAACTGTATCCACATAGGCTGGAAGTTCAGAACTCATTAGCCTAATCATTAAAATAAGTGTAATATTACATTCCATGATATGCAATTACAGCATCGTATACTTCTTGGATACTGGAGGCACTCTTGTGTTTGACTTCATGTTTCATAATGTGCTTCATAATGTTCATGGCTGCATAACTGTAAAACTGGTCATCTATTACTACTTAGCACATTAAAGAACAATCACTTTTATAAATTTAAAGCCATATTGCCGTTCCTGTTTGAGTAAATTAACCTCTTCTTCACCCATTGAAGCTTTAAACGTCTTCAGGTTTAAATGCTGTAAGTTCAGGTGTCATGGTATTTTGTTAAAATAGATATGCTTGGGGCATGCTGCAAAGAATAATTGGTTATTTCAACTAAACTACCAGAAGCAAATGTGATAGAAGGGACACTTATGAACTCCAACATTTTAGGAAAAAAATAAAAAGTTAATTTAATATTTTTGTATCAAAAAAATCTTTTATCCCAAATTTTCTATGAACTGTGGGAGTATTTTTTTAAGGATCAATTCAGACTGAGAAGGATAAAGCATGTACTGTATCTTGAATAAATAACACCAAATATTTGAAAGCTCATAAGTAGCAATTTGTACAATTAAAAGCTTTGATTAGTAAATATGTCTGTTAAAAATGTGACTACCATGGATCTTTGACTGTCACTCACCATCTAATATCAGCCTGCTTTATTAATCAACATAATTGGAGTTTCATTGCCTGTTTAAATGTGAAGAATGGAATTTTACATCTAGCATCCTTTCCGCTTAAAATTACAAAGAAACCTTAATGAACTCTGAGAAGGTGAAAATATTTTCCACAAACAATGCTTGGCTAAGTTGATTTTTAAAACAAAAACAAAAAAAAGTACTGACATCACACAAGCTTTATTATTATTATTATTATTATTATTATTTATTTATTATTTTTAGTAGGGAGAAGGTTGTGGGGCTGAGTTCTTTCATTCTTGGAAAGATTCTAAATGTCAAAACATTATAAAATCCTCAGCCTAAAGACAGGAACACCAAGAATTGCAGAGAGCTTGAGCAAGCCTTCATGTTTTAGGCCTTGGCTACACTTGCAAGTTATACTGCAGTAAAGCTGCCCAGAGCGCTCTACTTCACTCCCCATCCACACTGGCAAGGCACGTAGAGCGCTCTTGACTCCCTGGCTAGAGCGCTCCTGGTATTCTGCATCCCCGAGAGGAATAACGTCTGATGCGTCTTGGCTGAGATGCTCCAGCGTCAGTGTGAACAAGGGTTGCATTACTGCTCTCTGATTGACCTCATGATATCTTTAAATCAAGTGTCCACTTTTCTCATTGTTTTGAAATCGGCTGCAGTAATGCAGATGTGCCCTTTGAAAGCTCCGTTTCTGACATCCGGGTGCTTATCTGCTCCGAAACAAAGAAAACATTTTACTGAGGAATGTTGTTTGCTTTTGAGTGAGTGACGGAGAGGGGAGGGGGGTGGGAGGAAGAGGCGTCTGAACTTAAGACAGAATGCTGACACACTCTCAGTACCCCAAAAACCCACTCTTTCTCCACCCCACATACACACGATGCACTCCTTGTAACACTCCACCCCCCCATTTGAAAAGCACGTTGCAGCCACTTGAATGTTGGGATAGCTGCCCATAATGCACTGCTCCCAATGCCGCAAATGTGGCCACGCCAGAGTGCTTGCAGCTGTCAATGTGGACAGACTACAGCACTTTCCCTACTGCACTCTCCGAAGACTGGTTTAACTTGAAGCGCTCTACATCTGCAAGTATAGCCAAGCCCTTAGTGTATATTAGCATTTCCCAGTTTTAATGTTGTTGTTTTTTTCCAACTATTTATGTATTAAAGTGGGTTGGGAAAGGGGGAGGGAGGGAGGAGAGAAATGCATCGTGAACACAACAGTGTTGAGCACCAGTTGTGGGATCAGATGAAAAGTAATGTAGCATAGGAACAGAACCTAAAATTTTGCTTGTGGGATGTGAAACGCCTCATTGGTAAACATTAGGGTTAAAGTTAAATAACATGCACATTTGGTAGTAAGTACTTTCCAAACATTTAAATAGGGGAGTTGTCATA
Source organism: Sternotherus odoratus (assembly GCA_032164245.1). Taxonomy (NCBI): domain Eukaryota; kingdom Metazoa; phylum Chordata; order Testudines; family Kinosternidae; genus Sternotherus; species Sternotherus odoratus. The sequence goes on along the minus strand of JAVMKO010000011.1, from coordinate 14,127,011 downwards.
AGTGTAAAGTGCTGGAGAGGGTTATTCAGTCTGTTAATGTTACCTGAGAACAAGTGACGTAAGAGCTTCCCTGCCACGAGGGAGGGAGAGAGTTTTTTAGTTTCAGTTCTGCCTGCCATGCCAGCATGGGCAGGGTCCCAGAGCTCATCTCTAGCTATGCAGAAACTTTCCTTCTTATATTCCTAATTAGCTGACTGTAAGTGATATTTTGATTTCCATAAGTTCTGTACCTATTTAGGGTGTCTCTATCCTCTTCAGAGGGGAAGTTAGAGAACTCTAGATTGTGAAGTGTACTGTAAGTCCATGTTCTATTCTCTTTTCTTTATTAAATCTTTTTAGAGATAAAAAGCGTTTGGTTTATTTCCCTTAAGGTTCTCTCTGGTTTCAGACTGGGGAGGGAGGAAGGGGAGTAGGTATAAGGACCAGCTCAGGGTACCAGCTTAGGATCGGAGTCTCTCTCTCTCTCTCTCCCTTCGGTCGAGATGGATGGAGGGAGGGAGATGGAGTTAGGGAGGAGTCTGGGTACCCCACTCCAGGGCCTTGGAGATTTACCCAGATGGTGGCAGCTTGGGTTCCCCAATTTCCAAACTGGTAGAGTGTGGGATCGGGGGGTGTAGAGAACTAACTTAAGCTGAGAAGCAGCTGGAGTTAGTTGGTCTGGCATAAAAAAGTCCCTTCTCTGTACCCAGGGTTTCAGAGAAGGGGGGTGACACTCTTTCAGGAGTGGTTTGTGAAAATATGTGCATTCATTCTGAGGGGAAAGATTTTTGAAAGATTAGGTTTGAAATTCACACTTTTTAAATAAATTCAATAGTAAAACATACATTTTTGCAAGTATTTAATAAATTTCTTGAATGTGTTTGAGTATTTATAATGTGTACTACTACAATATATTTCTTTTGGTGAGTGGATTTCAGAGGTGATGTGATCTCAGTGGGAATACTAGTGTGTTAAGTTATGTCTGCGCTTAAGTGTTTGCAATGGTACTTAATATAACAAGACTAATATACTTTGACATAGCAACTGCTGCAGTATTCTTAATTAGATATAAGGAGGTATGCTATGTTTTAAGCAATTAAAACATAATTCTGTGATTTGGGCAGCTGTTTCACTTCCTACACTATTTTGTATTAGTTTTGACATTCTATGGCTAAAAGTGTATAGAACATTTTCTCTATTAATTTCCACGGGACTTTTTGTAGTAAGCAAATATGGTGCTAATGAATCTTATGTGGCATTTGAAGTGAGAATACAAATCACTTTTACACAGCGGCAGGTGTGAAGAGTTAGGGACATTTGCTTTGTAACTTTCCTCTTTTAATGGAAGTCTGCTACTAATGGGCTCGTGTAAGCATTATTACAAGGCAGATGCTTCATGAGAGAAAGCAAAGAACATCAGTGCTTGAGTTCAGGCTGAGACTACTTAGACTTGAAGATTAATGGACTTAGACCATGTGAGTTGTAAAGTAGATTAAGGCACTCTCATAAAATTTACATGATCTTTTCCATAAGTCCCACATTTTATGTGATACTGATTCTTGCACATCACTCTCTTCAACTTAAACTGGTGAGTACAAATGAGGGGGCAGTAATAGTTGAAGATTGTCCCACAGAGGCCCTGTGAAAAGCATTTGGAGCAGGGTGAGCAGTTCTCTCAGCATGTACATTCCTCCTAGCCTGGTGGAATTCCATGAGGAAAGTTCCATAGCCCTCTTGGGGATGGGTTAGAGATTGGAAGTGGTGGAGACATGGGAAGAGACCTGCTGACAGTGTGATTCCTGCCAAGGCAGAAGGTTTGGCCACTGTGCAGAGGGAACAGCCAATGACACTTAACAATCAATGGCATATTACAGAAAATAAAGAACACTTTATATACAGTGTAGCCTTAATGAAAATAAGATTGAAAGGCCTGACTTACATTCATAGTTAACCTAGACTTTTAAATTCTGTTTTTATGTAGTATCATCTTTGTGCTAGACACTGTTATAGTATCCAGACACAGTGGATGGATCAAAAATGGGTAGAAAGCCTCAGCCTTTTTTCCTTGCTTTTCTGTCGTAAATGACAGGGCCTTATTGTTAATGTAAAACTTTTTGCTTTTGTTGAAGCAGTTAACTTTCTGCGAATTCTGCTGCATATTAAAAAGATTTATTTTTTCTTGAACTGAAACAAGTTGTAGGTGGCTGGGCTGGTTTTCCTGTATATTCTCCATTTCTAGAAAATTGTAGTGAAGTCTTGATTTTAAATGTTTCACTTGACATGTTTTCTGAAGCAGATGCTATTTTTCTTACCATTACCACTGTTGAGGAACAAAAAATATTGGTATTGCTACTATTGACAGCATTTGATCAATTAAGTAACGAAGCTTGTACCCTAAACCTCCTTGTTATGTTGCTTATACTTTTAGCATGTTCCTTCTTTGCTGTATAAACACTTTATTTTGTATTTTAATTTTTAATATTCTGCTAAAATGGCATTTGGGAAAAAATAATTTGAGATAATTTGAAAATTCAGGTCTTTCTCCATTTTGATTCCCTTCTCCCTCCCTTCCCCCCACTTGGTGTACAACTGCAACAATAGCTCCACAACATGGCTATAGTTTCCCCTTAACAAACAAATGAACATAATTGCTGTTTTGAGGACCAGTGTTTAATGCTTCTTTTCTCTTGTCAAAGTTCAACTAATTAACTATAAAAAGTGAAATAAAAATCTCTCTATTACATTTAAAATGTTATCTCTCTCTTCATACAAGTACTGTAATCTGATATCCAGGAATAAAACACTTCAGCTTCAAAACAAAATCAAAAAGGTTAAAACATTCATAACTCCATGGCATGATAATAGCATAACACATGCATTACAATTCAAGAAACCTTGATTAGGCCTGTTTCTATCTTTTCTGTTTTGTTTCTCTGATGTAACTCTGTACTAGAGGTGTAATCTCAATGTAATATAGCTAACATTCTTGGATTCTTTCTTTTAAAAAAAATAAATAAAAAAAGATATCCCCTTCAGACAGTTGAATTGGAATCTGGTTCAGAGGAAGCTATTAGTCCTCCCTCTGACGAAATTCAGATAATCAAGATGCTATCCAAAAAGGTAGGGTTGCAGCCAAGGCAAAATAATAGACCATATAAACAAGATGATGAGTGGAACAGCTGTGATAGCAACATAAGAATTGCTGTGTCAGACCACTGATTGATTTAGTCTGTTATCCAGTCTATGACAACAGCCAGTCCCAGATGCTTCAGAGGAAGATGAGGTATTCTGTTTTTTTTGGTTTTTTGGGTTTTTTAAAAATCTTTGTCACGGTACGGTTTTTTTTAATCCCATCAGTTTTGTTAACCGATATACTGTGTAACTATGGGTATTCTCATTTATTCCCTGTAAGGTGGCTTCTTATTACCACACACCTGTGTCTTTCTCTGTGGAATCTAAAGTCAACACTTATGTCTGTGTCTCTGTACAAAGCTTCATTTTCCCTGAGTGTTGGTGTATGTCAGGTTGATTCCAGGCCAGAACTCACCTTGATCAGCCTGGAAGCAACACTGGCAGGAGTCAAAGCACAAGTCTGTGCTAGCCTCCTTCCCCACGCTCCCATTGGACCAGGGCTGAACTGCACCTGGGGCACTGCAGATTCCCCTCCACTCATGCGGAACCTCCCTCACTTGGCCAAGGATGGTTTAAAAGTAGTTCTCAATGACTTGTGACTCTCCCAGGAATGATTTAGAGCCTTGATTGGGATAGGGCCTGTGCCCGGCAAATAGGGCTCAGGAGAACCTGATTGTAATTTATTTTCTGCATCTCAGATGAAAAGATAGATAAATATAATTCTCTCAAATTTGAAAGGAGGAGTACATGGGAGGAGGGAGGCCAGAGCCTGGAGATTAAACTTTGAGATTACAGGGCCTGAGGCCTCATGAGAAAAGAGGAAGGGGAAATGTTAGTGTCTGAAGAGGCCATGGGCTAGGTGAGGGGAAAATCCTTGACAATGGAAGGAGTGGGGGTTTGTACTAGATAGAAACAACCTGCCATGGTACTGTCTGGATGGATTGATGGTCAGGGTACTTTTTCCTGGTAGGAGAAACTTTTCAATCACTGGTTTGGTTTGGGAGGTGGTGGTGTTGTAATATATACTGAAAGTAGAATTCTAAACGGAACTGCTGTCTGAGTAAAGTCTGCAGGGAATGTGAATAAAGGTGAGCTGGCAGACTGCACACCAGTGCTGTGTAGTAGGCTGTTGCTGGAGCAAGGAAAAGACAGCTATTTCTGAGCTGCTATCCTGTTGCTGCCATCCGATCTGGAGAGGCGCTAGGCTTGGAGACTATTTCCAGGTTGTTCAATCAGAGCCTGGATCTAAACTACAAACATATGTCGCTGTATCTACATCACTCAAGGGTGTGGAAAATCCTCACTGTTGGGCGATGCAGTTATACCAACTCCACTTCCTGTATTGACAGCACTAGGTCAATGGGTGGGGCTTCTCCCAGCAGCATAGCTATATGGTTCTCCTGTTGGCACAGGTAGCATCTTCACTAAGTGCCTCAGGGTTGCAGCACAACTGGGGCAGCTGTGCTACTGCAGTGCTGTAAGGATAGACAAGCCCCAAGGGTGGAAGGCACCTGGATGCCTTCTTCACCACCCATATCTTTGATTTGCTGTCCCAAGGGAAAAGTTAGTAAGAGACTTTTCCAACTTTTTGCTCTAAGAGTGCAGGTAGGAGACAGTGACACTCCTAGGATGATCAGAGAGAGGAAAAGAGAGTTCACTGGAGCATGGTCCAGGTGTCAGACAAGAAGCATGTTTAAAAAAACATGTTACTGCTAAATTTTGTTTCATCACACGTATTAGCAGTTTGGCAGTGGGAATAGGCTGCCTTTTCTGGTTATCGTGTGTGTGTGGTAGGGCGAGGGGGCCAAAGGGAGGAAGATGCAACAAGATGTGCCAATCAGCTTCCATTGTGGCAGTTGGGCAGGTAATGCATAACATCTGTGTATGTGTGTGTATATATGTGTCTGTGTGTATATAAATATGTATGTACTTTGTCAACATGAACAATTAAAGTATCTACTGGGGGAACAGAAATTTGAGAGAGGGCTATTCAATCTATCACACTAGAGACAAGAAGATCCAGTGTCTGAAAGTTGAAGCTAGACAAATTCAGAATAGAAACAAGATACAAATTTTTAACTACGAAGGTAATTCATTATTGGAACAACCTACCAAGACTGTGGTGGATTCTACATTACTGGAACGTTTTTAATCAAGAGTGGATATTTTTTTAAAAGATGTGCTAGTTCAGAGAGACAAGGTGCGGGAGGTAATATCTTTTATTGGACCAGATTCTTGGGTGAGAGAGAGACACTTTCGAGTCACACAGAGGTGAAGAAGAGCTCTGTGTGGATCGAAAGTGTGCGTCTCACCCACAGAAATGTTATCCCTTAAGAGATTACTTCAGCCAACTTGTGTCTCTAATAACCTGGAGCTGACAAGGCTATAACTACACTGTATACAACGTGTGCTAGTTCAGAGGTGGGCAACCTGAGCCTGAGAGAGCGCCAAAATTTACCAATGTACATTGCCAAAGAGCCACAATAATACGTCAGCAACCCCCCATCAACTCCCCCCGCACCTCCCATCCACTTGCAGCCATGCCGATCAGCACTTCCCCCCTGCAATTCAGGATCAGCTACTTTCGTGGTGTGCAGGAGGCTCAGGAGGGCATGGCAGGGTTGGGGTGGGGGTGGGAATGGGTGGAGAGGGGGCAGGGCCTGTGGCAGAGCCTGGGGTTGAGCAGTGAGCCCTCTTCTTCCCCCCTCTCCCCCCTCCCCCCCCTCCGGGCACATTGGAAAGTTGGTGTCTGTGGCTCCAGCCCTGGAGTTGGTGCCTATACAAGGAGCTGCATATCAACCTCTGAAAAGCCACATGTGGCTCTGGAGCCACAGGTTGGACACCCATGTGCTACTTCAAGCATAGCTTGTTGGACTTGAAGCAGAAATTAATACAGGATGGTCATATGGCTGTGTTAAGGTCAGAAGGGCTCACTGTAATCCTAAAATCAATGAATCGATGAACTTCTTACAGTCATTCACAAGACTTTAACATGTGAGGAGTGCAGAGTAGTTCACATATACAGTAAAGTCATTGCTGTTGATAACACTTTCCTGCATTAATTTTCACTGAATTTTAAAGCTCCGATTTTACAAGTTCCTGTTATTCTTATTCTAAGTTTTATTGTCAAATCTTCTAGCATTTCATTATGGGTTGTCATTTATGGGTTTTTAGAATATAGTTTTTTTCCCACACAATTAGAATTTACATTTGTCCTATCCATGCTTAAGTCTGTAATATAAAGGTGTACATTACAAATGGTGTCTACCTTTATAGTTTAAGGGAATCCAAAGTTAGTAAAACAAAGAACAGAAAAATGCTTTTGTAGAGACTATAATAAAGGGTAGTTTCTAAACTAAAATTACACATTTCATTCATTATTGTAGGGCCCAAAAGCCCCAACTAGGTTTTGAAGCTGCATTGTGCTGGTGCTGTTCCTGCCCCCAAGAGTTTACAATCAAACTTACGACAAAGTAGCAAAGTTTATTTTAGTCAGAGGTAGGAGATGTAATTTGTAAACGCACGGATGGAGTCAGTTAGTTGAGAAGGAACGTGCCATTTTATATAGTCTGTTCTTATCCAGTAGAGTACTGGAGTAAGGCCAGCTAACTTTCATGTGTTAGCTTTGCAAACACAAATATTTTTTCCTATTGTTGCTTCCTTGACTTCATGCTGCTGTGTTAGAAAATAGTTTGGTTTTGCTCGTGTTGAATCAATATTACGAGATGGACCGTGTAAAAAGGGACATGAAAGAGGAATTTACCTGCTGAACTAAAGCTCTTTTCTCTACATAAAACTCTCAATATATTGCAGTACTTATTTTTCTTTTAAAACACAAATTAGTATTTTTTCTAATACATTATTTATACCTTGCATCACTAAGTTATAACTTGCATGTGGATAATAAAGCTCCTTCTGGTAGACCATTGGTGTAATCCAGTTGATACTCACTTTCTTGGAAGACATTTCATTACAGAAGGTGAAGACTTGATCATCTTTTGCAGAAGAAATTGTCCTCATTTGCTACTGATTTGGGATCCTGTCCTTAAGAAACACTGGGGTTAGTTTGACCTATGTCACTGGCAGCCCTTCTTTAAAGTTATGAATGTTTGACCTCCTGGGACTATACAGAGATTAGTGACGGTCAAGGAATCAAAAAGCGGTATTTCACAGTCCTGAGATTTTCCTGATCTCCGTGTTTTACACGTTAAAATCTATGGAGTCTTTCATTTGATGCAAGTGTATTTTGTATTAAACACTTTTCAAAAGTGTTGTTAGTTGATATGTGTCTGTCTTCTTTTTGCATTTACGTTCAGCCTTTGAAGAATGTTTCCAGAATTTCCATTTATATCTAATATTATTCCATGGCAACCACTGTAAGTATGGAAAGTCTTGTACAGCCAGGAAGTGCTTGTAGCCTAATATAGCATTATGATAATTGGATCAACAAACAATAAGGCAGCAGGGACCAGGTGTCTTAAATTTCACAAAAGGCACAACAATATATCTTAAGTCAAGCTGTTGGAATATGTAGAAAATATGGTATGTGAACAGTTTTGATCACCATGTATAGGACACTGAGTTTCAAGATTATCAGATCTATATGAAATTAAAATTTGCCTTTTGACTTTTCTCGTAACCCTTATGTAAATTTATGTAGTTCGTTCTTTCAAAACTGATTACAGTCATTGCAATAGTAGTGAATAGATCTAAGATGGGTAGGCAACCAGGGAGCCAAAGGCGGCAAACATGCTGATTTTCAGTGGCACTCACACTGCCTGGGTCCTGGCTAACGGTCCCGGGGGCTCTGCATTTTAATTTAATTTTAAATGCTGCTTCTTAAACATTATAAAAACCTTATTTATTTTATATACAACAACAATTTAGTTATATATTATAGACTTCTAGAAAGAGACCCTTTAAAAATGTTTAAAAGTATTACTGGCATGCAAAACCTTAAACTTGAAGTGAATAAATAAGACTTGGCACACCGCTTCTGAAAGGTTGCTGACCCCTGGACTAGGGATTAGAAACATGAATATCTGCACAGCAATATGCTTATAGAATCTTCCTTAATCTCTAAGGGACAGGCCCTCACTTTAATCTACTATGTTCTGATTCAAAGGTCGTCTTGGAAGTGGAAATGGTATGTCTATCTCAGGTTCAGTTTAGTTGCTAAGAAGTTAGGTCACCTATTCAAACAAGAGTATAGTCGAATCAGACAATAATAAGATAATGTGGCTAAATGAGGTCAGAATTCTCCTTTAGAGATCAGGGAAGATTCTGTCAGGGTACTGCTGAGTAGAAATGTGTGCTTTGATTAATAACTTTGTATGACGTTGGATTGGATGAAGCAGCATACTTGGCTGCAGTGTTTTGGATGGCAGGTATCCCAAGCTGCCATTTTGGGGAGACCTCACATGTAATTCTCTCTTGGTATTGCTTTAGGAGTTCCACTGTCAGAGCTGGCAAGGAAAATGGTAGAGAAGAGTAGTTATAATTTTGTAAATGAGGTTTCTGTGAGTCATTCTGCACTACACCAGTTACCCCTCTGCCTACATATCCAAGGATTTTGTGCTGCTGACCCTCACCAAAGTATCCAATTGTTGGCTTAATTCCATCTCCCTTCTCTCTCTCCTCTCCCCTCCCCACCTGATTTCACCAACCTCTTTCCAGTCAAGCTTGTTAAGATCTGCAATGAGTTTTTCTGATAAGGGTTTTTATTGCTGCTTTGCCCAAGTGAAACCTGGTAGCCAGCAAACCCTTCTCTATTGGGGCAGTGATATTGCAAAAAAAGTTAGTCTTCACTGTTGGAAAGAAGAAAGTTTTTTGGTTTTTTTTATACTCTCATCTGGTATAGTGTAAAGGGTCTCACTGAAAGCTAATGAACCATTCCACTGCAGAGCTTAGGAAATTGAACAGTTGGCCACGTACAGAAAATTTGCACCGGAAGTCAAACTACCTAGAAACCTGGCATTTTTACTTGAAAACAACTGATGAGTAGAAATGATTCCATAATATTACAGGGTAAAGCCTATTAAAAACATGAGATACTTGGATGTAGAGACTGTAGGATCTGTCTGGAAAGAAAAGAATCAGATTCTGAAAATCATCTTGCCTGCTTGATCATAACTAATATCTGAGCACCTACAAAGCAATAGGATCCCAGATTGAGCAGAGTTCATCTGTGTTTGAAACCAATATCTTTCCCCCATCTGCCCCCATATTTGTGCAGTATTATGGCTCTTGATGTCTGCTATAATAAAGGTCTCCTGAAAACTTCAAACAAAAATCCTCCTTCGGTCTATCTCCCAGCCCTGCCGCGTGGCGCAGGAGGACCGTTGTAGGTAGGAAACAGCAGCAACGCGGCCTTTCCTGCCCCATGACGGGCTATGCTCCCTGCCTTCCTCTGCTGCTGGGGAGGCTTCTGCTGCCGAGCTCCCCCCAAGCAGCGCCTGGTTCCTGCTGCTCTTGGCCGGCTGGTGTAGGGCCCCAGCTGAGCCCGTCCCCTTGCATCTTCTCCGCGGCGGTGCTCCCTGCCTGTGTCCTCCCGGATTGCTGGACCGGCAGTGGCCAGGGAGCCTGAGAGGAGGAGTGGTCCCCGGACAAATGGGGGGGACTCCGAGATGAAGAGACTGCTGGCGCAGCCCGAATGCTGGAGATTGACAGGTACCTCTGCCCCTAAGCAATAGTGTAAAAAGTTTACTTTACTTCACTTAATTTACTTTAAGGATTCCATCAATCTAATCAATTTTAAAACAGGTGTGTTAAGTGATAACTCTTTCCATTTCCAGTTTAATTACAGTACATTGTAATTAATACATTACAGAAGTAAAAGTTTATTTCACCGTACACATATACCAGTCTCTCCACCCTAATCCAGAAGCACCACTTCTGTGGACTCACTGAAAACGAAATATCTTTCACATCTGTTGATAAGTGTGTCAATAATGGCTGGCCGGCAGTTAATTTAAAGTTTGAGGTACCTTTAACTCTTCTCCTTTATAACTTGGCAATTTGAGTGTGTAATTAGGGAAGGAGAATGTACCCATTCATGTATTCAGACTATAACTATTTTTGTTTTTAAGTTAACATGCTGCAAGAAGTATTTAGTGTGCAAATATATACAGGGAATTATAATCCATTTGTTAAACCTGAGAAATGTCAAGAAAACAAAGACTGGAACACTTTTTTCAAACTGTTACACTAGTGATTTTGCTGCATTTTAAAAATAGACATCAATTTGAATAACTCGGTTTTTTAAACAGCATAATTTAAACGTGGCAGTTTTCCCGTTTGCAGTGTCGCACTGATAATTAACTGACTAACAGCTGTTTGAAATAATAAGTGGAAAGTATGTTTTAGGTGATCAAGGTGTGTGTGTGTGAGAGAGAGAAAATAAGTGAAAGACTAAAAAGTAAAACTAAACTCTCCAAATCTTGTTTTCCCACATCCTACAAAGAAACTGTCCTTTTACAGAGAGCTGTATGTCTTAATCTGCCACAAAGATGTAAAAAACTGTCAGTGATGGCTCATGTTACTTGTAATTTGTTTATTTAGTTGACCTTCGTGAGGAATGGTGTACATCATTTCTTTTTGACGGGGTGGGGAGAGTGAAAGAGAGGGACTGAACATGGATTTGCCATTCTTGGATGACCGTTGTATTTTGTACTTCTGTATTAACTTTCATCAAATAATCACAAAATGCTTTACGAAGTTGTAATTGACTTCCAGCCATTCTGTGAGATATGCAAATCAGCAGTATTAAAATTTGCTATGGGGGGAGGGGAGGAAGTGATTCTCAATGAGGCTGACTTGTCCAAAGCCATGCAGACCTAGGATTAGCCCCCAGATCAGTTAGTCCAGTACATAACTAACTGTGAAGGAATACACTGTTTTCATGCTTGTCACTTAATAGCCCTGTGTCTCTTTCTCCATGTCTTCAATATGCATACATGACACACACACGCAATATGAGTTTGTTTCTGTAGAAATTTGAAAATGTGTACATAAATGTTATTTATTGTAATATTCTGTATATGTTGAAGGCCTAGAGAACAGCACTGCATCCAGGAGAGCAAATATCTCACTTGTGTATCCTGGTTCTGCTGTCTTCAAAAGACTAAAATCTAGGACGTAGGGGCTAGAGATATTAGGGGCAAATTTTACTTCAGTTTTTGCCTGTCATCACTGTGCACCCTACTTCTAGAGTCTGATGTATGACTGACAAGTATCACAGTTAGTTGACATGCTAAGTCCATGTATAGTGATTTCACGTTAAACTCCGGGCTTGAGAAAAATACATAATATTATCTCACTATTTGCATATTAATAAAGCAAAATTCCTTTTGTGTTCTCTATAGTAAGTATAGGAAATTACAGGGCAGTAAATCCCAAGCTACTTATGTCTGCTAAAATATAGTCCAAACTAAGAAGTGAAAGAATCTAATTATCTAATGCAAACACGGACAAGTTTTTAAGGGTGACTTATGTATCCTGGTAGTTTAGCCAGTTACTAAGGTGCCTTGGGACATATTAAATGTCACGTGTTTTGGCACTTCACATACCACAGTGGATTACTGCATAAACCACATCAGTTGCTGTTTATGCAGTAGACCAGGGGTACGCAACCTATGGCACAGGTGCCGAAGGCGACACACAAGCTGATGTTCAGTGGCACTCACACTACCTGGGTTCTGGCCACAGGTGTGGGGGGCTCTGCATTTTAATTTAAATGAACCATCTTAAATATTTTAAAAACTTTATTTACTTTATATACAACAATAGTTTAGTACTATATTATAGACTTCTAGAAAGAGTCATTCTAAAAAGGCTAAAATGTATTACTGGCACACGAAACCTTAAATTAGAGTGAATAAATGAAGACTCAGCACATCACGTCCGAAAGGTTGCCGACCTCTGCAGTAGACTATATGTGGTGAATGGCAGGGAGTAGACAGTGTTTGAAAATGTCACCACCACAGATTTTGCCAAACTAGCGTAGGCATTTGAGGATTGAAAATGGCAAAGTGTCCATTGCTTAGAGTGAGGGAAATTGATTTGGATAGTGTGTTCTTTCCTTTTCTTTTTTTCTCTTCCTTTTCTCTCTTTTCCTTATTCCAGTTTTCGTCAATCTCCCATGTCTTTTTTTCAGTGTTGCTCATGCTCTCTTGTCGCCTTTTGTCTATCTTGAGGTTTTTTTTTCATGAAATCTCTCTTACGTTACAGCGTGGCTGCTGTAGTCACGCTTTATCGCCAGGGGTGAGCTCTTCTGGCAATAAAAAATAACCATCCCGAATGAGGGGTGGTAGCAATATTGCTAGGCGCTCAGCTTCTTCCAATAAAGTTCTGTCAATACTGGTACTTTTCAGTGCAAAAACTTTTGCCACTCAGGGGTGTGTTTCCCCCCCCCCCCCATGCCCCTAAATGACTAAAGTTTAGTGTTGAATGTGGCGGTGTAGACATAGCCTTCCCTCTTCCATCAGGCCGAATCGATCGCCAAAAGATCGATCCTTCCCTGCCGTAGTGAAGACAAGCCCTAGATCTGGTAATGATGTCCGATATCTGGCAGTGGTTATGGCACAGTGTTTTACGTGGTTTAAACATGTATCTTGTCTAGGGACCAGACATTGTAATCCTTTAAAACACCCTCTTATAAAGAGAAAAGCCAAATTAGATTAAAAACTCTTTCCTTCAAATACTCTTATTTCCATTTAAAATATTTTCAATGATCTGATTATTTGAAAATTTAAAGCATCCCTTACGGCTGTTTATTACTAGTTCCATTTATAGTAAGTAAGAGACCCTTCAGGACTTACCTATGTTTATGAAATAAAAGCACCTGAACTAACAATATTGAGAATTCTGTGATTTTTTTTTTGTAGTTGCCTTTACAAACTGATGAAAATTGGAATAAAAGTGGATGAGAAGTGAACTGTTAGTTTGATTTCCAGTTGATAGCTCTACACTGGACTGCTGCTGACTCTGATTTCACTTTTTTAAACACTGTTCTGCAGCCTAGTTTAAAAATAATTCTCTTACACGTGGGATATTGAAGTAATTAAACACATTTGGGTTTTATGAATACATTTTCTAAAATTAACTGTCTTTTTCACACTAATCTTTCTTGTCCCTAATTGGGTTGAAATGTGTGAAAGGGAAAAACTTTGATAGGGAACTATTTTTCAAAGAGTAGCTTAACTACAGTAAACATACAGGTGTTATTAGATATGGTTTGAAAAAACTTCTCTGTTAACAGGAGCAGTAGCTTTTTTGTATTAATATCTATTGCATAAATTTGAGTAAAAGCCTGTTTTTTCCATGTTGCTATAGCTTTCATTCATGTGAAAAACTTAGACATGTCTCATTTGAGGGTAAAATACTGCATCATTTCAGGAATGAAGGGAAAAATTCAGGTTCTGTAATCAGCGTGTCAGTCACAGTAGATTTTCCTTCCCATATTTTCAGACAGTTACATCACATTGTTAGATGCATTTATATTGGATTCAGTTAGGTTTTTTTGCTTTTTTTGATTGCATAGCAAAGAGCAGTCTTCCCCAGCCTTTTCAGTCCTTTAACCTGTCTCTAGGAAATATAACCAATGAATGTCCCCCTTGCATGATAAACCATACTGTAACATGTCTAATACACTGATTATTTTGTAACTATTCCTAGTATCACAGTATAGTTGTAGTTGCATTTATTCCAGTATAATGAAACCAGTGATTGAAATCTTTAGACCAGTGGTTCTCAACCACAGTTCCAGGGCCCCCTGGATGGCCCAGAGAAGATTTCAGGAGTCAATCAAGCATGCCGGCCCTGGTTTTATATACAGAAAAACAGCTGTTGTGGAGTTTTTATAACATGTTGGTGGGAGGGCTCAGAAAGAAAAAAGCCCTGCTTTAGACTAGATCATCAGTTCTTCTGATTACCATGTTATTTAAAAATAATGAGGAATCCTTGTGGCACTTAGAGACTAACAAATTTGTTAGTCTGTAAGGTGCCACAAGCACTCCTCAGTCTGTATCAGCAAAACAACAACATGGCTACCACTTGAAACAGAGGGAAAATTACTTTTTGTAGTGCTAACGAGACCAATTCAATCAAAGTGGATGTGGCCCATTCCCAACAGCTAACAAGAAGGTGTGAGTATCAAGAGGGGGAAAGTTTATTTTTTGTAGAGGTAACAAAGTCCTGTGGCACCTTAAAGACTAACTAAAGTTTTGAAGCATAAGCTTTCGTGGGCTAATACCCACTTCGTCAGATGCAAGCAGTGAAAGTGTCCAGAGGCAGGTATAGAAAAGTAGGCAAGAGCCAGGTGGGAGGTAACAAGGTTAGTCAAATTAGGCTGAACCAGCTTGTTCTCTCCAATCAGGGAGGGTGGGTTATTCTTCTAGCATTTGAATGGGGAGTGTGAACATGGAGAGAGGAGAAGCTATTTTTGTAATGAGCAAGCCATTGTAGGTCTCCCAGTCTTTATTCAAGCCTAATTTCATGGTATCAAGTTTGAAAATTAATTCCAATTCTGCAGTTTCTTGCTGAAGTCTGTTTTTGAAGTTTCTTTGTTGAAGAATGGTGATCTTTAAGCAGAACTGCAATTAATTTTCAAACTTGACACCATCAAATTAGGCCTGAATGAAGACTGGGAGTGGCTGGGTCACTACAAAAAATAATTTTCCCTCTGTTGATACTTTTTGTCAAATGCTGGGAATGGGCCACATTCACTTTGAATTGGCCACGTTAGCACTGTCTCCCCACTCGATAAGGCAACTCCCAACCTTTCATCTGCTGTATATTTACACCTGCCTAGTGTATTTTCCACTCCATACATCTGATGAAGTTGGTTATATCCCATGAAAGCTTATGCCCAAATAAATTTGTTAGCTTCTAAGGTGCCACAAAGACTCCTCGTTGTTTTTACTGATACAGACTAACACGGCTACCCTTCTGAAACATGTTACTTAAGTGATGCACGTGTTTGTTTATGGCAGAAATCCTAAGCATTTCCTTACGTAAGGCGATAGCAACAACTTTACTCTGACAGTAAGAGACTTTTTTTACATTTTTAAATTCTGGGTTGCACAGAGTAGGAAGCTTCATTGTGTTTCCACAAACAGCTTGCACTGTTTGCCTGGTTAACTTCTGTAATATGGGCCTAACTAGAGACGGCTTTTCTAGTTTCAAGTCTCTGAGAGAGAATTCCTGACCCTTGTTGGCATTTTGGCCCAAAATGACATTATTCTGGAAGCTGCTTGAAATTTACTTCCCCATCCTCTGCAGTGGAGCCAAAGGTATTTCATAAAAATCTAAAGGAGAATAAGACAGATGATTCCCACTGTGCAAATGCTAACTAATAGCATTTGATCTGCACATAACTAATTTCATCCTTCCAACCAATTCATCTAATCTTTAGAAGTTACCCACTGAAAAGAAAAGGTCTGTGAATTACTGCTCCTAATAGAGATTTGATTTTTAGCTGTAGATCTGAGATGGAGGTCAACACTATATTTTCAGATACTTTGGATCAAACAGCTGGGTAGCTCTTTAAAGGAATTATGAATTCTTAGTCTTGCGTGGTGTTGTCTACCAACTATACCTCGCTGTTGCTTTTATTGAATAAATTGCTGTGTTCCTCTCTCTTCCACAAAAGTCTCCCCATGAGGCAAGAAGTTCTCTGGCTTACTAGATAGACCTAGTACAGTAGACTCTCTATTATCCAGGATGATAGGGGGAAAAAAAATTCTGGTTAATAAAATCCTGGATAATCACCATCCATAGGAAATATGAGGAGTGGGGGTTGATTCACCAGCACCCTGGTGGGGTTTTTTGTGTGTGTGCTTGGGGCGGCAGCAAAGCCAGAGCCGGCCCTGCGAGTTGTGCGTTCTTTTTTTTTTTGACATCCTGGTTAATCCAGTCCTGGATAATTGAGAGTCTACTGTATCTGCTTTCTGAGACACTCATAAGTCACAAAAGAACTGAAATTTTGGCTTATTTAGCATATATTGGATTATATTATAAACAAATTAACTTTCAACCTCAAAAGCAATTTTTGCCCAATGAGGGATAAAAGCTCAATGAGATCCTATTTTATTTTGCTTTTTTTACTGTTTAATTTGATTCATGTGTCAACAGTACAATATAAAGAACAATTATAAATCACCAGTTTGTACTATATTGGTTTACAGTTCACAGAAACAGTTTGTAAGTATTCTGTATTTACTTTTGTGAGCTTAAGAAAATCCACAACAAATATCAAAGAGTGCAGGAGAGTACTGTTTTAAATAGCAAAGCAGAAAGAATTTGGAAAAAATCTTGTTTTATTTTCTCATTAAACCTTCTTCGGGTCTTGAGTCAGTGTCTTAGCATTTTGTGTAAAATTACTTTGGTGTTTTAATTGTCTTTGAAGTGTGTCTTTCATATATCTCTAGGAAAGTCCTTCTTCTTTTCATTCTCTCCCTAAGGTAGTTGGCCTATGAATTGCTCTTTGTGTGTGCCCCACCAAAATAAGTTACATGAGACGTCATACATAACTTGTGATAAATGCATCTGTAACAATTCAGTACAACTGCATTGGGGTACGGCTATACTACCCGCCGGATCAGCAGGTAGAGCTCGATGTATCGGGGATCAATTTATCGCGTCTCATCTAGACACGATAAATCGATCCCCGAATTGATGCCTGTAATCCACCTTGGCAGAAGGAGTAAGGGGGAGGGGGAGCGGCCGCAGTTGACTCACTGCCATGGGGAAGACCGGGTAAGATGCTGCGACTTCAGCTATGGTGTGTGTGTGTGTGTGTGTGACACACACACACACACACAAATAGCATAGCTGAAGTCGCAGTATCTTAGATATATAAAGTATATATACTTTATTCCCAAGTTATACAGAAAGTGAAAATAGATGTTTTGTTTTTGTCCAGTGATATTTCAACTTTCACTTGGAAATATTATGCCAGTGTTGTATATTGAGATGGGTTTTGGAGTAAAATATCTGTACATAGGAAAACTAGGGGAGGGGAAAACTTTATATCTGCTTCCTCCTGGTTCCCTATCACTACTGAATCTTTTCTATCAGTGAGAAGTCAGGAAGCCAAGTTGCAAGGAATCTTTTATCTTCTCCCTCCTTCCTCTGAGCTGTGGGCTGCAAAACACTGGTAATTTCAAAATTAAAGCAATGACAACTGATCTTTTCATTTTGCTTCCCATTGGTGTTGAAAAATAAAAGGAACAGCCCTGTGGAAACAATATTTACTTGTCCAAGAGGGAGTGGGAGGTGGAAGGTGGAAGGAACAGTGTTGACAATCATCCTCGGGCAGTAAACTAATAATGGAAGATATAGCTCAGCATCTATAAAAACCTGGTCAAGGATGAATATGTCTCTGTGGCTGCACAATAAACATTTTAGTTTCATCAGGCCATTGAAAATCAGTTGTCATACCTCTTTTGCAAGACCTATGAAACTAGGTGTAATCTAAACAATTTAGAGACGACTGAATGGTGCTACTGTAGTGCCAGAGCTATGAAATCAGTGGTAATTTAAGCAATTTAGAGATTGATGCTACTGTAGTTATAGTTTGTGTAGGCAACAAATGATGAATTAGGAAGATGTGATTATTTGCATAACGGTGAACTTGTATGTATAAAATACAAAAAATAGAAAGGAATATCATTTATAGAATACTGCATGTATATATACCTAGAGCTTTGTAGAACACTTCAGGATTTGAAGTCTCTGTTCAGAAGGATATTTAGTATAACCTGGATAAATATAAAAGACCAACAGTTCAGACATAAGATTGGAGAGACAAAGATGGCGAGAATAAACTTTATTGGATTCTTAGAATTTTTTCCATATCCCTTTAGGTAGTAATTGTAGACTTAATTTCTTCTTCTAGACTAGCAAAATAGAAATACTGTATTGATTGGCATTTGAATACTTAATATTTGCTTTATATATTTCTGTAGACAATAATAAAGGAACAGGCAGGCTTATCTACAAAATGAGCAACTTAACATTAGAAATAGAATACTATCTCGATCTGTGTATGTGTGTAATGTGTTCTTAATATAATCAGACAATAAAATGTCTCGGTGGCTAGGTTTCAGAGCCTCTATATTTCACGTTGCATAATTTATACCCATTGTCATTGCCTTATTTTGCTTTGCAAACCAACAAAGACTAATGATACTGATAAATTTCTGCAGCCAAATTCCAGCATACACAGGCTTTGAGATGTAGCTAGGTATATGTTAATGATACAATCCCAACATTAATATGGGCAAGGTGGGTGAGGTAATAACTCTGGGTGAGAGAGACAAGTTTTCAAACCACACAGAGCTCTTCTTTAGGTCCAGGGAAGGAACTCGCAGCCTCGTCACAGCAAAATGTGAGATGGAACAGATTGTTTAGCATAAGTTGCTAGTACATAATGTAAGGGACAGAGTGGCCCATTAACACCTTTGCTGCCAGAAGAGGGAAAAAAAGGTGTTTTTTTTTTTTATAGTGGATTACCGATTGTTTATAATAAACCATAAATCCAGTATCATTACTTCAATCCATGATTTTTGGTGTCTAGCAGAGTAATGAATTTAAGCTCCCACGCTCATCTTTTGAAAATGTTGTGCAAGTTTCTTTGAGGATGAGGACTGGTCAGATGCAGAGTGAATGCTTTGCGAAATGGGCATGCACTTAGTTCCATGTGCTGATTATTTTTACAAGGGGCAAGGAGAAATCTGGGTGAGATTGGTCTTGGGTTTGAACTAAAGCTGTCTCTGGTATGTGCCCAGTATGTGCGCTGCTGCTCTAGCCACAGAAGGCAAACAGTGGGGACACTCGGTTGCAACAACTATATCACATTTGGCTGCCGCTCTTTATGTATACATGGAGGAGCAGCTTGTATATAATGAAAAACTGGCGGTTAAATTAAAAATATGAATTCTTTGAAACCTAGTGTAAATTCAACTCTGTGTTTCTTTAGGGAAGTTTGTTTTAATATTCATAAAATATTAATGCAACTTCCAGTAAGATGCCCCAGTATTTTAGAAAATGGTAGGTAAATTTTTGTTGGCAAAGCACGGTATTGTTTTTTTTAAAAAATCATTACAGCACTCCTGCTGAGGTGTGTGGTTGCTTTTGTGTGTCTTTTTTTATTACATGAATCTGTATGATGATTTTGTCTCCTATTGACACACTTAATCTGCTATTGAAAAGCATCAGTAATGATTTTCTACTTTTTGCACCAGGCTATTTTTAAAAACAGTTCCTTTAAAAAAAAAATCTGCTGTACAATTTTGGCAGACAGCATGAGCCCTGCATTTGATAACAAAGAAGTCGCAGATTGTAATGTTTTTGTTGGGGGAAGAAAAAAGTGCAATCAAAAAAAGAATTGAAATGATATAAATTAGCTTTATTGTTCAGCAAATTGCAAGAGTTAGGTAGGAATTGTAGATAAGAATAGCCCTTAGCCCTCTTAAGGATCACCAGAAACGTATGTGCATGCATGAGAAAACCAAGCCTTTGTTAGTGTCCTTTCTGAAATGGCTATTAAAATAATTACAGTAATTTATAGATTTTTCCCCCCCCCCCCCCCAATTTAAAATGAGTTCAGTTTTTCTCATCCTTTGTCTTGATTTCCTGTTTTTTGTGGTAGCAGTTGGGTAGCCTTTGAATCATCTGTACTCATTGCGAATTAGGTGCGGTATGTAAAGAACTATAATGTTTTGTGGCGATTGGAGAGAGAGTTTTGTCAGCTTTACTGTCAGGAAGACTTGGTAATAATAAGAATTTTAATGTACAGTACTGTGGCTTAATGGTCAATTATAGTTTGTCATGGGACCATTTAAAATTGCTGTTTTGATTTTAAGACCTATTTTAAGATGCCTTTTAGCAAAATCCATAACTGTGAAGAGGTTTTTTTTATTATTATTATTATCCATTGCTGCATTTTATCATTTAATGTTGTATGGGTATCAGAGCAGCATTACTTAATGTGTGAGGCTTTTAAGTGGTCTCTTTTTTCTTTTTCTTTTCTAATATAATTTTCTAATATACAAAATGCTCTTAAGGCAGGTGCCCCTTAATATAATTTTTTATCTAGCATGCTAATCTGAGAACATTCTGATTTTTTTTTTCATTTAGACAAACTCAAACCTTTTAGATGGACTCTTTAAGCTATTTTTGTTAAGTGGACAGTTTATCAAGCATTTAGACTAGGGAGAAATACTTTTTCCAAACATAATATAAAACTTAAAAGAGAGGATAGCATATAGTGAGTAATGTAGGGATGTGTGGTGGGTGATCAGCCATTTGCATTACAGTTTAGTATGTTTAATGTATTGGACATAGTGTGTTTTCTCTTAATTTTAGGCTTATATATGTTACCTTTCCAAATTTCATGAAATATTATTGGTATTCTAAGTTTGCACAGACACAATGGCCTCACTGATTTACGGTAAGGTTTTAGTTTTATGATGAGGAGGTCAAGGTAAAGTAACTTCTATTGTTGACTTTGGATCACTGCAACTACAGCATAACAGGGTGGCTTGCCCTTAAGGGCCATATCTGGGTATGGATGCTCACGAAATTGGGGATTAGGCTGGGAAGTGTGAGGGGTGTGGCTGGGGGCTGCAGGCTCTGAGGTGCAGAAAGGTGGGACCGAGAGGTGCAGGAGGGTGAGAGGGGTATTAGGGCTGGGGCAGGGGGTTGGGGCGTGGGAGGGGGTCATGGGTGTGGGCTCCAGGTGGTGCTTACCTCAAGCAGCTCCCAGTAGCAGCGCCATGTCCCCCCCTCCAGCTCCTATGCGGAAGTGTGTCCAGGCAGCTCTGTGTGCTGCTCTGTCCGCAGGTGCAGCCCATGCATGTCCCATTGGCTCCATTTGCTGGCCAATGGGAACTGCGGGGGTGGCACTCGGGGAGCACGTGCAGAGCCTCGTGGCTGTCTCTACATATAGGAGCCGGAGGGGTGACGTGCTGCTGTTTCTGGGAGTTGTGTGGAGCAAGCCCCCGACCACACTCCCCGGTAGGAATCGAGGGCTGGATTAAAACATCTGAAGGGCTGGCTGCAGCTCCCGGGTTGTAGTTTGCCCACCCCTGCCTTGAGGGTTGTAGGGCCAGGGCTAGCCACTCCTGATTACAGAATGAGGCGCACCTTCCTTGAATATGGTAATTCCCTGTACAGCGCAGCAGGTGGCTGGAGTGAAGGGGGAAAGCATAGGCCGTGGTGGCAGAGTCTTCAAGGAGTGAGGAAAGACTGCTGCAGGAAAGACCCAGTGACCAGGGGAGTTGCCCTAGGCAGGGAGATCTGGGACAGGCTCTGACCAAGCAGGGGAAGGATTGCAAACATAGGTGCCTACTCCGTGGAGTGGAGCACCCACAGGGAAGCTGGAGCACCCATGGGGGAAAAATTGTGGGTGCTGAGCACACACCAGTAGCTCCCCTATCAGCACTTCTTTCTCCTGCCAATCCATCCCCGGGGTGAGAAGAGACGGGATGGGTTGGAGCGGCGGTGTGGCCTTGAGGGAAAGGGTGAAATGTGTGTGTGTGGGGGGGGGGGAGGGGCAGGGCCTGGGGCACAACCAGAAGTTGAGCACCCCCCACAGGACAATGGCAATTGTTCTGCAGAATGGAAGGTGCAGTTGGCCATGCAGCAAAAAGTAGACAGCAGGGTTAAGGGGCCCTGAAGAGGGGAGAAATTGGTAGCAGGACACCCCACAGGGACCTCTAACGATGATGGGGTGCTCAGGAGTTGGCCACTCCAGTTACACACAGTAATCGTGTTCACTGTTTTCTTACTTAGTCCTAGTAGACAAGCATAATTTTGCTTGCTTTTTGATCCCAAAGGGTTCAGAAATGAATTATATTTAACTACTAGCGAAAATACCTGGCGTTGCTCGGGTCAGTCAGAGGTGGGGAGGGGGCAGAGAGCAAACCTGACACCCCCACCTCACCCCCCCCCGACCAAACCCGACACTCCCACCTCACTTACCCCTCGACCAACCCCGACTCACATTTTCACCCTGCCAACCCCAACACCCCCTGACCAACACCCACACCTCACCCCCCGTAGACCAAACCTGACACCCACACCTCACTTACCCCTCGACCAACCCCGAACCCCCTCCTCACCCCCCAACCAAACCCAACACCCCCTGACCAACCCCAACCCCCACACCTCACCCCTCACCCCCCCAGACACCTTCCCACCCCCCCAGACCAAACCCGACACCCCCGGCTCACTTACCCTCCCCGACCAAACCCGACACCCCCACCTCACCCCCCCGACCAAACCCGACACCCCTACCTCACTTACCCTCCGACCAAACCCAACTCGGGTCCGTCGCAGGTGGGGAGGGGGCAGAGAGCTGAGGGATTCCGGGGTTCCGTTGGAGGGGGGAGGGGGGAGAGAGCTGAGGGATTCCGGGGTTCCGTTGGAGGGGGGAGGGGGCAGAGAGCTGAGCGAGTGCAGTGTCTGTTGGAGGGGGTATTATGACATCATAACTATGTCACAGAGAACAGCAGCTGCCCAGCTGATGTGATTGGCCTTTAAAGAATTTCACCCCTGGGGGGTGTCAGAGGTGAGATTTGAAAAATTTTCGACTCTTACGGTCATTAGGACCCCAAGACCTCTAACTGTACCAAATTTCAAGTCTCTAGCTCAAACGGTGTGGAAGGAGTAAGCATACAGACATACATACACGCATACACCATTTTATATATATAGATTTTGGATGATAAGTTAGTGCATTGTTAACATTAAAAGTTTGTTTCCAGCGACTTCCATTTCTTGATTGACTCCCACGTTTTTATTAGGAAGCAAATGGAATATCGGGCTTGACTTTAAATGAGGTTAATGCAAAATCTTTCATTGACTTCAAAATGCTTTTGGATCAAGTTCGTAGTCCTCTCCACCTGCCAGATATAGAATGTAAGGAAATTAGAGTACATATTAAGAAGTGGGGTAGCAGATAATATGCAAGAATAAATTTGCACAGTTCATCACAATTAGTGTAAACTTCTTTAAAAGTTTTTAGTAAATGATATTGCACTACATACATATAACAATAGAAACATCATGTATCTCTTCGATTTGTTTCTGATGAGTTAATCCTTTAAAGCAGAGATTTTAAGAGTGGCTTTAATTTTGTGTCTAATATATTCTTTCATCTATTGTAATTGAAGAGGCCTGCGTCAGTGTTTTTTTTGTTTAATTTCACTTGTTTATAAAAAGTTCTCTTTTTTTTTTTTTTTTGGAAGCTTCCTGCTGTATGTTCTGGAAAAAAAAAAAGGACCAAACCTCCTCCCCCCCCCCCCCCCCCTCATTCAGTGTTAATACTTTTGTCAACAAGATTACCAAGCTTTGCTCTCACTATCTTTCTTTGTGGCATTATAGAAACTGTTGTGATACTGTACTCAATATATTTAATTTGAGATTAGGATGGGGTTACATGAAATGTTTTCTTTAACTCCGACTTGAGCATGGATTTTTTGTTCCCTCTCTTCAAACACTAAATATAATTTGGAGGAAGCTTTCCTGGGTAGAAATACAGTAAAACCCCGATTTAACGGACCCCGATTTAACGGACTTCGGATGCAACAGACAAAATTTCCGATGCATCCGAAATCCGTTTTTCGTGGGCTGGCTGCCAGTTCCCGGCTCCTGCCCGGCTCCCGCCGGCGGGCGGGCGGGCCGCCGGTTTCCCGCTGCCTCCCCGGTCCAGGCAGCGGGCGAGCTGCTTGCCGGCTCCCCACAGCCAGCCCGCCCGGGTCCCGGCAGCCGGGGACCCGGGCAGGCGGGCCGGCTGACGGATCCTGCCCGGGTCCCAGTAGCCGGAGACCCGGGCGGGCCGGCTGACGGCTCCCGCCCGGGTCCCAGCAGCCGGAGACCCGGACGGGCAGGCGGGCCGGCTGACGGCTCCCGCCCGGGTCCCAGCAGCCGGGATAATAATAAAAAAATTATTTTAAAAAATTATTAAATAACGGACTTTCGGCTTTAACGGACACCCCCTCGCCCGAATTAGTCAGTTATATCGAGGTTTTACTGTACTTAAATTGGATTTTTCAACCTTTTTCTTTCTGACATTGCCCCTTCCCCCACATCAACATGCTACAAAACCTCCCATGTCCACCTATGCCCCAATAACTGGTTTTTTGCCTATAAAACCCAGGGTTGGTGTTAGAGGGTAGCAAGCAGGGCAATTGCTTGGTGCCTCTGCCCCAGGGCCAACAAAAGTATGTTGCTCAGGGCCCCGAGCTTCAACCCCAGGTGTTGGGGCTTCAGCTTTTTGACCTGGGCCCCAGCAAGTCTCACACTGGCTCTACTTGATGGACCCCCTGAAACCTGCTTGTGGGCTCTGGGCCCCTGGTTGAAAACCACTGTTCTAGATTATCTGGATGGGTCAAGTGGTTGGTAATGCAATGCAATATAGGGAGTCTTTCATCTTTAAGTCATCAGTTCAAATCCAGACCTGGTCTGTAGTGACCAAAAGTATTGTAATTCGGTTGATGTCTGTTGGTGCCATTGTATGAAAAAGGTTCCTTGTAGACAGGTTTCTGTATAACAAATATTTGGCATATATTTTTCTTGTACAGGGTTGGGTTTTTTTTTTGTTTTTTTGTTGTTTGTTTTTTGGTAGATTTGTAATGGAGTCAAGCTTTGAACTGACCTGCATCCAGGCCAATCCATGGTCCCGTTTAAGGGTGAGGCACATAGAGAGCAACTGGGTAAACTTTCATTCCCTTGCCCTGTGACTGGGGTTTCGGGGGTGGAGGTGGGGAGAGGGAGAGGTGCACACTGAGGTTGCTCAGTTAGGAAAAACTGCGAAGAATGGGGCTGGCAATCCCCAAAGCTGGTGGTTATTCTAATACTTAGATCTACCAAAGAGCAACAGACCAGCTTCTACAGTTCCTTACTGGATACACAGAAGCCAAAACGCAGTTTTCTTAAAGCAAATCAGTCCAGGCTTCCACCCAGACACCCTAGTCAAATATGATGGGAATTATTGAAAATCTTGTTCATCATATTAAAAGTTCTAAAGGATTGGACACATTACTTCCCAGGTCAATGAGTATCTTAGATCTTAAGCTTAGTCAGGGGAACCTTGAGTCATAAGACTGTGGTCTCCAGTTATACCCTGGACTGCCCTGTTACTGAATATTTGGACATTAGACTATAATCTATGGACTAATTCTAAAAGAACTCTATGCAATTTTAAAGCTTACCATCTCTACTATGAAACTGACCTGAGGACTAGATTCATGTCTGTATGTATAAGCTTTTAACCAGTACAGTCTCTCTTTTTAAAAACAAAAAACAACTTTAGTTAATAAGAATTGGCTGTAAGTGTATATTTGTGTAAGATCTGAAACATTCATTGACTTGAGAGGTAATGTGACCGATCCTTTTGGGATTCGTAGAACTTTTAACATGATGAGCAATATTTTCAATAATCCCCATCATATTTGACTTGGGTATCTGAGTGCAAGCTGAAGGCTGGATTGCTTTGCTACAGCTGTCTTATGGCTAAATGGTGCGGGAGGGGGTTCACTTTCTAATGCTGAAAATCAGGTCACTTTTAAAAGTGCTGAAATCAAAGTAATTTAATTATGATGAAAATGACACACTAACCAAAAGCTTTTTCACTGAAAGTCGTCTTTTTCCCCTTCTGCTCCCCCCCCCCCCCCCCCAAATACTTGTTATGGACTTTGAAGAGTTTCTTCCATAGGCCGGGTGTAGTACATTTAGAGCACTTTTAGGTCTCTCTGAGAAAGAGATGTCTCTTCTGTCCCTTTTGAGCAGCCACCTGGCGGTGCATTGATAGCCTCAGAAAAGAGTTCTCTTTGCTGGTAAGAGCCTCTGTCTCAACCCAGAGCATTTGATTGTAGAGTTAGGGTAGGAAGGTTAAGAGTAATTTAATGCAGATTGTGTACCTATGTGATACTATTTGGGTAGATTGAGGTAGTCAGATATTTCTGAAATGTGTTTTACAACTCTTAAGAATTCCAACCCATTTTTTCTTTCCTTTTGCCAAAGCCTCGTTGCTTACTTTTCACTTCACGTGTTTTTTCCTCCTTGGCAAATAGCTGGCACAGCTGATGTAGGAATGTAGTAATAGTAATCATTTTCAAGTGTTGTGCTTCCTTCTGTGATGTTGTGCACATGGGCAAAATGGAGTATACTTTGTTGAAAATATTGAATGTAGACTACACAAATAAGAAGACATAGAATTAAATGGCATGTGATATGCGAAGCAACATTCTTAAAGTCTCAATAAAGAAAATAATCAGTGCTAAAAAGATTACTATATCCTATGGATAAAACACTAGCATTTACCCCCAAATCTTTGATTTCATGTTCACACCTGCAGTATATCTGATCTTACATTTTATATTTTCCATTCATCAGGTGGTTTTGGTTAGAAAGTGCCTGTAAGGGAGTCTTGGTCACTCACCCGGCGGCGCCCCCGTCTGGTCATTAGCTCTTTTTGACCCTGGAGCGCCCTCTGCCGGCCAACGTCCGCTTCTCCACACTGGTCCCGTGCCCCTCCCGGACCCCGGAACCCCTTGCTGAGGGTGCTGCACCCCTGCAGTACCCCCCTGGTCTTAGGGTCTCCCCCTCCCTGGGGAACCCACCTGGTCTTAGGGTCTCCCCCTCCCTGGGGAACCCACCACCCACTATCCCCAACTCGCCTCAGATACTGCCACTGCCAGTCATCACTGCCTCAGTTCACGGAGTCTGACTGCGGTCTCATGGCTACTCATCACCGGCGAGAAGGGGTTGGCCTGCTGCTTCTATTCCTAGCCCTGGGCCGCCCCCTTGCAATCCCCAGTACCCCGTGGGTCGGGCCTTCCCTAGGCTCAACAAGCTGGGGCCCTCCAGCTAGAGCTAGTCGCTCCCTGGCTCCCAGCTAGCTGCCTTGCCCTCGCCTTGTCCCAGTCCAGGTACTTTTGATAAAGGCTCCCTGCAGCCAGGCCCTGTCTCCCTCTGAGTACAGAGGAGACTGACGGTCTGGCTCCTGCCTCCCAGGCTTTTATACAGCCTGGAATGTTTGGGGCGTGGCCACACAGCTGAGCCTGCTTTCCAATTAAGCCTGCTAGCAGGCGCCAAGCTACAACCCCTGTCCCTGGGCTGCTTCCAGCCCCTTCCTGGGGCTACTCCAGCCCCTTTTCAGGGGGGAGCGGGTGGTCACCCCGCTACAGTGCCATTTGTTCAGCACATTTTCTATTTTCTGTTTGGAGTGCCTTGAAGAGATGGCATGGCATAGAGATGAAAATATCCTTTTATGCTACGTTTTGAGTGTGGGGGAGTGGCACAAAGGGACAGAGGATAGGACTGAGGTGCCTTTCCAGAACAGGATTATGGTTGGGCAGTTTTGGGGAGGTTGGGAGGGGGAAGGATGTACTGAGGCTATCTGCTGTGTACTCTAGTTGGCTTGTGTATAAGCAGAGACTTCCCTGTGTTGCCAGAACACAAAGGTGTTGCCAGAACCCAAAGATGCATGTATATTTGTATTTGACTAGCTTATTTGAGGACCCGTGCTTAAAAAATTAGTTCTATTTGTGTTCTCTGCCACTCCAACAACTGTTCTGTGCATTGTGGGATTTAGTGCTTTACCTCCTGCTAAGAATTTGAGGTCTTAGCCTAATTAATCATTAAATGTTGTCAGTCTATCATGATGTGGTTAATTATGAATGAGACTGTGTGGATTTCAGATAGTCATGACCCTTTCATGAGTAACTATAGAAACCTAAGCAACAGTAGTTATTAGCTAAAATTATGGAATTTAAAAGCATTTCAGCCTGTGAGTGTCCGTGGCTAAAAATATGCAAGTCTGAAATAATGAAGAAAAGCTTTCTTCAAACTATATAACTGTCTAATTTATTTTTTGAAAGTGAAGTTATCAAGAAATATGTTTGTTATAGTTTATAGATTTAGCTTTATAAGGTCTCCCCTTCTTGTCTTTCTGAGGAGTAACAAAATACTTGTGTGAACTGTTGGGGAGTACTAAACAGCACAAGCTTCAGGCTCAGCAGCAGATTCACAGTTCCTAGAATTACCCGAATAGTAACTGAAAGCCTTTTATAAGTTTCTAAAACTTATATGGTAGGAGGAAGAGTAGCTTTAAAAATGTATTGCATGGTAAATATGGTGGCTGGAACCTTGTAAAAAGCTGCAAGCAACTGTCTTTTCCTAATGAATATAAAGGTGTCTAGCCAGAATAAATGGGGAGCTGTGGGAGAAGCTGGCCTGGTCTCTTGAAACTGCATCTGTCTGAAGAGAAGAACAAGAGCTGGGAGGTCTAACTGTCAGTTTTCCCCCATGAAACACTGTCAGCAGAGTCTCCGGAGAAGAGTTTCTTTACTAGTAGGCCTGCCTGCATTGGTTATGCCAGAAATTCCTTTCTGAAGCACCAGCTGTTTTCATATCTTATCTTGGGATTCGCCATGTCTGAAGCTATGGGTCTCTTTTGTCTGATGGTTGCTTTCTTCATCCTGTTTGCAATGTGAAGAGATCTGCTGCTCGTAATGTTAGTATTAGTAACCTACTAATGTAATTGTATGTATTTTACTGAGGATCCCAAAATGCTGGTGTCGTGGAAATGAGCATTTCCAAAAGCATAAGCTTTCGTGGGCTAATAGTGCATGCATCCGACGAAGTGGGTATTAGCCCATGAAAGCGTATGCTTCAATACTTTAGTTAGTCTTTAAGGTGCCACAGGACTCTCCGTTATTTAATAATTTAAAGAAGTGACACTTTCGGCTTTAACGGACACCCCCTCGCTTGAATTAGTCCGTTATATCGAGGTTTTACTGTAATGAAACCATAGTAACATACATACTGTAGGGTACAATAAAGAAAAGAGAACCGACACTTTTTTTTATTTTAAGATAATAACTGTGGAATTGTCTGTAAATTAGTTGTTGTTTTCCAATGTTCTTGATATATATAAACTTTTTGTTCAGATTATAAACAAAAACTTGTTTTTTTTAATGCCAGTGCCAGGCTCTGATAATAAGCCATGTTCTTTCTGCTTATATCATCACTAGTGATAAAGATTCTGGAATCAGAATCGCACTGATAGTTTGAGGCAGAATGGAAATTTACTCCCTTTCAAATATACATATTTGTATATGTAATATGTAGTTCTGCAGTGCTAATAGCAGTGCAGATATGTTGAGTACTCGGTTTCTGTATGAA
Organism: Sternotherus odoratus; assembly: GCA_032164245.1. Lineage (NCBI taxonomy): Eukaryota > Metazoa > Chordata > Testudines > Kinosternidae > Sternotherus > Sternotherus odoratus. The sequence goes on along the minus strand of JAVMKO010000011.1, from coordinate 14,097,707 downwards.
GTTGTCTCCTGGGTGTAAATGTACTTAAAAAAATAATAATAATAATTTGCTCAGGTAAAAGGAATGTCTGTGAACTTAGTCTCACTAGTCACCATGTTAAAAATATTGAGCATATTTGTTTCATTAAACAAAAGCTTGATTTTTAGAAGCCAAAATTACAGTGATTGTGGACATCAGAAACTGGTATATCTATATACTATGCAATAAAAGTTTTTTGGGGGACTTTTTGTTACTTACATGCAATAAATTAATTTTCATTACATTATATAGTGTCACAGGGTTGGTCAGATGGTAGGCAAATATATTAGTCCCAGATGAAGCAGGTCCCTTTTCCCTGGGTAAGGTAACGGGGTGGTTCCAGAACAATCAGGAACTTGGTGGAACCAATTAAGGTAGGCAGGCTAATTAGGACACCTGGAGCCAATTAGGAAGCTGCTAGAAGCAATTAGGACAGGCAGGCTAATCAGGCACCTGGTTTTAAAAAAGATCTCACTTCAGTTAGTGGGGCATGTGCAAGGAGCTGGGAGCAAGAGGCACTAGGAGCTTAGAATGGGAAGGCGAACTGCTGGAGGACTGAGGAGTACAAGCGTTATCAGACACCAGGAGGAAGGTCCTGTGGTGAGAATAGAGAAGGTGTTTGGAAGAGGCCATGGGGAAGTAGCTCAGGGAGTTGTAGCTGTCATGCAGCTGTTACAAGAGGCACTCTAGACCGCTGCAATCCATAGGGCCCTGGGCTGGAAACTGGCTTAGAGGGCGGGCTCGAGTTCCCCCAATTCCCCAAACTCCCTACTTGATACCAGAGGAGTTGACCTGGACTGTGGGTTCCACCAGAGGGGATGGTCTCTGTCCTGTTCTCCGACCCACTCGGTGGGTCAGCAGAAACTGCAGTGATGAGGTTAGGTGAGTGAATGGCAGGTTTGAGCCACTGGCAAAAGGGCCAAACTGAGGGCTGCCATGAAGTGCAGGACCCACCAAGGCAGAGGAGGAACTTTGTCACAATAGTAACTTGCTTTGTAATTCTTTCTTTTAATTATTCAGTAATAAGTGATATTTAAGATAACTGGACGTATGGTAACTTTAAAAAATTCACTTAAATTACAAATACACAGAGTTCGTGTTTAAATTTTAATATGTAGAATGTTTTCCAATTTCAAAAAGTTCTAGCCTTCCCATTGGCTCTTTTGGTCCTCCCACAAGCATTTGGGTCTTGAGTAGTCCAGGCAAACAACGCATGACTACTCAACCTTAAACTTGTTCTGCATAATATTTTTAAAAACAACACTAGCAGCCTATTTAATTTTAGAAGCTGCAAAAAATATCCACTTCCCTTTCCATTTCTCCTAAGGAGTCTTGAAGTTTAAATCACTTGCTTTGATCTGCATAGCTTTTGGGAGTCCGGAACCATTGGCGAAAGATAGTCTCAGGTCTGGTTCAGCATTGAGTCTGCTTCTGTATTTGCATATGCTTTCTTGCATAAGTATGTTGTTGAAAATGGTAACAAAACTATAGTAGCTTTTTCTGCCAGCGGGGGTACTCATTTCTTAAACTCAGCCAAAAGTTGATCAATAACAGACTTCTGAAACTCCTTTTCAGCTCGTAATCACAGGAGATAGCAATCAAATTCTCTTTTTCCTGCGTGCTCAATAACTGCCTTGAGAAAATGGTATCATCAAAGGGGTTGCAAATCCAGTTATTATCACCTGACATAGCTGGAAACTATTGTCTGAATGTTGTGCAAAGACCTTTTAGGTGTGCAGTGTTATCGGGTTTAGTGCACTGATCCAACCAAAGTTTATGTTCTGCCAGGAAGTCATGGTCACGAGGCTTGGGCTGCCGGCCCCTGTGCCCAGGGCTCCTAGGGACAGCTCTCCCTGCCATTACAGAATTTTTTTTTCTGAGAACCCTCTGATACATTTTGTGTACTTCCAAGGGTTCATGAACCTCAGTTAGGGAACCACAGCTGTACAGTGACAAAATACAGCATATTCCAGTTTTCACATCTCTACATTTGGGATAATTACTCGTGAGGGAATTATGCGCCCAAAATTAAAAATTATGCATACACTACTTTTTAAAAAATTTTAAAAAAATTCTGCAAATTTTATTTGTCAATAAATGTGTCTCCAGTATGGCAGTGGGGAGCACAGGCCACTGGCTGCATTGAGGTGGGAGATCACTCTGAAGCCCCCACCTCCCCCCAGTACAGGGACTTGGCTGTGATGCTGCACCTGAGTGTGGGGAGATGAGGCTTGGTGGGGAGGCTTGGGGGGAGGGGATCCTGGTGCTGGGGGAGTGGGGCTTAATGGGGTGGGGGTCCAAGTGCAGCTGGTTGGAACTCTGTGGGTGTGAGGGACTCATAGGCGGGGTCCAGGTCTAGGGGGTAGGACTCGTCAAGGTGAGGGTTCGATTCCCCCTCCAACCTCCCAATGCTGATCACATGGACATACACGTTCAGTCCCCGTCTCTGAGGTTGTTCCAGGCATGCTGGACAGACGTTCTTTCTGGGCTGCTGGGGAAAAGGCATGTGTCCCACGGCAGATTTTTTTTTTAAAATGCATTTTTCTGCAAGGAAGCACAGAAAAATGTGGGCCATATGAATGCTGTGCCCCTGCGTTGGTTCAGGAGTAAATAATGATAGTTGACCTCCTTTGAAAATGCTGTGTAAAAACTACTAGATATTGTTATTTATTGATGTGCCCCAGCAGATGACTTTTTGCACCAATATATGGGAATCTGATTTAACAGAAGCCATTATTCTGAAGGGAAATTCTGTTACAGGACAGACCTATGGAGTTGACAGAGAACATTATCTGGAGTGGGATAGGACCCAATTGGCTGACTATTGAGTCCAAGTGGTAGTTGCAAGATGCCCAGCATGAATAATGGGCATGGAAGGAACAAGCTAGCAGACAGGAGTGCAACGTTTCATAGGCAGTCAGCATCTGTTGCTACAGTGGGGACTATGGAGATTAAAAGATGCTGTTCGATGGTTAGAGGATCAAATTCCTAGAACCAGCATGTGTTTGAGATGCATCCAAATATTTAAGTTCCAATAAAAGTACTTGTATCCTCTTCTAGTTAACTATCACTCTGAGCCCCATAGTCTTTCGACTCAGTTAGGGCCAGATTGTGTGACTCCTTTAGCCACACTGGAGACCTGTTATGCATGTAGTTCCATTGAAGTCAGTGGTGTTACTTGAGTGAGTAAGGGTTCTCAGTCTGGTCCTGAGAGAAGCATTGAGTAAGTATATTGATGAACACACAGTGCAGTATAATGCACTCCTCTCAGAGAGAAGCAGTTGTCCACACTATTGTGCAGAGGAGGGCTGATTTTCTTTTTTATTTGTTTTGTTTCCATTTCTCCTAACAATGTAGTTTATTATTCTAACATGGGTTGTTCAATGCACAGGGAATGGAACGTTGGATGATTTCCAGTTCTGTTCGTTCCCTCTGGGGCTCCTGGCATTGGCCACTGTTGGAAGACAGGATACTGGGCTAGATGGACCCTTGATCTGATCCAGTATGGCTGGTCTTCTGTTAACAGGAGCTTTTCTGGCAGAATGACGTTGGGTCCCAGAGGAGGAGTTGTCCCCTCACATAAAACATTGAATTTTTCTAGGCGAAAAAGTCTCTCTGACTAACGTACAGTACTTCTCTAGAGTAGGAATGCTTCACAACCAACTCCTAGTTTAATAATTACTCTTTTGCCCTCTATCACTAGTGATGAGATAACCTAACTTATTCTTGTGTGTCCAATTAAAAAGGTTATGTGTGTGTATCATGTAATATAATTATGTATTAAAAAATATAACCTGTGTGTGTGCATATTCTGTATTTGCAGGTGTTATCCAGATAGGTGATAAATGTATTTCTCATGCACCTTTGAATGCTTCACTTGTCTTGCCCAGAATAATCTATCCACCTCTTCCCTGGAACTTATTTCAGCATTCCAAACACCTCAGAATTGTCAAATAGCCACCCGTTTTTTGTAGCAGCGTTTCAGGGAAGCAGTTCTTTTTTTTCCCCCCTCATAAATGTAGCTGCCTGCAGTCCAAGTCCATTACAATTCAAGGTCTGATATTTTATGACCCTTATGTTGCATTTTATGCCTTTGGAATGGAGTAGACCGTCCCTTTTAAAAAAAATGAAAACGAGCCCTTGCCTTTAGCACTACTAGTCTTTTGATTCTTAGATTTGAAAATGAAAAAAGATGTGTTTATATGTAAAATCCATATTAGGTAACTCTTAAGAGGCTTTTATGGCTATCCCAGTGCAGTTGGCTTTATAGGTTGAGGTATACAGGTTATAAAATTTCTGTGCAAAATGTGCCATATTCAAAAATTATATTATTGGCATGATGTTCATCACTTACGGCTTTGCTGCTTGTGAAGAACGAGACCATGCCAAGTGCCTGCAGATAAAACCTTTATATTAGGGGTGGCCAGCTTGAGCCTGAGAAGGAGCCGAAATTTACCAATGTACGTTGCCAAAGAGCCACAGTAATATGTCTGCACCCTCCCGCCTGATGGCAGCCCCCAACAGTCAGCAACCTACGCCTCCCTCTCCCCGCAATCAGCTGTTTCACGTGTGCAGGAGGCTGTGGAGTGAGGGGGGAAGGAGTGAGGGCATAGCTGGCTAAGGGGAAGGGGCAGGAGCCTTAGGGAAAGGGGTGGAGGAGGGGCAGTGCTTGGGGCATAGCAGGGGGTTAAACAGTGAGCACCCTCCAGCACACTGGAAAGTTAGCATCTATAGCTCCAGCCCTGGAATCAGTGCCTAGGTAAGGAGCTGCATAAAATTTAAGATGCTTTTGGTGTATATGTTTGTGTGATTTAGCTTGGAAGGATTAGATTTTTATCAGTAAATCTAGATAAATAATTTCACTACACACACATGAACTGACAATCATTTTGAGAACTTATTAGATTTTGGTTTAAGGATATTTACTTTATGTATTTTGATGTGATACTGACAATTTTATGATTATAAAGATTTAACTTTTTAAATCTCAGTGTCAGTCATTACATAATTGTGTGACCCATCATAATTTCCTGCAACTGTGAAAATTTAAATTGAGGGGGAAAATAATCAATATTATCCATCAAAATTAGAAAAAAATTGATTTTACCAAGTCTCTATATTGCATAGACTCAAATGTCTTGCATATAGAAACATATTTTCTAAGATGTGGTCAATTTAACACTTATTAAAATTGCACAGTTTTTCTAAAGCTGAGCTCCAGCCTGAACACCTATAATAAAATAAATGGACTTGGCAGAATTCAATTTTTATTTTATTTTTATTTTGATGGATAATATGGATATTTTAAAGATTTTTTTTCACTTTTATGTATTTAAATTTCTACAATTATGAGAAATGGGGTTGTGGTGGTGGGGAAATCAGACAAGTATTTAATGACAGTAGACGTTCAGATGCAAGAAGTTAAAGTTTTATAGCTTTTATAGGGTTAAAACACAAGCTGTCAACATCATATGTCAAAATACACAAAGTAATTATCCTTAAATCAAACTCTTAAGTGCTCAAGCAGCATTTAAAAAAATTTTTTTTTGCTTTTGTGTAAATTTTGATTAATCTCAATGGAAATATTTTTTCACCAGTTTGTGTATATACCAAGAAAATATCAAATCCTGTCAAAAAAAAAAAAAAAATCAGCCAGCCAGCAATCAAATAGTATGTAGAAATACTGAAGGTCTGTAACTGATAACTTCTTAGTCTCCTCATGCTATATTTTGCAGACTCTTTCTTATGTTTGGACAGTGTTCTAGGAGGCTTTTCTTTTTGGTGAGTTTGGGGGAAAGGTATCTTATTGGAGAGATTCCTGATGATTTCTTCCAGTTCAGGTAGAGTTGTGAGAGATGGATCCTATTTCTCATTTATACTCAGAACTACTTTGGTGTTTTCTTACAAATGATTCCTTTTGGTAATTTGGCATAAAATGTTCATTTCCTTTAGATTTTCTGGCTTGTATTTTGCCGAGTCTTATAGTTGTTTCTTGTTACTATTTCCTTTAGCATTTCTGGGACTGAGGGTTGCACTGGAGTTCACAATGGTATTTGTTTTCCTGACTCTTTGTATATGTTAAATTTGGTCATTGCTCTAACCCTAGTATCTAATTTTCTGTAGTGTTCTTTACATCTATATATATAAAAGTCAAATGGTGTATGCGTGTGTGTATGCTGCCTTACTCCTTCCACACCATTTGAGTTAGAGACTTGATTTTTGGTACAGTTATAGGCTTTAGGGTCCTAATGACCGTAAGAGTCGAAAAATTTTCAAATCTCACCTCTGACGCCCCCCAGGGGTGAAATTCTTTAAAGGCCAATCACATCAGCTGGGCAGCTGCTGTTCTCTGTGACATAGTTATGATGTCATAATACCCCCTCCAACGGACCCTGCACTCGCTCAGCGCTCTGCCCCCTCCCCACCTCCGATGAATCCGAGTTGGGTTTGGTCGGAGGATAAGTGAGGTGGGGGTGTCGGGTTTGGTCGGGGGGTAAGTGAGCCAGGGGTGTTGGGTTTGGTCTGGGGGGGTGGGAAGGTGTCGGGGTGGGTGGGGGGGGCGAGGTGTGGGTGTTGGGGGTAAGATGGGGGTGTTGGGTTTCGTTGGGGGGGTGAGGAGGAGGGTCGGTTGGTCAAGGGGTAAGTGAGGTGTGGGTGTCGGGTTTGTTTGTGGTGGTAGGTAGGGGTGTCGGGTTTGGGTGGGGGGAAAGTGAGGTGGGTGTGTCAGGTTTGGTCTACGGTGGGTGAGGTGTTGGTCAGGGAGTGTTGGGGTTAGTAGGGGGGTGATGTGGAGGGTGAGGTGGGGGTGTCAGGTTTGCTCTCTGCCCCCTCCCCCCCTCCAACGGGCTCAGCTCTCTGCCCCCTCCCCATCTCCGACGGACCCGAGCAACGCCGGGTATTTTTGCTAGTATATTTTATAAATTGAGCAATTTTGACTGTCCAATCACCTGTTTTTTAGTGTCTGGTAAAGCTTGCTTCATTTCACATTCACAATTTAGTTTTTCTTTGAAGTTATTCCACACAATATTTTTTTATTGTATTACCACATACAGTGATATTTGAGTCTAGGAAGTCATCTAGTTAACTGATATGAAGTGGTAATGTCCTTGCTCTTTCTAATACATTGAAACAAAGGTAACAAATCTTTTAGAGGTTTTTTAAGGTCAAGCTTGACAAAGCCCGGGCTTGGATGATTTAATTTGGGATTGGTCCTGCTTTGAGCAGGGTTGGACTAGATGACCTCATGCGGTCCCTTCCAACCCTGATATTCTATATTTTAAAGTAGTATGATTAAAGTGTTTTAAATTTGGCCAAATTTAAATGCAAAAAATATTTGGGGGTTTCTGTAGCTTTTGTGTGGATACAATACAGAAATGGGAGCTAGTTGTGTAGTTGAAGTGGGATCATGGTTCTGCTTACTGCTAATATTTGAAATTTGATCACTGATTAGGTTTTGGCAGTGATGTCACAATTGATTGCTAAAATGTAAGAGGTAATGCTTTAAAAAAACATTTCATTTTATTTTAAAGTAAAAAGGTAGAAAATGGTGGAGGTGTTCAATGTAAACCAGCCTCTTGAGATATGTTTTTGCCTATTATTTAAAGGGAAGTGCAAGAGTAATTACTGTATTATGTGATATTCTTTAAAATAATTTCACCAGTGCATACGTTAATCCTGTTTAAAATACAGTGCTGAGGGGAAAAAAATGAATATTACTAGGGAATAATTAGCAGAATGGCATTGAGTTAATAGGTGTGACATCCAATTATTTTCTGCCCTGGAGATAAATATCAAGTGAAGGTTGAATATTACAACCTTAGTTTGGCACCCCTGCTTGTTCAAAGTCAGACTGAAAGGATAGTAGCCATATTGTGTAAGGAAAGAGATTCACTGTCTCCTACCATTACTGCTATTGTGTGATTTAGACTGCCGCTGTGATGAGGTGTTTTTGCTTTTATTTGTTTTGAAGCTGGCATCATGGCAAATTAATGTAAGTGTGTTTCTATGCTATGCAAGAAAACTGTTCCAGGGACAATAGTTCTGCAAGATGGTTGAAAGGCTTCCTTAATCTGTAGTACATTTGCATAGCACAGGGGTCTCCAAACTTTGAGACGAAGGTCATATTAGATTTTTGAAGGGGCTTTGTGGGCCAAAGTGACTGTGGAAAAAATTAAATATATGCAACATATGTGCAAATCGTAACAAAACACTACTGTGTCAGTGTTGCATTAAATTCTAAATCAGGTTGGGAGGCCAGACAAATTGAAGCCTTGGGCCAGATCCAGCCCTTGAGTCGTAGTTTGGAGACCCCTGGCATAGCGGATATGCTTTTGACAGAATTGGTGGTCAGCTGTCGCAGCTGAGGTTGTATTCCTGCATTCCTGATATACACCGTCCATAATTCCTACCATTATTATTAGGAGTGCTGGCTTTTGTCAGTTGCTAAATACAATTGCACTGCATTGTGTAGTGGAATTTGGAGGATTGGACTGAGCCAGTGAAGCTGCAATACTTTGGCTTCCTGATTCATATTGAGGGGGGAAACGCTATGGCTTGAACCAGGTTAGGCAGAACAGAGTTATAGGCCTCTCCTTCATCGCAACCAAATTGTACAACCATTGCTTGTAAACTACCATAGACAGCTGTGTGACATTTATGTCAAGTTTCTCTGAAACATTAAATAGACCTTGACGCTCGGAAGATGAGCTGAATGTTATACATTTTGCGTTTGCTGTTGGTGCGTTTGTATATTTTTGTCAGTTTGCTGGTATTGTGACTAGTTCCAAGAGTTGGTGTATGTGTTCCCTAATATAGCTCTACCAGTGGACCTTCAGTTCTGACTTCTGATACACTGCTAATGTAGTCGTCAACCTCTTCCTCATACCAGTGGTTCTCAAACATTTGTATTGGTGACCCCTTGCACACAGCAAGCCTCTGAGTGTGACCCTCTTATAAATTAAAAACATTTAAAAAATATTTAACACTACTATAAATGCTGGAGGCAAAGCACGGTTTGGGGGCAGAGGCTAACAGTTCACGACCCCCCACATAATAACCTTGTGCCACGTTAGGGGTCATGACCCCCAGTTTGAGAACCCCTGGACTGTCAGATGTCAGACTGCTATGTTTTGTGGAAGTTTTATAATGCAGACAGGTGTCCACTGGGGACTAGATTTGAGAACTTCAAACTCATTTCACTTGATTTGAGTGTAACACAGGCATCCAGATGTGAAGAATAAGTTTATGAACTTAACATAGCTTCTAATACCAACAATTTAAAATCTTACATCAATGGAAGATACACTGAGACATTAGTAAAGAGACTTCTATCCATCGCTCAAATGAACAAGAAGTTTCAGAAATAATGGAAAGAATAACCTTTGTCTTTTTCAAGTGCTACCTGGAAAATATGTAAATACTTCTATAAAAATTAACAGAATTAATTTCATTTTCACTTTGCTTGGATGAAACTTCAATTCCCATACCTTTCAGTTTTTCATGTTGTTGTATTAGTGTGGATCATTAACTTTTCTAGTAACTGGCAATAAATGTTTGTTTGTTTTCCTAGGAATAAACACAAGCAAAAAAAAAAATCTGCTGTACTTTGTATAGAAATTTGAATAAAGCAATGATCCATACTCACTGTTGTTGAAATATTATTGCATGTAGAACTAATGTAAGCAATCCAACATTAGCTGTGTCTTGCTGCATTTTTTTCAGATTTTGTCACATTGATGGAATAGGCAGAAAACCCCAGAGTGTTCTAGAGGAATTTACTAAATGTATCCTCTGTTGCACAGGAAACAGTAATGGTAATGAAGACCTGTTCATTTGTGGTAATGAAATTTCAATTCCAGTGCTTTCAAAATCAGTTCACAAATGTATACAGAGTTCCATATACAATATACAAGCTGGGGAGAATTGACTATTGAGTTGTAATTTTTGGGAAACAAACCATCCCCTGCATTATAAGCAGGGCTGGCGACAGGAATTTTGGGGCCCGTACGCAGATCGTGCGCCCCCCCCCCCCCGGCCGGTCTCCCGCCACCCAGTCTCCCGCCGCCTGCGGGGCCCAACAGGGGGAGGCTGCTGGGTGCCGGGGGAGGGGGCTGATGAGCGCTGCAGTGGCTGCCGGCCGGGAGCCGCGCCTTGCTCAAAAGACCGGCGACTAGAGGGTACAGCTGCGTACCGGGCCCCGGATTTAAGGGGCGCCCCCTTAAGTCCGGGGCCCGGTACAGCTGTACCCGTTGTACCCCCCTGTCGCCGGCCCTGGTTATAAGGTTGCCAGGCGTCCAGTTTTCGATCGGAAAGCCTGGTTGAAAAGGGATCCCAGCCACTCTGGTCAGCACTGCTGACCGGGCTTTTAAGTCTGGTTGGCGGGGCTGGCAGGCTCCCTACCTGGCTCCATGTAGCTCCCCAGAAGCAGTGACATGTCCCCGATTTCTAGAAAGAGGTGTGGCCAAGAGGGCTCCATGTGCTGCCTGGCTGTGCTTCCATCTAGGAACATGCCACTGCTTCCAGGGAGCCCTTTGAGGTAAGTGCTACTTGGAGCCTGCACCCCTTATCCGCAGCCCCTCACCTCAGTCTGAACTCCCTCATGAGCCCGCTCCCAAACACTCTCCCAGAGCCCCCTCATGCACCCTGAACCCCTCATTTCTGTCCCCACCTCAGAGCCTGTACCCCCAGCCCAGAACCTGTACTCCTTCCCACACTCCAACCCCCTGCCTTAACCTGGAGCCCCCTCCCACACAATATACTCTTTGGCTCCACCCCCAATCCCAGAGCCCCCTCCTGCAGCCAAGACCCTCATCCCAGAGCCTGCACCCTGCCCAATAGCCCAGCCTGGACACCCCCCCCCCCCCATGCACACATACTCTGACCTCCTCATTTCTGGCCCCACCCTGGAGCCCACCGTGCCAGCCAGAGCCCTCTCCCGCTCCCGCACCCCGGCCCACTGAAAATGAGTGAGGGTGGTGGAGAGCAAGCGACAGAGGATGGAGTAGGTGGGGCTGGGCCTTGGGGCAGAGTGTTGGAAGGGTCAGGAAAGGGGACGGGGCAAGGGTGTTCGGTTTTATGCGATTAGAAAGTTGGCAACCCTACCTACATAATTGTTAAGCTTTACAACTAGTTTGTCTTGTGATGTCCATATGTATCCCTGCGCTCTTTATAATAGCAGTTACATACTGTAATGGTAGACACCTTAATTACACAGTCATCTCTCTCAGAACTGAAGAATGAAACTCGGTTTCATCTGAATGGAGAGGGAGTTGATCTAAAACTCCCAGACAAATGCAAATTTGTTCAAAATAGATTTCAGTTACTTGTTTTCTTGGAATTTCTAACAACTGTTTATACATTCTCAAATCAGTGGTGTGCTGTATTACTTCCTCCCTTGAAAAAAAAATCTTTGAGATTGTTGTTGTAAGATTCAGAAGTAAGGTCTAGTGCTTCACTTCAAATCATAAAAGGATTTTGAATGCTGAGAGCCAAATTCTACTTTCTGTTATAACGGTGTGAATCTGGAGTGTTTACATTTACTGCCGACATGCAGCACCCTGGAACAGTTCTTTCATTGATCATTTTAGTCCCAGCAGCTGAGAAACTGTTTCAACTACAAGGCCAATTGATCAGATTGCTGAAGATGACCATCTGCAACAGAAACTCCGACACTATTTGAATGTACTGACCAGGGAGGGCGTTGATATGAATACTGTTCTGCTTTGAGATCTCAAATAATATTGATATTTCCTTGTTTGGTGAAACACTGCAGCTGTTTGCTGATCTGTTTGGACAAGAAACAGAACACATTGGTCCAATAATGAATCTGGATAAAACTAAGTCCTGGGCCATTCCCATCAAGGAACGTCCAGCTCCAGATTGCAACCAGCTCAAAGTTAACCTGTCTGGTTGGGACATAAAGCTGGTGGCAACTGTCAAATACCTGGGCAGCATCATTATAGTGGGACGGCTTCCCCATTCCAGCAGAAATGGGGTTAAAACAGCCTTGCAAAGGGTTGTGGCTGGCAAAAAACAGTGGAAGCAGCTGGGGCAGAGCAGCCACAGCTGTGGCTGAGTCAATTAAGGCCCAGCTGGCCCTGATAAAAGGGCTGAGAGTTTGGAGCTCAGACAGAGTCTCCTCTAGCTGTGGAGGGAGATGGGCCTGGCTGCTGGGAGCTTGAGAAGGTACCTAAGGTCTGGGAGCAGTGCTGGGGAAAGGGGCAGGCTGAGCTGGGGAGCTCAAGCCTGGCAACTTCCCAGGCTCCAGGCCTGAAGACAAGGCCTAAAAGGGTTCTGGGGGTTAGGAGGAAGGCAGCTGGCCAAACCTCCTTGTCTAGGATGACTGGCTGTTACACTGCAGTCTGCCCCAGGGAGTGGGCGCTTGATGATGACTGGCAGTAGCCTAGACTGAGGCAAGTTGGGGCTCAGTCGGTTGGGGGTTCCCCAGGGAGTGGAGACCCAGAGCTAGACTGTGTGGGTACTGCCAGGGGGCAGCACCCCAGGCATATGGCACCGGGGTCCAGAGCCCAGGGTCCAGCTCCAATAAAAATCAGTGGGTGTTGGTGCCTAACAAAATCTCCCCATAAGTGATGGAGCTTATGATGGACCTCTGCATATGGCTTGCCAACAGCTCCAGTGTGAAGAGGAATAAGAACACTGGAAATGCTTATAAGCTTTCAAATAACTGCATATTCAAAACTCTTGATTAGTTATACTACTTCCACAGTATCGAGAGGCAAGAGTCACTATTTTATTTTAAATTCCAAAATCCCTAAAAACATTGTAGCGATTGAAGAGCTAAGTCCATAATCATTCATGTAATGAATCATCCAATATTGTATTATTAAAGTATCAGAAACAGAGCTTTGATAAGAACTTGTCAGTTTAATTACAATACATTTAACTGTTCCATTAAGAGGTCTATTTAGAATTTTGTTCTGAATATTGCTTTTAAAGTTTTTTTTGTACAGCAACATGAAAGGAGAGATTGAAAACTAGCATCTTGAGTCTAGGTGTGGTAATTCTTTTTTGTCAATCAACTCTGCTAAGAGTGGATGAAGACTCAAGTTGTTGCATTTTCCTTTCTATTAAAGTTGCCAGTTACTCTGTATAATGTGTTCATATATAATTTTAAATATTTACAAGGAGATAGGTGGATGTCATCAAGATCTAGAGAACCTTTGCTAAACGAAAGGACTTCTTTGTTAACGTTTTTTAAACCACAAAACAATTTGTCACTTTGTAAAACTAGTTCTAATTAACAAGCATTTAGCTTAAGAGAAAAATAAAATTGAATGTTTCTTATAAGATTTGTTGGAACCTCCTAATTTGAGTCATTGTTAATGATTTCTCAGGTTCTTCCTTGGCAGCCATTTCCATGTGCTATAACACTTCGCTTATAGGGGGAAAATGTGTCTTCCTAAAGGGGAGGAACTTCCGTTTTTATGAAGTGTTATAAAACTTAATTGCTAAATGTTCCATGGTGGTGGTCCTCGCTATATTTTGAAAACATGGGATTTCCAGTAAAGTCTTTTCAAAATTTCCTTTTTTAATCAGATGCTCTGCGTCTCTCTCCTATTTTTAAGAAGGTTCCAAAAAAATAGTCTGTGCGGACATCACAATGTTCCAATGTTGGCAAATTCAAAGGAAACTAATTATCCCCTCTACTTTCTCCACATTGCCAATACAGTAGAGTCTAGATTATCCAGGATGATAGGAAAAAATGGATCCTGGTTAATAAAATCCTGGATAATCACCATCCATAGGAAATATGGGGAGGGGGAGGTTGGTTCACCAGCCACCTTGCACTGGGAGGAGGAGGTGTTGGTTCACTGACTGCCCTGCGCCCTGGTGAGGGGGGTGTGTGTGTGTGTGTTTGGGGCGGCAACAAAGGCAGAGTCGGCCCTGTGAGTTACGCATATTTTTTTTGACATCCTGGTTAATCCACATTCTGGTTAATCCAATCCTGGATAATCGAGAGTCTACTGTATTTCTTTTTGAGAGGAAGGAGTTAAAATAGCACACTACTATAAAAGAGCTAAAAGCACAATTTAGAGGAGTCGAGCAACACATTTTTTCAGCTATTTATTGACCTTTTAAAATTGTATTAATTCTTGCTTGGCTTGAATTTACTAAATTCACATCTGAAGTTTTTAATGGGGTACTTCAAGCAGGCAGAGATTAAGACAAATATGTATATATTTTTAATTCTTGAAGCAGTATAGCTTCACATCAGTGTGTTAATGTACACCATACTTACAATATATAGTTATATATATAGTTGAAAACATTCTCATTTGCCCTTTTTAATTAACTCAGAGAAATAATAAAATGCACATAAATATTTTAGAAGTGCATTGCATTTGAGATAATGAAATGATAACCAACTTATAACTTAACTGGAAAATCCAAAATGGTGTAGGATTGCAAGAAGAATACTTCAAGCTCCTGTTCATCAGAGATTTGTTTGTTAAATTATGTTTTCACTCATCTTTAGAGGGAAATCTAAAGAACTGTGTTGATTGCCAGTTTGCTCTTAAGTCTACATTACCTTGGCTTCTCACTACACTGGATTCATTATTATAACATGCACAGCTATTAAGATTGATCTGAGAGAGATCTTGTCTTTTGTGGCTGAAGGGACCCTGCTGTTCTCTGGGGAATTAGTGTATCAAGTCAGTTTTTAAAAATCTTTTGTAGCTCTCTTTTGAAAATATTTTCTTTTGTGTGTTATCAGTCACCAGGCTCACCTTGCTCATGTCAAAAATGCTATAGGATCTCTAATGCAGGCATTAGATAATAAGCTCAGTCTGTAGCAGGGTATACAGACACCATTTTACAGTGTCTTAGTTTACAGACACCAGTTTACAGTGTCTGTAGTTCTTGTACAGCTTTAGTTTTTTACTGAGGTCACTATTAAAAAAGCAAGCTACCACACTTCTGAAATAAGTATTTCCAATACTTAGGCCTGGTCTACACTGGGGGTGGGGAGTATCAACGTAAGATACACAACTTCAGCTATGCAAATAGCATAGCTGAAGTATCTTAGGTTGACTTACCTGGGTGTCTTCATGGCGGTGAGTCAACCGCTGCCCCTCCCCCGTCGACTCCGCTTCTGCCTCTGGTGGTAGTGGAGTTCTGGAGTCAACAGGGAGAGCTCTTGGGGATCAATTCTAGACGCGATAAATCGATCACTGATCGATCACTACCTGCCGATCCAGTGGATAGTGTAGACATACCCTTAGTTTTCAACACTTAGTTTCTCAGATACAAAGGTGTGGTAACTATTGATTACAGCCTTCATTAACATAAGCAGTCCTTATGGAAAAGGCCTATAGAACATAGCTTTTCTGTAAGGTATTTTTACCATTTATTAAATGTAATAATTAACATTTGCTATTAAATTGTATTGACTTTAAGCTCTCTGGACAGGGACCATTTTGATCCCTTGTCTGAGGCTTCCAAGCTTCACATAATGCAAACAATAATATTAGTTTGTAGAGTCATTTCCATGGATTTTCTGACTTTATCCCTGTTAAATTCTATAGTATTTTTACATATGGGTACTATTTCAGCTCCAGCTATTCAATGCAAATTTGCATTCAACTCGAGACTGGAGGATTTTGGTGTTTTCACTGGGTGTTGCTTTGTGACTGCAAATGTAACTGATTGCATGTGAAAGGACGCTGTAAAATGGTGCTATTTTGGCAGCTGGGAGCATCACTAAGATTTGTACCAGTTTGAAAAGAGTCCTAAAACTTCTTATCAACCTGCATCTTCCTTAGGACCATGCATAACACTGCCACTTAAGGACAATCATAATCACCTGTGGCTTTGGGAAAAGTGGAGGAGGGAGCAAGGAGCCCTGTGATGTGGTGCTTGCACACCCAGAACTGTGAACCATTGTGATACCACTCTGCCTTAGCAAGAATGAGAGCTTAGCTGCTGCTGAGTTGTCAGTTCCTTGATGTGCCAGTCTACCAGCTTTGCCAAAAAAACTGTTCAAGGATCGGTCCGCCTAAATCTTGCCTTGCAGGTAACATTCAGTGAACCCAAGTTCCTAAATTCCCTCAAGGTGTCTACGTGCAGTGTCCAGGCCCTATCGCGGAACACCCAGAAATGAAGTTCCCTGTCTCCATCAGCCTGTTAGGTTAGCTGAAAATTCACTTTTCTTTTTAATATACAACACTGAGATGGCTTTGTAATAAAACAAAAATCAGTTCATTAACAGAGATTTGTGATGCTAAGCAAAAATAAGAGTTGGGTATGATTTCAAGCAAAACAAAATATGCCCTCTAATGATTAAAACTTTATTTCAGCAACTTAAAACATTTATCTAAGTAGGTCTCTCACTTGCATCAAGTTTCCAGAAGCACTTGGCTTTCAGACCTGGAGGTTCCAGCTTTCATAGGCACAAAAAGTGCTGTACCCTATTGTCTCCTCAGTGATAAATAACTATAATGTATTTTTGCTCCCCCTAGATTACCCAAAATTCATTTTATTTTCCTCAACAATCAGAAAGGATTTCTGGGGTGTGGACTCTGTACCTCAGTGTGCTCACAAAGCTGCTGTTTGTTAGCTTGATTGTTTTATTATATGTAAATATACTTTCATTGTCTGCACTCTGATTGTACTCATGCAGGGGCCACTTGGAAAAGAGAACTGCATGGGACTAGACCTAGACAGTAATGACTCTAATGGGGTATCACTGCCCATTCTGCCTTTGACTAGTGAACAGATTTCCCCATTTATCCATGATTCCCCTCTTCACCTAGAAACTCAGTCGTCTCCCTGAAACATGGGGACTTACAGGCATAAGAGTTCTCAACCACTTGACCCTGGAATATGTTCCTCATCTTTAAAAATAGGATGTAGTCAGTTCAGAGTTGATTGACAGCTCCTGTGATTTATGCCATTGATGGCTACTTAACAATATTAGATTTATATATAGCTGTGTGCTGAGAATGTTACAGAACTAAATTGTTCATTATTTTAATTATAATATATCACAATCTGAGCTATATAGATCACCTGTACAGCCATAACATTTACTGTGCTAGCCATTGTTGGTTATAGGACACACATGAAGAAATCACAAATTCAGGTATGAATGGGTTGATGACACTTATTAAAAAAAATTAATAAAAATTAAATATTATAGGTGTTTATTTCAAAATTAATAGTTTTGAGGCAACTGGATTTGCCCTATTTCCAACTACTGTTGCTTTATTTGTTTTCTGAAAGGCAAAATGTCAAAGGTCCTTACTTGTTGATATGACATGGATATTTATGATTTAGCAAGAGTGTGAGCTCTTTTATTTAGCCAAAATTTGCCAGAACAATAGCTGGAAAATTCATCTAACAACCCGTCCACCTTCTTCCAAATGGATTATCATTTTTAGCTTATTAGCTGTTAAGCATTGTATTTTTTCTTCCCTAAAACTGACAAGTCATTAAAAAGAAAATTAACAAGAAATATTTGATTAATAATTATATCATTTTACATTTATGAATGTTTTGTGTTCTGATCTTTAATGTCATGTGTCTGGTAACATCCATAGTAAACTAACACTTTCCATTAACAACTTCCCCAAACTTGAAGACCAGATAGTGAGTTATCTATTGCCAACAGCATGGCTCAGCAGTCAATGCTCATTCTTTTCTAATGTCAGAGGACAGTATCTGTGTACACAGTTGTTAGATTTTATATGTCTGACAAATGTATTCAATAAATGCAGAATTAGTGTGTTTTTAAAAGGCTCCTCTCAAGAAATCCTACAACTAAGTTTTTTTTTTTCCTTCAAAAATTCCAAATAGCATATTTTATATTTGATTTTAATGGAGTACAGCATTAAAATTATCCTGGATATTAATTGTTGAGTACAGTTTCTCTATTATACATATTTTGTATATTGTCATCTCAGCTGAAGTTCCATGTGCTGACATTGACTCAAAAATTGGTTTTATAAGATTAACTGAAAAATGAATGTGACAGGGAAAAAATGGTAAAGAGTCAATTTGGTATTGAAGGAAGCCATGCAGTCCAACTAGTTCCATCTAAAAACCTGTCTGGTTAGTAGTGTTCATGGTGTATATGTGTGTTAGTGTAATGGCATGTTGATGAAAACACCTTTGCAGAATATTAGTAAACATTTTCTGGTACTGTAAATAAATGACTTTTCTGTGTTATTTTTAATAATAAATAATTTTGACATTTCACCACTGATACTATTTCTTTTTTTCCTTTTCGATCAGAGTTAGTACTTGCATTGAATTAACTGCCTCAGTGCAAAAGCATGAGTCTAAGACTCAATCAGTGATGAAATTGATTTAGAAAGCAGTACAGTGGTGCTGCAGATAACTAAGGCAATTGGATTGGAGTGCTGGGGGGTAAGTCCTGTAGTGTTACGTGAAGGGAGTAAATAAAATTTAATCACCGACAAACTGGTTTGATTCCTGCTTTAAGTCTGTGCTGTGCTCATCAACTGAACAGAGTACTGGGTTTTCTTACAATATAAAAAAGAACAGACAATTGTATTTGATATCATTTGGTTAGAACTCATTTCACATCTGTTAAATTTGGGGAAGGAGGGAGAAAACCAGATTGAAAATGCAGTGATTGTGTATTAAACAAGAATTACAAAGGGCAGAAAGCCATTTCTCTCAATCAATACGAGTTGCCTGATGGTGGGAGCCTTTCAGAATGTGCCTTGAGTACTGCAACCTGCTCCTCTCAGTCTTGACTGCAGCAATATTGTTCTTTTTAGGTTAATTCAAAATGCTGTAACTAAAGATCACATTCTTGATTTAAAAAAAAATAGATAGAGCAAAGCTAAATTGTGAACCTCTTTAAAGGTAAGAGCAAGAAACCTGTATTGATTATAACTACGTTAGCAACTCCATACACTTCATTCTTAAGGCCTGAACCAGGAAAGCGCTTGCATAACTAAGCATGTGAGTAGCCTCTCTGACTTCACTGACACTACTGAGGACAAAATTCTGATTGCTCTTTAATTTATAAACTTGTTCCAACATTTCCTCCTTTGACACCTCCGTCTCTGACAATTCTTCCCTATCTCTTCTTGAATACTACTTGGAAAAAGTAGCATTAGAGAAGAAAATAAATATATTTAGTACGGATAACTCTGAAAGTTGGGGTCACTTCTATTTTCCAGAAAATGAAGCAGATTATTATACCCCTCATGGCAGTACAATATTTAGTAGCATCATGGTTCAACCGCACATGTGCCTGAACACTCAACCATAGTATCCGCACTGAGTTTTGGTAACACAGAGCCAGAGTGCTGTAGATACCAAGATTACAGCTCAAATTATGCGTTAAGGCAACCCATATGTCCAACTAATTTTGTGTACAAGGGGTGTGAATTTCCTGCTCTTCCTCTAATCACAGGAGGCCAAATGTGGACAACAGGTGAAAGGGGTGTGTGTGTGTATGTGTGTATATATACACCCCCTAATACCGGGAGAGGCACCTTTCCCCGCAGGCCCCAGAGCAGCCGCTCTGCATCCCAGCCCTGAGCCCCTTCCAGCACCCCAACCCCCTCATCCCAGAGCTTTCACCCTTAGCCAGAGCCATCACCCCCTGTACCCAACCCTTCTCAGGCCCATGCATAGTAGCATTCAGATACTGATCATTACTTTCAAGTAGTTATGCTGATGTTATTTCTATTAAAATAATCAAACTTAATGTGACCCTGTAAATACTGAATTGGGATGCTGCAGAAAGAAACTTCTTTCACTTAAATATGTGTGGTTTCAGTGGAGAACTGTTAATAATACACTTAGGTAGTCTTAGAAATTAATTTCCTAACATTTAAAAAAGTTGTAGGAATAATGTATGAAACATAGTGGTGTATGTGGAATTCAAATGAGATAGGTAATAAAATTTAAATTGGTATTTTTCCAATGGTCATGTTAAATTCATAGAAAATTTACTATCAGAATAATTTACTGTTGAAGACTGAATGTAACTTGAAATATTATGTTTTCATGGTTTCTAAGGGATTCTTTGGCATCATGAAAATTCAGAAATGTAAATGTTGCATTTATTTTTCTCATGTTCTTTTTAATCAAGCCAATCTCTGCTGTCATAAAGTAGGAGGCATAGAACACCCAGGCAGCTACTAAATTTTAAATATGTTAGCAATGTCAGAAGAAAAAGAAGATGACTGAATGATCCTATTGGGTTTCTGTGCTGTGGAATTAAAGGTAGACCAGGTGGTTTACTTGTTTTTACAAAAGAAAGTAACTCTTTCTCAAATGTATAGAACAGAATAAAAGATGTGAGTAGCTTACTCACATTTTGTGTGGAGAGTTGTAAATCATACTATGGATTAACAATAGAGGAAAATTAAAAGCAAACCCCAAACCTAGCAAACAAAAAGCACCCAAAGAAGTATTGGAAAATAAATACTTGTGATGAACAGGGGAATGGAATATGTTAAATTGTCTTCTGTTCATTAAGTTCCTAAATCCTTACTTTCTGTATTTAATAGTTTCATTGTTGTGTATTGGATGATGATGTGAACATATGTTGGTGGAATTTACTAAGGTTACTTATGAGTATAATAAATGAATTACTCTTTGTTTAGTATTGAATTGAGTAGATATATCTTGCAATTTTAGAATTTATAAAAAGAATATAAGGTACTAAAAGTAGCCTAAGTAGTTCTGGAGTGAGAAAAAAACACATCCTAACAACCATAATGTCAGAAAATTAAAATAATTAAAACACACAGCTCCTTTTATCTGAAACTTCAACTCACTTTACAGTGGTGAATAAATATTATCCCATTTATTTTACAGATGGGGAAAATGAGGCAGGGAGGTTGAATGATGTGCCTAAGACCAAACAATGGAGACAGTGGGCAAAGTGCAGTTAGAACCCATTTGTTCCTGGCTTCCATTGCTGTATTTAGGTTTCTAGACAATGCTGTCTTTCTCGTTTGGCTTACGTTTTAGAACAGTATAGACATACTGATACCTTCATATTGTAAGTGTGAAGAAATGTATACATTTGATACATGTAAAACTCATATTGAAATTAAATTTATGATCAAATGAAGTCTGGTTATCTAGAAATCTTTTTATAACAGATCTTAGACTAATATAATTGATGCTCATACACCCAGGAGGTCAAGTCAGTGTTAACATACCTAATTTGACAGACAAATTTCAAAGGCAACTAGTAGGAATAACCTGCTTCTGAATGGAATTTTAAAATCAAGTCAGTTTCTGCTTAATATTTTAAAATTGAACTAGATTCCTTAAAATTTTATTTATATATCACTTATGTAATGTGGTAACAAAGAGTCCTGTGGCACCTTAAAGACTAGCTAAAGTATTGGAGCATAAGCTTTCGTGGGCTAATACCCACTTCGTCAGATGCAAGCAGTGGAAGTGTTCAAGGGCAGTTGGACACTTCCACTGCTTGCATCTGACGAAGTGGGTATTGGCCCACGAAAGCTTATGCTCCAATACTTTAGCTAGTCTTTAAGGTGCCACAGGACTCTTTTTGTTACCTCTGCTATTCCAGACTAATACGGCTACCTATCTGATTCTTATGTAATGTGGACTACAAGGATATTCTTTTAAGCTTAGCAGCCGTATTAGTCTGTATCCGTAAATAAAACGAGGAAGACTTTGTAGCACCTTAGAGACTAACCAGTTTATTTCAGCATAAGCTTTCGTGGGCTATAGCTCACATCCGATGAAGTGAGCTATAGCCCACGAAAGCTTATGCTGAAATAAACTAGTTAGTCTCTAAGGTGCTACAAAGTCTTCCTCGTTTTATTTAAGGAGATTCTTGTATTCCTAGACACCTTCTGAAATTGTATCTGTTAAATATTAACTATAGAGTTGTCAGAGAAAGGTGTCCTGTTTCATGGAGAAACTTTGTCAAAGTTAAACATCAGTGAAACTTTGATTTTTAGAAATCCAACAATTTTTAACGAAGTGTTTTGTCAGAATTTTGCTATCAGCTTTAAGTACTTTTACTCATCATATTCACCATGCAAGACCTAAAATATGTTTTTAACATAAGGCAAATTAACACCTACATAGATATAAAATAGGAAAGAAACCTTCAATTTGAAAATATTTGTCAAATTTTTATTTGTAAGTGGTGGTAGGATTTTAACTGCTTTAAAATATTTTTTTATTTTAAGATTCACAATGTTCTTTTTAATTTGTTCAAAATTCTTTTAATTACAAAAGGAAAGGCTGTGGTCTAATCGGCCCCTCAAATATACTAAATAGTAAATTTTAGTCTATATTATTTATCTTAACATATAATTTACATGTATGCTATTTCAATTCAAAAGTTTCTTCTTCCAGTGTTAAAACCATCTATTACCTTGAGGATGGAAAAACCTTGTTTATGCAAAAGCTTCAAGTCATGAGGAAAGAATCTCCACATAGTTAGGAATACCAGGTAAGGTCAATCACTGATCAAATACAAATGGTTCCTATAAACAGCACAATTGCCCAATAAGTCATTTGAAGCCATGGTGTGTCTAAAAGACCAAACAGTAAAATACATAATTTAATTAAAGCACAATTTGAATCAATCTTGAATTCAATATTTATTTATGAAATTTGTTAGTAATTTCAGTTCCCTTGCACTTAGACAAATATTTACATCTTGATTCTCTTCTTCTATTATATTGGACAGTCCTGGCAGAGAGACTTACCTAATTAGACATGGAGCCTGAATTATTTTTCCTTATCCTGAGATATGATCCCTTTGATGTCATTCATGGGGTAGTCTGTGTACGAAGTTAATATACTTAATGGTAAACTAGGCCAGAGAGTAGAAAATAGCAAAACTCTTGAAGATTTTTGAACTCAACTGTGTTCTATTGAAATAGACTTTTTCTCTTATGGCTTCTTTCAGTTAACATCATTTTTTTATTTTATATATATATATATATATATATATATATATATATATAAATGGGTGATTAAATTTTATTATTTGCATTCTTGGATCCAAGCAGTTCACCTATTCCATGGAAAGTACTACTAACCATTTTTAATATAAAAGTGCTGGTACCAAAGCAAATTTCTGTAGTTCTTGCTTCATGTTAATTTTTTTTAACGTGTGTGTGTGTGAGAGAGAGATTGAATACATGAGAGTATTAGCTTGTCGTTCCCCCCCCGTTCGCCCTGATGCCACAGTTGACTGGACCTAAGCAGAGAATTTCTGTGGATTATTGTATTTCCCAGGAGGCTAAGTAAATTTGCCTTTGGCTTGTGCCTTAATGTACCAGACTAGACAAGCAGTAAATCTGCAGAAATGCAGTGCCCTAGAGTGTCTTACGTATTAATTGTATAAGAGTTCTAATTATTCCACTCTTAAGTACTGACTTATTTAAAGTTCTTCATATGACTTAATTGGAATGTGAACATCCTGTATGAGTCCAGGTGAATCAAACCAGGCTCATAAAAGAGGATTCTAAAAATGTACTTAAAGGTATTTTAGAAAGTAGTAGAAGTAGTACTTTGTGATGAAAGAAATCCTCATTGATTGTATTAAGGATATTATTTAGAGCAGTGGTCGCCAACCTTTCGGACCTCAGGGACCACTAAACTCACAATTTTGAATCCCGCGGACCACTAACATGAATTTTTTTAAAAAGGCCCGGGGGGGGGGGGGAACGGGGGGGGGTGTGGCAAGAGCGGGGGGGGGGGGGGGTTGTTTAACTTTTAAATGACTTTTGTGTTATGCCTTTTCATATAACCTTGTTTTAGAAACTCTGTATTGAACTTTGGTAATCTGTTATAGCCCCCAAGGTAGTATAATTAAGGTAAAAGAAAAATGTCTCTGCTAGAAGTAGAATAAGATCTCTCCCCCCCCCCCCCCACTTTATAATCAAGTGCCCTGTTGAATGAATGAGGTGTGAATGAGGCAGATCAAGGACAATCAAACTTGTCAAGTGGGCTAAGAGCAGACATAACCCTCAGGGGTTAGCACCAGACCAGAGAGAAGCAGCAAAAAGGAGCAATGGACACAGACCCAGATTTGCAGGAGAGGGAAGCTGCTATAAAATAGCGAACTTGGCAAAATTTTTACCTTGCGCCTCTGCCCCCCCCCCCCCCATTCCCTTTTCAAAATCGCTTTAGGTCCTTGTTTGGTGGTTTTCTCTTCCTGGCACACAACTCATCTAAATATCACTACTCTTTCATTGATTACAGAAAAAAGTTTTTAAATACCCTGAAAACTATTTAAAATGCAATTTGCTAATTTAAAAATAGAGATGATGGTAGCTATTCCCTGCAAAGTGGGAAAGCACCCTGTTCCCCGGCAGGCATGCGGGGCTCCTGCCACTTACCTCCCCCCCCCCCCTCCGGCTTGCCTCCTCTCCCCTCCCAGCTCCGCTCTCACTCTTCTTCCCCGCCACCCCCTCCCCTCTTCTCTCCCGGCCCCGGCTCTGTCTCCGGCCCCGCTCTTCTCCCCACCCCCTCGCCTCGTCTCTCCCGGCCCCGGCTCCGTCTCCGGCCCCGCTCTTCTCCCCACCCCGCTCGCCTCTTCTCTCCCGGCCCCGGCTCCGTCTCCGGCCCCGCTCTTCCCCCCCACCCCCTCGCCTCTTCTCTCCCGGCCCCGGCTCCGTCTCCGGCCCCGCTCTTCCCCCCCACCCCCTCGCCTCTTCTCTCCCGGCCCCGCTCTTCCCCCCCCCACCCCCTCGCCTCTTCTCTCCCGGCCCCGTCTCCGTCTCCGGCCCCGCTCTTCCCCCCCACCCCGCTCGCCTCTTCTCTCCCGGCCCCGGCTCCGGCCCCGCTCTTCCCCCCCACCCCCTCACCTCTTCTCTCCTGGCCCCGGCTCCGTCTCCGGCCCCGCTCTTCCCCCCCACCCCCTCGCCTCTTCTCTCCCGGCCCCGGCTCCGGCTCCGGCCCCGCTCTTCCCCCCCACCCCCTCGCCTCTTCTCTCCCGGCCCCGGCTCCGGCTCCGGCCCCGCTCTTCCCCCCCACCCCCTCGCCTCTTCTCTCCCGGCCCCGGCTCCGTCTCCGGCCCTGCTCTTCTCCCCACCCCCTCGCCTCTTCTCTCCTGGCCCCGGCTCCGTCTCCGGCCCCGCTCTTCCCCCCCACCCCCTCGCCTCTTCTCTCCCGGCCCCGGCTCCGGCTCCGGCCCCGCTCTTCCCCCCCACCCCCTCGCCTCTTCTCTCCCGGCCCCGGCTCCGGCTCCGGCCCCGCTCTTCCCCCCCACCCCCTCGCCTCTTCTCTCCCGGCCCCGGCTCCGGCTCCGGCCCCGCTCTTCCCCCCCACCCCCTCGCCTCTTCTCTCCCGGCCCCGGCTCCGTCTCCGGCCCTGCTCTTCTCCCCACCCCCTCGCCTCTTCTCTCCTGGCCCCGGCTCCGTCTCCGGCCCTGCTCTTCTCCCCACCCCGCTCACCTCTTCTCTCCCGGCCCCGGCTCTGGCCCTGCTCTTCTCCCCACCCCGCTTGCCTCTTCTCTCCCGGCCCCGGCTCCGTCTCCGCTCTTCTCCCCCTCCCCGGCTCGCCTCTCTTACTGACCCCGCCCCTCTCCTCCGGCTGCGGCTCCACGGACCACCCAAATTTTCTCGGACCACTGGTTGGCGACCGCTGATTTAGAGAATTTAAGACTTTTTAAATTATCTAAATCTGTACCACGTGTTTCTACAATGCCACCAGCTCTCCATAGTTAAGCAGAGTCTGACCAAACTTTTATTTACGGCATGTCTTCACTACCACTTAACGTCGACTTTAACGATGTTAAGTCGAAATAAACGTGTACCTGTCTTCACAGGCATGCCCTTAAAGTCGATTTAAAGGGCCCTCAAAATCGACTTTATAACTCCTGCCTGACGAGAGAAGTAGCGCTAAAATCGACCTCTCTAGGTCGATTTTCATCTAGTGAAGAGGCATCTGACTTTAAGCCTCCGAGCAGCCCCGCGCCGGACCCCCCCCCCCGGCTGCCCGAGCAGCCCCGCGCCGGACCCCCCCCCCCCCCCGGCTGCCCGAGCAGCCCCGCGCCGGACCCCCCCCCCCCCGCCTGCCCGAGCAGCCCGGCGCCGGCTTCCCCCCCCTCGGGTGGGGGGGTCTGGCACTCCCGGCACTGTGGGCTACCTACCCACAGTGCAAGCGGGCTATGTCAACCCCTGCAAAAGTTTAAGGACAGACAGTGTCGACCACTGTCGACCTGCTGTCCTGGTGGGGACACACTGATTCGATTTTCTAAAGTAGACTTTAGAAAATCGAATTAAGTGAAATCGACCTACTCCTGTAGTGAAGATATACCCTTAGATTGGAAAATTGTAAGGAACTGCTAGATCTAGGAAGCAGCTATGTTGATTCAGTAAGTATGCAGTGTAGTTGCATCTGTGACAGTCCCAGGAGAGATAAGGTAGATGAGGTAATATTTAGAGAGAGATTTTGAGCCTTTCAGAGCTCTTCTTCAGGTCCGGAAAAAGGACTCCCAGGGTCACAGTAATATGCAAGGTGGAACAGATTGTTTAGCATAAGTAGTTAGCATGTATTGTAAGGGACCATTCAAGGTAGAGTGCCTTGTTAACACCTCTCCAATCATAGGACAAAGAGAGATGGGACCTTACACTGCTGGAGTTGACATTGTTTAGATGAAATCTATTTTTACTGGTTCTGAGTATTGAAGGCCTGTTTTTGTAATAGGGTTGCTACGTTGATGTCCAACTTCAATAGCTTCTCTTTTCAGTGTTAGGTGGGTACAGTAACCCCTCACTTAAAGCTGTCCCGGTTAACATTGTTTCGTTGTTATGTTGTTGTTCAGTTAGAGAATATACTCATTTAAAGTTGGCGAATGCTCCCTTGTAATGTTGTGTGGCAGCAGCCTGCCTTGTCCACTGCTTGCAGGAAGACAGCCCATTGGAGCTAGCTGGAGAGGGCTTGGAACCAGAGTGGACCTTACTTTGTGCTGCCTTGTAGAGTGTGAAGCTACATTAACAACAATGGGTTAATCTTTGAGGTCTCCACTGATTGCTAGTTCATCATTTAGCAGAAAGGCATTCCCTAGGAAATATCCCACCCTTTGACTTCAACTTCTCAACCACAATCATCATTGCTGTGTACCAGTATTAAATTGTTTGTTTAAAATGTGTGTGTACATACACTATATAATATACTATATTATTATACTATATAATCTTTTGTCTGCTGGAAAACATTTCCCTGGAAACTAACATTGATTCTTATGAGTAAATTGGATTCGTTTAACATCGTTTTACTTAGTCGCATTTTTCAGGAACACGACTACGTACAGCAAGGAGTTACTGTACATATTATCGTCATTTCCTCTTCTGTAGTGTTGCTGTGTGCTGTAAAAGTGACTGTGTGTTCTAGTCTAGTGGTAGCTGTGTGTTTGGTGACAGGTGACATGAACCTGATTACACCACTAACAGGTTGCCAAGAAATGACATAGGGTCCAGGGCTCACTTTTGAATGACAGGTCAGATGGTGAGATTTATTAGCTCAGATCCAAGAAATAGAAGAGGAGTTGGAGCCTCTCCGAGGTAGAGGGAAACTAGGGGCACAGACAGAGGGGGATCCCATAGGGAAAATCCTAGAAACAGCCAACCTGAGGAGAAAACCTCAGCCTAGCCAGTTTTTGTTGTTTAAGTTAACAATAAATTCAAATCCCAGAAAGGTGCTAAGTTAAGCACATTTTTAGGGTGTATGTACTCTTTGTGGAGCAGGGTATGAATCCTACTTAATTACAATGTGTTACCTACAGAACCTCAGAAAGGATGGGAGGATACTTAATTAACTAATGTAAAACTGAAATTCACCAATAAAAGGTTCAATTTATAATATACTTTGTATTATTTCATTGCTGTTTTATAAGAAATAAGCCACTGTTTCTGATAATCTCGTGGTATTTTGTTTACTCCACCTACCCTTAAGTAACTTAACGAACAGACAGGGAATTAAAAATAATAATGGCAGAGATTTTGAGCTTTCGTGTTATATGGCTTGAGGGTGCAGTTCCATGAAAAAAACCAACTGCTTGGTAGAGAGAATAATAATTTATTAAGATCTGTTGTTGCTATGCAAGTTAATTGTTTCTTCTCGGATTTCGCACTTGGAAAGTATCCATTGTTTTACATTCTTCAGTGTCCTGAGATTGTGTAATGCAGCATAGCAGCAAGGCAGCATGTGCATTCGAGAGAGCTCTCAGCAGAATTCTTTTAAGATAATCATTTCAAGTCCATAATTTTTGGTTCCCTAATCATTTAAATCACACAACTAGCTTACCGTAGCTCTATGGAATGCCTTTTTGATGATGAGAGATACTATTAGTCCATATTCTTGTCTGCTCACTTTCTCAGAGCCTCTCATTCTGTCTGGGCCTAATAATTGTAATTTTTCAGAAATCTCTGCACTACGGGCGCTGACTTTCCAAAGTCCCAGGGTTGCTCAACCCTGACTCTGTCCCAGGCCCCCCTCCAATGCACCCCTACCCCGCCTCTTTCACCCAGTTCTGTCCCCTCCCCCAGTGTGTGCTTCGTCCTCGCTCCTCCCCCCTCCCCAAAAAACCTGTCTGCCTGCACCCAGCGAAACAGCTGATTGAGGGAAGAGCTGATCCTTGGGGCCTGCCGGCAGGTGGGACATGCTGGGGAGGTGGGGGGAGATGATTTTTTTTCCCCACGGGTGCTCCAGCCCCAGCACACCAACAGAGTTGGATCCTATGCTCTGCACTTTTTCTTAAACTGACTACTGGAAAAGATAGATTCCAAAATCATCTCCTAGCAGCAGAAGAGACAGTAGCAGGATCTGCATCAGCCTATCTGCAGCTCCTGGAAAATAGTCTAGTTTAGATATAATAGTTTAGATGACTAAACTGATACTGAAAGTGAAAAGTGTTGACTCAATGTACTTCTCCTGGGTCTCCTTGAGCAGTTGGTGTGACGGTGCTGTTCCGGTGGGATCCAACTGTGAGTGTCAGAGCAGGACAGATCGCTTCCAAAGGGGCAACTACAGCCCAAAGCTGGGGTTTTACACACTAAGGCAAACCAAACCAGCCAAACAGAAAAGACTTTGGTTTCACCCCACTGGCTAACCACAAGTCACACAAGCAATCCCCTTAGACACTCCAGGTTCCCAGTATCACCACCACCAGCCACCTGTCCTGGGGATCAATGATTATGAAAACCAATACCCCAAATAAAGAAAACGGTTCCCCCCAATTCCAAAAAATCAGGCCCTAGACCCAGGTCAATATACAAATCAGATCTTCCCACAAATCACGCTGTTTCCAATCCTTTAGAATCTAAAACTAAAGGTTTATTATATAAGGGAAAAGGTATAGGTGAGGGTTAGGAATGGTTAAAGAAATCAATTACATGCAGTAATGGCACATCTCTTGGCTCAGGCTTACAGCTGTAGAATAAACTGCAGGTTTAGGTAAAAGTCTCTGGAATCATCCCCTGCAGGGATGGGTCATCAATCCGTTGGTCAGAGCTTCCACGTGTAGCAAAATCCCATCCAGAGGTAGGTGCTAGTTGAAGGTTGCAGATTGAAGGCAAACATGGAGGAAGTGTGTCCCAGGTTTTATAGTCTTTCCCTCTTCTGGGCGAATACCCCCCTCCCCCTCCTCATGCAGAGTCCAATTGCAAAAATGAAGGTTCATAGTTCAGGATTCAGTTTCTGACCAGGCAGATCACATTCCTGGAGAAGCTGGGGCGTGGACAGGCATCTACAAAGTCCATTGTGTAGCTGATGGCTCTTAACGGCCCATCAGCCAGGCCAGCCCAGCTAACAACAGCTTGTCTGAGATTTCACCCAGCAGCCAAGCCTAAGTTTGAAATACAGGCACCATCTAGCCAATATTCATAACTCTAACTACAAAAAAGATACACACATACAGATAGATTAAACATAATCAGCAGACCATAATCTGGTCGCAGCAACCTTATCTGGCCCCCTTTACATAATATTTGATACCCCAATGATCCATAGGGTCCCAAATTATTTTAGTACCATGACAGTTGGATCAGGGTTTTACACTCAGCTTTTTCTGAATGGGTCTCACAGCTGTTAGATTCACAGGCAGA
Source organism: Sternotherus odoratus (assembly GCA_032164245.1). Classification (NCBI taxonomy): domain Eukaryota; kingdom Metazoa; phylum Chordata; order Testudines; family Kinosternidae; genus Sternotherus; species Sternotherus odoratus. Next base: position 14,067,630 of record JAVMKO010000011.1, on the reverse strand, counting down.
AGTGGTGTAAGGTGGTTTTTTTTTTTTAATTATCCCCCCCCTTTTTTAAGTGCCAAGTATAGCTATGAGTTGTAGCCCCAAACTGTAATTATCCTCCTTGGTTAATTTAGAGAAAACTAATCCATGGAACAGAGCTCTTGCTCAAAAAGGAGAAAACCACTTTTATAGAGCTGGGGAATTGTGTTCAATCCAACAAGAAAACTACAGATTGGGTTCCTGGATTGATTATTTTATACCCAATGGCACCAAGGATTCTTAAAAGAACATAAACCATTTTCATTAATACCTTTATGAAACACTGAAATATGCAAAGACTCAAGAGCAGAAACTTAACAAGAGTTTCAAGGCATCTTTTTGTTTTAATGCTAGTGTGATATTAAATTGGTAGTACTATTTGTTTTATTAAAGATATTTAAATAATTAATTTTGTATTAGTCATTGGTATGCACTTAGCTTCAGTGGTTATAAGGAACATTGTCATAAAAATTATTACAGGAAATCTGTACTTTTGATGGTCCTGAATGAGCATAGTCTATGTATTCCATATACTGTATTCAATGTATAATTAATTATATTGGTTCTGTGTTAACTTTAAAGACTTGGGCCCTACTGAATTCAAAGCTGTGAAAAATGTATAGGGTGACCAGACAGCAGGTGTGAAAAATTGGGATGGGGTGGGGGTAATAGGAACCCTTTTTTTTTTTTTTTTAAAAAAAAAGCCCTAATATTGGGACTGTCCCTATAAAATCAGGACATCTGGTCACCCTAGTGCAATGGATTGTGAAATCTGGTCTCCCCTGTTGTAGGGGGTGTGTGGTATTGCCACCCTTACTTCTGCACTGCTTCCAGAGCTGGTGGCTGGATAGCAGTGACTGCTGGCAAGGCACCAACCTCCCTACAATAGCCTTGTGACCCCTCCACACATGTGACCCTCTTTTGGGTTGGGGCCCCCATAGTTACAGCATCATGAGATTTAAGATTTAAATATCTGGAACCATGAAATTCAAGATATTTTAAAAAATGCTCTGACTGAGAAATTTACCAGAATAAATCGTGAATTTGGTAGGGCTATCCTGACTCGACCGTTGTTCTATATTAAATCATGGCCCTTTGCAATGAGAAAAGGTGACCAAATTTTTTCCAATAGAATGTTTTCCTTTTGAAAATACCAATTCATCAAAATTTAACTGGTCTACAGGAGTCAATTTTGATTAAATTTCTTTTTGGAAAAAACCTCAATAATGCATTTTGGTAGCACTTTCTTGGAACAAGGCACTTTCATTTTTTAATTTCAAAATGGCTTTGTTTACAAACTGATATTTCATTATATATTAATGAAAAAAATACTATAAAAACACAATAATATATAAATAAAACTAAGGTATACAAAGTCTAAAGGGAAACAAAACTAGTTTCAACGTGAATTTTTTAGTAGTATTTTATGGGAAACAGAAATGTCAACAATTTCCTGAGATTCAGAATTAATTTTTTTAACGTCAGCATTTCCCAGGGAATGGAGATGGCAACTTTTGAGCACCTTGAGTAATGAGTGTGTTTGCTTTGTCCTCAGCAGGGTAATAATCAATGTAGTTTTAGTGTGTTTAGGAATATTTTAAAATTTTGAAGGTTTTTTTGCATGTAATTATTTAGTTTTCAACAGACTGAGACCCAATAATTTCCTTGTGAGAGGGTGATTCAGGAAGGCAAAATTTGTGTGTAGACTAGCCCATTTAGACCAAAATTGCTTGGACAGACATTAAGAAATGTAACCTCCCACATGACTGATACTTCATTCTTTAGAGTTCGGTAGATAGACGATTAATGAGGTAATCACCCAATAAAATGTCAGGAAGTCCTTTGCTTTCATAAGAAAGTAAATCTGAATATTGCCTTAATTCAGGAAACACCTCTAAATAACTGAATATAACAAATTAGATGGTAGAAGTAGTGACTGCATTCCATGCTACCTAGGAAGCAAAGTAGTGATATTAATACAAAAGAACTTACGTGTTGTAATTGCTTCAGTCATTGCATATGAGAGAGGATGTTATCTCTTGTTTTTTAGTATACTGGCAATGATGTCTGATGAGGGTATAGATCTTCTGATGAATCTCTCAATTTGCTATCAGATTTATGTACCAGTTATTCCTGTCTAACTAATGAGTATTTATTGGGAAAGATTTTAGTGCTGTGAAAACACAAATTCTATACTAGTGCCATCCTCCTTCCCCAATTTCTAAATAAATAGACAATCAAGCCCTCAGTTTTGGCTTTATGGAACAGGACTTATTCAGTATCTGAAGGCTGCTAAACCCGAGTGGTAAAGACTTCATTTTTTTGTGTCACAGTAAATCACTCCCCAATTAGAATACAATTTTTCAGTAAAAGTGAAAAAGCTTTAACATATTTAGTTTCTAAGATAAGGGTGGTACTTGTTTCAGATCACGCACCAGTATATGCAGTGATAGATTCACAAATATTTTGAAATAAATTATCTATCTTTGGGGTTTATACTGCTACCCATTATCACTGTATCTGAGCACCTGGCATATAAATCAATAGCAATAGTGAAGCCCTTTGGGGATTTCGTGGAGTGTCTGGCTTCTCTCCACTACCGGGGAGATTAATGATGCAGCAGAGATCGGTTCAGCAGGTCTAGTGAAGACCCATGAAATCAACAGCAGAGCACACTCTGGTCGACCCTGCTACTCCAGCTGTCTGAAAAGAGTACGTTTTTTTTTTCTTTTATTTTTTGTTTTGTGTTTTATAAATTAAACTTTTTTTTAAAAAAAACTGCCAAGTATAGCTATGAGTCGATGGAAAGCGTCCCCCATTTTGCAGCGCAGTGAAGACACCAGGGTAAGTCTACCAAAGTGATGTCGACTCCCGCTACATTATTCACATAGTTGGCATTGTGTAACTTCGGTTGATTTTTTTCCCAGTAGTGAAGACAAGCCCTAAGCTTCAGATACAGTGAATTTTAGCATTTCATCCTCGAGATCAGAAATCTGGGGATCACTGTGGCCAAGAGACAGTTTCCTAGTGAGCTAGGGGTGAAAGGTAGAAATTTTAGAAATGGATGCTACTGTTAGCCAAGCTTTGCAAGGAGTCAGACAACTTCTCAACACTTTGAATGGAGGCAGTATGCCTTCATTGGAAGGTAGAGACACTGTCCCTGCTAGCTTTCCAAAATATTTGCATTTACCAATGAGCATCACTTTGTTCCGGCCTGGGTTGATTTTGAGCCAGCTGCTCTTCATCCAGTACCTGATTTCTTGTGGATTTTTTGACATCTTTGTTTGTAGTGTTCTTGTGACCATGTTTTCCCAGAGTATTAGAGAGACAGGGTGGATAAGGTAATATCTTTTATTGGACTGATTTCTGTTGATGGAAAAAGACAAGCTTTCAAGCTAGACAGAGCTCTTCTTCTGGTCTGGGAGAGGTACTCGGAGGCTCACAGCTAAATACAACGTGGAACAGGTTGTTTAGCATAAGCAGTTAACACCTATCCTAAGGGACAAACACACCATGAAACCAATGATACACCTGAGGATACGTCAATGCTACTTTTATCCTCTGAAGAGAGGGTTAAACTCCCTCATAGAGTTTAGCCACGACTTCAACAACCACCAACTGTCCATTAAACTCTTTCTGGAACATTCCTGCACTAGCATCAACTTCATGACACCGTGATCAATTTAATCAATAGAACCCTAGGGGCAACTATATACAGGAAACCCATAGATGACCACACCTACCTTCGCCAATCGAGTATCCACCCCGAACACACCAGGAAATCTGTTATCTACAGCCAGGCACTCGGATACCACAGAATATGCTTTGAGTAGAAAGTACAAGATACACTTGTTAACACACTTAAAACTGCCTTCACCAAACAAGGACACTCCACCTGATAAGTAGATCACATAATGGAACGGGCCACCCAAATACTGTGAGAGAACCTGCTTTAATTTAGAAATACAGGCATGTTGTGTCTTAGGTGCATTTAAGATTTGTGATTTCCACTTTACGTGGTCGACCAAAACAAAAAAGAAAAAGAAAAACTAAAAATATAAAAACTTTCTTTAGGGTGGGCGATTTTGCCTGCCATTGAAGTCAATGGGGTTTCGGCTATATGCGGTGTCCGCTTTACGCGGAAACTGCAGAATGGAACCCTCACGTAAGAGGCGACATGCCTGTAAAACTCCCTGCGATTGCACACTCCTAGTTTTACTTACCCCTCTACACTGGAACCCATAAGGGGTATCATTAAACAGCTACAATCCATACTTGATGGGGACCCCATTCTGAAATAAATCTTTCCTGAATCTCTTCTGACCTTCAGTCAAAAATTGAAACTACTGTGTGCTGGGCTATCTACTAAATTCTAGTCATTCTGTAGGTTTTGTGGAGAGATTTAAGGAAAAACATTATAGGAATAACCATTATCACATACATGATGCAAACCATAAGACCACTTTTAGCAGAGTAGTTGATCTTGGAAAGGAAATTGTAACTTTTAACATTGCTGCTTCCTAAGAAAAACTCAAGCCAAAGCAATTCAGTTACCCTTTTAAAACTGTTGCAAACAACTGTCTTGCATGACCCATAAGAAATTAGAAATATTGTATTGTTTAAGATTGTTAATGACCTAAATGTCTAACCCACAGTTGTAATGGAAGAAAATAAAAAAAATTTAAAAAACATTAAGCACCATAAAAGTTTTCATTCATTCTTGCAACCTCGTACTGGAACACCAAGATCCGTATGGGCTGTGTGTATATTTGGGTGCTGTATGTGTGTTTGTGGTGGAGAGAGTTGAACCTAAAAATCCAACAGTTTACCAAATAAAATACTACTAATTACTGAAAAACAAAAAGTACAGTTTTGAAGTAGATGAAGTTTACAGTTCTGCACAAGACCTTTGAAAAAGTTAATGTTCAGAGCCATAGGTCTTTATCAGCAAGGTTTATAAATCCTTACAGAAATTCTAATACCTCAAATACTTTAAAGATTTTATCACTCCTTTTGAACAAGGAAAATTGCCCCAAATCCTGCTTAGAATGCGAGTATAAGTGTACTTCTGAAAAAAGGTTGAGAATTCCTTTTTTTAAAAAAGACACATCAGATTAATCCATATAATTAATTTAGACAATAAAATGTAGCAGAAGTCTTAAAAATGTGCTGTCACTTGGCCTACAGTAATAACTCACATAGACCCATCTTGTTTTATTCCATGGGAAGCCACAAATCCTAATATTCAACAAGCACTGAACCATTCATCACATTAAACGAGTAGATTAAAACTGTCTTCTGCCATCATTAGATGCAGAGAAAACATTCAGTAGGGTTATTTTTAGAACTATATAGTTTTGTAGTATTGAAGAAATTAAATTTTAAACATCAATTTATGTCCTCCATCTTACTGTTCTCGAATTTTCCATGTCTATTCTTTAATTTGAGCTGCTTCCAGACAGACCTTGTCCTTCGAGAGCAGCACCAGGCAAAGGCATCCTTTATCACCATTCCTCTTTCGCTCCATTAGTTGAAACTCTTGCAAAAGCTATCAAAATGCCCACTACAGTGTTGCCACAATCAGTGATGCCTGAGATGACACCTTAAACAAAGATTTGTAGCTATTTCTTATTTTCAAGAAGTGCAGAGATTTTTCAAATTATTCCTAACATCACCAGTAACTCTAATGGAAGATATAATTTTCCATGGTAACTTTCTACCGTAAGTTTCAGAAGTTCAAAATGTGACCTCTAACAATTCAACAAAATCGACTTAGCCTTAATAAAAAATAGCCCTGAGGATTAATATGTGAAGCAAATTTGATTCTAGATCAAGTCACTTTGGTTTTGTTTTTTTTAATAAACATTTTTTTAAAAAACAAAGTTTTTTTTTGCAAGGTCAAGTCCTTTTGTTTTTTTGATTAACCTCAAACTTTAAAGAGCTTTGACCCTATAAAAGAAATTTTGGGAAATCAGGAAAGAAAGTTCAGTAACTATGGGTGCAAAGGGGAAAGCCTGTGTTTTTTTTTTAAAAAAAAAATCCTACAAAACCTCCTTTTGCCCCCTTTCCCACAATTGGGAAATTGAGTCATAAGCTTAATTATGGAGCCAAAATTATGAATCCTTTGTGATAGACTATAGCTTGTTTTAAAGGCTTCAGTTCTGCTTCTAAATACAGTATCTGAAGCTTCGGTATAGAGCTGCATCCTTTCTCACAAATAAGCCTGATAATCAGTTGAAACTTTATTTTTGTGACAGGGACAGCAAACTTTTCAATTTTCTAGATTTTACTGTTGCTGTGTTATTCTAGGATTTCTGATGAGCATCTCAGAAAATAATCCCTGAAAGAAGGTTAGCCACCAATGTAATGGTCTTCACTCGGGGGGGGGGGGGGTGAAGGGTGAGGGTGAGATCAGCTGTAGATACGCAATTTCAGCTACGTTAATAACTTAGCTGAAATTGGTGTATCTACAGCCGATTTACCTGCCGTCCTCATGGCGGTGGCGGGCGGCACGCTCCCCCGTCGACTCCAGCTTTTGGCAAGCTGGAGTTCCGGAGTTGACGGGGGAGCTGCTGGCGATCGATTTATCGTGTCTTGATGAGACGCGATAAAGATCGACCCCTCCCCAGCGTAGCGAAGACAAGCCCATAGTAACAGACCTAGAAACAAATACCCCAGAGTATAATCTAGAGCAAAACCTAAAATTCTTGCTTTAAGGAATTTCCTGGTAGCCTCCTAAGGGACAGTATTAATGGAACTCCTAAGGTTTAACCTTCTTTTAAGGCTATTATTCAGTCCTTGCTGTTCATGCTTTAAAGTGAGGCATTTTAAATAGATTAATATGATAAACACCATGGTTCGGCATAAAGTTAGCATAACACTTGTTAATGTTCAGCTGACTTATTAATTATAAGCATGCTTGCTCCTTTAAAATCATGCAGATCGGTTCCTGAAGAGTTTTCTTTTTGGTTTAAGGGAAATATTTGACCTTCACTTAAAGGATGTTTCTTAAAGAAAGAAAAAACAGTATGTATGTATGATAAATTGTTTGGCATTTTCACTTTAATGATTTTAAGTATGAAAGAGGGAGATCAAAATATATGTAACTTACTCTCAAAGCATAATGTATTTGATTCTAATAGTAAATAATTTACACAGAACATTTCAAAGCACTATTTAAAATTTACCTGGAAGTGCATCAAACATTTCCTTGATAGCTACAAATTGGGTAGCTAATTTCTTGGGGGTACTTTGTTAAAACCATTAAACATACAAGTGGGATAGTTCACAAGCACTCTGTCTTTCAATGGGATTTTCAAAGGAGTCCAGGGGAGTTAGGTGTTCAGTACCATTACAAGTCAATGGAAGTTGGGTGCCTAACTCCCTTAGGCTTCTTTGAAAAATCCCTGTCCAAATCCAGAAATGCATCTTTTATTTGTATGGGTGAAATAAAGGATAAGGAAAAATACTAGTACCAGTAAATCATGCTATTGTGGTTTAAATCTTTCCACGCACCATTAGTTCTTGGTTTTGTTGTTCTCCCTCATAGTGGATGGCTAACGTAGTTATAACTAGTTACTTTAAAAATTTGCTTCTAACCCTTGTTCTTCTCAGCCCTTACACTTTTTCAGAAAGGAGTGTATTTGCGCATACAGTACTTTACATCACATCCTTTTTACCTACTGAAAGTATATGGTGACTTAAAAATTTCATTAAATACTAATTTATGAGTAATTGTGATGTCTACACATCTTTATAAGTATTCAAATTCAAAACTGTTTTGTATCAACTGAATGCTTTGCTCGGTGGATCTATTTTAACTAAAGGAACTGGTGGAAGGTCCTTTTTATTCCTCTCAATTCATCTGTGCGGTACTTCTAGTATGTAAAGAAAGACAAGATAGAAGGTATGTTGAAACAAAACAGGAAAAATTAGAGCACAGTTTCGCTACTCAAACATGAGCATTGAGGTTAAGCAAGAAGAACTGGAAGTGAAGTGACACTAAATGATGGAGGATCTAGAGAGCATAATAGAAATTTGGTTGGGAGGATTCTCATAACAAGTATGTCACTATAAAGTAAGTAATATGAACTATAAAGAAGAGATTAAGTGATGAAGATGGAAAAGGGAGGCTGTCAAAATTATGTACAGTGCCATTGAGCTACAATCTGCCAATAACTACATTTTTTCAGGAAAAATTTAAAGAATGAAAATAAAGAAGTAACTGAGCATCTGCTACAGACTACCAGGACAGAAAGAAAAAAGGGAAGAATTCTCAGACCTACAGTCAATGTACTCTAAGGTACAGAGTACCATTTTATTGGGGATTTCACAGTTGGACATGTGGTAGACAACAAAAAGTAACAGTTTTCATCAGAGAAGTTTCTAAGACACAAAGAAAGGAAGTTTGATTTGGAAAATAAAGATTCCAACTAGGGGAGAAGTCATCCTGTATCAGCTGCTTACTGTTGGGGAATTTAGGATTAATAATTCAGAATATTAAGGAATGAGTTTGTAGTACACTGCTATTATAGTTCAAGGAAACAAATTTTGAGGAATTAAGAAAGCTATTGAATAAGGTGGGGTAATAGGGAGAAAGTATTCAAATCATCAGTGCTGAAGAAGACTGGAGAATCCCAAAAGACCTTTGACCTTGGGCGCTGCAGACTATACTTCTTTGTTGGGAGGAGACAGGGTGGGGATAAGAAGTGGCCAGTCTGGCTTCGGTGGATTGCTCTTTAATATGTGTTGATCGTTGTTGGGGTGTGTTTGTTTTAGTGTACTAAAATTGAAAAGGGGGTTAAACAGCAAAACAGGAGTATCAAGTAAGTTCAGACTTGCAAGTTAAAAGTGAGGGCAAAAAAAGACTGAGGTTATACTAGCTGAAGTTAAGGAAAATTAAAACATGAACTAGTGGACAATTTTGAAAAACCCTCAACTAACTGAACAATGAGTGGAAGTTTAGAAGAAAAGCAGATGCATAGATTCCTAATGTGAGAGAGTAACTGATAGAACAATCCTATCTTTTATCTTCTATTACAAGTGGAAAGGTTGAACAATTATTAAGAGGAAAAATTAGGCACCAGAAATTTATAAAAAATATGTTTGGCTAGACAAATTTACCTTTTGTTGGCAGATCTTCGTAATTAAATCATGATATAGTTGGAAGTAAACCAAAGATTAGATTTTCTTTTTATTCAGTAAAGACATAGATAAGACCAGTACAACCTAGCCTGAGTGATCCATAGTAATAAAAACATATTTCCATATAACCCATACCATTCCTGATAGGGATTGGCAAATTCCACTTGGAATAAGTCACCTCTTGACTTTCTAGACCCCTGCAACTGACTATAGGGATTTCTGCTGGAGTGAGAATGGAATTTTTATGTATTTACTTAATTTGTTGTCCTGCTGAAGAAAACTTTATATTAAACTGGAGTGGATTTGGTTTTCTTTTGGCATTTCTATTATTAGATACTTTAATTTGTGTTTGTAAAGATATACCACAGAGCTTCCCAAATTCTCACTTTCCCTAATCTCTAAATTGGGGGTGGGGGAGGACTTTTTGACCAGAGGGCCACATTGGGGTGCAAAACTGTATGGAAGGTAATGTAGGAAAGGCTGTGCCTCTCCAAACAGCCAGGCCTCCACGCCCCCTCCCCCACTACCCCCCTCAAAATCCCCAACCTGTCCAATCCCCCCCCCCCATTCCTTGTCTCCTGACCACCCCCTCCCAGGACCCCCACCCCCTGTCCCCTGACTGTCCCCTTCAGAACATCCAACCCATCCGACCCCCCACTACTCCATGTCCCCTGACCACCCCCTCCCAGGACTCCAACCCCTAATCACCCCCCAGGACTCCAAGCCCCCCTGCTCCTTGTCCTCTGACTGCCCTGACCCCTATCCACACCTTGTCTCTTGACAGCGCCCCCGGGGCTCCCATGCCCCATCCAACCCCTCCCCCCATTCCCTGTTTTCTGATCACCTCCTGGGACCCCTCTGCCCCTTATCCAACCCCCCGGCCCTGCCCCCCTTAACATGCTGCTACGGTAATCTTTAGGAACGCACAGCCTCGCCCCCCAGAGTGCTGCCCGCGTGGTGCCAGGGCTCCGGGGCAGGGTGACAGGAGTGGAAGGGCCGGGGGGAGTCTCCCAAGCCAGGAGCTAAGGAGCCGGGCAGAAGGTACTGCAGGCTGGCTGTGGCCCATGGACCGTAGTTTGCCCACCTCTGCTCTAAATAAACACAGTAATGATCATAAAGAGCATAGTTTTTACCCTCTAACTGGTGCAGTCAGATCTTATGTTACTAAAACTTTGACTTATGCAAAATATACCGAGAATGCCATGATTTAAAAATACTGTAAACTACAAGTATCAAAATAAAGTAAGGTAGTAAATTTTGTACTGCAGTACAAAACGCTAGGGTTTTTAATATTGTTTGTTCGCTTATTGAGTAGTTTGCAAAAGTCTATAACCCACAAAGCATCTCCTAGTCATACATACAAATCAGTGAAATACTACTTTGTTGTTCATAGTGAGCTCATCCTGTCTCACTATTTTATTTGAAATTATATCAGGTATTTGAATCTATAACAGTTCAGTCATTTCCATTGCAAGAAAATAAGATGTAAAAACACAGGATTTTGACTAACTGAAAAAATCTATTAGAAAAAACTCTCTGAGTCCAACTTAAACTTCTAATTGAGTATCATCAAAAATAGAAATTGAGGAAAATACTGATAAAGAACATTTTTTAAATGTTCTTTTTAACTGCTTAAGTTTTGCGTACATTTCTACTGACATTTCCCTTTTCAGATACAATATAGAAAGTAGTGGATGAGTCTGGCAGCAGAATGGTTAAGCCAGTAAGATAAATGTTTCATTTGAAAAGTTAATAAAAACTAATTACAGAGTCTATATCTTAGCTGATGATGTTTAATCCTGGCAATAAGCTTGCATGCTAAATATTGGAAAACGTGTCCTTGAAAGAAATGTTCAACTGGAAACTAGCTTGTGTTTCGGAGAACTTGGAGTCTTCTCCATATTGTTTTGCAGGCTGCATATTTCTCTGAGGCCTTTATTGACCTGTTGAGCAGTACTCATCCTATAGCTCAGTGTATCTAATGCTGTTAGGTCAATGAACATTAACTTTGGAAAGGGTTTGATCCTTTGTCTTCTTGAATTAGAGAGTAGGTACAATGCATGTGAAACGAAGTGTGATATTGCAGAACATTTATAGGTTAAAAGCAGGATTATTTCCCTCCCTTTGTTTTGGCAAATGAAGGATGAATTTTTGTCTATGAAGACTGCTGCCTAAATGGAAAAAGATGAAAATGGAGAATAGTCCTATACATTTAAAAAAAAATGGTTAGAACCAAATGTTTACTTTAAAAAAAGTAAATTCACACCTATGCCAGTTATATAGTCGGTATTTATATTACATTCTTATGTGCAAATTATGCTGAAATTTCCTGTTTCTGTATTTAGTTATTGCATTGAATTCCATTGTACAGAGCTAGGTGGAGCTATAAGATCTTTTGTGGATAGATACAAAGCCAGGGACTTTTCTTCAAGTTCATTTGTAGCACCAACCAGAATTCCCATTTTAAGAGGTTTCTTACAACCTCTCCCCTAAAAAGGGTGTCAGAAAGTGATTCTTGACAATTGCAGGTGCATCATTGAAGTACAAATATGATTCTGAATTTCATTATGGGTCATTTGTCTGTGAGAAGCTTCTGAAAAGTAAAAAACGTGCACTAGCCCATAAATATTCTCTAACAGAAGAGACATTGTCTAAGTCACATTTTTTTAATCTGAAAAATGTGCTGCATTGAGAAATGCAGACATTATTGAAACTGACAGGAGAGTGAATGTGATGGTAGCATATATAGGGCCTGTCTGAAAAGCATGAGAGTGGAGGAGGCTGGAAGTGCAGACAACTTGGAAAAGCTGATAAACAGCTTTTTCTTTTCTAAAAGCATTTGGTTGGTCTAGATATTTAACTACTCCATTCTTCATAAGTGTAGGGGCATGATGAGTAGTAGCAGAATGTCATTTGTCAGAACTGTTATAGTAAACAAGTGCTTTCAGGCTCATCCTCTTCCCTACCTTGAGAGAGCCATAATTTTGCCTTGTGCCTTGGAAAGCACCTGAGACCTGTGAGCATTTAGCATGATGCACTGACTTTGTCTTATTACTTAAATAGGATTCCTGTGTATTTGTTACGATGGTAGTTTATTAAAGGTCACCTTCTTCCTCTGATAAATTAATTGTAACAAATTACTGTGTTGGATGCTATAACTGAATTAGTTATGTCCTTACACTATTTATGTATTTGGATAGTCATGCTAGTGAGTTACTACAATTTGTTAATTTTTCAAGCACTATTGGAATATATTATATCTCTTACTGTGTGCTTTAGCTCTTTAAATGTTGGTACAGGTGAACAATACCAGGCTCTAGATCGGGAGTGGGCAAACAAAGGCCCAAGGGCTGCATCTGGCCTGCCAGTTGTTAATCTGGTCCTTGAGCTCCTGCTGGGGAGTGGGGTCTGGGGCTTGCCCCGCTCCAGAGCTCCAGCTGGGGAGCAAGGTTGGGGACTGCTCCATGTGGCTCCTGGAAGCAGGGGCATGTCCCCATTCCAGCCTCTACACCTAGGGGTAGCCAAGGGGCTCAGTGGCCCCTTCCCCAAGTGCTGCCCCCAGAGGGAGCTGCCTGGCCACGTTTCTGCATAGGAGCCAGAGGAGGGGCATGCCGCTGCTTCCAGCAGCAGTTTGAGGTAAGTGCTGCCCATAGCCTTAAACCTCCTGTGCACCAGCCCCTTGTCCCAGCCCTGATTCTCTCCCCCCCCCGCCTCCAAACTCCTCGGTCCAACACAGAGCACCCCCCTGCACCCCAAACCCCTCGTCCCCAGCCCCATCTCAGAGCCTGCACCCCCAGACAGAGCCCCCATCCTCCCCGCACTAGCCCAGAGCCTGCTCCCGCATCCTGAGCTCCTCATTTCTGGCCTCACCCTTGAGCCTGCACCCTCAACAAGAGCCTTCACCCCTCCTACATCCCAACCCCAATTTTGTGAGCATTCATGGCCTGCCATACAATTTCCATACCCAGATATGTGTCTTGGCCAAAAGGTTTGCCCACCCCACTATAGGTTCTTTGCAAGGTGACCGGGAAAAGGGTGTCAAATTTTTACATAAATATTATTGTGATGGTTTGGATGTTGTAATGTACTTAATTCTAACGCTGCTATGATGACAGCCATAGTGACTAAAGTCCTCTATGTACAGAACATACAGTGACTGTGTGAAATTCCCTAGATAAAAGATAAGCTATTGTGCCTCAACCCTGAAAGGGCCGCTTCTGAGAGTGAGTGTGTAGTCCAGTCTCCAATCCTCTGCTGGATTGTCAACAAGTGTTTGGTGTTTGTTTTCTGATGTGCACGCATGTCCAATGGATACTCGACTGAGGCTTCCCTTTATGTAGGAACATAATTGGCACCGTGGATCAGATCCTTTTTGTTTTTGTATTTTTAATCTGCTTTTATAGGGTTTTTGATGGCACTTACAATCTGAGCATGTGATTACCTTTGTATGTCAGTGGATTTGTTCCCACAAGTCTCCCCATGAGCTAGGGAAGTATTACAGTATTTATATTTTACAGATGGGGTACTTGGATACTTGCTGAATGTTACACACAAAGTCTGTAACAGACCCTGGAACAAAACATAACTTTCCTGAATTCCAGCCTGGTGCCTTAACCATAGGGTGACCAGATGTCCCGATTTTATAGGGGGAGTCCTGATTTTTGGGTCTTTTTCTTATATAGGCTCCTATTTCCTCCATCCCCATCCCAATTTCTCACACTTGCTGTCAGTCACCCTACTTAATCATAAGAGCATTATCCTCCTTTTTCAGCAGTGGATCAGTGGCCCAACTTGTCTGATAGCCTGTCTCTGAGTATGGCTACTATGAAAGGTATAAAATCCACATAGTAAAAGATATGAACTAGCTTGTCCATAGTTGAAATTTTTCTAATTCCCTGCAGTTAGTGATTGGCTTGTCCCTTGAAGTATACGGGTTTATATCTTTATCCATTTTCATCCTTTCTAATGTTACTGTGGGATGTTCTCATTATTCATGTAGACAGGTCATCCTTTTTTAAAAAGTCTGTTAAGCTGTTGGTTTCGGTATTTTATGGTAGTGAATTTCATAGGGCCATTATGTTTTGTGTTTTTAAAAATGTTTTCTTTGATCGTTTTTATTTTAATAGTTTAATTTCATTTAATCTTTTTTTTTGCTTTCTGGTCCTAAATGGCCCTTTCTGTGCTACCCATAATTTTTTATAACATTGGCCATCAGTTGACAATTAGATGGTGACAAGTTTTGGTCACTCTGATTTCAGGCTGTATTTGAACTGCCAACCTAGAAAAAAATTTCAAATCCCATTACCCATCTTCTGATCCATATAATTCCCTTGTTTGCGTAACTCTTATCCAAATATTACTGTATTACATAGTAACATTCTGAGGACTGTACTGTTCCTATACTGTTGCTGTACTTTGTTTTAATTGCTATGGGATACTGCAAAATTTTAAGTGGTGGTGTAGCCCTCTTGGTTCTAGGATATGAGACAGTCAAAGTGGGTGAGGTAATATCTTCTGTTGGACCAATATCTATTGGTGAAAGAGACAAATTTTCGAGCTACACGATGCTCTTCTTCAGATCTATAAAGCTTTACATAGATGTGATGAAGAGCATTGTGTAGCTTGAAAGCTTGTCTCTTTCACCAACAGAAATTGGTCCAATAAAAGATATTACCTCTCCCATCTTGTTTCTCACCGTATTGTAAGGCAGTAATCCTTTAACATGTTCATAAACTTAGGTCTCCTTTTGCTTGTTAGTTCATAAATACTTGTTAATAGACCACCACCCAACTACAATTTAATAAATACACTAAATTTTGCAGTATACACATGTAAAACCTTTTTTGGGGTGTTTGATGGTGTGTTAATATACAATAACAAAAGCTGTTTAGCTGTAAAATATTTCAATGTGACACAGTGTGTTTGTTTTGGAATATCCTATTTATGTGATAACTAAATATGCGGACATAGCTAAAATTGGCTGAAGCATCTCTATTTAACTGTTTGTCATAGATATGTTGCTGGACAAAATTACTGTGATGCTACCTTGAATTGATTCCCCTTTCTCTTATTTATAGACTGTACGTTTGTCAGGATACGTTTTCAATGATTCTCACAAGAACAAAAGATTGAACATGCATTTTACCAGGAGAGTTGTTAACAAGACATGAGAAGTAATTCTTCTGCTCTACTCCATGTTGATTAGGCCTCAGCTAGATTACTGTGTCTTGTTCTAGAATTTCAGGAAAAATATGGACAAATTGGAGAAAGTCCAGAGAAGAATAACAACAATGATTAAAGGTCTAGAAAACATGATCTATGAGGAAAGATTTTTTTAAAAATCTGGTTTGTTTGGTCTGGAGAAGAGAAGACTGAGAGGGGACATGACAACAGTTTTCAAATACATAAAAGATTGTTACAAGAAGAAGGAAGAAAAATTGTTCTCTCAAACCTCAGAAGATAGGTTAAGAAGCAATAGGCTTAAATTGCAGCAAGGTTGGTTTAGGTTGGACATTAGGAAAAACTTCCTAAGTGTCAGAGTGATTAAGCATGGAATAAATTCCCTAGGGAGGTTGTGGAATCTCCATCATTAGAGATTTTTAAGAGCAGGGTAGATAAACACTTGTCAGGGATGGTAGATCATGGGTGTCCAATCTTTTGGCTTTCCTGGGCCACATTGGAAGAAGACGAGTTGTCTTGGGCCACACATAAAATACACTAAGACCTGGTCCCCACTAGGGCTTAAAGTCGACTTTAGCAAGCTAAAGTCGATTTTAAGCCTGTACCCGTCCCCTGTGCCCACCCGAGCAGGTCCGCGAACCCCTCCCCCCCGCCCGAGCAGCTCCGCACCGGACCCCCCCCGCCCGCCCAAGCAGCCCCGCGCCGGCTCCCCCCGCCCGAGCAGCTCCGCAGACCCCCTGTAGCCGCCCGAGCAGGTCTGCGGACCCCCCTCCCCCGCCCGAGCAGCTCCCCCCTGCTCTGAGGCCATCTGTCCAAATATTCTCTCTAGCCAATCTCCTTCTGGAAGTTACATGCTCCATTTTTATTTATTCACTTGTAATTGTTTATGAGACAGGCCCCCCCCCGCCCGTGCGAGCAGCACCGTGCTGGACCCCCCTCCCTCCCGCCCGCCCGAGCAGCCCCGCGCTGGACCCCCCGCCCGAGCAGCCCCGCGCTGGACCCCCCCACCCCCCGCCCGCCTGAGGAGCCGGCGCGGCGCTGCTCGGGCGGGCGGGGGGGGGGGGGGGGGGGGAGCTGGCGCGGGGCTGCTCGGGCGGGGGGTCCAGCGCGGGGCTGCTCGGGCGGGCACGGGGGTCCGCGGACCTTCTCGGGTGGGTGGAGCTGGTTCAGGGCTGCTCGGGCGGGGGGGGGGGGGTTTGTCTGCGGAGCTGCTCGGGCGGGCACGGGGGTCCGTGGAGCTGCTCGGACTGGGGCTGGTCCCCTGGGGAGCGTGCCTGGCTGCCCCGAAAAGTGGTGCCTGCTGGGGACTCCCGGCACTGTGGGATATCTACCCACAGTGCAATGCTGGCTATGTCGACCCTTGCAAAAGTTCTACGGACGGACACTGTCGACCTGGGGTTAACAAAGTCCTGTGGCACCTTAAAGACTAACTATAAAGTTTTGAAGCATGAGCTTTCGTGGGCTAATACCCACTTCGTCGGATGCAAGCAGTAGAAGTGTTCACAAACAGGCAGTTATAGAAAAGTAGGTAAGAGCCAGGTGGGAGGTGAAAAGGTTAGTCCAATTAAGCTGAGCCAACTTGTTATCTCCGATCAGGGAGTGTGGATTATTCGTCTAGCATTTGAATGGGGTGTGTGGACATGGAGAGATGAGAAACAATGTCTGTAATGAGCCAACCATTGTAGATCCCGGTTCAATCCCAAAGTGTGTGTGCTGAATTTGCAAATGAATTGAAGCTCTGCAGTCTCTCTTTGCAGTCTGGATCCGAAGTTCCCTTTCTGCAGAATGGTGACCTTTAAATCTGTAATAGTGTGTCCAGGCAGGTTGAAGTGTTCCCCTACAGGTTTTTGTATATTGCCATTCCTAATATCTGATTTGTGTGCATTTATCCTTTTTCGTAGG
Organism: Sternotherus odoratus; assembly: GCA_032164245.1. Taxonomy (NCBI): domain Eukaryota; kingdom Metazoa; phylum Chordata; order Testudines; family Kinosternidae; genus Sternotherus; species Sternotherus odoratus. The sequence continues at coordinate 14,050,389 of JAVMKO010000011.1, read as the reverse complement.
GACTGTCCAGTTTGGCCGATGTACATAGCAGAGGGACACTGGTGGCATATAATGGCATATATGACATTGGTTGATGTACAGGTGAATGAGCCAGTGATGGTATGGTTGATCTGGTTAGGTCCTGTGATGGTGTTGCTGGTGTAGATATGTGGGCAGAGTTGGCATCGAGGTTTGTTGCATGGATTGGTTCCTGAGTTGGAGTTATTGTGGTGCAGTGTGCTGTTGCTGTTGAGAATTTGTTTAAGGTTGGCAGGTTGTCTGTGTGCCAGGACTGGCCTTCCTCCCAAGGCTTTTGAAAGTGAGGGATTATTGTCCAGGATGGGTTGTAGGTCACTGATGATGCGTTGCAAAGGTTTTAACTGAGGACTGTAGGTGATGGCCAGTGGTGTTCTGTTGTTTTTTTTCTTGGGCTTGTCTTGTAGCAGCAGGCTTCTGGGTACACGTCTGGCTCTGTTGATCTGTGTCCTTATTTCCTTGTGTGGGTATTGTAGTTTTGAGAAAGCCTGGTGAAGATCTCGTAGGTGTTGGTCTCTGTCTGAGGGGTTGGAGCAAATCCGATTGTACCTCAGTGCTTGGCTGTAGACAATGGATCGTGTGGTATGTCCGGGATGGAAGCTGGTGGCATGAAGGTAGGCATAGCTGTCGGTAGGTTTTCGGTATAGGGTGGTGTCGATGTGGCCGTCATTAATTTGCACTGTGGTGTCTAGGAAGTGGATTTCCTGTGTGGACTGGTCCAGACTGAGGTGGATGTTGGGGTGGAAGCTGTTGAAGTCATGGTGGAATTCTTCCAGAGTTTCTTTCCCATGGGTCCAGATGATGAAGATGTCATCAATGTAGCGTAGATAGAGAAGGGGTGTGAGTGGACGAGAGTTGAGGAAGCGTTGTTCCAGGTCTGCCATAAAGATGTTGGCATACTGTGGGGCCATGCGGGTGCCCATAGCAGTCCCGCTGGTCTGGAGGTATATATTGTCACCAAATTTGAAATAGTTGTGTGTGAGGATAAAGTCACAGAGCTCAGCAACCACCTGTGCTGTGGCATCATCAGGGATACTATTCCGGACAGCTTGTATTCCATCTTTGTGTGGGATGTTTGTGTAGAGAGCCTCTACATCCATGGTGGCTAGGATGGTGTTTTCTGGAAGGTCACCAATGCATTGTAGTTTCCTCAGGAAGTCAGTGGTATCACGGAGATAGCTGGGAGTGCTGGTGGCATAGGGTCTGAGTAGAGAGTCTACATATCCAGACAGTCCTTCAGTGAGAGTGCCAATGCCCGAGATGATGGGGCGTCCAGGGTTCCCAGGTTTGTGGATCTTGGGTAGTAGATAGAATAACCCCGGTCGGGGCTCTAAGGGTATATTAATTTGTTCCTGTGTTAGTGCAGGGAGAGTCCTGAGTAGGTGGTGCAGTTTCTTAGTATATTCCTCAGTGGGATCGTAGGGAAGTGGCCTGTAGAAATTGGTATTGGAGAGTTGTCTGGTAGCCTCCTTTTGGTAGTCTGACCTGTCCATGATGACAACAGCACCTCCTTTATCAGCCTCTGTCGACCTGCTGTGCTTTGTGGGGACGCACGAAGTCGACTTTATAAAGTCTATTTTAGAAAATCGACTTAAGGGAAATCGACCTACTGCTGTAGTGAAGACATACCCTAACACTAACGATAGCTGATGAGCAAAAAAACCCCCCAAAAAGTAGTATAGATAATGTATATATCTAATAATAAAACTTCATAAATGTACATATTTTACATTGTACATATAATGTACATATCTAAGTAATAAAACTTCATAAATACTCTGGCATTTGTGGACGTAATCTCATAACGTAAGTTTACGATTTTGTGTTGGGCCGCATTTGTAGCCGTCCTGGGCCACATGCGGCCCGCGGGTTGGACAAGCCTGGTCTAGATAATGCTTCATCTGTCATGAGAGCAGCAGACTGGACTAGATGAGGTCTTGAGGTCCATTACAGTCCTATGATTCTAGTTTTGTTACTCCATTTTATTTATAACTGAAGGGATGATAATATCTAGCTCCTGTATGGTTTAGCTCACAGTGTTTTAAATGGTTTTAGGGTTTGAAGTACTCAGAAAAGTGGCTCTACTTTACAAAAGTAGGTACTTTGCTCAAACTTTCAAATCTGGTTCCCTAGAATTGGACTCCTGAATTTATATTTTAGCAGCTAAATAAGTAGTCTTACTTTTCAAAGGTGATAAGCACCCACAGATCCCGTCTTCTGGCATTTCCATTTCTATGTGATAAACCAGGTCTCTCACATAGGTGTCTACATGCACACTTAAGTAGCTACCTTTAGCCACCTTTAAGGTTTGAATATGTTGACTGTAGTCCTTAAATAGGCAGCTGATTGATAGTTTGCATTGTGTTTCCTTTCTTCTTCGGTGGAGTCATATAACACAATGTAATGGTGTTCTGTTTGTAGGATGATGGGACGGGGAAAACCTTGACAAACTGAACTAATTAAAGTCTTTTGCTTAAAAAAAAAAAAGGTGACAATTCTAGCAATACCAATAATACTCGCACAGTACATCTGCAGTCCTTGTTTAGGTTTACAAGAATAACTTTTGAAAAAGAAGATTCTGCATTCTAAGCTAACCTGGAGGTTGTAATTGTTGGGTGCTGTAGCTGCCCTCTGTTATTTGTGCCTCATCTACAGCAGCCTACAAGAGTGCTGCTATAAATGTTCCACTCCTATAATTTTCATTGCTGCAGAACATTTCATTTTCAGTTAGTTGCCAGGAAAAGAGGTAAGCAAATGGTATATGGTAGCCTAATAAAATGATGGCCTTTCAATTTCAAAAATTGCAAAAATTAGCACATTTGTATATGGCTTGATCATTATGTTATTAAAAGAAAGTATGATGTAGTACAGATACTTTCAGTTTGAGTTTTTCATTAGAGTTGGCAGCAATGAAACTACTGAGTAGAAGTTGAGACAAGCTCATTGCTCAGTAGGTGTAGTTGGGTGTCTGTTTCTTGGTCTTTTTTTTCTTAGAATCATAATTAATAATCTTTTTATTGTTTAAAGGTTTTTATATAGAGAGCAGGGGAAGGAAAATGGCACATTGATAAAATTGATGTAATTTTGCAATTTTTTCCCCCTGGTCTTCTTTCCACCCTCACTTCTCTTCAGTTCCTGTGCTGAGCAGGAAGTGGGACCCACAAGCCTTGATTCATGGAGGGATAGGTCTTCAGTGGCTGTCAGGGACTCAACCCCAAGCTCTGTGTGTGTCCCTAAACCTCTAACTGCCCGAAGCGTCTGGCACTGGATGCTGTCAGAGACAGGATACTGGGCTAGATGGACCATTGGTCTGACCCAGTACGGCTGTTCTTATGTTCTGAAATTCAAATGGCTGTTCCAACTCGGGTAGAAATGAGCTTTGAACCCCTGTCTCATAATCTCTGGATGTGGGTGTGCTCTCAGCATGCCGATGGATCAGACTCCAAACATATTATAGGCAGGAAAATGCCTACTTTGTGGGTCCTGCTGGAACATAGATGTGTTAAGTGCTGGGCTGCTGCTTAAGTGGCTGTGTGCATGCCCTGCCCCTGGAATTTAGGCACCTCAGGGACTTTAAGGGTGGAAACTTAAGTGTATAGGGACTTTAGGGACCTGCGGGGATAGTGGCGGCTGAGGAGAGGTTTTGTGAATGCTAGTGGCACCTAAATGTTAAACTTTGGCAACTAAATCCCCCTTGTGAATCTTACTTTTTTCATCACCTCATATGACTCCAGCATAGGCACAGGTTCCATGGGTGCACCGAGACTGGACACCCACAGGGAAAAAATAGTGGTGCTGAGCACTCACCGGCAGCCCCCCATAACTGCCCCCCACCCCTGCCAGCACCTCCCTCCCACCAGCAGGTCCTGGGGATCAGTACCTTCCCCCCCGCACCTCCCGCTCACTGCAATCAGCTGTTTTGCGGTGTGCAAGAAGGAGGCTTGAGAGAAGCGAGGACATGGTGCGTACATGGGAGGGGGTAGAACAGGGCAGGAAGAGGTGGGTGGGGGTGGAGCGGGGATGGGCAGGGGTGGGGCCTTGAGGGAAAGGGTAGAGTGCGAATGGGGTCTGGGGCAGAGCATCCCGTGGCATTTTGGAAAGTCAGCACCTGTAGCCTCCAGTATCTAGGGCTTTAAGAAAAACATCAAATATCATGAGATTTGTGTTAAAATGTTGAGAATTGTCAAAATGAACTGCATCTTGAGTGTGTGCGTGTGCGTGCATGTGTGCGCACACATTAGAAGGATTCCATCTTTGGTGGCAACAGCCCTTCAGTATCTTGTGGCTTCTTTTGCTACACTCTTCTGTAGTCTTCTGAATCCAGTGAGCCCTTTAGGTATCTATGCTTTGACACCACATGCCTTTTAATGGATTTGTGGCTAAGTTGGCATGTGTCTAAACTTTTTCCACCTCAGTCCATCATAACCTGCTTATCAAATCACAAATCAAAAAATAAAACAATAAATTCGGCTTCCTTATGTGTGTTCTTCGTTTTAATTCCTATTAATCCCTGTGTGGTGTTTACTCAGGATTTTATAGCAAGTCTCACAATATTTGGTGTTTTTCTTAAAGTTCTGGCTTCTGTAATCAGATGATTAAGTGAAACTCTCAGCATTTTTAAAACGAGTTTCTATCCTTTATGGTTGTGTGATCAAGCTTTAAAATGTAGCCCGTAAAGCGACAAAGGCAGAAAGCAAATAAAAATACCCACTATTTATTTTTGTTTAAATCTCATGACTTTTAAGATGAGATCATGATTGTTTGAGCCTGGGCTCTCCAGGTTTTTTTAATGCTTGACAATACCAGATTCCTTTTTAATGGCACTGAATTATTTGAACATTTAACTATTGTCTCTAGCTTTTAGATTTATTTAAATATATTTGAATTATACTGTGTGTTATTGGAGAGGGGTGTCTTCCAGAATCTTGCCAGAAAACGCCTTCTGTTTGATGGGGAAGTGAGTTGACCTCCAAGAGATCTTGTCAGAGAATTCAGATGGGCATGGGGAAGGGCAGAGAAAGTGGGGTGGGGGGAGAAAGGTGGGAGGGAAGAGGATTCTAGATCTGGGAACAGGAAGGAGAGAATCTGTGTGGAGAATGTGAATGCCAGTGGTGTGGTTAGTGTCAGATTTATTTAAGGCTTAGGTACACTTCACATGTTTAAACCTTTGTATATCTAAGACATTGCAAGAAATCTGAGGTTTAACCATTACAATTTTTAAAAGATTAAAGAATATACATTTGTATCTGGTGATTCTGCCAGTAGAGTGCTATGCATGTTGTAATTTTGGAACTCCGACTGCTGATCATCTTGCTGGAACTCTTGTTGCTAGAACCAGATTAATTTTGGATGGCAACTGTATTCAGGGTCCAGGAGCTATAGAGGCTTAACTGAACATGTACTGATGTCTTTCAGGAACGTTAGTTTGGAGAAGAGAGACATTGTGCCTATCTGTTTGAAATAATTGCTGAGATTGTGGAATGTTTTCTTGCCTTAAAAGGAAAAAAATATTGTGATCGTATGGCTGTTGGATGAGTTTCATTTCTTATGTGCAATAGAAATTCTCAGCTGGAGATAAATTGTATTCCCTGGCAAGAGAAAGGGTGTGGACCATTACCTCTATTTACCAAACCACTAGCTGCTAACTGGCTTTTTCTGCTCTGAATCACTCATTTCTAGACAAGAGTTTGCCTGGTTTTAATATAATTTCTCCCTATTTAATACAGGGTTTGGGAGACTGGAAGTATGTAAATGAAGGCTGGTGGTGGTGACCTCCTGAGGGAAAGAGCATAGAGGAGGAGCTAAGATTTAATGTAACCGTAGGCCTTCAAAAGTCATCAGCTCTTCTATATCTCCATCTCCTTTGGCTAGTTGCTTGAATGTTCCATACAGCATGTTGAAAATACTGGGGAGTGTGTAAAAAGCCTTGTTATCTCACAGAAACTTACAGCTGATGTGTAGCTGCACACAAATTACTTTCCCATGGACAGGATAACTAGTTCTTTTTTTTTAAAAAAAAATTGCATAACCCTATAGGGAACAGGGGCTAACTAATGCAATAATTACTTAGGAGCAGAGCCAGCATCCTGCAATTATTTTAGAGAAAATATGCTGCAGTGTTTGTTTATTGATATACTTCTTTTGACTTCTTGAATCAATGTTTTATAATCTTTCCATAAAGAGGATACCCAGTGATATAGATTTGGGAGTGAGGTGGGCAGTTCCCTTATGCAGCAAGGATGGGAAATGATTCTTTGAGCCAAGTCTGAGGTGTTTTCGCACAAAATAAATTTTACTCCATATTTCGTTTTTTAGAACACTTGATACATACGGTACATTTTGTGTGGTGAGCCGAGACCAAACAGTTTCTATCAGGTCTATGAATGGAGACAGAATAGAATTGGATGGATTTTTTTTGTTAGAATGGTGACGGGTTACACCCCACTCTGGCATACCACCTGATGTACTGGGGTACCACTGAGCCCACCTATTCCACCAGCCTGGGCTCTCTTACACTGTACTAAGCTAGGCCTTTCAAGCCTTCTGCACACAGGTAGGGACACACCCAGCTGCAGAAGGACACAGACACTGAAATCAGCTCTTCCTGGGAAGACTCAGCTAGGGAATTGCCCAGGATTCAAATGCACACCCCCTCTGGGGTGCAAACCCAAAATTGTATTGTCTTGTGCTGCACAGAGAACTGGACAGTGTGAGTTTATGAAATTCCCCCTCCCCCTCAATGTGGAGGAAGATATACACAGCTTTTTGCCCCCAGTTATGAATTCCACAAACTGAGCTGACTTCACTAAAGATACTTGTTACAAGTAGGAATTTCTCACCCTCCGTGTTTTAGACATTTCTTTCAGAGACCCCTTTTCCAGCCCCGCGGCTCAGCTCTTCTCCCTTTTGTCTTTGTTTCTTAGATGTTTCCAGCAGTTATCCTGGGTGGGGATTCAGTGAAGAATGAACCCTGATTAAGTCACTGCCTGGCCTTAAATAGGTTTTATATATGGCCCTTTGTTTTCTAATGTGGTTTTCTTCCCCACCTGTCCAGTGGAAAAATACTGGTATTCTATCATGGAGTCCAGTACCAGGTGACATGATAGCATGACCCTGCAGTGTCAAAGCAGCCATGAGTCAAAGGCAGTTTGTTGAATCCCAGGAAGGTGGGAGATTAGCATCTTCAAAGATCTATTGTTCTCCCTAATGACCCATCCGGACTGATTGCATTCTGTCTGCTGGACATTTCCCAGGTGTAAACCGACTTGTAATTGATATATAGTTAATATTCCTAACTTCAGATACAGAAATAAGATAATCATATTCAACAAATCATAACCTTTCCAGTGATATTTCACAAGGCCAATCTTGCATAAAGCCCATCTTAGTTATGCCATATTCATATCATAACAATATCTTATAGCGTCACAAGAATGTTTCAAGATTAGGGTCTGACCCTACAAACTCCTGAGCATTTACTCTGCCATGCTGGGTTTTCCCCAGCTTCCACTGAAACGGTAGCAATTCCCATGGATGCCTTTTGAAGTCACTGTGAGTTGAAGACACTCTGAAACTTGCAGGATAATGCACAAACTTTCTGTTCACCATTTACATTTTTCAAAGAGTAGGATTTATAGTCTCATGTGTTGCATCTGTATATAATATTGTCAAATATGCTATATTAATATTATATATATGAGCTAGTTTCTCATCTGTGTTCTTATCCCTTTGCACAACTTTCTCATGAAGTGTCTGGAAAGGCCACCACATTTTCCAAAGTGGGGATTCCCCATGATTCGGGGAGTCCCCAGTGGGCATAATGCCAGCACCACCAGCTCCTCTTGCATCCCCACAATTCTGGGGGTGACGTGTAACTAGAACACTAATGTCCCAACTATTTTTAGGTGGTATACTGGCCCTTTGGGTCCCTATCTAGAGGGCATGGCCAGTGTCATTGACCTGAGGAGCCACAGCCAGTTCCTTGGCATGCGAGAACTTTCCCTGTGCCTGTACCCCGCGCGCGGAGGGGAGGAGGCGAGGAGGGGAAGAGGGGGAGAGAAGGAGGGAGAGAGAGAGAGCGAGCTCTCTCATATCAATCTATATCTATACAAGAGCACTATACCTAGTAAGTGTTCATTATTTGTTTAGAACTTTTTTGACTTGTTAGACAAAGAGGAGTCTATTTATGCGAGTATGGGGACAACTTCAGTACTGTGTAGTAGTGATTAATATTTAGTGTGGTATATGGTAATTTTCAGCATCAGTGCGGTTCAAAACATTAATTAATCATCACAACACCGCTGTGCTATAGGTAAATGCCTCTCTTTCTGCCATTTTATACAGCAGGCCAGCAGCCCTGAGATTTACAGATTTGCTGGGTTTGACTTATTGAGCTGTTTTTTGGGGCATTTTTTTAAAAAAGAAAAATTCTTCTGTTAAATTAGGATAATTTGTTATTGATGCTGGGTAAAATCAAAGTGATTATTGTGTTATCATAGCTTCAGATTCTGTATTGTTCTCTTTCTGTGTTAGACCCTACAGAGATTAGCAAAAGAAAGTTTTAAAGACCATGATTGTTTTGTTTGCGTTTAGATGTCTTGTGGATACTTTTCTTCTGAGCTTTTCTTTGTTTGTTTGAAAAATATTGATCACTGCTAAAACTGATCTCTTTATTATGATTTTCAGTGGTATTTATACTCCCGCATGTGGGTATTTCAAAAGTATTCCACATCCCTTTTAAGAACAGAAGAATGGCTATACCTGGTCAGACTAATGGTCCATCTAGCCCAGTAATCTGTCTTCCTACAGTAGCCAATGCCAGGTGCCCCAGAGGGGATGAACAGAACAGGCAGTCATCAAGTGATGCATCCCCCATTGTCCATTGCCAGCTACTGGCAAGCAGAGGGTAGGACACTCAGAGCATAGTGTTGCATCCCTGTCCATCCTGGTTAATAGCCATTGATGGGCTTACCCTCCAGGAAGTTATCTACTTTATTTTTTTTTTAAACATTGTTATAGTTTTGGCCTTCACGAAATCCTCTGGAAATGAGTTCCACATGTTGACTGTGAATTGTGTGGGTACATGAGTTCACCTTTTGTTTCGTTTAACCTGTTGCCTATTAATTTCATTCGGTGACCCCTACTACTTGTGTTCTGTGAAGGAGTCAATAACATTTCCTTATTCATTTTCTCCACATCAATCAAGATTTTATAGACTTCTGTCCTATCCCCTCCACCTGTCTCTTTTCTAAGATGAAAAGTCCCAGACTTTTTAATCTCTCCTCATATGGAAGCAGTTCCATATCGCTAATCACATTTTTTGTTGCCCCTTTCTATACCTTTTCCAGTTCCAATATCTTTTCTGAGATGGGGTGACCAGATCTGCATGCAGTATTTAAGATGTGGGTGTACTGTGGATTTAATAGGGCCATTATGGTATTTTCTGTCTTATTATCTATCCCTGCCCTACTGGTTCCTAATATTCTGTTAGCTTTCTTGACTGCTGCTGCATGTTGAGTGGATATTTCCAGAGAACTATCCACAATGACTCCCAAGATCTTTTTCTTGAGTGGTAACAGCTAATTTAGACCCCATCATTTTCTATGTGTAGTTGGGATTATGTTTTCCAGTGTGCATGACTTCGCAATTATCAACATTGAAATTCATCAGTCTCGGTTTGTTGCCCAATCAACCAGTTTTATGAGATCTCTTTAAAACTCTTTATAGTCTGCTTTAGGTTTAACTATTTTGAGTAATTTTGTGTCATCTGCAAATTTTGCCACCTCACTGTTGAGCCCTTTTTCCAGATCATTTATGAATTTGTTGAACAGCACTGGTCTTGGTTCAGATCCCTGGGGGGACACCACTATTTACCTCTCTCCATTCTGAAAACTGATAATTTATTCCTACCTTTTGTTTCCTATCTTTTAACTGCTTACTGATGCATGAGAGGACCTTCTCTCTTATCCCATGACTGCTTACTTTAAGAGCCTTTGAGGAGGGACTTCTTCAAAGACTTTTTGAAAATCTAAATGCACTCTATCCATCGGATCACCTGTGTCCACATGCTTGTTTGACATCCTCCCCCCGCTGCACAATATTCTAGTAGACTGTTGAGGTATCGTTTCCATTTGCAAAAGCCATATTGGCTGTTCCCCAAAAAATAGTGTATGTCTATGTGTTTGCTAATTCTGTTCTTTACTGTAGTTTCAACCCGTTTGCCTGGTGCTGAAGTTAGATTTGTAGTTGCTGGGATCGCTTCTGGGGCCTTTTTAAAAAATTGATGTTACATTGGCTATCCTCTAATCATTTTGTACAGAAGTTGATTTAAATGATAGGTTACAGACTTCAGTTAGTAGCTCTGCAGTTTCATATTTGCGCTCCTTCAGAACACTTTGGTGAATACCATCTGATCCTAGTGATTTATTGCTATTTAATGTATCAATTTGTTCCAAAACCTTGTCTAATGACGCCTCAATCTAGAGCAATTCCTCAGATTGGTCACCTAAAAAGAATGGGTCAGGTATGGGAATCTGCAGTGAAGACTGGTGCAAAGAATTCATTTAGTTTCTCCCCAATGGCGGAGTGCTGTTTAACATCTCAACCATGCAGTAGTCCAGCCCCATAGATTGTTTAGCAGGCTTCCTGCTTCTGATGTACTCAAACTTTTGTTTGCTGTTTTCATGCTGTTTTATTGGTTGTCGTGATGCTCTTGCCTATATTTATAAGTGTATTGCTCCTCACTGAAGTCTTGAGGTATACAGTGGAGTGTCCCTTTCTGGCCACCGTAATTGTGAAACAGGATGCTAGAATTCTGCCAATAAAACAATATTAAACATATACTTGTGGTGGTAAAAATCCGCCCACAAACAAGTGACATCGCAGAGTCTTAAATTGTATAAATCATGGCATATATATATATATATATATATATATATATATATATATATATATATATATATATATATATATATATATATATATATATATAATCTATGTGTGTGTGTGTGTGTGTCTGGATATTGTCTGCAATCTTCTGTTTCTCACCTCTGTATAAATCACAAGCATAACAGCTCTGACTGAAGACTTCCTGCTACTGTATTGCTTCACTCTAGAATCCAATTCTAATTAGAGCTGCTGACACCTCATGAAAGCATTTGAAAAACATTTTGCTTACAGGAACAATTCTACTGACATTTTCTTTCCTATCTTTTTATTACGTGTAGCATTTGCATGAAAACAGGGTCTCTGTTTATTGAGAGTTCACAATCCTCAGTTTGACAACATAATCAGATCAGTGTTCAGCTCTCATAATGGAACTAGGTGAAACTCCTCTGGTTTTTCTTGCTAATCTGAAACTCAGGCCCAGTTCAATGAGTTTGAAGCAAGTATGGCTCAAGTCATAGTTCTGTGGGGAAACCAGTCAAAATTAAAAATGAAACTTGAGGGGTTCACAGGAGAACCCCCTGCTATAATTCCATTTCTGATCAGTGTGATCCATCTCCACAGCAACTAATTGTGATGTCTTTGTAGGCTAGGATTTTAGGTTAGGAATAAGCAACAGAAGCAGATGAACTCCTGATCAGCAAATATCCTGTTATGCAGAACTAACTATCATATAGTTTAAAAAACAAAAAACAAACAAACAAAAAACATGAAACCAACCGCAGTGAGCGGGATGTGAAGAGTAAGGGAAGGATTTACACAAAATGTGACCCATGACAACAAAATTGTCTCTAAATAGATGTTTCATATAAAAAGTGGATCTTTAATAGTGAACAAAACAGCTGCCTTGACAGTGCCTAAATCTGTTGCCACTGCCTCCTCTTAACACAGAAATCCCTAGTTGTTTATGCAGAACACAGATACATAGATGTGCAGGGTTCTATATTTTATGGTGAATTTTTTTTAGGAATTGTCCAATCCACCTTTGACATAGATATTTGACAGTGTGCAAATGTTTATTCATTTGTTCTTTATTAAAACTATTTGTTTATTAATTCACATGCATATTTTCCTCTCCTTCCCCTTTTCTAAACTATATCTGGTGTTAATACTTTGAGGACTGGAGTGTTCAGTGCAGATTTCTGCACTCCCATGGTTCAAATGAATACCAGCTGGGTTCTATTGCTTCCACAGTTTGGAGGGTTTTTTTCATAATTTTTATTGTTGTTTGGAGTACCATCTGTTGTTTCTTTCAGGTAACTTTTAAAAAGAAACATAGATTGGTTGCTGTATTTTCGTAATCTTTTTTTCCATGATTATTTTTAAGGTGTGCAGTAACAGAAAATACAAAATGTGTATTTGTGGGGGTTTTAATGGTAGTCTGCTTAGAGAGTTTTCTGGAAAGTAGATTTTGGATGAGGGATAAGTTAAGTATTCTGAAGGCGACAGTAATGGTATTGGAATGGCACTAATATATTATTTTAGAAGCTCCTGTTCTTCATCATCTTTTTTTCAGTAGTGAAGATACTACTTAGTATTACAAAACAGTTTCAATACTTATAACTTCTATGTCTATTTTTGAAATTATAGAATGGTGTCATATTTTTTGCTGTGTTCTAGAATATTCAACCAGTGTGCTTCCATTTTTTTTCTACATTTTTTTTCATGTTAAGAAACCGCTATCCAAATGTAAACAGATCTGCTGCCTTGTTACACAGCCTTGCAGTAAACTGTCTCCAGTCAAGCTATGGACTTGATCCTATAGACTTTTACATGTGTAACGGTTTACAGGATTAGACCCTACGACAGTAGCATTGCCAGGTGTCTGGCAAACACTAAAAACTCTCTGGCAGGCAAAGAATTGTATAAAGTTGTATGACAGTTTTATTATTTCTAAGAAATTCGAAATCAAATACAACATGAACGTTTTCTTTTCTGAACACCATCTTCAGTGACATTATTGGCCCGCTGGGAGGATTTGAAAACTGGCACTGGCCTTAAGGTAAATTGAGTCTGAGACCCCGATATGCTAATTTTAAGAAATATTAACATTTTCTAGTTATTTCCTTTCATTTAAAAATAAACTAGGAGAACGATTTGCAAAGAGCATTTCTTTTGCCCATTAAAAGGTTTCGCTGTAATATTTTGTGAAGTACGCTGTGATGTTGAGATGAAATGTGGCTGTGGCATGTAAGAGTAAAGTGTTAGTATAAATTCATCCTATAACGTAAAATCTTAACTTTTTTAACAAATGTACCACTTGATTTTTTGTAAAAGGAAGAAAAATCTAAATGAATTGTCTAAAAGTAATTTTAAAACAATGTATTAATTTTTACTTTTTCCAGTGTTGTAATAGTCCATTTTGGAACTATTGAAAATAAATTGCCCTAATAGTTTTATCTTTTATATTAAGACAAGATACGTTTTTTTAAAAAATGGTGCTATAAATGCATGGGAATGATTTTAAAAGCTTTATTGTATATACAGACACTAAAATGTTTTATTTTCATTGTATACCAGTAGAAATGAGATGGGGAGCTCCTGAAATGGTTTAGCTGCTGCTACAGATCAGAGGAAACTGAAAGATAGTGTTTACATAAAACTTTGCAATTATAAATGTTGTTTATCCTTTTGATGCATAGTATAAAAAATAATGGGTCAGTGCAGGAAGTATTAGCCAGGGTCATGTCATTCCCCTGTAATTGCATTGGGATATTCTAAAGTATTCTATTCTAACCTCCTCTTTCAAGTGAAGCAGAATGAATAACCATATTTCCTTTTCATGTCTGTCTTATCACACCAAATTGGATTATATTCCTACTTGGTGGTTGCTGACAAAATTGCTGCAGCACCACTTGTAACATCCATGACTTGCTGGCAGATCTGTTAATTCCTATGACACAGCTGCACAGTGGCTTTTTTTTTTTTTAGAACAGTATGCTATTAAATACCTATATATCCAATTCATTTTCCTGCAGCTCCATTTGTTTGATTAGTATTACGATGGCATGACAAGGCAATATATCAGTAGTAATCGATCTGATTAGTATGGAGATGATATAAACACAGATTGTATTGATGTTTAATAGCACAGGCACCCAGGTGCTGTAAATATCATAGATGTTTTATATGCTGCACGAAAGGTCTCTATAATGAAGAAGCAACCACAGCAGATTTTTGAGCCAGACTTTTTCCTGCCAAATTCCACAGTAGGTCTTGGATAGTATATGACTCAGCTATGTTGGATATGTTGGTCAGATGAGCTTGCACAAAATGCTTTTATTTGGTTCTCAAAATAGGCACACATTTCCCCCAAAGCAGATCTTAATCTTTACTACTTAAATGTATTTACATATTAACAGTTTATCACAACAACATATTCAATATTGCGCTGCAGATTTACATGTAAACAAATGCCCGTTTTCATTATTTGTTACATTCATATTATGTTTCCATTTCCTATTTCCATATCTAAATCTTGATCTATAGAACATTTTTCACATGAGGGGAAACATTCTCCTCCCCCCTGCTCTTTTCTTATTCTGTTCCTCTCCCTGCCTTCACCCCAAGGGAGGGGAAAAAAAGACTGGGAAGAAAATGAGATATTCAAGATAAGATGTAGATAAATAGGAAGAGGTCCAATAATAGTACAAAATATAGATGGTAGCCTATTTTATAATGATCTCAATGAATAAATAGAAATTAACAAGAAATGTGGAAATAGATCTGTATGGTTAAAATTATGGAATGCAGCTGAATTATTTACTTTGAAGAGGTGGAGGATTAATTCAATTTAGTTACAAGTTCTTCATTGGAATAATTATTTTAAAAGAGAAAACTGAGGTGCAATTTAAGTAATGTAGAGTAGTTTGAATGCATTACAGAAATAGCACCCTTAACTATTGTGTACTGGCATCTGCTAATAGCACATTATAGTTCTTATGGCTCAAAGCGAGGGGGAAAAAATCAGTGGTGTGCTTCCAAGCTCCTCTCTCACACCAGTCTCTACCTATCTGAGACACAGTATGAGATGCCCCTCTCAGTGCAGATATAAAGATTGTTCATATTTGTCCTGCTGGGCTCCTCAAAATTTCACCCTTTAGGCGGGCTCATATGTCCAGCTGTGCTACTCAGGCTTCACTCTGCCTTGGTGGGGAATCACTCAGGACATGGCTACACTTGCAAATGTAGAGCTCTTTGAGATAAAGTAGCCTTCGTAGAGCACAGTAGGGAAAGCACTGCCGTCCGTTCACACTGACAGCTGCAAGCGCACTGGTGTGGCCACATTTGTGGCTCTTGCAGCGGCATTGGAAGTGGTGCATTATGGGCAGCTCTCTCACAGAGCACCTCTTTCCATTCTGGCTTGTGGGAAGGGGGCAGGAGATGCGAGGCATTGTGGGTTCTGTCCCAATGCCCCATGATGCATCTGTTTGCATCCCTGTACTTCCGTCCACATTTGGCGCCATCTTTCAATCTTTTTTGTATTCTCTTCCCTTTTGGACTGTGGGAACGGAGCCTGAACTGCTGGTGCAGAATGACCGTGGAGGCTGATTTTGGCCATTTAGAGGGCCACTGGCTCTCTCTGTATTGGAAGCTGGACCTGCCTGACGATATCCCTGCAGTTATATCCATGTGCTGTACCTTCCATGACATTTGTGAAGGTAAGGGTGAAAGATTCACTTAGGCATGGAACTCGGAGATTCAACACCTGGAGGCGGAATTTGAACAGTCAGAGCACAGAACTATTAGGTAGGCTCAGCACAGAGCTTCAAGGATTAGAGATGCCTTCAGGGAGCAATTTGAGGTTGAAAGCCAACAGTAATGTTTGGTGTCCTGCATGGGGGGGGGGGGGGGATAAAGTGCAGTAGTTCCAATGTTATTAGGAATCTATGTTTGCAATGCCTGTTGCTATGCTGGGATAAGGTATCTTTTACTTTTATGCAATAATAAATAATGTTTTCAAAGCCAAAATTTATTGGAAAGAAACACAACTGCTTGGGAAACAGAAGGGGTACGGGGGTGTGGTGGGGAACAGTAAAATCACAGATTTGCCAACGTCCTGTTACCATATTCAGCCTTCCTATCTAGAGTGCTATGCAATGAGCGTTGCACTTCAGGGTGATTATACAGTAAAACCTCCATTTAACGGACTAATTCGGGCGAGGAGATGTCCGTTAAATGAAAAAGTCCATTATTTAATAATAAAAAAACCCCGAGCTGTCGGAGCAGCAGCCCGACCGCCACAGGGTCGGGGCGGCAGCTCCGCAGCCCGCCCGCTGCCGGGACCCGGGTGGCAGCCAGGAGCTGTCATCCAGCCCGCCGGGGTCCCGGCTGCTGGGACGCGAGCGGCAGCCGGGAACCGTCAGCCAGCCCTCCCGGGTCCGACCCGGGCGGCAGCCGGGAACCGTCAGCCAGCCCTCCCGGGTCCGACCCGGGCGGCAGCCGGGAACCGTCAGCCAGCCCTCCCGGGTCCGACCCGGGCGGCAGCCGGGAACCGTCAGCCAGCCCTCCCGGGTCCGACCCGGGCGGCAGCCGGGAACCGTCAGCCAGCCCTCCCGGGTCCGACCCGGGCGGCAGCCGGGAGCCGTCAGCCAGCCCTCCCGGGTCCGACCCAGGCGGCAGCCGGGAGCTGTCAACCAGCCCGCCCGGGTCCCGGCTGATGGGGCCCGGGTCCCGGCTGATTGGAGCCAGCAGCCAGCCCGCCCGCTGCCTGGACCCGGGCGACAGCCGGGTGCCAGCAGCCAGCCCGCCCGCTGCTGTGACCCGGGTGGCAGCCGGGAGCCAGCAGCCAGCCCGCGACAAATGGATTTCGGATGCATCAGACTTGCTTAGAAATTTTGTCCGTTGCATCCGAAGTCCATTAAATCGAGGTCCGTTAAATCGAGGGTTTACTGTAATACATAGTGATGTGGTTGAGTGCAGTGGGTAAGGGTTGTAGTTTTCAGGGCTTGGTGGTGAAACTACAGGTGCTGGAGGCAGCTGGTGGCAATAAGAACCCAGATGAAAGTGAGTTGGAGGTGACATAGGGGCACAAGGGAAAGAGTTTTGTGATGAGAGCTGCAGGTGGGGGCGGGGGCGGGGGGGGGGGACGCAAGCGCGGCAGTGCTCTGCCTACGTGGCTACGAGTGCCTGGATCAGGTCTGCTTGGTGCTGCATGATGCTTATCAGCCGATTCGTGCTTTTCTGCCGGAGCGCCACACTTTTGAGCCGGCATGTCACATTCTGCTGGAGAATCCTCCTTTCACTCTCCCTGCACTCCTGTGCTTTTAGATTCATGTTTTGGGATTGCTGCAGTACTTCATGCAGCAAGTCTTCTTTGCTTCTACGTGGCCTCTCTTTAATTCTTTGGGGCCTTTCGCCCAGAGATAACATGGACCGTTGAGATCTCAAGGTTGCATCTGTAAAAGCAAAATGCAGCACTTAACAGAGGCAGCATTGTTCACACCAGACAGAGAAATGATTCCCCCACACTTAAGGAGGGCAAGCAAGGTCTACACAATAGCATAATTTGACCATCCCAGAGCAAGCGTACATAACCCACAGGAGCCTTAAAATAGTGAGTAAGCACAGCATGAAGAGGGACTGATTGTTTCACTGCCATACCGACCTCTGGAGTTCTGTGTCTTGGGGAGAGCCAACAGCTGCAGGGGGCACCTATTGTGAACACTCCCTACATTTTCCACAGGAATTCGTCCTGGAAAATATCTCGCTGTGAGGATGACCTGGGACGCAAGGGAGGGTCTTCTACTGCGATGCAGCTTCTGCTCTGGCCCATGTGCTGCTTGCCCGTGCGCAGCAATGGTCCCCCCGCCTCGCACGGCACAGTGGCACAGACATGTTAGCCTGACTGGGACAAGGAGCACAGTGGCTCTCCCAAAAAACCTACGGAAGTGCATTGCCCAGCTTCTGGATGAGACCTTTGAAGAGATCACTGAAGCAAATTACTGCAATGCAAAAGAGCACATCAGCTCTAACTCACAAGTGTAGTCATGCCCTCAGATGCTATCCTTGGACTTGGCTCAGTGGAGGTGCCCTATTGGTCTCTGTTGGGATACTTGATCTTGGCTCTGCTTTGGTGGACTCAGATGCCCATCTGTGCTTTGCCAATCCCTTCTGGCTTTTCTCCTTCATGAGTCTGAGTGGAGAAAGCGCATGTGGATTGGGTTTCATTGTAACCATTAGGGCTACAGACTTGCATTCTCTTTTAAATGAAAAATGAAATTCTGAAGCTCAAAGTGGCATCCTCTTTTTAAAAAAAAAAAAAAAAAAAAAAAAGGCCACAGAGCTGCCACAGGCTGGCTAAATTTGAGCCCTAAGCATGCTGCAACTGACAGACTACAAAAAGTCCTCAAGTCCTCTTGCTCGATTAGTTCAGCGCTCTCTCCTTCCCCTCCCCCCACTACATGACAGAAAGACACAAAAATAATACATCCATGCTGCCATTTGTATTCTGTGCATCTGAAAGCGTTTGTCATTTCTTCCTCTCAAGCTGGATCCTTAGGAGGAATTGCAAGGGGTGATTTTCCCCGTAGTTCTGACAGCGTCTTGGCGTGGTTCCTGAAAACCCCAAACAAGGAAATCCAGATGAAAATGTTACTTTTAAAATGTTACTGGAGTTCAAATCTTCCTGCTTGGAGGGGAGAAAGGAGCAGGCCCCAAGCTGCAGACTGTAGATACATGATTGGTTTGTAAAATGGAATGTTGTGTGGAAGATGGAGGTGGAAATGAAAACACTTCAGGTCCAACTTTTATTAAGGTTTACAGCTATATGAAATTGTTGGAAGTTTAATATTTTTTTCTTACTAATGATCATTATTGTTACTTTTACGTTCAGGTTACATGGCCAGTGCTGCCTAGTAGTTAGCTCAACACCTGTAAAATCTTATTTTTTAATAAACAAAGAATGTGAAAATAGTGGAAGATAAAACACATTTCAAAGATTTTGCTTTCAGATCCTATATTACCTTGTTTAGCAGGACCATTTTAGAAGGAAAGACTTTCTTACCTGTCTATTTTGATAGCTATTTTTTATTTATATAACTGAACTGTTCTCTTTCTAACTTTGCTTTAAAAAAAAAGTGAAATGTTTTGGATCAGATAATACCTAATCTGAACCAGACATCTGATTACAGAGTCAGTTGAGGGAGGAAAAGAAAGTTGATTTACCCAGCTGCCTTAATATCATTGAATATATGTCATAATTTGTATTCAACTACAAAATCGTTTGGAAACAACTGCAGGCCAGTGTATGTTTTCTATTTGTATAATTACAAACAAAAATAGTGACTGAGGTTTGTAGACATTGATAGGAACTCACAATTTTGGGGGTAGAGCTTTGTTTGGTGAATTCCTTAGCTAAAGGAATTTAAGGATAGATGGAATACAAATACTTGTGTGGATAAGAAGGGAGTAAATCCATGTATATTAATGTAACATTTTGGTCTATAAAATGTAGGAGAGACTAGTTTAGGAACACAGTTCTTTTAAATAGCTGTTTCCTGTGGCTTTTTTCCTAGATGAAAGGAATAATATAATCTAAGGTATTTTAGGATCAGAGGGGGTCACACTTTTTTTAAAAAAATTATTGGATACAGTTCCTAATACTGGATTCAGCTTCCAATATTGTACTTTTGCATTTAAGGAAGATAAACATATCAGTGTATTTGAGGGGAAAAGAGTACTCTTCAGGTTCTTATAGCTATCTTTTGGCATGACATTTTTCGGTCCCTTCTTCAACTTCTATTAATTTTGGTGGAGGGATAGCAATGCTATAGTTAGGACATGGCAGTGTTCATTTCAATGGGACAGTTTAAGTGTTCATTTTCAAATGCTTTTGTAAAAGCAGGGCTTTGGAGCGGAGCCCAGAGCAGGAGCGTGGAGCAGTGGAGCTGTAGGTTTTTGCCTGGAGCAGGAGCGGAGCCGGAGCAGTGCTCCAAAGCCCCGTGTAAAAGAGATGATAAATAAAACAGAGAAATTAGAATGTACATATGAAAGATTTTCTGTTTTGCTTTCGTATAGTTCAAGTTCATACACAAAGAATAATAGGGTGACCAGATGTTCCAATTTTATAGGAACAGTCCTGATATTTGGGGCTTTGTCTTGCATAGGTACCTATAATCCATCAACCCCATCCTGATTTTTCACACTTGCTATCTGGTAACGTTGGAATAACAAGACTTCAAAAATTCTTTTTACATATTTTTAGTAGGGTGCTTCACCATTTTTGTATCCTTCCTGCAAAACTCACTTTTTTATATTTATAGGTCTCACTTTCACATTATACTCTTTCTGTTTATATAATATATATATATATATATATATATATATATAGAGAGAGAGAGAGAGAGAGAGAGAGAGAGAGAGAGAGAGAGAGAGAGAGAGAGAGAGAGAGAGAGAGAGAGAGAGAGAGAGAACACAAGTGCTAGCTAGACCAAGAACAATTAGAAGTAATATTTTGTATTTATTTTTAAATTTTTTAAAAATTACTATTGTTAAATATCTCAATTTCACCTTATAAGAGTAATAATATTTTCAGCAGTTACTACAATGAAGTGTTTTTAGCATAGATTTTAGGTCCACATTAGATGATACTCTGGCAGTCATTTACTTAAAATGTACATATTGGAGATGCTTTCTCTCAACCACCTGATCTAAAGGATTTCAGGTATTACCTTCCCTTAATGGGGGTAGGGATGCATCAAGAAACACCTCTGCTCCCCTATTCTGAAAAACAAGAAATGTTGGAAACTCAACTGTGACTCAGGTGCTTGCTTGGCTATTGGTCTCATGCACAGGAGTCCCTGGCTTACTTCCCCTCAAACCCTGATTTTGACTCCTTTCTCCATGATCCTTGCTGCTCTGGCAGATTGACCAGCCTTATTTAGGATCAAGCTGAAATGTTGTCATCAGTGTGTGCATGCACATATTTGTGTGCACTTGCATGTGATTTAAGTCTCAAGGATAAATGCCATTTACTCCTCAAACAGTTGTGTAGGAAAATGTTTTCATACACCCATTTTGGTCCCTTCTCACACACTTAGAATACTAGTCGTGTACTGGTAGATTTGAGAGCTTGAGAGAGATGTTTCACACTAGTACAAATGGTGGACCCAGAAGAAGAGGAAGTAGAATAGGCAGAGCTGCTGCTGGAGTACCTGTATATATACTCTGTTGCTGCAGTCAGTCTTGTCCAATTTCCAGATGTGCATGAGAGTCATCAGCATGTTCTGGAAAGTGAGTGATGCAGATTCCTTTGCAGAGGTTCCCTTCGGCTCTCACTGCTGCTAAGTATGGTGGGTTGCTCCTGGTGTACATACTTTCAATAACTTTAAGTAGTTATTTTAAACAAGAATAAAATGTTTTAGATACAAAGACCTTCCTGATGAGCCTTCTGAAGGACATGTAAGGCTGCAATGTGCAACATATTCAGGAGCAACTTCAGAAGTACAGTTTATCCCTCTGTTTCCCAGGCAGGTGCAGCTTCCTTACCATTTTCACCTCCTGGCAT
The DNA here is from genome assembly GCA_032164245.1 of Sternotherus odoratus. Taxonomy (NCBI): domain Eukaryota; kingdom Metazoa; phylum Chordata; order Testudines; family Kinosternidae; genus Sternotherus; species Sternotherus odoratus. The sequence goes on along the minus strand of JAVMKO010000011.1, from coordinate 14,028,923 downwards.
GTGGAGGGAGACCAACTGAAACACACAAGCCATGTGTATGTGTATTATTTTAATCTGTCCATCCATCTAAATACCTAGGAAATTAACACAAACCACTAAGATTGCATCAGGGCATATCCCACGCATCCAAAATCTTATAAGATATTAAAAGGGAACATCTTTCATTGCTACCATCATGTTGTCCATGAAGCTATCACTAGTGCATTCCATTAGCCATTCATTTTCATCTCAAATGGGTACCAAAAAAGCAATATTTACCCCCACAAAACCCTAACAGAGACTTCACCAATATTAAGGCAGAATAACGTATCAGTGTATGGATTGTGAGTCAGGTGTGTCGATCTGGTGATACAGTAGTAGTAGTGGATGAGATGCTCTCACACAAAACATGAATAGCCACAAGTGTGTCCTGACTCAACCTTCATGGTCTCTAAACAAGGGTGGGTGTGGTTGAGAGACAGAGAGAGAGTGAATTCTCAGTCGGCATCCTTCCTGAGAAATTGTTTAGAATTAATGTCATTCCATGAAAAGACCATGTGGGAGAAGGAGAGTAATAGCTTCTTGAAGAACTTGCTCCCATCATCAGAGGTATGGAGAAGATATTTTTGGAAAGAACATGTCTTTCAGGATTTACATATTTTGAAAAATTATATCTTGATGGACCATGATTTTCTATAATCAATTAGATGGTCTTTTGGTTAAGGCACTGGACTGGGAATTAAGAGATCTGGGTTCGATTCCTGACTGCCACAGGCTTCATGAGAATCTTGAACAATCACTTAATCTCTGTGCTTCAGTTCCCTACCTGTAAAATGTGGATGGAAATTGATCCTTTCTACTGTCTTTTTCTATCTGGATTATGAACTCTTTATCTCTCATTATACAGTATCTATGGGGCCCCGATCTGGGCTGGAACCAGAATTTAATCCCAGATAGTTGATGCAATCCTGAATGTGAATTGGCCAGATCACAATTGGCTGCAAAGTAATGGTCACATCATGTGTTATAACTCAGTGTTTCACATCTATCTTCAGGTGTCTCTGGTCACCCATATTGAGTAACATTGCCTTGTCAAAATGAGTGAATCTGTTGTAGTTTTAGAGGTGTAAGGAAAAAAAAATACTAGGAACTCTTATCATATGCTAAATGATGATACTGTTGATGAGTAAATTTATCAACAATGATTTTGTATAGAAATAAATATATAGAAAACTAGTATTTTACTGGATCATATCACAATTCAGGATTTATGGTGTTACATTTTACTCAAAGTATAGAACATTAAAAGATTACATTGGAATTCTTGTTTAAAATGTTGCTGTAGAAAAATGATTGGGAATGTCATTGTTGTTAATATTATGCAATTGCAAAGTACCTCTCTTCAGTTTTTTCATAAATCAATCCCAGTATAGTAACATATTCCCAAAGAATTCATTTAAAAATGCAGTTGCAGTAAAGAAAGCAAGTATACTATGGGGATATATTGTTGGAAGGCTGGAGTGTGAATAAAAGGTAAATTCTATGAATCAAAAATAACTGCCTGCCTTTCAGCTCATGACTTCAGGTCAGTAACTCCCAAAGCTAGTTCATTCTCAGCATGCTGGTTCTTTCCATTTAACAGTATTCTCCATGTTTATTCTTTCTTTACAACTTTTTCTAAATTTAGCTGCATCTTTTCAGAGTGAAAATACCCATTGACTGCACTGTTTTCACAAATCCTTTCAGTTGCCTAGTCTGGAAACATGAGACGTCCCTCTTCTGCCCCGATATATATGTACACAATCTTCATTGTCTTCACTGAGTGTTCCATAAGTTCATATGAGAGCAAAAGTCTTAATGTCTTTATCAAATTCTGATGCATAATAATTGATATAATGAAATAGTTCTTAGGATTAGTCGTCTACAACTGAAGTCCATAGAACAGGTCCATTATAAGCTGGGTCCTGCAATGGGGCTGTTGTTCTGTTCCCAGATCAGTAAGGTACTTAAGTAAGTGCTTACCTTTAAGACTATGCATAGACTCATTGACTTCAGTGGGATTGCTCATGTGTTCAAAATTGAGCATGCATGTAAGTGCTATAGTGGAGTAGGGGCAGAGAACTCAGCACCATGGAGGATGGAGCCCCCTATTTCTTGCTTTATTTTTAATCATTTTTAATAATGTTGCATGGGCTGGAAGTTCATTTAAGGTGAAATAATTGACCATATGTGGTTGAATTGTAATTAAATGTGTGTCTGTGAAATTTCCCTCTAAATGAAGAAGACCATTTTGGTGACACATGTCTTTGACCCCCCTGCAGTGTAGTGTTTCAGCTGTAGCGATTAAGGCAAATGTTTGCACCATGGCCATTTTTACTCTGTGCAGAGAACCAGTCAGAAACACCCACGGTGAAGGCTATGTCCCTTCCAGTCTGTCTTGAACTTGACTGATTTGGACCCAGCCTATTGGAAACAATCACCCAGACACATCAGTGTCTGATGAATCCGATCTCAAAAGTGGAAACCCGGATGATTTTCCCATAGACGCACACTCTTTCCCCTTTCCCCCCCAATAACTGTAATTATCAGCTTTTTGCAAATCTCTTACTGAAGTATATACCTGTGATATAGACTTCCTGATTAAAAATGTAAAATGCTGTCTGTACGCTTTGGTCACTTAGGAGAATGGCTACAACACATTGCATGGTGCTGAAGCAAGAGTGGGACTCTACTTTACCCTAGTTAGGCTATTAAGCAGAAAAAAGACACATTAAATTCTGAAGTAGATGGATTGTTTATAATGTTATGGGTTGCCTTAAATAGAGTTGGTTATGATTCAAGCTTGTTTGGTGTCTGATGGAATGTTGTTTAAGGAATTCTTTCTTAATAGCTCTAGTGTTTGGCCATATGCTGATTCATGAAGAGCTGTACAAACATAAGATCTTAACCAGGGAAAGCGTGAGGGTGGATTATTTTCTATAATTTCCTTCTTGGACTTGTAGTTTACATTTGGGAATATAAGGTTGTGAGGTATTTTATTTATTGTAATTTTGCATTGTAATCAGAAGTGATTAGTGTTTTGTTGTGATCTTCCGAAGTGCAGATCACAGTTAACTCCCATTGCTGTTACTGGGATTTAAGTTCAATCAACACTTCATTGGATCACACCTGGAAATTGGGCTGCAATTATTGCTCTTTTTGAAAAATCTAGGGCAGATGTGTATCTAGTATAATATTGTTACTCAAATAAAATTTGTTGTTTTTTAAATGGTTGATTTTTAAAAATGCTTCAGTGTAAGGAGATGTAAAATGATAAAATAAACTGATAAAAATGAATATATATATATTAACATTTTGAAACACTATAGTCTTTGGGAGCCTGCTTTCTTACTTAGGAAGCTCAAGTGGCACTATCAGCTCAAATCTACAAGAACTTGAACAGTTTTGCTATTCGTGGCCACATTCTTTCCGCTCCTGGTTCCATGGCAACTGACCTCAGATTGGCAGACCCATAATGACTAACTTAAAATAATCCCCTGAAAGGGTAAATGTTTTAAGGACCCTTGCCTCATTTTTTACAGATCCCACATTTGTTTCTGTGAAAACAGCAGTCAGCATCCAGAATTGTTGAAACTCTTCCACATTTCCTCTATGGTTCACCAATGAACTCTGAGAGTACTGTATTTCAGACATCCACCTACAAACGTTAAGATCCAGTAGACTGCTAAAGAATGCAGATTTGAACTTTACAAAAATAAAGAGAACTGACTTGAGGGATGGTTAATTAGATGACTGGGAAGTTATACAGGGTAAGGAGCTGGGGCTAGAGCTGAAACTGGCCTGGGGGCAGAGAGGGAATGAGGACAGAGCTGGGTTGAGGATGGAGCAGGGGGCGGAGTGGAGTTATGTCTGATGCTGGAGCTGGGCGTGGAGTGGAGTGGAGTTGTATTTGGGACAGTCGCTGGGCTGGAGGCAGAGCCGGGCTGGGTGGTGCTCCCTTCCATCCCCTTGTGAAGGCTGGCCCAGTCATCCTGCTGTGCCCCTCCAAATGTTCCTCTGTGCGGGGTCCCCCTAAGATGTGGGGACCACTGCATTAGAAGGTGTTTGAGGTTTTTGTAGTTTTCAAACCTGGAGAAGAGATCAGCAGCTGCAGAGGACAAAGAGAACAAAATGAGAGACACAGGCTTCTTCATGTCTTATGATCCCTGTTTGAATCACCATCCTTTCCTCCTTTTATGGCCACAGGGAAGTCTTTGTAGAACTGGGTACAACCAATTGCAGATTAAAGTCACATCTGCATATCTAGAACCTTGTGCTGCAAAAAATTCCCCAGAGGAATTCACACACTTGGTCTCAGCTCATTCATTAATATATTTCTGGTAACTACTGGCCAAGGTAACTATTGATTCCTCCTCCTCTTTGTTGAATAATAGTGACTTTTGGGGGGGAGGTGGGAAGGTTCTGTGCATTATGGAAAGAAGCATTTTTAGTGGAACTGCCCTTGTTTGTGAATTAACGGGTGTGTGGTGCTAAGTATTTCATGCAATGTTATGTGATATCTATGTAAAGTGCTTTTTAAAAATATGTACTGTTCAGTGCTATGGCCATTTTAAAAAGTTGTTCTATCACCTGAATATTTTTTGGAAAATATTTATATTTTTGATTTAGGCTGATTAAATTGTTGGTAAATGAATACTTGAGATTAGATTGGTATGATTTATGGGAAGGCGTACACACTTTGTCCATTTTTTCCCTCTCTTCCTATGTGCTCAATTCCACCAAGCAGATGTTAAAACAATGATTAGTTCTGTTTTCTATAGAAGTTTGGGATTGTTTATTTTTTTGGTTTGTTATTTTCTGGAAAAATGCGGTAATATTGTTTGTTTAATGGTGCTTTTGGAGTACTAAAAACATATCGCTTTTTAATAATGGGGATGATTTAGCTATATTTAACTAACATTGCTCCCTTCACCCCTCTGTTGAAGAATGTTGTTTTCAGTCCTTTTAATTGCTTCTCAGGAGACAGAAATTTTCTTCTTGACTCGTGAAGAAACCAAGGAAAGGTGCTCTCCCATGTTATAATGAAATTGGAAAGCACAGACGTAGCCAATTAACACACACAAAATATGTTTAAGTAACATTGAGGTTTTGACACAACATGAAAGACACAAGGAAATTAAAAGGCATGGCTGACAGTTCTTAATTCAACACATTTTGCTTAGATCCCTAGCATATGTGGTACACAGCAACATCATTCATTGATTGAAGTTCCATGCAGTACCTCATGAAAGGTGAGGAGGACAGGTAGCCTTAGCTTGGAATTTCCTTGCTTTTGTCAGTTTCCATCCTATCTCCATTAAGTATTCTTGAGTAAAATTTTTATTTGTAAAGTTTTCAATAAAAATAAATTTATAAAACTATGAGAGTCTTTGTATTGAACCAAATCAATTTACAGTAAAACCTCGATTTAACGGACCTCGATTTAATGGACTTCGGATGCAATGGACAAAATTTGTAAAAGTCTGATGCATCCGAAATCCGTTTGTCGAGGGCTCCGCCGGGGTTTGAGCTGGGGGCGGGCTACCGCCCGGCCCCCAACAGCAGGCAGGCTGCCTGGAGGGTCCCGGAAGCCGGGACCATGCGGGCTGGCTGCTGGCTCCCCGCTGCCTCCCCGATCCAGGCAGCAGGCGGGCTGCCTGCCGGCTCCCCGCTGCCAGCCCACCCGGGTCCCGGCTGCTGGGACCCAGGCGGGAGCTGTCAGCCCGCCCGGCTGCTGAGACCCGGCTGCCGCCCGGCTGCTAGAACCCAGGCGGCAGCTACCCTGTTTCCCCGAAAGTAAGACATCCCCCGAAAATAAGACATACTTCCAGTTTTGCCTCTCGCTGTAATATAATGTAATGTAATTTTGGGAGCAAAAATTAATATAAGACACTGTCTTATTTTCGGGGAAACACGGTAGCAGCCCGCCCGCCTGTGTCCCCGGCTGCTGGGACCCGGGCGGCAGCTGTCAGCCTGCCCGGCTGCTGGGACACGGCTGCCACCCATCTGCTACAACCTGGTCGGCGGCTAGCAGCCCGCCCGCCCGCCTGCCCGGGTCCCCGGCTGCTGGGACCCGGGCGGGAGCCGTCAGCCCGCCCGCCCGGGTCCCAGCAGCCGGGGACCCGGGTGGGCGGGCGGGCGGGCTGCTAGCTGCCGTTTGGGTTGTAGCAGCCTGGCGGCAGCTGGGTCCCAGCAGCTGGGCGGGCTGCTAGCTCCCGCCCGGGTCCCAGCAGCCAGGGACCCGGGCGGGCGGGCTGCTAGCTCCTGCCTGGGCCCCAGCAGCCGGGACCCAGGCGGGTGGGTTGACAGCTCCCGCCCGGGTTCCAGCAGCCGGGACCCAGGTGGGTGGGTTGACAGCTCCCGCCCGGGTTCTAGCAGCCGGGACCCAGGCGGGCGGGTTGACAGCTCCTGCCCGGGTCCCAGCAGCCAGGGACCCGGGCGGGCGGGTTGACAGCTCCCGCCCGGGTTCCAGCAGCCGGGACCCAGGTGGGTGGGTTGACCGCTCCTGCCCGGGTCCCAGCAGCCGGGGACCCGGGCGGGCGGGTTGACAGCTCCCGCCCGGGTCCCAGCAGCCGGGACCCCGGCGGGCTGACTCCCGGCTCCCGGCTGCCGTGATAAGTAAAACCTCGATATAACGGACTAATTCGGGCGAGGGGGTGTCCGTTAAAGCCGAAAGTCCTGTTATTAAATAATTTTTTAAAATTACTAAATAACGGACTTTCGGCTTTAACAGACACCCCCTCGCCCGAATTAGTTGGTTATATCGAGGTTTTACTGTAATACAATTTATTGTCCAAGAAAATTAGAATTTAAGAAAATCTTTACAAACTAGATAAAGATGGAGGATGCTACTTGTACTGAATTCTGTTACAATTAAACTCCAGTCCAGTTAGAGAAACTGTTAAATTTACTTACTTTAACTAATTTCCAAAAATCCCAGTTTCAATTTAAAGAGTTGACACCACACCCCATATTTATCATAGTAATATGATCTGATTATTGCATACTTATGCATTTTGTACAAGATGGGCTATGTAAGGTTTCATTGGAAAAGTTATGTTTTGCAGGGTATGAATATGTATCATTTTTGTATCTTAAGTTATGACTGTTGACTAGTGATCTGTATTTCAAATGGGCTTACTGTGGAAAACACCCATCATTTCAGGTACAATAATGAAGAAGCCAGACAGTGCTAATGGCTCATCAACAAAGACAATGGGCCATGGAATAGCTTAGCCTTCCAGAGAATGCACCACACAGCCAGTGCCTACCCGAAGCCCCATTGGGCCCACTTGTCCCGGTCGCGGGACAAATCTGCAGGCTGGGAGTCCTCTGCCCCACAAGGGGACTCAGATGTAGGGCCGACCGAGGCACCTAGTTGGGCACCCGTCTCGCTGGCACCGGATTATGCCATCATGGCCCTGCTATGAGACTGCAAGGCCATGTGACCAGACCACATGTCTCCAGACTCCATTTTGGGTACCTTTATTTTCCCACGAACTGGGCCAGGAACTGTTTTTGGAACAAAAGGTTCCCGCCATATGCTAAAGCTATATAAAGCAGGGGATGACATCATCTGTTGTTCTTCAAGTGCTTGCTCATGTCTATTCCACAATAGGTGTGTGTGTTCGCCACGTGCACCGGTGCCGGAAGTTTTTCCCTTAGCAGCACCCGTAGAGGGGGATCACTGCTGTGACCCTGGAGTGGTGCCTCTATAGCGCGCTGTAAGGGGAGCCGCGTGCTCCCCCCACCCTCAGTTCCTTCTTGCCGCCAGTGTTGGTGCATTGGAACATTTTGCTGCAGTTCATCGGCAGCCTTCCCAGTTCGTTAGTAGCCGTTCCCGCCATGACTGTCGCTGCCGGTCCCGCTCCAATTCTCCCGCCCGGCATCGGCCTCGAGACTCTCTGCAAACCTCACCGGCATAGACACACCACACCGAGAGGCGCCGCTCTGACACCAGGAGCCATAGCTCGTACATGCACCATTCCTTGATGTCGAGGTCCCGGTCCCGTGACAGGAGATGTCACAGGCACCGCCGCTCCCGCCAGTCGCATGGCACTGTGCGGTCGACGAATACCTCTGTCTTGGCACCTGTATGCCCCTCCAAGCCCAGTGGTAACCGGCCCTGTGGCAAGGACAGTGGTGTCAGTGGGCCCCGTGGGTCCCGGTCGCAGGACAAATCTGCAGGCTGAGAGTCCTCTGCCCCACAAGGGGACTCAGATGTAGGTCCTGGCCCCCCAGGGCCAACCGAGGCACCTAGATGGGCACCCGTCTCACTGGCACCGGATTATGCCATCATGGCCCTGCCACCCCCGGCTCCTCAGGTAGACTTCAGAGCCCATCAGGACCTACTGAAGAGGATGGTATCGAGCCTTGGCATGCAGGTGGAGGAGATGGAGGAACCGTCGGACTCGTTGTTCAATGTCCTTTCCTCCTTGGCACCCAGGCGAATGGTGTTACCCTTACGCGAAGGGGTGGCCAGTATCTCTACTGCCCTGTAGCAAACTCCAGCTTCCTTGAGTCCGATATCCAGAAAGGCGGAAAGGAAGTACTTCGTGCCAGCCAAGGGGCATGAATACCTCTACATCCACCCGGCACCTAACTCCCTGGTAATGGAGTCGGTGAACCACCAGGAACATTGGGACCACCTGCTCCAACCCCTAAAAACAAAGACTCAAAAAGACTTGACTCGGTAAATTTTATTCATCGGCCAGTTTCCAGCTACATGTGGCTAATCATCAGGCCCTCCTGAGTTGATATGATTTCAACCTCTAGGGGGACTTTGCCAAAGTTCAAGTCTCTACTTCCCGAGGGCGACTGGAAGGACTCTTGGGAGCTCATCAAGGAGGGTGCCGCAGCAGCTATGGCAGCCTTGCAGGCGGCGTCAGATGCGGCGGACATGGCAGCCCGCTCGATAGCGTCGGCCATTTTGATGTGCTGGGCTTGATGACTCCTTCTCTCCGGGCTATCTGTTGAAGCCCAGTTGATGATGCAGGACCTGCCCTTCGACGGCAAGGCTCTCTCTGCGGAGCAAACAGACCTCAGGCTGCATGGGATGAAAGACTCCCGCACCACCCTGCAGACCCTGGGCCTGTACCTTCCCCTGATGGACAAGACCAAAGAGAATGCATCCTCTCCTTCGTCTCCGCTTCGCTATGAGACTCCTTACAAAAAAGCCCGAGATCATAAGCGCAGGCCTCCGAGGCAATCACGCTTAACTCCCCAGCCCGGCCCCTCAAATGGCTTAGATCTGTTTATTATCACTTAAAATCACTCTTTTTGTTTTAATCTAAACCAGGGTGCCTTTGACTGAAGTGCCTGTGGAAAATCTCAGCTTGGTTTAACACAAGCGTATTGTGCAAATTCCTCTCCACATTGAGGGAGATGCAAGCCGGGTAATAAATTCATACTGGTTGGGGTTTTGATTAGGGCAGGATGGTACAGCTCTGGGGTCCTAGACTGTGGGACTGGATGTTATTTTGGCTGTAGCCTCTCTATTGTTGATTCATGCAATGGCTGGTCAGCCTGCATGTAACTGCAGCTGGGCGTGTCCCTGCCTGTGTGAATGTTGGAGGAAGTGTAGAACTGGGCGTGATCTATAGCTAGTCAAAGCAGCACAGTTGCTGAGAGAGAGCCCAGGCTGGTGAATCAGATGTCTCAGTGGTATCCCAGTTCCAGGTGGCACCTGGGGGAAACATGTCATGATAGTATCCTGGATTCCCCCCCCCCCAAAATTGTAAGGACTTTCTGTTCCCCTGCATATGTTGTTAAGGGCCTTTTCAATAAGGCACAAATTGACTGACTGACTTTATACTGGGGAAACACTAAAAACTGTCCCTCTCTTCTTGTAAAGGGTTTACTGCAGTTGTCCTGGTGTAGTTTGCAGGGGAGGGAGAAGGAATAGGACTTGCTGTGTGAAAAAGTATGTATAATACAGATTTGGAAAAGCTCAGGTGATTTGGGATGGGGTAGCTTTTCCTTCAGCCCATTCAAACCCATCTTTCATCTGTAAATGACAACTCTGTCTTGGATCCCAGGGACATTCTGTAAATTATTGGACCTGGTCATTCTCCTCTGCTCTCACTGTGCTGAGGAAAAATATCCTCCTTGCCCCACAGGTACTGTGAATGTGCTGTCTACTTTGATCCTCAGCTGTCATGGACTATGTTTCTGGGAAGGCAGGCTGGATTGATGACCATGCTTGAGGGAGTATTCTCTACATATAATTCACTTTTGTCTATATGGAGCATAGGTAGACTGCCTTCTCTGAGAGCTGTGCGATAGAGGAGCCACTCCTTCAGATTCATCATTTACATTTGCTATTCTTATTCGAAGCAGCAAGTTCCACTGTACTAATTCCCATGGAATTGAGCGATCACTTACCAGATGGGTGTCAAAGGGTGATTCTGCTCTGAAAAGTATCTTTGTAAAAATTATACTGTTCAGCTCCTTCTTCATTGCATCCCACTGATTCCACATGTAATTCGCTCAGGTTTAAAATAAATAGGTCCTTACTATCGTGCAAACTTGCCTTAGGTTCTGACAATGAAGCTGGATTCTTTTAATCTCACATCATCACCAGAAATGCATGTTCTGCAGGCAAAATTGGGCCATCATGGACACCTGCTCAATTTCATTGGGCCTTGAGTCATTGAAGGAAGGAGCAGAAGACAACAGGGTTGTTAAAGGTAGAGATGAGGGCTTATTTTGGCTTTGCTTCCTGTGTCCGTACTGGTGGTGCCTGAGGTTGGAAAAAACCCAGGGTGAATTTGCAGGTCTATCAAAATCAATCTCTCTTATCTACATATGTATATCTATCATCTATCTCTCTATCTCAAAATTGCAGAGTTTGCAAATTTGTATGCATGTCAGTGTAATTTCTTGCAAACTTCGTAATTTGATATGAAATCAGTGAGATCCCATCTACTCTATATCAGTGTTTTTCAACCCACAGCCCGTGGGCTGGGCCACTTGCGGCCCAATCCGCACGTAGCCGCAGCCCACATGATGTCCTCAGGACTGTACAGGTAGTATGTATATTATGTGGGCTGCATCCATACAACACACAGAGAGCTGCCTATGCGGCTCACAATGGTAAATAGATTGAGAACCACTCATTTATATAGAACACTTAAGTACTATAAATCTTTTCTTTTAGATTGTCACATTTTTAAGGTGTTCCAACATTAAATGCTACATTTGAAGGCAATTGTCGCCTTTTCTTTATCTTCACGTATAGTAGAGGAGGAGAGAAATAGAAAAGAAGTTACATTTATCACATGAATCCCTGACTCCTGATCTTGCTATTCTCAGCCATTGGTGAAGACTGGCTGATCTGGTCTTGCAGTGGAGGTGTGTGTTTGGGGGAGTTAACGATAAGGGCTTCCACAGCAGCTATTGCTGCCAAAGTTCCCTGCAGCTGTAGGGAATTAAGTGACCTTGCCACTGTTCCTGAGTGAAGGGTAGTGAGGAAATCTTTTGTTAGGCAGGCCCATTTTGAGGAAATCCAGAGCCTTAGGAGCACTCATGTGGCTCCTCTCTTAACTCCATCTCTGTTCCATAGCCCTGACCTCATTTGGGAGTGTTGGTGGCAGAGGAGCAAGAACATTGGAATGTGCCCCCTTCTTTCCTTCCTAGAGTACCAAAGGGTTCTGTTCTCCCTTCTTGACAGAGATGGGTGGCTGCAGAAGGGGCCCCTGGTATTTACTTTAGCGCATGGGGTGGTGTAGCTGTTTGGATGAATGGGCCAGGCTTGCTGCCATGCACAGAATCTTCTCCTGGGGTGGTGCTGGGGGAAATGAAAACACATACACACACACTATTTTTCTTTCATGCTCTTTGCTGACTCAGCTATCCTGACATCTCCCACATTTAATGTTTTCAAGCTTTTGTTCACAACCAAGACGCCTAGAACCTAATTTTTCTTTTAAATGAAAGTTGAGATTCCACTGCTTGCATCCGACGAAGTGGGTATTAGCCCACGAAAGCTTATGCTTCAAAACTTTATAGTTAGTCTTTAAGGTGCCACAGGACTTTGTTACCTCTGCTATTCCAGACTAACACGGCTACCTCTCTGATTCTTGGTATAATCACATGATTCCAGGAGCTGTTGCCTGAACCACAAATGTGTAGTGCCTATGCCTTAATCTAGGCTTTGCTGACTCGTTTCTTGTTACGGTGACACTTCACCTGAAGCGAAGTATTTTTGATTTTTAAATCTTTGTGAAATGCAGAATATTAACTCATTTACTGAAGCAACTATTTTAGTGTAGAAATCAGTGCTGAAAATGATCATGCTCTTCCACAAACAGAGCTTCAACACTTGTTTTGTAGCAGATCTGTTTACCAGTGCCTCTCTTGAAAATGTAAAAGAGAATAAAAAGTTTATCATTTTTTTCTTAAACAAGAAACCTACTGGAATTAAATAGAAGATTAAAGGAATAGAAAGAAGAAAGGAGTAAAGAATGGTGAATTCAAGTCTTATCTTATCTGTTAAGTGTTTGCTCCAGCATTACCATATTGCCTATGATCTATTCCTCAGCTCAGCCCTGTGCTGTAACGTTACAGGACTTTCTCTCATGCAGTAGTGGAGAAGAAAAAGTATTATAAAAATGTTTTAAAATATAGAATTTTAAAATGAATATCACATCTTCAAATAAGCCAATACCAACCGGTCATGTTTTTGTATTCAGACCAGTTGTGAAATGCTAATTGGGCTTCTGTATAATAATAATTAACCTTTTCAAAAGTGTAACCGCAACCATCATAAATATATATTTTGTTCACAATATATAAAATCTATGAGTTGCAATAGCAGTTACCAGTTCACTATTCGGTTTTTCTTTAATACAATAATAATACATGTAGTTAAAAAATACAACCGTAATTGTGCCGTTAAAAGATATTGTATAGCTTGTTTGATGCAGGAGCAAATTTTGGTGGTGCAGTTGTGAGGAATAATATAATTTAACTTTAACATTGCCTGTAGTAGCAAAATAAACTCTCTTTTATACCACAGGATATGCTCCTAATGTGTTTTTAAATGACTGTTTCGCCATGTGAGGTGGGGTATCGTTAACAGAAGCTATATAGCTAAATCTCAGTACCAGTACATTAAGAATTTGCCTCTACCTCTTACTGGCCATGTTTTCAGTGAGTTCTATTTTGTGCTTCTGGTATGTTTCCATACGAAGAAATACCAGTAGGTGGATGTAAAATGATTGTTTGCACAAATATTACATTCATACAAGGGAGTGGTCAGATGAAAATTTGGTACTAAATGTTAAGATTTTTGATAGATGTCATCTTTAAAGAGTCTGATATATTTTGTGATTTTGTTGTCACTGATGCATATTAACATAATGAGACAAATGAAGTGCCTTTCATAATTGCCCATTTCAAAGCATTGTAAAAATCCAATATAAAACCATTAAAAAATCATTTCAAGTTTATGGTTGTTAATTTGACTGATTAAAGGTTGAGAGATCAGTTCATAAATGTTCTCCAGTAGACTGAGTTGTTGCTTCCTAAGGATATGACTTCTTCCCTCTGTTGATCATTCACTGTTGATATTAAAATGGCATATGAAGATGTGCCCTTTTCTTATCTTATTAAAGAAGTTAAACAAAATATCAAGATAAGTTCAGTGAGCTGGAGTTCAAAAAACTAAAAATATATGGAGGTATATCTCACAGAACTGGGAAGACCTTGAAAGGTCATCAAGTCTGGTCCCCTGTCTACACTAGCAGGACCAAGTACTGTCCCCTGAAGATTTTTTTTGCCCCAGATCCCTAAATGGCCCCCCCAAGGATTGAACTCACAACCCTGGGTTTAGCAGGCCAGTGCTCAAACCACTGAACTATCCCTCCCCCAAACTAAAACCAGTCCAGACTTGATTGCCAATTTGGAGTACAGCCCAGGCACTATCTACCACTAAAACTTTATTCTTGGTACTTTTGTACAGAGCTGTTGCACTCCAACAAAAGAGATCAAGAACACATTTAATACAGCCTATGTATATATATGTATAATGTATCTAGCCTATGCCATTGGAGAATAAATTTCTCTAGAAATATTGCAGGATTTTTGCTTATTAATGTATTTATTTAGAAGAAGCAAAATACAGTTATTCGTGAAAAGCAAGTCACCTGTGCAGTATATTTTGGCAAGCTGTAACAAATCATCATCATCATCATCATCGAGTTGGTCCGTAGGCTACACTGCCACTGGGAAGCAAGGGAGAAGGAGGTCATCCAGTATTCCTACTGTGTCCCCCAAAAGAGCTCCCTTGTGCATACCTGGCTGATGGTGCTGTACTCGGGCTAGGATTTGGACCTTGGGCAGTTCTCTTCCCTTGGTTTCTAGCTAGCTGTCTGCAGGCTCAATTCTTTCATATTAGGAAGGTTATCTTCAAAAGGACTAGAAGCTTCACCTGGGGAGACAGAAAATTTAGGTTCTGCAGAAACTCCTGGGTAAAACACCCTCTAGCTCAGCGGTTCTCAAACTAGTTGAGACCGCGACCCCTTTTTGTGATCCGGTGGCGCGGTGCGACCCCTCCGCCGAAAAGCTGCCGAATTACAAAAACAAACAAACAAACAAACAAACACCCCGCGCGTGCGCCCCGGTCCCCCGTCCCCGCCGTGGGCGGGCTGCCGGGAGCACCCCGGTCCCCCTTTCCTGCCGCGGGCGGGCTGCCGCATGCTTCCTGGTGCCCCGTCTCCGCCGCGGGTGGGTTGCCGGGAGCGCCCCCGTCCCCGCCGCGGGTGGGTTGCCGGGAGCGCCCCCGTCCCCGCCACGGGCGGGCTGCTGGGAGCGTCCCCCCCACGGGTGGGCTGCTGGGAGCGCCCCCGTCCCCGCCGCGGGGGGGCTGCCGGCTGCGCTCCGGCCCCCAGCCCGCCCGCTGCGGGGACTGGGGGCCGGGGCGCAGCCCCAGTTGCCGCGAGTTGCGGCGGCAGGAGCTCGCGACCCCCTGGGGAGCGCTCGGCGACCCCCCAGGGGGTCGCGACCCCCAGTTTGAGAAACCCTGCTCTAGCTTTTCTTCATGGGCAAGTGGATTTGTCAAGACCTATTTTTATGTAATTGTCAATATGTTTGATAGCCTGGTTAGATAACGAATAATTAAATTATGTGGCTGGATTAAAAGAGAGTTCATGGTTTGTGACTTCAATCCTGCATTGTGACATATACAGTCACCTTACCATGCCCACATGGAAACCTAGTAAAGTCTGTCTCCAAAATCATGATGAATTCAGTGGGTCTCCAATTTTCCCTGGTGCTGGTGGGTGCTTGTGCTACCCCCCACTGCCCTCTCCCTGCCCCTATTGGACCCCTTTCCTAAATCTCCACCCCGTCCCCACCTCCTCCCCAAAGCACATCAGTTTCCCTTCTTTCCCCCGTCCTTCCCAGCCATGCGAAACAGCTGTTTTGCGGCCCAAACACTGTGGGGGGGGGGGGGAGGGGAGCAGGTATGTGGTGCACTCAGGAGAGGAGGTGGAGGTGAGCCGAGTGGGGGAGAGGGCAGGGTGGGAAGCTGCCAGTGGGTGCAGAGCACCCACCAATCCAGCCCCGGAGCACCCACGGAGTCGGCACCTATGGGTATTGCAATGTTACCTGCATGCTAACAGTTGCAGAATTATAGCCCAAAATGCAGCTATAAATATTATAATCCAAGGTACTTTTTTTCTGGAGTTGCAAAAAACTTTAATTTAGGAGCAGTGAATTAGTAAGACTGGACCAAGTTAGCTAGCTAACTAACTTGGCCAACATCTATTATTTTTGCATATCTATAAGTGTGCATAAAGATATAGCCACATAAAGACATTATATTTTAACTTAGTATGTTTTTATATGTGAAATGTTTAGCATCATATATACATTACTTTGTTTCAGTTAATCTGTATCAAGAAGATTCATTTCACATTAATTTTTTATTTTTAAATGTGCTTTAAATTGACGGTGACATTCCTGTAGTCCAGTTCTGTTAGATATTTTAAGGTGTAAAGACATAACAGTCAATTAGTTTTTCCTCTGTGGTTATCTTTTTTTTCTTTTTCTTTAGAAGTGTAGGTGTTTCTCAAGATTTTCTCAGACTAAAGCTGATATTTTTAGGATTGGAGGATGATGAAGATTTTAATATTTAATTGAATGGAATATTAAAGATCACTATCGTATATAATCTTTTAATGTTAGATAATGTTGGTGACTTGAAACAATGTAGCTCTGCAACAGAAGTGGAGAACTGTATATGTCAGGTGAAATACTAACAAATGTTTCACTGTCTTTTCTCCTTTTAGAAGAGGCAGAAGGTAGTGTAATTATCAAGAATCCTGACTAAAGATGAATGCAATAATACTTTTTAGACAGTTTTTTTTTAAATGACAACCAGTGTCTCTCTGCACCAATGTGAAATAAGTGTGTGTTTTTCTTAGTGTTATTCCCTAAGTGAACTCCAAATATTTATGGCCTACAAGATATCTGGGAAGGGAGGACCATGGTGGATCTGATGTCATTAAACCAGTACATGAAATACCAAAGCCTAAAAACCAAGCCTCTCTGATGTTGAGAGCCATTCACCAAAGAAATTCTTTGCATCCTGATTGTGTAATCCCATCAGATTCCATAGGTATGTGTCAGGTTAGATTTTATCTTTCAGCAAGTACAGATTCTCTTTTTGTTTGGCCTCATCGCTTGCCCCCCGCAGGCAGTTTCCAGACAGAGTCTTTGTGATCCAGTGGTCAAACAACACTTCCATTTGGGCAAAATCATGTAGAGAAGAAAACAATGTGGTTGGCCACATAAATCCTGGTGTTCAAGGCTATGGTCTCTTAGTGGCCAAGAATAGAGTTCTTTGGAACCTTCAAAGATTGACACATCCCTGAGCAGAAGGATGCAGGAAAACTTGCCCCTCCCAGAAGGGGATTTCCATGCTCAAGTCCATTATTAGGCACAGTAGGATAGCTACTTCATCAGCATGTCCTCGATAAAGGTCCTGCTCTTGTGTCCAGATTTAATCCTGTGGACACAGTTCCATTCTTGTCCTCTCCAATAGCTCCCCTAGGCACCCCTTCAATAGATATTTTAAAAGCATCTACTATTTTCTTTATTTGGCTTTTGTGTTCATCTCACAACCTTAATGTTACTTTAGTACTAACAGAGTATTTTTCTAGTGATCACATTAACAGCTATAATGCACCCTTGCATTAGCTGCTCCTATTAAAAGCTCGATCCAGTGTGGTTTAAAGCAAGACATTATTTGATTTGATTAAATGCAAAAATCTTCTTTTCTCTTCTTATAAGCTTGCTTGCTTTTTTCCAGTATGTGTATTGTTTAGGCTTTTTATTTACACAGCCAGATTGACAAGATTATAAATGAGAGCTGTGTGTGGAAGCCTCTAATTTTTCATAAGTAAATGAATTAATTTATCATAGCTGTTGTGTTTTATTGCTGTCTCCATGCCAGGCTGGCCAGCTCTTTTATTTCCCCTTTTGCCTTCTAAATACTGAATCCATGTCATTGTGTTTGACAGCTTTCTGATTCCCCTGTCAGATGCAATTTGGCGCTAATCACATTTCCTTTGCTTAGTGTCAATGTTACAGGCCATGCATAATATTCCTGTATGTCCACTTACTTACTTGCCACAAAGCTGAAATGTCTTGGGCATTAATCTGATAGAGCTGCTACATTGAAATGCAAAAATGATGCTTGAGTAGAAAGATAATGTGGTATGGCAGATGTGCAATAGATAAGTGAGGCTAAACTGGTGATCTTCACCAAGCTCTGCTACATTTTATTTATCAGTTTTGAATACCTTTTTGCAAAATGGAGACTCTCTAATCAGTACTGGTTCAATAGAGCCACAGAATTTCTTCTGTGTGGTCGATGTCTGAAATAATTAATTTTTAATCCCCCTACCCCTTTAAGCAGGTTTTGGAATTTTTGAAATGGGCAAAATGTTGCAGATTGCTAACTAGTCACCACTAGCTATTTGTTTTTTGGGGTTGGAAATGAATTTTGACTTTAAAATTCAGTATCCTGCATTTAAAATTATTTATTTCCAGTTTTAAGCTTAGTTCTTGCATTGTTTTACAGTTTTCTCTTCAGAGCTGTTGTTTTTAAGTGATTTCTATACTTTAAATATTTAAAGTTTTATAAATACTGTTAGCCTGCAATAGCTGGTGATGGAGGTAGGTACTCTGGGTGCTCTTAGTCTGTTGAATTCCTGTCAAAGTTAGTTTGCAGCAGTTATCCAAAGCTATGTTTTATATAATATATTTTCTCCAGTATACTATTTACATATTTTGCTTTATGGGTAATTTTTTAAGGTCTTTAACACTTCAAAAGGAAATGGACATTCCTATGGGATGTGAAGCAATAGAATCACTTGAAACTTGTTTCCCTGTGGGGTATATAAAAATGTAGGTAACTACTAATGAAAGTGTAAAATTATTTTAATTATGCAAATTTCTTTAGTTTCAGCATAATTTACATCTGCCCTGAAATACTGATGCCTAATATGATATTTCCTTTTAACAGCAGTGACCGCAAATAATGGGGCAACTCAGTAAGGTTATAACTGCTTTGTGTGGCTGCTGAAGATTTTCTCTCTTCTTTCTAAAAATGCATTCTTAATGTTAAAACTGGAGAATGAGGATTTTTTGTGTGCTTGAGGGTCTGTCACCTAAATTGACTTTTTAAAGATACATATATTTTTAGAATGATTTGGACTTGTCATCTGTGCAGTTAGTTGCTTATTTAAGAAGTTTTCCTCTAACATTTGGACTTTTTCCTTCTTCCATCTTATCATGAGCCTCAGTGAGAGGGTTTATTTCTTTGAGGAGCTATACAGCTGCCAAAGTGGGTACTTCAACACAGCTACCCCTCTGATACTAGACATTCAGCAGTATAGTTCATTACATTTAAATCTCTTGTGCATGTTCTTGCTCAGAACTTCCAGGCTGAAATAGTGCCTGATGGAGAACAACCCAGTCATCCATGAAGACTAAAACTTGAATCATATGAAGTAAATCTCAAGTTCCAAGTATTTTAATAAAGTGGTAAGGGGATTACACAGCTACAAGTTCCACAACAGTTCAGTCCCAAGTGAAAATTCCCTGAAGGTCTCATAGCAACTCATGAGCAATATTCATGAAAACTGGTATTTCACATGGAAATATTCAATTAATCCCATTTGATGTTGCTTCAGTCTGTGCAGAAATTGCCCTTCAGAACTTGGAACAAAAATCCTCGGATCCTAGACCAGAAAAGCTACAATTGTAACCCTTTGTTTGTTTTTTGGCATGGGAGAGTGTTCACATTGAGACGGTAAGATCTGAAAGTGAGTGTTGGTATCGAGGGACTGGTCTCCACTGGGGTGGGGGAGGGGGAAATCGACTGAAGATACGCAATTTCAGCTGAAATCGACGTCTCTACAGCCAACTTACCTTCCATCCTCACGGCGGTGGCAGTCGGCAGCGCGCTCCCCCATCGACTCCAGTTTGCGCCTCTTGAAGAGCTGGACTTCCGGAGTCAACGGGGGAGCCGCTGGCGATCGATTTATCGCGTTTTAACGAGACGCGATAAATCAATCGCCAAAAGATCGATCCCTGCCGGCTCTAGTGAAGACAAGCCCGAGGTGAATAAGGTAGACAAAATATGAAGTGTGGAAAGACTACTTGGTGTCCATAATGTTTAGTGTATTGATGAAGTGTGCGTCAGTGGAAAAGAGTTTTTTCTTTAACTATTGAGTTGGGATGAAATTCTTGGTAAGATAGTGTTTTGTTGTTCATGATAGTGTTCAGGCAACAATACTGAGATTATTTCTCTTTGTTAAAAATTTGCTCAGTCCAGGCTCAGGAAGATAAAATGTTCACATTCATGTGCAGTATTGTCATTCTGTTAAGTGTTGCAAAGGGCAAATACCAAAGTCCTGCTTTTTTTGCTAATAAAAATTAGTTGCAAAATGTCATGGATCATTAGATTAGCTGAAGCCCCAATTCCAGTGGGAGGAAGGTCAAAGCACTCCAGGCAGTAAGAGCTTTTTAAGAGTCCTCCCTCTCAAATCTTACATTTCTGGTGTGAAGGCACGCTATCTTTGAGATTTCAGTAAGTAGTGTACTTGCAATAATTTTCTAACAATAACTGTTCTCATCGTTAGAATTAATAAAAAACACAGTGCTCTGTGCACATATCTGCCTTGGGTAAAATTATCCCTAGCCGTAGATAAATAAAAGCTGCAGAGAAACTAGTGCAGATGAGTGAAGTACTGGATTGCATAGTTACAGAACAGCAATTAACGTACAGTGGATTTTAATTGATGGGACCCTGCGTTATCGGAGGGGTTTTAAATTAAGGAACTAGAATGTAGGCGTTTTGAAATATTGGTAAATGGACATAGAGGCGGTTTAACTAATGAAGTGTGGGTTTATTAAACATTTTATCCATTAAGGGAAAAATCTGAGGAATTTGTTTAGATGGTCTTCTCTTTACAGGCTTAAAAAAGGAAAGTATATAGATAACCTTGGAGGTAGACTATTATTTTTGTTACCGTTTGTATAAAAATGTACACTATTTGGTCTACTAGAACCTATATTCAGTGGAAAATCAAGAATATTTTTCTTGTTCCTGTTAATTTTAATATTTAGTTATATTTATTTGCAATTTATATTTACTTATCTTTTTTAGACTTTCCTTAGTAGTGTTGATACTTAGTTACAAACACACGGATGAGTCCCTCATACTTCAGTAATAGAAAGACTTATGCTCAATTGTGAATTGCATTATTAGAACCAAAAATATTTTTTGTAGAGTTTAATAAAGTGAGCTCAGATTTATTGGACAGTACATAAAGCTACAAAATTTGAGTGCTAACACTATCCCTTTCGTTGTTTAAGATAACCATAATGCTGATATCTATTAGGATTTTTTTATATATATTTGGAGTAAATATAATCCCAAAAATGTAAGATTGACATCACTGTAGACCAGTTTTCTTTTTCTCCCGGTCAATTGTAAAGTAAAAAGGTGATTTTAATAAGTACAGAAAGTAGGATTTAAGTGGTTCCAGGTAGTAACAGACAGAGCAAAGTGAATTACCAAGTAAAATAAAATAGAATATGCCTAACCCTAATAAGTAATAACACTGAATACAGATAAAATCTCACCCTCAGAGATGTTTCAATAAGTTTCTATCACAGATGGGACGCCTTCCTAATCTAGGCACCATCCTTTCCCCTGGTACAGCCCTTGTTCCAGGTCAGGTGGTAGCTACAGGATTTCTCATGATGGCCACCCACTTTGTTCAGTTGCACCCCGTTATATATCTTTTGAATAAGGCAGGAATCCTTTGTCCTTCTCTGGGTTCCCACCCCTCCTTCTAAATGGAAAAGCACCAGGTTAAAGATGGATTCCAATTCAGGTGACATGATCACATGTCTCTGTAAGAGTTCATTACCAGCACACAAGTATACAGGAAGACTTGCAAGTAAACAGAGCCATCTACAGCTAATTGTTCTGGTTAATGGGCACCATCAAGATTCCTGACCACCATTAATGGCCCACACTTTGCATAATTACAATAGGAACTCAGAGTTGTGTGTGAAACTAGAAATATAAAATATAAGACTGATACATTCATACAAATAGGATAAACACATTAAGTAGATTATAAGCTTTGTAATCGTGACAAAGAGTCCTGTGGCACCTTAAAGACTAACTAAAGTTTTGAAGCATAAGCTTTCGTGGGCTAATACCCACTTCGTCGGATGCAAGCAGTGGAAGTATCCAGGGGCAGGTATCTCTTGTTATCTTGGTTGAAGCCTATAAGTGCTACTGGGCACTGTTTAAGGCCATGGCACCCCCGCTTCAATGAGGAGCTCGGCATCTGCTCGGCTCCTCACATTGCTGCCCCCGCCGCCGCCATCTTCTCTCTCCTTTGTAATGATACCTTACAAGATACCTTTTGCACGAAGTATACCCCAGTTACGTTATATTCACACTCATTAGTATATTTTATAAAATTATATTGAGTGTAATGTCACAATGTTTATTTCTCATTCTGGTGGTGGCACCCCCAATCTAGCAGACACAGCTATTGACTTTTCATTAATGTACTCATAGTAGAAGAGAGAGTACAACAAAGAGAGGCAGAGTTATCAGTTTTTCATCCCTTTGTTCCGTTGGGTGGGGAGTGTATGCAGAGTAGTTTATGTACACAGAGATATCTCTCTTGAATCCTCCTGAGAGATCTCAGTGAACCTTTCATGGAGGTACTCTGCAATCCTCTCCTGAGGGTTTCCAGGGATGACAACCTTATTTCTTCCTCCATGGAAGGATGCTTTCTTACACCAGTTGGCGATAACTTGGGCACACACCATGGCAGTAACAGCAGCGGATGGGCCTGGGACGGCTTAGGGATGCCTGCCGCAGCTGTGCGCTCTCTGTCTTTGTTACCCTCAGGAGAGAGATGTCATCTAAAATCACCACCACCTGTCGAAAATGGCATCAGTATTCACTGCCATTGCCCTATATTTATAGTTTCATGCCACTGAGTAATTCCCTCCGTATCCAGGTGGGCTATATTCACCGTGGCTGGAGCCATGAGTGGCATTTGGCACAACCACCCTGAAGCAGAAGTTTCAACATGTTATATGTCAGGGGAGCAAGAGAAGGGAGTTCTGATTGTTAACTTTCACTTTCTGTTGTGACTACTGACAGTGGTACCTCTGTGTTCGTTATCTGTAACTGCTGCTGCTGTGGCTTTGAGGGGTTTCTCCTCCCCCTTCCCATGGAACACCTGAGCCAGATAAGAATGAGAATGGAGATGACTCAGGATGACATGTTCAGTGAGATCCTGCAAGCCTGTGCTGCATCAGACCATGAGCAGAGGGCCTGGAGGATGAACATTACAGATGTTATGGAAAAGGAAAGAGCAGACAGGCTAAGTAGTCAGAGATGATGTACCAGGACATAATGGGGCGTCTACGGCAGCAAAAACAGATGCTGCAGACTTGTGTACCTACAGGTTCAAAAATCCCAGACTCAGCTCCCTATGCAGTCTATGCAGAATTCAAGTATAGCATGTCCCTATGCCGTCCTCCCCCCCCCACCGCACACACAAGTGATTAAAGGCTCTGCACACTTACATGGCAATAGCTCTCACTGTGGAATTTCGAACTCCAGAATGATTTCCTACTGACCGGTAGCAATCTAGTGTTGCAAGTTTTCCACAATACGATCGCCACTCGCTTCTCCACCGTCAGAGTAGGCCTCATTTTGGTGTCCGTGCAATGGAGGGCTGGGGTGAACTCAGCACACTGATCCTGGAATGTGGATCCTCACACATCCGAAAGTTCTGCAGCTACTGCTCATCATCCCAAACCTGCATTATGATGCAATCTTAACAGTCAGTGCTTGTTTCTCATACCCAAGAGTTGCACTTCACCAGTTGCAGCTGCTTCATAAACGATACCAACAACTTTGAATTGGTTTCACTGTGTCCCATGGCAATCGGTCTGTCACAGGGTCCGGGCACGTCTCTGTGTCCTCCCTGGTGCCCTGTTTTCTGGCTGGCAGAAATAAAGGTCTCCACACCCTTTCCTGGTGCTTCTCCCAAGTGTCCTTTATTTACAGTGCAAACATATTAGCTTCAGTGCTAGAAAAGTGCTCTCACCAACCCCCTAACAGTCACCCTCCCTATCCTAGTTCCAGGGTCCCCGCCCCTGAGACACCCTGCTTGCAGCAAGGAGTCAGCTTAACAGCCTCCAACTCCCTTTCCAGCCTACCTCAACTGAGTAGGGCTCAGGGCTTTTCTAGTCCTCTCAGCTCACAGCCTCAGCTGTATCCATTTAGCCCAGCCTAGGGCTGTGAGTTAGCCGTCATTAGGGCTCTCAACTGGGCTCCCTGCTGGCCACTCCAAGCCTCTGCCCCTGGCCCTCCTGACAGAAAGCAGGGTTTAACCTGCAGGGGTGGGGCATTCACGGAGGTTTTACCCCTGCCCTGCCACACTGTCCTCTACAAAATTGTGATTTTTACCCACAGTTCTTCTTGTGGCTCTGCAAATACTGGAGTAGCATGTCCTGTGCTATCAATGCTTATGACGACTGCAGAACCGTGCAGGGTCCATGCTTCTGTAACAGATGGCAGATAATGACAAGTCCTGTGCAAGTTCATGGGATTTTCAAAATAGGCGCACAAACTATAGAGATGGCATTGTGGAGTGGAGAAAATTACATGATGAGAATTTGACCCCTTGTTCTCAGACACATCTGCATGACTTGTTCCTGCCCCACCATGCCTCACCAAAACTTCCCAAAAGACATTGTGTGTGGATGGTTAGAGGTTATCTAAGTAGGTACAGGGATACCCACCATGGTGCATCACACTGTGCATGGAAACAAGCACTTCTGGTGAATAAGTGTATTGCTGATGCAAGACACCAAGTATGCATGTGTACAAGCCTTACTGTGGTGGCTTTATCTGATGTAACTTGTGTCGGCAAAAATGTATAGTGTAGATATGTCCTTAATAAACTATTTTAATCTTTTTTACATAATGTGCTGGAATATCATTTTTAAGATGTGTTCTTTTATCCTTTAAAAACCTCATTCGTTTTATTGCTGAATCTCTACCACTGTAATATTTTGATCCATTAGAGCTGCTGTATTGTAGACCGAACTATAGTAGGTGAACTTCTCATTCTAGGTTTCAGTGTGATAGCCGTGTTAGTCTGTATCCGCAAAAACAACAAGGCATCCTTGTGGCACCTTAGAGATTAACAGATTTATTTGGGCATAAGCTTTCATGTGTTCTAGCTCACAAAAGCTTATGCCCAAATAAATTTGCTAGTCTCTAAGGTGCCACAAGGACTCCTCATGATTTTTATCATTCTAGGTATCTACAGTAACTTCCTATACTTAGAATAGGAGATAATTTAGTACAATGCACTGTGAAGTAGCAGATCAATTTGTATTGGTGCTCTCTTGTACTATAATTAAGGCCACGATTTGGTCACGGGTATTTTTAGTAAAAGTCATGGAGAGGTCACTGGCAATAAACCAATAGTCATGGCCGGTGACCTGTCTGTGTCTTTTACTAAAAATACCCCTAACTAAATCTTAGGTGCTGGGGGAGGCAGACACTGCTGCTCTGGGGGGTGGCCCAAAGCTCCACCGCTACTCCTGGGAGCGGTGGCCCGGGGCAGTGCCCAGCCTGTAGCTGTCTGAGCAGTGGCTGGTGAAGCTGGCCCTGGGGCTGCCAGAGCAGCGGCTGGCCCCAGGGGTCAGCTGCTGCAGCTGTGGAAGTCGCAGAGGTCCCAAAAAGTCACAGAATCTGTGACTTCCATGACCTCCGTGAAAGACTCGCAGGCTTAACTATAATGAATACATCTGCAACCACTGAAATCTCCTGTCTTGTCTATAATTAATATTTATTTTTGGGAATATGATATCTGTTGTCTTAAATGAAATAAAGATTTGGAACATGTTGAAGTAATTAGGAATCTGATTGTGCAACCATTACTTGCCTTGAGTGATAGTTACATGAGAAGGCCCATTGACTTGATTGGTTTACAGTAGAGCTATTTACATGTGTAAATGCTTCTCAACATGAAGAATCTAGACAGACTAGAAAGTGGGAGAACGACTCTTAAGTTAGAGTGGCAATTTAAAATATCAAATATATATAATTTCCGGAACCAGAAAATTCTTCTTTGGCCAAAAGTGTTTCAGTTTATCACCCTTGAGGAACATGGTAGAGTTTGCTTAACTCTGGAACCATAGAATAATGGAGTCTAGTTCATAGTTCATTTTTGTGCATGGAAATGGTAAACGTTCTGTCTGTTATATGAACAAGTTCTTAAAACAAATGGCCAGCAATTTTCCCCTTGAAGAAAATGCCATTTTAAATTTATTATATGTGCACAGACCAATCAAAAGTGATTGTTCCCAAAGCTTGACCTTGTTTTGCAGAGAACTTCTATGTAAACAGGGAGGGAGGAACTCACTTACACTCCCTTTGCACCAAGGCCAGGAAGCTCTGGAATTGGTGCCTTGCAAACAAAATCCCGAAATCAGCTGCCTACATTTGGTGTTACTCAACCATAGACCTTTTTGCAACTGCAAAAAACACAAAATGTCCCAAATTTTGCTCCAGAGCAAGACTGGGCAAACATTCCCTGGGAGATGCATTCATGATCCTATGGCACTGGAACTTTACGCTTTTCCCCCTGTTACCGGTGTTCTCCAAAGGGTCTGACAAAGATATGAACAGATCACACCACGGTGATCCTGATTGCCCTTGCTCGAGGCACTCTCTCTGATACATGATTGGGAAGAGCTGTATTATCTACTGCATTCCTCTCAGCTCCGAAGTCCCTACCTCCTTGGGACACACTGCTTTTAAGTCACCTGGAGTGGAGCACTCACAGGGACATCTCTTGAAGAAGAGGAGGAGGTTACTCACCATTTGCAGTAACTGACGTTCTTTGAGATGAGTGTCCCTCTGGGTGCTCCATTGCCCACCCTCCTCCCCTCTACTTCAGAGTTGGGGTAGCCTCCGTTGTAGAGAAGCAACTGAGGAGACCAGCTGCACATGCATACTATTAAGGTACATTCAGGGAGGGGGGAGGGGAGGAGAAAGGCTCTGCTCATGTGTGACCGGTACGAATACTGCTTCAAAAATCTCCGAGTGAAGGTGGAGGGATGCACCAACACCTGGAGTGGAGCACCCACAGGGGCACTCATCTCGAAGAACATCAGTTACTGCACAGGATGAGTAACCTCCTCTTCGCTGGTAAAAGTATGTAACCAACAGGATTTTTTCCCTTTGTTTTGTTGCCTTCCTAGTTTTAACTGAGGAAGATGTTCTCTAATTTTTTTTTTATGTAGATTTACAATCAGAGTTTCAACCATTGTTCATACTGGAGATATACAGTATTACAGTACTCTATTTTTTATAACTAAGTGAAACAAAAAATGGGTCTGAGTCTGAAGTATTCAACAAAACTTGAAGTAAAGATACTGTGAAACATAGCCTGACATTTAGGAGCAATTAAGAATCTAGGGGAGAAGGGCAATTACGGCACAATTTAAGAAAAAGAAATTCTATAGTGTTATGTTTTGAATCCTGCATTTCATTTGGGATAACAGTATTCCTAATACCGCAGTCTTCTGAATATTCATTATTCATCATACGTATTCTGTTTGGAAGAGAGACGTGCACGCTCTAAATATGGCATGCAAGTGCTATATAACTTACAGTGAACAGAGGAAGTGGTGCATTCTTGAAGCCCTGCTCATTCACAAATATCTAACAGCACGTATGTGTGCACATGTACATTCAATATGTATGCACACGCACACCTCTCTCTAACTTTACATATAGTACTCCATCAGCGGTAGTATTCTGAATTCACTGTGAATTGCAGCAGCTTTAAAATATTGTATTTAATATCATTCTGAGTTTTGGATGTGATGTTGATGTTCCAGTTGTTTACGAAGAAATTGTGAAATTTAACTATGAAATTATACTGTAGGAAGCTAATGCCAGGGAAGAAAACTGACTGAAATTTGCAGCATGTAGACCAGTCTTTTAAGGACTATAATAAGCAAAGCAGCAGTAGGATGTCTGCTACGAACTGATTGCTGAAGTGAGTAATTGTCACTGAAGGGTTGGTGGTTTTTCTTGTTTTTGTTGTTGCTAGAGCTGTGACTTTATCTCTGGAAATGTTATTTAGTTTCATTGTTTTCACAGTAACGCTGCATTAAGATGTTGAGTCAAAATCGTTTTTCAAGTCTCTCCTTTTGATTGTTTGAGAACTAATATTTCTAAAAATCTAGTGTTTAGGATCACAGTTCTTCTAAATAAAGTTACTAAACATTACATGATTTTTTTGCATTGTATTGATCTTCTCCTAAGCGCAGCATAGTTAGATAGAAATTTTCTTTTTCACTCATTCTAGACATATGGATATCTCTTTTAACCTTTGCCTTTAGAAAGAAAATGATATATAAACACAAGTCAGCTGTGTGGGTCAGTAATTGAATATGCAGTCAGTTATTAATTTATGTGGCAATATGTGAAGATTTCTGTGCAATTCCTGTTCACTTTTTTCCTCTTATGAACTGTATCTTTCATGAAGAATGCATTCAAGGAATTATTAGAGGGTTTCTTCAGGGTCATGCCTGCCTGAGACAAGATCATTTTTAGTGCGTTCATAAGGGCTAAGACTTTAGGGTTATTCCTGATGTGAGACTAGGTCACTCACAGTGCACATAAGACAATATGAAGTGTTTTTTTCAAAAAGTGTGTATAGGTTTATAATAGATATATTTTAGTGTTGGAGGGCCTCAAAGATTTGTAGCATCATCTTACTATTGGATACAGCCTTGTCCAGGTCGCAATCACTCTCAGGTCTATATAAACTGTCGGAAGCTGGGCAAATGGTACAGACTTGTTAAACCAAACATCAGTAAGACTAATAGTCATGGCAGCTGTAAAATGACGAATGTTTTTCTGCATGGACAGGAATAGTGTTAGAGCTCCGTGATGTGTTGGCAGCATCCCAAGATTTATCAAGTCTGCATGTACTAATGAAAGTTGTCATGCATGTTGTGCTGTACAGATGGTTTTACATTTTCTCCTAGGCTTGGCCCGTTTAAGTATTCTTTGAATTTCTTTTCCTTTTCCTTCTACTGCTCAAGGCTCCTTTATCTCCATTTCCACCCCCTCCCCCCCACTCCTACCCTCACTAAACTCTAGCATCAGCTGACCAAAAAACCCCACTACCACCAAAATCTTAATTTTAGTTTCAAAGTTGATTGAAATAACATCTATGTTACATACCAAGGATGACAAATGTGGCTTAAGGACAGACCATATTCTCACACCTGATGTATACTTGAAGATTCGTATGGGGCGGGGAGAGGGGAGAATAGACTGTTAGAAGTTCTTACAGGCCACGCCAGTCACTCTTTATTTTAATAGCATCTAGCTTTTATTTAAATTGATTTTTGCTTTGGTTTTATGAAGACAACTAATCAAAATTGATTATTTTTACAAAAATGGAGTTGAAATCTGTAAAGAAAATAAAACAGTAAAATTATAAATGCTTATTGATTAGTTTACAGAGAAGCATGGCATTTTTTGCTGTTTAATATCATAAATATTTTATTAACGAATTAGGCCAAGTAAATAGCTGAGCAAAACCTGCACAGGCTTGAAGGAGGCAAATAACTGAAGTTTATCCTAAATGAAAAATTATATAGTGTCCTTTTATTATAGCTTTTGCTTAATGTATACTAATGAAAAATTCTGGTGTGTCTAAGTTGGAAAAGGCAACACGTCAATCCTCACTTCTAAGGCTTTGCTTTCTTTAGTTTTGTGTCCATAATGGAGAGAGGGTCATATGTAGGATAAAAAAAGAGAACAAACCGGTATTTCAGTTACAGAAAAATAACTAGCACTGTACAGAAGGCGACATTTGGATTTGGTACGAAGATTTACTATAAGTGAGAGCAACCAGGTGATTACACTTAGCTTGTTGTGGTTTGAAAAATCAGAACATTGTGTAAAAGACACTTAGAACATAGAGTTCATTCTCTCCCTCTCTCTCCCTCTCTCTCAAATGGAATTATGCTCTCTCCAAATATCAGTCAGTCCACTTCCTTTAGAAAGTGCACTTTTGTGTTTCTACTATTTTGAAATTCTTTAGTGCATTCCTTTGGAGAGTCTCCTGAAACTGGACTTGCATTTAAGTTAGCATCAGAACAATCTCGTGAGGTTGATAAAGCTCTATAGTGACCTCATTTTAAGAAGTTAATATTTACCAATAGTTAACCAACACCACAGTATTTGAGGATATCTTTGTACTTTTCTATGTATTCAAGGTTACCAGTTTTGGTTGGACGTATTCCTGGAGGTCTCATCACATGGCACAATTTTTAATTGATTATTAAAAATTAATCTTTAAATCTTGAAGACTCCAGGGCAATCCTGTAGAATTGGCAATCCTAGTAAAGATATATTGATGTATCTCAGTCATCATAGTGCAATAAAAGTTGCATATTTTATGGGAACCATTTGACAATCATATAATGTAATATAATCCTTACAGTCTGATTTTTATGGTGCAGCTCAGTGTGACTTTAAAAGGTGTTCTCCAAAACCAGCCAGTCTTTTATAAAGTCCTTAAAGGTGACAGTATAAATTTGAAGGTAAATCAGAAAGAAAACGATCCATCTTGAATTTAATAGTGTTTCCTCTGTTTGCTTTTACTGGGACAGATTAAAAATGAAAACAAAGGGCATTTCTTATCGAGCAAAATTCAGAAGCAGTATCACATGAAAACATAATAAGTGTGACAGCCAACAAATAACACTGAATGTGAATTTTCTTACACAAGAAAGGAGGAAAGGTTCTTTGGGATATTTACTTCAATCAACACTAACAAGTCTTTCTTTATGTATTTATGCATCTGCCATCATAATTATAAATCCTTGACATTTTAGCACAAGTATTTATGTATGTCAGGAAAGCAGCCTACAGTCAGCCTTAAAGGAATGGCTGGATGGTTACTGTAAATCTGCATAACTCTATTAAAATATTTTCTAAGTGGCTTAAGAAAATTATAACTCAGTCATGCATGAAGATTTCATCAGCTAAATTTTGCCCCAAATCTCAGTTTTAACTACTCAACCATGCTAACCAAAGCCAAAATTGGACTGAAATGAATAAATACAGTCTCATCAATCAGTTAGATATTCACACCTGGCATCTTCTGACCCATCATATTTATGTGCAAACTTTGGCCACATTTGAAGGGAAAATGGCTCAGATGATTTGAGAGATGAGAATTAGAAACACTGAGTATTTTGCAAATTAATACTTTATCGTGTTGTGACAAACTTTAAACTTGGTTTGTTGAGAAGATTTGAAGGTTCTGCAACACACTGCCTTTGACATTTTCAAAAAAATGGTGATATGTATTTAAGAAGTAAATGGGGTGAATTATAAATGTCAGAGTGCACTGTCAATACAGGAAGTCCACCAATGATCCTCAGTGTAACCAGAATGTCATCAAACATGAGGACAAGGGTGACCCAATGCATATAGTGTAATTGGACTTTCAGAAATCCATTGACAACAGAGAGGTGGCAAAGTTTGCTGATGATACAAAATTAGTCAAGATATTTAAATCAAAGCAGACAGCAATGAATCGTACAGGAATTCCACAAAACTGGGTGACTGGGCAACAATATGACAGATGAAATTCAGTGTTGGTAAATGCAAAGTGGGATGGATTATGTTTTCCACTGTGCATTATATATACAAAATGATGGGGTCTAAATTAGCTGTTACCATTCAAGAAAGAGATCTTGAAGTCATTGTGAATAGTTCTCTGAAAACATCTGGTCAATGTGTAGCTGCAGTCAAAAAAGCTAGCAGAATGTTAGGAGCCATTAGGAAAGTGTTAGGTAAAACAGAAAATATTGTAATGTCACTGTATACGTCCATTGTATGCCCATGTCTTGAATACTGTATTTCAGTTCTGGTTGCCCCATCTCAAAAAAGATACATTAGAACTGGAAAAAGTACAGAGAAGGCGAACAAAAATAATTAGAGGTATGGAACAACTTCCAGAGGAGGAGAGATTAAAAACAAAACAAAACAAACTGTGAGCGTCCAGCTGGGACAAGAGATGACAAACGAAGGATATTGGAGAAATCTCGAAAATCATGAATGGTATGGAAAAAATGAATAAGGAGGTGATGTTTGCCTCAATGACAGAATCACCAATCTTTAGTGATGTTTGAGGTTAAGATTGTGTCATGAAGGTCACAGAATCTGTGACTTTGAGACCTCTGTGACATTTTCTACATCAGCACAAGAGCAGAGTTGTTAGTCGGTGGAGGGCCCCAGAGCTCCAAGCCGTTGAGGGCAGCAGGGGGAGCCTGGAGCTCCGACCCACGGCAGGGGGAAACTCTAGAGCTGTCAGCTGCCAAGGGGGTGGGGGGTGGGGCGCACCACGGGCAGTGGGGGCCACAGAGCACTCAGCCACTGTGGATGATGGGGACCTTCGAGCTTCAAGGGAGCCATGGATCTGTCAGCCGCTGTGGGTGGGAGCCCTGAGTTGAGCCACTGGGGGCTGTGGTGGGATCCTCGGAGCACTGAAGCCAGCTTGGACTTCCGACGCTTCCCAACCTCCCACCCCCTGTTATATCCTTGGAATACTCCGGGATGTACTGGGGACACTGCTTTTCAGAATGTTCCAGCAGCTCCCAGTGCAGGTGCCCTGATCCCACAAGTAGTAATATGCAGAGCATCATCTTGAAGAAGTCCCTGTACAGTTAAGTAACCTTCATTTATTTTTGGAAAGTAAGAAAGTGACAAAATTGTATAACTGTGTACTAAACCTTAGCTTTTACTTCCATCATTTCTGTGTAGGTCAGAGAGTTCAGTGGCAAGCCCATTGAACCATTCATTTACAATGTACCCACATTTTTTTCTTGCAACATGAGTGATTCTCTGGTGAATTAGGAAATGTGTTTTATTATGAGGCTTAAGATATTGAGAAATGCTGTTCCTGAAGGAGCACTGTCAAATAGGACTTGAAAATTTATAGTTTGTTTAAAAATATTTTTCATTAACTGTTTACAGTCACGAGCATGTATCATCAGGACTGGAAAAAACGGATTGTAAACAAAGCAGGACCCTCTCTAGTCTGCATTCATAGTCCAAACCAAATAAAGGGCATTTAAAAAACCCAGACCAAACTATGACTGGTGAAAACTAATGAGGAGGGGAAGGGGGGAAAGAAGGTTATAATTAAAGACACAAAGGGCAGTTAGTCACCCATCTTCAACTGAAAATTAATGGAAGTTGGGCGCCTAACACCTATTTGTGCCTTTGAAAAGTATCCCCCTGCTTCTTAAAAAAATCCTTCCTTTTTTAAATCTTCTAATGGGTTATTAACATAGGTAAAACATTTACTTTTTAAATGATTTTAACCTGTCAGTACTTGAAAGCTGATGAATTTAATTGCCTGCCAGTTTTGTTGTTTTCCTTTGAGGTTTACACCAAAGTGGCACTATGTGTATGAAGAATGTTTTGGGTTGGAGAGGAAATAGAAGTATCTCTTTAGTTCCACTTATGTTGGCTGAAATTAGTGAAGTCATATGTTTATGCTTGTTCTTGTACCCATGAATACTCTGTTTAAAAAAAAAAGATTAACAACACTAATCTAGTTGTCAAAAGCATTTTTTAAAAAAGCGAAATCATTATGAAGTCTTTGTTTAAAATGGTATTCAAAAAACCAGTTGCTGTTGAGATACAGATAGACGAATGCTTTCAAATAAGTCTGCAACATTTCACCATTCATTCAAAGGTGATAATTTGTTTTCCTCTCCTTGTGAAATTGTGAAACTTCACAGCATTATTTAGATTTAATTGTGCTTGGTTAAAACTTCTAACTAATCATATTTTTCATTGGAACATATCATGTAGTTTGCTTTTTATATTGTTGCATGCTAATAAATACAGTGTATATGATTAAAGAGTGTGTGTAGTGGAGGTGTAGCTGTATATGTATGTATAAGTTTATATACGCAAGCTCTGGAAGAGGGGAGAACATACAGTTGCTGAAGGTTTAGGGTAGAACATAACCAGTTTTGGAAAGACTGATAGCCCTTGAAAAACATGCCATTTCTTATGGGAAGCAGGGATGAGGGAACATCAACTTTGAATGACTCTTAAATGAAATATTCCATCAATTTTCTGCATCTTAGAAAATTTCCTCATGTGCAGCACTTTACTGCTTTGTATTCCGTCCTCATTCAATAGCATTATTTTCCTCCTGTGGTCGTTTATCCTTCTTCTTGTATATGAGATATTTGTATTTGTTGAAAGCATGTTTGTAGCTCTGTGTTTGGGCATATATTCTCTAAACTTGTACACAAATTTTGTATTTTTCTGTAAATCATGTGATTGGAATAATTATAAAATATTGATAGTGTTAGTACCTCTTGATATGTCTTAATCATAGGAAACCTTTACAAAATCAAAATTTGACTTTACTAAATTGCTTTACAATAAGCTTGCTACACTTACTGGCAACTGTAGTGGTAATAAAATATCACTGTTCAATGTTGCTACTTTATGGTGGGTTTTTGCAGTCTTAAAATCCTTTGTGTTCAAAATAACAAGTAAGTGCCACTGGTCCGATAATTTATTATTTCTCTTGGTGACTGATAGATTATTAAATGGTGCTAGATTTAAACAGAGATTACAATGATGTTTGGAGTTGAAGTCCTAATTATATAAAAATGCCTTTTAAAGATGCTCAGTGATGACAAATATTTGTATATTCTTTCCTCAAGTCACTTTTTTAAAAAAAAAGATTTTTTAAAAATGAATATGCCAAATGGACAATTTTTATCA
Organism: Sternotherus odoratus; assembly: GCA_032164245.1. Taxonomy (NCBI): domain Eukaryota; kingdom Metazoa; phylum Chordata; order Testudines; family Kinosternidae; genus Sternotherus; species Sternotherus odoratus. Next base: position 13,994,476 of record JAVMKO010000011.1, on the reverse strand, counting down.
GTAGAATAATGGGATTATTTTGCAGATTTTTTGTGTATATTGATACAATAATCTTTTGATATACTGATGTATTTAAAAGAATTAGTATGCTGATCCACGTAACTGCTTACTTTAATATACTACCCCCCTCCAACGGACCCCGCACTCGCTCAGCTCTCTCCCCCCTCCCACGGACCCGAGCAACGCTGAGACGTCTGAACAAAATTTGTATTAATAAAAAACATGGTAGTCTTTTTACATCCCAGTTTCCAATTACAAATACCCTGAGCAACGCCGGGTATTTTTGCTAGTTTAGTAATATATGTTAATGTAGGATTTTTTTTAAATCTTGCTTGGAAACCACTATTTCTTTCCTGATGTGAGAGGATAGTAGTCTTCTCCAATTAAAGAATTTTCCATACTGGAAATGAGCAGTCAATTACTAAAATTATTTTTGAATAGCTAATTTGCATATGCTTAATTGTATTCATTCCTTTTTGAAAGGCTGAAGTTGATATTTATAATGTTTTGATTGATTAGTAATACATTTGTAATGTTAATATTGTTATGAGCTAGGTGCTGTCATAAATGGAGTCCTGAGTAGCTCTTCTGAATAAATGGTTTTAATAAATAAATTAGTTTTTATTTCATTGGTGAAGGAAAATCTTAAATTTTGCACCTGCTAGTATACTCAGTGCATGAAATAAACTCCCATCTTTTATACCACGTAAAAGAGGTGATAAATCCAGATCAACTAACTTAATTGGCGGTGACTGTTCTAGAAATGCCTATAAATAATTACTGTAATATAACAAGAATCTGACAAAAAGATGCACAGCTAAGAGGACTTGAAGACTCTTCATTGTTACTGGTTTCTCAAATAATGACAGCAGTCGAATATACTTTTAGCAATTTAAACTGCCTAGGGGACTACATCCCACTTTTGCGTATAGATTTGGTCAAAATTATCTGCTCATCTGTAATCTCCACATTTGATTAGTGAGTGAAGACCTGTGTTCTCTTTACAGCTTTGCCATTGACTAACTGTGTGACTTTGTATCTGGGAAGAGGCAGTTGTAACCAGGGCCTAACTCATAGATAACTTCAGCAATCAGATTAGTATCTTTAAATGATTTGATAATTGTTGGATAGCCAGTGAAGTGAATGGAGCATGGGAGCAATGTGTTTTTTATCACCCTGTGTTGGTCAGCGGGTGGCGTATTGCATGTTATTGCATGTGGAATTTCTTCACTACCTGTGGTCTTATTTCTCAGTACATTGCAATAATATACTATAATGATTACTGCTAATGTTTCATTTAATCTGTCATTTTATGGATGTGTAAAATGGGGATAATAATGCTTTATCCACCTCCTGTAAAATGCTTCAAAATCTACAGATGAAAAGTGCTATACCATTACATAGTAGTAGTAGTAGTATAAAATATTATTGTAATATGTATGCTGTTGTATTGAGATACATTATACTATTGTCTTGCTGGGTAATGAAACCACAGAGAAATTCCACCTGGTGTAACACAGAACAGTGTGCCTGTTGATCATCACATCACACTCATGCTCCATTCACTTCACTATTTACCTATCAAATACCAAAATGAGTTTTAAATCCCGGTGTTGATCTTCAAAGCTTTCAGTGATTTGGACCTGTGCTATCTCGCTCTCCTCCTCCCTCAGTAACAGCTGCAATCCTTGGGAATGAAGGAAAGTTATCATGGGAAAGGTGAGACGGGTAAGAGCTGAAGGTCTAAGCCTTCTGGGAAGCTAACCCACAACCATGAACTTCCTTGAACTATGTATGATACAGTCTTTACAACATTCATTAAAAAATGTGTGATACATTTTTGTCATAACTTTCCCATGACAATGATAATAGTTATTTAGCAAACAAGAAAAGCAACCATACTCTTGTCTTGGGTCTCGATGTGTATGTCTCTCTCTCTAGTTCCCCCATTTGGATTTATGTATTTGGTAAGGTGCACGGATGCTGGTGAGTTTCCTTGTACTTTACTATGATTTACATTGCAAAAAAAAGTTGTCTGTTGCTAGAATAGTCTTTTCTTATAAATTTAGGTTAAATACAAAACAAATGATCTGTAGTAAGAATATATGTGTGGGCATGGAAAGAAAGCAGTCTTAGTCTAAAAAGAAAAGCAAGTTTTCTTCCTAATTATTCAGGGTTTTTTGTGTGTTGCTGGAATATGTATTAGTAAACATGAACTGACACATTTCTAGCAACCAAATTATAAATGAGTGGGAGACCTAAAAATGTCAGTTTCTTCCTTAGAAGCAGTTCAGTTTTTTTTCTCCTCTTATTTCCTCTTTTATTTCGTCTCTCATTCAGTTATCTTGTATACTTCTTACTCCTTTAGGCGAATGAGTGTCTTTAAATGTTTGTCTCTTTGCTTCAATATTTTACGTATCTCAGTATCTTTTTGACACAGATCTTCAAGGTATATCTATATACGTTCTCTCTCTCTCGTTCTCTCTCTCGTTCTCTCATTCAACCCCAACCTTAATGCTTGGTTTTTGGAATGATCTAGAACGCGTTTTGTGCTCTTTTCAAATCAATCTCTTAATAAATCCTAAGTATTATAACAAAAATATGTATACCCTAAACTGTGGAAACCATTTCAGATGATATTCAATGGACAACAGATTTTCATTTAAAGCATAGAATGAGATAACTGTTTCAATGAAATACACTGATTATGAAGTTATTACCACTGTTGCAGTCACATCCTTTACCCTTGATGCTAGTGGGTACTCTGAGAATGGATCAAAAGACGTGTCTTAAATTTAATCTCCAAAAGCTCTCTGATGTAAATGACACTGAGATTTTAAAACCGGAAAAACAAAAGAGGTTATTCAATGATATTTTGTATTCTTGAACATGCTGTCTTATAAATACCTTAGGATATTGTAAGAACACAGTATTCACCTATTGTCCTTTTTTTATTTACCAGAAGATAAACCGGAAACAACAACAAGTCTCGTATACCTCACTTAAGTACCTGCGTTGTACTCTGGGATCCTTTTTTTAAAAAAAAGAAAAGAAAAAAAAAGAGGGGGTGGGTGTTTAAACTTGACTAACTAGTTTCTCCTCTCCCCCCCCCCCCCCCATTTTAGTCTCTGAACTTTAGCCTAGAAGAGCTTGGAAGCAGTGCTTCAGTTAAGAGTTATTTTTTATGGGTGAAATATGGATTTCTCTAAATGGAGGTTTGTAATGAAAATCCTAAGAGAAATTTTCCACTATACTAAGGTGCTAGCTCATAATGATACCAGATTGTGGCCCTGATTCAGAAAAGCATCTCTTTTCAGGTTACTATTTAAGAACATGCTGAAATTCCATTGAAGTCAATGAATTTAAGCACCTGTTTAAGTATTTTCTTGAATCTGTGCCTTTTACTTGGCATTTTCAAATCTGTTTGATACTTTTATCCTACTGTCAAGGCAATATTTGTACTGGAGATCCATGTCAGCCATATTTTAAGTATAAACTGTAATATCTTTTGTTTTACAGCTGATTGCGGTGTATGATGAACAAGAATTGCACAATAAGATTGACAGCACCAGTGGCAGTTTGACGGACAGACACAGCCCAGACCCTTTTGAGACAGAGGTGGCTGCACAGCTGGCTGCCTTTCAGCCAGTTGGTGGTGAGATTGAGGTGACTCCTTCTGCGCTGAAATTGGGTATGTGTGCATTTTCTGATTTTTTTTAAATGATTTCTGATCGTCATCTAGGAGGGTTATGTGCCATAGCCTCTGTACATTGTTGGTCTCTTCATCCTTCCTGTTGTTGCATCTGTCTTCACTGGTGATAATGTTGTGGTGAGGCCACACAGAATCTTTCAGAAACAGATTGAAGTTGACTCCCATTCCGGTGTGCCCTCAAAGCAGCAGCACTGCCTGACCGGTATCCAGAAAGTTAATGACACTAAGGGATGTTTTCCTGTCTTCTACTAGAGATCGCTATTAAAATTGTGAACAGAGAGACCTCCGTAATAAACCAATTATGTGGCTTAGAACACAAAACGTAAGAAGTAAGGCTACTACCCTGCCTTACTTTACCTAGTGTGACTATGTATTATAGGGCTCTCAGAACAGTGTGATAAAATTCCTGAGCACAAGTGGGTGGGTTAAGGATGGAATTTCAGTCTTGGGTCTGAATGTTTCTGCCTTTGTTGGTTTAAAGTTAGATCACTTATGACTTTGAAATTGCATGTTTTGCATTCTATTTACTTTGTAGTAATTTCATTTTTTTAAAAAAAGGAAATGACCGCTAAAAAGAACATTCCACCAACATGTTATTGAAAAGAAAGTTAATGCTGTGAACAGAACTTTTAGTGTTCTAGTTTGTGCCTCTCAGGGAAAGCATTCAATTTAACTGAAGTCAATGAGACCTTCCAAACTAAGGATTACATTATAATAGGTCATTAAGAGTGTTTGTAATTTCAACCTTCTTCAGGATTTCTTCGGGCCTGTAGTCTCTTGGGAAATGATGTATTCTTGCTGTAACTTCCATATATTTAAGAATATTATGAACTATATTCTTGATATGTATGGAAAGGTTTCATCTCTCTGAAGGCTCTCTAATTGAATGAGTTAACATTCTATGTTACACGCACAAGATATCTAGCATGAAATGTAAAAGATATCTTAACATGCTTTGAAAAATAAATACTGTTCAGATAATCCCCCTGAAGCATATTTAATGGACCAGTAAACATTCCCTGTCTTAGCTCAATACTGTATTCAGATCTTGGGAGAAGGAAGGAATTCTGCTTCATATTTTAGCCTCATGCAAACTTATGTAAAGCAAATAAATTGAATTTTTGTTCATAATGGCAATGCCAGTAGACCTTTAATTTTAGCAGTGCTGGAGGTCACCATTATGTCATTTACCAGACAGTTTCATTTTCATAACTGAAATGATGCTAGGATGTTCTGGAGTATTAAGGAGAATGACGATAGTGTAAAAAGATCAGCCAATTATGGTCCCAGTTAATTTCCAATCTATACACATGTTTCTCTGGAAATAAAAGTGAATGTCTCCTCTAAAAAGGGACTGTGTAAAAATGAGGATGTTGGGATTCCATATTTGTCTCAATGATTGCATTTCAAATTCTTTTCATTTAAATGAAGGATTTTCTAACTGTCTGCTTTACAAACTCAATATGAGTTCTGAAAATCCATCTTTTTTTTTTTTTCCTGGATATTGCATCTCATTGATGACAAAAATTCTGCAAAGCTAATTTTGCTGTTATTGTCATCTATGCAAGTCTATTGTCTTCTGTCAGTTGCACTAGATCCAAATTCAAAGATAAACTGAATTAAAAAACTTCAAATAAAACATAGTTATCAATACTGTTGATGTATGAGCCAGATTAGAATATGGTGCGTCCTCTTGATTCTGCATTGACTACCAGCTGCAAAAAGTAGTAAAGTGTTTTCACTGAAGAAAAGTATGATGGTGAATATACATAATGAGCAAATCCCTGGAGTAAGAAGATAACCATATTTATGTAAAAAGAATGAGGAGTACTTGTGTCACCTTAGAGACTAACAAATTTATTTGGGCATAAGTTTTTGTGGGTAAAACCCACTTCATCAGATGCATGGGATGGAAAATATAGTAGGAAGATATAGATATCTATATATATATAAAAGTCAAATGTTGTATGCGTGTATGTATGTATGCGTGCATGCGTGTATGTATGTATGTAAGCTTACTCCTTCCACACCGTTTGAGCTAGAGACTTGAAATTTGGTACAGTTAGAGGTCTTGGGGTCCTAATGACTGTAAGAGTCGAAAATTTTTCAAATCTCACCTCTGATGCCCCCCAGGGGTGAAATTCTTTAAAGGCCAATCACATCAGCTGGGCAGCTGCTGTTCTCTGTGACATAGTTCTGATGTCATAATACCCCCTCCAACAGACACCGCACTCGCTCAGCTCTCTGCCCCTCCCCCCTCCAACGGAACCCCGGAATTCCTCAGCTCGGTGCCCCCTCCCCCCTCCGATGGACCCCGGAATTCCTCAGCTCTCTGCCCCCTCCCCACCTCCGACGGACCCGAGTTAGGTTTGGTCGGAGGGTAAGTGAGGTGGGGGTGTCGGGTTTGGTCGGAGGGTAAGTGAGGTGGGGGTGTCGGGTTTGGTCGGGGGGGTGAGGTGGGGGTGTCGGGTTTGGTCGGGGGGGTGAGGTGGGGGTGTCGGGTTTGGTCGGGGGGGTGAGGTGGGGGTGTCGGGTTTGGTCGGGGGGGTGAGGTGGGGGTGTCGGGTTTGGTCGGGGGGGTGAGGTGGGGGTGTCGGGTTTGGTTGGGGGGGTGAGGTGGGGGTGTCGGGTTTGGTCGGGGGGGGGGGTAAGTGAGCCGGGGGTGTCGGGTTTGGTCAGGGGGTGTCGGGTTTGGGTGGGGGGGGTGAAAATGTGAGTCGGGGTTGGTCGAGGGGTAAGTGAGGTGGGGGTGTCACGTTTGGTCAGGGGGGTGAGGTGGGGGTGTCAGGTTTGCTCTCTGCCCCCATCCAACGGACCCCACACTCGCTCAGCTGTCTGCCCCCTCCCCACCTCTGACTGACCCGAGCAACACTGGGTATTTTCGCTAGTATAGATATATTGAGAGAGAGCATGAAAAGAAGGGGGGTTGCCATACCAATTCTAAATGAGACAGATCAAGTAAGATGGGCTATTATCAGCAGGAGATTAAAAAAACTTTTATACTGATAGGCTGGCCCATTTCAAACAGTTGACAAGAAGGTGTGAGTAACTGTAGAGGGAAAAAATAGCATGGGAAATAGTTTTAGTTTGTGTAATGACCCATTCACTCCCAGTCTTTATTCAAGCCTAATTTAATGGCTTGAATTGATGTCCCGTTTGCAATTAATTCCAATTCTGCAGTTTCTTGTTCAAGTCTGTTTTTGAAGTTTTTTTGTTGAAGAATTGCAACTTTTAGGTCTATAATTGAGCATCCCAGGAAGTTGAAGTGTTCTCCTACTGGTTTTTGAATGTTACAATTCTTGATGTCTGATTTGTGTCTATTTATTCTTTTGCTTAGAGACTGTCCAGTTTGGTCAATGTACTTGGAAGAGGGGCATTGCTGGCACATGATGGCGTATATCACATTCGTACATGTGCAGGTGAATGAACCCTGATGGTGTGGCTGATGTGATTAGGTCCTCTGATGGTGTCCCTTGAATAAGCTTATGCGCAAATAAATGTGTTAGTCTCTAAGGTACCACAATTACTCCTCATTCTTTTTGCTGATACAGACTACCACTCTGAAACCTGTCACTTTTTGATGTAGTCACTTTTCAGGATAGGAATGTACTTTAAGCATGTGCTAGAGTTCTCAGACTTTTTAAAAGTCTCTGAATATACAAAAGACCTCTGAATTTCCTTAAATAGGGATTATAGCTATCTGGTTCAAATGAACAAAATATATAGTTATACTGTGCTTTTAACATTCATTGAAATATGTATACTTTAGAAGTCTGGATCCATCATATTGTCCGTATGATGGATGTGTTCTTAATGATGTCCCCAGAAGAATACCTAGAATTTGGGGTTGAGTAAACAGAAGATACTAAATTATTTCTTTTACATACATGAGGGAATCCATATAAAATTTAAGAAACTATATCATAAGTGTTGGCTAATCAGTCTTCGTTTATACTAGATATATGTTACTAGATACTTTTCTTTTGTTGTTTTTCCTCTTTATTTTGTCTTAGAATTACTTATTTCGTATCTTTTGTGATCAGGCCTTTCCAGATATTAACCTGTCCTACTAAGACTACCATTTTAGTTATCCCATTTAGTTAGTTATTCTTAGTTTTCTGTTAGCAAATCAGTTTAACATTGAAAATGATCCAATTCTTATTTCAAAAACAACCCTATATTTGACTTTAAAGCTAAAAGTATCCCAGAAACTATATGGTTTCCATATGTGTGTTAACAAAAAAATTTCAAAAATGTATCTGGACCTTGGTTTTTATCTAATTGTTTATGTAATATTTAGTGGTTATCTCTTTTCAGCATTTTACAGATAATTATATAATTTGTATATAATTTGATTATTGTCAAATTTAATATCTTGTTCTGTTAAGTTAAATCAAAATTATTGCATAGAGAAACACATGGAAGTGGTTCCATGCACGGTTATAAAAAGCTAAACCCTGTTCTGGTGTTGCCTTTAAGAAAATGAAGGGGAATGTGATGCCTTTAATTAGGCCACAGCATCTAAGTATCTGCCATGCCCATAATATGAGGTTAAATATTGGCATTTGATCCTAGACAAACATACTTGCACCACACGCACTGCAGCACAGAAACAGGGTATCTGATATTGCTGCTGACAGTGTCTGAATTCAGACTACAAAGCAAGTAAGTATGTAATGGTTTCTTATTGCTAAAGTCTTTGGAATTCAGGATTGAAATTTACTGAGGGAACTGGAGTCATTTGCTTCAGTTAGATCCACAAGTCACAGTTTGGTCATGGGCTTTAATCTTGTTGGGTTTTTTGTTAGGCCTGATTACCAAACAGTTAACAGTGAGGACTAGGTCTTTTTCTTAGACCAGGGCTGGGCAAACCTTTTGGCCCGAGGGCCGCATCGGGGTTCCAAAATTGTATGGAGGGCTTGGTAGAGAAGGCTGTGCCTCCCCAAACAGCTTGGCCCCACCCTCTCCCACTTCCTGCCTCCTGACTGCCCTCCCCAGAACCCCTAACCCAACCAATCCCCCCTGCTCCTTGTCCCCGGACCACCCCCTACTGAGACCCCCCCACCCTAACTTGTCCCCTGACTACCCCAACTCCCTAGGCTAGGATCTTTTTTAGTATCTCCTTGGATCCTAAGTTCAGCATGGGAAGAATAAACCTTGCCAGATTAGTTGGAGCCAAGTTGTAGCTACCCTGTTGTTTCCCCACGGCCCCTAAAATAGTACCTCATCTTTGCCATTGCTGTTGGTTTCCCTCTCACAGCCTCCTTTGATTTAACTCTGTGCAGTCAGAATAATGTCAAACGGTAAACTGAGGTACACATTATATTTACAAAACATTATACAGATCATACTCTCATTTTCCACAGTAGGTATTAATTTTGGTGTCCTGGCCAAATTTATATTTGGCTGATTAAAAATAACAGTAGTTAGGCATAATGTTGTGTGTGTGTGTGTGTGTGTGTGTGTGAATATATACATGCAATATAAAATATTGCACCAAAACACAGGAAAGCTTTGCATGGAGATACATGTTATCTACTTGGTTTATAATACAAGTATCCAACATACTAACAAACATTCATAATTGATAAGCATAGGGGGAATCAGATAAAACCTACACAGAGCGTTATAAATGAACAGTAGAATTAGTTACAAGTTTTATTAGCTCTCTGAATTTTTATATATATATTTTCTATTTATTGAATTAGGGTTTGATTTTTCAGTTTTTCATTTAGTGACGCTGCTTTTTGGCTAGTAGTGGCTTGCCAGCAGACTTTATAGAAACTAAATTCCTTTTGTAGATTTAACTGACTGATACTAAATTCCTTTTGTAGATTTAACTGACTGATACTCTTCATTCCTTACTGTAAGCTATTGTTGTAGTGGTATTAGACACTTAACATTGTCATGTTTCACCTTAGAGGTAGGTTTTCTTAGCAAACTATATACCGTACATGCATTTCATCCATTACTTAAATGCTCTTCTATAGCTCAAGATGAAAGGGGTTACATAAATGTAATAGATACTAAAAATAAATCATCTACAGTACAATCTGACTTTTTTATGCTAATAGATTGAGATGTTAAAGTAGATAAACACTTAATCTCAGGACTATTAAAAAAAATGAACCACTGACATAGGAGGGGTAAGACATGCCTTCATTAGTAAAGAGAGGTCTAATGTGGTATGTATCAATTGATTGCAGGACCACAAAAATATTGTCAAAACTTTTTCTTTGAGCTGCTTATGAATATTGGACGCATATTGAATCACACTCTACAAATTTCTTCCAAATGAAAGGCCACCCACATACAATATTGTGCCCATACATTTTTAAAATCTCTATTGCATGTTGCTGCTAATCTAATATCTAGTGAAAATCTGCTTGCTAAACTATAGTATCTGTAAGTATAAGGAATACTTTCAGCGGGATCATCAACTATCACCAGGTAAAGCTTCCTGTTGTTCATAGGAAACTGATGAAGTTTGTTACCAGAAACCCCTCAGCACCCGTTTCACTATTGCAATTGTCCTCTGCTTTCTAAATATAGTATTGTTACGTATTGCTTAGAGTATAGTAAGGTTAGCATTTACACTTCTGAATGTAGCCACTCTTAAACAGAAGAATATCATATATGTCTGAGAATCTAACTTTTGTAATTTATTTTGATCACATAACCTTGCCTTGTAATTAGATGTGCACCCACAAATGAAGTCACCCTGAGCATCCTCCCAGTTCCTTGTAGTTTTTATTTAAGTATTCTCAGCTAGCATTTTCTTCTGTAGAGTGAATTTTGGAACTGAGAAGGTGAGTAAAAAGTTTAGCTTTTTGCTTTTTCCTGATGTTAATTTGTTTTTTCCCTTTTTAGTACAGCTGAGCAGAAAAGAGAGCACTAATATAATTTATGGAAGATCCATCTTATGGATATGTCACTTTGAGTCGGACATGCCTTCATGATTGGCTCAGGGTTTTCTCATTTGTTTTCTCTAATAGATGATGGCCCACTGTGCACAAATGTGGTTGTTTCCTTTCTACTTTGCTTTCCTTTGCCCTCAGAATCATGATTTTGTCCAAACTGTGTGTGTTAGAGAGAGAGCTAATACTTGCCATGCCTGTGTTTTGAGGTGAGAAAATAAAGTAATGTGTGCTTAGGTGCTATCATGAGAATTTCTATGAATAGGCCTTTCCCATTCATCTTTCCTTTTCCTCCTTTTTTTGCTAATCAAACCCACATAGGTGCCGCAAACCATTAATTGCATGCTGTTTGATTTGCTGGAAAACAAATAAAATTGGGTTTTCTCTTACAATAAGTTCTTAGTATATTACTAAATCTATGCATTTTTAAGTAACATTAGTATTTGGAAATATAGAACCCAGACAAAGATGAATCATAGGACTGGAAGACACCTGAAGAGGTAATCTAGTCCAGTCCCCTGCACTCATGGCAGGACTAAGTATTATCTAGACCATGAAGCAGCCACACTAATCTTTTATGAGGCATCAGCAGCTCTTGATACCATAAAATTTTGTTGACTTATTTGAATCAGTGTGTATTCTCCTGCGCAGTCCCACAGAGATGTGTTTTATCAACTAATTCTGTATGTGAGATGGAGGGGGGAAATAGTGAGCCTGCTGATTGCACTCTCTTACTCTTAGGGCTTGTCTTCACTACCCGCCAGATCACTGGGTAGCAATCCATCTGTTAGCGATTGTTTTCTCTCATCTCATTAAGATGTGAGAAATCGATCGCCTGCAGCGCCCCCGCCGACTCCGGAACTCCAGCTCGCCGAGAGGCGCAAGCTGAAGTCGGTGGGGGAGTGCACCGCTGACTGCCGCTGCTGTGAGGACAGCAGGTAAGTCGGCTGAAGATATGCCAACTTCAGCTACGTGATTCACGTAGCTGAAGCAGGGCCGGCGACGGGGGTACTATGGGTACAGCTGTACCGGGCCTCCCGACTTTAGGGGGGCCCAGGTACACCGCTGTACCCGTTGTGTCCCCCCTTGTCGCCGGACCTGGAGAGCGGGGCATGGGCGGGGAGGCGGCGCGACTCTCCCCCGGACAAGCGAGCCTGGCCCCGGCAGGAGCAGAGAGCCTGGCTGGCGGCAGCAGCGGTGTCGGGGGGGGGGGGAGAGAAAGGGCGGCTCACACCGCTCTCGCTGCCGTCAGCTGGCCGGGGGGAGGGGGGAGCACCGGCTGGGCTGGGGGGGGAGCGCTTGCTGGTCTGGGGTGGGGCTGGCTGGGCTGGGGGGGGGGGCCCATCCGCTGTCGGCTGGGCTGGGGTGGGGCCCGGCTGGGCTGGGGGGGGCCCCATCCACTGTCGGCTGGGCTGGGGGGGGGCGGCTGGGCTGGGGGGCCCCCCAAACTATCGGAGTAGGGGGCCCCCAAATTTCTGTCGCCAGCCCTGAGCTGAAGTTGTGTATTTTCAGTCGATTTCCCACCCCAGTGAAGACCAGCCCTTAGGCCTGGTCTACACTACACAGTTAGATGGACATAAGGCATCTTATGTTGACCATGTTACGTCAGTATACACACTACAGCCTTGTCCGATCAGTGTAAGTGCCCTTCTACACCGACATAAGCCCTATGCCTCTTGTGGAGGCGGAGTCACTACTTCGGTGTAGTTAGGTCGATGCCATAACAGTGTAGATACTTACATCAGCTGTTGGTTGTCTTGTCAATTTCAGGCCTTCATGTTAGAGCCCTGAAATTTAGAAGAAAGCCAGGCAGCTAGAGGCTGGTTCCCTGCTCCCAGCCAGGCCTGGCCCACGTGGCTCCTTACCTGGCTCAGGGAGGTGAGAAGCCCGACTGGGAGTGGGGAGCTGACAGCCCAGAGGGCAGCTGGCTCTCAGCCCATCACATTGCCCAGTTTACCGTACAGCATGAACATTGTATCAGACAGAGTAAGAAATATCGTGCATGTAGGGAAAAATGTTGTATTCACCTTTCACTTTGGTACAATCTTTTTCTGCAGTTTTTACTTGCTATCTGAGTACTGACTATCATATGCACATAGTAATGACTCCTCTTCTGATCCAAGGAAATGTTCACATACAAATCTCTTCTTAGAAGCCAGTTGGTTTTAATACAAACGTATTAGGAAAGCACAAGCTGCCTTTGGTGATGTGAGGAAACATTCTTTACTCTTTCTTTAAGAAAATATTCCTTAGATCTCTTTCCCTACCTCTGGACGCTGCTGTCTTAGTAGTGGAATCATTCCTGTGCAGTGTCTGGTCAGAGGTTTTATGTGGATGACAGCATACGCGATAGCTCTTCTCCTCTGCAGCATTGTTTAATTTGGTTTTAAATAATTGTGATCAATTAAAGCCTACTAGTGCTTTTAAGAACAAATGGTGCCTGTTTCTGGAGATCTGAAGGTTTGAAGATAACTTCCTTTTCAGTCAGCGTGTAGGCATGATGTACTTTTGAGTTTGAGGCTTAAGGTTGAGCTTGAATTATGGAGTTAAGGTTTGTACTAGCACAGCAGAGGTTTACCCTTTTGATGGAACTAGAATAGTATTGCAATGCTTTTATAAAGAGACATCGGAACAAGTAATATGCATGTCTTCTGGCACATTAACTAAAGAGTATATGACTTTCTGTCCTGATTCCTACCTCCTATCTGAAAGTTGCGCTATATCTGAAATGTTCAGGCTTTTAGAGTTTATAGGATTTATAAAAGATATGATTATTTTTCTCTGGAAACTACAATGCATTTTCTGGGTACTAGACTCCTTTTAAACGTACGTTTTCTGTGCAGATTTTAACGTCAGATTTTGTTTCTTGACTCTTTTTTTTTAGTGAGTATTATTGCATCTCTTGCTACCAAAATTGACAACTGTTTAAAAAAAAAAGAAGAAAAACTATATTTTAGATTAAGCATAGAAGTATTAAGTTATATTGATATTTTTTCTGCTGTTATAGTCAAATTAAGACTGTCTTAGCAAAATAAAAAAAACCCAAAGAAGGCCAAAAAAATAATAATCTTGGTCTCCTGGTAGCAACCCCCCCCCTTTTTTTCTTTTTTAAATCTGGGAGTCCAAATTCATAATTTTTCATGGTTATATTTAATTTGTATTAACCTTTGTCTGTTTGCTATAGACATCAACATACCCATTGTACAGTTTGACCAAAATAAAATACAGTTAAGGAATTCAGACAGTGTGCCCACTGCCATGGAATCTTTACTCACTTTCTATCACCCACCCTACCTAACTTTACCACTTTCAGGCCCTCACATTGTTTTTAATTTTTGTTAGTCATTGGCTTTGAGAGAAGCATCCCTTCATATCTTGTTGGTTTTCAGGAGAGAAATTTAGCGTCTTCGACAGAACTGTAGAAAGAATCGTTAATTTATTCTATTTTGAAGTGCTTGGATTTCTTTTTTCCTGATTCAGTCCATGGTTTTCCCATGAACTGACCTTTATTTTGTTTTCTTCATAACTCTGTTACCCTACTACTAAGAACTCTGTTTTCAATAGACATTAAGGAAATGAAGAATGCATCTGCAGGCAAATATCTCTCATTTTCATGCCAGGGAGCTCTCTGCATATGCTTAATTAGATCTATGACAAGATGAAACCACACAGAATATTTGGATGAGAAGAATAAGTGCTCTTATTACCCTTTGAGACTTGTTTGAAAGGCAGTAATGAATCACTTCCCTAACACTCCTTCACAAAGCCCACTGGTATTGCCAGGAGGAGTTCTGAAGCTATTGGGTCTGTTATTATTGCTGTATACATCCATGCCTAAAATCAGTCCATAGGGTTCAAGGGTGCCTATAAGATTATGACGTGATTCGAGCTGCTCCAATGTCAATTTAACCTTCTCTGAGAAATGGGACATTAGACAACAGGTGAGGTTAAAAACGAGATTGGTTCAGGCAGGTGTTTGACCTGATTAAGGCTGGTACCCTGCCTTCACAAGGGGAAGTGGTTATACTTGCCAATAATAGGCCCAGAACCTCCCTAGCAAGGAGGGATCCTGGCTGAAAGATTCAGCTAGTAACACTGCTAGAATAAGAGGAGTGAGAGACCTTTTGCTTTGAGTCCATTTAGCTTGTTAAATTAGACATTAATTATGTTTTACTTTTGATTTTCTTGTAACCAGTTCTGACTTTTGTGCATCATTTTCTGTAGTCACTTAAAATCTATCTTTCTGTGGATGCTAAACTTGTTTTATTGTTTTATCAAAACCAGTGTGCTTGGATTGAAGTGTTTGGGAAACTTCATTTGTGATAAAATCTGTGCATATCCTTTTCTGTTAATGAAATGACAGGCTTTATATGAGCTTGTATTGTCCAGGAGGGTGCTGGGGAGTACAAGATGCACATTTCTGGGGGAAAGTGTGGGGCTGGGACTTTGCTGGTGTTGCCCTGCAGTGTAATTAATGGATAGCTGGTTATAACACTCATACACCATAGTTGTGAGTAATTTACATGCTGGAGACTTTGTGTGGGCAGACCAGGAGTGGTTGCTCTCACAGAGAAGCAGTGTAAAAAGTCAGCCCCAGATGGAAATTGAGGGGACATAGCAGGCCCGGCGATAGAAATTTTGGGGCCCGATACTCTGATCCTTTGTGCCCCCCCCTCCCTGGGCTGGTCTCCCACTGCCCACGCCCTGCCCCGCCTGGGCCTACATGGGACTGCCTTGCCGGTCGGGCATAGCGGGGGTGTAGTGTCGCGGGGGTACCGGGCGCGGTCGGCGGTAGCACGGTGGTGTGAGGCGCGTGGCGTGTGCAGGCGGCCTCTAGCACACCACCCCTGCCTGGCCCACCTCCCCCCCCCCGCCTATTCTCCTTCCCCCCCTGCCTGACCCGACCCACCCAACCTAATCTCCTCCCCCAGCCTAACCTCCTCCCCTCCCCACCCATCCCTGCCTGGCCCACCCCGCTTTTGGGGGTGATCTTCCTTTACCCCCGCCCAGCCTCCCCCCATCTAACCGCCTTCCCTCCCCCACCTCTGCCTGGCCCGGCCCATCCCACCGAACCTAACCTCCTCCCCCCTCCCACTCCCAACCCAGCCTCCTGCCCCCCATGCCTGACCTGCCCAGCCCAGCCCCCCCCACCAAACCTCCTTCCCTCCCGCACCCACGTCTCGCCCACCCCATCCAGCCTAGTCTCCTGCCCCCCTCCCCGCCCGGCCAGCCTGGCCTCCCCACCGCCCCCTTGCCTGCCCCCCAGCCACGCCGATGAATGAACCTCCCGAGCGCCCACAGGGGGTGAACTCACCGCAAAGACCGCCTGCCCAAAGGCCTCTCCGGAGCCGCCCCCCGAGTGGGGCTGGGCCCCCTGCCCCCTTACCCTGGCGAGGCCGGCTCCCCTTCTCGGTGCCTCCACCACTGTCAGCGCCGCACACCAGGGTAGCCGGGCGCGCTTCCCCGGGCGCGCTGTGGAGTCTGCCGTGTGGTGCGGGCGCTTGGCTACAGCGCTGGGATGGCCACCCGGTGGGGGATTTGCATGCGTCCGGCCGCGCGTGCGCCAGGGCTCCGCAGAGCATCCCCTGTTTCCACCCCGCCTGCGCACTCCTGAGTCCTGACATGGGGGCCCCCCTTAAGTCCAGGGCCCGGTACACCTGTCCCCCTAGTCCCCCCCTGTCGCCGGCCCTGGGACACAGCAGTTTAACAGTCCAGATTGTACCCTGGGTAATGTCACACTCAGAGAAAGAAGCTCTGTCTGGATTATAAGAATGTGAAGGATAATGATAGGATTTCTCTCTGTTTTGTGCTGCTGCAGAATTTCTGTTTTGCAGCTGATCTGAAGGTGTTCAGAAAAGAGAACTTCTAAACCAAAGGACGTGTTCTGATTTGACATGAAGATTGCACAGCAGTGCAACTCTGTTGGCCATACTCCTATGGCTTGTGGTTCCCTTCCAGTCCTGCACCAGCTGTTGGGGCACCATCCTGGCAAACAGCACCACCCTATGTTTTCCCAGTTTGCCTATTGCCTTTTTAATAGGAACCTTGTCTGTCTTTCTGGATACTATCTACCAAAGGAAGGAGATAACTGCACGTACAGTTATTAACCTACATCTGCTGTTAGTTCCTCAACCGCTATCCTATTGGCGATCTGCAGAAGTGCATAGGCAATCACTAATGTGCCTCTGCTGCACTGTCTTTACATAGCACCACCCCTACCGCCCACAGTCCACCTTGTATTTATTACTCCTTCTCCCAAGTTGGCAGAACCACCACTCCTCCTCACACCACAGGCCCAGGAGACATGCATAAGTAGGGAAGGTTGTTGAAAACCTATCACAGTTTGCAGGCTCCCCCAAAGGACAGGGTGCTAACATTAAGTGAACTGTCTGTGTAGGAAGAAGAGAGGCTCATGGGTTGAGATGTTCAAAAAACTCTTGGGCTCATCCCAGGGAGGGATAAAAAGACAGAGGAGTGGAGGCAGAGGAGGGAGGCAGAGAAAAGGACAGAAAAACGGTTAGATCCTCACAGGCACATCTGCTGAAGATGGTATTGAGATGGGGCTGTTTTCTGATCACGGACTGCACCACAGTTTAGGCATCCCATGTAGTCCTCTACCTCTGAAATCTCCATATTCTAGGGTACTCCATTCTACAACAGGGCCCAGGAAAAGGGCCTTTTTAATGCATTCTACCCAGCAGCACAGCAAAGGAAAACAGGAGACAATGGGAGTTCTCACCTACAAGAGAGAGGCTCTTCTATTGCCATTCCAGGATGGAGAGAGAAGTTTTGAGTGCCCTGTGTGCATACGTTTGTGATCTCAGAAGTGCAAAATTGTTTTCACGTTACTCTTTACAATTTCCTAAGGTTGTTTGCTTTTCAATTTGCACACTACGTATGTGTAATATTTTTGTAGTGCTCTCAGTGTTTAAAATGTTGTATTTATTATTTATTAAAATTCATTGAAAATGCCTTTGCAATTATCGTTCTGCAGCTAGAACAGTTCACCAGTGTCTAACTCCAGTGCAATAATTCAGTAAACAATTAATGAAAATGCTCACCTTCACATGCAATATAATACAATCCACAAGTATACTCTGTGAAAATATGTGCATATATGAGAATCCTCACGTTGCATAACCAAAGCTTTGCTGCACTGCTCATACAGTACACATTGATATGCATGCAGTAATCCTGATTTAATCCTTACCTGCCAGTGAGTACATTGTTCACAAGTGAGCCTCTAGCTTCAAATTTAGAGCACCCCTGACTGTGCCCCTGAGTAGCTGCAGCATCCCGTAGAGGCATCTTCTTTGGCCGATGAAAACATTTAGCAAGCTTGCCACCCTTGTCCTCTCATCCATGTTCAAGGCTCTCCCCTTCTTTTCTCACGAAGGCAGATGTTTCTCATTGACCTCCAGCCTGGACATTCAACCTTTGAATGAATGTTTCAAATACACAGTGTTCCAAGTGTTCCACTGTCATTCTGCAGCTACTCAGGGTTTAGTTCTTCTCTCATCCAACTGTCTTTTTAAGACAGGAAAGCAGAGGGTAAGATGAGTCCCAGAATGACTAGAGGAATGGCAATGCCTTGAATGTCTATAGAGAACATGGGAGAGGAAGTCTGGCTTGTAATGACCGCAAACAGTCCAGAGTTTCTAAAGGCCCTGGTATCCTGAATCTTTCCAGACCACCCTGCGTTAATAGTGCTGAACTTTCTGCAGTAATCAACCTGGTCTTGCTGCCTGTAGCAAAGTCCAGACTCTCTAGCTGTAGTCTGAATTAGCTCTTTTTCAGCTCTGGAGCTCCCCCTTCTGACTGGTGTCTTGCCTGCCACTGGCCCCATGGTCCTCCCGCATCCTGGTGCTCTTTGCCTTGGCATTCTGCCCCAGCAATATCCCCTCACTCTGGCTCTCCCTTCCTAGGGGCACCTCCAACCCTCTAATTCCACCTTGCCTCAGTGGCTACTGCCAGTCATTATCTAGCCCCCTTTACCTAGGACAGACTGCAGTCTATAAACCATTCACCATGAGCAATAGGGTAGGACCTGCTGCCTTTGCCTATTCCCGGGATGCCCCTCTGCAGCTCTGGTACCTTTAGAAGGTCTTCAACAAGGCCTGCAGTCTGGGGGTTTACCAGGCTGGAGCTCACCATCTCCCTTTGTCCTTCCCCAGCACTGCTCCGCTTCAGATACCTTGCTCCCAGGCACCCAGGTCCTTCTCCCTCTAAAGCTGAAGGGAGCCCCCAGCCCTCTTATAAGGGCCAGCTAGGCCCTGATTGAGCTGGTCACAGCTGTGGTCAGCTACACCGTCATCTGCTTTCACTTTTCTTCCCAGCTTCATCCCTCTCTAGGGCTGTTTTTATCCCCTGTTCTGCTGGAGTGGGGCAGCTGCCCCACTACACTGACTCATGGAGAAATAGCCTTTTCTGAATTCTGAGGCCAGGTGTGTGTGTGTGGGGGGGGGCAGGCAAAAGAATAGCCACGTGTGTCCCCTCAATGACCCCAATACAACTGGGGGGACCCCAACAATGCCAAACCTTTAGTAAACTCCTGGGCATTGTCCAGCCTTGTAACCTTTATGGGACAACACCTTGTTGACAAGAGTGCACTGTTCGTGGACAACAGCCTTGATGGTTGATCTTGTAACACCAAACTGGTTAGCTACTGACTGGTAATGTTCGGCGGTGGCAAGCTTCCAGACAACGATGGATACTTGCTTCTCCGTGCTTAGGAGAGCTCTCACATAGGTGTTCTGCTTCAACAGCTGCCAGACAAGCGCTTCACAGATGTCTGGGAAAGTGTCTTTTGATACCTTACAGAACTGCCTTCACTGCTGGTCATCCCAGGTCTGCACTGTTATCCCATCCCACTAGTCAAGCCCCCAAACAGCAGTCCATCAAGTGAAATCGCTCCAGGAAAAGATGTAGAAGTGTCTGCTCAACTTCATCTTCCTCCTCAGGTGTCCTCATTGCCCTGGTTCTGACAATGCACAACTTTAGATATGCTTGCAACAGTCCGTTGATATTCATCACCATGAGGATTGCAGCTCCTGCCAATGTTTCCTCCATGCTGCCTGACAGTGTTTTTAAAAATGGTGCTGGCTTGCAAACTCCAGATGGATGATAGGAGGAAAGAAGAGTAATCAGGGCAATTATTTAGTTTGAGCTGAAGCCACTGAATTGCATTGCCTTCTGGGAAGAATACCCCAATGTGCAGAGAGAAGTCCCAGCATTTATGAAATACAATGACAGAGTAATGTACTATGGGATGTCTGACCAGAATACTAAGTGCTGATTTTGTGGCTGCAATGTTATGTGTGGCTGCAATGATATGAGGCAAATGTACTTTACTTGCAAAATGATGTGGTGTGTATGCGTTGCTTGTGCAACAGGTGTTGCAAATCACATGACATAACATTGATACACCGAACAGTTAGTTTCAAGTTGAGACAACTGCCTACAGTCAGCAGTGATTCAGTGAAGAATTGTCCCTCAGAGGCACCTGAAACTCAATTCAATCTATACACTTCCGTGATGGAGCATTAAAAACAGCTGCTCCATGATGACAGAGGTGATCGTAGGCCTTGACATCAGTCTGCATCTGGCAGATGTAGTGATTTAACCAGGATCTATTCAAATTCCAAATTTCAGTCCTGAAGATAAGATCTGTTTTAAGTATGGTACATTAGGGAGAAAAATGTCTACAAGCAGCGCAGTTACTGGTAATTCTTCTGTAAATGGGCAATGCTGTCAGATAAGGAGGTATAACTTCTTTTTTATGCTGATATTTCAGTTCTGAAGTTTAAGGGTCTGGATTAACTGCACTACTGAAAATTTAACATCCAAGATTCTTGTACTAGTAGGTAAGTGTGGGAACCCAAGATGATATACTTTACAATGTTCAACCCCTTAATAGTTCTATGATGTTCCACTGTAAACAGCGAGAACCCCAACAAAGTTTGGCTGTGGACATATAAAGAATAGGTGCAATGACTGTTTTATAAAATGTAATGAATGAAAATAAGTAGGTGTTTTATAATGTACAGTAAAACCTCCATTTAATGGACTAATTCGGGCGAGGGGTTGTCCGTTAAATCCAAAAGTCCGTTATTTAATTTTTTTAAAAAAAGAGCTGTGGGAGCAGCAGCCCACCCTCCACAGGGCAGGGCCGGCGACAGAAATTTTGGGGCCCCCTACTGTGATCGTTGGGGGCCCCCCAGCCTATTCTGCCCCAGTCAGCTCCCGCTGCCAGCCTGGTTGTAGGGAACCCAGGCTGGCAGCGGGAGCTCAGACCCCGGCTAGCAGGAGCTTGCAGGGAAACTCTAAAGTGGCAGCCGGTTGAGCGCTCAGACTGCCGCCGCTTTGGGGTTATCCCCCCAGGCTCCTGCCAGCCTGGGTCTCAGCCCGCTGCCAGCCTGGGCTTCCTACAGCCAGGCTGGTAGCAAGTTGAGACCCCGGCTGGCAAGGATCCACTGGGGGAAACCCCAAAGCAGCGGCAGGCTGACTGCTAAGCCCGCCACCGCTTTGGGCTCTCTCCCCAGGCTCCTGCCACCTGCCCCACTCAGCTCCCACTGACAGTCTTGGTGCGGGGAACCCAGGCTGACAGCGGCAGGAGGCAGAACCCCGGCTGGCAAGGGCCAGCGGGGGGAAACCCCAAAGTGGCGGCGGTCTGAGCGCTAAACCTGCCGCTGCTTTGGGGTTCCCCCCGCTGGCCCCTTGCCAGCTGGGGTCTCAGCCTGCAGCCAGCTTGGGTGTAGGAAGCCCAGGCTGGCAGCGGGAACTGAGACCCCAGCTAGCAGGAGCCTGCGGGGAAACTCTAAAGCAGCAACGGGTTGAGAGCTCGGCCGCTGCCGCCGCTGCTCAGCTCTCTGCCTCTTTAGACTCTCCCCGCAGGCTCCTGTCAATGGGGGTCTCAGCTCCCGCTGCCAGCCTGGGCTTCAAACAGCCAGTTTGGCAGCAAGTTGAGACCCCGGCTGGCAAGGGATCCACCGGGGGAAACCCCAAAGCGGCGGCAGGTTGACTGCTCAACCCGCCGCCGCTTTGGGCTCTCTCCCCAGGCTCCTGCCAGCCGCAGTTCTGCTGCCTGCCCCAGTCAGCTCCTGCTGCCAGCCTGGGTGTAGGAAGTGCAGGCTGGCAGCGGGAGTTAAGACCCCCCGCTGATAGGAGCCTGCGGGGAAAGTCTAAAGCGGCAGAGAGCTGAGCAGCGGCCGAGCTCTCAACCCGCTGCTGCTTTAGAGTTTCCCCGCAGGCTCCTGCTAGCTGGGGTCTCAGTTCCCGCTGCCAGCCTGGGCTTCCTACACCCAAGCTGGCTGCAGGCTGAGACCCCAGCTGGCAAGGGGCCAGCGAGGGAAACCCCAAAGCAGCGGCAGATTTAGCGCTCAGACCGCCGCCACTTTGCGGTTTCCCCCCGCTGGCCCCTTGCCAGCCGGGGTTCTGCCTCCTGCTCCAGTCTGCTCCCGCTGTCAGCCTGGGTTCCCCGCACCCAGGCTGTCAGCGGGAGCTGAGTGGGGCAGGTGGCAGGAGCCTGGGGAGAGAGCCCAAAGCGGTGGCGGGCTTAGCAGTCAGCCTGCCACTGCTTTGGGGTTTCCCCCAGTGGATCCTTGCCAGCCGGGGTCTCAACTTGCTGCCAGCCTGGCTGTAGGAAGCCCAGGCTGGCAGCGGGCTGAGACCCAGGCTGGCAGGAGCCTGGGGGGAAAACCCCAAAGCGGCGGCAGTCTGAGCGCTCAACCGGCTGCCACTTTAGAGTTTCCCTGCAAGCTCCTGCTAGCCGGGGTCTGAGCTGCCGCTGCCAGCCTGGGTTCCCTACAACCAGGCTGGCAGCAGGAGCTGACTGGGGCAGAATAGGCTGGGGGGGCCACCAACGATCACAGTAGGGGCCCCCAAAATTTCTGTCGCTGGCCCTGGAGCCGGCAGACAGCCCGCCCGCTGCCTGGACCCGGGCGGCACCGGGGAGCCGGCAGACAGCCCGCCCGCTGCCTGGACCCTGGCGGCATCGGGGAGCCGGCAGGCAGCCCCCGAAAAACGGATTTGGGATGCATCGGACTTGCTCATAAATTTTGTCCGTTGCATCCGAAGTCCGTTAAATCGGGGTTTTACTGTATGTGAAAGGAAAAGATCATGCTGTTGAAGTTTCTTGCAGCACCCTTTAAAATAAATATATAAATAAAAGGCAGTATTTTTGTTAAAACCTCTTTAAGATTTTACTTGCACTTGCTTTTTCCTAATGTGGAAAAAGAACTATTTCACTTGATGGGGGTAGCGTTGCTTTATGAATTAATCCAAACTGGAGCATACAAAAGGGTCCATACTTTAGAAATGGATTTACTTCCATTTGGAGGATTGGATTGAGTCAATTGCCTGATTGTTTGCCTAGTCTCAGTCTGTTAATCTAATCCTTGTACCCATGAGAATTAAATATCACGGTGATAGGCACTCTAAAAAGACCGAAGACCGATAGCCAAACATCTTAAATTATATAAATAGCTGCTATTATGAGTAATTAAAATTGGCTTTAACCTAAAAAGTAGAGGCGCATTACATAAGAGAAAGTGCATAGCTTTGTAATGAGGCTAGCATAGACTGCCTACTGAGAGTTGCATTTTAAGTACATGTTAGGACAAATGCACATTGCCTCAGGTGATATTAAGTAATGAGACTGAAGCCTGAGTCAATTTAACCATCCTAGTTAGTATGCACTCTTAAAATGCACCGACAGGCTGGCGTATCTCTTTGATTGCAACTTGAAATTTCTGTAGAAAACGAAGGAAAAAAGACCTATTTAGTGGATACTAAGGGCGTATATATTATGTCACAGACAAACAATCTAGAGTTCTAATTGTAGCTTAGGTTCTTGTGATATTGTATAACTTGTAGTAATGTGCTTTCCTGGATTAAAAGAAAATTTTATTTTATAATGCTTGCTTTGTTTACTGTGCCTGGGTTGATTCATTATGGAACTACTTTTAAAACCAGCGTGAACCCTGATTTGAATGGTGGTTACTGTCTGATATTTATGCCTGATATTTTTTCAGACAATAATACTACAACTACACTGAGACTACTGCAATTTCAGATTTTTATGGTGTCTTGTATTTTTGTGCACATTCAACGCTGGATAAAAGTTTTGAGATTTGAGCAAAGACAGTTGTAAAATTCTGAAGGGTGTTGGTGAGAGAGAATTTGTATTGTTTGCTGGAGAATATGTAATGCAGAGCCAGTCAAAAGAGTAATTGTCATTGGAATGACCTCTCCAGTTGACAATTTGATGCACACTTTTAGCAATATAGGAAAAGATAGAAGAAGATGATGGGATGACAGGAAAAGGCGAAGCAGCCTCAGAAGCCAATACAAAAAAGGGAAACATTTTAAAATTGCAGTGGATTTGGTTTTGGAAGGGGGTCTCACCTATGGGGCTGGTGTTTTTCTCCCCCACTATTAGGTATTGGGTAAATTCTTCCCTCCCTGCAAATCTTGATTTGTGACCCTGAGAGGAGGAAGTCATGAGACTGGGATAGTGGCCTTTAAAGTATAGTTGTGTGTTTAGCTTTTCTTTTAAAAAGTGTTTTGGGTGGAGTTGGAGTAAGAATCACTGAATTTTGGAAGATACTAACAAAAATACCAATCAAACACTAGTCTTGGTAGTTTAGAAAGAAAGAGATCTTTCTTCTATGGTGTTTGCATTACATGAAAAGGGAATGGGTGATTAGAAGACTCCAACTGATTCAAATTGTAATGTCTCAAGAGTTGTTTTGAAATCATTATGGAAGAGAACAGAAAAAGGAAATTGTAGACCGCTCTTTCGAAACTGCCTGTTCCTACAAGGAAAAAATTTCTTTTAAAGAATAGGTAGCTTATCTGAGCAATCAAGGAGTTGCTTGTTTTTTCAAGTCTGAGTGCTTTGAAGCTGTTGGCTTGTTGATAAAATTGTGTGTGAAACATTTATTTCATAAAGACCCTTAGTTAATCAACAATTAAGTTTCAGCGGGTGTTTCCATTATGAATCCCAAGTTTCGGGTTTAAAATTTGACTCTCATCTGACAAACTATCAATATACAAATGATCGACCACCATATGTTTATAATTCAGATAATTATCTAGTTATCTACAGTTGTGGTTCTTGATGTTTAATATATTTTTGAATCCAGATCCACTATTTTACTGAGTGCGAGTGAATGCCCCAAAATGATTGAGCCTATGTTCTGCAGGATTCCAGAATGCTGGCTGGCAGGGCTTGCTCACAATAGTTTCACTTTGAATAGCCCGACATCAAAGTTACTGCTGCACAGCCGAATAATACTTGTAGAGAAAGAAAGAGAGAAAGTGAGACATAGGTAAAGGAGGAAGATAATTTCAGCTGGGATTTGAAATAAATTGAGTTAGCTGGGCAAAGTGACATAGTAAGGCTAGTTCCAACATCCAAAGCTTTTGAGGAGAGCGTGGTATGCTCACGATGGTGAGAATGAAGGAAGGGACAAAGGTCAATGCTGGGTCACCAAAAAAGTGTGTGAAGAGAGACTGGGTCTGTCATAAGTGTGAAGTGCCTTAGAATTACTGTTTTACCTGTGAGGGGTTAACCTGAAGCCAAAGAAGCTATGACGTATTAATGTAAATTTCTAGGGACAAAGGAGTGTTAGTTTCACTTCTTCTGTCCTGGGCTATTGGGCTGACTGCATCTCTCCTCTCTCCCAGCTTTGGGAGCATGTAATCTCTTTCATATTCATCTCTTTGAATAAGTTGCAAAGTTAGACTAACAGTAAGTAGAGTTGTTGATTGTATATGCTTTGTAATCAATCTTTGGTGTCCTTAACCTTATCAGGGAGAGAAATCTCAAGGGAGGGTCTAAGGCTAGAGAATTGAGTAACTATAAAGTCTGTGTAAGTGTATGCGTTTTCCTCTTTTCTTTAATAAACCTTTTTTTGGTTATCAAAATTGTCTGGTAATTCTAGTGAAGGGATCCTAGCTTTGGATCAGGCAGCTCATGGTTAGTGAGGGTCTGTGTGCTTGAATCTCTCCTAGGTAACAGGGGGGAGGGGCTGTGGCTCGGAGTCTGTGTTCTTTTCTCTTTCAGGTGGCTTAAGGGAGAGAGGGGGGTTTCAATGTGCCCCACTCCATGGTCTTGGAGAATCACATTGATGGTGGCAGTGGGTCCCAATCCCCAACTGGAGAAGTTTGGGTTTTGGGGGGAAAAAATTTAACTTAGGCTGGGAAAGTAACTTAGTTATTTGGTCCTGCATATAAGAGACCCCCACACTTTTACCCTAGAGCAGGGGTCTCCAAACTTTTCAGCCCGAGGGCCGCATTAACTATTAAATAGCGGTTCGGGGGCCGACAAGATAAGAGGGCGGGGGGGGGGGGGAGGCGGGTGTAAGAGGGCTGGGGGGGGGCAGGGCCGGCGACAGGAATTTTGGGGCCCCGTACGGCAGACCATACGGGGCCCCCCCCGCCAGTCTCCCGCCGCCCGCGGCCCCCCCCGCCCCCGGCCAGTCTCCCGCCACCTGCGCTCCCCCCCTGCCTCCCGCGCCCCCCCCCGCCAATCTCCCGCCGCCCAAGGGCCCCCCCCCGCCGGTCTCCTACCTCCCGCGCCCCCCCCCCCCGTCTCCTGCCTCCCGCGGCCCCCTCCCCCCGGGTCCCCACCCACCCCCCAACTGACCCACCCAGCCAGGTCTCTCACCCCAAAACCTCCTTTCCTCCACCCCCCCCCCCAACTGACCCACCCAGCCAGGTCTCTCACCCCAAAACCTCCTTTCCTCCAACCCCCCCCCCCCAACTGACCCACCCAGCCAGGTCTCTCACCCCAAAACCTCCTTTCCTCCCACCCACCCCCCCCAACTGACCCACCCAGCCAGGTCTCTCACCCCAAAACCTCCTTTCCTCCCACCCACCCCCCCCAACTGACCCACCCAGCAGGGTCTCTCACCCCAAAACCTCCTTTCCTCCCTCCCACCCCCCCCCAACTGACGCACCCAGCAGGGTCTCACCCCAAAACCTCCTTCCCTCCCACCCACCCCCCAACTGACGCACCCAGCAGGGTCTCTCACCCCAAAACCTCCTTTCCTCCCACCCCCCACCCCCAACTGACCCACCCAGCAGGGTCTCTCACCCCAAAACCTCCTTTCCTCCCACCCCCCACCCCCAACTGACCCACCCAGCAGGGTCTCTCACCCCAAAACCTCCTTTCCTCCCACCCCCCACCCCCAACTGACCCACCCAGCAGGGTCTCTCACCCCAAAACCTCCTTTCCTCCCACCCCCCACCCCCAACTGACCCACCCAGCAGGGTCTCTCACCCCAAAACCTCCTTCCCTCCCACCCACCCCCCAACTGACGCACCCAGCAGGGTCTCTCACCCCAAAACCTCCTTTCCTCCCACCCACCCCCCCCAACTGACGCACCCAGCAGGGTCTCACCCCAAAACCTCCTTTCCTCCCACCCACCCCCCAACTGACCCACCCAGCCCGGTCTCTCACCCCCCCAACTGACCTGCTCAACCCGGTCTCTCCCCACAGACCGGTTCGCTGCGTGGCTGTGCGGCGCGTCCCGGCCCCAGCTCCCAGCCGTCCCTGCAGCCGAGCACGTGGCGCGTCCCGGCCCCGCGGCTGGCGGCGGCGGCCGAGCGCGCGGCGCGTCCAGGCCCCGCGGCTGGCGGCGGCGGCCGAGCGCGCGGCGCTTCTTAGGCCCCGCGGCTGGCGGCGGCGGCCGAGCGCGCGGCGCTTCCAGGCCCCGCGGCTGGCGGCGGCGGCGGCCCGCGCGGCGCTTCCAGGCCCCAGCGCGGAGCCAAAAATATCTCCGCGGGCCGGATGAGAGGGCCTCGCGGGCCGCATCCGGCCCGCGGGCCGTAGTTTGGAGACCCCTGCCCTAGAGTTTAGAGTAGGGGAAGGGTATTCTCTTACAGAAATAAATTGAGTTAGTTGGGCAGAGTGACATAGTAAGGCTAGTTCCAACATCCAAAGCTTTTGAGGAGAGCGTGGTATGCTCACGATGGTGAAAATGAAGGAAGGGACAAAGGTCAATGCTGGGTCACCAAAAAAGTGTGTGAAGAGAGACTGGGTCAATGAGAGAAGCTGATGTATATCTATGGAGGGCTTTTTTTAAAAAGAGGGCAGTGAGGTTGTTTCAGGATGGGAGGGATCTGGACGTACATATTTCTCTATAAATGGGAGGAGGCAGGCAACTGCATTTAACACATGCTACAGATTAGCTGTCATTTGGAGAGGCCACAGAAAAGGTACTGCAGTAGTCAAAGTGAGAGGAAATTAAGACGAGATGTGGGAGATTGAAACTATCAGAGTCCAGGATGATGCCAGGGTTACTAATTTAGTGGAATCGAGCCAATTCTGTGCAATTGATAAACCTGAAATTGGTCCAGAATGTTATTTTCAAAGGTGTCTAGAGAGAGGAGGAAAGCCTACTTTGCTAAGGAAGGGAAAAATTGAGATATGACTGGTTAAAGAATAGTGGTAAAGTTACAGGACAAACACGAACAAGATGTTTGGAATAAATTCCAAAGCAGATGGAATTTAATGTCACAAAAATTGTGTACTGATATCGTCCTGGTCTTCGGAGGTAACCCGAGATAGAGTGCACTGGCAATCATAAAGAAGAGTGAGATCCAAATCAGAGATAAATGGCTACAATAGATAGCTATAGATCTATATACTGCATTTGCCCGTAAATGCTACCTTAGAATCCAGACACAAGTCAGGGATCAAGAACTGCTAAGGCTGTGAAATTTGTTGACTGAAAACCTGGGCATGCTCAGTAATGCGAAACAGATACTGCAGCTACTACAATAGATGCTTGCTTCTGCCTAACACCACCACCTCTATTTTGTCTGGATTGTGTCTGAGCCTCAGGCCCCTGCTGAATCAGGCATTGGGAAAGCAGAGAGATGTACCATTTAAGTCTTGTGGAAAAGACTTTGAAAGGTATATTATTTCTCTGCTTGTGACGTTGCAGCCCAAATGGCCTCACATGCATGTTGAATAGGGATTATAATCTTTCAGAGCATTGCAAAAAAGGCTTGAGATAGATGAGTAATTGCCCATACTGCTTTGGGTTACCTTTGATGAAAGGAGAGAACTATTGAACTGTGATCCTAAGATCGCATTCTGCCAAGCTAGTGATTGTAGTAAAACAATAAAATAAAAGCTGGCCTGAGACATGAAAGGCTATTGGTACATCTGAAAATGTCAGACTGGACACCTAACCTCTATTTATCACTCAAAACTAACAAAACCAGCAGGGACTTTGTATCCTATGCTATGGGATTATTCCTTAAAGTGGGCATATGGTTTCCATATTGGAGTGTGATTATACATATGGCCATGAAGCCCTGAGTGGTTATTTGATTGGTTTTCAAAGAATGTCACTTCCCCCTGCTTGCCAGCGTTTTTTTATTTTAGCGTACGTTTGGTCAATTTAGTGTTGCCATTGTGGAGGATTGTGCAGTTTGGTCTATGACTTTTGTGATGTCTGTATGCCAGTGGATAAGAAGTGACAGAATATTATCTGATCTAATAATTTACAGGCACCTATAGAAATAATAAACTCGTATGAAAAAGTGAGCCGTCAGTCTTTTGAACTAAGCTGCACAGTGATTGCAGAGAGTTTTACCCTGAAGCTTTTTTGACTCTTGATCTTTTATTTTGTCTCTTAGGCACACCACTGCTAGTGAGGAGGAGCAGTGACCCAGCACTGGGCCCACCTGCTGGCTTCCACCCAGGTGCCGCACACCCCACCGACAATAGTCTGAAATCTGTTGTTGCTGTAAGTATCATGTCATTTCTGTTTTAAGAAGGGTGAGATTGTTTTTACGTGCATATATATAGCACTTTTGATTTGTGAAATAAATTAATTTGTCCTTGAAACAGGGGTATCAAGCTCATTCTATGGAGAGGTCTGAATTCTATTTATGCTCTGTTAGAGTATAATGTTTGGATTATATAGTATCTTTAATTCACAGAGAGTCTCTTCTCTTATTAATGGGAGATTTAAGTAAAGAGTGAGACTAAAACTGTGACTTTTGTGCAGTAGCTGAACTTTTAGTAATTATCCTCATTCATTATTTGTCCAATTCCATATAGTCTAATTCAGGATAACTCAGTGGCAAAATATTCTCTTTTTAGGACCACCACTGTTTGTATCCTTTGTTTTCTTCAGCCTCCTTTCTTTCTGTGCTTCCTTTCCTCTTTTCTTCACTCTATTTCTTTTCTCCTGCAGCATCCAGTCACCATTCTACGAGGCCTTCACTTCCATCCACTTCCTGATTTTATAGGCTGTTTAATTGCTGATCACTTTCATGTTGATATAGCTGTTCTCATTAGGCATTAGTGCTAACATAGAAATAAGATTAATGGAATGGCCAGGGAGTTTATACCTCACAGGACTATTGTTTCAGTCTGTGTGCAGAATCATGAAAACAACACAGTTCGGTTACAGTTGGGTCGCATTTGGAGTTTATATTTGCAAATATAAGGTAAAAAACTTTTTTTAAACATAAGACATAAAAATATTTCAGATGGGTCACACAAATATATCATGCAGGAGAGAGTGAGTCTGTGGGCCTGTTTTTTTCTCAAAAAGCTCAATGGGCCTGATTCTGCACTCCTTACCTTTGTTATATGCTGGTGTAACTAATGACTTACAGTATTAGAGAACTGAAATAACACAGCAGCGAATCAGACTACATATGTAGTAAGGCTATGTATGCTAATCTTAATTTGCAAGTGCTGCAGACTAACACTGTGTATTATCTCTTTTGATGGATTTTATTTAGCTGTCCATTGAGCCTGTTCATATGATAAACTCTTTTTACATCCTATTTTCTCCAATGCATCCTAGTTTATAGAGTTGCTGTGTTGATTGTTTGCTAAGTAGTATGGTTAGAGTTTGTCAGAGATCCTCATGTATATAATATCCTAGTTCAACACTCTACACGGTCAATGTCCTAATTCAGTTGTCAGCTCTTTTTAAGCGGAGTTAGATTTTCCTTTTCAGATGATCATTGCCAACAATGAATTTTAAAGGGTTAACTTAGTTGATTCACACAAATTCTCAGTGCTTTAAAACACCTTCTTTTGGTTGAGTCCTTGAGTGGGCTGCAAAATAGGCACAGTGGTACATCTGCACCATAGATGGTCATCAGGGGCAAGCTGGTCATTTTCACAGCTGAGTAGGGACAATCATTGCTTTTGGCACATGGAGCAATTGTGAATAAAGTGAGTAGGGTGACCAGATGTCCCGATTTTATACGGACAGTCCCGATTTTGGGGTCTTTTTCATATATAGATTTCTATTATCCCCCACTCCCATCCTGATTTTTCACATTTGCCCTAATTGTGATGTAAGCATATTTTTGAATATTTCTGTTAAAATCACCATCAATGAAATAGTTAACAATGTTAAGATTCAAATGATCATCTTTTGTGTTGAAGATTTAACACCCAATTGAGCAATTGGTGACTAGGGCAGCTCAGACCTCTCATCTATTCTGTAGACTCAGAAAGAGTTTAACTATACCAGACCTAGCTCCATCGCTCAGGGCTGTGAAAAATCTCTGGTATGTAGTTAGGTTGATCTAACTCCTCCTGTAGATGTAGCTAGGTTGATGGAAGAATTCCTCTTGCAGTGACAGAAAACTCCCTTTTGTTGCTGTAAAAAGTGTCTAGGCTACAATGGTGTAGGTGGAGCTGTGGTGCTTGTAGTGTAGCCATACCTGTGTCAGTTCATATTTTCAGGGTTTTCTTTGCAACCATGAGGGCTAGAAAGATGATTTTTTTTAGAACTCAAAGGTGAGATTCTGGGGTAAAACTCTGCAGCAAATGTGAATTTCTTGGCATTAAAGAATACATGGGACTCCTATCTCTTCACTCTCGACAGATGGGAGACATAGAATGGTAAAGTGGGTGCAACAAAAAAACCCAAGCACCTAATAGTGGGGAAGGGCATCAGATTTTTAAATATCATCTATTGCCTTAAAAGCTCTTCTGGTGTCAAGAATACAGAGAGGATAACGGTAATGTTTTGTGATATAAAAAATGTTCTGGTATAGTACTTAGTGCAGCCTCTTTTTGTTGCAGCAGCACAAACAAGCCCACTTCCTAGAACTTGCATAGTTAATAGTGCTGATGCACAGAAAGATGCTTTGTCCAAAAAGTTATTGAATTCAAAATCATTATTAGCTAAAGATTGTTTTAGAACACGGGGAAAAAAAAATCAATCTCTGGCAAACTGAGAAATGCAGTATCAAAAACTTAATTTGAACATCTGTAAGATCTTTCAAACGTATACTAAAAATTATTTTAACAAAAATTACATTGTTCTGTCTTCTGCTGTTGGAAATCTAAATTATCCCCCCTGCGCCCCATGTAACATTGATTTAATTTACGTTACCTTCATGACTGCAGAGCCAAAGGTAAATTACATCTGGTTATCCCTAACAGATGATGCCAATTTAGAACACTGTGTGTAATACAAATAAGTATACATTTTCATGGCGCAGTTGACTTCCCTTAACCACAATTGTAAATGTAAAGCTTTTTTTATAATTAGCTTGGTTTATGCTGACATTTGGACTAAGAGTAGAGAGAAATAAAAATTAGTGTAGAATATATAGTTCAAAAAGTTTTATCAATTTGCTATATGGATATGTATTTACTAGCATTCTGTTAGTATCTATATGGATATGTATTTACTAATATTTACAACATTCTGTCTGTATGTACTGTTACATTGCTGTACAAATATATTTCCAGATCTTGAGGTGTATTATCATTTGAGTTGCAATGGAAATGAACACTGATTTGACTTACAAAGAATACACTACAAACAGACATGAGAGAATATTATAGAAAATAAAATAACTAGAGTTGTTGATTAATCTCCGTTAACTCATATGATTAACTCAAAATTAATTATGATTAAAAAATCATGATTAATTGTGATTTTAATTCACAGTTAAACAATATAATACCAATTGGAATATATTAAATATTTTGGATGTTTTTCTACATTTTTCAAATATCGTGATTTAAATTACAATACAGAATACAAAGTGGACAGTGCTCACTTTTATTAATTTTAATGACAAGTATTTGCACTGTAAAATTGATAAAAGAAATAGTGTTTTTCAATTCACCTCATACAAGTACTGTCGTGCAATCTCTTTATTATGAAAGTGCAATTTAGAAATGTAGGTGGTTTTTTTGGTTATATACTGCACTCAAAAACAAAACAGTGTAAAATTTTAGAACCTGTAAGTCCACTCAGTCCTGCTTTTTGTTCTTCCAATTCCTAAGACAAACAAGTTTGTTTACATGTACAGGAGATAATGCTGCCCGTATTATGCCTTCTTATTCACAATGTCACCAGATAGTGAGAACAAGTCTTTACATGGCACTTCTGTAGCAGGAATTGCAAGGTATTTATGTGCCAGATTAGCTTAACATTTGTATGCTCCTTCATGCTTCAGTCACCATTCCAGAGGGACTTGTATTAGGTGAACTGAAAAATACAATTTCTTTTTTTTATAGTGCAAATATTTGCAATCAAAAATAAATATAAAGTGAGCACTGTACGCTTTGTATTCTGTGTTGTAGTTTAAAACAATATATTTGAAAATGGAGAAAACATCCAAAAATATTTAAAGGTATAATTTCATGGTTTATTGAGACACATGCAGTAATTTAATAAAGGAAATTCTGCCTTGGAATTCTGGTGAAAAATCACATGTCAAGCTCCACGTTCACTGTTTATAATGCCCGTAGGACCTAAATGGAAGTGGTTATATTGTATGGTTGTTTTATCTGTAACACATATATAGAAAATTAGTAGGTCATAATATGTGATAACCGAAAGAACACAATGGTTTGAGCATTGGCCTGCTAAACCCAGGGTTGTGAGTTCAATCCTTGAGGGGGCCATTTAGGCATATGCGGCAAAAATGGGATTGGTCCTGCTTTGAGCAGGGGGTTGAACTAGATGATTTCCTGAGGTCCTTTCCAACTCTGAGATTCTATGATTACAACTAATGTTTAAACCAGAAGTAACCAGATAGGTTACAACAACCTAATCTAAAGTATATTTTTCTTGAAATTCACAAGATGCAGGTTAGAAGCTTCCATGTGATATCACATAAATATTACTGCTATAATGATGTTAAGTGTCATAACTTTCAAAGAAATGCCAACAGATATGTCAATATAAATTGTTGGAAGTGGCGGTAAAGGGATACTGAATACATGTGAGTTTGCAATAGAATGCCTTAATGTGTGAATATGGATTACATTTGGTGCAGCCAGTATGCTTTACAGCAGTGGTGGGCAACCTGCAGTCCGTGGGCTGCACATGGCCCACCAGACAGTTTGTTTACATTTGCGTGGCTGCCCACAGCTCCCATTGGCCAGGAATGGCGAATCACAGCCACTGGGAGCTGCCAGCAGCTGTGCAAATGTAAACAAACCGTCTGACGGCCCACTAGTGGATTACCCTGATGGACTGTGTGCGGCCCGTGGGACGCAGGCAGGGCCATTCCTAGCTATTCTGGAGCCCTATGCAGGCACCCCGTGGGGGTAGGGCCCAGGCCTATGTTTGGCGGGGGGCTGGCCCCAGGTCTCTGTGGGGGGCAGGGCTGGCTGGCTTGAAGAGAATGGGGGGGGGACCGCCCCCCAGCACTCACCAGCAACATGACTGTGGGCAGGTCACTGCACTTCCTGCAACTGGTGAGTGGAGGCCCAGCCCTGCTGCAGTCCTCAGGGAAGTGGGGGTGGGGCTGGGCAGAAAGGGGCAAAGCAGGGTGGGGTGTGGGTGGAGTAGGGGGCAGGGCAGGGGTAGGGACCGGGGCAATGGGGAAGAGGCAGGGCAGGGGCTGGAGCAAATTTCCAGATGCCCTACGGAGCTGTGTACTTTGTGTATGGGTAGGGATGGCCCTGGCTGCAGGTTTCCCACCAATGATTTACAGTTGCTGCTGGATCCGTAAGCCGCGGGGGGCGGGCTGATGTACACCGCGAGGGCGGCAGTCAGGCTGTCTCCAGCAGCATGCCTGCGGGAAGTTTGCAGCTGCCGTGGATTCGGCGGCATTTTGGCGGCAGGGACGAGGCTCCAGGACCCGTGGACCTCGTGCAGAAACACCACTGAATCCGCGGTACACCGGCCCACCCGCAGGCATGCAGTGGAACTTCCGCTCTTGGGGCGGCAAAAAGCTTAGAGCCGCCCCTGGTTACAGTATAAAAAAAAAAAAAAAAGAATCTGAAATCATTGATGGAAGAAATGTTCCAACCAAAATCTGAATCCAAAATCATAATCCCATTGTATCTGGCGCAAGATATCATAGTTTGATAAACCCACAAGCAAGGTTCACTTTGAGAAATCCTGGCCCAAGTGAAATTAATGAGAGTTTTTCTAGTGACTTCAGTGAGGCCAGGATTCCATCCACAGTGAACTCTCTGTCCTGATTTGGGGACATATTATGACTTCCTTTGTCTTGTTCCATGAGAAGATGTTTAGCTGACCTCTGAGTTAATCAACTGGCTGTTTAAATTGCATTTAATCCATATTTTAAAGATTAAGGAGTCAGATCAATTTAAGAGCTGCTTTCGTGGCTCAACCCAGTCTCAATTTTTTGCTAAACATGTCAAAACTGGTCTCATTTTATGTACTGTGGACATATAATTTGCAATTTTGGATAAGGTTCATATTTAATCAGAACCTTTTCATGTTTCAAGTCCTTGTTAAAAAGGGTCAAAACCTCCTCTAGTTCTTCCACCGTTAATTGTGATTTTAAAGTATCAGCCTTCGTGATTAAGTGTCTGAAGATTAGCATAAAGTGAGTGTGTGTATGCACCAGCCCAACTCAATTGTTTGTTCCCTTTACATATAATTCTATATAGATGTGTAAAAATAGATGTAAATTAATACTGCAATTCAAAGCTTTTATTTGACGTAAAGATTTATCAATAGTTTTTTCCAAAATAAAAAAGACATAAATATTGTAAGAAAAAATGGGCAAACATTGTGTTGCTTAATCTCATTATTTAAAAGTACTGCAGGGCAGAAAAGGTCTTTTTTGACGCAGTGATTTTAATAATAGTTGTAGACTTTGTAAATCCAGCAGTTCAAGCTGGATTCTGACAAGACTAGAGCTAGGAGACGGAATTGCAATAAGGCTTTTTCATATAGCTTTGTTTTTAAAAGATAAAACCTCTGTCCAATATGTTTACCAGGGCCAAACATTTACTCACGCTGGTCAGTACAGACCGTTTTAATTTCTGGTGTTTTTGTACATGATAGAATATAAAGCTGAAATTCTTCCACGCCTCTAGGAGCTGGGGCTTTAGGAAACACACTAAACATCATGAGACTTGCGATAAAATTGTAAGAGCTGGAAACATTGGCAGGGTATTACACTTGATTTATTTCATGAAAGAAGGGGGAGGGAGGATCATATTTTTAGGATTTGCGCAATTGACTGAGTGACACCTCACTTTGCGATTATGAATGAGGTGGGACAAGGACATACTGCCGTCTACTTCCACGTTCTTCCCTGGGTCAAGAAGGACCCTAGAAGAGCCCAGGGGAGTATCTGAGGTTGCCTTTGCCTTGCACCCTCAATAGGGAAGCCAACGTTAAAAAGGACAGTGGGACATATGAGCCTCACTGGGGGAAAGCCAAGCACAGGCAGCAGCCCAGTAGAGCGTGGGTGTCCATCGACTGCACTGACCACCAAACCTGAGAAGTTCAGAGATCATGTGTAATTGTATTTTCAACCTCTGCAAATTCCACTGTAAGTGGCATCTCCTGTAGGCTGAACCTATTGTATGGTCAGAGTTTGAGAGCATATCACTAAGCCCTCCCTCCACTAAAATCTGCCTTCTGATCAGATGTGACAGTATTCGAGACATAGCAAACAAAAGTGTGGGGTATCTTTTGTGTAAATTGTCAGGACATCTAATGGGGGTGCTTATTCTGATGTAGGAAAGAAATGCACCCAGGAACATTTCTTATTTCTTGGATCCCACATTCCCTGGTACAACAATAAACTAAGTGGAACAATTGAATTGAGACAATTTGATACACAAAGCCTAGATCTGTGAGACCCAGGTTTGCAAACTGATTTTTCCACGTCCTTGCTTGAGTGTCCAGACTGCATCGGAAACCTGGGCCTCTCAACCATTTTGACACGTCCATACTACACCACAAGACCCGGGTCAGACTTCAGCATCCATGAGTGTATATAGTTGTATCCCAGGATTTCTAGTACCCTCACCAGATGAAGCTGCTCTAGGTCTTCTTTCATAGTGGATTCTGTAAGAACTTGTCTGTCCGTCCGTCCGTCCGTCTGTCCAATGGGAGTTGACCGGAAGTGTTTTGGGTGGTGCAAATGCGTCCAGCTGAGCCAGTTTTTCAGCAGCTGGAGCCAATGTGGATCCAGACTCAGTGAAAGTATGTCTACACCTCACACACCAGTCCTATTTTGGGAAATGGGCAGAGCATCTGTGCGATGTTGATGGACATTTTGGAGGCAGTTTTTGAAGTGGCAGAGACACCTCTCAGGGCAATACTGACATGCCAGCTGTGGCCCAGCTGATGCTGCTCTTGCTTGTTGTCTTATCTGCAGATTCCCCACCCCCCACCCCAGTGTAGAGCAGCACTTCTGAAGCACGGCCACAGACAGACTTGTGGCATCACATTGCCATGAGGACCTGGGATGATCAGCAGCATGTCCAGACCTCTTGCATGAAGAAGCAGATGTTTCCACCCTTATGTAATCAGTTTGCCCCCTACTCTTCAGCATCAGGACACAGGCATGACAGAGGCCATGATGGTCTCTATGGCTACCTGGAAGCTGCCTACACCAGCCTGCTGTAGGTCTGTGGCTAACTAGTTTGGAGTTAGCAAATGAACTGTGTGGTTGTTGTGGCAGAGATCTGTGAGGTGATCAGAACTGTGATGCACCCAAACAGGTGGACATTACAAATGTTCCTGAAATCATTGCTGGCTTTGAGAGATTGGGCTTTCCAAACTGCACAGGGGCCATTGATGGGACTCGTGTGCCTGTGGTTTGCCCATGACAAGGAGCACATGAGTACAGAAACCGCAGAGGGTACTACTCAGTTGTTATGGTAGGACCAGTGGACCCTGGGGAAGATTGATGGACATCGCTGTGGATGTGCACTGGCAGGATGCATGATGCCAGGTGTTCTGGAGAATGGGACTTTACCTTCATGGACAAAGTGAGACATAATTCCCACTGTGTGACATTATAAATGGCGTCACTGTCCCTACTGTTACACTTGGGGACCCGACTTACCTGCTGTTGCCATGACTTATGAACCTTTACCCTGATTTCAGAGGACCTGGCAAAAAAAGGTTCAGCTACACACTCAGTAGCTGTAGAATTGTGGTGGAATGTGCATTTGGCAGATTTAAATCCCATTGGTGCTGACTTTAAAACTGCTTGGATGGCAATGTCATCAGTGTAGTCACATGTTATTGTGATGTGCTGTGTTCTTCAAAATGTCATCAAGGAGAAGGAGCCGTTATGGGAACCACTAAAAATTATACAGACCTGGGGGTCCCCTCTGCCTCTGTTTTTCTGGGCTTTTCTGGTACGTTTTCCACATGTGGGCTGTGGCTGGACAGATGTGGATGAATGCACAGGGTGCATTTGTCTGTTGCATGTGTTCATTACCTGTGGCATGGTTCAGCCATCCCCTCTATTGTCCAAAGGACACACCGTCTGCAGGGTATGATAGCATGGAGGAGACTCAAGGTGTGGAGAAGATGCAGGAGCTGAAGGCAGCAGTGGAGCTTGCAATTGATAACCAAGACTGCAAGTAATCTGTCAAGCAACTCCTGCTGCTACTCTCAACGTCCTTTCTCCATGATTTCGTCCACCAGTTTCCTCTTGTGTTGTGCAGCCTCTGTTTTTCTTCCACCATTTGTGTATCCTTCTCCTTGTGGCCCTTGTGGAACTGTATCTGACGATTTATTTTATCTGGCAGCTTTCCCATCAATTCATCTTGGACTCTTACTCTTTGCTTGCAATAGGTTGGTCTGCTTCCCCTGATGCCATGTGTTTGCACTATGGAGGTGGAAAGACCTTGAAAGGAGAAAGAAGAGCATGTTGTCTGACCATGATGAAATATTACTATTTATCAGTCAGTGTATTTTATTCATACACGAAATAGCATTCTCCTTAGACATCCCTTGGAGCAGCACCGGAAACCATCACACATCATGGCAAGGCGCACATACAAAATTCAGTTTCACTTATGAGTGGTCTAGTCATTAGCTGTGTGTTTTCAGTCATGCCAGGTGGGACAAGCTCATTGATATTCTGGAGTCCCACAAATGGCAACATGGGAACTTCTGTTCCGTGCCAGCAGAGGACACTGTCAGTGCATGCTAAGGACATACTTAGGCCTCTAGTGACCAAACAACCTATCATGGAATGAAGGGAACTTATGAGTTACAGTGGGGGCCCTAAGTATGCTGTGCCTCACAACATCATCGACCAAATGAAGTGCTTACTCTTTGAGAACTTCGCTTTGTGATAGAGGAAGGTCAGGGAGCTGTGGCAGAGTGTTTGAGGGGGGATATATCAGCTCCAGGTTCATTGGGGCGTGGCTCCCTGTAGACTAGGGAAGCAGGCAGCAGGTTAATTAGGAGCACCTGCTGTCAATTAAGGCCTTAATAAAAACCCCTGCCTCAGGCAGACAGGTGTGGGTGTTTGGAAGGAGTTTGGAGGCGTTGGAGCAGAGAGCAGTTTGGAGGCGTTGGAGCAGAGAGCAGTTTGGAGGCGTTGGAGCAGAGAGCAGTTTGGAGAAGTGCTGTGGTGAGCTAAGAAAGACCCAGACCTTAAGTAAAGGAACACCTGGCTTGTGTAGAGAGAGGGTAGGAAGCCCCCCACAAGCTGAAGAGTAGGAGAGGGAAGTAGTCCAGGGGAAGGAGTAGCTAATCCCAGTGGTTTACCGCTATCCTCTGGGCCCCTGGGCTGGGACCCGGAGTAGAGGGCGGGCCCGGGTCCCTCCCTCTCCCCTTCTCCCCTCTAGGATACTTGTGGGACAGTTAATATCCTGTTCAGAGGCAAGAAAAAGGCTCCCTGAATTCCCCCACAAGAAGAGAAAGCGCAGGAGCCATCAATATCGTGGGAGTAATTTGCCACAGCTTTCATCACCAGTCAGCCATGGGCGAAGAATCGTGATAAAATCAAAAAGATGCTGATTTGGCAGAACAGGCTCTTTACAAACACGTCGTGTCCATGAACATACCCAACACACTGCCAGCCATGGGGATTGCTAAAACAGAGACGCTGCCACCCTCTGATGTAGTTTGGACGTGTATATTAAAGCCAGCAATGAACCAAATAGACTCTCCAGTTTTGTTTGGACTCATGACAGCCAGGTGTTTGAGGACTCAGTTTACAGGCAGGCTGGCATAGTGCAGGAGTGGCCGATGTATAAGGTGTGATGTATTACATGGGAGGATTTTGTGGAGTCACAACTCAAACAATCACTGTGTAACTAGTAAAAGGTTAATGATAACTGCTTCAACTTCCTTTTGTGTTGTCCATTTTGAATCCCATGTAGGCATGTGGGAAGGGGGACGGTGCTAAGTGAATAGCATGGATTCTGCCCCGAGTGGAAGCATACCAAAACCACAGCTTGTATTACTAACCTAATAGGTCCATATGCCAGAAATTCCTCCATCTCATCCATCTATCAATAAAAACAAACATGGCAGCAGAAACTTACCAGGCTTTGGTTCTGGCTCCAGCTCCGGCGTCTTTTGTTTTGATGCCAGTTCTGGAGAAGGCTGCTGCCAAGGCCCATCTGCAAATAACTCTTCTGAGCAGAGATCCAGTAGGTGCTTTAGCTGCTCCAGGAGCATAGCCTCGTCTGTTTCCACCCTCAGCTCTAGGATCGCTTCTTGCCTTTCGTCTGGTGGCTGGCTACCTTCCAGTGGTGCGTGTGACTGTGGAGGTAATATGAGGTATTCCATTCAGCAGTCATGCACCACTAGGTTCAGTGCTTGCTACAGTTCTCAATACCTGGTCAAATTCCTTAGAAACAGGCAGGAAGACAAGGTGTTCCCCGGGGTGCCATTAGCATCCTTGACTTTGTGGTACTCTGTCTTAGCCACTTGATTTGCTCGCTGCATTGTCTGACTGATCACCAGTGCCTTCAGCTGCTTGGATATAGTTTTGTAGTCATGATCATTTCTTGCGCTCTTACTGAAGTTGAATGTCTGTCTTGCCTCATGTCAGAGCTTAACCAGAATCTGTCTGTGTTTCTCTGGCCCGCTATCCATGTGCTTGATGCAGGATTTTTTTTTACTGCTGGCCATAGTTAATACATGAGCTGACATGTAATACTTGAGCATTGACTGTGTTTCCAGTTGAGCAGTATGCCCATATGCCAGAAATTCCTCCATCTCATCCATCTATCAATAAAAACAAACATGGCAGCAGAAACTTACCAGGCTTTGGTTCTGAAGGGTTAAATTCTGAGCAGCTGCATTTAAATCAGGAGATTGCTTTGCGTTCCTGGCACGGAAAATTTTGGGATTGAAGGAAAGTGGGATAGCGTCGGTAGAGTCTCTGTACCTGAGTCTGGTGACCTGGATTTGAGCTCTTCCCATGGTGAAAAATGCCTGGGCTTTGACCTGTGTCACAGCAAGGTTCAGGCTGTGTCCCAACCCTCAGCAGGGCCTGCGACCAGAGGGGTTCCTGACACGAGTCAGACTAATTTCTGTGTGGATGGGCTTAAAGCTGAGTCAGACTCCAGATTTAGTGTGAGGTGTAGACATAACCCAAAAATATTTCTATATAGATTCTAAACCACACACTTACAACGGTGTAGTGCTGTTTTTATATCATTTATACCCTATTCCTGTCTCTTATGCACGTCAAATTTTATTTATCTTTGTAGTTACAATGTGAACAAGAGAGATTATACTAGTCTGATATTCTGAGGTTTATCTAATAGTAGCCAGTTTGATTAAACTTACTTTTACATAGGGCTAAAAGGGGCTGTTACTGTATTGTACGTATTCTCAAACTTTTTGAGCTTCCCTAAGCTCAGAAAAAAAATTGCCCATTCCCATAATTTACGAAGACAACACAAAGAACTGAAAATGCTGTGCTTTGTAACAATACGAGTAATAAAGTAGAAGGCTGTGATCTATGTACAGTAGAACCTCAGAGTTATGAACATCTTGGGAAAGGAGGGTCAGGAACCATGTGGAGCCCAGTTCCTTGCCCCAGGAGAAGCTCTGGTTCCCTCTGCCCTAACCCTATGCTGAGTGGAGCTCTGGATATGCTCCAGCATCATTAGGTCCCTGGTCAAAAGACAAGCTACTGACACTTCATGGCGCACTCCCATGCCTCATAGTTTGAGAACCCCATTTGTATTATAATCCTCCAAGAGAAACCCTCCAAGGTACCTAAGGAGCATGGTAGAACACTTCCTTAGGCAGGACAGCAAGGTTGGTATGAGTATAGAGGACAGGCAAGAACTGTAGCACCCAGTCCTCTTCACAGAGAATGGCAAAGTTATTAGAAGTTTGTAAGACATGAAGAAATGTCAGTATCAAGTTCTCTGTAACTGCTACGCTTGAAACATTTGCCATTGCAGTGTATAGA
This sequence comes from Sternotherus odoratus, assembly GCA_032164245.1. Taxonomy (NCBI): domain Eukaryota; kingdom Metazoa; phylum Chordata; order Testudines; family Kinosternidae; genus Sternotherus; species Sternotherus odoratus. The sequence goes on along the minus strand of JAVMKO010000011.1, from coordinate 13,952,209 downwards.
ATATGTTGGAAGGTTTAAAAGATTTTTCTGCCACTCAGAGAATTTCTTCTCTGAACCGCTCATGTGTTTTAAAATAGAATTCTGATTTAGATGAATCCCATTTTTAAAGTAGCTACACTGTGTGTGCATGTGTGTGTGTTTATACTGTGGAAACATATATAGAATACTTATAATCAGTGTGAGAGCTTGTCAGTGTACTGTTTTTGATGTCTGATTAGATGATCATAGGGACATCTGGAGTGAGTTAGTTTTGAAGTTGTTGGCGTGAGGCACTGCAGAAGCCAAAGCTGTCTGGCAGTTAAAACCACAAAAAATGCTACTTTTTAAGGAATCTTTTATAAAGCATAGCATGCAACTAGCTGAGGACTGTCAAGTTAACAAAAGCTGCTGTTTCGTCCTGATTTTCCTCTTGTTTCTCAATCCTGTGCTAATTTTCCTTCTACCTTTATTGTGCAGTGTGCTATGGTATATGTGCCAAAAGGAAACCATATGTACTTCAGAAGAAAGGCTAGGAGATTAAAAAATTATGTTCAAATATTCAAAAAGATTTCTGTACAATTAATTGATTACCTGAAAAAGGAGGTGAAAGTGTCATGTGCTAGGGGTGGGGGATAAGCAGAGCGATGCTTTTCGTTCTTTGTGATTGCTTACAGTATTTGAACATCAGATTTTACTGTTTTTTCTATGCTTTTGAGTACCAGCTAGGGATTAGTGGAGATAAAAAGGCAAAAGTAAATACATTTGCATATGTTTTGGAATGGGCAGCTAGACCTTTTTGTGATATTTAATAAAAGCTAATAATTAACAATTGCTATTTTAGTAAAATTACTAGAGTAACATGTATGTTTACTCGCACTTTAAATGTGTACATCCAGTAGAAGCAATGGACATTATCCATCATGAACATATTACTTTCCAGAGTTCCCAATGAGAGAAACGTAGTTGGTTTTTATGAATATGTATGAACAAAAATATGTAATAAGTTTCAAAGATGGATGTTTGCTTGGTTCTGGAGCTCTATTTATTGTTAGTTTTCTTTTTCCTATTGTAAAATACTCACTGGATCTTCGCTCTTACTTCAAAGAGTCCTAGGACCTGATTTATTACCATCTTCTACCTTGTGCAGTTGTTCGTACAAATAGAAAACAGTGGAGAATCAGACTCCCTGAAAAACAAAAGAGAGCATGTTTTGGAGAGAAAAGAATAAAAATGCAGGTGAGGGAGATGAGACCTAGCTGACTAAAAGCATGACCAGCTTTCAATGCTGTTTACACATTACATCTCTCCACACATCTTAGAGGTCCTACAAGATATTATTCCTTCTGGGAAAGGTTTTTATAGGCAGTTTAGTTAATCATGAGTTTTATAAACTGTACCATCACTGGCTTATTGCACAGATGTTAAAGTAAAACTTTAGTAAGTTACTTGACTGTTGTTCTCCCTTCAATTTTTAAATTTCACTGTCAAGCTTGTCAGTGAAATTTAAAAATTGAAGGGAGAAAAACAGTCAACATGTCTCATGCAGTTCTCTCACTTACAAGCTTTAGAAACATTTTGTTAAAATAAAGTGGAATCTTACATGAGTCTGACCTAATAAAAAGGTATAGTTGTCTATCTGCTAGTCCACTCTGAGAGTAGTGGCAGAGGTCTTACTGAGTGATGCATTGGTAACCTCTAAGAAATGTATGGAATTTAAGAAAAACTGTTCTCAAGTGTTTTAGTATAACATATCTTAGGGTACGGCTACACTACCCGCTGGATCAGTGGGTAGCGCTCGATGTATTGGGGATCAATTTATCACGTCTCATCTAGATGCGATAAATCGATCTCCGAATCGACTCCTGTAGTCCACCTCAGCAAGAGGAGTAAGTGGAGTTGTCAGGGGAGTGGCCACGGTCGACTTGCCGCTATGGGGATGGTCAGGTAAGTCGACCTAAGATACTGCGACTTCAGCTACGCTATTCGTGTAGCTTAAGTTGCGTATCTTAGGTCGACCCCTTCTTCCCCCTGGTAGTGTAGCCCAGCCCTTAGTGTGCTGAAATTTGATGCTTATCTCTCAGATTCTGGGTCTTTTGGGGGAAGAGGAAGGTCAATTGCAAATGGGTTCAGTGGCTTTTTTCAGTCTCTAATTGACAAAGTGTACAGATACTCAGTGTTTAATTTAGCTCAGTGAGCTGTGTGTGTTTGGGAGAGTGAGCATGGATCCTTAATTACCTGTCCCTAGAGATTTTTCAAGTTTGGGGTTCAGTCATCATGGGTACCCACTGTCTCCCCTAACCTGTAGTTACAGGACTTGAAATTATCATGTTGGCCTGCCACTGTTCAGCACATACATGAGCACTGGAAAAATCCTGATTCTTGGCAGTCATAACTTACTGTAAGTTCATAGAGCAATTTAGTAAAAACCGAAATTAGACTATTCCTCCGAAGATTCCAGTTTTTACATCCTCTTTATACTTTTAATGTCACTTGCATTTGTATTTATATTCGTGACATACCAAAGCTGGAACTAATGATCTTAAGACACCTTTAAATTTGAAAGGCAGGTGGTGAAGGAGAATCAACAATCAGGACTTAGAGCCAAATATATGGCTTTGCTTGAATGTCGGATCCAAAACAAGGAGGAGAGCCTATTTTCCATTTCCAGTTTTACTGCAGTTAAAATGTCACAGGAGAATACAAATTTTGGCCCAAAATAGGAGAATCTTGCAATAATAGCTGATATGATCATGAGATTTCTGCAACTTTAGTTGGAAAAAAAATCAACTGGGAATAGCTATGAGATGTTGTGGTACCAAACATCACATTGACTTCAGCCCATAAACCTCAACTTAATCTAGATCTGAGTCCAGACACCTTGATCCCCATCTCTGATTTTTATTAGTAAAATATACAGATATGTATGATCATTTACCTACTTGAATTAGTCACTGATCATACAATCATTTGTGAGTAATATTTTAAATGCTTAAATTGCAAAACATAAGGGAATTTTTTGGAGTATTGTGAGACCTAAAATAGTTTCATATTGCTCTTCTGGCTAGTCAATAATTGTTGGCATCCCAACTATTGTTTGTTAAGCAATTGGCTGAGACAGGATAACATGACCCTGTAACCTACAATAAAAGAGCCTCTGCAGAAGGTAGGTCTGCTAGAGCTCATCTAAAGCTAAATAACCCCATATTTCAGGCAATCACACTTATTCTGCATTTAATACTCTTGGAGGTAAATTGGGCTCTTTTCCTTCCTCTCCTGCTGCTTTTTAGTATTATTAACCACAGTCTAATAGACTGTGGAAAAATTAAATAAAAATGACATGAAAATAGCATACATGCTAACTTTACTGAAAGAAAGGAAGGTCCTCCATTTCTGCTGGCCTAACGTAAGTCTAGGAAATACGATGACTGCTTTTCCAATTTGGATTTGGGGGGCAGGGGGGCTGCGAGACTGTGCAAGATCTGCTGTTCTTCAGACAGCAGAATAGACATCAAACAGAAAATGCTGCCTTGGGGTGAATGTGGTTCTCTGAGCAGCAATGCTGAGCAAGGGCCAGCTGTTCTCCATCCACCTCAACTTTTGACACTTTCCACAGGAGCTAAAATTAATTATCTGCTTCTGACCCAGGAGAGGCGTATTCCAAGGGGGATTTTATGAAACACTTAGAAAAGCTGCGAGAATATTGGGGGAAGAGGAAGGTCAAGGAACAAGACAAAGATTAAATAGTTTCTTAAACCATAAAAGGAGAAATATTTCCATTTACCAGTAAAAGAAATGATATTGCCTACTTGGTTTGAACGTTGAACCAAATCTTGAATGTGCCATTAACAAAGATACCAAACAGCCAGTATTCTTAGTAACCAATTTAATTATATAGTGCTCTGTCAGAAACTGATATTTCCTCTTCTCCAAAGAATTTTCCGCTCTTCTCATAGATGAGGTTTTTTTTGTTTGTCTTTTGTTTTATAGTCCTGTGTTCATCACACAGGAATATGGAATCTTCACTCAATCATAGGCGCAAAGGCATCTACAGTTTCCACATTCTTTCATAGGGGCATCCTTTTCTGGTTTAATGCTCTTAGTGAAAAGACAGAAGCACAAAACACAAGTATCTTGCCTAAACTAATACTTGGAGGGATTACCATATTACTTCACAAGTGGCAGAGCTATAGCTGGGATCTGAAGGTGACCGCAATGATCAAAAATCTTTGCCTAATGCCCAACCATTATCCTAAAAACTTTCCCCCTAGTCTTGTAGTTGAAGCAAGAAAATTAATGATATAGAGGTTTTTATAGAATTTATTTTGCTTTGTCAGTGTCCAGTTAATTTGTATGCAATTGCCATTTAAAAAAACAATAGTTTGAGAGAGAAATTAACTGCAGTATTCCACTGGATAAACCAAACAGGTATTTGTTATTGACAAGTAAAGTAAGATACATTTCTAATACTAATAAACCTTTGCAAACAAAAGAAATTGTGCTGTTGCTTAATGCCGTCTTTGTTTTTTTACTGAGGTGCCATGTACATAGATCACTCCAATTTTTGAGCTTTTACTATGACTATAGTATGTATTTAAAAATACAATGGTAACTATACAACATATTATCAAATTATAGGTCTCTGGCCTACTAACACTTATTACTCTATATAGTGTTTACTGCCACAAGTGGTCTCATTTACCTACTTTTATGAGTTTCCCAAATATAAGTTTTATCTGTAAATGGTTTGTTTTATTAATACCTGGTTAATGGCAACATTATGACCCTGACCATGGAAACACTTTCTGATTATTTCTTTAATTTATTAATTATTCATACTGAGTTTGACTCTTATCTTTCTTGCCATGAGCGCAGCCAGAAGGCTCCATATTTGGGGCGAGTTTGCAACTTTGAGGAAGTGTAGGGGTAATACCCAAAGACAAATGGCTAGTAAGTGAAATTTAAAGCTCAAAAAATTATATTTGTTTGGATATGTACAGTTTAATATTGATTTATTTTGCATTTTTAATAAGAGGAAATAATTTCAGCTTTTGGGTGGTGTATATTAGCTATCTCAAACATTGTTTGCAAGAGGAGCATCTTTAAGTGGTACATTATAGATTAACCAGGAATACAAGTCCTAGAACTTATTGGTTTCTGGAAACAAATCTGAGTACAGTAAACCCTCGATTTAACGGACCTCGATTTAACGGACTTCGGATGCAACGAACAAAATTTCTAAGCAAGTCTGATGCATCTGAAATCCATTTGTCGCGGGCGGGCTGCCGGCTCCCAGCTCCCGCCCAAGTCCCGCCACCAGGCGGGCTGCCGGCTCCCGGCTCCCGCCCGAGTCCCGGCAGCAGGCGGGCTGGCGGCTCCCGGCTCCCGCCCGAGTCCCGCCTGCGGGCGGGCTGGCTCCCGGCTCCCGCCCGAGTCCCGCCTGCCGGCGGGCTGGCTCCCGGCTCCCGCCCGAGTCCCGCCTGCCGGCGGGCTGGCTCCCGGCTCCCGCCCGAGTCCCGCCTGCCGGCGGGCTGGCTCCCGGCTCCCGCCCGAGTCCCGCCTGCCGGCGGGCTGGCTCCCGGCTCCCGCCCGAGTCCCGCCTGCCGGCGGGCTGGCTCCCGCCCGAGTCCCGCCTGCGGGCGGGCTGGCTCCCGGCTCCCGCCCGAGTCCCGCCTGCGGGCGGGCTGGCTGGCTGCCGGGTCCCGGCTGCCGCCCGGGTCCCAGCAGCCGGGACTCCGGCGGGCTGGCTGACGGGTCCCGGCTGCCACCCAGGTCCCGGCAGCGGTCGGGCTGCGGAGCTGCCGCCCTGACCCTGTGGCGGTCGGGCTGCTGCTCTGACAGCTCGGGTTTTTTTTTTAATTATTAAATAACGGACTTTTTCATTTAACGGACACCCCCTCGCCTGAATTAGTCCATTAAATGGAGGTTTTACTGTGTAATAAAAATTAAGAGGACACCAGGAGCTCTGTTTATTGGTCAAAACATGCTACATCATTGGAAAATAATTCTAAGGAATACTGTCCTGTGAGTGGTATCTATCAAGTGTACATTCACCTAATACATTGTATTACCAAGATGTATTGTAAATTCAGTTATTTTCTTCTCTCTCATATTTTGTTATTTGACAAGAGTGGACTAAATGTATGTATTTAGTTGGATTTAAATATATTAGAAGATGGTAGCCAACACTGTTGGCACCCCAGTGTCTTCATCAGTGATAAAATATAATTGTATTCTAGCAGCATTGAAATGATCATTCCAGCAGGAACTCAGCTGCCAGACACTGACCAAAACTCTTTTCCACCCCTTCCTCATCTAGGAAGCATTCCCTCAGCCCTCTCCAAACACTTTCAAACACGGGCCGTTTGCAATGTGCCTGAAGATCACCAAAAATAGGTTATTTGGCGACAAAGATGAGGGGACAAGTTCCAGAGCCCTGGAGCCCTCAGAGATCAGTTGAATGGTCACCCTCCCTCTCCTAGTGAGGAGGATTCAGCTCAGGTGTCCTTGCTAATCCGCAGGTGTGTCATGGCGTGAGAGGCAATCCCTCAGGCAGACTTGTCCCAGGCCATATAGGGCTTTTTATATTATAGTCAACACTTTGAACTCCACCCAGATCATTTAAAAACTGCAAAGGCTTTTTCTGATGTGGAATCACTTTGGCCCTGATGCAGCAAGGTATTCTTGCATATGCCTAACTTTGAGCATGTTAGTGGCCTAACTGCCACATGCATAATTATCTTGCTGAATTGAGACCTTAATCATTGGGGGTGGGGGGGGGTGTTGTTCAGTTAATTCAAGTAAACGAGAGGGTCTGAAATTTGGGATTAATTTTTTTTGAGCTCTCCCTGTTGGTAATTCTAATCGGAATGAGTGTGTGAAAAGCTTTCTGTATTCTACACACAACTGGCGTAGAGGAACAGAAGACTCCTGCAAAATAAGACAAATGGTACTGGAAGTGTTCAGCTTCTATTCTAATATGTTTTCCACACTGCAAATGGCACTCATGGGTTCATTATAGTGTGTGCTCTTGTAAATAGTTTTTTCTGACTCAAGGCTGTTGTGCCTTGCAATTTAAAGCAGATAGAAGCTGGCACATTTTTTCTGTTTTAATTTTACAAAGATGTCAGATACTAAAACTGTTCCTCATACTGGAAGTGCTTTGAAGTGGGGAGATAAACAAAGAGCTAAAATAAAATTAAAAGGAACTCAAACAACTTTTCATCTTAGTGCTTTTTGAATTAATCTGAATGGATGTAGTAGCCTTGTGCCACTGTAGTAAGTCTGCAGACGTTATCCGATCAATCTAAATTGAGTTAGTGTGTATGCGGTAAGCAGAAACAGGTGGAAATTAGTTTATCTGTTCCAGACTCTTTCTATTTACTTTGAACAGCGCAACATAAACTAGTTTTTAGACCTGATTAGTTTTGTTTATTTTCAGAGATGGGTGGAGGCAGAGCATGTGTTAGATCTATATTAGCTTTTAGGACAGGAAACCATTATAAAGTCATAGCTGCAAGTGCAACATCTTGAAGATCTTTCTATAGCTAAGTTTGAAATGAAGCAATCACCCTGGTCATCCTAAGTCTCATTTTTATAAACAACTGGATTTCTCTGCTCCTTCCTTCATGGTTAGGGTGACCAGAAGTCTCGATTTTTATAGGAACAGTCTCAATTTTGGGGTCTTTTTCTTATATAGGTTCCTATTACCTCCCTCCCCATCCCGATTTTTCACACTTGTTGTCTGGTCACCCTATTCATGGTATACTAACAAGGAGAAGAGAAATCAACCCCTTCCCCTTCTGACCCCCAGGATCTGGAAACATTAAGCAACTGCAGCCTAGAACAATAATCACCTCTGCCAGTTCTGCAAGTTTGCTTTTCTCCTCCATCCTCCACAGCAACTGACACAGGGAAGAATATGTTTAGCATAAGCAAATGGTGTTTTAGCATCAAATCTTATGTATATTTGTATACATATGTATATTTGTATGTATAGCACTAATTTTTCAGCTAAATGGGAATTAGGGATCCAAATCCCTTGGACAGCTTAGAAAATCTTAGCCATCCACATATAACCTCTGTCTCCAGCAATGAGAACTACTCACCAGGCAGAGGAACACAGACCTCCCAGAAATCGTGGAATGGGTCACCTTTGTGCTACCAGAAACCAGTTTCACTTCCTGAGTCTGATAGTGTCACTGAAAGTAGTAACTCTCACTCTCCTTCACAGCAGGCAGCAGATTACCTTCTCCTGCTCAGGCAAGATTCAGCACCACCATGGGACATAGGCTAAGTGTCCTACTACTCTGAACCTAAGGCTGTGTCTATGCTGCCACTATCCGCACTAAAACTTTAATTGTTCTGTGGTGTGAAAAAAGAAACCCAGGAGCAACAAAAAAAATTTAGCACTGGAAAGCTCCACTATAGACAGCGCTTTATTGTGGGGAGAGGTTTATCATTCTGGGTGGCTATTTTTTATCTCCAGGAGAGATATCCACTTTGGTTTCTCATAGGTAAACTTCAGACTCTCACCCAAAGCCATCTATACCCTAGTCTGTATGTGTTTATAAGAAACTCAAAAATTGTGTCTCCTTCTCCCCCTTCCCTCCTTTTTCTTATTAGACCAATTTCTCCTTCAGGTGGAAATAAGAATTCCTCCCAGTGCAAGACCAGAAGAAATCACCCCCGTGTTCTTCCCCTGAAATGTCTTGGGCTATGTCTATGCTGCGCTGCGCTGCGGACTAAGCGAGTATGAATCGTAGAGGACACCAGAGTGGCTCTGATTGCCCCATGTGAACACTGCTGGCACAAACTAAGATACCTAGTTTGCATTAATGTAGTCCTGTTTTATTTTGCACCAGTGGTGTTCACGCAGGGCAGTTTGAGCACAGCAATGTGATGTGCTCTGCAATTCACACTCATGTAGTCTACACTGCGGTACTGGTTTTTGCTAACTTCTTAACACTAGCAGTCAATACTATGGTACAGATACAGTCTGTGGTGTTCTCGTGGATGACCACCTCCTATCTACAGAGGTGGTCATCATGCTCATTGCGTTAGTTCTCTGACATTTGATACCATTGACTATCAAATACTTCTGCCCAGCCTTCAGGTGGTTGGGAAGGTGAACATGAAATAACGTGATTTGGCTCAAGTCCTTCTTATCAGACTGAACCTAGAGGTAACTAGGGCAACTGTTCTTCCACCTCCAAAGCCCTCACCTGCAGAGTCCCACAAGGCTCTGTTCTTTCCTCCTTTGTTATTCAACATCTGTATGAAGCCAGTGGTGAGACCTCTGGAGGTGGAGGAGCAGTTGTCCGTAACGCACCTCTAGATTCAGTCTGATGGGAAGGACTTGTGCCTCTTCCGGTTATTGGGCTGAAGTTGCAGGTGACACCGAGGTCAACATCTTTATGTCCAATGTAAGCAACATTATCTCCCAACTGTCTCATTGCCCTGTACAGAATCAAGCAAAATCCCCACTGAATATAGAGTCCCATACAAGTTTTCTGTGCTGAATATCAAAGCATTCAATGGGATTATACACAACTACTTGAGATTAGTGCCTTTCCCTCCGTGACTGTGACTTCCACTGGATGTTACATTGCCCTAGAAATATGAAACCCTTGCACTCTCAAACCTTGAAAGAGAAAAGAGAGAGAAGTTTGACAGAATCTAGACTAGGGACCTGGACCATGGAGTGACTGACTACTATCCCTTGCCCCATTCAGAATTAAAAATGCAAAACTAAAGCCTTCAACTTGGCTTTTGTTAAATAAGGTGTGTATGTGTACACACACACACACACACACACACAAAATATTTAAGCTATTTCTCCTACACTCTGGGAAGAAAGCATGAGAGATAATTTTACTTATAGTTTTTAAATACATGGAAGGTATTCACATACTACAGTGACTTTTGTAGGCTATTAAGTATGCAGATAAATAGAAACTATAGTATTCACTATAAGCAAAACTGCAAGCAAAGTACAATAGCCTGAAATCAATTGTTCATACTATTAAAAAGATCTGTGGGAAATGCCTTACAATTCCATGAGGCAAAGTGGGGAAGCTTTAATGTGTGACCTCAGCGTACAAAACATTCTACTAGCTAATTTATTTTTACCAGGTGTTGGTTTCAATTACTTTAGAATAGATCTTCTTCTTTTCCAATAGGTGCATAGACATGTTGTGTTTTTTCCGCAGTTCTGCCTGTGAAGTATTTCTAATTATAATCAGACCTGGATAATTCATGTTTGGTTTATCCATAAGTAATAATATTTGAAATAATCAAGTGGTAAACACAACTGCATTATATGCTGGGTAAAAGCTTATTAAACTGAAGTTTTAATACCTAAATAATTCATACATACACAAATTTTAACTTATATTTAAGGTTGCTCAAGTAAATTTCCTAGCAACATAGTCATTACAAATCAAGGAAATCACAAGTTTAATAGTTAAAATGAACTTCAATCCACAATCTAAGCATTGTAAGTACAGTACTCAGTCTTAGACTCCTTGTCACCTCCAACATCCATCAATCATATTCTCCAGCTCAGTCACAGGCAGAACTTTAACTCTGTGGAGCTTTTTAAGGTGGTACTAGATTACAGGCTTCTGAAGTAAAAATTTAGCAGTAAGGAACCGGAAGGGTGTGCAGTACATTTGGGCTGCATGTTGAAAGTGAAGAGGTTTTTTTTTTTGATGTATTTTAATTTCTGTATGAAGATGTGTTCATTATATCATGTTATTATTCATTACTGCCTCGGTGCAACACTAATCTTTCAATCAACCATACCTTTACCTGCACTAAGTGGCCATACTTAGGTTCTAGGAGCTACTTTAAGCTGCCATGTTTTCTTCTCTCTTCTGCTATTGCCAGGAATGAACTGATTTTAAAAAATATAAACAAGCAAACAGACAAACACTATAAAAAAAAAAACACCACCCACCTCAGACCAAGGTAGTTTGCAAGCTAGTGGATATTAATGGCATACTCCTCTTCCATTTACATCAGATGAAAAACAGTGTTACTGCAGCAGGGAAAGGAAATTCTCACTGGACTAGAGTTGCCAACTTTCTAATTGCACTTGTTCTCCCTCACCCTCACTCATTTTTATTGGGCTGCGGCAGGTGGTTGGGGTGTGGGAGAGAGTGAAGGCTCCAGCTGGGGGTGTGGGCTCTGGGATGGGGCCAGAAATGAGGGGTTCACTGTGTGGGAGGGGGGTTCCGACCTGGGGCAGGCGGTGTTCACATTGCAGGCTCTGTCTGGCCGGCGCTTACCTCAGGTGGCTCCCAGTCAGTAGCGCAGCGGGGATGAAGCAGGCTCCCTGCCTGTCCTGACTCCGTGCTGCTCCCGGAAGCAATTGCCATTTCCAGCCCCTAGGTGGAGAGGATGGGTAGCTCTGCACTCTGCGGCCAATGGAAGCTGTGAGCACAAGCAGTTTCCGTGCAATGGGAGTTGCAGAGGTGGCGCTCGGAGTGGGGGCAGCGCACAGCGGTTCCCTGATCGCCCCCTGCGCCTAGGGACTGGACATGCCGGCTGCATCCAAGAGCTGTGCAGAGCCGGGTCAGGCAGGGAGCCTGCCTTAGCCCTACTGTGCCGCCGACCGCACTTTTAACAACCCAGTCAGCAGTAGTTGACCGGAGGCACCAAGGTCCCTTTTCAGCTGTGTGTTCTGGTCGAAAACCAGACGGCCGGCAACCCTAAACTGGACCCAGCATTCATTTTGCTGAACACAGCCCAGCGTCTTAGGAACATTAAGTGGGCAGTCAGATCCGGGCTAAGAACCTGACCAAAATATAGCCACCCACATCCAGTTAAAAAAATGTCATAGCACTTCATGGAAACCGGAACAGAAAATCACAACCGTGTTAACAAAAGCTGCAGTCTTATATGCAACTCAGATATAAGGATTTTTATTATTATACATTCACTGCATTAGTTAAGGTGATCCTAACATGGAATTTGATTGTCATGAAGTGATTTGTTTGGATTGAGATTTAAGTGTGGAAAGACCAAGTTGATTGAATAACAATTTAGTCAGCACCTCCTATCAACAGATTAGGAATTTTGTTTGATTTTTGTTATATGGAGCCAGAATGCTGGTAACGGAGGCTATACTATGAAGTTTAAAGCGTCTCTGAGATATGACTATCCCTTATTTGAAGGCAGCAAACAAAAGAGGGTTATTCTGTCACAGTGAATGTTTCCATTGAAATTGAAACCAGCTTGAAGATCTACAGAGGCATGGGGAGATGATGGAGCTAGTTAATGGCACTAGCGGAGATAGATTAGATGTTGCCTTTCACTTTGTATCACAGACTTCTGTACTAAACATGCTTCTGGGGATATCTTGTTTACAGGAAACCACAGCTATAAGTGATAACATTTCCTTAAAAAACAGATACTGCTGCTGGAAGCCCATTTTATTGCTAACTATCCTTACAGCTCACTTATTTCCCTGTCTGAACAATGGGAGACCAGTGGGCCATAGAATTTTGCCTGTTTGTGTATACAAGAAACAGGAGATCTAATAACCTATTCTATTGTCTCTCCTATTGAATAGTACTCATTTGCTCATGTCACTTGTCATGCTTACCTAAGCAGCAACAATCTACTCCCTGACCCTTGCCCCTGCAATTAAGGATGCAGCTTTATTAGTTTACAGCTATAGCGCAATTAAACCCTTCTCTAATCCCAAAGATGTGATTTCAGTCAATAAACATACCTGTATGATATGAAAATGAAGTTAGCGATGGGGATCATGTTGCTGTTTTCCTTTGAATTAATTATAAATCAGGTGCATTAGTAACAGGTCTTGCAGTACTTGTGATTGGTCCCTTTGTATTTATAATCTTTACCAGTAGGAGATATTATACAAGACTCTGCTTGTTATAGTATTTCAACCCTAATTAATCTATATGGCTTTATTATTGCTCTCCTGGTTTGTTCACAGTGAATTTCCATCTGATGATCTGTCTTTTGCTTAAAAAATTTCAATGCTCCTTAGCTTCTCTCAATCATTTTTTTCATAAAATAATTATTTTGCTTTTTCACTTGCAATCTGTACCACCATGCTGTCAAATTATTTACTCACCCAGGCTGTTACTTCAAAAAGCAGTTAATTATTAACATAAAACTAAAAGCATTTTACAAAAGGTTATTTTCTAGTGTGTTTTATAAACCCTATGAGAGGTTGAAAATACCTTCATGGATTCAAAAGGATTTGTTAGAAATTTTCTCTCAGGTGATCACTCTTTGTGTTTTAAATTACCTTGTGGATTTAAGATAAGCCAGTGGTATTAATGTCTTAGTCGTGTGAGTCAACTCCTATGGATTTATTATAAATATCCACTCGTAAATATAGTGGAACACTACAGCTGCAATTTCAGATCCTAAAATGAGGTTTAGAGTATTGCATGTTTATATACAGAATTGCACAACATTAAAATGCTTAAAATTTAATTGTTCAGAATTAAAATGATGCAGAGTTGCCTTAGTTCCCATTGAGGATTAGGATCAAGATCAAGAGCTCTATCTAGGGCAGTATAGTTTCTTCCCTTTGAATGGTAATCCTTAATTCTTCAAAGGGATTCAGGCTTTCATTTAACCCTTATTATACCTGTATTGTGTTGGCTGTCTTAAACTCCCCTCCTCTCTCCAGCCAAGGAGAATGTTTGATTAGACTTGAAAGGGGGAGAGATCCACAGGACTTTTGAAAGGAGGGTCAGTACTGTCTACTCTAGGGCTTCCCCTCTCCCTGAGTAGCTGTAGATGGATATCTTGTCTAGGTAGTGGTAAGAGTATTCTCTACCTTTCCCCACTGCCATTGTTTAGGCTGGGAGTAGCTGATTGTCTCCCATATCTTTCCGCTTCCTGTATGTGAAACATTCTGCTGCAGTTGCTTGTTGCTGCCCCCCTCGCACACTTACGATGGAGGAGTAGCTTGAACTGGTGCTTGCAGATCTGACTGCCAGTTTTTTGGGATCAGGAGGGAAGTTTTCTCTCAGTGCAGGATTGGCAAGATGTCCATCGAGTGGACTTTTTTGCCTTCCTTGCCACATTCTGGAGGCCCAGATTTCGGCTAATAAAGAACAGGATTTAAAAGTTGTAAGTTTGTAAGTGAGTTGATAATTAAAACATGGCTTACAACTGGTGTTATACGAGTGAGACTCAAACCTCTCAGCAGTAAATGTGAGACTCAGGAGATCAACTGGTGGACACTATTAGACTGGAGGAAGAGCATAAGTCTTTGCAGACTGCTGTACTCTCATTCTCTCTTGTGAAATGGGCTGAATGCTATGAGCTAGGTTGAAGAGCTTGAATTTGTGATTTGATATGCAGGCTATTCAACATTGCTCTGGACTTAAATCACTGTTTTATTTGTTTGCTTTGTTTAGCCCCAGTAAGGCTAAAAGTGAATGGTGTCCTTCCACTTCAAAATTTATCCCTATGTTTATGTCCTGATCTCCTGCAAGTTTTGCTCAATACCCACTGCTTGCATCCGACGAAGTGGGTATTAGCCCACGAAAGCTTATGCTTCAATACATTAGTTAGTCTTTAAGGTGCCACAGGACTCTTTGTTACCTCTGCTATTCCAGACTAACACGGCTACCTCTCTGATGCTCAATACCCAGTTATCTGTGTGCACAGTAGGTCAGGAAGATCACATTTGGTGAATTTCTCTTTTGAGGAATTCATGTGTCTTTGAGGATAGAATCTGCAAATATGAACGTGTTTGATATATTAGCATTTAACAGGAAATACTTTATTTTAACAACCTACGTACGTACGTCCACAAAGTTCACGGCGATATTGGCTGGCTTTACATTTCCCATATCCTGGTGCAGAATAAAGAAAAGCTTGGGACCTTGGTGATTTGTGTACTGTACTGTACTGGGAAATATTGTGAAGCTTTTTATTGTCCTTCTGTCCAGATAGAACTTTGGGGGGGGGGGGGGGCGTTTTTAGCTCTATCTTTTTTTAAAAATTTCTTAGGAGATGGAAGCTTCATCTATAATTGGGACGTAAGAGCTAAACTGTAAATGTCTGAGGGGGGGTCATCCTTAGTATGTTACAAATAACAAATAACATACAATTGCGTTGAAGTGAGCCACTTAAGTCTTTCATTAACTCAGTACCTGAATCTGTTGAAGCGCAAATACATTTGCAATCTACCCCCACCCCTTCAAAAAAGTAAAAATGCCTTTTATCTAACTAAGCAATGTCATGTTGGTGTACAGTGTTCAAGTGGTGAGGTTTAAGATGGGAAAGTTCTCAAGTAACCAGAAAGCCTGATTGCAGGCTTGTTCTGGAACTTTCTTGGGAGAGTGGTGGGTGAGTGGGTCTCAGTCAAGCTTCCCCTGCTCCCTCTTGGTATCCTGATCTTGAGGTACATAAAGATCTAGATAGTCATGGAGAATGATACTGTAAGTTTCAGGAAGTGGATATGTACTCTTATGAAATAACTATTTTTCAGCAAGGCATTCCTGTATAAATCCTGTTTTTAATTTCATGCTTCCTCAGATGGTGTTTGATCTTGTAAATAGTGTCAAATAAATACTGTATCCAGAATACCTTTGGACTGCGATGTATTTCCAGCAAGTTCATTCCTGTGCTACCTCTTTCCAGAATGTCTGTTGTTGGCAGATCTGGAAGTCCTTGTTAGCCATCAAAATGGGAAGAGGGCTTAAATTAAAGCCCCAATATCTAAATGGTGTGTGGGGGTGTGTGCGCGCACCCTTTTTAAAATGCAAGACATCTATAATGCAAGACACGAGTTTGCACCACTATGCTCCAATCCTGGGTGTTGGTTAAAGGTTCAGCCTGTAACATAAGGGCAAACACTGAAGGGATGTGGGCCTCACTCATCTGGAAAAGTTTTTAGTTGCTCTCTTTTCTCTTGTTACATTTTATATAGGCCTAGATTGCTGGGTAATAAGAAGAATGTAGACCCTGATATTCTGCTACTTGCAAGGCCTTGGTTAGCATTGGTTTCTTTAAGTCATTCATAGTTTTTATGTGTGTGTGTGGAAGGTGGGTTTTTTTTCCCCTTGAGAGGTTAACTGGAGGCTAGACTATCCTCTTTCAAAATATCGTGGATGGGATGTATTTCCACTTGTCCCTTTCAGAGTGAGACTAGTGAGTATTTTTCCTGGTTTGCCCTGCATCTTGGAATACTTAACTCGGGACTGAGTACCTCAGTTTTAAAGCATTTTTGAGACCAACAGAGCAGTGAATGCTATTGATCTCTAGACCCTCTCTAACAGTTTGTAACTTTATACTTACTTCCTTTGAGAAGCCATTTCCTCTAGAGGGAAAGGACTAGCAACACTCTATGCATCCCAGCTCCTATCTGTCATATTTTCCATTTTTACGGATGTGGCAATCTAGTGTGTCTCATTTCAGCCCTAAATTCCGTAGGTTGTGCACCGCGGTGCTGATGCACAGGGTTCTTCCTGCCATGGGGATTGTCCACAGTGAGGTGAGATAGGAGAGTGATCTGTAAGTTTAATGATGGCTAAGTCAAAGTATAGTGTTACATGGCCTCCTTTGTGTAAGGCTGAAAGGATTGTATAAGAAGGTGAAGGGTGTTGTAAACTGTAGTTGATGTGGGGTTGTTTTTGTGGGGTGCAGTTCACATCAGTGTAGGTAGCTCATGTGCAGAGCGTCCCTAAACACAAGTTTTGCCTTAGCAAAAAGGCAGTGTTCGATTCTGTTCAACAGTGATCATGTGCCCTACTCCCTAAATGTTTTGCGCTGTCTGCAAAGGCAGAAGGCAAGTACTGCCAGCGGCTCCTTGGCAATGACTAGGTCAGCCACAGAATGCACTGTTTGCATGTTACTACTTCCACCGCCTCTTTATCATCTCCTCATCATGCCTCCCTCTGCCTGTCCAGGCAGCCTGATTCTCCTTCCGCATGGACAGGCAGGTGTTCGCACAGGGTGTGCAAATTGATGAGCTTGGACTAGCAGGGAGACAATGGGGAAATGGTTTGACGGGGGAGACAGATATGGCCTGAGGCATGAGAGGAAGGATGGCCCAATGGTTGGGACTTTGGAATTAGGGAACTTGGATTTAATTCCCTGCTCCATTACACACTTCCTGTGTGGCACTGGGCAGTACACTTAGGACGAAGTCCACAAAACTCTTCCTTTAGTAAAGTTTTCAGTATTGCTTCTCTAAAGTGAGAATGGGTGCCATGCACTAGCTCAGAGAAATGTTGAGTGACTGACATTAGTTGGGGGACAATTGGACCGGTGGTTTGAGCCTCAGGTGTTATGAAAAGAAGTTATGAAAACCTGTTGATTTTGTCAAATGTTGTATCTCGGGAACCCATTGTGCCAATGACTCAAAATTTGCCCCAGTAAAGAACAAAGTACCCCCAGGAGGCACAGGAAATTTCAAGACAATGCAAGCAAGCATATACATTTTAGAGACTTAGAAAACCTGACCTTTAAATAGAAAGAGTTCTCAATCTTAACCCGAGAGGCTGGTACTGCAGCCAGCACTCAGTGTTGTATAGGGATGCCTTAGCTGTGCCTTGTTTCTTAGGGCCACAATTCCTACATTGGTGGCAGGGAAGAACAGTTGCTACAGAAGCTATGGCATCAGAGGATCCCTAGACACGGAGTTTATCCTTCCATAGCCAGGTATAGGGCCATAATCTACTAGTGATATAATGTAAAATAGCCTCTCTATACTGGAAAGTCAGGGCCATGTTATCTGCTTTTTATCATTTCCAAGTTTTATCTGCTGAGTTTATTGACAATTTGCCAAATCACCTCCGTACCAACTGAACCTAAATCAATATAAGGAACTTTTAAAACAAAGTAAAGGTACCCTCACACCAGGGATTGCACTGATTTAACTTAGTTTCTAAACCAATTTAACTAAATCAGCACAATTTTCTCATGTAGACAGGGTAGCTTTTGCTCTCCTTCGCTAGGATATTAGGTGCTGAAGTCGTGATGTGCCTAAAAGACAAGATATTCTTATTCTCAGCAATGCAGAACGAACAGAACAGTGGAAAAGCAAGCCTCGCTATTTTGTACATCGCAAGTGTTAAGCTCTCTCTGCTTTTAGAACTGAAATTGGTGGTGGTGAAGTGCAAACAAAAAAAACACATAATACGTACCTGGAAATTTTAATAATGGGCAAAACTGGAAGCTGGTTTGGATTTTGACATTTGGACACCAAACTCACTGCAGTTTACGGTGGGGGGGGGGTAGTGGTTTCAGATAAATACTCTTTGCACTATCACTGTTGATTTTCAGATAACAAGATAAACTTGTGTGTCATTTAAAAAAAAGGAATTGTTTGTTTGACTATGAAACTCAGCTAAATTTGATAATGGGTTAATTGAAGGGAATAAAGATATAACACTAAACTGTCATTTGTACAATCAGTTTTCAGAATAGAAGTGTAATTTAAGACATTTTAGATAGCACTGAATGCACATTGGTTGCGGTTGAAGAAAAGGTTAGGTTTTAATTTGTTACTAACTAAATTTGTAAATATTTTCCCATGTAACTGTATCTAATTTTGAAAATATTCCTTCCTTTAGTCTCATATGGTGGTACTAAAATTTGGATTCCATTTTTCAGTGATTGGAGATGTGAATAGCATGCATGACTGCACAGGATACAATTTAGAACATTAACTAGATTAAATACAATTTTGATGAAGAAATAATCCTTATTTGATTTGTACAGAGCTTTTAGTGATTATTTTTAAGAGATGTGACCTATTACTCTTTGCACAACTGACAAACAAACCAATCTCTAGACCTGTAGCTTTCAAATCTTGTCTACACATAACAGCGCTGCAGTGGCGCAGCTGCACCATGTCTGGTAAAGATGCTCCTTGCTGATGGGAGAGAGCTCTTCTGTTACCATAATAAAACCACCTCTGTGAGCGGCGGTAGCTTCTCCTGCCAACATAGTGCTGTCTACACCAATGCTTATTTCGTGAATCTCATATCCCTGAGTGACTAAGTTATACTGACATAAGCTGTAGTGCAGACAGCCCAGGACTCACTCTCCCCCACCCTCCAAAGAATCCAAAGAAAAGTATTGTTCCCAAATAGAACCATTTAGTGGTGTTTTCTGCTGCTTGAGGCGGATATACAAAGAGAAAAGTATATCTGAAGTGCAGAAAAGAAAATATATTGGGTTTTTGGTAAGTCATGTTGTATGTGTACATATTGTTAACGTAAACCATTCAGTTGGAAATATACTAGCTGTAAATATACTAGGTAGATAAGATACAGATTTCCAGTGTGAATACTCTGAGCACCCTTCCGCTAGTTTTCATTGCTAACGTCTTACAAGGAAATTTATTTGCAGTTTGTGCAAATGCTGAAAATGAATTAAGGTTGTCCTAGTGCCAAGGTGCAAATAATAATAAAAGTGGAGGATAAAAACTGCCAAGTTTAGTTCTGTTGTTTAGTGGACAGATGTCACAAACTGGAAATAGACTATCTACCCTCCTTAATTAATATGTCTCTGGATGTATTACACACATGTTTTTTCTCAAATAACATGCTCCATTCTATGCCTTTAAATTCAAAGACGCTGCTTTATATTACTGCGGGGAGCAAAGGAAAATGAGCACAAAGTACAGTAGACTCTCGATTATCCAGGATTGGATTAACCAGGATGTGGATTAACCAGGATGTCAAGAAAAAATACACGCAACTCGCAGGGCCAGCTCTGGCTTTGTTGCTGCCCCAAGCGCACACACAAAAAAACCCCCACCAGGGCACAGGGCAGCCCGTGAACCAACCCCATCCCCACGGCACAGGGTGGCTAGTGAACCAACCCCCTCCCCCCATATTTCCTATGGATGGTGATTATCCAGGGTTTTATTAACCAGGATTATTTTTTCCCTATCATCCTGGATAATAGAGAGTCTACTGTACCTAAAACTAATACAAGTGCAGAGTGGGCAGCATGACAGAATAATTTCCTGTTTCTCCTCCCCCTTGCACTCAGTGGGAAAGTCCTTCATGTAAACAGTGTTTGGGGTTCTGGAGGGCTGGAGGTGGCATGTCAGGATGGAAGGCGATGACATTAAGTTTTGTTCATTTGCTCTGAGACCAATTGGTGGATTTCCTGGCAGAAATATATGTGAACTTTAATGCTAATTTTTCCTTTTATTTATTGCCCCAAGGGAATTCCCATCCAGCTGGGAAAGAGGTAAGAGTTTATGGAGCCAATGTAGTTTTGGAGTGATCTTTGTTCCCATGTGAATGCTCCAAAACAACTCTGGTGGGAACTCAAATGTCCAAAGGTTATGCACCATATTTGAATACAAACCTCTCCCATCCAAGAGCGGGAAGCAGTGGAGACGGTAAATTTAAACTCATAATACCTGGTTCTTCACTGTCTTGCACTGATGTTTAGTGTTGGTATATATTTTCCATAAATAAATTGTCATGGATTTGCAGGACTGTTAATCTAGCACGTTTCTACTAAATCCACTTCAAATTAATTAAAAGACCAAAAGGTAAATAAGGTATTAAAATTAAAAAGTACATTTGCACAGCTGGAACCATCCACAGTGCCTGCCCATGGGATATCTGGCTCTTAGCAGTGCTTTCAGTGCTTTATTTACCCAAGCTTGAAAATCTGCAAAGTAAAATCTATGTTGCTCAAAGATAGAGCAGATTTTGTTATTGATAAGACTTCTGCCTTGGGTCTTATTTTTATTCTTTCTTGAAGCATTTAGGGTGATTGATTATAGATTTATAGATTTTGAATAATTACTTAATTTTTCTGCTATTTTCTCTGTTAGTATGCATTCCATTTAAAAAAAAAACACAATTCTTTCTGCAGTTAGCTGATCTGTATGTGATATGGTACAGGCTTTGAATTGTGGAAAGGTAGTTTTAGAAAAATTATGTAGGTCTATTTAAAGAATATATTACAAATGTATAGCTTCTTTCATCATGACAGCTTTCAAAGAACTTTAAAAATTGCATGCATATATGTAGGTGTATACATATGATAGACTGTGAAGTTGATATCTATGTGATGGGTGATAAATGTAGTCATCACACACCTCTGCTTATTGGATTCATATAATCACATGACTGGCCCATTCTATCTTCCTGGGATTTATTTTAATATTCCAAATCCCTGAGCAACTTCAAACAGCGGCTATGTTTTTTTCTTTTGAGTAATGTTTCCTTTTCTTCATCCCAAATGCTGAATTTCCTCTCTAGAAGTTTACTGCTGCTTGAAGTCTTAGGCAAAATTCAGTCTTAAGGCTTGTCTGCATTTAAAATGCTACAACAGCAACCTGCAAATGTGCCCTCCCCTGCACCCCCCCACCTCCACCCCCTCCACCCCACACTCATGTCAACCTCCTTGCTTCACTCCTCCCAGTCCAGCAGTGTGGACACCCACTGCACACCACACCCATCTATCTGCAGTTTGGCCCTTCTGAAGTACAACACCCACTGCTTCCCACACCAAAGGAGAAAACTGGGTATGATCCCTGGACATACACAAATCTGTAGCTATCCTGGGACCCCTCCTCCTCCATTCACTTTGTCTGTTCTTCCTAGCCTCCATCACAAAGCAACTGACTAAAAAAGGTGTGAACTCTAATACTATTACAGCTAATAGAGAATTTCCTTTTCCTTAAGTGTTAAGAGGCCTTTGATTTTGGTGCTGAGGCCTTGCATTTCATTGCCCTGGCAGCTTTCATACAGTTTGATGACAGACCAGTACTGTGTGAACTAGTTACAATTCTCCAGGCCTGAAATGATCCCTGCTCGACTTCAATCTGTTTAAATGCATAATTTACTCTTCACTTGCATCATAATCCCTTTCCTCTGAAGGAGCTCAAATATTACTGTTTCTACACCAGCTCAGATTTTATATAGCTCTGTACAAAGATCTTTAAGACACACATTGTTATACTACATTCAGATGTACACACAATGGTATTTCCCTGGCCTTCAGTACTTTCAGGTGAGATACAAGACAGCCTCTATCCAGTCTTTCATGTTATGATTATTTCTGCAAGTGTCATGAAGCAATGCCTGAATTTTCAAATATTTACATTGGCCCTTGAGCAGTATAGCTGTGTAGAGTTTTTACTGTAGCAAAAACTTTCCAAGGACAGCATGGTTTAATTTTAAAAGATCCTTAACATACTGTATATATGTAATTTTATTTATTTAGAATTTAAAATTACTGACCATAATGATTAATACTCATAATAGAGAGAACTCAAAGAATGAGTGCAAACCCAAACTAATAACTGATAACCAAAATAAATAAGGGCAGGATTCCCCACCCCCCCATTTTTTTTAATCCAGTAAGTTTTTTTTCATTTGCATTTTTATTTCCTCTCCTCCTGCTCCCTTTTTTCAAGTTTTCCAGTTTAATTTTGATGATGTTACCATAACAGTGTTCCTAACCATTAGCTCTTTCCTTCCTTTTCACAAGTCTCATCCTGGCACCAATTCAGCAAAGTACTTAAGAACATGCTTAACTTTAAGCACATGAGTAATCACATTAATTACCTAAGCATGTGGTTAGGAACTACCTTATTGAATTTGAGCCTCTAGTGCAGAGGTGGGTAAACTACGGACGTGGTCCACGGGGCTGTCCTGCCCAGACCTTGAGCTCCCGGCCAGACCTTGAGCTCCCCTGCTCCCCTCTAGCTCCTGCTGTCCCCCTTCCCCTCAGCTGTGCAGCACAGCTGCTATTCCTGCAGCTCTGAGGAAGAGGGCGGGGAGCAGGGGGGCTTGGATAAGGGCAGGAAGTTCCGGGGGGCAGTCGGGAGAGGGAGCAAGGGGCAACCGGTTCTGGGGTTGGTGGACGGATGAGGCAGAGGTTCTGGGGGTGGTGGTCAGGGAACAAGGAGAGGGGTTTGAATGGGGCAGAGGTTCAGGGGAGGCTGTCGGGATGTGGAACGGGGTGGGTTTGGTTAGGTGTGAGTCTTGGGGGGGCCTGTCGGGGGCGGAGGTGTGGATAGGAGTCACGGCAGTCCAGGGGACAGGGAGCAGGGGGGGTTGGATAGGTTGCGGGTTCTGAGGGGGGCAGGAAGTTGGGGGGGGTCAGGCTGTTTGGGGAGGCACAGCCTTCCCTACCTGGCCCTCCATACAGTTTTGCAACCCCAATGTGGCCCTTGGGCCAAAAAGTTTGCCCACCCCTGCTCCAGTGGCACATACAGACATCCAGGAAATCTCTGTGTAGCCATGGGGGGGGGGGGGGGGGAGAGAATGTTCCCACCACTGTTTCTCAACTTATCACATGTTGCTAGAAGTCAAAATATATCTGGCCTAAACATAGTTAGTAAACATCAGCTCACTTGAATATTGTGTTAAGAACATCTGAAGAAGTACAATTTGTCTATTTTTTTTTAAATGAGCCCTTTGCTTAATCAGTCACCAACTGGCCTCATACTAATTTCCCAAATCATAGTCAGTAGTCCAGTGGAATACATTTCAACTGACAAAAGGTGAAAAATCTTTAACATTCATGTTTTCATATTTGTTGCCTATGCCTGCCCTAAAATAATCTTCATCAAGTGATTAATTGCATTTATAGACACGGCACAATTCCATCAGTTATCCATTTCAAATGAATTTTATTCTGAATGGTTAAGAGGATGATGTAGATGAATCAGTAAGTGAAATGGAAGTATTGCAGGCTGTTTAAAAATATGTATCACGTTTTATAGTGGCAGAATGATGTACATTAAGCACACTTCTGGAAAGAATGGAAAAGTCTGATAGAAAATATTGCAGTCTTCAGTTTAGCAATATTTTATTGGCTGGCATGTACATTAGTTTGGCTTATTTAAAAAGAATCTGGTTGATGTTTTGATGGTACTTATGCTAGGGGGCTCCTAGACGAATGGATGTCATACAATTAGGAATGTTTCATTCTTTTTAATATATATATATTTACAGTTATAAAAATATTGGTTAAAATATGGCAGCTTAGATGTCCATCAGTCAGCATCGTCATCTTTGAGATGGACTTCGCAATTAAGAGCATGCTCAGAAATAATTTTTTCTCTGTCTATTTTTCAAGAGACTAGTTTCATGTTTGAATTTAGTGGAAGAAATAAATGAAGCCAGAATTCTCTTGAAGCCTCTTTTAGCTCTACATATGCAGTACTAAACATTCTGCTTGCAAACATCTATTTCAGACAGCTTTTTTCTCCTTTTATTTGTTACTGTGTGGGTAGAGACAGACAGGGTGGTGATAGCCGAATGTTGAAAGATTTGCTGAACAGATGAAATGCTGATCTTGACATCAATAGTTTTTGTTTCTGATACCTAAATGAGCGTAATCTTTTGTGTAGTCCACCAAAAGTATTTAATAGGCTTGTGTTTTTTCTTTGCTGTTTAAGTGTCGTCTTTTTTTAATTGATCCATCCTTTCTTCTACAAAGATGGCAAAGAATAGATTGCTGATAACTGACTGCTTATTTTGTAACATACATCACCAGTCAATATATTCTCTGGCTTTAAAATATCCTTGCTCTGTAGAAGAAGAAATAGCTAATGGTTAATTTAATTTAAAGTGAATGTCTGTTTAACGTTCATAGATATTAGCTTTCCCTGTGGTGTTTTCTTAATAACAAGTTAAAATTTACTCAGAGTTAGGCAACTGGTAATATTTAACACTAAGATATCTCATACAGACTTTTATGTTGTTAAACTATTTGCCTAAATGATACTGGATTAAGGCTGGACCTATAAACCCAAATTACAACTAGAAGTTTTGTAGTAATAATGCTGCAGAAGTGAGTAATGAGCCTGAGATCAGTTATTTAGATTGAAGTCCTGAGTTTGAATACCTCCTCCCAACTATCTTCCCGCCCTAAAACTGAGAAGTGTTGGCATCCAAGGTTTAGATTAGAGTAGGGACACTAAATGTGCAGCAGGACAATGCATATTGGGTTCTGAACCCTTTCCACTATTTCTGGGGTTTTGGGATCTGATACCTGTAGTAATATTATAATAATAAAAGACACTGATTATTGTAATTCAACAAACAGTGCTTCATTTGGTTTTTACACACACACTGTGTGTGTATATGTATGTGTTTATATCTTAGTAGCTTTTGCTTTATTCTAACAAAATAAGGTGAAAAAAATGTGAAGTTTTTCTGAGGAAATGCATTCAAATGTGGAATCATTCTGTCAAAATCTTAAAAGCTGTACAGCAGGTGTTTTTAAACATTTTGAATAGTTCTCAGTTTGTGGCACATGTTTCTTTATGGTTCAACTGATTTACATTAAGGTTAAGTTAAAATACGTTAAAATTAAAGAGGGTAAATTTGTGTTCACCCCATGGTAGTCGATTGGGCTTGCACTCTTTTGTCTCTTATGTGCGGTCTGTAAATTGTTGGGTCTAGTCATAACTAAATGTAAACACCTTTACTTTCTAGCTGCTGCTAATTGGTTTGGGAATATTTATGAAAGTGTTTATTTTTAAAGCTAAAAATAGTGCTGCGGTGTTTAAACTTATTCTGGCTGTCAGAAATGCTCCCTGATCCTGAAAGTGTTGCTAAAAATGTTCACTTTTTAAATGTGGTAATTAAATTTGTCTGAGAGAGCAACAGATGATACATTTCCTGCATTTGTAAACTAAGTATCCCTTTAAGACCACAAGTTCCCTTGCATGGTTCTGTTTGTTAGGCTGGTAAGATCTGAACTCCTGCTGAACTTTCTTGAAAGGAGGGCTGCTATTAGCCAAATAAGGAAATAAAGAGCTGTAACCTGCTGCTGCTGCTTTGTGACCTTTTACTTTTAGGATTAGGATTTTCTGGTACTGTGTTTCCTTTGTTAATAAAAGCCTGTGTCCTCAAGGGATGCAGCACTGTATGCCTGAACTTCAGATAACTATTTTCACTTTTAACTCTTTCCATTAAAATAAAGTTCCAAGTCAAGATAGTCCATTTTGGGCTTTGCCTGTATGTACATAATCTCCCCTAGTTGATGAATATATTCATTTGCATTCTGCAGATTGATAAAAGATAGTGTTACGTGCACACCTTATGCTCTAGGTGCAAGGTGTTCTTCCTGCAGGGCTGCCACCTGGGGTTTTTCTTCAGACATTCATACAGCGCTATTCTCTCAACTCAGCATCTGATTCTGAGGGTATGCCTATGCTACCCGTCAGAGGGTAGTATTCGATGTATCGGGGATCGATAAATCAAGACACGATAAATCAATCCCCGACTCAATGCCTGTACTCCACCTCGGCAGGAGGAGTAAGTGGAGTCAACGGGGGAGCTACCGCTGTCTACTCGCCGCCACAAGGACAACCAAGTAAGTCGAACTAAGATACTTCCGCTACGTATCTTAGTTTGAACTCCGCCCCCCAGTGTAGCCCAGCCCTGAGACTTGCTTTGGGAACCATCATCATCATGGCAAATCCCAAAGGAATGTGGCCTCCTAGCAGACTAAGTACCTCCCAGATTGATCTCTAGATAGGTTCTTAAGGCAGTCTGGCTGGATATTTAGTTTGTCCATCCCTGGAAATCTTATCGCACCACTGAAGCGTTTGGTGACCCCTTGATTTCCAGCTGTGTAGCGGCATTCTTTGGTAAAGACACTTCAGAATTTGTTGGACTTCCATCCTCATAACATGTCCATACCAAGAAAGCTGCCTAAGCCAAGCCAGTGCTGATGGAGGCAATTGCTGTGTATGACTTAGAATATCCTCATTTCTGATCTTGTCCTGTGGAGCAGCTGGCAAACACAAGAAGAGTTGAAAATGTCAATCCAATGCTCTTCAGACTTTGCCAGTGCCATGTGTTGCTGCTATGCAATAAAGTTGGTATAACCAAGGTTCTATTGATCTGCAGCTAGCTTTGATGTTGTGGCATCTGCACAGAGGCTGCCGAAGGGCCCAAAATATGGCGGTTGCTGCTGCTATACAGGTATCTGCATCTCTTCAGCATCCTCCAGTACTGTCTATGATGCTGCCCAAGTCTTCAACAGTTGCCACTTTCCTGATGTCCTGCCCGGACAGGTTAATACTGAGCTAGTTATAACCTGGAGCTGGAGGCTGCATGATAGTGATGATCAAGGTCTTTGTTTTATCCTGATTAATAACCAGACCAACATGTGCTGCTTCTTGCCTGACCAGATTGGCCTGTCAGTGCAGCGATTCACCAAACTGAGCCAACAAGAAATGTCATTGGCTTATTCAGGATCTCAAGACAGAATACTGTTCAGCTCAGCAGCATCCACAGCTGCCTCCCAAGCTTATCCATCACCCTAGTCAATGATCATATTGAAAACAATGGTGGCAGAACACCTGTGGAGGCAGGAAACCACCCTGTGTATCTGCCATTGACGGGAACACAAGAAGAAAATAATGGTTACTTATCATAACTGTAGCTCTTCAAGAGTTTTGTATCAGAATTTTCACACTGCCTGCCCCTCTTCCCTGTTGCCTGTAACTATTAATCTCATAGCATTCTTAGTTTATCAGGAGGAATTGAGGTAGTTTGAGGTTCTTTTATAACCTGAGCTATGAATATTTCTGAAGTTGAGCATTGCTGGGTTGGGGGTGCATTCCTCTCTAGTGTGTCTATGCAAACACAATGCTGTTGAAGAATCACAGTAAAAGGTAAGTAGCCATTTTATCATGCTAGCTCAGTAATGGAACATTTTTACACCTTTTTGTCTGGTTATCTCCAACATCTCTTCAGTATTGTGTTTAATGTACAGCAAATCTAAACCAAGTATTTTTGTTGAGAAGGAAAGATAGTATATCTCTGGGTGGTGGGTTTCGAATGTATCTCGGTCAATGGATTGCATACTCTCTCTCTCTCAGGCACAAGCAGTCATACACAATTTGAGAGTGGTAGCAAAAGAATACAAGACATTTTCAAGCACTTGGGTTATATGTGTTTGTACAGGAGTGGCCAAGAGGATAGGTTTCAGAGTTGACTGTATTACAAAAGGCTTGTTTTCTCTCTTCTGGTTCTAATTTGAAAGACATGTTTTAACAGCACTTTCTTTAAATTTCTTAAATAAGCTGAAAGTAAAAATATTTTCTCTGTTTTTAGGTATGTGCAATTTCATGTCTGTCCTTTCATCATATGATTTAGCATGTTATACACCTTATTTGCAAAATACAAACTGTAGTGCTTTTGTATTATACTGTCAGTTGACTGAGTAAATTATGCGGTGACACAATTATTGCTTCTGCTGCTGCTGAAAAATCTAAAATCAGCCCTGGAAGCATTATTGTGGGATTATTTGTTATTTTTTTAAATGATTCTCGTGTTGCCATAAACTTACTCACTGGCATTCTCACGTTTGGGCCAGAAGGTGATGGGCTTAAACCTAGAGCAGTTCTACAGGTTAGCTGAGGTATTACGTGGAATTCCCTTCTGTCCATTTCTGATGATTATTGAACTGAAACAAGAGATTCCGGGCCACTTCTCAGATTGTAAACTCAGAGTTCTAGTCCATCTTCCCTCTGTCAAGAAGAGGTTTTAATATGTAAGGCTGTGTGCGCATATTTTTCAGCTCCTAATAATGACTATTGTGATTGAGTGCCTTACGTCTTTGAGTCAAGAGTACAGCTCAAACAGAAGTACTGGGTTTGATGCAGATATTATGGGGTGATGTTCTAAGGTCTTTGTTGTGCTGGAGATCAGGTGATCCAAAATGTCCTTTGTCTTAAAATCCAGGAATACTTATGAATAAAAGGCTCAGTATGAGATCAAATTCTGATATTTCTGTTCATGTTACTATTGACAACCCTATACAAAGGCAAGAGCCTCTTCATCCCCCGTATTACCATGTTGTTATAGGGTTTGATTTACTAGTGAGTTGTCAGATCTAGTATATTCCTGTTAATGAAGTTTGTCTGCTTGTGATTCTTATTGCCATCAAGGCTGGATTTTCTAGGAAGTGGAAGTTATCACTTGGAGATGTGTGTCAGATTTGCATCACTTATCCTTTGTTTGGATTGCATTGTTGATTTATGAGATAATACAGAGTAGGGAATTCTTAACAGTTTATCAGATAATTGTCCCTTGAAGAATGGTTCCACTATGAAAAGGACTGCAAAATATCTGCCTCTTCTGTGTACTCAGTCTTATTTACTTACTTTAATTACAAAAAATAGCTTTTGTTGTTGTTTGCTGTATTTGGTTTTGCTGTTCTACATTGGAATGAGCTGACTTCTATTCAGATTAGGTAACAATTCTGTCAGTGTGTTAGATTCCACTTATGCAGTAGTTTGTGAACAAGATAAAACCCAGCTTGATCGACCAATTCCAAGCTTAGCTTGCAAGAAAAACCCATCTTATATATATAGACCCCAACAATGCGAGTCTTACGAAATCATATTTCTGAGAGAAATGCAAAGTTATAACATAGTTTCTTCTTAGGCCACAAGTTCTTATTATTGAGAAGTGGAATAACCACTCCAACTGCTATTGTTTTTATATTTGGTATACAACCTTGCCACTCTGGTTATCTGAAGACAACTTGGTAACTGGAAGAATATACACGGGAAGAATGTGTTCCATTGCAAAAAATAAAAACAAAAAATTAACTTTAGTTTTTATCTGGTTAAGATCAAACAATGAATTGAATTCTCTTTGTGTGCTGACATCTGAAGATTTATATCTTCCAGCTATATTCCTGTTTCAGAGCTGGCAGAAGTGACCTCTCCAAGGAAGGTCTTTGTTATGGATTTTGCTCTGTTTACATTATTGCCATGAGGGTCACAGTGAAGTACAGTACATTAAAGCTAATACATCACAAGCTGACAGTGGTCTTATCTCTTTGGTACCTCTTCCCCTTCCCAATAAAGAAAAAAGAAAACTCAAAGAAGATGAGGTTCTGGAATAGAAACTTAAATAATAGTTTCCAAAGTGCTTTGGCGTTAATGTCAGGTCCCGGTGTGCAACATATTTTGTGTCTGGTCAAATGGCTGCGTAATGTCCTTTTCTGTGAGGTTGTTGCAAAAACCTGCTTTTACCATGTATTCTCCCTGCTGTAGCACTATTGTCAAAGCAGATATTGGAGAGGCAAAGCTATTGGGTTTCTTCAAAGCCAGCCAGTTCATCATGGGATGAGGAGATAGCTCTGGATTAGAAGTGAGAGTTTCAGGCCAGATCTGCATAATAGAGGGCACCTCTATATATCTCCATGTTGCTCAGAAGCTCCGAAAAATTCAGCTTCAAGTATACTTTCTTTCTTGCAGAGTTTTGATGATTCTTGACAACCCTTTCCGTCCAGTCATTCCCCATATTGTCTGGCAAATAGCATTGGGGAAGCCAGAAGGCTTTTTCTGTTCCCAAGGAGCTTTGGGGGGGTATAAGAACTCTAGTTTGCAGCTTCTGCACTGTCCCTTTAACTTGGAGAGTGCTGTGGGGGCCACATGAGTATGTTATGCCTGTCTGACTCATGAGGGTAAAAGAGATTTAGACTTGTGGGGCAAGGTGGCCAAATGAGCCAGGCTCCAGCAGAATCTGTTTTCCTCCTCTCTGATCCCTTCCATCCTGACCTGCAGGCACTGAGCATATCTGAGTACCAATGAACCTTGTAAATTTGGGGAGAGAGTGAGCCACTCAGGGAAGGAGAAGAAAATGTTAGGGCACAACCACAAGATGAAAGGGGAGGCGCCTCATCAAATCCCTCAATAAGCCAAAAAAGTTTGGGCAGGGGAGATTGCTGCTATATAATATAGACCTAATGTACTGTATAATACATGTGGCCTTGATTACTGTACACTATGTCAGGATTTGAGTTCTGAAAGCAAATAATGATGATGGACTTCCCAGAGTATTAAACCAGAAAGTCATTGTAAACGAGAAGGACTCTGTTCAGTAAGGAACGTACCTCAGATACAAAGTGCTCAGAGAAACAGCAGAGTGCCCCACGTTCTGTACACAGAACAGAGCCTCTCATTTCCACTGCCAACTGGAATGCTGAGATACTTCTGCTTGTTCTTGTTTTTCATTTCAAGCGGAGACTCAGATATCATACAACTATTCTTTCAAACCCATAAAAATATATTTTATTTCAAAATGTGAATCTCTCAATAGGGTGCAACACAGTTATCTTTTGAAGATGGAGAAATGGATCTCACTGGGCACACGGAACAGCTGACATCTCAGAAGGCCAAGTTCACTTTCAGGTATGAGTATTAACCCTTCTGTTTAATATTGATTCATGAATACATTTTCCAGTATGCAGGACAAGAAGACTTACATTTTTATTTTAAGTAGATGTGTTCATCATCATAGTTCCTCCCTCCTTTTTTCCTTTTCCACCCTGAAACTTCATACCATTTGCATAATTAAGCACTTTTATGAATATAAGTATCTTTTTACCTTGGTTGAGGAATATTTATGACTTTGACTTCTATTGTATATTCTGACTGGTTGTGGGATATGGGGGGAAGGAAGAAATATGCTGTTCTTTTATATGTTTCTGTTTTGCTTTTTAATAGATTTCACAAGCAGCTTAAAGACTAAGATGGAGTGCAGGTATCTAAACAAATAAGCACTCCTCTGTTTCATAATGTCCCACAAAAAGTAAATAAGTTTCTTTGTTAAAATGTCATCTGTGTTTAATAATAAAAACTTATTCTTTCAGTTGCTTTTTAGACTTTTATTATATTTGTAGATAAACTTTTATAACTTTTAAAATGCTATATCCAGAGCATCCATTATACAGGATAGGCAAATTTGCATAAGCACCTTTTGTGAGATGACTGATTCCTCTTTCTCCTTCAGTTATATTAGACTGGAGATAGCTGGTGCAGAAGTCTAACATGTTTGTTGTAATCTAAGTTGTTGGTTAGTTATTCTGACTGCATTGGAAAGACTGCTGAAAGGATAAACTTAGGCCAAGTTTTGCATGAAATAAAGATGATTTACAATTTGGGTTGGAAACCATGAAAGATTTGGTATGAAACTTGGGGAAACTAGGTGGTGTTTCACTTTGAGTTTTTGGTTTCTTCCAACCTGAAGTTCTAAGCAAAACTCAGAATGTGAACCAAAACAAAAAATTGCCTTTGTGTAAACCCACTGATGCCATGCTGAATTTCATTAAGGACTTAGCCTCGTGAGTTCAGAGCAAAATGATTCCATGCTAGTGTTTACCTGTCCTTATGCCAGTGCTTCTCAATTTTTTTCCGTCGTGCCCCCCCTAGGGGGAAGAAAACATTTCGCGCCCCCCCGCTCCTCTCCGCCCCTCGCCGGCGCCGCCCCTGCCGGGCGCCAGCCTATATCTAGGGCGCAGCGGCCCGGCGCGCCCGGCCAGGATGGCAGGCGGGAGGCGGGGGCGCCTCACCCGGGGGATGCGCGCCCGGCCGGCCGGTGACTGAGCGCGGCTCTGTGCGCTGCGCGGGGCCCGCGGGCGGGCTGGCGGGGCGATGCTGCCGTGGCGGCGGAGCCGCGGCAGCCCAGCAAGCTGCAGGGCTATGGGGCGAGGCTGCGCCGCGCCGCGCCGCGCTCGCTGGCCCGCGCCTGCCCCGAGCGCGCGCTGCCCCGCGTGGGCAGCATGTTCCGCTCCAAGCGGCGCATGGCGCGAGCCCCCCTTTACGGAGCCTCGCGCCCCCCCTGGGGGGTGCGCCCCACTATTTGAGAAACGCTGCCTTATGCCAAGTTAAATCTTAATCTTGGGAAGTTATTTGTATAAATCACACTACTATGAAGTCACTTTTTAGAATGTGAAATAATTTGGTGTCCATTAATATGCTTTGTTGTGGAAAACTAGTTATGACGGTACATTTCCTAACTGTAAAGTAAAAGATGTAATTTGGAAAACTAAACATGACAGCTAAGATATCATCATCAAACTAACTCCCCAATCTTGGGGAAGGCAAATAATGCTTTACTATAAATTTGCATTTTCAAGTCAGTTGTCAAAGCTGTATGAACTAAAAGCCCTTTTGTTTTTCTCTGTTCTGCTCACTCCACTCCGTGCCATCTCACTCATTTTTTCCTTCCTGCAATCTGCTACTATTTCTGTGTACTAAGCAACTTCCATTTTCTACTTTTAAATACCTCCTTAAAATCCACTTCTTTCATGTAAGCTTATTACACTGATTCGCTCTGAATTTGTCTTCCTGTGACTAAATCATTGTCCCCCGTTTCACACTTTAGCAGAGTTGGATAGTAAGCCAATAGAAGCAGTAAATATGTTTTTTCTCTGTTTGTTTTGTACATCTTCTGTACCATCTTACAGTGCTCTAAATCTGAATAAAGGTTTCCCCATCTCTATCCTTCTTACAGAGTAGATGTGTATTCGTGTAAAAGAGACAGGATGCCACAGGGATATTTAACCACTGTTTCACACTCTTTTTAGGACCCCCTGTGGACATACGGCAGCCTGTTCATTGAATACTTTTTCCTCCTTATTGAGTAGTCTTGTTTTGAAATAAGTTTTCTAATTACAGTATTGCCAACTTCTGTGACTTCTATAATGTCTAGCAATTTCGGGGTGTTTTTTAACCTGTCTCATGAAAACGTGATGAATGGCAGCCAAGTCATAAATGTTCCCGTATTCAGAATGGCCACCATCTCCTATTACTGTCAGTGGGGCAGAAGCTAGCAAGTTACTCTCAGAAATCATGAGATTGGCGGCTGTCTCATGATTTCTGAGCTCTTGAAATCTGCCTTATTGTAATCAGAACTGTCATGAGGGTTTCTTATCTAATTTATCTGTCATGATTATATGGTCCACATCACTCTAGTACCTGAGCCCATCGCAGTGTTTAATGTGTGAAGTAGGGAAGCACTATTATCCCCATTTTACAGGTGGGGAACTGAGACAGATCACATGGTAAGGACTTGCCCAGATCACATGGTAAGGACTTGCCCAGATCACATGGGAAGTCTGTTGCCTGGTAGGGAATGGAACCCAGGTCTCATAAGCCCAGGCTACTAGATCATCTTTCTTTTTTGGGCACATCACCAATTTCTTGTTCCCTATCAGCACAGATGTTTCTTTGTTTCTTTCTTTCTCTGTCGTTTCACTTTATATCTGGATTTCTCCTCTTTTAAGGAACAGTGGAGAAGGCCATTGTCTTCAAACCATTTGTCTGATTTGTTTTGTTTGTTTGTTTACCCTCCCTCTTTGGGGCCCTGGTCATCATCTGGATGGTATGGAAATTTCCAGTTTCTTTTAAAATCTTTTCTGACATCAGTCTATTTGTAGAATGGTAATGTTGTAGTGAAGAGGTATCAATGTTTTTTTCCAGCTTGCTATGCACCTGCCAGGTCTCCAAGCTATATGCTTGCTGATTAGCGTTCATCAGACATGTATTGAACTTAGTCAGCTTGGTTGCCAATGTTTTTTTATAAAATTTAGTGAAACACTGCTACAGCCTGTATCACCTGATGTAATTATTATGCATCGTCAAATCTGTGCATTCATTTGTTTCTTTAATGTCTCTTGATCCCATTAATTTGTAATTGGGAATAATCAAGCCCTGCTCACGATATACTCATGATTATTGTTGTCCTTATGCTTGTACCCAGTGTGTTTTTGATAATGTTACTTCTTCCCTGATTCATATTGTTCTTGTTATTTTACAACATGTTGTTTATCAAGATAACCAAGACCCTTCCTCTACTCAGG
This sequence comes from Sternotherus odoratus, assembly GCA_032164245.1. NCBI lineage: Eukaryota > Metazoa > Chordata > Testudines > Kinosternidae > Sternotherus > Sternotherus odoratus. The sequence goes on along the minus strand of JAVMKO010000011.1, from coordinate 13,917,622 downwards.
ATTCTTCATAATTGTGTGTATCTTCAGCTATCATTTGTCTTGTTGTATTATTGAGGTGCTTCCCAAGGAAATTAGATTTACAAAGTGAGGTCTCCAGTTCATGGAGTCGTCTTCACTTGTCTCCCTCCCTAGTAAAGGAGGCTATATTGTTTGTTTGCGTTTAGTTTCTGTATCCTGTACCTCATTCTAGTTGTGGTGTGAAGACTTTCACACATAACAGAGTCTTAGAGCATGCCCATAAACTGATCAAACTCTGAACTAGTCTGACTTTCTCTGGAAGCTCATTTCACACCCATTGAACCAGAATAGTTGATCTCCAGATCTTATATGATTCATCTTGAGTTTTGTAAACTCTCTGGCAGTTCATGGATGAAGAAATGCAATAGGAGATGTAGCTATGTCTTGATCCATTGAGGACTTTGAACATTGAAATCAAAGCTTGAACAGGCAGTGGAAGCAGATTAGGAGCCAATGAAGGGGCCAGAACAAAGGGCTGATGTGTTTGTAGCAAACTCTATCTGTGTTGCTTCCACCTGTAGTAACAGATGCAGTGAGCTACCATATCCAGTCTGGAACTGATTAATTAAAGGACCATGGTAGCCAGATTTGAAATTATGTAGTAGGAAATGGATCCTAATCAGATAAAAAGATGCAGTAAATTAATCTTCTAGCAGAAAATACCTTGTTTTGTGCATATCACAATTTTAAACTTGTTTAAATGCGAGAGATTTTATGTATTTATTACACACAATACTTTTCCCCTTCCACAAAATATTAAAATGAGGGCTCTGAAACTTTTCTCCACATAGTTTGGAAATATGTACTGGGGTAATTTCTTGCATTTTAGAGGATTTAAAGTAAATTCAAACCAAAGATTTCATCCTGAAAAAACAAAGGTGCACTGCAATTTCTCTGGAATTCAGCCAGCCTTGGGTTTTAATCTATTAAAAATTTCAGAGCAAAATTTCTGTTCTTAAATTTCAAGGGCTTTTTGTTTTCATGCATGCTTTCCCTTAGTAAAAAAGGGGGAAGACTACCTTTAAAAAACTGACAGTCTTTGCTTTCTAAACAACTAACTTCTAAAGAAAATAGTGAGATAAGTACTGAAGATAAACTATCCGCCTCAATTTGACTGTCTGAATACATAAAAATTTTTTAGCAATATTAATAATAACAACAGTTCATACCAGAAATTATCAAAATAGTTTTGTCCTATATTTGTCCAAATTAGATCCTTTTACTATGCTGTTTCTGGGACAATTATTTTCTTGTATATGCAAGTATTATTTCTTTTTATATTTTGCTGTCTTCTCTTTTTTTCTCTTTGTTTAAATGTATCTCATGTTTTTCTTGAGGCCTTTCTAAATGTTCAAGGCTCTAAATCGTTACTGTCAGGTGAGAATGATGTATCTTGAAATAACACGTTCAAAACAAACCCTACAGAAAGTTGCCAAAACCACCAGAACCCAAACCTTGTCGAATACTGTTCACCATATAAACAAACTGTCTTTTTTTTTTTTTCAACTGTGGCAAAATTGTTTCAGTGATTGAGTCATGGAAAATAAATAAATAAAAATATTTATGCATTTGTTATGATTGAAATGTTGAGACTTTGTAACTCGAACAGGAGAAGTTAAAAACTTTAGACAACCTGTTTCATACTCTTCATTGAAGTAGGAAAAACTATTCCATTTGAAGAAAAATAGTTCCTTTACTGAAAGTTATGAACATTTATACATGGTATCTCTTGAAAATAGAAATAGAAAGTGCTGAGCACTTTCAGGAGGTACTAAGAACCGCATAGGATGAGGCCTTGTCTGCCTAGACTATCCAAGCACTTCCCTGTAAAGGTGTTTTGACACTTTGTGGACCTTATCCTGTAGGGTTCCAAGACACTATTTTTTGAGAATTGAAGGTGTTTAACACCTTGCAGAAGGAGAACCTGTGTTCTATCACTGACCCTCCCTAGGTTTTCTGTTTGGGTGGGAGGGGCATGTTCAGTTTTTTAAATATGCAGTATGAAGGGTAGAATTTGTTACAATTCACTGTAGGTCTAGTTTTTGCAATTTTTGAAGGTGTCATTTTTATTTTGGATCTCCTACCAGGATGAAAATGTTCAGGGGAAGAAAGGGCTGTTTTGTTTGTATAGAAGGTGGGGAAAATAATAGTCAGAGAGGAAGGAACAAATTGTATTGCTCAGTAATAAATGCTCCAATAAACATGTATAAAATAAAAGAAATGCTTATTAAAATCAAATCTATATTTTTCTTCTTAGAATGCAGATCACAATTTTATGGATTGTTATAAAGTAGACTATCGATTATCCAGGATAGGGAAAAAATTAATCCTGGTTAATAAAATCCTGGATAATCACCATCCATAGGAAATATTGGGGGGGGGGAGGGGTTGGTTCACCAGCCATCCTGTGCTGGAGGGAGGGGGGTGTTGGTTCATTGGCTTCTCTGCACCCTGGTGTTTTTGTGTGCTTGGGGCGGCAACAAAGTCAGGGCTGCCCCTGTGAGTTACACACATTTTTTTTGACATCCTGGTTAATCCTCAACCTGGTTAATCCAATCCTGGATAATCGAGAGTCTACTGTACAAGAACAAGAATCAGAGAGGTATCCGTGTTAGTCTGGAATAGCAGAGGTAACAAAGTCCTGTGGCACCTTAAAGACTAACTATAAAGTTAGTCTTTGTCTTTAAGGTGCCACAGGACTTTGTTACCTGTACAAGAACAATAATTTGTGGAGAAGAAATATGGTATTTTTCCTCACTACCATTCCCCTTTCCTGACTGGATCTGCTTGAGTGAAGGGGTTTACAGCTAACAGTAGGATCTCTGGACTCTGTAGTAGTTCAGTAGGAATTTATCACCAGCCCTGAAATTCCACTCCTTGGCACACCATGTGGAAACAGAAGTGTTGTTTTTGCAGACCTCATTTTAAAAAGTTTTTCCATCGTAAAAATAACCCTGTTAACAAAAAATAAGCCTAATCTATTTGAAAGTAGATATTTAGTTTATTAACTTTGGATTACTTGGAATTCAGAGAATATTTCATGCATGGATAATTCATTAAGTGTTTAATTACACTTGTTCCCTCTTGCCTTCCATTTCTTTTCAGCAGAGGCAAGGGTCACAGTTCCTTGACCCATTTGATTTAAATGCAGTGAATATATAAATAAAGCATATCTGTAGCATCTTCCCTTTCCTCCTCTGTTCACTTTTCTTATGTTCTTCTTTGTCTTGCTCTGATAGCCTGAAAAGCAGAGGTGGAGCATATTGTAAAACCTGGTGCCTGCAAGCTGTATGACTTGTTTCTGCATTTTTAGGCAGTTGATCTAATTTGTGAATTAAGCAAAAAACAGATTTGTAATGGACAGATTCTTGATTTTGGTGCTCAGTATTTTGAGTCTCTCCTAGATAAATACATTTAGGTTAGGTGGCAGTTCTTTTTAAAACTGATTTTGGAGGTTTCTTAAATTCTTTCACATTTAATATATTTATTTCCCCTTTTTTTGGTGACAGTTCATTTGTAGGGTGGGGTGACCGGAGCACTGCTCTCCTCTTGGAGGGGAGAGTTTGTGGTTCTCTCTCTGGCTGCAACTTCCACACCATCCTCTGAATGTCAGCTGCCGCCTTCATCTCATGACAATGTATTCTCCACTACCTTTTACTGTTGTTAAGATCTTTCCCTTTACCTTCCACAGCACTCATCCCACTAGCATCGCCATCTACAGTCTCTGCCTTTGGGTCCTAGGTCATTTTGGTTAGATTCTGACCATCTCTGGTTTTAAAAAAATCAATTTGTCTTCTGACTGAGCCTGTTGGAACCACTACTAGAAACAGATGCTGACATCCTGGGGGCAGTTTACTCTCTCACCCAGTGAGCGTCAGCTGACAGCTTTTAAAAATTCCAGGTTTGGTGCAGAAATCAAATTAGCTTATGCAAATATATTAGTCTAATATGTAAATAAAATATTGAGTCAGAACCACGTGCATTCCTTATATGGATAAAATATGTATGCTTCCTCTGAAATTCCCATTAATAATTGGACACAGAGCTTTTTTTTTTTTTTTTTTTTTTGTCGCCAAACAAACAACACAGCCTGTTTGTGGATGCTTTACCTTGTGGATGTTTTTCCTTATGGAATGCTCACAGCAGTTGATATGGCTGGATATGCTTATGTAATGCAAACGGGATGAAAAGCTCAGTTCAGTAAGTGAATTTAACCTCCCTGTCTTTGGGAGTAAACATTTCCTTTGCTTCTCATTTATCGGTGGTCACTGTAGACTCCACAGGGTGCGCTCAGGATTGCAACTCTGCATTCCTACTTGTTCTGGAGCATTCAATTCCAGAGGCCGCAATTTCATAATCTGCATTTCTTTTCCTCTTACAAATTTCCATCGAATTTTCAGTTATCAGCCCAAGAAATGCTACCTCACCAAGTTCGGCCTGTGCTAAGGATTACTTGGCACACAGCCTGGACAAGGCTGTAACGGTATTCGAGCCGAAGGAATATGTAAATAACATGGTGGGTATTTGACCTTTACCTTATTTATTCAGTTTGGTGCTGCTTGTTGGGTTACACACAGTCTCACATACAGCTGAAGGCACTGTAGGTGCACAGCAACTCTGAAGATCAGGCTGTGCACTTAGGCCTCTTACATTAGGCCTTAACTTTGAAATTTTGCCCGTGGTGTTTCAAAGGAATTATCTGGCATACGTGCTACTACATTTGTTTTAAACAATAATCATCAGCATTTTTAACAATGTGCCGGGACGCCCATCCTGACCAATGTGATGAACTGTAAAGGATCTGGCAAAGATCAATAAACACAGAGCAATGGAGAATTTACATAGTAAATGATAATAGCACCTTTGGTCCATGGGATGTCAGACTGTGATCTCAGCTACCACAGTATGGTAGCATCAGGCAGATATTCTTGTTTTAATGTAGACCACTGTAATAGATTTAGCACAATAGACTTAAAGAGAGAGACAAGCACATACTTCAAATATTCCTAAATTTGATTTTAATAGTGAGGAGCGATACTTGAAAGGCTGGCAAGTTTGATTAAAAAAAACACCTAAAAAAGTGATTGTTTGTTCTACATCTTATGAGAATTTAACTGTCCTTTTAATGTAGAAATTATGTTGAAAGTCTGATAAGGATAGTAATAGGCCTAACTGGTGCTAGGGAACCTAGAAAGGCAACACACAGATGCACATTTCATGCATCATCTGTACAGGGACTAAATGCCCCGAAGTTCCCATTTGTAGCTGGAAGGCAGACTCTGTGTCTTGCTGTTCTGACTTAGCGGAATAGACCTGCTCTTTCAATTACAAAGATATTAAAATGTTCAAGATGTGTAGGATGGGTTTAAAACATGGTTAAGGCAAAACAACTAAATATCACAAAGATTTTGTGAGCGTGTGTTCCCCCTGGCTCCACTGAGATGGTAGTGCTTGCTTACCCGTTCTCCGAGCCTTCACCCTTCTGGGTACACTGGGTGGTGCAAAGTCTATAAAGAGCCCCTCCTGTGGGTCCCACTCCTGGATTCTTGTTTTGTGGGAAAACTTTTTTTCTCTCTGAATTTTTAAACTTCAGCTGTCAAGAATTTATAAGGCCTGCAAGCACATTGTCAGGAGAGCTTGTAATTGCTGTGAGCCCCACAGTCTACTATATGTAACTGTGCCCATGGAATTCATTAATTTCTGAGGCCTGAAATTTGGGGCTCATTGATGTGATCATAAGCTCCAAAAGCTATTTCAGCAAAATTTCTAACTACCTTCCCTCAGGTTATTCACCAAGTGATATGACATAATCTGCATGGGCGGAAATTTTTGCATCTTTTTTTCCCTTCTCAGTATCAGCTCGTGTATTGCTTGTTGACAAAATTGTGATCCCTTTTCAATCAGGGACCTGAATGGGAAGGCTGTAAGCACCCGTCTTTAAAGTACCCAAAGATCCCTTCTATCCAACGTGGGCTGACTGGATGTGTGGAAGAGTACACTGTTGTAATTTATATATTCTAAGGCAGTGATATTCAACCTTTTTTTCTGGGAACCCTGTTGAAGAAAATTGTTGCTACCTGCAACCCAGTGGAGTTGGAGATGAGGAGTTTGGGTTGTGGGAGGGGCTCAGAACTGGGGCAGAGGGTTGAGGTGCGGGGGTGAGGGCTGCAGGGTGGGACCGGGAATGAGGAGTTCAGGGTGTGGGAGAGGGCTCTGGGCTGGGGGAGGGGTTTGTGGTGTTGGAGGGGCTCAGGGCTGGAGCAGAGGGTTGAGGTGTGGGGGTGAGGGCTGGGACCGGGAATGAGGAGTTCAGGGTGTGGAAGGGGGCTCTGGGGCAGCTCGCGGTCAACAGCACAGCTGGGGGGGCAGAGGCAGGCTTCCCGCCTGTCCTGACACCATGGACTGCACTGTGTCCCAGAAACAGCCAGTAGCAGGTCTGGCTCCCAGGCAGAAATGTGTAAGTGGTTTTGTACGAGACTCGCTCATGGGCACCGCTCCGCCCTGTGGCCCCTCTGTCTGTCTAGAACCCGGACCCACTGCTGGCTGCTTCTGGGGCGCATCACAATGTCAGAACAGGTAGGCAGTAGCCTGCCTTAGCTGGGCAGCATCGCCCATGAGACTTTTAATGTCCCAGTCAGCAGTGCTGACCAGCACAAGGTGAGCTAGTCTTACATTTCATGACTCATGGTTTGAAAAACACTGCTCTAAGGGACAGACTTAAGTGACAGCTTGCTACTCCAGACTGTGGGTACAGGGTGCACATGTATATAGGGAAGGGGTTGGAAGTTTAACTGCAAATTTCTTGAGTGTCTGCTCTTCAGGATTTTTAAACCTATAACGAACTATTTTCTGTTCTTGCACTCTGGCATTTTCATAGGTCTAATGAAAAGCAGAATTTGGTCCTAAGAGTCTGTTCATGTCGTTCTAAAGGACAATATCTTCTCATCTTTAACTTTCTCTTAATCAAACTGTTTATCTGGGAGTAAAAATTTATTTAGATAAGGACTAGTGATCATTTTTTGGTTTAAAAAAAGGTTTAAAGTATTTTTTCCTAGTGCACATATATGAAATGTGCTCTTCCTGTTTTACGCCTCAATATTGCAAATATTCAGCACATGCATAACCGTTAAGCACATGCTTAAGTGTTTGCAGATTGGTGACATGAATATAGAAGTTGTCCATCTCCTGTTTTAAAAAGGTTGTATTTCTGTTCATTTGTTTTTATGTTCGACTTAAAAATTAAACTTGTATGTTTTCATTGGCCTTGAGCCTGAGTTTTTAATGGCAAATGTATTAATTTAAGGTGACAGAGACCCTATCTATATGATTACTCTCACAATATTCCTCTATAATACATAGAAGGAACAGGAAGACAACCCCTACCCCATAGAACTTAAACAAAATAGGAGTTACTTGGAGAAAGCTCTAATTCTTGCAGATTTCCTCTTTACCAATCAAACACCAAATTCACTTCTTATGGTTGTCTTTTTTGGGGTCTGTAGGAGTCAGGTTTAGAATATCAGAAAAGTAGTCTTGTATTTTGGTGATTCCACTTTTATCTGAAAGCAGGAATTGGAGGAAAGTCTGAATGGAACTGAAAAAAATTAACCAAACTTTTTCTCTCACAAGATTTTTATCTGAGTTTTTGACAGTGGTTCTGATCAGACCTTAATTTTTCTGAACAATTTCATCAGTTAAATTCAATTCTTTATTAATTACCTAGAAATCCTACATGAATTTATACAAATACTTTGACAGTCTGTCGTCCCTCCCCCTCTAAATCTTGAGGGTGAGGTAAAGAAAGAGGGAAAATATTTAGCAAAATAAAGCAGACATTTTGAAAGTCTAGTGCTTGTGACTGCTATAGGAATAAAATTCCACATTAGATAAAGTATTTCATAGACATTTATTTTGGGACTGAGTTTTTTTAAGTGTTCTCCATTCTAATTATAGAGAGTGTACATTTTAAAAAACAGAAATATTTTAGCAGTAGCTGTGTTGAAAAACAAAGTTGCAAAAGATCATGTGACAGGGCTACATTAATCAGCTTTTCATTTCCACATTATCTTTAGCAAACCAGCTGAATTTCTAAATCAAGTTGCTTCCAAGTCATCATTATGCAATTGAATAAAGAATCTTAACCAGGAAATTCACTTTATTAAGGGAAAATAAATGCCTAAATCTGTCAATGCTCACTTGCAATCAGCATCCTCTTCCTGGTCAAAGAAGGTGGATGACTCACTCTTGGCAATGTGTGAAATGGCCCCCTTTATTTAGCTTCACACTTCCTCTAAACAGTGGATTAACATCCATCCTTTAATGTAACTTCTTGTAGTCTGATTAAATTTGGATCTGGTTAAGGCTGAAGAAACATCCAGCAGACTTTTGTTGACAGCGAGCATTCCCTTCTGCTCTTTTCAACACTGTTTTTAGAGGTTCCAACACTCTAGATGGCATAAGGAAATGGAAATCAGACTGGCAAAGAGTGGGAATTTTTTTCTACCTAATTATTTTTCTTGAGATTTTATGTCAATCCAGAAGGCTTCTTTTTTCATATTAGCAACTGCTGATGTATAGTTTACATTTTAATGCCTACGGAGAAGTCAAGTGTTTCAAGACATTCTGTAAGTGGGTTTCATGTGACCCTCATTGAACCAGCAAGCAGCAAAAAAATATTAGCGTAGTCTCAAGCAGCTAGCAGAGAGGTACTTTATCCCACATCTGAACCATCATAGAGGATCTCAAGAATTTTCAGGAAGGAAATATTTCCCATTTAAGGGGGCCAAATTGTGTCTTCAGAGGTGCTCATTCTGCCTAAGTCACTAGGGTTGCATTCATGTAACCAAGGACACAGTCTATGGACCACTTTGTTGTAATTACATGTTGACTCTAAATATGGTATGCATATTTAGGGATTGTCTACCTAGGGAAATTGACTGAAATAGCCATTTTGGTCAAAACTATTCCGCAGTACAGTAAACCCTCGATTTAACGGACCCCTATTTAACGGACTTCGGATGCAACGGACAAAATTTCCCGATGCATCCGAAATCCGTTATTGGGGGCTGCTGGCTCCTGCCCCTGCCCAGGAGCCAGGCGGGCGGCGGGCGGGAGCGGAGAGGGGCGGGCTGACAGTTCCCGCCGGGTTCCCCGCTGCGGTGAGCCAGGCGGGCGGGCTGACAGCCCGGCGGGCGGGCGGGGGGGGGTTGACAGCTCCCGCCGGGCTCCCCGCTGCAGGGGAGCCGGGCGGGGGGGGGGGGAGGGCTTTGACAGCTCCCGCCGGGCTCCCCACAGCGGGGAGCCCGGCGGGAACTGTCAGCCCGCCCGGCGGGAGCTGTCAAAGCCCCCCTAAAGCCTCTATATAAGGGACTAATTCGGGTGAGGGGGTGTCCGTTAAAGCCAAAAGTCCTGTTATTTAATTATTTTAAAAAATTATTAAATAACGGACTTTCGGCTTTAATGGACACCCCCTCGCCCGAATTAGTCCGTTAAATCGAGGTTTCACTGTAGTTCCCTGTGTGGATATTTTATTCTGGAATAAATCACTTTATTGTGGAACAACAATTATTCTGCAATAAAACAACTTTCATACCACAATGGAGTGTTCACACGGGGAGCTATAGCTCATTCTGCAATAGCTGCTCCAGTCAATTTCCCCATGTAAACAAGCCCTTGGGTAAATGACTATTAATGCAATGTCTTCCTTTCTCATTGAGAACATATAAATTCCCACCCACAAAGTCAAAGATATGTCAGCCTTTTCTAGTTGCAACATCTCTTATGTACATTATTGAGTTCTGCACTTAAATTCCTTTGACTGCCTTTCTTGTCTATCTTAATGTGTTTTTTATAGCTATTTCTCATATATTCCTTAGTACAACTTCATGTGTGTGTTTGCTCCCTCTTTCTTAGTGATATGACAAGAACAGTAGAGATTTCTGGGGAAGGTGGCCCTCTGGGGATACATGTAGTACCCTTCTTTTCATCTCTGAGTGGAAGGTAAGATGTTTTCCATATTTTAGAGAAACATGTTAATGAAAAAGGTGTCAGCTGTGTTTTTCTCTTAAAATATCTATACTGTGAAAACATGAGGGGGAGCTAAAACTGTTTTTTTTAACAGTGGATAACCAAGCCCAATATACTGTATTCCTTCACTGACATCTGTGTTGTTCTGTGTTTATATTCAGAGAACAAAACCCATTTCTATTATATGTTCATAATGTTTGTACTTTCAGGGATCTCTGATTTATTTTTTCCTGAATGAAAACATGGCCACTTGTTAAGATTATTGTACTTCTTAAAAGGTGGGTGTGTTTGTCCAGATGGATTTTTCTCCTTGGCCCCTTATTGCTAAACAGCAGGGCAGACATAGAAAAGTCAAAATGACTTGCTTATCAGTTCTTCCTTCATTTTTTTTTCAAGTCATCTTTCAAATTAGGTTCTTTAGCATTTACAAAATGTGCACTATACCCATGGACTTTTCTTTTTGCATGGTAAGATCATTTTAATTGTAAATTATTTAACATTATTAAGATCACAAAAGACTACCATAGTGGAAAGTTCATATTGATATACTGTAGTTGGGTATATGTCAGCATTTTCATTATAACTCCTTATTTTCCAAGTTATGTAACTTGGATGTAAAAATTCTCTAGACTGAAATTTGACATAGGAGGTCTCTGCCAAAGAGCTAATTTGTAGTTCTGGCAGTATGAGTGTCCTGAGACAGGGATGGAAAATTGCTAGTGTCATAAATGGCATCACTTTATAGTAAAATGGCTGCTTCTAGGATTAGGCCAATTATAATTACAAACTTTAAAAAAGGTCATCGTCTAATCATGAAGAGAAATGTTTCTTAACTTATCGATTTTCAGAATGTTGAAGTGAGGAGTAAAAAGTGGTGGTGTTTGTTTTTTTTTCCTTCCAGGTAGTATATTTTTGTGAATACTTTCTCAGCAGAATCTGAGACTTTAGATGGACTAAAATTAAACTGGAGTATTTTAGTTGCCAAATCAAAAAGCAGGTTGACCATCTGCTGCTTGAAAAAATGCCATCACCTGATTTCAGGAGCAAGGATCGGAAGTCCAGAGTTCTGAGTTCTCTCATTGGCTCTGTGACTGTTTTACCTTGGGCAAACCACTCTCTTTCCCCATCTCTAAAATATAGGCAATATTTCCTTATGTTATAGGGGCATAGTGAGACTTAATTTGCTAATTTTTCTTAAATACTTTGAGATCCCAAGGCGCCATAAAATTGCAAAATATTATCAGTAATTTAATATTGCTGCAATACTTGTGATGCTGAATTCTAGCAGCTTAGGGTTCATCTTTAGAAGAATTCACTGAATAACCAGCAAAGCTCCTTGGCCTACTTTCTGTGCATGTTAATATTCTTGTTTACAAATGCTGTGGAGCATGGCTTACAGCAAGCTATTTTTTGACAGACAGGCTGAGTGTTGACCCAATTGTCTTGAGAAATTCTAATGACACTTGGCAGAATTGTATTGGTGTCTTTGTAAAATACCAGAATGGTTTAACCACTTGTTCCTGTTATTTAATCAAATAAGTTTCATAATTCATCAAAACACAAGAAAGAACAGAAGCAGCGTTTCCCATTTCTGTTAATGATAGAGCAGGTTTTATCAAACATGTTGGCCATCCACCTTGACTGGTATTTTTGCTGTAACAGTTTGTAAAAAACTGGTATTTTCTAATAAGGTTACTATTGATATTACACTAATACAGGTATTCATCTCCTGTGAATAATGTGAATTTAGGCATTTTCATTGTAATCCTATTCTGTTTGGGTTTTTTTTTTCAGAATGAGTTTAAGCAAAATGCTTGGCGTCTAGGCTTTACCATACAAATAAACAACAATAACTAGTTGAAATAATTTCTTTCATAAAAAAGGAAAATAAATTTAAGAATCATATTAATGTAATGTTAAAGTTGAGGCTTCATACAATAAAAGTAATGAGGTTAGCCTGTCACAGCATACTTAACCAATGTGTCCAGATAATGCAGCACACATGGGGAATATCAGGCCAGTCGGTGATCTAATAGTACTATGTGGCTGTAGAGTCTGGGTGCAGTGGGTTTAATTAAGATCGCAGCAACAGACTTTATTTTCAATTTCTTTAATTTCCTTGTTTTTACTAGATTTAATTTTAATGTAATTATCTGAAATTAAATTGTAACATTAACTCCTTGGCTGCAGCTAATTGGCTGTTTCTATTGGTGTTCATGAAAATTGTTAAATTTTGCCTCCCCTCCTCCCCCAATAAAAAAACCTTTCTTTATCACAGGACAATGTTATTAAGGGGATCTTTTTCATGACACATTTATTACAATGCAAAATTCTACTCTAGTAATGCTCATTAGTGGAAAACGCACACTTTAAAAAACAATAGGTTTATAGATAGATAAAACTAATATCTTTTTGCCATTCTGTTACCTAGTAGATTTAAATATAAATCAGATGAATAGTAATGATATAAAGGAACTGTGAAGTTGAAAATTACATATTGGTGCTTTACTGAGTGAAACCAATGAAAAGGGCTTCTAAGGTGATGTCTACACTATAATGTAAGCTTAGGGTTAGTGGAACTCAGGTCAGTAGATCCTGGGTTAGCCAATGACACCATCATGTAACAGACAGCATACAATACAATGGGTCTTTCTGGATAGCGGAATCTTGTGACATCAATCAGAAAAGTTAAAAAAGTAACAAGGTAGCAGAAAGGCAGACGATGGAAATCACGCCGATGAAGTATCGGGCAAAGGAGAGCTCTTCACGCCTAAAGTACATATTTGGACAAGGAGGGGAACAGTCTCGGAGAGCTGAGCGAGTGCGGGGGCCGTTGGAGGGGGGGAGGGGAGTGAGATTTTAAAAATTTTCGATTCTTACCTGAGGGAGAGAGCTAAGCGAGTGCGGGGGCTGTTGGGGGGGGGGGGGAGAGCTGAGCGAGTGCGGGGTCTGTTGGAGGGGGGAGAGAGCTGAGTGAGTGCGGGGGCCGTTGGAGGGGGGAGGGGGTGAGATTTTAAAAATTTTCGATTCTTACCTGAGGGGGGAGAGAGCTGAGCGAGTGGGGGGGCCGTTGGAGTGGCAGGGAGGAGGGAGAGAGCTGAGCGAGTGTGGGGGCCATTGGAGGGGGGAGGGGGGTGAGATTTAAAAAAAAATTGATTCTTACCTGAGGGGGGAGAGAGCTGAACGAGTGGGGGGGCTGTTGGAGTGGCAGGGAGGGGGGAGAGAGCTGAGCGATTGCGGGGGCAGTTGGAGGGGGGAGAGAGCTGAGCGAGTGTGGGGGCCGTTGGAGGGGGGAGGAGGGTGCGATTTTAAAAATTTTCGATTCTTACCTAAGGGGGGAGAGAGCTGAGCGAGTGGGGGGGGGGCATTGGAGTGGCGGGGAGGGGGGAGAGAGCTGAGTGAGTGTGGGGGCAGTTGGAGGGGGGAGAGAGCTGAACGAGTGCGGGGGGCCGTTGGAGGGGGGGAGAGAGCTGAGCAAGTGCGGGGTCCGTTGGAGGGGGGTATTATTACATCATAACTATGTCACCGAGAACAGCTGGTGTTAACCTGCTGCCCAGCTGATGTTAATGGGCTTTAAAGAATTTCACACCTAGGGGGTGTAAGGGGTGAGATTTGAAATTTTTTTGATTCTTACTCTGATTAGGACCCTAAAGCCTATAACTGTACCAAATTTCAAGTCTCTAGCTCAAACGGTGTGGAAGGAGTAAGAGAACATACATACACGCATGCACGCACCATTTGACTTTTATATATATAGATGTTAAACTAGTCTTGGTAACACCCCGGGTTTTTAATGCAGTCTCTCGCAAGTACAGTTTTCTTTCTGAAATCCTTCCCATTGGCTGGTTTAGTGCTAAGCATAGCGTTTTGCATGCTATGAGAAGGACATCAGCCTCTCTAAGGCTGAAGTCTGACTGTTCTTTATGTAATTTACTTTGCACTTCTACAACACTTTCTGTTTGAGCTTCTGAAAGCACTTTACAAATATTAATGTAGTAAACCTCCCAATACTCCTGTGATGTAGGAAATTGATGCTGATCTCATTTGTCAGGGAAATGAGGAAACTGTGGGTCAGTGGGGATTTAATTGACTTGAGAAACAATATATAGGAAGTCCATAAGAATATAACCAAGATCTCCTGGCTAGGACTTTTGAAAAATTTAGTAGCAAATGCATGCTGCCCCTCTACCTGATCACTGTGGTTTGCAGAGGTTCAAAGAACCTCAATAGAGGCAAGATTATCCTAATTTCTCGATTTCTTTGGACTTGGCTAGAAAGAGATTGTTCCTTGCACACGTCATCCTTTCCTCAGCAGAATGGGCTTCCAATTCTTTGTAGCAATGCCTCTGTATTTTGATCTAGTATAATTAGAACCACTGTTTTGCATTTAATTTTAACCTTTTCCTTTTAATTTATTCCATCTTATTTGTTAACATATACGTATTCTTCATAAATTCTATCCTAACATTTTGTCTGGAAGTATGGGGCTGGTTTCCCTTCCTTTTCTCCAACCCCGACTAACACTTTTTGAAGTGCTAGGAAGGGTTACCAACAGTGTCAGCAGACTAAAATTGTACTGGCTGGTTTCATATTCTGTTTGGAGTCCTTGTTCATTAATGGAAAATAGATTCTGGAAATCTCTCCTTTAGACTAATGACTTAAGATAGTGTGATTAGTAAACCATAAGAAGAACTTTGTTCCTTCCTCAGTAGAGACCAATATCTATTTGTAATTATTATAAATGTCTTGTATACAAATCTAATACAGAATAATCATCAGCTTTATTATTGCTTTTCAGGATTCTAGGACTCTTTATCCGTGGTATTGAGGAGAACAGCAGGTCTAGGCGTGATGGCCTTTTCCATGAAAATGAGTGTATTGTGAAAATTAACAATGTGGACCTCGTAGATAAAACCTTTGCACAGTGAGTGCTACATAATTACTTAATTGATTCTGTTAACCACCAGAATTTTATATAATGCTATACTTATTGAGGTGATTAATGTAGCATGTTGCAAGTAAAAATACCATAAAATACATATATAACTAAAACATTATAATTCTTTCATGAAATTTCCAAATGCCATAATATATAGTTCCCATTGTAGACTCAAATCATAGAAATTATAATATTGAAAAAACCTTCAGCTTCCACTGATGTAGAACTTCCTACAATGTATTCAAAATTTGTTTTGTCCACTCCAGTTTTAAATAGTTCAAACAATGGAACATTACTTCCACTGAGATACTATTCAGTGTTAGGAACTTTTTCCTTACATCTGTATGTAGCAAGGTGCAACCCCTTACATGTTGGTTTGAATGAAACAACTCTATCCCACACATTCCCTTTTGCCCCTGTCTTTAGAATGGGTCAGTTTGTTCCTTGTTATGTGTGTGGAATGTGCAAGTATCAGTGTGTTCTGATATCTAGTGTCCAATACTTTTTAGGTATGTATCTTTTTGCAACATCAGCCCTTTCTTTGCCTGCTTCTGTGAGCAGGGCCTACCTCTGGCTCACAGCTTAACATTGCTTTATGTTAGTAAAGTCTTGACCATTACTTTAGCTCAGGCCTTAGGCCTCATACTGGGCCTATGATATAAGGGTTTATGTTTCAGGGCCCCATCTTACTACAGGTGCATTGCACAACTTTAAATGAGCATGTTCTCTAATTGATCAGCAGTGAAACAATGTTAAGCGGTGCGTCTTTAAGTGAGGAGTACTTTGATGAAAGTAGTGCTGATTTTATGCTTTAGTGGTTAAGATTTTTGTGGGTTTTTCCCCCTTCCTTTCCCTGGTTGTACTTCTAATATGTTCAAAATATCTGATAATAAACCTTTTCCATGGTAAAGTGGTATATTTTCATTTTGATGATAGGTTAGGTTCTGCCACTTATCCATCTTTTCCCCCCTGCAGTGGAAAATAGTTTCCACATCATAACAGAGACCACTGGGGAGTTCCATTGTCCCATGCATCCCCTGCTCCCATGCATCCCCTGCTCCCACCTGCCCAGTGTTCACAGATGATACTAGGAAAACCTGGTCACTTCAGCTTCAAATCAGCAAAGTGAAATTTTGAGAAAAGTGAAATGTAGGCAATAAAAACAATAAATTTAAATGTGATGTGTAAGTTTAAACATAACAAAACCCCATCAACCTATACGGTTTATATTTTCATATGGATATTTTTAGCTTACTACATAGGTCCATATATTTGATGTGGTATTATACAGGTAAGAATGCAAGTATACAGACGTGTTGCAGTATGAATGTAGGTGTGGTCTAGCATTGTTGTACACGGGTACACATACTGGTATTTGGTAGTATTGTTATACGCTAGTAATAAGTCAATAAGTATTTGAGGTAAAGCTTTTATAGGTAAATAACGTAGATATTTGTTGCAGACTAGTTTTTGCAAAATCAGTCCCTTTTGCTTATTTAGTTATCAATTATACCAAAAAAATAATTTGATCTGTAAATTGTCAAATGAATTTTAAATTATGGGGTTATTACTTAAAGGCCAATGGTCTCACCTACCAGCTAGTGTTTTGTTAAGAAAATAAAATACATCTTTCTCAAGTGATTTTTTTTGTATTGATCAAGTTATTTTTTCAAAATTTTGAATGACTGTAGAAATTTACAGTCCCCTTCCTGTCTCCTCTGGAACATACTGTAGATTTTGCATGCCTCTTGGCCTGTAGCAATGTGGAAAATTTCATCCTCTGATTTCTCTGCAATACTACTTGCTTTCTGGAATATGTGCAAGCACTACAGTAACTGCCACTTCTGTCAGTTTCCCCTTTAAATTGAGATTCAGGAGACTTCACTTGCTCAGTTTTTGCCAAAGATTTAATTTTCTTCTGACACCGTGTAACCTACAAGAGTAAGATAATAGCCTTTACTTCCTGGCCCCATCACCTGAAATGAATCGGGGGTGCAAAAGTTTGATGCTTCTGTCAAATGAGAGGGGTTTATGGCCACTTTTTCCAATGGCTACTGATACAGAAAGAAGTAATCAGTCTGACTGTATTAGTGGTAAGGTTATGGTTCCTCCTGCTGATTGCAAAGGGTCATTTAATAGTTAGCAAGACTGTACTGATTACATGTTCATTTTCGATTTGTCTATTTTAGATGGAAGGTTTTGAAAACTGCTCTGAAAAGTTGCTTTTCCTCAGCTGGAACACTAGAAGGCAATTTGTTGTAGTTTCATGTTCATAATGGTTTTATACATCTCTACTGAGAGTCTCCTTTTTCATTTAGTGTTAATAAATTCAGTTATAGTCTGCTGTGATCTGGAGATCTTAGCACCTCTTTTGGTTGAGTCTTTGTCTTTTATTTCTCTAAGTATGCATTTGGGGGCTCAAAGAATTTGACTTTCACTGCCCATTACATATTTCTTCTTTTCCTGGCAGTTATTTCCCCCTCAGGTACTGCTTTTAGTTTTCCCACAGATTTAGTGGTGTTCTCACCATTATTTTTAGTTTGTGAAAGATCTCCTGTTTCTCTCTCTGATGTGTTTAAAACATGCATCTCCTAAAAATGAGCTTTTAAGCCACCACATAGTGTACTGTCAAGTGGCTGCTTGCAATTATATGAGAACAGGGAGTGATCTGAGGTACCGGTAAATTAAGTGAGGATTTTACATTCTTAAATATCTATTAGCTGGTGGTTTAGAGATGAGAAAGAAGTTTGTTTTGAAATAAACAATGTACAGTACAGAAGCAGGCATAACCTCACAGACAACTCTGATGTCTGTGGAGAATATGGACTGAGGGACATAGTTCTTTCCCTACTGTAGTTAAAGTATTTTGAGCTTTATTTTGTGTGTATAATAGAGTTGGAGCATTTTTAAACTTTTCTGCCCAGATTAATCTGAGAGAATTTGGTCCGGAGATCCATTTCCACATGTCTGAAAAATTGTGAAGGGATTTTTATTAGGAATATGTAAAGTATACAATGGTTGTGCTTAACAACTTTTCAAATCTGCCTTAAAAGAAACACTAAAGACAAATTATTTATGTCCTCATTATTACAGGATATATTGTAAATACTGAAATAAGATTATCTAAGGAAATTGACAAGTTTTTAATTTTGGCCATGCTGTTTAAAATGGGCAATTGTCTATCATTAGTTTTTCCTCATACTAGGATTGTTATCTAATTGCAAGCAAGTAGTATGTTTTTGTTAATGAGACAGTCTGCCCTTCTTTTTCTGCTTCTACATTTAGCAAGAGTAGAACATTTATTCTACTCAGGGCCCATTTGAGTTTTTCTTGCATGCCTATGCCCTGATCTGTGCTGCTGCTACAGTATTCTGCTCTTCCATATTTGTTTTGGAAGCAGCTATGCACTTTCATCTTTCAGCCCTCTGGAGAACTGGGGAAATGATACACCCCACCATCTTCCCCACTACAGTTCCTCTCCAGTTGTGAGAGAACTGTTTTAGTCAGCGTTCTCCTTTAGAGCCTTGCTTCCTAATCCTCCTTACCGAAGAACTGTCTTCCTTGCGTTAACTCCAACTTAGGAGTTTGCAAGTGGGCATCATTATTAAAGATCTAGAAAACATGGCCTATGAGGGGAAGATTGAAAATTTGGGTTTAAGTCTGGAGAAGACACAGAGGGGACACAATAACCGTTTCCAAGTACATAAAAGGTTGTTACAAGGAGGAGGGAGAAAAAATATTCTCTTTAACCTCTTATTATGCTAAAAAAAATAGGGGGGAAAGGGTATGGAGCTTCTTTCACCACCAGACTCCATGTCACCTTACTCACAGCTTGAATAGACTTTATGTTGTAGGGAGAGGGTAACCCTCAGAAGAACCCATTTTAAAGTTTAACTGCTCTGTAATGACTGGGGGGCTAAACATGAAGTGACAAGCAACTGAATCAACTGATTTATATAATACTACTATATTATAAAAGTGTACAGAGTCAGGTCTTTTCTGAAATAACATACCGATGTTTAATATTATTGTCAAATGTATGGATTAACACTATATGAGGAAATATGGATACTTAATGATATTATGCTTTCAAGTCTTTGGCCAAACAGGGAGAAACTGGTTCACTCTCAAATAGGAGAGAAGGCAGCTATTTACCAGTCTCCTATGTATATTAAGCATGGTGGCATGAAAACAGTGGAAGCCCCATTAATGTACTGGGGGATGGGAAATCTAAAGGAAGGGAAAACAGAATGAGGTCATCATGCCTCTTGAAACAAAGGCATTGAACTTTGGAAGATTTAAGCAAAAATAGATGCCATTTTTCTCATCCCTCACTAGAGGGACACCAGAGGCCAGAGCTCTTGCAAGCTGAGAAATATGGGTCCTTCAACCATGGAGGGGTTGAAGTCTCTGGAAAACTGAATATAGTTGAAATGACAAAGGGTCCTGTGGCACCTTAAAGACTAACTAAAGTATTGAAGCATAAGCTTTTGTAGGCTAATATCCATTAAGTGGGTATTAGCTCATGCGAAAGCTTCTGCTTCAATACTTTAGTTAGTCTTTAAGGGTCCTGCTTTGAGCAGGGGGTTGGACTAGATGATCCTCTGAGGTCCCTTCCAACTCTGAGATTCTATGATTCTATAAGGTGCCACAGGACCCTTTGTCACTTCTGCAATTCCAGACTAACACAGCTACCTCTCTGATTCTGAATATAGTTGAGACACTTAAGAAAACAAGGGAAGTCGCACGTTGTCTTCTGTGGAAAGTCCTTACTGAGTGAAAGTCAACCATGAGTGGAAAGAAGGAAGACTGATGAGGGAAACCATCTAGAATAAAATGTATACCTTGCTAGATTAAGTTTTAGACTTATAGGTTTGTGTTTTCACTCTTGTTTGTATGTAGCTCTGTCTAGCTTTATTTCTTTAAATTGGTATCACTTAACCTATGTCCAATTGTTAACAAACTTGTTTCATTTTCACTATAAACCAGTTCAGTTCTGTGTTTGTAGGGAAGAGAGTATTTACCCCAGTTAAGTTAATAAACTGTGATACGCTTTTGTGTCTTTAGAGGAACAACAAACCTTATTGTTTCCCTGAACTGTCCTGGAGAGGGCTGGACATTGCAAATGCATGGGTTTGGGAAAATTCGGGACTGGGAGTGTGTTGGTGTCACCCTGCAAGTAGTAATGGATGCTGGTGGAAGTTGATTCAGGGCTGTAGACAGGCAGCTAAGATCAGCACTGCTGAACTAGGGTGTGACTTGCATGCTGGTAGGCTTGCTGTGAGTGTCCCAGGGTGGAAGCTGCAGCAGCAAAGCATTGTAAGGCACTCAGGCTTGCAAGCAGGCTGTGACTCAACCTCTTACTGGTCTGCGTGGCACCCCGAATCCCATAACACACATTTTTCTGGTTTTAATGCATTTGTTCTCATGCCTTTCTTTAAAGGGCTCAGGATATCTTCCGTCAGGCAATGAAGTCTCCAAGTGTCTTCTTGGAAGTGGTTCCTCCATATAACCGTGAACAATATGAAAAGTCTGTCATTGCTCCCCTTTGTTTGCTCGATAATGATGAAGGAGTTCCAAAAACAAAGGTTCCACCTCCTGTTCTTACTAAACCAACTGTGAAAACAGTAGATCTCTCTGAGTCTGGAATGAACAGCCTGGAGACAGATCTGCAGGCAATGCTACAACACGCTAAGAGCCCCAATCTCCCAAGGTTGGGTAAGAAACCATCTTCGCCATCACTCTCTCCTCTGATGGGTTTCGGCAACAAGAAAAATGCGAAGAGAATAAAGATAGACCTTAAGAAAGGTAAAGGTTTAACAATCAGCAGTGATGTATTGTAACAACTACATGTTCCCTGTATTGGTACCTTAACTTTAACTGAACTAGTGACATGGGGCCAGCTGAGTGTTTAAACAGCTTAGTTATTGATACTTTAGTAAATGTTCCAAATATGTCACTGGGGAATCTTGCCAAGTTTTTCCTGCCCTGTTTTTACATGCTGGTGTGATGATGTTGGGGGTGGACATTCATATAAGGTGATGCTGTTGCATTCTGCACTTAGGAAAAACGAGCTGAACAGGAAAAACAAATCCAAAATTTCCATGGCTTTCTAGTTAAAAGATCCAGAAGCAATGTAATCTGAAGTGAAAAAGAAGCTGTGTAGTGTGTGCAAGGGGGATAGTTTAAAAGAACGATAAAGTAGATCGGGTACATGAGATGCAGCAGTTAAATTTGAGAATGACTAGTGCAGCCCCCCAGATTAATTGGAGTGGAGCTTTCAGGCACTTCCCTGTAATTCATGGATTTTGAAGCCATTATGATCATCTGGTCTGACCTGAGAAGTGGTTCCTGATATGTAACACGGGCCAGAGGAGTTCCTGTTATGAATGCCTGCATCAAGATTAGTAGTTAGGGCATATCTTTTATAAAAACACCCAGTCTTGATTTTAAAATTTCTGGTGATCAAGAATCTCCGACAACCCCTTGATAAATTGTTTCAACATTTAATTACTCTCACTGTTACCTTATTTCTAGTCTGAATTTGTCTAGCTCCCTCTCCCAACGTTGGTTCTTGTTGTACTTTTCTTTAACTGAATAATTCTTTATTCTCCCCATGTAGATACTTATAGTCTGTGATCAGGTCACCCCTTAACTTTCTCTTTGATAAGCTTGAGTCTCTCACTGTAAGGCATGTTTCCCAGTCCCATAATCATTCTTTTGACTTTTCTCTGAATTTCCTCCAATGTAACATCCTTCTTGAAATGTGGATACCAGAACTGGACCAAGTATTCAAGTAGTGGTTGCACTAATGCCCAATACAGAGATAATATTACCTCCCTATTCCTAGTTGATATTCCTCAGTTTATATATCATGACCCCTTAAGTTCTTTTCAGAGTTACTGCTTTGCAGGATAGAGTCCCACATCCTATACGTATGGCCTCTGTTCTTTGTTCCTAGATGGTATGACATTGTATTTGGCTATATTGAAAAAAATTGCGTGCACTCTCCTAGGCAGTCCAGATCTGTCACCTTCATTATTTACCACTCCCACAATCTCTGTGTCATCTGCAAACTTTATCAGTAGTGATTTTATGATTTAGAACATTGCCAAAAGATTAAATATCTTAGAGACAAGAACCAATCCCTGCATGACTTTACTGGAAATACACTCTTTTGATGATGACTCCCCATTTACAATTATATTTTACTATCAGTATGCTAGTTTTTAATCAATTTAACATGTGCCATGTTATTTTTTTGTACTATTCTAGTTTTTTAATCAAAATGTCATGTGGCTCCAAGCCAGATGCCTTTCAGAAATCTAAGTGTATTTATCAGCCAAACCTATTATCTCATCAAAAAATGATACTAACTTAGTTTGACAAGATTTGTTTTCCATAAACCCATGTTAATTGACATTATAAAAAAATTATTCTTAATTAATCAAGTCCCACATCAGCCATCCTATTATTTTACCTGGGATTGCCATCAGGCTGGCAGGTCTATAGTTACTGAGATCATCCTCATTGCTCTTTTTAAATGTGGGTAAAATATTATCTTTTTCTGGTCCTCTAGAAATTCCTGGGGCTCCAAGTCTTACTAAACATAAGCAGTTAACACTTTAGAGAGTTCCTCAGTCAGCTCTTTTAAAACTCTGCTGATTTAAAGATGTGTAACTTTAGCTGCTGTTTAACATTCTGTGTTGTTATTGTTGGAATGGAAAGTATTGCATTATCTTATGAGAGGAATACATCATCTGACTTTTTCCTAATTACAGTACAGAAATATTCATTGAACACGTCTGTCTTTTCATTATTATTACTGACAATTCTACCATTTCCATATAGTAATAGACCAATATCATTGTTAACGTTTATTTTATTCGTGATGTTTTCAAAAAACCACAAAACCCTCTTTCTTATTGTGCGGTCTCTGCTGGCCACATGGTTCTGCTTGTGTCCTTCTGCGTCCTTTATCAATTTTTCACAATTCCTAGCATCTAACTTCTATTTGTTGTTATCAGTGCCCCTTTTTTCCATTTATTATATATGGGGTTGTTTTTGTTCTGTTTATATTGCTGCTTTTTTTCTTCTCTTTTGAACCAGGCTGAGGTTTATTTTTTGTTTGTTTTAAACTATCATAGCCTGCTTTCTCGATTTGTGGCTTTTGGGGCATCGAGTAAAATGTTCTTAAACAGTTCCCAATTATCATTCATATTTTTATTTAATTTTTTTCTTCCAGCTCATTTGGTTCATAATTGTTTTCAGCCTTGCGATATTGGCTCTTAAATTCTGGTTACACATAACAAATGTAAGAAAGTCATGATCACTTGTACTAGCACTAATTTTTAGTTCTGTGATGTATTCTTCGTTAGCTGTCAAGCTGAGGTTCAATATAGAATCCCCCAGTTATAGCTGCCACACTTTTTGTGTTAGGAAATAATCATATATGACTTTTAGAAATTACACGGATGCTAGAGTACTGGCAGCATGAGAACTGTAGTATATGTCACCCAAATTGAAATCGCTCGTGAGGAGTTTTCGCTATACATTACAGATGGGTGCTTAAGAAGACAGTCGTTTTCTCTCTTGATTTGGCAATCTAGAGCAGACACACATTATCACTTATCTTGTGCTTTAACTGTTAAAACATTGATCCATAAGCATTCAAGATTGTTTGCTTCCAAATTGTCAGTGACTTGGAAATAGGCAATACCATCGTGACACAGAGCGCTACTCCTCATTCCCCTTCTGCCCGCTTGATCCTTCCTTAAATAGGTTATAACCAGTGATGTTGACATTCCAATCATGCAAATTTTCCCACCATGTTTGAATAATATCAACAAGGTTGAATTTATGCTCATAAGTGAGCAATTCTAATTGCTCATTTATTACCCATACTCTTAGCATTGGTGTACAGGCAATTAAAAATTTTCTTCTCTTGGTGCCTTGATTAATTTGGTTCATGGCATGTTGATTTTGTGCTAAATAAATGCTCATTTGTCCATCCTCCCCTTGCTTCAATCTCTCCTTTTGTTGTTAAACATCCTGCTGCTTGGTTCCCCTTCTGCTGAAATGGAGGCTAGCCAATCTATACAATCACTCTGACCTACCTCTTATAGGGAATGTTCCTCACAAGTAAAACCTGCTACCTCACGCTACTTAGTCAACAGTTCTCTACCAGAATCTCCTCCTTTCTGTCTTCCTGCACTCTTGGGACAGAA
This sequence comes from Sternotherus odoratus, assembly GCA_032164245.1. NCBI lineage: Eukaryota > Metazoa > Chordata > Testudines > Kinosternidae > Sternotherus > Sternotherus odoratus. The sequence goes on along the minus strand of JAVMKO010000011.1, from coordinate 13,893,412 downwards.
AGGATCTCAAGAAAAATCACTTAGACATGGCTCTCTCAACGGTCTTCCAAGTTCTCTGAAGTTGTCTGTAACTTGTGAGAGATCATGTGAAGCAGTGTCTTTAATGCCAATATGCAGGGCTGGCTTTGATAACCTCAATCTCCCAGACCTTTGCCAGAGAGATGAAAACCTGTGTGTGTATAGATTTCTGCTGAAGATAATATTGAGTCATTCCACATTACTAAGACTTAAGTAGATGTTTCCATACCCTTTGAATGGTATAAAACTATAAAATGTTTGTGCTTTTCATCACTGTCACAGTATTTCTGTCTTTAACTTAATTTTGAGCATATTTTGGGTGGTTATCATGCCATTGATTATAGGCACACAGTATGGTGTCAGTAAGTCTCCCTTTCTGTATTGTGCTGATTTGCCTAATTTTTTTTACCATAATTTTCTTTGCCTTACACCACGATACGCAAAATCTTTGAGAGATGACTTGACTCTAAAGGATTAATATCTAAAGCAGTCCCAAAACTACCTGGGAAAGAGGCATTATATTTAGAGTGAGCCCTCCATTTAGGTTCTGATTAGAGCATGGGTAATTCAAAACTATTTTTGTTCATGCATATTAACAGCAGGGTCTGGACCTGTCTCTTCTACAGTGGCATAATACTTACTCTTCTGATTCTCCATGAAATCATGCTCAATGGCTGAAGCAGCTTTTGTTGAAAGCCAAACTAAATGCTTGCTCTTGATATTTGACTGTTCCATTAGTTTAATTAATATCATTTTCTTGTTGAAATTTACAATGAGCCTTCTCTATCTGCACTCTAGGTCCAGAGGGACTTGGTTTCACTGTGGTTACCAGAGACTCTTCAGTTCATGGCCCTGGTCCGATTTTTGTGAAGAATATTTTGCCAAAGGGGGCAGCAGTCAAAGATGGTCGTTTGCAATCAGGAGACAGAATACTGGAGGTGAGCAGAACTGGGAATATCAAACATCCTTTCCTTTCTCACCACTAAATATTGTTTATTAACTTTTAAAATTTATATTTTAATATCTATTTGTATTTTCTGTAATTACTCGTGACCAAAATAGCATGGCATGATCCGAATTTAAACCCCATATTTCCCCATAGGTGGTGGTTTGTTTTTTAAAGCACAGTGCTTTCATACTGCTTGTTGATTTAAATATACAGTTCAGAATCAGGTGCCTCTGAAAATAGTCTTGCAAGGCATTCAAACAAGAGAAAGCTGATAAAATGGCTGCCCAATTTTGAAAGTAGGTACATCAATTGAAGTAAACAGTCTCTGAAATAATATCCAAGAATCTGCGTGTTCACTGTGAATGTTTTTCTAATGCACATTTTAAATCAGTTGCATTTTATTTTCTCGGTTTTAGATGTTCATACTTGTCTGACTTATGAACTCATTATCTATGGGGCTATTTTTACTGGCTAACCTCAAAGAGCTCTAATGTAAACAATATTAATACTTAGCTCTTGTTTAGCGATTTTCATTTTCAAAGTGCTTTTCAAACTGATTAATCTTCACAAAACCCCTGCCAGGTAGGTATTATAAACCACCATTAACAGATGGTGAAAAGTAGCAAAGAGGATAAGTGATTTGTGCAGGCCTGAGAGGAAACTCACTGTGGCAACCAAATTAAGGGTGCATGGCTCTGCAGTGCAGATTATGGAGGGTGTGAATTCCAACACACACTGAAGTGTTGCTCTGTAACTGGCCCATGTCAACCTTGCTAGCATGAATGGCAGGTATCTAATTTGTAGTAATGTAGTCCCAGAAGACTACGTCAATGCAAGCTAGGTATTTTGTAGTTCCCATTAGTAGGGTCTACATGGAGTAGTCACAGCTCACCCCCTCAGTGCTGCAACTCATGGCCCCGTAGTCTCTGCTACAGGACCATGTAGACAACCCTTAAAACTCAACATTTCTTGGTTCTCAGACCACTCAACCACACCTCCCCAAGTTTAGAAAATCAAAGACAGCACTTGTTAGTTAGAGTTATTGTTTGTTTGTTTCCTGATTCCGTCCATTAGGTGAATGGCAGAGACGTCACCGGCAGGACCCAAGAAGAACTAGTGGCTATGCTGAGAAGCACTAAGCAAGGGGAGACTGTCTCTCTGATCGTGGCACGGCAGGAGGAAGCCTTTCTGCCTCGAGAGCTGGTAATGTTTTTCCCACTATGCCGAATCAGACTAGTTCTCCGTGTTTAAAAATTGACCAAAGAAAGACAAGTAAACTGGCGCTGGATGAGAACCCAGTGAAGGGCAATTTATTTAAGGCTTGTCTTGGAGAAGTATTTATATTTAATTTTACCCATTATTTCATACAATTCTTTGAAATTTGATTTTCATCCCAGAAGTGACATCATAGGCATAATTCACAAGGGAATACTGTAAATGAATTATGTAATGATGAGATTGAGCATGCCTGAAAATAAAGTACTCTTTTTTTAGGCTTAGGGTTTTGTTTTAAGTTTGAGTGCATGTGGTGAATGTCATTACTTGTGAAAGTAATGGACTAATGACACTGGCTGCTGACAGGTTCTGAAGCTTTCCTATACAACACTGACAGTGCCTCTAAAATACACGTTGTTCAGTACCGGGCATCTCCTAAATTGGGAATACCACTTGTGGCAAATTGTGTGATGGTTATTTGTGTGATGGTTATATGAGCTGAAGGGAGAATTCCATAGTAGTTCTCAGGGCTAATTGGGGAGAACCTTGCTTTCTTGGCAAACATTCTTTGATTTAATAGAAAAAGTCTAATATATGCAAGCTGTTCTTAACCTGTTTAACAGATTTCACATTCATTTACTAAGCCGGTGTATTACTGTCAAATAAAGCAGTGCTTTGGGAAACCTTGAATGTGAAACCATATTCCTTCCCACCCTAAATATACATAGGAGGAGTCTGTTAATGTAGAGATACATACTTGTTTCCTCTCAGAGAAGGACATCTCTTTTCCCTTATCTTGACTGATGCATATACTTGCCTTTTCAGTGAGAGCTCTGCAGGATAAAGGAAGGACAGCACTTCCTCCCTTTGTCTCATTCTATTTTCTTTGAAGAAAACAAATGGCCTTTCTTGTTTTCTTACTTGAAGAATTTGCCTTCTCCCTTTTGTCAGGACTTTGCTTTTCCTTTTGCTTTACCCCTGTTAGCACCATCTCCTTCTGCAATCCCCTTTGGTATGTTTTCTCATACTTTTCCTCTTGTTTCCTTGTTAGCACTTAGTCCTTGTTGAGCAAAGTGTGTGTGTTGCCTGCACTTCTGTCGGAAGCCCTGGAATAGGTTAGTTGCTGTGATGTGACCCTCTGTCTTTCTGTAGCTGCTAGACACTGCTTCCTGTATGTGTCCTACTGATCCAGAGCCAAAATGAAGTGTGCTGAGCTAATCTATTTTTGTTTTAATTTTCCATTTTGCTTGAGCAATTATGTAAGGGGAAAAAGTAGTGATGGAATGCTATCAAACCCATCCCAGGTTTATTAAAGAGATAATAACATTGCTAATGAGTAGTTCCCAGAGCTGCCAACCATGCTGTCCTTGGTGAGGCCCTATTTAGAAAGATCCTGAGCTCTAAATTCACTGTGTGTGTGGGCATGAAGGAGAGAGTTTCTAAATAAATGTACAAACCTGTCCATCATATTTAGGATCAGAACTCAAATGTAATTCTCCTTCCTCTCCCCAATTTTTTTAAACAATAAAGATAAAGGAGAAAAAAGCAAACCGTTTTCTTTTGTACATTAGAAAATACCATTGCGTGGGAAGTGTATGGGTTTTTTTTAATGGTTCAAGAATAGCAGCTGTGTTAGTCTGTATCCGTAAAGAAAGCGAGGAATACTTGTAGTACCTTAGAGACTAACCAGTTTATTTCAGCATAAGCTTTCGTGGGCTATAGCCCACTTCATCGGATGCGTAGAATGGAACAGAAGTAAGATGCATTTATACACACAGAAAGAAGAAGAAAAAAAGTTGCACGTTAGCATACCAGGTCTAAGAGGCTGTTAAATCTGGATGGGCCATTATCAACAGGAGAAAAAAATACCTTTTGGAATGGATTTCTGTGTCTGCACTAGATAGCAAGTGTGACGAGTTGGGATCACAGAAATCCCTTAGGAGCTGCCACCCAAAGTGCCAAGGCTACCCCTGCCTCAGTTTTCCTGCCCCAACAGCTTAGGACCTCAGTACCCTGCCAGGTCTGAGACACGTCCCGTAACAGCTGTGGGCTTTCCTGGAAACAGGCAGGAGGTATTCTTACCTCTGGCACTCAGATGCTCAACTCCCAACAGGGTCAAACCCTGAATAAAGTTTGTTTTGCCCTGTATAAAGCTTATACAGGGCAAACTCATAGATTGTTTGCCCTCTATAACAATTATAGAGAGAGATGCACAGCTGTTCCCCCCCTTCCCCCCAGGTACTAACACATACTCCAGGTTAATTAATAAGTAAAAAGTGATTTTAATAAAGACTGGAAATAGGATTTAAGTGGTTCCAAGTAGTAACAGACAGAATAAAGTGGATTACCAAACAAAATAAACAGAACACGCAAATCTAACATTATTACAGCAAAAAGCCTCACCCTCAGTGAATTTCTTCTTTCAGGCTAAACTCTGTTAGCCTGGGCTCAGCAATCACTTACACCCCCCCTGCAGTTTCTTCCAGGTATCCTTGGGGGTGGAGGGCTGTTCTTTTAGCCAGCTGAGAACAAAATGGAGACCTTTCTCCCAGGCTTATATAGACTTCCTCCTCCTTATCCAGATTCCACTTGGACTCTCAGAGCACATGGACAAAGTTGCAGGTTTGAACCAGACTCCGCTCATTACCAGGGAGGCTGCATTCCTGAGGAAACTCGGGTGTGGACGGGCATCTACAAAGTTCATTGTTTGCTTGATTGGTTCTCAATTGGGCTTAACTGAGAATAGTCTTCTCCCAGAGAGCTGCTCAGCTGCTTTCCAAAGTCCACATACAACCAAACCAAGCACATAGCCAATATTCATAACTCTAAATACAAAACAGACATATACATACAAATAGGATGAACAGATCCCGTGGATCATTACCTTCACATAGATATGTTACATGGCATATGTAGCAAAACCATATTCCAGTAGTAATATACATATATTTACAGGCACCCCTGCATAAAGCCTTATGGGGTACACCATCACAGCAAGTGTTGAAGATAAATTAACTTGGGAAATGCAATCAATTAGTGTAATGAGAGAATCATTCGCAAGTCCTATTTAGCCCCTGATTAATTGTATCCAATTTGAAAATTAATTCCAGTTCCTCCGTTTCTCGTTGGAGTCTGTTTTGGAAGTTTTTCTGTTTCAAAATTGACACCATCAAATCTTTAATGGAATGGCCAGGAAGACTGAAGTGTTCTCCTACTGGTTTTTGAATGTTTTTATTCCCGATGTCAGATTTGTGTCCATTTATTCTTTTGCGTAGAGACTGGCCGGTTTGGCCAGTGTACATAGCAGAGGGGCATTTCTGGCACATGATGGCATATATCACATTGGTCGATGTGCAGATGAAGAGCCTCTGATGGTGTGGCTAATGTGATTAGGTCCTATGATGGTGTCAGTTGAATGGATATGAGGACAGAGTTGGCATCGGGCTTTGTTACAAGGATAGGTACCTGGGTTAGTGTTTTTGTTGTATGGTGTGCGGTTGCTGGTGAGTATTTGTTTCAGGTTGGGGGGCTGTCTGTAAGTGAGGACTGGTCTGTCTGTCTAAGTGTGCCATACTTTTTTTTCTTTTTAACCATTTCAGTGTCTATGTCTTTCCCACCTCGCATTAGGTTTTCTGCTTTGCTGTTGTATGTCAGATTATCCTGGAAATCACAGCAACCCTTGGTAGGTGAAAAAGGCTGTAGAAATTTCTATCTGTCAAGCTTGCTTGCTATTCGATTCTAGACCCTACAGCAAGGGGTAGAGATCTTTCACGAGTTACTCCTGACTGGCAAGATTGAGACCTAAAAGGTAGCCACATTTATCCTGCTGGTTAAATCCACCTCTTCTGAAAGGTTGCCGACCCCTGGAGCAAAATAACATTCTGGTGCCTGCCACCTACAGGAGTATAGTTTGTTATAAGGTAAGGTAATAGGGAGGGTAAAACAAAGCCTCTTTATGAAAGCTTGCACTCAGTAGCATTTCATCTGTATTAGAGCACTGTATGCGGGTATTGCCATTTTGGTCTTATGCTGATAATTTGTATTGAATATAAAAATTAGATATTGAGAGAAATAAACCTTTATCCTCAGTGTGTCTTGCTGCTGGTGTAAGTGAGGGAATGTTGTAAAAGGGGATATTCTTGAATTCCAGATGATTGGGATTTAGTTAGTTTAACCCTGTCAAAGTTAACATCTGAGAGTGTATGATTACAACGTTTGTACATTATAAACATTAAATAAAACCTAAAGCACGCTCTTTGAGTTATTGTCATTACTCCAAAAGAGAATAAGGGGCTCTTATGAGGTTTTCTTATTGAAGCGGATGAGGAAAGTAGAATTTGGACCAACTACAGACTGTCCAGTTAGCCAAAAGGTAGTAGGAATTCTTGCCAGTTGTTAACAATGTAATAGCTGAGTAAGGAGCTGGTTACAAATTCAGGATGATCTTGAATTGCTTAATTATCCCCGACTACAGACTAGCCTGTGATTAGGGCATACTATAGGTGCACTTTGGATTTAAGCTAGGCAGTACTGTGTACATTTTCTAAAGCATGTTTAAACATTAGAGAAAAACATGACTCACTGATCAGGGTTGGATTTTCCAGCTATTATCAAAATAAATAAAACATGCATCAAACAAAGGCTATTGTTCCATCCTATTTGGAAAATATACACAGAGTTTTGATCATGTATTTATCTGCGTCTCTCTCTTCTCTCATTTTCCCCAGGAAAAAAATGTGTGATCTTAAGGTGGCACTATCTTTTTTTAAACGATTTAAAGATCATTTTCCTTTTTCTCCAAGTTGGTAAAATACAAAGCCACTTAAATTAGAATCAGCTAAAACTTAACCCTTCTATAGCGTGGTGCTGTTCATTACTGGGGCAGTGATTTTTTCAAATGTTCTTGTTATTTTTAATGAGTGTTCAAGCTACAGGATGCATATGCATAGAGGCAGAGAAGAGCCCTTCCACCAAACTTGTCACAAATAATAAAGCATTGAAATGGTTAATATGTATTTTTATGTATTTTAAGCCTTGGCATGCACATTACTATAAGCTTTGCATCTGTTATTTTAAAGATAGTTTTGAATAATCAGGTCTAGTTGTGATCATTATTTTGTCTTGTTACTGCACACATTACTTCATCCCTTGGGGGAAGAAACAAAGTACAACAACAACAAAAACCCTTCCACTGGTGTTTTTGTAACAAATACTATAAGAGAAGAACCTGTGTAATGTAACTGTGGATCTTTAAATCTAGATTTCTCTCTTTTTTACATATTTACTACACAGTATGGAAGGAAGCATGGTTAGAGGCAAGTTCAGTAGTGTTTTTCTTCCTCCCTGTTATGATTAACTTTTATGTTTTAGCTTTTTCCTAATTAATTCTTTGCACTGCCCTGGAATTCTTCACCTAAAGGAAGGTTTCTTGCTTGCCTGAAATGTTATCCTTTTTATTTTAAGTATTCTAAGCTTGATTTTTTAAATTGTTTCTTACCTGTTAATCTGCAGGAATGACAGCACCAAATTTCAATGCAGCCTTAACCATTATTGTACCTCCGATTGGTGTACTCACAATTTCAATCATTTGTGTGTTTAAAATCCCTGATTAGTAGATTAAATTAGGAACTCCTCTCATATACAAGTATCCTAAATTATGGTTCAAATAAATTCAGTCTCCTCAGCAATTAACTGTTCTCTCTCAAAAATGAAATGTAGTTTTTGAAAATCTGGCCCATGATGCACATGAAATTTTAATGCATTTAAAGAATAAATAATATAATTTCTATGCAAATATTTTTGTACCTTTATATAAATACAGGGGAGAAAATCTTAAATATATATATGAACCTTTCATTCCAATGTGCTTTTTAGACTATATGCATAACAAAATCACATCTCCCTCAAGACTTTCTTGTGCAGAGCATCTTGCTTGTGGGGTTGTAGGTACCACTAATCTGGAACAATCTACAAGTAGTATTGACAGAGGGGACCATGCACGTGCATGGGACTGTTTTGCACGAGGGTATAATAGTCAACCTTTAAACTCAGCAGTTTATGTGAACTAAATTTACTTCAGTATTTGCAGTATTGGCTATACTTACTATAGGTAACAGCTAGAGTACTAGAAATATTGTACTGAGGCAAAGTTATGTGGTTATCTTGTTCATTATCTAAATTGACTATCACATTTTTATACAGGGGATCATAGCATGAAGTATGGAGAGCAGGCCTTGGTATCATTTACCGGTTTATTTCGGCTGTGCCTCTTTTGTTTTGTTTTCTTCCTTAGCTTAGAATAATTTGTTTGAGTTGTTGAGTTTTTTTGTTAAAAGACTTTTTTTTTGGTCGAGCAGGATGGGGTTTTTTTGCACCATTTTGGAGTAGCGGAGTGAGGTTTTGGCAATTGTTGGTGTGTATCAGTCTAGCTTCCGTCAAAACAAAGAATTTCAGTCGGTTCCCAACCTTTCTCAAGCATGGCCAGCAGTATCTGTGTTGAGAGCTGCAGGGGAACGGACTTCATTTGGAACTGGCATTGCTTTGGACCCAAATCCTTTAAAGATGTTTAAGAGTGGCTGTCCTGGACTTTGAATCAGGATAGTCTGTTTCCAAACATTTACGAAAAAAAACCCTTGAAAATCTGCAGATAAGATCAGTGTATTTGGCATCATAAACACTGGGGAGCTCAGAAGTCTTAGTTGACATCACACTTGAATCCATGAGATTAGAAACCAGAAAGACTTATGAATAGGAGTGGAGACACTATAGCATATGGCTTTCAACAGAAACTTAGTCTTTGTATGCCTCAACTAGCTATCTGGGCTACAATATTTATTTGCTGTAAAATCAAGATTTGCTTTGGCCATTTCTTAAATCCACTTGGCAGCTATAGAGGGTTACCATCTGAAAGCATCCTCTGATCTGATTCATCCACCCATCAGAAATGATGATGATGGTCCCTTCTGGCCCAAAGATCTATGAATGTATCGATGAAAAGTTCTTCTAGGATACTGGTTTTCAAACTTTTTTTCTGATGAAGAAAATTGTTGATGCCTGTGACCCAACGGAGCTGGGGATGAGGGGTTTGGGGTGAGGGAGAGGCTCAAAGCTGGAGCAGGGTTGTGCTGCAAGGGGTCAGGAATGAGGGGTTCAGGGTATTGGAGAGGCTCTGGGCAGGGGATTGGGGAACAGACTTACCTTGGGCAACTCCCAGTCGGTGGTGCAGTGGGGGTACTAAGGCAGGCTTCCTGCCTGTCCTGGCACTGTGGACTGCACTCTGCCCCGGAAGCGGCCAACAGCAGGTCCAACTTCTAGGCAGAAGTGCGCAAGTGGCTCAGCACGGCTCTTGCCCGCAGGCACTGCCTCCTTCAGCTCCCATTGGTCAGTTCCTAGCCAATGGGAGTGCGGAGCCGGGCCTCAGAATGGGGGCAACACATGGAGTCCCCCGACCCCCCTGCCTTAGAGCCGGACCTGCAGTTGCTCACTTCCGGGGTGCAGCGCGGTCTTGGAACAGGTACAGACTAGCCTGCCTTAGCCGGGCAGCATCACGACAGGACTTTTAATGGTGTGGTCGGCGGTGCTGACCAGACCCGCCGCTATCCAGTACTGGGTCGCAACCTGCAGTTTGAAAACCACTGTTCTAGGATATGACTTCTTATTGTGAACCTCTCTGGGATTTGAAGTTGGTAGACAAAGGTGTTCTCTTTACCATCCCTACTTTAAAACGGTAGCTAGTGAGTCCATTAGAAAAATTAGTAAGACTTGTATGTGACTGACCATCTACTAACAGTATTCCATAGAGCTTGGGTAATATCTCAGCGCCATGCTAAACTCTTCTTGAAGGTAATATGAAAATTTAGGCCCTGATTCAGCAAGGTCCTCAACCACATGCTTGCCTTCAAGTATGTTAGATGTTATGTTAGATGTTAATGGGATTACTTGCATGATGAAATGGCTGGCTGAAATGGGCCTATAGTCTTAACTAGTGCCTATCAGTCTACTTCCCAGAGTCTCATAACTTATAAAAGGAAGTGAGGCTGGATTGTTAGGTGTTAAGAATGTAGTAAGGCACTGAGCTATTACTTATGACAAAACTCTGTCACAAACGGAGACCATTTTCTCTCATAAAAATCACCATGAGATTTTGAATAATATACAAAGGAAGGCGAAGGATCTTGTTTTTGAAATCTCCTCTGATGGAGTCTCACATGGTGAAACGTGAAATGCAATTTATCATCCTTGGAGGATTGAAATGCTGACTCGGATTCTGTCCATATTCAAAGCTGTGGTTCCAAGGCGTCTAGGTGACTTGAACTTGCAGTGCACTACGTTAATGTGCAAAATATCCAAGCACAATATAACATTCACCTCTGTCCTTTTAACAGGAGGTACCATTAGTGACTATTTTTATCACAATATGGTAGGTAGATAAATACAGATAAAAAGCTTCTGTAAAAGTGTGGTAAAGGATATATTCAGTTATTTACCTCATTGTGACATTAAATCAAACCGTTAACTTGGAACATTGTTTTCAGAAGCATTACAGTATATCTACTACAACATATAGTGTTGGTTTTTATGGTAACTCTCTAAATAATCGGCCACCAAATGTGTGCATGTGTTTTTAAACTGCGTCTAAGTTCTTATTGGAAAGAAGGTAAAGAATGGTGTAAACAATATGACATGTTATTTTCAAACCTTTCTGTCAAATAATAGTCAATGTTCAGAGACTGCTCTTTAACCTGTAGGGTTTCTTGCAGAAAATAGTAGTGAAAGCATGCAAATGTCTTATTTCCTTCAGAAGCCTTTTAAAATAATCCTCGTGGGTCCATTGCCTCTCACTCTGAGCTCTGAATGGCACTCAAGGGAGTAGGCATCTCTTATCAGAACTGAGCAGCCAGGCAAGGGGCAGCCAGCACATTGAGAGGCCATGATAGTGTGCTGGTCAAGGGCATCAGTCAGGTATGAAAGGCCTCTTGTGTTAAACAAATGCTATTTCCTTCCTGGCTTCAGTGAGAACCTGTGTGTGTGTGTGTGGGGGGGGGGGGGGGTTGGTAAGCTTCTCTTTTGGCAAAAGAACAATAAGGATAAATAAGGCAGCCCTTCCAGTCAGGGAGATGTGCATTAGATTATCATAAATCCACAGATAAAAAATGCAGCGGTCAATGAGAACAGGCGTTCTTAGATTAAATAAGAGGTTTAATTGCAAGTGGTGTCTTGGAAGGTGGAGGATTGAGCATAATATTTAGTAGATACCATGGACTGTATTGAGAAGAAATAACACAATGAAAAGTACTTATTTTTAAAACCTTCCAGTTCTGTTTCTGTTGTAGATAGAAGATTGAAGATTTCACTGTGCCCTAGAGGTGTGGAAAGATATTAGGAGTATATAAGTAGATATTACACTGTTTGAAGGATTACATATAGCTTTTTAATTAACAAGTCAGAGATCTGTAACACAAATGTACTTGTTAAAGCTAAGTAAAATCCAGTGATGACATTTAGTTAGCTAGTAGTGTACTCAAGTAGGTCTACTGAAACTCTCAATTCAGGATTTTCCATCTACTGCATTAACCTTTGGTTTACTATAGTTGTAAGTTTTTCTGCTATTATGTCTAACAAGTTTATACAGTCCTCTCACCTGTTTTTGAAGAGCAGTCCTTTATGAATTTCGCTGGCCATTTTCTGATTAATTTGACTATTGAGTAACAGTTTGCAGGAGAGAGGGCTTTGGGGTGTTTTTGTTTTGCTGTGTTACCAAACTCCAGTCATCAATCTCAGGTTTGGGAGCAAAACTTCTCAAAGAAGAGCCTTGGTTTTACTGATATAACAGTGTAGTCATTTGCATATTGAGACTATTGATTCTATTTTTCAGTCATATCAAACAAATTACTACATTGCTGCAGATTGCCTATATCCAATACATATTGAATTTTAAGAGGTCTGCTATAAGACTTAAGAGAGTTGATTACAGCAAGTGTTTAATTTTTGGAAAATTCCTGTTTTCACTTATTTCAAATCCTATAGTTGCCAAGTAATGCCAGCTGTCATAACAAACTATGTATGACTATCAGTGCATGCCTACCCCCACAGGAAAACTTTTTGAAAGGATGCTGCAATCAGATCTTACTGAAGATCCCAGTGACACTTTCCAGTTCTTTGCTTTCATTTTCCAAAAATTAAAAATGGATGAATTTATAGATGGAGAGACAGTGATACATGCATGAAGGATGTCTGTCATTTTCCATGGTACCACTCATGTTTTCAGTTGCTTATGTCCCCACACCCCAATTTTTGGATCTGTCTTGTTTCTTATAGGGAAGTCTATAAGCAATGAGGTGCGACCAGTGAGTTCTGGAAATATTGAGCAAAGGTTGTTTATCCAACACCAACTCCTCCCCACACTTTTCCTTTTCTCTACTGGGACTACCTCACAAGATATTGCTCAGAAACAAAGTGGACTCCCTTCTGCAACTCAGAGCCATGGAAGAAATGTCCATGCAAGTCCAGGACAGAGGGGCTATTCTCATTATTTCATAGCCTTAAATAAGAAAAGAGGTTGAAATCACATTTTGGATCTCCGACAGCTCAGCAAATTCATCCATTGTTTCAAATTCATGGATGATAAATTCAAATTCCTGCCTGAGCTCCTGAAGACAGTTCACAGTTCTTGACTTATGAGATGCCAGTTCCATATTGTAATTCATATCACTCTCAGGAAATGCTTCTAGTTTCTTATGGGAAAGTCTCATTACTGATTCACAGTGGTTCCCTTTGGCATCTCCACAACTCTGAGACTTCACCAAGTGCTAGCAGTCATGGCTGCATATCCTAGAAGGCAATGGAATCAAGTACCGTTGTCACAGAGGGTCAATCATCACATAAGCAGCTCAGCCAGGCAGCCCTGGATCATTTTGCTGCTCTTGGCCCCAAAGTAAGATGGGTCCTCTCTCACCCCTATTCAGTTGATTGACCTACAAGTTTTCCCCTGCAAATCTCACACCACTCAGAGGTGGGGAGGCCAACCTTCACACCTTAGATGTTATCAGATCTGTCACTTGCTATCTAGACTTACCACTTCCTATGAGCCAAAAGGGGCCAGATTGTCAGCATACATTAGCTGGATCTTAGGGTAAAGCTGAATGTAAATATGCACCCAAGAAGGGGCATTTTTTAAACCGATTTAGCACTACTGGATAAGGAGCAGTTGTGAAAGGTATTGGGGGGTTTGTCTGGAGAGTTCCTTGAGTAATAAGTACAAGCAGCTGTTTACATTGAACTTTAATTTACTGAGCTTTTCTAATAATAAAATCACTCAATTCGTAGAATGCTGCAGTGAAAGGGTTGTGAAACCATAAGGATTCCAGACTGAGTATTAAAGGAGAGCTGAAAGAAACCTAATACTGAAAAAAAAATTGTATTTATGTCTCACTGAAAACATTTTAAGATCTCATTTGATATAGATAGCATGTCTAGGCACCCGGACAATAGCCCAATAAAAGCAGTAATGCACAGAATACCCTTATTAAATAAATGTTAAAATGTTATACAAAACTTGAAGAGTTTGGTTAGCTTTTCACATGTTTTTAGCAGTTTACTTATATAAGAATCTAGTTTAAAACTTAACTCACTTATATTTAGAAATAAGGTTATAAAGCATGTGTTTGTAGTTATTATTTATAGTATACAAATGTACAGTAATTGCCTAATTATTTTAATGTTGTCCACAAGAATTAACAGCATTTTGCAGCTTCTGTTATAAAATATTGTGTCCTTTGTAGGGACATGGCAAAAAAAAGAAAAAACAAACAAACACTTAACAGAGTTGTTCAGGAGTGAACAGTCTGTTTTATCCATGCTCTCTCCTGTCATAATTTGAGAACATGAACAATTTTCCAATTTCTTCACTATAAAGATCTGTCTTACAGCCAGACTTTCATGCACTGTAAAGAGGGGGCACAAAGGTTTCAATTGCACTGGCTTGGTATGATGATAGGGAATTGTTTTATGTTTTGTGGTGTTTCAGCAACTGTTTATTTTGTGATCCAAAAGGATACTGACAGAAAACCCGAGAGAATATATCAGTGAATGATGTCAGCAAGTGCACCCAATATTCATGATGCAAAATAATATTACCTGTCTGTTTCCTATGCTGTTAGTTGAAAATAAAGCTCATATTTGGTGCAGCAAGCAAGTAGCAAGCAGAAATGTAGGTGATCACACTTATATAAGGCATAAAGGCTGCTATCATTGCATTAGGAGATACTTAAGACGTTTGGTGTGGTTGTGGTATATATTTAAGTGAGAAGCCAGATTTTTTTGTTGTTGGCATTTTACTTTGGGTGCAAAATTTAGTGCCACTCTTCCCTCTTCCTCCCAATCCATTTCAAATGCTATCAACAGAAGATCTGGTTCTCTCTCTCTCTCTATTTATTTAGAGCCCCTATCTTCATAATATTTGAGTGTTTATGCTAAAATTCATCTTCTCTCACACTGATCCTGGGATTGTCAGATTTGGGCTGCAGTTTGTTCCATATCTAAGGTTTCTTGTGGCTAGACAAGATACATCTTAGATGAAGGATTCCCTCTTTTGAGACATGTTGTGACTCAAAAGACCTTAGTAGTAGATTCTTAGCAGCCCCATTGTGGTAATATATTTTATAATTACAATAATTAGTAAGATCCAATCTAGTGAACTTCAGCTAGAGGGGAGGCTAAGGCTCTGCTCATGGGCCATATGATTAAGTGACTTGACTCAGTTCATATGATGAGTCATTGTCACAGGCAACAATACAAATCCAAACATCCAACCATATTCCCTAACCACTCTAGCCTAGTTTCCCTTATTTATTTTAATTCATTGGCTTTGGGAACTTTTACAGGACTATTGCCTCCATATGTTCCAATTTTGTTAATTACTTAGGTAAGAAAAATGCCACAGAAAGTTGGAATAGAAAGTTTTGTACTTCAAGTGAACAAAGGCAAGAGCACAGAAATAGAGCAAAACTACTGGAGATAAGCTAATGACTACAAGACAGTAATTATCAGTGTCAACACGGTGCCATTTTTGTATTTTCCAATTAAATGAAATGAATTGACTTTCATTCAATTAATTTTTAATAAATATTTGTATTTGGTACATATTAGAATCAAGGTTTATCGTTCTAGCTCACTGAATAGTGTGACCTCTCCCTCAGACAGTAGTTATTTTCCGTCAGCAATAGTGGTGTCTTAGATAAATGTAAGTGAATCATGTTTTCAATTGACATTATTTTAATGATTGACATTCACTTACATTTAGTTTTTACCCTTATCATTTTTGATCACACCTCTTGCTGCCCATGTAGGGTATTTAATGTATTGTATAGTGGCCTCAGTCCACTGCCAGTTGGACAAAATAATAAAATTTAAGGTCATAAAGGAACCATTATGATTATCCAGAAGCCAGCCCCATAACTGGCACATATTGACACTGTGTGGACAGTCTCAGCAGAGACGGCAAGGTTGTGGGGGTGTGAACTTCCTTGTTCCCATGGGGGTGGTACAGTAGAACCTCAGAGTTTCAAACACTTTGGGAATAGTCCATAACTCTGAAAAATATGTTATGGTTGTTCATTCAAAAGTTTACAATTGAACATTGACTTAATACAATTTTGAAACTTTACTGTGCAGAAGAAAAATGCTGTTTTTAAACCATCTTGATTTAAATGAAACAATCACATAAACAGGTTCCTTACCTTGCCAAATATTTTTTTAAACTTTCCTTTTTTTTTTTCTTTTTTTTTTAGTAGTTTGTTTAACACAGAACTGTGCTGCATTTGCTTTTTTTTTTGGTCTCTGCTGCCTGATTGTGTATTTCTGGTTCCAAATGGTTGATTGATCAGTTCCTAATTCTGGTATTTCTAACTCTGAGGTTCTACTATACCTCCAAGTTAGGTATGAGGAATATTGGCAGTACAGTGTTGAGAAGTTTCCACTCCCACTTCCTGTGTGGTGCCCAATCTGTGGATTAACAAAGGACTTCAGTCCAGCATCTTTGAGAAATGCCAGCTTCACATTCTGCTTTTTTAAATGGTATTTTTCTGCATTTTCTGCATATATAATTTTTCTATTCATTTTATTTCTTACACTGCTGCTCCAAACTTTAAAAGATATCCAAAGCATGCACCAATTCATCTACTAAGGATGCAATAATTTTTTAAGGATTTAACTTCAAGCAGTATGGAATTTAACTACACAACTCCTATTAAAATCAGAGAGCACTTGATGTAAAGGCAGTGGGAATTATATGAGTATGTTTTTAATGTAAGTCTTTGTATATGTTTGAAATGCAGAGTCCTTCACCCTAAAAGTCCTGCAGCAGCAGACTTGTAGTACCTTGTGCTGAAGTGCTTCCGTATTCCATGTAATCATATTTATAAATATTTGTAATAATATACATTGGGTCACAGAATCATGTGATCAAATCAAAGGCAATAGCTCAAAAGCTATTGACTAGATAAAGGAACTATGGTGCAAAACTATTTTTAGTTACATGATCCCATCCAAAGAATTAGATCTGGGAAACCTAGAATGTACTGGGTATGTAATACAGTAAACCCTCGATTTAACGGACCTCGATTTAACAGACTTCGGATGCAACGGACAAAATTTCTAAGCAAGTCTGATGCATCCGAAATCCATTTGTCGCGGGCGGGCTGCCGGCTCCCGCCCGAGTCCCGCCAGCAGGTGGGCTGCCGGCTCCCGGCTCCCGCCCGAGTCCCGCAAGCGGGCAGGCTGGCTCCCGGCTCCCGCCCGAGTCCCACCTGCGGGCGGGCCGGCTCCCGGCCCCGCCCGAGTCCCGCCTGTGGGCAGACTGGCTGCTGGCTGCCGGCTCCCACCTGCGGGCGGGCTGGCTGGCTGCTGGCTCCCACCTGCGGGCGGGCTGGCTGCTGGCTCCCGGCTGCCGCCCAGCTCCCAGCAGCGGGAGGGCGGGCTGGCTGACGGCTCCCAACTGCCACCCGGGTCCCGGCAGCGGGCGGGCTGCGGAGCTGCCGCCCCGACCCTGTGGTGGTCGGGCTGCTGCTCTGACAGCTCGGGGTTTTTTTTATTATTAAATAACGGACTTTTTCATTTAACGGACACCCCCCTCGCCCAAATTAGTCCGTTAAATGGAGGTTTTACTGTATTCTCTTTTTTTCCTCCACTCTTTTCATCTTTCAATTTCTCCAACAGAAAGGAGAGCCCAACTGCAGCATTCTTTCACTGGAGACCACAGAACAGCTGACCTTTGAGATACCCCTGAATGATTCAGGTTCTGCTGGACTTGGTGTCAGTTTGAAAGGCAACAAATCTCGGGAGACCGGGGCTGACCTTGGGATTTTCATCAAATCCATTATCCATGGAGGTGCAGCTTTTAAGGTATGCAAGAATTGTATTTGCTCTTATCTGTGGTAGCATTCAAATGTTCACATGATCTTCTAGGAGTTTTTAGTGAGAGAGTTCTTGTCTTCTCACTTCCAGGAAGTTATTGGAATGCTCTTCTAAATAGTGCTAATTCCAACACCTCACGTAATATCCTATGTACATTAACACACATAAATATATATATTTAGCTCACACACCAATATTTACCTCATACTCAAGTGTTTCTTTATAAAGAGATCTTACAAAAATTCATGAAATAAATGTATATTTTTCTCCTCTTTTTTTAAAGTGATGTCACAGTTAAGTCTGTGTATCTGACTTAATGTTTGTGGTATTGACTGTGAGCTTTGTGGTTCAGTGTATTTTGGAGTGAAATGGGCTTTGGGTAGAATTTCCAAATGCACCTAAGTGAAGGGGACTTAGGCCTCCTTCATCACATAGACATTTTTGAAAAGTCTACCCTTTGTCTTAGAGTTGGAGTCTGTGATTGTATTTGTTGGAGATAAGAGATGTAAATTGAGGTTGGTT
This sequence comes from Sternotherus odoratus, assembly GCA_032164245.1. Taxonomy (NCBI): domain Eukaryota; kingdom Metazoa; phylum Chordata; order Testudines; family Kinosternidae; genus Sternotherus; species Sternotherus odoratus. Next base: position 13,875,297 of record JAVMKO010000011.1, on the reverse strand, counting down.
TGGATGTTAATGTTGCCTAAACTGGTGATTTTCTTGCTTTTTAATTTGTGCTGATAGGAAATGGACTTCAGCAACTTTAACTGTACATTAATGGCATTTTTGGTGTGTGGTGTGGTGGTGGTTTTGTTTTAACAACAAAAGTTTTAAGTAGGCCTGGTGTGTAAGTACTGAAGGAGGAAAACTAAGCTCTGGTGAATGTCATGAGGCAACCATATCAATGGTGGTTACTGCAATGGGACACCTCTGCTTGTAGATTTGTATATACAGAGTATGTGTATGGGGAGGATTTATAGTTTTATGGAATGTGAAGGAAGGAAGAAAGTACGGACAAGCCTGTTTTCCAAGTTGAAAGTGCTAAACTTTACATGCTTAAAATGTCTAACATGGAGAAAGGTGTTTCTCTGTCCCTGGAGGAGATTCAATAACTGAAAGGGGTGGGTTGGCACGACAGAAAATGTTTGGACACCACTGCATTAGGGCATATCTGTAATAGCATATTGCATGTAGCATTCTCTCAGGGCTGCTTTTAAATTGTCCAAGAATTCCACAGCTGGGCCCATAAAACAGTGTAAAGACAATGAAATTGCAAACTTTAGAGTTTACAAGAATAAAAAATCAGCAAGCCTGTGAGCTGGAGAATAATGTATTCAATCTGAGCTGTCGATGGAAACCTAGTTTGTCATATTCTTTTTACTTGCCAATCAAAATATTGTTAGTATTATGGACAAAGCGTGCTTTAGTTGAGGTTAACAACAGTTGCATAGACCTGATGTCTGAGCTGAACACAAACTGATAAATCACAACATTATGACTTGTTCATCTCTGTCATGGAAGTAAGGAGTCTTGTTCACTTTTTTGATTAAAAAGCACTTGAATAACTTGCTAATGTTTAGGAAATTTATTGCCTGCAAATTCACCAAATAAAATTTGAATAGAGATCACTTTAGTGAAATTAAAAACAAGAATCTTAATCATCTTGTCATGTAATACGTTTAGCTGGTTTGGATCTATAATGTAATATTTTCTTTTGTGTTATCTCAGCAGATCCCAACAGTTCTGTTTTCTGTAGGAACACCTTTAATTCAGTTTGTATAAATTTCTCTACTGACACTAACCTGCTGAGTAAGACAATTCACAAATTTAAAAACTACATAACCATATATTTACAGCTGGTGTGAAGTGCCAGATGGCATCAGTCGAGGCGTTAGCCTTTATATGATTGTTTAATACTTAGTTGCCTTTATTTACTTTCCAAAAAAGGAAGGGGGATGTTTTTGTGACAGCAAGAAAATTGGTTAACCAAGAAACGAAGTTTATTTCACTGTTGTTTTTTTCTTTGCCGGTGTTTAAAGCATCAGAATTTTACACACGTGACCTACTCCCCCTTTACTAATAATTAGATGCTTTTTCCCCCCTATTCTCCAGTTCTAGAATTGTGTGAGGGTTTTTCACTTTGTTTATTGTAGTATTGAGAATCCATATTTAGTGAGAAATGTATATAATGCTTTTAAACTCAAATATTAACAATTAACAAGTCTGCCAAATTCCTCCAACCATCTCCCCAACTCTTTCCATTGCTGCGGTTTATCATGCTACATTTCTCTTTGCAGAGGGTGAAATTATAAAGAACATAAGGTCAAGAATACATATAATTTCTTTCCTTCTAGGGTCACTGTATATTTCTTTTTCCCACCTATATAGTTGCTAGCCCAATACTTCGGGATAGATAGTTGTATCAAAAATGGATCTATGGAGGTGGTACTAAATTGTAAATTAAGATTTTCATAGATTTTAATCTAATAGTGCAGCCTGACTATGGTGCTATTATCTTCAATTTATGATGGGTCACTGAGTGACACAGCAACTTAACCAAGATCACAAAGTGTAGGGAATTGAATCCAGGCCTCCCAAGTTCCTGGGTAATCATTGGACTTATACCTGCATGCACTATTAACTATTGGGCAAAATCTGCCTGCATTGCTCTAGGAATGAACCACCCAAATGACCTGTGAAAAGTTCCATTTCACAAGTTGTTATGTTAGGGCCAGTACAGCCCTTAAAACCAGATTGAATACAAAATGTCCTTTCATGAAGTGGGCTATAGCCCACGAAAGCTTATGCTGAAATAAACTGGTTAGTCTCTAAGGTGCTACAAGTATTCCTCACTTTTTTTCCACAAGAAGGAATAACATGCAACAGTGGAAGGGGTCAGTCCAAAAAGAAGTTGCTCATTGTCCACACGTGCTTGGAAGGGAATGATAGATGATTTCACAAAGCAAACGTGGTAAGATAATGTAAAGTGTATCAGAATTCATATAGCTGTTCATATAAGGAACATAACTTTTGGAGGAACAAAGAAGCCAGGTTTTCCTATGAAGCCTAGTGACTTACACACACACACACGCTATTGCTGGACATGCATCCCAAAGCTATTCTCTGACCGCCAGGGGGACAGTCCTCTCTCCTATTTAGAGCAAAGACCGTGGGAACTTTCTAGGTACTATGAAAACAGTCTTCTACTGGTACAGATAGCAAGTCCCATAGTCACTCCCAAGTCTGGATCTTCAAAGTATCCCAGTATGATACAGCCAAGTCACCACACTAACCTGAATTGTGTTATGTAAATAAAGCTACTCTTTCTGGGTTTCCAATTCTCTATATTCCTGTGGTTGGCTGTCTTGCACAGCACAGTCATCACCCCACTGTGAAGAGCTATAAAATTCCTTGCATCAATTTAAAAAGTGTGTGTGTGTGTGTGTGTGTGTGTGTGTGTTAAAATCAGGGCTTCTAACATTTATGTTAAAAGCATTGTGTATTTGGAATCTTAAATTCAAAGCTTTTATTTGAACTTATTCTGAGCATTTGCCCCTGCAATTTATTTTACTAGATTCTAGAACCAAAACACTTGGATTTAAGCACATGTATTGCTTTTCAGTGAACCAAGTTTCTTTTGTGAAACTGTGACTACTGCAAAATCAAGAAGTTCATAACCCTTTAGGCATGAGGATGATCTCACAGTATCTCACTTTTGTGGCTGGAATGTAAAAACAAATCTGGTCTTTGTTATATTGTTAGATGTTACAGTTTTGAAAAGCAACCTCTTCCCACACAATCACAATTTGTCTTCAGAAGAGCATGAATATAGGATTTGCAGATCAGCTTGAAGTCATCAGATTATTTCTTACCCTTTTACAGATCACACATACCAGCAAGAGACCAACGAATTTGTCTCAGCATTGCAATAGATGTAGTGCTACAAATTGGTTACTGTATTTATTCATGGAAAGTACCTTTTTATGCTGTCCAAATGTGTTTAATGTGTCAGAGTTTGAAAGACTTCTTTCACCAATGTCTCTTTTCCAGAATGAAAAGAATGTATTAGGTTATGTACAAAATGCAAAGAATTTCGGTTGGTTAGTATTATCTCTTGTCAGGCTGGACAGAAGGTCTGAAGACCGGCCAACATTTTTCACTGACTTCTGAAATTTTAGCACAGTGATTTAACTCACTTATTTTAGTAGGAAGTGAAGAAACCCAGTAAAGAAACTGTGGAAAAAAGTAGGGGGAAATTTGAAATAATTAGGCAAAATTTGTATATAGAAAGGTTATTTGTATGTTATAGATTTTAGAGAATCCCAACTCATCCAGTTTACCCACAATCCCCACCAGAATACCTAGTGATCATTGGATAACTTAACTCCTCCATCAGTCACTGTCTAAAAAAAAAAAAAAAATTGTGATGTGGGAAAACTTAATCATAATGAGAATCCTAATGAATTTAAAGAACTGTACAACATTAAACCACTATTGTACTTGATGATTGCTCTTTAAAGACCCACATCAGCATCCTTTTGTGATTTTTGCAAAGAATGTACTCTTTGACTTCAATAGCTGTGAGTGAGGTATTACCAATATACATGACATTTGCAGTTCTATAGCACCTTTCATCTGAGGACAGGGTGCTAAAGTGTTCATTGGGGTGAATGTGTTTAGCATCCTCTCAGGGCTGGTCTTCACTAGGGGGGTAGATCGGCTGTAGATACTCAAATTCAGCTATGTACAATGTAGCTAAATTCGGTGTATCTCCCGCGACTTACCTGCCATCCTCACGGCGGCGACAGTCAACGGCGTGCTACCCCGTCGACTCCAGCTTGTGCCTTTTGGCAAGCTGGAGTTCTGGAGTCGACGGGGGCGCTGCTGGCGATCGATTTATCGCGTCTTGACAAGACGTGATAAATCGATCGCCAAAAGATCGATCCCTGCCGGCTTTAGTGAAGACCAGCCCTCAGTCTTCAATTGTATTGTTTTCAATTTCACGTCTTGCAGAATGTTGGCAGTGCACTTGTGATGGAATCCTGCTCCTCTGTAGCTGAAATGCAGTAAAACAGCTACTGTAAGCTTTTCAGGGCAGAGATTGTTTCTTCCTATGTTTGTACCACACCGAGCGCAATGGAGTCAAAGTCTCTTTGGAAGCCCTAGATGCAATTGTAATGTAAATATTAGTAGTTAATTGTATGGTGTGGGTCAGGGAATGACTGCACTGAATGCCAGGAACCAGTTTGCTCAGAGGGAAGGAGGTCAAAGATGGTCCCAAGGAGTGACCAGTGTGTGATTTTTGAGGGGGCAAACTCCACATAGGAGGATACAATGCCATGGCCACTATTACAGTCAAAATGCTAAGTGTCCTGTGGCCTGCCTACAAAGAGAGGTGGCCAAAAATTTACCTTTTGCTTTGATTCCCCACATAAATCACATTTACTCAGACTATCCCAGGAGACATTAATTTCATTCTTAATGACTGTGTCCCACTTGCAGGTTCAAAGCTAGAATGAAAAAATACCTAAATTTGTTCAGACTCTAAAAGTTGTTTTTGTAATCAAAAGGTAGAAATAAACCTTTTAGAGATAAAAGGAAAAGTACAAATACTGCAGAGCAGTGCAAACATGTAGCTTGTCTTAAGCCAAGCCGATTATCTTGCAGTACAGTGTACTAACTAGGCCATAACACCAGTAATGTGCAAATCTGAGTTTGAGGGTTGTTCAAACATTTTCTCTTCCCACTCTTCAAAATCACAGAAAGTCTCTGTGCTAAATAACTTTCTCCTGATCCCCTGCAAAAACAGTATTCAGCTGCCTTCCAGCTGTTTGTTGTCTTTGGTGGGATGATTTGGTAGTTATGAATATACTGCGTTGTAAAGTATGTAGGACCATTTTGCTTTTGTTCAGTCCGTCAGATATGTCATAAGCTTTGCATTTAAGTCTACCGCATTTAAAGAGGTCAAAAGAGCTTTTATAAGAGTTTATTAAAGACAGCCAACATTTACAGAAATACTAAATCTCACGTGAAAGAATTGCAAGGCAAAAATAAGAAAGTACAGGAGTTTCTCAGACTGTACTGTTTAATTAAAAATAATGTATTGGTATATTCCTGTATGTAGGCTAAAATTTGAAAATGTCTATTGTACACTTGTACATATTTGTAAAAGCAGCTTCGACAGATTTTTAAGCTAAAAAGGGCTTATTCACAGATATATCCACAGAGCAAGAAGTAGACTATGGGATTGTACGAGAAGAATATGAAGTTGTTTTAAAAAAAAACAAAAACTCTTTGAGGATTACAAAAAGGCGGCTTTTTTTTCCTCATGCTCCCATTGAAATCAATGGAATCATTCATTTTAGTGAACTTTATTAGGGCACAAAGGAATTCTAACTGACGTGCAAGTAATGGAAGGCCCTGGACCAAAGTGTTAACTCTTTTCTCTTCCTTCATCTTCACATATTCTAAGGCATAATTTTTGCATGTGGTGGAAGGGTGGAGCTAGCATATTCCTTTGGCTATATGTAAATTTATGTTGGCATAAAACACAAAAAATTGAGTGTTTTCCACTATATTCCTCCCAAATGGCATTACTGCTTCCTGTTCTCCTTTCCTAGCCCCTCTAGCCCACGAAAGCTTATGCTCCAATACTTTAGTTAGTCTTTAAGGTGCCACAGGACTCTTTGTTACCTCTGCTATTCCAGACTAACACGGCTACCTCTCTGATTCTACGAAGGTTGTAATCCTGCTTATTTTCTTCTGTCCTTTCACCCTCCCTCATTGTTTCACTCATCCTCCAGTCCTCTCCTTCCTCTTTTTCCCTCCCTGTTTATTTTTCTTTTCTGGCCCCCGTTGTTCCTTTTAGTACTATGGCACTGCTTTCTAATTGTACCTTGTGCTGGTAACAATGATTGATTCCTAGTTCCAGCAAAAATAATACTTAAGAAAACTGGGTTTAACATGGCTACTGTCACTCACACAAAAATCATTTAGTTAGACTTGGCAGCAATTCCACAAGAGTTAATTGAACATAGTGTGATAGAAAAATAAAAACGGAAAAGTATATACATTTTGGATTACACAGCTATGAGATATATAAACAGTTCTGACGCGGGCATTATGAAGAACACATGAACTCATGATTGAACCAAATTCATTTTAAGCCAGCTAATGTTTTTTGATCCCACTTTCTTTCCTGCTATTCTTTCAGCCCTTCTTCCCATCCATGCTAGATTTCTTCAGTCTCGGCCCCTTTCTCTTCCTTTTTTCAGAGTTCTGACACCAATTTGATAGTTGTGAACTCAGTGAACTCTATGGATATGTCTTTACTACAAATGTTAAAACACTTCCATTGTGTAGTTGTGGTACCAGCACTGGATGGGGGTGGGGGTGGGGGGGAGAAACTCCCCTACAAGGGGAGTAGCTCCCAGCGCTGGTGCACTGTCTACATTGCCACTTTATAGCGCTGAAATTTGCATCACTTAGTTTTTTCACACCCCTGAGCGATAAAGTTTCAGTGCTGTAAAGTGGCAGTGTAGACAAGGCCTAAGAGAAACCTTCAATTCTTGATCAGCAGAATTTCTCTATATTTTTTTTCTCTATATTTTCGGAATACAGAAACAAAAAAATCATTCACAGATCTTAATAAAAGCAACAATCTGCCTACTAAAGGCAGAAAATAAGTGTCCGTACATTTATTATGCCTACAGCTGTCAGCAAACTATGGCAATGAAAGTGAATGGATTTCTTCAAAAACACAAACCACTCTAGATGGCACAATTTCAATTTTATTATTGGAAGCAGGGTTAGCGGTTAAAATACATGAAGAGCTTTTCATTAAAATATGGCTGCTTTCATCTTAGTGACCATTCTGTATGAGAACACTCCTTTTTATGGTGGCATATTAAATATGGCCTGAAGAGCACTATAGGAGAGAGTAATTTGTGGAGCTGTATAGTTTCTTAGCAGATTTTGACAGCAGATGCACAGAATTTAAAAATATGCTGCAATGTTCATTCTTGGTTGTACAACAGATACTAACAGATGTGGTATATGTTCTCTAAACCAGAGTCCATATTCCCCCATTTTCTCTTTAGGACTGGTACAAAGTACAGTGTGTATGAAGAGGTGCCTGTGTTTTTGTAATTGTCTCATGAACCATACTTCTCAAATACTGAGAATTGGCCAGTTTGTGCTACATAGACTTTTTACGTAGACTTGGTTATATTTACAAGTGGATTATATGTAGCTTCTAAGAAAGAAACACACGACTGTATCTTGCTCTCCTATATATGTTGCCCCAATGTGGTATTACTTTAATATTTTTGGTTGCTTTCTAGGATGGCCGCCTGCGAATAAATGACCAGCTGATTGCAGTGAATGGAGAGTCTCTTCTGGGAAAATCCAACCATGAAGCCATGGAGACACTGAGGCGTTCCATGTCTATGGAAGGGAACATTCGTGGGATGATTCAGTTGGTGGTTCTCAGGAGACTGGATAGACAAATGCAGGTAATGAAAAATCTTGTTCATGAGTTAGACCTCTTTATGGTAAGCAAAGAATTGTATTCACAGTTCCCTTAATAATAATTATTGGGGCAATTCTCCAGCCACCATTTTGAAAATATCTTCCTATTTCTATGTGTGTGTTAAAGATACTGGGTGAAATCCTGGCCTCATTGAAATCATTGGCAAAACCCTTAACTGGTTTCAATGGGTTACAGTTTCATACACCGTACGTATGACTTTAACTAACACTTAACAAATAAACTCATTAAAATTATAGTTCTGACTCCATAAACGTGGCACATCCCTGCACTGATTCAAAAGAGTGCATTAGTACTTGTATTAAGCAAAGTCACTTTTTAAAAAAGTTACTACAGTTTTGAGTTCTTGAATTATTTGAACTCAGCCCTAGGAAATTAGGTAGGCAATCTGTCTGTGTGACCCTACGATTCTTGTTAAGAAATATGCTGTCTGCCCTTGGCTTCTGGAGGTGCTAATCGACCATCACACTAATTTTTACATTCACTATTAAATAAGTATTTTTGACTGGATTTTCTATATATATATTGTTCACAGGAAACAGATACAACTGTGATTAGGAACAAAAAGAAAAAAGGGCCTTTAGAAATCACATGATTGTATTCTGGGCGAATGTTTAAGAATTATATTTTGTGTGTCTATTTATATATATATAAAAAAATAAGAGAGAATAGTTGTTCTGGGGAAGGGAAGTTGTCTTCCCTTAAGCTGTGAATAGTTAACTATATATGGTAAATTCCCCTTCACTAGTTATATTTAAACTTGCTTTACCTCCCACCTGGATTGACATAAAAAAAAAAACTTGCTAAATTTTATACTGTAACTGCTCTGGGAAGTTCTTTTCACAAAGGCTGTCTCATGTGGATACATTGTGACATAGCAGAAAGGGAGACAAGGAACGCAAGTGTGTACTTTACCTGGGGCATTTTCTGTGATTATTGGCTAATATTTTAAAATCTCTTCCTGTAGGAGACATAGACCCTTTATAGTCTTATTACCACAATTAGACAATCAATGGAGACACCACTCTAGACAGGATGAAAGCAAGTTCTAGGGTGGTTATTCTTAAATTTAAGATAACTGTGGTTAAATCAATTTGCTATCTTTCATGGTCTGTACCTTATGTAAAACTAGTATTATGCATTGATATTTATTCTGTGCTCTGATGAGATGTGAATGATAACCCACCTACAGAGAAAACTAGAAAGAAATCTTATTGCTCGCTTCTATTTTTAAAAAGTCAACTTTGGCAAAAATACTACAGCTGAATTATTGATGTAATAAAAATACAAGAAGCTGCTTTTCATAGTCAAAGTATATAGTTTTATACATTACCCAGATGTATGAAACACATAAACAATTCTGACACATGCCCTGTGAAGAATACATAATGAGTTCTTGATTGAATCAAATTCATTTTAAACAGAAATTAATTTTTATAGAATGTGCTCGAGGTTCAATTGTAATTCCATTTGAGGCTGGAGACTATAGGAAAATGGGCCATGATCCATTCTTTCCCTTCCCCAAAACTGTTTCCTGCCTGCTACATTCCAGCTTGGTATAAGCAGAATATGTTTTAAAATCCATTATTTGTTTTATTGGCCAGGACACTAATGGAGGCCTTCCATGACAGCTCTGTTTTACAAGCTGAATACCCTAATTAAGCTGGTTACTGATCAGTTGTTGGGATATCGATTGTGTCATTTATCAAAGAGCTGGAAAAGCAGATTTTTTTGTGTGGTGGCTGTTAATTTAAGGCTGCCTCTCCTAGTCGGTCCCCATCTTTAATTTGGTAGTAGTAGTTTGTATCAGTGCATGGCTTGATTTAGCTGGCAGTGTACTTGCAAAAGGTAATAGATGTGGATCACTTGGCATAAGGAACAAAGTGGTAAATATTTCCAATGTATCTTAAAGAATTCTATTACACCAGAGGCACATACAATTGTTAACAATGGTGTTCCCTGTAATAGAGATTCTGAATATACTATTTAACTGGCTGTGACTAGAGCATTGTAATGAGGAGGAGGGGAAAACAGTTGCCATGTTATTTGGCCAGTGTCTACTGAAAGAAAAGGAGTTTATGGGAACAGGTCTGTAGCTGTCTCTGTGTTGTCACCAGTAGGGTCTCAAATTTGATGAAGTGGTCTTAGTTAAGGTGGCCTTATGGCCAGCCTGTCTTCCTCTGGAAAATTAGTATTGTAAGGCAAAAGAAGAACCATATAATGATCAATGGCAAATGGTGACACTCGCTGACAGATGTGAAAGTAAGAAGGGGTGCAGATGTTGGCAGCCACCACCACCTTGTGACAGCCTCCATCAAGCTAAAACTGAGACGTGTGGGTCCACCAAACAAGGGACATAGATGTTATGATATGGACAAGCTAAAGTCCCTCGTTCTTCAGTTAAAAAGCAGGTTTCAAGCACTTGCAGACCTTGATGAAGAGGAGGAGAGTGCAGATGAGGAGATCAACAAGAAATCAGACAAAGTAACAGCAATTTATAAACAGAGCAGTGAAGCCTGTCTAGGCTACAGGCAGAAGAGGAGGAAGGAGTGGATTACACTTAGCACATGGAAAACTATAGAAACCAGATGAGCCCTAAAGAAAAAAGTTTTAGACACAAAATCCCAGAAATTAAAGGGCAGATACCATGAGCAGTATAGCAAGGCACACTGGGAAGTCAAACAGCTTGTGAGAGCAGACAATGGCATTATAGTGATAATCTCAAACCAAGACATATTGACACAGTGCAGCCAAGAGGACCATCATTGCCAGGTGGCATTGGAGATGGATTGGCCATGTGCTTCAGATGGAACCTGATTCCATTACCAGAGTAGCAATAAGATGGACACGTGAAGGCAACCGAAAATGAGGCCACCCGAAAACAACATGGAGAAGAGCTGTGGAAGCTGAGCTGAAAAACCTGGAGCACAGCTGGGGAATCATTGAAGGGCTTACCAGAAACAGACAGGAGTGGAGGAGCTCTGTGTCTTCCCTAAACATCAGAGGCATAATAGAAATATGATGATGAAAAGTTTCAAAGGCAATTTAACCCAGTCTCTATTGCTTTGAGCACAACTTTGCAGGCACGCTCACTTACCTGCAATTTTCAGTACTATGAGTTGTGCCTATAGAAGACAAAAGTTATAACCACAAAACACCTCATCTGTGTGCAGAAGTGATAGTACCCCAAAAGGGATGCAAAGTGTTGGTGCCTATGTTACACACTCCGGACCAGGGATGCTGTTTAAAACTGGAACATTTTATGAAAACCGTAATCAGAATCAGGCAAACATCAAGCTTGCAAAAGTCCACTACAATGGAGTCTTCCTGCAGTTCTAGACTCCTCTGTCACCACACCCTGCTCCCTTTGATCTCTTCACCACAGTTCCTTGCCTTAAAGGGACAGGCTGTAGGGAACTATAGTCTTGGCATTCCATCCACCTCTTACAAAAAGTTACAGCGACACTAAAGGATTCCAATACAGATTCTAAAACTTGTGAGTGCTACACCTGCAGTATGAAATCTGCTAGCCCAGATGAAGGCAACTTTGTAAAATGAAGGCCAAGTGGAGGCTCCTTTCTGGTTATATCAGCTTTTCAAAGAAACTACAGTGTTGAGAATATCCTTCTACCTGGTAATAATTAGCCAAGGCATTGTACTGTCTACTACTATATTAATAATCTCCCCAGTTCAACAACTACAGAAGTGCCTTTTTGGGTTTGTCCCAGTTTGATAAATTGTGCATTTTTTAACAGCAACTGTCAGGAGAATAAATTAGGAGCTGCAATATGAATATGTGGGGAGGGGGAATATCTCAAAAGAAAAACAGACTAGAGGTGTGGCAAAAGTTTGTTCAGCTGCCAGCCAGAAGACCTGGGTTTAGGGGTTACAAGGTTGCTTTAGTGTATGCATCAAAGCATACACACTCAGTCTCTGAGCAAAGGGAACCAGCTGGCTGGCAAAGAAATATCACTGGCATTGCCTGTGCCCTTATGTTGACAATGCCACAAGCTGCCCTCGCAGATGGAGGAAGAACATGAAGCCAGTTGTGGGTCAGAAAAAAGGGGTCCTTTTCTCTGTATATCATCCTTAATGATCATTTCTAATGGAAGGGTAATCTCTTGTTTCATGGTCAGCAGTGGTCTGAACACATCTTTCATGTTTCTTATTGCAGAGTTAATAATGTGCCTGACAAATGAAATCACACTGGGGTTTGTGCGTTGTGATTACTGTTCCTTGGCTCTGTTGGACATTTATTTTTTACATTAAAATATGTGGTTTTGTTTTTTCTTAGGAACGCTCCGATCATGGGTTTTTACCAAAACCAACACTTGAGGGCAGTCAGATCTTTACCACTACCTCCAGGCGCAATGATGCCATTCTGCAGCAATTTGTAACTTACAGTCCTCAGGACAGACTAAAAGGTATGTACTGTACATCCTTCTTCATGCCAAAAAAAAGTGCTCTTTTTGTTTTCAGAAATCCACATCAACTAGAAAATCAGTTAATTAGAGTAAGTGCAGGCTCTATTAGTTTGAAGCTTGAAGATCTGGGGAGGGTGGGAGAGCTGACTCAGAAGTTGTGAATTAAATTCCTGGCACACGTTCCAGTTTAAGTAACAGTTTCTAGCTCACTGCCCAACACGTACGTTTGCGTAAAAAACAAATGATTGCAAAATATATGGTGTCAAAATGTTTATTTTCTATACATCCTTGATGGGTTCAGGGATTAGTTTTAAAAAGTTTGTGTCCCATTTTATAATCCAGTACGGGGGTAGACAACCTATGGCATACATGCCAAAGGTGACATTCGAGCTGATTTTCAGCGGCACTCACACTGGCCACCAGTCTGGGGGGTCTGCATTTTAATATAATTTTAAATGAAGCGTCTTAGCATTTTAAAAACCCTTATTTACTTTACATACATCATACGTTTAGTTCTATATTATAGACTTACAGAAAGAGACCTTCTAAAAATGTTAACATGTATTACTGGCATGCAAAACCTTAAATTAGAGTGAATAAATGAAGACTCGGCACACCACTTCTGAAAGGTTGCCAATCCCTGATCCACTAGGAATTTATACTATGTCATAATATTCATAAGATTTGCTATTTAGTTTATTAAGACTTAAAATATTGTTAAAGTTAGAAACAGACCCTTAATGTACAATAGAATTAGGATATCATATTTACATTCCTCATTCCAGATTTTGAACCTTTTTGATTTTTTTAGTGACTATAATATTCTTAGTTTATAAATAGCTGAGTACAACAGCCAGCTTTAACCCTGACACTTTATCTTCCTACCGCCTCCCCTTACCAGCAGAAAAACCCCACTGGCTGCTACGTATGGCCCTGACTCTGCAGGGGATTTAAGCATATGCCTAACTTTAAGCATTTGAGAGTCTCATTAGGTGTTCTCACTGATTCAGTGGGACTTCTCGGTCTTACCCTTTTCTCCATGCCCACCTCCATATAATTTGTTACAAACAGTTTTTGCATTTTCTTTTAGAATAGGCTCCGATCCTACAATGGTATCTGCACACGTAAAACCGTTCACCCCCACAGAGCCACAGTGAACCCAAATGTCTTATGTGTCTTCCCACACTGAACAAGTTGCATGATTACAGTCTTATATCAGATACAGAGATTGTCTCTTGCTATATGTTTTCATGGTGCCTTGCCCATTGGGGTTCCAGTCCTGATCTGAAGCTTTGGGGGCTACCATCATGTAAATGGTAATATAAAAGAAAGCAGAGATGTCAATACAATACTGTGCCACATGCAAAAAATGAGTGGCAGAAGCTGAATTATGTTTACTAAAATATCATATTCTCAGTTACTGTTTTCAAATAAGTTACTTCTACTATTAGTCACTGCTCTTCACATAAGACTGTTCTAGAAGCTCGACAAAAATAGATTGAAGCTTGGCTTATTAATACTAGATTTTTTTTTTAAAGGAACAAGACCAAATGTAATGTCTGGGGAAAAGCTGTTATAGCCAAAACATTACATTTTGTCTTGCCTGTGGATATTTCAGTAAAGGAGGGTTTTTAATCCAATATTGAAATGCCAGTGTTCAGTCTATTTTTGCATGAATAATGCTTGCCACCCACAGGTCCGTACTTTTTTTTCTTGCCAAGCTGTTGTGCAGAAATAGCACTTTTAGAACAATCTCTTTGAGAAGCAATACTTCAGTGCCAGCAACTTCACATTTCTGGTGCTGAAAGATTACTGGAATCTGCCTCATCAGAAGCTCTTTTACATCCAAAAAATGATCAGGGTTGCAAGGGAATTGCTGTCCTCTCTCTACTTAAGAAATATTGTAAAGATAAAATATCTACCCTACCATAGCTTGGCATATTGAATCTTCATGGATGTACAAGTATGTACATTTAGAAGTGTGGCATGTGTGCATGAAAAGATTAATTGATATAGAAAATGACTATTACTGTTTTATTTTTAAAATTTTGCATGCTGTAAAAACAATACCAGAAACATTTCCTGCTCCAAATGACATAAAACCTAAGGCCCGACTGTTACAGTTAGTGGGCTACCTCCAGTTTTGATCCCCTTGGTCTTTCAGAGCAAACTTCCCCCATGTGTCCAGCCTCAAGTTGTATCTTCTCTCTTGGATTGGAATCATGCAATCCTCCTATTCTCAGATCAGGCCTTTGGCTGAAACCTCCTGTAATCTTATCACAGCAGATCTAATTTCTCTTCAGTACCTGCAGTTTTGTCCCCTCCAGGGGCTATGACAGTGGTAACCAGCGGCCGGACAGCCATCTTAAAGCAAAGTATTATTTATTTAGAACCAAAACATAATTTAGTTTACATAATAACATAAGAAGCCAGCCTGTATGCAGGCCACTCTACCAAGAGCTTACCATCTCTCTGATGTTAGTGTGGCAGGTCTACACTCAGACTCCTCAGACTCCCTGTGCAGAACTTCTCTTTATGCTACCCTGTCCCCTGGGACAGCCCTTGACAGCTGACCCATCCTTCTCCCCTGAAAGGGTTTTTTTAAATGTTTGGTGCCTTTTTTGGTTTCCCTGCCCTCAGCCTGGCAAAACAAGCCACATATCTTCATGGGAGACAGGATATAGGATCCTCAAAGCTAGCAGCTGTCGTCTTTGTCTTTCAAGTGTATGCTGTGATGATCTTCTCTGGAAGCCATGGTGTTGCCTTCCTGCTTGTTTTTTCTCAAGGAAAAAAGAGCAAAGAGGTTTTAACACAGCAGACTGTCTGCACATGTATCTGATCTGTCTAACTTGAAGATTAGACAGGCCTGGCTTATGCCAGAGACCCCAGCCTCAGGGAGCTCAGGGAAGAAGGGCAGAATTGGTCAGCACCCCAGCCATCCCTGTGTCTCTCCCTCCATCTTCAGGAGCAGATCTCTGATCAGTCCCCTTGACTGTGTTGCCTGTATCTCTTGAATCTGGTCAAACTAGTTTATGCAGCTCACTAGGGTGGATCAGGGATAGACTTCCAAGCAATTTGTTGGCCACATTGTCCTATAATTATCAGTAAACCGGTCATTATCATAAGTTTCCCACTTTTCTATCTAGATGCAAATTAACCCACATAGCAAAGAGCACTATAACAATCAAACATCTAGATGTACATGCAATATTAATAAAATATTATGGGCATCTTCCTGATCTACCATATTGGGTCCAAATGAAGCTTGGAAAGAATGAGAAAGTTAGTGAGATAATCCAAAAACAGTAGAATTGGAGGTGCTGGCAGTGTGGAAACTGAAGAAACATAGTATGAATATAGAGCGAAGAGCTGAGAGTAGTTGGAGACTGATATCGGATGAAGAAAGTGAGCCTCTCTGAGAGAGATGAAAAGGACCTCAGAAGAGGCAAAGGGGAAGAAAGTAGAAGGGATGGAATTGAGAGGAGGAGGGTGAAAGGTTGGAATGTACTCACTCATGAGATCGGGGCTGCAATAGGAGGAGAGGCAGCAATACATTGTGAGCTGCAGGGAGAAAGCTAGGTTTCAGTGAGTGTGAAGAGGTGCAAACACCTGGGGGAGAATCACAGATCTAGGCAAGCATAAAACATGCAGGAGAGACCAGAAGGAAGTAGGAGGAGAGGAGATGGCACTTACTTGGAGAGAGTTATATGGCTGGCAGGGTTAGAACTTGATGAATAGGTGAAAACTCATAGGAGGAAGAGTCTCTGAGAAGTGGAAGGAAGTGATAGACACTGAGGTGGAGATGAGAAGAAGATATGTGTTAGTAGCAAAGATGGCAAGAGATGGGGAGGAAGTGATGATGTGGTATGGGAAGATAAGATAGGAAAGAGGAAAAGAACCAGAAGCGAAACTTGTGAGTAATTGTGAAAGTGTGAATGTTGAGATGGCAGGGGTGAAGTGGAGGTGTATAGCTTCCATGGGACACTATGAAATGAAGTTGCTGGCAACTGGGAAAAGGCAGCATGTTTGAGAGAGATGATGGCCCACTGAAGAGCAGAAAGGGGAGAAGAAAAAACATGATTTGACCTTAGAAACTGAAGGTACCACTCTGGCTTCCACTCTTTGCTGCTGTTGAGTGTACTGTGCAGTACTTCTTCCTAAATGAAGGAAACATTGACTCTGCCTCCATTATCATGTACTCATCCACAACAAGTCTATTAACTGTTTATTTGTTGTAAAAATGGTTCATTCAAACATGATGACTACTTTGACACCCATCCTGGTGTAAATTGATTGCCTTTGATGGCATTATAGGAGGAATTTAGACTGAGATCCAGGGCTTCCTGGTTATCCCTCCTGTCATGGGATAGTTAGTAGCAACTTTTCCTTTCTCCTTTTTGAATGGAAAAGGAGGAGATATATGCAGGGAAGGCACCTTACTACCTATCTGGGAGGTAATAAATGTTGCAAAAAATTTTAAAAAATTGAATTTTCTATTAGTTACGTTAAAACTATATGAGGGAAGCCAATATCCATCCATTCAAATGCATTAAAGCAATTCGGGACTTCCACTGCACTTCACCATAAGCAGAGTTTCACTAATTAAGCATCTTCAAAACAGCAAATCAACTCTTTTGGAATTCCCCGGGCATGTAGAGGTAACAAATAGTCCTGTGGCACCTTAAAGACTAATTAAAGTATTGAAGCATAAGCTTTTGTGGGCTAATACCTACTTCGTCGGATGCAAGCCACTGCTATGTACATTGGCCAAACCGGCCAGTCTCTACGCAAAAGAATAAATGGACACAAATCTGATATCAGGAATAATAACATTAAAAAACCAGTAGAACACTTCAATCTTCCTGGCCATTTCGTTAAAGATTTGATGGTTTCAGTTTTGAAACAGAAAAACTTCCAAAACAGACTCCAATGGGAAACTGAGGAACTGGAAATAATTTTCAAATTGGACACTATTAACCAGGGGCTTAACAGAAGTTCAGATTGGTTCTCTCATTATGGTAATTAATTGCATTTCCTGAGTTACTGACAACAGATCTCTATTTCAAAAGGTATATTTTTCTCCTACTGATAATGGACCATCTACATTTAACAGCCCTCTTAGAACTGGTATGCTAATGTACAATTTTTTTTTCTTTTCTCTTTCTCTCTGTGTGTATAAATGCATTTTACTTCTGTTCCATTCTATGCGTCCGATGAAGTGAGCTATAGCTCACGAAAGCTTATGCTGAAATAAACTAGTTAGTCTCTAAGGTGCTACAAGTATTCCTGGCTTTCTTTACGGATACAGACTAACACGGCTGCTATTCTTGAATCTGCTATTCCAGACTAACATGGCTACCTCTCTGATTCAGGCCATGTACTTTCTGATTTGTTATTCTAATTATTTAATTTAGGTATTTATATAATTTGTGGATCACTTCAGGCCTTGCAGTCCAGTTATACATTATACAGTTATACAGTAATACAATTGCTGTTACTACTTTGTTTAACCCTTTCTAGTTTCAGAGCTGGCTATGTCTGATCATGGTAGTGCTGAGAATGAAGTTCCACCTCCCCTGCCCCCACACCCGAGTGAGGAGCTGCTTTATGAAGATTATAATCATAGGTTCGGCTGTACTTTTTATTGCAGTTATTTTTGTTGTTTATGGCTAGAATGGCTCAGTTCTCACTGATAATGGTGATGTTATTTCGCATTGATTAAAAACACTGTTATTGTGTGTGTAAATAGTTATGGAATCTGCACCACAGTACCTATGGTCAAGTTGACATTTCTGTAATATAAATTGTGGTTATTTTTGGAATTGAATATCTTGTCTATTTAAGTAGTTTTCAAATGATGGTACATCTGTCACTGGTGATATGTGAGCTGTCCTCATTAGTACACAGATTTTTTAAATATAAATTATTTTCATAATCATGCACTATTTTTCTAAGAAAACAGTACATCATACAATTTTTTCTATAACCTTAAACAAGAGGAGGGCATCCCTTGGGCCGCACTCAGCCCGTCAGGGTATTCCGCTGGCGGGCCGTGAGACAGTTTCTTTACAGTGACCATCTGCAAGCATGGCTGCCTGCAGCTCCCAGTGGCCGCGATTCACCGTTCTCTTTTTAAATCCTTAGGATATGCTCATTTGACGTAGTGATTAGAGTAGAGCCTGTGAGTAGAGCTGGTCAGAAAAACTAGGAACCATTTTCTGTCAGAGAATGCAGTTGCAACTGAATTGGATTGTTTTGCAAAATTGTGCCTGTCTCACTGAAATTCCTTTTGGGGAAAAAATAGATGGGGGGAGTGAGGAATCAGATTCTTAAAACAACCTTTTTCAACATTTTCAAGTCTTTCATTTTGAAATGACTTTTGTTTGAAATTATCTTAAATTTTGAATTATGTGTTTTAATATAAAATCAAAATGAAAAGTTTTCATTGAGCTAAAATTACTTTTTTGGGGGTAGAGGGATTTTCCCTTCATAGAGAATTTTCAGATTTCATTCCAATTGTGAACTGAACCAAATTTCAAATCTCAGCCCTTTGTGAACAGAACTTTGCTCCTCCATGCAGGTTTATTTAGGGGGAGCTTCTGTGAAATGGTGATGGGTGGTGGTTGTTCTTTTTAAATACCATCATTCACACAGATTGTTGACATGTCAGAGAGAGTGAACCAGGTGCAGGAGCTGCATTTGTGCAACCTATTTGGTAAACAATTCAGACAGGAGGTAGTTAAATAGAGCTCAGCAGAAGAGAAAACAAGACTGTTGGCACTGGATATTTCCCTTCTGTTCTGTTAAATAAAATCATATTTAAATATTAAGCGTGTAAAAACAGCAGTTATCTTCACGAAGAATCTGTATTTAAATATATATAATTAAATACATGTGAGTAGAGGTGCTAAATCTCACAAAAGAAACGTGACAATCAAAGATTGATTTAAGATGCATGATTGCAAACAAGTGGAGGGGAAAATACATTTGTATTGTGAAAGTTTTAATTACTTCACTTGGTTTTGCATTAGAGCCTAAATGTTTTGCATGGCTTTTTCCACAGCTCTGTAGTGGATTCAGCAGCATATTTAACAGATCAGAACATCAACTTCAGATCTTTAACACCAGCCAAGCAGCCTGAATCAATTAATCTGAAAGCCTCCAAAAGCATGGATCTTGGTAAGATGGAGGGGAGAGGGGTCATCAGGTCATCGTTTTAGCCATAGCACATCTGCAGTATCTCCTTATTTTCTGCTTTTGTTATTTAGACACGTGCATCAGCGAGCATATACTTCAGCAGAGCTGCTGTAGTGAGGACAATAGTCTGCCTCCTATAACATTACTCACCATTTTCATTTAAGTTGAAGTAAGGATAGTTTCCCCCCAAATATCATTTTGTGGTCCTGTATTATATTGAAATCTCAGCTGAGCGAAAGAGAGCTTTTGTGAAAATAAGTTAGAAGAGTTGCCAGAATTATGTCTTTAAACAATCCGTGCATGTCTAAGTCTATAGCAAAACAATAAACATATTATTTTCTGATAGAATTTAGATGGTTGCAAAAGTTCATTAGACAACAGCTGACTTTCTTACAAGATAATTGACAATAACAAAGTTGAACAGTCAAAACATCACACCAGGTTTTCATAGATGCTTGAAAAGGAGTATGGTTGTGGTCCACTACCCATCAGACTTGTGCAGAAAATTTTGCAGTGTGGGTGAAACTGAGAGAAAATTGCTTTTACAATACTAGCAAACCGTTTGTGCAAGGATTGTGGTTTTGTTTTGTTTTTGTTTTTACCCAGATACTTTTCTATGGGGAAAACTGAGTTGTATTTTAGCAGTAGCAAGGAAACGTCTCCAAGCCTTTTAAAACTCAAAGAATCAGGAACCAAGTAAAACCTTTTATATTTCTTCTGTGTGACACACCCCACTCTTTTTCTGGGTATTTCATATTTAGGTCCTGAACCAGTAAATTTGAATAGTTCCACTGGTTTGGCACTAAGGATATGCTTAGATGTTCTTCTGGATGACTGCCTTAAATATATCATGAATGGTTTATTTACACACACACACACACACACACACACACACACACACACACACACACACACACACACACACACACACACACACTAAAACTTCTTAAATGGTGGTCGTGCTGTATTTCCTTCTAACATAGTGCAGATTTATTTTAGTATTTTGTGTTCTGGAAGTGAGCAATGGGGGCAGAACCTTAGAGTGGGATGAAGAAGGGGTGTGGCCTGAGGGAAGGGGAGAGAGCAGGGGTGGGGTTTTGGGGGGAAGAGATGGGACACAGGGCGGAGCCTCGGGAGCCTGGTTACCAGCATTTAGAAAGGTGGCAAACCTAATAGAACTGTGGAGTGAGATTAGACATCCTGAAGTCTGTGAGGAACCTATAAAAACTTGCCTTGTTTGCAGCTCTTTTACCTTTTAAACCAAGGGACTCCAATTTGAGTCCCTACAGGGATACAGTTGCCGCAGTATCACATGGTAGAGAGAACCAGTCTCTTAGGTTGCAAGGCCCAAAACTGTTTAAGGCTTTCAGTGTCAACATTTTGAACTCCATATACAACCAGTACAGAAGATGAAGCACTAGTGAAACAGTTTGAGTAGTCCCTAAGTATAGCCAAATGTAGAATACATTACAATAGGCTAATCTCAAGACGACAAAGGCACATGCAACTGGAGCAAAGTTTGCATCTGGACCTTTAGACGTTTTAATCCAGCCTTCGAGCTCCAGCCAGGAAGCGGGGTTGGGGTCTTGTCCTGCTCTGTTTATGCCAGGGTTCTGCATGGCTCCTGGAAGCAGCAGCATGTCCCCCTTCTGGCCAGGGGGCTCCACACACTGCCCCTACAGCTCCCATTGGCTGGCAACCACGGCCAATAGGAGCTGCAAGGGCAGCATCTCTGGATGGGGCAGTACGCAGAGCCGCCTGGCTGCGCCTCCACGTAGGAGCCAGCGTGGGGACTTGTAGCTGCTTTTGGGAACTGCTTGAAGTAAGCACAACCTGGAACATGCAACTCTGACTCCCTCCTGCCCTCTGAACCCCTTGGTCCCAGCCTAGAGTACCCTCCTGCACCCCAACCCCTCATCCCCATCCTAGAACCCGCACCCCCAGATGAAGCCATCACCCCCTCCCACGTCCCAATTTCGTGAGCATTCATGGCCCACCATACAATTTCCATACCCATATGTGGCCCTCAGACCAAAAGGTTTGCCCACCCCTGCCTTACAGCACGAGACCAGTTGTCCAAAACTATCCAGTAGGATATCACACAAAAACAATAGCAGTTCTTCTTGTCCTGCTGGATACCACAGATGAGCCCATAATATCTGATTATCAGAAGTATCAAAAACTGCTGACAAACAAAAGAACTGTCATGAATACTTGAATACTTGATCTTCATCCATTGTTAGCAGGTCATCAGCCAGGCCACTTTCAGTCTTGTACCCGGGCCTGAAAATTGTGTGACTTGAAGTCAAGGAAACCTGATTGAAATGGGATCTTAGTTTCCCACAGAGATTAGATCCAGATGCATAGCTGTCATGACTGTCAGAGTCAATAATTGGTTTTCTGAATTAGCTGTCTTGCAAGAACTTTTTAAAAAATAAGTCACACCCTACTCTCTCTTCCATGTTTCCGTATCCCATAGTGAACATGCTCATCCAGTACTGAGCCTAGTAGTTCCCTACTTGCCTGCCTTTGTCACCAAGATGGGTGAGGGTCCAAATTACAGGTTGCAATCTGGAGCACCTTCCAGAATCTAGGTGAGCAGCCCTGATTGGAACTGCAGGGGAAACAGTATTTGTAGTGTCAAAAAAACCCTGCCTTATCTCCATAGAGACAGACAGCTCAGTTGTGATCTGACTAATTTTATTTACAAAGTATAATGAAAATTCTTAAGTGAAAAATATTCAGTTCTGATAGTGAATACTGTGCAGTTCAACTAGGCTAATCACCATTCAAAAAGATCTGTTATCTGAGAGTTTGCAGAGGCTATGAGGGTAGAGACAAAGACAACCTTCTTTGCCTCCTGTACAGCAGTGACAAAGACTTCAAAAATGCTTTGTCACTGTCAATCAGATTCCTCATGGGATTTCCACCATTGCTATTCTAGCCATCTTCTCACTCATTTCATTTGTTGCAATCATTAATAAACCTAAAGCTACGGACCCAACAAATGGTCATTTAGGAGCCACAATATCAAAAGTCAAGGACATCTGGTTATTATAAAATTGTAGTAATGGTTAGTGTGGTCTGTTGGCAAAATCGTATTCTTCAAAGCCACCTGGAATATGATATCCTCCATTAGTCTAGAAGGACAGACCCTGAGGTCCATCACCATGATAGAAGAGGTGTCTTACTGTTTATTAAGTCATGACCCTCCCAAGGCAGCCTTTTACACAAGTTGGAGTTGAAGTGGGTACTCAGTTTTTACATCTGAAGAAAATCAGGCCTTGGTAAATCACACACTCTTTCTTGAATATGGGGCATAGTCCAAAGTGAAACTGACACCTTCTGTGAGGAGACTCACCTTACAGCAACAAAAGCTCTCAAGACTCATTTTGCCAATGTTACGATAGCACAGCTCCTGGGAGTTTTGTGCAGTTGTGCACATCATTGCTATTTAGCTGCAGAGGCTAGGTCAAACGTGGGTTATCATGAAGTTTATTTCTCTGCCCCCCTTTGAGAGTTTACACCTCACTAGTCATCAAGGCTGAGATCTTAGATGCGAATGTTTTGATGCTATCAAAAGTTTACTAGAATATTCTTTTAAATGATGCTTTATCATATCCCTGTTATGTACCAGTGTTCTCTTTGAGCAGTTTACTTACAGCAAAAGCCAGGTACTACTTAATTTGAAATTTCTGACACTGACATTAGTCATCCACAGAAAGTTGCAGACATTTACTAAAATGTGAAAAATCAGTAATAATCGTTTGGATTTCTGTGTAGTCATTCTATTGAAGCATGTTGTGTGTCACCATTAGCTTTTATTGCATACACGGAAGTATCTCTCAACAACTGCAAGAGAGGCTATATGTAGAAAACTGCATCTCAGTTGCACCAGGGAGACATCTTCCAGGTATCAACAATAGTCTACTCCAGCTGTGTTTTGTTGTTGTTTGTTCACTTGCCCATTCCAGCTACATAGTTGTCACTGTAGTTGCCCAGGTGTCACTGATTAGACCTGTAATTGGAAATTAGTAAACAGTTCTATTGGTGACACATGAAAGAGCAGAGCCCAGCTCACCACCTGCTATCTAGTTTGCACTGTGGTGCTAACAGTTTTCTGAACTAGTAAAAAAAAACATTTTTGTCTCTAAATTGAGCTGATATATACACCAGGAGCAATTCTGTTGAGTAAGAATATGCTGTCGTTATATACTCTTCTGAGTAGAATCGTGCTTAAAACTATTGTTGTTTTCCCTTCACTTCTACTTTTTTTTTGTAGGTCTGAAAGCCTTTGTGGAAGACCAGTCTGTTTTCCAATTGTGACAATACAAATTAAGTTAAAATAATCATTACTAATACCTTTAATGACTGACATTTAATAGCAGGAAATAAGAGAGAGATCAAATAATATAGGGGACTTAATATACAGCATCACTTTGTCATTTTCAATCTACTCTGTACAGTTGAGGAAGCTGCAGATATCTGAAGGTAAAGCTAGAGATTACTTGCCAGTAGCCGCTCATCTTTTACTGTATTGCTGTCTTCTAATTTCTGTCTCTGTCACTGATTGTACACAGGGACGGGAACTAAGGGAGCTGGGCCCTGGTACCTGTTTTTGTAGAAGCAGTCTCTGTAATGCACATGGGATGAATCGTGTGGTCTGACTCAAGGTTAATAATGACTCTGAGGTGCATGTGGTATAGCATTTGACTTCAAAAATGAGGATCTATGGAGACTATTTATCTGGAGAAACCCCCAGTTACTTGTAGGATACCTAGTTTCCACTGGAATACACTAGTAGTGATTAAAGTGTTTATTGTTGAAATACTAATTACATTTTACATCCTTGGAAGTCTGAGAAAAATCTACATCACAAGTGAGCTGATAGTTTTTTCAGAGAGGGGAGTAAAGGCATACCTTTTCTGTGTTGGTACAAACTATCCATGTGTCAGGATACTTGTACATTGTTCTGCTGTGTGTCTGACTCAGGGCCCTAGCCTCCATTATTGCAGGGTAAAAGTCAAGGGATCTCTTAAACCTTTTATTGCTGCCACTATAGCAGAGGGGTTCTAAATCACCAGCAGATCCTAGTGACATTCTGCCTGATTCTGTGGTGTAGGAGCCAGAATACCACAAGGAGCATAGGGGGTGCTTACATGAGAGCAACACTACCATTTGACAGGTGTGGTATATGTTTCCTTCCCTCCCCTGCTGTGATTTGAGTTCAACAGCTGGTGC
Organism: Sternotherus odoratus; assembly: GCA_032164245.1. Classification (NCBI taxonomy): domain Eukaryota; kingdom Metazoa; phylum Chordata; order Testudines; family Kinosternidae; genus Sternotherus; species Sternotherus odoratus. The sequence continues at coordinate 13,850,574 of JAVMKO010000011.1, read as the reverse complement.
AGGAGGAGGGTGACAGCATGACCTTCCCCCCTTTGTGGAGTCTGTTGATCCTTGTGGAACTCAACCCGCTGCTCCTTGTGCTGTGGTTGCACACACATTTGGTGTGAGTTTTGCCCCTTGCTCTGTTGTGCAAAGAGGAGGAGGGCTCCTTATGCCTGACTTCCAGACACTGCTGCAAGACCAGCCAAAATCCGATCCTGACCCTTGCACAACTAGATTTAGACTACTGGCCAAATTTAGACCTGTGTATTATGTACCTTTTATAAACCCCAGCACAACAACTTCGGAACTGCAGAAATGAAAATGTGTTGTATCTTCCACTTCACAAATAAGTCAGACACTTATCTCAAAAGATAATGGCAGATGAGAAAGGAGAGGAGGCAATCAATAATTTCTTTGCAAGTCATTGAAAGAATGATTTTTCCTCTCCTTTAGCCACTTCCTATATATGCACATTTCCCCAACAGTTGTATAGAAAATAACTACTATAACTCACCACCATCCATTTACACTAGCTTTTCCCCCCTCAACTGTATTTTTTACCAAAAGCAATATATGGCAACATGGATTTTGTTGTTGTTGTTGTTGACCGGGAGGGTGAAAATTAGTGTGCCTTAAAAGAAAAAGGAGTGTTTTATTGTTTGCTTATAAACCCCTTTGATTTCCATAAATTGTTACACAAGAATAACGTAGGCTTTGCATAAATATACTGTAAAAAACTACGTCCATGGGAAGTGTATGCAAAACATGAAAGTACTGCTTGCTTTAACCTGCAACCACATTAAATTGAAGAATATTACTGTATAGCAATTTTGTTGTATATCAATTCAAGCAAAATACTCTGTAGACTCGATACTTAAAGCTAACATTTTAATGTGGAACACGTGACCAGTATCCTATGGTGCTGTTCATAACACTCTTCTACAACAAGCGACAACCCACAGACCTTAGTTGGTTAGGCTGCAGGGCCTGGAAAAACAGAGGTTTTTCATCTGTTTTTAAAATGTGGGTGAAGAATTAGGGATATTCATAGAGTTCCTTAATCTTGTGGCATGATTAGTGGAGACACTGGCCAACTCCCTTTTGTATTTAGGGGTAATTATTAAATGATAGGCTAAAACACAGGGTATGGGATATTCTGCAAGGCAAACATTTAGTTAAATAAGCATTTCTTTGACAATGAAGGATTTTGTAGGTTACAGTTCAGATGTTTCAAGTCATCTCAAAATTGTGAGAAGCCAGTGTTTTAGAGAAAGGTATGGGAGGTAGAATCTTTATCAGTTACCTTATTGGATTGCTCCCAACTGGATGATACTTTGGGAGACGGAGAAAGAAGTCAGAGATCCCAAGAAGTAACTAAGCTAGGGACTGACAGAGCGATAGTGGAGATAATTATTTCTTAAATAGAGGAATGCCTTGATTGGCTGAAAAGATACTTGGAGGAAGATCTGTGCTGAGTGTTATGGAGACCAAACAGAAGAAAGTGACTCTGTCTGTGTTGGTGAGTTAGCCATTGCAGAATACAAATCAGACATGTTTGTGTTATGAGCAACCTTAAAACCCATGCAACTTGGAGCATGAGTGAAGACATGCTGCAGGGCCACCATTTTCTAATATACTTTCTTCATAAGAATTTGGGTACAACTTTAATTTGGCAAATCATCCATAAAATAAAAATGTCAGACTTTCCTTTCAGCTAATTTGGGGCTAAGTGAAATTATAATATGTAAGATCTTGGCTGTCTGGGCGACAAAGTATTAACCAGCATCTCAAAACGCATGCAGCTCACATCACAAGTAACTTTCTAATACTGTAAAATTTTCTGAGGGCAGATTAAAGGGTATTAGAAATGGATGCTATTATGTTCTAAATATTAGGGAAACATTTGAACTCCCTAGTAGAGCCCTAATTAGAAAATGAACCCCAGTCTGTTGTAAAAGGTGTGGTTACTTGATTTAGACAATTGAAATGTTAGGGGAAAAAATCAATTTTATATATGTATTGATATTGTGAACATGAAGAGAGTGGTGGTAATCAAGTTTAAATTTTAGATCAGTTTTAATATAATTGTATTATAAATCTTATTCCTCAGCCAGTGGCTCTATCTTATAAATAACAGATTTGTTTATGAACTTTTGGATTAACTCTAGGAGCCTAGCAGAAGTGATAATGACACAGTGTAGGTTTAGAGTCAAGCTACATCAGTATTAATGTTGTACTGTACTTCATTAGAAAGAGATTCATCTGCTTTGGTAGAGGTTGAGAGAATCCGAAAAGGCAACTGTAGTCTTCAGAATGTTGGTGGATTGATATTGCCAATGGCATGTCAAACTATAGTAGCCTGTGCCAAAGGTTCAAGCTCCCTAAAGGCTGCAATATCTGAATTAGCTGGGTGATAACCACTAATAGAAATATCATTAGGTCTGGAGACTGTAGGAGCATATGGGAAGCAATAGCAGTGACCACAAAAACATTCACAAGTTATCAATCCAGAATCAGTGTTTTCAGACTCACATTCCCAGTGGTACCACTGCGATAGGTGAATCTCTCATCAGGGGGTCATCTGTGGAAGGAGGTCTGATGGATTTTTCCTCCCGGGAAAGGAGAGGGAACCCTTTTATTCTTTATTACACTCACACCCATAATCCTTATGCAGATGCATGATAGTTCCAACCCTTTCCCTTATCAGGACTTCCACACCCCATAAATGGGGTGCCCCACTTTCCATAGCCCTTATTCTGAGTTCCCTGTATCGTCATTAACATTTATATGAATAAGTTCCCATGGTAACTTGCAGTCATTGCAGAATTTCCCATCATGTTGCCATTGGATAACTTGCGATAATGACAGGCACGCGGTTGCATATTTTCCTGAACATCACCCATTAACGCATTTTTCATTATAGTTTTGCAAATTTACTGATACAGGGTTACCATTGGGTCAGCTAGTCATGTCAACTTCTTTCAGGCCTAAAGGCCTGATGTGGCTAAGCTGGAATTTGACAAGTTTCACTTCACAGTCTTACCTTACTTGCATACCTAACACATTCTTACAAATGATATATGCTTATCTATCTTATACCCCTATGTATTATCTTACATATTCCTACACTGTTACCTACATAAATCTGTTCATCTCACACACATGAATTAACCCCAACGATGGAAAACAATGAAATGAGTATATGAGGTATTTTGCTACATAACAAAGGTGTGAAATAAGGGGGATGGCCTCAATTGACAGTGTAACAGTGAAGAATGGCGGGTGGAAGTGCCACTAAAGGAAAGGAAGTACTTGGCGACACTGATGGTACAAGGGTGCTGTATGCTGCCAAATAAAAATCTTTCATTTAACAATAGAAAAGTGATCCCTGTGTACTGTACAGCACTGAGTGTATAGAGTTGGTTCTTTAGTAATAATGATTGGTGGAAGCAGAGACTTGTGCCAAAGTGTGGGACGTGTTGAATCTACAATGTCAGGGAAGCTCTTGGAACAGAACTGAATTAAGCTGTCAAGTTAATTACAATCTTTCTGAAAAGAACAGTTTAGAGCAAAGAAGTACAGATGAGAAAAAGAATCTGAGAAGTCTTTCAGATCCTTGATGCTTCAGGTTCTAAGTAGCTCTGGTTGGGCACCCAAATATTAAGGCACTCTGGAAAATGTTGCCCTTTGTTACTACTTAAAAGCCATACTTTATCCTCAGTCTTCATGTTGAGGGGTGTTGCGTGTCTGTCACTCCCATTAAAGTGAGCAGAGCTAGCCAGTGCTCAGCATCAGTCAGGATCAGGCCCATTGTTATCAGTAGGGGAGAGTGGTTATGGACTGTGGATAATTTGTGTCTCTCACTTTGTAGACCTGGCCCATGATCACTATTTAAACTGTAATATGGCCCTTGCCTGCTTTAGAGCATCACTAGAAACAGTAAATTCTAGAGGAAAAGAAGTATGAAATATGACTGATTAGGGAACTAATCTGAGTTTTCAGCTTCTGTGCTACCATGTAACAGTAAACCATCCTCCCCAGTACAGAGGGGATAAAAGTCCACAGCACTTCAAAAATATAGTAGGGAGATTCCAAAAAATAAATGAAGCAGCTAGCAAAACATTCAAAGGGATGGTGGAGAGCCAAAATTTGACACAATCCCTGTGAGTAATTTACTCCCACATCTTGATTGAGAGCCATTTCACCAAAAAAATAAAAGCTGCCAGAGTCATGTCATTGGCACGATCACTGACTAAAATTAATTGATCGTGCTATGTCTTTATTATGCTGAAAGGGCTGTGTAAGGATAACATCCATCTGGAAAGCCAGTGACCGATTTGTTGCCTTGTTTTACTGTAATATGTTTAGATCAGAAAAAGTAATTTATTTAGATTCTAAAAACCTTGTAAGCAGCATTTGCGTGTGTAGCTAGGGAGTAAGGTCCTTGCTAATGAATTTGTTTATTATAAAAAGTTTTATGTTAGACTTTCTCAAACAGAGAACGTTGCGGGAGGAATTAGTTTTCCAGGAAATTCCTTGATGTGTTATTGATTTAGGTTTGCTTTTTTATTTTTGTAATCAGAAATACAAAACTGCTCTTCAAAAGCATGTGTCAAGAAGCATGGTACTATAGCCTTCACACATTTTTAAATGTTTTTTTTCAAATAGTGTGCAAAAACCATGATGTAAATTAAAGAGGCACTGTAAGTTAAAATAGTAATACCCTGCCTTTGGTAAAGAAGAGCAACTTGATCTTTTTGTCTGGAAGAGCTTTCTATTAGCTTGAGAAAAGAAAGCTATAGTGCTGAAACTGATCTGGAAAAAAAGGAGGAACATTGATTATCACTATTGGCAGATGCATTGATTTTGATTTTCTAAATAACTGTTTGAAATTAATTTACTGACCATTAAGGAAAGTGTTATTGTATCCAGAGAAGCAAAACTCTTATGACCCTATTTAGAATATGCACTGCACTGCTACTCCATTGTAGAGAAAGAAATTGATGTAAAACACAGAACTTGGTTGTCTTGGGCATGGCATGGAGATGCCAATCAAGGACTGAACCGAAGGGAGTAGACAAGCATTTTTACCATCTTGGCTACTTCTGCTGATACTAAGTATTACATCATATTCTAGAGTGCTGCTTTACTTCAGGCATTTCAACATGAAATATTAGAGATTTTAACGTAATTGCATATTCATGTTATAGAGTTTTTCCACCTCTTGACATAGTGTTGGCATTGTAAAAAGAGTAATGCTAGCTGTGAGTGTTTAACTGGAGAGATTTTTGCTTATTAGCAATATGCCATCTTCTGTCATCAGAGGATGATCATGTGGCTCTTGCTAACTCCCCAAATCTGTACATTTGCATTAAGTGGTTGTAGTCCTTACTAGTCACGCACATTTCAATGAGCATTGCAGGTTCTGGCTGCAAATAAGTGACTGGTTTCACTAGTTATAATTAGAGCTACAATTTTGTCACAATGGTCAAGGAACCAGTGTATTCCAAAGACCTTCGTGACTTGAGCCCCGGTGCCTGTAAGCTGCAGGTGTCTGTCCCCCCACTGCCCATGGGTCCCCTCACGGTGCCCTGGAGCTCAGAGCCTCCACAGGTGGGGGGATTCCCCAGAAGCTCCCAGCCCCTGTGGGCAGAGGGGCCCCTGGGAGCTCCCAGCTGCCACAAGCAGAAGGAGAGTGCCTCAGAGCTCAGGGCGGCCATGAGCGGCCGGGGGTGCCCCAGAGCTTGGAGCCACAGGCAGTGGGGAGACCCTGCAGCTCCGAGCTGGGGTCCTTGGAGTGGTGTGGGGACCCCATAGCTTCCCAGTTTGTCATGCATATTTTTAGTAAAAGTTGTGGATAGATCACAGGCAATAAGCCCGTGACCTGTCTGTGACTTTTACTAAAAATATGTGTGACAATTTCTTAGCCTTAGTTTTAATGTACTTCTTGAGATGTGCAGATACCTGTCAAATGAATAATGTATATTATGAAAATAATCATTACATTACATAGATGTATCCTACAGTGATCCAAATGTATGTCTCATTTTTTTAAATTCAGCAACAGAAAGTATCATGGTTAATGTGCATACGTTTACTCCTGGATTCTGCTCCAAAAAAATAAAAATTCTTCACCTAAAAAATAAAAGTTCTGCGCAAAATATTTTAAATTCTGCAAATATTAATGGTCAAAATAACACTACGTAATCACACCAGTTTCAATTATTTTGATAATTTATTTCAAAATACATGTCAGCACCTATGTCTGTAACAATACAGACACATACAAAAATTCCCCAAGGAGTAGAGTGAAAGAAACTCTGACAACCCTGTCCTTGTTTCTCTGACCTCTTTCCTTTTTTTCCGCCCCCCCCAACCCTAGCTTGGGGGGGGGGGGGAAGGCAGACAACCGCAATCCCTCCCCCCCCTAAGAGCCCAGCAATAGTTGCACACACACCCCAGCCAATACACCCAACCCTGCCCCCCCCCCAGAGCCCAGACCTGTCCCCCCCTTTTCCAGATACTCACATCCCCCTCAGAGCCCTGATAACAGCCTCCTTTGCCCCTCAGAGCCCAGCTGTGGGTCTCTTTCAGCCCAAACACCCAACCCCCTTCGCCATCCAATGCTCAGGTATCTAGAGGGAGAAACAGCCCAATGCTGGGTCCTGGGCTTGTGTGGAGTTTCCATGTCGCTGCCATCTCCTTCCCTCTGGGTGTACTTGGAATTGCAGCCACCATGAACCCTCTAGTTCCCTCTCCCTCCCTCTGGCAGTGTCTTCTAGGTGCAAGCTGGGCTATGCCGTGCCCAGAAGCCCCTAGTGGCTGCCAGCAGAACTGCACCCCATTTCTGTGGGGGAAAGGAAATTCTTCTCGCAGTGTTAATTTCTGAAAAATTCTGCATTGTGCAGTGGCGCAGAATTTCCCCCAGTAATAATAATACATCTTTATATTGTTCATTTCTATTTGTTTGTTTGCTCCCCATTCCTTACTTCCTGGTCCCAAAAATAGATATTTTTGTAGTTTATCACATTTAACTTCCTTACATTAAAAAATATGTGTATATATAGCATTCTCATTAGGGAAATTTATAGTTGAATTTTTGTAGTGCGATGTTTTTCTGTATTCACTGCTGTCTTGAGATGATCAGAATTCTGCAGCACTTTCCTCTTGGCCTGAAACTTTCCATGGTTAGTCTTTGTTATGGTTTCAGAGGTAATTTCTTCTCTAAATGTTTCTTCAAAAATAATCCAGCCATTATTGAGTTAGTAGTGATTTGGAGAGGTTTCCCCTACCCCGACTTGAAAAAAAAATCAGATGCCTCTCAGAGATACTCCAGCAGTGGCTGAAATTTAAAAATAAAACTTTCCACATGACTAGGCCTTGCTAAGGAAAGAAGAACACAAGTGAAAAATGAATGTTGTCATTATTGTGCAGTACTCATCTTATTAATGTTTTTTGATATTACTTAGATGTGAGGCATTATGATGGAGTACACCCCCTTTATTCACATTCTGCACGCTATTGGAATAATCTTTGTACAATCTATGCCTTGTGAGGTATCATTTGAAAAGTCATAACTTGCTGATGACTAATATCATGATAAAGTGTCTGTTTACATTATATGTAAAGTTATGAACATATACTGAAATTAGGACTGAAGTGAGTTTCCTAGTTAAGTCTTGGGAATGTTTAAACCACTTTCTCAAGGACAAGCTGACCATATACTTTTCTAAGATTTTTCAGTTTATAATCATTTCACTCTTCCTCTTTCCCTCCAATATTAAAATCTAATTTTTGTGTGAAGCCAGTATGTAAGGTATGCTTCAGTTAAATGGGTTTATCCCTTTTAATAATATAAACCTGTCTCAGGCAAATCCAATCATCAACTGAGTTTTTTTAAAAAATCTATGAATCTTGGTATCTTGGTTTTTTTTTATAGTTACTATGTAATACTGCAATACAACCGGCTTCAGGTAATTACCATATATTATAACGGTTGCCATTAGTGACTGCTATAATTAAGGTTGCAAATCAGTTTCCATTATAATCCCTTGTTTTCACACAATCATAACTTGTCAAAACATTAACCTCTGGGACTGAAGTTTTCCATGCTTTCAGCTTGAAGGTAGATATTTTGGGAGGCAAAGTTTGAAATATCATGCAGGAAACTAATTTCCAGTCTTTTTGAGTTCTGAGGGCTGTTTAACTGGGTAGTGAAATGTGTGTCTGACTGTCATCCCCTCCAGAAACCATATGCCCTAAAAGAATGAGCATAAGCTGTGGAGCCCAGACGTCTTTTTGTGTTCCATCCCCTCTTTGGCCTGGCCTCAACAATACTTTACAAAGATTACTTAGGCCTGGCTAAACTACCACTAATTTTGGCAAAACTTATGTTGCTCACTCGGGGGGGGGGGGAGGAGGGGGGCAAGGGGTGAAAAAACACACCCCTGAGCAACCTCAGTTACACCAACAAAAGTGCTGGTGTGTACGGCACTTTGCCAATGGAGAGCTTCTCCCATTGGCATTGCTACTGCTGCTTGTTGGGAGCAGTTCAATTATGTCAAGGTCTTTCCCCTTTACATAAAGGGGTTACATCGTGCACGATCTTACACCTGCATCGGTACAGATTTGCCACCTTAAGCTCTCTAGATAGTGCCAGTCATTTTTCACAAGAGTCTGTCCCCATAAAGTAGTCCAAATTAAACTGTCTGTTTTACTGCTGAGGAATGTGGGTGGTGTGTGGGGGACATCATGGTCTACTGACTTGATCATGGGTCTGTGCATCAGATGACCTGGATTCTAATGCTGAATCTGACGCTAACTTTCAGGTTGACTTTGGGCAAGATGCTGTACCAGTCTGTTCCTCTGTTTCCTATCTGTGAAACTGGGATGATATTTACCTCCCTTTTAGATCTCCACTGGGACTTAAATATCAAGCCAAGTCTGATGGCTACATACGATAGTGTAACTTATCATACAGTAGTTGCTGTTCAATTTTATCATTTGCCTACGTTTACCACACAGTGGTATCTAAGATTCTACAGTTTTTCCAGATACGGAGAATAGGAAGTTTCTCTTGTACTACAGGTCTTACTGAGGTTTTTCCTGCAACTGTGGGTAAACATTGACTTTTTAATGGTGGTCACTACAGGGAATGTTGTAAAATACATTTCAGTTTGTATTATGTTTTCTATGAATTGACTATCTATTATGCTGTAAAGGGAGGCAAGGCATAAGTCCAAAGAGGTGGCTAGGCAGGTAGAGTTAAGGATAAGCTATTAGCCTTAATGCTCATTTCTCTGCTTGATTCATGAGCCTTAACATTACATTAGCACTTGCTCTTTTGCATAGAATTCTTTTTAAGAAAAGGTGATTGGTTTTTCCACACAAGCTTCTGGGAGAATGTTTTAATTAATTTCATGAGATATATGATAATAAACTGAAGTATACTTACTATGCAAAATTACAGTTTGTGTTAAGTTTAGATATACATCTCCACTATTTATTCTGTATGTAGACTGATATGACTATATAGATCCATTCTTTATAAGATGATGTAGACTGTAAAGGTATGAATTATAAATCATAACATAAAAAAGCACAGATCCTACAAAGGGATCTGCTTCCAGGAGACCTGAAGCCTGCACAGAGTCCATTGACTTCAGTGGGATTTCATGCAGATGTGAGGGTCCCTGCTTGTGGATTCTTTTCCAGGCTTCTGACCTGAAAATGTTACAATTCTCCAAAGTCCTATGATTTTTCTGGCAAAATAGCACTGTTCCTGTGATTGATCGGTCCATCAGCCCTCACAGAGAGAGCGCTGATCAGAAACATCAGACGTTGTTCTAGCCAGTCCTTCAGCAACCGCTTGGCCAGGCTATCAGTATCACCGGACACCCGATTGGCATAGTGCACAGCAGCCTAGAACTCTCGAACAATCCGCCAACCGCAGCCTCCCAAGCAGCTGGGATTACAGGCGCACGCCGTGCCCTGGGTAGGGCAAAATATGGTATTTACAAAATCAGTTGCCCTGCCCACAGCTGAACTTCAAATGTAGAAATACTATGGGCCTGGTCCATGACTCACTAAACCCAAAGCAGTCATTCTATTGAATTCAACAGGCTTTGGATCAGGTGCTAGATCTCTGAGGTATCCCAGGTGGATCAGAGGAAAAAAAGTCTTTATGCAAACCATTACAAACTAAAAAAATAATATATCATGTGTCTGAAATGATTTGACATTATTTCAAAGTTTACTGGTTTTAAAAGAATTTCTGATCTCTCTCTCTCTCTGTCTCTGTCTCTGTCTCTCTCTCTCTCTCTCTCTCTCTCTCCTCCAGTGGCAGATGAAAGCCAGGTTAGTTCATTGGCTGGACACAAACAAGGTAAGAACTTTCTTGTACCTTACTTCACCTGTCCTTCCCTCAAAAAACAGCCAATCTGTGAGCAACAGCTAGATCTCGCTTATAGCAACTGTGGTGTCTGAAAAGTTTGCAAATGAATGCAAACTTCACTTCCACAGTGATAAATTAAAGCTTACTTATTGCTTGGCAGTGTATGTAGTTGCATGCATAGGCTGGGATCATTTGCTTGAAAAGCAATAACAGTTTCTTTAAAAATATATCTATTGAACACTGAGCAGAGTGTGAGTTAAAATAAGTAAAAGACAAAACCTATGGCCTTTTCATGAGCCAGTATAGGCACTTAAACAGTGTAAATTGTGAACAGTATAAATGTCTAATTCTCTTTGTCCTCCTGGAAGAATTTCAGTTCTCCACTCTTACAACCTGAAATATTGAAGATAGACAGTCCTTCCAAAGTTTTGACTATTGTTTTTTCATTCCCATTTATTCATCTGCAGAAGTAGTTCTTTCAGTATGACTATGAAAGGATCCACTTTTTCTTAAATGTCTTAAGATCTAGATTTGTTAGCAATGAAAGTTTATATCCAGCAGTATTACCATGAGGTCTTGCATTAACAATTCTGTGAAACAAGGTACTGTATAAGATGCAGTTGCTTAATTACAGTAACAATCCTTGTGGATGGGGGAAGCAGTAGATGTGGTTTAGCTTGAATTTAGTAAGGCATTTAGTACTGTCATGTACTAAATTACATGTTTTGATGCTATATTTTTCCATCAGTTTGTCAGATCTGAAACAAAAGTTCATCTTCCTCTTAATTCAATGACGTTTAATTTTTCAGACGTCTGTTGTTTTCCTAGTACAAGTATATATCTAATAAGTTTTTGACCCTGAGAGCAGTGGTTCTAGTAAAAAAATAATCAATCAGAATTTCTTTAGTGTCAATAAAATTATTTCAATGTCTAACCCTGAGAAAAGTAGCAAATGAAAATTCAAGGCTCTGGGGAAAATGTTTTTATGAAATGTCCATCACAGACCAGTATTTGCTCTACTTATTAGGTACAGTGACGGTCCCTAGGAAGTCATGAGCCTGGTTTGGCACTTAGTCTCTCTGTGATCTGGCACAAGAAATGCCTGTGCCTGTGTTCCATATCTTCTCACATGTGTGGAAAGCTCCAGCTTTGCTCTCCAATAGTTGTTCTCTCTGTTTAGTTCTTCTGTTTTTCTCATGCATGCCTTTCCTGATTCAGTGCTTAGAGAGTTACTGTACAGCTTTCCTTACAGACACTTTTGTCTCCAAAAACTGGATTTAAAGACTAATTCCTAATGAGATTTCTACATGTTTACGGTGTACCTGGCCTATACCACCTTACATGTCTTCTGTAGCTTTGTTATTATACAGATTTAGGGATTCCATGCTTGAAGACCATTTCCTTAATTTAGGGTAAGCTCCCTTTAAATTCTTCCTCTGGCTTCCTCCTCTCATCTGTGTACCTCAAATATTCTTTCTGAAACTGGAGGATCAGCTCATATGTCCTGTTCCTACAGTGGGGGAGGAGCATTTTCTTTCAGCTGCCTCTCCTTTGGGTATAAGAAAGCTTCTAAAAATGACTCATCAGATAGAAAGGTCTTTGGGTGTGCATCTTTTCTCCAGTCAGGAGAAGGTTCAAGAATATTGCATCATTCAGTTTGCCCAGGATAAACAGAGGGTCTTCCTATCAACGAACACTGGAACAGAGCCTGTTGAGATCATAATTTTTTGGCAGTCAGTTGGTAAAAGGTGCTAATAACCTAGAATATCAGGTTCCTAAGCAACACTTCCAATTTTCTTTTCAGATTCTCTATAGATGACCTAATGGAAGATACAGCAGTCCCAAGTCTTTTATTGTTTGGGGAGGGGATTTTTTAGACATTTTGCCAATTTTAGGGAGACAAGCAACTGCTATCCTTTGGGTTTATCTGACCTCAAAATGAAAAGCAACTCTGTCAGCAGAGGAATTGAAAAGCACTTTTCCTCATGGATACCAGCATCTATTATTGCCTAAACCACTCTTCAAAAAAACAAAGAAACAAACAAAAAGCATCAGACTCCTCATTTCAGCTTCTTTAGCACCTTCCTGCATTGTCCTATGCAAATACTGTAGTCAGACTTGAAATTTGCTCCTGTTTGCCTGACATATTCTGTCACTTCAGACTACTGGGTCTTAAAGGTTGAAAGACCATGGCGATCCTTTCCTATTTCATCCTCCATCACATGCCCTTCCTAGGTTTCCCTTTTATGAGAAGCTATTAAGAAACTGTAGCCATTTCTGCTACAGGAGCAAAACAGCTTGTTATTTTCTCATTGGAAAAAGGAGAGATTCCACCTCATCCTAGACTTCAGGAAATTAAACATATTTCTCTAGTGAATTAATTATCACATACCGACAATCAATGCAATTATCCCTTCTCTCCTTCAGCGTGACTAGTTCTATGAGATGTGTGGTTCAATAACTCTCTCGAAGGAAAAATCCTTCTGGTATCTAATGTATGGAAAATGTTTCCGTCCTTTAGTCTCACCCTTTGGTCTAGTTACTGTATGGAGGGTCTTTATTAGATACTGGGTAGAAGTAATAGCACATTTTGGTTTCCTAGGTCTACCTCTGTCTAGGCAATTGTTTTCTGAGAGCTATATCCTCAGGCAAGACATTAGAAGCATGTGTAACTATAGCCTCCTACTTCTGTTTCCTGGTATATTTCACCCACAAAGTGTGTAGTCCTTTTTTTTAATTCTTTAATGAAAATATGTGCTTTTAGAAAGATCCCTGGATTTCTCCAGGACTGAAACATTCCTATTGGATGATATGTCCCTGCATGTGCCTCTGTTTCACTCACATGCACCACAAAAACAAAAGTATGACTATACATTCTGGTTATTGTGGAATTGTGCACCTTCATTGTGCGCGCGACCTGTCTGAGAATGAGGCTAGTGCAAAACCTATCTAAGTTCTTAGAATTGCAGATGTTCTCTGCATAAACTTCTGCTCATTGCAGTGGAAAGAGAAGAATCCCTGAATTACTGGGTTGACATGTCCCATTTAGTCTGCGCTGGAAAGAACCTGGATCCGCAAAGTGCGTGCATTGGTGTGTCTTCAAAATTCCTTCAGTAAGGCAGGAGCGTTTCCTTATCTACACCTCCTCTTGTGCTTAGCATAGTAAATTTTCATTCTCTAAATCTCAGTGATAACAAAGTAGAGAGGAAGAGAGACCCAAACAGTGCTTCTATAAAAATGTGAAAAATCCAAAAATATCCAAGAGGTCAAAATCCAGAGAATATCCGTTCAGTTTGTACGAGTTCTTCTTAAAACTTGTCTTTTTGATTTTCCTTCACTAGAAGAACAATAACAGGAGGAGGAAGATATTATTTACAAGATCCTGTTGACGTAGAAAAAATACTGCCCTTTCTTGATTTTATAAAAAGACCCAAATCATGTACTGGTAGCTTACAGCTATTTGTGTTTTATTTTCCTTTTTTCCCCACTTTCCTTTTCTGTTTTGATTTACTGCTTGAAATTCTTTTAATATGTATTGACTGTCTGCTGAGGTCCTTGCTGACACAGCTCTTTAAGATGATGCAGTGCTGGAGAAAAGCTGATGAGTTCTTCTTTATGAGCTTTGACATATTAATTAGCAAAATGGGCTAAAAAAGCTTTCCTATTTCTGTTTTAATGTCTCATTTTCCAAAACACCCGTCTGTATAGATGTAAAACAGAAAGGCACCATAAAAGCACCAGTGAGTGAAAGAGTAAAGCTACTTGTTAGCAAGTTTTTGATCTGTGTTTTACTTTTGATAGTCCAGATCACAAGATCAGGTTGACTGGGTGGATGGGGAAGCTGCAGTGTCCCTTTCTCATAAAGGGTCTCGCTGTTTTACAAAGCAAGTGTTCCCTGTGACACAGAGATCATTGGGGCTGGAATTTTCAAAGGGGCCTAAATGCACTAGGCACACAGTTCTCATTCAGTTTCAATGGGAGATAGATACCAAAATGCCAGCCAAAGAAAATAGTTGAATAGTGTAAATCACTGCTGACCTACTTGATACTTACAACTGGAAGCCCAGCTCTAAAGAGAACCTCGCCATCCTATGACTGGGGGGGGGGGGGAGTATATCAAGTCCTGCCATTTCCTTTGAATTGTGGGGGACGGATGGATGGATGGATTGATTGATTTTGGATGATGTTGCCCAGATGGGGGTCTCATTCTTGTTAGTGTGATTAACTCTCTCGAGGTTTGAATCTTTGGACTGTGGGGTGATGTTGGATGACTTATTATTGTGCACATTTTGGCAGATAATCTTGATATCTTTTTTTCTTTATTCATAATGGATTTACCTCTTTGATCCATTTTTAAAGTTCTGTTAAACCTTGGTTTGGCTTCTCTAGGTATATTGATGCAAAGAAAAAGTTGTCACCTGAAAATTCACACCATCATATGCAACTGGGAAACCTGAAATAAGGGTAGCAGGGCATGAGGAGGCCTCTCTTTCAGAAGTTTGCTTAATGGTTTTCTATATCCCGGTCATGTAGATCTTGTCTCCCATAGAATTACAATCAATAGGTACATTGAGAAATAATCTGCCCAATTTGCAGCAAGGGAGATTTAGTTTAGATATTAGGAAAATGTTCTAACGAGAAGGATAGTTAACATCTGGAGGATAGGGATAATTTCTTCCTGACAGGGATTTTGAGTCCCTGTCCCCCAGAGCTCAAACTGTACTGGGATGAATCTTTGTGCAAGTCTCCTCTTCATGGGTGTGGGGGAAGAAATCAACAAAGTCTTTTGTTCACTGATGTTCTATGTTGACTTCTCTGGTGTCTATGGGCCGCCTTTTGTCGGAGAGGAGATGACACCTCTTGTGGTAACTAGTATTTCACACTTGGTACTGCTTCTCTCCTGACTGAGAGCTTACAGTAGTAAAGCAAACACTTTTCTAGTCACAAAGCAAACACTTAAATATTACCCTATAGTATTGCTACAGACAGAAGTGAGATGAATGCATGCAGCAATGCACAAGCATTTCATAAAATCTGAACACTCAACACATTTTTATAAATCTAACACCTGTGTTAATGTGAACACACAGGTGAGTCGGACTGGTTTCCAGCTATGCATTTGTCAGTGTTCAGTGAGGCCTACTGGCCTTGGCATGATCTGGGACTTGTTTTTCCTGGATCACAGTATAACTACACCCAAAAAAATCACACCCCTAACCCACATAGTTATACTAGGACAAAAGCTGTGCGTACACCAGGCCTAAGGGACAGGAACAGAGCAATGCTGAAGTGTAAGAATCTTTATGGTATCTTGATACAGGGTAATGTTACATTTCATCAGAGATTGGAGGCTCCAAAGAATAAATCCTAAACCTCTAACTTTCATTAGGTCTTAAGGAAGAACATGGATGAGGTGATCCTTTACTTGCCCTAGTGCTAAAGGTTCTGATTATCAAGTTTGAAACTTTTGTTATAGAAAAAACATGTCTTCATACTCTACCTTTACTGATGCAATAAATGGTTAATGAGTAAGCAGACTGTATATTGTTTGGATGCTGTTTGGTTCTGTTAGAGACCAGAAAAGCGTATAGAGAGAATCTAGGAAACAAAAGGAGTAAACTTACCAAGTTCTGTTTCCTGATTTAGCAAGGGAAACTCAGACTGGGTATTCCAGATGTTGATTATTATAATGCTATAAAAAAATTGGGACTGATACAGCAATCTTTTCCCACTGCTAAATTGTGTGCTCTTTTACATGAGGACTTTAATTTTTCACTGACTCAGGAGGTGGCAGGCTTGACACTTACTAGTTTTTGTGCCTCAAACTGTTGTTAGAGAAGAACTTTGAGTTTGCAAAATCCTGCTGTGTCATTTAATTTGAGTAAATAGCAACATCATTAGAATCTTTGAATGCATGGCTGGCAGTCCTCACTGCCAGAGACTGGAGACAGGCAACCAGGAGAATCATCGAACTGCTCCTTGGTTGATTGACTGGGTGATCTTCCACCATGGAAGAGAATAGACACTCACTTCAACCCTAAGAAGGGAATTTCTTTTAACCTAAAAACATCTTCCCACTTCAAGCTTTTCTTGTCAAGAGTGCAAAGTTGTTTCTTGCCAGACAGTAATTATTTTAGCCCCTTTTATGTTTTGGCATTGAGATGGAGAAATAACTCTTGGTGAAATGCCTGCCCACTGAGGTCAATAGCACAACTTCCACTGATTTAAAAAGGGGCAGTATTTCACCCTCTGTTAAGCAACCTCCCCACTGGCAGGGAAAGGGGGTGACAAAATGATGGACAAGCCTCAGCAAGAAAGAAATGTTTCCTCATTGTCTGGTTTGCCAGAGCAAGGTGCCTGAGAAGGTTTTTAGGTGTCAAGAGTCCCACTAACAGACATCTTCTCGTGCCCCTATGAATCAACTGGAATAGGGAACATTGCAGGGTAATAAGGATAGTCCAACCTCAGCAGAATAAGCCCTAATCTTGGGCTGTGCTCAGCATAACTAGAGATTGGAGGCAAAGAGAGCTTTATTTTCCGTTCTTCCCTCTACAGATTAGTCTCTGATGTAGAGAAGCTTCAGGTCTACTCTAATTTACATAAATCTGCGAAGAGGTTATTCTGGCATCCAGGGATTACTGGGGCAATGTCCCCTTTCTCCAGATACATCCCTGTTCTGGGGGCTGGTAAGAAGTGCTGGAGCCACTAAAGCAGTGTTACACTACTCAGGGAATCTGCCACCAGCCCGTTAATCCAACTGTATAGCTTCCATGTGTTCCTGGAGCAGAAAAAGCAGCTGTAGATCTTGCTGTCTCCTGCCGCATCTTTCTCTTGTTTGGCCCCCTCTGTTCCTGTGTTTTTCTTTATTTAAACCCCTTCTGCTCACCTGGTGTCTCTTGTACTCCTGGTAAGTTTCCGCTGCTCCTATTTTCCCTGTTCAAGGAATCTGCTAAAGTGGTTTTCTAAGAAGGCAGCTCACCCACTTTTCCAGATGTTTGCACCCGAATAGAGTCTTTACGCCGTAAGCACCTTCTATTGTATACGTCTGATGCATACTTTCTACAGGGCTTGTCAGCGATTGTGGATCCACGCATGTATAGGCACCGATAATACAGCAGTGTTTCATAATACAATTTCACAATAGCAATCACAACTCATAAGTTGTACAGACACAGCCCCAGTTCATCACAGGGTTTCTCTTTTATCTTCCCGTTACATAAACTTTGCTAACCATAGCAAGTTTCTTCCTGTTGCTAGGCATTACTACATGTTGTTCTGTATGTAATTCGGTGAAGCCAATCCAGCTGGGGTGTGGCAAAATACCACAAGAGCATTAAAGACAGGAAAATATTTGATTAGTATAACAAATAAAACCATTCCGGTTTTTAAGAGCTGTAATTAATATTTCTGCTTCGCATATGGTCTGTTGGTGTTTAAAATGAACACCCACCTCTTTTGAGACTGAACATGTTGGCTGTCAGGTTACAGTGAACTAAAAGGAGGCACACACGCAGAGGTCTAAATCTGTTGCAGGCTGAAATACTCATCCCGGGAATGGTGCAGTGTCAGCATGAGTGATTGTAGGGTGTTCGCCGCTCGCATGTTCCGGCTGAAAATCACAACCCTTTTTCTTATGCCTACCTGCACTTGTTCCTAACCTGCCACCTTTCATGTCCCCACTGTAGAGTTCTGCTTTGAGTCTGAGCTTTCTGCTACAGGTGCTCATCTATCATTTTCAGGCTTCAGGGCAGTTGAGCTCTTAAACACTGTCTCTCTGACTCTCCCTTATTTGTCTTGCACCTTGTTGTTGCAATTTGTACTTGTGCCATGTGGATGCAGAATGCTGTCATTCTGATTTGGTAGCATTTATACCCACTTTGCACTGACGTAAATGAGAACCCAGGCTGACCTGCCGCCCAGTCTGCTGGCAATGTGAGGAGGTCAGATTTCTGAGAGAGAGAGAGAGAGAGAGAGCTGTTCATCGTAGTCGTCTTGGGGATGCGCCGCAAAGTGAAAGGGGCAAGGAACTTTCTGATCTGCCTTCAAAGCTTCCTGCATGCTGTGAAGGCTATGGGGAGGTCTGCACTACTATGCCACACCCATACACACTGCGCTAGAAGCCTACTGGCTGACTGGGGGCAGGGAGAAGAACACCTCCATGTTGGGATCTTCCTTCCCCACGAACATCTCCAGGCCCATCACTTGCTGCTACCCCTAGCTTTATCAAGCTGCTGCTTGATTCTTGTCAGTTTCACCTCTGCCCTGGAGGTTCTGAGTAGCAAGGATTATGAATAGAAACAATTGTTTTTAAATGAAACTTTTAACTTCTGCAGAAATTAATAGTTTGTGGCCCCTGTAGCCAGCCCACATTGTCAATTAGGTTTTGAGAACACTCAGGGCTCAGTTTGTTGAATATAAATCATAAACTGATATGTTTTCATACGCATATTATGTGCAACTAAGGCATTGGTTGGAACTATATCACATCAAAATAAATATGGATTAGATTGCTGACATTGCATGCACATTTACAGGAATACATGCATACACACACCACAACCAAATTCTAAAATGATTTATGCCTGGTGAAATCACACTGGGTAGGGGATGTAATGGGAAATGCATCTATCTTCTGTTCCATTCTATGCATCCGATGAAATGGGCTATAGCCCACAAAAGCTTATGCTGAAATAAACTGGTTAGTCTCTAAGGTGCTACAAAGTCTTCCTCGACTTATTTATAGAATACATAAGTACAGTAAACCCTTGATTTAACGGACCTCGATTTAACGGACTTCAGATGCAACGGACAACATTTCTGAGCAAGTCTGATGCATTCCTGATCCATTTCTGGCGGGCTGGCTGCCGGCTCCCAGCTGCCGCCCGGGTCACGGCAGCGGGCGGGCTGGCTGCCAGCTCCCGGCTGCCGCCCGGGTCCAGACAGCGGGCGGGCTGCAGAGCTGTCGCCTCGACCCTGTGGCGGTCGGGCTGCTGCTCCGACAGCTGTTTTTTTATTATTATTAAATAACGGACTTTTTGATTTAACGGACACCCCCTCGCCCGAATTAGTCCATTAAATGGAGGTTTTACTGTACTTAAGACAGCTCTTTATGATACCCCAAACCATTCAATCTCTGCACCTAGCAGCAATGCTGTGAGTGAATGTGCGACGTTTCGCTCCATATTTTTTATGAAAATATGATATGAATATGACAGAACTGAGATATACTTTATGCAAGATGGCTTATGTGAGAGATCATTTGGAAGGTTAGGATTTACTGAATATGATTTATCCTATTTGTATGCGTTTATCATTTCTTTATCTGAAGTTAGAAATATTAACTATGTATCTGTATTTCAAATGTGTTACTTAGGGTGTCCCGCCCGGCCCCAATCAGCCCTTCAAGTACCACAATGGAAAAGCCAGACAGGACTGATGGGCCATTAGTAGAGACAATGGACTGTGAAAGGATTTAGTTTTCCTGTGGACACTGGAGAGAGCTTAGGAGCAATAGCTGCCACAGCCATGCAAAGACATGAGTCCGTGTCACCTGGTATTGGATAACCTTCATCCTCTTTTGGAATGCCAATAATTTTTCACTAGAAGATAAAGCGTTCCCACCTTAAGCAAGAGCAATATGAGGCAGGGGAGTGACATCACCATGGTTCTCCTCTGCCTCCCCATTCAAAGAGATGCTGAAAAACACCTGGAAGCAAAAAACTGAACTGAGGGCAGAAGCATTGAGCCCAAGCTGGGAGGGCATCTGGCTTGTGAGTAATAATACCTGAGGTCTCAAGAGGGAGACCGGTGCAACTGCC
Organism: Sternotherus odoratus; assembly: GCA_032164245.1. NCBI lineage: Eukaryota > Metazoa > Chordata > Testudines > Kinosternidae > Sternotherus > Sternotherus odoratus. Next base: position 13,830,381 of record JAVMKO010000011.1, on the reverse strand, counting down.
TTTTAAGACTTTCTGTAATCTGCCAGCAACAATATCTAGGGTGAGAAATACTATTTGTAACCAATTTCTTCAGTGAAATGAGCTTAGTTTGTGTGTGTGGTTTCATTTGCATAGTAATCTGCTTTGTTCTGTTTGCTATCCCTTTTACCATGTAAAATCTGCCCTTTATAGTTAATTACATTTGTTTATTATTAAACCCACTTTCTGTAATTTCTAACGGGCTGGGGGGGGGGGGAGGGAAGCTATGCGTAGCTTCCTCCACATTGAGGAAGGTGTCAGATTTTATAATACATCTGGGGGTCTGCACTCCACTTGTGTGCTGGGGCAAGTCCCTTAAGCTGAGCCTTCCCAGAACGGATCTCAGTGTCTGTTTCATTCTGCAGGTAGGTATGGTCCTGCCTGTGTGTGTGTGTTGGAAGAGGCTTAATAGCCTGGCTCAGCAAGACAGGTAAAAAGGGTGCCCAGGCTGTCGGTACAGGTGGGCTCAGGGGTATCTCAGCACATCGGGTGGCATCCTAACGTGGGCTCCCTGTCACAATAAGACTAAGAAACAGTTCCTAGAGTTTTTCCAAATGAGCAGTGATGGTAAAAGCTTAACTATAACTGAGTCTGCATTAGCTGTAGCCAGAAGAAACGGCCTGCTATTTAGAAATTTGGAGGTCTTCCAGCTCTCATTCATTTCTGTTGGAACTGTGGAAGCTCTGGATTTTTTCAAGTTAAGCGTCCCCTCGGGAGCAGACAGTAAGGTGAATTTAACATTTCGAATCTTGGGGATTTTGATGTTATGTTAATCTCTAAATCAAGGATCGCTTCACTGCTCGTTGCATCTGAGCATAAAGCAGAATGCTCAAAGGATCTGTATTTGACTGATAAAACTTCCGTTTCTACATGGAAATCCTCTGATCTGAAGAAAACTGTTGAATCCTGCAAATGACTCAGGCCATTTCCATGCATTTATAGGGCCTTCTAAGCAAAGGGCTTGTCAAGAAGTAATGTTGCTCAGATGTGGTGACTGATTACAACCAGCAGACGGAGTTCATTGCAGAAAGCACAAGGCATGGCTTGAGCGCCTGTGTCAGCCATTAGTGATAGGAAGAAACTGCTCATGTGATTCTAAAACCATTGGGCTACATATTTACAAATGTACAAATTCAGATCTCACTGTGTACCCTCCTTGCCAGCCTTTCTTATCCACCTCTCACTGCTATGTTTAGTCCCCCAGCTAGTGTGTGTACATTTCTCCAGCCCTGCTCATGACAGCGGTCTACAGATATTTGGGAAAACCCTTGAGTGTATTAGGGACTGAAAAGCATTGGTTTTTATTTGTTCACTGTGACTGAAGAAACCTGCAGCCACTGTTGAGTGCCTCATTTCTAATTCTTTCCCTCCAGGAGTTAGGTTTTTATGGGCATAACAGCCAGTGCTGGCAATGGGCATGCTGAAATCACTGGCGCCAAAGAGTTAATGAATTTGGAAAACTTCCCAGATGATACATCTGCCCCTCTAACTTACAGTTCAGCGGATGAGGCAGTGAAGGAGGCTTAGTGAACAATTGTATGCCCCCTTTTTCTAGCTATGCAACAAACTTGGGGGGAGGGAAGCAAGAATAGGTTATTGGTGACTCACTGGAAAATACAAAATGAAATAACTCCGAGATTTACCTGTTTTCTTCTGCTCCAACGCCACTGCTTACCGTATGCATCTTGGTCTACTTTGTGGGTTTTGGGTCTGGGGGGGAGGAGGGATCTGTAATCCCCAGCAGAGTTGATAATTTTTTATTATTATTATTTAAATCCTCTCATCTTTCTTTGCTAAGATGTAGGTTTTTAAGGGTAGCAGCGGGTAATTGATATTCCAACTCCAGCTCGTTTCTCAAACATTGTCTTATGTAGTATTTACTTTTCATAACATTTTAAATAAGGTTTTATTGTAAGAAATAGGTTGCCAGCACTATTAATATACATCTTTGCATAGTAAAAACTGTACACAATAATATTATGCAGGAGAAATAATCTTTGAAGAAAGAATTGTGTAGTTGCTCATGGAACAGCATCAATCATTTTTAGCAGTTCTTGCAATAATAATAATAATAATACCTAGCACTTTTCATACAAATTCCTTCCGAAAGGTTACTAAAATACTTTGTACTGTACATAGACGGCATGCTAAGGTCAGTCAGTCTTAATTGTATTCCTGTTTCTGCTTTGCATTTGTTTGATCTTTGCCATTAATTATGAAGGGTGGCACTGACTAGATTAAGCAATAATCCCTTAAATTTTAGTTATCACCAGCAATTCAGTTGTTAGTTAACCAGCAGAACTGAAGATGAAGCCAATGGCACTTACTGCAGTTAACAATCAATTCTGGTTTCACTGTAATAGCGAACAGTTTGTGTGTGCATGAAATAAGCTGTTAAGGAGAAAGCCAGTTGTAGGTTGTTCTGATGATATTTGATTCTGTTAGAGATCAAGAAATAGGCTTGAAACAAGTTAGAAAACACCAGCCAGGGAAGGTGAAATCACACTCTGAAGGCACAGCTCCAATTCTCAGTTCAGGGTTTTTCATTATTAACAAAAGGTGCAAAACAAACCCGTGTGTCCCAAAGAAGCCTCACAGCCCTGCAGGGTCTTTCCTTTGCTGACATCTCCAGGGCTTCTCAGCCCTTCCTAATAGCAAGCATCTCCTTTTCATGCCCTTTGCCTTATAGGTATGGAATCAGCCTCTCTCTATTCTTTCCCTGACCCGGACATCCCTCTACCTGCTCTTACATCTCAGAGCAGGAAGCCTTCCTGTAGGGCACTGTACTAGGAGCAAGCAAGTGACCTACAATGACAACTCTGTTTGAAAGGGCTATAAAAGGTGTATTAGGATGCTACAGGCCCAGTTAAATGAGTCTGTGTGCACACAGATGAAAAACATACAGTAATGCATGCTTAATTGTAAAATAGATCATTGGAGTCAGATTCTTTGGGCCTAAATTCAGCCCACATCTGAGGATAAGAGGTGAAAAGGCAGCTTTAAGCCACCTTTGCTTTGAATTTATGCTGTAGACATTCTAGTACCAGTACTAGTGCACTCCCTGATGCTAGTTCAATGCTGCTCCTGTATATGTTGCCCATCAGCTGGGCCCAAGGATTCAACAGATTCAGATCAGAGGATTTCATGTAAAAACTCCATGTGGAATCTCCATCATTGGGGATTTTTAAGAGCAAGTCGGACAAACACCTGTCAGGAGTGGTCTAGATAATACTTAGTCATGCCTTGAGTGCAGGGGACTGGACTAGATGACCTCTCAAGGTCTCTTCCAGTTCTATGATTCTAATGTGACACTCAGAAGCCTGAACAGACATGACTGAAATATATGGTGGAAACTGGTGGATGCTGAATGTACCTCATGGTACAGGAGGATAAAGAAAAAAGTTAGTGTTTGTTGCCTGTCTGCAGGTGGCAAGATTCCTATGTTCACAAAGGTTTATTTTTTAGTTATAGATACAAGAGAAATGAAATAAAATATGGCTATTCATAAACCTCTATTTTCATTGCTTTATAATCTGCTCAAATGTTTAAATTCTGAAAACAAAATGGCAAAATTGTTTGACTGAAGCCCTCTGGAATTGATACATTATTTTAAAACAAAACACTTCCTATTCATTTTACACATACAGAAAATAGCTCTATATGTAATTTTTATTAAGTGTTTTCAACTATTCTATAAAATAACTTGCTGCTTATTTTTGAAACCTACAACACAATAAAAATAAATTCAGATAGTATCAAAATATCATCCTAATTCCAATCCTCCAAATTATTTTAAATATCTAATACACCAATAATAGATCACGCATAAGGCAATTTATTAGACAGAGTATTTCTTGTCTTTCTATTTACCCTTTAGACAATAAAGACAAACCACTAAAGTTATTAAATATCAGTTAATCTCTGTTCTCAAACCTATCATAACTATAAAAAAGTATTAGTATAGGGTGTCTCATATACAGATTAGTGTATTCTTTCTAACTACTCATTAAAATTTCATGAGCGCTTTTAGCAAATCCGTGAGAAAATGCAAATTATGCATTTTTAGTTTTCATATGGTAGATAAAGTATTATAGAATTGGTAAGCAAATTAGAAGGTAGAAAGATCCCAGTGCAGTCTGTAAACAATATCTAATTAAAAAAAATATTTACTGCTACTGAAATGAACGGTAGTCAACAATGAGGGTAAATGTATCAGCTTTTGAACAGTGTAGTGCAACAGAAGATAATTATAGAGTGCCTCCTGCCATTGAAGTAAATTTGTGAGATCATTACAGAATCAAGAGCCATGGTTTTCAGAAGTGACTAGTGATTTTTGATGTACAATTTGAGAGGACAGTATCACAGTTAACTGTGTTCCTGCTCGCTCGCTCTCTGGTCTCAAGGGTTCCCCTTTAGGTTTCAGATCTTCAGCTGTCACCTCACGATGATGGGGACCCATGTTCCTCTCCCTTTAGACCGGGGATTTAGGTTTGCAGTCTCCCTGCATTTCACTGTGACTATCCTAGCAGGTCTGACATAAGCCCAGTACCTGTGGTTCTGCCTTTTCTCAGGTATGATGACAGGGTTACCACTGACCCTTTCACAAAGTGCCATACATTGATTTTAGAATTTAAAAAGCTATGAAGAAACAGCAGTCAACATGCATGCTCAGCTTACGTAGGCAACCCATCTTCCACATGGAGACCCTAGAAGGTTTCCCATCCTTCAAATAATTCCAGCTGGGTTTTGCCTGCTTGGTTACAATCTCATGTCAATTTCTCCAACCAAGGTTGGAGAAATTTCAACAGAACCATATTCCATTGGTATATGTGGTTCCATCAAAATTGGGTTGATTTTCACAGAATTTTGTTTTGGAAGAAAACTGGAGAAAAAAGTTCTGCCAATGTTGAAGAATCTTGTTCTGACATTTTTGGAATAAAACATTTTTATTTTGATTTTAAAATGACTTTTTGTTTAGAATTTGTTAGAATTTTAATGTGTAATGTAAATACAAAATAGTCAAAATCTAAATTGAACTTATCAATTAGCCCAAACAAAACAATATGGGGATTTTCAGTCAGAGTATTTTTCAGTTTTATACCAGTTCAGAATGAAGCAATTTCAAAATTTCTAAATCATCTGTGAAATGGAACTTCCATCCTCTACAAAGATCAGTTGAGCACTGTGGAAATCCTGTCCATTTAAGGGGTTTAAAGGTGGGCACCCATCAAATTAAAGCACCGAAAATCACAAGCCACTTTTGAAAATCACAACCTCGGCATTTATCTACTAAAGAAGTTAAACACACTGAAGGAAAATACTGCTTTGTTTTATGCCTCTGTTTTTCCTCTGTGGAACAGAGGAAATTTAGATAGGCCCAAATGCATTTACCCAAAGATAGATACATTTAAGAGCTCAGTGCCAAAACAGTTCTTTTATCATTTTGTTTTGGCACTGAGCTCTTATTCAAAATCAGATAAAATCATATAGGACAATAAATACTTACTATATCCACATTTACTACAATTACACCATTTGAAGAATTATAAATAACCACTCAACGTGATCATGGGGAGCAGAGTTAGTTCCATATCTGGCAATTTTACCATTGATGTTAGATACTAGGAGTTCCTTATTCCCCTAGTAAAAATAAGGTACTAAACGTGAGAAAGGATGTCAGAATCAGGCTTTATCTTGAAATTCCAATAGGTATTTATCTTTTGGGGTCTGCGTACATGTTAGTAGGAAAGTTGTTTCATGACTCTAAAGAATAGGAGTGACTGATTCATTTTAATATAGCTCTTCAAATGGTGCAATTGTAGTAAATGTGTATATGGTAAGTATTTGTTGTCCTAAATGATTTTATCTGATTTTGAATAAAAACTGTACTTTCTTTCTCTTGTACTCTTTTTTGTTAGAGCAAATTTTCTGTAACTCAGGGTAAAAGATGAGAATTTGAACATCCATAAAGAAATTCTTTATGGTAAAGAAATAGAAGCTGGATTTCTCCTTCCACTCTAATGATGAGTTACACTTACAATATATGAAGTGACTCCACTTAACACTCTAATTTACATTAGTAGGAAAGACACTCCCATTTTGTGGGGTTTTTAGAAAATGGAAACCATAAATGGATTCTTGAGTAAATAGAATCAATAAACAATGAAATTAAGAACAATACTAGAATCACTAATGTGGAGATGTGCTTTAACAATTTTGAATGTGTGTCCCAAGTGTGTGTTCTCTTTGATAGGGAATTATTTTTAATTTCAAATAGAATTTCTCAGTGTCTTTATATAAATCAATAGCTTGAAGTTTTCAAGATAACCAGTTTAATTTCTAAACCAGATTAAGAAAATCTAGTGATTGAAATGCAGCAGTCATACATTATATGGCACCATCAATGTTGGTTATTAATCAAACTCGCTGTTTTCGATTAAACTGCCGAAATACTATCCTTCCAATTTCTTCAGTGTGCTCCACTGAATTTGAACATCATTCAAACCTACTACAGCAGGCAAGAATGCTGACATTGAAGAGTTATATAGTTAACTATACAAATGTATTAATGCTGTGTCGAAATGTGAGCTACTGATGACTAGGCTGTCAGTGCTAAAGTAGATTACAGGTTTTTTATTAGAATGTACCATATTAGGAAACTTACCTATTTTAGTAAAAATGGAAGGCCAGAACTATTATTAACAAAGACTCAGAATAATTGATTCTCAAAAACAGTTTACATACCAACAGCAGAAAATTCTGTGCTTGACTTCAGGATTGTATTATTTTCAGAAGAGATAAACCACTTGTATCTTCATCTGAAAGCTACTATGAGGAGTTGACACTGACTCAATTACAGGCTGACACTCACAACATTCCTCTGAAATACTATACTTAACTCAAAAACAGCTCAGGTTCAATCTCAACATAAATCTGAGAGAATTAATTTTACATCAAAACAGTTGCTTATTTTCACCTTAAAGTGGAAAATATCTGAGTGGGGTGGGAAGAGAGAGACACGGGGGCATGTTAAGGTGACATGCTCATAAAGAGGAGGAATGTACAGCTCATACAATGCTGAACAATCATCTGCATTCTCCTTTTCCTTCTCTTCCTCATCTACAAAATCCTCCTCCCTGTTGCGTGAGACTCCCCCCTTGCAGGTGTCCATGGACAGTGGTGGGGTAGTGGTACAGTCCCATCCCCTCCATCCCCCCATGCCATGCAGCTGATCATAGAAGCAGCATGTATTGGGCTCTGACCTCGAGCGACTGTTTGCTTCCTTTGTCTTTTGGCAGGCCTGCCTGAGCTCCTTAACTTCCACCCAGCACTGCTGCGTGTCCCTGTTGTAACCTTTCTCCAACATGCTTTGGGTGATTTTGGCGTATATATTGGCATTTCTTCTTTTTGATAGTTTGTCCTACACAGATTCTTCTCCCCATAAGGCAGTCAGATCCAGTGCGTCCCGTTCGGTCCATGCTGGAGCTCGTTTGCTATTCTGGGACTGCATGGTCACCTGTGCAGCTTAGCCTGCCATGCTGACCGAACAGGAAATGAAATTCAAAATTTCCCGGGGCTTTTCCTGTGTACCTGGCTAGTGCATCAGAGTTGAAAATGCTGTCCAGAGCAGTCACATTGGAGCACTCTGGGATAGCTCCCGGAGGCCAATACCATTAAATTACATCTGCACTACCCCTAATTCGACCCAGGAAGGTCTATTTTAGTGCTACTCCCCTCGCCGAGGAGGAATACAGTAGTCAATTTTAAGAGCCTTTTAGGTCAACGGAACAGGGTTGGTTTTGTAGACGCATTGCTTATAGAATCAACCTAACGCTAGAATCAACCTAACGCGATTAAATTCAACCTAGCCTCATTGTGTAGACCAGGGCGTAGGCTGTAAATGCTTTGGGGAAGTACCGTCTTTTTTGTTCTGTGTTTTCACAGCACCTAGCCCAGGGCGTTCCTGCAATACAAATAATAATATAATTGAATGAAAAGTGTGAAATGATGTTAGAAACAGCAGCCCCCTTTGTTGGTTGATTTTAGTCAGAAATTTCACAGAAGATGTTAAAGCAAGAAAATATTCTACCAAGCCAGGAAGCAATAAAATCACAAAAGACAGCAATGAGATTGAGAAAAAAGTAATGAATAATTGGTTATTTTTTACTAATGTCCTTGATTGCTGGTTTACGCCCTTTTTGAGAAATCAGTCTGCTTTATAGAATCTTCAGCACTGTGAAATTATGTTATCCACTGAAATTTCTATTTCAAGCAGGAATTATCTAGGCAATACTGCTTTTAGTGTGCCAGCACTTTTAGGGGAAAATATCAGGCCCTACAATTGGAGAAAAAATATTCAGTGTTACCGCTGAGGGGAATATCCACTGTTCCAGCATATTTGGGTTGTCTCTCCTTACTTTAGAGATGCAGGAATCTAGAGTTCTCAAAGTGAGTGAATTAAGGGTTCCCTACTACCAACTTCCATTCAAAAGTCTTTCTCTGCTAAGCTGCAGTTGACAGTAGTGGCTCCAATTTGCTATCCTTACCAAGCTGCAGGAAGACATCAGTGACTGACTTTCTGCTACTTCATTGTCTGAACTATTGCTTTGTAATTTTTCTTTTTTTCCACTTGCTCTCCCTTGCAGCACAGAGTTTGGGGAACTGAGGCAGCCAGCATGTTAAAGATGTTAGATTTCCAAGAGATTTACTCTTTTCCCCAGTGTGGGGAGTACATCCAGACAGTTCCAAGTGTCTCTTCTTGCTCACAGGCACCTGAGTCTGACCGGGAACTCCTCATTTTGAATAAAGTGAGTCTAGGAGTGGCCTGGGGCTTCCTTGTCAAGGTCCATGTGCATAAAGCTGTCCGCTCTATCCCAAGCTATAACTACATTAAATAAGCCTAGAGAGCTAATGGGACAGTAGCATCAGAGGGGCTTAGAGCTTATTCAACCCAATCCTCTGGGATTTATGAGACGGAGAAGTTCCTGTTCATCATCAGAACAAATCTGTTAAGCAGCAACCTGGTCCATCTTACACACATTCATATACAATTATATATTGGATCTCCAGACTTCTGCCAATGCATCATTTGGTTCCTTTATGCTTTGGTATCTCTGTAATCTTCTTGTGCCAGTATTTTTACCTTTCCTCAGTTTTCTTTCACTCTGGGCACATCCCATGTGTGATGGATCAATGGGCATGTAACTAGGAAGAGAGACTACTTTTGGCTTACCTAAGTTCTTTTATTTGAGAGAGACATGCCCTGCCTCGTATCCCAGATCCACCATGCATGCACACATCCTTTCTTGACAAGAATATGATTCAGCCTGCTATAGTACAACTGTTCTATTATTGGTCACACATAAAATTAATCTTTATGTTCCAAATATTTGAGTTTAGCTTCCTGGTCTGAGGTAAACTCCTTAATATGCGTATGTATCAGTTGTGAGTTACTGGAATACTTGTTGAAATGGTTCTTTAATGGCCCACAGTGGGGTAGATTGGTATACATGAAACTTCTGATTCAATTTGCTCAGTTCACAGCAATTTATTTGAGAGAGAATTGCACAAGCAGTAAAAGGTTATATAATATGTCTCCCTAATAAGTTTCAAATCCCCAAGCATAAACCCTCAGTAACTATGTTGGCCTTACACAGTATCCTGATTGGCAAACAGAGCAGGTATAGGTAGTCCTAAATGGAGACTTTTTTTCTTCTCTTCTTTTTCCCTCTCTTTCTTCTCTTCTTTTTCCCTCTCACATATTTGGTCTGTCAAATGTCCCCCGAAGCAGGGTCTTGGCTACCCTGAGGCTCTCTGTCTTACAGCATCGCAGACCTCTTCAGATGTTAATTGGGAAACTACTAACTAACTTACTCTGCTTAGCATTTATACCTCTTGTTCTCAAAGGAATGGCATATCCTAGAAATGGGCCCTGTGGGTGTTGCATTACTGGATTTTCTAATTAATATTTTAAAAGAGACTGCAAAATTGACACAGACCAAAGATCAGTTAATGTTTACCCTCTCATCGATCATTCACTTGAGCTTCCAGTGCAGTGTCATCCAAAAGGGGTTATTTTGCCCTTGATCAACCTGTACCAAGCCCACTGATTGTGTATTTTTTGTGTTTTCTTTATTTTGTGAGCTGATTAATTGGCTGACATGTTTCAAAGTTTCATGTTGAAACGTGCAGATAGAGCCTCAATTAACCATTTAAGTGCAATTTCAGCACACTCAGTAAATTTCCACACCACTTGTCTGATGCTAAGAGAATCCTGCTCCCAGAATCCTCCAGCAAATTCAGACGTACCAACCCGTATTAAATTCATGTTCACCACATTCATTCATATCAATCACAGTAATTCATAATAATAATTTAAGTGTAAGGAGAAAAAGTTATTGAGTAATAATAGTTAGCCGTGCCATGGTCATCATGAAATTTTATAAATATTGAAGTAATTTTGAACAATCATAGTGCAGGTGGATATTCATTACCTTCCCATAGAATTAGAATAGAATGACTTTTACAGATTAGCAAAAAAAAAACCTCTTATTTCTAGTGCAAATAATATATTTTCTTAGTCTATAGGGAGAGATTGCAGGTAAAGAAAGAAAAATAGGATGCGTGCCAAGTAATGGAATACAGGTTCAGGTATTCAGTCTTCAAATACTTGCAGAAGAAACAAAGCCATAAAATAAAAGAGTTGATATAATTGTATGGGTTACAAAAAGGTTTGATTAAGCTGTTCATGGAACACTCTAGAGAAGCTATTTTCTTCCACATTTGGTCAACTTAAAGTGTAATTTAAATTGTAGCAGTAGTCACAGTAACAAAAGGTACAATAAGATGTTCTGACATTGGAAAAGAAATGTAGCAGAGCTGTTTAATATCTTTGCAATTGTTCAAAATGCTAATGTACATTGTTCTTAATGGTTATGAGGGAGGTGTTAACTTTAGTGGAAGCAGAAGCTATAATCTCTGGTATGTTAGTGATATTGTCATTATTTAGTCTTAAGACTCTATTAAAGAGCTAGTAACACAAGTAATGATATCTAATGTCTGTTTCAGACTCTTCTAACATTTAGAAATAAAATTGATGCATATTACCACAAGAAATGAACGTTTGTACTTTTAGGTTATAAATAAAAGTGTTTGACGATGAAGATAATTCAGATAAAGCAGAAAATATTTTAGCGAAGGCCTGTGTGGCAGGGTGGGCTTGACCCAGCCTGCCGCCCCTTTAAAAGGGAGAAAAGCCCTCTGCAAACCCCCGGTGCAGCAAGCCTAATTAGCCACCTGAGGTGCAGGCCAATCAGCCTGCATGAGTTGCACCTGGCAGCCTCCTCTGGGGGATATAAGGCTGCCAGGAAGGAAGCCCAGGGTGGTGGTGGTGGCATGAGCTATCAAGAGCTGTGTGTTGTGTATGAGCTATCAAGAGCTGTGTGTTGTGTTTGTGAGCTATCAAGAGCTGTGTGTTGTGTTTGTGAGCTATCAAGAGCTGGACTACCTAGAGTTAGCTGGACTACCTAGAGTTAGCTGGACTACCTAGAGTACATAGAGCTGTATCACTGTTAGCTGGACTACCTAGAGTCCATAGAGCTGTGTATCAATGAGCTGTTGAGCTGGATATTAATGAGCTGTTTTAAGCTGTATATATTGGTGGTGGGGTCCTGCACTGTAAATTAAAGAGCACTGTTGGAGCAAAAAAGGGTTTCCTGCCTGTGTTCCTGAGAGGGGTGACACACCTGTTAAGAGTTTGGAAAGGAAAGGCTTTATCGGGGAAAGGAACATGCTGAGGAGCTTGAAGATATGGAAAAAGTGGTGGATGTGATATATCTTGACTTTAGCAAAGCTTTTGATTCGGTCTCCCACAGTATTCTTGCTAGAAAGTTAAAAAAGCATAGCTTGGATGAATGGACTATACAGTGGATAGAAAGCTGGCTAGATTGTCAAACTCTACGTCTAGTTGGTAGCCAGTATTAAGCGGAGTGCCCCCGGGGTCAGTCCTGGGGCCAGTTTTGTTCAACATCTTCATCAATTATCTGGATGATGGGATTAATTGCACCCTCAGCAAGTTTACAGATGACACTAAGGTTAGGGGAGAGGTATATACACTGGAGGGTAGGGATAGGGTACAGAATGACCTAGACAGGTTCGAGGATTGGGCCAAAAGAAATTTGATGAGATTCAACAAGGACAAGTGCAGAGTCCTGCACTTAGAATGGAAGAATCCCATGCACCAGTACAAATTGGGGACCGACTGGCTAAGCAGCAAGTCTGCAGAAAAGGACCTAGAGGTTACAGTGGATGAGAAGCTGGATACGAGTCTGCAGTGTGCCCTTGTTTCCAAGAAGGCCAATGGCATATTGGGCTGTATTAATAGGAGCATTGCCAACAGATCGAGGGAAGTGATTATTACCCTCTGTTTGGCACTAGTGAGGCCACACCTGGAGTATTGCATCCAGTTTTGCCCTTCTCTCCCGCATTACAGAAGGGATGTGGACAAATTGGAGAGAGTCCAGCAGAGGGCAACAACAATAATTAGGGGGCCAGGGCACATGACTTACGAGAAGAGGCTGAGGGAACTGAGCTTGTTACAGAAGAGAAGAGTGAGAGGGCATTTGATAGCAGGCTTCAACTTCCTGAAGGGAGTTCCAAAGAGGAGGGAGCCAGGCTGTTCTCAGTGATGGCAGATAACAGAACAAGAAGCAGTGGTGTGAAGTTGCAGTGGGGGAGGTCTAGATTGGATATTAGGAAACACTATTTCACTAGGAGGGTGGTGAAGCATTGGAATGGGTTAACTAGGGGAGGTGGTGGAATCGCCATCATCAGAGGTTTTTTAGGCCTGGCTTGAGAGAGCCTTGGCTGGGATGATTTAATTGGTGTTGGTCTTGCTTTGAGTAGGCGATTGGACTAGATGATCTCCTGAGGTCTCTTCCAACCCTGATATTCTAAGACAGGACAGTGAAAAGTCCCTCATTTTCTGGCTGTCCAACTTGACCTGATTTACAGAAGTGCTAAACATTCAGTTCTACAACTGCAACTCAACAAGACCCATGTTTTGAACCTATAAAGTACTGTACAATGGTAAGTACTCTGGAAAAACAGGTCCTAGATGTCAAATTGGGCACCCAAAATTAGTGGAAGCTTTTGGCCTTAATCTCTCTCTCTCTGCCTCAGTTCCCCACCTGTAAAATAGTGAAATATCACCCTCATATCTACGTGTTATGAAGATTGTAAGCACTGGGATACTATAGTGATGGGCACCGTAGAAAAGCTCAAGAGGAAATTAATTCTGTCTTGAAAGAAAGGTTTGAACAGTGTGCTCTAAATAAGGCCCATGGGTCACAAATTGAACCATGAGAAGAAAACAAAACATTGACCACCTTCTCACACATTTTGTGTGTGTGTGGGAGGGCAGCAACTAGAGTCAGACCTGGAAGCCAACTGATAGAGAAAGTTGTGCTGTCATGCGAGCACTAAGTAATCAGAATGTAACAGAGAGAGATTACTGGAAGGGGGAGCATTTATTTCTGAGAACGCTTGAGGATTTTATAAAGGACTAGCATAAGTGCCCTGTGTTGCTCGGGTCAGTTGGAGGTGGGGAGGGGTCAGACAGCTGACACCCCCTGACCAACCCCAACACCCACCCCTCACCCCTCACCCACCCCGACACCTTCCCACCCCCCCAGACCAAACCCGACACCCCTACCTCACCCCCCGACCGAACCCGACACCCCCACCTCACTTACCGTCCCACCAAACCCAACTCGGATCCGTCGCAGGCGGGGAGGGGGCCCAGAGCTGAGGGATTCCGGGGACCTTCGCGTGGGGGGGGGCACAGGGCTGATGGATTCCGGGGTTCCGTTGGGAGGGGCAGAGAACTGAGGGATTTCCGGGGTTCCATTGGAGGAGGGAGGGGCAGTGAGCTGAGCGAGTGCGGTGTCTGTTGGAGGGGGTATTATGACATCATCACCACCCAGCTGCCCAGCCGATGTGATTGGCCCTTAAAGACTTTCACCCCTGGGGGGCATCAGAAAAAAACGGTGTGGGAGGAGTTCGTGGTCATACATACATACAAACACCACTTGACTTTTATATATATAGATAGATATCGTAAACTAAAATATCACACTTGTATCTCAAAATTTTATATCTACTAACTCTGAAAATTACCAGAACAGAAAGAGAGAGGCGAAAAATATTTTTCCTCCCTTGATTCCTACCATCAGTATTAGAACAATAACTTTGTTCTTATAAAAGTGTTGTGGTTAGAGATCATGTCCATAACTCTTCCTCCGGCTCAGCAAGAGGGTGGTCGCTGGGAACGGCAACAGTGAAATTGAAGAGGCTACAAATAGGCATTTGCACTGAGAATGGTGACCTAAAATATATTTGAAGATGTTATCAGACCAAAAAAAAGCCATCTGGACATCAGCAAAAGACTAAGGAAGACTACTATTTAAAAGGTGCTCTTATCAAAAACATATTTCCCCAAAATAGTCATTTTAAAAATAACTTAAAATGACAGTATTGTTTTTATACATATTGGAAATACCTTTATGGCTATAAGAAAATGAAAACTAGAAGAAGAAAATAACATGCACAGAAGAACTTGCTGCAAATAGACTAAAAGAAATGAGTTACTGTAGTTTGGCAAAGTCAGATAGCTAGACCTCACAAGAGAGTGGAGGAAGCAGTAATCAAGCATACTCTCATGGAGTGTAGTTTGCAGGAGTGCCCTCACAGATGATGGTTGCACATGGTTATGTACTTTGAGGTATAGGATAATGATATTTCATGAACCATTGATAATCTGAGAAGGGGTAATTTTATACAGTTTTTAAAAATCTTTATGCTTTTATTTCATTCCTCGTGGTGTGAATTTCTTGAATAAATGAAACCAGAATTTACAGAACAGTAAAAATATGTTTGCAGCATTGGAAAAAGAAAAGCCTTGGATTCATGGTTATAGGGATTAAATATTGATTAAAAATATTTTTTCTGGGGAACTAATATAGATGGCTTAGTGGATAAATGATTTGGAGAAAGGGGTAGACAGTGAGGTGGCAAAGTTTGCAGATGATACTAAACTGGTCAAGATAGTTAAGACAAAGCAGACTGGGAAGAACTTCAGAAAGATCTCACAAAACTAAGTGACTGGGCAACAAAATGGCAAATGAAATTAAATGTGGATAAATGTAAGGTAATGCACACTGGAAAAAATATCCCCAAATATATGTACAATATGATGGGAGCTAATTTAGCTACAACTACCGTATTTTTCGTCCTACAGGACGCTCCGGCGTATAAGACGCCCCCGAGTTTTTAAATAAAAAAGCCGGGGGGGGGGGAAAAAAAAGCGCCGCTTTTTTCGCGCCGCTCTCCCGTCTCCGCCGCGCGGGCGGGCTGCCGGGAGCGTCCCGGTTCCCCCCTCCCCCTGAGGCCAGGTTCCAGACACCTCCTGCCTCGACCCATCTCCCGCTGCCCTGGGGTGTCCGCCCCGCCCGGCAATTCCCCCGCCCCGCAACTCCCTCCCCCCGACCTCTCTTGCCCCCTGGCCGAGGGAGCCAAAGCCCATCGGCCCCAGTGAGCTGCGGAGGGGGAGGTGCATCCTGGGAAGGAGCAGCCCGACATGGGTCTCCGCCTGAGCGGCTCGCAGCCCCTGCCACCGCCTCCTCCGTGTGCAGCTCCCCTGAGCCGCCCGCCGCCCGGAGCTGAGCGGGCGGGGGAGGAGGCACTTGGCGGCCTGGCCCGGAGCGGCGGGGGGGACGCAGCGCTGCCCGCCCCGCATGAGGGAAGGGGGGGCCGTTCCCACCCGCCCTGCTCGGTCCCCGTTGCCGCCGCCGCGCACGCAGGGCCCGAGCGCAGCCCCCGCGCCTCGCTCGCTGCCCCGATGATGGATAGGAACTACCCGCCGACTCCCAGCTTCACCGACCCGCTGGCCCCAGCCGCCGCCGCCGCGCAGCCAGCCGCCGCCGCCTGGGCCTACGAGCGGGGAGGGGGGAACCGGAACGCTCCCGGCAGCCCGCCCGCGGCGGGGAGGGGGGAACCGGGGCGCACATTCGCCCTATAAGACGCACCAACTTTTCCCCCCCCGTTTTGGGGAAGAAAAAGTGCGTCTTATAGGGTGAAAAATACGGTAATCAGGAAAAAGTTCTTGGAGTCATTGTGGATAGTTCTCTAAAGACATCCATGCAGTGTGCAAAAGCAAATAGGAGTTAGGAATCATTAAAAAGGAGATAGAGAATAAAAGGGAGAATATTATATTGCCTTGTATAAATCCATGGTGTGCCCACATCTTGAATACTACCTACAGATGTGGTCTCATTTCAAAAAAGATATATTGGCATTAGAAAAAATTCAGAGAAGGGCAACTAAAAGGATTAAGGGTTTGGAGCAGATCCCATATTGAGGAGAGATTAAAGAGGCTAGTACTTTTCAGCTTGGAAAAGAGGAGACTATGGGGTTTACGAACACCAGAGTTATTAACTGACAGTCAACCACACATCTGATTTGGAACTGGATGTATACAATCAGGCAGCAGCAAGAGAGGGGGGCAGGAAATACAGTACAGTACTGTTAAACATAAACTATGAAAAATATAAATGGAACATTTTAAAAAATATATTTGGTAAGGTAAGGAAACCATTTCTGTGCTTGTTTCATTTAAATTCAAATGGTTAAAAACAGCATTTTTATTCTGCATAGTAAAGTTTCAAAGCTGTATTAAGTCAGTTCATTTGTAAACTTTTGAAAGAACAGCCATAACATTTGTTCAAAGTTATGAACACTTCCATTCCCGAGGTGTTCGTGACTCTCAGGTTCTACCGTAAGTCACTAGTACGATTTCAGTGCAGGTTATAGTTGTTCACATCTGACCTTTATGTTGTAATTTATATGAAATGGGTTATACTCTGTCTGACTCCTTGTGGACAGGTGTCTCCAAAAAGTAACACCAAAATGTGGTGCCTGCATTCCAGAGGGAAGCGGAGAGACCAAAGGTATAAATTGGTGTCACTTCATTACAGAATGTGGATATTTGATGATTTACACCAACTGAGGATCTGACCCTCAGTCTCCAGCCCTGAATATGGTCCCTAATGGTCTGGGTGAAGGTCTATTAGGCTAGTATTTGTAGAAAGGCCATCATCCACCTTTAGGTACATGAACTGAGCAACCATTTCAGTGTTCTCTGCTATTAATCTGTATCAGCTCACTTTAATGGGAGCAACAAACATTTCTGTGAATTGAAGATTATTTTTTTTAAACCCAGAAGGGATCATTATAATAATTTAGATTTGCCTTCTGTATTGCATTGACCTTAAAATTGCGACCAGTGATTCCCCTATCTATCCATCCCAACAAATTGTGTCTGAACTAGAGCATACTTTTCAGAAAGACATCCAGTCTTAATTCAAGATTTCAACTGAAGGAGAATTTATCAGATCTCTGGATTAGTTGTAACTATGACCTGTCCTCAAGGTTATTTATCATCCCACCAATATTAGTGTCATCTGCAAACTTTGTCCCTGAGTCAGGAAAACACTTTAAGTGCCTGGTTAAATCCATTCCTTTTCAGTATTTAAGTACGTGTTTTACCAAATGAGGATGCTTTCCTAAATTCGGGGCCTTTATCAGTAATTATTTTATATTTTCTTCCAGATTATGGATAAAATTATTAGTGTTGAGCCAAAAACTAGGTCCCATGTTGCCTCACTAGAAATACTCTTATTTGTTGATCATTCTCTATAAACAATTACATTTAGAGATCACCCTTTGCCTTCCTCTGACCCTATCCTGTAGTCTGGTCCAGTATTACTGCTACAAAGACCCTTTGCACCCACTCTCCCCCTACTGGGCAGATGGATGGAAACATAGCACTCTCATACGCACACAGAACTAAATGTTCTAAACTTTGCACAGGTGAAGTGCAGTGGAAGACCAGGGCATGTGACTACATATATTACATTAAGGCACTCATTTGCTTGAAGTAGTAGTCTTGGCCACTGTATTTAAACCATGTACATAGGTGGGAAACAACCAAAAATGGTGGGGATGGAGGAGATTCACTCTTTTGGAGCAACAATCCTACCCACATTGTTATAATTTGCAATTAAAACAAGTCTTAACAGTACCGAACTGTGTATGTATTTGTTTAACACACAAGTAATTAGTGGTATGGTAAGGCTTATTTAAGGGTTTTAAAAGGCAGATGTAAAAATCCTTCGACTAATATTGGGAAAAGGCTGTGTAATGGTAATGGAGGCAGAGGAGACTAACAAGAAGAGATTTAGGAAGGCTTAGCCTTTCAAGATGATATTTAGGGTTAGAGCATATTTTGTAAATGTCTCAGAATGGAGTGGGCTTTACAAAAATACAGATTTGAGGAAACTAGCTTTAATTGGTCTCTCATTCTCTCTTGCCAATGTTTTTTAAAATAACTTTTTATTGGAGGAACACATCATAACATATACATCCCATGGGGGAGCTACAAAACTCTTTTAAGAAGGATAGTACCATGTATACAAACAGATGGAAAACACAAAGTAATACATCATAGAATTAAGCCTCAACCTTAATCAACATAGATAGCTAAGGGGGTATTTTTGTTTTTAGCTGAGGCTGGGTTTGTAAACCAGTTGCAGATGCCAGGTAATCCCAACAAGGCTGCCATATATCATATTAGTCCATGTCTTTGCATATTATATAATTTGTAAGACCTTCTGTTGTAGCTGCTTAGAAGAAATATATATATATATATATATATATATATATATAGCCACTTTCTGCCTGAATTGGACATGTTTTTATAACCATTCACTTTCATGGAAAAAGCCATACAATATTTTTTATATTTTAAGGGCATATTAGATCAGTCTGCTCATTACTAAAGTTTTTCTTAATTTACTTTTTTTTTCTCCCACGCCCCTTTTGCCTTCCAGAGTTTACCACTGGTATCTTATCAAAGTTGTCGGTTGAGGAGCATTTGCAAATATCCCTTTATAGCTGTGAGTGGGCGGATGGACAGATAATTGCTTGTTAATTGCTCATCCAAGTATTGCTAACAATGAATCTGAAATATGTCTGCATATTCTCTTGCCTGTGGGAAATGTTCTGTAGGTGCAAGACTATTGCCAAAATTACACAGATCCAAATAAAATTAGAGGAAGTAAACCAGATATGGAAATTATACTTCCCTAAGTTCTCCCCAAATTCTAGAAGGAATCTAGTTCTCAGGCTATTTACATGCAAAGTTTGGAAGACTTTCCTTGGTCATTTCTGAGTTACCGGTGAATGGGAAAAGAGTATTACGCTTCTGGAAAAATGTTCTTTTTCTACTCCTCAGTAACTCAAACATAGTTGAAGGGAATTTTATTTATTTTTCCCCCATTAAAAAAACAAATACCAAAAACAAAAGAAAAAAACCAACAAGACTTCATCTCTGGGCTGGGACCATGCATGGAAAGTTTCAGGATAATTTCAAGAAAGTGTTGAGTGTTAAAAAACAGAACAAAACAAAAAACCCTAGGAATGACAAAGTAAGTGTGAGTATCAGAGGGGTAGCCGTGTTAGTCTGGATCTGCAAAAATGACACACGACTCTGTCACTTTTAAACAAAGTCCTAATGGAACTCCAACTGTAGCTCCCGCTATTAAGAAAGCTATAATAAAAATGCTTTATCAAGCTTTTTAAATATTCAGATAATCTTTTTAGAAAACAGAAGGGGATAAAAAGGATCTTCTTTTGATGAGGGCACTTCTGTTGAAAACCTACATAATCCCTTTCCCAGATCTTTCGGACTTTTTGAGAGAGAGATGTATCAGAGAACCCCTTTTCTTAATTAATTATAGGTCTGATAAAATTCTGTATTTGCCAGTTTGAGAGCTGTATTTTTGCTTTAGTTTAGAAACACTGGCTTTTTTTAACCTTTTCCAAAAAAAAAATTATGTAAGTTTATAAACTGTAATTTCAAATGCATTAATCAATGTTTTTTGTGAAGTAACCTGTGTGTATGGGCCTCAAACATATCTGCATCTTTTATGTAGGTAATTTAAAGGCATCTTCTGGCAAAAAGTGTGATAATTTCCCAGGCTGAAATTTAACCAGTACATTTCCTCATAAACATGTAGATAAGTACAGAAAAATGGGTTTTCATGATTACACTTGAAAAAATCTAGCTGCAAATTCCAAATTTAGGTTTAGGATTAAGGGAAATGAAATCAGTTGTGTTCTTTGATTCTCTTTTGGTTTAAAGTGCAATGAAGACTAATCTGTCAAGGTTTCTTTTCTACGGGACATACTAATTTTTACTGCGGGTGATTTTGTTTGCACTCAGGGATTACAGTTAAAGGGGTAGGTGGCTGAACTGTATTAGGTTCAACTGTGAGTAAGCGCTTGAGACTGAACATCTCAATGTCCTTTGGAGCTTTTGTGCAGAAGTGTTTCAGGGTCTTCACAGATGGAGATGCATTTGTGTTTGTAGCCTGCTAATCTAAAAGTGGTTTTCTGATAAGGTTAATGCCCACATAATTCCTCGGGGCCTTGACTTAGGGTTTAATTGCCACTTGGCCAACAAACGTTTGTTTCTTGTTCTGTGTGGAATTTGAGGGGACCCAACAATGCAAACTATTGACTGATGGAGGGCAAACAAAGTAAATACAGTATTTTATGTTCTTTTAATTCAGGTCCAAGTGGATTTGGATTAAGTGTTTATTCAGTTTGCTGGCTGCTTCAGATGCTGTGGCATATTGATTCCTTTTATTACTAGCAGCCATTTAACCTGACCTCTTCCAGAGCCAGTATTTTAAAAGCCATAAATTTTAACTTTACTTATGAGCAAAGGCTGAAATGCTGTGAAAGCCTTTTTATTAGCCGAGCTTTCCCTTGCTCCATGTTCATGTGTCACCCATGGCAACAATATTTAGAGCTTCTTAAATGAGAGTGGCTGTTGGGCAGTTACAAGAGATGAGGGGAGCTGCAATAAAATGAACTCATAAACATCTCCAGTGTGTAGGATTCACTGATCGTCGAGCAGGCAGGTGTACATAAGAAATATTTTATAAGCAAAGGATTTTCCCCCATTTATTTTGTTAGAGATTTAGTTTTCTGCTAGTCTTCTAATTTCTGCAGAAGGAAAAAGAAGATTATTTTATGCAATTATTTTTTTTTAATTGCAGGTTAAATCAGTAATATTGAAATGTTTTTCTTCGCTCTCTTAACCCTGGTTTTTCTTTTATAATAATAATCTTCCCATGTTGCTATAATACCCTTGATTAATCCCTAAAATGATTCTTGAAATTTTTTAACCGCAGAGCCCCATCTGGGTGTGTGTGTTTGTAAAAATGTGTCCAGAGTGAAACTTGCTGTAAAAAATTGGCTTGGCGCTTCTTAATTTAATCAATTGCAAATAAAATGACTGATTTTAAAAGGATTTTTTCTTTGCATTCACATGCAAATAACTCAAACAGCTTCAATTAGAAAAAACAGAAAAACGACAAGTTCATAATAAGATTTTTTTTATTTTCTGTTTTTAATTTCAATATAGATTCTTTTAAAATATACCTTATAAAATATCTGATTGCAAGATAGGAGCCTAAGATGATTAAGTGGTTACTCTGGCCCTGATTCAACAAACAATTTAAATACATGCTGAAATCCCGCTGAAGTCAGTGGAATTTAAGAATAGGCTTAATTTAAAGCATATGCTTAATTACTTTTCTGAATATAGATGGATTTAAATGTGTGTCTAAAGTTAAGCATTTGCTGGAGTGCTTTACCAAATCAAAGCTGTAAGGATAATTTCCATGGACTTGAAGTCAGTGGGATTTTTACCTTTGATTCTAATAAAATAGCATCAGGCTTCATATATCCAGTCCCTGGGGCAACAGTGCTTTGTGTCACTCACCAGATCGCTATCCTGTTCTACATAGAAATATCCCCATTTGTGGACCTACTGTGTTCTACTATGATTAACATTTTGAAAAGATGATCCACTTTCTTTCTTTCTTTGGCATTAATCCACATCTAATACAGAAAATTAGGGCAAGCTTTTTTTTTTTTAAGTCATTGCAAAAGGGGTAGTATTCCCCAATATTTAGATAGCCTAAACTGAAAGGAAGAAGGAAATGCCACACTGGAAAAACCTGCCTGTCTTAAAACAAATCCATGTACCTTGTATCTTTTTCTAAAAAAAAAAAAAAAAAAAAAAAACCTGCCTATTTTGCTGATCATCAGAGCTATGATTGTTTAAACAAGCGATTTCTTCCTCGGCCTATCAGCACTTATTGTGTTGCACATGGGTAGTTCCCTGTGCCCACACGGAGCCATGTTGAAGCAGATGCAGGGGTCCTCCTGTGCATAATGCATTGCAGAATCAGGGGTCTGAATTTGTTTCTGAGACAAGTCATTATTGTGGATTTGAGATATGTCACTTCCTTAGCAACAGACCAATGCAATAAAAACAAGGTTATTACTTCACTGCAGTATCAAGCAAGAACAGAAGTGAGAAGGCTCAAATGAAAATATTTGCAACTAAAGAAAGGAAAACTGAAACTAGCAAACAAATGGCATTTTGTATAATTGTCCTCTTTTCTCATCTTTCTCAGTAAAAAGAAGTTTCTCTCAAAGAAATGTGTTGTCTACTTGATTTCCTTTCCCCCATATTGTCCTTCCTCTTATAGTCTAAGGGCTGGTCTCCACTAGGGAGACGCAACGTAGCTGAAATCGGTGTCTCTACAGCCGACTTACCTGCCGTCCTCGTGGCGGCAGTCGGTGGCGCGGTCCCCCGTCGACTCCAGCTTGTGCCTTTTGGCGAGCTGGACTTCCGGAGTCGACGGGGGAGCCGCTGGCGATCAATTTATCGCGTCTTGACGAGATGTGATAAATCGATCGTGAAAAGATCGACGCTTCCCTGCCGTAGCGAGGACAAGCCCTAAGAAGAAGCATCCTACTGTTCTCAGAAGTAAAAGTTAACATTCTACTTAGCCCCATGTTCTCACATACTTACAGAAGTGAAGTTGGGCCCCTCATTTACTGGGCAGCTTTGGATTGAGATAAAAAAGATTGTTTTAAAATGTTTGTGCCTTTTGTAATATAGATCGATTTCTCCAAAGCATCACATTGCCTGGTCATCTGTAGTCTGGCACAGATCTGTGATTTTTATCAGAGAGGGGGGAACCGAAGTAAAGAGGGCGCTGGAATTCTTTCTTCTTTTCAGTTTTGCACTGGTCAATTTACAAAGTGCCTGAACTCACTCTGAATCATATTTTCCGAAACCTGAAGATTTTGAAATCTGTTCAGCCTTTCCCACATGCATTCTCCACTAGTAGGTTGTAACTGCTAAATCCTAGGATGCATTTAATAGATATAAATCATTCTTAGAAGAAATCTCCTGTTTTGAAGAAGCTAAAGTAGCTTAATTTATTCCTAGAGTCACACTAACTGCAGGCCCCTCAGTTTGCACCAAATGGGAAAAAAACACAAACTATCTCGGGGTAGAGACTCAAATTCCTATGAAAACATTTTCCTGCATGTAGTGCTGTGATATAAAGTAAAAGGTTATGTCAGAGGTTAAACTGTGCAATCAAACAAAGAAAGCTAATTATGCAAATAGGTGGCATCAAATTTTGTGAACAGACTAACTTCATTTGTATTTTGTCTAAAATGTTCATCACAAAACTAAACAGGTCTTTGCTTGAAACTAAATTTCTTCTTAATTCATGCTCTTATTTCTGTGACTGTGTGAAGCTCATAACCATTTTGCAGAGATGTATAGAAAAACTCATGTTTAGTGACAGGCAGTTTTTCTTCTTGAAATATTAACACATTGCCTCACAACTGCAATATCTGTTAGTGGTAGACTGTCGAAAATGGCTACACCAGTGTTCATTCCCAACACAGCATAGTCCTGCATTTCTGACTGATATCTAGTGACTGCATTAGTCCATGCGTTTCCTCCTCAGATAACAAACAGCATCCTTTCTTGGTCTTCAAAATGTAAACTGCCATTATTCATAGTTGAAATTGTAGATCATACAAGTATGAACTAATTTGCAATCATGGTGTACAGTAAAGTAGATTGAAATGTCAGTAAATCTGAAGTCTGTAGCAAACTTTTTCAATCAGAGAACTTGTTAAATTCCCTGATGTGTTGATTTTTCTTTCTTAGATGTATCTGTCAGGTGTAACATTATTCAGCACATGGTATTTCTGCTTCTAATTTAGGATACTTGGCTTGAAGTATAAACCAGCTAGAAAATGCATGTTATCTCTTATTTGTGAGTGCAGGAAATTTAGTACATTTTCCTTGCTTTTATCAAGTTGTTGATAATGTCTTCCATGCTTACTAAATAAACCAGTGTTGAAAGGGCCATAGCATCATTAAGGTCTTTCTACAGCAGGGCTAGGCAACCTATGGCACGCATGCCAAAGGTGACATGCGAGCTGATTTTCAGTGGCACTCACACTGTCCACTGGTCTGGGGGGCTCTGCATTTTTAATTTTATTTTAAATGAAGTTTCTTAACATTTTAAAAACCTTATTTACTTTATATACAACATTAGTTTAGTTCTATATTATAGACATAGAAAGAGACCTTCTAAAAATGTTAAAATGTATGACTGGCACGCGAAACCTTAAATTAGAGTGAATAAATGAAGACTTGGCACACCACTTCTGAAAGGCTGGTGATCCCTGCTCTACAAAAATAGCCTCTAATAAGCTACTTGCTTGAAAAGCACAAACTAAACAGTGCAATGACTTTTTAAATCCCTCCTTTCCAAATCATTCTGATGGTTCAGGAAGTTTGAGAGAGAGAAAGTCCTTTTCAACTGTATACATTGTGAGAGGAATATTGCAGGAATGGTTGGGTAAAATTCTGTGGCCTGCATTGTGCAGGAGGTCAGACTAGATCAGTGGTTCTCAAACTTTTGTATTGGTGACCCCTTTTACATAGCAAGCCTCTGAGTGCAACCCCCACCTCTTTAAATTAAAAACACTTTTAAATATATTTAACACTATTATAAAAGCTGGAGGCAAAGTGGGGCTTGGGGTGGAGACTGACCGCTCACGACCCCCCATGTAATAACTCGTGACTCCTGTAGGGGTCCCGACCCCCAGTTTGAGAACCCCTGGACTAGATGATCATAATGGTCCCTTCTGACCTTAAAGTCTATGAGTCTATGACACCTACCAGAAATGTATGTAATCATGTTAAAGCAAGACTGTTTGCAAAAAAAGAGAACGTGAATTAACTGAATCACAGTATAATCTTATGTGACCCTTGTGGGTAGGGACTGTGACTATCTTTCAGTTTTCTGAGGTGCGTAGCGCACCAAGTTGTTAATAATAACTACTTTCTCTTATGACCCAAGTGTGTTTTAAAAGGGAAACTTTTACACTTTTATACATCAATGTATTTAGAGGAGGATTTTCAAAGGCATGAAGGAGAATTAGGCAATCTCCTTCACTGCTACCTACCTCTTCTTTTGCCTTTAGAAATCCTCTCCATGACCTTAGTTGACGAAGTCTGTTGTTCTTGTTGTATACTTTACTGTAGTTTGAATACTTCTCTGCATAATTTTATGAGCTTGATGATAATACCTTACGATTCTGTAAGTTGTGACCCTTACTCTCTTTGACTCAGAGCTACAGTGCTTCTGTAATTCTATTTTCCTTTCTGTTTACCAGCCTGTACTCTGCAGTGTCAAGTTAAGAATAGCAATACATGGCTATTAGCCAGGATGGATAAGGAATGGTGTCCCTAGCCTCTGTTTGTCAGAGGATGGGGATGGATGGCAGATCACTTGATCATTACCTGTTAGGTTCACTCACTCCAGGGCACCTGGAGTTGGCCACTGTCGGCAGACAGGATGCTGGGCTGGCTGGACCTTTAGTCTGACCCAGTATGCCCGTTCTAATGTTCTTATTGTCTGCTTATTTACTAGTGTAAATTAATCAGCTGATCAAACACATTTTTAGTTTAACATCAGCACAGTCATACAAAATTCAACCTATTCCATCAGTTCCTTTGCATGTAAGCAAAAGATTGAGCTTGTATGCCCAAATCAAGTCATGGCATGTCATGTTTGGTCAGGTTATTCTCTGCCAAATGACTCTGTAGTTG
Organism: Sternotherus odoratus; assembly: GCA_032164245.1. Lineage (NCBI taxonomy): Eukaryota > Metazoa > Chordata > Testudines > Kinosternidae > Sternotherus > Sternotherus odoratus. Next base: position 13,804,238 of record JAVMKO010000011.1, on the reverse strand, counting down.
AGTTGTCTAGCTGCTGAGAATGGTTCTGTTAATGATCTTCATATTGTCCCAGTTCCCAGAGGTGTAAATGGGAGGATATCCACTCTCCTTTGGTAAAAAAATCTTGTTTGCTTGTTCTGCTATAAAAAAAAAAAACACCCTCAGCATGCGCCATGCAGCAGAAAGTAGTAATACATATTTAGAGTTTCAGTAATTTTTTCCTGACCATTCATGATCTAATATAACATTGTATTTAATAATTCTTCCATTCCCTTTTCCCTTCCATTTTTCCTGTGAAACGGTCATTACCACATTAAGAGAATCAGAGAGGTAGCCGTGCATGCATCCTACGAAGTGGGTATTAGCCCACGAAAGCTTATGCTTCAATACTTTAGTTAGTCTTTAAGGTGCCAGAGGACACTTTGTAACTTCCACATTGAGAGAGTATTTAGAGCTATAAACATGTTGTTATGAGGAATCACCATATAAAATTAGTGATAAACATGAGTTCAGGCTGTTTTAGGGACTTTTTTATTAACATGGCCAATACAGGTTGATACGTCTTCCTGTTCCCCATTTTATTCAGCCTCTTTCCCCCACTTTTCGGGATGGCCACTTCTCCCGGTAATGGTTGCATTATTTACCTATTTACCAGTCTTTTAGGTGGCTGGACAAGGAGCAGCATGCCTCAACCTGGTCTGTTCCCATTCAGCATAAGATATTAAGGTGTAGGTTTGTTTGCATGTTGGAGAAAGAGAGAGAGAAAGGATGTGAATGGAAATGTTTGACACATTCAAAGACAGAAAGGTAGAAACCGGAATAAAATGTGTCATCTACTTGTATATCAAAGAAGAACATAGTAATCATATTGGTGTCAAAGAATGAATCAGGCAAACAATAGAGCTATACCTGACACAATTTCCCTGTTAAAGAATCACTTATAGATTGCACCTTTGACCATGGTCAGTAAGAGGAAAATTGCCCACCTAACATATGGTCCAGAATTAATGTTGATCTCTAAGGAAAAATCACTGAGATCAGAAAGACATGACCTCCAATACTTTGGAAGTTAGCCTAGGCGGTAATTATTCAAGCCATCATGGAAAGAAAGAAAGGTCTGCATAGCCTATGCTAAATTTAGATCTTGGAATATTGCACATAAACACTGTCAGAATTATTCATTTTGAATTGGTTCTATTTATAAACTATTCCTGATTTTATTAATGTATTCTTTGTTCATAAGTATTCACTGAATCATCTAGACTAGCAGTTTTCAACCTATGACTTTACACAGATGATTCGCCTACACCATACATTTGCTGTTTGTGATGTTTAATTGGTCACCTAAGTCCCAGGGTATTGTTTCTGGAAGAATAACAAATGAAGAACCCTCTTGTTTGAACACAAATATACTGGTCTACATGTGAAGTCAGGTATTCATAAGAACAACCACCAATACCCAAAGAACCACGTGAAAAAAAATCTGCTTATGAATACTGTATAAATGGCATGGACATTGTCAAAACAAACAGCCATTCATAACTCAGAGGATTTTCCACATACGCTGCTTCTGTCATATTCAAGCAGCTCTACTAGAAGACCTTTTTTAAACTTAGTGTATTAGGAGCAAAACAGCTTTATTTCGGGATCTAAGAGAACTGATTCATCAGTAAAATAAATCTAACAACAGACTATAAGAATTTGAGTAAAGATGATCTACAAAGAATGAGAAAGAAGGGTTCACCCACTTTTTGGACCCTGCAGTTAAGTTCAGATCAGTCTATCACAAAAGAGTTGTGGCTTCAACAGAAAGGGGTCCCAAGAAAGGCCAAACTTGTCAGAAGAAATGAAATATGTCCCTAGGAGAGGAGATTTTAAAAATTAGGAATATGTATCTTCGAAGTAAAGGTATATAAAATAATGAACAGCTTACAGAAAGGAAATCAGGTTCTCCTATTTACCCTTTATCATAAAAGTAGAACAAGGGGCCATCCCATACAATGAAAACACAACAGATTTAAAACTGATGATAGAAAATATTTTGTACACAATGAATTAACCCATGAAACACATTGTTTTACTATTTGTGCCCCAAATCTTAGTAGGAATTAGAAAAGCAATAGATATTTACATGAACAGTAAGAATATCTACAGCTATTGCATAGGATGGATTTTGTACAAGGGACATAAATTCTCATGCTTCAGCATATAAGCCAATCATAAATTGCTGGTGAGGTAAGAGGAAAACTTCAACAAACAGCAGTCTATTCCATAGTAGTTCATTATGGGATTTTGTGCATCTTAAAGCATCTGGTAATGGCCACTGTCTGTGAAAAGATACTAAAGTAGAGGGGGTTATTGGTCCACCTATTTGTGGCAGTTCTTACATCTCTTATCAAGTAGATTTATTAGTATGATTGTCAAAGCCTCATGAAGCAAGATGAAGGAAATAAAAACTGAACTGCAAAAGGTGTTAACTGTGAAACTGTCTGAGAGTTAGACCTCACTCTCCTCTTAAAGTAAACAGCTTCACTAAATATTCCCATTTTAATAAGGGAATAATTTAATAATTGATAGCACCATCATCAATAATGAAAAATTTAATCAATGTTCATCTGGATTCAGATATTCTTTCATTGGCAGATTTTAGTGCTAGAGTGGGAAGTTCCAGTGTTGCAATGAAATCTCAGACTAAATGATTATAGCCTGAGGAAAAGGGCAACTAAATGCTCAACTATTAATCTGTTCGAGAAGGGCCTTGATAAGCTTTTGAATAAATGAAGATACCTTTTAAAATGACAGACTATGGGGAGTTTACAGATGAAATTTCACTTTCACTTCTAGGAAGTGGGAAGTGTAGTTAATCTTTAGTATTTCACCACATCTTTTGAAGATAACACAATATTTTATAATATTAGGCCATAAAATTATCACAAGCTATTGAACTTTTGTTTTAATTTTAGGGACATTAGCAAGGAATTCAATTGTTTAATGAAGCATTTGACTGAATTTACTAGATAAATAAATAGTGCTTTGGCTTTTTTTTCTTTTTGAATAGCAAACCTAAAACATTACATGAAAGTGACTGTGTTCTCCTTGGGGGGAAAAACAGGAAGTTCCTAGTTATTGCTAAAATTAATTCCTCAGAGGGACTTTCACGGTAGGACAAGCTGGCAAAATAAAGAATGTTTATACAAAAAGTTGCATACTTTGCCAATAAATTTGTGTTTCCCATGCAATTGTTGAAGATTAAAGAATCTTCTCTCACAACCCAGATTGTACTGGATAGTATGGAATCACGTAATGAAAAACTGCATTTTAATATGTATACACAAACTGAGGAGTGTGGTGGGAAGGGGAAGAGGTGTTGGGTAGAGTGATGGGCAAGAACTCCATAAGGTGGGGTATAGAAACATGAGAAGATGAGGGGACAGGGTTAAAACCTTGGGGATGGGAAAAATTAAGGTTGTACAAATAACTTTAATTCTGGCATTTCCTAACTCCTGAGTGCTTGACTTTGCAACAAGAGCAGTGCTCTCTCTCTGTGTAAGTGACTGCACTTAAAAAAAACCAACCACTTAAATTTAAAAAATAACCATCTTTTCTTTATGTGGAATTACATTGACCTCTACATGGGTCATCTGTAGAGCTGAAATCTTTATATCCGTAGAATAGTCTTCTATCACTTGAGCTAATGGAGCAACTGGTAGCAGTGGAAGGTTGTTACCTTCTATGTGGACAGGGATGGAGACGTACATTTTTCCGGTCGGCTTCATAGCTATTTGCTACACAGTAAAGGAGTGTAGAGACTCTGGAATAGTGGGTTCAATTCCAAATTCTGTAAGGGATTGCTCTCAAGGGATTACAGAGTCATCTTCCTGTATTCCCTTCTGCTTCCATCCCACTCCTTCCTACCTCTTTCCCCTCCTCTGCTGTATAGCACCCTTGCTCTATTCTTCCTGTCCTCCTCCCATGTTCCTACCCGATCTTTCTCCTGCTTCTGCCTCTATTCTACTCTTGTTCCTATCTCTCACCTGCATCCATTTTTAACACCCTACTGAGTTCCTGCCTGTCATCCCACCCTCTACTTTTCCCCCTCCCAGACCCCATTCCTTACCCCTCTGCATTTGAGTCAGACTGTTTCCTCATCATCATCATTAGTGCTGTAGGGTAAGTCCTCTAGGGAGTGTAGAGATGTCATCCTTGTACACTCTTCATGCAGTCTTTGATTCCTTGGCACACTTCCTGCTGATCCAGAAAATAGGCAGCCCAAGTTGTAGCATTGCAGGCTGTGCAGCTACACAGAGCAGTAAGTAATTTGTTACCTCACTGCTGTTCATAATAAAGAGTGCATCTTGATCTGTGCATCTGCTCAGCAGTGAGATCCAATATGGTGCCGGGAATGGGGCACAACAAGCTGGAAGACCAAGTAAGAGGTAACATTGAACTGGCTATTACAGAGCCTGTGCAACCTCAAGCGACTCCTCCACCAGCCATGAGAATCTGTAGAAAAGCTGAATATGCCTAGAAACAATTCAAACAGCAGTAGTGACAAAGAGTACAGCAGTATGAGCTGTATGTACAAGCCACTGGGGCAAATAAACTGGAGTATGAGCAAAAGATTGATCTGCTCTTAATGGTGGCTGGCACAGAAGCCTTAGATGTATAAAATGTGTTCCATATAGATGGTGGTGGGGAAGGAGAGAAAAGCTTTGCAGAAATGATGAAATGTTTAAGGATCCTTTTGTTCCTAGAAAAAATGTACTGATGAAAGATGTCTGGGTTAAGTCCACAGAATGAGTGGAAAACAATAGAGGAGCTTGTCAGAATTAAAACTAAAAAGTCAGTCCTGTGAATATGGAATATTAAAAGACTCTTTTACGACCACATTGTTAAACAACAACAAAGTCTGGAGAAAGACACATACCACATAACTGAGAGTATCAGAACTTAACCAGCAAGGGAAAGTTCACAAAAAATAAATTGGCCAAGGACAGAAACATGGAAACCAGGAAGCAATACCAGCGATAAGGCAACCAGCATTTGGGCAAATACGTAGAAACTATATAAACCCAGCCTTTTTCTAAAATGTGCAGAGAAAGTGCATGTATTGGGTGCAGAAAGGAATTCCTTAAGTGAAGAGAAAAGGTATTCTTAAGCACAATATTGGAGGAGGCTGAAAACTCACAATACTGGCTAATTAAAATGGGCACAAATGTGAGATACAAGATAGACACGGGGGCACAAGTAGATGTGATAACAGAAAAGGAGCAGAAGAATGTGGGAGTCTAAAAAGGGTCTATGAAAGACTACAGTGGAGAGTGTTGGGAGAGTATAGACTGATGCTTCAATACAAAGAGGAAACATAAAACAAGAGTTTGTGTTAATATACAGAGACAAGCAACCAGACTTGTGCCTACACACGAGAAATGCTTGGTCTTGCTAAGAGGATGTATAATAGAGAGAGTCAAAAGATAACATAGACCTGGATATTCAAGTATTGCTGTGATCATGTAAAGCTGTATTCACAGGAAATGGATGTCTCCCAGTAATATACAAAATACAGTTAAGAGAAGATGCAGGGCCTGTGGTTTATGCTACATGAAAAGTTCATAAACCTTAAAAGGGAGGCTAGAAGAGGAGTTGCAAAACATGACATCAAATACTATCATTTGCAGAAGAGTCAACAGGTTGGCTTCGCTCTTTAATAATTGTAGAGGGAAAAAAGGATGTGTTCAGACCCTATGGAGCTGAACAAAAACATAAAAAGAGAATACTTCCAGTTCCCCACAAAGACGTGAACTGTTGTCTGAAATGGTAGGAGCCAAATTCTTCCGCAAAATAGATGTATCAAGGGGATTTTGGCAGATCATCTTTTGAACACTGAGAGCTCCAAGATCTGCACTTTCAAAAGAGAACTTGGCAGATACTGCTTCCTACGACTGCTTTGTGGCGTATGTTTGGCTCAAGAAGTATTTCACCGTACAACGAGCCATTTGCTAGAGGGTCTGGCAGGCATAGAAGTGTACATTGATGATGTAGTAATTTGGGCCAGTTTTGTCCTTGAGCATCAGGAATGAGGAGAGTACAGTAAATTGTCAGAGCTAATAACCAATTGAATAAGACCAAATGTCTTATTTCAAACAACAGAAATTACATACTTGGGAGAGATTGACTTCTGAGGGTAGTTTCCCTCAGATTCCGATCAATCACAGATTCAAATAACCCTGAACATGACTTTCATGACTTTCCCTATAGTCTGGGCATCAAAGCAGAAACTCTTGAGAAACCACTGACTGCTCTACACAAAAAGAAGCTTGGAGAAGCACCACCATTGATACAGTGACTGCTTTCCTGCTCCCTCCCCCAAGCATGCCCATCCTCACTCCTCCACCTCCCTGATAGTGCCTCCTGCATGCTGTGGAACAGCTGATTGTGGCAGACAAGAGGCACTGGGGCGGGGAGGGGGAGGAGTTGATTGGCTGGGCCACTTGTGAGGAGGGGGCGGGGAGGAGGGAGAGGGGAGGAGCTGGCTGCCAGTGGGTGCTAAGCACCTGCTAATTTTTTGTCATGGGTGCTCTAGCCCTGGAGTACCCACAGAGTTGGCACCTATGGATGCCACATAGTAAAGGCAGACTCTCTCCCAAGAACACAAGCTCCATCTGACAATACATAGCCTGGAACAGACAGTAAACTGCATGTGATCATGACAAGTGGTAGGTATATGGGATGAATTGTATACAGAAACAGCTAAAGATGAAATGCTGCAAGGAGTGATACAAGCAATAAGCAAAGAACTCAAAACTCAACCCTTCCCACCTGCCCTACACCTGATGTAAAAAGGAGGTTTCAGTGCTCGCAGGAGTTCTCTTGAAAGGAACACAGATCATGATTCTCAAGTGACAAGAAGGAAAATATTGGAACAAATGCATGAAGGGTACCTGGGACTGACCAAATCAAAAAGGAGAGCTAGAGAAGTTATTTTCTGGCCGCTGATGAATAGTGAATCAAAGTAATGGCAAGAGGCTGTGGAACATGTCAAAAGTATAGATCTCCTCTATAACGGATGTATAAACACTCAATTACCAGAATAAAAACAAAGGATGATCAAGGCTATGACTACTCCACAGCATAAGTCGACAAAGTTATGTCACTCGGGGTGTGAATTAGCCACCCACTGACATAATTTTGACACTCATTGGGGGTGGATTAATTAAATCAACTGGAGAGAGGATTAAGTCAGTCAACTGGAGAGATCTCTCCCATTGACTTAGAGCAGCTCCACTAGAGAGCTCTCTAGTGTAGCCATAGCCAAAGAAGTCTGTTGATTGTGCTTTCCTAGTCCTTTCCTCACTATCAGACAAAATTTTACAATAAAGGAGCAAGACCTCCCACAGTTAAGAAAACAAAGAGTCCATAAGAATTGGGTGAGAAGGGCGCTGGCTAGTTAAAGTGATGGGAGAGTCACCTCACTCCTACTCGGTGATCACAGATGAAGACAAAATCTTCCTAAGGAATCGTAAGTGTCTGCTCAAAGATACCTGAGAACTTGGCACAGATATGTGTCTGCTCTCGCTTCACTTAAGATTAAAGCAGTTCATAAACTGACCCTGTTATTGACCATCAGACTGACCAGTCTGTTACAAACAAGGATTTGAACATAAGAAGTTTTGCAATACAGCAGATTGGAAACGCTCTAAGAGCTTGAATGAGACATGTTAGAGTTGTGTTGAAGTGACCTGAACAGTTGAGTCGGAGTTACTGTATTTGTGATCATTTGATAGCGTTTTAGTTCTGTCAGGAAAGTTTTAAAACAGATCTAAAAAACGGAAGTGTTTTGAAGTAAATCCTCCAGAAAGTGTACAGATGCCACACTTCCGGTACACTCAATAAAGTCTTTGTTTTCTTAGACACACTGCATGGCTGGGGGCAGAAACAAAAACACCAGCACAAGGCAGTCGCAGGCTGCAACTACACAGAATAGTAGGAACTTCTTGCTTCTTTGTATATATAGTTCTAGTCATAATAAAAGGCTTACCTTGAAACAGGACTGCTCATCAGTGAAATTCAAAGACACTATCAATAGGGATCATTCACAGCATAGGATACATCCGGGATCGGCAGCCTTTGGCCTGCGGCCCGCCAGGATAAACCACCTGACAGGCTGAGCTGGTTTGTTTACCTGCCGTGTCTGCAGGTTCAACCGATTGCAGCTCCCACTGGCCGTGGTTCGACACTCCAGACCCATGAGGGCTGCAGGAAGTGGCATGGCCCCAAGAATGTGCTGGCCGCCACTTCCTGCAGCTCCATTGACCTGGGACAGCGAATCGTGGCCAGTGGAATCCACGATCGGCCAATCCTGCAGATGCGGCAAGTAAACAAACTGGCCCAGCCTGCCAGGCTATTTATCCTGGTGGGCCGCAGGCCAAAGGTTGCCAATCCCTGGGATACATGGTCACTCTGTTGTCAGTTCCAGCACTGACAGCCCTGTGTAACGGGAGAACCAATTGCAGAAAAAGTCCTGATTCATTTCTGAAGATGGAGCATGCTCAGTCACTGTGGAGGTGGCATATGTGCTGGCCACTCAGTATATAGGAGTTATGAGAAGCTAGACCGTGCACAATACAATTGAAATCTTCAGAGAATTTAGCTGTCAAACTTTAACAAGTCTGTATTGAGCATGGGCTAACCAAGATTTTCCAAATGTTTGTAATTTGACCAAATTAGATCAAATTTTCATGGACATGGTAAAACACAGTTCTGACAGCAGAGCTAGTCCCCTGCCAAATTTCATGTCAGTGCTCCAAAGCCTGGAGGCACAAGCATCTCAGTTAAACAGCTGTAAGAATGTTTTTAACATGGACCAAAAAAAAAACCCAACCATGTTTACCTCACCTTATTCTCAAAAAGAGCTGAACCATTCTATTCTAGCTGAAACTTTTTTAAAAAAAAAATCATCATGAGGCAGACACCCAATGTGGGAAAATTCACCCCGAATTGTTATATTCAGTGTGATATAGTTTTAAATTCTCCATTTTCTCTAATCTCCCTCACAGAGCCTCACTACAAGTGCAAATGCTGTGTAAAATCTCCTACTTATTTGGAGATCAATATGGACTTCATTGATCAGTTAAGGATAGTCTTCCAGCCTGAATTGCTGGCTTCTTTCTATTTAAGACAACCTCTTAAGGGTATTTAAACCTAGTTTTTAATTTATTACTTCTTTCCAGTGGAGGTGGGAACTCTGTGCATTACCTTCTCCAAACCTGCCATTAATGATGCTTTATTAATTATTTGCCAGTGATGCAGGCAGTAGCTGCTCCTCATGAAATTAAAGGCATCACCTCTGTAATAACCTTGCCGACATTTGTCCAGACAGAAGTCCTAACCCTAGGTCTGCTTCATGGCCTTGTCCAGTCCCAGGGTTGTATTCAGTTTAGCTGATGCAGTGTACCGTGCTCTAAATTATTGAGAGCGGTGTAGTGGCTTCCTGTCCAAACCTAGCAATCAGAGCTGTTTTCTGACTGAAAAGATCTTTCTGTGCTGATCAGAGAGGTTTTCACTTTGCCCTTTCTTTTGCAGTGATTATGCTGCCCTTGTCTCTTGTTCCTCACTCTCCGCCTGAGACAGGCACCACAGTGCCTTTTACTGATGCACACCTTTTGAGTGATTTTAAGCACCTTTATGTTGTATGCAAGTCAATGCTCTAAATCCATTTTAGCACTCACTAATTTGGCAATAATGGTAGTCTCCAGAATGGCAATTAATGAACAAAAGAAGGTTGCACTTCGTGACCTAGCAACCAGGTTCCCCTTAAACTGGGTTTCTGTCTTTTCAATTTTTTTAACCTCATGTCAAAGTCCCTAGGGAATGGCAGTGTAAATTGCTTGGTGTAGACTCTTATGATGATTCGACATTTGGTGCCAATGCTTAGCTTTTCCCATTTCTTTCAAGATTTCACTAATTGCATTTTTTTCATTTCTCAGCTCTTATTTTTCACCAAAATATGGCTATTTAAAATGACTGAGACTTATTCAAGAATTGCTGAAGTAACAGCATAATATCAATATTTTTGCTTTTCTTGTGATCTTAGAATCTCTGCAGTTGTGACAGTCAGTGCATTATGTAAAAGGCTCTTGTTCTGATGTCATCCAGCTACTTGCGGTGGTAATGCCTATCAACACTGTTTTATATATTGTGCCTTTTAGTATGGCTTACTCTGAAGACTTTGAGTACATAAGCTGCTTTTATTTTCTACCTTTACTGGTTCCATTTCCTGGCTTGTCATATACAAATGAAGTGAAAACCAAAATGCTATTTCAAATTGAGTTATATTTATGCATTTCCTACATTTCCCTCCTGATTAGTGTATCTCAGAACTCTCACTTTCTTTTTAGCTTTCCCGCCTCTTGACATCCGTTTCTGTAAGTTAAAAATCTTGGTAAATTGCAGTGCAGCACAGCTATTATATTAGCAGTAGCCTCCCCAAAAAATTCTGTCAGCTGTGAGATGGATGTGTTCATAGACAGCAGACATCTACTAGGAATCAGCTGCTTTCTCCTGACAAGGGAAGAGACAGCATCACTGGGCAAATAAGTTTGTATTTTGCTTGTTTTGCTAGAAATGTTTATACTTTGTTCCTGAAAAACATGCTGAGTGTATTGATAGCATAGCACAGCATTCAGCTTATGTAACTTGACGTGAAGGCTTGGGATAAAGACCTTGTAGGAGATCTGGAGATATATTCTCACGAGAAATTTGTTTGCAAATATCTACTGTTCATGCAATCTGAGCCATTGCAAAAGCCAAAAATTTGTTTTTCATAAGTATTTTTGTGAGCTCTAAGAATGCATCCTCTCTAGCGGGGACCTTACAGCAGTGTCCTGAGTTGGGGTGATTGCTGCCAAAGTGTACAGGAATCATTGCAACCCTCACCTTATGTTTGATCAGACGGGAGCTCCAGAACATAACTGGTAAAATATCTGTTCTGTAAAGGATTAGAGGGGTAGCTGTGTTAGTCTGGATCCGCAAAAGCGACAGAGTCTTGTAACACCTTATAGACTAACAGATTTTAGGGATCATGAGCTTTCGTGGTCTAAGACTGAAGTGGGTCTTAGCCCACAAAAGCTCATGATCCCAAAAATCTGTTAGTCTATAAGGTGCTACAAGACTTTTTGTCGCTGTTCTGTAAAGTTTCAGAACTTATCTTGATGTTGTTAAAATTAATTACATTGATTACATTGTATTTTAAAGCAACTGAGTGTAATGGATATGTACAGTTAAACATGTATAATTGTTAGGGCTGTCAATTAATCGAAGCTAACTCACACGATTAACTCAAAAAAAATAATCATGATTGATAGCAGTTTTAATCACACTGTTAGACAATAGCATCCCAATTGAAATATATTAAATACTTTTTGAGGTTTTTCTACTTTTTCAAAGATATTGACTTCAATTAAAACACAGAATACGAAGTGTTCAGAAATAAGAGGAGGAATACTTGTGGCACCTTAGAGACTAACCAGTTTATTTTAGCATAAGCTTTTGTGGGCTATAGAATGGAACAGAAGTAAGATGTATTTATATACACAGAAAGCAAAAAAAAAAGTTGTACATTATCATACCAATTCTAAGCGGCTGTTTAATTTGGATGGGCCATTATCAGCAGGAGAAAAAAATCCTTTTGTAGTGGACCTCTGTCTGACAGGTGATAAGAACTTTTGAAGGGAAATTAACTAGGAAACTGCATTCAATTAGTGTAATGAGAATGCCATTCACATATTATTTTTATTACAAATATTTGCACTGTAAAAATGATAGATAAACGAAATATTATTTTTCAATTCTCCTCATGCAAGTTCCGTAGTGCAAGTGGGAAAGTGTAACTTACAAATGTAGATTTTTTTTGTTACATAACTGCATTCAGAAATAAAACCCGGTAAAACTTTACAGCCAGCCTACAAGTCCACTCCATCCTACTTCTTGTTCAGCCAATCACTAAGACAAACAAATTTGTTTACATTTACAGGAGATAGTGCTGCCCTCGTCTTATTTACAATGTCACCTGAAAGTGAGAACAGGTCTTTGCGTGGCACTTTTATAGCCAGCATTGGAAGGTATTTAAATGCCAGATACCTTAAGCATTCGTATGCCCCTTCATGCTTTGGCCACCATTCCAGAGGACATGCTTTCATGCTGATGATGTTCATTTTTAAAAAAAAAATGCTTTAATTCAGTTTGTGGCTGAACTCCTTGTAGCAGAATTGTTTGCCTCCTTCTCTGTTTTACCTGCATTCTGCCATGTATTTCATGCTATAGCAGTCTTGGATGATGATCCAGCACATGTTCATTTTAAGAACACTTTCACTGCAGATTTGACAAAATTCAAAGAAGGTACAAGTGTGAGATTTCTAAGCACTCGACCCAAATTTTTGCCTTCCAAAATCTGAGAGGGATGAGATGTGGAGTATGCTTTCAGAAGTCTTTAAAAGAGCAACACAGAGATGCTGAAATGATGGAACCTAAACCATCAAAAAGGACAATCAGACTTCTGCTGGTGGCATCTGACTCAGATGATGAAAATAAACATGTATTGGCCTGCAGTGTTTTGAATAGTTATCAAGCAGAACTCATCAGCATGGACGCATGTCCTCTAGAACAGGGGTTCTCAAAGTGCGGGTCGCGACCCCTCAAGGGGTCACAGGCCACTTTTGTGGGGGTCGCCAGCCCCTACTGCAGCAACTCCCTGCTGCGGGATCTCCGGGGAGCGCAGCTCGATCCACGCTCCCTGGGCGGCGGCTGGAGCCGCGCTCCCCCGGCGGTGGCTGGAGCCCCGGGCCCCGGGGAGTGCGGCGGCTGGAGCCCCGGGCCCCGGGGAGTGAGCCCCGAGCCCCAGGGAACGTGGCTGGAGCCCCGAGCCCCAGGGAACGTGGCTGGAGCCCCGAGCCCCAGGGAACGTGGCTGGAGCCCCGCACCCCGGGGAGCGCGGCGACTGGAGCCCCGAGCCCCGGGGAGCGAGGCTAGAGCCACGCTCCACAGGCGGCGGCTGGAGCCCCGAGCCCCAGCCGCCAGCGGGGACTGGGGCCGGGGTGCAGCCGGCAGCCCACCCGCGGCGGGGACTGGGGCCAGGGCACACCTGGCAGCCCGCCCGCGGCAAGGACTGGGGCCGGGGCGCAGGGGGGGTCCGCATCAGGTTTTTGTTTGTTTTGTTTTTTTTAAAAATAAAAATTTGGCGGCTTTTCGGCGGAGGGGTCACGCCCCCCCCCCCGCCGGAGCACAAAAAGGGGCCGCGGTCTCTGCAAGTTTGAGAACCGCTGCTCTAGAATGATGGTTGAAGCATGAAGGGACTTACGAATCTTTAGCAAATATGTCACTTAAATATCTTCCTACACTGGCTATGACAAAGCCATCTGAATACCTATTCTCACTTTTAGGTGACATTGTAAACAAGAAGCAAGCAGCATTATCTCCTGAAAATGTAAACAAACCTCTTTGTCTGAGCAATTGGCTGAAGAAGAAGTAGGACTGAGTGGACTTGTAGGCTCTAAAGTTTTATTTTTGAATAAAGGCTTATGTAAATAATTCTACATTTGTAAATTTAACTTTCACGATAGACATTGCACTACAGTACTTTTAATGGGGGAATTGAAAAATATTATTTCTTTCATTTTCAAAAATATAAAGTGAGCACTACTGTACATTTTGTATTCTGTGTTGTAATTAAAATCAATATATTTAAAAACATAGAAAACATCAAAAACTATTTAAATAAATGGTATTCTGTTATCAGTGTGAGTAATCTCTAATCATAATTTAAAAAATTTACTCACTTGACAACCCTAATTGTATTACTTTTATTTCTATGTACTTTATATGTAAACATTAACTTTTCCTTCCCCAGAATCTCCTGGCAAAGAGTTTGGTCCTACTCTGGGCTTAAAAAAATCCAGCTCCCTGGAGAGCTTGCAGACGGCTGTGGCTGAAGTCAGGAAGAATGAGCTTCCTTTCCACAGACCCAGGCCTCACATGGTCCGTGGTCGGGGCTGTAACGAGAGCTTCAGAGCTGCCATTGACAAATCTTATGATGGACCTGAAGATACAGAAGAGGGTATGCTGTTTCATGTACTTATTTGTGAAGCTTTCACCTCTTAGTAGTCTCAGGCTCTATTCAGCAAAGCATTAAAGGAGGTGCTGAAATCCAGTTGAAGGCAGTGGGATTTAAGCATGTGCATAAACATTCTGCTGAATTAGGACCAAATTACTGTGTATGCTGTCCTAGGGCCTAAGCCAACTTCTGTTGAAGTCCTGGATTGACTTCAGTGGTGGGGTTGGATCATGCCCTGAATCCACAAAGGTGTAACTGTTTTGTTTTCAATTTGTATTACATAGCATTGGTCTTGATAACTTCTGCTGCTGTTTTGTTTGTTTTATCTTTTTCCTTTGCAGTTCTCTTTTCCATACTGAGACCACACCAGAACCCCCTCCCGTCTAGGAGCCCTGTTTAGCAATACGGGGAGGACAGTGTAGCCACAACACATTGACCCCATTTGTTCATGATACCTATGGGGGTCACAATCCCTAGACTGAGAACCCCCGGCTCTACAGCATGAACTGCATTGTTATGTTCAGTTCTTGAGTTCCTAAAGTGAAACTACACTAGTTCTCCTGTAAGCAGTCAGAGTGATTGTCTTGCTGTTCCTTTTGGACACATCAGAAATAGCCCGAGAGCAAGGAGTGACTGCATGCGTTTGGTATAGTAGTTAGGAGATGCAGGTTCTTAGAACCTCTTGTTGAAATAAGCTCTCACTGTTTGTGTCCCAGCTTGTGGGCTTTCTCGACTTGATGGAGGTTAACAAGCCAGTTTTCAAAAAGAAGAATGTTTTACCACATGTCAAGATTTTCATACCAGAAATAATAGCTAGAAAATAAGTAACTATTATAATTCTGTGCCTAATTTACAATATAGCCCTGCTTGAATTAACTAATCTATGTTTAGTCTGCTTTTTAAATGATATGATTAAATCAACGTGCATTGTGACCTGTTGCAGCACTTTATTCTACACTGATTCCGTATTGCACATTTGCATTTTCCTGATCATAAATGGCCTCTAACTGTTTTTACTGGTTCTTTTTCGTCTCTGCAGATGGTCTGTCTGATAAAAGCTCTCTCTCTGCTCAAGAAACTCAGAACTTTGAATCAGTCCCTCAAGGGAATCCCGAACTAGAAGATGTAGAAACCAAGGCAAAGAAAGACAAAAAAAATAAAGAGAAGGAGAAGAAAAAGGGAAAGAGCAAAGCTAAAGTCAAAGAAAAGAAAAGGAAGGAAGAAAATGAAGATTCAGAGAAGAAAACTAAGAAGAAGAGTTTTGGTGCCATGTTGAGGTATGGTTCTTGTGCTTAAATCACACAGACACACACACATTTTCCTGAAGAAGCTCATGAAAATATTTGTGAAATCACAGATGATCTCATCAAGCAGATAAAAATCTTTCTCGGTTAAAAAGAAGCACAATCTATTTTTATACCAAACTGTTGGTTAAGGCAAAAGAGCTTTAGCAGGCAAAACTTTTTGTGCCCTTGAAATTCATGTGCATTTGGCAGTAAAATTTGTATGAGGCTTGAGCATAAAGAAAATATAAGGGGAAAAATTCATTTGGGAGGAATGTTTGTTACTTCCAGGTATTACACCAGTAGCGTCCAAAAGTTTAATGTATTCTGACCTGTAGGCCAACCTAGTGTGGAAGAAAACCTTGGTGCATAGTTTAAATGGAAGAAATCTTTTGCTGTAACCTCAGAAATTCTGCTACAAAGATATAGAGACTGGGACATACAAACCTGAGCTTTTGTTTCCTCTTGATGTCCTAGACACACAGCATAAGAAGTTTGTTTCCACAGTGTTATGTGCGAGGACTTAGCTGTTTTTCTTTCATGTAATGTCAATACAAACCTACTAAATCTGTGCACATCATTTAGAAAGTTACCAGCTATTTATGGACTGCCAGGGTATTATTGTCCAAACTATACATGCACAACTATATACTTAGTTTGAACATACAATTACCACAATGATTAATGAGAATAAGATAGCTGTCCATATGCACAGATATGCATACTATTTGAATAATGGTAACTAAGTGTGCAATTTTCACATACATTTGTGAATAGCACAGGACTCCACTACTACTGATTCACTTTTTAGAGTGTAACTTCACTTCAAGCAAAAGTAATAGTTTTTCTAGAGAGATAACAACATGAAATCTGCATGTTTCATATTTTGACTACATGCATATATTCATCTGAACTTTTCCCACAGATTTAATTTTGATAGGCAGTCTTATTGACTTATATTTTTCATTATTACTGTTGTTGTTGTTGTTGTTTCTGGATTGATTAGAGTGAGGAGAGGGTCGGGAGGGTCAGAAAGAAGGGAATTGAAGTACTAAAGGTTCAAGATGATCAAGAATTTTAGCAGCTGGAATGTAAAGAAAGAGACCGATTTTTAAGACCTTACAGTGGTAACATTGGCATGATGTAGTGGTAGAGAACATCTGTGAGGAAGAGAGAGAGAGAAGCTGAAGATGACACAAAGATGGTGAATCTGTGCTACATGGAGGATGGCTGATAGTTAATATTTATAGAAAAAGAAGTGGTGAGAAGTTGCTTTTTAATAAAGAAAGCTAAGTTCAGTTTTTGACATGTTGAATTCCAGATAGCATCAGGACATGTCATAGGAGTTATCAGAAATACGAGTGCAAACAAGAAAGAGGAAGTTTGGCTGGAGAAGGAAACCTGAGAGTCTGTGTTGTAGAGATGGTAGTTCTAGTTACAAGGTTGCCCAGAAAAGGTGTTAGAGAGGAGGATGGGGGCAAAGGACATAACCCTCTGGTAGACCGACAGAGGAAGGGAGGAAGCGCCAACGGAGGAGACACTGAAGGAGCAGCTGAAAGAGGTGGTAAGAGAGCAGGCAAAACAGAGTTTGGAAACCAAGAAAGGAATAGGTTTTTAAGAAGGGAGGTTCTGCCATGTTGAAGGTCCCTGATCTTGGAAGATAACAATGGAGAAGCAGCCTTGAGATTTGGTCAGGAAGAGATCATTGTTAACCACGACATAGGTTGTTTCCATGGAATGGGAGGAAGCTAGACAGTAAAGAGAAAGTTAATGAAGAGCTGTTCAAGGCACAGGGTAATCCACTACCTTCTAAGAAAGTTACCCTAGACAGTGGAGGATATTTTTATGCACTACAGGCATACTTACTATGCTGTATATAGCAATTGCATATTTTTCGTTTCTGTATTATGTCCATGGGAGCTTGTTTGTTTTGCTTGTCAATGGCACTGCAGTTTAATGTATTAAAACCACCTTTAACCTTTGTCTTTAGTATGAAAAAAGTACCTGCTGCTATAGCCTTTCTCAACTGAGATTTCTGAACATATTGGAATCACTGCTGAACACTCCCCCCCTCCACCCGCTTTAACAACAGAAAATATCAAAGCTGTTACCAGTTGCTAACAGATTTCACTTAGTTCCTCATCTGTTGCTCAGCTGCTATTTACTTGTGGATTGTGGATTTTTTTTAATTAAAAATAATAATTGCTTTCCTGTTACATTTCTCATGGATTGAAGTTTTATTTAGGTGGATATGATTCAGGGACACCATCAAGCAAGCATGCTTTTATTGTTCTAATCATTGTTTAAAAACTAAGGGCTATGTTTTACACAATTAAACAGGAACTGTCAGCTTCCACATTTTCTGAGGTTACCCCTTTTGGCCAGGTTTGAGATTTTTAAACATAGATGACGCTGGTTCTCAATTTGTCTGTTTTTTAAAATCCATAATCGTGTTTGACAGTGTTTAGTTGCAGGACACTTTACTGTACGATGTTTGGTGTTCTACCTCTTGGTAGTAAGGGCAAGGTATTTTGGGTAGTGATGTATTTATAACCTCCCTCAATATTGTCCCATATATGCACTATCCAAAGAGCAACAGAAATCTACTTGAGTAAAATGTTTGCATTTAGTATTAGCTCACATAGCATCATTTTGTATTTTACCATACTCTGTTACATTGTCTTATGATGACTTATAAAGTGACCCAACACAAGACAACGTAAAGAAAGTCTTTTGGTGTTATATATCAGGTAATAATTACTGTATATTAAATATTGTCATTAATGGAGCTGTGATTGAATTTATGCCATAACATCAGGAAAAGCCAATGTCTAGCACCAAGCAATTACTCTTTTTGAATATACAAAATATTCTCATTCAGTTACGCTCTAAACTTTTATGTATTCCATAGAGACCCGTAACAGCAGCTAGACTAGACAGTATCCCATTAAGTTCTCAGTTCAGCCCTTTCTTCCTGCACTAATCATTGTTTCAGGCAAGGTATGGGAGGCGTGCTCTTCCTCAAGTCAACTCTCTTCATCTTGAAGGATTCTTCATTTGCATGAGAAACTGTGTGCCACAATGACATACTTTAGGCTTTAAATAAGGCCATTGTGTCATTCATTGTTTCAGAATTGCATCTAAGCCCTTTCTAAATTGCTCTCTTGGCTATTTTGAAGGGTTAATTAACCCCTGGGTGCAGGGCATTAGAATTTCCTGATGTTGAACACTAATGTAAAAATGCATTAGCTCTTAGCATTGGGAGCTCTGAACAGATCTAACCAAGAGGTTAATCTGAGGAAAATATCCAGAGTTTGCTAGGTGATGGACTCTAGTTTCTTAATTTGTGGTCTGTTTAATTGTCCTGCCTGTCATTATATCCTTTCCCCACAAAGCTGGGCTTTAACTCAGTTTTTAAATTGTTAGAGACTGAACCTTTAAATCACCAAGGAATGTGACATCTGTCCTACTAGGTCCCTGATCCCACTGCAGCTGCTGCGGGCCTAGTGTATAATAAATGTAACATATCTATGGCCCTGTTATTACCTTTTCCACGTAGTGGCTGTAAAATGTCTGGGTAGCCATTCAGCTTTATTGGTAAGAAGGTAAGTTAGCTAATGGACTGCAGCCATGCCAGTGAAGTTTCAATAGCAAGTTCCCTGTAGGCCGATGCCAACAGACTGCGGTCATGATGTTTTGCTGTAGTACCAGACCAACTGTGTACTTGATAATTCAGAGGCAAAAGGACAGCCACACTGTCGTACACAGGGAAGAAGCTTCTCATTCTTTTTTCAGTCTGGGTTCAGCGAAGCCCACTGAAAATAAGAACTCTTGTCTTAATATAACACAGCTCTATTTGTACAATTACCTTTACTGGATTGGTATCAGTAAAAAACACTAATTTGCATGTCAGTGGCCACTGCGGTTCACATAAGTGGTTCTGTGTGCCTGCCTGTCTTTGAAGGCTGGGAACAAGAAATAGAAAAGAGAATATTAGTTACAGTCACTTTTTTCCTCCTTGGAAATGCTACCTTTCCTCACATAACAATTCATCTTAAATTATTTACTTTCCTTTTCACAATATGAGCCATGAATATTTTATTTTTTGTACTCTTAATTTGCCAGTTTTCCTTTGAGCTAAGTGCCCTAGTGATTTTAATTTCTCATTTTAGTTCGAAGAGAGAAATGACCCTCCTTCCCTCTCCACATTATTACCATTACAGGCCTTGTGCTCAGAATACTTTTTATGACCGGCGGTGTTGATCCTGTAATGGTATTGCAGAGTAGATAGCATAATATTCAGAGACTGACTTCCATTAAGTGTAGCGGTGTGATATCTTCTATTATAATTTTTTTGTAGCCTGTGTTGCTCTGCAAAGTTATGCATTTGTGAGAAAAGTTAGCAACATAATGTAGGCAGATAGGACAAATAATAGTTTTATGCTGCATGGAGAGAGAAATTTAATATGTATAGAGAAAGTGATGGAAATAAATAAGTAGACATGGGTAAACAAAAAAGAGACCGCTAGCTTCAATTACAATCAGATTAATTGGTGATTGTAGAGTCATTTGTATCTCAACTCACAGAGAAATCTGAGACAGATTGTGTCCTTTTGCATTTGGTGGGAAGGACCAGTTGAGGTGGCCAGTGTTCTGGGAAGCTGTTAAGCTATTATGAGACCTTAATTTCCTTTCATCTGTTAAGCACATCTACTGTACAAATATGTCAGTAAAATAAAACTGTTTATTTTAGTGTGTACAGAAGGAGGAGGGGGTGGCTGCAGCTAATGAATTTAAAAATGTATCGGTGGTTTGTCAAATCTTTTTTAAAAAACCCTGAATGATGTATGACATGTTCTTTCTCCTCCTCCCTAGTATTGATGACTACTTAGTTATGTTTATAGTTTGTCCAAAACAGAGACGAGAGGATTTTTCTGTACTAAAAATGATATGCAGGCTGTCTACTAAAGACTTATTTGTTTAATTAGGGGTCTGTTCTCCTCTTAATATGCATGCATAAATCTCATTAATGTTAATGAGACTTATACAAGTGCACTGAAGAAGAATAGACCCCTTATTCTCATTACTTCACTTGGATAATGAGATATTTGCTTAACAGATCAGAGCACAAAGTCCAGGTTGATTACTTTTAAAGACTAGAAATCACAAACTTGTATTCTGAGGAGCAAAGTATACTTCTATAAAATAGCTGCATCTCTACTTCAACTTAAAATACCATTATTTAAGCTGTAATTAAATGAATACAATTGAGAGCTGTATCTTTAAAGAATAATTTGCATACTCATTTCCATGAGATGTCTATTTAAATATACATACACACACGCTTAATTTTCATGTCTGTGTATGTAGCGCTTGTTACAGCAAATGGAAACTCTAGTGCTGCTTACAGTATGGGCTCTAATTTAACAAGCAGGACTTTCCTGAGGATGACAAGCTTCTCACGGGCTTCTCTTGGCTTGTGTGTTCAAGTTAGTGCTTGACTGAATCTACAGGGCACTAGCTTGCAGTACACTAACTTGCTGTGGTGTTCCTGCTCCTGCATTCACTATGGAACTTAGTGTGCAGTAGCAAGATCCACACAGTGTGTTAATGGAGTGATGCCCAAACTTCTCCTGTCACGCCCATCCCCTTCACAGGAATGGAATCTGTCTTTGTCCACTTCCCCCATTACTGCACACTTGGCTCAGCAGAGATGCTTGATCAGGGGTGAAAGTAATTAAAACTTTTTACTGGCCTGGGGGCTGGGCTGGGGCCAGCTCTGGCCCCCAGAAGGGGTGGGGCCTCGGGTGGAAGGGATTGGGGTGGGGCAGAGCCCACCCCGTACCGGTAAGGGACCTCCCCCCACACCCCTCCTCAGCCCAACCCTCCCTCCCCCCTCCCCCTCGCCGGGGGGCTCCTGCGGAATTTTAAAGGGCCTGGGGCGGTAGCAGTGTCCCAGTCCCGGGCTCTTTAAATAGCTACCGGAGCTCCGCTTTCCCAGGGCTCTGGAAACAGAGCTCCCGTCCCCGCAGAGCCCTGGGGAAGTGGCGGCGGGGCTGCAGTAGCTATTTAAAGAGCCCGGGGAGGGGACACCACTACTGCCCTGGGCCCTTTAAAATTCCACCGGAGCCCCCGTGGCAGGAGCCCGGGGGAGGCTGCGGTGGGGCTCCGGCGGCAGTTTAAAGGGACGGGGCGCTAGCGGTGTCTCAGACCCCGACTCTTTAAATAGCTACCGCCCCGGGCCCTGCCGCCGGAGCCCCACTGCAGCCTCCCCCGGGCTCCCACAGCAGTATAAAGGGCCTGGGGCTCCAGCTGCTGCTGGGAGCCCCAGGTCTTTTAAATTGCGCCTGGGGAAGCCGATCTGCCCCGGTGATGCGCACCAACTCTTGCCGGTACACCATACCGGGGCGTACTGGCTTACTTTCACCTCTGCGCTTGAGCGAAAGGTGGAGTTGGTGACTGAGCTGGGGATGGGGAAGGAGCTGGGGCTAGAGATGGAGCTGGCCTGGGGGTGAAGAGGGAATGAGGGGAGAGGGAGGCTGTGGGCAGAGCAGGGGGGCAGAATGGAGCTGGGGCTGGAGCTGGACGGGTGGCAGAGCAGGGGGCGGAGTGGAGGTGCGGCTGAGGACAGAGCCAGGCTGGGGGCAGAGCAGGACTGGGTGGTACTCCCTCTCCACCTTTTCGGGGGTGGGGAGGGGAAGAGGCTGACCCATCGCATGCCTCCCTGCGAACATTCCTCCACACTTTGCTAGTTGGGCATGCCCACAGTTTGGGGACCACTGTGCACATTCACACCCTGGTTTGCAGCATATAAACCCACCATATAGACCAGGCCTCAGACTCCAATTTACTTGTTTCCCTTAGTACTCCTCTGCGGAAGTGGCCTAATTAACACAAACTGCAAGATGAGTCCCTGAAAGTGTTTCCTCATCGGGTACACTTTAGTGTTGTATTTATTCTTCATTCCATATACTTTTCCATCAACAAGAAATAAATACAGTGCAAGTACCAGACATTAATTCTACTGTTAAAGAACAAATTCAAGTATTTTTTTCTTTGGCTCATATACTTCATTAATTCTTGCTACATAAATAAAGAAAAAAAATACTTAACAGCAAATTTATAGAAATAGGAACATCTAATGGGAATGCTAACAGATTCCTTAACTACAGAGTTCTGGCAGGTGTCAGTTTAACAGGTATTGCCATTAACAGCCATCTGTACAGAAAGTGAAATATACTTATCTCACTGAATTATGATTTATGCCAGACAAAGCAGTCAGACTAAAGTAATATTTATTTTATAATGCAGAGACTTTGATTAAATGCACATGGCATCTCAAATCCAATTGACATTTTAAGTCGCAATGATTACAGACATACAGACATTTATTTAACTGTTGCTTTTAAAAAATTGTCTCACTGTTAATAGAAGAAAGTCTGGCCCTGCCAGTATTTTAGCAGGCTGACCTTTTGTTTTGCTGACATGTAAAAGGGAGCAAAGCTGACTTTTGGATAATCATAATTTTACAGCATGTGTAGTTATAGTGGCTTAAGAATACCAGACCCTTTGAGACATTCTTCCCCACACTCATGCTACTTTTTCTCAGTGCAGGATTTTAGAACATGATAGTCCAGAGGGGAAGAATACTTCAGTGGATACAGTATTAGCATGGGACTTGAGAATCCTAGATTCAGTTCCCTGGTCTGCCACAAACTATCTGTGGCACCTTGGGAAAGTCATATAGGACAAGACTTTTAAAGGTATTTAGACACCTAACTCCCATTGATTTTGATGCCTCAGTTCTCCACTTGTACAGTGGGGATAACATCACTTCCCTCACAAGGTAGCTACATTAAAGATTGTGAGGTGCTCAGATACTACATTAATAGATGTCATATAAGTACTTAGGAGAGTTTTCTTTCTTAAAAATATAAGATGATGACTTCCCCCCAACCATTTTTCCTCCAGCTCCCTAGAACACTCTCCTCCTCTTTTCATGTCACTGAGACTTTCTGCCTGCTTTCTTCCAGCCTTTCATCTCTTTACCTCCATCGGCTCTACTCTCCCCTCCCCTCTTAATTCTCTCCTCAACTTCTCATTCTCAATAGATTCTTTTCTCCCCAGGCATTAGCATGCTTTCTACTTCCCTGATCTTAAAAAATGAGCCACCATCAAGCCATTACCCTATCTTTCTCCTCCTCTTTGTCTCCACCTCCATGAACATGCTGTCTACAACTATTGTCTGAATCTCCTTTCTTGCAGTTTCTTGACCCTACCTAATCTGGCTTCAACCCTTTACACTGCCAGAGTCTCTAATAACCTCTTCTTAGCCAGTCTCTGGGCATGTGTTCTGTTAATCTCCTTGACATGTCAGAAGCTTTTGGCATTGTCAAGTTCTGTCCTTCATCAGCTTCTGCTCTCTGTTCCCTCAGGTTCTCCTGTTCCTCTGATTGCTCCAGCAGAATCTTGTTTGTTAATTGTCCTCTTCATTTTCCCCCCCGTTCTCTGGTATCTCGCAAGGCTCAATGTGTGGTCCCTTCCTCTCCCTCCACCCTATCTATATATGCTCTCATCTGCAAAAGCATGTATTTGATTACTGTTATGCTAATGGTACCCACAAGTCTATTACTCTGCTCCTTCTATATCCAATTCATCATTGCAGCCTGACTTTGACTTCTTTTCATGGACTTTCAATTTTCATCTAGAACTCAAAATGGCCAAAATTTAGCTGTTCGTCTGTCCCAACAACAAGCCCTCCCGGCTCCCTCTCTCTTTGTCATTACGAACAGCAACACCATCCTCTCACTCAGGCCCATAACCTGAGCATCAGCTTTGACTCAGCCCTTCTTATGGACTGACACATTCAGGTAGCGACTTAAATCTTGCCAATTCTTCTTACACAACATCTCTAAGATCTGGCCTTTCCCCTCTGACCACACTGTTAAAGCTCTTGTCAAGATCTTATCATTTCCCATCTTGACTATTGCAACCTCTTCCTTTCTGGCCTTGACTACTGCAGCCTAGCACCCCTCAAGACCATTTGAATATCTGTTGTTAAACTCATTGTCTTGGCTCATCATTCTGACTACTAAAAAACCCCTCTGCTGCCCCTGTCTCCTTATAAAATTCTTCCACCTCAAACACAAGTTTCTTGTATTTACTTTTTAAGGCCACCTCCATTTACCCCCATCCCATCATGCTAATCTACTAACTTTCCACTCCACCAGCATTCCCAGTCTTTACCATTTGTAGCAAGCAGCTGACTCAGCGCCTGCTGAGTCCACCCCTGCTGCCTCCAAGCCCAGCAACAGGCTAATCAGCCACCTGGGGGTAACCCTGGGCTGCAGAGGGCTTAATGGGCTCCACCTGGCAACCCATTATGGGTTATATCCACCAGAGGATATAAGGCCTGCCAGGGAGGAAGCCAGGGAGAAGAGGTAGGAAGGAGAAGGAGAAAGAGACCGAGAGAGATAGAGAAGGTGCAGGGGAGTAAGCTGAAGGGGAGGAAGCTAGCTGAGGCTGAAAGCCTGCAGGAGCTAGCTAGTCCTGAGGCCAGCCAGACTGAGGGCTGAGCCTAAGCTGTACTCGTATAGAAAGCTGTATATAGGTGGTGGGGTTTTTGCACTGTGTGTGAGCAAAATAAAGACACTGGTGAAGCCAAAAGCAGTCTCCTGCCTGTGTTTTGAAGAGGGCGGTCAGAGACCCGCTTACACCACTCAACAGTCATCTTGTCCTTTAAACAGCTTTGCACTTTCTTACCCAGCATGCATGGGGAAAACGGCTTGATGCCACATCACTACATTTATTCTCAGTCACACCCTTCCTTCAGCTTCACCTCTGCCATGATTCTTCCAAAGCCCTTATGCCTGCTGACCATAGCTAGGCAGATTGCAAGCTGTTATTCCTTCACTCCAACTTCCCCATTCCTTCTTCCTATCTCGCCTTCTCATTAATAACAACAACACGTTTAATTGGCGTATGTAACTAACAAAACTGCAGTTCATCACCGGGTTCATTTGTTATATCTCCACCCTCTCCTGTTCATCTCTTTTGTATCTTTTTAGATTGCAGATTGGGCAGGGAGTGTCTCTGTGTATGATTGTAGAATACCCAGCACAATGAAAGCACAATACTGATTGCAATACTGGGCTCTCGCCAAAGATAAACATTTACTAATCTACTGCAACATACAAGTAATGGGAACACCCTCCATTTTGGTAGCACATTCCATCTAATCAGTCATTACAAATGTTCATTTCGCCATGATATTGTAAGAAAGATAAATAGGCATTTATAATAAGGAAACTGAGGCACAGAGAAATTAAGGAAAGGTCACACAGGATGTCTGGCAGCCATCGCTATATGGAACTCAAGGTAAATGTTTCCTATGCTATATTATTTGTGGTGAGATATATATTGCTGCCTATTGCCAGTAGTCTAGAAACTTTAAAAAATGTGTTTTGCATCTTGAAAGTTGACACAAGTTGAATAGTAGTATGTCTGTGTCGATGTATAATATCTGCTACACAAAATTCTGAGGCTGTACTCTAGCTCTTCACTGTTTAACTTCAGTGTTAGGTTTGAGTAATATACTGTAGTCTTGTGCCCTTTATTGTTCTGTATTTGAAGGTAGTGGATACCTGGCCTTGCACTAACCCCGGATTATCAGATATATAGGCAATAAAGTGAAAATAGAATTGTAAAAATTATTTCCAGTGACAGGTGAACGGTAGAGTTGTATAGAGACTTTTTTTTTTCCTGGTAAGAAAATAACAAGGTAAAAGGTAAACTGTACTTCTTTATATTCTTTCAGCTCCACAGCCATGTTTTCTTGTTTTTTTGTTTTTTTCCTCATCTGGAAACCTGGATGCTTTTGCTGTTGGAGTTGTTTAATATAACTGACATACTAATGTTCTGCATTGAATTAAAAACTAGGTTGATGACGTAAACTGTTCAAAGAAATCCATTTCCCTTTATTCTCTTGTTGTGGAGGGGCGTGTCCCTTACAGTGCCGCTCAGCCTCACTGACAACCAACAAAAGGTGACTGTGAGAGTTCACTGTGTTAAAATGTATTTAGTCTTGTTAGTGATACATGTTAACGTGATTGATCTTTTTTAATGTGACTGACACTATAAAATAACAATCTAAATGTGAGAGCTTTGTGACAAAAGGTGGAGATGTTGCAGTAGAAATACTTCCCATTGTATTTCTGTAAAGTAATAATTCATGCTCCATAAAAGGAGATAATTTTTACTAGAACCAGGAAATGTGATGTTTCCTTGAGGCGGGAAGTAACCTGCTTGACCTAAATTACTCTTAAAAAAAAAAAAGTTAGTAATTATTTCTTTCCTGTAAAAACTTAAGAGCAGTAGATTAATTCACTTGCCTTTCTCCTCGGAACACAATTTTTTCTTAATGTCTATCTGTTTAGTCTTTTCCTACTTCCTAGTGGATATTTGTCTCTTCATAAAGGCACCCTCGTGCCGGCTAAGGAAAGGGTCAGGACTGCAATGGTAGATCCAGATTGAAATGCTTTGAAAAGTTACATGGAGAAATTTTCAAGCATGGTTCTCTGTGTCTGCCTGTAGCCACTAGTGTTAACCACTTTCATCATGTATAGTAAATATTTGCTGAATTCATTTAAATTTAAAACAGCAATTTAAAATCCTTCAAACCATAGATGAAATTGTATCTGTGACATCCTTAACATAAACACCGATGGTGTTTTGTGAAATCTCCCCATTATTATATTTGTAATTCTTGCAGACGGGGTGTAACTGCCTAATTTGTTGATTTGCATGTGACGTATGTTGTATCCAGTGAAAACCGATTTGGCATTCCACTTCCTAGCTTTGAATGGCTACTAAAGTCCCATACTTCAGTGTTCTAGAAAGACCTTTCTGGATTTTTGGCAGGGAGAGAGAGGAGCCGTGCAGTAATGTAATATGTGATCTGTCAGCCCAGTTAGAAGTGCATCACATTTTAGACAGTCTGAAATACACTAAAAATATTCCAATGGGGGTGTGTGTAAGTAATCCTTAACATTTATTTTAGTTGAAATACTGGCTTCCTCTTATCTTGTGAAAATATTCAAACTGGAGTAAATGGGTTTTAATCTTTTCTGGGTTTAGCGCAGAGTTAAAAAAATTGTAAATGGATGATCCAGTCATAGTGAAAAAAATCACTATAGACCTATAGACACTATAGACTATATACCTTCCATGGAAAACTTATGTCAAACTATAAACTGCTTCCACACTCTTGCTCCATTTTCAGCTGGGTACACAGACAAGTTAATCTTTCACTGGAGGAAGATGATTCTTTTTAACTACCAAAAGTAAAAAAAAACAACATTTCAGTGGGCTGAGTTTTGGATAGTTAAATAGTTCAGCAATTTACCTCTTCAGTTTGTTAACTTACAGATATCTCATTCCAACACTGAGCAAAGGAACCTGCAATACATACAACTGTCCTTTCAGTACATAATCTTTTAGGTTTTTATTAAAACACTATATGTACACACACAGTACATATTTTATTTATTTATTTATTTATTTATTTATTTTGACATCAGCAGCACACTTATCACAGTCGTAGCCAAGCATCCAGGAATTAAAACACAGTAGAGCTGTAGGGCTGTCATGATTTGGAAACAGTCAAAAAACTGTGTTGTGAAGAGTTTTCTATCTTCTTTTTGCAGATCAGCGTTAGACTGGACCATTCACTTCTATAAAGCTGGGTCCATTCCCAGAATGGGCAAACATTACATCATCTCTGGTTCAGCTGAGGCCAGTTTCATTCATAAGGTTCCATAAAACTAAATGGGAAAATAACTTAAACAGTTCAAAGGTTTAAGCTTAATGAATCAGGGGAGGCAGAATATAGACACAAAACAAGCCTTGCAAGTATAAAAGTATAGCAGAGATCTGTGCCTTAAATATCAGTGCAAGGTAAACAGACCAAAAGTAGAAAACTAGAAAACTTATTGTATAGCTGCAGTTACCTCATATTCTTGCTCAAATAAGAAGCTCAGGCACTCAGTTGCAAAGATTTGCCCAAGAGAGAAACATTCTAAGGTAGAAGCCTTCAGAAAAAGACCCCCAGGAGGAAACAAACACACACAACACCTCGAAAGAAATGTCAATTGACACATCGTCTACAGACAGATAATTGAAGCAATGAGATTTAATTAACTGCACCAAGTGACTATTGCTATTAAAAATAAAGCAGTGGGCCCAGAAAAGAATCCCACTGAATATCCACAGGAAATTTAAAAATACAAGATAAGAAAAATAATACATTTACCACAAACTACACAGAAAAAGACATTATGTGAGGAAGGACTCAAACCGTAAGAGTGCAAAGCCACTGGATACCAAATTTAGATGACACTGTATAAACCTCTTATGATCAGTTGTATTGAATGTGCAGACAAGTTGCATAGAATCAACAGAGATGACAATCCACATAACTGAGCAATAGTAAGATCGTTATAGACCTTTAATAAGGCAGTGTCAGTTCAGTATCTATTCAGTCTTAAAATCCAGTTTTTAAATAATCATATTGGTCTTTTGAAGAAACAGCAAAATTTGATTCAGGTCAATACACTTTTGCAATTTTGAGATCCAGAACAAAGAAGCTAGGCAAAAATTACTGACAACTTGCAGTTTTATAGACTTCTTTAAAACTGAGGCTGCAATACACAGTCAGATGGTGATGGAAAAATCCCAGAAACAAGGAACAAATTAATATCACCAGTGATGGGACTGACAATAAAATAAGTTAATTGCTTCAGGGAAAAAATAGAAATAATAGGGATAAGCTGAACAAGTGCTCATACTCCACTTGACTACAGAACTCAAAACAGCTGTGTCAACTGAAGCTAAGTAAAATGGTCAGAATGAGCAAAAGGTGCTAAAGGAAGCCATTGGGAATCTGGATGCTAAATAATACCCATAATCTAGCAGAGACATGCTGAAGCCTTCTGACCTTATTAGAGAAGGAATTAGCAAACTTGTCAAGCTAATATGTATTGGTGTGAAACCATAAAACCAAGAAGACATTGCCTTAAACAGTGTCAAAATCATCCAGTGCCAGATTAAAGCTCATTGAAGTCAATGGGTGTCCCAGTTCACTTCAGTGGGCATTGGATCAGGCCCCCAAAGTTGCCATGGGTTATGCCTGCGTGATTCAACAGAACCAGTCGAAAACTGTTGTTTAGGACTAATGCATTTTCTTTTGGGATACAAGGTTACAGTGGAATTTCCTCGGTATTCTACCCAGACTTCAGAGTGAAACTTTTCTCAAACTTCCTAGAAAGAGCTTAGCTTGGGATAGTGGACTCTCTAAGTGCACTTCTTCCCTGAATAGTGACGCTAAGGGTATATCTACAGTACAAAATTATGTCGATTTTATAGAAGTTGACCTTTAGAAAGCAATTTTATACAGTCAGTTGTGTATGTCACCACTAAGCGCATTAAGTCGGTGGAGTGCATCCTCAATACCATGGCTAACATCGACTCACAGACCGGTGCACTGTGGGTAGCTATCCCATAGTCCCCGCTGCCCATTGGAATTCTGGGTTAAACCTCCCAGTGCCTCATGGGGGAAAAATATTGTCGCTGGTGGTTTTGGGTACATGTCGTCAGTCTCCCCTCTCACCCATGCAGACATCATAGCACGGCAAGAATGGAGCCTGCTCATCACACTGCTGCTATTGTGAGCATTGTAAACACCTTGCACATTATCCTGCAGTATGTGCAGAACCTGGCTAGGAGCCGCCAGCACTTGGGTGACCAGATGTTCCGATGTTTGGGTCTTTTTCTTATATAGGCTCCTATTACCTCCCACCCCCTGTCCCCAATTTTTCATATTTGCTGTCTGGTCACCCTAGCCAGCACAAGGACAATTGTGAGGAAGACATTGGACACAGACATTTCTGAAAGCATGGCATGTGGCAATTGGGACATTATGTCAGCAGTGGGACAGGTTCATGCCGTGGAACGCCGATTCTGGGCCTGAGAAACAAGCACAGACTGGTGGGACCGTATAGTGTTGCAGGTATGGGATGATTTCTAGTGGCTACGAAACTTTCGCATGCATAAGGCCACTTGCCTGGAACTTTGTGAATTGCTCTCCCCCATCTTGGAGCACAGGAATACCAAATGAGGGCTGTGCTAACAGTTGAGAAGCGAGTGGCGTAGTCCTCTGGAAGCTTGCAATGCCTAACTGCTAATGGTCAGTTGGGAATCAATTTGGCGTGAGCAAATCTACTGAGGGGGCTGCTATGATCCAAGTAGCTAAGGCAATCACTAACCTTCTGCTATCAAGGGTAGTGACTCTGGGAAATGTGCAGGTCACATTTGTGGGTCAAACTCCCCACAAGAGTTTGAGAGTTTAAAAATTTTCCCATCTTGAAATGGGACAAAAAGTCAATCTTGAAAATTTTCACAAACCAGTACTTGCTGGGGGAGGGGGGAGTGGAGGAAGTGGGATTGGTAAATTGAAATGTTTTGCTTTTAATTTTGATAATTCAGAATGTTTTGTTTCTGTTTTGACCTTTTAGAAAAAATTATCCTTTTTTTTTAGGGTAAATTAACTAAAATTTCACAACAAAAAGGCATTTTGTATTGAAAATGAAACTTTTTGTTTTGAAAATGTCCAAAGAGGGCATTCAATAATTCAGTAGGGGAGGGAATAAAAAAATCAGATTGGGAGCATCTTAGAAACCAAACTTTTCCCTCAAACAGTTTCTGTTTTGACATTTGACATTTCCCTTGAAAAACATTTCATCTGAAAATTCCCACCCAGCTCTATTCTTGTGTTACTTTTCAGAGTAAAATTTACTAGCTGGGAAACCAGAGGATTATTAATAGGTTAGGAAAATAGCTCCTTTAATATTGAACCCATGAGTTAAAATAATAAAGTGTGTGCAAGATGTGGGGGGAGCAGGGGAAAAGTGAAAGATGGTGAATAACAGCTGTTCTCAGAGTATGGAGAGAGACTACTAAGCTTGAAACTCAGATGCATCTATTTTTCTCCTTGCATTCTCTCACTTTATTAAAAGATTGAGTCAAGAAGAAAGTAATCTTGTTTGGGTTTTTCCTTCCTCCCACAAAGGAAAAAGATGTTTTGGGGGCTTCCCAGTAATGCATATCATCTTTCTGTCACTTGGAGAAGGTCAAATGAGGAAACCCCCTGCATAGGGTGAGCTTTGCTGGGGGGCGGGGGGGACACAGAGCTCTGCCATTACCCTTCTCTAGGGCACCAAACCCCTTGCACCTGCTTTCTTTCTGCTGTCTCCTTCTTGTGTAGGTATGAACACAAGTCCCAAGATTGGACTTGCACAACTGATCCCTCAGTGTAGGAAGGGAAAACAAGGTTAGAGTCTGTTCTATTAGCCAGTGTAAAGTGCCCACGTTAGCCTTCGAAAAATATCTAAACACTTAATTAGAGAAAAGGTGTAAGTCAACTTCACTGCCTTTTCTGCTTTACATAAGGGTCTGCAAGATAATACATTGCAGGGTGGAGGGTTGGGGATGGCAAAGTCCTCTTAACATAACCATGGCTAGTCAATACAAAAGTCTACAAGAAAACACCAATATAATACATATGAATAAGTGAAATAAATATAACTGAAGACAAAATTCTAGGTAAATTAAGGACAGAATAGTCTTTAAAAATGTGATTGCCCATCATTACTTGACACTCATTTTTTTCTTAATTTTAACGTTCTGGCATGCTTTTCTCTTTGTCCAGGAAAGTATCCTCTTTATACTGTATCTCCCAAAATCCCCGATATGGGATTTTCCTTTATTAATCACTCATAGATTTCTATCCAGATCTCCTCTTCAGCTTGTTTCTAAAATTAAAGTGGGCATTATGTTCGTTATTGTTCAGTAAACACAAAGTGAAACAGACTTTGAAAAATCATTTACATAAGAATTGCTATGACTGTTGATATTTTTTGACAGTCTGATTTCTTCCTACAGGCCTTCTTGCCATCCCTGTCACCGAAAATCAGAAATATATGTGGGGCAGGGGAAAGGATATGAATCCAACTTTTAAGTATTCTTTAACTGACCTTACGTAGACACTTAGATGGTGCTGAGGTTGCAGATGGTCATATTAATAAGTCTGGTTATATTAGATGATGATGTGCTCCAAGCCTGGTGATTGAGTATTTTTTGGTGGAAAATGTGTATTTACATACAACACATAAGGAACAGGTCAGTCCCATTCAATCTTAAAAGAATATGGTGTAGGTTTCTCTTAACATAACCTAGTCCTTTTGATGAGCAGGAAAGATTGTTGCTGGTTTAACAGAAACTAGCTTTTTGGGGAAACGATGATTAAAATCGTAGGTTCTGAATATCATAGAATACTGATATAAATGCCTAATGCTTTCAGAAAGAAAAGAGCAAGAAAGTCTGGAGAGTCACATAAAAATTGGATGTTTGTGGCTTTTGGAGTAGACAATATAGCATAGGATTCAAACTAACTTTAAATGTAATTTAATCTGAGAATTTAGCCACAAACTAGCCCATATGATGTAGCAGGATATCAATAATACTTTGAGCTTTATTGCTCACATTATGTCAACACATGATCATTTACCTCCAAAAATCTTCATTTTTACTGGGGTAATCTTTTAATAGTGAGTAGCTGAATTGTCTATGTAATTCATTACCCCCTGAGCTGTAGTATGAATGGGATATGTTATGGGTTGTCATTATTCTCCATGGTGGCATGGAGAATAGACTGGGGATTTAAATTGCCTTCCACTGCATGAGCTAGAGACATTATGGTGACTTGCTGTGAAATTGCATTTAGTTTTGGGATCTCTGATGCTTTCGAATATGGTACAGTCAGTTGTACTGATGAACAAAGATCTGTGATTTATAGAGGTAGATGAGGTAACATGAAAGAGAACGGGGAGAAATAAAATTAAAATGTTAGTTGATGTTTTTAAAAGTGGCTTGTTGAATACTGGGAAAGAGTAAAAAATGCTATCAGGAGAAAAGTAAATGTAATAGCAGAAATATTATATAACTATGGATATCTATATACGGTATATGTAAAGATATAAAATGCGAGACATAGTATAATCTTAACATCGACATTGTGCTCTTCTGACTGCACTGGCTCATTACCCATTGCATCAAGGATCCTAAAGTGTTTATTATGCCATTTACCAAATGATAGTTATTTCCAGAACTGGCCTCTACTGAATGTACTTGTATTCTGTCCATCTTTAATAATGAAGCCTGCACTTTGCAGAAGAAAAATGATCTGCAGGAAGTAAGAGAGAAATTGGTAATCTCTTTAGCTCTGCTGTTTTACGTTGTTTCATTTGCTTCTGTTCATTTAGGGAATTTGGGTATTATGGATCAGGCAGATGGGGATCTCTTAGTGGGTATTTGAAAGCAGGCTGGAAAACAAGTATAGGCGAGTCACATCTTACACGAGGGTTACGTCCCACAGTCAGCGCGTAAAGCAAAGACCGCGTATAGTCAAAACTCATTGAGTTTAATGGTGGACGGAATCGCCCGCTCCACAGACACAGTTTTTAAATTTATTTTTCTCTCTTTTTTTGCTGACCGCGTAAAGCTGTAAATCATGCATGTTAAATGCGCCTAAGATGCCACTCGCCTGTAATTCTCATGTCAATTGTATACAGCATTTTTCTTGATCAGCTGTAAGATTTACCCTGTCCATCTTGGTCTTGTTATTATAATAATAATAATAAACTACAACTGTATAGCACCTATAAGCATTAATTAATCATTACAATATCACAGCCAGTAAATAATCATTGTTATCACCATTTGATAAATAAGTTAGACAGGGCCAGTAGAGGTCAAGTGAGTTTTGAAAAGTTCAGACAGTGACTTAAGAGCACACCCAATTTAAGAACTCATAAGTTCCTGGCCGTATGCTGAGTCATAGATTATGTTAACACAACAGTCATGATCCTGTTATAGTAAGCAAATTTCAGAAATTAGATGGAGAATGTTAAACAATTTGTTATTGTCATATCTCTTAAAAGTAGCACAAATGTTAAAAAAAACAAAAAAACGCAGATTTATTTTTTAAAACCTATCTTGGTTTCTAAACGTACCTTAGATTAATACTGAAAGGACTTAAAAATCCTGTCCGCTGTTAACCTTCTATGATGTGTGTTTCTTTTTTTCCATTTCCCTCATTTGGGACATTGAGAATAGGTGAGTCAATTTTACTTCCTATTCCTTATTCTTTAACACAATGCCACAATATCTAAGCCTCTGCAAGGCTGTTTGGATCTAATTATAAAAACAGTTTTTATTTTATTTTACCATTCAGAAACATGTTTTTCATAAGTTTTAAAAAATTGCTCTAAATAGAACCTTCACTTTGGGACAGTGTCATTTAATTTATATACATAAAACAACTGTAAAATATCTTCAACTGATGGGGAGTACATTATAGTGTGATAAATAAATATTTTTATTCTAATATAGGTACTTTTGTTTTTAACTTTTTTTTTTTCAGGGAAACAAAAGGAGTAATGTGATTAAGTTACCCAATGAGAATTTTGGATAACTTTAGTGCAAATTGCTGCGCGTGACATTTTGCAAATAATTAAAAAATAAATGTTGCTTACAATATGATTTAGTCAAGAAAAAAAATTGTTTCCTTTCAAAAGATAAGGTAAAAGGACTGCTTTTCTTCATAAAGAGTTAAAAACGGAGCTTTTGAGTCCTTTAAAACATACTGAGTAATTACACAAAACCTTGTCTTCTCACGGTATTATTAGTCGTCACTGAAAGTTGGTTGTTGCTGTTTGGTGGGATACAGCTGGATTCTCTTCGGGTTCTGAATGTGTTTTCTCTTCTCAATACTGTGTACTCATTGCTGTTGTAACAGAGAGCAGTGGTCTGGTTTGGTTTATTAAAAACTTGGGTTTAAGTTAAAAGTATATCAGAGACAGACATGTGTTGAACATTATTCTCTGTCTGGACTTTAAGAGCACTCAGGTATATTTAGGATTTTGTATGATCAGGAGCTGAATTAGGGTTTAAGGTACTTGAATCCACCCTAATTTTATTGCCAATCTTTTTCTTTACAAGAGATGTTCTCCAGCCCTCAAGTCTATTCATCTGCATTTGATAAGGCTGACAAATGCCTTTGATTAGATGTTTTGGAATAGCCATTCAGAAGCAATCTTCTCCTGTAGTCTGTTGTATCTCGTAAAGAAAGATTTTTCACATTATTAAAGCACTTGATTACACTGAAGCAACATAATTCTGTGTTATAAACTTGTTTGGATTTAAAAAAGAAAACAAATGTTGCCATATTTTGTTCTGATTTGGTTTTCTTTAGTTCCTTCTGTGTTGTTTCATCCATTCTGTCCTCAGAAATTTTGTCATGACACTTAAAGCACTTAGTCGCTTCAAAGCAAGAAGTAAGAGAACTTTTTCCCAGACAAGATTCCACACTTGTACTGTGAATTTAGAATTGCTACAAAGGTTAGCTAGAGCTCGAACAGCACTTTCTTCTCCTGAAAAGAGAACTTAACACATCTATCATGTCTGGAAATTTCTGCCTTCATAGGAAAGAATGTGTCACTACTGTGTATGTATTCTGACCTGACTGTCCTAGAGATTTGTATTCCTTTTATCTCCTACACTCATATAATGAAGTCCTCGTAGACATGATCAGCCACAGTGAGTGAGTGAAACATAATGGTTTCAATCAAGGCTTCTGCTAACCCAAGTTAGTTGTTACTCCTTTAGTCAAAGGTGCTGGCATTCACCTTGGAAACTGAAGATAATGATTCTATTCTCAGACATGTTCCTTGGATATTTCACTAGTGTGTACTACAGAGCCACTGATCACATCCTTACATTTAAACTTGCAAGATATTTTTTATTCTAAATCCTATTTTTTCCTCTTTCTAAAAAATAACCTACTTGTGATCTAAATTTGTTCTTCATTTATGGAATTTCAGGATGGCTTCTACTGTGCATACATATCTAGATAGGAAAGATATCCAAATGTTTTGTGTCAATCTGCCTACATTCCAGATGTGTATGTGGTTGTTCGGGAGGCACAATTGTAGTTAATGGAGAGAAAAAAGACTCTTTATACAGCAGATATCTTTCTGCAACACTGAAATAGCTGAAGAAAGATTTACAGTGAAAAGTCGTAAAGCTTCTGTCTGCAGCACTGTTTGTCATTACCGAGTTATCCCTAAGATCCTTGGAGTGTGTGTGTGTGAGAGATAAAAAGATGGTATTTGTAATTAAACTCAGTGTTCTGTGTAGTGGGGGTGGGTGGGAAAAAATAATTTCATTTTGAAGAGTATTTTGATATTTCAAAATTTGGTTTTGTTCTGATTAGGAACAAACCTCCACAATTTTGAAATTGTTGGCAAAAGGAAATAAAGCCATAACTCCAGGGCAGTCCACATGGTAAGCTGCCACTGAAAGCCCTGGGGTTCCCAGCCATGTGGACGGCTGTAGACCAGGCAGGCTGCTAAAGGGGTGAGCTGGCCGGAAACCAGGCAGTGTAGATATAGAAATCAGGCTATATCCAAGAAAGGTTTTCATGCTGCCAAATCAGCAAATTCAGATGAAACTGTGTTTCATCAAAAAATTTCCTTCCAGCTCTACTTTGTAGTGGCTGCAAATCATAGATTCCCTTATAAAGATAGCAGAATGCAACAGCGAGCAGACACCAAGGACTGGATATTAAAACTTTGTGTGTGTAACAGGAAATCACAGCAAAGGTTTTCTTTTGCATTGCATAGTTATGGATTATCTTTTGTGGCTGGAAATTCATAGCAGACCTTTGTGGTTTCTTGTGTCCTGGATTACAGGGAGTTCTGTAAATAGGTTTCAGATGGTTAATACATGACTCTAGAAGTCTCTCTTTAAAGGTAATTATTTTCATAGTTTTAGTTTGATCCTTTCTAACCAGAGAATGACTTATTTGAGCATTTGTTAGTGGCCTCAAAGTTTAACTTAAATAAAATAAAATAGATTCTTCTCAATACTTTTCCCTGGTTTTGGTGTAAATTATTTGACTATTAGAAGAGTGATCCAGAAGCTGATAATGGGGTGAGCGAAATGGCCCTTATTTCTCTTTAGATTGAGTTTGCAAGAAGAAAGTCCAGCTTTCTCAGTTTGGAACATCATTGTAGTAAGCTATGTATGTATGTGTGTATATATATTGACTAAAGATAATAGCATTGATATAATATACTACTGCTAAGACATTTGACTTGATGTCACACACCATTTTGTTTGAAAACTTAGGAGGACACAAAATGGTACACATTAAATAGATTAAAACTTAATTGATAGGTCTCAAAACATAATTGTAATTGGGGAGTTATTGATGGGGTGTGTTTTTAGTGGCATCTTGAAGGGATAGGCTCTTGGCTGTATGCTATTTTAATGTTTTAGCAATTATCTCAAAGAGAACATACAATTATTACTAATAAACTTTGCAGATGATACAAAAATGGGGCAGTGGGAAATAATGATTATAGGCCACTGATACAGTGTGAGCTGAATTTTTTGGTAAGCTGAATGCTGGCCAAAACTCTCTTTTAACATGGTCCGATATAAAGCCATACTTCTAGGAATAAGGAATATAGGCCATACTCTCAGGTTGTGAGACTCTATCCTGGGAAGCAGTGAATCTGAAATCGATAGTGTAATATTGTGGCCAAATGGGCTAAAGCTAGCCTTGGATGTAAAAACAGGGAGAATATTCAGTAGGAGTAGGGATGTTATATTACCTTTTTATTAGGCATTGGTGTAACCACTGTTGGAATGCTGTGTCCACATAGGTGTTCACAATTCAAGTAGGATGTTGATAAATTGAACAGCATTCAGAGAATGGCTACAAGAATGATTCAAGGAATGGAAAACCTGCCTTATAGTAACAGATTCAAGGAGCTCAGTCTGTTTAGTTCCACAAAGAGAAGGTTAAGGAGAGACTTGATGAGTCTTTAAGTTCCTACTACGGAAACATAAATTTGTTAATAAAGAGCTCTTCAGCCTGGTAGGCAAAGGTACACCAAGAGCCAGTGGCTGGAAGTTGAAGCTAGATAAATTCGGACTGGAAATAAGGCACTATTGGAACAATTTTTATGGTAGATTCTCCATCAATGAAAATTTCTAAATTCAGATTAGATATTTTTCTAAAAAATATGGTCTAGTTCAAATGGGAAGTAATTCAGGAAAATCTGATTTGTGTTGTACAGGAATTTGAATTAGATGATCACAGTGCACCCTTTTGATTATAATATATGAATCATCAATTATTGTTACCAGACCCATTTTAACCCTAACTATATATGATACATGGATGTTATTCTTAAGTAAGAAAGTGAGTAGTGCTCCCTTACTGCTTTTTAAAAAGGATGCACTGAAGCCTGTAGCACTGATTTGGCCAAAGACCCTTTTTGCATTTATATTTTTGAAACTTGAATCTCTTCCATGGAATTAGAAATTGCTTTCACATCTGCATGTACCACTGAACTTGCAAAAATCCTTCTTTCTTGTCTGAAGACTGTTAATTTCTTTGCTCCTTCTGTGATTAAAAAAAGGACTTGAAGTTAAACAGTGTCACTTAGGCTAAAAAAAATTCTGTGTAGAGAAGTTATTGCATTAGAAGGGAAAAGATGTTTGAATGAGAGGGCAAAATTGGTAACAATAATAACTTACATTTATGTACTTAAGAAAAAAAGTTTAAATCCTCAACTTTAACTTATAATATGAAAATATCAGCAAATTAATGAAAGTGCCAGTATGTGCCGGATACCGATAAGACTCAGTATCCCTATCGATTGTCTAGTGATGGACTGCAAACCCTTCTAACTCTTGATACTCCAAACATAGATATTACAATACTTTTCTGAAATGAGCTTTTGATATGACTCTACCTCATTCCCCCTGGTTCAAAGAGAGCGGGCAGGTAGTGACATCTTGGAATAAATTGGGGATAACTTTTTGTTTTAGGAAGTGGAGCAAGTAGTTAGGAGGACAGCCATTTTAAACTTGATTCTGACTAACAAGAAGGAAATGGCTTTGAATATGCAGGTTGGCGCTAACTGACTCAGAACCTGGCAGTTAAGAATTCCAAAGTGAATAACTCTTTATGTATAAATCCAGCCTCTTCCACTGTGTACTTGAATGTATGGCGGACTAAGTGCATGGGATGTAAAGCTGATGATTTAAAAGGTAGCCATTATGTATGTATGTTGGTGGGATATAGGCTACCGCATTCTATACATTTTCCCAAAACCACATTTTTATACTTAAAAAAAATCTCTTCCTGTTTTTTTTTTAAAGTGACTATATTCACAACAAGTACTGTAAGCTCATCAGTATCCTCAGGATGCCTACATAGGCTCCTTGGCTGATGCCTCTACAGCTAATACTAGCAGTAATAGTTCACTGAGCCTGCACACATACATGCTTGCGCTCTGATAAGCTCACATGGAGGCTGGATTGATTTAAATCACCAATTTGAATTGTGTTTTCCATTTGTACTGTGCTACTTGCTAATTTGGTGCTTTTTGCTAACGAGGAGAACACGCTATATCTATATACATTTATTTAAGCAATTATGTAGCTTAATTTATATTTATTCAGATTCTTAATTTTTCTATTTTTCACTATCTTAGAAAATGGTGATGCATTTCTTATTTACTGGATGATTAATTTTTTACTTATGATTTATGTAAAGTTCAATTTGTATGGAAATTCAAAATGAATTATAAATGCACCAAAAGAGCATTTTTTTTATTAACTAAAAGTACATTACATGCTGGATACATTAGAAAAACATTTATCAAAACACATTTGCATTTAAAACTAGCTGTTTTTTTTTAAACAAAATGTTATCTGTAATTAGTGAATTGAACTGATTTATTTGGTCAGTATATTCTTCAGAATTTTAGAACTAGTAGATTTCATCCTTTTAGAACTAGTAGATCTCATCCTCTCAACCTGCTTTTTATTTATGGATTGAATGAGAAAAACAAGCTTTCCTTCTTTTCAAACTCCCAGTTGTTTACTTTGAATGAACTCATCGTTGAACTGAACTAACTGAATAAACTGAAATGAAGAAAATGTTTTCACTGCATCTGCAGAAGAGGCTACTGCTGTCAAAAGCCATTTTTGCACTTCAGCAAATTCTGCTTACAGGTGCTTAGCCAGTTCAGTTGTCTGACTTTCTTTAAACTTGTCAGTAAATGTATACTGCTTAATAGTATTTTTGTATTTAATTTAAATTGTTTTAATATATTATAATAAGTTTAGTACTTAGCCCTGCTTGTCAGTTTCAAATTAAATTTTAAATCTTTTTTAAAATGTATTTAATTTTTTTTAAAAAAAAAACTTTTTTCCTTCCCAAATGTATCCACCTTAATACCAGCATTGGTGCTTTCAGTATTCCTCTTGCTCCTCCATTAGCTCTGTATAAGCAGGAACTTTGCAGTAGTAGATTTAAATATTTATCATTCAACTGTTTACCTAGATCCATAGGAACTAGGGGTGCTGCAGCATCTCCTGGCTTGAAGTGGCTCTCACAGTTTGGTTCAGTGGCTCTCAGCACCCCCTGTATAAAAATTGTTCCATCACATCTGCCTACATCATTAGGGAGGTCAGTAGCTGCACAAGGCAAACTTAACCCACTTGCTGCTACTTAACCAACTATTGCTGTTCTGAGATGTTGGGGATTGTGGCAAGGAGAAGTCTGAGCAACGGGATCCTCCTGTGAATTGTGGTTCTGGGGAAGCTCCGTGAAACGAAGGCAACAAAGATGACTAAGTCCTAAGGGCAGTGCCTGGGCAAGGATTCCTGATAATGGCCAGTGCTACTTCACCTTTGTCTGATTGCTACTGGTTCTGTGGAGCACCTGATCATTCTACCTCTCCAACAGAGGTAACATGGAGGGGCAGAAAGAGCACTGATAGTGGCATTAGTAGGGAAGTGTGTAAGGGTGTTCTGGATATGTTTGCCCAGCTCCATTGTCCAAGCATTGTATCATGGCTGACTGTCAAGTTCATGTGCAAGGACAGTCATTCTAGCATTAAGCAATGGTCTGATTGTACTTATCATGGCAACATGGAAACCAAAGAGAGAGAGAGACAGGAAGTCAACAGGTGGTGCTCTTGTATCTACCTATATCTGCAGGTAGCTCTCTTGTTATCTGCAGGAATCAGCTAAACTACAAACGGGGTCCTGTGTGCATTATTATATAGAAAAGTTCAGCTGAAAAGTCCCCAGAATTTATGACAGTACAGGTAGCTGGCAATGTAAAAGCAGTAGTTGGAGATTTAAATATTTTCATAATTTCAACCTTGGCACATACAGTTTGCTCACAGTATGAAACAGAAGCTCTACTATACAATTAGTCAGAACAAAATAGCCTAGTTTTATTCTGATTTTGTTTTCTGCTGTTCCCGTAGATATTTATTCTTGTTGATACAGCTAAAAAAAGACTCAGCTTCTTCAATATGTTATGTGGTGCAGCTGATACCTTGTTAAATAATTGTATATAGTCTCTTGAAATCCTATGTAAAATTTTGTAAATAAGTGAAGGGCTTGCTGTGAAGTTCACCTACTCAAATTACTCCAAGTATGTGTTCGTGTTTGCAAGGTTTAGGACAGGATATTGCAAAGATTTTGCAAGTGCCTTGAGGATCCAGGTTCCATCTTTCTTTTCCTCTTTGGCTTTACTAGTGAATTTCACTTCAGTGCAGGTGAATTGATTAATATATACTAATAAATCAAAGCATTATTGCCTTATGAGGCAAAGTGCTGGCTTTTGTGGGGTGCTGAGATCTATGACATTTTATCACCCTTTGCCAGGGCAAATTCTCTCCTCAGTTTGAAAAGCTTAAAGAGGGTGAATTTCAAGGGCAAAAAGAGGAAATGGACCCCCAACTTCCACCAATTCAGGGAGACCAAACTCCCTTTTGTGCCTTTGAAATCCCACTATTAAAGCCAAATTTAGCACAGGACAGGATGGATGGAGCATGTTCCATGCCTATATGCAAAAAGTTTTTGTTTCATTTTTTCTATTTGTTTAACTTAGTCTTTAAAGCTTTAAAAGGTAAGAAAAGTAAAAACAGTGTCTTACTCAGAGGGTTGAAAATTAGAGTCACAAGATGGTGTGTGAAGAGATCACGCTGTTTCCCAGGGTGGGAATTTTATGGCATCTATAGGTCCAATACTTTCAAAGTGGTGGCATTGTAGTAAAGCCTGCACCACTGTCTGTCAGTCTTTGATTGGCTTTGCAGCTAAGGAGGAGGCTGCTTGCACTTATTTATTTAGTAATGCTTAAAAGCATTTACTATGGTATGTACATGCTTTTATATTTTATAGGTTTCTAATTTTTATAAAAGTGCCGATAATCATTAGCTTAAACACTGCTGCTGTAATGAGAAGGCACATCCTCTTGCTTTTCCCTCATCTCCCTTTAAAAAAAAGAAAGACATTCCTACATGGTGCTCTGAAGATTACCTAACTCTTGACGGGGCAAAGAGCAGCAGATTCCAGAGATGTGGGTCCTCAAGCAAGAAAGTCAGTCTCAGAAAATAAAACAGCCCAGCTGGTTTTAATTACTGTGGTGGGATAGAAGGTGAAAAGCATTTTCTTGGGTAGCCATGGACCCGATCTGTCTAGGACTGTTACCACCACTTGAATGGCACCCAGAAGTGATCAGTGAGTCATTGCAGAGCCTGGAGCAGATTTGCTATGTGCTCATAGCAGACCCCACCCAAACCCCTTCAGTCTCTGCCAGCTGACTTCTTAGGGTACTTCTACACTGAGACAAAAAAAAATCTGTAGCACA
This sequence comes from Sternotherus odoratus, assembly GCA_032164245.1. Classification (NCBI taxonomy): domain Eukaryota; kingdom Metazoa; phylum Chordata; order Testudines; family Kinosternidae; genus Sternotherus; species Sternotherus odoratus. The sequence goes on along the minus strand of JAVMKO010000011.1, from coordinate 13,761,010 downwards.
GAGTATCCAGGCCTGGGTCAGCTGGCTCAGCTCCAGGGCTATAAAATTGCAGTGCAGACATTGACTTGGGCAGGACTCCAGCCCAAGCCTGAATGTCTATGCTGGATTTTTATAGCCCGGCAAGCCTGAGTCAGCTGACCCAGGTCAGGTGCAGCCATGCCATGGGGCTTTTATTGCCATGTAGACGTATCATTATCCTCTTCAAGTATCCTAAAGCAGACTAGTCTGGAGATGATAAAGGTGTGAATGAGTTATGAGGTCTGTGTTAGGCTTTGTCTACACTGCACTTTCGTCAGTAAAACTTTTATAGTCCAGGGGTGTGAAAAAACACACACGAACAACAAAAGTTTTACTGTCAAAAAGCACCAGTGTGCACAGCACTTTGTTGGCAGTTCTCCCGCCAACAAAGCTACCACCTCTCGTTGGGGGTGGATCAATTTTGTTGGCAGAAGAGCTCTGTCCCGTCGACAAAAAGCAGCTGCACTGCACGCCTGTTAGTGGCACGGCTCTAGTGGCACGGCTGTGTCACTAAAAGGTGTGTAGTGTAGACATAACCTTAGAGAGGAGAGATCTCAGTCTCTTGGCTAGTCACCTATGTACAACAGCACTGTGGGCCACCACTGTGCCTTGTCGATCAGAGAGTGGTAATGACTACATTAATGCTATAAGGCTGTGAACCATCTTGACAAAATGCAGACAGCCCCCCATCGCAGATAAGCAAACACTGCCTTTTCCCATTCATCTCAACACTTTCCGTGGCAGACAGTCATCACTTTTGACTTGTCGAGATTAAATTGAAGCCAGTTTCTTTCAACCAGATCCCTATCTTGGTCAGATACTGGGAAAGTAATGCGGCTGTGTGGTAAATCTAAGTTCGATGACAGGAGAGACAGAATGAGTATTGTTGATGTGATCACTTGATAACTGCAGGACAAGCATAATATTTGAATTAGTTCTGAGCAGCTGTTCTGTAAAATGGTAAATTCTAGCTGTACTAGGAAAAAAAGATGCACTAGAGTGAGAGACTTTTTTGTGTGTCATTTGTCTCTGCCTTGGGGAAATGAAATTCCTCTGAACATGCCATGGCTGGAGCCAAATAGACAGGAAAAGGCTTAAATCGCCCACTTGCTAACACAGACACCCATGTGCGCATGCTCACACATAAAACAATGCAACTCCTAGAACTAGAGGATGGGGAAGGGAATTCCCAGCAAGTTTATTGTTCAGACTTCATTACTCATTTCTTTCTATTTAATTGTATTGATAAAAAATAAAGTAGTATACACTACCTAGAAAATTAGTGAAAATTTAAAGTTAATGGTCAGATATAAATAAATTTAACTTCCTTCTAGGAGTCACTATTCTGAAGGTCAGGGGTTGGTGATTCCTATGTCAGCTTCCTTGAGAATAGTTCAATTTAAGTATTTTCTCCTCCTGTATTTTGTTTAAATTGAAGTGACGTAAATAAGAGACTTGCTCCTCCCTGGTGTACTATTTTCTTTGTCCCTTATTGTTTAAGCCTAGAAATTACATCTGAGTCATTTTGTGTTCAGATGACAAAAACTATGTTTTGCATTTCAATTACATTAAATCCTTAAGTTACTTCCTTTCTTAAATTGTCCAGGCATTTAAATTCTCAAACTTTCCATTCTGCCTCCTTGGTATTTTTGAGGAATAGAAGAGCATTCAACTATCTCCACTACAGAGGCTTCTGAGTGGCAATCTGTTTCTTAATAATACTGATCATATTACACAAAGGATGATTTTTCATTGTCATGTATTTCATATGAAGGTACAATGCTTAAAGTGAGGTTCTATCTGCCAGAAGTCAAGCAGAGTTGATTTTTCAAAGGAAATTAAACCAATAGTGAAAGGTTCTTTAGCCATATAAATAAAAAGAAAGTAAGGAAAGAATAAGTGGGACCACTTAAGCACCGAGGATGGGGAGGAGATTAAAGATAATCTAAGTATGGCCCAACAGCTAAATGAACATTTTTCCTCAATTTTTAATTAGAGTAATCAGGAGCTTGGAGACAGTGGCAGGTGGGTACTGTGAATGAAGAAATGGAAGTAGGAATTACTACATCCATGGTGGAAGCCAAACTCAAACAGCTCAATGAGACCAAACTGGGGGTCCCAAGAATAATTAACAGCAAGAATATTTGCTATAAACTGAGGACTTATCAGTTGAAAGTGACAAAAGAAGAGAAAACCGGGGTGTATTGATTGATGACAGGATGACTATGAGTCACTAATGTGATGCAGCCATAAAAAAAGGCTAATGGAATCTGTGGCAGGGCAGGGGTAAAACCCCCTAGAATGCCTTGCCTCTCTAAGTTAAAACCCTGCTTGCAGGCAGGAGACTGAGGAAAGGGGCTGGCCCTAGCCACCGGAAGGCGCAGCTGCAAGCCCTAGCGAGGGTTAATTCACAGAGCTTGGCTGGGTTGAAAGGCTACAGCTGGAGCTGGGGCTGGAGGCAGGAGGGATTATAAAAACCCTGACTCATAGTCAGGGAGGGGAGGGCCCTGCCAGGGAGAGGAAGGCTGTAAGGCTGTCTGCATGCTGTGGGAAAGGTACCTCAAGTGCCTAGAGATCTGAGGCCCGAGATTGTGGGGCCACTGTTAGGGGATTGTGGGGAGCACTGGTTGTTTCACTGAAGCCATAAGAAGCACACCGTAAATAAAGGACACTTGGGTGCAGCACTAAAAGCAGTGTCAAGACCTTTATTAAGAGTGAAGAGAACGCAGGGCGGCCCGGACCCTGTGACACAATCCTAAAATGCACCAGGTGAATAAAGATAGTGAAGTGTGATTACCATTATACACTGGCGAGACCTCTTCTGGAATACTGTGTGCAATTTTGGTCTCCCACTTATAAGTAAGATCAACTGGAACAGGTACAGAGGAGGGCTACTAGGATGATCAGAGAAATGGAGAAACCTATCTTAAGAGAAGGGACTTAAGGTGTTTGGCTTGTTTAGCCTTCCAAAATGAAGGCTGTGAGAGGATACATGATTGCTCTTTAGACAGATAGACCACAGAGAGAAACAGCAAAGGAGGAGAGGAGTTATTTAAGATCAGGGTCAATGTTGGCACAAGAACAAATGGATATAAAGTGGCCATCAACAACAGAATTCTTTCTGAAGTGCTGACTGGTGGGTCTCATCCACATGCTCTGGGTCTAACTGATCTCCGTATTTGGGGTCAGGAAGGAGTTTCCGCCCAGGTCAGATTGCCAGAGTTCCTGATGGGTTTTGCCTTCCCCGGCAGCATAGGGCATGGGCCACTTGCTGCTTTGAACTAGAATAAATGATGGACTCTCTGTAACTTGAAGTCTTTAAATCAAGATTTGAGGACTTCAGTAACTCAGCCAGAGGTTTTGAGTCTATCAGTAGGTGAGCGAGGATCCGTGGCCTGCAATGTGACAAAGGACAAACTAGATGATTATGATGGTCCCTTCTGACCGTAAAGTCTGAGTCTCTCTTTCCATAAAATTCACACAGGCTCCAACTGTCCTGGTAAATAGTGTTCCTTATCGGCTTTGGTTAAAGTTTTCTAGGAATTGGCTGATAACCCTTATGGTGGAGATTTTAATATTAGCTTTATTTTTGAGAAATAGGTGAGATATCTGTGATAGCAAGAATATCTGGCAGAAAAAAAGAGGCATTTGTTCAATTCAGCTGTTGTAACTGAACTCAGCAGATTTTATTTTCCAGGTATACAACTTTCCGGATACTGTAGTTCAGGACCTTGGATTTGACCATGATTTTTTGCTTCACACTCCTGCGTCCTGTTACTCTTCTCCTCCAAAGACTATTGGGCTATGTGCTTCTATGGATAATCTCCCATCCAGAAGCAGCTGGGAAAGAGACACAGTGGTACACTTCACCAGCTATTGTTGAAAGAGTGGAGCAGAAAGTGACAGGAAATTGTGTGGCTGGAGAGAAAAGAATAGCGGTGACTTCATTCCCAACCCCCCTGGACCCAAGCAATTGGGGGGGGGGGGATTGAGACCAAAGTGCTTTAATAATATAATGCCATTATATCAATCAGTAGTACACCGTCCCCTGAAATTCATGTCTGGCCTGACTATCTCAAAGGATATAGCAAAAAATACAGGGGGTCAATAAAATGAAGGAAATTATTGGTAATGGGAAAACTTCCAGTTGAAAAAAGTTTGAAAAGGCTGCACTGTTAGGTTTGGAATAGAAAAAGAAGAGGAGGCATTAGAGAGCGAGCTCATATAACAAATGAATAATATAGAGAAGGTAAATCAGGAACTACGTTTACCCTTCTCATAATACAAAAACAAGGAGACATCCAGTGAAATTGAAAGCAAGTGTTTAAGTCTTTTCAGGATCAGGGCTCTAGTTTGTTTTCCAGTCCAGATAGTTTCAGTGAGATATAATCAATCAACTGTGAATGGATGCATTACAGCTGGTCAAATAGTCTAAAAGCCTGTTCACAAACATTTGCATGGTTGAACCTTTGTTCATACAGTTGCTCTTGCAGCAAATTTTGGGCCTGTAGCCAAAATATGTTCAGTCAAGAAATGAAGTATTTAGGGAAATAGTTTTTAAATATTAGGTCACCCAATCATGGAGCAGAAACAATACTATGCGACCAATCACAGACAACAAATTTCCGAAATGTTCAGTATGATGAATAACCTTAATGTGCAGTTCATGGATAATCCATTAGCTAAAATTTGTTCACACAAATGGTTTGATGAACAACTACTGATAACTAACAAATTAGTATCAGAGGGGTAACCGTGTTAGTCTGGATCTGCAAAAGCAACAGTCTTGTAGCATTTTATAGACTAACAGATGTTTCAGAGCATAAGCTTTTGTGGGCTTTTTCGTGAGTCTTCACCCAAGAAAGCGTATGCTCTGAAACATCTGTTAGTCTATAAGGTGCTACAAGACTCTTTGTCGTTTTAACAAATTCAAGAGAACCATGATTGATTTGTGGGTAGTTTGAGGGTGGGGGAAATTGCTATATTAATTGACTACATTATTTACAAATAGTTTGCCCAGCTTTGGTATTTATCAGTACAATTTCTTTGTCATTCTTACAGTAATAATAGTTTTTGACATACCATGTAACTTATTAAAAAAATTGTCTGAACTCCTCTGTCCTGTGTGTTGCAATCTCTGTTTTTAGAGACCTCACCCCTTTTTTGCTGAAGGTAATTGTGTGCATAATTGGGAGTTTTTACATACTCATACTGAGTGGTCTCTAAATAAAGATCAACACCAATACAGTAAAACCTCCATTTAACAGACTAATTTGGGCGAGGGGGTGTCCGTTAAATGAAAAAGTCCGTTATTTAATAATAATAATAAAAAAACAAGCTGTCGGAGCAGCAGCCCGACCGCCACAGGGTCGGGGCGGCAGCTCCGCAGCCCGCCCGCTGCCAGGACCCGGGTGGCAGCCGGGAGCAGTCAGCCAGCCCGCCCGGGTCCAACCCACGCGGCAGCCGTCAGCCAGCCCGCCCGGGTCCTGGCTGCTGGGACCCGGGCGGCAGCGGGGAGCCGGCAGCCAGCCCGCCCACTGCCTGGACCCGGGCGGCAGCGGGGAGCCGGCAGGCAGCCCGCCCGCAGCTGTGACCCGGGCGGCAGCCAGGAGCCGGCAGGCAGCCCGCCCGCTGCCTGGACCCGGGCGGCGGCCGGGAGCTGGCAGCCAGCCCACCGGCTGCCTGGACCCGGGCGGCAGCGGGGAGCCGGCAGCCAGCCTGCAACAAATGGATTTCGGATGCATCAGACTTGCTTAGAAATTTTGTCCGTTGCATCCGAAGTCCGTTAAATTGAGGTCCGTTAAATCGAGGGTTTACTGTATATGAGTATCACAGTTAGTAAAATGGAATGAATGAATGAATAAAATCTCTGATAATGCAACGGGGAATATTGTGAACAAAAATCAAAGGGAAACCCTGGTAGCAAGCATGATGTCACTATACATAAATAAGAAAGTAGCCGAGAGAAATTAGAGTTTTTAGTATACTGTTTCATGGGAAATAATGGCAGCGGTGACACCATAAACTTGCTAACAAATGCAATAGAATGAGTTAAGACAGATCTGTGTCAAGTAACCAAAGCATGGTGGACAAGAAAATGCAGGGAGACAAAAAGATTCTGGGAGCTGGAAGACCCTAGCCAAAAATTAGAACGTTCATGTTGGTTTAAGCTACCTTGTTAGTATGTAGTTGGCAATACACACGTATTTAATGTTTTTAAGATCTGTTCTACAAATTCTACATGCCGTTGTCTGTCAAAATGAATTTATCTGACTGTTAGGTCAAAAATAGGGCTTCTTCGATATTAAAGAAATAGAAATGATCATCAAGTTTTTATTGAAACCATATGTATTTGGTAAGCAATACCTGAAATACAATATTGAAAATATTGTGTCCAATGTATAGCAGTATTAGGTAGTTCATAGAATAGTGCTCATAAAGTTTTCAAATGTGACTGCAGCTTCCCGTTGTTCTGAGATTCATTTTTGTACATAAAGCAGGCACTGAGAAAAGTGTTTAGTATGTACGGCCTAATTTCTTCAGAGGTTGATGAGAGAATGTATTGTCTGTCACAGATGGACAAGTCCTCCCGTGTCTTGAGTTCTATCACTTAGATGCCAAAGATGCCTTGTGATTATGGTATAGTCCTCTGCTTTTACCTTTATTGATTGGTCACTCTACTGTCTGGAATTAGCAGCAGAGTGACCAAAGGGTTATGTGTCGTACTGACAGTTTTAGATTATCCACAAGAGGAAATAACTAGTATCCAAAGCTACCATGAACTGAGTCCCCCTCCCCCCGCTCCATTGAAGGCACTTTGACATTCTCTCCAAAATTTAAACACAGCTGTAACTAACTAATTTGATTTCTAATAACTACTTTCCACACAAATTCAGTAGCGATGGGTTAGGGCAAAGAGAGGTTGAAATTTATCTGCTCTGCTTTTCCCTTAATGTCATCCTCTCAACAGGGAGCTCTCACCATTCTTGACATTTGACAATTGGCTTTGTGTCAACCATGGCAAGAGCTCCCTCTTGAGATTGACAACAGAGGTTCTTGTTTAATTAGCTAGCAGAGAGCTGCCTGACAGACTGTACCTCCCTCAGTCCCCAAAATGAGATGCCGTTAATCTCCTGCAATATAGAGTACATGGGAGCATGTTCTTCTCCAATATGTTTGTATAACTCTTAGTAATACTAATGAGACGTGCGTGCTTGTATCAAAGGGCAAATAGCTAACTCTGCTCCAGAGTTCTGTCCTAAATTAGGTTCTTCCAGTGAACAGTGTAATTGCAGCCTTCAGCTAGCTGTTTTTTATATATTATATTTTTCAACCATTCCATTATTTCCTCTCCTATTTAGTAACATTGTAACTGTCTAAATGTTTTGGTAAGAAGTCAGCTACAGAAATGAGCTAGAGCCATATTTGTCAAGTAGTCCCATTTAAACTCTTTAAAACAGGAAGCTGTGTGTAAGGCTTTCTGGGGAAAATATATCTCAAAGGGCGTTTGAGAAGACTAGACACTGATTCTCCTGGACTCTAGGTTGAAAAATCATAGTTCATTTGTGTCCATGTGGGCAGATGTTTCTCCCACGGCCCCTCTAGCTCAACAGAAAATCACTCAGACCCATGCATCACTTGAAATCTCTACTACCACCACGATATTTAAAGGATTTGTATTTATAGTTATAATTGATAGCTACTGTTTTGACAGGCAGACAGATTTCTCCTCCCAGTGGCTTCTTGTGATTGGCCTCCAGTGGACCTTAATGTTAACAGAATTCTCCCGAAAAGAGTCTACAAACTAACAATAAATCTCTAGGGAATGATGTTAACCACATTCTGCTATGTCTAATTAGAAATGTTCAATAGCTCCATGGTTATGGCCATGGAGGGGAAGGTATTTTTTATCATGCAGCCTGATTTTGACAGTTAAAAATGCAAAAGCATCTATTATTTATTATACTGAAACACATCTTTCAAATGATAACACAACCAATGTTTTGTTGTTTTTTGCTTTGTTCTGCATTTCACCTAAAAATGTCACATATACAAGAGATTGTGGGGTTGGAATTAGTAATGGCTAAACCATAAACGTTCACTGTGGATCCTAATGTGAATCTTCTAACGTCTTCTCCTTGCCTATACTATCCTGCTTTTCCTAGCTATCTTCCCCTTCCTCCAAACCAATCACTGGAAGGAGGCTCAGGAGCTCTGTTTTTCCTGCGCCCACGGCAAGCCTGAGCTGGGGGAGGAGGCAGGGCCAGGGCAGGAATGGGAGGAAGGGGTTGGAATGGGGGATGGGGAAGGGGTGGAGTTGTGGGGGGAGCGAGCCCCCAGTGGTTCCGGGGCAAGTTAGCGCCTCTGCTAGCAAGCACCAGTTCCAGGCACCTATAGTCTCTGGCCACTGGCTGGCCCCATCCCCTGCCTGGACTCCGGCCTCGGGGGGAAGAGTGGCAGAGTGACAGTGGGAAGCAGGAGAAGCCCTTGGGGGTGGAGCATGGGTTTGTTTGGGGAGGCACAGCTTCCACTGGCCTTTGATGCCCGTGGCCCATGTGCAGCATCACTTATTGGACCATCCAAATGACTAAGAATAAATGAATTCCAGTTCTGTTACTTTTCTACAAAATCAGATCTAAATATTTTAGTAGAAATAAATACAGTTATGGGGAATGGATGTGAGTGCACATAAAAATAAGGCAATGACAGGACTGAATGAGGCCAAGTACATATGAGCAGATTCTTTGCAAGCCTTATTCTCTTTACTCTCCTGGCATGTTTCAGTCTTGACCCACAAGAAGTTTGTGATTCCACCTCTGCGTGCTCTGAGCAGAGGTCGCCAGTGGCGTTTAAATGTGTCAGATTATGTTAACGTTGATATATAAGTAAATGTTCAGTGAGAACTAGACTTAATACCGCCAACCTCATTCCTGTTTGTGACTTAATCCAGATTTACCACAAAGGGGCGGGGGTGGGAGGAAATAAACACAACAGCATACTAACTCACTTCGGCACTCAGCCACTAACCGAATATTAGACATCAGCATGGTAAGCAGCTCCTAGAGTGCCAAAATATTAGGGAGGGCTTCCAGTGAAATCTGCCTAGCGTTGTAGTGGCCTGGCACTGAAATCTCTCAGGATGCTCTTGTTATTGGCCTTCTGATGGCAATAAGTAGGGGGCTTTAGTGATGCCTGATACACAGCCTAGTTGTCAGCTGTATCTATTCTGACTCTGCCTACCCCCATGCACATGCCCAGAGTCTTGTTAAAATGTACTAGGTATCACAGCTGATATGTTTTTCTGACCACAGATTTCATATTCATTATATGATGCATTTTAGGAGTTAACACTTAAATTTAACAAAGCCCTTTAAAAACAATAAGGAGCATTTTCAAAGTAACATAAATGACTGAGGCGGCTAAATCCCTTTTCAAAAATTACTTTTAGGCATTTAAGAGCCCAACACTTATTGAAAGTCAGTGGAACTTGGTTCCTCCGTGACTAAGTAATTTTTGACTGTGGGACTTAGATGCCTTTGAAAATGTTATTCCTGGGCTACCACAGGGATTACATTTGCAAACTCCATATAGGCTAATATCTAGAACAAAATTCGCTTTCACTTTAGATGTAATTACTTGCCTGTGTGATTGAACAAAAGGGGGCGGGGGGAATCAGCCACTGGTATGGGAAAGGAAGAAAATATAAGACTATATGGGAGAATGATAGTTACACAGTCTAGTGGACAAGCAAATAGAACTTGGTGGATTGGACAGACTATAAATCAATTTCTGATTCCTCTGGTCAAGTTGTAAATCATAGCTGTGCCACAGCACTGTAAGCTTTTACTTGTTGATATGCTTGATGTGGGGAAAACACTGCTTGGAATGGGTGCCCCTTACAAGAAAGAAAGAAAAAATGTTAATTCAGAGATCCGAGCACTAGCTTGTGCTGAACGTGAAAATAGAAGCAAGGCCACCATTTGATGTCACAGATTTCCTACAGTTAAGTTAATATCACAGGAAAGCACCACTTAGTAAAGGCACAATTCCCACTCCCCCCAACCACCACTTCCGTACAATGTGAACACATTATCACTTGCCAGATGCTCCCAAAATAAATATCTTAAACTGTCCTTATCCTTAATAACCACCCTTTATCCCTAGTATTTACATAGCTAGAGAAGCTAATGAGAGTTATTCCATGCAACTGATTCAATAGACTGACACAGTGCTTTTGCAGATGGCCTGTTCTAACAAAGAAGACCTGAGTAGGAGAGTGCTTTCAGAGGTCTCTTCCTTTCTGGCTCTGGTGGAACCACTATATTGCAGAGGTGTTGCTCTGCTTTTGGTGATGGGGGTAGAGGTGCCCTACTAGATAAGCATTTCCTATTGCCAATTCACAGAATGCAATACAGTGCTCACTGCTGTCTAAGTTGAGGACAAATTCCACATTTAAAGGAGGGATTTGAGGCATATGGGGTAAGGATGATGATGATGATTCTGGAGAGAAAATTGTAGGGGACCTGTTGAGGCCACCGTTAGTCTGCAACATCTGTGGAAAAGAGCTGAATCTCAGAAGACTAGATGGCGTACTGTGACTGATTGCATCACAAAACCCCCCCTTGGGGCTGCCAACTGATGTGCCAAGACTACTCCTGCCCCTGCTTTCCTGCCCTGGCAGCTTGGGACTCCAGAGACTCTCCTGGTTTGAGCCAGGTCCGCTAGCCTGCTCCAAACCCAGACCCAGGTCTGAACCACGTTCCCTGACAGCTGTAAGCTTACCTTAAAGCAGGTTAAAAAGTGTTACTGCCTTTAGCACTCAGTTGCTCAACTCACAATGGGGCCCAAACCCTAAATAAATCTGGTTTGCCCTGTATAAAGCTTATACAGGGTAAACTCATAGATTGTTTGCCCTCTATAGCACTGACAGAGAGAGATGCACAGCTGTTTGCCTCCCCAGGTACTAATATATACTCCAGGTTAATTAATTAATTAAAAAGTGATTTTATTAAGTACAGAAAGTAGGATTTAATTCCAAGTAGCAACAGACAGAACAAAGTAAATTACCAAATAAAATAAAATAAAACATGCAAATCTATCTCTAATACAGAAATAAAACTGAATACAGATAAAATCCTCCCCCTTAGATTTTTCAGTGAGCTTCCTTTTACAGAGTAAACTCCCTCTAGTCTGGGTCCAGCTATCACTCACACACCCCTGTAGTCACTGTCCTCTGTTCCACTTTCCTTCAGGTATTCTTGGGGGTGGAGAGGCTATCCCTTGAGCCAGCTGAAGGCAAAATGGAGGGGTCCCCCAGGGGTTTAAATGGACTTTCTCTTGTGGGTGGACACCGCTCCCTCCCCCTGTGTAGAATCCAGTCACAAAATGGGGATGTGGAATCACATGGGCAAGTCACATGTCCATGCATGACTCAGGTCTTGCAGGTAGCAGCCAGTGCCCACATGCTACCTTGAAGGTCCTCAGATAGACTTTTCATGTGTATTGGAGCCTCCCTAGATCTTTTGTCTATTAAGTGCTTCTTGATCGGGCACTATACTTGCACATTCCTTTCTCAAGAAGCTGACCAAATGCTTGATGCAAGTATGCAGCCCATATTCATAACTTCGAACACACAAATAGTACATGCATACAAATAGGAGGAATAGATTCACTACATCCTAACCTTTACAGAGAGATGTTACATGGCATATGTAGCATAAAACAAATTCCAGTTATATCATATATCCATTTATAAGTATATCCCCACAAAGCCTTATGGAATGCACCGTCACAGGGTGTATTTGTTTATCTGATACTAGAGCTTGTATTGTGTCCAAAACACCAACATCAGGAGATCTTTAATCCTAGATGACCATTTTTTATTGCTTTTCACATGGATGCCACCGTATTAAGCTTCATTGTGTAATGTAGATCTTGCATTTGACAAATAGCTTCTGAATTTCATCCTCTGCATTTAGTATCAATATTTGTCAAGTACTTCAGAAAAGAGACCTCTCAGAAGATTTGATACTAGGAGTTTCTTGACCGACCCTTAAAGGTAGTAACAATTTTGGGAGGCAAGCATTTGTATAAATGCTATTAAATATCCTCTCTGAACTCGGTTTGCTTCATTCTATTAATGCCTTTGAATTTACCTAATCAGCAGCATGTAAAAATAAACACTTCAAGATTTGCATGTTCCAATGGAAAAGTTCTCTGCTGTGGCAACTTTTGAGGCAAAAGTCTTTTTCTTTCTAGAAGAACTTCAGTAGGAAAAATATTGTACTATTGGTTTATTTTTTCAGTGAATTCAGAAGGCAGATAGTATTGGATGTAGAAAGTTACATGGAATATGGAGGGTTAATGGTCTATGGTCTTAATTTTAAATTCCAGTAAATATGGTTTCAGCTTTGATCCTATCAGGACTAATTCCTTTGTCACTCTACTAATTAATTCAGCATGCTGGAGAAAAGATGCTAATTTAGGCATCAAAGAAGTGGAGGGTGGGTTTTTTTGTGTGTTTTGTTTTTAATCAGAGTTGTTAAAAAGATAAGTTTTACTCCCATTAGACTGAATCTGAAAGCTCAGACATTTTGGTCTTGTTCCCAACAGTTGAATATAATAAAAAATATGTCCTTGTTTCTCTCAAAATTGGCATAAAAAACCAGCAGCAACTAATATTAGTGTTAATAATATAGGCTTCTTTAATGAGACTTCTTCATCCTTAATAAAGAAATCTTCTGAATATCAGCTTTTTCTGCTTAACCTTTCCTTTTTCCCATTGCCTGTAATCAGCTAAACCCCATTGTTTTATTACTGCAATTGAACTCTCTCCAAAATGGATTTGAAGATGGTTAGCATGAGCATACTTTGATTTACCAAAATGTAGATGAATTTAGAGCTTAATTAAAAAAATTCACATCAGATTCATAGTTACAGAAAATCTAATACATTGACCTGGACTGCACATGACTAAATTCATTAGCCTGTGGCCAGATCAGTTTTCTCTTTCTGCAGATAGTTTCAGCAGCCCTATGAATGCAGAGTTTGGTTGTGTTTATTGCTTAGAACTACTTCCATTTGCAAATAATTCTATGCTCAGTGCAACTTTTGAAGTGATCCAAGACAGGTTGAGTGGGTTTGAGAATCCCAAGATGTCTATGTAACCACTCCCTGCTGGCAAAAGAAACCAAATCTGCTTAGGGGTTGGCTACACTTGCAAGTTAGATCGCACTAAAGCCGCCTAGTGTCCTCTAGCTCACTCCCCGTCCACACTGGCAAGGCACGTAGAGCGCTCTGACTCCATGGCTCGAGTGCTCCTGGTAACCCACCTCAGCGAGAGGGATAACATCTGATGCATATTGACTGAGATGCCCCAGCGGCAGTGTGAACGTGGTGTTGAATTACTGCGCGCTGATTGACCTCAGGTAACATCCCATAATCCCCTTAAGTTAAGTGGTCACTCTTGTCATTATTTTGAACTGGCTGTAGGAATGCGGATATGCCCTTTCAAAGTTCCATTTCCGACATCCAGCATGCTTCTCTGCTTCAGGGCAAAGCAGCCATTACTGAGGAAAGTTGCTTGCTTTGAGTGAGTGAGTGAGAGAGAGAGGTGGGGGGGAGGGGAGGTCCTGAATTTAGAAGACAGCATGTTGACACACTCTCAGTACCCCAAAAACCCACTCTCTCTCCCCCCACTTACACACACCACACTCCCTGTCACACTCCACCCCCCACATTTGAAAACCTCTTTGTAGCCACTTGAACGCTGGGATAGCTGCCCATAATGCACTGCTCCCAATGCAGCTGCAAATGTGGCCACACCAGTGAGCTTGCAGCTGTCAGTGGGGACAGACTGCAGCACTTTCCCTACTGCGCTCCCCGAAGGCAGGTTTAACTCAAAGTGCTCTACATCTGCAAGTGTAGCCAAGCCAATACAGATCCTAGTGCTCCCTCATAGCAACCTTTCTTAGTTTGTGGAAAGGGTAGTGCCAGGCATGAAAGAAAAGGAAGGCGAGTAGATGCCTTTGCTGAACGGGGGCAATTATTCTCTCTAGTGCTTTATTTTAAACTATGACTGACTTGCGCTTTATAGTTGAGTTGTGTGCATTTGTTCTCCAATCGTGAGCTGCTTCTCCTGAGACCTGCTACATATTCTCTATGGTATGGTAGCTTCAGTAAAATCTTTTCTCCCAGTAATACTGTGTGGCTTGCTTTTAGGTATGTAGAACAACACTACAAATATAAAACTAGTATTTAATTAACATTTCTGTTAAAATAAATATAAACATAAAATGAGTCCAGACAGTAATCACAAGCAGTTAATCTGACTCACTAAAGATCTTTACAGCAATGTCTAATACCCTGTAAAAGTGTATGTATGAAAGTAATTAATCAAAGCACAGCATTGCTTCTAGAGAGTATTTCTTCTGCTGTAAAGCTGAGTGATAAAATAACTTAAAACACACGGCAGTAGCAGCAGTTAATAAGCTTTTTATAGTCCCTGTGTGGACCTGAATATCATACCTTATTAGTATCTTTATCTTTCCTACTCACCCATCTTACTTGCATTCAGATTTAATTTTGAGGGTTATTTTTATATTTGTAGTCTTTCAGAGTGGAGCTGCTTTAATAATCTCAGCCTGGGTTTTTTGTTCCTCATTTGCTGTGAAATGGGTGTTTCTGTTATATACACTTTACAAATCGCTCAAAGCTTTTTTCCAAATCATTTCTCGAGATGCCCTGGCCATGCTGGGATATGTGCATACAGTATTTGGTTTTTTCATGACTTGGACTAGTTGAATTATTTTTCTTTCACCACAGCTGTTTGCAATTCCATTCTTTATTAGCTGCAGTGACACCTACCGATAGGGGGAACCTAATTAACTAAAGAATTCCCAATTGCGGAATTTAGCTAGCAAGCTGCTTGGGACTCTACCCAGCAGATGTTTCTCCTGCTTAGAAGGGTGGGGACTTTATAGACTTCCCTGCTTTTTAATCCTTGAAGCAAATATCAACACATTTGAGATCTGGAAACTCACTGTTCAACACAGAAATGAAATGTTGCCATGACCACAGTTTTAGGTCTTGCATTTAAGACATTTTCCCCAGGAACAACAAGGCAGGACCATAAAGCAGTAGGTTTGCTTTTGTCCTTGAAATCTTGAAATTTAAAAAGGGATGAAGACACGGACAGAATGAACAGTCCGGTAGCATATTTTTTTTCACAATCTCTTGACATTCAGATATTAGAAATATAAACATTCCCTCTTTATATACCAGAACCAATAATATAGTCCTAAATAGTCCAGTAAGAAATCACACATCTGGTATTCAAAGAGTTGAGTCACTCAATGTTTTTAATGGAAAATACCTTAATTATTCTCAGGACGTTGGTGATTTCTTTCAATGGGTAAAGCTAATACTAGCAAAGGGAAATCCATCTGAGTAATACAACATGTTTTCAAGCATAGTACATGGGCTTTCACATGAGGATGACTCACTCATTTTCATCTTTCTGAAGGCAGATCACATAAAGAAAATCCCTCTCTACTTCTGCATGCAGGAGTAGTGTGCTCAGAGCATTTGGAATATTGCCTTTGTATAGTGAAAAGCATACTAACGATTCTACGGCTACAACTTCCTTCACAGGCATAACAGCAGGTAATCACTGTATTACGTAGGACACACAAATGCATAACTTTACTACATGGCTTTTTCCCCTCTATTATTATTTTAAGTGGTTTCATTCCACACAAAACAATCTAAGCAGATGCACACAATCTATTCACTTTTCAGGTCTTCTAAGTATATTCCTCCCTTTGATATGTAAGTTTCTGAATAAGTAAAAATTCTGTCAGATAGTACCTTAAGAGAATTTTGCTACATACAGTGTAATGGAAAGAGCTTTTAAAGATTGGCATGCAATAAATTTAGTTACTAATGGTTTTAGTCGGGTATCAATCATTTTAATATAAAAAGCAGGTTTTACTGTAATCCAGTTATTTGTTGTCTGTAGATTTTGTAAGCCTCGAGGCCAAAAGCCATTCACTTTTCACAAAATTTTCATCTTAACTTGATTAATACCATAACAGTAGTTACAACAGCTTTGTTCCCATACATTAAACTCAGTGGGAGTTTAGAATCAGGCCCAATGTGAGGTTAGTGAGGAAAGAATTTTGTCCGCAAAATGTTAGAGAAATATTAAACCTGGAATGCACAAAATTATGCAAAATTACAATAAGTAGAAGTTAATTTCATCAGCATATGTCTGTGGTAATTTAGAGCACATCAAAGAACACAGACCTTTGCAAATACCATAATTTTCAGGGCGTGGTGTGTACATGAAGTCAGAGAAGATGCTGGATATTTTGTGGTTTTTTGCAATACATATAGTTTTTTTAATTGGTGTTTGGATGTGTGTGTATTTTTAATACACAAACACACACACACACACAGGGTCTCTCTCCCTTAATGTCCATGCTGGATTTTTCCTGTTCTGAAAAACATCGTAATAATTAACAATAATAATAAAAATAGTAATAAGGAATAGATTTTTAAGAGTTTAGTAATTAACGGAAGGCCAAAATTAGAACATTTGCCCAGCCTTAGGCAACATATTGTGTATTTAGTATGGAAGGTAAATCTTGTAAGCCCACACAGCTCTAGAGTGAAGTCAAAAATAGCAGAAAAACTTGTTTTCATCAAGACCAAGCCACATTGCCAGTTTATAATTATATTTGACCGTACCAATTTGTGGCAACAGCCGCTATACTAGCAGACACAATGTTTGTGCAAAGAGATGTCAAACTGTCAGTTATTACAAACAAAATTTTAATTTTTTTTTTAAATTCCTTTTGTAAGCAACAAATAATACCCCGACTTGAAAGTCAGAGGGGCTCAATCTGTTTTTTTTTAAATATTTTTGTATGCTACATACCTAACTTTACCTCCCTAACAGCAATACAAAATCTATAAATACTCAAGACAAATACTCGGCTCCACCAAGCCGCATTTGATACTATGGGGAAACTGTAGGCAGGAAGAATACAAACAAACTGGCAAAGTCAGCTCAGGGCCAAGACTCAAGAGCTAATACATCCTCTCTTGAGGATACTGCCATGAGAGATCTTTAGTGAATATGCAGGTGCTGGAAAAGCCATCTCTTCCTAGCTGCAACGTTCTCCCCTCAGATTGTGGGAAACTCCCCATCACGTGTATGTGGCTCCACAGTCTCTGGAGACCACAGGAACCTAGAAGCTGATAATGGAGCCAGAGTGTAGACTTTCCGCTTGTGAAGAGTACAATTATGGAATTTAATGATTCTGATAGCACCATAGTGAGATGGGACAGTAGAAGGCAAACCAAATATGGCTGGTGTGTGTGTGCTTGGAACAGGGATCCCTGAAAAAGTGGCATGTATTTTCTGGAGCAGCAGGCCATTACTGCTTTAAATAGGACTTGGGGCGGTGGCTGCTACTGCAGAGATGTGGGGAAGACTAAGATGAGGTATGTACAGACCAGGGCCGGCGACAGGGGGGTACAATGGGTAGAGCTGTACCGGGCCCCGGACAGGGGGCCCCCTGAAGTCCGGGGACTGGTACACAGCTCTACTCGTAGTCGTCGCCCCTGGGCACCGCACTGCATTTCCCCGGCTGTGTCCGGCACCGCGGCCGGCTGCCTCCAGAGACCTTCAGCCGCTGCTCGTCCCGCACCCCCCCCAGGAGCCGCCCTGAGGCACCCCCGGCTCCATCGCCGCCCCGGCGGCTGCAGAGGATGGCGGGGCGCGCCGCTCCCGAGGCACCCCCATCTGCAGCGCTTCCCCCGCCCACCTGCAAGAGCCGGGCCAGCCCTTGGCGGGGGGGGTGGGAGGGCCCCACAAATGCTCAGAGTAGGGGGGGCCCAAACGCTCAGAGTAGGGGGCCCCAAATTTTCTGTCGCCGGCCCTGGTACAGACCCACCCACCAATATTCCAGTCTCCCACCTCGTTCCATTGCTAACCGCCACCCTGGAGCTCTTCTGTATCCTGTACCAGGGAGGATCAAGTCCTCTTGGCTGGCACCTCTGCTGCTTTCTCCCTCCTCCTCCACCATGTCTTTTTCTCTCACTCACCCACAAACATGCAATGGCTCTGGAACATTTTTAGTACTGTAGACTCTCGATTATCCAGGATTGGATTAATCAGGATGTCAAAAAAAACCACGTACAACTCGTAGGGGCGGCTCTGGCTTTGCTGCCGCCCCAAGCGCACAGAAAAAAACACACCACCAGGGTGCAGGGCAGCCAGTGAACCAACACCCTCTCCCCCCCGGTGCAGGGCGGTTGGTGAACCAACCACCACTCCCCATATTTCCTATGGATGGTGATTATCCGGGATTTTATTAACCAGAATTATTTTTTTCCCTATCATCCTGGATACTCAAGAGTCTACTGTAGTTGGGGTGCTCAAAGCCAGCCCCCTGACCTCTGTCCATGCCCCTCCCCGGAGCTGAGGGTGGGAGCAGGACTGTGTCTCTGTGATGGGGGACCAGGAGAGGGGTAAGGGGGCTGAGGCTGTGGCCAGGAGGGGAACCCTGTGCAGGGCCTGGCAGCCGGAGAAGTAAAGAGAAGCTGGGGGGGCCACGTGCAGGGCCAGGATTAGAGCCCCAGTTGTGGGGCAGGGAGTGGAGCCCTGGGAGCAGAGAGCCAGGCACGGAGGCCTGGCAGTGGGGGGTGTTGCTGGGCATGGAAACCCAGGTGTAAGGCCAGGGAGCGGAGTCCTGGGTGCGGAGCCAACAGCTGGGGAGTGGGCCGCAGGGCCAGCCCCCGAGACTTGAACCTGGGGAGTGGAGCTCCAGGCTCAGGGCCAGCGGCCCCACATAAAACCTGGAGGTGCCGCATCACCCCCCACACCTGTACTTCCTGCACCTGTGTAAATACGCCTGCTGTCATAATGGAAATGCCTTTTTTATCTGCAAGATTTGCCATTTGGCGTCCAATGACTTCACTTTTCTGTAAGTTCAGGCCCATTGATTAAATTCACTAGCAATCTGGATCATTACTTTGGGAGTCAGAGGGTACATTTACACTTGGAGCTGGGGTGTGATTCCCAGCTCGCACAGACGTACTCACACTGACTCCCATCAAGTGAGCACGGCAAAAAATAGCAATGTAGATGCAGCAACCCAGCCTAGCCACTCCAACTACAAACCCCCTGGACCTTGTGGGCAGCTAGTTTGTACCGCCACTCCCCACTGCCTATAACACCAGGGCCATGCTACTATTTTTAGCCCTCTAGCTCGATGAGAGCTAGTGTGAGAATTGTCTGCTTGAGCTGGGCCTCACACCTTCAAGTGTAGTCTAAGGGCTGGTCTTCACTACCCGCCAGATCGGTGGGTAGCGATCGATCTCTCGTGTCTTGTGAAGACGCGATAAATCGATCGCCCGCAGCACCCCCGTCGACTACAGAACTCCAGCTTGCCGGGAGGCGCAAGCTGGATTTGACGGGGGAGCGCGCCACCGACTGCCGCCACCATGAGGACGGACAGTAAGTCAGCTGCAGATACGGAAACTTCAGCTGCGTGATTCACGTAGCTGAAGTTGCGTATCTGCCGTCGATCCCTCTCCCCCCCCGTAGTGGGGACCAGCCCATAGTCTGAACAGTCACAGTAATTCCACTTTGGTCACAAGAGTTACGTGATTTACAATGTAAGTCTATGTCGTGTACTTCAGCTGTCGTACTGAAGGCAGTTTGGACTGAAATGAAAAAGAAGAAAGACTAAAGGAAAGATCTCTGAGGAAATGTTACTGACTTCCACAGAGCTATTCAGAAAGTTGTGAGGTGTATTAATGAAGTTAAAATACAGCATGCTCCATGAAGAAATGTTTTTTCTAAATGGTTAGCCTTCATGTGCATGTAAAGGCATTTGAAAGGTTGCAAAATGCTAAAAATGATTGATCATTTGTGATCTATGAAATTCAGAATTTCAAATTTTGCGGGTTGGGTTGATGAGCCCATAATGGCGTGTGTCCAACCTCTGACTCATTGAGAAATGAAATGTATCTCTGCAAGCTCTGTGAAGAAAGGAATATAGTTTTGCATGTCTTTGTACAGTGCCTAATACAATGGAACCCCAGGAGTGACTGGGATCTCTGGAGCACTGTCATAATATAAATATTAAATAATAATAAAGCATTTAAGAGGGGACTTTTATGAAGTAGCTCTCTCTCTCATATCTTGCAATAGGGCAAGATTTATTTTTGATCCCGCTTGCATCTTCCTGTGATTTTAAACAAAAATCAACTCTGTGCCTGTAAATTAAAGCCATATGCGAATGAGTGACAATGTTTACCAATAGGAGGAGAACATGTGGTCAGCTCTGTCTGTTGACACATAAGATTTTTCTGAAGAGTGCTTTCAGAGAGCCTATTTTCTGGTAAGAAGAACCTTCAGCTACTTTGAAATGTATGCTAATAATAGCTTAGCATAGCAGCTGCTTTTGTTTCAGGTCTTGCGGGGTGGTAATTTCTCTAACACACTCAAGGTTCAAATACAGTCAGGATCAAATACTGTGTAAATGGTCCAGAGTCAAAATTATTGGTAATTTATTTTATTGTTGCGATAGGTCCCTTACTCTAGGCAATAGCTCACTACGTTATGGTTGCATAAATCTCCAGCTTTGTTGTGTACTCAGTAAATATTGCATTTTTCCTCTACTAATCCTCTCCTCTTCCCTAATGTCTTAATCAGATTTGGAAAGAAGAAAGAGGAGAAAGGTGGGAAAGCCGACCAGAAGGGAAATCCAAAACATGGCACACTGAGGGAAGAAGAACTAGAAAAGATGAAAGATGAGCGTGAAAGGTGAGTAAATCATGTAAACATCTATGTTGATTAGAAGAACAGAAGGCAAGGACCTCCTATGTAGGAGGGAAAACCAGGGCATTTGTCTAGGCCTGGGCCGGTGATATACCATCGGTCTCTGCAGTGTAACATTGTTAGGCCAGTCTTCTGGCTTTCCCTTCATGAGGCTGCTGCCATGCTGGGCTACTGTATAACAACATCCATTCTGCTTCCTTTACTTCTCTGATAGGCTTAATGCATTCTCTGCGTAGCCTGGTGCAGCAGCTCCTCTCCAGGGCCCACACTACCCAATGCCAGTAAGAGTACCTTCTCCTGAGGCCTGGCCTGGCCTCATTTCTCCTCCCCTCCCTCCCAATGCTACATGAGCTGTTACTTCTGGAGCTCTGTGCACTAGGCTCCCACTCTCCTCCGTAAGGCCGTAGGAGCGGCTTTTATGGGTCTCAAGGCTCCCTTTCTTCCTAAAACCCTTATAGTGGTTTCTAGCACTCCAGGCCTCTTCTGACTTTGGCTGACTGTGGTGCCAATCAATAGGTTTTCTGCTTTAAGTGCAGCTTTGGTATATTCATCTTTTATGTTGTTTCTTCCTTTTTTGTGTTGTGTTCACTCCAGGTTATTGAAGAAATTAACCTCTAGATTCATGTTGTAATAATATAAAGTACACAAATGCTGAATATGCCTAAGGACAATAGGAATAAAGTAGTGCCCAGAGGTTAGGACAAGTCCTGAAAGACTGAAGAACTGTTGTAAACCAAAGGGGGTTTATTTTACTTCTCCTCGCTCCCCCCCCGAATTCCCGCTCTTGAAAAGCCTGAAAACGTAGGTAATCCTTGCAGTGCTACCCTGGAGGGAAGCAAACGCTATTCTCCTGCTCCCCAGTAAAGACTAGCCTTTTGGGTGTAACCACATTCCCACAAGGTGCGTCTTTGTTCCACTCCAGTAGATGGTGCACGAAAGAGGTTAATGAGTCTGCTACAGTTGCCATGAAGGTGATGGAGTCTCTTAGCTCAAGGAATAGTGGCGCGTGCTTTTCATGTGAGAAGTCCCACACTGTGGTAATGTGGTGGGAAGCATGCTACAGGGCCCTCCTCCCCTCATTAGAGTATCCTCCTGTGTTGGGAGATGGAAGAAAATGGGCATCACTGCTTTCTCAATGTACCCAGGCAGCTGCCTTCTCTCTCTTTGCAGGGATGTCGCACACACAAGAGCTAAGGGGATAGCCCTACCTTTGTGCTGCTGGTCACAAGCCATTTGAGACATCTAGCCTCCCTCCATGCACTGTTACCCAGTTGGGAGGCTATTGCACAATGTGTTTTAGTCATGTGACTAATGGGATTCGTTGGGGGGGGAAACAGCCCAAAGGTCACTAGTAATATTTATTGCACTCCTTTCAGGAGATGGTAGGCTATCCAGTTACTGCAATACTGATATTGGATATACTTACCCAATGTTTTAATAGGTTGTTTATCGAAATTAAATAACGGCAGGGTAGGATTTATACCATTTGCTTTAAATTTCTGTAGCATGTCCCTGGTTTTGCCAGGCTGTGGAGTGCCACCTTTATTTTAAACTGCTGGTTCCCAATTTGGATGCTGGCAATTTGAGAGGTATGTGTCCTTCATTTTAAAGAAGCCAGTGTCTTTTATTAGGATACTGGCAAGCTAAAAAGTATGTATCCCATCTGTTAAAGGGCCAGTGTCATTTACTAAAATGTTGGCAGACTGAAAGGAATGAGCCCTTCTGTGTAAAGGGCTAATGTTCCAATTGGACATG
Source organism: Sternotherus odoratus (assembly GCA_032164245.1). NCBI lineage: Eukaryota > Metazoa > Chordata > Testudines > Kinosternidae > Sternotherus > Sternotherus odoratus. The sequence continues at coordinate 13,738,383 of JAVMKO010000011.1, read as the reverse complement.
AGATAATTGTTCTTAACGTTTCCTTAGTGTTAACTGCTTTTTAAAAATTCAGAGACACTGACTGACAGTAAATTGGTAAGGATGTATTAGAAACAGGCAGCCTAATGTCTTCACCATTCTGTTTTCTCTTCTCGAATAATGATTTAACTTTCTGCCCTGGAAGTGTTTGAACTGAAATGAAGAACAGCAGGTGTGTTGAGAAGTTGATGAACTTAGCTGATATTTTTAACTCATTTATTTGCTGCTTCTTCCACAATGCAAATAAATAGAAATATCATCCTCTCTCCTCCAGGTAATTCTGCTCACATACAAAAAAAATCCTTGTATTATCCCAAAAGTGGTATAACATACCGTATTTTTCGCCCTATAAGACGCACTTTTTCTTCCCCAAAACGGGGGGGAAAAAGTTGGTGCGTCTTATAGGGCGAATGTCTTATAGGGCAAAAAAAAAAAAAAAAAAAAGCGCCTCGCTCTCCCGTCCCCGCCGCGCGGGCGGGCTGCCGAGGTTCCCCCCTCCCCGCCGGACCAAAAAAAAAATGTGCGCCCCGGTTCCCCCCCTCCCCGCCGGACAAAAAAAAAAAAAAAAAAGCGCCTCGCTCTCCCGTGCCCGCCGCGCGGGCGGGCTGCCGGGAACGCTCCCGGCAGCCCGCCCGCGGCGGGGAGGGGGGAACCGGGGCGCACATTTTTTTTTTGGTCCGGCGGGGAGGGGGGAACCTCGGCAGCCCGCCCGCGTGGCGGGGACGGGAGAGCGAGGCGCTTTTTTTTTTTTTTTTTTTTTTGGTCCGGATATTTTATTAAAAAACGAGGGGGCGTCTTATAGGTCGGAGCGTCCTATAAGACGAAAAATACGGTATATATTGTGTATATAAACAGGTCATAACACTACTCTAACTAAAACAAGAACACAGCTCTGAATGTTTGGTAGTTCAAGACTGAACCCTGAACCCTGTCTTGTATTAGTAGTCAGAGGGTGGCAAAAAGTTTAGCACTGATAAAGAAAAAGTGCGTACTGTAGCTGGTTTTCTCATGGCACGTTTCAGTGCAAGAATGTTATGAGGGGCTGATTAAGATCAGCCTCAAGATAAGTAACCCAGTTTAAATGAAATTGAGTACTTTATATTGTTGTTGACTATTCACCTAATGATGATGCTTATGAAGACAGTATAGATGAGTTTTATAACTGTGTCCCAAGATTCAGTAATCCTATAATGTATAATGTAATTCAAGCCTAAGATTTTAATGCACATATTGGCAAAGAAAACCATGCGGAGAGCCTACCTCATAGATCTCACTGCTACTATGACTTCACTAACTGCAATTCTGCATAAGTTGTCTCATCTTTAACAAACCAAGCTTCACTACACATTTTCTAGAATGTAGACATATTTTCAACTGCCCTCTTTTTTGGAGTGAACTGTTCTTATGACAAAACTAACAAGTCCTTGGCTGTAGAGTGATAGACTACAGAACTGTAAACAAAACGATCTCCTAACTAACCTTGAGCAAAGTATTAATTACTTTTCTAATTTTGACTTTCATAAGTGATATTAATTACCTATCTAATTTTACCTTTCCATGAATAGTCACATGAGTAATTTTTATTCTGAAGTCTCAATTCCATCCCTAGCTTAGTTTGGCACTTGAGGTTGTATGTCCGTTAAACATACAAACTGACTGCCTGGGTTTTTCAAAGGTCTACCACACTAACCAGTACCCCTTTACCACAAGTGTGTATACATCGATCTAACACATTTTTTTCAGACCCTAAGCTATCTATATCAGGTGTTAGTGGCAGAGGTCCAAGTCATTGATTTTGGGGGTGGGTGGGATAGGATTAATGATCAATGGCATTTCAGCATCCTAGCAGCTGTGGGGACCTTTCATGATGTTGGGAGGTTGGTTTTGAATGCACTGCACGTTTGGCATGCCTCCAAAGGCACAAGATCTCTGTAGGGTGTGTTTTCCAGTAGGAAGTGCATTTGCAACTTGGAAGAGTAGGATTTCTTTTGGAGTTTTGCAAATATCCCCCCACACAATAACATAATATTTCATAAAGTCCAGTGGGCATCAGGTTGCACATATGACCCTTACAAGGTGAAATGTTGTTGCTGTACTCATGTCAATCTTATTTCCATTCCACATCTTTCTTTTTTAATCCTTTCTTTTCTGTGTTTCCTTTCCTTGCTTCTCTGTACCAGTCTTGTACCAACAACACATCCTACGCTAAAATGTGAAGGTAAAACATCATCATTATTATTTATAGTGCTGGCTGGAAAGCAAAAAATTCCATTCCACAAAAAGAATGTGAGGATTTGAAGTTTGTTTTCATTCCACATTAGAACAAAAATAAGAGCTTTCAAAATTGTTCATGAAAAAACATGAGAAAGAACTAATTAAATATTCACTGGGCTAGAGAAAGACATGACTCCTTAGCCTAGTTGTTGGGGCATTTACCAGAAATGGGAACCAGGTTCAAGTCCTTGCTCCAATTCAGGCCGAGCAGGGACTTAAAACCTGAATCTTCCATAGCCCACCAGCTAACCACCAGGCTGTTGGCTATTTTGAAGTGGGTTTCTCTGTGGTTTTGGCTAGAAATTGCTTCCTGGACCTGAAAAACCTTCTCAGCAAAGATGATAAATCTTTCTGCAAAAAGTTTGTTTTGATAAATTGGCATGTTCCATTGAAAAACGCTCAACCAGCTTTAATTATTTATTGTTTATGTTGGAAGTAGTTCCTAGATGTCCCAACCAAGATCCGGTCTTCGTTGTGTTAGATCTGTAAAAACACATACCAAGTCTCAGACCTGGCCCTAAGAGCTTACAGGGTAAATATGAAAGACAAAGAGTGGGAGAAAGAAAACAGCATCATTATTCTCATGTTATGGATGCCAGTTCAGTGATTTGTCCAAATTCACAAAAGGAAGTTTCTATGAGAGCTGGGAACTGGGCCATGTTCCCTGATTCACCATCTACCGCCTCCACCAAAACCACTACCCTTTCTTTCTGAAACCTGGATTACATTCTATGATTGATGCAACTATGGGCTTGAAGTGGTTAATGAGAATTTAGGACGTTAATCTTACTTTCTCTGTAATAGCCTTATCTGTATCTAATTGCATATGAAGTCAGTACCACCTCTAAATTTCAGAGTTTATTCCTTTTTCCACTCTCCTTCAGTCTCATTGCTCATAGTAGCACATTTGACTAAATCCTCACAGAAGAATGTCAGAACTTCATGGCAATATTGCATTAGGAGGGTTTCCTTACCCCGCTAGTGGAGTCTCTGAGCTGGTAGTTTGTCCTTTCTAATGCAAGTCAATGGTTCATTGGACTGAAGCCCTGTTTTAAATAAACTCATAGTTTTGTTCGCGCTTCGGCGGCTTTGGCCATAATTAAACATCAGCTCCAAAGGGCTAGAAACTGCTCATAAAAGGAATAAAAGCAAATACTATGTCTAAGGCTGATTTTTTAAAAATGTTGACCAACCTGAGTCAAATTTATATTTTTAGTGTGTTCAGAGTCAGTTACTACCAAATTGTCATTTTTTACATTTTAAAAACAAGCTGTTATTTTTGTAAATTAAGTACGGGAAGAGGTGGTTATTTTATTTATTTATTTATTTATTTATTTCAATCCAGGCTTTTTCCGTTTCCTTCCTGGCTACCTCATGTAAGGATGTAATTTTTTAACATTGGAAAGCTATTGTAAAACAAATGAGAAAAATATATTAGGTACTTGAGTTCTACATTTTGTAATTTATTCTCTTTTCAAATGCAAATAAAGTGAGTATCAGTTGAAAGAGAACTATTTTTTCCTGTTTGTTTAGGATGATTTTACTGGAGCATCCCTGCTGAGACCAAAGTCTCCTTTCCAGCAGTCGAACATCTTACAGACGTTGGAATAAAATTTCCCTAAATGAACCTCCTCATTGACACTGGGATGATATTAATAAATAACTTATGACTTAATGAGTATAAAGACACACTGTGTACAAACCAGTGCTCTGCACTAGTTCCTTATGAGAGGTAGCTAGTTAATTTTGTTAATTAAACCTTAGTTTTGTGTTTCTCATTGGAATTAATTGAGGAGATTTCAAAAAGTAACATTTAAGTTTTTGTGCAGAAAGGAAGAAAAGCAATGGGAATGGCCCTTATTTTCAAAAACTGGCCTGAAGTGAAGGTAGGTAAGAGGAAATCTCGAATTTGGGAAAAGTTAATTGGATTCAATTTCTGCATTCAAGATTCTAAATTTTCCTTCCAAACACTGAAACCTTCTCCCTTATCTTATTGGCTGCTGCATTTGTTGCCCATTCTCATAGTTTACATCGATACATGTGTTTTTGATATTTGGCAAACTGAAATTGAATTTTGCAGCTGCGTGATCCCTGTACAAACTAAGTGTGTCTTACAGAAAGAAAAATATTCAGAGAGAAAACATTCAGAGAGAATCCTAGTGAGTGAAAATCTATTCCTGTTCTATCAGCATTTATTTCATTTTATTTAATTACAGGGGATTTGTATGTTACTGGAAATGAAAATGAAACCCGGAATGGCCACATGAGCTGTAATCTGATAAAACAGCCAGCTATTGTTTGGAATGAGAAGCGAATGCTTGTGGTGTTCAAAAACAAAATTTTAAGAGTTGTAACTGTGCAGTACATTTTAAAACCTACACACACAGATTGCTAACAAGCCCCTGTGGCTTTTGTGCTATAGTCTGCTAAGTCTTGGAGTAGTGGTAGTACTATTTATTTAATTTAATGAAAAGAAAAACCTGGAGATGGTCGTGTTGATGATTCTCTGATAAAATCTTGGTCATTTATTTCTATCACAGTTCAATTCTGGGAAGACCATACCTGTTTGGGATTCCTGTGTTTTTTGTATAACTGTTTATTAAGGGTTAATCCAACCTGGCATTGCTGTTCATTGAATATTCCTGACTTTGCAGCACAGCTAGGTCCTGTGGTTTAGACAAAATAAAGTGTTGGATGGGATCCCAGTTTTAATAGTCCCAATTTATTATAACCATTGAACCCTGATCAGATTACAGATTGGATTAGATCCCAGTTTTTTAAATGTCCCAATTTATTGCTGCCTTGGTACCCTGATAAGAATACGTATTTGATTAAGGCTTTGGTTTTCAAAAAATTCCAGTTAATTACTTGTAGATTCTTATTAGATCATAGCAGTGTGGCATGGTATGTAGAAGTTATGAAAAAATTACTGGATGATGTTACACAGGTGAAGGTCAGCGCTTCATTTTGTGCTGAGAGTGGGAAGTTATCAGATTTCTGTTTATTACAGTGGCAGCACTTGCACTGGACAGGAGGACAGACGAATCCCACCCCATTGATTCTAAGTGATTCTCATTTTAGATCCACTGCTGCTATACATTCCAGAAAGTGTAATAAAAGCCTACCATTGAGCAGTGAGGGGCTATAACTGACTGATGTCAGCAATCCTCTCCCACCTTTCTTAGGGCATGACATTGCATTTAACCCAAGTGGGGGTTTTTGAGCTTCCACTTCCAATTTATGTTGTTGCTAAAACAGAATTTGCTCTGACAGACTCAGCAAGCTATGTACTGCTAGTCCACAAAGGACGACACCTCCAGGACTGTGCTGGTCTGGGGCTTGAACCCAGAATGTTCTGGCTCAGAGCTAAGTGCTGCACTGGGTGTGGGATCCAGACTGACGCACGGTGTGGGTTATTTCATAGATGATCCTTTCGCCCAATGACCAGGTTTCCTTCCTAGATGCCGCAGTCCAGTCGGCACTTTCCAATACATCATAGCCTGGCCCTCTAAAGAACCCCAAAGTTTAATTCCTGTAGCATAGTCTCATTGGCTTGCCCTTCATTGAGACAATAATTTCACTGTGATCCGGATGCTTTTTTTCAAAGACTATGCCGTCTGGCCATCTAAAGAGTCAACATTTTGTTTGTAATGGCCGGGCTTTCTCTGGAGTAATATGCCATGCAGTGACACTTTTTTTTGGAAGATACATCTTTAAAATGATGCTATCAAAGAGAATTATAACTGATTGCATTATTGACTGTTTACAAGACAAAGGAATACTTCGTAGGAAACATGGAATTAAAATGGAACTTGGAGAAGTAACATTTAATAAGGGCTATCAAGTTGTTTTGTTATTGCTGCTGGAAAGCTTAGTTGCAGAGGCAGAGAATGGGACAGATGATCCTCCGCTAAGGGTAATTCTCTTTGATACTGCTCAAGCAATGCAGAGCGCATGTCAAGCTGTCTTAATGTAGGGGAACTTCCAGTGCTGTAAAGCTGGATCTACGCATTCTGCTGCACAGAGGGGACATTCAAAGGTGCATCACAAACATGCCATTGTTCTAGTGATCCCGGACTCACAGAATTGTTCCTCTTTCATCTGGCATAAGCTAGAGAAGTCTGGTGGCTGCTCTAACTTACCACTGGAGCTAGTTTAGCTTCTTGCTAATACCGGGATCAGAGGAGGCCGAAAAATGGCTCGGAAAGCCCACCACTGTTTTCCCCCTCAGTATATAGAAATCTGTATGACCATAAGCACTTTGCGTCAGCATGTGCTTGGGGCAGTACCATAACTGCAGGCTTCCTCTTCTCTCTCTGCCTCTCTGCCAGAGAGTCTAAAGCACACGTCTGTAGGCATGAGCAGTTAGTAGGGGGGCGGGGGGGGGTTCATGGAATCATAGGACTGGAAGGGATCACAGGTGGTTATCTAGTCCAGTCCCCTGTATTCATGGCGGAACTAAGTATTATCTATTCCAGACCATCCCTAACAGATATTTGTCTAACCTGCTCTTAAAAATCTCCAGTGATGCAGATTCCATAACCTCCCTGGGCAATTTAGTCCAGTGCTTATCCTAACAGGAAGTTTTTCCTAATGTCCAACCTAAACCGCCTTTTCTGCAATTTAAACCTATTGCTTCTTGTCCTATCCTCAAAGGTTGAGGAACAATTTTTCAATTTTACCTCCTCCTTGTAACAGCCTTTTATGTATTTGAAAAATGTTATCATGTTCCCTCTGTCTTCCCCTCTCCAGACTAAACAAACCCATTTTTTTCAATCTTCCCTCACAGGTCATGTTTTCTAGACCTTTCATCATTTTTATTGCTCTTCTCTGGACTTTCTCCACTTTGTACACATCTTTCCTGAAATGTGGTGCCCAGAACTAGACACAATACTCCAGCTGAGGCCTAATTAGCACAGAGTAGAGTGGAAGAATTTCTTCTTGTATCTTGCCTACAACGCTTCTAATACATCCCAGAATGATGTTTGCTTTTTTTGCAAAAGTGTTACACTGTTGAGTCTTGTGATCCACTATGATCCCCAGATCCCTTTCTGCAGTACTCCTTCCTAGGCAGTCATTTCCCATTTTGTATGTGTACAGTGATTGTTCCTTCCTAAGTGGAGTACTTTGCATTTGTCCTTACTGAATTTCATCTGTTTACTTCAGACCAATTCTCCAGTTTGCCCAGATCATTTTTAATTTTAATCCTATTCTCCAAAGCAATTGCAACTCCTCCTAGCTTGGTATCGTCCACAAATTTTATAAGTGTACCCTCTATGCCATTTTCTAAATCATTGATGAAGATACTGAACAAAACCGGATCCAGAAATGATCCCTGCGGGACTCTACTTGATATTCTTTTCCAGGTTGACTGTGCACCACAATGACTACTCTCTGGGAATGGTTTTTCAGCCAGTTTTGCATCCACCTTATAGTAGTTCCATCTAGGTTGTATTTCCCTAGTTTGTTTACAAGAAGGTCATGCAAGACCGTATCCAAAGCTTTACTAAAGTCAAGCTGTACCACATCTACTGCTTCTCCCCACCCACAAGGCATGTTACTCTGTCAAAGGAACATATTAGGTTGATTTAACATGATTTGTTCTTGACAAATCCATGCTGACTGTTACTTAGCACCTTATTACCTTCTAGATGTTTGCAATTTTTGTTTGTGTGTGCAATACACACATTTAATTCTCCACAACAGATTTAGTACTGGAAAACTAAAAAGTCCCATCTCTTCATGTTCAGCTTAGTTTTAAATCAGGGACTATTAATTAAAAAGTCAACTTATCATTCCCAAACCCAGGTGAATCTGACTCTGTTTCTTGTAGGTAGATGTTGGATATGTGTCTGTAAACATAACTTGAATATAATATATAATGAAGAAAATTTTAGGGGAAAATTATATTGCAGGGATATCGTTTTGAATCTTCCACTCTTAGAATTTCTTTCAGATGGAGAAAAATAGCATCCTTTATGCACTCCAGTGCTTTGTGCTGTGAGTTCATAAGTAAAGTTGTGACATGTTAGTGGTTGGACAGGAGACTTTCCAAGAACACCTAGCGCTACAGAAAATGGTGTTGGTAATTGAGTAAATGTCAGTCTTCCCTCTGAGTTGGTCATGATCCGGTGCAGCAGCATGAAGTTTCAGATGTTGTCTTTTGAATGCAGTGTAAAATCAAAATGTTCGCATCCTGGGATCAGTACTGATCACATGGTATTTTTCATTAAAACAGTGGTATTAACCTCAGTATTTTTGCCAGATTCCAGCTCTGATACTCACTAGAGCTGAGCAAATAATGTGCAAGTATATTACAATTTCCTCACATTATCATCATTCAACTTCTCTGGTTGTTTGTTTATGAAATGTTTACTTTATGGAAAGATCATAGATATTCAAAACTTGAGCTCTGTTGTATAGCTGTGATTGTTTTGTTTCTTTTCCTTGATTGATTAAGTTGCAAGGACTTTGGGGAGAATATTTGCATCTGCAAATACTTGCCTTTTGCAGTTCTCTGTTTGCTTCAGTAAAAGTTGATCACTTTTAAATTGAAAGAAACACACACACAAGGGATAAAACTATGATCCAAATGAATTCACTGGGAAAAAAATGAAAATATGTTAATGGAAAACCTTATATAGCCTTCACCCTGCTGTTCAAAAAGTAGCAAATGTTCTAGTAAGTATGTTTTGCCTACCTAAATTTCTCCTGTAATTTCAATTGGACAGTGTTGCTGTACACTGTTAAACAGCTATGTTTCACCCCAGAGGTGGTTGCACTTCAGTGGTAGACTGAGTAATCTCTCTAATATCGATCTCTTAGCTACCTTACAGGGATGATGAAGCTGACTCAATGAATGTTTGAACAAGTTCAGTGCGGGGTGGGAGTGTGAGCTCAGGATGGATGAAGAGTGATGAGTAGGAGAGGAGGTTCAGGGAATATGAATTTGCCTCAAGGAGAATGCTGCAAGCATTGCCGTGCATCTTGTTACAGTTGCTTACAGTTATGCAAACTGTGTAATACACTCTACCAGATTAGAATAGTAGAGTTTTTTACACTTGTGTATATTACTATACACAGTGCAAGGCAATTGAAAAGAAGCCCTGTAGTCAAGCTGGTTTCTTTTCTTTCTATGCTGGATATATAGTAATAACAATACTGCAGGCCAGTCCAATCCAGTTGCCTTCAGATGATGCCTTCAGTTACCCATCGTTTTGGGGGTTGAAGACTAAAGCACCCAATTATGAGGAATATTTAACTTTCCACTTTAAAATATTGGGCCTGATCAGAGAATAAAAGATTGACAAAAGACAAATGAGACTTTTAAAAGTAACACATTCAAGTTATGAATGAGATTTGTTAATACTTGTATGAAAAGTTCATGCAGTTAAAAATGATAAAATAAAAAGTTTAAAGCATTTAGCCGGATGCTGCCCTCAGATAGTCACATGAAATACTCAATTCACTTTAGTGAGTGTTGCATATGAAGGTCTAAAGGCAGAATTTATTTGGTCCACCTTTATTTAGATGAATGAAAATACAGTAAAACCCCGATTTAACGGACCCCGATTTAACGGACTTTGGATGCAGCGGACAAAATTTATGAGCAAGTCCGATGCATCCCAAATCCGTTTTTCGGGGGCTGCCTGCCGGCTCCCCGCTGCCGCCCGGGTCACGGCAGCGGGCGGGCTGGCTGCCGGCTCCCCGCTGCCACCCGGGTCCAGGCAGCGGGCGGGCTGCGGAGCTGCCGCCCCGACCCTGCGGCCATCGGGCTGCTGCTCCGACAGCTCGGGTTTTTTTATTATTAAATAACGGACTTTTTCATTTAACGGACACCCCCTCGCCCAAATTAGTCCGTTAAATGGAGGTTTTACTGTATAATGTTTTAACCATTGAAATATATTGTGCTACCAGATAGAAAAAAGTATTAAAACCTTAAAACCAACTGAAATCCAAATGACCTCCTGGAGCAATAGGGTACTTTCTCCTAGACAACGCTTTTCTCAATCTATGTATGAATTAGGGAAATGAGACAAAAGCATAAATGTATGTAAAATCACAGTTGAGATATTAAGACTCTAAATCAGATGTAAATTGAGTAATCATTGCAGTTTGGAGATCTCAGGCAGCATCCTGTGAGTGGAAAAATGCAGTGGCTTTTATTCAGCTGCACACAAGGAAAGACTGAATGAATGGAAGAATGTGTATTACACCAATTAACCTGATTAAAAGACTCACAGGATTGTGGAATTCTAGCTACATCTCAAGCCGCTTTCACAGCCACTCCCTTTTCACCATATTAATTGGAAATCAAATACTAATTATCATAAATGACCTGTGCCTCCTGCCTGTCTGTTCCTATTGTACACTTCACCTTTACTAGTTATTGTTCCTTCTCCTATTTTGCCTTTGGGAATTTCCTTCACTGTTGCTCGGTCAAATCGCTGCTTAAAACACACATTTTCTGCAAAGCCGATCAATTTGAATCCTTTGTATCAAAATATATTGCTGCTCTATTAAAAATGAAGCAGTCCCTCTCCACCCACCATTGTTTGGTCACTAGGTGTATTTTCTGTGGGACTGCATTGTCTACTTAGATTGGCACCTTGGAGCGTGGATCTGGGCATTCCATGTGCTCTACACAGCATCAAGCACACAATCATTATTTGACATATAATAAAACAGATTGTTGTACTACTTGTTGTACATTTTCAGCAGAAAGTTTGCTCATGCTGGCTAGAAGAAAATAGTACATTATCTGCCTCTCGGGATCCCTCAAGCAATGTCAGTGCTGTCAGTAGGAGCCTTTGAGCTGTGTCTACATAGCCACAACTGGAACTGCAGCCTTTCTGCAGTAGCTAGCAATTTTTGTTTGTGTTTTCATTATAGATGGTAACTGGCAACATTTGGTTTGCATGCTGCACATTGTGCTAACCAGTTGTTCATCTCACCTGAGACACATAACAGAGAAGAACTTGAAGGCTGAAATGTTCTTTTCCTTCCCACTAAGAAAATATGTGGTTATTGACCAGAAGTTCCTCAGAGAGTTCATACTGGTGGTACACAAAAACGGTGCCAGCTATGGAATTTGTATTAATGGATCATATTTAGGGCCCTACCAAATTCACAGCCCTGAAAAACACACCACAGACTGTGAAATCTGGTCCCCCCACTAAGAAATCTGGTCTTTTGTGTGCTTTGATCCTCTACAATACAGATTACATGAGTGAGACCAGCATTTCTCAAATTGGGGGTCCTGACCCAAAAGGGAATTGCAGGGGGGGTTGCCAAGGTTATTTTAGGGGTGTCGCAGTATTGTGTTGCCTTCAGAGCTGGGCGACGGGAGAGCAGCGGCCGTTGGCCAGGCACCCAGCTCTGAAGGCAGCATCCCACCAGCTGCAGCGCAGAGGTAAGGGTGGCAATACAGTATCATGTCATCCCTCCTTTTGAGCTGCTTCCTTAAGAGCTGGGCAGCCGGAGAGTGGTGGCTGCTGACTGAGGGCCCAGCTCTGCAGGAAGCAGCCTAGAAGTAAGAGTAGTAATACCATACCAGGCCATCCTTACTTCTGGGCTGCTGCAGGTGGCGGCTCTGCTTTCAGAGCTGATCTCCCAGCCAGCAGCCGCCACTTCTGTGCTGCCTTCAGAGCTGGGAAGCTGGAGAATAAGGGTGGCAATACTGCACCCCCTCTACAATAGCCTTGCCCCCCCCCCCTTCCCACAACTGTTTTTTGGGTTAGGAGCCCTACAATTACACCACCATGAAATTTCAGATCTAAACAGCTGAAATCACGACATTTATGATTTTAAAAATCCTAAAACCATGAAACTGACCAAAATGAGCCATGAATTTGGTAGGGCCCTAATCCTATTGGAAGGACGTCTGAGGAATAAATGAATTTTTATTCCATAAATGATTGTTCTTGTGCTGAGCAGCCCCACGGTACTTTAGATATGGGGTAGAAGTTTCAAAAGCACGTAAGTTCCATTTTTCAGAACTGACCTAGGCATTTAGAAGCCTACGGCCTATTGACTTTCAATGAGATTTAGACTCCTTCAGTGTCTTAAGCCACTTTTGAAAATGGTACTTAAGTTATTTTGAAAAATGTACCCATATTCTTATCCTGGTTATATAAAAAGGACGATCTTTTCCTTGATCTGCAATGTGAGCATTTGGCCTTTGCAGCCCAAAATCATATTGGTTTATTTGTGGCTAGGAAAAGTTACACATGATAGACTCTGGGCCTTGGAAGCTACAGAGAATCTCTAGGCAGGAGCTATGTGTTTGGCTTTGGATGACCATTAAAAGAGAGAGGGATCACAGGAAGTTAAGAGGGCAGGACATAATTTCTAAGATGCCTGTGCTCTAGCTGCCTAGGTGAGAGGGCTGTGTTTGCACAGATGCGCAGCGAACGGAAGTTGATGCATTTGTCATGCAGTGATTTAACTGGATGCTTGGTTTCAGGTGGCAGAACAGAGTGAGCAGAATGGATATGGGATACGGAAGGGAAATGTCACTGGCTTCCTTCCATCCTCTGTGGTTTATTTCCCATTCCCTCATCAGGAAGTTTTTATAAACTTAGTATTAGGCTAAACTGTTCAGATTGTGACCTGTGCCTCTCTTTAGTTTCACTGCTGATGTCAGGGTGGTGAGTGACATGTAATCTCTTCCTTCCACTTGTTTAACCAGACCCATCCTGTGATACAGTTTGAGCTCGTCTGTAATTGTAGTACTCTCACTGTAGTTTCAAGGCTGTTTGCTGTGACAATTCTGTTGATCTGGCAGATTTTTGTGATGAGGGTAAGAGGCGGAACTGGATTAAATTATATTTTTTTTAAAAGCAACAAAAGAGAAGTAAGAGTATGGAAACAGGGTGAAACACTGTACAAATGTGCAACAGATTGCAGGTTTGAGAGGCAAGACAAAATGTTATATGGGAGAGGAAGGTAATAGGATGAAGCAAGATAAAAGATTATTAGGCGCTCATTGGTATGTTTTGTAAAAAAACAAATATTCTTAAGGATTGGGTCAGAACATGATGATGTTATACAATCAGCATATTTAAAACTTTGGAAAATGGAAAAGCTTTAGAAAATAGAAATGACAAGGGTAAGAGGAATAAAGAAAGGTTTAGTAAAATAGGTAGATACAAAATTGAAATTATACAGCCTGTGTAGTTCAATTCTCACATTGGGTAGAGCTCGGATTGAAAAACAGAGTAAAAGAGAGATCATTGAGCAGATGTTATAGATTTCCATGGATGGATGAGAAAGAAACAAGAAATATTAATACAATTATAATAGCCCTGCTGAAAAGATGAGACATTGATCATCAAGAAATTCACATAAACTGGCATTGACTGGTCAGCATAATATAGAACGGAAGTAATTGTTCTTGAGCAGGTACAGATCATAGCAGTGAAAATGATTGTAGGCTGCATTCATAAGGAAAATTTGAAGAAGCTAGGCTTATTCACAGTAACAAAAGAAAATTGTGCTAACCTGATTCCAGCTTTTGTTGTGCAGAAGGTACCAGTATTGATGGCAGAACAAATTACTTTCACTGTCAAACATGAAAGCAAGCTACACATGATGTCACTGTGTTATGCTACTTTGTTACCTTCTAGTCTGCAGTCTCTAAGGGGTATGGTATGTATCAGCTCAGAGTCCATTTCAGTTCACCATTGCAATTCCAATGAGTTGCCCCAAGTCTTCTCCTCTAGAGAATGTTATGTGCTGCTGCTTTTGCCCTCCCTCCCTCATCCAAGGAGATACAGCATCCCATCATTAAGGCTAGTAGAAAACCTGTATGTTAATCCCCCCCCCCTTAGGGCTGGTCTACACAGCGGGGGGAGGAGGTCGACCTAAGATACGCAACTTCAACTACGCAAATAACATAGCTGAAGTCGAAGTATCTTCAGTCGACTTGCCTGGCCATCCTCACTGTGGCAAGTTGACTGCTGCTGCTCTCCCGTCAGCTCCACTTCCTCTCTTGTGGAGATGGAGTTCTGGAGTTGACAGGGAGCGCATTCGGGGATCAATTTATCCCATCTAGGCGAGACACGATAAATCGATCCACGATACATCGAACACTACCCGCCGATCCGGCAGGTAGTATAGACATACCCTAAGAAATTCCCTGATGTGCAACATAAAAGTATTGGGTGAGATATTCAGCTGGTATCAATCGATGCACCCCCACTGAAGTCAATGGAGTTATGCCATTTGAGACCAGTTGAGGAGCTGGTCTAATGTCTTCAGTTTCCTGGATATATTTGCAAATGCTCAACATCTCTCAGGATCTGGCCCAATAGCAGAAATAATCTTAAATTGCTATAAAAGCTTTTAATGGGCAAAAGGCAGAACTTTCAGAGACAGGAACTCTAGAACTCATAGACATATTGGGTCCAATAGCTATAAGCTATTGGGCGGGGGGAGAGTTGTTAAACAAATAGAGTGCTTTCATCTTTTCATTTCTAAACATAATGCCATGCGGGGCATGTAAAATATTAATCTTTCTGCAAGATGATTTCTTGTGAAGGCACTTTATGGATAAGGCAAAAACCAGTGAGAGAGAGGGGGAGAGAAAGAGTATTGATGCCTGTAGCTGTATTGCAAATGGAAATCCATCCCTGTCATCATAGTACAGTAAGAACTCCCTGACAATAGGATCCATACTTCACTCACCCTGGAAGGATTGTTTTGTTGCAAGAATTGATCCGGTTAGAACTTTTTCCAAAATAATTTAACATAAAATTAGGTGAGTTAGTTCTGGCTGCACTGACCGGATGCCTCCTGCTGTGTAGTCTTTCTTTTATCGCTACTGAGGAACCCGGAGAGGATGAAGCCTTTTGCATATTTTCATCTACTCACTAATTATTCATGCTAGGGCTGTTTTGAGGTTTGACGCTACGGTATAGAAAGGAAAACCAATCACTGCTTATTAGTGTTTGTTTTCATCTGTAGTAATTTCAGCATAGATTTTAGTGGTATATCCATGCTTGCCTTTTTCTCCACCTCAGAGTAACCGTGTGTCCTTGAATAAAGGAATGTCCCTTTTCCTCAATATCTGTCCCAGCATCCCTGTCCGTTTTACAAAAACAGTCTTCTCCCCCCTGTTATGTAAACCCCATCAAATGCTGGCAGCCTGAAAGAGCCATAAGCCAGCTGAGCCAATGAAATTGATAGCAGGCTAGCTGACCGCATGTCTGCCTCACTGACCAGGTCTGTTGTGTGTCAACACCGTGATATATCCCCCAGGAGACCTCCCAGTGAAATCTCCCGTTCACATAGTAGCAGATCCACGTGGAATCAAAGACTCACTTTGAATCCTGGCGGTGCTATGAGTGGTGAGCCTCCAGGTTGGTCAGCCTCTACTGCTCTGGCTGGGCCAGCATGTGAATGAGAGACAAAGAACGTGTGTGGTGTGATGAGAGAATGATGGGGGGTAGAAGAGCAGAGACGACTGAAGGGTACCGAGAAAGCAGGACTGGATAGGGGAGAGAAACAGGACAAGGCCAAAAGAGAAAACAAAACATAGGAGCTATAAGAACAGAAAGCCCAGGTGGCTTGAGGACCGTAGTAGGATCAAAGAAATAAAAAAGGAAACCGAAGAAATATGGTAAGAGTCAGAAAAATAAATAAACGTAACTTTATCTGCAGATAAATTCCAGAAAATGCAATAAATGGATTGGGGCTAGAGGACTTGGTGAAAACAGTAGTGAGGACACAAAACTACTGTTCATTCACCCACCTGCTACTGACTGTACTTGTTAGATTTTATTCTGAAAGAGGAAGGGGGGGACCTTGGAGGAGGAAAGGAGTGTTACATGGCTGAGGAAGTGGGACAGAAAAAACTGAACACACTTCCCTCTTTTCCATCCCTCCCTCACACCGGCTGCCAAAACCGTGGTGTGTGCACCTCATTGACACCCATCAAAGCTGTCTGCCACATCATCCCTCCCCACCACAAGATGCGTCTTGGTTTTTCATACTGAAATAAATTTTCTAAAGAAGCAAAATAAAAATCCTCAGGTTCAAATTCCAGTTGGTTGCACGTATCTGGAAAGGATGGATCAACTGGATGTAGAGCAATCCATTAATATCTCAGGGTGGTTTTGTCATCTTATTTCCAGGGCTCTGTAGCTTTCAGGGCCCTTCCAACTTTTCTCCAAAACCTTCTTTTCTCATCTCCAGGCTTTTGACTATTTGTCCTGCATGTGCTGTTTGTGTGTTTTTGGCCACAGTCATCAACAATGTTTAACCACTTTAAGTATTTTCCTACCTCCTATTCTTTCTACAGACTCACTATATTTATCAGGTGTGGGGAAATGCTACTATACTTCAGATACAGTGATAGTTGGTAAATGTTTACTTTTTAATGGCAGCCAGTGCAGGTGTAATACATGCTTTTGCCTTTGATCTTTTCCTGCTTCACACTTCCATAAGTAAAGAACCATTTATTCCAGGGTATTCCCCCATCCTACGGTCCGCGCGCTGCGGTCATTCTTCTCTTTGTGTTGAATTATGCCACCTTAAAGAGGAACTGAACATTTAACGGAAAGTTGCACATTCATGGAACTTTATTGTATTTTTTGATTCAGGAATAAATGTTGAATCATTGAAGTTTGGGTTTGAAATTTACCTCAATATGTTTTACCATTCCTATTCCCCACAGATTACACAATGGCACTGATTAGCAGAAGCGTTTTGTAATACCACTTAAGGCTTTATCACAGTGGAGCACTGCCAGTAATAGTCTTTAATTCACTTATATGTACCAATCCATCTCTGTCAGGTTTCTATTAATTTCCTCCGTGTTTTACTGTGTCCCTAGCCCCTATATAATGAGGCATGAGATCTTCGATTTATGGAACAAATATATATATATATTTAAATCTCAAGCAAATTGTTTTTGCTCCTGCTTTGCAAACAAATGTGCCATCTTCACATTTATTTCACGTGTAATCCACTTTTCACAAGTTAATTTATTTAGAAAAATATGTGTGGGTCAAGAGGCTGAAGAAGCAATAATATTTTTATTGGCCTATTTAGCTGAAAAGTTTGAAGATTAGGGTAGATATTTAAGTCTGTGTTGTGGTTTTAACACAAACCTTTAGTAGAGATGTATTTCTAAACTATTAGATTTGTGTATGATTAAGCTGTGTTTGAGCACGCATACACAAACAACACTTACCAGAATCCTTGGGGAAAATTGCACCCTACCCTGCAATAATCTATTGTCAGAGTGCAGAATGACAGCATGCCTTGTTTACAAAGATGCATGCCAAAGGAATAGAACCTAGAGATTTCTGCTTGCATTGGAGTTCTGCTGTCTTGATATAAAGAGAGAGTTTACACTTACAACAGCTGAGAGATGTTTATAAAATGTTGCTTGATGCATCACTGGTTTGCTGTCATTGTTGGAGTAAATCCAAACATATTGTTTGTTTCTTTCTAACGATTAGGATTGGTGCAAAACATCAGGAGTTACGGCAAAAGCAGGCACGAGGGCTTGCTGATTACTCCACTAGCCCTGTAGGTCCACCACCTGATATTGATGATGATGATGAGATGGACCCAAATTATGCCAGAGTGAATCACTTCAGAGAAGCTTACCCAGCAGCAAATGTTTACAGGCCATCGTCTCCACCTGTAGCAGAAACCTTTGGATACCCCCGGGATATCCCTGCAATACCAGGAGAGAGGGAGCATTTGGAAGGACTGTATGCAAAGATAAACAAACAGCAGCATCCACAGACTTCTGCTGACAGGTAATACTACCCAGAGATCATCTGATTTTTCAATTTCACGTGCACTTCTATTTACTGAATAGAAAAAAAATGGTTTTACCCTTGATTTACATTGTTTTAACCAAGAACCGCCTTTGTCCCAACAGTACCCCTGAAGGGTCTACATAAAGCAGCAGTCAAATAAAAATCATTATAGAAAGGTATCCATATTTCGCAAACCGAATAAATCAACTCCCTTCAATCCAATTCCTATGCTGCTGAGAGAGAGGGTTTTTTTTTCTTTTTTAGACAGGAAAAGTTCTTATTCTTCAGCAAAACTGTTTTTAGATCCCTTCTGGTCCTGATGATCGCCCAGTGCCCATTCGTAACGGGTTTTTGTGTGATAGTGTGATATATTGCATATGTTTACAGTTTACATTTCCCCAGCTGTGCGGTATTATGCACTTTCAATTAGGTTGGGGAGAGAACTGGGAATCATGGCATTTTATGCAGACTGTAAAGTGTAGCTTCACAAGACTGATTACCTTTCACAGCCTTTCCAATAACCAAGTGAGAAAGAAGGAGCAATTTTTAATCCTTACTGTCAAGCTTCCGGGTTGATAGCATTAAAGAAAGATGGTGAAGTTTTTCTTTGAATTAAAAAGAAAACCCGGTGACTCAGTGATGCAGCCACCACTGTGAGTTTCTAAAGCGGGTTACGTCTGGAGTCAGGGGGTATAAGAAATATATGATCTCATTAGTGTCATGGTGTTAATAAATGTACATGGGACTGTGCAAGGAAGAGGGGTGAATGGACATTAGAGACGTTGGGAATATGGGGTGGGGAAGCAGTTTAAATATTTGTGAATTAAGCTTGTACTGTAGCTTGTAATGTTGTTCCTCATTGCCTTATTCTATGCTGGTTGTGTTTGAGAGGCTGTGTGAGCATAGACATGGGAGAGTTTTGAGTTTATAGAGATACAATAATTTGGATATGTCAGAGGCCTGGTCTACACTGCGGGGCGGAGGAGGGGAAAATCGATCTAAGCTATGCAACTTCAGCTATGAGAATAATGTAGCTGAAATTGATGTACTTAGATCCACTTACCACGGCCTCTTCACTGCTGCTCCCCCATCAACTCTGCCTGCGCCTCTCACGGCAGTGAACTACTGGAGTCGATGGGAGAGTGCTCAGGGATCGATTTATCTAGACTAGACTAGACGTGATAAATCGACCCCCAATGGATCAAGTGCTACTTGCCGATCCGGCAGGTAGTGTAGACATACCTTTAGGTCACTGAGATACAGCTCATCAGAAGTTTGTGACATGAACAGAAATGTAAATGTTAGCGGGAATATGCCAAATTCTCTTTCTCATTCTTCTGAATACAGTATTGGAGAAAGCTCTCAATCAGATAGCCAAGAAGAAAATAGCTGCCATACAGAGGAGAGGCTGCAAATTGGCATATCCCCTTCCATACCATCAACACCACATGCATAGGAGCCAGTTATGTCAACTCTATGCTAAACGTAGAGGATTCAAAATCCAGATCCAAATCTGAAATTTCTCACATTCAAATATACTTAGATTAGACCCATTATTAGGTGTGGTGCTAGCTGCACCAGACTCAGCTAGGGTTAGAGTTCTGTTAGTGTTCCATTTTAACAGGACCATGTTGTACAATTCCTATTGAAACTGAAATTGTGGTATGTATTGCTCTTTTGTGAAGGTGAAAAGGAATGGACATGTCTCTCCCATGAACATCTAGGTTTTGGCTGGACAGTGTGTGTCTTGCCACAAAATGTAGACTTTGTTTGCTATTGTGATCAGATTGAGCTGCAAACTCTGATCCAAATCCATGTCTGATTGTAGTGTTTGGAGCAGGGATTTTTGCATGAACTCCTCTCTAATTCCAAGCCACACGAGCAACATTTACCAGAAAACTAAAACCAAAACTTACAACAGGAAACCCCCAACATATTAAAAGAAAAAAAAAGTTGAGGATGAGATGAGGCATGAGGTAGCCCTGGGTGAGACTGGTCTCCCTAGGCTGGTCCATTACCAACCTGCTAGCAGGAAAATCTTAGTTGAATATGGGACTTGTAGAGACATTGGAAATCCTGGTAGGCTGCCTTTGCCAGTATTACATCGGTCTTTCCTCTCTCAAAGAGAAAAGTTTGTTTGTATTCACCATTAGAGTTGGGCCAAACCTGAGTAAACGGATGTGAATTTATAGAATGGCTTGTGACCAAGGAAATCCTGCCAGGGGGTGCTACTGAGAGAAGATGGAGATGTGGAAAGAAAAACTACATTCGTTACCAAAGAAATCTATCTTGGGTCAGGTGTGAAAACAACTTTGTCTGCATCAGAACAATGGGGAGGTGGATAATGGATGCTTATTAGCCAAACTAAAGTTATTTTGCTTTTACGAGGGTGAACATTTGTCAACAGGTTGGTTCATGTTTTTCTAGGCTTCCCTCTGTGTGTGTCATGATTTTTTGCTGTTCATTTTTCTTCAGAATACTGTTTTTTTTCCCCCTCCCACCTCTGAATTACAGCTAGTAATATAGTGTGTGGGGACTTGAGTAGTGACTAAAGTAAATGAGTTTTTTTTTTTTAATCTTTCTTTTTTGGTTTCAGCAGAGCGTAGATGATCTCATTTTAGTCTGGGAATTCCAGTTATGTGTCATTGCCAGAGAGAGAATTAATCCGATTTTAAAAAAAAATGTATTATCATTTTTATGACTTCTATAAAATTATAAGGCTACTTATAATGAAAGCATGTCTATGGCCAGATAAGTGCTACTAATAGCTGATATATAATTAACCGCCTTTCCCTTCGCCCACGAAAAAACATATAACAATCTCAATTTATTCTTTTACTATAGTGTCCCACTCATGGGTTGTCTCATACCAACCTGGGAACCCGCTACAGTGCAAAATGCAGGCAGCAGTGCTCTATACATGTACTGAAATTATTACTCAGGTGATTAGGAAGTACATGATTAACCCCTGCTACGTAAATGCATACATCCAGGGCAGGTTCCTCTTGTACTTATTGAAAAGTTAACAATCATGTCATGGCCAAATTCCAACATGCATAGTTACATCCTTTCTACCTAAAACTCCATCTGTAACTTCAATTTCGCATAGTTTTCTTTTCTTCTTGTTTTAAACTGCTATGTAGCATTCCCAGGCACTGTTAAACAGTTGGTGTATTTCTTCTCAGTGATGGCTGCATTGCAGTGAAGGTGAAGTAATGCTATGTATATTTTGCCAAGATCTTTGAGATGATAGGTGCTATAGAAATGTAAGTGGTTCTTCTTCATGAATGTAGCCAAAGCATTAGTATGGTCAGTGTACTCTGTGAATCCTAAGAACTGACATACGTTAAAAATAGAAACACGTTAACTTGAAAAAAATCACACTCATTTCTTTGGTAACAGAGTCCTGTGGCACCTTAAAGACTAACTATGAAGTACAGAAGCATAAGCTTTCACGGCTACCTCTCTGATTCTTGACTCATTTCTTTGTCAATCTGTATTTTTCTGTTTATTTCTAATCATCCTCACTTTTCAGTAATGCAACCTCTTATATGTATCCACGCCTATGCCTTTTAATAGTGCAAACTTTCTGTGAGAAGGTAGAGAAGGTAGGACTTCAGTGTCAAAAAGCCACATAGTTGTCTCTTCAGGGGGCACAGTCCATTCACAATCATGTAGTGTAAAATTTTCAGAAATGTCACAGGGCTTGTCTCCATAGTGACCAGCAGGTGAAGCCTTACGTTATTCTTTACCTGATGAGAAAATATCTTAGCCATTAGAAACTTCACTCCTCTTTATAGTCCAGTAAACCTAGGCAATGTATTCTTCTGAAGTGTATCCCCACGTAAAGCTCCTTTTCCCTGCTGGATGAGGATACGGTGCTGTCTGGTTGTGATGTGGTGCTTAACTCACCGCTAGGCTGGCATCTCCTCCTCGTCACTCTGGGAAATAGCTCATGGTCGATGCTCTTTTCCGCAGTGGCATGCTGTCTCTCTACCTCTCTCTCCGGGTCTGCAGCCCCTCTCTCGCTGCATGAGCTGCCGCTGCCTCTTCATAACTCAGCCCTCTGGCCAGGTCCCTATACATTTTTCCCCTTCTGGAATATCAAAATCTTCCCTCTGCAGTCCTAGGAAGTCGTTCCATTCAGTATCTCAGTACCACTCCCTCAGTGGTTGGCAGGGGAACCTGGGCCTACCCTCTACTCCATATTCTAGCTCAGGCACCCTCTAGACAGCGGTCAAGATCTATTTCCTTTTAGGCCTTTCCCTGAGCCCCTTTCCTCACCATCTGGAACTCCCCCATCTCTGGGTTTGCTTGTTTCACCACTCATTCCTCCCAGGGAGCAACTGTAGGCTACATGTCTCTGCATCCTCCAAACACTCCTCCCTTCTCCCAGAAAGTGACTGCAGCATACTTCCCTACTGCCCCCTTCAGCAACCAATTTCCTGGCTTTATAGATTCAGCACAGCTCACTCCTCCTCAACTGGGCTTCCTCCTTCATAAAAACATAAGAATGGCCGTACTGGGTCAGACCAAAGGTCCATCCAACCCAGTATCTTGTCTATTGACAGTCACCAATGCCAGGTGTCCCAGAATGAGTGAACCTAACAGGTAATGATCATGTGATCTCTCTCCTGCCATCAAGAGATTACTCAAGCACCTGATTCCTGTCAGCTGTGGCCTGTCTGGTTAATTTACCACCTTCTTAGCCTACATCAACCCTTTCCAAGCAAGTGTGGGGTGAACACCCCATCACAATGGTACAGATTTGATGACTTCAGTAATTCAGATATAGGTGAGAGGTATATTGTAGGAATGGGTGGGTAAAATTCTGTGGCCTGCGTTGCAGGAGGTCAGACTAGATGATCATAATGGTCCCTTCTGACCTTAAAGTCTATGAGTCTATGAGACTCCATGCTGTCTTTTCTGCTGTTGGTAATTTTTACAATACAAATTATCTCTTCCTGCAATTTCTGATATGAATGAATAGCCCATTAACCAGGTATGGCCACATTCAGAGGAATTAGTCTCCCTCCTTTATCTGGAGAAAACCTGTTTATCAACACCCCTGACATCCCTGGGAGAATTTAAACACTTTTTTAGTCACAGACTGTAAAGCATAATGTCAGTGAGTATCCATAAATCCACACACACAACATAGTCACACACGTTTCACAATGATTTTATTGACCAGCATAGGGTTAGTTTTCAGATGTACCTCACAAGGCACATTTTGTACGAATATCATTGCAGTAGTGTAGAGGGTGTGAATACAGAGATGCCTTGGGTCACACTCGCTCACTGATTTTCAGTAAGACTTAGGCTGTCAAGACCAAGTCACTTAAGCATTTTAGAAAATGTTGCCAGTTGTATCTTTAGAAGTGCACTGCCGTGAGGCAACTACCATCACATGTTCCCCTCCTACTAAACTAATTTTGATGGTGTGTGATGTAGCTGATCTGCAGTTCTATGAAGAAAAGGAAGAAACTCCCTTTGCTTCAAATGGAGGTCTTCACGGTAATGAAAAAAAATGTTTCTGCTGATAGACAAAATTCCCAACACCTAATCCGAGAGTTAGTTCATTAAAAGATTATCCCTGACAGTACTGATAAAAATGGCACTCATCACAAATGTGGGTCATCAGTATATAGGGAAATTAAAGGAAGCCTCTTTCCTGTCACTACCATGGGATAGCTCTTGTGGACCATGTATAGGTTGGGATGGAAAGTGAGCAGAGAACTTCCCCCAATCCCTTTTATATGTCCTATATAAGGACCAGCCACAGTTATGTTTATTGCACTGGGAGGAGCACAAAGTCTTCTCACTTAATTTGTCCATATGCCACTCATATCACCCTACCAGCCTGTGGAATACCCTTAGCCTACCTAGAGGAGAAAGCTACATCATCGCAAAGAGTGGTGCACGATGGTGTGCAGTGGGGGAACTCAGGAGTCACTCTGCCGGAGACAAATGCGTATTGTTTCAATATGCAATAGTGCCTGCAGTATTTTGTGGTACATAGATTACTGAAAAGAATAGCGAGTCACACATCTCATTACAGTGGTTAGTCATCCAGACCGGTGGTTGGCAAACTGGGGTGTGCAGACCATCCCTTTGGGGGAGGGGGGGTGCACAAGACCACCCACGGGGGGGGGGGGAGTGGTCCCAGACAGAGGAGTTGGGCACCACAGCGGCAAGAGGAGCCAGGCAGCCCTGGAGCCAGGCGGCCCTGGTGGCAGGAGGAGCCAGGGGGCTCCAATGGCTCCTCAACAAGAGGAGTCGGGCAGCTTATAATGTCCCAGGTAACATCCAAAAGATTAGAAGGTCCTCAGTCCATTGGTTGCAATACTCCTGTTAGTTAAGTCCAGAGATCAGAGCCGGAAAGAGGCAAAATGGAGATGCTTCTAGGGCCTTGTGTAGACTATCTCCCGTGTGTAGGGAAAACTCTGTCTTAGTTTGTGGAAAAGTACAAGCACATGTGCAAGATGGAGGTCACGGTCACATGACCTTGCATGCTTCAATGACTCGGGAGCAGCCATTGCTCACATTCAGTTTGAAATAGTCCCATATTCAGGAAGGCCATCGGGTGGGGATAAGCTTCCTCCATGGCCCATTGTGTTCATTGGTGGGCCATCCACTTGAATGGTGCACTCACAATGTGCTGACTAGACTAAATGTAAACTAACTACCTTGTGGGTGGTACCACAGGCGCAAACACATTTGAAACACAGGAATATAGTCAATATTCATAACTTTAAATACAAAAATGATATACACATACAATAGTCATCCAATCATAACTTTTCCATTGATACCTTACAACATACTTTGTACACGTTTTGTTGCAATTAAGTAACAGTGGTAGCAACAATGATATACACGGTCATACTTTAATCAGGTGTCCCACCATAGTCAAAAAGTGATGTATACGATATTCCTATCCCTTAGATGACATGTATGGTGCATGCTGCAACCCCATTTCACACTTTAAAAAAGCAATTTCCTCTTTTTCCTTTAAAACATAGTGATGTAAAAGGTTTATGAAACACTTGATGTATCTCAGGAATGGTGCTAAAGAAGAACAAATCGCTCAATGTGTTTGCTCAGCCCAGTTGTATGCATTTTAAAGTATGCCAAATTCATTGCCAAATATAGTTCTTAATTTATTTATGCTGCTTATTTTTGGAAATTTCAAAGTGCTAGTCTGAGGAAAATGAGTACAGTTTTCCTTTACATAACATGAATAACTTTGAAGCTGCATCTACCGCAGATTAAAATTCACTATTTTTTATATAGCAGTAAAGTCTAAAGCCATAGTCAGGACCAGTGTTCCTCTGTGACAGGTACTAAGATGGTCACTGCCTGGAAGAGCTTACAATAATACATACATTCTTACTGTAAGCCATCCACTGGTTAGCAGACCTCATATCTCCTGGGACTGGTCACAAATCCAGCCAGGGACATCCTGAGTGCTAGGTTTGCATTTGGATCATCTTACTTATTGACAGATATGTACAATTTTATATACTGTAATCCAGCAACTCCCTAGGAACTGCCCTGCTGCAGATGCTGATGAGCCTCAGTTACTGCAGATGTGATAAGCGTTCATGTATATCAGATTTTTTTCCTCTCCAGATCCACCTTTTTAAAGTGATAATACTGTCTGATATCATTCTGTGAGAACTCTGCTATTGACTATTAACCCCATGTCCTTTTTTTGCAGTCATTAGACCCACATGCAAGTCATGTATGTGTCTGAGGATCTGCACTCACTTATATTAGACGATGATGTTTCCAGCTTCTTAAATGTATAAATAAAAGCAAAACTTGAGATCTTCTCTACAGTTTGAATGGTGTTATATGGCCCTGCAAGTCTCTCTTCCACTGCTGATTTTTCTAACTGTGGGCAAAAGGCCCAAATTTCTGTCTTGTGCAGGAGTTTGTTTGACCAAAAGCTGTTTTTTGTACCTTTAACAAGCAGTAGAATAATCTGAGTATTAACTTTTCTCTGCACATTTAGTCCTTTTTAAAAACTGCCATTTAATTTTAAATGCTAATATGTATGTGGTTAATTAAGAAGCCAAAATTGACTATAAGGTTGGTAAGCACTAAGAAAGAGAGAGGGAGATCATTATGCTATTGCTCATGGATAGCTATTTGTGAACCAGTTGATAATGTGCAAAATTAAGATTTCGTAAGTGGCATTTTAAATGAATGGTTAATGGCTGAAGATTAATTAAACAGTCAGAGCTGTTCAAAAGAGAAGCTGTTAAAATCTTGTTTATAGGCCAGTCACTTGCATATTGAAAGTGCAAACCTCTAATAGCTTGTGGTATTTCCATTTAGCAGGCTAGCAATTTAGCTAAACAGTTCTTCTTGAACAGGAAAATCTACCTTAGTAGATGTGCAGCAAAGAAATATGTTTTTTTCTACATTTTTTTCATAATTAATAGCGTCACAATGGGAACATGAACAAAGAAATACATAACCTCTGGGATGAAGGTAATCCTAAATAAAAATACCAAATCTAATTCTAATTAAAAAGTGGAGAAAATTATTAAAACTCTCATTTAATTTTATTTTCCCACTAGTTTCCAGTGGTCTGTAGCTCTCAGCTAGAGCTGGGCGGAAAATGGTTTTTGAGATTTCAGAAATTTTCCTGATCCACCTCAGGACAAAACCGAGACCTTTTGAAGTTTTTTTGTGAAAAAAAGAGAAAGTGAGATCCACCCCATACAAGCTTCGTAGTTCAAGCACTCGGATGTTGAAGACCAAGGCTCAAACCCAGGCTGATTTGGAGCAAGACCTTTAATGGGGTCTCCTACAGGCCCGGGGAATGCCCTAGCCATCAGGCTATTGGCTAGTATAGTATGGGTCTCTTTCAGTCTCTCTCCTGCTGGAGCGGTTCCACTTTGTATAAAAAATTGAATATTCATTGGGCCAGAGAAAGAAAGAGGGGCTTATTCTATAAGGTGAGTCTGGGGACTCACCTGGGATGTTGGAGACTCAGATGTAAGTCCCTGTTCCAAAGTATATTTAATTATTTATTTTTAATAAATGGAACTGCTCCAACAGGAACGTTATCCACCCATAATAGCCAGTAGTCTGGTGGGTAGGGCGCTCTCCTTGGATGTAGGAGATCAAGATTCAAATCCTTGGTCTGAATCAGAAAGAGTCGGGAGCTGAACCTGGCTCTTCCACATTATATGAGTTCCTGAACCACTGGACTATTGGCTATTCTTTGATACAATCCTGTTTGTTTACTGTTCACAAAGTCCTGTTTCCCTGAACACAGTAGGGAATTTCCACGTCTGTCCCTCCAGTCTGTTATGTGCCTAAGTAGTTCTAGCTCTCTGCTCCCTCTAACGGCCATGCCTGCAATTGTTACTCTCGCTGCCTGATCCCTTTTTTCAGTGGTGTGGAGGAGAGGGGGAAATAGACACAAAATTATTTTGCTGGCCCGCCCCAAAATTTTAGCTGTGTTTTAGACAGCGCAGAGATCCAGGCCAATAAATATAAAGAAGTGGTTCCTAGACTTGGCAAGGAAGAGTGACATCTGTAGACATGGATTGAATGGATTTGAATGAGAGAAAGTTGAGGTACCAGGGAAAGAGAACATAATAATCAAACTACATCTTTACAGAGAAAAGAAAAAAAGTTTTACCTGCATGACATTTTGGATGGGACATTAACTGCCAGGTATATCTGTACTTTCAGAGTTGACTCTGGCTTTTACTTGGGTCTCACTCCTAACTCTTCTCCTGTGCACATACAAAAATCTCTGACCCATGTTTAGTGGTGCTTTCAGTCTGAGTTAGCTAGCTTGATTGGGGGTATAGGTTTAAGCTTGAGTGAGCACAAAGTGGAGGACATCCACTGTGTAGTGAGGACACATGCTAAATAACTCAAGTGCTGATAATCCTCCAGTGTTTTCCCACAATTCCCCCATGTGCCCAGAATGGCAAACAGGTTTTCCTATGATTCATTGGGAAAGAATTGTAGAGCACTTGAATTTATTGTTAACTTAAATAATAACAAAACATAACCTTCAGCCTAAACTTTCTCCCCATCTTGGCTATTCTCTAGGATTTTCCCTGCAGGACTAATCAGTCCCAGCCCATACTTCCCCCTGTCTCAGAGAATCAGTCAAATCCTTTTATATCCTGGCCTAGAACTAATAGGATCCACCTGATCAGAACTCAGAGTGAGTAAACAAAAATAACACTGCATCTTTATGCAGGGTCAAGTGTGTGACATTCGGAGAGATCAATGGAAAAGCCTTATTATTCCTAAGCAGAGTCCAGGACCCTGATAGTGTCAAGATGTCATTGATGGAAAGACAAGCAAAGACTGAGTAACACTGCAGTAGTATTGATGGTAAATATAGACAGCAGCAAAAAATTGGATCCTGTAGTCATTAGAAAAACCAAGAATCTATCTTATTTTTAAAATGTAGTCATTACTATATGTTACTAACAAAAATATTTGGATGACTGGAGAGATGTGGAAGAACTGGGTGGGGAAAAAAAAGATAAAATTTTGATATTGCCTGGCAATTGTGCAGTGCATGCAGTTGATAGATTTAGAAATGTTATTTTTCTACCAGTGACCGTGATGTCATTGATACAGCCAGTGGTCCAAAGGGTCATAGCAAACTTTGAGAGGCAGTGTGGTATCATTCTCTTATTTCTTTGTCAGCTCAGACACACTATTGATGTTAGAAATGATAAAAGAGCAGCTACTCGGGTAAAGACACTGAACTCTTTGACTGCTTACATCTGCAACGGGGAGCCCGGCACCATATGGCAACCAAAGTAAGTGATGCCGAGGGGCTCGACTCACTAACAGAGTCTCTGCCAGGTGTGACATTCTGCAGCAGATTTGTTGTTGACATTGGTCGTCCAATTGAATTTGAGCCATTGGACAGAGATTGCTACAAAAAGAAAAATAACTTATTTGTAACTATACTCTGGATGTATCCCAGAGAAAGCAAAGCCTCTTAGTGAGGACACAGGGACATGAGAGAGTCATATTGCTTCAGCTACCCAGCAGCCAAGTATCTTTATATCACTATACAGCATAGATGTCTGGAGTCCATTTTTAGAGGCCAACAGAGAGCACTCACATGAAACATTTTTTGCTGTCCAGTTACCTACAAAACAGGTGACTGCCTCTGTTTGCCATTACTTCAAGCTGAAGGAGAAAAACTCTCTAATATGCAAATGAATATATATTCCTAATTTTAAAAAGCAAAGCGAATACACTTTAGAAACTTCTGGAATGGTTTGAATGCAACTATGAAAAAAAGAAAAGAAAAGCTCATCCAGTCTTTGGCTCATTTCCTTCCTACTTCCCATCTTTCCCCTGGTTATCTCTCCCCCCCACCCCACCCCCCCCCACCCCCCCGGGCAGGCTGGCAAGTCTCTTCTCCGCGCAGTATAGCAGTTCGATGTTGTGTTCACATTGTTTGCACTGGAAGAATCCATGCTCTGCCCTCCCAATTCAGTGTGGAGGGTGCTCAACTTTTATTGACTTGTAGGGAAGGTGTGGGGTGGGAGCAGGAGAATAATGAGGAGAGGAGGGCTAATGGAGCAAGGAAGGGCCATACAGGTGTGTTAACTTTTTTAACACTCATTTGACAGCCCATTTTTATGGATGATTTTCTTGGTTCATTTAAAATTTCAATTTTAAATTAAAATGTTCCGTGTAATAATAACTTGAGGGTGTTTCGTATCAATGTGGTATTAACTAAAGTATATCCTTCAGCCTCAGAATTTATCTACCACAAACACGTCTGCCTTGGGCCTTAGAGATGTATTCAGCCCATTATTACCTCATAAATGGGAATCAGCCTCAGTAATCATTATGGTATCTACATAAAATCTATGGAAAACAAATAATGAGTCTGAGGACAGTCTAGAAGTTTACTTGTCTAGGACACTAGTGTGAGTGTGTAAATAAATTTTAGGGGTTTAAAGAAAATCTTGAAAATAGAATAACCTGGTGATTCTCGTGCAGCTTTGTTATTGCCCAGCTATTGTACAGCTTTGATGGAGGGGTGAAAGCACAGTCTATTTTTGGGGGGCTATTTTCTATGTCGGAGTTGCTGTAATGCTCAATAATTGTCTGAAAGGGCTGCTTTAATTGAGCACTTGTATGCAGTAAGTGTGCTGCTAACCAGGGAACCTGAAGTGCTTCTGCTCTGTTCTCAGGTAATGATAGAGGAAGCTTGTTACAATGCAAGTCCTTGCTTTACAAATCAGCAGTTACTTCCATAATAATGTGACAGGGGTACGGGTTAGTGTAGGAAGGCTTGGGGAACAGCATTAAATCAGCAAAGCACCTGTTCCTAATTGTTATTGATTGTTAAGTACACAAATTACAGGCAGACGGTCTGCAGTCCTCACCTGAAGAAAGTGTTGTTTTCTTTCTTTGAATTTTTCAGTTATTGCTATCCCTGGTTTGAAAAAATACAAGAGACAGTTGCTTTATGTTTTATACAGTGTTTATGCAGCTGCTTCAGAAAAGGGAGAATAAAGGGGGTGGGTTGATCTTTTCCTTCTTTTCTCTGTAAATGCCACTGTCTACATCAGTGTTGATGCTTTGACCTCCTTGCTGCATAGCTTGAAAAGTCTTGTGCACCTTACCGACACATTCTGACTCCACATTCTGAACAAGCAGAAATCTAATTTTCATTCTGGAGCATGACTACCAACTTGCCAATTCTTTACCAATGATGTACAGTATCTCAATCTATTACCACCAAACCCAGTTCATCTCTAGACTAAATATTCCCATTTGTACCATGTGTCCCTGTGTCAAGCAATATTTATTTTGTGTCTTTGATCATCTAATCTGCACTCTGGCCGCTCATTCATCTCTGCTAGCACTACTTCTAATATGGCAAACCTATGCACATGGGGTAGAAATAAATGGTCAATTTTCAGAATGTAAAGGGGTAAATAGTGGTGTCCCTTAGGGCAGCGGTCTTCAAAGTTTGTCTGCCGCGGCCCCTTTTCACTCTCCCGCCTCTGCTCGCGTACCCCCGGGATATGTCCTCCGAAATGCCGCTGAATAGAAAGCTTCCACTTTCTGCGGCAGCATTTCAGCTGGACAAAATTAGACCATTTCCAAATTTGGTGGTCTCCTGGGCAGGATCAGTGGTGGTGCTGGGGTCTCGCGCACCCCTGGAGATGGTCTCATGTACCCCCAATTTGAAGACCACTGCCCTAGGGGTCTGTTCTGGGACTAGAGCCATTTGTAATGTTCATAAATGATCTGGGGAAAGGGATCAACAGTGAGGTAGCAAAATTTGGGTCTCACAAAACTGGGTGAATAGGCAACAAAATGGCAGATGAAATTCAAGATTGATAAATGCAAAGTAAAGCACGCTGGAAAACAAAATCCCAGTTGTACATACAAAATAATGTAAATAGTGCCAAGAAAAAAATGCTTCTATTCAAAAAATTTCAGAAAGCACTTTCTGTAAAGTGTGATGTGACATGACATAAAATACATGACATAAGGTTTCTTGGCACTTGTTTGGGTGACCTAACTCACTTCTCGTTTCACCACTTTTTCGATAATAATACTTAGTGTTTACTTAGCACTTTACAGCTTAAAAGCAATGTACAAAACATTAATTCCCATACCAACTCTGCCTGGTAAGTAAGAAGACAATAGTGAACCTGATTCAGCAGTATGCACTGGTGTAAAACTGGAGTAATGCAGTAGTGAATCTGGACTGGTATAATTTGCTTTCATAGAATAGTTCTTTAAAATGGTCAGAAAATCAACCTGTTGATTTAAATGTAATATATATGAATACTTGTATACTGGGAAGCGTGATAATCCAGTGTCAGAATGCAGGTAGGCATCTTTATAAATTTAGTTAATAAATACTATAGACAGTAAACATGTAATCACAGTGGTATAAGGTATGGTAAAAGGAATTACCACACTACATAACTGCATACAGTAACACGTGAAATCATTATTGATTTTATTCGCTATTTTCTTATTTCAGCTAAGATAGCATGCTGGTGCTTAAGGATGTGTTTCTTTGAAAATCAGCAGGTATGATTTTCCAGAATACATAGAAATTTGTGTCCAATATCAGAGGTAAAAATGATCCATTAGATCTGACATTTGAAAAAATTGAAAATTATGTCTGTTACCTTTGTCTAGTCCAGATGTCCTTTGTACAACCTGAAATGCAAAGAATTGTTGCCTATGGACTCGTATTGTCTGTTGTGAAGGCTGAATCCTAAAATAAAATCCTGACCTCATTGAAGTAAATGACAAAACTCCTGTTGATTATGATGGAAGGATCAGGATTTCACCCCGAGTCCTTGGGATCTCCCTGTAAAGAATGATGAAGTGATGTTTTTTTTTCCATTTTATACTCATTAGTTTCACAGCCAGATTACTGTAACCTGAGCATTTTTTGCCATATTCCTGTAGGACTGTTTTTGTTAACTGTATTTTTTACCTTTTGACCTGTTCTTTTAAAGTCACGCTATTGGGGAAAATGAGTTTTACATTGTTTTCAAAGTTTAGAACTAGTAATACGGAGAAAATTCATAAGAAATTGTCTGCAACATTAATTGGACTAGACTCCAGCATTTAAAGTAACCTGTTCTATCGTCCATTTACCTCCTATGTGAAATGAAAACTCTATTTTGATCTGAACTGTCACAGATAATTTCTGCACATAAAACATGTCCGGGGACAGCTTTCAAATGGAGTTGTCACTTCTTGTTTAGCAGCCAGGGGACTCTCTATTGTTGTCAAACCCCCTTTGCAAAAGCATCACTAACACACTGATATGCACCGTACGGGTAAGAGGGGAAATGGTTGCACAGCCCTGTGAAACAAAAACCTGTGTGTATTGGATTCTCCATCACTGTTGTAGATGCTAGTATCCTCCAGTGTCGCACTCCTTAGGGACAAATGCTTTTCAAAGTGTTTTACAAAAGCGGTGGAGAGTAAGAAAATCTAGTTACATGTGAATAGATTAATAGGTCTTTATTCATTAAAATATTTTTCCTTGGCAGTGATTTACAGTATGAACAGTATAGTATGCATTGGAGGATGTCAGCCTGAGGAATGCAAATATCAAAAGTAAGAAAGTCAAACAAAACCCTCCTTTTGCAGAGTACGTTTGATTTTGTATGCATCCATCTTTGTGAATTGTTTTTTTCTCATTAGATGTAATAATAATGAATAGTACTTTGTACTTTTGTAGAGAGTCTCTGCCATTTTAGGACCTTAACACAATTAACAAATGTTACAGTAGTCTCTCAACTCACTTTTGAGGTGGGTAAATATAATTTTTCTGTCACGTGACTTCTCTTCCAATCAATTATTCATGGGCTTTGCCTTCTTTAAACTGTTCTCTTCGGCAATCCATAGTCTAGGTGAAAATGCTGAGTTTCATAGGAGTAAGTGTGTAGCCTGTGCACACCATTCATCTGGATTTGAGGGACTGTGATGGTGTATCACAGACTTTAGATAGTGGCCAAGTGAAGGAAGCACATTTGACTGATGCACTGTATCTTACACTGACTCTCCATACATTTCTTGGTCTTTTTCAGTGTGTCAGTCCTGATCTTTAAATCCCTTGATGAACGAGGTCCATGCTAGCTCAGAGGCCACCTGTGTGCAGGCCTCTCTCTGTCTGCCTCTGTCCCTCTGTGTGCCCCATCATAGCAGCTGTGATTAAACTAGACGATGCAGCTAACAATCTCCAAGCCAGTTATCCAATCAGGTAGTAGAGTGTTCTAGATGAAAGGCCTTCCTTGGCTATGGAAGTACCCACAACTGGAGATGAGGATGAGTCTGCATATTAATCATGCTATGAAATTCATCTCTTTATCTAAGCTTTCCTGCAATATCAGACTGAGAGAACTTGTTTCTGATCTGTTGGAAAACAACCTACAGGATGAGAAACAGGGAAGAGTTGAACTGGGTTTGTTCTCTTCCAGACACAGTTCACTGTGAATCTTGAGGCTTGTCTTCACTGCAGTGTTAGCTTGAAGTATATTCCAAGTGTTGCCCCAACCTGACTCCCATACATTCATCAAAATCTCTAGCACAAGTGGTGCTTTAAACTTGAGGTAGCTGACCCCTCAGGGAGTAGGAGTTGAAGCTTCAGGGCTGCGGATGCTCAACCTAACAATGCAGAGCTCAGCTACTCTGTCATTGTCATTGACTTCCACAGGACCAGTACATCACCCATAATCTTGTTACAGATTTTTAAGAATTCCTAAGAAAGCACATTGAGCGCATATCTGAATGATAAAATCTACTATCCAAGCATATATTCCTGCCAAGAAGCAAGGAAGAGATGCAGATAAGAACTCTAGGAAGCTAGTTTCAAAACTGCTATTCTGATGCAGACCACCATCCTCTGGAACATCACAGCTATGAAATACCTGAGTAAGCTAATACATTCTTTGGGATATTATTTCCCTTTTAATTAAATGAAAAGTTGAAATACCATTCTGCAAGGATTCTATTTTCATACCACTTGCAAAGCACTGGAATATGATCTGTTTTCTTAAAGGAAATTTGCCCACGGGTCCAGATTGCACTCACATGAGTGTATGTTGTTGGAATGCTCAGCTGAACTGCAGTAATATAGCACCTTTTATTTTATTTTTCTCTGAAGGACAAAGAATTGACTGATTCTGCCCTCAGATTTAGGGGTGGAGGATTTAGTTAGTGCGATGAGTGAGCCATAGGCACTTCATCATTGTCTCCATGACTACCATAGGCAGTACTGAACTATTTTGTAATGTTCTGTTCATAGTGGTAAATTTGTAAGTGGCACAATTCTCATCGGGCCTGATGTCAATGGAACCTTTGCCATTGTCTTTAGCGGCCACAGGATCAGGTCAGATATTTAACAGGTGGGCACAATATTGCAATGCAAATGTGACATATAGTCCTGTGTTTTCTTCATGGGTCTGAATTCTGTGGCTCTGTCTTTCATGTCAGTTGTGTTTTGTTTGTTTTCTATATTAATAAAAAAGATGCAGCAGAAATCTGGACTAGAAAACAAAACTGACAGTGCAAAGCAGCCCGAGGGATTAGGGAAAGCACATTTTGCAGCCAAACAGGAAACCCAGGACCAAGATCAGGTTCTGATTTCCAGACTTCGTGCCTGAAGATTCAGGGTATATTCAAGAAGCATACAGGCATGTTGCATCATACGCGAGGGTTCGGTTCCACGATTACCGCTTAAAGCGGAAATCGCGTATAGCCAAAACCCATTGAACTTAATGGTGGGGTTTTTTTGTTTTTTTTCTTCCCCTATTCTTTCTTTTTTGTTTTTGCTGATCATGTAAAGCTAAGATGCGACTTGCCTGTATATTCAATATGACACAGGCTCTCCATTGGAGAGGGGAAGATGGTGAGGGTGTATCTCTGTTCTTGCTTTTTGCCTGTAAATGGAGCTAATTCATGGAACAGTCTTAATGACTATTCCATAGGGAGCCGTGTATCAGATGGAAAGAGAAGGAAGGGTAATTTTGCATATTAATAAGATCAGAAATCCATTTGATTATCCAAAAATGGGTTTCAAGGGAAATGAGAAATTTTAAGGTGCTTGTGCTTTAGGCAGTAATAATCTACCTCCTTTGGGGTTTAGAACCACTGGTCATTACAAAATACATCCGATGGAAACTTGATATCAATTTTTTTTCAGTCTGGTTGTACAGGTTTTTTATGACCCAGCTTTATTTCTTCCCTACAATTAGTGCTTGTGAAGGATGCTGGATAGAGAGCATTAAATAATGATATTCTCTGTCCACTGAGCAGATACAGTACGGTCAGCAGTGCAAATTCCCTCAAACCAATCTGCCAAAGTGCATCAGACCAGCCTTGCAGGAACATCCTCGATGGGCGATACTCTGGGGTTGGAAGCTCTGATTCATTTGTATGCTTATTTGGGCCTTGATTTTTCTGCTGAGATTGCTAATTGTAATATGGGCATCTGTCCATCATTACTGCCTACGCTGGGAAACTGAACTGCCGGAGACTTTACTCTTGGCTGACCCTTACACACGTCCCTTCCACCAAAGTTGCTTTTTTCCAGTTTGCCAAGAAAATATATCAAGTCATTTTTTTAAAAAAATCAGGAAAATAATGTATGGAGAATCCAGACAATAGTGGGTTTCAGGCTCATGAACTGTCTTCTTTGCAGCCTGCATATGCAAGACACATCTCTCTTTCTCTTCTAATATATTCAGCATCGCTGTCACATATACCATTCCCCAGTATTCATTGCTACCCTGTGCCGCCCCTCCCTTGCCCCATTTGCCTGTGGTATCTGTCTACTCCTGCATCTGCTGGTGTATGTTTCATGTGTCATACTCAGATTGTAAAGTCTTTGGGGCAGGGAAGGCCTTTTGTGTTCTGTGTTTGTACAACACATGCAACAATGGGGCTTTGCCCATGACTGGGACTTGTAGGCGCAACTACAATACAAGTAATAATATAATAATAGTCTCTTTTATATTTTGTACTACTGAAAATCCTAAGATTTTGTAGGCAATTTCACAGGCCAGAGAAATTTCCGAAAGCCTGTGGCTAGGCAAGTATGCTACGCGTTAGAAACTGGAGTAAGACCTGCAATGCATTTCACATAAATGACACTGAAAAACCATCGGATGGTAATGCATTTTGGTCACAATTGATCAAAGCCAGATTCAAACTTGTGTCTAAGAGGGGAAAGGTTATGTATATCTTATTACCCTTGAACTATGCATTTCCCAACATAAACAAGGGCTAGTTTTAGTTGATCAAATAGAACCAGAGGAGAAAAGAGAAGATAGGGCTGGAGAAGAGTGTGAAGGAAGGGAGGAAGAGAATGGAAGGGGGCAGTGAAGTTTGAAAGAAATTGTAGAAAAACAGGTACAAAGATAGAAAATAGGAGAGAAATTAAGAAGAAAGAGGAAAGAAATGATTGAGAAAATGTGTATGGTGCACTTCTTGTCATTGACAGACAGGGAGTTTTGCCTGAAGAAAAGTTAATTCAGGTTGAATTGAAAATTGCATGAGCAGTCTGGAAGACCTGAAATACATGATTAAAGTGAAATCTTGGAACAGAAACAAATGTAAAATACTATGAGGGAAAGAAAGAGAAAGTGTGTGTGTATCTCTTGCACTTCCAAAATTATTACTCCTCCCTGTCAGAGCCTTTTAATAACATTGTAGCTACCTCAGACACTGTTAAATATAGGTTTTTTTAAACGTTCATGGATATTAATGTTAAATTGGATCACTCTATTGGCATCTGGAAATATTTTTTTTAATTATAATTATATTTCAGCCTCTGCATTTTCACAGCAACTTCTGTGCTTATCGAACAGTGGCAATATCCATCCCTGCAGCAAGAAATGTACCATTCAATAGACATGTCACAAGAATCCTCTGGTTAAGACCTGTTATAAAGATGTCTTCCAGTTACAAGAAATCCCATGCAAATGGAGGAGGCTGCAGCACAATTCATTTCTACATGCTAGGGTATCACCTATTACATTTCAGTATACTGTGTTTCCTATTATTATTATTTATTGTTTGTGCCCCCCCACCAGAGGTGCTACTCCTCAATGAACACCCCTACGTGTCTTGCCGTGCTCTATGCTCTCCGCAAAGCATTGCTGGGAATCGCCTCCCTGCTCGTTGCGCAGTCTGCCGAATCCAGTCTTCACGTGCATTGGGGGACAAGCCCTGAATTCACCGAGGGTTCGAGACCCGTCGGTTACCCTCACCTGGTTTAGGCGGCCAGCCGAAGCCGTTGCCCATGGTGTGGCCGCTGTGCATGCTACAGCTACTTGGAGCCACAGGTGAGAGCTGAGTGTCAAGTGGGGACCAAAGGTGGATGAACTACTCCAAAGGGAGCACGACATGCCCCCCACCAGAGGTGCTACCCCTCAATGAACACCCCGTGCTCCCTTTGGAGTAGTTCATCCACCGCCGCCAGCAGCAGCACAGAAGTAAGAGTAGCAATACTGCAAACCCTCCTACAATAACCACTTCCCCCCTCCCCCAACTCCTTTTTTGGGTCAGGACCCCCTGCAATTACAACACGGTGAAATTTCAGATAGCATAGATAGCTGGAATCATGAAATTTACGATTTTTAAAATCCTATGACTGTGAAATTGACTAAAAGGGACGGTGAACTTGGTAGGGCCCTATCTATAAGGGGTCTTCATAATGCTAGAGGATTATATGCTTCATTGTCTGCTAACACTGGAGAAATGATTGCCCATTGCCATTGGTGGAATATCCCTTTACTGACCATAAATGAGCAATATCAGCTGCTCGTTTTAAGTGCTGATTTCAGAAATTACCTTGGAGTGTGTGTCCCGAATAGCCCTGAACATTATCCACATTTAGTTTTCAGTATTCAATTTTACATATGTTAGCTCAGCAGCAAGAGAAGAAATGTCTTTGTTTTCTGAGTCTTTGCCTGGAATAAATGTAACTTCAACACTGTGTAACTCTTTTTTAACATTCACTATTCAGCTTTAGCTATGTTCCCAAAGGCTAACGTTTCCATCATGGTGTAATAAACAATGGGACTCATAGGCTTTGTGTCACCACACAACACTTACATTTCAGATTGAGCTGAGCAGCAAAGATCATGGTAATATGTCATGATAATCCTGCATAAGAATTAATCTAGACTTTTCTTTTTCTCTGTTCCACTTGGATTCTTGTATCATCGTGGTATCTGATTGACCAAGCAATGCTGGCATGTAGATAGCTAGAACCCCACCAAATGCAAATTCATAAGGCAAATCACACTGACCCATCACTTGTCAAACTATACCAGATGAATTTTTTCTCATGTTAATGTGATATTTCCTTTAGCAGTATTATCGGTTTGAATGGAGGGATTTTAGGAAGAATAAAACTCTTCTCAGTTAATGAAAAAAGGAATGTTACACACAAGTATGGATATTCTTGTGACAACACAACATCAATCTGTCATCATCATCATCAAACCTTTTTGCATTTTTAAGAACTGTTTCTGTTAAAAAGGTGTGTATATATGCATGCACACACACAAATAGATATACACACAATTATATATATAAACATTTTGAAAGCCCACACCTTACTTGCTAGTGTCAGGTTCAGTTGATAGACAGCTAACTCAGCCTCTTTTTATAGTCCATTTCTAAAATGAAACCATAAATTTTAAAGCTGGGCTTCATCATTGCAGAGAAAAAAGCTTTTCCAGCCTATTGATGAAATATAACATTTGATAGGATTTATGAGGCCCAGATTCAGGAAGATCATTTGCAGAGCACTTAAAACTGATTTTCCTGCCCTTTGCCTTCCCTCCTCTCAAAGGCACATACCAAAAAGAAGCCATTAGTAATGAAAAATTATGAGGAAGATTTTGCTTGATTCCACACAAATGTCAGTTTGAGAGAGAGAGGGAAAAAAAGTCAGGGGGATTTACAGTAAAGGGTCTGTCTAGAACCAGGCTGACTCTTTGTGAGAGGAATACTAACTTTACTGCAAAAACAAGCACCCGGTATGTTTATTTGTTATAATAAATTCATATATACAGCATAGTGCAGGGTTATGAATTTATATTGTGCTCCCACCAACAGACATTCACAGAGTAGCTTCCTAAAGTTAAAAATAAAATAAAATGATACCCTGCTTCTGTACCTTGATAATGTTTCCTTCTGGCTAGTTTTACTGGAATGATAATTTCACAGAGGAAAATACATTCTCTGTAACTTGTGATCACAGTATCTGTCAAATGGTAGGAAATGAAGAAAACTGCCAGACAGTGTCAGATTTATTAGCAGCTCTAAGAAGTCCAGAATTAATGCATTTTTCTTGTCTTTGATGGGTGAGATATCCATGTGCTGTACTTATCCTAATGGACAAGTGAAGGAAGTAGCACTCGTCAATTAGCTATCTCATTAAGCTGACTGCAGCTTCATCTGGAACACATGCAGGAGTGCTACTTACTCACCTAGCCAGCCATCCAGTTTGTTGTTGTTATGTAATATTTATATTGCGGTTGTACTGAAAGGTCAGAATCGGGTCTCCACTGTGCTAGATATTATACAAAAACATATGATGACCCTGTTCCTGGTCCAAGAAGCTTATAATCTCGAAAGACAGTTCACATATGAAGAGTGGAAAAAGTATCATACAGTCAAATACAGATGTGGGCAAACTACGGCCTGTGGGCCACATCTGGTGAGTTTCCGGCTGGGAGGCTAACCCTGGTCCCTCCCCTGCTGTTCCCCCTGCAGCCATGCTGCTGCAGGGGCAGTGCTCAGCGTAGGTTCAAGGGGGTGGGGGGAACGGTCAGGGGATGAGGAACAGGGGCGGGTAGATAAGTGTGGGAGTCTCAGGGGGCCTGTCGGAGTGGGGGTGTGAATAGGGATTGGGGCAATCAGAGAACAGGGAGCTGGGGGGGGGTTGAATAGGGGACTGCAAAGGTGGTTAGGGTGGAAGGTTTCAGAAGAGAACGGTCAGGGTAAGTAGTAAGCACTGAGTAAGCAGTAGTGCCCCTATGCTTTCGAATAGGGGCTTGAAATTTGGAAGGGGAGTCAGTCTAGTCTCAGTGATATGCCTTTTTCCCAGGAAAATCCACCCCAGTTTAAAATTTGCAGTTCTGAATACTCGATAGAGAGAAAAGGGCGGAGGGGGGAGAATTTCTTTTATTGGACCAACTTTTGTTGGCAAACGAGAAACTTTACACAGAGCTCTTCTTCAGATCTTGAACTTTTTCTAACTTTTAAGTGTTTGACTTGACAGTATTAATATTTTGATGAAGTTGTTGTTAATGAACTGTGCACTATAGCCATTAGCATTTTAGAATTGTTGAGAAAGATAAAGGATGTCTACTATCTCCATCTGCCCCACAATCTAGCCATTATTAACCAGCTGACTGTGTTATGAGTGTCTCTGGAGAAGAGAGAGAGTCTCTTCACACACTAGAGAAAGCTTTATGCGTAAGGCCAGCCATGGGGAAGGGGAAGAGTTGATGGGAGAAGCTAGCAAATAGGTGGATGAGGCTGGCATCCTAGCCTGCGAGACGTCCAGGAGGAGATGTCAGAAAGACAGGCTGGGGGGCAAGACGGGGGGGGGGGGGAAGAAAGACCAGTCAGGTATGGAAAGATAGATTTATAAGACCTATCCCTAAGGATGGCCACTGAAACAGTATGATCAGATGTAACTGGAGAAGAGGAGAGAGGGTTAAGGACGGCCCTCTGTGGGAGGGGAAGGAAGACCCATTGTAAGGGTATGTCTTCACTACAGGACAAGGTCGATTTCCCTTAATTCGATTTTCTAAATTCGATTTTAGAAAATCGAATCAGTGTGTCCCCACCAGGACAGCAGGTCGACAGTGGTCGACACTGTCTGTCCTAGAACTTTTGCAGGGGTCGACATAGCCCACATTGCACTTTGGGTAGGTACCCCACAGTGCAATGCGTGCCAGACCCCCCCCCCAAGCAGCCCCGTGGACCCCCCTGCCCGCCTGAACAGCCCCCCCACCGGACCCCCCCCCGCCCGGCCGGGGGGGGGAGGGGAGCCGGCGTGGGGCTGCTTGAGCGAGCGGGTCAGCTGCCTAGTCAATTTCACCTGAAATTGACCAAGCAGCTGACCCGCTCGCTCAAGCAGCCCCGCGCCGGACCCCCGCCCCCCGCCCGAGCAGCCCCGCGCCCCCCCCTTCCCCCGCCCACCTGAACAGCACCCCTGCCGGACCACCCCCCCCCCCGCCCGCCCGAGGGGGGGGGGAGCCGGCGCGGGGCTGCTTGAGCAAGCGGGTCAGCTGCCTGATCAATTTCAGGTGAAATTGACCAGGCAGCTGACTCGCTTGCTCAAGCAGCCCCGTGCCGGGCCCCCCGCCCGAGCAGCCCCGCGCCCCTCCCCCCCCGCCCACCTGAACAGCCCCCCCCGCCGGACCCCCCGCCCGCCCGAGGGGGGGGGGAGCCGGCGCGGGGCTGCTTGAGCGAGCGGGTCAGCTGCCTAGTCAATTTCACCTGAAATTGACCAAGCAGCTGACCCGCTCGCTCAAGCAGCCCCGCGCCGGACCCCCCGCCCGCCCGAGCAGCCCCGCGCCCCCCCCTTCCCCCGCCCACCTGAACAGCACCCCTGCCGGACCCCCCCCCCGCCCGCCCGAGGGGGGGGGGAGCCGGCGCGGGGCTGCTTGAGCAAGCGGGTCAGCTGCCTAGTCAATTTCACCTGAAATTGACCAAGCAGCTGACCCGCTCGCTCAAGCAGCCCCGCGCGGCTCTCCCCCCCCCCCTCGGGCGGGCGGGTGGGGGTCAGGCGGGGGGGCTGTTCAGGTGCGCGGGGCTGCTCGGAGGTCGGAGGCTTAACTTCAGATGCCTCTTCACTTACTCACAGTAGACATAGAGAAGTCGATTTTAGCCTTACTTCTCTCGTCAGGCAGGAGTTACAAATTCGATTTTGAGGGCCCTTTAAATCGACTTTAAGGGCATGTATGTGAAGACAGGTACACGTTTAATTCGACCTAACGTCGTTAACATCGATTTAAAGTGGTAGTGAAGACATGCCCTAAGATACTTATTAGAGAGAGCCCTGAAGCAGAACACTGGCTCAAACCCTTTGGAGCAGTGTGGGGCAACCTGCAGCCCGCCGGCTGCGTGCAGCCCATCAGGGTAATCTGATTGCAGGCCGCGAGACATTTTGCTGATGTTGACCATCCACAGGCATGATTCCCCGCACTCGCAGTGGCCGCAGTTTGCCATTCTCAGCCAATGGTAGCTGCGGGAAGCCACAGGGACATGCTGGCTGCCGCTTCCCGCAGCTCCCATTGGCCAGGAATGGTGAACCACGGCCATTGGGAGCTGGGGGGGGGGAGGGGGACATGCCTGTGGATAGTCAATGTAAACAAAGTGTCTTGCAGCGCTCAATCAGATTACCCTGGTGGGCCACATGCAGCCCAGGGGCCTCAGGCTGCCCACCGCTGCTTTGGAGTAAGTTCCAACTCAAAGCCAAAATGTTTGGCTTGTTCCTTTCTCTCCAGTGGGTCATACCAATGCAAACACCTTTAACTTTGGGGAAATTTGGAATGGGGTCTGAATCCAGAGCCAAACTCGGTGGTGAGGTCCAGCTGAAGTTCATACATTTTTTGACTGCCTGGTTTAATATAACATTGTCATAATAACTATATATAAGAATGAAGCCAGAACATCTGCCAGGACAGATGTGCCATTGGGCAGCTAGAGGAACACATAAAAGGGGTCCACCGAAAGAATGCCTCTATCAAACAGTACTTAGAGAAAACTTCTGGGACTTAAAAACATAAAGGACATGGAAAGAATAGCCCACACAGGAATGCCCAGAAATGGCAGATTTTTATTCGTGCCCTATACATAAATGAGGGGGGAAAGGTGGAAGCCAAATTTGCAAACCTTAAGGTGCCTATCAAGGCTGGGCTGTTTATTTTGCTGCCTAACAATGGATTTCCATGTCAAACATTAGGGCCTCCAGGTTTGAAATATTTAGCCAAAATACAGTTCCAAGAAAACCTGTTCTTTAAATTACAGAATTTACCATAAAGTACATTTTATCCCCTGAGATGGGTAAAAAACATGCATGTGCAACAGGTTTTGTGCACACGAGACAATGTTTAGATCTTACATGTGTAAAATCCGTTTCTGCCTCAGCTGCAGCCATAGCCCTTTGTCTATCCTGTGCACACCTGTAAGAATGCATACAGGTGAGCCAGAGCTTGAAAATGTGACCGTATCATTTTTAAGACCTAAAATAAATTTGTCTCGCTGCACAGCCCATGGCAGAGCTAATGTATTTCAATAGAGATTTTAGTCTCTTAAACTGTTGCTTCCCCAAGCAAGCAACTCTTTTAGGCCCACCTCATGGATTAAGTGTAATTTTGAACTTCCATGTTGCATCTATACCCTCTTATATCATTTCAGTGATATAGTTAAGATGAGTGAATTTTGGATCATTATATTAGTCCTGGGAGGTTCCAAAGATTTCCTATAATGATATGCATCTCTAATAAGAAGCCCTGTGTTTCGTAAAGGCTATTCTAGCATACTTGGATACTACGTAGTATTTGCCACACATTGCACTGACAGCTAATGAAATACT
Source organism: Sternotherus odoratus (assembly GCA_032164245.1). Lineage (NCBI taxonomy): Eukaryota > Metazoa > Chordata > Testudines > Kinosternidae > Sternotherus > Sternotherus odoratus. Next base: position 13,694,181 of record JAVMKO010000011.1, on the reverse strand, counting down.
GTACATTTAAAGCTATTTCATTTTCTATTTACACTATTCCTCTTTGTATTGTAGTGAGAATGTTATATTCTTCCTTGTAAGGTTTACACTTTCCACCTTACACGGGCAGGTGGCTTAAGAATATTGATTTTCTGTCTATAGAAAATGTGATTTTCTCTTTTCACATCTGCTTGGCTGTACATAAAGGTAGAATCTAGACAAAATTAGATGTATGTGAAGATGCACATCAAATTGGAAAGAGTAACAGTAATATCAGCTCTTCTGTATTTCAGATTGTCAGGGTTCAGAATTGAAAACAAGGCCACAAAGTCTACAAATAACATTTTTATTTGCACAGCAAGGTGTATGTGAGTCCATCCTAACCTAATTAGATCTCTGATGTTCTTAGGGGTGGGCCGTATATTCACTACAGTCGCAATAGTCCAGATTTGTTCTTTCATTATATTTGGCTTGTTATACAGTGAAGCGTAGGAGAGCATTACTCCAGATGTCTTTATTTGTTGGCTCCCTTTACCATTTTGTTGCTGTCAGCAGCAAAATTCAGTTACAGCTCAACAATGCAAATTCCCTTTAAATCTTTGGCTGCCCTACCCGGCGCAATGTTGGAGTACGCGTAAATGGCTGCACAGTATGGTGAGTGGTGTGGCTGATGTAAGAGAAGCTAGAAAATGGCTCCAGCTGGGGAACATTCTTGAGGGAAGCATAAAATTCTTTCCAAATTGTCAGCATGCCGCTCAGTAAAAACGTGAGAAATAGATAATTCGTAGCCTGCTTTGCTTTGCTTTAATGCACATATAGATGTCACCAAAGGAGGCAACTTTAGTTTTCAGCAGTTGATATAAAATAGTCCTTAGGTTTTACTTCCGTTTTTCAGTGTTTATGAATGTATTTTTCCCATCTGGTCGCATGTAGTCTTAGTGTAGGTATATTTGTATAGGTATTTAACACGGTGTGTGTTTCAATGAGTAGTGTCTTTGTCCGGTAATAATATTTATATGGAATTGAGAACTTTGGTTCTTGTGATTTTTAATAAACATTGATGGTGTTACTAGTTTGTACTGAGCATTCAGTATGCTCCATCAAAATGGCAGCTCTAATTAGGTTCCTTGAATTAGCTAATGGATTTTGAGAAAGATAGCTTACAAAGCTCTTACAGCTGTCCAAGATATTCCTGCCATGGCAGAAAGACAAAAGGCCCCTGGAAGCTACAGACTTTAAAGCTCTAGAAATGCAGCTGACAGTTAAAGAGATAAATTACATTTGTATTTTTTTCCCGTAAAAGTCCCAATACTAGATTAATGTTATCCCAGTAGTGATCATCCATTAAAAAAACCACTTTATAATAAGGATGCATTTTGACCATATGATCTATCATCCCCTCGACCCCCGACATTTTGGACAGGGTACGAATCCTTTTTTTTTTAAAGACGAGAGGAGTACATTATTTCTTCGACAGGGTTACAAACTCAGTGAATTGTAATTTTAAGTTTAGGGAACTTCACTGGTGACATTTTAAATGTACAATATTTTCTACTTAGGCCAGGTATTGTAGAAGGTATCCACACAGTGAATTAGTTCCCGCTACTCTACAAGTAGCATGGGTGTGCAGGTGTGTAACAGAGCAGAATGTTGTAGTGCCTTGGAAAGGTGCTTTCTTTGATTTAATAGATAAAGTCAGCCTTAGGTTTGCCATTTTCAGCAAAATATATTTTAGGATGTGGACTGCAGTGAGTTCTCAGATCCTCAATCTCATACTTCAGGTGGGAGCTCAGAAATTAACACTTCAGTGTACTGTCACCCAGTAGCCCTCCTGCTTTTGTTTTGTGTAGTACGTGGCCTGCTATGGGGCCTCTTCCTTGACGTCTTCAAGGTATTTTATTTAATTTTTCTGTCTTTTTAAGAAAGGTTAATAAACTCGAGGGCAGAAAAGCAGTGATAGCATTAAGAAACATGACTGTATTTCCTTGCAATGATTTAATATTCAGCATTGTTTTGTTGAATTGTTAAAGCTGCTTTAAATGGGGTGGGAGGGTTGAAAATGTGCACTCTGTGTTGGTGTGACCTGTAAATATGCCAGCTGCTTTTCTTCAGTAAAATAAAAGAACAGAACCCTGTTGTAATACAAAGTGCCAAAAAAAAAAGACAATTGAACTACTTTGCCTTATAAATCCAAAAGAAATTACCTCAGAGAGAAGGCCCTCAATTATGCTTAGCACGTGACTTTATCATGATGGATAAAATGCATAATTGATATCATCTTTACCGAAGAAACCAGAAACTGTTGCATTGTCTAGAGGCTACTGACAATACCAGGAAAGTCTGTTTTTCATTATTTTCACTGTATATTGTTTATGGAGAGTTTGGTTGTTGTCAGCACCCGAGTCCCTAATCTGTCTGCTCTTCCTAACTCTTCTGAGACACATTCACATCTCAGATCAACAAGACAGAAGTAAACTGTTCACATGCCAGAAATTCAGGCATTACCATTAACTAGACTGAACTGTAAGCCACCTTTTTATTATTATTATTATTATTATTATTAATTAAAATCTGGTGATTGCTTTCCCCTAACAGGCATATTAAACTGAGCAGAACAAAACAATCACTTTCCATCACAAAGAATACATGCTTGTTATGCACAAGAAATGTTGAAAAATTGTCTTTCCCTCCCATTTGATCACAAATAACCTGTTTTAATTGGAATTCCTTATGTCTCTCTCTTTTATACCTGCTCATGATGAGGTTAACCCGGCCGTATGCCAGCTTTGTTTTTTAAGGCAAAAGGAGGCTGACTTCCCATGCTCATGTGACACGGTGATAGCCAGCTACAGGTTGTAAAAGGAACAGGAAAGGAGACAAAATGTGACTGAATGAAAAGATGGTCCTCACATGAGTGGCCGAACCATCTGCCACCACAGATAGGAAAAGGTGCTGCATGTCACGAGAAAGGAGGGGACAATAAATAGATGCTTCATGTCCAATCACAGAGAGATGCTTTATTATCAAATTTGATAAAAACTTATCTATCAGTCTCAGTCTTCAACTAATTCTGCGAGATTCTTGTGAACACATTGTCAGCTGGTTTGAGCAGGAAAAGGTTAATTGTACAGCTAATTGCCCTGGTAAGAATAGGAAAGAAAGAGAACTTTAAAAAAAAAAATCCACAGGAGCCTAAGAATATTATCTGCCTTCTATCCACTAAGCTCCTAATGTCAAAGGGTCAGCAATGATGTTATAAGGTCAGTAGGGCTCAATTTACATCCAGACAAATGATGGTCATGTGCTGCTTTAGGAGTCTTTGACCTTTTGGACATAAGTGGCTGTAGTGCTTTTAGGCTACTCTGCAGAGTTGAAAGGTGACAATGTATGTGCAGCTGAGTAACTTTTATGACTTTTTCTTTAGGTATTGTAGAGCAAATTATGACTCCAGGATGCTCGTCACTAATTTTAGCATGTAGACTTAAACTTATAAAGGAAGTTACCTCTGTTTTGGTTTTTCTGTCGTTATCTGTGGATGCATGCAGCTTGAGATGTATTTGTGCACATTTCTAGATATAGAGCGGTGTATGTACTTCTCTGTATCTATCTGCTACTTGTCTATCAACCTGTCTCGACAGACACACACCTCTTAATATATCCCCATTCAAATGGTTAGGCGGAATCACAAACTCTGTTCCCATGATCTGACAAGCATTTCACAGTTGCCAAATGAAGCATCATGCTGTGGCCCCTTTTCCATTGGTGAAGTCTGTAATTACATACACACAAGGTACCTTCCTGCTCAGTCCATCAAGCTCATGGAATTTCCATAGCTCGAAATGTTAAAGATTTATATTTCCCAGGTTTGGTTGTCAGTGCCTGATGTATAATCCTAAAACTTGAGTTGTCTCTCTCTAAACCTTGAAGATATTACTTTTATTATCTGGAATTGTCAATGAGAATTTTTCTGACAAGCCTTTTATTTGAATATCATTCATTTACTCAAGTGCAGATGTCAATAACAAAAGCTTGTTGCTTCTAAACTCTCTTTCTCTCGGTGACTGAGAAAGATGGACGTTGAAATGTTGTAGAATTATGTTCTGACTATGGATTTTCTTTTTGCCATTTTTTCAATGATTTTTTCTCTTTCCTCCTATTATTAAGGTTGCTAAAACACTTCAATAAACAACATAACATTTCAGTGTAGGGATATAAATGCTGGCACCATATTGTATCCTTTGAAATGCTTTGGTCTTGACTTCTTAAATGAGAGGTACCATAGATGAACAGTACTAATCTGCAGTGTGGTGCATTGTGTTTCTTTCTATTCTATATGTATGCTCAAAGCAGTAAATTCTTTTCAGTAGCTATGATATAATTAGTTTTGTGTTATAATAGGTAGTGAATGGAAGATTCAGCCCATTCTTTTGAGTCAACATGAGATTCGTTTTGTATTTTATTCATTTGTGAATGAAAGCTTCAGCAAGTATTCATTTTTCATAATTGTTGAAAAAAAATTAAAAATGGAACCACGAGTTGCTTATAGGCTGCCAATCAACTAGGTAAAATTAGATCCTGAGGTAAGTATCTTAAAAGAAAAGCTTTGCTATATAAATGCATTTAGGAAACCCACTGGAAACCAAATGTTCATTGCCCTTTAGAAATATATGTAGACGTCTTTAAATGATTCAGCTGAATCCTTGCGTGCTACATTTGTTTGTAATTTTGCAATATGTTTAAAGAAGTGCAGAGACATAAATCTAGTCGAGCCCCCCTCTTGGTCACTCAGACTGCATCCAATGAAGTTTATGCTGAAATAAACTGGTTAGTCTCTAAGGTGCTACAGAGTCTTCCTCGTCTTATTTACAGACTGCTGTGAGAGGATCCAGCCACTAAATCCCCAGGCATCTTAGCCCTCTAGAGTCTGAACAGAGGCCACGCACTGTCCATCTCTTGAGGGCTCTAGGCACACGCTTGAGGTGCAGATCCTCAGTTTAGCACCTTCCCCTAAGAGCTGTGGCCAGGGTTTACTGACTCTCCCAGGGGGTCATGTAGCTCAACTCTCCAGCTGGGTGACTGTCACAGTACTCTTCCAAGGTAAAAAAAAGTCCAAATAACCCAAGTAGTAGGAGAGGCAAGTCAAATGCACACCTACAACATGGGGCATAACTGGCGAGATGGTAGTATTGCTGAAAAGAATCTGGGGGTTATGGCAGATCAGAAATTGAATGAGAGGCAGAAATGTGATGCAACTGTGGAAAAGGCTAATATCATCCTAGGATGTGTGTGTAAGACACCGAACGTAATTGTCCTGCTCTGCTCAACACTGGGGAGGCCTCATCTGGAGTACGGTGTTCAATTTTGGGCACCACATTTTGGAAAAGATGTGAGCAAATTGGAGAGAGTCCAGAGGAGATGAACAAAAATGTGTAAAGGTTCAGAGAACCTGACCTCTGAGGAAAGGTTTAAACTGGCCATGTTTAATCTTGAGGAAAGACGACTGGGGAGGGGGCAGGGGGACGGACTAATAGGAGCCTTCAAAATGTTAAGGACTGTTATAAAGAGGAAGGAGATCAATTGTTCACCATTTCCACTGAAGGTAGGACAAGAAGTAGTGGGCTTAATCTGTGGCAAGGGAGATCTAGGTTAGATATTAGGAAAAACGTTCAAACTATGAAAGCAGTTAAGTCTGGAATAAGATGCCAAGGGAGGTTGTGGAAGCCCCATTATTGGTGTTATTTAAGAACAGGCCTGACAAACACCTGTCTGGGATGACCTAGGCTTAGTTGGTTCTGCCTCAGTCTAGAAGTCCCTTTGACCTACATTTCAATGATTCTGTGATTCGTGCCAACTTCAGCCGCTTCTGATTCAATCGCATTCAATTCATGAAAATCATTTTGAAATCTGCTACAAAGTCTTCTGGCTTTGTATGGAGTGGGTGGTTCACTTAAAAACTTTTCTTGACAGGTGACAACTCCATAGCCGTCTTAATTTTTTTTGTGTGAATGTGTATTATCAGGTGTATTATGTAACTCTACGTGTGAAGAGCTGCTTGTGTGAGAAGTTTAGTCAATGAAATTAGCTATGCACTAAATTGTGTAAGTGGCGAAGTCTGTGGTCATTTTTAGCTGTTTCAGGAGGAGAGCACCAAATTGTAGGTTGGGCTCCTGCTGTAGTTCTGTCTCCTGCACTCACAAGCCTAAATGAGTAGTTTATTTAATATAAATTGACTTTGATTGGGATATTGTTTTTATATTTCTTCTGTAAGGTCAGGCTTCTTTTCAGCATAAGCAGACATGCATCCTAAGCATTTGAATTGGTATTCTTCTACTGTTCTCCTACTTGAGAGCTGCTATCTGATCAAACCCATATTTTTTAATTATGTATTTATAGGCAGATGGGAGAATAGTTTACAGGCAACATATGATCCTCCCCGCAAATGTCGGAAAATTGTGGATTTTTTTAATATTGCCTTATCGGTTTCTTTTTTTTTATTACTGATGACTTCATTCTGTCTGAATTCAATGCTTCAGTTTCTTTGGGGTAAACTAATAGATTATGTATGCGATATTTGCACAGCACTGATTGAATTCATCTGGTGAGTTTGAATGTGGTTCATATATTCACATAATTGTCAGGAGCCAAGCTGAAATTCAGAACTGTTGCATGAGCATCGGAGAAGGCATCATATTCATCTCGCATTACTCCAGAGTGAACAAGATTGTTTTATATTAGTACCACAGCTCTACATTCTCTCTCAATATAAAGAGGGGGACTTGGGCCTTAAAAAGCAAGAACCTTTTTAAATGTGTTGATAGAAAAATCAGGATTTTTTTCACCCTCTAAAGCTGTGCGTATGTTACGGATAAAATAGGGCACGTTGCTGAGGTCTGCTTTTATTAAATGAGTAACTTTTCTTTCAAAAGCATCTTTAACTTATATTTGCCTGTTTGAATCTTATCGCTGTAACCTGCAGGTGAATTTGTGTTGACTCTGTGGTTTGCTAAAGAAAAAGATGCCAAATACAGTCTTTAACATATATCAAGGATGAAGATTCCCTGGCACACCTATGCATGGTCCATGTGCTTATGGGATTAGCATCTGTATTGTTTTGCATACACACAAAATGGAAGACTTGAGGTTGCAGGATAAGAGAATATATGATTATGTGCCTCGATATTAAGGCTTTGTTTGTCTGAGTTTGGGGTGACTACATTACTCAAATAAGTACACATAGGCACATGTCTCAAATAAGTGCCAATAAAATGTTCATTCTGCCATGTAGTCTGCATTTTCCATGTACTATATGTTATCGAAAAACTATTTTAGAAGAGTTTCCACAGATGTCGACTAGCAGGGCTTGCACTAGTGCTCTAAAAATAGGTTTGTAGACAGTGTTTCTAGTGTTCCAACCCGGGGAAAGAGGAAAGAAAAAGTCAAGCTATAAAATAGTAACATTATTATGTATGGGAAAATAGTATCTGATCATTTTAAATGTTTGTCAAATATATTCAGCCCTAATCCTTCAAAGACTAATGCATGTGTTGAGCTCACGTGCTGTCAGTCGCTCCATTGACCTGATTGTGACTATTCTCAGGGCATAAAGTTCAGCACATATGTAAGTCTTTGCAGGATTAGGGTCAAATACATTTTACAAACATTTGAAAGTACCAGATGCTACACTTCCATATGTAATGATGTCACAATTTCATAGTTTGACTCCCTCACCCCCAGTTTTCAAGACTGGAACCTTAGTTCTTTCTGTAATTGAGAGTGGGTTTCCTGTCCTTTTTATGGTATAGAGCTTTTTGTTCCTAGCCTTGGTAGCTCATGAAGTATCACACCAGAAAGCTTATACTCTTCCAGGTCTGAATGCTACTTAACTCAGTCAAATGCAATTTCAGGGAAAATTCCATATTTAGAGTGAAAAAGTAAATATTTCTGTGGCAGATTATTATTACTTATTTAAATATGGTAGCTATTTGTCATTGTTGATAGGAATAACATGCAGGGTACAGGTGAGAGGTCAGAGTTGCATGGTACATTTATCACATTGGTATCAGCATTATATGGAGGGTGGGAAGTGTACATAATGTAATTTATTATTTTATTTCCAGTGGCTGTCCAGCTGGTGGGAATGCAGACCGTATCCAAAAGTTACGGAAGGAATACCATCAGGCCAGGCGAGATGGTTTACCTTTCTACGAGGATGATGAGATGAGAACATGGCCATCTGATTATGATCAGCACTGGGTAGGTTGCTAACCAGCAGATCTTTTTTCAGTATGAAAAGCTTGCAGAGGACACTTGCTGGTTTGTTTTTGGTTTCCAGATACTTTGTCTCTGTATCAGTTTAATATGAATATTTGCCTTTTGTAGGTAACTCCAGCCCTTCAAACAAATCATTTATATAATTTCAACTCTACTAAAGTGAGTCATTTCCAATGCTGTCATGTCCACGCACTGTTGGACGTAAGCACTGGCCCAGGTTTGGTACCATCCCCGGCAACTCGCTTCAGGTGGTCCCAGCCAGCATGATTCCTCCCAAAACACTCAGGAGCACAAGGTCTCTTAGCAGGATGCAGTACAGTCCCTCTGCTCATCCTGCTGTTTCCCTTTGGGGTGATGAGGGAATTAGGAGAACACTGACTCAAACTGTACCTGGTTGCTACATGGGAATGAGGAGATGCAAGTGTGGGGGGCAAGGTTACTTACACCCTTCCCTTGCACACCTGTGCCAGAGCCATTAACAGTCCAGGCCAAATGCTTCACCTGCCTCCCCTAGTCACATTGTTTTTAAGTGAAAAAAATGAATACCTTGCCCTTCTATAGAGCCTTCACTCAGAAGATCTCTAAGTGCTTACCAGTAGGATTGAATTAAGTCTAATTACACAACTGTCTAGTAAGAAAGTTCCATTTTCCCCATATTACAACTAGGGATCCTGAAGAACAAAAGTGCTATGACTGTCCCAAGGGCATACCATGCCAGTGTGGGGTAGAGCCAGCAATAGAATCCAGTGCTGCTGTCTCCGCTGATGCCTTAAATATACAAAATATCTTAATATCATAGGAGACCCTTATGGGGTCTTGCAGCTCTCTGAGTTCTGCCTGGATAAGAATTTCAGGGTTGTGCTGTGTCTCTAAAAAGAAATAAGGCCAATCAATGTTCAGACATCCAAATCCCTGGCATGCTGCACTACGTGGTGCAATTTAAACTAAACTCAAACTTCATTTTAAAAAACGAACAAGTAACAATTTAAAAATTGTTAGAACCCAAGTATAACGGAATTTTTATAAGTACTTACATCGGTGTCTCCAGTATTCCCCAAACTTGCCAGGCCCTCAGCTTGAATGAAAAACTGAAATCTTCAGTTACTGTGCTTTGTGTTTCTAAAAAAAACCAAAACGTGGCTTTATCTCAATCACAGATGTATAATACGTATGGGCGAAATTATACAAAGCCATCATTTTCCTGAGTTAATTTCAAAAATATCATCCCCAGCAAAATCCCTTAGAGTAATTTGGGAATCTGTTAAATTTCCATTCTTGGTTTAAAAAATCTTTTTACAAACCAAATTTATAATCTAAATAAAATATATCTATCCAAGACTGAGGCTAAAGAAATAATCAGTGTCTTGGCAGATACTCCAGACCTGGCCAATGATGCACCTAAAGCAGACTGAGGATTTCCACTTCTTATCTGAAACTGATAAGGCTTTATTACCCCTCCAAAGAGGTTCAGATTTATGGTCCAATATAATTTCCAAAGATTCACGAAGGTCCCTTATAGGTAATCCCTTTTAAGCCTTTTCTATTAAATGTAATGCCCAAAGATTACCGATTTCCAAAGGTTCGTTTTTCCTGTGAGGCAGGATATCCTTAATCAAAGCACCCAAGGGAACTTTAAAACTCTCAATCTTTGATTAATATTAGAGGCATCAAGATAGTTTCTGTTCCTCTTTCTAAGGCATGATTTTGTAACTGTTTTTGTTGAGAGGAAGACCTGCTATATAGTGTCTGCTCTAAACTCTAAGGGTAAGTCCACACTACTCGCTGGATCGGCGGATAGTGATCAATCTTTCGGGCATCAATTTATCGTGTCTAGTATAGACACGATAAATCAATCCCTGATCACTCTCCCCATTGACTCCGTGAATTCTGCTGCCGCAAGAGACGGAAGTGGAGTCGACGGGGGAGCGGTATCGGTTGACTCACTGCCGTGAGGACGCCCAGGTAAGTTGACCTAAGATACGTCAACTTCAGCTACGCTATTTGCATAGCTAAAGGTGCGTATCTTAGGCCAACACCCTTCCTCTCTCCCCCTATCCCCCAGCATAGACCTGGCCTAACTTTACCTTGATGGCTGAAGTTTGTAGCAACACCTAAATAGTTCCACCAGTCGAAGTCACGTGTCAGGTTTCAAAGGCCTTCAGTGCGTGACCTTCTCTAAAAATTACCAACAGCTGGGAGGATACAAGTGTGAAGTCTTCTGCCTACCACAATCTCTCCATCCCCAGTTTCGTACTGCACTATATTCTGGTCCAGGAAAAGTGGTGGCCACTTCTCCATTTCTCCTCACACTTGTTGGGTGGTTCAAAAGCAGCCCTCTGATTGAGGGCCATTACACTGCTGGTTTTAACACTGACCCCTGGCAGCATTGTGGTAACATGGATTGAGCAACAGCTGATTTTCTCAACCTCTGTTCACCAGTAAAGATGACTAATTACATCACTGTAAATAAATAAAGCCTTACTTTAGTCTCCACTTTGTCAGATCTCGCCCCTAAAAAGGCAGCAGACGGCTGAGTAGGCAGGAGGAAATCCTGCTGTTATGGGCTTCATGGGCTGTTCTTCTCACAGCTGGAGAAGAGGAGAAGCCTGCTGATGTATTTTTAATACTAGATAAGTTTAATACTATGCTTTTGTCAGTCAGCATGATACCTAAACTAGCGCTCCTTTAAGATGTCTTGCTAATGTACAGCAGCTGTTGTAATCACCGTACACCATCTAATGAAACATTCAGATAAATTGGAAAATAACATCAGAGAATTTAAGAAGACACTATCCACAGCCAAGCAGGAAGTTCAGAGATGAGCATTATGGCTTGTCCTCCAACAAATAAGTCTGAGAGCTCACGCTGCACATGTCTGTCTTAGAAAGCTGACATTGACAAGTGGCCTTTAGCTGATACTATAATGGGACAGAATTTCTGGTGGAGAGAGTATTTCTAACAATCTATTTTTTTTAAAATGAGATAAATCAAGTTAAAATGCAGAGCCAGCTGAAAAGCCAGCATTGTAAGGGAACATAATCTCATGACAGGCAATTGGGATCCATAAATGTTTTAAAAATAAGGTCAAAAATTCATTTTAAATAAGCTTGCTAGTCTCTCTTTCTTCCTCCCCCCAACTCCATGTTTTTTTCAATTCTCCTCTGTTCTTCTGGTTTGTTGTTGTATATATTTTTGCCCTCGCTCTTTTCTGCTCTCCCTCCTTCTCAGTCTGTTTTTTCTTTTTCTAAGGAACAGCTGAATAATTCAGTTTAGTATGTCTAAGTAAAGAGATCCATTTATATGGCATGGTTCGTGCTATCTAGCATAACATTTCAAAATTATTTCCAGACACTGTTTTTTGGGGTTGTTGTTTGGTTTTGCACTCTTTAGTTTCTCTCTCTCTCTCCAGCTTCTAGGGTGACCAGATGTCCCGATTTTATAGGGACAGTCCCGATATTTGGGGCTTTTTCTTATACAGGCTCCTATTACCCACCCACCCACCCCCCCTCCTGTCCCAATTTTTCACACTTGCTATCTGGTCACCCTACCAGCTTCATAACTCTGGAGAAAAATGATATGCCAGATTCACAAGGGTTAGATGGCTTAAAGTGAAACATCTTTATTTCTCTAGGCCCAGTTAAGTAAAGAGAGATGTTGATTTTAAACTATAAAAACCTTCCAGGAAAAAAAAAAAGGCTGTTTATTTTCCTTGAAAAAATTGAAGTCCATTGGTAACAGTATGGATGTATTATTGCAGTGTACTGGTTCTCATGTCAGTGCGTGCATGCATGCACGTATGTATACGTCTTAATAGTCCACCAGTTAAATAATGAATTTTCATGAAAATATTGCTTTAAGAGCCTCATCAAAGCCCATTAGCGAATCACATTGACTTAAAGTGAGCTATTGATCAAATCCTAAGAGAACTTTGTTAGAGATGGGCCACGGGAATTTAGGACAGTCACTTTAGGAATTGGAGGGAGTTAAAGCAGGCACATTTTAGGGTGCTGTCCTTCCCATTGCTTCACTGAAACAAGAAAACAAAAGATAAAAATGAGGGGTGAAAACAAATGTTCAATCAAGGGGGGAGGAGAGGGAGAGAGAAAGTTTAAAAAAAACCTCAGAGTAAAAAACCTATTTGTGGATTTACTTGGATGTTTCGCAGATTTCATACCAATCCTGTTACTTAAAACCTCAGTCCTGTCTTCTCTGTGACATTAAATTCTTCCCACAGCCTTATTTTGTTCATGTTCTTCCAGAGTCTGTGTATAATTCATTACAAATTCAGTGTGGTTCTTCACCTGTAGGTATCCTATATTATACCTCGTATACAACAGATCTTACAACTTTTTATTCCGCATTTGCAAATTATGTTGACAAAAAATGAAAGGAAAAAACCCCTTTCTTTAGCTATCTGATCTCCACTCCGATCTGTGCACAAGGCCTTAATATATTATCTGTCAACAGGTTTTGATTGAAGCAAATTTGTAACATACTGAATTTTGTCAGTTCCCAATTAAAGTTACAAAAAGAAAAATCATACCCTTTTGTGCTAAAGGCCAAGCCGTTTATTGTGCATCTGGCAAAGGTCCAAACCTAAAAATCAAACAGAGAAGAGGAAGGTTGAAAACTGCATTATTTTTCCATAATGTGTCAAAAGGTTCTATACTTACTTTGGAGTGAAAAAGGAGCTCTTTGTGTTTTAATGAGCAATTAATTCCAGCTTCAGGATGTTGAGTTTAGAGCAGGTTAGGTTCCCAAAAACCACAAACATTTGTGTTGGATCATGGTTAAAAACCAAAATTCCAACTTCTAGAATAATAACATTCCTGTCTTCTAGTGCAGTGGGAGAAATGACAATTTTATGTACTATGGGAAACCATAGGAGAGCGTCTATGAATTCCAGATTTTCTGACAGGCTGCTGACTACTACTCAGTTGAGTACATTAAATTTTTTTAGGGGGAAAGAAAACTTGTTTAGAGTAACTTTGAAAACTAGCATTCAGAAATTGAAAACGAGCATTTAGAAATATTTGTGCTGTTACAAAAGCATCATATGACCAATAAAGATTAACACCTCCTATTAAAATGTGTTTACAACAATCAAGAACTCTCCTTTGGCCAATGCTTCGCTTCTGTCTGACCTGTGAAGAATTTGGAGTGGGATAATTCTGAAATGATGTCATCTGCAATGGCTAAGCAATGAGATTCTGATTTTTTGGGGATGCGGGAGGATTGTCGTAGTGAAACCTTAGCCAAACCTCATGTGAAAAATAAACTGTTCCAGAAAGGACACACAAAGAGACCCAAATCTCTTCCCCCTCCACCCCCCATTATTAGTGGTAAGCATGAGTGACTCCATAAATTTCTTTGGAGTCAGTCTACTTATGCCAAGGTTGAATTAGGCACAAAATACCTAAACTAGAGCAGAATCTGAAATGCTGATGTCTCTTAGCTAACGTTTTCAAAGTAGTCTCTTGTCTTTTAACAAGGGAAGCAATACTATTACATACCATCTCAATAAACTCCACTGGGTAGCATACACCTTAAAAATGATGTCACATTCCAATAATCCATAGTGTGGCTTACTCTGAAAATCAAGATTTTGCTTTTCACAATATTTAAATGTAGAAGTTGGCATCTGAGGGGAGCAAATATTAAAGCTTCTCTATTACATCTCCAACTAAATGATATAAATAAACAGAAGCAAATAATATCCTGTTTTTTTCCTTTACTTACTGCTGTAAAAGTCTACTAGTTTGATACATCAACAATGCCTCTCGTATATATGGATGAAATAATCTTTAAAGAGCTCCCAGCACACTCAGGAGAACTTTATATATTAACACATGCTGCAGTGGTCACATCTCTTGCAGTTAGTGAATGATCTCGTCTCTCTCAAACAGAGAATTTGAGCACAATATCACAAAAACATGACAGCTGCTGCCACATGTGTTGATGTATTATAAAGAACCCCAGAGGTTTTATTTTATAATTTTTAAGTACAAACTAGCTGGAATCATCAGAAACAAACATCCAATTGGTGATTTTTTTAGATGATCAGTGGAGTTATTGGATAAGGGATTATGCCATGGGATGTGTGGGCAATTACTGCCACTTGTGTGCTCAAACAAGCGTTGGCATGTAATTTCGTGCACAGTTTTCTGCATACAAAAAGGGCCCTTTAAAAGCTTGGACCTATGTGTATTTGTTTGTGGGTTTGTACTAGCTAGTGGGGCAGTGTGGTTTATCTGAGTGGTAAAGTAGCTGGCTCTTTGAGAATTATTTTCTTTTTTGGCAAACCATCTCTAGTCCAGCTTTTCCAATTTTCTAGCCACCTGCTGGCTTTTCTAAGAATCACTCCTTACGTGAGCATGTGTGCGCACACTCATAAATATGCCAGATCTCAGGCTGGCCTCGTGTGAGAGAGTGTGAATCATGGGGAGACTGAAAGAGGATTGGGGTTTTAACACTGAGCCTTCATGAGAAGTTGTCAGAGTTAGTAATTCTCCCTTTGAACCTTCGCTTTCCTTTGCAGAAATGTACCGTATTTTTCGCCCTATAAGACGCACTTTTTCTTCCCCAAAACGGGGGGGAAAAAGATGGTGAGTCTTATAGGGCGAATGTGCGCCCCGGTTCCCCCCTCCCCGCCACGGGCGGGCTGCCGGGAGCGTCCCGGTTTCCCCCTCCCCGCCCGCGGCGGGGAGGGGGGAACCGGGACGCTCCCGGCAGCCCGCCCGCGCGGCGGGGACGGGAGAGCGGTGCGCTCCCGGCAGCCCACCCGCGCGGCGGGCTGACGGGAGAGCGAGGCACTTTTTGTGTGTGGTGGTGGGGTGTTTTTTTTGTGTGTGTGTGTGTGTGTGTGTCCGTCTTTTTCATTTAAAAACTCGGGGGCGTCTTATAGGACGGAGCGTCCTATATGGCGAAAAATACGGTATTTCTGCATGACAGCTCAATTCCTGACCTCAAGCAAGTCAATGCCCCGCATACCATAAGATCAAATACAGCTGCTCACAACTCTGACTACAGTGGAGACAAAATGTAGACTTCCTTTTTACAACTGACCTCCTATTCCTCAGGCCACTATTAAGGGACTTTTCCTGACTTCTGGAATGGGATCTTGGTCAGCAGAGCACTTAACTTTAAGCACATGAAATCAAAGGGACTACTCAGGTACTTAAGTACTTTGTTGGGTTGGAGTCTGATAGACCAAAATCATGGCTGAGTCAGATCCTCATATAGTAGGGAGTTTCAAAAGGTTTTACTTTTAATATTAAATATCTATTGTATTTTAAAAATAAATTGACATTTTTGGCTCCTAACTCTTGCAGTGTTAATGGATGACCAGATGTCCCAATTTTATAGGGACTGTCCTGATTTTGGGGTCTTTTTCTTATATAGGCTCCTATTACCCCCACGCCTGTTCAGATTTTTCACACTTGCTAGTCACCCGAAGTGTTATATACAAATCTCTCTGTATTGTATGTCTTCATTTTTATGAGATACTGATCTGTCAAGTTCTCTAAAATATCTTACAGAAGATCCAGAAAATTCCCTAGCTGCTGTAGAAAGAGAAGGTAAATGTTGGTTCATATCCCTGCAGTCCTTACTTAGAAAAATTTCCTGGAATCAACAGGCATTTTAAGTACGGACTTTCAAAACTTTGTCCATTTAAGGTAATTGAAGGCAGCTTGCAGAATAACCTCAGTGCAGCAGCCCACAGTGGTTTATACAGAACTCATGGAATAAGTAGAGGCCAAAATGAGTTGGGTCATGCAGAGCAACAATTTCATTGAGAGTGTGCCAAAGCACAGCTCTCTCATTTGTAAAAATAACAAAACTATAGTTAAATATGTGACTGTTGAAGATATTTTAAAATATATTTTCCAAAACAATTTTTTGCACTGGCCTTTCTAGGATATATCTATATAGTTGGGAGGTTGGGGGTGGTTTTTTGTGGTTTTTAGTTGTTGTTTTGTTTTTTTGTGGTGTGGTTTGTGTTTTTTTTATTTATGGCATAAGCTGTAAGATGTATTTCCTTAAAGTTTCTCTGAAGGAAGTGCTCACTGCAGAATTCATTAGCAGAACGGCTTGTTAAATTACATCATAGCCACAAGTCCAGTAGCACTGAGCTTTGAAAGTAGCGTGGGTTTGTTGTTGTCAGGCAGCTGAGAATACCAGAGAGCTCAAGATTTCTTCACAGCAAAGATGTGAAAAGTAATTAGAATGTATCACTGGATGTTGTGTATAAGCAATTATCTATGAATATATAGAGGCTTGATTTTTCTCAACAAACAGGTGACATTGTTATAATTATTTAGAATAAAAAATAAAGTCAGTGACTCAGACAGTGAGAGATTGGGTGGATAACTTTATTAGTTCCTAGTGCAAGGTCTGAAGTGCAGATGCTAATCTAATAACAAGACAGCATTAAAATACAGTGCAGAAAATGGGAGAAGAAAACTCCATTTATCAGCTCAGGTTGATGCATTACGTGACTTTGGCTCTTTTGTCCAAGACCTATTCTCTTTTTCAGTTTTCAGTCTGCATTTTTGTGACCAACTCTTCTTGTCAATGGGAGCTTGGGAAAAGGAGCACTGACCTCTTAATGCTAAAAATGTGATGTAATGAAAAGAGAGACGAGGTGGGTGAGGTAATATCTTTTATTGGACCAACTTCTGTTGATGAAAGGGACAAACCTTTGAGCTCCACAGAGCTCTTCTTCGGGTCCCCACAGAGCTCTGTGAGGCTCAAAAGTTTGTCTCTTTCACCAGCAGAAGTTAGTCCAATAAAAGGCATTACCTGACCCACTTTGTCTCTCATAGCCTGAATCCAACATGACAACCATAACACTGCAAACATCTAATTAAAAAGCATTGCATCTAGTGAATGTGCTGTGTTAAGGAGCTTTGTAAAATATTCTTAGTTAATTCTTTTTGTGTTTGCATTTCTAATTTTAAAGTGTGTTTTTTATGTGCATGTATACTTTAGTAAATTGGATTTTTTTTTTAAAGTCTCTGTGCTTAGGAATTTACCAGTACAAAAAAGGACTCTGTCTGAGTCATGATAAGACACTTGTTCAAAGTAACCTGACCTAAGGGATCAACTTTGATGTTAAGCTGGTTTTTGTCTTTTTATGGTACTTGCGGATCAACCATTTATTTATGTGGCAATTAGTGTGGCAAATACCACAGTTTGTTTTGTTACCCTTTTCTGTTGCAGTGATGTAAATAATGGTCTAGCTAAAGTGTGTATGTCTCACAGCCAATATATGGACTCATTGCTGCTGAATTTCAAGTCATATGTCCCACACTGACAATCACTACTGAAATTCTCACTCCTTTCACTCAAGTAGTAGAGGATTGAATGCTTTTTAGAGCGGAAGAGTATGGGTTCTATCCCTACCACCTTCACGAAGGCCCAGGTGGTCATGGTGTATAATTTGTTAACCCTGAAGTGCTAGGTCACCACAAATGTGTTACCAATAGTATATTAATGGGTTACCTAGGGAGGTGGTGGAATCTCCTTCCTTAGAGGTTTCTAAGGTCTGGCTTGATAAAGCCCCCGCTGGAATGATTTAGTTGGGCTTGGTCCTGCTTTGAGCAGGAGGTTGGACTAAATGACCTCCTGAGGTCCCTTCCAATCCTAATATTCTATGATTAAATTCTGTATTAATACCACCAGTATCTGCTAGTCAGGTGCATGACTGTGTGAAATGGAAATATTCCAGGATTTCTGTTGATATTCTGTTTAGTTCAGTTTTGATCCTGAGTACATGTTCTACTCTTAAACGTTTCAGCTTTCTATTTGCCGTGCCAAAAATAGTGATTGTCATAATTATTATACATCGCATTATTGTGAACAATATAATCATATATTCAGCAAGCAATTATATGTGCCCTCTGGTAGGTTATTGGAAGTATATGTAATTAATGTGAGAGTAGTTACTTTGGGACATGGAGGCCGTTGATATCTGAGAGTGGAGTGGGTAAATTTTACTCATTAAGGTATTCCCAAGAACAAATCACAGCAGCAGCAGATAGAGATCAGGATGAAATCTTGTGATCCAGATGAAGTCAATGGCAAAAGTCCCATTTCACCCTAGGTCATTCAAAACAAGGTAAGCAGAGCCTGACCCCTGCAGACATCCCACACTATTGCTTCTATTTAATATGGATACCTCTGCTTGAATTACAAGGTGCTACAAAGTCTTCCTCGTTTTATTTCCGGATACAGACTAACACGGCTACTAATCTTAAACCATTTAAGGCACAGTAATTTTACAACATATTTTCCAAAAAAAATGATACACGTGCATCATTCAAAGTACAAGATTGTGCCCCACCTATTTGTCCTGCCGTCAGCAAAACAGAAATTTTGACAATCTAAATTCCGCTTTTCCTGAGGAATGATTATACAGGGAATTAATAAAGTACTGTTTGGAGGTACCAACTAGCAGATCCATATTAACATTTCTATTTGCATTAGAAGCTAATTTTCAAAGTATTTTCTGTTAATTTGCCAGGGAGATACCTGTCAAGTTAGCAATTAAACTGTAATTGGTCACCCAGGTGCTTACAGGGATTAATAGATCTCTCCCTTCAACATATGTTCCCAAGTTTGAAATAATAGCTATACTGCATGGTAGCATGACCCCACTTGAGTCGAACAAAAAAAAAATCAAATTCCATCATATTTTAATGCAAATTTTACCTTTGTAAATGATGGCCTGAAAAGAAAGAGTTTCCATGGTAACCTTAGGGAACACATAACCTGTTTATCATAACTTCTCTATGTAGCAAATTGGGGGGTAGGGAATACGCTTTCATATCAGCTATATTTTCCATCAGACATCATTCTAGTGCTGAGTGTATAGATAATTTAACTAAGCGGCCTGTATTTTCTTAAGTAAACTTGGAAAAAAATCTTACAAAATGGCATTGGAAGTAACTGTAGTATGCAGCATTCAAAACCACTAACTGATCTTTTTGTTTCCATCTCCAGTTTGAGAATCAGGTCAACATCTTGGAAGACCCCAATCAAAAATTAATACTTATAACGGGTTTCTTCCATGGCTTTCTCTCTTTTTTCTGCTCTCTCCATGCTTTGTGCTCAGTAGTATGGTATTCCCTGATACTGTTCAAAGGCACTTTAAGTTGTTGTTTTCTTCTTATTCCATTTTGCCACTAAAAATACTGTTTGAAAGCTGCCTTACTGTATCTCTGAACTTCTTTATTGTGGCGCTATCACAGCAAAAGAATATATTGATTATACTTCACATTCAGTCCTGACAGGAGTAGTTGAGGTGGTAGCTTCTGGAGCTGCCATTAGCCAGGAGTGAGTTTGATCTCTGAAAGCTGCTGGAAGGTTGTATTTTCCTGCAGATGTATGTCACTCCTTGAGTAAAGGGAAGCATGACTATAACATTTTTTTAAGGTCATTAAGAGTAAGGAACAGATGTTGAGATTTTTCAGAGTACGGCTTTGAAGTGCCATTTAGGAGTCAACTAACTGACAAGACTGACCCTTTCGGCAGTGATTTTGGGACTGGAACATAGGGAAGGCATTGCCCACAATACCCCATCTGGTCTCCATCTGGTACCAGCAAACAACAGACAGTACCAGATCACAGAGAAACTATACCAACTGCTCAACTGGTATCAGCAAGCAAGGAAGGTTGCCACCCAACAGCAGTTGCAAACATGAGAAACAATGTCTGTAGCATTTGCAGATTGGTACCATAGGATCCAAAAGAACCTGATGCCAGAGCATATGGAAAGCAACTGCTCTTGAAACCAGCTCATGCTGATGCAGTTTGCTCAGTATTAATTGAGGGATTTTTTTTCCCTACAGATTGAATTGGCAGTGTGGAGAGCTTTTTGTCATAATGCTATTGCAAGAGAGACTCTCTTTAGTCATATCTGTGTTTAACAGGATTAAGGTGGATTTAATACCCCGTGATACAGACTAACCATTGAAATTCTCAGAAGGTTGTTCCAGTGTGCTGTTAAATCACAATAGAAGGAATTGGGGTTACATTTTAACAACTTGATGATAACTGTTTGCTGTTTTCTTTAACATGAACTGTTGGGGGGGGCGGGATTGTGGAGGGGGTTTGTTTTCCACTTTTATCTGCTAGCTAGCTTGCTTTTTTCCTTTGTTCTGTTTTTCTCCCTCTTCCTCCTTTTCTTCCCTGAGGTAGTGCACGGTTGGTACAGTAGCTAAGTGTTTAGAATGTAATAATACAAGTGAGAGATTTACTGCCTCAAGGCTACCCCTTCTACTCTTGAGGACCTCCAGCAAGGCAAGATTTTATAGACAATGAAAGGCTTTCTCTCCCCCGTGAGTCTGCCTAACTGTAGGAAGCTTTTCACTGTCTATTTCCACCACTTTGCAATTTTGTTCCATGCCCTGCTATTTCCCTCCCTCGCCAACACACACACACACACACCACCCCCGCATCCAGCATCAACACCAGATGCAGGCAGATATGGTAGTATATCGGAGTCAGATTCTGATCATTAAATGCTACAAAAGCTGAACTGGAGACTTTAGTCTGCCATCACCATAATGAATATAAATCTTGAGACGCCCTCCTGTTTGCTCCCCAGGTTCTGACATTACAATCCCATTTTCCCTAGTAAAGTTAAATGATTGTGCATGTGCTGCAGAGTAGCCGTTGCATATTGGCATTGGGTGCTGAGAACTCTGCTGACTTAGCTGAAGAAAGATGCTGAAAGTCCCTGACTTTGAGGGGGGGGGAAATTCAATTCAATTTACTCCATACAGTGTGTCTCATACAAAGTATTTCAAAATGCTTTATATTAAGAGATAACATAATGAGAAAATGCCTTATAGAGCTGGGTACACAGATAGCAAGTCAAAATGATGCAAGATGATGAACTGGAGTAAAAGAAAAGAAGAGGGTAATTTAAAAGCGGTAATCATGTGGATAAGTAGTCTTGTAAACTAATTACAGTGAGGGGAAAAGCAAAGAATGCAAGACTGAGGAGGAGCAAAAAGGAGCTTAGTCACAATCATAGGCGAACACAAAGAGTTGGATTTAAGGTAGATTTTTGAAGTGATGGGAAGAACTGGCTCACAGCATTTTGTAACATACCTAAAAGGGAGATGGCCTGTGCTTCTCCCTTCTCCACTCCTCCTCCTCCAAAAAAACCTTAATCACAGGTTAAATGGCTCCTCCTTTTAGCCCTTTTGGGACCAGACTATGTGAATTGATCTGATTCCATGTTAAAGTAATTGAAATGCACCTACTGGCTGAGGAAGAAACAATGTGATATGATATAAGCCTATCTACTGAGGTTTGGGAGGAGAGGGAGTTAAAGTTCTTCTGTTATTAGTTGAACGGTCTCTGCTTTTCTGTTTTAACCATGATTAGTAAGTATTGTGAGTGAGGATGTCACCAATCTGGTGTTCATTAAAGACAATTAAGAGGTAGAATTAACAAAAACACATTATAGGATTAATGGAAAGAAAAGCCACCCAGGGAGAAAGTCACGGGCCAGGAAATGATCTAATTTAGCATGGGCAAAGGAAACTGATAGCCCTCAAGGATCTGGGACCAGGGGATCATTGAGCAGAGGTTCAGAAAACAGAATATCTACTCAGAGTGGCTATGCTCAAAAACAATTTAGTTTTGCCTTAGATAACGTCATCTCCCCCTTTACTGAATTCTCTATACATAGTTATAGGGTATACAGCAAACAAGATCTTGCTTCTATTTAGCTAAGGCAGTTGCCCTTTTTTTGAACACAACTACTGTATAGGAACAGTCTGTATCCCTTTTAAAATTCCCATCTGTGTTTGTAGTCCCTCAGTCTATTGTCTTTGTAAAGACATTTCCTCTGTATCTAAATCACAAGTTCACCTCAATGAGGAAGAGCTAGGGCCTTGCTGAGGAGAAAAAATAAATACTAAGTTAATCAGCCCTACTAGTTTCAAGTCTGATATACAGTTGTCATTGAAGTTTCATGGTGGTTTTGGGATAAGGAAGAGGGATACTGACAAAATTATTGTATATCAGCAACACCACTATCTCTAAGCCCTATTGTTTATATCTTTTTGTTTGTTTTCCAAAAGAAGAGGGCTCATGAGATTAAGGAACACTTAATTGTCTAGCAAGCTGATTGTCAAATAAATGTTCTGACTGCTTTGGCTGATCTTTTAAGCAAAACTGCTCAAAACCACTAACCAGGGAAACCAAGATCATCAGTAACTCTGATGTGCTTGTCTCTGTGCATTTTTTCTGGGAAAAAGGAAGGATGGTGTGATTATTATCTTTTTTCTTTATACAAGAATATTTTCTTCACCCAAGGGAAATGCATTCTAGCAGCATGAACATAACTATTAATCAACGCTTATAGCGATAATCAGTGAATGAAAAATGATGACCAGAAACTGAAAATGTGCTAGCATAGCTGCCTTGAAGTTCTTCCTTTGAGATCATGCCCTTGCATTTTAACATAGATAATTCTTTAAAATGGATAATTCTTACAAAATTAATGTTGATGTATTCTGAAATGCAGTGATTTAGAAAACCAGTGCTTATTTTTCACCCTGTGTGAAAAATATATACACAGTAAGAGTGGGTGATAGATTAAGATCGTGAGAAGTAATGTTTTAAAGACATTCCAATATATTACTTGCTGTCCTGAAAACGTTTGAGACAGATCATCAACAGGGGTAATCAGCATAGCCCCTGTGGATTAATTTGGACATAGGGACACAGAGTTCTCCACTGTTAGAATGGTGGTTAAGTGTATGTGAAAACATGCATGGTTCCTGCTTTAATTATATATTTTCACTGAGAAAAGGAAGTGAGCCTGAGGAGAGATGCAGGTGTATCTCAGTTCTCAGGATTCTTTCAAGAGGAATTTGATGCTATTAAAATGATCACAACCGTTGTCAAAAAATAATAGGAGTGGCAAAGGAGATATATGACTGTGGTTTTAATACTCTCTGAGTCTTTGACCCTGCAGAGTGCTAAGTACTCTGGCCCAGACTCAGCATGTAAACACACATCTAATTTTTTAAGTATGTGAGTAGTCCCATAGACATCAGTGGGACTACAGATGTGCTTAAAGTTAAGCACGTGCTTAAGTACTTTGCTGGCTCAGGTCCAGAATGCTCTGCACCGTCTAAGCCTGAGCCCATAGAGCATTAATTTAAAAAGAAGTGAGGCCTTGACCCTGCACCTGGGGCTCTGTGCAGACACAGAGGTCAACCCACACGGGGCCGTTTGGTGGACTTGCTCCTCATTTTGAGCTCTCAGGGAGATGCTAAGGGGAAGAATTAGTTGCCTCCCCACTCAACATAAGATATTCAGGGCATCATGTAATAATTTAAGACACAAATATAAAGATACACACCCCAAATTTAATCGAAAATGGAAAGAAATGGAAGAAGTTCTTCCGAAGCCGTAGTGCAGTTCCATGAGCACATGGAAAACATTGATTCCTCCTTCATTCTCCAAACTATCCTGTATGTAGATTTAGCACATCCTAGGGAAGTCAAAGTGATCTCAGTCAAAGAGAGGCGATTCTGAGGTTTTCTACTGAACATCATTTGGATTTGCCATCAGAGCCACTTGAAAAAGAAAAGAGTATATAATGGAGAAGGATTGAAGGTGCTACCTATGTCCAAACAATGGCAGAACCTTATTGATGGGATCATGCAACACTCACGCCTTCTTTAAGGACTGCTTCTGTCATTAAAATCAATGCAACTTAATTAAAGCAAATTATAGATAGATACATCTATAAATAAGATATTAAAGTGTGCTGCTGAATATGATAATTGCTGCATATTTAGCAATCAGCGTGTGTGTTCTGCTTTTGCCAGGAGGGATTTCTTTCAGTGAAATCAATGGAGCTTTATTAAAAACCATCCAAATTAGAGGGAGAAATGATGAGTGTTATAATAACGCAAAATCACTGTTTCAACTTTCATTGCAAAACCAGGAAACCAAAATACATCCCTTTTTCTGTATGTAAGGAAAACATCAGAAATATTCTTTTGAGCTAGTGACACAGTTAGAATTTTTAAATTTAAATGTTTGCCTTTTGATTTAACAATTAAACAGAGATGGATAAAGGTCTTGAAAGAGAGAGTAATGAGGGTATCCTAGAATCCAGGGGCGGAAAAGACCTGTTAGACTACCGAGGCCAACTCCCTGTGTTCACCAAATCCATCTCCCTGTATAACACCCTTTCTTCCACTTTGACTAGAAAAGAGAAATGTATCAAGTCAAATGGCTGTTTTTTTAAAATGTCCAGTCACTAGAGCTATGTGAATGGTTAAAATGCTGAAGGTAAAACTGGTGAGTTTTGTTTTTGACCTGTGCACAAAACATCAAGAGAGGTGGGAACAAATTCATTTCACCTCCTTCAGTTTTTTTCAGTTTTCACCTAATAGAAAACAAAAACCAAGTGTGTCTCAGTGGAGGAGAGACCTGCAGGTCAAAGAGCAAATTCCTCTTAACATGGCTCTTTTTTGCATGCTGAATGGCAACCTATGTGATTAGAAGTGCTCACAGACAAAAGCAGAGCTTTGAGAAGAAGGTCAGACAAGCATCTGCAGCAAGCCCTTTGACAGATCATCAGAAGAAATGTACTAAGCAGCAAAGCATATAGCATGATATGGTTATTTTCAACCTTCTGTCCAAAGATCTCAGGATGCTGGGTAGATAATGGGTGGGCTTTTCCAAAAACCCCAACTGACTTAGGAGCACAAGTCTCATTGAAAGTCGAAGGACTCATGCACTGGGTCCCACCCATTACATTTCACGTCACCCTTGTGAGCTAGGTGAGTATAATTATTATTATGTCCTGCGTGTCCTACATGTGCCTGTCCTACCCCACCCCAAGTAGTGGCTTTGTATCATTGGCCTCTCTGGTAGTTCAGTGGAAGCTGGAGTTTTCAGTCAGCGTGAAAGCTGACTGAAAAAGTGGGTATTAGCCCACGAAAGCTTATGCTTCAATACTTTAGTTAGTCTTTAAGGTGCCACAGGACTCTTTGTCACTTCCGCAATTCCAGACTAACACGGCTACCTCTCTGATTCATGAGAGCTGTGTTACACTGAATTATAAATCCATTCTAACAAACCACAAGCTGAAAGGACATAGCAGGGAATTCCAGTAGCTCACCAGGGAATTCATGACCTATCAGATAGGCAAGGTAGAACCCAAGAGAGAAGTAGAATGCCATACAGAGTGAGATTTCCCAAAAAAGGAAGCATGGGAATTATGTGAAGAGAAATATTATTATTTATATTAAATATAATATTTATATTATTATTTATAAAATCAGGACTGTCCCAATATTTAATCTTTTGTCCCACATCGCAATCAATGTACGATTGGGATGCCAATTGTCCCAATATTCAGGTAAGGAGGCTGGAGCACCCACGGGGAAAAATTAGCGGGTGCTCCGCACCCACCGACAGCCAAATTCCCCACTCCTCACCTCCTTCTCCCCCCTCCCCCACAGTGTACTGCATCCCCGCTCCTCCCCCTCCCTTCCAGCACTTCCCGCCGCCTAGCAGTTGTTTGGCGCAGTTTGGACTTTACGGGAGGGAGGGCGAAGAGTGGAGACATGACACACTCTGGAGAGGAAGCGGAGAAGAGGCAGGGTAGGGGTGGGGACTTGGAGGAAGGTGGTGAAATGGGGGCGGGCAATGGTGGTGCAGGGGCAAGCAAGCATTCACCCAGCAGAGGGGAAGTCGGCTCCGAAGGCGAGTGGTGGGGAGGGTGAAGAGGCAAGCATTGGGTGGGGGACTGAGGAGGGAAGCAGCAAGTCAGCAACAGGCTGGGGGATGAGGAAGGGCTGGGGCAGAGTGAGGGCGGGGCCTGGGAAGAGTGGGGGATAGACTGTGGGCAGGGCTGACGGCACCCCAACATGTCCCAATATTTCAGTGTTGTGATCTGGTCACCCTATTTATATTGTGGTAGCACCTTGGGATCCCAGTCAGCGCCCAGGACCCCTTCATGTTAGGCAGTGTACAGAGATATGGTCCCTGCACTGAGAAGTTTAATGGACTCCCTATGTTAACATATAGATTTTTAGACGTTTGTGTACAAAAAATACCCAACCAATGCCAGAAGTGCTGGCTGCCCCCTCCCAACCTCCCCACATTGAATGGCATAGCCCAAATAGTTACTGCCTGCCTAGATTGCTTAGCCCTAAACTTATGTTGGATTCAGAGAACAGACCATAAGACAAGTCAAGTGTGGACAAGGAGGAATTAAATGAAACCCTTGCTGAGCAGAAGTGAGACTACCGTTTGCAAAGTAGTCTCCTTCTCAGCATGAAAGACAGCACTTGTCTGCTTATGACCATACTCTTTTTTGGTACCATCGCTTATTGTAGGTAAATCCAAGAAAGTATTTCCAGATACCCAATTAACAGTCAGTTCATGACAACACTCGCTGGCACATGAACAACTCATGCCTTGTCATTCCAGCACAGACCCTCTGCTGCACTAAGATATTTGTTCACTGGGTTTAATCTATATGTGCATATTCACATAATTTTTGGTTTCGGGGCAGTTTTCTTCGGAAGAATTGGCAGGTTTGGGAAATTTGCAACCAGTCAAACATTTTTTCTTCTTAGACGTCTCAGTTAAAGTATCATACAGCTATCATAGTTGACAGGGCCATAGCTTACTGTGACATTATCTGATTAAAATATGACCATATAGATCATTTTGCCTCCACTGTTATATATTTGCAGCAACTATTTTACAAAGTTTGTTGAGTAAGATATCTATGAAAAGTTTATGATTTGCTGGTTATGATTATGCTATCTGTATGCATGTATCATTTCTGTATTTAAAATTACAAGTGTTGGCTCTATACCTGGATTTCAAATGTTTGCTCCAGGGGTAATGCCCACGAAGTAATCAACCAGATATACCATGTAAGATATCTGCAAAGATGTCATAATTTGCCAGATATGATAATCTTGTGTATGTGTTTGTATCACCCTTGTATTATGAGTTATAGATATGTATGTATGTATGTATTTCAAACTTGTGCTATGCTTCTCAGTGACACCCCCCGACAGTTTGGCATCAGCAATACCACTTGATGGCCCTTGGAGGACCGTCAGCTATATAATTGACCCACTGAGAGACGGCAGATACACCTTATGATTCAGGAAGGCATGCAGAGAAATGCCTATGGAGAGAACTCTCAGGCTTTCAAGCAAGATGCTGGGCAACTTGTGTTTGAAACAAAGGAAGCACAGGCCACATGGCAAGAGACTATAAAAGGCAGCTGCATCTTCTCCATTTTCTCTTCAATCCTGCTTCTTACTTCTGGAGGGAGGAACTTTGCTACAAATTGAAGCTCTGGGCAATGGACTGAATGACCCATCCAAGCTGTGGTTGTACTCCAGAGACTTGTCCTAAGCCAGAAGTTTATTCCATCACTGCTCCAAGCCTGGGCTAAGAACTTTGCCATTACTGTATGTAATTGATTCCTTTAACCAATTTTAACTTTTTGCCTTTCTTTTTTTTCTTTTTATAAATAAACCTTTAGATTTTAGTTAATAAGAATTGGCTGTAGCGCGTATTTGGGTAAGATCTGAAACATTCGTTAACCTGGGAGGTAATGTGTCTGATCCTTTGGGATTGGTAGAACCTGTTCTTTCATATGATGAAATAAGATTTATAGAAATTTTCATCATATTCGACATGGGTACCTGGATGGAGGCCTGAGGCTGGATCACTTTAAGGGAACTGTGTTATTTGGACTTCTGAGTCCAAGGTAATAAAGAAGGTGTTTTATGCTGGATTGGTGAATCTAAGTATTGGAATATCCACCAGCTTTTTGGCGTTGGCTGCCCCAATTTGCAGTTCACCCTAATTGAGTGACCACAGCTGGCTCCCCACTAGAACCCTGGGCACAGTGGTATAGTCGGCAGGATATACATTACCGCAGGTTAATTGGATTTTTGGATTAGAACCACACGCTTGTCAAAATTTAATTTTGATATTGGAGAGTTTAAGGGTTAAAGATCAGTTACGGCGAGTGACCCACGATCAAGGTCCTGACAGAAAAAGCCTGGAAGAATTTGTTAATTGCCAGTGATAAGGAAGAAGACCCAGAGAAAATGCTTTCAGTGAGAAACCAGCACCTAGAACTTGAACACAAGCAAAAAATAACTGATTTGGAAGGAGAAGCTTCTGAAAGAGAGAGCCTGTGTTTTGAACATGAGCAAAAATGGCATGTGTCTGCTATGGATGGTGTCTGCAAAAATTTGTGTCTGCTATGGATGGTGACATTGTAACTCGGTTGCATCCAGTTAATGTCATAAATAGCTCCCAGAGACCAAGCAAGAGATTCTGGTCCTTCTTGTTTTGCCTGTTGCTAGTGTGTTGCTGGGTAAAGATATGACAACTCTGTTTAATCAGGTTGATGATATAGCCGGGCACAAGGGAGCATGAAGGTGATTTAACTGTTACCCACTAACAGTGTGGAAACTTGTAGTAAGGGGGGAACGATTCCTAAGCTTGTGTGTGACAGAGGGAAAGAAAGTGCCTCTTACCTTTTGTCCAGTGAGTCGATCAGCTTGCCTCGTGATGGGCCTGGGGGGATTCTGGCTTTAAGTGAAACAGAAAGAGTCTGTTGTTGCTCAGGAACATGTTCCTTAGTTTTAGAGCAAGCTGTAGGTGAAAAGGGTAAGAGCAGAATTTCTGTGAAAAATTGGTTGTTACTTAAAAAGATTCCTGCAAAGAGAAATCTTCAGGGTAGTTTTTGCAAATGGTTTCCTACAACTGAAGGGTGTGAAAGTGATTTGATTAACTTGGGTTGAATCGTTGTGTAGAGAAAGCAAGAGTTTGTTGGGTAGGCTTGTTTCAGTTCCTAACTGCCAGAGTCTTTCTGAGGTGTATAGATCCACTGACTTTACAGCGCTGCAATTATCTCACTCAGGAGTGTAAAAAAACACACCCTGAGCACAGCAAGTTTCAGCGATGTAAAGTGCCAGTGTAAATAGTGCACCAGTGCTGGGACCCATGTAAAATATCTGTAAAGATGTCATGATTTGCCAGATATGATTATCTTGTTTATATGTTTAGATCACTCTTGTATTATGAGTTGTAGATATATACAAGAATCAGAGAGGTAGCCTGGAATAGCAGCGGTAACAAAGAGTCCTGTGGCACCTTAAAGACTAACTAAAGTATTGAAGCATAAGCTTTCGTGGGCTAATACCCACTTCAACAAAGTGGGTATTAGCCCACGAAAGCTTGTGCTTCAACACTTTAGATTAGATATATACATATGTCTGTATTTCACACTTGTGCTATGCGTCTGAGTGACACCCCCAGACAGTTTGGCATCAGCACTGCCTAGCCCGCTTGATGGCCCTTGGAGGACCATCAGCTATATAATTGACCCACTGAGAGAAGGCAGATAGATACACCTTCTGATTCAGGAAGGCATGCAGGGAAATGCCTGTGGAGAGAACTCTCAGGCTTCCAAGTAAGATGCTGGGCAGCTTGTGTTTGAAACAAAGGAAGCACAGGACACATGGCAAGAGACTATAAAAGGCAGCTGCATCTTCTCCATTTTCTCTTCAGTCCTGCTTCTTACCTCTGGAGGAACTTTACCACAAACTGAAGCTCTGAGCAATGGACTAAATTACCCATCCAAGCTGTGGTTGTACTCCAGAGACTTGACCTAAGCCAGCAGTTTATTCTTTCTTTCTTTCTTTCCTTCTTTCTTTCTTTTCAATAAACCTATAGATGTTAGTGAATTAGAATTGGCTGTAGCACATATTTGGATAGGATCTGAAGCATTCGTTAACCTGGGAGGTAATGTGTCCGATCCTTTGGGATTGGTAGAACCTTTTCTTTTATATGATGAAATAAGATTTAGAGAAATTTTCATCATATTCAACGTGGGTACCTGCATGGAGGCCTGAGGCTGGATCTCTTTAAGGAAACTGTGTTTTTTGGCCTTCTGAGTAACAAGCAAGACTGTTTTATATTGGCTTGGTGAATCTAAGCGTTGGAATATCCACCAGTTTTCGTGGGGTTGGCTGCCCCATTCTTTGCAGTTCACCCTAATTGAGATGACCACAGCTGTCTCCCCACTAGGACCCCGGTCACACTTACATTTACACATCTTTTTTTTTCTTCATTACACTCACTTCCTCATGTCGGATTGAATTATAGCACATATTAAACGGATCTCTTCAGTTTTCCTCCTCAGATCAAATTCAGATTCCGCCTGCCCATGGAAATTAGGAAAATTCTGTGCTCTACTAAAGAAGCATCTTACGTCTATCTCTATTGATCTTATGCTAAAGTTTGTGAATTTAAAACAAGTCTGAGTGTCTCCATTTCTATTTTGTGTTTTAATCTCTTCCTCTAGTATGTAGGCATTATTTTGATTAAAAGGTGCAGAGGAATCCCAAAGCCTTTTCTGCAAGTGAGTTGTTTTTACAGCAAGCCCTTGTTTGCAACTGGAAATTACTAGTGGAGTAAAATGATGCTTGAACAGCAAGATTAATATTATTCAGCGAGGAAGTCTACCTGGCACATGGCAGGGGAATGTAGGGATGGGATGCTGTACCAGATCGGAGGAGCGGTCTATATAATTTGGTTTCTTGTCTCCAACAGTGGCAGTTATCAGATGCTTAAGAAAAACAAGTATAAGAAACTGAAGTGGGAAATTATGATATAATCTACTAATATAGGAAGTTTCTTCCTAATTCCTTCAGTGATTGATTGATGCCCAGAAGCATGAAAGTTTATATCCTTTCCAGACTTTTAGAGCTTTTATTATCTTTACTATTGTAACTCTAGATGTTTTCATTATCCATACAAATTCCAGTCCTTTTTTTAAAAAAAATCTACTAAATTATTGGCCTCAATTAAACCTTAATTTCTTTAGTTAATTGCTCATTGTTTAAAAAAAGGTTTTTTATCTGTTTTAAATGTGCTACTCTATCAGTGTGATTGAATGCCTCTTTCCTCTTGCATTTTGAGAGAATAAACAAAAATGCTTAATCTACCTATTGTATACAATTAGGGCTGTCAACTAATCGCAGTTAACTCATGCAATTAACTCAAAAAAATTAATCATGATTACAAAAATTGTGATTAATCGCAGTTTTAATCACACTGTTAATAGAATAGCAATTGAAATGTATTAAATACTTTGATGTTTTTCTATATTTTAATATATATTGTATTCTGTGTTGTAATTGAAATCAGTGTATATTATTTGATTATAAATATTTGCACTGTAAAAATTATAAAACAATTTTTTTTCAATTCACCTCATACAAGTACTGTAGTGCAATCTCTTTATTATGAAAGTGCAATTTACAAATGAAGAGGGTTTTTTGGTTACATAACTGCACTCAAAAACAAAACAATGTAAAACTTCAGCGCCTACAAGTCCACTCAGTCCTACTTCTTGTTCAGCCAATCGCTAAGACAAACACGTTTGTGTACATTTACAGGAGATAATGATGCCCTCTTCTTATTTACAATGTCATCAGAAAGTGAGAACAGGCATTTGCATAGCACTTTTGTAGCTGGCATTGCAAGGTATTTACATGCCAGATAGGCTAAATATTTGTATGTCCCTTCATGCTTGGGCCACCATTCCAGAGGACACGCTTCCATGCTGATAATGCTTGTTAAAAAAAATGTGACAGGCAAACAGCTTGGCTTAACCGTGAAATCTTTGGTGAGCTTAAACACAAAAAGGAAGCTTACAAAAAGTGGAAACTTGGTCAGATGACTAGGGAGAAGTATAAAAATATTGCTAGATCAGTGGTTCTCATACTTTTTGTAGTGGTGACCCCTTTCCCACACAGGGCCTCTAAGCGCAACCCCCGCCCCAGGGGTCAGGTGGGGGGGGCGTGCCTGCAGCCCACTGCTGCAGGGGCTGGAATGGGGGATTCCAGCAGCCCCCTGAGGCCAGTGAGGGAGGGGTTCCAGCAGCCGCATGGAGGCGCCAGCAGCCCACCGCGGCAGGAGCCGGGCTCATGGGGGCACCGGAAGCCCACCTCTGCAGGGGCTGGGTCGGGCACGTGGCAGTGCTGCAGCCCGCCACAGCAGGAGCCAGGGCCCAGACCGGGCTCACGGGGCCGCCAGCAGCCCGCCGTGGCGGGAGCTGGGACCGGGCTTGCGGGGCCACCAGCATCCCGCCGCAGCAGGAGCCGCGGCTGGGACTGGCCTTATGGGGGCGCCGGCAGCCCGCTGTGGCAGGGGCACAGGCTGCCAGCAGCCTCAGGGGCCATATGCCAGCAGCTCGCGGCAGCAGCATTGTTCAGGGCCAGCTGCTGGCAGCAGGGGCTCGCGACCCCCACAGAATTGGCTTGCGACCCCCAGAGGGGTCCCGACCCCCACTTTGAGAACCAATGTGCTAGAGCGTGCAGAGGTGTAATCAGGAAGGCCAAAACACAACTGGAGTTGCAGCTAGCAAGGGATGTGAAGGGTAACGAAAACGGTTTCTATAGGTACATTAGCAGCAAGAAAAAGGTTAGGGAAAGTGGGACCCTTGATGAATTGGGGAGGCCAACCTAGTGACGGATGATGTGGAAAAAGCTGAACTATTCAATGCTTTTTTTGCCTCTGTCTTCACAGACAAGGTCAGCTCCCACACTGCTGCCCTGGGCAACACAGTATGGGGAGGAGGCGAGCAGCCCTCAGTGGTGAAGGAACAGGCTAAGGACTATTTAGAAAAGCTGGACATGCACAAGTCCTTGGGTCCAGATGTAATGCATCTGAGGGTGCTGAGGGAGTCGGCTGATGTGATTGCAGAGCCGTTGACCATTATCTTTGAAAACTTGTGGTGATCAGAGGAGAATCCCGGATGGCAAGTATAATGCCCATCTTTAAAAAAGGGAAGAAAGAGAACTCAGCATGCTACAGACAGGTCACGTTTGCATTTGTGCTCTGAGATACTTCTTCCTTTGTCTTTTCATCAGGTCAGTATCTTCCTTCAGAAACCATTTTACTTTTGATTCAGTAATGGATCATCTTTACTGATGTGCAGACAGGTGGGAAAAGGAAATGAGATGGGATGGCTGAGTCTTTAATTAAAGACCCAGACAGAGTTTGCTCTTTGAGCTTATTGGATAGTTCTACATGGGGTGCAGAGAATCATCATAGAGCCCCATGTTTTTCATGAATGTGAAATAACATGAAATAAAACAAAAATCTAACCTCACAGCAGCAGCTCCTGTGCGGTGGGGCTGGGCTCTGCTCCAAGTGTTGTAACCTGTTGTACTGGGTGACACTGCCACTCTGGGTCTTGCTAGCCACACACCAGGATGGTAGGGTCACCAGGCCAAACCTGAGTGCAACACAGTGATTCCATGCGCTAGGTCACAACGCCCGGAGTGGGGAGGCAGGCCCAGCACCACTGCACAGTGAGTGTCAGGCAACCTCATTCCGCAACTGCAAGGCATCCTGCCCCCTCCCCCGCCCCCACGTGGGCCTCCCATGATAAAAGGAAGTAAAACAAAATTTCCCCAAAATGAAATAAAAAACTATCAAATGAAATAGGGTTTCACAGGGGTCTACTCATGGCTCCGTGGAGCCAAATTTGTGAAATTGTATCCACATTTAGTTTCTATGGTAACTGTATCTCGGAGTGAAAACGGAACTGGCAGGAGGCACCTGTTTTTATTTTCTCTGTAAGAAACAATCAGAAGATGGATGTTTCAGGTTGTTACTATGCACACAGCTAATATAAGTACTTTGTACTTATATAGTGGCTACATACGTTTTTCTTGGTAAACACCCAGTAAATTTCATCTTTTCTCGTTGCTGTACATTGACTGCTGTTACACTTAGTAGGTTTAAAAGTAATCACCAGGAAACTTGCATTCTGGTTTAGAATTTGGAATTAACTACCCGTGTGTATCATTCATCTTGTATCCTCTGTCATACATCAACCAGGTAGACAGTATTTTACATGATTTCTGTGCTCGGTAAACAAAAGCTTAACTCTGTTTTCTTTCCTTTGTTTTTCCGCAAAAAAAGCAAAAAGTTCTGGGATTGTCTATCACCAGAGTACCCAGCTATTTAAAGAAAATTACCAAACTGCTCAAATTAGAAGTGTGAGAACAGCTGAAGTGACTGTGAATTTTTGTACTCACTTTCTGTATAAAACGTGTGTCACTTTTACTGGTGGAAAAATGAACAAAACGATCTGTTTGGCCTTCTATCCGCCTTATGAAATCTAGGCTGGTGATTTTTTCCCCCCCTAAGTGAGACACTATTAAGGTAGGGCCATTTCAAATCAGAGATGATTATTTTCTGGTACTTATCAACCCTTTAAGGTCCCCTTGCCGTTTTGATTCAAATCAAGAGACATTAGCCAAGGGCTCCTCCAGAATAAGTTGTTCACTTAGCAAAAGGCTGGATTATTACTAATATTAGCTCCAGAATATTAGGAGGCAGACTTGGCATAATGCTACTAGTCTACACTAATTCCTGAAACTCTCTCTGCCTAGCAACTTAGTCTGATAATACATCTGTTTGCACTGGACTTGTTTTTTGTTTTGGATTTCTCTGAGAGAGATTGTAGATGAAAACATTATATACAGGTGAAAAAGCCTAATTACAACTCACTGCACAAACTTTCCATCACCACAGATTTTAAATCTCTTTAGTGAAACTGACGTATTGTGTGTAAATGACAAGATTGACAGAAGGGTGCTTTCTAACCTGTAGAACGTGAAAAACATGTTACTTTTCATTTTTCTCCTCTTTTTATATAATCAGACATTTACAGAAAGCAGGGTGTGATTTATTCTTTTCTTCTTAATGAATTGTTAAGAAGTGTTTGAAAAGACATTAAATCTTCCCTTCTGCCATTAATCTGTAAAGGGGGAAAGGGATCTTAAATGGCCTTGTGGTATATTGCTTTATAAAACTGCTGATTCTAGCAGTGCCAGAATAGGACTACATACTAATGTAGGAAACACTGAATGCAGTCAGTGAGCCTTCTGCATTTATGGAGGAAAAGACTAATAGCTCCATTTTAACAAGGCTCTTAACACTTGGGCCATCAGCAGGCATTGAGTGAGTGAAATTGAGAAAGCTCCTATGAGCTAAAAGCATCTACATTCAGCATTCTTACCTCAGTTTGAGTCTTCCTGATAGGATTTCACACTCCAGCCAACTACAGCTGCCATCTTGAAAACAAAGGGAGTAGAGAGCTGATGTTTTCACTGAGCATATTAATGCTTTGCTTCTGAAACAACACTAGAGCATGATAAATGTACTGACGTCCCTGTTGGATATTCCTCTTTACAACAGGCTGAGGGAAAACTTCTGGATTTGTGTTACGAATGAAAGCAAAGGTGGTTTTTATAGCCCATTTTTTACCATAGAAAAGTCGACAACAGATGATAAACAGATCTGGAACTAGTATGTAAACTCATTCTTTCCTTTGAATAATCTGTGCATTACTCAGAGATATTAAAATGCTTTGATTTAATCAGGTTTATCTCCTGATTTTGCTGAATTACAGGTGGGAGACTAACCAAAAAAGTTGACAGTATCCCTGTTGGCCGCACTGAAGAACGTACCTGTCCCAAACAGTCCTTTGATAGGAACCCTTTCTTGTTAGCAGTGATAAGATTAAGTATGGGATTTGTGGATTCTCTGAGCCCCTGCCTTTCTTTTGTTGATTTTGGAACCCTGCGGCATCATTTGTTCTATGATTATCATTTTGAGATGCATTGTCAGTAACTGGGGTGTATAATTGATCTTCATCTCTAATTTCTCTTCTCTCCACAGGTGTCTGGAAAAGGTCCAGATGGGAGTTCACACAGTCTCCACTTTGAAGGGATGGAAAGGCAATATGCCTCCTTACCCAGGTACATCATTGAGGCTTCCTTGTGCACTGATTCTATCTGCATAGAACAGCCGTCTGGCTCTGAAATGAGAGATTATGTTGCAATTTTGTCTCGCTGCCTTCTGCTGATGATTTAGTGCCATCTTTATAACTGTATTAATAATTTAGACAGTTGGTTTAAAAAAAAATAAAGTCGTTCTCATTGAACATGTCAGCAAGAGTCATGATCAACAGGGAAAGAACATGACATTGAGGAAGCTTAGTGTGCTAGAATTATAGCAGGTCTTAGCAGGGCATAACTGTGACAAAGTTTATAGTGCTAAAATCATAGCTGGCAATGACAGAGCACTGCTATGAGGCGTTTGCAGTGCAGTAGTGAGAGCGCCTACAGTGCCACCATTGCTGGAAATAAAATTTGACTAGCAGTCCTGTTCCGATATGGTAACTATATACTGTGACTCAACCCATTGGAAATGAGAGAGAAGTCTTAGAAGTTTTGGGGGGTGGGGTATGAATAATTTTAGTCAGCAGGGCATGGCAAAGAATCAATCCTGAAGCACTTAGAGGAAAGGAAAGTGATCAGGAACAGTCAGCATGGATTCACCAAGGGCAAATCATGCCTGACTAACCTAATTGCCTTCTACGATGAGATAACTGGCTCTGTGGATGAGGGGAAAGCAGTAGATGTGTTGTTCCTTGACTTTAGCAAAGCTTTTGATACGGTCTCCCACAATATTCTTGCCAGCAAGTTAAAGAAGTATGGGCTGGATGAATGGACCATAAGGTTGGATCGTCGGGCTCAACGGGTAGTGATCAATGGCTCCATGTCTAGTTGGCAGCTGGTATCGAGCAGAGTGCCCCAAGGGTCAGTCCTGGGGCTGGTTTTATTCAATATCTTTATCAATGACCTGGAGGATGGTGTGGACTGCACCCTCAGCAAGTTTGCAGATGACACTAAACTGGGAGGAGTGGTAGATACACTGGAGGGTAGGGATAGGATACAGAGGGACCTAGACAAATTAGAGGACTGGGCCAAAAGAAATTTGATGAGGTTCAACAAGGACAAGTGCAGAGTCCTGCACTTAGGACGGAAGAATCCCATGCATTGCTACAGACTAGGGACTGAATGGCTAGGCAGCAGTTCTGCAGAAAAGGACCTAGGGATTACAGTGGATGAGAAGCTGGATAAGAGTCAACCATGTGCCCTTGTTGCCAAGAAGGCTAATGGCATTTTGGGCTGTATAAGTAGGGGCATTGCCAGCAGATCGAGGGATATGATTGTTCCCCTCTATTTGACATTGGTGAGGCCTCATCTGGAGTACTGTGTCCAATTTTGGGGCCCACACTACAAAAAGGATGTGGAAAAATTGGAAAGAGTCCAGAGAAGGGCAACAAAAATGATTAGGGGCCTGGAGTGCATGACTTATGAGGAGAGGCGGAGAGAACTGGGATTGTTTAGTCTACAGAAGAGAAGACTGAGGGGAGATTTGATAGCTGCTTTCAGCTACCTGAAAGGGGGTTCTAAAGAGGATGGATCTAGACTGTTCTCAGTGGTAGCAGATGATAGAACAAGGAGTAATGGTCTCAAGTTGCAGTTGGGAAGGTTTCGATTGGATATTAGGAAAAACTTTTTCACTAGGAGGGTGGTCTAGCATTGGAATGGGTTACCTAGGAAGGTGGTAGAATCACCTTCCTTAGAGGTTTTTAAGGTCAGGCTTGATAAAGCCCCGGCTGGAATGATTTAGTTGGGGATTGGTCCTGCTTTGAGCAGGGGGTTGGACTAGATGATCTCCAGAGGTCCCTTCCAACCGTAATATTCTATGATTCAATGAAAGAGGAAACCTTTCAAAGATTACAGTCCAGGTTCTGTGCGAGTTATAATAGCAGAGTGTGAGAATTATCAAGCTAGAAAATGAAATGAAGAAAGGTTAGAGCAGTGGGGAGGAAACGGAAATAGAGATTATTGACTCTCCAAGCATGCTAAGCAAGCAAGTGGATCTTAGGTAGAGATGTGGAGGAGCAAGTTTTCCTAAATGAGGGTGAGAGAATCAACTAGTGCCACGATTCCTGAGGACCCCAAAGGGCATGGCACATCAGTGCTGGTATTCTTAGGAAATAAATGAGCGTGCATTGTAGCTACATCTTTTCTATTTTTTCCATTTGATTGTTTGTTTCTAAATGTGTTATTGCAAAGGCTGATTGACCTTAATGCAATATAACATGCCACTATGAACTAGAATACAGAGAATATCTCAATGCTCGAAAATAATGAGATCTCTCTATGAAAAGCTGTTTCACAAACTTCAGTATTGTTGGATTTAAGTACTTTTTAATGCATGCTGGGGTGTTTAAAGGACAGAGTGCCTCTGTGGGTCAATGACTGCCTTCTATCGACTTGTATTGGTGGTGGTTTGAGGTGGTTGTCTAGTAATCTTGGTCCCAGGATGTTAGACAAGGTGGGTGAGGTAATATCTTCTATTGGACCAACTTCTGTTGGTGGAGGAACATGCTTTCAAATTTCACAAAGCCTCAAAGGACCCGATGAAAAGTTCTTTGACACTTGAAACTGTCTCTCTTCTGTCAACAGAAGCTGGCCCAATAAAATTTACCGGGACCAACATCGCTACAGCAACACCGCTTAATAGAGTGGTGTTTGATTCCCAGCAATACTTTTTATATTTTTTCCTATTCTCATTATCCATATATATATGGCCAATCTTTTTTTCTGAATCCTACTAAGTTCTTTTCCTCAATTATACCTTTTAGCAGCAAGTTCCACGGGTTAAGTATATGTAGAGTTTTAAAAAATGCCTTTTTATCAGTTGTAAATGTTACTGTCTTCCAATTTTATTGATCATCCACTTGTTCTTAAATCATGAGGAAAAACTTGAACAGCAATACCCAATATACCTTCTCTGCCCCATTCATTGTTTTGCATTCCTGTAGTGCGGTGGCTGCCCCACTCCAGCACAAAAGGGGTTAAACCAGCCCTGCAAAGGGCTGTAGCTAGGGAAGGCAGCCCAGCAGAGGGCTGTAACATAAGGCAGCTGAGGGCAGAGCAGCCACAGCTGTGGCTGGGTCAATTAGGGCCCAACTGGCCCTGATATAAGGGCCCAGAGTTTGGTGAACACAGAGCCTCCTCTGGCTGCAGAGCCAGACAGGCCTGGCTGCTGGGGAAGCTTGACAGGGTACCTAGAGTGGTGCAGGGCTGGGGCAAGGCATGGGGAGCTGAGGGAGCTCCTGCCTGGAAACCCCCAGGCTGCAGGGCCTAAGGGAAGGCCCAACAAGGGGTACTAGGGTTGCAGGGGGCAGCCCATGGCTACTGAGGTAGAGCAGCAGGCCAAACCCTCGTTGCCGGTGATGAGTGGCAATGTTACTGCAGTCTGCCCCAGTGAACGGGGGCAAGTGATGACTGGCAGTTGCCTAGACTGAGGCAAGGTGGGGATAGAGGGTGGGGGTTCCCCAGGGAGGGGAGACCCTAAGACCTGAGGAGGTACTGCAGGGATGCAGCACCCAAGGGAAGAGGGCACCGGAGTCCAGGGAGGGACTCTGGGCCAGCAGCAAGCGGGACATCGGCATGCAGAGGGCGCTCCAGATGCTGGAAGAGCTAATTCCCTGGACAGACCAGCAGGAGGCGCCGTGAGGTGAGTCGCCGCCCTGCTACAATTCCTCTTTCATGTCCTCTCTTATTCATCTGCTCTCCAAACTAAACTGCCCTATTCCTCTAGTCACTTTAATTACCCATCTCTGAATTCCCTCTTATTTCAGCCATATCTTTTTTTGACATAGGATGTCCAGAACGGATCACAGTGTTCTAGATCGGAGCATACCATTCTTTTATATGACATTCGAATGTTTTCACTACTATTTTCCATCCTGTTCTTCTTGCATTCTGTCTCTTTTATTCTTTTATGAGTGCTGCTACATCCTTAGTAGGCAGTTCCTGTGAGCTATTGACACCTGTAGCACGTCGACACTCACCCCGGCGGCGCCTCCTGCTGGTCGTCTCGGGAACTAGCTTTTCCAGCCTCCGGAGTGCCCTCTGCCAGCCTATGTCCGCTCCTACTACCTCGCCCCGCGTCCCTCCCGGACCCCGGTGCCCTCTAGTTGAGGGTGCTGCACCCCTGCAGAACCCCCTCAAGTCTAAGGGTCCCCTCCCCGGGGAACCCTCCACCCACTATCCCCACCTTGCCTCAGACTTTGCCACTGCCAGTCACCACTTGCCTCCGCTCACTGAGGCAGACTGCAGTATCATGGCTGCTCATCACCGGCAAGAGGGTTTTGGCCTGCTGCTTCCCTTGCTAGCCCTGGGCTGCCCCCTGCAACCCCAGTACCCCTGGGTCGGGCCTTCTACTAGGCCCAGCAGCCTGGGGCTCCCAGGCTCGAGCTTCCCCAGCTCCTACCGCCTGGCCCCAGCCCTGCACCAGTCTAGGTACCCTGTTTAAGGCCTCCCTGCAGCTAGGCCTGTCTTCCTCTGATTACTCTCTCTCCTCTGATTACAGGGGAGACTATCTCTCTGTCCCTGCCTCCCAGCCTTTTTATCAGGCCTGCAAGTGTTTGGGGCGTGGCCACCCAGCTGAGCCCACTCCCTAATCAGGCCTGGGAGTTTGCTGGCTCCTGGCCACAACCCCCTCCCCCCCCCCCCCGGGCTGTTTCAAGCCCTTCTCCACTGGAGTGGGGCAGTCACCCCACTACAACACCCAATTGTTTTTTCCTGAGTAGTTCCATCTGACTCAAACCATTAATCTCCCAGTGTTCTTCACAAAACCTCATTTTCGGCTAGTGGAAACTAGACTCTGTACTCTAAATCTCGACAGAGCTTTGAAGGTTTAGCTGGATAAGATGGGGAATTTAGGAAGTTATCAAGACTTTCTGTAGCCTTTGGGGATCAGTGTAAAGAGGGAGTCACTTCTGCTCAGTGCCGGTCTTAAGAAGTTTAGGCCATACCATTAGTCAGACGTGTACTTTAGTTGGAGTGTCAGTACCTCCTGGTCTTAGTACCCACACTGCCAGGGTTCATGCAATATCAAGAGCCTCAATAATGTTTCCATCATGGAGAGAGCAGCACATTGGAGTGATGGGCTCTCAACTGCACATGTTGTTCAGCAGACTGGCTGCTGTGTTCTGAACCCATTGTAAAGAGCTCTTGTAAGTTCTCTGAAACCCCCATAGTAATCAAGCCCAGAGATCCTAAATGAGTGGCTCACCAGGGCAAAGTCTGAATCCAGCAGAAGAGGCTGCAGTCTTCCTGGCGGCCACTAATGGAAATGAGGGTCTTTTTGCAGAGCTAGCCATTGGAATATCCGGAAGTACTGAGGCGGGTGATGTTATGGAGATGGCATGTTCTTCAGTGTATTTCCCTCTCCCCACCAGTATCGCCACCTCCTTTCCGGGGCTCTGCTATAGTCACCTGCCATTCATCCAGTTGTTGAACTCAGCCAAGCCATTGGACACCTGTGGGTGGTGCTGTTTCCGTCTGATCTGGATGTGATGTATCGCTGAATGTCATCTGCACGCTGCCGGCATTTGAGTCTGTGCTGTTCATAGTCTCCACTAGAGATCTAGCTCAGCTGCCCATCACGGACTGCAGCCTGATTGGCCTATCCCCAGCATTCTGGAATAGGCTAGAGTTTTCCCAGAGCTCCTCATGGGCAGTGTGATCAAACTGAGCATCTTGAACATTGTGGTAAATTTGTAAAAGATGTGGGCAGTTGGATCTGACAGTAAATGACCTCTATCCTGCTCACCTTTCTTTTATCAGCCAGTCAATGTACAAAAGGTGTAATCGAATGTAAACAGCTGGTTTTTAGGGCTAGAAAGCGGGGGTGGAATGGGATTGGAAGAGACAGTTTCCTAACAAATTAAGCACATTTCGAATCTTACCCGGTTTTATAAAAGTAAGTCTCTGTCATTAGCATGTAGGACTAATGTAAATTCACCACGTAGACAAGTAAAGCTTCAAAAGTCCCCGGGATGAAGGGAGAACACTTCTGCAACAGAAAGGAAAGCATCCAGGCTTCGGCTGTGGCTGATTTCTCTTGGGGGGGAAAAGATCAGCACAAGAGCTGGAATAATTAGATGCCCATGCAATAAAACTGTTACCGCTACTTGGCTATGAGCAGAAGCCATGTTGGAGGGCATGAGAGATTAGAATGAATGAATGAATAGGAGAGCTTTGGCATCCTTCTGAAATGGGCACGAGAGAACTAGGGGAACCATCACATTATTTTGAAAAATAGGCCGTATGTTCCCAGGCACCCGTTCAGCTGTGAAGGTGTGCGAGGCTACCTACAAAGGAAGGCATGATTGTCATTGGTAGCATACCCAAGTTCTCCTGCTATATCTTTCATTAAAGTTCAAATCCCAGCTTTAAAACACCTGTGGCACTTTGCCCTAGGCCTTAGGTTTTCATCTCCCTTCCCTCTGGGTGCTGAGGAGTTTAACCAAAGCACAATGGATCCGATCCTTAGCTGGTGTAAATCAATGTAGCTTCACTGGCTCATGACCTCTATTTTATAGCAGAATTAGAGAAAATGCGGTTCTGTAAGTGCGCTTGCCTTTTCAACAAAAGAAGCAAAGAATTTAAAATATATGGAGGTAATCCTGCTCCTATTGAGCTCAGTGACAAAACCCTCTGGCTTTGATGGGAGCAGGATCTGTTCTATGTAAGGTTATTTTTTAATTAAAAGTTGAAATACTTCTGTCTGTTAAAAAAAAGTAGGCAACAGCCTTAAAGGAAGCTTTAATATGTGACTAGCTTAATCAGTAGCCAACTGAGTTATGTGGTCAAGTTTTTATCGAAGCTAGTATCAGATTATGGGCTTTATTTGAAAACATCTAGAGAGAGGCAAATGTTATCTACTGAGTTATTGGTGTGTTACTATGGCAGGCTAGTGACAGGTCCCCATCTCGTACTGCACTGTGCTATATCATCTCCTGAAGGGCAGCAAAATGGTAAAGGCAGAACATAAAGCTTTGCAAGAAAGATACAGTTCTTGGCACTTAGCAGTTATGTGATGCCCCAGGGCCAAGGCTGAGTAGTGCTGAATGGTATTATTAAGCAATGTTAAATCCTCCCTCTTAGAAGGAAAAGGGCTTGATTCTTAGGCTCCTCCGGGTACTATTTTGGAAATAGGTGCATGGTTATAATATGAGAAGCTAGAAAAATATTTTTATTTGTTTGTTTGTCTTCAGGAACCCACCTCTCTCTCTCTCACATTTGAAGTATTTATTTGGTTAAACCAGTGAATAAATATGAACTTGAAGCAGGTTTATTTGCTCACTGGGTTTTTTTTGCGCTTCAATTTCATTGCGGGCTGTCATAATGTAAGCTATCATTTTGCTCATGGCAGCCCCAATTGGAGAAACATTATGTCCTAAGCATGAAGAGATATTCCTTTCTCCTAATGGATTCAGAAGTGGGCTCTGACTAGTAACTGAGCTGTCAGTCACTGAGACAGGCCCAGGGATTGGAGATGCTGTGATATGTACCTCAACTCTCAGCCCCCTTGCACATCCAGTGCATTCTGTGTTTGATTTGTATTGTCTGTCCCATGTAAATTGTAAACTGTTCTCCTTTGGTACCCAGCTAACCAAAAAAACCATCACTCTGGCCTCTGATATTGTTTCTGTGATGTTTTGCCTAGTTATCTTCTGACACCTTTCCTAGTGCTTAAAACTTCTCTGCCCTTCTGTTTTCCTTTGTTTGTCTCTTCAATTAGTATCTGCATTATACACTGCCTTGGAATTTCCATTTCTTTACTGCAGCATTGTTTTTAGCACATGCAAGAGGATGGCAATGATATTAGATGCAACAGATGTGTATTCCAAGCAATGCCAGTACTGATCATTGGCGCCAATGCAACTTTAGCAGCAATAATTTGGGACAAAAGGAGAGTCCCAGAATAATCCACATGTTGTATGTTTATAAATGTGGTGTTCTTGCCAAACCTTTATCAGCAATGGAATAATTTATTAATCCAAGTCCAGAGAGATCTTGAGAATTATCAAAGGTCTGTTCCGTCGTGGAGGCTGCGTTACAGAGTATATTTTACATGTTTATTCAAAGCTATTCTGTCAATTTTTGATGTTCAGTAGAATGTTCTTACCTGTTGCAGTCGTCATAGAATTTGAAATGTTCACCTTGAGGTTGAAACAACTCTGATTTAACTGCGTTTATTTTTTCTGCAAAATTCTGTAGAGAGGTAGGCAACTTTCTCATTTTGGGATAAGCAACAACTAATCTAAGATTAGCAGCCGTGTTAGTCTGTATCTGTAAATAAGATGAGGAAGACTTTGTAGCACCTTAGAGACTAACCAGTTTATTTCAGCATAGACTTTCGTGGGCTAAGGTTATGCTGAAATAAACTGGTTAGGCTCTAAAGTGCTACAAAGTCTTCCTCATTTTAACAACTAACCTGTATCCTTCCCTCCTCCACTCCATTACTGACTACTCTATCCTAGATCTATCTTGGTGTACTAATGTATTTTGATATCCATTCTTGTCCTTAAATCACTGCACTATAAACTGTTGATTGCCACACAGATTATGTGGTCACACACGTTTCTAAACTGATTAACTTGACTCAAATCTTGCCTTCTACTTCCACACCTGACATCTTGAAAAAATCAATGAGGTTCATAAACAGTGGAGGATTAAACTCCCTCATGTTTTTC
Organism: Sternotherus odoratus; assembly: GCA_032164245.1. Classification (NCBI taxonomy): domain Eukaryota; kingdom Metazoa; phylum Chordata; order Testudines; family Kinosternidae; genus Sternotherus; species Sternotherus odoratus. Next base: position 13,649,402 of record JAVMKO010000011.1, on the reverse strand, counting down.
ATCAGTTTTCCCAGCTGGAAAATGCAGTCCCAAGCGTGTCTCCCTATCGGGTCTCCTGCCTATCTGAATGACATTTCTGACTCCACCTCACTCCTAATGGCTACTGTCATGAGTGTGAAGTGCCTTGAAGTGCTGTTTTACCTGTTGGGGGTTAACTGAGGGAAGGGGGGGTGATGTCAGAGTAGCCCACCTGGAGGAAGAACCAGGAAGTCAGTTCAGTTCGTCCCGGAGCTTTTAAGCTAGCTCGACCTCTTTTCCAGCTATGGAAGCTCTTCTCCCCTCCCCCAGCTTTGGGGAGAGATGGAGCACCCTTCTATTTCTAAGATTAGACTAACTGTAAGTAACATTTTGATCTCATAAGTTTTGTACCGGATTTAGAGTGTCACTAACCTTCCAGGGGGTAAAATCTTAAGGGAGGGATTAGAAAGTTTTATATCTGTGAAGTTGTATTAGTTGTAAGTTGTTCTCTTTTCTTTATTAAACCTTTTTTTGTTATAAGAAGCGTTTGGTTACTCCCTTAAAGTTCTCTCTGCTTTCAGGCTGGAAAGGGAGGGGGAAGGGGAGCAGTGTCTGAGTGGCAGGCTCACAGCGTGAGCCGGTGTGCTGCGTCTCTCTCTCTCTGCTTTCAGGCTGGAGAGGTGGGGAGGGGAGCAGTGTCTAGTGTCCCGATTTCTCAGGGAGAGGGAAGGGGAGTTTGGGGAGTTCGTGTGCACCCTCCAGGGTCTTGGAGATTCACATGAATGGTGGCAGCGTGGTCCCTATTTCCCAGCTGGTAGAGTGTGGGTTTTGGGGGGAAAAAGACTTAACTTAGGCTGGGGAAGCAGCTTATAGTTAAGGGGCCATAGGAGAGACCCCCTCTGTTACCCCAGTGTCTCAGAGGGAGGAGGTTTTTCTCTTCACAGCTACATTACAGAAACATCCATGTCAGAGGACTGGTTACAATATGATCATCCCTCACCTGGTCAAAGTTGGTAGTGTGCACTGGGACCTAATAAGGGTATAACTGTGCAAAAGTGTGGGATGTATATGCACAATCACACACAGGGAGATCAATTTGAGCAGGTCAAGTTCACTATTCTCAGTTGGGGCCGGGATGTGGGGCTGCAGCTCCTCAATGCCTCCAACCTACTGGAACAATGTAAACCTTGATCCTCTGGCCCCTTTCTTGGACCCATCTCCACATTAACCTATACTGGTCCTGCAGAGAGAAGTGCACAAGACAGTGGGAAATAAGACCACCATTGGGTCACTCCAGCTGCAGTCCTGCATAAGAGTTGAGTGATGCAGGAAACCCTCTGCTGGCCCCTCTACTCCAGTGTGACCTTCCTTAGGGGAGAAATAAATCTTTTGATACTGAAAAGTTTTAAAAATGTAATTCTTCAGCATCTGGAGCCTTGAATCCTCCTGAGTTGGTACCCGTTATGTGTCAGTTCCCTGACTAATGTTTGTGTGTAATTCCCCATTTGCTCCCAAAAGGGAGTTCTTTCATAGCTAGGTTGGCTCTTAGGAAAGTCCCAATCTCCCTCCTTTCTTATATTATTCTCTGAGTTCTCAATGTTTTTCTTTTTTATTGTCACTCCCCCATCTGCCTCCTATTGCTTATTGCAGTGGGAATCATTGTTGTGCAGAGTTTCTTGACTGTGCTGAAAGGTTTTGCTCAATGTGCCACTCTCATTCTGCATACTTCTCTCTTCTGTCCTCAACTTGGCACACTGTCAACCATTGTTTCTTAATCAGGGAGCTTCTATTCATTGTATTCTATGTGGTTGTCTCATGAAGTCATCCTAACAGTGATACTTATCTGATCTCCTCTCTGCCTGGCTCTTTCTCTGTTACTTTTGTTTTCTGCTGCATCAAATAGCAGTTTAACAATACAAAAGGGAAAAAAAAGATTATGATGATGATGGGACTTCTTGTAAGAATTAAAATGCTTTCAAAGTCAAGGAAAGGGTACTTAACTGTGCAAATTAAATGTGGGTTTACAAAAATAACACTTAATTTTAGATGTAAAATGTCAATCTGCCTTTGGTAAAAAAGTACCCAATGATTAGTGGTTCATGGTAATTACAAAACTTAGCCACCCATTGTCTTGAAAGGCCAGGAAAAGAAAACAAACCAGCATCAGCAGAACAAAGGCTGCAACAAAGACTGTAAGGTGCAAGGCTGGCCCGCTGTTAACTTAATTTAGGCCCAGAATTTAGATCTCGTTTAAAAAAAAATAAAGTGTAAAAAGGGTGAATGGAGAGAAGAGGATTCCCAAACTTATTACGAATAGAAATTTTGTATTACATGTTTTAATTTAAATAAGTTATTTTCAGTGTTGCAAACCCAAGTACAAGAGGTTTGTGTTAGTGTGTAACATCAGAAATTGAATATAACTAGGACTAACTAGAAACAAAGGTGAACAACCTAACTTAATTGTCCAAGCCAAATCAAATATAAATAATAAATGAGAAGCATTTATAATGGAACATTTGATTTTTTTCATTTTCAGTTTTAATAATCTAAAGTAATGTTAGTAACTTGTCAGGATAATTTTAAATATGATTTTTATCTCAACAGTGGCCCTTTTATTGAAAATACAGCAAAATCTTAAAATCTGATATCTTCCTGTGCAATGCTCTCATTATAAGTGAAATATGTGTAGGGCTTTAGTTGGTTTTAAAGTCCTGACAGGTGCGTTTTGAATCAGTTTTAATGGGAATATTGGTCTACTCAAGGACCTCCAGGAAAAAAAGTTGCAATAAAACAGCCAAGATGAAATACACGCAGAGGAAAAAATAGATTATTCCTCCCTGATAGAGCTTTAGCTTGGGAACTGAGCTGATGTGCTCATTTAAAGATTAGCTTAAATCCAAAATCACAGTGGAGTCTATCTATCTAACTTACTGTACTTACCATTGCCAGGTAATAAAACTGATTACTACAAAAACTGTGTAAAAGCCAGAGCTATCAAGAAAGTCATTATGCTTCGAGAAGGACAGAGTCTAAATCCTGAATGGAATTTCTCATACCAATGATAGTTCAATACCTGCCAACCATACAGAGCAAAAACATGGAGGTTCTCTCATTTCTGCATATTGGTACATATGCCGCATTTCATGGTGGAATTGTGACCCAGTATCACACTGATGGCTTCAGTTTTATTTTGCAGCACAGAGTTAAAATCCAATTCCCCAAAAATTTGAAGAGATCATAAACAAGTGTATTTATTATCTTAAATAAAGAGTATCTTCAAATCAGGCATAGAAAACAGACAGCAAAGTGGGAAGGTTGGTGTTTAAAATAAACATATCTCACAAACTGGGCTTGCACCTAAGCAGAAATGACTTCTCCAAAACTCTCATCTAAAAGGAGGGGTTAAAGATTGTAAACAGGATCATAGTTCCAAAAATCTTATCGTAGAATTGGAAAGTGAAAAGGTTTGTTTTTAGGTGTAATTTTAGCTTCCTTAATAATAGAGTGGAACATTAGTTGAAATTAACAAGATGCTTCCTATCTAAGCCAAATTAGATCTTTAATACTGAAAGGCATTCTTTAAGAAGTCAAGAAGGTCAAGGGTCAAGACATCAAGTCACGAAGTGCAGCTGTCAGGCCACCTCTGCAATTTCCATGGGAGTAACTAAAGAAAATTTAGCAAAGAAAATATCTACAGCAGCAGGGATATTTCTTGCAAAAAAACAAAAACTGAAAAACAGATCTCCCAGAAGAATACTTGGAGGTGGACATAGGGGCTGACAGAGGTGGGTTTTGTCAGTTTTTCTAATAAAGTCTCTCAACTCCTCACAGCGAAGAGCCAGTTGATGCAGTATGGAATGGTTTAAAAGTCAATTAATTTGTTGAAACTAAACAGCTGGCCTAGGTTGTAAGTAGATATTAGTTGGGATAAATAAATATTCTTTAAAGTGTCACATGTACAAAAAGCATGAGTCTTGTAGAGAAGTCAGTGTATGTTAAGGCATAAGGGTCTCCCACTAGGCATAAAGGTACCAGATTCTGCTAAAAACAAAACAAAACTAGAGATCTAGAAAAAGGCTGTCTCCGAAGAGAAGCATTTGAGTTAATATTATATTACACATAGTGAAATTATGGAGACATGGCCTCATTAACAGAAAAAGCAGCAGTGTTAGCCAGCTCTCCAATGAGTACAAGAACAAAACAAATTTTCAGCAACAAAACATTAATGAAAGAAATAAGTGTCAGTAAAATGTTTTAGGTTGAGATGACGGATCTGTGGAAAAAAGATAAGTGAATGCAAATTAGAGAGAGTGAGCCCAAATTAAAAAACAAAGAGTATGTCCCACAGAATACATCAACAGAGTGGCATGCTGAGTGAAACCTGGGGAATGAGATGTGCTAAGAAATGCAAATGTATCCTTCGCATTATCAACATAGATGTTGAAATTGCCCAGGAGACCAACAGACTGGGAAAGTCAGCTGGCTGGTTTATAGATAGGAGATCTGTATATTTAGGATGAAAACACAGCTGCTTAAGATGTATTATAAATTAAATCTGAAAAAGTGTAGACCTTGGGTTTTTAAAGTGAGGAAATGGCACTTTGTTTTGCCTTGATTGAGGTTCACTTAAAATAAGTTGAGGAAAAGACAACTCTTTCAGCCCAAGCTCTTGAGATTCACGTTCTCTAGATCAGTATTTCCCAATCTTACAACATTCGCGTACCCCTTTTGAGACATTTGTCTTACCGGCGTACCCCTTCTCTGATGAAGACAATTTGGAGTGGGGGGAGCCACATTTTTATAACACACTCCTAATTCGTTTCATTCCGGATTAAATGTTTATTAGAAATAAATACAAAATTATACTCCATACAATTGAAGCTTCTGCGCATGCCACAAAGGCAAGTGTATTTCCCGAGCCGTGGTTTACTACGCTGCTGTGCTATTAGATGTTAATGAATTATCATATTAGTTGCAATGTAAACCTGTGTATATTTTTACTGTACAAGTGTACACCATTCTTATACATTAAATTTTAGTGAACTATTTTCTGCTAAAAAAAACTTATGATAAAGTAAAATAAAAAGTTCTGCCGCGTACCCCTTGAAACACTTCCGCGTACCACCAGGGGTACACTTTGGGAAACACTGCTCTAGATAAATAGACCTGGAGGTGAGATTGAGAGACAGGCCTTCACCAATGAAAGGTGTCAGGACTACCTGACAGAAACAGCCAGCAAAGGAGGAAGGGAGGAATCCAATAATTCATACTCCTGACACACAGAACGTAGTAGGTCCAACTTTGTAGCTTGCTCCATCAGTATTCATCAGCAAGCTTCTAACAGCATAATCAGTAGCGTAGCTGAGGGTGGTCCCGGGGAGCGGTCACTACCCCGAGGCTAGATTTCCCAAAGCGGCGCCTACTCACCGGGTTGACATGGCACCGGTGAACCAGTTCTACTTGTTTTGGTGGACATACTTGCTCCTACAGTTCTTCCGGCAGCAGTGTTTTGGCAGCACCTCCGCCACGTGGAAGTTGCACTTTTCCGGTTTTTTTGGTGCCGTCCTTTTTTAGAACGGGCGCCGTTTTGGGGGGCGGGTACCTTTTTTTCGTGTTGGCTCCCCTACTGTCCAAACCTGGCTACGCCCCTGAGCATAATCCATGAATGTCTTATCCATTCTATCAAGATTCAGCTAGACTCCAATAAACAAATAATAGCTATTCAACCATTGTACTGTTGGTGTCCACTAAGGCAAGCTGCTGTTGGTTTTTATAACCTCAGCCCATCATCTAGCCTTTGTCCAGTCTTTACAGGACAGATGTGGGAGTTTAATTATAGTAAAGAAGGTGTTATCAGAGTGTTATGCTGTCACAGTAACAAGATGTTGCCTCTCATAACAGACATAGAAAACGCCCTTAGCAATTATACTATTATGGAACAGGAAAGACGAAAATATGATGAGAAAATAGAAAGGTAAGTTTTTTGTGAGCCATCTTAATTGGACATCTTGCGAAAATTACAGACCATGTAAACCTCAGTAACTGAAATATAGTTCTGGTTCATTAGCAAATATACAGCACACACACCACAAGCACAAATTATACCACGCAATAAGAAAGCAAAATAAAATGGAATGCCTGCCAAGAGGAATAAACTGAGCCATATAGAAGCAGAAAGGCCAGACTTCTGTTCTCAGTGAAGCCCTGGCCACTTTGTGGGGAGAGAGTTTAACAATACTAGTGATTAAGAGGTACCTACTTTGGGACTGAGAGACTTCACTAGAAGTTAATAGTAAACGCAGTTGGTAGTGCAGTTGTTACTATACAGCTCTGCAGGTGGCAGACAGACTGCTTCCATTGCATGAGTGAGGGATATTTCTCTGAACAATTTAGATATCGGCCTGTTAAAAACATGTCAAGACAGTTTTCTAAATTTCATTTTTCATCCATCTTTCTCTTTTTCCATTTATCCATCCATCCGTTTCATCCATCCATCTTTTATTGCACCCATCAGTGTAGTATCCAAGTGTGGGGTTTTCTAAGGACCTGATTCTGTCGCACGTTGAGTAATAGCCAGAAAGGATATTCAAGTAAATATGGGCATGAACCAATGACACTTGAAATCATTGGAAATATTCCCATTGACTTCAGGAGGTGTTGAGTCAAACCTAAATGCAATCATGGAACTCACGGAATAAATTCCTTCATTTCTTCAACCACACGGTAAATTCTAGTACGATGTGATAAACTCTGAAGCCATGCAACACACAGGATTTACACATCTGATTTTCTCATCTGTACTCTGCCTACTGATCCAGGACTACTCCTATCATTCCAACTTTTCAAATAGCAACTATTTTGGTTTTTAAACAAAAGAATCTTCCACAACAGTCTATCTTCTCCCCAAATATGAATCAAGTAAAACCTGGACTGGAAATTTATTGAGAATCAGAGAGGTAGCCGTGTTAGTCTGGAATAGTCATGCATCCGACGAAGTGGGTATTAGCCCACGAAAGCTTATGCTTTAATACTTTAGTTAGTCTTTAAGGTGCCACAGGAGTCTTTGTCACTTCTGGAAATTTATTGTGGTCCAAACTCTTATCTAGGATTGTTAAAATTCTGACTAGTAACAGTATTGGAGGTTAAGGTTAACATTTAGGTCCCATATCTCTTGGCACCTTTGGACTAGTAACACCTGACCTGTTGTGTCCCATTATACCATTAGAAAATTTTAAATCCCTGCTTACCTGTAACATGCAACATTCATTTGTTTGTGTGTGTGTGTGTATATATATATATATATATATATATACATACACACACACACATTCGGATTAATTCTTCTCTCATTTGATGCTTGTACAAAATGTTCTACTATAGGTTTTTTTCAAAATGTGTCAGAAAGGAAATTCAGGATGGTTTAAAATGGCATAAAGGTTTTATTGACCCTAATTTAGGAGGATTTGCATAACTCATTTCTGGCTTCACCACAGATGTAAATAAGTAGTGTGGTCAGGCCATATTTATGCCAATAAAAGCTTTATACATGTGGGCATGTGAGTATATATGTGAGCATATATAATACATATACCATTAGACTGGAGGTTTAAATAACTTTGCATTTTGGAAACAGTAAAGATATTAAAAGCTTAACCAAGTCTTTAAGCCATGCTAGTATCTTGTTACACTTAAATGTATATAAAAATATCATATTGCACTTATATAAAATATCTTATTGCCCTTATATAAATCCATGATATGCCCACATCTTGAATACTGCATACAGATGTGGTCTTCTCCTTTCAAAAAAGATAAACTGGTATTACAAAAGGTTCAGAGAAGGGCAACTAAAATGATTAAGTGTTTGGAATGGGTCCCATGCGAGGAGAGATTTTAAAGAGGCTAGGAATTTTCATCTTGGAGAAGGGGAGATTAAGGGGGGATATGATAGAGCTATATAAGATCATGAGTGGTGTGGAGAAAGTGAATAAGGAAAAGTTATTTACTTGTTCCCATAATATAAGAACTAGGGGCCACCAAATGAAATGAATGGGCAGCAGGCTTAAAACAAATAAAAGGAAGTTCTTCACACAGTGGACAGTCAACCTATGGAACTCCTTGCCTGAGGAGGTTGTGAAGGCTAGGACTATAACGGTGTAAAAGAGAACTAGATAAATTCATGAAGGTTAAGTCCATTAATGACTATTAGCCAGGATGGATAAGGAATGGTGTCCCCAGCCTCTATTTGTCAGAGGGTGGAGATGGATGGCAGGAGAGAGATCACTTGATCATTATCTGTAAGGGCTGGTCTTCACTGGGGGGGAGATCGGCTGTAGATATGCAATTTCAGCTACGTTAATAACATAGCTGAAATCGGCGTCTCTACAGCCAACTTACCTGCCGTCCTCACGGCGGCGGCAGGCAGCGGCGCGGTCCCCCATCAACTCCAGCTTGCGCCTTTTTGTGAGCTGGACTTCTGGAGTCGACGGGGGAGCCGCTGGCGATCGATTTATTGTGTCTTGACGAGACACGATAAATTGATTGCCAAAAGATTGATCCTTCCCTGCCGTAGTGAAGACAAGCCCTTAGGTTCACTCACTCCGGGACACCTGTCATTGGCCACTGTTGGCAGACAGGATACTGGACTGGATAGACCTTTGGTCTGACCCAGTATAGCCATTCTTATGTTCTTAAAATCTTTATGTGCCACTGATCAAAGTTTAAAATACAACTGAATCTGATTAAGTAGCTATTAACATTCAGACTTGCTACTGACTTTAATCTAGATTAACGTGGGCCTCACTTTGATAGCATTGTGCTCCTTTTTGGTGTTAAAAGCTGAGCAGGAAGTATCCCGTTTTGGTAAATATCACTTTTAAAGGGGTTAATCCACTCTGATGAGCCATTTAATGGAAAAAGGTAGAGATCCGATCTCTGCTTCGAGAGGACTCCAATAGGCATTAATATAAATGTTACAGCAATTGATAGAGAGGTGAGAAGTAACGTGAGCTAGGAGCTGTTCCTCTGGTCAGCATCCTCCCTGCACAAAGTAATTGATCTGCCATACTCTTGCAACAGCTGAAAAAACAAAGCAGAACATGGAAACATGTCCACGACATAGGAAGAGAGAAGGCGGGTGTTACGCTTTAATAGAAAGTGAATTACCTATCACTGGTGTTCCACTTCGGATGTAATTCGACCAAGAGAACATGAATTGCTGTGTTAGATTCTATCAGCTCGAGCTTTGGAAATTGACAGCCATGCCTGGTGGAAGAGAGAAGAACTAGCAGTAGCAAGCCTGTGTAAAAAGCCCCCATATTAACAGTGGGCCTTGAGCCAGTGGGAGGTCCTCACATATTTAATAGTAGACGCTTTTTTTTCATTTAAAGAAGAAAAATAGCCTTTGTTGTTGAGGTCAAAAAAGGTGCTTTGCAGTGTGATCTGCCGTAGGATTGCAGCACAATCTGGCAAGCAAAAACAATCCCAGCGGGATTTCACAGCTGAAAATCCATGAGAATGACTTTTACATGGATCAAGGTGCCAGCTCAGTGTTCATATGACAGTATTTCACCCCTTTTGTTGAGATGGATTTGGCATTTTGATTATGAATTTTGACTCCATTTATTGAAAAACAGAGAAGCGATGCATACAAAACGAACGGTGTGTGCACTCACTTTTACAGGACTGTCCGAGTCTCCATTAAAAAAACAAAAACCCACAGCCAATCAGGAGCAAATGTACTGTTATGCTGTACAACCAACAGCAAGTAATAATTCATCCTGCAGATACAGCACAAAACCAACATAAAACTGTACAAAATGAACACCAAAATGTTCGAATGCAAGAAAAATTGACATTTACTTTCATCTAATGATCCCAAAACAGTACGTGTAAAGAGAATAAAATGTTCAGCATCGATTCTTTGTGGTATTGTTGTAGCCATGTTGATCCAGGATATTAGAGAGAAGACCTGAAGAAGAGCTCTGGGTAAGCTCGAAAGCTTGTCTCTTTCATCGACAGAAGTTGATCCAGTAAAAGATATTACTTAACGCACCTTCCCTCTTCATCATCACTTATGTTACTAAGGCATTTCTGAAAATTGTGTCCAGGGATCACTTTGCCCGTGGCTACAATGCCGCAACCTATGGAGTGGAATGTGAAAGTTGTTTAACAGTACATACTGATGCTACCCAACAGTTTGTGGCAGAAAGTAAAGAACAGTGGAACTCCAATTGAAACTACACAGAATTTTGAGTAGGTAGAATATAATTACCCAATTGGAAGTGAACTAGTCCTAACAACTAGGATTTTTAGGTCCAGCAAAGTAATTAAGCATGGGCTTAACTTTGATATTTGGTAGGAATTGGGTGCCCACCTCTCTTAGGCTCCTTTGAAAATCCGGGCCTAGATGTACACTTAAGGTCCTTCATTTTCTGTTTTTACTGAAAAATTCCTGGGTCCTGCAATGCAATTATTTGCTTTTTACTGATTGTCACCCAAAATTTGGAAGATTCATAGACATTAAAATATTCATTTTGGTAAGAAAATCCAATACATGACATTAGGTAGATGTCTTCATGTTAATAATTAGTCTAAGTGCAAATGTAAGGCTGTCTATGAAAGTAAGGCAATGGAGAGAAAGATGTGTATACATGCATATGTGTATGTACTGTTAATGTACAGTTCATTAAATCAATCACAGTATTAAACGTCTTTTACCTTCGATACTCTTATTTTTTTCCTTTATTGCTCTTTTTGTACTCCCCATCCCCCAATATTAACACTGTAATCTGTGATGTTAATTTTTTGCACTTTTTTTTGCCTATTTTTAAATTTTTATAAGAAACACTGATACATTCCCAGGAAATGTTAAAATAAAAACTGAAAACAGAGGGCCTGGGTACTAAAATACACAGGAGGTGCAATGTGGCTGAATCAATGTTACTTGCAGAAATTTAGCTTTTGCATCTCCTAATTTTTTTGCAATTTGAACTGTGCCTCCTTAACATTTCATTAATGCAGTATTTTCCACTTAACATTGTAAACAATCATGAAACTAATTATTTCCTGAATTCTACAACTGTTTTTGCAGCCACTTGTTAGCACTCAACGCAGAATTTCTTTGATATTATTGGAGCAAGTATCAACCCTATTGTCATTTTAACGTAATTCTTTTTTGTGACGAGCTGGCTGCTCTCCCTTCTCTTTTGTTATCGAACATCTAAGGAAAGCTCTGTTAGTGAGAGATTACTCCAGTGGTTCCTTGGTCTTACAGAGATTTCATCAGAAATGTTTCTTCTTTTTAATGGACAATGGAAAATGTTCGACTGTCCGTTATTACACTTCTTTGTACACAGTCTACAAATATAAATGGAAATTATAATTACATCTAGTGTTGGGTCACAATGGAAATCACTTTAATCCCACTGTGGAGGTGGGAGGGGGAGAATCAATAAAAAACCCTTAACCCTGATCTTTTCTTCTTAGACATTTCATTTTGAGTTGCATCAGCTTGCACCAGAAGTGGTAAAAGTTTAAAAGGACTTAGAAAAGTAACTCTCGTCTTGTCCTATTCCCATGTAGAAAACAGCAAGAAGATTCTTTTAAAGTGTTTATCAAGTGTTTTGTATTTTGTGGAATGCTCCACATATTCATCCTTTGCTTAATTCAAAAAAAAAAAAAAGAGGGCTCATCAAATATTTAAATTTTTCTATGGAAATAGCACTTGCTATGTTTGTACTATAGATGGGTGTGAGCCAAAACCGCAGATCAGAACAGTCCTGAACTTTGGAAGAGTGTACAGACCTGGGTGTAAACATCACAACTGGCACTTATTTCTATGATGGACTTTACCAATTCCCAAAACTCAGACCTTTGAACTTTGGGGATGGATGCTCAATTCGAGATCTGAATTTTATCTTGTTGGCTCATTTACAGTCTTTAAAACTGAGTTTTGATAACTTCCACTAGCACAGATTCTGACGTTGAGGCATGACACCAAGTGTTCTGTTACTCTGTAGCTTTGGATCCACCTTTTACTGCAGAATTGTGTTCTAGAATCTATGGTTTCTTTTTTTACAGTTGCTTGGGTTTTTAAAAATATTTTCTTTATACTTTGGGGCATAAGTAACCAACAACTAACTAATGAGATTGGGAGGAAGCTGCTTCCTTATTTGGTGGGTTATCATAGAATATCAGGGTTGGCAGGGACCTCAGGAGATCATCTTCTAGTCCAACCCCCTGCTCAAAGCAGGACCAATCCCCAATTAAATCATCCAACAGATTTTTACCCCATATCTCTAAATGGTCCTCTCAAGGATTGAGCTCACAACCCTGGGTTTAGCAGGCCAATGCTGAAACCATTGAGCTATTCCTCCTCTCCTCCTCCTAATTGTCCACAATGGAATTTTGTGAAACTTTCTCAGAAAGGTCTGATTCTGGCCATTGTCAGAGACAGCATATTGAAATAGATAGTCCACTGGTCTGATAACATACACAAAATGTAGTTGTTAAGAGCCATACAATGCAATATCCTGTTCCTTCATGATTGCATGTTAAATTCAGAGTTCTCTCTGGACAATGAACATATATTTGAAAGTATGAAAATCGTTTTACTCCGGTCTTTCTTTTCTTAGAAGAAAATAATGTAACAGAACTTTTCAGTGTGGAGAATGGGTTTTCTTAGCAATCCAAATTTAGTACTTTCGGGGGGTTCACTTTCTAAAGTACTTGCTGGGGACTCCCTGGGTACATATATTTCATGAATTTATTTGTTTCTTCTATTCTTAATATAATTTCCCCTTATAAAGGCCTAATCCAAACATTATTGAAGTCTTGGGATCAAACCACAATTAATTTATGCCATCATGTTCCACATTTCATTATTCTCCTTCCTGCCTCTGTTGTATTCAGCCATGGTAAGATATTCTTTCTACTCTCCATCTCTCTGGGAAGCATCCTGATGCTTTGTACAAACATCCTACACAAAGATGCATTGCACTATATGTTCTAAAAATACATTGCACTGTGTTGTATCGAAGTGACCTTTGTTATTCATTAGTGAATCAGCAGCCTGGGGAATTCTGGCTTTCAATGAGCTATTTTAATAGATCTTTATTGTCAGTGATGATTTCCTTGATTTAAATATACTGGAGCAAGGATAATTCTTTGATTGATTCATTATGTAAAATATTTGTTTCAGTGTTAGAATTTAATTCTTTACATAGTAGTTGGTCAAATTGAGAGGTTCCTTCTTTAAATCACTCTGAAATATCTTCCAGATTCTTAACAGGTTCCACTAAGGAGGTGCTGTTTCTTCTATTTCCCTCTCTTCTGGGCAAATCCTACCACTCCCCTTGGCATGGAGGTTCCCTTATGCACTGGTTCAGGGATTGCACATCTTATACATGATATAGAGATCTGTGAGGCAATCCAAGGACTGGAGGATGTGTCTGAGAGACATGTATTCACCCCTACACACCTTCACTGGCTATTGCACCTTGTGGACCTGGCCCTCTGCAGAATATAGGGGAAGATTCTCACACACACACACACACACTCACTCTCTCTCTCTCTCTCTCTCTCTCTCTCTCTCCCTCCCCCTTCCCCCCCTGCAGGCAGCCCTAATACCTAGGAATATGCACTAAATTGTTTATGTGCATCTTACTCTTTTAAACAAGGAAATTAAATGCAACATAATGAAAAAAAATACTTTCACCATGGTAATGTGGAGATTCTTAAGCACATAAAAGTCAGCAATTATGGTTTCCACATCTGTGAACAGGCCACATTGCTCATATATATCTAAAAGCATTAAAGTTAATGCCATGTGTAGTAATAAAAATGCTGCATATGCACAAAGGGCTGAGTTACAGTTGTTTGTGGGAACTAGATCTTGAATTTCCTGGTTTTTGTGCAGTTAAAGTCTCTAACATTTATGTTTCTCTCTCTCTCTCACTCTCACACACAACACCCTCCTTATTCCATTGTGTGTGTGGAGGTGGCATTTGAAGAATTACATGGATTCACAGCTGTTTCACTTTTCAGTACAGTATGCTTTCTGGGAGTAGAATTAGGTTCATTAAACCTTTTTAATCTAATCAGATAAGCAGACCATCCCAGGCTGCCATTTTGGAGAATAGCTAGGACTTTGTAAACAAGGAAAACAATTGAATGGTAAATTCACACTTCGTCACGCTGCTTAACAACCTGATAACAGTTAATTACATACAGTATTTAAAAAATGCATGCAAGAGACAGGGAATTCAGACACAGATGGGGCAGGTACACTCTTTCTACAGAGCCAGGAGTTAACCTCTTAGGCCTAGGCTACACCTGCAGATGTAGAGGGCTTTGGGTTAAACCAGCCTTCGGAGAGTACATTAGAGAAAGCACTGCAGTCTGTCCACACTGACAGCTGCAAGCGCACTGGCATGGCCACATTTGCAGCACTTGAAGCGGCATTGGAAGTGGTGTATATACCACTACACCAGGATTGCAGCCTTCTAGTTCTGAATCCTGTCCGTATTACACATTTACTTTTAGCTAACTTTTTACAATGCCTGCGGCCATATCTTGGCTCTTCCTCAACTGCAGTTGTTTACAATGCCTGCGGGACTGGGGAGACTGTTCAAGTAGTCTACATCCTCAGTGATCTTCAGAGCTCTGCTCTGTGGAGACTTCCTAATTCCCTAGAGGCATGGGGAAGGGTTGAGATGTGGAAGACCTTGGATCCATGACTAGGCAGATCCACTGACCATTTCCCTTCCACAAAAGGTGGTGGTGTTTACACTGTTATTTTTCTTTAAATAATCTTGCATACTGCACTGTCTGTAGTGTAAAAAGAGGTCTACCCCTGGTCCAATCTGAATTAGGCAAAATGGTGGTAAAAACCCCACACCCTGCTCCTCAGTTTTGAGTCAGAAAAGGGACAAATGGCAGAGACTCCCTGAAGACCACTGGGGACGTTGCTATTGACTTTACGTGGAAGATGCTCAGATACTACGGTGATGGGCAGCAATATAGAAAAGGTCATTCTGTAAGCAAGTGCAAAACCTTTAGCTAAAGTGTGTCCAGTCTACAGTTGTTCCCAAGATGCAGTTGCACTTATGCTAGTGTAACAGTGGGAGATTTTAAGAATAAACCAGCACAAACCCAGCCCACATGTACCCCCGCTACAAGGATATTGCAGCCCTAAAGTTGTTGTAGTATCTTCTAAGCAACACTACAGCGACTAGTAAGGTGCCACAGGAGTCTTTGTGACTACTACAGCTACTGTACGCACTGTGCAGAGGAGTTCTGTCCTCTCAGCCTGGGGGATTCCCAGTTCACAGGTGTGCACTCGTTCCAGGATTTGGCCGCTGTTATTTAGGGCCAAACTTGAGGAGCCCCACAAAGTTTGTAACCTTGCTTGTGGCAGCAAATTGAGTAGTTGTCAGGTGTAATTACCTGATTTGTCTTCACAAATATGGAGATTTACACACCTTGTAAGTGCCTTAACTGCAGCTGTAAAATTATATGTTCAGTCACTTACCCTCTTATAAATCTTTAGCTTTATATTATACTAGCAAAAATACCCGGCGTTGCTCGGGTCCGTCGGAGGTGGGGAGGGGGCAGAGAGCAAACCTGACACCCCTACCTCACCCCCCCGACCAAACCTGACACCCCCACCTCACTTACCCCTCGACCAACCCCGACTCACATTTTCACCCCCCCACCCAAACCCAACACCCCCACGTCACCCCCTACCAACCCCAACACCCCCTGACCAACACCCACACCTCACCCCCCGTAGACCAAACCTGACACACCCACCTCACTTCCCCCCCCAACCAAACCTGACACCCCTACCTACCACCACAAACAAACCCGACACCCACACCTCACTTACTCCTCGACCAACCCCGACCCCCCTCCTCACCCTCCTGAACAAACCCAACACCCCCACCTTACCCCCCCATCAAACCCAACACCCCCCTGACCAACCCCAACACCCACACCTCACCCCTCAACCACCCCGACACCTTCCCACCCCCCCAGACCAAACCCAACACCCCCGGCTCACTTGCCCCCCCGACCAAACAAGACACCCCCGACCATACCCTCCGACCAAACCCAACTTGGGTCCGTCGGAGGTGGGGAGGGGGCAGAGAGCTGAGCAAGTGCGGGGTCCGTTGGAGTGGGGAGGGGGCAGAGAGATGAGCGAGTGCAGGGTCCGTTGGAGGGGAGTATTATGACATCATAACTATGTCACAGAGAACAGCAGCTGCCCAGCTGATGTGATTGGCCTTTAAATAATTTCACCCCTGGGGGGCGTCAGAGGTGAGATTTGAAAAGTTTTCGACTCTTACCCTGATTAGGACCCTAAGGCCTCTAACTGTACCAAATTTCAAGTCTCTAGCTCAAATGGTGTGGAAGGAGTAAGGGAACGTACATACACGCATACACCATTTGACTTTTATATATATAGATAAATTATTTTAGCTGATGGTTCCTGACTGGCTGAAGAAAGGGTAGTTAGTGGAGTGTTAATGGAGCACAGTATGTTGAGAAATCTATAGTCTACACCAGTGGTTCTCAAACTCTGGGTCAGGACCCCAAAGTGAGTTGCTACCCTGTTATATTGGGGTCACCAGGGCTGGCGTTAGACTTGCTGGGGCCTGGGGCTGAAGCCTGATCCCCACTGTGCAGGGCTGAAGCCCAAGGACTTCAGCCCTGGGTGGCGGGGCTCAGATTACAGGCTCCCTGCTGGAGCTGAAGTCCTTGGGCTTGCGCTTTGGCCACCCCACTCAGGACGACGGGGGCTGGTGGACTCAAGCTTTCGTCCTCCCTTCTGGGGTCACGTAGAAATGTTTGTTGTCAGAAGAGGGTCACGGCGCAAGGGAGATTGAGAACCCCTGGTCCACACACATTTCCGTGTGCTGGTAGAAGTAAATGTCTAGATTCAAACGAGAAACAAACAGGGAACAAAGCATGAATTTACAGTTTCTTTGAGTTGTTTAGGAACAAATCAATAAATCAGAGACTTGGAGACAATGCGGGTTGAAATAGCGTCTAAAGAAAGACAACAAAAGCTTTTATGCAAAAGCAACTGTCAGCTTCCTTAGGACTTTTAGCTTTGGTTTTACTGCAAGGAAGAAAAAACAAAACAGGACGTCTCAGTGAGTTTAACTGAATCCAGAAACAAAAAGAAATGAAGGGGAAAATAACCAGCTACCATTAATTCTAACTGTATATCTCCTTTATGTATTGAAGCATGATTTTACCACCCAGTTTGTACCATGGGAGGTATAGCTGACAGCCGTGCTTTATCATGGCAATGGGGGGAAAGCTGCTAGATTAATTTACATGAAGGATGATTTTTTTAAAAAAAATAAAAGCTTGGTAATAACATTAGTAACCCATTCTTACAGGTTTTTACTAGCTGCTGAAGATCAGACAGTATGTTCAGATCCCAATGGCTGAATAGTGAAAACCTCCACTTGGGTTGTTATTACTTCAAAAAACTCGTTTAATTACTTCTATTATTTGTTGAAAATCATTTTAACAACACAGCTGAATAATCGCTGTGCTTTAAATTCATTTCATGCGACGAATGGAATGGAATTTGGTTTTAGTGTCTTTCAAAGCGCTATGCAAAATGAGTTGGATTCTTGTAGTTCAGTGAGTGTACAGGCAAAAGGAGGAACTATTATCTGTTCAGCAATAGCTTTCATGTGGCCCTGGACATTACAAACAACCTGTGTGCTTTTTTTAAGAGGAGAAATTTTGGATGGGGCACTGGATTATCTTTTTTAAAACCCCATGGGACCTTTAATTTCCATTTCGGTAGCACCCAGAAAAGCAGCAGTACTGCGTAGGACACTGGACTAACCTGCATTCTACTCTTGGTTCTTCCACTGACTTGCTGGGTGACCTTGGTCAAGTCACCTTACCGCCTCTCTGCTTCTCTTTCCCTGTTACCTTTTGTCTGATTTGTCTCATTAGACAGTAATCTTTTGGGGGTAGGGACTGCCTCTTACAGTGCCTAATACAATGGGGTCTCAATATTACCTGGAAGCCTCTAGGGGCTCATGTAATATAAATAACATCATCCCAGAGAGACTTTGGTGTAACATGGCTCACAGTAGTGGCAATGTTGCACCTGTTCAGTATTTGTCATCCTTGGGTCTAAATGGAGTATTCAGCGGGGTCCTGAGCTTTCTTTTCTTTTGCCAGCTTCCGATGTGTGAGCTTGATTTTTTGTTCTTCTAAATATTGAGTGACTTTTAGTGTATTGGGCTGAAAACAACCCTCTTACATAAATAGGCTTCATTTGGTTAAGGTTTGAAAATACAAGATTCCTCATGTAAAAATTGATTTAATAGATTTTTCTACACTGAGAATGTAACTTGATTTTCCCAGCACTCCCCAGGCACAAAATCCTGCCCCTGGTTCACACCTGCCCATTAGTCTTAAGACTAATTACAATTACAATAGTCAAGACAAGTTGGATAGGATTCCCATTAGGGCATAACTCCCTTGATTGGTCAGAGAAGTTACAGCAGTGTCATGCAAGACAGTCTCGCCAAAAGCTGAGAACTTTTGTCTTTATAGTGAACTTTCAGCGCTTGCTGATCTAGGAAACAAAAGGCCAAGGGGACCTCAAAATCTAATCCAGGCCTTTCCCATGTTAGCACGTGGAGGTTCCCAGTGCAAAAGACGTGACTGCCTAGTATTGAGACAGGGTTGCTGATGCCATGAGGTTAATGACTCACAAGGCATTATGCAGTGTCGAATAATGAGTAACATTTGAAATGACATATGTGGTAATGACTCACCACTTAAGTTACCGATCCATTTAAGACCCCTGTAAGCTTGAAAAGATCACAGAATAGAAATGTCTTGCTCAATAGGCAAGTCTTTATTCCATATACCCCACCAGAGGAGATGTACCACGCTTGAAAGCATACGAACAAAATGAGAGGGAGCGAGCTAGGGAAGATTACCAGAGCAGTTGTCTTGTATCCGTATCAGGTACTTATAAAATACCGACTACTGCGCTTGGAGTTTTTTGGTTTTTAATCTAATGACTTAATTATCATGGCTTCTGCTATGTGTAGGCAGGGTTTTTTGGGTGGGTGGGTGGGGGATTGTGGGAGGCTTTTGCACAGAGGGTGGGATTTTCAAAAGTTGGTGTAATTCCTTCCATTGAACTCAATTGGAGTTTCACACTTATTTTCAGTAGGAGCAGCGTTCAGCGGAGTGTTTTGTGAAAAGCCCTCCCTAAATTCTGATGCTGGCGAGACTAGAGTGCAGTTTATTCCTATTTTCTATAAGAGGCTCAGTACAGTTCCCGTTCCCGTGGTGCTCATATGTACAAAAGGAATCATTAAGCTCCCTAGGGAAAGCCTCACATCATGTGTTACTGTCATCTCGTGGTCGAAGTTTAAATGTTCTTTCATGTTACTAAATGGCCTTTTTTTTTTTTTAATTCTGTCTGTACGTCTTCTGGCCTATGTGGAGTGTTTGTCGTCGGTAGCTAAATTCCCTGGTTTGGTCCCCGTTCTGAGAGGCACTGAGCACCTGATAAATATCTTTAACTCCTAATAAGTTTAGTGTGACCACTGGGTGCACCACACCTCTCAAAATGAGTCCCTATGCCACTGCTTCTGTGGCATCTCCATTACAGAAAGATTGAGACCATGGCAGTCCCTTCTCTGTGACCCTCTGGATGAATAGTCCTTTTAATCCATCCAGGATGCCACATTGTCCATCCAAGACCTTATTTTTCTGCCTCAAGTTCTTCTGCCATCGTTTCCCTTTGAGTGCCCATAAACATGCATCCCCTGCTGGCCCCCTTAAATGTGCCCTGCAAATAGAAGGTATGTTTTCATAAACTCTCTGACGAGCATTTGCTGAGTCCCAGTAATCTCCAATACTTTTTCTTGTTTAGAGGCTATCCACGATATGCTTTCAAATGGAAAAAAGGCCCAATTTTCCTGTCACTTAAGGCTGGTCTACTCACAGTTTTTGTCCTGCTATAATTATACCAATATAAGCACCCTTATATGGTCTAACTGCACACATATTAGGGGATTTACTACTCTATAATGGTTTCTAAACTATATTCAAAACTTTAACTCTTGTGTTATAGCGGCACAAAAACTGTGCAGACAAGCTCTGAGCTCTGTCTGTTGACGTTAGAGGAGTTTCAACAGTGTAAATCTGCTTTGTGTCTGTAATTTATCCCTGCTTGAATTCCCAGCAAACTGGGAGGGATCTCGCCTCCTTGGAATCCAAAGCAAACACAAGTAGCAAAAGTAGATGTTTTTCCATTCCCCCCCCCCCCCCAGTAATATAGGTCATGAAATGATCATTATTTTTATGGGTCCGCAAAGCCTATAGAAATCAAAGCTATGTAATATACATTGCAAAGTGTTCTGCTAATCCTGTCCAACCGCATTCGTGCCTTCACCAGGGATGAGGGGTCTGGTAACTGGAAACCTGACACTTTAGGAATTCCAAACAACAGCCCTCCAACTAAAAACAGCTCTCTCTGCATGGCATGTGCTACATGAGACACTAGGATTGTATTAGTTTACATTATCTGATTTTTTAGTCGTGCATTGTTGATAAAAGAACAGGAGGAGAAAGCACCTCCACCAGTTCAGCCCATAAATAATCTGTGTGTGGTGTGTTTAGGGTTAGTACTGGATGACATTGCTAGACATCTGCCTTCTGCTGAGAGGTACAACAACCGTCTCTCACTGACAGCAGCAACCGAGCAATGCCTTGTGCTGCCGTTTCCTCCTTGTGCTAGGATACAAAATTGGGTTTCATTCAGCTTTTTAAATTCAAAAAACATGATCGTAATTGATAATTGCTGGTTTGAAATGGCACAGACAATTTGTTTGAGGAGTAGCCAGCCTGCAAATAAGAGTCTTTAATGCAACTCAGAGCCATGCGGCGACTTTTTTTAAAACCTGCGTTGACTTTTTAGGTATTGCACACTGAATATTAAGCTACTGAAGTTCTTGGTGCTACTGCCTAGAACCAGCACTGCTTTCTCTATTGTGTGTCGTGACTTTAAATATCAGAGAGCGAGAGTACATGGCATTGGAGCCAGAATTTTTAAAGATATAAGTGAGAAACAGTGTTATAAGGTCTGCTCTCAGAAGAAACACTTTGTATGTTTGTTGTAAGATTGTGACAGAGTCCTGTGGCACCTTAAATACTAACTAAAGTATTGAAGCATAAGCTTTCGTGGGCTAATACCCACTTCGTAGGATGTTTGTTTGAGATCTGTTCTTGGTTCTTATCTCGTTCTTTATATCCTTTTTATAATCTTAGGGCCCTTATCACAGAGAACGGGCAGCATTCCATTATGATTCATATAGAGAGAGTGTTTTGTTGACATCCTGGGACACAGACAGGACTGCTCTCTTTGGCACTCTAATCAATGCCTTTGTTGCCTCATGCCATCACCCAGGATCTCTCTAAGTCTTGCATAGACTAAACAGTTATGGAAGAGGATGCAAAAGAGGCTGCAGCCAAGTATGGGTTCCATTAGCTACAAAGTATGTGACTTCTTGAGGTGTACTTCAACAAGTACTTCCCGTCAGAGTAGGAGAAATGTTTTACTTTGATAGCTGGAGAATTACTGACATGGGGATATCAGAAGACCCAAGAGAACAGAAGTTGAGGGAGTGAGAGGGGAAACGATTTGTAGTCCATTTGAAACTTTTTTTAATTGACACCCATTTACAGTCAACACTAATTAACATTTTGGAAAGAGGAAGATCTTCCTTAAAGAACCTGCTCCTTTCATTTATGCTGTAAACAACCCTGAAAGCTCTCTCAGATTCCTCGCAAAACCAGAGAATATCAGACTTGACATGCTTGATATTTCTAAGGTAAAAACGAGCAGGAGGAGAGAAAATGTTCAGGCCTTTACCCATCGGCAAAAAGTGAAAAAAGGCACAAACACAATATTTTAATCATCCTTTGCAGGTCACCTGGAAACCAAGGGCTCTATTGGGCTCCTAATTAGGGAAATGGATCAGAGTTCCTAACTGATCAGTGTTCTGAGCATCAACTAGCACAGCTCCCAACCGCTAGGTTAAGGTTGAAAGAAGTCGGCAGGAAGTGTGGGGAAGTTTGCAATACTTCTGTCTGTGCCAGACCTTCTCCAGGGGGCTGGGGAATCCTATTTCCCATCATCGCAATTCAGTAAACAGGCTTTTGAAAGGCACTTTGCCTACCTCGGGTCACTATTTGGGGAGTTTTCATGCGGCTCTAATGGCTTTGATTCCTCACCCCTTCCTTGAAATTGGTGCTCCTGCCATCCCTCTTTCCACAACTTCCTTAACAAGAAGTGTATGACCGTAGCTGGGCCTGCATCTTCTGCTCCCAACTCCTTCACTGGGAAAAGGCACAACAGAGCCAGTCAGTAAAAGGCTGAACTACAAGATCAGCTCCTTCCCGTTCGCAAGTTCCCCAGCTGCAGTCAGCCATTCAGCCCACAGGCCCCCTAGGTCAAACAAGGGAGCAGAAAGCAAACAGCTGAGGGTCAGAGCAGCTCACGCTCAGCATGTCCTCTTAAAGGGCACGCTCCAGATCAAGCCCTTTGGAGTGACTGGACCCAATTTGTGGGGTTTGGATGGGTCCCATGGGTCAGTGATTTTCCACTTCTGGTTGTTGGTCTGACCCACAAACTGTGGGTCACTGGGGAGGTGTGAGCCAGCCTTCTGAACTCTGAACCCACCAGGAGCTAACAAAAACAGAGCCCTGGGAGGGGGGAGAATTTCATTATGGCCCCTGCCAAGAGAAAATGGAGAGTTGTTTTGCTTCTACCCAGAAATGAACACCGTGTCCAAGGGGCTGCAATTGAAAAGGTGTTTGGTTTGGCTTATGGGGGTTTTTTTTGTCTGTCTATTTTTTTTATTTCTTTTTACAGAAAAGTAATAACATACACAAGCAGACTGTGTACGGTCAGATGAAAATTGAGGGGCTTCAAAGTAGCTCTCTGGAATCACCATTATTAGAAATTGCCCCCAAATCTCCTTTTATTCATGTGAGTGCAACTTTTCCTGGTGATGGCATTTCTGATGCTGCAGGTTGACATCTGAGAATGAGGAGGTTGCCTTGAAAATACTGACCTGTCCACTTCATAAAATAGTAAAAGGGACGTTCAGGTTGATCAAGTGCCAGCTATTCTTTCCTTTTCTTCGTCTTACAAATTCTTAGCTGCTGGTTAATGTGAGGTCGGGACTGGGGACTCCAAAAAGTGCTTCGAACCACTCTCTGACTCCCTTTTAAAATCACTAATGCCAGCAGGTCTGGATTTGGGAGGAAATCACCCATAATAAACCAACAAGCATGAAGGCAGGGTGGGGGAGGGGAAGGGGAGCGAGTAATAGAAACAGAGAGCTTAAGGCCAGAAAGGATCATGAGATGATCTAGAATGAATCATCAGGGAATAGTTCAGTTTCAACATCCAGGGCTTATTATAAATAGGAACAATGGCCTGGGTCATCTCCCCCCCCCCCCCTTCAGAAATACCCTGGGGAAGTGAGCCGGGCGGGGTGGGGGGGGGAGCTGACCCATCCACAAGGACCCTTTGTTGAGTTTCCCTCAGATCATTCTCCTCGGGGGT
Organism: Sternotherus odoratus; assembly: GCA_032164245.1. Lineage (NCBI taxonomy): Eukaryota > Metazoa > Chordata > Testudines > Kinosternidae > Sternotherus > Sternotherus odoratus. The sequence continues at coordinate 13,625,809 of JAVMKO010000011.1, read as the reverse complement.
CGCCAGCGGAGCAGAATTGCCAGGCCTCTCCCAGCCGTCCCTGCCCACAGAGACTCCCTTGAAGGGTTTGTGGCTTTTTCTCCGAAGGGTGGCAGAAGCTGCAGAAGTATTAACACACTGGCTTTTCCGAAGCGTCTGTGTGAAGGGGAACCATGCCTGGCTCTGCCCACTCCTTCCCTAGCCTGACCATCCTCCAGCTGCCAATCCCGACCCCATAGGCAGAGCTGAGCCATTTGTATTCCACCCGCAGAAGAAGTGAAGAGGGGCCTGGAGAGGGAACGCCCGGCATGGATAAAGTGGGCCATCAAACCTGATCCCAATACTTTTACGGTGGAACCTGGTTTCTTCCTTCCCAAATGTTACTCTGAAGGGTCCCACGTCCCCAGCACACCCAGCTCGCCTGGAAAGAAGCCATTCCCTATACAGAATAGGTGCCCACTCTGTGAGCACCCACCAGCAGCCCACCAATCAGCTCCTACCCTCCCTCCCAGTGCCTCCTGCCCGCCTTGCTCTGCTATTCAGTGGGGTGCAGGAGGCCCTGAGGGAGGGAGGAGTGGGGGCGAGGGTGGAACGAGGCAGGGGTTTGAGGGGAGAGGTGGAGTGGTGGGCAGAGCACCCCCCTCCCCCTCGGAAACACAGGACGTCAGCACCTATGCTCTACAGCAGGGGTCGGCAACCTTCCAGAAGTGGTGTCCCGAGTCTTCATTTATTCACTCTCATTTAAGGTTTCGCGTGCCAGTCATACATTTTAACGTTTTTAGAAGGTCTCTTTCTTTAATATAGAACTAAACTGTTGTATGTAAAGTAAATAAGGTTTTTCAAATGTTTAAGAAACTTCATTTAAAATTAAATTAAAATGCAGAGCCCCCCAGACCGGTGGCCCGGACCCGGGGGGTGTGAGTGCCACTGAAAATCAGCTCACGTGCTGCCTTGGGCACGCATGCCATAAGTTGCCTACCCCTGATCTACAGCCTCCTGCCCCTCCTCCAACCTGTGTGGACACGTAATGCTCCTTCTTTTCCACATCCAGACCCTTGATGAGTGGAGTTGTGTTGAGGGCGCAACTGGTGATAGTCCCACAGCAACTCTCATTGCAGCTTTAACAGAATCTGTTTTCCACCATTTAAATGTGAAATACTTTAAAATGGTACGTTCGGCTTTGCATTAAGGGCCCAGCTGAAAGCTGCCTAGGCTCCCATTGGGCTTTGTGTCTGTCCTAAGCACATTTGCATTATTTTGTGGGGGTTTTATTTTAAATACAATAAGCAAGGAGTCTGTCTAATGATAACAGGTAAGAAAAATTGCATTAAAACATATGACCATTATCTTGACAAATGTCCTTTTAAGCATTGCTGGTCTGTCTTTCGAGTCTGAAAAAGGAAACTAATGCCAAGTGTGACACACTAACATTTGTTCCCTTTGTTTTACTCCTTGCCACACAACTGCTTCTGCTTTTAATTTCTTTTGCACATAAACACAAGATATGGTGTGAATGTCTCGTCAGCCAGTCTTGTCATCGTTCCTCCCACCTAGAAACACACGGAGCAACCCTTTGGTTTGCTGTGGTAGTTAGACTGTGTTGCAAGGCCTACGCGTGAGAGAAGAGATACCGGTTGTCTGAACACATGTGGGTTAAGAGTCCTTTTAGTATCTCAGAGGGTGGCTTCAGCCCCTTCAGCACTTTGCCTGGACTGTCTCATGAAAAAACAGGAGGGCCTGTCTTTTATAATGTTCTGTTTTTAAAGCAAAACGTCTCTGGGGACCGTAGGGTCCTAAAAGTCCAAGGCCTGGAATTCTTCCTTTCTCTCTTTCCATTTTAAACAGGAAACATTTGCACTAAGCGATTCCAGGGGGAGTGTTGTAGGTTCATTTCAAGGCAGATAATGTTTGTTCATTGCCTATGTCTGTGATTTACCCCATGGGCTTAAACGAGTGCAGCAGAAAACCACATGTTGTGTTTCACTTCATGCAAAACAATTTTCGATGGCATCTGGGAGGGGAGCCTGGGTTAAGAAATGAGAAGCATGCTCATAAAATCCCTGTGTGGACAAAGGAGAGAGTTTGGTGAAGGAAGTGAAAGTCATCAGCAAATTGGACACCTGATATCTTTTACAATAGAGACTTTTTTTAATAAATCCACAAAAATGTATTTCAACAATAGCTGATGAGTTTAGTCCTGTGCCCCTAGGGCAGGTGTATCTAATTTACGTTTCCAGTCTTCTCTTTGGGTCAAAATCCTGCAGTTCTTTCAGCCTGTCCTCAGGCAAAAAATTCCACTAAAGTCAATGGGAGGTTTTGCCCTAGTGAAGTGTAAGGACATTTGCAGTCACAACAGTAAACCTCCTAATTGTGCTGAACTCTCGTGGATGTTTCAGTGACATATCTGTGCAGAACAATTATTTTTGCCATTTAGAAGCATCACATGTTAAACTATTCTAGGGAGAAATATCAACCCCTCATCAGTGTAAATCTTGAAATTTAAGACACAGAAAGGTACAGAGGGGACTTTATAGCACGTCCTCTGGGATTACATGTTCACATGTTGCTTTTCATATGCACCAGAGCTTGCCAAACCCTTATGGATGCAGACAAGTTACAGAGCAGACTTCACATCAGGCTCTCCAGCTCACAGCGGGTTTTTGAAACCCCATTGGCGTCTCGCCCATTAAACACAGATACGGTATCCTAACATCCCGTTTCTTTCTTCCAGGAGTTCCAAGATTTCCAGCTATGGTATTTTGGGAGTTTTACAGTCTGACATGTTAGAAGACAAAAGTGGGCCCAGGCTGGGAGGTGTGATTATTTGTGCACATAAGGCTTATGGGATTTGCAAAGCTGTAGCCCAAACTCATCTGTTTATCCTCAGGCTAGATAAGACACAGTCAAACACACATTGTTTGAAGGATCTTTGTTTCCATTATGGCAAATGGATCAAGGGAAGCTGGCTTTGTGAGCTGCAGACTCTTCCTTTGTCAGTGGGCTGTGACGGGCGCAGGACCCTCGCGCCCAGTGTCCTGTGCATTAGAAATATCACATCACGTAGCTGGGAGCGGATTTTTACTCTCAAGTTCTGTTTTGACTCATCCGGTCGAGTTCCTGTTGAGATGACGTTTCCTGTCCCACATTAGAACTTTATCTACCATGTGTTGCTGGCTTGGAATACTGCTTTATTTATCTAGGTGTATTTTCTTCCTTCCCAGGTGTGGACCAGCAGAACCAATGGAGTATTTAACGGGGCCGCGAGTGATCTACAAAGAGAGAGAGCTTCCATACTACCAAGGAGGGCAGCCTGCTGTCCACCCCTCTAAAGGAAGCTACTCTCGTGCACAAGATGTGAGGGCAGCAGAATTGCGGTACCCCCAGTATTACCCAGCCCAACAACTAACCGCCCAGCACAAGGGACCTCTCCGCCAGGACGTCCCTCCTTCGCCTCCCCAACCACACAGAGTGCCAGCTTATAATGAAATGGGCCGAACGGGACAGCGTGGGAGCAGCCCGGATCAATACCAATATCGACCTCAGGATTCCAGGCAGAAGAATCCCATGACTGCAGCTGTATAGCCTAGAAATGGACTTTGTCAACATGGGCTGGGATGGAGGATTCCCGACATTCCCTTCTTTACAGCTGGTCCGAGCAAGCTTACCTGCATGTAGGAATGACACCTTGCCTGGAATCATTCTTACCGAGCCTGCCTCCGGATAGGTTCGTTTTCATGGGAATCTTGGGCCATATCCGATTAAGATGCAGTGTCTTTTAGGTACGTGCGTTATCAGACATTCAAAGGTTTTTAACACCAGTTAATAATAGAAAGGGATGGCTGAAAAGTAAGAGTAACTGTTCGTACACCTCAGGGCTATTTACCACATCTGGCTATACTCACACACTATGACACCCAGCGCGCCCTCTGTAAAAGACCAGTGCTATTATCACAAGAGTCCATTTTGGATCCACACCACAGGAGTATTATATCACAGAAGCCTTCTGGTGACCTGAGGAGACATGTATTCAGTGCAGCGCTCCCTCTTCTCGGAAGCAGAGAGTCTTGTATAATCTAGTGTCACGTGCAGTGGTGCTGTTCCACTCCCACTTGAACCAGCAGTTTTCTATTCTGAGAATGCCATAGTCATGGATTTTTAATCTTGCCTATCTCTTCCTCTTTCTGCTTGTTTGCTGGAGCATGCATCTGGTAGCCCTCAAGTTTGATAGCTCTGCATCAAGTTTACCCTCTTTTCATATTGCAAATAATACAGTAGGACTAAAATGAACTAAACTTCCTCAGCCGTACCTGGGCAGTTTGGAGAGTATTCAGAGAACCGCCCTACGGGATCATTAGGGGACGAGGCAGCTGCCTGAAAAATCTCTGTCTGTTCCCATGTGTGTGTGTATTGTACAGTGCACAGCTCTTAGGAGCCAGATGCCCGGCGCTCTCAGTGAGTGTAGCTTCCTTGACTTCAGTGGAGCTAATTCTATTTAGACTTGATGAGGCTCTGGACCTAGGGGTGAAGTACAGTAAGTGCTATTAAAGTTGTTCCTCCATCAAGTATTCAGATGGATCAGGGAGGTCAGAGCCCGTACTAGCCCCCGTCCTCCCTCTAGTCAGGTTAGCATAAAGGTGTCTGCTGGCATATCAGTTAATGAATTCTGAGCCTGCCCTTGGAAGCTTCTCTCCTATTCCTCTGCTGTCCCTGTGCAGGGCTCCTGCCGTTTGAATGGCCACCTGTTAACCCAGGGCCCACTGCTGATCATTGCAAGGAAGCTCAGGCTCTGGCAGTGCCGGTTCTGTGATAAGTGCCAACCGATGCCAGTGCGCCTGGCAGTACTCTGCAGGGCAACTGGAAAAGGGGAGGGAGACGGAGGCCTTAGGCTTGTAAAAGCAACGGGATGGAGAAGAGAATGAGGATAACAGAGGAGAGACGGGTTTAGAAATGTTGGGGGCAAAGAGGAGAATGGTTTAAACAATTAAGGCTTTTAAAACAATTAAGTGAGGAGAGAAGCTGAGGGTGGTGGAGAAAGAGAAGGCCAGGGAAAGGACAAGTGGGGAGGGAGGGGGAGAGAGAAGGCAGGAGAAGGACCTAGCCTCTTTCCCCCAGCCCTCCGCAGACATTAGCTCAGGGCTGGGGGGTGGCCTTAAGGAGGTAAAAGATGCTCTCGGGCAGTTTGAAATGTGCCTCCCTGCCATACGACTTCTCAACTCCACAGACATTTGCTGCACAGTCTAACCGGGCGTCAGATGTTTGGATGCTTCGCTCAATGATCTGTCATGCTAAGCATTGCTTAGGGAACCACAGAGCCTGTAACTAAGAACACACTGTAAGTAGCTTCTGACTGTCCATAATTCTTGAAGCTCTGCCTTTGGAAGCAACAGAAGCTAGCTTGGGCCCCTTTCCTCAGGGAGAGGCTTCAGACCTGGCCTGACTGATGCCCTTTGGTCTGCAGCGAATGCATCAGGATTCATTGCGCAAGTCACCTCCCAGTTATAGATCACACGAAGGGTCCATTCATCTGTCGTTATCAGGACTGGTAAGGATTCATTCCATCTCCAGAGACTGGCACATGCTGTATCTGAGACTCAAACAGGTTTGCACAGCTGCATTCCAAGGGGCTCTTCCAACCATTCAATGAATTCCCATTCCACTGTAAACACCGTGTAGGGTTCATCCACATACAGCCTTGTACTTCTTTGAATGAGCTTTCTGTACTGGGTGGTCATAAGGGAGCTGCTAGTGACATGAACGTCCACCTAAAGCGAAGTGAAACCAAATTAAAACCCTTTCCTCTCCTTTGTTGAAATACAGCCCCAGATACATTTGATCCAGCTGTAAAGAAACAAATATGTTTGTGACAGTGGCTTGATCAAGCCAGACCACAATTAAGAACAGCTCTGTATCTAAGCTACTGCCTTATCATTCATTACCTCCTCGCCCTTCCAGTGCTCTGCAGCACAGCTCACCGAACTCAATTACAGTATTTCATGAACAAGGGCCAAATAAAAACAGGGTGGAAACCGCTTCTGGGTTATTTATGGCCTTTGAAGGGCTTGCTCATTGTCTCTATGTAACCTGAAACCTCCTGTGAAAGCTCACACAGACTTCAATGGCACCACTTGGTGAGGGCAGACAGATCAAACGAGCACCTTTGGAGTTGTTAATCTTACCCAACAGGTTACACAGAAGAGACTTTTAAAAACGTAGTAGATACTAGTATAATATATGGACACGTCATACACTGCTGGAAGCTATGAAGGAGAAAACTTCTGACCTTGCTGGGGGACAGGAGCAAAAGATATTACAGACCATCTCATTAATCTATGGTGCTGGTCTAAGAGAAAATTGCAATTTGCTGGTTTAATATCTTGTAGAGGTATCGTATTTGCAAAGCCTGATCTCTAACTACTGTATATAGTTTGTTCCTGTGCAATGTAAAATGTATGATTTTAGCACCATATTGTGGAAAATATGTACCGTGCAAATTTCACGAGGTGCTACAACTGACAGTTGAAAATACACCACTTGCAAAATCCAAAAGAGCCGTTTCAGTAGCAGGTTGCTCTTTTCCCCATATGTCCATATGTTTTGGAGTGTTACGTGTCTAAAAAGCTCTTGACACATAGTTGCCTCACACTCCTTCATCAAAAATGTGCCAGTCCAACAAAAAACCTTCCTGCCGTGATCTGGGTTTGCAAGGGCAGCCCAGGTTGCTGCATGAGCCAGAACACTGTACATGAGTCAAGATTAATCAAGAGCAACCTGCTTGCACGCCAGGAGGGCTGCTGACCCCCCATGCTGCGGTGCTGGCTGAGTTGCAGCAGGGGCAGTTGGACTGTGAAGGATTTAGAGACACAAATAGAAATCGGTGACTTGTAGGAGTGACCAAGCACTAGTGATCCACTGACTGACCCATAAGGAAACGTTACCACTGTGATAACTGCTATATAAGGAGGCTCTGTGAGCGCTCCTGCAAAGATGTGTTTGTGAAAGAGGGAGGGGACCCAAGAATAAAAACAACCCCTGTCCCTAAATAATGCCTGCAGCCCTGCACACCAGCTCACACAAACCTCCTAAACTAGAAATAGCTTCACATGCTGCCTAACTTTTGTACAGAGTGAAAGTGCTACCTCGTCCTCCTCCTCAACATAAGCATCGTCAAAGATTCTCTTCTCGAGAGAGCGAGAGTTCTGAGTGAATCCCATCTCATCCCTCTTCTGGGGCCTGATCCCGAGGCGTGAATTTGCTCGTCTCCTCCCAGGATGAGACCCTACCCTGTGGTGTTGATCACAGTTGTTTGCAAGAATATTGTCACCGTCTGTGCGCAGTCTGGAGAATGCGGTTTACTATCCACTTATAATAAACCAGGACGTTTTTGTTTATAAGTCACTTTTCTATTCTTCCTTGGCTTTTTTATGATACCTGACTATGGTTGTGTGTGTTGAATAAAAAATATAATGAAATAATTGGGGGGGGGGGCAAGGATTCAACACCAAATTTGAGGAAAAAATTGGTACCACAAACTATTTTGCATTTTTTGTTACATATAACTATATAAATTTTACCTGTTTTACTTTGCATTAAAATAAAGGCTTTAAGACTACAAACTTTCATCTATTTGTATATTGATTCTCTCACTTCTGAAGGCATCATCTTCTTGGATTGTGATTTGGCATGGTCAGGAGCAGTGGGAGAACTCCAAGGAAACCCAGCCTTGTTGCAGAAAATGGGGATAATGACTCCTTACACTTAACTTTGACTCCCTCCGAGCCAGCTTTGACTCAGTGCCCCAGCATTGTGGTAGGGAACACGCTGCTGCTGGAGGTTCCATGTTCCAGATGAGTTGTAAAACAAAGGTCCCCTGATCCCATGGCATTTTTCAGAGATGTTCGCTTCAGTCTCCTGCTGACTGACCCCTTTAAGAGGGAACAGGATCTAGTGCACCTGTGAGGGATTACCTGCTGCCCAGTTGGGCTTAAGAGAAGGCACCTGAGCCTTGTAAAGGAAGCTGTAGCAGAGGCTGCAGAAGAGTTGCAGCAAGCTGGAGGTGCCTGCAGGAGACCCTTGACCGGAGGAAGGGTTTTGAGACTGGAAGCCACACCCAGAACTCTGAGCTCCAGCTAGGAAGGACTAGCCACTATGCCACACATGGGCACAACGAGACGCTCCTGTGGTGAGTGACCCCCTCCACACCAGCATAGTCAACGAGCCACACGGAGTCAGTTTTAGCACATAATTCAATTCTAATCCAGGCAGACACCAAGTTTGAAAGGGATCCAGCCAAAGAAGTGGGACTTTTTGCTAAAGCTGGACAGATAGGTAAAGTTTTGATGTCTTAATTCTTCCTTTGCTAATGATAACCAGAGCGCTAGCTAGAGATAGAAGCTTCAGAAGAGCCGAAAACTCAGGAATCCTGATTTCAAAATAGTTGTCTTGCTTCCCTGGCGAATTGTTTTCCAAGGCTTCCCAACTGCAGCACTTGCCTCACCTGGGTGACACACCTCCCAGGGTGTGTCGAGCCGAGTGTGTGTCTTCCAATCACTGCTGCCCTTTGCAGAAAGAGCTCCGTGGTGTTTTAGCCAGGTGAGTCCCATCCATTTTAATGAGCCGTGCAGCTAGAACCTAGCACAGGTCTTTATTCTAATACTAATAACATTATTTTCGGTCATGCCTTTCGGTGTAGAGCAGGCCTGCACAACATGCAGCCCGGGGGCCACATGCAGCCCGCATGGGCTCACTGTGTGACCCGTGGGGGATGAGTAGGAGTGGGGTAAGCCAAGCGGGCGGGTTGGGGGAAGCGGATGGGGGTCGGGCGAGAGTGGGGCTTTTGGGCCCACAGCTGGGTTTTTTGCACTAATATGGGCCTTGCTGCTTTCCGAGTTGTGCAGGCCTGGTGTAGAGGATCCTAAAGGTGTGTGTGTGTGTATAATATGACATGGGGGATACTCACATGGTACTGAAATGCAGTCACCTCCAGGGTGGAATGTGACATCCGGCAAACAGCGAGGTGTGACACTGCATTACATAGTTCAGCATACAAAGGACAACTTCAGCTGAGATTTGGGAGACGTTCAGGAAGCAAAGTGTAATGATCTAAGCTGGAATTTTGCAAGAGACCCAGGGGTTGATACCATTCTGATTACAAGTGGCCAGGAGTTCACCTTTCTCTCTCATCCTACAGACAGCAGCTCGAGCGCCCTCACGTTGAGGTTGCATGTGCTTTACGCTCCTTTGCAATGCTGTGCTATAAAGCAAGAGAATTCTGGGGCAGGAAGAATGTAATGGACTGTGCTGGGGGGAGGGGAAAGTTGCTAGAGAGGGCAAATGTGGCAGAATGGATTTATCCGAACACAAATTACTTGTGGGCAGACAAGAACTAAGGTGGGGGCTCCCGGGTAATCTGATGTCGCTGCCCAGGTCATTTTTGCGTTTGCCTCAGAAGTTGCCTAGGGCCCCTTGGAGCCATTCAAGTTAGGTACCTTTTTAAAGTACAAAACAGCCACTGCCCCTTTAAGAGGTGGAGAGGGTATAGAATGGAGGGGCAGAGCCAAGCTAGCTACCAGTGGGCGCTAAGCAACTGGTAATAAAGGAATTTGGCTGCGAGGGATAGTTCCTCTTACCAAAACGAAGTGCTTCTCTTCACCATCTAATTATGCTGAGTCCGAACACGTGCTCGAGGAATGATGCTAACTAACACAACATGGACTGTCACTTAGTAGTCGCTGTAGACAGAGACAATGCTGAATACAACGTGTATCAGCTGGTTGTGGGTCAAAGTGGAGCCAAGCGGTTGATTGGTATCTCATAAGATCCTTCTCTCTTACGTGTGAGTCTGTATGATTTAAGATGAGACAAAGCTTTGTCATCTCCAACCCGTCTGAATATCCCCAAGCAGCTCCTGGGAACAGTGGTGTGATCACAGTGTTTAAGAGGGAAATAACTTTTGAATGGGCCTGAAAAGGTACTTGATAAGCCATCCACCCAAAAAGCCAATGCTGGCAGTGCTCACAGCAGAAAACCTAGCACAGAGGGGCTCTAAGTAGAAACTGCCTTGCATCACTTTTCCACAAGAACATCTGCATCTGAAAGAAAATAATATCTTGGGAAACATGTACAGTGGAGTAAAACTGCAAAATAAGACATTCAATTGAGAATTCTATATAAACCCATGCCCTTTGCCTCCAGCAGGTAATGAATAAAAATGCTATAAAGAAGCAATGAACATTCACTGTTTTATATTTAAAATATGTTTTGTGAGGAAAACAATGCGCCATAGAAATGGGACTGAAAGGTTCTCAGAGATAATGCCAGAAACTGCAAGATGTTAACTGCATTGTCATATAAGTTTCAAGGTAGGATTTTAATTTTCTCTTATGAATCATAGAAGCAGTAGTGAAAGCTGCCATTAAAATTCATTAGAAGAAACGTAAACTTACATTAAAATCTACCCCATTGTTCTCCGAATTCTTGGTCCTATTAGTGTGAGCTGTCTGCTAGTCTGCCAGGCCTTACCTACGCCGTGTGATTTAATCTAGGAGAGGCTCTGCTAAATTGGAGTTTTTCATGCATCACATCCTTGAATCCACGGTAAAACAAAAACAAAACAAAAAATACCCCACAAAACACTGCTTTAAATTGCAGCCTATATTTTAAAAACAGCAAACTTGTGTTTTAAGAGACTGGGTATCCCAGTGTTTTTCTGCACGTACAAAAGACCAGCAGGTTTGAAAAGGTGGCTTGAAATATGTCTCTCTGCATATTTGCCCTGTTGATCCCAAATCTAGTTGGCTTGTCCCAGCAATTTTCTCCACGACACAGTGAACCCAGTTCAGGGATATAAGATGCCTGTCTGAGGATCTGGCAAAATGGTGCACAGTGCACTGATTTAGTATTGAGTGGTGTGCAAACGAGTGTGATTACAAACCCACTTGCATGGTGAGGTGTGTGGTCGTTGGGCCTCACAGGCAACAGATTTTACCACCATCCCTGGTGGGGACATTCACCAGGTAGCATAAGGCTGCCAGTATGGCTCTGTGCTTGACTCTCTTGCCAGGCGCAGTGTGGATGAGGAGGAAGAGAGCAAGGCTGGACTGCAGTGCTCCCCAGCTTGTCTTACCTGGCAGATAGCCCCTGTGGGGCTATTATAGTCAGTGCAGCCCTGAGGCTGCTCTACTACATGGGGAAGGAGGTGGGGCTGAACAGTTCCCTGACTGCCTTGGGTAGAGCATATAAAGGTGGCTTTATACCTGTCAGGCCTTTAAATGGAGGCACAGATCGCCATGACCCCACTCCGTGCTAATCCAGGTCCCGTTTTGTATCTAAGGTGCAGAATATTAGAGAATGGGTCACTATGAGCTTGCACGCTCTCATTCTGTAGGTCGCTGTGTGCTGTCACTCTCTCTCTCTCTCTCTCTCTCTGGGTCACCGTGAGTTTGCGTGCTCTCACTCTCCACGTCACTGCTAGACCTGAAGATGAAGCCATAATCGCTGAGATCACAGCCATTTTGATTACACAAGATGATGGGGTGGGGGGAGAATCAGTCACCTGCTTCCTTTTTTAAAAATCTATTTCTTTAGGAAGTTTTAGCAAGTTTACAAACCCTTCCCACATAAATATCAGAAACAAAACATTCATTACAACAGTGAGCTTTTGTTTAAAGAGACGTTACACAGCAATATCGTCAGCGGATCTTTCTACTTAACAGGGTGCCACCATATTAACCATCATTGCAACACCTATCATATGTCATCTCTAGTGATGTTATTAAATGGACGGAAATCTTTATCTGCACATTCTTAACAGCTCAGGTATGTCTATCAAATGTTAATATTGAAAAAAATTGGACAGGTGTGCTGGCTTTCTTGCAGGTGAATATACTTTGTGGGAGTACAGAATATAAGGTAACCGAATATCTTAGCATCTACCTGTTTTGCTGGATACATAATTGGTGTGTTAATTTTTCCATAACCACGACCTGCCCTATTGCTGTGAACCATTCCTCAATGGGTGGGCTATTTTTCTTTTTCCAGTGGGAGGCTATCAAAAGTCAAGCAGCTGCTAGCAGATGAGAGATGAATTCTTCATTCCCTCTTTTGTGACCATTTCCACTAGGAAGTGCCAGGAAGGCTCATTTGGTAATAAAGATCCAACAATTTGTGATGTTTGGTTACAAATTGTATCGCCAGACTCTTGAATGATTGGACATGTCCACCATAAACGCATACGATTTTTGCAAGGTTTATACCCATTCATTCCCTCTGTATTTTTCAACCTGACAGTTGTGAGGTACCATTAAACAGTATGTTAAAGAAATTTTCTTTTATTGTGCTATAGACTGAGGTTGCTGGTCCTCTTTTCCGGATCAAATCCTATTCCTTGGGGGTAATTTGTTTATCCAGTGTGTCGCAGATGGTCCCTTTTTTGTTAGAAGAGCTGTCTGCAAAGATTGATAGAAATTAGTTATAATTGTGTTGTTTTGTTTCCTAACTGATCAAACACCATTGCTTCTATTAAGTTAGGTTTCTGTATAAAACGGGTTTTCTAGAAAGGTGAGAAACATAATGTTTAACTTGAACATACTTGTACCAAGAGAAAGTGGGCCAGTTAAAGTTAGTTAGAACACAGAGCACTGTCCATCTGTGGAACTCCTTGCCTGAGGAGGCTGTGAAGGCTAGGACTATAACAGGGTTTAAAAGAGAACTGGATAAATTCATGGAGGTTAAGTCCATTAATGGCTATTAGTCAGGATGGGTAAGGAATGGTGGCCCTAGCCTCTGTTTGTTGGGGGGGGGGGGAGGGGAATACGGATGGCAGGAGAAAGATCACTTGATTATTACCTGTTAGGTTCACTCACTGGGGCACCTGGCATTGGCCTGAACAGAGCCACCTCTATTAAAAACCAAGCACGTTTATTTAAAGGAGACCACCTCTGTCATGCAGCCACTTTGCGGACCTTTAATTGTTAGTATTCATTTCATGCCAACAATGTGCCCTGCGCTGTGCCGGTGGCAGGGAGGGAATGGGAAATCATGCTGTATTTGGCTGGAGTGTTTATCTCGGCCGCATCATGACACTGCTCTGATGGGCAGATGTGGGCTTTGCAGAGAGATGGGGGAGGGAGTCAGGGGCTGAGGATGTGAGTAGGGGGCTCTCCAAGTCCTGCTGGAAATGATTCCACAGTTGGAAACACTTTGTGTAACCAGGACATTCACATTAATCCTCTTGCTGCCAAGTAACCTAGTTGGCCACGTTAGTTTCTTAACCCTTTTGTTTAAAAATACATCCAAAGCAACCTTACCAACGAGCAGTGCTGTGCATGACCTAGAGCAGTGCTTTGCTTGACCTATAGCTCGTCCTGCATCTCCCATAGCCAAGTGCTGTAAGGTCCAGGCTCCTGAAATGGAAAGCATTGCAGGGTGAAAACATCCCATAGCCCCAATACAAGTCAAGCACAGACGAACACATTTTTAGGATCCATTTGGAGGCAGGGTCCTGACGTGTTAATTAACCTACAGGCTACCAAATGTTAAATCCCCTACTGAGTGTAAAATTGTCTGTGCTCCAAGGCCTCCTGCATTTGCCTGGCTGGCGATTCTGGCCTGGGGGTGTCTGTATGGAGTAAGTCAAGCATATGTCAAGTGGGTGGGCCTTTGTCTCGGTGCACGGGAGTCTTGCATGTGTTTTGTGTCCTGCACGTTTGTGACTGTATTGCAGAGGAGGGTGCTATTTGACGGCCATGCCGGGTGTGGGCTCTGTTCACATCTACCTCGTTGGGGAGTGCTGACAAAGCTCGTCCTCATCGTCTGATTACTAGTGTTCCACTGTGGGAGAGTAAACACAGGAAACGAACACGACAAAAAACACCCGCAAAGTTGCAGGCTGGTGCTGTGCAGCCAGGATATTTCTCTTCCTCACAGGATACGGGATCTCCAGAAAAAATATGGGCTTGTTCTGGGATTTTTAATTTTTTTGTTTTAAATTCCACCTGGAAAATAAAACTCCACAAAACTGGACTTCCAAGGAATGAAACTTGACCAGGCGCCATCAGATCCTTGGAGCTGTAGGTCTGTGGCTGACCTAACCCAGATAAGTAAACATTTCTGGGGCTAAACAGTGATGCTTGTATAAGGTTTCTGACCATCTCCCATCCTCATCTACACTGTTGGAGGCAGAGCCACTAGGGGACAGCACGGATGGTGCCCAACTCCTGATGGGGTGAGGGGTTCTTACCTCACCTTGTTAGCTGACACAGTGATTAAAAATGTCCACAGCCTGGCCAGTGCTCTTACCATTGCTCTCCCTAGTGGGGCGCCGCCAGGTGACGGTGGGAGACTGCCACAAGTTCGCCAGTGTAGAGTGCGTCCTTGTTTGCTACCGTCACCTCAGAGTGTCTCAGACCAAAAGAAGAAACGATCCCACCCCTCACCCCAGTGACCTGTTCAATCCCGGCAGGTAGGAGAAGGGGAAACAAGGAAGAGTTTGCAGAAAGGGTGTTTATTAAAATCAGAGCCAGTAGCTGGCAATGGGAAACCTTAACTGACTTGTTCTCCCACGCACACGCCTTCCCTAGGGCATCAGGGAAGTGTTGCTGCCTTCACCCAGAGGGTAGAGGGACTAGAACTCAGCAAACCTCCTGCCCCTCAGAGGGAGAAGAGCACAAGGTGGCAGGAAGAGCCTTGCCCCCTGCCGCTGGGTTATGAATGGATCGACAGAGCGGCCATGCGCTGGCAGAGGGGGAGAGAAGCCAAACTCATGGTATTTCTGCCCTGTTGGACGGAAGGAGTCCTGGGAGTCCGTTCCCAGGAGGTTTCCAGCCCAGTATTGATTTTGCAAAGAGGCTCAGGTAGTGTGAGTGAGAAACCCCAAGTAAGTGTCCGATTCCTCGCTGCTGGGCTGGATTGGAGTCTCACCAGCATGACACTTTGGAGAATCACGTCTCCAGTCGCTCGGCTTATTAACCAAATGCCTGAGCTGCAGCCCTCCCTCCCTCCCCCCCCAGTCTCTCGCTGGACAGGTTTGTGGCTCATCAGGCTGGCTTCTGCTGAATGGGAGGTGCTGGAGAACTAACAGTGCTAGGGACCCTTCTGAGGGAGTTCGTCCTTTTCCTTCATCTGGGATCAACGCCACATCACCTCCACCTAGTACTAAACGCTGCTTGGCCTCTGCAGTTTGGCTTTCTCATGGAAGATGGTGAAATATCGACCTGATGAACCTTCTTTCAACCAGCCTTGATCCCAGTGAAATCCTCCCTGCATGTGCTAAAGCAAAGCACGTCTGATCCAAAATGACTGATGCCAGGTTCCCCAAGCTTGTCTAGAGGTCCAAAAAGTCGCTGTGGGGGGGAAGGTCCAGGTCTGTAGGGGAGGCCCAGCTGAAGGACCGACGGGTTCCAGTCAGCTGAGCCCAGACAACACCAGGAAGCTGATCCCACTCAGCCAGTTCAGGGAGAGCAAGATTTCCACAACAATAAACACATCCGATTACCAGGAAAACATGGTCTTTGAGCAGGGCCTTGCACACAAAGGGAGACTAGCTCCTGATGTGCCCTCTGAATGGGAAGCGGCCTCTGTGACAGGGCAGGAAAGAGAAGTGAAACTGTGATCAGCCACTCGTAATTATGCAGGCTCCGAAAACTGATGGCAACAAGAAGATTCCCACTGGGGAGAGTTGGAATGTGTCTCTCTCCCATCTACCAGCCTCTCCGCTCTGCTGTGGGGTTCCAACAGCTGGCCATTAGCCTCCCTGCGCAGTTCCTTTCTTCCAGCTCCCTCACCAGGCTCAGTGAGCCCCCTTTTAATCCGCGGCTGCAGGCAAACACCGTCCGGGTGGGACTGTTCTTTACACCCCCCACACACAGGCCATCACAGAGTGCCTTGTGTTTCTGAAGTGTACTCATCTGGGTCTCCCTGCAAACAAGCCAGAGCAAAAGAAGCCCTTTCATCTGCTCATTATCCTTAGCCCAGACCATTAGACAGAGAGACTTCATCATGCCAGGCGCAGTTTGATTCTAATTCGGTAGCAGATTGCGGATGAGCAAAGGCAGCAAAGGGCAAGTGATGGGAGCATCTTCCAATTCCACCTCTTGCGGCGCTTCAGTCGTCTGTTCACAGGAACAGGCAGTCTGGTGTTTTCCTTCTCTTTTTGGATCTCTGTTATTGTGTCTGTTAGAAAAACAAGAGTCCAGAGAAGAGGTCCCCGCAGCTCGATAATATCAGCTTAGGCTGGTGAGAATCCTTTATTCAGCGGGACATTTCCAACAGCTCCTTCGCCTCGTGCGGCGGACATGCCAGATGATTTGGAGAGGCCTCTGCGGTGGTGCCTGCATTTCGATGGATTAGTATCACCCTCCTCTGCGTTTGTATCAGGGTAATAATCATCCTGCATGAGCACTTCACCGGGAAAAGATCTCATTTGGCTGTGGTTGATAGCATTTTGCATCTTTCAGTAGTCTGCAGAAGCTAACAACTAAAGCCTTCCTGCAGTAAATACCTATGCATGAGTAACTTTACACGTGGGAGTCGTCCCATCTTGCATCAAGGGATTTACTCCTGTGTGTAAAGGTTGGCAGGATTAGAGCTCGTGTAGACTGCTTGCATCCGACAAAGTGGGAATTAGCCCACGAAAGCTTATGCTCCAATACTTTAGTTAGTCTTTAAGGTGCCACCGGACTCTTTGTTACCAGAGCTCATGTAGGTATTCTGTCTGACTGCACTGCAATAAACGGCAAAGGTGACCCCTCATGTAGCTGTATTTGGCCCATGGTGTCCTACTATCTGAACGTAATAACAATGCTTGACACTTACCGTGCTGCTCATCTGAGGAACTCACTGCACTTTAAAAAGGTAAATTAATAAATTACACCTCACGCACTCTTGTAAGAGAAGTAAACGTAAGTGCACCTGGAAAACAAGTGGGCAAACGATGTGGAAAAATGCACTGACACTCTAAGGCAAATTCAGCTAAACCAAAAGGTCACCATTCTTCTGAAGAAGAGTGTTCACATGGGGCGTTATAGTGGTATAATTATACTGAGTTAGTAATGCCAGTACATTTTCCCATGTGGACAAACCTGAAGGTTTTGTCTAAGTTGTGTCTAACAGTTTAGATAATTAAACCTGAAAACATGTATTAAAAATCAACTCCAGTCTTCCCTTCTTATTCTGGGTATTTGCTTTCTGAAGAACTCTCAGCTTGGATGAATTGCAGAACAGATGCAGTAGCTACAGTTTAACTGAAGTTCAGCCTTTTTACTCTTGGCTTGGATGAGATGCAAAATAAGCCATTACAATGTCGATTGTTTTTTTAGTCATTTTCATTTTCCGGTCTCTGGTAGGAGCACAGGAGCTGGTGAATGTTTGCAGCCATTGCTACTTGCACTATCCTGCTGACACACAGACAGGGAAGAGAAAAGGTAAATGGATTTGGTCTCCCCTCTGGCTGTCAGAAATAATCTGAACTGTTCAGTTGCTGGGGAATGATGATGATGCATGTGCTGACAAATGGACAAGAGAGCCTCACATCAGTGTAGGCAGGTAATCCACCTCCCCAACAGGTGGTAGCAAGGTCAGTGGAAGAAAATTTCCATCAACCTAGCACTGTCTACATAGAGAATTAGGTTGTTTTAACTATGTCACTCAGGGGTGTGAATTTTTATGCCCCTGTGACATAGTTAAGATGACCTCATTTTCTAGTGTAAACCAAATGTTTACAACTGAACACAGATGTAACACAGCTTTGAAACTTACTCTGCAGAAGAAAAATGCTGCTTTTTCTTTGTTTTTAATAGCTTACATTTAACACCCGTCCTGTGCAGTGTCTGTGTATTGTTGTTTCTGTGTCTGCTGCTGCCGCCTGGTTCCGTACTGCCGGTTCCAAATGAGGTGTTGCGTTGTGGTGCTGCTACCCTTACTTCTGCACTGCGGCAGGTGGGAGCGTTGCCCTCAGAGCTGGGCAGCCAGATAGTGGCGGCTGCTGGCCAGGGACCCAGCTGTGAAGGCAGAGCCACCGCCAGCAGCAGCGCAGAAGTAAGGGTGACGTGGTATGATGTTGCCACCCTTACTTCTGCACTGCTGCTGGAGGCCAACAGCCGCCACTCTCCAGCCACACAGCCCTGAAGGCAACACAGAAGTAAAGGGTGGCAATAATGTAACACCCCTAAAATAACCTTGTGACACACACACCCCCGCAACTCCCTTTGGGTCAGGACCCCCAATGAAATCTGTGACCGGGTCAGAGCACACAAAGGATTAGATTTCACGGTGGGACACCGGATCTCACGATCCATGATGCATTTTTCATGGCTGTGAATTGGGCACGGGCCTAAATTTTAGGGGAACAGAGGATTTGGTGTTCTGCTGTCTCGGCTTTGAGATATTAAATCAGACCGAGATCTATGGGTCTATGGTCAATAGTGGGATTGAAAACGATTTCTCTAGCCTGATCCTAGTTAGACGATACTCTGAACTTTGGACAATCCCAGAGGAATCCCCGGCTGGCGAGCTGTGTCTCGCCACAAAAGGGGAAAAGAGAGAGAAGACTTCTAGGTACAGCTTGTCCCTGCTCAATGTCATCTCTGTACATAAAAAAGGGGTGGGGGGGGGGAAGCCTATGGCAATGCCCATTTGGCCCAGACCAGCCTCTGCACTGGTTTCCTAGGTTACATTCAAGGAATTATATATTTTCAGTAGGGTTAGTCAGTCAGAATTGTCTAGCACAGCAACATGAGCAGCCATTAAACCTTAGGTAACAAAGAGTCCTGTGGCACCTTGAAAACTAGGTGCCAAGGGACTTTTTGTTACCTCTGCTATTCCAGACTAACACGGCTACCTCTCTGACCATTAATCCTTAACCACTCTCAGCACTGACTGCAGCGTAGAGGCAGAACAGGCACTAAAAACATGGTTCCTGCCCCAATTACAATATTTCTAATAGATCTTGGGAGGAATTTCTTACACTTCACATGGCCCTTGTATGGCCTGTGTTGGTTGTTTACTGTTTACAATAGCGTAACTCCAACAACCAGCCCTGGGAAATCTGCACTCTGAATTCTCCAAGAACCAGAAAAAATTGAAGAGGGAGTTAATAAGACACAGTGTGTGTGTCATCTCCTCAGCAACTGTAAGCTCTGAAAAGAGGAAATACAGAATGAATTGTTGTTTATCCTCAAAAGTAGAGGACCCAATTCCCATCTGCCCTGCATCTCTGCTATCATTTATACGAGTGCAAAGCAGGCAACTCCTCCACTTGCCCCAGTAGTAGCATTTTACATCCATTTGGCACAGTCTAACTGGCTTCACTCGAAACAAGGCAGTGGAGAGTCAGGCAAATAATGTGGAAGCAGCAAGGGATTTAGAGTTGGCAAAGAAAACTCTGATAGCTCAGATCTTACAAGAAGTTTGTGCCTCAAAGCAGCAAAATGTATCCCCAATCTGAGTCTTGAAAAATTATGGTACAGTCATCAGAATAACGGCATCTTGCATTTATATAGTCAGTGCATTTAATCTCAAAGTACTTAACAACTCCACCAAAACTCCTCAGGAGGGTTGCTTCCTCCAGTTCTTTACTTAGATTGCAAGATCTTGCACACTAGGGCTCTGATCCTGGATTGGAGCGCCCAAGTACTACCACAATATAAATAATCAATAAGGTGCAGAGGCCTCGGGGGCAAAACATGGCAGATATTTACCAGTGAAAAAACACAGAATCCACTTAAAACGGGTAGACAGAATGTAATGTGACCCAAGGTGGAAATGTGGCTGGCACACTGGAACTAACATCTCTGCTCTTATGAAAAGTGTCCTGGGATCTTTAATAACCATAACTAGTCAGGAGCTTAATTGTGTGTCTCATTGGATAGATGACACTTCCAGGAGCAAGAGCTCCCTAACACAATGCATTCATTCAGTACAACACCCCACAAGGGGCTTAAGCATTATCCCATTTTTTCCAGCTAAGGAAAGCTGAGAAACTTGCTGAAAGTCGCACACAGGCAATCTGGCCACAGAGCATAGGACTAAATTAATGTCTCTTTAAATAATGTGTGAGTCTTCTAGTGGCACTCATTGTGTTCTAGGTTTTAGAAGCCACCAGAAACTGGTCCCAGCTATATGTAGGTAGGCCTTGTATGTTTGTATATATTTTGTAAACATGGTTATTTGGGAACCAGCTGTTTCTGTGTTGGATCTTCATGTTGTTTTTGTTGAATAACCAGCAAAATACATCAGTGACTCACAAGCTTGCGCCTTTGGCTGCTCCTTTCCTCATAGTAGGGGGATGTGGACATGGAGCGTACAGAGTGACAACAGACAAACTTTCCTTCTCCTTTTTCTCTCTGGAAATCGCGATGGATGGATTTGTATGGAGTTACTTCCAGGACTCATCATTCTATAGAGAGGAAGGCAGGAGAGCAGCAGAATAAGGACGAATGGACTTCAATAAAAGCAGACTTTAACAAACTCAGAAAAGTGGTAGGTAGGATCCTATGGGAAGAAAAATGAAGGCCTTGTCTACACTACCGGCTGGATCCACGCGTAGAGATCGATCTATTGGGGATCGATTTATCACGTCTCGTCAGGACGCGATAAATTGATCCCCAGAGGCTCTCCCGTCAATTCCGGAACTCCAGCTCGCCAAAATTTGCAAGGCAGAGTCGACGGGGGAACCCGCTGTCGACCGCTGCCGCTGTGAGGACGGCAGGTAAGTCAACCTAAGATTTGTCGACTTCAGCTACGGTATTCATGTAGCTGAAGTTGCGTATCTCAGGTTGACCCTCCCGGCTAGTGTAGACCAGGCCTAAGGGATAATGGAGTTCAGCAGAGCTGGCAGTTTCTCACGGAGACAACATTTAAGACACATCTGCGAGCGATTCAGATGTGAAGGGAAGAGAGGAAGAATAGTAAAGGCCAGTGTGGTTGTATTAGGAATTCTTTAATGATCTGAAAATCAAAAAAGATTCCTACAAAAAGTGGAAATATGGAGGAGGACAAAAGACTAGCACAAGCATATAGGACAAAACAGGAAAGAATAAGGCACCAAATGAGTTAAAAGGCAGTAAGAAGAGGTTTTATAAATACATTAGGAGCTAAAGAACGATGATGGAAAGTGTGTCTGTTAACTACTTGGTGGGGAAGAAGAGCTAATAACAGAGGTGGTTTTTAGTGGAAATTTTGCTTAGTCTTCACTGAAAAAAGAAACTGTGACTAAATGCTTAACACAGTTAATATAAACAACAAGGAGGAAGGAACACAAGCCAGAGTAGGGAAGGAACAGGTTAAATAATATTTAGATAAGTTGATGTATTCAAGTTGGCAGAATCTGACAAAACTCACCCAAGGGTACTTAAGGAACTAGCTGAAGCAATCTCAGAAGCATTAGTGATTCTATTTGAGAACTCCTGGAGGAAGGGCATATGTAGTACTTTGTCTTTAAAAGGGGGATCTATGGAATTATAGACCAGTCAGCCTAACTTCAATACCTGGAAAGATACAGGAGCAAAGTATTAAACAATCAATTTGAAAGCACGTAGAAGAAAACAGGGTGATAAGAAATAGCCAACATGGGTTTGTGAAGAACAAATCACGGCAGACTATTCTAATTCTTTCTTTAGCAGGGTTACTGGCCTAGTAGATTGGGGGGGAAGCAATAGATATGATATATCTTGATTTTAGGAAGGCTTCTGACAAAGTTCCACATGACATTCTCGTGAGCAAACTAGGGAAATGGAGTCAGATGAAATTACTAAAAGATGGAAACACAACTGGTTAAAAGACCATTCTCTTATCAATGGTGTGCTAACAAAATGGGAGGATATACCTAGTGGGGTCCCTCAGGAGTCAGTCAGCAGCAATCCTGGGTCCAATACTAGCCAACATGTCCATTAATGACTTAGGTCATGGAGTGGAGATTATGTTTATAAAATTTGCTGTGAGGGGTGACAAGCATTTAGGAGGACTAGAATTCAAAACAACCTGACAAACTGGACAATTGGTCTGCAATCAACAAGATGAAATACAATAAAGACAAGTACAATGTACTACAAATACAACTACAAAATGAGGAATAACTGGCTAAGTGCTAGTATTGTTGAAAAGGATCGGAAGGTTATAGTGGATGACAAATTGAACGTGAGTCAATGATCTGGTGTAGTTTCTAAAAAGGCTAATATCATCGTAGGATGTGTTTAACAGGAATGTTGTACATAAAATGCAGGAGGTAATTGACCTGAGCTATTAAACACTGGTGAGGCCTCGGCTGAAGAATTGTGTCAGTTCTGGGTGCTGTACTTTATGACAGATGACAAACTGGAGAGAGCAACAAGAATGATAAAAGGTTTAGAAAACCAGACCTATGAGAAAAGGTTAAAAAACTGGTTATGTTTAGTCTTGAGAAAAGAAGACTGACAGGGGATCTGATGGGAGTCTTCAAATATGTTAAGGACAGTTATAAAAAAGACAGTGATCTGTAGTTTTCCATGTCTACAGAAGGTAGGACAAAAAGTAAACAGTTTAATCTGCTATAAGGGAGATTCAAGTTAGGTATTAAGAAAAATGTTTTACCTCTAAGGATAGTTAAATTCCAGAATAGGTTACCAAGGGAGGTTGTACAACCTCCGTCCTTGGAGGTGTTTATGAAGACGTTAGACAAATAGGGATGGTTTAGGTTTATTTGGTCCTGCTTCAGCATGGGCGGATGGACTAGCTCAGAGGTTCTCAGTGGTCCGCAGATAGTTCCCTCTAAGGTGCACACCTGGGTGGCCGCACATGAGACAATGAAGGGCCACCCACCTAATTAGGTGCCTGGACCAGACACACATGTAAGGTGAGGCCTTGGGGGGAATAGAGGGGAAGTGGGAGGGAGGGAGGGGGGGAAGTGGGGTGAGAAGAGGGGGGTAGGGGTAATTTGGAATGTGTAGGCCTGCGGCAGCCAGAGAAAAACGTGACTTTCCCCAGCTCCGGGGCCCTGTCTGCTTGGGAGAGACAGCCCTCCTTCCCAGCCAGTCCAGGTGCAATCTCTCCAGTGTGGATACTGTCTGCCTTTCAACCAGATGTCTTCATGTAGAGCTCCTGCTGGCATCCCATTCCCTTTGTGTATCGGTGCACAGAGAACTAGAATGAGAGACAATATAAATTAATATCCATTGGAATGACAGCTGCTTGTGCCTCGCATAGCTCAGAACACAGGCCTTAAAAGTAGCGTGATTAGCTGTAAAACGGTAGAGTTGGATATTTGTGCTTGATCAATTACAGAAAAACAACAAATTATTTGTTCCCTACCAGGGCAGGGAGAGCAGAGATAACAGCATTTTCAATAGCCACAAACAATTTGGGACCCGTCTTGCAATGGGGCTGAGAACCAGCGGCTCCCAGCGAAGTCAGTGATTGCTGGGCATCCACCGGACCTCTGAAAATTAGTCCTGGGTTTATTCTACAAGCATCCTAATGCAGTAGAGCTGTAAATGCAAATGCCCTAGGCTAGGCTTAGCTGATGCCTCATAATATCCATGTAGGTAACAATGCAAAACATTATGCACTAGTACCTGTAGCCATAAGGAGTTGTTTAATTTTGTTGTGTCCCTAATTGTCTCCCCCCTCCCCCAGTTAAGCAATAAGGTGCTTGTCAGATGAGTGTCCAATTAGTAGCTGTAATGAGTTACAGTAATATAACGATGACTTCAATTCCAATTCCTTAGCAACTGTAATTGCAGAAACAGATTGCGTTCCCCTTCCCCGAAGAAGTTGAGTTACATCTAGCAATATTTTTAATGGAAACACCAGTGGGGTGAACAGTCATATTCAGCCAGTCAATGACCAAGCAATTGCATATATGCTGGAAACAGAGGAGCATCTAAACACTGCTCAGGTAATTCTTCCTCTCATTAGGAGCACAATAATTCATAGGCACAAATCTATAGGCATTTGCTTTATTGTTAAAACATCCATGGAAATAAAAAGAAACACATACAGCTTTCAAATGGTTCAGCATGTGCCAGTCATAAATCAATCCACAAGGGGGCTGGTTCTGCTCCCACTGAAGCCCATGGGGATTTTGCCATTAACTTCAGTGGAAGTAGGCTGGAGTTTTAAGTCATGTTTTGGACTTATTTTAAACTGGGACTTTGTTGCTAAAGGAAGCACTCACGCCACAGATATATTTCAGTCTGTTCATCTTTCAGGTGCTTACAATATGGGGCTTCTCACTGCTCCGCTGCTGTTTAACCCCACAATGCAGCCAGCGGGGAGTAGGTGTGACAGTGCCATGGTATCTATGCCATCACAGATGCAGAATGGGAGCTGCACTGTGCAACCAAGCAGAGGAGAATAAATACGAATGTGGCACCTTTACGGGATGCCTTCCGCCTGAGAATGCCAAAGACCTCTGAAGGGAGAAAGCCCCTCATTCAAACCCAAAGGGACCACAGCAAAAAAAATGCTTTAACATGAAAAGTGATTAGTGGGGTCTACTACGGAGAGGTCAGGGGACCAGACAGTGCTAATGACTGTCTCCGTGGTGCACATAAGGATTCTATGCCTCAGTTTCCCCATCTCTAAAGTGGCAGTATTACTGTGACTGGCCCACCCTCCCAAACCACTCTGAGCCCTGCACATGAAAGGCACAATGAATGTTCCCACTATTATTAATTAATGCCCTTGTACTGGTATTGGTTTTTGTTTGCCCCAGTGCGAAGGTCCCCTCCCTCACCCTTAGGTACTTTTTCTCTTCGAAGTGTGTACTCCAGACTGCTCCTTTCCACAGGGGCTCCTTCGTCCCGCCACCCCCACCTGCCTTCTTCTCCTTGCTGTTCCTACTCCTGTCTCCCAACCTCTGCCCTTCTACTCCAGCTGTCCACTCCTGCCATAACTCCTGTACTGCAGCAGCTCCCGGCAATACCTCCATCCCCAGCGCCTGTCTAATGTGTCGTCTAAGTCCCCTCTTTCATCATTCACCCACCACCCCCTGCCCTTGCTACCCACCCCCAACCCTCTCTCAGCTGCTGCTGATTTACAATTCACCCCCCAACACGCTTCCTAAATTTTCCACCACAACAAAAAACTCAGGAATGAGGCAATTAATATGTATTATTTCAACAGGAGACTTAAAAACAAAGAGCTTTTGCAACAACTTTCCAGTCGGAGACTATTGTGAGGCAGAAAAACCTATGAAATGGCAGCTGTAAAATATATTAAAAAGCCTTTATTCACTGCTATCACAATGTGGCAAAAGAGACTAAATACAGCTTTTCATTTGTTTAACTAAAAGCTGCCATCCCTCAGTCTCTCTGATGATAATGATCCCCACGGTTACCATCAGACTCGCACACACTCACAAGACATTGAGTTTCATGCTCACTTTGCTCGGTATCTCCTTGATTGCGAGGTTCACAGAACCGCCTGCTCCAGACGCCGTCAGAGCAACCGAGTTCTGAACACATTACAGCCGTGGCTGATGCATGGACCGTCTCCCAAAGAGAAGCGAGGCACAAAGAAGGCGCTGCAATTGTTGTTATCTGTCTTATGGTAGCTCCTGTGCTAGGCCCTGTACAGGCGATCGAATAAGAGACAATCCCTGACGTCAAGACCTGCCCGCCTAATAAAGACAGACAACAGGTGAGAGAGGAAGGATTATGACCCCTAGCGTACAGATGGGGAATTGAGACACAGAGAGACTAAAGATCCAATTCAGTTGGACTGGGCCCCAGGTGACAGGCCCAAGTCACTCATGGAGTCTTGGCCATTACACTCAGCTCAGCTGGTTTCCAGCCCAGGTCCTCAGCTTCCTTCCTCTCAATGTGCCCTTTCTCCTCTCCTTAGCTGTATTTTTATTTTATTTTTGTTTACAAGTTCCAAGCACTTATGGGCCACATTTTAAAATGTGGGCCCCCCAAACTAGGCCCCTAAATCCACATTAAGACAAATAAGTGGCCTGAATTTCAGTGGGGCCGAGTGCCTGCAGTTCCCATTGGAGTCAGCTCTAAGCACTTGGAGTGGAATACATCAGGCCTATGATAAAATCACATTGAAGGGGCGGCCTGCTTGGCCTGTGCTATAAAGAGAGACAGGTGTGGTTCCCAATCCCATCGCCCCAAAGACCTGTGCAGTGAGTCCAGGCTGGCATAGCTCTCTATCATGCCACTGAGAGTTAAGCAGGCTTCACCATTAACCTCAGTGAGAAGTTCTGCTGAAAAATCAATGGATTAACATGGGCCTGGGTTTGGCAGGTTACGGTGCACGTTCACCTCTGGCGGGAGGGGGGAACCACGCAGCAGTGATTAAGGAGCAGCACTGACTGGGAATCACATAACGTCCACCTTGACCAAATGGGGGGTGAGGTCTCAGGGCCTCCAAGATGAGGGGGCAGGAAAGCAGGCAAAATGTGGGGCTGGTCAGGGATGAAGTCTCTTTGTGTGGGTGGGGCATAATATTCGGGAGCTGATTGAAGGAGCTTGCACTTATCCGAGAAACTCTTCTGCGGGGATCCTTTACTCTGAGACACCAGAGCTGTCTCATGTCAGCCCACAGCATGGAGTTGATGTAATATGTAATTGCAGGTGTAACATGCCAATTCAGGTTGCTGAGGTCAGCCCCAAATGTAGGACCAAACTTTCCCAACACCTGTGGGGTGAGAGTGGTGGGGGGCAGAAGGCAGGAGCTTCAGGCCCATGCTAGCGAGAACTTGGAATCTGGTTGTTTTTCCTCCTCCCCACTGCCACCCCTCCTTTACCAATGGGGTGAAGGGCCTTTCTTTGGTTGGCTGGTTTATGTCAGCTGGCATGCAGACCACTTCCTTTGGGATTCACTGGTTTCCTTTTCTACTCGTGGCAGCACTAAAGATGAACACTGGGCTCCAAACAGCACGGCATTCAGTACAGTGGATGGAAAGCGCTTAAAGCTGATATTTGCAGGCTGGATGTGGCATGTAGACAGAGGGGAAAGGCTTAGTTTAGACAAATTAAAAAACATGGATGGAAGGAAAGCAAATCCGTTTGCAGATCAGGGCCTCCTGTTCTCTGCCTGTGGGGCACAGTAGCTGGCTCTGCTGAGGAAAGCAATGCTTGGCTCCTAATTCTGGCTGTTGAGTTTGCTGTGGGGGTGGCTGGGTGGTGTTTTGTGGCCTGTGATATATAGGAGGTCAGACTAGATAATCTGATCATCCTATGACTCTGAAACGAACCAGTTCTTAGATTGTGAGGGTCTCAGGGCATGGGCCATCCCTCCTTGAGTAGCCGGAACGTGCCTAGTACACTGTGGGTATGTCTACACAGAGATAAAAGACCTGGCCTGGATCAGCTGACTCCTACTTGCGGGGCTCAGGTCCCAGGCTGGAAAAATCACTATGTAGAGGTTCCGGCTTGGACGTATCCACACTGCCATTTTTTTCAGCTCTGGAGCCTGATTCCTGTGAGCCCGAGTCAGCTGACCCAGTCCAGCTGCAGATTTTTTTATCCCGGTGTAGATGTACCCTGTGACACAACTATCCACCAATAAAGTTCTGTACGTTTCCCTTATTGTTGTTTGTATTGTGGCCTCTACCAAGATTAAGGCCCCGGATGTGCTAGGCACTGCACACACACAACAAAAGACAGCCGCTGCCCCAGGAGTTTGCAGTCGAGCTAAATGATACAAGTATAATTGATGCACATGTCACATATGTTTTGGCCGGCTATTAGTTTCTATCCAGTCTGTGTAGACTGTAAACTCCTTGGGATTGTCTTTATTTGGTGTTGGTACAATGCCTAGCACAATGAAATCCCAGTCTTTATTGAGGCGCTATGATAATACAAATAAAATTATTATAGGGAGCAAGTGAAATATTTTTTTTCAAAAATGATATAAAGAAACCCAACCCTATCCTTATCCTAATGGTCCAGAAGAGGGCATTATCCTCCAGCGGGGTGCATATGAATCCTATTTGTGGCTGCGAGAGCTATGCGACTCCATCACAAAGAGAATACACTGCAGAATGTGAATGAATATTAGAGGAGAGGTCAAAAGCTAAAACACGATAAGAAAAGAAAAAGAATCTTTAAATATACACAGGCATTTTCTTGCCAGGATCTATCAAACCAAGTGCCAAAATAATGGTAATGACATTTTGTTTATAAGAAAGAAGAAATTGCTTCTGGCTGAGAATTTGTGTGCCAAGTTTCAGGCAGGAGGGAGTTGAAATGACCCTGTGATAATGTGGTTTGGGAATGCATGTGTTTTAAAGCGGTGTGATAATGGGATTGCTAGCAAACCCCCACCGGTAACCCTGTGCAGTTAGGGACCAGTTCTGCACCAGCACTTACTACCCATGTATAGTGCTCACATCCACGAACAGCCCTGCTGAAGTCAATGGCATGGCTTCTAATTAGTATTATTTATTATTTGTATTATTATAGCACCTAGAGGCCCCAGGCATGAACCAGGACCCCATTGTGCTAGGCTCTTTACAAACAAGGAACAAAAAGACAGTCCCGGCCTCCAGGGGTTTACAGTCTAAGTGTAAGACAAGAGACGACAGATGGAGGCAGGCAGATGAGAGAACACAAGGAAACAATGAGACAATATTGGTCAGCATGATAGCACTGGTCTCTGCACACCAGCAGCTGAACGAATATCAAGTTTTTGGTACGCATCGCAGCAAAGGAGAGTTTTGAGGAGGGATTTGCAGGTGATTAAAGAGGTAGCTTTGCTTACAGTGAGCGGCTCTACGCTGTGGAGTGTTTGCAGGTCTGCCCCCTTTGAGTCTGACCCAAATCTCAATGACGTCAATGGATGACACCCCCTTTGACTGCAATGGGCTTTGGATCAGGCCCTTAGTTTGTGACTGTAGTTGACTGAAGCTCCTCCACTCCTGTCTGTGTCTGGCAAGCCTTTCAATGGCTCCCCAGCTGTGCTCCAGGTTTTTCAGCTCGGCTTCCACAGCTCTTCTCTGTATTGTTTTCGGGTGGTCTCATTTTTGCTTGTCTTCAGGTGTCCATCTTATTGCTACTCTGGTGTATGAATGGAATCCGGTTCCATTCGAAGCACGAGGCCAATCCATCTCCAGCGCCTCCTGGCAATGATGGTGCTCAGCTCCTCTTGGCTGCATGGTGTCAATAGGTCTTGGTTTGAGATT
The DNA here is from genome assembly GCA_032164245.1 of Sternotherus odoratus. Classification (NCBI taxonomy): domain Eukaryota; kingdom Metazoa; phylum Chordata; order Testudines; family Kinosternidae; genus Sternotherus; species Sternotherus odoratus. The sequence goes on along the minus strand of JAVMKO010000011.1, from coordinate 13,596,729 downwards.
GTTCTGGGCCAAAAGATACGGAGGATTTTCCTGAGGCAGGTTGTATGTAGTGACCTTACTCATTGTTAAAACAGAGGTGCTTGCCTGTGGAGACCACAGGTCCCAGCTGGCAATGCGCCATCTTGGATCCACTCAAAGGCTGGATATGTGGGGCCCAATTCTCCTCTCAGTCATTTTCAGGTAATTCTGACTTCGAGGGAGTTAGCTGCACCTGAGTTGCAGTGGTGTAAGAAAGTCCAGGCCACGTCAAGGCCGCTGACACTGGGCAATGGAACTACTTGGGTGTGAGTCAGAGAGGAATCAGCAAATTGAGTCTCTGCAAGTCACCCTTCCCCATTACTGAGGAAAATCCCTGCTATATACACCATTTCCTGCAAATGAGGGCCCGATCCAAAGTCTGCTGACATTATTGGGAGCCTTGCCATTGACCTCAGTAGTCTTTGGATTAGGCCCTTAATGTGGTCTTTGGCTCCTGGCAAGTTGCCTCTGCGGCCCTTGTTGGGCAAGCTCAGATGTCTCCTCTTTAAGGGAATTGGGGAATTCAGAATCCAGAATGGAAACTCCGGTCCCATCATCTGCAGAAAACAGTCCCTGGGAGATAACCATCATTTCCTGGCACCAGCTGCTGTACAGAGAAAGGGGAACTAAGGAAACGCTGTAACAACCACTTTGACTCTTCATCACAGGGGGCAGCAGGAAAGTTCAGATCCAGCCCCAAACTTCCCTACGGTTTGGTCTGACCTGGGGTTTTGGTTCTGTGACCGCTCTAACCACCAGTGTAGAGCCAGGTCCTTGCTTGCTGTTACAGTAGCTGAGGAGCCAGATCCTTCATCCCAGGCTCTGTGTTCCCTCTTCATTCCACTTCCTATGCAAACCATCAATTTACAATCATCCCACTGGGGATTGTTGCTGCCTAATGCACCCACCCAGTGGGGATCCCATCAAACATTAAAGGACTGGATGGAGCCGTTAATGAAGTTAACCTGCTGAAACCGGGAGAGTGCATTTGGCTGAAGTACACCCGACAGCCCTGGATTATACTGCAGCTGCTTCAAAAGAAATCCATTCCCTCCTTTCACAGTGCTGCTGTATTGAGAAATAATACGGCACCTTTATATTCACAGCCTAATTTAGTCAGCTTGCCGAAGTCTGAAAGCTTTTTTATTAACTCTGAAGATGCAGCTTTTTTCTAGTCTCACAAACCCTTCCCAGGCACACCAACTCAGAGCAGGCTTTGAACAGCCAGGCTCAGAGTAGAACCTCAGGGTTTAAAGTCCTCTCAGAAAGAGAGAGAGAGAGAGAGCTCCTAGAGCAAGGAGGAATCATTTCCTCAGCTAATCCGATTATGTATTTTAACTCTATCAGTTCATTTTCTTTATTCTTTCACATTTCTTTTTATTGGTCCATTTTCCCATTCCCTTGTGGTTTTGACTATTCTCTTTTTCTTCATCTCCCTTTTCTGCTTTCGTCATTTTTTTGCTGTCCTTCTATTTTCTTTCCTTATTTTCCTCTTTCATGTCTTTCCTGATTTCCCTCAGTATTTCCTTAAGTCTCCTCTTTTCCTTTCCTTCGTTTTCTCTTGCTGTGTTCTTTTTTGGTCACAGCTGCCCCCTGATGGTTCCCAGGTACATTACAGCTCCATGCTAGAAGGAAAAACAGAGCAATGCCTAGTATGGGTAATAATGATGAATGTGAACCTGGGTGGGAAATGCGTGCATTCAGTTTTCGTTTAAACACAATAAAGGCAGGGAAGCACAAAGTAAGACTGTCCTCTCCAGACAATAACTTTGTTGATTACAAAGTGAGCAGGGGAAGAGGAGACTCACCCCCGACCCCACAGTCTGAGGTTTGACTGGCATCTTAGTAAACTGTGTAGGAGTATATATTGGAAGGAAGATTGAGAACTAATGGCTAAAGTGGGCGTGAGCTGACCCACCCTGAAGCATCTTCAGTAGCAAAAGGTCAGCGTCCCCAGCCCTACCCTTTCGATCACTGTTTTCAGACTCAAATTAGTAGTGATTGCACCAGCAATGAAGCAATAACCAGATTGCTAACTATCATTTGAAAGGTTAGAAAAACTAGTTCACAAGTTGTATTCGAGTTGGTCTCTATATATCTAGGCGTACAACTTCCCAAAGGAGATGTTGACCCTATTTAAGTTCATACTCATAGGACACTGGCTTCATTATTATTTGTGGCCGTAAATTGAGACATAGTCACAGATGTGATAGACTAATAGTAGCAATTAATATTTTGCACTTGTATAGCCCTTTTCATCTGTGGACCTCAAAGTGCTTTACAAAGGTCAGGAAGCATTATCTTATCATGGGAGAATTGAGGCACAGACAGCTTAAGTTTCAGACCTAATGTCACAGTGAGGTAGTGTGGAAGTGGAAAAAGAGAAAAAGAGGATCTGAGTGCGGCCATCTTAGTTGACTTGGCGACAAAGCAAGGGGAGGAACTTGCAGGGCCTGCCCTACCTTTTTTGCTTCCCCAAGCAAAAAAAAAGGGGGGGGGGGAATTGTGCAACCCCAGAATTGGCCGGCATGCTGCCCTCTTACAAGGTGCCGCCTCAGGCACGCGCTTCCTCGGCTGGTGCCTGGAGCCGGCCCTGTGAACTTGTGCAAGTAAGAAAACTGGAAGAGTTGCTGTTTAGCATTGCTTCAGAAAGATAAGGGTGGAAAGCTGCAATGAGCAAGAACTGTTGAGATAAGCAGGCTACCAAGAGGGAACATGAATAAACAGAAAATAACCATTGGTGGTTGATGTATGCAATGGGAGAATATAGATATTTGTCTTTAAGCTGCTTGTTTTTGAAGATCTGCCTAAGGACTGGGGTCCCTCCGCCTGACTACAGTCTTCCCTTGCAATTGCTCATAATAAAAGTGTCTCCCACTTGTTGCTAACAAACGCAGAGTGAAGACTTGTTTTCTTCCACAGCAGTAAAGAGAACACAGGCCTCCTGACACAGTCTGGTGCTCTAACTGCTAGGCTATGTGGCCCCAGATCTTTGAATCGTCTCTCTCTTGCTACTGGCACAATCTCTGTTTATAATCGCATCCAGGCCCAGGTATCAGTTTTTAATCTCAATTCTAACAAGAGTTTCAGCCCTGCCATTTTGTTTGTTTGCTTTGCAATATTGCCAAGCGTCTGATGGAAATATGTCCTGATATAAGGGTGGAAAGAATCTGTTTGGTCCCACTGCTCTGGTGCCCTGGGAGTGTTATAAAAATACATGACACACCTTGGATTAATTTTTTTAAATAAGTGTGAAGAGAGGTGTTAAGGTCAAGCTGAAGATTTCCTGTCTTTCTTACTAGCACCTCCTGTTGGCCGGTTCATGGAGTGACATGGCATCAGTTAGGGAGAAAGCTGCTGCACCAATCAAAGAAAAGTGATTGGATGGCTGCTATTGAATAGATGGGATAATTAGGGGAAAGGGCAAAGCTAAAGAGTGCCAGGGAAATCCTACTTATATTGGCCCTTAGGCCAGGAGCAGAAAAAATGTGGAAGAGTCAATATTTGAGGAAGCCAATGTTCTCAGCTACAGAGGAGTGGGAGGGGGAGAATTCCACCGCATCTAAAGTGTAACCAACACTTCGTCTGTGAAATTCTTTCAACCAAATCCAATGCAGATGGTGCAATGAATGATATATTAAAGTACAATTAAATTACATATTGTCTCATGTTCACTGAGGTTTTGTGGATGTTTCTTATAGTCAAATGTGGAAAAAACTTTGTATGCCCACTGTGCCTGGTGAATCCTTTCTGAGCCTTAAAACTCCAGGGAAATGGCATGACGAGTCTGATGCTAAGAGCCTCCTATGAGCAGAACTCCTGTTAAAGGGTGGTTCTACATGTTGGAGAGCATGCAAAATCCAGCCCTAAAGTTTGCACTGAGCCATGCTCGTTATTGTGAACAACTATTGGCAAGTGATACACAGGAGGGCAGACTAGATAGTTTGTGGTCCCGTCTAACCTTTACATCCATTTTAGGACTAAACCGCTTCCGTTCGTTCAAAGTAGGTCCCTTCAAAGGGCCTGGTCCTGTATTGTGCAGGAATCAATGGCAAAGCTCCCAGTGGCTTTTGGTCCAAAGCTAATATTGGACCCACGCCTGCCCTAACTCCAAACTGGCAGATGCCACCAGCTTGGTTGTCTTCATCTCCTGAAGTAACATAAGAATGGCCATACTGGATCAGACCAAAGGCCCATCAAGCCCAGTATCCTGTCTTCTGACGGTAGCCAATGCCAGGTGCCCCAGGGGGAATGAACAGAACAGGTAATCATCAAGTGATCCATTCCCAGCTTCTGGCAAACAGAGACTAAGGGACACCATCCCTGCCAATCCTGGCTAATAACCCCATTGATTTACCTGTCTTTTTTAAAATCTTGTTATAATCTTGGCCTTTACAATATCCTCTGTCAAGGAGTTCCACAGGTTAACTGTGCATTGTGTGAAAAAATACTTCCTTTTGTTTGTTTTAAACCTGCTACCTATTAATTTCATTTGGTGACCCTTCAGTTCTTGTGTTATGAGGAGTATATAACACTTCCTTATTTACTTTCTCCACACCAGTAATGATTTTATAGATCTCTATCATAGTCATCTTTTTGCCATGCTGAAAGGCCCCAGTCTTATTAATCTCTGCTCATCTGGCAGCTGTTCCTTACCCCTAATCATTTTTGTTGCCTTTTTCTGAATCTTTTTCCAATTCCAATATATCTTTTTTGAGATGGGGTGATCACATCTGCACATAGTATTCCACAAAGTGGAAAGCAGAGCTTAAAGGAATTACCACATTGGACAATGCTGATTCTGCCTTTAGTGGAAATAGCACACTCTGGAGAGGATACTTTCCGGGATGATATTAAACCCTTAACAGCCCCCGCTGGTGTGTAGTGTCCACGGAGAGGTACTGAAAAGTGATTGGGAGAAATATCTAAGGAGCAGCAGGTAACTTCAGATTTGACAGTTGATATTTTCTTACTTAAGTTTATCGTTTTCTCTTACTCAGTGGCAGAAGAGTGCTGCTACAACAAAAACTCACTTACAAATGTAGCTTTCCCTTAACTGTAAAGAACCCAATCAGACAACAAACCCTAGCCAGATAAAACACCCAATGAAATCAATGGGAATTTTGCTCACATACTGTAACTCTACAAGATCAGGTCCGAAGCAAAGTCAGCTTTTTCTCTGATTAGGGCTTGGTAACCTTTCCTTTTTCTATGCTCTTTTGATACACATCTCAAGAGAGGAATGATTCATTCTGTGGATTTTTGTAACACTCTGATATCTGTGTTGTGGTTTGTGAGAACTATTTATATACTAAAAATCACACTTTGCTAGTTTGCTAGTCATCTAACCATTAGCAAGTAGTAAATAATAGTCACATATTTTCAAACTGGAAATGCAATAAATACAGGAGCTAGTTCTGTTCCCACTGAAGTAAATGGGAATCTTTTCATTGACCTCCAATGGGAATTTGATCAGGCCTGAGATGAAGACTCAGAATGAGGTATCAAAACACACAGAAGAAACAAGCACTTAATAGCACTCATTACAGATGCTGTACCAAGTGGGCCCAATCCAATGGAAAAGCTCTCAGGCCTGAACCCACAAAGGGACTTAGGCATCTCTCTCAGGCCCTAGGACTATTTCAGTATTATCCAAAGTGGAGCAGTCGTTGGGCCAGAGAGAAAGCAAGAGAATGGCACCATAGGCTTGTGGTTAGGGCACCCTCGTGGGTGGTAGAAGACTGTGGTCCAGTCCCCCTGCTCCAATCACTCTTCCATTATTTATCCACCATGTAGCAACGTCAACAGGAGAAACTGAGGGAGCCCCACATCAGACTCTCCTCTAGCTCAGTGGTTAGAGCAGCCTCCTGAGAGATGGGAGACCCACTGTTCAAATTGCTTCTCCTGAACAGGCAGAGGAGGGGAATTGAACATGAGTCTCCTACATCGCAGGTAGGTGCTTTAACTACTGGATGCTGACAGCATCTCCTCCTCTAGCTGGATGTCCAAGAGGACCCGACAGAGGGCAAGTCTACCCTACAGCGCAACTGGACTGATGCAGCTGCACTGCTGTGGGAGAGCATCTGCTGCTAACATAGTGCCGGTGTGGACAGTGCTTAAGCCAATGTAACTTACGTCACTCCGTGGCCTTTTTCACACCCCTGAGCACCATAAGTTAAATCTACTTAAGCAGTAGTTTAGGCCAGCCCTGAGTGGGTGGTCTTTGAGCACGTCACCCAGATGGGGCCCCACAAAATAGGTGAGTGAACACCTGTCTTCCCCGGGTTTGTGAATTGTTCTGGGGCTTAGGCTGCAGATAGGTGTCCGAACATCTAGTGAGGGGCGGCAGTGCACATACCCAGAGACAGGAACTTAGGCTCTGAGAGAACTTTCACTGCAAGAACATCGGTCCTGAGTCGGTTTAGGTATGTCTAGGGTTTGGCAGGAGTCTTGTGGATGGCAATGGAGCCTATAAGTGGGACTTTGGTGCCTAAACCTGAGAGTCAGGCACCTGGCATTTAGGAACAGGGCCTCATTCATTTCCATGATAACGGAATCAGTCCCCATTTGTGTATGTGCATTCACACCATATCGTAAAGAGTCAATTGGCATGAATTGATAAAATTACACATAAATTACAAGTAGTGGAACTCAAGCAAATTATGCCCATCTCCCCAAACAAATTCCGACAAAACTTTTATACCCCCTCCCCCACCATTATGTATTTTGTTTCTGTTGCCTTTTAGTAACCAACTTTTTTATAATTGGAGCATTTTGGTATTTTTCAGTTCATCTGTCTCAGGTAAATGGAGGTTACCTTAAATTACCATATACAAAGTATATGAACTATAGCCTAGACTGTTTAAATGACTCTACAAATAGCTTTTCTGCATATCAGAGGGTCATGATTTTAGGGCTCACTCTAACTTTGTACCCTTAGCCTGAAATTCCTGCTCTCATGGGGGCTTGCCTACATTTTCAGCACAGCAATGGCTCCCCTTTACTTAATGAAAACACTACCTATGCCAACAGGACGGCGTCTTCTGAAGGCATAGATACCCCACCTCCTCAAGAGGCAGTAGTTAAATTGACTTTTGTGGCTTTTTTTTAAAGATGACTTTAAAAGTTGCTCCGAAGTTTGGAATATTAAAATCCTGCTTGAGATTAGGGAGCAGAATGCTGGTGAAGCACTTGAAGGTGTGAAAGAACAGCATTTTTGTTAGTCTTTAAGGTGCCACAGGACTCTTTGTTGCTTCTGCAAGCCCAGACTAACACGGCTACCTCTCTGATTCGTGAGCATTTTAATGGTTGTAGAACGAATGGGATTCTTCATGTAGCTATCATTGCCACCTATGTGATATAATGTTTATGGGATGAGAAAGAGCGTTTTAATTTTCTTAATGTTGTTTAATTTGTAATATATACAGCTGGCCTTAAGCATAGGCAAAGGACGCAGTCACTTGGATTCTTATGTTATTGAAGCACTGGATTTTCCCCTCCAGCAGCAGATGTAGAGAGGAAGCAATTTGCCCTCAGAATTGCCCAGGGGCATACGAAATTCTTGTCCTGATGCTTCCCCATCTGACATTTTTTCTGTGTCCTACTTTTGCATGGAATCAAGCAAGGCTAGCCCCGGTGTTGTGTCATTATTTTAATCATTTTGGCTTTTACAGCCTTTGTGATAATGGAGTAATGAATGTTTATTGAAGTAAGACAAGTTGGAACCTACAAGCTCATCCTAAAATACAAAGGTGCAGCTGAAGTGTTTCAAAACCTCTTAGCCTGGGGCTCTGTGTAAACTTTTTTTTTTTTCCATCTTGCTTTAAAAATAGTCAGTTGGCATAAATTATCTGCTTCTTGGAACATTTGTGACTGTGCTTTCACCAAGATAAAAGTTTCTTCACTTCTTTCTGTCTTCGTTTCTCCTCTTTTCCAACGGGCTTCTTTCTGGTTTTTTTGTTTTTGTTTTCCCCTGCAGTGACAATACCATTTGTACCTCACTAAAATCCCACAAAAAAATTTAATTTCAAAAAAGTATTTGCACATCAGCATGCATAGTTGGTGTTGTTTTTAAATCGAACCATCAGTTAATGCTTTCATGGTCATTATGAAAAATAAGTATTTTAATTATGTGATTATTTAGCAACCACTGCAACATTTTCTTTTCTTTCATGGTGTAAGGAAAAGTATAATTAACTTCTGAGTGTTTTGGTTTGATTTAAATCAGAATGGCAGATGAATTCAGGGCTGCTGCAGTTATCTTTCTTTGGACGTTGACTTAGCCTCACCTGTTCATCTACTGCAGCATTGCTGTGGGGCCTGCTAACCTTGGGCCTGGTTGAGGTTAAATCAAAGCAGTCACCAGGGCTGGCTTTACCATGAGGCGAACTGAGGTGGCTGCCACCGTGCCAGACTTTGCGGGGGGTGGGGGCGCGTGCCACTAGGACACAGAGTGTAGAAAATTGTGTCTGCTGCTGGTGCCTATGTCTTCTCTCTGGTCTAGAGGCACAGAGATGGTGGAGTGCTGTGCTGGAGGAAGGAGGGCACCAGAGACCTTTCAAAGTTTTGGTCCAAGCGAGGGGGCTTGGGGCTGTCATTTGAGCTCCCTGCCTCAGGTGCCAAAATGTTGTGGGCCAGCCCTGGCCGTCACTACATCTTCCTGTGCCCATATCTTTGTGAAGAATTCTCTTTGGGGTGGGGCCGGAGGGGCTAAAGTTTGCCATGCTCCGTCTCAGCCTGGAGCTTCTCTACCTGTTCATTTTGCTAGTGGGTTTGAGGAAAATCCTTTCAGCCAGTTGGAGGGTGGCAGATAGTCCATCAGTGGCTATTACCCCTGAGGGGCAGGGATGCAACCCCAGGCTTTGGCTGTCCCTAAGCCTCTGACTGCCAGGTGCTGGGCCAGGAGAACAGGGGACGGATCACTTGGCAACTGCCTTGTTCGATTTGTTCCCGCTGAGGCATCTGGCATTGGCCGCGGGTGGGCTGCGGTCAGGGTGCTGGCTCGATGGCCTGACCCCGTAGGGTGGTTCTCAGGGTAGAGCTAGTCTGGCTCCAGCCTGTTGCTGCTGGTGGGAGGGAGGGTCCCAGGGGGTTAGATGAGGGGTTTGGAGGAAGTGGGGATGTTCAAGTCCCGGTTCGCTGCAGGCAACCCCCCGGCGTGAGTCGGGCGGGTGTGGCCCTGGGAGGGAGCCAGGCTTGGGTCTGCTCCAGCCCCCCGGGGAGCGGCGGGGCTCCGCGCCGGGAGCGGGCAGGCGCTGGGTGCCCGCCGGGTGGCCGCTTTCCCGGGGAAGAGCGAAGGGGCGGGCCCTGGGCCAGCGTGTAAGCGGCTAGCTCTGCCTCTCCGCTCTGACAGGCACGCGCGGCGGCCTGAAAAGGCGGCGAGGAGCCGGGAGGGAGGCACAGGCGGGCTCCCCGCGCCGCGCGCCTGAACCTCTCCGGAGAGCGACGCCGGCGGGCGCGGAGTCTGCGCGCGCGCGCAAGGAGGAGACACCCGCGCACACCGCTCGCCGCACGTGCAGCATCCCCGCCAGCCTCCGCCGCTGCCCGGCGCGCAGGGAAGGGCAACCAGGCGCCGCGGCGGGAGGGGACGCGCGCCCGGTGCCACCCTGCAGCCGCCAGCCCCGGGGCGGTGCCATGCCCCGGGCACTCGAGTCACTTCTGCCGCTGGCTCCCGGGCAGCGTGGGGGGTGACGGGACGCGCCGGGAGATGACCCGCTGAGGACGGTGGCGATCACACCCCCCCACGCCCACGCGCGGTTTGGAGGCTAGATCGTGCCTGGGGGCAGGGGGAGGACGCAGCCGCCGGCTTCCCTCGCTTCTGCCTCGCCGGGGTTCCCGGGCTGCTGCTCCCGCTAGTGGGTTTGCACCGGGCAGCGGAGCGGGGGGAAGGCAGGACGCCAAGGCACGGAGGAGGAGGAGGAGCAGCCAGCCCGAAAGATTTGCGGAGGAGAGTCCAAGGAGCGGGGTGAAGAACCGCGTGACGTCCAGTGTGCGAGGAAAGCCCCGAGCCAGCCCTGCGGGGGAGAACCCCCTCTCCCCCCTAAAAATGGATACATCGCCTCTCGTTTGGGGATTTTTAGCTCTGTGCTGGGCTGGATCCGGAGTGCTGGGCGAAGCAGGTAAGCCACCCAAAAGTTGATTTCCTCTGCTGCGCACGGTAATCATTTGCCTTTGAAAGCATGCAGGGGATGCGGCGTCCTCTCTTCCCGCTACCCAAGTCACCAGCAGCTTTGCTTGGCTAGAGCCACGACTCTCCCCCCCGCGGGCTGGAAACCCAACTTTTCTCTCCCCGGGTGCAGTGCGATGAGGTCTGGGTGTCTGTGTTTTGAAACACACTCACGCGGAGAGAGGCTTTGGCTGTGTTCAGATGTCACATATGGAATAAATCAAATGATTTTTTTTAAAGAGAAAAAAGCTACAAAGCCTTCGCCTTACAGTTTTCGGGAGATTGTTTTTTTAAATGTTTTGAAGCAGAACACATCTCCCTGGAGTCGTTTTATTTCCCCCAACTCAGCCAGAAAGGCATAAATAATGTATAGCCACTCGGTTGTAGCTACATTTACCAAGTCTAATTAAATAAGGTTTGAATGGGCAAGGGAGGAAAGCAACCTACTTTTTGCAGCTGAAAAAGTTTGTGTGTTTTTAAGACGGGGGGGGGAGGTTTCAAAAAACACCCCCATGGTGGTTAGCAGATGATTTTGTGCCTACTGTCTAATAAAATGCACCGCTCTGTAGCAGCTGGGGATGTGCCCCCCCCCCCCCCCCCCGGTGTCTGTGTTTCCAGGGAAAGAGAAGCCAGTGCATATAGACATTTGTATTAATAAAACAAACAGTGCGGACCTCGGCGGTCCAAGCAGCCCTGTGAAGTGGTTAGAAACTTTTCTTGCTGGAATTCGGTCCTAAACAGTTGCCAAAAAAGGGGGCAAAATGGGAGGGGGGGGTAGGAGGGGCGGGATGAGGACAACCTGGGGGGAGATAAGGGAAACAAAGACTCCGATCAAATTCCAAGCCGCTGTTTAATTCCTACAAGCGGTAAATCCATCTGGGGCTGCGCAGAGCAGCCTGGGGGGGCTGGGGAAATCGCCGGCGAAGGGCGCCCGGCGCCCCTTCTGCTGAACGCCGGAGCCCGGCCCGAGCCCTCTCCGGCCCCTGCACCGCTGGGCAGGGCGTGAAACGCGGCCAAGACCCACCAGGCGGGGGATGGGGGGGGCCCCCACAAGAACAAACAGAAACCTCCCCGGCCCTCCCGTCGATCGTTGCAATGTGGGCATCTCCGGGAAGCCGCTAGCTGGGAGCCGGGAGGCGGGGTGAGCCGAGGCGAAGCGAGCATTCCCCCCCCCCCCCCCCCGGCTCCGCGTTGAGACACGCGCCGGGTGTCCGGGAGCAGCACTAGTGCCTGGAGAGCGGAGCCACCCCAGTGTGCGGGGCCCCCCGGGCGTGGGGAAGCCGGGCGCGTCCTGGGGGCGGTGAAGGCCGGTTGAGGTAAACATGGTGCCGGGGCTCTGGGCTGGAAATTGCAGCTCGCCCTGGCCAGGGCTGCAGGGGGCGAAGCGCGCCGCCCTGCCCCGCGCTGTGCCCCCGCTCAGCCGGGTAGAAATGCAGCGGGCGCGGCGCGGGGCGCACGGAGTCCAGCCAGAGACTCTCGTGCGCCTTCCCCCGGGCCGGGGGCCCTGCGCCCAAAGCGGTGGGGGCCCGGGGGCCTCTCCCTCGGCGACCCCCAGGCGGCGCAGCCGGGATCGGGGCCGCAGCGGAGCGGACCCGCCTCCAGCCAGCGTCCGCCTGCCGCTGCCATGTTGCTCCTTCCCCTCTCCCGCCGCGGTCCGGCTCCCGCTGCGCCCCCGGCAGCCGCGGGGGAAACTCCCTCCAAGAGCGACGCTGGGGTTGGGATTTACAGTCAAAGCAGCCGGGGGGGGGGTGCCCAGTTAAAGCGCCCCCCCTCCGTCTCCCCAATGCAGCTGGGCAGAGCTACTGCCCGCGTTGGGAGCGAGGGGGGCAGGAGTGGCCACGCAGCAGCGCCCCGCGTCGAGCGAGGTCCCTGGTGCCAGCCTCGCCCTCCTTCCCCGGCTCCTCTCGTGTGCACGGGCAGCCTCGCTCCCACTTGGCATCGCTCTGCAGGGGGCGGCGGGGCGGGGCGCGCCACCCCAAGCCGGTCAGCTGAGCGCTCCGCCAGAGGCGCCCATTGACTGGGGGGAACCTCGGCCGGCTTCCACCCGCCCTGCCTGGGCCGGGCTCTCGGGAGGGGCTGCCCGCATTGGGGGCCGGAGGACACAGGCACCCCCCAGTCCGAGAGTGAGACTCTCTCATCCGCTCCATCAGCAGCGATTTCAGTTGCAAACGAGCCGGGGGATGTTGTTGCTTTTCCCCCGCGAAGAGGAAATTCTGGCCGATGCTGCTTTTCAGCCGACCGATTTCCCCCTAAAAGGTTGAGCAGGGTCCCGATTCAGCTCCCGCGCGCCGGAGCTGGGCTGAGCTCCTGGTCTTCACCCGCACCAAAGAGCCGGACCCTGCTTCGGATCAGTGCAGCAGTGGCTGGGCTGTATTAAGTGGTGCCCCTTTAAGGGGTAGTGTCAGGGTCGAGGAAACTAGATCGTTGACCCCAAAGGGAGGTGGACGGTCCTGCTGGGTTTCTTTTGCTATTATTTAAGGATCTTTTTTTGGGTGAATTTAGTGCTCATGAAAGGCAGGCAGGCAGGCAGGCAGGCACCGGCTTGCACAGCTCTGGCCTGACCCGGACAGGACACTTCTAAGGGAGAGTGTGTGGGAGATCACAGCCCCTGCCCCTTCGGCCCTTGGCCTTACTGAAAGGTCTGCCAATTAGTGGTGTGGGCCTCTGATCACTTAGGAAGTAGGCGGAGACTGTAAAGAATACATGGGCTGCAGGGAGCAGGCACCAGTACTGAATCACACACCCTTGCAGCGGAGGGACTAGAATACGGCCCTTCAGCTCCAAAACGAAGGCTTGTCCGCTGAAAGGAATCCATAGCTGATGATAGTAGTACAGTAGTTCTTTCCCCTATCCCTGGACAGGCCATTAGAGGGCAAAACCACCCCCACCCACTACCAGAGGGCAAATGTGACATACACCCTCCCTATTAGAGGGCCCCCCTCCCTCCAACTATAGGACCAGCTAAATAACTCAGAGGTTCTCAAACTTCATGGCACCGCAATCCCCTTCTGACAACAAAAAGGCACCTCAAGAGGGGAGATGGAAGCCTGAGCCCACCCAAACCCACCATGGGCTCCAAAGCCTGAGCCCCACCACCCATGGTGGTGGTGGGGTCAAAGCCAGAAGGCTTCAGCCCCAAGCAGAGGACCTGAAGCCTGAGCCCCACCACCCAGGGCTGGGGCTTCGGTCCCAGCTGTTTGGGCTTGGGCTTTAGCTCCGAGCCCCAACAAGTCTAAGCCAACCCTGGCGACCCCATTAAAGCAGGGTCGCGACCTACTTTTGGGTGCCAAAATTCTAAATCATAATGCCTGTGCCACCAAGCAGCTCAAATGATGCCCAGGTGGGGATTTCTGAGGTCTGCCCCTGACTGAGTTCATCCCTTTCCTGGACATCTCTCTCAGAGCAGATTTATTCCTGGAGTTTCATAACAATGCTCCTAAAGAAGACATTGATTGCCTTTGTTATGGGCCAGATGGCACTAAAGGACAGTTGTTTCTCTTGAAAAAGGTTGTGTGCAGAAATCTACAGGCCCCTCCTGCAAATTCTCCTGCTTTGCCTCACTCTCTGCCCCACAAGCCTTGCACTTCAAATTACGAAATGGGAAGACTTTGCTGTCTGGGAGATTCAGTGAATGTTACTGGAACGATGCATACTTCACTCTCCTATGCTGGCACAGACACCTCCGGGGAAAGGATTTTGTCACAGTATGAACAGGGGCATTTGGGGGGGGGGGAGGCTCTCTTGTTCGATGAAACACGTTTTCAGTACTTTCTCCAGGAACTGAAATTGGAAGGGTGTTTGAATTTATAGGGGTGTTGGAAAATAGCTAAACTGGCAACACACACAACTCTGATTCTGTTAGGTGCTGTGTGTCCTCATCTCCTTGAGCAGATACAGAATCAGGTTCCTAGAGGTGAAGGGCTCTGTATCCCATTACCATTTCCTGGTGCCATGCACTTCAATAAAAATAGTTGGGCGAATACCTTCCTCCTCTCTGTGTTTGCAATGAAGTTCTCATCCTGTTTGACATCAGGTGTTTTGTTGTCAAGGAAATGGTTGTGATATCACAGATACTGGAATATGACATCATTGTGTAATCCAATAAGAGAAAATAAACTGTGACAGGGTGCACACTGATTTAGATACAAGTAGTTTTAGTAATTAGCAAACACGGTAAGAAAAACATGTCAGAGGTGGATGGATTTATATTGGAAGTCTGGTGTATTTGAAAGCTTTCCCCCATTATGAAAGTCCCTCTTTAAGGTCCCCCAAGGGATGTAAATAGAGAGGGGAGAGATTTTTTAATAGACAATAATATGATAATCCACACAGAAAAAAACCTCTTACAGTCATTTTTACTGTAAGAGATAAACAGTGCAGCTGCCAATTTGTTTGTAGTCAAGCAAAGACTAAGATAACTATGTAGGGAGAGGGTTGCAGACCCTGGAAAGAGAAATCTGATAGTTGCACGTCTGTGTGTTTTTCATCTCCCCTCAGCTAGTTGCAAAAGCAATCAAGTAAGAAAGTAAAGGTTTTGAGTGACCCAAGTACAGAGTGATTCAAATGATGTTTATGCGACTCTGAGCAATGCTCACTTGTAAAGACTTTCAAATATTTTCCTAAAAGCTGGTATTTTTAGAAATGACTTCTGTAATCTAGCAGAACCAACAACCCACTTGTATGCACACACGTGTAGGCGGCACACAAACATTCATTGCTTCGCCTTTTAAAATCCTGTTATGCTGTTCACTGAAAACTTACTGGGAGAGAAAGGATTTTTAGACTAGGAATCCGGCAGTTGCCAGGAGCTTCATTGAAACATACGAGTATGTGCTCAGTGAGGGACTATAACCCATGTCAAAGGGGTATTTGTTTTTCTAACTTTTTTCTGGCAGAGAATTATCATTGCTTGTGGCGTCTGCTGTAGCGGGCAGACATGCTTTTCCCTAGAGGGCTCTCGGAGACACTTTCCATCTCCATCTCCCGCTTTCCCTCCTCCCATTCTATTTACTCTACGCTTTAGGTACATTGTGCCAGGCTCTGGGGGCTGAGCTCAGAAAGCAAACTAGCTGGAAACGGTGGCTCTCCCCCACTTCAACAATATGTCACTTTGTACAGGCCATTGGATTGGCTTCCTAACCGGATCTAGTGCAGTTGGGTTCCAGGACACAGTGGCCTTGTATCACGGATAGCTGTAGAGGAGAAAGCATCCTTCGCAGGGTTTAGGAAGCTGCCAGGTTCAGATAAGGATGGGATCCTATCCTGTGGGACCCCCAGTTGTATTAATAAAGAAAAATTAATTTTTAAGCGCTGGGATGGCTGCCAAATTATGTGACCTCTGACAGACCAGCTGCGCTGTACAAATACATCGTATATATCTGAACACCGGGATCCGACCTGAAGTTGAAATATTGAAGCAAGCATTTAGCAGTGATGGCGGGGGACATTTGCAGCAGTGAGAGAAAACTGCAAGCTGCTAAACTCCCTTCCATTGTGATGTGAAGGCGCAAAGGGAAGCTTCACATCTTGGGGTCTCCCACCTGGGGTCTCTAATCCAGAAAGCAGGGAAAGATGACAGAACGTACACACTGGGGAGTGAGGGGGAGGTGTGAACTGCTCCAGTTTTACCCTCCTCATACAAGAGCCCTTTGACACATTTCTAATTGTAACAAGGGGATAACTAGGTTATTTTCAAAATCCCTCTTCACACACACTGGTTGAAACTGTGGTAGCGGCATCCACCCAGATCAGGGTTGTTGCTAGCACAGTTTTGCAGTGCTTTGGGCTACAGGGGCATGGTTTTAATCACAGTCAGAATCAAAGGGTCATCTCCCAGAAGTCAAAGTCACATCAAAGTCTCAAGTTGTTCTCCAGACTTTATCCCTGTGCAGTGATAGACACAAAAACTGACTTCAGTGGGCGTTTTGTCTGAAGGAGGACGTCAGGAATGGGTCAAGATTGATCAACCTGTTTGGCTCCCCTCAAAACCAAGGACTCATCCCAGTAAGCCTTTATTCACACAAGTAGTCCAGCTGAATTCAATGGGACTGCTTACTTAAGGGCTTGGAGGACTGGGCCCCAATCCTGGCTGTTAAACAAAGACTTGATGTTTAAAAGTAATGTGCAGGTGCCCTGCTGTCATTTGGACTTCAGCTACAAATTTTGTTTTGGGGAAAGGATTTTCCTTTGTGCCTTTAGTTTTTTATTTTTAATGGTCTCGTAGGGCGGTTCCTTTTCCTAGAGGGATGCAGAGGAAGTGATCCAAGTTTCGTGGGGAGGGATCATTCTGAAGATTGCATTAGCTGGCATGCAGGCAAAGTGAACCCACATATTAATAGAGAGGGTGGACAGCACTGGAACCTTTTATCTGAATTGTCCCTTTCTCCTCGAGACTTGATGGTTCAAGAAAAATAGGACCCAAAGCTTGAACCACCCATGTTTTGGGTCTTTTCCAATTTGCCCATTATGGAGGCAAGACAAAAGTGATAGCTCGTATACAGATACCCTGCGCTCTGGTGATTCAGAACCTGGCTCTGAAACACTCTTGGTTTGGGTTTTGAAAACCTGGCCTTCTCTGGCCACCTCTAAATGATAGGGGTATGTAGCGGGGGTGGCCACCTGCTCCTGCCCCAAGGGTGTAAAACAGCCCTTGGAGGGGGTCGGGGCAAGGAGAAAGCTGGGCTGATTGGGAAGCAGCATCAGCTGGGGGCCACGCCCCAAACAGACCCAGCTGGCCCTATAAAGGGCAGGGAAGCCAGGAGCTGAAGGACAGTCCCTCTCTAGCCTTTGGAGAGGGAGGTCCTGACTGCTGGAGTTAAGCAGGGTACCTGGAGTGGAGCAGGGCTGGGGGAAGGCTAGAGGAGTTGGGGAGCTTCAGCTGGGAAACCCCCCAGGCTGCAGGGCCTAGTCTATGGCCAAATAGGCACTGGAGGTGCAGGGGGCAAGGTGGGTATAGTGGGTGGGGGTTCCCTGGGAGGGGAAACCCAGAGATCTGTTGGGGGTACTGCAGGGGACAGCCCCCAGGGAAAGGGGCACTGGGGTTCAGGAGGGACATGGAGCCAGTGGCAAGTGGGCCATTGGTCAGCAGAAAGTGTGCCAACACTGATTCCCTGGATGACCAGCAGGAGGCGCCGCAGGGGTGAGTCACCACACCCTGACAGGCTAATAAACCAATAGGCTTCCATGCCCAATGCCATTCAATTTTGGCATGGAAGCCAAGGCCATTCATTTTCACTTTGCTTGTGTTTCTTAGAGGGATCCCTCAGAACCTAGCCCTGGCCTGGAATTCTCTCTTCCGGAGCGGGGGGGGGGGGGGTATGGGTTGGGGAGGAGGAGAGAAACCTGTAAAAGAAACGTGTTCATATGCAAGCCACACCCACCCTTCCTTTCCTCCCTGACCGCTGAATGTGTGCTCAGCAGGAAACAGTGTATTTAAGGCATTTTCCAGAATGTGTAATAACTTCTGCTCTGGTATTAAGGTTTAGCAGTAGCTGCATTTGAGAGAGCCGTCCGAAAGACAAAATAGCTTTTGTCCAGCCAGGCTCTTAAATAATACCATCTCCTCCTGTGTCTCCATAAAAGAACCATGATCTAATCCAGAAGAGTGGGGGAAGACGACAGCAGGGGGATCGTGTCCAGTGTGGCGGTGCGTATTAGCATGCTACTGACACACCTGTTGGACAGCACAGTGCCGAATGCTCAGTGTAAAGCCATTTAACTTGCTCAGTAGTGTCAGCAGGTCCTCTGATAAGGATCCTTCTCCTTGGAGAGCCTGCCCCTGTGAAGGGGAGGAAGGGAATGGTCATTGACTGG
This sequence comes from Sternotherus odoratus, assembly GCA_032164245.1. Taxonomy (NCBI): domain Eukaryota; kingdom Metazoa; phylum Chordata; order Testudines; family Kinosternidae; genus Sternotherus; species Sternotherus odoratus. Next base: position 13,578,734 of record JAVMKO010000011.1, on the reverse strand, counting down.
ATGGAGATTGCACCAATACAGAAGTGTTGTGTTGGATACCGAAGGAATAAGATATGATCCTGGACGGCATTATGGGGGTGGGAGCGGTAAGATGTAGGATCTCCTTCTTGGCATTGCAGTAATAATAATAATTTCAAAGCTCTTTACACATGTATCCTAGGCGAATGCACGGTCCCTTCCTTAATTCATGGAAGTTAATTGCCTCTTAATCTTCTTCCATCATCCTCACACCAGCTGTTTTGCAGGGGGAAGATGATCACAGTATTTTGCTATATTATGTGTTCTGTGGCTCAGAGAATAGGGGACCTGGGTTCTACTCCCAGTGGTGCTGTGTGACCTTGGGCAAGTCATGTCACGCCTCTGTGCCTCAGTTTCCCCATCTGTAAAACTGAGGTTATGATACTTCCTGTGCAAGGTGCTTTGAGATCTACAGATGAAAAGCACTCTGCAGGCCCTAGATATCACTATGAAACAGTACTAGTCCTTTATGCAATTTCAGCTGCTCGGAATTATAATACAAAAACAAGTGGCAACAGATGCTGTTCCTTGTTGACCTGAAAGTTTTAATGTTGTTTGTTCCTCCACTCAAATGACTATTGGAGTAGCCATGAATTGTAATTCCAGACCTATCACCAATGGTTCCAGAATTACATTTGCAGTAAGGCCTGCAGAAGAGTGGACATAAATATAAACTAACACTATTAGATCAGTTGCCCTATTGGAATTGCATTTGTTTATGATATCCGATGACAAATAATGAGGTTAGTGCAGGTGGCATTATGTGAAATGGCTCTGATGTGAAATCTCATCAAAGGAACATTTTTTAAAAATGAAATGGGAATTTTTAAAGGCTAGGGGTCAGATCCTCAGCTACTTTGTAAATCAACCTAGCTGCATTGAGTTACACCAGCTGGGGTCTGGCCCTGTGATTTTCAGGGAAGAGTTTCTAGTTGTCTCAGTGTTAGGTTTCTATTTCAAGTTCCTCCCTGGATTAAGGCAGCAAGGAAGGGTGCAAAGACTGGAAGTTTTTTAATTTGTCATTTAAAAAAAAAAGTGAATATGATTTTTCCTTGCAAAAGTTCACAGGGAACAGTTCCATTTGATCAGTTACCAGGAGGCCACCATTCACTGCTGTCCAGTGCTAAGAAGTAAATATATTGTATCCCTTCCCAGTTGCCTTAGGAAGTGGTCAAACAGCTACATTCCTAGCTTGATGGATTGGCTCATTTCTTTTTTGCTTAAGCCCAGACAGAGATTTTATGAGGCTGTCTCGTGACAGGCTGAAGTCACTCTGAATAAAGCAAAATCCTAGTTCAGATCACAGACCTAGCCCTTACAATCGGCTTAGCTGTGGCTCTAGCATGAAATTTAGTTAAATGCTGAGTGCAGCTTGGAGGGACTCAGCTGAGATGGGGTGGCATCTGGGGAACGTCCTGTTTTATAAAATCCTGAAAAGTTTGTGTGTGTGCTTAATCACTTTGTGATCATCTTACAGAAGGCGCTGTATAGCTAAATAAGTCCTTTTACGTGTGTGTGTATCTGTATCTATTAAGTTGTTCAGGAAGCCTTTGAAACTTTATCCCACAACAGAAATCAAACCAATGTGGCACCTCAGTTAAATATGACCTCCACTTTTGGGCTAAAATAGCTAACCTTATTAACTTTCCCCTGTGGTGTGTCCTTCCTTGATAGATCATTAAGCAATGTTTAAATCAGAGATATCACATTTGTGGGGTTTTATCCCTGTTCATGTTCCTAGATTGAAAGCTAAGGATTTTATCGAATGGTGGGGTCTCAGATAGCACTGTGATGTGGAACCCTGTAAAAACCTATAGAGATCCATCTAAAGCACTGTGTATGCTGTTAATAATAATGAATCCATGTGGGTGTTAGAACACTCGTTTTTCCTATCAAGCATTTGCTAAAGTGCTTTAGTGAATGGGGATGGTTTGTGGAATTGGGGCTCAGGGTCTGATCCTGGGAGGTGCTGAGCACCCTCAACTCTCATTCACGTCACTGGGAGCTGAGGGCACTGTGCTCCTCCCAAAGGGCACTCAGCCGGTGGCAGGATCCCTTCGTTACTGAGCGATGAGTGGATACGTGCTGGCATGAAAAGGAGACTCTAGGGCAGGGGTTCTCACAACACATTTTTTGGTGGCCTCAGAGTGCAGTCTTGCCAGTGGCTGCCCTGACATTTTTTCCTAAAATACGTCATTAACTTGAGGAAAAACAAACAAATAGACACAGATACACATCGGAATCACTGTAAGTTATTTCTGTGGGGTTTTGTGGCCTCAATAGTACAAATAATTCCATGAAAAGTGATTTTTGTGTGTTCCTTAATATCACCTTTCACAGCACACTTTTTTCAGCAAGTCCCAGGACAAATTAAGCCCTAAATTCGGGGTCAGAGGGGAGGCAGCAGGAATGGGGTGATGGGGGAATGGACGTGGCGCCAGGAAGGCAGGGGGGTCCAGGGTGATGGGTGGGGGAGCCTGGGGAGGCAGCGGGGGCCTGGGGCGATTGGGGGGGGGGGGAGCCTGCATGGCTGGAGCCAGGGTCAGCACCCGCCGCTACATGGTCAGAGCCAGGGGCCGCACAGTTGAAGCTGGGGACTGGAGCCTGCTGCCTCATGGCTGGAGCCGGGGTCAGCAGCCAGGCCTGACTCCTGCTGTCACACAGCTGGACCCTGGGACCTGAGCCAAGGGCCAGCGCCCAGGGCCAGGGGCTGGAGGCCAAAGCTGAGGCCACCTGGCCAGAAAAGCCCTACAACCAGGCTCCCAAAGTCCCGCCACTGGAGCCTGCTGCCTAACCACCGAGCGCTACCAAGGTAGGTCGAGAATTCACCTTACTCCTGCAGCGCTGGGCCCCACGTGGCAGTGCAGGGCAGCGCATCCAGGAGCAACAGGAAGGGAGGGAGGGGAAGAAGCCAATAGTTTGCTCTCCCCGTCACCACCCAGGAGGCTGCGGGGTGGCTGCATTTGTGAAGCACTGCTTTAGGGCATCTCTCCTTTCTGCTGAACTCCAGAGGAGCAGAGATCTTTGGGCCTGGGAGGGAGGAGGGAGGGAGGCACGGGATGCAGTTTTCATGGCCTTTAAAAAAAAAAAAAAGTACGTAAAGAATGCAGCTTGAGGGGATGGAGTCCTGACCACCAATAAGCAACTACTCATCCTCCCCTCCTGTCTCTTTGCCCTCGGACAGGGATCTCACAGCCCGCTTCTCGCATCCTCCTTTCTCCCTGGCCGTGGTTTCAGGGAAGACTGGCTCTTTGGTCTCATTTATCCATAACTCAGATGTACTTGAGCCATACTCCTGACCTAGACAAAGCTCATTTTGTTTTCTGTGGGCCAGATGACCGACAAAGTTTATAGGGGCGGGCAGCACGGAAACTGGGCCTACGGCTCCATGCCTGGGCAGCCCTGATGTTTTGCAGATGCTCCCAATTTGGCTGCAAGGAGCTTTGACTCTCGCTCTCCTAGTACTCTGACATACACCAAATAGACTCAAAGGGCCTGAATGTTGCCCAGCTACTGGAATCTCCTTCAATCAAGGCATCGAGACTTGGTATGGAGGTACATAAACTCCCTAGATCATTCATATCTCCTGTATGTGTGCACATGGCTCTAGTTACACCCCCAGAGTCCTGTCCCAGCATGCACTGGGCTCAGCGAAAGGATTGTCTGGGCAGAAGCCGCCTCTTTGGTGGTTCTAAAGTCCTGGTCCTGACTTCACAAAATGTTACCTAGTCTGATCCTCACGCTTCGTGCAGGCAGAACTCCCACTGGGTACCTGGTGCCGGAACGTCTCAGCTCTGTCTCCTCCCTTGAATGGGTCAGAGAGCAGGAGTTGCTCCTATGTCATGGGCTGTTTTTGCATGAATGCATCGCAACCAAATATGACCCCGGTGAATCAAAAAGATTTCTGGGTGGTTTCTTGTTGGAAGCCACCAACTCTGAGCGGCTGCAGCATGTGTGTTTGTTTTGAAATGCTCCTCTTTGGCTAGGGTACGTTTAACTTACACTTGGAGTTGGCGTTTGCTTTTGCATCCAAGATCAGAGGATGCACTGAACCCTGCTCTTCTGATGTCAGCAAAATCCGGTGGGATTTAATTAGCAGAAAACTCATGCCCTCAGGAGAACACCCTCTCTCTCAAGATGTCACAGCATTCAAAGGCATCCGGGCACCCTCATATAATCCCTGGGCCCAACCATCCGCTTTGATCCACGTGTGTGATGCTTGCCATGCCAGCTTCAAAGGGATGCAGAGGAGGGGCTGATGTTGGCCAGTGAATTTCAGCAATGAGCGGTTTCCCCTAACATGCCCATGGGGAGATGAGGGGCAAGGATCTTGGCTCTCCAGACCCAGCTGTGCGGGGAAACCTTACAATTCTCAGGACACCTTTGGAGGGCTGGAGCCTTGGGGCTGGGTCCAATGTTTTTATGTGATGCTTCAGGCCTTTGGTTCCCACCATTACATTGCACAGTGCCCAGGGAGCTGTATTCCCATGGCCTTCCCATCAGCCTTCCAGGGGCCATTCCCAGTGTGGCGAGGGGAAGCAGCATAAAGTCATGCTGGGATGATCTTCCTGCCCTGGGGATCTGCGGGAGGATGATGCCCGGGAGAGCAGCTGTCCCTGCCCCCGCCAGAGCCATGGCAGCACTGTAGAGTTGGGTTAGAGGAGTTTCCCTGTGATTGAGGGCAGGGGAGGAGAAAGCCAGAGATCGGCTGTTTCCCCAGCTGACCCACCACCTAGCTCTAGCTCCTCGCCTCCAGCAAGCCTGGGAGGGAGCAAGGGAGAGCGGTTTCCAAACAGCGCCTTTAGCTATTGAGTGGCGGAACAAACCGGGCCCCTGGCAGTCCTGGCTAATATTTAACATTTCATTTTAATTTTATTAAGTGAATTTAAGGCTGGTGAAAGCTGCCAGAGCGTGCTGAAGACTGGCCTCGTCTATTTAATCCACGCAACATACACAGCTTGTGTGGCAGCAATGCCTGCTTCCTTCACCCTGCCCAGCCCACGTGCCTGTATGGACAGACTTAGGCTGGAAGGGTGGCTCAAGGCCTTGTCCACACACAAACTTGCACTGGTTTAGTTTGAGTGGATTCTGGGGTTTTGGTTTAAGAGTGTCTCATTTCTGTTTAGCTTAAGCCTGTGTAGCCCAGTGGGCTAGCTTGCCATTATTATAATCATTGCTTTGCATTTTATTCTGCTTTGCCTTACATTCAGCAGAAGTGCAAGAACCTGACAAGCCTGTATGCTGTAGGACATTAGCTTCAGCAAGTTCGCATAAGGCTTGAGGCCTCTGGATGTTGGAAAACCCATAGTATTTGGGGAGCTGAAAATAGAGTTTATGGGGAAGTTCTGACCACAGGTACATGAGTCAACCATAGAAGTGTCCTGGTAATGAACTGACTTATGTAACAGGTACATGAGATACATCTAAGGCTAGCCTGCTTGCTTGCCTATATATCTTTTCTTATAAGTTTCTTATTTTCTTGTGGGTTTGTGTTATTATAGGTTTATTTGTGTTGTTATAGCTTTATATTCGAGTATATTTCGGTTGTAACGCAAGAGGCCTACAGGGCACGTCCTGTATTTTGAACTAAGGCAAAGTTAGCACACATATGTTTGGACCTTCCACCTAGGGAGATGCTGATGAGCTACAGCATAAGGTCCATATATGGCTGCGACCTTTAACACAGAGGATGCATTGAAGTAGGTTGGCATAGGGGCACAGGTGCCGGCTTCTAATTTTCCCTGGGGTGCCCAACCCCTGCTCCAGTCCCAGGCCAAGCCCCCACTCCACCCTTTCCCTAAACGCCCACCCCTCCCCTGCCTCTTCCTGCCCCCACTCCACCCCTTCCCCAAAGGGCCCGCCTCTTCCTGTCTTTGCTCCATCCCCGCCCCACCTCTTCCTATCCCCTCCCCTGAGCGAGCCCACTCCCTGCTCCTCCCCCTCCTTTCCAGCACCTCCTGCCAAATAGCTGATCTGCAGCGTTCAGGAGGCACTGGGAAGGAGGAAGAGGAGTTGATTGGCAGGGGCCACTGGTAGGCGGGGGGTGGGGGGGGGGAGAGAGAGAGGGGAGCTGGGTGCCAGTGGGTGCTAAGCACCAGATAACTTTTCTCTGTGGATGCTCCAGCCCTGGAGCACGCACACAGTTGGCACTGATGCATAGGGGGCTTCCTCAGTTTATGGTGCATCCCACCTTGGAATTTGGAAATAGCTGAAAAAAACAGGACAGAAATAACAAATGTGATACCTACCCACAAAAGGCCATGGTAACCAATTGACGTATATGATAATAAGTTGAGATCACTGAAATACTACCCTATAGGAAAAAAGACACTTCAATATTAATGAGGTGAGGCAACGAACAAGGGAAAGGGGAAAAATCCGCTATTGAATATGCATCAAACATAACCGCAGCCGAGGGGCAGTAGGAGGAGGAGATGTAGTCCTTGGGAGGTGCCAGAATGATGGCCACTGGTGATGATGGGGAAGGTGATGAGGCTAACACGTCAGGTTGTTCTACAAGGGATGATGTGAGTATATGGATGTGCAGTATTGCATTCTGTAGGATCTGTATCTACCTTACTGCGTTGGGGTGTTTGTGACTGTGCTAAATGTATTAATAAACTGTATTTGTGAATATAAAAGTGTTCCTATCCTGTGAGGGTTGCAGTTATGTGCATCGAGGTTCCCAACTATATCATAATTTGAATAATACTGGGCCAGATCTTGGGGTAAGAATCTGTCAACCTTCAAAGTGATAACTGGGTATTCTTAAGTAATCAACATAATTAATACGTAATCTAAAGATCAGGCAACTTAATTGACTTAAACTAAATTGAACCAAGCCTGATCTTTGCTGAAATGCAAACACCCCCACAGCCTTTTGCACCAATTAAGCTGAACTCGCTTAAGATGAGGCTGTTATTTCAACACGGTATGGAAACTAGCCTTCAATTTTCATGCACGCTGGTGCTTGGCCGCTGCACTGAGGCTGCTAGCAAGGGGGTGACCATTCTGATGGTGCATTTTTGTGGAGAGGCTGTTTGTCCACTGGACTGAAAACCAGCGCCAAGTTATCTAGCGCCCCCCTCTCCCCCCCGGGGGAGCCATTCGATAATTTGGTCAGGCAGGGTTGCTTTAGGAGGTCTCATCTAGCTGATGTAATATCTGCCGTCTTAGTATCTAAGTGCTGATTATGGACCAGCTGTGGTGTATATACCCTTTGCAACCCTGTTTATTTCCACAGGGCTGCTAAGGGAGGAATGCCACAGCAGCCTCTGGCCCTGTTAGAGTAGCAAGGTGACATGTTCCAGCAGGTGAGGTGTTCTAGCAGTAACAAAGAGAAACATACTAGGGAGATCGACGACTGTATCTATGGAGCCAAAAAATGCAGCCCTCTTCCCCCCCCGCCCCCCAATCTGTTTTTTTGTTTCATTCAGTTCAATTACATTTTGGCTTTTAGACTGTAATCATAAATGGAATGTGGGTGTAAAACCGTCGGGCCTGATTCTGAACTCAGCTACCCGGTATAAATCAGGAGTATCGTCATTGAAGTCAGTGAAAAGACACAGGGTTAAAACTGGTGGGAGATAAGAATCAAGCCCATGGGATCAGTCATTCCCCCCCATCTACCTGATATGGGCTTACATGGCAAGGTGTGAACCCAAGATTTAGGGTGAAAGTAGATTTCTGCACCTCCTTTTATCAGCCAAGAATGAAAGAAGAAACATCAGATTCTGATGCCCATGTTCCCATGATGGATCTCCTCAATGCAGGAGTCGTCGTCTTGACTTTATTTGGGACTGCCTCTGGAATATTCATTCTGTGGGTCAGCATGAGTAAGGGCGCTAGAATCCCGTGACTAGCTGGTGATGCCAGTCTAGTGGGTAAGCACATTGAAAAAGCTGGAGAGAGGAGGCTGAGGAGTGGAAGGATTGAATTTGTTTTCATTGCTTCAAGATTGCACCCTTTCCAAGAAAAACAGTCTGCAGCTTGAATATTTATCTTCGTTGGAAGGGTGTAAGTGTGTGCAAATGATGTGTGGATTTTTATGGGAGGGTGTGGAAGTGTGTACATGAGTGAAGTGTGAATCACACATATATATCTCGGGGTCAACAGATAGGTGAATTCTCTCAGACGTGGGCCCGCCTGTGAGTCTGCCTATCTGTGTAAAATCCACATAGCCACATGTAGGCGCATGTGCTTCACAAGAGAAGGAAAGAGATCTGCGCAAGAATGTGCATTTGTAAATACTTTTGTGTTGAGCAAGCTCTCTGTGGAACAAAACCAGATGTTTTTATGAGTCCGGAGCACTTATCTGTTCTGTTGTGCTTTTTTTAGGATTTTGTTTTATTTGGGGAAAGGGAAAGTCTCAGTGATGCCCTTGGAGGTGCGAGGAGAAAGCTGTTTTTAAGGAGGAATATTGTTTAGAACATCAACAAGTAGAAGGGCATAAAAATAGTCCTGTTTTGTGGCAGAGGAAGCGATGACTCCCTTGTGGGGAAGACAGACCATTCCTCCTCCTTTGAGGAGGCTTCCTGTCACTATTGTTCACCGCTGGGTCTGGATGCAGCGCATGCTTTTTCTTCTGCCAGGGAATTTGCAGGGAGGAGGCCGTGGGTTAAGTTGAAGTGATGTCTTAAGACCCGTCCCACCTGGCTGCACGGTTCTCATTGCAGAAAGACTGGCATGGGGCAAGTCAATTGCTGGGCCGTGGTTTTCCTGCCAAGAGCTGGCACAGGAGCATACAAATTGGAAAATTATACCCTCTGCAGCCTATAGGACAGCTGGTGCACCTCGTTCAGGCACCCTAAGGCCAGCTCCTCAGATGGCATATGTCGGAGTAGTTCCATTGGCATCAAAGGAGTTAGACCAGTTGGCACCGGCTAAGGATCTTGGCCTTAAATCTTCCCAAAGGATCAGCCTATATTTCCAGTTGCAAGATGTTACAGAACCTGTATGAGTGCTGTCCTGCGGTGTATGCAGTGCACAGAGCACCCAGAGGAATGTAATTCAGTTTGCTTAAAGAGGCGCGGGAGTCACTTTCAGAAGGGGGCTCATTTGTGATGGGCTAATTATCTCTGCCTTTCTGTAAGACCTGGTGTAATTGTTCCTCTGGGCTAGAGATCACGCTCCCTCCTGTGCTTTGTCAATGAGTACAAGACTGTGCATCCCCCTTAAAGTAAACGGCCTGGCTCTGTTTTGTGATCTAATGCTGATGAGCACATCAGAACTGGAACAAGTGGAGGCAGCATGGCTTTAAAGTCTCACCGTCCGGCTTTAGTGCAGTGCTACATGGGCGCGTGCCCTTTCTTTCCCCTGTGCATTTGAACCCTTGACAAGCTGTGCATTTGTCTAAGATGGAAATGGCGGACACAATAATAGTGCCGGGCTGGGGAATGGCTGAACGGCACCTGGAGTGAAGAAGATCCGGTCCTGTTGGGTGGCTGCTGAGAGATAATCTATAATTCACAAGGCCTTGCCGCTTCATGCAGATGGTGATATTGAAGCATGACTGATGCCAGCGGCACAAACTCTCTGAGGCATTTCCTCCCCCCCCCCCCCCATCTTATTCTTTCCTCCTGGTTTGCCGTGGCTCTTAAATTAAAACCTTCCCAAGGCGAAGTGCTCCTGGTGCTGAGGAATTTCCGCCTTTACTCACACACATCCCACATTTTCAGTGGCGGGCGGTACCCTTCCCAAGTGTGGCTCCAGTGACAATTGAGGTCACTCGGTCCCTTAACGAGAGTGGTCTTGGGCTGGTTTATAGCTCGGGATGCAGTGAACACACACACATGCACTTGCTTCCACTGTGTCTAGTCCATTGTTCTAGTCCAGGCTGGGCGTGGCAGGGAGGAGGAAGTCTGTCTCTGACCCAGAGATCAGGCTACGGGAGTGACGTAACTCTTTATTGTCTGAATAGCGTCTGCCTCTGGGAAGGCCACACAAGCACTTTCTGTAGCCACTTGATGCTCTTGGTTTAGCATCATCTGGTTGGCAGCCCACATTGGATCGCTATGGAGCAGCCGTGGCAGGCAGTGGTGGCTGGTCTGCTGGGATTGGGGGAATCGAGGAACGATGCCTATTGGAGAAAGAGACTTTGTTAGGCATCTTTGTGTGTTATCAATTGACTATGATGCAGATTTTCCTCCCAGCGAGTAATGAAATAATAAATCAGATTTGTGGTGTTCAGAAGATTAAATGTTTTTTTGAAGATGAAATCGCCCTCTAGGGCCTGTTATAACCCAAAGCTGAAAGTGCTTCCTTTGCTCAACGTGTAATTGTTACCAGGCCATTTCTGGGCCACAAAACCACCATTGTTGATTATCGGAGTCTGTGATTCCAACGGCTCCGCTGGCTTGAAGTGTTTCAAGAGGAGAAAGACAAAACGGAGAGGAGAGGTACTCAGAACAGGGGCAGGAAGAAGGGAGTGGAAAGACTGCCTCGTGGTTTGAAAGCATGGGACAGGGAGCCAGGCAATTGGGGATCTATTCCTGGGTCCGTCATGTGTTTCCTGTGTGAACTTGGATAAGTCACTTAAGCCTCTGTACCTCAGTTTCCTTACCTGCAACATTAGGATGATGCTACTTCCCTAAGCTGCAGGGGTATATTGTGCATTTTCATCCAGCAATGTTTGTACAGTGCCTTTGGGGTTTCGATGGACGAGTGCCATAGAAAGCCTGTAAAAGAGTCAATAGAGGAGAGAAAATAAAGGCAGCTCCAAGTGATCTGATATCTCACTGCCTCTTCTTTAGTAAAGCTGTAATTGCATAGGTAGGAGCCTTTATGGTTCTTTTCTGGTCTGTCTAAAATTTGGTGCGTGTGTGTTTGGGTGGGGGAGAGGGGTTTGCTGTATATTATAATCGCCTTCACTGTAAGCACCCAGTAATTCGCTTTATAGTTGCAGACTGCGCTGCCATAGAGGCCTGTTAAACATTCTTTATCAGACAAACAAAGGCATAAATGTTAATGTTTTGAAGTTCATAGCCAGTTTCAGCCACTTGTTCCCTTGGTTGTTTTTGCAGTTCAGTCGTGTGGGGGTCGTTTGAATTCTAAGGATGCTGGTTACATCACTTCACCTGGATACCCGCAGGACTACCCTCCCCACCAGAACTGCGAGTGGCTCATTTACGCCCCGGAAGCAAGTCAGAAGATTATCCTCAACTTCAACCCTCATTTTGAAATTGAGAAACACGACTGCAAGTAAGAGCCTTCCTCTTCTTCTTTACTAGATCATCTGCTCCTCCTCTTCCTCTCTTAATCTAGAAACGTGAGGACCAAGCACTCCCAGAAACAGGAAACTGGGTGGTGGCCCCAGTCTCCAAAGCGTACCTTGTTATGTCACCCTCCTTCAGAGTAAGCAAGAGACTGGCTTGCCTTGTAGCAGGCTGTTGTGTGCCTCCAAGGGGGAGGATCTGAATCCCGGCCTTGGGTCTCTGATATGTAGCGCTCCTTGGCACATAGAAGGTGTTGGTTCTGTCCCCTGCACTGGTGCTGATTCTGCTACACTGGGTGAATTGTGATTTTGAAGGAGAGACCAGGAAGCTGGATGTCCTGGAATATCAATTAGCAGCTAGTAAATAATTAACCGCATCAATGGGCACCATTAAAGGCTGAATTAATGATGTGGTCTCTGTGGATTTATAATCCAGTATGTACCCTCTGGAGACCGTGACCAACTATTGGGATGTCTGAAATGTGGAAAAGTTTAGGGTCTCCTAAAATGGGGCTGATTCCGCAGTCTTTCCCACACACAGCATTCCCTTTGATTTATGAAAACATACACATATGAGACTCTAGGATTATGCCCACTGACACAAAATTATCAGCACGATCTTAGGTGAATTTTTCTGAAGATTGAAAATGATGGCACCCGAGCCTCCGCCGGTGTAAATCAGCATAGCGTCATTGGTTTCAGTGGAAGCACACTGCTTTACGCCAGTTGAGGACGTGGCCCATTATATACACCAGGGCTGAAGTTGGTGAGTGTTGAGGGAGTCGAGCACGTTGCAGGATCAGTCCCATGGACGGGGGAGGAGGGGAAGCAGGAACCCTGAACATGGACATAACTGAACACAGGTGATCTAAGCAAAATAGCGTGGGATGTGATCATGGTTTTATTGTTGTGCGTTTAGGCAGAGCTGCATAACTTACTGGTGGCTAAATGCAGTCACCCAAAACTCCTGGTAATAAAAATGTTATAGTTCCACTGGACTGTGACTCGGGAGACTTGGATTCTATTCCTGGCTCTGCAACTGGCCTATTGGGTGACCTTGGGCAAGTCATTTCCCCTCTCTGGGTGCCAGTTTCCCCTTTTGTAGAATGGGCACTGATCTCCCTTGTAAAGCACGTTGAGATCTACGGTTGAAAACACTATAAGAACTTGGTAATATTACCGTTCAGTATATAGCGGGGAGTGTGATATGGCAGTAGGAGTTGAGTCCTGGTTCTGACACTGACTCGTTCTGTCGCCTTGGGCAGGTCAGGGCCAATATTGCACAAGTGCTTAGCGCCCACAGGCAGCCCCAGCTTTCAGAAGAACTGAGCATGTTGGAAGCGGAATGCTTTTGGAAATCAGGTCCTTCTAGCTGTCTGTGTGGGAGCTGAGCTCCTTTTGAAAAGCTGTCCCCAGCTGCACTTGAAAATCTGACCCGGAAGCTGTTGCCCCACATCCTGCCTGTTTTCCCATCTGTAAAATGGGGATAAGAATGCAGTTGTGGCAGGTACCACCAGCTGTCCCTATTACCGCTTGTTTCCCACGTTCTTTTTCATAGTGTGTGAGCAATTTTGTAGCCTTAAAAGAAAGGTTGGTGTTGGTACTTTTGGCTGCATAAGACTCTAGGTGGGGGGAGCTGTCTGTAGTGGTCTCTGATTCGAAACAATTCTTAAGGCAGAGTTGCTCCCTAGGAGCCAGGTGTCAGTGCTGGGCGGAGAATGCTGATGTTGGGGATTGCCTGCATCTCTGTTCTAGGACTGGTGCATGTGTGTACATAATGCAAATTACTCTTCTGGAATATATCTGGACCACTGATTCCTCCTCCTCCTTCTCTGAGCTGCAAGGGCCTGGATGCCTGCTTCAGCTCCATGGGAGTGCCAGACTGGTTTCAGAATGGGATATTGGTGTCAGAAAGGGGCACTAAATACGTGTTTAATTCCTGGGAAGGCTTAGTCAGATCGCTTTCTGAAACCACTGCAAAGACGTTTCTCCCACAGTGCTGATTATTTTAATTGTTTTCTCTATTTTGGAGGGGGGGGGTCCGCACATCTGTTCAGTCCCAGCTTTCTTTTTTTTAAGCTGTGTCCAGCCACATTAGGAAGTAACTGGGCCTTTCCCCCATCATGAAAGGAATAATTTGGTGCAATTGAAGCCCTCCAAGGCCTTTCTCTCTCTCTGCTTCATCCCTGCGCCAAAGAAGCTCCTTAGATCGGAAAGCACTTCAAAACAAAGAAAATTGGCCATCTTCGGTTGTTTTCTCCTCCGGTGTGTTAGTCACAGCCAGGATCTTAATGCTTGTAGGGTGGGCGCTTTCGAAAATAAAGCCTGGAAAAAGCAGGCCCCGGTCTGGGCTGCCCTTCCGAAGCAATAATGCAGCAGTAAAGCCGGGAGCAAAAGGGGAGAGGGAAAGAGAGCAGCTCTGATTAAGACCAGCCAAACTATTAGGAAATAATTGTAATAGCCTGTCTGCTCAGCACGGCGAGTGCAGCTGCCGTTTTCCTACTGCTGCAGTGGGATTGGGGATCTGCTATCTGAACCGGGAAGCGGGATCCCGTTTGAAAAGAGCAGGCTGCTCTTGTGAAAGGTTGCCATTCTGTCACATTGCATCGCGTAAGCCATGCAGCCCTGCTCGTGCCAAGTTTTATTTTTGATCTCAGAGGAGACTTGACCCGGCCGCCCATAGATGAGAAATGAAGATTAGTCCCAGTCCCCTGGCTGTTCTACCCAGTCCTTCGTAATTGCCATTTCTCTGTTCAGTCTGTGCTGTCTGCTTGGAAAATCCAACTCGGGAGCTTCAGTGTTGTGTGAATCACTGCATTCAATAGCCACCTTTTCCAGTCACGCCCCACTTCCCCAGCAGCATTTCTCTTTGGGTGGTTAAAAGCCCCTTCCAGAGATAGTCTCCTGAAATCTACCATCCACTGCTCTGCTGAACTAATGGTGCTGAAGGATTAGACTGGGCAGAGCTGCCTTTGAATTCCAAGTCTCTTGTGTCTAAACAGGGTGGAAGCAGACTCATTTCACATCAGAGTGGAACAGTCTTGCTCCCACTACAAACAAAAGAACCTTTCATTTGAGTCATAATGGCTTAACCAGGAAAGCGTTATCTAAAAATATACAGACATAAAAAACAGCCCAGCATGTTTTTTCTGTTGACTTTTTCTGAACATGAAATGTAGTTGAATTATGAGTAACCTCCTGGACATGCTTGTCTCTGGCTGTGATGATTTCACATGCAGTATTGGCTTCAACAAGAGTACTTGTAGCCCCCTCTGGTGGTGTCATGCCAAACAAGACACATATCTCAGAGTTTGGTCCTTGGGAGAGGTGGCTCTTCAGAGAGCTGGCCGAATGAAAACCAAAGATGAGCCTGGACCATAGAGTTTGGATCTTCTCCAGAATGGGTATGGTGGAAAGTACTCTGGGAAATTCATGCACGTTTGCCCTTATATGAGGAGAACAGAACTTAAAGGAACAGTGCTCCCACTCTTGTGCTGACCTGCCCATAATTTAACTCACCTTACACCTGTCTCATATTTTCTTTTAAAGCTGTCCTGCTGATCCTGCAAAATCTCAGTTCCCCCAAAGGAGGATAGCTTCATTGACTGATAGCCACATTCTCTGCTGCTGATTAATTATTTGCATTGCAGGGGCACCTGGTGTTCCCAACCAAGATCGGGACACCATTGTGCTAGACCGTACCCACATTGAAGGGGAGACAGTCCCACCCCCAAAGAGTGGATGCTCTACAAGACACACAAAGGGTGGGAGCTGAAAGAGAGGTGATGTGTCTTGCCCAGGGTCATATAGTTCGTCAGTCAGGGAGCCAAGAGTAGAACCCAGGGCTCATGGCTCCTAGATCAACCAAAACACATCTCCCTTGCTACTAGACACCACTAATAACAACCATGTTGCTGTGTGTTCCATTGAAGCTGTGGGTGTTCTGATGTGGGATGGGATCCCATTAGACACCAGAGTCTAGTTAGCCTGCAAGATCTCATTGTGGTTGCATGAGCCTCTCTCAGTATTTCTAGAAAGCTGGGCACTGAAACAAGCACACACAAATATTCTGCTTTTTTAGCTGAGTCCTATAGATTTTAATATCCCATATCCTCACAAGAAGAGAGCAAGGCAGAGAGTCAATGCAAAGTGGGTGTGAGTGTCCACAAATCCCAAACCACAGCTGGCAATTATAATTTTAGGCCCTGCACCCTTGAATAGATCCCTTCACAGACGAACATAACACTGCAAGAAGTCTTCCTTCCATCAGCAGAGGTTAAAGAGCAGACAAGACAACAATTATAGGTGACTAATTAGTAAATGTTTTGAAAAATATGCAGAATTAGCTCAATAGTAAACATTTTAGAAACAATGCCATTTCCTTCTGAATTGGGAAAATCCCTAGAAAATAGAACTATGTCAATAACGTTAGAGAGAGATGTGTTTTGAGGGGACGTAGTGAGCAACTTTACTGGATCTTCTGTGAATGAAACAATGGGAAGGGTTCAAGTTTAACCATGAAGGGAAGGGAATCCTAGAGGAAACATTCGTGAAGGCATTTGGTTGCTTGTAGGTTTATGGGCTGGACAGGCAGAAACAGTGTTTTGAGCCAGAGCTGTTCAGACATCAGCACTGTCTGCAATGGAATCTGTGGTTAACGTTGAGCACACTGTAATCTAATTCTGCCACCATCCCAATCCCCATTCATAATCCCTGGATAGGTGGGCGCATTGGCCAGAACAATCAACAGCAAATAACATTTAAACATTTCATTAGTCTTCAGAGTTAACACCCACTGAATGGAATGGAACAACTCACCTGACTCTTTGAGTTATTGTGGCCCATTGACTGTCTACAGAAGCATGCAGCCAGCCCTGACTCAGTTTGTGCTTGTGTTCTCAGTCGTAAATCCTTAAGGGACAGTTTGAATGCTTTAGGCACTGATAAGGCAGAAGAAGTGCTGCTATGGTTTATCCCACCGCACTATTTTACCCAGCCCGCTGGGCGCAGGAAAGCCACGATTTGATTCTGTACAGTGTGTCCCTGTTGGAACTGTTAGAAACTAAGGGCCAGATTGTGGCTTTAGACATACTTCTGAATCGCCGCTCTTCCCCCGTTTCATCCTGGCACCTGGGGATAGTGATTTACTGCTAGCCTATCTCCTCAATACATTATTGCTCACCCTGCACTGGCTCAGAGGAGGGGACAGAACCAAGGCACTGGTCACCTATTGCAGGGAGGGAGCAGGCAAATGATTAGTCCTGCTTACTCACGTACACCTGTACCCAAGATCCAGACAGCCCAATGGAGGGATAAGGGGGATTCCTGCTGCCCGACACAAGCATGTGCTTCAAGTCACTCTCTAGCCCGGCGGTATTTCTTCTGTATTTCCTCTTCTCTCCTGTATTGACCAACCTTAATGAAAATCCAATGTACAAGTAATGAAGCAATCTCATTAAAACAAATGGACAATAACCACAAGGAGTGAAATACTAGTGACTGCGGGTCAGCATGACTGGGTTCTGTTGGCGGCAATGCTCCAGACTTGCTGTTTAGCCTTGAGAATATCACTCATCTCTTCTTTTTGTGTCAATTTCTCCTTCTACAAAATGGGGATAATAATGCTTACACATCTCAGAGGATTGTTATGAGGATTAGTGAATTATTACTTGTAGGGACCTTGGAGGCTGTATTAAAGATGCCATATTTATAAAAAAAAATATTCTTTAAGGGCCTGATACAAAGCCTACTGCTATCGGTATAAGCCTTTCCACTGACTTTTAGGGGCACTGGATCTGTCCTTTAATGAGATTCCAACTACCTTTGCTGCATTTAGTTTCTTAATTTACGTTATTCAGACATTTATTTATGTATGGGAGAAAGGAGGGACTTGCAGTTAACCTCTAAGCCTGGGAGTTAGGAGATCTGGATTCTATTCCTGCCTGCTGCTTCCATCTTTGGCTTTCTGTGTGACCCGGGGCAAAGCAGTTTCCTCATCTGTAAAATGGGAGACCATATTTAACGCACAGCTCGCTCCAAGCATAAGGAGAGTTGGAATTCCTGCAGATGAGGGAATTCTGATCAAAAGGATACCATGTCCTAATAACACACAGCATCAGGTCAGAATGCTAAGCACTGCACACATTGCTCATCTGAGGACAGAGGCCAAGAAGTCCCTTTCTGACCAGAGATGAGTTTCGCCATCAACTGTGAAATCCGCAATAAACAGAGGCAGCAGAATGCAAAAGGGACACTGGAACCACAGGAGATTTTTTTTATTCTCTAACGTTGGCATTGACCTATTGAATTAAATGAGAGAGATTAACACTCAAAATGTATTTGAAATGCAGCTGTTGCACAACACATCAAGTAGCAATATAATAACACACTGAGTGTAAATCAGTTTGCTTGCTATGCAATTCCAGATGGGCCGATGAGAGGTATGGCCTACAGTTCATGACTAGCTCATTTTAGACACACTACATATCAGTTCGAGCATACCCTGTCAGGCCTCAGTCTGCTGGGTTAGTAGAAAAATCACTACAAATGGCAAAGAACTTGATTTTTTCTCTTTAAAGAGAGAAGCCCTGGGAGATTCATGGGATCCTTACAGAACATTGTTAGACTATTGCAATTCGGGGCTTTTATTTTTTTAATAGAAAAAAACAACTCAGAGAGATGAAGGTTGCCAATATCTACTAAGCTTCTTGAGCCAAGCCAATTAATCCTGAAGTAGTGGGGAACCTATCAGGACAAGATCCTGTACCAAGGATGTCCGAGAGTGACCCCTCTTGCAAGTGGGACAGGATTACCTGCCACAGTCGCCACTCAGGGTCAGTCCTACGGGAGGAGCAGAAGATCCCAAAAGAAAACCAAGGAAGAGAGTGACTGTTTCTTGAGGACATTCAGAATTCTCCGTTGCTGACACTAGGAGCACAGGCACTGATAGTGAGCAACACCATCTGCAACAAACACAGACTGCAGTCCACAGACCCTCCTTAGTGCTCGCACAGGACATTGTAGGAGGAGCTTCCATGAGAACAAGAAGTGGCCAATGCATGAGAAATTTAGTGGGATTTCTCAGAGCAAGTAGTTATTGACAGACATCCAGTGAGAGCTAAAATGTCAGGGGGTTCAAGGCATCTGTCCTGACTTCTTTCCTAGGACGGCTGTTTGATTTGTGCATGCCAATGTAATGTTTTATTTCCATTTTTATTAAAAGGGGAAGATATAACAGTAGCCCCAGGAGTCGGGATACTGGTCCTGACATTTACTAAGGGTGTTAATCTTTGGTAGTCTTGACCTGTGGCAGGTGGCTATCGACAGGAAATAAATACTGGTCCCTTATCAGCACGCCTCTGTGTCATGTGATTATTACAGGGGCAAGAACCCACCAGTATCCTGTGTTTGCTGTAGCTAGCTTAAAATTATTTTGCTCCATTTGATTTCTTGAGCTTCCCTTTGTGATCATTGTTCTTTCTGATTTTCCTGACATGCCCCTTCTGGTTTCAGGCAGGTGGTCAAGTAGTGAGACATCTTGCTGTCTCTTTAACTGTGGCAGCTTGGGATACCCTGGCCCTCCCAGCCCCCTCCTCCTTCTCCCTTTTCATCTGGAACCTGGAGATGTGAGGGCCATAGTAATAGAGTGTCAGAGGAAGTAATTGATTCCTCACACACACAGAGAATTCTCTTGCCTTTAGTGTCAATGGAGCTGAACCAAAGCCTTGGAGGGTGAGAGAGGCTTGTAACTCTCTCCCTGGCTGAGTTGTCAGGGCAAAACAGACACACTGCGGGAGACTGAGTGAGAGAGTGAAACAAAGAATTGTTTTAATAGTAAAGGAAAGAAATATCTGTGAACAAAGTAGCAGGGCATTGTTTGTGGGGGGAGCAGGGAGATTTCAGTTGGTAGATTATAATCACCCTACTTCCAAATCCTCCCTCAGCAAGAGGAAATATATCGATCCACTTCACATTCCCACCCACTGCTCCTTCTGCTTTTCCCCAGGTTTGTTCCTCTCGGGCCTTGCTTCCATTAGACTGTTTTATCTCTCATCGTTCCTGACAGGTCGTGCTTCGTGATGCTGACAGCAGATGCTGTACTCACGTGGTATGTGACCCGGCAGCAAACATGTTTATCTCTAGTCTGCACTAGTTCTCAGCCCGGTGCTAGTGTTTGTGGAGCAGTGCTCATTGGGAATAGTGAGCAAGAACATTTCTAGTGTAGACACAACCGTTTAAGGAAGCTGCAGTTTCAAGGGTGGATTTCAGCAGGCACAAGAGATTTCTGCTGTAGGACTATTGAGAGGGACACGCTTTCTCCTCACTGCAGATCCTATCCTCATCAAGCCTCTTCTCCGGTGATCTAGACCCCTGGTGTACTTGCCTGCTTTCAGATGAATGGCCTGTATTTCTAGCTGGTGTGCAAAATTAACATTTGAAAATTGTACCTAGTCAGGCCAAACTGCAGGATATTTACCAGACAAGTCAGGATGCTTTTAGCATCCGAGTCACCTTGGCTTGATCCATCCTAACTGGCTGGGATGTTCAGGTTTATATTCAAATTATCAAATACATGATGGTGCTTTAGGGTACGGTGGAATATAGTAAGTGGCTTTCCTAATGTATAGACATTGTCAATAGCTCAACCGGTCCAGCTCCTAAGAAGGAGGGAGGGAGAGTACATCTTCAGTCCAGCCTTACTGTGACAGGGTTGCCTTTAAACTGAGCAATGTCTTCATAATTCATCTGACAGAAGAGGAGCCAGAATGTAAACTAGAGGAGAGTGAGAAACTGCTGAGCAGAAGAAGTCAGGTTAGCAGACCAGCCATCAGACGACCTTCCCATACCATCCTTAAGGACAGGACTGTTACAGGGAAGGCGGGAAACAAACTGCGAGGAGGGTTTGGGTGGGCTGATCATTTTTGGGTTAATGTGGCTGGTGCTGTTGTATTCCAAGTGAAACAAACAAAAGGCTGTGCAGTAAGCAGGAATGTGTGATTGGGTTCCAAGTAGTAGTGGGCCTGAGCTACAGACGTCCCACCTGACTCTGATTGTGAACTATTCCATCGTTCCTAGGTGAGGAATCCGGCCCAGGGCTGTGGATGTGATATGACACCAACTGGGTCTGTCACCGAGCTTCTGCCTTGGACTTTTCTTCAGTGAACCTTCGGCTACTTCTTATTATCTCTTATTTATTCTATTTCTCCTGCTAGTGAGCAAGCGCCAGTGAGTGGTGACAGTAAAATGAAATAGAAAACAGAGTCCAGTTTTCTCCACAAATGGATTGTAGCAGAAGCAGGGAGGTGCAAATGGAGTTTCTCAAGTGTCTGTGTGACAGGATGGGCTGTGAGTTGTTTCAATTCTATTACAATATTAACAAAGTAGAACAGTGTGGAAGCTGGGGGGTGATCCTGGAAGTGTTTAATCCGCTTTGTTCCTGTTTTCATTCTGATTTTCTTTTTCTTATTTGGAATACTGAAGACTTCTTGTAACAAAAGAGCCCCAAAGTTTAAGATAGAAAGGTGAGGAATTTATAGAGATGGCTTTAGAGACCAAAATAAAATCAAACAGCCACGTGTAACTCCTGAATAACAGCCTGCAGAAAACCCGTAACGTGCACATTAGCACATTTTATTTTCTTCTATAATGAAGAGTTTTCCAGATATGTCCCAGATGCGAGCTCTTCTCTTCTCCAACGCTCCTCTCAGCTGAGATCTGCCACAGGAATGCAGCCTGAAGAAGGGATGGTAACAAATGTGGGGGAAGTATTCAGAGTTCTTTTTGGCGAGGGGCAGTGAATGGGAGGCAGGAACTAAATTCTCAACTGAGGCTAAACTCGGCCAAAGAAGCCGTTTCAAAAATTTTTTATTCTCCTTTTTGCAAGGTACATTTGGCTGGATTTCACATAATGTACAGTAATTGCTGAAAGACTCTCTACATAGGCACTGCTGTCATGGCAGTGAAAAAAACAGATGATAAATAGATGTTATTTGTGGTTTCCATTTATTTATTTTTGTCTTTGAGGCATTTTGGAAGCAGCCTTCCAATCTGTTTTGGGTTATTCTCTCTTCCTACTGCCTGAGCTGGATGGCTAATTTTTCTCTCTTCTCAGAAGTTCTGGTCATTTAGATTAGGAAGAGTTGAGAGAATAACCCAAAACAGAGTGGAAGAATTGTTTGTTCATAAAACCTCATAATACCACGTACATGCCACACAACTCTAGGCCTGATTCTCCTCTCATTTAGACCAGTGTTAAACCACTTAACTCCAGTGAAGTCACTTCTGATTTGCACATGAGATGAGGATCCGGCCCTTTGGGCTTTGCTACTGCCCTGCCCTGCAATGAGAGCAAAGTGGGCATAAAACACTAGCATTCTGAATTAGTAGCATTCTATGCCCATTTTGCCCTGCATGAATGAATGTACAAGCAGCAGACTAGAATCACACCTTTTATGTCTACACCCCAATTTGTAGATACAAGCACTGATATACATCAGACCTGGTTCTGCTCTCAGACCCATGTAAATTAGGAGTCACTCCACGTAAATGGATGAATTAGACCCCATGTAAAACCAGTGTAAGCCAAATCCATCTTCTATATTTATAATTAATGGCTATAGATAAAGTCTCACTGGCAGCAAATATAAGTTCTCTGCTATGATGTCATCAGAAAGATTACTTTCATATCTCTGACATCATGATCGTAAACTACGCCATTTATAAATCTCCTGCATCTTTTGCAACAGTTTGACTTGTGTTATTTGTATGCTATTGTTTAAGATTCTATAAAAGTCACTGCAGACTTTTCTCATGCTTCCAAAATGCTCTGTTTGATTTGAAGGCCGTTTATAGAAAAGCACAATGTTGGGTGGTGATATCAGAGCAACTGACAGAGCCAATTAGCATGCTGTTGACATTAATTCTGCCTACAACAAAATATCAGTGTTAGACTGAGTTGCTGGTTCACTTACCTCTTTCCCCACCTAATGCTGAGCTGTTCCATAACCCTCTTTAACAAAACTATTGATTCTCAGCTGTGACATCATCACCCTGAAATAGGGTATTCTTAAAGCGTGTTTAAAAACCACCCACAACTTTCGGAGGATTTTATAAAAGGGATATTGTGAAAGAGGCAATTAGATTGGCTGACAAAAGTTCTGGCTAAGCAATCTTCTAATATACTGGCACTAGTTGGCAGTATATTAGCCCTTTCGGGCAAGAATTTGCAATATAATAGTGATTCACAACACTCCCCTGCTCCAATTTCTTCCTATTATGAGCAGTTGTAGTAGGACATGCTGTGCTAACCAGGACAAAGGAGTGAGTGCAGAGCTGGGAGGCCCAAATCAACATTGACCATTCCCAAATTTGGGAATGTTTGGATTTAATCTAAGTATCTATTTGTCTGTCTTTCTGTTTGTCTGTCTGTGTATCCTAGACTAGTCTAATATAGTGTAATCTGTTTAATCAAGTCTGGATCCTATTCCTGGCTCCACTGCAAACTTCCTGTGTGACCGTGGGCAAGTCACCAATCCTCTCAACTTTCCTACCTCCCAGGGTCTTCTGAGGATACATTCATTAATGTTTGCCAGGTGCTGAGATATTGCAGTCACGAGCACCATAGAAATGCTTCTACTATAAATAAAACTAATAATAAAATGTGGGGAAAGTTGAGATTATAACTTCGCAGCTAGTTCCCATCTCTAGATCACAAGCATGGCTTCATGAGAGAGACTGCAAATGGGGTTGATTTTATCTAATATCTTTCCTTTTTTAAAAGGCAAAAGTAAAAAATGTCGAGAAAATACCATCCGAGCTAAAGTTTTGCACGTGACCATTGCAGTTGGGAAACTAGATAATTTTCAGGCTTTCATGGTAGGCGCTGGGGTTATGCTGGGAAGTTGTGAAGGTCCATGTGTTTTTCTTTGTCCTGCTTTAAACTCTGCCTTCCATTCTCAGTGACTGCATCCCCTCCTCTGCCTGCTACCACTTGCTTACATGTCCCTGCTGTGTTATCTTATCATGTTTGGATGAGGCTGGCCTCTGCAGCTAGGAGGATGTAGTTGACAGAAGGTTTGTTGATCCCTGATCTTGCACCAAGCAACATGAATTTGAGATCTGCACTTTTGCCTGTGTTGCTCGGCAGGGTAGCTGCAGGGTGAGTCTGCTGGAGAGCCCAGAGGTATCTGGTATCGGAGGGGTAGCCGTGTTAGTCTGGATCTACAAAAGCAACAAAGAGTCTTGTAGCACCTTATAGACTAATATCTGTTAGTCTATAAGGTGCTACAAGACTCTTTGTCGCTTTTGCAGAGGTATCTGGTTACATTCTTCCTAGGAGTATATTGATGTTTCTGTACTTTGCATCTTCCTGGGACCATGCATGGGTGGTGGTGTATGTTGGCTCGGGTCGACTGTGAGGCAGAAGCACCGGTGTAGCTACATCCCAAAGAGCAGTATATCTCTTCGCCTGTCCAGGTGCCATTTTGGGCCAAGCTGCAAGAAAGAACCAAGGTGCAAACGGAGGCAGCAGGACTTTGGTTGGTTTGTGATAGTCACACACACTGATACCGCTTTGACTACTCCTGTGAGTGAGGCAAGCTGGATTCACTCCAGCATATAAACTGGTTGCCAGCGTACTCTTACAATACTAATGCCTGCAACCCACACCTGGCCTGGGCCTTCCGGGCCTTCTAAGGGCTAACACCAAAGCTGCTTATAAACTGGAGAAAACACAGAGTAGCGTGATACTGAGCAATAGACAGGGCTGGCAATAAAAAAAAAAGAAAGAAAGAAGGCGAGTGAGTAGTAGAGACATTAAAAAGCTTTATACTGAATTATAAAAACTCTCTTAACACCGGTAAAGCAAGATCACTTTCTGTTAAAGAGAGAATCTTTAATAAATTGCAACACCATTTGTAAGTGATAGATGTTTTCTGCCTCACTTTGTTAAACAATTTCAAGAGTAGCTAAGCGTGTATTCCCCTCTCTCTCTGCCACCATTGCCTAGGTAGGCAGAAGCACTTTGACTTTCACTCCCTGCTTCACAAAACACCCAATGATGTGTGTACAATGCTAAGAATAAACACAATCCTGTGTTTGAGATTGTTTCAAGCCCAATAACCCCCCTTCCTCCTTAAGCTCTTGTTGCAAGTAGTTGTTCCATTGGTGTAGACTGCGGTCTATGTCCATGTAAGAAAACATACTTAATCCCTTGACTGCGTTTTCTTATAATGGGTGTTGACTGCTGGGCCAACCGTTTGCATCACTGTCTTGTTGGGGCTTGGAACAGGAATGGCTCTAATATTTGACAGTAGTTTCCTCTGTGCAGATATGACGTAGGGGTTTAGCTAACCAGTAAAATTGTACCTTGTGTTGGACTATGTTTACTTAACCAATGGAATTATAGTATTGCATATGAATGAAAACCAGCTGTTTTGTGATTGGCTGAGATCGTTCAGATGCCATCATGCCATTACGCTGCCCCACCCAACAATGAGCTGTTCCCTAACCGTCTGGAAATGAAACGGTCAGTGCGGAAAACTTCCAAAGGGTTCCCCCCGCCCCCATCACACTGGAAAAGGAACCAAGTCTGGAAATTGTGTTTAAACTCAATGTAAATAAAGTTCTAGCAAAACCAGATTTTTAACATGGTTTGGCCAATGACCCTACCATAACAGAACTACATTTTACAACATGCTTGAGCCTGGGCCAGTGTGTGGGGAGAACCTAAGTGTGAAAGAAAATGAGCAGTCGCCGCTGCGGAAGTTCGCCTGGATTCTCAGTTTAGTATGTGAATTCTTGGAATGAACATATTTGCTCTTGTAAGGAATCAAGCATGAAGTTTAAGTAGTAAAGAAAGCCAGTGCTCTTATTGTGCATTCTGAGAGAAGTAATATCCTGGTGTGAATACCGTCCCACTTTGCAGATCTGTTTATCAGTACTGTTAAAACATAATGAGAATTTTGCCTGAGTAAGGACCGCAGGGTTTGGGCCAAGATTTTTAACAACAACAACAAAAATCCCGTATGTGTTTATATTAATTCCACATTTGGCAAAAATGAACTCTCAACCTCCTGCAGACTTATTTAGTTGGTTGTAAGATTTGATTTATTAAGGATTAGTTTCATGAGGAGAAAACTCCTCTTTAGATGCTTGGATGAGGCCAAATGTTTTAATGTTGAGAGGAGCAATTATTCCCCAATGAATAACTCATTAGATGAATTTAGCCTTTTTTTTTTCAATTTGCAAATTGTCTTTGAGCAGATTGCAAAATTCACAAGTTTTATTTGTTTTTTGAAATTATTCACTAATTCTTTGTCTGCAGGATGTTATAGATCTTGTCATTTCATAATAAGTTGGTTGATTTCCTAAGTCATACATCTTTTCTTCTGGATACTGATTGGTTGATTTATGTCACTGAGACAGCATGAACTCAAAATTCCTGCTGTGTTGTTGAGTTATATAAACAAGAGAACAGAAACAATGCGATTTGACTTATGGGTATGTAAACTAACCTGTTCAGCACAAATGGCAAATTTTACAATTAAATGTACAATTCGAAATTCACTTGATGAATATTCAAGAATACATGCTAGTTAACTCGGGAGTATGCGGCTATTCACTGAATGTGGATAGGGCTGAAAAGGTGGTTAGAAAAAAAAGTCTTTTGAATTCGAGTAGATATTCACTAGAAAAAAAAAGTCTCCTCTCTTGAGCTCTGGTTGAAACAAACCGAGAAACAAAACCCTACCACAACAAAGCACTGCTCTGCACATACAATTTTTCCTCTGGGGAGAGGATGAGAGAGTGAACAAACCACATGTGACAGATGTTAATCACGTTCCTTAATGCACTAATGGAAGCTGCTTCGATATCTCATGTGAGGCCGGATCCTCAGCTGCCTGTAAATCAGTGTAGCTCCATCCACTAGCTGACGATTTAGCCCCATGCTCGCTCTTCCTTTGTAGATCAGTCTTTTAAAAGGAGGGTTTTAATGTGATTTGGTTTCTTTCATGCTGGCCAGCCAAATTGTGTTTGTCACCAAATTATAGGCTGGCTAGTTACTGCTAACTCAGTGCCTGGACAAGCATAGATGCATTTTAGCTTTAGGCATTTTTCAGCTGGAGTCCAGCCTGATTAACTCCCTGAAAGGAGTGAAACCTGGCCTATGCGGACTGCCTTCCTTTCTGAGCTGCACATTTAGTTCTGGGGTTGTTGCTAAATGATGTATGTGTATCTTGCAGCACAGGAATGAGTCACATGAGAATCCTTCTGTGTCCAACAAGCTACTTCTTCTTTCAACTCTCCGTTTCCAAATAGAGGATCTTGTGACGAAGTGGAAAGTAAGAAGCCTGGCGGTGTGTAACATTTCCGCGCTCTCCTATCCCCCTGGAGGAGAAGATGCATAGCATTTTGTTTTAACAGGTTGATACTAAGCAAACAAACAGAGAAAGAAAGATCGGTAGTTTTCTGTAAATAATGTAGGCTGGTCAGTGACTAAACCCAGAAAGGAGAGAGAAAGTATGTAAAGATGGAAAATCTGTTTATCTGCCATCCAGAGATACCAGTGCTACCTGCCACTAGACATGTGGCAAGATGAACACTCCAAGGGGTTCAATGGGAATTTTAGGTTCAGATCAGAATTTCATAGTGGACTTTTATCTCTCTAATGGGCCAAGCTAAAACCAGAATTATTATTTACTTATGAAGAGCCCTAGTCATCGTCCAGAACTCCATTGCGCCAGGCTCTATACAAACACTGAACAGAGAGACACTCCTTGCCCCAAAACGCTTACAATGTAAGTGTAAGACAAGAAAGAGAGGTGGATACAGACAGTCAGAGGAATGCAAAGAAACAATAAGATTATATTGGTCAGCATAATAGACAGAGTGGTCTTGGCACACTGCTAAGGGTCCAACACCATTAAGATTTGGATGATTTGAAATCTGGCTGTAGCTCTGAATTGTGAGACTTGGGCCCATCTCTAATAGTCTTAAGGGTTAAATTTCTCTCTCTTTCTATATATATATATAGCTAGATACTTTGCATGGTGTCTGCTCAAGTGCTGATCACAGCAAGGTTCTGTATGTGATTAATTAGACCTCGTTATCAGCAGTCACTTTTATGTCATTTCTCTCAGCAGTGTGTGTGCCTGATGATGATGATGTGAATTACAGAGTGCGGTTTCCAAACTTTGGCACCCAGACTGAGCGCCCAAATGCCTCATCTGGGCTTACAAATGTCCAGTTAGGCATGTCCAATGGAATTGGGGCATCTCTGTGCCAAATAGCACCAAAATACAGGCTGCAGGTGCTTAATTTAGGCATTAATTTACAATTAGTTCCCCAGTATTTGCGTTTAGGGTTTCACCCAGTTCTTTAGGGGGAGCTGGTAGAGTAATAATAATACCCAGCCCTTATCTAGCACTTTTCATCCATAGTTCTCAAAGCACTTTACAAAGATAAATATCATGATCCTGGATTTACAGATGGGGAAACTGAGGCATGCGGCTGTGAAATCACCTGGCAAGCCAGAGACAGAGTCAGGAATAGAACCTGAGACTTAAGGCAGAACTCTGTTTACTAGGCCACACTGCTTCTATTTGTTATAATGTCACATTTGGTCTGATATCTACATTGAACTAAAGAGATACACGGTCATGTTGTTTGAGCATTTACTGCTTATCTAACTTTTGTACACGCACAGCCACATACTATTTGATGGGCATGTAATAAATCAACAGCTAAATAAATATATATATATTTCCTTCCAGTTACTTCAATCACTGGTTAATTAGAGCTTCTATTTAATCTCATCAAAACCTAAAGAAATAAATAATCTAACCCTAATTCCACCTTTTATTTGGATCAATTTAAAGAGATAGCAGATTATTCAATCAGTGGCCTTGGGACAGTCTGTTAAATTAATACAGGGAGGTGAACATTCTGAATGAAATCAAAGAAGGAGCACCAGGAAGTCCCTTCTGATGATAAAAGGTGGCTACAATGAAAAGATGTGTTGTTCAGCCATTGTTATCCATGTTGTTACAGATGGCCTTCAACTACTAAATGTAGGAGGTCAGATCCTAAGTTGGTGTAAACTGACATAGATCTGTTGATGTCAGGTGAGGATCTGCTTCCAGATATGGACCTGAATTGCCCAAGTTCTGAGGGTGTTTGGATCTGGAGTTTTGTTTTGAGCCCGTCTCTGCCTTCCATGGACTGAGCTGGTGGGGCCTGAGCCTTTTAACTAATCCTTAAATTGTTACATGAACTTCCTTTGAAGCCAATAGGGGATGCATGCAAAGACTTCAGGGTTAGGCACAAGATATGATACCGCCACCCCTACTTGATGGTCATATGGATAATACGATAACCCACTTAAGTCAATCAAAGTGAGAGGTATGGAAAACTGTGTATAGAGAGTGTTAAAATGGAAATTCCTTCCAAGTAGTCTAGGGGAATGAGCATGGGTCTGGGGGTTAAGAGTATTTTATTCCTGTCTCTGCCACTGCCCTACTGTGTGCCCTTGGACAAGTCATCGAGGGAGGAATTGTCAAACCCCTTGGGATTTGTGCTCCTAAATCACTTAGGTGCATTTGAAAATCCCATCTTTATCTCTCTGGCATGTGTGAAATGGGGATAATTATAGTAACATGCTTACTGTGCAGGAGTGCTTGGAGGGTGATTGGAGGGTGGACAGAGACGATATCAGAGCTGAATATAAATAACAAATAATACAACTTACTAGCGAGAACAAGGGATGGAATTGAGGGAAAGGAAACACATAAGCTAGTTAAGGAACGGGAGGTGGATCTAAGAGCAGTTTCAGTAAAGGGAAGTGTTTGTTATAATTAATATTGTTTATTATTTGTATTGTGAGTAGCACATAGAGGCCTCAGTCTCATTGTGCCAGGGGCTCAACCTTTCAGAGGTGGTGTGCCGAGTCTTCATTTATTCAGTTAAATTTAAGGCTTCGCATGCCAGTCTGGAAGGGGTGGGGCTTCGGGTGGAAGAGGAGGAGCTGAGCGCTCAACTCGCCACCACTCTGGAGTTTCCCCTGCAGGCTCCTGCCAGCCGGGGTCCCTCTGCCTGCTCCACTCAGCTCCCACTGCTAGCCTGGGTGTAGGGAACCCAGGCTGGCAGTGGGCTGAGACCCCAGCTGACAGGAGCCTGCGGAGGAAACCTCAGAGTGGCGGTGGGCTGAGCCCTCCCCCATGTGCCAGGAGAAATCGACTCGCGTGCCACTTTTGGCACACATGCCGTAGGTTGCCGACCCCTGGATTATAACAGAGAGATGACCCATGCCCCAACATTTAAGCTGAAAGACAACAAGTGGATACTGCAAACTGATGGGAGAGCACAAGGAAGCAGTGAGGCCATTATGAACAGTGGAATAAGAAGTGATCACAGCACACTAGCTGTCTAAGAATTGTCAAGTGTTTTGTAGACATGGTGGGGCAGTGCCTTTTAAGAAGAGATGTAAAGAAGGATAGTGGCCTGGAAGATTTTTATAGGGAGCTTCTCCTTTGCATAAGTGGTAGCATGGGAGACTGCATGATGACCGCTCGTCTGAAAATTTGGCAAATGGACAATCAAGGGTGATGTGGGCAGAGAGAAGGTGAGAATCTATATCTGTTTAGTGGATTAGAGATCCAAGGTAGGACAGGGGTAAGCCATAAAGGACCTGAAAGGTGAAGACAAGTAGCTTGTGCTTACCTCAGTGGAAATGGAGAGATGCAAGTAAGGGGGTGATGTGGTCAAAGCAACCAGCCAGACAGATGCTTCTGTGAAGTATGTAGGCACATATAGGGTGGGAAGAAGGATGCATTGTGTTTGTGCCGTACATTCTGTAACACCACCCTTTCTGTATTGTCTCTCTTCTGTCTCCCTCGGACAGATATGACTTTATCGAGATACGGGATGGCGACAGCGAGTCGGCAGACCTGCTGGGAAAACACTGTGGAAACATCGCTCCTCCAACCATCATCTCCTCAGGCTCCTCTCTCTACATTAAGTTCACCTCGGACTATGCCCGGCAAGGCGCTGGCTTCTCTTTGCGCTATGAGATCTACAAGACAGGTCAGTGTCAAAGGCAGACTTTGGACTGGCAGTCGGACAGCACCTGTCTTCCCAGCAATTGGCATTAGGATCATCACGGAGCAAATCCCGTGGGCCACATTTTCAGTAGGTTTTTAGCACGTGCTTAGTCCAAAGGGTTTTATTTTTTTGGCAAGTCTGTTTCATCACATTTCCAAGAAGGTAAAGATTTTAGTGGTGCTTTTTTATTCGTATCTTGGCATGAAAAGCCAGTTTCCTCATTAAATTCTCTTGCATTCCAGAACTACAAACACTCTCTCTTTTCTTCGTGGCATGCAAGCGCTTGTTAAGTCAAGGCTAAGTGAAGATTGTCCTTCCTTTAGAACTATGCAGAGCTCCTGTGGATATACAACTTAAGCAGTGATCAATGACTCTGTTTTCTCTTTCTGGAAGGCAAGGGTTTTTGTAACGGTGGACTGCTCGTTTAAAGGGGCTGCTGCCTGGAGTGTCAATAAGGGAGTCAGGCAGGCGGGCTGTTGAGTTCAGTATCACAGGAACTATTCATAATTCTGTTTTATACAAAACTATTCTGGAAGAGGGTAAAAGCTGATCAAAAGTCCTTTTTATATCAGCTCTGTCTAAATATTTGTCAGAACTGTATGCATGAGAGCAAGTAGCCTCAAGAAAATACAAAACTCTGTGTTTGCATGTGCACATGCGTGTGTGCGAGAGAGAGGAGAGATTGAGGGGTGGTACATACTTCACTTATGTCAGTATAACTTATGTCACTCAGGAATGTGAATAACATCTCCCCCCTTCACTCCCTCTCTGAGCGATGCAAGTTACACTGACCTAAGCGCCTTTGTGGACAGCGCTGTGTTAGCGGGAGAGCTTCTTCCATGGACATAGCTACCGCCTCACACAGAGGTGGCCTTATTACATCGACGGGAGAGCACTCGCCCATTGGCATTGAAGCTGTAGTGCTTCTAGTGTACAGTAGCCTGAGAGAGTGAGCTTGTGTGCACGTGAGGAGCACAAGTATGTGTTGCACAAGGATAGCCGAAGCTCTCTGTCATAGGACCAGGCCCTGTGCCCACATTCCATTGCTAGAGTACTGGAAGAAAACACACGACTGTCACGTCATCGACAGACTATGAAACCAATACATGGATATAGTAGAGAATCAGAAAGAGGCACAGCTTTGTTTGTTTCTTTTTCCAGAATCTTAATACAAGCGCAAAAGTATTTAGTGGTTTTGAGCACAATTATGTATTATTTAGAGACAGATGCTTGTAAATGCACAGAGACATACTCAGCATATAGACTCGGTTGCAGATGACTGGCTGACTGGGGATGGGAACACAAATGAAATAGGACTTCCTAACTTTAATTTAGAAAGGAAGGGGTGGATGGATTAAAACAATCGCTCCGTGTATCTATCTGTTTCTGGGGTGACTCGTTAAAATGGAGAATCGTTATGAGGTGGTGGCCATGTAAAGACTCAGGCACACACTTGAGCAGTTCTTTTCCCATCCAGTAGAGGGCAGTGGTGCACATACACACCAGCCAGTTCATGCCATGATTGTGTCATTGATTAATCCTGAAGGGGTTTGTTAACCCATCAGGACTGGCTGTTTTGGTGGGATTTGCTGAGGGAATAGTGGATGCTGAGGCAGGGATCAGGATGAGTCTTTGTGCAGGAGACTCGATAGTTGACTCAAACTAGGGCTGTCTTGCCTCTTCCTACCCATAAGCCTTGGTCCTCTCCCAGTCCCTCCTGTGTGCCTTGTCCCGCTTGCCCTTGCTGGCAGTCGCAGGCCCTGACTTTTATGTCCTGGAGCAGTAGGACTGGGAGTAGTGGCCAGGCTGAGGCTGAGCGGACACAGAACCAGGCAGTGGCGTCGTGCGGAGAGGCCGGCTCGCAGGGAGGTACAATGGGCAGGGAGTGAGGAGCGCTCAGTCCATTGAGTACCAGGAAGGGGCTAACGTCATGGGACAAGACTATCGGAGGAAGAGGAAGTAGGGACTGCGTCAGAGAGGCAGAAGGAGTAGGAGGAAGGCCGGAGCTGAGTTTTCTCATTTCCTGTCCCTCAGCTTGGATTCCCTAGACAAATATACTGTGCTTCCCTTCAGGTAGGAGGCCTTGGGCTGGGGCTTCATTGAGTACAGGCCTCCTTGTTGGTACTGAGAGCTGTTAAAATGCTCACTGTCCCCTCTGCGGAGAGCTCTTGGCTTGAAACCACTCTAGATAAAATTCAAAACCTAAGCAAGGTTTCAGTTCCTGGAGGGTGGGAGGCACTAAAGCCAGTTGTTTACGCAATCTCAGCGTGCACACAGCCCACCTTGAGAGATCAGTGTCCTCTGAAACAAGCTTCAGGGGTAGGAGGGTCTCTGGCCTCAGATCTGTGGGGTAAACAAATCCTCCCTTTTGTTTGTAGACAAAGAGAGAGGGGCGGATGGATCAGAGCTAAGGTTCAGTCAGAACTGGTGCTTCTCCAGTGAAGTTCCACTGACTTTAAAGGCATCTAATTAAGACTCCATGTCAGTGACACACACGCGCACATACACACACACACACACACTTAAGAGAGGCACGTGGCATATAAACAGCTGCTTCCTAATGGTTAAGTCCCCTGGTGTTGTATTGCAGTGACATCACAAAAGACTGCATCCAGGTCACAATTTTCAAACGTGCCTGATGAGTTTGAGCACTCAGCTCAAGCAATACAGCTTAACAGGATCTGAATTTGAGAAAATGCTGAGCACACCCATCCTCTGAAAATCAGCCTCATTAAGGGTGTCTCAGGTTTGGCTCCCAGAATCATTACACTTTTGAAAAGTTTGGCCCCATGACACCCCTCGTACTAAGGAAACTCTTCTGCCAGGTACATCCCAGGTTAGTTCTTATTTCTTTTACTACTCAGTAGAGTTCTCAAAACTCCTTTTGATTATTAAAAATGGAAGAATACCAAACTAAGCACACTTTGAAAACCATTCCAAGAAAAGAAAAATGACGCACTCCCCTTTATGCTGGAGTTCAGGTATATAGCCATATTGATGCCTTCCAGGAGAGATGGGTCCAAACCAACACCCTCTCACCAAATGCCTCCATACTTTGGGAGAGATCAGATCTGAACTTTATGGCCCCGGCCATCCTGGCCTCTGGGGCGTGACAGTGAGAGCAGTTTGACGGGCCTGTTTTTAAGGATATGTCTACGCTGCCCATGTTACAGCGCGGCGATGCTGTGACGTGGGTAGTGCGGCGATAAAAAATAACCGCCTCGAAAGAGGGGTTGTAGCTCTATGACTGGGAGTGCGGCTGTCTGTATTGGCATGCTTCAGCATTAAAACTTTTGTTGCTCCGGGGTGTTTTGTTTCACACCCCGACTGAGAAAGTTGCAGTGCTGTAAAGTGCCAGTGTAGACAAGTGGTTGCCTTTTTGTTGTTTGTGCTGAATTGTTCTCTCAACCTCGTGAGTGGGAGCCTTTAGCACATATTGCTGAAGTAAACTTGATTTCCATTTATTATTTGCAGGCTACCTTTAAAGCCAGTCATTGTTTGCTGGTTATAGTCAAGCTATTGACATAGATACTAACTGCTACAAGCGGCCCAAATGAGGAAATCATTGCTATCTAACAGTATCACAGTTCCATTTCTGTTCAGTCCCTAGAGGACATTTCCTGACAGTCAACATCTGGTTTATTGAATATTTCTGTGCTTTCCTCCTCGGCTTGGAGTGTATATTAGTCTCTTCATAAATCTGGCTGCCTTTTTATTTGATCAGGAGTAAATACATTCTTAGTCTTGTTCATTGCGCTGTCTTGCAATTTGTACTTGGCCTCTTGTATTTCCCTCTGCATGATCACACCAGAGAAGCTGGCCGCTCTCCTATAGTCAGTTAAGAAGTTCCTCTCAGCGTTACTAGGGGTACTACAGTACCAGTGGCCCAGCTGTTATCCCAAGTTGCTCTCCTAACGTGCGTAGGCTAATGCAGCGCTTAGTAGCAAGGCTCCAATTAGTCCCAAGAAGACTTGCACCGACTGGGTGAGTGGGAGAAGTGAGTTTAGAGAGGAGAAGCACAGCATCCCTATAAAACAAAAGTCAAAGCCATGGTGAATATGAATCCTCTGTTACAGGCATGGGGATAAAGGCCTCTGTTACACCCTCTTTGCCCCTCCAATGGCCCACAGGCTGGAGATTTCCATTGTTGATTGTCCAGCCTCTAAAAAGCAGTGGTTTGAAAGCAGCCATGGTATGAATAGGACACAACCTCCTCTTCTCCCCGCCCCGACCCTGAGGCACCTTGAGCTGGCGGTGGTACGAGGGAGGCCAGCGTCAAGGTCAGCAATAAATAAGTGTCTGCCTTGTTGGCAATCAGAAAGTCTTCTTCAAGAATAGAAATAACTAACATTTCTGGGGCAGACAACTGAGTAAGAGAGAAAGAGCGCTCTGTTCCGCCTGTCAACAGAATCTCCCTCACACATGTGTGTGTGTGTGCATCACACACACACACCAGTCCTCCCCGTCCCCAAAATCTTTCAGCAGCCACAATCTGGAGATAAAGGCTGGATCAGCCATTTGCACACTCTACAGTTAGGATGCTAGGCTTTGGGTGATGTGGCAGAGAGGTTATTCTAACTGCCGCTCTGATGGAAAATAAAATATATAATAGTGATAATGAATCATTGGTAATTTACACTTTGCTAGCAGTTGCCCATGGGAGGGTGTCAAAATGCTTTACAAGCAGTCCTGAAATAAGCCTAACGACAGCATTGTTTCTAGAGAAACATTAGTATCCCTATTTTGCTGATAGGGAAACTGAGGCACAGAAAGGTTAAGTGACTTGCCCAAGGCCTTGCAGGAAGACTGTGCCACAGCTGGGAAAATAACCCAGATCTCATGACTCTCAAGAGGAAATTTTAGGTCAGATACCACGGTGGTGAGTGCAAGTGCTAAGTTCTAAGATAGATAGGGAGACCGACACAGAATCAGTCGGTCAGGGTGACTTAGACAATTCTTCGGCCCTGCCAGATTCCATACCTTTCTCCTCCCTCCCTAGTCAGTCACCCTCCCTGATTGTGGGCGATGATTCCCTCAGTTAGTTCCCCAATAGTCTGGTCATATATGTTTTTCCCCTTATGCCCTTTTCTCTCTCCTCCCTTCCCCCATCTCCTCACAATATCCCGGGGGAGCTGGTGTTTTATGTACATTAGCCCAGTTGCAGTCTGCTGAGCTGACCCGAAACATGGTGAGTCCAGGTCCATTGTTGGTGATGGTGTGTCACAAGATGGTTGCATCTTGGAGTCTTCATGCCACAGTGCCAGCTAGGAAGACCCTGTTTTCCAAGAGCCCATCTGTAGACTGTAGGAATGGATGAAAAAGAACAGCAAACTCTTCCTCATGCCTGACCCACTATAGCTGACCATGCTGTTGCCTCATTGTAACATTGTGTTGCAACAGGTGTTGGCACATTGCACTGCAGTGCAGCGTGGGTTTCTAATCTTTTGGGCTTTCCCATTCCTTCAATACCATTTTCAGAGTATTTGCAGCAGGATTAGCTATCAAGTCTGGGGGAGGTTTTCAAAGCAGTCTAGACACACATCTGCAGTGAACGTGAGATGTTCAGTCCAAAGCCGATTGGAATGATTTAACAAGCTCACCCGCTGTCTTTATGAAGTTTACAAGGCTCTTGTGTCCCAAGAAGTTGCCAGCAAAAGTCCTGACAATGCTCTGGATACAGAGCGAATATTGCCAAGCGCACAAGGAGGCGAGAGTGGTCAGTGTCAGCCATACTGTTGTTAGTTACGTCCGCTTTTTCTACCCCTGCAGGCTCTGAAGACTGTTCTAGAAACTTCACCAGCTCCAATGGCACTATTGAGTCCCCTGGATTCCCTGATAAGTATCCCCACAACTTGGACTGCACTTTCACCATCATGGCCAAGCCAAAGATGGAAATCATCCTTCAGTTTCTGACCTTTGACCTAGAGCATGACCCCTTGCAGGTCGGAGAGGGCGATTGCAAGTATGATTGGCTGGACATCTGGGATGGCATTCCTCTAGGTAAGCGCTGGGGTGACGTATCACCAAGGCTTTTCTCTATGTCTAGCTATTCTCCCATTAACCAGCAGTAATGATAAGTCTGAAAAATTCCATAGAGAGCATGACTCGTCGGTATTCTGCAGCACTAACAAGTGGAAAATAATATTGGCCTTTTCTTAGCTGTTAAATATGCTAATGATACAAATCCTATCTGTCCCCAGTCCTGGGTTTGTCCCCATGGAGTGTCAGTGTAACTTCATATTACTGATGAACCTACACCCGTGATTTTCTAATTGTATCATTGGATCACTTGAGTTAGAGATGAAAAAGTTCGATTGATCACTGAGTCCACCCCTGTGCAAGTACAGAATAACATCTGTCCCATAGAGGATGTATCAGATGTGTTATATAGCACATGCATTAGAAATGCAGGTAGGTGGACACACAGATGTGCACTAGACATGCGGAGAGGTGGACAAACTGATACTACACTTGATCTACCTCTGTTCTTGTAAAAAATATAAGTGATAGAAACTAAACAGTCAAAAATGTCTTCATTTCATCCTGATTGGTTCTGTAGAGTGAATTATTAGTGACTATCTAGTGCCAATGTATTCTTGCCTAGTAGTGCTGACTTGTCAGTTTAGATAAAGACTAAAGAGTCCAACTGGAGCTACTTCACTGCTTTCTTTTGCAGTTGGCCCTTTGATAGGCAGGTACTGCGGCACTAAGACGCCTTCTGAGATCCGCTCGGCTACTGGTATTCTCTCCCTCACCTTCCATACTGATCTGGCAGTGGCGAAAGATGGCTTCTCTGCCCGCTACTACTTGGTCCAGCAGGAGATCCCAGAAAGTAAGTTGGAAATTTTACAGGCGGGCCTGTTTGTGGGCCTCATGCCCTCATGTGGGATTTTTATTACATTTCTGGGAGTGTTTCCATTCTTCAGAGTGTCTGTGCTGCAAGTATTTGTGTGAGTGAGCAGAATGAACATTTCCAAGAGCTCGTTTCCCCCAGACAGTCGTACAGAGAGAAATGAAACTGTCTATTTTAGCTTCTGAATGAAAACCATAGTTACTGATTGTGACAGGATGGACCCCCCCCCCCCCCCTTCTAGGACACCACCTGATGCACTGGGATTTCACTGAGCTTTCCTTGCTCAGTCAGCCTGGGTTCCCTCTCCTGGCTTTGCTGAATTAGGCTCTTCAGCCTCTTGCAGAGCACACCCACAGGTAGACAGACTGAAGTCAGCTCTGCATATTTTCATAAAGAATATGGAGTGAAACATCACACTCGTGAATTGCAGTTTCCATCCTAGTCTCACCTTTTCATTTGTTCCATAATGTTCTCGTATTCCTTTTGTGCTGAAACTCTCCGTGTCTGGTCTCGATCCAAAGGATTTTTGGAAAATTTGGGCAAAATTGGTGCAGCCATATTATTGATGGCATGGGAAAAAATAGTTTTTCCCAAAAGACACTTTCCCAGATTGCCAATTGGAAATTTGCACTTGTCTAATTCAAAAATGCCTGAAGCTAGAAAGTTCAAACTTAATCATGTTTTGATAGCCCTTGTTAAGGAAGGAGAAAGTATTTGGCTTGATAAATTTAAATTCTGTTATTTTAAACTTATGAACATTTAAACTCAGCAAGTTTACACATACATGTTGGAAATTTTTATTTTATTTTTCTTCGTGGCATCCTTCACCTAACCTCCTGGTCAAAACCTTTCTGTATTGTGATGCCATGTTACAACAGAAAATAGTTTCAGGCCACCCCTCTCAGAAGTTTCATGCCCTCCCCCCCCCCCCCCCTCAAAAAAAAAGAGAAAGAAAGGGAGGGTGGTTGTTGTTCCCAAATTAAGAAGCGTTGACCTAGTGCAGTTTAGAATACTGGACACGCACAGTCAGGGTCTGCTGTGCTATGGACATGCATTATGGATGCCTTTGTGCAATAGTCTTGCATTTGGTATGTCTCAGTTAAGAATGCCTCAGCTAGGGTTGCACGAGTTAAGGATGCCCCAGTTAAGGATGCACTTCAGTTTTTCATTTTTACCATCCCCCCTCCACCCGACCCCCTCTGTTTTTGTCTCCTTTTTATTCTCTTCTTTTAAAAAACAAGGAAATTAAATGTACACGCGAAGGGTCAAGTTTGAAAAATCATGGGGACTAATGTCAGAAAATGAAAAATGTTTGCGTCAAATCCTGCTCTCACTCTCACTGGTGTAAACTGAGACTTGAATGGCACCACTTAGAGCATAATTTGGCCCAGTTTCTAGTGCAGTGTTAACTCAGCCATGTTCAACATATGGGACGTTAGTAGAGCTATATCAGTTTACACCAGCTTAGGGTCTGGCCCGTGTAGTATCTGCTACTGCTGTTTTCTTTGTGGAATGTATCTTACTGTTTCTTAGGAAACATGTGCCGTAAAACATGCAAGATGTGACGCATGGCTGAGTTCATGTGGATTTAAAAGCCTTAAAAGTGAGGAAATTCAAGAAGCTGAGTTGTAGATTTCTCAGTCTTAATGGTAGTGACCTTTTAAATCAGTCTACCTCATGCAGCCTCCTGTGGACCCGCACTTCCTCATAGGACAACACATACCCACTCGTAGACATCTTTCAGACCTGAGCGCCATTCTTGATCACTCATGTATGTTCCAATCTGTCTCTGGCAACTGTGGGATATGGCAGAGACTGCATTCCTTGGTGCATCCCTTTCCTGCCTTTCCCAGCCGTAGCTAGAATTCACCTCTCGGCTACAATAGGTTATAAGATGCCAAGGCTCTTCACAATCAGGTGGGGCGGGAGGGGGCTTGGCACATCTTGAAAAAGGACTGGGGGAGTCGTAAACAGGGAATGCCCAGGGAGAGGGTGGTGGGTGCGCAAAGGTGGAAGAAGCCTATTATAGAGGGGAAAGGATCTGGACTGAGCTCCCCACATGTGTTTATTTACAGAGGGGTCTTGCAAACCTAAGGCCAGTCCTGTACTTAAATGTTCAATAGTTTTTTTGCATTGGATGTCTAGGCCGATATTTCTGCGTAAATCTGATCACCGGGACAGACATATGGGTTTGATCTAGGATGCTAGGGAGTAGTCCATGGCTTTCTTCCATTTGGGAGTGAAAGATACAGAATTTGTAAACTGGTCTGTCTGTGCGTGTCTGCTCCAGACTTCCAGTGCAACGTTCCTTTGGGGATGGAATCTGGCAGAATCTCCAACGAACAGATCAGTGCCTCCTCCACATACTCGGACGGGAAGTGGACCCCACAGCAGAGCCGGCTCAACAGTGATGTCAACGGATGGACCCCCAACCTAGATTCCAACAAGGAGTTCCTCCAGGTTCGTACAGGTCCCCATGCCAGGAAGAGGAAATTGAGTGCTAAATTATCAAGGAGGAATATTATATCTTGATGTTATTAAGGCATTTGACAGAGTCCCACCTGACAAACTAGGGAAATGCGGACTAAATGAAAATGCCATAAGGTGGACACCAGTGCTTGAAAAATTGTGCTCAAAGAGTAATGATTAATGGTTCACTCTCAAACTGGGAGGCTGTATCTACTGGGGATGCACAAGGGTCTGTCCTGCATCCAGAACTAGTCAACATTTTTGTTAATGACTTGGATCCTAGAGTGGAAGAGTATGCTTATAAAATTTTCTGGGAGGGATAGCAAGCGTTTTGGAGGACAGGATTAGAATTTAAAACTACCTTGACAAATTGGAGAATTGGTCTGAAATCAACAAGATGAAATTAAATAAAGAAAAGTGCAAAGTACTACACTTAGGAAGGCAAAGCCAAATGCACAACTACAAAATGGGGACTAACCAGATAGGCTGTGATATTGCTTAAAAGGATCTGGGGTTTAGAGTGGATCATAAATTGAATATGAGCCAACAATGTGATACAGTTTTGAACAAGTCTGATATCTATCTGGGGCATATTAACTGGAGTGTCATATGTAGGATATGGGAGATAATTGTCCTGCTCCACTCAGCACTGGGGAGGACTGAACTGCAGTGTTGTGTCCAGTTTTGGGTTCCAGACTTTAGGAAAGATGTGGACAAATTGGAGAGAGTCCAGAGGAAAGCAACAAAAATGATAAAAGCTTTAGAAAAGCTGACCTATGAGGAACCATTTAAAAAATGGATTTGTTTAGTCTTCAGAAAAGAAGACTGAGAGGGGACCTGATAAGAGCCTTCAAATATGCTAAGGGCTGCTATAAAGAGGAGAGGGATCAATAGTTTTCCATGTCTGCAGAAGGTAGGACAAGAAGTAATCAGCTTAATCTGCAGTAAAGGAGATATAGGTTAGATATTAGGAAAAACTTTTTATCTCTAAGGATAGTTAAGTACCAGAATAGGTTACCAAACAAAGTTGTAAAATCTCCATCCTTGGAGGTTTTTAAGAACAGGTTAGCCAAACATCTTGCTGGGATGGTCTGGGTTTACTTGGTTTTACCTGGCCCTGCTCTCAAGGTCCCTTCCAGCCCAACATGTGATTAATTCTGTGATTAATGTGCTGTAGAGATGGGGAATTGGGGATATAGTACGGGGCTTAGCAACAGTTTTGTGTTGCCAGGCAGCTGCCGCAGTGTGCAGTATTGAACTGACCTCTAGATCACTTTTGTAAAGCATGGCCCAGCCAGCATTGTCCTCTGAGCAAGTGCTGAAAGGGCACACTGGCACGGGCAGAGCGCCGCTGTGAGAAAGCATCTCTGCTGGACGCAAAGCCAGCGTTGGCAAAGCCCCACCACGGCAATCCAAACCTTCAGCTTTCCTCCCTCCCCCGCTTTGAGCCGCTGTTCAACTTGAACATAATAAGGCTCGTGGAGTATTTGATTGCCTTTGTGACATGCAGAGAGTCAGCGGTGGGTGAGCGGCTGTTTAGGGAAGTCAGGACGACTCTGCCTTTGTGAAAGGAGCCAGCCTGGCTGCGCTTTCCTGCACAAGTCCTGACTTGACCTTATGCCCCCTGGACCTCCAGGGGCTTTCTAGAGAGCTGAACGAGAGCATCTCCAGCTACTTACAAGGTCCATCGGCCATCAGGGTGGATGCAGAGTCAGAGTCTTAACAAAATGCTGTGAATGTGCAGCTAGAATAATATCAATTGTGCTGGGGATGTAGTGAGCATTGTCAGTGTGGAGTTCAGTTCGAGATTTCAGCGCAAAGGCTTTCTGTGGGCCCTTCGTTAGAAACACATTGTTTCTCCACAAAGGGTCTCTGAGTGGCTATAGAGCTGTGAGATGGTGCGTGCTAATGGGCATTAAGAACTGTAGGTACTGAAATGTCATTGCCTGAAGCAGGTGTCCAAGAGCTTGTCTACCGCGTGGGGTCGATCTAACTTACGCAACTTCAGCTACGTGACTAGCGTAGCTGAAGTCGACATACTTCGATCTCCTTACCGCGGTGTGTCTGCTGCAGTAAGTCGACAGCTGAAGTTCTCCCATTGACTCCGCTTGAGCTCCTCATTCTGGTGGAGTACCAGAGTCGACAGGAGAGCACTCAACAGTCGATTTATTGTGTCTACACTGGACTTGATAAATTGACACCCGCTGGATCGACGGCGGCATACCGATCTGGTGGGTAGTGTAGACACGCCCTAAGTCTTCATTCGTGGCAGTGCTACCAAGACAGATCCCGTGCCTTTTTTTAACCCACATTACTAAAATAAACATTAAAAACATTAAAAGTTGCTGTTCTTGCTAATTGCCATCATGATTTTATTTTACGTGGAAAAGCTCTGTCCTGTGGCTTCTGTCCCATTTAAAAGGCTGCAAGTATTCAATTTTAGTGACGATCCTGTTGTCTGGTCGGAGGGGAGACTGTGTACTTTCATTTATGGCCAAACTTCAAAGTCCTTAATCAGTTTCACCCCGTCCTTACACTAGCTAAATTCCTGCTGAGGTCAAACCCTGTTTTTTTCCCATTGAAATCAATGGGAGTTTACTTAAAGACTGAGTACAAACTGCGAAAGGGCATCAAGATTTTGCCCCTTGTGATCAATCACACATTTGTACACAGTCACTTAGCCTGTTTCATGTTTAAACAGAGACACTTGCAACATACTTTCCTCTCTCTTTCCCCGGAAAGTAGAAAATTGCATGAAAACTGCGGAGCATGAAACATTTTTTCTCTCTGACGTGTTCTATTAAGTGAGCTGAAAATCAGCCCTGGAACAGGACTGCTGAGTTTCCAAACCCGTGTGACCCCTGTTGCACAGAACACTGAAGCAATGGCCGTGCAAACAGCACAGCTGTGTCTACAGGCTCTCACAAAAGCAAAGGGGATATTGGATCCTCTGCTGGTATAAATCAACAAAGCTCCAATCGCGATGCACCACCTGGAGCCAGGCTGGTTTGCACCCTGTGAGCAACTGGCCCTTAGTTTTTAAAAATGAGGAGATGACCCAGTCCATTGTGGGGACTCATAGTTGTCACCATTTTCTTCTTCGTCCTCCTTTCCCTTCTCTCCTCACCCCCTGATCAGGTGGACCTTCGTTTTCTGACCATACTGACGGCCATTGCTACCCAGGGCGCCATCTCCAAAGAAACACAGAA
Source organism: Sternotherus odoratus (assembly GCA_032164245.1). Lineage (NCBI taxonomy): Eukaryota > Metazoa > Chordata > Testudines > Kinosternidae > Sternotherus > Sternotherus odoratus. The sequence continues at coordinate 13,535,875 of JAVMKO010000011.1, read as the reverse complement.
TGGCTACTATGTCCGCTCCTACAAGCTGGAAGTCAGCACCAACGGTGAGGACTGGATGATGTATCGGCATGGTAAAAACCATAAGGTAAATGCACTGTCCCTTAAGAGCTGCACCCGTGGGAGCCTTGCCGTCGGTGGAGGAGTGGGAGGGAGAAGACGAGGATACATTTGGGGATTTATTTTGCAAGGCCTGTTTTGCTGACTCTGCTTGGTCAGGGCTGACAGGATGCGCGAGGAGGCCTTCCCCAGAAATGATCTTGCTCATCGATAGAGCGGTCACTGTTCCTTAGAAAACCTGGCCGCCGTTGCGTCTTGCTCAGTGGAGAGAGCCTGCAGTATGTTCTTTGACTGCAAATGAAGGAGAAAATGCTTTTCACAGCCCGTGTTTTGCCATACAAGATTCATTGAGCATTTATGGCTGGAGCCCCATCCCCATGCTGGGTTAACAATCACAAAACCACATGAAACTGCAATTCAGGAGTTATTGAGGCCTGGAAATGAAAGGGCACAAATCCTAAGAGGGGATCACCGTGTCCCAGAGAATAAAGCGAACAATAAATAACGAGGAGCAATTCAGTTTGTCAGGCGTATGGGATCTGCAGTAGCAATCACAGCTGGCAGTGCTGCTTGTGCCTGCTGTAGCCGCAGCTCCTGGAGGTGGGGAGCGGGGTTGTGTGTAATGTGGATGTTTGACCCTGGGAGATCTTTGAGCCTCCGGATGCACCAGGAATGCACAATGAAGGGAACGCTGGGGTGGTGCTGTGTTTTTGAGAGGGGGGAGGGGGGAGCCGCTGGCTGCAGAGAGTGCAGATGTGTAGAAAACAGAAGTGGCTTTAGGTCGGTGTCATTCACCCGGGCTGTACAGGTGCCCTTTAATGAAAGGAACTTCTGAAATGCCCCACAGAGCTCTGTTGCGGTTGGCACTGAAGTTGGCTGCTGGGCTTCCTTAGTGGATCGTGTACATAAGCGCTATACAGTGTGGGGAACAGCAGCAGTTGTTCCCAAACAGGAATTTCATCTGCACAATCTGCTGTGTTCCATTAACTGCCGAGGGTTGGGCATAGAACTGAGATGGAGGTGAAGTGATTTCCCTGTGCGTTTATTTTGTGGGGGGGTTTCATGTTCCTGAGTGAGGCTCTCAGCCCTCCATGGGCAGCGCCGCCGCTGGCGTGACACCCTCTGGCTCCACTCTGCAGCCATTCATCCAAACAGTTTCTTTCCTCTGTGTCCTCGTGGTCTCACCTACCCCACACGTGTCTTTCAGTTTGTCTCTCAGGTTCAAACTAACTGAGGTGTTTGTTTGGTCCCCGTTACCTTTGTATTTGAGCACCTCACACTGACAGATGTATCCGCAGAACACCCCAGGTGAGGTACTGAGGGGGAACTGAGGCACAGAGAGGCTAAGTGTCTTGCCCAGGTCACACAGAAAGTCTATGGCAGAGCAAGGAACTGAATGCAGGGCTCCTGAGTCTGATGCTAATGCCCTAACCATTGACCCACTCTTCCGCTCAAAGCTCACTGAAAATCAGCTGGCACCCCTTAGATTCACACTGAAATGACCAAACTCCACATTTCCTGAGGATGGGCCTGACCCAGACTCCCAGATCCAAACACCTTTGGGCAGATTGGATCTGGAGCTGCACGTGGCGGATAAAGCCCATCTCTAAAATGTCACCTCATTCCAGTACAAAATTATCCCGAGTCCGTGGCCGCCTCCCGTTTGGGCCCAGGTTGTCTCAGAAGGCTCCTAGGCCTTAGCAGACCTCTTGATGAACATTGGCTGAGTTTCCAGACTGCAACAAAACATACAATCAGGGGAGTTTGACGTTTCATTGGGACCCTTTGTGCACAGAACACAGGGAGTGGGCAAAACTATGCTTAGAAAGATGTGCTCTGAAAAACTAAGTTGGTCCGGCTGGTGTTGAAATGGTCTTTGGCAGGAAATTTGCAAGTCAGTGTCAGTTTCAGTGTGTCGGTCATTGGAGCTGTGTTCCTTGATACTAGCTGAGACTCTGGGCCCTTTGCAGGTAGAAAGACAGCTCCGCTACACAACCTCCTTCAAGCCCATTCTCTGCCTTAGTTTTTAAATATAAATCTCTCCCTCTTTACACCTCTATGTTCATTCCAGTCTCTCCCCCTCTCCCTTGTGCTGGACTCAATTTAGCAGACACCTCCTGAGGCTGGTGGAGAAGTAATTGCTTTTTGGTGACCTGCGTAGCCTGAAATCAGGGTGACTGGTTTGTTCCCCTTCCCTTTAAATATTCAGCCTCCAGCAGCTGAGCAGTGGCAGGACGATTCGGCTGTACATCCCTGCGTCCCGTCGCACTGCTCAGCGCATGGAGCACCAGCGAGCTGGCCGGGCTTCCTGTTTAATGTTAATCACTGCTGTTTCATTAGGAAACCTCCCAGATGTCTGTATTTAATGTGCAGATTCCACACTCTGCCTGGTGCGTCAGTGCAGCTCTCCGCACGGTTCAAAGTGAAATCGTTGCGTGAACCGTGCCAAGCAGATTTGTCAAGTCTGCCGCAGTTTGATTTGATGCCATGAGGAGTAGGGAGGGGTGGGGGACTCGGTAGTCCTGTATATGCACGTATAGATGGATCAGCCCATCTCCCGCTTGCCTGTGGAGGGTGGGCAGGGAGCCAGGCTTCACTGGCGCTGCCCGGGAGTCGGCTAACATCTACATCTTCCTCCGAGAGAGAGAGAGAGAGAGAGAGAGAGATACAAAAGAGGAGAAGGAGTGAGCATAGGAGGGGTGGATGGCCGATAGTGTTCTCTCCAGAAAGTGGAGGGCAGGTATGACCTCCCCTCCAGGGCTTCTGGTGCCAAGGAAGAAGAAAGAGAGGGTAGATGTGGTGTTTGTTGCAGCATTTGAAGGCTAGACTTCAGTTCCCTGGCTGCTGTCAGCGTTGACACAGTGTACCAATGGCAAGGGAACAGGAAAAGGGAGAATAAAGTGCAGGAAAACAAGATTAATGAGAGCTCAGGGCAGTGAGGGACGACTGTTGTGGTCTTGCAGAGTGCTAATATATTTGGGGGAGAGGGAAGGGAGGGTAGCCAAATTGCAGGCATGCTGCCTGAATGAGATCAGGACTAATCAGAGTCTTTCTGTTTCCACTCCTGTCCACCAACCTGCCTCCTCAGCCCAGCTGCTCCCAGTCAACAGGTGAGGGAGACTGTGCTGTGCAGAGGAGAGCGATTACAGCTTAGTCAGGGGCATTGCAGGCATGCTTCTCTCCGGATTTAGCCTCGAAAATTGTACACATAGGCAATACGTCCACAGCCATCTAGATGAATGTGGAACAGACGTGCCTGTTATTCATTAGTCCATTAGTCTCTCTCTCTCTTGTACACACGTATGAGAAATGGACCCACGGTGCAAAATATGGATGCAAATTTCCAACGCTCCCAAATCCGTGGTTTAGAGAGAAGGGGCAGAGTTGGGGGCTTCCTCGCTGCCATGCACGCATACTGATTATAATTACACCACAAAACAGAGACCCAGTCGACCCAAAAAGCCATATTTCCAAGCGCAGCGTTGTGTCCATTTATATCAGTTCCTTGTTGCGCTGCAGATGTTTAACCCGTCTCCCAAATCCTGACTTGCTGTCACTGTTTGTGTAGACCAAACAAGGATCGCTTCCGATCTGTCTGTATTTGGAAAATGAGGACCTAGAATTCACACCTGGAGCTGCACCTGTGGAGAACTACAGGTCCCAGCTTTCCTAGCATAGCTGCGATCCATAGGGCCCAATTCATCCTTTGTAGCATACCAGTAGCCCCCATTGCCCTTGGGTACCAGCTGACTCCCTGGTCTGGGATTTGTCTAGGTATATGGGAGCCTATATTAGATCTTTAGTGGGAATAACTTTTGATCCAGTCAAGGGCACGTTCAGGTGCAGAGATTCCATCCCAATGATGGTTCTCTGCCCAGTGTACACCAAGCCCAGTCTGCCCTTCCTCAGGCAGTGCTCCCATGGCAGGCAGTGAGAGTGAGGTGCACGGCTTTGTCTGGCTGCAGGATCATTTCTCTTTTACCTCCCCACTCTGCTGTTCCTAGATATAATAAATATAGAAATCTCCATCTCCTCTTCTCCAGGATCCTCACACCACCAAGCTTCCCTGCTCCCCATTTCAAGTCCTCCCTATTGGGCAAGACAAATAATCTCCCCGACTTTTCTCCTTCATGCTTCTCTGTCTCAAATCCTGAAACCCTAATCCTGTTAACGCGCTCTGTTCCAGGCTTCTGTCTCCATGGGGTAACCTAATCCCGCAGTAAATCTAGTCCATGCAGAGAGAGAGACACACACACACAGCTGGGGGAGGAGCGGCTGCTGTCCCCGCCCCCACCCTAGAAAACACAAAACCTCTCCCCGGAATGTCCCAAGAAATTGCATGATGACAAAAACAGCACTAAAAATAAATAAGGCAAGAGACCGTCCCCAACCATAAACTGCTTTTTGAATTTAATGGTGCTTTTCTCGCCTTTGCTTCACTTCTGACTTGGCAGCTGGCAGGATTCCCACACCCGCTGGAACTAATGTAGCTTAAAAAAATCCCCTAGTCGACAAGGGGGAAGTTTTAAAGTGAAGAGTGTCCTGAGTACGATTTACAAGTGAAGGCAGAAGGTGGAAAACCCACCCTGGCATCCTCCAGCCCCGGCATCCTCCCCCTTCCCTGTGTTTCTGCAGAAAATTAATTAAGTGAGTCAACTCTCATTGATTATCAATTTAATTTTACATGTAGACCTATTGGCTGGACTAAAATGGAAGTAAAAATAAAAGTGTAGGGAGGGGACAGGCAGGTCTTTGATGCCGCAGTGAACATGTGTTGCCTTGGCCGCTGCTGAGAAGATGCTTTTAATTTGTTAATGGTTTTCACATTTGTCTTCCAACTCTGCCACCCTTGTGTGCGTATTTTCATCTGTCACAGCCAGGATCCTCGGATTGTGTAAATCATCGGAGAGCCATATAAGTCAATGGATCTACCTTGATTTATACCCGCTATGGATCTGGCGCATCATGTGTGTTGAGTGGCTTGCAACGTACAGAGGTAGGGAGACAATGTGACGTTCTCATTGTGTAACAAAACATCTCTGCTTCCTGGGAGCTCTGGGTTTCACAAGTTCTCCTGCTGGTTCTTCCTGCGCTCTGAACGTTAACTCCGGCCATGATTCAAAGCCTACTGAAATCAATGGGACTCTTTCCCTGGACCTCCAGGCGCTGTGGATCAGACATTTAGTTAAAACAAATTTGATCAACAATAGATTTCTCACCACCAAGTCAGTATCCAGCAGCTCAAAAGAAGGTCAAGGTTTCCAGAAGTGATCAGGGACGGTGGGTGTCTCAATTTGGGGAGGGGGAGCATTCAGCTTGAGACACCTTAAGGGGCTTGATTTTCTGAAAGTGCTGAGCACCCACTCTTGGGAAACGTGGCCTCCTTAAAGACGTGCCACACTGGACACCAAACACCCCAAATCAGTCGTTGCCATCTGCAGGTCAGAGGCTGAACCTGTCCGTGCCGATGGTAGGAAAATGAGAAGTAATGTGTAGCCATGCAACCAGCTTGAAAGGGGTTGAGTGTTTAGGGGACTGGCAAGGAACATCTGCTGGAGTAACGCGAAGTATGTAATCTTGGAGCAAGTAGCCAAAGTTAAGGGATCTGAGCAGGGCAAGGATTTGGGACTTGTTGTGGAAAAACCATTAAACCTGTCACCCAGAGCAGAGGTGCAGTATTAAAGGCGCAGGAGAAGCTAGGGCCAGGTCTACACCACAGAAACTCGAGCAGCATAGCTCTGGTGCGGTCGCTGTGCCGGCATAACCCCCAAACATAGATGCCGCCTACACCGACAGGAGGGGTTTTTCCATCATGGTAGGGACATCACCTCCCTAAACAATGAGAGCAAGGTTAACCCGGGTAGGTCATTGGCTTTTTCACACCCCTGAGTGCCATAGCAACGTCGACCTCTGTGTTAAGTGTAGACCAGGCCGTGGCCCTGGAGTGGGATTGTCACTGGTTGAAGCACTGAAAAGACATCCCACAAGTACTTCCTCCTCTCTGCTCTGATTAGTATCCATCTCTGCCCAGGTACCAAAGGGGGGCTGCAGCAAAGGCAACAGAGATGCCAGCTAGTCTTAAAAAAAACAGTTGGGGTCACTTCGGGCCTGCACATCCTTACCAGCCGCTCCTGTTGATGGGACTCATAACTCATAACCAAGGCCTGGATCCAGCACAGTTCTTAAGTGCGTGCCTAACTCGAAGCACATGCTGACGTGCTTTCCTGAATCAGGTTCTGTCTGGGGAAGGAACGTGGCCCTAAGGTCTGAAGCAAAACGTAAGGTCAAAGGATTCGTCTCATTAGAAACAGGAGGAGGGTTTCAGGCAACCTAAGAGATGTTTTCAGCATTACGAAAGAGATTGAGAAAGTTGTACGGCTCAATACTGGAATTTATTTCCCAGGTGTAAATCCAGAGTCACTCCGCTGAAGTCAATGGCACCCTATACCAAAGTAAATTCAGAATTAGGCCCGTGTTTTTCATACGGCAAAGGGAGTTCAAAAGTGAGGTAACATAAACTAGGACACCAGCCAGAATGGGAGTAATCAGCAAATGGGCCAGAATGGGGGTAATCCTCATATGGAATAAATTACCAGGAAAGGTGTCTGAAACGAGGAGAATAAATACATCTAAAAGAGAGACAGAGACGTGTTTGGAGAACTCTCTCACAGAGTGAAAAAGCAGGAAACTGGGATTATATTAAACCAAATCAAAAGCGGTTACATTAGAGCCGGATAAACATTTCCTGTTCTCCTGTCTTATGTTCTTAGGTGATGTGCTGCACATCAGTTTTTCAAGTGACATAAAGCTGGAGCCTTTGGTTTAGAGTGGAAATATATCCTTTTACCCAGAGTATGGGCCTTCCCTCCCTCTCCCCTCTCCATCCCCCCCACACCACCATTTGTCTAGCCCTCATGCTGGAAAAAGGGTGCTTGGTGACTGCTGAGCAAGGAAAGGATAGGAAGTGGGGGTCGGACAGGAATAAAACAGGACATTAAAAACCCATAAACCATGCTGTGTTGCTAAACAGTATCAGCACGATCCATAGTCTCTGGATTAGCATTTCTGTTGAGGTTCAAAACTACTCCCAAATCCCAATTATCACCCGGATTTGCAGACAGAGCCTTGCACCCACTCCCTCCCTCCTCACCCCCCCCCCCATAACTAATGGCATAACTTCCTAGGGGCAGGATCCCAGCACTTTGCACGGAGAGCAGAGTTCAGGCTGCAGCACTGTGAACACTGACAGCAGCCGTCACGGGTCTGGTGCTGAATTCCTCTCTCCCTGCTGTAACAATCTCCATGCTCCAATGTGCTGGATTCCAGGAGAGCTGCATTAATGTGTCTTTAAAAAAAAATTGTCTGTAGGAGCCTTGCTCCTGTTTAAGGCAATGGGCCAGGTTACAGCCTCACTTGCTTTTCTCCCAATCGCAGGAATCTGGGGTTGAATTATTTAACTCTTGCCTCTGACAGAGGTGAGCTATGCCAGGTGTTTTCTTTCTCCCCCCTCGCCCCCCCCCCGCCTGTTTTACTCTCAGATAAACTTCACAGAAGCTCTTGTGCTTAGCGAAGCATATGCAGGGTAGGAGAGAGCAGAAAGCATAGCCAACGTTGCAGTGTCTATGCAGTTCCTGGCTTGCAGCAGACGCCGCGCTAACCCCGAAAACCTGGCATACTCAGAAAGGAGAGCATCCAACTTCGCTCAGGAAGTAATGACTTCAGCGCCCCAAGGGGGGCAGCTGTATGGCACAGAGAACCCGTTTAAAACTGCACTCAAGTTGGATGTTTCCTTTTTCACGCGTTCCTGCCCCGTGGCACTGAAAACTAAAGACAGAACCATGAGCATGCCGTATAATGGAGAGAGAGAGAGAGAAAAATCCACCTGGTAGTTATTGATTATGGCCATCTGGTAAGACAGCAGCTTGTTTGTACCATGCAAACTGCCCCCGAAAGCTTCCTTTTCTGAGAGAGGCACGGGTGGTCATTGATTATAAAGAGGAAGCCACAGCATGGTCCTAAATAATGATGCTTCAAACTTGCACGCCGGTGTTCTCTGTAGATTGCCGTACACGTCACAAAGATGGGAAAGGGCTATTATCCCCACTTTATAAATGAGGACACTCCAGGCACAGAAAAGTCAAGGTCAACATTGGCCTTTTATTTTATTTATTCAGGTTTTTAAGGCTGCTCCAGATGAAGCTAATGGGAAATGAGGCCCAACTGGGCACCCAAAACCAGAGGCCACGGTAACTCAATGGCAGCGCATCCTACCCACTCCAGCCAGTCCAGCTCCCTGTGCACTGCTCCTCAGTGCTTCCTGCTGCTAGGGCACTTGCCCATCTTAGAAAGCCCCTGCCCGTCCTTTGCTTTGGGTGATTATTTTGCTTAGCCAGGGACATCCCGATCTTTTCTCCCCATGGCAGGTATTTCAAGCTAACACGGATGTCACCGAAGTTGTCCTGAACAAGATCCACACCCCGGTGCTGACTCGGTTTGTCCGGATCCGTCCCCAAGTCTGGCACAACGGGATTGCTCTCAGACTTGAGCTCTACGGCTGTCGCATCACAGGTTAGGAAATTTCTAGTTCTTTCCCTTCTTCCTCCCCACTCCCGTTCCTTTTTTCTACGTGAGCCTTTCCTATGTGAAGCAGACAAAGGTTATTCATTCTGCAGTCCTCCTTAAGTTCAGGTTAGACACACACCCCGCCCCTACTCTGCCTGCCTGAGCCTCCTCCGCAGCTGGCAGTCAGGCCCGGCAGCGGGTGGGCACACCCAAGCTTTTCGACAGGATGTACGTTTTGTAAAGGAAGCTGTGAGTGTCTGATCAGCAGCCAGGACTCTGCTATGAAAGAGAGTTTTTAACAGCCTCAGAAGTGGGTGTGGGTGAGGAGCCAGCGCCCGGAGTCAGGGGATGATTTGCACAGAGCGAGGCCGCTCTGAACAGCCCGTGAGAGGTTGCTGGGCTGCACTAAAGAGAATTGCAGCTGGTGTGAGTGTGTTGACATTTCAGTACCTAGCAGTTAAGCGCAGTGGGACGTTACTCCGTTAGCCTAACACTGACACACTTCAGCATGTTAGTGTCTGGTTTCCCTCTCTCCGTGCAGATTCACCCTGCTCCAACATGCTGGGGATGCTTTCTGGCCTCATCGCAGACTCCCAGATCTCGGCCTCCTCAATCAGAGGGTACGACTGGTCCCCTAGCATGGCCCGGCTGGTCAGCAGCCGCTCTGGCTGGTTCCCGCGAATCCCCCAAGCCCAGCCAGGGGAAGAGTGGCTGCAGGTGGACCTGGGAGTCCCTAAGAATGTGAAAGGCGTGGTTATCCAAGGGGCCCGAGGAGGAGACAGCATCACCATGGTAGAGGCTCGATCCTTCGTCAAGAAGTTTAAAGTGGCCTACAGCCTGAATGGAAAGGACTGGGCATATATACAGGACACCAAAACCATGCAACCCAAGGTAGGGCCTGTCTGTCGGAACAGGACCTTTTGAGGACAATAGTATTGGGCGGGATAGCTCCACATCCAGCCTGTGCCCCACTCACTGTCCCCGCTGGCCTGTCTTTCTTCGCAGTAGGGTTGTTTAGTCCTCTAGAGAGAGCATGTAGGGGCTTGGGCCATCAGCCCCAGGCTTTCATGACATTATCCCTATCTTCTTGCACTCCATACCTGCCCTGCCTGGGGGAGGTCTGATTCCCTTCATCTCCTGCACCAGCCACTGAGAATGGAGAGCTCTGACTGCCGCTCCTATCCAGTGCCTCCCCATGGCAGATAGGAGCAGGGAGAGCTGCTGGTACATCAGGAGGAACCTTCCCCTCCAGGAGGCGTGACCATGACTCCTGCCACTCTCCCAGCCCCTACAAATAGGAGATGAAGGAACCCATCGGACAGTGCGTGGTGTCCCTGCAGAGAGGCTAAATACCCCTTTTAAAGGAAGATGCTTTCTAGGTGTTACTTACTCTCTGAGACAAGAGGGTGATGTAGGACACATGAGGTTCTCCACCTTTTCTAGACCACAAACCTCTTTTTGCCTTTGGGTACAATCCTGCAATCTCCCTTTCCCATCTAATTGGGACTCCAACTGCCCCCATATGTAGCCCTTACGGGACAGGCTCTAAGGAATTAACTTTGTGCATGTGGGTGTGAATGTTTCTCACATTGAAGGCTTGAAAGAGTTGAACGTTTTGCAACACTGTCACAATCCCAATCCCACAAATGAGTTTTGAGGGACTAGCTGCAGCAATAAACTTGAATTTGTTCCCAATACGGAGGTGGCTGCAATGCATGGCCAGTAGCCACTGCTTAGACACTGGGGGGAAATGAGAATTCAAATGATCCCAGACAACAGCCTCTCTATAAAGCCAGGGACAAAATGTGATGTCATTTATGCTGGAAACCAGCCGTGCACCAGTGTGTAGCTTGGATGGGAACCTGGCATGGGCAGTATAAAGTTTGGGCAGAGACATGTTGTATGGGTTCATTAGAAACAGACTCTGTGGTTCTCTTGAGGCTGAGTTGGGGACAGCATGTTCACTCACAGAGCTACAAATTGGAAATAGGACCCAGAGGAGCAGAGCCAAAAATGTCTCTTTCAGGTACTACAGGATATTCCCAGATCTGCGCTACCTAGGCTGAACCTAAGCTGCCTTCTAATGCAAGTTTGTTTTAGCGTAGCCTCTTGTTTTCCTGCACTTCCTTCCCCATTGTTATACTTAGTCCCTTATCTGTCGTACATGCATGGACTGCAGGATAGCCCCAAGTTTGGAAATCCTCTTCATGCTCCTGTAGCTTACTGCTACAGATACCTTGTTGTATCTACTGTGCTTCAAGTTCTTTAGCTTTATGACAATGGACCGTGATTTTGGACTGTGGAACACAAGGTTCAAATGAACATGAACTAATAATTGGTTTGCCAGAATGCTTCATGTTTCAGGTTTGTTGGTGGATAATATACATGATGCATTCTCTCTCCTGGCAGCTTTTTGAAGGCAACATGCATTATGACATCCCTGAAGTCCGAAGGTTTGACCCTGTTCCTGCACAGTACATCCGGGTTCATCCAGAACGGTGGTCTCCAGCAGGGATTGGGATGCGTTTGGAGGTGCTGGGCTGTGATTGGACAGGTATGAACCTCGCTTTCATTTCTATACTTGGTCAGTAGGACATGGTGGTATTTCTTGAAATAGTAACATAGGTGGGATATAGTTATTTCTCTCTCCCTACATTTCCACAGGAGGTGGTGGTCTAATTCGGCAACCTCAGCAGAGATAAACCTGAGCTGTGAAGCTACAATTTAAAGCATGATCCAAATCCCAACTTTTGCATACTAAAATGGTCTGACTAAGTATGGTCAGATTTGGTGCTCCACTTGAGACCAGATATTGCTGCAAAGTTTGGACCCAGATCCAAGCTTTCCCAAAGTCCTGCAGGATTCAGATGTGGGGCTTGGGGGCAGGCCCGTCTCTGATTCTCATTTACTATCATTTCCCATTTTTAATTACAGTACACACATGTTTAGAGGCCTTAACCAAGATCAAGCCTTGTGCTAGTCATTGTACAAACATGTAGAAAGGAACAGTCTCTCTCCACAAGAGACAAGATAATGACGTGGTGGGAACCAGAGGCACAGCAAGGTGCAGAAGTGGCTATCCAAGGTCACAGAGCAGGTCATTGCCAGAGGCAGGAATAGAACCATGGTGACTTGATTCCCAGCCCAGCATCCTGTCTGCTAGATCTCTGCTAAGGAATTTTTTCTCTGCGGTGGAGTACCACAGAAATCCTGATGCTGATACTTCTTGAGGCAGTTCTAGAACTTCCAGGACCAGGGAACCAGAAGTTTGTTCATCTTGTTTTCATAACTGGAACAGCTGCTCTTGCCTTGAATACAGAGATATGACCCAGGAGAACTGCAGAACAAATCCACTGAGATCATGGGGAGTTGTGCCCTTTTACACCAAAGCTAAACTTGGTCCTCTGAATCGCAGTGTGAAATGGTCCATCTTGGTCCATATCTGAAAATAAAAAGAAAGAAAAAGCCAGCAAATTCAGCTTGATGATGTCCCTTTGGGCTAGAGGAATATTCTTGTGTTTTTTGGGGTTTTCTAAATAATACAGTGATCAGTTTAAATCTGGATCTGGTATCCAGATGTCAGTGATAGAGGTATGATTTCCATGTAAAGCAACATCTGTATAAGGCATTTTCTTGTAAGAATTCCTGCTCCAAGAAGCTTAAATGACATATAACTAACTGCTAGCCTTTCACTGGGTTTTTACTACCCCTTTTTTCTATTATGTATACAAAATATGTTACAATCATTTACCAGCCAATTATAAAACAAAAAATAGTAAAGGTGAAATCTTGCCGCCATAGAAATCAATGGCAAAGGTTCCCATTAAGTTCAGAGGGGCCAGAATCTCACTCTAAATTATTTAACTTAAATCACGACTGGATGTCTTTCTAAAAGATACGTTCTAGGACAAACTGAAATTCCAGGCTTGATGTGAACATCTCATGCTGAAGCTTTATGGCCTGTGATATGCGGCAGTCAAACCACATGATCATAACGGCCCCTTCTGGCCTTAAGATCTTTGAAATTTTGAACACATTGATTTGTAGCCTGGGGCAGGTTTTCAGCAGAGTGACCTCCCATTTGGCAGGTGTACATTGCACCCTCAGTTGAATGATGGAGGCAGATCTCAGTACTTTTGTCTTTGCCTGTTAAGTAATTAGACAGCCACATACTCAGATGTGCTGTGGAGATACATTTTGTGTGTGCACATTTTTTTAGCTGTAACCCTTAGGTCCGCATGTGTTGCGTGTCCCACTCTGTGCCTTATCCACAGTGCATGTGAGTCTGTTACAGCGTCCAGCTGGAGTCTGGGTCTTTGAGGAAACCACAGGTTACACCCAGAAAAGAGAGAACAGACCTGAGATTAGCTGTAGATTTCCTCATTCTGGGCCAGATTTTCTCTTCTGCTCCATCATTCGTGTGCTGCTCTGGCAGTGCCAAGGGAACAGGAACTGATGCTATCCCCATTGAGACCTCCCTTGGCACGGAGGAGTCACCAGCAGATGTAGAGTCAGCAGAGCAAACTCCTTCCCTCTGCAGCTTTCTGCTATCCCCAGATGACAGACAGTCCCTTGCGGACCGTTGCCAGCTGGTGTAGCTTAGAGCAGCCCAAAGACTACTCTAACCTGTGCTAAGCCAGGCAGAGAATTGCCTCCATGATGTCTTTTCCACCTCCCCACACAGCTCACTCTGTTGCAGCAAAGAATCCAGCCATAGTCTACAGAGCAGCTGTCTCAATCCTTTATGCTTTTTGTGTAAGTTCACCTGTATGCCTCTATCCACAGTGAGTTTTGAACTTGTGCTAGCAACAACCATGTTAAAAAAGGATCGTCAAGCACAGTTTTTCCAAGTAGTGTCCTTGAGTCATCATTTCCCAGAATGACTCTAGTCATTTGTAGTTTGCAAAAACTTCTGGCCATGAATGCACTTAACTTAATGTATTTGCAAGAATTCATAGCTGTAACGGTAGCTTGGTTTGTAATTCTGGAAGTGTGGGAGCAAACCTTGTTACAACTGTGTTAACAAGCGATCTGGGGAGCGGAGAGTACCTGTGGTTTCATGTAAACTACAAAACTCAACCAATACAATGTAGCAATCCCTTGGTGTGACTACAGGCTTGTCTACACAGAGTGTGAGAAGCTGGGGCGTGAATCCACCCTCCGCTCCCCTGCCTTGGTCTGGCTACCTAGGTGCACTCTGCTGCTCCTTGGAGCTAGTCCTGTTTCAAAGGGGACTAGGTCAACGCGCTCTAAAAGCTGCCAGCGGGGTGCACATGGTTAACCTGCAGCAAGCTAGCGCCGGGTAGATTCACCCCGCAGCTTGCTGCAATCCACTCGTTTGTGTAGCCGAGCCTCAAGACATGGCTCTGTTCTGTAGGTGAGACCCAAACCTGTTACCGAACTGTGCGTAAGTCTGGCTGTGAAGCCCAAGGTCATAGCACTTGTTTGGGAACAAGGTCAGGAGCATAGTTAAAACGCAACGATTGAAAATAGTTTCAAATAGGGTTCCAAGTTGTAGCGTGGACCCTGCCAACTGCCACTGTTTCTATCAATGTCTAGTGATTTTATCGATTCACACAGGTGACTAATAGCCACTAGGCTCAAAAATGGGTTGTCGGCAGGTAGCTAAAAAAAAAAGATGAAGTGACCGGTCAGCAACTGGCTCATATCAAAGACCTGTTAACATTTTCCCTCTGAAGACGGGAGATGGATGAACATTAGCTTGTGACTTCTCTTCTCTCCTTTGAAGTCCAACACATCTGGTTTCAATTGCCCAACAACTTTGCAGCATGATCAGCAGGGACCTCTCGCCGCACGGACACGGCCGGGTGGACGAGAGACCTTCTCCCTCTCGCTTTCAATTTCACACCCCACCTTGGCCCTGCGATTTCCATTATCTCGTCTCACCATCTAGTCACGCTGCACCAGAGTCACTGATTCTCCGGGTACATTGCGGCGTGCTGTGCTGGGCAGTGGAACGATACCAATTTACTCCAGCCGAGCATCTGGACTGCATATGGTACTTTGCCTTTCAAGGTCCTTTCCCATTTTCACATTCCTACTATAAATCTCAAAGCCCAAGAACACAACAACAAAAACTCATACTGAGTGGAAGTAACTTGCATTTTTGACGTGTTGCCTTCAGCTGATGGTTTTTGGGGTTTTTTAATGACCATTTTTGTGCCTTGCTGCTTGCAATTTGCTTCTCGGTAACATTTGGAGTTTTATGGGGTAGTAACAAATTTTGGACTTAAATATTAGGAGGCTTTGAGGTTGTTCAGTGTTCACTGTGAATAAAAGGCAGCTGAGAGGAAAAAAGGAACCCAAGAGTTTATGTGCAATATGTTCAATCACAGAAGCTGGGAAGCAGTGTATGGAAAATATTCATTGTATTTAGCCATTTCCTTCAGCTTCTGGCTTTATTAAGTAATATCCTGAAGGGTGCCAATAAAGAATCCTAACCACAGGCAATAGAGCGGAGAAGCCTTTTTAAAGCGGAGATGAACACTGCACTCTGCTGACTCTCTACTCCCCATGTAAATGGAGAGGAAGATGGACCTGCATGTCATGTACCGTTGATCTTAATATCTCCTCGCTTACATGTCCTGGCCATCTGCTTTTAGGTGGGTTCCCAGAGTTGATATGGACAAGAGGGAAATGGGACAGAGCCATTTTAAATCAATAGGAAGGTGGAGCATGAAACCAGATGCTTTCTGCTCTGAGCCAGAGCGCGCTAGGGATTCTCTGGGCCCATTTATGGTTACATCGTTTGTGGTGTTGAGTGACTTGTTTTTATAAAACTTGCACAATTGGTGGGAATATTTTTTTAGGTAGTTATGTCTTTATGAAAGAAGAATGTGCCGCCTGGGATCTCTGTTATCCAGCGTAACAACAAACCTGCGAGCTAGTCTATACATACGTAAAAAATAGCCTGTCGGCTTAAAAGACTATTTCACATCCTTATCCACCAGGGTCCACGGATCAGAGAATTCTCTGTTTCTGCTTTGGGGGTAAAAGAAGCCTCACAAGGGATTCAAGCCATGCTAACATTGGTAGCGTGTTGGAAATCATTGCTGCTTTCTTGCCCTCTTGTTAAGAAAGAAAGAATTCTCTTTGGTTTCCTCTGTTGGGCTCTCTGAGGATGAGGCTCATTATCACCTGTTCTCCTTCATTTTCTTTATGCAGATGTAAAGCCCACTTCAGAGACACTGAAGCCCACCTTGAAGAGTGAGGAGCCCACCTCTCTATACCCTACTGATGAGGAGACAACAGAATGTGGGGATGGCTGTGGAGAAGGTGATGGTACGTACCAGACCTGGGTACCCTTAGCGCAGTAAATGATGAGTTAACAGTTAAGTGAATGCTCTTGTCTTTCCATTGACTCCTCCTCAGTGGGACTGAGTCCTGTAGAATGAAACTACTGGTAGGAATCAGGGTCAAAGTCTGATCTGTTCTACCAGGGAAGGACAGGGTAGTGAGGGAGAAAGGAAGGACAATAGAGTGGTAAAGACATTAGCCTGGGACTTGAGAGAGCTGGGTTCAATTCCCTGCTCTCCCACAGATTCCCTGTGGTCTCTCCATGCCTCAGTTTCCTATCTGTAACATGGGGATAGTAGCACTGCCCTACCTCAAACTCTTGTTGAGAGGATAAAAGCATTGAAGGTTGTGAGATGCTCATATACCATGTTAAAGGGACCACATAAATATGTGGGGGACTGACTCCACTGAATTCAATGGGTTTACTCTATTGTAATTGGAAGCAGAGTTTGACCCTCAGAGTTGAGGGTTCGGATAAGTACCTAACTGCATAGACATTTATTCAGGCTCACAAATTGGCAAACTTTGACTAGAAATTGCATCAGAAGAGGCTTCCAGGTGAGATTTCTGCCAGCGTTTTGGCCCATCAACTTTAAGGCCTGGATAGAAACATAAAAGGGGACCCTAATGAGATCTTGAAAACAAGTTAACTATTTCACACCCTTCATAATGATTCAGTTCTAGAAATGTGAGTCACAGGCCCAGCAGAAAGGCCTGATCCTCGCTGCCCCCGTGTTATACCTTTGAACTCCTCTGACGTCAGTGGAGTGACTTTGGAATTCCGGAGGCCATTTTTCGTTAAAGCCACAGAAATCAGAGTGCTGGGCAGTGAAACAGGTGAGACAGGTACCCTGGTGATACATTTTAACAGGTAGAGCCAGTGCCAGGATGATCCCCTTCCTATTTAGTTGTGGTTTTCATTCTTCGACTTCGCAAGCAATGAGTTATTTCTCTGGACCGTCAGATTGATGAGACTTGAACAGAAAGAGCCCTTCTCTCTGGGGAGCTAGGGTAGGTTTTAATAAAAGGAGCCATGTCCACACTGCTTTATTCTGACCTGGGACTGGGGAGGGAATGGCTCTTTCCACTGTACAGTAGTGTTCCCCTGACGGGTCACTGAGCTCTTGCTGACCGTCATTAATGTTCGGAGCATGTAAAACTTCCTCTTTGTTCAGGAACACTACTAATAAGCCTTTGCTATATTTGGCCCCTCCGCCGGTGCTTCCCCCTCAGGAGCATATCATCTAGCATTCTCAGAGTGCTGCTTTAGAACAAGACCCTCAGAGTAAGTCTCTTCTCTAGTGCAGTGACTTCCTTGCTCAGGTGGCTTTGTAGCCTCCTCTTGCCAAGACTAAGCCTCCTCCGGGACTTTCATTGCGCTGTAGCAGTGGCCGTATGGGATGTTACTACACAGCAAACTGGCATGCCGTAGAGTCGCATGCTGGCTTGCCGCACAGTATCTCGCAGTGTTAGACATGGCCTGAGCTGCAAGCCTCCTCTGACACCCGCTCCTGTGGCCCAAGAGCTATCCCTGGCCAAAGTTCTGCTCCCGAGGGCTCTGTTCACTTCATATGATAATGCTCTGAGCTGAGAATGAAAGCACTATGCAAAGGTAGGCGAGCATTGTCCTCATTTTATCGATGGGGAAACTGAGGTACAGAGAGGTTAAGTGACTTGCTCAAGGTCACTGAGTGAGACAGTGGTGGAGCTGGTAATAGAATCTAGCTCTCTTGACACTCATCCCTTGGATTATTTCACTACCACTGCTGCCCCATAGCTGCATAGGTAACATTTTCATTAGTGGATGCTGACCCAGGGGTGACCATTCATAATTCCAGGCATCCTGTTCCCTTCTGGCACGAATGCTTAGACCTGTCACTCGATAGCTGGGCTTCTGAGGCGCTCGAGATTCTTGTTTTTTTGGAGCCAGAGTGGAACGACACTGCACCCCGAGGGCACTTGGGAAACATTCGTCTCTGACATTTAAGAAGGAATTTAATATTTGGCCACTCCGGGGGATGAAGAGAAGGTGCTGATTAGAGCCTGGAAGCATTTGGTGCCTGCATTTATATTTGCTTAGTTTGGTGGATTAGCTGAAGGACTTGATGTGAGCGTTTTGATGATGCAGAACTTAAGGCTGATCCTTAGAGCTGACGAAACATGAGATAGGTTGAAAGCATCCGGGAGAGAGAGATTTCATGCTTTCTTCAGTATTTATGACTTGCCAGCTATTTTCGTTTTTAAATAGCATCCCTCTATTGCAGGTTGTTCTCTAATCAAGTTTTATTTTGTTATGTTCCTTTACTAAGATGCCCAGCTTCCTGTAGGATTCAATTGCAACTTTGACCTCCCTGAAGACCTATGTGGTTGGTCTAATGACCCTGCAACAGATTATATGTGGTCTGTCCATTCTAGAAACACCTGGTTCAGCAATTCAGGACCAAGCCCTGGTAAGCCAATTCATATGTTATAGGGGAATGGGGAAAAGGCTATGGCATTTTCTCCACAGAAAAGATTATTGCAATGCTGTTTAACAGTGGCAGAGATTCTGCAGAAGTGGGTGTTTTCCTTTGTTAATTATTTGGATATTCTGCTTTGTTGGCTCTTTTCTTATTTACAGGTCCGATAACCATGTCACTGAATTGCACTAACTCTCCACTAGAGAGGGGCTTGAACCAAGCAGCCTGGTGTTGAATCCACCCTCCCCCCCGCCCCCCATCGCCACCCCAATGTAGAGAAGTTTGGACTTGCATCAAAATCCTGATCCAGATTTCCTCACCTGGGCCCATCAGTACTCCCCACAGTGTGCTTCCCCTCTTGCTATGTGCACACACATCGTAATAATTCCATGGCTGAACAGAGCTTGACTTCAGCTATTCTGCACCCTGTGGTTGCATGGGATAGACTTAAGTCATCTGTTGGGATAGAATCCACCAGAACCCAAGGATATAAAAAATTCTGCTTAAGTTTGACTCTTTATCTGTTCCGTCATAGGCCTGTGTTGTGGGGACAGAGGATTTGGTGTTCCAACTAGGGCTGAGTGAGCCTTGCAGGGCTTAGCTGCAGAAGGGTTTTGCTAAGATTTGTTTGCAGAGATTGGAAGTGAGACAACCCCTGAAAGTTTGCTTGGAGGCAGAAGTTCCTTATCCCTGTAGCTTGGAACCAGCCCTGGGACCTGTACCATCTTCTTACCTGAGATGACGTTGGAGGAATGTTGTTGGGGATACAAAGCAGGTTCATCAGCTTCCAAATAACTTCAACCTAAGTTTGCTTAATTTTGATGAACATGGACTGAGTTTTGTGCAGGAAATTCGAGGGTCCTATTGAGTCACCGTGCGGTTCAGATGAATATTTCACCCAGCTTTACTTCTCTTGCAGATGCCACATGGAGGCACAAGGACTTTAATGCCTGTATTTAAAGAGCATGAGGATTTGATGGCTCGAGTTGACCCCTCCCGTTGGCTCTTACCAATAGATTTGAGTGTTGAAACCAAAACATTCAACCTGTCAGGCACATGACAGAGGCACTGGCCAGACTGACAGTTCTAACAGCCAATTGGAAGGCAGCATGACAGGCAAAGCCAAGGAGGAATGCATATATATATATTGTGGCAAATTACTGACACTATATTGATGGGTCCTGCACTTTCTCTTCTTGTGGGGGATTCAGGGAGCCTATTTCTTGCCCCTGAACAGGATATTAACTGTCCCACTAGTATCCTAGAGGGGAGAAGTGGAGAGGGAGGGACCCGGGCCCGCCCTCTACTCCGGGTCCCAGCCCAGGGTCTGCGTCTTTGTTAGCTCACTGCAGCACTTCTCCAAACTCCGCTCCGACTCCTCCAAACTGCTCTCCGCTCCGACTCCTCCAAACTGCTCACCGCTCCAACGCCTTCCAAACTCCCTCCCCTGTCTGCCTGAAGCAGGGGTTTTTATTAAGGCCTTAATTGACAGCAGGTGCTCCAATTAACCTGCTGCCTGCTTCCCTATTCTACAGGGAGCCACGCCCTAATGAGCCTGGAGTTAATATATCTCCCCTCAAGCACTCTGCCACAGCTCCCTGAACCTCCTCTATCACAATATATATATATATATACACACATTGAATGATGAAAGTCCTCTACATCTTTACACACTCCTCTCTCTCAAACACACACATGTGTGCATGCACACTCTTATATACACACACACATGCATTTCCCCATTGACCAATGAGGCACCCAGATCTCTTACAATCCCCGTCAGTGATGTATTAAGCACAGGCTCTCTGGACAGCTGACAGATTCTTAGGCTTGACACAGGTCACAGAGTGAAAAACGGAGAAACACATTTTCATATTTTGAGTGTTTATCTCTTCAGCCCTTGAGTGCTTGAGAAGATTAATATCTGAAGATCACAGGGGCCTCAGGCAACAGGGGAGAACACTTACTGCCAGTCCCAGGCTTAATAACCCTCCCCATCTCATTCGCTGTAATAATGTTTAATTAATGTAATAAGCCTCCTGCAAGTAGGAAAAAAAATTACTTATTTTTATAACTCAGACTCAATTTTTCTTTTCATTTCCTCTCCCCTGAGTCTTCCTACAATTAATTGCCCTTTTTTCCTTAAAAGACTCATGTGTGTTTGTTTAGGGACAATCTCGGATGAGTGATGCTCCTGCAGAGGAGATGGTCTTCCTCTGTCCTTCCTTTCCTTTCCTTTCCTTCCTTTCTTCCTCTGTCCTTCCATTTCTGACCCTGCCTCTCTTTTTCTCTGCTACGTCCAAACTGCAGTGCCTGTAGCCCTTAGTGCCTGTTCCCCAGCCCATCGGAGCCACTGGGAGTTTTTCTGTTGATTAAGTGAGCTCTGCAGCTGGCCACGACAGAGCCGTTTCTCTAGGTAGTTGTTTGCATTACTGTGGCAGCTAGAGTGTAGCTGTAGTTGTGCTGGTCCCAGGATATCAGAGAGGCACGGTGGGTGTTGTCTCTTTAGTAGCGCCTAGAATCCCCCACGACACACAGGACAAAAGAGTCCCTGCCCTGAAGAGCTTACAGTCTGAACAGACAGGACACACAGAGCAGAAACAAGCGCCGAGGAGGAAAGAGATTTGCTCAAGATCACACAGCAAATCAGTGGCAGCGCTGTGAATAGAAGCTGGGTCTCTCTTTGAGGCTAGAATGATTCACGATGACAGAGGCTACTGAAAGGCGAGCTGGCTCCACATAGAGGTGCTGGGCCCTTCTCCTCCCTCTGCCCACACTCTGCCCTGAAGCGCTGAGTCCATGAGAAGGTCTAGTGGCTTTAGGATCACAGCTGGCCTTGCCACCATGGGCGTGCGCAGCACATTTCATTAGGATGTGCACCCAGGGAATCTTATTGATTTATTTTACAGGCGCCGCACTCTGCATCACTTTTTTGGGGAGACATTAGGGTGTGCCTGGGCACACCTGGCACACCCTGTGCGCTCGCCTAATCCTGCCACGTTGATCAGTTACACCCTGGTGTTTTGAGAAAAATGTCAGACACGATCGTGTGGGAGCCACCTGGCTGTGAATGTGTCGAGCTTTGCACTGCATTGAAGAAATATAAAGGGGTTTATACAAAAAAGGACCCTTGGGTCTAACTTTGTTCTCGCTTTAAAAAATTAGGAAGGAAAACACAACACAAAGGGAAACAACTATTTGCTTTTTCCAGCTTTGGAAAGAGACCTGTAGTGTTTAAAAGAGCCTCTTGTAGCCTGCTGACTGGGAGCAGAATAGCTATATTGTTAGTTCACACTCCTTCATTCCTATGATGGTTGTCTAGTCACTCCCTCCGGCATTTTGCTTCTACTTATAAAACTCATCGTCAGACACCGGGCTAGAAAGGATAAAAAGTCCTTTCTGTTCAGGGTGGTCTTTCCTTCCTCTGCTCTGTGGGCAGTTGGGTGAAGGAGAGCAGCTGTGCTTAGTTTAGGGGCAGGACACATGCTAATCGGGGGTTCAAAGTTGCTGGAGATCCTTAAATTTTAAGGTGCTGACCTGGAACGCTTGGCTCTCCCACGATAGAAAGAAATGCACTGTGCCTTTAAGAGGTATGTGGAATGTGTTTCTGTTTCTTCATCAGAGGGCAAAACAAAAAAATTAAATTAAAAGGAGGGGCCCTGGCTGAGTGAGCCTGGGAAGGAGGAAGTGGCTGTGCCGAAATATCATCTGAAAGGCATTTGATTAGAAAAGTCTGTCGAAAGACGGGCTCAGATTCCTTAGATAGCTTCCCATTTCATGTTGTGTGTGTGAGCTCAAAATTATTTCTCTTCTTTGGCATGGGTAATGGCTCCTTTGACTGCCAAGACACCCTCTGCTTTCATTCCACTAGTTTTATTTCCAAGACACTCTCACGGGCACCTTGAAGTTTCTTTTATCAGCACCATGTTCCTTGTGCTTTTAAGGACATGGATTGTCTCCGTGTCATCCCTTGAAACCTCCCATGACAAATTCATCTACCCCTATTGGAGAAAGTGGAGCCAAGCTGCTCAGCTCAGCAAAAGCCTGTTCTTACTCCAGCTGCTATTTGCCTTTTTGTGGGGCAAAGGAACCCAGTTTCTTCCACTGTTGTGCCCCGAAGAGGGATTGCAGGTTATTCGGTCTGGATTTTCACATGCTTCCCAGATTTCCCCTGCTAGCTGCCTTGATGGAATTTACCACAATTTGCAATAGGGGCAGGTTTCAATAAGGTTCTGATCCTGCTTCCCTGGAAGTCAATGGCAAAACTCCCATTAGTGTCAGTGGGGCAGGGTCCAGGTCCAGAAGATAAGGGACTTGAAGATAAACCCACTTATTCCAGTTGTTAAGCTGGGTGTCTTGAGACGGATAGGTGCTGACGAGCCCTGCCAAAGTCGTCATCTTCACGGACGGCCAGGAGTCTGAAAAGATACTGGGCATCATATTTCCAGCTGGCATAAATCGGTCTTGTTCCGTTGCCATCAACGGAATACGCCAGCTGAGAATCTGGACCCCGGATGTTTAGACTCTTTTTACAGTTGTTAAGGAAATGATGAGAAGATGTTACTAGAACACTGTCAGTTTAGATCCTAGGACTCCATCGTCCCTCCCTTGTGCATGCGCTCCTATCTATCCAAGTGAGCAAAGACCTACGGAGAGGAAATATGCAGCCATATGAATCCACCATTGCTAACCACACCTGTGACTCTAATGGGGAGGATTTTTGCAAGGTATCTTTTCCACTCTTGTACTTTCTCTGAGATTGAGCCATGAAAATCAGTGGAGAGAATTTCTCTGTGGTTTTTGGTCTGTGGCCTGCTTCACTTTGGGGGGGCGGAAGTGCTGCCGTACTTGGGTTGCAGTCCCAGTAGGGGAAGGTTTGTTTGTTTAAAAATGTTTCCAGTGGGGAAACGTTTTCATGGCTCTGAGGTTGTGCAAGAGCTCATTTTGTAAAACAAAAAAAACATAGTTCAGCTGCCGATGACCCTTTTACCGTCCTTGTGTTATTCCTCTGGGGCTTTTAAGGGCTACATTTTTATTGCAGTCCATGAGAATTTAGGAACTCGGACCCCAGTCCTGCTCCACTGAATCAATCAAGGCTTTGCTGTTAATTTCATGGAGTAGAATTGGACCAGTCCTGTGCATAGGACCAGACTGTAACACATGCTGAATAGAGCCGGACGCCGTGACGGGTCCCAGGGAGATTCGGGGGAGTATTTTCAGTATTACGTCCTGCTCACTGTCAGTAAGGATGACACAGTTTGAGGCCAGGCCGGATCACCGTGAAGCCAGTAGGAGTTTTGCCATGGATTGAGTTGGAGCCGAGTGAGCCATCCAGTCCTAACTTGCGTGAATAGACCCTGATCCTTGGAAGCTTTGCCAACACCCCAACTAAGAGGGAGGCAAGTAGCTGCACCGCCCCACAAACAGACCCCGCACAACTTCGTGAGTTACATTATGATTTGCTGATTCTTCCCTTGCTCCCAGACTATGCAGATCCCTTCACCTGGTGCACCAGCTAAGTTACTCAAGCCACTCCCCAGGCCCATGCAAAAGAGAGAGCAGCAGCCCTGCAATGGGTGTTCTTCCGTCCCTCCCTTCCCCCTGTGATGCATGTAGCTTGAGCCGGGGAGAAAGGGCGTCCATATGTCCCTTACCCTCCCCAAAGCACTGGCAAACTCCCATTCACTTCAGTGAAAGCAGTACTTGGCCCTCGGCTGATGCGCAGAGGCCAGTCTTCCTTTCGTGGCTTTTACACGGATGGTTGCATTCCTTTGCTGGCGTTTGGCTCCACGTACGAACCCCTCACGTATTGCCTGTAAAACGGGGCGGGAGTATTCTTTGGAAAGCAAAGCAGATTGTTTGAAATGTTAGCTAGTGGACGGGCTCGTCCCATGGATTCATGAAAGTGGCTCAATGGCTAGTGAATCGTAGGGCCGCAATTTGAAAAGTGTGCGTGCCCAAGATGTGTAACCGAAACGTGATGCCCAGACTGTGCATGTCATGCCTTTATTTGTGGGTTGATGCCTTTTGTTGTGCATGCATGAAAGTGTGTAGGTAACAGATCAGTGCATGGGAGCCTGTGTACACACACATCCGATTCGTATAAAAGTGTGCCATTTCCATTGGTTTGGAGGGGCTCTTCATGGAGAACATTTATCATAAACATCTGGCTCTAACTACTACTTGAGTGTCTGAGGCACTGAGCATAGGTGCTGACTCTGTGCATGCTCCGGCACCCACCGGCAGTCCCCCCCCCTCCCCCCCGGCCTCAGCTCACCTCCGCCTCCTCCCCTGAGTGAGCCGCCGCCGCTCCACTTCTCCCCCCTCCCTCCCAGGCTTGCAGCGAATCAGCTGTTTCGTGAAGCAAGTCTGGGAGGGAGGGGGCAGAAGCTGAGTTGCGGCGCGCTCAGGGGAGGAGACGGAGTGGAGGTGAGCTGGGACGGGGAGCAGTTCCTCTGCACCCCCCTCCAGTTTACTTCCTGTGGTCCTACCGCCCCCCTAGCTCACCTCTGCTCCACCTCCTCCCCTGAGCGCACCGCTACTCTGCTTCTCTCTCCCTCCCTCCCACACTTGCCATGTCAAACAGCTGTTTTGCATAGCAAGCCTGGGAGGGAGGGGGGTGGAGGGGAAATGCAGCACGCCTGGGGGAGAAGGCGGGGACAGGGATTTGGGGAATTGGGGCAGGGCAGGGGGCATGAGCATCCACCGGCGCTGGGTAAAGTCGGCTCCTATGCTTCGTATTTGTATGGCCATCATCCCCATATTGGAGAACCCCACAGTCAGTATGAACTTTTATTGTACCAACACCCCTGCGAGGTAGGGGAGTATTTCACAGCTGGAGAGCTAGGTACAGGGTCACACAGCAGGTCAGTATAGCTGGGGATTGAACCTCGGATCAGTGCCCTGTCCACCGGACCATTTACCACACGCTTGGAAGAGCAGGTGCTGGATATAGATACGTAGATACTGATGGAAGTGGTAGTTGTGAGTATGACGTAGTGATGGAAATCACAGACTGCAGAGCTCAGTGGGTAGCAGCAGGACATGATGACCTAAAGGAGGGGGGAGAATGTATTTGCTTTAGCCAACATGAGGCAGGTGCTGGTGAGCCGTGGTGCTTTCACGGAAAGTTCCAGAGGAATTAGCTTGGTAATAATGGTCAGTGCAGCGACTTGGGAAAGAGTCTAGGTGAATGCAAAGATCCTGCATAAGAGGAGCAATTGAACGTCAACAATGTCCAGTGAAGAGGAAACTCTCTGGCCTTTGAGAATTGTGGCAATTGATTGTCTGTATCCGACCCAACGTGTTCTGTTGGAACAACTCCAGATGTGCTGCTGTGACCTGTCACTGTATCTGTTTTCCTTGGGAGCCAATTGTTGTGTATTCAGGAACCAAGTACAGATAGACTGACCTTGTGAGATAAGCTGCTGTACCAACTCATGATTTAAGCATGACCTGAGCTGTGAGACTTCATCTCCTGCTGCACCTAATTCTCTCTCAGATGGCTCGCTAGTAGGAGGGGAAGGTGCTAGCCAAAAGAAGTGAGTGTTGGCCAGATGGTTTGTTTGGATTTCCAGATGGTTTGTTTGGAGGATCAGTCTCCTGATTGATCTGGGGCTCACTAAGGTGCACATATAATTGATTATGCTGTTGTCTGGTCGGTGATGGTTGCATGTTCACGCTGCTCTTGCTCTACGAAATCCAGATGCATCCATAAATCTCCATGGGACGTGACAGAAGCACTGTTTGCAGAAACAGCAGTAGGCTAAGATGCCTGAACGTATTTGTCCTGCGAGCTGGCCTTTTGAACCTCCGATGCCAGTTCTGTGGGAGCCTTATTGACTGTGTCATTAGCAGGAACAGATGCTTTGAATCAAAGATCCAGGGAAGTGGCTGAAATGCATTTTTTGATCCTGAAAGGATTGATCAACTCTTCTATATAGTCTTTCTTCAAATGTTTTAGCAACACAAGAGATTTCCTTTCAGGTGTCTTCTCCGCGCTGCAAGCCTTCCATTAACTGTGTCAAAAATATCAACTACTGGAACAGCGAGGCTCAGACATGCTGAGTCAGCAATTAGCTCTGTGGTGGCCTTGTTTGGTTGGACTCAGCATGTTCCCAAGGCTTTTCATCAAGGTCCCTCCAGCCATTAGAATGACCCACAAGCTTCATGTTCAAATGACATAGGAAGCAATGTCTGCCTTTGCTCCACTAGTCTCTCTACACTGCATTATAAAGCACGAAAACACATGCCAACAAAACCCGCTGTCAGCTGCAGGGCAGCAGTTGGTGGAATTGCCCAAAGAATGAGCACACCTGTGGATCGTACTACTTGGTATTGTTCAAATAGGTCAAGACAGCACTTTATCACTCCAAAAAGAGACCAGCCAAGAGTCCTTATAAACACAGGGAACTTAAGAGATTCAGCAGGCTACTACATCCCTGAAAGAGCTTGTGTTGAGGCGATATTGGATTGTTTTGGGGCAGCATTTCAGAAGATTCTTTGATTACAAAAACGGATGGAAATGGAAGGAGTTAACAGGTCACATCAGCCTTGCTATATAAATAGACACAACTACTGAAGTTAACATATTTTTACCATGACGGGATTTAGCCCAGGCTGTTTTCCTGGCCCAGAAGTGGCCCGATGCACAGCCAGATCATTGTGTGCATGCGCACAAAGGTGCTGGTCCGTGTTTTCTTCAGCTATATAATTTGTGCAGCCACCTGGTTTTTCAGAGCCTTTGACCATCTTCAAGACCTTCAGTGGGTTCGGGGTGCTCAGCACCTCACTCAATGAGGCACTTTTATTGAGATGTCTAAATGAGGACTGACTCTAGCTTTGGGAAGCTGGGTATGCAGAGGCCACGTTTAGGACCGAGGCCCCATTGTGGTGGGTGCTATACAAACACATAGGAAGGCATCCCTATCCACCTTACAGTTCAAGGCACCAGTTCGGCCATTGGATCTACTCAGACAGACCCCCGGTACCAGACAGAGCCCCATTGACTTGACTGGATCTCTCCAGGGACACGAGGATCTCATGGCAGGACAAAGTCTAAGAAAACAAGCAACACATGGAGGATGAGAATACAGTCACATATGGACCATTTTCAGAAAGTGCTAAAAACTCCGAAATCCAAGTGGTGTTTTTATTCAGGACTGGGTGACTTGCCTGGGAAGCAGCTTTAGCTCAAGATAATTATACTCTTGGTGTTTCTTTTGAGGGTATTTTTTGTTTGGTTGGTTTTGTTTTTCCTTTGAAAAGGCTGGTGGTGAATTATAGAAAGAGAATTTGAATTCAGGAGACCTTGGCGACTGATTATATCTTATCACTGCTTATGCACGAAGTACAGCTTGTTCTTTTTGCTTCCTCCACTTGTTTATCTCTTGCATCTTCTCCTCCTCCACCACCACTCTGTAGTGAATCACTAGACCCCCTCCTCCATTAGAGAACAGCGTGGTACTTTTTCAGATGATTGTCATGCAGTTGGGACTTGGCAAACACTTTGATCTTTTCTCTGCTGATGTTTGCATTAAAGTGGACAAAGTGGACAAATTCATATGAAGTCAATGGAATTACTCAAGGAATGAATGTGTCCCTGTTACTTTTGGACCATATGTCCAGAGAGTACACAAAACTTTAGTATTTTGTTCAGATAAAATTTGACTTTAACGTCATTTAGTGCAGCGGTTCTCAAACTTTTTGAGACCGCGACCCCTTTTTGTACTCCGGCGGCCGGGCGCAACCCCTCCGCCGAATTACAAAAAAAAAAAAAAAAAAAACCAACCCACACACACAAAAAAAAAACCGTGCCGGACACCCCGGCCACCAGTCCCCGCCGTGGGCGGGCTCCTGGCTGAGCCCCGGCCCCGGTCCCTGCCGGCGACCGGGGCTCGGGGCTCGAGCAGCCATCCCCCCCTTTGAGACCCCCACTTTGAGAGACCACTTTGAGAGACCCCCACTTTGAGAATCCTTGACTTAGTGGATGCAGCAGCAGCAGCAGAAAATTGATTGTGTGGGGTTTTTGTGTGTGAGGGGAGGGCTCTGCCTTCTGGTGTTTTGAAACCTGAGCTCAGTTAATCTACAGGTCTCTGTTTTAAGTTCTGGTGATGCACTTAGTGTGATTTTCAAATTACTTCATGTTGAGCTAATTCTTCTGTTGATGTTGTTGGTAAAACTTCAGTGGGAGCAGACGTAGGCCAATGAAGAGCTTTTCAAAATCCCACCCATCAAGGTCAAAGGCGCTAACACAGCAGGAGTGCAGTAGGGAGAGGAAACCACACCTCTCTCAAGTCAGTGGTATCCTTATCAGAGTGAAGGAAAGGAGAAAAGGGCTGTCACATGGTATGCTCATGACACATACCAGCCATAGAGTAGCTGTGTTCATTTTTATATTGGATAGACAGAAGACCTGGCAAATAAAGTGCAGTAAATATCAGCAGTAACGCTTTCCTTCTAAATTCAATGTATTTCAGAATTCCAGCAACAACAACAACAACAACAGGAGTAGCGCATAGAGTGGACCACATGGTTCTGTTGTGGAATTTATTTTAATGCCTTGGGTTAGATAAAGACATTGAGTCATCTAGATAAACCCAGCCATGTGCTGTGCTGAAGGCCTTTTGCTGCTACATGCTTTTCAAAGACCCAGTTACATCTGTGGACTTTGCCTCTGTGATCAGATGAGTTTGGCCTTTATAAGTACCGCTGTCTGTGCCTCCTCCCTAGGGATTGTTACATGGTTATAGTCTGTATAGTTATAGACTTGTGTGTTTTAAAAAAGCATCACTGAACTCAACACACCTGCTCCTGGTGTTTCATACTGTCTGAGATATATTTGCTTATTTTTCTTACAAAAACAAGTTTGATCTCGTACTTCACTTCAGGGCCAATCCAGCTATAGCATGGAAAACCTGAGAGCTGGGTTTATTCTGCCTCGCGTATCATCAACAAAATTGTCAGCTAGGTTTTGATTGCAAAGTACTTACCACTGGTGATGAAAAGAGTCACAAAGAACACAGCTTGATAAGCTTGATATCCAGATAGCAGGCTGCGTTTGCAATGCTGGAGGTTAGAAAAATCAACTTCAAGCTTGTAAGCTAAGCAAATTTCAGGCAGAATAAATATGAACAGCCCTCCCCCCACAATGTCATTATTAGAGAGTCATTTTTTCTGACTATAACTGCACTGAAACTTGTCCTAATTACATCAATCTTTGGCTTATGCTTTCCAGTGTCATTACTGGAATCCTACCACACTGCTGGTAAAGAAGACATCTCTCTTACGGCTCAGGCTTCTTATCTATATAGTGGGCATTTCTCTTTCAGACACTAACTCCACAGAAGTACTCAGTTTATGCTTGGTGCAGCACAGGTTTTCTCACTCTCAGTAATATCTCTTGATTTAGCTGGTTGTTTGCATTCTTGGCAGGGCTAGTTTTGTCACAGTTCCTGTAAAATCCTGATCTTTCCACAGAATTATTTTCTGTCACTATTGGTTTTCACCGCACAGACGTATGTCTCGGTCTTCCCAACAGCAGTAACAAAGTTTTCAGTTTATTTGTTCGTCAAATCTCTCCCTCCCAACAGCTACCACCCTGTGCATCTCCTCTCCATGAAATGGTGCTGAATGAATGTGCAGCAGTGTTTTTGTTTGTTTTTAAAATGAGAAACACAGTGTCCCATTTTGTTGGGATCCATGTTGTGACTCTGCTGAGACTATGTTCTGGGCTAGTTCATGCTGGATGTGAAGCAAGGATGGACACACTCATTCTTTTTGCCCATTTTTTGATTTAGCACCCGTAGAAATTAAGCCCAGTATTCCTGTTCCAAATCAAAAGGAAATCCCAATTTGGGGATATGTTTGAACTTGAACATGAAGTTCACCTGGCTGTATATGACACTCGACTCACTAAACAATTGCGTATGAGTTTCAATCGCTTTATGATACTCAAAAAGGCTGTCCCTTAATGTCCACAGTATAGATTCTAAAGACCAGCATACCCCATGAAGCAAAATATGAGCTGATGTCTTTTAGAAGAACCAAGAGATGAAGCATCACACAAAGAATATATTGTGGGCTTCATTTTCAAACCTGAATACTTACGTTAGAGCACCCAACTTTCCTGTGGGTACTCAAATCAACATGGGCACCCCAAGACCCATTTTTAGGACTCTTGTTCCCATTTGAGCATCAAGTACAGATCCAAGTGCCCTAACTTAACTACCTGGGTTTGAAAATTGGTCCAGTTAACAAGTGTAAATGTAATCAACCCTGAGGGACAACTTTGGGTTCCTATGGGAGAACTTCTCCTTTGAATGAGAACTATGAAGTGCCATCAGCTGTGCTTGCTATCATCTCCAGCTGAGAACTGGAAGGTGTAACATTCATTACAAATGCGAACAGGTAATCTGATCAGGTTCTACTTCTTTTCTCCTTGAACAGAGAGCAAAAGTTACGTGCGGCTGCAGAGCAGTGGCAGGAGAGAGGACCAGCACACCCGGCTCATCAGCCCTGTGATCTACTTGCCCAGGAGTGCTGTCTGCATGGTGTTCCAGTATTACACATCCGGCGGGAGTGGGATAATGCTGCAGGTGTGGCGGGAAGCGAACCAGGAGAATAAGCTGTTGTGGATCATCTCGGAAGACCAAGGGGATGAGTGGAAAGAGGGACGGATCATTCTGCCAAGCTATGATGGGGACTATCAAGTAAGATGATAAAGGGCCATTTGTTCTGAGCTTCCAGTGGATTTTAGTGAGACTTATGTCAATATTTCAAAGGGCTGTGCCCATTCATCATTAGGGGAGCGTTGTGGAGCGGAGCTGTTTTCATTGTATTTCTTATGTTGCTATAGTAACTAAATAACACTCTATTTGTTATTCAGAATGTGCCTGTCTTTATACACAGACTTAGGTCTTTGTTCATCCTGTTGCCTTTTATATTCCTGAAATCTCCCCTTTTACAAATATTTTCCTCCCTTTTCTTTTAGATGATTATCAGGTAATCTGACAAGAGACACAAAGCCCTAAGGAGCAAACACAAACAAATCCTGCCAGCAGAAAGGTGGGGAGGTGGGAGGGAGCCCACTTTGAAAGAGAGAAGGGAAAAAAAGCAAACACCACTTTCCTGACCTTGGCTCCAAGTCTGGGTGTTGGAGATGGGGGTGGGTGAAATCAGGTGTGTGTGACACCTTGAGACCACAAGGCATTCTGCAGAACTGTGTATCAATCTCTTCAGCCAAAGGCTGGCTGGTCAGGCAAGCCAAAACTCAACCAGCTAGCCAGAGAACATGTGCTGCCTAGTCCGGCTTATTAGTGAGTCACTTTGCTCAGCACTGTCCAAAACAGGATGAAAAACATGGCCCCTGCCCCCTGGAATTTAGAGTCTGACCCTGCGGTCTCGAGTCCACAAAACTCCCAGTTGAGGTCAGGGGGAGTTTTGCTTGTGTGAGGACTGCGGGATTGGGCTTCAAGTTATCAGTGGAAAGGAAGCAATGGCTACAAACACGAAGCAAAGGTCTTTGCCGGTCCCGCTACCCCTGGAGAGGGATGGCTGGTTTGTGTGCATTCGTTTGACTTTTTCATAAAATACCAATGCACGCAAAAGGTGCTTACAGATAAGGGTACTTGGCGTTTAGATCGTACTTTGCATGTTAAAAGTGATGTACAGCCACTAACTAACTGAATATTACTTTCAGGTAATAATGCAGGTATTTTCACCCAGCATTTTTCACAGATAACTATTATCACTTTAAACTCACTCCAGGTATTAAAACCTCTTTTTTTATCATCTCCTGTGTCCAGTATTCACTCAATGGGGTAGCCCCTCAGCTGGTATAAATCCATGTTGCTCCATTGACTTCACTGGAACTATTCTGATTCTCTCCTGCGGAGCCCATGATAACGAATGAAACCCCAAGTCAATTGCCCTGGGTTGTAGTCCCTGAAAAATGTGGGATTCGTGCTGTCACTTGATGGGCCAAATGATGAACTCCCTGAGTTTTTACTCAGTCCCTACTCAGACAGAACTCTCACTGCCGGTGGAAGTTTTGCCGCAGTGAGGACTGGAAAAACTGGGTAAGGACACCAGCATTTGGCCCCTTGCCATTAGCTTCTCAGGTGTGACTGAAAAGTGGGGAGCACATTTTTGGCTCTTTCTCCCAGGGGAACAAGGACTTGTTTGGGAGTGGAAGCCTGCCGGTGACGTTTCTGTTCTGATTTGCTCGTAGATTGTGTTTGACGGTGTTATACGCAAAGGACATTCGGGAGAAATTGCCATCGATGACATCCGGATTGGCTCCGATATCTCCCTAGAGAATTGTATGGGTATGTAAACATCTGTCTCACAGACTTATTGATTTTTAGGGCCACAATGGATCTTTGTGACATCGAGTCTGACTTCTAGCATAACGCAGCTCATGGAATTACACCCAGTGATTCTGGAATCCTCTCGGCTGCACAAAATGGGACAAGGAATCACTGTTGCATGCAGCAAAAGTAGTCCAGTTCATGAGAGCCTTTGTTTCTAGGATTCTGCCCAGAGACTGGAACTCTTCTCCTGCCTGAGCTATAGTGATTTTCTGGATTTCAATAAAGCTACTTTATGCATCTGCGGGAAATCAGGGGAAGTACGTCCCTAGGGAACATAGGTACTGATGTCAAAGGCATCAAGGGGAATATATATGTCTACAGAGGAGGGTTGAAACAATAGGTGGGGTTATTAAAGAATACTCTGTATAAAAAAGACATGCACAAAATTTAAAAGGAAAGTGCTAGACGCAGGAAACCAGCTGCCAGTCAGCATTACATGCTTGGAGGGGCTGATGGGTTCAATGGGAGCCTTTTCTAATGAGAAATAAATAGCAGAGGGGTTTTATAGCAGTGTTAACACAATAATGAAAGAGAAGCTTGTGCTAGAATTCATCATTTCCCAATCCAGGGCAAAAGTCAGGTAGACAGGTTCATTAAACATGAAAGCTACATAAGCTTTAAAAACATTTATTAGAGGTTTATCGCTGGCATGGTAATTCAACCGTTCATCCATCTAGCCTCCCCATCCCTCTTTTGTATGTAGATAATGGCAGTCCCCAGATAATGAGCATGGGATAGAGTCTGCCATGATGTTCATTCCCATTTATTTCAATGTCCCGGCAGGGTCTAGCCCTAGAGGAGGGGTGGATGGAGTTGAACTACGTAAAATATCTAATTAGTAGGGTCTGCATTGGCAGAAGTCCATGGGCCTCCCATTCTGTAGAGCTGCAGGAGAAGTCTTGGCTGTTACACACCTCGCAAGGGGCCGCACCCAACCGGACTGAAATCAGAGTCTTTCCAGTGGAGTTGGCCGTGGCCCCCGGTGAACTTAAACAGGTTCACATCAGCAAAGACAACTTTGCACAGGTTGCCAGGGGCCTCCTAAATTCAGCAAGATGGGGCATGAGGGAGAAAATGAACCGCACAGGACAGTTGTTAGTCACATTGCTTAGTGCGCCATTGGAAGGCTCAGATACTGTGGTGATGAGGGCTGTACAAGAACTTGAATAGAATAGAATGGGAACTGCTTGTCCTGGAGTGGTGCTGAGTTACGGGGGCCAAGTTTCTTTGAACCTTTGAAATCTACTGACCACTTGCAGAAGAATTAATGTTACATGTGAAATTCTGGGTTGACTTTTGACAAACAGGGCATGGTGTCCATGGCATAAGAAAGAAACATGAATGATGAATAATGCTAAGAACATTTTTCTTTTCTAGCTTTTTTAAAATACTCAAACTTGCTTGATTAGCCAATATTTTGTTTTTATCTACATGTCAGTAAAGCTTTAAGTGTTAAAACAAAGCCCTTTGTAAGTCATAAAGGTCCAAAAAATGTTAGACACTAGCTCTAAAAATTGCTTCAAACTGCTACATAGATTTACTTCTTCTTCAAGTGATTGTTCACGTCCACTCCAAATTAGGTGTGCGTCGCGTGCATGAACGTCGGAAACCTTTTCCCATGGAGCTGGCATGGGAGCCTCCTAGAGTGGCAACCTTGCGGTGGTGCCCGACCCCCTTTAGTTCCTTCTTACCGTCCGGGGCGTTGGAACAGCTCTTGCTCTCTCGCATGGGGAGTATCCCTTAGCATAGTGTTAGAGTAGTTATCAGTTACTTAGCAGTATTTCCTTTGTTCAGCAGTGTCTGGAAGTTCTTCCCGTACCGCCACGTGCCACAACAGCATGTCCATCAGCGATCCCCACGACTTCTGCCTTGTAACTGCTGTTCTTCGAGAGGTGTTGTTCACGTCCATCACAAGACTCACCCTCCTTCCCCTCTGCCGGAGTCAACGGCAAGAAGGAATCGAAGAGGGGTCGGGCCGGCAGGATAATATATGCACCACCGCAAGGGCGTCACTCTAGAGGGCTCCACTGCCGGCCCGACGGGAGCCACTGTGGGAAAAAGTTTCCGACATTCGTGCACGCGACGTGCGTACACCTAATTTGGATGGATGTGAACAACACATTTCGAAGAACAACAGTTACAAGCTAGGTAACCGACTTTTGTATCTTTTCAGGAACTTAAATCTGGACCTACGAACCTAATAGTAAATGGTGATATTTTGGTTTTGATCATGCCTGACAAAGGGATTTTTAAATGGTTTTAACTGAAAAATGTAACGCTATTTGGGCTGCAAGGTCACTTCCAAAGCCACCACATAATATGAAACAATATGCGCATACCACATTCCCTCTTTGTCAGCACCATAAAAGTAACTGACAAGAGTAACAGGCAACTGTTTTTAAAATGTAATCCTGGGACGTAATCTGATTCCTTTTCAGCCTGAAGAGAACTCTAATAACTCTCAATAATTTTTTCCTTTGGAAAACCTGTCACTCGTGTTCTGAACTTGAGCAATGATTTCACAGTGCTCTATACAGCCAGAGCCTGGTTGTGTGACTCACCAGCGTAATGCAGAAGTAATCTAAAAATATTCAGAAGTCTATTACGTTTGAGAGCAAGTCATCCCTAATAAGCACTGATTATTGCTTTTCAGATCCAGTAGTTTGTAACAGATCACTTCTTCAAAGTAACTTCAAAAGTCACGCTCCTTTGTTTACTGGAACTGTAAGACAGAGAGATGCATGGCTAGCCAGAAGTGACATGGTCTGTGAAAATTGAAATTAGAGATGGGCTGGAACGCAGACCCCAGTTCCAAACACCGCTCACTTTTTTAGGGTGCTTTAGAATCTGACCACTGATTCAGATCAGCTGGAGATGGGACACTAGATGGAGAGGTCTCTGAGTTACTACAGAGAATTCTTTCCCAGGTATCAGCTTTGTGTGTCTTGCCCGCATGCTAGGGTTACCAGACAGCAAGTGTAAAAAATCAGGACAGGCAGTGGGAGGTAATAGGAGCCTATATAAGAAAAAGCCCTAAAAATCAGGACTGTCCCTACAAAATCGGGACATCTGGTCACCCTACCGCATGCTCGGGGTCTAACTGATCACCATATTTGGGGTTGGGAAGGAATTTTCCTCCAGGTCAAATTGGCAGAGACCCTGAGGTTGGTTTTTTTTTTGCTTTCCTCTGCAGCATGGGGCACGAGTCATTTGCTGGTTTAAACTAGAGTAAATGGTGAATTCTCTGTAACTTGAAGCCTTTAAACCATGATTTGAGGATGTCAGTAACTTAGCCAGGGGTTGTGGGGTCTATTACAGGAGGTTTTAAACATTTTCCTCTCTAAAACCAGAATCTTTTTTCCCCTTTGCAGAACCCATCACAGCTTTCCCAGGTGAGAACTTCTACATTCCAGGTAAAACGGCACTTATTTGAGTAATTTTTCTGATGGCATGATTTCATTTTTGGTTTTTATTTGTTTAATCAGTGTGCGTGCATATGAAAATAATGTGCACTGTTATGAGACAATCAAAACTGTAAATGTGCAATTTGCCTTCCCATCAGCAGATGGCACTACCCTATGCACTCTTCGTGGAGGTAGGAGAGGGGATAGCAGAGCGGGCTTTGCTACCTCGTGTCTGATTAAAGTTCGGGAACCCGTAATCGAGACAAATAAGACCAGATAAAATTCTCTACTTCGCAGTCCCCAGTGAGGCGCAATAAAGCTTAAATGTAGGACCCCAGAAGCAAAGAGAAACTACCAACAGATTTAACCAAAAAAAACTGGTAGTGAATTAAGAGTAAAAGGGGTGGCAGTGATTTATTTTGGTATTAAGATGGGTGCTTTCCAGCATACAGATGCCAAAGCTGTTAGTGAGGTACCGTGGCAGCAGGCCTGCTTGCAAGGAGAATGAAATTAGGAGGTAGAAATGGAAGAACAACTACCATCAGGAGTTTGGGAGCTGACATTCAGTAAAAGGGAAACAAGGTGAAATGGTGCATTTAATAGCGTAATGGTAGTCTAAAGAATAGCAAATGGGATTCTTTTCTTTGATAAAACGTACAGAGTAAAACAAAAGGAAGAGCAATTCAGAGGCAGTGCCTGCTCATTAAACATGGCTCTGGTTCGGCAGGGATGCTGTTTTCTACACTGAAAAAATACGAGCTGTCCTCTTTTGGGGTAGATTTTTCATCTCTTTTTCAATGTCTAAGGCTGACTACCTCTCCAGGAATGAATGTGGAGGTTGTCAAACTCCAAAAAAGAAAAAGCAGGAATCCGTAGTTTTAAAAGGCGTATTGCTATTTTAAAATGGCCCCTTTATTTTCAGCTGGTTATAATACCCCTCCTGACCATCTCTCTTAAACTGTTGCATGGAACTGTTAAGAGATGTTGGGTTTCACCGCAGAAGCTGCTGCTTTTCATCGATTGGTGAAGCCATTCCTTTGTCAATAGTTTGCAAAGTACTTTGGGATCCATGGCTCCGGATGAAAATTGTCCAAAGCCCACTGACATTGCCAGAGAAACTCCCATGGGCTTCAGTGGGGTTTGGATCAGTTATTAGCATTAGAAGAGGCACACTCCGAGTTAACAGTGAGCTAATATCATAGTGATGGTAATATTCTTAATGTCAGCATTCTAGGTATGTGGCTTGTTTATATATCCTTCCACTGAGAGCCACAGCCTTGGTGAGAAGCTGGTACAGTATTCTAGCCCGATGATCTAAAGCCTTGTAACCATTACACAGACCATTCCTGTATGCTGCTCTATCAGCCTGTGCTCTTGGACTCTTTCCTATTACAAGCTTCATTTGAGAATGTGTCATACTGGCATAGCGTCTCGGGGCACACTGGGCCCTCTGTTCCTTTTGTGGAGAACCTCTGCAGAGCATTCAGAGAGATACCGGGACACGAACTTAAAATCATGAGCGAAATCCTAGCCCTGTTGAAATCAGAGGCAAAACTTCCAGTGACTTCAATGGTGCTGCGATTTCCACACACACACTCAACCCTCCCCCCCACCCCCATCCCATGTGCAGGCAAAAGTAGAAGGGTGGCCCTGGCAGGAGACCCTCATCCACAAACACCCTTCCTAGTAGCTGAAACTGAGGGAGGAGGTTCTCACCAGCTAAATACTGTGGCTCTCCCCCTGTGAGCTCTCCTAGGGCCTGGCTGGTGAGGGGGAAAGGAGAGGCAGATAGGCCAGGCCAGTAGTAGGAGGGAGTGGGAACAAGAGCATTCTGTGGGGCAGGGAGGGAGGAGAGGAGCAGTTTTCTGGCTGATTGTTGTGTCCCAGAGGGGATAGAAATACCAGCTTTCTCCCCTTCCTCCACTCCATGTTCACGTGCACTGGTTTGTTCACTGTGACTTAACAGTAAATCCCAGTGTTTGGTTTCTAGATGGCGAAAGTCATCAAGGAAGGCTGAGTCTCAGGCCAGAGCAGAGGTGTCTAAAGAGCAATGCCAAGAGAGTCCCATTGCTACGAGTGTTACTACTCCATACATGATGCATCCGACGAAGTGGATATTAGCCCACAAAAGCTTATGCTTCAGTACTTTTACTTAGTCTTTAAGATGCCACAGGACTCTTTGTCACTACTCCATACGTATGCTCTGGGCCACCATTTCCTTTACTGCTGAGGTACTGCTATAGGTCCCATCATGCATTGCTCCATCTCAATGCAGAGACTGGGCACCCTGATCAAGATGGAGTGTTACATGGTAGGACCTGTGGTCTCTGCAGCTCTCATCTCTATTTCAAGGAGGAAGATGACTGGTATCAACCTGTCATTATGCTAATTAGGTGCATCCCTTTGGCTCCTGACGGGACAAAGTTCATGCTCCCCTAGATTAATGTGTTTTTAATATCCAGCAAAACTGCTTGCTCAAAGGGAAGATTAAAAAACCCAGACAGTTCAACAATAACTCAGTGTGGGTGCATGGGCCGTGGTAAGTCTAATGTACATCTCAGAAAATGCCTCAGGCTTTGATAAGACCAGTCAAGTGTGTATAAACTATGACCCCATTTGAGATATGGAACATCTGACCCTGACAAAAAAGGCATTACAAGATCCAGTGTCTGGAAGCTGAATGAAGCTAGACAAATTCAGGAGCAAGTTTTTAACCATCACTACAAATTCCCTGGGGACATGGTAGATTCCCCATCATTAAAAATGGATGTCTGTCTAGCTCAACCAGCAGGTATGGGCTTAATTCAGGAGTCATTTGGTTGGAATACTAGGGCCTGTGCTATACAGGAGGTCAGACTAGATAGTCGTAATGACCCTTTCTGGTCTTGGAATCGATGGAAACCCCTGCCATG
The DNA here is from genome assembly GCA_032164245.1 of Sternotherus odoratus. Lineage (NCBI taxonomy): Eukaryota > Metazoa > Chordata > Testudines > Kinosternidae > Sternotherus > Sternotherus odoratus. The sequence continues at coordinate 13,496,792 of JAVMKO010000011.1, read as the reverse complement.
TTAACAGTCCATATAGGCATAGTTTTCAGTGATTTCTAAGAAGACTGTGTTCTTGCGGCAAAGGGACACAGACCTAGGAGTTCTAGACACATTATTTTCTACTTTTGTCCTTTATGATTTTTGTTCCTACCCGACTAAACCTTTGGTTTTAATGTTAAATCCTGAAATTGCTGTGTGGCTGGGAGTGTGGAGTGGTAGTGTGTAGACAGCACAAGGGTGAACATCAGCACATGTTCCACACACACCAAACATCCCAGAGCCTGTGGTCTGAATCAGACTTACAATGAGATGCATCCCAAGTCACGCATCAAACAAAGTGCGCACAAGCCTGAGAGAAACAGAAAGACTTTTTTTTTTTTTTTTTTTTTTTAAGAACTAGGATTCGAATGAATGAAAGAAAGGAGAGAGCGTGGGATGTGTGGGAGAACATAAGGGAGACCAGAAAAGTGATATTGTTAAGAGGATTGGGGGTTTTTTTGCCTTAGCAGAGCACTTTTCTATATATAAAATAAACTTCCAGAAAACAAAGAGCCAATAAAAACAGAGCCGATAACATCAGTGTACTCTATGCATGTACTGAATGACTGGCAGCTATTTTTAGCAGTCGACAGCACAAGGAAAAGCTATTGTCAATGCTACAAGCTGGTTTTGTTAACGCTTGGAGACAAGTGGGATTCCTTAACTAGCTGAGTTGCTAAATTGACTTCCCAGATCTCTGCTATCTCCTCAGCCTACCTCGGGCCAGTGTGATGTAGTAATTAAAGCAAGAGACCTGGGACTAGATCCTTGGGACTGGGCTGAGCTGCACTCAGCACGGGACCTGAGTGAGGTGGAGCAGAGGTGGCTTGAAGGCATCTTTATGCCCTCCCAGTTCTGAGCTGGCCATGGCATGGCTCAGTTTCTGGAGCACGTTAGAGAAGTGTAAGGGTTGCTCTAAGTTGCACTGGGCCTTAGCCTCGAAGGAGCTGGGTATCTTTGGAGTCCAACGGTGCTCTAGTCACACTCTCTCTTCCCCCATCCATGCCAGCTGCACCAGTGGGGCTGGGAAAGGGTGGTATAGGGTGACTGCACAGGCCCTATACCATGCAGGATCCCCCTCTACTTGGGTGAATAAGGGCTAACCTAGTTTTGTGGATGCTGGGGTCAGGACTTCAAGTTTTTCTTCACATTTCTGGCCCCACCTAATGTACAGCCCTGGGCATTAACCTCTCTGTGCCTCAGTATGCTTCTCAAATAAATGCATAGGATAATGAATTCATCTCTGGTAGTCAGGGTACCCTGGACTCCATGGCACTGGGAGACCAAACTCTGCAGCAACAACCCCTAAAATCCACTGCGATCTTAACTGATCAGCCATTTGTTCTCCTCTCCTCAATCCCCACACGTGTGATGGCCCAGACCGGAAGATGCTCACGGATGTGAAATTCTCTGTACTCTCCTGAGAGGTTTAGCTCCCACAGTGTCCTTCAGGCAGCCAGGCTCAGAACCTCCTTTTCCCCTCAGGCATGCCAGGGAAGGGAGAGCTTATACCTACCTTCAGCAGCTCATTACCCAGGCTCCCAAGGTCCTGGCAGCTGTACTGTTTGTTCTCCAGACCCCCCCTGGCTTGCTAGCCTACACTTCTGGCTCCCCTTTGCCTGGTTGTAAACTGGCCTCCAGCTCTGGCTTCCCACCGGCTGCCCAGTTGCCTTGTCCTGTGCAGAACATGAAATTCCAGTCAATGTCCTCTTGTGGAGAAACCTGGAGAGCAAGAAGCAGGGCCCAGAAGGGTGGGGAGACAGACTCAAAATCAGGTGCTTGGGCTGCAACAAAATGGCAAATTCTCCAGCAAAAATGCTGAACTTCAGGAGATCTTAGGAAAATTCCGAATTCGACAGATAGGGAATTGCAGAGTCTCCTGGGCCCTGACTGAGGTGAATGGTTCTGTTCACACCTCTCAACGCGATTGTTTCAGACTCCCTGCAGACTCAGGCAAGCATTGCTGTCTTGGTTTACCCTGTTCACATTTTAAGATTATGTCTGCGAGCAGAAAGGGACGACACTTTTGTTGAATGAACGTTGAGATTCTGGGCACAATTTCGGAGGCCAGGAGCCAATTGGGTGGTAAATTCCATGATGTACCTGGGGTCATCGCTCAGAGTAGCTCTGTGAGGTGAAGTTAATTGTTTGTGAAGCTCTCTTCGATGGAAAGTGTTATGTAAGCACATCATGTTGTTATCCAGGAGATGTACTACTGGCCTTTGCACTCAGAAGTGTCTGAGAGGCAGCTGCTCTATTGCTACTTCTCATGCCCCATCTAGCTGTCAGTTTAAGAGTAGGTGTTTCTGAGCAAGCAAGGATGGTGATTAAACATGTGTAAATTTGTTAGGACTCAGCTAAGTGAATTTGCTTTTGGCAGCAGTGGCTGGTTATCTGTGAGACTCGCGGGTATATTCTCCCCCCTCACAGAGCTCTGGCAACCCCCTCCCACCCTCCATCATTTAAAACTAAACAACTGCCTGGGTCCATTTGGCAGAGGGAAGGCAAGTGTCTTTCACGCGCTTCTGCATCCTTCACCTAAAGAACGTGTGATCCTTGAGTTTAAAGAAAGGAAAGCAGCAAGCCATTGGGAACGGAGAAGAGACGATGCCTCTCCTGTCCAACCAGGGCATGAATTGAAGGGATTTGGGGACAGATCCTCAGCTGGTGTAATAGGCCTCCCTCCTCCTCCCGCTTGGATAGTGCTCTGCTGATATACACCAGCAGAGAATCTGGGCCTTGAAGTGCCAGTGAGCGCCGAACAGCCATAATTAAAACATCTGTATGTTTCCATTCCTGCGCTGCCTGGGTGGCAAGCAGAGATCTAGTGGAGATATTTGCATCGTTTGTCATTTTGCAGGACAGTTTGTACTTCTACACCCTCCCCAAAGAGATCAGCAGTTTATTACTTGGGTATTGTTTTATGACCACTTTGTAAACTCTCTTCTCCGCGCACCAGCCAGCTTGAAATAAGACCGTTTTTCCACAAGAACATTAAATAAACATTCTCATTTGGAATTTTTTTCTGTAGGCACTTGTGTGCACTTCCCTTTAGCTCCGTGGAGTCAGTAATCTCCTCCCACCCTGCCTCTCACACTTGGCACACTGCCATCGGATAGCCGCCTGTGCCCATATGGGGCGCAGAACTGTGCTAGCTACAGCTGTGTGCAGAGCATCTGTGCCCCTCCCGTTGCATGGCCGGAATATCCCAATACGGAGCCATTTAAAGAAAAAAATGGGGGGGGGTGGATTTTAGGACCCTGCCTCCAAATATTTGATAGGGAGCAAACCAGGCTTCCTCATGGTAGCAACCCATGGGCCCAGGGCCCCTTATATCCAGGTATGTGGGGGGCAGATTGGCCAACCCCATCCAAGAGTCTTGGAGAGTCAAGAATGACATCAACACCACCCCTCGAGAACTGGCTCAGAGAGAGTGGACAGGAGGATGATAGTCAAACAGTGTTTATTATTTAGCATGTGTATTATTGTAGCTCCAAGTCACGTTGTGCTTTTCTTTCCTTGTCTCATGGCCCCCACTACCAAAGTCTCTGAGCATGTCACAATCTGTGGTGTTTTTATCCTCACCTGGGAGCTAGGGCAGTGCTGTTATCCCCATTATACAGGTGGAGACCTGAGGCACAGACAGGCTCAATGACTTGCCCGACGCCCCATAGGTCAGACATTCTTGGCATCTCTGCTTATGCCCAGAATAGGCGCAGCCTGGGCAGACACATTACCGGCTTCTCCCATGCTGCCTTGCCCATGTCCCTCCACTCTGTTCTGGAGGGACTGCCCTGGTGGGGAGGGTGAAAGGAGAGTTTTACCATTCAGTAAATGGCCCCTCTGCTGAGACAGAGGCTCCGTCAATGATGGTTGTGACAGTGTGTGGATCGGGGAGGAATATGCATTTCTTCTGAGAAAGGAGACTCTTCCTTGTCTGGAATTACAAACGGGTGGGTCTTTCCAATCTCCTGCACCGAGGAAGCAGGATGTGCCCTATCGGTCTTTACCAAGCACTCTGGACGTAGTTTTGATCCTTGTTTTTTAGTCCCATCACTTTTTGTGACTAAGAAGCAATGGATCTCCTATGTGGGCTACAGCAGAACAAGACTCTGCAGACCCATCACATAGATCACCCCCTCCATCTCGTAGGACACCGGGGGGGGGGGGGCAGGGGACTGTTAGGGACACATCCTTGCTGTGTGCATAGCAGGACTCATCCTTCACTATTTCATTTCCCCCCTTGGACTCTTCTGCGCAGGCACTGAAAACAGACACAGAGCTGGTTGCCAAGCAGCAGTTATCAGTGAGCTGAATAATAAGTTGACACAAATTCACACAAGCCCACAAACGAGCCACTTTAAGTCACTCCTGGCGGCTCCGTCTGTGTGGGAAGTGACTCTCTATTGCAGAAATGATAGCAAAAAGAGAGGAGCGTCAGGCTGCCTCCAGAGAAATACTAAAATGTCTTTGTTCAACAACAGAACAAGTGAGCTGGAAAGTTTCCTCAGACATTCTCACCCATGGACCAGCCAATCAACAAATTCCAAACATGCATCCCCAGTTAGATATGACTTGTCTCCAAAAGCAACCTTTGAGCGGTCTCAGTAATAGCTGCGTGAGCATTATTCTCACCCTGCTTCAGTGAGATATGTGGGTTTTAGCCTAAACATACCACTTAGCACCTTCTGAGCCTGTTTGTGTGTGGATGTGTGCGTGGGCTGGCAATAAAACTGTATTCATCTGTATGCTGTATTATCCAGACATGAACTTTAAAACAAATAGCTCTGCCACAAAGTGATACATGCCTCCCCCGCCCCCCCGGCTCCTTTTCAGGCCCCGAAAGGGTTAAACATGGAGGAACAGTGAGTACCCCAGACACATACCAAGCCTGAATGCAGCGAAACAGGTGGCTGACAGTAGTTTAGTTTTCAGCAGCGTGGATTGTGCACTCCTGGCTTGCTAAAAGTTTGAAGATTGTGGGCTTGATGCAGGAATTGCTGGGTGACAGTCCGCAGCCTGTCAAATTAGATGATCATAATGGTCATAATGTCTAGGACACCCTGGGTGAGAGATCTTTTTCACTGGTTTTGCCTTAAGAATGAAGAATATTTCTCCCTCTGATTTCCTTCCCAGCATTCTATGGCGACTTCTTTATTGCTTTGCTATGAAACTCTACCTCCAGTTAAAACCCAGACGTTTTGTCACTGCCTGACGCAACTGTCATGTGGAGACAAGACCAAGCTGATTTGAGGACGGCCCCCCTCCAAAAAACCAAACACCCTGGCTTTTATTCATATCAAAAAAAGCTGGAATTTGTATTTAAATCCAGGTTGGCTAATAAATAAGCCGCTTTAATATGTCTGCTCATCAAACACCCAAATTGTGTTTCTCCCAACGAGGAAGTTTCCTATCTGGAGCTGGGTCATATAACCTCACTGAATGCTGCGCTGTACTCTTGAAAGCATGTGTGTTTCTTTTTATTAGTCTGCATGCATCCCGCCTAGCAACACTCTTCTATGTCTCTTCACCAGGGGGCACCCTTCTGCCAGGGAGCGAGCCCACAGTGGACACGGTGTCAGTGCAGCCTATCCCAGCCTACTGGTATTACCTTATGGCAGCCGGAGGTGCTCTTCTGGTGCTGGTCTCCGTCGCGCTGGCCCTTGTGCTCCACTACCACCGGTTCCGCTATGCGGCCAAGAAGAGTGATCACGCCATCACCTACAAAACCTCCCACTATACCAACGGGGCCCCTTTGGGAGTGGAGCCCACCTTAACAATAAAACTAGAGCAAGACCACAGCTCGCGCTGCTGAGAGCCGGACAGGAGCAAGGACAAAACAAACACAAACAAAAATGCAGACTTCAAATACGTTGCCTCGATTTTTGCACTTTTCGCCTCACCCAGTGTCTGTGTGAACTCTAGACATCTCTGTCCCCGTCCCCCACCTTCCCACTTCTTTTACAACCTCTAATCTAATGCTGCAGCTTGGATCGCCAGAAGAGAGATCCTGCCCATGTCACTTTGAAAGGGAATGCTCCTCTTTATTATTTTCAAAGACTGACTCTCCCAGTTGGCAACCTGCAAGGAAACTTGATGGCAAGTCGAGAAGCTGGTGTGCATGGGTGTGTGCATCTGTATAAATATATGTATGTAAGTGTGCATGGGGGTGTGCAAGGCTGACTGACTGAATGTATATTTAAGAGAGGCCCTTTTTTAACTTGCTTGTATTGCTTCTACTTACACAGGGAATGGGTTATCCTTGTGGAAGGCCTGGGATACTATTTGCGATAAATATACCAATTTGTTTACTTGGGGAAGAGAACAATGCTTTTTGTTGCCTTATCTAGCTTTGGCTGGGTTTATATTTCATATTGTAACGTCAGCGGGTGCATAATGAAAAGAACAGGCCATGCTGGACAGTCCAAAAGACCCCCTTGGATGGTGGGAAGAATCCAGAGGGGTTCATAGCCATTCAAAATTAAGACCTGTCTTATTATTTCTTCAGCCAGCATGATAACACAGCCATTGTTCGGTAGCAGAAACCACCTCCCACCCCACCCCTGTCCAGAAGTTAATCTGTTTCAAGTTGCCTTATAAGAGAAGCTCATAAAGAATGTTTTGTTTATATCTGTTAAACCCAGCCTTGGAGTGACATGTAGACTTAAAGCAGATCTAAGGTGGATGTTAAATACTGTAGTTTCTTGAATCTGAGGTTTATTTATTTTTTAAGGAACCTCACTTGGATACTGATGTTTTTATGTTTATCTTTTTGCAGGGGAAGTGGGAATCCTCTTCCTTATTTTACTAGAAATTTACAAAAGACGAGTCTAATTTACCTTCTGTTTTCTCTGCCCAAGCTCATAGCTGCTGGATCATAAAATGGCTAATTGACTTTAGAATGTCAATTAGTTTTGCATTTGCTAATGTTCTGCTTCTTAGAGCATCAGTAACATCTAGCAAACAAAGCACTGGCAGGCAGGCCTGGTGAAATCCAGATATTGCTGCATCTTTAACTAAGGAGAAATAATGGAAACCAAGATAAGCCTCCACCTATTGACTGGCTCTGAAGTAATTCAGTGAAAATGCCTTATATAAATTACTAAGCGATGACACGCAAAGGTGGTTTGAATCATTAAGTCTGATCTCTTCGTGCAGAATGCGTCTTCATGGAACAAAGTTCAGGCTCTTTCATGTTCAGTTGTGGCAAGTGATCAGATCCCCGCCCCCCATTAAGACCTCCAGCCACCCTTCCTGCCCCCTGCCCCTCCCACCAAAAAAAGATAACCGTTCTGCTAACTGTGCAGTCTTACTCATTCTGTCAGGTCAGGAAAGCATGTCCCACGCATGCAGGGTTGGCACGTTGTACAACCGAGACCAGTGTCACTCTTGTTCTCTCCTTCCCAGCCTTAGTCAGTAGCACGCTTCAGCAGATGCGACCGTTGACGTTGCCGATTTCGGAGATGCCCGCTCAGCTGGTAACACCGCACAGTGCTGCTTTGGTAGGGAGTAGTTTTTAAAGTGCACAACGTCTAAAACCCATTCTCCGCATTGAGCGCGTGTGGTGGTGGATGCATCGAGAAAGAGAGAGATGTGCAGAGTAAACGCACATCCGGGATTGCAAGCCTGAGGTCCGGGGGACTAAGTGCCTTCAACTCAGGGGCATCCATCGGCTCTCAGGATGCGTTCAGTACCACGTGAGCCGTAGGAGAGCTTCTTCCAGCATGGAAGTCTTTTATTAGTGAGCATCTTCCTTATGTAGCACTTGCAGGATCGAACATATCACTTCTGCTATGAAATCCCCAACGCTAAGTTATCATAGATAATAATGGACACAGACTATTGAAAGACTGTTGCTGTGTTTTCAGATCGAACCTACAGGTTCAATAGGGTAGGGAAGCCTCTAGTAATATTTCTGAAGTTGGTACGACATCCCTGTGTGAAATTCTCCTCTCGGCCACGCCAAGGCGATCCTGCTGAAGTTAGGGAGGGTGCTTTGGCGTACTTGAGAGGAGAATTTGAGGGCCAGTCTTAAAAATCACCAAAGACGACAACAAAAATCACTTAGAAGATTTTTACTCTCAATTCTCCCCCTCCTAGAACTGTGACGTCCCCAGCATCGCGCAGTTGCCTGTGTGTGAAAATATCTTGTGGAAATTTGAACCTCTTTACAGATGTATTGTGTGGAATGTAATAAAAGGATGATATTTTTATACAAACATCCGGGCAGGGTTTCTTTTTTGTTTATGAGAACGACATTGGGCAAACTGATGTTTCATTGCACGTTCCCTTCAGAGTGGTACGGCTCTTTCCTTTAGCAATTCAACGCTTGATTACGCTTCCATTCAAGTCGCTAACAAAAACCTCATGGCCAGATCCCCAGCTGGTGAACGTGAAGTCAGTGTAGGTGTGCCAAGATTATAATCAGCTGAGAATCTGACCGCCTAGGCTCAGGATCAGGGCCTTAGCAGTGGCTTTTAGCCTCTCTTGTACCATTCCTAGTTAGGCAGCTGAGCCAGCACATGATTGTTTGGGGATTTTGCTAAAGTTGCTTAAGTGCTAAATTGCTAAATGTGATTATATGGAATTTCTCAGGATGGGAAGCCTGGGACCTATAATTTGAGTGCCCCAGGGGAAGCTGGCTAGCTCAGATAAATTGTGCATTTAGTCCCTACACGAGATACACACAATATACCATTAAAAAAAAAATCACAACTTTTTTAAAAAAAAACCCTTTCTGCTGCTCTGAATGTCAGCTGTCCAGAAAAGTGGCAGTGGTTTGTTCACCATTGCCAGGAGTTGGTCATGTAAACTGGCACAGTGTTTTGAATTACATGGTCAAGGCAGCATGGGCCAGACCCTCGCTGGGGTCTGCGGGCCCCCACTCCATTAACGCCAGTAGAATTGTGCCGCTTTACACCAGCTGAGGACTTCGGCCCCCTGTGTTTTGTGCTCAAAATGCGTTTAGGGTACCTCTGTGCAGCAGCTGGGAGGTGGAATTTCCAGCTCAGGTAGACGTAGATACTCTCCCTCGGATCAAGCTAGCAGCGTGACCAAGCTCTAGAATTAATACAGATGACTGGTGGTGTAGTTCTCCTTTCCCTGGTTTTGATACTGGCCTATGCATCTTACGCTGTCTCAGAAGAGCCTGCAGCTAAGCCTCCGATTTAAAATCTATTTTGAAGCGAGTTCTATCTTTTTCTAAAGAGAACATGGATGTGTATATTTATTTTCCTTCGGCATTAAGCTTCAGTCTGACATTCATCTAGCTTTGCAGTGGCACTTCCTGGATTTACTTGGATTTCAGGCCAGACGAATTCAGAGTTCAAATGTTGTCCTCTTGCTGTGGCTGTACAAATATAAGCCTAGCTGCAGAGCTGGAGACTTTTCCTTTTTTTTGCTTTAATTGTGCAGATCACTGGCGCGCCAACACGCGTAATTTGCATTTTGTACACTTCAGTGACCACCCAAGCCAAATACAAAACAAACATGCACAAAAAAACGAGAGCAAGAGAGAAAATGCCTGATGGCCTCACTGCGAGCAAAAATCTTTTAAGTAAACAAATGAAAAGGGAGGGGTTGTGCGGGGGTTAATTACGCCTTATATACTTCACACACAAGTCAACCAAGATTGAAACAGGAACACATAAAGGCAGGATGGGGTGCACGTCATGCACAAACTGCCAAAATTAGCATATGACTGCAAAAAAACAAAGTGTACGTGCCATTCCGATAAGCTCTCTTCAGCAGTAAATATGAAGCACTGAGTTCATCCCTAAAAAGCAATCGCAAAAGGGTAGACCAGGGCTGGTCAACAGGCAGACTGCGGGCCAAATCCAGACCGCCAGACGCTTTTGAATGGACTCTGCAATCTTTTTATTTACTTATCATTATTGTTGGGGGTGTTTTTTTAATCATTATTTTCTCTGGAATCTAGACCTTGCCCAAGAAATTTGGCCCTCGACAGAAAATAATTGACTACCTCTGTGGCAGGGCTTTGCTGGGAAGAGCCAGCTGAACAGTGAAGGATTAGCATTCCAATATGCAGCGTTCCCCTCTTTTAGAGCAATGAATGGAAGCAGCTCATGTCTATTGTGAAATAGGCAGGAGGCCCAGAGGCAGCCTCTGCAGTTATAGACACAGACTGATTGTGAGGATCTTTGTCATCATAGCCACCTCTGTGGATGCAACCCGGAGCTGTACTCATGGAGACGTACGCTGAGCATACTGACAGATAAAGAAATACAATCAGCCATGATTGCGTGATTGAAGGAAGACTTGAGGGGCTTATGTCCGTGACGCAAGGCTTTGCCTACAATATAAACACTACAATAGTGCTTCAGTGTAGACACTACCTACGCTAAGGGGCAACTCCCATCAGCGCAGGTAATCCACCTCTTCCAATTCAGCCTAGCGCTGTCTACTCAGGGACTTTGGTCAGCTTAAGTACGCTACTCAAGGGGGTGGATTTTTTTAAACTCCAACCAACATAGTTAAACCAACATAGTTCTCCAGTGTAGACCTGGCCTTAGGAGAATAGCCACAATAGTTCATGGAGTTCAGTTCTCAGCTTGAGTATCAGTCCTGTAGTATGAGTAGTATAGAGGGTGGTCACACAAGGCACCCATGTATATGCTTGAGGAAATTCTTCTATAGCATCAAAGAACACAGGTGATTTAAAGCAAGTGGTTAAGTTCTAATATATAAAGCTATCATAGCTACAAAAGAACTAGGTAGTTAACTTAGGTACCAGGGTCTGATTAGTTGTTGGCTAAGCCAATTTATACCAGCTGAAGATCTGGTCCTTAATATCCCACTGGTCCTTCAGGAAAGGAGGGAGGTGTTTGGTTGTTTTTTTTTTCTTGCTTTTTATAGGAATTCAAGGTTATTCAATGGAATTCACCCAGCAGGACAAATAGAATTTTAAAGTGCTAAGCTTCCATGTTGGTCTAAGTGTACGTGAGATCAGAAGCAGAACCACTGTCTGTACACGGCCCTCAAAAATATGGCCCGAAAGGTTCATGTAAATGCTGGTATAGTGGTGGGGCTGTTTCTCTGTATACAATACATGAGTACTTACTTAGTTTTTAAGCTAATTTAAAATAGCTCCATTTGCAGGGACAAGGTGGGTATCTTTGGTGCATTTGTTGCCTGTGGAGCTTCCAGAGTAACAATCTTGGAGGCTGAAGCGGCCTGTTTAGCCACCAATGAGTCACTCCACGGGCGTTTTCTGTCCTTGGCCTCTTTGCTGAGCGTGCTATTGTATGGCAGTTCTGACAGTAGCGTCTTGATTGCTCTGTGAGTAATTGTAAAGGATCCTATTTATGCCAGAAAATTATGTTCCCACTAATCAGCCTTTATGGGCGACTCCGGACACCAAAGGGAAGCCAAGGGATTTGATGATTTTATTTGTATTATGGAAGCACCTATAGGCTGCAGCTTCATTGTACGAGGCACAATCGGCTCAGACACCATGCATAGTAAGTGTGCGCCTGCCTGAATATTCTACTCATTGGAGGACAGGACAAAAGAAGCAGCCACAAATCACAGCATTAAAGAAGAAGAAAATTGTGTGCTGTGCTGTGCTGTTAAAGTTCTGGGCTGCTTCCTTCCCAGGCGGCCCCTTCACCTTGCGGGTGTGCCTTAGATGAAGAATTGCTCAAGAGGAAGTCCAGGAGGTGCAATAATTATTCAGTGAGCAACATGACTGGACACACACTGGGCCAAACACCTCGCTGGGAGAACGCCATGGATTTCAGGGCAACTCCCCCAGGAGTGCATACGGCAGAGAGCATCAAAGAATTGGATTTTGTTTCTCAGGGAGAGGGAACATTAGCTTTTCCTGAGCTGTGAACTGAGGAGGTGAGAGTCTGCTCTCCCTGACGCTGGTTTTATACAGCTGGACTTACAAGACTTCAGTGCAGCTTTTCATGATTCACACCAGAGTAAGTGGCAGTAGAATCAGGCTCAAAGACTCTAGGCAGGGACCAGAAGCCAGCCAGCACCCTGGCTCTCGGCCACAGCACTTCCATCAGTGGCTTCGGTGACGCCGACAGCAAGCACAGAAGTGACTGCCCATTTGAGGGATAGCGTCGTCTTCTCCTCACCCTTTTCAGTGTTCATGAAAGGTGGTGGCTTGGCAAACATGGCCGCGTTCTCCTCCACCTGCCCTGTCAATGCAGCTCCGCCCCGTTTTCCAGGGAGCACCTGTCAATAATATGAGGTGGTAGGTCGGTCTCTACACACAGTCAACATTCGGCCTCTTGGCTGGAGAAGACAACTGGCGGCACCAACGTAGAGAGTTGTTTTGTCACGTGGGCAACTTATTCCACAACGGACATCCGGTTGGAAACAACTTTCTGTAATCACCACCCTGGGAGGGCGGTGAGCCCATGACCTGCAAGTGAAGGGCTCCATTATGAATCACTTCACTCAGCCCGTTGCCTAGCTAGCTAAGCACAGCAGCATCAATGGCACAACAGCCGCGTAGTCTGTTGCTTAATTTGTACGTTAGGAGTGAGAGCAAAATATCTCTTAGCCATCTGGTCGCGTTGCCTCAGGAGCCCAGGCCGTTTCTGATTATGCTGTTTGTGTGCGCGCACCAGGGCAGGAGACAGTCAAGCTATAGCCTAACACTGGGTAGCATAACACAGATGTTGGCACGTCTGCTCATCATTAGACACATCTGCAATCTGCATCATTTCACCGCAGCTTTCACTGGTGATATGCAAAAATCCGAAACCTTCCAGGCGCCTATGTGGGACAGCTTAAGACTCTAATGATGGGGGGTCGGTGTTTCCCACATACCTGCTGAAGACAGCCCTGGTGTGACAGCATCACTGAATCGCTCACATCAACTTTGTTCTGATTGCTTCCCGTGCAAATCTGTTAGGGGAAATGTCTGACCAACCCCCTGGCTAGAGGCCTGGTCCCATACCCTTGAAATGGTTGGGACTCCTGAGATTGACTTCAATGGGAACAGGCTAAGGCCATAGGGGAGGAAGCTTTCTGAAGAAAGAGGGATATGACTGTACTTCCCCCCCCCCCCCCATGCTCTCATCCCCTCCTATTTATCCTTGCACCTTTCTTTCTCTATCGCCATTCTTTAGTTTTCCTTTTTTGGTGAAAATCCCTATTTCTATGTCTAACTGAAAAGGCAAACTGATCCCGAGGTTCACAGGAATTCAGAATGTAGCATCAACTAAGCGCATGAGAATGTCCCTCTAGATACATCTGCACAGCAGCTAACAGGTGTCATTCCCAGCTTGGGTGACATACCCAAGTTACCTCTGCTTCAGCTACCATGCAAGCAACAGCAGTGTAGCTGCAGCGGCACAGGCGGTGGCTTGGGCTAGTCACCCAAGTACCACCCCATCTGACATCCTATGGACATACTTGGGCCACTAGCCCAAGCCACCCCCTGGGCCAGCATGGCCACATGGCTATTTTTATCATGCCCATGCAGAGTTGGTGCATGCACATCGATCAAAGCTGGGGAGGACCCCTCCAGCGGCTGTATAGGTGTGTCCATAGTAACATACACTGTCATGCAACCCACCCCTTCCTGAGGGCTGTTAGTCCCAAGCTAGGACTTCCTGGGAGGTGGGTACAGTAGTTACAATACCAAGCAGGACGGTCAAGCTGATATGAGGGGCTTTTTTTCCTTTTACATTGAGCTCTGTCCAAAACACGGCTTTCCTTTCAAATCGGGCAGGGATGTAGTGTGTGTGTATATTAAGCGTAGTGTTCAGGAGTGAAAATCGTTTGGAAATGGCGAGGATATTTCATTTTGAAAATCAGCCACTAAGCATATGAGGTAGTAACCCTTCCTGCAGTGCTTGTGTCTGTGAAGTGTTTTTCCGTTCGCCTAGCAACCTCACCAGGGCCAGCTCCAGGCACCAGCGTAGGAAGCACGTGCCTGGGGCAGCCCTTTGTAAGGGGCGCCACACAGACCAATATTAGGGTGGCACTTTCCGCTCTGGCCACCATTTTTTTTTCTTTACTCAGCTGGCGCTCCAGCAGGGATTTTTTGGTTTGTCTTTTTTTTTGCTTGCGGGCGGCTCTGAACCTCACAATGATCTGGTGGTCACATCTGTAGAGACAGCACTGCAGCGGGGAAGCGAAATGAAGCAGACAGGCTGCTTCACGATGACCAAAAACAAAACGACATAAATTTGAGTTATTCCGCTATTTTTAAAAACGAGCTAGAAATAAACAACTAAAGGAAGTAAAAGGCCAGTTAAAAGGATGTTAAAGTTGAGGCCTTATTCCTTATAGACCAGGGGTGGGAAAACTATGGCCCGTGGGCCACATCCGACCTGCAAGTCCGCCCTGTCCAGGCCCCGAGCTCCCGGATGTGGAGGCTAGCTTCTCCCCCATCCTCTGCTTCCCCACCCCCCACCCCCCCACACAGCTTCAGTGCACTGCGTGAGCAGCGCTCTGGGAGGCAGGACTGCGCGCTCCAGCGGATTGGCGTGGCAGTGTGTCTGGCAGCATGGTAAGGGGTCGGGGGCCAGGTTGGGGGTAGGGGGATAAGGGGCAGAGGGTCTCGGGGGGGGGGTGTGATCAGGGGATGGGGAATGGGGCGTTGGATTGGGCATGGGAGTCCCAGGGGGCCTGTCAGGGGGCAGGGGTGTGGTTAGGGGTTGGGGCAGTCAGGAGGCCAGGGAGCAGGGGAGTTGGATAAGGGGTGGGGTCCTTGGGTGTGATTAGGGACAAGAGGTTCTCTGGAGGGGATGGTCAGGGGACAAGGAGAAGGGGGTCTTAGATAGGGGGCGAGGTCTTGGGAGGTGGTGTTAGGGGTGGGGGCTCTCAGGAGGGGGTAGTCAGGGGATAAGGAGTGGATGGGTCAGGGAGTCTGAGGGGCAGTCATGGGGAAATGGTATCGGAGAGGGGGCGGGGGCAGGCTGTTTGGGAAGGCACCGCCTTCCCTATCCGGCCCTCCATACAGTTTTGAACCTGATATGGCCCTGGGGCCAAAAAGTTTTCCCACCCCTCTTATAGACAGAGAAGTTCTAGTTTCCACTACAGCATTTTTGATACAACATGCAAGTACCGGTGCACTGGTTTATAGGCTGTATATGGAATCTAGACCACCCAACACTACATAGTGTTACAGGCCTTTGGGAGCCATATTTCTACAGTGTGGTCTCCATATGTCCCTTGTACTAATATTGCACTCTATGTGGAAAGAACCATAGAGATGACATGATCTCACCCAGGAACGTGCGAAATTCATAGAAGAAGACCAAAGGTGTTGCAATATCTAGATACAAGGGAGCTGAGCTTATGAGTACATAGAAATGACAGATCGACAAGTGCTTACAATGATGACCTTTAAATGTGTGCTATCTTAGCTCATCTCACTCTGGTTCTGAGTCAGGAAGATACTTAAGCACACACTCTACCCTAACTCGAGGCAGCAAAACACAGAAGGGATGGATTTAACTTTAAGCTTTGCTGACCTAGGCTGCTTTCCTGAATCAGGGCCTTAATCAATGCCACTACTAATAATCCCTAGCTCATACATAGCACTGGGCGTCCACAGACCCCCAAAGCACTTACAAAGCAAGTCAGTCTCATTATCTCCATTTACGGTGACTTGCATCCCTCGTAGGATGGTGGCAGAGCTGGACTAGGACCAAGGTCTCCTGAGTTCCAGGCCAGGGCTCTATCCACAGGGCCACGCTACCGCCCTAGTAACTGTACTGCAGACCTAGCAAACACCACAAACACAAAGGCAATGGACAAGTTCTACAGATACTTGTAGGTCAGTTCGTCCATTTCCTGACCACGCGAGGATTATTCTCTGCAGTGCCTTTCCAGCCTTTCCTTTGTGAAAATATTACAGTAGCCTAGGATAGTCCATTCTTCTGCTAGCAGAAAGGCTGGTCCCTACCGTACATTGCCCAATCCTCTCGTTTTTAAAATACTGGAGGGGTCCACACTCCTACTAAGGCATGAGAGGACTGGCCCAAAACACTTGTAAACTGTAGGGCTTCAGATCATTCCTCTAAATATTTTTAAAAGAAATGGCGCCATTTTAAATGGCTGACGCAATAAAAGTTCCCAGTTTTAACCCTGAGTGTCCACACAAGCTGTCCTGTGCATTACTGTTTGGTCACATGATGGGCCTTAGTCTCTCTGGTCTCCAATACTCCCATTATAATCACTCGTTTACAACTGCACTCGCGCTGCCCACTCAACGTGTTCTCGCTCCGGTGGATGGGGTAGTGATGAGTGTGTAAGTGGGCGTGACGAGTATGTAGGTGGATTTCTTTCTTTGGGGAAATTCCCAGTGCACTGTCAGCAAATAATGGGCTGTTATTTTAGGCGATCACTTTGGCACTCGGTCAGATTTCAAAGTACACCCAGCATGCAAAATAAACTAGAGTAATTCAGATACTTTCTACTCAAAAAAACCCACCAGACCTTTACGTACATCACTGAGGAGTGAAATTCAGTGAAAAAATAGGACTCGTGTATGAGTCACTGTCATGGAGCTCTGCCAGCTAACCTCAATCCTGGTGTCAACAAAATCCCTACACGTTTCTTCTCAACAACGTGTCATGTATACAGTAGTATTTAGGTGCAAAGGTCAGGGAACCTGGAACCTTTCCTGTGTTGCAAAATAGTGGTGTTTGTATCATGGCACTGCCGCATTGTGATCCCACGTTCTGGGAGCCCATCCTCGGAGCACCAAGAGGGTTCCACAGGGAAAGCAGCCTGTCAAGATAAGCCCTGCAGTCCAGGAGCCCGTCCTTAGACCTAATGGAATGTGAGCTCCCAAGGCAATGGTGTAGCTAAGAAAGCAAATGCAAACATTGGCTCCATGAGCAAAGGGCTAGCCAATGGGAGGAGGTAGGTAATATTAACTCTGTATAGGGCACTACTAGAAAACTGTGTCCAGTTCTGGGGTCCACCTTTCAAAAAGGGTGTTGACAAATTGGAAACAGTTCAGAAAATACCTACAAGATTTGAGGGCTGGAAAACTGGCCTTCTAGACAAACAGCCTCCCCCCCTCCCCATAGAGAAATGTGTGGGCGTGATGCAAAATTTACTGAGCAAAATTTTCTGTTGTGGCCTGTGTTGTAGGTAGGCTCTTCTAGGCATGCTGGTTTTGAGATGTCATGGTGTTGTGACCAAGTGTCATTCCCTCAACAATGCCACTGCACTGAAACCGAACTTCATAGCCCGAAGCGGGGCTGGTGGGGTGGGCTTAAAGTTATTTACCCAGCACACTGACCAAGACATACACCTGCATATCGGCTCCAGACCTCATGGACATCTCTATGCTCTTTTCACTTACAACATAAGCCCAATCTGAGCAAAAGCAGCCAAAAAAAAGGTCAGCATATTACCGCCCATGTCACATCCCCTGCAGTGGTTATGTTCAGTCACTTTTTTAAAGCCACGTACATTAAGCCTCCTAATGTCTCTGAAAATACCAACCTCTGGCCTGTTAGCCCCATGTCTCGAGCTGTTCATTCTATTTAAGATGTTTCAACTACATTGATTAAAACCGCCTCATCTGCCTTTTTCAGGATTCATAAATTAGCCTTTTAGCTTGCTGGCGGTGATCTCAGATACAATAGATAACAGTCTCTGCTAGGCATCCGGCCATTTCCAGAGCCATCACTTACGTTGGCTTCATCTTTACTGCTTTTCAGCGTGACTAACTGGAGGTTTGAGGCCATAATTCAACACATGTTTCTTAAAAAGGGCCTTTCACACCGGGCAAAGCTTTCAAATGCATCATCCTTAAATAGAGTTTCACTTAACTTTCGTGCATAACTTTCCTTAATGATTTTTTCATTTATAATGCTCAAGTAAATTTAGTACATGTGAAAGATAGCAGATGGGTAGTCCTTGAAGACTGAAAGCCCTCTGTTTAGTTACAGGAGAGGGGCATTAAAGCCTGTTTATGCACATGATGGGAGTGGCACACCACGTGGGCACGTCCTGGTTCCTCCGGGGCACCTTGAAACCAACTTCGAGGGCGTACGTCCAAGAGGTCAGTTTTCATGGCCCACCCACGTCTTCACATCTGTGCTGAGACTTATCAACAAAGGTGCTAATTAATGCCAAATGCCGGGCTGTTTTCTGCGCTGGAAGATTGGATGTGAGTCTGGTGGGCTCAGCACCACCGGCTGCCAAACAGCCACGGCTGGTTTTGCTAATTACTTGGTATGGAAAAAAGAATGTGGTTGTGTTTTTTTTGTTTCATCCATAGACAGCGCATTGGAGCAGATGCATGACATCACAAACAAGTTGATGGCAATCAAATGCCGTGTAATAAATAGAGGATTCTGGCCCTGCTGCAGGACTAAGCTGAAAGAGGAACTGGATTGTGTGGCAGAAAGCTCTTAAAACACAAATATCACCAATATTAGCAAAGGGAGTAGAGAAAATTGCTAGCCGAGTAAATAGCTTTTTGTATAAGCGTTCTCTTTATTCAAGTTTTCCCCAGTGCTCAGGTCTCCCTTTACAGCTTGGAGAATTGATGTTCTTTCAAAAGTGTTGATTATCTGATACACTTTTAGTGCTTTCCTGCTCACCAAAACTAACTGAGAAGAAACGAAAACAGAGTTGAGTTTCTAATGCGTTTTTGGACAAAATAAGAGAGATTCCCTTTCCAGGCAGTGGGCCAAATTCTAGCTTAATTTATCCTCATACTATCTGTGTTTTCAAAATGGTTGCATGGGTGAAACTGACAGCAGAATTTGACCTCTTGTCTCCTGGTTGATGGTTAGCTTGAAGCACTTCCTGAGTGATCTTCATATATGAACAATTCCAATACTTCCACGAGGCCTCAGGCAGTTCCTCAGATCCTAAAAAGCTTCCATCTGGGTGGGTCAAGTCCTAGAAGTGCTAAGAAATCAGCTGAACTTGCGCCTTCTTTTTTGAAAAGCTACTGCTAGCAGGGCTGCTGCTCAATTAATTGGGTCTCTCTCGCTCCATTCATCGCTGATCATGATGAGGGACACAAAAACGGGCCCTTCTGTGTTTGTATTCCCATATTCACTTGAAAATTAAAAAAAAATATTTTTAACAACTTGAATAATGAGCGTGAAGGGAAATGTTATGCTAATGAGCATTAACACTAGTGTTCAGGACACTGCAATCAGTCTCCCAATCTTTCCTTGTGAACAGAAGGAATGCTGAGACACCACTTCAAAGACCTTACGCTCAACCTCTCCTGAGCATATAGACCTCAAACCTGCATGGACTCCAGCTGCAAAACATTAGATCTGAGCTCCTCCAAAGTTTTAGGGTGCTTTGGACCTGGGATTTTATTTTGGGTCTAGGTCTGAAGTGAGAGACCTGTAGATAGGTGACCCATTCCATTCTACATCCTTATGCTATGAAAGTTAAATCTCTAATTCACAGGCTTTTCAAACTGTGGTGTTGTTTCCTGCTAGTAAAGTCCCTGATCCAAAGCCCAGTGAAGTCAATGACAAACTCTCATTGACTTTAGTAGGTTCTGGGATCAGGCCCAAAGGCTGGGGGAGGTGGATATTTCTGCTCCAGCCAGGTCTCTCGCCCTCCCTTTATGCCTGATTCAAACAGAGCATCTGCATTACCGTCTAGAAGTGCCGCGCTGCATTCTGGGAGCTCTCAAGGCAGGCACTTTCTATTTAAAGCCACGGTGCCCAATAAATGATACCATTTTGATGTGGCGATCATAGCACTGACGATAACGATGGTCGTACTGCACATTCTTGGCAGGAGTGCCACAGTGGCCTAGTGGTGGTGCTTTCCCATGTAAACACCCAGTGTTGAATTCCCAGTTCCGGATTCATTTCTCCTGAAGAGGCCAGGATCTACGACGTGAGACAGTGGAACAAACTGCATACACCAGCAGCGAATTGGGTCCACCACGCCCTTGAAGGAAGGCGTGCCTCATGCTGCTTAAGGGCCCAATGCACTCCCTTTACTCATATTGCTTTTAAAGAAGCCTTATTTACATAGGGTGAGTGCCTCTGTTGTGCTGGCCTCTTTAAGGCACCCCAACATTGAGGCATCACAGCACTTACTCATTTGGCTCTGTAGGAGCAACATTGATGTGTTTGGCAGAAGAACCCAGTCTCTAACCGGACGGTGGTGGGGCTTCAATGGCGTGGTGGGAATTTAGGGTTCGGTCTGGGACACAGAGGAGCTCTTGAGGGGGGCAGTACTGCTAATATACACCCAGGCTTCTTGGGTAATGCACACAGCGGCAGTGACGGATAGACTATTGATTTTGTTTGCTAAGGCACTGAAGTTCTTTCCCTCTTGATAAGTGTTGATGGGGTAACAGTTCAAACTACTCAATGGATGTGTGTATGTCTTTTTCCCCTTCTTGTCAGGCTTAGTCATTCTGCGCTATAAATTACCCTAACTCACTAAATGAATAGTATCAGAGAGGTAGCCGTGTTAGTCTGGATCTGCAAAAGCGACAAAGAGTCCTATGGCACCTTATAGACTAACAGATGTATTAGAACATAAGCTTTCGTGGGTGAATACCCACTTTGTCGGATGCATGCATGCATACTAAATGAATAGTATTAAGCTGGAAGTCTTGAAAACAGTAGAGCCCGATATAAATTTCTGAACAAAGGCACCTGCATAACAGTCTCTTGGCAAACACATTAATTTAGGTTTAATCAGTTGCAATTTTTGGAAAGAACTTAGAATTTAGAGACATTGCTCTTTAGGCACATTCCACGTCTTTGGCCTTCTCATTTGTAGGTGATTTTTTTTTTAATTACATTGATTACTTTCTTCTTTGCAACTCATGTAAGAGACATAACAGTAGCTTAGAGTCTCAAAAGTGACAACGTGAGACGCTTTGTAGGAGTCTGATTTTCAGATAGCTGGGTCCTCAGCAAGCTTGATCTTCTTTAAGTGTCTCCAGGTGGGCACCCAAAAAATCATAGTTAGTTTTGAAAAATGTAGGCAAGTTTAAATACAAAGACATTTATACTGGAATAGAGCTAATACTGGAAAAATTACACTGCAAGGTAACTTAGTTCTATTCCGACTGCGGCAAGCACATTTGGTTGGTAGGATTTGATCTATGCTGAACAATAAAAAGAAATGTCACCGCTAAAAGGCATTTGCATCAGAGAGATGTTAACATAAATGCCTGACTATGGACACCCAGTTACAAATCTCCCCATCTTGCTCTGTCTCAACCAGCTTTTACATTAAAACTTGTAATGATGATACACGACTTCCTTAAATGACTGTGAATTTATTTGAAACCAAAGAGAAAGGGGGTCATTGGGGCTTTGTGTCCACTAAGATGTATGTGAGATGATGAGATGTAGAGTGTGTAAAATGGATCTACCATTAATGGCAACTAATGATGGGCACTAAGATCCTATTGAAAGTTATAAGTATAATACCCATGACCATGTTAATAATGAGTTATGGCCATTATGAAGACAGTAGTGACAATATTTCAATGGGTTTCTTTCTTTTTCCTCTATTTCGTTTTCTTAAAAGCTGGTCATTTACTGTATGGGAAAATGTGATGTGATGTACCATGAAGCACCTGTTCTGTTGTACACTCAAGATTATTCATTGGCTTTGGCCATAGCTATGGAAAACTCTGCAAAGTTCAAACCTGGCAGGTCTCATAACAAAGTGACTGTTTTCAATATGCCAAAATCACGTTTTGTCATTCTAGTGGACTTCCCGAGGTTAGAGGACGGCTTTGCAATCCCCGGGAAAGACATTGGAGATGACAATGAAGACGGTGAGTATAAAATGTCATGCAGACAATTTAGGGGGAAACATATGCTGTATTATCACAGTCTACTATTATTACTAGAGAAGGGGACATTCCACAATTTTTGCATGTGGGTCTGAACTTTCCTCAAGTACAGGATTATTTGGATCCCAGGACTTACTTTGGACCTCTACAGAGCTACATTCAAGCTGCAAAACTCAATTAAAGATCCCAGAGATAGGGAATGTTTGGAATCTGGGATTCTGGTTCATGCCTATCTCTAATTATTACATCTTCCAATCCCCAAGGGGTCCATTCATCTCAGCTCCCCATTCCTGATCCTCACAGCCATTCAGAAAACCCTACTCTTCAACTCCCTTTCCCCAATCCTAAACTGACTCTGTATATTTGGTGATAAGCCATCTTGGGGAGGGTAGACTGTCAGGTGTGACACTGTGTATCACAGTGATTCTTAACCAGGGGTACCACAGTGATTCTTAACCAGGGGTACATGCACTCCTGGGAGTACACAGAGGGCTTTCAGGGGGAACATCAGCTCATGTAGGTATTTGCCTAGTTTTACAACAGGTTACATAAAAAGCACTAGCGAAGTCAGTACAAACTAAAATTTTATACAGTGATTTGTTTATATTGCTCTATATACTATACACTGAAATGTAAGTACAATATTTGTATTTCAGTTGATTTATTTTATAATTATATAGTTACAAATGAAAAAGTGAAAATTTTGCAGTAATACTGTGCTTTTGTGAGGTAAAACTTGGGGGGTACACAAGACAAATCAGACTCCTGAAAGTACAGTTGTCTGGAAAGATTGAGAGCCACTGGTCTAATGGGTGGGTTCTGAATGACTGGCCTATTAAAAATCTCACAGGCTCCCATTCTTCCCCTACACCACTGCTTGTTTAGACTGCATTACCTCTGCTCTGAACTAGGAGCAGTGTACATTGTGTACAAAATTTGAAGAAGCAGTGTGGTCTAGTGGTCACAGCAAAGGACTGGGCATCAGGAGAGCTGAGTTTTAGTTCAACTCTGCTACTGGCTCTTTGTGTGGCCTTGGGCCAATCATCCATCTCTCTGTGTTTTGGTTTCCCCCTCTCCAAATTGGGGGTAATAATACTCTTCTCTCCTTAGCAAAGTATTTTGAGATCTGCCGAGTATTACAATTAAGACAGCAGCTGGTCCGGTGTAAGAGACACTGGCAGAATTGCGGAGAGCCTGTTGGTGGATTTGAGCAAAGGCAGGAGACACCTCTTCAGGCAGGGAGAGCTGGGCCTTAAATATAATTGAATTTTAAAAATCTTGAAAAATTCTTACGATGTGGGATGAGGTTTGGCCATTTTCCCCCCAAACCAGTACATCCTCCCCTGTTTCCAGAGCTATAATGTAGGGAAGATTATTGAAATAACGGGCTAGATCTTCAACTGATGAATCAGTGTAGTTCCACTGAAGCCAGCTCACGGCCTCGGAGAATCTGCCCCTTATGGCTTTGTAGAGCCCATGACGAAAGTTCACCTGAGCATAGGGTTTGAAGTCTGCAAGTCCTCACTGGGCTAATACTGGGCTAATACTTATCCCCCTGCCTCATAGAGGATGTGCGAGAATTCAGAAATGTGTGCACATCCGGGGTTTTGAATGCGTAAAATGCTCCCTAAGTATTATCGTCTCAGTTACTGATGGAAATGTACTGCAACAGTAGTTACAAGGCACAGTCTTGCCTTCAGTGAAACCCAACAGTGATATTGCATAGGACGTTTGGGCCTGATCCTGTGCCCATTGACATAAATAACAATGCTCATATTGACACCAGTGGGGCAGGATAAGGTCCTGTGGGAAGAGTGCTTTCTATAGATGAAGAGTCTTTTCAGCCAAGACAGATGTCCTTAGTATGGGAAAGATTATAGTGATGCTGCTTAACACCTTCTCTGGTTATTTCTCAAGGACTTAAAATGTGGTATGGTTAAAAAAATGTGGTTGTATAAAAGCAGGCACCTTGTTTCTAAATATCTGCTCTCCTATTATTGTATACGTGCCATTCAAGTTGCATCCGGTTTTTGTTTTTGTTTTACTACGGTCAGCGCTGCAAAGTCAACAAACTGGTTTTGTGGTGGCACCAAAGAACAGAACGTTCAAACATTAATTGGAGCCCACATTGCATCTTCACTGGTAAATGGAGCAAATTAGGTATGGAAGCTTTGACAGGTCACAGAGGTGATTCCTCGGCCGTTCTGTCTTTAGACATAACACACATACCAAACCAGATTTCTGACTACAACTGTGCTTGAAAAGTCAGCTCCTCCGCTGGTGTAAATTGTTATAGCTCCAGTGACTTACAGCTCTGCTGATTTATGCCAGCTGAGGATCTGGCCCTATCTCTAACCCTTGCAAATGCTGTTATTTACAAATAAGTTTAAGGTGAATAAATGATCTCTGGCTAATAAATGTCAATTATATTGCAGATTATTTTGGTCTGGATAACAACGCCACACTGTTCTCTACTAACTCTCCAGTAACCCCAAAGCTGGACAAAGACAAGAGCTGGCTCTATACTCTGGATCCAATCCTAGTCACCATCATAGCTATGAGTTCACTTGGAGTTCTCCTAGGGGCCATTTGTGCTGGGTTATTGCTCTACTGCACATGCTCCTATACTGGTCTGTCCTCGCGAAGCTCCACAACTCTTGAGAACTACAACTTTGAGCTGTATGATGGCATCAAGCACAAAGTCAAAATGAACCACCAGAAGTGCTGTTCTGAGGCATGACGGATTGCACCAGAATCACATGGAACATTTCATTCCAGCGAGAGGAGCTGGTGACGATGGTGTGTTGTCTATGGGAATGGAATGCCATAATCTCAAACCAAGCTGGAATACAGAAGGGGTCATGGGCATGAGGCCCCTGTCGTAAACCACAGTCGTAGACTCCAGTAACCGGATTACAATCTGCAAGGACTACAGTAGCTGAAAAATTATGTTAATAAGAAGAACTCTGCTGGAACAAGGAAAGGAGCCCAGACGCGCCCATGCCCCTTTATGTGAATGATTGCGACATGTCCCAGGAAATGTTGGTTTACCATTTGGATGTGAGAAATAAAATGTTGATCGTTATTTCCCACTTCCTTTCTCAAATACGTAGCTGAAAATTCCTCAGCCGTTCCGTCTTTAGAAATAACACACACACAAAAGCCCAGCCCGCTTCTCCCCCCATTCAGATAGTCTTTTGAATTAAGGGATTTGTTCTTGGTGCACGTTATACAAACCCGGTGAGCTGCAGTTTTTACGCCTAAAATAAAAGCAGGTCATTGCCTTTAACGTTCCATATCCAGGTGGCGTAGGGGGTGGAAAGAATTACACCAATTTTAAGGTCCAAGAGAAACAGCCGTGCTTTCTTAAGAGATTAAGAAGCAAAACTGAAAAGAAACTTGACATGTAGACGTACCCCTCAGAGAGAAACTGAAGAGCCTTAAAGTGATTTATGAATAAGAGCCATTTATTAAATCCAGAACTTGGATTGAAACAGCAGCAACCTTCCTCAGAAGGGCTCTTTTTATTTCTTTTATCCTTTTTTAAAGTATCTATATATAAGAAAATTGCAGCAAACAAAAGACAAACCATTGTAAGGTTCCCAAGACTCTGGACATGGCTTTTTGGAGAGAATGGTCTGCTATATAGAGAGCTAGATATTTAAATTCTTTGATAATACGATGGCCACTCCAAATAAGAAGGAAAAAACTAACTATTATCATGCACCATCCCGTGGAGCGGGATGCAGTGTGGGGTGAGCCCCACCACACTTAGATTAATTGACTGCCCTACGAAGGAGGTAACCCTTTTTTCTCCTTTGGGTTATGGTAACTTCCACTGCTTTCCATGGAGTCAGGTATGGGCTGCAAGACTCCAGTTTGGAGATCAAGTGAACAATTTAGACCAAAATATGGTCATTGGCTTATCCCTTCAGAGCCAAGCTGCTCTGCTGCTGACCTGTTGCCAACGCCAACAATAAAATTATGTGGTGTTTTGTTTTGTTTTAATCAAGTGCCTTAGAAAAACGTATTGTTTCTATGTCTAGAGATCAGTGATGTATAAAACTACAAGCAAGGCATTCATCCTTCCCCTCTTCTTCCTCTTAGTAATATAGTCTTCATTGGCGTTCTACTGGGTAGAGCCTAATTGAAGAGACTTGTCTTTGTACTTGCAAGTGGTCTGGCTATATTTTCTCTCTGTGTCTGTGTGATCATGCCACCCAGGGGATGTGTTATGACTGTAATGTAGTGAAAGAAGAGGTATAAAATCCCTGATTGCACATCAATGATGTTATTTCAGTTTTTATACAGCTGGGTTATCTAGATGAATGTTTCCATATTACTGCTCATAGATTATCCATATGCAAGCAAGAACCCAACAACCATGCCAGCAATTTTATTTTTAAAGTGCCCATATATCCTGGTGTTTTCACAGGATCTTCTAGGATCTTCTTGTGACACACCGGCCATGGCTTCACGTTTCACTTCAGCTATCAAAATATTTTTGGTGGGGTTTTTTGATTTTTTTTTTACAATCTCTTAAAGTTTTCTGGGCATAACACTCCATGGAGTAGCATTTGCTCTGTGTACAAGTAACAAGCCAGCTGCTAGAACAAGTGCTCAGTGTGATGAGCAGCGTTTGGAGTGAAGAGAAAAGAAATAGAATGAGTGCGGACATGATTCAAGGGTTCAACGTGGATGTTAATGGCGCTTGGTGAGAGTTTCATGAAAAGCTCACTTGGAAAAAGCCCTCCTAAAAACTAAGCATGGACCCTTGTTGAGTTGGAAGCTGGCAGGTGTGACACTTAACACACAGACTTTTTGAAAGGTGCATTCTTATTGAGTATGTGACTATTTCACGTCCCTAAAAAAACATTGGCACAAAACCATCCCCTTTTTTTAATTTTGAAAAATGGATCCCCTTAACTTGTCGTTCTCCACACACAAACTACCCATTACTCTACCAAAATAATAAACAACCAGCCATACACACCGTGATAGTAAAATGTATCAGACCATTTCAAAGCTGGATTGCTGCTATTCATCAATTTTATCCCTCTTCTAAAGCTCACAAAAGGGGAAGGGTGAATGGAAAATGACCATATAGTTACCTATCTATAAAAGTCAACTTATAGAAACAATAGTCACTAATATATAGTAATGGTAATGTTACCGTGTCTAGTAGGCAACTAGAGAGGGAGAGCTCATATATACATAGAGTCAGTCAGCTCGATGTGTGTTTACACACACATGTGAATCTCTGTATGTAGTGTGTATGTGAATGATTACGTGGGACTGAATAGAGTTACTGTAGCTCTGGTCTGGGGCAGGAGAGTACTGCTGATTGTGGCACTAATTTGCGTGGGACCTAGCCAAGCTGTGCGTAATGGAGAAGCACACCCCATAAGAGTCCTGCATTTCTAGTCCATGTGCGCTGGTACAGGGACCGGACTGTGCACACTTGCTGAGCAGAGACAGGCCACTGAGACTGCATAGCTGATACCTCACTTACCGCTGCTGTGTGCTTTACTGTTCTAATACAGATAACGGTGTTTGCTTGTAACATTAACAGGGAAAAATCAAATTGGTGCAGGCTCATCTGCAACTACAAACGAGTTGTTAATCCATGTTCTCAAGCAATACCCGTTCCAAAATACACCACTAACGCAGCGTTAATAATGCCTTTGCTGACGTGTGTTACCTCCACACCCTCCCAGTGTCTGGTAATCACTACTAACAGGCATGTTTGCCATGTTGCTGATTTCATTTTGCAGGGAGGTGAGCATAGGAATGAAACCTTAAGAAACTGTATGCAGACGCTGAACTTTTCCAAGGTTTGCAGTGCAAGGTCGTCAACCATTCACTGGCTGCGCCAGGACATGACCTTCAGCTCGTTTACTGTGATTCTTCAGTGTAACAAGACAACTCAAACTGTGTTTATATGATGTGTATAAAAACCCTTTAAAATGCCTATTTAATAAACATGACAGTAGAGAGGCGGTTCCCTTTTGTTTGTACAAGCTGCTGGGGAGGGTGCTGGGGCCTTTATGTGGCTGTGTTGTGAGCCCCCAGTTAGCGGTGGCTTGGCCTGTTAAGGCAGAGGAACCCAGGGAAATATAGTTTTGAGGCAGGGCTGAAGGGGGGGGGGGGCTATAACCCCAGATGGCAATCACATTCTTTCGGGCATGTATACACTGCTAGGCTATGGCTCACTCTAGTGAAGTTTGGGTGGCAGTAAGACCAAGATCTCCATCAGGGCCAGATGGCTGGCCTGAGGCATGGAGCTTGGGAGGGTCCTTGGAGCAGGAAGGAGACAGACTTTAAGGAGGGGATAGAAGGCAAAGTCCTGAGGCAGTACAGTACTGCGGGGCTGGAGGCCCACTGATGGAACTAGCATTCATTTCGAGGTAGGAGCGTCCCAAGGAGGAAGGACATCCTGCTTTCCTGCCCTCCCGCATCCTAATCTTTACCCTGACTAGGCCTGTTAAGGACAAAACACGCTTGACTGAGCTCACAAAAGTCAGATTGTTACTAACGTGCTCTGGGGAGGGTGAAGCTGCTGTGTAAGGCTGAGAGGAGTCACCAGAGTGAAGCTCTCCTCAGGCTGAGGTGGGCTGAAATGCAGCTTGTGTTGCCATTGGACTCTCCTTGAAACTCTGGAAAGAGGCAGGGGAGGGGGTGGAACTTGGGTCTTCAGCGAGTCCAAAATATCCCATTGACCTACATGTCTGAGGGAAAATTGTCAGCAGCAGGGAAACAAAGGCAACGCTGCAGTACTCATGCTGGAGTGGTAAATGGCGTGTCTAAAGAGAGACTGGACATGGCAGGAGAGTGGCTCTTCTGGCTCAATATTGCTAGTTTAAATTGCCCCAGGTCAGTAGTAACCAAAACTTCCTGGGCTGGTGGGAATTGTTGTAGGTGAAGTGAGCTGTCAGGCTCAGTGAACAGCTGTAGATGTCACCCATGATCTTCACGGATGGCACTAACCCCACTGTAGTTGTCACCCCCAGTCTTGAAGCCAGGGTCTGACTGGCCCGGAGGGTTTGACTGCTTTCGCTGCCCCCCCCCAGCTCAGGCAAGAGGGATGGTGGTGAGGGATTGTAGGACAGCGTCCAACGCAGTCACCCTAACTGCCCTGCCCGGGGTAGGCCTGCGCACCGATTCCACTGGTGATCCTGTTACAGACACAAACACCCCTCCCGTGAGAGACTGCCGTCACCTTTTACACGATTCCACAGGCCTGGAAGCTGCTTGACTGTTGGCCTAATTACTAATCTTGAGGACAAAAATAAGGTTCAGACAAAGAAAACAAGTTCCCATTCTTGCATTTTTTTTTCAGCTCGGTGTCCTTGGGGCAGGATCCACTGAATTTTTTAAAAAAGCTTCCTGGCATGCTGCACTCCATTGTTTACCGAGAACTTTTCCTTCTTATCTGCATCCTGCTGGAGAGGTTGACACAGGCGGAGTGGGTGGCTGAGCCAGCTTCAGGAATGGCAGGGCTCTGAAACAGGAGTAGGCCGATACATGATCCGGCTGGATTCTGGGGGCCAGTCTGGGCACCGGTGGCGGGGATGATGATGAAGTGATGCTTTGCCTTTCCATTCCCGCCTATTTCGTGCAGGTATCTCAGCTGGTGACAGACCAAAGGCCTAGTTCTTGGGGGGGGGGGGGGGAGTGGATTGCTCGGCTGAGCTGTTACCGTCTGTGTGGTTGACACAGGTTGTTAACAACCAGCCTCGTGCCAGGGAGGCCTGTACTCATCACTCCCCCTTTTGTTATCCCTCCTCCGCCTCCCCCAAGCCCATACACTGTGGCTCAAAGATGGATTGAAGCTAAAAGGATATGACCATTTTACACCTGCCACCCCTCTCAAAAGAGTCTAGACAAACTCTGCTCATCAGCACAGAAAGAACAACACACATGAGGAGGGTAAACTCAAGTCTTCCTCCAAGCTCACCTCCGCTCAGAGCAATCCTTCCGAGCCAGCTTTCTTGTGGTTTGGACTAGGATCAGAGCCAGATTACCCTGTTGTAGACCCACCACCAAACATTTGTGGGCCCCCCCGGGGGCAATGGAGCATGGCATGCGGGGGTGTCAGTCAGGGGCATGGCAGGGGTGCCCCTCCTCCGCCCAGCCCAGTGCCAGGGCACTATTTACAAACTGGCAGTTGCCAGACGCACAGTGCAGGCCCATGCTGTGCCATACACACACACACACCCCGCCACCTCCGCTCAACACTGGAACACGCCCCCCCTCTTTGCTATGGCCAGAGGGCCCGCAGACCCGCTGTGCCCAGCATCCTCCCCCACAAATGCAGCGCCCCCTGCCCACAGCCCCACCACAACTGCCCAGCACCCCACACAGAACTCCCACATCCTAGTGCCCCAACACACACAGATATTCCCCACCTCCTCACAGTCCAGCCCTCCCCAGGCCTCCAGAGACCCACTCCCCCACGCCCTGCCTCCCAGCCACACTCACCGGCCCTGCTGGGAGGAGACTCTGCTGGGCTGACCCAGCAGCGCAGCCAGGGCTGGTCCCAGGGCAGGGCAATCACTCTGGCCGCTTGGGAGTGGTGCCCAGCCAGACTAGGGCCTGGCCCAGCCGGGCTCCCTGAGAACCCATTTACCTGGAGGGGCCCAGCCAAGTGCTCCCCCTCCCCCCCCACCCACGTGCATCTGACCATGACTGGCCAGGCCGCTGCATCTCCTCCTTCCACAATGGAGCAGACCGCGGTGTAAGCATTAAAGGGTCAGGTGGATGTCTGGACTGCATTTGCACCAGGGCTAGATGGGGTCAGGGTTTCAAGGTAGCACAGTGAAGGATTTTTAGCTACCTAATCAGCCAGGCTATGTTTTAAAAAAAATGCATTGGTGTCCCTCCTTCTGACTCCAATGTACCTTTGCCAAGTGGTAGCAGGCACCAGGGCCCTTGCAGGTTGGCGTCCCAGCAGAGGAGAAATTAGTGACATACAATCTGCATCCATTCAAAGTAACTTACATGCACCGTAGTTCTGAAGCAGAGGCAGACACGGGCAGTACCCTCTTCTAGGCATACCAGCCCACACACCGATACCTGCTTCTGAGGGAAGCTACTCTGTCCGCAACATGCTGCCAACAAATATAGAGCAGAAGAAGGAGATTAAATTATCTGCAACAGCATCTCGCAGAGACGTCTGTTGAACACAACAAGACAACACTTCTTTAAAGACTCCGAATTTGCTGGTATGCTAGACTACAACAGCACCATCTGGTGACACCTGGCAGAACAGCTTGAGCTACATTCGGAACTGGTGTAAACAGGTAACACATTACTCCCATGCTTACATCCTAACAGAGCACCTGTCTAGAGCTGGCAAGTTTATGCCATAGGTTTTAATGTCAAATCTCCCATTATGTTACTAGTACAAATATTAGATTCCACTCATTAATATTCCCTACCGACTATTGCTTCCCATATTAAAGGCTCATTTGCCTTGTGTGGAAGGTCACCAAGGAGTCGGTCAACAATTTGCAGCTGGATAGAGCAAGAGTCCCTTCTTAAAAGGGATTTCTCCCTTCCTCTGCTTCCCTAAATGTCATTCGTGTGTACATGGGCTGATAGCTAAACCTGGTGTCAAAGTCAAACGCAAAGGCAACCTTTGTTTTGTCAGCACACGAAAAAGCTGAACTTTTACTGGTTCACTCTCCAAGACTCCTGGTACTTATCACTGACTCTGCTAATCTGCAGTCTCTTTCCTTTGCAAAGCAGCCCCCTGGAGTGTTCCTGTCCCAAACATCCCTAGGTGAGGCTGAACAGAAGAACTACTCACACCATGAAATGTTCAGTGTTGGGGGCTATTATGACATGACATGTAGTATGGGTTGGTATTGTGTATGTATACAGGAGACCATGCTGCCATGAAAATGCCAAGGACCTTTGTTACAGCTTTGGGGGGAAGGATCGGTGGGTAGTGATCGATCTATCGGGGATCAATTTATCATGTCTCATCTAGATGCGATAAATCGATCCCCAAAGGCGCTTCCCATCAACTCCAGAACTCCAGCTCACCAAGAGGCGCAGCAGAGGCGATGGGCGAGTCCACTGCCACCGTGAGGACGCCAGGTAAGTCGACCTAAGATGCGCCAACTTCAACTACATTATTCACATAGCTGAAGTTGCGTATCTTAGGTGACTCCCCCTGCTAGTGTAGACCAAGCCAAAGAAATTCCACAGATTTAAATGGAGTTACTCTGGATTACCAGTGGCATAGCTGAGACTAGAATTTGGCCCTAGTTTTTAAAGGAACGTTTAATTTCTCCCCACCGTGGTTACTAGAACTACTTGCCTTATAGTATTTCCACAGTCCAACCAACATTGAGGGATCCAGGCCCCTTTTCACTAGATGCTGGGCAAAATGCATTCCCATGCCACAAGGAACTTACAGTCTGAACAGACAGGAGTGACAACGGAATTATTCCTTTCCCCCACTTTAGAGTGGAAACTGAGATCCTGACTTCCCAGAGTCTGTGGCAGCCCTAGAAATTGAATCCCAAAGTGACTGTGTTCCGGTCTTGGGCTTTAACCACACCCACATAATACAGGAGGGGCCCAAGGGACATGGCTTGGTCTAACCTGTGTGGATATTCTAGTACGGTCACTACACTGGTCCCGAACACTAAACAGTGCAGCCAAGACTAGCTCTTAATGCAGTCCAGTGATGAACTATCAAACCACCTAGCAAAGGCCCATCATGCAATGTTCCTTGGTCGTAAGGCAAATGTGTAATGCCCCAGCTCCTAGCACTGTCTTTTGTGCTATGGAATATCCTACAATCTGCAGATTGTCTAGAGCCCATCCAGGGTTAGTGTCATGACAGTGAAAGGAAAACGTCATTGCAGTTGGGACCAAGCTAAAAGCCAGAATCTGCTCTATGCATGAGCCTTTCTTCGCCTCCCTTCATAGTGGGAGGATGTCCTGGCCGCTGTCTACTGGCATATTCAATCATCTTGCTGGCTCTGTTTGTTCCAAGACATTTGCATGTCTAGCCTATCTTCAGCATCTCACAGCCATAATGACATCACAATTGTTTCGGCCACATCTGCCTGTCAAGGACCGAGTTGGCTGCAATCTTAGCCCTGTTATGATGACAGGGAGAAGCAGGGCTGAGGAAAATTCCTGTTTACTAGTGGATGGCCTCACAAATTAAAGCCAATCGGGCCCAACCACCTCCAAAGCAAATGAAATTTTGCGGGCGTTTCGACTCTCGCCGTGTTCAAAGCATTGGCCCTCTGGGCGTAAAAGACACTCTTTAAGCAAGGAAGGGCAGCTGGCGGTTTAGATGAAGATGACAGTCAGAATGCAACCCTGACAGCTCTTCCCTCACCTAGGAATGAAGAACGGATGCGCTGATTGATACCTGAGGGAGAGGCTGTCATCTAGCAGGACACAGAAGGGAGATAAGCAACTCCATCAGTGTCAGACCTGTCCTGCCGTAACACAGCCTGTAAATCACTGCATCTCCGAGAGTCTCCGCTGCTAAAGCGGAGAGCAAAAAGCAGGTAATAGAAAACCGGGAGGCAAAGCAGTTGCATTTAAAACGTAATAGCTGGGGACACTGCTCTGCCAAAACTCCAGGGAGCATTAAACAGCCACGCCATGAAACCAAAATCCTCTCCTTTTACCTGGGAGCTAGGCTCAGCCTTTTGTAGTTATTGTTCCAGTTTGGGTTTTTTAAAATGGAGTTTTGAAACCAGGTGATGCCCCTTTTGCACTCTGGAGAACAAAGATGATATGTCACAGCCTAATCCTGACCAGGGCCGGCGACAAGGGGGGGACAAAGGGGACAACTGTACCGGGCCCCGGACTTAAGGGGGGCCCCCGATGCTCGGACCTCTGCAGAGGCGCGGTGCCCACGTGGCCACGGTTGATCGCGTGCAATCCCAGGCGGGAGCCGCCGGCCACCCCAGCGCTGCGCTGTAGACAAGCGCGGCAAGCGCCCGCACCGCACCGCACAGCTGACGGGCCGGCAGACTCCAACCACAGCGGGGGCCCGGGGAAGCACGCCCGGCCGCGCCGCCCTGGTGGTGCCGAAAAGGGGTCAAGGGGAGCCAGCCTTGCCCAGGTAAGGGGGCAGGGCAGGGGGCCCGGCCCCACTCGGGGGGCGGTGGCTCTGGGGGGGGCCTTTGGTCAGGCGGGTGGGCTCTGCTGTGAGTTCACCCCTGCCTCGGGAGGTTCATTCATCGGCGTGGCTGGGGGGCAGGCAAGGGGGTGGGGGGTGGGGAGCGCCGGCTGGGCTGCCCCCCCAGCCGCTGTCAGCTGGGGGGGGGGAGTGCCGGCTGAGCTGGGGGCCCCCCAAACGATCACATTAGGGGGCCCCAAAATTTCTGTCGCCGGCCCTGATCCTGACACTAGCTGCAAGCGACAGGGAAGAGGGGGCTTTTATTGTGATACAGGAGTTATCACAGGCCTATCAGTCTAATGCAATAGATTTCCCCCTTTTCAGATTGCTGAGAGACTGGGCTCCAGCCACTCCAGAACATAGGCAAGAGCTGATTACAACCTAACATGCTTTTTTGTTTATTTAAAAAAAATGCTTTGAGTTTTGTTTCAATGAGGACTTTTTAACTAAAACACATTTTCGAAGGGACAGGGAGGAGATGGGGACCCAACTCCAGGTTGGAGCTAATGAATGGATTAGTAATTAATTAATTACTGGCAGGAGCAGGTAGCGCAGCCTGTGGCTCTCCCCTGCTTAGTCATTTTAGCTCCCCTAAGATCTTGTCTGATTTTTAATTAGTTTCTTGTCACCTGGGCACGTCTTCTATCAAATATTCAAATGAATTAAACAAATACATTATGGCGATACTGGCTTTTATGCCAGACAATACCTACCATGACCACCACTGATAAGTCACAGTCCTGCCTATGAGTCCAATGACAGGAACAGCAGACGAGATGGGGCAGAGGTGGGTGGAGTTTGCTGATTTTAACCCCTATATAATCTAAGGGTTTGTCTGCAATCAAGTCCCTTAACTTAACGTAACTGATTGCTAATTAATTGAGTTAGCGAATATGTGGGTGTAGTCTGGACAACCCAGAAATGTTTATTCTTGGCATATAGGTCTGTGGCTTACCCACAAACAAAGACAAAGCCCCGAGTAAGAGCCATGGCTCCTTGCATTGTGCTCTAGTAAACCACAGACATGTGGATCTTGAATTACCTGGCACTCCATTAACTGGAATTAAACTCGAAGGTCAGCAGACCGTTGTCATCAGGGTTCGAATGTCACACAGGGCTTGGAAGACTTCCAAAGCTCTTATTAGCCATGGCCTACCGTTGAGATCATGGGGCTTACGGCCACAGTGACACCCACCTTCACTCTGCTGGCCACGATTCCCAGCTATCCCCCCACACACAGCTGTGCTCTCAAGCCATCCCAGTGTTTGGGAAGAACTTCTCAAAATGGTGACTCAGACTTACGCCTTCACCTGGCTCTGCTGTTACAGTGTCTGTAACAATTTAGAACCACAGTATCTTGACTGGACCGTTGTGTTCTCTGTATACATAGCGTGTGTTCATTCACTAGCTGATTTGCACCCAAAACGTGAGGATTTATCCGTGTAGTGGGGCAGGTACCCTGCTTCTGAGAGAAAAGGCTACGCTGATTGGGGAAGCAGCCACAGCTGGGGCCACGCTCCAATCAAGCCACAGCTGGTCCTATAAAAGGGCTGTGAGTTAGTCTCTTTCTAGATGTGGAGAAGGAAGGACCTGGCTGCCTGGGAGAAGAGGCACCAAGTGGAGCAGGGCTGAGGAAAGGTCAGACTGGAGGAGCCCCAGCCTGGCAATGGCCTATGCAGGTAGTGGGTCTGGGAGGTGCAGCCCAGCGATGGGCAGAGGCAGCCAGTCCAACCTCATTGCCAATGCTGAGTGGCCATGACAGACTGCAGTCTGCCCCAGTGAGGCAAAGTGGGTGAGAGGGTTGGGGGTTCCCCTGGGAGGGGGACCCAGAGCAGGCGTACTGGGGTCCAGAAGGGAGATGGGGACTGAGGCAGGTGAGAGACGGGCCAGGAGGAGGCGCTGCATATGCTGGAGAGCTAATTCCTGGCCTGACCAGTAGGAGGTGCCACGCCAGCCAGGCTTGGCTTTGCTACAGTTTTGATATTCACATCCCTTGCTGGCAAAATTTTCAAGGGATAATATGCAATGCAGAGCCCTCAGCTTTGAAGTCTCTCTCCATCACTCAGCTGGTCTCACCACGCCCGGGAGAGAACCCAGACCATTGGCTGGTTTAAAAGGGAGTGTCTAAAGGACAGGAGGGAAGACTAAGGCAGAGACTGTTGAGAAGCAGACTAGCAGCACCCAAACCCCAAGGCCAGTCAGGAAGAGATAATTAGATGATTTAAAAAACAATTAAAAAATACACCCCAAAGCTCTTCACTTACACTTTGCCTTGTTCCTATTGTTAAGAATCAAGGATACTTTGTTTTAAGAAGGCTGTTTAGTGTCTCTGAATTCATTACTGGTCACAGCTCCCAAGGGGAAGAACGGTAGGTAGCGGATCCAGTAGGACCTGCTGGAGGCGAGGTCTTTAGATGCTACCACGATAATAACAACTGCTATTAATGACTGTGAATCCCAAACTGTTTGCACTAGTGCACCCACCATAGTTGCCCCACAGCAGTTGTAGCTACCAGGGAAGTCTTACTGTCCCTTCCCCCACGACCAGGGCATATCTTAGCAAGTCACTTCGTTTCGCAATTTAATTAAAATTTCAACCACTTTTTTTTTTAAGGCAGGCATGAATCCCGGGGCTGGCTGGAGCTTTCATGTCTCTCCTTGGAGTTTTCTTTTACCACCTGGCTAATCACTCCCATATGCGTCAAGGCGGGGGATTTCTTTTATTTATGCTGCCTGATTGGGTTAAGTCTCTGATCTTGTTGATTGCTTAACAGGCTGTGTAAGAAAACAAGCCTTGTACAACAGCCAAGACCAAAGCAGTCTCCTTTACCCCCAGCAGCCTCTCTTCCTATCACTCCTCACTGTAATTGATACACTCTTCTCTCCCCCCCAACTCCGGTCTGGCTTTTTCATAGGCTGCCGTTTGTGTGCAGACAGCCCTTGATGTGCCAGATTTTGTTTGGTCCCCCCCCCCCCCATCTCTATAATAACCATTTTAGCCCCTACACTAGGACAGCCCAGCAGCAGCCAAAAAGGCAGCAGACATTTGAGGAGAAGGAGATACACAGAAGAGATGTTTTCTTAGGCCAAATCTAAACACCACTGCAGACTGGATTTTAGCCAAAAGGTTCACAATGAGCTGCCTAAACCTGCCACTGAAAGCCACATTTAAGCCCCTAAATAACCTGTCAAGGGTGCTGCAACAAACCACTCCCATTGATTTCCCTGGTGGGGGTGATGCTGGGCCTTCAAAAACAAAACAAACACACACATACACCACTTACCGAGGTGCTTAACATTTGGGCACCTACATCATTTTAGCCCTCGTGTGCGGAGACACTAATGTCGTTTTCTGTTTTCTTTCTTACGGAACCTGCGGCAAGTAAAGGGCACCTGGAAAATGTGACCGTCCATCTCAAGACACAAGCTGTTCCCATCAAGCTGTGGTAAGGGCTTGTTTACACGGAGCCTCAGTGCATAGCAAGCTGTGGTGTGACTGCAGCGTATAGCTGTCCGCGCACTAAGTGGCCCGGCGGACCCTGCTACCATGCCCTAAAGGTTCTGTAGTATGCACAGACGTACGGGCATTTCAAACAGCGCTACGTCTTCCATGGGAAGCTTGATTTCATTTTTAATATCCTAGAAATACCAAAGCACTAGACCATAAACCACACCGAGTGTCTGACTTTGACAATGCTTTGTTGAGAACTCTGAGCTGTCACATCATCATTAACTTACCTGGGTGTAGCTAGGCATCATGAGGCTGACAGTAAATTGGCCAGGCCAAATTCACCACCAGCAAAAGGAGGCAGGTCTCAACATTTTCCTCCAGAGGTGACGTGAGCCCTTAGGTAGCACCGCGTAGGCACCAAGATGAACTTCACCCCTGTGCAGGGGGCCAGCACGAGATCTGTGCATCACGTCCGCCCATCGTGAGCCCTATTTGAGGTGTAAGTGGGACATAAGTGGTGCATAGGCCTGGTTTCCCTCTTCACCAGAGTGAATTTCCTCTTAAAGACACTCAGGCCAGGCCTACGCATGGAAGCTTTGCTGGTATTACTCTACTGGGCTACTAGCAGAGGGCACCTAGTGTGAATGTGGCTTATACTGGCCCAAACTGTGCTTTTGCTGGTATAGCTTATTACAGCCAGCCTCCAACACCCCCACCCCAAAGGGAAATAAGCCATGCTGGGAAAAGTGCACTTTGACCAGTAAGTGGGCTATAACACACGCAAGCTTATGCTGAAATAAACTGGTTAGTCTCTAAGGTGCCACAAGTGTTCCTCTTCTTATTTACGGATACAGACTAACACGGCTGCTAATCTTAAACCTACATCTATATGGGGGCTTTTGCTCGCACAGCTGTGTCGGTCATAAAGCACATCTCTTCACAAAGGTTTGTAGTGTTGAGTTGGCTTTGGACCAAAGAGCTTCATTATGCCTATAAGTCAACCCCAGTTGGCCTCCAAACA
Source organism: Sternotherus odoratus (assembly GCA_032164245.1). NCBI lineage: Eukaryota > Metazoa > Chordata > Testudines > Kinosternidae > Sternotherus > Sternotherus odoratus. Next base: position 13,458,382 of record JAVMKO010000011.1, on the reverse strand, counting down.
CACTCCTGTTCCTAGTGGCAACAATAGTTTAACTTTCATAGGTTAGGACAGGATTATTGGCCCTACCACTTACCCGAAGGGTGACTTGGAACAAGTCACATGAGTTCTCTGTTCCTAAGGTCCCCCATCTGCAGAGACCTACTTTATAGAGCACTATGGCGTCTGGAGATGAAGAGTACCCCTTAAGTATATTGTACCATGCACTCTTCCTTACAGACTTCTTACAGATGTCAGTGGTGTTAGAATAGTGCAACTGAGGACAGGAACTTTATTACTGTATTTATGATCCAGACCACTACAACTCACAATGGTGATGTTACTGTCTTTTGGAACTGTCCTATAGCTGCCTGAGAGAAGTTACACTTGTCCTGTTCTTGCGAGAGCACACGGAATATGTCACATGCTGGCTATGTTTGTCATCCCGCCACCCTCTCGTGTCTAGTACCAGATTCAGATGAAGGATAAGAGCTTGCTACTAATACTATCAGTTAGTCGGGGGGGCGGGGGAGAGGGGGAAGAGTTGTTTAGAGCCAGTGGCCTGTGCTTAGGTTCAATGGCTGGAGATACTCCTTTAACTCTAGTGGTAGCAGCCAGCGCTCCAGGTCCCAGGTTCAATTCCTGTTGACAACGCATGCTGAGGCTCATTATGCTGACTTCAGTCCCATCTCCTTCTTGCTCCCCTAGATGCCGTCGTCGAGCAATACGGGACAGAGGTGGTGAGCCCTTTAGCATCCTTCAAGACAGCGACTGCCAAATGAATTTCAAAACCATGTTTTGGGAAGACATCCAAGGTGCTTAACGGAGCTGGAGAGCTCTTTATACCTCAGCAATAATCCAGCTTTCTTCCACAAAATCCCAAGCACAATGTCGCTTCTGTCCTTTTCAGTGGGGAAGCTTTATTAACGTCTGGTGTGGCAAGTTTCTAAAAGCCAAAGTCTCGCTACCTCAGAGAGAAATCAGGATGATTTAAGCGGGGGTCTGTGTATATCTGAGGTGGAGAAGCAGCCCCCTCCACCCCTTCCCGCTAACATCAGAGGGTGGGAAAAGGTAAGTGTAAGATGCATTTATTAAAGAAAGAAGTTAGAGATCTGCAAAACCAACCATTTTAAGCACTCACTGCTAGTATGTTAATAAACACAACAATTCCACAGTAAATCATGGCTTTGAAGAAAAAACGTCAATCCCTGTCAAGTTTTGAAGAATGGTCTGAGCCTATGGAAAACTAAATTCATCAGTAATGCTTTGCTTCCTCCCCCCCCCCCCCCTTTCTCTCCCAGTCATATGCAATGAACAAATCCACTGCAAAAATCGTTCATGGGAACAGCTGCAGATTACAGAGTATACCGGGGGGTGTGGGGGGAAATATTATCAAATACCTGAAAGTTCTACAGGAGGACCAAAGCTGAAAGAAAATCAAAGCTACAGTCTCAGCATTACAATATTAAAAGACCCGAAGAACAGCAATGAATCGGATTTGGAGGGAGGAGAGATCTGTCATCAGTCAGCGACATATGGCAGGAGTTCTTGACAACTCATAAATCTGGCAGAGGAGAAGAAATACAGCCCAATCAGACCAAAATAAGAAAGGGGCGATAAAAAGATTTTAAGGCATTAAGGGGAAAAAAAGAGGGAAAAGGAGAGAGAGCAAAGGAAGCTAGAGAGGTGAAAGCAGAGATGAGATAAAAATAGGAGCAGCTATGGAAGGCATGCGTGTAAAATTGTCAAGTGTCTAAATGTTTTCAGCACCTAAATCCCATTAGAAATCAATGAGAATTCGGCTTCTATCACTTAGGCACTTTTCACAAGTTTTCCCAACATTATTTTTATTTTTATTACACTAGTGCCTAGAGGCCCCAAATAAATTAGGTACTGGATAGACACGATGCCTGTCACAAAGAGGTTGCTATTTAAATAGATCAGACAGTCAAGGAGGAAATATTAACCCCATTTTACAGATGGGGAACCAAGGCATGAGAAATTAAGTGACTTATTGAAGGTCACACAGTGTGACTTTGCCTGAGCAGTGCTTAACCACAGGACCATCCCGTGGCAGGAGGACAACTTGAATTTGCTACTGGGATGAGAAAGAAAAAAAAAAGACCTGAGGCTACTGTACATTTTAGGGAGGCCCAGAATCAAATAGAATTAGCAGGGAGGGAATAAACCTAGCTAGTATTCCTTTTTAATCACTGAACACTTGTAGTTTACTGAAGTTTTCACCTTGGGAAGCAGGATTCCGATACACGGAAACACACTAATACGCAAGTCATAGACCGTGCTTTCCACTGATCAATCCCAAGGGCTAGACTCTGACTATGCACCCAAATAAGAAGGGATAAGAACCCCCTTTATATCCTTCCATGGACTTCCTGGCTCCTAGTTCTGCACACATAGGGTTAAGTGGGGCAGCTTACCCACTAACCCCCTCTCTGAAGCCAGTCTTGGTTCCTTCCTTCTGCTCACTGGCCAGGGTGAGCCAGAGGCAGGAAGAGAACAATCTACTGGGATGGCCAGCAGTAAAACACCACCTCCTGAGGACAAGGCAAAAGAAGGGGAGGGATTGTGCCAAGGACGGGGATGTCTGTAGGCTGAATGCCTCCCGGGACTATTCCTGGGGTAACAGTACTTACACCCTACCCCTTGCTCAAGGCTATGCCTAGAGTCAGAATCCAGCCCAAAGTGCTTCACAGAGGTGGGTAAATATTATTCCCATTTGACTGACGGGAAAATTGAACTGAATCCTGCACCCTCAACTCCCACTGAACCCAGGGCAAAACCTGTATTGTGCAAACTAGCACCCACACGTGCAACTCTAACAACAGAGTGTGCACATTGGTGCTCAAAAGTGCAATACTTAATGTGGGCACTCAGATGCTAGGGACATGCATGCATTTTGCCTCATCTGTTGCATTAGGCTTTGGAAATAAACTGGCCCTTAATACATTACAAAAGCTTTCACAAGGCCATTCGGCTAATTGCACAGCCTATTAACTCTGCTGGATACAAGGATTCTGCAGCAGTCCAGGCTCAATGTGTGCGCCAACTCCTGCTGTAATTTTATGGCTTTCTCTCCTCATTGTCGGTGCTAGACACAAAATTAATGACTTTCAAGGAAGTTGCCTCATTGGCCAACGCCTGGCCGAGGTGCCTGAGAACGAAGCTGTCAAGGCAGCTCTGTTTTGCTGCCCTTACCCTTTCCCATGGAATGACTGAATCAGAATGGAAACTAAAGCTGGACACATGAGAGGAATTAAACGGGCCTGCTTTTGCGGTGGGCTCATTTACATGAGGATGAGGAGAGATTTCAAATCAAGATGGGAACTGCAGCCAAAACTATTAGTAAGTTGGGAAACAGGGTGCAGGGCAGGCCGGGTTTATGAAATATTGTCTTTTAGCCAAGCCCTCTGAAACACTAAACAAAAACAACATTCAGATAAAAACAAGAAGCATCTGGTTCCCTTCGCTGGTGTACATAGCAGGGGAAGAGTTGGCAGTACATCTGATTACCATAAAAGAGAGAGCTAGGCAGAAAAAAACCACATTAGAGGAGCGTCGCCCAAAACAAAGTCAGATGTCGGAATTGTTGTGAATACATTTATGGTAGACATTTGAATAAAGGGAAGCCCGAATTAACGAGAACTGCAAATGAATTGGCTGGGGGGAAGTTGGTTCCTTGCCATGACATTTCACCCTGTGATTTTTGTTGTTGTTGTTGTTGTTGGGTGATTAAATGACCTACAACGTGCAGAAATACTTTATGGGGGTTTCCTAGCAGCAGTCTTCGCAGCTTCTGAAGAGGGGAATCAGGAATCACTTCTTCACATATCTTCACCTATGACCTGTTTTATACAGGAGATCAGACTAGAAGAGGATCATGAGGGTCCTCTTCTGGCCTTGAAATCTCTGCCCCCTCACTTGTTTTTCTCCTCCCAAGGAAGTACCATTTCCAGGGAAACTGCTTCTGCCAAACTGGTCCCTGGCTAATGACAATGGATATTCCTCTGGCTGGGATTTCACGCAGTCAGGGAAGCAGCACATGTAGGGGACTAAGAGACAAGGAGAACTTGACTCTTCCTGATTCTGCCATGGACTCACTGCATGAGGTGGAGCAAGTCACCTGACTGCCCTCTGCCTCAGTTTCCTCATCTGTAAAATGTACTTCATGAAACTCACCTGTCACTGGAAAGCAGCAGATGAAAAGCATGATAGCTACAGAGTGTGGGTATAATCATGAGGCAGCGCTGTCTAGGAGATAGGGCACTCTGCTGGCACCCAAGGACCTGGGGGGGGGGGCTTCATTCCTTAATCGGCCACTGAGCTGCAATGTGACTTGGAGCAAATCACTTCACCACTGTCCACCCCACGCCCTTCTTCTGTCTTCTCTACTGAGAAAGTTAGGGCAGGAACTGTCTCCTGCTATGTGTCTGTACAGCACCGCGCATGACGAAGCCCCAGTATCCACTGGGCTCTCTAGGGGCTACTATAATACAAATAAAAATCATTATCACAGAAATAAATCACCTGATTTGACCCCTCTTCTACAGCAGTACAACAGGTTCATCACTTTCACAACAACACCGCCATTTTAAAGCCACTTGTCCAGGTCCCTCTATACCGTTGAGGGTTTTCCTGCCTTTAGTTTTTATCCCCCAACAGGGATTGACAGTGAAAACAGTTGAAACCATTCTTTTCTCTTGACAGCTGAGCCTCCTGCAAAGGAAATGCTAGCAAGACAAACCTTGATTTCTCTGAACTTCAAATATACAAACACCTCCTCTGTCCAAACAGCTCCTTCCCACTTTGCATAGCAACACATGCTAAAAAGAGCTGAGTAAACAAGCCAAGGAGAAAATGATTAAAAGTCCAAAGAGAAAGGGGAAGGAGAGGAAAAGGTCTGCTATTCTATTAACCCTTCTCGAATTGCAAATGACACCGATCTGTATACTAATGTACCTGGGGATCTTCATAGCAGGGTGAGGAACTCAATAAATATTGTGGTTTTATATTATTATTAGGCAATAAAGGGGATCAGTCTGCCACTGAAGGGTAGCCAGTGATCTCTATCCGAAGGAGAATATTTTATGCACCCTTTATCCAAAAGGAGGGAAGGTCTTGGGGTTAAGGCACGGGGACCTGGGAAGTCTGGCTCTGCCACAGGCTGTCTGTGTGACTTTGGGCACGTCACTTAGCAGTGGCAGGATCTTTATGTAGAAGTGCCTAGGTTGGGGGATGTTTCAGCCACTTAGGCGTTACAAACAGACAGCTTCCCCGGGGTGCAAAGAGAACTGGAATGATCAAAACAGCAAGAGCAGAATGACACGGCGACAGATTTGCTGAAGAACTAAAAATGGAATGAACCGCCTACAAGTCACACCAATATCCATCTGGAGTGACTCCGTTCAGGAGAATCCAGCCCTGTGCTGTCCAGCTCAAAGGGGGGGGGGGGGAGATATCCCTGGTGCCAGACACCTTCTGCACAAGCCGGAATGGGCACTGAGACAGGGGGTTTGTCTAGGTGAGAAAATGACCAGTTTAGATGTAAATCACGTTGACCCCACACAATGGCTATAGCCATTTCTAAACAGCTATCATTGAACTGGTACAAAAACAACCCCTAGGGTTTAGACCAGCCCTAAATCATTTCAAAACCCTACACCAATCCTTAAATGATTGCTACATTGTACAGAGCTCAGGCTTACGCAACCCCAGAGCAGGGGCCATTGCACTGGGATGGGCCAGTCCTGGGCTAGGACAGTCGAGATATAAGGGGGTTTGTCCATGTCTGTTCCAGAGGCTGAACCAACTCCCTACAACCCAGTGCATGGAAGGTGCAAGCTGCCAAGCATTCTGTTCCTAGTGCTGCCATAAACCTGGCCCCGCTGCAAATAGAGATCTAAGGGTATGTCTCCACCGCAGCTGCTACAGATGCACAGCTACCATGCTGGTCTAGAGGTTTCCGACATTAGTGGAAGGGCTTTTCCCCATCAATGTAGTGAATCCATCTCTCCAAGAGGTGGTAACCAGGTTGCCAGAAGAATTCTTTGCCCCGCTTTGCAGAAACACCGAGACGGATACAAAAGGGAACGAGAGACAGAGAGAGAAAAATGAAATGAAGACCACTCCTTGCATAGTTGCCATCTTAGGCCCATGAAACGCTCAGCTTTGAAACTGTGTTAGCACATAGCTAAAGAACCATGTTTAAACAGGTACTGACACCATTGCCCGTCTCTGTGCATCCAGGGGCTACAGGTGTTATAAAATGGATTTTTTACAGACCCTCGCTATGGGCTCCCATGCCCTGTAACATTGTTTCATAAACAAACCTTTTAAAAGCTAGGCCCTGTGGACTTTGAGATCTGAAACTGCGTCAGCATCAGAAGGAGCCACATTTCAGGGAAAGAGTCACACGCCTCTAAGATCATTTCAAATCTTGGCTGTAGCCAAAAAGTGCTATCAGTGTTAATCCAGCAGGGGCACCAAACCACCAATACACTCTGTACACACAACAGATTAATTAGCCTCGCTGACCGCTTTAAAAAAAACCCAATTCCACATCATTGATCTAATCTACAAAGCTCATTAAAACATGCCAATGTCACACTCAGCAAAGATCTGCCTTAAAGCTTTTGGGTGCCATGTTGAAAACACTAAAACAGCGAGGCAGAATGCATGAAGGATGCTGCCATCTACATATGCTGGAGCATGTGGTGGAAAGGATATAAAGCAACCTGCAACAGAGCTGGTATAAATGGTGATCTGTTCCGAGGGGCAGAGATTATAATAATGCTGCCCAAACGGCAGAGAATTCTGCGGCTGGTTCTAGGGGAGAAAAAGCTTGGTGTGCGTGTGATATTTTTGGATGTGCACAGTATGATAAACACGACATTGCTCAATGACTTAAGAAATGAACAACTCTGCCTTAGGTTATCGTCTCCTGGATAATGACAAGGTTATGAATGCAGCCATGTTGCCGAAATTGAACAGATTCAGTATTCTGACTCTGGAATACATTCTGATGATTCCCCCTGATACCCAGAGTGAAGTGGAGATAATGCTGATCAAATGCATGGCGTGGAGTGAACAGTGTGAAAACAGTGACTCAGCTGCCGCTGCCACTCGGCAGCCTATAAAACATTTTAACTCACTGAAATGCGCCACCATCAGTGTTTTCCTGATGCCTACGGGATAACCCTGCGAGGGCTGCTCTGATGTGGACAGAACAAGAGAAAACTGGGATTACCCTGACTGTGAGGCCTGTTCAGAACTCGGATTGTTTTTTGCCACATTCAACCCTTCATAGGGACACGGGTGATCTGGGGCTCAGGAGATGTGGGTTCAGTTCTCACTCTGCCACTGCCTCTCCGTGCGACTTTCACCAAGTCATTTAATCTCTGTGCCTCAGTTCCCTCCCTGTAAAAAGGGCTGATCATAATCTTATCCTTTTCTATGTGTCTGTATAACACCCGCCACGATGGGGCCCCGGTTCCCTAGACCTGGCTGTAAGACATGGAATAAACCAGGTCATTTCTGGCTCTTTCCAAAGCTATCCAACACAGTTCATGCTGTAAACCGCGACACTCTTGCCCTGTCAAACACCTGCCTGCACGAAAACTACGTCCGGACAAAGAGCAGCACAGCTGTGTATTACTTCTCCCTCCCTGTTCACTTCAGGTATGTGCTCGCATTTCCAATTAGGCTTTGAAATTAACATTATTGATCAGGGAGACTAATCAACAACACCCTGCCTAGGCTGCAAGCAAGTTACCTGTGTGGCCCTAGATCCTTCCATGACAGCTGTGCTCTCCGAGAAGCAGGCCTGTGAGAGCTGGAAACGGAGCAGTTTCTCAGAGATAGCTTCACTACTGCGAGCCAATCTTGAGAGGCTGGGATGACCATTAACCCATGAGATCCCAGTGCGGGCCTCACCTCTGTGTTCCAGCTTTCCTTGCTAATGATCCAGAGCCTCAGCGCGTACAAATCAGCATCAATGACTGCAATGGAGTGACACTGATTTACCCCAACTGAGGATCTGGCCCATTGTATTTCACGTCTCCCCACGCCCTGGACCTCGGGTATAAAGTACACTCCTTACTTTGAAATTAACCCCAGAGATTGGACCAGATCCTCAGCAGGTGTGACTGGGAACACTCCACTGTAAAGTGGAGTCACTCCATTGACCACACCGGCTGCACACCTGGCCCAGTCTCTTTCAAGCAACATTTCCACCATTGCTTCACAAAACACAGGCTGACCTGCCAAAGCGACATCCTGCTTCCATTATGGGTCCGTGATCATTTCATTCATGAACAGAATCACTGAGCCTGCTTTACCCCTTACAGCTTCTATCTTGTGTACTCTAAATCCAGTTATAATAATAACCACCCTTGGATCAAGCTATCAGCTAGAAACTCAGGGTTAGCCTTAGTCAGTGACCATTGTCCAAGGAAACTGGGGATCCTCACCCTTCTGAACTGGAATCCCCTGTAGCCATGCATCATGACTTCTGGCAACACTTCAAATCTAGCATCAAATGATTCAACAGGATACGATTTCTTCTGTTAGAATGAGTTCTTTAGCCTCCTTTCTAAAATCAGAATGACTCAATAGAGCTAAAACACAATCCGATTAGAACTCTACCCCGGCCAAAAAATAAACGTGAAGAGGCTCCTAACTATAAAATACCATTTTAGGATTACCACACCTCTTATAAGACTGATCAGCCTGCAAATGAAAACACATTACAAGGCCTGGGCTCACTGCACTATTGTCACGCTAAATGAATGGCTCCCCCGCACCCTCACCCTGCCGGAATATATTCTGGTCTTCTTCAATTCACCCTAGAAACAAACAAGTTCCCATGGCCATACAGCTAGGTGACTGTATAAACAAGGCTGGATTCAGCTCATTACTGGTATTTCATGCAACAGACGTAGAGGAGACACCTTCGCTGTACTCCAACTCTGTGCTCGTTGGGTGTCAGCACCGAGGATTAATGCCAGTGAGTGTGAAAGAGAATTTATCAACACGTTTTCACTGACAGCTGATCTAAACTGGCGGATGTCTAAAGCAAAACCTGTGTTTGAGAACTGGAAATTTGAAATAATTAATTATCTTAAGCGTGCATACTATCCACAGGGGCAACACAGCAAAGCTGCCGGCATATGCTTCACTTATTCAGAGCAGGCAAGCTTTGGCTAGACCACTACACAGAGCCAGGTTTCTCCCACGCCTTACTGTACATGTGAATATGAAAATGGTCCCAAGTTGGGACAAGCCCTCCAAATCTACGCTAGACTAATTCCCAGTGTGACTTTGGCACTTGAATATCTTTAAAAATGTGGCCCTCTGTGTCCAATATCCCACAAGGTGTGAGTATGTAACAACATGGAACTCGGCATGTAATGGGTTAATTATTTCATAAATACAGTACTTACCCTGCCTTCCTGATTCTTAAATAGAATCTACTATCCTTGAAGGGAATACAGACTCACTAGTGCAAGTGGAAATTAAGGAACCCCCCCTCCCAATTCAGTATAGCCTCTAAGTAGGTGCTTTGCTGAATCAGTGCCAAAATTGTTAAACTTAAACATTCATATTTTAATCTTTGTTTAAGTTACTTCTCCTTTATTTTTGTCTTTGTTGTTTTGGACAATAATTAGCATTCACACCAGGAATGCTGGTGTACTCAGTTAATCAGGAAACAGTAACAATACCATGCAGCAGACCTGGCCAATCACAACTAGCCAATACAGCTCAAAATAAATTCAAGGTCAATCTAGAGAATTTAAAATATGTGACAACTGGGGCCTTTGCAAATCTGACATATTGGAACTGGCGCACTGACAAACTTTCCCCCGTGCAAACCCCTACTGCGGATGTGCTGGACTGGTGCTAAAATGGGGTTTATACTGGGGCAGCTTAATCCAGTAACTTTCTGGAGTAAGCCACACAGAGTAAACCCTGCCGGGCATTGATGTGGGGCTTTTTCACTGCACCATCACTGTTACATCAGTGCAACCACTTTGTCTGATGTGGCCTGAGCCTTAATTTCCAATGCAGAGTACATCTGAGAGAACTGCAATCTGGTCATGGATAGTCTGTGAGCAGGAAAAGATGCTAAATTCATTTGATAAATTATTCACTGTGAATTGTTCGCCCGTCTCTAAACGTGAGCCCCGTACAAGTCTGCCTGACTGATCTGCTGGGCGAGGTTGCCTGCAACAGAGTTTGATCCTTGAAAAGATCTACAGTCTGCTCAGAAGAAAGAGACTAACAGCAACATCTGTGCGAGGAAAGCTCTGTGCAAAAGGGCAGCCGGGTTTTTTAGCTTCCATTTTAAGCTCCTTTAAAGCGGAGTCAAGAACAGCCCTTGGCTGTTTAGACTGAACTCTTCGAGCCTTTTCAACTGAATTTAGTGCCAGTGAGCAGGGCCCATTTGACAGCTGTGAATCACAAGTTCTCTACACAGTGGTAGTGATGTGGTAGCCAGCACCAAACTAGACTAGCCAATACCCAAAGAGGAATTAAAGGGACCCCTAACTAGAATAAGAGATATTGGAGCAGATCTTCAGCTGATTTCAGTGGAGCTAAGCTGATTTCCATTCGCTGAGGGAGGATCTGGCCCACCGGGCCGGAGCAGTATACAGACCATTCGCAGACAGGTTTGCTTCCAGGGCTATCGGGAAGCAGAAGCGGGGTGCAGAAGGCACCACAATCTAGCACTGGAGTGAGCGTACACAGACACCACCCTCGTGGGAGCCTCTGAAGGGGGAACACTCACTGCCTGTGCTGCCAGGGGTCAGGCAGGGGTGCAGGAAGCAGCCTTCCTCCGAGTACCCCGCCCTATGGCGGTCTGTCCCTTGTTTGTGATTCAGTCCTCTGGCCAAGTCAAACGTTCCAGTCCACCCTTTCCGGGGCGCGCATGCGCACACACACACACACACACACACACACACACACACAAATTCCAATAAACGGAAAGTCTTCAGCTTCCTGCAGGGGCTTCTTCCTTAGGTCAGGGACATGGGACCTGAACCCTTGTGTGTTCAGGGCCTTCCCAAGCTGGGGTCCCTGCTGAGGAAACTGGCTCTGGTCACTGGTGGGCAACTAAGTCCTGCCCCTAGGGGCACTAAGCTGCTGCCTTCCTGGATCACTTCCTAGCACAGTTCCCTTTTTTCTCACAGGATAAAGTAGAGCACGAAACAGGAGATGAAGTTTCTGACCTTCGCAGTCTTACTTCAGCATTGCCAGGTCTCCGGCAACAACCGCGCCGCCTTCCCAGGCGCACAGATCTGCTCCCCTCCACCGGCGGCTTGCCTCTGAGCTGCTTCTGCTTCCCTTTGTCAGCTCCCTCTCCAGCGTGCACAGACACAGCGGGACAGGGCCACCTGGGGCCAGAGCTGCTCCAGTATGCGGTTTGTAGTCCCCCACCCCACCCCCAGAGTCCCAGGAGGAGTTCGGTCTCAGGCAGCCCTGCAGGGGGCATGGTTTTCGCAGGAGTCCCCAAGGTTCCTCAGTGCACGGCGGGTCAGTGCCACTAGAGGAGGGGTGACGGCCTCGCTCTGGAGAAGCTAGTGCTGCCAGAGATGTAGTTCTGAGCTCAAGCACTGAAGTTGTGCTCCCGGGTGGGGAAGGGCACACACAAGAATTAGGCTGCTGGGAGCCAGGGGATGAGGGTGAAGGCACAAAAGGCAGGCTTGTAGGACAGCGAGGTACGGGGCACAAGAGCTACTCGATTCCTGGGGAGACAGAGGGAGCCGTCTACCTCCTCCCCGCTCACACACCCGGAGAGAGAACGAGACCCGTCTGACTGGACGTCAGCAAGTAATTCTTGTCTGTGCTTTCAGTGACTATGAAAACGTTACTGAAGGCGCTAACGTAGGGGTGGAAGCATGGAAACAATGGCCACCAAAATCTAGTTACGTACGTCACCGAGAACTGAACCACCTGGAATGGGCTCATTGTCTCCAATGGATAGGCCGTGTTTCCTACACCAGCTGGCACTCTGTTCCCCGTGACTTTCTGACTAGGCTGGGCAGGAAAATGCCGTTTTCCCAGCTCACAAAAATCTCAAAATTTTTGGAGGGGGATTCCTGCCCAAATCAGGATGGAAAGTTGAAATTCTGAAAATTTTCATGAAGTGACAGATAAAAAAAATGTGGTTCCACTCCATCAAAGCATTTCATTTCCAACTTTTAAGGGTTTTTTTGGTTTTTTTGGTTTAGAGATTTACTAAAATTTCAAAACAAAGAGTCATTTTGACTTGAAAACTCCAAACTGCTCATTTAGAAAAATGTCAAACCCAAATGTCTGAACAAATTTCAAAACTTTTTTCCCCAAAAAAGTGTTGTTTAATATGGAGGGTCATAAAAACCGGCGCTGCTGTACAAACAGTTTCAGTTTCAACCAGTTGGCATTTTTCAGCCCCCCAAAAAAGTTTGTCAAAAAATTCCCCACCAGCTCCGTTTCTGAGCAATGGGCACAAGCCTTGATCCCTTGCTCTCCTTAATGGGAGGAGATGGCTTTTAGGCCTTGATCCAATGTCCAGGGAAGTCAATGTGGAGGCTTAACAGAATAATAGGAGTAAGAAGAATTATTAAAAGTTTTTAAAAGCAAAATCCCCGTTTATGTTTTCTTGCAAGAAGAAAACACACCCAGGAATAAAAAAAATACATAGAAACAAATATATTAATTAATGAAATTCAACAACAGAGTGGATAGGAACTGGATGACTCATGATGCATATGCTCTTCTGACTGAGTCACGTTGCCTTTACTACCATTGGGACACAGCCTAATGGCAGTATAATGGAGATTGAGATATTTACCTTCCCTTGCAAAACGCTTTGGCATCTGCAGATGAAAAGCTCTATATAAGAGCTATTACTCTATCATCACAGGCAAACTACCCATTAAAGTCTATGGGAAGGCTCATCTGTGCTAGAAACGCTTTGCATGTATAGCTGCGCTGCCAGAGCCCTGTAGTAGAGTCGTAGCGTGAGCTGACAGGGGAAGAGCTCCATTGGCATAGTTAAAAACCACCTGCTCGAATGACACTAGCTAAAAGTTGCAGCTACATCGGGGGTGTTGCCAGCCGAGCTATGTTGGCCAGGGTGTGTGGTTTCTTCACACTCCTAGGCGACTGTGCCAGCAGAACTTTGTAGTGGAGATGAAGCTAGAGTTTTGCCTAGCGGTTTGTTAGCGTAATCCATGGATGACATTTCTGGTGACATTGAGAGGAAAAGCGTTCACACCAGAAGAGCTGTGAGCCACGGAACCGTGCCAAAGTCTCTCCCTTTGTACAGTATGCAAAGCAACATGTGGCGCTCTGCCAGCTGTGCCTTCCTCCTAACCAGGGAGGTTTCGCATAATTAATCACGAAAACACATTCTGTGACCCGAACAAAAAACCTGGCCTCGTCCCAGGTGCCATATGTCAAGCGGTTATGTACAGTCTGGGACGCTGCACAAAATCCAGGACGCTGCACAAAGCAATCAAAGTGGGTGTGAGTCATCACGGCCACATTATGCAAAATCCAGGACTCTGACAGTTTGTTGCACAGACCAGTTGGAATCACGGAAACACATCAGCCAGTGCTGAAAAGGATTCGGGACCCTGCTGGTTGTGCAGTGCCAGCCAATCAGAAGATGCATAACCAATCGGGAGAACGCGTGCCATGATCTGAGCAAACCTCTGGGCCCCTCCACCATGCTAACGTGTCAACCAGTGACGGCGTGCATGACAAATCCTGAAACACATTCTGTGGCAGGGTATGAAATGCTGGACACCTCCAGTGCCCCATGCGTACCAAGCACAGCGAGCATGACTAATCGTGAAGCAGATGTTGTGACATTTCTGGGCTCTGCCAGAGTCCCGTGCAAGCCAACTGGGATGTGCCAGTGAATAATGAATCAAGGGGCTGCGTTGGTGAGTATCTTGCACTCTGCCAGCGGGCTGTGCCAGTCAATCAAAGGGGCATGACAAATCATGATACACCGTCCATGACACGTTTTTAAACTATCCTGGATTCACAACCCAGCATTCGGCGGATTTGCTTGTTCTTGTTCTTTTATTTTTTAAACTTGCCATGGAATGTGCTTTTTGATTTGTCACGCTCACTTTGCAACCCCATCTGCTACCAAACTGAAAACCCGCTGCTGGACAGCTATCCAGGACAACAATATCCTACTCCGAGTCTCCTCAGTTACCTTTCCCAAATCCTCTCAGCATTAACATCCTAGACTCTAAGGCAGAGCTTTCCAAACTGTGTGCCGTGACACATTAGTGTGTCAGCAGCAGTGTGTAGGTGTGTCGCGGGAACTAAAAGCACTTCCCTGGTCAAAACTGCTGGAAAGCAAGCTGCTGCTGTTGGAAAGCAAGCTGCTGCTGCTGCTGCTGCAGTTTTGGCCAGTGCCGGCCAGCAGAAGGGGGTTGGGAGGGAGCAGCAAGCCCACTCCCCTCCCTCCCCCCGCAGAGACAGTCAGGGGAAAGAGGATTGCACCACGGCCGCGGCAGGAGACTCTGTGGGCCTTGGGAAGAGCTCAGAGAGCCTCCCCCCGCCCCGCAACCTGGCTCTGCCCCCCCAAGGGTCCCCCGTCCTCCCCTTGCTGCCCCCTTACACCTTCTTCCCAGGAGAAGAGCATCCCTTCTCTTCAGTTCTGTGCAGCAACATGCTGCCTCCGTTGCTGCAGGGTCCTAGTGCCCTCCTGCTTCTGCTGCCTGTGATGGGGGTGAGTGAGTTTGCTGCTGCTGAGGGGTGGGGGAGGAAAGGAGGAAGCTGACCCAGAGCTTGCTGCTGCTGGCAGGGAAAGGGCTGGGGGGAGTCCTCCTCTCTGGCTTCAGTCCCAGAGCAACCTGCCTACACCCATCCCAAACTCATCCCCAGCCTGCCCTACCCCAGAGCCCACACCCCAGCAAGAGCTTATCCCCCCGCATCCCAATCCTCTTATTCCACCAAATATTGAAAAGCTGTGTTCATCCCATCAACCTCATACATCCCATTAAAATGGTAAGTAGTTATTGGTGTTATTCAACTTTTTTTAATTCTTCCACATATTTACATACTGTTACTCATAAATGACAACAATGTATGTTATTATCATACAAATCATATATTTTTAAAAATATAAATGAAAGGTTTTCATGAGATATGTTGTGTCCCCATACATTTCGTTATTACAATTTATGGATGTGTCCGTATCTCTTATAACAGGTTAATTTAACCTCTGGTTTGCTAGCAAAACTGAATTACTGTGTCGCGAAATGATGCATGTCTAAAAAGTGTGTCACCAACATGAAAAGTTTGGAAAGCTCTGCTCTAAGGCCAGAAGGGACCATCATGACCATCTAGTCTCACCTCCTGCACATTGCAGGCCACAGAACCTCGCCCACCCATTCCTGAAATAGTCCCCTAACCTCTGGCTGAGTCTCTGAAGTCCTCACATTATGATTTCAAGACGTCAAGTTACAGAGAATCCACATTTACACTAGTTTAAACCTGTGAGTGACCCGTGCCCCATGCTGCAGAGGAAAGTGAAAAACCCCAGGGTCTCTGCCAGTCTGACCCAGGGGAAAATACCTTCCTGACCCCCCAAATATAGAGATCAGTGAGACCCTCAGCATATGGGCAAAACCCACCAGCCAGACATCTGGGAAAGAATTCTCTGTAGTAACTCAGCGTCCTCTCCCTCCAGTGTCCCATCACCAGCCGTTTGAGATATTTGCTGCTAGCAGTCACAGATCGGGTACATGCCATTGCAGGCAGTCTCATCAGACCATGCCCTCTGTAAACTTAGCAAGCTCAGACTTGAAGCCAGTTAGGTTTTTTGCCCCCACTGCTCAGCTTGGAAGACTGTTCCAGAACTTCACTCCTCTGACGGTTAAACATCATTCTGCTATAAGGGGCCAAATCTGGAGGTCCACACTCAGGCTTTCATCCATCCTTCCTCAGCTCAATTCCCTTTGAAGTCAAGGACTGTTGGGTTTGGGCTGATATTTTCAAAGCTGGGTGCCCTGAACTCGGAACCTAAAGCCTAATTAAAGAGGCCTTAAGTTAAAGAGTCTGAATTTTCAGGTGGACTAAGGAGAGAGTTTTGAAGGCACAAAGCAGACAGTCAATAGGAGTTGGGGTATTTACGAACCCAACTCTTATTGATTTCAGTGGGAGTTCGACACCTACCTACCGTGAAAAATCTGGTCCTGGGTGCCTTTGAAAAATCATCCCAAGCCCGTTGGTCTGCTGCAGGGCCAGCCATTAAAGAAACTATAAGCAGCAAAGCTGGGGTATGTCTTAGTCCCTAGTGCCTGCATTAGCCCCTTCCTCACTTCTCAGGGGCATCTCAGAACGTCACAGAAGTAATGAATGGGGGTCACTGCCCCTGAGAAGAGAGAATATATCCCTCACATCGAGCAACTGCAGTCCCAGCGCAACCTAGGCAATGGTGAAGAGAAGTTGGGAGGATGGTCTGAGTCAGGCAGAGGGAGAGAGGGGGAGGCTGCGGGTTACAGGTAGAGTAGGCCACCTTGGATTAGATAAACAGGACCAGATTGACATTTGGCATTGCCCCGGCCTGTCACGACCCTTTTAGCACCTAATTAGGCCTTCCTTTCTGCTCCCACATGATGGAGAGATACAAGTGATTGTGGGTGCAGTCTTCCACTCACATCACAATTCTCTGCCAGCCGCTACCATCCCTTGGACTTCTGCGGACTTGACTGCACTCGCGAACCAGGTTTCCGGACAATTCCATGTCTGCTAGCACAAATGGAGGCCAGCTTTTAAACACTCGGCAGGCGAGCCCAGATCTTCCAAGGCCTGTAGGCATCTCACTCCCACCTTTGCTGGAATTGTATTGATACCAGCTGGTGGCTTTTATAGGCTATAGAACCTGAATGGGGCCAAATTTACACCTCAGTGCAGCTGAGGTGAGAGAAGGCGGATGGTGACTCTACCACCTTTCTGCTCCCCTGACCCTATGCTGACAGGTGACCAAAATGACCTCAGGGAGATTGAAAGCATTTGAGGGGTTGTTTTAAATTGCCGTGGTCCTACGGGGAGTGCTGTGCCAGCAGGGGAATGGGTCAAATGCCATGCGTCTTCCCCGTCCACTCCGATCCCTGGCACGCCTCTTACCCTACAGCTGACACAACCCCTATACAGAGTGGCCAGCTGTGTCAGATCTCCAGCATCAGAGAATTTCTCCTCCCAGAGGAACCGTATGGCACCTTTCCACACAACTGGTGGAGAACGTGGCCTACGTCCGGTCTGCATTGCTAGTTCCTGTGTCATGACACTGCGTTCCACAGTAAGCTCCTTTATCTGGGTGGGTGCTTGCTTTACATGAGAGTCATACACTCGGTCCTCGGACGGCACAAGGGGAGGCAGGATCTTGCCCTAATTTTTGTTCCGCTTTACCACAAAAATGACTCTTGAAAGAGTATTATTAAAAAATCCCACACACCTAGTTTTTTCCGCCAGCAGCAGCGATCCCGGATAATGAACTGCTGAGACTGTCAGTCAAAGAGTTCTTAATGACAGTATTCACCGCCTGCGTGTGTGTGTAGCAACGGCGGCGCTCAAACCTCTCATTACAAATCGTTTTCAAGATGTTTTGACTATTATCCGCTACACAGAGAAACTCACTGTTAATTGCCTCTTTCCAGAGCTCGAACTGTCCAATACAGGAGATAGACTCTAGCTAGATTATGGGAACCAAGTCCCAACAGTGAGATCCTCAACAGCACCCCAGTCTTTTAAGATCACATAAAAGGGACAGAATGGCGTCAAAGCCCATGTTCCAGCCAAGGGAGGATTCCCTGGGTCAGACACTGCTGAGCACTGACAAACTCTGTTGAAGCCAATGAGAGGTATAAGTGCCAAATACTTTTGAAAACCAGGCTAGTTTATGTAATAAATCCTGAATAATAATTAATAAATATATAATATTTCATTCTTACATAGCACTTTCATCCAAAGATCTCAGAGCACTTGCCAAAGAAAGGGCAGTATCCTTATGCCCATTTTATAGATGGAGAAATTGAGGCACAGTTGACGTAACGTGACTTGACGAGGTCACCCTGTGAGTCACTGTTAGAGCCAGGAGTAGTATCTTGGCACCCTGGCCGTGGTATCTTGGTGTGAGATTTTCTTGGGAGCAGAGTGAAATCAACACTGAGCACGTCTGAAAATCCTCCCTTAATGTAGAGACAGGAACTTCACTATAGGCGTCAGTTTGGACATTTTGTCTGGTCTTTCTTGTTGTTCTTTTGTGGGGGATACATCCTTTGAGCCAGTCGGCCGTCCTTTTCCTCTCCTTCGGGTCCTTGTTTTAGGATCACAATCCGTTTGTCTCCATCTCAGTAATTTGCAGCCCGCCAGTGCAGCTTCTGAACCCCCGGCAAGTTTGCCTTGTCCCCTAGGGCCGAGGGGGGAACGATGCCTTTTATTTCATACTGAAGCAAGGGACAATGTGATGCGAGTGGTTGGGAAAGTTGAGGATTCCAGTCGAAGGGAATTCTCCTGGTGGGGAAGAAAGGGCTGGGCTGCTCTGCCCTGTTTAGTCTGTTTCCAGTATGGCCACAGTGCCACTTACCATTTCAGCCAGGATTGATATGAAACAGCAAATGCAGCAGCTTGCCGAGCTTCAGAAAGTAGCTGCATTCAAACCTCCAGCTCACCAGCAAACTCTGGCCCACGCTGCTGCCTCACCCTCTTGCTCTTCCCCAGGCACGTTCCGATCCTGGGGACCTGAGCTGGCAAGGTTTAAAATCAGACACTGTCCCCTCCCGGGGCTTGATCCCGGGGGCTGCCGAGCGCTGACCAAGGCAGGGTGGCGAGGCAAAGCACGAGGACTGAACGCACGGCTTTGAGACGCGCAGTGTGCGCCACAACGGACCGTCTCCATGTGCCCCCGTTAGCAGAGAGGAGAGTGGCCTGCTGGGCTGGAGGGTGAGAAATAGGGAGGAGGACGCCAGGTGTGGACAGGGCTATCCTGGGCACAGGGCCACAAGTCAAGTGCAAATGGCCGGTGCAGCAGGCAGGTTCATTATCCCAAGACGTAGCTGAGTGCCAGAAAGAGCTGACCTGTGGCCACGCAGCCTTGTCCCTCACCCCCAGCAGCTCAGCACTTCCCAGTGCATGCTGGGTATATGCCCAGTGTCCTCCCCAGACGCCAGTTCATCTTCATCATTCTGCAGCACCCACTTGCCTGACCCCCACTTCCCTTCATTGCAGGGTGTCTCAACCTGGGGCTTGCAAACAGGATTTGGGGGTGGGGGACAATGACCCTCGAGCCTTTCTGGTCAGGTGGGAGGCAGGTCCCCAAGCTTTCTTCCTTTGTACGGTGGAACTGTGATATGGAAAAAGTTGAGACCCACGGGCCGGCGATTTGGATTGCAAGTAACAAACCATCATGCACAGCAGCCCTACTGATGGGACAGCCTCGTTCTAAACCACTCATCCACATCCCAACGCCATGAGCTGGATGTAGGTTCACATCCCGTCCCAGAGATAACATAAATATATGATCCGCCTCTCCCTCACTTTTGAGTGCCGGTGTCTCTTGTCCACTCTCTGCCATCCCAGCTGTTAGTACCATGCTCTGAGCTGCTAAAAGTCTTCCAGGTGAGGAGAGTGCATTCATGATTTGCACTGGCTCTGGTCCAAATATCAGCTACAGAGTAAGTGACACCGTCTAGCCCCTCTTGTTTTCTTCCCCAGCCCCTAAGGACAGAGCCAGAAGCAAACCACCAGGTTATCCTCCGATTTTACTCAGAAAGTCACAGGGTGCAACTTCTGACCCCAAACGGTCCATCCGTACTTGTATGCTGTGTTTTGGCTCCTGGGGCCTGTGTCTAATGAACACCGTCAGGCATGTTAATGAGTCAGGAAGAGAGTCTGCCTAGAGGTCTCCTCATTTGGAAGTCACCACAGCTTGCTATTAAAAATTAGCAGCAGAGGCTACAAGGTATCTGTGACATGTTTCAAGATCGGTCAGGAGGCCAGAAGTTGATGTATATTATTTTTTCCCGCTTATTTGGACGCAAATCCAAAAATTAGCAAACAGCTGTTGTAAAACCCTCAGATTACCCAAGAGAAAGCTCCCGGACAGCAGAACAGATTTTACAAGTAAGACTGAATAACCGTTCCCTAATATTTATTCCCACCACCTTTGATGGCTGGAGGTATCAGGGGCCCCATGATGGCATTTATGACTATAAAACCTGTGACTGTTGCACTGGGGGTAATACACAGCATGCAGCAAGTGAACTTTCATTCTTGGGAGCTGTGTAACGATGCAAACACAGCAGAATGATTAATTAACAAGCAATTGTAGCAGCAGCAATTTTGGGGCAGTGGACACAGATATATTTCCTATACCTGCTGGGCAGAAGAAGCAACAGTATGGTCCCAGCATCTGCAATAGTAGCAATGATTGGAGGAGGAGTGGTTATCCCAGTTCCAAGTATAACTGTGGTGTAGTAATTTCTCTCCTAGTACCAAGAGATATCTAGCACTGGTAGCCTACCAAGTTAATAACTTTACTTTGCATTTCTTTGGTTACCATTAGGGCTATGGAAACGTACTGACTTTTGATCATTCTTTGTTGAAAATTTTGACAAAGGATTAGTTTAAATAAAGCTATTTCATTTCAACTATCAAAATGTTGCATTTCAACATTATCTTTCTGACTTTTGTCACATATTTTATCGTAGAACAGTCAAAATATGTCAACTTTTATATCATAAATTATATTACCACGTAAACGTAAAGTCAAGTGGATCAAGTCAAAACCAAGTGCCATTCTGATGCTTCTGAAACGATTTTGGAATTTTCATTCCGCAACAAATTGTGTGTAACCCGGCTGCTTCTGTCCTCACATTATTATCTGCATTACTCTAGTGTCCAGAAGCCACAGGACTGGCCCAGGAACCCATTGTGAGACCATGCAGAGCAAGGAGACGGCACCTGCCCCAAAGAGCTCACTGTCTCCATAATCACATCTTTGATGTTTATGCTGGGGCACCGTTCTGAGCACTGTCGCCCTCTGGCAACATCATCATCTTCCTTGTGGACATGTCCTCCCCCCCCCCCCCACCCTCCATTGCTACCTTTCCACTGTGAGAGTCTACCATTCCCTCCACAGAAGCCACCACCAACACACAAAGCTGCGTGGGCGCCAAAAAGCACAGCACAGCTACGTTCCCTGACTGGGACAAGGGGGCCCCATAGATTCGCTTCCAGACGGGCATAAAGTCTGTCATTCAAAATTCCCCATCGTCTGGTCCTAATGCACCTCTCCCCTGGAAGTGCCACTGCACGGAAAGAGTTAACAGAGAAGAGCGAGGGAAAAAAACCCAAAAGCTTCTTGTCAGCCTGTCAGAGCACTTCACAGGGATAATGTAAAGTCTGGCATTTCCTTTAGATAGCGGAGTCTAAGGTAACAATTATAGAGACAGTCTGAAGGAAAAAAAATACAGCTGGTGTTATCGCCACGTCGCCTACCACACAGCCCGTCGCACGCCTGCCTCTGAAGAACCATGCCAGGGACTCTTAGCAATCAGCTCCAATCTGCAGGGTGAGGTTCTGCAATCCAGCTGGGTGTCAGGGCCCTGGCTCTGGTTGGGGAGGCAATGGGGAAGCCACTCACAAAAGAGCAGTGTATCACCACTCCTCTTTGGGCAGGCTGGGGCCTTGACGCTCCTCCAACCCCTACCCTCCATCTTCAGGGGTCCATTCCCCATGAGGGAGAACTCATCCTATGTGTGGAGTGACAGTGCCAACGCCACCCAACCAGGGCCATGACTGTGGTGACAGCTACAGTCCCACACACACAGCGTCCTCAGCTGGGATTGTGTCCATGGGGCCCCTTCAGAGCAGCAGGGTTCAGAGCTAGCAACTGGGGCTCTTCTGTAGTGCAGAGAATAATACTATTACATTTCCCCACCCTTTCCTAACCTTCTGGCCATAAGAGGTGAACATAATGCCAAGGGGGCACGTCTTGGAGATGGATCCGTTTCAGGTTTTGCTGTGCTCCATGTCAAAGGCTGGTTTGCTCTTTGTTGTTGGGCAGCCAACGTGTTTCGTGGCTTCCTTTTTGAAAACGCTGCGTTAAAAAAAGGAAAAGAAACAGATGTCAGCTTCCAACATCCAAGGGAGGCCATTAAAACTACAGCGACGGGGAGTCAATCATTATTTAAATATTACGAAAAACACCTTGAACGGCATCTTTTGACTAAGAGCCCTTTGAACACTTGTTGCTTTGCTGAACAAGACCATATCTACGGCTCCTATTCACACAGCTCAATACAAACGCCATGGGATAGTTTGTGGTTCATTTTGGCAACTTGCTCAATATTCATGCTGTTTTCTTCATGTTTTATAAACCATATACAAAAGGATGTTGTTTGAATGAGAAAAAATCCCTCTCTTTCTCTCCTTGTTCTCCACTCAGTGGGTTCTCTTTCCAGACAGGTGAGAAAACGGTGCCATTTGAATGTAGAGGCCTCTTTGAACGCCACACAGGAGGTATAACGAACATGCCTAGCTCAGACCTGGAACGGTTCCCAGACCCAAAACGAATGAACACCATGGTGTCTAAACAGAAGTCTGGCTTTCTTTCAGTCCAGGGACTTATTAGGTTTGATGCTTCCCTACGATGCTTTGTTCTGCCTCTCTGAATCCTCCTTCTGAAGTATTATGTAGCAAATACTGAGAAGTATCGTCCCTCTGTCGCCATAGTAACCTGAGTGCACTCTAGCAACCACTATGCTCCAGATGAAATGTGCAAACAACCCACAGTACCCCTGGCCAATGCACAGAACCTCACCCCCTGAGCAACGAAACACGGTAATTCTATTAAGCAGGAATTGGCAAGAACTGAAGAATCTGCACCCAATTCAGGAAAATAGCCTGCATTAGGATTATGTTCCCTCTTCAGTGGTGTGTAGCCCTGTTTCTCTGCACCTCAACTCATCAGAACCCCCCGGCTACTCACATCCGGGTCAAGTCTATTGTCTTCAGCTGAGGCTGGGACCCTGTGTCAGAGAACAGAGGGGTTTCAAAGAAGCGATGTCTGATTAATCAGGAAACCCAAGAGTCAGGATTGTGGGGGAACCATTTAGTTAAACCACTGAGCACTCAAAATGCTGTGTTAAAAACCCTCTGCTAACGCGTTTTAGTGTTGGACTTCCACTTAAGCACTGCTCATCAGTTTGTACAAGCTCCTCTTTGTCACATTTGGCCCTTAAACTGCCCACTGTTCCCTGGTTTCCTCTTCTTGGGCGTCTCCTGCCAGATGATTAGGAACACCTGCGTTTCCGATCATCAAGTTTGCCCTTCACTTTGGGCCAAATCCGCAGCCGGTGTTAACTGGCCTAGGCCCATGGAAGTTGAAGGAGTTGTGCTGGTTGACACCAGCTTTGAGGGTCTGGCCCATGTGTTGTAATCTTTAGGTTTAGATTGCCGTCAGGGAGCTACTCCACCCACTGAAATTTACACCGAGCCTATCTTGTGACGGGGGAAGTGAATGGGGACATAGGTACGTCCTGTCAAAATAACTTCTTGTTTTGATTATGTTAAACAACCAGGAAGTCAAGGCTCTGTGAGACAGTATGGCATCTCCTCTCTGACACGTGGCACTAACTGTTAGGACAAAATGGCTGCTGAACTCTGACCACCAGGAAAGTTTTTATACACTTAAACAGTGTGCACACACACACACACACACAAACCCCCACAAGGCATCACAGTTTCATAGCTATGTACATCTCATGTACCTCTAGAACAGCTCATAAAACAGGAAAACAAAGTTCATGGACATTTCAGCATGTCCTAGTTGTTTACATGTCTGAAATGGACTCATTTGTCCTGACATTTTCAAGGCACCCTTTTTGAAATCACGATTGACATTTCGTCAAAACCACGGACTCATAACATTAGGACTCCATGGATCCAAATACCACCAATCGGCAGTTTTCAGAAGGCTTTCGAACAGTTTCAGATGAAGTTTCACAATCTCTGTCAGTCCATTGTTGTCCCCCATCACCACAGAATCTGAGTGCCTCAAAATCCTGAAGTGACTTTCCCTTCCACCAACGAAGTGGGTATTAGCCCACTAAAGCTTATGCTCCAATACTTTAGTTAGTCTTTAAGGTGCCACAGGACTCTTTGTTACCTCTGCTATTCCAGACTAACACGGTTACCTCTTTGATTCTTTCCCTCCCAACACCTCTGTGGTGTAGGGATGTATGATCCCCACTTGACGGCTGGGGAATAAAGGAGGTACAGGGTAGATTCAGAGAAGCATAGATTTTAAAGCCAGAAGGAACCATTCTGATAATCAAAACCTAACTGCACAGCACAGGCCCCATAACTTGTCCAAGGTCACAAGAAGTTTCTGGCTGGGTTGAGAATTGAACCTACGGCTCCTGAGCCCCAAACAAACCTTCTTTCACCACTCCAATGTGACAGGAAAGTTTCTAAAATTCATGACACAGCTTGGCATATTCTTTGTAGTTTTAAATGGTGTCAGCTCATCCAAACACCTCACTTCTAGGAGGGCAATGTCAATGAATGCTGGTCACAGCATCATAAACAGAGGCTGAATTCTGCTGGAGTCAACACCTAGATTTATTGACTGAGACAAACTTAATTGACCGAGGCTTCACCTTGCTCAATATGTATCTGGAGAGACAATAAATCTTGACTCTGACCAAACCTGAAAGTTAATATATGTGCACTGTAACATACTTCCCATTGGCACAAGTGATCTGGATTTCAATACAGTTTCATCCTGAATTACCACACGGACAGAGCTTTCTAATGCATGTGGGAAATGTGGAGCTGGGAACACGCTGGCTGTGTTTGTTCACTGTAATCCCATGGTCAGTGCAGGGTGGCTGTGTTTTGAACGATGAAGTTTTACAGACAGCCCTCTATCAGGAATTGGGCTGCAGCAGGCTCCTTTCACACACAATGATGTCATTCTTGTTGGGAGCGTTCGTTGAGTCCCTTGTGAATACCCACTGGGTATCTGTCCTGCATGAGAATCAATTTCAGAAAGGACAAAGGGTGTGTTATAATTGTCGCTTGGCATACATTTCAGTTGGGAGCTATCCTGTTCTGCTAAGCAACAACTGAACAAAACCTCCAGGAGGTCACATTCCACGGGAGATTTTTTTAATTATGTGGGCAGTGACCATCTTGACAATGGTAACAACTACTTGGCAGAAAATTGTAAACACTGTTTCTCCAAAGGGGACAAACCTACACAGGTTTCTTGGTCTCAGTTTCATCCCTATAATATCTTGGTATGTTCCCAAGAACAGTCATTATAGCCGGGTGATAAAAAGACCAGTATTTGTGAAGAATGATTGCCTTCATAAAAGCTCCCAACCGAGATTTCATTCTGCACCGTGGATAATAACTGTCTTGGGCTTGATTCCCAAAGCAGATGCAATTTCCAAGGCTACAAAAGTGACTAAGATCTCTGGTGCCACATTTTTCAAGCGTCACTTACTGGCAGTCACAAGGCTTCTGAGTGTTGAAGTTCAGGCTCCTAGAGGATCGTAGGTCATGAATATCATCCGGTTCTTCTACAGCCCACTTTTTCTGGACTTCCTCGCGGCTCCTTCTGGCATTTTGGCAATGGGGACAGGTAGTTGCATGACCTCAGACAAGAGACTATTTTTGACACCTACACTTTTTTTATATACATCTTTATCTTTCCCCAGTTACAACTAGGAGAACTTTTTAAGCCCTCTTCTCTGAGACAAAACCTTCCTGTCATGACTAGCTGTTTGCATTGTGACATCATGTGATACATCACCACGTCATGAGGCCTATATTGTCGCTACAGTGCTACATGATATCATCACGTGAGACCATATCACAGGGCCCAACAACATTTTACAGTTTTATCATGTCCTGCCATCAGCACAGCAGCGTTGTCAATGCTTGGACTGTTGACAGCCACAACTGTGTTCCTTCTTTACCTTGACCTGATCATTTCTGAGGTCAGGGACAGGTTATGCTGGGCTAATCTACTCTGACCTTCCTGTATTTGCTGACAGAAAATGCATTTTGAAGGGCCTGTTCCCAACCCGGGACTGATACAAATCACACAGAAGTCAATGGGAATCTTTCCACTGACTTCAATGGGCCTCGGAGGTATTGCAGTCCTCCCATTGACTTCAATAGGAACAAGAGAGGGCCCACAATTGACTTTATGATGAAGGAAAAATCCCTTCTACATCAGTCTCCTGGAAATGAGACGTCAGCACGAACGCCTGGCCGAGGCACTGGCGATCTGGATCACATCATTTGGGGAGTGTGACTGTTTTCTCTGTTTACAGTTCTGTTTAAAGATTTCTGAACTCTGCCACATCTCTCCATCTTGAGTGACTTCAGGCTTCAGAACACAGGGGTCGACATTTTAGAAAAACCTCTCCGTGCTGGGAGCACTGGGTTAGAGATTCCCAGCCCCTGAGAGTCAGTCTGGGCTTTCGATTCACCTGAATCACATACGTAAAGAGGGATCCAGGGAGAGCTCGGTGACAGAAAGCGTATGAAATGTGTGTCCTGGCATCATCCTTTACTTCTATTTCCTTCTCTTCCTTGCGTGCACTAGGCTTGATCCAAAGCCCACTGAAATCAATAGGAGTCTTTCCCTAGACTTCAGTGGGCTCTGGATGAGGCCCTAACAGCAGCATGTCAGTGGTAGAGCAGAACACTTGAAAAACTGAGATTATATTAAATTTCGCTGACATTGCTGCTAAGCTGCTGCAAAATTCTCCTCCCTGCTCAAGGGGCCACCAATTAAATCCCATTTAAACCCTTAAAATAGGATTTAAGTGGTGCCTTGGATGCAGAGGTGATTCCTATCCATGGAGAGACACAGGATAGAAAAAGGGAGATAGGAGGGAGCAGGGGTACTCTGTGTGTGTGTGAGAGAGAGATGGGACCAATGGAAGGAGAGAGAGACTCACGAGAGTAACCATAGGTTGCGGGGAGAGAGAGCCAACAAGAAAATGGAAAGGGGGGGGGAGTGGAGGAGACACCATCAGTGTTGCCGTCTCTCGCAATCTCACTGTGAGTCTTGTGATATTTGGAGTTTTTTCTCAAAGCCCCAGTTCCTGGACTCTGGTGATTATGTAAGAATCTCTGCTTTCACTCACACACACACACAATATTTATTATTTATTTATTTATTTAAAGGAAGTCGCTAGCCCTCCTGCTGCAGAGAAAACTTCAAAGATGTGACCCTCTCAGGACTCAGAAACCAGAAGACAAATAAAAACATCCCAAATATATTATTATTTTTTAAATCTCATGATTTTAAGCCAATTTCATGACTTTTGGAGATCTAACTCATGATTTTTGAACACGGGATCAGCAGCAATGGACAACACGTCTTTCCCTCTGTAACCATGTAGTCATCCTTCTGCACTGCTTCCCCTCCCAGCACTTGTTCCTGCCCCAGCTCCTCCCCAGACCTCCTGATCCTTTCTCCTAGATCCTCCCAACCCATGTATCCATCCCAGTCTCCTTTCCTGGATGTAAACTCTTCCTAATCGGTTCTGACGACAGTACCAGTTGCCTTGCACCATGCTCAATTCCATACGAAATTCAGAGTTGGGGTTTCTCAAGAGTTTCTCAAGAGTTTCTCAAGACAATAACTTGCAGCCCTCGCACTGCTCTATACAGATGAGCGGTGTTCGCATTTGTCATTAGCACCCATTGCATGTCTTGTAATTCATTTCAGGGAATGCACTTTGGCAGTGCAAAGCCAGAATGATACAGTACAGCACTGAAGGATGCTGTGAATGTATTTTTCCTACATGATGGATAGGGATCTTATAGGTTTCAACTTATTTTTATCATATGAAGCCCATATACCAGTGTCATTTCCACTCAGCCCTTATATCTATTCACCCCATCCAAGCACTTTACCAAGTTGTACATTTCTGCCTTTTCTCCCGGTGTTAAGATTTACTGAATATAGCAGCCTTTGCTTGCTTCCCTTTTTAACCTTTTGAAATTCCTCATTGAATGAAGCTCTCATCATCTCCTACATATGCAGATAACAGTCTCAGCAGCTTGATGATTGTGAAGATCTGGAGGGGGCGGGGTTAGGAAGGTGAGTGCTTTTTAAAAAAGAGGGGCTGTGATGCTATTTACATTTTAAAAACTTCATTTGATCTTAAATGCATCTCGGTATAAAAGTTGCATTAGTAGAGAACACGCTTAATTTCCTAGAAAACATGCTGCGTCAGAACACTGGGGCTGGCGTTTTCCAAAGCACCCGACGTAGGTGGGCACCCACCTTCCCCCAGAGTTTCGACGCACTTTAGGCTCTGTCGAAACTCCCAGCCCGGACCAACGTCATCCCTTACTGAAGTTCCTGGTGTTACATGAGTGATGAATCTGAACCGTTATCTATTGAATGAAGCCAGGTCATGGTACAAGAGGTCCCCAGAAGAGAGTTAGCGCATGGGATCAGAGGACTGCTCCAGCCTGTCCGTTAGCAGTGGCTAGGATCTTCCACTTTGGATGCAGGAAAAAATTCTCCTTTTCTTATAGTTTTCTACACACTGCTTCCAGCACACTCCTATGCAGCACATCTTCAGCTTTCTCGCCCTGTTCCCGTGCCTCTAAATATTGTTTTCCAAGCAGTTGGGGGTCACCGTTCTCAGAGGAACTACCATTTACCCCCTGGCTGTTGGGATTTGGGATTTCAGGAGAGTAAGCCCCGACGTTAAGTGCCCAAGTGCTCAGTGGCAGACGCTTCTGGCTGCTAGTGTCAAAAGAGGTTAAATAAGCATATTAACGAGATCCAGTCTGACGGATCATGTTTACGGATAGGATGTTTGCCATGTTCTTTGATGACTTCAGTAAGAGATTCTTTAAAGCTGAAGCCTCCACTTGGGAAATATATTTTCCAGCGGTTGTTCCAAACTGAAGAGTGCTTCATAGGCCTTCTGTCAATAGGATTTTATGGTTTGTTTACAAATGGTTAAATGGCTATTGAATTTCTCTCAGTGCCCTATCAAATCCCTCTTCAGCACCCACCCCTGCCACCAACTAATGACAAGGGAGACGGCTCGTCGGGACTTCTGCTATTTCTCAGACTTACCGGAGCTCATCATTGATAAAGAAAAAAAAATGGGTGTGTTGTGTTTTTTTTAGGTGAAATGTAACGGACTCAGAGCCACATGGACAATGCCAGTTTGGCACTTTGCACGCCAGCCTGAGCAAGGGGCTGCCTGGGGCTGTCCTGGCGAAGGGGCCAGGCAAGAACCAGATTGTGACTTAGGGTGGGTCTGCTCTGCAAGCAGCGGGGTGGCTGCAGCGCCCGTAGCTTGGAGCTGGCTAGCTCAGATACCAATAGCAGTGGGGGGCAGTTCAGGGGGTACAAGCCCACCCTGGACTCTGGCTGTGCACTCAAGCAGCTGCTGCACCTTCATTGCTATTGCTAGATCCACGCTCACTACAGTAAATCTACCCGGGCCACCGTCAGCCCTCTGACGGCAGCGCAGACTGACCCATGGGGCATGCCTATGCTGAATTACAAGGTTCCAGCATAGGCACCCCGGACCAGCTGACTCGGGTGGGTGGGGCTCGGGCTAAGGGATTATTGTTTTGCAGGTCTGGAGTCCGGGCCCTAGGACTCTGTGAGGCGGGAGGGTCCTTGGGCTCCAGCCCAAACCTCAATTTAACAGCCCCTTAGGCCAAACCCTGCCGAGTCCGAGTCAGCTGCACCAGTCAACTGTGGGTGTCTTGTTGCAGTGTAGACACACACCCCAGACTCCAGATTCAGCCTCTGGATTCCCCTAGCTCTTCGAGGGAAGTAAGCAGAGTCATTTCTATTGCTGGCACAGGCTACCTCCCCCTCTGCACCCGACCAGCATGTTGGGGTATGGGTGGAGCCCATGGGGATGGACGTTACCCTCTCCTTGTGATGGGGCTGGAGGATGGAAGTCGCTCGTACAGGAGGATAAAGGAATTCTTACTCCCCTGGGTGGGCAAGCAGGGGGAGCCCACAGCTGGCTTATATACACACACGTTCTGATTACTATGTCCCTCACTGTCCCACCCCTTTGCCTCCAATTGTTTGGTACACCCACCTGTTCTCTCTGGTCTCGCAAGTTCTCCGAGGCAGAGTCCCTGTCTTTGTACAATGGGTCATCCAAGCACTAGGGCATCCAAGCACTTCTGAAATACATATAATGAACCATAACCACTTGGGTACCCTTAGACCCACACTTCAACCAGGTTATTTTGCTGCCGAGAGAACCACCCTTGTTCCTCATCCGTGCGGACGCTGAATATCCATCGTCTGCGCTGTTCAAGGAGTTAAACTCTGCGTTACAAGCATTTTCTCTGTACGGAATTGACAGTACATAGCAACGGTGTGGCAATTCTCTCCTGCAAGGTGCTCATGTACAGATCGCTTTGCCCGGGAATCCCACCCACATTCCAATCTATTTTATGTTGTGCTGGCAATAAATTGGGCAGCGGAGTTGCTAACCAAGTTTATTAGGACTTTCCCTTGCAGCTAAAGCTGTAGTTAAGGCTCTTCCTCTTTTCACATGATCGTAACCTGCTGATAAACTGCTTCTGGCAGAAATGTTCCTGGCTTGGCTCCAAATCCAAACATGGTGGTGGTTTCTTTAACGTCTGAGAAAATCTATTTCCACGTTGTGGGGAGGTGAATAAAATGGGCTCTTTTGGGTTGTGGAAGGGTTACAGATTTTTGGTTGGTGTTCACGCGTAACTCAAAACCAGCTGAAGCCACCCTGAGAGGCTCAGAGCCCCGCTGAGGACTGGCCTACAGGCCAAGCTAAGAGATCAAGTGTTTCAAACTGGCCCTTTGAAAGCAGTTGGCTAGTCCAGTTTGCACATGGGCTGGGAGAGAAATCACAGGGGTGCTGTGGACAGCTAGGAGCTTGCTGGTCCGGAGCCCAAGCTGCAGCCACAGAGCCTCCAAAGCACCTCAGGAGAAAAGCTGTTATAGGGACGGTCTCTTTCTTCTGCGTTTGTCCAGCGCATGGCACCATGGGGTCCTGGTCCGGGGCTGGGGCTCCTGGTAGCCACAGTGCAAACAGTAAATAAACAAACACGCGCCATGATGCAGAAGTTCAGGAGGAGGGATGCTAGGCTGAAACTTGGGTCTTCTGTGCACCAAACCAGTCCCTCCACGTCTGTTAGAGCAGCCTGAAGGCTGCCCTAGATTATACTGGCTGCCAGTGGCCTTAAGGGACATTCATGACAGTCAGGAATTACTGGAGTACAGGAAAGACCTGGCCACACCCCCTACGGTAGCTGCGGGGAGGCAGGTTAGCATAGGAGACATTACGACAGCTCTATACCACCAGAGGGTGCCCCTGCTCCCTGGGGTAGGTCTCCCATGGTCAGCTATGCCAGTGTTAGGGGCACTTCATCCCTGTATCCTGGTAGAAAGTAGCCCTAGCCCAGGGCAGAATTTTGGCCATATTATGCATAATAATATCAGTACTAATGTTAACAGTTATAGAGGTTGATTTGCAGCTTCTGTTTCATTATCAAGCCCTGGATTGGCGCATGTGTTTGATGATAACGGAATATGTGCAATAACACTAATTGCAGTGTGCTCATCGTGGACCTGGGCATTTAACATTAGGTGTATGTTATATGGCTCCTCTGGGCCCTCATTCAGCAAAGCACACAAGTGTGGTATTGGGGACTCTGCCTTTAAGGACTAAACTTCCTAGGCTGACACTCTGAGTGGGGCACCATGAAACTCTTGTTGCTCCGCACAGGCCACTGGAATCAGACACAAAATAAAGGCAGTCACTTGCAAATCCCATAAGCGCTGCGGGATCACTCACCACCCCACTAAGCACCCACTTACATCCCACTGACTGTAATGGAATTTAAGCACATGCTTAATTCTATGCCAAACTGGGACCATAAAGCATTTGGGTTTGGAAGAGAAAATGGATCTTTGGCCAGGTGCACCATGGAATCCCTCCATTCTTATTTCACTGGAACGTTTCTGTAATACATGGGCTCAGCGTGTATGGTCATGTGTCCCTCTAGCCGGTTCAAACCATCATAATAGCTTGCTACATCTTCGTAGCTAAATGAGTTTATCCTTAGCTCAGAGGGTAGAAACTTAGGACAAACTCCTGGCCCCTTTAAAATCAATGGGGATTTTGCCATTAACTTCAATTTTCCATTAACTTCAATGGCGTCAGGATTTCTTCTGGCAGGTTTTGATGTCTGAGCTTATGTGCCCAGTTACTGTTCTATTTAATTAATCCTTGGTTACATTTTCAGAGTAAGTCGCTTGTAATTTTGGATCTTTGCAATTTCCCCCATTTATAGATATCCATGAAATTATACATATCTGTTCTTAAAACAGCACTGCTCAGAGCAAACAAAGCAGAAACCTGATTTTGCTCATTTAAATGCTTTTCCTATTGACTAAGGAATTAACTAGGGGAAAAAAACCCTGATTTTCAAAAAAGCATCCCTTTAAGCAAACAGATCTATTAAAGGCTTTTCCACTCTTTCTCAGCAGCATTTCTTATACTTCATCAGCAATTTAATTTAAAGGTGACTGTGATCTGAAGTTGAAGTTTCACCATTTATGTGGAGGATAATCTACTTTTCTTTCAAAAACCATCATTCTTACAAATCACCCTGTCTGAGAAAGCAAAGCACCGACTCCTCATCCGAAAACATTTGCTCGTGATAGTAAATATTTTGTATCATGCTGATCTAATTTGCCTGTCATGGCGAGGCGCAGTCTGCGTGTGAGCAGTTGAGGGAGTCAGTACGCACATAACACTAAAGGAAGCCATATATGCTGTGAGAATTCTCCCCTCTTCCCAAGTCAGCACTTTCCTGGTCATTTACATTCTGCCATTTTGGACTGCGGACATCATCTCACCTTTACCACTTCGGTATGGCGGAGTGGATTCTCAGTCGGTGTAAAATGGAGTAACTCCATTTACCTCAAGGGAAGTTATGCCAGTTTCCACCAGCTCAGGATCCGGCCCTTCACATTGTCTTTTACCACGTAGGAACATTTTCTAAGCAGCTGGGAATATCACCCTCCAGTAACACAGTATCTATTCCCAGCCCCTTGGCACCTCCTTCTTCCCAGCATGGTCTATTATTACATACTGCAAATGCCATCTCAGCATCAATCCCTGTGGACCAACTCCAGATCCCAACAACATCAAGGGAAGTTTTGGTCACTGACTTCAACAGACGGAGGAAATGGTCCTTTGTTCTTGGGGCCAGAGTGTTGGCTGGTGTAAAGGAGACACTCCAGTTTACATCAGCTGAGGATCTGGCTCTTCACATTTAGTTTTTTCTTAATTAGCTCTTGTGCCTAGAGATGGGATCATACAAGATGTATTCCCAGATCTCCTGCAGGACAAGGGAAAACAGAGTAAGTGGAAGACCTAGTGGCACTCTTACCCATTACTTGGGCTCATTTAATTGCGTCTTTATGTTTTCCCAAGAGACCCTCTAAATCCCTCATCATCCTGCTTCCCCCATTTTAAATGTCTCTCTACCAAAGCCCAGCCAACACTGTGGCTTCCTTCCGCCTAACAGAGGACAAGTGGAAAAGGGTCCCTTTGGAGCCCAACTGTGCAGTGCTAGGCCATTTGAAAAGGTTGGTTTTCATTTGCCTGGCAGCCCAGAAAGGACACGTGCCCATAGACCAGAGAACTCATAAAACCAGGAGCCCTGGAAATCCACTGCCTGCTGCAATACTCCTCTTCCAAGTGTCCCTTCTCCCAGGTTTGTAAGTTGGGGAGTGTGGTGGGAAGGAGTGGGTGTTGATCTTCTGCCAGTGGCTCCTGGAGTCTGCAGTTTTATGGACTTTGGCTCAACAGGCGTGTCTACTTTCGACTGGATGAAAGCTGGTGTTTGCATGGTTGCACAGTGGCATCACTCCTGCTTCTTAATCAGCTGTAGGAGTGGCTGGCTTGCTAACAGCTGTAGGTGTTTGTGACATTCCCCTCTGGTGTTGCCTGGACTGGTGATCTGCTAGGCCACTCCAATCCTTGACTCTGGGAGCCAGCCTGACCCTGGTCTGCTGTGAGAACTCCCACGCCTGGGCTGTTCACACACAGCCTCTGGTATGTAAACTGCTCCTAGCTACTTGCCACCGAATGACACTAGCCAGTACCTCTGGTCCCAGACACAACCCTAGGAACTTCTCTCTTGCAACATCCAGGCTCTGCCCTTTGGTCAGCGCTTCAGTCGCTTGGTGTGGGGTCTGTAAGTGTCGGAGGAGGAGGGAGGAAGAGCTTGCCAATGTCTCTTCCTTTTATCATGTCCTTTCCTTCCTCTTGGCTTTGCTTCTTCCATCTTTCTGAGTCAGGTGAGCATTACTTCTCTCCATGCAAGGTGGAGCAATTCCCCTTCTGTGACCTCATGCAGGTGAGTCATTGCATTGTAGCTCCTTTGTTGATGGGTTGTTTGACACCCCACCCCGGCATTGGTTACTTTCCTTGCTGTTCCCTCATCAGATCATAACCTTACCCTGATACCTTACAAGGCCTGCTTTAGATGTAAGATCACGAATATGTGCCGATGAGGAAGATGGGGGTTACAGCCCACTCCCCCAAGGTATAGAATGTCACCGTGTTGCAGACAGAGGGTCCCTTGCCACTATCCTCTGTCTGGGGTGTAAGATGCTGGAGATGGAGAAGTCAGAGCTCAACTGCATTATGCCAGTTCGATGCTGCTGTTATTCCATTTAAATCAATGGAGTTTCACCAGTTCAGGACTGGAGTCATGAGCAGTAGAGAACCCGGGTCTTCTGTATGGCACTGATGAATGCCACGGCTAAGCCAGAGACCAGCCTCTTAATAGACTGCAAGTGTACGCAGTGTGAAATAAGACAGATTAGAGTATTTCAGCAAGGTTTGCAGTAAAAGCAAAGTAGGTAGATATCCGAGCAAGGCACAGACCTCTGCTGTAAGGAAAAATTCAAAATTGGGAGCAGATACAGGGTCTGATTTAGAAAGAAAACTATCCTGAGGTAGGGACACAAAGAATTATAGCTACATTCCCTGGCCATTGTTAGACAAAGAGAGATCTCACTCATTTAAATGCATTTGGCAGTACACTTGATCAGTATGCACTTACCTTCATGGGAAGCGGCTGAAACATCTTGTGTTTATTCATTAGTTCGAAATAACTCTCTTAGCACAACAGAAGATGCAATGGACAGAATTCAGGTACACAATGTCACTGACAATGCAACTAAATGAAATCCCATCTCAAGCCGCAAAGCAGTAATCAGCCAGATGTATCGGTCTTTTGTGTAATTTCTCCTTCCACATTTTCCTCCCACACAACTTCATTTATAAGTGACTTCATTCTCATCTAGTTGTGACCAGCTCAGTTGCACCACACAATAATGGCAGCAGCTTCTATTAACATTAAGTCGGGGTCTCAATCGGTACCAATGGGTCACCATCTCCTCACCAATTTTAGATCTAGATCCAGACTACCCTTTGCAAAACCAAAAAGCCACCAAGAAATATTTGCTAAGCCAGAGCAGCCCGCTGGTCCTGTTTATCTCCCCATATCAGCTGAGGGTCCATCGCAAACTAATGTGCTCAATGTTCCTTTACTGGTGATTTGGGATTAACAGGCTTTTTCGTAGCATTGGGCATTCCCAGGCTTTGCCACACCGATTAAGCACTCAACAAGGGCTGACGAGGTGTTCAATAAAATCAGCCCCTTGAACCTCACAGATTTCAAAGAACTCCAGCACCAAGGAAGAATCTTTTCTTCTGTACTTGGAAATACAGTGAGCCCTTCATTAAAAAAGTATTTGTAAATATTACTTCCCTTAGGTGTGGCCGCCACACCCTGGCAAACCCTTCAGCCCATCCACAGAGTGTAACCTACTGGCCGGATAAAGACTGCATTAATCTCTTGCACATTAGCCCTAGTAAACCTTTATCACTCCCTGTGCCTTTGCTTTGGACCACATCAATCACCAATATTGCAGCATTCTGCATATCCCACAATGCAGCAAATCATTTGTTTGGAGGATTAACCAGTAGAAATGACAATTTAGCTATTTGCAGCATCAGACTATTAGTATTATTATGTTTATTACAGTAACACACAGCAAGATCAGCCTCGTTATCCTAGGCTCTGTGCAAAGACTGAAAGAGAATCCCTGGTCCAAAGAGTCTAAATTGACAAGAGAGGGATTTATTTGCCCAGCTCTGTCGCAGAAATGGGACGAGAATGTCTCTCTTCCCGCGCGCTAGGCCAGTTCTCTAGCTCTGGACCACACTGCCTCCCAATGCAAATTGTAAAATATACAGGAGAGGGGTTTTGTCTGTCTACGATAGCCTCATCTCTAGGTATCAAAGACTAGCATTCATCACATGATGAAAAGCGAGCAGCTGACTCCGTTTGCAGCCATCCAAATTTCAGCAGGCTCAGAAAACTCATTGTGTCTTGAGATTTGCACAAGTTCGGGTATTTTTATTTTTAGTGTTCTGGTCTATCATTTAAAAAAAATGACTGAGTGCAAATCCTTGGGGTTCTTTTCTGCCGGCATCATAACTTTCAAATGTATTATTGCTGAGCGATTCCCCTCTCTGTCCCTGGAGAGACTCACTAGCAGAAGAAAAGAACTTTGTAGAGCTTCTTCATAAGAGAAAGTCAGCAATCCACTGGACCTAATCAAGGTTTCCTAGACATGGGGGGGGGGGGGAGGGTGATCCTCAGCTGGTGTAAATTAGTGCAACCTCATTTAAGTCAACGGCGTTCTGTCAATTTATAGCTAAGGATCTAGCCCTGGATCTCATAAGAGAAGCACAGAAGGTTCCAGCTGTGTTCTTTCCCTTTGTTTTCTTTCTCCTTCATAGAAATTTGTTACTTCTCCCACTGCAAACTGTGATGGGCAATAGTGATGGATTGATATTGCAGCCTAGGCAGCACTAATAGAAAAAGAGTAGTGTGTAAGTAAAAACACTTACCAGGACTATAGATCTGCTTAACAGGTCAGCCAGATAATGTATCAGCACAGCTGGAAGATGTATCTAAAAGAACCCGGGGTTGATTTAGGATAACGGTCTGGTGGCTTTTAGACTGCTCTTCTTGCTCAATAGCAGAGCACTAGTGCTAGAAATTCCAGCTCTAGTCCCATTAGTGACTGATCTCTGCCTTTAGGAGCTTGGTGATGTACAGGAGCACAGTTCCATTTAGAACGTGCACCGTGAGGCTCTGGGGTCACTTCACTTTTAGAGCTAAAGGCATCCGTGGATGTGGTTACAACTTAGAATGTCAAAAATCATTTGAGAATGTTTCTCATCAGAGAGGAACCTTTTGGAAAGTGTTGGCCTCTATAGATTCGATTTCGCTGGCAGGCCGAAAAAGGCCAGCGTGCTAAGAGTTAATAATAGACAGAGTCATTGAATACGGTATAAAGCCAAGCTATTAGATAGAAACCTGATGTCACCCTTGTAAAACAAACACTGGTACAGGCTGCAGGAATCACCAAAAAAACTGCAAAAGCTCTATCGTCAAATGTTCATTTTGATTCACCCCAGAGCTGCAGGATAGATGGGGGCTCAGTGAGTGAACCCAAGCAAGGATTCCCCTCCAGGGAGGGGGTTTTCAGAGGTACAGTGCCACCCTCCACCGGAGTGGATAACGTTAAATTGGGTTTTGTTCCCACTCTGCCACTGCCCTGCTGGGCAACCTTGGGCAAGTCACTTCACCTCTGTCCCTGGCTTTGCCATCTATAAAAGAGGGACACTGATATTGATCTTCCTTTGTCAAGCACATTGGGATCTATGGACAAAGTGTCACATGGACCTGAGCCAGTGATTTCACCGAAAGCTGGATCACAGCTTCAGGAACTGAGTCTTACCCTCAAATTGGAGCTGGGGCCCTGGACACTGTGCAGAAGATGGACAGAATCAACACTCCTTACCAGCCACTTGATGGATGCCACGGGCCAGCTGCAATGGAGTAGGGCTTGGAGCAACTTGCACCTCCCACAGCAGGGTGTTCCCTTGCCAGGCCCGGTTGTGCATCTGGCATGCGGTGTGTTGGTCTATCTATGGGTTAAGATAGTGGACAGGAGGATATAGCTGATGTGTATTTATTTAGTATGAAAGCATCCAAAACCACCACCAAAATGGATTGCTTCCCTCGCCCTGTATTTGGCTGGCAGTCTGTGTGCTGGCTGGCCATGTATTATGCTTGTCTTCTTTGGGACACATTGTGCTAGAGTTACGAACACCGAATGGCGCCTTTCGCCCTCAGCTATCCCACTGACGTCAGTTGGGTCACCTACTCAGGAAGGCGTTATTCAGGATGAGTAAGAGTATCACCATCTGGCCTGTGGGCCATAAAACACTTTGGGGGCAGAGAATTTGTCTTCCTGGATGTAGCTCATTATAATGTGCCAGAGTTAGGAATCCAGAAGGTGACCAATGGAACCCCGGAGAGCTAGTGAATGCAAAGGCTAAACATACAGGGCAAGATCTCAGCGCTACGTTGACATCCATTTGCTGGGAGATATTGCCCATGCTTGGTGTCTGCCTGTAGCGGGGTGCTCCCCGCTCCCTGCCGGCCAGGGCTGGAATAGCCCTGGAAAGAGGGTTTGTAGCCTGCTGAGCCTGCTAGCAGGCTTAAGTGGAAAGCAGGCTCAGCTGTGTGGCCACGCCCCAAACATTCCAGGCTGTATAAAAGCCTGGGAGGCAGGAGTTAGAGAGGGAGAAAGGGAGAGAGTTTACTCTGAGGGCAGTCTACTCTGTAGGCAGCAGGAGACAGGGCCTGGCTGCAAAGTACCTGGACTGGGACAGGGCGTGGGTGAGGCAGCTGGGAGCCAGGGAGCCTAGGCTCTAGAGAGAGGGCCCCAGCTTGCTGAACCTAGGGAAGGCCCGACCCACGGGGTACTGGGGATTGCAAGGGGGCCAGTCTCCTCTGCAAGCAGAGGGAGACGGGCCTGGCTGCTGGGAGCCTTTAGCAGAGTACCCAGACTGGGACAGGGCGAGGGCAAGGCAGCTGGGAGCCAGGGAGCCTAAGCTCTAGTGAGAGGGCCCCAGCTTGCTGAGCCTAGGGAAGGCCCGACCCACGGGGTACTGGGGGTTGCAAGGGGGCAGCCCTGGGCTGGTTAAGAGCAGCAGGCCAACCCCTTCTTGCCAGTGATGAGTAGCCATGAGACTGCAGTCAGCCTCAGGGGAACTGAGGCAGTGGTGACTGGCAGTGGCCGTATCTGAGGCAAGTTGGGGATAGTGGGCGTTGGGTTCCCCAGGGGAGGGGAGACCCTAAAACCAGGGGGGTACTGCAGGGGTGCAGCACCCTCAGCAAGGGGTTCCGGGGTCCAGGAGGGACACGGGGCCAGTGTGGAGAAGCGGACGTCGGCCGGCAGAGGGCGCTCCAGGGTCAAAAAGAGCTAATTCCCAGACGACCAGACGGGGGCGCCGAAGGGTGAGTGACCGACTCCGTTACACTGCCCAAAGGTGACTTTTGTGTCTGTGAGGACAGGGAACCTGATAGAATAGCACTGTCAATGGGGCTACACCCATTTACTGCAGCTGAGGAGTTATCCCAGAGCAGAAATAACTGAGCAGAGTTATTCAAAGATGGCATCTCAGATGCAAAAGTGAGTGTTAACACAACATTCAAGTTGTAAAATCAAAGATTCAGCAAGTTGAGGGTTTACAGGGTAACTAGAGGAGATCCAAAAATGGGGAGATTTTGCCACATAAACTTGGAGTTTTAATCTGAGAAACAACAGTCAAATTTGCGCTTTATCAATCAAATCTCTGCCCCACCCGCTGCCCCACTCCCCAAAAAATTCAGTGGAAAGCGGCATCTTTAGGGCTTTCTGACACAAAGATTGGACATTTTCAAGGAATGCAGACACTTGCCATGAACATTTTCATTTAATCTAAAACCCAATTTTCTAGCAAAAAAGTTTTGAAAGAAAAAGATTGACCAGCTGGAAATGCACCATTATCTCAAGCCATACTGTAGGCCCTGTTTAGCTTCTGGCACACATTTAATTAACAGTCCTGCCCCTTTACAGCTGCACCCCTCACGACCTATGTGGTCTGTTCAAGCTCCAGGACTCAAACTTTTCACGTGTGCAAAATTCATCTCTGAGTAAAAACCAAACAGGGAGATGTTCTGCTCCAAAGAATCTGTCCGTGAAAGTATGAGCCACCGAAAAATGAGGGTTCGAATGGAAACTACCCGTATACAGTGTGTGGCAGGGTGGGCCTGACCCAGCCCTGCCACCCCTTTAAGAGTGCAGGGAAGCCTCTGCAAACCTCCCTGCGAGGGGAGGCTAATCAGCCACCTGGGCTGCAGAGGGCTCAGGGTTATGAGTTGCACCTGGCAGCCTCCTCAGGGGATAAAAGCGTGCCAGCAAGGAAGCCCAGTGTGGTGGTGTGGTGGAGTGAGAGAGAGAGAGAAGGAGACAGAAAAAGGTACAGAGACATAGAGCAGGGGAGTAGAGCTGAGGCTAGGAGCCTATAAGAGCTGACTGCTTCCAGAGACCAGCCAGGTTGAGGGCTGGGGATCAGCTGAACTGTGTAGAGTTGTATATTGGTGGTGGGGTTTGCACTGTATAAATAAGGAGCACTGTTGGAAGCCACGAAAGAGTCTCCTGCCTGTCGTGACGTGGGGGAAGAGCGGATCTCCTACAAGTGTAACAAATGACATGACCTACAGAATTGGTTTCTAGAGAAAGAATGAATTGTGGAGTGTGGGGGAAAAGCCCAGACTCTGGGATTATCATCATCCAGAAACTGCCAGCCAAATTGAGCAGTTCTGCAGCAACAGTCCACTACCAAGGATAAATCAAGAGTAGATGCAGAGATGTCATGTCCAGAAGGGACTATTACACTGACCTCCTGTGTAACAGGCCACAGCATCTCAAGCCCAGAGCATATCTTTTAGGAAGACGTCCAATCTTGATTTCAAGTCTTCAGGGGATGGAGAATTCATTGTGTTCCTAGCTAAGTTGTTTTATTGTTCACTGTTAAAAAATATGTTCCTTATTTCTAGTCTGAATTTGTCTAACTTCAGCTTCCAACCACTGGATCTAGTTATGCCTTTATCTGCTAGATTCAAGAGCCCTCTGCTATCAGAAATATCTTCCCCAAGTAGCGTGGGAAACTAGCCACGTAGCCCCGCCCCTTGCATCCAA
Organism: Sternotherus odoratus; assembly: GCA_032164245.1. NCBI lineage: Eukaryota > Metazoa > Chordata > Testudines > Kinosternidae > Sternotherus > Sternotherus odoratus. The sequence continues at coordinate 13,417,182 of JAVMKO010000011.1, read as the reverse complement.
GGCTCCACCCCTGCCTCCTGTCCTCTGGAGCCCCTAGTGCCCACTCCCCACTGTTTACCAAAGCCCTGAACAACCCCCAGCCCAAGGCCAGAGGATCCCTGGCTGAACTGCCCAGTGTCCCCAGCCAGCAGCAGCACTGGGCCATTGGGCTGTCCCAGCACCAGGCCACTGGCCTGTCTCAGCACTAGGTGGGCCCCCAGCGCCAGCCGGCTAGCCTCTGGCCAGCAGCGGAGCTGAGCTCCCAGCTTGGGCACCGGCATGGAAGAGAGGGCAGAGCATAAATGGAGCCAGGGTTTGGCTTAGGGGAGACTTAGCCTCCCCTGGCCTATTATCCTCACTGCCAATGCCAGGTAACTTTTAAGGTCTAGCTACACCAAGATAAGAGACCCACCGTACAGCCTGGGTCAGCTGACGGGTTTCACAGGGGTCAGGCTGCGGGACTCCACCATTGCAGTGCAGATGTTCAGGTTCTGCCTGGAGCCCAGGCTTGGAGACCCCGCAAAGCAGGGAGGGCCTCGGAGCCTGGCCCCGAACATCTTCACTGCAACATCTAGCCCTGCAGCCCGAGCCCAGGTCAGCGGACCCAGGGTCTCCGACGCGGTGGAGATGTACCCAGAGATGGTGATCAAGCCGCTTTCTCAGGCTTCTCTTTCTTCTGCTAAAATTAATTTTAGCTTCCTCGCTGTAAGTCAGATTTTCAAAACCTCACAACATTCACCCCGCTCTTTTCTGAGCCCTTTTCAATTTGTCAGTATCCTTTGAATAGTGTGGACACCAGAACTGGACCCAGTGTTGCAGTAATGGTCTCACTAATGCCATAAAGTGGTAATAATGGTATAAAAGATGTTGAGATTAAACAGGAAGTCAAGACTATAATTATCCGGGTAGGTAAGTAAAGGACATGTTCTTATCCTGTTCCCAATGCTTTCCCCAAAGCTATTTGCAAGAATGTATTGGCTTCCAATCTGGACGTACTAAACGATTCATCTGAGAGGGGCAATGGAAAGGAAATGTCATTCGTTCCCTACTTAACAAACATTGCATTTCTAATGCGGGAGGCAGCAGCATGAGCAGCTGATCTTGGTCTGATTCTCTGCCTGAGCTCCCTTAAGGATGCCTGACAGCAAGTTGACAGCTCAAGCAATAATATCGGTTAGTTAACAGCAGGGAGGGCTCATGGGCACTTTTTATATGTGGATCACCAAAATTCTGAATGTTGGTTTCGCTTGTTCACTGCTTCCTTGCAACTGACTGATGGATTTCAATCAATATCTCCTGTTGCTGACTAGGTAATACTTTGGGGGCCAAACAAAGTAGGTAAGACTCCCTCTAGCTCACTTTGAAGAGAAGGTTCCAGGAAAAATCTTTGTGCTTTCTCCTATGCCTCCACTTATGGTATGTATGGAAGGAGCTCCCATAAATGTTCACAAAACCACTTCATTCTCCTCCTTCACACTCTCCTCTGTGGTGACTACAAAGCACTCAGCATTAGTCAGGCAGCTGTTTTTCATATTGACTAATATCATCTCATGGTTTCTTTGTGCTGCGTCATCGCCGTGTCTCACAGCTCCCTGTTGTTTATTAGACTGTGAGCTCTTCAGGCCAAGGAGACTCTCTCTCTGTTTGTACAGTGCCTAGCACAATGGGTGTTGCTTCTTGGCTCTACCGTAATACAGATATCAATACTGCCAACAAGGGAGAATAAGGAAGGCAGAAGTAGACAGAAAATATCACTTACAATAAAGTTTCTCCCATTCAGCCAGAGGCTCCGATATTTTTATATCTCCTCCTCTTCCTCCTTGGAAAAATGCCATCATGACAACAGTTTGCACCAGATAATGTAGTTTTAAATGCCCTGCTCCTTGGCTGTTGACACAAGCTGGTCAATATGCCCCATGGGTGAGTCAGTCTGCAGAAACTGGGGAAGGTGGCAAGGAAGATAATCTTAGCCTTTAAACTCATTTGTAGGGTTGTCATAGCCATGTCGGGCTCAGGATATTAGAGAGACAAGGTGGGTGAGGTAATATCTTTTATTGGACCAGCTTCTGTGGGTGAGAGAGAGAAGCTCTCGAGCTATACAGAGCTCTTCTTCAGAGCTGGGAACAGAGCGTTACAGCGAAATACTAGGTGGAACAGATTGTTTAGCATAAGTGGATAACACTTATTCTAAGGGACCATCCAAGGTGAAGTTGCCCATTAATACCCTGCAATCATATGGCAATAACATCCCTGTGATGATTATGTTCTTTAAACAGGTGGTGTAGCAAAGTTTTCAGCCAACTGAAAACTCTGCTACACCACCTGCTTTAAAGAACTCAAAGAAGATCTCGCACCATAATTTATGCAGGAATTTAAGGATATCGTCAAATCCTTTCCCAAACACCTCCAAGAGAAATTCTATAACCTTATCCCTCACAAACCCATCCCAGGGACCTTACATGCTTCCCAAGATACACAAACAAGGGAACCTAGGCAGAGACCTGTCATAGCTGGCCACGACACTCTGACTGAAAGAATATCATAGTAACCATCCTCGAACCACTCACCACACAATGGGTTCCTCCAGGACACAACTGATTTCCTCCATAAACTCCACAACATTAACAACCTCCTTCAGAACACCATCCTTGCCACCATGGATGTCACTTCCCTGTACATCAACATCCCTCACAATGACGGCATTGCTGCCTGCCTCAAATATTTGCAAGATAACGGACAGTCCTCAGATATCCACCCCGTACACATCACCAAACTCATCCATTTCATCCTCATCCACAACAATTTTACATTCAACAATGAACACTTTGTCCAACCCATGGGTATAGCCATGGGCACAAGGATGACTCCTCAATTTGCCAACCTCTTCGTGGGACACCTTGAGGGAGAGTTTCTGGACAATTGTACCATGAAATAAATGATATACCTGGGAAACATCAATGTTATTTTCATCCTCTGAACAGACAACGTACATGCCATCACAGATTTCCACCACAGGTCCAACAATCGCCACCCATCCATGAGACTCTCTCTAGAACATTCTCACACCAGCACCAACTTCCTGGACACCGTGATCAGATTCAACAATGCAACTTTGCAGACCCCTCCATACAAACCCATGGATCACCATGTCTACCTTCACAGATTCAGTAACTATCCCAAACATACAAAGAAATCTTAAATACCACCGCATAAGCTCTGAGGAGAAAGTCCAGGATATACACAGAAATACTCTTAAACAGGGCCGGCGACAGGGGGGTACTACGGGTAGAGCTGTACCGGGCCCCGCACTTTAGGGGGGCCCCGGTACAGCTCTACCCGTAGTCATCCGGCGCGGCTCTCCTCCCGACGAGCGCGCATGTCCCCGGCCGGAGCAGTGAGCCCGGCCGGCGGCAGCGGCTCAATCCGGGGGGAGAAAGGGCGGGGGGTGGGGAGAAAGGGCTCCCGCTGCGGCCAGCTGTCAGCTGGGGGGGAGCGCCGGCTGGGCGGGGGGGGGGGGCGGCTGGGCTTCCTCCCCCAGGCGCTGTCAGCTGGGGGGGGGAGCGCCGGCTGGGCTGGGGGGGACCGGCTGGGCTGGGGGGGCCCCCAGCCACTGTCGGCTGGGCTGGGGGGCCCGGCTGGGCTGGGGGGCCCCCCAAACTATCAGAGTAGGGGGCCCCCAAATTTCTGTCGCCGGCACTGCTCTTAAAACCACCTTCACCAAACAAGAACATTCCATCAGAGAAATAGAGTGCATCATGAAATGGGCCACCCAAATACCCCCAGGGAACCTTCTTCAATACAGAAAAAGAACACCTCTCCAACCATCCACACCTAGTTCTCACCTACTACCCCACACTGGAACCCATTCAGAATATCATTAAACAATTACAACCCATACTCAATGGGGACTGCTTCCTGAAAGAAATCTTTCCTGGACCCCCTCTTCTGGCCTTCGAACAACCCTCCAACCTCACCAAGCTCATCACCCAAAGCAAGCTTCCCACAGATCGGACACACTCACTCAGAGTGGCACCAGACCCTGCCGTAACAACAGATACAAAACCTACCTCCATATCTCCACTGCTGTAATGATCAGTACCCTCTCAACACAGCTTACCAGATCCATGGGTTCTACACATGCCCATCACAACATGTGGTGTTCCTCATCCAATGCACTGAATGGCCCAGTAAGAACTGCGTGGGTGAAGCCAGACAATCACTATGCTCTCAAACGAATTCACACAGGAAAATGATGAGACAGAAACACCCTGTCACCAGTGGGCGAACACTTTTCACCGAATGATCACTCCGTAGCCGACCTCTCAGTCCTCATCCTCAAATGAGCCTGCACAGCACCTTCAAAAGACACATCTGAGAGCTGAGATTCATAACTTTGCTAGACACTGAACATCACGGTTTTGATAGAAGCGCTGGATTTATGACTCATTGCAACAATCTGTAACCCACAGACCTGTCCCCTTCGCCCCCACCCTCTTTTTTTGTCCTATGATTAGGCCTTCCATTTCTGTCCACGGAGGGGTAGACAAGCCAAACTGGAGTGACACCGCATCCCTCTTTAGCCCCTTTAATGGCCACTTCACCTTGAGTGGCTCCCTTAGAGAACGTTCAAACTACTTATGCCAAATAATCTGTTCCACCCTGTGCTGAGTTGTGATGCTCTGGGTCTGGCTGCACAGCAGGTACTCACCCGCGGCTGGCCACGTCAGCTATCGCAGACTCGCAGGGCTATAAAATTGCAGTGTAGACGTTCAGGCTCGGGCTGAAGCCTGAACTCTGGGACTTCGTGGGTGGGGGGAAGGGGGTTTCCGTCACCAATTGCAGTTGGTACAATAAAAAATATTCTCTCACCCACCTTTCCACTTTAAACTCCAAAAGGCGAAGGAGCACGTGCTGCGTGAAAACCCGTCTGCTGCAGACAGCCCTAGTGAGGTCAGCGGCACTGTTCCCTCGCCCCAGCCAAACCACCTGGGAGGAATGGTTAGGCCCTGCCTTTGCAGCTAGTCACAGCTTTACTTCCAGGGCTTCTCTTCACTGCAAGAGTTGGCTCAAATCCGTACTAACTCCGCTAGCTGGAGCGAGAGCAACCACCCTGTGAGACAAGGCTCTGCACGGAGCGATTAGCAGCACAGTGTGACTGGATTAGCACGTGCATGAGTTGTTGTAGTAACTCAAGCTGCCGCACCCCCACCCCATTGCTAGCTCAAGCAGCAGCAGCAGAGGCGTTACACACACAGTCCCGGGCATGCCTCTAATAGGCCAGCTAACTTTCGTTTAAAGCACTATTTAACTCAAGCTAGAGATTTTTGTGTGTGAAGGGGAGTGGGTTAGTGGCAAAACTTGAGTGATACTGTGAGCCAACACTGCTGGGAAGACAAGCCCTATGGCTTTAGGTACATGATCATCTCTGCATACATCCGAACACTTCAAGTGACTAAGCAGGAAGCAGCACCACTCAGTTTGGCTTGTCTACCCCTCCACAAATGAAAGCTGGGACAGGCCAAATTTGACTGGCATCATGACCTAATGCACACTCAGATGCTAATCAAATTTGGCCTGGCTGCTCATCTGCAAATGGAGGTGGGGCAAATGGGCCAAACCTGAGTGGCTATTCAACCCTGTGCACCAGGTTGCAATGCCTCTCAATTTGTGGTCCCTATCATATGACAGGCCCTGGGATATTGCCCCTTTTCCTTTCCCCTCCTCCAGGCAGCCGTGGACATGGGAAATGTTTTGCTTCAAGTGGGACAAGAGTCTTTAGGGCGGAAACTGGGACAATGGGGAGACTTGGCCTCGGGATGCAAATTAGCTGCCATAATAAATTGCTGGGAAATGTTCTTTGTTCACTGTTAAACCTCCTGCCTAATGAAGTGATCAGGAAATCACTGCTTCTCTGGGTTCTAGAATTAACACCAATACCTGTTAAAGAGGAAACGTCTTTTATTGGAGCATCTTCTGTGGGTGAGAGAGACCAGCTTTCGAGCCCCACGGAGCATTTCTCCAGGTCACCAGTACCTGTTGAGCTGCTTCACTCCAGTTTCTGCGAATGCTCATTCACTCCTGTCGGTCAGGACTAGTGGATAGTGAAAAGCTATGACAACCAGTTCCCCCTCAACCTTGCATGTATCAAAAGGCAGGAGCATGCCTGGGGGAGTAGTCAGTCAGGGGATGCAAGCACCATCATCTCCTAGTTGGAGGCTGTGCTTCTCTTCAATTTAATGGCAAAGGGAACAAGAGCATCAGCGGGCTAATAGACTCAGCCTTCGCCTGTTCATGAACCCAGAGCTCCATCTAGTGGAGTGTTCGGAGAAAAACAAGAATATTAATTTTTTTTTATTAAGTTTTAGGCGCTGAATTAAAGTTTGCTGCGTCCTGATGTGTTTCCTTCTCCGAGATGCTTTTGAGTCCCAGAAAAACTCTTCCTAAAATGTGCAGTCAAACTCGGAGACTTTCCAGGGGCATGGTCCCTACCCTGTTCAACGAGGCTGACTTATTTTGTGGATTTCCAACAAGAAAATGGACGTGACAAAGGATGTATTGCAGATTATTACAGATGTCAACCCCTAAATATTTCTGCTCAAGGCTGGAGATGCCATGACAAATAGCTCCTAATCTACCGTCTATCGTCAGTCTTCAGAAAACACAATCAAAGCGAGAACGAAGTTCAGCTCCACAATTCCCATCTGCTCCAGGCATGTGTATGAGCATCTCATGAAGCAATGCCAGAAGGTTCTGGCAATAGAAGCAATCGGACCTGATCCAGATCTTCCTGACACAGGTGTAAATCAGAGCAACGGCATGGAATCAATGGAGTTAGAGCGGTGCAAAGCGACTCAGAATGAGATCAGAATCAGGCCAAGATTTTGTGTTTTCCTCTTTAAAAAGACACCATAAAAATAGATCTCGCAGTATGGACTAGCACAAAGTGAAATGAAAAAAGCTTGATTGGGGACATTCACTTGAGTTGGCAAGGATGGAATTTTCCTACATATCAAATTGAATCACTTCTGAAATACCAAGGATGACAACAAACAAAACAGACTCTTCCACAGCATCGTTCGTGCCAAGTGTCCCAATAGAACAGAACTGACGTGAGTGCTGAAATGAGAATGCACCCTGGAAAAGAACACTGTGCAGAGAAGCACTCCAGGCAAGATGGTTAATGCAGACAGAGATGTGGAAGTCCATTCGGTGAATGAGGTCAGAGCTCGTGGCGGGGGCAGCTACTGAGGGGTGATGAATGAATGGATTCCCCTCCTTCCTAAATCCCAATGCTTTTAACAGTTGGCATGGTTGTTGGATTTATACTACGGCTCTTGTAAATTGCACCTTGCTTCTTTCCTTCCTCATACCCTTAATGTCGCCTCCCTCAAAGTTTTCTCTCAGTAAAACATGGATGGAACTATCTGGCGGTTGCTTTTCATGTGTTTATAGGTTCCTTAGGATCTGCTGCCTATGCAGGTACAGTTCCTTGAACATCTCTAGATTTTCTCTATTTATTAGGAGCCCAGAAAGCCGTGGATTCCTGTTCTAAGCCCAGGGGAGCTTGTTGAGCAGGGCTCATCCCTAGGAACTGCACAGTGCTTGTTCTGCAGTTGAAGCCCTGTGTGGAATTACAAGGGCCCCTCCCTACCACCAGAATGGATTGGTTAACCGGGGTAATGATTACCTAGGGGAATGTCCATTGCCAGAGGAACAAAGGGTTGTGGCTGCCAACTGGATTCCATACTAATGTTTTTTCTAGAGATAAGCCCAATTCAGGATTAGGGGCTGGAGTCCAAGGTTTGCATTCCAGAGCCCAGGGTCCTTTACCCTGATTTCTGCAAAAAACTTGTCATCAATGATTAGGTTTCGTGTGCGGAGAGCAAGTCTGTCATGCTGACCAATATTGTCGCATTGTTTCCTTGTGCTCCCCCATCGGTCTATATCCACCTGTTGGCTCTTGTCTTATGCTTAGATTGTTAAGCTTTTTGGGGCAGGGCCTGTCTTCCTGTTCTGTGTTTGACCAGCACCAAGTCACCCGGTCCAGGACTAGGGCTCCTTGGTGTGATAATACAACAAACAATAAAATAACGATGAAATCCACCACCGCTGGCACTTCTCCAGTAGGCCTGATAAAAAGCATTTGTAAGGAACTAAACGTTAGCAGATTCTGCGGGGAGGGAGCACTGATTTCAAAACATTGTCTACATGCCTAAGTACTTCCAGCAATTCCCAACGGCTCTACAGCTACCACGTGACTTGTATTTTAGAGCTGATTTCACCCTGTATTCACAAACGCATTTTCGGATTCTAGCCAACTCCCACCTGCCCCTCCCACTTGTGAAACCAGTTTAAATTGCATCTTGCTATTTCTAACAGATTACATATATTTACCTAGCATAGATGTATATGACAGGAGTGATGCGGCTATCCCAAATGAGTATCAATAAAACCTTTGCCACACTACCTCTCGGTATATCCACAGACAAACTCTTTTAATAATATTTTAGTGAGTGTACATTTTTTATTGGTGCTATATTATGTATCCTTCCACCTATAGTGCCCAAGTACTTTGAGCTTGATCCAGTCCTGTGGAACTCAACAGCAAACTTTCCATTGTTCTTCATGGCTGCTAGATCAGAAAATTAGTTACCATGGGTAGGGGCTGAAGGGAATCAAGTCTCTAACTCCCAATGAATTTCAATGAGATTTGGCTTCCTAACTCCTTTAAATTCCTTTGAAAATCCTAACTCCTGAGTCCAACTGGGTAGGATTCTGAGGAAGCCAAATGGGGTGCTGAGCCCGGGGGGCACTGGGCTCCGAGTGCTGTTTTTGTTGTTAGCAACAAAAGGGAAAATAGAATGTTTGAAGTAATGTTTCAGGTGTTCCGTATGCGGATTCATTTTTCACTAACCTGCTAGAATGTTCTGGACCTTTGTAGAATCTCATGGAACCTTCCAGACTTTCTGAGAACTACATTTTCCTCAAACCTCCTAGAATGTTATCAGCCAGGCCCTTAGGGGTAGATAAGGGGAAGGGCATCAACAGTCAATCAGTGGGGTTATAAGAATGAAGCGAAGTGAAGTAAGAGCCAAGCTGTGATGCTGTGAACCTTGTTTTATTGTGTAATATTTATGTTTTAAGACTTGAAGAGTGTAAGCAGCGACTAATAAAGAACATGCTTAGTGAGACCTCAGAGATATCTATCAAACCCCTATCTATGCAACAATATAAAAGAAATAGTTACTTCCTTTGCCATGCTTAACACAATGTTTGATGGCTTTCTAAGACTGCAGAACACACTTTTGTTCTCCCTAATACTGTCTGTTTTCCTCTGTAGACAATAAAAGATACCCCCGAAGAAGCTTTCAGGTGCTCAGTATAGGAAGTGAAAAACTCAGTTGCAACCTAGTTTGCAGCAAGGGCAAATCTGATGTGAAAATAACTGAAAAAGAACAACATAGGCTGGACTTCAGGCAGTAGCGATTGTCCCAGTGCAGAAGAAACTGAGGAGCAAAGCGTAACTGATGGAAGTCCTAGCACCAAGAAATTAGCATATTTACTTGAAGATAAGGAATGGAAATATGAGAAAAGCTTTGAAGAATCATCCATTTTTCCTGGTGGCATAAAGGAGAGTAATGATAACAAAGAATGTGGCTCACATGAAAAGGAGAGAAATGACAAAGAAATATCTGGTTTACATGAAAAGGAGAGAAATGACAAAGAAATATCTGGTTTACATGAAAAGGAGAGAAATGAAAAAGTAGTATCAGCCTTGCATGAGGACAGAAACAGCAGTGAGAAAAATTGCACACCATAAATTGATACCTCAGATCCCGCTTTAGGGCAGGTGATCCTAAACTCAGCCAATATTGATCAGGCCCGGCAAATCAAGGATATGACGTTTCCAGTAAATGAGCAGAAGGGACACTTCTCAAAGTCAAACTGCAGAAGAGTGCTCGAGAACGGGGAGAAACAGAATTGGTGCAGTATTAATGTAGAAACCCAGTAAATTGTTTACTGAACATAATGGTAATTTCCTCGGTTTGGTAGAGTTGCTTGGGAAATACAATGACGTCATACATGAGGATCTACTTTGAGTAGTTCCTAAAGAAGCTATGGACCATCACTGCAGCAAAACCATTCAAAACAAATTGATTGACCTTATGGCAAGCAAGGTGCTTGGTAACATATTGACACGACTTGGCGAATCGAAGCACTACGCTGTAATAATGGATCCTTGCACTGACTCCAGCAGCTTTCTTCGTGCCTTGTAGCTGCCATTCACTCAACCTGGTTGTGTCAGAGGTAGTGCCATCTTCTTTAGATTCAGCGTCTCTCTTTGGAGTACAGCAAAGGATACACATCCTGTTTTCAGCATCCACCTGAGAGTTGAAGATCCCCATGGACAACGTTACAAATCAGATCACGAAGCCACCAAGTGATACTCGCTGGGAGAGCTGCACTGAGAGCGGAAGGCCAGTAAGGTGCCAAGTGACTGAGGTTTATGATGTCCTGAGTGGAGTAAAGCTGAGGCTGGAGTCAGACTTGAGGCACAAAGCCTGGCAAACCAGATCACTGACTTAAAATATCTGGTCTCAATTGTGGTTTGGCACGATATCGAGTCCCAACTTAACTGTATACCCCAAATTAAAAAACATAGTAAGAGAACCAAAGAAGTGCCACCGGGGCTAAACAACAAGATGCAAAAAGGCATCCTTTAAAAAGTGGAAGTTAAATCCTAGTGAGGAAAATAGAAAGGAGCATAAACTCTGGCAAATGAAGTGTAAACCTATAATTAGAAAGGTCAAAACAGAATTTGAAGAACACCTCGCCAAAGACTCAGAAAGTAATAGCAAAAAAAAAAAAAAAAAGTACATCAGGAGGAGGAAGCCTGCTAAACCAGCAGTGGGGCCACTGGATGACCAAGATGCCAAAGGAGAACTCAAGGACGATAAGACCACTGCAGAGAAACTAAATGAATTCTTTACATCAGTCTTCACGGCTGAGGATGTGAGGGAGACTCCCAAACCAGAGCCAAACCTGATTTTTAGGTGACAAATCTGAGGAATTGTTCCAGATTGAGGTATCATTAGAGGAGGTTTAGGAGCAAATTGATAAACTAAACAGAGATAAGTCACCAGGACCAGATGGGATTCACCCAAGAGTTCTGAGGGAACTCAAAGGTGAAATAGCAGGACTACTAACTGGCATCTGTAACTTATCATTTAAATCAGCTTCTGTACCAAATGACTGGAGGATAGCTAATGTGACACCAATTTTTTAAAAGGGCTCCAGAGATGATCCCAGCAATTACAGGCTGGTAAGCCTGACTTCTGTACTGGGCAAACTGGTTGAAACTATAGTCAAGAACAAAATTATCACACACATAGATGAACATAAATTTGTGGGAGAAGAGACAGCATAGTTTTTGTAAAGAGAAATCATGTCTCACCAGTCTGCTAGGATTATTTGAGGAGGTCAACAAGCATGCGGACAAGGGGGATCCAGTGGATATAGTGTTCTTAGATTTTCAGTAATCCTTTGTAAAGATCCCTCACCAAAGGCTCTTTAGCAAAGTAAGCTGTCATGGGATAAGAGGGAAGGTCCTCTCAGATCAGTAACTGGTTAAAGATAGGAAACAAAGGGTAGGAATAAATGGTCAGTTTTCAGAATGGAGAGAGATAAATAGTGGTATCCTCCAGGGTCTGTACTGGGCCCAGTCCTATTCAACAGAGTCATAAATTATCTGGAAAAAGGGGTACAGAGTGAGGTGGTAAAATTTGCAGATGATACAAAATTACTCAAGATCGTTAAGTCCCAGGTAGACTGCAAAGAGCTACAAAAGGATCACTCAGAACTGGGTGACTGGGCAACAAAATGGCAGATGAAATTCAATGTTGATAAATGCAAAGTAATGTACATTGAAAAACATAATCCCAATCACACATATAAAATGAAGGGGTCTAAATTAGCTGTCAAAAGAGAGATCTTGGAGTCACTGTGAACAGTTCTCTGAAAACATCCACTCACTGTGCAGTAATCAGGGAGGTAGCCGTGTTAGTCTGGAATAGCAGAGGTAACAAAGTCCTGTGGCACCTTAAAGACTAACTATAAAGTTTTGAAGCATGAGCTTTCGTGGGCTAATACCCACTTCGTCGGATGCAGGCCATCCGACGAAGTGGGTATTAGCCCACGAAAGCTCATGCTTCAAAACTTTATAGTTAGTCTTTAAGGTGCCACAGGACTTTGTTACCTCACTGTGCAGTGGCATTCAACAAAGCAAACAGAATGCTGGGAATCATTAGGAAAGGGACAACAGATAAGACAGAAAATATCATATTGCCTCTGTATAAATCCACGGTATGCTGGTAGCAAAGTGACAAGTCAATGCTGCGGTGCCTCTTGCTGGAATTGGAAAAGATTCAGAAAAGGGCGCGCCGAGGCCAAAGGAGGCATTCCCCGGGATTGGGGGGCCGAGACCAACAAGGTCCCAGGCACGTCCTTTGCGGCTTGCAAGGCCTCTGGCATTGACGGCATCCTAACCTCAGGTGAAGGGCGCGTCGACAGCACCGGGCTACCCTGTTCAGCACAGGACCAGCCTCTCCCCTGCACTTTTTGCAGCGGTGGCACAAAGGTGTTGTCTTACGCTTCTTCGCTGGAGAGCGGTGCCAGCTAGTAGAAGGTGCTACTAGAGTCTCACCGTGTGCCAAGAATACGGTACTCGGTGCCGAGTCCAGGCAGCGTGCCTGGGTGGGAGCTAGTGCCAATTCCATGAGGAGCACTCGGAGACAAATGTCCCTCTCCTTCTTCATCCTCGGTTTAAAGGATCTGCAGATCTTGCAGCGCTCGCTAATATAAGATTCGCCTAAACAATGGAGGCCATCAGAGTGGGGATCGCTCCTGGGCATAGACCGGCGACAAGAGCCACAGGACTTAAAGCCTGGGGTATGGGGCATGCCCCGGGCCCTTCTCTAAGAACTAGACTAAGTCTAACTGAAGAGCAACGAAGAACTAACTCTAACTGAAGAACTAAACTGATATGAAGGTACAGTAAACCCTCGATTTAACGGACCTCGATTTAACGGACTTCGGATGCAACAGACAAAATTTCTGAGCAAGCTGATGCATTCCTGATCCATTTCTGGCAGGCTGGCTGCTGGCTCCCGGCTGCCGCCCGGGTCCAGGCAGCAGGCAGGCTGGCTGCCGGCTCCTGCCTGCAGGCGGGCTGGCTCCTGGCTCCCGCCCGGGTCCCACCAGCGGGCGGGCTGCCGGCTCCAGGCTCCCGCCCGAGTCCCGCCAGCAGGTGGGTTGGCTGACGGTTCCCCACTGCCGCCCGGGTCCCAGCAGCCGGGCCCTGGGCGGGCTGGCTGATGGGTCCCGGCTGCCACCCAGGTCCTAGCAGCTGGGACCCGGGCGGGCTGGCTGCCGGCTCCTGGCTGCTGCCCGGGTCCAGGCAGCGGGCGGGCTGCGGAGCTGCCGCCCTGACCCTGTGGCTGGCGGGCTGCTGCTCCGACAGCTCGTTGTTGTTTTTTTTATTAAATAACGGACTTTTTCATTTAACAGACACCCCCTTCCCCGAATTAGTCCATTAAATGGAGGTTTTACTGTACTACTAATGAACCGGGAAGGCTGCAGCTAAGCTGGAGCAGAACGTTCTGATGCACCAACACTGGCGGCAAGAAGGAACTGAGGGTGGGGGAGCACGCGTCTCCCCTTATAGCGCACTATAAGGGTGCCACTTCAGGGTCGCAGCGGTGCTCCCCCTCTACGTGTACTGCTAAGGGAAAAACATCCGGCACTGGAGTAGGTGGCGAGCATGCACACTGTGGAATAGACACGAGCAAGCACTTGAACAAGAACTGGGTCTTTTAGCTTCGGTAATAGAGGCTCATGTTGGGAGATGACACACCCCGGGGCATGGCATTACACGTAGTTATTAGACGTGATTGTTAGTTCAGATAGAATTACACCTGTCAGCCCCTCTGTTATCAGACCTTGTTCTGCCAAAGCTGTGCCTGGATGACAGGCACGGAAAGCCTAGGTATTCTGACTATGTCCCAGATGTGCTCTCAAGTGTTTTTCTTGATTAGCCATTCCCTGCTGCCTGTTAGTTGAATGCAGATTGTCACTGCATGGAATCTACAATTTCATTTCTTCTGCTTCACACTTTAAAGCATCTACATTCCAGATGCCTGGGATCCAAAGGCTGAGAGGAAATGCGCCTATTTACCAGCGTGGTCAGGGTGAAAACTGCTAAACTCGGCAGGAATTAGGGTTCTGGTCTCTCTGGAGAGTCTGAAGTGGCTCTTTCCTCTCAAATAAAAACTGTACGCAGCTAAATCAACTAAAATGTGCCCACAGAATATCCCTGTCAATAGATCCCCTGTTCTAGGGGCAGAAATGGCACAATATCAAACAGTTGCTTATCTGGGGTGAGCTGATTAACTCACACTGGTGCCCTCCCCTTTTGTTTCCCCCATACCACCAACAAAATATTTCTCCAGCAGTGAACAAATCATTCATTCCACAGACAGTCACAAAAAAATCAAAAGCTCAAGCCAGTTATTAATATCCTAGCGCTTCTTCCCCGGAGAAGGCTAATGTTGAGCACTTTATCTCCTCTGTGTTTCTGCTTTCCACAAGACTCTTTGATTTTTCTCAGTTGCAGGTAATTCTGCTGTTTGATCAAGGCTCACTCAGGTGTCTAATGATTTCAAATTATCTATTTATTCAGCTAGCCTACCAGCTTTCACCACACCAATTCTACTAAGGACTCCCAGATGCCTGGTCTAGCCTCCTGTCAGCAGTTCAGCCAGGGATACTTTTTGCCAATGGAAAAAAGAATGAATTCAAAAGCTGGGAAAGGCTTAATTAATTGTGCATCCCAAATATCTCCCTGTCTAGTAATTTCTAAGAGTGTTTCCATAACGGTTACTTTCACCAACCCTAATCTTCAGCTGTACCAGCCTCCTGAACAGCACCGTGGGACAGATTCTTAACACACACACTAGTCTTGGTCCCACATTATCTCATTGAACCAAGTCCATTGAAGTTACATTGAGCTAAAAGCAATGCAAGTCCGATCAGAATCCAGTCTGGAGAGCCCTCTCCAGTCCCCCAGTGAAACCAATGAAAGGGCTCTATCCCATTGATTTCTAGGGGAGCTGGCATGGGCACTTTGTATCTCTGAGGATCTGAGTAGTAGCACTGGCTGGAACCTGCAGACAACATGCAAGTTTCCTTCCACAGCTTTGCGAACACAAATATCCCGGCTAGTCCCATCTTGAGCATTCACAACGAAGAGTTACCAAGTGGGCCTTCCCATGCAATAATCCGGTGATGTGCACATAAATTAATAATAATGCCCAGCCCTTAGATAGCGTTTTCCTCAGTAGCTCTCAAAGCGCTTTACAAAGGAGGTCAGTATCATCACCATTAAACAGATGGGGGACCTGAGGCCCACACAGGGGAAGTGATTTGCACATGGTCAGCCAGCAAAGCAGTAGCAAAGCCAGGCATAGTAACCAGGTCTCCTGAGTCCCGATCCATGGACTCCTAGGCCGTACTGCCTCTCAAAAGGGGCTGGGATAAGACCACCAACCTGTTTCATTACAAACCACAGGCATGATTTCAATTTAAGTGGCATGGGGAGAAAGGCTAATGGCGCTACTTGCCACACCATCATATACTTGTTAAGAAAGTCATTGCTACTGTTGTTAGTGATATTTAGCACTTGGGCACATATTGCTTCAGATGTTCAAAATACTGAGCAACCCACAGTGACTCGATCCCCACCACACCACTGTGCAGGGCTCCCACTGAAGTCAGTTGTAATGGTGGATACCCAGCACCTGCAAAAATCAAGCCAAGCGCCTCCATTTTATATATGGGGAAACTGAGACAGACTACAACTTCATGCTGCTGTAAAATTTGCTAAGATCATGTGGAACCAAAGAGGAGGACCAATAGTTGATATATTTTCATACTCATTGGCTGAATTAGCCAATAAACACCGCAGTGGCACTATTTTAGGGTTTGGAAGAGTGGGGGCAACTTTAACCATGATTCCTGGGCCTACTTAGGCCCTTGAAAACTATTTTTTTGGCAGCCAGCTTAGCAATTAGCTGACAGGAGCCCTGTATCTAATTCCTTTATAAAAGAAATAAAATAAAATAAAATAAAATAAAATATTAGACCCACTCAGCTCTAATAACAACACGTTCTGACATTTTGTGGCAAGTCACTTAAGGGACACTGCTTAGGTTTAAAATTTTAATGTATATTCTTACTTTATTACTAACTCTGCAGAGAGAAAGACCATGTCAGAACTCCTGGGTTCTATCCCAGCTCTGGGAGGAGAGCAGGGTCTAGTGGGTTACAGCGGAGAGCAGATACATTTGGGTTTTATATAAGAACATCAGAATGGCCATGCTGGTTCAGACTAATGGTCCATCTAGCCCAGTATCATGTCTTCCGACAGTGGCCAATGCCAGGTGCCCTGGGGAATGAACAGAACAGATCATCATCAAGCTGCCCATGCCCAGCTTCTGGCAAACGGAGCTGAGGGACATGCAGAACATTATATTGGATCCCTGCCCATGCTGGCTAATAGCCATTTCTGGACCTATCCTCCATAAACTTATCTAGCTCTTCTTGGAACCCTGTTACAGTTTTGGCCTTCACAACATCCCCCAGCAAAGAGTTCCACATGTTGACTGTGATGAAATCCTTTGTTTGTTTGTATTAAATCTGCTGCCCATTAATTTCATTTGGTAACCCCTAGTTATGGGGTGTTATATGAAGGAATAAATAACATTTCCTTATTCATTTTTTCTGCACCAGTCATGATTTTATAGACCTCTATCAAATCCCCCCCTTAGTCATCTTTTTTCCATGTCAGTCTTTTTAATGTCTCCCTACACAGATCTGACTCCCTGATCATTTCTGTTGCCCTTCTCTGTACCTTTTCTAAATCCAATATATCTTTTTTGAGATGGAGTGACCAAATCTGCATACACTATTCAATATGTTGGTGTACCGTGGATTTATATAGAGGCAATATGAGATATTGCTATTATCTATCCCTTTTGTAATGATTCCCAATATTCTGTTACCTTTGTTAATTGCCACTGCACATTGAGCAGATGTTTTCAGAGAATTACTCACAAAGGACTCCAAGATCTCTTTATTGATGGGTTCAGCTAATTTAGACCCCACCATTTTGTATGTGTAGTTGGGATTATATTTTGCCAAGTGCATTACTTTGCATTTATCAACACTGAATTTCTTCTGCCTCTGTGTTGCCCAGTCGCTCTGTTTTGTGAGATCCCCATGTGAAGCCTCGCAGTCAGCTTTGGATTTAACTATCTTGAGTAATTTTGTATCATCTGCAAATTTTACCACCTCACTCTGTACCCCTTTTTCCAGATGATTTATGAATCTGTTGAATAGGACTGGGCCCAGTACACCCCTCCCCCCCCCCGATGGACACTACTATTTACCTCTCTCCATTCTCATCTTTTATTCTTACCCTTTGTTTCCTATCTTTTAACTGAAATGCCTGGCAGAGCTTTCAGGATCATCTAAGGATCCTTAATTTACTTTAATGATAAACCTTTTGTTATCTTAATCACACTCAAGCTGTTGCAGTTAAGAGCTCCATCTGGGCTAGGATGAGTAGACTTCTTAATCGAAATGGGGAGGGGGAAGAGAAAAGATTAAATCAGCGGTTCTCAAACAACTCCTGACTGCGATCCCTTTTTGGTAATCTGATTCCTCTCGCGGCCCGGGGGTATGTCCGCCGAAAAGCCACCGAACTGAAAGCTTCCAGTGGCTTTCAGTTGGGTGGCTTTCCGGAGGACACAGCCCCGAGTTTGGCGCTTCCGCCGAAATGCCACCTCGTGACCCCTCTCGAATCGCGGTCGCGACCCCCAGTCTGAGAACCGCTGGACTAAATGGTACTCCTGAAACACTGCAGCCCAGCTAATTTAGAATCATTTCCAAACTAGATTTCTGCAGCTTTGCAAAGAATTTTCAAACAATGTCCCATCCACCACCTTGCACAGTTGATGGATCACAGCTTTGTTTTTCTAAACCATTTGTGACAGGGCCTGATTCAGTAGGAGACTTATTGAATGAGATCAGGCATATGCTTAACTTCAATGGGAATACTCATGTGCGTAAAGCAAAGGGCATTCTTACTTACCTGCAGAATCAGGCCTAGGAAGATAATAATGAATAACTTCATTATCTCTGCCATTCTCTAAACAGTAGCTAGAAGCTAGAAGCTAGTAGCTTTTTTTTTTTTTTTAAATGACAAACATTCCCATTTATTTTTAATCTGTTTGGTTCAAAGATTCCTCTTGCAATGTCCCTTAAGGAAGTGATCTATACATCTCTTGTATTTCCCATTAGTATGGGGAGGTGGCACACTCTATTTACGGACTTCCTTGTATTTTCTCTCCAGTGATGTCATACTGGACAGGCTTGGAAATGACTTGGCTCCTCTACAGCAGTGAGCCGAAGAAAAGGTTTGCAGCCTCAAATGCATTCTTTCTATTATTGACTACATTGAGTCCAAGACTGGAGAACATCACAGAAGACATGCGCACTTTGACCCTAAACGCAGATGGGCTTTCCAGCTTTCCACGTGCTTCCAGGACAATGAGTTTAAACTTATGTTTTCCATATGCAAAGAGCAAAACTTGGATGTTCTCAGTGACTTTAAGATAGATTAAGGAAAAACAAAGAATGCGCACATAGAGAATCCCTGTTGTTAGGACTACGGTAAACTCACTGGGACTTTTTACATGCTTAAAGTTATGTACATGCATAAGGTTTAGATTCCAAACCAGCTGACTCAACTTGCAAATGAAGTAGCTAGATACTTGAATGTGCATCATTCACAGGTGCAATTAATTGTACCCACAATTTGGTGCCTGCAGTTAGCTGCAGAGAAAACATTTGCTGTACATAAAAGAACACCTGCAGTTCCAGAGGCTGGTTTGAGACCCACCTAAAAATCAGATCCAAAATAAGGTAACAAATGAAATATACAAAAGCTCCAAGTGACAAACACAATGGGTTTGATTCTGAGCTCACAAATGCTTGTTTAAATCAGGTTTGATTCCAGTGAAATTGTAGAGTTGCCGGTATAAAAATGGTGCCACAGGAGAATCAGACACTCACATGCAAGAATCTTTTATGCTGAAAATCCTACCACTTTCCTCCACAAAATTCTTTTTTCCCCGCTCCTAAAGGTAATCCCTGGTGCTGAATACAGAATAGGAGTTTCTGATGACAAAAGGGGGGAAAAACCACCCTGAAAACAGTACACTCATCTAACAATGCTTCCTTTTCCATCAGACTGTCATTTGAAATGCCAAAAAATGTTCAAAGCTGAAAATGAGATGAGAGGAAGCTTAGAGAGGTTCATTACTCCTGAAGATGAGATATATGATCAGAACACAAGATAGCGAGGTAGCATCATCAACAGATGTTTGGAGGGCTCAAGCATACAAATGGGCCCTGCCAAGTCTCCCCTGATAGGGGCTGCTATCTAATAAGGAGCTTTTTAACTTTGCCACAAAACATGGAAGAACTTTTAGAGAGGCGAGATGAAAGAAAAACGGAATGGGACCGAGGCTTTCTATTATTAAAGCGAGCACAGGGCTTAGTGTAATGCTGCTCTTTAAAAGTTGCTCAAAACCAAAAATGAGAAGAGTGGAGCGGGAAAAGGCTCATTATGCTTGAAACATGAGATTTCTAGAATGATTAGATGACTTGATGGGCAAGACAGCCTTTTAGATAGGTGGGGCGAACGCAGACATGTGCAGAGGTGACCTCAGTCCTCTGGGGCTGAAAGTCACTTATAGAATAAAACTAGCACAAATACCCGGCATTGCTCGGGTCTGTTGGGGGGGGGGGAGGGAGAGAGCTGAGCGAGTGCGGGGTCCGTTGGAGGAGGGGAGGGGGGAGAGAGCTGAGCGAGTGGGGGGGCGTTGGAGGGGGGAGGGGGAGAGCTGAGCGAGTGGGGGGGCATTGGAGGGGGGAGAGAGCTGAGCGAGTGCAGGGGCCGTTGGAGGGGGGAGGGGGCAGAGAGCTGAGTGAGTGCGGGGTCCATTGGAGAGGGGAGGGGGGGAGAGAGCTGAGCGAGTGCGGAGGCTGTTGGAGGGGGGAGAGAGCTGAGCGAGTGCGGGGTCCGTTGGAGGGGGGTACTATTACATCATAACTATGTCACAGAGAACAGCAGCTGCCCAGCCGATGTTAATGGGCTTCAAAGAATTTCACCCCTAGGGGGCGTCAGAGGTGAGATTTGAAAAAATTTCGATTCTTACCCTGATTAGGACCCTAAAGCCTATAACAGTACCAAATTTCAAGTCTCTAGTTCAAACGGTGTGGAAGGAGTAAGGGAACGTACATACACGCATGCATACACCATTTGACTTTTATATATATAGATAGATAAGGGTTTACTACAGATCTCTGGTACTTCTGTCACCCACATTACCACAAAATCCAAGCACCTCACAGCCTTCCTCCTCACACCACCGTGAGGTAGGGAAGTGCAATTGGGGAATCGAGGCATAAAGATACTGGGTGGCTTAGCCTAAGGGAGTCATTGGCAGACCAGGGAATTGATCCCAAGGCTCGCTCCCTATCCACTAGACTATCCTGCCTCAGAATTTGAGGCTTCTAAAGACAACTCCAGAGCATCACAGAAATTACAGAAGGAGGGCCAATTCCTGCACAGGTGTAAATCAGCATAGCATCATCGAGTCAATATGGTTGAGGACCTGGCTGAAAATATACCTAGTGATCATATAGTCCATCCCCTTGCAATGCGGGCTTGTTCCCTAGAGCAGTGCTTCTCAACGACTGGTCTGTGGACCAGCACCGGTCCTTAAGATCTCCCTGGCACAGTTTAGCAAGGCAGCAAGCATGTTCCTGGTATCGGAAAGGTTGAGAAACACCGCCCTATAGTATATCTTTCTAATGCTTTGTCTAGTCTCCTGCCTCAAACAACTCCAGTGACTGCGTCTATAAAAAAGTTGTCCATAAAAATCATACTCAGAAGCAGACCTTAAGACAAAATAATCATAATGATCTTTGTGAGCCTCAAAAATAATTGGTATATTGTTCTGAGATAGGCCAGTCAAATGGCATTTTTTGATCAACTGGAGTTCAAGTGTCACATTATGCCCCATTGATATCAAAACTCCATTGATGTAAGTAAAAACAAAACCGCAAGGCTTGGAAAGGGATTCAAACATATGAAGGCGGATGGCAGAAGTCTTGGGAAAAACATTTGCAGGGCGGCTAGAAGCAGCTTTACATGGTGAGTCTGGAGCTGTCAAAAATCTGAGTTGTCAGGATAATTGAAGAAAAGCAATTTCCTAAAGAGTAATGAGCCACAGAGATGGAAATGTATTTCTTCGGCTCTGGAAACAGGATATACGGAATTATCACATAGCGAGGGGTCCCAGTGAGACATTTTGACATACGTCACTCAGGCATTGCATCCTCCTTGGGATATAAAGTGATGATGGAGAATAAGAATAAAGGCAAATGATGAAATGGGAAGATGAAAGGTGTGTGCATAGGAATGCTCAGCATTATATGGGACTTGCAGCCCAGAAAACATAACAGACAACTCGGATGAAATGTGTAAGCCTCCACTTGAACAGTATCGAGCAAGAATCAAACCCAACATAAAACCACAAATATAGAAAAGGAAACACACAAAAAAGAAACTTCCCTTTAAAAAGTAATGAAGATATCCCATTTCCCTGCTCCTCTTTCCTTATCTCATGCTGTTTGGCCACCACCAGTTCTGTATGAATTAGTATATACGCACACTGGAGCGAATATTACACAAAGTCCTTTTTATTTCTGAAAAGGCCAAAGGATCATCAGAACTCAATGAATGGGCCAGCTCCTCCGCTGGTGGAGAGCAGCATAGCTCTGTTTAAATCACCAGCAGAGGATCTGGTGTTCTGTTTACCTGTTCTGGGGATAAAAGAGAGAACCTCATTCACCGCTGTTGGCAAACTGGCACCTTTCACAGAAATTGCAGACAAAAAACCATAAATTTACAATGCAAGCATCACACAATAATCTCTCTTTTAAGTAATTTTCCCATGGTAAACTGAAGCCTGTGAAAACATTTTCCTCTGTATAAAGATGACAAGGAAAATAATCAAAGAAAAATGTCCAAAACTAAAAATAAAATAGGACTTACTGATTTTCTAGGCCTGGACGAGAGATAAAACAGAATATTTCAAGTTCAGAAGATCGATGTGGCTTGTTTTGGTGTGTATAGTCCTTATATCAAGTAACACATTCCACTGCAAATCAAGCCATGAATAGCTGATGAGAAATGCAAGAGGCAGAGGGGAAACTAGACTGAATTATGAATCATGTGAAAGAATACATTTATTTTTATGGTACTGAAGGATTTATAACGGAGGTAAGCGTATGCAAAAAAAATAGAGGATGGGTTTTTTTTTATGGGTTTTGCTTGATTTAAGAATTATGCAACACACGTCATATTCCAATTGCGGGACTATAAAGTAATATTAACGTGAAATGGCATTGAAAGAGCATGACTGTGATCCTTTAGATTAGAACATAAAATCTAGACCTGGGGGGGATAGACGTAACTGGAGGGTCAGCAGCTTCATAGCACGTGCTGGGCAAATTGAAGTCAGATGGGGTTGACTGAATGCCTGGAGGATGAACCAGATAGTACCGTTTAAGAATAGTCATTTGGATCACTGACAGCAGCAAAGTGAAACCTTGGGCCACATGAGATAAGTAGCTCATCTCAGTCCAGGGCCTAAAGGACAAATTACCCACATAATGGAAAACAACAGAACAATAGGGACTAACAAGACTGCTGTCTTTTTAAAATATCTTATGGGAAGCAGTATCTGATAGAGTGCTAAAGAGATCACAGCTATAGGATAGGTAATTGCCACTGGTAGCCATATTTGCAAGGCACGCATAATTCTGTAGAAGATTTGCTTAGGTTTCACTCTGGAGGTCAGGAAGAGATTGAAAAATAATGTTAATGAGCAAGAATTTTCCCCTCTAACTGATCCAAAGTGATCTGCTTTCACATACATTCTGGCTCCTAGGTGTTGATATATAAAACAGCTGCTTCATGGAATAATTCTGCAGCTCTAAAGACAAATTTTCCTCTCGGTTACGCCAGTGTAAATCAGGAGGAATTCCACTGACCGCCAAGGAAGGCTGGATTTATGTAAGTATAACTGAGATTTGGCTCATGGCTTGTAGTGCAGGAACATTTCCCTTGCTTTCTAAGGAATCTGTCAGAATCCATGGGCAAAAGGTCATTTGGAATGAGAGACTTGTGGTAGATTTACATTACAAACTTGCATTGGTGCAGCTGCATCGCTTCTGGGGAAGACATTCTAAGGTGACAGGTGAGAGCTACCAGGAGAAGCTCTCCCACCAACATAGTGCTGTCTACAGGGTAGGTTAAGGTTGGTAGAACTATGTTGCTGAGGGGTGTGGATTTTCAACACCCCCTCCCCCCCCACCCCGAGTGATGAAGTGTGTACTGTAGCCCTGGTCCACGTACGTTTGCACACTTGTGTAACTCAGAAGGAACTCCACTGAAGTACAGTAAATGGCACGCCCACGTAAATACTAGTGTGAGCAAGAGGAGAATCAGGCTTGATGGAGTTGAAACCCAAGAAATTTAAGGAGAGGAGAAGGAAAACTATTTTATCTCTTCACTTCTGTTTTTGCCTGTCAGCCCCCCTGTGATGTTAATGGCAACCATGAAAATAAAATAAAAATGCTATGATGTGTGTGTGTGGGGGGGAAAGATATTTAAAAAGGCATTTTAAAGGCGAGAGGCCGGAGATGAGAACACAAGAGCAATAAGGAAGCGACATGGTTGACTCCATTAAGAGAATGTTAGGCTACGTCTACACTGTGGACCTTACAATGGCATAGCTGTACCGCTGCAACAGTGACGCTGTGAGCTCTCCCCTGTAGCCGCTCTCGTCAGCATAATTAACCCCCCCTCCCCCAATGAGCTTCTCCCATCAATCCAGAACTGTCCACACCGGCGCTTTGGTTGATGAAACTTAGGTCAGGGGATTTTTTTTTTCCACATCCCTTGTCAGCAAAACTTTTGTCGGTCAGAGTGCTAGTGTAGACAAAGCCTTAGACCTCAGTGGTTTCTACAAGAAAATCTATTGCACCTAAGCAGTTTAATTGCATCAAAGTGGCTGGTGTGGAAGAAACAAGCGCTCTCACCGTTTTAAGTCAAGTGTCTTTCCTGACTCCAAGCACTCAGCGAGACAGAAAGCGCTCTTTGCTAAAGCAGCCATGTCAAATGTATGCAAAATTGCTAGTAGAAAAATTTTAGAAGAGATACTTGGCTAATGCTAATATGTGTTATTCCATTGACTCAAACAGCTGATCTGAACTTCTGCGGCAAGAAACTGGTGGGGGAGAAACCTAGGTGACCTGGTCCCAGCTCTGCTATTGGGTTTCTGGGTGACCTCAGGAAAGCCATTTTAACCTATGACTCAGTTTCCCCATGTGGGGCTAAAGATCCTGAGGTCTGTAAAGAACCTACTGATGAGAAGTGCTACATAAGAACCTGGTATTATTATTACTGTATCAGGCCTGCCCCAAATCCCTTAGAACAGCCTGGTAGTCTACAGGAGAAACTGGCTAGATGGATTCTAGCATATCCAGCTGACCAGTGTGACAGAGGCTGGGAGGTTGTCATGGTCTGCGTGTCCATTGGCATGTTTGTACAAATTCTTCAAATATTTAGTAAGAAGGCACATGAGGGGGGACCCAGGGCTGATTTCAGGCCAAACAGAGGCACATACTGGGCCTGATTCTGATCCCCTTTACACTGGTGTAAATCAGGAGAAAGTCTACTGAAGTGACACCAGTATAAAGGAGAGGCAAATCAGACTCACTGACCTAAGACTAAACGTCTGCGGGGTATGGGCCACTTCCTCAGCTGGTGGGAATCGACATATTTACATCAGCGGGGGCTGCAGCACTACAGATGTGTGGGAGGGTTACATCATTTCCCCTGCATTAGCTGGGATTTGGCTCCAGGCATACATTAATGCACACCACCGCTTTCCTGATGTTCATCCATACTGACAAAGCCATGAATGGAAGAAATATGCAGCCTGAAAATGCTCCAATGCAGTCCGAGCATAAAGAAGGAAAAACACCAAGTAACGACAGTGAACAGGAAAACACAAGTCAGATAAATCCTAGCAGCACTGACCATTTCATGGGAGCGTAACTTTCCACGTTTAGTTAAGACAGCAGCTGAGAGCTGGCTCCAGCAGGCCAAACAAGAATCGGATGGGAGTGCCAGCAGGAGAACGTATATCGTTGGCAAATGAGGATTTATTCAAACTCACTCAAGTTTTTAAGTCAAAGACAAATATTTTCAGCATGCAAGAGAAAAAATATTTTGCAGGAATAGCCAAAACTCATGTGAAATGTGAGGTCCAGTAGATAGGCATTGGACTAGGACCCAGGAGAGGTGAGTTCTACACCCAGCTCCACCAGTGAGCTATGGTGGGGGGGCCCAGACTGGTGATGCCCCCTTGTGGCCCAACCAGGCACTACTCGCCCAGCCGCGGCATCTCTGACAGTTGCTGATCACCTCTCACAGGGTCCAGTGCCACATTGCTTTAGCCCTCAGGCTGAGTCCCACCACTCCTGGGGTATTAAAGTCCAAAAATAAAGGAACACTTATGAGCTTCAAACCCAAGGTCACCTGAGGAGTCTTCAGCAGAATCCCATCCTTCTACTCTACTATTACTTTTGTTTTCTACCATGCAAATATTTGTAATAAAATAAATTTCAAGTGAGCACTCGACATTTTGTATTCTGTGTTGTAACTGAAATCAATATATTAGAAAATGTAAAAAACAGCCAAAATATTTAAATAAATGGTATTCTATTATTAACGGCACAATTAATCGTGATTACATTTTTAACCGCTTGACAGCCCTGCAAATAATGAACAAATTGAGAGGGCTCCAGCAGTGATGAGCATAATATCACAGTCTGCATAATTAAAACCATTGCCATGTCAACCGGGAGCATGCCGGCAGTCTCAAACAAGAAGTGAAGACCAAATGGGTGCAGAATCCACACTGCCCTACGCTCCCCTTTGGAGATAAACAGAGGAATTCATACCCCACACCGCCAAGCTTTCAGGCTGGCAACTTCCACAATAAAAAACAAACCAGACATCTCCAGGATGGACCTCATGCCAGGAAATGGGATGGTTAGATTAATATTTTTCAAAAAGGAACAACAAATCACACAACATTTAAGTCAGAGAGGACGTTTGCAAAGTGCTGTCTCCCCATGTGTGACAGGGGCTGATGTATTGTGAAGATGATTTAATTCTAAAATTCCTCACTGCAAGGCCATACTTTCTTATAAATCAATCCGTTCTACCCCTGACCATTTTTGATATTCTCTGAAGGGACTCGCCAGTCTCATCTTTCTAGCAGTGTGGTGTCCACATTGGCACCTGAAATTCCAGAGCCACTTCTCCCGGCTCCAAAAGGTCATGTCTGTGTGTGCAGCCCAGAACTCCACTGGCCTTGGCACACAGAAAATCTCCCCACTATCACCTTCCCCCTCATTAGGTCTCATTTTCAGCTGAGCAAGTTCCTCAGCATGAGCAGTTTCTGATATTCCCCAGCTGAATGTTTGCTTTTTTTCCCAAATTAAATCTGCTTTTGTTTTTTTATCTTCATGCCTGATCTTTCTAGATCCTTTTGTATCAGTAGATCCTTTTGCACACCACACTAACGTATAATTTATTTCAGGAAGCCAAGATGTTAAAGCGTGAACTAGTATCCTCCTCAATTGTGCACTATGACAATACAGTGCATAACTGTTACCATACAGGCGGTATCACTCATCAAGGTAACTCTTGGATTGCATTACAATCAGACACCAAGAAAAGCAGCTGTAATTATACTTTGTAGAATGCTTCAGGCACAGTTTATTAAAAAAAAATATCAAAGTACCGACATTAATCTCTACTCAGTTATTAACCTGCTCATCAGTACTATATTACCATAAAGATGTTTGATGGGAGATGAGTGTGTTTAGGGCATTCATGCTTTTCACCTGCAAGTCACAAATTCAAGTAATCAGTCAGCAATGACGGATATCAGCTGGAGGAAGGCACTATATGCTCCGGGATAAGAAAGGGAAGACTAGGAAAAGACATTACAGGAATAAAAATACTTACCGGATAGCAGAGAAGGAGCTGCAGCAGCTCCACTCTGCCAGATTGAAAGGATCAACCCCAGAAAGGCATGCTGGGACAAAAGCTCTCACAAGAGGACTAATTCTGCTCTAGGGAGTTAGTGGGGGCCAGGCAGTCACAAAGGAGGGTGCAGCTACTGTTTGCTGTCCACCGCCACATTTCACACCAGCTGATGGCTACTCAACGACCTCTCTCTGAAACAATCTGGGACCCGGCAGCCCTCATCCTACTGCAGAGCTCTCTACATCATGCGTGGCAGAAAATGACAATTAGCGTATATTAGTGATTCAAGTAATTACAACACAAACCCCTTTTGCATGGCCTCATCAAGTGCCTATATGTAGAAATCAAAAGTAACCCTTCTGAAGAACCAAATCATGAGTAACCCGTTTGTGTGGTTAAGCCTACTGTAACACAATTTTTAAAATTATAGATAGTGGAAAGCACTGGTAGTATGTAAACTCTAGTTCTATTCTATACAACCTCAGATTATACTTCAAATTATGGCTCAGTTACAAGGATCTTAAAAAAATAAATCCATTTTCTGGAATCTCTGCTCAGGAATTGGATAATCCTGAAACTGGAATCTGGAGTATACCCTAAGGTCCCAATTCTCATTTTTGAACTCTGAGTAACTCCACTGAAGTCAATGGAATTACAAATCAGTATAAAACTAGTGATAGCAGAATCAAATCCTAGATCTGTACCTACACAGGATACGTAGAAGTACAGTCATTCATCTATAGGAAACTGATCTATACTTAAAATTTTTATGGCCCCGGCAATACTGTATTCTGTAAAATAAAATAGCATTAATAGTCTCCACAAATTTACCAGTAACACCTTGGGAGGGGATTTCGCTATAGTAAACAAGGCTACTTCACAGCAAGATTTATTAATACATCCAAAAGAAAGAAAGAAAATCATTTTGTCACACTATATACAGATAATACATACAGTGTTTTATACACATATTACATCAGTTTTTACACAAGAAAAATATACATAAAAATGTAAACTTTTGTATACAAAAACCCTTAAACAAATTAAACAAGGACCAGATAACAAAAGGAGACCAATCTATTATCATTTCATTGATTTTTTTAAAATGGTAATACAGTACATTCATTGAGAATGAGGAACATGTGAGCTAACTCTTCCTATTTAAAGGGAAAGTACAAACCCCAACCTGGCTACCCACCCCTGGAATGCTGTCCTCAAGTGCTCCAGCACTTAAAAGCATTAGTGTAAGTTTCTATTGATACTTGGGACTGTATGTGAAATGACTATTCTTCTCAAGCATCCCCTATCCACCACATTCTTTAAAAGCAATGTATCTGCAGAAGCAAACTGGACAGGGCTTTTTTTGCATATTAGCTAGTCTTCTAGCTAATATGATAAGAGGATACAGCAGTGCAAGTTTGTATGTTCCCTTTAAGCAGTTAATGTATTTATTTGTGGGTTATTCCCCCTCCCCCCCACTGTATGGCATGTTAAACACATTTGTGTGTTGGGGGTGTGAACAATCAGAGGGGTGTAGAGACTGCTAGTCCTTGCTACCATGCAGTTATTTCAAAACCAGCTGTTTACACACTGTGATTCCCTGGCTTCAAAATTCACTGCCTCACACCTTTGCCTTCCCACTGCAACTTGTTTACATTTTAAACTTGAGTGACCAAACAATTGCTATGAGGCTCTTTGTCACAAGGCTGTTTCTGATATCAAGCGGCAATCAAGCAACCTTTTAAAATGACACAAACACCAACTTCTTTTGGACAGCCAGAAGCATTTCAACATTTCATAGTGTAACTTGCCTTCTTCTTCTCCAGTAAATCTAAATCAAGATATTTACCGCTAATTGTTCAAACAATATTTTTACTTGTATCCTTCATTTCTCCCTTATCTGTACAGAGACATGCTGTTTGGAGATGGGGGAAAAAATGACATGATGGTGAAGAAACAGCTGCAGAAATTCTTTGAAAAACCATAGTTCCTTCCGGCTGACGGCCTTTCATATTAACTAAATTAGAAGCTTGACTTCAAGCATCTTCATGAGAAATTCACCCTCTACATGCAATGAAAAGAGTAACCGAATAATAATGAGCTGACAAGGTGGGTGAGGTAATAACTTTTATTGGAACAACTTCTGTCGGTGAACAGACAAGCTTTTGAGCTTACATACAGTTCTTCTTCAGGTCCCCGGAAAAGTACTCACAGTACCACAGCTAAATAAAAGGGGAAACAGGTTGTTCAGCATAAGTAAATAACACATATTCAAGGACCATTCTAGGTGAAGTGGCCTGTTAACACCTCTCCATTAATGGAAAAGGAGAAAGCTGCAGGGTGGTGTTAGTTGATTAAAGTTTATTGTAAATCCATAAATGTCAGAACTCTATTGTCTCTATTCAGTCCATGATTTTTAGAGTCTAGCACAGTTATGAATTTAAACTCCCAGGCTCATCTCGTGCAGGTATCATTTGAGGATGAGGACTGAGAGGTCAGATAGGCAGTGATCACTTTGTGAATAGTGTTCACCCACAGGTACAATGATCTTTTTGTCTTTATTTTTCTGTGTGAATTCATCCAAGAGCATAGTGATTGTCTCATTTAACCTACATAGACGTTACTGGGGCATTAATGAAACAAGACAATCACTACGCTCTTGAATGAACTCACACACAAAACTGATACAAGACAAAAACACCCTATCACTGGTGGACGAACACTTTTCACAAAGCGCTCACTCTATAGTTGATCTCGGTCTTCATCCTCCAATGAAACCTGTAAAATGCCTTCAAATGACAAGCCTGGGAGTTTTTTAGATTTGTAGCTTAGTATAAACAACATATAACCCATTAACCTCCCCCTTCTTCCCACTTCCCCACATCCCCCATGACTGGAGGGGTTTTAATAGGCCACTTCACCTTGAGTGGTCCCTTGAAATATGTAACTACTTATGCTACACAATCTGTTCCATCTTGTAGTCAGCTGTGACACTTCGAGTAAGTTTACAAGACCTGAAGAAGAGATCTGTATAAACTCAAAATAGTTTCTCACACCACCAGAAGTTGCTCCAATTAAGGATACCACCTCATCCATCTTGTCTTTCTAATATCCTGGGACCAATATGGCTATGACGCTGGATATAATAATGAACTGACATTTTTCCTGCAAAGGTGGGAGAATATTAAAGCCTCCTTAGTGAAATCAATATTATTGAATGTATGAGGCAAACAATGCAAAAATATTTGTGTAGAGAAAGTCTGGAGGAGGAACATTTTAAGGAAAAAGTGAGTCTTTAGCAGTTTAATTGAACAGAAAGGAAAAAACCCTGATCACCATATGCCTCCACTTCAGAAAAACCAAAAGGAACAAAGAACACAAAAACTAGTGTCTTAATTTCTTTCTGATGCCTTTTTAAAAAAACTGCCATTCTTCATAAACAACCTCCTTCTAGTTAAAAGACTATTCAAATGGCTTTGGATATTTAAGAGTCTCCTTTTTAAATAAAATTATGATTATTTTCTGTTCATTATATATAAATGCAGTTTCAGTGAAAGTATTCCATAAGGGACAGCATTTTGCTAAATGTAAAAAATTGCCAACCAAAATTCACACATATACATGTGTATATGCAGTATATCTACACTCTATATACAGGATTTAATATGAATATGCATGAGTATATATCAGGAACCCATGAATGTGTTCTCCTTGTTTATGTAAATTGAAATACTGTGTGCAATATATATGTGTGTATATACACACACACACACACAGATATACCCATATACATGGCCCAACATACCTATGTATTACAGAAGTCTTCATGTGAAAGTGCAGATGGAACATTACTATAAGGTTACATTTTCCTATAAAATTGCCTAGAAGACAAAATTCCATAGCTGAATGGTGACAAAATAAATATTAAAAATATTGAACGCAATAAGACTTGAAAACAGAACTGGCAAAACTAAAATACTGGTTAGCCAGGAGCAGACTTAATTGTCACCTTCTGTTAAAGGTTATTGAATCCAGATTTAGCTTTAAAAGGTGAACTAAAATACTGTTTTAAAACAAGAAATAAAAAAAACTCTTTGAAAAAGCCAAATCATTTAATACATGAGTAGACAGAAGATATTAATTCAAATATCTGGAAGGGTAACTGATTTATTTTTTAAAGTTTCTTTAAGGCTGAATTTAGAGATCTGTGTTTCTTGAGACATTTGATGAAATCACCAATACCTAGAATAGAGCACAAAGCTGCATTCTCAGCATTGCTTTAAGCATGTGTGGATTCAGAACCCGGAACCCTCCTTTTGTCAGGAAAGTCAAAGGAAGGCAAGATTTTTTTTCACTATTTTGTTTTACAATTCTGAATTTTTAACTCAACATGCATTTGACTTAACATTCTGGGACACCGGACAGCTTTGAATATCATTTTCAACAAGTATTTCAGTTCACACTGCAAAACAAAATGACCACAGTCACATTGACATTCTGGATTTACATGACCGATCAGGAGAGCAATGTGTGCGCATGCAGGGTCCGATTCAGCTGTCACTGCAGTCAATCAGGATCTTTCTACTGAGTACAATGACAGCTGGATCAGGCTCTAAAGCTGACTTCTGATGGAAGTTAAATTTTGAAATGCTGGGGTAGGAGATTAGTTGGGATGAAGGTAATGGTGCAGAGCAGCAGAAGAGGTGAGTATTGGAAGTGGCCTCACAAAACATTAATATAGAAAAAACATAAACAAAAATGTACCAGGAAATTCCATCTTGAGGGTTCAGGTAACAAGATCAATAGTTACAACACTGAAGTCATAGCAATTTATGCCATCCAAATTCCTCACTGGAACTATAACAACTTCATTTGTCACATTTGCTTACTTATTAAACAGGCATTTTGTGAACATTATACATATTTGTATCTCTCTCTCTCACACACACACACTACATATTGTGTGTATGAGATATGTATGTACATTTCATGTATGTATATATAGATTTAGATGTGCTGCATTCATATGTATGTACTGTACATCATGAGGGCAATTCCACGTTCAGCAAAGTGCTACCCAGGTCTCATATAACATCTCTCTATACAGGTATACACAAGAGGGCTCTATTCTTACCCATATCTGCATAAAATTGTTTAAGCTGGTAACTCCCATTATGATCAACTAATGGGAGGAAAAGGCCTCAAACAACTTCTACCTCCTTGCCCTTCATTTGTAGGTGTATGTACAAGAAATATTTTTAAAAAAACATATAAATATATTTGACAGGCTGGGGATGCAAAAAAACCAAAAAAACCCTAGTTCAACAGCATAAAAAAGGTCTGGATTTGCAACTATTTTTTAAGGAAAAAGGTCGCGAAAACCAAATTACAAAATATCTGTAACACTGGAAGCTCTGTTCTAATAAACAGATTTTTAAAGTTTCAGAATTTTCATGATTCAAACTAACAGCAACAGAACATACATCATTTAGGATTTTATTCTCTCCAGCCTGGATGGTGTAATGATGACTATCCGGATGAGAAGGACAATAAGTAGGAATGTTCTGGGTTTCCTATGTCTCTCAGATAAGAACTCCCATACAGATATATCATTTCTCTCTCAAATTATGAATAAATTTAAATGCCCATAATTCAGTTTAGAATTCACAGCACAAATGAAACTCTCAGGATTGGAAGCAAATTTTGTTTTGTATACATTTGTAAGTCCCCAGCAGCAATGTTTTAGGTTGCATTTATAATACATAGGGAAACAAATCAGAGAACTTTAAAAATGAAACCCTTTAAAGAGAATGGAGACCAGTTAAAAATATATATATATATGAGCCATCTCCATACTTTTTAACTTGAAAACACAAGGACAACTGATTGACAACATATTCTAAGTCAGAGTATCAGAGATTCTGGTATTAACTTGAAAATGGACATTAATTCCTATATCTCACCACCCTAAATATAAATCTTCTCATTTCAAATTCTCTTTAAGAACCCAAACTCATCCCCCACCCCTTTATTAAGGCTGTCTTGGGAGCCTGGGATTTTCATGACATTTTAAGAGGGCTCAGTGCCATTCAATTAAAAAGAATAAAATCAACATGATATCAGAGTTAGCCTTATAACAGAAGACTATGTAGCAGAGAGAGTTTGGTTATTTTTACAATAGTGAGGACAGAGTAACCCCCTACTAAATAATCACATTTCTACAAGTACATTCCATCACCTCTCAACTACTTTTCTGCTTACAAAAACTATGACCTACGTACAGTATACACATTCATATCACACATACAACCCCCCCAATGCATATTTGTGTGTGTGTATATAATACATACATGCACACAAGCAGTCTAATTCTATTTATAAGTCACAGTGGGAAATCTTTTGCAAGGAAAGGAGGGGAGAAAGTTCCTGAATAAGACACTGTGGATTCCAAGATTGAATGTTTTGTCTTGTCAAATTCCAACTCACATAACTGGAAATAAATACATTTAAAAAAAAAAGTTCTTACAAACTTGGTTTGCAACTTCCAGCTACAGTAGTTGGATTTTTAATTTGATCTATTTACCCTGTAACTAAACATCTAATCAGGTACAAACCACAGATAAATTATTGCAGAATGTAACCCCCCTCAAAAAAGTTATAGGAGCAGTAAAATACGGGTTAACAAGAGATCTATGTTTTGTTGATGCAGGATACCATTTTATTTTTATATATCTGCAAGGTAGCAAAGAATAGCTGTACACCTTGACACGGCAAAGATCCAGTGTAAAAAGGTGCTTTACCAGTTTTTGTTTTTCCAAAAAAGCTTGTATATAATTTTATAGCTATTAAAAACACATATGCAACATAATTCATTACACTCAATACAGCTTTAGTATAAAACTTATAATTTATGAGGTGATGTTAATAGCATAAATTAATATACCTTTTCTCTTAAAATCTACAATAAGTATTCTGAAAGCTCGTTGGGGAAGGGTATCTTTAAATAAAAGTTTAAAGCTGAGCATGATGGAAAAAGATTCTGTATGTTGAATTTGAGATGAGCACCCCAAAAAGAGAAAAAGTCCCTAAGCCAGACACCTTGGACTACAAAACTGAACAAGATTTCTCTTTCGTGCGCTCTCATTTAGATGAAGCTCTACCTTAAATTATTATTTACTTTTAAAACTATTTACTTTTTATGTTAACTGCCCTTATTTCCACAAGGAATCCCTGAGACATACCCAAAACTGTACAGTGAAAATAATCACTGTTCAGAGAAACTGGTTCAACCCCTTCTAAATAGATGTAGATAACTTTGCGTGAGAACCAAACTGTCCATCACTTCAGAATAGATCTGTTTCCACTGGAACCAATTGTACTTTTTAAGACGAAGGTTAGAGAGTCATTTCAGGGTAAATCAGTCTACTCCGAAATATAAGCAATGGCATAGCAGTCAGCTGCATTAGAGCCATCTGCATCACAGTTAAAGTTTTCCAGGAGAGATTTGGGAGCATTACCTATCCAGAGTTTACTTCAGAGGGGACTGAAAGTGGGAAACACGTTAGTTTTACTAGACCAAGTTCAACTTATGTATCCAATTCATACACATACAATCTGCATATGTGTGGTCGTGTGTGTGTTCTGGGGACCGGGAAGGGGAGGGGGAATGAAGGATGCACTTTTCTACACTGAGTATATACAGTTTTAAAAATAAAAAGCCTATTTTTTTATCCTACTTGTTTTCAAATTGAATTCTACGAGCTAGGGAAGACAAAAAAAGGTGTCGTCTCAAGACTTCAGGCTACCTAGAAAAAAAGGAAAACTTCCAAATGCCACCTCCAAACCGCAATTCAAAGTCTGTTTCCTTCTTTCATGCTTCCACTACATATCCTCGTTCCATGATATTTGGAAAACTAGAGCATGAAAAACCACAATAAGGTGGGAGGGGAGTGGGGAACCAGAGAAATAACTGAATCACAACACAGCCCAACAGCGTTACAGATTTTATATACTTGCTTAGGAAAAACTCCTGAGAATCCAGTCATTTTCCCGATATAGAGACAGCCACCAGTGATCACAGAATTGCCTTTTGATATGTGGTTGCAGTCTGCTTTCTTCTATCAAGGAGTAGCTTTTTTTCCTCCCCCGACCTCTGTTCGTTCACACAAGCAGTATATTTTACTAATGTTTTTTACCTTTCGATAGAGCCAAAGTCCTTCATGAATCGATTTTGAAAAGACCTGGGTTAAATCCTAATGAATCTGAATTTTGTTTTTCTATTATCATAATCATCGTATTTTAGTGGGGTTTTTCTTGAGGGTATTTTATCAACTTTGATTTTTAAATAAGGCTAATTCCATAAGTTTTTCCAGGTAATTTTCTACTGGCAACTTCCTTTAAAATAAAAGGAACTCATGGGAAGAAAAGGATGCCATATAATGTTCCTGAGTATACAGAGCTCTCTCTCAATGACGATCACAGTTATATTCTCAGCAGCGAGCTCACAACTTACTGGTAACGCCATGTGTTGTGATATATGGTATTTTCATTTTACTCCATATTCTGTGAAGTAAATATTACACAATATTCTACTGCACCGTAGCTCTGGCTTCCAAACTTATATTAGGACTCCCAGAAACCTCTCCTAATAATGTTTTTTTAAACAATCAGATTATTTACTCATTATCAATCATACCGGATTTTAAATGATTGGCAATTTTAATGTCGGGGTGGTGGTGGAGAAGCGTGAAAAAAGATGGCGAAGAGAGTGGGAAAGAGGGGATGAATTCCCTGGGAAATAATCAGAGCAGCTCAGCTTACTGCAGCGCCACCTGCTATGCCCCCCGACGCTCTAGCGACACACGCAGGGGAGTGCAGCGTGGCTGCTCACACCCAGTCTACACTAACACAGGTGCCCAGACTAGCATGCCTGGGCCAATTTTGAAGTGAAGGCATGCTCTCAAAGGACTAATTTTCCTCTTCCTTGGTGAACTTAGTTTTCCAGCAGGGTAATTCAGAGGTCAGAGAAAGCTTTAACAAACTCAATTCTGTTCTGTGTTCCTGGTTCTTGCAGCCAGAGCCCTAGCTCTGGTAAATTAGCACAGCTTCAATTAAGCTGATACAGCCACGTTTATTTACGTCAGCTGAGAAGCGGACCTCTCAATGTCTAAATATTAGGATCATGACCTCCAAAGAAAGCAATTCACCAAGTCAGTAATATAGCTTTCAATGAAGCTACTATTTTTTTAAAGTTAGCTTCCTCTGCCCCCTCCCAGTGAAGAACAAACACACATTCAGGACAGCAAAAATATTTCTCTTGCGTTTGCACTTGCAATCTCATCTCCATTTGCTGACAGATTATAAGCTTCTCAAGGAGGGACCCTAGAAATGCTTACAAATGAGAACCTTAAATTGCTTAAGAAAACAGTCCTTTGTTTCATTAACCTATGGCATGAAATTGGAAAGTCCTTCTATTGCATAGTCCGGCGCGCAGAAGGTTAAGCAGAACTGCAGTACGTTATTTTTGAACAAACGTTCATTGTCAACATGTGCAAATACATAAGGCAATCAACAGAGGCAAGGAAACAAACACATGTCGTGACCAAAGGAAAGGTGGATGATGTTCAAAGGTGCTTCTCATAATATAGCAACTAGTAGAGCCAATGGACCAGCCTTTAATTTCACCCCCTTTTCCATTAAACAGCCAATGGAAGCTGATTCCGCTTACGCCACTGCTAAATTTTAGTAATAAACTGAATGGTCAAAGGAAATTCTCACAGTATGGAATATATATAATAACTGTAACTGCTTTATAAACCAGGCCAGCATCCTGCTGTCCCTCACTGGCCTCCATAAATTGTCCAAGAAAAGTTAATCTTTGTCAAGAGTGTAATCTCTGTCAATTCTTATGACTCTGTGCTAAGATGACTTGACATTACATTACTATTCAAAAGGACATTATTACTTATAAACTTCTCTGTCAAATGCCTTCTAAGTCTTTAAAACCCCAAATGTATATAAAGAACATAATTTTTAGTTATTAAACTAGGGTTATTCTGATCACATCATGTATAAAGTGACCCCGCAGATTCTGATCATTTCAACAAATGGACTGGAACTGCTACACTGACTCTTTGGTGAAAAGGTAATTAGTGCTAATTGCTGTATTATAGAAGATGCACCCTTTTTAAGACAGCATGAATGAGAACCGTATCAATGACAGCCCTAAGAACCAAGACAAATCCCACATGGAGCAAATAGATTTCCTGGCAGGAGAGAAGTGAAGTGTCTGGCTGCATAACCCCTTGTCCTTGGGTCCACTACTCTTCCCACAACATTATGGTGCTGATCCTACACTGAACTCTTTGCGGGCAGACTCCTGGTAAAGTCCGTGGGCTTTGTGTGGGTACAGGGATCCACCTGCATGGTGCTCGTTGCAGATTTAGGTCCTAAAATCAGAGCTAGGATGTAACTTCATCAAATTTATTAGATCAGTTATACTTCAATTAGATGCGGTGAAGCTGCAACTGGCAACAATCATGACCATTTCAAAGCTCTGTACTGGAAAGCAGATAGGGATTCCTTTTCGAATGCATGTCAAATGGAAAACTTTTTTAAAGTAGTGCAGCTTTTTTGCAAGCTCAATCTGCTCATGAAAAATGTTATGCAGCCAATGTTTAGGAAAAATCCACCAGAGATCCATAAAGCTGAGATCTCAACAGTGAGACTTATGAAGCTACCTTATAGGAATCTGACTTCAAATGGGAATTATGTACCTACAATCTCCTGGGCATCTTGGAAAATAAATTATCAGACTGAGGGCCAGATTCTGTTCTGAGTTACATTGGTGTAAATCTACAGTAACTCATCTGACTAAAAGAATTACACGGACGTAATTGAGAACAGAAACTGGGCCCCAGCGTTTTCTCTACTGGTAGGTAAAGGGAAGTGATGAACGTATGTGAAGAAGAGAACCGGCTGCTGTTCCATTAAAAATTTTGATGAGCACGAGAAATATTTCATGAATCAAAATCCTCAAACTAATCTGTAGAACATACTGTCACATGACATTTACTACTGGCAGATTTAACAATTGATCATTTACCGATTGGCAAACTAGTTCACCCTTCTTTTTCAATCAATCATCTCAATACACTAAAGATATATTAATACAATGGAAAATAATGCAAATCAAACATATGTCTCCTCACAAGCATGGGGGGGGGGGGGGAGGGAGGGAGAGAGGAGGAAGGAGAGAGAGGACAGAATAAAAATACCCCAATGTCTTATGCGCTTTTCCTCATTTCACAATATCAGTGGACATTCCTCAATCAGTGGAACAATACAGCGGGGTTTTGTTAAGGCTCATTTCAACTTTCGACAAGATTTGAAAACATTTTAATCAGTTACAGACCAATTTAGACCACACTTAAGAACACTGGGATTGATTATATTAAGCCCTGTTTAACCAAGTATGGGAATAAGGATTTCTCAGTATCGAAAACCGGAAAATAAATGTTTCCCCCTCCACCCACATATGCTTGCAATTTCAGCAAGGGATGTACCCATTTAAAAAGAAGGGAATGGCTACAACTAGTGGGATATAAACCCGAGACAGGCTGCACCTAGGAAGTTTGGATCCAGTTCTCAATCCCTACCCTCAGGAAGTCTGGGAGCAGAGGGTTTGGGCCCCATCACCACTCACAGACATATTTTGAGGGAAGATACATTATTCTCCACATACTAGGGAATAACTGAACTCAGTTGAATAACCCCTTGTTCAAATAAATTGTTAATCCTCTTATAATGAAACTGCCTTCAACATGAGGAGAGAAAGATTTGCTTTGTTTTTTCATCTTCTCTCATATGCATCTTAGAAGCAAACCAAACAGTGGAGACTTTTTATAGCCATCAGATAGGCATTATTTTCATATAGTGGCTAGTTAGAGCCTTATAAAGTCACAATTTTCTCAAGCACAGTCCCTTTTTTTGGGAAGGGAAGGGAAGGGAGGGAGAAAAGGGAGATTAAATGATTCAAGCAAACTCCTTGTGATTTTGTTGTTATTCTTTAGGGAAGAAACAGATACCAGAGGAAGCCACTGCCTTTATAAGGAGCTGAAATTATGACCAAGGAGACTTGAAACTATTTTCAGCAAACAGGCAATAAAAGCAACAAGGTGTTGTGGATAGAAGGAATTTCCCTATTTTGCTTAAGTAAGTTTGGTTTCGGTTAGTGATAACCACAAATACGTACCCGCCGGTTCCCACATACATTCAGCTTCACACACAGCATCAGTCTCACAAGTGTCTCAAAACTGTACGGTTTCTAGTACAAAATCACTATTATTATAGGAAGAGCCTCAGCAGCAACAGATAGTTTGAGAAAATCGGTTATTTTAAATTTACCAAAGGGGCCTGATGTAGATTTGTTCAAATGGGTAGCATAGGGATACATACCAGTAGAATTCTTCCAGTTTCAGCTAGGAAACATCTGCTGTGCAGAGTTCTGGACAAAGCCACATTTGAAAAGGCAATGCCTCAGTAATTCAGCACCGGTGGGAATTCTGCATGAGTCTTGACTAGATCATTATTTATTCCAATCTTTCCATTTTCTTCTCTTTTCACCCTGGGCTAACCTTTGAAACAGCAAAAACCCTCAGTGGCCTTGGCAAACAGGTAAAACCTATTTGCCCTAGTCAGTCAAACCCCTCTCTGCTCAATGAACCTAAAATAAAGAAAATAAATCAGCATTCAGTAGGAACAGTGACCAATTTCGGAAGGGGACACAACTTCTGTTGTCTTAGCAGCAGATGACAAGGAGCTGCTGCTCCCCCAAACACACACACGTCCACAGAGGAGGTCAAAAGGCTATTTTTAAGGAGTTGTCAAATGGATAATTGAACCATGGTCTTGAGTGCTTCAGTGCACCATTACCAAACCCGAGTGTGGAGCCAACTTTCCATGCACAGGTGCTACTTTAAAAAAAAATTAAAACCAACAGACTATAAAAACTTCCTACATGACATGCTAATGGGATGGAAAGCACTGATCTGAACCCTAGGAAACAGTAACGTGCATTGGTGATTTGAGGTATCGTCCCATTTCTAGGTCTTACTGCTAAGGTCAATTACATCCAGTAACTGTGCTGTATCCTTCAGGAAATTACTGGGGGATGGTGAACCTGCCGGTAATAAATGAGCACCAGTGCGTAAAGAGCACATGTGGACACTAGAGCGAGGTTCACTGAGGGGGCCACCCTGGTCTGTACGGAAGCGGGAGGTTTATTTTTAAACCTCCTCTTTTTTTAAAACAAAACCAAAGAATCCTCTTCAAAGGAAGGGGAGGACAATAAAGAGGAAAAAGAAGATAGAAAACACAGGGTCCCCATCTGCCTGCGGATCTACAGACAGATCAGCTCAGTTAGAGGTGGTGAAGGGAGCAGATGCATTATTGGTACTAGTAGCTGTGGCACCTGTTACTGTGAAGCCTGTGGGAGGAGCTATGGAGCTGTGGCTAGGCTGCAGGTCCTTAGGAATGCCACTGTGGGAACTCAGCTGATGGCCAAAGGCTGCGCTGAACTGAGGGAGTTGCTGCTTGGGGGAAGTGGAGGCCATTAGTTCAGCAGAGGCAGGACCCATGCCACTAAAACTGGTCTGCGGTAACCCCGGCAGCACACTGGAGCTGTTGGGGGTCACAGTGGCGAAGGCAGGCTGGGTGGTCTCTGAGTGCGAGGTGGTAGGTGGTGTGGACAGGGAGGTGGAAAGAAGGTGTCCATCGGCACCAAGAAGGTTGCTAAACGGAGAGGGGTCGCCAAGATTGACAGGGAGATTTCCCCAGTGAGTTCTGGGGTTCACCACCCCGCTAAGTGGCACCTCCAGCTGCGGCGGGAGCAAGTGCTGTGCCATGATGGGCATCTCTGCCGAGAAGGTAGCTGCCAAGGTATCGCCAGAATAGGACGTGGCATGGGGGGATGTGATATGGTCGCTGTAGGGAGACGGCACATGCTCACTATCGTAATGGCTTCCATGGGGTGAGGAGTGCGAATGGTCACTGCTGTATTGCTGTCGTGAGGTGATTAGGTCATCTGCCTTGCTCAGCAGCTGGGCAGAGTGTGGCCTCTGGGAGGCATGGCTGCCATCATGAAGTCCATGAAACTGTCCTGGGAAGGCTCTCTCCCCAAGTCCACTCTGGCTTATCAGAGTGGCAGAAGTAAGGCCGACGGTGGCTGGGGCAGAGAATTGCCCCTGGATCTGCCCTGCCAGGGGCGTAGGTGGGTTAGACAAGGTAGCAGAACGGAGCAAGTTCTCATCCAGCTCCAGACTGGAGAAATTATCATGTACTATACGCCCATTCAACAGCTCCCCCAGGTCCGTGTTAACCTCTCTGCTCAAGGACTGCATTCCTGGAGCTCCAGCCCCTGTGGTGAACACCCCTATCCCTCTATCTGATAGCTCCTGAACTGGCACACCGTCTGTCTGTGTAAGTACTCCAATGGTACTCAGGCACTCAAGAGAAGTTACAGCCTGCAGAGCCCGTTCCAGTTCCTCTGCCTCTTCTGTTGTAGGAAGGAGGTCTCCAT
The DNA here is from genome assembly GCA_032164245.1 of Sternotherus odoratus. Taxonomy (NCBI): domain Eukaryota; kingdom Metazoa; phylum Chordata; order Testudines; family Kinosternidae; genus Sternotherus; species Sternotherus odoratus. Next base: position 13,375,306 of record JAVMKO010000011.1, on the reverse strand, counting down.
TTTTACCTGCAGAAACAGGAACAATGGAAGTTAGTTTGCTTTCCAGAGATACGCCTCACATGGTGGCTCTAGGAATACAACTATCCAAAAGGTTCAATAGGATTCTACCAGAAAATTGTAGCAAACTCCCAGAATGGCTCGTGATATGACTGAAAAAAAGAAATTCACATTTCCTTTCCAACAGCATTTTTTTCAGTATAAATACAAAATAATGAGCCTCAAACATTTGCTGGATTTACTTTAGCCTATAAAACAGGGGTGGCCAAACTGCTGCTTGCGAGCCACATGCGGCTCTTTCACAGTTAAAGTGGGGCTCACAGAGCCCCCCATACCCTCCCATTCTCCATCTACCAGACTAGAATGGGGGAGCTTGGGGCTTCTGCCCTGTGGCAGGTTGGTGGGGCTAGGGGCTTCAGCCCTGAGGGGCGGGAATCCAGGGGCTTCAGCCCTGAGGGAGGTGCCTGCCAGGGCTCAGGGCTTTCAGCCCCGTTCGTGATGAAGCCCCAAGCACTGGCAGGTGCCTCTCGCACGGCTGAAGCCCTGAATCCCACTACCCTGCCATGGGGTAGGAGCCCCAAGCAAGCGCACTCGGCTCTCAAACTTCAGAAGATTATCGTATGTAGCTCGGAGGACCTCAGAGTTTGGCCACCCTACTATAAAATCTTTTCAAAGTGTAATGCCACATAGTACTAAGATCAGTCTACAAAGTCCATTTTGCTTGTTATGTTAAAACAACAACTTAAAATTTTGGATGGTTTTCTAAAAGCTGTGTTCTACAAATTAATTCAGGGAAGTTCTATGGCCTGTGTCAAACAGGAGGCCAGACTGTATGAACATAATGGTCCCTTGTGGCCCTAGAGTCTATGAATAACCTAAATTATATTAAAATGCCAAACTCTGATATCACGTCAGCTCAGAAAAGTGACAACAAGCTCAGCAAGAGGTTTCTAAAATTCCTGGCTGTTCTATTCCAAGTCTTTTTCCACCGTTAGTGGGCGCTGAAGTCAAACGCAAAGAAATTCAGGTTTATTTCAGTTCATAAGAAAGTTCTTTTTTTAAAAAAAATTTCTGTTTTCCTTTGATAAAAAGACAGACCTTGATAAAATAGGGCTGTAATCCTAGTCACAAAATGATCTCTTACTGAGAATTTTTGATTAAATTGCAATGGTCAGTGACATGAAGAAGAGCAGAAAATCAATTATTAAAATGTTAAATCAATCAGGACTTCCGTAGCACTAAGTATACAAACATGCAAATAATTACACACACGTGTCTTCTAAAACATGCTCTTCTTAGAGGTCATGTATAAGCAGTGGGTTGAATGTACGTTCTTTGTCTAATAGTTCTCTTCCCTGCAAGAAAGCATGTGAACCCTCAAATGAACATTTTAGACTGTTCACTTCCTCACCTCACTATTTATATTAACTTTCACATAAATTAAAACAAAAATGTACCTTCAAAGAAATCAAAATCTTGCAAGTCATCAGGCAGCCGTGGTAGGACATCAGAGAAGTCCTCCTGATTCAATTCCAAATCATGTGGAATGTCTGTAATTTCATTGGCAATGTCATCGGGCAGCTCATCTGTACTCAGCTCCGGTGTGGAGGGGCTCCTGGAGAGAGAGTGTGATCACTCACACTATGAAATCCTGACTTCTCACTACTGCAGCATACTTTACAGAGGGTCTATTTCAGTCTCTGCTCTCTTCCCCTCCCCTGCCCTTTTTCGTCTTTTAAATCAACAAGTGGAAAGAATGCCTTTCATTTAAAAACTCTCCAATTTGTTCTACTAATGACACTTCTAAGTTGTGCATCAGCAATAAAACATTTTATCTGTTTAATTGAACCTTTGTAGAAAACGGAAGTTAACATTTTCCAATTCTTCTTTTCAGCAATGACAGAGATACAAGACACCTGAAGATGTTCATTCCACTTCAAATGCCTAAAAAATTTGGAAGGTCAAAATATTAAGTGGTGGGCAAAAGAAAAAGGAAAATTTGCCCTTCCTTGTCTATATTTAGCAGATCTAATTAAGCCCATAAAATTGGACACTAGGTGTGTCCAGTTTTCATTTAGCCGCAGTCTGTACGGCGTACTGACTCTGCCATCTTTTCCTATATTTAATTTTTTAATTGGAAAGCTAAAATGAATAGAACGAGACGCCACTGGCACTGACCGTATGTGGGAGATCTCCACTGGCAGTGAGATGCTGGTGGGCATGCTGAGGTTCCCTTGGGGTACCGCAGGAGGAATAGGTTTCTGGGGCCTACGTGGTCCCCTCCTTCTCTTCTTCTTGTGTTTTTTGGTAAGTGCAGGTGGCTTTGTTTTTTTCCTGGGTTTCCTCTGCTGCTGGTGCTGAACTTTACGGGAGCTGTCCCCTCTCAAGAAATTATCCTTTTGGAGAAAGAAAGAAGGAAGGGACACATTAGGATCCAATGCAACTTTCTTTTCTTGCTATTCCAAAACACTGAGACATAAGGTGAGTGAAGAGAGGAGCTTTCTAACTGCCAGCCTGCAAATCTAAGCATGGATAGGAAAGCCAGGTTGCTTCCTGTGCCCTTCCTGCATCACCACTGAGAACGACGAGCATGTACGTTACTTAGTTACACATGTGCAACCTCTCTGGAGGCAAATGGGGCTGCATAGGTTTAATCGAGGGCACGTTCCGGGATAGTTTATTACTGGTAATAATGAGTGAGAAAGAACGAACCCAGCTGAATTCTCTGACTGGGTTTGCAGAGCTGGCAGTCAGAAAAAAATCCCAGGCTATTTGCATCACCGAGGTACAGCAAATATGGAAGCCCACGGTGTCATTTGTAATGACTGTGTCAGAGTAGAACCACGGCTTAATGCAAGTAAAGTCCAAAGTAAAAGATTTGGAACACCCCAGGTAAGTATTAAAAGAATGAACAATATTGGGGTGACCTGGTGGCAAAGGTTTGTGCAGCTAGGTGTAAACCAGAGTTCTAGTCACGTTCCCATTGCTGTAAAGGGCCGAGACCACTGTGCTGTAGGACTGAGAATTGGCAGGGGACGCAGGTGCACAGCTGCAGGGTCTTGTACTCTTGAAGAGCAACCCACTGGCCAAATACAAAATGAGCGCCATTTAATAGGCTCTGAAGCAAGTTGGACTCAGTCTTCCATTCTGATTATGACAGTTGTGACACAGGGCTTTGATGTGCCAAGCAAAGGAAAAAAGGGGGTACAATCTTCAGGCCTCTGATAGGGACACTGAGGATTTACCTGGAGAGAGAAAGGAAAAAAAAAACCTGGATTAAAACTTTAAGGGAAAGGTGACCCAAAAATATTTTTGAAAAAAATGAAATGACAGGAATTAAGAGGCATCGGGCACATAAATTATCCTAAAAACTGCTTTTGGGTGAGGTAGGTGGAGATCAGAAAAATCGAGGATATTTGTTTCACATTCCATTAGTTCCCAGACTGTTATAATGCTCCAGAATACACCAAGCTGCAAGGTCACAGCTACTGTGATACCACAATCATAGGCAACCCTAGATATATATATTCCCATTGCTATATATATATATCTATATATATCTATATATATATCTATATATATATATATATCTATATATATATATCTATATATATAGATATATATATATATACCGTATATACTCGAGTATAGGCCGACCCGAATATAAGCCGATGCACCTAATTTTAGCACAAAAACCGGTAAAAGTTATTGACTCGAGTATAAGCCGAGTCCCCCCTGCCGAGGTTCCCCCTGCCGAGTTCCCCCTGCCGAGGTTCCCCCTTCCCCGCCGCGGGCGGGCTGCCGAGGTTCCCCCCTGCCGAGGTTCCCCCTTCCCCGCCGCGGGCGGGCTCCCGGCAGGGACAGGACGGGTCGCGCCCGCAATGGCCGGGGCTCCCCCCGTGACAGGCCGCGGCACGGAGCCGCCGGGCCCAACCGCCCCGGGATCCTCCCGAGCCAGCCCTGCTACCGCGCAGCGGGGGCCGTTCCCCCCCCCCCCCAGCCCGCCGCCCGGGCCGGGCCCTGCACTCACCCCTCCCCGGGGGGGAACGGCCCCCGCTGCGCGGTAGCAGGGCTGGCTCGGGAGGATCCCGGGGCGGTTGGGCCCGGCGGCTCCGTGCCGCGGCCTGTCACGGGGGGAGCCCCGGCCATTGCGGGCGCGACCCGTCCTGTCCCTGCCGGGAGCCCGCCCGCAGCAGGGAGGGGGGAACCGGGACGCTCCCGGCAGCCCGCCCGCGCGGCGGGGACGGGAGAGCGAGGCTTTTTTTTTTTTTTTTTTTTTTTACCGGGTTGACTCGAGTATAAGCCGAGGAGGCTTTTTTCAGCCCAAAAAGTGGGCTGAAAAACTCGGCTTATACTCGAGTATATACGGTATATATATATACCATTTGACATATATATCTATATCTATCTATCTATAGATATAGATATATCTATAGATATATATGTCAAATGGTGTATGTGTGTATGTACCCTGTTTCCCCGAAAGTAAGACATCCCCCGAAAATAAGACGTACTTCCAGTTTTGCCTCTCGCTGTAATATAATGTAATGTAATTTTGGGAGCAAAAATTAATATAAGACACTGTCTTATTTTCGGGGAAACACGGTATGCGTGTATGTACATTCCCTTACTCCTTCCACACCGTTTGAGCTAGAGACTTGAAATTTGGTACAGTTAGAGGTCTTAGGGTCCTAATCAGGGTAAGAGTTGAAATTTTTTGAAATCTCACCTCTGACACCCCCCAGGGGTGAAATTATTTAAAGGCCAATCACATCAGCTGGGCAGCTGCTGTTCTCTGTCACATAGTTATGATGTCATAATACCCCCCTCCAACAGACCCCGCACTCGCTCAGCTCTCTGCCCCCTCCCCCCTCCAACGGACCCCGCACTCGCTCAGCTCTCTGCCCCCTCCCCCCTCCAACGGACCCCGCACTCGCTCAGCTCTCTGCCCCCTCCCCACCTCGGACAGACCCGAGTTGGGTTTGGTCGGAGGGTAAGTGAGGTAGGGGTGTCAGGTTTGGTCGAGGGGTGAGGTGGGGGTGTCGGGTTTGGTCAGGGGGTAAGTGAGCCGGGGGTGTTGGGTTTGGTTTGGGGGGGTGGGAAGGTGTTGGGGTAGGTGAGGGGTGAGGTGTGGGTGCTGGGGTTGGTCAGGGGGTGTTGGGGTTGGTAGGGGGGTGACGTGGGGGTGTTGGGTTTGGGTGGGGGGGTGAAAATGTGAGTCGGGGTTGGTCGAGGGGTAAGTGAGGTGGGGGTGTCAGGTTTGGTCGGGGGGGTGAGGTGGGGGTGTCAGGTTTGCTCTCTGCCCCCTCCCCCCTCCAATGGACCCCGCACTCGCTCAGCTCTCTGCCTCCTCCCCACCTCCGACGGACCCGAGCAACGCCGGGTATTTTTGCTAGTAATATATATCTATATCTCTATATATTTTATACCCTTTGGGATATATATAAATATATATATTTGTAAGACCAGATAAACAGAATGCCTGATGACCCCAGTTTGTGGAAATAGTTACAGCTGTGTTTATACTTACCATTTTTTTGGCATGCTCTTCACACAGAGGTGTCTGATGTGTAATGTCAAAAACTGGCACGGAGCACTGCTGCCCATCTGCAAACTTGGCTGTGCAACTTGAGAAGAGCTGCTGAGAATGGTTCAATAGGATATCTATGGGTTTCTGGGTCAGGAACAACACATCAGACGGTGATGGAGAAATGCCAATATGATAAAAATCAAAGCCTTGAATTCTACCCATCCATAAAGATGTTATTTTTAATGAGTATCTTAACTTTGTTATTTAAGTTGAAAGCTTGGTATGGCTCAAACCCAACATTTCAAGTAAAACATTGCGTTAATACAGCATTGCTAAGGATTTTATCATTTGTTGTGAAAGATTTATTCGTCCAGCTATTTTGTTAATGAGTTCTTAGGAAAAAAACATACATATTTTTCTTGGAGACTTATCAGTTTGGAGCACTGTAGTCAATAGGACTATTTCCCACTGACTATCACTATTAAAACATTAAAAAGAGAATTTCTTAATTTCATCCTTCAAGCTAAATGTTTTGTATTTATCTTTCTTTCTTGAAAACACAAAAAGTTTTAAGATCCTTCCTGTTCCTCTGAAAACAGATATGTAATCAGACTAAAAAGGTCAAATAAATCTAAACTGAAACTTGTGTTTTCAAACATTACTGTAAGTCAAATACGTATTTCACAGTGGGTTTTTTTTTTTTTTTTCCTTTTTCAAATAACTTTAGCAGCTTTCCTTCGGCCCAGAATAATTCTTAGTCAAACTGCTACTAGAATCGTAGAAGTACAGGGCTAGAAAGGACTTTCAGAAGTCATCAAGTCTATCCCCCTGAGCTGAAGCAGGACCAAATAAAGCCTTACAGGTGTTTGTCCCACCTCTTCTTAAAAACCTCCAATGATGGAGATTTCACAACTTCCCTTCGAAGCTTACTGAATAATATAACTACCCTGATAGATTAAAAAAATATAATATAGAACAACAAAGGAGAAAGGAAAAATCTAAGGATGGATAACGCAAGAAACAAGTATCTGAAAATGGTGGAAAGAAACTATTTTCATTTGGGGGGAGAGGAGCGAAGGGGAGAGAAAAGCAAAGTCAAAACATTCTTGATTTCTCTGAATTGGACGTGACCCATTGCAGAATAATATTTTTGTGGGAATGGGTGAGGGAGTTATATTTTTGTGTGTGTGTGTGTGTGTGTGTGTGTGTGTGTGTGTGTGTGTGTGTGTGTGTGTGTGTGTGTGTGTGTGTGTGTGTGTACACACCCTAGATCCTTTGGCTGCAGAGCTCTTTTGAAAATCTGAGCCCATGTACCTCACATTTGCCCCACATTTGGGCTCTTGTTCACAGAAATCTGTATTTTTAAGATATAAAATTAGAAATCAGGATTGTATTTTGCAGCCATTGTAGGGACAAGCAACACGTCCCACAGAGCTGCACTAGTCTGTGGGGGCCAAAGTGCACCATCTAATACCCACCCACCCCTGCCTTATTACCTGAACTGTGCAAGGCCACACAAAACTGTCAGCTCCTCTCAGACAGAGACAACGATGCAGCATGGGACGTAACTTCCCGCTGCCCGCAGATCGTAAGTTACAAAAGTCAATTAGCTCATCATTCACAAGCCTCAAAGCTCTTTACAAGGTTTTGCCACCCTCATGAGGGCTTGGCTACACTTGCACATTTTACCACAATACAGCCTCCCACAGCTCACTACTTTACTCCCCGTCCACACTGGCAAGGCATGCAGAGTGCTCTGACTCCCTGGCTGGAGCGCTCCTGGTACTCCACCTCAGCGAGAAGATTAATGTCTGATGCGCCCCTGCTGGAGTGCCGCAGTATCAGTGTGAACGAGGAGTTAAGTTACTGTGCTCTGATTGACCTCCGGAAATGACCCATAATCCCCTTAAGTCAAATAGTCTCTCTTCTCTTTGCTGTGAAATTGCTGCAGGAATGCGTAAGTGCCCTTTCAAAGCTCCATTTCAGACAGCGCCTGCTTATCTGCTACGGGGCAGAGCAAACAAAGCAAGGGAGGGGGTAGGGGATTCTGAACTTACAAGACAGCCTGCTGACACACACTCAGCACCCCATACCCACTCTCTCTCTCTCTCCTCACATACACACAACACACTCCACCCCGCCCCCTGTATTTGAAAAGCACGTTGCAGCCACTTGAACGCTGGGATAGCTGCCCATAATGCACTGCTCCCAATGCGGCTGCAAGTGCTGCAAATGGGGCCCTACCAGAGCGCTTGCAGCTGTCAATGTGGACAGACTGCTCTGCTTTCCCTGGTGCACTCTCCGAAGGCTGATTTAGCACAAAGTGCTCTACAACTGCAAGTTTGCAGCCAAGTGACTTGCTCAACGTCAAAAGCAGACCCACAGGCCTGACTGAGGCCTCCTAGAGATCAAGAAGCTGAACCCAGATCTGTCCTCTGTACCTTCCACTGGACCTTGGTGCCCACATTGGATAAGACGGTCAGTGGCCACTGATGGCTTTTGATTTCAACATTAGTGCACCTTAAAAAGTATGTCAATGAGACCCTAAACAGGCCAGGAATAGTCTGTGATTTCCCCCTCTCAGAGGAACTGGTTTTAAAAGCTTTTTATGGTAACTCAGTTTTAAACCCAGCATTTTAAGAGACTTTGCTTTTGTCCCATCCATTTAGATCTTTGCGTTCATTCCTCCACCCTCATCATTTTGCAGCACTCCTTCAGTTCCTAAGGTGGCTGTGAATTCACAGCTATCGTTTTGTGGGGAGGAGGAGAGGGAAGAAAGCTGCGAGAAGATGCAAGTGGGTCTTGTCAGGTAAGAAAGAGTACTTCAAATAAACATTAAAAAAACATGATAATAATCAGACTCTCTAGCCTCCAGGTTCAGATATGGAAGCTTTTTTTTTGTGACTCATACAAGGTTCCCCCCACTTTTTCTTCCTGCCACCTTCTTGAGGCGAATGCTACATCTCTGAAGATCACATTTCTCTAAGATTTTCCTGAAATCGCATGCATACATGTACAGATTCTTCCTCACCCAGAACTATGTCCTAAGGACTTCTCATTCTTCGTTTGCACTGCCTCATTTAGCAATGCAGGCTAATAGAAACTTCACCATTCATTCACTCTACTAGGCTATCACTTGACTTCACCCTCTTCCCAGTTTCTGCATACACAGCTGAATCCTGTAAGACCATTCAAAGTTACCACCCACTGCACAAGAGAAGTGCAGAGCACACCCTCCCATCAAAGAGTGAGATCGCCTGTAAAGCTGAGGGTAGGCACCAGACTGAGCTCAGGAGGAGTGTAACAGTGTAACAATGACAAATACCAGTAACTTGAACTACGGGTCTGCTCTGCCCATTGTCACTAGATCACATCCCATTACCAGTAAGCAGACCGACAAAGCCAAAACGGTTCAGGAGACATTTGCAAATAAGTATTTCTGATACAAAATTATCTGTCACTCTAAAGAATGAAACTTTATCAAGGGTGTTTCCTTCCTCAATGAGCATAAAGGGGAGGTAAGAGGATACGTTGAAAACAATGCCTGGTGAATGGAAGGGCCTTGTTAGTGCACTGTTCCCCCTTCACAGTTCCACTACATGTTGTTGGTTCTGCATCTCTCTGCTTGACTTGGCTTGTGCTGAAACAAAAACACATTACAATATGGAGTTAAAAAAAGAAATCCACTGCCAGAAGATATCCTGGCATAACTGTAACCCTAAAAATGGCAAAGTGAACCAGGACACTCTGGATACGCGTGTGGTTTACAGTTCTGTGTAGTTATTTACTCTCTAGAGCTGGATACAGGACAGATGTAAACAAGATGCAAGGGTGACATTGTATATAACAGCATTACAGAATGAGGCAAGCAAGACTTCCTCACACTTGCTGTTTGTTTACAGCATCTGACACAACAAGGCCCTGAACCTGATCAGAGACTCCAGGCATGCAATGTAAATATGAAATGATAGAACCCAAAGTTATATTCTCACTGAAATTAACCTCACATGCAGAAGGCTTGCATAAGGCCTATGCAATGCAGAAATCCTATGTAAGACCTCAAAATAGGACTGGACCTTTGCATGGGGTGAATTTCACCTTGTATTCATATTACTATTGACGCTGATTGAAGGTTCTTTGTAGACATTCTGGCTATTACCCTTACGGCTTCATCAGCTGTTTTAAGCCAGATCACAAGGCTGAGCAAAATAATTTTAGTAAATATTATCATCCCTTAAGGCCAACATGAAATATTTGGAGTCACAAAATCAATTCAGTTCCTATACTTTATCAAATTGGAGCAGTGACTATAGAGCTCTAGTATTTTGCCAGACTACCCCTGATTTAATTTTTCATTCACTTCTAATTACACAACTAATCTATGTGCTACAGAGTAGACTTTCCTTAGGTTACCAAATAATTGGACCAAGTTGCATTGAACTAGCCTAATAATTCTGGCAAGGTTTATCATGTAGTTTAAGTTTGAAGACATTTCTTTATGAATTTATTTTTAAAAGTTCAATTAGAAACCATTTAATAAAACTGAGGTTCTGAGCTATCCTTATAAAATGGGAGCCTTTTCTTCCAGCCTCCATGTATCCCCCACCATAAAGCGGAGCCCTTAGTCCTTCTTTATCCCCCAGAGGAGCTAAGAACACCTCCATGCAGAGTGCTCTGGGTGAGGAGGGTAGAAGCTGCTTTAAGCCTACTCCTACCACCTGCCCTCAACCCATAATTCTCTTTAGAGCCCCCCAGAGCCACAAGCCTTGGTGAGTGAGGCTAAAACCAGCACAGGGAAGCTGCTTGTACCGAAGATACGACATCAGGATTTGCACAAAGCAATTCCATGCATGACAAGAACTGGAGGGATGTTGACATTATCTAAAAGGAAATCCCACAGAAAGTAACCTTCAGAGTTGTTCGAGGATATTTGTTTCACTGTTGAATCACATTTAAATGTTAGTTTGAGTAAATCAAATCAAAAGTTAAGAGAGCTTCTGATAATATGCTAGAAAGAGGTAAAGGGAACCTGCTGAGCTGAGGGAATCTGCAGATCAGAGTGCATGTTTCTGCAAAGCATTTAACTAAAAACGCAAGACCTGTGGGTGGGTGATCAATTACAATGACAGAATCAGTAACAAAAATCAGAAGCTAAAATACTTCGGGTGAAATCCTGACCCAAATGAAGTTAATTAGAATTTTGCTGTTGACTTCACTGGGACCATGATTTTATCCTAAGGAATTAAACTCATGGGCACGTGTTGCTTAACAAATGATCCATCTTCTACACCGCACAGCTGAAAAATGCCTAACCTTTTAAGAAAGAAGCCATGCTTTAATTTACTGTACTCTACTGATAGGCCTTTTTATGTCAGGATTATTTTGCCTTCCATGGACAGGATCCATGTGGAGAGTAGGTTGAAAGTTCAATATTTCAACGTAGTCTGTTTCACTGCAGATTCTAACCTGGCCTTGCCTACTACTGCAGGCAAGTTGGAGTGTATGGGCTCTAACCTGGTCCACGGGCACGTAGCTCTTCGGAGTTCCTGTATCAGCTGTCCAGCACATTCCGGTTCTCTGCTGGCCGCATGCAGCAAAGCTTTCCGAAGCGAATGCCGGCATTTCTTCTGACGAGATTCTGCCCGCTCCAGGCGGCAGAGGTGCTTATATTTCTGCTGAAAGTAAGTGCAAAGTTGGGTCACCCTGGAACTCCTGCTATCTGCATCCTCGTCATCTGACCTGTGAAGAAAACAGATGGTCTTTTTCAAAGAGAACTAAATTTAGAACTCTCTCAGAATTATTCAACAAGCATCTTTCTTCTAATTCCACACATAGCTAAAGGCTAAAAATAGCCAGGGATGTGTTCCCTAAAAGAAACTCAACTAATTCAAACTGGGGTTCCTTTTACATTTTAAAGGTATTTAATCTTCTCGGTATGGCAATATTAGGGATTACATCAATTTATCTTTGAGTCAGACACATCTAAATGTCTGGAACTTGCTGTTAAAAAGAATATTGTTAATCTTTATTTACTGTAAATGTCTCAGCAAATGAAGTTGCAGCTTAAATCAAGCTGTAATTATGGAAAAGAGAAAATACTCAGTGAAAATTGATGGAAGAAAGGTCACGCCAGAGAAGTATGGTTGAATTCTAAGAACACCATACCAGACAGTTGACCTTTTCTTCATGGATGATTTTACCGGGTGAACTTTTTTCTTCTATTTCCCCCCAAAGCCGGCTCCAAGTTCTTTTCTGCCCTGCCCTGGGTTGACACCAATGAAATTCCAGTGACTTTAATGATGTTACTTCAGCTTTACATTGCTACAAATACGATTAGAATCTGGCTTCTGATATTTACTACCCAAACTGACAGGCACTTATGTTATTTGCAGTGTTACTATAGTTGTGTTGGTCCCAGAATATTAGAGACAAGAGGCAGGGTATTATCTTTTATTACACCAACTTCTGTTGGTGAAAGAGACAATCTTTTGCGCTTATGGCCTTATGTAGCTCTGGAGTGAAATTCTGGCCTCATTGACTGCAGGGAAAAAATTCCCATTGACTTCAGTCGGCTCAGCATTTCACCCCTGGTAAATGAGAATAACTCCAAAGTCCATGTAGATGCACCCGCCTGCACCAGAGAGGAATTGTTTCCCTTTGTCTTTAATACAGTTAATTTTAAAGTAGTAAAACTAAGAAGTGAATATTAAAGACCATTGATGTCTTCCCTGTTATATGCTGTAATGATAAGATACAGTAAAAATCTCACACAAAACACAGTTCTGCATTAGGTATTTAGTTAGAAAGCAGAGTTTACTACAGAGTTAATACACAGGGTAGTGAGAGGGATCTGAGTAGGCCTATGCAAGAAACTGGGTAGAAGCATGAACTGGGAGAACCCAATAAAAAACACAACCATTTACTCAGGAAGGTTTTTCTCCTTTTATTTTCTTTTTCTAAATGGCAAAGCACACACACCATAAAAATACCCAAACCTGCCAAACACGCTCAGTAGAAGTAATAAAAATCATCACTGGGACTTTTTAAAATCTAAGCTCTCTCACGGTACCAAGCACTCCGCCTCACCCTGATAACACTCAGCAAAACAAGGTTTATGACCAAGGAACACTGAAGTGAATTTACTTCAAATAAGTCACTGTCTGTTCAGTCTTCTCTGCGGAAAATAAAACTTGGCAAGTTTTGCTAAACTTACCAAACCTAAAGCAAAGGGAGTTAAAAACTAAGGCACAAAGTGCAGAGCTTGATCAGCAAGATCAAATACACTGAAATCCAAATCTCTGAACAACAAAGCATATTGCAAAACTAATTAATGACAGTGGGGACGCTGACCATCAACTGCAATATTTATTAAATAAAATAAGATCCAGAAATGTCAGAGTGGTAGGTGCCCCTCTAAGAGAAAAAGGAGATTTAAATTTAATTTTTTTTATGGAAAAACTTGTGCCAAACATTCTCAGTTTCGATGTAAAAGTTCCTCTCTGTTTGGGAAAGCCTACTTAATATCCATTAGAAGAGCCCATAAAAACTTCCAGTGAAGAAGCATCATCATAACAGAAATATAAATCCACCCATATATTTTTATGAGAAAAACTCACCAGATTATACACTTTTCCTATTAAATATTATTTTCAAGAAATAACCATTACAAAAACTTAACTAAATATATCTGCTAATTAATAAATGGAAAATATCAATTAATATAATTAATAGTATTTCTTCATATATTTAGATAATGATAAAAATAAGACTGCAATGAATGGCTTAAAATGTCAATTTGATCAATATACAGAATTGCAAGAATTTTTAATAATTTTCTCTGTTTCTATTTTAAACAACAAGCAGGGGGAGGAAGATGGGTGGGAGGGAATAGCCTCTCCTTATATGAGGGACTCAACACAAAAATATGTAATAAGCACATACACTTATAAGCTCCTAATATTTATATTACTTAAAATAAAATTATTCACAACTGAGCATTAGCATTAGAGAAAGGAACCAGTCTGCGTTAGAAAGTGAAAGTCATTTTGAAAAGATTTTGCCTTCTGATTTGAGTGGCCTTCATTCACAGGACGTCTTTACAATTAAAATAAATCTTTGACTCACCTCCCATTGAGTTAAATATAAGAAAAGTCAAAACATGTACAACTCCTTTTGACTGATGAGTTATGAGATGATTCTGAAAATCACAAGTTAAGAGGCCCAGAAAGGCCCAGAAAGCACTGCAGAAGTGGCTCTAATATTTTCTGGGAGACAACCAAGTTTTAAATACTGCTTAGGACTTTCACTTCCAGACAAGACTAGCCAAACCATATTTATACATCCCAATAGACTTTAAAATAGCAGAGTCACATCCACTGTTTTTTGTATCAAAATTTCAAAAACTCATTTTATTTTCACCCTTGTATGCTGAGCTGTTTAACCAAATTACATGTGATTTTTTCTCATTAAGCAAGTGTAACAGAGTACTATGAACCCGGATTTAAAGTCTGGCTTTTCACTTTTAAAGTACTGCTGAAACGGCAAGGAAATCTTTCAATGAACAACCTAAAATGCGGTCTTTCTTAAGTAAGTGAAACTGTGACAGGGTGGAGAAGGCCCGGAGGCCCCTGTCATACTCATCCTAGGAAAGGAGCAGTGGAGAAGTCGTCCAAGCAGGGTAGTGTGGCTGCAAGGGTAGCAGCCATGCAAAGAGGCTGCAGAGAGCAGCCAATGAGGGCCTTAGGAGGGCACTATAAAAAAGAGCTGGAGCACCAGACACAGGCAGTTCCTTGCCGGAGCTAGAGGAGGGGTAGGCAACCTCTGGCACGTGAGCACCAAAGGTGGCACGTGAGCTGATTTTCAGTGGCACTCACACTGCCCGGGTCCTGGCCACTGGTCTGGGGGGCTCTGCATTATAATTTAATTTTAAATGAAGCTTCTTAAACATTTTAAAAACCTTATTTACTTTACATACAACAATAGTTTAGTTCTATATTGTAGACTTATAGAAAGAGACCTTCTAAAAATGCTAAAATGTATTACTGGCACGCGGAACCTTAAATTAGAGTGAAAAAATGAAGACTCGGCACACCACTTCTGAAAGGCTGTCGACCCACGAGCTAGAGGAATGAAGACAGCATTCCTGGCTGGCCAGAGGGAACTATAGCACAGGGGTCTCAAACTCAAATGACCATGAGGGCCGCATGAGGACTAGTGCACTGGCCCGAGGGCCGCACCACTGACACACACACATACCCTCGCTGCCCCGGCTCTGCCCCCACTCCACCCCTTCCATGAGGACTAGTGCACTGGCCCGAGGGCCGCACCACTGACACACACCCTGCCCTCGCTGCCCCGGCTCCGCCCCCACTCCACCCCTTCCAAGAGGTCACACCTCTGCCCCACCTCCTCCTCTGAGCACGCAGCTCCCCATTCCCTCCTGGAAAGCGCTAGGCACCACCAACAGCTGTTTGGCAAACAAAGCAAGAGCAATATAGGAAGTCCAGAGCTGGAAACACGCGTGGCCCAGCCAGGCAGCAGAGAAGCCTCCACTTCTGGCCCCTCCGTCCTGCAAACTGCTATGGGGGGACCGGGGGGGAGGGGAGGCGCCAGGAAGCTTGACGGGCCGCAGGGAAGGGCTTTGCGGGCCGCATGTGGCCCCCGGGCCGCATGTTTGAGACCCCTGCTATAGCACAAAGGACAGCTCAGTGCTAGTAGGGAACGGGGGAGCGAGGAAGCGCTCCTGGCTGGCTGCTGGGCCTGAACACAGAAGAGCCCTGAGTGAAAAGTAAGCTGTCGATGAAGGCTGGGGCCGAGGGAAAGTGCCCCAAGGAACTGAAGGCAGTTTTGCTAAAGAGAGTGTTGTGTGCTTGCTATTCTTAGGGTTCCTGGTCTGGGATTTGGAGTAGTGGGCAGGCCCAGGACCTCCCTATAGGTTACTGGGGAAGGGCCTACAATTGGACAGTAGTAAACCCCCAAAAGAAGAATGGGCTGTCAGGAGGCTCAGCTGGAACCACTGCCTCCAGGGAGGAAGCCCTGGGGGTATGGACCGATACCAGGGCCAAGACTCATTTAAAGATCAGAGCCACACCTGACCAGAAGGGGGTGCTCACAAGAGATGGGTGTCACGCCATTACAGGCATGTTCAACAGGATGTACAACTCAGATGTGTAACACTGAGGGAATAAATGTTGACTGTCTACCATGAAAAAGGCACTTCGCTACAGAAAGGAAGAGCAAAGAGGTGTTGTCCACCAATCCAGTACTGCTGAAGTCAACAAAGGGAATCTTGGAGAGGCCATAGTGTAAACAATGTCAGAATGCTAGAAAAGGAATCCAAACTAATATAGAGGGAGCTCTCTGATTTTCGGACAGCCAATACTTAGTAACGCAACATACAGACTGTCCTCTATTTTTAAAGTGCTTCTCTTCAAGCCAATGAAAAGTTCCTGACTGGAGATTAGAAGTGAAATTGATGCATATGCCACAACACAGTGGTTCTCAAACTGTGAACCTTTTATTAGTGAGAAACAAGAAATGTGGAGTTGGGAGGAGTCCTTAAGACAGTTCTCTCTTTCATGAGGCAGCATTCAGAATAAAATGAGCTAGAAAAAACTAACAACCCCAGCATTACCACTGTTGAATCTGCAAAACATGACGTAGGCCTAACTACATTCTCTTCATATGCAGCCATACTATGCCAAGTGAAGCTCTCTGCTGGTTGCTATTGCAGCTTCTGGGGAGGGTTTTAATGAAGACTCTTATGTGGGGATAAAATTTGGCAGGGGAGAGAACAGGGCATGCCACGTAGCATGAAGAAATACACAGGACAAAGGTGACTCTGTACACGGTTTGCCATTGACTAGCTCAGTGTAGTGACCTCTTGTGAATTATTTGCAAAGCCACCACACTACAATGGAAGGTGAAAGTATAAAATGGAGCTATACTGGAGAAAATTTACTTCCCATTGCTTTCAGTGGCAAAACCAAAACTTCAATATATACATTGCCAACAACGGTGTTCAAATCTGGATTTTGTTTTAAATAAGCTTGTTTTTCTTTACAAGCAGATGAGGGCCAAGGTCAAATCATCCATGGTTGTTGCTCAGGGAGGGCAATGGAATTGCAAGCAGCGACCACTTTGCCGTTAGTAGTTGTAGATGAAGATAAGGACTGTTCATGTCTCACTTCCCCCAGGAACCAGTGTTCAGATGAAGAATTTCCCCCGGCTGAAACAGGTTCCCAGCAAGTCAGTTACCGCAGATTTTAACTCTAGTGGTGCTAACTCTCAAGATTTTATCATAGTCTTGCAGTATTTGGTGTTTTTCTTCAAGGCCCTAGACCTGAAGTCCTGTGGGACTATACCAGAATCTCAACTTTCATTTTAAAAGTATATGCCCCCCCCCCCATGTTTTACACACAAGCTTCAGAATATGACCCTACAGATTAAAAAACCAGAGGGCAAACCAACTCCAACTGTATTATTTTTAAAATCTTGTTACTTTTAAGACGATTAAGCCCATACCATCACGGAAAAGTCTAACTGAACATTAGAGAGAAAATATTTCCCTCAAGGAGAAGTATTGAAAACAAGCCAAAGCAATTCTTTGAATGCAGAATTGCACTCAAAGTCAATCAGTTGCTTCTATGAGTATGTCTACGGGGGGGGGGGGAGATAAATAAGACCTGGGCCAGAGCCCATGTCAACTATCTCAGGCTCACAGGACTTGTGCTATGGGGCTAACAATAGCAGTGCTGTTGCTCTTCCTCGGGCTGGAACCCAGGCTATGAAACCCAGCCAGGGAGGAGGGTCTCAGAGGCCCGTTGTGAATGTCTGCACTGATGATTTTGCCCTCTTTTTAGCGCAAGCCCTGTGAACCCAAGTAAGTTAACCTAGGCAGTTGGACTCACCACCCTATTGTTGAAATTTTGGGTGTTTGTTTGTTTGGGTTTTTTAAATTTTGGCAGCATAGTGTACCCTATTACATTTCCATTGTTATTTTCAGTGAGGCCTAAGTAGGAATAAAAATTAGATTTCCCTGTCATCCAGCTCCACTATCTTCCTGCCCTAGAGCAATTGGGACACAAGCCAAATGGGAAAGTGAAGGATAGTGCATAGTATCTGTCTCCTAAACCAAAACAAGTTAATTTAACACAGGAATACATTCAATACAAATAAAAATTCAGATAAGAGTTGAAATTTTCCTAAGAACACTTTTTAAAGCTGAATGCCATCCCACAGGAATCAATAGGAGATTCTCTCCATCACAGTTAATCTGGTCAAAGATGGAATGAGTTAATTTTTATTACGTTTATCGTTAAATACAGCGTTAATTTTTAAAAAGACAATCCTCAGATTTTGATACCGGATTTAAAATTTTTGAAGTTTTAGGAAAAGATTCCGTTTCCCATTAAAATCAACCCAAAATTCACAAGAAAGTATAACAACAAGATGCCAGCTGCCTTTGGTTAGCTTGCTATCAATTTGAGTAGCTATTAAATTAGTAGGGCAGAGTCACTTTAACAAACCAAACTCATCCATGGAACAGTTTAAATTAATATATCTTCAGAAACAAAGAACATAGTGCAGAATGTCAAAGTAGAACAACGAATAAATGTTTAGTTAATAACAATCTCTACTGAAGCTTGACAAACAGAAATACAATTTTGAGATACTGGAAACAAGCTAATGTGTCAACATTTATCCATAAACAAAATTAGAAAGGGTGCTGAAGAGTAGAACTAGGCAGAATAATA
Source organism: Sternotherus odoratus (assembly GCA_032164245.1). Lineage (NCBI taxonomy): Eukaryota > Metazoa > Chordata > Testudines > Kinosternidae > Sternotherus > Sternotherus odoratus. The sequence continues at coordinate 13,357,024 of JAVMKO010000011.1, read as the reverse complement.
GAAGTGTAAGAGTTGCAAGTGCTGTAGAAGAATTTATCAGTGATGGGCAATGAAGAGGGTTTTTTAAGTGAGGAGCACAAAATGTTAAATGAAATAGAAAATGTCAATTAAAGTTCATACTTTTGATCAACATGTGAAAAGAACATGGAGGATACAGCAAAAGTAAAAAACAACCATCAACCAAACCAAAAACGAAACCACAGACTAGGAAGCTAATGAACAACCCCCTTAAAAGATGAAAAAGAAAATGGGATGCAAGTAACATTCTGATCAAATTTGAAGGATGGGGAAGAGTATAGTCATAGTAAGAGTTATTTGATTGGACACATGGCCTTTTTTGGAAGTTATATTTGGTTTAAAAGATGAACTGGAAAACTATAGTCAGAATGGAAGTATGTCTATTTGCTCCCTAATTTTGTGTTCCCTAATAGCCAGGCTGTGAGGAATAATCACCTGAAAAAAAGCTTCAACTTAGCTTTATTTTAAAAATATTTGAAAATTTTATGAAAGCTTGCTATTTTTCTGCCTAGTGATCCCAAAAGAGCAACTGACTTTCATGCCAGCTAAAAAAAAATGTTTTTTTATGTGAAGAAAATGAATGTTAAAGGGATGTTTTTGGTCTGCTGATTGTCACCAAAGTTTGGCATGGTGAGGGAATTCCCCATATATTTCTCGGCTTCTCTCAATTCTGATCACAGTTTTGCAGTTAACCATGAAGATGCCTTTACAAATTGGTATGGTTTTCTGCAAGCTGGTGTCCTAGCAGTTCAGTTTTAAATATCACATTTGCAGGAGGCACTGAAGTATTACCACCACATCCACCCATGTCTTTTGGAAGAAGAGGCAATGCTTTTAGACACGAGGAAAATATCTGGTTATGTACTGAAACTGAACCATAATTCAGAGCTATAACAAAATTTATCAAGCCTGTGATTTCATTTTGTGATTAACATGCCTCAAACTCCTTTCTTCTCTAGATTATCTCAATTTAACTACCATACTCTGAATGGTATACTTTACTCTCTACGTGCTAGAATGACATTAACATAGAGACATATATGATCACATCCTGTTGGGAGACTGCAGTCATGAATTAACAATATTTCCACAGCATTTTAAGCCATTCTGCACCAGCAACACAAACCAACTGCCAGTTTATAATCAAAACCTAGAACCTGATGTTACCGGTTAGTTGATGGAGGCTTAATACCACTTCTCAATTACCAATGAAAAGAACAGTTATACAAACTATCAATCCCATATTCCTCCCTACTGCATCACAAACAAATAAACAAAAATATTACTAAATGGTAGTAAAAACAGATTACTCCTGATTTTGGCCTCTATACAAAAAGTCAACCTTATTCAACAAAGCATTTCAGTGTGTGCTTAAATCCCATTAAGTGGGTACATTTGTTTTTTAAAATTATTCTCCTCTTCCAGAGAAGAGATCAGGTTTATGTCCTCATCAAATGTAAAATGGAATGTAGAAGTCGACTCGCAGTCTTTCACTGGGATTCCCGATCTCATTTCTGATATCTGGGGCACAGCTTCTGGAGAGAGCTCAACAACTAACAACATGTTGACCTGGTACTACTTTATAATAAAAGGTATTCAGCAAAATTCAGCAAAGCACCTAAGCCCCACTAACTGGGCTTAAAGTAAAGCCCATGTTTAAGTGCTCCGCTAAATTGGGGCTAATATGAACAATAAAAAAAGGATACTTACTCATGTCTTTCATATCTGAGAGTTTCCCGGATAGACCATGCAACCTGGTATGGTGAAGTTTGCTCTGAATCCTCCAACTCTTCTCCACTGTCTTCAGACCAGTCCAGCCCTGAGTAGGGGATAATTGGAAACATGAAGGCTATATGAAGAGAGACTGTAATTCTCAAATATCTGTGAGTAACCTATGGCAATAACCAGTATCAACGGCCTCTGCCTATTCTAAGTTGTACATAGCATTTTAGTGAAGATACAGTATATTTGATTGATCATGTAATTTTCTCAATAATCTATGGACAGTTATGATAGCAGGTTCATTACAATGTACAAACACCATGTAACTTCATTTTTCAATGACCAGTTTGTTACCTCTTTAATATCTTTATTGACCTTCTTTGTCCATAAATATATTAAATATAAACCAAAACTACCATCAGTCTTATGTAAAGACAAATATTATCTCTGTTGTGCTCAATGTTAATTTTTTTACAAAGATAAAGTTCCTACCATGAAGAGATGACCATCCAATAAGTAATAGTATATGGTCTAAATAAGTTACATAACCCTGTTTCTTATTTCTGTACCTATTATAGACCCTCTGTTCCCCCAGCTGAAAAGTGTGGAGAATAGCAAAACCATGGGAGAAAGCTACAGGGACAGAGCTACAGCATGTGTTCCTCTGTTCTTTTCTGTGTAAATCACCTGCCACCTCCCCCAGATATCAGCGAGAAAGGGGCTTCTGCTCCAGGGAGAAGAGACAACAGCTGGGGTCAGTCACTCTTCTTAAGCAACATATTCACCTTTCTATACAGCTTAAGTACACATAAAAATACCAAATTACTTAGTTATTTTTGGAGCAGGATCATTTCATTCTGTGATGTTTGTGTCCCTCATTACCAAAGAGCCCAGGACAGCATCCTACATAGCACCGCAGGACTTTGCTGAAAAGGGTGACCAGGAAGGACCATGGAGGGACCTCTAGATGTCTGGGCAAGATCAAGCCACAGTTCCTATGGATTTTCATCTTCTGCATCTTTTCATGGCCCCACCCTATCCTTGCTGATCCCTTAGAACAGGATGGGAAAACGCAGGCTCCATTCCAAACCAGCTGGATTTTTTTGTTCTTCTCTCGTGTGTTTTTACATATGGCCCTAAATATTGAGCAGGAGTTGGAGACTGTGTGTTAAGGGCCATTTTTTTTTTTTAAAGCTTTGATAAAATACAAGATGATGATGATTTGGGGGCAAGTTTCCAAACCAGGTGTCTAGAGGCTGGCACTCTAATCAGTATTTAGGCTACTCTATGTCAATTTAAGAGTCTAAATACAGATTTGGGGTAACAAATTCAAAAGCACCTATGTGATTTAGGACACAGGACTTTGACTTTCGAAAATGTTACCTTTGTGCCTATTTTTAGACATTCAAGTTCGGCCCAAGTATAAATACTAAGAAACTTGAAAAATAAAAACAGATTTGCACGTAAATGTATTTTACTTGAAAAATAAACTAGTTAAACTGATGTTCCATAAAGGCACATGCATAATGGATGCAGTGTAATCAATTTTGGGGCACAAATTAAAAACTAATATCATAAGTAGTGCTGTTAAATCTTTTAACTCTTGAAAGGGAAATGGGGAGGGGAAAACCAAATCGAATATTAGCATTAGACCTTTTTTTCCATTTTGTTTAAACAAACATCGGTTTGCATAGTTTTACTAAAAATTAAGGGTATATTTTTAAAGATTCCAAAAGTAAGATTCATATCTTGTGCCTTTCAACTCTAGTACTAGGTATTTTTTTAAACAGAAATCCCAGAAGTTTTTCCACCAGGATAAAAAAGTTTCCAAAAATAGTCCACACTGTGAGCTTGCAAGTAAGTATTTATCTACTCCCACACAGCTAATGTATAATTAAGTGCATTATGTTAATTAGCAGTTATAAAATACTACAATCTTATCTTCATTTTCACATTTATTATAGGATATAAATATAAAATTATGGAAATGTTATATCTGATAAAACATTTTCCTAAAACCATGTACAACAGGAAAAGTTATTTTTATAGACAGTGTTATTGTAGAATGTGACACACATCACACATATAATGCCACTCTTATGACGGTTCATGAGGCCAAGTGACTTTCTAACCTATTTGGGAATCCTGACACTTGGGATGTTCCTGGTATCCTCATTCCTTAAATTAATGGCATTATCCAGAGAATCATGAAACCTTTCTTTCAGAACAATATCCTTAAGTGACATGCTATAGGATACTCATTAGCTTCCCAACAAACAGCCAAATTGTCCCACAGGTGCCAAAAGGCAGATCTCTACAGCAAATTAAAAAAGATTGATTGAAATAGCAAAAAATACAGCTGTTTGTGATGTGTGCCACTAGTTAAATAATTGCCCCGACATACTAGAAGTAATTTTTTTTAAGACACAAATGGTTTGCTGTTTCTATTTCTATTATATTGCATTTCTGGTTCTCGTTTATCCTATTTACTGCCCACTTTCTGACCCCTGTAAAACAAAACTAAAATGTAAAGCTAAATGAAAAAGCATTAGTGGTGTATGTATCTCAACCTCCATATACAATGGAGACAACAAGCCACCACCTTATCCACAATCAAGTGACACTTAAAATTTAAAAAAGCCCTATTTCCACAAGCAGACATCAGTAAATTTAAAGTAAAAACAAACGAAACATATAGGCAGTTAACACAATGATTAAGACTTCTTACTGTAGTGTCTGGATAATAAATTAATAATAGTATATATTATTAATGGGTAAAATGGACAACTTCTGCACAAAATCATGGAAGAATCGCACCTCCATAATCAGCTTCTGAATCCTCATTCTCTAGTGGAATACAACACTAGTCTCTCTCTTACTGAATCAGATCCCACCCATATCCTAGCAGTTTTCAGTCAAAATTCCCAATGAAGTCAACTGGTGTTTTGGGTGTGAACAGAATGCACAATCAAAGCCTCAAAGTTGTATTTGCACTTTCATTCTACAATCTCCTCTTTCATTAGTTTAATATTTCAGCTTTACAACACAGGCTCTAGGTCTAACCTGGCCTATATACTCTGTCTAGGAACAAACAAGACCATCTTTAAATCAAAACATTTTCAAGTGAAGCAGTAAAAAACAAACAAACCACACACACATTCACTGAGAGTGAGTCATACCACAGTTTGGCCTCTCAAAATCATTAACTAGCTCTTTTTAAAAAAAAAAAAAAAAAGAGAGAATTTTAAAAAGTTGTAAAACAGATGTGACCTGCCTATACATCTCTTGACATTTTACCCCCTTTCAGAAAGGTAGAAGTGCATGAATTTAAAGGCCTATAATCTCATAGCAACCTGAGAAAACAGTGCAGTGATGTATGTAATTATCTACCTACCTAAATGTGGAAACAGATCCGTTTCCAGCTGTTGTTTTCGAGTGCACAGTTTCACCAGTCTCTGTAGCCGGCTCATGCAGGATGAGTGCGGAGAGAAGGCTGTGGCTTTCATGAGGACCCGATCAGTCCTTGGTGGGTCCATGACAGGAGCCCTGGTGGGTGGCAGGAGAGGCAGGGGTCTCTTGTTAGACATCTGCCTTGCTTGTGCTATAGTGTGTGTGGTGGGTGCCACTCCCTGCATTGGTAGGCTGGTATTCTGAGGTTGAGGTGACTTGCAGACTAAGCCCTGCGGTAGCCCTGTAGGCTTTAAAGAAGTTGATAAAGGTGGCAGGTGGGAGTGCTGCTGCAGTGGCTGCTGCTGCAAAGGTGCAGGAAGGGGGCTAAAGTGCTCTTGGTGAACTTTTAAAATCTCTGTTTCTCTCTGGCGCTGCCGGTTTTGGGCCAACTTGCTCTGCAATTTTTTCCTCACCGTTGCCCCTTTCTTTAAGTCATCATCCTCCTCATTGAAAGCAAAGGGATCTTCTAACTCTGCTTCCAGGTAGTGGAGAGGAACTCTAGCCCCGGGTGGAGAGAGGGACATCCCATCCAGTCCATTGGACATCTTCAAGGCCAGTGTGGGCACTGTCAGACTGAAGGCCATAGCATCCATCTGGTGCCTGACCTTCACTTCCTCTATTGGATCATTCTTTTTCTTCCTCTCCTTTTTAGGTATAAAGCCAAGTACCTGTAGGTGGCTGTTGCAGTACCTTCAAAAGTGAAAACAGTGAGTTCCTTTTTCTCTTTTTTTAAACAAACATGCTCAAGAAAGCAAAAAAGATGAAACCACAGACAGGAAACCCCAACAACAACAAAAACCACCTGACCTGCCACTGAAAAAATTAGATTAACAACTCATGTTTGCGTACTAATGAGGTTCTACAATCACTTCCCGTGTTCCAGGCCCATAACAACCAGTGCCAGTATATTCTTTTTGAAGTGAGGAGAACACATCTGTATGCAGTTTTCAAGATGTGGGCGCACCATGGATTTATATAAGGGCAATAAGATATTCTCCGTCTTAGTCTCTATACCTTTTTTAATGACTCCTAATATCCTGTTTTTTGCCTGTCACTGCTCAGTGTGTGGATGTCTTTAGAGAACTATCCACAATGACCCCAAGATCTTTTTCCTGATTAGTTGTAGCTAAATTAGCCCCCATCGTATGGTATGTATAGTTGGGGTTATTTTTTCCAATGTGCATTACTTTACATTGATCTACATTACATTTCATTTGCCATTTTGTTGCCCAATCACTTCGTTTTGTGAGATCTTTTTTGAAGTTTTTCACAGTCTTATTTGGTCTTAACTATTTTTAGCAGTTTACTATCATCTGCAAACTTTGCCACCTCACTGTTTACCCCTTCCTCCAAATCATTTATGAATAAGTTGAATAGGATTTGTCCTAGGACTGACACTTTGAAAACGCCACTAGTTACCCTTCTCCATTCTGAAAATTTACCATTTATTCCTACCCTTTGTTCCCTATCTTTTACCCAATTCTCAATCCATGAAAGGATCTTTCCTCTTATTCCATGACAATTTAATTTACACAAGAGCCTTTGGTGAGGGACCTTGTCAAGGGCTTTCTGGAAATCTAAGTACATTATGTCCACTGGATTCCCCTTGTCCACATATTTGCTGACCCCTTAAAAAAACTCTAATAGATTAGTAAAACATGATTTCCCTTTACAGAAACCATGTTGACTTTTCTATGTGCGTGACAATTTTATTCTTTACTATTGTTTCAACTAACTTGCCCAGTACAGATGTTAGACTTACCGGTCTGTAACTGCCGGGATCACCGCTAGAGCCCTTTTTAAATATTGGTGTTACATTAGCTATCTTCCAGTCATTAGGTACAGATTTAAGGACAGATTACAAACCAAAGTTATTAATTCCGCAATTTCACATTTGAGTTCTTTCAGAAGTGTTGGGTGAATGCCATCTGGTCCCGGTGACTTGTTACAGTTACCAATTAGTTCCAAAACCTCCTCTAGTGACACTTCAATCTGAGACAACTCCTCAGATTTGTCACCTACAAAAGACGGCTCAGGTTTGGGAACCTCCTTAACGTCTTCAACCATGAAGACTGAAGCAAAGAATTCATTTAGTTTCTCTGCAATGCCTTTATCGTCTTTAACTGCTCCTTTTGTATCTCTATTGCCCAGATGCCCCACTGGTTGTTTAGCAGGCTTCCTACTTCTGATGTATTTAAAAAACATTTTGTTATTACCTTTGAGTTTTTGGCTAGCTGCTCTTCAAACTCCTTTTTGGCTTTTCTTATTATACTTTTAGATTTAATTTGACAGTGTTTATGCTCCTTTCTAGATACCTCATTAGGATTTGACTTCCACTTTTTAAAAGATGCCTTTTTCTCTCTCACTGCTTCTTTTACATGTTTGTTAATCCACAGTGGCTCTTCTTTAATTCTTTGACTATCTTTTTTTTAATTTGGGGTATACATTTAAGTTGAGCCTCTATTATGGTGTCTTTGAAAAGTGTCCATGCAGCTTCCAGAGATTTCACTTTAGTCACTGTACCTTTTAATTTCTGTTTAACTAACCCCCTCATTTTTGATAGTTCCCCTTTCTGATATTAAATGCCACAGTGTTGGGCTGTTGAGGTGTTCTACCCACCACAGGAATGTTAAATATTGTTATATTATGAAATGAAATGATGAGTGTTTAATCTACATAAAGTTGTAATGGCAACATAATTAAAATAATAAAATTGAGCTTCATTATCTATTTGCAGTACTTGGACAGATCAAAATTCAAAGGTAAGAGGAAACGTAATTTTACAGAGAGCCTTGAATATGCAGAATAGACTTCTAATTGAGATGATGAAGTCATGTACTAACAGATTTAATTTGAAGAACTTGAATGGTTAATAATGAATTTAATAAATTAAAGGAATATTAACTATTTGTCTGCTGGGGGGGGGTGTTGGGAAATAATTTTGTTTATCATCTCCTGCTCAGATCTGAGGCGTTTTGCATGCGAGTGCTTTTGCCCTCCTTTGTTGTAATTTTTTTTATAAGCTTCCAAATTATATAGGATGGAAATGAAAGTTATCAAAGCGTTCTATGGCTCACTTCTGATCCTACACAATTATGTAACAAGCTGTGTAATGAAAGTGGATTGTCTGATGTCAAATGAAATAAAGTCTTGGCCTAGAAAATTAAAGGTGGCAAGCAAAGGATGAAGAAATGGCAAATATCTCCATACTGAACTGAGTGTGAAAAGTAAGTCTCCTGTGATATGGATATATCCAAATCAGCAAAGAACTGTCATTTTGTGCCTGCTCTAAACTTATTGGAAACTTATGAAATCCTATTGCTAACCTGAAAACTCTATTCTGAGATGCAATCTTTGAAAATATTCATTCCAACATCAACAATTTGAGACTAAAGTTTTATTCCCTTCTTCACACACCTGCTGTCCTCAACTTATACGATGCCTGTGATGCAGTTTAATTATTCTAATACAACACACTCCAGAAGTTATCATTGTGTACTGAACACATTTTGATACATTTTATTTTACACAATGAATTAGTTTCACACTTGAAAGATTAGTATCAAATTACATGGGGACACATGGGACCTCGGAACTTTCACTATGTTTTGGAGGTTTTATAAAAACTTTGATTAGAAGGTAAACATGGACTTTGGCTCACTTAGTTCTTGTAGCTGGAATGACAATGCATCATTTGATCTGATAATTTCCATGATGATTTTTAAAACTTATCTCCAGTCTCTATTGGATAGTAGAAGAGGAATGGTAAATGATTATCAAATCATGGCTTGAAATTATTTATACTGTGCTATCTGAGCAGTTGCTCTAGAGCTTTTGATAAACTTTCTTCTCACTTCATCAGTCTCCTCAATTGAAATGGCAGGTGAAGTGCAAGTTAATTTACAGCACAATCCAACTGTTGTTTCCGACAAGAGAGGGAGCTGTGAACCGAAAAGGAAGTTATATGTATGGCACAATGGGAACACTATTAATAATGTGACGGGTTAGTGAATAGCAGCTAATAACATGAAAGGTCAGTGAGTAGCTGTCCATTTCTTTTTTGTCATATTCTGTTTACTTTTGAGGTTAAAAATGATTCCCTTGGAACAAATCCCCACCTCAGATAGTTAATAAACACTTTATTTCAAATGGTGTAATACCGAACTAGTGGTGAGAAGTGTGATAGTGACTCTTCAGAAATGTGTCATGGGCACCATGCAGCCAAAAGTAGAAGTCAGCCACATTTCTGACCAAAACTTGTATGCAAGTCAGTCAGATACAACATAAGGAAATTAAAACCAAATTCTGCCCTTACTTACACCCCATGCAACTCCAATGATGTCAATATTCAAACCAGTTTTAAAGGGCGAGGAAGAATGGTCTTGTGTCTGGTTCCAATTCCTGGCTCTGCCACATACTTCCTATGTAACTTTGGGCAAGTCATTTAATTTCAGTGCCTCAAGCCTCCTACTATGAGATATGGATAATACTTCCCTACTGCACAGGGATACTATGAAGATATATTTATTAACATGTGTGAGGTCCTCAGATAGTATGGTTATAGGGGCCATGTAAATACCTAAACTGATGAAGCCCTGAACTTTGACTCTGTCCTGGAGTTCCCCAAACTCTCACCAGGAGTCTATGCACTCTTGCAACTCCCCTGCTATATGTTTTACCAACCCCACCAAACCCAGATGTCCAGTCATAATCTTCTCAAGCAATTCAAGCACCTTTTAAGAACATCAATTCCCAAGTACTAAACAAATGAAGTAGAAAAGCAAGTACTATGTAAAGATTTGATCAGTAGAATTTTAAGTGAAATTTGAGGAAAAGCAATAATCTTGCTTGAATGTTGCTTCTTCCTTTCCCCCGGATTCCCCATAAATATTAAAAAAAACAACATTTTTTTTTTAAAGATCAGACTTACAGAAACATACTGATATTCAATCTATTTGACCCCTTTCTCCCTAGTTATTAAGACTGTTCCCCATCAGTAAGACCAAATTCGTAGCCAAGCTGACTGAAGCTATCTCCACTTCATTGAGGGACACCATTACTCACCTACGGTCCTCAGATTTGGGGATAGGGTTGGTGCAGCGTTGGCTGTTATACTTGGCCACATATTCACATTGCTTGAAGGGGGCAGTCTTGTCCTCCAGAACGTGTCTGATACAGAAGGCGTAGCCGTTAAGTCGCCTCTGCTTGCACAGTTTGGGGCTATATGAGCACAAGGGCTTATTGTCAACCTCAGAGAAGTGTATGTGTTTGCCTTCATACATCACGTGACTCTATTCCTTGTGAACATCAGCTGAAAGAATCGAAAATATTAATATAAATCACATGGAAAAAAGATGCATCAAGTTCTGCATTTTGTTTCTGTGGAGGGGAAGGGCACCCGACAGTACCTGATTTTAAATCTTCTGTACCATATCAATGTTAGGAGAGAGCCCCAAGGAGACCACTATCCTGGAATGATGACGAGTCAGATGAAGCAGATTGTCTAAGAAAAATATCAAAAAGGTCCAAGTCAGTCAAAATTAAAGCAGACAGGACCGTTTTGCATAAGCAGCAAGGTGTTGGATGTTGCTGCTCAGCCAACACCCAACACATTGGATTAATTAGATAATCCACATTCAATTATTAACTGGACTGTAGACATATCAGTAACCCAAATTTCTGCATGCTAGTATACAGTGGAATATCTTGCTCAGACTAACCTTTTGAAGATAGTAGCCGTGATATGTTAGAATTTAATTTTAGAACTCATGCAGCACAGAAAGTTTTTGTTGTAGTGGCATGACCCACATCTGGTGTATGGTTTTCAGAATTTGCAGTCCCCACAGTCTCTGCATAAATCTGTAATCAGTCTTGTCCAAGGCCAGCCAGATTTTTCTTACTTTGTCATACTTAGTGGGTGACATCCTGGCTCTATTGAAGTCAATAGCAGAACCACCACTGATTTCAGGAAAGCCAGGATTTCACCCATTAGCTGCAGCAGGGAGTCATTTTTTAAATGCAGAAGTTAATAAGGTATATGGAAGGAAATTTGTGATCTCACATGCCACTCCTTTTATTTCTGATTCCCCCCCACTCCGGAGTTCTTAGCGATCACTTCTTTCTTTTCCAGAGCAGCTTTCAATTAGGTTCTGCTCTACATACATGATGTAGCAACTTACATTGTGAAAAACTGTTTGTAATGATCACATTCAAATATTAACTAAACAAGCAACCCTGACGAATTGAAACGCAGTCCTGAACTTGGTGTGCTCCATTTTTTCAATTATTAAGTTTTGTACACCATGTATGTAGAGGTGCTATTCATGTGATAAGTTCATTAGTCATATGCTTGTGTAATTTAACACATACCCAGGACCAGCTGACCTACCCTCTCCCACACTAATCCTTCTTCCTGGGAAATATTTTAATACTGCAAACCACTGTGGAGCTACAAAGGCTGCCAGAGAAAGGTTTCCTCCACCCCACCCAAAAAATTGCACTCCTGTCTGAAGCCCAGTTCAGTCATGGGCAACAACAGCTTTTCTATAAATGAAAATGTCATCACTTAAAAGTTAATTATCCAGTGGCCCCACAGGACTAGAAAAGGAGCTTTATAGATTGGAAATGGGAGCCTCCCCCTATGGTCTAGTGATCACTTCCAGCCTGATAGCTCCCTGAGAAAACTACTTTAGTGTTGTGATGTTGTTAGGTCTAGAAAAACTGTTTTAAATCATTTTTTAGAGTGTTAGTTAAAATGTCTCTCACACCAAGCATTGCACAGGGGTACTTAGGGTAACAAAAGTACCTGGATTTAAAAGGAAAGGGTTACAAGAAACAAATTCAATAAATTAAACAAATTCTACAAAATATTCCTGACATAGTTTTACAACTAACATATGTGACCTATACCACTGAATTCATGATGGGGTATCATAGAATATCAGGGCTGGAAGGGACCTCAGGAAGTCATCTAGTCCAACCCCCCTGTTCAAAGCAGGATCAATCCCTAACTAAATCATCCCAGCCAGGGCTTTGTCAAGCCTGACCTTAAAAACCTCTATAGAAGAAGATTCCACCACCTCCCTAGGTAACCCATTCCAATGCTTCACCACCCTCCTAGTGAAAAAGTTTTGCCCAATATCCAATCTAAACCTCCCCCACTGCAACTTGAGACCATTACTCCTTGTTCTGTCATTGGGTACCACTGAGAAGAGTCTAGATCCATCCTCTCTGAAACCCCCTTTCAGGTAGTTGAAAGCAGCTATCAAATCCCCCCCTCATTCTTCTCTTCTGCAGACTAAATAATCCCAGTTCCCTCAGCCACTCCTTATAGGACATGTACTCCAGCCCCCTGATCATTTTTGTTGACTTTTCCCAATTCTTCCACATCCTTCTTGTAGTGTGGGCCCCAAAACTGGACACAATACTCCAGATGATGTGTCATCAATGCCGAATAGAGGGGAATGATCAAGTCCCTTGATCTGCTCTACTTATAGAACCCAAAATGCCGTTAGCCTTCTTGGCAACAAGGCCACACTGTTGACTCATATCCAGCTTTTCGTCCACTGTAACCCCAGGTCCTTTTCTGCAGAACTGCTGCCTAGCCATTCGGTCCCTAGTCTGTAGCAGTGCGTGGGATTCTTCCGTCCTAAGTGCAGGACTCAGCAGTTGACCTTGTTGAACCTCATCAGATTTCTTTTGGCCCAGTCCTCTAATTTGTCTAGGCCCCGCTATATCCTATCCCTACCCTCCGGCGTATCTACCACTCCTCCCAGTTTAGTGTCATCTGCAAACTTGCTGAGGGTGCAGTCCACACCATCCTCCAGATCATTGATAAAGATATTGAACAAAACAAGCCCCAGGACCGACCCTTGGGGCAATATGCTGTAAAGCAGGGGTGGGCAAACTATGGCTGGAGGCCACATCTGGCCCGTCATATGATTTAATCTGGCCCTCGAGTTCCCGCCAGGGAGCTGGGTCCGGGGCTTGCCCCACTCTGTGTGCGCCTTGGCTCCGCATGGCTCCCGGAAGCAGCAGCATGTCCCTCCTCCGACTCTTAATACAGCCAGGGGGCTCCACACACTGCCCCCAGCCCAAGTGCCACCCACGCAGCTCCCAGTAGAACCACGGCCAATGGGAACTGCAGGGGTGGTGCCTGCGGATGGGGCATCATACCAAGCCACCTGACTGCGCCTCCACTTAGGAGCCGGAGTGGGGGACATGCAACTGCTTCTGGGAGCTGCTTGAGGTAAATGCCGCCTGGTGCCTCCAAAACTTTTATACCAGATCACTCTGTGCACACACACGCACGACATCAGTACTTCATTTGCACCAGAACAATGAAGCACAAATATAAATCAACATCTTATCATACCCCACATTAATTCCAACAATTATGTATACTATTCAAGCCAGTATCAATCAAATTAACCAATTTCTCTGAATGCACCAAGGAGCGAGTACTATAGAAATTCAAAACCAGTCACCAGAATATATTCCATCAGAATGGATTGGAGATCTATTGTTTCCTTGTACGTCCCAGTCTGTCTGTATCCATCTGTTGTCTTGTGTCATAGTTAGACTGTAAGCTTTTGGGGGCAGGGACCATCTTTCTGTTCTGTGTTTGTACAGCTGCCCTAGCACAACGGGGTCCTGGTCCATGAATAGGGCTCCTAGGCACTACAGTAGTACAAATAATAACAATGATAATAATAATACAGCAAAGACTGATAAGGCACTGGATTTGCAATTTGAAGCCATAAATGGCTTAGATCCCACCAATTTGAAAGATTGCTTCATCTATTACTATGGCAGTTGAGATAATCTGAGGTGCTCTAGTAAGTTAACTGCCTGGTAAAAAGAGAAAGGGAGAGTCCTTTGCTCTGGAATTTGCTCCCCTTGTTGATTAGTCAGAGCTTGGATTTGGTGACATTCTGCAAGTTCCAACTGTTCTCCTGAGCTTTTGGAGAGGATGATGTGGGTTAATTAAGATTATTTAACACAAATTTGGTAATCCATTTGGGCAAATCCTTGAAAACATGGGATGCCTAATGTTAGGGAATTAAATCCACATTTAGGCATCTAAACAACTAGCCTGAGTTTCAGAGGTATAGAGCACCTGTAGCAACCACAGCCACCTCTGAAAACTGGGGGACTCACAAAGAAATTATTTAAACTATATTTGTATACCATTTCCTGTAACAAAAAAATTAGGGGGAAGTATTTGTTTATTTCTTTTCAAAATTTGAACAGTTTTTAAAACTACCAATCTACACCTCCTGTCTTCTCCCCCCCCCCCAAAAAAAAAGTTCTATTAAAGAAACAGTTCCATTGCAGATGCTAATATGCAAAGACTGTAGACACTGGGACATACTCTCCCCTGCCTTGCATCTTGTGCAGTCATTCACCTCTGTACAATCAGTGTAAAATACTATGAAATCAGCAGCATTTTATGCCTGCTTTTCAAGGAGCAAGGCAGGGAAGAATAAAGTCCACTGCCAGGAGAAACAGTATTTTAGCAAAATGATCTCACGAAAGTGAATTAATCAAGGGAAAGATGTTTCTATAAAACACGCTTAAGTAACCTTATGAGGAATCCCTTGCCAAATATTAGACAATAGGATTCCCTTTTGAAACGATGGTTTGGAAAGTTATCACATTTTCAAACTGTTTCAAAAGCTTTGCGCTGAAAACAAAATCACACTAACTATACAGCATTCATATACGTATCACTGACATGATGCCAACATGAGAATCATTCTCTGCATCATCCAGAAACCTGTTAGCCATTCTCAAGACTTCATTTCAAGGAACTAATTTAAGACAATTTTTATAAAATAAAATAACATTTCATCATAAAATCAGCAATCCAGATAATGCATTCTGTCATGTATTTTATTCATCGGCTGGCTATGTTCTCTCTCTCTCTAATGAGCATTTGTGGAACAGAAATAGAGGTGATAAAAGTGATTTCACTGTATTCAAAAAATACATACATTTTAAAGGAAGCAAAGCTTTATGGAGATCTCAAACATCTTGGAACAAGAGTCTCTGATACAGATTAGGAAGTCTTGTTCATACACCTGTTTTACCCCAGGACAACTCTTATTGATGTCAAAATAGACACTCTCAACTTAAAAAAATTAAAATGAAAAAAAAAAAAAAAAACCACCTCAAATCAGACTTTTGTCCAAAAAGATTATTCCTACTATTGTTACAAGGAAAACCCAAGGTTACTAGAAAAGAAAGCAGCTAAGAGCTGCAAGGGGAGGGGGGAAATTGTGACGCAAAATGAAAAAGTATTTTTTTAAATAGGAAAATGTGACTGTAAAACCACAAAAAATTAGCATGGGAGTGAGTTAAACTCATTTTACTGACAAGATTTCAAGTCAATCAAGTCAATCACATCCCGAGTGTAAGTGAGCTCAGAATAAGGTTTATGTCTCCACAACAAGCCAGATTTCTGTGCTTTAGTTATTCCCTCTAAAACCATTAAAAGAACACTGTCTGCCAAGTTCTGCCCTCAGTTACATCATGCAAAGCCAATGGAGACAATAAGGTTTCAAGTGTACAACAGAGAGATGAATTCAGCCCAATAGGTCAACTCTTTCTTCCTCCAGAGAGGGAAAAATACATCCATATGACTGCCACAGAAATTTCACTGCTGCTGACACTGCTGGTCTCATTACTACCTATTACCAATCTCATCCCCTTTCCTCCCAACCACAGAAATCATCCACCTACCCACACCCATTGATTTATTCTATTATTTCTTCATCTCTTCTTCCAAAGCTGTCCCTTTCATCGTCTCATTCAAATCTCTCCTCACAAATTTATTTCGTGAAGATTTTCAAAGTTGATACACCAAAGAAAATCAAAGTTATTTAAAACTATTTCAACATAATTAACAAGAAATCTACCCTAAACAGCCAGTTTCATTGTTGTACTTTGCCCATAGTCAATATCCATTAATTGAATTCCCTTCTCCATCAAGATACCTCCCTATCACTTTTCCACTGAGATCTGTTATCATTGTAGCTGTGTTTCTGGAATTAACTTAAAATGTAAGCTCCTCAAGACAGGCACAATATTTTCCTTTTAATTGATGTGTAAGGCGCCATGCAAAACTATGATGTCATATAAACTATAAACAATTAATAACAACAGAAAGCAATGGATCTTTGGGAGGATGGGAATCACTGTGAAGTCCCAGGACTGGGTGTCCCCAGACAGCTGCTGGATCATGGCCCTCCACCCAATGTCTGCCGAAATCTAATGAAACAACAAGCTAATAGTATTGACTACAGTGTCAGAAAAGGCACCACCCACAGGAGCTCTGATTGAAGGATTGGTTGGCTCCACCAATTGGTCCAACCATACTATTTAAGTCAGAAGGAGGCTCAGGAAGTTTGCCCAAGCAACAAGATAACTTTCTGTTGTGGCTGCACTGGACCCAGTTCCCGATCCCTGCTCAGTTCCTGGTTCCTTCCTCACCCCTGCCTTCGCTCATCCCACTGTGCTCCTGCTTTGTGCTTAACCCTTGCCTCTCCTCCAGTTCCTATCCTTACACTTTGCCTCCAATCATCAGTTACCAGTCCTGGTTCTGATCCGAACCTCTGACCTTGGCTTAACCCTTGGCTTTGGCATTTGGCATCTAACCTCAGCACTGACGCTCAACTTCAGTTCCTGGTTCTGTCTCTGATTTGATCCCTGGCTCTGGTAATTGTCAGTTGACTCTCGTGCCGACCCTTGGTTTTGTTCCCCAAACTGGATACCTGCTCTGCACACTAGACCTGACTCCTGCTCTGACTACTAGGCCAGACCACATACATCCCAGCCCGTAACAATCACTGAGTTACAATTACTGGATTCTGCGAGTATGCACCAAGACAAACTCACGTGAACAGTACCTTGTGAAACATTCTGTCTGATAGGAAGCGATCACTTGAATCACTGTAATCATATAGCAATATATTTAATAATATACAACGGTAACAAAAACAAATCTTTCCATTACAGTTGCCTAAGACTATAGGCAACTGCTACAGACTGTAGCAGTTGCCTATAGTCTTAATCTTGCAATTCGATCTTCAGGGGCAGACCCTAGTGCCCATACAGAACCTCAATGAGTCAGAGGAGCCGTGCAGAAATCTGCCCACGTGGGGTTGATTGCAGGATCAGGACCTATATAAACAAAATGTAACCCTGGATCTAAAGAAGCTTTTTCTTTTTACTAGCATAGCATATACATATTGTAAGAACTTTATGTTTTTCATTTTGATCTGAACTTGTATTTTACAGCGAATGAAATATTGCTCTTTTTTACAGAATATTTCCTGCCACTAACTAAGCAAGTAGAGCAATAAATACATTGCAATAAGCACAAGTAGCTTATCTGAAAAGAACTGAAACTATGTTTATTAAATAGTGGGTGGAAGAGAAATTATTTTTGTCCCATAAAATTCAGTAACAGATGAAGACTGTGAAATGTGGACTTCCTCTGGAAAGCCAAATACTTTGCAGCAAAAATATCAGGGCATAAAACCTTCTGAAACTTGATTTGTATCCTTTTCTCCTACGCTTCAACTCACTCTCCAGATTTGTGCCTGCAGTTATCCAATGTATGCACACAAGCAGCTACTTAAAAACCAGATCTGTGTATGAAAATCAGAAGTCACTTTTTTAGAAACATAGGCTATATATTAATTGACAATTTTAAGAAGTGAGGTTTAATATTTGTCAGCAGCAACAAGGAGAAATACACAGGAGGACCCAGAAAATAGATATCAGCAAAATACAGTTGTTTGCAGTGTGACCTGAAGAGCAGCTCTGTGTAACTTAAGAGCTTGTCTCTTTCTCCAACAGAAGTTAGTCCAATAAATAGAACTATGTCACCCACTTTGTCTCAGCAAAATACACTAACATTTCAAATCCGGGACCATATCATTCTCTCCGTGTTTTGCTATGGAGAGGATGAATAAAAGAGAAAACCTGTTCCTCTGGTAAATATTCTGTCTGTGTAGGCGAGAGCTAACTCAGCATCATGAGGGAATATGTTGTGAGGCTGGGCTGAACACTGGGCAAAGCCACTCTTTGTGGCATGATCCCCCAGCAAACAGGCAGAGATTTCCCCTTGTAAAATCATATACTGAATGTCAGTATTATCTTATGCAGACACTTGCCATGGGATATGTGCTCTACTCTAGGATGGAAATTGGTGGCCCACAGAGGGAGAGCCCATGAGATTCTAGTACACCAAGGATACATTCTTAATTTTAAGGAGACACTTGTACGGCAAATATTATACTACTTTAGTGCACGTAGATTAGTTACATTTTAAAATGTATGCTTGAAGTTAGACATTTCTATGTGCATGAGGCACATTTAGGGAATGGAATCCTCAAGGACATTGTAAATTGGATTGCAATTATCTGTCTGGGGCTAAAAGATGCATAATTATGAGGATTAAGTTTAAAGATTCACATTGTAGCTTCCAAACACTTGTCAACATTAAAGATGTCACTTCAATGTGGTTGTTTTGTATTTTTAAAGGTGTAGTGTGGATGTAGAGTTATGATATCAGTCCATGTGTACGCATGGCATATGACAGACAAATCCATTTTCTATGTATGAGTTTCTAAAATGTGCCAGTTTGATGGCCAGGGAGACCAAAGTCCTCTATTTACTCAGAGAACAATACAGAATGCACAAAAGTTGTGCTAGCTCCAACAATGCTCCTCAACCCTGATCTGGAAAGCCCACCTCTAGGTATCAGAGGTTCGGCTTTCACACCTGTTAAATCTTTAGCTTCCTTTTGAGATTGCCAATAAGCATAGTAATTTTGGTGACTTGTGTGACACGGATCTGATCTACTCAGAACTGGACTGAGACCACCCAGCTCATCACACAGCCCAGCCATTTGAAAGCCACCATATAGGAATAACTTCCAGTTGTTACTGACAGGGGCTGGATTAGAATCAGTGACAGAGCTGAAATGTTCCATTTCATATTACCAAGCTTGCATCATCTAGTCTTTCCTTACAGAATTTTCTATTCTACAAAGAAAAGTCACCCCACACCTCCTTTTGATCTTCATCAATACCATAAAGATACAACCCTTTATTCCCATACTATGATCTAATCATTACTTTAGCTTAATTCCATTTACCAGCTCAGGTCACTACTACATTCAGTCACAAAACCAAATCTGCTAGAATTCTGGAAACAAAAGACTCCATTAGTCAGATAGAACTATCTTCCATCTTCTGACAGAAGAGGCTTATAGTAGCATGGAGGGAATGATAGTCAGCTACAAGAGTTAACAAAACATGATCAGAACATCCCTGGCCCTCATCTGGGAGACCTTTGAAGAGCCCTACTAAGAGCAACAGTGCTTCACATGAGTGCCAGTGTTCACTCAAGATCCATTTGCAGGATCAAGGATCATTGGGATACAACAGTGACTGACCGAACATGTACATATAGACACAAAACAGACACTTCCTACCTTGTATTACTGAATTATCACTGCTGATATAAAATGTACTGGCTAAAAAATGTTGCCATGATTTAAGCAAAAAAAATATTTAACACTTGATGCTGAATGTTATTTTAGGAAATAAAGTGATTCAGGCCCTACATGGCAGCTGCGTAGTCTTGCTTTCCATGTTGGCTCTCAGATTTTAGAAACATGCTACTTTAATCACAGTAGCATTTTTCTCTAATTATCTGTAGTTCTATATTTGATTATTTTTTCATACATTAAAATCTACCTAAGAAGCTAAAAGTGACAACGTCGTCCTCATTCTGTCTTCTCAGAACGGTTAGGGCTTAGTCTACACAAAGCGGTGGCATGGAACCAGAACATACTAAATGAGACTGTGGTACCTTAAGGCTCAGTACTGATCAACAGAACTACATTTTAAAATATACTAAATGTAATACAATAATTACTTTGATTAATAATGGTCAGACCATGCTTGGATTACAACTGGCGGCAGCAAATTGACTTACTTAGAAACTAACTTTTACTGATAGAAAACTGAACTGATTCTTCTATTTATTCTCCTTTAGAAAGTGCATAGAAGTAGGGATTTTAATTCTAGCTGATCCATGTTACTAATAGTAAGCACAGGTAATAAGTAGTACAAAGATACACGAACACTGAATACCAGTCGCCATTTAAAATGGGGAAGCACGGAGTTAAACTGCAAAGGATATTTTAAAAAGGAGCCTGATACTGGAAACCTTATTCAAGAATTGATTTCAGTGGGATTATTGATGTCAGTGAGGGTTGCAAGATCAGGATCTAGGTCTTCTGAATTATCATTAACACAGACTTCAGCTTTAAAGATAAATGCTTAAGCCCCAATCCTGCTGTCAGACCTACAGAGGCAGAGCCATGGGCCCATCCAGACCTACACCAACTTCTACGGGGCTCATTTCACATATGCTGCTCTGCAAGAGCCGGCTGTCTTTGCAGGATACAGGTCTTCGGAAACAGGAATAAACAGAACCTTTTAGCCATCACAACATTAAAAAACAAAACAAAGGTATTGTATTGGTACAAAATAAATGTCAAAATAAACTAGAATCCAGTGAGAAAATTAAGAGGCGAAAGACGAACAGTAAAAACCTTGATAACCCAGAAATGCTCTCATGAAAAGGCCTCCTTTATAACGTTAACTTGCATGGTTTGAGAGTGAACTAATTGTCTTTAGAAAAATTCTCCAATACATCTAGCAGCTATTCTACACCTTCAGGGAGAGGGCCATGACATTATGAAGTACTTATTTTAAATAATATGCACTTGCGGGTAAGGTTTAACAAAAATCAAATATGCACTTGAATTCCCAATTCTGCAAAGACTTGCACATAAACTTATCTTTACACACTAAATAGCACAGCTGATTTCAGCAGGACCACTCACAGTGTATAAAATAGGTCACTGGACGTACTTACAGAGCAGACAAACCCTCCGCTGCTGTAAACAGTCATAGCTTCACAATGGAGCTTTGGTGATTTACACCAAACAAAGTGTAAAAGTAAGCACATGCATAAACATTTGCAGGATCAGAACCTAAATTTCCATGAAAACATCAATCGCACACATTAAAAGAAAATATTTAGATATAGATCATTTGGGATGTTTTCTTAATCTTGTTACTTTCTATAATTTTTTCCAAAAACAAGAATAAAAATAAAAAGTAGAAACTTTGCATAAATAAAAATATCATTGGGATCTTTCACTTAGAAGTCCTTAAGTCAGCTCTGACAAAGTTAGAGCTGTCCCATTGGTTTCCAAGTGCCAGTTTCTTACAACAGTATAGTGCTCTGGAGATTGGGTTGTCAATCAGTGTAATAGTAATACTTTGCCAGCAAAGTCCAAGCTACTGTTGATACAGTGGAGGGCAATATATGGACAGGACATATTGCTCTAAATTTACAAACGAACAAAGAACGGCAAATCAAATCTCAAGAAGTGCCCACATTGGGGAACACAGACATTTATTACAGGTTGCTACATAACAAAATTAGGGCTAACTATAACTTGATTATTCTGAAATCAGAAAGTGGAATTGTCAAGTCAAGCTTTTTTTGCTTTTAAAAATGCTTCAACGTTATTTGTACAAAGCAATTAATAAATATTTTTAAAATGCACCGGAACAAATCGCTGGTATCTATAGCTACTGTATTAAAAATCAGAGCTATTTTACCTATGCTGTGCAAGATGCAAGTCTCCCACAGTGGACCCTCTTCTCAAGTATAGCTAAATGCACTTGACTTTCCAGAGGAAAACTGCTTTCATTTTCAGTTTCATGTACTAGGATTGTAAAGAAGGTTCCTGGGTAAGAATTATATTCGCATCAAATTCATTACTTGCCACTATAAATGACTGATAAATCAGGCCCTGATCCTGCAATGAGGTGATGAGATACCATACAGATATAGAGAATCAGAGAGGTAGCCGTGTTAGTCTGGAATAGCAGAGGTAACAAAGAGTCCTGTGGCACCTTAAAGACTAACTAAAGTATTGGAGCATAAGCTTTCGTGGGCTAAAAATAGAATATACAGATATAATGACCTGCACACAGATGATCAGATTCAGACTATAGGATCAAGATCCAAGTTTGAAAACACCTTTGGATGCAAAAGTTTCTCCTTTCTTGTTATCAAAGGGTGGTTTGTGGAAACATCTTTCCCTAGACTTTTTATACAAAACTGACCAACGGCCCCAACCTGTAAACACTTAGTACCAAGCATAGGGCTTATTTAAAGTACTCCTGGTAGTAAACACTACACAAGATACTGTAATTGTCTGCAGGATCGGACCTCAAATAAGGAGGAGTTTACACACCCCATTCACAAATCTAGAGTTAGACCAAGAACGCTGCACGTGTCAGTGTGCTTGAACTATCAATGACAGCACCTGCAAAACTCTCAAGAAGTTAGCTAGAAAGATGTAATGACCCTGCAAGAGTAAATAATTTAGAGGGGCACTGAAGGGAGGGGGGGAGATTTATTCACACTCAAAATTACAGAACGAGGAGGAGTCAAATGTTGCAAATGCTGCTTCTAGCGAGACTAGCCTATGTCCACCTAACAACTCCCCAGGTCCACAAACCATTAGCCCCCTGCACAAACCAAGGAGGGAACCCTATAAAAAGTTATCATTCAAGCAAAATAACTCAAAGTAAAATTGACATGCACATGGTCGAGGAGGCTATAATGAAACAGAAAGGAGGGAGTCACGGGTTGATTGGGGGACGGGGAAGGGAAGGATTTAACACCCCCTCCTCCATTTAGGAAAGAAGAAAATACTCTTCCCATGATTTTACTTATAAACAGCAGCAGATATAGGATGGGCGGGTTATGAGGGGAGGGGGAACCTTAAATTAAACTTTAAAGGCCGCCGGCTGCAGTTAAATCTCCCCCACACCCCCAGCGCGGGACCCGCCTCCCAGGCTGCGATGAGGGAGGGGGGCTGTCATTCTCCATCCCTAATTATAATTAAAATAACTTCAGTAATTATATGGGCCCAAGAAATTGCACCCCACCCCCCCGGGGGCTCCACTCCCCCCACTCCCCCGTCCGCCGGGCGGAGGGAGGCTCCAGCCCCTGCCACGGCGACCCCCACCCCCAAACCCGTGGAGCCCAGTGCAGCAAGCAGGGCAGGAGAAGCCCGCCCGACTTCGCGAGTGGGGGGCCGCAGCGGGGGGACCGGCGGGGGCGGGGAGCGGCTAGGCCCCGCCGGGCTGAGGCCTACCCGCCCCTTTCGCCGCCCTTCACCTTACATTCAAACACACCCAGGCGCTGCTTCCCGTCCCCCGGGAGCCAGCGGCCGCTTCACCCCCCTCTCCCGCCTCCCTAGCGCCCGAAAGTCTGAAAAATCCCTCCGACACCCCTTATCCCCCACTGCGGCCTACAGCGCTCCGTCGAATCCCCGGGCTCGCGTAGTCCGCCTGGCCGCCCGCCCTGCCCCCTACGCGCCGCCTGCCGCGCTACGCGAGCCCGAGGATGCAGGCCGGGCCTGGCTTACCTTTCCAGCTGCTTTTTTTTTCTCCTCTCTCGCCTCTCCCCCCTTTCCCTCTGCTGGGCTGACAGATCAGAGTTTCCTCCCCAGCAGAGGGACCGGGAATAGGCTCGGGCTCTGTGCTGAGCAGCTGCTGCCCCCCTGGCTCTGAGGAGATCCTGCTTTTGGGGGGGAGAAAGCTTTGGGGGGCTTTTTATTATTTTAAAAGTACAAAGTGCTCAGAGGGTAGGTGATTATTAAGGGGAATCCCTGAATATATTCTCCAGCAAAGAAGGCAGGGCTGCTGGGGCTGCTCAAGAAGAGAGCCAGCAGCCTCCTACAGCACCACTACAGGCACTGAGAGGACATAACATCAGAGAGCAGCTCCTCTGCCCTCCAAAACAACAACTTTCCTACCATCTTGGAGGTAGTAGAGAGGGGGGAAAAGTACAGAGGGTTTTTATAGAAAGTGTCAGTTTAAAAATAATAACAAAAAAAACTTTTATATATTTGTGGGGCTTAAAAAATGCATGTGGCTTGGGAAATATTTTCCTGTAAAATCAGTGAAGATCATTTGTCTGAAAAAATATATATTAAAAAGGATGGTTAAAAAGAAATCTTTTATTAGTAAGTTTATTTGTTATGATTGGTTTTTAATTAAGAGTGAGAGGTTGGTATTTTAAAATTATTTTATAAGTCCATAAAGTACAAAGAGGATAACTTTTTTTATTCTGTTTCTGGGTGGCAGTTTTTTAAAAAATTGATGTCCGGAAAGAAACTCATTGATATGATTTGTTTTATTAAGGTAATCTTTTATTCAGAGTAAAAGCTGAGACTGATGTGGCAGTTATGTATCATGGTGTCCTCTCTGTCTCTCTCAAGACACTGTAAATGAGATTGAATGTACAGGTAGATAGATACAGCTGTTTAGTTTTTTCAGAGTGCAAAGAGACATGTAGAGCGGGTTTTAATCCAAGTAAGTGGAACCTGTCACATATCTAGAAAATGTTGTTGGTCCATCATAATTTTGGCATTGTCTGTCCATAAAAGATGGGACATGAAAAATAAAAGTTATAGCAACAAATTTTAAGACAGTAGTTGATTTTTTTAATAAATCAAAGCATTTGTCAGCCTTTTCAAATCTCTTTTTATTCTTTTTCAGATATTGTTTTGATTTGGGTGCTTTGTTCTTGATATTTGAGTAATGTTATCCCTGGTTTAATCTTGCAAAGTCAAGAGATAATCATTTGTTCTATAAGATCTTTTAAAAATACCTCTAATATAAAAAGGGTTTTCTTAAGGTGCTTTGATTAGACTGAACAAAATGTATGAAATGCTGTTTAAGTAATGTGAGATGCCACCAGGTATCTGTAGGTGAAAACATTCTCTCAGTTCAGCAGATGCATGATAACATTGCATGCAGTGAGATTCAGTAGAGTCCTATGTAGGGATGAACAACTGACAATACATCATTTTGTTTTGTCTGCATGGAGGAGGAAGTAATTAGAAAACTATTCAGTATAGATATTCAGTAGAGAACTGCAAATTTTGCAGATTTGTAAAAGTTATTTAAATGATGTAGATTGGCTAAACTGAAGTTTGACTGAAGTAACATCAATGCTGAAATTGGCATAGCTCACTGTCTCTCACTTTAATGAACTCAGAAATAAATCGGGAGTTCTGAGTCCTCCACTTTTATACTGGTTTCATATTTCAGAATGTCTCATATAAGGTGTTGCAATAGCTCCAATTTTTGTAGCATTCTGATTCCTGAATTTACAAATAAGTTGCTTTTTGAAAACTTACTTGGATATGATTTTCTGAGCTAGCATAAGCAATGAGTCTCATTTTGTGCATATATAATGGGTCTTCCATTTGGAGGTCTGATTTTTAGAGTTATGTAATTCTGATGATCTGAAATCTGATTATCTTTATCATAGTATGTTTATAACAGATATTTTTGTATATTATACCTACATATGTACAATAGTTACAAATGTAATTGATCATTGTTGTTATTATACAAGCTCTTAAAAAAATTCAGTGACAGTGTTTGACTCAATGACCTTCTGTGGCAGTGAATTCATAAGATAATATTAGTTCATAAAGCACATAGTTTTCTTTAGTTTTATTCTAAATTAATGAATGGCCAAATTCTTAGTCACCAATCCTACAAACATACAGATGTTTAACTTTATTCATATGAATTGGTCCTATAAAATCAATGGAGCTACTCAGAGGAGTAAAATTAAGCACATGCATAAATGTTGAAAGATCATGGCCTTAACTCAGTACTTGTATAAAACTCCCTTCAAGTCAATGGGAGTTCGTTTAAGTACAGAATTCAGGATTTCCCCATCAAGTAACCTGTTGTTCTAGTATTATGTTAAAGGGTAAAAACAAGGGAATGATTAGTTTTCACTATACCTTTATACTGTAGAATATCTCAGTCAAGTCTCCTCTAACTCTTTTCTTCTCCAGGCTAATTCTAGTTTTTGTTGCTATTGTTACACTATGAACAGAGATTCTAAAAAAGGCAGTATTTTTCAGTATTTACACTGGGGAGGATAACATGCACCACAAGAAAAAGCTTCGATTCCAGAGAATACAGCAATGTTAACTGTCTGTACCCATGGATTTTGGTTTTTAAATGCCTTTTAAAACATTTTGATCTATCTTGAACATAGGATTTATATTACTTCTTTCTCGATATGGTCCAGTGTAATTAACTTTGCAGACTTTAACTTTTCACATACACTATTTATATGCCTAAACTTAAATATGTATGTTTGCAAGATGGAGCTTAAATGTACAATGCTACAGTAACTCTCCCTGCAACATCAAACTATTTGCAACATGGCAATTACAGGTGGCCGCAACCTGTAAAGGTTTTAATGCCCCTTCCTCTCTCCTGTTCCCCCCAAAATCCAAAACAATAAAACAAATTTCAGAATCCACTTTTAAAAGTATAAAACTGAAAGGGATGCTGTTTGAGTAGTTTGAGCCAAAAGTTTAACTTTTATTTGAATAGGAATAAAATGAAGAAAATTTCACTAGATTTTCATAATATAGATAGTTATCTTTCAGTCTGTTGCAGACAAATGTAAATCAGTGGACTAAACTAATAGCAGGAAAGTTGTTTTAGCTATTCAAGAAGATTAAGACAAATGTCCATTTTTCAATAATATTTTGTATAATGTGAAACAAGTGATTACTATAACTAAATCACATTTTATCACAACAGAATATTAAATTGTAGGGACCAAGGTAAATTGGAATATTGCAATATTCATAGGAGTAAGGTAAGCACGATTTCACTCTAAAACTGGAGGAAAAAGTTATTTTGGTGGTTTGATTTACGGTGCTGTCATTCTTCCTGTTGGAGAATAAGTACCAGGTTCTTGACCCTCTAGAAGATAAACAGAAGTATAAATCCAAAGGAAACCATATTGTGATGTCTCTGTTTAAGATGCAAAATGAAGATTTAAGTCTACCTCCTCATTAAAGATGAGAGTAAATCCAAATTCACAGACCCATTGCCCACCCAAAGAAGTGTGCTGTACACCTGGGCATCTCTCTGGGATGGCAGGAGAAAATAATCTTTAGGTTACAGCTATGGAAATAGCCTCTGCAGAGCCAGTGGGCACAAGCAGTGGAGAGGACTGGAGGCTGCAGAGAAAGGTGTACTTTGACTGTGCCCCATTTGGAGTACTGTAGAGCTGGGCTCTATGCCATGGAATGTATGTGCACCCACCTTCCACATCCCAAGTCCCTTTCTTTCTCTGCAGTCATGGAAGTGGGGTCTGTACATGCTGCTTTGAGCTTATCAAGTATGACGTGGCACATAGCTATTGTGACCTCAATTGGGCAAAATGTGGGTATCCCAATATAGTTCCATAAAATTACATACACACTCAGCCTGAATGAACATCCTCAATTCCAAAGTCTTCAAATGCTTGGCACAAGCCTCTCTTCTTTGGAAATGCAGGTGAATATTAGGGGAAAAGCCCTAAATAGACAGTAGCTCTAATTCAGAAATCTTCTTGCACAAAGCCAGACTTGAACTAAAGGTCTTGTTTTTGAAAGGATTAAACACGGAGGAAAGAAGAATTGTTTAGGGTGCTCTAGAGCAGCCATTCTCAATGGGGGCCATATGGCCCCCAAGGGGGCCCTGGCACATTTGAAGGGGGTCACAGACTGAAAACTGTGAGAAGGGGAGCCCCAAGGGTTTATGGGGGCCCTGGTAACTGAACCGATGAAATACCCAAGCAGCAACCTTAATTGGAGTCAATAGTTTCCCTCCCTCCCTGGAACCTGAGAAGAGCTCCTAAGGGGGCCGTGGCCAAAAAACGGTTGAGAATAGCTGCTCTAGAGGGCAGGTAGGAATAACGGGGCAAAAATAAACAGAAAAAAGTTTAGGCCAAACATCACAACATATTTCCTTATGGTGAGTTTTAGTAAACTGTAAAAGGGTTTCCCAAACCAGAAACAAGACTGAATAGAGCAATGGAGAATATATTGTAGAGAACTGGTTCAGTGTGTGGATGCAGGTGATGTTGTTGGCCTGGGATATAAAGGAAATCGGACCAGATGCGCTTTGCTCGCTCCCGCCCTGTCACCGGCTCTGGGCTCCCACTGGCCGGGAACCATGGCCAATGGGAAGTGGGTGGCAGTGCCTGCAGGCAAGAACCGTGCACAGAGCCTCCTGCCCCTAGGAGCTGGGGTACAGTGCAGAGCTAGAACAGGCAGGAGTCCTGCCTTAACCCTGTTGACCAGGAGCCACCCGAGGTAAGCCTGCACCCCAAGACCAGCCCCAAGCCCCCTTCAAACCCAGAGCCCCCTCCTACAGCCTAAACCCCTCATTCCCGGCCCCACCCCAGAGCTTGCCCCCCAGCCCAGAGCCCTGACCCCCTCCCAAATATATTCTTCCTTTTAATCCATTAGAATTCTTCATGCTAGGTAATGGTTCCGACTGATGATTTGTTGATCAAGTGTGTGAACAGGACCCAAGACCCATACAAAGGGATTATTTCCATTAACTTTGTTGGGTTTTGTATTAGGACCCATATGAAGTGACAAACTGACACAGAGAAAAGAATTAGTGCACTGCATGTCCATCAGCTAAGTCTTGATCCTATTCCTTGAAATCCGTATGTTTTCATATTGATTTTAATGGGAGGATAAAGCTCTTAGAACTTAACTGTTGAACCACTTGGGAGTAGGTCTACATTCTAATTTCCACATCATTGAATTCGTCGATAATTAATTGAATAGTTATTAAAACATTAAGTAGAACCTCACTAATGTGTACTTCATTCATCAGTGCACATTAAAAAAAAATATTAGCAATGGCCCCCCAAATCTCAGCAATGATACAATAGTGTGAATACTACTGTGTAGTATGTCTTCCAGGCCATGGATTGGGCATCGATTGAGAGTTGTGTAAATTGAAAATAAGGTAATAAAATCATAAGAGAACACTAACAGTCTCATATTAGTAATTCAAACTATACTAATGTATTTACTAGTACACTTTTATATATTTATTGATATTTCATAAATTGCAATCACCTAAATTAATAAACTACATTCTTTGCCTTATTATCCTTTGTGGGTTTTTTCATTCCATTAGTTCAACTATGCATTCAATCATAAATTTCAGTCATTCATAGGGAGTGTCTCTGTCATTACTACAAATTAGGATCAGAATTCCATATTGGGTAAGGTGCCTGGCCCATTTAGTCCAATATTCTGTCACTAACAGAGGCCAGTACCACATGTTTCAAGGGATGGTATAAGATGCTCCATAATAGATCATTATATAGCAAACTGCATACAGGGGAAGTTTCTACATAAGCTGTTAAGAGATTGGTGGATGTATGTCCTAACACAGGGGTCAGCAACCTTTCAGAAGTGGTGTGCCAAGTCTTCAGTTATTCACTCTAATTTAAAGTTTCTCGTGCTGGTAATACATTTTAATTTTTTTGGAAGGTCTCTTTCTAGAAGTCTATAATATAGAACTAAACTATTGTATGTAAAGTAAATAAAATGTTTTAAGAAGCTTCATTTAAAATTAAATTAAATAAAAATGCAGAGCCCCCCAGATCGGTGGCCAGGATCCGGGCAGTGTGAGTGCCGCTGAAAATCAGCTCACATGCTGCCTTCGGCACGCGTGTCATAGGTTGCCTATCCCTGTCCCAACACATGAGGAGCAGCCAGGTTATAGAAGGCAAGGTTTTAATGGTCCCTTTTGTGAGTTATTTGTTAGGTGTAAAAGCTCAGATCCTCAAAGATATTTAGGTTCCTAACTGGGAATGAAATTAATGGAAGTTAAATCTGGTTAAATACCTTTGAGGATCTGGGTCAAAGTTTTCTGTTCTTAGCTGGATTAAGCCCGATGCACTTCTTTTTCATCTATATGCTAATTCAGACAGGCCAAAAGGTGTAGGGAAGGAAAACAAGCAGAAAGTAATTTGAATCAAGTATTAATTTCCTTTGAAATTGTATTTAAGCATGCTCAAAACTGGATTATAATGCTAAAATAAATTCTGGAATCTCTCAATCTTAAATGTAGATTACACTTCTCCAAGCCACGCTAACAAGGGTGTTCTCAAGGGATAAGATGAGAACGGTTATCAGTTTGTAACTACTGTACTATGTGCCTCATAATTACTGTTTTAATGGAAGCAGGTTTGAGCAGAGTAAGGCCTCAGTCTCCAGGACTTTCTCAGTTTAGACATTGTTGCACAGTAGCCTGGATGAGTGTGCAGCCAGAAGAAAATATATTACAATATTTATTAGCAAATGTATTTAGCATTATTGCTTATGGATGCATGTACAAAGTATATACATAAGTATCAAGCTTGCCATATAGACTCCTAAGATATTAACCCAGACAGGAAAATGTTTAAGACTAAATTTTCAGGAAGTATAAGCATCTACTCTTAAATATCTGGATTCTTTGGAAGCACAAGTTTGACTGAATTCCATCATTTCAAAGGACACAGATTGTTGCACCATGTAATATACCATGTAGTGTCTTTGGACAAAATCTTGAACATCCATTCTGCACTGCATCGCTCTTAAAAATTCACATTTTGAAAGAGCAGGAGGCTTGTTGTTGGGGGTGAAAAATTGCCTTCCTCCCCACTGTAGTGCTGTACAATAGCAGCCTATATCCTTCCACCCCTGAATTTCATTGGTGTTGTATGCAGATAGTTGGAGGTGAAAGTAATCTACGTATGCAAAAGGTTGTTTTATGCCAATAGTAACATCAGTTGTGACATGTCCTTCCATATTCTTTATGAAAATGTTTAATATGAATGACATACTTTATTCAAGATAGCTCATGTGGGTTATCATTGGAAAGGTTATGATTTACTGAATATGATTCTTCTATTTGTATGCATGTATCATTTCTGTGTCTGAAATTAGGAATATTGACTATGTAGCTGTATTTCAACTATGCTACTTTGGGTGATGCCCACTGCTGACACTTCAAGTACAACAATGAAAAAGCTAGACAGGGTGGATGGCCCATCAGCACGGACAATGGACTGTGAAAATTTGGCCTTCCTGGGGACTGCCCCAACTCATGGATGCAGTTATGTAATCTACAGAGTCACGTAAAACATTATCTGGGACCTCTTGTAATTTACCCTGTAAGCAGTGGTTCTCAAACTTTTTGTATGGGTGACCCCTTTCAGACACCAGGCCTCTGAACGTGATCCCCCTTAGGGGCCAGGCTCGGGGGAGGATGGCAGCCTGCCATGGCAGGGGTTGGGGGTACGGTAGCTGGCAGCAGGGGCTTGACACCCCCACGTAACCAGGTCACGGCCCCCACTTTGAGAACCAATGCTGTAAGGGAACAGGTGGGGGTCAAACTAGGGAAATAAAGGATTATGCAAACCCTATTTAAGGGTGGGGAGTGAGGTAATCCATTCTGCCCTGCTACCCCACACATGATGAGTGCTGGAAACAACTAATTTAACAGGAGGAAAGAACTGGGCCCAGGTTGGAATGACATCTGGCCTCTGAACATTATTTGAACGACATTTAGGATGTGAACTCGCATGTAACAAGTTTCTTTCGTGCATTAAACTTAATTTGCGTGCTCGGTTTTATTTTCTTAGTAATCAGCTTGTTCTGTCTGCTACCTCCTTAACAATTTAAAATATGCCTGTTAATAAATTTATTTCTGGTTTATAATATAACCCAGATTATGCAATTTCTAATGGGGGAGGGAAAGGTGAGAACTGTGCACATCCCTCTTCTGCACCGAGGGAAAAGGTGAATTTCATAATATATCTTTGGGTCTGTACTCCAAGGGAGATGGACATCCGAATGCTGCAGCAAGTCCCTTAAAATGAATCTACCCAAAACTGATCTTCAGCTAGGTGTTGCCCTGCAGAATGGGTAGACCCAGTGGTATCTGAGCACATCAGATGACACCCCTGGGAGTCCAAACAGTCACATTAGTATTAGGAAAACAAGGGACACATTTTAAAGTATTTTAAATACAATCCTGTCCCTTTAATGCTAGGACTATAAACTTCCTTAGCAACTCAGGAGCACTAAGTACATCAGTTTTACTAGACATTGGCTGTATCCTTCTACACTGTATCTTCTGATATGTTTGAGTTAGAAGCAACTGTTTGTGTCCTCTCTCTCCCTACCTCCCCCCTTTACAAAAAAAGCCACATCACACTATAAAATAGGGGATTTTCTTGTTGTAGCAGTTGATGCATATCACACAGCTCAGGAACTGCCACCTTTTGTGATAGTGGAAATAGACATTTCAATGCATTTTCTACATGCCTTACTGAAACCCACCCCAAAAATCATTCTAAGAGGTAAAAAGCAGGAAGCAAGAAAGAAAAAGCAATATGAGGAAGGGAAAAGATTAAAGAACATTTGAACACAGTGAGTAGAGCTCTCACTGGTGACCGTTTCAAAGATTATTGACAGAACACAGCTTTACATTATAAAGCCATTCACTTGGCAGAGAAAGATGGAGGGCACTCATGATCACTTATTTCTGCCCACTGGTTGTCCATTCGCACATGCAATGTAGGCATACAACTCACTGTAAAGTTACCCCCTTTCTTTAAAATCCGGCTCCGAGCTTCAGGCTGGGCCTTTAGACTGTTCATGCCTTTCCTAGAGCTGTTTTATTTTAAGCTAACACTATATAAATTAATGTTCAGAAGATTATCTTCAAATTTAAAGGCTTAGAACCTTTACAAGCATGCATCCTACAGGAGTAAGGGATGAGATTTTCAAAAGATTTGAAATGAACAGGAAGGAGATGTGTTACTCAGGGTAGTACCTGGGTTTTGCCATCTGTATATAATAGTAGAATCTTTGCAATGTCAAGAGATGTTTAAAAATGTAAAATAATTGAGATTTCCACATGCACTGGAAGTGAAAGATTGGTTTCCAGAATTTTTGTCACATTAAAAACTTGTTTAAGATTTATATCTTTATTTTTATGTAAGAGAATCACAAGCCATACAAACCATTTACATAGGAAATAAACTGATTTTAATAATCTACCATGTTTGTACACAATCACTATATGCATATTTTTTTAGGTCCAGTAAATTGAGTGTTCGTGTTTAATTTCCAAGCACACGGATAGCCCCACATTAGGCAATCAGAACTGTTTTCATGAAGATGTGAACGTAAAGTGTAACACCACCCAATATTTTTTTTTTTTTGAAAGTTAGTCATACCAACATATTACTAGAATATCTGATGGATTTTGGTAGCTGCGTGTTTAAATTCTTCAGCAGATGGATGGCTCTTCTACTGCCTGAGCGCCTTCAATGACTGCTTTCACACACTTGGCCATTGTCTGGGATGCTCTACTGATTGGATCTGCAAAAGACATTTATTTTGGTGTTGAGTGTTCATTCCAGAACACAACCAATAGACCTACAGAGAGAACTAAAGTCATAAACCCCCATGGTTTACTAAAAATCTTCATCTGGGGAATATAAAACACCCACACACTTAGTTGAAGATACAGGAGCAAATTCTGCAGACGTTACTCGTACAAGTTTTCATTGATCTCACTGGAAATTTTGGCTGAATAAGGATTACAGGTCTGTAGCATTCAGCCCTCTCTTAGATGTCTCAGGTAAGAACAGGAGGTACAAAGTTTTCCAGACAGAAGCCTGGTGCATATTGGTGTCCTTTTAATCGGTCTTAATATTCTGGAAGCACTTTTAGAATTAGTTAGTTATGCATCTGTGTGTTATAATGTAGCTCTAATGAAAATAACACAGCAAAAGAGTAAGATGGAGTTAATAAAATTCTACTTTCATCAAGTAAGGTGTGACTACATACCTGTCATATAGAAATCTTTAATTGTGAGCTGAGGTGGAACAAGAGGGTCAGCAAGCAACTGTTGATTCACTAACTGCAATGGAAAAGAAAGAAGGTATATTAGGAGATTAAATAGTCACCTGAGAGGCAGAACTGTTACCACAGTACTTGTTTGGCTATGCTCTCCTGTTGTACAGTGCAGTGTGTGCTTAGTAATGCATATAAACAAGCCTCTTCCATAGCTTGATGCTCATAGTTTAAATGTTCAATACCTTGGAGAGCTCATTCGCCTGGCTGAAGTAGTTAGCTTGCTCTACATCATCATATCGGACCAGGTTAGGAGAAACTTCTTCCAATCTGTTCCTTACTTGATCGAGGTTATCATAAGGGAGGGTCACACCAGTGAACTTGGAAAAAAAAAAAAAAAAGCCACAAGACTCCATTCAATTTAGTCCTCTGGCCAATACATATGAAGTATTTAAACATTAACTCAAACATCTACAGTGAAGCAGGAACAAAAGCTGTACTAATTTGAGGAGTGAATGACTACAGTGCTAGTCCTGTGCTAAAATTGAAACATATTATGTTGATCTCTTGATGCCAGTAAAAGACAGTTACTCACCTGTCGTAACAGTTGTTCTTCGAGATGTGTTGCTCATGTCCATTCCAACAGTGTGTGCGCACCGCGCATGCACGGTCCCGGAAGATTTTTCCCCAGCGGTACCCGTAGGGTCGGCAGGGGCGACCCCTGGAGTGGCGCCCTTATGGCCATGCATATATGCCCCTGCCGACCCTCCCCCCGCTCAGTTCCTTCTTGCTGGTACTCCGACATGAGGGGAGGTGGGTGGGATTTGGAATGGACATGAGCAACACATCTCGAAGAACAACTTTTACGACAGGTGAGTAACTGTCTTTTCTTCTTCGAGTGCTTGCTCATGTCCATTCCAACAGTGACTTACGAGCAGTTATCATGGAGGAGGGTGAGGAGTACTGTCAATGCCAGCTGCCAGGACTGCCTGTCCGACAGCAGCGTCCTCCATTGACTGCTGCACAATCGCGTAATGCGAGGAAAAGGTATGCACCGAAGACCACGTTGCTGCTCTACAGATGTCAGCGATGGGAACGTGCGACAGGAATGCTGTGGATGCGGCCTGAGCTCTGGTCGAATGGGCTGTTAACGGAGGAGGAGAGACATTCGAGAGGTTATAGCACAGCTTGATGCACGATGTTATCCAGGCCGAGAGGCGCTGGGAAGAGACCGGCAACCCCTTCATCCGCTCCGCTACCGAAATAAAAAGTTGTGGAGATTTACGAAAGGGTTTTGTACGTTGTAAATAAAAAGCTAAAGCCCTTCTCATGTCCAAAGAGTGGAACATTCTCTCCCCGTTAGATGTATGGGGTCTTGGAAAAAAGACAGGGAGGAATATGTCTTGGTTTATGTGGAAAGCCGAAACCACCTTAGGAAGGAAGGCCGGGTGAGGACGTAACTGAACCTTATCCTTATGAAAGACCATATACGGGGGTTCCGAGGTAAGAGCTCTGAGCTCAGACACCCGTCTAGCAGAGGTAATAGCTACCAAAAAGGCCGTTTTCCATGATAAATAGGAAAGAGGGCAAGAGGTCACGGGTTCAAAGGGGGGCTTCATCAATGCCGTGAGCACCAGGTTCAGGTCCCAAGGCGGAACTGGGTGCCTCACCGGAGGGTACAACCTTTCCAAACCCCTTATAAACCGAGTGACTAGAGGATTACTAAATACAGAAACTCCACCAATGCCTGGGTGAAAGCTGATATAGCAGCCAGGTGCACTCGTACAGTGGAGAGTGCCAAACCTTGCTGCTTAAGGCTAAGGAGGTAGTCCAAGATAAGGGATATTGGAGCTAAAAGAGAGGCAACTCCCTTATCCTGGGTCCACAAGGAGAAACGCTTCCACTTGGCCGCGTAGGTGGCTCGAGTGGAAGGTTTCCTGCTTCCCAGTAGAACATCCCTGACTTGAGCAGAGCAGTGAAGCTCCGAAGGGTTCAACCACGGATATTCCACGCCGTGAGGTGGAGAGACTGCAGGTTGGGGTGTAGCAGTCGGCCGTGGTCCTGAGAGATCAGGGTCGGGAGGAGTGGGAGAGTTATGGGTGTCCCGATGGAAAGGGACATCAGTAGGGTGTACCAGTGCTGGCGGGGCCACGCCGGTGCTATGAGGATCATGGAGGATCTGTCTAGACGGACCTTGAGCAGCACTCTGTGGATAAGGGGAAACGGAGGGAACGCATAAAGTAGACCCCCCTTCCAAGGGATCTGAAAGGCATCTGCCTCTGATCCTGGGCTGAGGTTCAGGAGGGAACAAAACCTCTGGCACTTCCTGTTGGCTCTCGTGGCAAAAAGATCCATGAGGGGAAAGCCCCACACTAGGAAGATTGAGTGAGCAATGTCAGTCCTGAGGGACCACTCGTGGCCCCGAAAGGAGCGACTCAGAGTGTCTGCCAATACATTCTGAACCCCTGGGAGATACGTGGCTTGGAGGTGAATATTGTGTGAAATACAAAATTCCCAGAGGGCTAGGGCTTCCCTGCATAGGTGAGAGGACCGAGCACCCCCTTGTTTGTTTATGTAAAACATTGCTGCTGTGTTGTCTGTCAGCACTAATACACACTTGCCTTGTATGCGTTCCCGAAACGCTTGGCAGGCCAGACGAACCGCTCTGAGCTCCCTGACGTTGATGTGAAGGGACAGCTCGCTCCGAGACCAGAGGCCTTGAGTCCGGACGTCTCCGAGATGTGCTCCCCAGCCGAGGGCGGAAGCATCCGTCCCCAAGGTTACTGATGGCTGAGGCTTCCGGAAGGGGACTCCTACTGCGAGGGAGTCGGGGTGAAGCCACCATTGGAGAGAGCACAGTGCGTGGTTCGGGAGAGTGACAATCAAGTTCAGAGGGTCTCTGCCTTGTCTGTATACAGTCGCCAACCAGGTCTGGAGAGGGCGAAGTCTCAATCTGGCGTGCGGCACTACATATGTGCAAGCCGCCATATGCCCCAAGAGTACCATGCAGTTCCTGACTGTAGTGGTGGGAAATTGAAGAGCCGAGTGAATCAAGTCTGCTATGGCTTTGGAGGTAGGCATAGGAGGTAGGAATGCCCTTGCCTGTCGAGAGTCCAATATCGCCCCTATGAACTCTATTCTCTGAGTGGGCACTAGGGTCGATTTTGGCTCGTTTAGCAGGAGACCCGACCTGAGGAAAGTCGCCCTGGTAAGAGCTATGTGTTGGGTCACTAGCTGTTCCGTCTCTGCCCTGATGAGCCAATCGTCCAGGTAAGGGTATACGTGTACATGCTTCCTTCTCAGGAATGCGGCTACGACGGACATACACTTCGTGAAGACCCTTGGGGCAGTGGACAGGCCGAACGGAAGAACTGTAAACTGGTAGTGGCAATCCCCTAACGTGAATCTCAGGAACCTCCTGTGACTGGGGATGATTGAGATGTGGAAGTACGCATCCTTTAGGTCGAGGGCGGCAAACCAGTCTCCGCGATCCATGGAGGGAATGATGGTCACGAGGGAGAGCATGCAGAACTTCAACTTCTTTATGTAGGAGTTGAGGCCCCGCAGGTCTAGGATGGGACGAAGACCACCTTTGGCCTTCGGGATAAGGAAATAACGGGAGTAGTATCCCTTGCCCCGAAATTCTTGAGGAACCTCCTCTATGGCACCCAAAGACAAGAGGGTATGAACCTCCTGAACAAGGAGTTGCTCGTGAGATGGGTCCCTGAAGAGGGACGGGGAGGGAGGATGGTGGGGCGGAAGGGAGGAGAATTGGATAGAATATCCCACCCTTACCAGGCTGAGGACCCATTTGTCCGAAGTAAGTCGGGCCCACTCCTGGTAAAAGTGGGATAAGCGGTTCACAAAAGGGCTTGAAGGATCTAAGGGAACTGGTCTGAGGCCCTCGAGCGCAACTTCAAAAGTTTGGTCTGGGCCCTTGCTGGTTTCTGGGGCCCGAATTTTGTTGTCCGTTTCTGGGCGAAGAGCGAGGGCGTCCCCTGCCATTGCCCCTACCACCTCTCCTAGGGGGGTCCCTTCGAGGCGGGAACTGGTAAGGTCTCGGCTGTGAGGGCAGGGGAGGTCTGAATGGCCTACGGAGGGGCTGAGGAGTGTGGAGACCCAGTGATCGTAACATGGTCCTTGAGTCTTTCATAGAGTGTAATTTTTTATCAGTCTCCTCAGAAAATACACCCTGCTTATCAAAGGGCAGGTCCTGTATAGTGGATTGCACCGGGGGTGGAATACCGGATACTTGCAGCCCTGCCCCCCTTCTCATAGCGATGGCCTTTGCCATGGTGCGTGAGGCGGAGTCAGCTGAATCCAGAGCGGCCTGTAGGGCTGCCCTTGACACAACCCTACCCTCCTCGAGGATGGCCTTAAATTCCGATTGAGAGTCCATGGAAAGCTGGGGCTGGAATTTCGCCATTGCCGACCAGGAATTGTAGGCGTACCTCCCCAAGGCTGCTTGCTGGTTTGCAATGCGCAGCTGGAGGGCTCCCGAGGAATAGACTTTTCGGCCAAACAAGTCCAATTTCTTGGCCTCATGGGACTTCGGAGTGGATCCCGTCTGCCCCTGACGCTCACGGTGGTTGACTGCGTCTGCCACCAGCGTCCCTGGCTGAGGGTGGGTGAATAGGTGCTCGTACCCCTGCTGGGGGGCAAAGTAACGTCTCTCCACCCCTCTAGCGGTAGGTGGGACAGAAGATGGTGTCTGCTATATCATATTAGAGATCTTGTGGATAGTCTTTATGAATGGGAGGGCTATTTCGGTAGGGCCCCCCGTTGTCAAAATGTCCACTGTGGGGTCCGTCTCCTCCTCCACTTCCTCAGCTGGAAGGTGAAGATTCTGCGCCACCCTTCGGAGGAGTTCCTGATGCTCCCTGATATCCATTGGTGGTAAATTTGGGGATGAGGAGCCGGCTACCGCCTCGTCAGGTGATGAGGAAGAGGAAGGAGCGAACTGGGGGTCCTGAACCGGTTCTCCAAGTGGCTGGTCACCGGTAGGCCCTGACTGTGGTATCTGCATAGGTTCCGACGGGGGGTTGTGCAGGCCCGAAGGACTGGGTACAGGAACCTCCGGGGGCACCTCCGGGGGCGGCACCGAGACGGTGGCGGAGACCGGTCCCCTCGGCACCGAAGGCAGGGAAGATGACACCGATGGTGGTCCCTGCTGGTGGATCGCAAAGGGCGTCCAGAAAGGCCATGGCCCTGGAGCTTGGTCCTGAGGAAGCCATTGTGGAAGGGTCCTATGATGTGAGGACCTGCGGTGCCGGGAATGGTGGTGGGAGCGGGAGGTGTCATGACTACGTCCCGATCTAGAGAAGCGTGCGTCGGACTCAGAAGAGTAATCCGACCCAGACCATGGGGGAGCAGACCCCGTCGGTGCCATGGTGTGCCTTTCAAACATAGTCGGCTTCCCTGGGTGCTGCTCGACGCGCCTGGGTGCCGTAGAGTCAGAGATGGCCGGTACCGGTATGATCGGTACCGGGGGAGCCCGTACCGCCCGTGCCGGCGCTGACTCCGGGTAGGCGGGAATCAGCGGCACCGGATTCTGGAATATGATCGGTGCCGGAGGTCGCGCTACTACCGGTGCCGGTGCTACAAACTGGGTCTGCGTTTGCGCCGGTGCCGGGGCTGGTTCCGCCGTTAGGGCAATTAAATCCCTGGCCGCCTCAAAGGTGTCCGGTGTTGAGGCTCTATCCGGCTGCTCCATGAATTGTGGAGGCGGTGAGGCGGTACCGAGGGGCGCATGCGGCTCGGGCTCAGCCGGCTGCGCAGGCACTTGACGGGACTCGCCCTTGCGACCCGAAGTCTGCCGTTTGGGGGTGGGTTCACCCTGGGTTTTGCGTACTGGGGAACGACCTCTCGACTTCTTCGAAGGCACCGGTGACTGGGAGCGGTGCCTTCGGGAGCTCCCCTTCTGGGAGGACCGGTGCCGGTACTTGCCCTGGTCAGCCTTCGGTGCCGACTGGTCCCGCACCGAGGCCGGTGCGCTGCGCACGGAGGTGGACGGCGCCTCAGGCTGAAGAGCCGATTCCATGAGAATGATCTTCAGGTGCGAGTCTCTCTCCTTCTTTGTTCTGGGCTTAAAGGCCTTGCAAATTGCGCAGCGTTCAGCTAAATGGCCCTCACCCAAACACTTGAGGCACTTGGCGTGAGGGTCACTCACGGGCATAGGCTTAGCACAGCCTTCACAGGTTTTGAAACCCGGCGCTCCAGGCATACCCCGGTGCCGGAATTTCACTTTCTTTTATCTAATTCTAATTTATTAAGAATATAAAGGTAACTACTAACTACAAGAACTAAACTAAACTACACTAACTAGAGAACAAGAGAATTACTAGATACAAGGATACCGCAATAACGAGCCGAAGCGTCGTTGTTCCAGCGACCGTCACGAACGGAAAGAAGGAACTGAGCGGGGAGAGGGTCGGCAGGGGCATATATGCATGGCCATAAGGGCGCCACTCCAGGGGTCGCCCCTGCCGACCCTACGGGTACCGCTGGGGAAAAATCTTCCGGGACCGTGCATGCGCGGTGCGCACACACTGTTGGAATGGACATGAGCAAGCACTCGAAGAAGAATTAAGTTTTCTGGATATTAAGAGCTACAGTGAGTTTGTTACCCAAGGAAGAGGGGAAGGGCAAGGACAGACATGTGGCTTCTCTTCTCCCATGTAAGCAGTAGAGTCAGATCTCTCTACAGCATTCAGGACAGCAGTATAAGAGACTGTGGTTGATAAACTATATCTCCTAGGACCAGTTAGGATGTGTTCAGCCCTACAAGATATCCACACATACTCTCAGGGGACCAACATAATCTTGAACACAAATCTGCATTATAAGAAGATAACTAAACAGTTTTCAAGCTCCATTTAGATTCTTACTAGAGGTTTCAATTTTTAATAAAGTTACAGTACCTCAGAGATGGCTCTAATAATTCTCCAGTCCTCTCTTGCCAGGCCAGGAGGTGTTACTGCTACTTTTGTCTGCTGGGCCCTGCCTTCAGTGTTCACATACGTTGCAGATTTCTCTGTGTAAGCTGCTCCTGGGAGAATAATATCAGCCATGGTAGCACCCACATCACCATGATGTCCTGAGGAAAAAATGGGAAGAAGAAAGTAAAGTTCTGTTAGGAAGCTACACAGGAATAACTATAGGGCATCTGTAAGCACAACTCAAGAGGAATGATGTATGAACACATTACAACTACTGTATTCCTCTTAAAAAGGAATTTTTCTTCTGAACTTTTGCTTGAGTAAATTTAGTGTTCAGGAAAGAATGACAGCCCTGGAGATTAAAGTCCTACTTATCCATAACAAACAGACTGAACTATCATATCCATTTGATTCTTGGCCTTAGCTGAGACTGTTGTGGGAAAACATGTATCTAGATCATTGAATCATAGATTCTACGATTCAATGATCTAGATACCCATGTAATTGGTAATTACTACTTTTGTGACATGGACTGGAATGAGAACAGCCTTCCACTAGTACCATGGAAATGAGGGTAAACCAATTCGTATTTTTTTTGCCAATAACCCCAGTTATCCAGTGCACAGGAAGGTTTGTTTTCCTAAAATATGAAAGAGTCACTACTCCCTGAAGCAGTCTAGGTTCAACATTTTGTCCATTAGCTAACGGGTGAGAAGGAGGAATGTCAGTGCCACGTGAGCACATTAAGTTTAAAAATATTTTGCACTAAAGCGGATGATAAAAATTAAAAAACTTGGAGAGAAGAATTTGTCAAAAAGTCATATTCATAATTATGTCCTGTTGGTTAGATTGTTTGAGGCAGTATTTCTTGAAGTATTTGTTCTAGTTACCCTGATAGATGATAATGCAATTCTTTGGCAAATCTTGACGTGTTATGCAACCTGCATCTGCCCCCAAAAGATATAGTACTTTGGGAGGGTTCTTCCGGATTGCATCCACTCCTGGTTTGAAACCCAGATCCAACGCAGCTACTTGGCTTGCAACCCTGCAAGGATAGACAGACTTACTATGATTATAAAGTGTCAGTCTCTGCCTCCTCCCCCCTTTTCCTTTTCAAACTTTTTAAATATTTCAAAAGGGGCATACATCTCAATCTGACATTTAGTCCTTTTAAAAAAAGTTAAAAGTAATGCTGATCTGAAATTTGAAGCAATATTTCTTGGAAAATACTGATTAGTTGAAACACGCAAATTAAGTCAGTTTTGAGGACTTTTGTTAAGAAGGTCTCTCACATCTAGGTCATAACCAGAGAGATATGCCCAAGTGGTTAGAGCACTCACCTGGGATGTAGGAGACATAGGTTCAAGTCTCTCTCCTCTCCTGAATCAGGCAGCGCAGGGACTTAAACCTGGGTCTCCCACACATCCCAGGCGAGTATCCTGACCACTGGGCTTTTGGCTATTCTGGAGTTCGGCTCAAAATTGTGTACAGAAAATATAGCAAAAAAGATCAGTCTTGTCTCAATGTGGAACAAAAAAAAGGGGCAAAACCAACATTTCACAACTGAATTCTTATTTTCTGGCCAGCCCTAAAGAGTTTCCATAGTACACCTGCAAAATGTCACATTCTCCACACACAGTATTGTCAAATACATTAAATTGAGGGGAGGAAATGGTCTATTTATATGTTTAGTGCAATATTAGGTGTTACTTGTAAGAATAGGCAAACATTTCAAAAAAGAAAAACACGATTTTTAAGTTAAGTTGACTCTGTCCCATTAATGCAGTCTTGCATTAATCTGCTCACCCATGATGAGATTAGGTTTGCTTTTTTTTTTTTGTTAACCAGGTAAAGCTGGGAAAAATAGATTAAGATAGGATCAGTAATTTTTTGGACAGTTTTGGAGGCTGTGTTAACATTGCTACCCCTTTTGGAAAAAATGCACAGCTTGTCCTCCTACCAATGATCCCTATATGGAATTTCCAAATACTTTGGTTTTTAAAGCAAGGAAACGGACGTTTAGACTCATGAGCCCCTTTGAGTGCCCTCCACCCCATTAAAACAAACAAACAAAAAAAACTAGTTACATAAATTTATCTGCTACAATTACAAAGACAGCTTTTGTTTGGGCACCTAAACTTTCTTATGATTTCTACAGTATGTGTATGGACATCTAAACACAGA
The DNA here is from genome assembly GCA_032164245.1 of Sternotherus odoratus. Taxonomy (NCBI): domain Eukaryota; kingdom Metazoa; phylum Chordata; order Testudines; family Kinosternidae; genus Sternotherus; species Sternotherus odoratus. The sequence goes on along the minus strand of JAVMKO010000011.1, from coordinate 13,313,845 downwards.
AGAGACTAGCCAAAGATACCTCATACTACATGCCTTTTTAAATGTAGTATTTGGTAAGAATGACTTATGTTTGTTTCACCAACATTTTACTGTGAATTCTCTCTCTTTGCTATCAGTGTTTTATATTTAATTTATATTCAGTGGACCAAGTTCTTGTCCTCCTAAGGAGCTGTTTGTTCCTGATAGCAAAAACAAGCTCATTAGCAGGATTTATCTTGATTAGTAGTTTAAATGACTATCTGGATAACTTCCAGATCTTTTAATATCAAAGTGCAAAGGAATGCACCTGGTTAACAGGGAACATTAATTTAGTAGACCACTTGATTAAAAAAAGGCAAAAATCTTACCTGGAGAAATATTCGATTAATTAGTGGTCTTCTTAAGCACTATTGATATTTTGTCTTTCCTCTATGTAAACAATACTTGCTTACCAAGTAGCACTGGTTGTATGTCCTGCGAGGTACGATAGCGTACTACATTGTTAACCCCTCTCATATTCTAAGCCCAAATTTGCGTCTGTGCTAACAGTCCCAGCAGCTATCTGAAATACTTGCTAAATCATGAAACAGATGTTACAGAAGCTTTTCTGCTAGGTTATTTGGGGTCTCTTAGTCTTTATTCCACATATGAGGCTTGACAGTCTAGAACCTATATGTTTGTACTGAGAAGTCTTCACACTTGGCATATAGAGTTTAAAATATACCACAGGTAGGTAAAGCAGAAAGGCTGTAGAAATACTGTAGAGCAAACCTATGAAGGATGTTCATAACTTTCCAGTCAGTACCAACTCCACTTTTTGTCCTAGCATTTTGTGCAATGGTGGAAACTGCAGCATGGATAGCTGCTCCATCACTGCGCTGAAGTGCTGCGCTGCCGATCACCACCATTGGTTTTTTGGCCTGGTTAAGGACCTGAGGGGGGAAAAAACAAACAAAATTTTTAAAAAAGAGTGAATTCTCATTCTAAAGCAATGAAATTGAATTTTGGTACAGAACTGGATTTCAAATAAATGATATATGAATTGTGTTACAGTAGTATGGAACATGAAAGAAAACAAATCCAGTGTTTTTAAACAGTATCCTTTCAAGCAAGCAGAGCTGTAGCTTTGAAATGATCAATCTATTTTATCTCTAACAAAAACCTACAGTTGTTGCTTTAGCAAAGCCTTATGTTATCTAGGCCAAAGCAATGGTGTTGTGGGACTTTTCCATCTAGAAAATTGTTTAACTGGAAACAACAGAGGCTGGAAGGGACAACTCAGCTCACCCGGAAGAGGACATGTGACAGAGATTTATGACCATGAACATTTCAGTTTCACACATTGGAAAGAACTTTCAAACCTCAACTTTATGGTGAGCATATTAAACACTGTATAGAGCATCCCTGCTTGTTAACCATTGGTACATCAGTGACTATTATGAAATCGCCCTCCAAAACAGCTTCTAAACACTGTACTTGTGAAAGATAAAATTATATTCTGACATATCTAAATAGGGGCATATTAAGAAGCATATACCTTGATGAAGGAGTGTTTTTCTAAAGCAATGTCCTGGAGTATCTGTGGGGAATCTCCTAGATGATCATATGTGTAGGTCAGATCCACTGCCCTGCCCACAAGGGCCACCTGCAGATCATTGTGAAGCCAGCTGGAAATACAGCAAGAACAAAATACAGTATAATTCCAGTTATTTGAATTCAATTTATACAAAATTATATCCACATCCAGTGTGTGTCCTCTATTGATCACCCTGTTAATAACTTCATTTAACTCTTACTGCTAATCAATGACTTTGGATCTGCACAGCAGTTCCAAACCACTTCCTACAATTACTGAGGTCTAGTCTACACTAGAAAAGTAGGTCAGTATAACTACGTTGCTCAGGGGTGTGAAAATCCACACACCCCAAGTGACACAGTTAAACTAACCTAACCCCAGTGAGGATAATGCCAAATTGACAGAAAATTCTCCTGTCAACCTAACTACCGTCTCTCAGGAAGGTCGACTACCTATTGATGGGAGAACCCCTCTCGTACACCTAGGAAGCGTCTTTGCTGAAGCAGGGCAGCTGTGCTGCTGCAGCATAGTAAGTGTAGACAAGCCCTGTCTACACAATTATTTCACAGCAAGCTGTGCTGTAAGTCTACCCCACAATAGCCTGCCATGGACCACCTGAGCATGTGCACTTTGAGTTCAGAAGCAGACGAAAGCACAAACTGTTAATACGCATCAGCACAGTCCACATGGGTAGCTGGTCTGTGGTAGGCTAGTGTTGGGTAGAATCACATGCCAGCTTGCCACTAATTGTTCATATACACAAGCCCCCAGATCTAATTCGGTTTCAGCAGAAACAGCTGCTTGGCAGGACTAGATCAGTGAAAATGCCATTCAAAATAGCACTTCCGTTTATCTGAATGCCTGATTATTCAAAAGTTTCAGATGTCCCCAGGCCAATGGGACTGGGCTGCACTGTTAAGACGTAGAAAGCTTTTTGGCCAAATCCAGTAAGATGAAGATTCTAATGACAAGGCATATTGATGGAATTCTACAGAAGTTGAGTATTTTTAATTTTTTACCTTTCTGCACATGTACAATTTAGTGCAATTTTGTGATTGCCATGTAGATAAGCTTTTTACTATAATTGTTTCACTTCTGTAAAAATACATATTCTGGGTTCAACACTCTTACGGCCTTCGATGGAACATCTGCACACATGTACACCAAGCATTAGGCCCTATGATTTTTCTTTGGTACAGTGATATGCTGTAGTCTCAGAATGCTACTAAATATATTCTGCTTGACCTACAGCTCAGCTCTTAACTGCACAGAGAGTGAAGATGATATGCGGTAGGGAAGAGTTCCTGGAAAACTAAGTAACCTATACATCTCGGTGAGGCAGCATGCACCCTTGCACTTTTTAGGGATTACCCATTTCGCGAGGGGGTGGGGGAGAAAGGAGTGGGCAAGGAGTTCAGACAAGAAGAAGATACAATCCTGCAGAGATTTCTTTAGTTTCTTGCAGCTTCTCATTACAATACATTTTAAAAAGGCATAAAAAAATTCCACCAAATGCAGTTATAGATATTTCCCCTTTTTCTATCAAAATTTTATAATCAGCAATTTTAAAAAAAGAAAAATCAGTTAAGTGCATTGGGTCATCCCAAAACAGTGAGGAGGATTGGTATACTGTTAATGATGACGAAACCTACCAGAAAATGGAGGTTTGCATAACTTTAATCATACATACTTCATAAATTTGCAAAAGGGTATGTTTGCCCCTCTCTAAAGAGCTTAAGGTATTTCCCCCCTCCAAGAGTCAAAGGCAACTAATGAAAGAGATTTGAATTTGGCACTATTATTAGGAGAGTGGAAAGTAATGCTTTACAATTAAAAAAGCATGAGCAAAAGCAAGGGCAACTCAAGATAAGAGATGTTGCAATTTGTGGCTTACTTTACCCCAATTATAGAAAATTACATATTCTATTAATAATGAATAAGATTTAGATTATGTAATTTTTCTTGAATCCGCTTAAATTCTAGAATTTAATATGGTAAATTGGATTAAAACAAACAATGGAGTTACATTTAAAATCCAAAATATATTTTTACAAATCAAAATGGATGAAATTCTAAATTTCATCTGCTTGAAAAACATTTTCAAAGACAGATTAATCACTTATCTTATTCCTATTTTCCAAGCAATGAAATCAACTATATCACCACTTTCTACAAGTCATCAAGTCCCATTTATTACAGCAACAATCATTTTAAAACTTCACTCTGTGCATTGATAGCCCTAAGCAGTGTCCTTTTAGGAGTTTGCTTCAATAACCTTCTATAAAAATTAAATCTGAGGATTTTTTCTTAGTCTGTTCTTCCCTTGATGCATGTGAACTCTCAGCACACACACCCCACAATAAACTAGGACTACATCCTGCAAATGGGTCTGCCTGGGTGAATGCTTGCACCCACACAGAGCCCCACTCCAGTGGTGTTCATGGGTGGCTCTAGCCCTACTTTATAAGTATGGACTATTTCATCTCCATAAAGATACAAACCTCTTTCTAATTCTAGCATTAAACAGTGGTGCCTCAAAGCGTGGATTGGTGCCAACCAGAAGCAGGACATCTGCCTCCTCCACTCCAGCAATCTTGGTATTAAGCAAGTAGTTAGAGCGTAGGTCTGTGCTGGAATACAAGAACACACAGAAATTATCTTTATCTCAGAAAAAACAGGAGGAGTGGGGACAAGGAGTTGTAAAGTCAGTAGCAGGGATGACTGTGGAATGAAGTAAACTTAGATCTCCAAATTATTTTTTCAGACAGAAAAAAGCAAGAAGAGCATGCTCAATATCAATGATACTAAAACCAAATCCAAACCAAAAACATACCCACCTACAAACAGGTAGCAGTAGGTTATTACCATGTAGACATTTTCTGCCGTCTACCAACATAAGATGTTCTCATCCTTCATAGACTGGAAAATACAACCTCATTGCTAGATTTATGTTGATACCAACACAGACTACTATGGCAGCCCTACAGGTATAGTTCTCACAATAGTACACAAAATTAAAGCTGGCTGAAGAGATCCGTTTACTGCAGAGTAATCTAATGGGACAGCAAAAAGCTATTGTACTGCACTTGTCTCATTTTTATCAGATCTGTACTTCTGTTACTGCAGAAGCTACCCCTCCATCCACTCCAACTTGCAGACTCAGAACAGTAATATTCTAGATGTGGTCTAATATTGTATTTCATGTCTCTACCCTGGCGGATCTCAGAATTTTATCATGAAATGATTCATAGTTTATCAATATGCCATGGGCTACTGGACAATTCACATTCTTAGAGATCTTGCATATATTAATAAATACTCTCTAATACGAAAACATAATTAAGAAAAGTATAAACGTTGCCTGTATTATCTCACCCAGCTCCAGCATTAGGGAAGACCTCTTCAGTGCACAGAGTGTCAGAGTTTATTCTGTTCAGTAAGTCTTTTAGAGCTACCAGCGCTTCTGCATCCACCAGTCCTCCTGCAATCGCAGCCACATCCTTACCTTGGACACCCTGCAGCTGTACAGGGAGGAACAAGATCTGTCTGACATATGTATAAGTAACAACTGAAAACAAGCGCTTTCGCTCTCACCCACACACACACTCAAATGATAAGCTTGAAGCAGAGACAGCATCTGAGAAAGTGCAGACAGCATCACTGTTGTCCTGTAAAAATGCTACGACGTAAATCAGAATTTTGACCTCTTTTCATTTAAAAAAAAAAGAAATTAAAAATTGCAGTTTAGTAGTAGACAATTCCTTCACCAGCACCATGCAAAGTACTCAAAAAGAGAACAGTTAAACAAAGGTGTAAGAATAGATACAATTTTTAAAAAGAGCAATGAAACATTCATACAGTACAACATCTTAACAGCAGAATTAGTGGCACGGAGAAAGCTTTAGACCAAACCTACCCAATCTACAATGCAACTGTTTTGGCAGGTGGGGGATGGGGAAGATAGCATAGTTTAATTCCATGAAAAAAACCTCTCCAGATATACACTATCTCGGTAAATAGATATGGGAATAGTTGCGTCCTCCTAAATTTCTATAGGAGTAGAATATCTTATTTAAATTAAAACTTAAGTGAGCAAAATTGGGAGCAGAAAAATTAGCCTCATATAATCATGTGTTCCAGTCCTCCAGTCCTTGTGCTCTAATCTACAATCTAATCTAATACCTTCCTAAAAAACATAATCCAGAAGATTTTAGACAGTATCTAATGAAGAAATTTTTATAAAGTTATTCCAAAACAGAGAACCAAAAGTTCTCCAAAAAAATAGACGTGAACTCAATGAGTATTTTTTTCTGAATTTCTTCATTACCTATTAATTTTGGTAAGTGGAAAAAAAATGGTCTTCTAATCAGGAATAATTCTCCAAAATTATTCTTACAAAGACAGACATAAACAGTAGATGATTGACTCCAGTCTTCATTATTAGATTTCATAGGCTTCAGACCAACTGGTACAGTAATTTGCCCAGCTGCACAAAGTATTATAATACCCTAAAAAAGAGAGAGACATGCAAATATTTCTTACCACTTCAGCAACAGAAGTCAGGGCATCTTCCCAGGAGGTATAAACAAACAGCCCTTCTTCATTTTTGACCATTGGTTCAATAAGCCTCTGGCGTTTCAAACCATCATAAGCAAACCTGGATGAAGAAAGCCAAACCAGTACTATGAAAAACACTAAAAGGAAGATGCATTTTTATCGTACAGGCAAAATCATTAATTGTGAGGCAGAGGTCTACAGAGTGACTCAAATATGACCAAAACCACAGCAGCCTTTGGTCTGGATATCACAAACAGTTGGAATGAATAATCTATCATGAAGACAGACTAAAAAATTACCCAAAAGTTGAACTTTTTAATGGAAATAAAATGAACATTTCAACTCTCCCCTTTCAACATATAAAAACAAATTTGTCAGTCAAATTTTAACATTACTACAGTCAAGGACTAACAAAATATAAAATTCTAGTGCATGAGTTGGTTAATGTATATATTTACAGCATCATAAAACGAATTCACAGTTTGCCAACAATGCCTTTAAAATACCAAGTGTAGAACTTAAGAGATCAGTGCTATAGTCAGTATTTCTGTGAAAATGCCCCTTTAAAAACAATACATATATACTGATACCTTGTTTTGTCAGAGATCCATTCCTCATTGATATCTTCATGCAATCTTGGCAAAATCCTCATCACTTCTCCAGTCCTTGTGCTCACCACGATGTTACTTCCAAGGGCATCAAGAACATCAATGGACTCAGTCTTTCTGTGGGGAGGAAAAGGCACAGAACCCTACAACTAATGCATTGTTAAGTGATTGTTCAAAAAGCAACAGAAGTCTTTAGTCAAAGGTCACAAATGCTGTATGTAGGCGTCCAGTATTATCGGATACATCTAACATTAAAGGTTTGTTTACTAAGACATATTGTAAATCAGACTTTCACCAGTCACTGGACTGTAGAATTTTATCTGTCATTTAAGCACTGTATATTCAACCACTTGCACAACTGGGGAGAGCTGGAAGTCAGACTATTCTGATCCTCCTGCCTCCCAAACTGCTAAACATATGTAATTTAGAATGATCAGCATCTATAGGATGAATGTACTCCTCAATGTAATTGACTTGGATTCAGTCAAAGTAACTCAATTGTTTAATGAACTCAATCTATATCAGAGACAGGCACAAAACCAAAAAAAATAAGTGTGTTACTGTACAGCACTTCCAATTTCTCTTACAATAGTAGCATAAATATTTATGGTGGGTGAATATTAAAGAGGATATGAAAGACAGACAGACATTAACTTGCATTCAATGTACCACTTAAAATACATACCGTGTCTCCCAGGGACGGGCAGTAAAGGCATATGGCTTGGAGGTAAGGGCCCCTACTGGGCAGATGTCAATAATATTGCCTGATAATTCAGACATAAACATTTTTTCCACATAAGTGCCAACTTGCATTTCGTTTCCTCTGCCTGTTGTTCCCAAGTCATCTACCCCTGCAATCTCACTAGCAAACCTGTTGGATGCAAATAAAGTGTAAAAACCAAAATATGTGTATCAATATTACATGTTTTTAATTCTTAATCTTTTTAATCTTTCAGTATCAGTCTCTGGAAGAGAAGAAAAAGGACAGGTATCTAAATACATTAAGAAGTCCCTACATATGTAGTACAATGATTCTATGGTTCTAATAGTTAGAAATAGTAAAAAGCAATTATACTGTGTTTGTATAAACATGAAGATATATCCAGCAACAGTTCACATAGAGGAATACTAGCTTGCTGAATTTCTTTGGGATGGGAGGAGAAAGGTGATTCAAGGAACTGGCAACTGGCTTAATGGAGTTTGATCTTCAGTTTGAATACAGCCCAATTAAGCAGTAACCAGAATTTCTCACACAAGATAGGCAGAGAAAATTGTGTCTGATCCATACCTGGATAAAGTTCAGGTTCAAACTGAATAATGCTGAAATCTAAAAAGCTATCCTCCTGAGATTTTTACCCTCAGACTGTTGTCACTCTGAGTCACAATCTTGAGACTACAGTTTCATACAAACCAGATCTGAAGAAAACGCCCCTTTATATATTGGGACCTGTTCCAGAATATAAACCACAGGGCTAGTTCTGAATTTTGAGTTTGATTCCATTTTCTTGCTTTAGCCATCTTGAGTTGTTACTGTCTGACAGTTATTTGGTGGCTTATGAGAAATCAGCTGGTTGTCTCCATCAGACATCAACACATCTCCTCACACCTTGGTTGCAATCACATAAAGAGACCAAGGACTGAATGCTATTGGTTTAGCATCTTTCATGATGAATTAGCAACAATCAGTATTTTAAAGATAGTATTCTTGCCAATGGAAAATATGACAGGGGAGAAAGACATTACCTGATACACCGAGTGCACTGTATACACCGAGTCATAATTGTTTTGACTAGTGGGCCAATGTTCTTATCTTCAACTGCACGTTTTCCCTCTAAAAATCTACTCCTATCACTGCCAAACATCATTGATTGGTCCTAGAATAGGTAACAGAAAATAGTTGAACCCATATTACTGAGAAATGTAGTTTCACCTAAGACAATTAAAGTGTTAGTAAAGAGGAAGTAAAATAATTGAACTGGGCTTTGTACCTGGAGGTCACATTCTCCTCCCTGATCACAGATTGGACAGTCCAGTGGGTGGTTTGCCAGCAAGAACTCCATTACGCCCTCTCTGTTGGTGTCAGTAGTTACAGAGTTAGTGTCACAGTTATAAAGTTTTAATCTTCAGTCTAGACCAGTGGTCCCCAACCCCCGGGCCGCGGACCGGTACCGGGCCGTGGATCGATCGCTACCGGGCCGCGGACGCGTTCCCGGAAGTGTCCGCCGAAAAGCCGCAGTTTCACTTTTCGGAGTGAATTCGGCGGCTTTTCGGCGGACATACAGCCGGTCCGCGGCGGCGAAGAAAAAAGAAATCCGGTCCGTGCCGCAAAAAAGGTTGGGGACCACTGGTCTAGACTATTAATGGTAGATAAGGCCTCCAGAGCATTAAAAACAGATACTTGTGTTATCATCACTAAAATGCCAATTTATGTTTAAAAAACACCACCACACTGGGCTAACTGAATGACCTGGGTAATAGTAATGGGAAATGGGCTTTCATCTCCAGGTTACCGTTTTGTGTTTGCCACAGATTGGAGGTGATTAAAAGTTGTTATAATCAAATGATTATATAGTAGCCTAGCCACATCACAGCACCAAGATCATCACTACCACCCTGGTTAGCATTCTCAGCCAAGAGACTGGGAAGAATTGCATGGACATGGATTTATTTTAAAATTTTACCTAGAAATTAAACACTCTCTACATACAGCTTTATTGTATATTGCAAATAAAGTTAGAAGCAGAACTTTAAGTGCCTTTATTAAAAAAAAAAAATCAAAGCTGAATACTGCATATTTGTTAAATTAGGAAATGTAATTATATACCACACAGCCTTCTCTTCCAATAATAAAATAAGCAGCTACATGAAGTCAGATGTGGATACCTTGCTTTCCTGGACTTCTCAGAGTTTGTCAGTATGTTCCAACCCTTCATTACTGGCATTGCACAAGCAGCTACTGGCTGCAATCATAATACGAAAATGCATCAAGAGATCTCCTCTTACAGCAAAGAGTGAATTATTCATACATATACTGATTATTAATTCAACATCTTGTAGAAAATGCAAGATACAAACATATTTGCCACAAAACACAGAAAACCTACCCAATGTAAAAACATAATTGATTTTGGTTTTGAAATCTTTTCTCACACTATTTTTGAGAATCTGAGACTTAAAAGTGGTTAACTTTTGCCATTATTAGAAGTTTTGATTTCATTTGTGGTTTTAACCTATTTGGTTGACCCCTAGGGGGCGCAGACCATGTCTAAGGCAGGCCTGCACAACATGTGGCCCAGGGGCCACATGCGGCCCGCACGGGCTTACTGTGTGGGGTGAGTAGGGGTGGGGCAAGCGAAGCGGGGCAGTTGGGGGGAAGCGGATGGGGGTGGGGCGAGGGTGGGGCTTTCCAACCCGCAGCTGGGTTTTTTGCAGTAATATGGCCCTCGCTGCTTTCCAAGTTGTGCAGGCCTGCTCTAAGGGGTCTGCGAAAAGTGACTTTGAGCTGGTCTATGCTACCACTTAAGTCCATGTAAGTTAGGTTGCCATGTAAGTTAGGTTGTGAAAAAGACACCTCCCTGAGCAACGCAAATTAAATCGACCTAAGCACTGTACACACCGGTGCTATGCCGATGGGAGATGCTCTCCTGTTAGCATAGTATGTCTTCACCAGATGTGCTACAGCAGTGCAGCTGTATCAGAGCAGCTGCACCATTGTAGCCTGGTAATGTAGGACTTGCCCTATGAAAATAAAGTGTCAGATGCCAGACTGTTTTTCTAATCAATCAAAAGATGCAAATACCCCACCTACAAGTCAAAACCCAGAAGTGGTGTTGTTACCACAAAAGCCCATAGTGTAGTGCCCTTTCAAATGGGGGGGGGGGGGGGGGGGTGGCATGGGAACTTGTAAGGTTATAGCCACTCAAAAATTTACTTCAGACTTCCCCCTCTACACCTCCTATAGCAGCTGCCACTCTCTGGCCACTCTGCTCTGAAGGCAGAGTGCCTGCTCAGGGTGCTTGAGAGCAGCCCCCAGTCAATGTACCTGCCCACTGGGCTGCACTGCTCATCACATGTGGAGGCCCAGGGATCCCACAGCAGCCTGGACTGATCCACTCCAGTACAGGTTCCTGGGCCTCATCCCCCACAGTCAATGCTCCCGAGGACTCTGCCAGCCCCAGAGCTGGGTCCCCCCAACCCAGGCAGCTGCAAGCACTGCCCAGCTCTGGCCTCTGATGGGATTGGGAGGGGGAGGGAAGAGAGAGAGAGAGAGAGGAGAAGGCATGGAGAGGGGTAGGGCCTCATAATAAAGAGGGGCTAAGGCCCACCTCAGTTTCCCCAGCGGGAAGACGTTGGCACTGCCCTAGTCAAATGTCATGGCGAGCAAGTACATTTATAGCTGAATTCTGTTCAGACAGTTTTCACTTTAAGATTTCTATGACAGGGGTCCGTGAGCACGGGTATGTACTTAGTATGGTTCACTCCCCTCCTGGACACCTGCCCCTTCTGCAGCATGAGGGAGACCTGGAGTGCACCAGGTTGCAGCCCCTATTCCGGCTCCTCTTAGATATACTTTGCGTTTCTGGTTGCACTCCCCCCACCTTCTTATCTATGCACTCCCTGTCCACGGCCCCACAAAGTCACAGGACCTCCTGGTCAACCTCCTCCTAGCTGTGGCCAAAAATGGCCATCTATAAAACCAGGGAGAGGCGGTTGGCCGACTGGGCCTCCTGTGGGGCCTATTTCCGATCCTCCGTCCGTTCACGCATCCAGGCAGAGTTCCTCTGGGTGGCATCCACTGGTTCCCTTGACGCCTTTGAGGAGCAGTCGGCCAGAGTTCTCTGCTCGGTGTCCCCATCAGGTTCCCTTCATTTGACCCTTTTACCTCACTCCTGTCCCTGTTATTTCATTAGTTGTCCCCCGGCATCATTTGGCTTCCCGGACCTGTAGACCTCCCCTTAGGCGGGGGCGGGGAGGGAGGGATCCCAATAGGGAGACTTCTATGACAAAGGTCCGCAGACCATATACTGAATTTCCAAAAGGGTATGCACATTCATTTGAAGTTTTTCAGTGGTCCACAAATGAAAAAAAAAAAAAAGGTGAAAACCACTGTAATAACAGATTGCCATTGTTTCACAAATGGGCATAACATTTTGGGGTGGAGATAAATGCAGAAAAATAAATCTGCTTGCCACATCCACATTATAACTACAGATTATATGCAAGTTGTTTTGCAATTACTCACACTCCAAGTTTTCAGTAGAGTCCTGTAAACACTTGTAAAAGAATACAATTTCAGTACAGAAGAGATATATACCTTGGGTGCTTTCTCTATCTCCACAAGGCACATCCTACAGTTTCCCGCAACAGACAATCGATCATGGTAACAAAAGCGAGGTATCTGCATTCCAATCTTTTCACAGGCCTAGAAAAGGAAGAATCAAACAAAGAAAATTAAGTTACAGTATTAGCTCTTATGGCCTTGGTTCAACTGAAATGCGACTGAACTATCAATTTTAAAATTTCTCAAAGAATGAACAATTGTTTTGGTTTTCAGGGAGTGTGTGCGCACTGTATTTCTTCGGCTTGTGCACAGTTAGCTCTAGAAGTTTGCACAAAATGGAGAGTGGCAAGTCAATGATAAATAAGGGGCTGAGGAGTAACGGGAAAAAGCAGGTTAAAACATTTGGACCCAAGGAGAAAATTCTTCTCCCCTTTTCATTAGATGGTGTGTTAAGAACTGTAATAATAAAAAGAATATTTGTTATTGCAGAGCAACAAAATACAAACTCACAAAAAAATATGCACTATATTAAGAAAGGTGCACAGGGGAGGACGGCTAAACCACCCTGAACACGCCTGATCCCATCTGATCTTGGAAGCTAAGCAGGGTTGGGCCTGGCTAGTACTTGGATAGGAGACCTCCTGGGAATACCAGGTGCTGTAGGCTTAACATGGGTGTGGGGCTAGCAACTCCACCCCGTAAGGGAACCAATTGCTACTGAAACACCAACACCAGTTGGCATAAGAAACACCAAAACAGTACAATGACATGGATGTCCACTATAATCTCATTGAGTGCCCTGAAGATTATAGCCATTCAAAGTGCCACCTCTCACTTCACAGAAGAAGCCCAAGCCCTGAGAAAACTTAGTAAGGCTTTTGACACAGTTCCACATGATATTCTCATAAGGAAACTAGGAAAATGTGAATTACATGAAATTACTACAAGGTGGGTACAACTGTCTGAAAAACTATTCAAAGAGTAATTATCAATGGTTTGATAGCAAACTGGGAGGACATATCTAGTAGGGTTTGACAGAGATCTGTTCTAGGTCCAGAACTAGTTAACATTTTCATTAATGTAATGGAGTAGAGAGTATGCTTATAAAACTTGCGGATGACACCAAGCAACTTTGGAGGACAACATCAGAATTCAAAACAACCTTGACAAATTGGAGAATTGGTCTGAAAATCAGCAAGATTAAATTAGATAAAGACAAGCACAAAGTACTACACCTTTCAGGAAGGAAAAATCAAATGCACAAATAGGGACTAACTGGCTGGGCAGCAGTACTGCAGAAAAGGATCTGGGAGTGGTGACGTTTTGGGAATCACCCAGACCAGTAAGGGGTTCTGTCACTGCCTGCCCTGTAATGATGGTATGCCTTAAAGCTGCGTTCAGATCCCCAATACCAGCAGTCTGCCCACAATCACACTGTCTTACCCTGGCTTCCACCAGCCTACTTATTGCTTGCATGGTGACACCAACAGCCTTTCCAGTCCAGAGTCTCCCCCAATCCATCTTCCCCAAATCCTTAACAACTACACACTCAGTCAGTTCCCCTTTGGTTCATCACCCCAGAACCAGCTCACCCTAATATAGCAACTCACTTTGGGATACAAACTATATGGAGTGTGGACCAGAGACTTGCTAGGGTTAAAAATAAACAAAGTTTATTTAATCAAAAAGCCACATATTCAAAGGTGAAATAGTAAAGGAAAGCAAACATACAAGTTACATAGAAGAAGGGGAAAAAAAAAAGATGCAACCTCTGGTTTTACACTTCTACACTGCATTAGAAAAAGGATTTTATCAACGTTACCTCTTGCCTTTGAAGAGTTCCCCAGCAAAACCGCAAGCCAGTGGTGTGCAAATTGTTCCAGTCACACCCCCACCCCATTATTGCACAGTCAAGGATTCCTCAGCAATGAAGCTTGGGCTGAAGGCAGAGCTGGGGAGGGGGGAAAAGCTGGGGCTAGAGGCAGAGCTGGGCTTAGGGGCATGAAGCTCCCTTTTCTCCCCCATGAAAAATCCTGTATTTACACTGGATCCTGGATTTACACTGTATGTAGATAACACTGCCACTAGATGCTGCGGAGGTATTCAAAAGGAAAGTAGATGTTGCTTAATTATTATTATTATTAAATGAATTAATATGAACTTTTGGTTCACTGTCAAATTGTACAAGAGTCTCATGTCAGTAGAGCAAAGAGATAGAGCTGATTAAGCAGCAATGGAGCCTAAGAGAAATACTGCATTGGGCTACTAGCTGGGAATTGTAAAGCCACAACCATCTTAATGTAACTTGCATCCAAAGGCATAATTCTGAAATGAACCCTGGCTGCATACTTCACGTGCCATTTCTCCATATCTCTTAAAAAGTTAGTTTAGAAGTCTACTTGAAAAGCTGGCCTAGTGGCCTAGTTGCAATGCTAAGCATAGCCTTGAAAGGTGTGAATCCCATTTTAACTTCAGACTGTCTTCCCCTCAGGCCAGGAAGAGCAGAAGTGTGGCAAAGGCATGCAGGGAGTTGAGCCACAAGAGCCGGGGCAGGAAGGGAAACTATCTTGCATGACATTTAATTAAATACAGCACAGAGAAGAGGGCTCTCAAAGAGTCCTGTTCAGTCCACTATACAGAGAACAGTAGCTATATAAAACATGGAAGACAGTGGGTGTGACCCATTTAGTTCTGACAAGTACACAAGAGAGTCACCATAACTGCTCTACCTGCACCATCTAGAATTTAGTTAAAAGCTTGTCTGAATCTATTTACAGCACTGCAGTAGTTATCAATTTGAATTCCTCCTGTGACACCTTTCTTTCAGCTAATCAGGTCAGATTTTGCTTTTGCAAAATGAAAAGCCTCTACAAGTGATCATCCCATATTAAGTTATCTGGTGGGCAGCAAAATCACCCATACAGAACTGCCATGAGATATGCAAAGTGTTCAGTTACATGTAGTGTAACACAATGACAAAATATACTATTACAAATGGGGGGAAGTGGGGGAAGGTAGATGCTGGTCCAGAATTTTTTCTACCTGAAGCACTGTGGTTCCTGGTTCTACCAAGATAGGCTGCCCATCAACGAACACCTCTATCAGATTGCTGGCTGCTGTAGAGGTTGTACGCACTAAAAGATACAAGAGAAAAAACTGAGAATTTAAGTCACTACTAAACGTGACACACAGTATTCTTCATCTCTTTACTCTAATTGGTTGACCAGAAGGTTAACACCCAAACCTGTGCTCCAAAAGACTAATAAGCATTTTATTAGTCATATGTCCACATACTGGAGGCAACTTTAATTAAGAAGTTGGCATGTAGATATTCTGGTGATGGGCACCATAAAAATCCATAGACAGGATTACTGTAGGCAAATTTCTTAGATGAGGTTTACTAATGTTTTGACAGTTATGCCACCTATTATACTAGCTATATCAAGACTAAACCAAACAAAAAAATATAACCCTGATTTCCATTAGCTTACCTAAAATTCTTATTCCTCATTGCATCTCATCTAGCACATTGGCATTGTTATGTCTTTCAACCATTATGAACTAGGATGGAACCAAAAGCTTAAAATATATTATTTCTTCAATTGATGCAGTATGCCTATCAAAACTCTAGGCAAATGATCATTATGTAAAAATACATATTGGAATAATTAGTGTAAGCTGACAATTTCAAAAACACCACCACCAACAACAAAATGGATATTCCCTAGAGCTGGTATCACTTGTGAAGCTCAGTGAGATTTTATTTCTAACATGAGAGAGGGAAAATGCAGAGAATAGCTAATGGCCAATTTTTAAAAGCAAATTAATCATAATTCATGTGTTTTCTTCTGCACTATCTTTCACATAAACTTACTGATAAATGTAGATGTAAGGTATAATATAGCTTTATCTCACACAAAATGGCTTTTTAAATGCATGCCACATAAAATATTACAGCTGTGCTCTCTTCTTGCTTTGACAATTGCAATGTTCTTCATATGGCAAATTATGTGGGTCTAAAAAAACAATACATGTCAATGTGGCTAACATAACACACCTATAAACATTCAGCCATTCAGACTGCTTAAGTGGCTTAGCATTTCTACATCTCTCCTGCAAAGTCAATCTCTGAATACTCCAGTACATTGCTAATGGTATTGGGGAATAAGGGAAATTTGAAAGGATATTAGTACCAATCACAATCAGGACAGTCTTCTTTCACATGATTCAGTATAGCTTTAATGGGAAGGAGCCACAGACAAGGCTTCCTTCTGGGATCTTACAAAGCCAGACTTGTTACCATGTTCCAGCCATACCAAACATCCATTTTTCTCTCCTCAATGCATTTGGAAAGCATGTAGATTGAGGGGTATATGTTATTGTTATGTTTGTTGGCAAGTTAATGTTAATAATAAAGGGAAATGTAGTATGAGCAACCTATTGAAGGATGTTTCACATTACTTAACATTGTTAACTTCAGAATATGTAAAAGCTTCCATAGCCTAAGATGGGTGCTTAGTTATTTGTATTTAAGAAAAAAAAACTACAATAGCTAGTACAATCCAAACACCACCAGCAACAAGAGCACTATATAAAACCCAGAGAATGGTAAGAAATTTGTATAACAACTTCAATAAACAATGCCTTCTTTAGGTGCATTGTATCACTCTGTATAAGTAGGGAATGTATAAAATGCAGGCAGACTCACCACATCCTTTGGCGGACTGAGTGACACCAGCTAAGGCCCTGCGGACAGCAGGTAGTCGCAGCATGGTGCTGAAAATTAATACAAGAGAAGTTAGTGGGTTAAATTATAGCAATTAAGATATTTCCGGATATTTCTATGAATGTGGATAAAAGTCACTAATTTTAATTCTTAAATACAGACTTATTTTTAAAAAATACATTCTATTTAAAATTAAATATGAAGTTAACATTTATGTTGGCCTAAATTATATTTAAATTAAATACAAAAAATATTGAGCAGTATCTTTGTGCCAAGTTTTAAAGACTGTCAAACAATGGAACTGGTGGAAGTTGCTGACTAAGCATCAGGAACCAGAGTTTGTTGAAGTGCTACGCCAACTTTTGACAACAGTGCCACCTTCTTCAGGCGCAGAAAGAATACATTTTTCATTTCAGTTTGTACAACTAGCTCAGTTCAATGACTAATGCACTCAAATATAAGAAAGCACCTGGAAGTTGTAAGAGCTTGTTTTCCTCTTCCAATCTATGACTATATACTAGATGTGAGAATGAGATCCACTAGTTCTAAAATCCTGAGGGACATGCTGACCAGAAACAATCAATTCAATTCACTAACTACAGAAAATACTTCCTTTGTTTAATGAAGATAGTATTAAATGCAAAACATGTTTTGATAAACTTTTTCTCTTAAAATGTTTCTGTGAACTGATTTTGAATTTCCATAAAATAGAGCTTGACACAAACAGGAAAAAACCCCAAAAATGATCTAGTAAGAAGTGATATAATTGCTAAATAAATGTATATAGATATAGTGTATTCTGCTGGATGGCAAAAAGCAGCAACAAATTTGGTGTAAAGGCTATATTTGGTTGCAAATCAGCATGTTTTAACAGTTACCAATCAATAAGAATCAACTTTGCATTTTTAGCTGCTTTAAAAAAAAAATAATATTGCAAACTATGTTTAAAATCGATGGATTTAAATCAAAACCTGCTTACTGATTTAAATCGGGATTAAAAAGGGGGATTTAAATCAGCTTTAATTTAAATCAATCTGCCCCGATTTCTCCAGATCTTAAATTTTCAATTTGTATGCTAGACTGTTCCATATAAATTACAAAAACTTTTGCATCATATGTCCAAAGAGATGAGTAGATGACAGGACCAAGAATTCTTGAGTTCTAATCCTGGCTCTGACAATGATTACCTCCATAGCCTTGGACAAATCAATCACTCAAGCTCAAATTTTCAGGTGCCCATTAATTCTGAGTTCCTAATTCAACGCAGCCTAAGGCTTGATTTTCAGAGGTGCTGGGCATCCACCATAACTTCAGTAAGAAGTGTGTACTGCTCTTCTGAAAACTGTGCCCCAAAAACGGAGGCATTCAAAGTTAGTGGACATTTTTGAACATGTGAGCCCAAGAGATTTAATACAGGTCACACTGTGAATCAATAGCAAGAATGGATATAAAGCCAATGTCTCCTGATTTCCAGTCTTGTACCCCTCCCCCTCCCTCCCCCCACCACCACCAGTTGGTCAATGCTGGCTCCGGATTCCAAACTAACAGTCAAAATAAGAGTGTTTCCACATGCATGTCACTTTATAGAAAAAAAAAACAGGATGACAAAAATCGCTTCCATAAACTGCTCAGAGTCTGAAACAGATAACTTTAACAAAGCAAGAAATGACAGAAGAATAAGAAAAAAAGAAAGGAAGTTGAAATCACTTTGTATCACCTAACTACAAAATAGTTGGTCTGTAGTTTGGAGTGACTCACTATCCTCATAACAAAGCTATCCTCCAAAGCCAAGGAACTTGAAAGTTGAATGAGGTCCATTCTTTATCAAGAACGAGAGGTAAGAGAATTAGGGCTTGGCTACATGGCATCACAGTCTGCGGTATTTGGTAGACAAGCCCTCAGAAGATAAGCTACGAGACAAGACTCAAGTGATCATGGGAACTTGATAAAAAGAGTGAAGAGTATTGGAGAGTTAGACTGTAACCCATTTTATTTTTCCAAGGGGACGAAACATTGTTCCACGCTGTCCAGGACAATGTCCTGATGGCAGGTTCTATATTCAACTTCCTCTTTTTTCCCACATATTTACAAGTCCATGGTATTCTTTGTTTTCTTGCCCCACAACAAAAATCTTCAAAGCTGTTTTCTAAGAGCAGCTTGCTTATAATGAGCAACCCTACAATTAGGAAGTGTGTGATCTTCGGAATTATTATAAACAATGAATAGAAAAAAGTTAATAAGCAACACACACACAAGAATTGAAAGCAAGCCCAATCCTACGCTCAATTAAGCCAAAGTGATTTTTACCAGGTAGTGGATGGGATGCTATGCCCTTATCACCATATACAGTAGAACTACTTCAAAACAATATTGCCTGATTACAGAGCAAAAGTTATGATTTTTCAAATGCTCAAAGAAAGAAGACTGTAGGAGAAAGTATTAAATTATGATTTACTTATCATTAATGATTTTTCAGAAGCAATATTATAAACACCTTCAACTTGATGTGCTTATGTTTTGTTTATCCAGTACTGTTAGAAGTAGTATTTATTACCGTAAAGCACTGAGATGGGGAAAATATTTTTTTCTCTTTACCTTGTTTACTAAAGTGAAAGACACAGCATGGGACTCTGTCACCAGAGGAATATCAAGTTACTTTTAACGTTTTTTGAAAACTGACTAGATTTCAATTGGGTAGATCTTAATGTCTCAGGCTATGCACTTAAAGCTTGATAGCTGCATCATTAGCTTATACATCTACAGCACTTCTATTATTTTGGAAGGAGATGGGGACGAAAGAAGCTGAAGAGTGCTAGTCTATCACCCCCTGAAAGTTTCAACAGCAGAGCTGCCCTCCCCTTCAGCTGGTGGGCTGTAGGCAAATCGCTCTGAAGCTAGTCAAATTAGGTTCTAAGCATCTGCAGAAGATCACTCAAAACCACATAAAGGCACTCTCCCTCTCCCCATATAGATTTACTAGGCTGCTGTAAAACTATTAGTCTCTGCTGGTTTGAGGAGTGTGGGCGAGAACTTAGGCAATAGACTCTGTTCTGGACTAACTGGACTGGACTCTGAGAGACCAGTCCAAAAAAACTAATTACTTAAATCTGTTCTAATACTCTACAGAAATTCAGTATTTCAGAGGTTGGAAAGTTCCTCTTCAGTGTAAATACCTGAGCCAAGTCCAAGACATTCACCAGCCCATTACAAAGTGAAAGCACAACACTGCAACCTGAAACGTAAAGAAAAATGATGCAAAACTGAGGCCTAGTGTACATAGCAAAGTGTAGTCGACATACGCCATGTTAGATCAATTTAATCATGTAGGTGTCTACACTACTGAGTCCCTTCCATTGACCTAAGTGGCCTGTAAAGTCTACTTCTGTACTCCATCTCCAGGAGAGGCACTGCGCTTGCTTGATTCAACATCCATGGGTTGACATGGGTATACCGGTAGTGTAGACACTATGTTGTGTAATTTGAATGAACTGGCCTCCAGGAGGTGCACACAGTGCTCTGCAGAGAACTTTTAACTCCATTACACCTCAGCCAGGTACACAGGAAACAGCCGCTCTCCTGTTAAAGCCCGGGGAACTTTTAAAATTTTAATTTCCTGTTTGATCACCATGGAGAGCTCATCAGCACAGCTGATCATGGAGACTCAAGGCTGTAAACTTTTGCACTCCAGCATGGAGTACACAGGAGGTGCTGGATCCTATTGCTGCATGGGGAGAAGAATCTATGTAGGCAGTGCTCCGATCCAGCAGAAGAATCAGTGACATCTATTCCAAAAATCACATGGGGAATGCAGGAGAAGGGCCACACCAGGAACACACAACAGTGCCATGTGACAATAAAAGAGCTTTGGCAAGTGTACCAGAAGACAAGGGAGGTGAACTGTTGATCTGGTTCTGCTGCACAGAAATGCCGCTTTTACAAGGAGCTGCATGCACTTCTCAGCAGTAACTCCACCACTACCTAAAAACACTTCACTTTGTGGATAATGATAATTAACTTTGTAGTATAGAAGTGGCCTGAGAATAAGAATCTTTCATCCCTAATACCCATATTCTTGAGCCACAAGGTTAAAGGAACACTATTAACTATAATCCTAAAATCACATTCTTAATATTTCTCCTTGTGCTATTAACAACCGCTGATTGTTAAAGCTTTGTTTAATAAACTGTAATTGTAAAACAAGATTTACTTTTCTTCATTTATGCTGCTAACTTTGGGCTTTTCACTCTCAGTTTGGTCATTAAGAACTCTTTCTTAAAATTAAATCAATTCTTTGTAATAAGACATCACAAAAAAAGCATCTTGATCTTTCAGACAGTTGTAACCCTCGCCTCCACCACTTCTTTTGTTTACCAATGTCTCTTGCTTAGTCATGCCCAGTATACACCCTGATCCTCCAAATGCTCATCTATGTAACCTCAACAAGACTATTATCAATACAAAGTTAAGAAGGGGTGTGAATCTTTACAGGATTGCAGTTTAAGCTACCTGAGACAGAACCTTGTCAGTTGTGGGTTTTTAAAAGAGGGACACACACAGTTATTGTCCAAAACTCTTGTCCTGTCAGTGCCAGTTTCTCAGCCTGTCCTACTCCACACAACACCCCAGTAAGGGGCCTGGGTGCGGCTGGGGAATAAACACAGCCCCACAGCAATGACAACGAGGGACCGGATCAGGTCTGCGAATATACAAGCTCGAGGGGTGAGACGCTGCTCTCAGGAAGAGATCTGGGCTCTGCTCCCAGGCGGCTGGAGACCCTGGCGTCATGGGTCGTTCAAGCACCTCTCTGGGACCCCTCTATTATACCCAGGCGCCCCCGGGGTACCTGCTCTCACCGGCGCTGCCTTCTCCTCCCCCCCAATCCAGCAGGCGGGGAAGAGTCTGGGGCTGGCTTATTTAACCCACGAACCCCAGTGCGACGCCTAACGGGCCGGGTCACCTGCTCGGCGCCAGCACAGCCAAGGGCAGGCCCCCAAGCCTCCGCCGGCACCGGGACTGAGGGAGCCGGAGCCCGTGAAGGTGACCCACGGGACAGGGAGAAATCACCCTCCGCCCAGAGCCTCGCCTTGGGGCAGGAACACTCGTCCCAAGCTCCCCCGCCCGCCGTTACCTCCTTGTACGGGGGGACCAGCAGCAGCACCCGCTGCACCGGTTCGCTCTCAGAACCAGAACAACACTCCGAGGTCTCTCACCCAGCTAACATGGCGGCCGTCTCGGCAATTTCCGTCACTAGCGGCCTCGGAGTCGGCAACTTCCGTCACTGCCCGAAGGCAGCTTCGGTAATCTCCGTCACTAGCGACCTCGGCAACTTCCGTCACTGCCCGACGGCAGCTTCGGTAATTTCCGTCACTAGCGACCTCGGCAACTTCCGTCACTGCCCGAAGGCAGCTTCGGCAATTTCCGTCACTAGCGATCTCGGCAACTTCCGTCACTCCCCGGCGGTGGCGATTTTCGAAAATTAGTCGCGGCGGAAACTCCAGAAGCATCCTCATTATTAGCCGTTCACTACATTTCCGTCCTTCTGTTTTCATTTCTAAGCCGCCCTGCTCCCTGTACTAGGTGGTATGGGGGGGAGGGGGTTATTTCCAGGTGCTTCCCTGCGGAGGGATACGCTCACGAACACTATGGCGGTGTGGCGGAGGGATACAACGGACTCTATAAAAGCAGCGCGGAGACGCGAGTCTCTCTCTTTCCGCAGCGGGTGCTCGAGGTGGTAGTTTTGTCTGTGGCCTCCACTGCTGCCACCGCCATGGGCTTCGGGGACCTCAGATCCGCTGCCGGCCTCCGGCTCCTCAACGATTTCCTGGCCGACAAGAGCTATATAGAGGGGTGAGCGGCTAGAGCCCGGCGCAATGGCGCGCGATCCTTGGCGGTGTCGGGAGGCGCCGGCCGGCGGGAGCCCGCGCGCTCAGCGGTTGACGGGCGAACGAACGGCCCCTCCCCCGCTGAACCCTGGGCACTGCGGCGACTCAGGGTGTCTCGAGCCTGCCTGAGCGCGGGGCGTTACTGGCCCGCACGTGCCTAGGGCCGCAGCTCGGCCGCGGGCCTGCCCCCTCCCCCAAACGGCCGTTGAGTCCGTTGCCTTCCCAGGGTGGGAGTCCGAGGGGACTATAACCCCAAACCCCCGTCACAA
Source organism: Sternotherus odoratus (assembly GCA_032164245.1). NCBI lineage: Eukaryota > Metazoa > Chordata > Testudines > Kinosternidae > Sternotherus > Sternotherus odoratus. The sequence goes on along the minus strand of JAVMKO010000011.1, from coordinate 13,290,967 downwards.
ATAGCCGCGGGGCACGTGCCTGGCCGCAGGGGCCGGTGGTTGCAAGATAGATGTAAATGGCTGCAGTCGTGTCATGCCCGTATACTCCTGCTGCGGGGACGTGAACTCGAGTATTGTCCCCAGCTCCAGTCCCAGCCACAAGCAAAAGTCCTTGACCCCCGTGTTGCTGTTCCCGCTATAGAGGGCTCGGCCCCTGGGTGCCATCCCGTGGTGCTGTGGACATAGGCGTTTGAGGGTTGGGCACTGTGGCTGTTCTCATTTGAGCAGGGCCAACCTCTGAGCGAAGACCTATCCAAGTGACTTGTTAGGGGGCCAAGTTATTTCACACACAACTTCTGTTATAACTAGTACATTCAAAAGAAATCAATTCGTTTTCCTATTTGGATGTGTCCTTTTCTATAGGTATGTCCCCTCTCAGGCTGACGTTGCCGTTTTTGAAGCAGTGTCTACACCACCTCCTGCTGACCTGTTCCACGCACTCCGCTGGTACAACCACATTAAGTCATATGAAAAGCAAAAGGCAAGGTATGCCAAACTTAGTGCACCAGACACCAATGTATACTTATGGGAGAGTAGTTAAACATCATAAGCTTTGCAGCTTCCATTCAGTTTTTTTGAACAAAGCCTGTTGTGCTTTCATTGTGATTGTAGCCAGCAGTTTACCTAGCTTTTTGTCTTAAAGTTTGTTTGAGCCTCTTTGCTATTGAAAAGTGTATGCTTGATAGCTCTGAACAAGGGAGCTCTATTTATCCATGGAACTGATACAGTGGAGGCAAGAGTGTAAACCTTCCACACTGTCTTGCTAATGTCCCTCAGTTCTAATCGAAATCAAGATGATAATTCTGTCTTCATGTCCACTCAGTTGTTGGGATGGCTGCTTAAACTTCAACAAGGCATCATTTGTGGCCATGCTTTTATGTAGACCTTGGTTCTCAACCCACTGGCTGCTTGTGGCTCCATTAGTACACCGCTGTGGACCGCATAACACAGTGAGAGCTGCATATGCATCCCACAGTGGTAGATAGGTTGAGATCCACCAATGTAGACCCTGAGCTCTAGGAGTTAGAATGGCACTGATCTCATATAGATTATCAGAATAGCAGTATAAAATTGATACCACCTGGGCTAGATTTGACCTATACCCCAATACAAATTCCCCATCCAATCAAAGGCCATGTAGCTTTAAATTTGAAACTTGTACACGTACACCCAGCTTCTGCTCCCCCTCCCCCCCCCCAAAGTGTAGCTTGAGCTAGGAATACTAATAAACTGATCAACTATATATTGGGAGACCTTTGATTCAAATGATCGTCCTGAAAGCTTAAACCATATTAAATAGTGACCCGAAAAGAGGCCTGAAAATGAGGGGGAAATGTGAAAGCAAATGTATTCTTTTCTCTTTTAGTGAATTTAGTGCTCATGAAAGTTGCCGTATTGACAGCCATGGAGACTGAAGTCCTCTAGAAAAGGTACAGCATAGGCAGTGTCAGTGTATGCACCTTCACACTGCCTCACCATTGTGCCTCAACCCTGTTCTGTGGGGAGCCTCCTGTAGAGTTGAGTGGTTCAGTCTCCTGACCTTTGGCTTTTTTGATGCTACTGATTTATACCACTTGTGATGGTTTATCTACTTGAAAGTCAACTGAAATTGTAAACTTACTTCACAAAGCTCACTAAAAATTCTGATATGGTAACTACATCTAACTAGTGCCAGTCTAACCAAATTCAAAGCAGAAGTGAATATAGAAGAGTGTAATCACTAAGGCTAGTATTCTGTCACTGCAGTTCATAAGAAATAGCAGTCTGATAAAAATGAAAATAGTCACAAATAGAAATAAAAGCTTAAAATAACAGACCAAGCTATTATGGCTTTGGTAGCCACCATTAGAAAAATGAAAGCACAAAGAAAGTCATAGTTAAAGGTAAACAAAAAGAGAAACTGTACCTTAATGAGTCTGGAAAACTGTAGGCTGAAGTCTTTATATTTTTAAGCAGTAGATGCAACTATTTGATATGTCCGGGATTCAGAAGTACAGTACTTAGACCCTAAAGGTTCTGTTGGTTCTTCTGAAATGACAAACAAACCTGCTTATGGTTATATGTTAGGGATTAGAAAAACTAATTCTCAAACAGCTCCATATCTTAAAGCACTCTTTAAACACCAAAATCACAGAACTAATTACCCTGTGACAAAGCTAGCTTTACTCATCACCATGCCTACTGAGCGGCTATTAATCCTTCGCCAAAAGCAAAGGTTTTCAAGGAAACATTTAGGTGGAAAGTAGGAACATGTACTTCATTAAGAGATACAGTATATATTGTTAATTATCATAACTTGTTTAAACCACCGCTAATCTTCCTCTGATATATTCTGTAACATCTCTGCACATTGAAAGCAAACCTTATCAAAGCACCCATGGACAAAATTCCAGATGAGTGCTTCATTTTGTTTGGCTGCTAAGTGCTATACTGTAGGAAATGCTGCTAGCAAGAACAAAAACAGTATGCCAGGTAGCTGCCTATGCATGTGGGATTCACCATAATAGTTGTCAGTTTAACTATTGTGCTGTGAGTGCACTTTTGGGATTGTTCTGATGTTTCACTTTTTTGAAACTCCAGTGTACTTCTTTGCTCCCACAAATAATCATTACTGTAGGTTCACTGATCTTAAAATGTTAGTGTCTGAAATTAGGAGTATTCCTTTTCAAACAAATATTATTTTGCCACATCTTTAGTTTGCCAGGAATAAAGAAGGCTTTGGGGAAATATGGTCCTGCTGATGTTGAAGACTCCGCAGGTGCAACCACAGATAGCAAAGATGATGATGACATTGATCTCTTTGGATCTGATGAGGAGGAGGTACTGAGATTTTTTTTTTTTTTTAAGAAATAGATTTGTTTAAAAAAAATTAAGATCATAATTTGATTGAAATACACTAGAAATTTATTATCAGAGCCCTGAAATACATCTGACTTTCCATGATATACAGGAAAGAATCTGTAAGGAGATGACTAGTTAATGGGGTAGTGAAAAATATGTTACTGTAATAGGCATGAATTCTACCAGAGCAGTAGTAAAAGTAAAACCAAGGAAAAGCATTTTACTCATGGAAATTTGCATGGGCAATTAGAAGAAACATCTTGTCAGCTGTTGACCTGATGTGTAAGGGATTTTGGTCTTCAGAGTGATTTTTTTTTTTTTTAAACATGGTTTAAACTTGAATCATGTGTTCTACTTTACATATGTCCATTGGTTCAACAGGAATGTCTATGTGCAAGACTAAATATAGATTAAAATTCAGTCACCTAAATGACTTAGGCACTTAGAAATCTGTCTCATAGATGCTCATGAAAATTTTACCCATAGTCTCCCAAGTGCTCAATATCATCCATGCATCTGAGCATTTCTTTTCATTCCATTCTCATGCTAGTAATATTTTTGTTTTAAGAATGCAGAAACATTTTTTGGTGATAGAAGTGACAAAGGAATCTTACTACAAAATTTTCGTAAACTTTTAACTGGCTTATTAAAGCAACAAGTTAAAGATCACATTTACGTTCAATTGTTTTCCTATTCTGTTTGAGTATTAGAAACAATGCTTAAATGACATGTACAGCCCCCGCTATTGTGTATTGCAAGCTATGCTCAGCCTTTGTCACATAATGATAGAAGTTTTGGAAACTTTTAGCAAGTTTGCATGAAGTGCTTATTTTTAACTGACTGGTTACATGATGAATAAAACCAAATCACCATCTTTCGGCTGATCTTGTGATGATTTGTTTTTATCTGACTAAAAGCCAGTCTACTTTTGTTAATAGTGGATAAAGAATGTCTCTCTGCCTTGTTGTGAATCTGTTTTTTCTCTTTTAGGAAAGTGAAGAATCAAAGAGACTGAGAGAAGAGCGTCTTGCTCAGTATGAATCCAAGAAGTCCAAAAGTATGTCTGGTAGCTTTTTTTTAATAGCCTGTTCTGTGTACTTGGAAAGGGGGGCAGGAAAATTCTTTCCCCCTTCTTCACACCTCCTTCCTCCCCCTCACTCTGCCCCCCCCCCCCCCAAATTAGCTGGAGTAGATACGATTTGCTTTGATCAAGTACGTTTGAAATAGTAGTTTCTCACTATGTTGTGGTGGAGCACTTTTATCACAAGCATACTTTAGTCACTACTTTGAGACTGATGTGTCAATAATGAGATGTGACTTGAGTTTGGGATTTTCTTCTAAAGATAGAAATGCAAAGTTTAGGCTCTCCATTAGTGGCCGGACACGCATCTACTTTAGACACTATCAAGATAACATAATTTCAGGAACCTTTTATGTTAATATTGCAACCTAATCATTTCAATATAGGATTCCACAGTTACTGGTCTGGAACTGTTTTGAAATGTAGCAGTTGCAGTATTCCATCTGTGGGAAATAAAGTGTTACATTGTATCGTGCTCCTTTTCACATCAGCTGAAAAGGACTTTCTATGTAACTGACAAGATGACAACTTTAGATTTGATGCAAATTTCTGAGTAAGGTTGGCTTGATGACCCAATGACTTCCTTTAACAGAAGTTGGAAGTACATGTGTCTTTTAACATTATACTAATTACTGGAAATCTTGTAAAACTTATGACAAAACAAATCTTTATTTAAGAGATTTTCCACATAAGACTGGAAAGAGTAAAGCATTTGCAAACAGCTTTTATGAAATGTCTTATAGCCTTGGAAATGTCCAGGATATCTTAATTTTAATTTATTCTTGTCATGTTGCTTTCTCTTTTCTCCCTCACCATCTTCTTGCCTTTTATTTATTTATTATTTTTTTTAGAACCAACTCTTATTGCCAAATCATCCATCTTACTGGATGTGAAACCTTGGGATGATGAGACAGACATGGCCAAATTGGAGGAGTGTGTCCGGAGCATTCAGGCAGATGGCTTAGTTTGGGGATCTTGTAAGTAGGAGATTACATAATAACTAGTGTATTATGGATTTGTAGTAACCTTTATATAGATCACTTGTGTGTTAGAAAAGCAACAGAGAGTCCTGTGGTACCTTTTAGACCAGGGGTGAGGAACCTTTTTTCTGCCAAGAGCCATTTGGACATTTATAATGTCATTCGCGGGCCTGGGCCTCTCCCTCTCCCTCCCTCCCTCCCTCCCTTCCCTCCCCCCCCCCCCCCTGAAGCCCAGGGAGTGCTTAGCCCTGCACTGCTTTGGGGGTTCCCCCGCTGGCCTCTTGCCAACCGGGGTCCTGCCGCCTGCCCCAGTCAGCTTCCGCTATGAGCCTGGGTGTAGGGGGTGATCTTCCTTTACCCCTGCCCAGCCTCCCCCCATCTAACCGCCTTCCCTCCCTTACCCCTGCCTGGCCCGGCCCATCCCACCGAACCTAACCTCCTCCCACTCACAACCCAGCCTCCTGCTCCCCATGCCTGACCCACCCAGCTCAGCCTCCCCCCCCCACCAAACCTCCTTCCCTCCCCCACCAGCCTAGTCTCCTGCCCCCCTCCCTGCCCAGCCTGGCCTTTCCCCCACCCACCCACCCACCGCCCCCTTGCCTGCCCCCCAGCCCAGCCTCCTCCCCACTCCCCCTTGCACACCGCCTCCCCCCTCCAGCCGGTCTCCTGCCGCCCGGGCCTACGTGTCCGCTTGGTCCCGCTGCTGGGATGAGACTCCTGCGAGGGCAAGGTGAAGCAATGTGCCCCCAGCCCTCGGAGACGCTCTGGGGCAGCGCCGCACCCACGCACTTGCCCAGCCGCCCGCGCCCTGCCCCACCCGGGCCTACATGTCCGCTGGGTCCCGCTGCTCTGGACGCCACTCCTGGGAGGGCAAGGTGGAGCGACGCACCCCCAGCCCTCAGGGAGACGCTCTGGGGCAGCGCCCCGCCTGTGCACTCCCACCGCCACGGTGGTCCGGCCCTCTCTATGGTGCAGATTTTCGAGACCCGCCTGCGGGCCGGATGGAATGATTTGGCGGGCCGTAGGTTCCCCACCCCTGTTATAGACTAACAGAGTATTGGAGCATAAGCTTTCGTGGGTGAATACCCACTTCATCAGTTGCATCTGGTGAAGTAGGTATTCACCTACAAAAGCTTATGCTCCAGTACGTCTGTTAGTCTATAAGGTGCCACAGGACCCTTTGCCGCTTTTGCAGATCCAGACTAACATGGCTACCCCTCTGATACTTGTCTTAAAAATAGACATCTAGAACACTGTTCCAAAATGTAGATTAGTCTAGTTTGATTTGAGAAGTTAATAAGTTGTGGATTGCAGTGTTACTATGTATTTACTGCCTTGGTAAACATAATACAGCAGTAGCTGGATAGTTTAAAATCTCTAGCCTTTGTTGTAGAGACCTCAAAATTGTTCATGCTGAGTTGTGGGGTAGAACTTCGCAATGATGGAGAGGAGTGGGTATATTTCCTGGTCAGCTTCCTGTTTTCACCCTGTTCTGCCTCCCTGTGGAGGTTATCTGAAGGTCCTCAGTGAACAGCAAACAAATCTCCCTTGTTAAAAGTAGATTAACAAACACTTTGATTACGCAAAGGTAACCTGCATTTGAGTCTGTGTGCTTTTAATGGCCAAGAGGTTGATTAGGTGGTGTATATATGGAGTATGCTGTTTGTTTCCAGGTGATTTATGCAATTCAGTGTTTTGAACTGGTCTAAATGGTGTTGTGTAATTAGTGCCTAAAGTGATGTGCTGGTGAACGGGGTATTTGGTTAATTGACTCTATTAACCACCATATATCTTTCTTTGACAGCCAAGCTGGTTCCAGTTGGCTATGGTATCAAGAAGCTTCAAATTCAATGTGTAGTTGAAGATGATAAAGTTGGTACAGATATGTTGGAAGAGAGAATAACCGCCTTTGAAGATTATGTACAATCAATGGATGTAGCTGCTTTCAACAAGATCTAAACCCTGCTGCATCTGGAATAAAAGTACTTGAATGCTTATGGTCACTTTATTGTAGCTTATTCCAAATCACTGAGTAATCTAGCTCAATTACAGTTCAAAAAGCTTTTGTTAACCTGTTGAAGAGAACTGCAGAGTAAAAATGAAAACTAAATGAACCTGACATCCTCTACCCCAGGATTGATGGTACTGGATATCAGTACAGAAATCTGAGTTGGTTCTTGGTACTTCTGTAAGGAGTAAAGAATACACACAGACAATTCAGATAATTGTAATGCAGATACTAGTGAGGAAGAGTGGTCTGGTGACTAAAGTCCGAAAATCTGATTTCTGTGCCTAGAACTTCTCTTGAAATATTGTGACTGTGTGGAAGTCACTTGTGCCCTGTACCTCCGTTTCCCCGTCTGTGAAATGAGAATACTACTTTGTGTTTTGGCTAAATTTGTTAATATTGTGAGGTCTTTGAGGCAGGGTCTAGGGGCATACAATCCAAGATGGAGAAATGCTGTCCAGATTTGGTTTGATAATGGATACCAGTGAGTTGAAATATGATATGACTGTATGAAAAAACAGTTCAGTTTTGAACTGCATATGTAGAATCACGACATGGAGCTGGGAGGCAAAGAGGGAATACTAGGGGCAGCGTATCCCTTTGAATTAAATGCCTGTATCCCTTTCAATTAAATGCCTAAGCAGACTGAAATACTGGGTTTGTGAACCAATTCTTGTGTATACTTAAGGGTTAATAGGGAGTTCAATCACTTTAGATTACCTCATTTTGTTTTCGCTCCTATCCAAACAGATCATAAATATCTGCTTTAATTGAAGTCAAAGCCCACACCCCTAAGTGGCACAGTGCATTCTCTTTCAGAAGGGAAAGTATGATCATAGCCCATGAGTATTGCACTGAAAAATCCAAGGATGTTTAAGCTGCACTCATGAGACTAACATCAACCAAGAATTTATACTGCATATGTTTTTTCTATATTATCTATCTATCTATTTACATAAAAAAGTCAAATGGTGGATGTATGTATGTGCGCTTACTCATTCCACACCGTTTGAGCTAGAGACTTGAAATTTGGTACAGTTAGAGGTCTTAGGGTCCTAATCAGGGTAAGAGTTGAAAATTTTTCAAATCTTACCTCTGACGCCCCCAAGGGGTGAAATTATTTAAAGGCCAATCACATCAGCTGGGCAGCTGCTGTTCTCTGTGACATAGTTATGATGTCATAATACCCCCTCCAACGGACCCTGCATTCACTCAGCTCTCTGCCCCCTCCCCCTTCCAACGGACCCCGCACTCACTCAACTCTCTGCCCTCTCCCCACCTCCGATGGACCCGAGTTGGGAGGTCCTGGGGTGGGCTTTTTTGTTTTGTTTTCCACACAATTCTGATAATGGAATATGCTAGCTGAATGCTTTCCTGCCTATTTAAGGTTTTCTTCATATGTCTTCAGTTAATGAAATTTCTAGTCCCTTTTGTTGTGCTAGGTAATGTGAAGCACTGAGTTACCTGGAGGCTGAAACAGTACCACTATCGTGTAATGTCATTCATTGCAACTGGGATAGGTTTAATGTGGAAACCTGACATTTCACTTTAAAATCTTCACCATTTCACTTCTGCTAGTTCTGTTGGAAATATTGTGCTTACCTGGGGTGGCAGGACTTGTTGCTCAGTTTGTTAAAAAGGCTGTTGTACAGGAAAAAGGTTGCAAATGCTTTGATTTATTTTGTTATCCTCCACAAAGAATGGCCTATGTCCCAACAAGTGATTAAATAAAACCATATCACAGGCCTTCCCCAACATTCCCATCTTAACAACTTTTTTGTCTAATGCTGACTCTTCTGTTGTGTTTTCTTAATGTTCCACTTAGTAGTTCCTGTCATAACTTACTTTTTGAAGATCCTCAGTGGTGCTGTGAAAAATGAGGGAGACTTGGCAAAAATAATTAAAATGCCTGCTAGGAGCACTGTTACAAGGTCTACTGTCCCTGGTCACCTATCTGCAATATTCTTGACTTATTATCAGAAACACTTCAGCTGTTCAAAACTACTTTTACTTAGACCTTTAAACTGTTTCCTTGGAAGTACAGATCCATCCAGCTGAGTGACTTGCAGATTGTAACACTTCAGGAGATAAATAATTACACCAGCTACTGCAGTGTCAGTCTGCACTGTTGGTGGATTGATGCTTTAATATTCACCCGGCTACTGCAGAAGTACTGAAGATTTTTAAGAAATCTCTGAAAATACTGCTGAATTTGAGACAGGTAAAAGAATGGGCTCTGGGCATGTTTTTTCAGTTGGCATTGGTCTGGAGTAAACACTGCCTCTTGAAGCATTACAAACTAATCAGGAAAGTAAAATTCTAAAATCCTGCCATAACATTTGTAGAACTGGGAAAAGCCAGTTTAACCACACCTTGATTGGTTTTCTGAACTTTTGTCTGAAGTGGTATATTTCTTAGTTATGAATTCTAAAGATGAAGCAAGCTACTTCTCAAAGTAAGTAAATAGCTAATCTTTAATAAATTCCTGGGCCAACTTTTGCCCTCAGTTGGAATAGAGGCAAGGTGCTGCGCAACCCCCATTCATTGTTTAATGATGGGGCTAAACATAATTCCCTAGTAACATCAAAATCTGGATTATGGTGGATTGGTTCCAGAGAATATTTGCAATCCTTGTGACCATTCCATCTGCCTGAGGGAAGCAGCTGCAGCACTGCTGTCTCCATGCAGGAGGGGGTGCTGCTACCTCAAACCACCCTAAATCGCTGCTCCTTTTTTCCCCATCCCATCTTGTTTAATGTTTTAATCTCCCTCATGGCAAGATCTCTTTATCCGATGCAAGGTGCCTCCAGTATGCTGGGCAGTTTTTTTGGCCAATACTGATGGGAGAGAGATTCATATGTTAACCAAACCCATTATGAATGTGTCAAATTTACTAATGCACATTTTGATTGTAAATGACTTTAGAAAGTTACACACCTTCAAAAAAAAATTTAAACTGGTAAAAATTATGAAAAGTACATTTAGGGATGGGGTGGGGAGAAACCTGCTAGCAAACAAAAATCAGCTATTCAGACAGGTCTAAGCAGGAGACAGGCTCCTGCTGTACTGTTCAGGCCTTACTATGGAGAAGGAAGATCTCTCTTCTGGCCTAAGGAAGAGAAGAATGTCTGCCCCCAACAGCACTCCAGAAGAATCAGTGAAAGGCACAGGAAATTCTGGGTGTAACAGAGCCAGGATTAGTGGAAAGAGATATGGGGTCAGAATTACAAAAGTTTAAAAGGTAAAAACTCATGAGAGAGCTCATAATCTAGTGATTACTGTACAGCTTCCCTTTATTGAAAAAATCAAGTATAATATCAGCAAAAGAAACAGTCACAAACTAATCCAAGTACTAAACCTCACAGACTGCTTACGAATATCAGCAGCTGCTCAGATGAGGACTGTTCTACTTATCCAGACATCTGTCAAGAGTTGTTATCCTTACATCTCAAGCTGGCTTTCCACTCAACAGCCACTTTCCTTTCTCAGGACAGTTCATCCTGCAGGGGCCTGTAGAGCTGCTGAGATGGCTCCACCATCTGCACCTGGCATTTGCTGCTCCTGCCATTTTTCCGTAGTCAGTGACAAGTAAGCATCTGTCATTTCGATCAGCATACAGACTCCATTAGCATCAATCTCACTGTCCTCAGGAAACACGCAGCCAGTGTCCTCCTTGGTTTTGTTTAGAAGTTTTCTGTTCCTCTTGTAGTAGTTATGATGCATTTCCCTTGGTATGAATTAATTACTCGGGCAGGTTGCCAGTCCTTTTTCCCCCCATCCAATGGCAATAAGGGGCATTCTTGTGCTGTCTTCAAATCTGTACTTCTCATAACTACTTCAGGGTTGTCATTAGCTCAAGAAGCTTGCTACATGTTGGTTTATATCCTCCTGTCCCATGGGTCACTAAACAGCTTCTTCCTAATAAACCATTGTGATAGTCCAACAATACTAAGCATGGATCTCTTGAATATACCACAACTTTAAAAAAAACCCACAAATTATTTGCTGACTTCTTTGCTAACCCTTTTGACTATGCAAAATAAGGGCTTGAACTGCTCTGTCAAAGAGAATTGCTGCAATGTGCCTTACCACTGAGATTGAGAGGCTATTCTTGGATTATGTTTTCCAGAATCCTTTGGGTTGAACAAAGGAGCAGACCGCAACCATACATTTCTGCTGAGGAGAGGAAGTGAAGAATACTGTATTCAAAAACAGCAGAAGGTTAACACCCTGCTCTTAGGGAAAAAAAGCTGGAAATCAAAAGAAGAGAGGGTAGAACTTCTGGTTAAGGCATACTCTGCAGCACGAAGTCCATAACACCTTGCTGAGGCACTAGTTCTGTAGTGACTCAGGAAAGAGTGGTATTTAACCAATTAGCAACATATTTTGTAGCATTTAGGTGTATTTCTGAGATGGTACTGATCCAGCCTAACACTGCTCAGCTCATGAGGCCTAATGAACTTAGCCCAAAATGTGGCTGCAGGCAATGACGATCTATTTATATGTGTGCAACTATAGTTCAAAGTGATAGAATATTTTGTGTAAAAAAACATTATGCATGAATCTATATAAGGCTCCATCTACACTGTAAACTTTATTTGTGTAGACAAGGTCACATGGTGTTATAACCATGTAACAGCCCTAATCTTAGAACATAAGAACATAAGAACGGCCATACTGGGTCAGACCAAAGGTCCATCTAGCCCAGCATCCTGTCTACCGACAGTGGCCAGTGCCAGGTGCCCCGGAGTGAGTGAACCTAACAGGTATGATCGAGCGATCTCTCTCCTGCCATCCATCACCCCCCTCTGACAGACAGAGGCTAGGGACACCATTCATTACCCATCCCGGCTAATAGCCATTTATGGACTTAGCCTCCATGAATTTATCCAGCTCTCTTTTAAACCCTGTTATAGTCCTAGCCTTCACAGCCTCCTCAGGTAAGGAGTTCCACAGGTTGACTGTGCGCTGTGTGAAGAAGAACTTCCTTTTATTTGTTTTAAACCTGCTGCACGCCAATTTCATTGAATGGCCCCTAATTCACTGAGGCAAGAATGTGCATATACTATAGTTTTGTACATGCACATATTCAAGCTGGCTGAAAATATACCTTTACTGGGTATACATGAGCTAACAGGAAACTCAGGGCCAAATTCATCTGAGGTATAACCCCTAAATTCAATAGGGTTATATCAAGGATATTAGTGTGTGTGTATATATGGATACATGTACAATTCTATAGCAAGCAATAAATAAAATAATTATACTGCCCTTACTTGGAGTCTGAACATAAGAATTACCATAGTGGGTCAGATCAAAGGTCCATCTAGCCCAGTATTCTGTCTTCCGATAGTGGCCAATGTCAGGTGCCGCAGAAGGAATGAAAAGAAGAGGTCGTTATAAGTGATCCATCCCATGTTACCCATTCCCAGCCTCTGACAAATAGAGACTAGGGACATCTGCAAATCCTTAACCTGTGTGAGCAGACCTTGCTCCAATGGACATCAGATTCTGCCCTTTTTTACATTCTACTGAAACATCATGTAAAAATATCTTTTATACATTTTATCAGTCATTGGAAAGGATTAATGGACAGTGGGTTTTAGAATGTTAATTACTTTATCTTTTGATTTCACTTGTGAAATAAAAAAACCAGCTGGTCATGGTGAGCTAGTTTTAGGCCCAATACTAAGATTTTGCAGAACATTTAGAGGGGGGTGGTATAGGGTTGCCAAGTGTCTGGTTTTCAACCAGAACACCTGGTTGAAAAGGGACCCTGGTGGCTCCAGTCAGCAGTGCTGACCAGGCCATTAAAAGTCTAGTCAGTAGTACAGCCAATGGGGATAAGGCAGGCTCCGTGCCTACTGTGGCTCCGCGCAGCTCCCAGAAACAATGGCATGTACCATCTCTACTAGGATTAGAAAAAATATTTATGGTTCCAGGAGAGGGAGGAAAAATTAAAACATCCCCTTTTCACTGTAAGACGTCAAAATCATGGACAACCAAGAAATTAAACTGGCTGGAAAGCCACAATGTATCAGACTAGGGTATCTGGTTTTTCAAGCAGAGTGTAAGGAAACATCAACCACTAAACAGGGGACATTAATTGATTTTTGTTGTAATAATCTACAGCACTTGTTCAACCTTTTCCATATTTGGGATCCTTTTCTATACTGGGTCCCCTTTCCTGCTGAGGCTGGGCCTCTACTCCCTTCCACCTAGCTGGGATCTAACCAGGAGTACCCCTTAGTCAGCACTATTGGAAGCATGGTGTGATCCTGACAACTGTGTGTGAGCTCCAGGCTGAGAATTCCTGGATCTAAGGTGTTATGTAATTCAACAGAGGGATATTTTTGTTATATGTAATTATGTTGAGAAGGTGTCACTTTAAACACCTCTTCTGGAATTTACACAAGAGGATTAGTAGTGGGAATGTTCCTCTATCGGATCCAAATTCTACTGATTGCAGTGGGCTTTGACTCAGGCCCTTTATACAGCAAACTAGCATCCTAAAAATTTTTTTAAAAATCTACTGCTGATTATATGCAGCGAGAGAGAGATTTTTAAGAGCTGGTCACTGAGCGGTTTCACAATACTGCCCAGCCGGATGGCTGTTGTCAGAGTTTCGCAGTTGTTCACTGACTGTCGCGGACCGGCTGACCTCCCAGACTGCAAGTTTTAGTGCCTCAGAAACTGTTGCCCTGACACGAGTTTGGAACTTCTTGCTAATCAGAACGTAGAGGATTGGATTGAGGCAGCTGTTGATGAAAGCCAGGCCAGTAGATAGGGGAATACCACTAAGAAGCAAGTCATGGAAGCGTTCATTATGGTGAGCAGATAGTTCCAGAACTGTAAATATGTGATAGGGAGTCCAGCAAACAAAAAAAGCTACAACTACTGCAAGGATGGTCCAGAAAAGCCTGCTGGAGGTCAGCATGGTTCTCTTCTTCACCTTCAGAACCAGAAATGAGTAGCAAAGGACCATGGTCACTAGGGGAAAGAGGTAGCCACAAACAAGCCTCACCCAAATGAAAATATTATGTCTCATCAGAATGAGTTCTTTGTCATGCGAATGGAAGTTATTATAGCAAATGGTGGAGTTGTGGATTGTAATTGTGTCTCTGAAGTGTAAGGCAGGGGCACCAATAATAGCAGCTGAGATCCAAATAATCACACTCAGAATGAGGGTGTTCCTTAGGGTCCGATATTTGTTGGAAAAGACTGGATGCACCAGGCGGATATAGCGGTCAAGGCTGATGACGGTCAGGAAGAAGACACTGGCAAACATATTTAGTAAAGCAATGAAGGAGTTAGTCTTGCAGAGCCATTTGCCAAAGGGCCAATGGAAGCCCATGGCTACATACGTAATGTAGAGAGGCAGGAAAAGAACAAAGATGAAGTCTGCAATGGCCAGGTTGAGGAACCAGAGGGTACTGACTGATTTATCCCATTTAAACCCCATAAACCAGATGACTATGGCATTTCCTGGCACCCCCAGGAGAAAGGCCATGCTGCATAAGGAAAGAGAGATGATGTGTGCAACACTGAGGTAGGACTGGGGTGGTTCATCTTCCTCATACTCATAGAAATAGGAGTAGTTGTCAAAATCTTCACTCAGCGTCATTTCAGGAAATCCCATAGTGTATGGTTACGTTCTGTGGAGAAAAGGAAATGGAAAACTTAAAGGGAAACGTTCAGGTCAAATCATATCTTTAAAAAAAAATAAGACGCTTTAACTGTATTACTAATACCACCATAATTTCATTCAAGGTCTTGGAGATCAGAAATAAATGTGAGTTTTGCTGCTTCAAGTGTATCACTTTTTGACTGTCAATGCTAGCACACTGCTTTAACTTTTGAGTTGCAGAAACTGCAGGGGAGCTTTCACGTCTGGACAAAGGAACTATTTACAATGACACTTACAACAACTTCACCAAGATGTCTTTGTGACACATTTATATTTCATTTTTCTAATAGTCCTAGCCTTGTAAAAACCTCAAAAGAAAACAACCCTATATTTAGAACCTAAATTATCTGGCACAGTCCCTTCAAAAAACAAAACAAAACTGTCCCTGTAAGTTTGGCCCTGCTCCTGTTGAAGTCATTGGGAATCTTGACCTGTATAGGAAATGGGTTGAGCTCTGTGGGCCAGATCCTCAGCTGGGGCAAACCCACCTCTGTCAATAGTTATACTGATTTACACTGGCTGATGATCCTTTGTTTCCAGGATCACTGTTCAGAGTCGTTCACTGTGAGGTATTGCTTTGTACTTTTTAAATAGAAATGAAAGTAAACCCCAAAGCTGATGATATTAAAATTTAAATGACTATTAAATATACAGGGGCAGTACTGTCTTGTAGCTAGATCACATGACTGGGAGTCAGTTCCTGACTTTGCCACTGACTTCCTGCAAGATCATGGAAACATGGGGCTGGAAGAGATCTTGAGATGTCATCAATTCCAGCCCCCCTGCACTGAGTCCCACTGAGTTTAATAGTTCTGCTGATAGAGTGAGGCAACATGCAGAACCTATCAGGAACTGTTCCTTATTAAAGAGTTTATTGTACAAAGCTAAAAAACAAAAACTAACAGTGGACTAGGTCCTCAGTTGGTGTAAATCAACGTCCTTCCAGTGATGCCTCTGCAGCTGTAAGCCAGGTGACACCTGCTGGGAGTATGGCTCAGTTTTGGGCACTTCTCTCTTGGTTTGCTGAAACAGGAAATTACTTATATCCAAACTTCAACAAAAGTGGATTCTTGTTATAAGGAATCAATCAGATGCCTTATAATGGGCAAAAGGGAGAGGTTTTTACTGCATCATTAAACTAAATTTTCCTTGGCACCCAGTGAAGTGTTCCAATTCAATTGCTTTAAGAAAAGTGCTAGTAAAGCATTTCTTGATTTAAGTGGTGGACTCCAGATTTATACAGGTGTAAATGAGATCTGCATCTGGCCTTGAGTTCTTATTTGTGTCTTGTCCATCCTGGAGCATGTTGCCAGCGTTTAACATGAAATTACCACATAGGTGCTGGATGGGGCATAAATCCATGCCAGGAATGAAAACAATTTGTGAGGCCCATAGTAATGAAACCAGTTATTAAGAAAAAGAACAAAAAAGTTACAACAGAAGGCATCATGGACCAAACATCTTTGGCTGGCTAGCAGCTGTAGCTTTAATATTCTGACAACATAAATGGTTTATTTTCTGCCACAATTGAACAAAGCAGTTGATGCAGCTCATCCTAAAGAGAGTTTATTATAGAGCTATGTACAAAAAGCCCTTGAGCTGCTTGGCTAGCTAGACCCCTTTAAATTGACTAGTGGTATGAAGCAAGGCTGACACACTAACCAATTACTTAGCCTCTAAGGTGCCACAAGTATTCCTCATTTTCTTTACGGATACAGACTAACACGGCTGCTAATCTTGAACCTGTATTTCTTTGCAGACTCTTTAGAATCCTTAGCATACATGACTAGGGATGACCCCCTCACAGATGGGAAGCCCCTCTCTGTGGAACACAGATGGTTTTGTGGCTTAAGGTACTGACTGGAATTCAAGAGAGCGGAGTTCAGTTTTTGGTTCTGCCAGAGGCTTCCTGGGTGATGTTAGAGCAAGTCATTTAATTTCTCTGCACTTTAGTACCCCTGAACCTTCACTTCCCTACCTCACACGGTGTCGTGAGGACATATGTGTTACAGTTTATGTAGCATGCAGGTATTATATTAGGGACCTATAATTACCTAGATAGCATGCCACTGAATCTGGCCCTGCCTAGCTGACAGGATAGCCTCTACAGGAATTATAACTCTTTCCTTGCCCCTTTTGACATTTTAAAGTTTTTCTGCCATTTCTCAAATAATGAAGAAAATGAGAACAGCTCTACACTCTCTCTCTCTAAGCAGTGAAGTATGTGCATAAATCTAATCCTATTCAGCAAATCACTTAAGTGCTTATTTTTAAGCTTGTGCTTAAACCCCATTGTCTTCAAGTACTTTACTGAAAAGGGATGGATTTATGCACATAGTTAACTTTAAGCAGATGCTTAGCTCCTTTGCTGAACTGAGACTTGCGGGACAATCTGTAGAAATTAATGGATTTACATTAGAGTAAAATGGACTAACACGGGTGAATCAGGCCCACAAGTTTCATTCGATAAACTACAAATAAGTTGGCCTCTGGTGAGCAGTTGATTTTGGGCAGACTAAACATGGAAAGTTTCAGGCCAAACATTAGAAGAATGTGGAAAAAAAAGGAAATATTTAATCATTTTAGTTATAGTGATAGCTACCAGAATAATTGCTATGCAGTAAAGAAAAGATATTCCCCAGCAGAAAGTAATGTCCAACAGGAAAGATGAGGAAAATATGACATGCAGTTATCAAAGAGGGGCCTGAGAAATTAACCTGGTGCAGATGGAGGAGGGGAAGGGTGACTAAAATTTCCCAAAGAACAACAGAAAGCACTATAACTAGAAATGATTCCTCAGCAGCAAATGCTTGGCAGGTTAAAAAAAACCACACAGTTTCTCAACTTCCCTCTATTGAGACAGCTTCTGGATTTACAATCGTTTTCTGGGAAAGAGTCTAAAAAAGAAGGATAGGAAAAACAATAAAAAGAACCTAGGGAAAACAACAAAGGAAAATGGATAGTAAAAGGAATTTTAGAGGGAGAAAGATTTAATAGCATAAAGGATGCTTAGAAATATTACATTCATTTTGTGAGACCAGCTAAACTGACAGACAACAGAGATGACTATAGCATGCTTGCTTTGGCAGATTTGTGATCAAAAGTGATTTGTTGCATTAGTGAAGCTCCAATTAAAAGAGATCAGGTTCTGCTCTCAGTTACACCTATAGCTGAGTTCAGTTGTACTGCATGGGTGTAACTGAGATAAGCCTATGTATGGCCTGCTGGATGCAATAGGAATGAGATTATTGGTATTATTTTCCTGAGGACTAGTTCTGGGAAGGACTTCAGACTCAGCATGCAGATTTGGAGCCCAGTTCCATATTTTTAAAATTCCATTAATGTTTTCCTGATAAAGGAGAGCAGAAAAAGACTCTTGAGATATTTTGCTCAGCGAATCACATCTTGCATGCCTCTTTGACTTCAAAGGGACTACTCACTTGAGTAAAGTTATGCACATACATAAGTGTTTACAGGATCAGGTCTTTAATGTGTACATGGATGAAAAAGTATAAAATAAGTAGAAGGATGTTATATATTGATATAGTCATGTTATAAAGTATATAAAGAAGAGTGACCCCATTTCATCTAGTGAGAATGATAACTTCTGTCCTTTCTAGTTTACTCAGCCTGAAGGAATTTTATTGTGTGTGTTATTCTGGTCAATATAAATTTTTTTAAAAATATTTGTTTTAAGTGAGCCACATTTATGTAATTAAATTATACATTCCCCTGGGGTGTGGAATCTGTACAAATACTAGTACCACCCAGTTGAGTCATTTTTCAAAAAAATTTATATCATCTGCAAGAAGAACATTATAAACATGAGCAGTAACCTTAACAGCTGGAATAGGAGTAAGTTTGAGCCAAAACATTTTTAAAAAATCCTGAGATGACCCTTTATATTTATTTTAAA
Source organism: Sternotherus odoratus (assembly GCA_032164245.1). NCBI lineage: Eukaryota > Metazoa > Chordata > Testudines > Kinosternidae > Sternotherus > Sternotherus odoratus. The sequence continues at coordinate 13,272,415 of JAVMKO010000011.1, read as the reverse complement.
TGCCCTGACCTGCATAACAAAAAATACTGTAGATTAAATTGAAATAATTTTTAAAAAGTTAAAAGTAAAATTTGACCATCTATTGCTGGTTACACTCTGCATTTCAATCCTAAGCAGTTCACTTTCTAGTTCTCAAGTACCAGCACAAAGGAGCAATATTTGAGTTGCAAATGCCGTATGGAAATGTTTGACTCCAAACAACTTCTTTCAAGTTGAAGCTAAAAATAATACTGAAATAGAATTTTAGTATGAGGTTTTAAAAAGCCTCTTAAAACTCCCAAATCTTAATTTGGGAACTAAATTACCTGACAATGTCCCTTCTATGTTTAGATCTTCAGAGATACTGCTTAACAAGAGAAAAGATATTTATCACATATCTATGTATTTCTAGTGTGAACCAAAACACACCAAGTAAAAGACCCTTCTAGCAAGAGGGCCTATCTTTGTGATGTGCAATATTGTAAAGATGGTTTGAGGAATTATAATTCTACAGTTATGGTTTGCCCAAGTACCTGACCTCTAACTCCTTTCCTTACCCCACTCTCCCAGAGGCAAAAGGTTTTTACAAGCCTGGGGTCCCTACCTAGAGTTAGAGCCTTGTTGTGTTTTATAAGAAGGAGAGTTGTGAGAAAAATATGTAACGTTCATCTGCTAATAGACTGATAGACAAACAAGGGTGGAGGGGAAAAAAGCAGGATTGGGGGTTGCCATTGCTGCCTGTGGACAGTCCTTGATTGGATCATCAAAAGTTGATGTGAACAGCTGCCCAGAGGAAGCCATTTACAGAGTGTGACAAAATTACTGGCCATACAAAACCTAGAACCATCTACTGGAACCTTAACTATTTACATATACAGATCTAGACCACTCTTCTAACATGGTGCACTGTGTCCTGTCTCCCTGTGGGGCCCCCCAAACAGAGCCAAGGGGAGCATCAAGAGCTAGAGAGTGGCCATAAAAACTGATAGGTCTATGAGAGAACCTATATACAAACAGAGGTGCAATAAATATTGCAGGCCGTTGGACAGAAATTTCTATTAGAGGTTCCTAGCCCATGAATGGCCTGTTGCCAGAGTGAGGTGAGGGTGGAGTTTGGACACATTCAGATATGCAGGCTCGGCGCTCATTCCCTGTTGGGTTTTGGGTTGCACAGTGCAGCAGGAGAGAGGAAAATATTTCTCAATAAACTGGAAAATGTGGTTAGAATACTGGCCGATAGGACTCATGGATGGGTAAAAGTTACAAAATTGCTTTTAATGCATTGAAACTGACAAAGTTTAAAAGACAAATATGTCTATCAAGAGGTTTTTTAAGCAGTAAACAATTCCTTTCTGCAAAGGGCAGGCAGAACACTTGCTTCCTTTGTTGTCCATTCATACTTTTTGGGGTTACAAGCCCCTCCACAAACTGAGTTCCTTTCATTTGGTTGCCCAACTAACTATATATATACCGTGTTTCCCCGAAAATAAGACAGTGTCTTATATTAATTTTTGCTCCCAAAATTACATTACATTATATTGCAGCGAGAGGCAAAACTGGAAGTACGTCTTATTTTCGGGGGATGTCTTACTTTCGGGGAAACAGGGTATATACCGTATTTTTCGCCCTATAAGACGCACTTTTTCTTCCCCAAAACGGGGGGGGGAAAAGTTGGTGTGTCTTATAGGGCGAATGTCTTATAGGGCAAAAAAAAAAAAAAAAAAAAAAAAAAAAGCGCCTCGCTCTCCCGTCCCCGCCGCGCGGGCGGGCTGCCGAGGTTCCCCCCTCCCCGCCACGGGCGGGCTGCCGGGAGCGTCCCGGTTCCCCCCTCCCCGCCGCTGGCGGGCTGCCGAGGTTTCCCCCTCCCCGCCGGACCAAAAAAAAAATGTGTGCCCCGGTTCCCCCCTCCCCGCCGGACCAAAAAAAAAAAAAAAAAAAGCGCCTCGCTCTCCCGTCCCCGCCGCGCGGGCGGGCTGCCGAGGTTCCCCCCTCCCCGCCGCGGGCGGGCTGCCGGGAGCACTCCCGGCAGCCCGCCTGCGGCGGGGAGGGGGGAACCGGGATGCTCCCGGCAGCCCGCCCACGCGGCGGGGACGGGAGAGCGAGGCGCTTTTTTTTTTTTTTTTTGGTCCGGCGGGGAGGGGGGGAACCGGGGCACACATTTTTTTTTTGGTCCGGCGGGGAGGGGGGAACCTCGGCAGCCCGCCCACGGCGGGGAGGGGGGAACCTCGGCAGCCCGCCCACGCGGCGGGGACGGGAGAGCGAGGCGCTTTTTTTTTTTTTTTTTGGTCCAGATTTTTTAGTAAAAAACGAGGGGGCGTCTTATAGGCCAGAGCGTCCTATAAGACGAAAAATACGGTAGGTACCTAACTTTAAGCAACCAAGTGTTAAAATGTTTAGGCTGCGTGTCTAAGTTTCCCTGTCTGTAAAAGAGAGAATAATAATTAAACTACCTCAGAGGAGCATTGTGAGCTTGGATTCATTAATGTTTGTACCTTGATATTCTTGGATGGAAGGAGCTAAAGAAATGCAAAGTATTAATAAATGTTTCTAGTACCCAAAATTATTTTACCATCTGCCATGGGCAGTGCTTTTCCTACACCTCTTCTCAGCTGATTCCAAGGCCAGGTTCTCAACTGTTGTGTAAATAAGCAATGGCATAGCTCCATTGACTCAGCTTCTGGAGTTGCATTGCTCTGTTACTTTTATAGTGTTCCTCCCCTCCCCCCCCATTGAACTTTAATTATGTAGATATCCATTTTTACATTTATTCATAGATTCCAAGGACAGAAGGGACCTTTGTGATCATCTAATCTGACCTCTTGTGTAGCACAGGCCACAGAACTTCCCCAAAACCTTAAAGTGCATCTTTTAGAAAAACATCCAATCGTGATTTTAAAATTGTCAGTAATGGAGACTGTACCATGACCCTTGGTAAATTGCTCCAATGGTTAATTAATCTCACTATTCAAAATTTCCAGTCTGAATTTGTCTAGCTTGAACTTCCAGCCATTGGATGATGTTATACCTTTCTCTGCTAGGCAGAAAATCTCATTAAAAATGTGTTCATCATATAGGCACTTATAGACTGTAATCAAGTCACCCCTTAACCTTCTCTTTGTTAAACTAAATAGACTCTAGGGGAAGTTTTCTCACCCTTTAATCATTCTTGTGGCTCTTCTCTGAACCCTCTCCAATTTATCCACATCCATCTTGAACTGTTGATATCAGAACTGGACACAGTATTCGAGCAGCGGTCATACCAGTGCCAAATACAGAGGTAAAATAACCTTTCTCCTATTCAAAAGTCCTCTATTTATCCATTCCAGGATCTGTATTTTGGCCACAGCATCACACTGAGGGCTGGTCTACACTGGGGGGGGGGGAGGGGGCAGAGGGTCGACCTAAGATATGAAGTACCATCCTCACAGTGGCAAGTTGACTGCTGCTGCTCTCCCGTCGACTCCGCTTCCTCCTCTTGAGGAAATGGAGTTCCAGAGTTGATGGAGAGCACGTTCAGGGATCGATTTATTGCATCTAGATGAGACATGATAAATCAATCCCCGATACATCGAACACTAGCCACCAATCCGGCGGGTAGTATTGATGTACCCTGAGAGCTCATGTTCAGCTGATAAAAACAAAAGATGACCTGGTGGATAATTTAAAAGTTTTCCTCTGTCACATGAAAGATGGGTTTTGTAGTTATAAAATGGGACTTGGAATCTGGCCCTGTGGGTTCTATTTCTGGCTATGCCACAGATTTCCTGTTGGATCTGGGGCAGTTGCTTGACCTCTCTGTGTCTCAGTGTTGAAATCAAACTAAGGTTTTCAGTCTAAAATAGCAGATGACAAACAGACAGTCACAATTTCAGTTGATTTTGTACTGTGTGAAGTCTTCTTAAAGGATCAAAAAGTTTCCTAAGACCAACAACATTTGGGCCCTAGTGACTTATCTAGATAGCTTATTCTAGGAATTTGGGCTGCAACCATCTCCCAGATTTGGCTGTCATCACTTCAAATCAATAGACCAAGGTCAAGTGAAGGCTTGTTTGCCATCTGTGTTGATTAAAAATGAACATGAATATATGGGTGGCAAGTCCATTTATTCAGTTTTGTAAACCAAGGTCACTGCATTTGCTTGGGGAAGATTTGGCCAGTAAAGTTGATTGTAGAGGTCACAATGGTAGATCCTGTCACAAGAAAGTTGAAACTAGCAGAGCTGGCTGTCTCTCTACAGTTAATTTTGTTACGAGAATTGTATTACAGAGACCCTCTTCTAAATACTCATGAAAGGTCCTTGAATTCTCACAGAGTATTTCCTGGAGCTCTGGGGCTCAGGGTTTCAGCCCCACGGGAGGCATGCCAGGGCTTAGGGCTTCAGCCCTGAGAGTGTGAAAATATTTACCAGAGCTCCACTCCAGACAGCTCCACCTGAATATAATGGCTGGCCCTGGACATTTCAAATTCCATGTGTGTGATCTATAGTTAGAGGAGAATTTGCAGTAATTCTCGGACTCGGGATGCCTCAGCTACAGAGGTGAATCAGATCTTAGAAAGCAACTAAAATTTTCAAAAGGTTGTCTGATGCTTGTGAGAAAGATTTTGGCCTAGAAATCTGTTTCACTCAAGAGATGTTAATGCAAACTATTTCAGACTCAGAGAATTTGGAGTTATTCTCCTCCCCCAAAAAAGGAACATATCAAATTCCCCACAAAGCTCACCCACCAAGCTCTCCAAAGAGCAGATGGGTTGTGTACAATTCGTCAGAGATATTTAGCTCCCCCAGGCTATTTAAAGGTAGGAGACCTTTGACAAAGATCCACAAAAGGCACCTATGAAAACCCCACCAGGATTCCTGCTGAGATTACAAACCCCCATGCATGGACAGCTGTGCGTGTTATGCATAAGCAAGAGCAAAACAAAGAGGAATGAATCTCATTTTGCATTTGGTTTCAGGTGCTTAACTAAGATAAAAATATTTCTTAGAAGAGGCGTCCGTGGGTTTTAAATAGCTGGGTTGGGACAATGATCGGCTTCCTTGGTTTCTGCATCGTGAGCCAGATAGTCTCTGCAGACACTATAAATAGCTAGAAGTTTCAGTTTGGCAAAAAGGTTGCCATTCATACAGAGAGGTACATATAGCATCTCAGAGTCAAAAGAAGGTATGAGAGATGGAGCAGACTCAGACTTATCCTGATAAAGCTATTTGGAATTTGCATTTTCATCTAGTGATGTGAGGCCCTATTCTGATTTCACTTGCTCCAGTGTAAATCCAGAAAAACTCCACAGAAGTCATGCAGTGACAGGTGTAACACGGGTATGTGCAGAACAGAATCAGGCCCACTACATTTGTCATGTGAATAGTAATCAGGATTACTGTTCTAGCCTATGCTAGATGACTGATGATGCTGTGATTCCATAGCCTGTAGATCAGTGGTTCTCAAACTTTTTGTAGTGGTGATCCCTTTCCCACACCGAGCCTCTAAGCGCAACCCCCCTTAGGGTTCAGGCGGGGGGGGGGGGGGCGTGCCTGCAGCCCACTGCGGCAGGGGCTGGGATGGGGGCATTCCAGCAGCCCACCAGGGCAGGGGGCAGGATTGAGGGGGGGTTCCAGCAGCCCCCCCCCCCCGAGGCCAGTGGGGGGAGGGGTTGCAGCAGCCCCACGGAGGCACTGGCAGCCCACTGCGGCAGGGGCTGGGCTCACAGGGGCGCCGGAAGCCCAGCTCTTCAGGGGACGGGGACGGGTCAGGCATTTGCAATGCCAACAGTCCGCTGCAGCAGGAGCCAGGGCCCAGACTGGACTCGCAGGGCCACCAGCAGCCCACCGTGGCAGGAGCTGCGGCTGGGACCGGCCTTATGGGGGCGCCAGCAGCCCGCTGTGGCAGGGGCATGGGCTACCTGCGGCAGCAGGGGCCAGATGCCAGCAGCCCACGGCAGCGGCATTGTTCGGGGTCGGCTACTGGCAACAGGGGCTCGTGACCCCCACAGAACTGGCTCGCGACCCCCAGAGGGGTCCCAACCCCCACTTTGAGAACCAATGCTGTAGATTGACAACAAGAATGGGGTATGCAATAGGCAAAATGGCTAAATAGAGTCCCTTAGAGACGTGGGTAAGTTGAAAACAATCATTCAAGCAAGCACAGGTCTGAATATCCATGGCTGTCTCTTCATTACATCTCTCTGGGTGAAGGAGCATTCCATATTCATGGGCAGTGTGTTATTTCCACATCTTCTACTAAATGCTGCTGTGTCAAAAGCACCTTTCTTTGAACAAGACCAGGCATGCACTGTTACCTACATATCTGCCATATTCAAAACCTGTTTTGCCAGGCATCAAAAATCAGGTCTAAGCTTTAAGAAGTTTGCCAATATAGTTACACTAGTGTAGCTAAACTGACAATCCTCCCAGTGTAGACAAAATTTATTGGCAAAGTTTTACTGGTTTAGCTCATACTAGTTCACCAAGCAAAATATAAGCTATTATGGCAAAAACACTTTTTTTCTGGTGTAACTGTATCTACATTAGGGATTTTGAGCAACACAGACCAGTGGCTCTCAACCAGTGATACACATACCCCTGGGGGTACACAGAGGTCTTCCAGGGGTACATCAACCTAACTAGATATTTGCCTAGTTTTACAACAGGCTATATTAAAACTAGCGAAGTCAACACAAATAAAATTTCATACAGACAATGACTTGTTGAGTATATACTGTACTGTATACTACATTAGCAGTCTTCAAACGGTGGGTCATGACCCCAAAGTGAGTCATGGGTTTGTTTTTATGGAGTCATCAGGGATGGCATTAGACTCGGGGATGAAGCTGAAGCCCAAACAACTTAGCTTTATGGGGCCCTGGGCAATTGCCCTGCTTGCCAGTCCCTAACACCAGCCCCAAGAGTAGGAATACACTCAATGGGGAGAAAAACATAATTGTTGCAGTTGTTTCACTGCCTCCCAGAATGATAAGGCTCACAGTGAAAAATGGGCTCAAGAATTACAATACAATAGTTATATTCCAATAGATTTTAATTATATGGTAAAAATGGGAAAGTAAGCAATTTTTCAGTTCTAGTGCGCTGTGACACTTTTCTATTTTTGTCTGATTTTGTAAGCAAGTAGTTTTTAAGTGAGGTGGAACTTGGAGTACGCAGGACAAAATCAGATTCCTGAAAGGGGTACAGTAGTCTGAAAAGGTTGAGAACTACTGTCACAAACTTACCACAAATATTCCCCCTCTCCCTACCAAAAAAACTGGCATTACTATACCAGTAAAAGCTTCTAGTATAGACCTAACCTGAGTGCAAGAAGTCATCTGACCACTTGTCACAGGGGAACAATATATCTTTCCCATACTCAGGAAATTCAGAAATGATCACAGCCATAATTCTGACGCTATCAGAAGTGATTTATCTTTACAAAGGTCCAAATCACTGAGACTTCCAGAAAATATAATAAAGCAGGAATTCTCCTACTCAATGGAATGATTGATGGTAGTTTGTGGAAGCTGGTTGGGTCTATGGTGTTGGCTCCTCCTTGCTTCCACATGTTAAATAATATACAAACACCTTCCTAACTTTACTTTTCTGTTTGTAGAGTTGCTGTAGTTGCTATAGGTATGTTATGGGATCAAGAATAATAGAAGTGGTCAGCATGATTATGAACGGGAAGGAAGAATGATCATGAAACAATCTCTGTTAAAGTGTGGCCTAGTTGTGAATAAAACATGAGAACCTTTACAACCGTCTCTAAAAATAAGAGTTTAGGGGGAAAGGGCAATTTGAAATATAGCTTTGTGCCTACAGTACATGCTCTTTGCCAGAACTAAGTACTTATATGCCCTATCTATAGGGAGCTGAGCACCTGACAAGCACTAGTGAATTGACCTTGCAAGGGAAGTAACATTATCCCCAAGGGAACGGAGACACAGAAAGATTTCAGGGACTAGGTCACACAAGAAGCCCTATGATAGAACAAGGAATTAAACCCAGAGTGCCAGTTCAGTACCCAAACCACAAGACCCTTCTCTCTTTAAAAAAAATAAATACTAAGCCCTCATTTGCAGTGGAAGGAGGGAGCCACAACATCCCTCTTCTGAGGCTATATATCCCCACCTCGAGAGGAGGTTATGCTATATTATAGTAAGCCCTGCCCTCCCCACTCTTACTACCCTTTATGAGGAAACTGGACCCACCTGGAAAGCAGCTGCAGTTTCTGGATGGTTTGCCAGATCTGAGCCAGTAAGCTTATGTTAGATACACACAGCATGTGCATTCACGTCCATACCATCGCTACATTAAATCCCACACTCCAGATGCAGGGTGTGCCAGAGATCCAACTAAGCCACTCACCAGCTGACAAAGCCTAGGTGTGGAGTGCTAATGAACCTATTTACTTAGATTACTGCACAGTGGCATGCACATAAATGATTATTTCAGATAGGTTGGGCGTGCCTTCCATTCATTCTAGAGCCCCAGCAATCCCTTCTTTGGATCATAGCCACAATACCTACCTACACTCCCTCCCAAGGGAGCTACCTGCTGTTTAATTTTTCAGGACCTGAGCTACAAAATGAGCTAACTGCTGTGATGTTAATATTCTGATTGAGCATGCTGGACAGCACAGGAAATGTTTTCCCATGACTCTCTAAGTGATGGGTGGGAGGCATATAGTCCCCTTGCTTTACAACTGGTTGGTGTCCAGCAATGGAATAGGATTTTGTTTAGGACTTATATAAACATTGCATTGCTTTGAGCACAGTCTCTTTTCTCGTGATTATACCTGTTCAGTGAACATCTGCTTTCACATTATATCGATCCTCTTGCTATGGTGGGGAGCAGAAGGGGTTTATATCTAGGGCCCATTATTGTACAAGGCCCCAGGACAGCCATCAAGAACAGAGGTTTCTTTCCTACTTTCTTTATCAATCATCATGTTCCGGGGGTGGGGGGGGGGGTGTTAGACATTTACTCAGCCCTGCAGCCTAGCATGGCACTGGGAGTTTTCCCAGAAGAGAAAAGATGGACTTGTGGTTAAAGCAGAGAACTAGGCACCAGAAAATCTCTAGACCCTGTTCCTGGTTCTGCCACAGGCTTCCTTGGGGATTTCACTTTCCTTCTCACTTAGGGCTCAACTCTGCAGGGTGCTGAGCAATTCTAAAGATGGGAGTTCAGGGTGCAGGGCACCCTGTAAGCTAATAATACTTCACCATCTCCCAGAGACTATGAGGCTAAGTTCATTCACCTGGGATCCTTAAAAGGAAGGAGAGGCAGGTGGATAAAGTATTACATTGCAAACAGCTGCATTTTCTCATTGTTCACTAATCACCACTGCTCCTCCTGCTTTTTCATCTGGCAGACTTCAGATGGCGTACAGAGCTTGCAGTACCATGATCACAATTGTTTTAGGAGATTAATGTTTATAGAAGAGTACATAGAGGCACCAGCTAAGATCAGGGCTTCATTGTGCTAGGTACACATAGTAAGAAACAGTTCCTGCTCTGCTTATAGTCTAAACAGGCCAGATTGATGAAGGTCAGTGGCAGAGATGCAGATAGATTCTGTGCTCCCTGAATGCTAGTGTAGTGCCTACTAGACCACACTGGTTGAACTCAGGGTGAAATCTCTTAAGTATATTCAAGAAGCGGGAGCAACTCTTCTGAAAAATTCTGGGGGAGGCAAAGCTGGGTCAACATATAAAATATTATGTGATTATATTGTATCTTGCTTAGGTTGGGGAAGGAAGGTGGAGCACAAAGACCTATGAAAAGTTAGGTGGAGGGCAAATCAAGGCCGGGGGGATGAACTGATCCCCTTGTCCCATAGCAAATGCCACCCCTATTTAGGAGGCTGGTGGCCCTCAGTACTGGTGACTATTTAATATCTATTTACTGGGAAGTACAGGGGAGAGGAACAGAAGGCGGAGCTGGGAGCATGGTGAGGAAAGAACATTTTGAAGGAGGGGAGGAAAAGACAAGAGAGAAGTGAGGAGATAGTGAAGAGGGACAGGGCAAAATGTCAAAGGAGGTCTCCAACTATCTACTTCCTGTGTGTCCCCCTTAGTCTTCTTGTGATCCTAGTAGTAGGCCACAGATTCTGTAAATTAAACATTGAAAACTGTTTTCCTCTCATCAGAAAAGTACATATGCATGAAAGAGACAAGTAACTGAGAAGTGGACTGGGCAATAACCCACTGCTCCAACTCACACCCCACTACTCCCCCCTCTCTCTGCGTGTGCTGTCCAGATGTTTTTCAGATGCCTGAAACTTCACTTGCCAGAGTTAACTTGCCCAAGGGAACAGAATAGGAGTCCAAGCAAAAAAAAGAAATAAATAAGGGGAGCAACTACTATAGTCTCTGGGACACCCTCCTCCCCGGCTCCTTCCACCATTTGGACTCCATCCTTATGCAGGCAAAACCTCACTACTGTCAGGGGGAGTTTATACCTAAAACCTGTGCAAGGACCTCAGTATTAAAGGGTCTGCAATAATGAATCCATGAACATTCTACGTGCTACTACAGCAGCACTCAATGGCTTCAGTCAGGCAAAAATATAAGCATTAATGATGTTATCCGTCTGTTCTATTGAAAGGCAAAACGGTCCTCCGGCCAAGGAAACGCAGGCAGATGAGTAGGATCCAAGGTAGAAAAAGAGATGTAGAATATTCTCTATGTGCTTCTCATCCACCTCTGCAAAAGCCTGTGGATGAAGCCTGAGAGCCTTGCACCAGAAGGGCAAGGATCTAGCCACATCTACCAGTGCAGGGGGAACAGTCAGAGAGACTAAAAATTGAGGGGAGGTGGTGGCTGGGAACAATGTGTTTGACCAGGAGCTGACTGGGTTGGCAGATGAGTGTTGTAGAAGAAAGGGAGAGGGAAGCAGGTTTAGGAAGACACCAATGGCAGACAAAGAAAGAAAGATGGCGACTCTGTGGGGAATGAGCTACGAGGTAGTTGTAACCCTTTTGGACCAATTGCTGCTGACGGGGATGGCAGAGAGCTGCAGTGCCTGACCGCTCTGGATTTACCTGCAACCGAGTCAACTTTGCAAGGCTAAGCTGCAACAACTGGTGTCATAGGCATCCCTTTGAGCCCCATCGCTGGAGAAAAAGTTACATCTGACTTAGAACTGGTCATTGGAATGAGAAACACACGGCTAAGCTGTTGGCACAGATTCCGTATTGTGTAATGAATATATAGGCCTCTGCCAAGAGCAGTACACAGAATACCACTCTGTAAACAGTAAGGGTACGTCTACTACCCGCCAGATCGATGGGTAGTGTTCGATGTATCGGGGATCGATTTATCGCGTCTCATATAGATGCGAAAAATTGAACCCCGAATGCACTCTCCGTTGACTCCAGAACTCCAGCTCCACAAGAAGAGTAAGCAGAGTTGATGGGGGAACTGCCGCAGTCAACCCGCCGTCAGGGCCGGCGACAGGGGGGTACTACGGGTACAGCTGTACCGGGCCCCGGACTTTAGGGGGGGGCCCGGTACACAGCTGTACCCGTAGTCATCCCCCCTTGTCGCCGGGTCTGGAGAGCGGGGAAGGGGCAGGGAGGCGGCGCAGCTCTCCTCCAGACGAGCGCGCGTGTCCCCGGCAGGAGCAGTGAGCCCGGTCGGCGGCAGCGGCGCAGTCCGGGGGGAGAAAGTGTGTGGGGGGGAGGCTCGGCTCTGCAGCACGGTAGGGCTTCCCCCGCCTGGTCCGGGGGAGAAAGGGCGCGGGGGGGGGGGAGAAAGAAAGGGCGCGGGGGGGGGAGAGAAAGAAAGGGCGCGGGGGGGGGAGAGAAAGAAAGGGCGCGGGGGGGGAGAGAAAGAAAGGGCGCGGGGGGTGGGAAGAGAAAGAAAGGGCGCGGGGGGGAAGAGAAAGAAAGGGCGCGGAGGGGGGAAGAGAAAGAAAGGGCGCGGAGGGGGGAAGAGAAAGAAAGGGCGCGGAGGGGGGAAGAGAAAGAAAGGGCGCGGAGGGGGAAGAGAAAGAAAGGGCGCGGGGGGGGGGGGGAGAAAGGGCGGCTCGCGCCGCTCCCGGGCTCGCGCTGCCGCCAGCCGTTGTCAGCTGGGGGGGGGGGGGAGTGCCGGCTGGGCTGGGGGGCCCCGGCTGGGCTTCCCCCCCCAGCCGCTGTCAGCTGGGGGGGCCCCCGGCTGGGCTGAGGGGCCCCCCAAACTATCAGAGTAGGGGGCCCCCAAATTTCTGTCACAGGCCCTGCCCGCCGTGGGGATGGCCAGGTAAGTCAAACTAAGATACTTCGACTTCAGCTACACGAATAGCATAGCTGAAGTTGTGTATTTTAGTTCGAGCTCCCCCCAGTGTGGCCCAGGCCTAAGTCAGCATTGTCTAGAGGTACAGAATGTTCCCATTCTTTAGGCGAAAACAAGAGTAATAATGGATCTAGAATCCAGGTGGAAAATTTGTTGGCATAGTCAGAAGGTAGTGCATAAAGACACAAGATTTTATTATTAGCAAGGACAATTATAATTTCACCTCTTTGAATCAAGCTCACTTGCTGAAATATGAGCTTCCTAAAATAGTAGTTAATAGCATCCCAGAAATTATTCATTAGCTTGTCAGATCAGAAGCAATAGTCCAGAGTGAAAAGGAAAATCTATACTAGTCAGCATCTTACTCACAAAGATCATCATTAGTAATTAAAACCCCCCACTAGTTCTACAACTGGGAGGAAATATATGGCAAGAACCTGACTAACCTCAGTAGCCCACCTATATTGATCCAGTTACAGAATTCAGCCTCTCAGGGCCAAATCCTCTCTGTTGCGGTGCCAAGCATGAAGAGGAGGAAAGAAGGAATTCTCTCTCTCAGGCCAAAGAGTGACTCTTGAGCCCACTCCATGCTGGTTATAGGAGCCTCAAAGCTACAGTAACTGGTGCTTAAAGTGGTCTGAAAAAGGTGTGTGGAAGTGTGTGTGGGGTGATGGACAGGGAATCTCTCAGCCTCAGAGCAGTAGCTTAAGTAAGACGATGCTTAAAGTACATCCCTCAGCAGGGTCTTTGACCCATTGCAAGCACTTCCCTTCCCCGCACTTTAAGCCCTGTGTAATAGGGTGGCCACCACTACAGCATCCCCAGGAGGCCTGGGTGTCTCTGCAGTGCCCTGCACCTGATTCTTCAGGGCTCCTGAGACTATGTGGGGTTTGTTTTTCTCCTTCAATCACAGCCCTACTGGGGGGTCCAGTTTTCTTTATTTACAAAGCTCAAAAAACACACCAACCAAACCCAAATGCAAACAAAAAAGGCATTTTCCTAAGCACTCACAGAGTCCCCAAGAATCTCCAGTCCCCCTCCCACCGCAGCTGCTTCAGTTCTTGTAAGGAACCAGCTGCTTGAGGCTCCTTTGTTTCACCAGGTGTCTCTGATTTAGCAAGCCCGCTCTAGTTCTTCAAGTCAGGCAGGCTCCCTCACTCCCTTTGCTCTCACATACCCCTCACCACCCTGAGTGGCCTATCACAGCACATGGCTCGTCATCTTTGTCTGTCCCGGACAGAAGGTTTGTAGTCTGGTGGTTCTTGCTGGGACAACACTGTCCAAGACAACAAAAGGGCAGGGTACCAATGGGTAACCCGGGCATTTGAATCTCTCATCATCTGGAGCCATCAGAGTATGTCATGGTCAGTGACAAGGAAAAAGGGAGTATAATGCAGATAGTAGTGCTGGGCTTCACTGCCCAACAGTCCTTCTGGAGGACCAATATCATGTTTCATGGTCCATGAGTTTCCTACTCCTATAGGATAGGATGTTCCCGACTCTGGAACTTCTAGGACAGTACTGCTCCCAGGACCCAGCATGGTTCTATCTGGATGGGAACCAGAAAGGGTCTTTTGGCATCCCTCGCTGGTAGATTTGAGGTCTTACCCTACCTGCCAAAGTAACCCCCTATATAGTCACACTCCATTATGAGACACTCTCACTGCCTACGTCCCAACTGCCTAAAGCAGGGGTGGGAAACCTTTTTTCTGCCAAGGGCCATTTGGATATTTATAACATCATTCGCGGGCCATACAAAATTATCAACCTAAAAATTAGCCTGCTATATTTGGTCAAACAAACATTTAATTAACATTATATATGGTCAAACATTATATTTTTTTAGGGTTATATTTGGTCAAACATTAAATTAACATTTAATTAACATTTAACTAACATTTAATTAACTCCTTCCAGCTGGGGTCTCAGCCCGCTGCCAGCCTGGGCTTCCTACACCCAGGCTGGCTGCGGGCTGAGACCCCGGCTGGCAAGGATCCAGAGGGGGAAACCCCAAAGTGGCGGCAAACTGAGTGCTCAACCCGCAGCCGCTTTGGGGTTTCCCCCGCTGGCCCCTTGCCAGCCGGGGTCCCGCCGCCTGCCCCAGTCAGCTCCTGCTGGCAGCTGCTGCTGCACCAGACCAAATGATTTTGCGGGCCTTATACGGCTCGCGGGCCGGAGGTTCTCCACCCCTGGCCTAAAGCAATAATATATGATTGGCCCTCCGTGAATAGTCAACAAAGGCCCACTTGGATCCTGGGGTCTCAAAACGCCTATGACTGGAGATCTCCAGGAAGGTAGAGGCTCTGTCCCTTGAGGGGGCCCAATACCAAGGGCACCTCCTAATTCCTGGGGTGCCAAAACTTGGAGCAGTGCCAACAACCCTTGAGTTACTGCAGGGCGGGGGGAGGATTAGGAGGAATTATCCTAATGCCTGAAGCTTCTGCCTCTAGAAACCGCTCTGTTGTTTCTACAGCCTCTGCTATGATTAGTGGGCAGAACTGACAAACCCAGGCTTGTACTGCTATGAGGAGAATTTTTAAATGCTGTTCCAAAACAATGCTATCCATCAGGTCACCCATGGTCTTAGTTTCTGGGGTCAGCCAATGAGTGGCCAAGTTGCAGAACTGTTAGGTGACAGCCTCCTTTTAGAAATGGTTCCTTATGAAACTTCCTATAATAGATTTCTGGAATGAGTCTAAGCTAATCCAATATGGCTGCCTTCAGAGTAGAGTAAGATTGGACTTCATCTGTACTCAGGGCCCTGCAAGTAGCTTTGGCCTCCCCATGGGTGATCAGGTGTCCGGTTTTCGAGGGGACCACCCAGTCGAATAGGAACCCTGGTGACTTCAGTCAGCACTGCTGACTGGGCCATTAGAAGTCTGGTTGGCAGTGCTGCAGAGCTAAAGCAGGCGAGTCCCTATCTGTCCTCGCTCTGTGCTGCGCCTCAGAAGCGTCCAGCAGGTCCAGCTCCTAGGCAAGGGATGGGAGGGAGGGAGGTTACAGGACTTCACGCACTGCCCCCATCCTGAGCACTGGCGCTGCACTCCAATTGGCTGGGAACCGCAGCCAATGGGACCTGTGGGGACAGTGCCCGCAAGAGCAGTGCACAGAGCCACCTGCCACACCTCTGCCTAGGAGCCAGGCCTCCTGGCTGTTTCTGGGGTGCAGTGTGTAGTCAGGACAGGCAGGAAGACTTCCTTAGCCCCCCAGTTTCACCCCTGACTAGGAGTCACCAGAGGCAGAGCCATTCCTTGGGTACAGCGAGTTGGGGAGATGGCCTTGGGCCCTGTGCTTTGGGGAGGGGACGGGGAGGTGAGGCAGGCAGGCGAGCAGAGGGAGGACGTGAATGGGAAAGCGAGCGGCTAGGGGTGGGGCTGGAAGAAGAGCCAGGGCTGGGCTGTGGTGGGGGCTGGCAGCCAGGATAGTGGCTGGGTGCAGAGCTGCAGTTGGGGGCCAGGGCTGCGGGCAGGACTGGAGCAGAGATGGGAGCAGAGTGGGGCTGGGTGGTGCTCCCTCTCCCTCCTCCCCCCGTAGGAGCTGGCCTGGGCACCACCACTTACACACCCCCCCACGCCCACAAATGTTTCTCAGCACCCTGTAGGGGGCCACACCCCACAGTTTGGGGACCACAGTCCTAGAGGTTTCTTCCCTGCACTAGGTGTCTCCAGTTGGGTCATTTAATAAGCCTGCTCCAGGCTTCAAATCTCCTGCACGCAGCTCCCTCATTCCCTGCTTTCTCTCACATGCTGACAGTAACTTTGATAGGAGCTGTACCTTGTCTGCCCTTCCCTGGCTTACATGGAGAAGAAGGAATTAGGTTGGTGGAGTTTTACAGTTGTGTAGGACACTGGATAGATTTAGAGTAAGTTATCAGAGGCTTGCACTTCCTATTTCAAGGCAGGTGAAACAATAATGAAGTTAGCTAGTCAAAGTAGTTTAAATCCTGAGGAAATGATTAAATATTTACAATGCTCCAGGTATACTTAATCCTACATCAATGCAGGGGAGATGGACTAGAGTACTAGATGACCTCTCAAAGTGCATTCCCATCCTACATTTCTGTGAATTCTCAAGCCTTCGTTTAGCAAGGTATATAAGCACGTGCATAAATTTAAGCATGAGCAACCTCATTGAAACCTAAAGGCTGAGTTCAGCCTGCAGGATTTGACCAAGGGAGTTTAGACAATGTTCTAAAGTTTTCCAAATTTGGTGTGTCCATTTTCTTCCTTTAGCCTGATGATCTCTCTTCTTCACAAAAAGATGTAAACTACTGTAATAATTTTCAAAAGTGATTCAACAATATAACTTTTTATTTTAAAAAAATTCTCCTGTACAGTGTTTATAAAACTTCTTGTTTCCTTTGTTTACATCGTTAGTTCAGAGATTCAGTTAATAGGATTTTGGAAGGAGTTTAAGTTAAATATAATTGATTTTGTGAAATATTTGTTTTTATTAGATTTCACTTAGAAAAGCTACGCCTGACAATTCTGTGGTTATTGCAAATATAGAACTGAATCCTATATAATGTATAGTGACACTAACATGCACAATTCCATTTTGTCCTACCCTGTTCACTACCCTGATACACACACTTTCTTGGTTGCTTCACCAGAGCAGGACAAGACTTCACTCATAACTAATTACTTCCCAATTCTGATTTATGGAATTATCTTATTAATCGATTACCTGAGCTCATGAGGATTCTGGATTTCTTTTCTAGAATTACCTCTTCAATAAGGCTTTGGATCAGGCTTATACTGTCAATGGAAAGATTCTGTTCACTTCAGGGGGCACTGGGTCAGACCCTATATGCTTATTTCCAGTAAGACTGGAATCGGTTTAGAGTTGTAGCAAATTTGTGCAATCCCTAAATAATTCTAACTCATTAAAGCAAGTCAAAACACAAAGCAACCAGAGAGAGAGAGAGAGAGAGAGAGAGAGAGAGAGAGAGAGAGAGAGAGAGAGAGAGAGAGAGAGAGAGAGAGAGAGACTGATCCTGATTCTTGTTTACATTAAGGTTATGTTGCACCACTCTGGCAGCATAAATGAGACTTAAAGTGGGTGTAAATGCACTTTGGTAGAAAGGTGTTAAAATGTAACTCACTCACACTTTCAGATTCCTTGATGCTGTCAGAGTAGTGCAAAGCTAACCTTAGTGTAAATGAGAATCGAGCCCTTTCTTCAGATAAACCCTTTTAGTCAGAGGGTGTTATCTCATGTTGCTTGTTTGTCTTCAGGAATCATACTGCTGGAAAACTCATTAGCTCAAAACAATTAAAATAAACAGAAAAAAAAATCCACATACCAATTTGCTTCTGTTGGAAGAAAATAGCTCTGTAATGGATGTCACCTCCGCAGCTGAAGGAAGACTGAAGTGTAGAGTTCAGAGTGACTTCCCAATGTTCCCAGCTGCTTCCCTTAGCGACTACCTCCTTCTAATGACAGTGTAGAATGGAATAACAGTGTTAGCAAAAGCAAAAACAACAAGGAGTACTAGTGGCAGCTTGGAGACCAACCAAATTATTTGGGCATAAACTTTCGTGGGATAAGCGTTCATGTTCAGCAAGAGGAAATTGGAAAACATTTTCAGATTTCTGGATTTGTTTAGAAATATTGGCTGTCTTTATAAACCCAGCATCCCACCAAAAATAAATTCTAGCCATATGAATGAATCACTTTAGGTCACTGTCTGCAGGGAAGGAGAAGGAGTTACTGTTGAATGGAAATAGTTGCATGTGTAGAATTCATAAGGAAATGTTAAGTAACACATGCTGCTTTCTGATATGTAATGGATGGATTGCACAGTATGTCTTTGGTGTACATTTTGGTTCATAGAAAGTAATATTAAATGAGCAGAAAAGTATTTAAGAACTCAAAGGAAACATTTTTCAGCACTACAGTGAGGCTAAATCATACATTCTAGTTATTTACTGAAAATTGATATTTTTTTCTTTGTGTCTGAGCTGCATGAAGCCAACAGATACCATGGGTCAAATTCTCAACTGGGAGACAGCATGTTCTAGTGGACAGACCACCGGGAAAGGACTCAGGTGAGCTGGGTTCTTTTCCTGGCTCTGTCACTGGCCTGCTGGGAGGCTTTGGGCAAATCATTTCATCTCCCTGTGCCTTAGTTCCCCCATCTATAAAA
This sequence comes from Sternotherus odoratus, assembly GCA_032164245.1. Taxonomy (NCBI): domain Eukaryota; kingdom Metazoa; phylum Chordata; order Testudines; family Kinosternidae; genus Sternotherus; species Sternotherus odoratus. Next base: position 13,254,028 of record JAVMKO010000011.1, on the reverse strand, counting down.
TAGGCAAAATTATGCTGAGCTTCTTTGTAAAGCACTTTAATATCTACTGATGAAAAGTGCTGGGTTTTATAAGAACTAGGTGGGCATTATTAAAAGTCAGTGTGCAATCCCACTTGACACCAGCAGAGGACAAGGCCCCCTATTGTTAAACAAAAACACCCAAACACAACTCACCCACAAACACGTCCTCTTAATACTGTATTAGCATTAATACTGGGATACATCTTGAAGCCCTTATTTATTTCTTAATCACCCTTTGCTCAGGCAAAACTCCAATGGGGTCATGGGAATTCTACCTGAGAAATAAATGAATAAGAAATAAGGACTTCAAAATTTGGCTTCTTTAGTTGCACCCTCTGTCTCATTGAAACATTTCCTCCTTTCTCTATGAAGTCAACAATAGATGTGCTTTGTAGATGTGCCTCCTTTAATAGGCGTTCTTTTATTCTGGAAGTGTTTGAATGGGAAAATATAGGTCTAGTTGTGTAGCAGATCTCTTCAGTATTCTGCTTGGAGTGGCACATAGCATGTCTGTAGGATACAATGCCAAATTTAGTTATTGTAAGGCAGGTAGTTCAAGGGCCAGAATCTTGGTCCTGCTCCAATTCCCTCTGTGCTGCATCAGCAGTGCAAATGGGGACTTAAAGCTGCCTTAATCAGACAATTGAAGATTCTCCCAGTATAAGGGAAACCTTGGCTGGTGAAAAGCCAGTGTTGTCAGTGTAGGAAGCATTCTGGGGTATGTCAGAGTGCAATACTGTTTCAGTCAGCATAAATTAGAGCGGCCCTGTGACTGCTCTAGTCAAGGTGGATAAAAACTGATTTAAAAAAATATATTTAAATTGGAGTTTAAAAAAATCTATTTAAAAATAATTTTGGACTAGATAACCTATGCTAAAGCCTAAACTAATAATCTATTATCATAATTTAAATTAAAATGTAAACATACTAAGTGGTACTTATTTCAGCCACGTTTCAAAGTTAAACCACTGAACTGGTGGAAGTTGCTGGCTAAGCACCTAGAATCAGAGTTTACTCAAGTGCTAAACCAGTTTTTGACATCTGACACCTCTTCTGTAGGTGCAAAGAGCATTCCTTCATTTCAATGTATTCCACTAGTTCAGTTCAGTTACTAGTTCATTCACAGTTAAGAAACTGCCTGGGAGTTGAAAATACAGGAAAACTTGTTTTCCTCTTCCAATCTTTGAATAAAAAATACATGTGAATAGATGAGATCTACTAGTTCTAAAATCTTAACAAGGTGACCAGAAACAATTCAATTCACTAACTACAGATAGTACTTCCTTTGTTTAATATATCAGTTAGTTTTAAATGCAAAAAATAATTTCATAAACTTTCTCTTATGTATTCAGTATAAAGTAGTTTTGTTTAATAAAAAATTAAATGCTGTTTTTATGCATTGTAATTGAATTTGAATTTTCATTAAAATAGAGCTTGACACAAATTGCAAGTAAGTTAAGTGCCATCTAGTAAATATGAAATGCATTATCCACCAGGTAAAAATTAAGAATCTGAATAAATCAACATTAAGCTCTATAATTGCTTAAATAAATGTATATAGATACACTATATCTTCCTGCTTAGCAAAAAAGAAGACCAAATTTAGCATAAAGGCTATATTTAGTTGCCAGTCAACTTGTATTAATGGTTACCAACCATCCAATGAGAATTAACCTTTCTTTAGGAAAATAACCACAAAAGTATAAATGCAAAACACAATTACATTTGATTACTTAGTTCAAGGTTTCCTGCTTGATGGTTGAAATCACAATTTTAAATCAAAGACTTAAATAACTGATTGTGAATCAATCCACCATGGGCTTTAATATGTACCTAGAGTGTGGTCTGGCCCCCATCTAAATCTATGATCAAAGGAGGAGTAAAGGTGGCTTACAATCATTTTCCCAACCACTGAATTGAGCGAGTGCACAATACAATTAAGGGTCCTGCCTGTAGTTAAGTGTATACAAACATTAAAAGAAAAGAGGATTTTTTTTATACTCCATTTAAAAAATACATTATACTCAGATTTTCCATCACATCACTTTGCCCTTACTTAGCACTCACTGCATGTAATGCAATAGCCAGATTTGGCACAGTATATCCAAACACATAAGATGTGTCAGGTTTTGACACCTTGGAAGCAAAATAATCAGTGTGTGAATGCAGAATTTGGCCCTGGTTGTGGCAGAGTACAATCTATTTTATTCACAGTCTGGGGTTTTGTGGGATCCATTTAGAGCTAGGCAAGCATCTTAACCTTCTATATTTTCCATTGACTTCAGCTGAAATCTCAAGAGCTCAGTGAATATAGGACTGGGTCCCAAGGCTTTACTTGTGTTTTATTTCATTTCTGTGCCCAGACGTATGAGAAAGGCATGGTGAATCTGTAATATTTGGGGATTTCATTATGGTTTCACAAAACTCATTAGCTACTGCTAGCATTTCTACAGTGTGACTATTGGATAATGTTATGCCAGTTTAAAACAAAGTTAATGAAAAGCCCCATTCTTCATTTGCTTCCTTGTACTCTCCTGTTATTGCTGGGAAGTTCTTTTGCTTTGTCATGTCATTTATGTTTCTTTGGTGAAGCAGGGTTAGTTAATGAGGCTTTGGGGCTTTTATTATATGGGTGGCATTATGCCAGGGCTATTCTGATCAATTAAAGGCATTCATGAGCAACACAACTAATGGAAATTTTTTGGAAGGGAGAGAAATACTTTGGGTTGTATGTGATGAGGAAAAAACAAAGGGGATTACTTCCATGCAAATTACAGAACCTGGGCTTTTCCATAGTGAATAAGATGGTTATATTGAAAGGCAAATGAGTTATAATGGCATCATCAATGCTTTGGTTTAATTTTTATTTATTTATAACACATATCAAAATAAAATGCAGCACAGAAGACACATGAGAGCTAAGATACATGGAGAAACAGCCCTTCTGAAGGAGATACTTAAGTGTTAGCCAAAGTACAGATTATAGTTGAAATCAAGTAATAGTTGAAATCAGGTTATTCATCAGGATTACTAACTATTCTTAAAGAAAACGATGAATACTTAGAGACTAACCAGTTTATTTCAGCATAAGCTTTCGTGGGCTATAGCCCACTTCATCGGATGCATAGAATGGATCACACAGAAGTAAGATGCATTTATATACATAGAAAGCAGAAAAAGTTGGAAATTATCATACCAATTCTAAGAGGCTGTTTAATTTGGATGAGCCATTATCAGCAGGAGAAAAAAAACCTTTTCTAGAGAAAAATCAAGTGGATCTGTGTCTGACAGTTGATAAGAACCTGTGAAAAGAAACTTAACTAGGGAAATACATTCAATTAGTGTAATAACTAAGCCATTCACAGTCTCTGTTTAACCCTTGATTGATAGTTTCTAATTTGTAAATTAATTCCAGTTCCTCAGCTTCTCATTGGAGTCTGTTTTGGAAGTTTTTCTGTTTTAAAATTGACACCTTCAAGTCTTTAATAGAATGGCCAGGGAGATTGAAGTGTTCTCCTACTGGTTTTTGAATGTTATGACTACTGATGTCAGATTTGTGTCCATTTATTCTTTTGCATAGAGACTGTCCGGTTTGGCCAATGTACATGGCAGAGGTGCATTCTTAAGTAGTCCTAGCAATTTTTTCCCATTATGGGGGTTACTGATTTTAGGGAAATGGTTATTCTTTGCAAAAACTCAGATAATATTTTCTAAACTAAAGCACACCAACTGCCAAATTCAATGGAGATAAATTCAGTTCAATTGTACCAGGAATAGATTTGGTCCTATGAATTTAAAAATCTAAACTTCTATTGTTATGAACTGAACCCTTTTTAAAAATGCTTCATTTTTGCAGGGCTAATTTTAGCTCCGCAAGAGAATAAAACAAATTATTTTTAAAATCTCTATGTTGCTTTATGCCTTCTGCAATGTCTGTTCTGCTGTCCTAAGAATTTGGATTCTAGTTCATTGACTAATATCAACCATGGAAAGACAATCTTTAACTATCTGATAACCTGGAAATGGATAATATACTCTTTCGGAGAAATGAAGCAAATTACTACTTCAGGTCAGTTCTCTGAATGAAGCAGTCATATTAACTAGTGCTTAACTTTACTTTATGTATCCTACTCAGCAACTATTTGAGTGACACCATCTTTGGCATGGTCCAATGACACAATTAATCTAAAACAGCTGTTTAATGGAATGTTAAGGGTCATTTAGGAAGGTCCACTCCCATCCACTCCCTTCAGTATTAGAATTATGGATATTTTAAAATCTAATATATTGGAGAAGCTACAATTAACTCTGTAGATGATATAAGTTGACCTTTCAAATCAAACACAAACACTTATAAATAAAGTACTGTCTATATTATGCCCTTTGATCCCGTTTGGTGGGATTTTTCAAAGCAGTCTAAGGTTTTAATCTCATGTTTGTACAGCACCTAACATACTGTACAATGGGGGAGGGATCGCTCAGTGGTTTGAGCATTGGCCTGCTAAACCCAGGGTTGTGAGTTCAATCCTTGAGGGGGCCATTGAGGGATCTGGGGCAAAAAATCTGTCAGGAGACAGTACTTGGTCCTGCTAGTGTAGGCAGGGGACTGGATTCAATGACCTTTCAAGGTCCTTCCAGTTCTATGAGATAGGTATATCTCCATATTTATAATGGGGTCCATGACTAGGGCTTTGTTGTAATAATGGGGGTCTAACAAGCCTACTCCAATTTTAAGCTCAACTGTGGGAAATTAGATAAAAGTTTCTAAAATCTTCCAGTCACCTATAATAATAAATGCTGATGGGGGAAAAATACAAAATGGAGAAAAATATACTGAATTAGTCCAACAGAGTCCTTGAGTTATAGTAGTAGGCCTTCTTGTTTGAAATTGCCTGTAAACAAGAGAAGTGCGAGACCAGAAATCAATCAATCAAAATTGGTGTGTTAAAAATTAGGCCTACTTGGTGAACACACTAATGAAAGAATGGACTATTTCACCCATCACTCCCTTTTGGGGTCCTTTTTTAAAAAAGGCTTCAGGTGCATAGGTGATGACTCCATGAGTGCTCCAGTGCTGGAGCACCCAGAGAGAAAAATTAGTGGGTGCTTAGCACCCACCAGCAGCCAAGCTCCCCTCTCTCCCTCTGCCCCCCAAGAACCTCTCCCCCACCAGTGGCCCCGATGATCACTCCTTCCCCCTCCCTCCCAGCACCTCCTGCCTGCTGTGAACAGTTGTTTCACAGTGTGCAGATCAGCTCCTGAAGGGCAGGGGAGGATTAAGAAGGAGCAAGCTTCACTATCATGACTGCCAGCCCCACCAACTCCTGGAACCCAGGATCCACTGTGACACCATTGAACCTTTGTTGTTCTGATCCTGAGACATGTCCTGACCAGGCCAGAAGGAGGAACCCAGATAACATCACCACTCCACTGGATCCAGATAAATCTCAAACACCACGTGGGATATGAGACCTTGTCAAACACACCCTTCCCAGTCATGCCCTTTTCCTTCCACACATTATTCTTACTCTTTCCTTTTGCCTTCTGTTTAATAAGCAGCTGGCTCAGCCAACCATGACTATATATTTTGCAAAACTGTTGTAGTCCTGTGACCAGAAAGGCCAATAAAAGCAATGTCCTAAACAGCCCACTGCTGGTGCAAGTTTGCCAGGTCTCTGATTGCCTGATCAAATTGTGTGCTGGGCCAGTGTTTCTCCTGCAGTGAGAAACATGAGAGACAGCACCAGAGACGGAATCTGTGTTTTCAATCATTGCTCTTTTCTCTCCCTCTTTGTGCATGCTTTTTTTGTTCTGTTTTCAAGGGAATGTGGTGGAACTTTAACAACAGCTCCGCCCACTTCACCTAGCTTTTTTCCCTCCAAAAAGAAGAGTTATTACTGTGATGGGTTGGATCACAGAAAATCCCTTGGGAAATGCCAACTGATGTGCTGAGACTACCCCTGAGGCTGTTTTACCTGGCAGCATGGGACTTCAGTGCCCTGTCTGGTTTGAGCCAGACATGCTAGCCTGTTACAAACCCAGACCCAGGTCTGAAATTACATCTCTCAAAAGCTGAAGTCTTAACTGAAAACAGCTTAAGAAGTGTTCCTGTCTCTAACACTCAGATGCCCAGCTCCAAATGGAGTCCAAACCCCAAATTAATCAGTTTTACCCTATATAAAGTTTATAAACTCATAAATTGTTCGCCTGTAACACTCTTAGAGAGATATGCATAGCTGTTTGCCCTCCCGCCCCCAGGTATTAATACATACTCTGGGTTAATTAATAAGTAAAAAGTGATTTTATTCAATACAAAAAGTAGGATTTAAGTGGTTCCACATGATAAGTCAGAACAAAATGAATTATGAAGCAAAATAAAACAAAACACGCAAGTCTAAACCTAATACAGTAGGAAGCTGAATACAGATAAAATCTCACCCTCAGAGATGTTCCAACAAGCTTCTTTTGCAGACTAGCCTCCTTCTAGTCTGGGTCCAACAATCACTCACACCCCTCTGGTTACTGTCCTTTCTTCCAGTTATTTTCAGGTATCCTTTGAGGGTGGAGAGGCTATCTCTTGAGGTAGCTGAAGACAAAATGTAAGGATTTTCAGGGGCTTAAATAGACTGTCTCATGTGGGTGGTCCCCCTCCTCTCTCCTATCCAGAATTCAGCTCCAAGATGGAGTACTGAAGTCACCTGGGCATGTCACATGTCAATGCATGACTGAGTTCCTTGCCAACCAGGTCACATTTCTGGGAAATCTCAGATGTGGATTGGCATCTCCAAATTTATTGTTGGCTTAAGTGTTTCTTGATTGGGCACTTACTGAGAATAGTTTTTTCTCAGGAAGCTGATCAACTGCTTCACTGAGGCTACTTAAAATTAAACAAATACATAGCCAATATTCATAACTTCTCATACAAAAATGATACATGCATACACATAGGATGAATATATTCAGTAGATCATAACTTTTACGGTGATATGTTACATGGCATATCTATCATAAAACATATTCCAGTTATGTCAAATTTACATCCATACGCATATTTTCATAAAGTATTATGGAGTGCAATGTCACAATTACCATCTCAGAGGCTGTCAAACAGCAAAAGGAAACAAAGAATATTGTTAAAATGAAAACCTTAATACTTTTCATTTCAAGTGCCTTAATTGTTCTGCCTCTTTTCCGTATCTTTAATAAAAAGATTAAAAGGACTTTTAATGATTGTCAAGGGACTAACAAGTAGAGGTCTTAGTACTCAAAACCATATTTAACTATTTAGTGTTGTACAGGATGGGATCACATTAACACCTTTGACTCTCTGGAGCTACTTATTCCCTTGAAGTTAGCACAATAGCTCCTAGGTACTACAGTAATATACACAATAAAATATTTTTCATTAAAATGAATGGAAGATCATGTGACTAAATCCCTCAGATGGTTTTAATAAAATATTAAGATTTTTTAGAGGCACTACTATAAAAGAACAACTAATCTCAAATATAATAGGTGTCATAGTTCATGACTGGCTCTTTCAGTTAAATATCTGACACCTCAGGGAAGGAATTGCTGGCCTGCTCTATTCATTTAAATAATCAATTTCAGCATGCAACTTAGATAAGAGGGAAAGAAAAGGGTGCATTGGGCAATGACAGATGTTATATGGAAAAGTTACTTGTGAGAAATGTCCAGTTTCCCACGAATTTTTCATTGATGTTTATCATTTTTTTCAGTATTCACAAGTATTTGGAAATGGTTTTGATACAGACCTTTCATATCACAGATATTTCCAGTACTATATTAGCAAAATAAGAATGAGATGCCAGAATCACTCTGTGTCATATCTGTTCAGTCCAAGATTCTTGAACTTACGCATCTAATAAACTCCTCCTCTGGTATTTTGTCAACTATCAGAGACTAACTATTGTTATCTAATGAATACAAATAACCAAGCTGACAAGACCATGGTCTAGTAAGAATCCTTTTCACACAATGGGGGTTCTGCCTCCACCCATGCAGTGGGATACTGGTGTATGGAAAAGTAGTTTCAGAAAGAACCATGGAGATCTCAAGAATTAGCAAATGGGTGTGCCAACTACAATTGTTTCACCTATTATTCCACCAATCTGCATTCCCCCTACCTACATGGACACCGCAATATGTATTAGTTCTCTTTTTCACTTTACTGGTGTAAAGTGGCATGGATCCACTAAAGTCACTGAAGCTATGCCAGCAAAGAGTCTATCCCACCATGGATCCCAGCAGGCACATAGATGAGAGGGATATAAGTAAATTATGATTCTGTTCCTCAACTATGCTGCTGTGAATCAGGAATAAATGCATTGAATTCTATGGACAAGTATTAGATTTAGAAAGAACAGATGTGCACTCTATGTTTCTTATCAAGAGCTCATGGGAAATGATGGCTGAAGTTCTTTCTTAAATTTTATTCAGTTCTTACTTCTTTCCATTGAGTCTGAAAAGTTTTGTCTTAATAAGGACTCTAGTAGGATTTGGCCTCCTTTGTATGACAAGAAATCTTTGGGGAAGTTTTTTATCTTTCATACCAAACAGCTAAATGGGGAAGCATATGTAGTGCACTAAGGATGCTAGAAATCAATATGATTGTTATTGTTCAGCTTAATGTCATGCAGGAAGTAAGCTGCATCCTGATAGACATTCCTCCAATTCAGGGAAAACCTTGAAATTCTCTGTCCAATACACGTCACTCTAGTACTTTGTCAACTCTAATTCCACTCAAGACATATCAAAAGGAACCATTCCAATCAACCCCTTACTATTTTAAAGCACATATCAATAAACTGACTACATGCCTTAAATTCAGCTCCCAGTATGAATATTTCACATTGATAGAGACCAGGGTCGGAACATTTCCTGTATACACTATTTAATTAGCTATCTGTCTCTAAACTCATCAACTTCAGCTTTAGGCTGGGAGTACACACCAATCTCCTTGTTCTGCTTATAAGAAGCACATAGAATCTTTTAAAGGGAATAAGGCAATACACTGTATTTATTGAGAGTACATTTTAAGCATTACAATCAGCATGTGTGTGTACTCTCTCCCTCTCTCTCTCTTTCTCTTTCTCTCACACACACAATCTCTCTCTCTCTCTTGCAGCTGGATCTTATCGTTACCTGTCCTTAGTGTTGCTCAGTCAGTTCCAGTGGCCACCTGAAACTGCACACAAGGGAAGAGGAGCTGGACTCTGTCGAACATGTCTGAAGCTCTGATGTTGATGCAGAACGAACTCAAAGTCCCATGACAATACACCCTTCTTTTATAGTAATAAGTTCCCAAACAAGCCTCTGGAACTTGCTGTGTTACATCGGAGCTGTTCAAGGTTGCTTCAGTCAGCATTATTTGGGTTGTTACTGGGAGTTATCCGCAGTTGTTTCTTATCCCGTCCCTTTGGCTTCACTCTTTATCTTGTCCTTGGGGTGCATGCCTTTGCTTTAGGGTCTTCAATCTGCCATCCAGCTGAAAGTTGACACCTCTTGACTCCTCCACTCCCTTCTTGACCATCTGGCCTAGCTGTAGGGTGACCAGATGTCCCAATTTTATAGGGGCCGTCCTGATTTTGGGGTCTTTTTCTTATGTAGTCTCCTATTACCGTCCCAATTTTTCACATTTGCTGTCTGGTCACCCTACCTAGCTGTCCTTTCTCAGTTAATTACCATACATTCTTCACTCACAACAAACAGCAAATAAGGCTATTAGAGTCATAAAACTTCTATCCTTCTAAAAACAATCATTAACATAATAAGTAAAGTATAGACTCAGAACAATTTCTTCTTACTAATTCAAGGGTTCAATTTCTTCTTACTAATTCAAAGCTAGCAAAATGGAGCATAAACCAAAATAAACAACATGGAGTAAAATTTTACTTGAGACAATTTCTTCCCATTAGGCTTTTGCTTACGTTCTATAAGAAGAAATTTACTCCCATGTTTTTTTAAATGATATTGCTGGAATGATTTGAGTGGAAAATGATGAAGGATGGAGTGCTGGGGGGGGAGGGGGGGGGAGGCGGAGGACCTAACACACAGATTATATGAACTTGATCAAAGTCACACAGCTTGTGTCGGAGCCAGAAAAGGAACCCAGATCTTCTGAGTCCTAGTCCAGGATCCTAAATACAATACCAACTTATGATATGACAATGGTTTATGACTTTATTGTAGAATCAAAAATCAAGAGATCAAGTTCATACAGTAGTTTCTTTGAACAGCAGGGGGAATGCTGAAAACTACCAGTCAAATAAATAGATTTTTTATTCAAAAGTTCTTTTCACCACCTTCTGGTTTGCCCAGGTGCAAAAGTCCCTATATTTTCTAAATGAAAGAAATGTCTTTTCCCTTACAAAGACTGATAGTTTGGCTTATCAACATTTTTATCCTGTAATTACATTTTGTTGTTGGGTTAAAAACAGAACTTCTCTATTCCTGCTTTTTTCTTGAGGAGGAAATTTTGTTTTTTGTTTCAAAATTACTCACAAGATAACAGAGAGTAAAAGAACTGGCTTGACTTCAGATGTGAGGAAATATTTCATGACATTTACTGTAGAAACAATAAGAAACAAATACAGTAAAAGCTTTGTTATTCAGCATGTTGGGGGGATGGGAGAGGCCGGTAAGTCAAAAATTCCAGTTAACTAAGGAGGGAGGGAATTTGGGTGTAGGAGGTGGGCTCAGGACTGGGGGTTGGGGTGCGGAGGAGGTACAGGGCACAGGCTCTGGGAGGGAGTTTGGGTGCTGGAGGGTCTAAGAGCAGGGTGTTGGGATACGGAGATGGGGGGGCTTGGGATGCCAGATCTGGGTGGTGCTCACCTCGGGTGACTCTCTGGAAGAGGCAACATGTCCCTGCTGCTCCTAGGTGGAGGCTCAGCCAAGCAACTCTGCACAGTGCCTCTGCCCACAAGTGCTGCCCTTGCAGCTCCCATTGGCTGTGATTCCAGGCCAATGGGAGCTGGGGAGTCAGGGTGTTGGGCAGAGGCAGTGCACGGAGCCCCCATGGCTGCTCCTCCATCTCGGAGCAGCAGAAACATGTTGCGACTTCTGTGGAGCTATGCAAAATCAGATAGGGAGACTGCCAGTCCCACATCAACTGGACTTTTAATGGATATCAGAGATGTTGGTTTCTAGAGCTTTCCAGTTGGTAAAGTGCTGGATAACACAGATTTTACTGTATGATTTAACAGGTGTTCTCAAACTGGGGGTCGCGTGGCGATTCCCAGGGGGTTGCGAGCTCCCGCTGCATTTGGCAGCATTTCGGCAGCTGCTCTGAATGCGGGATGTGTCCGCCGAAAAGCCACCATGCGGAACACTTCAACTTTTGGCGGCATGTCAGCGGGCACACAGAGAAGCGCTGCGAGTCTGCTGAAATACCACTGAAAATGGAAGTGTTCCATTCGGAGGCAATTTGGCGGATATACCCCGGGTCTGCAGCGCGTGCGGAACAGTAAATTGGGTGCAGTCGTTACCCGTTCTGACAGGCTGTTTATAATGCTAAGTTTACTAGTTTTCAGAGGTTGTCGATTGAGGCTAACTATTTTTGTTGAGTTGTTTCAGATCTAAGACTCTGGCAAGTGCTACTGCATTATTTTGCGAACATTTTGTGTCAGTTGTGTGTGCATGTTAAGTATTTGAGTGTATATGTTTGTGTGAAAATATGCGGGTAGATTGTTGAAATCTGTCATATTGTCAGTTGTATGACGGAATATCCACCATTCTAATTTTATAAATTTTATTAATAACAATAATTGGATATTCTAAAGGTAGAATAAAATGTAGTAGATTTTGATATTAAAGAATGAAGGAAGGAAGTATACATGACTAAAAAGGGTGTATTTTTGGAATGTATTTTGAAAGTTTATAATAAGTGATGCTCTAGTCTGGAGAGAGGGGAAGCATAAGGTGGAAGTTTCGCCTAGGGTGCAAAATATCATTGCACTGGCCCTGGTAGGAATGTAACTTCTTTGTGAGAAAGGGTCAGGTTTTTAAAGATATTTAAGCACCTAAGAATGCAAATAGAAACCTAGTGGGATTTTCATTGGGTTTAGACCTCTAACACCTATTGAAGTTGATGGGTGTTAGGTGCCCAAGTGCTTTGGAAATCTCACTAGATGCTGCTTCACCTCTCTAGTGAGAGCCCTCCCCCACATTTGCAATAGAGGCACTATATCCTAAAGTAGGTCTAATACTCAGACCTAGGTATCAATGATTTCAGCTTCGCAGAATATAACAAGACTCTTATTTGAGTCTAAATTAGCTCTTTTATTACATAACATGGAAAGAGGAAGCATCAAATGGCATCTAGGACCCTTAAACAGGGCCCACACCACCACACACAAGTATCTGTCCCCACCCTCTCTCAACTCATTGGGCTATGGCACCCATGTCTCTTGCCCAGCGGGTGCTGTTCAGTTGAGGATGAGTCCCTCCATTGGGGTATGCCAGGTACAGTTAGGGTAACCAGACAGCAATATGTGAAAAATTGGGACAATGGGTGGGTGGCAATTGGAGCCTGTATAAGAAAAAGACCCAAAAATCAGGACTGTCCCTATAAAATCAGGACATCCGGTCACCCTAGGTACAGTTCTGCTGCCCTTGGTTCACACAACAAGAATAAGAACCTGTTATTATTCCTGCCCCAATACCAAGGAGCCTGGGGATCCACCACCACCAGCCACAGGTGATCATTTGGGCAACCAGTCCCCTCAAGCTGAGCACCGAGGGGGGGTCCATATAAAGACCATCAGCTTCTGACGTCTGTTTCCACAGCTGGCCACTAGACGTCAGGGGGGAGCTCATCCAGACTCTGCGTACATAGGCGTGGCCCTTGGGGTAGCAGGGCCCCTGCTCGCCCACCTGAGGCCCCATGGAAACAAGAGTCAAACTCTGGGGTCATAACCCGGAACAGGAAGCGGCGCCAGCGGCTCGCGTCCTCTGACCCCAACGTAGCACGGAAGGGAAAAAGGGGGACGCGGCTGAGGTGAGACGGGGCCGTTGGGGAGGGAGGCGGCCGGCAGGTGGGTTAGCCGGCCGGCGGTGCGCGAGAGGCACCCGGCAGGTCACTGCGGGGAGAGCTTGGGCGGGAGCCGCCGCCCAGCTCGAGGCGCCGCAGTCGCGCGCACGCTGGGAGGAGGGGGGCGGGGCTTCAGCGCTGTTTACAAAACAACCACCTGCGCGCCGCTCGGCGTGGCCCGGGACGCGCGCCCCCTCGGCTCGCGCGGGCCGAAAAGTAACGGCTGCCAGCGCCTGCCGGGGCTTCCCGTTAGCGTCCTCCCCGCCCGCAGGCGGCGGGGGGGGGGGACGTCCGGGCCCGTGGGGGCGGGCTTGGGGTTGGCCATTTTCACGCTGGTGCAGGACATGGGGCCGGGGACGTGGGTCCCCGTCTAAACCCCGCCCCGACATCCTCCTGGGGCCTTCCCACGCGTGACGGGCACCGTCTGAGCCTGAGATGTGGGACGTGAAGCGGAGGGGAATTAAAAGGGGCAGGAGGGAAGGGGCGTCAGCAGAGGTTTAATCCCAGCGGGGGGTCCTGTGAACGTGCACCCCACTGCCCAGAGCGGCCAATGTCAGGGGGAAGGTCCCCCAGGAGCCTCATGGGAGTGTGGAGGAGACGGGTGGGGGTCTGACATGGGGATTGACAGTGGCCATCGCCCTTCGAGGAATTTAGTTATCTGGACTGCTGCACCTCTCACTTGCCTGCTCCCAAAGATCACTGTACAGTACTTACCCTCCTGTTCAGTTAGTGACACTAGGAAGTGCAGTGCTGGACTGAGAGTCCCGACTCCTGGGTTCTACTTTACCTCTGCAACACGCATTGCGGTATGACCTTGGACAAGCCATTTACCCATCCCTGTGTGAGTTTCCTGCTCCTTAACAATGTTTCCTTATTTCAGAGATGTGTGATGAAGCTTAAGGACGGTTAAACCGAGCAAGAGCCTCAAATCAAAGTTGCTATACAAATGCAAAATGTGTGTTGCATATTTGTTCATAGTAGATGTACTTCTCCAGCTTGACTGCTTTCTGCACCCAGTTCAGTCTACCACCACCAAAACCTTAGATTTTTCTGTTCCACCATGCTTTTGTTCCCTTCCATGTAAGGCGTAGGCCATCCCAATTATGGGGTTTTCTTCCCTGTGGTTGCCCAGTGCCTAACTTAAAATTAACCCTCTCTTTCCTACACCACCATCTCAATGTGTATTAAGGTTTTAATTATCTATCTGCCCCTGAAACACATAAATAGAAATAATTCTGGGAAAGTCATCTTGTATGTAGTTTGTAGGATTTTTCTCTTACAAATTGCTGGTTCTGAAGTACCACAAGCACAAACCATTGCCCATGTTTCTTGGAAAGATCATTTACATGTGCTGTGGGAGCCAACCAGCACTCTCACAGCCAATAGCCAGATTATATTGCAGTTGTCACAACTGGCACACAAAAATATAATTATTCTAGTATCTAAAGTCGAGCGAGGTAAGTGCTTTACTGAACAAATAAAAGACCGGTCCCTGTCTCCCAAGAGTTTGCATTCTGAATGTTAGACATGAAGCAATAAGTCAGGGCAGTGAACAAATGAGAGTGATGAGTGTAAAGTGAGATGAGTTATATGATTAAGATCTCTGGTCCCACTCACTTTGGGTTGGTGAGCCTTTTGGTAGTTCTTTTATTACTTGTTTTTAACTTGCTGATAGAATAACATGATAGAAATAAGAATGGGAAGAGAATGATAGCTTAGGGAGTTGGAAGGTTGTTTCATACATAGGGGATGTCCTGGAATTGGGAGAGGGATGGAAGCAAAGGGGAGGAAGAGGGACCCATGGGGAACAAAGTGGTGAGATGGGAAAATGAGAGTGGATAAGATCAGAAATGTAGGCTGGAACTGAATGATATAAGGTCATAGATTAAGAATAAGAGTGAACAGTAAAATGGGTAGCTAGTGAGGGATCCAAAACATGATGTGTGACCAAGGCATGGTGTGAGAAAGATAGATTTTAGTAGATTTCTGTCAAAATTGTTAAGCACAACCAGAAACCACCTGACTAAAAAAATTTAGTGCTTATTCTGTAAATTTTGGCAGAGGGACTGTCTTTATTCTTGTTATACAGCACCTAGCACAAAGGGGTCTAGTCCATGATTAGAACTCCTAAGAACTACAGTAATACAAATAATAATGGAAGTAGTAGTAATACTGTTGGAAGATGATGGGTCCCTTTGAAGAGAGATTTTTCCTCCATTTCTCCTTGGTTTCCTACACAACACTGGCTTCCTCAACTGGGGGACCAAGAGATGTAGTTCTGAGGTATCCTACCTGGAATACCAGATTTCAGTTTTCATAGAAACGATAAAAATGGAAGGGACCTTCAGAATGTGAAACAATTTGCACTACTCTGGCTTTTTTGAGTAATGTTGACTGCTAAGGTCTGAGTATCACTGACCTAGACCATCCTTGATAGTGGTTGTCAAACCAGTTCTTGAAAAACTCCAATGATGGGGTTTCCAGAACCTCCTTTGTATGTCCGTACAAGTGCTTAACTGTTCTTATAGTTGGAAAGTTTTTCCTAATGTCCAACCTAAATGTCCAGGTGGACCTGGAGAACAATTAATTACTGTCTTTTTTTATAACAGACCTGCACATAAAGTTTAAGACAGTTATCAGGTCTTTCTTCAGCCTTCTTTTCTCAAGAATAAAGATGCCCAGATTTTTTAACCTTTCTTTGTAGGTTAAGTTTTCTAAATCTTTTTAAATTTTTGTTGCTCTGCTCTGGACTCTCCAATTTGTCCACATGTTATTAAAGTGTGCCCAAAACTGGACACAATACTCCAGTGGAGGCCTCACTGGCGCTGAGTAAATTGGGACAGTTGCTATCAGTGTCTTACATGGGATCCTTCTGTTAATACACTCCAGAATATTAGCCTTTTTGCAACTGCATCACATTGATGACTCATATTCAATTTGTGATCCACTATAACCCCCAGATCCTTTTCAGCAGTACTACTGCCTACTCTGATATTTTCCGTCTTGTAGTTTTGCATTTGATTTTTCCTTTGTCCATTGCACTTGTTTTTTATTGAATTTCACCTTGTTTATTACAGACCGGTTCTATTCTAGTCCTGTCCTTCAAAGTGCTAGCAACCCCTCCCATTTGATATCCTCCTCAGGTTTTATAAGCATACTCTCCATTCCATTATCTAAGTCATGAATGAAAATATGAAATAGTGCAAGATCCAGGACAGAACCCTGCAGGACCCCACTAGATATGTTTTCCCAAATTGACAGTGAACCATTTGGTAACTACTAGTTTTGCACTTTATAATAATTTCTTCCAGGCTACCTTTTCCTAGTTTGCTTATAAGACTGTCTGAAGCTCTACTAAAATCAAGATATATCACACTACATCTTCCTCTATTCACTGACTTGGCCAAAAGAAGGAAATTAGATTGGTTTGACATGATTTTGACAATTCAATGGTTGCTATTACTCATAACCCTATTATCTGCGAGGCACTTCCAAACTGATTGTTTAATCTTTTGTTCCGGTATCTTTTGCGATATCAAAGTTAGGCTGACTGGTCTATAACTCCTGAGGTTCTCTCTGTTCCCTTTTTAAAGATAAGGTACTATGTTTGCCCTTCTCTAATTATCTGGGACCTCACCTGTACTCCATATATTCAGAAAGATAATTGGTAATGGTTCCAAGATTGCTTCAGCTAGTTCCTTCGGTATCCTAGGATATCCTGCTAACTTGAATATATCTAACTTATCTATTTAAATAGTTTACAACCTTTTCGTTCAAGATTTTGGCCTGTGTTCCTCTCCCTTGTTGTTAATATTAATTGTGTTAAAAATCTGGTCACAAATTGCCATTTTAGTGAAGAATAGACATTCTGAAACCTCAGCCTTCTTAGTGTTACCTGTTGTTAGCTCTCTTTCCCTTTTTTTCCCTCCTAAAGTATTTATAGAAGTATTTATATTACCTTTTATGCCCCTTTCCTATGTTTATCTCTTTTTGTGTCTTAGCTTTTCTGATTTTGTCCCTCCATGCTTGTACTGTATTTTCCTTAGCAGTTTGTCCATGTTTCCATTTTCTGTAAGATTACTTTTTGATTTTCAAGTAAAGAGTTTCTGATGGAGTCATATTAGCCTCATTATTCTTCATATCTTTCCTTTGCATTGGTGTAGTTCACTGTTGCACCCTTAATTTTGTCTCTTTGAGAAACTGTCAGATCTTCTGAACTCCTTTTCCCTTAGATTTTCTTCCTTTGAGACCTTAGTTAACAATTCTCTGAGTTTCTTAAATCTGCTTTATTGAAGCCAGTTGTCATTATTCTGCTGCTCTCACTCTTTCCTTTCCTGAGAATTATGAACTCTATAATTTCTTTATCACTTCCACCCAAATTGTTTTCAACTTTCAGATTTGCAACCAGTCCTCTCTGTTAGTCAGAATCAAGTCTAAAATCGCTGTCCCCAAGTCATTTCCTCTACCTTCTGAAACTACAAAGTTGTCCCCAACACATTATAACAACTTACTGGACATTTTTAGTTTTGGCATATTACTTTTCCAGCACACGTCTGGGTATTTGAAGTCCCCCATTACTGCCAGGTCTTGTATTTTGGATATTTCTGTTCTAGAAGTGCATTATCCATTTTCTCCTCCTGATTTGATGGTCTATTGTAGACCCCCTACCATGACATCACCCTTGTTTTTTCTCCTTTTTATCTTCACCCGGAGACTTTAATCTGTTCTGCCTCTCACCACCATCTGGACCTCAGAAGAAGTGTATATATTCTTGATATATACAACACCTCCCTTCTCAGTCATTTTGATCATCATCTTCCCATTGTCCCTTTTTGTTTCTAATTTATCTGTTGTGGGGAAGGCTAAAAGGGGTCTCCAGAGTTTCGTTCATGCTATTTTCATGTGCTATTGAAATGAAAGTGCTGATTTTAAAAATAAATCTGCCTTATGGTCATCTTTCTTTTGGTCTCCAGTCAATTCTCATTAGCTCCACTTGTTCAGGAGTCCCTACAGTTCTTCATGCTCAGTGTCTGCTGTGTGCCACGTAATTCAATAAAACTAAACAAGAACTATCTATCTCTAACTGCAAGAGACAGCTACAGTAGCCCTATGGGTTATAAATCTGCCAAATCAACCATTCTCAGTTTATGCCAGTCAGTACTATGTTTGCAACATAATGCAGATTTTTTACCATGTTTAAATATTATTTTAAATGAAGATTATACACATGTACTTTATTTTAAAGCAGTAATTGGTATTATTGTACTACAATTACATTGAGCTATTTCAAATTTAGAGATTCCTTAACTGAAAAAGAGCTGTTCTTACAAAGCCTGTGGATAAAAGAACCTGTTATAAAAATATAGATCAAATGAAGAAATACCTTTTGATTTAGCTACATTATAAATTAAATAGATTGCATTACCAAATGCGTGAGGATTTGTGCTCCTTTCACGGTCTCTAGATTTTGGTAAGGGACAAGCAAGGCACATCTGAGCACTGAGTGTACTTTCAGCCTTTAGGATGGTGGTAAGCAATCAGGGTTTAATTGTTTTAATTTGCCTACCGATATCCTTAAACATGCTTCTTGAGTTAGGGATATATTTGTCTCTCATACTTCAACTATATACAGCAGAATGTTGGCAAACAATCTCCTCTGAAACTGATATTTCTCTGACAGCTATTGGGATGCTTGAGGCCTTACAAATTTACACCCTACTCTTTGTGAGTGAGAACATCTGGTCCATGACACTCCCTTGCAGTGTGAAAAGTGAGAGATAAGAGCCACACTGGACTTAACTCAGAATACCTAAGGCCCAATTCTGTACTTATGTATGTTGACCTCGATGGTGTTACTTAAAGGGCATGGCTACACTTGCAGATGTAGAATGCTTTGAATTAACCCAGCCTTCGGAGAGCGTAGGAGGGAAAGCACTGCAGTCTGTCCACACTGACAGCTGCAAGCGCACTGGCGTGGCCACATTTATGGCACTTGTAGCAGCATTGGGAGTGGTGCATTATGGACAGCTATCCCAGTGTTCAAGTGGCTGTAACGCGCTTTTCAAATGCAAGGGGTGGGGTGGAGTGTGACAGAGAGTGTGTTGTGTGTATATGGAGGGAAAGTGGTTTTTTGGGGTGCTGAGAGTGTGTCAGCATGCTGTCTTTTAAGTTCAGACCCTCCCCCCCTTGCCTCTCTCTCACTCAGTTAAAGCAAGCAGCATTCCTCAGTAATGGTTGCTTTGTCCTGGAACAGATAAGTATGTCCGATGTCAGAAACAGAGCTTTGAAAGGGCATATCCGCATTCCTACAGCTGATTCCATAATAATGACAAGAGAGGCCACTTGATTTAAGGGGATTATGGGGCGTTTCCAGAGGTCAATCAGAGCGCAGTAAGGCAACACCTTCACACTGATGCTGGGATTATCCCTAATTTGCTTTATAATTAGGAATTTCATTTAATTTACTGATATTTAAATGTATGAACATTAACATCCTAATAGTATATGTTGAATAGGGACTATGAGAAGAGAAGTGACATCATTATACGGGAAAGTGCTGGGAATGCTAAAGAATATATAAAAAGCTATCAAAGTTTAGTAAGGAATCTCTGTCAAAATTAATTTTTTAAACAAAAATGTTAATTGGCTGCTTTAAAAAGAGCTTTGTCCATCTTGTGGACCAACTTGCTGGCAGATAGATTCTGTGTAGACTGAAACCTTTTCTCTTTTAGAATATAGACAAACACATCAGTAACTAGCTAAAAAGACCCTTAATTTCATTATTACCAGGTCACCAGTGGAGATGAGAATGGGTGAGTGCCCTGTGCAGAAAATGGCTTCCTGTCTGAGCTCTAGTGTTCAACAGCCTTGAAATCAGCTTTTGAGGGGGCCAAATGTTGTCAACACCAAGGTTAGTACCTGAGAGTTTATTTTAAATGTTAATTGCAGTATTGCAATGCTAATGTGGGATACTTTGGATCTCTTTTGTATTCCCTGACACCAAAACATGAAATGGGATGTTTTTGCAGTGTCATATTTCTGTCTTGATCATCTTGTGGATTGGGAATAAGCAGATAATGCTGAGCAATAAAGATGGCTTTTTCAGCCTAAATGGTTATCATATTTGTTCCATTTCATTAATGGCATCCACTATATAGGTTTTTGGTCCATATTTTAAGTATAGCTGAAGCTATTAAGCCATTAAATTAATTTAGCAGGGACACTGCATAGATCCACTAATGTAGTTTAAGATCTGGATACATAAGGATAATATTGATCATCTATAGCAGGAGGAGATATTTCCTGATCTAATGTACAAAACCAAAGTGTAAATGTTCCTCTCCATAGAACTCTTTAGTAAAGGAGAAAGGTTTATACCATTTAAAGCTTCAGTTTGTGACTGTGACAGGGTGTGCTGGAGGCCTCACAGTCCTACCACACCCTGCCCCAGAAAAGGAGCAGTGAAGGTGGGTCCTCCAGGCCTGCCTAGAGTGGCTGCAGGGAAGCAGCCAATCAGAATGGAGGAGGCTCAGCTAAACGGATCTGCAGGGCATGAGTAGCTCAGTTGCTGGCTGGGACCAAAAGGGTGAGGCAGACTTGAAAGACTGTGAAACTCTCCAGGTGAAGAGGCCTGAGAGAGAACCTACTCAAGCAGGGAACAGACAGAGAACTTCAACCCAGAGGTAATTAGAGAAGTGGCTATGTGGGAAGTTTCCCAGGGAATGACAGCAACAACTAATACAGGAAGTACCATGTGACTGCTATTTATAGGGACCCTGGGTCAGGACTCAGAGTAGTGTATGGGCATAGATCTCCCAGCGGCAGAGTGGCCAAAGCCCCAAGAAGGGGACAAGTTTCATTTAAAAGCCCAAGTGAAGGGCAGGACTTAGAGCAGGCTTGTCCAACCCGCGGCCCATGGGCCGCATGCGGCCCAAGACGGCTATGTATGCGGCCCAACACAAAATCGTAAACTTACAACGCTATGAGATTACGTCCACAAATACCGGAGTATTATTCGTAATTCGCATTATAATTGCAAACAGTTCAACCAAAAAACTGATAAAATTGACTAATAAAATAAAGAGCGAGAGGACTCTAATGTCGCGTAAAATGAATTGTGACAAAGAATTCGTGTGTACTAGGCATAACGCCGCCGCATGCCGTACGCTCTTGCTATTTGTACGCATGTGTGGCTTAAGTTTTTCAGCAGTGTACGGCTTCCAATGTGCAGTGTGGCCCAAGACAACTCGTCTTCTTCCAATGTGGCCCAGGAAAGCCAAAAGATTGGACACTCATGACTTAGAGTCTCCAGGGAAGATATCCTGGGGGCACTACTCTGTAACAGGGCAGGGACAGACTTAAATCTAGCCCAGAAGGGGCTGAGAACTGAGCCCAGACATTTAGAGACATTACCAAGGACACAGGGAATGTGTGACTTAGCCGGAGGGCTGAGTCACTGAAGACCTGCCTGAAAAGGGCAACAGCCAACGGAGGCACCATGAAAAAAAAGTGTGTGTGCAAGTTTGTGCTCACCCACCAGGAGGCGCTCATAAGAGGTGGGTGTGCACTGTCACAATGATCAAAGCACTAGATTTTGGGGAATGTTTTTTGTTTCCCTGGCAGATAATTTTCTTCTGAATAAATTAGCTTGCTTCATGCAAAGCCCGCATCTGCAACTCTCTAGGTTTGGGTTGATTAAGAAGTCTTCATGCAGTGGCTGGGCCCATGGGTAGTATGTGGCATTTATAGAATAATCTAATGAAACAGGAATTTGTATTGATCATGTAGATTCAGTTGAGGTTAAATTATAATCCTTATCTGAAACAGTATTGTGTTTTCACAGTGTTGTCATTTTCTTGGGGCTCAGCCATGCTGACACTGAGAATGGGGTAAAAGCCAAGACTATGCTTTTCGTGTTTGTTTTCAATAGTTTTTGTGTTTGGTTTATAGATGTTTGACAGGAGCAAGCCAACTGATGAAGCCTCTGCTTCTTCAGCACAAGGTAAGCAACTTAATGATTAAAACAAAAATACTGACATTCAAAATACAAAAAAAGCATCCATTTTAATTGTAAAAATGTATGCCAGTTTCCCTTCTTGTTTCAGTTGGGTTAGTAGTTTATCAGTTTCTGTTCTAAAGTCATAGAATCCTAGACGTCAAGGAGATACAAAAAACCTTTTAAATTACTAATTCATCTTCCTTGTAGGTGCAATGAATTGTTTCAAAGTGAACTGTTAAACATCTGTTGCATTTTACCCCAGAGGTGACTGCATTATAGTGACAGGTGAAGTGATTTCAGCATACAGGCCCTAACCTTAGTCCCGATTAAGTCAATAGAAAAATTCCTAATGATGTCAACTGTAAAAAGATAAGACTTATAGTTTATGCAGCTCTTTGTGGGAGACTGACTCTGTATAAATGCAGGTTTTCTTAAATTTAATGAATTCTAATTTTCGTCATATAAAACACATTTGTTTTGACATTGACAATTTAGTGCAGAGGTAACAGTGGCCAGTTTTGATTTCTGCCTAGTTTTCCATCTTTACTTCTTCTTCTTCTTTTTTTTTTTTAATAGTTATAGAAAGACGAGGTATTGAAGGTTCCCTACGACAGGAGAGTAGTAGCAGGTGAGTTAGATGATATAATTAGCATCAAACTTTATTGCTTACACAAAATAAACTAGGGAGAATCTTGCTTTTGACATTAAATTTGACCCCATACAACTGATAACAATGGTGTATTTTCAACTGTAGGGTTAATGGTCTCTTTATGCTGTGTATAGGTATCATTAAACATGTACATTGCTGTTGTGCCCTTTGACCCCTCAATAATATCAGTAGTGAGATTGAAGGTCAACAAATTTCATTTTTGGGTTCAGAATTCCAGAGAACCTGTAATAACCCATTATTTATTAATTAATTTTCAAATTGGACACTATTAACCAGGGGCTTAACAGACTGGTTCTCTCATTACAGTAATTAATTGCATTTCCTGAGTTACTGACAACAGATTTCCATTTCAAAAGGTGTATTTTTCTCCTAGTGATAATGGACCATCCACATTTAACAGCCCTCTTAGAATTGGTATGCTAATGTACAATTTTTTTTCTTTTTCTTTTTCTTTCTGTGTGTATAAATGCATTTTACTTCTGTTCCATTCTATGCATCTGACAAAGTGAGCTATAGCTCACGAAAGCTTATGCTGAAATAAACTAGTTAGTCTCTAAGGTGCTACAAGTATTTCTCGCTTTCTTTACAGATACAGACTAACACGGCTGCTGTTCTTGAACCTGAAATAATCCAGCAGCCAACTAACCCAAAGTCATGTTTCAATATTAGCAGAAGGTTTAAATGTGATTTCAATTCCTGTTACTCTTTTTTTTATTAAAAAAATAATCATGTAGACTGGCCAGTGTTTCTGATGGCATTTATCTGTGGCTACATTAAAAAGATTTTTGATTTTTTTAAAAAGTACTTCCTCATAAGAATTTTATATAGAAATGCTGATATTCCTAAAATGGAGTTGTTTCATTTCTAAAATTAAGAAAAATTCTCTCTTTTGCTGCTACTTTTGTCTCCCTTGCTCTTTTTTCCCTATCTTTTGTCATCTTCTGCTCTCATTCCCTCTCCTCCTCTCTATCCTCCTTTCAGATTAATTCTCAAGTCCAGCTGCATTTCTTCTGTCTCCATTTTCAGCTCAGACCTCCCATATGTGGGCAAACGTTTTGTCCCAAGGGCCACATCGGGGTTGCAAAACTGTACAGAGGGCCGGGTAGGAAAGGCTGTGCCTCCCCAAACAGCCTGGCCCCGCCCCCTAGCCAACCCCCACCCACCTCCCACCCCCTGACTGCCCCCCTCAGAATCTCCAACCATTCAATCCTCCTGCTCCTTGTCCCCTGACCATCCCCTCCAGAGACCCCACCCCAGCCCTAATCACTCTCCCCAGGACCCCACCCCCTATCCAACCCCTCTGCTTCCTGTCCCCTGACCGCTCCGCCCCCTGACAGGCCCCCTGGGACTCTCACACCTATCCAACCCTCCCCTGCTCCCCATTCCCTGACCGCCCCTGAGACCCTCTGCCCCTTATCCAACCCCCCGACCCTGGCCTCCTTACTGCACCGCTCAGAGCAGCGTGTCTGGCTGGAGCCATGAACACTGCCATACTGATCAGCCCCTCAGAGTGCAGCTCACACAGCGCACTGAGGCTGCAGGGGAAGGGGAGGAGCTAGCTTTCCCCAGCTGGGAGCTCGGGCCGGACAGGACGGGCCTGTAGGCCATAGTTTGCTCACCTCTGCTTTAGAACCTTTTTAAAAAAAATGTTACATTAGTTATCCACCAGTCGTCTGATGCAGAGGACGATTTAAGCAATGGGTTACATACCACAGTTAGTAGTTCTGCAGTTTCACATTTGAGTTCTTTAAGATCTGTTAGGTGACTATCATCTGGTCTGGTAACTTATTACTGTTTAATTTCTCAATTTGTTCCCCCAAAAGCCCTCTATTGACACCTCAGCCTGAGACAGTTTCTTAGGGCTGGTCTTCACTACCCGCCGGATCGGCAGGTAGTGATCGATCTGTTAGCGATCGATTTCTCGCGTCTGGTGAAGACGCAAGAAATCGATCGCTCGTGGCGTCCCTGTCGACTCCGGAACTCCAGCTTGCCGGGAGGCGCAAGCTGGAGTCGACGGGGGAGCATGCTGCCAACTGCCGCCGCCGTGAGGATGGCAGGTAAGTCGGCTGCAGATACGCAAACTTCAGCTACGTGAATCAAGTTGCGTATCTGCAGTCAAATCCCCCCCCCCCCCCCCGTGAAGACCAGCCCTAAGATATCTATATATATAAAAGTCAAATGGTGTGTGCGTGTGTGTGTGTATGTATGCTGCCTTACTCCTTCCACACCGTTTGAGCTAGAGACTTGAAATTTGGTACAGTTTTAGGCTTTAGGGTCCTAATCAGGGTAAAGATTGAAAAAATTTCAAATCTCATCTCTGACGCCCCCCAGGGGTGAAATTCTTTAAAGCCCATTCACATCGGCTGGGCAGCAGGTTAACACCTGCTGTTCTCTGTGACATAGTTATGATGTAATAATACCCCCCTCCAACGGACCCCGCACTCGCTCAGCTCTCTCCCCCCTCCACCTCCAACGGCCCCCCCACTCGCTCAGCTCTCTCCCCCCTCCCCCCTCCAACGCCCCCCCCACTCGCTCAGCTCTCTCCCCCCTCCAACGGATCCCACACTCGCTCAGCTCTCTCCCCCCACCCCCCCTCCAACGGCCCCCCCCACTTGCTCAGCTGTCTCCCCCCTCAGGTAAGAATC
Organism: Sternotherus odoratus; assembly: GCA_032164245.1. Lineage (NCBI taxonomy): Eukaryota > Metazoa > Chordata > Testudines > Kinosternidae > Sternotherus > Sternotherus odoratus. Next base: position 13,228,640 of record JAVMKO010000011.1, on the reverse strand, counting down.
AAAAATTTTTAAAATCTCCCCCTCCTCCCCCCACTCCAACCCCCCCCCCCCACTCGCGCAGCTCTCTCCCCCCTCAGGTAAGAATTGAAATTTTTTTTAAATCTCACCCCGCTCCCCCTTCAACGCCCCCCCCCTTCCTCAGCATTCTCCCCCCTCCAACGGACCTCACACTCGCTCAGCTGTCTCCCCCCTCTCCCCCTCCGATGGACCCGAGCAACGCCGGGTATTTTTGCTACCGGTAGTATCACCTAAAAAGAATGGTTTAGGTATGGGGATCTCTCCCATATCCTCTATAGTGAAGAGGGGTGCAAAAAAATCATTTAGCGTCTCTGCAATGGCTTTGTCTTCCTTGAGTGTTCCTTTAGCACCTTGTCCAGTAAGTCCATTGACTGTTTGGCAGGCTTCCAGCTTCTGATACACTCAAACAAAAATTTGCTGTTACTTTTTGTCTCTTTAGCTAGTTAGTCACTCTTCAAGTTCTTTCTCGGCCTGCCCTAGTATAATTTTACACTTTCCTCATCAGAGTTTATACTCCTTTCTGTTTTCCTCACTAGGATCTGACTTTCAATTTTCAAAAAGATATCTTTTTGTCACTAACCACCTTTTTCCTCTCAGCTGTTTATCTATGATTGCATTTTTGATCTCTTACAAAGAATTAGATATGTTCATGGAGTATAGGTCCATCAATAGCTATTAGCCAAGATGGTCAAGGACACAACTCCATGCCCCAGGGTCCCTAAGAACTCCATCTGCCAGAAGGTGGGTCTAGATTATAGGGTATGGATCACGCAAAATTACCCCATACTGTTCATTCTCTCTGGCACTGGCCACTGTCAGAAGACATCATACTAGGCTAGATGGACCACTGGTCTGACCTAGTATGACCATTCTTATGTTAATTTCTTATACTCCTTTAACAACTCCATTGGCTTTCCATTCATTATACAGTTCATTTCAAAAGTGTCTTCCTCTTAATTAAAATCCTTTGAGTGTTCACTGCAGCCTATCTCATGTCTTTTTATTCCCCTCTGAACTGTCTGCCTCCGTGTCTTGCTGCACATTCTTGATGCTGTCGCTGTCAGAATCCCTCCTCTGCAACTGCTGCCTGCACACTAGTGTTCTGATATTGCTTCTCTTCATCAATTCTCCATGTCATTTCAATCTCTTCTGAAAATGTCTCTTTCCCCACTTCTGTTATCTCTTGATTTCTCTCTGCTATTTATTTAACTCACCAAGTCAGGGCTTCTCAAATTTTTTTATAGTGTGGACCGCATATATTACGAGATTTTTGTCTGGTGGACACTGTCCTTTCCTCTTCACTCTTCCCTTCTCTCCACATTTTCTCCCCTTCTTTTCCTTGTCCTCTCTTTTTTTTTAAGTCTTTAGAACATTGGTTCTCAAAGTGGGGGTCGGGACCCCTCTGGGGGTCGCGAGCCAGTTCTGTGGGGGTCGCGAGCCCCTGCTGCCAGCAGCCGGCCCCGAACAATGCCGCTGTTGCGGGCTGCTGGGATCCAGCCCCTGCTGCTGCAGGCAGCCCGTGCCCCTGCCACGGCGGGCTGCTGGCACCCCCATAAGGCCGGTCCCGGACGCGGCTCCTGCCACGGCAGGCTGCTGGTGGCCCTGCAAGCCCGGTCCGGGCCCTGGCTCCTGCTGCGGCGGGCTGCCAGCACTGCCACGTGCCCAACCTAGCCACAGCCCCCGCAGAGGTGGGCTTCCGGCGCTCCCATGAGCCCGGCCCCTGCTGTGGTGGGCTGCTGGCACCTCCGTAGGGCTGCTGGAACCCCCCCCCCACTGGCCTCGGAGGGCTGCTGGAACCCCCCCTATCCCAGCCCCTGCTGCAGTGGGCTACAGGCACGCCCCCTCCGCCTGACCCCTGGGGTGGGGGTTCGTGCTTAGAGGCCCGGTGTGAGAAAGGAGATACCCCTACAAAAGTTTGAGAACCACTGCTTTAGAAGGTGCTTGATGTTACTTCTGCAGTTTAAAAGTGAACTGGAAATATTCACAAAATGCTGTGGCAAGATGGGTATTCAACACAGAATTCATTTTAAACTGTTTTTTCCCCCCATTTTTTTCACGCTCCCACACAGCTACATCCTGTGCATTCATTTTATTTTTTCTCCTCAGTAGTGTTCATACTCTTCAGGAGAAGTATGGTTTTCACTTCCCACAGCATGGCAGTCATTTTGACATATAAATCTAAATCCTATCAACTTTTTTGACATTTATATGATGGAAAATATTCAGGAGTTGGTTTAATCTGCTTTGTTAAAAAATGTCTTTATTAAAATCCTCTTTTGTGACCTGACAGCAGTCAGCACTGATATTTCAAGTTACAGTTCAAGTTACATTTCATAGTTATTTTTGGGTGATGATTTCATCTCTCATTATCTTTTTATTTCTTTAATTTTGATAATTATAATCTCTGGCCAATACTGCATATAAATAGCGGGGTTATGACTATAAACTTTTTGTAAACGCCTGTGGGTCCTGCCAAAATCTGCATGGCTATATAGGTTCTTCAAGACAGAAAGAGTGCTTTCTGATGATGATTTCTGTAGCCCCTGCATTCTTTTTGAAAAACTTCCCTGCAGTATTCTGAAGGAAGAGTCTTTTGTTTAATTGCATGCATAATATCATGAGTGCTTGAGAGAGCATGGTAAATTCTTGCTATACATTGACTGGCTTTCTTTTTAGGCTGGCATATGGTATTCCGGAAAAATGTTGACACTTCAGAACCATGAATCAATCCATCTACACAATTATGCTTTAATATGAAAAAGAATACATTTTTGATAGGATAAGTCTTAATGTTTTATTAAACACCTAAAATATAATACATTTATAAGTCTGATTATTTTTTTTCACTGAAAACTACTAGTAATATCAGTAAACTTTTCTTCTGTCAGCATAAGCATCCAAGGGCCAGAGCAGGCTGGACCTGCGTTATCCAGTGTGCAAAATAGACAAGGCTATTGCAACTGCTGCCACGTGCACTACAGCAGTCTTGAACAGGTAAGACATTTGCAGCGGAGTAGGAAATTGGAAATGGGGAGCTTGATTTCATATTTTTCCTCTCTCTAATTCTCACACCATCACGTCCTATATTAAGAGATGGTTGAACTAACAGGCACTCAGTAGTGTTGCCTGACCAACTTGTTCACCTGTGTCAATTACTAATATTGAGCATCTTTTTTTAAAGTCAATACTAAATGAACATAATGATTTTGATAGATTCCAGTGATGTAACCATCCACAATAGAAAAGCTATCATATGTGCTTATTAGGCTCCAATAACCTTAGTATCTGAGCACCTCCCAGGTATGTATATATGTATATATATGAGAAACTGACTGAATAAAAGCTAAGTGAAAGAAACGAGTTGTGAATTTACTTCTGAAATTGGTGAAACCTGTGGCCATTCTTTTGTGACTGTGGGTTCCATAGTCTTGGTCTAGCTCCTGTGATACAGTCATGCACTGTTGATAGACAGTTTCATTATGTGACGCATAGCTGTCACAGTTGTAGAGTGAAAAGTCATCTGTCAGGTAACTTGTTCCAGACAAGGACAGAGACCTTGAACTATACTCTGTGTTTACAGGGGAGTGCAGTGCAAAGAGTGGAGCAGGGGAGTGATTTTTCTCTGCAGCCTGTATTGCTAAACTTACAGGCTGCTTTGTTTTGAATATTTTAAGCTTTTTCAAGGGGAATGTCTTCATTCCTAGGATCACTAGGTAATATGAGATCGCAGTATGAATATGTTCAATATATAAACTGCATTGCACATCCTAAAGACATGCAATGCAGTTTATATGTTCTGTTATTTAACTCTATCATGGTCTAAAAGTGTGTTGTCTTGTGGACCAGTGATAATCAAATAGCAGGAATCTGTTTTGTCTTCATCTGCCTCTGTATTGGGCTACAGATACTTTAAGGGTGTGTTCCCGTTGGGTTATGGGTTTATATTTCCTGAACATCTGAAGTTCGAGAGGTTATTTTTTCCATCATCATTTGTAGAGACTGTGTACCAAGCACAACAGATGCTGTAAGATGTAGGCACATTTTTGGAAGCTGTTAATTACGCTTCAGTTCATCAAGATGCTTAACACATGCCTAACTTTGAGTGCATGAGTAGTCCTAATGAATACGCTTTGTTTGTTTTTTAAAGTTATGCATGTGCCGAAGTACCGTCCTGAATCAGGTTCTGAAAGACTAGAAGAGGAGAAAAAATTGTTTCTCAACATTTTTCATTGCAACATGGAGAATTTGAAACTTAGAAAATGAAAGCCACCTTCCCAGATAGATCTCTGAGTCAGTCAGGATAACAAGCTAGTGATCTGTTTTCTATCTTTTCAGCATGTTTTCAGTTCCCAGCACAGACATTTCACCATGTACTGCAGGAATCGCACAGGTACCACCACCCTGATGGAGCGTTTCCTGCAAGATGTTCTGCAACATCATCCCCACAGATACCATGACAACAGGTATAATATATGGTTTGTTTTTATCTTTTTGTTGGTATAATGCATATTTGGTTCAGCATAGCTGTAGGAATACAAAACTTCAAATACATTCTGTCCATTTTAAGGTAGGAACTTCCACACTGAAGCAACTTTAAAATTAAAGACTGTTTACAAAGAAGGAATAGACATGGCTAGTATTTTATGTATTCCCTTTGCATTTATTTCAGATATGTCTGTTTTATCACTTTAATTATTTTAATGTAATCATCACAATAGCATCTGGGCTTGTGACATTAAATGAAAACAAGCACCATATTAAACTAACAGACCACAAACTTACAAATGCTTGCCTTGTGTACATCAACTGTGTACATACTAGACTGACAGTAAATTTTTAATGCATTTGTCGAAAGAGTTCAAACATATGCCTTTTTGGTTATGATTAAGATAATTTGTGAATTATATAAACTGAATTTTTACATGTCAGTGTTATTACCTGAATGTATGAACTGTAAGGGTAATGGGATACTTACATAAACTATCCTAACTGGCTTCTTCAGTACTTCTTAATGCTTAGGTTTTGTATAGTACTGTTCTTCTGTGTGTGAGTGTAAATTGCTAAAACAACCTTAACTATAAGGTATTTTGTGTAAGATTATCAGACTACCCAGCTGAAAGGAAATCAAGCAGCTTCACTCCTGATTTAGTCTCCATTAGGTGCTCAAATATTACAGTGTTGGGCACAATATAAGAACATCAATATTGTACCTTAACACCCACCTTTCTACATTCCAGAGAGCCAGCATCTTAATACCAACCTCTCTACTCTTCCGCAAGACAACTTTCTTTTGTAGAGAAAATTGAATGTCCCCAAATAATACATTCAGATGAAGTGCTAGAGCAGAGCTGGTAGGGAGTCAGTCTGTCTTGTCAGGAATCAGTCATGTTTATATTAGAAGAGGATATGGCAGAACAATCTTTCAGGCATGTCCTTGTCAAAGTAATTGTGATTGCACACATCAGCATTACAAAGTACTATTTCTTGTTCTAGTTTGAAAATGCTTCCCTTTTTCTCACGAACAAAATACATGAAGAACTTGAAGGCAACACCCAAATGCACATGTGTTTGATGAGCTGATGAAAATGCAAGATTAGTACATTTGGGGAACAAAATGTACTTGGTAGAAAGAAGCAGGTCCCATTAAGTTGCAGAAACAGAGTGGGATGGGAGAACTAATGGAAAAATTAGTTGAGTGGCTGTGGAAGAACACAGCCCCAAATATAGATGGTGTGGGTGCAGTGACCCAAAGAAGAAAAAGGAATAAGTACATTGCTTTAAGTACAATTGTGCTCTTCAAAGGGACTATGTAAAAATGGCAGATTCTTAACTTTCAAATCAGAGAGTGAGGTGGATACATTCTTTAAAATCAACCAAATTGTTTGCAAAGTTCCAGTCAGTTAGACCCATAAGGGACCATTATGATCATCTAGTCTGACCTGACCTCCTGCACAACAACACAGGCCACAATCTCACTCACAGATTTTGGCCCCAGATCCCTAAATGGCCTCCTCAAGGATTGAATTTACAACTGTGGGTTAGGAGGCCAATGCTCAAACCACTGAGAAAATCCGGTAAAGACACTGAACTTGTATAGGCAACATTGAAAGCAGTGTGAAAATAATGTGGTTGCATGGATATGTCTGGGGCCTGATTTCGCTTGCAGAACTTGTACTGCTGCTGATGATGTGTGAGAAGGAAGAACATGACTTTCAGATCCTAGGATGAGTTTCCAATGATGATAGCTATACAAACTATCTTTTTACTTAAGTCCTGAAATTTTGTCATTAATTATAATAATTCTGGGAATTCTCATTATTCATACAAATATCCAGTCCTCTTTTGAATCTTTCTATGATCTTGGGCTAAGTGTTTTTGTGGCAGTGAATTCCACTGTCATAACTATATATAGTTTTGATCATTTTCAATTTCCCGCCCTCTATTTTCATTTTCTCTCTCCTTGTTCTTGAGCTATGTGGCAGGGAGAATAGAAACTTCCAATGTATCTTCTCTAGACCATTTATTATTTTATATACTTTTATTATGTGTCTCCTTATTCATCTCCCTTTCAAGGTAAATGATCCCAACTTTTTCAGTCTCTTTTCATATGTGGTTTTCATGTCCTTAGTCATCCTCAGAACCCAACTGAATTCTGCAACATCCTTTTTGTGATCGGGTCACCAGTATCAATGATCCAGTTGAGGCTGTATCATTGATTTATATAACGGCATTAATAATATTTTCTGTCTTATACTCCATCCCATTTCATATGCATCCTAACATCTTTGCTTTGTTTGACTGCAGCTGTGTGTTGAGTGAGAGCTTTCTACGGTGATGCTGCGGTGATGCAGATTCTGATATACTTAAAGACTCTGAGTTTCTTTTTACATCTTCAGCTCTTTGCTCTTCAAATCCTTTTTGTCCCTTTTAATTTCTTTCTCGTATATTGCCTACTGTTCCTGTTTATCAGCTTCACTAGGGTTAGATTTACAAATTTTGAAGGATTTCTTTTTGGCTCAAATACCCTCTTGAACTTTGTTATTTAGCCATATTGGTTTACTCTACTTCCTTCCGATGTTTTTTTTTTAAAATGTTAGATAATATGCAGACGTGTATGTACATACACACACTAACTCCGACAGTGCACATTTTATATATAATGTATACTGTCCTCTTAGAGGGGAACATGACACATTTAGATAATGTGTTACACAAACGCTTTGTAGATGTGTATGTCTATAATATAGAGACATGCATGAATTAATACATACTCACACTGCATAACACATTAACTAGATGTGTCATAGTGACAAAGAGTCTTGTAGCACCTTATAGACTAACAGAGATGTTTGGGATCATAAGCTTTCGTGGGCTAAGACCCACTTCATCAGATGAATGAGGTCTCCAGAGGTGATCTGCCTCTGGAGATTTCCACAATATTCATCTGATGAAGTGGGTCTTAGCCCACAGAAGCTTATGATCCCAAACATCTCTGTTAGTCTATAAGGTGCTACAAGACTCTTTTGTCATTTTTGCAGATCCAGGCTAACACGGCTACCCCTCTGATACTAGATGTGTCATGTTCCCCTTGAGCAACTGATTCAGATATCTGCTTTATATCCACTGACCATGTTTGCGGGTCAGATGTGGATACAAATTTTGTATACGTGCAGGACTCTAAAGATAAGACCTGTAAATTGTAATTTTGCAATTTAATGGCCAAGCTCAGCCAGTATACCAGTGCTTCCATAACAATCAATTCCTGGGGCAAAACAAAATTCTTTTATGCATTGGTGTAATCACATCATTCACATTTAACAACCAAGAATCAGTGAGTAGGTCACCCTAATGAGTTAAGACTAAAATAGTATTTCACCCTGGCAACTGATATATATTATTTATAAGATGATAGTGAAAGTGTTTTATTACTTTGTGTTTTAGCCATTATGATCTTATGTGCTGCATTAATGGAAGGAGGAGTATTTCTGAAGAATGTTCCATACCATTGACAGTGTTTTCTTTCAAAGGGACTATGCATTAATCCGTATACTGTGGGATGCTCTCACAAGTCTGTAACATTCCACAGTACTCTCTAAATAGCTAACGTTCCAGTGTTGTAGAGCACTAATTTGTGGTTTGAAATTGGTTTCCTCGTGTATAAAGGGGTAGCTCAAAATAAAGAAATGATGTTGACATAATGCATATAACATTTCATTTATATTTACAACCCTTGAATGTTTATGTATCTGAAAAATTGCATTTATTTATTGTGCAGTCTGTATGCACACGTGTGTATACATATAGTTCCTGTGTGCATATGTGTATTCTATATGTGTGTGGACATATAGGTGGACACACACTTATATTACTGTTATTCCTGTCTGGCTATTTATAATTTAAAGACATGAGCAAAATTATTTGCTTCCTTTGCACAAGTGCTTGACAACCACAGGCTACACTAGCTGCAGCTCTGCAACATTACATTAAGCTTTCCTGCAGCATGGTGCTACCAATCAAAAGCAGTGGAGCTAGCTCAAGAAGGAGTGGGCAGGTTGTCTTTTCTGTTTTTGCTGTCCCCAAATAAAATTTTACAAACCGTTCTCCCCTATTGCTCTGGTAGGTCAGAGTACTGTTAATCACTGTGATAGAGATTCTTGGTACCAGGTGTGCTTCTGGGCATAGTGCTGCAGTCTCTTGTATACAGCAGATTCTCCAGGTCTTTCCTCCCCCTCATACACTGTATTTACATTCACAGACTGAAACATATATATATTTAAAGAGTGTTTAGGTTTCCTTTAATTCATGATGTCCTGGGGAAAGAAGAGTGAGAGTTTAGGACAAAATGTGAGGTTAAACAATTATCCACCCTACATTTTATTTAAATTCAGAGTTAGTATTTGGGTTTTTTGTTTTTTAACATTAAGGTTTCCATGACATTCAGTTGTTTAATTCACTGTATTCTGAGGAAAAAATAGTGTGAGTTAAGGATGTTTTGTGAGTGTGAATTTTGATAATCTGACTTTGGCTGGTTTGTGTTACAACCTCAGCACTACTGTATTTGTCCATTTACTTACTTTTACTATGTTCATTAGCATTAGTTAATTGTATATTTATGCCTGTATCTGTAATTTTCACTCCATGCATCTGAAGAAGTGGGGGGGGGGGAGGGTTAAGCCACGAAAGCTTATGCCCAAATAAATTTGTTAGTCTTTAAGGTTCCACCAGCCTCCTTGTTTTCTCAAGAGAGCAAAAATTGCTTTTGTAGTGAGCCAGTCCCTATTCAAGCCCAAATTAGTAGTGTTAAATTTGCAAATGAGTTGTAGCTCTGCAGTTGCTTTTTGAAGGTTTTTTTGTTGAAGGATGGCTCCTTTTAAATCTGTTGTTGAATGTCCCGGGAGATTGAAGTGTTCTCCTACTGGCTTCTGTATGTATGTTACCATTCCTGATGTCTGATTTGTGTCCCTTTATTCTTCTAGGTAGAGACTGTCCAGTTTGGTCAATGTACATAGCAGAGGGGCATTGCCGGCACTTGATGGCATATATAACATTAGTAGATATGCAGATGAATGAGGCCCTGATGGTGAGGGTGATGAGATAGGGTCCTCTGATGGTGTCGCCAGAGTAGATATGGGGATAGAGTAGGCAGTGGGGTTTGTTACAGGGATTGCTTGCTGGGTTAGTGTTTCTGTTGTGCGGTGTGTAGTTGCTAGTGAGTATTTGCTTCAGATTGGGGGGCTGTCTGTAAGCGAGGACTGGCCTGCCTCCCAAGGCCCGTGAGATAATAGTATGCCTTCAACATGGCCAGACCTGCATGGAGAAAGACAATACTTAACTAGTGAGTACAGTAAACCCTCGATTTAATGGACCTCGATTTAACGGACTTCGGATGCAACCGACGAAATTTCAGAGCAAGTCTGATGCATTCCTGATCCATTTCTGGCGGGCTGGCTGCAGCCTGGCTCCCGGCAGCCGGTGCCCGGGCGGGCTGGCTGACGGCTCCCGGCAGCCGGTGCCCCGGTCCCGGCAGCGGGCGGGCTGCGGAGCTGCCGCCCCGACCCTGTGGCGGGCGGGCTGCTGCTCCGACAGCTCATTTTTTTATTATTATTAAATAACGGACTTTTGGATTTAACGGACACCCCCTCGCCCGAATTAGTCCGTTAAATGGAGGTTTTACTGTATTACCAATTCCTTTAGATCTTCTACTGAGTTCCGGGTAGATATGCATTTCAGTACTGTACGTTTGTTGCTTTTGGACATGCATCTTTGTTGTTTGTAGGCCTTGCTGACCATGTAAGGGCCAAATGCACTCCTTACTTGGGCAAAACTTTTAAATTTGCTGTTATAAGGAGTGAAGGGTTGATCTGTGGATCCATATTGAACATTTTTAAAAGTAGATTTTAAAAAATTGATCAAATGATTCATTAGAACTATACACACCTATCGGTGAGCTGTATCTCTACTACTGTACATGTTAAAATTTTTATAAATGCTTAGATTAAAGAAATTGCATGTTTCTAAACAGTAATTAGACTTTGTTAATTAATGGCATGTATTTTTTTAGTTTCAAAACTGAAACACTTTTGAGCTATATAAACATTTTGATAGTTACATAAAAATATAATTTTGAAAAAATAGTCAAACCGAATGTTTTACCATAAAGGAAATAATTCTCCCACACTGAGAATTTGTCTGCCAACTTTCAAACAGCAAATATTTTAATGTCTGTATTGGAGTAAATTCTTATGGTGAGACTGTACAATGACTGTATAATAAAAAATGGCTAGGTAGAAATGCTTGCTCCTTACTACACAGATTTTCTTCCTCTATGGAACCCCAGGATGATATTTGCAGTCATATTTCAGAGAACCACATTTAAAAGGAGAGTTTCTGTACAAAGGTGCTTATAAAGCACAGTGTAGCAGCATGATTAGTAGATCAACTATCTATCTATATATATAAAAGTCAAATGGTGTATGCGTGCGTGCATGTATGTACGTTCCCTTACTCCTTCCACCCCGTTTGAGCTAGAGACTTGAAATTTGGTACAGTTATAGGCTTTAGGGTCCTAATCAGGGTAAGAATAGAAAATTTTTCAAATCTCACCTATGACACCCCCTAGGGGTGAAATTCTTTAAAGCCCATTCACATCAGCTGGGCAGCAGGTTGACACCTGCTATTCTCTGTGACATAGTTATGATGTAATAATACCCCCCTCCAACGGACCCCGCACTCGCTCAGCTCTCTGCCCCCTCCCCCCACTCCAACGGCCCCCGCACTCGCTCAGCTCTCCCCCCCCCACTCCAACGCCCCCCCCCACTCGCTCAGCTCCCTCCCCCCCTCCAACGGCCCCCCCACTCGCTCAGCTCTCTCCCCCCTCAGGTAAGAATAGAAAATTTTTTAAATCTTCCCCCTCCCCACTCCAACGCCCCCCTCCACTCGCTCAGCTCCCTCCCCCCCTCCAACGGCCCCCGCACTCACTCAGCTCTCTCCCCCCTCAAGTAAGAATCGATAATTAATTTTTAAAATCTCATCCCCCTCCCCCCATTCCAACGGCCCCCCCACTCGCTCAGCTCTCTCCCCCCTCCCCCCCGCAACGGACCCCGCACTCGCTCAGCTCTCTCCCCCCTCCCGCCTCCCCCTCTCCAACGGACCCAAGCAACGCCGAGTATTTCTGCTAGTATATTTATATAGTAGACATTATCAAATAACGTAATGGTTCTTTATAAGTCAATGGGATTAAAAGAAGAAAAAGATTTTCTGTACCTTTCGCTTCTATCATTTGTAGCGAGGGGGTGTCCGTTAAAGCCGAAAGTCCGTTATTTAATAATTTTTTAAAATCATTAAATAACAGGACTTTTGGCTTTAACGGACACCCCCTCACCCGAATTAGTCTGTTATATAGAGGTTTTACTTATCACGGCGGGGAGCCGTGAGTCAGCCCGCCCGGCGGCAGCCAGCAGCCCGCCCGCCCGGGTCCCCGCTGCTGGTACCCGGGCGGGAGCTGTCAAACCCGCCCGCCCGGCTCCCCGCTGCGGGGAGCCGGGCGGGAGCTGTCAGCCTGCCCGCCCGGATCCCGGCTGCTGGGACCCGGGCGGCAGCCAGCTGCCGGGACCCGGGCGGGCTGGCTGACGGCTCCCGCCCCGGTCCCAGCAGCCGGGACCCCGGCGGGCTGGCAGCGGGGAGCCGGCAGGCAGCCCGCCCGCTGCCTGGACCCCGGCGGCAGCCGGGAGCCGGCAGCCAGCCCCCGATTTAACGGATTTTGGATGCATCGGACTTGCTCCTAAATTTTGTCCATTGCATCCGAAGTCCGTTAAATCGGGGTCCGTTAAATCGGTGTTTTACTGTACTAATATGTTTTTAGACATTCTGAAAAGCTCCCTGCTAGGAGAGGGTGAAAATCCTTTATGGCAGGGGTGGGCAAACTATGGCCTGTCAGACCTTTTTAATCTGGCCCTCTAACTGCCACCGAGAAGCAGGGGCGGGGGCTTGCCCAGCTCAGCGCAGCTCCCAGGAAGCATCTGGCATGTCCCCCCTCTGGCTCCTACACGTAGGAGCAGCCAGGGGGCTCATCACGCTGCCCCCAACCCTCTCATTGGCCACGATTGCTGGCCAGTGGGAGCTGCAGGGGTGACGCCCGTGGACAGGGCAGCGTGCAGAGCTCCTTAGCCATGCCTCTGCATAGGAGCTGGAGGTTGGACATGCTGCTGCTTCCGGGAGATGCTTGAGGTAAGCACTGCCTGGAGCCTGCACCCCTGAGGCCCCTCCCTGCAACTTCCTGCTCTAGCCCTGATCCCTCTCCCGCCCTCCAAACCCCTTGATCCCAGCCCCCTCCTGTGCCCCTCATCCACAGCCCCACACTGGAGCCCTCACCCCCGCCACAGCCCTATTCCCACCCTCCCAGCCTGGAGCAGCCTACGGCATCCCCACCTCCTGCACCACAATCTCCTGCTCCAGCCCGGAGCCCCCTTGCACCCTGAACTCCTCATTTCTGGCCCACCCTAGAGCCAGCACCCGCATCCAGGATGCTCACCACCTCCTGCACTGCTACCCCCAATTTTGTGACCATTCATGGCCCACCATACAATTTCCATACCAATATGTGGCCCTCAGGCCAAAAAGTTTGCCCCCCGCCCTGCTTTATGGAATCAGACAAATGCCCGGTTTGTCTTGTATCTTTGGGGATGCTTTATGGAACATTGTCATTGTTTCCTTTCTTTTCTTGAAGCTTTGCTTTGTAAAGTATTGTAGGGAGTGATTTCAGTTTGTTCTTAGTCATAATGCACTATATTTAATAGTGGTTGTGGAACTCTTAATTCCTTTGTTTGAAAAACTTTAAATGTATTTACAACATTTATACAGTTTGTTTTTTCCAGACCAACATATGATGACATGCCATTTCCAATCTCACCAATGGCTCCCCGGGATGTTTTCCTGCTTCCAGAAGAGGAGAAAGAGGTGGTAAGAAGCATACAGGAGATGCCTGGCACGGACAGTGAATCCATTGTTAAATCATGCTCCCCTTCTCCTTGCAGATCTCAGGAGGGCATAAAGTCAATTTCTGTGCCACAGACATTTATCCAAAAACTTAAGATGGGACAGGAACACATCTTGGAAATATCCCAGCAAACGGTGGAAATCTGTAGCAGTGAGAAAAAGCACACACTAACGGATGGTGTTCAAATGGCAAATAGTAGCCATGATGACCAGTCTACAGCTATGAGCCCAGTATCTCACCATTTGCATACCACCCCTTTATGTCACAGTTCTCCTGTTAGCCCTGTCATTGCAAAAAATATTAGGTACTCAGCAACATTAAATTTGATTCCAAGTAGCAGACATGATCACATGCAGAAGGATGTATGCCATAAAGATAGATTATTATACACAAATCCTAATGCTGTTCTGTCAGCAGTTCACCCAAAAAACTCTTCATTGTCACATCAGAGTCCTACCTGCAGCCAAGGCAACTCTTCATATATTATCTCAGGTCAATCTTTTTTTAAACTAGATGGTTTACAATCTCAGGATGAAGCTTTGGTGTCTGACTTCTGTCTCAGGGATCTTGTGGGTACCAGCAACTCACTAAGTTTTGGGGCATCCCCACAATTAACAAGATACACAGACATCAAGATGAGCAGGGTTGATGAAACTTCAGTAGATCAGATAATTGAAGAAGTTATTCTGAAGTACTGCCATGGAGCTCCACCTAATAAATTGTCTTGCAAAGATGAAGAGAGTAATTCCTATTTAGATATTTCATCACTTCTGGATCACAATAGTCTAGAGGGCTCTGAAATGAGTTTTGATTGTGAGGCACCTGTTTGCTCAGGAACAGGCCTACCCAAGGCAGCTACAAAAGATATAGAATTCCTAAAAGAGGTCCAAGTAAACCTGGAAGATAGGAACTATGGAACCCAACTTAGTTCTGTTCTAAAAGGTGGTTCAGTGGAGCAAACAGAAGCAGCAAAACAGGATATAATAATTAATAATGAGGAACCAGTTCTTCCAGCTTTGCCTCATGTGCCTCCTTCCTTTGTGGGAAAGACGTGGTCCCAGATAATGTACGAAGATGATATAAAAATTGAAGCACTTGTGCGTGATTTTAAGGAAGGTCGTTTCCATTGTCATTTCAACAGTGAACCCTCTGCCAACTGCACAGGGAGGAGGAGGAAGAAGCAGAAAGATGAAAGGAAGAGTGACATTGTTACAGGTAACAGAACAGAAACTTCAGCAGTTAAAGCACTGCCAGAATTTAATGATGCTATAAGTGGTGGTTCTGATTTTGATAACCTGTTGGCCTCTGATACACTATGCAACCCACAAATACTTCAGATGCCTAGAAAGAGGGCATGGCGCCTTGCTTCAAGATGCCAAGTGGTCAAAGTCAGTCATGGAACCCAAACCAGTTTAGTGAACTATCCAATAGTAAAAAGAAAAATCATTAGAAAGGAGCCTGATCCACCAGATCAGAAAGCAAACATTATTTGGTCAGAGAATGAAAGAACTTCAAACATGAAAACCAGACTATGTGCCCTCAAGCTTCCTGAAGCATATACCAAAATTATGAGCCCTCTGCAGCCCAAGACAGTGGTTTATGTCCTTTCATGTCCGGAGATTAAACAATATAAAGGCAAACCCATAGATGTTCCCAAAATGAGGAGAAATCACAATTCCACAGACAGCAAGGACTCTGTAAGGTACAGATATAAACAATGTTCTCTTAAGTATTATGACCCACTGACCAATCGAATTCTGAAAACACCTCCCAAGAGCACAGTTAGAGAAAAAGCCAAAAAGCCCTCCCATGTTCGACAACTGTTCAGAACTCTAAGCCTTGATGCAAACACAAAGAAACTATCTGATACACAGAAAGAATGTACACCATCTAAGTCTTTCAATTGCCCAGTCTTCTGTGGTTCCTCTTCAGCGGCTTTCCTGTCAGATCCAGTTAAAGGGAATTATATGAATTCAAGTCTGAGGACTGATGGATCTTCCATTTCCACAGAAAGGTCTGATTTTCCAGTATTTGTTCACTCAGAGAAGTCCTATAAACACTTAGTCATTTCACCTTTCAACTCCCATCAGTCTCAGATAGAAGGAGATGTTGGATTAACCCCAATTAATAGCAGGATTGCCAAAACAACTTTGACGTCAATCAGGAGTGAACGGTTGGAGAGGGAGAATTCAAAGAAAAGGTGGAAGAGGAAAGAAGGCCCTAGTAGAGAACCGGGTTTTTCCAAAAACTCTTCAGGACCCATTTCTGTCAATTGTGGCCTTGTGAGAAGAGGAAGTAGAGTAGCCCCATGCAAACAAGCATCCAGAACTAAAAAGCAAAAAAAGGAGCAGATAAGAAGGAAGCTCTCCTCTTGTGCCCAAAAATCTTCTTCTGTCTTCTCCGTCCATAGGCATCAGACAAGGAAACCTACTTTGGGAAAGCACCTCAGAAAGGAAAAACTTGATGCTAAAAAGCTAACGGTTAGGAAGAAACCCAGGAGGACATTTTTGAACTCTACAGTCATTTCAGGGATTACTGAAAAGAGGCAGAAAATCACAGCAGGGTCTTTTCTGAAGAAGCCAGAACTAGCTTCTTCCAAAGTTAGGAGCTGGGAGATAAGGGTCTCCCCAGCACTGTGAAACTGCTCTCCTATATCAGGAGGCTGTCTTGTTTTTACCAGGAGATAGCTAGCCAATAAAACAACAACAAACTTTTACTTACCCAACACCTGGGAGTAGGCTGAGGAAAAAGTGATTATACAAAATCAGGTGATGTGACAGAACTGCAGATACAATAAATCAAAGGTCCAATAATAAACTACTGTAGCAACAAACTAATTTCATGTTGCTGGAATATGGGGACACTACATATTGCACTGTTTTTCTTCGAGTGATGGTCCCTATTGAATTCCACTGAGAATTTGCATGTGTGCCTTGCATCTAGCTGGAGAGTTTGAAAGTAGTAGTGTCCATAGGTCTGCACATGCACCCTTGCCTTGCCTTATGGTTTCTCCTGGGTGATAAAGGGTGGGGTGGATGAACTATGTCTCCAGTTCCTTCTCACAGCTGCATGGTCCAAGTCAGAGCTAATAGTGTCCTCCCATCTCTGATACACTTTTAAAAGGAAAAATGTTTTAGAAATTGTCTATAGACAGTTTTTTATTCTGCTGTTTCTGTTACTGTTTCTTAGGTAGTTATGTTTTTATTCATAGTTTTTTGTAGGATTTGGACTTTGGGGGGAATCTGTGTTTCTAGTCCCCAGCAACCACACACTGGTTTATGGTTTATGTCAAACAAGCCAAGATTCAAGATTTGCGCTTCCTGTTCCCTTTTTGTTCTCCATCAATGATGAGAACCAACACTGATTCTACTGCTTGGGAGAAGCGCATATTTCATCAGCAGTATCTGCCAGTTCTTCCCAAGTCATACCTGAGAAGTCTGGGCTTTTCTCCTCAAGAAGCACCTCATGGAGGTCACCATGAGGCCACAGTTGGACCTAGTCCAGTGACCCACCCCTGTACATCTGCCTGAGAAACCCGGTAGTGTGCCTCCGGCATCAGAGTTTGAACCTGGGTCTGGTGGTACAGTTGCTATAGACCCCATGCGAAGGCCTAGTTGGGAAGCAAGGAAACATGCATATAAGCATGGCAGTAAATCTTCCTCCAAGCCAAAAAAGAATGATGCGCCTTCCATGAGTTCCAGCCAGAGAGAGGCAGTGTGTTTCAGGGCACCACGCATGACACACAATTTGTGCAGACCAACCAATCTGCCGGTACAGAGAACCAAGCTGCACATGCCTTCAGTGTCAGCTTCCCTTAAGACAAGGAATCCACCAGTTCCTGGCAGTCCTCTGCTGTGGTGCTGGCTACAGAACAGGTAACATTGACGCTGAGATGTTTGGAGAAAGCTCTGGAGTCACATGAATGGTTGGTCTTGGGGAGAACCAAGATGTTTGCACCTTCCTCTGCCACCTGCACCTAGAGAAGCCTGATCTTCAATCTGGCACTTGCCACAGTCAGGCCCCACTTGGATGCCTCCTGCTGTGGATTGCACACTTCTGACAGTAGTGCCATTGGAACCAGGATCTGGGGTCTTGTCATTCTTGGATTCCAATGGAGCACAAGAGCTGCCTGTTACCTACTGCCAGTATGAGTACCCAAAAGGACTGCTAGTGGCGTGGCAATACCCTTCCCTCCCCCCACAACAGAGAAGCCACAGGTTGCCTTCACCATGGGGCCCTCTGCAACTCCACCAGATTAGTCTTTCTGGCCCTGTTGAGGGTCCTGGTCTCAGTACCGACCCTCAGAACCTGGCTGTTCCACGAGGGAGGCTTTGTCTCTGTTCCCGGTTGAGGCACCCTTGAACAGATGCTCTGAACAAGTTCTGGATGGAGGATGAACCACTCAGTTCTGTTCCAAAGGTACTGCTGGAGCAGGAATGCTTCCTCCTCTTCAAATGCTGCAGTCACTTCAGCCTCCCCCTTGTCTCCTGGTGACTTTTGCCAGTTCCAAGAACTCCTGTGAAGGATGGTGCACGAGCTGCATAGTCTACTGGAGGAAGTACAAGACAAGTTGCATCGGCGCCTGGACTTTTTTCATTCCTTGGTACTGAGCAGGGTTGCCCTACCAATCAACAATGCTATTCTTCAGCCAACTTGATAAACTATTTGGCATACCCCGGCCACTTGCACACAGAGAAGAGATACTATGTACCAACCCAGGTGTCACAGTTTTCTTTCCCCACCTCAGTTCTCTCATGGTGCAAGCAGAAATGGAATGGTCCAGACAGCAACATCTTTGCTCCACCCTGACAGATAAGCAGGGCAAACATTTAGGAGGGGGGGGAGGGATAGCTCAGTGGTTTGAGCATTGGCCTGCTAAACCCAGGGTTGTGAGTTCAATCCTTGAGGGGGCCATTTAGGGATCTGGGGCAAAAAAAAAAAAAAAAAAAAAAAAATCTATCAGGGGACAGTACTCAATCCTGCTAGTGTAGGCAGGGGACTGGACTCGATGACCTTCAAGGTCTTTCCAGTTCTAGGAGATTGGTATATCTCCATTTATTTATTTTTTTTTTATATTTTTTGGGGGAGGGATAGCTCAGTGGTTTGAGCATTGGCCTGCTAAACCCAGGGTTGTGAGTTCAATCCTTGAGGGGGCCATTTAGGGATTTGGGGCAAGAAAATCTGTCAGGGGACAGTACTCGATCCTGCTAGTGTAGGCAGGGGACTGGACTCGATGACCTTCAAGGTCTTTCCAGTTCTAGGAAATTGGTATATCTCCATTTATTTAGGGGGGTGGGGGGATAGCTCAGTGGTTTGAGCATTGACCTGCTAAACCCAGGGTTGTGAGTTCAATCCTTGAGGGGGCCATTTAGGGATCTGGGGCAAAAAATCTGTCAGGGGACAGTACTCAATCCTGCTAGTGTAGGCAGGCGGATCCTGCTAGTGTAGGCAGGGGACTGGACTCGATGACCTTCAAGGTCTTTCCAGTTCTAGGAGATTGGTATATCTCCATTTATTTATTTTATTTTATTTATTTTATTTATTTATAGAGCTTCTGGGATGCAAGGTCTTCTCTTCAGCAAGACTCCAATTCCAAATTTCAAACTACCAGGCCTTCTTGGCCAAATTATGATGCAAACTTGACTGCAAAGCTGCCTCAGCAAGATTGAGCATGATTCCAGTCTATCCTGGAGGAGTGTAAGCTGGTGGCTAGAAAATGGTGCTTCAGTTGGCTGTGAATGCTGCAGATACTGCCTCACACTCGGCCACAGGCATTGTCAGGTGAAGGGAATCATGGATTCACTCGTGCAGTTTTCCCAGAGAGGTGCAGAATACCATTAAGGATCTTTCTTCTGATGAGTCACCCGTTTAATCAGAAAACAGACACATCCCTCCATTCCCTCTAGGATTCCAGAGCCACACTTAGATTGCTGGGTATCTATACACTTGTACGCAAGCAAAAATTCTCCTGCCCACTACCTACAGTGATTCACGTCTCCCTAGTTCTTCCATCAGAGACCAGTAAGTGCCAGAAGACCCAACGAATCCCACCCTTCAGGCCCAGCTTCTCAGTCTTCGTCATCTTACGTGCAATCCTCTCAGAGAGTGATATTTCTGAGTACCACTAGAGAACTGTCACCTGCTAGGCCCTCTGCCATGGAACCAACCCTCCCCCTGTGGGAATCCTCTAGAACTCTTCTTACCAGTTTGGAGTGCAATAATAATTGATAAGTTGGTCTGGGATGACATCTGCTATGGTTATACAATCAAGTTCACCACACTGTCTCATCCAAATCCCCTGCCTTGATCCCTTTTCAGGGACCACTTCTCACGACAGCATCCTTTCCCTAAAAATAGACTCTTTACTTTAAAGGGAAGTAATAGAACACATTCTTCCAAACTATTAGTGCACAGGGTTATTCCACTTACTTCCATATAACCAAGAAAGAGGGGGTCTGGAGACCAATCCTGGACTTGCGTCACTGCAGCCGCTTCATCTGCAAGCCCAAGTTTAGGATGATTACCTTAGTAGCCATTATACCTTTTCTAGAAAAAGGCATGTGGGTTTACTGCTCTATTTTCACGTAGACATCTAACCAACCCACAGTAGATTCCTGAGGTTCACGTTGGGTCCTCAGCATTTTCAGTGCAGGGTCGTACCATTTAGACTCACCACTGCTCCCCGGGTCTTCTCCAAGGTTTTCTCTGTGATAACAACCCACGTCAGGCATACTGGGGTTCTTCTGTTTTTCCTCTTCCTCACACCCTCATGGTCAGTGGAATACAGTAAGGACCATAACTTGAAGAACAGGTTACTTACCTGTAAGTGGAGGTTCTTTGAAATGTGATTCCTATGTGTATTCCACTTTCCTTTCTGCTGCTCCTCTGCTGTGGATCTATTCGATTTGCGATGGAGAAGGAACTGGAGGCACAGTTGGTCCGCTCCACCCTTTATCGCCTTGGACAAATCCATGAGGTCAGGGAAGGGTGCATGTGCAGACCAAAGGATACTACTACTTTGAAATTTTCTGGCCCCGAACACATGGCATGCATGCATAAACCCTCTGCAGAATACAGATAGGGACCACCCATCTCGAGGATAAGTAACCTCCTCTTTTATTGTGTAAAGTTACAGAAATTGTGTATTTGTTTAAATTAAGCACTTAGGACCCTATTTACTACACTTCAGTGCACCGTCACCCTTTACAGGAGACAAACTGTGAGCTTGAATTGTATCATATTGTATTGTGATACTAAACACAGTGCATTATGGTGCACTAGACTATAATAAAGTATCATGTAGAATCAACATTCCTTATTGTGCCTACATTTCATCACAGTTGTAAAAATATAATTAAACAGTTGCGCTAGAAATTAAATGCAGTAATAATTTGTAGGGAATATGTATTTTGTGTTTATGTGTATATTCACACCTAATTATGCATACAATACATTTTCAAGACTGTTTCAAAGGCAGTTTAAATTAATACAGTATGATACAAAGCAGATCAATGCAATGGTGTCTTCAACAAATATACAATTACAGTATTGTAGCAAGTTGCATACAGTAAAACCTCGATTTAACGGACTAATTCGGGCGAGGGGGTGTCCATTAAATCAGAAAGTCCGTTATTTAATAATAAAAAAAACCCCGAGCTGTCGGAGCAGTAGCCCGCCAGCCACAGGGCCGGGGCGGCAGCTCCGCAGCCTGCCCGCTGCCAGGACCCGGGCGGCAGCCGGGAGCCGTCAGCCAGCCCACCCGCTAGTGGGACCCGGGCGGGAGCCGGCAGCCAGCCCGCCCGGGTCCCGGCTGCTGGGACCTGGGCGGGAGCCGGCAGCCAGCCCGCCCGCTGGTGGGACCCGGGCGGCAGCCGGCAGCCAGCCCGCCTGCTGGCGGGACCCGGGCGGCAGCCGGCAGCCAGCCCGCCCGCTGGCGGGACCCGGGCGGCAGCCGGTAGCCAGCCCGCTTGCTGTCTGGACCCGGGCGGCAGCTGGGAGCCGGCAGCCAGCCCTCGACAAATGGATTTCGGATGCATCAGACTTGCTTAGAAATTTTGTCCGTTGCATCCGAAGTCCGTTAAATCGAGGTCCGTTAAATCGAGGGTTTACTGTAATTAGTGTTTTTCTAAAACCATGTCCAGCTTTATTGGACAAAACAAGAGCACTGTGGACTTTCACTCTAGCAATAATGGATGGTGTTGATAAAGAAATAATCTTTCCAGTGCTATACAAGCAACATGAATGGTCCTAATGAAACCTCAAAAAATAAAATAAATTTAGAGTTAAATCTGAAAATTTAGTTTAATGGTTTGTTTCATAATTCATCTTTTCATTGTTGAAAAGAGCAGAGAAGAAGGTTGTACTAGTGAGAGTGAATGGCAGTGGGTTATCCTAAATTTCAGCCTTAACTGTGAAGTCCTTTTGGTTTTTTTGTGTATTTAAAACAGATCTGTTTTTACTTAAACTTAGTTTACTGTAGTTGAGTTTTCCTTCTTTTTAAAACTTTTAAAATATTTTTAAAAACAATCTAAGGCCATGAGAGTTTAGTCAGCTAAGGACTATTTTGTAGATACTTAACTGCAGTTTTTAAATAATCATATTCCATACCGACTTATGGTTGGTTATTGACAGTCTTAACAATTCCACATACCTCTAGGTGGGTCCCTTGCAGATTCACAGCCATGAAAAACACATCATAGACCGTGAAATCTGGTCTCCCTTGTGACATATGGCTGTTGTAGGCTGGTCACAGAATTGCCACCCTTATATTTGCGCTGCCTTCAGAACTGGGTGGCCAGAGAGTTGCAGCTGCTGGCCAGGCATCCAGCTCTACAGTGCAGAAGTGAGAGTGACATAGTGTGGGTGGGATCATCACTTAGGAGCGGGGCTGGCCTTATGGTGGGCGATGTGGGTAATCTCCCAGGGTGCCATAGTCATGAGGGCACAGTGGACTCGCCCCCTCCCCCAACTAAGACCCTTTTAACCCCCAAGCACTGGGCCCAGAGCTGGGGAGGGGCAGAGCTATGGGAGCCCCAGTTTGGGGCTCCTACCATGCGCTGGGCTCCATCTGCTAGTTCTGGCTGGGGTGGGAAGGGATGGGACTTCCTCTTCCTCTGCACAGGTTATACCCACCTCTGGGAACCAGAGCAACACAGAAAAGAGAGTGGCAATATCATGTCATGCCACCTTTACTTCTGTGCTGCTGCTGCCTTCGGAGCTGGGCTTCTGGCCATACTACGATCACTCAGCTCTGAAGGCAACAGTTCAAACACCCATAGTCTTTTTTCATTTTAGAACTACAGTAAAACCTCGATTTAACGGACTAATTTGGGAGAGGGGGTGTCAGTTAAATCAAAAAGTCCATTATTTAATAAAAACAAAAAAACCCGAGCTGTCGGAGCAGCAGCCCGCCCGCCGCAGGGTCAGGGCGGCAGCTTCGCAGCCCACCCGCTGCTGGGACCTGGGCGGCAGCCGGGACCCGGGCGGGAGCCAGCAGCCAGCCCGCCCGCTGACGGGACCCGGGCGGGATCTGGGAGCCGGCAGCCAGCCCGCCTGCTGGCGGGACCCGGGCCGGAGCCAGCAGCCAGCCCGCCCGCTGGTGGGACCCGGGAGCCGGCAGCCAGCCCGCCCGCTGGTTGGACCTAGGCGGGAGCCAGGAGCCAGCCCGCCTGCTGCCGGGACCGGGGCAGCAGCCGGGAGCCAGCAGACGGCCGCCAGGGAAGGGAACCGGGGCCGCAGCAGGGAGGGGTCACGGTCTGATATGGATCAGAAATTTTGTCCGTTGCATCCGAAGTCCATTAAATCGAGGTTTTACTGTATTATAGTGACAGCCTTTTTGTCCAGGCATCTTTAGAAGACACAGACCCCGATCCTGCAAATATTTCTGGACTTTGAACTCCATGAGACTGTTCGCCTGGGTCAAGAATAGCATGTGCTTAAAATATCTGCAGGAGCAGCACCTTAATTTGCAGGTGTTCAACTCAATAAACCATACAAAATTGTTTGGAATCTTCTGAAATCCATTTGAAAATTAAACAATAAATAGCAGTAATTTGGAAAGGGAAAAGACCCATCTAGCCTTATTACACACCTTGCCAGTGCACAGGATGATTGTGCATATGCAAAAAGAAAAAGTTTAAACAACTTACTTGCATTTTTCCAAAGTGCCCATGGTCACTAGTTGAGTTAAGGACTTAATGGACTTCAAAATGTTGGTTTTAAAAAACACTATTTCTGAGTTTTATTAAATAAAAAAGCACCATAAACAACTAATAGTTTTTTTTAATTAATACTCTTGACATCTCTTCTTCTGATGCATGTGCATAATTCCCATGATAAATAAGAGGTTGCATGTATTTGCACCAGAGATTAGATTCTTTTCTAACTCATGGTCTGTCCAACTGATTTTTTTTTTTTAACTTTGGAAATAGCTTTTATTTTCCCAGAGAACTTCTTATACACTTGTCAGTCCAAGACAGAATCTTAGGACCATGTTATAAATAAGGGTTTCTTCTTTAAAAAAAGAAAAGAAAAGAAAAAAAAACCCCCACTGGTAGCCCCATTAACTAATTGTGCCTCTATAATTTGATATTTTGTCTAATAATATAACTGATTTTTTTGAAAATAAAGTTGTAAAGGAAAGGTTTTTATAGCTAAGTTAATTTTTAAATAAAAGTTTTAAAGCAAAAGGGTTTTCTTTAGAGGTAAACTTTTGTTTTAAATCAGTTTTAAACTAAGTTAGTACCTTAGATAAATCTCATCCTGACATATATTTTTATGGTATAAGAATGTCCTTTCTACCTAACATGTTCTGACTTCTTTTCAGAAATGCATAGTTCTATTTATAAATAAGAGTTTTGTGCACATTCTACCTGAGAACAATTGTGTGTGTATATTTACGGTCAATAAATGGACTGTCATTCATGTTCATCAATTGTAAACTTGTGCTTCTCCCACATACACAGCTTTCCCTTGGAACCTTGTAATATTCACATGTTAAAGAATTCATAATGTAAAAAATGTTATGCATTTTTGCATGAAAAATCTTTTGTAAATAGGGCCCTAGGTCAGAGCAATTTTTTTAAAAAAATGAAATAATTGACTATATTTAAATAAGAGTTTAAATAATTATATATTTTCATTTAAAACCAGTATGAAGTGTAACAGCTTATTTTTAAAGAACACAAAAAGTACTTGGAATATAAGTTTTGGAAAACTATTGTTGTAATAGTGGCAAAATAACATTTATTGTGTGTTAAAACTCCTTTATATACCTGACTTCTGACTGTTAAAGACCTTTTCTGTGAATGCTCAATGAATCGAAACAAAAAGAAAACAATGACGAGAGGTAAATATAGAAACTTGGAAAGAAAACTGTGGGGAGGTAGTGGCAGAGAGATGGTCATAGGAAGCTGGTGTGTGTGTTTATGGGATTGGTGAGAGTCATTTGTTTAAAAAGAGCAGGGTTGACATTTTCAAAGTGCTTGAGATGTCTGTCTAATGCCCAGATACACATCTCCCATTTAAATGGATGGGCCAGTTTCTCCTACCATTATTCATGTGAAGTAGTACCTTCTTTCTTAGTCCCACTGCAAACAAAAGACATGAATAAAGATAGTAGAATCTGATCCAGTGAAAATGGGGGAAGGGATGTGAGTGAAATTCTGCTCATGTTGAAGGCAATGGAAATATTACTTTTTACTTCAGCGGGGCCAGGATTTCACCCAGTGTATCTAAATTATTTGCACACACTGAAAGCCTCAACTGAGATTCATGTAGGGAAGCAAAAAAGAGGGAATGGGCTAGAGGGCGGTTTATTTATATAATGAATAGTAGCAAAAAAGGCCACTTCTAAAATTTAGCGAAAGCTTAGATAAAGGTATTTTGTAACAGCCGAAAGAGAATAGTTCCCAGCCTTGTTTCTTGGTCCATGTTATATAATTGACGTTTACACATTTTTTTCACATTCCATTGATTAAAAGAAATTTGTGACTTGTCTGACTTCCCTGCCATGCTGTCTCCAACATTTTCAGATCTTCCTTTTCTTCCCTCCTGATATTTGTATTTATTATTATTATTATTGTTTGTTTGCATTACTGTAGCATCTGGGAGCCCCAGTTATGGACTTGGATCCCATTGTGCTATGTCTAAACATAGAACAAAAGGGTAGTCCATACCCCAAAGAGTTTACAATCTAATATAAATTTAGCAGTTTCCCCCTCCAATTCTTGTTCTGTTTTGATTTTTTCCTTTCCAGTTCTTTCTAGCTAATTTGCATGTATTAATTTATATATGATGTTCTCATGACCATAATATCAAAATGTTCCTTTTTGAGACCCTGATTCAGAAAGGTATTTAAGTATGTCCATAACTAAGTGAACAGAACTACTCCGAGTTACACAAGTATTTAAGTATATTGCAGCCCATCTGGGCATCACCATTTTGTGCTTAATATTTTCACATTATTTTTCTTATCTTTATTTTGAATTTTCTCCTTTGATGTAATTCTTTCCATCTTTTCTGTCTCTGACTCTCTAGTCACTTCCTGTTACTGTTATTACAAACTCACTTTGTCTTACATGTTAATTGTTGGCCTTGTGCAATGCTGCAGTTAGATGGCTTTTCCATTTTGTTGATATATTTTCTAGTTCTACTGTTTTTTCAGATTTCCTGTTTTTGCCCATTTCCCCTTAAGGCATCTTTGTTTGCATTAGCTCCTTTTTGCATTTTCTGCCATTAAAATATTTACCTTCCATCTGGAAACAAATAGCAGGAGTCTCTAGTATGGGACCAAATGAACTAAGAGTTATTCCAGAAGAGGAGTGAACAGCCTAACAATTTAATGCCTGTTTATAATTATGGATTGGACTGGGAAAGTAAAGTAAAAAATATACCATTTTGTAATGTATTCAACATTTTGTTTTGTGCTATCAGTTGATTTGTTATAACTTACAGTATTTTAGATCACCTTTTCCTGGAAACTTTCCAGTGGCATAGTCTGAGCATGCCCAGAAAGCAAAGGTTTTCTTTCTTGTTTGTTTTTAATGTTTTATAGATGAGTTTGTTCCTCCTATCACAAAACATCACAAATCCTATTTTAATAAAATAGACTGAATTTTGCATTTTTGTTAGTTTCTTCATTTATGAAATATGATTTAATATATCCTCAACTGGCCCTATTTATTCTGGAGAGATCAACACAATTTATGTTTTTTCATAGACAACCTCTTGTCTCATGGATGGCCCAGTCATAATTGATGTGGACATTCATAGTCTCATAATTAGTGACATCCTGGCCCCCATTGAAGTCCAAAGGAGTTTACCATTAACTTCAGTGGAGACAGGATTTTATCCCAAGATCCTGGATTAATGACAGCAATTGCTTACATTGAAAGATAATATTTTTAGGATAGTATTTAATATACACTGCTATCTGGATATAACGCAATCTGATATAAGGCAAATTCTGACATAATGTGCTAAAGGAGCGCTTGGGGGGAGGTGGCTGCACGGGTGGATCAGTGCATCAGGTGTCTGGCTTCAATATTATGCGGTTTCATCTATACTGCGGTACGATTTTTTGGCTCTCGAGGTAGCAGTGTATATTCTAGGTGTCTTTAGCTGCTAAAATGCATTTAGAGATTAGGAGTACCAGCCCCATATGACCTGCCAGCTCCTTGCAGACCTCCAGTGGCCCATAGATCACAGCTTGAGACCCTTAATTTAATGAGCTAGAGCAATGTTTTAGAAGTGTTACAATTTCATGTAGCCTTCCATCTTGGGTGGGACCAGTTGGCTTTATTCTGCAGTCCTGTAGATCAAACTAGAACTGAACAAGGAACAGATGAACCAAAAGCACCTTGTGCATAAATACTTTGTTTTTCTGAAAAACAGAATTCTATATCTTTTATCTGCTTATCCTGATTAAATATCTTTATATCCCTGCTGCCATACCTCGCTAAGAAGATGAGCTCTTGTAGGATCTTACAAACTGGATAGCAAGTTTCTAAAGAACATTGCAGAAAACAATGGTGTTGGTGCAGTAGGTGG
Source organism: Sternotherus odoratus (assembly GCA_032164245.1). Classification (NCBI taxonomy): domain Eukaryota; kingdom Metazoa; phylum Chordata; order Testudines; family Kinosternidae; genus Sternotherus; species Sternotherus odoratus. The sequence continues at coordinate 13,201,078 of JAVMKO010000011.1, read as the reverse complement.
TACTCTTTCTTCTTTTGGCCACAAATTCATCACTTCACTTAAGCAGGTGCTAGAGATTAGGCATGTGCCATAGAGTTCAAGGCTAGAAGGGAACACTCGATCATTTAGTCTAACTTGTATATCACAGGTCCCCAACATTACCCAGCACCCACACACTAAAACCCAACAACCAAATTGAGACAACGTATAGGAGACTAGACTATTATGTGCCACAAGAAGAGAATAGGACTGAGTGAGGTGCACCCAGTGCTCAAGGCCCCTGCAATGGCAGGTAATTGGTCCAATGCAACATACCCAGTTAATCCTGGCAAGTGACCTGCTCCCACCCACTACAGAGGAAGGTAAAAAACACCCAAAGTTCCTTACCAATCTGGCATGGTGATAAATTCCTTCCTAACCCCACATATGACTATCAGATCCCAAGCATGTGAGCAAAAACCAACGAGCCAAGCACCTTAGAGAGAGAATGTGCAGTTCCACCTCAGAGCCCTGGCTGAAGAGTTTTGATGAATCAGGGCATAAATTGTTAGTGAACTAGTGGCCAAGTATCATGATAGGAGGCACAATTGGAGGTCCTGTCAATGAAATAGAAAACAAGTATTGACCATGTGGTCATCAAATCCCAGTTATACTTTTGTAAATGTAGAGGTGTAAACCCTGTATCCTAATTCTGACTTGGGTCATGATATTTGCACATATTTGTAAACTATTCAAGGTGGGGACCACCTCTTACTATGTGCTTGTACTTTGTATCAAATTCCGTGGGCCCTGATCCTGGTTGGGCCCTTTGGTTGTCACAATAATACAGATAATCCTATCTTTTTAGTTTCAGTTGGATACTGTAAAATTCTTCAGTATCTGTCCCAAACTGTTAGGTAGCACTTATGTATGCTGCTGAACAGCTATTTCTCCCCTTCACTTCCAGAAGTCAAACTTATTTTATGTATATTAAGTGTTGAGTGGTCCACTGGTGGGGAAAAAAAGTATCCATATAAGATCACTATTATATACCCTATAGTCAGAGGCCAGGTGATTTTAAAGCTGTTTCAGTCTTTGTCATTGCATTCCCTTCCTAAGGTACAGAAAAACATAGTCAAGTCTTCCCTAATTTCTCCCAGAAATAAAAAAGGTGTAATTGATAGTATCATGTATTACAGCTGGTTAGTTTTCATATGTGCTGTTTCATTTCCATTTAAGAATTAGCGTGGGTTGCAATTTAAGATGTTGGGTTTGGCTTGTTTAAGGACTAACACTGAGGCAATAATATTGTACAAATATATTACAGGACCAAATTATGTCCTGGCCAGTTCATCAAGGGGAGCAGATATGCCGCTTTATCCTCTAGAGCTAGGCCATACACACTAGCAGGCAGGGAGAACCATACGCGCTCCTGAACACACAGACTACAGCCTTGTGGATGTGATATGAAAGCAGGACCCATTTCTTAACACTCTTGTGTTGTAATGAGAAGAGGCTCTCTGCTTGTTTTCCTCACCCACTTCCCGCCCCCAATCCGTCCCTACCTGGCTCTCCATATAATTTTGGAAACCTGATGTAGCCCTTGGGCCAAAAAATTTGCCCATCCCTGGTTTATATTCAGGGTGATTCCAGGTTAGGATTGGAGATCTCAGACTTATGACTTATGCTTCCCCTGCATGAAGCATCGAGCAGGTCTGAGATGAAAAGGATCAGGACCCCAGACATTCTTATACAGTTCCAGGTCTTTTTTGACAGCTTGGAATCCTCAGGCAAACAATAGGGAATCATGGGGACTTTGAAATAGATCTATTTCCTAAGCATCTTCAGTAATTAGCTCTATGGATTAACATAAGTCAATTGCTCGTTTTCCACCATTCTCAGGTGATTTACTGTACATTTCAAAGAGAGATGACTACAGTGATATTATGGATGGACATGGTAGACATTTTACAACAAATGTAACAATCTGATCAGTTCACCAATGTAACAATCAGATCAGGTCTCGTAACTCACTTCTTTTGATTTCGAATATATATCCTTTTTGCCAATTTGAACTAGAGTGCGCATGCTATGCTGCCCCTTCTTCCACAAATCAGGTTGCAGCTGACTGATTAAAAAGAGGTTCAGGGAATAGAAACTGAAACAGGGTATTTCTGCACTGGCAAGTTTCTGCGCAGCAAGTTATACTTAGAAAATAAAAACCAGCAGGATTTTATTCAGGGGATAAGGCAATATGCCATGTTTATTGTGAATACAGAAAGAATCAGTTAGTTATAGCTATAACATCACACACACACTCACATTCACACTCACACTCTCTCTCAGTTACCAGCCTAGACGTTGCTCTTTCCAAGTCACTGGCTAGGCGGCCTGAACATGAAAAAGGAGCAGGTCTTGTCAGATGCACCTCTGATGCTCCTGGAAGTTGGTTGCAAAACCAGACTCAAAGTCGTCAGTCTTCAGGGTCTGTCTTCATAGGGATTCATCCTCATACAAATTTATGGGGCTAGCCTTGTCATGCTATGCTCATGTTTGAAATGATAATCAATCACGCAGATGGCACAACAATGACGTCTTGTTATCTTGTTCTTTGGTTCTTTGCTCCCCCGCCCTCCGTCCTTGGGGCGATTGTGGTTGGATTCCAGTGTGCCCTCAGGGTTCTCGGACCATCTCACCCAGCGCATTCTTCGGCCAACTGGTCCTGGATAGTTTTTCTTATTTTAAGGCTGAGACCTCAACCTTTTATTACTCATCCAAACATATATCCGCAATCGCACTCTATTTCACTTAATATATTTCTTATTACATTTACATTTTATTATCTATTCATTCTTTAACATAACCATTCTAAAATCATTAGTGCATGACACACTTCAATAAGCCCATTCATACCACTTGTTACAGATAAGAAAACAAGCAAGATAGGAATGCAAGGGGGGGGGTGAGGGGGTGAGAGGGTTTTAACAAATCTTATTCCTGAGCTCCGGAAAACAGAGTTGTAACAACAGCTGTCCCTCTTGGTTATCTTATCACTTCAGAACAGACTTTCTGTCTTGGGATGTTCTCTTGTAATTAATACAGACCTTGTAAACTGATAGCCATGTTTCAATTAGCAGAGACTCAACAGGCTGGCGGAGAGACATATTTCTTTCTAATGGTCAGGCCAAATCTGGGGTCTGTTCTGGAATAGTTCTTTCTCACGTTTTCCTATAACAGAAATGTATCTGTTAATTTTTACTTTAATAATCCAACAATACCACTTCTATTGCTGGAATTTAGTGCTGGAATTAAAGTGCTGTTGCATGTCCACACTGTGCTCCTTGTGACAGTGGAGAGCATCCACATTAGCAGCTCTTGCAACGGCAAAGAGAGCAGTGCATTGTGGTAGCTATCCCACTGTAGCAGTGCATTGTGGTAGCTGGCCGTAGGATGCTTTGAAAGGTTTGCAATGCCTCATGTGTCAGGCACAGCATCACATGATGCAGGTTTCCCAATCTCATTATTCCATGGGCATCCTACTACATTACCAGCTGCTTTTCAACGGAAGTGGAGGTGGGGAGAGTGTGTGATAGGGAGTGTGTGTGTGTATGGAGGGGGGGAGAGTGTGTCAGCATGCTGTCTTGTAAGTTCAGACAGTGGCAGGAACACACACCGCGGCCTCAACAGCATGAGCATTCCACATGAATGGTTTGCTCTCGGAGCACAGCACACAAGGGCTATCAGAAAAGGTGCTTTGAAATGGGAGGGGCACGACTCCAGGGCAGCTAGTCTACTTCAAAACAATGAGCAGAGCTGCCACTTGAGGGTTTATGAGACTTTTCCAGAGGCCAATTGATTGCTTTCCACACTGTACTGTGGTTACGCTGCCAATACAACTCTGGAGCCTCTGTGCTGTAAGGCTTACGACTCTGCTCGAGGTGTGATTTTTGCAATGCTGCAACTGAGGAGTTTCTGTGCACTAAGTGGCTTGGCAGTGTGTACACCTCAGGAGTTATACCGCAGAAAGCTGCTTTACTGCTCATAAACTTGCCAGTGTAGACAAGGCCAAAGTGCTCATTTGCTGACAGTTGCCTGCTCTAGGGTAGGAAACTGCTGTTGTACCAGGGCTTTGGCTGCATTACATTTGTGGGATTTTTAGACGATTTTTCTTGCCTCGTTGCTTGAGATACCTAATTTGCTACAAGCCATAACGTCTCTGTATAGATACACGCTTCTCTCTCTCAAGAGAAGATGAGAGAACAAACAACACTTGACAGATATGTAATTATGTTGTTTAATGCACTACCAGAGGGGCTCATGTACTACCCAGATGAGAGTAGTATGAAAACCGATACTGAATAGAATGTATGTTGGAAAATGTCTAACATTTCCAGTGATGCTGGACAGGTTAGTTTAGCAAGCTTTCTGTAGTTATGATGATAATTTTTTCTGTCTTCTTCTGCTATTTGTCAAGGTTTGATAAATTAATATTTAGAGAAACTGAAACTACATATAATCATTTTTGTTTTACTTATCTGCCCTGATTATCTCTCGGGTGCCATTTTGTTCTCATTTCTTTCCTATCTGAGCTCTGCTGCATGTCTGTATTGTAAGTACAAGTCCTGCCTCTTAGTTTGACAGAGGTAGGATGAAAGTCTGACACTTTTTTCTTTGTAATTATATTAATTTCTCTGGTTTAAGATTAGCAGCCGTGTTAGTCTGTATCTGTAAATAAGATGAGGAAGACTTTGTAGCACCATAGAGACTAACCAGTTTATTAATAATAATAATAAACTGGCTAGTCTCTAAGGTGCTACAAAGTCTTCCTCGTCTTATTTATTAATTTCTCTGATGTTTTATACAGATAAGGGCATCTCTACACGTACGGCAGAACGATCAATCCACCGGAAGTCAATTTATCGCGTCTAGTGAAGATGCGATAAATCGACTGCCAAATGCTGTCCTGTCGACTCTGGTACTCCACCAAAGTGAGAAGCGTAGGGAGAGTCGATGGGGCAGTGGAAGCAATCGACCTACTGCAGTGAAGATACCTCAGTAAGTAGCTCTAAGTACTGCGACTTCAGCTAAGCTATTTTCGTAGCGGAAGTTGCGTAACTTAGGGCTTGTCTTCACTACCCGCTGATCCGGTGGGTAGCGATCGATCTTTTGGCGATTGATTTCTCGCGTCTTGTGAAGACACGAGAAATCGATTGCCTGCGGTGCCCCCATTGATTCCGGAACTCCAGCTTGCCGGGAGGCGCAAGCTGGAGTCAACGGGGAAGCGCGCCGCCAACTGCTGCCGCCATGAGGACGGCAGGTAAGTTGGCTGCAGATACGCAAACTTCAGCTACGTGATTCACGTAGCTGAAGTTGCGTATCTGCAGTCGATCCCCTCCCCCGTAGTGGAGACCAGGCATTTGACCAACTTAGCTTGCGCTCCTCCCCTCCCAGTGTAGACCAGGCCTAAGAGATAACGTTTTCAAGGGTGACCATGGGGCATAAGCCCCATTGTCTCTGTAAGAAGGGTGGCTTATCCCTTTAGAAGCCTGGGCTAGTGAGCCCTGTTCAGTTAGTCCCACCCTGCCACACCTGTTGTAGCTGTTGGACTTAAAAAGGGAGGAAGCCCAGCAGAGGAGGACCTGAGGGAAAGCTACAAGAGTGGAGCAAGCATCTGTAGTGAGTCCTGAAACAAAGGCTAGGCTCCAGGGAAGGAGCTCTGGGATTGGGAATGAAGAACAGGCAACTGAGAGATAGGAGGAAGTGATGACTGACTTTTCCCAGTCCTGGACGAGACAGGGGAGCTGTAACCTGGCTCGGGAATAAGGAAGGCTCCCAGTGAAGGAAAAGGCCTGAGAGCCAGCACTATGTAAATGGTAAGAAAGACTAGATTAAATAGGGTGTGACTGAAGACCTGGGGAGGGCAGAAGACCTTTTTATTATGTTAACTTGGGACTGTTGTCAAAGATGGTATTGAGTTTGGAGTTGGAGTAGCTTGAAAGGGGATTGAACTCTGAAAGTGACCCAGCTGCAGGGCTGAGCCAAGGAGGCCCGTGGGAGAGATGAAAAATGCTGGAGAGGGGAAACTGAGGAAAATGTGCTGCAGGGTCACTTGATGTCATGAGGAAGTGAGCCCATAATAGTCACCTTTGTACCTAAGCCACCCTTGAAAATGAGCCTTAGGCTCCTAAATCATTTAGACCCTTTGAAAGTTTACCCATAATGTCAATTAAGGCTATGTTTTAATCACAGGTACTTTTAGTAAAAGTTGTGGACAGGTCACAGGCAATAAACAAAAAGCACAGTCCCATGACCTGTTCATGACTTGTACTCTAAATACTCCTAACTGAACCTTAGGTGCCCTGGGGGCCTCCAGGACGCTGCTGCTATTCTGGGGGTGGGGGGTGGGGTGGCCCAGGGCCCCTCTGCTGCTCCAGGAGGAGGGGGCCTGGCTGAGGCGCCGCAGTTTCTCTGGAGAGAGGGGCTGCCCCAGGGCCTCGCGGCTGCTCCAGGGAGAGGGAGCTGCCCGGGGCCCCACAGCTGCACCAGGGGGAGGGGGGGCTGCTCCATTGTCCCCTGTGTCAAGCTGCCTGCGTAGCCCTGGGGTCAGCAGCACTGCTGTTGCACAAATAACGGGGGTCCGGAAAGTCACAGAATTCATGACCTCCATGACAGACTCACAGCCTTACCTATAATTATTACCGGTTAGTTATTTCTACTACCAACTAAGCGCTTTAGAGACATGAAAGCAGAGAAGGTCATTGACTTGCAGTCTATAAACACAGTGCATATAAAGAAAGGTCTGCAGGAAGGTGGAGGTGGGATGGGATGGGATGGGTTGTGATTGGATGGTGAAGTTTGGCATAAAGTGTATTAGTCCCACAATTTTATTTTAAATGTAAGAATAGAGAAGAGGAAAAAATGTAAATGGGACAAAAAAGGCTAAATAATGGTGAAAGGAAGGCTTCTAGTAATTTTACAGCAACATGCATTGGATCTAATCCAAAGCTCGTTGGAGTCAATGGAACAATGATTTCAATGGGTTTTGCATCAGACTCTGATTTTGCAAACCAATACATCAAGACACCATGGTCTTTGGTGGGGTGAAGATAAGCCAGTTCGCAACAGCTCATTGAGCCGGTACCTTATTTGAAACTGCCATCTTGTGCCCCAGAATCCAAGATTTAATTTAAAAAGTTGCCTCAAAGCTTTTATGAATGCAAAGAGTTAACATTGTGAACTGAGCATAAACTGGTATAATGATGCCTGAGTCTGCAGATGGCCTGAAACGATACCTAAGAGATGTGTGCTTTAATTCTGAAACATAGTTATCATATCATAGCTCCACGTGGTCAGTGCCTCTGAAAATCAGGCTGTCAGGGCCCCCAGGTCAGTACCCAAAAGCATTATTAGTGGGCATGTTTGAAAATTTGGTCAGCAGTGACTTTCCAAGGGCCACAGCGGGAGTCGGTGTTAGAGTGTCAGGGAGCATCAGTGATAGAGCTCAGGCATCATTACTCGTTCTGTGTTCAAATCTTTAGCCTAATGGCAATGGCCCCATACGTCTCTCCTGTCTCCAGCCAGACTTGCACCTGTATAACTAAATGCTGTTTGGGCCCTAGTTACGTAGGGCCAGATTCCAGCCCCCTTGCTCACAATGAGTAAAAATTAATTCGGTGTGTAGCCCCATTAGGGTGACTAGACAGCAAATGTGAAAAATCAGGACAGGGGATGGGGGATAATAGGAGCCTATATAAGAAAAATACTCAAAAATCGGGGACTGTCCCTATAAAATCGGCTCATCTGGTCACCCTAAGCCCCACTGAAATCTATGGGACTACTTTGGAAGTAAAGAACTACTTAGCATGATCAAGGAGTGGCATGGGGCTTATAGAATCATACAATCATAGAATATCAGAGTTGGAAGGGACCTCAGAAGGTCATCTAGTCCAACCCCCTGCTCAAAGCAGGACCAATCCCCAACTAAGTCATCCCAGCCAGGGCTTTGTCAAGCCTGACCTTAAAAAGGTTCCACCACCTCCCTAGGTAACCCATTCCAGTGCTTTACCACCCTTCTAGTGAAAAAGTTATTCCTAATATCCAAACTAAACCTCCCCCACTGCAACTTGAGACCATTACTCCTTTTTCTATCATCTGGTACCCCTGAGAACAGGCTAGCTCCATCCTCTCTGGAACCCCCCTTCACGTAGTTGAAGGCTGCTATGAAATCCCCACTCATTCTTCTGCAGACTAAACAATCCCAGTTCTCTCAGCCTCTCCTCATAAGTCATGTGCCCCAGCTCCCTTCTCATTTTCGTTGCCCTCCACTGGACTCTTTCCAACTTGTCCACATCCTTTCTGTGGTGGTGGTGGTGGGGGGAACGACGACAACGGAGACTTAAACTGGACACAGTGCTGAATAGAGGGGAATGATCACGTCCCTCGATCTGCTGGTAATGTCCCAACTTATGTGTGCACTGTGCTAATGATTTTGAAAATGTTTTCTTGATTAACTAAGAGTTCTGCCTCTCTCATGAATTCTCTCTAACTAAGTGATCTCTTAAAATATAAATGACTCTGTCCCGCATTCATAGGCTGACCATATTTCCTTGAGACAAAAATGGGACATTGGGATGGCAAAAACGGGACGGGGTTGGGGGGTCTCACCAGATGAAGTCGGTGCAGTGGCTGCAGAACGTGGGCTGAGGGGCGCAGGGTGTGTGTGTGGCTGGGGGGGCTCTAGGGGGGACTCTGAGCCGTCTGGGGGAGCTCTAGGGGGGCTCTAGGGAGGTCTCACCAGATGAAGTCGGTGCAGTGGCTGCAGAACGTGGGCTGAGGGGTGCTGGGGGGGTGGTCAGGGGGCTCTAAGGGGGCTCTAGGGGGGTCTCACCAGATGAAGTCGGTGCAGTGGCTGCAGAACGTGGGCTGCTTGAAGAAGCGCGCCATGAATTTGTGGCTCTTGGCCTCGTGGATCACCTTCTGGCGCAGCGCCCCCTTGCGGCAGAACAGCGGCTTGGCCAGGCTCTCCAGCTCGGTGAGTGAGGTGACCAGCGCCATGGCCCCACCTGGCCCCCCAGCGCCGAGCGGGGGGGAGACAGAGGGAGGACTGGGGGGGAGGATGGAGGAATAAACAGAACAGAGATGGGGGAGAGAGAGAAAAAAGGGGATGGGGGATGAAGAGGATGGAGGGAGAGAGAGAAGGGGGGATGCGGGATGAAGAGGATGGAGGGGACGGAGGAAGAGAAGGCACGAAGGTAAGAAGGGAGAGGATGGATGAATGAGAGAAGAGATGGGGTAGGGAGCAGGGGGGATGGAGGAGGCAAGGGACAGAGAGAAGGAGGGATGGAGAGAAGGGAGATGGAAGAGGAGGCAGTGGACGGAGGGAGAGAAGGAAGAGAGGGATGGAGGGATAGAGAGAAGGCAGGAAGGGAGGGATGGAGATAAGAGGAGGCAGCCGACGGAAGGAGAGAGAGAAGGGAGGAAGGGAGGGATGGAGAAGGGGGATGGAGAGAAGGGAGGGATGGAGAGAAGGAGGGAAGAAGGGAGGGATGGAGAGAAGGAGGGAAGAAGGAGGGATAGAGAGAAGAGGAGGCAGTGGGCGGCGGGCTGAAGCCGACGGCGGAGCGGAGCTGTCCGGAGCCGCAGCCGGGGGCCGAGGTGGGGTCGGGCGCGCCGGCCGGGGAGCTGCTGGCCGGAAGTTATTAGAAATAAATAGTTCTCGGACATCTTTTCCATCACCCGTCCAGCGGTGGGACACTGGTGCTGGGCTGGTGAGATGCAGTTTGCTCATCGGCGATTTTGATCTCTTTGCCTTTCTCCCTCTCTCTGCTGCCTGCACCTTGCCTGCGTTTTCAGGCGCTTCTGCTGAGCTCCAATACCGGGGGGAGGTGAGACCCCTTGTGTCCTCTGCAAAGACAGACCCTCTGCAGGTGCATTTTTGAGCCCCGGAGCACAGGGCGGCCGCGTGGGGCCAGATCTTGGCTCTCGCTCTGCAGGCTGCTGGCTCAAGAGCTACCGAACAGGGAGGGAGGGTAGTGTCCACTGAGCAGCCCCAGTCTGGTTAGTTCAAGGCCCTGCTCCCACTGAAGTGTTGCTACTGATCACAGTGAGGGCAGGATGGGTCCCTACGCGTTTGTCTCTGGAAAGAATAAAGGCAAGTAAAGCTGCGTTCCGTTTTTTACAAAAAAACGGGACAAAATTGATACAGTAAACCCTCGATTTAACGGACCCCGATTTAACGGACTTCGGATGCAACGGACAAAATTTCCGATGCATCCGAAATCCGTTATTGGGGGCTGCCAGCTCCCGCCCCGGGGAGCCGGGCAGGAGCTGTCACTCCCCGCAGAGGTTGACAGCTCCCGCCCGGCTCCCCGCAGCGGGGAGCCCGGCGGGCGAGTTGACAGCTCCCGCCTGGCTCCCTGCAGTGGGGAGCCCGGCGGGAGCTGTCAACCGCCCCCCCCCCCCCCCGGGTCCCTGCAGCAGGGAGCCGGGCGGGGGGGGCGTTGACAGCTCCCGCCGGCTCCCCGCTGCGGGGAGCCGGGCGGGCGAGTTGACAGCTCCTGCTGGGCTCCCCGCTGCGGGGAGCCGGGTGGGGGGGGGGGGGTTGACACTTCCCGCCCGGCTCTCCGCTGCGGGGAGCCGGGCGGCGGGGGGGGGGGGTTTGACAGCTCCCGCCGGGCTCCCCGCTGCGGGGAGCCGGGCGGGCGGGTTGACAGCTCCCACCCGGGTCCCAGCAGCCGGGGTCCCGGGCGGGCGGGTTGACAGCTCCCGCCCGGCTTCCCACAGCGGGGAGCCGGGCGGGGGGGTTGACAGCTCCCACCCGGGTCCCCGCAGCCGGGGTCCCGGGCGGGCGGGTTGACAGCTCCCGCCTGGCTCCCCACAGCGGGGAGTCGGGTGGGAGCTGTCATCCCGCCTGGCTCCCCAGCTGTCAACCCCCCCGCCCGGCTCCCCGCAGCTGGGACCCGGGTGGGCGGGTTGACAGCTCCCGCCCGAGTCCCAGCAGCCGGGGTCCCGGGCGGGCGGGCTGCTGGCTGGCGCCGGGCGGGCTGCTCACGGCTCCCGGCCGTGATAAAAGTAAAACCTCGATATAACGGACTAATTCGGGCGAGGGGGGTGTCCATTGTCAGCTGAAAGTCCGTTATTTAATAATTTTAAAAAATTATTAAATAACAGACTTTCGGCTTTAACGGACACCCCCTCGCCCGAATTAGTCCGTTATATCGAGGTTTCACTGTACCAATTTTAAAACAATCTTGCTATGCACGTGGGTTTTAGAGCATCTGAATATAATAAAAACAGCTTCTTATTCAGAGGGTCATATCTGAGGAACTCATTGTCCAAGTTACTCCAAATTGGCAGCAAGAAGTGTACCCCACTACTGTTGTGGCATATATTACTGAAGATATTCTCACTATGTATTCAGATTTTAGAGCGAGTTGAAAGTTTAAAAAAATCATAATATGGGAGTGGCTGTATATCAGGAACCCTTTCACCAAATGATCTGTAATTTGTATTACACTTATCCTATCCCCTGTCATGACATGCCAGTTTTTAAGACAATCTCTTTTGTGGATGTGGATTTTAGATCATTTTTTTAAGTTAAAAGGAGCTTATAACATGGGGCGGAGGAGTTGTATATCAGTAAGCCCTTGACCAATAACCCCAGATGTTCACTGCAGACTCTACCTAGCCCCTTTTGTGGCATACTAGTTTTCAAGACATGCATGAGTTGTCTGAGTACTTTGATTATTCACATGAGCTCCTTATTGGAGGACTGTATGTGGAAGCCCTTGAGCAAACTATCTCAATTTTCACCACTAACTCTACCCAGGACTCTAATGTGACACAGCAATATTATGGGTGAGGTGGTAGTGCCACTGCAGTTAATCCTGCACCAGGATTTCCATTTTAACAGCGGTGAAAAAGGTGTACAGAACTTTTTCATTTTTTTATAGCAGCTTGTGTGGGAGAGGGGGAGAATATCATTTGAGGTTTGCTGTGACTGTTCTAAAAAGGGCTGTCTGACTAAAAGTTTCTAATAATAATAACAATAATACTTAGCTTGTATATAGATCTCAACGCGCTCTACAGAGGATGAGGAAGTAAAATTGATTTGGATTGGTGATGTGAAAAGTCATGACAGAAAGACACTATATAAAAATAACTAAACTTGTATACATTTTAATTTCTTAAATGATTGCTTTTCTTTCTGTCTGGGAAATCAATCCTTCTGGGTTTCATCATTTTAAGCTCCATTGAATGATGGGCAGAGCTGAGGGCTGTGTGTGTGTGTGAGTGGGTGGGAGTTATGTTGCAAGATGTTAATGGCTGCCATCAGGTGGGTCTTTGTTTCATAGACCATATCAGACCTCGTTAAAACTGATGGTTGTGCTAAACACCCTTTTTCAGACTAAATGGAAACGGCAATTAAGTCCCTGTTGCATAGTTGTGGCTGGAAACAATAGAAGCCACTGATCAGAAGCTAAACTGTGTGGTTTGAGGGATTCCATCATTGTACATGCAGGGGCTAGTGGGTTGTTTTTGGCAATGTGTGTGTGTGTTTGTGATATCATGTATTTAGCTGTGACACTCTGAGTAAGTTCCAGACCTCAAGAAGAGCTGTTAGGTCAAAAGCTGGTCTCTCCCTCATCAACAGAAGTTGGACTAATAAAAGGAATTACCTCACCTACCTGGTCTCTGAGTGTGGAAGAGGAAGAAAGTCAAAAAGCAAGCAGGGAGCGAGAGAGGCAGTTACTGAGTGTGGCCTTGAGAGAGAGCAGTGCGACAGAACTCTTTGGGGGCATGGAACTTGCATGAGGCTTGGGAACAGTGAACAAAACTGCCTGCTGTTGGTTGTTCCTGCTGTGTTCAGGGTAACAGGACTTTGTGTACATTTTTAGTAAATAAACAGGATTGCACCAAAAAATAAACCTGACTTATTATCCTATTAATGTCTCCTCTTAAGAGAAACAAGGCCAGAAGTTTTGACCAACTAGTTGGGCCAAAATGGCAACAGCAGTCATTTGATTTTGAGTGTCTGATGAATCCTTCAGACCCCTTTTTCCAAGGAATTACAATACTTTGTGGGGTGAACTTGGATTGGTGTGAACTCTTGGTTTATGCTGATTGGATGCATTATTGTAAAAAGTTGAAGTTTGTTTTCAATGTTTATTTTTCATGATAAACATAAGTTACTTTTTTGACTAGTGTCAATATCCTGGAACTACTTTAGTCCACCATATGACATTTCTTAAAATAGGGCTATTATGGACGCATTTCCTAATGCTCAGAGAATAGACAGTCATTCATAAATACCACACAGGCAATCCAGAAATTTCAGCCCATACACAAGAAACCATTTCTCAAGAAACCATTCTGTCCCAATAATTACCTTAAAATATAAAGCATAGAGCAAACTCTCTGCTATTTGCCACAGCTTCTAAGGACTACTTCAAAACAAAACAAAAAAACAACAACCACATTTCTTCAAAACCCAAAAACTTACTTGCACATTTAGAAAAAGAACTTGTAAGAATTATAACCATACCAATAATAGTTACATCATTTTTTTTCAATTTTTTGTTGTTGGCCACATATACACTCTGACTCTCCGGCTGGAGTGCTCCTGGTACTCCACCTCAGCAGGAGGATTAATGTCTGATGTGCCCTCGCTGGAGCACCGCAGTGCCAGTGTGGATGCAGAGTTGCATTACTGCATTCTCATTGACCCCCGGAAACGTCCCATAATCCCCTTAAGTCAAGTGGCCTCTTTTCTGGTTATTGTGAAATCAGCTGTAGGAATGTGGAAGTGCCTTTTCAAAGCTCTGGTTCTGACAGCCTGCAACTTATCTGATCTGAGACAAAGCAAACAGTAAATGTTTGCTTTGAGTGAGAGAGAGGCAGGGAGAGCAGTGGGGTCTGAACTTACAAGACAGAGTGCTGACACTCTCAGCACCCCAAAAACCCACTCTTTCTCCCCCCCACATACACACAACACACTCTTTGACACACTCCACCCGTCCCTCTGCATTTGAAAAGCAAGTTGCAGCCACTTGAACGGCAGGATAGCTGCCCATAATGCACACTCTTAATGCAGCTGCAAGTGCCACAAATGTGGCCATGCCAGTGCACTTGCAGCTGCCAGTGTGGACAGACTGCAGCACTTTCCCCAGTGCGCTTTCCGAAGGTTGGTTTAACCCAAAGTGCTCTACATCTATCTGCAAGTGAATCCAAGCCCTTAGGGAGATTGGAAGCCCTGGGCTTCCTGGTCCAAGGTAAGCCCCATGGTGGCCATATCCTGAAACTGAAGATCCTGGGTACCCCAGCAGTGGCTCAGTGAAACTGATAGTCTTGTCACTACTGCTGATCACAAACAAGAATGTCAATTTCATATTTTGTTTTTGGAAAGGGCAGGATCCAGTGTTTCTGCAAATGAAACCTTCAATTTGCCCAGAATTTGTAGCAAATTGGGTTTCATTGCATCGAGGAAAGGACCCAGGTTGTGCAAATCTGAAATTCTGAAACATGAGCTGGCTTAGCTCATAGATTCTTTGGGCAGAAAGGACCATTGTGATCCTTCAGCCTGACCAGCTACATAGCCCAGGCCATACAACTTCTCCCTAATAATTCCTAAGTGATTAGTAGGAACATTTCTGTTTACACCGCAGGATAAGAAGATGCCCCATTGCATTTAATTTAATAAGAAGAAGTTGGAGTCCAGTTTGACTCTCAGTCCAGCGTTCAGCCTTTCGCAAAGCAGCCAGTAAAATCCCTGCTGTGAGCCACTGGCAAGAGGCAGACGGGCAGAGCTCTGAGGAGGCAGAAGTGCCCGTTCCTAAGGGCGGGGCGGGGGGGCTGCCCCTCTGCCCGCCCGTGCAGCAGGCTCGGGGAGGTTTGCGGGGCAGGGGCTCGGCGCTCTCTGCGGCCGGGCTGCTGCATCACTCCGCCGCTGCTGCATTTGCACGGAAGAAGCACGCGCCTCCTCAGCCAGCACCAGGGACGACTGTCTCGCGCTCCCGCGCGGGCGGGCGGGCGGGCGGACGCGCGCTCTTCCTCTACCTCTGCGCCCGAGACCCTCTCTCTGGTGCGCGCGCGCGGCGGCAGTTGCAGCCCCGCGGGGAGGGGAGCGGGAGCGGGGCTCGCGCCGCAACACCGCCAGGCCAACGAGGGATGGGGCGGGCGCGCGCCGGGGGTGGGGAGGAGTAGACGCCCTGCGCGCGCCCGCGGTGGGTGGAGGGGGAGGGAGTCGCGCGCACGCGCGCGCGCCCAGTCAGCGGCAACAGCCCTTAGCAGCCAAGCGGCGAGGAGGGAGCCAGACGAGCTGGTGCCGCGGTGGAAACTGCAGCTGGGACCTGTGGGGAGGGGGAGCCGCGCCCCCTCCGGACAGCGCCAGAGAGGCTCCCCCCCCTCCCGGGGGCAGTATGAGGGCGGCGGTGCGGCTGTGATCCCCGCCGCAGAGGGGCAGCCCCGTCCCCGGCTCCTTCGCGGCGCCCCGGGAGCTATGAGCCATGAAGCCTCCTGGCAGCAGCGCCCTGCGGCAGCCCCTCTCCGGCCGCAGCCTCCCCGAAGCCGCCTCCTGCCTGAGGCTCCGGCCGCCGAGCCGGCTCCAACTGCTGCTGGGGCTGCTGCTCCTGTCCGGCCCCGCCTGGCCCCACTCCTGGGGGGCTGCTACAGCCACTGGTGGGTAGGAAGCTGCCCTTGGCGCTGGCAGCCGGCAGAGGGGACACGGGTGGTGTGTGTGTGTGTGAGAGACAGGTGTGTGGGTGTGCAAGAGAGATCTGACCATCTCTGTGTGTGAGAGACAGGTGTGTGGGTGTGCAAGAGCCCATCTCTGTGTGTGAGACAGGTGTGTGGGTGTGCAAGAGAGATCTGACCATCCATCATTTCACCCCCTCCACTAATCTTCAGTGCCAGTCTGTTTTCTGCATTTAATAGTAATTGTCAACGCTCCACCGATGACATTGTCATATCTCCAGCTATGGGGTGTGTATCCATATTTGTGCATTTTAAAAATACCAAGCAGTGATGGGGTAAAACACTCTTTAAATCCTGTATTCATTGTGAGGGGGAAGGATATGTATAAATTGCGTTGATGAAGCAGAGACAAAAATGTTTGGGAGGGTATTCTGTGATGTTTGGTGGAAGAATATGTCTGAAAATACAACATGTTTTTGAAGGTTTGGTTTCCTTTGAGCTCATTTAAATGAAATGGAGAATGCTGGATGTAATTGTTTTCAATATGCCATTATTATTATTACCACTATTCTATTGCTTGTTAGAATAATTGGGTGATACCTTGAAAATAATTAGAAAGGAAATGGGGATTTGAGCAGGAAGACCCTGGAATGCTGCCTGCTAGAAGTGCTCTTGGCATTCTCAAAGTTACAGAAATAGGGATATTGGCCATTATGTAAAGGGAATCGATTAACATTCAATGCACATGAGCTCGGGACTCAAGTTGTTTTAGGAATGTGGGGAGTGTTCCCAGCAGTTTCACAGATGTATGCATGGGTTCACTACAGCACAGTGTGCCTGGTGCAGCCAGCAGAGAAAAGTGTAGAGAGGACTGCATGTCCATTAAGAGATTTTTCCCCCCCTCCCTTGATGAAAGGCGTTAAAATACTTAACATCTGAGATTGCATGTGAAAATATACATGAATTTAAATAATACATGATAGCCAAAAAGGTTTAAAGTGTAAAAATAAATCAAACATACTGCATTAATGAGCAGCCTATTATTTCTGTTTAAGCGAATGATACACTGAAATACAGCAAAACTTATCTCTAGCTTCATTTTATGGAAACAGACACATTCTGCACTTCAGTTTATGGCAGGCTATCTTTCTTCTCAGCTCTGCATTGGAATGAAACTGCAGGAGGAATAGCAGGAACACTGGCAGATAAAGAGAATACATTTCTACAGAATAACAGCAGTAGCAGTAAGAATAACAACCAGAGCAATGAAATCCAGAAAGAAATCACACTGCCTTCAAGACTGGTCTATTATATCAACCGAGACTCTGAAAGCCCTTATCATATTCTGGACACTAGGGCAAGACACCAGCAGAAACACAACAAGGTAGGGACAAAAGACACTTAATGTACAGTAATAGTGTCTGTTGTGGAACTGTATTACTTTAGCGTATTTAGCAGGACACCAAGACTTCAGAGGTCATTGCGCCACTTTTTGAAGTGAAAGAACCCCCCCCCCCAATTTAGAATACATTTCCACTTTTTTTTTTTTTTTTTGAATAATTGTGGAAATTTAAAGATAGGCCTGAATTGAAATTCTAGACCCAAATCACTTATTCTGGTATTTCAGGGAAGCCGTGGAATTGGATCAGAATTCAGCAGTTTTTTGGCCTATACTGTAATCCCAATATAGATCACATTGGTCTGACTTAATCTGAATTGTGATACCGTAAGCACTAAAATATTCTTTAAAATTGTGCTAGACTACTCAAGTGGTTGTGGCCCTTGCCTTGTTTTTAAACATGAGACCATGAGCAAAGTGTTGCTAAATGAACTAAATTCTGGTTTCCTGCTAATGCATGCACAGTAACAATAATTATAAAAGTTGCCAGTTTTCAAAATCTTTAGTCAGAAACTGAACACTTTTTTATAATTAAAAACTGGAAGAAGTTACTCTAATATTTACCTTGTGCTGATACAGATTTATAAATCTGAGCTGGTCAGTAGAAATGTGCCTTAATTGATCTGTGATTTAGGAATATGGTATTGGTTTTGTGTAATGATCAGGTCTAGAAGTAAATATACTTCAAAATATCTCTTTCAGACCATTTTATATTACTTGAAAAATGCTTTTCTATTGAAAAAGAATAAAGGAATTGTACTCTTGCCCATGGATTCTGCATTAAAAAGATAACATTTTGGAAGGTGAAAAAGATTTGTGTAAGAAGCAATCAATGTCTCTGCTCTTATCATGAAAAGTTGGATCCCTGTATAGAATACTGCTATGAAACTCTGATGCATTGGTGTCCCTATTGAATTGCATTAGATTTCTATTAAGATCAAAGAAATTCACTATGCTTGATGTTATTTAAATACATGACTATGAATTTGTTAATATTTTTGACATGTAATGTGTAACATTTTCTAGCTGGAGGTAATTTTGAGCTAATTATAAATAATATCATTTGGGTCTTCTCATTTAAAATTATTCTGAGTCTCTAATTATAGTTTAATGAGGAGGGTGGTGCTTACTAGGTAATTCAGCACAGAAATACAAGATCCTGGCAGGTGCTGATGGATACTCATATGATTTCTAGCAATATTCTAGGATACTATAGAAAAGCGACTCAATTGCTGGAATTCTGTTTAGTTAGCCTCATTTTCCTACTATGCTACTTGCAGGAATGACATCACAGTATCTCACAGGACTGAAATGTCATTCTCCAAAGTGTGGATTCATGGGGTTGTCCTGTATGGGTGTGTGGGGATGTTTTGTATGGGGGAAAGGGGTTAGGGAGAGTGGAGGTAGAGGGAGAGGAAGTTTGAAGTATATCACAAAATGATAGGGAATAATATGGCATGTTTCCCAAAAGGAGTGTAGCAATATTTCATCTACACATTTCTTTGATGCTGGATTCTGAACAATTTCCATAGGTCTCTACATTATCCATTTGCCCAGCTCCTCTTTAAGAAAATTATTATATAAACAAAATTTAGTAAAGCTCTTTGTAGTTGTTGCCTATTTTTGACTTGATGTACTGCTTTTCTAGATTTCTATGGAAATATATTTCCTTTGTGTAGTTGCCCATTAGAAATTATTTTTATCTCCTTAGTATCTTCCAAATTTACTGATAAGGATGCTGTTGCTCTTTTCTCTTTGTGACTTCTTGCAAAAAAGGAAAAGTTAAAGAGGAAATTCAGGGTGGTGGAGTGTGGGGAATAAAGTGTTTGCAGGCCTGCAGAAAGGTTTGGTGGTGTAGGTCCAGGAATAATGTAGATGATCTGAGATTTGTGTGGAAATTTTGCAGGTCTTGGAGTACCCACACATCCAGCTGCTCTACCAGTCTCTCCTTATGTTACTTCTCCATGTATTTTTTTAAGGAGTTTTGATGCCATTCCCTACCTCCCTGTGCCCTAGTCTCCGCTTCATATTTATGTAGGACTGTGGCGCTCAAACTGTGGGTTGGGACCCCAAAGTGGGTTGTGATCCCATTTGAATGGGGTCGCCAGGGCTGGCATTAGACTTGCTGGGGCCTGGGGCAGAAGCTGAAGTCCAAGTTCCACCGCCCTGGGTCGAAGCCAAAGCCTGAGGACTTCAGTCCTGGGCAGCTGGGCTCAAGCTTTGGCTTCCGCTCTGAGTGGTAGAGCTCAGGTTATAGGCCCTCACCTGGCGCTAAAGCCCTTGGGCTTTGCCTCTCCACCTCGGGTGGTGGGGTTTAGGTGGGCTCAGGCTTCAATCCCCCCTTCCTGGGGTCATGTAGTAACTTTTGTTGTCAGAAGGGGGTTGTGATGCAATGAAGTTCGAGACTCCCTGGTGTAGAAACTGTTGATGGATTGGAACTCTGCAGGAGTTAATGTTGATTTTGTTAGCATTAACTGTGATGGGTATGCTCAGGGCTGAGTACTGTGTAGAGAGGCTCTCATTTCCACTCAGCTGTGCCCCCTTAACCTGACTAGCCCCACTATGCAATATTCTTACAGAGCAGTTTCTGTAAGCTTGAAGGTCAAGCAAAACATATCTTCTTGGCTCTCTTCATTGACGGGTTTTTGCCTTTTGAAGCTGAACTTCCACTGCTTTGATCCCTTTCACATAGCAAAGGGATTGACTGTGCTTTCACTGGCTTCTCCACTGTGCATTGCGTTAAGTTTAAATTGATTATCTGTACTTCCAAAATACTGACCATTCCAGTCTACTTTATATTTTGGACCTTGTCCCATGCCTCTACTCCACCAACAATTCCTCCTTCAACATTTTGTTTGTTTCCTCCTCCTGCGTATTTGTATCATGGAGGACAGCACAACAGTGCACTAAAAATGCATAATCTCCCGATCACAGTTTGCCAAGATACTATCCTTACCACATTAAATGAGTGGGTTTTTTTATCCTTTCCCAAATAGTATAATGACAAATAAGCAAGTTATATGTACCTTTGAATTTCCCACTGCATTATGGTTATGTGTCTTTGCTTTGGAAGACCTTCTGGTCAGGAATTGCCTTTTATGAATTATTGTAAAGAGGTGATCACACTGTAAGTGCTAAACAAATTAATAATTTTCAAAATCAGTCAACAAGGTGTCCTATTTTTAGGATTGATAATGTAGGTGTAAATAACAAGGGGGCAAACATGACAGCCTTTTAAAAATGTGCTATTAGTTAAGGAAAGAACTGTTTGATATTTTTATGCATTTTAATAAGATGTCTGACTGCAAATCTTGTTTTGTGAGCATTGTTTTATTGCATCTTTTATATCTAATTGGTACTGAATGGCCTAAACCTGTAAGCCCTCTGTGCAGCTGCCAGTGAGGTCAATGGGAATGAGCGCTCCCCATATGGTTGGCTGTGGGATTGGGCCTGAATGCCTCCTAAATGCTGAATCACTATGTAAAGTTTATGGATGTATTAATTTACTAGGTATAGTGAGAGAGGTGTATGTAGAAGGCGAAATAGAGAAATGCAGAAAGGTTTTTAAAATATTTGTTTTCTTTTAAAATCTCTTCCTGATGATAGTGTTTACAAGATGATTATTTTGGACAATGTATATAAATTAAAGAGATACTGTCAAGATAAAAATAATGGGTCATGTTCTCCTCCCAATTATACTGGTGTAACCCAGTTGCAATAATTGGGATCACGCTGGTGTAATTAAGATGAGAATTTGGTCCAATATCTTTAAGTCCTTACTGGTAACACTTGTGATTATACTTGTTATTTTAAAACTCTCTTGGCTGTTTTGACTTATTTGTCTAGTCAGGTTTCATTTTCTTGTTCTTTTCTATAGTGCTTGGGTTGTGAGTGCTGCTGGGGAATATCTAACAAAAAGAAAGCTCTATAACTGAAATTTAAAGTATTTTATTAACACATTTCCTATAGCTATTAAATTGTGGGGACTTAAATTATCTTTGGGGTCTAAATCATTTGTCAACATCCATTTATACAAAAAACTGTTTCATAAATACAAATGTCCTATGAACAACAACATATACTACAGTATACTAAATGTTTATGAATGGATGATTACATAAAATATAGTGAGAGATTGAGCAGATCATGAAGATTAGTAATGGAATATAGTACAGAGCTTTTAATCTGTCAATAGTACAAATAAGGCCCAGAACATTGGTGACTGTCATTACTTTCTGATACCTGTGCAGTTGTTTTATGTGTAATGTTTTCTGGTGGTTTCTTTTAATTCTTCTATTTATGTGTGGTCTTTGCATGACCATTGTTATCATGCCATCTGTGTTATCATTGTAACTTAATCCCTGACCCAAATAATTTATAATCCATTTTTTTTTTTTTTACAGTAAATGCACAATCAAGACCTGATCCTGCCTGGGGCCCTTACTTGCTACTGTAATACAAGTAGGGTGGCCAGATGTCCCAATTTTATAGGGACAGTCCTGATTTTGTTTTTGTTTTTTCTTGTATAGGCTCCTAGGAAGGTTCCCGATTTTTTTTTACACGTGCTGTCTGATCACCCTAAATACAAGTAATTAAACAGACAAACAAAAGAAACAACCTGATACATCAAGTCACGACTGAGGCACAGCCACATTGCAGTGTGGAGAATTGTGCATTCCCACTGTGTATGCTGTACGTGTTCTGTGGCTAGAGGACTTTTAGTCTCCCCTGCTGCAAGCCTGGTCGTGTACAGAAGTGCTATAGCCATTTAAAAATATTTTTAAAAATTGGAAACTTACCATACCTAATTTTATTTAAAGTAGTCTTTAGCAGATCTGATTGTCTTCTCAGGTACACAAATAGTTTGTGTATCTTTTAAATCTATTTGCCATCTACTGTATATGCATGCACAAGTATCTTACACTATTTAGGCTTTGTACCCCCTCAGTGATCTTTCTGATTATCATCAGTTCATTGAAAGGCTACCATAATTAGGTCTAAATAGTCCAAATTATCAGTAAGGCCTCCCAATCTTTTTCTTTTTTTCTTTTCTGATCTTCCACATTTTTCTCTGATCCTAGAGACAGTGGGTTTCTGTCTATCTTTTTGGGTAGATGAAAGCTTGAATTTCTAAGTTATAGACAGTGCAGCGCTGAATGTCTAATCTGTATTTCTCCTTCAGCAGCAAGTAGAATATTCTAAAACACTTTGGTGCCCGAATTCTTCTTTGTGATTTTTCAGGAATAAAATAGATTGCTAGCCTGATGAATTTCTCAGCCATGGAGCCAAATATATATTAAAAGATGTTCTTGGTTGGGATAATAGCACACCTGTACTGCATTATAGTGTATTTAGATTTACCTTCACCTTTTGGTATTATCCCAGAAAGATGGATGCAAGTGTAATGTTTTAAAATATTCCTATTTAATTTGTAAGAAAATCAAATTTTCCTGGGGAGGGAGTATTTAGAAGAGGAGATTAAGATTCAGTACTTTTGCTTCTGTTCTCCCCGTGCCACTGAGGGATGTCTTCACTAGCCACCATATCGGTGGGCAGTGATCAATCTACCGGGGATCGATTTATTGCATCTACTGTAGATGTGATAAATTGATCCCTGAGTGTGCCCGCCGTCGACTCCAAAACTCCACCTCTGCAAGAGATGGAAGCAGAGTTGATGGGGGAGCTGAAGTTGCATATCTTAGGTCGACTCTCCCCCCCCGCAGTGTAGCCCAGGCCTGAGTGACCTTGAGATGCATGTACTTCAATTTCTTTATCTATAAATTGAGCATAATTCTTTCTTTCCTTAGAGGGGTATTATGAAGTTTATTAATGTGGAGTGCTTTGAGATCATAGGGTGAAAGGCAGCATAAAAGTTCTTATTATTGTTGCCCTTATTCTCCTTTTCCCTCACTATTATTTACTTTATTTGTTGCATCATATTAAGTTAGGGTACTATAGAGAACCCTTCACTCATAATAGTGAGAAGTTAATCACACAAGTAGTTCAGTTAAAGTTACTAGGACTACAGGCGAGTCGAATCTTAGGCGCATTGAACATGCACGAATTCAGCTTTGCGTGGTCAGCAAAAACAGAAAAAAAAAAGAAAGAAAAATAACAATTTAAAAACTGTATCTGTAGTGCGGGCTATTTCGCCTGCCATTCAACTCAATGAGTTTTGACTATACAGTAAAACCTCCATTTAACGGACTAATTCGGGTGAGGGGGTGTCGTTAAATCAAAAAGTCCATTATTTAATAATTAAAAAAAAATGAGCTGTCCGAGCAGCAGCCCGCCTGCCGCAGGGTCGGGACGACAGCTCTCCAGCCCGCCCGCTGGCGGGACCCGGGCGGGAGCTGGCAGCCCACCCGCTGGTGGGACCCGGGCGGGAGCCGGGAGCCGGCAGCCAGCCCGCACGGGTCCCAGCTCCCGGGACCCGCCAGCCAGCCCGCCCACTGTCGTGACCCGGGTGGCAGCCGGGAGCCGGCAGCCAGTCCGCCAGAAATGGATCAGGAATGCATCAGACTTGCTCAGAAATTTTGTCCGTTGCATCCGAAGTCCGTTAAATCGAGGGTTTACTGTATGTGGTTTTCGCTTTATGCGCTAACCACGGAACGGAACCCCCGCTTTAAGATGAGACTCGCCTGTACTTTTGTATAAGGGGGCATTTACCATCTCGGACTTAAATTTATAAATCATTCTTCAGGGATTGCATGTTTGCATAGCACCAGGCATCCTGGGGCCCTGACACTAATTTAGTCTTTGGGCACCTTGTCAATACAGATGGACAGTAATTTCCCATGCATCATTATATAAAACATTACGATTAGTAAGAAGATGCTGGGTACAGAAGATTAACTTGTATATGAATGGTAAGCAGGAGCAGATAAAACACTAAGGAAGCAAGTCTTCATGCATATTAAATGAGTTCCAGTTGAAATATCTCCTCAGAAATCGTTTGGAAGACTGCTCCTCAGAAGAGACTATGTAGTATCTTATGGCGAGACAATACTATGTCTCTGTTTTCTACTTGTGTAGTTAGGCCTGCTGCTCTTCACTCCTGATATGTCAATTAAATCTTTCCCTAATTTACCTGCCATTGGATTGAAAATAATCTTGTACATTATAAACACTATTCAAAACAAAACAAACAGAAAAGATTAGGTTGCAGTGCCTTTCAAGAATATGAGGTATGTGTTTAAAAAAAAATGTTTCCCAAACAAGCCCAAATCCTCAAATATTAGAGTTAAGGTTGCCCTTCTCAAATACAGCATTCATCCTGAGTTTTAAAACAGAGTTTTATAACTTGTTTCATACATGCTTTACTGCACTAACGAAGGAGTTTTGGATTTTTTTGTAATATAAGTGCCCTAATTAATTTAATGATCTATCAAGTAAAGTTTGTTTGTAATATGTAAATTTGTAAGCTTTACATGTATGGCACTTGGCCTGGTTTACATTACAAACTTGTGTCATTATAACTTTGTTGTTCAGGGGTGTAGAAAATCCACACCCCTAGAGACGCAGCTATATTGACCGAACTCCTGGTGTAGACAGTGCTGTGTTGACGGGAGGGCTTCTACTGTCGACATAGCTACCAGATCTCGGGAAGGTAGAGTACTTAATGCTGATGGGAAGAGCTCTCTTGTTGGCGTAGGTATCACCTTCAACAAGTGCTACAGCTGTACTGTTGCAGCACTCTAAATGTAGACAAGCCCTTGGAGAATTTGGCTGGCACATGGTAGTGCCTGATTATGAGAAATACTGAGAACCACCTGCAAAGTACTGAGCACTCTTAACACTTTGCATGATTAGGACCTTAATGATCCTCTGACATTACACCCCATATTGTTCATAGAAATATGGTTATGATATGCATATGTCATAACTAAGATATATTTTATGCAAGATGGCTCATGTAAGGTATCATTGGAAGGTTATGATTTACTGAGTGTGATTATCCAATTTGTATGTGTGTATTATTTCTGTGTCCAAAGTTAGGAATATTGACTGTGTAACAATTACAATTGTGTGTGTATTTGCGAGATGCCCACCAGACAACCAGCTATCAGAGCCTTGATGGGCCGTTAGGAAGAAATAATAAGACTGAAGATACTAATCTCTTTCCTTCTGAGAGGCATCCTGGGATGTAGATGTGACACTGGCAGGTTAGGTGATAAGATTACCTGATATAAAATACCATCTTGAACCGTGCTGTTACTTTTCCTCTGTAGGTGTATGGGGATCAAACAGAGGTTTCTCGCCTTAGGAAAAATCCTTCTTAAGCCTGGGGAGGGGTTTAATCTATACCAGCCCATTGGAGCAGTGGTTCTCAAATTTTTATGTTCCGCGACCCATTTTCCCCATGCTGACTCCTGTCGCGGCCCAAGGGTATGTCTGCTGAAGTGCCGCCGAATTGAACTCGTCCCGTTTTGGCGGCATTTCGGCGGACTCTCAGCGTTCCTGTCTGTGTCTGCCGAAATGCTGCCAACACCAGAAGCTTTAACTTCCATGGCTTTTCGGTTGACACAATCCCGCGCTTTGGGCTGTCGCCAAAATGCCACCAAATGCATTGGCAGCTCGTGACCCCCCTGGAATTGCCCCATGACCCCAAGGGGGGGTCATGACCCCCGGTTTGAGAACCACTGCATTAGAGTAATCCGCTGGCTGGCTGCAAAACATTTTGTTTACGTTGACTACTTTTTGCAGACACGGCCCCCTGCCCCTCCCAGTGGCCATGGTTTGCCATTCCCAGCCCATGGGAGTTGTGGGAAGCAGTGGCCAGCAAGTTCCTGCAGCCCGCACCGCTTCTCGCAGCTCCCATTGGCCGGGAACAGTGACTGATGGCCACTGGAAGGTGAGGGGGGCAGTCAACGTAAACAAATTGTCTCGTGACCTGCATGCGAATTACCCTGATAGGCCACGTGCCGAAGGTTGCCAACTCCAGTCTAGACTCTCCTCCATTGCCTACCCAAGAAGGACTGCTGAAAGTACCTGAAGGGAAAAAGCTACTAACCTGAAGGGAAAGGTAGGGGTGAGTACAGACTTACCAGGAATCCAGTTTGTAAGATGAAGTAACTGGAACTCTGAGCTACAGAAACTCTGCATCCTGCCTAATTCAGCATTTAGGATGAGAAATCACATTTTGTAACCTGTTTCTTTAGTGAATCAAGTTTAGTTTGCATGTTTTGTTTTATTTGCTTAGTAATCTGCTTTGTTCTGTTTGCTATCCTTTATATTCACTTAAAATATACCTTTTTATAGTTAATACATTTGTTTTGTTATTAAACCCAGTTTGTGCAGTTTTAGCTGGGGTGTGTGTGCAAGAAGTTGTGCATATCTCTCTTCACATTGAAGGACCGTGTGAACTTTTATGAGCTTGTGCTATGTAGATCTTTCTATACAGCGCAAGACAGTGTTATTTTGGGTTTATTCTCCAGGGGGAGTGCACATGAGTGCTGGGTGAATGCTCTCACACAGAACTGACTTCAGTCTGTGTTTGCAGTTGGGTGTGGGCCCCGTTCCTGTGTGTGTGTGTGTGTGCGCGCTGCAAGAGGCTGGAGAGCCTAATTCAGCAAAACAGAGAGAGAGTCGAGGTTGGTCGTGCGAGAGGTGGGGCTCAGTGAAACCCCAATACATCAGGTGGCATCCCAAAGGGGGTGTGTGTCTAACCTGTCACAGATCTCCTAGATACTATGTATCTAAACACAGTTTGTAATATTATTTTATGTGTATGTTGACTTCTAGGCGAGACGTGATAAATCGATCCCCAAAAGATCGATCTCTACCCACCGATCCAGCGTGTAGTGTAAACCTGTCCCAAGAGAGTAAAAGCTGCAGTGATAACAGAGAAACATATAAAACTTAAAAAATAGTCCACTTGTGAGGCATGTAGGAAGTTCTCACACAGATGTCATCAGCTTTTGCAGAATCGAAGCTTTTAGTTTAAAAAATATTAAATTTCTAGCTCTTATGTTTGGGAAAAAAACCTTACAAGTGCGAATTAAGGACAGTTGCTTTCTTCCTTGTTCTCTAGAGAGAGAAGGGCTATGTCGTGAGTCACAGTGAGCCTCTGAGGCTAGCGAAATCAGAGCTTTGTCACTATGTATAAAACCAAAAGGTGCCTGTCTGGGTTTTTTAAGTGCAATCCCTCACCTATGTCAGTGAACAAGTAGACTGTGGAGTGGATACCATTGCTACAAAGGTTGCACCCAACTGAAGATGCCACTGTTTTCTTCTGTACTTAATACCTTGATCAGTCTCAATCATTTGGGAACTGAAGGTAAAGATACATCCCATGACAACAGCTAAAGTCCCATAGTTTTCCTCAGGGCTGTTTTATCAAGATTGTGTCTTCTGGTTTAAGCTTGGATAGAATTTAGGCTGCACTCAGGGTATGTCTACACTGGCAGAGTTACAGCGCTACTCAGAGAGCACTGAAGGGAAACCGCTGTTGTGTGTTCACACTGTCAGCTGCCTGTGCAATAGCAAGTTCACTTGCGGCACTTGCAGTGGTATTCGGAGTGGTGCACTTGGGCAGTATCCCACACAGCAACTCTTCCTTTTCTGTCACTAAAAGTTGAGGGAAGACTGAGGGGCCAAGGGGCATCCTGGGTCCTGTTCCAATGCCCCATGATGCATTGCTTGTATCCCAGCAATCCCTATGTTTCCATCTGCATTTGGCACCATCTTCCAACTGTTTGTGTACTGCGCGCTCTGCTCTGCCTCTTTGGTCTGCAGAAATGGATGTTGACCAATATGCTGCTCGCTCTCACTAACACTTCACAAGTGGCAGTAGAGTTATTCCTTAAACTACAAAAGCAAGAGGAGTTCGACATTGATCTCGCCACACATAATAGCTATGACATGAGATTGCTTGTGGCATTTGTGGAAGTGCTGACCACAGTGGAACGCCGCTTTTGGGCTCAGCAAACAAGTATGGAGTATTGGGATCAAAGCGTCTATGCACGTCTGGGATGACAATCAGTGGCTGCAGGACTTTTGGCTGAGGAAAGCCGCATTCATGAGATTGTGTCATGAGCTTGCCCCAGCCCTGGGGCGCAAGAACATGAGAACAAGAGCTGCCCTGTCATTGGAGATGCGCATGGAGATTGCACTGTGGAAGCTGGCGACTCCGACCAATTGGTAGCAGTCTGCTAACCAGTTCAGAGTGGGAAAGTCGACCTCTGGAGTAGTGTTGATGGAAGTGTGCAGGGCCATTAATCGTATCCTGCTCCCAAAACACATGGCTCTGAGCAACGTGCGTGACGTGAATGGCTTTGCACAAATGGACTTTCCTAACTGTGGGGAGGGGGAGGGCAATAGATGGCATCCATATTTCAATCTTGGCACCAGACCACCTAGCTATCGAGTACATTAATCAGAAAGGGTATTTCTCTATGATTCTCCAGGCACTTATTGATCACCGAAGGCATTTCACAAACATTAATGCAGGCTGGTCCGGAAAGGTGCATGACACACGCATCTTTCAGAACACCAGACTATTCAGGAAGCTGCAAGCAGGGACTTTCTTACTGGACCAGAAGATCGCTGCAGGGGAAGTCAAAATGCCCATTGTGATCCTGGGAGATCCTGTGTAGTGAGTGGCTGCCCCACTCCTGATGAACAGGGTTTAAAAGCAGCCCTGGAGAGGGCTGAGGGTGTGATAGGCTCATTGGGGAAGCAGCCACAGCTGCGGCCACGCCCCAATCAGGCCACAGGTGGCCCTATGGGGGGGGGGGGCAAGAGCTGAGAGCGTCTCTTTCCAGTCCTGGAGGGAGAGTGCCTAGCTGCTGGGGAACATGTAGTACCTGAAACTGGAGCAGAATCTGGATAACCAATAGGACTCCGTGATAAGGTTTAGCCACCACCACCACCACCACCACCACCACAAACTTCCCTGGAGCATATTTTACAACAGGTGTAAAGGCACTAGCAATCTCTAGCACGGGGGTGGGCAAACGTTTTGGCCCGAGGGCCACATTGGCATTGCAAAACTGTATGGAGGGCTGGGTGGGGAAGGCTGTGCCTCCCCAATCAGCCTGGCCCCCATCCCCATTTGCCCCTCCCACTTCTTGCCCCCTGACTGTCCCCGTCAGAACCTCCAACCTATCGAACCCCCTTCTCCTTGTCCCCTGACTGCCCCAACCCCTAGCCAACGCCCCCCGCTCCCTGTTTGCCTCCCCCAGAACCTCCACACCAGCCAACTCCACCCTGTCCCCTGACTGCCCCCCAGGACCTGCTGCCAACCCCTTATCCAACCCCCCACCCTCTTACCATGCATCTCAGAGCAGCAGGAGCTTGCAGCCTTGCCACCCAGCCAGAGCCAGCCATACCACCCGTGCTGCCTGGCAGGAGCAGAGGGCCAGAGCGCTGGCGGCGCAGCATGCTGAGGCTACATGGAAAGGGGGACAGCGGGGAAGGGCACGGGGGGCTAGCCTCCCTGGTTGGGAACTCGGGCCAGGCAGGAAGGTCCTGCGGCCTGTAGTTTGCCCACTTCTGCTCTAGCATGTAAGGGGACTCCCATCTGTGTCTTCACTGTTTCCAGTAAGAAACAGTAGATTGCAGTTGTCTAAAGCTTAAATTCCAAGACCCTGTAATTATTTTGTGAGCCTATGATCAAATGTTCTCTCCCTGTTTTTGTATATTGGGCCAAGCATCTAAAAGCCATCTAGAACAATGCGCTAAGGGTTTCTAATCATTTGCACCTAAATGAACTATCAGCACATCCTGACCATAGCTGCCAGCGTCTGCCACAAGGACTCCAGATTTAGAAATAGCATAAAATGTATAGGGATATGGTCAATATATTATTTAGATCCTTAAAAGCATGTTCCTGTGCCATAACCCAGATTCACAGAGCAGTTCATAACAAGCTTGGCCTTTTGAGGATGTTAGATATGAATTTGCTCCATAGCTGTATCACTCCGAGAAACTGTATAGGTTCTGAATTATTTTAGGTGGTAGCATTCCGGTTGACTCCGGAACTCTGCTGCGCCAATGGGGGAGCAGCAGCAGTTGACTCAGCGCCATGAAGACGCTGAGGTAAGTCAACCTGAATAAGTCCACTTCAGCTACGCTATTCACTTAGCTGAAGTTGCATATGTTAGGTCAATTTCCGCCCCCCCCCCCCCCCAGCGTAGACCAGGGTTTATTGAGACTCTGAACCAGTTCTGTGATCTAACTTAAAGAACTAAGGGGTGTTTTTGCCCTAGTATATCGGGTACCCTTTCCTCCTCTGTGAATTGAGGTTCTGAAAATGCTCCTGAATCAAGTTATACTACATGGAAATAGTGACTGTTGTCTGCATTTTTTTAAGGATTGTGGAGCAACGTAAAGAGTGAGCAGGACATGTGCCTGGGTAAGATAAAAGTGTTCGCTTTCTTTGCTCTGTGGAGCTAACATTCATCAAAATGACACTGTGGTCTGCTAATAAGTGATTTTCCAACTTGTGACTGAAGCAGATAATTAGGATTGTTCTTCATTGATCGCCTGTATGTTGTAAGCATGTATGCTTGAGCCGGCTGTGACAGAAATATTGTATACACTGTTTAGTTATGAAATGCATTAATTGTTAAGAATGGGGAAAGATTATATTTTAACTTCGTGCTTATAGGACCCTTGCGAATATTAACTCCATCTGGAGGTACCAATTAATATATAGTAAATTTAGAATATTAGTTGATGAATATATACAGAGTCAGAGTCAGAGACCAGGGTAGAGGTGGTGCAACAAATGGCATAGATTTCCTACATCACATGGAGTTGATAAAAATGTACACCAGCACTATAAAGGAAACTAAGAAAACTTAACTCCTTCTATAGTGGCCAACAAGTCCTGGTTGACAGAAGTTGGTCCAATAAAAGATACTAACTTACTCACCTTGTCTCTCATATCCTGAGATCAACATGGCTACAGCAACAAGAAAACAGCTATTCACACAATACTTAACTGTTTATTCTTATATTAGCGTAAGGTTTTAGTGCTAATTTATAAAATAAACCTGTTCTATGTTTTTTGGTTTTTCTCTACTTTCTGTGGACATGTGTATCTAGGAAGGATCTCTTCATATGTTATAGTATAAATCTCTTGAGTGTTCTGTGAATCAGCAGAGAAATGCATTGGTGCATTGACCTGATTTCTTGATAGAGAGATGCTGATTCATTTGCACTCAGTTGAGAAGTGTACTGTGCTTCTGCAGTGTCTTAATCCCACTCATTTGAGATGCTTCCCATGCTAGGGCCTACAAATTCCAGTTCAACCATAGATAATTTAATTACAAGGTTTCAGTAGATTTTACTAATGCACTAACATTACTCTGAGGTCTTTTATCACTTGCACTGTTTCTCAATAAATAGTGTGTGTGTTAAATTATTTTAATTTCAATTGAAGTCAGATATTTTCAGATTATAATCAAGATACTTAAAAGTAATGGAGGATTTGATTCTAAAATGCCATTTGACTTCTGTAGTGTCAGATTAGAAAACATACTTATTGTAGTTTGTTTTGGATATGTAACACTTCTAAAGACGGGTTAATTCCCATATGTCCTTCATAAAAACACGTTTGGGCAAGATGTTCAACAAATTAGCTTATTTTGTTGAAGTTTTAATGAAGTTTTATGTTTTATTATGTCGTATACTATGCATTGGTATTATAAAGCGCAATGTAGAAATAGTCAAAATTGATTTGACCATTTGCAGAGCACTGCTAACTTGTTTAAAATCACATATTTTTATGCAGTCTGCCATCAGACTCCTGTCTATTGTTCAGAGTCCTTTCTATTGACTCCAGTGACAAAAATAAGTTTTCACTCCTGTTAGCCTGGCAAAACCAACACAACTGAGGGCGAGAGTTGGATTCTGTTTCTTTTTGTTCAACATCAGAGCTGTTTGCTAAGTTCCAATCAGTTTACCAACAGTTACATCTGTGCAAATCCATTAAAGGCAACATAAACCAGGGAAAGACAATCTAGATGGAGCTATTAGAAGGTGGGTACATAATTGGTTGGAAAGCCGTTCCCAGAGAGTAGTTAAATGGTTCACAGTCAAGCTGGAAGGGCATGTTGAGTGGGGTCCTACAGGGATCCGTTCTGGATACAGTTCTGTTCAATATATTCATCAGTGGTTTAGATAATGACATAGAGCATAGACTTATAAAGTTTGCAGATAATACCAAACTGGGAGTGGTTGCAAGTGCTCTGGAGGATAGGGTTAAAATTCAAAATGATCTGGACAAACTGGAAAAATTATTTGAAGTAAATGGGATGAAATTCAATAAGGACAAATGTGAAGTACTCCACTTAAGAAGGAACAACCAGTTCCACACATACAAAACGGGAAATGACTGCCTAGGGGGTCATAGTGGATCACAAGCTAAATATGAGTCAACTGTGTAACACTATTACCAAAAAAGCAAACATTATTCTGGAGTGTATTAGCAGGCGTGTGGTAAGCAAGACACGAGAACTAATTCTTCCACTCTACTCCATGCTGATTAGGCCTTAACTGGAGTATTGTTCAGTTTTGGGTGCCACATTTCAGGAACAATGTGAACAAATTAATGAAATTCCAGACAAGAGCAACAAAAATGATTAAAGGTCAAGAAAATATGACCTATGAGGGAAGATTGAAAAAATTGGGTTTGTTTGGTCTGGAGAAGAGAAGACTGAGAGGGAATATAACAGTTTTCAAGTACATAAAAGGTTGTTACAAGGAGGAGGGGAAACAATTTTCTCCTTAACCTCAGAGGATAGGACAAGAAGGAATGGGCTTAAATTGCAGCAAGTGAACACTAGAACCATAATTTAGAGCTGAATTATTTCCTTGGTTACACAAACTTCCACTGGCTTTAACGAGAGTTAAAATCAATGGGAGTTAAACTGAAGTCAATGGAGCTACTCACACTGCATAAAGCTAAACATGTTCCTAAGTCTTTGAAGCATCAAGGGCCTTGGTTACTAAAGTCGGCAGAAATATTCTCCAATTGAAAGTTAGCAGTCAGATTCTCAGCATGGAAGAACTACTTCCCATATCCACTGAAAAATCCAGTTGTCCATTTAAAAAAATGTATTTTAAGATTATATAACTCAAAAGCAGTTTGTTTATAAACTAAAACTAAATTTTAAAAAAGCCTAATTATCTCTCTGATACATGCATACACACCTTTCTTTCCCCCATCTAAGCATTTATAATGATTTTAGCACATACAGTAATCATTAGATTTTTTTAATTTAAAAAAATCCACTTTTTTAATATGGGTCAAGAAACTGACTTTTCACAATAGCAAACTCAGGAGATTTGCCCAAATAAGGAATGCAACATCTACCTCTTACATGTTCGACAAGGCCTATTACTAAAAATCTGAATTTCTAAAAGCAGCAAACTTAGTGTTGAAATCCATTTCTAACTGATACACAGTAGGAGAGTTAAAGAAATTGTTAATATTGACCAGTTAAATAATGTGTATACTTACGCAAAAAATCTATTCTTTTAAAAATGTCTGGTTCTATCAGATGGATAAACTTGGTTATTTAATATATTGGCCTGTAAAGGAAGTAATATAGTTTTTAAACTTTTATTAGCTTTTTAACAATTAAAATTATAAAAATGTTATGAAATTCATACAACAGAATTATTGTTAAATAATCCTAAAATACTATGATGGATTAAAATAAGTAAATGAATGTATAATACCGACATGTGGCACGAACCAGCAAAAGTCAAGTTATCTGAGTTTACAATCACAAAATGTCCTTAACTCCTACTGTGTTTTTTTTTTCTTCAGGATACAGAAAAAACTCATACCACTTTTTTTCAGTGAGTGAACTGAATTTCAGTGAAACCTTAATATTGTTTTAATATAATAATTATGGCTTAAAATATGTGATTTTTACAAAACCTCAGTGACTTCTTGAAAATTCCAATAATTCAGCCTGGGTGGCGGGGTCTCGGACTTAGGCTTCAATAAATCCAAGATTTATAATAATGTATTTACTTACAGTATTTTAGTCTGTGAATTTAGAACATGTAGAGGGAGGAGAGAGAAACTTGGAGATTCTGGTGCATAAAAGAAACTGCAACCCTATCCCATAACCACTCCTGGTGCAATGAATCTCTATCATGATGATTAACAATATTCTGTCCTAGCAGAGCAATGGGGGAGGACTCTTCTCTTCATATAGTTTTATTTCGGAGCCAGCAAAAATGAAAAAGAATCTAACCCTTCCTTCTTGAGCTAGCTCCACTGCATTTGATTGGAAGCACTATGCTGCAGGAAAGCTTAGTGTAATATTGCAGCTTTGCAGCTAGAGAGTAGGCTTTGTCATCATAACAAGCACTTGTGCTGAGGAAGCAAACTGTTTCCTTTTATAAGTAGATGCGTACAACAAGAATATAAGTTTCACATACTTTCATACATGTACACAGTCACATATATCTCCTGTGTATTAAGTATGTGCATGTACAAAGACTGCACAAGTAATACGTGCACTTTTTCTTATGCATAGAAAAGGAAACATCTGAAGGGTGTGCATATAAACAGTGTTACACACATTCCAGGAAGATCATTTCTTATTTTGACATATGCTGTCTGTGACTTGTTTGTATAAGAGAAAACAAATTTCAAATCATATTTTAGCACTATAAATCACTGGAAATGTTAGTGACCCACAGTATAGGGATTAATGCATTTATTTAAAAGGAAACAATATCAACAGTGTTTAACATTCTTCAGAAATATTCCCCCTCCCATGAATGAGGCACATTACATAAAATCGTAATAGCTCAAGCACAAAGTAATAAAACCGTTTATGCTAACTTGTTATAAATAATATAAATCAGTTGCCAGGGTGAAATACTATTTTAGTCTTCACTAATTAGGGTGACCTACTCGATGACTCATTGCTGGCACACATGAGTGATGAGATTAGACTAACACACAAATGTAGTACAGTAGACTCTCGATTATCCAGGAGTGGATTAACCAGGATGTGGATTAACCAGGATGTCAAAAAAAATACGCCCAACTCACAGGGCCGGCTCTGGCTTTGCTGCTGCCCCAAACGCGCACACAAAAAACCCCTACCAGGGCGCAGGACAGCCAGTGAACCAACACCCCCTCCCCCCGGTGCACAATGGCTGGTGACTCAACCCCCACTCCCCATATTTCCTATGGATGGTGATTATCCAGGATTTTATTAACCAGAATTATTTTTTTCCCTATCATCCTGGATAATCGAGAGTCTACTGTATGTTTATTTCATCCCAGGATTGTTCGTTATGATATCTCCGTAGTTAAGATTGAGCTAGGATTTTTGCTTTTGACAGGCAAATCTCGCTGAAGCTGTGAATAGCTGTATATAAATCTTGGTTAGGCATTAACTCTTTACCATAACACAAGCAATAAAGAATAATTGTACGTTTGTGAATGTATATAATTATTATAGAGGCATCAATCCCAAATCCATTGTTATGGGTGAGTTTTATTTTGGCTCTCTGGATTGTATGAAAAATACAATATATCTTTCTCAACTCACAACATTTATTCTTTGAGTGCAGACTGGCTTTTTTGAAAATGTACAGGTAAATTTATTAATTTGAGTGAAAATTCATTATAAACTAGGGCTTAAGAAATGTATTGTCAGTCTGTTCTTTATCCTGAATGATCTTAACAGTGGAATAACACAAGCTCATTAAACTTTCCACATAGTCAAAATTAATTTAAAATTTGTGCATGGGCTGCATTTGAAGAATATATATATTTTAATGATGCTAAGTTATTAGTAATTGTATCTAAACATTATGATTATATTGTTTATGGACAGGCGCAGGTAACTCTTAGTGGACCATTGTGACTTCATAGATAGCTCAACCAGTTGACACCCTTTTCCTACAGTTAATTTGCATGCAGTGTTTCCTTTGGTTATAATGATAAGGAAGATAGGACATGTGTCTAAAGTTCTGTCACTGGTCTTTAAAGTTTCCCTGGCTGCATGTTATCTATTAGGCTTGGTCTGAACTACAGAGTTAGGTCGACATAAGGCAGCTTATGTCGACCTAACTTTGTCAGTGTCTCCACTACAGCTTTGCTCCCTCTGATGTAAGTGCTCTACTACACTGATGGTATAACTCCGTGAGAGGTGTTAGGCTTATGTTGTTGTAGTCCGAGTGACTCAGTGTCCATGTAGACACTATGGGCTTGGTTACACTGGCACTTTATACCGCAATAAAGCCTTCCAGAGAGCTACCTTACTACTCGTCCACACTGGCAGGGCACGTAGAGTACTATTAGTTCGCAGTTGTAGCAGTGCTGGTACTTCTCCTTGCCAGAGGATTAACAGCTGTTGCATATTGGCTGATACGCTTTAGCTCCAGTGTAAATGGGTAGTAACAATACTGCGCTATGAGTGATCTCTGGAAACGCCCCCTAATCTACTTAAGTCAATTGACCTCTCTTCCCTTTGTTTTGAACTTGGCTGGAGGAATGCGGAAGTACGTTTTCAGAGCTTATCTGTAACTGGGCAACTCAACAAAGTAAATGTTTACCGAGTGAGTGAGTGAGAAGCCGAAGAGTAGGAGGATCTGCATTTAAAAGACAGCATGCTGACACACACTCAGCATTCCAAATATCTGCTCGCTCTCTCCCTCCACAGACATACAACACACTCCCCCCCCACCTCCCTCGTTTGAAAAGCACGTTGCAACGAGCTGAATGCTGGGGTAGCT
This sequence comes from Sternotherus odoratus, assembly GCA_032164245.1. Taxonomy (NCBI): domain Eukaryota; kingdom Metazoa; phylum Chordata; order Testudines; family Kinosternidae; genus Sternotherus; species Sternotherus odoratus. The sequence goes on along the minus strand of JAVMKO010000011.1, from coordinate 13,164,309 downwards.
GCCCATAATGCACCACTCCCAGTGCCGCTGCAAGTGCTGCAGATGTGGCCATGCCAGTGCGGTTGCGGCTTTCAGTGTGGACACGCTGGAGCGCTTTCCCTGGAGCTGTATCCAAAGGCAGGTTTAACCAAAGGGGCTAAAAAGCTGCAAGTGTAACCAAGCCCTGTGTTACTTACATCTGCTGTTTGGCTAAAATTCTTGTCAGTTTCACAGCTCCAGCAGTTCCCTGCTGTGAACCTTGGCTCACAGCTTGGGCTGTCACCCTGCAGTTGGTGGGGGGCTCCCACCCACCCACTCCTAGTGGGCTGCTGCCTGGGCTTTCGTCTACCTACTGGAAGCCCTGCTTGCTCCCAGCTGGGCTGCTTTCTGGGCTCCCTGCTCCAAGCCTGGCTGCCAGGCTCTGAGAGCCAGGGCTTCCGGCTCCCAGTGGAGATCCCAGAGCTGTCAGAAAGTGGCTGAGTCAATTTTACCGCTGGTTGTCTCTATGCTGTGGGCCTCTGCCTGGGGCTGTCACACGACGACAGATTGGGTACTCCAGCTTTGAATTTAGCATGGCTGTCAGTGCCCCACAATGCCCCACTTCAATCAGTGCAAGTGCTCCTGGTGGAGATGTTCTCCACTGATGGAAGAAGGATAGTGTGGACACCAACTGCCGATTGAATTACTGCGGTGATTCTAGGTTGACCTCAATTAAGTTGACCTAATTTTGTAGTGTAGACAATGCCTAAAATATGAGTGTTTGAAAAGCTCCTCAAGGCACTGTTGTCTCAGCTCTACAGCACACCAGGACCGCACTGTTGGGGGAAGAAGGGAAGAAACAGGGGGTCCTTAAAGTGCAAAGACATTTGAATGAAGGATATTGGTTCTTTTATTGTTTTTAATGTTTTCTCTGTAATACTTTAAATATAAATGTGCACGCTTAGAAGGGGTCGTATAGTGACTTAAAACTTCAGACAATATGCTGGTTGTAGCCTTCAGAGAGAAGGGAAAGTGCAGGCACTGGCCTTTCGGGCTTGCTGGGAGTATAAATCCAGGGAGCTAAGCAGCCTTAAAGCTTCCAGTCAGGAGTGAGTGAGATGTGGGTCTCTGCCTGAGAAAGGTGACCGGTGGAAGCTGGAAACCTTTAAGTAGATGCTCTCAAAAAACCATGGAAGGTGAATACAGATGCAGTTACCCTGAAATTGTGACAAGCTAAGTTCCCTCTAAGCTGCGTGGCCGTACAGCTGCCCCTTAAGCCCCACGCAGAGGCTCAGGGCTACGTCGGGGGAGGTGTTCCTCCCTGCCAGCCCCAGAGTGGACCGGCCTCCGCCAGGGGAGAGGGTGCTCTCTGCGCCCAGCCCCAGAGCAGATCTGCCTCGGCCAAGGGAGAGGAGCCACGCCCTCGACCCAGCCCCAATGTGGACTTGCTATGGCCAGGATCGGAGCCCCTCCGTCTACCTGGCTCAGGCCTGGCGGAGCTGCCAGGAAGAGGAGCCCCTCCCTCGGGCTGGCCCAGCCCAGCCAGAGCTGCCGTGGCCGGGAAGAGGTGCCTCTCCCCCAGCCCCAAGCTGCTGCAGCAAGAGAGGGCTTGGGGGAGTTATCTCTTCCCACTGCAGCCCCGGGGCAGCCTGCATCCCGAACCTCTCATCTCTGGCCCCACCCCAGAGCCATCACCCTGTGCACTCCAATCCTCTGCCCCAGTTCTGAGCCCCCTCCCACACTCCAAACTCCTCATTCCCAGACCCACTTCAGAGCCTGTGCCCCCAGCCAGAGTCCTCATCCCCCCCACATCTCAACCCTCTGCCCCCAGCCCTCTCCAACACTCTGAACCCCTTGTCCCTGGCCCCATGAATTTTATGTGCACCAATCTGAAGGTGACGTGTCACACATCACCTCCATGTTGGTGCTAATTCCACACATGGACGTAAAAAGTTAGAGGGAACACTGGTGACACGTATATGTGATAATCTTTTATTAAACAAAATTTTGGATAGTCTGTTGTGACCCTGGTTTTCCAGCTAATGTATGAATATGCTGTGATCTTGTCAGTCCTGCTTAGAACAATGTTGAGATTTGACTTGATAATTCAGGTTAGAGAATTGAGGCCATTCTGGTTTTGGCAGGTAGGTCTAATTTAAAGTTAAAGCTGAAATTTAAAGCTCCAGATATGGGACTAGCTATTGAATGAATGTTAAGAATTGTTGATCTCGTAACCACTAGCATAGATACAGCCGCAAATGCAAAGCCTTAAAGGGAATTATTTTGAAGGAGTCCTGCATTCTGTATAATATGAGCTTTGCCATAATTTTGTGTTGACATGCTTGCATCACAATGGCCTTAAATTATAATTATTCATACTTTTTTAGAATAAGTGAGTGTTATGAGGTGATTACAATTAGAACACTGTATATATACTGTAGTAGGTACTTGTATGCCTTCATTATACAGATCCAAATAATGGCATACAAAAATATACAGACATTTCTATGGGAATCCTAAATAAGTTATTTCGTACTGTACAATTTACTATAATAAAAACCACAAACCTTGATGACTGATTTGACTTGCTTTAAACATATAGGAAAAGTAAAGGTTCTTCTTTTTTCATGTCTGCAGGCTGTGCATCTGGCCCAGGCAAGTTTCCAGATTGAGGCCTTTGGCTCCAAATTCATCCTTGACCTCACACTGAATAAGTAAGTGTATGATTGTGGGTTTCTTTGTTTCCTGCTCTTTGTGGCTGTCTCTTTGGAAATAAATAGAGCAATTTCTGAAGGAGAGAGCAGTAGGTAGGGCAGGTGGAATCCTGTGAGCTTTGGGAAACTACAAATGCATTGATATACTAAAACATTCATGAAAGTCTGAAAGCTTGTCTAAGCTTGGTATGTAAATATAGCTTTCTTTAAGAAAGGATATGTTCCTATTCATCAGTGCTGGAATACATTTGTATGTGAAGAGGAAAAGTAGAAATATAAATTTAGTTTGGGTCCTCAGGAACATAGGCGTCGACTTCTTCTGTTCCCGGAGGGGTGCTTGACCCCCACTCCACCCCAGAACCCTCCCCCACTCCCATCCCTTCCACAAAGTCCCCACCCCACCTCTTCCCACCACTGCTTTGCCCCAGGCCCTTCCTCCACTCCATCCCTTGCCCCAAGCCCCCACCATCGCCCTGCCTCTTTTCACCCTCACTCTGCCCCTACCCTGCCTTTTCCTGCCCCTGGTCTACCCTTGTCCCTCTTCTTTCTGCTCCCTTCCCCCGCTCCTTGCCCGCCCCTCCCCCCACCAACACCTTCTTTATGCCGCTGAACAGCTGATAGGTGGGAGACGCTGGGAGGGAGGAGGAGAAGCTGACTGGTGTGTCCGTTTGTGGGTGGGAGGTGCTGGGGCAAGGGGGAGGTGTTGATCCACGGGGCTGCCGCTGGATGCTGAGCACCCACAATTTTTTTTTTCTGTGGGTGCTCCAGGGCTGCAGCACCCACAGAGTTGTCACCTTTGCTCAGGAACCAAACCAAACATTTGCTGAGGACCCCCAAACCTCTTAGGTATAAATTATGAAAAGTGTCTCAATACATTTACATTACGGTTGTTATCCTTTTCATTCTTAAGTGCTTTATATACAGGCCACCACTCAAAAGCAGTCATCTGTTGAGCAGAAGGTGGCAATCGGGAAGAAAACTGGAACGCTAATGCTGCATAACAGTAGTGGAAGAAATGTCCTGTATCTTTGGTTGCCACTTTGATCTTCCTGTCCTTGCTGCATGTTGTCAGGCTACATTTACTTTAGTAATTACCTTTAAAATGGCAGTTCCTGATTATTACACAGATGCCTGATTCATATCACTGTACTTTACTCTAGTCATCTATTCTACAATACTAGCTAAAGTATAGGTTTGGCTTAGATTGTGAGCAGGGACAATTCCTTCTGGATAGACCAAATATATAGCAGCAATAGATAAACAGTTGTAGTTTTCAATTAGGGAATGTATATTCTGAGCCTTAACCAGGTTAATGGTATTCAATATATCTTCATAAATGGGCAATTTGAAACAAATATAAGTAAAGGGATAATATAGTAAGGGATGATACAGGACTTAAAATATAAGCACTAACTAATATTAAATGATGTGGTTTACCAGGATATTTGTAAGTTACTGAATTCAGTTGTTTAAAGACTGTTCTTCATTAAGATTATGGTGCCTTTCATGTTGGTACTAAGTGGCCGCCAAATTATGACATCTATATAAAAAGAACCAGATTTATTTCCTGCACCGATACACTGTGTGCAGGAGAGAAATGAGCAGGAGGAAGTTGTAATTGGCTCCGGGATTCTCAAACTGCTATCTGTGCAATAAGGCTGCTCTAAGGTCCCTAAGGGTATGTCTACACTGCAGCTGGGAGTGTGCCTACCCACCTACTTAAAGAGATGCATGCTAGCTCTGCTGGAGCTTGTGCAGTTAACAAATAACAATGTGGATATTGTGGCCTGGACTAGCTGCCTGAGTAGAAGCCCACCAACCCTGAGGGTCCCCAGTTGATGGCTAGACCATGCTGTCACCTATGTTGCAATGTTCTACACTGATATTTTTAATGTGCTAGAAGGAACAGAGCTAGTGTGTGTCTGTTTATGCTGGCTGGGAGGTATGCTCTCATGTACAGTGTGAAGGATCAGACACCAGCTGAGTATTGCTATGGGGGAGACAGTGAAGCAGAGCTCCCCTGTATGTTCTCTACTCAGTCATGTTCCTTCAGTCATGAGGTTGAGGGGCAAGTTGGCTTTACTCCAACTGTGAATTTCCCTTTTCTGAAGGAATTCTCAGTTGACCAGCTCTGGCTGGATTTGATCTGTTTTGCAAGGCTCGGGTGTTCCAAAGGAGATGGAATTGGAATGAAATTCTAGCCGAAGTACTGCTATTTTCTCCATTCCCCTGTAATTCAGGGCAATTCACACAATGATGTTCATACTTTCTCCAGGTGTTTTGATGTGTATATATTAGCTAATATTTACTAATTTTTGTATCAGTAGTAACAAAAATGTCAAATTGTTTTCATATAAACATTTGAAAAATATGAAGACTTTCCAAAGGGCCTAAATATTTTAGTACACATGAATTGAATAGTAACTAAATATTATTATGAATGTATAATAAATATAGTAAATTATCTGTCTATTTAAAGTTCAATGAAGTATCAATTATTGACAGTTTCTGTAAAGTGCTACCAATTTTAATAACATTTTAATTTGTATTACTATTGAGAACATGCAGTCAAATGGTATGAATGACTACTACTGTTCGTGTTTCTTCATTGTAGTTTTCTATTTCATTGGACTCCAGATTTGTACCAGAAAAGGATCAAAAGATCATAGAGAGATTTTTTTGATCTTGGATTCTGAATAGGAATTTTAAATCTGTTTACTGCACTTTAATTAGGATTTAAAAGTTCCACACAGGTGCCATGTATAGTAGGACTATATTATATTTAGGCTTTCTGTGCTAGCTTGTAAACAGTCTTGCATCTGTATTGGCAACCAAGCATTTTAACCCCTGCTGAACTGGGGGCCATGGCAGTAGTAGGTCACTTTCCTAGCATACAAGGGATCATATTGTTTGAGTTGTATGTGAAAATGACAATATAGAAACCCCATTTACAACTGGTGTTTTATTTCATTGGTAGGGAAGACTAGAGGTATAAAGTAACTTTCATTAGAGATGCAGTTTTTGTCTCATTCTGTTCACTACTTGCACTACCTCTGACATATCTCCCCAAATGTGTCAATATGTTGACATAAACGTGCCACTGTATATACTTCTAAAAACAGTAAGACTCCTATAGTGCCAGTGTGTGCCACTTCTGTACTGATACAGAAAGTGATATCTGAGGAAAAACAGTACAGTAGTGGTATAAAAAAACCTATTGAATCTGTGATGTGCAAAATTCTGTAAGCACTGCATAAAAAATGCACACGCAGCTTGTGTTGTCCTTGAGCATTTCAGCACATTTTAAAACAAAAATGAATCAGCAGAAATTAGTATTTTTCAATATTAAAGTAGTATTGCTCTCTTCCCGATGTTCAGTTGAGGTGTTACTTTGGTCACTTTCTCAGCAATATTGAAAGTTTCTTGAGGGGTAAAGATCCAAGTGTATCAAATATTGGGCTTAAAGAGCAACAAGCTGTGGCTTTTTAAAATTTGGTAGGTCACTATATTTCGCATGTCTGTTTCTTAGCTACTCAGCTCTTTTGCATGAGTTGTTTTGTTTTTAAAGGTGAACTGGAAGGCTTTTTATTGTGCCCTCAGCTGAATTTAGAGTTGAGTGTTTTTCCTGCAACTAAAGCATTACATGGAATTACATTTGTAACATACCTTTACACGTTCACCTTTAAAATGTGAAACAATGGCTGAAAAGCATATGAGGACGTCAGGAGGTGGGGCCAAGTGATGTGAGGGGCAGACAGGATGAAGGACCAGAAGAGAGGAAAGAAAGCCTGGAGACATCTAGAGCCTTATGGGAGTTGATTAAGCACTGCAGTGTTTCAGCCACAGGAAGAGATCCCAGCATATTACAGAAGATGGAGAGTCTGGGCGGAGGAGTCAGAGCTTATACAAGAGGATAGTTGGAGGAAAGACAATGAACTACAACTCATATGAGACACCACAGTGGCTCAGAGGGCTAGAGAGATTCATGTTTATCTAACATGAAATGTTTCAATTTAGGGCTGTCAAAACAAAAAATTTTGGTAGTTTGACTTTGTCCTGAATTGGGATAAAAGCTAATGTCTAAATATCAGTATTTCCTGCGGGCCAGAAATTTCAGTTTTAGATTAGCTCTATGTACCAATTTGCCTCTGTATCCAGAATACAGGGTAAATGCTCTGGGATTAGATCATCAGATGATGTAAATCACTGATATCAGTAGCAAACTCCCTTTCTTTTGATCATGCACTAGAAACTAGTAATATATTGGTTTCCTGACTGCTCTGAACCAATATTGATTTATATCAGCTAAGGCTTTGTACCCTAATTTAGTATAATAAAAAGTAACTGGCAACCAAGATAAAATAAACTAGTTAACCACAAAATTCAGACTAACTAGTAACCAAAACTGGTAACTGGAGTATCATGGTTATATTAATAATGCTATATGTATTGCCACATTAGCAATTATATCTAAGTATGTTACTCTCTGTATACAGACACTGCTGCGTGCTGCACAAGTTTGTTTTAAATTGAGTTTAAGGGGTAGGTGGAGGAGGTAAATGCTTTTTTGTTATGATTTACAGTGAATACATTTTTGTATTGTTAAGTGAGAATAGAGAAAGCAAATTTTCAGTTGGGAGGAAAGAGCGTTAAAATAGGTGTCTATCAGCATTGGGTAATATAGTAGAATTTAATCTCAATTTAATCATAGTTTAATAAATAATTTAGAGCACTTGTAAAAAACACTGAGTATTGTTTGAATAAATCTTAATTAAAGTGAACCATAATATGAGGAAAGCATTGGCTAAGTAATCGCTGCTTTTGTAAAGTGCATAGAACTCTGTCACCAATGAAATAAGAAAAGCGGTAAGAAGTGTTAGTATTAATGCAAGGCTAAGTAAACCATATGGACTAATCTCTCTTCAAGCTGTCAGCCTGGATATTGATAGATGAGTGTGGCAGACCCAAGATCCAAGAGTTGTTGACATAATCACAGCAAGTAATAGATACTATTTTGTTATCAAGAAAAAAATTGATTCCAGGATATGGAAAAATTCTTACAGTAAGGCAGAGAGAAATACCTTAATCCCATCTAGGAAAGGAATTGCAGAAATATTAGATTTCCTTCAGATAGGTATATTCCTGGGGCTAAACCATAAAGATCTAATTAATAACAATAAGCCTTGTGATGGAGTCTGTCAGATCTTGTCTTTCTTCACTGGGGATATCCTTAGAACTGAGCCTGAGCACCAGAAGTATCATTAGCAGTGTACTAAGGTCTGTCAGATTACTTTATCTCATCTTCCTATCCGAAGGTTCCTGAAGGCTGTGCAGAAACTCATTCTAGTTTATAAGCCTTCTCTGTACCACTGTTGGAACCTATGGACTTGCCTGCTTTTTCTCATATTAAAATATCCTTTTTAATAGTAGCAAAGTCTACAGTCAAAGTTTACAATAGCAAAGTCTATAGATTGAACTGTGCTTTATAAGTGACTAACACAAACACCCGGCGTTGCTCGGGTCCGTTGGGGGGGCGAGGGGGGAGAGAGCTGAGCGCATGCGGGGTCCGTTGGAGGGGGGAGAGAGCTGAGCAAGTGCGGGGGCTATTGGAGTGGGGGGGGAGGGGGGAGAGAGCTGAGCGAGTGCGGGGGCCGTTGGAGTGGGGGGCGAGGGGGGAGAGAGCTGAGCGAGTGTGGGGGCCGTTGGAGTGGGGGGAGGGGGGAGATTTAAAAAAATTTTCTATTCTTACTTGAGGGGGGAGAGAGCTGAGCGAGTGGGGGGGGGCGTTGGAGGGGGGAGAGAGCTGAGCGAGTGCGGGGTCCGTTGGAGGGGGGTATTATTACATCATAACTATGTCACAGAGAACAGCAGGTGTTAACCTGCTGCCCAGCTGATGTTAATGGGTGATGTTAAACGGTGTGGAAGGAGTAAGAGAACATACATACACGCACAGACCATTTGACTTTTATATATATAGATGTAAATTCCACAAGAACCAAGTCGTACTCTCAACATCATTGGAATTCTACAGTCTTCAAAGTCTACAGTAGCAAAGTCTATAGATTGAACTGTGCTTTATAAGTGATGTAAATTCCACAAGAACCAAGTCGTACTCTCAACATCATTGGAATTCGTACGTGAAATAAACTCAGCTTTCCATGAGTCCAAGAAGAGAGAGCTTTCCATTTTTCCATCCCACTCTAGTACATGAAGAGACTGATGATGGAATGGCTCTTAAATCAGTTTGAAGGAAACAAAGTACGTCAGACAATTGGTAATCTTTTCCATGCAAGATGTAGAGACAATTAAAGTTTCAGATTTGATCAGAGCATAATTGCTTCTGCGAATTGCACAAGAACAGCGTGAGCCTCTTTCTAAAGGAATTAAAAATCAGTTCACTGTGATGGGGCAGCTCCTGTTGATGAGATCTGTAAAACCATCTATATGCTTTCCACAGCATCATCTGGTCTTCACATCTTTACAAGGCACATAAGCTGGACCTGACTTCATTTTCATATGCAGCATTTAAGAGGAGGGCCCAAATGATTGTTGAAGATTGACAAGAAAATAAACAAAGAGTTAGTGTTCCTTATTATTATACTACTGGTTTATTTATTCATGTCATGTTACAAGGATTGGTGAAAGATTTCAGCTAAAATTGTGCAAAAATGGTCAGAACTTTTTTTCCCCACAAAATTTCACCTGAAAATGGTGGTGACTTTATTTTACTTAACTTGTGCCCCTCAAAATTTGCTTTTTTTGTGAAATTTGACAAAATAACTAATTTAAAAATGTAAACCATGAACATTTTACTTAAAATGGATCCATAATTTCCCTCTTGGAAATGGCTGTTTCTTGGAACAGAAACAGCCATTTTTGAATGATACATTTGTAAAATGTGGCCTTTTTGAAAAATGGGTTAAATTTTATGCTCATAATGAAATATAAACACTTATTTCAAGAAGTCTTTCTTTTTTGGACAATATTTTCCCCATGTATACTTTAGATGTGACGGGAACATTTGCTGGAGTGTACCTGTCGGTGCTCCACTTTAGGTGTTTTGGCGCCCTGCACTGGTAATTGGAGAATTATAGTATCAGGGCCCCGGTTGGCAATATACTGAAGGTGATATACTGCCACCCACCCATATTTCATCCTTGTCACCGGGCGAAATAATTATGCCATCACCTCCCACCACAGGAGATGACTTCAAGTCCTTCCAGGACTTATTCAAAAGAGTTGCAGAATCTCTGAACATCTCTTTAGCAGAGCTGCCAGAAACCCAGCACAAACTTACTGACATCTTGCAGGCATCCCCATCAGCAAAGATAGCTATGCCCATCAACACTACTATAATGGATCCTGCAAAGATTATATGGCAGACACCAGTTACTGTCCCACCCTCCTCTAAATGCCCAGAAAGAAAATATTATGTACCAGCAAAAGGGCTGAGTTCTTATTTACTCACCTTGCTCCAAATTCACTGGCCATAGAGGCAGTAAACCAAAGAGGACAACAGCACCAGCCAAAAACCACCCCTTACGACAAAGATGAGGAAAGGCTTGACCTTCTTGGAAAACTACTCCCGCTCTGCTCGCAAAATACACTTACAACTTTAATAATAAAATGACATCATTTATTGAACAAATGCCAGAGGAAGCAAAGGAACAACACAAACCCAATGTTGCAGAGGGCTCCTTAATCGCCAAAACAGCCCTCCCTCGATTCCACTAATGGGCAACTAACTCATTCTATTTCCACGTCCATGGTCATGCATCGAGCATCATGGCTCCAGCTCTCTGAATTCCCTAGGGAAGTACAAGCCACAGTTGAGGACCTGCCGTTTGAGGGCCAAAAACTATTTGTTAAGAGCACTGATGAATCTCTTCATACCTTAAAGCAGCGTTCCTCAAACTTTTTCCTGGCGGCCCCCGGGGTATGTCCGCCGAAATGCCGGCGAATAGAAAGCTTCCACTTTCAGCGGCATTTCGGCGGGACAAAAATAGACCACTTGGGATTTCGGCGGTCTCATGGGGACGATTCCGCGGTGCCGAGGTCTCGTGTCCGTTCCCCCCCCCCCCCCGCGCAGGTGGGTCTCCTACTTTCAAGACCACTGCCTTAAAGGACTCACGAACAGCCTTGAAGACAGGGCGGTGCTCGATCATACCCTCTCTGCATCGAGGCACTACATCTATGGCAGTGTTAGATATCCAACAAGATCGGCATTTCTGCAGATTGTCTGCCAGGAATTGAGAATACCACAGCAGACCAGGTGAGTAGACACGTCTCGCAAACCCACGAATGGGAGATGGACTACCCGACCCTCGTACCATATTCAACCAGTGGGTATTCCCTACTATAGATTTATTCACAGTGGCTCACAATACGAAATGCCCTCAGTATTGCTCCCGAGTGGGACTTGGTCACCACTCCCTGGGCGATGCCCTCCTTATAAAATGGGAGGCACTATTAATGTATTCATTCTCAAATTAGTATCGTTTTCTTAAATTATATAAATAAAAAGGAGTTTGACTGTTCTTATTTTAATAAATTAGTAAATGCTATTCTGTATTTGTGTGCAATCTGTGGTCTGTAGTGTATGCTTATCTAGTTTTCCTATGTATGTTGTCAGGAACAGATTACAGGAGCGTTTTGTTTTAGTATTTTTTTCATCCAGCATTGAAGGACTTCTCTGTTGTTGTTCTGCATTTCACGATTAGTGATGTTCATTAATTTGTGTTGTATTGTGCCAGCAGAACCATATGAGCAGACTTAATTTTCTGTTTTAAGCTAGAGGGAGGGATGTACAAAGCTAAACCAGAAGTTATCAAAAACATTTAAGTAAAAACATCTGTCCTCTTTGAACATTTTATTGATGAGGTGAGTTAGTGTTGTCATTTTTGTGCTGCACCACGAGCCTTTGCCTGACATAGACATGGTATTGGCTGGCAGTCTGGCAGCAGCATCTAAAAATGAAATATTCCATGTGCTATCAGCTCAGATCAAACTGGAACCAGTGCCAAAAGGATCTTTCCAAGCTGGAATTGGTCTGGGAAAACCACGTACAAGAGCACAGAATCTTTTATGTATTCTAACTACCTAAAAGTGTGTTAAAATCCACAGCACTTGCACTCTCTTTAAAAGAACTGTTTAGGTTAGAATGTGGCTTTAAACAAACCTAGGTCATGAGGAGATTCCTGCCTCCTCACCTATCTGTGGTAAACAAGGCACTGAGATGACGAGGACCAGATGGTCGTCTTATGTCTGAACATTTGGTGCGGTGAGGAGGTTATTATCTTGGTCCTAATGGGCATTACTTCCCAGAGGGTTCCAAAGATATTCTGGGGGTGTTTTCTACCAGCACGAATATGCAAAGGTAGCACTAGAATAATTTCAGTTAGTGATTAAATAGCCTTTCTTCCTGTAGCATTTGCAATATTCCTTCAAAATGTTCTTAAAATTTGTGACTTCAAAACAACATATTCCGGTAGAACAGGTTTTGACTTGCTTCCACCTGTTTGTTCAACATATTTGCTAAGCAGCGATATGAGAAGTACAAAATAGATTGACAGTGATTTGGGGTATTTTGACCATCACAGACAACTGACAGAAATTGCTTTAGTAAATGTCTTTCTTACCCTGGCAACACATTATTAGAATACCTTCAGAAATGATTCTCTTCACAAACTTAGGGGAGTTGGTATGATCTCAGTAGATTTTAAGTTTCACTCAGATAAGAATATACAATTGGGTTATCCGGAGCACTGAGGTACACATCAGCAGATGTACCAGTACTTCTATCATATTGAAAACATTTTCTACCATTTTTTTGATGTGTTGTTTATTTGCCAAATTCTTGACCTGAGGATACCTGGGTTATCACCTCAGAAAAGACTGCTGTTTTCTTTGGGAGAGTCAAGCCCTCTTTTTTTTTTTTTTCCTAAGCTCCTGTGGTTTTTTTTTTTTTTCTTCCCTCCTCTTCCCTTCCCTCACTTGGCCTCCACCCACCTTCCATGGCTCTTAGTAGTCCTCTCTGTAAGCTTAGACAGAGAGTCTAAGAGCAGTCTCCCAGGGCCCTACCAGCTGCCTGCACTATCATCCCTGCCTTGCTGAGATTGATTGCTTGATCATCACATTCATATATCTTTTCTCTGCACAGTAAATAGAAAAAATGGTGCAAAGTGTGCCTTTTACATTTTTCACTGAGATTTTGTTTTTTGTAGCTAATTCTGAAGCTGGTGATGAATGTGAAAACAATATACCATTAGCTCTGGGGTCTGAATCAGTGTTTAATACATCAGCTTAAGTGGCACATTCCTTGAAAAATGCTGTTGAAAATTTAAAGGGTAACTGTTGACCTGGCACATGCTTAAAACCTGAACAATTCAGTTTTCCCTCTAATTTTAATGAGTTCCTTTATTAAGCATATAAGTAAGTTCTTTCAGATGCTGTGTCTGTATATACGACTGCTAAGCTGCAATAACTTTTCATATTTTGAAAGACTAGAAGACCTTTCTGCAAGGTGAGAGCTTTCTCAGATTTCACTTTGGCTGAGCTTCTTTGCCTTAGTCAGTTTTATGGGGAGTTTGAAGTGAACAAAATGTACTGTAAGGAGGATAGCTAGTAAACAAGTGCCTTCATATTATATGATGCAAAGTAAAGAAGTCTGAGTTAGATACGTTATTGTTAACATTACTGCTGATATTTGAAATAAAATATTAGAAATGTGGTGTAGCTTTAAGGTGTGACGGGGGGGGGGGGGGGGGGGGATAGTTCAGTCATTTCAGCATTGGCCTGCCAGGGTTGTGAGTTCAATCTTTGTGGGGGCCATTTAGGGATATGGGGCAAAAATTTGTTGGATGATTTAATTGGGGATTGGTCCTGCTTTGAGCAGAGAGTTGGACTAGATCTACTACGGTCCCTTCCAACCCTGAGATTCTATGATTCTATGACTGAAATTCAGATCCACTTAGAAATACAATGCTCTGAAGTAGATCATCATTTAAAAAAAAAATGATTTGTACGTTTTTGCCCATAATTCATTTTTGTGGCGGACAATGTATTTGGTCCGTTGGAAGGTTGAGTTTGAGACGTTTGAGTTTGGTGAAGATGGAAAAAATACCCTAGTGTTTTAGAAACTATAGCCATGCTTCTTGGAAAAACAACCTGACATTTGGATGGACACAATTCTTATTGGCTTGGAGCAAATTAATTTTGATTTAACGAAGTTACAACTATTAGAAAATTGGATACTGAACATCTGCTGTACAAACCTTCTATATGTCCATAAGTGAACAGCACATTTTTACATATACAGACCTTGATCCTGCAAAGACTTTGTGCCTTGTGAATTGTCCCAGTGATGATGATGTGCCCAAGTCTTTGCAGGGTTGGGGCTATAGTCAGGTGTACATCTGTAAGTACAAAGACTTATAAGATTTGCTGGTTTTGCACAAGGGTGAAATGGAGTGGATGTTTTTCTAAAAAATATGCTCCAGTTCAGCCACAGCTATTGGACATGAAGCAGGAATTAATTTGAGAGGTTCTGTGTTAGAGGAGATCAGATAAGAGATCACAATGGTTTCTTCTGGCATTAAAATCTATCAAACTATGAAATGCCTTCCTGTGCTGAGGGCTGGCATGAGTCCTGTGCTATATACCATAAAGTTCTGCTTAAATTTGCATAGTCTTTGTGCTAGATCTCCTCACAGAATGAATTTAACTCAAGGTAAATAGTGAAACCTACTCGTAATTATGCCATATTAAAGATTCAAGATGTCAGGTAGTGTCAAAATTTGTCGTTCCAAATATACACATAATGTATTTACCCCTTTCTTGTTAATGTATCCTGTAAAATATATAGGATTTGGAAACTGGATATATTAATATTACTGTAGCAAGATTGATTTTATAACTTTTGACTTTTGAGTTTTTAATATAATTAATGCTGGGCCTTGGCTTTTTTTACACATTTAATAAGTACATGTTCAGAGTGTGGTATGTGCACTTGTGTATTTGTGGAACTTCAGGGAGTCTCAGCTTTAGATAATAGAATTCCATATCTCATGTCATTCATGAGTCCAGTTCTACAAGCACTCTGTAAAACTTTCATTTACTTCAGTGGGAGTTCCACCTGAAAAGGGCTAAATGTTCCCTATATTTATCCAGACTAATTTGACTGGACAATTATTTTCCTTTGCCTTTGGTAGGGTTTATAACTGCGATGTGGCAGTGTAAAGAAGCTTGCGTCTCAATTACTGAGTCCAGCCAATAATTAAAAATTAAATAAATAAAGGAACACAACAGTCTTATTTAAGAGATTGTATGAATTATAATAGAATTTGAGTATTAATGATTCATTTCCATAATTGCTTTGGTGTCTGTTTCAGTTTTAACAGTAATGTTTGATGTTATATATACATTATAACTCAATTTATGCCCTCATTATGCAAATATTTATGCACTTATTTAACTTTTATGCTCTGTGAATAACCCTCAAAGACTTTAATAAGAACCAATTTTCTTTGAAAATAATGCAGCCAATGACTACTTTTTAGGGAGATTTATCCAAATGAAAAATTTGCAAAAAGAGTCCAAAGATGAGCAAGATTCTAATAATAATTGAAAAAAATCCAATAGGAGATATTTTGTATGACTTTTAATGTAAACATTGTATGACCAATTTTTGTTCAGCTGTGCATAAAAACTAACAGTTTTAAGGCCAAATGAATTTTCCTAATCAAAATTAGAGGAGTTAAAAATAGGGCTCATAATAGAACTTGTAACTAAACTTTAGAGTTATGACCATGGTGCCAACTGTGGGTATATATGAGTATATATAAAATACCATATTTACAGATAACCAGCTGGTAAACTGAGGATTGTTATCATACAGTTTTGTAGGCTGTTGAAAAGCTATTGCCTAGGCTGCCTGTACCTGCCTTTCAACACCTAAAGTATTTGATCTTGGAGGACTTATTTTTCAGGCTGGAGAAAATTGTGTGTCAGAGAACTGGTGCCCCACCATGCAAATCTTACTTTCCTCATAATTTGTAGGAGTGGCTCTGAATTCATCTTGCCAAATCTGACACATTTTGGATTTGCAGTCAGAGCATCAGAAAGAGGCTGGACACATTGGCAATACTACAAAAATAATAATGGAGTCAGTCTAGTAAGTAGGCTTTGGTGTTGCTAGGACATCTGAGGAAAATCTGAATATGTGTTTCCAGTACAGCAAGGGTCCTAAGACATTCTCGTAAGTAAAATGGTTCTAAATATTCCATCTGGGGTTACTAATGGAGGGAATTTGATGGTATTGATTTCCTCCAGAGTTGTTAAGATGGCTTCTTATCATATTGGCAAAGAAAGTGGGCATTATTTTTCAGGAATAGGAAATCAGCTGAGTGCTACTACCAAAGTAAATTATGGGAACTGTCTCAGAATCTGGCGTGGTCATTCCTCAAACAGACAGGGTCAAGTCCATTTTTTTTTCTCTCACAAGCATAAATACGCTATTAACCTTAATGAAATAAAGATAATAGAGAAAGAAAATTAAAAGAATAGACACAGTATCCATTTCTATTATTCTTCCACTAGTGAAGAGGTGTAACTGTTTAAATCTAGTAGAATGAGTCTAATCTGCAAAAACAGGGAAGACTGTAGGGCGTGTGACCTAGTCGTTAGAGCACTGGACTTCAGATCAGGATTCTATTCCTGACTTTGCCATTGGACTTCTGAGTGATCTTGGGCAAGTCATTTCACCTCTCTCTGTCTGTTTCACCATCTATAAAATGGGGAAAGTTATATTTACCGGTACCTCTTTTGTAAAGTGCTCTAAGATCTACTGATGAAAACTGCTATAAAAGCTTAGTATTATTCAATATGTCTAATCAATAGAGCTGTCAAGCGGTTAAAAACGTTAATCACGATTAATCTCATGATTAAAAAAAGAATACCATTTATTTAAATATTTTTGGATGTTTTCTACATTTTTAAATATATTGATTTCAATTACAATGCAAAATACAAAGTGTACAGTGCTCAGTTTATATTTTTTATTAAAAATATTTGCACTGTAAAAAAACAAAAAAAACAGTATTTTTCAATTCCCCCAGTGCAAGGACTGTAGTGCAAGCTCTTTATCATGAAAGTTGAATTTACAAATATAGAATTATGTAAAAGGGACCTACATTCAAAAATAAAACAACATGAAACTTTAGAGCTTACAAGTTCAGAGTCTTACTTTTTGTTCAGCCAATCGCTCAGACAGACAAGTTGCCCGCTTCTTGTTTACAGTGTCATCTGAAAGTGAGAACAGGCATTTACATGGCACTGTTATAGCATCACAAGATATTTACGTGACAGATGAGCTAAAGATTCATATATCCCTTTATACTTCAATGACCATTCTAGAGGAAATGTGTCCATGCTGATGACAAATTCTGCTCGACAATGCTCCAAAGCTGTGTGGACTGACGCATATTCATTTTCATCATCTGAGTCAGATGCCACAAGCAGAAGGCTGATGTGGTTTTTTTTTTTTTTTTTTTTTTTAGTGGTTCAGGTTCTGTAGTTTCTCCATTGGAGTGTTGCCCTTTTAAGACATCTGAAAACATGCTCTCCACCTTGTCCTCCTTAGATTTTGGAAGGCACTGCAGATTCTTAAACTTTGGGTTGAGTGCTGTAGCTATCTTTAGAAATCTTCTTTGCGTTTTGTGAAAGAATTCTTAAAACAAACATCATATGCTGGGTCATCATCCGAGACTGGTATAACATGAAGTATATGGCAGAATGCAGGTAAAACAGAACAGGAGAAATACAATTCTTCCCCAAACTGTTTAGCATATCTGGCACATAAATACCTTGCAAAGCTAGCTATAAAATTGTCATGCGAATGCCTGTTCTCACTTTCAGAGGACCTGGAACAAGACTTTACATCATGGGAAGTAGAGGCCAGACTTACAAAGACCAAAACCACAGCCCCAGGAAAAGATGGCGTTCGCTACAACTTCCTGAAAAAACGAGATCCCGGTTATCTGGTACTAACTGCCGTTTTCAACTAATACAAACAGTTCCACCATAATCCCAGCTTCTGGAAGAAGTCAATGACAGTGCTCATCTATAAGAAAGGTGAGTGAGATGACTTCAGCAACTGGAGACCCATCTCACAGACTGGTCATCAGCTCCATCCAGAAAAGCTTCATGTCATGTGAAGGCTGCTATGAACATAACTTTGCCATCCACATGGCATGGAGGCAATCTAAAGGACAATGTGCCAAAGCATGGCTTGACCTGACTAATGCTTTTGGATCAATGCCTCACCAGCACATTTCTGCTAGTCTGCGAGAGTTCAGGATACCTGAAAACTTTCTCCAGCTGGTCTGGGAACTGTATGAAGGCAGCACCACCACTACCATCTGCTCCGTGGAAGGGGAGACACCCGAAATTCCTATCCATAGTGGCCTGAAGCAAGGCTGCCCCCTGAGTCTCATCATTTTCAACTTAGCCATAGAGCTGTTCGTTTGAGCGATCGTCAGTGGTCTAGGTGGTTTCAACCTGTACAACAACAGAGTGAATATCCTCGCCTATGCAGACGATCTGGTCCTGCTTGCAGACAACCCTGAGAGTCTTCAACAAATGCTTGACATCACCAGCCAGGCTGCCAACTGGATGCCAGGAAGTGTGAATCTCTGCATATTGATGACTGTAGTAGGGACTCGGTCTGAGAGACGGCATTTCAGATCCAGGGTGAGTCTACGATCTTCCTCGAGAACGGGCAAGCATACCAACATCTCAGACATCATGGGTGTTCATGTCCAGCAGACACCCGAGGATACCATCGTGGAGATCCTACTAGGTATGGCCAGGATCGACTCCTCCCCACTGGCCCCCTGGGTGAAGATCAATGGCTTGAACACCTTCCTGATCCCCCATATCTCATTCATCCTAAGGGGATCTGCCATGGCAAAGGAACCTCTTAGCAAGACGGACAACACCATCCGGCAGCTGGTGAAGAAGTGGATGTTTCTTCACCAGAAGGCCAGCAATGAACTGGTGTACATTTCGCACAGGCAGGGTGGGGACCAGTATCCCTCAAATGAGTGATCTGTGCAATGTTGCCATGCCTTCTGATGTGCCCAAATGCCACCCTGAGGAACATCGTAGAGAGTGCTCTGCAGGATGCCGTCAAGAAGCGAATTGCCAGGATCCCCTCCAACCAAGATGTCGCCACCTACCCGAGCAGCTCACTGGAAGGTGAATTTGGAAGAGTGGGGAGAGACTTTGCTTTGCTCTGGACTCGTGCCTGTAATGCTACACGATGACTAGAGAAACGAATCAGCTGCCACTGGCCGTGGGACGAGGAACACCAGGAACCAGGAGTCCTTGCGCCACAGGTGAAGAATACAGATCATACTATCATCACTCAGAATTGGAACCATGCTGGAGAGGACCCTGAAGGATGCCATCTGCTGCCAATATGTGGAACACCTGAAACATCAGGGCAAGGCTTTCAAGGTGACGTACAAGTGGGACACCAGCAACCACTTCTTCCCCAGGGGTAGCTTCACCCGATTTGCCAACTGGAGGTTCATCCACAGCGCCCAGCTCATCTGCGTCCCACTCAACAGAGCCATCCACTATGGGAATCGGGGCAAGTGATGCAAGAAGTACGACTACGTCAACGAGATGCTATCCGACATCCTCTGTAGCTGCAAGCCCCATTCAAGAGTTTAGCAGCGGCGACATATGCCATCCAAGATTGACTGGCCAGAGCCATCCTTCCACCTGTGGGGAAGGTTGCTATAAACTCCGTCATCCCTGGAACCAGCAGCCAACTGTGACTGGACATCGTCACCACCAACGAGGACTGGAAGAAGATTGTCATGGTGGACGTCACAGTGCCTTTCAAGAACAGGACCCTGGCCTTCCATGATGCCCGAGCTGGAAAGTTGGAGAAATACGCTCTTCTGGCCGAAACCCTAAGGGTTACCAGGTTCAGACACATGCACTGATTGTTGGAGTCTTGGGCACATGGGACCCCAGTAACAAGCAAGTGCTGAGAGAATGCGGAATTCATCAACACTATACTCGGCTGATGCGGCAACCCATGGTGTCGGACGCCATCAGATGGTCGAGGGACATCTACATATAACACGTCATTGGACATCGGCAATACCAAGAGGGAGAAGCTGGAGTGCCGATGAGAAGTCAGGAAAGTAACTGAAATACTGTGTTCAGAGATTGTATTATCTAAATGAACAACCTACCTTAAATTCTCAATTACTGAGGGACAATCTCCATTCATTGATATTTTACTTTCCACAACCAAATCTCTGTACAACTTTTCATGAGTGATGTATCAGAGTATTCGGATTCTAATATCTAAACTGTATTGTTAAATCTATTCACCTAAATTTGGGTTATTGTTGATTATGTACTTGTATGACTTTTCAAAACAAACTTTGTATTTGTGTATAATCTGAGCACTATACCCAGATGTACAGACTCTTTTCTCAACCTGCATATTCTATAATTTTTTTAACATCTTTAATAGATTTTTTTATATCTGGCATGTAAATACATTGCAATGCCAGCTACAAAAGTACCATGCGAACTCCTGTTCTCACTTTCAGGTGATGTAAATAATAAGCAGGGAGCATTATGTTCCGTAAATGCAAACAAACTTGTTTGTCTTTGCGATTGGCTGAACAAGAAGTAGGACTGAGTGAACTTGCAGGCTCTAAAGTTTTATATTGCTTTGGTTTTGAGTGCAGTGATGTAACAAAATCTCCATTTGTAAGTTTCACTTTCATGATAGAGATTGTACTACAGTACTTGTATGAGGTGAATTGAAAAATACAGTAAAACCTCCATTTAACGGACTAATTCAGGTGAGGGGGTGTCCATTAAATGAAAAAGTCCGTTATTTAATAATAAAAAAAACCCGAGCTGTCGGAGCAGCAGCCCGACTGCTACAGGGTCGGGGCGGCAGCTCCGCAGCCCGCCCGCTGCTGGGACCCGGGTGGCAGCCGGGAGCCGTCAGCCAGCCCGCCCGGGTCCCGGTTGCCGGGAGCCATCATCTAGCCCGCCCGCTGGCGGGACTCGGGCGGGACCCGGCAGCCGGCAGCCAGCCCTCCCGCTTCCAGGACCCGGCCGGGAGCTGGCAGCCAGCCCGCCTGCTGCCGTGACCCGGGCGGCAGCCGGGAGCCGGCAGCCAGCCCGCAAAATACGGATTTGGGATGCATCGGACTTGCTCATAAATTTTGTCCGTTGCATCCGAAGTCCGTTAAATCGAGGGCCGTTAAATCGGGGTTTTACTGTAGTATTTCTTTTTTTATCATTTTTAGAGTCCAAATATTAGTAATAGAAATAATAATATAAAGTATTCTGTATTCTGTGTTGTAATTGAAATCAATGTATTTGAAAACATAGAAAAAATATTTCACTTGATATTCTATTGCTTAACAGTGCGATTAAGACTGTGATTAATCACAATTAATTTTTTTGAGTTAATCACATGAGATAACTGATTAATCGACAGACCTGCTAATAAGTAGTAATAATAGGGTTGAGAACATGTTGGGAATTCAGTCAAACCTAGAAGAGGAAAAGAAACAAAAATTAAAGGTTTCTTTTCTCTTTGTAAGTATAAACATCTTATTTATTTTTTGGTAAATCGTACTCAATGGGAACATATCAAGAAAAGCTAATGCCTTCAGATATTGACGAAATTTAATAAAATGCAAATGGATAGATCAAAATGGTCCACAGTATTTCAAAAGTGCATACATATGGTATAGCAAGGCATGGCAGATTTTTTCCCCAATTTTGACAATAAATATTGGTTTTTAAAAAAACACTTAAATTATTTCAGTTTTTACAGTTGCAAGAAATTAAGGGGGAAGGGTTGGGGTTAGGGTAGACCTGACAGTGAGGCTGTAGGGGGCTCCGTGCATGGCCGAGGGGCCAAAACACCCAGGTGCAAGATCCAGGGGGGCTGTGCGCCTGCTCACATGGAGCAGACACCCCTGGTGAGGGTAGGAGGGCAAGCCCTGGCTCTGGGGCAGATGCTGCCCAGGGATATCGCTTCACTCCTGGCTGATGAGTGAGCAGAGCTGTGCTGCCAGAGGACTGGTGACACTGGAACTCTGCAGGCACAAGGTGCAGAGGAAGGCTGTGGTCCTGGTGGGGCAGAGCAGAGGCCCCTGGCCAGGACTTCAGGAAGCAGCATGAGCCCCCAGCTTATGGGGAGGCTATACCACTCCTAAATGACGCTCTCCTTGGGCAGGAGCCATTCAGTAGCGGGCTGCCCTCCCACCCCCATTGCCAGGTTCCTCACAGTCCTGGCAGGGGATCTCTGCTGTGCCCTGCCAGGACCATGGCCTTCTCCACACCTTATTCCTGCAGGGATCCAGTGTCACTGGTCTGGTGATCATGCAGGGAGCCCTCTGTAGCTCCACTGTCACAGTCCCGCTCAGGTAATCCCATGATGGTGGCTGCAAAAGGCTCTCTGTTCTGCCACAGAGCCAGTGGTACCTGAATCCTGCAAGTGCTAGATTCTGGAGGGAGGCTCGCTCACACTAGCTGTTACTGATATAGATATTTTTTTGTTGATTTCAGTGTATCAGCTGAAATCCGTGTTTACTGACATCTGTCAATTTACATCGAATCCTGCCAAGCCTAATTGTAGACCTGGCTAAAGAGATTCCCACACAGAGAATATTTCCCCCTCTGTTAAAAATCCAGCAGATAGAAGAGTAGAGGAATAATTAAGATGCAATTTTGAGGCAGCTATAGTATCTCTTAAAACGTCAGTTTTGTCACTTACTCTTCCACAGAAATTCTGTCGTAGTGCAGTGACAGTGAGGCACGTGTTGCAAAAAATGAAAGCTCAAGATTCATTATTATAAAACACCTCTGGCAGTTTAATTTTTTCAGATGCTTTTGATTAACTCCTTTGATTAACTGAGATATTCTTCAGGGTCCACGGCTTCTCAGTCCTGACCCAAGGAGAGAAATCCACGGTGGAAGCTATTGCAAGCTGACATCCACATTAAAGAGATGCTGAGGAACCATTCAAGCATGCTGAGGAACCATTCAAGCTGCCACTTTAAATGTGACTGCTGACATAACTGAGAAGTATGATCCTTCCTCCTCAAAAGATGGAATTCAAGTATAAATAAAGGAAGAATTTCGTCATGTCCCTGCTCCCCAAACTATTTCAGAGGAGAAACTGGTTCTTAAACAGAGATCACATAGGAGGTAGAAAAGAATCTACCAATGGATCCTCAGTCATGAGTGTCAAACACGATTCCATGACTCCCTCTCGCTATCTCCTCTCAAATGGGGGAAAATTATCAGGATTTATTCAAGAGCAGCTAGAACATTATCAACAAAAATACTATAAAGGATTTTCTCAGTTTGAGAGATTCTCCATCGAATTGATATACATATCTCCTTCTATTTTTGTTCAGGACTAAGGAAGAAGTTATTTTTCATCTTTATTCTGGTAACCCATAATTGCAGGGTGGAGGTGAAGGAGAACTTTTTTTTGTGGTTTGGAAGAAATTAGAATGAATCAGAGCAGTGATTTTAAATGGATGTACCATTTACATAGGCTTCAATAGGGAAGCATAATTCATATGAACAGTAATAATACTAGGGAACTTCACAGATCTAGTAAATTATCTGAAGACTTGTTAATCCCTATCTCCAGTAATATTTTACATTTTGCTTTTTTTAACCTACAGTTTTAATAGAAAACACCTATAAACAACTTGCAGAGAATATATGAAAATAATACTCATGCTGGTTATTGTTTTGAGATCATAAGGAATTTGCCTGCAGTACTATTCCTGGATGACATTTTTGTCAGAGAAGCTTCAAAGGCAGCAACCAAAATTGAGATTACTATAAATACACAGTGGAAGCATAGTTCAATAATAAACTTCAAGAAGAACAATCTAATTAAGAGCAAAGTGTATACCTGGGTATCGTTAGGATTGATAATAGAGGCTAGGCTCAGAGAGTCTTTCTGCTTGAGAACTTTATTTTAAGCTATAGAAGTTAATCAGATCAGGACTGAGTAACTCAGGGCTGTTCTAAATTACACCCAGTTTAAAAAGCTCCCAAAGGGCCATTCCACAGCTGTAAGTACCAGAGTACATCATCACTTTGGCCATGTCCTATGACCTGTCAGATCCCTACACATCACTTATGCTAGAGCTGGGAGGGGTGGGTTAGGACTGGCTACACATCTCCACACCCAGGAATTTAGCCATACTTAGGAGAACCCCCATGTAGCCATTTAAGTCATATAAAGGTGGTCGCTTATTTCATAATTCACAAAATTTAAACAATTCATAACTGGTTGTCCTGTCATTAGTGTTGAGATTGAAACATATAAAATACACAGGTTTAAGATTAGCAGCGTGGGCTATAGCCCACGAAAGCGTATGCAGAAATAAACTGTTTAGTCTCTAAGGTGCTACAAAGTATTCCTCGTCTTATTTATAAAATATACAAGCAATCAGTTGATTTATTAGTACCTAAGATAAACATAATTTAAAAAATATGAAACACAAATAAGTCACAGATCTTGCCTGTCTTATTACTGGCTACATCTTTAGTTTCTTGAAATTAATTTTGCTTATTGTTTGTAAGGCAAAGTCTTGTGATTTAATAAAATATGGTAGAAAGAAGATGTAGTGAGGGAAGATAGAACAAGTCAGAAGAAGACTCAAAAATCAAACCGGACAACACCAAGGAGTATGGAAAAGTTCAGGACAATTAAACTCTTTCTCACTCTCATTACTTCATTCATCCAATCTGAATTTGGATTGCAGTTTGGTGCGAGTACAGAACATCACATTAATGTTCTCTCTCTCTGTTCTGGAATCAGTCTACATAGATCTCCTGAATTGTTACCAAATGAGGTTGTTCTAACTCCCTGATTTCATATATTCATAATTTTGCAAAACATTTACCATTTCAGCTAAATTTTTTCTGCTTCATTTTGAAGTATAATTTATTTTAGAACCTTTGAGCAAAATCTATTGGAATTATGAAAGGATTTAAAAAAAATGTTTTTCCAAATTAAAAAAAATCTGACAATTTTCATTCTGATAGGATAGATAAAAATGATTAACTTTGAAATGTCACACTTAATAGGTAAATTTATGGTGTTTACTTTGCTTTGTTCTTTTAAAATTAGTTGTCAAACAGTCCATCTGTAAAGTTATGCCTCTGCACTTTGGGGCATCCTTTCAACCTGATCACTGTATTGGTATAATCAATCTAAGTTAAAGTTTGGTTAACACATCGATTCGGTGATGCTTAGCGTCTTGAGTTAGGCATTGCCAGATGCTAAGGTTCCTCTGCCAGAGGAGATACTCCACAATTCCAGAATCTCACTCAGTTTTGCCCTTGGCTTCAGGAAGCAATTGCAAGAGATTTCCAGTTTCCTGTTGGGCCCACGTGTTCTGGAGGAGGAATGCAGAGGGAGACAAGAATAGGACTGGGAGACGTAGTAGTGGGGAGAGTAGATTTGGGATAAGGAACCTGGGAGAGGAGGGTTAGGAGCTGGCTGTTGGAGGAGACTGGCTTGGCAAGAAGACTTGGACCTCAGAGTGGAAACAAAGCTGGCAGAGAAGGTAAGACTGAGATCTGATGAAGAGCCGTGTGGGAATGGGACAAAGAGAGTGGGACTAGGAACTTGAGAAGGGAGTCTCAGACTAGGAATAGTGTGGGTTGAATGGAGAGACTGAGATGGGATGAGAAGACTGGTGAGAGGACTGCGGCTCAATGGTCAGGGAGAGTCAGATGAGGAGCTTGTGGAGGAAAAGTAGGACTGGGAGCTAGGATAGTGGGGACTCAGATGGGCAATAAGACTGACTGGGATGAAGATGGAGAAATGGAGATTGGGACTGTCTACATGAATAGTCTGGAAGTAGGAGTTGGTTGGGGCTGGGGGAAGACAGGACTGAAGCAGGGACAGGCTGGAGGGAATGAAAGTAAAGGGATCAGGCTTGAGGGAGCCGGGCAAAAGGGTCTGCAACCATTTAAATTATACTCCCCATAGAAACAGTAATGGACCAAAGAGTCTTCAGTCTCAGCATTTGTGTTATCAGTAAATATCTGTGAAATCCCCAGCAAAGCATTTGTCTTTTCCCCTCTGGTGGCTACTCCACATAAAGGATAAGAAACTGCTACTGTTGTCAGTTACTCCATTAGTTCATGTGATAGGAGTCTGTGGTGGCTTTGAAGGTAACCACCATGGTAATGGCCTATCTGGGTGTCAATGCCACATATTATAATTTGTTTTTTTTTTCAGTTTGCTAATCTAAAACCCTCACATACCTCCATTAAAAGAATAGTTTTAAAGTGGCAGAAAATGCCAGAACTATGGTTGCCTGTGCAGCGTTAACACGGCTCCCTTAAGGCTACATGAGCAACCTTAATTCTGACATTTTCTAACTTTTGAGTACTTGACTTTGCAACCTTAACATTCTTTTTATGTATTTTTCCCCTGTGTAATTACTAATTACATTGTGCAATCTTAATATATGCATATGGATTCAATATGACTGTAGGTGTATAGCCTGATCCTTTGTTTTCTTATGCAAATTTTTTTGTATCCTTTTGTTTTACGATTTGAGTTACGTAGTGAGAAAAAGAGTGCAGAGAAACTATTAAACCCACTTTGTTAGTGGTGGTCAGGTCAGTTTGATCTGAGGCCGCAGCAGCATAGCCGGTAAAGTTAGGATCCACTGGGAATCGGTGGCATCTGTAAGCTCAACAGTTAGACCAAATGTACCCTTGCCACAAAGTCCAATTACATCTACAAATCCGAGATATAAAATGAATCCGGAAGCAGTATGATATGAAAAAGTTTGCTTTTGAAGATTAAAGACTCTTGGTGGGATTTTCAAAAATGGCCAGTGGGGTCAGATAGTCAACTTCCATTGAAAGTCTGTGAGAACTGGATGCCTAATACCCTCAGACATTTTTGAAAATCCCATCCAATATGGTCATTGCTATACACCATACAGACAAAGTTAAAGTATCCTGTAGAGCTAATGTTATAATTATTTTTTAAAGAAATTTCTGGGTGCTAAGTTAAGAGACTGCTCTTAATAACAGAAGTTCATAGATTTTACGTTGGGATCAACTTAAACTATTGTTAAGCAGTAAATGTGTAACACAATTGTAATATTGCAGTGTAGTTTTTAATTGATAAACCTCTGCATATAGAAGCTTTAAGTCTCAGGTGCAAGAGTCAGAGTTGTCTTATGTATTTATATTGGATTTCAGGTTAGTCGCATTTAATTGCATAAATATAGGGAATGTTTATGAAATACCAATGTTACTTCTGTAACACATACTCTTATCCAGAATTGAAATTGTGCAGGTATGTTTACGTTTGGCTTAGAGTTAGGTAAATCAGGGAAAGTACTCTTGGTAATCCAATTTCTACTGAAAAAGTTTTTCAGAATACTGTGTGTAAGCCTGAGTGAGATTTAATATTTAACCCTTTTAAATTGGACTGAATTTGCTCTTTGTCCAGGAAGCTAAATAAATGAATGTTCCACAATGGCTTTCCTAAAAGTGGGTTACACTTGCACCAGTGGACCACTTCTCAAATTTCCAATGACAGGAGAAAATAGTGACTAGTTTGGTCTTTGTTTAACTAGATTATTTTTGTAGTGTCGCATATCTTTGTGACAGGTTTCAGAATGGTAGTCGTGCTAGTCTGTGTCAGCGAAAACAACAGGGAGTCCTTGTGGCAACTTTGAGACTAACAGATTTATTTGGGCATAAGCTTTCATGGGCTAGAACCCACTTGGTCAGATGTATGGAGTGGAAAATACAGGATCAGGTATAATACATGAAAAGATGCGAGTTGCCTTACCAAGTGTGAAGTCAGTCTAACGAGACAATTCAATTGACAGTAGGATACCAAGGGAGGAAAAATAACTTTTTGAAGTGGTAATGAGTTTCAGACAGTTGACAAAAAAAGTGTGAGTAACAGTAGTGGGGAAATTAGTATTGGGGAAATTAGGTTTAGGTTTTGTAATGACCTAACCACTGTAGATAACTCCTCTAAGTGTAATATTGTGAGATTTGATTCTGAAAGGTATACATGGGAGTGATGATCAATCCCAAATGTGGAGGTTCAGCAGAAATTCAACGATGTGCTTTTGGATGAAGAGAACCTATTTTGGAAAGAGATGGATTTTTGCCTTCACTCTAGAAAGATGCCTTTTTGTGGAGCTTTTTACCAGTTGAAAAGCCAGAACATGTCCACAACCTGAG
This sequence comes from Sternotherus odoratus, assembly GCA_032164245.1. NCBI lineage: Eukaryota > Metazoa > Chordata > Testudines > Kinosternidae > Sternotherus > Sternotherus odoratus. The sequence continues at coordinate 13,136,323 of JAVMKO010000011.1, read as the reverse complement.
GATACTTTCTATGGCAGGATGATAGTACCTTAACTGGGAGGCCACATTTCACTGACTTCTTGGAGCAACTCAGCTGAATGCAAATGATGCTGCTGCTCTTAAATTTGTAGAATGTTAGAGCCTAAAATCATTACAACCTGCAAATCGTTACACACAAATGTTATGTTCCTCGAAGTTTACTGGGATCAGACTATTTTGTGTAACCCTGGAGAAAGCCAAAAGAAACCTAACAACTCCAATGTTTGTTAAGCCATCAGTATGACATATACTTAGGTGTGGACTCTGCTTAGATGTAGGCTCATGAGATATAGCTTACAATTCTCATCTATATGCCAAATGTCCATATAAGACAAGTGGATCTTGGACATAACACATGGTTGTTACCTGAAGCCAAACCCAGCACCTTCATCTAGTCTCTTATTTCCACCAGTCTTTAAAAACCATCAGATCTACCATGCTTTGGCTTCTTGGCTTCCCGTGCTGTCTCGGGTAACTCTCCGCCTATATAAAGTGTGTGGATGCATGGGGATGTGAATGTGTGCGTGTATGAATAAACCTCTTCCCTTTTCTGTCTGACCTAACAGTGGTATTGTAATAAATTAATGCAAGTGTGACCCTGGGTTGGTTTTTAGGAGAACAGAGGTAACACTGTTGTTTGCAATTCTGAGGTTCTGCTGTAGGATATGAAGCATGTACATTCTATTCATGGCAATAAAGGAGGACGAGTCTTTCAGGATCAGGAATAATGTCTTGATCTTTCTTGGATGGGGCCTACATCCTGTGATTCAGACATATATCACTCTTCCCGTTGAGAATTCAATAGATCCATGCTTTCTTTTTTTTTTTTTTCGGTAACAAAATCTGTTTCATAGTCATCAGCACCTCTGCTAGTAGAATATGTGAAGAACAGTTCTCTGTGTTACATGATGAAAAGATAATACTCCCTGGCTTAATATTCAAGGTCCTTTCATACTTGCCAAGAATGTGTCTTCCCTTCATGTTGCCCAGACCCAAAACAACTGCAATGGACACATTCTTTGATAGAGAAAATCTGCAGAGTTGCAATTTGGGCCTCATTTATTATTTTTCTGAGACACTTAAAACTGAATTTACAAGCCTTTGCATATGTATCCTGTGCAAAGAGAGTGCTCAGAGCAGTAGGCCTAGAAGATGGATCAGATTCTGCATTCCAGTGAGCTGTGCTTAGGGAGGCAGGTGGAGTAAAGTGTGCTTAGGGGAGGCAGGTGGAGTAAGGGGCACCTTTTGATCTTCTGTATTTGGATCAAGTACCTACCTCACCCTTATGTAATTGAGAGCAGTAATTAAACTTCCTATCTAAATTATGTCCCCATTTGGTAGCAGTGACAGAGCCCATAGATCAACATTCAAGGCAGAATGTGGAATGAGACTGGTCAGTGCCATAACAGCAAGCATTTGAAAGAAAGCAAAAACTTATTACAGCTGCCCTAAGTTAAAATACTCCCAGCTTGGAGAACAAATGACACTACCATGTGATGCATCCAAGAAGGGACTGATGTTATTAGCTGTGCTGCAGAAGCCGCCTATTGCATACACCAGTAGAGTTTTGGTAGAAACTGAACAAGAGTATATCCAATTAGAATTATTGACTGTGGTGTTGGGGTAGAGTGATTCTACCAATATGGTCACCCAGTGAAATAGTACAACCAGACCACAACCCTCTAGAGAAAGTTATGTTTAAGCCTCTTCTTAGTGATTCCAAAAGGTTGCAGTGCATATTGATGTGCCTCCAACACTACTAAATAGAGCTCAGATACTATCTAGGCTGTTTGCTAGTGTTGGCTGGCACAGTGAGGCAGGAACATGTGCCAAGCATTGCGGAGATGTTAGCACTGGGAGACCATGCACGGCACTGTCTCACATAATTTGCATAACTGAGCATCTGAGAAGTGCTATAAACATGTTTAAGTGCTTTACTTTATCAGGGCCTAAGTGCCCAATGTCTTGATGGATTGAGCTCTGACTGCATGGTTGGGGCATTGAAACTGTCCCAGATATCTAGAGACCGAGACAAAGATTGGTGGGGATAGGAGCATACCCATTTATGGTTCCCTGCTTATCTGCTGGGCAGTGGCAGCAGGGCAGTTTGGGAACACCGGGAACAATGCTGCTCCTGCTCCCCCAAACATTACATGAAGCAGAAGCTCCTCTTTCCACTAGTGGAGCCAGCCCTCTGGCACCCTAGTTCTGAGTCTTCAGCTGTCGGAATAGCCAGCATGTTTACACTATTCCCATGATCCCCTCTAGTATTAGGGCTGTGTTTTATTTATTTTTTCTCATCTCTTTGACAGAATGAGGACTTTTGCAGAGGGAGGAGTTTTCAGGCAAGGAAGTGTGGGAAGGATAAAGGGTGAGATTGAGCTGAGAGAAGATGAGATGTGAAAGAAATAGGGGATAGTCCTGCCAGGATAGTAGAGGGATTGAAAGGAAATGTTAAAAGAGTTACTAAAATAGTTTGAGTTTGTAGATGAAGGTTGAATAAAGAACTAATATAAGACATAGGAAGAGGGGTGATTAAGGTAAATAGATGATCTGTAATATTTTTTTTATCTCAATAGACTTCAAGGTCTTGGGACAGGCACTGTCTGTGTGTTACTCTGATACGAATAATAAATATAATGCTTATTTGAAAATAATCATGAAACTAACCATACATTGGTCAGTTAGACCCAGTGGAAACAAAACTCGTAGTCAGTTTATATTACTTTTAAGTATTATATACATTAAAAACAAATGAAATCATACTAATGCAAGACTAACATAATGGAAATTCAACCAGTGAGTCCCATTTCCCTAAATCTAAAGTCTTTCTTGCCTCAAAATGCAGCAGCAAACCATTTCCTGCAGACAGCTTTCTTGATTCTTTTAATTTACTAGGATAGAAAAAATGATTCAAGGATTTCAGATAAAATCATAAAATTAGTGATTACATCTACATTTTTTGTTTCTATTTTTAAGAAATACCATACAAAATCTTTCTTTTTCTTTTTTTTTTTTACAGTGATTTGTTATCTTCTGATTATGTGGAGATTCACTATGAAGACGGAAAACCACAATTTTCTCAGGTACTATATATATTAAACAACAGAGACTTATTCTCCCCTCCCCCCACACAATGATAATGCAGTAAAAAAAACAAACTTTCTGTGTTTTTTACAATATTTATCAAATACCAGAAGGCATTTACCACTTCTATCAAGGAATGATGATTCTTCAACAGATGACAGGAGAAAAATTGTAAAAAGTGTGGGCAATTAGCTGCAAATGAAAATGCCAAAGATGAAAGCTATACTTTCTAAAGCAAGGGTTGGCAAACTTTTTGGCCCAAGGGCTACTTCAGGGTCGCAAAACTGTATGGAGGGCCAGATATGGAAGGCTGTACTTCCCCAAACAGCCTGGCCCAAGCCCCCCTATCTGTCCCCTCACTGCCCCTCTCAGAACTCCCAACCCATCCAACTCCCTTCCCCCCCGCTCCTTGTCCCCTGACTGCCCCCTTCCAGGACCCCCTGCTCCTAATCAACTCCCCAAGACCCCACCCCCTATCCAGCTCCCCCTGCTCCCTGTCCCCTGACTGCCCCATTCAGAATCCCTGACCCACCCAACCCGCTCCTTTTCCCCTGATCACCCCCTCCCAAGACCCCCCTCAACCCTAATCACCCCCCAGGATCCCACCCCCTATCCAACCTCTCTGCTTCCTGTACCCTAACTGCCCCCGACCCCTACCCACACTCCCAAACCCTGACAGGAGCCCCGGGACTCTCATGCTTATCCAAACCTCCCCCCCCCCATTCTCTGTCCCCTGACTTCCCCCTTGGAACCCTCTGCCTCTTATCCACCCCTTAGCCCCCTTACCATGCTGCTCAGAGCAGCGTGTCTGGCAGGCTTGCAGCCCCACCGGAGCCAGACCCACTGCTCCGCAGGAGTGCGCAGCCCTGCCCCCTCCAGAGCGCTCCCCATGTGGCAGTGTGGCATGGGGGACAATAGGGAAGGGTCTAGCCTCCCCAGCCATGAGTTCAGGGGCCAGGCAGGACAGTCCCATGGGCCGGATGTGGCCCACGGGCCGAAGTTTGCTCACTGCTGTTCGAAAGTATAATTTTTTCAGTTTCTCCCACACCAGAGAATTCTCCCACACACTAAATTCTTCTTTAAACATTTACCAATACTTCGCATAAAGTGCTAGGCTAAGTTGTAATGGGAAGTCAATAAACAAACTTGCAATGACATTTCTTTGCAAGAGTTTTATAGAACTGTGAATCAGAAAAATACATACTGAGTGAAATTCACCCCTCTTCAGAATGTCAGCAGAAGGCGTATGCACCACTTACGTTCTCAAAGTAGAGCTGAAATAGAATTTAAGCAGCGCATAGACTTTGGACAGAGATAAATTTCACCCCTGAGAGAGAGGATTGCATGACCTAGTCCTCTGAGGCGACAGGAACAAAAATAGATATGTTTCTGTTTGATTTAGCTAGCACAAGGGAAGATTACTATATTACTGGGATGTAGAATAGCAGAGAGAAATGAATGATATAAAATAAATGTTAAGGCAAGAATGTCTTTAAGTTCACTGAACTCTTAGACTTTTAAAATAGCTGTAAATGCCAGAGTATAGTAGAAGTTGCAAGTCACTATTCATGAAACTTGCCTCTATTCAGAAGGCCAGGACAGCACAACGTGTAAATCTTACTTTTACTTCCTCAAAACCAGGGTGAATTTCACCCTTTATGTGGTTGCTTATTTGTTCAGTTGCTGTAAATTTGCTTAATCTGACCTCCTCTTTGAGGATCTTAATTAGCGTTCAAATATAGTCCTTTTTAGTCTAATGTATCAATTTATACTCTGTTCCTTGGAAAAAATAATTTCATGCAGCATATCAAGGGAATTGCTTAGTTTTGTTAAGACATTACTCAGGAGAGCAGGCAAAAATGCTAAAGGAAGCAAGAAAACAATTCCTTCTGGCTTTTACACATAAAACAACTGTCAGCTGCAGCACCAGCAATGAGCACTGCGGTTGCTGAATCATGATATAACTGGAGGATTATATTAGAACTTTAGACTCAGCAAATGGGCCACCTTTGCATGCTGCAGTAATTAGATCCAAACTTTCTGAAGGATGTTTTCTGAGCTGATTGACTTAGAAACACTAATAGGGCTCTTGAGATCACATGATCCACAAGAGGCATAATTAACAAAAGTAAAGAAAATATACTTACTAGGGATTTTCTAATCTGCTCAGTCTTTTTTAGATGCATTTAACAAATGGCAAGCTGTTTATTTCTTATTTAATATAGAGAAGTGAAATCTTGATGAAACCATCTCTTTCTAGAGCTAGAGTACATAGCTTTATTATAGGGATGAAAATAACCAGGGTAAAATTGTGATCTCCTTAGTCCCATGAGTAATCTTATTAAATTTCTCAGAACTTTGTGTGAATAAATTAATCACAATTTAGCTCTTAGGAAGAACTGTTTAAATAAGCCCAGTTCCATAAATTCCAGAATACAGGCCAGTGCATAATGCATATATGGGTAACTGTCTTGTAACAATGGTTATTTACTTAATTTTATTAGAATACACAAATTTAATTATGCGTAGTAAAGGTTGTGCTATACCTATTCCAGATTCTGAACAGAACATTTCGTAAAATAAACAAGATACCAAATGAAATTGCTGCTGATGTTTACAGTTCACTAAATAGCATTACATGCCTGGTGATTCCTTAAGGTATATGGTAGGTTAGAACAATTAGAAGAAGCAGTGTGACTGCACTCTATTTACACTTTTCTCAGTGAAACTATTGTAAGCACTTCTTTTTCATCTTCATTTTAGCTAGGATTGTTGTTGACAGATACTAAAGGCCAGGTCCTTAATTAATGTAAATCAGCAGGAATCCATTGCTTTTAGTGGAACTACATTGACATGCACTAGCTGAGGATCTGGCATTGTAAGCTTCTAAATTCTTCAGCACTTTCTCTTACATGTTCACTCTCTTTAAAGGTTTAAATTGAGACTCATGTTTTCAATGTAAGTATACAAGGCCTGAATGGTTTCTAGGTTTGCTCTGGCTGCCAGCCTTCTAATAATAAAAATCAAGTGCCCTGTACTTGTGTACTGAATTGAACTATTCACATGACATGAAATTCTGCCACCCTTATTCACAATGAACAGTCTCTTAAGCCTCTAGCAGTCCCGTGGCTCACAGTAATTTAGGGATTAGTAATTTTTGACTCCCGTGGCTCACAGTAATTTAGGGATTAGTAATTTTTGTATTAAGGAACAAGGATAGAATTAGATTTTAAACCTATCAAAACTAAAAATAAGGGATATAGATTTTGTTCTAGTAATTTGTTGGTATTTTTGCAGTTGCCTAAAGTATAGAATCCATAGGGTACTTTAAAGGTTTTAATTTTTCTTTTCAAAGACATGACTACTTACAGTCAAAATTAAATATTTATTAATGCCACAGTGCTGCTCTACTTTCACAACATACACAAATTAAATAGAAAGTATTTGGGACAAGGAAAGAATATTTTGACAACATTTCTGCAATTTATTTCTCTCTGTTGCTGGTTCCCATGTTTCCATCTTGCTTATTATGTCATTATGCCTCACAGTTGGGTTTCTTTTTGTCCCCTGAGTTTATTTGATATTCTCAAACAATCAAAGGTCTTAATTTCCAGCTAAGATTACTCAATTTTGTCATGCCTTTGTTCAGGCCCTGCAAATCCTCCCCGTCACTGGGCACCCAAATAAGGGCCAAGCACACTTTGTTCACACATTTTATACAGTATTCCATGGAAGAGGCCTGGATCTAATCTTTGAAGAGTGACTGTAGAAGTGCCTCATTTCCAAAGCACCATTCTGTGCATGGAATGAGACAGTTCTCCTATGGAAATAGCACTATGCATTAGTGTAGTTAAAACTGTGTACTAATTGGAGCCGGGCAGGAAGTGCTAAAATTTTGCAGACATTTTCTGATGGGGAAAAAAGTTCTGTTTATGTGAGAGGAAGTAGACGGTGGCAAAGTAGGTGACGGACACTGTGCACATGTTCATCAATGAAACTGAAGAAATAGTGTTGTTTGGCCATGATGATGGCAGAGCTAAAGGAGAACAGAACAAATCTATTGTGGATGAAGCTCATATAGTCATTTCTTGTCTTGCTTCTCGCTTCTCCTCGTGTGTGAAAGTTAACTATTTACTCTGTAAGTTCTCTGAGGCATAGACTTTGCATTCATATCTCTCTATGAAGTTCCCAACATACCTGTGGCTCTTTACTAATATATTTTATTTATGGTGTGGATTTTGTCTCAGTATCATAACTGAAAAATGGATCCTACACACCAGGTGAAGAAATTTCATGGAAAGAGTCTGTTACGTCAACAATTACTGAGTCTCCTCATCACTAATAAGGGGAAACATATACTGTGCCTAGAAAAAAAGTACATTACTTATTTATATATGGCTTCCAGCCATAGCAAAGGTTGGTCTTTCCTTCCTTAAAGTCACAATGCCGTTCATTATTTAAAGTATTTATTTTTTTCTTTAACATCTGTAGGGTGGAGAGCACTGCTACTATCATGGAAACATCAGAGGTGTCCAGAACTCCAAAGCTGCCCTTTCAACATGTAATGGACTTAAGTGAGTGCAAATCTTCATTCCTCTGAAGAGACTAATGGCTGGTCTTCACTACCCGCCGGATTGGCAGGTACTGATTGATCCATGAGGGATCGATTTATCGTGTCTTGTCTAGACGCGATAAACAGATCCCCAAAGGCGCTCCTTGTCGACTCTGGAATTCCAGCTCGTCGAGAGGCGCGAGTGGAGTCGACAGGGAGCCCGCTGCTGCCGTGAGGACGCCAGGTAAGTAGACCTAAGATGCGCTGACTTCAGCTACGCTGTTCATATAGCTGAAGTTGCGTATTTTAGGTCAAACCCTTCCCCTACCCCTGCTAGTGTAGACCTGGCCTATATTAACTACTTGTTACTCTTGGATTTATGTCCTTGTGTCTCATCTCTTGGCATGAGACAGACTGAAATTCTCCAAGCTTTCAAAGATTTTCAGCATCCTGAGGTAGAGGCAGACCAGTCTTGTTTCAAGAATATTGACTAGTACCTCAGTGACTCCTCTAGAGTATTCTCTGTCAACTCCTTGCTGACCATGCTCAGCTAAGGAGTTTCTGATTGGCATTGCAGTTTTTTAAACTGCTTATATCCTCCGCCCTGTCTATGGAGTTTAGCTTTTGGTTGATGGCTTCTCTGTATTCTTTTGATTTTTTTTCCCCCCTGTTATCTTTAGTTCTTCAGTGTTCTGCAGTTTCTTCCTCAATACAGGTTCAGGACTGGAATAGTAGAAATATTCTATGTCAGGAGTGAGATGCATTGGCAAGACAAAGTGGGGAAGCTTGTACAGTACAGAGCCTTCAGTATACCTGGCTTTAATCACTGCTATTAATTCATTTTTTAAGCACCAGGGATACTAGAAATATTTGGTACTGTCTAGCAAAACCCTTGCAGATTGTAACAATGTAGAAATAAATTTATCAAGGTGAATGATTAAAACAAATAAAGAAGTCAGAAATATGAACAAAAATTAGACTTCAGTTCTTTACATTACTATAGTAGTTCTCAAACTGTGAGTTGGGACTCCAAAGTGGATCACAAGTCTGTTTTAATGGGGTCACCAGGGCTGGTGTTGGATTTGTTGGGCCTGGGGCTGAAGCCAAAGTCAGAGCCCTACCACCCAGGGCTAAAGCCGAAACCCGAGAGCTTCATCCCTCAGTTGTGGCGCTGAAGTCCTCGAGCTTTGGTCCCTCTACTCCACGTGGTGGGGCTTTGGCCCCCCTGCCCGGGGCCATGGAGCTCGGACTTTGATTCCTCTTCCTGGGGTCGTGCAGTAATTTTTGTTGTCATAAAGGGATCACAGTGCAATGAAGTTTGAGAAACCATGCATTACTGTGATTCCACTACAGTCTTATCACGCATTATAATTTTGAAAAATCAGTCTTTTGATGATTATTTTTTATGTAAGTAAATAATGTAAGATAGTGTATGTTCAGCAGTTCTTTTTTGATTAGGTGTATATAACTCAGCTGTGTGTATTGTCCTCTGCATATTAATTGATATTTTAGGAACGACCAAGATCAAATCTTGAATCTTTCCATTGTTGTGTCAAGTATTCCATTACTAAGGATCCTGTTTAGCACAAAAGTTGATTTTGCAGATGTGCATTACTACTATATTTTTCCAGTTACAGCTGGATTTTTTTATGATGGCTTGTTACTAGTTTTAAATAGTACAATTGGATTTATTTGATGAAAACCTTTTGTTGAATTAAAATTATTCCTTAGTATTTGCATTGGTCCTAAAGCTCTTACTTTTTTCCCCCTAATGTTCTAGTGGAGTGTTTGAAGATAACACCTATGTGTACTTCATAGAACCAATGGATCTAACACACAGCGCAGTAAGTTTATACTGATTTGTAATATTTTTGGTTTTGTTTGTGACGGGGTGCCTAAATGTCAGTATGTTTACAAGTAACTTGCAAATCTGAATTTTTAAAGGTTTATTTTTAATTCCATATTTTAACTTGAATTTTGTAATCTTAAATTCACATTAGATTTGGAAATAGGCCATTCATGTTGGTGGCTTCTAAGTGCTTATTCCCATGGTGAATGATTTGTTGACTATAATAGTGTTTACCAATTCCCTCTACTGTCTGAGCTAGTGAATTTAATCCTTTCATTGACTTGGTAAAAACCTATGTTTTGGAGCTGAGGTCAGGCACTCCATATAGAGTGTCGCAGCTGGATAGTTATTGCGGAGGTTTGTAGTGCCTGTATGTAATGGCTTTGATACAAACAGATGAATACATTGGGTTAGGGTTTAGGAATATATTTACCCAAGTATCTTATTCACACTCTGAGCCTGCTCTACTTAGCTTGTGGCTCTCTTTAGCTATAATGTGTTTATAGTAATGTGGCCGGGTCATTACACACACTGAAATCTATTTCCCCATGTTAATTTTCCCCTACTGTTACTCACACCTTCTTGCCAACTGTTTGAAGTGGGCTATCCTGGTTATCACCACAAGGTTTTTTTTCCGCCTGCTGATAATAGCTCACCTTAATTAATTAGCCTCTTAGAGTTGGTATGGCAACCCCTGTCTTTTCATGTTCTCTGTATATATATCTTCCTACTGTATATTCCACTCCATACGTCTGATGAAGTGGGTTTTAGCCCATGAAAGCTTATGCCCAAATACATCTGTTAGTCTCTAAGGTGCCACAAGTACTCCTTGTTCTTTTTGTGTTTGTACTGTTGCTCCTGAAGGCATTGATGTAAACAGAGCTGACTATACTTCAAAGGCTAGTTTACAAATTTCAGCACAATAGACCAGGAATGTTTCTCTTGTGGGATACTTCTGCACTTGCATTTGATTTCCAAGAGACATTTTTGGGTTTTGAGTATCCAAGAAACATCAAGATGAAGATTTTCAGGTTTTGTAACTTACCTGACACCTCATCAGTGCATGATAAATTACACAAAGTCGTGTAATTCTTGCCAGCTTCTTTTGAAACCTTTCTTGGCAACAGTAAACATGACAACAGAGTCCCGCAAAGGAGCTACAAGATTGTTCATATTTGTGTGATAGGTAATACTTTCAGAGAATACTGTATATAGGATAATACACTCTTTGAATATCTTTTGAGTTATCTATTATGACTTCCAGCCCAAAGATGCTTCAGGTAATGTTAATCCTAGTTAGAATGATAGTCCATTGGAAAATAATTTAAGAACCGTTCATTGTGGCAGCTGGAGCAAGGCTCCTTTTTACAAAGCTACATACTGTACTAAAAGGTAACCTATATATGACACTGGCTATTGGTTGAAAACTGACCATATGTTCACCATTGTGGATCTGGTAACTCCTCCTTAATTAGGAGACGAGCAATTGGGAGATTATTCTCCTAGGACAGTAGAATTTCACTCTTCATGCTGACACTGCAGTACAGAGCTTGAGGCAATGGAAAGAAAGAATGTGGATTAGTTTTAGACTTCGTACAATCACCGTAATTTATGGAAGATTTTAAAATATCTCCTCTGCCACCTCTGTGTGTCCAGATGGAAGTTTTAAAGAGCATAGAGGATAGTTTTGGACAAGAGTATTGTTCTCAATAAAACTATTTTCTTCTTCTTCTTCGAGTGATTGCTCATGTGCATTCCAACATGTGTGTGTGCACCGCGCATGCACGGTCCCGGAAGCTTTTCCCTAGCGGTACCCGTAGGGTCGGCTGGGGAGACCCCTAGAGTGGCGCCCTTGTAGCAACGTATATATACCCCTGCCGACCCACCCCCCGCTCAGTTCCTTCTTTCCGTCCGTGGCGGTCGCTGGAACAGCGTTTGTACTCTTCATAGTAGCAGTTCTCGTGTATATATTCTCTTAGTTCTGTTAGAAAGTTAGTGTTTAGTAGTTGTTTAGTGTAGATATATAGGTTCTAAGTTGATTTCTCTGGCGCAGGGGCATGCCTCGGGCACCGGGGTTTAAAACTTGCAAGGACTGTGGGAAGCCGATGCTGGTTAGTGACCCTCATTCCCGCTGCTTAAAGTGCCTGGGAGAAGGTCATCAGACAGAGCGCTGTAACATCTGCAAGAGCTTTAAGCCGCGCACAAAAAAGGAAAGAGACTCTCGTCTCAAACTCCTAATGATGGAATCCGCTCTGCAGTCACAATCGGAACCTTCCACCTCAGTACGCAGTGCACCGGCATTGGTCCATGGCACAACGGCACTGTCGAAGAGCCAGAAGGCTCCACGGCACCGATCGCCTCGTCACCACGCTAGTGGTTCACGGAGGCACCAGTCGCAGTCACCGGTACCCTCCAAGAAGCCTAGAGGGCGCTCCCCTGCACGTAAGGCTCAGGGTGATCCCTCATTGGTGCAGGTAGCTCCGGAGCACGACCATCGGCCCCGTACCGAGCTAGCACCAGCAGCCACCGTTATAGAAGATAGAGCTGCCTCCCCAGATGTGGGAATCTCTCCGGAGAGAGAAACGCCTGGGTTGGACATGCCGTTGACCCCAGAGGCATACGATGCGGCCAGGGATCTCATGAACTTTACACGAGACCCGGCTCCGCAGTTTGTTGCCCCGGCACCGGTAGCTCGGTCAGTGGTACCGATCATACCACCCATGTCGACGACCCCGGTGCCGTCCACCTCGGCAGGGGCATCCATACCGGCGCTGGCACCGTTAACCCGACCGTCCTCGGCACCGGTTCACTCTGCACCGGTGCATACTGGAACATCGGCTGCTAAACATCCAGGGAAGCCTACGATGTTCCAGAAACAAGGCGTCGTGGCACCGGAAGGTACCACACCGCCATGGTCGGCATCGGAATATTCATCTGAGTCCGATGCGGGGTCATCAAGATCAAGATCGAGGCATAGCCATCACTTGTCTCGATCCCATCATTCCCGGCACCGACGACCCTCTCACCATCGGCACCTTCCCGCCTCACCCTTGGAAGGCCAAGGGTCGGTACAGTGGCCCTTCTGGACACCATTTGCATTCCATCAAGCCCAAGGCCCGATCTCGGTGTCGGTATCGTTGCCTTCGGTACCGTGTGGTCCGGTGTCGGCGACCATCACAAAACCTCCGTCTGAGGTAGCTGAGGACGAACCGGTGCCGGGACCCTCTGGTATTCAAGCCACTGCAACCGAGGTCCAAGGGGCCCATCTTGGAGATGCTGACCAACCACCCCAAGATGACCAGCACCCAGAAGACCCACATTTCACCTCTTCTTCCTCGTCACCAGATGAGGCGGTAGCGGGCTCCACAACCACCCTGCCCCCTATGGACATCAGGGGGCACCAGGACCTCTTGCGTAGAGTTGCCCAAAGTCTTAACCTCCAGATGGAGGAAGTTAAAGAAGAGGCAGACCCTACAGTATACATTTTGTCATCTGACACTCCATCCCGAATCGCCTTGCCCTTCATAAGGACCATTCAAACCACCATGGACACCTTATGGCAAACTCCCTCCTCGCTTCTTCCAACGGCTAGAGGAGTGGAAAGGCGGTATTTTGCACTGAGGAACGGGTATGAGTACCTATTCACCCATCCTCCACCAGGATCCCTAGTTGCTGATGCGGTGAACCACCGAGAGCGGCAAGGGCAGACAGGTTCCACCCCAAAGTCTCATGACGCCAAAAAGTTAGACTTGTTGGGTAGGAAAGTGTACTCCTCGGCGGCACTACAGCTGCGAATTTCAAACCAGCAGGCTGCACTGGGGAGATACTCCTATAACTCCTGGTCCGCCCTGAATAAGTTCGAGGAGCGCTTACCTAAGGACTCGGTTAAAGAGTTTAAAGCTATTGTAGAGGAAGGCAGAGTGGTCTCCAGAGCTGCTCTTCAGGCAGCCTTGGATTCAGCCGACTCAGCGTCTTGGCAGATGGCAACGGCTGTTACGATGCGTCGGGGGGCTTGGCTGCATGTATCGGGCATTCCACCTCCGGTACAGGCCACAATTCAAGATCTGCCCTTCGATAAGCAAGGCTTATTTGCGCTGGACACAGACAAGAAGCTGCAGTCCATGAAAGATTCGAGGGCAATACTTAGGTCCTTGGGCCTCCACACCCCTCCAAACCAAAGGAGACCCTTTAGACCCCCTCCTTCTTCCCCAGCGAGGTTCTATCAGGCTCCCCCCCCCCCCCCCCCCAGGAGAGATCAGCCTAGGAGGGGTGGAAGGGGAAGTTACCGAGGGCGCCCGCGCTCTAACTCTCGGCAAAACCAAAACTCCGGGTCGAACCAACCTTCAGGGCCCAGACCAAACTTTTGAAGGTACGCACGGGGACGCCGAACCAGCTATCCCATTTCGTCTATCCCATTTCTATCAAGCATGGTCCTTGATCACCTCGGACAAGTGGGTCATCAGCTTGGTAGAAGTGGGATACTCTATCCCGTTCTCTTCCCTCCCGCCCAACCATCCCCCCTGCCTGTCCCTCTTCAGGGACCCATCTCACGAGCAACTCCTAGATCAGGAGGTCCACACCCTCTTATCTCTGGGAGCTATAGAGAAGGTTCCTCAAGAATTTCGGGGCAAGGGGTATTACTCCCGTTATTTCCTTATTCCGAAGGCCAAAGGTGGTCTTCGTCCTATCCTAGACCTGCGAGGCCTCAACTCCTACATAAAGAAGCTGAAGTTTCGCATGCTTTCTCTAGCTACCATAATCCCTGCTATGGATCACGGAGACTGGTTTGCCGCCCTCGACTTAAAGGATGCTTATTTCCATATCTCCATTATCCCGAGTCACAGGAGATTCCTAAGATTTGTACTAGGGACTCAACATTACCAGTTCACAGTGCTTCTGTTCGGACTTTCCACTGCTCCAAGGGTATTCATGAAATGCATGTCTGTCGTGGCAGCATTCCTGAGACGGAGGGGCATCCATGTTTACCCTTACCTGGACGATTGGCTCATAAGGGCAAGGTCAAAAGAGCAACTAACTCTTCATATAACGTTCATCAGGCATACATGTTTATAGGGAGATTTTCAGAGACATAAATGACAGTGAGACACCCAACTTGAAAGTTGGTGCAAGTTAGGCACCTGATCTTCCGCTTTGTGCATAATACCTGAAATAGGTGTCAACACCAGTTATTTGATTGCGAGTGTTACTCTCATTCTTTGGTTGGTTAAATCCCTTGGGATACCTTAGGAATGGAAGGCAGTACATGAAGCTAAATTGTATTTACTGTGCATGTGCAGTTTGAATTTTTGAATATTTTACTTCCACGTTTTACATAAATCTCTCAGGAGTTACACAAAAATAGCATTCTGTCTTTTCAAAAGCATTGTTTGCCTTGACAAGGTCAGGCGATGGAATGACAAAGGAGAGGAGACCGAGATCCATGCGGCACATATCAAAATGAAATTTATCAGATTTATTATTTTAAAAGGAGAAAACTTCAAAATACTTATTTTTTTTTTCCTATATATAGATTTACGGCACTGTGCATTAATTACGTTGAAAGAGACCTAAATCTTGCTGTTCTTTCTGTTGAGTTTCAATACAATTAAGTGGCTAGTCTTTGTGATTTATAATAGGCATATCTTTATTTTTGAGCAGGTGCAGGAAGACTGTATCGAGGTATATGTATGTATGTATGCAGAGGGTAGAATTTGGTTTCTTGAGATAATACTTCGTACTCTATTAATGTCTTCTCTCTGAGGACCTCAAAGATATTTATCAATGAATGAATCCTTGTGACACCATTTGTAAAGTAGGCGATAAATATTAGATTAGGAAATTGAGGCAGAGCAGCCAAGTGATTCACTATACAGCCAGTCAATAGCTGAGGCAGGATTAGAAATAGAGGCAAGAAGCCTGACTACCAATCCTAATGAGAGACTTGCCTCACCTCTTCTGGCCCTGAAGAAAGACACAGCATTGTTAAACAGGAGCTTGTAACCTACTCTGCGATAGAGTTCTCCAGATAAGGCCTTCTACAACTGACGCGTATATCAAACTGAATTGCGCAGGCTTTCATGTTAGGATTAATATTCTAAGAATCTAACGCTTAGACGTTATCCTGGTAAAGTATACATAGCACCAATTTAAAGATACTACATTTATGGCAGTGGATATTGCTGTTTCCTTTTAGGGAAAAGAACAAATAGGATGTCAATCTACTGTAATAAGTACATCTTTCTTTTCATTTGGCATTGCTAATAAGTTGAAAATGTTTTTATACTTTTTTTTTTTTTTGTAGAAAAGTTCAGGTAGGCCACACATCATCCAGAGGACTGTAGGAACACAAACCTCAAAACAAATGAAGAATGTTGGTATGTATAGGTTACATTATGTTTTCAGTCACAAAAATAATTTTAGTTATAATGTAAATAGTTTGAGGTTCAGGTTAATTGAGCCTTTGTTAAACTGCTGAACTTTTAGAAGAATAAGAAAAAAGACCATTATCAAGTTGACTTTACTTTATTATCATCACATTGAATTTCCGTTAAAATTGAACTGAAATGTTTTTACCTATCAAGACCTGTGTTGAGGTTCTTCTGACAGAGAATAGCTGTTGGTTTCATTACTAATACTTTAATCAGCTGCTATTTTTTGGATGCTAGTGATTTGTCATCAACACATGAAAGAGAAAAAGCAAACTGTATGGTCAGATCTTAGCCTCTTTATGTCTCCTTTTAGGGCATGCTTAATTGTTATCTTAAATCTATTCATATACTTTGTTATTGATGTGGGATTCTTAAAAGTTATGAATTTTAAAGAATGCTTTGTAATTCACCTATAAAAGGAAATATTTGTGAATTAGGTGTTCTTAGTCCATTTCCCACTGGATAAGTGTCCACATCACAATGATTTCTATAATGTTTTATCGCATGTCCTTAGGATTTCACTAAATTTTTGAAGTTTCCCATCTTTAATTTAGATATAGAGATATATTAATTAATCTCACTGTAAACAGATTTCACGGTTACAATGATTTAAATTGCATGTGCTCTTGCATAAATGCTAAATTATTTAAGTTCTATTAATTTTATTTTCTTCAGAGACCGAATCTAGTTCTGAGTGGTTCTTCCTGTCCGAGTTACAGAGGCTCAGGAAAAGGAGAAGAAAGAGGGCCGTGAGAGTGAGTGTGACACTAAGCTTAGACCTCTGAAGTGCTGCATAAACTTCCAAATTCTTTAATTATAAGTGAGCATTGGTTCTTAGCAAACAAAATCCTTTGGACATTTGAAACAAAGTTTAAAATGTATCTCTTCCATATTTTTATAGTACTGTATTGTTTTCCAACAAATGATGCCATTATATTTGAACCTGACTGTACAGAATAAAATAGATATCATTCATAGGGTGGCAGCAATACCATGAATCAGAGAGGTAGCCGTGTTAGTCTGGAATAGCAGAGGTAACAAAGAGTCCTGTGGCACCTTAAAGACTAACTATAAAGTTTTGAAGCATAAGCTTTTCTCTGGACACTTCCACTGCTTGCATCTGACGAAGTGGGTATTAGCCCACGAAAGCTTATGCTTCAAAACTTTATAGTTAGCAATACCATGTAGTTTGAACAGAAATTTGATAGTGAAAGTGTGATTAAAATTTCAATGATCTTTAAGGTCTGATATTTTTGTGGACAGAGTACAATCCTGGATGAAGTCTGACTGCTCTATAGATGCCCTCTCCTATGGTCACATGGCTCATTAAGTAGCATGGCCAAAGCCAAAAGTAGGCCACAGTCTGCAGACACAATACACGTTATAACTAATTTAGGTACTTCAGTTTGGACTTTATTTTTTCAACATACATGTGCTTGTGGCCTGTTTTAGCTTTCATTAATATTAATTTGTACTCATTTGTCTGTGTGAGATCAGCTTTCTCCTTGGATTATACAGCACAATGTGTGGGGTTTCAAATCCTACTTATTTTTTAAAAATCACTTTTTTCCTTGATCTCATAAATATTACAATAGAAGAAGGGGTATGTTGTTTTCTGGATCTTTCTAAATGCTAAGTTCTATGGAAACAATAGCCTTTTCTGTAGACTTCGGACAAAGAGGTCTCATAGAATCAGAATATCAGGGTTGAAAGGGGCCTCAGGAGGTCATCGTGTCCAGCCCCCTGTTCAAAGCAGGACCAATCCTCAACTAAATCATCCCAGTCAGGGCCTCTAAGGAAGGAGATTCCACCACCTCCCTAGGTAACCCATTCCAGTGCTTCACCAACTTCCTAGTGAAAATAGAAAGTTTTAGTGGAGAATGCGAATATTGGATCTTAATTTATTCTAAATGAAATGGTCCAGTTTCTCAGCTGATGTAAATCCATGTAACTCCATTAAAGTTAATGGAGCTATGCTGATTTACACTAGTTGAAGAGCTTTCTCAGTTCTGGCAAACTTATTCACCTCGAATAACATTTATGTGAATAGTCCTGTTGAAGCCAGTGGGTGATTCAAACTTGGCTCTTCCACTGCTATTAGATACCTAGGCCAGCTGCAGGGTTATTTTTAAAAATTACCATCACACTGTCATTTCTCACAATGTATTTTTAAATCCAACAGGCGTCTCGTGGTATATTTGAAGAGATGAAATATCTGGAGCTCATGATTGTCAATGACCATAAAATGGTAAGGATATAGATTCAGTGGCAATCTTCCTTCTGATCTGATTCAGAGGCAGGTCCATACCTTTCTGTCTAAGTTTCTATATTTGAGTACCTCACTCTCTGGCACAGATTTTTGGGTGTGGCAAGAGGATCTATACCCCTTCTTTGGTAGCAAGATAAGGTAGCTATGTGCAGTGGGGAAAAGAAATTGCATCCGTTTAAAGGGTGTAGACATTTACTTCTCCCGGCAGAGTAAGACAAAAATAGGGTGATGTGCCCATGAGGAGTGTGTCTGAGGTACTGTATCACCAGGGCTACTCCTTGCTAGTCCTAAGCTGAAAGATAGTGTGATCCCTAGTAGTTAATAATAATATTTAGCATTTTAGAGAGCACTTTGAATACTTAAAGTACTTTACAAACATTACCGAAATAATGTATATTATTTATATTAGTGTTTTAATATGTATTATTAGTGTTGTATATACCGTATATACTCGAGTATAGGTCGACCCGAATATAAGCCGATGCACCTAATTTTACCACAAAAAGCTGGAAAAGTTATTGACTCGAGTATAAGCCGATATCAAATCCGGACAAAAAAAAAAAAAGCGCCTCGCTCTCCCGTCCCCGCTGCGCGGGTGGGCTGCCGAGGTTCCCCCTTCCCCGCCGCGGGCGGGCTGCCGAGGTTCCCCCCTCCCCGCCGGACCAAAAAAAAAATGTGCGCCCCGGTTCCTCCCCTCCCCGCCGGACAGAAAAAAAAAAAAAAAAAAAGCGCCTCGCTCTCCCGTCCCCGCCACGCGGGCGGGCTGCCGGGAGCGTCCCGGTTCCCCCCTCCCCGCCGCGGGCGGGCTGCCGGGAGCGCTCCCGGCAGCCCGCCCGCGGCGGGGAGGGGGGAACCGGGACGCTCCCGGCAGCCCGCCCGCGCGGCGGGGACGGGAGAGCGAGGCGCTTTTTTTTTTTTTATTTTATTTTTTTTTTGTCCGGCGGGGAGGGGAGGAACCGGGGCGCACATTTTTCACTGACTCGAGTATAAGCCGAGGCGGCTTTTTTCAGCCCAAAAAGTGGGCTGAAAAACTTGGCTTATACTCGAGTATATACGGTATGTATATGTGTGTATATAGATAAGATGTATGTTAACATATATTTAGCTATGTTCATGGGCAGTACTGTTAGAATTTAAAAATTAAATTCCATCTTTTAAGGATTAAAGAAACAGGCTGAGACTGGTAGACCACAATTTAGAGTAAAAAGCTTTGATATTTGGGCAGTAAGAAATGCATGTGAAGCCCTCTCCCTGCCTCTTTTTTTTTTTTTCTTTTTTTTTTTTCTTTTCTTCCTGGTTAATCCATGCTTATAAATAGGCAGGGTAGTGAAATAGACAATAAATCTTGCCAATGGATTAAGCGAGATTTGTTCATTTACAAAGAATTCTGCTCTGATTTATTCTTTTCCTTGAAGAGATATTAAAGAAAGTAGATCTTGGGGGGTGGGGGGATAGCTCAGTGGTTTGAGCATTGGCCTACTAAACCCAGTTCAGTAGTGAGTTCAATCCTTGAGGGGGCCATTTAGGGATCTGGGGCAAAAAATCTGTCCGGGGACAGTACTCAATCCTGCTAGTGTAGGCAGGCGGATCCTGCTAGTGTAGGCAGGGGACTGGACTCGATGACCTTCAAGGTCTTTCCAGTTCTAGGAGATTGGTATATCTCCATTTATTAATATTAATTAATTAGATCAGCTGACATTAGCTATTTAAATGTTACTGCTTTCATTAATTGTGCCAAGTAAGATAGGGTTATCAAAATGTCAGCATCCTGCCTGTTCAGCAGATTAAATCAGAAAGGCGGCACCTGGGGAGTATTATAGAAGTACTAGGCCTCTGAACAGATGTTGTGGGGTGCCTGGGGAAATTCTCCAAATCTCAGGTTACCAATGGGTTGAACAGGCCATGCCCCCGATTACCATATGGAGCCACAAAACCTGCCCATCGACTCCCCGCACCAGCACCAGCACATAATCTAGTGGAATTCCTGTAGCCTCAAGACTAGGGAGTCCCCTTAAAGTTGGCCCTGCTGCATGTTGTTCAGTAGGAGGGCTTGATTTGTGCCTCAGCATTCTGTAAAATTTAGATATTTGGAAGGGAACAAGTCTGCAGATTTATTTTTTTTTACAAGAATGTATTGAAAATTTCTGTTTACCTGGTTTACAAATTCGAATTATTTATCCAGTGTATTTTTTTTAGTGTTGTGTGTCTACTGTATAGGTGTAGGTACATATCTTTTCAAGCACTCCCGTTTAAGAAGAAATGAGCAGCGAGTACCTGTTTGTGTTATTTTTTAAAACAATTGGATAATAACACAATAATTTTTTCAATAATTTAAGACAGGGATATTGAAGTGCCACCTGTTAGCAAGAGCCTAACCAAAATATTTGAGTGCCCAAAAAATGTCCTTAGGTCTATAACATGGACTAAGAGTAGGAATATTCTGCTAATCTCTCTCTCTCTCTCTCTGTGTACTTTATCTCTTTCTTTTTGTCCAGTCTCCCGATTTAACACAAATATTAGAATGTCAGAGTTGTTTCATGAGCAACTACTCATTCAGGAGGTCAAAAACCTCTTGTGTCTGGGGGCAGTGGAAGAGGTTCCTCGGAACATGGGAGGCAGAGGATTCTACACCTGCTACTTTCTATTTCAAAAGGCAAAAGGGGGCCTCAGACCTATCCTGGACCAACGTTGCCTCAACATGTTTCTCAGGAAGTTGAAGTTCTTCTTTGAGGAGTGTCCTTTTTGGTGCTCCGCTGTAGGTGTCTTGGTGCCCCTGTAATTGGAGATTTGTAATAGCAATGCCCCAGTTGGCTGCACACAGCAGCAGCTATCCCATGCCGCTCCGGGCAGCTACTTAGCGTGCGCAGCTAGCAGTCCCTCAGTTCCTTCTCTTCCAACTTTGGCTAAAAGTCTAATATATAATTCCATTTTCTTAAAGTGACACTTTTGGAATTAGGAATCTGAGAGGTAGCCATGCTTGTCTGGAATAGCAGAGGTAACAAAGAGTCCTGTGGCACCTTAAAGACTAACTAAAGTATCGAAGCATAAGATTTCGTGGGCTAATACCCACTTGCATCCGACGAAGTGGGTATTAGCCCACAAAAGCTTATGCTTCAATACTTTAGTCAGTCTTTAAGGTGCCACAGGACTCTTTTTGTTACTTTTGGAATTAGGAAATTGTCATCTATAATATTTAAAAATTCCAGGGATGTTTTACTATTGGCAGCATGATAAGTCCAGAACATGTCACTCATATTTAATCCTCCATATTAAACACATTTTATTCCTTCCACATTATAGATAGATTCTTAAGGGAGCCAGTCATGCTGTTCTCTAGTGTGATTTGGTGAATTGTAACGGACACCACCTAGAACCCCATCTTATGCTTTGTTTGTTAGAACATTGATCCATAAGCATTTAAAATGATTTGCTTCTGAGTCATCGGTGACTCAGAAACAGGTAATGCCGTTTTTGACATGAAATCAAATTAGCCTATTTGTAAGTGTTCACCAATGTGGGTGAGGGCTGTACTATGCAGAGCTTATAAGCATATATTTATGTGTTTTGCTTACCAGTAGATGGCAGATTTATCCTGCAGTAAGATTTTACTTTGAAAAAATCCTCTTATGAATTGTTTCAGACATTGAAATGTATCAAATATTGTTAATTGTTTAATGTTTTAACTCGCTTTTCATATTTTGTTAAAACTTTCACTTATTACAACAATGAAGGCCCAAGTAAATGCATTATTTCCATTTCTTATTTTTAGACAGTTGTATTCATCTTAGTTTATATTTCTGGAACTTCTCTGGTATTTTATAATGTAGTGCCAGTACAGCTTTCTGTATTCAAATAGTATTCCTGTGTTTCATTCTTCATTAAAATGTTTTCACTTTCCACTTCCAGAAAATTCTTTCAACTTGTTAAGGATAAAATATATACTAGTACCAGAGGGTCCCTAAAGAAAAACCTCAAAATCTATTTTAATGGTGCTGGAGTATATCATTTAAGCCCCATGTTGGTGCAGCATGAGGTAATTTGCCAAGAGAGCAATTGCGCAGATAGGGTCCCCTACCAAACCTATGTGGTGTGGGAAGTGGGGAATCCCAGCACAGGCTGTGCATAGACCCCTGAAGAAGGTGGTGTTCAAGTAGGCCATAGGACCATCGGGTGACCAGATGTAACAATTTTATAGGGACTGTCACGATTTTTGGGTCTTTTTCTTATGTAGGCTTCTATTACCCCCCAACTTCTGTCCCAATTTTTCACATTTGCTGTCTGGTCACCCTAGAAGAGGACCATAGGATCAGTGATTACACAAATCAAATGGCTTATTACCTTGTGCAAGTGGAGTGGGTGGGCTGTAGCTGCTATTTAAGTCAAAGCTGATTGGGTGAAATCCACCAACTCTATGCATTTCACCTGTATTTAACTGAATGACTTGTGTAAGGCAAAAATAGCCTGAATGAATAGTCTGAATAAAATAGGTATACAGTTTACCAATATAATCTGGTGTAACAGCTTTCAACGTTTAGTTTGACTGGTAAAGTCAAAGGCTGTTGAGATAAAAATGTTAAATAGTTGTAATTTTTAAAAGCCCTTCTGTAAGGGACTCCATGCATGTCTGTTAGATTCCAGAGAGTTTTTATGTTTTACTCGCCCTGATTTGGGATGGTATTTAAGCACGAGCCTGGCTTTAAGCATGTGAATACTAACTCAGTTATTTAGAGTTTGGCACATGAACCCTCTTGTCTCAGTCTCACATCAAGTCTACTGTGCTTTAGAATAAGGGTAGATAAAATATTTTGGGGAACCTCATAACATGACTCTTTAGTATCAAGACCTGTTACTATTAAGCAGAATTAGCTGAAATTGGTGAGAACTTTTTCATGGAAAAGTTTTAGCTAGTTTGTTTTGTGCAGATTTTGAGTTAATTGTCGCTGACATTTTGAAGACACAGATTTTCCTTTTTGCAGATCATATTGTGAAATACAATTGTAACTTTACATCTTTGTTGAGTCTCAATCATCTTTGGCATGTTTGACTTGTTGCCAGAAGGGACTGATAGACCAATATACAGAAAGTCACACACACATTTATTCTAATACACAATAAACTTCAGAAACAGTTAAGTCTGCTACACATGCAACATATAGCCACAAAAAGAAAGAAAATGAAAAGTTAAGCCATCTAACAATACATATTCTCTATTTCTCCACCCTCAAACACTCACTCACCGTAATCTTAACATAGATGAAGCACTGCAAGCACCAACATAGATGAAGCACTGCATAATTTTGCCCCCTTTTCTCCTTTCTGTGCATACCCGTCCATCATAGCTGTAGATGTTTGGTGCTGTAGTAAATTATATTGTAAAAGGATAGGTTAGTAAAGAGTTGTATGTGGAATGATAATTAGAGAGTGGCATCTTCTGATATCAGAGTTCAGGTTGTGATGCACTGTCAGTAGTGAATGGTATTTAAATGTTCAGGTTTAGACATGACAATTAGTATCCAGTTCTGAGCTCGCATTTACAAGTTTGAGCTCTAAAAAAGTCATGTTAGCCCCAATTATGTCTTTTTAAAAATTTGACTATTTAAACTTTTTAAAAAGTTTTAAGAGGCTTTATGGCTGAACAGTTTTTTTCCTTAATGTTTTGTATATGTACATGTGAAATGTTATTGAGCCTGGCACAGGCTTTCATTTAATTCCACAAAGGCATAGACTTTAGGAGGCGTGCTGTGATCTGGAAAGACCGTTTTTTGTGATTTCTCCTTTAGCAAATGTTAAGATTATTCATTTTCCATGTTTGCTGAAACAAGTTTGTCTCCAGAAATTATTCAGGTTCTAATTTCTTTTTAATTTTTTCTTTTAGTTCAAAAAACATCGTTCTTCGCATGCGTACACAAACAACTTTGCAAAATCTGTGGTAAACCTTGTAGATGCTGTAAGTATCATTATGATTCCTGAAAACTATTTCACTGAGTTGATTGTTTGTCATTATATGGAAAGTTGACTTTCCAACTTATTTTCATCCTCCTGAAAGTACATGAGGATGAAAATAAATGTTCTTAAACTTGCTAAATGGTTGAAAAATAATTTTACAGTTTCACTGAAGAGGACTGACTTGGGCTGCTACGTAGAAAGGATCCTATCTGTAAGAAACCAAAGATACGAAGTGGGTATTAGCCCACGAAAGCTCATGCTTCAAAACTTTATAGTTAGTCTTTAAGGTGCCACAGGACTTTGTTACCTCTACTACATTAATGTTCTTTATCCCAACACTGCCCACAGTAGTACCATAGTGATGCTACTGTGTTATGGAGCTTCCATTGGCCCCAGGATTTCTTCCAAATATTCTTTTGAATTTGGTTAAGCTAATACTCGATACAGGGGACTTCAACACACAACTAGTAGAAGATGCTGTTTAGGAGCCATGTTCTGACATTCAATATTTGCATCTTTTTTAATTCTGAGAGAGAAAATAAATATGTACTTCACATCATTGTGTCATTAGGCTTGAGATGCTTGTGATGGGTTGTCACTCTTGGGGTTCAGTCTGGGAGCTGTGAGAGCCCGCTGTGCCCCTCTAAGAGACACTGCTGGGCTGGCCCTGCTCACAGTGTTTTGGGGACACAGCCAACCTCACCCAGGCCCTGTTATCACCCAACACAACAGCAGATGGCGCCATTCACACAAACCTGAGTGCAACCAGCAGACACCAAATTTCTCAGCTTCCCAGGTGTCAAAGCACTGTCCTGGGAATGCTCCAGGGGATTTTTCACATGCCTGAGCCAGCAAGTTAGAGCGCTATAAAATGTAAGTGTAGACAAGCCCTTACAGGCTGTCTGGAGAGTTCTCAGGAAGGCTAAATTATTCCACAGCCCATTGTCTTTGTTGATGACCTATGAGCATTTCCTGGCTTCTTCATTGTTGTACCTGAAAGGCTGGCTGTGGGTGTTTTCCAGAGTAAGCCCATTTGAAATACAGATCCATAGTCATTATTTATGACTTCAGATACAAAAGTGATACATGAATGCAAATAAGATAATCATATTCAGCAAATCAGATCTCTTCCAATGACACCTTACATGACCCATCTTGTACAAAGTGCATCATAATTATGTCATAATCATATAGCTATGAAGAATATGGGGGTCATAATGCTAATGCCGAAAATGTGCAGCAAAACTATCACAATTTCAGCTCAACTGTAAATTTGTTATGTATGACAGGACTGTAAGAAGGTGAATTTGTTACACATCAACACTAGATAATGTAGCAGAGCTAGTGCATTCTAGTATCATTGACTATGCAGTATGGTTAGTTGAAGAGTCTCATTGCTGTGCTAACACATCTGAACGTACTTAGGGTACATCTGAACAGCTGAGAGACGTAATTCCCAAGTTCAGGTAGAGTTACATGCACTAGCTCCACTCGAGCTAGCAACTAAAACTAGCAGTGTAACTGCGGCTACATGGGTGGCATCTTGGGCTAATTGCCTGAGTACAATCCAACCTCACACCCTGGGTACATACTTGGGCAGTTAGCCCAAGCCTCCACCTGTGCAGTCATGGCCATACTACTATTTTTAGGCACTAGCTCGAGCAGAGCTAGTGTATGCTATCTTGATATACCCTTAGTAGATATTTGTCCCCAAATTCTTAAATGACAGATGATTATGCAGTCCTTATAGGTGTCAATGTTCATGAATTTAATGCAATTCCAAGAGCATACATGTGCTGTCTGAATTACAGGCAAAAAGTCAGTTTTATATTTGTTTAAAAAATGCTGATGAATGATATTACCCTCAACAGGGGATAACAAAGAAATAACTTGATTTATTTGAGTATAAAAAGGTCTCCCAAAGGTCTGAGAGACAACTTTCTTTGCTATAAATATACAGTAATGATTAGTCTCCTGGAGGCTGTGATAGTTTGGGGATTGGTGTAAGGGTAGTTGGGTGGTGTTTAGTGGTGTGTGATCTACAGGAGGTCAGATGAGATAATCTGATGGTCCCTCTGCCTTAAAATCTATGACTTTGATGGGAGGTCATTGTCACTTCCTTATCTAGGTCTAAAGATACCAGTCTTTTTTTCTGGGTGTTTAAATAATTATTTAAAATTGTGGAATTTCCTTTCTCTCTCTTTTTTGAACTTCAATAAATGCATTATAATCCTGTTACACTCATCCTTTTAATTATGTAACTTATTCAAAGCTACTTCAGCTGTTGAGCAATGCAAATATTCATGTTGTAGATCAGAGAGGTAGCTGTGTTAGTCTGGATTTGCAGAAGTGACAGAGTCCTGTGCCACTTTAAAGACTAACAAGTCTTTAGTCTTTAAGGTGGCACAGGACTCTTTGTCACTTCTGCATATTCATGTCATAGAATCATAGAATATCAGGGTTGGAAGATACCTCAGGAGGTATCTAGTCCAACCCCCTGCTCAAAGCAGGACTCATTCCCAAGTAAAGCATCCCAGACAGGGCTATGTCCTTAAAAACCTCTAAGGAAGGAGATTCCACCACCTCCCTAGGTAACCCATTCCAGTGCTTCACTACCTTCCTAGTGAATTTTTTTCCCTAATATCCAATCTAAACCACCCCCACTGCAACTTGAGGACATTGCTCCTTGTTCTGTCATCTGCTACCATTGAGAACAGTCTAGATCCATCCTCTTTGGAACCCCCTTTCATGTAGTTGAAAGCAGCTATCAAATCACCCCTCATTCTTCTCTTCTGCAGACTAAACAATCCCAGTTCCCTCAGCCTCTCCTCATAAATCATGTGCTCCTAGCCATTCAGTCCCTAGTCTGTAGTAGTGCGTGGGATTCTTCCATTCTAAGTGCAGGACTCTGCAGTTGTTCTTGTTGAAACTCATCAGATTTCATTTGGCCCAATCCTCTAATATGTCTTGGTCCCTCTGTATCCTATCCCTACCCTCCAGCGTATCTACCATTCCTCCCAGTTTAGTGTCATCTGCAAACCTGCTGAGGGTGCAATCCACACCACCCTTCAGATCATTAATGAAGATATTGAACAAAACCGGCACCAGGACCAACCCTTGGGGCACTCCACTTGATACCGACTGTGAACTAGACATGGAGCCATTGATCACTACCCGTTGAGCCTGACGATTTAGCCAGTTTTCCATCCACCTTATAGTCCATTCATCCATCCCATACCTTTACTTGCTGGTAAGAATACTGTGAGAGACCATATCAAAAGCTTTGCTAAAGTTAAGGAATAACATGTCCACTGCTTTCCCCTGATCTACAGAGCTAGTTATCTCGTCATAGAAGGCACTTAGGTTAGTCAGGCATGACTTGCCCTTGGTGAATCCATGCTGACTGTTCCTGATCACTGTCCTCTCCTTTAAGTGCTTCAGAATTGATTCCTTGAGGACTTGCTCCATGATTTTTCCAGGAACTGAGGTGAGGCTTACTGGCCTGTAGTTCCCCGGATCTTCCTTCTTCCCTTTTAAAAAGATGGGCACTACATTTAGCTTTTTTACCGGTCATCCAGAACCTCCTCCAAGGTTTTTAAAGATAATTGCCAATGGATCTGCAACCACATCGGCCAACTCC
Organism: Sternotherus odoratus; assembly: GCA_032164245.1. Lineage (NCBI taxonomy): Eukaryota > Metazoa > Chordata > Testudines > Kinosternidae > Sternotherus > Sternotherus odoratus. The sequence continues at coordinate 13,108,534 of JAVMKO010000011.1, read as the reverse complement.
TTTAGCCCCCTGGATGCAGTGCATCCTGCCCCATGGACTTGTTTTTGTCCAGCTTTTCTAAGTAATCTTGAACCACTTCTTTCTCCACAGAGGGCTAGTCACCACCTCCACATACTATGTTGCGCAGTGCAGTAGTCTGCGAGCTGACCTTGTCTATGAAGATAAAGGCAAAAAAAGCATTGAGTACATTAGCTTTCTTCACATACTCTGTCACTGAGTTGCCTCCCTCCCGTCAGCAAGGGGCCAACACTTTCTCTTGTTGCTAACATACCTGAAGAAACCCTTCTTGTTACTCCTGACATCTCTTGCTAGCTGCAAGTCCAAATGTGATTTGGCCTTCCTAATTTCACTTCTGCATGCCTGAGCAATGATTTTATACTTTCTCCACTTCTTGTAAGTTTCTTTTTTGTGTTTAAGATTGTGTCATTCATACCAGGCCTCAGTGACCTATAACATATCACACAGCTGTATGAATCACAATGTAGATTGATAAATATGTATATCCCAACACACTGAGCTATAATTTATTTACGGGAAAGAAATGTGATGACTCATATTTGTGGCATATATGTTAGGATTGTTTTGTGCACTTTATCTTTCCTCTTGTATTTTTCCCACCAGTTAATTCAGTTCTTTGGGATTGGTAAATAAATCAATACAATTGTTAGCAAGACTCTGAGTCAGACTCTTCTTTCCTTGAAATTCCACTGAAATCAATGTTATTGTGTGGTGTAATTCAGTCCAGTATAGCATGGAGGAAATACCACCTAATCTTTTTCTTTATTTGTTTAATATATTGTACATAAAATGTCACGAAGTATATTGCATAGTTTTTAAACAAATACAAATATAATGCATCAAAATATTGAAGTGCCTTGGAATGTTTTTCAGTAATAATGTGAAACACCCTATAGTTTCTGAGAGTCCTAGCAGAGCAATCATTTGAAAATATGGACTATTTCTGCACCCACAAACGAGGTACAGAGAGATTAAATACACAGTAGTGACTAAATAGAAAAACAAAGGACAGAGGCAAATATAGTTCAACCGAAGAAAATCTCAGAATTCCTTTCAAGTTAGGCACAGAGCTAGCTAAATGTTATGTGAGAGTTACTTGTGAAGGATGTTAGAACCAACAGAGTTGCCCCTTTTTTGGCCTGACTCCAGCCCTCCCTCAGGATAGCCATTTGTGCCAGCTTGTATAGGATGGTACAAAGATTCTTTTTTCAGCATGCAGGTGTGCATAGACATCTTTGTGTAACCACTTGCTCTGTGACTCCTCCGCTAAACCCTAAGTCTTAAGCGATACGAAGGAAGGAACATTTGATGGCCCTGTGCACCATAGATGAATGTCATCCTTGATGTCAAGGACTACGTGCCTAGTGACATTGTTATACTTCCCAAACACAGGGATAATTAGGACCAGTGTTCCTCCATCCTCTTCCACACTGGATAGTAGAATTAAGCTGACATAGGTAAAGCTCATTCTGCATCATGCTAAAGGTTGCTGCAGACCATGCACTGGCATTGACTCCCCACAGCTTTCATAGGAATTCTAGCATAATCAGCTAGAATGCCTCTGAGAACTCCAGCTGATGAAGAACCCTTCCAAAACAACCCTGCCACCACAATATGGGCTCTGATTGAGCAAGCAGGATATGACTAGATTAATCTGTCCGTAAAATATATTGTACTATAATACATTTTCAGTAGGATGAATTTTAAAAAGACATAGACTCTATATTTTCTTAACTTTTTCAGTTTTTTCCCCCCTGGTATTTTTACTGTGCTTGATAGAACTCTTTTGATCTCTCATTGCTTTCTGTTTTTATTAATTCTCTTGGTTTTCTCCCTTTTTTCACCAACTTCCCCAGACTGAAATTATCTTAAGAAATATTTTGACCAAATTCTGCAGTAAACGATGCTATTTTTTCCCCTTATTCTGGCTGCCAGTGGCCATGTGCACCCTCCCACCCTTACAAATTAGCACTGATCAGTGCAGGAATAATTTGCACAGTTGGTTTTAGCAAGAGTGTACACCGATAGTGGGGTGCATAAACATTCAGGCTCCGTCCACTTTTCCTTTCATGAGGGGCCTGTAGCGAGGTTTCTCCATTTATTTTAAAGGGAACTTGAAATGTAACAGAAAGTTTCCTCCTTTTGTTCCCCATATGGATCCAGGGGACGTGACTGTGTTTCTTGCTGAAGTGTTATTGGTTACTGGTACTTTGAGAGTATCAGGTCCTTACATGCCCCCTCTCCACCTACTCACAATATCTGTCTGCTTCAGGAAATAGAGTAACTACCAGCCATCAAACATCAGCTAAGATTTTATTCATCTGGTCTTACTGGATTTCCATAATCTCATGATACTGCTTTTGGCAATCAATAAATGATCCTCTTACAAATGATGGATTACACATACTCTCAACTTGGCTTCTTTAGAAAGAACACCTCATCACAAGACTTTTTTTTTATATGCAATTCCTTGTTTAAAATCTTTTCTGGACAAAATTAAACTTGTCTGGTTGATCTCTCCTGTCCCTATGCTCACTGCCTGTTTTCCATCCTGTGTGTTGCCTGCTGACTCCTTTTAGGCATAAACTGGTTGATGTGCTAACAAAAGGGCTAATGTGATTGTTGATTTATTCAGTGGATGCACCCATCATATCTCAGTAGGCAGGATAGTTATACATTATATTGGACATTCTAGGTATAATTTGATGAAAAAATTTAAGGTGTATATAGAAAAATTATGATTCTTGGAGATCCTTTTTGGTAACTGTTTGGATGCCATATGAATTAAAAATCAATTGCTTAAAACATTGCTGATTCTATCTGGGTAGTGAGTCCTCTTCATGTGTCACCTTGGCCAGGCTTTCTAACTGCAGACAAACAAATATGAATGAAATAAATCTTTGTGAACAAAGATTACTTATATCTTAAAGTTGTATTAATAAATGTTTAGGGCCTGATTCTCATTTACACTTATACCCATTTACCCTGCTCTGACAGGACAAGGTGGCCCTTAAAGTTGGTGTAAATAGTATTTATACCACTCTCGTAGTGTAAATAGGAATTAAAGTGGGAGTGAAGTGGCTTTGTATAAATGAGACTCAAACTATATATGTGAAGGAAGAAGTTTTTGATAGAACTGTTTTGAAGAGAACAGCACTACTTTCCTTCAGGTTGATTGAGAATTGGTGTGACTTCTTCCTTGGTTATTGAGATCAATCAGTGTATCTTTAGGAAATTTCTATGGGGGAATGTAGATATTCCTGTGTAGTGATCAGTTACTAAAATGATCAGACATGAGAAACAAATGGGAAAAATAGGAGGTCAAAATTGGAATTTGGAAAATGAATTTTGTCCTCTAGAATAGTAAATTTAATCAAATAAAATTAGCAGACGATAGATTTTTTTAGGCATATCAGCTAACTATTTCCCCATGTTTCCTTCTTTCTTTACCTCCTTGTCCTTCCGCTGACTCTGACTGGCTAACTGTGCATGTCTGACCCAGTGTTCTACTCCTGTACCTGTCCTGTCTCTGTCCCCAGATATATAAGGAACAGCTGAACACCAGGGTGGTTTTGGTTGCTGTGGAAACCTGGACAGATAGGGACCGTATTAACATTCACCCTGATCCTCTGCAGATGCTTCATGACTTCTCCAAATATCGACAGTACTACATCAAACAACATACTGATGCTGTACACCTGCTCTCGTATGTACTGTTAGATGATGGTTTTATCCATTAGTTTTTATACATTTAAAATGTATGCTTGTCTGCCAGCCTATCTTTTTGTCGTCTTCTCTGCCTGTACATCAACCAACCTTTGCCTATATTTGCCAGTTTCTGGTATTTTAATCTAGTAATAGTCCTGTCTACAGTGTGCAATGAGGTATATTATAGGCATACCGACGTGTATTATGAAATTTTGAAGCCTATACAACTATTATTCACTTGTAAATAGAGCCCAAACATTTACCATAGTGTTCTCCTAGCCATAGGTTTGAAGAGATCTAATTAGATATTTGATTAGAATAGATTTGATTGATTTGATAGTTTGCTATCTTAAAAAAAACTACTTGTATATGCATCTTATTTATCAGGGAACATAGCCTACTAGTCTCCTGAATGTTTTTCTATTGTTGACCATGTGATAATTTTTATAGTGTATATTAGATTATCTTACACTGAGGTCTGCTGGCCCCATCATGGGAACCTCTAAGACATTCTTGAGGGTCCAAGATGGTGCTGCTTGCTATACTCCTTTGGCTGAGCTCAGTGCAGCTACAGGATTGAGCAAACATGGCTATTAGTATTCCCTTGAGGGGGGTTGGTAAGTCAATCAGCTCTCCAATATTCCATCCTCCTTCCAGTGAGGAGCAGGAGAGGACAGAACTGAGGGTGCCCTCTACTTAAATGTTCCCGAGGCCATATTTTACTCACCCCTATGACTGCACTGAAATCAGTCATGGGAACTCATTGAGTTGCACATGCTTAAACCAGAAATGAATTTGGCCTGAGAAGCTATGCATTTGGGGGAAAATCCTACCTGCATGTTTGTGGGCACAGAGAGGCCTCTTGGCAAGAAAACTACAATGTTCTTGCTGCACATAGCTGGGGGGAAAGAATAGGATTTGGGAGGGCCTCATAGGGTTGTACATCCATTATGCAGTTCAGAGCTCAGTTCTGCAGGGGCTCTCTGCTACTGTAATAGTCTGTAGGGGACAGAGTAGGGGATTTGTCTGTATGCATGTCTTAAATTTTATCCTCATCTGCTGGAGGCGAATGCTAGGGGTGCAGAAGCTATTCCAGCCAGTACCTTCCAGTGGTTTTTTCTTCCACTCTACAATCTGGGCAGGGATGATGTGAATTCCTCCTCCTTACTCACTGATCTCCCTAGCATTTAGCCAAGATAATTGGTCTGGTTGGTGGTGTGTAGATTTACCCATGTGTTTTTAGTTTTACATTGACTGTAGGAACCATTACATTTGTTGCTAGTATGGGCATAGATATAACCAAAGCTTTTAAGGATTTTCCTTGTGCATGACTCTTGTATACTTCATTTTTGTGCCAAGGAGGGATAGTTTCTATAATCTACTAGGGCCCAGTCCTGCAACAATTGTATATCCTACCTTCATTGACTTAGATGGGAGTTAAGGTTATCAACTTGGTGTAATATTTAAAAAATGGACAGTCCAGCAAGAGTGTTGGAACCTCTCCTGACCCATCTCTTCCCAGGAGGCTCTGCGCCTGCCTGTCCCTTCCCCTCAAGGCCCTGCCTCATCCACTACTTCCCCTCAAGGCCTTGCCCCCATCTTCTCTTCCCCCTCCCACCCGTCACTTGCTGCATTCCTCCCTCCCCCCCCCCCCCCCATGTCAGGAGGGACTAACCTGCAGTACTGGGAGCTGCTGCCGCCTGACGCAGGTAGGAGATGGCCATGGCTGAGTAGGAGCTGACATGGGTGATGCCCCCCCCCCATCCTAGAGGAGCCCTATCCAAGAACCAACTAGTCATGGCTTTAGCTTGTGACTTCTGATAAGATCCCAACTCATGGCAGTGTGGCAGCAAGCTGCTTGATTTTTTTTTTTTTTTTCACTATTGAAGTCATTGAGGTAGGTAGCAGGAAAATGAATCATGCCCTGGTCTCCAAGATAGTATTATAGCGTATTAGCATTATGCTTCAAGCCAAGGCATCAAGTACTGTACTGTATATAAAATTATTCAAAATAAAGCTTTACAAAGAAATCCATTATGAGTAGTTATTGTTGTTAGTCAGCAACCCTGGAAATCAAGTCTATTCAAAGGGTCATCAGTCCAAGTACTAATCAGATCCAAAGATGTTTAATATAACAAAAGTTGACATTCCTGTTTGGATTAGCAAGATCTAGCACATATCGCATCTACTGTTATAACTGTAATTTGCTTTGACTAAGATCCTCTTCAAAATGTAGAAGTGTGCTCCAGAATATAGCCTTCTAATCTTAGTGTTGTGGGGAAGAGAAGAAAAGGTCCAGCAATAACTACTATGGCTTTATTTCATGGTGGTGGTGGTGAGCAGAGGCTCTTTCGTTCCTCATCTCAATTGATTATTGTATGGGTCAGGTTTTCCAGGCCACTGGGTCTGTTTCAATTGTCACTGTTTGTACAGCATGCACAGCCCTTTCTGTTACATCCTACCTTCCTTTCAGTCATTTGGAGAAGAAATCTGTGGAGACATCAGCAAAGGACTGTGCATGACATTGTTCCCCAGAACCCAAATGCCATAAGGTCCTGGCCTTCAGAGTTCCTCCATTGCTTTTTGGGTTTTTTAACAAGAACTCAGGGCAAGAAATTCCCCTGCAGGAGAAGAATAATTTTTGAAGCTCAGGGCCTCTCGGAGATGTGGATCCATTATTATTTGTAACAGTTGTGAGACTCTATAAAATCGTACAGTTTATTTCTATGGCGTATTAGCCACTACAAAAAAAATAATCTATTTAGAGACTGTCATTACATGATACGGTAGCATTTGTTATGTAGCAAAAAACTGATTACATGATGCAGATTTAGGCCTAGATTAAAAATGGCAGAATACACCTATAGGAAAAGTACTGAATTCTATATAATTTTTAAATAGGTTGAAATAAAATGAGTCAAGGTAAAATATAATGAGTTAGTATCATGATTTTAGTTTAAGAGCATCACAATGGAGAAGTGCTAAACTGATTATATATATTTTACTGCAGAAATTCCTTCTTGACAACTTACAATAAACTGGAACATTTTCACTGTTTTTGTCTTTTCATTAAAATGGCATAATTTTTTCTTTTAAGACCATCTAATATATTTGCACTTTCTGATTTTCGTTTGCAGGTTCAGGGTGGTGCTAAATCTACAAAATAAGTGTCATCTTGTTGCACATTTCATTTAGTTCACTCTTTTGATGTGTTCCATTTTAAAAGTTGACTCCGTTACCATTGAGAATTTGTCTCCAAATGAATAAATATTAAATGAATACTAATGCACACAGCATATATTGTTATATTGGAATTTGATCTTTTAGATGACTGAATGGATGTCCTATTGAAGTATACTGAATTAAATTTCCCATTCAGCATCCTGTGTATATTTTATTTATTTGTGTTTTATTTATTTATTTATTTGTTTGTTTTTAAGGAATGTGACATTCCACTACAAGAGGAGCAGCTTGAGTTACTTTGGAGGGGTTTGTTCTGTGACCAGAGGAGTTGGAGTGAATGAGGTAACTTTTTCTATTAAAATATTTTAAATGTACAATTTCTTCTATGAATTCACTAATCCGTATATTTGGTACTTTTTGTTTTAGCCTCTGACAATACCACTAAAAATGCAACAATGCTGTTGAAAATCCATTGTAATGACCTGGATCTAGCTATACTGCCCAAAACCTTTACCCTCTACATATTGGGCTAAATTCTTCTCTTAGTTAGCCAATGGAACCCCATTGACTAAAGCGGGGTTCCACCAGCATAACTGGGAGGAGAATTTGGCCCAATATGTATATCATGCTAATTAGTTTGCTTTGAAAAATTTGTATTTTCATTGTGAAAGGTACTGAGTGGACCAGATTGACTGCTTTGTAAGGGCAGATACCAGCTCTTCTGGCCTTTATTTCTTTAGTGTATGCATGCAATCACACATGGGTTTGATAAAATTACTGTATATGGTACTGAATTAGTAGTAAACCAGAATGAAGTGTTGCAATATAATATGCAATAACTAACTCTGTACTATCTCTACTATTATCCTCCCCTCTAAAAACAGTATGCCCTCCCATTGGCTATGGCACAGGAATTATCACAAAGTTTGGCTCAGAACCTGGGAATACAGTGGGAGCCAGCAGCCAGAAAACCGAGTATGTACTGTCATTGTGCACTGACTTTCTTCTGTCCTCCTCTTTTGCTTAACATACAAGCTTTTTGCAAAGTGTGTGGTTACATACAAATGTACATCGACATAACTATAAATAACATACAGCAATTGATTTTATTATACTCTGAGAATTACAATAAGAACCAAAACTTGAGTTTAGCCAAATCAAGAACAAATAAACCATGAACCGATTTTGTACTCATTTTACAGTCCTCACTCTCAGTGACTTCAGTGACACTTTTGTCTGAGTCAAGGGACCAAATTCATAATTGATGTGTACAGTGGTGTAACTTAGAACCTGTTATGGTAACTTAGACTCTCCCCCCCCCCCTCTTGCATTGACTCCCTTATCTATAACTTAAGTAGAATAGATGTAATTAAGTCACATGGAATCTGTGTGCAAAGGAGTCTAACTTAAATTCCAAGAAGCTGCAAGAAAATATAAATTAATGTTGGATGATTGTAGTTTAACTCACATCTTTTTTATATCTTTCTGCTCCACATGAGGTGAATTAGCCCAACCTAAACACTATATAGCACGTGAATAGAGTGGGTGTAAGTACTTCTACGGGTGCCTGATCCAAAGCCAATTGACTTCCATTTTCCATTTGGAGTTTTTCCATTGACCTCAGTGGGCCTTGGATTTGGCTTTGAGTATCTAACTTTCATCACCGTATGTATCACTTCTGAATTTGACCCGAGGAGTCCAGGATGAGGCCCCAATGTTGGGTATCTCAAACATGCTTGTCCAAATTTCGCTCATCCAAAACAAAATATTTGTCAAAGCAGTATTCCTTTTACTATTATGTGGTCACGATTAATTAGCAGTTACCATACCATGTATCTAAGATACAGCATTATTTCCTTTTATTTAGCACAGTTATTTCCTATTCTATCTCCAGTACTGTTGTGTGATAACTATTGATATATGTTGTGTACTGGAGATGTCATCAAATCCTGCAAAAAGCAGTAGAATCTAGTCAGGAGCACCATTCTTCTCATTGTTGTGGTGGGTTAGTACTCAATTTTCTCTTTCAATAAATAAATATTGTATCCTTGTTTTAGGTATGTCTTACAGAGAGTAGAAAGCAAATTGAGTCTCAACATCATTTTTGAAAGTGGTGGTAGAAATGCAAGCATTAGTAAGTAGCATTACCCAGCAGATAGATGCAATGGCTTAACAATGGAAAAGTGACCAAGGTGTAAATAACATGGCTAGAAAAGAAGCAAATTTTGCCAAATGACATGTGGTTATTCTGTGTTCAGAAATACTGAATGTTTGCAGTGGTATCCAGAATACAGTATTTCTTTTTAACAGATTCTTGTCCATACTATGTAGTTCTTGTCTTACAGAATGTAAGACATTTTTACTTTGATTAACATTACTCCTGTATTTTTAATTAAAAACCAAGTCATTGTTGACTTAGATGATGTAGCTAGTATAAACCCCTTTCATTCAACCACTTTCTGCTGTATATGTAATGAACAAAAGTTGATTGATTGAAATATTGTTAATAATAATTCAGAGCAGATGGAACAAAAATCTGTCATATGCACAAGGACATGCCAGTTTTAAGGCTAGATTCTGTTATGATAAACAGCCATCTGATCGCCATATATACTAACTAAAACCTTCTTTATATAAAAAGTTTGATTTTTGCTGCCAGTATATTTATAACAAATTTCCTTCTTTCTTTTGTATGTTTGGTTTTGTCCAAGAAGAATGTGACTGCATAGAATCTTGGGGTGGCTGCATCATGGAGGAAACAGGGTATGCTGTAATAATCAGTAACTGAGGGATTTGGAGATGAGATCAGAGTGCACATTTGTGCCATAAGTATTTATTTGTTGAGCATTATAAATCTGTTTCAGCCCTAGATGAAAAGCTAGTACATTAGCAGTGGGGACAAACATCTGTGCTGAAGAAATTCAAAAATTAAGGAACATAACATTGACTCATATCATGGGATGTTTTGATTTTAGCTTATATTTTTAGAGTGGAGTTCATGGGGGAGCTCATAGGCCTTTCAGCCCAGACTTCCCTTGCTCAGTGTCCCTATAAGAGAAGAGATACCAAATCTTTAGCTGTGTGAGAACAGGCAGGTATTACAACACTAATGCCTGCTGTGTAGAATGACAAAATAGAAGGAAACAAAGACTGAATGTTGCAAAACCAGATTTCACAGCAGAGCTACTTCAACCCAAACTTTCTGAAGAGAAAAAATCTGAGAATTTGTACGGACTGTTTTGGTATGGCCAGTTTGTAGTGTTAGTTTTCCAGGCGGTAGTTAAAATTACTTTCATACCAGAAGGATGCCAACATTTTTGTAAACATTTTAAATTGTATATGCTTTATATAGGAACCATTACACCCACTATGAAGTGCAGTCACTTTGGGGATGGAACAAAATAGGTATTTAACAGAACACAATTATACTACACAATAGTTTAGGATAAGTAGTAAGAACATAACTTTTCCAGTGAAACTGCAGTGGGAAGTTAGGTAAGCAAAATGTATAATCCAAACTGGAGTTTTGCCAGAATACCATTGCTAATATCTGTATTATAATAGGGTGGTATGTCCCTTTACGGGCCAATGGCTTGGAGCCAGTCATCCCTGTTCACTAATCAGATGCAGCTGAATGGAACAGGAGTTTCCCTATAAAGAGCTGCAGGAAACTGGGGGTTGATTGAGAAAGGGGCTAACTACAGAGAGAAGCTGCAGTCTCCAGCAGTAGTTTCTAGGGAAGGGAGACTCTTGATGTAGATGGGAAGTCCTGGGAGTTGTGGCTGGGTAGAAGGCCCCAGCTGGAAGGTTAGTTTGTTGCTTAAATCATAAATCAAGCCAGGATGTAAGGGCTGAAGACTGATTTGGGCATGGCTGATAATTCCCCAGACTGGTGAAGAAAGTTACCAGTTTACACCTGTGAAGAATGGCATGCAGTGGTAAATGACTACAATGGAATATAATGCCTGAAGTTTATGGGTTGGCTTGGGACATTTTATTGGCACTTTTTCAACCCAAGTCATGATGGTTTTTCTAAAAAAGCATAATCACTTTAAGTCTTACCATACTATTTTAAATCGAGTGAACCCTAAATTGTGCACTCTGCTTTGGCCTCTCTCTTAGCTCAGAGGCTCATGTTATCCATGCAGTAAACAGTAGAAGTCCAGCACTTGAAGTAACAGCTCAAAGGAGGGGTTATAATTTTCATCTCTAATAACTGGATTCAGTGAGGTATTTACTCAATTGATTCTTTGTCATTTTAGGGTTTACCACTCCAGAAAATTTTCAAGATGCAGCATTGCAGAATACAAAGAATTTTTACTCAGAGGGGGAGGTGCCTGTCTTTTCAACAGGCCAACAAAGGTAATTTCTGTTGACTATCAGACACTGCAGTGAAGATTAAATGGTTTTACTGAACCTTCTTTTCCCTTCTTGGACCTTCTTTTCCCTGGGCGTTTACAACCCAACCCTGAAGAGAAAACACCACAAAAAGGCCCAGACCACCGTCCTTACAAACCACCCGTAAATGGCTCAAAGACATGACAGGCATCTTATATAAACAATAAAGAATCAACAAAGAATTAAGCCAATTAGAAAAACACCTAAACTATTTGTTGTGATAGCAGACTGACCAGGAGGACAAGTGTTATCAGTCCCGAGATTCTGTAAGTGGATCTCTGGAAACATTATTCTATTGTTGACACACATTCCCCTCCTGGACAAGTTGAGGGCCCATTCTACAAGAGAGCATGAACAGCCACAATGGCACCTCTTTGAGAAGTACCGATACTGGATGTTTCTACTTGGAGCCCTATCTACACCTTTAATGAAACATTATGCCCTAGTCTAGACCACTTCAGCAGATGCATCTTTGGAGGCAGCAGTGTTACAGACATCTATACCACTGCATTCTTACACCTTCCTCCTGTCTGAATACTGCTTACCAACCTCCCACACGTGGAATACACGTAGGGACCAGCACTCGAAGAAATGGAAGTTACTTGCCTGTAACTGGAGGTTCTTGGAGATGTGAGGTCCCTCTCAGTATTCCACTACTTCCCCTCCTTCCTTCTGTGTTGGAGCCCATCTGATTCCAGGTAAGAGAAGGCATCGCTCCATGCTGCCCTTTGGAGGTTTGGAGCATGAGGAGAGCAACTTCACCTACATAGACCAACAGACACTACTTGCTACAAATCTCCAGTAACAGGTGCATGGAGCACATATGTACCAATGTGTGGAATACAGATAGGACCACACATTTCAAAGTTCCAGTTACAGGTAAGTAATCTCCATTTCTATTATCAATCTTCTTAGCCATCCAGTCTCCTTTTGCCCTTTTAGAAGTCAACAAAGTAACAATTTTTTTCTGACAGACAACAATAGTTTCCCACCCTGTTAAGACAAAGTAGGGTTAAAAACAGCCCATATTTCCTTTGTAAAACTAATCGAGACCGTAGTCTAGCATTTTACCAAGTTGTCAGCCTTGGAAATTTTAATCCAAAGTGAGATTAAATGCTAACTATTTTATTGTGTATACTTTACTATATCGTCTCCCTGACCTCCATTAATTGAAAAGATTTGACTTTATTGTTGCATAGACATTGGCTTTTCCCAAGTTACAGAAAACAAAACAAAACCCCAAACCTTTATATTTAGCAGCCTTTGCATATAGATGACTGTAAAATTGAATCAGTGTGGAGACAAAAAAAAAAAAAAAAAAAGCAAGCACAATGTCATGATTGTGATCATAGTCAGTGGTCCCCAACCTTTTTGTCACCGCGGACCGGTCAACGCGTGACAATTTTACTGCGGCCCGGGGGGTGTGGGGTGTGGTTGACTGCTGCCGCCGCCTCACCGCTCCCTCCCCGCCGCTGCCCCGCTCCCCGCCGCTGCCCCGCTCCCCGCCGCTGCCCCGCTCCCCCCGCTGCCCCGCTCCCCCCCCGCTGCTCTCCCCCGCTGCCCCGCTCCCCCCTGCTCCCGCCGCTGCCCCCTGCTGCTCCCCCCGCTGCCCCGCTCCCCCTGCCTCACCGCTCCCGCCGCTGCCCCGCGGACCGGTACCAATTGATCCACGGACCGGTACCGGTCCGCGGCCCGGGGGTTGGGGACCACTGATCATAGTAATATTATGGCTGACTAAGGGATGAACATGAGCAAATCTTCAGTTGACTGAAGATGGAGACCAAAACCCCTCTTATGCTAGTGAAACTGTTCCCTGGAGACTGGCTGAAGCACATTCGTGAAGAGGATTATATAACAGAAAACTGAATTTCAGGTTCAGAGCAAGAGTAGGAGATCTTGCTGCTAATACAGCAATATTGTTGACTTGTAGGGGGAAAATGATGTATTATTTTTCATATCTTTATAGAAAAAACAGTTATTCTAAATCATGCATACATTTTATTAGTGAAGGACTGTGTGTAAGGCAGTTCAGTGTTCATTCAGCCTCTAATGCCCAAAACTATAGCCCCTTTCAATTACCTAAATAGTTTCTGTAAAAGAGAAAAATGTTTGAATCTTTCATCAGAGCAATATTTTTAAATTGTCCATCTGTTTTTCCCCCAAAAAAGTATCCAAAGAAGAGTTCAGTGAACTGTCATGTTATGTTTGTTACATTTAGCAAAACAACAGGCAAACAGGTACTTGGATGTACCTTGGACATTCAGTAGCATTCTAGTGAATGATATATCCCTGTTAACGTCAAATCTCTTGTTATTGCCATTTTTTGTTATAAGATATCTATTACAAAATGTCAAAAGTAGGAAATGCTTTTGAAAAATAATTACTTTGTAAAATGGCAGAGCTGTAAAAATCATCATAGCTTCTGCTAAAAAAAATATTATGTTTTGAGAGCTAGCAGAGCAATTTGTGTCCTGTACAGGTTTAATGAAGTGACTTTACTGCACTCAAAGGATGGAGATATATTCTAGAGGTCAACAAAAAACCATTGAGAAATGAAAAATTGGACAAGAGGAATTTTAAAGTGACCCTGAATGACTAAGTTTATTTATATGACTCCTGAATCACTGACATTTGTAGAACTTAGCAGTAAGGAAACCTGCAGATGTGGTGTTGTCTTGCATCTATCAGTGGGTGTTGCAATAGATGTAACAGTGAGGGGGGGTTAAGAGATGGAAATGAGGAAAAATTAGGAACTGACAAACCAATTAAATATAATAGTTTACAAATAAGTTACACAAATGTAAATCAAAACTGTTAATGACCACTGTGGTGGCTCAGTGGGTAGTGGAATGAACTGCCCCTGAGGAGATTGGAATCTAAGACCATCCTCAGGATAACTAGTATCCTTAGCTAGAGGAGGCTGAATGGTGTTTTAATTTGGTGTGGTGGGCACATTATTAAAACCCAGGCTCAGATATCTGCTGTAGCTTACCACCGAAACAGAAAAAGAAATGTAACTTCCATAATTACTGAAGAGCTGATTTCACTAATGTTTTTTAATCATGGGATTTTTTCTGTTTGCAGAATGAAGAGTAAATAGCCAGTGTAGATTACTATTTCTTTGGATCCTGGAAGTAGCTATTTAGCAATATTTATTCATATTGATTTGCCTCATCATATGTTAACTGGGGAATTACACATAGAGAACATCCTTTGCTTGGGTGATGTTTCTTGATTGTTGTTTTCCTATTCATGAGTAAAATCAATAAACTGTAATAGATCCAATCTTCCACTAGGGTTGCCAACTTTCTAATTACACAAAACCAAACACCTTTGCCCTGCCACCCTTTCCTGCCCCTCCCCCCAAGGTCCTGCCTCCTGCTTTGCACCTTCTCTGAGGCTCCACCCCCACTTACTTCATTCCCCCAGCCTCTGGTGCTCACTAATTTTCACTGGGCTGGAGCGGTGGGTTGAGGTGTGAGAGAGGGTGAAATGTCAGCTGGGAGTGTGTGAGGGGGCTCCAGGCTGAGGCAGGCAGTTGGGGTGTGGGAGGGAGTATTGGCTCTGGGCTGGGGGTGTGGGCTCTGGGCTGGGGCCAGAAATTAGGGGTTCACAGAGAGGGGGGATCCAGGCTGAGGCAGGGGGTTGGAGCGGGTGGGGGTGGGGGTGGGGGTGAGGGCTCCAGCGGGAGGCGTGGGCTCTGGGGTGGGGCTGTGAATAAGGGGTTTTGGATGCAGGAGGGGGCTCCAGGCTGGGGCTGAGGGCTAAGCCTCCCTGGTGCCCACTATGCCTAGGATCCAGAGGGACATGTCGCTGGTTCCCAGGAGCCAAATGGATCCAGTTAGAGATTTTTAAAGCCTGACCAGAGCTGCCAGGGTCCCTTTTCGACCAGGCAGTCCAGTTGAAAACCAGACACCTGGCAAGCTTATCTCCCATGCTTATCTTCATTGGCAAGTATACTGTCTAGGTGTGTCACAGTCCTAATCAAACTTCCCCCCTGGACACTCACCAGGCCGCTGTGTTTGGTCACATCACTGGACATCCATGCTTTTAAGATTTCCTGAGACTGAGAAGAGTCCAGACACTGGCTATGGTTCTGAATTTCTAGGCGCACTCTTAGGATGCAGATCTTTCACCTAGCATCACCTTCTGGCTAAGCTGAGACCCTGCTGTCCAACTGCCTACGCCCTGAGACTAGTGTTGGTTACCCCAGACTCCCCATTAGCAGATGCTCACCCTTTCCAAGACTGTCAGCCTTGTGGGCACTCTGGTTACAGTTTACCTCTTCAGGAACATATGATAATTGAAGCAGACAGACATAAACTTTGTAAAGGTTATTTCTAAAAATGATTAGTCTTTACTTCAACAGTACAAGAGAGATAAGAATCTAGGCAAAATAAGAAACATCTGCATATGAAACTTTGCCTGAGTTTCCTCACCATTCTAAGGTATCCAGGATCCCCTATCTAAACATCGGTTCTCTTTTGAAAAAGAGTCTCTTCTGCCTCTGTAGCCAGCTTCCTTTAGCCTGGGCTGGTCCCACAGTCAAAAAGGTCCTCGTTCCTATGAAATCATACCTTTTATTCTTCTTTCCTAACGCAAGTGTTTTTAGTTTCTGGGAGGCCGTATGCTTCTGTGTGGTTAAATGCTAGTAATAGAACCTGGTTTCTTTGTTTACCATTCCGGGGAAATCCCACTGCTCCAAACCCCATAGCACTCTGCAGAGAAAACCGGTATTCTCCAACTTATCTAGGATACAGTTACTCCTCTGTTATATCTGGGCAAGTTCTACTGAAGGGCTGATAACAATTGTCCTAATTAAGAGACAGATATGCAGGTACCATTCCTTTCTCTTTAACACAAGGGGGATGAGGCAAGGACACAGTACAGATCATCATCAGGCTTAAACACACAGTGACTTCATAATATCATAAATAAGGCTACAATTTGGTCACGGAGGTTGTGGAATTCATGGAATCCATGACTTCTGCAGACCTCCTTGGGTGCCCAGATAGCAAGTATGACAAGAGTAATAGACCCCTATAAGAAAAAGCACCAAATATCGGGACTGTCCCTATAAAATCGGGACATCTGTTCGCCATAGATCTCGGTGACTTCATCAAGGTACCCTCCCCCTCCCAGAGTGGCAGAGGCCTCTCCATGGGCATGGGGGGAGTCCTCAGCTCCACAGTCCCCACAGGTGGCAGGGGATACTTAGCAGCCATCACCAGCAGGGGAACCCCCCCCCCCCCAAAAGCTCCCCAGACACCACCGCTGGCAAGGGACCCCTGAAGCTTCCCAGCCACCACCAGTGGGGGATCCCTGGCAGCTCCCCAGCCACCACCAGTAGCAGTGGGGGAACCCCCAGAGCTCCCCATCTGCCACAGGTGGGGGGATCCCTGGAACTCTCCAGCTCTCACAGGCAGCGGGAGATCCCCAGCAGCTCCCCAGCCTGGGAGAGGGGAATCCCCTAGAGCTCCCCAGTGCCCGCACAGTGAGGAATCCCCTGCAACTCCCCAGCCGCCACAGGCTGGGGTTCCTCCTAGCTCCTAGCCACAGCAGGGCAGGGTGCTGGACTCTTTCCCTTCCCCTTTTGTCATGGTTATTTTTAGTAAAAGTCAGGGACAAGTCACAGCTTCCATGAATTTTTGTTTATTGCCCGTGACCTGTCTCTGACTTTTACCGTGACTAAATTGTAGCCTTAATCATAAGGTGTACATAGACAGATTCTCCAAATTGTTACAGGGTGCTTATATAGATCCCCCAAAATTATATTACCTATATTTCTCATAAGGAATAACTCAAATAGTGGGACTGTATGGGATTGGAAGGAGGTAATAATACTGCTCCACTATAGCATTGTGCTGTATACCTATTTTCCTTTTACAGATGTTATTTCTTTGGGCCACAGTGTTCACAGCTGCTTCCCAACTAGCACAGGAAAGGATGCAAGTAGCCCTCACACCTTGCACTCCTGAACAACTGGCTGGCTAGCTACACAGGGGGCTGCATTGCTATCTGCACTCCCTAAGGAGTAGCTCTGGGTGTCCTCTCTCTGGACTGGTCTTAGAAGCACAGTGATGAGGGTTTGTTCCTTAAAGGCATAGTTGAGTCAGTTGCTAGATTCCATCATTTTTCACAATGGTTTTATTCTTTGTGTCTCTCAGCTGTTTGAAACTCCCGAATGTGGAAATGGATATGTAGAAGCAGGAGAAGAATGTGATTGTGGTTTCCGAATGGTAAGTTTAAAAGGTTCTTAAGCTCTGTTCCTGCAGCCCCTTCTCAATGTATTGAGCAAAAGTTATAAAGAGAGAAATTTTGTATTGAATTTACGCTGCCTGTCTTATGGGAAAACTTTGATCAGAGAATTTTATTAGTCAACTTTCTGTAAAAGAGGGAGAATATTTTCCCTAATGAGAAAATATTTGTTTCTGCTACACTGTGTTATGCTCCATCTTACAAATACAGAGAAAACCTGTTGCCTTTCTTATTTTTCCACCTCACCCCACCCCACCCTTGGCTCAGGAAAGTGCCTCTTAAAGATGATGTGGAACTGGCTGAACTCTGTGAGCAGTGGGAACCATGATAATGGGGGCCCGGGTAAAAAAGCATTACACCATGTGTAAGTGCACAGGGAGAGAGGAGCAAGAAGCTGGAGCAGAGCAGAGTGGCATGCACTCCAGACAGAAGAGAAAAGAACTCCTCCTTGCCTCTTATCTCCCCTTGTTTTGGGTGTGGGCATGGATATGGAGGGATTTTGGCTGTGGCCCTGAGATAGAGAAGCAATGAAAGAAGGGAGTTATATAAAGATCAGGCTGACCTAGAATAAAGGGGTTGGTAGAGTTCCCACTTGAGCTTGCTGATTATACTTCAAGGATCTCTGTTCATTCCCGCTTGTAGTGAACTCTCTCTCTTGGTGCTCCAGGAACAAAACATATTTCCAAAGCTTTGTCATCTGGGGCTGCTCCCATGCACCCTATATCTGTATTGAATGGTCAGTGCCTAAGACTATATTAGGTAGTGCAGTCTCAGTTCCTTCTCTTTCAGTCAAAAGTGCACTCAGGGAGCCTTTAGCTTTGTCCACGTCTGCACCTGCAGACCTTTAATTAGGATCCTTTAGTTCTTTTGTAAATCATGATATATATAGTTAGTTCTCTTAGAGATTTTCCCTAGTGAGTGCAAACTGCCTCAATAGTGTACATTGGCATGGAGTCTGAGGATGAGATTCCAATATAGACAGGTCTGAGGAGATATGCACTGTCACTCTTGATAGTCCCAAATCCAATATTTGGTTGCTGCTATAGATTTCTTTACGATGGTCTCCCTGCTAATTTGATGTTTAAATATCATTAAGGATTCTTTCATCTGGTTTATTTTCAGTACAGGATAGAATCCTTTCCCCAATCATGCTATACAGGATGGTTTGATTGGATAGGTGAGAAGGACAAAATGCCCAGAATGCAAGATTCATAGATCACTTAATGTATTTTCTTTAGGAATGCTATGAAAACTGCTGTAAGAAGTGCTCTCTCTCTAATGGAGCTCACTGTAGTGATGGACCCTGCTGTAACACATCCTGTCTTGTGAGTCTTATTGTAGCATTTCTTTCCGTTACTCCATCTTCCCTAGAACTAATGTCTAACCTCATAGAGGTCAGACACTGGGAGCCTGAGGGGGGAATAAGCCACATATCTGGAGCCAATATGTTTTTAAGGAACATAACATGATTTCTGACCTTCAGACAATGTGGCGGTAAATGGTGATTATATGTATGTTGCTATTGTTGATGCACACAGTGTTGTACCATACATCTGGATTTGATTAATTCCACCACCACAACATATATGACCAATCTTGGGAGTTAAAGATTTTTATCCACATTTTCAAAATACTGTGCTGGTTTGGATCACAAGACTTTCATTGACTTTGATATGGTTCATATACCTGAAACCTTGATCAAAACTTGTAAAATGTTATTGAGATTAATGTTAAAACCAGATTACATTTATTTATCTGTTTACTTATGTGGTTGAAAATAAATGTGTTATGGGTGTTTTGGGTGCAATGATCTAATAGTATGTAAAGCTGTAATGTGCACTTCTCTTTTTCTGCATGAAATAGCAAGTAATTGAATTTATACTTTTGGTAGCATTACTTGTCATCTAGCTGAAATCTCTGAAAGCCACAAAGTATGATAAATACTGATAGTTGCTACAATAGTGCAGGCTTTCTTCTCTGATGTAGTTTGCCAAATAGCAGGTATTGAAGGGCATACTAAGCAGCCTCTCACTTGATTTTTCATTTTTAAATATTGTGATTTGTGGTCCAAAATCCTCGATTGCAAGTATTTTAGAAAAAAAGAATTTAGATGCTGGTCTCATTGTGATAATATTGGGCCACACTCTGGTATCCTGTTGTTTCATGCACTGGACGTCAAATGAAGTTAATGAGAGTCTTGTGTGTAGCTTATGGCAGGATATGGTGAATTATTAGTATATCTGGGAAATGGAGAAAGAGCAAAGATGAGAATTCCTAAAGGATGTGGCTTAAACTGTTCTATGAGAACTAGAAGAGTTGGGTCTCTGAACGTCACAGGAATATAACCTGTTTTTTGACTTGGGGCAGTTGATGTAATTAAAAGACAGGATGAGACTGGGTTGAGATATCGTGTCTTTCTTAGTAAACATTAACATTTTTTTTTAACTGTCTCATGCTGCTGGGCTTTATTTTAGCCCCATTACATTAAACATGCACCTAGTCAGTATAATGTAGATGTAAATGTGCTATTGATAAACCAATGGATGGGTGGGTTGGTTTGTTTTTTTTAAAGTCTCAATATTTTCTCAGTAGAAATAAATCTTTATGGTTTGTCCCTTACAAATAGTGTGTTAATGGTATGAAAAATATTTCTAGCAGAGATGTAGCACTGAAGAATGCTTTTCAGATTACTGATGTGCACCACTTTCAGTTGAACCAGAAGGTAGCAGTGGGCTTTTTGTTGTTCCTAGATTATTCAGCACTTACTGAAGTGTGTGTGTGTGTGTGTGTGTGTGTACACATATGTATGTACACAAATATTACAAAATGTAGGTTCCTGAGTTAGATATACTATTTCTGTACTAAAGGCTTCCTTTGGATATGTTTTGTTCTCTGTTATTCTGTAAGCAGGACTCAAAGGATGTTTATACTGAGACTTATTTGAAAATTGAGAAGTATGGCTTTGAAACATGAGGAATATTTCTAAACAAGAGTCAGGAGTATGCCGTTATATAAGTTCAGTCCTAATGAATGGTCATTGTTTTTTCTAGTTTTTTCCACGAGGCTATGACTGTCGAAATGATGTGAATGAGTGTGATATTACAGAGTACTGTACTGGCGATTCTGGTCAGGTATGTATACCTAAGCTCTCTGTATACTCTCTTCAATTTTGTAATCTTTTTATTCCAATTAAGTATATTGAGTAACAAGCTGATACTACATTTGCTCAAAATGACCGGTTCTCTCATTAGTTGTCAATATTTAAAATGTATTTTGATTGAAGTGTCTTTGAAAAAGGTTTTTGTTCTTGTGATTAGCAAATGGCTGTTCTCAATTATTTAATAAATATGAACTCTGTTACAAAAGGAGAAAGGAAAACTCATAAAACAATGTGAAGAGTGCATGACACAACCCCCAGCAAAATATCTAAAACTGATAAACAGCTTATTGGCAATAAGTACTTATTACAGTAGCACAGTGTAGGTATGCACATGTTAGTAGAAAGCAAACCAATTGTTTAAGGAAGGCAAAAGGAAAGAAAACAATTATAGTAGAAAATAAGGAAAGTAAAATAAAACCAGTTTGTGCTATGCTGAATGATTTGTTTCAGAACATTACTTATCAAAAGAAATAGTGGCTGAGAGACTAAATCTGCCTTTACTCCAACCTCATTGGGATTCCCTGGAGTTTAGTGAGGGCACAACTTAGCAAAAGTATCAAAGAAAAGGTATGCATGTAAAGCTGTATTTCACTCTACCCACAATGAAGCCTTGACATTTCATATATTGACTCATCTCCTTAATTTCCATTAGATATATGCAATAAGAGTAGAATTTAACATGGTACTTCAAAGTTTATCAGGCAATTAAAGCCATTAGCTGTTCATACCAGTATAATCAATATGCTATTTGTGATTTTGGTGTGGGCTACTTAAACTGTACATGATTCAAAGGGAATCCTAGAGGCTTTGGTTATAGCAGTCTTGGCTGAAAACTAAAGAAAAGATGGAACTTTTATTCTTTATTGATTAAATGTATTTATCCTAAGAGCAAGCATTACGATTTCTGTTTAACAGAGCCAGAATTTCCCTGTAGCGGAGAATAAAAGCTGTCCTATTCTAGAGCACTTCTAGAGATATAGATAGAACAGTGTGCTCAATTTCTTCTCCGTCTCCCCACACACAGCTGAAGTGAGTAACAAGAAAATAACAGAATAATGCCCTGGGCCTCTGGCATTTACACTGGCTCCCAAAACACTTTGGGTAAGATTATATCTGGTCCTGTAGAATGCACAAGTGGAAAGGGATTGTAGGCCAGTCAGATCCTTGCAGTTCCCTGATTACAAAGACTGCACAAGATTAATGTTGTCAACAGTGGTATCTCCAGAGTTTGTGGAGAGGGAGTTGGGCAATGCCCACATCCCCATCTATCCCTCAGAGCTAATGAGCGATGAGTGGAGCTGAAATTCCAGCCGCCTCTTATCAGGTGGAAGAGGTTAGTTTCAAAGACAAGGTAAGGGAAAGAGTTTTGATCAGAGACTCTTTGGTTCATGAGAAAACTCCCTCTCCCATGTTTTTCTCTCCCCCCATATAGACTCTGTTCCCTCCCCATCTCCACCATGTTGTCTCGTTCTCCCATCCCATCCTGCATTTGTTCCTTGCTGGTGCTTCACTTGTTTAACAAAAATATGAAAAAAAGTATGAAAGTAACTAATATCATCCTCTCTGACAACTAGCCTTTTTAGCAACAACAGAAAACCAGCTTGAGAGTAGGTGATTGGTGTTTACATACCAAGGTAATGGGTGTTACAGAAAACCCTTAAAACCACCTTCCTGTCCTCCTTTAAGAGGGCATAGGAATATCATGATGTTCTTTGGCACTCCAACTGTGTACACCAAACAAAGGATCCAAATCCAATACTAAATAATTTTAGATCCAGTTCTATCACACACACTCACTTTGAGTAGTATCTTACTTTACAAGTAGGTCTGTTGTTTCCAGAGGACGTTGCACAGTAACTCGTCTTCATCCTCCTTGACCTATCAGCTGCTATAAGCCACACTCTTCTTGAAATCAGGTCATCTGTTGGTTTTCATGACTGTTCTCACATGGTTCTCCCACTGACTGTTGGATCACTCCTTTAGTGTCTAGTTCAGTGGGTCCTCCTTCTCCCTCTCTCTTCCTCTTTCTGTGGGGACATCCTCTGGTTTGCATCGTTGACCCTCTCCTCTTGTCCTTATCCACCCCATCTCTGAGCGAACTTTTCTATAAACATGGCTTTAACTAACATCTTTATGGTGATGACTCAGAAGTCTGCCTTTCTACTCTGGACCACTTGGCCTACAATTAGACTAAAATCTTGGCCTGACTTTCTCTTTGTGGGTATGTGTAGTCATCAACTGAAACTAACATGGCCAAAACAGAGCTTTTAACTTTTTCCTGAAGCCCTTTCCTGCCCTGCCCTTTCTCTGTCATTGTGCACTTTCACCTTGTCTCTTGGTTTAATTTTTCATTAAAAAAAAATGGCCTGTGGCCTAAAGTTAATTCAACATGCTGTTCCTAAAATCATTTTCCTGGCTTGTTACTTGGACTACATTGCCACCCTTTTTAAGTCCCTCTATGGCTCACCCTCTTCTATCACATCTAATGTAAATTTATTATCCTAATTTTCCACTGTTTAGCCCTGCTCTATCTATCCATCCTACTATCTTACTGAAAGGTCAATGCCTGCCTTCTCTTTGCCAGTGATTCCAGCCGTGTTTGCCCTCTTGTCTGCTTTTCCCACAAGCACCTTTGTGCTTTCTTCCATGCCACTGCCTTGCATGGGAAAAACTCCCAGTCAAAATCCTCAATCACAACGTTATCCTTCAAGCCCTTCTGAAAGCTCACCTCTGCCAAAATGTATAAAGCAAACTGCCATCTGGCAATTGTGATTATTGCTACTATATGGCTAAGATTTGTGCACACTTTGCTGGTCTGCACATGAAAATTAAGCCAGAATAAGATAGGGAGTGAATTTAAAGTGGATAACACTTTCATAGCTTTAGAAGTAGATTAAGCTAATTTAGAATAAGGCATTCTTATTTCAGAATAAGTGTGTCCACACATCGAGTTAGTCAGGAATAGTTACCTCAGAATAATTTCCCATGTAGATAAGCCCTAAATCTGTATTAAAACATCCACTTATTTTTTGTTACCCCATTCTCCACCCAGGCTGCTTGTTTGCCTAATCCATCTGTATGCCGGTCTCTCAGACTAAGCTCTGCAGGGTAGAGATTGTTAATTTATATATTTTTGTATAATGATTTATTCAAGGGGCCCCAGCTGCAACTAAGGCAGATAGGCACTGCCACACTATCTATATATGTTAAACAATAATACTAATAAAGTAAGATACTATTTAATATGAGTCAATTTGGCAGAATTGTGACCTAAATTTATGGCCAGATGGTGTGAATGAAAAAAATAAGCAAGTAACATGAGAAAAAGGAGAGCCTTGGAAAATTAATCTAACTGCATGAACAGATTGATTGCCAAAAATAAAGCTCAAGCAAGAAAAACCCCGTCACAGTCCAACTAAGAAAGTATGTGCCATTAGTAGTAGAAATGGTTAAAAATCCTGCACAGTTTAGAAAACGTAAGCAAAAAGGGCAAATATGAAGAATTAACCCAATAGTCACACCCTTCTCCCTTGCCAGATGACCAGGAATGCCCCCCCTTCCGATCAGTGGCTCTTGCAGGGGAGGGGAAGGTATACATACGTTTGGTGTAGTTAGTACTTGCCTAGAGGGGCTCCTGTAACAGGAACAGTCCGTCAGGGGCCTTGCAACTGCTTTGCAGCCCCTTTGCGCCAAGATGATTTCTTCGTGTTCTGTAAAGTGTGTGTGTGTGTGTGTGTGTGTGTGTATAGACATAATATTTAGATATATTACACTATGCAATTTAATCTGTTTATACACATACCTTAATAAAGGACCAGATAAAAGAGAACGGTTACAGGTAATGTTTTGGCAAGGAGTGGTAAAGTGACCTGCTACATGTCTGTCTACCTATCCATCTAGCACTTTTACTCTGTAAAGTTATTTTCCTTAAGTTCTTGAATATATTTGGAATTTCTACTGTTTATTGTGGAACAGACCACCAATGGAATTACTTTCATTCAGAGTTTATTCTGAGATTCCTAAGTGTCTGTCAAGTTCATTCTTTGTTTTATTCTGTTTCCTCTTGGTTTGAGTTTCACTGTCAAAGAGCATTGCGATATTTCTTAAATGGCTGTGTGATGTGACTTGTGTAACCTTTGTCTTCCTTCATCCCTATTTCCATTATTTGTTATCTCATTTCTATAGGTAGAGTGGGATGTCTTTGGTGCATTTACTGTATCATTTTAATTAGTCTGTAAAGCACCTACCACATTTTGGATACTATATAAACATAATAAGCCTTCTCCATTCTTTTTTTATTTTGAATGTTATATGTCATGATCATATGTCCTATTAGTCTATTTTCTAATAAATATAAACCTATTTTTTATGACTTCTTATGGACAAATTATAACACTTGGGGTCCTTAGTGCTAAGGATGACAATCTTCTGTTGCACGGTTCCTCTGCATGTATTTTATATCAACTATTTGTTTTTAAATAATTTATTGTTAAATATTTGTTTATTGCCCTACAATTCCAAATATTATAATTTGATCAAGAATTTTTATCTTTTGATGTTCAGTGCCCATCAAATCTTCATAAACAAGATGGATATGCTTGTGATTCTAATCAGGTATGTAACGTTTTTAAACCTTTCTAAATCAATGAATAATGAATCCAGTGTAAATTTTCATTTCTTAACTCACTTTTCTTCCTTATTTTTTCATAAACTTAATGTCTCAGTTTATTCATACTAAGAGTTTATTGAACTTTGTGCAGATAAACAGGGCACCTATTAAATTTGAGCATATCATCCGTCCCTCTCCCCACAGTTCTTCAATGTTTTGTATAGACATAGGGACTGATCTAGTCTCTCACTTTCTTGGCTAAAGTTGAGGCAGCGTAGAGAAACTTGGACTGATGTTGCCTGTGCTGTCTGTGCTCTGTTTTTAACATTGAGAATTTCAGTTTTAAGTGCAGTCAGTTTGGCCCTTTTGAGATCACTTCAAAAAAATTCAGCTTTCTCCTCTAATTTTTATTTCTAGCCAGCAGGCACTTTGCAGAAAATAGAAATACAAGATTGGTGAGGCTCAATGAGCACCCAAACATAAAGTGTATATTTTTATAGAACTCTGCAATGATTTGCTGGTGTTAGTTCCATTGAAGTTAATAGAAATGAAGAGCCAGTTCTTTCATTAGTTTGCATCTTATGCAGGCCTTTACACCTTGTAAAGTGAATGTATGATGCTGCCTCCAGTGTGGGTGAGTGGAAAATCTGATTTGGCAGAATTTTCAACCCACTGTGACTAGTTTAAATGACATGATGTGCAGTAGAGAATCACGCCGTCAGTGTATAAATGTGCTTTCCACTCCCTCCTCCCCCCCGCAACAGAAACACATGCACGGTAAGAGGAGAGTATAACCCAACGTATAAAATAAAATAATCAAAATGAAAGAGAACTTGTAAAGACAGCTAAAGGACAACATTTGATTTTTTTTAAAAAAGTAATATGTTCGTTTTCCCTTCACTAATTTGTTGTGTTTTTGTTTAGGGACGTTGCTATAATGGAGAATGCAAGACAAGAGACAATCAGTGCAAATACATTTGGGGAATTAGTAGGTTGACGTTGCCTATCTTAAATATGTTTTATTCATATGTATTCTTTAGTTTGTATTATTAGTATTTCCACCTACTGTTCTTTCCTCCTTGAGTTAAAAGTTTCCACCATAGAGCATAGAAAAAAGTCTGTTCAGATAACATGGGTGACTTGTGATGTCATTTGGTATTTGGGTCCTATGATATGTTGGGGTTGTGGGAGTCAGATGGTTATAACTTGCTTTGCTTGTAGCTATAGGCAAGGTGAGCAGCTTATACTGAAGCTAACCTAGGTTGAAACTCACCAGAAAATATAAAACTAAATTCTACAGGCACGTTCTGTTAATATCTTTGGATAAATATATTTTTGTCTTCACAACATTTCTTAATATATCTTAATATAAATGTGTGTTTTTAAAAACTAAATCACACAGATAGCTATAAATTCCATGATCTTCAGGGGAGATATGCACTGAATAATGATTTTGAGCATAGGACTGTTTGAGCATAAGACTGCCGTTATTATGTCTGTGTGCCAGATTCATCCCAACTTTGTGATTGTGGGGTGTATGTGGTATGTGAGAGCTAGAAAAATGTTCCTACCCATTGTAGTGTTAGGAGATTTCCACCTTTTACTGTCCGTCACAAGCAACCCAAGATATAGTGCATGTAATACAGAGAAAGATGGAGTCAGTAGTTTTAGTGGGCTCCTGGTACCTTTCCCTTATCTCGGTGGCAGTACAGAACATTTTTTTCTCTAACTCTAAGGTTGTATTTTAAATTATTTAGATTGTCTTTTCTATATATGTGCCTATGCTGTAACTAATGCATTGTATTTAGTTGTTACTTTTTGTTTCATTCTAAATAATGGAGACACTATTTTTTTAATGAAAGAAAGTCTAAAGGCTTATTAACGAGTAATTTTATATTAACTCCATGAGTCTGGAAGGATGTTTATTGGTCCACACCCAAGCACAGAAAAGTCACATCACAGACCAAATTCTGAGAACATCTTTTCAGGCTCTGCCTTTGTTCTCTCTCTACTTCCCTCTCTTTCAACAATTTCCCATTATTGTTTGCTCTGCCTCCTCACAGCCAGCTTGCTGCTCCTGCCTTTTTAGGTAGGTGAGACTATGAAAAGGTTGAGTCTTAGCACAAGCATACTAATGTGTGGGAACCCAAAAAGAAAAGAAAAGTGGAAAATATTCTAGACTGAATGTGGCTCTTCTATCCAATCCTACTTTATTAGGAAACTTAGAACTTCTCTGCTTGCACTGAAAATCCATGCATTAGTCTCAGATGTATGCTGTTCTCACTTGTATTGGTTTTGTATCTGATTAACTCCATTACTCCTAATTTACACCAGTAATCAGGCCCTTTAATTCTTTCCCTGGATACATCGAGAGGCAAATATCTGGTGCTACAGAGAGATACACTGATTCTGGTCTCACACTAGTATAAATCAGGAATAACAGCAAGGAAAACAGTTAAATTGCCCCACTGTAAAACTGATGTAAGTGTGAGCAGAATTAGACCCCCAGAAAATTCAAGTGAAGAAGATATACACCTACATCCTAGGTAGATGTTGCTTAGACAGATCACTGAGAGAGCGCGCCTACAGGCTGATATTTAGCTCAGATATTGGAATCTGAGTATAAGGTGGGAAATATTTTCCCTTTTCAGTTGCCTGACAGAATTCCGTCTTTTCTTTCCTCTCCTTCTCCCTCTCATTGTGTAAACAAAATCTACTCCATAAATTAAAACACAGAATGAAATTTCAAAGTCTTGTGTTTATATTTTCTTGTGGCAGGTCTTTACATATTTTACGAAGAGAATATTTGCTGCTGTCAATGTAAAGTACATTCTCTTTCCCTTTTTCATCAACAGAGGCTGCAGGGTCTGATAAATTCTGTTATGAGAGGCTTAATACAGAAGGCACAAAAAAGGGAAACTGTGGAAAGGATGGAGACCAATGGATTCAGTGCAGTAAACAGTAAGTTTAGCTATGTAGAAACTGTCTAAATACTTTGAATGAAATTGGCCTAATATTTTTCAATAAACTTTTGAAGTGTTTTTCAGAACTCCAAAATATTTCACAGATCGGTTTGCAAAATTCCCAGGTGACTCAAAAATTCACATTTTTGGAATTTCTCACATCTAAATTTTCATGCTGATGTACTGGCAATTTGGGCTCATGGAGAGAAGTTAAAAGATATAGCAGCACAGTGTCATACATTTGTAATGTACATGCACACAAGGTCAGGCAGGGTTGTAAGTGGCCAGAGATATGCATGCTGGTTCCACCTCCAGACATGGCCCAGGAATCTCTGCTAGATCCTGTGATCTCAGGGTAATTCCACCTTGTAGCTAGCGGGGAAGGGAATGGGGAAGAGGCAGTGACAGCTTGGTGGTAGTCTGCTCTCACTGAGTTGAGACCATGATCTTCCATCATGTTGGAACTCCTCGCATACAGGATGACCAAATATTTGGAAGCCACTAGTATGCCATGGGCAACAGTGAGATTGATCTGTGGAAGACAAAAGCTCATCCTACCAGTGTGCATCCAGAGATGACACTAGCTATGGGACATATGTCATAAGTAGCCATAGTGCCCACAGGATAGAGGCAGTGGATGTAGTACTAAACTCATCCTCTGGCTCAACTACTGGTCCTGGCAGTGTAAGCTCCTCCTCTTTACCTCTCCCTGGGCATGTGTTGAACTTCCAAGAAGGAAGTTAGTTGAGAAAGCATGTAACTAGAGGTAAAAGACTTATTTGATTTAGCCATTTTCTTCCAGTTCAGGAATCATTCAGTTCATTTAAAAAAACTTAAAAACATTTGCGTGAATGTTTGAAAGTAGCTAATAAAAAGGAGCACAAACATGGTCAGACTGAACAGCCATTTGGAATGCACATAGATATTCACATTGTTTTGCAGTATTCATCTAGCTATATGTGCAACTTCAATGCAAAATGTGGACAGTCCATGCAAGGGAACCCAGCTTGACACTAGCCGGCTATTGTTATTTATTTGTTATAAAGTGGCAGCAGATAAGCCACTTTCCCAAGAATGCAGTAGTGCACCCTGAACATCACTGATTCTTATAATCATTATGATTGTACTGTGATGACATGGAAAATAAAATAAAATAAGAAAACTGCATCAACATAGAGAAACTACCCAGAAAGCACAATGTAATGTAGTCTGGCAGAGCAAAACTATGTATAGTTTGTCCACCTGTATTCTCAGTTTAATATTATATTCAAGTATTTTTGTGGTAATAGATTTTTGTTCAGACAAGCGTGGGGAAATGCTGCTATTCATAATTAATCAATTGGTAGAATTTTGTTTCTGCTTTTGCAATTAACACCATCTGCTGGTTCTGACTAGCTTCTGCCATCTTTATTCACATCAAAAGTTTGTGGTACAGCTCGATGAGTAAGTTATTTATATGACCAGCAGTGGCAGAAGCTGGTCTTAAGTTATTTATTGCAGTAATATTGTTGGTTTCATGCTTTCATTGCTTTTGATACAGCATTTTGCATCTTATAAATATTGTTAATCCTTACTATGACTCTGTTTGGTAACTTTGTCTTTGTTCTTTTCTTTGTTTTGCAGTGATGTGTTTTGTGGCTTTTTGCTCTGCACTAATCTAACTCGAATTCCACGAATCGGTCATCTTCAGGGAGAAATTACCCCAACTTCTTTTTACCACCAGGGGCGTGTAGTGGACTGCAGGTAAAAAACAAAAACAAAAAAACCACTATACAGCGTACACGAATGGTGTTTCTATCCATAACCAAATTGGATGGATTAAAAGTTGGCTAACTGATAATTCTGAAAATGTAATTATTAATAGGGCTTCATAAAAGGGGCATGTTTTTAGTGGATCCCGCAGGGTTTGATTCTTGGCCATATGCTATTTAACATTATTTATTAATGATCTGGAAGAAGAAATCACAATGGTCCCTTCTGACCTTAGAATTTAGGAAGCTATGAAAAAGATGAAGATAAAAAATTTAAACAGCTACATTTAAATTTGTTAAAGGCAAAAATCACTATTTTAAATGATTATCCTTTTGCTAAAAATCACTGATGTGCTCCATTTAAGAGGTGAAATGTATGTGGAGACTCTTGAGGCTGCTATCAAACCTTACTGTTCAGCATCACATTGCTCTTCCATGAAGTTTAATTAAAATCCAGAAGAGTAAAAGACCCATATATAAAACTTCATGGTTTTGAGCAGTACTTTCTCAGCAAGAGGAATTATTTGTTGTACGTGAATGATTGTGGTAGGAAATTTTATAATTGAATTGGTCAGAGGATAGGCACATGTTTTTATTGTCTTGCATGCAAATTACTGGATGGGTGCTTTTAAAAAATTAAATAAAATTTGATTATTAAGAATACTAAAAAGTAACAAAGAATACTCTCTTGTATATATACAGCCATTCTCCTCCATATTTATTCCCTGTTCCCATTTTAGATTAGAGTTTAAACATGAAACATTTCTCATAAAATATGAATAAATATATATACATGAATTAGTTTTCTATGGTATGAAAAAAAAGAAAAATGTTCTGTCAGTGATAGATATGTAAACTAAGAGCAAATTAAGATTGCATATCAATACCTAGAATTCGTCTCTGTATTACAGCTGCTTCATGTCAGTGCTACTGTGAGAATTGTGTGATCAATAGAAAAAAGTTTGGTGTGAATTTGTGCATATGCTTTCCTATAGTTTGCTGTGGAGTGAAGAAGATATAGTGCTTTCAACATCCCTACCTTTATTGTGCTTTAATATATTTAAAAGGTTCTAGCAATAATATTAATAGTATTTTAAAACTTCTTCTCCTAGCGGTGCTCATGTGCTTTTAGATGATGATACAGATTTAGGATATGTGGAAGATGGAGCTCCATGTGGCCCTCAAATGATGTGTCTAGACAGGAAGTGCCTACCAATTCAGTCTTTGAACATAAGCAGCTGCCCTATTGGTTCTAATGGAAAAGTCTGTTCAGATCATGGGGTAAGTCCATATCCGCAGGATAGCAGATAAGCTTTGTCCATACTTCCAGTATAAACAAGGCCTAATGTACAGTGTTGTGTATTGTATCTAAAATCTTCAGTAAGATCTTCAGATTTCCTGAATACACAAGTGTTGGTTTTGTGACATACTTTAATTCTATGACAGGTGAGAGGCATAGATAACAGTTGAAAAAACAAGGTTTTTAAATTGTGTAACAATTCACTGAAGTTTTTATGTTAATATTTAAAGTGGGATTTTCAAAAGCACTTATAGCTGGCCTGTGCTCCCACTGAAGTCAATAGTAAACTCCAGAACTATAAAAACCTCTCTGTTTCATCACACATTTCAAACCTCTGAATAATTTGAGTTTGCCACAGAATCCAGTATTAATGCTGCAGAAATTGAGGGTTCTTGCCCTAAAACTTCCAGTATGGCATAACCAGTGTTCTGGGCTGCTTGAAGGGGCTGTGAAAACCCTATTGTACCATCTGGTTGCTAGGTCTTTAGGATGGTGGTAGCAGAAATGCATGGGACTTGAGTAGGATTGGAGCAGATCGGAAAGCACCAGCTACAGGGAATAGAAAGACATTCAGTGGTGCTCCAGAAAGGCTACTGGAGAAAAGTAGACCACACTGAGCAAGTTCATCTTTCAGGGTGAATCATGTTTCACTTTGAATGTATGGGGAAACAAAAGAGTAGTATTCAGGGTTGTGTCATGATCTGAAGCATGGTTAACTCCTTTTGGTAAGGTGTCTATACCTCCTTGAGATTGGATTAAGCTCCAATAGTGCATTAATCCATATGTCAGGGATTGCACCTGTGCAGCAACACTGATAGCTTGCCACCGCAGACAGTAGCCAAGGAAAATCTCCCATAGAATCATATGTAGACAAGACCTGAAAATGGCATCACCTTACTTGTGCTTCTTCTGTGCATTCACTCATACTTGCTGATTTTGTGATTCAAATACTAAACTATTGGTCATTACCTCTTTTAGCAACACTAATTTCTTTATTCTCCACAGATTCTTTTTACATGCAGTATACTTCCTCTTAACATAAACCCATATCTCTGTTCCAGTTTATTAACCTTAATTTGATGGAATTTAATGGGATACCTCTTGATCACCTCAGACTCTCCCAGATAAATAATCCCCATATTGTATCATATCTGAGCCTTCTGTAAATGTTAAAGGTTTAATAAGGATTTTCGGAAAGGACTCACAGGGACACTGATGGCAATCTAACAACTTGTTTATTTATTAAGGGGAAGGGTAATGGGTGAATTTAAAGGCTAATTACAGTAATTAACTATTAATTGTATTAAACAGGTGACTATTAAACAGTTCTAATAAATGAGTTTTTATTGCACAATTCTATTAAACAGGTTTTTCTTATTGATTGATTAATCTAATATAACATTTATAGCAAGGAAAAACTACTATTACTACTAAGAGGACACAACTATTTACATGAGAAAACTTTACAGCATGCGAGACATTGGTGGTATTTTAAATCCTGAGGTAAATTTTGAGGTAAAACAATTACAGAAGAAGGGACATCCGAGTGACACCTTAAACTTTGAGGTGAGTACTTACAGAAATAAGGAACACAAGTAACAGTACAAATCCTGAGGTAAAAATTTACAGAAAGACACACAAATAACACTTCAAACTTTAAAATTAACACTTACAAAACTGAAACACATAAACAGCATTACAAACTCGACCGGCAATCGTTACTTGCTCAAAGGAAGATTCGGGAGTGGGAGAGGTATTGTCTGGGTTGATTAGGCCTGGATGGGATACGGAACGCCTCTGAAACTTTTGGTGCTAATTCTTAGAGTAAAAAGGCTGAAGGGAAAAAAAAAACTTTCCAAAACCTGATTGGGCCTATGTAAAGAGGGGCCTGCTACAAGGCAGATTAGCTTCATGCCTGGAAGGGGGGCGCTTACCACAAGCGTGGATGGCTTCCTGTTGCTATATGTTTGCTGGGCAGAGTTTACAGCTCAGAGCTCAGTGGTTATGGCTGCATAAACATTAGTGATAGAAAATTTCACACCTTCCAGTTCCATTTATTATCTCAGTTGCATTGTTCCAGTCAGGAAGCTCCAAAGGTAGTAATCAATACTCAATACATTAACAACTCATTTTCCTAGGCCTGTTAATATGTAAGCTTAATACAAAACATCAGGCTATTTAATCCTCCGAGCCTTCCTGTTGCTACATTGTACTCTGGACAGAAAATACGAATGTTGACTCTCTGCATATGCAGATTGTCTTATTCTACCTAATTAAAGAAGTAATTACTATTTAAACCAGGGGTTCCTGAACTTCTTTCTTGGAGATCCATCTGTGCTTCCAGACCATTAACACTGTCTTGAGGGAAATTATTAATTGTCTTATTCTACCTAATTAAAGAAGTAATTATTATTTAAACCAGGGGTTCCTGAACTTCTTTCTTGGAGATCCATCTGTGCTTCCAGACCATTAACACTGTCTTGAGGGAAATTATTAATTGTAATTGTATACACTAGAATTATAAATACAGTGTATTTGTTTTCTTTTCATTTTAATGTAAACAGTTGTAATGATAGACATTCCTAGCAATATGCACTCAAAGAAATGCTTCAAGTCTATGAATCCAAACACTTTTAGGAAAATGTCACTAAAAAAAAAGGTTGAGTTAAATGTGGTGTTCAAACAAGGAAAACACAATGTATAAATATATTGAGTATAAAATTAAATAAGCAACACAACAATGTTAACAAAATTGTTAACACGTGTTATTTAAAACAAAATAGTTGTCTAACTTTAAACGCTGTTTTAAATTTTTTTAGTATATCATCTAATTTTCTGTGCTGTGTAAGTAAAGAGCCAACCCTACTCTCAACTAATTAGAAAAGAATCAAATATTGTAATTAAAAGTAACAGTTTATAATATAACACACTGAGGCAATGGGTACTCCTCCAATCCAGTAAAGGTGAATCCATATTTCAAGAGGGTGGATCAGCCTAAGATTTGCAACTTTTGCTATGTGAATAGCGTAGCTGAAGTCAACATATATTAGGTCGATACACCTTGGCATCCTCACAGGGTGAGTTGGCTGCTCGGCCGCCCCCCCGTTGACTCCACTTCCGTCTCCCGTGGCGGTGGAGTTCTGGAGTTGATGTGGAGAGCACTCTGGGATCAATTTATTGCATCTAGACTAGAAGAAATAAATCGATCCCTAATAGATCGATCACTACCTGCCGATCCAACGGGTAGTGTAGACCTGGCCCAAGTTATCAAGTGTCTTAATGATTGATCAACCACTTTGTTTTTCTGGCAAGTTGTGCTTTTTTTTTTTTTTTAAAGGGAGAGCAGGGCCAACAAGGGATAAGAGAGACTGCTCTGATTTCTACAGATATGTGCCAGAGAGGACTAGCCTCTGTTAGGAAGTTGTTTTCTTATTCTGGGAAGAGAATCCCTATAGGGAGACAGACTGAAAGGAGGGTGAATTGGATTCAGAATGAAGGAGAAAGAGAGAAAGGTGCAGAGATCGAGGGCAATATAGGAGTTAAGAAAGGGATCTTGACATTCTCTTGACGACTGTGAATTTTTTTCCACATTCCTATTGTGCTTTTCCTAATTCAACTTTTCAGTTCAACAAACGTTTCTTACAAGTAAGATTAAAATTATCTTTATCCTTCTTGATAAGCTTCTTTAGTGAACATTAGAGGATGTAGAATGAGATAAAGGTATAAACAAAAATTACATGGCGTATTTACTTTTGATCATCAGCATTGTACTCTCTGTCAACTTGGTTAATCATTATGTATAGACTACATAGTCTATAGTTTTTATACATTATGTACCATTTGATTAAGTGCCTCTATTGATGACTAACTGCCCTTCTAATCTTGTTGATCAAAATTTCATTCTTTCTGTCTTTATCTGCTTTTCCACCACACCTTCCTTCAATCACTTTCCTCAGCAACTTAAGTCCATCTCTGATTTCTTTTTACCATCATCCATTTACAGCTTTTGGTGGGTTTAAGCCCAAAATTTCACAGAGATATTCTAAGTACAGTCTTAAAATAAATCCCTGGCCTATTCTGTTGAAGGATAGCCTGACACCACTATCCTAGAAGAATGAGGAGGAAACTGTCAGTTGAAACTCAGAATTCCCCCTCTCTCTTACATTGGAACAAGCTGCCTAAGGAACTATGAGGCCCAAAGGTTGAAAGTGGTTCTGATCACAATGGTCATTTTGAAAATGGATACCTACAACAAGTACAGTAAACCCTCGATTTAGCGGACCTCGATTTAACGGACTTTGGATTTAACAGACAAAATTTCCGGTCCGTATGTCATATGTGAAAATTAACACCCTGTTAATTTTAAAATGCTTTTAACCAAGATTTGCTTATAATTAAATTAGGTTATTTTTTGTTATTAATTCACCGTTACAGTAGACTCCTGATTATCCGGGCGCGGGTTAACTGGGCTGCGGATTAACCGGGATGTCTAAACGGGTCGGTAGGGGAAGCCCCAAAGCGGCGGCGGGCTCAGCCTTAGCCTGCTGCTGCTTTGGGGCTTCTCCCACTGGCCCCTTATGAGCTGGGGTCTCAGCTGCTGCCAGCCTGGGTGTAGGAAACCCAGGCTGGCAGCAGGCTGAGACCCCATCTGGCAGGAGCCTGGGGGGAAAGCCCAAAGTGGCAGCAGGCTGAGTGCTGAGCCTGCCGCCGCTTTGGGCTCTCTCCCCATGCTCCTGCCACCTGCCCCACTCAGCTCCCGCTGACAGCCTGGGTGCAGGGAACCCAGGCTGACAGCGGGAGCAGACTGGGGCAGGAGGCAGGACCCCTGCTGGCAAGGGGCCAGTGGGGGGAACCCCAAAGTGGCGGCGGGCTGAGCGCTCAGCCTGCCGCTGCTTTGGGGTTTCCCCCACTGGCCCCTTGCCAGCCGGGGTCTCAACTTGCTGCCAGCCTGGGTGTAGGAAGCCCAGGCTGGCAGCGGGCTGAGCCCCCGGCTGGCATGAGCCTGGGGGGATATTCCAAAGGGGCGGCCGGCTGAGTGCTCAGCGCGCCGCCTCTTTGGGCTCTCTCCCCAGGCTCCTGCCACCTCCCCTAGTCAGCTCCCGCTGCCAGCCTGGGTGTAGGGAACCCAGGCTGGCAGCGGGAGCCGAGACCCCGGCTGACAGGAGCCTAGGGGGAAAACCCCAAAGCGGCGGCAGGCTTCCTACACCCAGGCTAGCAGGGGAGCTGACTGGGGCAGGTGGTGGGACCACCACCATCCCACCCCCACCCCCAGGGCGGCGGGTGATCCGCCCTCCCCCCCACAGTAGACACGTGATTATCGGGGATTTTATTAACCGGGATTAAGGTTTCCCCGATCATCCCGGATAATCGAGAGTCTACTGTATAGAAAACTTTTCTGTGAAATTAAACTTTTCATACATACTTAATTTTAATTACACAAACATGTCTATATAAGTAAAAACAGGTAAACTAACTAATTTGTCAATTTTTTAACATACGCATTCGGAAAACCTACTTTATTATATAACGGATTTTTGGCTTTAACGGACACCCCCTCGCCCGAATTAATCCGTTATATAGAGGTTTTACTGTACCTTAATTTGAGTCCCCCTTTCCCAGCTTCGTGAAAAGAGCAAATTAATAAGGGCTAGACTGTGGTTTCACCAAATTTCTCATCCACCCAGACACAAGATTTCTGTTGCCCATGAATAAAAACAAGGATTCTTAGAGCCCCCTATATCCCTGCACTGGTGAGAGTCCATGGGCCAGTTGAGCTATAATGGAGTCTTCTACTCTTGCCATGCTATCTTCTGAGTGTATCTACCTAGGAAATTAAAATAAAACTAAGAACTTGATATACCCGTGTCTTGGGATTTACGACTCACCACTGTGGCTCCTCCTTATGGCTGGATCTTGGGATTACTTCCTGAGTAGTTGATGCCTCCTCTTTTGATTGCTCACGCTGTGTCCCTCCATCTTACCTCTTGACTTGATTGCTCCCTCTTCGTAACTCAGGGTGCTCCCTCTTCATGGCTTGTCCTTCTGGCCAAGTCTCTATAGTTTTTCCCTTCCAGGGTATCAAAGAATCTCGGTATGAACTCTCTCAGGCAGTCCTCCAATTCAATGCCCAGACTGTGCCACTTTCCTAGTGGCTGGAAGGGGAACCAGGCCTGCCCAGTACTCCAGGTTCCAAGGACCTTCAAATTGGCTGTCAAGCTCTGAACCATCTCAAACCTTGCAGCCATTTCCCCACTTCTCCTGTTTCAGGCTTCCTTCTCCTACACCTCTCTGGTATTTTCTGGTATCCCTTTTCTCAGGGCCTGGGTCCCCAGGGCTTCTGCCCTCCTGGGTTTTTTCCCTTCTCCTTTTTAAGCCCAGAGAGCAACTGGAGGCTTGCACATGGCAGCCCCACCTGCTGCTGCTCCTCAGCTCTGCCCTATCCTTAATTAGTGTTTGCTCATCAAACCTAACTTCCCCCTATGTGTGACCTATAAATTACTTTATTCCTTCTGAGCCACATTAATGTTTTCTGGGCTAGTGTTGGGTGAATGCTCCATCCTAACCTGTTATATACTTGATAAGGTTATTGATTTATTGAACTTTCTAAACAATCATTCTTGTTATAGGATGTGTTGTGGTAATTTTTATCCTGTGTATCTTATAACCTATTTCTAACATATGCTGAATAACCTTAATCTGAAGTATTTAAAAAACAGTTATTTTCATTTTGTTTTCTAGGTGTGTAGTAATGAAGCCACTTGCATTTGTCATTTCTCCTGGGCAGGGACAGACTGCAGTATTGATGACCCTATCAGGGATACTCCCAACAAGAAGGATGAAGGACCTAAGGGTTTGTGTGATTTCAGTTGCAATATTTAGTACATGTTTAGAGTATTCTTCTCTATTAGCACCAGTAGAATTAACACGGGAAAGGAGGGTATAATTCTATCATTCAGAATCAACCCCTGGAGAATATTAAAACTATACCTCTCAGAGAAAGTATATGCATGTTAGTTTGAAGACTGTTTGTGAATATACTTTGACTTTTATAATTCCAGATCCCATTCCTAGAAAGATATGAACACAGACATTTCGGTTCATCCCAATTTCCCCCCTTTATTCTGTCCTTTAATAGCCATCTTCATAATTAAAACCTACATTTACTAGACTTCTACAGTTATGGCCATATAGTGAGTTTATTATTTATCCTTTAGTAGAGATTTTCCAGTTGCTATGTTCCTTGACTGTTTCAAGCAGTTCCTGAGACCTAGAACATAATGAAGTGGAAAATGAAGCCTGCCTTGTACAAAAGTTTCTTTTACTGTTATCTTGACTGTAAAGGGGGCTTTAACTCATTGTGGACCTGAAAGAGTGCTTAGAAAACTTGGCCTCTGAAGCATTAGATTTCATTGGGAATGAAAATAAACAAAATATGTTAGGAACTGTTATTTTCTCATACTATTATTACTGTCTTCTACTTTTGGATGTTTAATAGATGCCTCATTGACTGTATAAGAAGTAGAAAAACCTAGAGGAACTATTAGGGAAATACTCTTCAGAAATACTTTTCACATGGAAAGGTATGCATCTCCTCCAAAATCCAAATCACTACATTGGCAAGAAATTCAGTAAAATTGTAGTCCATTCAATATCCTAACTCTCTGTGGAAAACCAATGTGGAATGGGTATTCCCTTTCTTAGGGAACCTTTAGAAGTGCATCTTTCCCCACCACCATTGGGCTGTTTCTACCTCACCTAGCATAGCTCCCTTCCCTCTCCTCTCGAGCCTTCCTGACTCTGTGAAGAGCCATCTGCAAGGACTTAGTAAGGGGAGTGTTCCTTTCTGTGCAGAAGGGTGAGATGGAGCTCCTGTTGTAGCATTTAAGAGTACTGTAATACTTTGTTTTCAGATGCATTAGATAAGAAATAATAAAACGAAACCCTTGTGTAATTTATAAACAAGTCTGATAAAGACAAGTAGATACGTTCATCTGGTCACCTAGATCAAATTCCTATATTACAAACTTTATTTTTTACTTTCAAAATGGAAAAGCCATATTAGAAATTAATATGCTAACTTTGAGACATTCTGGGAAAATATCTTTCTGGATAGATACCACCAATTATATTGATGAATAAGATTGTATCAGCAGATACAGACAAATGGATTACTATAATACAATACGATGGCTATACTGAAAAAATAAACTTGATGTATTTCATTTTTCTTTTTAGTTTGTTTTGATACAAGACTGGGTCATAAGGAGAATTGACACTTCAAAAAAAAAATGGTGGCAATATTAGTTTATTGGAAGTTGAATCCCCAAGAGATTCATGACAGAGAATTGGACGTTGACTGCTTTCTCCAGTTTATTTTGGTGTGTTAATAGAGAAATCCAATTGGGAAAAAGTGTCAGGAAATGTAAAAAAATAGTTTTCTGCAATGATATAAAACTCAAAAGTACTTGAGCACTTCCTATTAAGATTTTATTTTTATTACTAAAATTACATAACTCACATGTCAGCATACAAACAACAGACATGAACTAAAATGCTTTCTATATTTCTTTAGCACAAAATGTGAGTTCCACATCATTGCAGAAGCAGGAAAATCAATTTTCTCAAGATTCAGATAACACAGATTCAATTGTGAGAACATCACACTAGATTAACTCCAGTGTCACAAAATGTCATCTAGTATGACCACAGGTTTAAAAAACATGCTAGGATTATTGCACTCTGAGTCACAAAATCAATGCAGGGAAAAATACATAAAATAAGAGCCTTTACAAATCTGATGATAAACACCTCAGTGGAATTCATCTCAAGCCTTCCATTTTTACTTTTTTGGTTGCAAATAGTACACTTCAATATATCAGTGTTCTAAGAGGTTAACTTCTCTTAGAGTGGGATGTAGTGATCTCTCTTGCCCATTTCTCTTGTCTTTCAACTGTAACTTACTTCCAGAAGGCACAGAAGTCTGGAAAAACAGCTCCAAACGTATTATATTATTTTTTCTACAATGTAAGACATCATGGATTCACTTAATTTGGAATTTATCCAAGGAATTAGGGTATTGGTTCCTCCAGATTCTGACATCTGACAGTTCAGATATCTGGAGGCTGTGTGGGAGAGAGATTTCTAACCCTAACTCTGCTGCTTATTCAAGATTTAAAAAACAAACAAACAAAAAGTTAAGTCTAAAAAACTTCTACAGCTTCAATATATTAAAAAAATGTTAATAGCATCTTTCCACCTACTCCCTGGTTTTACACTGTTCATGGACAAAGAGATTGACTGCTTTCTTAGTGCTTGTCTACATGAACAATTAGACAGTGGCAAGGTGGGGGTCTCAGTCTGCCCCACACTGCTGAGACACATTAGCAGTTCGTTGTGCACTTTGAGCAGGCTAGATCAGCATAGAGTCATACTCAAGCTTACCATGGTCTAATTCTTCAGGTAGACAAGCTCTTAGGAGTATATTCTTATGATGATGATGATGGTAGTGATATGCACAATGTCCTTTCCATTAAAATGAGAATATTCCTTTGGAATAGATACCCTTCTAGTTAAGGGGAAAACAAAATGTAGATTAATTAGAATTCTCATACTGGCTTATATTGACAAGGACTGAGCTGAAGAAAGAGTTGCAGTAGAAGTCAGTCATTCTCCATGAAGAATTTAAGAACATTGGAGAATGTTAATTTTCTCTGACTTCAGTTTTCTACCATGTTCTCCAGTGCCCTTAAGTAGCATAAGAGCAGATAATTCTTTGGGGGAAGATTACCAACACTTTCTTCTGAGATGTGAAAATTCATATAATTAACAGTTTTTCACACCATAAATCCTTCATTTTTCTTATTATGATTGGTATTATGTATAGCTAACATATTGCTTGCTTTTTCTTTATTCTGTTATGATAATTGATGATTGATTGCTGCTCCTGTTGCACTTCTGTTTTTCTTTTCAGACTGTTACATCATTTATCAGTTGCTTTTTCCTCTTTACTCTTTAAGGATTTAAAAAAAATCAGAGGTCATTTATTATTTTGGAATTAATTCATATTGACGTTATGAGCTAGTCTAAACTCAGAAACCTACTGTATCCTGCAGTGGCAGACCAAGAACACAATATTGCAGGACAGTAGAAATTTTTGAGAGTGAAGGAAACTTGGATCTACTTACAGTATTGGATCCTGTTCTTGAAGTCAGTAGGTCTCCTTGCATGCACAGGTGTCTTCCTGTGCAGATTCATTTGCAGGATTGAACTTTGGCTTGATTTAACAGCATTATACTTGAACCGTAAATTTAAGTATATGAAAAAGACTGATGTTTAAGACGGTCTAAAACACACTTTTTCTTTGAAGTGAGACTGTATTACTGGTAAAATCTCTGATCATTAAACTAGAATAATAGGTAATCATTAGATTCACAGAGACTCATGCCTGTGTGAGTTCAGTGAGTCAGCTACAGTCTACTACTATTGAATTTCATCTTTGAGATTATGGGAAGTATACAGGCAATTTTATGGCAAGTATATAGAGGAGAGTTCTTTTCTGTGTCTGAAAAACAAATCCCTGTGTAGTAAGAAAGCATTAGCAAGTAGAAAATACTGAAATCCCAAATCATTGCCTAAAAATCACTTTTCATTATAAATGATTCCTCTTATAACTGCTGTTACATGTATCTAAAAT
Organism: Sternotherus odoratus; assembly: GCA_032164245.1. Classification (NCBI taxonomy): domain Eukaryota; kingdom Metazoa; phylum Chordata; order Testudines; family Kinosternidae; genus Sternotherus; species Sternotherus odoratus. The sequence continues at coordinate 13,066,493 of JAVMKO010000011.1, read as the reverse complement.
ATATACATTTAAATCCATCCCCCTCAACAATAAATAAATAAATAATCAGTCCAGCTTAGGAAAGCTTTACTGTTTAAGTAATACAGATACTCTCATCCATTAATAAAAAATCTTTTTGGAAAGAAAAAATCCCTCAACAAAAAATTTCAAAACAAAACAGTTTTTATTTGGATTTGACTTACAATTTCATTTTCAATTCAGTTTAAAAATTGATTTTTGTTTATTTCCCCTTTTCCTTTTTTCCCCATTGACTGAAATAGAATGAGTGACATGTAGGGGCTTCGTTTGTCTGTTCCACCCCCCCCCCTTGATTTTCCCCTACTTTGTTTTTCTTTTCCACTTTGTAAATTTATAAACTTCTCCAATTTCTAAAAAGTGAGAGGGGCAAAAGGACAAATAGAACACTGTAACTTTGAAAAAATTTGAAATATTAGAGTTAATTTTATTTTCCTTTTGCTACTCTAACTTTTCGGAACACCTCCAATTTTGGAAAAGTTAGAGTGGCTCAAAAGGAAAAAAGTTCCCCAGGAAGGGGAACCAACAAAAACTTTGGATGAGGTACTCACCTGAGACCCAAGAGACCTGGATTCAGTTCTCTTCTCTGCCACAGGTTTCCTGTATGTCGTTGGTCAGATTACTTAATCTCTCTTTGCCTCTGTTTCCTTTCTGTAAAATGAAGATAACTCTTCCCTACCCCACGGATAAATATGTTAAAGATTGTAAGGCGATCAGATAGTGTGGTAGTGGGAGACTCGTAGATAGTTTATGGGACCTTAGAGAAAGAGAGACAAAACACCATTCTATTGGAATGAACAAGACCTCTTGCAGTAAAACCCGCAGGAGAGTGACAGAGGGCCCAGGAGACTCCCCAAAATTCACCTCACAAATTTTATCTTGAATGCTTCCATCAAGCAGAGGGGTTTGTGGGTAGACTGAATAAGAGGCAGGAGATATGGCCTCCAAGCACCTTAGATCCTGGGGAGCCATAGGGAAAGGAGAATGAAACATTATTTTATGCCAGCCTATGTGGTAATGGCTAGTCCTTGTCATGTAAATATCCTTCTCTGAGGAGAATCCAGGTAGAGAATGAGAGCTAATGTTTGGAGCAACATTAACCCATGCCCAAATACCTGCCAGGCTCAGGGAAGAGCATACCATAATTGTGCAAAGAATTAAACCTTTGGGAGAAGAAGTGGGCAAAATATGGCCTGGGGGTTGGACCCGGTCCATCTAACATTTCTGTCCTGCTCACCATGACTAATATTTCTATCTGGCCTCCTCTGCCCCCTCGCAATCTCTGAGTCCAGCTGCTAAAAGTCCCACTGCTCAGTGGGGTGCTTAGACAGGCTGCCTGCCTGCCTGCTATGGCCCCACAGTGCTCCCGGAAGCAGACAGCTGCTGCTGGCACGTCTCTGTGTGTCCCTGACAGGGCGGGGGAGAGGGGAGGATGGCGGCTCTGCACACTGATCCTGCCTCCAGCACTGTCCTCACAGCTCTAGCCAATCGGAGCTGTGGGGGCAGTGCTTATGGAGGTAGGCAGCGCATGGAGACCCGCTGCCCCACTCCCTCCAAAGGGTGTACAGAGACATGCGTGAGATGTGCAGGGCTATGGCAGGGCAGCAGCCTGCCTGAGCCCTGCTGTGCCACTGGCCAGGAGCCATCTGTGGTAAGTGCTTCCCAGCCAAAGACTCCACCTAACACCCCTTCCCACATTCCAACCCCTGCCCCGGGTCAGAACCCCCTTCTGTACCCAAACTCCCTCCCAGACCCCACACCTTCCTCCTGCACCAAACTCCCTCCCAGACCCCACACCTCCTCCGTTAATATAGTAGAAATATGCAGCCTGCGATGACTTCCCAAAATTTGTGGAGTGGCCCCCCTGTGAAAATTATTGCCGACCCCTGATTTAGAGGGACTCTCTAATCACGATTCATTCAGTGTTTAAATCAGTTAAAACAGTTAAAAACAGTTATTCACTGTTTAAAATTATTTGGAGTATTTTGGTCTTTTGTAAGCAACTCTATACAATATAAGAAGTTAACAGGGGTCATCTTTAACTGTTTAGTTTAATGACCTGGATACAGTATGTTTCTGATGATAGATGAAAGTTTTCTTATTTGTGATCAAATTGTATCTATTTACATTTTAAATAAATTGTAAGTTTATATTACATAAGCTGAGGATATTCTATTTTAAATAAAAATGTGATTAATCACAGGTTATGAAACCTTCCTTAGTTTCAAAATTGACATTAAAACTTATTAAAGTAATGTTTGTAGGCATTCAAATACAGCCAAAGATAGCCTCAACTATTTCCATATATTCAAAGCTCTAGTATTTGTGTAGAGAGATTTATTGGGAGGTTTGAACAGTTTCACAATCAATGGATTACAAAGTAAACTATCCCTCTGAGGTGCTATTTTATTTTTCATTTCAGACATATACAGTATATGATCATTTCCTTAAAAATCTTCCCTTTTCCCTCCGCACAGTGAGCATGGCCACTAACAGGCTAATAGGTGCAGTGGCAGGGACCATTCTGGCTCTGGGGGTGATTTTTGGAGGCACAGGGTGGGGAATAGAGTAAGCATTTTTCTTAGTTTAAGAGTTTTATGTTTGGTGCCTAGTGTGTGAGGTACGCACCTGAGCCCTCTGTGTACTATCCCATTAGCTTTGTGTCATGTGGTGACCGTATCCGTCATGTGATTTGAACGTGTCCGTGTCATGTGATTTGCTCATGCAGTGTTGAACCCTCTCCTGTCTGGGACAATGTGGGGCATAAAACAATAAGTTTGTGAATTTTTACATCACCACAATTAATTCAATTAAATGTCTAAATGTTTCATTGCTCCAAATTATAAAAAGAATGAAAAAATAGAAATTTGAAGATTTGTGATCATTTATTTTTGTAAAATGTACTCTAACAGAACAAGATGGATCATTTGATATAACTCACTTTTTTAAAAATTTCAATGAATGGGGCATTCATTCTAACAATGGGTCATAAAATTCAGTTAACGAAAAATAAAAACTTTTGAAATTATAGTATATATAGACAGCTTTCCAACAAAGTTTCTGTGACCTCAGGGCAGTGCATTATATGAAGTTTGAGCAACAAATATTGTATTGTCTTTTATAATTTGGGGAAGTTGAAATCTGAGGTATCGGCACACTAATTACCTCTAAATTTTAACAGTGGGATATTTAAACAATGTATATTGTTATGATAATTCTGGAGTAAATTCCTTTAATTCTGCATTCATGGAATAGACTGCAAACCGTGGAATAAACTGCCATTATTTTGGTCTTTTGACCTTTTTCATCTGCATTCTGCCCATTAATTTAACTCCACACAGACTTCATCTAAAATTTCAATCCCATCAGAGTGTTTCTCCTACAGGAATAGTGTGTGTTGTGTAATTACAGACTGTATCAGAATGCATACACACAAGACGGTTGAATTAAGTTTGCCCGGCAACCTGTATTTTGGCATTTCTTAACTGCTGAGTACTTGACTCTGCAACTCTAATATTCTTTTAGCAGTTTATTGTTTAACATAATTGAATAAAACAAACTGTATTATGTGGAATCACCAGTTGATCCATTGATCACCAGTTAGTGTCCTCAGCAAGGTATGGTTTATTTGATCCACAATACTGACCTCTGTCACTTGAGCTAATAGCAGTAGAGGGTTGTTATCCGTATCTGGACCACCCACTAAAGTGGGATGAGACACACATTTTGCCAGTGGGTCTCACTGCTGTTTACTGACAGTAAAGGACTGTATAGATGCAGGAATCCAGGGTTCAATTCCAGATTCTGAAGGTGCACGAGCATTTGATTACAGACCATTCTGCCCTTGCATTCCCAGCCTCTCTGACATCTCTGCTCCTGGCAATCCCTAAATCCCAACTCCTGCCCCACTTTCACTCTCTTTCTAATCAGCACTTCTGTTCCTGCTTCCCATCTCTCTGCTCCTGCCCACCTCTGCTCCAGTCCACAACCACTCACCCTGGCTCCTCCTCCTTCTCCTCTGCTCCTGTCCCCCCACCTTGCCCTCTGCCCATCAATCCTCCTTCCAGTCTCTCTCCTCCTGTCCATCCCTCCTTTCTTGGCTCCACACAACCTCATTCCTTTCCACTATCTGGTTCATGCAGCACCCTCTGCTTCTGCATCAGAGAGCTTAGCTTCCTCCTCCTCCTTGTGTAGGCACCAGGAACAGGAGCACTGAAAGCACAAAAGAGATGGTTTTCCTGCTCACAGTTCCTGTGCCTAGTGGCCCCTGGCTGCTCACAGCAACAACTGCAGGGAAAGTCCTCTTGAGTCACTGAAGTTCAGAGTTTGAACATGCAGAATTTAGCTTCCCAACTTCCAACAATTCTCTTTGGAGTATGTGCAAACAGATATTTTTCAGAGGCATCTCTCTGACAGCAGGGCAATTCCACTGCCAAATATGAAGCCGCCCTCCAAGTATGGAGGTGTTAGAGCTTTTCAATTAAATGATTGTAAGCATCTTTTAATTTAAGCACAATATAGTATTTTCCTGTAATCTCATTCTCAGAAATAACAGAACTGTTTTATCTGAAACTTTCCATAAAAATTCATCATGAGAGAGGTGTCTGGCTTTGAAAATTTTAGCATAAACATTTTCGATTGGCAAAAAATTATAAGCAACTGGAAACAGGTTCTTCTAATGAATAGTTTCAGGCAACCTTAACTAAAGGAAGCACTACCAATTCCATCTAGGGTGATGAGACAGCAAGTGTGAAAAATCAGGAGAGGAGGTGGGGGGCGGGGGATAATAGGAGCCTATATACATGGGTGAAAGTAGTTGTAGGCACTTACTGGTACAGGGGTAGGCCTCGGGTGGAAGGGTTGTGGGGTCAGAGCCAGCCTTGGCCCACCCCATACCCTGTAGCTGTTCTCTTCCACGAATGTTGGTGTCAGCAGCAGGATGGGCAGGAAAGGGCATTAGAGTGCTGCTGCGGTAGTGCTTTAACGTGGGGGTGAATATGAGCCGGTACCGGTTCTTACCGGTACACCGTACGGCCCACTTTCACCCTTGCCTATATAAGAAAAAGACCCAAAAATTGGGACTGTCTCTATAAAATCGAGACATATGGTCACCCTAACTCCGCCTATAATAGAAGCATAGACTATTAGGGTTGGAAGAGACCCCAGGAGGTCATCTAGTCATCTAGATTAGACCAATCTAGCAATAACATCTAGATGATTGGCCTAATCTAGAATTGTAATTTTATATTCTCAGTAATAGATAAACAGGACATTAATTTTAGTTGCTTTCTTCAATAGGATTATCCTGGTGATGGAGATATAGAGCTTGAGCCAAAGCCCTTTGAAGTCAGTGGGATTCTTTACACTCATAAAAAGTACCTGTAGACTGGATGGTAGCAAATACATGGGGTTGGCAGATCATCAGTAATAATAGATTTTAAAGAATTCATCCACCACATTTTTATTTCTCTTAATCAGGCAGAATAGGAAATGTCTCCAAAATACTATAGTTAATAAAATCTCCTACTTTAAATTTGCATTTATTCCATGTTAATCCAGTCACTATAGAAATTATATAGCTGAAATCTGTTGTCTGTTGTTTCCTCCATAAATGGTACTTTTTATCATTCATTAAAGTAAAGAACCAACGTCTTGTGGTCTTTAGATTAGCAGCTAAATCATGGCAAATTGATAAAAATATAAATTTCCTATGTATTTATTTGTTTGATAAAATGTAATGTGTATTTTTTTAAAAACAACATCAAATATAAAAATGCCCAATTTTCATGGTATTTAAAATTATTTTATAAAATATGTTCACTCTATTGTAATATATTCTTTACAGATTGTTTTCCAATATGTGTCTCTGATCTTTTTATAAATATCCAAACTGGTACTAATTACCTGGAGAAGTCTCTGGTAAACAAATTAATCTTTATCTTTTATTGTTGTTCTGTGTTTGTACAGGGCCTAGCATACTGGTGTCCTGGTCTGTGACTGGGGCTCCTAGGCACTATTGAATTATTATTATTATAATTCTTTACACAGAAGGACTAGCACAATATGTCTCCATTCAAAACTCAAGTGAAATCCTGGACCCACTGTAAATAATGGCAAAATTCCCCTTGAGTTCCATGGGACAGGATTTCACCCTGAGTGTGATCCATAGGCATTTTCAGTTTCTACGTCTGATAGATTTAGCAAAAAAAGGAATTAATCTGTACGAATAGGAATTGTCACTCCTAATCTATTGACTGGTAGTATTTACTTTGATTCCACAGGAGAAAGAGTAGTTTTAGTCAGAATCTTTTTAACAAGGACCTCAACTATCTACTATGTTATTTTACCATTTTTAAGGCTGTTGGCACAAGTGCTTGGTTTTCAAATTATTTTCTATGCTAAAAGAAAAGATGCTCTTCTTTAGTTATGACACTTACATTTGGGTAAGTCCCCAAATAGGTGATTTGTATCAGGACTTTCTGGATTTCACCACAGTTATAGTAACTTTAAAGGGTTTTCCATATTTCTAAATCTAATTTTCATTTAATTGTGTAATCTTATTTAAATCCATCAGCTTGGATGAATTTATTGATAGTAACAGTAATGCCATTGCCTTCTTTTCTTAAGTCCAAACCTATTGTTGAATCATTAACATGTACTAAATTTTTCTAAGTATATATGAACCATTTTATCAAACGTATAATAAACACAAGGAAATTTATTTTTTCTATAAAGTAGATATATTTCAAATATCCTGAAATGGCCATTTCTGGATTTCTGTTTCCAAATTACAAATATGTCACTATCAGATAAATGTACTACTGCAGTGTTTCTGTGGAAAAATGACTTCCTGAGGCCAGACTGAAAAATAATTTCTGTGGATTTCCCCAAGCTTCTGAAACCTTGTATAAATCAGTTACTTGCTGTGGTTGCAAAACCTCTAAAAATATTATGCTCACATTGAATCCAAATACATCTACCAAAAAAGATAGAAGTTGTGCTTTGTGTCAGGCAAAGATACAAAATGAAAAATCATAAAATTGCTAGTACTTGAGGAAAAATCTCTTTAATTGGAAATAGAATGTCCATGTACCAGCATTTGTTTATCCTCCGACATGCTCAGTGTTGTTGATTTGTAGCCAAGTCTGACTATGAAAGGTAAGTTCAGTAAGATGCATTTTCCATTAGTAGAAAATGTACATTTGATTATTGTTACGTTTGTGAACTGCTCATATTTGTTAAGTTAGGTGATTCCTATTAATATCCCTAAATACGTGGTGTTGTTTAGACAGGAAGTATTTTTAAAAAGGGAATATATTAATTACTTTTAGACTGCTTTCATATAATTTTGGAGGCTGTAGTCTGCCCCCGTCATATGTGGTGAGTACCCATAAGTAGTTCCGTTTGAAGTAAACGTACTTCAAAAAGTAAGGTACTACTCGACATAAGTTGTGGCAGAATCTGAGCCATTGTTTTTAAGGATGACAAGAAAATAATTTTATAAGATCTGTATGTTAATTCAGAATGATAAATCATGAATGATCTGTAGCATGGTATGTATCCTGTTTAATCCCAAAATCATGCATTGACATGAGCTAGTAAAACATATGCTGTATACAGAATAATTCTTTCTTTGCACTGTTCGTTGCAAATAAAAGCTGGTGAGCTTGCTTTTTATTCATCTGACCTGATGTCTAAAATAAAATTCAAGGAAACAACTGACTTATATAATGTATTGTTCAAAAACGGGTCACTGTGATGAATTTTAAAATGTAGGGTACTCTCTTACTGTTGTGTCTGGGACTGGACAGTATTATAAGGTATCCGTGACACTGAACTAGCCCCTGAGCTCCTTCAGCTAGTCCAGCTTCCCCTCTCTGCTTTTCTTCTCCCAACTTTTCTTGATGCTTCTCTTTTCCTCCCTGTATCTCTCTGACAGTATTCCAAACACCTGGTGATACCAAAACCAGAGCTTAGAATAGCAAAATGGCCATACCAGTGGGGGAGCTCTCGCTTTAGATCTTTTTTTTTCATTAGTACTATTTTTGAAAGGCTGCTAATGGGCATTTAAATATTTATGTTCAATTATAAGGAGTGTGATATGCAAAAGAATTGTTGTATTAGATTTTACTTTGCCTTGGACTTAGAGACAGTAGATTTACATCAGAGAGTGCCTGATAGTGGAGAACATTGTGGTCTGGAGTTAATTTGGGCAAACAAACATCATAGTCAGATCTATTTTGTGTTTTCTTTTCCTTCTCCTCCCCATGCAAATAAAGCACTTATGTAAGAAATTCATAGTTGATCCTCCAGTGCTTTCTTGCCTTTTTAGAGAAAATTACACCAAATGGATTTTAGGCCACCTTTTTTTTTCCTTCTCTTTTTTCTCTGCCCCACTTTATTGTTCAGTGGATGCTTGAGGATGTTGAAGAGATGCATTGATGTTTGGAATGCTTCAGTGGGAATGCAGCTTTTATTTCAATTACGGATCTTTATTATTTTTTATTTGAGTCAGACCCTTTTACTCCACCACTCTTTCTGCCACACTCCCTGTAGTAATAAACTTAAGGTTGACATAACCGTAGAGATTATAAGGTGCTGTGTACCTCCTAAGAGGTGCTAAACACTATCAGATCAAACTGAAATAAGTGGGATTTGAGGGTACTCAGCACCTTACAAGATCAGAGCTATATGAAAAGCAGAATTGATGGGCTTTTTGGTTTTTCATTTGCCATGGGAGTGAAATAAGTAGGCATTAAGTGCAACATTCATGTTTTATTACCCCTTGAATCCTATTTTTTAAAAATTTTAAGACTTTAATTTTAAAAATATCTGAATTTTCTGAACTGATGGTTCATGTATTTATTGGAATAGTTAAGCCAGAGAATGAAGTGAATGACAGTGTTGTTAATTTCTGAGATAGGTAAAAATCTAGAATTAGAAAGGAGGCATAGCACATTGAGAGACATTACAATAGCTTTGTTTATTTTTATACTATTAATGAAAAGCAAGAGGGGTCCTTTGAAAATGTTTAGAGACATCTTGTAGGTTATTTGTTTTCCTAAATTGCTTGATTACGTTTCCCTTTGTCATGAATGAAGTGGCTGGTTCTTATGTCTTTCTTCCCGTAATCCTTTATCGCAGGTCCTAGTGCCACCAATCTTATAATAGGTTCCATCGCTGGTGCCATCCTGGTAGCAGCTATTGTCCTTGGGGGGACAGGATGGGGCTTTAAGTAAGCAATGCCGCATGTCTTCTCTTCAGTGGCTATGGCATTTCTATTTTCTGCTTACATCACTAAGTTTTGAGTTCCTGCTACAAGACTCAAAGTGAAAAATGCTCCTTCAAATAGTTACACTTGCACTGAAAAAGAGACAAAATGTAAAAAACCACAGATGTCACCAGGGTGCAAAGTTGGAGAACAGTAGTATACGTGGATTAACCTTCATAAAATTATGGAAAACAACTCCAGAAGTGAAAAAAGAAATACTTTTCTTCCCACGAAGAAGGTCTAGCCATATCCCTATATCAATATTATTTTGGCATGCTCTGCAGAGAACAAAACATAGTGGTAGGAAATCTAAAGATACATTTGAAAAATACATGAACACTGAAGTTGTGCATAGCAAAGCTTGAAAACTGATCCAAGGCTGCTCTGTCTCTAACCAAGATATGAAGTATACAATAGAATTTGTTCTGAGTTTTTTGACAAAATGTCTTTCTGTCAAAAATGCTGATTCATTGAAACAGAAACCTTTCTTGGGAAATGAGCAGTTTCGAGAAATTTCCAATTTTGAAAACATTTTGAGGAGGATGTTTTACACTTACAAAATGAAAAGCTCTATTTAGAAATGTAAGTTAATTTGTAGTTTAAAAAAGATAGAAAACAAAACATTTCAAAATTATTGAAACAAAAGGGTTGATTGAAAAAAATCAGTTTGAGTTAAAATATCAGTTTGTGAAAATTTTCAAGATTTTGACTTTTTGTTCATGAAAACTGATTCTTGTCCAGCTCTGGTATATTACCATTGATTGAGATGAAACGTATATCAAGCAAAATTAATTCCAGGTTTAGCTTCCATTAACCAAAATGGAGTTATGTTTTGATGAATTTGGACTATTATATGCTTTTCCTTGTAATAGCAATTACACACATCCTGTGTATATCAACCTAGCACATTAGGTCTAAATTTGGAATTAGTGTAAATCAGCAAAGCTCTATTGACTTTTGTGGAGTTAGGTTGATTTACACCAACTGAGGATCTAGCCCTAGATGTTTAGCACCACCAGAGGTTTAGCACCACCACAGGTGGTGCTAACACTCCCCAATGTTGCAGTCAGAGAAGACAACTAAGATTGTGGCTGCTTTTTTGTGCATCCATGAATGGCAACAACAATTGGCCCTTAAATGTTGGCTTGACAGAAAAGATTACCTAAAATATACGAATTTAAAAAACACCTATTTAAGATAGTAAATCTTTGACAATGGGCACCCATAAAAATTACACATGTATTTAGAAACACAATATTTAGAAAATAATTTCCTTTCTTGCATACTAGCCAACACCAAATTTCAGGATTCTAAGTATCTCCTGCAAAAGTCCATAACATCAAATCATCTAAAGCTTTGTAAGAAATACAGCTGTCTGCTATTTTAAGTGTTCTCTTCTAGGGGAAATACAACCCTGTCCTCAAATCTTAGTAGGTTAAAAAAAATCTGTTTACTTTTAAAACCTATTAATTTGTCATGCTAATGCTATACATTTATATTCCATTGGGGGCAAGTCTTGTCTCCATCTCTAAGGGGGCAAAGGGCTCTTTTTAAGCATTATGGTTGTCAAGATTGTAGAGTCCAGTTCCTTGGGAGCAGTTTATGTGCTGTTGGACAAGGTAAGGCCAGGCTACTCCAACTCCAGTTTACTATTTGGCAGAGTGGAAACAACCTGGATGAAGAATAGATCCTTACTTTTGCCATTGTGCACAAATGCTCAGACGGGTTATTCTGGCTGGGAACATGATGCAAGCTATAATCCCTGAAGTTTTTAAATAGTTTTTTTGTATTTATTGATTTTATATTTTTTAAAAACCACTTCAGATCAACCATAATAAATACCAAAAATCTAGGGTAAATATCATTGCATTGCATGCTCAAATAGTCCAAGGGAGGTGATATCCAATCTGTGTAAAAAAAGATTTTCCTAATCCCTGTCACAGTTTCCTCAGGAGTGGTACATGAAACCCACTAGAATGAATGTGGTATGATAGCTGCTCAAAATTCAATGGAATTAAAAAGGAAGAGAAAGGTAGTTAAAAAGACTTGAGTTTGTCCATGCTTGAGACATGAGCAAAAAAGAATCCCACTTGCCTGTTTATAATTCTGTGTTTTTAACCAAACTGTCAGTACATTAGAGTTTAAAAACAAAATTCTGCCCTCATTGTTTCTTGTGCTGCCCTATTAATGTCAATAGTTTTGGATAAGTGTGAGCAGAATTTGGCACCAAATGTAAGATAGTCTTAATGATGTTTGTTCATCAAATTTTCTCACAAAACCACTTCTGACATTGAGAATTCCACACATTTAAAGATGAAAGAATGTGGCTCTTTGTTACTTATGCCATGCAGTGCACGGGTTAAAAGCAAAACAATAGTTGAGGTATGTATTTTGGAGCATACAGCTAGCTACGGATCTGATTTACAGCCCTTTGCATGCAGACCTGCCATTGAAGTAATTGGGGCTCCTGCAAGCAGAGAGACTGCAAGATTGCTTATAATGTATAAAAGCCTAGTCTGTGAAACATTAATTACTGTTCACAATCTTTTGCTGCATATTGTGTAATTTTGGTGTATTTTGCATATTATATAGCACAGTTTCTATTAGATGCAAAATTATAAAAGAAAAGTCATAAAAATTACACATGTAAGAAGCTGTCTGCCTTAACATAGCATATGCATTATATAGAAATATGTAATTTAGGGCTAGTCTTCACCGGGGGGGGGGGGGGAGGGAGATCAGCTGTAGATACGCAACTTCACCTGTGTTAATAACATCGACTCCAGCTTGCACCTCTTGACGAGCTGGAGTTCTGGAGTCGATGGGGGTGCCGCTGGTGATCGATTTATTGTGTCTTGATGAGACGCAATAAATCGACCACCAAAACATCGATCCCTCCCTGCCGTAGTGAAGACAAGCCCTTAGAGAACTTATTTTAATTATAGTATTGTTCATGCTGTTTACAAACTTGAGCCAAATTCTGCACTCCTTCATTGAGCAAATGTTCAATTAAGGACTGCAGAATTTGTTCCTTTGTAAGCCTACACATACAAGTAATGTTAAGTCTGTCCTTCCCCCCACTTGTGGACTGTTTTCCTGGTAATTAACGCAGTGGGAGTTACATGATTGAATAACCTATGCATGAATGACAGTATACACCTCTCGGTCTGTATTTGGCCATTAGACACATGCCACTCCCAGTGAAATAAATGGGAGCCATGTACATATATTCACATGCAGCTGTAGGTGCTCAGCCTTAAAAATATATATATTCGGGATGCATCTCCAGAAAAAATGGTTTAAAATGTTGTTGTGTTCCAGGGCATGTCCTTTTAAATGTAGACCTACACACTTCTTTAAAGATGATCTTCTGTGATAGTGGCTTCTGGATACTGGTGTGGTAAACCTGGACTCAGGAAAGCATCCTTGTCCAGGACAGCACTTGAGCATATGCTTAACATACTTGCTTAAAGCAGTTAAGTGCTGTCCTGAATGGGGCGAAGAAGTTCACACTTAAGAGCATTCCTGAATCAGGACTTTAAATGGTCCAATTCTGGCTTAAATAAAACAATATTAAGTGTTTTTCTTGGTATTGTCAACATATTTTTTTTTGTCCATCACAAAACTAACCTGCTCCCGATCACTTAAATCACTGATACAAATGTTCTACTTTGCATCCTGCATGTCTTCCTGTCATACAAATATATAAAAGTATTTGGTTTCCCTGTATGATTAAGCTCCCGTATTGAAAAGATCAGGAGTTCAGTATTTTAAAAAGAGCAAGATATGAATATTTATTCTGTAGCAGAACCTCAAATACAATGGGCTGGCCTAGCTCACAGCTTGAAGTGCATGTTTTTGGGGGCGGGAATTGAAAAGGCTTTTTCACTTGTATGTGGAAGAAGGCTAGCACGATGTAGGGCCTCTCATACTTTGCTTACAGATTTTTTTTTTGTAGGATGTTCGAGACTAATAGAGTGGGGTTTAATTTTCTTTTTAAGCAAGTGATGTTTCAGTCTTTAGTAATATGAGAAAAAGTAGCCAATACTTTACAAACTAGGAGATGTGATTTTTGTTCCACAGGTTATCAGGTGTTCACATGCACATACGGTTACTGTGGTGTCAAGTCCAAATCAAACGTAAGCTGCAATTAAGCAAATTTTGTTCATGAACTTAGTGGGTCAGTTTGGTATAAATGAGCAAACGAAGTTTTTCCTTAAAGAAATAAACTAGGATTTATTTTTAGACATTTTCTGGAAAGATATGGATGAAATAGGAAAGAAAAGATGTTGTGATCAAGTCTCAGTAAAATGTTCAGTGTACATAGATCTTAAGGAACATATTTAGTGAATTTGAGTTAAATGTTGCAAGTGAGCATCCTGTTAGGAACTATACTTTGTTTCATAGACGACCTTGGTTATATTTTGACAAAGTTGTGATTGGTTTTTTGTACTGCAGTAGTGTTTAGGGCCCCCTCTCGTGGGTTAGGGCTGCACTATGCAAACACATAACATGCACTGATGGTGAAGCTCACATAATGGCAGCAGGTCCATGGACTGCCCTTCAAACCATTACAGTGCTTCATTAAGGACGAAAGTGAAATGAGGGGTTAGTTAATGTGCGCAGTCTTGTGTGGGCCCTCTGAATTTCAAGTTTAGGCCCAGTTTCTAGTTCTTTTTAATATGGAATTACTTGACGGTGGTGAATGTATCCGTGTGTGGTTTTACCAGAGTAACCAATTCAGTTGCTTTTTTAAATACTGGCTTGATAGTTTGTTACAGTTTGAAAGGGGATATTTGGTAAATAACAACTTTAAGTAGCAGTGCCAGTAAGGGCTAAATTAAAAAATTATGTAGGAACTTTCTTTTGAGACTGCATCGTAGTCCTCAGAATGTGGACTAGACTAGTAGGGGAGATGCTGTGGTAGATAAAAATGTACAGGCACAGTATTATTCCCAGTAATATCTGCTAAAAACAGAGCTTTCCTGCCAAGTGGAGGATTACTAGGTGGGCCAGATATTTACCCAATCCTTCAACTTCAGCATAAAGGCAACTTTAGGAATTTAAATTGAGCCAAATCTGTAGACACTGGAAAGTCTAAAATGATCAGAAATGCTGTTTTTCTTGTGGTGTAGAGCACTACAGTGCAGTGAGATTCTGAACCCTTGTGTATGCTTCACATGGGAACTACATACCAGCTCTCCGGTGTGTCAGTAACATCTCTCTTCCGTTCACTCTGCATTTCCTTGCAAAGTGTGCTCAGTGGATCCATGAGCAGCATGAACTCACCTGCTCAAAATCAAATAACAATACGCTATGTCTGTGACTATTTCTTGGGCCAGCCGATGGCAGCAGGCTGGCCAAGCAGGTGCCCTAGACTCTACCACTGTCTTGAGGCTGATAATCCCATCCTCCAGCTTTGTTGTTTTAATTTGCAATTTCTCATAGCAACAGCCTGGTTGCTGTGGGTGTGCTCACTTTTGCGAAGTCTGGTGTGGGGAAACTTTACAGAAACATTACTGATTTGAAGGGACTGTTCAGTCATTGGAGTAACGCTTAATTTTTTTGGCACAAAGACTTTGTGTTTCTGTCAACATGGAGGAAGGCACCGACTTACAAGAACATGATATACTGCAATAGCAACATTGGTAGCTAGCTGCTACTAAAATAGGTAGTGTGTTTGTGCATTAGTTGCTGTGTTCTTCTCAAACACTTATAAGCAAAGAGGAGAAAAATAGGTTACATCAAAACTGTAATAAAATACTGGGGTAGCAGTGGCTTTATTTTGTGTATTTATTTTTTCAAAGAACAAATGGTGCTGTCAAAAGGGTTAAAAGCAACTATCCTAAATGGACTGTAGGGGATTATTACTTTGCACTGTGGCTTGTTATAGTTCTGCTATGAGTATTGTATTTTTAACACAAGTAATAGTTGTTTTTCTTGAATTCAGAGCTAAAGGAGGCTGAGCTTTTATTACTGTGAATTACTGAAACTGGAATTAACTGTTTAAAAAAACAAGGTAATGCTGTGTTAGAGTTCCATGGCTAAAACGGCACCAAACCCAACAGGCAATGCAGAAGTTAAATGGTGACCTCAGCATCATTCTCTGTAGCGTGACCCTTCCCCCGAAGGCTCATCTCCTCTCCTTCATGTTGGTATTTACTGCACTAGTGAAGGCATCCACACTCTTCCTCCTCCTCTGGCCAATGAGCATGTGTGGGCCTGGAGCCTTGAAGAAGAGCTAGAGGAGGAAACAGGGAGCCCTATACAGCAACCTCTTGTGGAGTGGAAGGGAAGTGGCCTTAGTGCTTCTGCTTTTTGCTGTTGAGGAAGAATGAGCAGAAGAGGGAGTCCAGGAGAGCAGCTGTTGCTAGCATACAAGGTGCATATCTGTCTTCCTGAGGCAGCAGGGAAGCCAGGTGAAGTTCCTGTTAGGATATGTCTAAACAGCATGTGGATCGAGCCTCCCAGCCCTGGTTGACAGACTCAGCCTAGCAGGGCTTGTGCTAGTCTTTTAAAAATAGCTGCATAGCCAGCATTTTAAAGTTGCCACTCAGAGTGAAACTCGTGCTCAGAAGCCTAGGAAAGGGGGTCAAACCTGGCTTGGAGGCTCACTCCAAAATGCTGTATAGAGAGAGGCAGTTGCTGTTCAGTATCTCAGACCAGCTATTCCCAGGGCCGTTGAGCCAGCCAGCAGGGAGAGACTACACACCTGTCAAGCCTAGCCAGGCCTGTCTCCCACCTCCTGTGGGAGGCCAAATTCTGCCCTCAGAGGCACAAATTTGTGTTTTCTTCAGTGGAATCCATATGTGTTCATTTGGGGGAAGAATGTGACCGCCTTTGTGTTTAGTTCTGGGGAACTAAACATTGAACAAGGCATTGCTAAAACTAATAGTCTTCCAACATTTCCATTTTAAACCTCTCAAGTATTTTACAACTCAGTTATAAAAATGCTTTGCTTTGATATACATCTTGATATACATCTTTTCTGCTAGTAATCTGTTTTATAATCGGATGCTGTTTCACATTTTTGAAGTTACAAAATTATAGCACAGTAGGCTTAGATGTAACTGGATGTTAATGGTGCCTTTAGTCCATTATATGAACTGGGCTTTTTGGCTAAATATTAAGGGCTAAGACATGCTTTGAAGCCACAGCCTGCAATAGGGGCAGCTGCAAGGCTGCACTGCCACACTGGATGTTCCTGAGGCTTCCTGGAACAAAGCACAGCCTCTGCAATACCCTTTAACACTTTAGTGGTTCCCAAACTTTAACAACCTGTGAACCCTTTTCATTAAAATGTCAAGTCTCGTGAACCCCCTCCTAAAAATGAATATTTCCAGAGATTTTCTCCTTTACCTGAGTATAAATTGTAAGAGCAGTGATCTTGGAAATATAAAATGTGTTTTTATGGCATGCTTATTACACTATTATTTTTATTACATAATGAAAACGGAAACACTCTTCCAAATCTCACTTTCGTAGCTTGTGTCACTTTGAATAAACCTGTTATCAGACAAGGCTCCTGTGTTTCATCAAGGAGTATCAGATGGGAAACAGCATGAACGTATTTAAGAGGCCAACTCAAATTTGTTTCTCTTACACAAGCATTCAGTCCATGCAAACAACGCATGTCACAACAAAGCTTAAACTTGTTCTTCATAATAATTTTAAAAACAATACTAGCTGCCTATTTAATTTTAAAAACAGCAAAAAATATCCACCTCCTTTTCCATTTCTTATAAGGAGTCTTGAAGTTTAAATCTCCTCAATGTGAGAGAGATGCTTGCTTTGATCTGCTTAGCTCTTGGAAGTCCAGACGCTCCATGGTCCCTAGGGACAGCTCTCCGCCATTAGGGAGCCATTAGGGCTCCAGCCGCCGCCCGGGGCTCGAGTTGGGGCTCAGGACTCCAGCCGCCACCCGGGGCTCCAGCCGCTGCGCTCCCCGGGGCTCCAGCCGCCGCCTGGGGGGGGGCACGGCTTGAGCCGGCGCCCAGGGAGCGCGGCTGGAGCCAGCGACGGTCCCCGGGGATCCCGCAGTAGGGAGTTGCTGCGGTGGGGGCTTGCGACCCCCACAAAAGTGGCCCGCGACCCCTCGAGGGGTTGCAACCCTCACTTTGAGAACCCCCGGGTTAGAGCATGTGACTCTGTCAGGAAGCCTGAATTCTGCTCTCCGTTCTGCCACTGGCTTATTGTATAACCTTGCCTGAGATAATGCTGTTCACCTTAGTTAAGCACTCTGAGATATTCAGATAAGTATTATGTAAAAGAAGGTGCTATTTCTTGCCAAAAAATTAATATGCAAAACTGACATCAAGCATAGTGTATTTCAAAAACAGTTTTGTGTGCTCATTTTGAATGTCACATTTAGATTCCTACATCCTTAGTTTTCAGGCATGTCAACTTTGTCTGACTCTGATATTGTGAAGAAGACAGTTGTTACTAATGATCAACCAGAGGAAACATAACATTTTGATGTAACATATTAAAGAAATACTGAAAAAGAAGAAAGGCATTAGTGGACTTCATTTTTTACCTTTGGAAGAATGTATTTTCATTTAATGAACTGTAGAGCATGATCGAAATGAGATTTGTGGCTTTGAAATAAATCCTAGAAGACACTTGATATGATGTGGGCTGTGTTACAGTTCCACAAGAGTTTGGCAATTGTTCCAAAGTACGTTCGTTGCTGCTCAGAGACAGTACTAGCAGGATTGTACTGCTCAGGAGTACTACTCTAGCAAGGGGTCAGTTGGAAAGACCTGCAGGGTTATATTGAGAGGCTAGCAACACATGTTCCCAGTGTAACTTCGTACTGAATGTCACAGAGCCCACTCATCAATTTAATAGAAAAACTTCAGGCAACACTTTGACTTTAGTATAGGCTTTTAGTGGTTTGTCCCCTTAAAAATAACAGGAATGCAAACATTGTGCAGAATATTCCTTTAAATTTGGAGCTTAGTGGATGGTTAAATCATCTCAATTTTCCACATGTATTAGTGATCTGATTTGTCAGATTAGTTTTAAAGGGAAATAACAGTTAGTGGAGTTTGAATTTCAGTATACCATGTAAAAAAAAATAGACAGTAATTTAAAGCACTCTTTTTCATACACCATAGAAAAATAGAGAAACTGGCAGAGAAAGTAAGTCCATACAAGTTTTGATTCAGATTTAAATAGTTAATAGTATCAGACTTCCTACTATACAATTCTACATCTGACTAGAAAAACAGTATCCATTAATATCAGATCTACTCAGAGGGTATGAATGCTACAGAGATTGCTGGGTTGATATATCTAAATAGTGTGGTCAGTTTGAGTTTTCTTCTCTTCTTCACAATGAGGATTAGTACAACACTTTTCTATAAAAAAAGGGGGGGGGGATGAAATTTTAAAAGCCTGTAACTCCTACGCTGCATGCTTTAATAACAAATAGTCAAGCAGGCACTGGCACAGATCAAAGGCTGCCGGGGTTTCTGAAAGACCTGTCCTGGATAATTTTTATTTTTGCACTCATTCCTAAGTCACCTGTACAACTTAGGAAAGGCTTGCTTTCAGCTTAAACATTACAGCAATGGTGGTATTGGGAGAGCGCAGTCAAAACGGAAATTTTGGGCTTTGTATATATAATTTTTAATTCCTGTTCTATGTCTTTTGCATGACAATTTGGTGGCGGTAGTGGTGCACATGCCCAATGTTAAGACTAAATGCATGAGCCCCTTGCTTGATGCCCCACATAAAGCCAGATTATGGGAGGTTGCACCCAACTTGTGCTGTTGCCTTGTAATGTCTTGCTGTTTATTGATATAGGGTATCAGTATCGTAGGAGACTGGACATTAGTATAAAAGCTAAATTGTAATGGCATAATTAAGTCTCTGTCCATTCTCCTTCGACTACAGTGTCTCAGTATCTTCTATATTTTGTACCTTATTGGAGATTAAAAGCGCTTTGTCCATAGTATGGTAATGGCTCACAGAGACACAAAGACAGCTTCGTCCTCTAAAATTATCTGTGGATTCAGGGTAGCCACTCAAAGATGGATACCCGAGGGGGCACAGTCACCTCATTTGTAGAAGATCTATGTTTTGGAGATTAATGAGCACCTGTTATAAGCAGCCAGATACTCTTAAAATGCAAAAAGGCAATTTTGCATTTGAAATGTCTGTTTTGAATGCTTCCAGATGATGTACAAATGCTGTCCTGGCTTAATGTATAGACATGTCAGACAGTGTGAAAAACTTCCCATCTAAATAGGATTAACTGCCACATGCAGTACTGGGGGGGGGGGGGGGAAGGTAGTTAATTCTATATACTATATAGAATTAACACATGCTCTTCTAAACTTCATAGAGACAGCAGGAATTGATACTGTAATACAGTGTGTCCAAACGCTCTCAAGGTCAAATATTATAGTTACTTCACTGTAAGGTTGGTTTGCGAGACAACCTCAAAGTGAGCTTATTACTTTACTATGGTGTTAGCACTGCTTCTCTTCCATTATGCCTAACTAATGTTTTATGTTTTTCTTCCTCATTTCATCCTTTTGACGCACACTGGAAGAAATGTCAAAAAGAGAAGGTACGATCCAAATCAGCAAGGTCCTATCTGAAGGAACTTTACTGGAAAAGCTTCTTCTTGCACTAGAGACTGGGTGTGAAGTCTTTGCTGTCACTGTGCAGGAACCCAATCAATAAAGAAGAACATTAGAAATGGTAATGACTAAAAGTTGGGTTGCTGGGGCTGGAGTGAAGAAACACTGTCTTTTTTGGAGATAAGTTCAAATAATCCCTTCCTTTCATAGTTCTCTTTTTTAAAAAAATGACAGTGATGGACAACTTTATTTTTTGTTTTGTTTTTTCAATGAAAGAAAAAAGGGGGCAAACCAACCAAGTGCAATAAGAGAACTATTTCAAAATAGTAAAATAGAATATTTTCCCCCCTAGCCTGCTGGCACTCTAACTTGAGTTCGCATGACTTTTTTTTTTCATATTAAATGACAAACTCCAGTGGCATGAGCAGCTAATTTTGGAAAGGGTAAACTGCATGGCATATATACAACAAAAAACAAGCTAGCAAGCCAACCCACGCAAGATCTGCACCCAAATATATTCAGAGAAGAAAACAACAAAACACAGAATGCAGAGGTGGTGATATTAGGGTCTTCTTATGAATCTTCTTCAACCAGTGCAGAGCATCCTTACTTTCTGGAGAGAAAGCTCCTTATTCTGTGGATTCATTGTCCCTGTTCTTTCATCTCCTGGACTAAAATTCCTCTGAGTATGGGAGCTATTATTTT
This sequence comes from Sternotherus odoratus, assembly GCA_032164245.1. Lineage (NCBI taxonomy): Eukaryota > Metazoa > Chordata > Testudines > Kinosternidae > Sternotherus > Sternotherus odoratus. The sequence continues at coordinate 13,045,910 of JAVMKO010000011.1, read as the reverse complement.
TGACCAGTGATAATGTATAATTCTTCTATAGAAAGAAAAAAATGTATATATGGAAATAAGAGATTGACATATCATTTTCATGGATCTTTATTGAAGGATTTCCTTAGAAAGGGTCTATTCTCTATGTAAATCTATTTTTAGTGGTTTAATTTTGCTCCCCTTTTACTCTTTCTAGCATGTTGTATAGCGGGTGTTCTGGGCTTGCTCAAAAAAGGCAGATGTAGCATGCAGATCCAGGGAGTTCTGGCACCAAACAGGTGTGATCTAAAGTTTGTATGCTTGAAACCAAAAAACAAACCATATTAAAATGTGTAAATGCATATGTATTTAGTAAGTCTCTTTTGAATTACTTTTTTGGCTGTCATGCAGATTTTCTGTATATAATGTAAAAAAAATGACACCATCTCAAATTAATCACGAAAGTGCCAAGTTCATATTTTTTTATTTTAACAACTATTTTCCTCTGTCTAGCTTTTTAAAGTGAAAGGAAAACAAGCCTAAATAAGCCTTAAAATATTCACAAAATGCTGAAAGCTTGAATCAGGCTAAGGCTTTCCCTTTTAATCCATTTCCCCACCCATTTTCCTCTCCCCCTTCCTGGCAGACTTGCAAAGATAATCTGAACATCCAAGTCACTCTGAGTTTCCCTCTTTAGTACCTATCACCTTTTAAAGTACAGTCTGGAGAGCTTCTGCTATGGATGGTTACTGTCACTCTTAGGGTTTGTTCAGATTTCACTTCCAAGGGTTGGCACATTAATGCTATTATTTGTATGGGGCAGTCCAGTCCACTAACAAAATGGAAGGGCTCCCATTAACTTTAAGAGGCATTGGACTTGGGCCTTGGTGAACTGGGCAAAGAAAAGCTTTTAGAGCCTGTTCATAATTCTGCTTACTCTGGTTTTACACTAGTAATTCAACAGGATTCAATGGAATTACCTCTTATTTATATTAGCATAAATGAGCGGGAGTATTCCTATAACTCAAACTCCATTTAGGTTTTATATTTCATTTTCCTTGTTCAAATGTTGAGTTAGTTTCTGGATTTAGCTTTAAAATTAACTGATGGAAATATTAGAAAATAATTAGTGTGGCAACTACTATAATTTTTTTCTTTACTTTGTTCAATAAAACATTTTTGCCTCCAAACATATTTCAAACTCTTTCAGATTGGATATTGTCAGATAAGTCTTTCCCATGAAAACTATATTGTTTTGCAGACAAGATAGTTATTTGTCAAATGATGTTTTAGATAACGTGATTTTGTTAAAGCTACCACTGTTATTACATTATGAGTAAGAGGTGCTACACTTAGGTAGTCTGTGTCGATATAGATCTATTCCATATTGTGGAACAGGGCTATTTACAGCATTATTTCAACGTTATCTGACTTCAGGGCAAGAGTTTTGGTTGTATTAATGTTCGATGACACTGAATACTTGTAATTTTGAGGGGAACTCAAAGTATGTGTGTTGTAATATTGCCCACTGGTACTGTGTTGCTTATTTCCACTTTGCTGCTGCGTATGGAAGGTATAATCACTCTCTGGCAGGTCCTAAACTACACATTTTGGTTCTACTGCAGAATCAATGTGGTAACTACAGTAGAAATGCCACTGTGGTTACAAAATCAATTAGGTGTCTAATGTAACTACCTGTATAATAAAATTTTGATGATAAGCATTTCACAAATAACATTGTAAATGTGCGATGTGATGTTTTTAATCAGACCACAGTGGTCCCCAAATATTATGTACATATGGTAAGTGTTGGTGTAACTTTTTGTTACACTAGCAGTTTAATAGGAAATATGATTTCTTGACTGAATTTATGCTCCACTGTTTAGCTGTGTATGTGTAAAACACAAGCATTATGCTCTGTATGTACAAGATGTAAATGACATCACATAACTCACAAGTGGATTCTAATAAACCTTTTCTGTGGTACTAGGGTTACGTAGTCTTAACCATTTAGCTAGATCTTGTTGATTTTCTAAGCCATTCATTTGCCACATTTAGTATTGTACACGCTACTTATGTTAATTTATCATAACGTGTCACAATTTAATATTAATAGAGTAAACGTTAAGCAATGACGAGGCCCCATTTCACCCACTATATTTTTGCTCCATTGTATGATTCATCTTGACAAGAAAATGTATGGTAACTATACAGCTCTTACTGGTATGCTGCATGATCCCACTGAATTGACCCAATCCTTTTATAAGAGAGCTCTATGAGGCAAATTAAATATCCTGTAAGTGCATGTTAAAAAATAAATTACATAGAACTAGAGTTTTATAAAGTTTTCTTTACTATGCAAAGATGGGTATTGCACAAACAAAATTTAAAGACAAATGTCTGAGGAACTTTACAAAATAATACTTGAATTTATTTTTGTTTTGAAAGCCTGTCAACCATGTTTTATATTCATTGTTGCTTCCACAATTAATCTTCCTTTTAAAAATGATTTGTAAATATTTTTTAAGTGCACAATATGATGTTATGAGCCAGTTTTTGTTTGGAGTTAATGCTCATTCATATCTTGTTGGCTGCTCATGAATGGAAATTTAATAGTCATTGTTCTGCAACTCTTAGTAAAATGAGTATTAAAAACATCATGAACATGGAATGTTGTAGCTTTATTATGTATGCTTATTTTATTAAATTTCCATGTTCAGATTGTCACCAAGCTTGCAGGAATAATCAGAAGCCTCAATAAGAATGTCTGATTATAGATTCTGACCAAGATTCTTTCCAATTATTAATTTCAGGTGAGATCTTTGCTTTTAAAATGTACAAACTTTCTCCATGAGAAGAAGAATATGGGTGAGTGGGATCAGTTCTAATCTCCTACTTGGAGGTCTCTATCTTATAATCAAAAAGAGCTAAACCCCATGAGTTTTACACTTGTTCCTCCCGGGGAACTGCCATTTTGAATCAGTGGGAGTTGCAATGCTTCCGCATTCTCAATTAGTTTAAAAATGAGATATCACCCTGACTTATTTTGCTACCTAGTCTTTAATACAGAGCCAGATCTAAATGAGGGATTGATGTATTCGTAAAGAGGGATACAATGTTGGTCTACTGTGTATGAAAATTTACAATATTTTTGCTTTCAAGGCATGAAATCTTATGCAAGTATCATAAAAGCCAATGTAATAAATTAGTGAATATGAATGAATATCTATCCCTGTTTACACAAGTGCAACTCCAGTGTAATAAGTGGCGTTGCATGCTAACAACAGACTGACAGTTGGCCCTCTTACTGATATAATATAACAGCATAGGAAATATTAGATGTAGGACAGTAGTGTAAGAAGCTGAATGTCCTTACTAATTTCTTCAGTCCTTCATGGGAGAAAAGCATGGTTTTGTCATAATGCTTCACAAATTGTAAATAATCAAATTTCTCATGCTAATACTGGATGGGTAAAATTTCCAAAACTGTGGAAAGTAAAAAGGAGCCTAAGTCCCATTGAAAGTCAGTAATTTTCTATTTGTATGTAGAAGTCAGTGGAACATAAGAGTTACTCCTGGGGGAATTCTGTACCACTGCACAGGCACAGAATTCCTGTGTTGTGCAAAATTTTGTTTTTTCCCCATAGAAAATACATTCTTCTGGAAAGATGCTGCAGTTATGCCTTTTGCTCACAAGGGGCCGTTATGGTGCCAGAACAGAGATCTGCTGCTCCTGGGACAGCCCCAGCTGCAGATAAGGAACAGAAGAGACTGCCTTCCTCACAGCACCCCGCCGGTTAGGTCAGGTCAGGAGGCATGGTATATGGAGGGGACTGACAGCATAGGGGAGATGGGGCTACTTGGGGGACAGACTGGAGTGGAAGCTGAATGGAAGTCAGTGACACATGGGGGGAGGAGTGCAGACACCAGGGGATGGAGTTGAGGGGCCTGAGTAGGAGTACAGGAACATATGGGAATAGGGAAGGGGATGAAAGACCATATGGGGGGAAGTGGGGAGGCTGAGTGAGGGTGCAGGGATACATGGGTATGGGAGGGAAGGGGTGGCTGAGTGGGGTGCATGGACACATGGATTTGTGGCGTGCACTGACAGATGTGCCTGACTGAATGAGAGAGGCGAGGGATCAGCCAGAGTCTGCATGGTGACGACTCCCTAACAATCTCTCCCTTCCCCCCCAAAAAATCCAAAAACTTGTTCTAAACTTCTCCCACCCCAACCCAGCAACCTCCCAGGTTCACACCCAGTCTCCTTCCCAGCAGTTGCTTCTGTCTCCAGCTCCTCTGTTAACCCTGATTCTCCCAAGTCTTTGCACTACTTTTGAGGAGTTCAGGAAATACATTTCTGTATTGTAGTTTAAGTTAGAGTTCTGTATTGATATGCCTAGTAAGGAGTCTTTGTCAAAAACATTTCCTGGATCTTTTGTTGCCTGTGTTGTTGCAGACAGGGCCAGCCCTAAGTGAATGCGGGGCCCAGGGCAGAAGAGACGGATTCGTCTCTTTGAGACCTGACTGCACTGGCCCGTGAGGCCTCCCCAAAGTGTGGGGCCTGGAGTGGCCCCCCCGATTCACCCTAGGGACAGCTCTGGTTACAGACATAGTTGCCGACAGGTATTTCAATTATTTTGGTAATTTATATCAAAACTGGTGTGATTATATTGTGTTGTATTGACAACAATAATGCAGCATTTTACAGAATGTTTAATTTTTTGGCACAGAATTCCCCCAGGAGTAAGGAGCCTAAAAGTCATTGATTTTCAATGGGACTCAATATTCTGTCACTTTATGCACTTTTGACAATATTATCCCACATTTGCAAATCAAACTGACTGGGAACTTTTGGACTGGACCAGCCTATCGTTTCTTTTTGTATCCCAGTCAGATGGCCATAAGTCTGTGCAGACGTGAAAGGAGGATCATTGAAACTACACTGATAGACATCAACTGAGGATTTAGCCCCGCGGTTCTCAAATTTACCTGAACCGCGGCCCTTTTTTCTTCAGCTGCCTGGAGGCACGACCCTTGTATGTCCGGCGAAAAATGAATTACTTCCGCATTCGGCGGCTACTTTCAGCGGACATGCCGAGCACTCCTGAAATAGCTCGGTATGTCCGCCAAAAAGCCACTGAATGCGGAAGTGATTCATTTGGCGGCTTTTAAGTGGCACCGAGAGCTTGCGACCCCCCGAGGAGTCGCGACCCCCGGTTTGAGAAACCCTGAGCTAGCCCACTGTTTTTAAAGCCCTCTAAGTCAAAATTATCACTAAGTACAAAGCTACTTTAAAATATAGTAATGGACCAAATTGAGCTCCATTGAGGTCTCAGGGTAAAGTTTTCAAAAATGTTCCTCTTACATAAAAGCTCTTGAAGATTTTAGCCATTCCATTCCCCCCCCCCCCCCATAAACTTAGGCTTTGGATCAGGACTAGTATGACTTCATTAAGAAAGACTGATTCCTTAATAACACTTGTGCTGCCATATCTGAGTTATGATTAAACTTCACTGTAAAAAATACTTGCCAGCTTATGAGGGTTTTTGAACTTCCTTTTCTTGATTTTTAGATTTAACATTCCCATTTCTTTGCAAAGGCTTGTAACATAATGTAGTAATTATATAAATCATTCAAACCTAACATCTGTAAAACTATATATATATATATATATATATATATATACACACACACACACATATACACACATACATACACACACTTAAACATAGCTGATGCTTAGAAATGAAATAATGAAAATATCTATCACTTACTTTTCTTTATTATTTTACCATGAACCAGATGTTAAAATGGATAACTTGACAAATCAGTACTCTAAGAAATGACACATACTGATTGAATTTATGGAAGATATGTATTTACCTTTACATCTTTGGTTATTCTAAGATCTGCAACTGGAATTTTGAAGACATGAAAACTCTGATTGCAGAAAACATGAACAGCAAGGTGCCAGGCGAAGGGTTGCTCAAGTCAGAATTTATAAGATATAATGGATCTCTTAAAACCTACAATATCTAATTTCTGATTAGTCACTTTATATTTCACCAAGGGGAGCAAAATATAGATCTGTGTTCTTAGCTTTGTAATGCACTGACTACATCCTTTTCTCTTGTTTTCTTCTCCCAATACCATATGTTAACTGTTCTTGAATCTGCCCCCATGCTAACATTGAAATCTAACAAACTTACTAGGTGTGTTATTTAAAGTCTCCACTTACATTGCCATTTGAACACCTACTTCTTCAGTATAGAAAGGTCAGCCACACAAACGCACTAGCTCAGATTTGGCAGTAGTTGGTAGTCTCTATTAAAACTAGTCAATAACCTAAATGTATAAAGTTAGACCTATGGTATGTGGACATCATGGCAGTATTTAGATTCAAACCTGCTTTATGAGATACAGCACTAACATGTCATTCTTTCTGGCATTTCAAACTTGCACCATTATAACCACAGATACATTAATGAGATCTACCTAAGGCACTTGGTAAAAGTTAACTACTATTTTAAAAGTCGTGTACAAATAAGAAATAACCCACTTGGATAAGCAGCCAGTAATGAATGAATATGAGTGTAGCAATATCGGTCACTCACCCGGCGGCGCCCCCGTCTGGTCTTCTGGGGAATCAGCTCTTCAGACCGTGGCGCGCCCTCTGCCGGCCGACGTTCGCTTCCTCTTGCTGGCCCCGTGTCCCTCTCGGACCCGGGTGCCCTCTACCTGAGGGTGCTGCACCCCTGCAGTACCCCCCTGGTCTTAGGGTCTCCCCTCCCTGGGGAACCCTCCACCCACTATCCCCAACTCGCCTCAGACCTGGCCACTGCCAGTCACCACTTGCCTCGGTTCACTGAGGCCGACTGCAGTCTCATGGTCGCTCATCACAGGCAAGAAGGCTTTGGCCTGCTGCTCCTACCAAGCCCAGGGCTGCCCCCTTGCAACCCCAGTACCCCGTGGGTCAGGCCTACGCTAGGCTCGGCAGCCTGGGGCGCCCTCTAGAGCTTTGCAGCTCCCTGGCTCCCAGTTGCCTCGCCCTGTTCCAGTCCAGGTACCCTGTTTATGGCTCCCTGCAGCCAGGCCCTGTCTTCCTCTCTGCTTGCAGAGGGAGACTGAGTAGTACCCCTGGGTCAGGCCCCCTCTGTCGGGCCTTGCAGCCTGGGGCTCTCAGGCTAGAGCTCCCTAGCTCCCAGTGCCTAGCCCCAACCCTGCCCCGGTCCAGGTATCTTGCTCAAGGCCTCCCTGCAGCTAGGCCTGTCTTCCTCTGCTTGCAGAGGAGACCTCTCTCTCAGGCCCCTGCCTCTCAGGCTTTATGCAGGCCTGAGTGTTTGGGGCGTGGCCACCCAGCTGGGCCTGCTTCCCACTCAGCCTGGGAATTAGCAGGCTCCCTGCCACAACCCCTTTCCTGGACTGCCTCAAGCCCCTTGCCAGGGCTACCCCAGCCCTCTTTTTAGGGGGGGAGCGGGTTGCACCCTGCTACAATGAGCAATAGGACTTGAATGAATTATGTGGATGACATGTGATCAAGTGCATTCCTCTTAGGTTAGATTGACCACTCTGGAGACCCCCCCCAGAACCCCACCCCCTATCTAAGACCCCCTACTCTGTTCCCTGGCTGCCCCTCCTGAGGCCCCCCTCTAACTGCCCTCCCCAGGACCACACCCCCATCTAAGACCCCCGCTCTGTCCCCTGACTACCCCCTCCAGAGACCCCCTGTCCCTAACCACCCCCCCAAGACCCCACCCCCTATCTAACCCTCCTGCTCCCCGTCCCCTGACTGCCCTGACCTCTAGCCATACCCCAGCCCGCTGGGACTCCCATGCACCATCCAAGTCCATCTCCCCATTGTCCATCCCCTAACCGTCCCCCCAAACCCTCTGCCCCTTATCCAACACACACACACACACCCTTACCACGCTGCAGCTCAGAACAGCGTGTCTGGCCCAGAGTCAGACACAGGGCCACGCTGATTTGCCTGAGTGTGCAACGTTTCTGGCCCAGAGCCAGACACACTGTTGCACAGCCCTGCCCTCAAAGCGCTGCTCGCGTGGCGCAGGAGGAACAGCGGGGGAAGGGCCAGAGCAGGCTCACCAGCAGGAGCTGGGGGGCCAGTTAGGAGGAGCTTGCAGGCCAAATCCGGCCCATGGGCCGCAGTTTGCCCACCCCTGATACACTAGAAAATGGGGACTAGTGTCATTAGAAAGATTATTTCCTTTAGATTTGCAGTAGGACATATTAGCTCATATGTATGTATGACTCGGACTGCTTGAGTTGGCCCAGAATAAGTCGTAGACTTAAGAAGTCTGGTAATGCATCATTGGAAAAGTAATTATCCAGCGATTTGGTCTAGGATCTTGATGTCAAAAAGCTACATTTCATTTATACTCTGTTGTTGTAGCTGTGTTGTGGGTAAGAGAGACAAACTTCTGATTTTGTACAGAGCTCTTTGTCTGTGTAACTCGAAAGTTTCTCTCTCTCTCATCAACAGAAGTTGGTCCAATAAAAGATTTCACTCACCTTGTCTCCCAAATTTCAATTATCCAAATTATTTACACTGAATAAATCTATTCCTTGGAAAAGAATCTTCACTAATCATAGAATAGGACTAGAAAGGACCTCAAGAGGTCATCTAGTCCAGTCCCCAGCACTCACGGAAGGACTAAGTATTATCTAAACCAGCGATTCTCAAACTTGTGAGAACCGCGACCCTTTTTTCCCTAGTGGCTTGTCGGCGCGACCCTTGTGTAGCCACCAAAAAGCCGCCGAATTGATTACTTCCGCATTTTGCAGCTTTTTGACGGACATTCCGAGCACTCCTGACTCTCTACTGAAGTGATTGCTTCCGCTTTCGGAAGCACTTAGGCGGAGAATTGGGAGAGTGGGTATGTCCGCCGAAAAGCCGCCAAATTCAGACATACTCAATTCGGCGGCTTCACGACGGCCACAGGGGCTCGCGACCCCTCGGGAGGTGCTCGGTGACCCCCCCGAGAGGTCATGACTCCCACTTTGAGAACTGCTGATCTAAACCATCCCTGACAGGTGTATGTCTAACCTGCTCTTAAAAATCTCCAATGATGGAGATTCCACAACCTCCCTAGGCAATTTATTCCAGTGCTTAACCACCTTGATAGGAAGTTTTTCCTAATGTCTAACCTAAACCACCTTTGCTAAAATTTACGTCCATTGCTTCTTGTTCTATCCTCAGAGGTGAAGAACAGCAATTTTTCTCCCTCTTCCTTCGGGAACAACCGTTTATGTACTTGAAAACTTCACATTCATAATTAACGTATGAGATTCCTCATCCCACCCTAAAATGAAACACTGGAGATGAGAAACTGATTTTTCTGTCATTGTCAGTTTTAGTGGTTAGAGCTGGGGACTGGGAATCTGAACCTCCAAGTTCTAGTCCCAGCTTTTTCACCAATTTACAATGTGATTGAGCCAATCAAATAGACTTTGTGTGTAGTTTACCCATCAATAAGTGTGGATCATAGTACTTCCCTATCCTAGTGGATATCAGAATCACCATTCTTACTCTGATCTTCTCTATCAGTCCAGGCACTTGGGTTATAGTTCATCTCAAGGTCTTTTGATAACAACATACTCCTAATAGCCATTTTTCAGATTCTGATTGTTCAGCAGCCTGAATAGTAAGGGAGGACGTTAGAAGCTGCCTACAGCCATTCAACTCCCTGTGCAGGGCCAGTTTAGCTGGAGACAGCTGTGATCAGCCATGGCTGATCAAAGACAGCTCTCTGAGCCTCAGGTTGCTCCTGAGGCCTCATGCCGTTCAGTGGGGTATGAGAATATAAATCCTCTGCTCGTTCTCCAGCTCCTGCCATGAGCAGCAGGAGAACAACAAAGGATCTTCTCTGACAGGAGCAGCTGGGCTTCACAGCAGCTCCCCAGCCCTTGCAGAAAAGTCCAGGCAAGGAACAGAAGAAACCTCTTCAGCAGCTGTTAAGGAAAGGGGAAATATTAGTCTAGGTAGAAGGATAACTTCTATGGAATAGTCTCTCAAGGGAAGAGGAGTCCCAGTATTTGGTAGAGTTACCAAAACCCTGACAATGTACGATATAGAATAATATAAACTGAGAAGTGAATGGACTAGATGATTAAGGTCTTGTCTACAGGGTGAGTTATGGTGCTGCAAGTCTGAAGGTGGATCTACAGTGCACAGTTTGCCATGCTGTAACCTCTGGGTGGATGCTGCAACAGTGCAGCATAAGTCCTAGAACACAGCGTGGCATGCTGCTGTTCGAAAGCATAGTATGCTAAGCTGAACGCCAATATTTTCATTGCATGGTAGCAGTGCCCCCATTACATGTCTGGTGCTGTAGATTCACACCTTGGCTTGCAACACACTAGCTCGCCATGTAGACATGGCCTCAGATTCTGTGTGCACCCAAAGAGTATTTTCCTTTTAACAAGGCATATTCAAAATAGCTGTCCCTGCACAAACATACCAGCTGAAGTTCTTTCTCCACAATCAGATCTCCCTGAAATTTCAAGGCAAATTCCAATTTGCTTTTCATGTCAGATGTTAAGGGCATTAGCAGTTCTGCTTCTATTTGCTAAATATTTAAAGGAGCCTCATCTATTCCCACTCTCAACTGCAGTCACAACATTGTAGTTGCAATTTTATTTTTGGACAGATTACGTGATTTGTAGGTGAAATTGCATAATTAGAGATCTAGAGCCAGCATTGCTGATAGGCTGAGCTGTGCTTAGTGCAAGTCTGGGTTGAGGGGAGGGAAAGTTGATGGCACAAGAGCTTTTTCTATCTTACTCAGGTGGTCTATGGTCCTTGGTGGGCATTATGGAGAGTGGAGATCATGTAGCTCCCCAGCCATACCCCAAACCCTGGGGCCAGAAAGAGGGTGGTATAGGAGCCACAAAACCAGAAACCCCATGGAGCTGGTTAAACTGGCTTTAAATCTGCCCTGAAGAGCTTCCAGTCTAAACTGATCAGACTGACAAAGGGTGTGCATAGAAACAGAAGCAAAGTAACTTGTCCAAAGTCAGACAGCAGCTCCATGGTGCTGCTGGGCATAGAACCCACGTGTTCTGACTTCCAGTACAGCACCCTACTCCCTCGGCTATATTGCTTCTGTGGGATAAAGGATACAGAAGGGAATTATTTGTCTTCATTCTCTAGAATGAAGCTACTATGATGCTTGAGTTCAGGGCCTCATTAACCACAGGAAGATTTAAAAAGTCTAATTTCCTGAAGCATTTCAATGACTGCTTGAAGCTACTGTAATAGTTCATGCTTCTGGGAATAGCGCTGTCATTCCGCTGAAGTCTTAGTCAAGGGTGTATTATCTTCTGTAAATTATATTGCCATTAATATCTGTAAGAGTAAACTTCAAAATGGAGCAAGTCTAAGGAATAGCACCACAGGACTAGGACTCTGACAGTCTGAAGGGAAAGGTGACAAATCAGTTAATTATTTCAAAATAAATAATAGATTTACCCCTCTGCTACAGCTTTGCATCTATTTTATATTCTATAGATAATATTCTATCCTCACTTTGATTCAAATATGTGGAGAACAGAAAAGGAATGAACTAGTTACATACCTATTTTTATCATTTTTCAAGAGGAGGTTTAGAGGGCAAACTAATACTGCATATTCTGACCAAATACCTATTTACTCCTAGCGAATAAAGTACACACGCGTGCTCTTTTAAGTAAAGAACAGTACCTCTTAATATAAAACTAATCCCACGCCTCTTTGCACGACAGTGAATCTCTGCTATTGCAATCCCAATAGGCAGGCCCTCCTTCCATTAGCCAGTTGTAATGAATAGTATGTTAGAAGCATATCAATCAATATGTGGACCAGATCCTTGAGCTAGTTTTAAGTGGCATACCTCCCTCAAGCTTGCAATGCTGATTTACAGCAGCTGAAGATCTGGTGCCATGCATGCATTATTCTACAGGTTTGAAGGATAATATTCACTTTACACAATTTTCAAGCACATTTTAAAATTAGTGCTACAAGTGTCCATAATACTAATTATTATTTATTTTTAATAGTTTGGTGTGCTGCATTGTTTTTATTGCATAGCAGTACAGTTCACAACCATCATTTGTTCATGGCATAACGACAGAAACCCAAGAATTTATGTAATACATTCATTACCAGAATATTTCTTGCACTGTTATCTGCACCTGTGATTAATTTCTATGTCAGATTGTGCTCACTTTCAAAGTTTCAGAGAGCTGAACTTGTCTCCCTACATCGATACTATATAAAGCACAAATTACAGGGGGAGTAGGAGTGGGGAGTACTGGTACTTCTCCCAAGCTCTGCCCATAAGCCAAGCTCCACCTGCTTGAGAGGCCAGTTGACACAGATCATGCAAAGGTCTGAACTACACCTATTGCAGTTTGAAGTGCAGATTATAGCACAGCTAGAGGGCTGCTCACCTGGCCCCACCTCTGAACATAGAGGATTTTGGAGATTCTCTTGTATTAGGGAAGGACTCCTCACGATGGTGCCTAGATTATTGAGTCTGATGGTGCCTGGATTATTGAGTCTGATTATTGAGTCTGATGGTGCCTGGATTATTGACCCGTGACTGTATAAATCCCTGCTGCCAGAGCCGTCCATTTCCCCCCTGCCTCTGCTGGCACACTAGCGGGCGAGGGGCTCTTATTCCCTAGCCACTTCTTGTTTGAGCAGTTCTGTATCCTCCTTTATGAAGCTTCCCCTACAGGGCAAGGTTAGGAGGATATCAATTTTCCCTTCTTTAACACCACACTAACATTCCTGTGGCTAACACCTATTACAGAATTATGGATGGTCTTCCTGCTATCCTTTTGCTTTACTTCACTATTTTTCATTAATAGACACAAGAAGTAGCCTATTGCAGACTCTAGGCCTTGACCAACAAAATACAAACATTAATGGTTGAAGTGGGGAGGGGGTTATGGGACTGGTCAGTTTTATGGTTGACTGAGAATTATCACAGAGTGTCCTAGAGGAAATCCTCCAAGTGAAATAAATAAATAATAGGAAAATGACAGTAGATCCCACAAAACCTAGCCCTTCTAGAGAGACCATAAGAAATAACCTCACCTCCAGTTCTCCCAGCCCACCCACACCTCAGCCATTCCTGAATACTCCACAAAACAAACCTCTCTCTCCATCTTTTATCCTAAATGGGTTCCTCCTAGCCTGTTCTGGGCTAGTTTAGAACAACACTTCTACCCTCAATATTCTGTAGATCTGGCCACCACAGTGCAGTAACACTATGGAACTGGAGAGTGAGCCACTAGGCTGATAAGGCTTTAAATTGGTAAAGATGGTGTATTTTTAGGGAAGTGCTGGAGTTTTGACGATACTGATCTGACATAAGCGCACCTTAACTTCCAACCGTGCAAGGGGCCTAGCGCTCTCTGACAGGCACTTGAGAAAAGCCAAGGGTGAATCCTACTTTTCTTCAAACACGGGAAAAAAATCTCTCTTCCCCCACTCAGAAGGTTTGGCTGTGAAGTGATAGGAGAAAAGGGCATAAGTGAAATTATCTGCTAGGCTGCAAAACCCATTACAGAATTAGTTTTAGGTTGATGCCCATCAAAGTGTTTCACCCAGAACTGTCCTTTCAACCCAGTGGCACATGCAGTGTGACTCACAGCCTTCCTAGAATGCATCAATGAAGTGGGCTCTATTATTGCCTGCAAATAATGGACAAATGCAAGAAGGAAAAGAAAAAACTAATGATTTTACGATCAGGCATGAAGTGCTAAAGCAGCACCTCAGCAGTAGCTCCCCAATCCATCTGCAAATTAATGCTCTTCTGAAAGCACAAATATCACACAAATACTCTCGGACTTCATTAAAATTAATCACAAAGGCTCTTTTTGTAATCTCTATAAAAATTTCCTCATTTCAGCTATTGGGAGCAACCTGTCCTCTGGCCACATGCAGCTAATTGTCAGCTCCTTTATTACAAAGATACTTTTAGAATGTTCCTGGAAATATTCTGTAAATTGCTGTTGAGATACCTAGATAATGAGCATCAGGTACTTGTAACATGAGAGACTGAGGGAACATAGTAGGTTATGAAATTTATATTCTGAATTTACCAAGTTATCAAAATAATTTATATTCCACAGTCTGAGTTTAATTCTCTAACTACTAACCTAACAAAATTAATTGTAACATTCAGAGCAAACATTTTCTCAAACTTATGTTAAATTCAAATGCTATAGGAGTAGAAGAGGAGTTAAGGTTGCTTGGCAATTCCTCATACCCTTCCAGAATGAGGAAGTTGGAAACAAAAATCTGAAACCTCAGAGCCAGGAAGTGAAAATAGGGGCTGATTCTCATTTACCCTAATTTACATTTTACTCTGTTCTGGAGTGTAGCGGGAGCTTTAAAATGGGTGTCAATTACATTCTAAGGCCCCTTTCAGCTGTCAGTACAATGTAGAGTAGTAATGAGAATCAGGTCATTTGTGTCCAAATTATCACACAAATAAAAAGTAGAAAAAAGAATCTGGTTTAGGAACACTATGCTCATGGCAAGCAGATGTTAAACAGAGGAGAACAGTATATGCCAGAAACCAAGTGATCAATGAAGAAGGACCATCAGCTTTACATAGCAGAGATCACAAAATAGAGAAGGGTCCTGCATTCCTTGCGCACCAAGAACTCCCACTAAATGCATTGCCAGACAGGAAATTTTAAAAAAATAGTAACTGAATGTTCATCCATGAATTTTTAAAAGCGAATGAATCAAAATGCCAACATTTTAGATCCAGTCTAAAAGCCCGGAAAATTCCAATATTCCACATGTAGTTGGAAATTTTTTTTGTCAACAAAATACAATAGCATCTAAAGTGAATAGATGTGTTGTACTAAACTCTCATCTATCATAGGACTTATGGGTAAAATTTCCAAAAGCACCTAAATCACTTGGGAGCCTAGCCCTATTGGCTTTCAATAGAATTAAGGCATTTTAGAAAATGGGACTTATTTAGGTGCTTTAGGTCAGTGACTCTCAGCCTTTCCAGACTGCTGTACCCCTTTCAGGCATTTGATTTGTCTTGCATATCCCCAAATTTCACCTCAGTTAAAAACTACTTGCTTACAAAATCAGACCTAAAAATACAAGAAGTGTCCCAACACACTATTACTGAAAAATTGCTTAATTTCTTATTTTACCATATAATGATATAATAAATTGATTGGAATATAAATATTGTACTTACATTTCAGTGCATAGTGTGTAGAGCCATATAAACAAGTCATTATCTGTATGAAATATTAGTTTGTACTGACTTCTCTAGTGCTCTTTATGTAGCCTGTTTAAAACTAGGTAAATAGATGAGTTGATGTACCCTCAGGAAGACACCTGCGTACTCCCAGGGGTACTCATTCCCCTGGTTGGGTACCACTGTTTTAAGTAATGGGGTAGATGAGCCTTAAAAATTGTATCCTACAATATTACACCAATAAAGGGAAATCTGGATAGTTCTGAAGGTTCATAGTGGGATATCAGAACCCATTTAGTGGCTAAAATCCATCCATGGCAGGTCATGAGTGAAGAATATTCACAAACAATGGATGAGCTGAGAAAATAAGTTCTCCAGGGTAGGGACAATCACTGTACAGTGCCTAGCACAACAGGGCCCTTCAGTGATACAATAGAGGAAACAACAACAGGCTGTTTGGTGGTATGTGTTCTGAGCCAGTTGCTTCAGCCTAGTTCCTACTGGACTGTCCATCATCTCAATCCATCATTCCATCCAGCAGTCTCAGCAAAGAGGCCAAGAGCTCAAGAGGAATGAAGAATGAACCATCCTCTTCAGTGAGTCCAGTCAGAATGAGGTGGAGGCACAATGGTAAGTGACTTGATCAGAGGTATAGCCAAGAGTGAAATTTCTATGGCTGCTAAACAAGTGGCACCTATGCAGAGAATGAATAGAAGAGCCTGAGGACTCTGACAGTCCCTGTGGTCGGTCTTGCCCTAGCATAAGAAAACCTGAATGGAGAAAAAGGCCCTGAAACCAAGAGAATAGAGACCTAGAGAGAATCAGGGCAGGCCTGGAGACCCCCTTCACTGGTTCTACAAGTGTCCACCACAAGACTCTGCATATCCTGAGAGGAGAAAGACACTTCTTGACTCTGAGTCTTGAACTAGCTTCCCACATGAAGGGAAGTGGTGGGTGAATGACTAGGGGCAGACTCATCATGACACTGCCCAGATACAAGGGCCGCATTGGTGCTGAGTGGCTACCGCAGTACCTCTATATGTATATCAAACGTTATATCAGCTTTACTGGCTAGTAGGATTGAGCAAGGTCAATTGTGTCTGACTCGACAGATTTGTCATTTTACCTGTTTGCAGAATCCTCTCCCCAATTTTACTCTTTTTGCTTTGAAATTCGTTTTGTGTTTAGTTGGTTTATCAACTATTTGTGTTTGAGTAGGAATGCTATCCAAAGCCCATTTACATCAATGAAACCAGCCCCTCACACACCACCATCACTTAGCTTTGGATCAGGCATGAAGGTGCTGTTCAACAAAGCTTGTCAACATATTTATTAGCACCTGCTTGAGGGGCAGGATCAAAGGCACAAAAGAGAGTTAGATCTAACCCAGCGGTGTCCAATAGAAATTTGATGCTAGCTACACTCCTAACCACACTCGTGATTTTGAAATTTTCTTATTAGCCACATTGTAAAAAAGCCACATGCCACATGCATTAGCCAGAATTCAATAGCCTATTAACCACATGTGGCTAGTGGCGAACCTATTGGACACCACTTATCTAATCCAACTCCCTTTTGTGCCTTTGAAACTCTCCCACTAAATCCTTTGCTGAATAGATGTGTGGTGTAAATCCACTGTTAAAGTTATAGGGTAAAATCCTTGACCTACTGAGTCCCATTGACTTCAACAGAGCCAGGGTTTCACTCCTAAGAGCTATGTTCATTTATGTCCCAATTCAGCAACACACTTTGAACATATGCTTATATTTAAGCATCCATTTAAAGAGCTTTGCTGTACTGTGGCCTCAATCAAGTCTGATGCAAATATTAGTGGAAAGGGTGGAGATTTAACACGGGTTTCCACAAGCACTTTTACTAAAAAAAATCCCATTGCATGAATATTCGCAGAGAATGAACACAAGAAGGGAATAACTACTGATAATACAGAGCTGTGCAAAGTTATTGATGGAATACTTTTTGCACTACTTTGCCAGCTTTGCTAAATAGTTTAACAAGCTTCTTATTTAAAACTAGCATAAGTGCCCGGCGTTGCTCGGGTCAGTCGGAGGTGGGGAGGGGGCAGACAGCTGACACCCCCTGACCAACCCCAACACCCACCCCTCACCCACCCCAACACCTTCCCACCCCCCTCTGACCAACCCCAACACCCCCCGGCTCACTTACCCCCCGACCAAACCCGACAACCCCACCTGACCCCCCCCAAGCAAACCCAACACCCCCACCTCACCCCCCGACCGAACAGTTTATTTAATAATCTGTGTGCTACACAGTGCACCGTGAGCTGGGAGGGTGTCGGGTTTGGTCTGGGGGGGTGGAAAGGTGTCGGGGTGGGTGAGGGGTGAGGTGTGCGTGTTGCGGTTGGTCAGGGGGTGTTGCGGTTGGTGGGGGGGTGAGGTGGGGTGTCGGGTTTGCTTGGGGGGGTCAGGTGGGGGTGTCAGGTTCGGTCGGGGGGTAAGTGAGCTGGGGGGTGTCGGGTTTGGTCTGGGGGGGTGGGAAGGTGTTGGGGTGGGTGAGGTGTGAGGTGTTGGGGTTGGTCAGGGGGTGTTGCGGTTGGTGGGGGGGTGAGGTGGGCGTGTGGGGTTTGCTTGGGGGGTGAGGTGGGGGTGTTGGGTTCGGTCGGGGGGTAAGTGAGCCGGGGGGTGTCGGGGTTGGTTGGGGGGGTGAGGTGAGGGTGTCAGGTTCGGTTGGGGGGTAAGTGAGCCAGGGGGTGTCGGGGTTTGGTCTGCGGGGGTGGGAAGGTGTCGGGGTGGGTGAGGGGTGAGGTGTGAGTGTTGGGGTTGGTCAGGGGGTGTTGCGGTTGGTGGGGGGGGTGAGGTGGGGGTGTCGGGTTTGGTCGGGGGGTAAGTGAGCCGGGGGGTGTCGGGTTAGGTCTGGGGGTGTTGCGATTGGTGGGGGGGTGAGGTGGGGGTGTCGGGTTCGGTCGGGGGGTAAGTGAGCCGGGGGGTGTCGGGTTTGGTCTGGGGGGGTGGGAAGTTATCGGGGTGGGTGAGGGGTGAGGTGTGGGTGTTGGGGTTGGTCAGGGGGTGTCGGGTTTGCTTGGGGGGGTGAGGTGGGGGTGTCGGATTCGGTCGGGGGGTAAGTGAGCCAGGGGGTGTCGGGTTTGGTCTGGGGGAGTGGGAAGATGTCGGGGTGGGTGAGGGGTGAGGTGTGGGTGTTGGGGTTGGTCAGGGGGTGTTGCGGTTGGTGGGGGGGTGAGGTGGCGGTGTCGGATTTGGTCGGGGGGTAAGTGAGCCGGGGTGTGTGTGTCGGGTTTGGTCTGGGCACCCACCCCGACACCTTCCCCCCCCAGACCAAACCCAACACCCACACCTCACCCCTCACCCACCCCGACACCTTCCCACCCCCCCAGACCAACCCCGACACCCCCCGGCTCACTTACCCCCCGACCAAACCCGACACCCCCACCTGACCCCCCCAAGCAAACCCGACACCCCCACCTCACCCCCCGACCGAACCCGACACCCCCACCTCACTTACCGTCCCACCAAACCCAACTCGGATCCGTTGCGGGGGGGGGGGGGGCAGAGCCGAGGGATTCCGGGGACCTTCGCAGGTGGGGGGGGGGGCACAGGGCTGATGGAGTCCGGGGTTCCGTTGGGAGGTGGGAGGGGCAGAGAACTGAGGGATCTCCGGGGTTCCGTTGGAGGAGGGAGGGGTGAGCTGAGCGAGTGCGGTGTCTGTTGGAGGGGGTATTATGACATCATCACCACCTAACCGCCCAGCTGATGTGATTGGCCCTGAAAGACTTTCACCCCTGGGGGGCGTCAGAGGTGAGATCCGAAATTTTTTCAACCCTTACCAGCATCTAGACCCCAAGACCCCTAATTGTACCAAATTTCAAGTCTCTGGCTCAAACGGTGCGGGAGGAGTTCGCAGTCATACATACATACATACATACATACATACATACACCACTTGACTTTTATATATATAGATAGATGTAATAAGCATTGAATCTCAGCTGGTAACTCAAGGATTACAAGGTCTTTCTGTGCAAAATTCTACACTTGTGACTCTGAGCTGAATAGAATTTAGCACCCCTCTGAATGAAATCAATATATGGCAAATATTCAAAGTGTCTACATGTACTAAGGATTATCGAGGGGATAAATCATGCTGTACAATGGAAGACATTTTTCATATCCTAAGCAGGGGACTACAGGACTGTTTTATCAAGACTATCTCTCTGGTTTAAATTTGGATAGACTTTAGGCTGCACTCAGGCTATGTCTACACGGGCTGAGTTACAGTGCTACTCAGAGAGCACTGAAGGGAAACCGCTGTTGTGTGTTCACACTGTCAGCTGCCTCTGCAATAGCATGTTCACACTTTTGAATGCATCAGTATTCAGAGTGGTGCACTCGGCAGCTATCCCACAGAACACCTCTTCCTCTTCTGCCGCTAATCGTTGAGGGAACGCTGAAGGGGTCACGGGGCATCCTGGATCCTGTTTCAGTGTCCCAAGATGCATTGATTTGTATCCTAGCAATTCCTGTGCTTCCATCCACATTTGGCACCATCTTCCAACTGTTTGTGTACTGCGTGCTCTGCTCTGCCTCTTTGGTCTGCAGGAATGGATCCCTCACTGTTGAGTAACATGGTGTTCACTGTCACTATCACTTCACAAGTGGCAGTAGAGTTATTCTTTAAACTACAAAGGCAAGAAGAGTTGGACATTGATCTCATCATGCATAGTATCTATGACATGAGATTGCTTGTGGCATTCACGGAAGTGCTGACCACCGTGGCACACCACTTTCAGGAAACAAGTACTGAGTGGTGGGATCACATCATCTATGCACGTCTGGGATGACAAGCAGTAGCTGCAGAATTTTTGGCTGAAGAAAGCCACATTCATGAGACTGTCATGAGCTTGCCCCAGCCCCGTGGTGCAAGGAGAGGAGAAAGAGCACTGTGGAAGCTGGCTACTTCAGACTGCTATGGTCCTGGTGTACATTAGAGCAGCCTGAGACTGGCAGCCTTTTTACAGCTGCCCAGAGACGGCACCACAGCACAGAATCCCAGCAATGCCATTGCTGTGGGCATGCCTCCTTCCTTCCTTCCTTAATCCACCCCCTCTCACTGCCAGTCCTACCTCCAACACCCTCTTTATGCCAGGGCTTGAGTAGGGAGACAGAAAAGGGCTGCTTGTGTTGTCTTACGCTGCTCCTGTACTGGACAAACGCTTCCCAACCCCATCCTATTGCAGTTCCTTTACAGCCTAAGTATGCCACTCCTGTAATCAGCCCCAATCTAATCTAAGACCCAAGATTTAGAGAACTGCCTTGAGTTAAAAATAGGCCCAGTGATTGTCTCTGATGATGCACCTAATTTGGGAGGGGGATGAGGTAGAGAAGAGGAGGAAACCTTGATTGAGGGAGGGGGAAAATAGAAATTTCTTGGGCAAAATGGGCTGTGTCCTGCCACAGAGTGCATCTTGCAAGGTGCAGGGTCTCCTCAGCTTCTATTAAAACCTATACAGTGGAGATTGCTGAGTACCACACAGGGCTCAATCCCTGTGTCTCCACACATGCAATGAATATTTTGAATTCAATAAGAATTCCATATATCTGGATGTACAACATACACATCCATGTGCCAAAGAAATCCTGCAATATGTGTGCATCAATCAGACAGGATATAAAATCTATATAGATACTGTTGCTTATAAAAGGGATGCATGAAATGTATCAATTTTGCTCCTTCACAATATCAAAAATGACCATCTCAGAATAGAATTAAAAATAACAACTACTGTACTTGGTTTGCAGGGAGATGTGACAAGCAGAATGTGTAATTATTTACTCCTAGGGGAATTTTGCATCACTGTGCAGAATTTGTGCCTCTCTCCCCTGGATTATTTTTGTCAGTCAGAAGGTATTTCCTACAGCGAAGCATTTCAGTTACATGTTTCACCCACTAGGGATTGATGTGGTGCCAGAACAGAGTGAAGCCAGCTCAGTGAGCTACAGCAGAAGAAAAGAAGAGGATGCTGCATTCTTCACAATGCCATGCCCGTAGGGCCAGGTCAGGAGGCACATATGTGTGTGGGGGAGTAACAGTGGGGCACACCGGGCGGCTGGGGCATCACAAACTGGGATTCAGAAGGACTAGTGGGGGGGACAGACCAAATGGAGGTTGAATGGGAGTGGGGCTGCAAGGCCACATGGGGATAAGGAGAATGCAGGGAGAACAGGACAGGTCTGCCTGACAATGGGAGAGGCTTTCCCTCTTTCTCAACTCCTCTGTTACCCTGAACTCCCACAAGCCTTTGCACTCCTGAGGGATGCAGGAAATATGGTTTTGTGCTGTAGTTTAAATTAGTGATTCTCAACCAGGGGTACATGTACCCCTGGGGTTTGCAGAGGTCTTCTATGGCGTACATCAACTCATCTAGATACTTGCCTAGTTTTACAACAGGCTACATAAAAAGCATTGGTGAAGTCAGTACAAACTAAAATTTAATACGACTGCTCTATATACAATGTATTGAAATGTAAGTATAATATCTCTCTATATAAAAGTCAAATGGTGTATGCGTGCGTGCATGTATGTACGTTCCCTTACTCCTTCCACACTGTTTGAGCTAGAGACTTGAAATTTGGTACAGTTATAGGCTTTGGGGTCCTAATCAGGGTAAGAATCGGAATTTTTTCAAATCTCACCTCTGACGCCCCCTAGGGGTGAAATTCTTTAAAGCCTATTAACATCAGCTGGGCAGCAGGTTAACACCTGCTGTTCTCTGAGACATAGTTATGATGTAATAATACCCCCCTCCAACGGACCCCCCACTCACTCAGCTCTCTCCCCCCTCCAACGCCCCCCTCACTCACTCAGCTCTCTCCCCCCTCCCCGCCTCCAATGGACCCCACACTTGCTCAGCTCTCTCCCCCCTCCAATGGACCCGAGCAACGCCAGGTATTTGTGCTTGTGTGTGTATGTATGTATATATTATATATATATATATATATATATTCCAATTGATTTATAGTTATATAGTAAAAATAACTAAGCAATTTTTCAGTAACACAGAAGTCTCTCAGCACACTAATTCTATGTCTGATTTTGTAAGCAAGTAGTTTAAGTGAGATGCAATTTGGGAGTATGCCTAGTAAGGAATCTTTGTCAAAAAAACATTTCCTGAATCTTTTTGTTGTTGTTGTTGTCTGTATTGTTACAGACCTAGTTGCTCACAGGTATTTTTCAAATAAATGGCCTAGATAATTGAAAATGGCATGATTATATTGTGTTTATTTGACAAAATATGTTGAATTTTGCAGAACTTTAAAATATTGTGTGCAGAATTTTTATTTTTTTGGTGCAGAACTCCCCCAGGAGTAGTAAGTGGAAGAAGAGGAGCATTTAGAGTCAGTTCTTCAGCTAAGGTGAGCTGGGGTGATGGCTGTTGTGACTTCTACTGAGTGGTGTTGATTTATATCTGGTGAGGAGCTGTCTAAAACAAGTTGATGATAAAAAGGGATGATTGCACTCTCCAAGTGCCAAGCAGCACAAGCTGAGGGATGTGTAGTGGGCCAGGACAAAGTCTCTGGAAAGAAAGGAATAGTTTCTCAAGTGGTGTAAGTTGCTGCATTTCCATGATCTTCCCTGAGAACCTCACCTTTACACCAGCTGAGAAACTAACAGGAAGGGAAAACTTGCTTGGGCTGTGTGTGTCTCATGTATGGGTTCAAAACACTTATTTAGCGATGTTTTATTCTAGTGCAAAGGTAATGGACCAGCCGTGCTGCCCGAGGCAGGATCTGTTACTCACTTTTCTGTGACAACTGGGCTATTGAACACACCGGGGCTTCTTGATTTCGTTAGGGTGGAGGCCCGGTCCGCAGAGCTCCCTGGACGTCGGCCCCTTGACTCCATGGGGGGCTCCCTCGATAGCCACGGGAGTAGAGTACAGACTAGTCACCTGACACCTCATCTCCCCCCCCCCGTCCCGCCCGCCTCCGCCTCTGCCCAATGGTTTTTCCATTTTAACTCGGGCCGCCTTTGGTTTTGCCGCTTCCACGAACAGCCCCGCGGGTGGGTCACTGACCCGCCTCGCACTCGGCATTTCATCCTTCAACCGGCTTCAGTTCAGCCCCGGGGCCCAACACGAGTCTCCCCCGGAGGCGTCGCGCCGAGTCCCGGACGGGGACGGGGGGCGCTTCGCCCCGTCTTTCAAAAACCGGGAGGGGCGGGGGATTTAACCCTTTACAAGCGGCCCGGCGCGGTGTCCCGGCGGGACTTAGCGCCTCACCCGGGTCCTGCCCGCCAAGGCTCGCGAGTGGGGCGGGGACCGGCCGGACTCCAGCCCCGGGAGTTCCCGTCCCTCAGGCGCCGGGCGGGAGTTCTGAGGTGGCGCGAGTCCCGCGGGGGGGCGGGGGGCCGTGGGGCTGAAGCAGCAGCGGAGCGGAGCCTGGCGCGGGGGCGGGGGCGGGGGGGGGGGGGGTCTTCGCCCAGGAGCCTTGACGTAACCCAGAGGGACCGCGCGCCCCCTTCTTAAGGAGCGACGGGAGCCGCCACAAGCCCGGCGAGCGACGGGAGCCACCGGGCTGGAGTCGGACTCGGCAGCCGGCGGAGGTAAGGGGGGTTCCCGGGGCGGGGCCTGCCGGATGCGAGGAGCTCGGGCGGCGCGCGGGGCGGAGAGGGGCGAGGGGCTCCCCGGAGCCGGGCGAGTCCCGGGGCTGCCCTCGCGCCTCCCCTCCAGCGAGGCACTGCGCCGGGGGGCGGCGAGCTGCTGGCCCCGGGCTCTCCCCGCAGAGCGCGCGGGCGAGGGACGAGCGGCTCCGCCGGGACAGGGTCCTGGGCAGGGGACTCCCGGGGGAAGGGAAATAGGCACCGCTGGGGCCCCTCGCTGTCCCGGGAAGGGAATCTGCCCGTAGCCGGCTCTGAGCGTCCCCCCCCCCCCCGGTTCTCGGGCTCAGCGTTATGCTAAAGGTGGCAAAGGCGGGACACCAATGTGCGCGCAGCTCTTCACCCCGCGCCCCCCCAAACAGCCTCTTCTGCGGCTCCGGAGCGGGGTCCCGGGGGCCGCCTGCACCTTCTGTTCAGATTTATCGACCTCTGGCTCTGGGGTCTGAAAATACCGATCTCTTACAAAAGGCTACTGCAATGTAGACAGCCCTACTACTGACCCGACGTATCTACTGTAGATCGGTAGGAACAGTTTGAGCAGCACTGTTTGATCATTCATGGGAAATAAACACACCAGTGAGAAGTTGCAATCTATACCACTCAACTTGCATACAAGTCTTGTCCCGTATCTGACATGTAAATACTCAGCTCCTTTGCTCCCAAATCTCCTCAGCTCCCAAATCTCTCACTAGTTGCCCTTCGGTTGCTACTTCAGTACAAGTAAATGCATATTCTAGATAGAAGCCAGAACAAGAGATACCTCCTATATACCTTTAACGCCAAGGGGCCAAAAGAGCAATTACTCTGTGGACAGGCAGCTTAACTTCAGTTAAGCTGCAATAGCAATGGGGATTTATACTACTATAACATTTGGCCCCAAATCTTTCCATTTTGGAAGAGGGCATCTTCTCCTGATGAAAGCATCTAGCTCCTCAATGAGATATAGCTATCACCAGACTATGTCAAGAGAGTATTTGGCGAATATTTCCCTGTCATCACTAGGGATTGTTTTCTCAATATTTTAATTTTATGAGATTTGATTTAAGTGTAAGTATTTGTTATGTTAAGTGTCTAGGCTGATAAAAGAACTGTGATTCTTCTATCTGAACCATACAATATGGATGCTATATGTTAATAAGCTGAAATATATAGCACAAGTCACTCTTTTCCTCAAGGTTTTCTAAATTTCAAAATAATGGAAGAATGTTAAAGAAAGCTCAAGAGGATACAAACAGCATGTTTGGGATGGAGTGTAATCAGAACTCCATGTAAAGATTAGACTTTAGGGATTTTTCCTCCAGTTATTTTTAGAGCTGGTTGAAATTTTCCATGAACATTTCTGAAAAATTATAAAAATATTCACCATTTTTTCAAAACACATAAAGCTATTAAGACTTGTATCTCTTAGTTTACATTCATCATCTGGATAGATCTGCCTTTTGGGAATAGATAATACCTTTTACCTCTAAGTCACAAATTTAAAATTAGCCCGGCGTGGTAGTGACCGAAGAGTCCTTATTTAATTGCTGTTGGGTGGCCGGGATGGTAATGTAGACTCATGGAAGAGTTTCCAAGAGCAAAAACTAAACAGGTGTTACAATGGCTGATCTGTATAGCTACATACACCAGATTGCTCTCCACCCAGATGACAGAACATCCCTTAATGGGACACCAACTTAACTATCGCACTTCTACCTGAAGTATTTATATTACTGGCAGCATCTGATATTACTAGTACTGAAGGAGAAAAATACTTTTTATTGGGAAGCATTGAGGCTTAGTAAGTTGGCCTACTTGTGCCTCAGTTTCTCTATCAATAAAACATAGATAAAGATACACTTACGTTGTAAAGTGCTTTGAGATTTACAGCTTAAGAGAGCTAGCTGTTATGTGGATTTTTATCTAATCAGTTCACTGTTTACCCCACATTATAGTCAATCTCTTACGCGGCTTTTGGATGTGTGGCTCTTTCCTGTTAAATGAGAGGTCAAAGCAAATGGGTACACAGTGCACTACATAGTGAGAGTGGGAGCTGTAATGGGGAAGGGCCTCCTAAGATCACCACCAGAACTCAGCTGTGGAGACTGACCATAAAGAGTATTCAATCAACACCTACCTCCAGCAATAGAGTATAGGGCAGGAGGTGCTCTTGGAGACTGGGTGGCTTCAGGCTGAAGCTGAGGAAGGTCCAGTTTGTATTAGACAGGCATCAACTTCATAAAACTACCACCACCATGGTGTGAGCTGGCCTGGCACTTGAGGGCAGGGTTTCTTACAGCTGCAGGGTGGTGTAGGAAATATTGTGTTGACCTCTTTCTGTTAATAAAATGTAGGACATCAGATCCAGGGTTGTCAAACTCGAGTTTTTTATGGGCACCTAATTCACTTTATAAATTGCTGTAAATCTCTAAAATGTCAAGTCTCATTAGGATGTAAATACCCCTCTTCCTCCTCTCTCCCTTCCCCAACCCCATCCTCCTGTACCCAAATCAAGTAACAGGGCTGAATGCTGGGGAGGAACATTAAACTCAAGACATGGAACTTCTCCTAAGATGTCCAGTGGAGGGAGTGTCCAAGAACAGCACCCCTGAAATTGCCCTGCACCCTACTGAGGATTAAGCTGCATGCTAGGCAGGGAGATTTTATCTCCTTGCATGACCAGCCCCAATTCCATCCATTCCCCTTGCACAGAAGAATGGCACTGTTTATGTTGCCCAGGAACCCTCTGTGCCCTCAAAGGCATGGAAGAGGCCTAGCTAGACAAAGCAATGCTGTAGCTAGATATAGTTTCATTAGTTAGCTTTGGCTCCCTGAGATAAAATATCCAATTGTTCTCTGCAGCAATTTTGGCAAGTGATATAACTAGTTGCTTGGCTCACCCATCCAAAAAAACATTTATGGACTATTTCATGGCCAAAGTCTGAAATAGAAATGGTGACCTCTAGCAGCATGATCAACTCACAGAAGTTATTGGGACTTTTATCTTTGGTAAACTGTTATCCCCTAATACAGGTGCAATTTAGTGGATGAAATTGACTAGAGTGGTGATCTTTTGGGGACAGCTTTAGGTCAGATTTCAGATATTTTCTCTTTGTAGCCTACAAACATGTAAGTATCACATTTCATGATTCCAGCTCAATAGGAAAGTGTCACTGAATCATCTATTACAAGGATGTGTATTTAATACAACCTGCACACTTCACTCCAGAGCCATTCCAAAATTAATATATACACACAATTAAACATTATTTTGGAAATGTTTTGAAAGAAATATATTATGTAACATATTCCTACTGAACGGGGGTGTTCTTGGCCAATTTACATCAGGGGACAAACTGCTATTTTAGATAAGAAGAAATCTTGCATGAGTTTAGTGGATTTAGATTTGGGGTAATAAATGTGGGTGTTTATATCAAATATAATGGAAATGAATTAACAAACAAAGTACACACTTAAGGCCAGAAGGGGCCAATGCTATCATCTAGGCCAACCCCCTGATAACGCAGGCTGTAGGATTTGATTTCACCCATCCCATTCCTTCATTTATCTCAGCAGCATATGAAGGTTAGATGATTTTTCAACTTCTTTTGTTTTTGTGAAGTTTCAGTGACACAATGGATCCTGGGAACAGAGGAAGATTTCACTCCAACTTGAGACTTATCTGCTCTCTGTTAATCATGGGAGTGTTTTGTGTGACTCCTTTCTTCTGCCAGAGCCAAAATGATCCACTGGCTCTTGGCCGAGCTGATCCCCAGTGCTGGGAGTTCTCCACAGTTGCCTTGCTGGAGATGAGAAAGCCACGTACTTCTGACTCTGTCAGTGACTTTTGGGACTTTATGATCTTCCTGAAATCATCAGAGAACTTGAAGCATGGGGCTCTGTTCTGGGATCTGGCTCAGCTCTTCTGGGATATCTATGTAGAATGTGTTCTCTCCAGAACCCATGGCCTAGGGAGGAGGCAACTGGCGGAGGGTGAGCAGAAGATCACAGCTCTGCATTCTCAGCTCACACAGCAAAAGCAAGGTTATTACTTCTCTATCCAATACATGTACACCTTGTGGTGGAGAAACAGCAGTAGTGTACATAAAAATCAGACACCAGTAGAGAAATAGAAAAAGATGGATGCAAGTTTAAATTGGAGAGTGAGAACCATGCAAGGGTATGATTAGCATCAAAACAAGTGAGTGTTTGGTGCTGCACAAGTCAAGATTAATATGTTCAATACAGAAACTTAATCATGCTCAAAAACTTCTGAACGGGAGTTTTGCCTATGAAACAACTGCAGATCAGGCAGTGATTGACTTTTCCCAAGGGATCCTAAGAAGAGGTAGAAGTGAACCACTTGAAACGTGTATGGATACAGGCAGGGAAGATAGATTAACAAGCAAACACATGAATATATACCTCCTCATTAACAGTTTTACTGGGTAATGCCTGGTCTAGGCCAGCCTTACTCACATTCAGTAATATCCTACTCCTTGAGCAGCCCCACTGGAACCATCGTAGAGTATGATACTAAACATGAGCACAATGAATTAATATACTGTGAATAAAGTTTTCAGCCACTAGCTGTCTCCAAGTTCTGGCCAAGACCTGGTTACTGGTAGATCATGTAGACAAAGCTGGGAATCAGGCTGTGTAGAGGCTGTTAGTGTGCACAGGTTCTCTTTAAATACATACTTTCTGATTAAGACTGATACCATACATCATGACTCTAAGTAGGATGAAGAGATTTTTAGACACAGTCCAGCGCACGCACACTCTTAGAAAAGGAGGGATATTTTACTTCTGTTCTTACACCTACTCTGTTTTGTGAGTTGTAATCAGTTTATCTGATTTCTTAATACTGTTGACTAATACCAGCTGGTAGTGGTCAGACTGCTACAGTGACAGCCTAATTTTTGTTGTTGTAGGACTATCTAAGCTCTCATCCAAGGTCTTGTAGCTTCTTAAAACCAGGTTGTTCATATCTGCCTTGCTTAGTCAGTGAAACCAAAAGTCAATTGCTAGAAAGATTTCTATCTACAATTGATAGGAGGAATTGAATTACCACTTCTTAAGCACAACAAATTGTACAAGCTTGATTCTTTAGTTTGAGATGAACTATTAGCATTTGAATGATTTCATAGACCAATTCTGGCTTTAGATGGGAGAGCCAAGGCAACTTTCAGTGGGTTTCTTTGAATATAAAACAATATTCCAAGTTTCTCCCTTCATACTTCTATTGTATCTTTTCAGACTCAGTTGCTACAAACTGAAATGATCCTTGTTTTACTTTTTGAAAATATTTAATGCTGGTTTGCACTGTTTAAACCTAACATACAACAATAGTGTAATATCTGAAGCTGCCTTGGAGCCTTAGTCACTGTAATATCTAGGATACCCCACTTTAGTGGTATTAGTCAAACTGAGAAAAACTCTGAATCAGTGCAGCTCAACTCTCCGGGCCACTGGCTAGAATAATTGGTGGGGAGGCAGTAGACCTGAGTTCTATTCCCAGTTTTGCCATGAATCTGCTGTGTGAACTTGGGTAAGTAACTTTACAGTGCCTCAGTTTCTCCAGCTAGAAAATGGGACTAACGCTGCCTCCTTAATAATGTGCCTTGAGGTGAAGGGATCAAGAGAGTTAGGTATTATCAGCACATCTGATGGGGTGAGTAAGTCTCATCAGTGTCATTAATTATGTCAATATATCTGTTTATCATTAGTAGTAACTACTAGAGAGTGAGATATTATGCAATGAAGGACTAAATATAGCTCCACTTAGCACTGTTCTCCTATACCTCTCAAAGTGGAGAATGGTTGAGTGTCTTGCCGAGGGTCATGTCACGAGTCAGTGACAGAACGAAGCATAATGTGCAGGTACCCGAATGACATTTCCATGGCCTGTTTGCTGTGCCACACTGCCTCCTTCCTGGTGGTGAATCTTCAGAGTAGAGTCAGTCTAAAAGGTGCTTTTTAATAAGCACCTTAAAGTTCAATATCATTCACAGAAAAAAAGCCATCACTTTCCAAATCAAATATACCAAGTGATATGATAAATAATTCACTCACTGAAGTACTGGTTGACCAAGCTATAAGTTTAGTACATTGCTTGCCTATCAAGAAATCAGCCCCCAAGGTTCTCTTAAAGTTTGCACTTAGCCCTGGTCTACACTGGGCGGGGGCGGGGATGAGGAGGGAGATTGACTTAACAGACACAACTTCAGCTACGCAAATAGCGTAGTTGAAGTCCACATATTTAGGTCAACTTACCTCTGCGTCTTACAGTGCTGAGTCAACTGCTGCTGCTCCCCCGTCGACTCCGCCTGTGTCTTTCGCAGAAGAGGAGTTCTGGAATCGATGGGAGAGTGCTCTGGGATCGATTTTATCACGTCTCATCTAGACACAATAAATTGATCCCTGAAAGATCGATCTCTACGTGCTGACTTGGTGGCTTTGTACTCTCAAATGAGGTGTTTATTCTGTCTCCAGGCTTCCAAGGCAAACATGCTCCATTCACAAGTCCAGAGATGGCCTTTCGTAGCCCTACATGTTCAATATGCACTGGCTCATTCTTTTTCACACTATAGTATGAGGTCAGATTCTGCCTCCATTATCACCTGTCCAACTCCCACAGTGGGTTTGTACAGGTGTAACTAATTGAACCTGTAATTAGATTTTTAGCATGCAATCCTGCTGACTGTGCACAAGAATGAAAATAATCTAGCTTGTTCTCTGTTAGCTGGGTTGGCTCTGCAGGGCTAACAGGAGTGAAATGCAGTAAAAGCTTACCTCTGTCCCTAAACTAAGCAGCTATGATTGTAATAAACATAGGAAGCAGGTCTGTTGCTATTTTTACCTAGAGAGACAAGATAGGTGGGCTAATATCTTTTATTGGACCAATTTCTTTTGGTCCAGTTTCTTCTTCAGGTCTGAGATATGTACTCATCGTCACACCTCAATGCAAGGTACAACAAATTATTTAGCATAAATAGTTAACACATATTCTAAGTGACCAAGGTGAAGTGGTCTATTAAATACCTCTACACTCAAGGACAAAAAAAAAAAAAAAACGGTGGGGTTTAGTGGGTTACAGATTGTTGCAAGTATCTTTATTAAGAGCATGAATTTTAGCATCTAGTGAAGTTATGAATTTAAGCTCCCAGGCTTGTTTTTCAAAGGTCTTGTGCAGGTTTTCTTTAGGTTGAGGACAGAAAAGCCAGATATGGAGTGGTTGTTTTGTGAAGTGTTCACCCATGGGTGATAGTGTTTTTGTATTTCATTGTTTTTCTATGTACATTCAGTTGAGAGTATGATTGTCTGGTTTCACCCATGTTGTTGTTAGTGGGGCATTTAGTCAGGGCCGGCGACAGGGGGGGTACTATGGGTACAGCTG
This sequence comes from Sternotherus odoratus, assembly GCA_032164245.1. Taxonomy (NCBI): domain Eukaryota; kingdom Metazoa; phylum Chordata; order Testudines; family Kinosternidae; genus Sternotherus; species Sternotherus odoratus. The sequence goes on along the minus strand of JAVMKO010000011.1, from coordinate 13,014,683 downwards.
TACCGGGCCCCCCGACTTTAGGGGGGCCCCAGTACACAGCTGTACCCGTTGTCGTCCCCCCTTGTTGCCAGACCTGGAGAGCGGGGAAGGGGCGGGAAGGCGGCGCGGCTCTCCTCCGGACGAGCGCGCCTGGCCCTGGCAGGAGCAGTGAGCCCGGCCGGCGGCAGCGGCGCATTCCGGGGGAGAAAGGGCGGGGGCGGAAACAGCAAGGGCGGCTCACGCCGCTCCCAGGCTCTCGCTCCCGCTAGCTGTCAGCTGGGGGGGAGCGCCAGCTGGGCTGGGGGGGGGGGAGGCTGGCTGGGCTTCCTCCCCCAGCCGCTGTCAGCTGGGGGGGGGGGAGCGCCGGCTGGGCTAGGGGGGGCAGGCTGGGCTGGGGGCCCCCCAGCCGCTGTCGGCTGGGCTAGGGGGGGCAGGCTGGGCTGGGGGCCCCCCAGCCGCTGTCGGCTGGGCTAGGGGGGGCAGGCTGGGCTGGGGGCCCCCCAGCCGCTGTCGGCTGGGCTAGGGGGGGCAGGCTGGGCTGGGGGCCCCCCAGCCGCTGTCGGCTGGGCTAGGGGGGGCAGGCTGGGCTGGGGGCCCCCCAGCCGCTGTCGGCTGGGCTAGGGGGGGCAGGCTGGGCTGGGGGCCCCCCAGCCGCTGTCGGCTGGCGGGGTGGGGGGCGGCTGGGCTGGGGGGCCCCCAAACTATCAGAGTAGGGGGGCCCCAAATTTCTGTCGCCGGCCCTGCATTTAGTGCACTGGATGAGGTACATCACATTGTGATCGGCTTGTGTAGGGCCTGTGGATCCTGAAAGCTGTATTGGGAGTAGAGGGAGATACTGGCTGCAGGTTTTGCATCTGTTATGCCAGGGTTTGGTGCTGCTTTGACTTAGTGTGTCCCACTATTCAGACTAGAACTACACTTAACAAATCAGCTTGTTGGCTTTTGGTCCTCATCCTGCGCTCATTTAAATAAAGAGCAAGACTCCTAGTGAATTAAATGGAACAGGATCACTACAGAGCTGGTCCGAAGGCTAGTGAAATTGAGTTCATTGACTTCAACAGGATTTGGATTGGGTTCTGATTGTGACTGACAACAACAGACAATATTATGATTCTGCCTTTCTTACCAGGAGAAAACCTATTATTGTCTTGTATGGCTCATGCTAAGGCTCCAGGATAGGGCCCATAATGGGAAAACAGAGATTTCAAAGTAATTTGCTAACTAGGGACACTTGCTTAGTTTTGCTCGTTGTAAGACTGCATCTGATGCCAATGATTGGCTCTGATTAGTTGGATACAACATTTATCTTAAATATCAGACTGTCAAAACATGGAGGATGAGAGCTACGTAGGCTGCCAACTTTACATTGTTTGGAAGCTGACCCTGATTTCCTCAGACATGTTTTCATGTCTCTTTCTTTTCCCCCCCTAATTTCTAGGGACATTGTCTCACAATCAGAGGACACGAGTGCTGAACAAGAAAGAACTGATTGAAGACTTAATAAGCATCCATGTGCACAAGAGTGGATCTACATTACTCCGAAGAGTTATTGGGGGGCTAGGGATAAAGAGGAAACAATGAGTCTAGTCTGAGGTTTATCTGTACAGTGGATATTTTTTAAACAATTTCCTTTTTGGTTTTAATCTTCATTGGAAAGCTGCTCTAGGTGGAGGGGAAGTGCCTGTAGCTATCAACATTGTACCTTTGGGTTAGCTTTGACTTTTTGGACTGTTGTCGCTTTTTTTTTTTAAACAATGCCCATGAATTCAGTCTCTTTAATAAACTGCATGATTTATAAGCAGTTGACCACCTTATTGTGTACATGAGCTACTGCAATTGTGTCTGGAGGGGCTGCCAGAGAATAAGGCCCAGTCATGCAACTGTATGTATACAGGCAGAGCAGAGGACGACACAGAGCTCCACTGAAATCAACAGTTTTGCCTGTGTCAACGTCTATTTCTCCACTCTGAACTCTAGGATAAAGAAGTGGGGACCCCGCATGAAAGAAAAATAACCCCCCAAGCTTATTTTACCAGCTTAGGTTAAAACTTTCCCCCCAAAACCCAAACTTCTCCAGTTGGGGCTTGGAAAATGCTGTCACCATCAATTTGAGCCCCAAAACCATGGGTTAGGGTAAATTGGAACCCCTATTATAACCCCCCCAATCCCCTCTTTTCCTGGGAGAGATTCGAGAACAAAGACCACAAACCCTCACTTGCTGTGAGACGTGCCTGATCCAATCCAATGGAAACAAACAGAATCTTAAAAGAAAGATTTTAATAAAAGGAAAAGAAGTACAGATCCCTTGTACAGAAATCAATAGAGAATAAACTCCTTGCATCACACAGTCCTCATTGATCCTCTCCCTTGGAATTTCTTCCACTGCTAGCTAACAGCAAAGTACACCTGGACCAATTATCAAGTGATACAATTCAAGGTTTCAAATCACTTACTGCTGGACTTGGTTTCCTTAGACAATTATAGAAATGTAGAATATAAAAATAAATATGATTCCTCCCCTAGCCAGGGGAACCACAGACAGACTCTGAGCAGCCGAGAGAGCAAAACAAAACGAAAACCTTTGTCTGCCCGGTTGATTAGCAGCTCCGTTACGTCATCCCCTCTCCTGTTTCAGGTTAACCCTTCACAGGTAAAACTAATTCTAAGCTACTTCATACTTATGACGCCCCCCCAAATCACAAATGGTGTCAGAAAGTCACTGGGTGCGATTTCTTCCTGGAGCTCTAGGAAAAAACAGAATTAATCAAACACATGCATCTCTAAACATACTACTGGTTACAGTGAAACTAACAATAGGTCCCACATTCCAAGGACAGTTTTAACCCCTTTATTCTGGGAAACTTTCACAAGAGAGTGCATCTACTTTATTAGAAGTTCCTGGAATGTGTTGTATGTCAAAATCAAAATCTTGGAGAGCTAAACTCCACCGAAGAAGCTTTTTGTTCTTGTCGGTGACACCATGAAGCCACTTCAGCGCAGCATGGTCGGTCTGTAGATGGAACCGTCGTCCCCAAACGTATGGGTGTAGCTTCTCCGGAGCATACACAATGGTGTAACATTCCTTTTCGGGAATTGACCAGTGGCTCTCCCTCTCAGACAGCTTTTTGCTGAGGAACACGACTGGGTGCAACTGTTGAGCGGGTCCTTTCTGCATTAAAACTGCTCCAACACCAGGCTCAGAGGCATCTGTGGTTACTAGGAACGGTTGGTCAAAGTCTGGGGCCCTGAGCACAGGGTCAGACATGAGTGTCGCTTTAAGCTGGTTAAAGGCCTTTTGAAACTGTTCAGTCCACTGGACTGGATTTGGCTGGTTCTTTCGAGTTAGGTCTGTCAGTGGGGCGGCGATTTGACTGTAGTGTGGTACAAATCGCCTGTAATATCTGGCCAAGCCTAAGAAGGATTGGACCTGTTTCTTGGACTTGGGGACAGGCCACTTTCGGATAGCATCCACCTTGGCCTGTAGGGGATTGATAGTTCCTTGACCCACCTGGTATCCAAGGTAAGTCACTCTGCTGAGGCCTATTTGACACTTTTTAGCCTTAACAGTTAGTCCTGCCTCCCGTATGCGCTCAAAGACTTTCTGGAGATGTTCTAGGTGCTCTGCCCAGGAATCAGAAAATACGGCCACATCATCAAGGTAGGCAACTGCAGATTCTCCCAATCCCACTAGGAGACTATCTACAAGTCTTTGGAAGGTCGCGGGTGCATTTCGCAGCCCGAAAGGGAGTACATTAAACTCATACAGCCCTGCATGCGTAATGAAGGCTGACCTTTCCTTGGCAGATTTCTCTAACGGTACTTGCCAGTACCCCTTGGTTAAGTCTAGGGTGGAGATGAACTGGGCCCATCCCAGTTTCTCCACTAGCTCATCTGTGTGAGGCATTGGGTAGTTGTTGGGGCGAGTTACCGCATTTAGCTTACGGTAGTCCACACAAAAGCGTATCTTCCCATCCGGTTTGGGGACTAGAACCACTGGAGATGCCCATGCACTTTGGGAAAGGCGGATTACACCCATCCGTAGCATGTCCTGGATCTCCTGTTCTATAGCAGCTTTGCCTTGAGGAGCCACCCAGTAAGGTCGGGCTCTAACTGGGTGGGCATTACCTGTGTCAATGGAGTGGTATGCCCATTCAGTCTGTCCTGGGGTGGTTGAGAATAGTGGCGCGAAGCTACTTCATACTTATGACAGCCTGTATGGATTCAATTGCAGGATTGGAGTCAACTAGCCGTACTTGCTCTGTTTTAAGTAATATATAATATGGCACATACAGCAGCCAAAAGATCATCCTCTTTAAAAATAAAAGGTAAAGAGTTAAAAACTCCAGGATCTCCAAACTTCAAGCTTCCATTTCCCCCCCATAGGTTAATAAAACCCAAGCATTCTCCACACTTTAAGTGAACAGATATTCTCAAAGTTAATATTCCAGGAAGAGTGTCCACATGCATATTCATTTTCATGATGTACAATGGCAGCTGTTTCCCTCAGGTAAGAGCTGATCCTGCTCCACTGCAGTCAACAGGCATTTTGCCATTGATTTCACTGGGAGCAGGATCGGCCCTGAGAAACCAAAATGAAACAGAAGTCAAAAGTAAGAAACTAATATATTCGAAAGAAAGCACACATAAAAAAGCTTTCTGTGTCCATCTCAATCAGCACATGGTTATCTTTCAATTCCCAAGGTTAAGTAGGTCAAAGGGATGCTAGAATAAAGTTAAATGCTGTACTGTGACCCAAGCAGGCAAATTGCTTCCTCTGTATAGAACCCAGCTGACTTTGTCCCTCCAGTTCACAATGCAGATTGGGTTTCAGATTCTGATCAGGAATGGAGAGCTCAGAGATACATTGTAGGCAGAACAGGGTGTGCTAGAAATGGTTGGGAAATTGTTTTAACTTTTTGCAGAAAAATATTTACTAACAAAATTCTGTTTACACAAATTTAATAACAAATTTCAAACTAACATCATTCAGTTTAATGACTTATTCAACACTTAGCATTGAAGGATAAATTAATTTGAGTAAACTGATTCAATGTGCCATTCATTGCAAGAATTGAGTATTCAAAATTGTGGCTGTTTTTAGTGGATGCCTAGGTCAGAGGGCATGTTTCTATTATCTGGCTGAATTAATGTAACTATTAAGCTATGTCTACACTACAAGCTAGGAGTGCGATTCTCCTGTATACACATATTCATACTATCAGCAAGCTAGGAGGAGTATAAATAGCAGCGTAGGCCACAGTATCATGGATGTCTGCAGCAGAGGCACAGCTGAGCTGGGTCAAGTACATACCCACAGGTGTACTCCGCGGCCACTACCAATGCTACGGCAGCTCAGCTGCTATTTATACCCCTGCCATCTCAATGAGAGCTAGGCCAAGTATGTATACGCGAATAGGGACATCACACCCTAGCTCTCAGAGTTGCCATAGCCTTAGAATCAGGTTTACAGAGCAAATACGTCCAACTTACAAATTTAAAATGGCTTTCCTTGCATATTCTGCAATATTTTCAAGTCTGGCAAATATGTCTGTCAGAAAACTCATTTACTGATGGACTCAATCCTGTTAGGTGCGAGGCACTCTGCTCCAATCCAGAAAAACAAATAAGCACTTAGTTGACTTAAAGTGTGCACATATTCCCTTGGGGAAATTCTGGCCCTATTGAAGTGGAAGACCAAACTCCCATTGGTCTCAATATAGCCAGGATTTCACCCATTGACTTCAATGGGACTACATATATACTTAAAGTTAAGCTTGTGTTTAAGTGTCTAAAATATCTGTAGGAGAGAACCCCAACAGGAGCATGAACAAAGGGACAGAACCTTTGTTTTCAAATATTTAGCAACTTTCACCAGCTTTAACTGTCTCAGGCTGTGGCTATGGCCTACTAGTGTGTCCCCAGTGCTTGCCTAGGAGTGTTGCCAGGACCATTCTTGCATTATGTTGCAGTACCAATTGGTATCAGGGCCTCGTGGTGCTACATGTTGTACAAACACATAGAAAGAAACAATTCCTGACCCAAAGAACTCACTGTCTAAGAAGACAAGTGATAGACAAAGATTATGGGGGAGAAGGATACAATTCAGTATACCATATGTACCCTTGCAATTGTTATTACTATGGATAGACAATCAATAGATGGGAGAGCTGGTACTGTCTCCCAAGATTTCACTAGTCAGTAGCAGCAGAGAGATTCTCAAAAGATACTGCTTTCCATCTCTGACATGCTTTAGGAGGGCCCTTCAGGAAGAGGCTAGTGCTATGGGCTTGTTTTCGCTACGGAGCTAAATGGCGCTGCTGCAATAGATGCAGCAGCATCAATTTAGTGGGTCTTGTGAAGACATGCTCAATCGATGGGAGAGTGCTCCCATAGATTTCTGCACTCCACCTCAACGAGAGGCAGGAGAGTGTCTCCCATTGACATAGTGCAGTGTAGACTCCACAGTAAGCAGATCTAAGCTATATCGACTTGTGTTATGCTACTAACATAACTCAAATTGTGTGGCTTAGATCGATCGGCAGAAGTAGTGTAGACCAAGCCTGTAATTTTATATAGTCCCCTCTCAAACAACAGAATCCTGCATCCTTCTTTCTCCTGTTGAATAGCAGCACTGTTGGTGAAAGGTAATTGCTGGCCAAGACAACATTCAGCTTTGGACCAATCCACTGCACAGCTCTGCATCAGCTCTTTTCCATCATTAAGAAACTATAGCAGCCATTTGACCTTTGAGGAAATGGGCAGGGAAAGGTATGTGTGTGGGCGTGGGGTTGAAAGACTAGTTTAGTTTATAACGTAAGGTCATGGTATTATGAAGAGGTCTGGAAGCTGCTGCTGTAAAGGAAACAGTTCCTGATATTACTTTTGCTGAAATAAAAGAGTGAGGCAATTAATGTAAACTTGCAAGTAATGGAATTCCTGAAGGAACTGTTACCTCAGGCATTGTCTCCTGTCTGAAGACCTCAGAGACTAATTCCATTTCATAGCATAGACCTTGTTTGTTTTTGGCCGGAGCTCAATTGGTTGGCATGAAAATGCAACTAATGATATTGGAAAAGAGATGACATTGATGCTTGCTGTAGATAGACTCTAAGTTGGGACCCTGTCACAGGCTGGCTGGAGCTGTAAAGGGGGATGGAACCAGTCTTGCCTGTGAGGGTAGTAGCCTTTCACGAGCTGATCCTGACGTAGCGATTTAATGACACCCAGTAGCCTGGGCTGTGAAAGGGTCAGGGTGGACTACAAAGCGTGAGCGAGAGAGAGCACAAGAGCAAGCAGAAAGAACTCAGCTAGAGAAAGGAGCCCCTGGAGTGGGCTGCTAAAGGGAGTCATAGGGCTGGTCTCCACTATGGGGGGACGGGGGGAAAATCGACTGCAGATACGCAACTTCAGCTACGTGAATCACGTAGCTGAAGTTTGCGTATCTGCAGCCGACTTACCGTCTGTCCTCATGGCGGCGGCAGTCGGCAGCATGCTCCCCCGTCGACTCCAGCTTGCGCCTCCCGGCGAGCTGGAGTTCCGGAGTTGATGGGGGCGCCACGTGCAATCGATTTCTTGCTTCTTCATAAGATGCGAGAAATCGATCGCCAGAAGATCGATGGCTACCCGCAGACATACCCCTAGTGAGTAATATATGTTGGTCTATCAAGGGTGAGCCTAGGAAAAAGGATAAGGCCCAGAAAGGCCTAGAGGAGGACCAAGGAGCTGGGCAGACCTAGGGAGAAGGCTGAGGGTATGTCTATATTGCAGCTGGAAGTGAGCCATCTAGCCTCACACTAGCATGCTAAAAAGATCTGTGTGGATGTTGTTGTGGCAATAGCAGAGGCTCAGGCTAGCCACCCAAGCTGACGCCCACAGGATAGGCTGAGAAGTATCCCAAGAGAGGCTGAAGGATCTCTTATTGGGACATGTGAACTTCTACCTGGACTTCTGTTACCCCAGAAGGGGCCTGGACTAGATGTGGCTTAGCCACAGGACAAGTTTGGATGGAAACAGCCCATTGTGGGACCAAAGTGGCTGACAATTGGGGTGCTAGAGGCAGGCACCTTCAGCATGATGCTTTAACACTGCACTAGTGGCCTGAGTAAAAACAGTGTTAAGACTTCAGGATTTAGTCCCTTTTACTTTTTGGGAAACGGGCAGCCAAATAGCTATGCCCCATATGAAAACGTACTTCCTTATGTTGCAATCTGGGGCCATCAAGCATAGTGTACTAGGCAAATGTGACTATGTACTATACTGTTGCTATTGCCAACGCTACTAAGTTCCCATCCAGATCTTATCCTCTGCCTCCCTCCCTTTTATGGGGATATAGCTGTACCTGCTTCCCACTGGTCCCTATTACTCTGCCATTTGTTCCATTTCTTCTTGTATTATCACCAGCCAACTAGTATTTTACCCTTTTTAGTTCATTTGTAGATAAAGTGCTTGTTAGCATCTACCTCCTTCCCTTCATTTGTCATATGTATTCTTTGACATCTATGTTAAGCATGATTTGGGGCTTCTGTGACCACAGTCTATATGAAGCGTTAAGAATGCGATCGCTACTTTAAAGGTCTCTTGAGTGGGTGGCTGAGGTCTCGCCAAAGAAAAACTTCCTCTTCATCTTGATTTGAGTCAGATAGCCCCTTTATCTTGATGCCTTATAATCCCATCAAGGACTTCTAAAAAAACAACTTTTCTAGGCAGGAAAGCTGGCCATTGAGACTGCCTCTCTTTGTTATACTCCATGTTTCAATCTGTGTAAATGTTGCTGCATTATTTATGGAGCTCTGTTTTAGTATAGGACCTCCTTCACTTTATCTTCTTCCAACAGCACATTAATTTTCCCCAAGTTGAGGTCTTTTTCTAGTCCTTAAAACCATGAACTGTCTCTGGTTGTCCTTAGAAGTGTTATTTTTTGGATCTAGTTTCTCAGCTGGGGTCAAGCTGGTGTAGCACCCTTAACTTCACTTATAAGTGATGTCGTTCAGGTACATTATTTTTGGAATTATGATTTATGCAAATCCATGTCTCTGTATTCTGTTCACTAGGTCTTCTGTGTAGTCTTGCAAACTATTGCTAGCAGGTTGAGGGATCTATAATTCTACTGTCTGAAGGGATACTGAATCGCTTCCATTTCTTATTCATTAAAGTACATTTGTAACTTCAGAGTAATTGATTCCTTATTTGAGTCATCAACTGGAAACATACATCTGAATTTGATGGAAATAATCTATCAAATAATAATATATCACAGAGCAAAAATGGGCTGACAAAGAGCGAACTTAGCAATAGTCAGCACTGGTGAAAAGCCACGCCAGAAAACTTTAGTTCATCCTCTCACTTAACAAAGTATCTGCTTCCAATCTAGTGGGTCATTGTCACATTCTGGGGTGCAGCCCAGACCAGCAAGGGAGTTGTGTTACTGCCTTCCCAGTAATCCGGGGTGCCTCACAATGCATCTCTGTTGTAGCTCCCAACCTGGACTGCTCACAGCCAGCCTACCAGCATGCAAGTTACACTCTGAATGTGTGTGTGCAAGACAATCTGGGTCCAGCAGCTCTGATCCTGCCAGCTTCTCTACAGCTCCACTCTGGCTTCCACCAGTCTTGGTTACTACTTGCAGGGTGACCCCAACATGCTCCCAGTTCCAGATTTCCCCCTAAAATGGGAAATTTACTACTTATATGTACACTGAGGGATAAACATACCTGCCTTTATTTAGGATACGCCGGTTTAACAACTTTTGCCTAGACAGGGCTGTCTGGTTGTGAACATGTGTTAATGTCATATAGAGTGAATTTGTAACTTCACATATAATACTCTCATACATTTCACCAAATTATTGACCAGCAAGTTATTTGTTATTTTCAAATTAAATCTCACAAGGCATATTTCATACAAGAATATAATAGTGTGTAGAGTTTGAACAGTTATCCACAAAATATCAGTTCTGGTTGTAACACCACAATTAATAATCCAAACATGACTGCCTAGTCTACTCACCACTGTCTCAATCTTCAGCATTGCTATTCCAGAACAACACCATCATGGGTGTGACTCTCTTCTGTTACCTCAATTTTATGTCAATATAACTCCATTGAAATCAGGGGAGTTATACTGGTATAAAACAGATGTAACCATGAAGAATCAGGCCCAAGGCCAGGACATTAAAGAACACCATATAATGCAAGTGGCTTTTTTTCTCAATGTGAGCTCAGTCCTTTCCTTCCATAGCTCTCTCCTATGTACCAGAAGGAGAGATTGTGGAATGTGCCACATCTTATAGATGAATAAGTAGTGATTATATTATTCCTCTTTTGCTCACTATCTTACTCCTCTCCAAATCCCAGATTGTCCCCCAAATCATCCAAGGCAGAAAGCTTGTACTGCTGAAGTCAATAGAAGCTTTGCCATTGGCTTCAATGGGCACAGGATCTGGTGGTCAGCTAGTGATAACCTAAATAAACATCTAAACCCTTATAAGCAGGCCAATATCTCTCAATACCATATAAACCTTCCATATATAAACACCATCCTTAAATATTTTCAGTGCTGTATTGGAAATGTTTTCATAATTTGTTTCCAGCTGACTCTGTGACTACACTGTGCTAGCAACAAAAGAAAAACAAAAGTTTCTTTTCTGATGTTGTTAGTCCTTCAATATTAAGGTCTTTAACAGTTTCATATATATAGATATATAAAGTAAGGGAAGGGGCTTCTAAATCATAAAATGCCTCTAATTGTTCATAGCTCTTCTTTCTCACCAATTTAGTGGATAATTTAGTAAAATGCAAATGCCTTACTGTCCGATGTTGGAGACAATGGACAACTTGGAGAAGACAACTACAGATTTATTCCTTCTATTCCATGCTTCTTGAACTATGATGCAATGTCAGACAACTTATCAATGAGACTAGTTAGCTAAAGCCATCTCCATGTGTGCATGTGAAAATAATCCTCTGTTTCCTGAAACACAACCAATTATCAGTACTATAGTAATGAGAAGATAGTATGGTCCACATCATTAGCTGTGTATATTAACATAGACTCATTGAAGTCAACAGAACTATATTGATATGCATTGGCCAAGATCTGGCCCTATATTTTCTTCAGGTTAGGTATAGGCTAGGAATACATGGTACTAATATAAGGGAGAATTCCTTCTCTAACATCACAGAAGACTCTGATAAAGACCCGAGAGACAGAACTGCATTATGTTAGATTATTACAGTTCATTATCGGACCAACTTTAGAGATGACACATGGCTGTAATTACCTGGGCAACAGTGAGATGAAGCAGTAAGGCTAATACTGGCATCCCATCACTTCCAAGCTGGCAAAGTCACGTGGTCGATGAGGTCAGAGAAGGACCTGCAAACATGCTCAGCTGTGGAGACCAACTCCTGCTTTATAGCAGACTGCTTAGCTGGAAAGAAAAGAGATTCTTTCACAGCATCTAAATACAGCAAAATCCCTGTACACCTCTTTATAAGACTCCAATTCAAGGTAGCTCAGTAGAAACAAAAGTTTTATCTGAGGGCTTTTCTTACTACATTCTTATTAATGAAAGTGAGGCAGCCTGAGAGCTGCACAAAGTTATGCTGTAATAAGAACATTGATTATAAGGGGATTTTATGTGATTGGGAGGCTGGCTGTGGGGGGTCATACTATTACATAGTCATAGAAACGGGAGATAGAAAAGACCACCAATGCAATTTTGTTTCATATTGACTGGTGAGAGTGACTTCCTCTACAGGTACTATGTCTTCTCAAGTTTTAAATGACTCAAGCAGTAAGGGTTAAATGCTGATCTTGCATGAGTGCAAATCTGGAGTAATTGTAGAGTGACCGCAAGCTGAGAGGAAGGCTAGTAGTCCCAATTCTTGGGTCTTTCTTATATAGACTCCTATTCCTCCCCACCCCATGTCCTGATTTTTCACATTTGCTGTCTGGTCACCCTAAAGGCTAGTACAGCACTGCAGTAGCCATTAGGAGATCTGGGTTCAATGCTTGGCTTTGCCACATGTCTAATATGCTATTTATAAACTATGAACAGAGTTGTCAGATTGTATCTCTACTCATGTTGAGTTGGTCTTTGCTCTGTGACTTATATGGATTACTTACAGTAAGAGACTGCTCTGTGTCCATTCCTAAACACCTTGTATATAACAGCAGCATTAGTAGTTTTATACAAGCACTGACTATTATTAAGGTTGCCCAAGAGTTCCCATTATAGGACCCTGTTTTCACTTGCTTATAACTTTGCTAAACTTTAACCCTTTGGGCTGAAATTTTCTGCGCTGCATTTCTGCCCCAGGCTGACCTTGTCTGGACAATCTCAGTCAAAATGGCCTAGCCATTTCTCAGAACAAGGAGAGGAAAAATTATTTAGATTATGTTAAAAAATTCTGGTGACCTTTTCTTTGAAATAGTCTAATATGTTTTGAAGCAGGGAACAGAAATTCATCAGGCAGTGGCCTTTATGGCAGGGATGTGCCTCCTTCTATCCCTAGGAAAATCTGCTCACATTTGACCATCCTATAAGGCATTGAAGAATCACAGTTTGCACATGCTCAGTAGCAATGTGTTAGAACTTAAAAGCTCAAATCACCAAAGAATCAATCCTCACTGAGCATGCTCCATCCCCTACATCCCCAGCGTCTACATGTTACAGGACGGCACATGTGCTATCCCCACATAGCAACTCTGAGCATGCTCCTCCTCCATAGAGCTACAACGGCAAAGTCAAACTTTCCCTGTAATGGCTGCTCTGGTCCAGGGCAGAGTTGGCACTAGAACTTGAGAGCTGTGAGCTTGTCTCTCCTGTGCTCTCAGTGACAGTCAGCTAGCACAGAGGAGAAAGCTGTCTCATTTGAATACAGTGGTAACAAAAACTGGACTGTGTAGTAGGGAAGAGTAGATTGGGACTAGGTGTTTGGTGAGACTGGAAGTGGAGCAGGGGGAAAAGAAACGCACTGGAACCGGGGTGAGGTGCAAAATCTGGGACTGGCTAGGCAAAGAAGGGGGGCTGGAAGTCAGGGAGGGGAATGGAGGCTAGAACTGGTTGGTCAAGGAAACTGGGAAGGTGGGAGGCAAGGGTCCCGTGGAAAAAATTGTATATGATGATGTATTTAAAGACTGACTCATAATGCAAATGCATAAAAGGGCTAATTAAGGGTTCATAAGCAACCTTAATTCAGGCATTTTCCAACTTTTGCAATCTTAGCAATGTTATTTTCACATGGTTTTTTGTGAGTAATATATATTTATAGGGCCAGATGTAATGGACAGAGTGCCATGGGCCTTGCATGATAAGGCTTAATAGAATGTTATTGGTTTCCGATATTAAGCAGTTTTAAATTATGTTTAAAATCTTCCCAGCTCATTTTAACAACATTATTTTATCATTTCTTATATCCAACTCCTCTCCCCACCATGAAAATCCATCCAGCATAACACAAGTGACCTATGTATCTGGCCACTTCCTATCAGACATACAAAAACTGGTTACCTACCTTTCGTAACAGTTGTTCTTCGAGATGTGTTGCTCATGTCCATTCCAAGTAGATGTGTGTGTGCTGCATGCATGATTGTTGGAAGGTTTTCCCCCTAGTAGTACCCTTCTGGTCGGCTGTGGAGCCCCCTGGAATGGCGCCCTTATGGGGGTGAATATAGGTCCCTGCTGACCTGCTACTTCTTTAGTTCCTTCTTGCTGGATTCTCCGACAGAGGGGAGGCAGGTGGGTCTCAGAATGGACATGAGCAACACATCTTGAAGAACAAGAGTTACGAAAGGCAGGTAACCATTTTTTCTTCTTTGAGTGATTGCTCGTGAATTCCAAGTAGGTGACTCCCAAGCAGTCTCCTGGGGGACAGGTCGGAGTTCACTGAGCTGCAGACTGTAGCACAGCTCTACCAAACGTGGCATTGTCTCTCGCCTGCTGAGTGATGGCGTAGTAAAGGTGTGAATAGATGACCACGTCAGTGCCTGCAGATGTCATGAATGGGGACCTGTACCAGGAAAGCTGAAGATGAAGCCTGCACTCTTATGGAGTGCGCTGTCAATGCTGAGGCCAGCGACTGTCTCGCCGAGCGTTGGCCCTGGGTAGAGGAGGACTGCAGAGGCCTTCTCCTATTACTCCTACCCCATCTTCTATTTATAGTCTTGCCTTGGCGGAGAGAAGTAGAAGTGAGGTGGTGCCTAAGGCTTAAAATGCTTTCTTTGCGGGGATGGCATATGAAGCCCCGAGGACTTTAAGGTTGCTCTAGAATCCTTCAGATTATGGAGCCCAGAGTCTGTCTGCTCAGCGAAGAGACCCACACCACTGAAGGACAGGTCCTGTATAGTCTCTGAGGGGAGGCCCTCTGAGGGAAGGCCCAAGACTTGTAGCCACGAGCTGTGCCACATGACAATGGTCGTAAAAATTGTATGGGTGGCCGGGTCCGCTGAGTATAATGCAGCCTGCAAGGAAGTCTTTGCAATGGTCTTGCCTTCCTCCAGGCAGCCCCAAAGTCAGAGCAGCAGTCAGAAGGAAGTAGCTCCTTAAACATGGACAGGGAATTCCAACAGTTAAAACTGTAGCAGCTAAGTACCGCCTGCTGATTGACAATTCGAAGTTGGAGTCCCACAGTGGAACAGACTTTATGGCCGAAGAGGTCCAGCTTCTATGCCTCTTTAGACTTTGGAGTGGGGCCCTGGTGATCCTGCCTTTCCTAAACCTTGGCCGCATCCACGACCAGAGTGCCCAGCTGAGGGAAGTTTAAAAGGTATTCATACCTGTTAGTGAGAACAAAGTACTTCCTCTTCACCCCCTTAGCTGTGGGACGAATGGAAGTAGGAGTGTGCCAGAGGGTCTTGATAGTATTGTGGATGGTCTTGATCAATGGCAAGGACCCCCTGGAAGGGTCTTCTGGTGTCAGAATGTCCACCATAGGGTCCATTTCTTCTGACCCCTCCTCTGCTTACAGGCCAAGATTTTGGGCTGCTCTTCAGAGCAGCTTCTGATGAGCTCTATTGTCCACAGTCAGTAAGGAGGCAGACGAGCTGGCTACTGCCTCATCCGGGGAGGAGGATGAAGAAGCCCTCATAGGCACGGGATCTTCCTGACCTTCCAACTCAGGGGGTCCTCCCATGCAGCTGTTTCCTGTGCAGTGGCAGATGCATTGCCAGATGCAAACTCAGTGCCGGGTTCGGTTTTGCCTGGCCACTGGGCTCCGACTCCCTTGGAGGGTCCCTCACTATGGAGGGAGATGGAGGTCCCTATATGTCAGACGTGACTGAAAGAGATTTGGAACCTGGCCCCTGGGCTTGAGGATATGCCCATGGGGTCCAGAATGGCCAATGAATGGGTGCCTGCCATTGTGGTGACCAGGGCATCATCGGAAATTGTTATTCCTGGAGCGATGAGAACAGTGCCGGCTGCACCTGGAGACATATGATTCTGACTCTGAGGACGAGTCTGATCTCAGGCTCCATGGCAGTGATCAGTGCCAAGGTGAGGGTGACCGGTGCCGCAGCATGGCAGGTTTGCCCTTGGACAGTCCAGTCCCCCTGTGTGGTGCTGGAGCTGCTGGCTCTGCAGCTCTATGAGGTCCCTGGCAGCCTCGAACGTGTCAGGAGTAGACAGCATGTCCAACTCCCCAATTTGGCTCTCCCATCCTGGGGTGTCGAACGGAACCAGACTCAACAGTTCTGCCTGGGTGGCCAGAGTCAGTAGTACCGGCTGTCCCTGAGCAGGAGCTGAGTGTCTCAAAGTGGGATGTACGCTGCAGACACCACCATTCTCCACTGCTCAGACTGTTGGTGAGTGCCCCTTTCGGCTCTTCTCAAATTCTTATGCAACACCGGCGAGTGAGGTCAGTGCCGAGAAGTCTCTGAACTTGTTTTTGGTGCCACAGGTCTCTGGGACCCAAATCCTTCGCTTGCACCGTAGCCTCCATTACTGAGGCCAGTACACTCTGCACCGAAGTGCTGGGCTTGAATGCGGATGCAGTCTGAGCCAGCTGGGGATGGAGAGCTGACTCCTTAAAGAGAAGCTTAAGTCTAAATTCTCTCTCCTTTAGTCCTTGGGTGGAAACTCATGCAGATCTTGCACCTGTTGGTCTGGTGGGTTTCCACCAAGCACTTTAAGGAGGAGTCGTGATGGTCTCTCCTGGGCATAGGCTTCTGGCAAGACCCACAAGTTTTGAAGCCTTGAGTCTGAAGAAGCATGGTCTCAGAGGTCCCTGAAGGGGAGCAGGAAAACAGGGGAGGAAGGGAACCCCCAACAGAAAATGATCTACGAACTAACATACTAGAAAACCCTATACTAAGAAGAACTACATACAAGAATAACTGTTCACTAGGATAAGAGCCTGCCAAGGCAAGAGAACAAAGAAGCTTCAAAGACCACCACCGGTGGTAAGAAGGAACTGAAGAGGCAGCAGGTCGGCAGCGACCTATATTCACCGCCAGAAAGGCACCACTCCAGGGGGCTCCACAGCCTACCTGACGGGTACCACTAGGGGAAAAACGTTTCGACAATTGTGCACGCAGTGTGCACACACTTTCTTGGAACTGACATGAGCAATCACTGGAAGAACTACAGGTTCCTCAGAATGCCATGTCACCCCCTCCTTAGTAATTTACAGTGCCAGGAAGTACATCTAACACATGTCTCCCATGCAGTTCAGATTTCCATGTAAAAGCTTTCTGCTAATGTCAAGGGATGCAGTGTGGTTTAGTTACTGCACATCTAGAAATGAAGTAAACTTATGTAACACAAGTTATCTAGTTAATATACTGTCTCACCAAATTATATTAAAATTGATGAAAAACAGCAGGTGCCATCATTACATCTGGGACTTCTGTGAAGAGGGGATATGAAGGACACATCCCCTATGTTTAAAGAACGGATGTGAACTCTGTGGGCAATTAATTTTGAACTAGCAAAATAAATTCGAATGAGATCTCAAATTCATAGAGAAGGGAAGAAAATGAGCACCCTCTTGTTGGGGACAAAACCTGCTGAACCTCTAAAGCATTTTCAAAGGTGAAATACAATTACACCGAAAGACTGAATAATATTTGCTGAGTACGGGCTTGAGTGGTATTTAATGAGCAGCTTACATGCTGCAACCTTTATATTCTGGGCAGTAACTAGAGGTGCCCAGGATGCAAATAGTGCAGCACCTGACCGCCCAAAGTGTAAATATGAAGGCACCTCATGCTACACTCCATGGACTAAATTCTCTGTTGGTGTCAAAGGGTGACACTTTATTAAGTCAGTGATGCTTCACTCATTTACACCAGAATAGAGTTTGGTCCATCAAGTCTGATTCTCCACTCAATCATGGACATATGTCCAGAGTAGTGCTAATGAAGTCTATAGAACTATACTGGAGTAAATTGGATGTAGGTCAGAAGACAATCAGGCCCAAAATCTGTGACTTTAAAACTCTTACCTGGTTGCAGTTGGAGAGATAAAGCATCCTTCAGCTTCAGCACAAGCTGCTGCAGTTCCTTCTCTTCATTCACCTCCTTCTCATTCAATGGCACTTCTGCAGCAGTCGCACTAGAAGCTGTGGTTGTAATTCCCTGGGGAAGGTTCCTGGCCCTTACAGGTTGTGATATCCCCTCCAGATCTGTCTGAAGAATTCCCTTCTCTTTTGATTTTTCATGCTGTCTCATTAGGGGATTGCCATTCTGCAGGAATATCGACCCCAAAGTGGTACCTGATGATCTCAGGTTCATTGGACCTGGATCAGCCTGATTCTCTACTAGCTGCCTTTTCTCTGCAGAGGAGGGATCCAGGGATTTCCACTCAGTATAGCTAGTGGGGATGGGTTTTGCCAGACCTGAATCTGATCCATTGTGAAGCGTTCTTTCCTCGCAGGGATCCTCACTTTTTGGCATCGTATTTTGACACAATACAAATGAAGGATGGTTTGGTGGTTGTAACATTGCCTGAAATGAACACAACACAGGAAACCTGTAGTTCATAAAGCTTGACACAAAGCCAATGGAAGCCTGTTAAAAAGGTAGGATGGTTTTGTGGTTATAGAACTGAAATGAGACTCAAGAGATCTGGTTTCAGTTCCCTCCCAGTCATACCACAGAGACCCTGTATGACTTTGGGAAAATTAGTGAATCTCCATGACTCAGTTTCCCCACCTATAAAAAGGTGATAGTAATGCTTCCCTTGTCAGTCTTGTCTAATTAGGTTCTAACTTTTCAGGAAAGGGACTTTCTCTTTATACGTTTGTACAGCACTTAGCACAATGGAGTCCCGACCGTGGTTGGGGACTTTAGACACTAATGCAATTTAACAACAAATCAATAGGAGTTATTCCATTGACTTCACTGGATTTTGGATTAGGCCAATAAAAACTTCAGTGTCTATCAAACACCTGGTCTCTGCCTTTTTCTTCTTCTAGTTATCCCCTGCCTGATTTTCAGTGTATTGGATCTAATTATATTGTACACAGGTTTCATTCCACAATTTTTAATGTCTCAATGTATTCTAATTTCAGTCTCAAGCTATTATACATTACTAGCAGAAATACCCGGTGTTGCTCGGGTCCGTCGGAGGGGGGGAAGGGGACCCAGCGTTGCTCGAAGAGAGCTGAGCGAGTGTGGGGTCCGTTGGAGTGGGGGCGGGGGCAGAGAGCTGAGCGAGTGCCAGGGCCGTTGCAGTGGGGGCGGGGGCAGAGAGCTGAGCGAGTGTGGGGTCCGTTGGAGGGTGGGAGGGGGGAGAGAGCTGAGCGAGTGGGTGGGGGCAGGAGGGGGAGATTTAAAAAATTTTCGATTCTTACCTGAGGGGCGAGAGAGCTGAGCGAGTGCAAGGTCCGTTGGGGGGGGGGGGGGGGAAGGGAGCTGAGCGAGTGCGGGGGCCGTTGGAGGGAGGGAGGGGGGTGAGATTTTAAAATTTTTCGATTCTTTCCTGAGGGGGGAGAGAGCTCAGTGAGTGTGGGGCCCCTTGGATGGGGGGAAGAGAGCTGAGCGAGTGCCGGGGCCGTTGGAGTGGGGGCGGGGGCAGAGAGCTGAGCGAGTGTGGGGTCCGTTGGAGGGTGGGAGGGGGAGAGAGCTGAGCGAGTGGGTGGGGGGTGTTGGAGTGGGGGGATGAGGGGGAGATTTTAAAAATTTTCGATTCTTACCTGAGGGGCGAGAGAGCTGAGCGAGTGCAAGGTCCGTTGGGGGGGGGGGGGAGGGAGCTGAGTGAGTGCGGGGCCATTGGAGGGAGGGAGGGGGTGAGATTTTAAAAATTTTCAATTCTTTTCTGAGGGGGGAGAGAGCTCAGTGAGTGTGGGGGCCCTTGGATGGGGGGAAGAGAGCTGAGCGAGTGTGGGGTCCGTTGGAGGGGGGGAGGGGGGAGAGAGCTGAGCGAGTGCCGGGGCCGTTGGAGGGGGGGGGCAGAGAGCTGAGCAAGTGCGGGGTCCGTTGGAGGGGGCTATTATTACATCATAACTATGTCACAGAGAACAGCAGGTGTTAACCTGCTGCCCAGCTGATGTGAATGGGCTTTAAAGAATTTCACCCCGGGGGGCGTCAGAGGTGAGATTTGAAAAATACCCTGATTAGGACCCTAAGGCCTATAACTGTACCAAATTTCAAGTCTCTAGGTCAAACGGTGTGGAAGGAGTAAGGGAACGTGCGTACACGCACACACCATTTGACTTTTATATATATAGATTGTGCCAGTAAAAAGGGGAGGTCATAGTAGCTCAAGATTTAATCTGCTGGAAAATTATTCTAAAAGAATTTAACTAAGAATATATATATATGTATGTGTGTGTGTGTTATATATATATAACACACACACACATACACATGTATGTGTGTGTACATATGACTCATGCAAACAAGTTGCATGTACATCCAGCTGTAAGATGCTATGAATTTGCATAGCATATGGACTAATATTTTAGAGTGAGAACATCATTTAAACTTTAGAAACCCAGGGTTACTTTACATGAATCATAATTAAAATATTCTGAAAGACAAAGACAAAATAAGATATTGATCCACAGCCAGGAAAGACTTTCCTTTAATTATCAGACTAGAGCTCTAATTCTTATCACCTGACAGATACGATTGTTCTTTAGACTGCACTGTCTAGTGATGAGTTCAGTCTTGCTTAACATTCATTGAGCAATTCTCTTTGGAGACTTTTTTATGGTTGGAATTTCTCTAAGGGTGTTTTCAGTCTCACTCATTAATTCATTGAATTGAATTTATTTGTAGTGTGGTACTGCCTATGAGCCCCATCGTGGATCAGAGCCCCATTGTGCTAGGTGCTGTACGAACAGAACAGAAAAAGCTCCTGCTTACTGTCTGTCTATCTAAAGACAAGAGACAACAGGGAGCGCAAAGTAACAACAAGACAATGCTGGTGTGCAGTGGTCAGGGCAGGGCAATAGCCAAATAGTTGTCAAGATTCTCGGCCCACTTTTCTGTGTACCTTTATTTCCTGTCTCATTTGCTGCAGCTCCGCCTGCACACTCTCATGGTTTGCTATCAGAACTTGGAGCTTTGCTTCTAGTCTGCAGCTTTTGTCTTCCTGGGAGTTGTGGAGGAGCAGCACCTTGTCTTTCCATTTGTTTAACTGCTTTCTCAGGTACCTGCCAGGCAACAGAGAGAGACAGGGAGTTACTGGACTAAGTTACCTTACATGCACACTCCTTAATGCAGCCAAGCTCCCTTTACCCCACGCCCTACCTCCTTCTTCCACTCTGAGTGCGCCATGTCCTCACTCCTCTGCCTACCTCCCAGCATTTCCTGCCCAGCCGCGGCCAAGCAGCTGTTTGGTGGTGTTAGCATGCTCCGGGAGGTGCTGGAGGAACTGGAACATGGTGCACTCAGGGGAGGAGGTGGGGAAGAGGTGGGGCCTGGGTGGAAATTTAGGGAAGGAGTTGGAATAGGGGCAGGGATGGGGCAGAGTTGGGGTGGGGACTTTGGGGAAGGGATTGGAATGATGGGGGAAGAGGCGGGGTAGGGGTGGAGCCTCATGGAAGGGGTGGAATGGGGGCAGGGCTGGGGGCAGAGTGGGGGTTGAGCACCCAGGGGAAAGACGGGAAGTCTGTGCCTATGATCAAAAGTTCTACCCACGCACATACTAGAGCAAGATAATTGGAGACTATGCACATTATATCTACTCAGGGCAGACAATACATAAATACCACTAATTTTGCTAATCTAGAGGTAGACTCTTATGGAGAAGCGCTGCCCACAGGACAGCAACACAGCTTTGTCTTGCCCACTGCTGAGGTGGAGAGAAAGATATTAAAGCTAGTTAGCACTGGAGAAATAAGACAACTGCTGTATGTTGCTCAATTGAAATAATTCTCCCCAGTATTTAGTATTTAGATCTGGGTTTAGAAAAGGTTTTCCTGTCCTGAGAGAGTTTTTCAGATTTTTGAAATTTTTCCCACACTGAAATGGGACCAAAAGTCAATCTCAAATTTATTTTGTGAACCAATGATCTGAAAACTTTTTTTTTCAGATCAACTAAAACATCTCATTTTGATACCAAACTTTTAATTTTTTTTAAAACTTATTTTAGTACAAATTAAAATTTATAAACCAGCAAGCTATAGTAGTATGGATCAGATGAATGGACTATAAGGGGGATAGAAAGTTGGCTGGACCGTCGCGCTCAATGGGTAGCTATAAACAGCTTGATGTCTAGTTGGTAGCTAGTATTAAGCGGAGTGCCTAAAGGTCGGTCCTGGGACAGATTTTGTTTAACATCTTCATTAATTATGTGGATGAAGGAATGGATTGCACCCTCAGCAAGTTCACAGATGACACTAAGTGAAGAGGTAGATATGCTGGGAGGTAGCTCTAGGGTCCAGAGTGACATAGACAAATAGGACGATGAGGTTCTAAGGAGAACTCTAATGAGGTTCAACAATGACAAGTGCAGAATCCAGCATTTAGGATGGAAGAATCCCATGCACTGCTATAGGCTGGGGACTGACTGGCTAAGCAGCAGTTCTGCAGAAAAGGACCTGGGGATTACAGTGGATGAGAAGCTGGATATGAGTCAGCAGTGTCCCCTTGTTGACAAGAAGGCTAATGGCATATTGGGCTGCATTAGTAGGAGCTTTGGCAGCAGATCAAGGGAAGTGATTATTCCCCCCATTTGGCACTGGTGAGGCCACATCTGGAGTATTGCACATCCAGTTTTGGGCTCCCCACTACAGAAAACATGTGGACAAATTGGAGAGAGTCCAGTGGAAGGCAACGCAAATGATTAGGGAGCTGGGACACGTGAATAATGGAGAGGCTGAGGGAACTCGGCTTATTTGATCTTCAGAAAAGAAGAGTGGGGCTGGGAGGGGGGGGGGGTTGATAGCAGCCTTCAACTACCTTAATGGGGGTTCCAAAGAGGATGGATCTAGACTGTTCTCAGTGGTGACAGATGACAGAACAAAGAGCAATGGTCTCAAAATGGGATGGGAAAGGTTAGGTTGGATATTAGGAAACACTGTTTCACTAGGAGGGTGGTGGAATCTCCAGCCTTAGAGGTTTTTAAGGACCAGCTTGACAAAGCACTGGCCAGGATGATTTAGTTGGGGTTGGTCCTGCTTTGAGCAGGGGTCTGGATAGATGACCTCCTGAGGCTTCTTCCATCCCTAATCTTCTATGATTCTATGTTGGCCTCTGAAACCACCATGAGGACTGAAGGCAGCCAGCAGCAGGCTCTAAGTGAGCAGCACGAAGTGACTCCCTTATTGAAACCAGACCCAGAGCAGGCCGTGGAGCAGGATCAACAGCGAGTTCTTGGTCCTTACTTGGAAGAGATCTTTGATTCCCCTTCCCAAGGAACAGTCCACGGCCAAGTCTGCAGCAAACACGGTGTAGTCCGAAGTGGTTCCAGAGCCCAGTAAGTGTATGATTCAAATTTACAGTTTATCATTACAGTAATGGGAGGGATTACTGCTCTAAGAAGCAATGTTAAAATAAGTCCCAGCTATCAGCGGGTAGCCAATAATGGTGGATTGCAGCACAGCATCATGTCATTCACCTTCCCTCCTCCCACCTGTTTAATTCAAAATGGCAACCTGAAATTTCAAAGATTCATAAGCTGCTGTAAAGGTTATTGTAACTGTTAAATCACAGATGTTTGCTAGGGTCATTCATGACTTCCCTTCAACAATAGGAAATATGCCACACTGTAATCACTTCTCCTGGGTCCATGCAGCTGTAAACAGCAAACTGAGTGTGGGTGTTTGGGAAAAAGTCTCTTATTCCAAATCTAGTTCATTTCTGTTAGCGGTAATCCATGCAGTCTGCAGGTCACAAATTTCTCTCTTCAAAGTACGAGTGGGGCGTCATTTTCCCCCCAGAACCGTGATGGGTGCAGGGTGGAAAAAAGCTGCAGATTTTAGTGTGTTTGCATGTGGCAGTAACAGGGTAAGCCAAAGATGCTGTGTCAACTCATAAGGTTAATTTCTTCATTGATTCTGACCCAATCCTGGTTGCTGAAATTAGACAAAGGTGTATAACCATCAGAGGAGTGAAGTTCTAGAACAGCCTTCCAAGGGGAGTAGTGGGGGCAAAAGACATATCTAGCTTCAAGATTAAGCTTGATAAATTTATGGAGGAGATGGTATGATGGGATAGCCTAATTTTGACAATGAATTAATCTTTGACTATTAGTGGTAAATATGCCAAATGGACTGTGATGGGATGTTATATGCGGTGGGATCTGAGTTACTACAGAGAATTCTTTCATGGTTGTCTGACTGGTGAGTCTTGCCACATGCTGAGGGTTCAGCTGATCGCCATATTTGGGGTCGGGAAGGAATTTTCCTCCAGGGCAGACTGGCAGAGGCCCTGGGGTGTTTTGCCTTCCTCTGCAGCATGGGGCACAGGTCTCTTGCTGAAAGATTCTCTGTACCCTGAAGTCTTTAAACCATGATTATAGGAGTGGATGGGTGATATTCTGTGGCCTGCGTTGTACAGGAGGTTGAACTAGATGATCATAATGGTCCCTTCTGACCTTGAAGTCTATGTCTATGGAAGTTTATTGCTATCTATGCATCACTTTGTGCAATCATGATTTGGGATAATAAAGCTAAAAACATGTTCAGGAGCAATTAAACATTAGTAAGCAAATAGTATTCCTCTATTTCGCTAGGTATGGCAATTCACATTTCAATAAATTCCATCTGTGCACCCATTCTGCCATCCCCAATTCATTATTCTTCATGTCATTCAGATTTACAGTGCATGGCAATCAAGCCCACATTCCTCCCAAGCATTACTTTCTGCTCCCCTCAAAAATAATGAGCCACTTTCCCCCCCACAAGCACATTCCTACAGGTACTATTCCCCCTCTTCCACTGGGCTATGCAAGTCCATAATGTGAGAGCCCAAAGCATCCCACACTTCTGGTGCGCAGGTGCAGCCAGCTCCCGTAGGGGTCGCTGCACTTTCTGGCTGAGGGTACCAATCCAGCATCCCCTCACTACCATAGGTCCATTCACGGGGAAATGGCTCAACTCTGGCTTCATGAAGGTTATGAAGAGCGCAGCAAGCCACAGTAATGCGGACAGTATTGCTGACACTTGCATCCAAATGAGTCTGTAGACACCTCCAAGACGATTTTAATCTGCCAAAAAGTACATTCAACAACCATTCTACACTGCTGAGAGTGTTATTTAACCTTCTTTTGCCAGGGCCTCTGAATTCATGGTATGGTTTCATAAGCCATGGCAAAAGGGGGTATGTGGAGTCCCCCAGAATAACAGTAATACTGTTTGTATCAGTGTCATTTCATGGGAATAATATTCCAGCCTGTCCATAAATGTTGACTCCTGAGCAGGGAAAAACTGGCACTAGGCTCTTTTCCAGTACAGTCCATGATGATTTTGTTCATAAATCTGCCTCTATGGTCCATTAGTGTCTGCATAACAGCAGAGTCATTTCCTTCGTGGTTCACGCACTCATGCTCCTGGAGGAGGGCAAAGTATGAGCACATGAGTCTCATCCGTGGCCCCAGCACTGGTAGGAAACCCCATTCTCTCAAAGCCAGCAGTCACCTCTGGGATATCTTTAATGCCGGCCCCCTTGGGGCAAACCACAAGCCTGACTGCCTCAATTAGCTGTGCCACCATGTTATCAACTGTTGACTTTCCAAACCCAAACTGGTTGGCAATGGACCCGTAGTAGTCTGGGGTATCCAGCTTCCAGACGGTTATAGCACCCGCTCCAGGGCTGGAAAGGGTTTCCTCAGTTATATCTCTTTGCAGTGAAGGGTGGGGGGCAAGCTACTCAAAAAGCTCCAGAAATGTGGCTTTCTTCATGCGACAGGTCTAGACCCACTGCTGGTCATCCCAGGTCTGCATGATGATGCGGTTCCACCAGTCCTGCACCGGAAGCGGTGGTCTACATAGGAGACATCAATGGCTTTGCCAATTATACTGAGCAATGCCAGCGTTCTCCTCATGCCAATTCATCAGGAAATCTGTCAGGTACCTTTGGTGGGACAGAAAATGCTGCTGAAATGTCCATCAGTGCCTTGCGGACGCTCTGCCAGTTTCCTGGTGCAAGAGTGAAAGCACAAGCAAGAGAAGTTCATCAAACAGCGCCGTCTCCATGTTGCTGGCTCCGGTAGCTGGGAGTGCACAGACCAAAATGACTTCTTGGTAGCCTGTGTTATGGGCTGTTCAAACTTCCTGTAATGTGCAGGGCTGGCAGTAAAGTTTTCCCACAGTGCACCATTGTCCCACGGTGGTCACATTTTTGTGGGGAAGAGGAGGGAAGGGCATGTGCTATGGAGTCTGGGAAGTGGTTGAATGTGAGGTAAGGACACAATCATAAAAGAAAATAATAGTCATTTTGTTTAGAGCTCAGTGTGTAAAAGTTCAGAAGCCCTTCTTATTATTTATAAATTGTGACACAGCTTTTATTTTTTACAGATTTGAGATTAGGATTGGCCTCAAACAACGGTCTTGATTTATCTGAATTGTAGCAAAGCAAGAACAGAAGGAACTAAACAAGCCTAGAATTGGGGCCAAGTTATTTACTGGTGGAACTCCATTGACTTCAGCGGAGCTATGCTGGAACGCACTTTGGCCCTTTGCATTTATGATCATACTTATCAGAGATCCATTCATAACAATACAGAGGGAAAAAGAGAGGAGAAAAAGGAAAAGCGGCTAAGGTCACTGCAAAGCCCAAGCCACAGAAAACAAAGAAGAGTATGGAAACCTTTCTATCTTAGGAATTAATGTTTTAATATTTCCTAGTTTTAAGGCCAGGCAGGACTTTTATGATCGTCTAGTCTGACCTCCTATATAACACAGGCCATAGAACATTACTCAATAATTTCAGCATCAAGCCCATAACTTCTGCTTGAGCTAAAGCATATATTTTACAATGACACCCAATCTTGATTTAAAGACTTCCAGTGATGGAGAATCTACCCCATCCCTAAATAAATATATTCTGGAGGTTACTTATCCTATCTCTCTCTCTCTCTTTTTAATGGCACTTTATTCCTGTTCTAGCTGGACTTAGCAGAGAAGGAGAGCCAGACACAGAGGAGCCTACCGAAGCAGAGTTATCTGCTTGTGGAAATTATTATTCTTCTGGCTGCAAACCTGAGACTAACACCAAGGTAAGACTTTGCACAGGGTGGGGGGAGCACTCAAACATTTAAAAGGACAGGACACCACAACTTCTTGAATATGAACATTTATAGACCAGGTGAGACTCAAAAATGCTCTGTGTTGACCCAATTCTATTCCCAGTAAAGAAAATGATAAAACTCCCATTGACTTCCGTGGGGGTAGTCAAGCCATCCATGAGCACTTTTAAAAATACCATCCAAAATGTCTAATTTTTATATGGCAGAGTTCATTTTCTAACCAGTATTTTAGCAAACCCAAGACTAGCTAATAATCACTTGCACTGGGTTTTCATATGGCCATGAGTTCCCCACAATATTGATGCCACATCAGGAGAAGGACCTGTCATAGAAATCCAATTTACAATCAAACTGTTAATTTTTCTAAAGAAATTTCTGTTGGCTGATGCCGTGATGTTTTTCTTACCATGGATATTTTCAAACTACTCTGCTGAACTACATGGGTACAGATTCACATCTGCATTCTAGGGGTTATTTCCAACTTGAGTTCTGGAAAAGGCAGAAGATTTTTCTTGTATTAGTAGTAAATTAAATGATAATATTATAGTAGTCTGAATAAGGACTTGAGAATTACTATTTGTATTTTTTTGTTCTTTTGCAGGGATGATAGGAGCTGGACTATCTTGCTGTGTTCATGAGGAGCCAATAAAAACAGCTTAATTATTGTAACAATATTTAAAGGGAAATTAATAAGTGACAACACATATTAATGAGGCTCTCTGGCCTGGCTCTTGAGAATATGAAAAGAGAATAAGAGGCCACAATTAACATAGTCTGCATTTAATGGTATATATTACTGATTCATGTGTAAGGCCAAACTCTTCTCCGGTGTCAACTGGCACAGTTTCTTCGACTTAAATGGATCAATGCCAAATGACACCAGCAGAAAATTTGGCTCATTAAATTGATACCCACATGGCAGAATTAAGACTCTCTTAGCACTTGCAAGCTGTCTCATTGAACAATGCACATGAGAGCTGTATCCCAGCATTTGACATCTAGAAAAAAATTGATGGACACACACACACTCACTCTCTCTCTCTCTCTCTCACTATGCAAAAGGATATAAACCTTTCTCTTGATTTGGTCTGGTTTAGGGTTAGAAATGAAGGGTTGGGAGTGGAAGGAAAGAAGCAGTAATGTTTATTCAAGTTGTCTGGTTTTAATACTAAAACACTTATCTCCGTTAGGCTTCTGCTTTGGTGTTAACACATTTACCCACCTCTTCTCACTGTGAAGGGCTCTGATGGATTCATGAGCTTTTAACAATTCTGGCTTAATAGAGGTTATTGCCTATGGAAGAAAGAAGATTCTGTTTTGAATTTTACCAATGGGCTGCTTGTAATCATATTTTCTGTGTAAACCTTGCTATAAGCGGTAATGTCACATTTAGGATATGTCTACATTACAGTTTTTGCCTTGAGTTAATTGACTGCCATTAACTCGAGGTATTAGTACATTTCTAACAGACTGGATGTTTCTCTATGGATCATACTTTTCCACTGTTCCTGGAAGCAGATCCTTGGGAACTCCTAAGCATCTTAATTTAGAGCATATCTAGTACAGTTCTGGTACACTTCTGACAAAACAGGACTCTAGGACTTTCAAGCTGTGTCTTTTAAAGCAGCACTGAAAAACCTGCATGATGTCACTGTAGAACATGGAAGGAGGATAAATCTCCTCAGAAAGAATTCTTAGCCCATGGAGAAACTAAGTCAACAGCCAGCATGACAAGAGCCCAGACTACCTCACCAGCTGGAAAAACAATACACTTTAGGAACCCAAAGGCGGCAGTCCTATCTACCTCTCTTCTGAAAGGAGTGCATGCCTGGCAATGAAGTGAAATGCTCTTGACTTGAACATCTGCAGATGCTCACAGCTACACAGGGGCTGCCTAACTTGAGGCTACTTTAACTTACACTCTGTTTCCCATGCCCCCTGGAAAATAAAGAAATACTGTTGTGCAAAGCATTCACCTCCATCCGCTCCCAGTATGCCCCTAACATGGCTGCTGTGCAGGGGTAGGGAGCAGGGTTGTTTTAGAGCATTTGTGCCAACTCTACATTGGCTGGAGAGATCAGTACTCTGAGTATCTTCAGGGGGACCTTTTCTGCTGCCTTTATACTGTCATGATGGCACAGAATGGCCTGAGCCTAATTGAGAATCAGGCCCATGATGTCTTTCCTTGAACTGTTGCTTTCAGAAGGGAGAGGTGATGGTATTTTGACCACACTCTCACCTTAGGCCTGTAATGTGCTATTATAATGCAAATCAAAAATAAAAGAATAAATAACCCAGCAGTGTAAATAGCCGTGTGTACTCCCACATCCAGGTAGTGAGGTCCGGATTGACAAAGGGACATAGGAGTTGTGGTGCTCAGTGTTACACTGCATGACTTTTAGGTGCATAACAAAGCACAGGAATAAAACTGTGATCCACAAATCCTGAGTTGGGGGCTAGGCTCCCTACACAATGAATGGAGCCAGACTGTGATTCACAAAGCCACCAGCTAAGTGGGAGCTGCCTAAGCTAGCCAATGGGAGATGCTGACAAGGAAAGTCTGTGCTTAATGCCTCTCTGCTAGTGATTTTCAGCTGTGAACCCTTTTCTGGAGGTAGGGGCCCAAGGTGATTTTTGCTAATTGCTGGGGGGAGGAGGGTACTCAGCTGGGATGACCTGGTTCAAGTGCCCCCTCCATCAGTTGAAGAGAAGGGATTGGACTGGGAATCTGCTACCTCCGAGGTGAGCACCTAATCATTGGGCAATAGGCTACTCTGACATAGGCTCCCTCAATCTCACCTGTTTGAGCTGTTTCACTGTGTATAAATAAAGAGTAATTGGAGCAGGGGGCCTGGACCCTGGGCTCCCACGTTCTAGGTAATGACCCTAACCACTCAGCTACAAAGTTAGGTAGGGCCTTTATAAGCTGGGAAGATGCACTGTCCTGGGTTATCCCTGTTGAAAGGGTGCAGGGGATTAGAGCCCCTCTTGGTGAAGGCTGGGACATTTGAAGTTCTCACATCACCACTAGGCTAAAAGTTATGAGGGAGCAGATTCTCCTCCTCATCCCAGCCATTTTGTGTGAGCTTGCCTGTAGGGCCCAATCTGGAAGATGTGCTCTGAGCATGCTGACTGGACAGGGTTCTGCAGGCGAGTTAAGCAGAGAATGTCTATATTTCCCTGGTTCTTGAATCGCTTTGGGCTGAGGTGGAAGATAAGTGTTCAGGTCCCTAGTGTGGAGCAGCAATGCACATGCCCAGAGGCAGAAATTTAAGCACCTAAAGAAATTTTACGCTTGAAAATGTTAGTGCTAAATAAGTGTAGGTGCCTACACGGTTAGCTGGGGTCTTGTGAATTGCAGTGGTGACTAAAAGCTGGGATTTAAGTGCCTCAATCTGGGCTTTAGGCATGTAAATTCCATTGTGAAGTCACTATGATTAGGTGTATACACTCCAGACTTGTTAACCAGGAGTTAGTGGAGCCTGAGCCTAATTAAGCCTCTGGATGTCAGGCATAACTGATAATCATAGCCAGTGGGGAGGAGTTGGGCCGTCATAAGGGAAGGACTAAGGAGAATAGAGAAATAGGAAGGCAGGTAGAAGACCCAAGTAAGAGAGAGCTAGAAAGTTTAGCTGAACTAAAGGCAAAGAGAAGCTAGGGCCAAAGGGGCATTTGGATTGAAGTTTGAGGGGATACAGCTGCAGAGGCTATAGAGAACAAGTGGGTCCTGTAGGAGACCCTGAGGTAGAGTCCCTAAGAAACAGGGAGAGGCTGGAGGAGTTGAATAGGGCCTGGAGAGTAGATCACAGCAGAAACCCTGACATAATGGTTATAGTTAGTAGGAAGAGGTCCAGGGATGTAGCAACAAGGAGTCTCACAGAGCTGACCACTGCTGCTTGTTATATGATAACTACTCTGGGACCTAGTGGAGTAGGACGATTTGGGTTTCCTTACCAGCCACAGGAAAGGTGGCATGAAGCCCTCTGAAAGGGAAATAAGGATGACAGGAAGCCCGAGAGAATGAGCGTAAAGACCTTTCGTAAGGACCCTGGGACTGTTATTTGTTACGCTCTGTTACCTCAAAAGGGGGGAACTAAAATGTAACATAGCACAAGACAAGACAGATCATCACAGAGCTGGAGAAACAGTTGACAGCATTAGGCAAGAAAGCTGCTATCCCAAGCTCTGCCATCAGAGGACATGCCAAGGGTGAGTTGACTCTTCTGCCGTCACCAATATTGAAATGTGGCCATGCTCTTTAAGGGATGACTCTAAGAAGTTTCCATGTTCCTGATTTGTTTCCCTCTACTTTCTCCTGCTCACTTCCCTCCCTCCAACATGAGAAATTAACGGGGTTGAAGTTAACATTTTAGGATCAATATGTAATAGGCAGTCTGAAAGCTGATTGAGAATTGGTCTGGTCTGCACTGCTTCAATACTCACCCCAATTTGTTTGGTGTGGCTATATCTTGTTTTTGCTCACCTGAGCTGATGTCTTGTCTTGTGCTGGTGCCCTGTTGTTCTCAATCTGCTGCACTGCAGACTCCTTTTCAGCTAAGCTAAGCTTGCATAACTCTGGGGCCAGTCTGTAGGCTGGGGAGGATAGGTAATGGGCAGGCTGTGGGGAGGTGCTGAGCTCTGTAGAGGGCCTGTACACCAGGAAAGAAAACAAAAATAGAGAGGATGAAATGAGAAGGAAAACTCTTAGGTTCCTTTCCCTGGAATCTAGAATCCTCATAAATAAAACTTCTTCTGTTTTCAACAGTAATAACTGTCATGCCTGAATAAGAATTATGGGGTAGTTGTGCCACCTAACAGTGGTCATTATGTTTGGAAAAATGGATAATGTACAGTGGATGTCATTTTGTTTATTGAATGGAGACCATAAAGTCTCTAGCACAGAATTCCAGTTTTCCTTCATTTAGCAACAGTACTGCTGATCTCTCTTTCTCCTCCTTTCCCCCCCCCCCCCCCCCCAGTTTCCCCTGTTTCTTAGCCATTGGCAGCCATTTAGCCAGCTAAACTAGGCAATTCAGCTAAGGAAAGTTTTAGAAAGCCAGAAATCCAAATGTCAACACACTTTAAGACCCCCCATTCTGCAAGCTGATCCTTGTTGGTGGAGTCATCTGGCTTCCTCATTGATTTCAGAGAGGTTTGGTGCAGGGGTTTCTCTTTGGATCAGCTTGCAGCAAGCAGATGAAAACTCTGGGATTGCCCTTGCGGAGTTTTTTCCTCACTGCTCTCCCACACTGACTGGCTTGTTTGTCTCATTCACCTGTTATGTTATGTTATGTCAGGCTGAGGTACCAGTGATCTTTTTTAATGACACCTGGAATAGCAACTCAAAATTCTGCTCTCACTGATGGGTCTCACATCCTGCCCAATGTGATGTAAGCAAAAAACCCCTCAAGTTATCAAATGAACTTTACTATAATTTTTCTTCGGGTCCACAAGGTCATGTAAAGAAGGGAACTTTAGCTGCTAAATGAAAGTAAGGAATATCAGTCATGAAAGAATTAATGGGCAAGTTGCATTCAACCACATTTCATGTTAAGGCACAAACACTTAAGCAACACCTCAGTGATCAAATAGCTTGTTGACACTCTTTATATTCCAGCAAACTATTCAGACTGTAGCTATGGTTCTTGATTAGTCTGAATTTATTTTAAATTGGTTTCTAATAGCAATAATGCTACCCAGTGTTATTGCACTTTAAAGTTCAGTAAATATATTTTCTACTTCTTTCCTGTTGGGAAGGATAAAATTCACCCCTGTTCAAAAGGGTAAATGCCATCACTCAGTTTTACTTAAGCCCTGTTTGGCAGATATTTAAGTCTACAAACTGAACGGATCAATTAGGCAAGACAAACCGAACTTGTGCCAAAGTACAGCACATGGTTAAGAGACCTCTTCAGTCTCATTTACGTCCTCCATAGGCAAAGTGCAAGAATAGGTCAGATGAAGGACAAGCATAACAAGATGCCAAAATAACTCCCAGAGTTATAGAGCATTGCAGTGAACTCCGAGGTGCATAAGAGGAGCCTTTTCTCACATCTGGTTGACATAAAGGGCAATGGGTCAGTCTAAAGGGCACAGAGCAGTCCCAGTGAACTCAGTGGGGTTATCCACAGGGGGAGGCACTGTCTGGTGATAAGTATTACAAAACTGGGCCAGAGATTAGATGTGACAAAACATGGCACGAAGAGCTGACATTAAGAAGAGAAAACAAAATAAATGTGTGCTTGTTTGTGAATGGTGCTCATAATTCTAATTCTATCTTTGTTGCTTTATTTAGATCAGGGGATGGCAACCTTTCAAAAGTGGTGTGCCAAGTCTTCATTTATGCACTCTAATTTAAGGTTTTGTGTGCCAGTAATGCATTTTAATGTTTTTAGAAGGTCTCTTTCTACAAGTCTATAATATAGAACTAAACTATTCTTGTATGTAAAGTAGATAAAATGTTTAGGAAGCTTCATTTAAAATTAAAATACACTGCCTGGGTCTGAGGGGCTCTGCGAGTGCCACTGAAAATCAGCTCACGTGCTGCCTTTGGCACAGGTGCCATAGGTTGCCTACCCCTGATTTAGATAGTTACTAGTATGGCCCCCCAAACACCCGTAGAAGGTTTGTGTAAGAAGTCATATGCCCTTAAATTGATTGTTCACCTACTCTGCTGCCAAGCATCCTAAAGAATTGATGGACAACAACACCCATGAGACCCCCTAAAGGAGAGTATGTGTTATAGAATAACTGACTCATCCAAAACTGCTTGCTTATTTGGATTATGGTAATACCTAGGGAATCCACCTGAGATCCAGGGCCCTATTGTGTTGGGTCTGAACAAATACTTAGAAAAACATGGTGCTTGTCCTAAAGTGTTTATATTCTAAATAGACAAAGAAAGCCTCATTGTCCCCACCTTCAGATGGAAAACAAAGGTTCAGAGATATTAAGTGACTTATTCAAGGTGTCCCATTAGTAGCAGAGCTGGGAACTAAACCCAGAGCTTCTGAATCCCAACCCAAGGCCATAGCCACAAGACCCACCTTCCTTTCTACTTGTCAGCAAGGCTAAGTTCTGCAGTTACTATACAGGACCAAAGTCTGATAGATTGTTTTAAAACTTCTTTTATGGAAGTGTGTTAAATTTGACAAATGCTTTGTTGATAGATTCTCAGTGTAGGGCCATTGCGTCCACCTTCACATTCTCTGTGATGAGTGAGGAGCAGGAATCTGCAACACTTCCTGCCATAACATGAACTCACAGCATGGAAAAGGTTCTTGGTCACTGATCCTAGAGTGTAATGGCTACTTTGTGGGCACAGTATCAATATATCATGCAAAGACTTATTTCAGATGACTGTATTTTTAAAAAAAGCATGGAAAGAAGCTGCCTTCAACCCTTTGTAATCTTAATTTGTTTCATGGACTGATCACTGACCACTCTGTCAAATCAAAGTCATTTACTTTATGGGCACAATCAAGTAGCTAATGTTCAAAATTGCTTCTATTTTAGCACTGGTAGATGCAGATGGTGAATGTGCTGCAGCTTGGAAGTATCTGGTCTCCAAGTTCACCACTCAGGTGGTGTAAATACACTGGGACTGACACTCACAGTGCTTGCTCATATTCTGGGAAGTCCCCTCCCTCCATCATTTCCAGTGTCTGCCTTCTCTGAGCCTCCTTTCTTCTGCAGCGCTCTTGAAGCAGGTTGTTTCTGACAGTGCGAAGAAAGATCTTTGCGTTCTCCTTTGCTGACATCTGCTGGAATGACATGAAACAGAGAAGGGATTTAAAACCAGCGCTGCTCTGAAGCAGCAAGCAGTCCGTCAACCCAAACCCAGATAAAGCTGAGTGATGCTACCTACTCGCTGCTACCCACAAGAAAGCAAATGTAACTCCAGACTTTTGTGGATGCTGACGAACTTTAGTTGCCCTTCCCTAGTTTGCCTGGAACTTAATAGAACCCTCATCTTTCCTATGGTTTTGTAGATTGGGGTGAACCTACTGTCCCTTCCGAGGTTGTTTTTAAGAATGCACTGAAAGACAACAAAGGGCTCAGTTACTTCCTGCTGTGCAAAGTGGGTGTAAAATGCTGCTTTTCTTAGCTGGGAGCACTTAATGCTCATTATGCACCTTGTGAATCTACAGCAGGAATTGTGAAAGAGCAAATAAGAACTGTACCTTCTACTCACTCCTTTCACAGATGATAAACCTACCACAAGGTGTCACTGTGGTAAAGAAAAACAGCATTGACATTATAAACATTGGAGTGGGTGTAGAGAAAGGTAATGTAATCAGGGCTTCTCAAACGTTTTCTTTCTGAGCCTTTCCCCTTCCCCGCACCCCCAACATGCTATAAAATCTCCACTGCCCAGGTATGCCACAACAACTGGTTTCTGCATATAAAACCCAGGGCCTGCCTTATGAGGTAACAAGCAAGGCAGTTGCCCGGGGGCCCATGCCACTGGGCCTGCGCGAAGCTCAGCTATTCGGGCTTTGGCTTCTGCCCCAGGTGGCAGGGCTCAGGGACCTGGGCTTCAGCTTTCTGCCTTGGGACCCAGCGAGTCTAACACTGGCCCTGCTTGGCAGCCCCCCTGAAACATGCTAGTGGGCCCCCAGGGGGCCCACTGATGTAAAGGCTGGGCGATATCCTGATCAACTTTGGGATCAAAGCAGATAAACTCTGGGATTGCCCTTGCAGAGTTTTTTCCTCACTGCTCTCCCACACTGACTGGCTTGTTTGTCTCATTCACCTGTTATGTCTCCATCTTTATAAGCTCTGTGGGACAGACTCTCATTTACTGTATGTTTGCACAGTGCTTAGCACCTGATTGTTGCAGTAGCACCTAGCAGTCACAATCTATTCCATTTAATACAGTCTTCTTCTGGACGTGATGGTTTATAGGACTGGAGACGTCCTATAACTGAGGGGTGATCTCCTTGGTGTCTGTGCTTCCACACTGCTATACGAAGCCACGATGAAAAAGGAATTCTCTTTTCAAGCACACAGTCCCTGACCTGGGGCCTCCTCGCAAAGGTTGATAAACCAACTAGAAGAAGCTTTACTGAGGAGTTCTCACAGCTTTACACTGAATTAGCTCCTGAATGGACACAGGGCGGGGGCATGCCATGCCAAGCTCCCTTCCCTCCTACCACCTCCCCAACCAGTCTACACACACACAACTCTGGTGCCATGGAGGGCCCCTTACACAGGTCAAAAAATGGGATGGTGGATGTTTGCGGGTGGTGACCTGACACATAAAGGAGAGGGCAGGATTTATCCCTCAGCATCCCATGTGACTAGACTGTGTCTTTATCTCAAAGCAGAGTGAAAATTCTAAACTTAAAACCCAATTTTCTTTCACTCGCCTAACATTGCTCGGTAACTAGTGTGGACATATTTCTTAGGGGAGATCACACCCCCCCCCCTCTCTAATCATCATAGCCAAGAGCCTACTTATCCACATCAAGAGGTCAAGCAAGCAAATGAGTATGTAAAATGGGATGGTACCTTCCCACAGTACTCCATCACAGGGTGTGACCTCTTGTGTGGTTTGCTCTGACGATCCGTGATGAAGCAGACTTGGCAAAGATCAAAATTCAGGCACTTCAGGCAGCGATACCTGTCAGGGAAAACAGAAAGGATAAGATTAACCTCCAGGGACTGGCAACTTTTATATAAGTGAATTTGAATCTTGGAAATCAGCACCCATGAATATTTGATGATTTAGACAGCACTGGGCAGGCAACAGTTTTCCTGGTCCAAGAAAATTTGAGATCCTGATTTGGGACAGAAAACTTTTCAGTATCACAAACTGAAAAAGATTTTGGTTTAGGTCAAGTGAAACATTTCATTTTGATAATTTTGAAATGTTTTGTTTTTTGATTTTGGCCTTTTATTATTTTGGGGTTTGGGTTTTTTTTTTATCTTTTAGACTAAATTTACTGAAATTTTGAAACAAGTTGTTTTGACTCGAAACTGAAACTTTCTGGTTTGCAAATGTCAGTTTTCTTTTCCAAAAACTTTTTGAAGTCGGACATTCTTGAAACCAACCTTGGTCATCAAAGTTGGTATTTTTCAGTGAAAAATTGGTTAATCAAAAAACCCAGCTTTACTGATAATATTATCAGTACTGATAATGTAGTGATGCTTTCCCACAACCAGGGAAGAGCCAAGGACTTCATCATCAAAACGACTAATTGATCAGCTGACAATGTTCTAATACTTAGAACAGCTTGATTTTTACAGCTAATAACTAATGCACTGAATTTCATATAGTGGAGCAATAGTTGCTGCAGATACCATTTTTGGTACTGTTGCTGTATCCTTTTATTTCACATGCTTCAGTTTTTCTCTAGATAGTTCATTGTGGGCTGTAACATCCCAGCATGGTGAATGCTGAGGCATCAGAACAAAGTGGGACTGATGACTTAAGAAAAACATAACTTGCATTATTGACAGTTAACATTGCCACCACAAAAGTGTGATAGTAAAACTCCCTGTCCTGGGTTCATCAGTGTCATCTCGCCTAGTCCTGTCTTCTCTCACCCTTCCCACAGCACCTGTCCAAGAGGTGAGGAAAGATAAATTGCAATTAACTCCTGATTTGTTGGAAACCAGGCAGTAGAGCAGGGTGAAGCTTTTCAGTTAAAAATTTTTTCAATTAAAAATGCAGATTTGAGTCAACTGAAACATTTTGAGAATTAGGGTCCAAATGTTTCATTAAAAAAATCAGAATCTGAAAAGATTATTCAAGATTTTTGAAATGTTATGGTTTTTCAATCCAAAAAGCTTCTTTCAAATTTTATGGCAATTTTATTTTTAAAAAGGTGAACCCTGCCAAAAACACTAAAAGAAACATTCCATTTAACCCAAAGTGTAATACTTAAAAAAAAAAATTTTTTTTTTGGTTGGCTGAAATTTTTTTTTTGAATGGAGTCAACTCAAAACAAGTTTCCCCACTGATGATTTAGTTCAGCCACTGAACTGAAAAAGCAGTTATTCACACAGTTTAACTGGGCAGTGCCCTGTGCCCTGTTCCATTATTATTAAACAAGGTGTGAGATAACAAACTCAAAACCTGAGGCCCTGATTACAGCTAGACTAGGATGGAGAACTGACTGCTCCCTGTGTAGCTCTCACTGGACTTTGAATACTTGTACAGCTCTTGAGAATCTTGTTCCTTCATAGAGCTTGTTGGGTCTTTGAAGAGGAGCTTTGTAAAACAACTAGGCAAACACTGCAGGAGAATATTCAAAACCAGATCATGATCTATTTTCATGAAAACATTTACATTAATATTAAGCTTTAGATATTTGCTTTTTATTTTGGGCCCTAGCTACCTGATAGCATTCCTTTAATACTCTGAGGTATTTTTTTAGTTGCATGGATGTAAAACAGAGGTTCTCAAACTTCATTGTACTGCAACCCACTTCTGACAACAAAAATTACTACACGACCCCAGGAGGAGGGACTGAAACCTGAGCCCTGCCATCTAGGGCTGAATCCCCAAACCCCAGCAAGTTTAAACCAGCCCTGGTGGACCCCATTCAAATGGGATTGTGACCCACTTTGGGATCCTGACCACAGTTTGAGAACTGCTGATGTAAGGGATATTGTAACTAATAAACTGGAGAAGGCAAAACAAGATGTAATAACAAAAAGACCCCATGGCTACAATGTAGTTGTAGCTCAGTCAGTCCTAGGATATTAAAGACAACATGGGTGAGGTAACTGTTGTATGTGGTGTTCTGAGAGTTCTAGATGGTGAGACCACTGGGGATGATGTTTTGTTTCTTGCATTTGCTCAGGAAGTAAATGTTGCTATTATGTTTTTCTGCAAGGCACTATTGCATAATGACCAAGGTAGTGGCCCATGGCTCAGGACACCTGAGTGCTGCACCCAGCTCTGCCACTGGCCTGCTGTGTGATCTCAGGCATATCCCTTTCCCTCTCTGTGCCTCTATTTCCCCATCTGTCTTGTCTAGTTATGCTGTGAGCTCTTTGAGGCTGCAACTATCTCTCACTACATCCATGTAAAATGCCAAGTACAATGGGGTCCTGATCTTGGCTGATCTCTACATGCTACAAATACTTTATAGTAAATATGCTGTACCTTAGTCCAGTGATGGGGAAATTCTTACAGACATGACATCTAACATGATGCATAACCATTTCAGTGGCTGATAATCTATAACAGGTAGGAAGCCACAAGAGAAGGCCAGGTTCAGATCGTAGCCAAGATAGGAATTTCTCTTCATCAGTGGTTGAGTTCAGAACCTGGAAAAGAATATCCATTTCTGGTTCAATCGCTTATTTAAACAGAACAATTGCCTCTGTCACACCTCATAATATAAGCCCTGATCCTAGATCAGGACATGCTAGCACAGACTCCTCCACCCTGGTAGAATACCACTGGCTTCAAAGGGTCTCCACAGGAGTGAAGGGGTCCATGCTTGTACCTTATGGAGTATTCTTCTGTATTGATGTCAGATGCTTCCCAGTTCCACATGGTAAACAAGCTTGTCCCTTAAAATGAGGTAACTAATTGCTGCAATGTGACACACTGGCAATTTCAATCAGTCAGCAACATTCATGGTCACTTAGCAGGGTCATCTGAATTCTACTCACCCCATGGAAGCAGTTTCGAATAGCAATTTCCACACAAGACAGAGCACAGCTTTCCCCCACAATGGCTGGGATCTACATCAGGAAGACACAGCTGTTCAGCACCACCATGAGAAGACAGCTAGCACCACCAGGCTATACCAGTGTAGTGACAGAGCACAGATGGTGAAGTGTCAAAGGAAAAGCCATTTACTACTTATAGTGGGGGAAAGACTGTTTCAATTTAGACATGACACCAGTGTAATTCCAAACCTGAGTATGTGTCAGAATGATGCCTCTGGCCCAGTAATTAGATATGAATCAACAGATTGTGCTGTCGGGCTAAAGCACTGAACCCAGTAGTGGGACAGGATTGTTTTTCCAGCATAGACTGAGTCCATGTTTTCCTAAACACCGTGAAGTGAGAACTCCCACCTCAACCTCCACACCTCATAAGTGTCTCCTGGCTGAGAGCTTCTTGAAGGCCATTCCGAGAGCCATGCCAATGAGTAATGCCTGTCTGCTGCTGCTGTTTATTATTTGTATTATCATAGCCCCATAGGAGTCCCAGTCATGGACCAAGACCCCATTATGCTAGGCCCTTGACAAACAGAACAAAAAGAAGGTCCCTGAACATAGGAACGGCCATAGTGGGTCGGGATACCATTTCTGTCCATCCTGGCTAATAGCTATTAACTTATATTTATTAACTATTAACTCCATTAACTTATCTAGTTCATTTCTGAACCCAGTTATAGTCTTGGCCGTCACAATATCCTCTTGTAAGGAGTTCTACGGGTTGATTGTGCATTGACTGAATAAATACTTCCTTTTGTTTGTTTTAAACCTGCTGCCTACTAATTTCATTGGATGACCCCTAGTTCTTGGGTTATAAGAAGGAGTAACAACACTTATTTACTTTCTCCACACCAGTCATGATTTTATAGACCTCTATGATAACCCCCTTTAGTCATCTATTTTCCAGGCTGAAAAGTCCCAGTCTTATTAATCTCTTCTCATATGGCAGCCATTCCATATCCCTAATTATTTTTGTTGCCCTCTTCTGAACATTTTTCAATTCCAATATATCTTTTTTTTTTTTTTTTTTTTTTAGATGGGGCAGCCACATCTGTATGCAGTATTCAAGATGTGGGCCTACCATGAATTTATACAGAGGCAATATGATATTTTCTGTCTTATTATCTATCCCTTTCTTACTGGTTCCCAACAATATTAGCTTTTTTGACTGCCGCTGCCCATTGAGTGGTTGTTTTCAGAGAACTATCCATACTGACTCCACGATCTTTCTTGAGTGGTAACAGCCAGTTTAGAACCCATCATTTTATATGTATATCTGGGATTATGTTTTCCAGTGTGCATTACTTTGCACTGATCAACACTGAATTTCATATGCCATTTTGTTACCCAGTTTTGAGAGATTATTTTGTAGCTCTCCACAGTCTGCCTAGGACTCCACTATCTTGAGCAATTTTGTATCATCTACACATTTTTCCACTTCATTGTTTACCTCTTTTTCCAGATCATTTATGAATATACTAAATAGGACTGGGCCCAGTACAGACCTGTGGGGGACACCACTATTTACCTTTCTCCATTTTGAAACCTGGCCATTTATTCCAACTCTTTGTTTCCTATCTTTTAACCAGTTACCGATTCATGAGAGCACCTTCCCTCTTATCCTATGACAGCTTACTATGCTTAAGAGCCTTTGGTGAGGGACCTTGTCAAAGGCTTTCTGAAAATCTAAGTACACTATATCCCCAACAAATCTCTTCCCCAAAAAATTTATGTTCATTTATGTGTCTGACAATTTTGTTCTTTACTATAGTTTCAACTAGTTTGCCCAATACTGAAGTTAGGCTTACCAGCCTGTAATTGCCAGGGTCACATTAGCTATCCTCTAGTCATTTGGTACAGAAGCTGATTTAAATGACAGGTTACAGACTATAGTTCTGCAATTTCACATTTGAGTTCCTTCAGAACTCTTGGGTGAATCCCATCTGGTCCTGGTGACTCATTACTGTTTAGTTTATCCAAAACCACCACCACCTGCCTTCCCCCAAGGAGCTTACAATCTAAGGCCTTGTCTACACTACCGGTTGGATCGACGCGTAGAGATCGATCTATTGGGGGTCGATTTATCGCATCTCGTCAGGACACGATAAATCGATCCCCAGAGGCACTCCCGTCGACTCTGGAACTCCAGCTCACCAAAAGGCACAAGGCAGAGTCGACGAGGGAGCCTGCTGTTGATCGCTCCTGCCGTGAGGATGGCAGGTAAGTAGACCTAAGATGCGTCGACTTCAGCTACAGTATTCATGTAGCTGAAGTTGCGTATCTTAAGTTGACCCTCCCAGCTAGTGTAGACCAGGCCTAAGTAGCTATGGCCCTGACCCAGCAAACAGCTCGGCCCCTTTTGACAACAACAAGATTCTGCATAGATGCAAATCCATACTCCGGGAACTACTTGCAGGATCTGGCTGCCATAAAGTTAGTCAAAACTCAAGCTGCAGAGGCACTGATATGAATGGGAACTTTGACTGAGGGAAGACAACAGGATTTGACACTGAATCCCTGATCCAACAACTAGTCTGCATGGCAGATCCCTGTGCTTACATGGAGCCCCAATGACTTCAGTCAGTTTTGTAAAGAGACTGCTCAGTTCAACAAAACACTCTCTACTCACAGTGCTGCAGGCTAGGAACTTGCTGATTTATTCACCTGTAGCACCAGCAGAGTGAGGGAAAGCCCCCCACCTTACAAATAGGAAGTAAGGGAAGCCTTGCTCCACCCCATAATATGTGGAGTAACCCAGTTAGCCCTTTCACAACCACTGTACTACACTCAGTCATTCATGTGTGGAGTAGCAGTGACATCACCTGATGTAAGTCTGTCAGCAGGCTCCTCATGGCACTCCGAGTGATCAGGGTCCCCCTCGCATTGGGGTCAGCATAGAGTTGAAACAAAGCTGCAAAGGACCAGAGACGGCAGCTTTACAATCCTGGCAGAGCCTGAAGATTCTGAATGCAACTTATTTCCAACAGGGGTTGCCTTGGCAACAGTTGGGTGTGTCACATCAATACACCACTATCAAGAAAACTATTGCCTGTGACTTGTTCTGAGATGCTCACACAAAGAGTACTATATAATAATCACTGATGGGTAGATATTACTCTCCTGCCTCCACCTTTTTCCTACAATAAAGTCCCATGTACTTACATTTGTGTGCACTAGGTCTCCTGTTTTATTTTTGTGTAGAAATGAAACAGACTGGAGATTTGGTCAACACTCAGGACATAGTACATAGTACCTTAAGTAGTGTGTAAAGGAATTTTTCCCACCTTTGTATTTAGTAAGCAGACTGTCTCCTGAGAGAGCAATTAGGGCAGCTGCAGCTGATCTGACTTTAATAAAACCTGTTCCAGTCCTAGAACAAGATAAAAAATAAAGCTAAGACTGAAAGCTAAAGCTTCTAGTGGAAAAAAAAACATTGTTATATTGGAAGACAACCTCATAGGAATCCAGGTCCTTTTATATGTACATGCTTTGATATACCATATTATTTATTTTGTATTGGGTAGTGCTTAGGAGCCACAGTCATGGACCAGAGCTCCACTGTGCTGGCTCTGTACAAACACAAAACAACAAGATTGCAGTCTAAGTAGATTTTAGCCTTGGATTTTACACTGTGATGTCACAAACTGTAACAAGATGATGTCCCATCGGAAACCCTGTGATTCTGTTCTGAAAAGTAAATGGCATTTTCTTACTCAATAGACCTGCTTATGATCTGCTTTATGTCACTTAACTCCCTTCCTTAGTTTTTACTCACCAGACCTGGACTGAATTACTGAATAGCTGCGGACTGGGAAGCGATTGTGCAAGCTTCCCTGCACTGCTCTGCCAGCATGCCTTAACCCTCACCTGGGAGCACTGCTTCTAAGGCTGAAGAGTCATTCACCTTCCCCATGCTTTTGGTCCCTAGACCCTTGGCTGAGATGGCCATCAAGGCAGTTGATTTACTACAGATAATTTTTTCCTGGGTGTCTGACTGGTGAGCCATTTGCTCAGGGTTCACCTGATTGCCATATTTGAGGTTGGGAGGAATTTTCCTCCAGGGAAGATTGACAGAGGCCCTGGGGTTTTTTCTCCTTCCTCTGCAGCTTGGGGACACGGTTCACTTGCTGGAGAATTCTCTGAACCTTGAAGTCCTTAAACCATGATTTGAGGACTTCAATAGCTTAGACATAGGTTAGGGGTTTATTACAGTAGTGGGTAGATGAGATTCTGTGGCCTGCATTGTACAGGAGGTTGGACTAGATGATCATAGATCCCTTCTGACCTTGAAGTCTATGATTCAGAATGGCAGAAATTTTGCAAAAGCAGCATAGTTTGTGAGATTTCCAACAAGTTGGCCTGAATGCTCATGAGAACAAGTCTGCAAGATTTTGGTGCTATCTAACCTGAACCTTAGCCCTGATTTGAGCTTTGACCTGAACCTCAAACCTTAGCCTAAACTTAATTCAGATCTGAAGCTGAACCCCTCTATGTATAATTTAAATAACACATGCCTTCTGAGTGGGGGCAGGGGAGGCACTTTCTCATTGAAATGGCATGTAGAAGCAGAAGGGGGTGGAAATGGGTGTTACTATAGTGATGGTGAAGTCACTGGCGAACTTGCTCTTACCTGTCATACATGGTAGTTAGCAGGTTCCGGGTGAGCTCAGGGGCTTGTGGATCTATCTGGCCTAGTTTATCTAATCTGACTTTCTGGAATAGCTCCTTCAGCAACTGCGATAGCTGCTGTGTTGTCAGGGAGCTCTGCTTCCCCCTCTGACACTGCTTGCTCGGCATGATGTGCTGAATCAGGGAGACATCAGTCAAATCCACTGTGGGAAAACAATGGGAGAAATTAATCAGTCGCTACGTCTTTCTCTAAATTGAAAATTCATAACTAAGACCTGTCTGGAAAGCAAAGCCTCTTACAATACTTGTTATAAAACTGAATGGGGAAATACCCTCCAAGGGCTCTTGTGCTGGGTTTTCATATTCAGCTAATTTTCTGAGAGTCCAAAGAAGGAAAAGATCAATTGAGCGTTCATGGGCCTGATTTTTAAAATGGTGATACAGGAAAAGTGCAGGAGCAATTGTTCATCCAAACTGCACATGTAACTTTGGTATGTGGGATGAAATGCTCCCCTGTGCAAAGAAATAACACAAAGCCTATGCACCACTTACAACCTCAAAATAAGGCTTAAGTGGGACTTCAGGTTTCCTTACCCTTCACTCTAGGTTTCCATACAATGTTCGCTAGAATGAAGGAGCCTGGGAAATGGTTTGGCCAAGAACACTCGGGAAACCACCCTATTATAAAAAAGTGCCATGGAATAGTTAATGTCCACAGAACTCTGATAAGCCAGAGTAAACAGCATAGAAATAAGTATCTAAGTAGAGGAAAAAGTGGGTGGAAAGTGACTGGAAAGAGAGAAGAGATGAACAAAACCAAAGTGAACAGCAGGAGTATATCCTGGAGTTCACTCAAGAACTGAGACCATTAATCTGAGCATGCCCTGTGCACACATTGATCAGAGAATAGATTCCAAAATGGAAAAAAAAATTGAACCAACTGACATATGATCTGAAAATCATCTAGAAAGTCATATTTTGTGACAACTTTTACATATGCTCCAAAGAGTCTGAAAATATTTTTTTTCATAGATTATTAGGCCCAAATGG
Source organism: Sternotherus odoratus (assembly GCA_032164245.1). Classification (NCBI taxonomy): domain Eukaryota; kingdom Metazoa; phylum Chordata; order Testudines; family Kinosternidae; genus Sternotherus; species Sternotherus odoratus. Next base: position 12,969,700 of record JAVMKO010000011.1, on the reverse strand, counting down.
ACTCCTGGGATATTTATGGGATATTTTACTTTACTAAATCCAAGCCTTAATTTGGTTTTGATTATTATTCATTATTACAGTAGACACAATGGACTTCATCTGAGATCAAGGCCCCATCATGCCAGGTATAGTATATACATACTGTGAGACAGATAGTCCCTACCGCTAAGAGTTCACAATGTAGATGGATAAGGGACAGGAGAAAGAAAGTAGTATCTCCCTCTTAGGAAAAGAGAACTAAGACAGAGAGAGATTAAGGGTGGAATTTTGAAAACAGCTAAGTGGTTTAGGGACTATCAAGTGACTTAAGTATTTTGAAATTCCCACCCAACATGATTTGCCAACACACAGAACTGGGAACTGAACCTAGATTTCCTGCAGCCCAGGCTAGTGCCGTCACACATGGCTAATCTTCCTAATGCCTTTTGCCTTAAAGGCAATGACTGCTACTTTTCTACCTCCTCAGGAACACACTGTTTCAAGTGAGGATGCTGGGGCATTCACCTTGCTGAAAGGGACACACAGACAAGCAATTCCATATGCTTCCATTCAGTGTTAAGCTTGCATCCAGAATTAGAGAACAAAATAAATGCCCAGAACTCTGCTCAGGAACACCTTACTAAGACAAAAGTCCCACTGGCTTCAGTGAGAATTTTGCCTGGATAAGTAGTGCTGAATAGATCTTCTATAGTCTAATCTATGTTGTTGTTCTAATGTTAATAGCATTAATAATTCTGTTTGCAAATTGCCCATGCATTTTTGATTATCTATGTCTATTTCCAGTAAATCCATTCCTAAGCAACACATCAGACTTTGTCATTTAACAAGAACATATATGCAGTTCCATAATTGCTGGCAACATTGACGCTATGTTAGCAATTTTATATGTTGTAATAATAATGCAAACATTCCTTATCTTACAAAAAAGGTTTAAAAGATCTACTGACTCAGGCTGACCGGCCCTCTAAGAGGAGCTGGGTTCAGTCTATGAATTAGCAGTTAACCCCAAGCTGATAGTTGTCTGGACTCCATTACAATTAGTGATCCCAGCTGTGGAAGGGACAGGGAGACTATCCAGAGAAGTGGGAGAACAGACACAGGAGGAAATACATGATAAAGGAGAGTTCTTGCTCTCTGGGAAGGGCCTGGTGAAGACAGACTGAGCAGGGACATGGAGATAGAATCTGTGGTGGGAGCTGGAAAAGGAGAAAGATCCAGGGAGGCAGCTTTGTAGGTTGGTGTTCCAGGGTAGAAACAAAGAACGGGGCAGACTTTGGGAGCCAGAGAAGAGGCTGTATCATCATAAGCTATTAGGACATGGAGGTAAGAAGTGACATGGAGGTAGGAAGTGGCCCCGGGAAACAGTAGCAGATCTAAAGGAGAAAACCTAGCTGCTCAACAAAAGGTCCCTGGGCTGGAAACCATAGTGGAGGAGGAGGGAGAAATTTGGGTTTCCCTACTAGCTGGGAAAAGGATGCATAAACTCCATCGGAAGGACTACTGAGCCCAGAGTGGGGCTCAGCATGGAGTCCAAAAGATGGATTTAGGAGTAGCCCCAGTGGAGTGAAAGGATCTCTTGTTGGGACTTGTGGCTTTCTAGCTGGTTTTCTGTTACTCCAGAAGATATCTAAACCAAATGTGACTTAGGAGGCAAGTTGTGGACAGAAACGGTTCATTATAGGATCAAATTGGTGGTCAACAGGGGCTATTAGAGGCAAACATCCCTGCACTGCCATGCTAAGGCAGCGAGTAGAACTGTTTACAAAGATCTGCTAAAGGGAGAGTTCTTTTGAATTTCAGAGGTGCAGTGAACTATCTACTACTGCCACTATAGCAGATCTGCTTTTCTGTAATAGCACTGAGTGTACTCCTCAACCTTCACCAGCTGAGGTGGTTATGATGCTCTATGCTAAGTAGTTACTGAGTGACCAGACCTTTTCACAAATAGTATTTGCCAGTATATTTGGGGTTCTGTTACCATCTGGTTTATCATGGGGGTGAATATCTGATTTTGACATTTTACATTGTTTGCTGAAGGTGGTTTTAAGTGTGGTGTGTGTATCCCAGGCTTTCTCCTCAGAGCACATTCGGTGGTATCTGATAAGTGCCTGTCTGAAGATATGTTTTTGGTGTGTTTTGGGTAGTTACTGGATCTGTGAAGGTAATTGTGGTAATATGTGGGTTTCTTGTACATAGTTGTCTGCAGGGCTCCATAGCTGAAGCTGATTGTGGTGTCCAAGAATTATTCAATACTGTAGTATGTAAGTATGGGCAGGGCAAAGCTGGACTCCAAGGCAAAATGAAGAATGTCTGCTTCTCTTTCTGGTCCAGTGGGAGGGTGAAAGGAGAAAGTAGGTTTTTCTCTACTTTCTTTTATTCCCCTTTTTATTTTCCATTGGAAAAAAAATTAAATACTTAATTTTAGCTTTTCCAAGGGAGAAAGGGAAAAAAGTGATTGAAAAATGGGTATTTTCCTGCTATTTGAAAATCCTTTTAAATCTTTTCATTCCTTTTGAAAATTTTTCAAACAAAACATGTTTAATCAAATCAGAATTTTCTACAGAAAAAATCTTGTTTGAAGTGAAACCCCACTTCTGAACACGTTTTTTTGCTGTTGAAAATACTTGGAACAGTTCTATATGTACTTATTTTATAATACAAATGGAGATAATGATACTTATCCATGACACATCTGTGTTGTGAGGCTTTGGGAAATCATTTAGTTATTAGAACAGGCAGAATCTGAGCTCCCAACTAATTGTTTCAACTGTCACTTTGGGCAAGTCATTTCACCCCTTTGAGCTTCAGTCTCAATCAATAAAATGGGGATAATGATACTTAGTACCTTTTGACTGAGAATCTCAGAGGAAGCTAATTCATTCATGTTGACGATAATCTTTGAGATCATCAGATGGAAAGGATTAGAGAAGAGCAAGTAGTATTATTTGATTGCCACTCAGAGCCAGCACTCTACTAGATTCTTCTCCCACAGGACTCCTTTGAGCTACTTACACTGGCACAGGGTTTGCACTGAGCGTAGTTTCAGGGCTGTTCTATAGACAGAATTCTGAATGTCATTTAGCGCTTCTGCAAAGGAAAACAAATATAGATTACCATAGATTCTGTTGTGCTAGTTATGAAGGGAAGGGATGGTGGAATACTTAAGAGAACATGGAAAAAACATGAAAGCAGTCTTCAAAGACCTGATCTCTGAGACCAGGGTTTCTCAAACTGTCTAGTTAACACCTGATCCCAGTCTGCACTCAATTACAATTAATGAGTATAAACGGACTAAGGACACAGGATTTAGCCCTAGAACGCAAGAGAGATAGTCAAGGAGAAGCATTAAATTGGATAGAGGTTGGGGCCCTCAGAGAGCAGGGGTGTGAATAGAAGTTGGGGCAGTCAGGGGACAGGAAGTTGGGAGGCTGCATAGGGGGTTGGGTTCCAGGAGGTGGTTACGGGTGGGGGGTCTCTGGAGGGGGTGGTAATGGAGACAAGGAATGGGGGAGGTCCCAGAGGGGTGGTTAGGGGCGGACGGTGTCTCTGGTGGGGATGGTCAGAGGACAAGGAGCAGAGGGGGGTTGGATGGATTGAGGGTTCTGAGGGGGTGCAGTCAGGAAGTGGGAGGAGGTGGATGGGAGTGGGGGCCAGGCAGTTTGGGGGGTGTAGCGGGGTGACCACCCGCTCCCCGCCTGAAAGGGCTGGAGTAGCCCAGGGAAGGGGTGTGGCCAGGAGCCAGCAAACTCCCAGGCCTGATTGGGAGGCAGGCTCAGCTGGGTGGCCACGCCCCAAACACTCCCAAGACAGGATATAAGGGCTGGGAGGCTGAGAGACAAGACAGTCTCCTCTGTCTTCAGAGGAAGACAGGTCTAGCTGTGAGGAGCCTTAAGGAAGGTACCTGGATTGGGGCAGGGCTGGGGCAAGGCACTGGGAGCTAGGGAGCTCTAGCCTGAGGGCCCCAGGCTGCTGGGCCAGAGGAAGGCCCCACCCAGGGGTACTGGGGTTGCAGGAGACAGCCCGGGGCTAGCAATAGAAGCAGCAAGCCAAACCCCCTTGCCGATGATGAGCGGCCATGATACTGCAGTCTGCCTCAGTGAGCGGAGGCAAGTGGTGACTGGCAGTGGCAAAGTCTGAGGCAAGGTGGGGATAGTGAGTGGAGGGTTCCCCGGGGAGGGGTAACCTGCAGACTTGTGGGGGTTCTGCAGGGGGCAGCACCCTCAGCTAAGAGGGCACCGGGGTCCGGGAGGGACACGGGGTTGAAGAAGGAGCGGGACATCGCCCGGCAAAGGGCGCTCCGGAGGCTGGAAAAGCTGGTTCCCCAGATGACCAGCAGGAGGCGCCGCCGGGGTGAGTGACCGCCCTGTTACAGGGGGGCACAGCCTTCCATACCCACCCCTCCATACAATTTTGGACCCCGATGTGGCCCTTGAGCCAAAAAATTTGCTCACCCCTGATCTAAAGCAACAGGCTGATCTACCATAGCATTCGATCTTGTCTCCTGCATTATAACAAAAAGATTCTGGAGTTGAAACAATTCCAGTTAAGTTCAGTAGTTTGGACACTGGGAATTATCTTGTGAAATGTCGGAAGCACTTGACAATAGTACTTACCTTGCTGGTCTGGATCCATAACAGAGGCTTAGAATAGGCAGATGTCACTGGACTTCCTATAACCAAATAAAACATGGTATCAGTTCACAGCTCCCAGCCAGGATATGTACAAGCTCTTTAAACTGGATATTTTAATGTGCATCATTTACTGGGTATATTTACAAGATGAAATTAAATAAAGATTACATAAAACAAGTTTTTACTTTAAAATGGACTCCCTCATGGTGCAGTTCCATATGCATAAATTCCATTAAATTGAGGTCAATAGGCCTGACTCCCCACTCCCAGTCAGTGTGAAATAGGAGTAATCGTAAATTAATGTGAAAGGAGAATCAGGACCAATGGGAATTTAAATGCATGTATGTGGTAGGATGGGATCCTTTGCTATTCAGTGATCCAAAATGCTTGGAGAACATTACCACTCATTCAAGAGTAAATAATACCAGAGGAGAGAGCATGTTTTGAAGTCTGCTAGCCACTTAGCAAGTGCACTTACTTTAATAATTCAGCTTTTTAGACTGTTCCAAGTGGAGTAAGATTCTTCAACTAAGGTGCCGGTATTTCTTTTCAGATGTGAATATGGAAAGGTAGAAGGGAAAACATACACACACTTAACCTCTGCAACCCACCTTTGCTCCGGAAAATAGATGTCCTTATATCATTGTGAGCAGTGGAGACTTCAAGCCCTGCTCTCATCTTACAGTCAGAAATGTAATAAATGAAATTTTTATTAGCTGAAGTAAAAATTCCTGGGAAGCTTATCTTCTAGTTATGCACTCACCTTTAGCAACACAGGACACAATGGAACAGTTGTGAAGTTCCAAAAGCATTCTATATGGCTTAGTGAAAAAATCTTCATGTTCAACTGAACAAGAAATGAATAACCTAGTCAGAGTTGGAAATTATCTGAAACATTAATAGTAAATATATTAAAGCTGAATTTACCCAAACTTGAATCATATTGTATTTTTGTACTCATAGCCATTGACCACTACTTATCAAATAAACGTGATCGTATGTATGCCAATTTCACAGCATAGAAATTCGATGGCCTATAGTTATTAGTGGGTCTGAAAAATGATATATATTGTACATGTATTAATTACCATTTTATTTGGTGAAAGCTGTGACTGGGTCCCAATCTTACTCCCCTATTAATATTTTAAATAGAGAAACCTACAGTTATTTTTGTTTCTTTATTTATAGACTCTTTCAAAACTCTTGCTTTGAAAGGAATATCACTTTTTAAAAATTCTCCTTTTCTTTCTTCCTTATTACAGTTTATGGGCCTGATTCTTTATTAGCTTTGATAGCCCCAATTTTCAAAGTACTTCCGTAAAGATTATTCACCTTATTAAGTCCTCCCGGGGTTGGGGCAAAGGTGTATACTGATGTACTAGTGCAGTCCCAGAGAAATCATTGGGACCCCAGAACAGCAAAGTCCATGCCAGTGAATCAGGGCTGTCATTGTTATAAAAGGTAAAGTTACCTAAAGGCTGCCACACTTTTCTTATAAGACAGACTTACATAGACGCAGCCTGCTACATTAATTACCTCTTACTTTTTTCCAGTGAAGTATACAAAATAAAGCAAGAGGTGACATTGTGTATAAAGGTACATGGGGGGTGGGGGGAAGGGAATTGGGCATTAACATAAATGGTAACAGTTCCATTGACTTAATTAAGTGAGCGCAAATCTTGATCCTGTAAGATGTTGAACATTTAGCCTGATCCACCAAAACATTTATGCATAACCTAAAAGTTAAGTATAGATATAGTCCTGCTGAAGCAAATGGGATTATTCAAGTGTTAAAAGTGAAACGTGACCATGTGTTTTGCTGGGTTGGACGACAGTGCTCAGCATCTTGCAGGATGGAGCCCTCAGATATTAATGGAGTTGCATTCATATTCATCAGCAATGCATTTGGCTCAAAGTGTGTTAAAGGCATTATTACATTATGAATGTATAAACTTTTGTGCTTTAAAGAGGGAGGTAACTAAGGTAATTGCCTTTTAATGGGGATTACTTGTGAGGCGAACAGGATTTGGCCCAAGTTTAATAGCTGTTCTATACATAAAGTAAGCAAAATTAAAAAGTAATATTTTGTCCAGGTAGCAACTCATTGTTGCAATAATGCCTCATCAATTTCAGTGGGATCTGATGTCCTATACCTGATGCACAGTATAGAATGCCAGTAACAATGTCTAAATGCTTATTTAATAATTAAATAGGCCTTAACCAAAGAAAGCAGTAGGATAAGATGAATCATGAATATGCAGGACAGAACTTGCACAACCTTAGGGACTAATCCTGCAAACACCAGTAACAACAGAAGTTCAAGGTGTAAGTAACATTACTCAGATAAGTAGTTCCATTGAAACTAGTGGGAATAGTCACATGCATTAAAGTTACTCATTTGCATGCATGTTTGCAGAATCGGGTCTTGCATCTTTTTTTAAAAAACAGGCTAACTAAGATTCTGGAAGCAAAGATAGCTACAGTAGATCAATAGACCCAATCCTGCAGTCTTTAGTCAGGCAAAACTGATTCAAGTGAGATATTCAGGGTGAGCTGTACTTAAATACTCTGAAGAAGCCATAGCAATATAAAACATTTTCTTATATTTTTTTTTTGGGGGGGGGGAATTATTCTCATGCTGTAATTGTAAATAAAATCTCTTCTCAAATACAGTAACGGTTCTTACCTTTCTCTATTACCTACCAAAGGCGTGGAAGTCACATGGTACTGTGGAAGCAGTTCAGTAGTTAAAAGCTGATTTTGAGACAACTCTGAAAATTTTTGCTTTTAAATGAATGCTGTTCACAGGAAAGGCTCAGATCACGACAGCGTACATTGTCCCAGGAGTCAAAACACAGACGAGGAATTAATAAATATTCTGAATAATTAAATACAGTACTTCCTTGATCTTGTTTCAAAGGGCCATTTTTCCTATACTGTGAGGTAATAGTTTTAGAATGGGGAAACACAAAGAAACATCTCCCAGTTGCTGAGAAACATGTTGCTATGGACACTGGAGGAAGTCATTCGCTCTCAGGGAGGAAGCAAAGTGTCCTGTGACAACCAACTAGTCTGACAACTCAAACAGGGTCAGGAATAAGCCAAACTGATAACGTAAGGCTCTAGGTAAAGCAGTGTTGGTGTAACCAGAAAGCTTATACATTTTACAGTACAGCCATATGATACAGTATGTTCAATGCATGTGCTAAAATTGGCAAGAGAAATTCATTTATTTAAAAAAGTTTTAAAATTAAACTTTTCCAGTTATTCTGACAGAGTTCTGTATATCAGAACTCGCATGTTCTACACATTTCCTGCATATGTAGCATTAAATAATAGCTCATAATGTATGTACTGGAAATTATTTATGGTTTAAAAGATACTAAATCTGAGAATGTATGGACAAATATCTTACTAAGAGGCTGTTAAATGTCAGATTTTAACTACCCTATAATTTAGGGTCTGGTCTAAAAATTGGTAGAAATACTCTGAAGGCCAAGGAGAACATAATTACAAAGTTTGAAGAAAATGTGACAAACACATTTGAGCCATATGTATTCCCTAAAACCTCTGCTCCCAATAAAACACACCTGACCCAGGAATCACTGGACTCCTACATCATTTCCCTAAGACGCCCAGGAGACTCTTGATTCCAGCAAGACCTCTACCAGTGAGACAGTTGCCCCCATAAGAAACTTAGGTCCCTCACTTGCTGCCTCCATTACACTCTTCCCATTTGTGCTATTCCTCACTTCCATTTCCAAATCCCACCCAACACCCAAGCTCCCACCTTTCTTTGGGCCACCTAAGCACTTTTCTCATAAGCTCCCTTTCCTTTGACCGACAAGCCTCCCTCTCCCCTTTTGGTCCCTCTCAGCTGGCAGAGAACTAAAGAACTCATCTTAGTTTCCTCACTTGTCAAATGGAGTCTTCATTTGAACAGAAATCAGTTTATTCAAACACTCTTTTGCAACAAATAAAATGTTTATCCTGATTCCAAACCTTGCAGCAAAAGGAAATTAAGAATGCACAATGGCATTTATTTTTAAGATTGTCTATTTAAAAAGATTGTCTATTTGGGCAAGGACTTAAGCATCTGCTTACTTATGCATATGAGTAGTGCCTTTTGAAACTAATGGAATTAATGAATGTAATCATTAATGGAGGAAAAAATGAAAGAAAAAATATCAACTTTTCTTCCTTTTAAGATGAAGCACTAAGAATCAGTGAAATTATCTTTTGTGCTTAAAGAGAATTCTTGCCTTGATCATAACATGTTGTCCTGTAACTGAATCGGGGATGTCAAGAACCACAGCTTGTCTGATCACACAGGGTTGACCATCTATTAAGCCTCCCATTTTATTATTGCTTATATTTTCCAGTCAATCCAAAGAGCAAAACATACTTTTCCTGTGCTGATTAAAGTGTGCTATACAGAATTTACATTAAAGATGAAAATGCTTTTCAATGGCTTCAAGAAATGAAGACCAAATCCTGAAGTAGTTACCCTGGCAAAACTTTCATTGACTGTAACAGGAGTTGTGCGTTAGTCCAAAAGCATCAGAGACCATTTCTCAGTAACGATTCGTTCAAATCTGTTCCCTTTGCAAAGGGAGTGGTCTTGGCACCACTACATTTATCTATGCAATAAATATGGATGGAATTTTTCTCTTACCTTTCCGCTAGTAAGTGACAATAATGATTCTTGAAAATGTGTTTTGTGTATTACCTTGGGTAGAGGAAACTTTGTAGCAATTAAGACTTTATGGACCTTTCAAATTATTCTTTGAATATGCAAAACCAGTTTATTTCCTATAAATTGCATAAAAATTTCCATTATAACCCTTTGATTCATTCATTTATCAAGTGCCAGATCCTGCAACCCTTATTCATATGAATATTCCTATTGATTACATAACCCTGCCCAGATGTGAGACCCTTAGGACCAATAGTGCTGCCAGCAGTGCTAACTGGCCTCCACTAATGCTCCCCAGGTACTGAAGCCAAGTTATGGCTACATCTGGACAGATGCACTAAAGGCCTTTTTGGCTGGGTGCACCTAAAGAGAGGGTGAGTTTAAAACCTACAAAGCTGGGGGTTGGGGGGAGAAGCAGCACAACAGTGCAACTCTACAGTGTCCAGCTAAGGTGTTTTTCTTTATTGTATCTTGACTTCTCCAGCATACATTTTTTTTTAAAAGGGGCAATTATTGCTTTAGCGCCTCAACATTTTTAAATGCCTGTTGTTGTTTTTTTCATTCTCTGATTCTTTTCTGTCCTTTGTGAAGTTCTAGGCTGAAAAGTGACTTTGCAAAGTCGATATGGCTTCCATGTTTGTTGTATTACTAATTTTTGTGTCAAATGTGCTCAGTACATAGGTAAAAGATTTGTTTCCTAACTCTCACCTCATTCTGGATTCTGAGAATCAATTTGTGCTTTTTCAATCTCTGAATCAGCATCTTTGATAAAGCTTCTGTAAGACAAACTCAGCTTTATCTGAGCAACAACATTTTCTTCAATGGGTTTGCACAGGTGTAACTGACTGGAGCTCAGTAAACAATCTGCTGAGGCTGTGCAAGATTGAATAAGATGCAGATTCTATTCCATCATAGTTCTGTTGGCTCTGTAAAGCTAAGAATATTGTTGTCACTAAAAGGAGCAAGTATGTTACTGTTGTGTAAATAGAGTCATATTTGCTGAGCAAAGAGATGCCATTTTTACTGTCACTTCTCAGAGTAAAACTACAGTTTAAATATGTAACATTAATGCTACACTGGCATCCTTTTCTTATTTTAATACAATATGAATATTACTAATTCAAACATACAGGTGTCAGAAAAATAAAAGAAAGCATCCCTTTTTAAAAATCCTGGCTTAAAGTTAGGCTCTCGTTGAAAATTTTGTCTTAAGATTTTTGCTTAGGCTATTAAATATTTACTTTAAAATACAACATATGCAATGTGAACGAATTACTGATAAAATAAGTTTAACATTTTCCTTTATTGAATTTGTATTTAAATTTGCTGCCCTGTAGAATCAATTAATGTGAGGTGTGTGTGTGTGTGGTGTGTTTTATTTTAAAATGTGCCAGTTCCTATACATTCTTTCTTTCATAACTACCACAAAAGAAAACCTGTGAAGGTTCAAAGTGGTGAATCAGTCTCTGTCAGATCACAGAAGTAATACGTTCCAAGCACTGTAGCATAACCTTTGCTGTAGTTTACTTGATCAGAAATTATTTAAGGGTTTTCATTGTTTTCTGCATTGCTCAGACTGGTCTCTGATTGATTTAAGCCCTCAGATGATGTTTCGGGATCTGTAAAAACAGATTTAAAATATTTTAAGTTTACAAAACATGTTCTCTTTTTTTGAAGGTTCTCCCTATTTGTTCTTGGTTTTCTGATGGTCTGTAGGAGCCAGACCATGCTCTCTGTGGAAATTTCCATCCTAAAGTAGCCAGTATATGTATGTCTACCTGAGGTGGGAATCACATCTCCCAAATGCTGCGTAGACATTCCCTTAGGGGGCACGTAAAATTCATTGGCCAGGTTTTCCAAAAAGGTCATCTTCCAGAAAGGCACCTAAATGATGTGGCCAGACTTTCAAAAGTGTTCAGCTACCAACAATCCCCACTGAGAAGCTATTAATACCGGCTTTGCTTGTTTATGCTTCGTTTTCCATTAACTGAATGGATAAATCTTTACATTCTGTTTTAAATTAAACCAACTGGGTCAGTGATTGAATAAACTATTTAGACCTGGTATTTTGCTATCCTGTTTACTTACAAAAGTTTTCAATTGTTTTGTTTCTGGCCCCCTGTGAAAAGTTGAGGATTTATATTCAGGTGTGTCAAAGGGGGTTAGTGCTACAATTTGAACATTATGAATAATAAAAAAAAATGTATTTAGGTATCTTGGCCTACCATCTATGGGCACTTGGACTTTTTCTTCTTCCAGTGTCTCTGACAGAAGTAACTCATCAGGTGGAGCTTCAGGTTCTATAATAAACAAAATGAAAGGACTAAATGGAAAAACCACACCCGTGAACGATGTAGTTATACTGACATAAGTTTGTAATGCAGACCAGGGCTGAAGCTCCAGGAAGATGAGATGTGGAACAGATTAGAACTGAATGAAGAGAGGAAGGCTAACTGTGGCTAATGAACTGGGCAGGAACTCAGTAGATAGGGGTTCTGATCCCATTTCTCATAGACTTCATGTGTGACCTTGCCTTGACCATTCAATCAGTAATGCATAAGAGGTTCTTAGATATGGAAAAGTCTTCAGAAAAACTGACATTCCTTGAATAAAATCGAGGGTTGACTTTTGTCATGCAATGTGTTACCCAAACACATGATTTGTGACATTTAGTCCTAAAATGTATAAATGGATATCAATCGCACTTAGAACTTCCTGAGAAGACAGTCATTTATTTTTAGGAGCGAGGTGTCTAGTCTAAATACTGAACAATGTTTAGTAACAGGTTGTCTTGCATTGCAATAGGCTCTGTGAATAATAATACACCAGACCCTTGCTAGAACGCGGGATTTGGGGTCCATATGCGGTACTGCATTAACACAGGGACCATGTTATAGAGGGTACTGCGTTACCATGGATTCCAATTAAAGTAACTAAATTTGGGATCCATGGCCACAACTGCACTATATGCGAATTTGCACTAGTTAGACTGCGTTCTAGCAAGGGTCTGCTGTACTTGTATAGTCACAATGCTTTACAAATGTGGCTAAGCATCATTTTATACATGAAAAAACTGATGATACACTGAGGGAAAGGCCCATTTCTTCAAAAGCAGTGAGTGATTTTTGGGGCCTTGGTTCTTGGGTGCCCAATTTGAGACTTCTTGGGTCTCATTGTTAGAAATGCTGAGCATTCACAATTGTAACTGAAGCCAATGGGAGTGATGGGTGTTCAAAAATTCTGGAAATCAGACCCCAGAGTCTAAAGATGGGCACACCAAATCAGTGACCACTTTTGAAAATGCTGGCCTCAGTGATTTGTCAAAAAACATAGATTGGGTCAGTGTAACAGCACAGGAGTAGAAACTCTCAATCTAATTTTTTAGCAACTAGACCACACTGTTTAAGATAGAAGGGTTTATAATTCTGCTTATAAGGAAATTCAAAGCTGCAATGGTTCTAGGTATCTGTGGGTTAAAAACATGCATTCATTAATTGGAGAACCAAGTTCACAGTTTATGCACTATGATGTACATAGGGAAGCAGTATGTGGAGAGAGAGAGGAACTGAAAGAAAAGGTTTCTGGCACAAGTGTAAGCAATAAGGAAACGTGACAGATTGTATTGTGACATTCTTTGACCACGAACAAATAAAGGGCCATTTTTAATTAAGCCTCTTGGCATATCCTTGGTGGGAGCTTGGAATTTTTCTCCTTCTAGGGTCTCTAGCTGAAATAAATCACTGGAAGAAGCTTCAGCTTCTACAGTAAACAGAATTAGAGGATGAAATGCTTTACATTCATGAGTGAGTTAATTCACATTTTCCATGCTCTTCCCCTGTTCTCTGATTTGTCTGGTTTGTGTCTAATAGTACTGAGGAGGAGAAGAGGGTATTAGAAGGGTCTTTCAGCATTTCAGCGAGGAGTCCCCTTGACCTCCTCAATATTAAACAGTACATGTATTTTTTTGCTCAATAAGCCCCTTTATCTTCATTAAAGGCCTAAAATAGCCCATTGAAATCAAGAAAGACTCCCATTGGACTTTGGTTCAGATCCTAATAGGATATAGTAATAGAGGCAACATTTGTTTTAATTTACATATATTTCTTGGTTGGTGGGACAAACTACTTCTCTTCAGTGGTATTGAATGTAAGGAAGATACTGATGATATTCTGCTTAGCCAGGAGGGTTTCAAGAGGATGTGGAGATTTTTGAAAATATGATCAGTTATGATAGTGTAGTCTTATGTTTCACCTTTATATGTGTTATGTCAAGTTGAGCTTTTGGATAACATTACTTGTTTTATGATTACAAGCACTAAATTACAAAGCGATAAGACAACTTTAGTTAACACTTTGCAGTTGGATTGGAATGACCATCCTAAGGACCAATTTCTCATTGGAACCTACAGGTATTGGAAATGGATTTTATGCATATTTTCCTGAATGCTTTCAGGAAAGGATTATTATATCTACATAGCTATCTGTGAGTGTGTCTGTAAGTATGTATTTCACCAAAAAAAAATAAAACTGGGTACATAAATCTTTCACAGAGAAAGGACAAAGAAAGCTTAACCTTAACTATTTCTCTTGTTTATATATATATATATATATATATATTCTTACAAAGGAATAGTCATTTATTATATGTGATCTCCTGAGGAGGCAGTAGCTTGTGGCTGTGAAACACTTCTTTTTATTTGTGAATACCATTGTTCAGTTTAACCTGAATGTGAATATTTTGGACAACAAAGGAAGATTTTAATAGTTTGTTGGCCTACATGGCTACAAACCATTAAACATAAAAGGTGAAATTCTGGCTTCATTGACTTCAGTGGGACCAGGACTCCACACAAAAAGCTTTGCCCTCTTGTCTGGGAATGTCACATTTGCATTGTTTTGTTGTTCTGCATAAAGAAGCCTTCCGATGTTATCAATGAGGAAAATGTTGTAGAAACTGTAATATTCTGGAACATATATAGTTTACCATCAGTGGTTGTTTGGACTTTTTCTTCTTCCTGAGTCTCTGGCTGAAGTAAGCCATCGGATAAGGTGTCCAGGTCTGTAACAAATAAAATGCTCTGTATTTTAAAACACACATCTCCTCATATTTAAATATGCAAGGTGACAGGAAAGGTATTTTGATGTTTTGCTATTATCTGAGTAATATGATGCTATGAAGATTTGATTCTAAGACCCCCAAAGCCTTAGGGAAACTTGCCTTTCAGGGTTCTCCACCAATTTGAGTATTTAGGTTACAACTGGCCAGCTGACAGCCTGTAGCTGAGTTGTTCCTCTGCTGAGTTGCCAGTGTGCCCTCTCTTGCCACAAAGGATGAGGAAGTTTTGCAAAAGAGCAGCACAGGGCACCAGGTGGCAGCCAGGTAGGAAGAGTCTTGTTCTCACTTGAAGTCTATCCCTGAGAGCACCAGGATGTGGCCAGTGCAGATCACTGAACCCTTCATATATCAAGAGTTCATCACTGGGGCTATGGACTATGATGGGAGACCAAAATACTCAGGTGCTCACTGGAGGTGTGGAGCTGCAGAGATACAACTCCCATTCCTCTTCCTGTTTCCCAATATGTGCATCTATAGAGTGGATGGGAAAGAATAAAAGTTTTCACGGACAAGAGAGTTGATATGACCTGAAAGAGCAGGAATTTGAGGGAATCAGAGAGGGAAAACAATTTAGGGCCAGGGGAAATAGAAGCACCTGCGTAAGGGAAAGAAGATAGCTGACGCATTATGAGAACAAGAGGAAAGAGATTTGGGGGACTGAGAACTAAGATAGGAGAAACTGTGGAAATGAGAAGAATCCAGGGAAAGAGGAATAGTGAGAAAGGGAAATGACATACAGGAAAAGGGAGAGAAACATAGAAAGAATAAAAACTAAAATTGAGAGAGGAGTGTAGTTTAAAAAGAGAACATGGAATGTAGCTAAGAAAATAAAACTCGGAGCTGGAAAGAAGGGGAGAAAAAACAGAATAAACCCCAAGAACACACAGCTTTCAGGTCAGGAAATTTTAAATTTAATGGATGCTCTTTTTATTTTCCTAATGTAATCATCCTGAAGCGACAGGGAAGAGAATCCAAGTAGCAAAACTGGTGGGACATGAAGTATTGGAAGCAGGATAGCTCAGTGGTTTGAACATTGGCCTGCTAAACCCAGGGTTGTGAGCTCAATCCTTGAGGGGACCAGTTAGGGATAGGGGCAAAAATCTGTTGGATAATTTAATTGGGGGTTGGTCCTGCTTTGAGCAGAGGGTTGGACTAGATGATCTCCTTAAGTCCCTTCCAATTCTGATATTCTAAGAGGTGGATTAGGACTTGGCTTTGTATTGTGGATGGGAAAAATAGATTTAGGAAGGTTCAAGAGTTTGTCATGGCATTGTGATGTGGTTTGCAGGTCCCACCAAACTAATTCTGCTCATCTCTCAAACTCCCAAAGTAGAAAAGAGATACTGGATTTTCTGTAAGCAGTGATAGGGTTTGGTTTATGTGGTTGTCAGGGTTCCCTCTGAACTCTAGGATACAGCTGTGGGGACCCACATGAAAAGACCCTCTGAGCTTATTTTACCAGTTTATGTAAAAACTTTCACAAGTTTCTCCTGTGTCTGGTTGATAGTTTTCTACCATCAAGTGTAGACAAGAATTAGGGAAAAGGCCACTTGGAGCCCCCTATACCCGCCACATTCCTCCCCCCAAAAAACCTACACCCCCCCCTTCCTGGGAAAGGCTTGAGATAAACCCCTCACCTATCCTTACAGGTGAGCCCGATCTAAAAACCCTGGGTCTACACAATGGAAAAAAGTCAGATTCTTAAAAGGAGAACTTTACTTAAAGAAAAAGAAAAAAACAATTTTACCTCTATAAAAATCAGTGTGGAAGCATTTTACAGAGTCCCAAAAGATTAAAAGAAAAACCCACAGAGGAATCCTCTCTGCTTAGTTTTAAAGTTACAGAGAAAACACAGAGATATCTTCCCTAAAGCATGAGAAATTCACAAGTGAGAAACAATACAAGCTAACATGCCTTGCCTGGCTATTACTTACTATTTGTGATGGTTAAAGACTGATATAGAATTAGATAGAGGGAAGAAAAGGCTGTCTGGCTCCTTTGAAATCCCCAAAGGGAATGAACCACAAACAAAGGCACACAGAACAAAAGCCTTCCCTCCACCAGATATAAAAGCATCTTTGGCCCCCATTGGTCCTTTTGGTCAGGTGTCAACCAGGTTCTCTTAGCTTCTTAACACCTTACAGGTAAGAAGGAATTCTAGGCTACTTTATGGTTATGACAGTGCTTATGCACTTGAACTTTGTCATTGTAACCTGGGAATTTTACTTTAAGTGAAGCCAAGTGGATCGATAATTTAGTGCAGGTATAAAAGCTCTCTCCTTTCTTGTAATTGGGACCTCCTGCGGAATTGACAAGATGTAACAGTTAAATATTGGATTTAACTACCCTGAACCAATTGGGTCTATTATCATGTTTATTAGCTACCCTTTGGGGGTGTCTGAAAGATTTCCTCTTCTAGAAGCGCTAGCAGATTGAAGCCATTGAATGCAGTTTCTGTAAAAAACATCAAAATGAAAAGATTCAAATTCACATTTATAAAGAGGCCAAAAGAGCCCATGATATACAAGAGTGGCTTCAAAAACATTAACCAAGATATATGGCAAAAGTATTAGTCATTTCAATATGGAAAGAGGCTTACTGTTCAATATTAAACAACGACAAGATATAAATCCTACATCCCAACTCAAGTGATGATATTTATAGTCTCTGAATGCTAGAAGATCAACAAACCAAAACATGACTACCACCATCCTGTCTTGCACTCAAGGGACATGAGATTACAACAGTACAGTATGATCAGGACCTTTAATACACTTAAAGTAACTACAGAAATCCAGAAGACAGAATTTTAATCCAATGAAAAAGAAAACAAACAAACAACCCAGTCATCACACCCATTACTTTACAACCCCCTCAAAATCTTATTTGATGTCCTCTGTTATACGACACAGCTTTAAACCAATATTTACTACTAATAATTTTACCTTTATATGGACGCATTTCTGTTATTTCCCCTAGTGCAACTTGTTTTTCCTACATGAGAAAGAGAGCTTTATCATCATATACTATTTAAAACAGTTGCAATTTCTAGCACAAATTTAAAATGTTCTGATGGAGATACCCCCTACATACTATTAACGTAACTAAAGAGAAAAAAAGTGAATGATGCTAAAGTGAAGTGTCTGAGATCAGTCATCTTGTATTCAATATTAATAACAATTTTCAACTTATTGTGAATGACACTGAAAATAAATTGCTGTTACTTATTTTGTGCTTTGAGAAATTCTAGGCTTTGAAAAAACCTTCAGTATTTGCACATATGGCACACAGTACTATCATAACTATGGTACAGCCAAAACAAAATGGTCCAATCAGCCACTCAGAATCCAACTGGAAAATTAAGGCATAATTTTCTGTCCTGCACAGTACATAACACAAACTTGTGGTTGCAAAATCTGTATTTGCTCATGTTAACGATTATTAATATATGCTAATAGACAATTAGTTGCTCAGTTGCCCAATCTGCACACACAAATGCTAGTTTACACATGCCACTATGAGATTTTTGTATATTCAACGGTGCATTTTGTAGGGGTCTCGTTTGGCAGAGGGTCTCAGCATCCATAACTATAATACAGCCTATGGTGGGGGGTTCACCTCACACCAACCTGGAAGGTGTCAATAAGGCTGAGAAAGGTCTAATTAAACAACTAGGCCATAGATGATGGGAATTAGGTGGCCTAAGTATCCCCTGAATGATGACAGCACCTACCTGAGAAGGAAAAGGTGGGGTTAGGATAAAGCCAGGAAGCTGGCAGCAGAAAGGGGCTGCAGGGGATAGTCTGCTGTCATTCCCTGGGCGAAGGGAGGTGTACAGTAGACTCTCGATTATCCGGGATGATAGGGAAAAAAATAATTCTGGTTAATAAAATCCTGGATAATCACCATCCATAGGAAATATGGGGAGTGAGGGTTGGTTCACCAGACACCCTATGCCGGGAAGAAGGCGTGTTGGTTCACTGGCTACCCTGTGCCCTGGTAGGGGTTTTTTGTGTGTGTGCTTGGGGCGGCAGCAAAGCCAGAGCCGGCCCTGTGAGTTGCGCGTATTTTTTTTGACATCCTGGTTAATCCACATCCTGGTTAATCCAATCCTGGATAATCAAGAGTCTACTGTATTTGAGGCTGCAATGTCACACAGCCTATAGTTACTCCCTGGGAAGAGGGAGTTTGGGCTGGTAAATACAGAGAGGGAGGGAGCCATAAGGTAGGGCTGAGAAATAGGAAGATGTAGGAAGGAGTCTGGGGAAGAGCAACGTGGTCTGGAAGTGAGTAGGCTACCATTGCTAGAGATAGGTTCCTGGCCTGGAACCCAAAGTAGTGGGTGGGCCTGGGTTCCCCAACCAGCCACCTGGGAACTGCATAAGACTGTTGGTGTGGAAAAATTTTGATAGTCCAGAAGATGAACCACTTAGTGACCTGACTGGAGGACTGAGTCACAAAGAGGAAGTTGGAGTGAAAGAGCGGCTGCAGAGTGAGAGTGACAGAGTGCAACCACAGGAAGGGGCATTGTCCTGGCAGGACTAATCCTCAGAACAGCCAAAAGGAGGTGATTCGAAGCGGTGAGCAGAGCACCCTGTAACACATCCATAGACTGTCAAATGGAAATAATACTAGATGGAGAGTGACATCACCTGTATCAGATCATGGGCTAAATGCTTCAGATTTTCTTGAGTTTCTTCATTAATTTCTGTTTCTGTAATGACCTCCCAGCTACCATCCTGGAACCTCACAGGCATGGAGAAGATAATCCCTTCAGGGACACAAAATTGACCTAAAGAAAAAATTCCCCCCCAAACATGTTTTTCTGATTAAAACACACACTGATGTGCTCAAATACTGTAGTGGTGAGTAGCAGTGTAAAACCCTAAAATAGACAAGACTATTGCGTTTCTCAGTTTACAATACAAAGAACACTGAACTCCCTGATTTATCATGACTGCAAATTTTAATTAGGAATCCACAAAATCATTGTGTACCTTAACACTACATAGGAAAAATTTCTAATTTCCATTTGTGCTTTAAATGGCACGTATGAACATATTTCTAAATGTATTTGGACTCACAATCACAGTTAAAAGACATTCTTTCAAAATGTAGCCTAAAGAATCAATAAGGAATATAAAAATCCTTTCTGGGTTAAAATAGAAGGACAGGAAAATGAAACCACAAAAACACATAAGTAATTTTGTGAGATGCTTGTAAAAAGTACATACAACATTCTAGGTTCTTGGTGGAATAATTTCTTAGATTTGGACGTTCTTGTGTTAACAAAATAAGTTGTTATACTCAGAGAATCATCATTTAATTGAAAATAGTTCAAGATCTGAATTTAAAAATTACTATTGTATTTACTGAAGGAAGCTATAGAGTAAAGAAAAATCGTCACAGTGTGTGTGATCTACAAATAGAAATTTACCTTCACTGAGTATTCCCATTGAGACAATCTCCCCAGGAGGAGAGTCTTGATACCAGTATCTCAGCACAGTAGCTATTACATGAGCAGGTGACATGCCTACGCAGTGATGCTCCCGGGAACTCAGGGAACGCAGTATAGATACAAATTCTGAACGCACCCAGTTGCTGCCATCAAGAAAGAAGAGATTTTAAATATAACTATGGAAGACTCAAGATCAGGTAGTCTTCTAGAAAAAATAAGAACTAAAGACAGTGGGAGATGTCAGCATGGACTAATACAATTCTCAAACAGGAGTTCTCAAACTTCATTGTGCCATGATCCCCTTCTGACAACAAAAATTACTACACGACTACAGGAGCAGGGACTGAAGCCTGAGTCCTCCTGATTCCCACTGTCCTGGGTGCAGAGTCAAAGTCAAAACCGAAACCCCATTGCCCAGGTAGGGAGGGGTCAAAGCCAAAGCCCAGGGGCTTCAGCCCCAGTCAGCAGACCTGTAACCTGTGCCTTCCCGCCACCTCCTGCTCAGAGCTGAATCCCTTGGCTTTGGCCCTGGGCTTCAGCCCCAAACCCCAGCTCTGGTGACCCCATTAAAATGGGGTTGTGACCCACTCTGGTGTCCCAACCCACAGTTTGAGAACCGCTGGACTAATTCAATCTTGAGTGCTTAAAGTTAGTCACCTACAGCTAAAGATGCACAGCACAGAGGTAGAAGTGACCTGGTTGTCAGAGGTGAAGAGTGTTGCAGGTGCAGGTCATTTATACAAATGCCTTCTTTCTGCATTCTAAACTGTAGTGGGGACTCCATAAGGATCTTTTGGTGGAGGTAACCAGGGGAATGGGCTGAATGTGCAAAATCTTGATGATAACCTCTCCATTGCTCCCTTGTGGTTGCAGGATTGTACCTGTGTTCAGGCCCTCAGAACATAAATTATTTGACTAATGCTGTCAAGTTAATAAAGCCAGTTTTCAAAGGGATTTAGGCACATTAGGCTGTAGACAGGTGCCTTAGCTGGTTTGCTAATAGAGATTAGGCCTGGATCCACAAAGGGATTTAGATATTGTGACACTGAGCATCACAACCTCGAACTTTTATGCACCTAGAAAATCACAGGCTCCCTGCACATTGCATGAGGGGAGACAAGTACCTTAGCACTGCAGGCCTCACTTGACATGAGTACTGTACAGAGGTGAGGCCTCATTTCTTAGGAGACAGAATTAGGGAGGTAAATGGATTAGCAGGGTAAAAACAATGTCTCTACTAAATAAGATAAGAGGGAACATCCAGGGAGTCATTTACAGTGGACAAGACGACAACATATAAAATAAGCCTGGAATGTAAGGTGAAGTAAAGAGTAAGTCAAACACTGACAGTGCATGGACAGAATATGCTGTATAGTGATTAGTTCCTGCAAAGTAACAAAGCCATAACCAAAACATGATGCTATGTATAGTAACTTAATGTGATGTGTAAATCTGTATATAAAGGAAGGGGGTTTCTGTGTAACTTTGGACACATGGTATATCCTGTACCCACCCACTACATTTGTCTGATCAGCTGAGTGTAGCTTTGCTGTATACCAAATTAAAAAAAGAAAAAGGGGGGTAAAAAACTGAGTGATGAGATTGGTGTCTGAGGGAACTGAGTGTGAGAGGTCTTGGAGGCTACCCCAATAAGCCTGAGCTCCACAAACCTAGTATGCTAGTCAGGGAGCTGCCTTAATTAATCAATGGAAGATGTGAATGAGAGTGGTATATCCTAAGCCTCACCCCGCTCTCATGGAGATAGCTGCCTATTTCTTCTAGTGATCCATGAACCAAGGAAAGATAGGTGCTCCTTTGCCTAATTCAAGTGCAAGGCCTGATGTGATAGGTGTGCTTAGAGGCTGACTAAGTCCATACAAAGTAGCTAGTGGAGAAGGCTCTACTCACCTGGGATGTGGGAGACCACCAGTTCAAGTCCCTCTTCTGCCTGCTAAGAACAAGTTTGAACAGAAATTTGCCATGCCCAGGTGAGTGTCTTGACCATTGGGCTACAGAGTCACTTTCATATGCTCTGTCCCATTTAATAGTCAATTATTTAATTAAAGTGGAACAATTTCAACAGGAGAGATTGAGGGCACCCCACACCAGAATACCCTGTAGCCCAGTGGTCCAAGCACTTGCCTGAGAGGTGGCAGATCCATGTTCAAATCGCTTCTCCTCACAGCCCAGGTGAACACCCTAGCCACTCGGTTACAGATTATAAAGAAAGTCCTTCCCTCTTTACCCCAGCTGTCTTTTGTGGTGTTAGGCAGCCTCTGAGCATACTTACTGAATGTGCCAGTTAGGTGGAGGAGTACCTATCTTCTCCCAGTTTGTGGACCATATTGGGGCTTAAATGGGAGGTCCTCACCTGCATGCCTAGAGTGATGCAGCACTGTGCATATCCAGAGGCAGAAACCTAAGCGCTTTCAAAATGTTAACACCTAAACTCTCACTCAGTGTCTACAGGGTTGGGCAGCAGCTGAGCAGGATGATGTGAATTATGGTTCCTAAAAATGGGACTTGGGTGCCTAAGCATCTTTGTGAATCTGGGCCTAGGTAGATAGGCACTTTTAAAAATCCCCCTAGGTGCCTAAGTGAGCTATCTGCTTATTTAGGTGCCTAAATACCTTTGAAAATCTGGCCCATAGTGAGTTTTCATTGTTTCGCTAGTCCTTTACATTGTAACATGGGAGAGAAAAAAAATTATCCAATCAATTTTCCTACTTTGTAATCACAAAAATTGGCAGGGAACAGAGAAAAATGTAGTTCATGAAACGACTTTAACTCATTTTTGAGAAATGACTCTCTCAAATTGATTTGTGTCTCTTTAGTATTAGGCTAGAAAGTACCATCTTTAATAATAATAATCTCCATATATTTGTGAGCAGCCTCAGGTTGATATGGATTTTAAAAAGGGTAACATTTAAGAGATCAAAATGAAAAATAAATGCATACTCTACCCATCAAAGATCATGTCTAGCAATCGGCGTGAAAAGTTAGGTGGACCCCAGATAGCACTGTCATATCTGTAAACTTTTGCTTTAGACAGATCAATGTAGCTACTGCCACTAATATTACCCCAAACAATCACATCTTTGACTCCTGTAACAAAGAAGAATATATAAAGATGAGTGAACAGAAAGATATTGTGTTTTAAATGCCTATTGCCTAGTAGCAGGGGTCATTTTACCTCAAAATTGCTAAAATAACAAAAAAAGAATAATGTATGAAACCCAGACAAAAATAGAAGATGGAACTTTAACGTATCTGATGTTATTGTGTACATTACTGTATAGCGTAGTGTCTAGTTAAGTTACTGTATAACCAATCAAAACAAATTGCAAACATGGTAATATTACTTTTAAAGCCTTGGACACCAATTCTTAATGGTGACCTGTAAAAGATAATTAAATAAAATATCAAACTGCTTTGGTGAATACCAAAATAGCAAATACAGTACCTGGTGAATTCCCCAAATAATAGGATATTTAACATATTAACTTCAAAGAAAGGTAGTGATTGCACCTGTAAAAATGAGTGTGCACCCATTGTACTTATAAATATCTGCATTTGTCTTATGTAGAATCCCACATTTACAGGTGTAATGGGTATACTTGTATTTTTACATATACTCCAACTGCATCCTGCTTTGAAAATGCACAGTTCTGACCACTGAAGTTCCTAGATTGTGACTGATCTTGAAGAGTACAAATACAAATTACTCACCTGCTGAATGCATATTCAGTTTCCTGGCCAGCACAGCTTTAGCTGCGCTTTCCAAGAACATTGCCATGGCGATAACATTCTGGCCGTCAATGGATGGGGCAAATGTCATAATCATCAATGCCCTAAGGTTCACAAAGGTTTTTCCTGACACAATAACTTTGACCCCGCTGTTGGCATTCTTCTCAATTAGAGAACCATACACCTTACATTGCTCAGTCACCTGTCTTATGCAGTCTTCAAGTGATGGGATCTTGTGTTGTAAGAGGAGATCATCAAGCAAAATGACAATATCAGCCTGAACAAAGGCATCATCTAATTCAGTGTGCATTGAGACACTGCGAAGGAGGGGGAATGCTAAGTCTTGAGCCTCCATTACAATACCATGCAGAATTTCCTTGTAATAGTTACTGTCGAGCAGATGGATACTAATCTCTCTTGCCATCCCAAACACTTCTCCATTGGCCAATAATGGAATCAGGCAGTAGCAGGTAGGAGATGATGCACTGATGAGAAAAATTAGATATGGAAAATTTTTAACCAATAAATGCTGCTGTTTGTACTATAAAATATATTCTAAAAATAATGACAAAGAACTTAGGCTGGTAGGTAGTTGATTAATATTCAAATGATCTATTACCTTAGATCTTTTCAGTCTTGCTTTCATATCAAAATGTTAAAAATTAATACAGATCAGTCTTCCCTTCACTTAAAGGTATGCTGTCAGGTTAAAAATAATATTTAAAAAATCCAACAAATTAATAAATAAAAGTGCAAGAATTTTTTAAGTCTAATTTACTCTTGTATGCTGCTTGTTTCCTTTTTGCATTTCCATTATGGTGGACAATGTAAACAAACCACTCAGTTTCTTTTGTTTCTAGTCAACTTCATTTTTGCTGTTCATGTATTAGCATAATGCTGCAATATTTGGATTACCAACACTATATAGGAATATTTATTCATGTAAAAATTTCCTCTATGGTTTTAAATTTCATCAAAATATTTCTATTGGGTTCTGCTATAGAAAAAATGTTCTTTTTCCAAAGGTCATTTGGGGCCTAAATTTGGCCCAACAGTGTCCATTTAAGTTCATATCACCTTACCAGGTTTTTTGGGGGGAAAAGAGGACACAAGAAGGATTGGGTTGGAGGGGGGGTTAGAAGCTGCAAACAAAACATAAATACCTTCTGGAATATCTATTTAATGCCCATAAACAATAGTGATGAGTGCAGTAAAAATGACTAAATATATACAACCTATTCCAAGAAAATGAATCAGCAAGTATATGAACAATTTAGTGCTTTACTTATAGTATTTGTTAAAATAAATTGCTACAGCTATGGACAATGTTTTACAAAAAGAGCTTTTTGTTTTTACATTAATATTTAGTTGAAAGGGGCATCAGAAGTTGGTTTTGTAATGTGTGTGAAGGTTTAAGAAAGAATTTACAAAAAAGATATAGTATTAAGTGTATGTACCTCAGTAAATATAAACAATATCAAAATGTATATGTGTATGTCCCACATCCATTTAATCAGCTGAAAGAAAACTGAATGAGAAGAAATACATTATTCTAAAGTTGAATCAATATTACTGTGCTTTTGCTTTCTCACCTGCTGATCCAGACCTGCAAGGGGTTGATAAGACTTTTAATATATTCCTCTTCTTTCTCAATTTCTATGTGGGTTTGCAAGTTCTCCTCAGCAATTCTCAGCATCTGCTCACTCAGCATGTCCGAGGTGATTCCATAATAATGCTCACAATGAAGAAAGGACATTCAGTAATTAGAGTGTGGCCCCAAACAAAACTAAGTTTTACTACATAAAATAATGTTGTGTAGCATCTCAAAAAGGAGGAAGGAATGAGAAAAGACTGCAAAATGTGGATTAGCAGTACTGAGATTCTTGTTACCTGGGCATGCTCCATAAAATCATTAAATCCTCCCAGAAGCAGGCCCTTCCCTCCACGGTCCAATAATTCCCTCCAAACAATCGGAGAGCGTTTGTGTTTCCATCCATTCTTTTCACAGATGTCATGAAGCCACAGCTATAGGCAACACACCCAAAACATTTTTAATAATTTTTCACATGCAGAAGGGCAATATTTAAATATTACTACTGGTACTTTCCAATGTAAGATAGTAATTCTTATCTAAATGCACAGCTGTGGGATATTTTACAGGTCTCCCAAATGTGCATATTTGAAAAACGGAGTAACCTTACCAACCAGATGGCTGTGATGTATTGTGCAAGGAATTAATTAGCATGAGAACAAATATCGTACTTGTGTCTCCTTAATCATATCACTGTGAAAAGTACTGCTCAGCTGGTTTATCAGTGAATTCAGGAAATTCTAAGAGGTGATATTATTAGCAAAACCTCTCTTACAGCTTTGTCTGCATCGTGAGATAGTTCTGGGATTTTTTTCTGGTAACTTCCTTTCGTGTTTCTGCTGCAGGTAAGATATTACCATTACCCCAAATGGCTACCAACAGTTAGATAATAAAGGAAATTACATCTAAGGATTTAATTTTTCTGTAACACATGCAAGAAATGCCATTTCAGTAAGAAAGAACTTGAAGGAGGCAACTCTCTTTTTCCATTGTCGTTTTGGTAGCCCTTTTTATTAATAAATATTGTTTCAACTGCTTTGAAATAATGATGCAAGCTGGTTTAAGAGATGGGCTGAAAGAGTTGTCTAGTTGTTCATTGTAGCTTCTGTAATGTACAGCATTTTATCAAATGCTATTTTGTAACTAGTCATCCATACAACTACAGCTACTACTTTACTACACTGCACTCTACTAGATGCATACCAATTTAGCTTAATGGGTTGTTAGAAGCATGCGCAGAAATAAATTTCATAAGTCATCTAATAGTTTGATACTGATTCTTAATGAGTCTGACTTATTCTAGATATGATCTAGTATATTATGGCCACAATAAAAAGGAAATGATCTTCAGATGGACATTTCTGACACTATCAATTGCACATTCACATCCTTAGTGACATTCTCATTTACACTAATGATACTTCATAGCATGCTGCTATTACTATAATGTATTCTTTGCATTACTATAGCACTTAGAAGTATGGACCAGGATCCCTTTGTGCAAGGCACTATACAAACATACCCCAAAAAGCTCATAGTCCAAGTCAGGGGTGGGCAAACTACGGCCTGTGGACCACATCCAACTTGTGGGACCGTCCTGCCCAGCCCTTGAGCTACCCCCGGCTCCTCCCCTGCCTTCCCACCTCTCCTGGAGCCTCAGCGCACTGCACCACCAGCGTTCTGGCTCGCTACACCTGGGCAGTGCTGTGGCTGGCTCCGGCGGGGCCTAAGCTCCTGCAGCTCTGAGTGGTGTGGTTTGGGGGTGGGGCTGCGAGCTCTGGCGGGCTGTGTGGCCTCCAGACACGCTACTCTGAGAAGCATGGTAAGGGGGCTGAGCCGACGGCAAGGGCTGGGGGTTTGGATAAAGGGCAGAGAGTCCCAGGGGCAGTCGGAGGTCAGGGAGCAGGTGGGGTCCTGGGAGGGCAGTTAGGGTGGGGGTCTTGGGAGGACGTGGTCAGGGGACAAGGAACAGGGAGGGAGGCTTAGATAGGGAGTGGGGTCCTGGAGGGGTGGTTATGGGGCAGGAAGTCTCTGGAGATGGCAGTTGAGGAGAAAGAGCAGGGGGCTTAGATAGGGGGTGGCATCCCGGGAGGGTTGGTTGATGCAAGGGGGGTCTCAGGAGGGGGTGGTCAAGGGTCAAGGAGCAGGGGGGTTGGATGGGTTGGGAGTTCAGAGGGGGGCAGGAAGTGGGTGGTGTCAGATAGGGGGCTGTTTGGGAAGGCACAGCCTTCCCTACCCGGTCCTCCGTACAATTTTGCAACGCTGATGTGGCCCTCTGGCCAAAAAGTTTGCCCACCCCAGTCTAAGTCAAGAGACAACAGATGGATACTAACAGACAGAGAGGTAAGCACAAGGAAACAATGAGATAGAACAGTCAGAGTAAGGTGATCTATGTGACACCACCAAAGTGTTGTAAAGGGAACTTAGAGTAAATGAGAACAGGGCTTTTAGTTTCAATACTTTCAGGCATTGTAACAAAAAGCTGCTGGAGTCTAGAATTCCTTCTCCACCGTTTTATTGGCAAATAATGACTGAGAAGGAATATATAAGCTGGTCTACAGTAGGGGGGGTTGTCGACCTAAGATATGCAACTTCAGCTATGTGAATAATTAACCTTTGATCTCATTGCCATGAGATACTGTGATGGCTTACCTGTCGTCCTCACAGCGGCAGCAATCGCCAACAGACTCCCCCATCAACTCCAGTATGAGCCTCTTGGTGAGCTTGAGTTCCAGAGTTGACAGGAGTGCCTTTGGTAATCGATTTATTGTGTCTTAATGAGACACGATAAATTGATTACCAAAAGATCGATCGCTACCCATTGATCTGGCAGTGAAGACATACCCTGTATTTGAAATATGCACATATTTGAGGATCAATATATAATATAAGCAGGCACTTGCACACTGAAAGAAATAGTAACTTCTTAACTATTTTAATATCAAAACATTATCTTAGTCTGGTAATCATTCTGCCATCTTATTTTGTATTATGATTTGCAAATATCCCAGACTTTCTACAATAGTAATGCGGTGTCTGAAACTCATGTATGTGGTCTTCTGAGCCAGAAAGTGGTGCTAATATGCGCAACAAAGGAAGCACAGTACAGATCAGAGACACATTCCATTCTCAGTCTGAAGCACATGGGCATCTTTTAATTAACTGAATTAAATACCCTTACCTCCCATTTATCAGGATGCTGAGTAATCTTGTGTATCTTGAAATTAGGCAAATTAACCTGCAGATAGTCAGCCAGAAGTTCTGCCTTAGCAAAGTATGGACAGTCTGCCTTACCTGAAAATAAGGGAATTAGCATGATAACTCTAAGAATGTATTAATCTGATTGATGAAAACCTCATAAGATATACATTTTGAAAAACAAGCCATTCTGATTCAAAAGAATGAATAAGAGAGGGGACTATACAGGATCAGTTTTCTGTGGGCTCAAGAACAGTAATAGTATAAGGATATTAAACACCACCAGGAAAGAAAATTTTAGGGACCTAAGTCATCTAAACTCCAGTTCAACAAAAGTACTTATTCACATGCTTAACTTTAAAGGGGTTAAGGAGGATATCATGGGGGTGATGGCAGCAGTAGGAAGGTCCATTAATAAATGAAGAAGGAGGTGAAATTAATGATGACTCAAATAGCTAAGGTACTGTAATTCCTTTTTTCTTTTAAAAACATCTACCTTTTACAAAAAATAAAAGAAGCTTGGAAAATCCAGAAGTAAGAGAGTCTCTTTAAAAAGCAGAACCTGCCTAATGCACACTAATAACTAGGAGACCCTAATCAGGATAACTGAATTTTATAAGTTAGGCTACAATCCTTCAAGGTGCACTGCACAGGCAGATCTCACTGCACCTGCATGGAGCCCTAGTGCAATCAAAAGGGAACTACCCACATGGGAAACTTTACAGGATAGGGACCTAAGTGACAAAGCAATTTTTTAAAATGCAAGGATACAAAATTGAAGTCCATTCTGTTCATTTATATGTCAAATGCCATTTTGATTATGAATTACTATACTCCCTGATATACTGTACTACTAAGAAGTGAGCTATAGCCCACAAAAGCTTATGCTGAAATAAACTAGTTAGTCTCTAAGGTGCTACAAGTATTCCTCGCTTTCTCTACTAAGAGTATGTCTATACTGCAATTAAACACCTGTGACTAGCCTGTGTCAGCTGCCTTGAGCTTGCGTGGCTTGAGCTGCGGAGCTATAAAACTGCAGTGTAGACATCTGGCTCGGGATGCAGTCTGGGATCCCATGAGGAGGCGGACTCCCACAGCCCAGGCTCCAGACCAAACCCAAACCCAAACCCAAACCCAAACATCTACACTGCAATTTTCAGTCCTGTAGCCTGAGGCAGCTGACATGGGGGAGTCCTGGGTGTTTAATTACAGTGAAGACATACTCTAAATATTCCTTAGCATATTTTGTACATGTAATGAAGATGTAGTAATATGGGACATCACTACAGCGCTCTGTGCTATTACATTTTTGCTGAAATGGGAAGACAACACCATTAATTGTAAGAATTCTATGTCTGCAGAATAGCAATATTCTACTGTACTGGTAAAGAACAGGTAAGACTTGAAAAATGTGAACACATATAGAAAGACTGATATATATGATTGAAAATCAGTTCAGGAAAGCACCCAAATTCAGGATTGCATTTAAGTGCCCACTTAACTTTATATCCCATTGAAGTCAATTACCTTCATGAACGAGGGGGAAAGAGTTACAGGTAATATATTAAAGAAAGCGAGGAATACTTGTAGCACCTTGGAGACTAACTAGTTTATTTCAGCATAAGCTTTAGTGAGCTATAGCTCACTTCGTCGGATGCATCCGACGAAGTGAGCTATAACTCACGAAAGCTTATGCTGAAATAAACTAGTTAGTCTCTAAGGTGCTACAAGTATTTCTCACTTTCTTTACGGGTACAGACTAACATGGCTGCTATTCTTGAACCTGTCAGGTAATATATTGGATTTTAGTAAACCATTTGATAAAGTTTCTCATGAATTCTTACTCTCCAACTATATTCAAGTTGATTTAGCTAAAAACTGTGCCCATGGTCCTGAACACTAGCTAACCAGCCATAAAGCACGTGTAATGATAAAAATGTAATATTTACTGTTATTGTTATCTTAACATCTTCATTTATGAGCTACAACAGAAAAAATATTTAATTTCCATATGAGACCAAGTTGAGAGTTGTATGATTTATACTCCTCACACTATTGCTATCACTGGACACAGACTAATTTAAAACAACAGCCAGAACATAACAAAATGAAATTTCATTAAAAAAAATAAGTAATATAGCTGGAATAAAAGAATAAAAAATATGAGTATACCATGGAAGAAAGAGACCAAACCCACTAATATGGAATGAAGACAGGGTCTGATAGTAGACAGCAAATCAGATGTATTTGCAACTTGATATGACAGGAAATACAAAATGCATGTGCAATTGAACAGAGCAGTTCAATGGGCCATCTATGTAGCAGTCATGGACCACTCTTGGAATACTAAGGCCTGCAGCAGTGAGTGTGCTGAAGGGCAACATTTAGTCTGAGTGTAAAAGAAATCTTCCTGGCACTGAGATGTATCAGGCTCCCAGGGAGTGCAGGTGAGGCCTCATCCCTACAACCAGGCTGGGCAAAACACTGCAGAATGTGAAACAAGCCTATATGGGTCCTGAAGAATATGAACTGAGTGAGCATGGAGCTGTCCCCAAATCCCTTAACTACCCCCACCCTCCTCCTTGTCACTTCTAACTAGCCTCACAGCCCTCTCTGGCTCTTCTAACTGCCCCCATGCCCCTCCAATTGCCCCATGCCCCTCCAATTGCCCCATACCCCTCCAATTGCCCCATACCCCTCCCTGACCCTCTTAACTGCCCCCTCCTTACCTCCTAACTGCCTCCATATCTCTCCCTGTCACCTCTAACTACCCCCTAATTCCTTCCTACCCCTCTAACTGCCCTATACCCCTCTGCCCCCCAGATCCCTTCCCCTCCCTCTAAATGCCCCCCCCATCCTCCAATTGCCCCACTCCCTACCCCTCCAACTGTCCCCATACCCCGCCCTGGCCCCTCTAGCTGCCCTATCCCCCCCCCCGCTGCCCCCCATATCTCCTCCCCCTCCCTGTCCCATAACCCCTCTAACTGGGCACTGCCCCTCATACCGTGCCCCTGTCCCGCTAACTAGCTCCGACTAGCTCAGACCCCCCGCTCCACCTCCGCCCGTCCCCGGCCCCTGGGGGCGCGGGCGGGTCTCTCACCAGCCAGCACGAACTTTGCCATGAGGGGGGGTTGGCGGCGGGGCACGAGCCCCTTGGGCCGCGGCGGCTGGCCGTTGCTTAGCAACGTGGCGACACCGCCGCCAGTCAACCTCGGGGCGCGAGAAGTCTGGTTCCGCCCTCGTAGTCTCGCGAGGTTTGGAGAGGGCACGCGGGGAAGGTATCATGGCGGCTCCCGTCGGCCGGTTCCATGCGGCGTAGCTGGGCCGGTCCCGTGTCCGGTGAGTGGCTGGCGGGGTCGCCCCCGGGGAATCAGCCTGGCTGCTGCCCTGGAATAATGAGGGGCCCCGGGACTGACCGGCAGCTTCCAGCCGCGGCGGGGGCCAGGCGGCTTGTGAGGCCCCCCGGTGCGGGTGACGGGGGGGGAGTGGGGGGGTCTGCAACCGCCCCCGCCCGCAGCCGGGGTGGGGCGTATGGAGGGGGGGCGAGTCCTCGGGGGGGGGGGGCGGCTTCCATGGGGCGTTCACAGGTGTCTCTGCTGATAGGTGACGACCAGGGCCCGTGTATCGTGAAGCTGAGGCGCAGGATCCACCCCGGCTGTGCCCAGGTGCTCCGGGCCCTGGGGTTCCTTTGAAGGAAGGTCATAAGCCTTGTGACCGCGGAGGGGATCGTTTAGCCCTTAGCCGAAGCAGTGGTGTGTGCCTGAGTCTGCAGGCAGCCTGAAATGGTACCTCTGAGATGTGTGTGATCCGCCCTGTGATCAACGGTTGAAACTTAAAGATAACTGCTTAAAGGGAACCGTTGTTAACTTTTTTTGTCTCTAATTGTGTTAACAGAAACATTCAGTTAATGGGGCAACTGGTTGCTGGGGTATGGAAGTTGAAGCTTCCCCCTAATTTTAAAAGTCCCCTCTGCCTGTATCTACACATGGAGAAGGAAGAGTGCCACCCCAGCTACTTAAATGCTCAACTGCTATCAACTGCCAAAACCTCCAGATTTTCCCCATACAACTTCTAATATGCAACTGTAGTTTCTGCACTAGTTTTAGTATGTTGATACATTAAACATTTGTCAGTAGTGTAAAATCAAAACTTAAAAAAAGAAAAAATGCTCAATGCTCTTAATCTTCATATTTAATGGTCACACATCTTTAATTTATATCTTGGTTTAAGTTGCTGCAGAATTGTTAAGTTTATAAGTTTATAAGTTAAGTTTATAAGTTTAAGTGCTGTTAAGTTTATATCTTGGTTTAAGTTGCTGCAGAATTGTTAGTCTTCCACAACAAAGGACTACAACATGGACTCCTTTTCTGCCTTAAAATACATAGAATTCTGCTTACAATTATACCTTAAGCCTCTTATGTTTTAAGGAGATATAACTGAAGTGGATTGAAAAATAAAAAATCGTCCATCTCCCTTCAGAAATTCTGTAGGTGTGAAAGTTAAATCCCTGTGGATTTCTATTGCCTGTACAAAAATGTGTCTTCTACATGTGGTGTGCTGTTCATGAGAGAAATGGAATCCTGTCTGGTCCCGGTATAACAGATTGTTCCATGAATTGTGAGCTTTAATTTAGCTTCTTAACGTTTGTAGTTATTATGCAAGTTATAACATCAGGCCCTGATCATTCATTTCTTGAACACCCAAGACTCCCCATGAGTTAACTGGATCCATGACTTCTGTCTGCACTACAAAAATGGATGCAACCTTTGATAGAAGCTCTGGGGTTGTGCAAAGAAAGGTGCAGAAGCCTTTAATAGTTAAATTTATGGCATTATCTTTTACTGGGTCCTGTTTAGTCTCATAATATAGGCCTTCTGTCTGTCTCAGGCATTTCTAGAGGCTCCTATCTCTATGGTGTCTAACTGCTAAATTTGTTTCAAGTGTCAGAATTTTATCACTTCTGGTAAATCAGGAGTGCTGCATGGCTCCGGGAGGCTTGGGGAAAAGGAAATCAGGAAAGTGAAGATACACAGTACAGACTCTAGGCTCAGTCGTAAGTGCACCCATGAGGACAGACCTCTGTGCCAATGTGTGTGGAGACCCACTGAAATCAATTTACCAGTGTAGATGTAAGTTCAGGGCTTATGTCTGCCCAGTTTCTCTTCAAATCTTGTCCCTTTTCAATTGTACTGTCGAATTGCAACAGTTTTGTGACCATGAGAATTGCAGTCAGGAGCAGAAGACACTAATTAATGTCTGATTACTAATGAAAATGAACTGTTTCCAGAGCTGTCTATTTCAGGTTCTCTCTTTAGAAGATGTGTTAGTAGATGTGGTATTTTAACCTTTAAACCAAAAGCTTGTTAATGATTTTATCATTTTCAATTGATTTCACAGATAATGCATTTTACCTGGCATCCAAAGATCTGTTTCTTTGGGCTTGAATCTGATTAAGGCCCTTTCTTTTGAGCCAGCATTTGAAAGCTATTTATAAATCAATCACAAAAATGAACAATAAAGTGAGTTATTTGATAAGGACAATCAGGCATTTGCATGTATGTGGTTCTAAACTGGGTCCTGGCTTTAGAACTGCAATGAGGACATACACATTAGGGATCAGTAGACATAAGAGTGCCATACAAAGTGTGAACCTGAGAAGCTTCCTGTTAAATGTTCCTCCTCGCCGGCCTGAATCATCTCTCCGATTGCTGTCTCAGGGGATGCCTGTTTATGGTAAAGGAGATGCCACTGTACAAGAACAGAATGCTACAGAGACTCGGTTAGATGGACACGTGCAAAGTTCATCTAGTGCCTTGGACCCTCTAGAAAAAGATAGAAGTGTTGTTGAAGTGAATCCGGTAATGAAGAGCAAAAGGACTCCATCACAGCAATTCTTTGATGACCTTCAGAAATGCACATCTCCCTGTGATGTATTAGACCTAGTTTCAAAGTCTGCTGTTTCTGGGAAGTATTGTAGTAACTGTTTTACTACTATGTGGATGCTCACCAAAAAACTGTCCGAAGACCAGCAGCGTTATGAGAAACAACTGATGGTCGAGCATCCTGCATATGTGCAGCTATGTCAGCGTCTGATGCAAGCGTCTAGGAGCATGTGGTACGATGACTTGGTATACAGTCTACATGCTGTACTGAAGCTAGGGATACCTCAGGACACTCTACTGGTGCAAACTTTGTTAAGGGTCTGTCAGGTAACTATTGGAATCCTTTAAAGATTGGAATAAAATTCCAGCCCCAGTTCTTACAGGTTGAAGGGGCTGCAGCCCCAGACGGTCTCCACGTGAATGCATGTGGTTTGAGTTCTGCCCATGCTTTCTTTTCATTCCTTTACATGCACTACACCATATGGAGAGAGAAGAGAGAGGGCTCATAGAATACTTGTGCTTCAGGGCAGGCCAAAACTTTAGATCTGCTTGAGACTTAGAAAAACACTTTTTTGCCTCCAGCCTCACTTCCCCCTCTCCTTTCTCCTCACATGATATGAGGCAGGTTTGAGAGTGAACAGTCATGAGGAACGGCATTCTTTATATTTTGATTTGAGGGCAGAGGCCAGTGTCATCCTTAACTCCCAGTTGCTTTACCCGCTGCCTCTGGGAACTTTCTTTGGTCTACCCACTATTGGCTGTATTATGCTCCCCTTGTCTTGAGGATGTTACCAGGACCTTCCCTAGGTGCTGGTGCAGCCAGGAACTTCCTTTGAACATCAAGAATCAGAGAGGTAGCCGTGTTAGTCTGGAATAGCAGAGGTAACAGAGTCCTGTGGCACCTTAAAGACTAACTAAAGTATTGAAGCATAAGCTTTCGTGGGCTAATACCCACTTCATCGGATGCAAGTAGTGGAAGTGTCCAGGGGCAGGTATAGATAAGTAGTCAAGAACCAGGTAGGAGGTAACAAGGTTAGTCCAATCAGCCTGAACCAGCTTGTTATCTCAAATCGGAGGAATACCTCACCCTCCCTGATTTGAGATAACCTGGTTCAGGCTGATTGGACTAACCGTATTACCTCCTACCTGGTTCTTGACTACTTATCTATACCGGCCCCTGGACACTTCCACTGCTTGCATCCGACGAAGTGGGTATTAGCCCACGAAAGCTTATGCTTCAATACTTTAGTTAGTCTTTAAGGAGCCATAGGACTCTTTGTTACCTTTGAACATCATATGACTATTTCATGCTGTGCTAAGTGAGGGTTTCTCCATTTCTGGACTTGCTGCTGCATTGAGAGTTTCCTTCTTGACTCTCTTCAGAGCACCCCATCAACTACTTCCCTCACCACTGTGTGCAACTTTTCCTTGTTCTTCCCTTTCCATTCCCGTAAGTCAGTCTGTCACCATCCCTACCTCCTCCTCCTAACTCTGCACTTAGCCAACCCATCCTACTTTGTAGAGTTGTATGGGTTTTAATAAAGTAGCATGCAACTTTCAGAGGGAAAGAGAGCAGTGACTTATTACATGGAGGGGGCGGGTCCCCACCAAGTGTACCCACATTTGGGCCCCAGTTGTGCTGAATCTGCACATCAAAACTCTGCTAAATGTTTACAAAACACTTTAGAGAGGAAATCTTGAACATGACTGGTACCACGTTTTCCAGCTTGTATCCATACTATGCATAGTACATTACACAAGTTCTTCCTTTTGTCCTTTATTTCATTTTTCTTTTTGGCCTGATTTCTCATTTTCTCAGGGTAAATTGGGAGTTAACTCCACAAGTCAGTAGAATTATACCAATGTGTAGGTCAAAGTAGAATCAGACTCATTGAGTTGACCTTTTTCTTTGTCTGGGCGGGGGAGGTGATGAGGGTAAGATAGTGGTAAAAATTGAGCATTCTAGCACTTAGTCTTAAGAATGTTCTAACATTGTGAAAATATATCTTTAATAGGAGCGCCTCAATGAATTTGATGACCGATGTGTCTCTGTTTTGTCAACCACCTTGGCAACCATGGAAAAAAACAGAAATGTGGATGCTCTTCAAGCTGGCTTACAGTGAGAACAATTTAATTTTTTTTATGGTTTCCTTACTTACAAATCTTGTCATGTGACCATTTATTTCTGTTGGAGGAAAATAAATATGACATGAAAGGAGAGTGACCATCTTTACTCTTTTGCCCAAAATACACTTTGATATTTTCTGGTTTACATTTTTATCATTTTCTTGAGGATTATTTAATTACATTAAATAACATTGTATTAGAACATTTTAGTAGTCACTGCAGTGTGCTCATATCTAAAATATGGTAGAAATGTCCAAAACAGGAAGACACTTGAACCTTTAAGTAACTTTACACGGTCTTAGACAATCAGGGGGACTCTGTAGTGACCACAGCTGTAATCCTACATTTAACTCTGTTTGACAGCTCTGTGCAGGGTCCACGCCGAGAAGCTCATTGCAGGATTGGAGCCCAAGTCATTACCTCAGATAGTAGCTAAAACAAATAGCTCTCTTTGTCACCATTGTTGGCATTCTTAGCAGGAAGGGTAGAGATAGGCTAGAACACTGGACCAGGCACAAGAGACCTGGTGTCTGCCACAGACCTGCTCGGTGAACTTGGGAAAGTCACTTCACCTCTCTGTACCTTACTTTCCTCATTTGTAAAGTGAGGATAAAATTGCCCTCCTTTGTATAGTGCTTTGAGACCTATGAGTGAAAAGCCCTATGTTTCCACTATTCCAGGTGGTGGTATTCTTGATTTCAATAGGAAAAACCGTTGAGTTGGAATTCCATTTTAGCTTCTATTCCTCCTGTATTCAAATGTAGGCCCAGGAGAAGCATTACATCTAATCTTGTTTCAGAATAACTTTGTTTGTGGGTGGTGGTTTTATACTCAGACTGTCTGTCTAGAAAGCCCCATCTGCTCACCCCTTCAGAGACCTGGTGTTCCTGAGCTTCTAACAGAACATATTAGTGGATTTGTATTGTATGTATCAATTCTATTTCAGCTCCATCTACAAGAGGATGGGCATGTTGGTTAAATAATAACAGCATATTCTGTTAGAAGTTCAGGTGCACACTTCTGGGAGTTTGGGGGAAAGTAGGTTATCCCTCTCCATTTTTCATTTAGACTCCAACTTGATTAATCAAACTTCTACCTATTCACAGGGATATGTCAATCTCTGGATCAATTTCTGAGCCTTCCACTGCCATACAGACACTGAAATTTGATTTTAAAAAAATACTAGTTTAAAGAGTTGGGCTTTTTGGGTCTCATTAGCCATTTTGTTTCCTACTGAGCCAAAATGGCAACCACAGATACACCAGCTCAGAGTCCTCCTCTGTGTGATGCTTTGGCTTCTGTGTTAAGATCCTTTTCTTCTCCTGCAGACCATAGTATCACTTGTTCTCCTTTCCATCTGCTCCACTTTGCTGTGTCCTGTACGAGGCTCTTCTGAATTTCACTCGTCACTGGGGGCTTGTCTC
The DNA here is from genome assembly GCA_032164245.1 of Sternotherus odoratus. Taxonomy (NCBI): domain Eukaryota; kingdom Metazoa; phylum Chordata; order Testudines; family Kinosternidae; genus Sternotherus; species Sternotherus odoratus. The sequence goes on along the minus strand of JAVMKO010000011.1, from coordinate 12,931,831 downwards.
CACAGAGAAATTGCATGGGGATATGTTACATCAGTTTAGTTAAACTGATACCTCTATTTCCCTGCAGTATGTTCACTCTATTGTGCTTCCATTGATTGTGTTGCAGCACTGTGTCCACACAGCAGCATTCTGCATCAGTGTAAGCATGGTGTAGTGCGGGTGGGCATTCCAGGTTCCTCTGCACTGCGTGGGTAGTGGAGTTTAGAAAGGTTGCTGGGCAGATCACAGCACATAGTGAGGAGAAGTCCTGCTGCTGTCTCTCACCAGTGTAGTATTTTCAGTGTCTGCTATTAAGTCAGTTTAACTACGTCAGTGTAGAGCTACACCAGTTTAATTAAAAAGAAAAGGGGGTGGGGGTAGAAGAGGAGTGAGGAGCTACACAGTTTAACTCAGGATTCATCCATGGGAGACAGATGTGTGCCTGCTCCCACCAAAATAAGCAGAGCCTTATGAGTGCAACTTGTGTGTGTAGGCCTCCTTAAACCAACTCCATTTCTTTCCTTATCAGGTTACTGATGGAGCAGCGAATTCCAAAGATCAGTAACATTTTTATGTTGCAAAGCATGATGAAATGCATTGGGAAAGATGCCCCATTCTCTCTCAAAAGGAAATTTGAGGTAAAAGATTAAAATAATTGGTGAGGCCTACTATTATTCCTGCTTAGTGACTGCTCCTATGGTGCTATTTATTAGTTGTTTATGGTACCACCTGTTATACACTAAGTTTCCAGACATTGAAAATGAATGGTAACTTCCTGAAGTTGCTCATCATCCAGGGACACGTAAGCAAGTAAACAGTGGTTTGAGGGAGAGGAAACAACATTTTTTTTTTAAAGACTATACATGTTAATTAAGTTTGCTGTTGCCTGCCCAACAGAGGTATGTCTGCAGGAGGGACTTGAATAAGTAGAGGGTGCAAAGGTTAAACCATGCACAGGGATAGAAAGTGTGAAGGTGTTTTATGTAAGAAATCAGCATCTTCTATTTTATGCTACAATCTATGAGATTCATTGTAACAGGGCCTTTTATGTAATGAATCATGCTATTGAGAGGCAAGTAACTACATCTACCCAAGTCCCAATAGAATGGGAGTCTTAAAATGTTTTCTGAATCCAGTGAAAGGAGCTGGGGTTGATATAGTATTTTTAAACATTGTTTTGACTTTTTTTTTTCTATTATTAATGCATTTTTTTCATTGTCCTTTATATGTCTTTGAGAATGTACTGGGTGAAACTATATTTTAAGAGCTGGTGAAACTGAAATTAATGGGCCTGATTTTTGTTGTTGGTTGCATCAGTGTACTCTAACCATGCAAACTTAGTCACCCCTGATTTACTGTGGTTTAAGTGACATCAGAAGTGGGCCCACTAACTTTAGCTTCACCAGTTTTTTAAATCGTGTTTAATTTAGTGTATGTACAACTGTCAAAGGTGCATCACAAAGGGCATAGAAAATAGTGAGTCATTTACTAAGGATATAGAATAACTTAGAGCTCTTGCACATGGCAAAGACTGGCTGTCATCCTGACTGCAGTATTGGTAACTATGCCATCTATGTTAAATAGCAATCAACCATTCTTTCAAGCACTGATGGGAAAACTATATACATAGTAACCAGGAATATGTATTAAGATCCTTTTGTAGTGATTTTATTCAAGAAAGAAACGAGAGCACCTGAGAACTTTTTAAGGACTGCTCACACTAAACATAAGGTTAGCTGCAGTTGTTCCTATAAGAAAAGCAATTGGAAGGAGTTATTTTAAGGTCCTTCCACTGCTTCCAACCCTTCCTTCATGCAAATCTGGTGAGGTTACTGGATTGGAGTAGTTTTGAACTTCCCAACTCACTTCATCCTTCGGCAGAGATAATTTGGACTGCCAATGCCAAGAATGATGAGTCTAATAAAATTGAATTCATTTTAGAATAGAGTTTTGAAAGAGCTGGACTGCTTGACTCTTCTGAATGCTCAACACATGTTTAGTGCTCTGGCTGCAATGAATCACTACTCCATGCCAATCCTGGATGCCTGCAGTAAGAAAATCATTGGTGAGTTCAAGTGAATTTGTAAACTTCCCCTCTCCTTTACTCTGACTTTCCCTAATGAAAATGTCTTATTCCAATTTCCTTTTAAGCTCAACAACCATGTTCGTTTTGTAGTCTAACAATGCAGATCCATCAGACAAAATGCAGTACAAAAATTTTTGGAGGACTGATGGATGATCAAAGGAAGTAATTCTTATGGTCTCTGCCCTCATTAATACCATGAAATATCATCTCAGTGGATTATAATGGCACTCTTCATAGCTCTGAAATTAAAATTCTGTTAGCATTTTCCCTATTTATAGAATTTGGGGGGGAAGAAAACTAAAGGTCCCAAGAAAAATTAGTGGTTTCAGATATGCATTTAAAACTTTCTGAACTGGAAATTTGCATATCATAGTATGAATTGACAACTCTGTGTTTAGGGAGTAAGCAAAAGGGTACATGTTAACTGATTAAATTGATTTTATTATTGAGTTCTGCTTAATAAATGAAGGCCTAATTGAGCCCAAGGAACTTAAAATGAAGGTTAATACTCTGACCTTTACTCAGATCCTTGCAATAAGTATTGTAGACATAATTGATCAATATGTATCGAGATATGCTCCTGCATCCAAAACTATGGTAAAAGAACATTAATGTTGCAAAGTCAAGCCCTCAAAAGGTAGGAAATGTCAAAATTCAGGTTGCGTGTACAGCCTTAATTTGGTCTCCTTGTACATACACCTTATGGTACATTCTTTAATTATATGGCAACAAACTGTTTTCTCCCATGGGAACCCCTGCTTCACTAATGTACAAGATGGATGGTATTCATAGTATGAAGCTATTGAATACTTTGTATCCTCATTGTTTAGTGTATAGGTCTTATTTACTGCACGTGATTCAAATCCTGCTCTGAAGACAGAATTATAAATTTCCCAATTTGCTTCTCTGAGGTATTTATCACTCTAATAGATGAGTGCTTCACAAATATGGATTTATTTTCATGCTACTGAAGAGTGAGGTGGTGGTATCTGGATTTTAAATATGTGGAACTGAAGTGCACAGATATTAAAGTCAGAAGTGTCCACTAATTTAGAGGGCCCAATCTGAAATGCATTGGACCTGAATTTTTTCAGAGCACTTCGCATTATTTGACACTTTATATGTTTGAAGCACAGCTCCTCTTGATTTAACTTGCAGCTGCGAGTGCTCAGAAGTTCTGCAAATTGGATTCCAGGGTCTCAACTTGGGCACCCAGAAAATGAGGTACACGTTGAGTTAAGCAATTTTCCCAGCATTACATAGGATCAAAGGATAGAAAAAACAGCTAGGCAAGGATAGAATCCAGGATGACATTCAAGTAGTCGTAACCATGAGACCATCTTTTCTGTTTCTGCAGTCATCTGTCTCATTCATATACACCTTCCAATTACTGCAGCAAATGAAGCTGAGGGTCCCAGACAGCAGCCTCATTCGTTATGCAACCCTGATGATCCCAGATCACATCCATCCCATGCACTGAATGAGGCCCAGGTCTTGTGGAAAAATTAGAATGTGATCATGAAATTACTGACTATATTGTAATGCATATACACTAGGGGAACTGAATTAAGGTTACACAGGAAGCCTTAATTCTTGCATTTACTAACTTTTGAGTGTTCGAGTCTGCAACTTTGCTACTTTTTCTTTTAATACAAATTGTTTTGGGGTTTGTGTGGGTGTTCATCTGTATGTATAATTTCCTAGGGTTTTAAAAGCAAACTAAAACAAACATTCCCTCCTGTGGGATCATACATACACCCACATAACGGTCATCAACAGGACTGGAACCGTTAGACAAGTGGTTTTCAACCTGTGGTCCACACACCTCTGAGGGTCCACAGACTATGTCTAAGATTTCCAAAAAGGGGTCCGCATGTCCATTTAAAAAAAAAATGTAATAGGTCCACAAATGAAAAAAAGATTGAAAACCACTGCTTTAGATCCAGCTCATACACCTCTGCCTCTACATCTAAGGGAGTAACTTATAGCAATAATAGTTGGTGATCCTCAATATGGGCCAGCACTAGATGGGAATATGAGACGTTGCTGTCTACAAATAGCTGTGAAACCCATAGGCAGAGGAATAGTAAGACTCAGGGTGTTTGGGTTCCATTCCAGGCTCTGGAGGGGAATGTTCTTTGGTGGGCACAGACTTTTTTGCCCATTCCTCTCAAACTTCGTCCTTTCTGCCCTGTCCCAGCATTGTCTCCCCTCAGCTCCTTCCCCCCTCAGCTCCTTGTCCCAGTCTTGTTCTCCTCACCAAACCAATCTGTCTCCACTCCTCAGGGTTCTCATTCCTAGTTCCAGTCTCCTTGACCAATTAGTCCCAACATCGACCTCTATGCTCCTAGTCGAAGGCACAGTCTGTATCCCCAAACTTTTCATCCTGGTCTCCTTGGCCCAGCCAGTCCCAGTCTCTTCCATGGCTCCCTGTCTGATTTTTCACAGCACCTCCCGCTGGCCGCTGGTCCCTGGCATATCCTACAACGTGCAGCTCACAGTCACTGTTCTTTTTTTTTTTTTTTTTTTTTGTTCCTCTGTTACAGAGAACATCCATGGTATTCCATTTTGGCAGCTAATCTATATTCTGAGATCATGCAGCATTCTCCGGTACCGCAATATAGCATTGTATTCAGCAATAGCAAACTATGTGACTTCAGCCATCTACATGTGGGACACTAAACAGGTGAGGTAGTGACCACAGGATTTTTATAGTGACACCACTAGAGCTGCCAGTACTAAGCTGTACTCCGATGCACCCAAACACAATTTATAGAGTTGCTAGTTACAGTACTTCAATTTGTATTCTGAAATGGCTTTAAAATGGGGCATAGATTCCAGTTTTGCTCTACACATAGAGCACCTACACAGTGTTAAAAAATTCAAAAGGCATAAAAAACAATGCAGTTCTTCTCTGGCTTTTCATGAAAGTTTAATAGGAATAATTTGGTAGAAGTTGGTCCGTGACTGAAAAATGTCCATTTCAAACATCTTTCTTGATGTATATCTTTGAAACAACATGGGTGTATTTTTGGCTGTCATTGTTTTATTTGTACTAGTGTAGCACTGACAAGCCCTTGTCATGGACCTGAACCCTTGTGCTCAGCTCTAGACAAATACAGAACCTAAAGACAGTCCTCGCCCCAAAGTGTTTCAATCTAAGTGTGAGACAAGAAACAACAGAGGGATACAGATAGTGGATCAGAGGGAAACAATAAGACAATAAATTATTTAAACAAATATTAAGTGTTTGGGAGTTTGACAGCCCATTCTCCTATTTATTGCAGTAATAAATAATAATAATAAATAATAGTCAAATAATAATGGTAATAAATAAGTCATGCTCATAATAAAATATTACACTTTTCAAAAATATATTTTCATTTTTAAAAAGCTCTCTGGTGCTATGACAACAGACAATTCAGTAAATTTCCACATTGAGGCTCTTATTCTAGTTTTAATTTGTTGTTTTTAGCCTTAAAATGTTTTTCTTCATATACTTTTTGTGTGTGTGTGTTAGATTGTCCTGTTTTTGTCTGCCTTCGAGGGACTTCACTTTCGACCTGTTGAGTTGATGGACATTTTGGCTGAGAAGGTGACAAGTGATCCTGAATCCCTGAGCCTGAAGGGTATTCTAAGTATTCTCCGGGTGTATTCACATCTCAACCATGTTCCCAAGCGCCAAAATCAGGAGTAGGTTCTGGCTTAGAAAGCCTTGTGTTAAATTACATAGTTGTTACGTGGGTGTCTGAACAGGCTCCCAGAACAGTACCTGCTACTTATCTTGGATTCCAGTTGTGAAATAATTCTCAATTAGTCATGTTTTACTAATCTGTGAGAGAAACTTGCTATACCTGTCACTATTATTTAAAAAAAAAAACAGATATACATTTTTTCCAAACAGCAAAGCAATATAATAGAGAATGCACAAGATATAATAGGAAATGAGTGCCCATCATTTAAGTCAGAGGTCAGCAAACTATAGCCCGCGGGACTGTCCTGACCGGCCCTTGAGCTGCTGGACGGAGAGACTAGCCCCAAGCCCCTCCTTTCCACAGTTACGCTGCCACTCAGGCAGCATGGCTTGTGCCCACCTGCCTCCCAGGCTTTCCGATAAACCAGCCCTGCCGCTATAAGCAACATAGTAAGGAAGCAGGCTGTGGGAAGGGGCAGGGGATCCCAGGGGGCAGTCAGGAGATAGAAAGCGGTTGGATAGGGCAGGAGTTTCGGGGTGGTGGTGGTCGGGACAGGGAGCAGGGGGCGGTTGGATAGGCATGGGAGTTCCGGGGGCCTGTCAAGGGGCGGGGGTGTGGATAGGGGTCAGGCAGTCAGAGGACAGGGAGTAGGGGGTGGGGTCCTGCGTGGGGGCAGTCAGGGAACAAGCAGCAGGGAGGGTTAGTTGGGTTGGGTGTTCTCAGGGGGGCAGTCAGGGCAGGAAGTGGGAGGGGACGGATACGGAGTGGTAAAATAGACTGATAAAAGTGGTGAACAGGTTGTCGCTAGCGGTACGCTTAGGTGGACTTGGGTTCTGATTATCCAAGTAAATTGGAATGTCTGGTGTTTTATTTCAAAGGTATTGATTTAAACTTTATCAAGATTTCTTAGAGAAGTCTGAGTTTATTTATAAATTGGTATTTTAAAGATGTCTCTTTATTTCTTTTGAAGATTCCTGGAGTGTCTCAGTGATGCCTTGAATAAGTACCTTACCCGGATTCCTAATGTGGATCTGCTGAAGGCAGTGTATTCATTTTGCATTTTAGAGTATCTGCCCCAGCCTGCACTTCATCAGCTCCTGCAAGAGGACAACCTTAATGAGTTACTACAATCAGGTCCAGCATTAATGTATTTGTGTGTGTTATGCCATTGAATTCAGAGTAGTGTGTAGAGAAGAGTAGAAGTAACTTCAGCACAATCACTCCTCAGGGTGCGGTTGCATTGAAGCTCACAAGCTAAGTGGGGCAGATGAGTTAATATTGGATATGAAATAAAAAAACGGAGTTCTGCAAGTTATGTTACTTAGTGATTCAGGAGACTGTCTTCAGGCTCAGCACTGAACCAATGCCCTCCTCATGGCATTGAGGGTGTGTTGTGCTGTTGGAGATATCATTTTAAAATAAGACACGTCAAAAATGAGGAAGTTTCCTAGGTAACTGTGCGTGTATGTATGTGTAAAAGACAGTAAATGTAAGATTAGTTGTAGAATGTCAAATGTGAACAAATTATGGATTCTTACTTCTGTGACACGCATTCAAGATTTTCCAACAATATTTAAAAACAAACAAACCAAAGTGATGCATGATTTTCAGCTGAATCAAAGTTTAGCTCAAAATACAACTTGTGGGTAGAAGTTGCTTGACTGTTTTGCTTTAGGATGAAGGACCCTAACTGAAATGGTTCAAGGTAGTCGTTCAGCTTCATGTTAATTGTCTACAACTAATCACTTAGTTTGGCACTGAGTCAGGGTGTAAAACGTATAAGTTGCTTGCAGATTCTGTATACAGTAAACCCTCGATTTAACGGGCCTCGATTTAATGGACTTCGGATGCAACGGACAAAATTTCTGAACAAGTCTGATGCATCCGAAATCCATTTCTCGCGGGCTGACTACTGGCTCCCGCCTGCCGCCCGAGTCCAGGCAGCAGGCGGGCTCCCGCCCGGCTCCCGGCGGGCTCCCGGTGGGCTCCCGGCTCCCGCCCGGCTGCAGGCGGGCTCCCGCCCGGGTCCCGGCTGCAGGCGGGCTCCCGCCCGGGTCCCAGCTGCAGGCGGGCTCCCGAATAGTTCAGTACAGCTGAGTGAATAACAGACTCTTCCATTCATTGGCTGAATCAAAGGTGAGGGAGGAATCAGTTTATTCTGAACTGAAATTGATTTGGGGGGGGGGGGGGGGGGTTCCCACTGAAATGAAAAAATTCCATTCAGATCAAAAGAAATGTTTGCATGTTGTTTTCAATTTTTTCCCTCTTTTTTTTTTTTTTGGTCTGAAACTATTTGCTGAATTTGATCCAAATTTGCAAACAGTTTCACTCCCCCCCGAACCAACATTTTATCAGAGAATTTACTGTTCAGCTGAAAAATTTTGCCCAGCTCTATAGCTTAGTATTGTTAAAACACGCTCTCAAAGTGACATCCAAAATGTGAGTTAACGTCTTGTGTTTTATCAATATCCATTAAAGTATTTGGGTTTTTTGTTTGTTTTTAAAGAACAGCCTCCATGTGTGAAAAATGTCTTTCACTTATTAGTAACCCTGCTGTAACAGGGTAACGTGTGAAGCTGTGCACAACAGAGGGGGGAAAAGCAGGTAAATGAATAGATTTCAGACTTTCAACAGTGGATGGGTCCAGTGGTTAGGGTGGTAGTCTAGAGCCTGGGAGTGCTAGGGTTCAACTTTCTGCTCTGTCACAGACTTCCTCAGTGACCTTGGATAAGTCTCTTAGCACCTCCGTGCCTCAGTTCTCCATCTGTACAATGGGAATAATAGTATTGCTCTACCTCACCAAGTGGTTGATTCTACAGTAATGTGTGTCCTGTAAATTGCTTAGATAGCTCTATAGAACAAGAAGGTTTTAAAAATGTCTTGATGACATCTTTTCAAGAAACAGTTAGTTTTAATGTGCCTAATTTGGACTTAATCTACTGCTCAGCAAAGATGAAATCTTGTCCTTACTGCAAACAATAGCTGGTGAAATTGTGGATTTGATGATAAAATCATACAATATAAATGAGTCCACTATAATGCTACCTTTCTATCCTTTTTTCAGATAACCCTTACAAGAAGAAGAACGAAATGATGCTGCACTATGTGAACATGTGTCTGGAACTTGATAGTCCTCCTTCATTCACCAAGCCAGCTACTGTGTTTATAAAGAACCCCTCCTCACCTTTGGTTTCTGATCTCCCTGAGGTTCGGGAGGCTCTGCTGAAACTTTTGGGAGATGAGCATATGTTTCAGCAAAACATCCAATTGCCACATGGTTACAACATTGGTATGGGACCAGTTCATTGTCATGTGCCTTTGAATGTTGATTTATAGTGGTAAAGAAATGGACTGGCAATTATTACACATAATATAAGTGGTTTAAAATATACATTTTTGGTGAGAAGGTCTATTTGACAACTATGCCTTTATGGTTGTATTTTCTATGATATTCACGATAAAATAGTTGGACATTTGACTAAAATATTGTTACTGCTCTGGTTTGTAAAACTGTGTTGGGCTTTTTGTGGTTAAAATCTGGCTTTTGATACAATTAAGCCTATATAAGCCCAATAAGCCATAACTATATTAAACAACACTGACCTTTAAATGCCAACATATTTTTTTAATCTTTGGATTAAAGAAACAATATAAAATGGCAAAATATGAAACTTCAAGGTGATTGTTTTAGCGGTGGAACAGTTTTCCTTTTTCTTTGATTTTAAAAACAGGATATGACCTTAATTGAGAAACCAATTTTAAATGTAGTAAAATTCCATGGTGTCTGGTTTCTTTTGTATTCAGGGTTTATACTTTTATGATTATATCATTTGCAAGCTACTCTCATTACCTGATTCACTTAATACTTCTGGTATTTTTATTCTGAAATTTATCAAACTCAGTGATAAAAGGAACAAGGGAATATGTCTGGAACTGTCTGAGGTTTCATAGCAACCTGGTCAGAATCTTTTTTTCTTTAAATCCTGAATTGGTACACCTATGCATACTGTATCTATGGTTTGTGATAACAAGCACCTTTTCTGACTGTGTCAAAGCAGCAGCTGAATCTATTTGCTGTTCCTTCAAGAGCAACAATATATTGTGCAAACTGTCACACGTGCAAAAATTATAGTTTCTTTTCTATTGACTCCATGAAATATATTGGAACGGTCAAAGCCTCTTTTGGCACTTAATATTTGACTGTTTTGCTTTCAGATTTTGAAATCAAAATGGATGCAGACAGGAAAAAAGCGCATCCAGTAACTGAAGTAGATGATCCTGCTGATGCTCCAGATGTTCAAAGGTACCTTTATTTGGTTACAAGTTTTTTTTTATATGAGGCCTTTTTTATGTGAGGCTCTTCCTGTTGCCTCTCTGGCTCATTGATCTGCAGAGCAAGTAATTCACTGTTTCTATGCTCTCACGGGAGCATAAGAATTGCCATACAGGATCAGACCACGGCCTAGTCCAGTATCCTGTCTCCAGCAGGGGCCAGCACTAGATGCTTCAGAGGCAGGTGCAAGAAACTCCACAGTGGGTAGATGTGGGATAATCTGCCGCCATAAAGGTCTCCTAGGTTATAAGGCCAGAAGTGGGGGATCACTTTGATCATCTAGTCCAGGGATTTCAAACGACCAAGAGGGCCACATGAGAACTAATGAGAACTCCTCCTCTTCCCCGTCCCTATTCCAACCCCTTCCCCAAATCCCCGCCTCCTCTCCCCCTCCTCCCCTGTGCGGGTGGCTTCCTGCTCCCTCCTGGAAACTGCTAAGCTACCAAACAGCTGTTTGGTGGTGGGAACTGCCTGGAGGTAGGTACAGCAATGGGGAGCAGCACGCATCTGTCGCTATAAGATGTGTTTTCCAATCCTTTAATCATTCCCATATCTTTGAACCCTCTCCAATGTATCAATATCATTTTTAAATTGTGGACACTGAAACAGGGCCTCCTCCCCCTAATAATTAGAGCTTGGCATAAATCCTGAAATGTGAGATTTTGATTCCCTTCCAAAAAGTGTTTTGCCCTAACTGCACCTGTGAATATTCTTGTAATCTGTATAAGTGTTGAATCCCTCTGTGACACTTACTAAAGTTGACCTCAACAGGATCCTGTGGCAATGAGTTCATCTAATTATGCACTGAGCAAAAAACTAGATCTCTATTCCGTATTAGAATGGAGAGAACAGTTCAACTCTACACTAAGGAATGTTCTCTATTTTCTTTCAGTAAATGAAGTATGTATAAATCCATTGACCCAATTTCTGGAGCACGTTACAAACTAGGAAGCCTAAATTGTAGCTTTGAGACGAGAACGATACTGCAAATTTTGTATCTCTAACAATAACGTATCCCTTGTTGACAAAATTCAGCAAAAGGCCTGTGCAGCACGTATGTCATATTTTGAGGGCTTAGGTTGAATCTAAGTGATGCGTGGCCTTGCACAGATGAATTTCTATCTGTCTATTGGGGAAAAAGGGAACCGGTTACTCTATACCAATACTGCTTGTCAGGCTACCAAATCGTTAAACGTTTCTGGGCCTTCCAAGCAAGTTAGGGATTTGCACAGCAGATAATAGAAGAAAGAAGGAAATAAATGTTCCATGTGTAAGAACATAGGAACAGCCATACTGGGTCAGATCAATGGTCCATCTATCCCACTATCCTGTCTACCAACAGTAGCCAATGCACCATTCTGAACTTCTCCAGCCCTAGTTGCCAAATGATTTGAGGCCTAAGAATTCAATCTTTGCCATACAAACTGCATGGGCAGACCTCGGCACCTAGATAACACGTTACAGGAGAGAGGGGTTTAAAAGTCCAGAGAAGCAAAAGAATGATTAAATTAGAAGTGGACAAAACTATTAGCAAAAAACAAACACAGCAGTGCTATTCCTTAATATTAAAGGCATTCTCTGAACAGTTAACTGTGAAGAATACTTAGATTGAATCAACATAATGCTGTTTGCCAGCTCCCTAAGGAATTATTACTGTTTTTGACTTTAGAGTGGCTGTTCTCTGTGTTCCTCCATCTGCTTTCTGTTTGGGCACAAGACACCCCCGAGGCAAGCTGGCAATTAATATGAGGCATCTGAAAGCACTGGGCTATCATGTGATACTGGTAAGAAGTCTAAATGCAGGTCTTAACAGTATGGTGACATGTATGATGGGTGAGGAACAGAGTACTGGAAGTAGTGAGCTTAATCTAAAATGACACTCATGGAAAAACTCCTTGATCAGTGATGGTATCTATGGTGTTGGGCAAAGGGACTCCACTATGGTAAACTATGTCCAGGTGGAGTTTGATCCTTTTTTGTCATGAGCTACACTATAATTCACCAAAAGCTGAATTCCAGTACCTAAGAATCTTGCTTGAATTTGATCAGATATTGTTGACTCATTCACCTGTTTTCTTGTGGAATTGCTGATTTGAACCAATCACTTTCTGGAATGCAGGGATTCTCTACATCTGTTTCCCTTCACTAAGTGCATTGGTTCACAAGTCTATGTGACTTTGTTATTTAGCTGCAGAACTAATGCACCATTTCCCTTCCTCTCCTCTCCACTAAGGTCAACTACCAGGAGTTTAAAAATCTGAAGACAGAAGAAGCAATTGAGTGTTTGAAGGGAGAAATCTATTCACCAGATGCTTTTCCTGTTTCTGGTGTGAATTTGCAGGATAATATTTAAAATGGACTGAGAACATCGGATCTCCTGCTTTTTTTCCCCCATCACAGCCATTCTCAAGAAGAGGGAAACAGTTTCATATATTCCTGAAAAATGCCTCAAGACATTGTACCCTGTAGAAAGTTTGTAAATTCAACTATATCTACTGAATTTAGCAATAGAAGCAGTTACTATCAAAACTGTATTTCAGAATACTATAGCTAAGGCTCCTTAAACAACAATTGACTTCGTTTAAAAAAAAAAAAAAAAGTTTCCTGTATCTCAAAAAAATTTTTTATTTATTTATTTTTAAACTACATATCGACTACTCCAGTGGGCCAAACTTCTCTTGTGTTCTTGAGCCGGGGGAGTGTGGCAGTGTTTCAGAGCAGTTGGGACCATGACTGCCCTCACCGTAGTGAGAATGGAATAACATGAGTCAATCTGCCATTATCTTTCAGTAAGAGCTCCAACTAGAAAAGCAGTAAATCATTAAATATTGACTGGAGTGGAAAATCAGAACTCCCAAATCTCTTGACAAGTTTGTAACTCAGAAAATAACTTTCTAGTCTTGTTTTCAGAAGTCTGGGACAGCAAATGATTCCTTATTCTCCATGCTTTTTCTTCAGTCTGAAGCCTTTCCCCCTGTTATAAAGCGCTCTGAGGCTTGTTCTACACTAGAGGGAGGGTTCAACCTAAGGTATGCAATTTTAGCTACGTGAATAACGTAGCTGAAGTCTGCGCATCTTAGGCTGACATACATGCCATCCTCACGGCGGCAGCGGGCTCTCGCATCAACTCCAGCTTGCACCTTTTGGCGAGCTGGAGTTCCGGAGTTGACGAGAGTACCTTTGGCGATCAATTTATCACATCTTGATGAGACGCGATAAATCGATCGCCAGTAGATCAATCACTACCTGCCAGATCGGTGGGTAGTGAAGACATACCCTGAGACTCCTAGGTACAAGATCCTGTCCCTCTTATAAATTGCCTTGTGATGTCTGCTCGTGTTTCAGTATTAGCTCTTCCAAGACTACTTACAGCTATTGCATAATACTTAAGAAGTACTGCGAAGGGATGGGGGGTCATAGTGGACCACAAGCTAAATATGAGTCAACAGTGTATGCTGTTGCAAAAAAAGCACATATCCTTCTGGGGTGTATTCGCAGGAGTGTTGTAAGCAAGACATGAGAAGTAATTCTTCTGCTCTACTCTGTGCTGATTAGGACTCAGCTGGAGTATTGTGTCCAGTTCTGGGCACCACATTTCCGGGAAGATGTGGACAAATTGGGGAGAGTCTAGAGAAGAGCTACAACAATGATTTAAAGGTCTAGAAAACATGACCTATGAGGGAAGATTGAAAAAATTGGGTTTGATTAATCGGGAAAAGAGAAGCCTGAGTGGGGGGCGGGGGAGAGACATGATACGTTTTCAAGTATGTAAAAAAGGTTGTTGCAAGGAGGAATAAGAAAAATTGTTTTTCTTAACCTCTGAGTATCGGGCAAGAAGCAATGGACTTAAATTGCAGCATGGGAGGTTTAGGTTGGACATTGGGAAAAACTTCCTAAGTAACAGGGTGGTTAAGCACTGGAATAAATGCACTGAATGTTGTGGAATCTCCACCACTGGAGATTTTTAAGAACAGGTTAGACAAACACCTGTCAGGGATGGTCTAGATAATATTTAGTCCTTCCACGAGTGCAGGGGTCTGGACTGGATGACCTCTTGAGGTTCCTTCCAATTCTATGATGCAACACAACGTCCACTGGCTCACTGCTTAGTAGAGGATAAACCAAAATAATGGTGGTATTACCTACTGATGTAAATGTGAAGTTCAAAGAATGCTCTAAGTTAAAGGAGTGGAAGAAGCAGACACAGATCTTCCATCCTGCTCTTGGGAATATTCATTAGTACTTGCCTTCAAGAGTTAGTCAATGAAAGCTTAACAAAAAAAATTCAAATGTACTTTTGAAGTGCAATTTTGAATAGGGGCAGTATGGACATTTACTTAGTAACAGCATTGAAACATGTCTTATGAATATGGTGCCTATTTCTGTGTTATGGTCAGTCCTGTGATAACAATATGTTCAACCAGAACTAGTAAATATATGGCAGAGCCTTTGACAGTAACCTTATTTCACCAAATGGCGGTGCTCTTGCCTCACAGAATGGTGAGCTGTAAACTGCTCACTTCTTTGTCTCTGTTTTCGGCTGAGGATGCAGTGATGTGGTAAAAGGATTAAGGTGAAAAGAAGAAACGAGGCATTATTTTAATTTGCTTCCCTACCGTTCACAGAGTAGGTCAGCTGAATATGATGTATGTTTGTGGAGGGAACTTGCTAGTAAAGTTCCCTCCACATGCCTTATGACTGGTAACATGCCACAAGAAGAGCTGTCCTTGCTGTTTTTCAGACTGGCTGAAACCCTGCCTGCAAACCTGCCTACGTCTGGGAGGGGCAACTACAGGGAAGGTAACAGGTGGGATGCAACCCAGATGCTGGAGTTTTCCATGTGGGCTTTGGGGGTTGCAGGGCTGTACAGCTCTGGAGCCTGGGCTTGGCATGTCCCAGTTCTTCCTCCCCTGGCTGCAGCCCCGCAAACCTTCCTGGGCTGCAGAGAGGGGAGACGCATCAAAAAGCTGTCAATGAGTAGCATGCTTATTGCCAATATCCAAATCCTATTCACATTAAACTCAGTGGCGCGGGATTAAAAAATGGTGCTACCCACTGGAAGTTGATAATATCAGGATTCCTATTAAGTTGCACCTATTGTATTTGTCTCCTAGAATTTCCCTCTACCTTGAGTGGTGATTGTGCCATGGCATCTAAAATGCCACAAGATTTTCAGGTGTCAATCTGCGAAGGCCAGGTTCTATGTTTAGGCATGATTCATGGGCCAGAATGTATATTTAAGATAACATGCTTCCACGCATGTCAATGGAAAATTTTTACAAAGATTAAGTATAGAATTTGACAGTAACTCAACTTTAGTTACTATTCTTTATTAAGTACATTTTCACATTTGGTGTCACTCAGTGGGAAAGTGTGTCCACTCACTTTTCCCTTTCACCTTCATTTCTATTTCCCTCTTCTTTTTTTATTCACTCCTTTCTTCCCTCTGCATTTCTTTCCTCACAGTAATTCCTAATTTCTCAGCCCCTTGGGCTTTTCTCCCACCCATTCCATCCATTAAAGTGATCAGCAATGAAGAAAGTGAATGTTAACCTTAAATCTAAAGTTAATGTTGACCCTATTACTCTCCAGTGAAATTAATAGGGGACAGAGGAGTTCACACCTCTCTGAGCCATTGATTTAGGCTGGCTGCAGACTCAGGAAGGCAGCCTTGTGACCATTTACCCTCGGTTTACATTTAGAAGGTTTTCTTTCTAGTGATAGAAATGAAAGGTGAGATTTTGCAAAGTGAATGTCATGCAGGCTGTGAAGTGACACAGTACTCTCTTCATTGGTACTGTTATAGCAGCTCTGGATTCATCCCACTTGAGATGAAGCTGTAACTTTCTTTTCAAAGAAGAGAGCTTAGAGCTGGCATAGATTTGGCCAGATCCATGCAAAGGGGCAACATGTTTTATTCCCTTGGCCACAAAGAAATCTGACTTGAGGGCCCATGTGACATTCTGTTCCCCCATTATGAATTTGTGAAGTATTAACTAGTGGTTTGCCTCATGGGAAACCTATTGCAAAAGAAGCTAGGGAGCCATTTTAAAATGCAATAGGTATTTCAAATTAAGGATGCCTGTGTGTGGTTTCAGGTAAGGTGAAGGAAGTTTAAACCCACATACCCTAAGGGCTTGGCTACACTTGCAAGCTAGAGCACATTAAAGCAGTCCTGGGTGCCCTAACTCCTGAGGTGTCCCCTCTGGCAAGGGACATAGAGCACCTGGACTCTGCAGCTGGAGCAGTCCTGGTAATCCACCTCCATGAGAAGTATAAAGTTTCAGCGGGGATGCAGCAAGCACCCGAGTGTCAGTGTGGACGAGGTCTTTGGCTTCCGGAAATGTCCCATAATCCCCTGAAGTCAAGTGGCCACTCATCTCATTGTTTTTAAATTGTCTCCAGGCATGCGGATATCCCCTTTCAAAGCTCCGTTTCTGACAGCCGGCATGCTTATCTGCTCCAGGACTCCGCTGCGGTTGTGTGTGGTGGGTGGGGGTTCTCTGCTGTTTTCTGAACTTACAAGACTGCATGAGGACACACTCTCAATCCTGCAGAACACATGGTCTCTCCCCCCACATACACACAACACACCCTGTCACACACTCTCCCCCACTCCCTCGTTTGAAAAGCATGTTGCAGCCACTTGCACACTGGGATAGCTACCACAATCACCATTCTTTGTAGCGTTGCAAGAGCAGCTAATGTGGCGACGTCAGTGCGCTTGCAGCTGGCAGCATAAACACACGGCAGCATTTTCCCTGCTGCAGTCTCCAAAGGCAGGTTTAACTCCTGGTGCACTACATCTGCAAGTCTAGCCAAGTCCTAAAAGTGCTTATGTCTACACTTAAAATGCTACAGCTGCAGTCCTTCAGTGTAGACACTCGCTTCAATGACGGAAGGGGTTCTCCCAGAGTTGTAGTTATTCCACCTCCACTGAAGGAAGAATTCTTGCATTGACCTAACATTGCCTACACTGGGGGTTAGGTTGGCATAGCTACATCTCAGGGCTTAGCTACACTTGCAGATGTAGAGCGCTTTGAGTTAAAGCGGCCTTTGGAGAGCGCAGTAGGGAAAGCGCGCCAGTCTGTCCACACTGACAGCTGCAAGCGCACTTGCGGGGCCACGTTCGCAGCATTGGGAGCGGTGCATTATGGGCAGCTATCCCACAGAGCACCTCTTCCCATTCTGGCGCTGTGGCTTGTGGGAAGGGGGGGCATTCTGGATTCTGTCATTTGCATCCCAGCAATTCCTGTGTTGCCATCCACATTTTGGTGCCATCTTTCAACGGTTTCTGTGTGGCGCACTCAGTCTTCCCTTCCGGTCTGCGGGAATGGAGCCCGAACTGCTGAGGAGCATGCTGACGAGTCTCGCCAGCACGTCCCATGTGGCAGTTGAGTGACTCCTTAAGATCCAAAGTGACAATGAGGAGTCCGACGATGATGTCGAGTCATGTAATGCATACGACCTGAAATTTCTTGTCTCATTCATGGACGTGCTCTCCACCATGGAAAGCTGCTTTGGGGCTCGAGAAACAAGCACTGAATGGCGGGATTACATCATCATGCAAGTCTGGGGTGATGAGCAGTGGCTGCAGAACTTTTGGATGAGAAACGCCACTTGCATGGAACTGCTGAACTCGCCCCCACCCTGCGGTGCAAAGACACGAGATTGAGAGTTGCCCTGCAAGTGGAGAAGCGGATGGCTATTGTAATCTGGAAGCTGGCAACTCCAGACAACTCCCGATTGGTCGCTAACCCCTTTAGAGTGGGGAAAGTCGACCGTTGGAATCATTTTGATGCAAGTTTGCAGGGCCATTAATTGCATCCTGCTCAGAAGAACTGTGACTGGTTAATGTGCATGGCATCGTGGCTGGCTTTGAACAAATGGGTTTCCCTAACTGCGGAGGGGTGATAGATGGGACACACATTCCTATCCTGGCACCAGACCACCTAGGCTCTCAGTACATTAACTGAAAAGGGTATTTCTCCATGGTTCTCCAGGCACTTGTGGATCACTGTGGGCGTTTCATTGACATTAACACAGGCTGGCCCAGAAGGGTGCATGATGCATGTATCTTCCAGAACACTGGCTTATTCAAGAAGCTGCAAGCCGGGACTTTTTTCCCCAGACCAGAGAATCACCGTAGGGGAAGTCAAAATGCCCGTTGTGATCCTTGGAGACCTCGCTTACCCTTTAATGCCATGGCTCATGAAACCCTACACAGGGAGCCTGGACAGCAGCCAGGAACGGTTCAATTACAGGCTGAGCCAGTGCTGAATGACTGTGGAGTGTGCTTTTGGCCGTTTGAAGGACTGCTGGCGCTCTCTTCATGGGAAGCTGGACGTGGCCGAAGATGGCATCCCCATGATTATGTCCCTTTTCCAATTCAAATATAGCTTCTTTTTTTTTATTTTTAGATGGGGCAACCAGAACTGTACCCTCCATAATATTTGTGAAGGGAAGGGTGAAAGCTTCACTCAGGCATGGGCCTCAGAGGTTCAATGTCTGGAGGCTGAATTTGCATAGCCAGAGGGCAGGGCTATTAAAGGGGCCCAGTGTGGAGCTGCAAGGATTAGGGATGACTTAAGGGAGCAATGTGAGGCTAAAGCTTTTCAACCCAGGTAACACCCTCAGCACTGTTTCTCCAGCTATTAACAGCAATGAAGGCTTACAAAATCACAGGCTAAAAATTAGCTGTTTCTATTGCACTTAAACCCATAAACGCATACCTACAAATATTTAAAACCTGTCTGGTTAAAGGTTTAAGGGCCTGATTCCAAAACCCACCGAAATCTCCCATTCATTTCAGTGTTGCAGGAATGGGCCCTTATTTAGCTAATCCCTAAAAGCCTCAGTTAAGAACATAAGAACGGTCATACTGGGTTAGACCAAAGGTTCATCTATCCCAGTATCCTGTCTTCCCACAGTGGCCAATGTCAGGTGCCCCAGAAGGAATGAACAGAACAGGTAATCATCAAGTAATCCATCCCCTGTGACTCATTCCTAGTTTTTGGCAAACAGTGGCTAAGGATACCATTCCTGCCCATTCTAATACCAATAATAGACTTATTCCCCATGAATTTATCTAGTTCTTTTTTGAACCCTGTTATAGTCTTGGCCTTCACAACATCCTCTGCCCAGGAGTTCTACAGGTTGACTGTGTTGTGTGAAAAAATATTTTCTTTTGTTTGTTTTAAACCTGCTGCCTATTAATTTCATTTGGTATCCCCCATATCCTCTCTTAGTTGTCTCTTTTCCAAGCTGAAAAGTCCCAGTCTTTTAAATTTCTCCTCATATGGAAGCTGTTCCGTATCCTTAACAATTTTTATTGCTCTTCTGTGTCTCTTTTCCAATTCAAATATAGCTTTTTTTTTTAGATGGGGCAACCAGAACTGCATACAGTATTCAAGGTGTGGATGTATCATGAATTTATATAGTGGCATTATGATATTTTCTATCTTATCTATCTATCCCTTTCCTAATGGTTCCTAATATTATTGGCTTTTTTGACAGCCACTGCACATTGAGCAGCTGTTTTCAGAGAACTATCCATAATGATGCCAAGATCTCTTTCTTGAGCGAGAACAACTAATTGTATGTGTAGTTGGGATTATGTTTTCCAATGTGCATTATTTTGCATATATCAACATTGAATTTCCTCTGCCCTTTTGTTGCTCAGTACCCCATTTTGTGAGATCCCTTTGTGACTCTTTGCAATCAGCTTTGGCCTTAGAAAATTACTCAAGATAGTTATCGTCTGCAAATTTTGCCACTTCACTGTTTACCCCTTTTCCAGATCTTTTACGAATATGTTGAAAAGCACTGGTCCCAAAACAGACCCCTGGTGGACACCACTATTTACGTCTCTCCATTCTGAAAACTGACCATTTATTCCTATTCTTTGTATCCTGTCTTTTTAAACAGTTACTGATCCATGAGACGACCTTCCCTTTTAGCCCATGACTCCTTACTTTAAGAGCCTTTGGTGAGGAACCTTATCAAAGGCTTTCTGAAAGGCCAAGTAGACTAACATCCACCGGATCACTCTTGTCCACGTTTGTTGATCCCCTCAAAGAATTATAATACATTGGTGAGGCATGATTTCCATTTACAAAAAACATGTTGAGACTTCCCCAACAAATCGTGTTCATCTATGTGTCTGATATCGTATAGGATGCTCCTATTAACACACCCCAGAATGATATTCACCTGCAATTGTGTCTTATTTACTCATATTTCATTTGCAACCCACTATAATTCCTAGATCCTTTTTACCGGTACTACTGCTAGTCAGTTGTTCCCCATTTTGTATTTGTGCATTTGATTTTTCCTTCCTACGTGTCGTACTTTGCACTTGCCTATATTAAATTTCATCTTATTGATTTCAGACCAAGTCTCCAAGTTGTCAAGGTCATTTTGCAGTCTAACCCTGCTCTCCTCCAGAGTGCTTACAACTACTCCCAGCTTCATGTCACCCACAAACTTCATAAGTGTACACTCCACTCCACTCTCCAGTTCAGTAGTAAAAATACTGAATTGTACCAGACCTTGGACTAACCCCTGTGGAACCCCATTACATATGTCCTCCCAGTTTGACAGCGAATTGTTGATCAGTACTTTTTGACTATGGTCTTTCAATCAGTTGTGCACCCACCTTATAGTAATTTAATCTAAACTACATTTCCCTAGTTCACTTATGAGAATGTCATGTGGGACAGTGTTTAAAGCCTAAAATCAAGATATTTTGCATCTATAACTCCCTCCCCCCCCCCCTCCAATCCAGTAGGCCAATAATTCTATCAAAGAAGGAACTTAGGTTGTTTGGCATGATTTGTGCTTGACAAACCCATGTTGACTATTACTTATTATACCCTATTATCCTCCAGGAGCTTACAAATTGATTATTTAATAATTTGTTCCAGTATCTTTTCAGGTATTGAAGAAAGGCTGACTGGTCTGTAAATCCCCAGGCCCTTTTTATTGCCCCTTTTAAAGATGGCTACTATGTTTGCCCTTCTACAGTCCTCTGGAATGTCACGTGTCCTCAGTGTGTTCTCAAAGATAACTGCGAACACTTCCGAGATTGCTTCTGCTAGTTTCATAAATTACCTCAGTGTGAATTTCATCAGGCGCGTCATCTTAAATACTTCTAACTCAGTTGTTTTCAAACTAGAGTACTCCAAGGGGTACGTGAGTTCTTGTTAGGGGGTATGCGAGAAAAGCCCTGTAATGACAGACAATGCATTTTATTTAGTAAGATTTGGCAATCTAATCAACATTTAATCTCCTTTCAATTAAAACTGCAGCTACTTTGGTGCATGTTTCCTTTTTGCTGTGGGAAGTTAATGCTAAGGGTATTATATAATAACACTGTTCATTATAAAAGTAATAATTGTATCAGGGACAACACATTCCAGGGCTTGTGCACTGTGTTGCATCATGTTATCCCTTGCAGACCCTTTTTTCTGTTTTCACAGGTATGTTATGAGAGACCTATCTCAGAGAAAGATATGCCATAGACCAGTGTTTCTCAGATGTGGCCACTGTGGCTTCATGCGGCCACCAGGGGCTGTGATTGGGAGGGGTGGGGAGGGCAACATAGCACCCCCTTGCCCTCTCTCCTGGATGCACTGCGGTGTTGGTTGTGGGGGCTGCCAGCAGAGGTTGGACCCTGCTTCCCTTTGAAGTTACCTGGGGCACGACACTATAGGAGTAGAAGGTGAGGAACTCACCAGCTGTCCAGTTGCGATGGGGCTCAGGCTTTGGGCTTCAGCTCGGGGGTAGCAGGCTCTGGCTGTGTGGCGGCAGGGCCCAGGGTCTGGCCAAGTGGCTTCGGGCTCCATCCTCAGGCCCCGTCTTCCAGCTGCAGGACTTTGGGCTCTGACCGCAGGGCTTCAGTCTCCAGCTCTTGTTGCCTTCCCCAGCCCCACACCCCATCTTCCCTGGTCCTCCCCCAGGGCTTAATTTGTCACCAGGCTTGACAGTGCTGAGTAACTGGGCTTTGAAAAGTGATACTTTACATTTGTTAATATCACTTTTCACAACAGACTTACTAACAAGCAATAAATAAATTGCAATGATTTGGATGTGTATAGGTGCATATTTCTTGGATTTTCCTAAAGCTAATTAAGTATTTTAGGAAAAAGGGACAGTGTGGCCACCGGCCAGAGTTGGTGGCCTTACTCTGAGGCCACCAAAAAATTTTGTCCTGAGAATCCCTGCCATAGACTGTTATTTGTAAAGGGATACACCAGGGATAGGCAACCTATGGCACATGTGCCGAATGTGGCAGGCGAGCTGATTTTCAGTGGCACTCACACTGCCCGGGTTCTGGCTAGTGATCTGGGGAGCTCTGCATTTTAATTTAATTTTAATTTTAAAATGAAGCTTCTTAAACATTTTATTTATTTTACATCCATCAATAGTTTAGTTCTATATTATAGACTTATAGAAAGAGACCTAAAAACATTAAAATGTATGACTGGCACGCAAAACCTTAAATGAGAGTGAATAAATGAAGACTCGGCACACCACTTCTGAAAGGTTGCTGACCCCTGGGATACACAGTCTAAAAAGTTTTTGAAAACTACTGATCTAACTTCTCTAAATATTCTTTAACCTGTTTTTTCCCCTATTCTGGCTTGTGTTCCTTCCCCCATGTTGTTAATACTAGTATGTGTTAAGCATCTGACCACAGTTAATCTTTTTATTGATGACTGAAGCAAAATAGGCATAAAAAACTTCATTCTTCTTGATGGCATCAGTTCCTAATATATTTTCATCTTCTTAATATATTTATAAAACCTCCTCTTCTTGCTTTTTCTGTTCATCACTAGGTGCAACTCATTTTGTGCCTTACCGTTTCTGATTTTGTCCCTATTTTCTATTCAAGCATGTGTGCATCTAATCATTTGTGCTAATGGTTAATAAACTATTTTACTGCTTGTAATAAAACCCATAAAAATAAATGTAGCTGGATATCCTAAAATGCAGTGCTGTAAGCTGCTTCCTAGCCATTAAACAGTAGTAATGGCTTATTTGTTGTCTCTTACAGTTTAGCCTGTGGTGGTAATATAATACTTGGCTTACTTAGAGTTTATTTTTTTAAAAACTAGTAAAATGGGCTTTTAATTGAGTAAAACGATCTTTTAAAAAGTTTCTTTAAAAATTGTCTAATTTAAATAAAGTACTTAGAAGCTCCTACCGTCCGTTTTGAGGAAGGAGAGGTGAGAGACCCAGTCTAGTTTCTTGCTGAGGTGAGAGTAGGATTTAAGTCACACTAGTCAGCAGTCTGCTGTATTGATTCCTGTGAGTGATGATTCCACCCCAGATACACATCCTGTGTGCTATACAGCAACAATGCAGGGGCATTTACTGAAGAATGATTCGGTCAGTCTAGATCAGGGGTTCTCAAACTGGGGGTTGAGACCCCTCAGGGTCACAAGGTTATTACATGGGGAGGTCGCGAACTGTCAGCCTCTCTACCCCAAGCTCCGCTTTTCATCCAGCATTTATAATGGTGTTAAATAGATAAAAACTTTTTTCCCCCATTTATACGGGGGTCTCACTCAGAGGCTTGCTGTGTGAAAGGGGACACCAATACAAAAGTTTGAGAACCACTGTTCTAGATGATGACGAGAGAAAAACATGTGATACACACTGAATTCCATGTAGTTCTTGTTTGATTTTCAGTTCAGGTAAAATCAGTGTTAAATTAAGCTGTGGAACCGGGGAAACTCCTGGCATGACAAATGAGTAGAGAATGTTTTACCTAAAGTCCCCAGTGTCCAGAACTCCCGTGCAATTCAGCAGAATCTGGGCACAGAAGGCTTGCAGGATCAAGCCCTCTTTGTGTTATTCTGGTTAATTAATATGTAACTTTCGAGCTGTTTCTAAACAGACTGTATGCAGATCCCAGTGGAAAATAGCTGAGCATACGAATAGTACAAGGTTGAAACAATAACAAGCAGGTTGAATCATTCAAACCCTGAAAATCACTTTGACTCTGGGCCAATAGCTTATCATGAGATGATATCAGGATGGGAAAACTAACAGGCTTAGCAGCCAGCTGGTTGAGTTGGCATATATTGTAATCACAACTGAAGAGCAGGTGGTTCTCGTATTTAAGGAAGTACATGACAGGGAGCCAGGAGATTTGGGTTTTATTCCTAGCTTTGCTGCAGGATACTTCTATGACCTTGGGCAAGCTACTTGCTGTCCTGCTCTCTCTCAATCGTTTTCCTCTTCTTTAAAGCAGTGGCAGCAATATCCGTCTCAAAGGGGTGTTGTGAAGCTAAATTCATTTTGCAAAATTGCTTTGTGAGCTGAAGAAGTAAAGTGCTTAAGAAGTCCAACATATTCTACTGGACGGAAGAAGATGCTAGTATTTCATGGTGCAAATTCTTATTCTTGACTCTCTCTAAAACCAGAGCATCCCATGTCTTATTGTACATAGCACTCAAGATGGGAATAAGTGGATCAAGCTGCCTTCCAGCTGGGCTAGGAAGATAAACAACTGCCAGTGAGAACCAGACTAAAGAACCGACTTCATCAGGCAAGAGGTTTGTTTATGCCCAAGAGGTCAACAGACCTAGTGAAGTTACTTGTTCATCCTGTGATTACTTTTACATCTGTAGATCATTCTGCAAAGATCTTTATTCCAACTTTATTTTTGCTACTCGTAGTCTGATTTAGGCACCTTGCTGAACTGAGGTGCAGCTTTACCAGACTGTTCGCAAATAAAGTACAAGAACACAAAGTCTCCCTCTTTCATAAATAAGTTTTGTGCCAAAGCCCAAACCAGAGTCCATTTTCTATATCCGTTGTAAAGGGCTTTTTATTATTCCTGGTACAGGTGCCCACTGAATTCCACCATTTTTTCCCCATTGACTTCAATGGAATTTGAATCAAAACGATAGTGAGGGACTGTCACTCTGGTATCCTTTTGTTGGACCTACTTCTCTTGGTAAGAAGGACAAGCTTTCAAGCCCCACAGAGCTCTTCTTCTGGGATCGGCATGGCTACCATTACGCTGCCTACCCTACTACTACTATTCTGTTATCCTGTTAGGTAATATGATGACATCTAGCTTGATAAGTCATTGATAGTACAGAAATAATGTCACCAAAGAATAAATATATCCCATTTTAAAAGTAGACACCTCAGCTCTAGGCTGAAATGTACTTTCTGAAAATCTCATGGTTAAATGGTTAGTGTTTTTGTTTTGTTTTTTATTTAAGCACCAGGGAAACAAGATTGCATCAGTTCAGTCTTTTCCCTCTGAACCTGTCTGTCTTGTCCCTAATTTGGCCCCCCTGTCACATGGCCCAGTGTTGCAGATTTGAGGCTTCGCAGGTCTGATACCATGGGGGGAAAGATCTTCAGAGTTATTGTGAAGAAGACCCTGACAACACCAACCCAGTACACAGATGTGGAGAAGAGACATTCCTAGTAAGTTATATTAGCAGAGAACTGGAATATGAAATAAGCAATATTACTGCAGTCTGCGGTATTCATTCTGCTTCCTCTGGAGAGCTGTAAAAGAAAGTGCTACCTACTCTAGAATCTACTCTTCTGATGGTTACAACTCCAGCACTCAGCAAGGAGGTAAGGTACGCATGTTACGTCACCACCAATACAGATTTTGTGGATTGATGTGCTGAGCATTGCAATCAGAACAGTAAAGCTCATGTTCTCTGAGTTCCCTCTCTCCCCCCCACCCCCACCCCCACAAGCATTTCTCTCATAACCAAATACAGGATAACCTTCCTTCAATTGTTCCAAGTTAAAATTGTACATAATATTGCAAACTTTCATGGAGTTTACAGGCAAAATTTTCTTCAGTTTCTGTAGGTTTTGCCACATGATGTTTGTAATGACAAAAATGATGTGCATAAAAATGTCTGTTCCTATGCACTTCTGCTTTGGAGGAAATCATTCCAGTTTTTGGGTGAAGTATGGGGGGGGGGAGGAATGTAGAAGAAAACATAATTTACTTAGTGCAACAAAGAAGGGCAAAACTCTGGGTGGTATTGATTTTGCTAAAGTTTAGGTCACATTTAGGCAACAAAGTTCAGGACTAGAAAGGTTAGGAGGCTGGTAAATTTCAGTTTAGGCCAATGTCTTTGTTTCTAACAGCAATGAGCAGAGGTTGGGGAAAGAAGGGTTGAGCAGATAATTCCATCTTTTTCCAATCTCCAAAGAGGTACCAACTCTGGGAATTTACACATTTCATCATAGAAAATGATAACGCATGATACGCAGTTAATTATTTAACGGTGGTAAATTTCTGCTTAGATCATTTATAAATAGTTTCGTCTTCTCTGCCTGAGTCAGTTTGATCCACAGTTGATACTGGAGTCTAGATAGCTCCGTGCTCTATAGCCCTGTGCTGCTGAGAGTTGGGTTCTTTGCAAAAGCATGAAGTTATCTCTTGGGATCTTCTGCCTCCTCGGAGTCCTGATCCCAGGGAGGATTGGCCTGAGGTTGCAATATGATGGGTGAGTATAAACCCTGGCAGGGAGCTACAGTTTTGGGCAGTACCCTAAGATGCCATAATAAGGGCACAATAGATTACAGTACCTCTGAGACAGTGTGATGAAAGGAACTGTAAATGGGGTGTGTCTGTTACAGACTGTGGAAACACAGGAAGTTACAGTCCTGTACTGGAATTGGAAAATGGGGGTCACCAAATCCAAATACTCAGGTATGGTTAAGACTTGTAGAGAAAATGGAGAGCAAGGAAAAGGGTGAACGAGCTCATTCTAGTCAAATAAGTTACAGACTCAATCGTGAAAGGTTCACAGTGCCTCCTTTTGGATACTCAGTGTGCTCAGCTCCCGTTGGCTAAAATCCAGTTGGTGCAGCATCAAGATCAGGCTTTGTGAGACTAAAATGCTTTTGAGACACTGAACTCCTATTAAAAATCTGTATCAAGAGAAGTGAAAAGAAGAGGACTGGACAATCAGGGAGCCAAAGAATCCCTGTAAAAATAAGGGAATATTAATATAACAATCAGGGAACGAAAATTTTGGAAAAGTCTGAAAATCTGCAAATCTGCAAATACCATTGATCTGAACCTAGAGTATTAAGAGAATTAGGTCATGAAGTTGTTGTACTATCCACAATTATTTTTGAAAAAGTATGAATTGGATATTTTCTCCTCATTCTTTTCTTTTTTTCCCTCTCCCTCAAACTAAAACGGGCATGATTTCCTCCACAGCAGGATTTCCTAGAAGAAGGCAGACATTTTTAATACATGCCATTGGTTGTCTTTACAAAAATGGCATGGCAAAGTCAACAGAAACTGAGAAAAACTTTGCCTGTGAATACCATGAAAGTTTATAACATTCTGAGAAAATGTCACCTGTGACAGCCTCAGAAGTGTTCTCTTGCACTGGGTTGTGAGAGAGGGTGGGTGCTTGTGCAGGCGGGGGAATGAGGGAGCTCTGGGGTGTGGTTTAGCCCATCCACCCATGGAAGAGAATTGGGGTTGACACACTGGCCTGATCTGCTGTAGCTGCAGCCATTAGAAGATGGGATGTGAAAGAGCAAACTGTGGTTCCCTTAAGAGGAAGGGTTGGAGGTTTCAGAACCTCACCTGGGTCGCCTTTGTGAGCAGAGAGAAATAATTGCAAGGGCCTGTAGAGGCGGACGCTAACAGAATGAAATACAGCTTTGAAATGCCATCTCATATCTTGGGTAAAATGTGGGTATACATGTGAGTATAGTTAGAACTTGGCTTAAAATATGAAGGAAAATTTCCTGCAGAGGGCCAGATTGTATCCAATGCGGAATTTGCTCCTGCATGGGACAGAATATAACTGGGAATCCATGGAACTTATTTATTATTAACTATGTTTATTACAGTGATGCCAAAGGTCTAACCAAGAGCTGAGCCATTGCGCTTTAAGCATAATACAAACACAGAGAGCTAGCAAGTCCCCTAATTTCCCCTAGGGAGGAGACAAGATAGCACAGTGGGGAGGTGGAAGTGCCTAAATTAATGCTGCCTCAGAAGCATTTACTTCTAAATGCTAGAGGGCAAATGCTGTACTTTTTTACACCCTTTACAAACACAGAAACTAAAAGGGATTTTCACTCGGTACACATCAGCGTAGAAGCTAATCTCAAATTACCAGAAAATCAGAGACCGATTCATAACAAACCTAAGCAACTGCCCAATCGTCTTCTCATTGCCCTCATTATCCATTATATCCCCCCTTCCTCCCTAGGGGGAATGAGGGAGACCTGTCCTCCCCAAGTGGGGAGTGCAGTTGCAGGATTCTTGCATTCTCACTCCTAAATCCCTTTGAGATCCCCCATTTTATTTGCTGTTCTCATCATTTTCATGTTGAAAATCTAGGTTCTTTTGGGTCCGCGACTGAATCTTCTATTGTTCTGACAAGAACCCAGCAGATTTTAAAAGGTATTTGTGCCTAATACTGCAGATAGGTAGCCAA
This sequence comes from Sternotherus odoratus, assembly GCA_032164245.1. NCBI lineage: Eukaryota > Metazoa > Chordata > Testudines > Kinosternidae > Sternotherus > Sternotherus odoratus. The sequence continues at coordinate 12,903,274 of JAVMKO010000011.1, read as the reverse complement.
TGGGATTTCAAAAGTGCCTAAGCAGGCTAGGCACCTAACTACCATTGAAATCCTATCTGCAGCTTTAGGCACCTAGAGACCTTTGAAAATCTGGCCCTATGTAAATAATAACAGATTGATTTACAGCAGGTTGGGATTTGCTGTGAGTTTGGGATAGGGACGTGATGAGAGCAAAATATCGGGGTCTTCCTCTATAACAAGAATTACACTGATACGATTTGAGACTGGGCCCAGTGCTGGAAAGTGCCACAGTAAGTATAGCCCAGGGATTCCCCAGCTGGCACTGTCAGAGGACTGGGATCTGCTCAGGGGGTGGAACCAATGGGCAGCTTATTTAAATAGGTTCCTGCCTCCTCCATTAGCTGTATAAAACTTCCAGCACAGTAGACACAGACCCTTCTTCCCCTTTTAGAGACTGGCCTATATATCTCCAGGTTCAGAGCCTATTGAATTCAATGGGAAACCTCCCATAGCATTGTGTGCACTCAGCTCCTTGGCGACAGTCCTAGCATCTTGGGGTCTAATTGTTGACAGGAACTGAGCTCCCAGCTAAACTGGGTTTGGGTCTGGCCCCCATCTTTGAATAGAATTATTAAAGCTAGCTCAGCCCTCCCAAGCTGTGTTTTGAGTTGGGAGCAGAATGCTACTTAAATAAAGGAACATTATTTGAAATACCAGGTAAGGATATGTTACTTTATTTAATTTGCCACATACGAACTATAAAAAGTAGAAATTCTGACCAGCCAATCAGAACACCACTTACAATGACACTATTCGTTTAGCATAATGAGGGTGCTTCATTGTGTTTTTATTATTGAAAAACTGTTCTTGATTGGCTGGGTGGAGCGACTTTGCACTTCTATAATTGAGAAACCTAGTCCATAATCATAAATGGGCACAATCATTGTAATATTAGCATACTGTTAAAAATTATCTGCCTCCTCGTTGGCCATTGTAAAAGGTTTTATCAGTAAATAAGAGCCGGCCATCTGGCAGCAATCTGATTGTCTGGCATTTCTTTCATTTGGTGTAATTAAGACATAATGTCAATGGGGACAGAAAAGCATTACAGGATATTGTTTCTTTTCTGATAGACAAAGAGCAAAGCAAGCCCAGGCATTTATGGAAAATAAATTCCCAACTGCAGCTGAGACATTCATTTTCAGACTGGGAGGCATTTATCCTATATCTACAAGGTTCTGTTGCATCGACATTTACTGTGGTTATATCAAATAGTTAGCAATGCTGCAAGTGTTCTCATTTTTGCCTAATGGACAAAAATGCAACAGCGTGACACTTTTCCCTGGCATGGGTAATAAACAGCTAATTCCAATTGTCGGAGAAAATGGACCTGTTTTGTGTTTCAGCTAATCAGCAAGCATCATATTTTTAAAAGATCAGGGATTTTTAAACGTTTCCTATATTTTTTCCAGTGGCTAACGGGAGAGTTAGCTAATTCTATTTGCATGTATATTGAGCTGATATGGTACATTTGCGAATGGGAGTGCAAATGTCCAATTAGCAATTATTGCTCATGCAATGAGCTTACATTATATTGGTGATCATTAATGATTTGCTACACAAAGCTCTTGTGATAAGTTTCCATTATAGTAAATTTTTGCATTTAAATTCTTTCCTAACCATACATGTACTATAAGAACTTGATCCAAAGCCCACTGAAATGAGGGGAGAGCATTGTGAACCAGTGATTGCTAAGAAATAGAAATATTTCTGGTACCGCTGTGATTTCATAACAGTGGCAACAGCTCTCTTCTAAAGATACTAACTCACCTTTGGATATCTAATGCAATGTAATCATGAACATCCACTACCAGTGATGATGGCACATTCTTGCATTACAACCTTTCATTTATTGCTTTTAAAAACTCTTATACAATTTGAAATTCCACATCTGCTTGCTACAGGGCTACAAAGCTGAGCTGCATTAATACTCCAGAAAAAAATATTTAGGAAGATTTGTTTTAATAGAAACCACATATTATTTGCTTCAACTGTATTTGTAGCCTTTTTTATTTGTTCTCTGTAAGCCTTTAATATTTTTTTTTTCAGATAAACATTTTCAGAAGGTGAAAGTCTCAGGAATACTCGGCAAATACATCTCCAGACAGGAAGTTTTCATCCAGCCGTCTTGAAATCACAGTGATTTCTTTAAATTAGATATTCTTGTTCATAAGTTTCAATCCAATCAGGGAGCAGGAGCACTACTATGTAATTTAGGTGGCCTGTCATAGGCCACAAATAATGAATAGTCAAACATACAGCATGTAATTTGTGAAATCTTATTGGCTAAAAAAAGGTTTGCATAAAATTTTCGCTAAGCAATTTTGAATAATTAATAAATATGCAAAACACGAAGGCTATTTGTGGATGATTCATGAACAGAAAAAGGTCAAAGTTGATGAAATAACTCACGGTATATCATTAGGCCCAAGTCCTGCACATACGTAAGCACATGCACAGGTTTAATCATGTGAGCAAGGTCATTGGCTTCAAAGAGGTTGATATGATGAAATAAAATTGCTCATGTGCTTAAGCATCTGAAAGATCAGGGCACTGGCAAATAAGTAAAGGTAATGTAGGGTCCTACCAAGGTACCCAGAGAACTTGATCCTACGTATATCTAAAGTATTCCATTAATTCATCATATTCTCCGTGAAATAGGACTCAGTTACATGAGCTAACTCCCTTTTGCATAACAAAACAACTCTTTAGACCTAGGGGAAAGGTGGAAAATTTCAACAGATGCTCAGCTGATTTTTTTTACTCTTAATTTCCAGAGACCAAGTTCTGCGAGTCTTGCCACAAACATCTGAGCACGTAAAGCAACTTCAGCATCTTTGTGAAACCTTGCTGGTGAGTGACGCTAACAATGTTTACAAGAAACCTGATGTTCTGTGGAACAGATTTGTATCTAACTTTGGATAGAAATGAAGGAAAAAGCAAGGCTGAAAAAGCTTATACCTAAAATCTTTACTAATAAAGGGGTGGATTGAGCCTCGCCCTTGTGTGTTCATAGGAAATTATGAGATTTCCCATCCTCCCATGTGTGGCCTGTGAAACAACTGGCCACAATTGAAGTTCCACATCCAGAAAATCACAGGCTGTATCTCAGATGTATGCTCTGGATAGAGAGTTGATGATTGGGGAGACATGGGCGAAGGGCATTAGCAATGATTGTTTCCTCTTATTCATCCATAGCTAACGTCTTAATTAGATTGTTTAACAATGGAAACAGAAATTTTATTTGTGTTCCCATTCTTCCTCTCCAGCTGGATTTGTGGAAGCCACTGCTGCCTGAAGACATCCAGGCTGGAGAAGAACTGCATGTCAGGGTTCCAGCCTCCAGTTTACAGGAGTTGAAAGGCTGCTTAGATCAGCATTTGATGTCTTATGAGTATGCCCACTATTGCCTGATAGGGATCCTTTTGCGTACTGAATGACTCCATTGGCTTCAATAACCATCCTCCTCCCTATCGTGGACATGGCAAATTTTCCCCAATCCATATCACATACAAAATTTAAAATCCCAGGCCACCAGCTACAATGTTTCACATGAAAATTTCAGTTCTGCAGCCATCCAGTGCTAGGATGGCAAATGATTCCTAGACATATTGAATACAGCCCAGCTGTAGTGACATTCACTAATAAAAGATTCCTTGAAAGAGGATTAAGGTCCATTCTGAAGCTTTGACAAGCAAGACCATTCAACGTTAAAGCTGACATCTGATATCCTCCCTAATGAATTCTCTTTAGTAAGTAATTAATGTTGATGCCCTGTCAACAAGTGGAGAGAGATGGGACAGGGATGCCAGTAGGTAAACTATCTAGCATCTGGGATAGGTGTTTACAGTCTAATTGAAATAATATCATGGCCCAGATTTTCTAAAACTGGACTCTTTTTGCACTCATGATTTGTTCCTCTATTTTGTGGGGTGCACAAAAGGGAGGCCAAGTGGAAGGGCAAACTGAAAAGGTGATTCTCTTTAGAAGTGAAAAACAGAATGATAGTTGATTTCTGTGTACAGATTTTGAGGAGAAGCCCCTCTAAGAAGGTGGGTAGCATACAAGGAAGGTAATATGACAAGTGGAGACATAAATGGCATATTATATTAGGGTCATCAAATATTCAAGCTGCATTAAACTCAGAGATTTCAGTTCACAGGGGCTGTGATGAGCTCCTTTTGTGTCCGTTCATGTGAATTTGCACAGCTTACATTTTACCTTGACACACAGGTGAAAAAGCTCAAATTTAAACTAAACTGAGAACACACTCAAAAGTTAAAAGGGCAGCCTTTCAGAAATGCCGGTCAGTGCTTGAGACAGCAGAGTAGCCTACTAGTGCTCTCAATGCATGACATTAACATGTGAACCTGCACTGGTTTTGCAGTTGTCTTATTCTGAGCATTTACTTCAAGCACAGATTTAGAACAGTGTTGCACATGGCTTCGTTGTCTTTCAAAGAATTCTACTAAAAGCCCAGGGCCGGAGCCAGTGGGAGTCTTTCACTGACAGCAGCAGTCACGGAAGCAGGCCCATGATGAAGCAGATTCAGATTAATTTGTGGCTAACCTGCTAGAACATCTATTTTCCAGGACAAAGACAATTTTTGCAAACCTACAAATAAAGCATCATTGGGAAATTTTCCCATTTTTTGTGTGTGTGTAGATTTTGAAAAATTTTAGGGTTTTTTTTTCTTCAAATTGACAAACCTTTTAACTTGATTTTTTTTTATCATTGACAAATTTCAACCAGTGCTTATAGCTGGTGAGGAAAAAAACTGAACTTTCCAGGGTTATTTTGGGGGTGGGAGGCGGGGTTGAGGATGGAGAAGGGGTCAAAACATGAAGTTTTAATTCAAATTTTAAAAATCTCCTATTCAGAGCACATTGGCCTGTTGTATTACAATTATTATTATTGCCATATCTAGTGGTCTGATGAGCAAGCGGTTTGAGGTGGACCGTGGTGTGAAGGCCATGTCTTTGATTTAAGGATGTTGCTAAAAGTCATTCTTCAGTGTTGTTTAGAGAACTTCAATCTTTCTCTCATTTTTTTTCTTCAGGATCCTAATACATGATGTACAAGAACAGCTGGATAGTAGCATGCCAAGGGAGGGCAGCACTCACTGGAGGGTTCCAGAGGGCTATTCCTACACTGTGTATCATCCAATGGAAGAGGTAAGAAGGAAACCAAGTCTATCATTTAGGTGTTTCTCCTGCAATGAATTCTATGTGAACGCTCCTGTGTTTGCAGAGAGCTCCATAGAAGTCAGTGTGGCTTAGTGGTCTGCCTGCTTGGAGCTCATTTCAGGATCAGGCTTTCTTCAAGTCTTCTGCATGAAATCCTAGCCTGTTGAATTTAATGGGAGTTTTGTCCTTGATGTCAGTCGAGGCAGAATTTCACGCTTTGTTTCTTAATCTCTATAATGTAAATGCTCTGTGTGAAGAATTCATGTATTTAGTTACAGTCTTTCTGTGGGCTCTTTTCTCCCCTTGTTGAACTTGTTCTCCTCCCTCCCAGTTAGCATCTATGGGCTTCAAACCATTGTTTGCTGTTTTTATTCCATATTTTGAGTATTTGAATATCCACTTATTATGCCTCTTCACTGTTATTTATGTAAGCATTGACATTGTGCTCAGCACTGACCAAGACACGAAATGATGACATCCCAGTAAGCTTATAACATAACAGCTAGAAACAGAGAAGATGGGACACCCTGGGAAGGCTTGAGGAAGGAATAACTTTGATTTTTTTTCTTTCACTTTTGGTTGGGTTCCCTTCTATGGAAAAAATGAACCTTTAGAAGAGGCTTGAATGCAGTAAGAGTGGAGAGCCAAGACAGCTGGACTGTTGTTCTTGTTTATATATTTCAGTCGATTTAGAGGACACACGCAAAGAAAGAGCTTTGTGGTATTTTCTCTTCTAGGCATATGATGTTTACTGTAAGCATTGGTATAGTTTTGCTTTGGGAACTGCTACTGACCTGAAATGTGGAAAAACTAATAATCATCTGATGGATGGATCCCCAATGATAGTTTTAGGATTTGACGGCATCCTCCAAATCCCAGTGAAGTCAACAAAAGGCATCCCGAGGGGGTTGGAGCAATGAACAGGCTCCCAATGAAGTCCTAGGCAGTGCTTTCTGATGCCCACCTCTGTAATGTATTACTTTGTATTTAATATGATGCAAGTGAAATGTCTTCCTCCATTATTTGGCCTTGAACAGTGCTAAGTAATATCACAGCCTGAAATATGCTCAGAGGCATATACTGTGTATCTAAGAAACATAAAATATTTGCTGTTGGGAAGTGGATGGTGGGGGGCTGGAGGTTGGTGGGGAAAGAAGGGAAACTTCCTGTTTAGAGCAACAATTCCCCATGACTCTTTCAGATTTATCACTGGATGTACCAGATAAAGGAGAGCAACAGTGAGCTGGTGACACAGCATTATCTAGGAATGACGTATGAGAACCGGCCAATGTATTATCTGAAGGTGAGTGGGGAAAGATAAACAAAAAGCATATCCATAAAATGATGAGGGAAAATGTCAAGGTTCAAACCTTCTCTAAAAAGATTCTTATCCAGGTATGTTGAAATAGCAGGAAAGGTTTTAGCTCCTAGACAAAACACTGCAGAAGTTTGCTATCTTTTGTATCGACAATTGCCATAAGTCTTTGATACCACTGTTATATTGTGAAGACACCAGATTTGACTAAAGTCCTGTTTTGAAATATAATATTTAATAAATCTCATTTGGCATTCTATTATTGTTTAGCAGTGTGATTAAAACTGATTAATCATGATTATTTTTTTAAATCAAGTTAATTGGTTTTGAGTTCATCACTTGAGGGAACTGCAATTAATTGACAGCCCTAATAATATACCATAGTCAACCTGGTGTAACTGTTTACTATAGCTGTGTGTGGTGGAGGGTTTTTGTTTTTCACTATTCTCTATAATCTGTGACCTTTCTATTTTGACTATTTCATGACAATTCTTATAAGATGTCTCCATTGCTGAGAAAAATTGGTTTATCTTTCTTTCTGCTTTTCCCCTTCCAAAGAAAAGAACCTCAGAATTAGATCAGCCCAGGGAATGACTAATATAAGTGAAGGCAACCATATAAGAATTAGAAGTTGCTTTATTGGTACTCTTTTTGTTCAACACAGACTTTAAAATTCTTGGCCTGGGATGATGCAGAGATTGGGTTATTAGGTCATAATGAAATTTGTAATAGTAAGCATCTCATATGGCTTAAGCAGTATATCAAGGATCATACTTCACACACTATAATATGCTAGGCCAGGGGTTGGCAACCTTTCAGAAGCGGTGTGCCTAGTCTTCATTTATTCACTTTAATTTAAGGTTTTGCATGCCAGTAATACATTTTAACATTTTTAGGAGGTCTCTTTCTATGAGTCTTTACATACAACAATAGTTTGTTTATATATTAAAGTAAATAAGATTTTAAAATGTTAAAGAAGCTTCATTTAAAATTAAATTAAAATGCAGAGCCGCCCAGACCAGTGGCCAGGATCCGGGGAGTGTGAGTGCCACTGAAAATCAGCTCGCCTGCTGCCTTTGGCACCCGTACCATAGGTTGCCTACCCCTGTGCTAGGCTCTTTTATTTTAACATAACAGTTTTCCTGCTGATCACTTTTATACTCCCCAGATAAGTCAACCATCAGATAAGCCCAAGAAGATTATTTGGATGGACTGTGGGATTCATGCCAGAGAATGGATCTCTCCTGCCTTTTGCCAGTGGTTTGTGAAAGAAGTGAGTCCTTTTCCCATTTCAATATAAAATTTGCAGATAGCTTTGGATTCCTCAGTTCTCTCCCTCTATTTGTAAGAAACTGTTAAACTATCTCTTTAGAGAGAGATTATACTTTGAATTCATGTAATGCACTATCACTTCTGGGAACCCAAGTTCAAACCAGGGCTTGGGGTGTAACAAATGAAAGTATTTGGTACACTGCATCCTCAGCTTGGGCCTGATACAGAGTCCATTGAAGTCAGTGAGAAGCCTGCCATTGACTTCAGTGTGGTCTGAATCATGCTCTTTAGCATGCACCACAAAGCCACCATGAAATCTGGACAGCTTTGCATTTCTGATCCCAAGAGCAAAGAGCTAAAGGATTTTGTACAGTGCTGTTCCATATGTCTGGGTCTCTCTCTTCTACTGTGTGTCCCACTTTGGTATCCATGCACCTCACAACAATGCAAGATAGTACCAAGGGAGACTGCATTATAAATGTCATCTGCTATATTATCACTTTTGAAATGCCTTTGAAGGTGCAGTAGATATCTCAATGCACTTGGTGGGCAGGTAGAGTCTCTTCCCAAGGAAGTACTCTAGGGTGACCAACCACTCTATGCAAATTCTAAATGAATTCATGTCCAGTGATTGGTTTGTATCAGACAATGTGGTGCTAGTCTTTTGCACTTTTTCTTCTCAGATTTTACAGAATTACAAAACTGACCCAAAGATAAAAAGCTTCCTGCAGAACTTGGACATATATATCCTCCCAGTTCTCAATATTGATGGTTATATCTATTCCTGGACAACGGTAAGTTATGAAAACCCAGTAACTGGATTATAAAGCTAGATGTACCCTGTATTTATATTCATTTCTGATACAATAATGGTATCCAAATGTGAATTTTGCAGCTTCCTTTGCTAGCAAGGGAAGGAAGTTTTTCTGAGGAAAAAATCCACATCTTTCTAGCACCAAAACTATGCAAAGGCCAAGGCCTGCTAGTCTTCAGCGGTCTGGACTGCAGTTCTAAGAATCCTTCACCTCTCTGCAGGAGTTCCTTGGACAGTGTCCCATTGTACCACTCTCTTTAATGCTACTTTGAGTCTGGAAGCTCCTTGTAATCCTGCATTTTTTCCCAAGTAATCTGTACTGGGGCCTCAGCAGATCTTAAATTAACATCTCAAAATTCTCAAGAGAATCTACTGCCATGGTGGGTTTTACTTGTCACCCACAATTTTCTCCCAGCAAAAATGTCCTGATAGCCCACTGTGGCCTCATGCAACATCCCACCCATCTATCTGCTTCTTGGCTGCCCAGCAGGCTGATGACTAGAACTCCTACCCAGCTTCTTGGGCAGATGTCGGCATCAAGGACCTTTGCCGTGTCAAGGTGTTTGTTGCTGATCAGCCCCAGTTACTTCCTGGAAGTTCAATCAATATTTTCTATGAGCAGAAGCTGTGCACTAATCAGACAGTTGCCAGGGAGTGCTGTCAAAGATATCAGGATCTTCTCTTCTGGGTTAGGGTGGGTTTCCAGACACAAGGGAAGATCGGGAAGGCATTTTTTTCCAGAAAACTAAGGTTAATATGTCTATGCAGGGTAGGTGTCCTGCCCTCCACCGGAAATGTTCAGTTCTTCTGCGGTGTTTTTCCTCAGTCTTGAGCTTAACCACATGGGGAAAAGAATACGCTATGTTGGAATCTTCACCCCTCACTTCTTTGTATTCCCAACTCATGCTTCAGTAACTCCAGCAGGAGAAATGGACAGCCTGATCACTGGCATCTGGGTCACAGCCATTTCCCCATCTCCCCATTATATGGACATACTGTTGGGACCCTAATGAGGCCCCGTAGACCAGCTGTCTCCCTATCGTACCCGTCTGTCTCCCCATTGAGCTGAGTCTGCATTAAGCCAGGTGCTTTCCAAATTGAACAGATCAGGCAACATCAGGATCTGGAGAGCTCCAGTTCTTGTTCTCCCTCACCCTGGTTAATCAGTGGAGAAGTGCACACAAGCAGTGCATAGTGTGAGTTTGAACGCAGCTGCTAAACTCTGCAAGCGGCACTACATGGGGGTGGAAGGCACAGAACTGAAGGGTAATGAGGAGATTGGCTGACAACAACAACAAAATCGGCGGAGTTTATTGAATCTGAGACACAACCTGAATTCCATTATAACAAGGATGGGCAAACTTTTTGGCCTGAGGGCTACATCGAGGGTCCTTGGGCCTAGGCGTCATTTGACTTCTAGTTTGATTGGAAAGGGTATGGGCCAGCGGGGCTCGAGCCACCGCCGCATGGCAGGGTTCAGGGTGGGAGTGACACCTCCATCCCCGACTCACCTCATCAGGCCACCCAGCCTGTCTGGGTTGGGGCGGGGGAGGGTGGGGAGGTGCAAACAAAAATTATAAATGAAAAGGGGGTGGGGGGCTTAGCTCAAAAATTTTGAAAATAGCTTGGGGTGCAAGGAGAGGATAGCTAGGGGCTGTGTGCAGGCAGGGGGTAGCTCAGGGTACGGGCAGGGGGTAGACGGGTCTGTGTGCGGGCAGAGGGGTAGCTCAGGGTGCAGGGAGGGTGGTACTAGGGGCTGTGTGTGGGCAGGAGGTAGCTCGGTGCAGGGAGGGCGTAAGGTGTAAGGAGAGGGATATTAGGGGCTGGGGAGGGGGTTCTGCCAGCCACGGAGCCAGGTCTCCCCATCTGGGCAGCTCTTCTTTGTAGGAGCAAATGGGGCTGGGAACTCAGGAGCAGCTTCAACCCAGGACACCAGCAGGAGAGGAGGGAACGCTGCCTGCTCCATGGACCAGCCAGAGCAGCAGCTGCCCTGCACTGCCTGACTTTGGCTGCCTGCCTCCGATCTGGCCAAAGGGCAGGAGAGGAGATGCGGGGGGAGGTGTGGAGCTGCCTCGGGACTGTCATGCTCTTTCACTGCAGTTTTAGCGGGGGAATGTCCTCCATGTCCCCAACTCTGCCCATGGGCTCAGGTTTTCTGCCCCACGGGGACCACCAGGGCTTGGAGCTCCAGGATTCAGCCCTGGACCGACCTCCCGGCTTCATCCCCACGGAGGGCACTAGGGCTCAGGCTCTGGGTTTCAGCCGCAAGGCCAATGGTCCCTTTAAAAGGGCTCATGGGGCTGCGGTACCCCGGCTGAGAACCTCGCTGCTATAGTACTTCAATCTCTAATCTCCCAGTACACTGTATTATTACATAACTGAAACCATTTCTGCTCAGGAACGTCTGTGGAGAAAATCCCGCTCTCCACATGTAAATGGCACCTGCTTTGGAACAGATCTTAACCGTAACTTCAATGGCTCCTGGTGCAGTAAGTTCCAAGTATTTTAGATTTTGAGACATGAATGGATAGCAAGCCATAAAAAGCAAGAGCAACTGACTGTCACCCAAGCTGTGTTTATCCTGTATTCTAAAGGCTGCGAGGGCACACACATTTTTGGTTTCTTCAAGAGATGCTTATAAATATAAATCTCATTTGCAAAAATATTAAGATCCTGATTTTCAACCTGGCCTCAGCCTGGCATTTGTTTTTTCCAAGCACAAAAAGAATTTTTCTTCTTTAAATTATACCTCCAATTCTATAAAGGTACCAATATTAGTTGCTGAGAGTAATAGTCGTCTGTTATCTAACTGCTTATGTTTGTACTTGTGGTGAATTACAGCTGCAAACATATAAGGACAATTATTTGTAGGTGGAAAACGGCTCCTGCAAAAATATAGGCCATGTCTGAAAATCAAGGCCTACATTTTAGAAACATCTTTTAGCAGATTCCCCTCCATTTCCTTTTCATCCCTGACTTACTTCAGGAGGTCTTCCCATTACTGCTGGGAAATGCTGACTGAAGTAAAAATTCCACAGAATCCTTGACTTCTTGAAATGGAGTTATGAGAAAATATTTGAAAAGAGGGAGCAATTTCCCCTTTTGCTCCTTTTATCAATCCCAAGCTTTAAAATAATTTAAATTCCATTCACATTATAGCATTTGGGGCATTTTTAGTACAGATGAATTGGTTAATGTTTGAGAAAATGTGTTTTTCCCCTCTGAAAACTTCAACATTTTATCCTACTTTTAAAACTGAAATATTTTGGTATAAAATCAAAGTATTTCAAATCAGATATGCTGCCATAGTTCCTCATGGGAGTTGTAGTTCAGTTACCTCATGTACCCATTCTCATATATGGACTGGGTTCCCTAGTTAGACTATACCTCCCATAATGCAACATGGTCTCCCTTCATTAGGAGAGCTGATGCATCATTCAGCATCCCATAGACACAGTGCATCATGGGAGATGGAGTCTGGCTGGGGAGCTGTCTCATAGAGAAAAATGGGGACAGGAGAAAACCAAACTACAGCTCCCAGGAGGCACCACAGTGGCATATCCAGTTTGAAATATTTCAGGCTTTAAATAATTTTTTTTTAATTTGGTTGAAAACCAAAAACTTTTCAATTTAGGGGCATTCATTTTTTTAAAATGGCATTTTCCATGGAAAATAGACACCAAAAATGGTTAGTCAAAAATCCAATTTTTTGTTGATAAACAGTTTTGGTGAAAAATATTTTCCACGGGCTCTAATTTTAATGCTTTGCCAAAGTTCAGTGACCTCACTTTGAAAGGAATGTAGTAGGGCTTATGAAAGATGCCAAACTGACATTCTTGGATAAAGCCCTTTATTTATTCACAAACAACATGTGGCAGTGCAAACTTCTCTACCACATCTTGCCACCTTAAATGGCATTACCCAAACAATTCATAACACTGGATTAATTTTGATTAAAGAACAAAACAAGGTTATTTAACTACAAAGAGAGAGATTTTAAATGAGTAAAGTATAAGGCATTACAGTCAGAGACAGTTACAAGAAAAATAAAGATAAAACACTTTCTAAACTTAACAAACAAGGCTTGGGTCAAGGTGAAGTCCCTTACCTTATGTTCCTGGTAGCATTGCTGACCAAATTCTCAGGCATGATCTGCTCCCACTGTCAAATGGCTGTTTCTCTTGTCGTCTTGAGGTAGATAACTTGAGATGTTTTTGCCCCTCGTTTTTATAGTCCAGTCACCCTTTGAAGAGCATTTTCCTGAACATAACCCCTAGTTAAAGTTCTTTCCAGCTCAGAGCAAGGAGACATGGAGTCTGGTGGAGGAAGGAGTTTTATGCTGTTTCTTTTCAGCTGTGTATGTTGAAATACAGATTTTCTTTGTCTTTATTCCCCCTCTCACTGCCTGAGGACTCTGTTTACACCTTTATATGCAAATTGAGGCAAACACACATCTTTTGTTTGAGAGGCTTGCTTGATCAGTTCTATCTAATCAAGGCTGTGAGTTTGAACATGTGCCTTTAACATCATATGGGGGGATTACATAACTTTATGTTGCTACACACATTTCACCAGGATATTATTGACAAGTGACCTACTTGTTTTCAAATGAGGCCTCATAAGGCATATTTTGTACAAAGATTATTACACTAGTCTGTAGGGTGTGAATACAGGGTGTACTCAGTGACAATGTTACCAGACACCTCTGAGCCATCTATCTAGTCCCCATTTTAAGACTATAATGGAAATGCCACCATGCTCTCAACATTGGGTTTTGTGAACATCTCTGCTTAGCTTTGTTTTTTTAATTCCCATACAGGCATTGGGGCATCTCATAACTGCAGCAGCCTCACTTTCTGTGGAACAGGACCAGAATCAGAACCCGAGACTAAGGCTGTGGCCAGATTTATAGAAAAAAGGAAAAGTGATGTTTTGTGCTTCTTGACTATTCACTCTTATGGACAATACATTCTCATTCCATACGGGTACAAAACCGATTTGGCAAGTAACCACCAGGATTTGGTAAGGCAACGGAGCCATGCTCCATGTCAGTGTAAAATATTATGCGTATATTAACTCTGTACATCCTGATCATCTTCTTTGTGTTTGACTGACCTCAGGTCTATGTAATATTGTACCCAGTCCCCCTTTGCCTCTTTGGTACTGTTGTATTTACCATAGAAATGAGAGTATTTATTAGTATTGACTTAGCATTTGTCTTCAGGGACAGATGAGGTGTCAAGAGGGAAAAAACTCAGTACTAACTGTTCTTTAAAAAATACCTGCAGCTTCCAGGGGGAAGGGAAGTTTGCAAAACACTGAAATCTTCAATTTATGAATTTAGGTCCTGTTGTGAGGTACTTTGGATTTTGCGAGACAAGGCACACACACGTGGTTGTATAAAGTATATGAGTTTATTGGAAGGCTTCAGTCCCTCTAATAGGCGTTGAGGGGCTCAAGTCTGTCAATGCGACTGCAAGAGGGGTGCCTAGCACTCCGGAGCCATTGCTAGGAAGGGAAAAGCCCACGAGCAAAATACTGGAGTGGGCTTAAATACACTCACACATTTGCATCTCATACAACTCATGTCTCATTTGCAAGCAACAAGCTGATTGGTTACACGCTGTCCTGCCTCAGTTTCCCCATTTAGTTTCCCACGCATTCATTCTCACACAGACAGGGTAAACACTCATGCAGCTGGGAACTGTCTGGGAACTGTTCCCAAACACACAGATAACAGCAAGGTCATTTTCAGATTAATACCACCATTATGCACTCTCCTGGAGTTGACTCAGAAGCGTAACTGCGCCTTCTAGTGGTTGCCCGTCACAATGTCTTCCGGTCCTAACTGGTCCGCATTCCCTTCTCATCTAACAGTCATACATTGCTGTGTGGTGACTGCGAGTCTTTCTTGGCTGAACTAATCCTGATCTTTCATCATAACTAATTAGCAATTGATTATTAGAGATCTGAATACTGAGGGGTCACCGGGATGCGACTGTTTTTCCAAACATCAAAAGCCAGTGCCACGTGCAAAAAATGTGCCTGCAGTTTTATGTGCAGATGCATTTGTCTGGATGATTGCCACGACTGTGCTCACAAATGCCTAGTGTCTCGTGATAGAGATTCAGGCCGCAGGGCTGGGTTCTAGGACCTTGTAAGGTGGGAGGGTCCCAGACCTCAGGCTGCTGCCTGGGCCAGACCAGCTACACTGCCATCAAACAGCCCTTAAGCCCAAGCCAACTGGCATGGGCCAGCTGTGGGTTTTTAATTCCAGTGTAGACATAACCTCAGTGTTTTAAAATAAGGCCCTATATACTCAGTTAAAATGTGTGTTTATAAAACAATCCAGCATTTTGGGCACTAACCCTGGACTTGGGAGAGCTGAATTAGAGTCCCTCTTCCACCACAGGTTTTCTCAGTGACCTTGGGCAAGTCCCTTAGCTGCTCTGTGCCTCAGTTTCCCCTCTAGTGTTGGGATAATCACACTACCCTACCATCGCAGGGTAAATACATTACAGACTAAGCAGAGCTCAGATACTATGATAATGGGGGCCCTATATGTACCAGAGAGTGGTAGATAGATAGTGATCTATCTATCAGTGCCACAACTACTCAGACCTCTGTTGACAGTGGAAGTATATTACTCAGATCCTCTTTCTCCAATAGTACAGGTTCCTACCATTGTAATAAAAAAGGAGCATTTTTTAGCTGCACACATTTTCCCACCAGCTCTGGTGTTGAGCTAATAATTGATGCCCAAACCTGAACCCAGTGAGCTACAGAATTAAGCCTGAAACTCCAAATAGTTCAGGTGGTTACCCAGAACCAATTAAGACTTTCTTTCCCTTTCAAACATACAGGTGGAAGCTGCAGAGAAAGCAGCAGTCGCACTGAAGGGAAAGCATGGGACCAATTTTACAGTGGGACCAAGTTCTTTGGTTTTGTGTAAGTTTGTGTTTTGAGGTTTCTCTATTTTCACGGGGCGAGCAAGGTCGTCCATGTGCCTTGTTCATCGATATTGCTGTTTCATTGGGTTTCCACTTTGAGTAATAATGGAGAAGCTGATTTAGATGAGTATCTAAGTTGCAGTCATTTGAATGTGGGATACTTTGTGGACCCCTTTCATATGTTAAACAGTCGACTGCACAGAGGATCAATCAGATGCTAATTCTTATATAGAACCCCTCATGAGAGTATCACAGGGCGCACAAGAGGTTTGGTATGTGATATAAGGTGAAATCCTTGTCCCTTTTGAATCAATGGCAAAACTCCTGTTGACTTCACTGAAGTGATTTCACCATACTGATCAGTCAGCAGTTCAAATCCAGATCAGGTCTATGAAACTATCAGCCATTATCATCTAGTGGTGGTTTGCTGTTCTGTGTGAAATAAGTTGGTCTCGATCTAGTTCCCCAGAGGACAGGTATCCATACCACTGACTACAGCAAGCATAGATGATGAGGGCTGGCTCTCTGAATGAGAGTTTCAGTAGAGATCATGGAGACTCAAGTTACCCCTGATGCAGAGATGTATTCCCTCCAAATAAGGGTGGAGTCACATGGGTGGAGTGGTGTAGCAGATCATATTCACAGAGAGTAAATTGACTGGCTCTAGCAAACACGAACACACTCATACTTGTGTTTGTAAATTACATGGGCACAATGCCTGTAGTAATCAGACTTAGTGTGTGCCTTGCACGGTCTTGAGTGTACACACAAGATGTTTGCTTGTGCAACACTGGCATGTTTAGACATTAGTGTGCTCTTGGGCCAGTGTTGTTTGTTACCTGGAAAGCACCAGGAGAGAGAGCTCCCCAAGGCAGAGGAACAATGAGGTCTGGCCACAAAGAACAGTCAGGGGTTTTTCAGGCTTGCACTAAAATGAATATAGCAGGAAATTCCAAATAGTATCAATGAAGGAAATACAAAACCAGAACAAACCATGGTCCATCTAGCCCCATGTCTTGTCTCCAATAGTAGCTAAGGCCAGAGGCTTCAGAAGAAGATATATGGTCCCTTTAATGCATCCCTGGTTGTCGGCTAATACTCTCATATGAAGGGGTATTTTACGTATGCAAGTTCTATAGAAAGATATGCAATCAAGTACTTCATCTAGAACAAGTTTTCCCACTGTGAAATATGGTTATCTATGGTATGATGATACTGCTTGATACAGGGATCTTGTAGCAATTTTGGATAAACTACAGCCAGGGTCATGTATAAAGAATGGTGCCTAGTACATTTCTCACCTGTATTTTTAAATTCATAGACATGACCTCTGGCTCCTCGCGGGACTGGGCTCACATGATTGGCATTCCATTCTCCTACACGTTTGAGCTGAGAGACACGGGTGCCTATGGATTTATTCTACCACCAGACCAGATCCAGCCCACATGTGAGGAGACTACCACAGCGGTGATGACTATGATAGAATATGTAAATCAGAAGTATTTCCCAAACAGTGCAGTGGCAGTGACCTCTGTCAGCCTGTGGCTATGGCTTCATGTCCTATTCACATGGATCTTGTCCTAAGTAATCCCTACAGAGCTCAGCAGGAAACTCGCATGCAGCGAGTTTTCCTTTTTGAAAGGAAAAACGGACGTTACTGGGGAGCTAAATGGCATAGTGTTTAAATAAACGACCATTACAGTAAATGCAAAGAGTTCTCTGGTGTTCTGGGGGCTTTTTGGAGGAGGGGGAAAGGATAAAATCAAGCCCTGCTCATCAAAACCAGTTGTGTAGAAGGTTAGGTTCCATTCTGTTGTTTCAATTAAGGCAAGCCTATATTCACTTCAAAAACCTTGTTCACTGTCTTTGCCAGGCCAGACTGAATATGCATGGGAAGGAAACTACACTCTTTGACATGGTCTCAGCGACTGCCTTACAGCTACACATCCCTTTCTGCCAGGCATAGCCCTGCTCTTCTCATGGTCCCCACACCACACCGGACCCACCAGCCAGAACCCCCCCATTTCCCACTCCTGGTTGGCACCAGCAGGCTGTATGAGAGACTTAGATCTCTGACCGCCATCTCTGTTCTCACTTCAGTCAGGGGTGCTGCTGCTTCGATTCTTGTTGTCTTCCTGGCCTAAAGAGAGTGCGGGGGTTGGGAGGAGGGATGTTACAAGAAGCTGTGTTGCCTCAAAACCAGAAACCGAAGACGGTCACAAGCAAGCATAAGAGGGGCTGCGGGGGTGGGAGAAATATGGTCCTGTCATTCGTTTTCAGGCATGTAGACAAGTAAACGAAAGACAAAAATCCAGCATTCTTGGTATATAACTACAAGAGTGAAGGGAGGAATAGCCCATAATTTCCATCTCCACAAACCAGGCTAGAAGGGGACTTCCTTACTTTATCAACCTGCAATGGTATTTTCCTGAACAACAATGTGGGTTAAAAATATGAAATCCCTTAGAGTGCAGTATTTAAAGGGGTATACATTGCAAAAGCAACTTTCTTAAAAACCAGTTTGAGCTTCCCACTTGGCTTCTCGGTGGCACCATCTCATTCTCAGTGAACAAAGTACATGGGCCAGATTCCCAGCAGGCGTAAATCAACGTAACTCCATTGATTTCTGACAGTCCTGCAAACTCTCGTGGAGATTTGAAGCCAAGCAGAGTCTTTCAGTCTCAGACGTCATCACCAGTAACAATGTTTCTACGGAGCTCCCTCTTACCCAGCTGTGTTGACTGCAGGGTGAAAAAGTTGGGGTGTGGTGGAATAAACACCTGTTTTAGTTACTAACCTAAACTGATAGCTCACACCATTCAGAGGGCGTGGTGTAGATCAAAACCCTTTGTAAGCTAAGTAGGGCTGGTCAAAAAAATTTTTGGGGGGGGAGGGGGGGGAGACAGAAAATGGGGTTTTGGCAAAACACTTTTTGGAGGGGTGGGAGACCTATTTTCCTTTTTAAAAAGTTCAAGTTGTTGAAAATGGAAAATGTTTTGGATGAGAAGTGAAAATTTTCATTTTAACTTAAAAAACATTTCTGGGGAAGAAAACTCAGCTTTCCGACCACCTCCAGTGCTTAGTCTTGTGCAAACACGCGGTAAGAAAGAGTTTTTGCCTAAAGAGTTTACAATGGAAACAAAGGACAGGAGAATGGGAATAGCATTAGCTAAGTGACTTCTCCAAGGTTGCACAGAAAAGCTGTGGCAGAACCAAGAATAGAAGTCAGATGTCTTGAGTTCTAGTCCTTCACTGTCTTTAACCACAAAACCATTCCTCACTCTTAAGCACAAGGGTGATCAGAGAGATCCCAGAACCTTTCCTCCACACCACATTTATAAGCATTTTAAAATCAGACTTTGTTGCCATTTTTCCAGAGTACATCAGTGTAATTTTATTGTAAGTTGTCTTTGCTACCGGCCAATCAGTCCTCACTCCTGTGTTTGGTTTCTAAAGTCGATCACTAAATGGTGCAAGACTGACTGACTCCTGTGGGTTGCCGAGAGCACAGCCCTTCCAATATCAGGCATTAATTCACAGTAGGGTGACCAGACAGCAAGTGTAAAAAATCAGTACAGGCAGTGGGGGATAATAGGAGCCTATATAAGAAAAAGGCCCCACATCAGGACTGTCCCTACAAAATCGGGACATCTGGTCACCCTAATTCACAGTGAGACCCGTCTGTCACCAGACTTGGCAGCAGAAGGTGGCACTAATTAACTCTTCTCCCCATAGGAAGGCTGCTCCCCAAACTTATGTTTGTTTTAAAGTCTGACTTGTGAGTCTTTACATTTTGTTAGTAAATTGTTCCTTTGGAATATTAAGCCCCCAAATGGCCCATCATCATGATCTGGCCTTAAACTATTGAGGCCTGATCATAAACAATCTGTAACCAAGATTTAGCACCTTTCCAAATGCATCCAATGCAATTGCCACAGCCAGCAGATGGCGCTGTGCCACAGGAAGAGATGCCTAAATGAGCTGGCCTCTACCAGTTATTACAGAGGCATAATGAACCCAAGATTTCATAGATACTTTGATGTTCCCTGCAAAGGCTTCTTATCAGATTCAAAGTCATTATAAGGTCCTGGAAACTAAAGGGGAAATTTATGCTGCTGACGTTTGGCATCTTTACAAATGTAATAGATGTGTGTTAACCAGCAATTCCCTTCAAAAAACAAACAAAAATGGTTGTGTTGTTCCAAGTTTAATTAGCAGGTTTACCAGCATCCACTCGGGGTGCTTCATTATCTTCACTGAGATTAAAAACAATAACCACCTGCACTCAGGTTGAAGAACCCAGCGAAAGACATGGGCCATGGAATTCAACCACAGCCTTTCCAATATGCAAGGCGGGGAGGAGGATAAGGCACAAGCAACGCTTTGGAGCCAGTGCCTGTCTATGAGGATGTATCCCTTCTGTTGCATTCCTGTCAGCACAGTGCTTGTCCTGCTACTGTTACAATACTGCCTCGCACACTGTGCAATGTAAAGAGATCACTGAAGGCTGTGGAGAAGAGTCCCACGTTGTGCCCCAAATCAGACACTTTGCACAAGTGTTCCCAGCGCATTTAGGGCTCTTCATGGCAAGAGTCAGCCACAGCCCCTAGAAACTAGGGCTGCAGAAAACTGCATTATATGCAGGTTTATATTTCATCTCCACCTGCTGTTATTGATTTTTTCATTTATTTTCTGTGCCTCTAACAGAATCCTTATATACATTGGAGAGCTACACTCAGGACTGTATTATGCAGGAGCTACTAGATCAACCACACTTTACAAATGAAAGTTGTAAAGGAAAACAAACCCTAATCGTAACATCTCTCCTCTAACTCCCCTCCTCCGCCTGCTCCCTGAATCCTCTGCATGGCTTTGTCTTGTATTCCTTTGTTGCTTTTTCTTTGATTCTCTTTGAGTGCTTAATGGCGTGGGGATATATTCTGATCTCATTTACACTGGGGTAAGCATGGTGTTATGCCATTTAAATTGGTGGCATTACTTTTGATTTATACCCCTGTAAGTGAATAAGAATTTGGCAGTGTCCCTGCTTAATTAAAAAATAGAAGGTGTTCTTTATTTTGGGCCTCAAGATCATTTTTACACTCAGCCATTTGCTTTCTGACACATTCTGCAGGCAAATCCTGCTTGCCTTATTCAAATAAGTAGACTCTCTGAAGTCATTTATTTGTAATTATGATCATTGGGTTATAACAGAGTGGCCAATATTTGACTGATGAAATTCAACAATATACTTGATAATAGCCCATTGTTAATACTAAGCAGACTGAACAAACTATGGGTCCAATCATGTGATACTCCATTTTCATCCAAGCAGCTTCTTTTTTTCTGCTCCATGCTGTATAAATTTGTGCAGCCCAAAGGTTGCCAGCAAGTTCCCAATATGGCCCTTGTTCAGTAAAGTTAAGCTGTCTCAGGAGCAGCATCATATCAAATGAGTGATACAATGTGCTTCCCGCTTCCTGGGAGCAGCAGGAGCAGATGGAAAAATTAGTTTCTTGAGAGTCTGTGAAAAACATCTCTGTCCATTTTCCAGAGCTATTCAGATTATCAGCAGCTATTTTCCGTTACCCCACTTGGGCCCTAAACTCCACTCTACTCTTATTCATTTGCGTAACCCAGGAGTGCCATCATAAGTGAAAAGCTGAGGTTGGTAGGGTGACTAGACAGCAAGTGTGAAAAATCAGGACAGGATAGGGGGTAATAGGAGCCTATATAAGAAAAAGACCCCAAAATCGGAACTGTTCCTATCCAATCGGAACATCTGGTCACCTTAGAGGTTGGGCCTCACACCCTGGAGCTGAACACATGAGGCTCTGCGTCCAGGTTGTATCCAGACTTTGACCCGAGCTTCAGCTATTGTAAGTCTGTGTAGTTGCATTGATTTCAATGGAATGATGCGGATTTACCGGAGCTGAGGATCTGTCTCTGTGTCTCAGCCCCATCTAGTTCAAATTCTCCCTCCCCTAAGATGCTTGTGTGATCTGCTCTTGGAAGTCTGGACAGAATAGCAAAAGGCTGAATGGAGCTGGAGACTAACCTGCTCTGATTCAATTTGGGGTTCTCCTGGTCCTTGTAGATAATAGCACAAATCAAGAGCCCTGTCTCGTCTCCTCCCCACTGCTTTCTTTGGAGCTTCAGTGCTTTTCTTGACCAGATGGGGAGTCCAATTATAACGTAAATAAAAAATAACGCTCAGCATATTGCTTCTACGAGACATGCTGTGCTCATGTTTTCCATCTTTGGATATGAAAGGCCAAAGCCAATTTATTTTCATTGTCACAAAGCGGGGAGGGAACAGTGATAGAGAGTGAAAGAAATTGAGATCACATCCAAAAAGGAGGCTCTAGAATTGCTACTAAACCCAGCTAGGTTACAAAGTTCTCACAAGAATCGGAGAGGTAGCCATGTTAGTCTGGAATTGCAGAAGTGACAAGGAGTCCTGTGGCACCCGATGAAGTGGGTATTAGCCCACAAAAGCTTACGCTTCAATACTTTAGTTAGTCTTTAAGGTGCCACAGGACTCTTTGAAAGTTCTCACAGGATCCCTAACATTTGGATCTGGGATTTGCATTAGGTGGGGGAGTCAGTGAGTTTTTGCATTAATTTCTCATTTCTGGATGTTAAGTCCTGTGCTAAGGACACTCTTTAATATTCATGTGTGCTTGGGTGGTCTTGGCTTTGAGCATAGGTGCCACAACAAAGATGCTTCCACTGATAGCATATGGACTGTACTCATGGTAAATATCATAGCTAGTAGACAGACTGAACCACAAAGCCTTAGACCCCTGGCCTCAGGAAAGAGTGGTTAAGTCTTTCCTAGTAGTATTTCTTTCTTTTCTTTCTTTCTTTCTTGGGGTGGCTGATTTCTTTAATCCATTGCTTCTTCTTAAAACAGGATATTTCTTTCAGATCTCTAGCAACCTCCTCAGATAGCCCTGATCAGTGACATTATCCTCTAGGAAGTAGCAAGACCCAGATCCTCAAAGGCTTTTAGGTCCCCAATTCCTAAACTATGCTCTTTGGGGCAGGTGGTCATTATAGGCTTAATTTGGTTACCCAAGGTATTATGGGATGGAGCTAGACTCCACCCCTTCCTTACTATTTGTTTTGTAACTGTGAGCTCCCCACCACACCCTACTAACTTTGTTGTGATGTAGGACAGGTGAACAAAAGCAGCAAGTTCCTGGCCTGCAGTACTGTGAGTAGAGTATTGTTTTTGTTGAACTGAGCAGTTGCTTTACAAGTGCAGGGACCCTTTACTATTCTGTGTTTGTCTGGCCCCTAGTATAATGGGGTCCTATTTTGGGCTGGCCCATAGTCTCTGCTGTAATAAACATGATTAGTAATAATACACTGGAAAACCTTCAAGCTCTGCTGTAGGAAGCAAGCAGCAGGCAGGTCCTCCACAGATTGGGGAAGCAAGCAAAAAAACCCAACCCCAAACTGTGTGTGTGTGTGGGGGGGAATGCCCATATTTAGTGAAGTTGGAGAACTCTTTTCTTCTTGTGAAGGTAAATGAGAAGCAAAATTCTCTGCAGAGTTGCTAGCTAGTAAAAAAGGGACTGTTGGCAGTAGTGGTAAACTCTGAAAGCATGATGTGAGGGAGGATGACAGCTGAGCGATCTGTGGAATCAGGAAGTTTCTGGGTAGAGCTGGTGTGGTCTCAGTCATGCTAGGGTATCCCATGCATCGGTCTCTACTACTTACTAAGATATTAGGTTTGGATGTTCTTCACATTGCGGGGGGAAAAGGGGGCAGTTCAATTAGTGGGTATTTTGTTTCCTGTATTTGTTTCCTATTTCTCTGCTAATCATTTTGTGTAGAAATAACTACCATTGCCTTGTGAGATTTTTGGCTGGCTATCGGGGCCTATCCTCTTGGTCGCTAATGGTCCTTTTCATAAGCTCTGCTGTTGATTGTATGTTGCTATGATATCTCCAGTTTGCATCTGGTATCAAAGTATGTTTTGATTGCCTTTTGGTTTTGATATACTCTCTTCTCCCCTCGGCCACCTCCTGTTTGCTAACCCACCTTGTCATTCCTATGTAAGTTGAGGATGTTTCTCAGTAGTTGTGAGTGAATGGGCCTTTGCCATGCAATGAGCCATGACAGGACAACTTTTTAACCTCAGCATTCTCCTTCCTGGATGTTTGTCCTCAGCAACAGACTCCCAGGTAATTTGAAAATGATTGGGATTCCCTGCTTGTGAGAAATCCATGAGTAGGATAACAGGGATACTTGTTATTAAAGTGCATTACATTATTCTAATCCAACAGCATTGTAAGAAACAAAAGTGTCTTCGTCCCATACAGACTGAAGGGCAAGGAGCCCTCAAGGATGAATCAAGGCATGCAAAGATCTGTTGTTCAAAGTTCAGTGCAAGGAACATGTAAAGGTCTTGCCCAGTTAAGCACATTCTTGCATGTTTCATGCATGATCTCTATATCGTATGAATGATTATTGCATGGCTGCTGGTATAAAATATATGGACAGGCCTATCTTGTATATACCCGCTTTTGGGGAGCCCATACATATGCACAGCAGCCATCCCTCCTACTGGCTCCTCTCTCAAAAAACGTTAAAGAACCTGATTGTACTATTAGCAAGGCTAGTCTGGGTAATCCCAATGAGCAAATGATATACCCTGCTCTCATCCTGGGGAAGACCTTGACAAATCATGGGTTCTTGCAAGAGGTTGTTTGGGTTTCACACTGGTATAAATTTGGCAATGCTACTAGAAGGTGCTCAGAGGAAGTATATAATTCGAGAAGGGGAAGGATGTTCATGGAGTTTAAGAAGAAGAGGTAAATACTGGATTGGGCAGTGGGAAAGAGCAAATGTGTCCTACACAAGTTCATAATTGTCTTGTCTAGCAATAGGGGTCAGTGTGTACATATGTGAAAACATCAGAGTTTTGTGTAGGAAAGTCTTACCTGTCCTGGGCCTAAAATATCCATGAACTCTTACTGAGGAACTGGTGATATTGCTGGGATGTAAAAGAATGAAAAATGAATTTTGGTTTGCTCTGACTGGCGGGGAGAAGGACTGAAGGAAGGAATGGAACCAGGGGAGAAGAGAATGAACGTGAGAAGAATCACTCAGCATCAAAGATGTGTTTGGGTGACATCCCTGGTGATGGTTAGTTATAAAAGACCAGTGTCCAGATCCACGTAGCAGTCTCTCACAGGGCAGCCCACTCCTTTAAGGGCCAGGAGGTCTTGGGCCAGCCCGCCCTGTTCAGTTAGCTCTGCCCCACTGCACTTGGGCAGGTGGTAGGACTTAAAAGGAGGAAGAGGAAGCAGGTGGGGGAGGAATGGAGAAAAGCAGCTGGAATCCCCTGAGGAAGAAGAGATGTAGGAGGAATCTCCTGATCCTGGCCCAGAGAGGAGAGGCAGCCGGAGGGCTGGAGAGGGAAGGAAGTTGGGCTTGGGCTAGGAACTGGCTGAAGTCTGTGGCTTACTAGAGGGCTGTGGCAGGGGTAGTCCTGATCCAGGTGATTGGAGCCCAGGAAGGAGTTGGCAGTTAGACAGTGAGGTGGACCATTGCTGCTGGGAGCCCACCTGTAAGGAAGGGGGCTGAGCCAGTGGGGCTGAAGAGTCTTTTGCTATGATATTGTGATAGGGACTCTTCTACCCTGTAAACCCGCAGAGGGTAGAACGATTTTAAAATGATTTGGCTGCTGATGATAGTTGTGGGGGAACTGAGGCAGGTGGCTGCAAGGCCAGGTCTTGCTGTGAAGGGGACGCTCTGAGATGGGGAGGTTTTGTAACAGTGCCCATCTTGAGAAAACAGAGCAGGTCTGAGGGCAATTAAAGCCAATGCCAAGGTAGGACACTCATGTTACAGTTGACTGGCACTCGCACAAGCTGCTGCATTAGAATGCAGATGATTGGCACTCAAAAAAACGAGATGATCATCTGATGTCCCTGCTCCTACCAGGAGGTTTGTGGTAAGTGAGAGAGAGGCTCTAATATCTAATAGAGAATCCAGAATATAGGGAAAATATCACCATATCTGCTCCCTAATTAACAACCCAGTATCTTGATTCTCCTCCTCACTCCATTCACTGACCGCACAGAGTTCAGGCTTTCAAGATTTTTTTCAGTAACTAGCCCAGGGAGGGAAACGGGGGGTATCTTTTCTAGGATTTTTACAATTGAACAAAATGTCTGCAGCTTCGTTAATCTAAATGCTGGACCTGCCTGTGCTCCACAAGGTCCTTAACAGCGAAGTAATGAAAGAGTTGTGAAAATGGATTCCGTTCTGAAGGCAACTTTACCCTTTCCAACAACTGCTTGTGATACTGACCTGTGTGACAATGATTGCACACCCATTTTAAAGGGAGATTTAATTATTAGTATGAACAACATGCTTCATGGAGGTGAATGACTAGGAGGACCAGTTCCCCATCAGATATTTAATTGAGAAGGTCTCGGAATGGGCCCGGGTAACAACCCCCTGTGCTAACTGGATATGATCCCACGGAGCAAATGATTGCATGATAGTTTTGCTACTGACATGCATCATTGGGCATGGCTTCCAGCTCGCCAGGCAGGTATCCAATTAGTCACACAAAAGAAATCAATCCAATTTTCCTTTGCCTTGTACTTCAGAATCCCATTAATTTTACAAACTCTTGTTAGTACCTTCAATCTCCAAAATATTACCCAAGGATATTCAGTGTGTGAGCAACAGGGATCAATAAGGGCTCTGGAAAGGGGCAAAAACAGTAGCAAGAGTTAACAGTAATTCTTCAGGGAAAGCAATCTAAATCATTTTAAATTTAATTTGAAGTCCAATATTTAAGGATTCTTATATGCTAGAGCCATTTCAATCATCCTTATCCTGTGTCTTATTGAGTAGGACCAGAGTATTACTCTCTTTTCCTTGTGACCCTGAGTTATCAAGGACATGCTGGGCAAACAGCCAAGGTAATACAAGCTCAATAATAATAATCTATACTTAACGTTAACATGATGGCTATTACACCCCAGCCATGCTGACTGGAGGAGGGTTAGATCTTCTGGCTCTGGTAACTGCTTGACTTAGGACTTGTTTTAGTGCATGAGAAACATTATAAAATTAAAACATGTATATCTTGCAAGAGGGGAAAGGCATGAAATATAAGCCATTAAGAAATGGCTGAATATATGGAACAGGGGTGATAGGGAGTGGTGGTGACTCCAAATGCAGCTTGTTCTTGTTAAAAACAGGCAATAAAACTTATCTGACACCAGGTATGCAGCGGATTGGCATTGTGCACTCCATGAGACTAGACCCAGAGATTTGCAGGACCCCTGTTCTATTTAAAGGACTCCACCGGATGTAGACTCAGAGACATTAGAGATAGAAGAGGCTCATCACTAGCCCACCTAGTCCAGTATTTCTCTCTATTGCATATTTAATGCCCAGTTGAGTCATAAAAGCCCCGAGTGATGGGATTTCTTCTTCCATGACCTCCCCCACTTGGTGGCTGTTCTTATAGCTCAGTCCATGGGTTCTCAGTCTGGAGGTCCCCTGGGGGGAAGGCTGGTGAACAGGTTTCAAAGGTCGGGACCTTCTTCCCTTTCCTTGTGGCTGGCTGGATAGGAACTGGGAGGTCCCAGAGCCGCCTTCTGTTGTAACGGGCTCATGGAATGTGAAAGGTGGCAAATCACTGGTGTAATCCATGCACGGTGAGGATGTTTTCCTTGATATCCTAAATGTTCTGATTACATTAGCTGAGGCTCTGGCTCTTCAAATCTATAGAGCTGCTTGGAAGATTGGAAACGTCCCCTTGGATCTGTAGCCCAACAGCACGGCTGAGACTAAGCTGGTCTTGTCCTTCACGCTATGCTGTGCTCAGGAAGCCCCAGAGTGCTGACAGGCTTGTAAATCTTGCAGGTCTGGCTGTTTCATTCTTCAGTAGCTCATGCATAAGGGTCTACACTGAGAGGCTGTTTAGATGCAATGTCGTTGGGATAGCTGATGCCACCTGTGCTCTAGAAAGGCTGAAAGCCCGGTACTTTTTAGTCTGTAAGGTCTTTGGACGAGCATCGTTTTCTTCTGCATTTGTACCACACCTAGCGCAATGGAGGCGTAGTTCATGAATAGGGTTCTTAGGCCCTGCAGTCATGCCAATAACAACTTTGAAAAATGTAACCTGCCTATAGTTGATTTCAAGCATAAAAAGCTATTTATGCATTTTCTAGTACATATTTTGGAGCATCAATAGTATTATTTGCCTTACAAGAGCACCTAGATTGGGGCAGCCTTGTGCCAGGCCTTGTGCCAACACATAGCAAGAGAAAGTTCCTGCTTTTAGAAGAGCTTATCAAAATGGACAAGACCGACAAAGGGTGGGAGAAGAAATAAACAGGGAAAGTGGCTTGCTCGCAGATGACTGTCGGAGCTTGGACTAGAACACAGGTCTCCTGAATCTCATTGCAGGGCTCAGTCTTCTAGAAGACCCTGCCTTGTTAACATTAATAGTAACAGTATTAATATTTAGTCACAAATAAAGCTTAAAACAGATGTTTACAACTTCAGATTTTTACAATAGTATTTAGGAGCAAATACTAGCTTTCCAGCCCCAGATGTACTTTCTGAATATCACAGCATTCCAGTTTGAATCTATTTTTTTTTTTTTGCATCGTACAGTTCTCTTACATAGTATTTTTAGTCCCTTCTCACCTCATTGTTACAAAGAAACCATGACAGGCACTCACAATAACCATGAGAAGGACGGTAGTAAATAAATACTATTTAAAAGTCACATTTCCAAGTCAAGAGCTTAGATTTCCAGACAAAAGTGAGGCCGGTCTTATACTCACATCTGTCTGTAGCATTATTCATGTAATTTTTGCCTTCGTCTCAGGATTCCAAAAAGTGATGTCCTGGTATAGTGCTCTATGAAATCCCAGCCCCCCTCTCTGTAAAATCTCCACTGATACCTAATACCCGGCTTCAAAACACACAGTTTGGCAAAACCCACAATGAACTTTAATATCCTCATGGGCCAGGAACAGGCTGCAACAAGCCATGCAAGAGGTTTGACCTCGCAGAAGGCTGGTGTCTCAGCGGGCTCTTCCCTGAAGAACAGTGGTTTTCAGACACCAAGATGAGCTCTGACATACAAACTGCTTAAAGGGATATTGTCCACTAAATTTAAGATGAAAATTCAGGTTTTTATTTGAATGAAAGAAAGAGAAACCTTTTGTTTTAAAAAAGAGGCACCAGGCGGCTGTTTCTAACATTGTTTTAACCTATTTGTATATTTAGGAAGTATTTGCAGGCTTACAAAACATGGCTATGTGCATATCAGGGGCAAAATGATCATCTTAAAACAGAGGACTTTTTGTTTAGAGAAATATTTATACAGTAATATCATTGTCAGCTCTGTCTATTTAAAAGGGAGTTATTGTAGAGTGAGTCTCTTTACACTGTCCAGGACATGTTGTTGTTTTCTGGAGATTTTGATTAAATCGAGTGAAACTTCTGATATTTATCAAACTGGGCAACTTTATCAAATACTTTTTTTTTTAATGGACACGTGTGCTTGATTTTGTTTTTCGGGTTTTATTTATCTATTTATTTATTTAAAGAAAAATGTACTTTGAGTATTGAATAAGTGGTAACCAAATACCTAATTCAAGATTTAAGAATAAATAAATAGCGAAAGCAGGATAATGATTGTAATTAGAACAGGAATTAAACCTGTTATAATGAGAATCTCAGAATATTAATCTACTACTCAGAGTGCTGCTCAGTTTGATTCCTAATTTACTACCCAGTCTCTCAGTGCAGCCTGGGCTGGGGACACTGTGTGGACCATCCAGTCAGAAAGCCATTTGAGGGAGAGTGCCTTCTCTCATTAGTTAATCCCCTGATTGAAGGAACTAGGACAACCGACTGACAGCAGGTGCTTCCCATCCATTTCTCAGACAGTAGGGAATGATTACCACACATGCCAGTTAAGAGGAGAGGGAACAGGAGAATCAAGGCCTGACCAGTGCCCACAGTAGTTAAGGGAAGTCTCCCATTCATTTCAGTGGGCGTTAGACTGGGCCCTCTGTGAAGATCCATAGGACTTCGGCAAGGCTCTAAAGGACACCAGGACAAACCGATTGTAACCTGAATATTGTTTTATGTCCCCCCGGTTCAGTGCAGGCAAATTTCAACACAGACACAATCTTCTGTCCTGCACAAATCTTTCTCAGCATAATAACATAGGGACTCAGTCCTTCGGATGATATTTTAGATAACGGTTTTGCTGTGAAGATACGTCATCCATGGAAGGCAACTGACACAGAAATGTAGTGATAGAGATGCTATGTGCATTGGGGTGTACCTAATGGCTTTTCCATACCGTCATCCAGCCACTAGCACGGGGTGGGCAAACTACGGCTGGGGCCTGCAACCGGCCCTCCACATGTTTTAATCCGGCCCTTGAGCTCCCATCGGGCAGTGGGGTCTGAAGCTTGTCCCGCTATGGCACTCCAGCTGGGGAGTGGGGCTGGGGGCTTGCCCTGTTCCCCATGGCTCCTGGAAGCAGCAATATGTCTCCCCTCCAGCTCCTACGCATAGGGGCAGCCAAGGGGCTCCGCACACTGCCCCCGCTGCTACCATTGGCCAGGAACCGTGGCCCCTGAAAGCTGCAGGGGTGGTACCTCTGGACAGGGCCGTGCCTCTGCATAGACGCCCGAGGGAGGACATACAGCTCCCAGAAGCAGTAGCTTGAGGTAAGCGCCACCCGGAGCCAGCTCCCCGGACCCCCTTCTGCACCCCAACCTCCTGTCTCCCATTCCTCTGAACCCCTCGGTTCCGCCTGGAGCACCCTCCTGCACCCCTAAGCCCTCATCCCTAGTGAAAACCCTCATCACCCCCCACACCCCTGTCCCCCTTTCGTGACCATTCATGATCCTCCATACAATTTACAAGTTTGCTCACCCCTGCACTAGCATAATGACCCTCCCGGAGTCTGTGTTCATGGAAACTTAACACTGGTACGGTGTTTATTACAGTGTTACACTACATTATTAGTTTGTATTGCAGTAACACAACGGGGCTCCAACCAGACATCAGGCCTTGTTGTGCTAGGCATTATTCCTCTGTGTAATAACAGAGCTCCCAGTCTTAGCATGGGGGGCGAGAGACAAT
Source organism: Sternotherus odoratus (assembly GCA_032164245.1). Lineage (NCBI taxonomy): Eukaryota > Metazoa > Chordata > Testudines > Kinosternidae > Sternotherus > Sternotherus odoratus. The sequence continues at coordinate 12,872,557 of JAVMKO010000011.1, read as the reverse complement.
AGGAAACCATAACAGACAAACAGGGGGTGATAAACCAATCAGCTGCTGCAATTATAGAATGACTAAAATGTTGCAGGCCTGATTCTGCTCTTGTTTATTTCCATCGTAAACCAGGAGTAAGGGTGGAAATGTCCTTGGAGTTACTGCCGCGTAAAATCAGAATCCAGTCTGAGCGTGTATCTGCCAGCCCCTAAAAACAGAGCCATCCCATTGCAACCATGAAACTGCCTTGTGTTCACAGCAAAAGGAAGCTGAAACCATGAGAGAGCTTTGCTATAGAGTGAAGGAGAACCACACCAATCCCATATCCTAGGCCTACAGTAGATTACAGGATCATGCCTAACAGTCTTGATCAGCTTATTTGGTTGAGTAAGTATCATATGGCTTAAGGGGATAGAAAACTCCCTTTCCGATAATGACTCGCATGAGGATTTCCCCTGGTTTCCGTATTAGTCTTGCTTGCTGGATTTTTTTTCTTTTCCTTCTTTCCTACCTGCTTTGCTGCTAGGAGATTGCTCATTATAACACAGGGTGTTTTTTTTTGTAAAAAAAAGAACCTAATCCTGTCAGCATGGGTCTGATTCCTGAAGTGCTGAGCACTCTCAGGGGGAGGTGAGAGAGCTTAGCACTTCCGACAAGCCAGCCTTTTGGAAAGAACCTCCCTCGTTATGGTGCAGAGCTGCGTGAAGAAAGCCATTTGCCGTGTGGAACAAGTATGTTGGTCTACTAAACCCAGGAACTATGCTACGTATTCATTAACTAGCTAAAGGGTTAGCTGCCTAATTTTAACACCCTCCCGCCCCCCTTTAAAAATTCTTGGCTTGTTGCTCTTTGTCTCACACTCTTACAATGGCTGGAGTCTTGGGGGCAGTCTAGGGCCGGCAACAGGGGGGTACTATGGGTAAAGCTGTACCGGGCCCCGGACTTTAGGGGGGCCCCGGTACACAGCAGTACCCGTAGTCATCCCCCCTTGTCGCCGGGCCTGGAGAGCGGGGAAGGGGCGGGGAGGCGGCGCGACTCTCCTCCGGAGCGGACGAGCGCGCATCCCCGGCAGGAGCGGTGAGCCCGGCCGGCGGCAGTGGCGCAGTCCAGGGGAGAAAGTGTGCGGGGGGGGGGGGGGGAGAGAGCAGCAAGGGCGGCTCGTGTTGCCGCCAGCCACTGTCAGCTGGGCTGGGGGGAGGGCCGGCTGGGCTGGGCTGGGGGGAGGGCCGGCTGGGCTGGGGGGCCCCCCAGCCGCTGTCAGCGGGGGGGGGGGGAGGGGGGAAGTGCCAGCTGGGCTCGGGGGGGCCCCCAAACAATCAGAGTAGGGGGTCCCCAAATTTCTGTCGCCGGCCCTGGGGCAGTCTGAGAACTAGGGAGGAGGCTTTAAGAGCAAGAGGTGGCATTAGGAAGTAGAACTTTAAAAAATATTGACCCTCTCAACCAAATAATTCAGTAAGGTGATGTTTGTGGTTTTGCTAATAGCTCCAAAGGAGTGATCCCCCTCCTAGGTCAAAATAAACATGCTCACTACCTTTCCAGTGAATAACTATGAAATAATCTACCGGACTCACTTTCTAGACTTCAGTAAAGCACTGAAGAAACCAGATAATATATGCACTTCACAAGTATGCTGTATAGCAGCATTTCTCAAACTGGGGGTCGCGACCCCTTAGGAGGTCGCCGGCCGCCTCCCGAGGGGTCGCAAGCCCCATGTGCCGCCGAAAAGCCACCGCGGCGATCACTTCCGCATTCGGCGGCTTTTCGGCGGACATACCGAGCTCTTTCGGGAGTGCTCGGCATGTCTGTCGAAAATAGCTGTGGAATATGAAACTAATTAATTCAGCAGCTTTTCGGCGGACATACAAGGGTCCGCTGCGCGGAGGCAGAAAGCAAAAAGGAGTCGCAGTTCTCAATAGTTTGAGAACTGCTGCAGTGTATAGGTTTTATAGTCTTGATCCTGCACTCGTTATAGGTGGTGACAAAACTCCCATTGACTTTAAGGGAAGCATGACTGGTCCCAGAATATCTGTCCCTAATTTCCTGCTTTCCCCCACAAATCTCTCGCTACTATCTTTTGCCACCTGTGATTGTTCTTTTTTTATTTCCTCTCTCCAGGAAGTCTGTGTCTGCTTATCTATTTGCTTAAGCCAGCACAAAAGTCTGGGTGTGTTTTCCTAATGTAGTGTGTCTCCTATGGTTAGACTGCCCGTATTTTGGGGTAGGGCCTGGGTTTTTGTTTGTTTTTTTTTAAATATAATGTATTGTGTTTAAACAGCCCTGGTTCCTGACTGTAGTACAAACAATAAATGATATTATTATTTTAGGTTGAAGAATAACAGCCGTATTAGTCTGTATCCGTAAAGAAAGCCAGGAATACTTATAGCACCTTAGAGACTAACTAGTTTATTTCAGCATAAGCTTTCGTGAGCTATAGTTCACTTCGTCAGATGCATAGAATGGAACAGAAGTAAAATGCATTTATACACAAAGAAAGAAAAAGAAGAAAAAGTGTGCATTAGCATACCAATTCTAAGAGGGCTGTTAAATGTAGATGGTCCATTATTTATTATTATTATAGAATAATAATAATTATTTTAGACTCACTTCCCCTTCATAGTCTGTCTTATAGTCTGTCTTCATAGATTGCCTTAAAATTGTTTCCTTGCTTCTGCGTTTATGAGAAGAGCAGTATGAGCTGGGTCATTTCTAAGCCTCCTTTTATTTGATTAGGTAGGTTTCTGAAATACATCACCTCCATTTCACAGGGTCTGAAAGGCATCCTGTGAGTTACATGGTCGCTTGTACCCTTGAGGTTGTTTGCTGAGTTAAGCCCAACATGTTAAAAGTGGGGGAGGAGAACTAGAGCTTGTATTAAAATTGCCTGAGGGCTTTTGGACTGGTTCATAAAAATAGCTGCGTCAAAAATCTGAAAAACAAATTCAGCACCAAATAGTTTCTAGTGCCCCCATCTATGTCAACTAGTGTGATATTAATAGAACACACAACAGCAGGGAGTGGGAAAATCAATGTATTCTCACTCACATAAGGGACTGACTAAATGACTCACAAATGCAAAAATAAATAAATGGCTCCCCATGATAATCTGAAACTGTATTACACTGGCTGAAACAACTTGGCTTTTTAACTGTAACCTGACTTGTTAGATTCAATCAGTTTTATTTGAGGCCATAGATAGATTGAGTGATCAATCTCTATTACCCTGGGTGCTCTTCCCCCCCCCCTCCCCCCCCCCATCTTCGTGTTACCATTTTTCTTCTTACTAGACATCTCAGTTCATTTCCGTGAGCCTTCTTCATCTGAATGGCTAAATTTCAGATTTAACAATAAACCCCTCATGAACATTGTAAAATAAGAGGCTCATTAACACTTTGTGCACTGCTGTCACTGGATAAATAACGTATTTTAGCTTTCACAAATGGAATGTTCAGGGTTGTACTGCTGGCTTCAGATGCTATTAAAAAATCCCCCCCCCCCTTGTATAATTGGCAAACAGGTATCTTCCTGCCCTCCTGAGAAACGGAATGAGGACAGAGCAATTAACTCTCCAGTTCCTGCAATCAGAAAGCTAATCACATCCTTAGCAACTGCTTGGTCACTACGGTATTGGCATCATCCCAAGCTCAAATCCTTTCTTAGCCGTTCTGATAGTAACTTTGGTCAGAGCAGAGGTTATGCACACTTGCTGAAATGCTGCCAAACGATTCCATCAATCTCCATTCTGCAAAGTCGGACCCCACTGCAAATGAAAGCAAGCTGGGAGGCTCAAAAGACAGCCATTAACGGGCCAGAGAACCCAGGCTGTTTGCTTTCCAGACACAGCGTGTAAAAGACAGACCAAATGTTTCACTACAGCCTCTCTCCTCTAATAGTCTTAAATGTGAGGCTAATGAACTTTATCTTTCAACTCCATTGAACCTCATTATACTGTAAATACCCCTTGTGTAACATCTTCCAGTGAATCAGCTGCCAAAAACAATAGCGATGCTATTCGTAAAGAACTACGGTCTAAAAACCAGCCCAACTAGATTCATTTTTCTCAGTAAATGTTTGCCCTATGAAGAGTAGAGACAAACTACAGAAGATGTAATAGAAGAATTGTAGAAGTCGTGATACCTGAAGCTACTGAAGGAATCAATCAGCAATATAGAGTCAATAGATCAAAATTCTAGTCCTGCTGAAGTCAATTGACTCATGTGTCACTAAGCTTTGACCTGTTAAAAATGTCTCCCTTTCACTCAGCAGTTCTTGTCTGCTCTCAGATCCACCACTATAAATCCAGAGTAACTACTGTACACAGGCGAAACGGAGAGGAATTTGAATCTCATCTCGGTCTATAACAAGCAGTCTACCAGACCAGGTACAGTGAACTACTGTAACCAGGTTTCATTCATTGGATATTTGGAGTCAAATTCACTAGCTCACTCTAGCTGCTTTGAGCCACTCCCGCAACACAAACCAGGCATCAACCCAGTTTGCTGGTCTGTTAAAGAGAGCTTGTGAGTGATGACTTTGCATTGCCAGAGCAGTATAAAACAGCTGGCCTGTGTTCATGAGTCTAGCCCTTAATTTTTAAATGGCAAAATTCTTGTCTATGGAATGGATCCTCTTATACTAGTAGCAAGTACCCAGAGAGGGAAATCATAGTTGAATGTGGCCTATTCAAAGTACGTCAGAGCCCATTTCACGTGTCAATCTCTAGCTATTGGGGATACCAGGAAGCCACTCCTGAGGGCAGGTGATTCCAAACCTTTCTAATGCAGGATTTCTCCCTCTGGAGAGGCTGGTATTGGCCCCTGTTGGAGGCAAAATATTGAACTAGCAGGTTTGGCCCAGGAGGGTAATTTCTATGTTCGGATTTGGAGAACACATTCAGATACAAGGTGCGGGTGCTGAGACGCTGAAGATTAGACAGACAGATCTGTCTGTTAATGACGAAGCATCGATAAATGTGTGGCTTCGAAATGAGGTACAGAGTGGACATTTTCAGTAATGGCAGCATTGACTATATATTTCTAATTGGAGGATATAAAGTCTCCATTTTCCTAATTGATTCCTGTAACAAAGATGCCCTGGATGCTGTATACAGCTCTCTGAGTGCTGGGCAAACATTATTGCAGTGTCAATATTTGCTCTTTTTTCCTAGAGCTATCATTGTCTGAGAGGCTATAATTCATTTGGGACAATGCTCAAGTAGTTTTGTATTTAATACACATGGAAAGCATCTGGCAAATTAACCTACTTTTTTTTTCTTCTTTTTTTTACTTTGCAGTGAAAACAGTTGCAACTTCATTGCTAAGATTGGAGGCCAAGATGTTCAAAAGTGACTACTGATTTTGGTGCCTCTTTCTTCTTCTCTGATACCCTATTGGAGACACCTTTAAAGGGGGCCTGAATTTTCAAAGACTGGGGGCTCAGAATTCACACCTACTTTAAGGCCCTTTTACTATGCCAGAGATAGGCTGCATAACCATGTTGGTCCTTCATCTTCCCAGGCCCATCTGCACTGACTGTTCTAGCTGCTTGTGGCATTTTTGTCTTGACTCTGGTAAGCTCTTTAGCGTAGGGACTGTCTCTTACTATGTGTTTGCAGGGCACTTCACGCAACGGGGACCTCCATCCTGATTTGTCTCTCCTGGTACTATTGTAACATTGATAAATGTGCCCCAAACTTTTATGCTGGCTGTTGGGAGAGGGGAGGTCTGTTGCCTGCAAGAGAAGAAATAAGCAATACACCCATATCTGGTCTGATTTTATTGTGGAGGGTATGAGGATAGTGGATGGAGGTTTCCTATTGAACAGGAGGTGGGAGAAGCTATATTCTGTGCTAGCCAGGGATAAACGAGACTTACCAATTCCTAAAGGGCTTATCTTTTTAATTACTACATGGATCTACATGTAACCCTAGAGCATGAGCAGGAAACCTCCTGCTACAGCTGGTGGGTCCTTGGAGACTTCCTCTGACTGCAAGTTTAGCCAAGGTATCTGAATTGACCCTAAACGTCATGCAAACCACAGCAAGGGATCTCCATGGTATTTATCCTACTGGCAATAGGGTATTTTTGATATGTTGTCTGGGATGCACCACCATGGAATAGTACTTCAGATTATTCCCTTGGCTTTTGCATATACGTAATTGTGTTTCAGGTAATACTATTCCCAGTTTGACAGATGATCACTGTAATTTATGGTAATGAAATGGCTAGGGAGTCCCTTCTGTGTCTGGAAGGAAGCCAAAACTAAAGAACACTGTGAGAAAGAAGTGCTTGGGTGTTAGACCCCAATATAGGACTAGGTAGTGGCTGAACAGTTTTCATCTGTTTCAGATGTACAGATGTAGGCATCCATACCAAGGTCTTCCCACAGCAGATCTGAATGTAGAAGCTGAACTTCTGAAAGGATAGGATTTACTACAGGTTATTCACAGTTGCTGCTTTACTTACTGTAATGTTTTTTTTTCACCCTCTTCTGTGTTCCAAAGGGCAGAATTTGGTCTTGTGTGTATAAAAAGGGGAGGGGAAGAAGGGGGAAGACATTTTTCTATGGGCAACTAAAATATGTCACTCATCTGCAAGCCAATTTGAGAGGAAGCCCTGAGTCCAATGTTAATTTTTCCTCACAAGCATGGAAATTCAAGTTGTATGAATGAAACACCATCCAGAATATTGGAATCAAAATGCAGTGTGGATCTGAGAAGAGTTTTGCCAGATCTGTGCAAAAACTTACATTTTATATGAGAAGTTACCAAGATCCTACAGACCAAGAACTCATCCTGCCAATTAAAATGATCATTGTGACACACTGGTCAGTGTGGGCTACCAGTCCCCCTCTCTGCCCAATCCACTGTGGGTATGAGTCTTATAGATCCCTGTAGTGGGGCAGCAGAGAGTGGAATAAAACAGTCCTGGGAAGGGCTGTAGCTGGGGGCAAGCAGCTCCCAGGCTGATTGAGCAGAGCAGACACAGCTGAGGCTGGTTCAATAAACGCCCAGCTGGCTCTGATAAAAGAACAGTCTCCTCTGTCTGCAGAGGTGGATGGGCCTGGCTGCTGGGGAAGCTAGACAAGGTACCTAGAGTGCTGAAGGGCTGGGGCAAGGCAAGAGGATCTGGGGAAGCTCTGGCCTGGAAACCCCCAGGCTGCAGGGCCTAGGGGAAGGCCCAACAAAGGGTACTGGGGGTGCAGGGGGCAGGCCAGCCCCCCTTGCCTGTGATGAGAGGCAATGATACTTCAGTCTGCCCCAGAGAACAGGGGCAAGTGGTGACTGGCAGTTGCCTAGACTGAGGCAAGGTGGGGATAGAGGGTGGGGGTTCCCCAGGGAGGGATTGTGGGGGTACTTCAGGAGTGCAGCTACCTAGAGAAGAGGGCACCGGGGTCCAGGGAGAGACACGGGGCCAGCAGCGAGTGGGACATCACCCTGCAGAGGGAGCTCCAGAAGCTGGAGAGCTAATTCCCAGACGGACCAGCAGGAGGCGCCGCAGAGGTGAGTCCCGCCCTGCTACAATCCCCAACTGGAGAGCATTCGTTTTAAGCTGTAGCCGCTCCTGCTTTTAGCTCTGGAGGTCCCCGGTTCGGTCCCCGATATCTCAGCCAAGATCATAGCTGCACCAGGTGACTTTCCTTTTGTTCTTCATTTCTGCCAAAGGTTCCTCTGACAGTCAAGTTGATAGTCGAGCATTAACCAACAAAATAATTTGAATTTCAAAATAAAGACCGCTACCCAGCTGATAAACTCTCTTTCTGAGTCATCGAGCTTTCTCCTTCTCTGCTCTCCTCCCTGTCATGTCTTTTCCTGACACATGTTCATCTGGACCTTGCTGCAGCTGATGATGCTTCCAATAGCAACCCTTGCAGATTTTTTTCTGGGACAAATTCTGATCAGACACCAGTTTTACACCAGTATAACTGCATGGACTTCAGTGGAGTTATTTTTGGTTTACAGGAGGATAAATGAGATCAGAATAAGGTCCAAATTGATTGTCAGAATCAACTGGTTGGTCTTCCTTGTTGACTTTTCTCTACACTCTGACTTGGATAATGAAGATCTCTCAGAAAATTTCTGAGAGCTAAACTAGAATCCTGCACCACCTTGATTATTTTAATGTGCTGTTCTTTAACTCTAGCAGCCCTAATATAAGAGATTCATAGCCTGGTTGCCATTTCCACTAAGGTCCCTTTACACCCCTCCAATTTGATGGAATTGGTAAATTGATGTAATTTTTCACTTAAAGTGGGTATAAATCCCTTTATACTGCCAGAGCAATGTAAAAAGGCCTTTATGTAAATGAGCATCAGGCCCTTAATGACTATTACAAATGCTTGTAAGCAAATATGACTGCATAAAATGATGGTCTGTTCTTAATCTCTTCCATTGCATTTATAAAATCAGAAACAGAAAGACCAACTCCTATCTGACAAAGACCCTTACTGCTGGATTCCCCAGTAATAGGGAAATTGTAGCAAAAAGCTACCCAGTGGAAGGAAAGTTTCAGATGTTCTACCAACAGCTGGCTACCAGAGCTGAGATCTGTCCTTTCCTTTGTTGTCCAATAGAAAAGACAGAAGGGGGAAAATAACAAGAACTTAACTAGAAGAAACTTCAGAAAATAGAAACAGGATTATCTACTAGGAATACCATTTCCTCCTAGATCCCATTTATTGCACTGACTCTGGGAAGCCCTTAAGCAGGTGCTTAATTTTAAGCGTGTGTCTAAGTGCCCTTGGAGAATAGGAATGTCTTCCTGAAGTGGAGCCTTAAGTGTTTTTTCCATTCTCTAGCTCTATAGAGCTTCCCCCTCCTGTTCCCGCCCCTTATGTACAAGGGATCTCTGAAAAGTTTCTCTTTTCACATTGCTAAATATGGTGGATGGGTGGGTGGATGACCATGGGAGGCAATGTATTCAAATAGTAAATTAGGGAATAGGTTATAAAAACAACCGCACGTTCCCAGCTTTTAAAAGAGGAATTTGTGTTTGTAACTCATTTCAAGTTCACTGTAACCTCGAGAACTAAATATACATACGTACTGACCCAGGATTGGAGTTTTGTGTGGATGTTCTATTTCTATAAATACACCAGCTTAGTCTGTTTTGGAAAGCCATAAATTAGCACCAAAGAGACTAACATAAGTTTTTTCATGGCATTTTTATTTTAAGTTGAATCATCTTGCGGTGGTTTTGGCCATCTTTTGGACACTTGCCACAGTACATTTTTCCTGGACATTTTTAATGTGTGGGAAAATGTTTCCAGTGCTTTTTAAGACACTTCATAAAAAAGGGGAAGGCTTTTCTTTAATTGCACCTCAAGAGCCTGCTCCTATTGACGACGAGTCACTGTAAGATTTGCCTCTGATTTTCAAAGAAGCATGATCAGTCCCTACAATCAGTGGAGGAAAATGACCATCTTGGATTCAAAGTTCTGGGGCCAAAATTTTCAAAAGTGACCGTAATTGAGTTCCTCAAATTTATTTATTTTTTGGGGGGTGGCCAACTTGAGCCACTTTAAAGGAGACTGATTAGGAGAAGACAGATGCTCAGCTCTTTGTGAAAGTCACTCTTCAGGGTGTCTCAGGTTGGAGATCGTGGTTTACCAACTGGGCATGTGGCTGAGAATCCACATAAATCCAGGAGAATCTCACTTGGAACCAGGGACAAGTTGTATAGAGGGGGTGCTGAGAGCCATTGAACCAACCTGTGTATGATGGAAACCGCTTCAAGTCACGGGCGCAGCTGCACCTCCACCCCTAGTTCCAGCACCTGTGGTTGGAACCCAAAACTTGAGACCTCCAGAACGCTAGTCACTCTTGAAAATATTGCCTCTGTCTGGGTGTCACTTCACTAGAAACGAACAGCTCAACCTCTAGGGGAAAGTAATCTTAAGGGATATTTTAATTTAAATTTCTGCTACTTCTATTTCTGTTCTTCCTGAATACTTCCTTTTTTTAAAAGATAGGAAACTTCCTGGAACAGCACAAGCACTCGCTATCCAAAAAACAAGTGGGGACCATAACCTCCCTTCATTACTCACATTAAACTCCTGTTGGCTACAATGACCTTAACTCTGCAATTGGCTTCCCCGGGTGGCCTGAAAGAGCCGGAGTCTGCTGACCACCTGCCGGAGAGTGGCCAGGGCGTCTGCTCACTCAGGGGCTGAGCTCAGAGAAGGAGGTTATAGCTCATGCTGTGGGATTGTACTTGATGTTCTTTGAGTTTAATGTGAACAGTTGGGGCCATATTGCACAGCTGTCAAGAACTCCCCGAGGTGACTAATCTCATTGATTATTGTATGTGCTCTACAAGAATGTCTACACTGCAGTAATAAAACCTGCTGTAGCAAGTCTCAGAGCCCAGGGCAGCAGGCTCAGGCTGGGGTGGGGGCTATCAATTAGTAGTGTTCACATTCGGGTTCAGGGCAGGGACCCAGGCTCTGAGAACCTGCAAGGGGAGGTGGTAGGTCTTAGAACCTGGGCTCTAGTCTGAGTGTCTACATTGCTATTTTTAGCCCCACAGCCTAAGCCCTATGAGCCAAAGTCACCAGGCTTGGCGGCTCAGTGCCATGTGGATGGGGGGGATGAGGTGAGGGGAGTTGTTGCAGTGCGGACATACCCTCCTAGGCCCCGGTCCCGTACAGGCTTAACCTGACTCATTGTGAGTAGCCGCACTGACTTCAGTAGCACTCATCGGCTGCAACAGGATTGCTCAGAGTGAGTTAATTGTGAGTGAGGCTTTGTAGGATGGGGGATGTAGTTTGTATGGACTCCTGATTGCATGAGATTCTTTCAGACACGTACAGCCAGCATCTGGGAGACAGATGGACTATCACTAACAGGACAGTGTTCTGGTTCAGGGGTCGCATAATGGGAATGCGGGTAGGAAGAATCCCTTCAAACAAAATCTTATTTGTAACTCGGGGGGGGGGGGAGGAAGAGAGCCTAGTGCCTGCTCACTTTAACCCTCGACTGCCCAAGTCAATACAAGATGCAAACAAGCGGCTACCTATGTGCTGCCCTGGATGCAGATGTAAGTAAGGCTCCCCATGTCTGGAGGGAATCAGTGGGGATAGATCCAGAGCTCTGAAAAGACAGGCCTTGCACTCTTGATTATTTTTTTCCCTGTGGCCTTTGACTATTGGGGGGTATTTAAATAGCCTCCACCTTGAGCCTGCAGAAGTGAATGTCCGCACTTGAGACTGTAAGATCTTTCTGACTAGCCTCTATGTGTTTAAATTCCTCTTACCAAAGTTGAGTATCCCCATGCTAGATCGTCGCCTGACTCTTCCCCAGTGGATGCCAAACAGAGTCACACTTGTTTTATTTCGTGACTCAGTGAAAGTTAGTACTTTGAACATGATTCAGATACACATTCAACTGTCTGGTCTGACCACTCAGAAATGCTATCTCCTATATGGCATCTTTCAGGTCTAGCGTTATTCTCCCACCTCTGTGACCTAATCTGTCCTTGCTGACCAGTTTAGACAAGTATTACAATAGCTTATTGATTTTTGTCACTTCACCATTTTTCAGAAATGCCCGTTATGTCAAATTCCTCTTCCATTGTCAGGCACACTATTTAACCTGTAAGCAGTTTTATGTTTCTGATTTATAGACATGTACAATATTTGTTTTTGACTATGTATCTATTTTTAAACAACTATATTTGCCTGGTTCCTTATTACTTTTCCACAATATGGTCTCAGTCGACCTCTCGCTTTTCAAGGTCAGCTGCCATTCTTGTTCCTATCCCTCATTACTGGGTACACGGTTGCCTTTATATTACTGACTAGAGCTGGTCAAAAAGGGGAGACACAATAATGCCTTCCCTTTATCATCAATGAATTTTGAAACAGTTTCTTGAGCAGCAATATCATAGAGCTGTTTGAAATATAGGACTTTTTAAAAAAAATTCAGATGTGAAATGTTTTACTTATGCTAGTATTGACATCTCCATAAAGCTGGTTGGAAAATGGCAGTGTCTTTGTGGGAAACAAAATCTGGAAAACTTTGGAATTATTTCCCCCTCCCCCCCCCCCCCAAAAAAAAAAGGAAAGATTTTTTTCATTGTATTCAACATTTTTCATTTAAAAAGGAATTTTGAAAATGTGTGTGTGGGGTCTCTTTATTCCCTCCCCCCTTCTCCTTTTTCCACTTTTCCACTGAAAAGGTGGAGGGGGAAATTGCATCATCTTCTCATCCATGCACTTCCCCTCTCATTTCCCCCTGTATCTAAGCTGACCCTGTGTGTGAAATTGAAAGCATTTCACAGAAAGCTAGCCTATCCACCCTGAGCTGAAGCTGAAATTCAAACATTTTAGAAATAAACTATTTTTAGCCAGGATGGTTTTTAGAAACTAACAGTTTTTCAGTTTGGGATTTTGATTTATTTTTTAAATTGAAAAACATTTTATTTTTTAATTTCACCCCACAAAAATGGCAATTTCCTTAGTTCCATTAACAACTCATTGAGCAGCCCTATTCCCCTAGTTCTGAATGCCCATGCGCTCCAAGCTCCCTTGTGGTCACTCTGTCAGTGCCTCACTCTAACCCAGTATTTCTCAACCTATTTACCATTGTGGGCTACAATGACCCAGCTCTGTGTTGACTGGGCCACGGATTGAGAACCATTGTCCTATCCCAAGCCCCTCTCAGCTTGAGAATCTACATGAATTCCAGGAGACTATCCTATGGCTTCAGGTTTTCACACAGCTTCACTGGCAGGGGGAAATTAGTGACCCACAAGCTGAGAAGAAAACCACTCGAGGTAGAGTGAATTAAAACACACGCCATAGTCATTGTAATGCTTGGAAAAGATGCCTTTCCTTATTGCCACATGGAAATATGTGGAATAAAAGTATGTTCAGCACCATTTTAGAGCATATGCTATAAATACACTTGGAAAGAATCTAACTCTAGCCATAAACCGTAATTTTGTAGGAAATTCAGCACACTGGGTCACCATCACCCAAGGGAAACGTACTTGGAGGATGTCGTTAATTTGTTACATTATTAATCCTGAGCCCTGGCGTGGTCCCTGTAGAAAACATTGCTTTCTGTCTCCAGCTGTTCTTATTAAAATCAGAATTGTGCAGAAGAGCAGAGTCTTCACAAGACCTTGCTGCTTGGAGGACCAGGGTCATGGGTATATACAGAGAGATTCAAGTAAAACGATCAGCTCTTTGTTTCTATTTTATGACACCCCCCCCAAAAAAAAAAAGCTGGAAAAGCTTGGGGAAGGAAAGTCTCCCTATTCAGCACCAAGAATTAAGGGCCTGATCAAAACTCAATTAAAGTTGGAGACTTTCCATTGATTTTTTTTTCCCAGTGGGCTTTGGATCAGGTTCCAGGTTAGCAACAGTTCTTACAGACGGGAGCTCTGCATCTGATTTGCACCTAAAAACTGCGGACAGTATCTAGCTGCTTAGAGATGCAATAATTGAGCTTCTTTCTCCCTCTCCTTGGAGATGGTTTCACTTTTCCTCCCCCACCACAACAAAAATCCCAACAGAGTAATAGCTGCCAAAGTACTCCCCTTCCCTCTTCCTCTCCCATATGCATGTAATGCCCAGGAGTTTTAATACTTGCTACCCAGAGTGCTCTAGGAAAGAGAAAGATTGAAGCATACACTGATGTGCTCAAGCACTCCTGAGGCAAGTATGTAGCGCACACATGCTGCCGAAAGTGACTCATTGCTCCTCACATATGTTTCGTCTTTGTTACCTAGGAGGGACGAGATGCATGAGTGGTTGATCTCCAAGCTTTTCATGAAAGCAGCAGGGTGCATGTTTTGTTTCTGGTGCAGACTGAGATCTGTGAATTCTGCACAGATCTACTTATAGATGACAGCGACAAACAAATAGGCATTGAAGCCCGGCTTCGGAATAGGGATTCTACACTTGCAAGGCATCATCTAGGCATTGAATAGATATTACAATACTCCTGTTAAGGAGATACGTCCCCATGTTGTAATGTAGAGGAGGTATCAAGACCACATGACTGGTCCAAGACCATGCAGCAGATGGTGGCAGGAGCTGGAATTGAAACTCAAGAGCTCCCAGCCCCCAAATCAATCCACTGCTCCCTGCTATTCATGGCTGGAATATGAAAGGATATGGCACAAGTAGGTTTATTATTGTGTATACCGTTTGTGAAAGCGTGCTAGGCATTACAAGACACACACGAAGACACTGACACTGCCCAGCAAAGCTTTTAGATGTGATGCAGCAAGCGGCAGTAACAAACAATAGAGTGCATGAAATGAGGAAGGAATAGGGTTGTCAAGTGGTGGTATTTGCATACCCTGATGTTTCCATTAACGTTAATCTTATTTTATGGCAAATTAAGTTGTTTCTCTAGTCAACAAAGGAGTGGGTGTTTAGGAGGGATACGAATGAAGCCTGGCTTGGGGGAGAGTGTTGCAGGCATCGAAAAAGTCAGAGGTGAGTGGGGTGTCATTCTGTCCAGTATGGTTAAATGGATCTCCTTACTGTAGCATGTGAACAATTCACATTGTAAGGTATTTATCCTCATGACACCCCTTTTAGGTCAGACAGTGGTATTATCTCCATTGTACTGGTGGGAAAGTGAGGCAGCTGACTTCCCCAAGGCCATGTCCCTGATATAGCAGAAAGTTGAATCCAACTCGTAAGTCCTAGACTAACATAACTACTGAATCATCCTTTTTCATTTGCTGTAAGTAGGAGTGGGGATGGGAGAATGAGACCGGAATCCAGGCTAACGATGGTATTGCCATCTTACCTGTCTTGATGTCTTCCAGGGCAACATTTTGATGCTGTGACGTTGCACGATGAGGCCATGATGTTTCATGAGTTCAGAAGACTATCTGTACTGTTCTGTAAATGTTAGGACAGAGGGCAGCCCCAGAGGAGAGGTAAAAGGATATAGGGATTTTCACAACCACATCTCCAGGCTGAATCTCGAGTCGGATGGTCGTGACCGCCTGTAAACTATCTGATTGGTGCCCTACACGTCAGATGGATTGGTAACTCCAGTCTGTTTCTTAGACCTTATCTATACTTGCCTATACTTGTGGCGGTGTCTAGAGTACATTTAGCTACGTGCCATAGTGAAAGTCAGGCTGGGTCCATGCTCACTGCATAGCTACACTGTGTGTGGCTACACATGGCAGTGAAAGGCTCTGGCTTCGGGAGGCAGAGTAGAAAAGCTGGGGCAACTTCCTGCTGCAGGAGCCTTTCACTGCTGGCAAGGAAAGGCTCTGGCAGGGGAGAGGCAGTGGGGTCAGGGTAGATGACCTCGGTGGTGAGGTATCAGGGAAGTTCTTTTCTCTGGACAGGGAATCTTAACATTTTCACCAGAAATACATTCACACGCACACAACCAAACCAAAACCTCACAAGAGGGAGGGTGGGTGGGTGGGCAGCAGGCAGCTCTTGTTTTCAATGTCACTTCATCATAAGAGATTCGGCAGTGTAATCGGAGAAAGAAGAATAGCAGAGGTGCATGAAGGAAAACATCCTTCTACTGGAACACTGAGTTCTCTGTGATTATTTACAAGATCTCTTCAGAAAAACCATACAGGAATGACTGAAATCTCTCCTCCAAAACTGTGTCAGAGGCTGTTATGTAAACAATGAATAGCATTGTAATACATGTTTTAAATACATTGAATTGGACTAGGTCGTGAGAGGTGTCTTTCCCAAGCGGCTGTCAAACACAACTCACGTGCCATGTAGACTCCAAACCTACCCTTCCTGGAAGTTTGGATTTGTTAACACAGAAATAAATTAGAACAAATGAGAGCTCAAAACTTCTTTCCTGGCATGGTTGCTCCTAGGGTTCCTCCCTCTCAATTACTCAGCCCTCACCATAGATCATCTTCTTCTAGCAAGTTATTTCCACCTTCCTTATTCTGGTGAGGTGACAAGCAACCTATTTAAGTGAGGCAGCAGAACCCACTTATCTGCTAGCAGGTGAGGTATCTCAGGCAAATATTACCAGCCTGTGACTTTGGAGTTGTTAAACATGAGGGGAAGGGTTTCATTTAGCTGTGTATGAGCGCATAAATGGAGAAGGGCATGGGGAACTGAGGCAATGAAAGATTAAGTGGCTTGCCAAAGGTCACCCAGGATATCTGTGGCAGAGCTAGGAATTGAACTCTTGTCTCCAGAATCCTAATCCACTGTTTCACCACAAAATTCTGCTGAAGTCTCACTGTCTCTAAATCTGTGCATGATCTTTTCTCTTTAATTTTTGCTTCATTCCTCTCCCTGGACCAACAGCTGCAAAAATCCTGAAGCTGTTGGCATCAGGGCTGTGTCTATTTCTCTATTAAAATAGAGTGTCCAATGTTGAAAGCATGCTGGACATCCTGTTCTGACACAAACATATAAGCAATTCACTTGTGGTTGTTGACTTCCTTTTATCTATTCATATCAGCTTCCTCCGGGTTTCTTTTCCAACTGGAAATTAAGCCTTTTAGTGGGGGTTGGCCAAAACCCTTTTGCCCCCAGACTTGCTGCCAGGGATTACTGGTTAATTAGGGGCGTGTTCTCCCCTTGGTATATGCGTGATCTTTTTCCTACTAACATCAAAGGGAGCCCAACCCCCTTAGGCTGGCTGACCAGCAGCTGCCCACTGTACCCAGGGGCTGCTTCTGAATCTTCATAACCTGTTGCTCTGTCTCCGGATGTTTCATTTGCTCACCCATTGTAGCGGCCCCACTCCTTCCCACACCCCCTTCTGGATCTCCCTCCTATTTGCCCGTTAACTCAAAGCACAACAAAACAAAGAAGGAGACGATCCCTAGCTGGACTGCTGGGGTCTGGCACAGCTAGTTTATAGAGGGCCCCAGAGCAGCATTGTCTGTATTGTACAAGGCTGTACCGGGGCACCGACAGATCACCTTTCAACCCTGGGGGGATGGGTACTGAGGTCAACACCTGCTCCCCATGGCGCAGCTCCCCATACACCTCTGGTGTCCTCCCTCACATGCAGTGGTCACCATTAAAAGGCCAATAATTGCTTCCAATTCTAAGCATAATGGTACCCCTGGGGGTACCCCTGGGGGAGCCGGGCAGTCCGCCAGTGTCTGAATATGCTGCCCTTTCAGTAGCAAATACTGTAACTACTATGCCCGGCTGCGGTGCTGGATATACCAGCTGTGTCCATTGTAAAGTGCCGGCATGGCAAAGAGACCAGCAGCTAAGGGGTTGATGATAATCACAGCCCAGAAGAATATTTCCAACTGCAGCATTTTTATAATTTATTTAGTAACCAGCCCTGCAAGAGAAACTCGAGACTCAGCAGCAAGCGCAGCTGGCTTAGCTGCGGGAACAGCCCGCAAGACACCGAGAGGGTAGGGAAGGTCATCAAATGGCTGTGCTGGAAAAGAACGACATGATTTCCATGTTCTGTGAAAAGACTGGCTTCACCTGTGTTTCCTGTTGTTTCCCGTTTGTCATCACAGGTCTTGTTTCCTCAGCAGCGATTTCCATTTAGTTAAAGAAGAAGAGTTCAGGCTTTCCCCAAGACCAGGGCCAGCTCCCGTGTTTGAAGTGAGGGAGTGTTGGTTGTACAAGAGAGGCGCGATCAGACCCCCACGACTCAACATACCATGTAGTAATTTCCCTCCACCCTCAAATTCAGTAGCTTTCCTGCCAGAGGAGGAGAGGCCTGGGTGGTTAAGGCATTGACCTTGGGTTCGATCCACCCAGTTCTGCTACAAACTTCCTGTGTGGTGTTGGGCAAGTCGTTTAATCTCTTGGGCCCAGATCCCCAGAGGTACCCAGGGATTGTTCTGCTCAGCATTGCAACACCTAACCCCTAGTGGAATCTTCAGCCGGGTTCCCAGGCTCCCCACAGAATAGGCGGGGAGAATTAAGTGCCGAAGAGAGGGATCCTTAGAAGCCAGCAAGCTGGGGGGGGGGGGGGGGAGGGGGTACCTGAGGGGGGGGGGCGCCTCAGTAGCCGACCTCGGGTGCCTGTCTGATGGGACAGAAATAGGCGCCTCTTTTCACTTGGAATCCTCAGTTGGGCACCTAAACCAGGTCAGCCGCTTAGGAAGCCCATGCCCAAGCCTCTGTCTGCCGCTCCATACTTTTCTCGCTTTCCAACTGTCTCTTTTGTGTCTGTGCTGTGCTGCTGCCTCCCCCTCCTCCCTGGCTACACCAAGTTCCTCTGCTGCTGGGTCTGACAGATATTGGGTCTTAGGCATGCTTTGAGTATGCCTATAGGATTGGGCCCTGCTGGTGATATAGGTGTTCCCCTGAGAATCCTGCTTCAGGGAGAGTGAGGGCTTAGAGCTGCTCGTTAGTTATGGGATGGCATGGGGGTTTGGCAGCCTTTGCAAAAGCTCAGCAGTAGAAACTTTCAGCGGCCTCTATGGAGTTAGGTAGCGTGAGGGGTGGTTTTGAAAATGTCCGTGGGACCTAAATAGTGGACTTTGCTTCTTAACGAGGCAGATATGTGCCTAAATAAATTTCAGGATCTGGGCCTTGGTGTCTCAGTTCCTTGTCTGTGAAACGGGGGTGATAATATGTGCCCTCTTCCATCTCTTGTGCTTTGGTGTTTTGATTTTTCTGCCTTTGCCCAGGCCCTGCTATGTGAGAGGCTACAAAGTAGTGCCCTTAACTGGGGAAATTCTAACTGCTCTCTGGTCAGGAACATACAAAACTCCTTCCAGCCGTTGTGGAGGAAGAGAAAGCAAATGAGCCTTCTCTCTTAATCACTGCCTTGTTCTGTGCTGAGCTTCCTGACCCCTCTTCCTGCCGGTACTCTCCAAGAATCACAGGAAATTAGGTTTCTAATGTGGAAAAAATAACCCCAGCACTTAGCAAAGAAAATTGTAAACATTTCCACCCAGGAGAGGCAATGCTATTTGGCTTGCATAGAAAACAATTAACTTTTTAGAGTGGGGATCTCTGAGCAACAAAAGAATTTTAACTCACTACACTGAGCGCTAGTTATTGTGGGAGTGAAGGGAAATGTGCACACCTCAGTGTGGAGAGAGAGAGGAAGGCTGAGGAGGAGAAAAGATTGACAGCTGTATCACAGATATCACAGTGGACCAAGGCTGGTCCAGTGGATAAAACACTGGACTGATACCAGGGTTCAGCCATGGGTTTCCTATGCAACCTTGAATAGTTCACTTAATCGACACTGTGCCTCAGTTTCCCCATTTTATAGAGGAGGAGGATACTTCCCTACCTGAAACAGGTGTTGTGAGGATACTGTGACTGTGAGGTAATCAGGTCCCTGAGGATGAGGGCCATATAAATACATACATGGATAGTGTAGCTGAGTCTCCATTGGGAAGTTTCTTCTAGTGATGTCTAATTACTCAAGCACTGAGAAGAACTCACCATTCATGAATGGTCCAGTGATACAGTGCATGTATGGTGAAAATCTGCTTGTCCTTCATTCTTTATTTTTAGGTCAAAGCAGCTAAGTCTCCTCCTTTCCCTGACACACACACACACATACACACTTTGGCTCTCTTCACACTGACTCACCAATGCACCGTTCTCTTCACTGAGCTGTGGAGACTGTGACCAGGTCACTGTGCCCATTGTTTCTTGGCGGTCCATGTGCTCCTGTAATCAGAGTCCCTTAAACTTGAAGGAAACCACCTATTGAAGAGGTCAGGCCGAAGTACCAACCTGTCTTTTCTCCAGGCAATATAAAAACCTGAAATTCAGTCAACGGCAGCAACGGATGAGCCACTTCCAAGTGAGCTTGAGATGAATTCGAGAGATGAGGTCCTTGAGTTAATAGCACATATTGGGCCAAGTTCTGCTGGTGAAAGTGACAAGCTTTTGAGCTATCCAGAGCTCTGTGGAGCTTGAAAGCATGTCCTCTCACCAATAGAAATTGGTCCAGTAAGAGAGACTACCTAGCCCACCTTGTCTCTCTCTAATATCCTGAGACCAACACGGCAATCATGATGCTGAGAAACATTCAGAAGACCAGATGTAAACAAGCAAAGTATTATAATCTGTTCACCTGAGAATACAGTGATGACTGAGATAATCTAGGCTTTATGTGTTGGAGTTGTCCGGGAACTACTACCTTGAATTTAAATGGAGAGGTAAAAGGAACCCTTCCTTCTCTCCAACAGCACTCGTAGAGTGGATTCCAGCAGCACTGTTTATGAACATTTCCTATGCTTCATTGCTTTGATTAGCGGAACTGCTTTATCTTTCCCTTTCCAGATTAGCTCAGCTATAGCAGCTCTCTTCCTGTGTCCTCTGCTAACCGTATCATCGCAGGGGCTGAGGAAGGCGTTGGAGAGAGATTTGTATTTGGCCTTTCAGAGAGATTCAGTTACTCAAGCCCTTTTTTGCTAAGATTTTGACTCCCAACTCTGCCCCAGCTTTCTACTTCCTAAGATAAGTGGAGTGTTTTTGGAGAGTAGGAAGCTGCCTATTTTCAGAAATCCTTCCTGAGCATCCAAAAATACTTTTACACCTTAGTTTTGAAATAGTGCGCCATTTAACACACTCCATCTGCAGTACACATGTGGCCCTATTACCATAATGTCTGAGTCTTTCGTGAATTTGTACTCACAGCACCTTGTGAGATACAGCAGTGCTATTATCCCTATTTTACAGGAGGGAAAATGAGGCACAGAGAGACTTTCTAAGTTCCCAGAGGAAGTGTCTGTAGGAGGGGCGGAGGTAGGCAGGGGAGAGCAGGAAACAGAACCTTGGTCTCCTAACTCCCAGGCTTCCACTCTAACCACTGAACCATACTTCCCTCCTAGTACGCACTCTGTGCTGGATTATTGTTCACTCTGGTAAGGACTGGGCTAAAATCACCATAGCTGATTCTGTTCCAGCTTATACCAGTTTTCTACACCACACTAACTCCAGTGACTTAAAGGAGTTAACCCTGATTTACGCCAGGGTGAGTGACAGGAGAATCATGCCACCAAATGTAGGCCCTGTCATTAAGCAAATTTCCATCAATGTCCTTGTATTGGGAAGAATTTTCTAATGTTTCCTAACTATTTCTCTCCGAACCGTGGATGTATCCTTACATGAGTAATGTTCAGAAACCTCATAAAGAGCCCAAGACCAGAAGAAATCTGCCTGGTTTGGGCTTTCAGCCTGAAGTCAACACTCTGCACTGTTTTGGGAACGCAGGTTGAATTTGAGACTACTCCTCCCCGCCCCACAGGGTAGATAGGGATTTATGGTTTGGGATCATTTCCAGATGAAATGCAGCAGCTTCTGGGGATTTTCACCAAGTTTCTGAGTGCATATGGGGGAAGAGAAAACAAAGGCTTAGGAGCTGTGAATACACATGATCAGACCCATTACAACCTTCGCTAGTACCTCTATAATTTGGACACTAGCCAACCTGTGTAAGCAATAAAAGAATTTGAATCCGCTCAGTTGGATGCTAAGGAAGGGTCTTTGAACACAGGAAACCTCCTACGTGGTTTGAAAGCAAAATAATGTTATCAGGAAATGAAGGAAATCGGCAACCCTTTGCTCTAGAGAGAGCCCCCCTGACGTACCGCTCTGATGACTTTAGTTGCCTCCTTACACTGTGGTGAAGAGAGCACACCAATGCTGGGTCAGCAGACGTGGCTGGAGAGAGAACGGACTTAACTCAGCAATGTGGAGGGTCTTTGGGAAGATAGGGGGAGGAGAGGAAACCTCGTCAAATTTTCATTGAAAAAGGAGTGGGGGTTTTATCTTCATTTTTGAAAACCAATGCAAAGTTGGCAACCTTCTATGACACTTTTTGTACTGTCCACCAGATAGCCTTCTGCTCTTGGAGTCATGGCTAGGAAGAGGCTGAGCTCATTCAGGAGATGATTGGATTCCTTTAGCCTGGGGGAACAACCCTACCAGTTCTACACACCCCATTCCAGCTGATATGCCTTGGAGGAGTATTTGAAGGGAGGGTATCACTTCTAATCTGGGTGGGGAAACAAGGGGGGACTGACCCTTAGCATCAAGGGGTGCAGATGTTTGTTTTAAATGGAGAGAATGTAGTACTGGTACTTGCCCCTCTGCAGGAAGAGCAAAGGCAGTGGAAGCTGTTGAAGGAGCTTGTTCTCTTTCTGTGAGTTGAACAGTTTGAGGGGGAAGATGTTTCTTTTTATGATCGGCTTTCCTGGCCTTATGCCCATGGAAGCGTGTGACTGCTACTCTTGTAGACTAGGTAGGTAGCAGCTCCTAAGAGGAAACGAAATATGATCAAGTAAAGGATAGGATTTTCTGAAAGCTCCTAGAGAAAAACATTTATTAAAATATTTACCTGTAAGTGAGAGTCTGCATCTGATACGCCAGTCAAAGGCTTGGCTCAGTCCTTTATCACAGGCTAGGCAGACAGAAGTCAGTGAAATTGCACCAAAGGTTTTAGTGATGACGGTTACACTCACTTAACCCAAAACACCCAGGGGGAGAGGTTAAGGATTTGGGCATAAGGTTTGTATGAAAGATGCTATTATATGGTTATAATTCCATATATTGTAGACATTTGAAATAATTATGTACATGGCTATAAATATAGCCATACAATGCAAATATTTCAACCTATAATAAATGGACACATTTTTCAGCCTTGTATTTTTGTGGCACGAGGTCAAACTACTAAGACTATTTCACACACACTAAGAAAATGTTTAATTTAAAATACAATGGCTTTTTTAAAAGCAACATCAGATTTCCTATCTGATCAACAGAAAGAAACGCAACCTCAACACTTAAACAAGTGTTGCGTTCTTTGTTGGCACAAGTATAACTAATAATATACTCCTATATAGGACACGTAATGGTCACTATTAAATATGAAGCATTGACTTGTGCCATCATATTGATTAACAGTCCTTAATTTGTGGTAGGGATCAGCCCCGGGGTCTGTCTCCGGATTTTCAGAAGTGCTCAGTATTGGCCTACCTCTTCTTCCATGAAAGTCGTTGGGAGTTTCACAATTGACCTAAATGGGGAAAAGTGTTAAATCAGTGTTTACAGTGTTCCCACCCCATAAGTCTATGTGGAACTTTAAGACGACAACGTTTCGCTTACCGAAAACACAAAGCACCCACCATTTTTAGGTTTCACCAGAAGCCCTCATTAAAAATGTACATTTATAATACAGTGCTCATTCAATAGTTACCACCCATGGGTACTGGAAACACTGGGGTTACCCTCTTTAGTCTTCCCCCAGATATGACTGTAGGGGACTTAGGTCAGTTTTGATCAATATCACTGAGCTCAAAACCAAGCCATGGATGTACTACCGGCATCTGAAGCCCAATTGGGATCTCACAGAAGTCATTGGGAGTTGTTCACACACAACTGACTGGATGATCAGGTCCCAAGTGTCTAACACTAATAGTGCTATTAGTAATTCTCTGCGGTCATGAGCTATGCTGTCCCAGGGAGGAAAAACAGATAGATTGCATCACAGGGGCCCAACCAGCCCATCAGATGAGTGCATGCAATTTCCACTGAAGCCGGTGGGGCTGAATATACACTTCCACCCGCATAAACGCAGAGTTTCAAGACAAATTTTAAGAAGTTAGCCTCTTTATTTTATGCCAATCCTTATTTGTGTTGTCCACAATTAAGCCGTCCAAGTACTTGATCTGTTGGTACAGTCAAGGGCTGGGACATCCAAGTGAACTAAACTGTGCCTGCAAAATTGCAGCCACACAAAAAGGGAGACTAAGTGAGAGTGGAGGTGGAAATTTTGTTCTGTTGTACCTTGAGAGGGAATGTGCTTCATAGACAGGAGCATAGGTCTGTGAGTAGGGAGACCTCAATGCTATCCCTACCTCTGCCACTGAGCTGTTCAACCTTTAGCAAGTCACTGGATCTCTTTGTGACGCTGACCCACTTGTAAGAGAGGATCATAATATTGACTTACCTTTATAAAGTGTTTGGACCACTAGAGATGTAAAGAGCTATGCAAGTGCTGTATGTTATAAAAATGTCATGAGCCAGATCATGAGCTGGTGTCAACTGGTGTAGCTCCAGCAGAGTGGTGCTGATTTATACCAGCTGTGGATCAGGAACATTTTTAATCAAGGGAATATCTTTAGGGGGAGTCTCCCAAACCAGGCATGTAGAGGGCATGTATGTGAATGACACTCCGCTGGCCTAAAGTAAAAACAAAGAAGATAATTTAGTTCCTGATCCTGATTTCAGTGGGACCACTCATATACTTTAAGGCTGCCATAAAAAAAAGACAGAGAAAAATTATTCTTTCTTGCCCCAGTGGGAAGGACAAGAGACAATGGGTTCAAATTACAGCATGGCAGGTTTAGATTAAATCTCACGAAAATCTTCCCAGCTGTGAGAATAGTAGGACAATGGAACAGACTGCCTAGGGAAGTCCTGGAATCTTCACTGGAGGTTTTCAAAATGATGCTGTCTTGGATAATTTAGGCACAACAAATCCTGCATCTTGGCAGGTGGTTAGACTAGATGACCCTTGCAGTCCCTTCTAACCCTATGGTTCTATGATTCGATGTACGTGTTTGCAGTGTTAAGGTCTTATTATCTGAAGAGGGTTCATTCAGAGAAAATTCCGATAAAGAAATAACATTCAGGACACAGTGACCATTTTCAGGCCAAACACATTCTACTGTTTATTACACATTACATTCTTAAATAAAAATGCATCACATAACATTTTTGCATAGATATCTTACAATATACCAATTTAAAAAAGAATTATGAAACAGACCAGTAACAAAAATAAATTTTTCTTCATTAATAATTTTGTAACATTAACATACCACCATCATATAATACAAATAATATTTTTTAAATCTTAAGACTTTTTGTACAGCAAAAAAACTGACAAAGTAATATATTTATATTTATATTTATATATATATATATATTTATAAAAAGCTTAAAAAAAATAAAATGTCAAAAAAAGGCAGAACTGAGGGCTACAAGATTGGGTACTTCTGTGATATATTAGAAATACCAGAGTAGGCCTGAGAGAATGTGACTGAGGGCATCTCCAAATGCACTTGTTAGACACATCTGGCAAAAGAAAAATTATAGTGCAAAATGAACATCCTTCAAGCTATGTTGTTTGTGTGTGTTGGGGAGGGGAGAGTGTTTTTGTTTCAAATGGGGAGCACTCATACTTTTGTTAAAGGAAAGATTGATCTAGTAGGGAGCTAGAAAGAGCTTAAACAAAGAGTATAGGGCAGAAAGCAAAATTTGCTATAAAAGAAAAATATCTTGGCCTTATTTTTTACTTCCTGCTTAAATGAGCAGAAATACTAAGGGCTTGTTTTATGGGAGAAAAGTTACAGCAGTTCAGCGGACTGATTTTTAAAATCAATCTAGTTACACCGGCGCCAGCCTCCGATATAAATACACCTAAAGTAGCCGAGCTGTTTCTTACATCAGTTAAGATTAATTAATTAAAAGTTACTAATGTAAACTAAACAGTCTTGAGCAAAGGTTAAGCGCACCTATGTAGTGGCTTGTTCATTAGTTTAACTAGCTTGATTTAATAAAACTGGTGCAACTTGTCTGGTAGAAACAAGGCCCCAGTAACAAAGTAGTGTTCAAACCAGTGCTTCAAGCTACTCTCAGGGCCTGTAGGGCTTGTATTCTAAACTACAGGAGAGATGGGTTAAAATATAAGCTAAGGATCAGTCCCCACCCCAGCCAACTGGCCTTTCTGGGACTGTGTTGGTTTTTATTTTTCTCTACAGTCCAAAGATAAAGGCTAAAAATGTCCTCTCTCTCCATTCTGTTTCACCCTCAGGATACAGTCGGAGCCCTCCTTTCCCCTGCTCCCTATTTGCAGCCTACTAGTTCACGATACACAGCCACAAATACAGTTGAAAACTTCCTATGTAAGCCCATGCTATTTCTAAAATGCACTGGCAACAGTAAGCACCCTTCCCAAACCAAAGGCAATAGGCACAGTTGGCTACCACACTGAAAATGTCAGTAGCTCAATTTCTCCTTCCACGTAGGTATGTGCTGTACATACACACCCAGAGAGAGGGGGTAGAATCTATTTTCTGCCAGTATACAGAAGTGGGAATGAAAACACTTAAACGTAAATGCTTTCATTTTGAAAATTATGAACAGTCCGATTTTAATTTTTACATAAAAATGCTATTAATAAGCTTTAAGGAAGAAAAAAAAACCTGTTTGAAAACACCTGCTTCTGAATGTTTTCCGTTAGGTAAGTCCACTTTTGAGGTGGTACAGAAGGCAGCTGGTCGCAGTTTGAATATAACTGACCTCTTTCTCAAAGAAGGGAGAAAAGTTTCATTACACAAGAGAGACCTTAGTGTGTGTGGGCCAACTCCTGCAGTTCTTACATGGGCAAAACTTGCCACTAAGATGCTGTGGCTGAGTAAGATCGCAGAATTTGGCCCTGTTATTATTAATACAACAGGTGGAAGATTAATCACATTAGCTTCGTTGTGAAATGATCATTCCAAGGGACTAGAACTACAGTAATGCTAGTAACGGAAGGAAAGACTCTTCAATCTATGGATGTAAAATCTTATGTAGAAGAGGATTTTCATGTTTTTGTTTTTCAAGCCAAACCTGAATAGAGTTATTTTCACGTTCTTTTTAAAATATATGATCTACCAGAAACCAACAAAATGTATTTTAAGGGAGTGTTGGGTTAGAGGTTTTGCCCACAAATATGAAAGCTTAAAAATACAAAATCACACTGCAATGGGGGGGGGGGGCAAGATGTGTTGAGTCATGAATAAAAGCATGATTTAAAAACCCTGGAGTCACTGGCGCTTGGCCTTGTGAAAGTGAAATTATTTACAAACTTTTTCCCCTCATAATTTTTTTTATATACTTTGACACATGTAAGGTGGAGGGGAAAAAAGGAAACCATTAAACAAGCTTGATTTGTCTCTTATATTGCAAGCATCAGTTATGATCTCTTCAGTACATAGAGAAGCAAAGATCCCAACAGCTTAAATAGGGTGGCAATCTTTGTATTGAAAACTGCTAAAGAAACAAAAATGCCCCAAATTGGGGAACAATGAGAGAGAGAGAGAGCGCCTCTGAATTTGCAAACAGTGATCAAGTCACAGAGAAGGTGCATTAGGTCACACTAGCCATAATGTTCATCCATTGTCTCAGTTTTAGGCAGGACATAAAAGGTTAGTTGTTGCTTTTAGCTTAATTAAACACAGAGTCCTGAAAGCAACAAAATGGGTCCCATTTTTACATTCCGATTCACCCTCTTCTCCCATATTTGGTTAGTGGTTTCAGGGTATCAAGTAAAATGGTGCTTGGCTTTAAAAAAAAGAAAATCAGATCCCATGAAAGCCTGCTGCCAATGAGAAGATAGTATTCTAATGTGCATATGCACCGAGATGTAAATTACATTAGATCTAAAGTAATTTAACTCCAATATGTCGGGCAAGGACCCAAGACATAGGGATGGGCTGCATGGTACAGTAACGTCTGCTGACAGAGTCATACTGGGACTTCTATAACTTTTTTTTCTTTTCTAAGACTTCTCTCCTAATAGAAAAGTCCTATAGAACTTAATGAGGAAACTAATAGAGGTCTGTAGAATATCTCTACACCTGATTCATGTTCTATTACACCAGTCTAATAGAGCAAAGAATCAACCCCACAAAGTGAAATTCTGGGCACCAGTAAGGTCAATGGGAGTCTTGACATAGGGCTAGGATTTCATTCATAGAATTTAATAGCAAATTCTATCCACCTTTTGTTTTCTGACCATTGAGGATGTAATTCTCTAGTTGAGCAGAGAAAATGCTAGTCTCTGGGGTAATGGATTGGAGCATTTTCTAGGCTTTCACTCGAATTACTGGAATTGTCTGGCATTTTGTATATTATATGTACACTTTTGAGGGGGAGGGGTTGTTCCGAAAAAAGTGAGAGCTTACTCTGAAAAGTGACTAAAAACATGACATTATGGCCCTCTGTGCTTGATATGGAAACAGTGAGACACAACAGGAGTGCTGGGGACACGGATCAAAAAGGTGACCCCCAAAGAAAGAAGGAAACCCAACTTGCATGTCAGATCCCAAGCTGAGTTATGAGACAACCGGCTTTTACACCTACACTAAGACAATCTGATATGGAATAATTGAAAGAAAAAAATAAAGCCTCCTAATGAAACTTTAACTCACTTTTTGAAGCAGGATTCCATTAAAGATGTACATTCGGCTCAGTTACACCAGCGTAAATCCAGAAAAACTCAGGTGCCCCAGAGTCCTAATATATGAAGTGTGTCCTGCTTGCTCTTCTCCAGACTAATGCTACATCACTATTTAGAGAAACTCATATTCCTCCTCTGTGCTCTTTTCCCACCAGTTTGTAGGCATCAGGTTTTTTTTGTGGGACTTGTGTTTCAATTAGTTCCCACAACACGATTTGCCCAGTGATCCTGGAAGCCATGTCTGGTCAATTTATATGGCTTCTGTTCTGCAAATGGGCATGAATTCAATTTGTTTCCCAAAGCAGCCTAATAGAGAGGATTAACCCTGTCCCATTATTCACAGGTCCCAGGTAGATTGCTACTTGAGATTCTTTACAATGTGGATGAAGTGAATGCACCTGTAGCAGAAAAACAAGGGCTAAGACCTTCAAAAGTGGCTAGTGATCTTGGGTACCCCAGGTTTTGAGCTCTCGACTTAAAAGAGGCCTGCTTTTTCTACAGAGTGCTCAGCACCAATGCACGGAAATCAGACCCTTTTAAGTTGTCTCAAGTTGGGCACCCAAAATCCCTAGTCACTTTTGAGAAATCTTAACTATGACCAAACTGTTTGCTTTACCCACTGTCCTCTATGATACTAGAACAAGCACTTTCTGCTATCAAATGACTGACAGAGTGCACTGACCTGAGACACAATATATGCAGAGTACAAATGTCTCTGAAAAAATATCAGTGATGGTCCTGAAACCCCAAATTTCTCTTTCAAAGTTAGAGGACCATTACAAACAGGGCCCAACTGAGGAATCTAGGTCTTGGTTTGGATTCTGAACCCATTTCCTATGGTTTTAGGTTATTCTGATCCAGGATTTGGATTCAGGCCTCTCTGCAGGAACAAAGGAGTCTCCAAATATTTCAGAAAATTTTGATATTTATCAAAAGGGTCCTTATTCTGCTATATTTTAAATGAGATGTCAATAAGACCTCAAGTGACAAGATGAAGCAAATATTTTCTTTCCAAATTTTTTTTCATTTTTAAAATAGGGCCTTGTACTTAAATTGCCTTTAATATTAAGTCTTCTAGACTATTAGTAATATTTATAGAGGCGGGAGTACCTAGAGTTCTGAAGAGAACATTTATTCAGGTTCATAGCCAATGACTAATGTAATGGCGGGTATATGCACATGTACTGTAGAATGCTATGGGAATGAACTTCTTCTAGACTTTTCTATATTTTTATCTAATGCACTGAATGGATGCTCTATAGTTTCACACAGCTGAGGTTCAACTATCCTCAAGCTGCCATGAGACATCCTGGTAAGATGCTCCACATATTCCAACACAAGTTGGGTTGTGGGGCCCTCAGAACCGCATTGGACTCCTGGATGGAATGGCCATAAGAAGTATGCAAATACAGAAGTCGAGAACTACGAGATTGTCAGCAAGCAGTGCTCCAGTCATTTTTTTTTTTAATAGTTAGTTTTAAATCTTTGGACTAAAACTCAATTTTTTTCTTTCTTTCTTTCACCGTCGCATCATTGCCCCCCAACAAGGTGGTTAGGTTTTGGTCCATATCTCATGCCATATGGGCCAGATTTATTCCCCACCAGAGTGTTCAACTGACAGTCAGTGTTTGTAAAAACTGTGAGCAAAATAAACGTCTTTCAGGTAGATTCAATCTCTGACTGGAACAAAGGTTGCGCAAACGCTGAGAACGCAAGTACCAAGGATTCCAGTGACTGCTCTTACGTTTTACAGCTATGGATTTTTTTTAAGAGTTCAGTTTTGCATCCCCAAAGGAAAATATTTAACAGTCAATGAGTCAGAACAGTCAAAGGAGGGCAGTTGGCTAGTACAGTATAAAAGAGCAGCAACCATTTTGAACCACATGCCATTTTGTTTCATTTCTAGACATGTCTTGTAGGGAGGTTCCCAGAATATACAAAATATACAACCTGTCCTAATGACCAGCCCACCTGCTTGCATAGGCCATTTGATATGGTCCTAAAGGCAGTCTTTGGAGTTAGGGCCAGTGCCAACTTGCTATAAATGCAAGCTGTATTTATATATATATATAATTTTTTAAACAAGAAATTTAGTCCACTTTGAGCCAAGATGGTCAAATTATCTACAGGATTCCAGGGTGTGTGTGAGGCTTCCATTGATCCTGAATGGTACAGACTGAAGGTCAAATAGGACCATGCTACCAATACTTTAGATTGATCACTTGGAAAACCTCAGTGCTGTGCACAAAAGCCAGCCCTTCATTCACCCTTTAAATATTCTTACAATTTTTTTTATATCAGTGGGTTATACCATCACCTTAAAGAATGGGAAAGGAGGACTGTGATCTTCAGTTTGAAAGATGAATGCTGAATGAAGTCACATTTATTTATTTCCCATTCTGGGACTGGAGTAGTATTTTTGGCTTTTGTAAGATGCCTAACCAAAAGTTAGGCTTTGAAAATAAATGTTTGCAGGTGCTCTTTCAACAAATAAAAGTCAATGTTTTAAACTGGTCAATAGAATAACAAGAACACGCAACACAATTTGTCAATCACTGTGGATTGTAGCCAGCATGCTCACATGGTGCTGAAGGAAATCTGTAGTCTTGCCTGATTGGCCAGTCCAAGATAGATAAGCAGGTGAAGAAAAGGAGTTCTGAAGATCACTTGTTCATGGAGAAAAGATAAAATGTCTAAGCTTCTACATGAGCTTTTCAAGTTTTCATTAGACAAACAAGACGTCCTAGCTATGGCAGTAGGATGATGCCTATGGAGATATAACATGGTGTTTCAGGGACTCTTCCTTTGGCCGCTTTCCAGTCATGTCAGCAGCTTCCATAGTCCCTACCAGTGCACAGGGCATGCAATAGCCAAAAAAAACAAACAAAAAAAAAAACAGAAAAATACCCAAAGAAAAGGATCGTCCTCCATGAAGTCTACATAAACTCAGGCCAAACAGATGATGTATATGTCACAGGTGTCACTCCACAGTCAACTGCCATTAAGGCCATTGGTATTGACTTAAAAGGATCTTAATAGCTCAGTTCTAGGAAGAACCAAAACCAGGACAGATCAAAGTGTCTGTGAGAAGTTTGACATGTCGAGCAGTAGGAATTCTCAGACAAAGAACAAAGGAACCAAGAGGTTAATTTTGGCTACCAAACTGGGATTTGGTTTTCTAGGTCATTATTCCCCCCCATCTATTTAAAAAGAAAAGTTAGTGCTACAAATATGCAACTTCAAGACGACATATTCTCCTATGGAGTTGCATTGAGAAGCGAGTTAAATAAGCCCCTCCTACTTGCTGTCCGCCTGCAGAGAAGCCTCTTCCATTTACTGCAATGTCTACTGGCAATAACTGGAAACAAATCCAAGGGTGATGAAGTACTGTAAGCAATTGTTCTATCTTACTGTCGTCACCTCTACAACATCTCCTCTTCTGCGCCTTCTTCCATCCAGCTGGGGCAAGGCATAAAGAACAGATGTTAAGTGTAGTTGGGTGCACGACAGTGTGAGGGTGTGGTCTGTGTACAGAGGTTTACATGTGATCAAGTTCTCTTCTTCTGCAAGGCAGTGGGTTATAACTGAGTTCCACCATTCATGCCACGTCTTTTTCACTCAGCTGGCATCTGTGCCATGCTGACTGATTTCAGGTACTTAGATGTGTCTCTTCATGTGGAGGGCAAGATGGTCAGACCTGGAAAAACACCTGCGAAACAAACAGAATAAGGATTTTACAAAACAGGCCTTTCTGCTCCTCCACCATCATGCACAAGACCAATGTTCACACAGATTTAAAGCAGTTCCCTGGAACATGCCACATGTGGTCACATAGTCAAGGTGACTTCCCCGCCACATTCAAGATAAGTAGCTATCCTGGCTCTTCCAACAGTAGATTATTCTCCCCTCAGCCCAACCCCACCAGATCCATACGGTCAGAAACAGGAATGGGTCAGCTGACAAGTAGCTGTGGTGTTAAAATGAAATAAATTTGCATATTTTATAGGGTCAGATTTTTCAAGTGCTCAGCACCCTTAGGTTACAGTCTGAGCCCAAATATCTTCACTGTGCTTTTTAGCCCCACAACCTGATCCCAGCCAGACAGCTTAGCTGTGGCCATATCTTCAAAAAACTTCAGCACCCACTTGGGCATCGAAATAAGAGGCCAGATTTGAGGGCTGAGCTGATCATTTTGGTACCTTGGACAGCTGAAAATCTGGCCCAGACAGCCTTCAGTCTGAGAATGAGTGCTATACAGATATTGATGAAGGTAGTCTCACAACATCCCTGAGAGGAAGCTAGGCATTATCCCCATTTTATAGATGAGGACACTGAGGCACAATAAGATAAGGAATTTGCTCAAGGTCCCACAAGAAGTCAGGCAAACCCAACAACAGAATCCAGGTCTTTCGCTTCCCAGTTCTGGGCTTTATCCCCCAAAGCCATCTTATCTTTGGTCCACATGCAAAATATAGCAGCACTTGTACAAATGTAGGTGCATGTTAGTGGTTATGAGAGCCCTAGAGAATGAAAACCTCTCTCCAATCACACCATTAACACAGTGCTTTGCTCATTCACCGTGACTGAACTTCTGAGGACAATGGGCACTTCTTTCTTCATGACCATTTGATCCTTGACTCTTCTGCTAACATTTCCAACAAGGAAGAGAGACCATTAATGTCAGATGTGATATGCTAGCAATTGGACTGAGAGCAGCAACTCCTTTCACACTGGCCACCCAAATGCCACTATATACAAAGCAGCCTTAGGCCAAGATTTTCAGAAGTGTCTAGTGATCCCTTTTAAAGAGGACTGCTTCCAGAGGGCAGAGGCGTGGCACTTTCTGAAAAATAAGGCCCCTTTAAGATACCTCAGACTAGGCACTCAAAACCTGAGGTGCCCAAAATGGCTTGGAACTTTTGAAAATCTTGGCCTTCACTCTTGGTACCCGAACCTGCAAAACTCTTTCTAAGTTCTATTTAATAATAATAAAAAGAATCCACCACAAATTACATTTGCTGCTTGTTGCCAGAATCTTAGCCCAGTGTACATTGTGGCAGGCCACTTCCAGAATTAACCTGTCTGCGATGCTTTGAACCTTCATGCCCTGCCACACAAAGCAACATTACAAAATAAACACTGATACACGCTATTTTTGTTAAAAAAAAAATCTTGTTGCTAGAATTTGTCATGCACGCAAACAGATTTATGCTGAATACATTATGATAAAAGCAATAATTGAATTGTCTGCATTTCTCAGTAAGAAGCAGGTAAGGAAATGAACTCAGTCATTGTTTTAAACAAAAGTTTAAAGAAAAACATCCAGATAAACAGGTCCTGTATGTGCATTCAGCATGAGGCCAAGAAAGAATCGTGACAATCAGAGGGCAAAGACCTGGTCGTGCACTTAGCCTGTCCTTTTGCCACTATTCTCCGATTCGCTACTTGTATGCAAGGGTGAACAAATAGAATCAATATTGGTAAGAGCAGAAAATCTGCAAGAAGACTACCTTCACATATATGGCCAGATCCTCAGCTGGTGTAAATCAGCCTAGCTCCAGTGTAATCAATGATGCAATGTTGATTCAGACCAGCTGAGGAGCTGGCCCATGCCGCTTTACAAAGCAGAGTAGGAAAAATGTAACAAGAACAGTTTTAGAATGGTTTGGAGCTGGAATCCTGCATTCTTTTAAGTTCCAGGGTGAAGTAGGTGCGTTAAATCTGGTGAGAGAGACAGAGAGAGGAAAGCCTGACAATGGACAGTGGGCTTCTAATGCAGAAGGCTCCCCACAGCTAGTATTGTCCAGCTGCAGAGTACGAAATATGTCCTTGGACAGCTCTGCCTCCCAGCAGGATAATGGAAAGCAGCATGCTATGGATATTAGGGCTGCCAAACCAAGCATGGGTGCCAGGAAGACAGGCACCAGCTGGCATTTTAGACACTAGCCACAAGACCACCACATGATCCCTGCTTCTCTCAGGTGCCTGCTCTTAACCAGAAGCAATACTGATTAAAAGTCCGCTGAGTCACTGAAGTGGCAAGATTTGTTAATGTTAATAACAGAACCAAAGCTTTGTTTCGTATCAATGACCTTATGGTCTGCTCCAATATATTTTTACACCTAATAAAATGATACATAACTAATCCTCAAAAGCAGGATTTTCCTGGCTAGTAATTCAGTTAGCTTCATCTACTGGGGAGGCTCCTAGAGGAGGAGGACAACAAAAAAAAAGTCAAAAAAGAACTAGATAAGTTCATAGAGGATAGGTCCATCAATGGCTATTAGCCAGGATGGGCAGGGATGGTGTCCTGGCCTAGACTTTGTTTGCCAGAAGCTGGGAATGAGTGACAGGGGATGGATCACTTGATAATCACCTGTTCTGTTCATTCCCCCCTGGGGCACCAGGCATTGGCCACTGTCTGAAGACAAGATACTGGGCGAGAAGGATCTTTTGTCTGACCCAGTATGGCCGTTCCTACACAAGTCCCCACAGAATTTTACAGCGAAATCCTACCATCAAAAAGCCCAAGACACATCTGCAGCTATTAAGTTGCTGAGGTCCAGCCACATTTTCCTTTCTTGGAACTGGTGCTGGCAGTCGAGTTGGCCCAGAATGGACAGTTGGCCTCCATAGGTTCAGAGACAGGGATTCATGAGGGGAAATCCTGTGGACCTCTGGTCTTCCATGGGACAGGTCTCTCTCGCCACAACTTTTCCAGCTCTATAGCAGTGCTGCATGTTGTACCCACGCCCGGCACGTACCACCTCCAGGATTCCCAAAGGCTACATGTGTCCCTGCATTGTTCCTAGCAGGGAGAGCTTGCAGTGCATAAAAATATCATCATTCCTGATGGGCCTGCATGGACATAAACTACCTGCTCTCAGACATGCTGCTGGGTTTTATCTCTGCATCTGCAGAGCAACAGAAGGAGGCAGCTCGGATGGGAAGAGACCATCATGTTCAGCCATCTTTTTTCCTCTGCCCAGACCCTGACCAGTGAGATTTGGTCCTCTTAGCAATCTACCTACCCCTCCAGCTGTGTGGAGGGGAGCACATGGTTCTGAGCTTGCAGTCAAGGAGGATTACCCATATATATATTAAAATAAAGTTGAAGATTTTTGCATCACGTTTCCCTCAGTTGAACACCTGTGAGAGCTAGTGGCCAAGGCTCACCATAGGGTATGTAAAGTCACCCATGGTTCTGAAAAGTTTCTCAACTATTCTTCAGCAACCCTAATAACCAACACATTCAACGTGCTTCAGCCACCCTGGGGACTCTTTCATCTCCTTCTGAGCTACTTCAGCTCCCTCTTCTTTCTCCCCCGTTGCTTCCAAAGCACACTCCACTTGCTGTACATATGCTGCTCCTCACATTGGTGGTAGCTCGCCAACCCAAATTAACAATATGATCTGTGTCCTGTATGATGTGGGGGCAAAACTAAACACTTCAATTTAAAGGACCTTGTTTTTCCAGAAGAAACTTCAGTGGTTAATCCCCTTTCATGACAAAGAGAGTTGTGTTTACACCCAAGGCCAAAGGTCTGATCAAAACTGATTGAAGTCATTGGTCCCGGAGATGTTCTTGGTACCTCCATTCACACCAAAGACTTGCGCGCCTGATATTTCAGTGCTTTAAAAAGAAGCCACCAACGTTGTTTGAAAAAGAGAGAAAGTGTATGAGCATGCATGCATAGCTGGGGAGGGAGAAAACAAAGTGACAGACTTCTAGCTTCCTGTCTCCCCACCCCCACTTCCTTTTCTAACTAAAAGTTATAACACCTGAATTGACCTATAGGTGGTGTTCTTAAAACTGTCCTCTAGGCTGATAGCGTGAATACAATCCAAAAGCTAGTGGGGTAAACCCACAGCCCTGAAAGAGGGGTTTTCAGTGGACTCTTTGGTGGGTTACATACATTAACGCTCCCCCTACTGGTAGTTCAAACACCATTTTCATGCTCTGACTGCCAACATACTGCCTTCACCTCTGAAGAGTGGTGTGGAGTTGACATCGACCCTGGTGAAAGGAGTACCTAGGCTACTTCAAGCTCAGAAAACCAGGTTGTTTACTGTAGGCAAGGACCCTTCTGTCATTCGTAGAGGGTGAAAAGGAAGAAGTTATAAAGAAATCTAAGAAGCAGCAGTTTAGAGATGGAGAAATGGGATTCTCACTATCTGGGACCTTAATTTGGGAAAGCACCTGTTTAACTTGAAGCACATGCTTAAAATGCTTTCCTGACTATGGATGGACTGAAGTACCTGATTCAGGGCATGCCGGAATACAGGCCTGGAGTAGGGGGCGGCGAGCCCACTTGGGAACAGGGAAAGAGGAAGAGAAAGAAAGTGTGAAGTCAAAGAAGGGCCAGCGAAATAAAGGAGCCATCACTCTGAACCACCTTGAACACAGCGAGTCCCTGAGCTTCCCAAACTAGACCTAGTGAAAGGGTGGTGGGAAATGGAGGGACAGATTACACCACATAGGATCAGTTGAAACTGGTGAATATTTTTTACCTAGCCATAGATTTGGTCAAATGGGGAAAAACTGACCATTTTAGGGAACAAATTCATTGAAAAACAACAGCTAGACACTGAAGGTGACTGCTATAGAAAAAACACTAAAGAGAGAGAGGGGTATTAGCCTTCCAACTCGACATGTAACAAACAACTAAAGGAGACTGTGGAGTTAATAATGAGTGGTGGATGGATCTGGATGATCACAAACTTGTCTTTTTACAACAGAAACCAAAAAAGGGTGGTTTGTTTATTGGGGGTTAAGGGATCGCGGAGAGGCAGGGGACTTGGGTGGCTCTTAAAGAGCAAAGGCAAGCAGAAAGCAGCCTCTTACAAGAAAAATAAAGAATGCCAATGTTCTCCTACTTCACAGCGATGCTTTTAAAAAGGCAAGACTCCAGAGGGTCTGTGCTTGGTTTATCCTTTATCGTTCTGAGCAAACAAAAGATAATCCAGGGATAAAAGACAGAGGAAGCCCTTGGTTGGGGGAGGGGGAGAGAGGAGGATGAGGATCTTGGAAAGACAGGATGTGCAAATGATCAAATTTCCTTCCCATCAAAGATGTGTCCCTGTTTATGTTCTATGTATCCTTTTTCTATGCTTGCTCTTGGCCAGTCTGGTGTGCCCATAGGCTTTATAAACTCTATATTACATTACAAACCATTTTCTTATCATAACTGAGAACCTTAGTGCAGCATTAAAAAGATGGGTAATTTTCTTAAGCCTCTTAAAAATATATATAAATAGGATTAGCCGGATAACATGTTCAGTTGCAAGCACGTTATTTGATTATGCCTACACTGGATCCAGCCTTCAATGCGGGCATTGCCAGCCTCCAGTTTGGGGGGGAAGGGTCACTGTCTGATAATGTCAGTACTGTCAGATGTGATTCTTTGTGGAGTGTCTCTCTTGCTCCATCCCAATTAGGTATTTATTTGAAAGAGCCAGATTCTCGAAAGATCTCTGCTTCCATTCTGGCACCTAAATGAAGAGGCCAGGTTTTCCAAGAGGAAGCAGTGGGCAGCCGCTCCTATTGTTCTGGATGACAGGTGCTGAGCAGACAGCTCTCTAGGCAAATCCAGTCGCCTCATTTTTATCTGTCCAAATGAGAGCTGTTGGCTGAGGAGTTCTTTGGAAAATCTGGCTTGGGGTACCTATCCCTGGAGCGAGGTGCTTAAAAAGATGGATGACAAAACCTTAAATCTACAGCATCACAAAACACAGAGGTCATCAAGTGTGGGATTTAAAGACGAGAGGACTAGATTCTCGCTCAGTGTGAATCCTCGGGGCTCCTTTGATTTCACCCAAAATCCTTGTGGTAAAATTTTCAGATGTGCCTAAATCACTTTTGAAAATGTTGCCCTTTGTTTCCCCAGGAACTATCCCTCCAGCTGCCTATAGGAAGAAAGTCAAACAAAGGGCTGCATTCTCAGTTAACAGAGCTTTACACTTCCTTTACAGGGATCACTTCCTTTACAGTCACTTCCTTTACAGGGATCAGGAAGCCAAGGGGTGGAGCCCAACCCCAATTTTGTAAGCGAGGAAGGACAGTCTTTTGTTGTTGCCCAGGTCACATGGGACCATGGAGAAGGGAAGCCAAGATGGTGTTGTGGCTAGCAGATTGGGTAGAGTTTATGCACATGAAAGCGAGATTTTGCTCAACAAAGCTGTGCATTGGGCCAAATCCTGCTGCAGTCAGAGTCAAGGGCAAAACTCCCACTGACTTCACTGGGACCACAATCTGGCCTTGAGTCCATGCTTCTGCTTTAGGTATCCATAAGACAAAAAGGTCCAGAAATTAGTTGCTGGTCTCAGCCCAGTTGCTAGTGGACAAACCTCCTCGTCCCAGACCCCCTACTATGCCTGAGCCTCCCGCTGGCCACTGAGGAAGAGGGGGGTTTCGGGGCAAAACACACTGGCGATGCGCTGTAAGGAAACTTGCTGCTGCGTACGCTATGTGTAAAGCCAGAGGCTTTGGTCCCTGGGGCTGGCAGTGCGCTGTCTTTCACCAGCCGTACATTTGCTTGAACACTAGGTTTAGAAGGCTGCATTACCTGTCACAATGGTTGCATTTAAAGGGTTTTGCCCCTGTGTGTTTCCTGTAGTGCCTCGTGAGCTCGTCGCTTCGTGCAAAACGCCACTCGCACCCTTCCCACGAGCACTTGTAAGGCTTCTCACCTGTAGGGGGACGAGAGAGCAATCAGCACTGCAATGAAATTACAGCTGCCTAAACCTCCCCGCCCTTTGCCCCACACCCAGCCAGGCCTTGGCCTCCCCGTTAGCCACACAGGGCACGAGCATCAGTGGTGTTGTCCCACACCTGGTTGCCTAGCCCACAAGCACCAATGACTTCTATTCACTCAAGACTCTTCAAATCAATGGCAGACTCCCAAAAGCAATTGCCCATTCTGAACCTGTTTCAAGGCCCGCTGAAGTCAATAGGAAACTTTCTATCAACTTGAATGGTCTTTGGATCAGGCCCCAACTTCAGTACATCTTAAATTCTTATGCTACCTTGGTGAAAGAAATATTTCAAAACCATCAGAACGTTGTTTTCTTTTAACCTCCGTCCCCCACATCCTCACTGCTGTGTTGCCGTAGGCTTGTTTTCAATTCCTTGAGTCAGCGTTGTGTGCACAAATTTGGTTATTGCCCATACAAGTGGCTATTCCTGCGCACGGTCACCAGGATTGCCCGTGCATGTCAGGCAAATAGGCGTACAACTGCACATGTAATTAAACCCGCAATGCTTAAAATACCACTTGACAAAAAATACTGCTCTAGTTCTGGCTTTTAGGAGTTGTCTTTCACTCCCGACCCTGGTAGCATCGGCATCTCCTCCCACCCAGACCCCAAGTCTTGTATCCTCATTTAGATGCACCTGCTTAGTGGATTATAAAGTGCCAACGATATTTTCGGTGCTGCAAGCGCGAGAGGAGAAGTGTTCTCTTTAATTCAGTTAACCCCACAGGCAGTTGTGACTGATTAGCACCTTTCTGACCATATGTTTATCAGCTGTTATCCCGCATGGAACTTGCTCTCATACAATTCCCTGGAAGGCAGTGGGGCTGCCGGGCTTGGAAGTCAGTGCAGAATTCACTCCGCTGTGTTCACTTACCCCGTTTGATACCACAAACCACGTTCTGGGGGTCAAATGCAGCTCTGGTGTAACACCCATGACCTCAAAGACCATACTCCAAGGCCATTAACATTTTAGAATGGATGCTGTCAAGGTCCAAAACTCTCCCTCCCCTCTCTTCCTCCCCCCACGACCCCTTTCTGTATAGGACTGCAAAGAATGTGTGTGTGCACACGCTTATCACATCTCCTCAGAACAAACGTGCGAATGCTCTTCTCCTACGTTGCAGCTATGGCACTATGCCCAGCCCTCTCTGAGCAGCCCAGCAATAAAAAGAGTCTGGATGCATGAGGGGAGGTGGGAATGAGTGAGAACACACAGAGGAAACAGATTTCATTGTTAAGCTTCAAAGGGAGGGGGGGGGTTATAAGCAAGGAGGGAAAGGCTTTTTAAAAAAGAAATTCTGAAAATTGCTGTGGTGCTTCTTTAAATCTCTCGCTCACTTTCAGCAGATTTAAATACCAAATATAGTGTGTCAGGTCTCCCCATGTCATGTATCTACCTCGGAGTATGTTCAGCAGGAACTAGAGAGAGATCTGAATATTTTATAGTCCGAAACTGGGCGCGCCACAGTAAGCAAACAGGACAAGTCAGAAGAGTGCGAGGATCAAATTCACTGAGTGCAACAGAGTTACCCCAGGAACTGATTTGGCCCAGGATGGATAGGAAAAGCTTCTCTGTGACTAGTCCTTTACCAAACACTATTGATTACAAGCTAGGCTTTGCTGCTCCAAAGATAAAGTGGAAAGCTGGCATGGAGAGGAGAATGGGCTGGGATATCTACCAGAGTTCAGCAATTCAAGCCTTTTATCCTCAACTCGGGTCTGAAAAGCAAAATCCATAAAAGGATGCACTGCAGCGTTCCTATTAGAAGAGGAAACCCTACATGAGGCTGCAGCCGGTGGAGAAAAGCCAAGGCCTAGATCGATCCGTCAGTCAAGCAATCACAGTCTACAGGCCCTAACGAATAAAAGGTAGTGGATGGGGGAGGGTTGTAGGAGAGAGAAAAAAGAGGCAGCAGGATTTTCATTTCAAATCACATTCTCCCAGCAGCTCAATCTAGGCAGGTGCTGTTGGTTGTTTTCTTCCAGAGCCCAGATATTTTAAGGCAATCATGACCATTGCTCACACCGTCCAGGTAACATTCCTCTACCGCTCTAGAGTGCAAGGTCTTAGAACAGCAGGTCCCTCCTGTGCTGCAAGACCGAGGCAAAAGAGGCCAATGAAATATGCCTACATTTATATGTGCTGTAGTATTTCGGATGCCCTAATTCTCTTCTGATCAGTGTCTGCCCCGGCCATTTTTGGGGTTAGACAGTAAAAATAAAAGAAATTCTAAAGAAACTGCTGGCTGGTAGCAATGAGAAAAAAGAACAAACACAGCGCAGGCTGGATTGGAACAAGCTAGATGCACTGAGGCAAATTTGTTACAAAGGAGTTTTCTGCTCAAAAAGCCATTCGAAGTTTTCATTTCCGTCAGGGCCTAGATCATGGGCAAGGTGGTGCTTCCCATACCCATCTCAGCTGTGGCTCGCAGGAGTGGCTCTATGTTTTTGCCAATTCAGCAGCATTTCCGCCGGTCCCTCGGCTTCGGTGTATCCGCTGCCAAAATGCCGCCAAATCCGCGGGACCAGCGGACCTCCCGCAGGCATGCCACCGAAGGCCGCCTGATTGCCGCCCTGACAGCGACTGGCAGGCCGCCCCCTGTGGCTTGCCGCCCCAGGCACAAACTTGCTGCGCTGGTGCCTAGAGCTGCCCCTGGTGGCTCGGACGCTGCCCCCAATGCCAGCCCATCCAAACACTGCCCTCGAGTGTACTACATCCTACACCCCTAGAGATCCAGGGCAAGATTTGCATGCTGCCCTGAGTCTCCACTTCCATAGAAAGTGGACACCCACAAGTGACACGCCATATTCAGCGGCTGCTCTACTGGGAAACTAAGACATTTTTAAAAGTCATACACCACAGTAACACATGGCTGGGGGAGGGGGGGAATACGCATGGTGAAAATCATTTTGCTTGTGTGGCTGCAAGAGAAGAGATGCCTGGCTCGCAATGGAGACAGACAGCAAGGCAGACGTGTTTCTGCATGGCTGTGCATTTGTTGCATACGTTATGGAGAGAGTGAGGAACACTGATGCTCGTTCCAACCTGGCAGGTACAGACAGCCGAATGTACAATCGTCTACAGAACAGAAGGGTTGTTAACAAATGCTGTGGTCTTTGCCTGAAATCAGTGGGCATTATGACTGAAGCAGGATTTGTCTAATTAACATTTATCAAGTGCTTTCATAATACAGAGTGCTGTATTTAGCTTATTAGAGGTCAGCAGTAATTCTGTTAGGCCTGTCTAGAATATACGTATGGGTGGCATGCTACATATCTCTGTTGTCTCTGCTCCAGGGGCTCTGTCCCCGATTTCTTTGCCT
Organism: Sternotherus odoratus; assembly: GCA_032164245.1. NCBI lineage: Eukaryota > Metazoa > Chordata > Testudines > Kinosternidae > Sternotherus > Sternotherus odoratus. The sequence continues at coordinate 12,830,347 of JAVMKO010000011.1, read as the reverse complement.
AGCAGAGAGTCCGGTTTTGTTTGCTGAGTCCCTTCCTCCGTAACATTAGGCGTGTTCTGCCAAATGTCAGACAGCGCTCCTTTGTGCTCCCAGGCAGCCTGCTTGCTTACGGTCAGCTGTGTGGCATAACAGAAAGGCAAAAGTGTCTGTGACCTTTAAAGCAATGTCAAAAAGTGATCCTTGCCCCACAGATCTAAAAGAGATTAGCTCTCCCCCACCTCGCCCCATTCTTCCATACAGCAATTTTGAAAATGGCAGGGTGGGGGTAGGGAGAGATTTCTGTGAACAAAGGATAAGAACTAACTGTATCTTTTCACTGTTGCTTTACTCTAACCCATTGTAGATACAATTAAAAGTCTCTCTTGGCTACTAGTCCCACAAAAGGCGTCTGGGAGTGGGGTGTCCCTCTGATCTCATTAGTGGTAACAGCGGAAAAGAACGGTGAGGGATGAATTCCATGTGCTCTTCTGTTTTAGTTGCGGAAACGTGCAAACAAGAAAGTACATGGTGAAATGCTGGCTCTAGTGGAGACAATGGCAAAACTCCCTATGACTTCATCAGGGCTAGGGTTTCACCCTGTAACTTTATAAAATAATAATAAATGAATACACCAGGACTGAGTGTGCAAGCCCCCATCCCAAACACTGCAACACGTCCAAATAATCGGGGGAGGGGAAATGGATCCTTGATGACATGTACATTTTGAACTTCATTAAATTAAAAAATAATTAAAAGTCACTTTCAATCTTCAATGCTGTGTAAAGGCACCTTTAAAACATAAAATTAGAAAATCTCTATAAAAAGTCAGCAAATGCTCTTCCACTGTAACTTATTTTCACATGGTTTCAGGACCCACAATTGTGCATTTTTCTAACTGAAAATTTTATTTTTTAATTATCTTTTTAAAAATTGGAGATAAAATCAGATTATTTGTGAGGAAAACAATTTCAAAAGCTTGAGCTGCTAAGAAATTGTGGGGCCTCAGAGTCACTGCTAGACATTTGTGTTCCACTGGCTTCCTTGTAGAGATAGTTAAAGGTGAAGTGCAAAGCAAAACGGAATATGGAGTTAAATACAGGATCTCTCTCTTGAACTCCTCCCCTAAGCCAAGGTGGGCGGAGGAGGGGGGCAAACAGCAGGAAGTTATATGAGGGTACGTCTACACTACCTACCAGAACGGCAGGTAGTGATCAATCCCCGAGCGCGCTCCCCGTTGACTCCTGTACTCCACCTCCGCAAGGGGTGGAAGCGAAATTGATCGGGGAGCGGCAGTGGTTGACTCGCTGCGGTGTGGACGGCCAGGTAAGTTGACCTAAGATACGTCGACTTCAGGTACACTATTTGCATAGCTGAAGTTGCATATCTTAGGCCGCTCCAGTGTAGACCAGGCCTGAGTAAGATCAGAACCAGAGCAGCCTCACTGTCTTTTTAGAGAACCTTTTAAATAGTTCTCCTTCCCACCTCTTCTGCAAAATCCTTAGGCCTGGTCTACACTGGGGGAAGGAGGGTGTCGACCTACACGAATAGCCTAGCTGAAGTCGGCGTATCTTAGGTCGACTTACCTGGCCGTCCACACGGTGGCGAGTCGACCGCTGCCACTCCCCTGTCGACTCTGCTTCTGCCTCTTATGGAGGCTGGACAGGAGTCAATGGAGAGCGTGCTCCAGGATCGATCACTACCCGCCGGTCCCACAATCAGTGTAGATGTACCCTTAGTGGTTGCTGTTTCACAGAGAGTAGCCTAAAATGGGCCATCACACACAGCAGAAGTGTCAGTGTCACTGAAACCCATCCAATCGAAGGCATAGGTCACAGAATAACACTTCCTGTTTCACTAAAGCAATCCCAGAATGTAACAAGAGAATTCTAGAGGGGGGTGGGGTGGCGTTGGGATTTCAGTGGCGAATGATTCCCAACTCACACTGCCTTGAGGAGATGTGAATTCGGTTTTGCTTGCTGTTTGTCTTAATAACAAAAGCCTATTGTATCACAATAAGAAGCCTAATACCATAATCCCATGATACGTATCTTACATTTACCTTTCATCCCGGAGTGCTTTACAAACTACATACACCGCATACGAGGGAAACAGAGCCTTTCCTGGGGCAAGGGTAGTAATCAGGCAGAATAGCCGGCATGCTGCACTACAGGAAACGTTGTCGGTCAAGGACACTAGGTCAAACCTTTATTTCTATCAGAGATGCCAAGTGCTCATCAGCATGTTGCAGAAAGGATGACAGATTTCAAGGACTCCTCCAAAAGACTCATACCTTAAGCCTATTAGTGCCTTATGCACCACCACTACTCACCTTTCATTTCACTGTGTACACTCTACTCCATGATGGCGCATGGGCTCTAGTGAACCCCAGTCTCTCTAGAGACAGATTTGGAGTAGTCCAAGATCCTTTGCCGGCTGCCCATCCACAGTTTCAGGTGAGGAACACAAGTTACAATGGTGTGACTCACAGAGCTGAGATGGAAAAGTCTCCTGAAAAGACACAGATGCACCCTCTGGACTCGGTTAAATATACAACCTCTGTGTCCTGCAACTTGTGTGCCTCTCCTCAACGAAGTAAAAGCGAAACTACTTTCAAAATCAATTTCAGCTTCTCTTAAAGTCCTTTCATTCTTCTAATTGATTTTTACTGAGAAATGGAAAATGACTTTATTTAAATATACAAAGGACTAGAGGGTACTGGACGTAATTTAACTGTTTCATCATTCTTTTCTGCCTATATAAGAATTGTTTTATTCATTACCATTTGGGCACTAGCCAGAAAGATAACTATTGCCTCAAAGGTGACAGTACAAAGCAAATGGACATTAGGCAGAACGTGATAGGAATGTCAAATACACAATGAGATGAGGCCGTGACTCTCTTTAGGTCAATAGGGATGATTACATGTTAAAATTAGTACTGATTTCCAGATACACGGTATAGATCTTTTCATCCAAAAAGCTCAAAAGTTCCTGGACAAAGGTGGCTATATTCATGCTCATTTTAGAAGCAGGGAAAGTGAAATTAAGGGCCCAATAAGTGTCTTTCACACACAGACCATAGTAGTTTGCTGCACATAGTCATTCAGTGCATGAAAATAAATGATTTTGATTCTACCTTATTTCCTATATACATACACATCACCCCCCCCCCCACACACACACAGAGACAGGTATATAACCAACAAGGTTCAAAGCATGAAACCAATGGCAAAAAAGGAAAACATACAATTTTCTACCCTTCTAGCAAAGAAGCATTTAATATATAGCCATTGTCCATTGGCACATACGCTGAACACAAAGCAGACTGAGGAATATCACGTTTATTCTCCCTTAAAGAACCATACAGCCTTCTAAATTCTCATTTTCTTTTCAATGTATTCTAATAAGCTTAGCCAAGAAAGATGCTCCAGGATTCTGCTGTGTGCTCAGAGAAGAAGGATTTAGTTTAAAGAGCAGGACTAGGGACACAGGTGCCAGACATTGTGTAGAATTTGCACTTATGCTCCATTAATTGCCAACACATCCTCCCCCCACCTCAGACCCCTCGGGAGAACAGCAGAGCAGCAGGCCCAGACTGGTACCCAGCAGCAACACCAGCAGCAAAAGTAGCCAATTAGCCTCTAGAATAAGTGTGGTGGGGAGGGGGAAGGGGACAGTGGATGCGGTTGCCTAGCAACCAGAGAGTAGAAACAGCTGTGTAGCAGGCCAAGGTTGGTACCCTGGCAGTGACTGCTAGCCAATTAGCACACTGCATTTAATGCTGATGTGGTTTCCTAGTAACAGGCTGCACAAATCTGTCTGTTGCACTCTCCTCCTCCTTTCCTCATATTTCCCCCAGTCATGCTAGGCATTGCTGTTTGCTCTAATTACTGATTCTCTGCTGCTTCAAGCTGCCATTATTTTTGTCCCCAGAGAGGTTGGAAGAACTTTAAAAAAAATAAATCTCCTCCAATAAGAGCTTTTAGTTTCAAATTCAGTTTAGCTCTAAAAGCTCAAGATGCAAGATGAGGCAACCACAGCAAAATAAACAGATGAAGGGGGAAGGAGACAAAAACTCAAAGATTTCAATTCACCGTGAAAGATTTTTCCAGGACCCTACAATACATATTTTTTTTGCAAGTTACACTGAAGAGCAAGTAATGAAAAGGGCTATTTATAACATGCACCATAAATTTCCACAACGCACAACTCGGTGACTGTGGTGTTTTAGATGCTGCTTGTGATTATTAGGACTGGGGGACTGTAGGACTGGAAACAGGAAGGAGGGGGGAGGAGTTGAGCCAAGCCTGAGTTAGAGCTACAGAGGGGTGCAGCAGCAGCTCTGTAAAGAGGTTTCACTGTTGTTCAATAAAGTCTATTAAAGTTTGTTAGTACCGTGCCTGCTTGATACAACAGTGGCAAAGAGCTATAGTTTGTGGACTTTCATTTTGTGTATATAGATTCTCTGAGAAATTCCAGGCAACACAGGAAAACTTATCAGTGATTAGAGCTGATGGAAAAATGGTTAAATATTTTCACAAAAATATGCTAACATTTTAAATTCTTTTGCTGCGGGTTTTGGAAAGGGAACATATTTTTTGTTTGAAAATTTTTTGTATTCATTTTTACCCCTTTTTTTTCTTTTGCCTCTGAAAAATAGGGAGAAGAGGGGGGCAAAGAAGACAGGGAAAAATGAAAAACTCCCCAGAATTTCTCATTTTCCAGTTTTTTTAAAAAATCTGATTTTTAAAAAGTAAAAAGGCCATTTTTGAAAGAACACAAAAATGTGGTTAAAAATGTTGAATAGCTCTATTGTGATGCCATGCTACAGTGTATTGTGCAAGCCAATTTAAATAGGTTAGTTCAACATGCGTGAACTATTAGCTGGGAAGTTTATATCAGGAATTGCATTATTTCATCTGGATTTTGGAAACAGGAAACTCTCTTCAGTTCTAAGGGAGATGAGAACACCAGCTCATAAATCATCTGGCGTAATTAACTATGTTGCGTTAAATAACGACACAAATGAACTAAGAATATATATCATTTGATGACATAGAAACTTTACCAGGTTAGTGATCTTATAATATGGGCGGAGAGGGAGAGAGAAGAGAGATTTATCTATAGTGATAATACTCACTTGCTGGGCTCACTCCAAAGCTCACAAAGTCAATGAAAAGACTGCCATAAGCAACATGTGTGAAGAGCAATTTTCAATTAATACAACTCAGTCAATCCAAACCAGTTTTCACCAGATATGTTTAAATGTGTGTCTTTTACACAAAGGCTATTTCCAGGACTAATACCAACTTTCCAACCCCAGTCCTTAGTGTTACAATTTTTAAAACTTGTTTTCTAGTGGGAAAGTGTTTTCCTGCCCTGCCCCTCCCCAATACTCCTGCCTCTTTTATAAAAACAACAATTTTTGCTCAAACTTTAAAACAAAACAACCAACCACTCCCACTGGGTAAAGACCAAACACTTCAAAAGGTGCAAATGAAAAGGTGACTGAAAGCTTATGGCAAGCAGCCATAGTGCCTACTGCTAGTTCAACATATAAAATACTATATAAAAATATACACAGTCTATTAAATACACAAGCATTTATATAAAAGCATTGACCTTTAAATAATATTTTGCTTCCAGAAGTCTCCACTGCATTAATAACCATTATTGGACATGGGAACTGGCCTACTGGGACTGCTCAATTGTCCAGCTATCCCAATATCCTGCTTCTGTCAGAAGTAAAGGAGCAGATGCTTCAGGGAAAGGCGTAAAATCCCCTGTTATACTTCTAATTGTGCAATATTATACTATGAGGGGACAAATTCATTCTGTGCCCAGCCGGCGATAAGCTTTTATCTTGAAACACGAGCCCTTATAAAGGTTATCTTAGCTAGTAGAACGGCAGATGTTTTCCATTGTGGGCCCAATCTTCAAATATGATTTCAACACTTAGGTGCCTAACTAAAGGTTTAGATGTCTAAAGTAACACTTGCATGCCTAAACATAGATTTAGGCATCCAACTTTAAAACTCTAGCCCATAGATATCTAATTTTTTTCATTCGTACTCAACTATTTGCCTCAAGATCTTGTAGCAGTAAGTGGCATGACTTAATCAGATGTAGCAACAACAGAAAAAAAGAGTATTCTCACTTGTTTTAAAATTGATTTATAAAGCAAAACAATTGGGCTTATGCCCCGTTGGGTTTCTTTGTAACATATAAAGATAGCTGTGAGGAGAGAAAGACTTAAGCCTGCTAGCCTTGATTCCTCAGTCATACAAAGGTTTTTCATGCCCTCTGAGAAGTCTGGATAATTTGGGTTGTACTCTATGTTTCTACCTTCTCTATTCTATTATTTAAACTCTCCTTAGATGGAGGCCCCTGTCTCTTAATTGTTTTTAATTCATTACAGCACATGATGGCTTGCCCCAAAATTCCTTGCACAGGGCCTTAAGTAAAAGCTTCTTGAAAAGTAAATAAAATGATTCCCATTGGTTCTAGACCCTGTCCTGATCTCTCACACTAACAGCTGCAGCAGGTTAGAAAGGCACAATTATAACATAAAAAACAATGCTGGGCTGTCCCCATCCTATCCAGGTCCTTTATCTGTTGTTAAATTAATTTTCCCAATGCGTGCTAACATAAGGTTCACAGTTCTCTATTACCCTGGTCATCCTCAGGCTTCTGTTTCAGTGTGGACACAACACGTGGGGTACCATCCACTCCCCAGACACTTCGTTTTCAAGCACATCGTTAGTGGCTCAAATGGTTCAGCCTTGATTTCCTCTGAAATGCTCAGATCAGTCACATCCAGTCAGTGATGTAACTGCGACTGCATTTTAACAACTTAAGTTGTTTCCATCTCTGACTGGTCCCCACCTTTGCTAGGTGTGAAAAGCATTTCCACAGTAGAGATTTCTCCAACATCCTCTGTTGAAAAACCAATGCCGAGAAACCGTTTAGGGCCAGATTAAAATATCCTTACTCCTGCTGAATGGTGCCTGACTCTGCAGAAAGTGCCATTGATTTCAGTGGGACGGCTCAAGGAGTAAGGTGCCACTCAAAGGGAGAACAGGGATCAGAATCTCCCCCTTAGCTTTGCTGCATGGTTCATTACTTCCCTTTGCTAGGAATTTGACTATCTAGGCAGAAGTTATTGTACTCCATTACTCTTCTCCTACTAGGTTCAGGAATGTCGTTGCTATCTAGGCCTTGTCTCCTGACCAATTCACTCTCGCTCATCTCTTCTGCTTTTAAGCGGCTGGTGTTGGTCTCTGTATCTTCCGTTTGTGATGATGTACCTGGTTCTGTGACCTTATTTTTCCTGACGCTACTTCTTCTTCAAAAGATTGCTCCCGCTTCTCCAGCCCTCCCATACAAATGGTGCCGGCTCTCCATACAACTTCCGAAACCCAATGCGGCCGTCAAGCCAAAAAGTTTGCCCACCCCTGCCTCAGTAGCTGTCATGCTCTGTCCCCTAGCTCCTATATTAGAGAATCTTGTGAAACCTTAATAGTACACAACTAGTTTTTGTGTCCGTAGTGCTTTTGCATCCAATGATCTCACAGGTTAAGCTTCCCATCACCTCCATGAGGTGAGTCTGTGAACACAGAGGCACCACAAACTAAAATGCAGTTACACTGCAGGAGAAACACAGCTCTTTAACAATGCACAATCCCACTACACAACGGGAGGGGAACTGAAACTGCAGGGAGAAAGCAATTATCTGAGCTTCATGATGGCTGGGAACACAGGGTTAGCATCTCTACCTTTACAGAAAGGACCATGGGACCTTGGATTACCACTGGAGGTCATCTCTTCCACGAGTCAGCATCTCCAGCGGCACCAAGCCCCCTCAGCTCACAGGGGAGGGCAAGGGAATTATCTTCCTTGTCTAGGTCCTGGTCCCAAGCCGACCTGCGTGACAGCAAACAATGAACCCTCGTGGCACAACCTAGGGAGTCACCTCCCTACACCCAGTCGCCAGACTTCTATGGGAAAAAAACGTATTGGTTCCACACAAGGCTCCTCCCACCGCCCATCTATATGATGACAGGATTTGGTCCTATCAGAATGAACGTGTGTTTCAGAGAAGTCACCTCCTCAGACACCATTTCTAATCCAGCTCAGGACAGCAGTGATCAAAAGCAACTATGAGCCCATGGTCAGAGAGAGATCTATGTAAATTGAGACTAGGGTCTCATGATAAGGGCTCAGTCCCGTTACTTGAGAATTGTTGTCCACGTAATGGACACCTTTGTCTGCTGTGTCTCAGCAGAGACCAAGGAATGAATCACTAGAGGTGCCCCCTGTACTCTGAAGAAGACTGGCATGTCACACGGGGGACCTTGCATGGTGCTGCAGCTGGTCTATAGATAAAGAAAAAGTTTTAAAATGTAAGTGCTATCTATTGGTTATTTAGGTCTATGTAGATATTCTCCTATGACCTAGTACCTTTGACGGGCCCATTTCCACAGTCACAATTCTCACTGGCATAAGGCAATCGACTTGGGTGTTTTCAAAAGTGAAATGGCAAAGTTTTTCCAAAACTAGCTGAACATTAAATGGAGTCAGGAAGGGAAAACCCAGACTAGGCTCATATTAATCCATTTAGATGAACTCTAGTTTCACTTCTATTCAAATTACACACACACACACACACACACAAAAAACCCTTCAAGTTTAGCAATGCGAAAGTACAGCCAACTAACCCAAAGTAAATATAACCATGAAAGGATTTCCTCCCACTACGTATGCCCACTGTTTCTGTTGTCACAGACAGGGAAGCTTGGAATTATCTGTGACCAAGGACTCCCTTTCAGCCCTCCCACTTCTCAGGTTGCTAACCCCTGCAGATTATCTTCTAAACACCACACAAAGTTGTGAAGTTTTCTTTTGGCACAGCAGTAATCCTGGGCCAAAGGCAGGCAATCTCCCGTCTTGATTCTTCCATGCTGCCTGTGCTGCTCTTCCAAATTTCTTCCCCAATTTGCTTTGCTTGGCTATTCATATCTTTCTCCTCTTGCTTGGCTGGCTTCCTACCCACTTGCACTATCTCATTAATACAATGTAGATATTATTTCACACGATAATGCTATCACTGGTCTTGCTGTCTAATGCTATCAAATCATCTTATTTCCCCAGTTATTCCAGACTTCCTATTCCTTTCTGTTATCTCTCACTCTTCTTACCACTATTCCTTCTTCTCTTGCCGTTTCTAAATACTATACTTTTCCCTTTCTATCCCCATTTCTTTGGAAATCTCTTCCCCATTGTAATCTTAAATCCCATCTCAAAGCCTTTCTCCCTTACTATTGATTCATGCTGCTTCTAGTGATCTGATGCCTCCCTTTTCTTCTTCTTATACCTCTAATAATTTGTTGTCATGCAGGACCACCAGTGGTTGGTTGGTTTGGGTTTGTTATTCTTACCCAGCCCTTTGGATAAAGGACACTAGATTGTCTTCCCGTTTTACTATGTGAGACAGGCTACTGCTTAAAGCCCTTAAGATACCTGGGGACATGAAAGCACTGGGAAGTTAGATCTCTCCAGATCCTAATTTTAAAAAGAAAGAAAAAATCCTGAAGTCCCCAGAACATCCCAAAAGACACACAGAGGAGTCCCAAGCAGGTTCTGTCAGAGGGTCATCTTGAATAAAATCCCCTACTTAAGGACCTTCCTTGCGAGTCCATTGGTGGTGTTTATTTTTGGCCAGAAAGACTCCATCCCATCCATTACATTCCCCCACCCACCTCCACCCCATATTAGTACAAGGAAGTCCAATATGACAAGCCTTATCTGTTCCACTGGCCTCTGAGCTTAGGTACAAAATGAATCGTGGTGACTAACACCCTTCTTTAGGTCATCTGCCAGCTCATTTCTAGATGGGTTTGCATCAAGACCCTTGCCAGCAATATCCTGCCTTCTAATTTAGGGGAAGGCTGATGACTCTACTTTTTTTTTTGCGCATTCCAATTAGCTCCCCCTCTGCTTCCTGCTACATTGGTAATTCAGCTCCATGCATTTGTTAAGACTGGGCTAAAATCCCTGTCTCCCAAAGAGACAAACTGTCGTTGCTTGCGCTGATGTCTGCTCTGTGATTAAGTGCCAGTGAACGTGTTAAGGCTGGATTACATCTGCAGCCAGCCCGACTCCATTTATTCCATTTAGATTCCACACCTCATTCCCGCATTAGCTGCACGTCTTTCCCCAACACACAGCTCACCTTTTCTGTCCATTTAAAGTTTTTGGTCAAACACGTCTTCCTACGCACTGTTTGGCTTCCCCCATTTCCGTCCGTACAACCTCCATTTTAATTTCCCCATTTATTCCGTATTCCTCATTCCCTTCTGCTTTGTTCAGATTATTCTGTCCTTTCCAAATTATGTTCTCTTCCATACAGATGGTTGTTCATCCTTTCTAAAGGCTGATGGTTTCATAGTGAAAATGTTGCACCAAGCGTGCCATATAATCATCTCCTGAATCTCTTACATACGGTGCAGCAGAACAATAGGAGTTTGTACAGTGCTTAAAATGTTGCGACCCCGACCGGGAACCTCTACGTGTTGTTGCTGATATAAACACACTAGATAAGAAGTCCGATCTAGTGGGTTGCTATCATTTTGGAGTATGCCTAGCTCAGTTTGGATCGTCACACACTAAAGCAAGCCAGCCAAGTGTTCACTCAGGGTTACACCCAAACAAAAAGGAATGCAAGCCATCCCCCAACAGGCGTGGCTTTCATTTTCATGGGAAGGAGTGAATCCTTTTGATCTGGCACGTGGTCTTTATACAGGACTTGAGTGATCCTCCTTCTGCTCCGTCTCCACCTCATACTGAGAGCTCTTTGTCTGAAAGCGCCATCCTGCCCTTCCTGCACAGAGCAGTAACTGGCAAATGGGTCTTGTATTACACACGAGCAAGCTACCAGCCAAAGTGAAATATCTTGCAATCAGTTCAGACCCCCTAGTTCAACTACCATCTGAGCCAAGTGGCTACTGGCCATGGGCACTGTTGGCTGCATTCACAATCGACAGCAACATTATACCAATAACAGTTCCAAGCAGGCTGCATGCAAAAACAAAGAACCAAGCGAGAAGAGTGCTTCTTGCCTATAATCTTGGGCATTGGGGCTGGGAGGAGACCGCTTGAGCCATGAACAATAGACCAGAATTTCCCAATCCACTCCTCTCTAACATTTACTGTCTCTGTTTTGGAGGCAGTTTGACTCTCTCCTTGTGTTAGAACCACTAGTTTTGTTGTTCAGAGTGATCAGATTTAAGCTCCCGATCATACTACACATACTACACTGCCATGGTGGAAGGAGATCCTGTTACACCTCTTCTTGCACTGAAGGCTCAAACCATGCCCAAGGCTTCCACGCTACTCTTAAAATGAGGTGAGGTGTCCCTTTGCGACGGCACAGCAGAACTGTGCTTTAAAACTCTTCCTGGGGACAGCTGGGATGTAACAGGGTCCATCCCTGGGGCTATATCTGTTGTGTAGGCAGGACCTTCGTGGAGAAAGTTCCACCGCTGGGTATTCTTTATGCTTTCAGAATCACTTCTGTCATCGGCCTTCCTCTGTGAACGCCGAGTAGGACCTCTTCCAAAAGCCAAGAAATAATCTGTGATCTTATTCTGATAGCTTTGTTTACATCAACTGGCACTTCAGTCCACGAGTAAACCCACTGAAGCCAATGGGACTATTTGTGGGCTAGGACCACTATTCAGCACTACTAGTAAAGGTATCAGAATAAGGCTCTCCAGATTCAGTGAGAAACACTTCTCCCCACCTATAAACTATAAAACCTTTGAAATACAGATGGACTGAGGCAATGATGTTAAGATCTTGGTTGGCTATAGCTTGACGTTCAGGTTTAATGCTGAACCAGGCCGAGGCTTGGAGTTCAAAAGCATCAAAAACACGGTGCAAGATGTTCTTGCAAGATTTTGATTCCAAACAGTGGAAATTTCACAAGATCAGTAGCTTTTGCAAACCTCCTTCTCCCCCTCCCCCGCATCTTAAATAATGAAAATTTCCTGAGGTCAACCCTTCCTGGTGAAATGTGTCACATTCTCTGCCAACCTGTGTGACATCTGAAGTGGATCCGGAAACTAGGTCACATCTGGTTTTAGAGCAGAAGCTACATGGCTTTGGCTCTGGAGAGATGTGTGTTTCAAATCTGAAACACACATGCTCAACATTGGTGGTTCTGTTGGGGGCACTTTCCCCAGTTTAAGCGTTTTGACTGATTATATGTAGTCTGACAGTGGTCACGGGGCCTGTCTTACTGCATTCTCAAAATGGAGCCTAACGCCAGAGGCAGTAAAACGTTTCTCCTCCTGCTCAAGTGTGGATTGACGGGGCTACTCCTTGGCCGGGTCACAAGAGAGGTTACTTTTGGCAAGATGGCTCCCACCACTGGGTGCATTTAGAATGCCCACATTAATGATAAAAAACAATTCCATTTTTATATTACGATTTATGTTTTACACCACGTAACTTCTTAAATGCTGCTGACAGCAAGACGGATGCAGCTCTCTTAACAATCCACAGCTGTGTTTGATTTACTGCACTGGTCCAACGTGCTGTTTTCACCTTGCAGGATCAACCTAGCGTCTAGGAATCCGCTTATAGGATAAGATCGTGAATGAAATGTGCAGTTACCCCAAGAGACCACACATTTTAATGTAAAATTGAAGAAACTGATTCCAGCAATCCCTCTGGAAACGAGAATAATCACACGATAAGATAGTGCTAATGGGAATTTATCATCCGCTATCACGTGACGTTAGAACAAAGCAGTGACACTAGTCGATTTCACAGTTATTATTGTCAAGGAACATTCTAGCCAGAAAGCTTCTGGGGACTATAAACAGATGACAGGGGATTGGGGGTTCTGAATCGCCAAATCTAAGCCAATTTGGTATGCTGCAAGTAGCTTAGAGAGTGAAGCTCACGCACACCATTATTAAATATTACCCAAAACAGCAACCTAATCTCCCTCTTTACAGCCTAATCTCCTGTCCCCTTCTTCCCATACCCCACACAGAGCTGAGATAGCTTCCTCAGTACATTCTGGCTGCTTTGCATCACTAGTGCAGCCAAACAGAGCCAGAATTGATGCATGTATCTAGACAATTTTTCTTTCTTTCTTTCTCTTTTTCACACACACACACACACACACACACACACACACACACACACACACACACACACACACACACAATATATAAATATAAATATATATATATATATATATATATATATATATATATATATATATATATATATATATATATATATATATATCAGATTTAGAATAGCAGAGGTAACAAAGAGTCCTGTGGCACCTTAAAGACTAACTAAAGTATTGAAGTACAAGCTTTCGTGGGCTAATACCCACTTCGTCGGATGCAAGCATTTAGAATACAATCTTGTAATTTTTTAAAAAAGTTACCTACAATATTTTTCCATTTCAACCAAATAAGACTTGACTGAAATTCAAATTTTAAAAGGCACCTGTGGAAATGAGGCATCCAAATCCCATATTTCAGTAACAACCATTTGAATGGGAATTGGCCATCCCATTCCCTTAGGCAACCTGCAGTGATTCTGCACCAAAACCCAGTGAGCAGATATCTGCGACACATAAGACAACAGTAGGTAAATCATGAATTTCCCCCTTCAGACACAGATGCAGGCCTACAACATTTTTCCACCTCGGCCCCCATTTTGTAGCTCGAGGCTTTGACTTTTGGTAAGAGAGGAAGCCTTTTAAAAAAGAGAAATAACAGGAGACCGTAATGGCTAGGTGGCAGGAGAACAAGGAGAGAGAGAGGCATCCTACACCAGTACCTGTGTGAGTCCTCTGATGTGCCTTTAAGTGGGAGCTCTTTGTATAAACCTTCCGGCACCCATTGAACTGACAGCGATGAACCCTCTTCTTGTTTTCCGGGGATGCCTCAGCCCCCGCCCCTCCTGGCTCGCCGTCATTCTGCCCGCTCTTTATCGTGCCTCCTGCTGCCACCGCCGCCACTCCCACCTTGAGTGAGCTGAACGATGCCTTCTTGGCCACCAGTTTCAACGTCACCGTGCCATCCACTGCTGAGAGAGTCTGTGGGGTTTTTACCAGATGGCGACTGAGCTCAGGAGAGGAAGGGGGCGTTAATGAGGTCACTGCATTGAGTTGGGCCTGGTTGACAGCGGCGTAACCCTCTAAGGAAGAGACAGTGGGCTGCAAGCTGAGGCATGTCTCAGACAGCAGCTTGTCCCGTGAGAGGATAAGGTCCAGGTTGGCGCTTTTGTCGCATGTACTTGTCTCCGCTGGCAACAGGATGGGGTCCAGCCGTCGGATACTGTCCTCTGAGCCTGGAGGAGAGGAGGCATGAAGGAAACAGTCCAAATCCTCGCCAAAGTTCTCGGAGATCTTCCTTGGCTCCGTCTGAAGATAACGTTCCAACTCAAGGCATGTCTGCAGCAGGGGGACGGGGAGGGAGGGAAAGAAACCATCATTAGAAACCTATCTCAGCATTAACCCCCAGCTGGGGCCGGAGGCTAAGCATGGTCATGTCTCTCTGTCGAGTACAGTTCAGAGACAGCATTTACACACATCGAAACAGTCATGCAGAAAGAAACGAGATCAACCTATTCCTGTGGGACAGAGCAGCTTTGAAAACTATGTTATGATGCAATCCATGTGATAAACTGCAGAGCCATAGGAAAGTGTCCAGTGCACTTTTTCATTGCCTCACCTGCACTCTGCCCCCTAATCTGTCTCCACAGGGAATTATTCTAACAAGCCAAATCTCTGAGCAGCTACAGGTAGCCATCTGTTTTTTAAAATAACATTTCTGGAGAATTGTTTATTCTTTCTCCATACAAATGTGGGACTTCACCCCAAAAATTACCCTAGTCCAAAGCACTTCTCAGCTAGGACCCAGTCTGATCCTAAAAGTGGCACTGTTTTGAAGTCCACTTTCTTGAAGCTCTGCAAGGCTAGAAGCAGGTGACTAGAAGAGGGAGATTCCCAATGGGACCCAGCATTTGCTATTCAACCCTGGAAGGTCCTGACACAAAGGAAGATGTGATCTGTAGGCCCAGAAAAGCTACTTTGGTCATTTTTAGAGGTTCTCCTGGTTCCCCGTACAGTGGAGCACACCTGACTTTTACTTACACACACATACACACACAATACTTACAAAAGACTTGATTATGGTGAAATTAAGGTGGCCACCACACAAAAACTACCACCGCCTCTCTGTTACAAACTACGAGCATGGACACACTGCTGTACTGCAAAGGCTTCCTCAGACTGAGGTTGGGATGGTCACTTGACTGAAAAGTGGCCAAATGAGGGTCAGTAAAGCCTTTTGGCACACCACACCATCAGGTATTCTCCTTATTTTTACAGAAAATAGTTAGAAATAGTTTGGGACATTTTACAGAGTTTAATCACTGCTGTTTTTCACACCCCTCTGCCTGAAAAGCCTGGCTGTGTTTGCATCTTGATTCTCAATCTACAACGGGACAAATGATCTACCTAATTTCTTCTTGAAACCTCTACAATTTTGTGGGAGAAATGTCATGGCTGGGGAAAGGAGGAAACATTTTGCAGGCAATTCGTTTTTAATTTGTTTTTAAATGGTATCTGTTTGAAGCAGCTTAGAGGCCTAAAGTAGAGAGATGGAGCCATGGGGATAGTGCAGGAAAGGTATTCAAAACTACATAATAAGGAGATTATTATCCCTATTTATCACATGGGAATCTGAGACCCCCAAGACTCCAAATGACTTGCCCAAGGTCACATCTGGGGGCATCTGCGGTGCAGCAGGAGATTGAACCCAAATCTCCTGAGTTCCAGGCTACTGCCCTCACCTCAGGTCACCTGTCTCTGGAGATACTGGAACGGTAGCTCCCGTCATACCCTGGGGGTGTCTCTTTGTATTGTCACTGGAGGTGCTAGGTTCCACAAGGAACTGGGAAGACTGTTCAAGTCCAGTGGCCGGGAAGCGTTGAAACCAGGCCCTCAGGTTTGATCATTTGCAAAATCCAAGAATAAAGTTCCGAAAGCTAATCTGGTACAAGACAGAGGCTAAGAACCTGAGACTTCTGTCAGATCTCACTGATGTGTGGCTCTGCTGATGGTTGTTTCAGGAGTCGAGAAAGTGCTTGTTTGTCTGCCCCACTCCCCGCCCCTCTTTGGTTAGTTTCTGTGGACGAGTTCTCATTTCCTGCAGCACAATGCAAATCAGCCCCTGGAACATCCACCCATTTCATCCTCTGAGGTTTCTCTGCTTGCGGCGCAGAAGAGGAAGCTTGAAACTCCTGGAGTCGGCATGAAACTCTTGGGCAAGTTGTAACAGTGTCACATGGTGCTGTTGCCTAATTTCCCTGGCTACATGTGATTGTCGGACACATTTTTTGCTGCAGCCTCCCCCTTCAAATGAATGCTGAGGATTTCTTTTGAGAGAGAGGCCCAGTCTGTGGACATTCATTTATTCTTCCCCTCACCCCTCATTGACAAATCATACAAGCCGCAGCAGAAATGTCCACTACTAACAAGAGAGCATTGATCAGCTGCAAGATGAACAACTGTTTCTTGAACCAGTTACAGATCCCACAGATATTGCTGTTGTGGGCACCAGTAACAGTTTTATGAGCCTGTCATTCACAGTCTGACTCTGCCACTTCTCTTAGCAAACCGAAATCAGAGGCATCAAGAACCCCATGTAGAATCTGCGGCACTGAACCGCAAAAGCCACTGTCCCTGGGCTACTTGTGCGTTTGCTAGCCAAAAAGAAGGCAAGGCACCCTTCAGAAAAGAAGAAGCCTGTTTTCTATTTAAACTAGGACCTGGAACTGCAGGTGGGTCCCAAATCTCTCCCGGTATGACAACAGGTAGTGGGGACAGATTTTCAAAAGGCACACACGGGAGAGTCAGGCACCCAATGACTTTGAATGAGGTTGGCTCCTTTGAAAATCGCCCCCCTTAGGAAAAAAAAGAAACCAGTTTGTCAGCTCCCCTGCTGCTTGTTTCATTTGGTCTCTCTCTTCCAGCTACTCACTGTCTCTTGGGAGAGACACAGGGATTCAGGGGTTAATAAATAAAAAGCTCTGGGGAGAGAGAGAGAGAGAGCACATAACCCTAGGTTCCAGCAAAGAGACGCTGACAGAGACACAAGACCATTACATCCAGTGACAGTCATATGAAATTTCAATTGCGCTGACATTAAAAAGCCTGTGTCCTCTCTTCTCATTTCCAACAGAGGGAACAGAGAGGCACTGTCCCTTTAAGGCAGGACTACGCCCTCCCCCCCACCCCCCATACCCTCCTGCCACATGACAACAATAGTGATCCTGACAGTTTTTCAGCTTCACCATTAATTTTCCATAAAGAGCATTTTCTCGGCGAGCCGTTTTCAGGCACGGCCTGATGCTTCAGAAACCTGTAATTATTCTTGGCTCCCCACCCCCCGCCGTCTCTGCACCTGTGTCAGTTCAAGACGCCAGCTGGTCACGTCTTGCCTTCTGCCTCTGAAATCCAAAACCAGTCGAAGGAGCCCATCTCCCCACAGAGGGAAAGAAAACAGCCAGAAGAAAAAGAAACAATGTAATGGGCAGGAAAGGGGGGGAACCCAACTCCAACCCTCATGCCTCCAGCAAGACAATAGGGAAAAAAACCACTGAGCCAGGAAAGGCCTCCATCGAATCAGCATTAGAGACAAAGCCCTTAACAACAGGGAAGGGGTCTGACAAGAGAGAACTCCAGCAGCCTCCTTCCTGTACCCCCAACCACAGTCCAACCTGCGGTCACCTTTTCTCAGAGCTGGCACTTTGGTGCAGGAACATAGTTTCTTTACCCCGCACGCCCTTTTCTGCTCATGCTGAATACCTTACCTGACTTTCCTCTCTACCCCACGTCACAGGGGGCAGGTAGGGCTCTGGCTGCCGGGCTTGCTTGTTGTATTGTTAAACAACAAGTCACATTCCTCACAATGCATAATTATTGTTCTTAATTGCTAGGCGCACGAAGTCCAGCCTCTGCCTTCATCCCTGACCTGGAGAAACAAAGTGGGATCGTCCAGGGACTGAAGCGTGTCAGATGCTGAGCTCTGATCCTATTGACCAGTTCTCAAGGGAAGAGGGCACCTCTGTCTCCATGCCCACTAAGTCCTTGGCTGCCCTGCCAGCAAGTGCACCCGTTACTGTTGTTTGTGGAGGTGGCTGGTGTGATGTTGACCCATCCACTGAGAACTGGACTGACTACCAGATTCATCTTCAGAAGAGCCATCAGAAGGCGACTTTTCATTCACTATCAAGCTGGGCCGATTTTGAACCCTGGTTGGACAGGAAACAGGGGAAGTGTCCTCTCTTGGATGGCCAATCCCTTAAGACAACCAGACTGTCTCTAAATGGCAAGAATGTGCTTTTATGGGACAGAGGGGAAATCAGGTCCTGAATGAATAACTCCGACCATAATCAAGGTCAATTGTCGGGTGTGCTTCAGGTTTCTGAAGTGCAGGAAGTCTACTGGACCTCAGCAGCCAACATCAACAAGTATCCGTATGATTTACAGCAATAAAGACTCTGAAGATTCCCACTCGAAGAGGAAAATAGCTCACATCAGGTATGTACTACGAATATACAGGAGACCAATGGTTGCCATCAGAGTGATTTTTCAGGCTAGGGATAAAAAGTGACCCAAGGCTTCAATCCACCTACCCCAATGAAGAAGGGATCAGTTTCTTTGCACCTTGCTTCAAAGTTCAGCCAGCTCAAAGTAAGGATGATTGACGGGTGACAAACAGGATGTGATTGTACTAGGCTCCATATTCACGCAAGGAGCTGGCTAACAGAGGATGGCAATCTTGCGTGTGGCCATTTCCAGAACACCTCAGCCTGATTTCTCCATTGAAATACAATTGCAAGAGAAGTGTTTTCTGAGCATCACATGCTAGGAGCCCTTATGGAGACAGAACCCTGCCTGCCCCCCCACAGATGCCTACCAGTGCCAATTGGTTTCTTAAATTACAACATATCCTAAAATACTGTGTGGCCTATATAGCACCCAAATGAATGCAGGTGTGGCCTATTTTGGTATTCAATTTAAACGTGTAGGACTAGATCTTCAGATGGTGTAAACCAATGCAGCTCCAATGACTTCACTCTACCATTTTACACCAGCGGAGGATCTGGCCTGTATTTTGTGATTCTATCTAAAGATACTGTATTAGCACTGATCCAATATCAGTCCAGAAACATATGCTATCCAGTTTATGTAGTGCCTTACTTCCGGCTCTCAATTAATACAGAACAATTATTATTTATTGAAACGCAACAATATACTCTACCCCGTACTGCACAAAGCCTGAAAAGCCATGGTGCTTGTCTCCCGGAGTTGGAACCTACATGAGATATTATGGGTGCCATTTTCAAGAGTAGAGGTAACAAAGTCCTGTGGCACTTCCACTGCTTGCATCCGACGAAGTGGGTATTAGCCCACGAAAGCTCATGCTTCAAAACTTTATAGTTAGTCTTTAAGGTGCCACAGGACTTTGTTACCTCTGCTATTCCAGACTAACACGGCTACCTCTCTGATTTTCAAGAGTGTTCCACGCGGCATAACTCTGCTCCTGTTGAAGTTAAAGGGAATTTTACCCCTGACATCAATGGGAGTAAAGTAAGGTCAACACAGAACACTGTCAAATCTCACCCTATTGCCCCAAGAGCACTCTATGGGCTTGTCTACATGGGCAGTTATTTGAGAAGAGCTATTCTTGGCTGTGGACAGCTTTATTCCATAATAGAAGCAACCACTCCTAGAGTTACATTTTGAATAGTTCAAGGGCTGGTCTTCACTACGGGGGGGGGGGGGGGGGGGGGATCGACTGCAGATACGCAACTTCAGCTACGTGAATCACGTAGCTGAAGTTTGCGTATCTGCAGCCGACTTACCGCTCGTCCTCATGGCGGCAGCGGTCGGCAGCGCGCTCCCCCGTCGACTCCAGCTTGCGCCTCCCGGCAAGCTGGAGTTCCAGAGTCGACAGGGCCGCCGCGAGCGATCGATTTCTCGCGTCTTCATAAGACGTGAGAAATCGATTGCCAGAAGATCGATGGCTACTCGCCGATTCGGCGGGTAGTGAAGATGTACCCTTCATGCACTTTCAGTTCACACCCTATCTTACTCCACATTAACTTTCATGTGTAGACACGACCTCAGTGACAACAGCGTATATCTCAGATAACACCAATGAAGGCAGTGGAGTTCCTCCATACTTACAGACAGGTAACCCATTAGAATTTGGCCCATTCGTGTGAGTGCTCAAAGAAAGCAAGTTCAGTTCAGAAGCATCTAGTTTCTCTGTGGAATCTTCATAATACTTAAACATTTCTGAGTTGTTTTGGGAGTGGGAGCCACAAGAGAGATGGGGTGGGTGAAGGTCATACTGGTTTAACAAAAGCCCAAATACCTACGAGGAATTTAGGACAGAAATTCAAGAAGGGACCTACTCGCTCTGTTCAGATGATTCTTCTGTTTTATTGATACTATGATATTTTATTACATCTTGATGTTGAATTTTTCTAGCAGACCATGGCTCTCATCTGGAATGTGCTAGTTACTTTTAAGTGCCATTTTACTGCACATATAATGGGACATCAAGCACTAAACCTGGAAGTTATCCAAAACCTAATTAATGAATTTGGTACTTGGACTAGGCTGTGACAGAAAATGAATATGCTGAACGTGCTGTATATGCAGGTCTGAACTACAGACTCCGTTTACACTAGTTACAAGGATTCTTCCTGTAGGAGAATTTATTAGAGCACCGGCTCTAGCTAAGGTCGATTTCCAACTCCCCTTCTAATTCCCGTTTTACAGCTGCATGTCAAAAAAGGCCTCGTCTATAAACTACAGTCAAACCTCCATTTAACGGACTAATTCGGGCTAGGGGGTGTCCGTTAAATCAAAAAGTCCGTTATTTAATAATAAAAAAAACCCGAGCTGTCGGAGCAGCAGCCCGCCCGCCACAGGGTCGGGGCGGCAGCTCTGCAGTCTGCCCGCTGCTGGGACCCGGGCGGCAGCCGGGAGCCGTCAGCCAGCCCGCCCGGGTCCCGGCTGCTGGGAGCCGGCAGCCCACCTGCAGGCGGGACCCTGGCGGGAGCCGGCAGCCCGCCTGCAGGTGGGACCCGGGCGGGAGCCGGCAGCCCGCCTGCAGCCGGGAGCCGGGCGGGAGCCGGCAGCCCGCCTGCAGCCGGGAGCCGGGTGGGAGCCGGCAGCCCGCCTGCAGCCGGGAGCCGGGCGGGAGCCGGCAGCCAGCCCGCCTGCTGCCTGGACCCGGGCGGCAGCCTGGAGCCAGCAGTCAGCCCGCGAGAAATGGATTTCGGATGCATCAGCTTGCTCAGAAATTTTATCCGTTGCATCCGAAGTCCGTTAAATCGAGGGTTTACTGTACTGCACAAGTCTGATGATTGCAAAGGAAGCCTTCGGAATGTGAAAACCGAGATCTCTGCCTGAAGTTGCAGACCGCCTGAAACAATAATTCATAGAATCATAGACTATCAGGGTTGGAAGGGACCTCAGGAACTCATCTAGTCCAAACCCCCTGCTCAAAGCAGGACAAATCCCCAACTAAATCATCTCAGCCAGGGCTTTGTCTAGCCTGACCTTAAAAACCTCTAAGGAAAAAGATTCTACCGCCTCTCTAGGTAACCTATTCCAGTGCTCTATTCGGAGTCCTGTAAATCCCTGCCACCTCCCCTGCCATCTGATCACACCAGTGTAAAGTGCCCACATACGCTAGTTCAATGCTGATCAGATTGGCAGTAGTATGGAGCTAGTGCAGCTCTCTCATTTTTGGCCACAACGGTATATATTGGAATGGAGTACACAGAGGGGTGGAGTGGAGGATGAGGAATTCTAGGCAAAGCCCCAAACCCCAAAATGCAAAGCTCCCTCTTCCACTGTCCAAGAGAGGGAGTTAAAAAGATGCAACTTCTCCCTACTACCAAAAGGCGTACCCACCTCCTGAATAACATAAGCTGACACCAGCTATCAGGACTTCCTGCGTTCCAAAACCCATCATCTGTCCCTCACCCAGCTGCCAAAACCTCCAGCTTTTCTTCTTGGCAGCTCCTATGGTGCAGTTGTTAATTATCAATGCAAAAATCTGCAGCCCATTGAAAGTTTAACATTTGAGGAGGCATAAAATAAATAGAATTTAATATCAAAATAAGCTACCTCCCAGTGCATGACACTGATTGGATTGGACCAGGCTAGATGGCAACAAAGCAGTGCTGCGTAATTCTCTGTTGATAGTTTAGATCTAATATGTCACACAGGATGCAGGGCTTATTGCTCACAATAAATTCCGTTTGTGCTGAAATTTTTCCCTGCGTGATCTCCACCCCAAAGGCCAACTTTCAAGGAAATGTATTTGGGGAAAATAGCCACTGTGTAATTCAACTGCAAAAACCACATTTTTTACTGATCTG
The DNA here is from genome assembly GCA_032164245.1 of Sternotherus odoratus. NCBI lineage: Eukaryota > Metazoa > Chordata > Testudines > Kinosternidae > Sternotherus > Sternotherus odoratus. The sequence goes on along the minus strand of JAVMKO010000011.1, from coordinate 12,807,866 downwards.
TTCCCATCACAATTAAAATGCTATACTTTCACCAGGTGTTACAAACAGAATGGTTGGCATCTATGAGAACATAAAGAGGATGAAACCAGAAACGTCAAACTTGGCTTGTTTTGTAGATCTCTTTGAGACTTAAGGCAATCAAAATAAATTTTAATAAAACCAGTTCTGCAGTTTTAATTCACAGAGGGTCACCTTTTTACACATGCACGATATAGTTTTTCTGTCTTTTGGAGCAACATATTTCAATGGAGCTACACCAATTTATACCAGGGGAGAATCTGGCCAATGAGTCCTAAACCCAGGATGCTCTAAGTGTCTCAGTTAGAAACCAGTTGGAACTTGGATCCTACCAAATGCAGTCCATCCCAAATCAAGCCATATCAAAACCTGGTCATTGTTAACTCAATCTAACAAACCTTGTTTCACATGGCTAAGCCAATTTTGCTCATCAAAATATATATCACATTTGGGGTGTAACCAAGCATAGACAATGCTTTGGTTAAGGATGGCTGAATTCCAAAGGTATTTGGATAAACAGCTTTGGATTAAAGAAATGGACAGACTCTAAAGAGAATAGCCAAGGGTATTTATTTTTTTTATAGATACAGTACCAAGAAAAATTCCATGCAAAACCAACCATGCAAAAAACCCCAAACAAAACAGTAATGTTAATATAATGAGCATTCAGAGTAAAGAGCTTCCAAAAGTTACACCTGAGCATTCAACCTTAATGCTATCCTTGTGCATAAGCCAGAAAAATATCAAATAGCAGCTTAGAAATATCATACAATACAAACCAGAGTTTCCTATACAATCTCACATAACAGCACAACTGGGTAAAAGAGATTGCGGGTAGCTAGATAAGGTTAATATAAGAGAGAGGAAATAGAGTGCTAGACTTTTCATGAAGAGTCCTCTTATTTGTATGACAAACCAGGATGGTTCAGAGTCAATGGAAGACATGGCCTTAAGCTGCAAAGTTGGGCTTAGCTGCAAACTTTCACCTACGTTTGTTCATTTTTAGATTTCAGTGTTGTCTCCTGTTGGGGAGTTGTAAGTAATCAGAAGAGACCGTGAGCTTCTAACAGTTGCTCAATCCAGCTCCCACTATACTCAATGGATCAGGTTGCTAGAGCTCCCAGGGAGCATGCATAGTAAAAATGCCATAAGAAGTGGATTTGCAAATAAATACATAAAAATGGTGCTGATGGCTAAGAACTTTAGAAAGCAAGGTCCGGATCCCACAATAGGATTTACCCACATGGAGTGTGGCAATGGGGCAAAAATCCATGCTGGTAGCTCTGGACTGGCTCAGACTTATAATGTACTATTTAGAGTCATTACAGAGAGTCCTGTGGCACCTTAAAGACCCTAACTAAAGTATTGAAGCGTAAACTTTCCATAAATAGCTTAAATTTCCTCCCCATCAACTGACATACATATGTAAATTAAGATTTCACTCTGCACTGTATTCAAGCACCTCAACATGAAATGGGAAGATGTGGAGGGAAGGGTAGTTGACAGGCAAGGATGGCAAATGTGGGTCGCCCCAGTGTGCAGCAAAGCATGGGATGGACTAAGGTCTAAGGTCAGAACTGTATTCAAAAATTGCAAATAGTCACACTCAAGCCATAAACTAAAAACTCAGAAGATGTTTGATGAATAAACTCAAAGTATGAGGCAGAACTAAAGTAAGTTATTGGTTATTAATTATTTCCTCTGCTCTAGTTTTAAGGGGTATCAACAAGGAGCAGCATTAAGTTTGATTTCTCAATCCTCACTCTGGGTGAACAGGAGCTTCAGCCCAATTAGGCCACTGGATAGCACCTGGATGGCAGTCAGGCACAACTGGTGATCAAATCCAGCTGGGGCTTCAGAGAGGCAGGAGCAGAGGAAAGAAAGGCAAGGGAGGAGGCCCAGGGGAAAGGTAGCTGAAGGCTGACAGAAATCTGAAACTAGGAGCAGTGAAGCCTGGGCGAGAGGAATCCAAAGAAGCAATGCCTGTAAAGCCTGAGGAGCATTTGGACTGCAGCTTGAGGGGCTGTAGAGGGAGAGGGAAGAATGTTACAGTCCCTCTCTGGGCACTAGGAAACAGAGATGTCTGGAAGACACGGATTGGAGCAAGCGCCTCTGGCTGATCCTGCTGTAAGGGTAGGAACCGGACCCTGCAGGAGTACCCTGGAAGATGCTGCTTCTTACCAAGCACTCAGGAAGGGACTGAGGGGAAAGGTGAATGGTAGGAAGGCGTCCAGGGAGGCAGCGGCAAGGTGTCTGATGCTGTGGACTTTGGCTGCTTTCTTAGTGTCTCTAGACTGGAACCCAGAGGGTGGGCCTGGGTTCCCTCACCAGCCATGGGGAAGGTGGTATGAAGCCCCCTGATGTAAGGGGGACAAGGACAATTCAGAGCCTGGAGAGAGAGGGGTGCAAGGACTGCTGCACCCAGAGACAGGGGGTCTTGTTGTTTGGACTTTCTGTTACCATGAACGGGGTGTGGAGCTAAAATGGGACCTGACTGGAGGGCTGAATTGCAAGATGAGGCAACCTACTGCAGGATGGCATTACTCTCAACAGGGGGCGCTAGAGCAGACAGAGCTGCTACAGCAACTTGGCCACCAGGTGAGTCCTTTCAGCTACAATACCCATTCACTGTTAAATCTTACAGCTCAAAAACTTGTTCACTTCTATACTGTGTTATTTTTGGCTGCTGAGAGGAAGAGGTGGGGGGACCTGCCTGGGAAACAGGAAGCAGGGGGAAGGAGAGGAATGTGTTGTGGAACACAGTCAGGACAAACAGAATGAAGAGCATTTTTATACCATTTCTAAATCATAACAAATACATGGGAGCCAAACTATGACCCCAGTTACACTAAGATCAATGGTCTGAATTCAGCTTAGAGCCCAACAACTCTTAGATCAAAATCAATAAAAAAAGCTAGTTATTTGCCTTTTTTGCTTTATCTGTTGGGTAATTTGTGGTGGTAATTTTTTTAAAAAGCCATTAGCTATCTCACAAATGCAAGACAATGTGTGTTCCATGGGGATAAAATGCAAATCTCCATGAAGAAAAAGCAGATTACAGTTTCAAGCTTCCAAGCTTCCAACTTGCTTACATCAGATTTTGTTTTTTAAAGGATGGTTTAAAAGGTAGCCAGATCCTTAGCTGGTGTAGCTTGGCAACACCCCGCTGCCTCCAGTTGCTCCCACCCTACACTAGCTAACCATCTGACCTCAAGTCATTCCAAAGCAGATCCTGCCCCTGGTTAGACCCATACAAAATCACTGTGGTTGGGTGGATCTAAGTGAGGGCAGAATTTAGCATGTCCAGTAAAAGAACAAATGATTCTATTTGATAAATCTCCCAGATTTTACTAATGCCAGTGTTACCAAAAAGGGAAAACAGGAAACACATAAAAGCAGCCACACACTGGTTTTGATTGTTAGGGCCCCCTTCTACTACAGGCACAGGGACGAGTTTGCCCATCCTGTTTTCACATGACGCACTGTCACTTGCCAGTCATAGATTTCGTCACTTGTGCATGGCCACCCTCTAACAGATTCTTCCTTCTCTTTGTTTGGCATTTGATGCTAGTGGTGCAGACTTTTTGTTCAAGCAGTTCTCTTTGAAAACTGCTCTATAAAGAATTTGCTCCCAAGTTCCAGCCCTCTGTGAATTGAGCCCAATTCTTAATTCCTGGTGGTGGTGCACCCACGCATTTGACTAGGGATTGCTTAATTCTCAGCTGTGCCTCATCACTATTCTGTTAATGTACTGTCTAGCAAGCACTGCAGCCAGTGGCTAAAGCATGGGACGTGGAGTCAGGAGACCCGTGTTCTGTTTGCCAGTTCTGCCGTGCATTTTCTGGATGACTTTGAACAAGCCACTTCAGCAATCTGGGCCCTATCATCAGCTGATGTAAATGAGTGCAGTTCCCTACGCCATGGGACACTGCTGTTGGTGAAATACGCCTGTGGGGCCTTCCCCACGTTTATAAAGCATTTTGAGATCTGCCAATGAGAGACAGCTATTTAAGTGCAACGTGAACAGCAGCAGTCAGTAAAAGCAAAACCTAGAAGGGATGCAACGGCTTCTTGCTGGAAGCCGGCACTTCACGGAGCCCATGTGGCACTTCACGGAGCCCATGTGGCATAACCTACTTAATCTTGGTTAAGACGACAGCTTGATGCGCTGGTGCTTTGCTAGGTCATATATTTGTGATAAACCCATCATTATGTGCCTTCCCCAGAAACACCTCCCCTACCCCCTTCCTCTGTCCCTGTAAGAAATACGAGAGGCAGCAGACTAGTGTACGGAGCCATTGGGTTTAGTGGAAGCAGGATGCCTAGGCGAGAGACCAGGGAAAGGAAGGCCAAGTGGTGGTGTATCCAGGAAGAATGGAGCTCTGACGCTAAGATTTGAGAGACTTCTCTCCTAATGAGCACATCCAAGTCGGGGGGGGGAGGGGGGGGAGAGGAGGGAAGGCTTATCTGTCTCGCTCCAAGTCACAAGCTTTCCCCTCCCCGTTTTCATGACAAACCCCTCCCCCCCCCCAAAAAGGTCTTGCTCCGTTCTACTTCTCTGACCGTATTGGCCACCACCTCCTGCTTCCCACTCGCATCATGAATCTTCACTTCTAGGAATGACCATTTCTCAAATGTTGCCCTACTGGAAGGTGTCTAGGTGAGGGTCACTGCGTCTCTTAAACTCTGCCAGCTTTGCTTGTTCTTATGCTTATTACAGACTATCCCTGCAACATATATAACATTTTAGGTAATGCTTTCTTAGCCAGAAGGCCGAGAAGCGGCCCAGCCCCGCACAACAGTGCTGTTCATCTCAAAGGGGCCCAGAATACATCACAGAAGTTCACCCCCTGAAAACAGAAACACAGCCACTGGGTAGCATGGAGATAGCATGAGGAGGAGGGTCTGGCCAAAGGCAAACCTCAACTCTTACATCAGTATCACAGGCTCTTTAATGTCCATGCAGAGCACAAAGATTCTCTGTCACTAAGGTCCCTGAGAAACCTGCTCCCAGCAAACAGCCTGGAACTCTGTGACTCTTTCAGGGACAAAAAGCTGAGCTGATGCTGCTGGAATTTGAACATAAATGCTCTTGGGAAGCCAAAAGCTCACAGCTTGCTGCTTGGGCAATTAAATCTTCCCCTCTGGTACTGACTTCATTTTTATGTGCAAGAGCATTGTCGCTAACCGCTGACCCTGTACAGAAGAGGATGGCTGCCTTGTTCTGCCATCCACAGTGCTCACTCACCGCCCCCCAGAAAGCAAACAAATGCAACCCCCTTCTCTTACTTATGATCAAGGGAAAGAGGGAGAGTGTTGTATATGTTAATATCACATGTGTATATATATACACATCATACTCTGTGTAGTTCTAGTCCTTCCAATTGTTGTCAACTCTGCATTTTCCCTAATTTTCTGTTTACCTCTGTTTATTTCTGTATAGCCTCTGCTACACAAAGCCTGCTTTTCCCTCTTTTAGTTTAGCTTACCCCTCCCCTCTTTGTCTTTCTGATGTAGTTGTGAGAAGGAATATCTGCAACTTGTGTTTTCTTATTACAAGGGGAAGAGTGGAAGTGTGTTCTCTCTCTCTCTCTCTCTCTCTCTCTCTCTCTCAGCAGATCTAGTCTATAGTTTGGGGAGGGGGACCTCTTTGACAAGGTATATTTCTCTGACAATCCGTTTATCACCAGTACTGCCCAATTAAAGCCATTTAGAGTAGCCCCCGAAGCAGACTCTGTTGTCATCACAAACATTTTCAGACTCCTGGTAGTGCGCTCTTGCACAGCGCCTGCAGTAGCTAAACACGAACATTATTTTCCCCGAGTACAAATTGCCGCTTTCAAGAGCTGCAATTTTATTTTAGCTATAAACATACAAAAGTTACCTGCCTCCAACAGACGCACAGCACAGAGCCCACAGGACAAACCTTTATCCTTTGCATATCAAATTTCTGGAAGCCCTTAATACTTTAATACTAACTGGGCCCGGCTTCCAAAAACACCATTAGAATGGCGGAGGACTATGGAAGAAGTAAAGTTCTTAAATATTCAACTCCTCGAATAGGAATGAAGTAACCAAATTAGGCACCGGAGGTATGGGAAGCCCCAGAACTGCAAATAAAATCCATGTATTTTAAAATGAAAGGTCAAGATCAGTGTTCCTGGGTTTCTCTAGCTAGCTCTGTCCTACGTGCTCGGGCCAAGGTTTTCAAGAGAGATGAGTGACTCTGGATGCGCCACCTGAAACCCCGTCAAAAGGCAGTTTCTTTAGGGTGTCTTAAGTAGAGCATCCAAAGCCTTCCACTATCCCTGTTGAAAATCTTGGCTTCCTTCCCATCCAGCAATTTTATCGATGTAGGGTGTCAATCAGAATTGTGTATTTGTATTGCCGTACCCAGTCACTGACCAGAACCCCCACTGTGCGAGGGAATGTACAAACACAGCCCAAAAAGAGAGCTCACAATGTAAGCACCAAGCCTGATAGGCACAGGTCTGCGTAAGGGGCAGTGCAGAAACTCAGAGGGTTCTATGAGGGTGCAGTTGCTGCACCCAGGAGAACACAGGGCTGCAATTGTGCCCTGCCCCATCACCCGGAGGCATCTCAAGGAGGTGAGATTTCCTTGTGCCTTCCTCATGTCACCTCTTGGTCAGTGTGTGTTCCATGTTCCCCTTTGTGCCTGATCCACAGAGGATGAGAGGCTGGCTCTCTGGTTCAAGCTGTAGTGGCTCACGCTTCCTGCTCTGGAGGTCCCAGTTCTGGTGGCCATCACACCTAAGAGCCGGACACAAGCTGTCCCTAACTCATGGCAAGGAACAGCAATGAATTTAGCCTGAATCCAATAGGAGTCCGTATGAGAAATCCATGGGAGTTTTGCCAGTGACTGCAGTGGGCCAGGATTTCATCCAAAAACTGTCAACATGAATGTCACCGTTCATAGGGGAAGCCTCTTAGTTGCAGCTTCTGCAAGCTGTTAGATTGGCTATGGAACAGCTGAAAGCTCATATTAAGGGCAGGAGGCCCAAACCAGACCAGCTTGCCTTGCTCCATTTATCTCTGCTCTTCTAAGGTAAGAGATGCCACAGTAGCCACAAGACTCGTAACCTCGCCTACTTCATATAACAAGGGCCAGAAATAAAGATCAGTCACTATCCAGCCCTCCTGTGTGTCACAAGAGACTTCTCATCTGTTCTCAGGCTCCCTGAGGTAGCACATTAAAAGTAGCAGCAACCATAATTTACAACACTGTCTCTCTGCAAACATCAGGGACTTTCCAGGGTGGAACAATTATAATTATCCCCATTTTACAGATGGGTAAACTGAGACCGGGATAATGGCCATTTTTGAAATCTTTGGAGTGAGCCTAATTTTAGGTGCCTCTAGTTTTAGGTGTCTAGGTTGGGGCACCCAGAAGAGCTTGATTTTTCACAAGCAATGAGTACCTGCACCTTAACTCCAACTGGAATGGGGGGTGCTTAGTACCTATGAAAGTCAGGGACCAAGTGCCTCACATTGGATGCCCAGACTTAAACATTGGCTTAATTGATTTCCCTAAGACCAAATGGGCATTCCAGGGAACCAAACCCAGGTCTCCCACCTCCTAATCCATTATTCTACTCATGGGTCTTTCCCAGTAGGGGTGGTTGGTCTGGAAACTACCACACAACAGTCAGATTTTCTTATAAAATATTTCCATGAACCGTGCCTCGCTGGTATAGTTAGCAGAGGATGTGGGAGCCACAGAAAGCTTTGGAGTTGCACGGTGAGGCAAACAGCATCATGCTGTATTTAGCTAAGGCAAACCCCAGAAATATATCCTTGTTAATAGATGAGCAGAGGACAAATACGTTCTCTTGCTGGGAAGTTGCATATCTTTTATGGGAAGGAAACAGGTAGTCTGGGGGAGGATTTTGGCCAAAGGGTAGGGGAGCAAACATCTGCTCATATGAGATGTGGCGTGGAATCTGCAATGTGCATGCAGAGCTCATCATCTTCATTTTTAATATCTCAGCCATACTCTCCCCTTCCCTTCCACCCCCGCCCTCGCTTCATCTGCCAAAGCAGCATCAAGAGTTGTCTAGTGCCAGCCTCCCCTTACAAAAATCATCCATTCCTGGAAGCAAGAGCCTGGCTGGAGACAAAAATCTGCAATAAAGCTATTTTTATGAGCGTGCTGGAGAACTTTAATTCTCATGTCATTTTTCCTCATAAATACCCCCTCAAGGTGACTGCGTTCTCCAGAGACAACTCAAAATGTACGGTAAGTAAAACCGGCGATTGGCAATTTGTCATATGGAAAAATAAAAGCCACATTTGGTTTCTCCATACACTTAAAATTACCACTTACGCTGTCTGAGGCAGACCAAGCTGCTTAACAAGGTCATGAATAGCAGCTTGGGGAGAGAAGGGGAAACCCCCACCCTGGGCATGTTTTTCTTGCACTCTGCTTTTCTGACTGCTTAGAAAAGGAGCAAAACAACAAAGAGGAAACCTCTCCTGTTCCCGTAACTCAGTGTTTATCCACATTCCAGCAGCTGCCAGTGCTCCCAAACAGGCTCCTTGAGGAGCTTCTCAAGGGCACAGAGTCCGAGCCGGTTTTAGAGCGTTCCTCAAGTCTAGACATGGCCAGTTCAAGTGGGAGCAGCCTCCGGAGTTTGCCAAAAGTGTGGCTGAGAAGGCCGATGGACAGTGGGGGCCGCCGAAGTTCTCTCCACCCCACCTCCCACCCCATTTAAAAAATAAAAGCTCGAAATACCCTTTTACCAAGAAAAGGGTAAAACGTGCATTTGAGGAAGCACAGGGCCAAGATTAAAAACAATTCTACCCCCCTCCCCCCTCCCACCCCAACAGTCCCCAGTGGGAGCAGAGCCTGACTCAATCAATACAGCAGCAACATTAACACTGCAATACTAGGAGAGAGCACAGGAGTGCTTGCTGGTTTCTACTGAAGCTGGGAGGAGGGGAAGAAAATTACTATGGCTATTCTCCAAGGAAAAGGCATTTTTTAAATGTTAGGTTTTTCATAATGACAACATTTCCTTCCCTCCTCCATATACAAGTTCCTTTTTGGGAGAGCCCTATTTTGCCAATGCTGCTAAGCCCCACAGGTTCTGAAATCATGAGTCAGGTCCACTGAATATCACAACATTGGCTTAAAAATCACCAGGGCTTTAAAAATGATATTGTTGTCGGAAAAACAAGAAGGGAGAGGTAATATCTTGTATTGGACCAGCTTCTGCTGGTGGAAGAGACATGCTTTTGAGCAATGCAGAGCTTTCTGGAAAATGTACTGTTAGAGATGGTCTAGAGATAATACTTAAGCCACGTCTACACTACCCGCCGGATTGGCAGGTAGTGATCGATCTATGGGATTGATTTATCGCGTCTATACTTTGTGAAAAGGGTTCTTGTCTTTCTCTGAGTTCATTGGAAAGCGTAGTGATTGTCTGTCACTCACATAGTTGTTGTCTGGGCATTTAGAGCATTGGATGAGGTACCCCCTATGTGACAGGCAGGCTTAGGACCCAGGGATATTGAACGGAGTGCTGGGGGAGGGGGTATTGATCATTGTAGCAGTGAAGATGTGTCTGCAGGTTTTGCATGTTATGGCACAAGCTGGTGCTGCTTTGACTTGGTGTGTCTTGGTCAGTGGGGAGCTTGCCTCTGAGTAGGGGGAAGAGTTGTTTTAAAGCTAGAGAGGGAAATATTTCTTTCGGGACGTGGCACCCATTGAATATTGGTTGTAACTGTTTCCTGGTATCCACAGAAACGGCAGCTTTAACTCTTCGGTAATCTCTACACATGGCATGTCTTTCACAAATTGTATTCACAGAATCCCTGTGCCTGGCACGGATAAAAATCCATTGTAGATGCTCTATATGATTAGAAGATCATTCCCTGCAGGAGCTTTCTGTTAAATTAACATCTCAAGTATAAGTATTTCACATTAGACCTGCATTAATTTGCCCTCATCACCAGGAGACTCATTAAAGAGGGCTGAAGTTTGCAGGTTAGTAGGGGAATGCAAACAAAACAAACCCAAAAGATAATCCGTTGTAGGATGTACTTTTCCAGCTGTACTTTAGCTTTGATTCTGATAATACTTCCCGATAGACCAGTTTCCTTGAGCTCTCCCTAGAATAGAGGACTCGCTCTCAAAGCTTTGCTGAGAAGAGGGGACAGACCTAGGGTGCCCAGGTGTCCTCATTTTATAGGAACAGTCCCGATATTTGGGGCTTTGTCTTATATTGGTGCCTATTACCCCACACTCCTTGTCCCGATTCTTCACCCTTGCTATCTGGTCACCCTAGACAGACCCACAGTTTGGGTGTCCAAATTATATAGGGCCAGCGCCTTAGCGAACGTAAATCTGCATGGTTTCACTGATCTAGGTGTGTGCTAATTACTCAGTGAGATCCTGCTGCTCTGTTACAAGCATAAGATGCCAAACCCTGTATTATCTGGTTGTACCTTACACAGGATAGACTGGTACTACGTGTCTTCCTAAAAACAGGGAAGATCTTTTGCAAGCCCCATAGCAACCAGCCCAAATTCCTGGAGAGAAACAGACAGACGAGTGTTGGGAGATTCTACTGCCTGCAGTTAGGCGCCAGCCTCAACAAAGAGTGGTTCAAAGCTCAGAACATCTGGCACTTGAACTGTCAGCAGACTCAGACGTTTCCTTAGGGCTGCTGGATCAGGATTAGTCCCATCTCTGTCAGGTCTGATCCAAAGCCCACGACTTCCATTGACTTCAGTAGCCTGTGCTTCAGGTCCATCTTGTCTACCCGGCAATGACATCCAAAGCACTAGCTTGAAGGATTCTTTATAGCACCCTGTTTGTATCTTACAGTATTTTAGGCTTAGCCATGCCACACGTGGAGCCTTTAGTAGGCCAGGCTGGAGCAGCACTCTTGGAAACAACAGTTGCCCAATGCTTCCTCGGGGCCTTACTGGTCTAGGACTCTGGAGGTTTAATATTCAGGCAAAGGTCATACGACGTTCTCAACTCCTGGGTCTGGATTTTCTGGCAAACCCAGCCATCAGCTACCACCTTTTTAATGGCATCTCTCCTCCGCCCTCTGGTCGGCTAGGAGGGACCTGTCGCAGAATTAAAAACTGCCCCCACCTCCTCCCTCTAGATAAAGTAAAAAGGCAGATCCGCTCAATCCTGGCATGGAGATCCAGGTATCCTACTCAGCAGTCTAGTTTAAATATATCTATTGCACCTGTCAAAAAGGCAAAGCAGAAACATGCAAAACAGTGGGGTAGGTCCAGTGTCAACTTGCTGATGTTGGCATGGGAGCAACAAAAATTCTAGCACCAGGAACTCTGCTCCTCTACTAACTGTGACTTTTAACAAGGGACAAGTCACATTTCTAGGCCCTGAGATTTTCCACTATCTGCCATCAGTGGTCAGCATTCAGAACTGCTACTTGCAAGGCCGTTACAAGCAATATCATCTGTACTAGGTTTGACTTTACCCTCCTATGATCTTTTCGGTCTTAAAGCAGGGGGACCAATTGACATTTTTTAAAAATTCAGTTACTTTAGTCCGCATCATTAAATTTTAAACAAACAGAGAAGACGTGTGAGTCTAATGTTCAACACAAATAAAAAACCCAAGGAAGCTAATAGAAAGCTCTCTTTGAAAACAAAGAAAGCAGAGAAAAAATGTTAAAAGGGAGTGTTGCCTGTGAAGGGATTCTATAATGGGACCCACCGAGTGAGCAGCAACATGAGCAGAAAATAAGGAGGTGAGATTCAATTATGAAAAATGCAGACTAATATATCTAGGAGACTCGGCGGATCTCAGCCATGCATACTCAAGGGGAAGGAGAGAGACAGTCAGTAGTAAAGGCTGAAAGAGACCTAAAAACCAAAAAGATGTGAGATTACAATGGGAGATGGCAATAAAAAGGCCAGTTTAATTTTTGGGATGCATTCTCATAAAGAGAATTCTCATAGAGATGGAGCAGGATCCATCTGTAGTGCAACGTCGCCTGGAAATATTACATTCACTTCTGTGAACCTCAGTTCAAGACAGGTACATAGGCAAATTGTAGGGAGCCCAGAGAAATGCAACAGGAATTATTAGGAAGCTGGGGGAACACTTTATTCTTTGGGTACTCTACCGGCCAGATTGGTGGGCAGTAATTGATCTATCGGACATCAATTTATCATGTCTAGTGTAATCGATCCCCGAGCACTCATTCCGTCAACTCTGGTACTCCACCTCTGCAAGAGGCGGAAGTGGAGTTGACGGGGGAGGGGCAGTGGTCAAGTCATCACCATGTGGACGCCCAGATAAGTCATCCTAAGATGTGTCGACTATAGCTACGCTATTCGCGTAGCTGAAGTTGCGTATCTTAGGTCGACACCCTCCCACCCCCATCCCACAATGTAGCCCAGGCCTTTGTACTGCAATAGCTACTAACGTCACCAGTCAGGAATCAGGGTCACAATGGTGCGAAGAACTGCACACTCCTGTCACAAGAAGATGGTCTCTGAGAGAGCTAATTTGTGTATAGCAATAGCTAACAGAATGGAGACATAAATCTATAAACATGTAAATGGCATGAACTGCAAGGAGGCAGTGGAATTATTTAAAGAAGTAAAAGGAAATATAAATAGGAGAAATTTGATTCAATTAAGGAAAGGGAAGTCGTCTCTTCCGATATTCAGCCTGTAACAATGAGGTCTATTAGGCCAGACGAAGTATTGTTAGGGTACAGTAACTAATGTCACGTGGGCAGGAAGACGAGATGATTGTAACAGGGATTTTCCAGCTCAGTTTCTCTAATCTAAATAAACAATCATACATGTGCACCTCTGTGTATGGGCCCAATCCTGCAGCCCTGACACACACGATGGGTACACTGCTCACTAGTTTTGGCTGAAGGCAGTGGACAATATGGCCTTCACAGTGCATGCTCCCTGCTCATTTGCCTTCAGGATCAGCCAGGCAGATTCTCAGGCTGAACCCTGGCCTTTTCCAGCTACTTATTGATCATCTGGGCCAAACTCTAATCATAAGCAGAAGAGGCCCTCGGGCCTGAACCAAACCCCACTGCGATCAAGGCAAGACTCCCTATTGACTTTCGAGAATTAGGATTTAATTCAAAACCCATTGTGTATAAACATGGGCTTTCCTTAAAAGATTTTCTTCTAGATCCACTTCAGATGCTATATGCAATGTACTCTCTTGACACTGATTTTATACATTAAACATTCGGTGTACACCTGCACATGTGCACACCCACCATCCCCTACATCTTCTGAGAATAAGTCAGGGTGGATTTGATTGAAATCAAATTGATTTTAATCATGATTTAAATCACTACTCAGGAAGACTCGATTTAATCATAGGTTTCTACATAAAAGTGCATTCTTTTTGGTGGTTATAACCTTATATTCACAACTCAGAGATAGATGTAGGTTTCATTTTTAGAAGGTACACACTATACATTTTAAAGCAGTGATTTATTTTTCAAACTTTTCAGATGAGTTTTACAGCTATATCAGAAAATGAATGTGTGTTTGGTTATTTCATTTACCAAAGGTAATTGAAGTAGATAGTTCACCTCCCAGTGACTTCATCCAGTTCAACAGGTTAATATTTGGAGGATTTTCTTGCCATGCTGCATTAGGAGAACATCACCAGACAGACATTAGGATTAGAAGGGCCATAGGGAGAGCGGAAACGAGTTCTGCAGTTTGGGGTCTGGTTTGGTTTTTGATTTTGCAAAAATGTACCTTTTCAGAAGTGACCCAATGTACACACCAGATAACTCCCCACCCTTCCAGTGTGGGAGAAGTATATGGCTATGCTGTATGTATTCTGCCCCTTCCCCCCCCCCCCCATATTTTCATCACAAGAAGAAAAACCTACCACACTATTTGTTTTATAGAGGGACGTTTTTCCTAGAAAGAAAATCCCTTGCTTGTGTGTATTTCTTCCCATTATTTGTTACGTAAAAGAGTTCAGATGATGTTTATAGAATTCCTAAGGCTATACTCACTAGAAATAAACCAAAACAGTCAGATGTGACTTAAAGGTCAACAGACAGTGTTAAGTTATTCTCTTATTATCTATTTCCTTCCAAAATGCCACTGGAAATAATAGCTATGGAAGACCAGGAACTGCTATATTCTTTACAAACATTCATTAAAATGGGCATATTATTTTTGCCCCATTTTTATTTACTCCGTGTCTTGTATAGTGTGTGGAATGAAAGCACCTAGTTGCTGTGATTTATTATACTTTGCTTTGCTATAGAACCTTCTACACAGAGGTCTCAGATGACTTGATGGATATTAGGCCAGATCCTCAACTGATGTAAATCAGCCTCGGTCCATGGAAATTGATGGAGAGCCACAGAAGTCGATCAGGGCTTGTCTATGTGGGGCAGCCAAGAGCCTGGTCTAGCCCTCAGTCCGTTGGTGCACTTTAGAAGTCACACCCTTCTAGTCCATGTAGACAAGCTCTTAGTTGAGGATCTGGCTGAGTGATACAGATAAAATACAGAGCCGGTATTACTCTTCTCATTGTATGTAAAGGGTGGGGGTAATGGCACATACCTGACCAGCCCAAGGTCTCTTGACTGCTTATGACTACTTTCCCCTCAAATATATAGAAAGCAAAAAGTGATGAAAATGTGCCACCCTTTATTAATGTCTCTTCTGACCTAAAATGCTGAACAAACTGTAACAACTATGTAGAGGCAAAAATCTGAATGAACGAAAGGCTGTACAATAGGAGCGGAGCTCACCATTGAAGATGGAGAGTCAGCAAGAGAGAATTTCCCAAAGTTGAGGGTCTCCAAATGACCATGTCCTACTCACTCTTGAAAGCAGTGTTCAAGACACTAAGATGAAATGTTCCAAAGGTGGCAGTGCACATTAGAGAAAAATATGGTCTCAAACCTAAGCATGTACTTCTAAGAATAGCAAAAAATGGAGTCTTACTATAGGATGTACTCTCCTGCTAAACCACGGTAGAATTGTTTACAAGATTACAGTAGGAGGGTTAGGTAACTCCATGGATATTTTAGCTTCTTGGCAGGTCTCAGAGTAGCAGCCGTGTTGGTCTGTATTTGTTAGTCTCTAAGGTGCCACAAGTACTCCTGTTTATGGCATTTAGCCTGCACCTTGGGCCACTGTAGTCAAAAGCCAAGTGTAAAGATGAATATGCATTCAGTTTAATGGTCCCACCTGCAGAACTAGCAAGATTTACACTCCAGATTGATTCAGGAGAAATTAAAGATTAGCTGAAAAGGTAAATGGAATTGGAGTGGAGGATCCCTGCAAATCAAGGTTGAGGTAAACTGGACAAGAAGCCCAGGAAGCAACATTTTGCCATAAAGTTATCGATAATTTCTTTGTCTAATGCTGCAATGGGCTTTCCACATTCAGTCCGCTCCTAAATATTATGACTGTGGTTTTCCAAAGATATTAGTGATTTTTGTCAATACCAAACTGGAGACTAGTGGGTGGGTGGTTCAGCCCTTTATGAAAACAATGGACCTTTGAGGTGTTTCAGGATGAAAACCTCAGCCCATGTTCCCATCACCCCCTCCCCCCAAAATTCTTTTCTTTAAAAAGAAAAAGGCATTTGTAACACCCTTCTTCATTTGCCAGTAGTAGGAAAAAAATATTTCAAATACCACTTTATGTAAATCAGCAAGCGCCCTTTACCTTTCCTTCAGTACCTAGAGCCTATATATTTGGAGTGGTGAACACCTCACTTCAGGCTTCAACTTGGCATTTTGATTTCTCTGCTCTTTCTCAAAAGACTTGTGGCTTATACCAGATATAAAAACAAAACAGAAAAACCTACTGCAAGCTGGCATATCTAACACAGAATATTTAATCAGGGTACCCTAAAACCTATCTGCTATCATTCAAAAAAGATCAATATGGGCGTCACTCTTTGAAACCATAAAGCCGTCTCGTGAATGGGAAAATCAGGGCTGGTTGAACATAGAGAATAAGTCATCCTAGCCAAAGAAGGACTACAGAGCATTGCAAACTGAATTTGAGGCAATTAGCATAGCCTCCTCCCACGGCTCTACGTGGACAGAATAACCTGGAAGTATCATCATTCCTAGGGCTCCAATTCAGGGTAACACTGAGGCACGTGCTTTAACTCCCACTGAAGTCAGTGAAGTTAAGTAAATGTTTAAGTGTTTTACTGAACTGGGACCTCAGGGGTTGATCGTATGTTCACTGAGGCCAATGACAAAGCTCCCATTGACTTTAACTGTGTGGGATCAGTACCTAGGCTAAGAGACTGACTCTGTATGGAAAGATGCCGTAGAACCACACAGACGTGAAACCCGTAGGGTTCTATAGATATTACTCAAAAAGCCTACAGAGTAATCACCTTAAAAAAAAACTTCTAGAAAAAGAATGGCACTTAAATTTAACAGCACGGTTTAAAAGCGAACCTATAGAAAGCTTAGCACTTCCTATTCTGTAGGACTTTCCCATATGCGCTATTTTCCCACAAGAAACTAGGTAGATTCCTCTTTAGTTTGTGCAGAACCATGTGCTATCCACCTATCCCAAAGCTCCCAGCCACAGAAGCCATTAAAAGGGCTTTTATAAGCTATTTCAGTCGGCACATACATCATTGTCACACTAACCCTATACATCCACCTCTCATCCCACCCCCACCCCGAGACACAAGCAATCTCTAAGCTGCTTCGCTGCCTCATTGCTTATATACTGAGCAGACATGCAGTATTGCCAAATCTGGCCATTTTATTGCCAGTCTCGCAATATAGGCTATTTCCCTTCAAGCGCCAGCTCTTAGAGGAACGTGGTTATGTGAGAATCTCAGCTTTCATGTTTCTAAGAAATTAATACAATTCTAGCTTTCGGAGCTGTGCAGAAAAGCCTGCAAACATGACCTACTTACACACAAAGGTCTCAGAACCAGAAGAACCTCCCATTTTTAATCTCATGATTTTGGGGGGCCCTGACATGATACAGTATTGGAGTGGGGGGTAAGTTTCTGGTCAGAGTAGAGGGGTAGAGAGTTATCTAGACTGGTATTGATCCCTCTTCTGGGCCCTAGGCAAGGACAGTGGCGTGACCAGTCTTGCTCCGTTTTTATACCTCCAGAAGCCATCTCATTCACTCACACCACTGCAGTTTGCTTCCCCAATGAGTTGTTTTCAAATGCACAAAAAGAGACTAAAAGCCATTCCCACAACATCTTTCTACCCATCCAATCCACCCAGCAACGCAAAAGGTTTTGCCAAACAAGCCATGCCCCAGGAATTCCATTAGACAGCTACGGCAGCCTCTCCACCGGTCACACGTCGGAGAGAAAGCAGAGTCTGGTTTGATGCTTCCCATATGAAGCACCAGCTCTCCTCCTTCCCTCACCCCCAGCCACCCTTTTTCATACTTCCTTATTCACACAGTGGCTCTTAGTGGCTGCAGTTGAGGGAGATGGTTTTGCAGAATAGTGGGCATTTTCCAGCCGGACATGGAAGGCAAATAAAGGGTTACAAAAGAGTTTCAGCCAGTTCAGTGGCTGAATTAAAGCCTTGTAGGGCCAGCTATGCTTTGGCAGACGCATTGGTAAAACCACTGTGAAACTGCAGGAGAAGAACAAACACAGGGAGCTTCCCAGCTCCCCCTGTACAGTAGAAAGAGAACCAGCATGAAGGTTCTCAGTAACCTCAAACCATTCCAGGACAGCGGGTTCCTAAGTTAGGGACAAGAAGGAACTGGCACAAAAGCAGAAACCTCATGCAGAGCCAAGTCTTACGCTTGGCAGCGCAAGAGACAACGGGGTCCAAGCCTCCAGGGGTAGAGGGTCAAGTGAGACGATCGGCAGAAGAAAATCCAATGGGGAGTTGCTTCCTGGCTGTCTAGTGTGGGGGTGAGAACGGTCAGTGAACTGCAGAACCTGGGAGGGACGGGGAGCCCAAAAGAGCAGGGCTCCAAGTGGCTGCTTGAACTTGGAAAGGGATGCTGTCCATTTCAATGTCACATTATTAAAATCAAATATGCTTTAATAAGTGCATTACCTTATTAGACGCAAAACCATTTTGGAAAATCTAATTTACTTGCCGTGCTGGGTGCATTTCTCCCAGCAGGGCACTCAAAACCAACAAAGGCCCTTTCACTTTCATTACTAGTCACTTTCACTTTCAGTTATCCTGGCTGGAACAGCGCAGTATTGGCCCTGCGAAAACAGCAGCTGGACTGGGTTCTTTGTTTTGTTTTTCCTTTACAATGCTGCTTCCCATGGAAATATTTCTATTGATAGTACGCTTTGTAAGAGCTCTGTGAAGTCTAAATTCATGGCCAAACCGAGTTGATGGTATTGTCGCTTTGACACTGACCTTCAGATACTTGTACATAAGACCAGAATTTAGAAAGCCGTATAGTTATTGGAACATCTTGGAACAATTTTCTGTGCGCCGGTGTCCTCTTCCTTCACATCCCTCCTGAAAATCCATTTTGTCCACAATGCCTTTCTATGCTCTGCCACTACGTTTTTGTGTCGGAACTGTTCCCAGTCTATCCTTTATATAGGATTTCTAGGCCCCAATTCTGCAGTTGGCTCCATAGCTTCCCAGAGCTTTGGGACTGGCGCTTTAAACTCTGCAAGGCATGGAATAATCAAGGCTGGATATTTTTCTAAGAGAGAAGCTCTAGTTCAAACAGGAATTATTGTAGGAAAGTTCTGTGGCCTGGGTTAGACAGGAGGACAAAGTAGGTGATCACAGTGGACCCTTCTGGCCTTGGAATCTCTGACTTGGGTGATTTAAGTATTTACTCAAAGTCCTGTTTTTTAAAAATGACTTTCACCTTTCACCAATAGATTGTTTTCTTTCGGGGTCTGACATAAGTTTCCTGCTCACCACCTTCCTTTATATCCCTACCTCTCTGCAAATTTAGGTCAAGTTAGTTCTACCTGCTGTTTGCTCTAAGATGTCATAGACTAATTACATACATTCTGGGAGGGGGAGCAGTGGAGGTGGAGGATTAAGCTTACATGTAAGAACATTTTTTTAACCAGAGGCAAGATTTGTGAGCACTGCTGAGAGCTATTAGAGAGGGGAGCTGTCCCACAGTTTCAGCAGATATCAGCCCAAGGAACATGGGAAATGAAACACTGGGAATATAGTGTAGTACAGGCCTGCACCGCATGTTGTGGCGGCCTGGTGTAGTAAGTCTCAGAAGGAGCTAGCTATCTTAGGTCTGCATCACTGCAGGGTCTGAGAACCAGCCAGTCTTTATCCTCACAGCACCCCTGGGCACTAGGGCAGTGCTGTTAGCCCCACTCTACAGCTGGGGAACTGCGGCACAGACATTAAGTGACTTGCCCAAGGTCACACAGAAAGCCTGTGGTGGAGCAGAAATTGAACACCGGCCTCACACAGCCTCACACCAGGACCATCCTTCCTTATAAGCTAATGTTGGGCATATAATGGGTGATAGTCTACCTAGGGCCTGATTCGCTGCCACTTCCTCTCCTGTAAGTTGTAGGCACTGCCCAAAGGGCTTACAACCGATCTCATACCATGTACGTGTAGAGCAGTGTTGCCAACTCAGGTGACTCCACTGAGTCTCAGAACACGTGGTGTTTTTACTTAAAGCTCCAGCTTATGGAATCATGTCATTATCTCAGAATCTCAGCGTGCCAAGAATAGATACAAAATTAAGCCCATGACAAAAGTGCAGTTAACTTCAACACTGTAGGGTCAAGGGCATAATGCACCTTTACAAAACATTTGGGTTAAACACACACATTCTCCAACTAGGCCAAATCAGGGAAGGGAGGAGCTCTTCCCTCAACAGATTTTAGTTACTGGGCCAATTCAATTCCTTAGTCCTGACCAATATTCCCTCTAATTTTTGACAGGCCGCATGCACAAAAAAATTCTTCTGTGCAAATGTTTGTGCTTCTATGTACATTTTTGTGCGAGCAGTGTTTTTCCATGTGCGTGGGGTTTAGGATCTGTGTGCACACGCACACGTGCACAGCTTAGAGGGAACAGTGGTCCTGCTGGCTACGATCAGTAGCAGACACTAATGGAGGCTTAGCAAATGGATACTTTCTGGGGACACTTGAAGTGTGAAGGCAGGAGGTAGAAATCACAAAAACACTCATAGTTCCTGGGCCTTTCTTGCCCACTCCTACTAGAAAGGATGAAGGGGTGTAAGTTTTGCAGGTTTATAGAAGAAGCTGTAACATAGGATGATAGTTATAAAGCACCTGAAAGTATCTGTGTGTGTGTGTGTGTGTGTGTGTGTGTGTGTGTGTGAGCGAGAGAGTGTGCAGCACCATTCTGACAAAGCTCCATTATCACCTGCTTGGTTTGGCTTTGTGATCCTGACCTGATGCAGTGTCCATTGCAGTGAATGGAAAAACTTTCACAGGCTCCAATTGGCTTTGAATTACCCCCTTTGTGGGTGAGGGCCAACTGTCCAAGTACAATAGGCTTCACCTGGGATAAAATCTGTATCTTCTACTCTGTCAGTTAATTTACTGAACCCCAATGCCGTACTCTCCTGAGAAGATGAACAAGCTCCCTACTTCTCTAGAACACAGAATTAAAAATAACTTTATATAGTTACACATTTAAATGGAAGCTGCTTCCTCCCCACGCCCATGTCAAATATGTGCTAATAGAGAATAGGGTCCCCTCAACGGAGAACCATATAATAAGGCCTCAAAGGATTCAACAATATACAGAAAAATATTAAAGACAATTCACCTCCACCCTAAAAAGCCAAAATGTGAAGCTATAAGTGCATGGAAGTGAAAATCTCCTGCCATTTCAAAATGATAATACCTCTATGGAATCTGTGTATGTATGCGCATGTATGTATTGAGAGTGAGAAAGAGATGGGGTATGTATATATACACACATACACAACCTCATATTACAATGGGTTATATATATGTATGTGTGTATATACAGACTCCATATAATTTTCTTTTAAAAGCACAAATACTCATTTGATTTCATGGCCATGAGCTGCCACTATAAAAAAATGCATTTGGTAATTCATCATTTTAACCATACTAAATAATAGAGAATATTTTCTAATTTAGTACCTACACTATTAAAAGAAATACATTTACACAATCTGAAGATCACACACAAGTCACACATTAAATCAGCTATTTTATCCTTAAAATGAGGGTTGCAGGTCTCCTTTGTGTCCACACATTTATACCAGCAAAGCTAAGTGCCACGGAATGATAACATAAACAGGGTTTTCTGTAACTAAGGGACACCGAAAATGATATGAACAGTTGCTTCAGTCTGCTGATTTGATTTTTTTTTTAATTATTTTTGGGGAGTTTATTTTTCAGTTCCTTTTGCAGACCACAAGCCTGTATATGGGTATTGAACATGGCTCTCAAACCAAATACATTGCATCACATATGTGGCTGTTCTTGGAAGTCAACCATTTCTGCAAGTTATCCTCAGGAGGCCTGATGTACTATAAGCACTTAGAAATGTGTTTCACTGTGACTGGAACCCAGCTGAAATAGCAATATTAGAAGAGATGGTTTAGTTTATATAGTGGCCAAGTATGCCATTAAACTAGAACAATTAGGACAGTGGGGAGGTAGGAACATTCTACCATGCAATTTATTCCTTTCCAGTAGCAGTGGAAATTTTTCCTTCAGGCCTGAAACTGACCCCATCTGCCAAATATAAATCGGAATCAACAACTAACAGAGTTCTGCTAGATTAGTCACATCATAATAATATGGTTCACTTACACAGCACAAGGATCTCAAACCACTTTCCTGGCATTAAATGATTTAGCCTCACAATGGCCCAATAAGTATTATTAAGTATTATCACTCATTTAACAGAGAGGAAAACATTGGCACAAAGATTTGCTCAAGAACACGTGGGGGGGGGGGGCAGAGGAAGGGTGTCTACAGCAGAGCCAAACCCTCCCCCCACATCTCTTGAGTCCCCGTCCTATGTCTCAATTCATCCATTCTTCCTGTTCTAGTGTAAGAGGAACCAAAGCTTCGTTCATCTAAGAACTAATGAATCACCCCAGAGAGACGGAATTCAAATCAGAGTATAAGCACCAGCCTCTATGTTCGGAAACATATTTCTTTTTATCAGAAGAGATCCTGTTTCCAGCCCTCCGGGCCAATAGGAACTATGACCCCTCCTGACAAAACCTGGGACAATGGGAAGGGCTTGACACCCAAACTCTGCTAATTGCAGAGTTCCCTGGAAACATGAGGCCATAAGCATGGAGACTCTGCACCTTGGCCCGTCCTCCGGGCTCCCCTACTCTGCCAGCAAGGATCCACTTAATCACACTACCATGGCAGAAGCTATCCCTTGGAGTCCCCCTTTAAGGGGATGAGGGGCCTTGTAGAAAAAGGAATGCAGCCCTGGGCTGTTCCCTGACCCTTTTCCCCACTGGTGGATCCTGTGCCCTGGGACGTCCTTCCTAAAGCTCAAAGAAGGTAGAGGTGGTTGTCATGGGGCAATGGATGCCTCCGTTCTGTGGAGCTGCACATCTGCAAGTGAATGATCCCCTCTGCACACAGCTCCCCCCGGGCCCCTTCCCTCCACCAGGGGAAACATGGTGTGGATCAAAGGCACCTCCTGATCTTTGACTGTTTGAAACCTGCTTTTCACACCCTCTACAGGTCTCGTTCAATATTCCACGAGTGCCACATCTGGTGACGCCCGCACAATAACAGTGCACGTGAACCCAGGGTTCTTGACAGTATAGGACAGGCAGGGATGATCATGCCAGCTCGGGCTTCCCCCTCTGAACAGGCTCCTAACATGGAGTCAGCTCACAGGAATGGATACCAGTGAAGATGGTTCAAATGAGAGCCACAGCGAGGCACTGGAGGGCCATTGACAGAATCTCTCTCAGCTACCAGGCAGTTGAAATACACCTTGGGCCTGATTTTTAAACACTCAGAGCACCTACCACATTGACTGTCGATGAAATAGCAATAGCGTGGTAAATTGTGCTCCAGATCCTGCATTCCTTGCTCAGGCAAAATTTCTATTGATCTGAGGGGAGTTTTGCCTGACAAAAAAATCAGGCCTTTAAGAAACTGCCACATTGGATAACGAGAATTAGGCACCAAAGATTACACTCCCTTTCCCCATAAAAATGTATATGAAATAATCTAAACGCCAGGTACCTTCAGATTCCATCTTAAATTTCAAACACAAAAGCCTTCCCATGTTTACAATTTAATCTATGTTCTCCCCACCACACTTGAAATCCACACACATAAATACATTTTTAATCTCCTCCCACCAAAAATCTGCTCACTTTGCACTTACAGGTTGGGCTGTCTAATGACTGTCCTATTTTAACTTCCAACACTAATTAAGAGAAGCACAGATAGATCCGAAACCTCCTCTCACTTCTGTTGCGGGGGGAGGGGGGGGGAGATCAGTTGAGTGCTTGCAAGTGTTTAGCAACCAGCCTGAGCCATCACTGCAATTAGTGATGCACATTTCATAATCGGAAACACTAGCAGTTGCATGCAACTGTCCCTACCAAAGAGCCATAAAACAGTAGGCCAAACTAGGGACAAAAGGAAGATGGTTGTGTCAACAATTTCATGTAGCTTTAGGGTAAAACTATCAATAGGCCAGATGTGTCTTTATAGGATGGAAGGAGATATCACTCACAAGGAGTTTTTAAACTGGCCCACACTAACCTCTCTTCCACGAGTGTTATAAGAAGCAACTTTTATTGACAATGTGATCAAGAATCTTTCTCTTCACCCTCACAACCATACTGTTGCCCTCTTAAAAGATACTAGAATAATCTTCCAAAAGACTGCTGTGTGTTGCTGGTGGAAGAGGTAGTATTCTGGATCATTACTGTAGTATTTATATTGCACCGGGTTTCCATTTGAGGAGATGTTAGAATGATCAGTTCAAGTGCTTTACATTCTTGGGAAGGGATTACTGCCCGGGAAGAGGAGAGGAAAAGACAGACTTCACTACTTAGCTGTCTCCCAAAAGCATAGTCTCTGGATTAACACTTTTCAAGGGAAACAAATGTACCCCTGAAAGCTTTTAAACCTAACATTATGACAAGTGAAAGAGATTAGGAGGGAAAAAACACCTCTCCTTTCCCGTTGATTTACTTTTTCATTTGACAGCACCTTGTGTACCCGTCAGTTTCACTGTTCCCTGTCAGCCAGTTTTCCCCAAGTTGCTTGCCTGGAGACTTCACACAGCAACAGGGGAGGAAAAACATTATAAAAATAGGATGTACTATAAAACAACAAGAATTGGCCAGGGGACTGAGGGGAAGAAGTAGCACGTGAAACTGATTTTAGCTCCTTTTCTAAAAATTGGCTAGATTTTTAAAGTGATGGTGTTCCTTTAAAAGGTAGCTGTTAGAATAGGATTGCTTTGATACACTATTGCAGAAAGTGAACTGCTTCCCTTCCTCGTATGAAGTCAGGCAGCAGTAGACAAAGTATCACGCACAGTATCTGCCTTAGGCAAGCTGGCTATGTCAACAGATTATCTCACATTGAACTGCCTAGACTGTTATTAATATGCAACTGATTCAACAGCAAGGACAATGCAGAATTAACGGAGGATTCTAAAATGAAATCATATTAACCGCTTCAGTTTAATTTTGCATGTTAAAAGTATAAAAGAAGACAGATGTGACCATCACTGAGGTGCAGACTGCATATTAACAACAAAAAGTGTTTCCCCCTTTGCAGTATTAAGCGAAGTTGGACTGTCCAGTTGCAAATGAAATCTGAAAATGTTTGCCCTGTGGCTGCCAGTGAGCCTTTCATAAAAGAAAGCCGGAGCCAAAATAATTTTACTAGATAAGTCTCCACGTATCCGAGCACAGCCCAAGTAGGTAACAATGCCACAGATTGTCCTGGAGTCCTACCATCCAGCCAGAAACAAAAACAGAGTATTCTACCGCCCACTTACTAGAGAACGAACACATGCTAGCCTTGTACTGGCAAATATTGCATGGATCAACGCAAACTGAAATCCAGCCCTCATAACCTGCTTCTGTCATGGGGTATAGACTCCTTGTTATTTTTATTAGCACCACATGCCATTCTATCCACACCTGACTATTCTTGAATCTAGACTTGTCGGGTTTTTTAAGAGACACTAATTTACAGAATGTTGGCAATCTGGCTAACCTGTAATCACATCAAGCGACACAGTAGTTTAGCTTTTCTCCTGCTATAATGAGGAGCCCTGTTTTTTATCCTGTATCCCAGTTGATAATTATTTATGGTCAGTTTGCATTTTGGCTGGTCATGACTTTTACACATCTTGCACATTTCTCTATAAACTACTATTCTCCTTGATATTAGTCAGTCATATCACCCATCATTTTTAATGCAGCCATAATACCAGATTTCCACCTTTAGAAGTACTCCAGTTCCTTCTGCATATTAACCCTATAGAGTCTCAGTACACCCTGGTGGCTGAAACCAGCCTGAAGTGTTATTGTCTTAAGATGGTTTAAGATACAAAAAGAAGTTTCATCTGTCCAGAACAATTCAAAAATAAGTCATCTTTCTTATTCCAGTTTTCGCTTACTGTCTTTTGCTATCGACGCCATTCCCACCCCCACCACATCTCTAAATTAAGGTAGGGTTTGTATTGACACATACTAGTTACCTGAAAAAAAGAATGATCTATTCCGTTTCCACCAGCTGCCAGTTGTCAACACTGGTTGGAACAAGTGATCAGCCTTGTTTCAAAGAACCAAAAAAAAAAAAAAAATCACTAAGGTTTACAAAAAATAATAAAAAACAAAACCCAGAGAATTTCACCGGATCTCAGATACTGCCTGGTGTGTTTATATGATTGAATGCAGACAGCTCTGAATGGACTGCTGTTTCTAAGTGCAAAAAAATAAAAAAATTGACGTGTTAGCCCCGCACCCAAAAAACCTCCAAATTAAGTATTAAAGAAAAATAAAACAAAATCAGAAATGCAGCCTTAGCGCACCGACTGTCTGCACCTAAAAGATTTACAGGAGTAATTTAAA
Organism: Sternotherus odoratus; assembly: GCA_032164245.1. NCBI lineage: Eukaryota > Metazoa > Chordata > Testudines > Kinosternidae > Sternotherus > Sternotherus odoratus. Next base: position 12,781,811 of record JAVMKO010000011.1, on the reverse strand, counting down.
TGGTTCACCTGCTGCCAGTTTTCCTCCAAGGATGGCAAAGCTGAGAAGTAGCCGGTGTCGTGGACAAGCTGTAGTTCCTGGAATATACTATAACTAGCCAACACATCCATGCTGTTGCTGAGCAAAACCCTTTTGTTTTGTTTTGTGTTTGTTTGTTTGTGGTGGGGTTTTGTTTTTGATCATAAAAAAAACAACAACAATAGATCCAAGGTCCCTTTTTGTTTGTTTGTTTGTTTTGTTTCTGTCACACTGTAAAAAAAAAATCAATTCAGGAAAGAGAGGGGAGGGAAAAAAATGGCTAGTGAGAATGGCTAGATGCACCCAAGATGTACAGTGCAAACAGCAGCCAGTAAAAGAGGGGGGACGCTTCCACTTGTAGTAAATGCAATTCCCTTCCAGGGCTCTAATGACTCCACTTCTTGGACCAGGAAGGGGGAATACAAACTCACGGACACGAAACTGCCATCTATTTCTGCATGGCTGCTCGCTGCTCAATGCAATCTTTGCTCTTTATTTTTGGGAGGTTGCATTTTTTTTCTCGCGATCGCTTTTTTTCCCTCAGCCCCCAATCTCCCCCTCCCCCCCTCTCAATCCTGCAAGCTCAGAGCCTCCCCCTTCTCTTCGTCCCCCTCCCCTCCCATCTCTCCTCCGCGCAGCCGTCAGTTCTGGAAGGAAGCTGTCCATTAAGACAGCGCGTGGCCATGTAAGGCGAAGAGGGGGCGGAGCCCATGAAGTCACTGGAGCCCAATGAGGGGCCGGGGGCGGCGCCTGGCACGGCAGGGCCGCGCGGATTGGAGGGGGCTGATCTCCCCGCTGCCTTACAAGGCGGTGTAAGGCGAGCTATTTTTAGAGGGCTATATAAGGGGCGGGCGGCGGCGCGCGCGGGCCCGGGGGTGCTGCAGGGAGCCGGGCAGAGGCGAGGGGTTTGCTGCGGGCAGCCCGTAAAGAGACGCGGCAGGTGGACGCGGTCCCCGGGCCCGGCGAGCAGCGTGCACACCAAAGACCCCCCCCCAGTCCCTATCCCGGCCCGGGGGCTGTGAAATCCACAGCCTGGAGCGGCGTGGGGCTGGCTCGTTACTGACCAGTGTGGACAGAACCACGCCGCTCCAACACCGCCGGGAGGGGCTGGAGGCGCAACTCCTCTCCCGCAGAATCTGCCGTCCGTTTCGGTGTCCGGGGGGGAGAAGCGGCGCTTCTCGGGACGTGCCACCGGGGGTGGGTGGGGGGACCTTTCCCGGGCTAAGGGGCGGAGAGCGGGAGACAGACGTGCCCTGGGATCGGGGAAGGAAAGCGGACAGTTGCAGCCAGGCTCCCTGATTCTTAACCCTGTTCTGCAGACGCCGCCACGGCCGGTCTTCTGCTCGCCCGCTCCCTCCCGCAGCCCCGGCTTGTTTCCCTCCCGGGTGGATCGCTGGAGGGGGAGGATCTGGAGACACGAGTCCCATTCCCCGTCACCAGCTGATCGAGAGTGGGCCCCTCCGACTGGTGTGCGCATTGCAAGGGGCGAGAGAGGCAGAGCGAATAGCGATCCAGCAGGGGTGGGGGGACTATGAAGGACTTGGGAGTGAGTTTTAAACACGTGTCCAGCGTCTGTGTACAGTGTGGTATCCAGCCCAGACCAGGATCATGCGGCCTCTGAGAAGCAAGAAGGGCTGAATGTTAATCAGGCTGGAAAACCTCCATAAATGTCCATGTATTTATTAAGTCAGTAGAGAGTCATCAAAGCATGTAGCCAGGCCTAGCTGTTAACTGATTCTCCTGCAGACTAGTTTGGGTTAGCTAATGAGCGATTTGACCCTAAATGGTTAGTGGGATGGCAGCTTCCCCAAATTTCTCTTGGAGCTGGGCAGAGTTGCATTTCTGCTTTTGGAATGATTGCAGAAGTGTGACTGTGCTAATTTGATGGGTTGTTTTTTCCCCCCCAGTAACAGAAGAAATATGGTCTCTTTGTCTCTCTCAAATTCAAAGGGCCCAGGCGTTCCCATCAGATGCACAGCCAGGGCCATATCCCTCCGTCAGTCAGTGTGCGGCGCTCCCTCCACTGCCCTTTTGCCCGGGACCCTTGGGTGTGAGCGTTGGAATGGTCATCAACATAAACAAATTTTGCCACAGATGCTGCCCTGTGCTCTCAGGCCACCTGGTTTTGCAACAGTTGCATCACCACTTTTCTGCCCCTCCATGAGTAAGGTGAATACGTTTAGCCACCATCTAGTTCTGCAATCCACCATGAGTTCCTGGGCCAGATTGTGAGCTGCTGTCAATTGGAATAGCTCCACTGACTTTAGTAGAGCTATGCTGATTTACATCGGCTGAGATCTGGCCACTTAAGTGTAACTCTCAGTAATGTTCAGGGATCAAGTAAGCTGTCCGGCAGTAATGAATTTTGTGTGTGTTTTGTCCCCTTCAGAGTGTCTTTGCACGGAGAGAGAGAATCAGGGCCAAATCATGGGGAAGGCTGCTTTCTAGTACTGACTTCACATTAAATGCAATAATTCTGTGGCAGAAATGTATGTTTGGAGGAGATGTAACTTTGGGTTCTGTAAATAATAATCAGGAGTGATGGTGGGCGTGGGAGACTGTATACGAATACATGTCTTTGGCCCTGCAAAAAGTACACATTGCTTTTAGATTGTGGGTTTGTTTTGAAAAATAGTTGGATGGTTCATGGGGTTGATCAAAGAGCGCTGAGTCTTTCACCTCAGCAGCCTGCACAGTTCATTGGTGATGGTGAGTTACCGTTTGATGGCTGTTCAAAGGCCTGCGTGGGGGGGGGGGGAAAGCATTGCCTTTCTCTCTCCATTCACTAGCCCATTGTAAAAGAACCACCCCATTTGGCAAAGGAGAAGAGAAGCTTTGCACTGGCTGTCTCAGTGCCGGAAGTGTTCTGAGGATAGAAGTCCTCCCTTTTCAGGGTTTGTTGGTCTCCCAGAGTAGTGACAGATTTTCTGAGCACAGGGAATGACGTCAGGTAAAGATCCTAATGAAAGGACAAGAAAAGAAAGAATCCCAAACCAAGAGGGTCAGATATAATAGGAAACAAGGCAATTGTTATATAGCTACTGTACCAGGAAAAAACTGTTTCAGAAAAAGCTGTTTCAGTGAGCATTCGTCCTTCACAGATCATCTTTGGAAAACACTTTCAGAGCAAGAAACTTGTAATGAAGCTGTACGTGGCCTGTTTAAGAGTATACGAAGACTACTGAATTTGCACAGTTTGGACTATTTAAGTCTCCATTTCTATCTACTGATTTAAGAGTTTCCAGGGCTGAAAAAGCACTTTACCCTGCACCTCTAGCCTTGAATCAGGTGTGGCTTTTAAATAATTGTGCGTGTCTACAATTTTAATAACAAGCAAGGTGCTCAGCAGTGGGACCCCCAGAGCTAAGGACTTCCTCTTTCACAATGATTAAGCTGTGGTTTTGTTTCAGCACTTTCCATTTCTAAAAGGAAGAGAGGATCTTTTCCGTATTTCCAGGCCTCCATTTAGACCAGTGTCAGCTCTCACATACACCCATGCCCATCTGGAGTAATACCATTGATTTCAGAAAGGGACGATTTCCATTCTCACTTACCCCAGTCCAAATCTGCAATGGAGTTACTCCAGAGTTACACCAGATTACTGGTGTAAGTGAGAGAATTTGGCCTTTACGGCGTGGGGATAGATTGCTCTAAACTCCAGGTTGTCAATCCCTACTGACAGCTGACCTCGTATTACAGTCTCCTGTAATACGGTAATGATCAGTTTCACTTTCGGGCCCTGTCATCAGGGCTTTCTGCTTTCCATCGTCATTATTTGTTTTGATTTTATTTCTTTCATGTGCTGCACATGGAGAAATGACTAGATCTCCATCCTCCTGGAAAAGGCTGCTCTCAGGCAGGGCACTACACTGCTGGACACACCTGAGCATCTAGCTCACAGTCTTTTGTCAGTCCATAGGGTTACTAAAGGCCAGAGTTTGCTATCAGATAGAAGCATGCGGCTCCCCTTAGTCCTTCTGAAACTTCATGCTTGTAGCTGGAAGCAGAATTTGGTCTTAAGCCTTGATGCGAAGATCTATGCTAAGATTCTGGCCACCTGCCTGGAAATGATTCAAAGGGCATCACTCCATGGTTTCCAGGAAGGTGTTTAATTTTTATTGTCTGCAGCGTTGTGGATATTCTGCTTAGAGGTTGGTTCAGAAAGCTGGCTCTGCCTTTCTCTTAAAGCTGGATGGGGGTTCTCATTTGACAGTGCTGGAAAGGTCTGAATCTGGAACTAACGCTACTCCATTTAGCCTGCACAATCTTCCCTGTGTAAAATGCACCATGCAACTGTGCTGTCTGAGGAGCGGTGAAGGAAGGAGTCATTTCCTGCTTCACCCTAGCTCCAGGGGTGGTAATCTGCTACTGGCCGCCACCATTAGCAAAGTGCAACTCCTCCTTCCACGACCCAGCCACACTTCCCAGCACACTGAGTGACATCTAACTCTGACAGACTAGTTTTCATCAGTAGATCGCACGTGCTCAACAAAGGAGACAGTATTGAGATGGGTAAACTGAGGCATGGAGAGGGGACGTGACTTGCCCAAAGTCATCCAGCTGTCTAGTGGCAGAGCCAGGAAAGATCCCAGGTCTCCTGAGTCTTAGCCCAGTGTTCTAGGCATTAGGCATCGCTGCCTCCACCAAGCCTTGCTTGTGGGTGTGGAATTAGTGGGCTCACAGGCCCAGAGCCCCAAAGGTATGTAGGTGCCTAACTCCCCTGGGAGTAAGGCACCTAAGTACATTTGAGCATCTGGACCACAGTACATCTATATCCTTATGGAGACCCAAGGTCCAGGGAGGCTGCGCAAGAGCTTAGGATGCATCCCATGACCCCTTGTGCCCCTGCCCAGCTGCCTTGTCCGAGTCACCACCTGGTCATCAGCTAATCAGATGCCGCTTTGGCAATGGGAGTGGTTTGCGCCAATGATTTTGATGGGAAAGTCATTGACATTGTAGTTTACGTTGCCCCTACATTTTCACTATCCCACAGATTTCTGTATTGGAAACTGTATCACTGAAGTGTCAGGAGGAAAACAGCTGGGCATGCAACAGCCAAGGGTTTGCATTTTTGGCACCCAAGAGCAATGGTGGCCTTTAGTCCCGGGGCGTGGGGTGGGCTGTCTTTCCTTGGTGCCTCTGTTATTTTGAGTGAGGACAGAGGTAAATGCTTTTTGGTGGCTACTTGAATCGAACGCCTCATCTCCCATTCCAGCACCTCGGGCAGCAACTACTGGACCCAACCCAACTTCTGCCACTATAACAAAAATGGGTTGCCTCTTACTATGGGCTGGTCCTCACTGGGGGGGGGGGAGATCGACTGCAGATACACGACTTCAGCTATGTGAATCACGTAGCTGAAGTTTGCGTATCTGCAGCCGACTTACCGTCCGTCCTCATGACGGCGGCAGTCGGCAGCGCGCTCCCCCGTCAACTCCAGCTTGCGCCTCCTGGCAAGCTGGAGTTCTAGAGTCGACGGGGGCGCCATGAGCGATCGATTTCTGGCGTCTTCATACGACGCGAGAAATCGATCGCCAGAAGATCGATCGCTACCCGCCGATTTGGTGGGTAGTGAAGACCTACCCTATTTGTACCATAGTAAGAATCCCGAGCTCTCACAGAGTGCTTTTCGTCAGTTGAGCTTTCGGGGATTTACAAAGAAGGTCAGGATCGTTATCCCCATTTTACAGATGGGGAAACTGAGGCACAGTGAGGGGACGTGACTAGCCCAAGATCGCCCAGGAAACCAGCGGCAGATTTGGTCATTGAGTCCCTGCCCAGTGCCCTATTCACTGATCCTTAGAGATATTTCAGTGTCTTACTTCCATTGATTTCAGTGGGTGTTGGGCAGCTAAATACTTGTGAGGATCTGCTGCCTCCTCAACAATTCCCTGATCTTTGCCAGCTTGGCTTGCTACTGTAACACAAATAATAATACTAATTAATTATCTCTGTTCAGGCTCCTGGTGTTTTGTTCAGGATGCTCTTTCATGAGGTGACCAGATGTCCCATTTTTAAAGGGACAGCTCTGTTTTTTGGGACTTTTTCCTATGTAGGCGCCTATTATTCCCCACCGCCGTCCCATTTTTTCACAGTTGCTATCAAGGGTACGGTGTGGTTTGGGTCATGAAGATAAAGAGCTGGGATGTTATGTTGAGGAGTCTGGTATAAATTCCTGGATAGATGTATTGGTTTTGTTACCAGTTTAGGTTTCAATTCAGGGTTTACATAGGATGGCTCATTTGAATCCTGGCTGCTCTCATTTAGCTGTGCATCATTCCTAAGAAATAAACTGAAGTCTGCGCATTTACACTGTGTGGGTTTTAATGATGAGATCTTCTCTGCCATACATGGCCAGAAACAGTCCCGTGGCACTTTCCACACAAGTAAAGAGGTTGCCCGGGTATCTTGGCCAAAATTTGCCCTTCCTCCACATTTGCAGGGCTGCTGTCTGCATCATTAATCTGCCCCAGTCCCCACCTCCATCCCAGAAGTGGCTGCCGTTCAGAGTTGTTGTGTGTATATAAGCCCTGATACCGCAAAGGGACCCACAAGCACTTATTCCCTCAAGTCAGTGAGTCTTTGCATGGGTCTGTACTATTGGGGGACATTCGGGGTCCATTAGGAGGAAAAGTGCTCTGCATGTACACTCTGAGCTTGATTCGCCACTGGTGCAGTCATTTCCTGTTGTGCAAAGCGGGTGTGAAATGCTGTCATCAGTCAGTGCGAGTGGAGAATTCTGATCTGGCAGCTGTTTACAGCCTCTTTGCACAGCTCTAAGTGACTGCCCAAGGTGCTGGGAGTGGGGGGCGAGGCTGGAACAGACCCTGGGAAGGCATTGCTGTTTTGATTAAGTGCTATCTGATTCCAGCCCAGGTGTGCTCCATATCTCTAAATCTGATCCGAACAGCCGCAGTTTTTACCAAATTCCTAATAAAGAGCCATAAAAGAGACAATTTCCTTTCCCAGAACCAAGCTTTTTTTTCCCAGGCCTTTGAAGTCCCTAATTTCCTCTAAGTTTTCATAGCTTCCCCCTTTTTGTCAGAAGGCCTTTATTGATGGACTTTACAGTTCCCACCCCCCACCCCTTAGCATTTCAGTGAAGGGGAAGATAGTTCAGCATGTCAAGGTTCCTAACACGTTCTGTTTACATGTGTGCTGATTTGAATGACTGCATAGCCCAGCTAAACCAGACCGAGAGGGAGTTAGCAATGTTGAGTGCTGGGCTAGAATCCACGCTCTTCTCTTCTGACCCTTGTCTTTGGGGCAGATGGGGGGTGGAGGCAGAGGGGGCACAGTGAGAAATCTGGTTTTCTAGGGCAGGGAAATCCTTGCTGGCCCATAATTTTTAACCCTCTGCTTTTTAATTGAAGGTATTTCTCCAGGACAGCTCTTAAAACACCATTGGGCCTCTTCAGATGGCCCTGTCCCCTTTCCGACTGGCGGAAGGCGAGATTGTTTGAGAGAGGGCCCCTGTGTCTGCAGGGAATGCTGGCTTCCACTGGACAGCTCCTCTGAAGAACAAAGCGAGCAGGCCAGACATCTGTCTCTGTGCGCATGTGTCGTCCCACTTGTTTCTAGCCCAGCAGGGCCGATCTCGCAGTCCTGACTCAGGAGCATCTCAAATGAACATCAGTGGGAATTTTGCCTAATCAGAGGAAAGTTAGGGCCCTCTGGATGGAGCCAGGGTGTAGGAATCAGGAGAGCTGGGTTCTATCCCTAGTGCTGACCTGCTATGTGACTTGGGCAAGTCTCTATTTTTCCTCCTGCCCTTTGTCTTATCTATGTAGATTGTAATCTCTTTGGGGCGGAGACCATCTCTTACTATGTGTTTGTACGGTGCCTAGTACTGGAGGGGGACTCCAGAGCTAGGTGTTTGGATGTTACTGTTAGTAATAATAGTACAGACTGCTGGATTGGGCTCATTGTGGGGCGCACACACATGAATTCATCCAGAATATGTCCTATCTGGGGGGCTCCCAGGGGTGCAGAGAGCATTATTCTCCATGCACAACTTTGTAGGGAATTGCACTGTAGAACGGCTACCCTTTTCTAGGATTACCTAGGCTGCTGGTTCCTGAGGATCCCTCACTGCTGCTTCCCAGGTGGACAGCAGTGGTGGCTGATAGTGTCTTCATCTCATGGGCAGCTTGCCGGCAGACTGTGATCTTTTGTAGCATGACTTTGCCACTTTCAGCTTGGGGGACTGGAACATGCTTTCCTTGGGGTGGCCTTCGCGGAACCTCTCACGCCCTGAACGCCGTGGGTTGGATTGCTGTGAGCACACACAACGCCTGTGTTCTCTGTTCTTCCCTGGCTACCGGTTCTGTTCTCAATGCAATTAAAGGTGCAGGTGACCATCCTTAAAACCCCCTGGTCTGGGATCTGGTTACTAAAGGGATTGTTCCTCCATGACCCGCCCTCACAGTGGGAGTCCGGAGAGATGCATGCAATAGTAGAATTCTGCGGATGGCAGAAGCAGGATATTCTCAGCTGAGAGATCCCACCTTTGCAGCTCACGTCCCCTGTAGAGCCTCCGGCGGTTAGATTTAATCAGGCTTTTGACTAACTATTCTTTTGTTATCAATTTGGGGCGGGAGGGTTGCTTCGTTTGCTTTAATGGAGAAATTTCTGGCAGTTTTCACTAAGGGCAGGACACTTTGTAAATGAGTTGTCATCTCCCATGGGGATTTGGGATTGCATTCCTATTGGCCACTTGCCTTCCTCACTTGCACTGTCTCTCTACCAGCTTTACCCCCTGCCATCCACTGCCACTGGCCTTTTGCATGAAATCCCTTTCATGTCTAAGCTAGTTGCTTTGGCCACTGGCAGTCTGCTACCTTCTGGGTCTTTGGGAGCCATAAGTGAAGGTGGTTTTGCAGCATGGAGGTAAACATTGCCTCCTCCTTGTAGGATGCATCCAGCCTCACTCAGTCAACACATGCTGCTGGTGTTTCGCCTTGCAAATGGGCCTGGATTTGATGGGATGAGAGACTGCAGTTTCTTCTTTCCTCTTTCAAAACTGATTTTTCCTTTGTATAGCTTTTTACTACAAAGAGGAGGCTTCGGTTCTAGGAGTTTGCTTGCTTTGCATGTATTTGTGTGTGTGTGTGTTCTCCATATACCTTTCATTGCCCCGTCTGTTTTAAAAAAGTCACTTTCGTCTCTGGAATTGTTCTGCGGATCTGGAGACTTTCCTCTCCTCATATTCTCTGGGGTTCTTTTCTTGAGGGTCTCTTTTGTATCCTTGCCTCAGTCTTTGCTAAATTGCGGGAGTGATACCTCTTTAAAAGGATTAGTGTGCACCCTGGGGCACAACCTTTCGATGGAAAACAAACGGGTTCCGCTTTGCATGAGCTCGTCTTTGCCGGCCCCTGATTTCCCTAACCGAATGTGCATGTTCTGACCCAGTGCCGACACAGCTGCTTTGCCTTTGCTCTCCCAGGGAGAAAAGAGCTTGCTCAGCTGCTCTGAACAAAGGCGAAGACAGGGAAGGGAGAGAGACAGTGAGGCTGACATCTTGGTGTGTGGACCCGCTGTTCTACTTTGCTGAGAGATCGGGTCCCAACTGGAGACTTGTTAAAAAACGGAGGCGTGAGATTCCGTCCTCCCGCTCCAGAAGGCACAGCCCAAGGGAAAGGAGGTGGAAGGCGGCTTTCAGTCCCCTTTGTGTCCTGGGATGTTTGGCTGCTCTAGTCCTTGGTGTTTGCTTCAGTATAAATTGGAGCAATCAGGAGCTGTCCCCACTCCCACCCCAACCCACCCTCTTCTGCCCCAGTTCCACCTGTGGTATTTCCCCGGAGCCCTTGTGACCGGTCTGTCGCTCCTACATGCTGCCATATGATGTGTCGGGGCCAGAATGGTTGGCAGAACCCTTCCCGGACTACAGGTCACTTCCATTCTGCGGCATAATGAAGTTCCCATGTTTTCCCTAATTCCTAAAATGGGCATAATTGGTTTGCTGTACCTTTTAAATCAGTGAACCATGGAAAATGAAATGGTAGAATAATGTTAAGGCTCTAATTGCTATGCAGCAAACGAGCACCCTTCAGAGGTAAGACTGAACACACTTAACCCCATCAGCTTAGCTCAGTTCATCCAAATAGCTTAATGGACTTTGCAAACTAATCACAGATCATTGAGTGTGTCCATAGGAGGTGCAGCCCAGACCGGAGTCCCTTTAGCTCCTGGCCCTCTGGCGCTAACAGAGACCAGGCACAGATGCTTCAGTGTAAGGGTAAAACCAACCGTACTGTGTGGGCTTGATCCTGGACGGTGGTGAGGTTCTTTGACTCCCACTGTCTTCAATGGGAGTGGAGAGTGTTGAGCTCCTCATAGGATTGAACTCTTACAGAATAACTTTGCCATCTATGAATGGTTGGATTATACGCCATACCGTGTTTATCCTTATCCTGGCTTTTTAGCTATCTAATTGTAGCTATTCTCGTTATTCTAATTAAGATCAGCCAGCGTCTCTGTGGCTGTATTTGTATCAGGCACGTCAGAACATGTCATAAAGTCGGTGCGATTTGGGTGCTCTTCCCACCGTGTTAGGTGACATCGCGGTAGCAATAAACTGAGCCCTGGCGAGGCTACATCCTTCACTTTGGCTACCGACGGGGAGTTATGAGTTCTAATTTCTTAGTCTAGGCAGGAGCTGAAATACAGCCGCTTTTGGAGACCCCAGTGTCTTGGCCAAATTCCAGCTCAGCTAATGATGTTCATACACCCTAAGATTCCCCCTCTCAATTCATTTGGATTCAGTCGTCTTCATTTTGTGTCTGCTCCCTAGCACTGCGCTATCAAACGTGTTTAACGGACGTTCCACTTGTCCAAACTGGACAAGCATCTTAGGCCTGTGTTGTTCAAGAACAGATCCAGGTAAAGCCCCTTGGGCCAGATCCTCGGGTGCTATAGGCGGAGGACTGCAATGGATTAACACCAGCTGGCCTGATATTTTTATGTGAGATAGACAGGGCGATGGAGGCGATCACAAGGGTCTGCAACCCTCTCTGGTTATTCAAGAAACATTGGCAGGTCCCAGCGGATGGTGTCATGGGACAGCGCCTCTGGTGGATCACACTTTTTTGCTCACCAGCTCAGGCCTTATGTAAAGTGGTGGCATTACTCCATGGATAGGGGACACGCCGACCAGTGTTTGATGCGTGCTGCTCTCGCCACAGTGAGACAGCAAGCATCAGTGTGCCACTCGCTGCCCGTTGAAAGGCTGCAATTCTCAAGGAAGCAGAGGTTAAAACAATGCTGCTGTTTTTTTATACACCTCTCCGATGAAGACTTTGCAAAGTGTTCGGACTAAAACCTGCCTTCCAGTCGGGAGCTGCCAGAGTCGATTATGGGGTTTTCACCTCCTCCGGGTGGGTTTCCTCTCCTCTCCTCTGCTGTCCCTTGTAACAAGCTGCTGAAGACGCGGCTCTCACAGCGCAGGATGGATGTGTGAATTAATGAAGAGATTGTCGAGTGCAACAAAGAAAGTAGAGGCTCCCGGCTTGTCTGTCAGAGCAAGTCACGGTGGATGCACACAGGTTTAATAGATGTGCCACTAGCCTATAAAGTTTTTCTTCAGACTTCCCGATAGAGAGGTGTGGGGAATAAACTACCCAACCTGGTCAAAAATGCACACTTGACAAGGGTACCCGGGCCTGGTATCAAGGGGGAGATGTGGAGGGAGGAAAAGGGAAATCCACATCCTTTTATTGACACCACAGGCCAGATCCTCGTCTGGTGTAAATCAGCGTAGCTTCATTGGCTGCTCTGAGGATCTGGAGGCTCTGTGAGGTAACGGGGTGGCATTCCTCAAAGTGCCAGCTTGCCGTTAAGGTCAGCACTTCGGAAGGGCCATTCCAAGGGTAAGGAGCAAGCTGCATTCTGCCCTTTGTACCTAGCAGGCCACACTGAGGTGGCTAATTACCAGCACGGAAAAGGGGATGGATCTGCCTGGAGCGCCCCATGTTGGAACACGATGTGTTTATATGGTTTATTTTGCTCTGATTTTGTCCTGTATGGAGGGTCAGAACATAAGAATGGCCAACCTGGGTCAGACCAAAGGCCCATCCAACCCAGTGTCCTGTCTGCCAATGCCAGGTGCCCCAGAGGGAATGAACAGAACAGTCATCATCAAGTGTTCCATCTCCTGTCACTCATTCCCGGTTTCTGGCAAATAGAGGCTAGGGATACCCAGAGCATGGGGTTGCATCTCTGACAATCTTGGCTAATAGCTATTGATGGACCTGTCCTCACCTATCTGCCCACTACTTATAGAGCCCAGCACTCAGCTCAGATGTGGTATCTTGCAGCGGTATGTGGCGGGGAGAGAGATCATCTCCCTTTCAAGCTACAGAGCAGCAGCAGCAGCGCTCCCCCACACCCCTTAGTGCAACTTCCGGCAACCCTCGTTTGCCCACTCCTGTGTTCAGTGCCGTGTTTTACACACCCCTGCACCTGCAGGCGGAAACTCTGCCTTGAGCATAAAACACTCCAGGAGAGTGTATTGCCCCTGTTTAAGCCATAACATGGAGGGGACGGGGATGATTAGGCTGGTGGATACATCTGCTGCACTATTAGTAGAACTATAGTAGTACCTATATGCTTCTCCTAAGATTGGGGCCTCATTATGCTGGGCACTGTCCAAACACAGCATCAGAGACAGGCCCGGCCACAAAGAGCATCAGGTATATAGGCACCTAATTGCCCTGGCAATGAATGGGAGTTCGGTGCCTACGTTCCTTTGGGGATCAGGGCTTTGCAGTCTAAATGGACAAATGCTGGAAAAAGAAATGGAGCCTTACCCACGGTCGCTGGCAGAGCCAGGAATAACACCCAGCTCAACCAAGTCCTAACCAGCGCCCCAGCCATTGGCCTACACCTGGAGCCTCAGGTTCCCCTCCACTCGTTGATGGGGTTAGACTCTGGACTTCTAGTGTCAATTTGCCAGTTGGCGGAACTCGGCCGAGCTGTCGTTTCCTCCGGGGCGATGCTCAGGAGGGTAACTCGCAGTTTGTCATCCCTGCCCTTTCTACCAGTAGCAATTGCTGCCATCTGTGAGTAATTGGTTATTACTATTAGAGCCACAGGGAATGTTATGAGATTATTTTACAAGGGAGGGGGGCGGGAAACCATTTTATAAAATGAAGGTCACCGGCTTCCCTCCTGCTCTTTAACAGGAGGTAAATACGTTAGCCTGACGGTTGTTCTTTCAGGGGAAAAGAGACAAAAAGCCAATGCAAGTGAGATGTGGTGGTCGTGATCCGATTCTTGCTCGGCACTTTCCTGACTTGAGAGCGAGTTTACAGAAGTGAGGCTAGACATATGGTGTAATCTATTCCCACTGGAGCGCTGTAAAGCAAAGGAGGGATCTCGGAGTGTGCAGTGGATTCATATTGACTTTTGAAATCAGAGATAAAACTAAGTGAGGCAGAATCCAGGAGAGACCAGAGGGAGTCGTGTCACCTCGTATTTTCTCCTATATTCTTGGAAACGGGTGACCTTGTGGTTGCTTTTATCTCTGACATCACTTTACTCTCCATGGCAACACATCATGATATCACACTCAGGTGGGCTGGAGGTAAAAGCAACCTGTAAAAACAAACCTTCCTGGCTGGGAGGAGGAATATAATGATTCACTTTGATTTGCACTCAATGCAACACCATTGAGAGTCTGATCTGGCTCCTGGTCAAGTCAAAAGGAAAACACCCATTGACTTCAATGGGAATTGGATCAGGCCCTGATACTAACTCCCCAGCTCTGTAAAACAAGGTGAACTATCAAATGCCTCAGGAAATGGAACACTGGGATTCAGAATCTGATAGGGAGCCAATCTCATTCTCCTGAGGAAAAACAATGCCTTTAAGAGCCACTTCCCGTTATAGATGGTGGGAGTTTCGCCATTGACTTAAAATAGGATCGGAGCAAGAGAGGGGACAGCTTTCTGATTCAGACAGTTGAAGAGACAACTCCATTTTGGCTGTGGTTTTGACCAACGGGGATGAATTAGTTGCCAATGTGAAGGTGGTTGGGAACTTGGAAGTAATCATGATGATCTGATAGAATTCAAGATCCTATGGAAAGGAGGACGTGAGAACAGCAAAATACGGATGTCGGTATAGAGAGCAGACTGATCAAGTTTGCAGGTGACACAAAGGTGTGGGGGGAGGGGAGGTCTTTGCCAATACTTTGGAGGATAGAGATGAAATTCCGAGGGATCTTGATAATTTGGAGAACTAATCTCGAGACAACAAAAGGAAATTCAGCAAAGACCACGTGTAAATGCTACACTGAGGGAAGAAAAGCCAAATGCAGAATGGGGGGAAACGGGGCTTGGTAGCAGCATGGCTGAGAAGGATCTGGGAGATGTGGTAGACCAGAGCCTCAACATACGTCAGCAATGCAATGCTGTTGTAAAAGAAGCAAATGCCGTGTTAGGGTTGCAGTAACAGAGGCATCGCATGCAAGTCACGGGAGGTGATAGTACGGCTCTGCTTGGCACTGGGTAGGCCTCAGCTGGAGTTCTGTGTCCAATTTTGATCACCAATATATAGAAAGGTTGTAGAGAATCTGGAAAAGATCCAGAGTGGAGCAACAAGGGAGGGAACCCAAGCCATATGAGCAAAGGCTGGAGGAATTGTGTATGGTTAAGCTTGGCAAAGAGGAGATGAAGGGGAGAGATGATAGCGGTCTTCAAATACTTGAAAGGCTGCCATTGAAAAGATGGAGAAGAGTTGTTCTCTTTTTGCCACAGAAGGCAGGACCAGAGGCAATGGGTTCAAAGTTACATTATAGCAGATTTAGATTAAATCACAGGAAAAACTTCCTAACTGTAAGAACAGTAGGACAATGGAACAGCCTGCCTAGGGAGGTTGTGGAAGCTTCTTCATTGGAGGTTTTAAAAAGGAGGCTGGATAGCCATCTGTCTTGGGATGGCTTAGACACAACAAATCCTACATTTTGGCAGAGGGTTAGACTAGTGGACCATTGTGGTCCCGTCTAACTCTATGGTTCTATGATCTGGCTTTAAATCAATCAGGTAAAATTGAGAGGCAGTGTTGCCTAGTGGATCGCGCACTGGACTGGGACTCAGGTTCTATTCCCAGCTCTGCCACTGGCATGCTGGGTGATCTTTGGCAAGGCCCCTCATGGTACCTCAGTTTCCCCATCTGTAAAATGTACATAACGATGCTGACCTCTTCTGAAAAGTGTTGGGAATGATTATTATCGAAGAACTGCTGTTTTTAGTAGTAGTTGAATAGGTATTATTAATTATAGGGATTGCTTTTGTAATCTATCAGTTATTTTCAAGTTATTGGTGTTGGGGAGAGACTATGTCAGGGCGGGTTTTGTCCCTTTACATTTTGTGCAGTCTTTGATTTTGTTTTGGAGGAGTTATCTGTGAGGCCATTGTTTTCCTGGCCTCAGTGGTATGGCTCCTGTCGAGAGAAGGAGTGATGCTCATTCTTGGAACTGTTTTCCTTCAACTTACCAGTTGCAAGACAGTGTTGTCAATCAGTTGGAACCGGACAAGATGATTTTGTTTCAGTGACCTTCCATCCATCAACAATGGGTCAAGGACACATACCCAGTGTCGCAAAAGGAAATCCATTAATGTAAGGCAGTATTTCCAATCATCAAACCCAGAGTCCTGCTGCAATCCTCATCAACAGTTATATAGTCACTCAAATGTTAATATCACCCTCTTTAAACCAGTCAACAACAAAACACTTTCCTCCCCCACTTCCATTGTCATTGTTACCACATGGAAAAGAACAATTCCAGGGTTTCTTTTCCCCTTCCACCCTACGAGTTCACCATAAAATTTGCTAGGAATGTAAAATGAGGCAGCCCACAGAAAGAAAATGCACAAACACAGTCTCCCTGAAGAAGCCATTATGTAGCATTCAGAAACGAGGAGACAGCTAATAAAATTACATTGACATTATTCCAGTAACTTGGCGCTTAGTGAATGACTCCCTAGAAGTACCTTAGACAGATAAGACAGGGAGATAGATTAGAATTTACTGAATGCTTTTTCCTCTACTTGAGTACAACAAGCTAACTAATGTACAAAAAAATACCCTATTCAGCATATGAGACTTTTTAGCATCTCGCCCAAGCCTGAAAATTACAAAGTATTCTGCAGGATTTTCAATCAATATTGGTTTATCCCCATTTGTCTGTAAGTGATTAACATAGATCTCAGTCACACATTCACTGGAGAATGTCAGAGTTCAGGGATGCTTAAACAGTGGATCGGGAAAGACTCCCAGATGTACATAAAGTCTTTGCTTTTATGTCTCAGAGCATAAAGTGCTTTCTGTCGGGGTATAATATGGGTTATCTTGATTTGCCAGGAGGCAGTTCAGGTTTCTAGCTCAGTCTGATTCCTCTGAGTATTTGTTTTAATAAAAAGGAATGGTTGTGATGTCCAGGTTTCTAAAAACATCTGCTCTCAAATGTACAGACTACTTTCCATATAGCGTTTTAGTCCATATGGTTACTACACAGTAAGGATAGCACGTTATTTTCATGTAATAATTATACCTACTTCTCATATACCATTTTTCATCAATAGATCTCAAAGCACTATATGAAGGTCAGTATCATTATCTCTGTAGTACAGATGGGGAAACTGAGGCATGGGGGGGGTGATGTGCCCAAAGTCACACAACAAGCCAGTGCAGAACTCAGGAATAGACTCCTGAGTCCTAGTCTAGTGCTCTGTCCAGTAAGTTGCCTCTCAATTTTTAAGGTTAAAATGCCCCATCTTGGCAGTAAGACTAACCATTTTGAAGGAGCAGCTAGTACAGGGGATCCTTAGCTGCATGAACTGATGAATTAGACCACTGGAGTCAAAGGATCTGTCCTGCTTATTGTATTAATCTGGCCTCCCTGGAGGATGACGAATTTGTGGAATGTAATATTAACATGTGTACTTATATTTACATGTTCAAACCTTAAGATTAGGAAGAAAAACTTCTGTATGTGGCACAGTACAGTGATGTAGGCGACCCAAATGGAACTATAGCTCTAAGAGAGACGTGAGTTGCCCCTTTTGTCTCAGTGGGATATTGATGCTAACTCACTTTAAATAGCAATACTGGTAGCTGTTGGGAGCTCAGGGGGTGGGGCAGGATGTGGCCCGTGGGCTGTAGTTTGCCCACCCCTGCTTTAATTGAAAACAGCTCTGCAGGTTTCCTGCCTCCAGTACCCAGCCACCCAGTTCCCAATGGGATCCAAACCCCAAATAAATCGGTTTTCTCTGTATAAAGCTTATACAGGGTAAACTCATAAATTGTCCGCCCTCTATAACACTGATAGAGATGCACAGTTGCTTACTCCCCTGGTATTTATCATGTACTCTGGATTTACTAATAAACAAAAGTGATTTTATTAAGTATAAAAAGTAGGATTTAAGTGATTCCAAGTAATAACAGACAGATCAAAGTAAGTCACCAAGCATAATAAAGCAAAACCTTGCAAGTCTAAGCCCAATATGTTAAGAAACAGATACCGGTAAAATCTCACCCTCAGAGATGTTCCAAAAAGCTTCTTTCACAGGCAAGACTCCTTCCTAGTCTGGGCCCAATCCTTTCCCCTGGCACAGTCTTGTTAGTTCCAGCAGACATCTTAGGTGGAAAGCAGGGGCAAGCAGGGGTTTTCTCATGACTGGCAGCACCCTCTGTCCTCCTCCACCCCTTTTTAAAGTTTTGGCAACAGGCGAGAATCTTTTGTCTCTCTGGGTCCCCTCCCCTCCTTCTAAATGGAAAAGTATCAGATTTAAGATGGATTTCATTATCAGGTGACATGGTCATGTGTCCCGTTAGACCCCAGCCTTCAAAAGTACACTGGAAGGTTTGCAGATCAATAAACCATTTACAACCAATTATCATAGTCAATGGGCGCCATCAAGATTCTAAACCACCATTAATGACCCACGCTTTGCATAATTACAATCGGACCTCAAAGTTATACTTCATATTTCTAGTTTAAGATACAAGAATGATACATGCAAACACATAGGATGAACACAGTAGATTATAAGCTTTGTAATGAAACCTTACAAGTGACCTTTTGCACAGAGCATATTGCAGTTACACCATAGTCACATTCATAAGCATATTTTTATAAAGCATATGGAGTGTAACATCACACCCTCTGTTTATTCAATAGAACTAAGGACCTTTTTGGTCATTCCTAGCTTCTGTTTGTGCCACTGGGTTGTTCTGGATAGAAGCTGAAAAAGATTAGATGAAGTTAAGAAATATTACGTCTCTATAACTATCACTGAGGCCACATCTGTGAGTCCAATAAAACTTCAGTCAGAAATTACTGGGCAAAAAGGAAGATGGGAAGAAAGGCTTTTGTGTGACCTGTAGTGTGGATATTGTCATGCATTTTGCTCAGGAGGAGACTGAAGGAGTCTGATACCTCACAGTAATCACCTAGATAACCTCTAATGCTTATAAGTTGTGCATGTAAATACCGCTCAGAAGCAACAGTGCCCCAGTTTTTTGTAATGATGTTGATAATTCATTGGATGATGCCATCAAATTATGCCATGTTAATGGCTCTTATACATCACACTTTGAAGATGCTTTTTATTGACTTAATGTGAATATTATTGCCATTGTTTATTACTCAGAAGTATCCTGTAGTAATTGAAATACAACATGGTGCCGTTAATCACTCTGAATGTAAAATGATAATTTTAAACTGTTTGTCGTGTATTAAATGCTCTTCTAGCCATAAAACAATTTGATTTGCAGTGGGATATTTTATAAATGGCTGATGTTTAGCATTTAATAGGACTGGCATTTTGTGTTGCAGTGTTTCTGTGTGGATCAGTATCAATTTCCTTTTGAATTTCTGTAAAAGATGTGGTAGTAACGTTTTTATTGGTGTATAGATGTAAGTAAATGTAAACAGCTGAAAGCATTGGAAATTGCTGTTTAAGAGCATCTCAGATGATGTGGTCATAGTTTCAATGAAATTCTAAATTATACAGTAAATTGTATGTAGTACACTTGCCTCCTAAAACATTGCAATCATTTTATTCCCAAGACTCCTTGTAAAGGACTGAAGTAATAAAGCAGCAGTAGAAAAGATAAGTAAAAGGTAAGAGAAATACTGAAATTGAGAGATCGTATGGAGAGCTGGATGAAAAATAGCAATTAGTTTTTACTGGACATTTTTTAACAATTCAGTTTTTTCCTAAATTTCCTGCAGAAAAATAAAATGTAAGATGAAAAACCCAAAGGGATACTTGGAATTTTTGAAAACGGTCTTCAGTAAAGCAAACAAAAACAATAAAATTGAAAACACTGAAAAATTAAAATTTTAACTGAAAATTTGTACTGAATCTGAATCCTCCCCCCCCCCCCCTATTTTTCATCAACAAACAAGAAAACAGTTTTCCTTTTTTGTTGCGAAGCTGTTTTTGGTTGGGGAAAAATGTTTTTATGTTCAGCCAGCTCTAATAATAGGCCTATAGGACTGTCCAAACACAAGCTAAATTTCCATTGAAGTTGGGCAGTATAGACTGCATGATGAATACAGAATCAGTGCATATTGACATGCATGCACTTGGATTCTGTTATGAATGGTTCTTACAAGGTTTTTTTTTCCGCTCTCTTTGCTGTCAGCAGATATACAGGGCATGCTCTTACAGGGTGCAGAGCACTCCTGCAACCTGCTTTTGGTTGCAATAACGGCGTGAGCTCAGTGCTGCATTGCAGGTGCTAAGCACCTTGCAGGATCAAGCCCATAAAGACTGAGATTTATGATTCAAATTATTCCTGTGTCTTGCATTTCACCCTATCTATGGTCTGGTCCTGCTGTCATTGAAATCAGAGTAAAAATTGCCACTAACTTCAGTGTTCAGGATTAGGCCTGTCAGTCTAGTATGGTATCTAATGACAAGAGTCACTTAAACGTATATGAAATTTGAGCCCAAACCCTTATCTCACCTAATGCTTCCAGAGAAGTTAATGAGAATCTTGCCAAGTATAGACTCCAAGACCAGACTCTCAAACTATTTATAAAAAAACTTTGTCGTTTAGCACCTGGCCTTCCACTCCCATAGATATGGTTGGGAGCAGTGGGTAATCCACATCAGGCTTTTCATTTTTCTACGTCTGTGTGTGATCAGTACATTCACAATATAGTCATGCCTGTTGTAGGACTGACCTTGAAGGCCACAACCACTCAGTTGTAAGCAGGTGTATTATATATGCTACACAAACAAAATATATGGCCTGATCCAAATCACTGATGTCAATGGAAAGATTTCCCCCCTCCCCCTGCCCAATGGACTTTGGGTCAGTCCTGTGGTGTTTTTCCATAATAAAATATTCCAGAATGCTAAAAATGTCCATCAGGCAGTGGATTTAATAAACACCAATATTAAATATTCACAAAGATCCTCACTTTTTACTATCTTACTTAAAAAGCAAATTTAAATGTCATTTACATGATGTAAAAATATATATAACTTCAATTTTCTAGACAGATCTTTAAAGATTTGCCAGAAATACAGGGTGAGGTTGGGTGGGTTTTTTTTTTTTTTGTGGATTTTTTTTTTGAGTTGGAGTATTTATTTGTGAGATGTATTTTTAATAAAAGGTAAATAATAGAAGCAATAGCATATGACTTTGCATTCTGCTGCTCAGCTGGTGGCTTTTACAAGGCAATGCTACATCTTTTCAAAACAGTCTCTTCTTTGTAGTTACAGTATTGAGTTATACATTTATTTTAGCACTGGCAGCAATGAGATGAAAATGATAATGTATGAAAAATCCCACAAGGCATAGCTCCATGGATTTGAAATGCAGCTCCCTTGCCTTTGGCATAATTTGGGGGATAAGGGTCATAGATGAATCATTATGAAGCGGCACGGGTACTTCTTTCACACATACTCAATACTCTCTCATTTTTCTCAGTTTCTGTTGACACCAGCTGTGTATATCTTAATCATCTCAGGGAGTTTACATTTCTTTCTCAATTATCTATAAACAAACCATAACAATTACATGGCAGGTGATGGCGAGCGTGAATTGGTCAAGGGTGAGATTGTGTAAGGTGAATGGGGACAGGAGAAAAGAAAAATAAATAGACATGGGGCTATATAAAGCTCCTTTAAAAACATATCTGTACAGCTGTCCTAACTAGCATCATATTGGAACACAATACATTTACTGCGTGCAATCAATAGAAACCATGGGCCAAATTAATCCCTGGTGCAATTCTATTGACTTTGGCACCATGTGTTTCTATTCCAGTCCCTTTAAGACCCCAATTCAGGAAAGCAGCTAAGCACGATGGGACTTATGCTCCTGCTTAAAATTAAGCATACGCTTAAGTGCTTTCCTGAATTGGGGTCTAAATGAACGACAAGTGGACATAGGAAGTATTTACTCATGCTGGTAGTTCCACTGACCTCACTGTGTGATTTAGGATTGTTCCAATGAGAGGACTTTCAGGACCAATGAAATCAACACAGCAACATGACAAGCCTGCGTTTATTTCCAAATGAGAAAATAATCACAAGGAATATTTATGTCTGTAGATATTATTTTAATATGCAATTGTATATCTTTAGTGTGTCTGGGCTTTATGTCTGACTCCTTGTCCGTCAATTTACCAGATGGGACAGGATTTGTTTTTAAACCTGCGGGCAGATTCTGCCCTTTGGATTTAAAATAGGATTTCTCTGAATTATTGAATATATCAATAAATAAAGCCAAGGAGGCAGGCAGAAGAAAATCCAGAGGACCTTTGAGGATGTAAACTCTGGCAATGGGATGTTACAGCAGTAAAAAAATAAGGAAAACAAAGGGTCTAAACTAGACTGCTGTGTTGTTTTGGTTTTTATTGAGTTTGATGGCAATTGCTGGTCAGGTTTTTTGGTTGTTTTTTTTTCTGTGGGTTTCATCTGCTGTCATGACGAAGGGGACACTAGAAATGGTTAGATAAATAGCCCAGGCAAATGGAGTAGGGAAAACAAAAATAACATTTGACATTTCCCATCTCTCTGCCCTCTTTTCAGAGCCAGGGTTGAGTGCGGTGGTGCAGATTCTGGGAGCCTGAATGGGAGGGCTGCATTCAGATGCAGGTATCGCAGGTGATGATGACATTTCAGGTGAACGCTAGGATAAGACACATGTGAGGATACCTTAGGAAGCCTGCTAATGTATTTAAGAGGAGTGTTGCATTTTCTTTCTCTTTCATCTCTCAACATAGATTCTCTTTAATACTCAGTACACAAACAGAAAGAAAAAGAAAGGAAAGGAAAGGTCATCCCTCCAGAGAGACACTAACTCAGTGGAGGATGTGACGTTTCAGGCCACCGTTGCCATGTGCCTTGCAGTAACCCATAGCAACAGTCATTCTCATAGCAGCTGTAGGTATTGATTCAAACAGATAATCTAGGTGCTGGCCTTTAAAAATAACCCCACAGATATTTGCATACGATGATAATTTTGCATGCGAGGTGCGAGATTTCCAGTGCACAAGGCAGAACAGCTTTGATGTCAACAAATAATTAAGTAAATAGAGTGAGGCAATTCCAGTGTGACACTGTAATAATTTTTGAATGGCAGAGAATGTTCCATGTAGGTTAAATAGGTTTTCGTTTAAGCAAATAACGTGTTCTTGGCTTATTGAGAATAATAAATAAAACAGAAAGATGTTTCCTTCATTCTGCATAGGACAGAGGAGAGGGAAATTGTGTCCCAAGCTTGTAAAAGTTTGCCAAATTGACAGCCACAAAAAATAAACTGCCCTATTTATCCACAGAATAGGTACAGCAAAGCTGCTCAACCCTGACATAAACGCTGTACTTAACCCTGGTCTTACAGGACCCTATGTAAGGAGTGACACCTGTCAGATATTGAAACGACATCTGATTGTGAATGTCATTTTTGTACCATACACCTTTTGGAAAAATCACAGAGCAGTGAGTCAGAATAGCTGACAAACAGTCGAATTCATCTGGGAGGTAATTAATAATACATTGTGTCTTACAGCACATGTGCCATCCTGTCCCAAAAATTAAGTCGCCCCTTATACTAGCTCTCAAGAGAGCTTGTATGAGAAACAATTTAAATGAGTGTTACATTATTTACAAGTTTCATTATTATTAAATCACTGTTGCTTTTTTTTTGAGACTGAGCTATAATTTGAACAACATACTAATCAAGTCTGAAATTGTGGTTCCAATTATTTTACCATTAATTTGCCCATTCAGCCTCCTCTGCATCTGTTGATTTCTTCCATACTGTCTAGAATCTTGAAATGTGTTCCCTGAAAGCAACTACACAGAGATTTTGTGCTGTTAAGCAGCAAAATCATCATGAGAGAAACAATAGGAGATGTTTAAGCCAGACACAGCTGAGGCCACCAAAAACACTGCTGCAAAGAGGCGGTTAGATGTCGGTTTCAAAGGAAGCACAGAATTGTATCTGAATATCCCTTATTTGCTCGCAAATCTGTGGTTTCTTGTGATCCATGCAGCTTATGAATGTAACTCAAACTGTTCTAGTCCAGGCACAATATTGAAAGAAGCCGCACAGCTGTGGGAAATTCTCTCTGCAGATCTTAGGAGTGAAACTGTGTGTGTACAATACAAGTTAAAACAAAAGTTAAGCATGAGAATACACTTTGCATATGAAGATTGTAAGACAGTTAAAAGGAAGGTAATGATGACAATATTAGCAACCATAACAAAGCTTCAGCCGTGTTGAAAATAAGCTGGAGTCGCTAAAAATGTTTCATTATTTAATGCTGGAAGAGCAAAAGCTTTCCTGACATGATCTCAAAGTCCTATCATTTATTAATGCCTTTAGCTTGGAGAATGGCACGTGGTATCTTTCTTGTGTCTCTGCCATTTCTGGTCTAAATTTGCAAAATGTCCTCATTCCGGCCTCTTAGGCCTGGATCTTGCAAACGTGTGTGCATGAGTCATTGTGCACATGCAATACGGCTAATGCCAGATGTTCCAAAATTGTGAGTTAGACTTAAAAGAATTGTGATTGGTTTAAAAATCATGAGATTCTTTTCTAAAGAAAAACAAGGAGTGAGGTTCCTCTTCTTTGTCATCTGGTTTGAGAGCCTGTTGTGTGAACTAAAGCTTCCCTCCGCAATCATGAGAATTAGAAATGTACATTTAAAAAAATGAAAGCTGAGATTCTCATATAATCACTGGCCTCCAGGAGACAAGGGACTAAGAAAAACACCAAATAGCGTGAGAGAAAATCCCAAGGGTTGGCCACACGTAGTCCTGTTGAATTCACTAGAACCGCCTTTGCAGGAGTGAAGCCTAAGACTCTTCCCACAGCTTTGCTCTTGCAAGATTTTTGTGTGTGTATGCAATTTTCAGCCATTTTCACACATACAAAAATGCAGATGTGTGTGTGAGCAATATTTGAATATGCAAATCGGGCCATTAAAGCAAAAAACACCTCCCCGCCATTTCTTTTCCCTTCGTTCACAAGTATGAATTTTCAACTAAAAGTGGCTTTTCAAGCTTCACAAATATCCAGGAGTGAAAAAAAAAAGCTATTAAAAATGACATCACACTACTTCAATTCTGGGAGTTTTGCGAACAACCTTCCCACCACAGTGTTTGAGCAAATATTATGCTGAATTCTTATATTCAGCTAAATTATCAATAAAATGAAGAGTAGAAAGCATGTTGCTCCCTGATCCTGCAGTCCGATCTGCTAGCACAGCCCCCGGTACCCATGTAAAGCCCTGTTGTGAAATCAGTGGGAAATCAGTGCTAACAGATCTGATTCATGACCTGAGTTTGATTTGTCAGGTGTCCTCAAGGATTCTGGGGAAACGATGCCTTTTACAATGGCCTGATTTAACACCCATTGACAATAATAGCAATGTTCCCATTAGTGCATGGGCCCTGCTGTTGATATTTCACAGGGCACAGCTAAAATCATCATAAAATGCATATAACAGCCTGCATGGGGAACAGCGGTGCGTCTGAAGATAATGAAATGTGGGTATGAAAAACCCTCTGCGAAGCCTCTTTAGATGTGCCTAAGCTCTGTTCATTAATCTGTGATAATTAGACATATTTTCAGAGGTTAACAGCAGCGGCACGTGGTAATTAACCACTCGTTCCCTGCCTAAGGACTCATAAATCTTCTCTCATGACACATGTCCAGCTGCAGGTTTTATTGACAGGGCTCAGTTACTTGCATACCTGCCTGGAGAATAAAGGTGTTTTTTTTTTTAATAATGAGGGAGGTGGTCGTTTTATCCCTAGATAGCCGGGGGACTGAACGATTTAAATTGCGGCCAATCCTCTGCTACTGGCTTGTTGCTCATAAAAGCTGCCTAGTGGTATGTAATCCATTGGCAATGATGGGAATTGAGTATAGACATATTGCACCAGTAGAGGCTTTCAGAAGGTTTGGCATATGCCCCCACCCCTCCAGTTCTAGCTTCTCTGTCCTGTCTGTGCAAATCAGGCCAGCTCCCAGCCCTGTCCATCCCTGCCAGTATGGCACAACTAGCCTCCAATGGTCTAGACACTCCCAGGGTGTGAGTAGGAGGGTTGTGACTGGCCCCTGGTGCAGCGGGGCAAGGGGAATGGATGGCTTGTGGACGCTTATCCCACACTAAGTCCATTGCACTGCTCCACAAACAATGTGTCCCGGGGCATTTTGAGTTGAATCAAAATAAAGAGGCGAGGGGAAAGCAGCATGGTCCAGAGGGTTGGGGGCCATGGGCTCATAATCAGCACACCTGCAGGGCTAGCCCCTTCCCCTTTTGGTGACTCAGTTTCCCTGTTGCCTCTCTATCCAAAGCCTCTTGAGATCTCTGGGTGAAAAGTAGTATTATGGCTCATCTTATCCTTTTTAAAAGGGTTAATGAGATCTGCCGATCCAAGGATTTGCGGTGAGGGAGATTTATTGTTAGAAATGGCCAGGAGTCCGATGTGGTAGTAAGGCAACCTGTTCCCTACCCCAAGGAAATGACCATCTGAAGGCACGTAGGTTAGTGGTGGGAACAGAGTAAAAGCAGGTGGTTGAGCAGTGTTGTTTTTCCACTACAGCTTATCATTCAGTAAAGATTGTGGGTGAAGTGCTGGCCCCACTGAGGTCCGCGGCGAGCGTCTCACTGACTTCAGCGGAGTCCGGGTTTCACCGTCTGTGTCTTGCCAGGCTGGCTGTTGAGAATGTGAGCCAGGGGCTGGCCAGCTCGAGAGCGGGCTTGTGTCGGGGATTATCCCTGCACCCCTTTGATCGCAACTGTCTTCGCCTTGCTGCCGGGTCTGGTTGTTTTTGAGGCACTGTCAGACGATGCTCTCAGGCAGCTCCAGCTAAGGATCCAAGTGGCAAAAGGAGAGCCCAGAGGGCTGGTCTTGGGCAATTTTCGATACACAGCTGGTGTATTCATTAGCAGTTCCCTGCTCTTCCACCTCCTCATCTGCTGCAAGGGCGTGAAATTGGGCTTCACAACACTTGTTTTCACAATTCTCTCCCCTCCCCGCCCCCACCCCCCCTTTGCTTTTGAAAGACAAGTGTTGACACTTCCTGAGGAAAAATAAAATTCCTTGCAGTGCTGAAGAGAGAAGGGTAATAACACAGCAGGGTCTGAAACACACACACACAACACACATGCACACACACACCTCTCTCTGAGTACAGAGGAAAGTCAGCTTGTTCTGATCTATTATTGGCTTCTCATCTCTCTCACCACCTCATTCAAGCACTGACCAAGTTTCCTCCCTAGATTTCTGCTTGTCCACATTTAGCATCCGCATGGCTATTTGCAGCTTGCTTGCTCAAGCAGAACTAGCGTGATTCTGTCTGTCCCGGGGTTGGGAGGCTCGCTCCCAGCTGCAGTGTAGACACACCCTTTAACACCCACCTCCGCAGTGCTGCTTACAGGTATTTTAGCTGACTTGTCTACAGAATTCCCGAGTGTTAGTTCCTCTTCCCCTAAACCCAGCCTCCCTGGGGCTGGCTGACTGCCCTAGGCTCCTCAGGGCCCACGCCATCCCCCCTGGAAAGCACCTAGGACATAAAATAAATAATCCTCCTCCTTTCAGAGCCAGTGCGGGGTATCTGGGCAATGTCAGTACGGAACCTGGATTTTGTCAAGGATTTGAGGGACATAGAAACCGAGGGCCCGATCTTAGCTGGTGTGGCGCTGAAATCAATGGAACTTCGCTGGTCGACCCCAGCAGAGAATCTGCCCCCTAAACTGTATTTTGGACCCCGGTTTGAGCAAAGCTGTTGTTCAGAGGTTGCCCCTCTCTGCCGTCATTGGCTGAGAGGTGAGGTCTGATTCCCATGCCGGTTTCATTCACAACGAATGTAAAAATTCAAGAGCTAATGGAACCCCTCAGTCACTTCATCTCCCTTCCAGCCCCACGCTTTCTTCCCTCGCTAGAGCGGTGGAGTTTACTACAGAGCAAGAGGAAGACCCATTCTCACAGCACAGAGGGGCCGATCCAAAGGCCATCGACGTCAGTGGTGGCGGTACCATTCATTTCGACGGGCGTTAAATCCGGCCCCGGGATAGACTGATAGTATCATATCCACTGTGGGTGTAAATTGGTCTAGCGCCATTGACTTCAGTGGTGCTATGTTGATTTACACCAGCTGCCCATCCGGTCCTGTGTGCCCAGGGCTCCAAATGCCAGGGGTGGAGGGTGGGGTTTGGATCCCATCTCCCTTGTGAAAACAAGCTCATTAGCTGACTGGATGAGATGGGGACAGACAGGAAGAAGCCCCGGTGGGTGTCCTATAGTAGTAACTCATGTGGGAGTAACCAGATTGGAATGAGATTGAAAGGGAAAATTGCAGGTGTACATCTAATGATAAGTGGGCTAAGTCCTGTCCCTCCCTCCCCCACCCCCACCCTGTTCCCCTGCGTGCCTCAGTCCTGACATGAAAATGATGTCATCTTTCTCAGTGGCTGGCTAGCCAGGCTGCATCAGTCCCCTGCAGCGTGATGGCCAGTGGGAGATTGCTTAAGGGACTTCAGGCCTGTGAATAAATGATGACCCACTGGTTAGAGGGAGGCAGTCCAGATATGTACAGGCTGCATTAAAGCAATTAGCTAGGGGAGAGAGAGAGAAGTTGCACCATTTTCAGTCTCAGAGGCCACTGGAATAGGAACAGAAGTAACCAAAGCAAGATCAAATGAAAGGAAAATAAGCAATGCAGACACGTGGCGTGGAAAGCATAGGGTGACCAGTCAGCAAGTATGAAAAGTCAGGATGGGGGTGGGGAGTAATAGGAACCTATATAAGAAAAAGACCCCAAAATCGGGACTGTCCCTATAAAATCGGGTCACCCTAGGAAAGCAATACACCGCACGGAAAGTTTGGGTTAGGGTAGTATAGACGTACTCCACGCTGAGTAGTACCTTCCTCCAGGAACAATCCTATTGGTATCGATGAGCCTGCTTATGGAATAAGGTGCTCCTCAATATGAGTATGTGTATCAGCATCTGGCCCTAATCCCCAGCTCCAGATACCTTCAGCTGATGGGGGAGTTCAGCTCTGGATCAGCACTTTGCAACTCAAGCCCACTTTGTGTTCAGAAGCGTTACAACAGGGGTGTGGAGTTTGACCATCTCCAGTGACGAGGCAGAGTCTGCCCAGATAAAAGTATTTTATAATGGATAGGGACAGAGGTTTTTTTAACAGAACAAAGTCTCTTCCTCTTCCCCTCCACCCCCTTCTAGTCCCTGCTGCCATGAACGAGAGGCAGGCACTTCGCTAGCATACAGCTCGCTTTGTGTTGGGTTGCTCTTGGGAACCAACTATTTGGTATGTTACAGGGAAGCACGAGCAGTAACAATAGAGAATGGACTCCACTGAAGCTGTAGTATGGGAGCTTTACAAAGGGGCACCATTGCATAAGAGACTGGGAACTTGATCCAAAACGTTGTGGGGAACTGGCTGACTAGGTAACCCAGGCAAAGTCCGTACTTGGGGTACCTATGTCAGGGAGCAAGTATTTTTACAACCCGCCAATCTGTAGCCACAAATATGGCAATGAAGCCTTTTGGAGAGGAGGAATTTTTCATTCTGGTAGCCTGACTGCTATCCAGCAGCTCCCTAGAACGCAGGGTTTATTTGTAATTAGTGCCTTTGCTCTGGGTTTGGGCGCCTGCTTCAATGAACAGTCAGACAAGTGCAGCTGGCGGTTTGGAAACTGCGAAAACTGAAGCACCTCCCGAGAGATCTTTAGCCTGGTATGATCGCGGGACTGAATATAACATAATAGATAATGCTTTCTTAGCCAAAAGGCCGAGGCTTTCCGGGGGAGCGTGCAGGTTTGCCCTGCCTCCTGGCTGCTCCTTTAATACAGGAAGCCCCCTTCTGCTCACTAGTTCATGCTGGCAGTTTTCAGTTGCTACACCAATGGAATCTGAGGTGACAAGTTCAACTCTCTGTTCTGTCAAACCTACTTTCATGACCTACTTTTTCACTCTGCAGTGCTGGAACAGCACCTGGCTGAGTTCCCTGTTCAAATGTCTTTTTACTTGCGCACAGAAGCCCAGTTGTTTGCCCGAGCTGGGCTGTAGTTGTTCCGTCCTGGCAGAAGGCTCTTGATAAGGCTTGATAATGAAAACCTCTTGAAAAACCTGAGTCAGCGTCTCCCCACTAACAGCACGAGTCTCCCCGAATTGAAACAACATCGGCTGTCATGGAACCGTGTAAATATCTGCAAGAATTGCAGACACACTGCCCCTTGCCCTGCTTCTCTATTGACTATTGAATATGAGCCATTCTTTCAGCGGGAGTTCTGCCTACTTGCACAAGGACTGGATTTGGGCCAAGATTTCCACTGAAATGAATAGGAATGTCAGAAACACAGAGGGACATTCCGGTCTTAGAAAAGATTCCCAGTTCACATCCTTTCATAGCAAAAAGCTTCTTATTCTTTTGAGTGCCAGTGCTTAATGCCACATGGAGAACCAACTGTTTTGCTTGGTAGGTTCAAATCAGCCAGAGTGGAAGGACCATCCAGGGATTAGGATAGTTAAGAGACCTGGGTGAAATCTCTGCTCCTCCCAGATTTCCAGTGTGACCCCGGACATGCTACTTACCCTTTCTGTGCCTCTGTCCCCAATCTGTAAAATGTGGGATCAGTAGCTCTTCCCTACCTCACGACTTTTGTGGGGGTGAACACCTTAAAGATGAGGTGCTCCACTTAAATCAACATAACATAAGAACATAAGAACAATATTATGGTGCTGGTGGCAATAGATGAGGTAACTCCCCGGTAGTCAGTCTTTGCCACATGGTCACTAGAGCTCTGCTGATCTACGCCAGCAGCAAATCTTATCCTCAAGGTCTTTCCCCAACCCCGTATAAGAATAATGTTACCTCTGCTCTCAGGGAACTCCATATCCTGTGATGTTCGTGCTCTGGTGGGGATCAGAATTGAGTTAGTGCCTAAGCATGTTGCAAGATAGGACCTAGGAGTTACTGGTAGAGAGGAAGTGGTTCTGGGAATAAATTAGTGTTAGGGAGACAATCCTATTACTGTTTCTTTAAGGGTCCGGGACCAAGAGCCTTACAGAGTTGGTGGGGCAAGGCTCTCCTTTTCCTCAGCCACCTGGGGTGAGCTTTGGACAGGGGACCAATATATATGCCGCTGCCTCCTTCATAGCAGGATTGATAGCACCAGGAGAAGGTCCACCTGCGAAACCCTCCACATCTAAGGACTAATTGGAGAAGAAAGCAGCTGAAGGAGCAACTGACTAGGGCCCTACAGCTAGCCTCAGATATAACCCAGCTCCAGGGAGGAGAGAGGGGGGATTGCTGTCTTAAGGAGGGAAACCCAGGGGAAATGTGTGCTAGAGAGGCTTGGAGATGCTTTGAGGAAACTCCTCAGTAACCAGTTGGGAAGAAGTGGTGACGAGCCACAAACCCAGGGCAGGAACAGCGGAGTCCAGAGTCCCTGGAGGAGACACAGGCAAGCAGGGAAAGGTAGGAGCAGCTCCAGGAAGCGGTGAGGAATTGTAAGGAGCAACCAGTCTAACACAGGGTGCCTGGAGAGAGTGGATCTGGGCTCCTCTTCCTCTCCCCCCCAGCAAGAGGTGAAGGTCAGGGCTGAAAGAGTCCAGGAATGATGAGTCCCAGACGGAGTCTCAGGACTTGGATTAGAGGCTGCTAGACTTTGGGTTTTCCTCTTTCGAACTCTTCTGTTAATCCCGGAAGGGGATGGGGCTGAGAGGTGACCTGGCCGGTGGGCTCAGTTGCGAAAGCCACGGACCATTGTGGAAGCAGGAGGACGGCTAAGGGGGCACTGGAGTGGAAGAATCCCCGCAATGCTCTGCCCTGGTCCGAGGTCACATTCCAGCAGTGAGCGCGCCCTGTGAGAGACTCTTTCACCCCTCCCCACTTAGGCACTAGTTTGCCTTATTCTCCTCCACAAGACGCAACTCGGGTGACAGCCACAAGTGTCCTGCTGCAGGAGAGCAGAGCCCTTGGTTGCTCAGCACAATGAGCAGCAGTCACTGGTTCCCCCAGTTGCATTCCCATATGGCCAGGCTATTCTTCAGGTAGGCTCCATTACCCTAATTAATCCAGGCACATTCTCACATAGCTGGTTTCCTCTGAAATCCAGGCAGTTAGGGGAGAGACTCAGCATAGCTCGTCCATTCATGGACTCTGCCAACCGCTACGTGGAGCCTGTGTCCCATCTGTGGTACCGTGTCTCCTCCTTTTGTCTGGTCTTTCACCGTGCTAGTGAGCTTACACTCCTTGCTGCATACTCTGCAAATGGATGTGGCTCTCGCAAGATTGTTATTACTGTGGTGTTCACGCTTACGTCCTGTTGGATTGTGCTGTAGTCACCTGCGAGACAGACGTTTGCAGTCCATTCAGACGTCACTACATAACAATAACGTAGGTAGCACCACACGCGTACACAGCATTTGACGAAGCTCAGAACGAGACACATTCATTCCTTTCTCTAAGCAGCTTACCGTCTACGTCAGACAAGTTAACCAAAGGCAAGATCCGCGTTCTGCAGGTAAGGGAGAGTGGAGCGGGAAGTGGTAGGACCAGAGAGTCCCCTGTTACTCAACAGAGCAGGGATAGCAAAGGCAGTCACCCTCCAAGTTTCCTATCACTGACCTTCAGCCCCCTTTCCGGCAGCATCTCCCATATGGGTGGGAGGACAGGTTCATGTCCTAAGCTAATGCAGTCCTCGGTCTTCTGATATTGCTACGTAGTGCTCATTAAGCTGCGGTTTGGGGAGATGGATGCCTACCCACGAACAATCATCTCAGCCCACCAAAGAGTCATTAGCAGCCACTTGATTTGGGGGGGCTTTTTTTGTTGTTGGCTTCTGGTTAAAACTCAGCTGAGAAAATTCAGTTGTAATTCTGGGGGAAGTTTAAAATATTGGGTGAGCTCTTCAGCTGGCCTATAGCAGCCTGGCCCACTGACGTCAGGGGGGCGATGTAGTTTTACACTGGCTGAGGATCTCATCCATTAGATTTATTTGTCCAGTTTATTTTGATGATGGGTGTGTAGAAGGAGAGGAAGGGAGGGAATATAAAAGCTGATGACTTCTCCGTGAAGGTTAAAAAAAGTGAAAGGTTTCCAACGTCAACAACTTGATTTGCATCCTCACTGCGGGATCCATCATGCTGCTTCATTAAGGATCGAGCCCCAGGTCCTGAAAGGTGTGTAGGCACCTAACTTCCATTGATTTCAGTGGGTGTGTAGCGGGGTGCTCCCCGCTCCCTGCCGGCCAGGGCTGGAATAGCCCTGGAAAGAGGGTTTGTGGCTGGGAGCCTGCTAGCAGGCTTAAGTGGAAAGCAGGCTCAGCTGTGTGGCCACGCCCCAAACATTCCAGGCTGTATAAAAGCCTGGGAGGCAGGAGTTAGGGAAGAGAGAGAGGGAGTGTGAGTTGACTCTGAGGTCAGTCTCCTCTGTAGGCAGCAGGAGACAGGGCTGGCTGCAAAGTACCCGGACTGGGACAGGGCGTGGGTGAGGCAGCTGGGAGCCAGGGAGCATAAGCTCTAGTGAGAGGGCCCCAGCTTGCTGAGCCTAGGGAAGGCCCGACCCACGGGGTACTGGGGATTGCAAGGCCCTGGGCTGGTTAAGAGCAGCAGGCCAACCCCTTCTTGCCGGTGATGAGTAGCCATGAGACTGCAGTCAGCCTCAGGGGAACTGAGGCAGTGGTGACTGGCAGTGGCCGTATCTGAGGCAAGTTGGGGATAGTGGGTGTTGGGTTCCCCAGGGAGGGGAGACCCTAAGACCAGGGGGGTACTGCAAGGGTGCAGCACCCTCAGCAAGGGGCCCCGGGGTCCGGGAGGGACACGGGGCCAGCGTGGAGAAGCGGAGGTCGGCCAGCAGAGGGCGCTCCTGGGTCAAAAAAGAGCTAATTCCCAGACGACCAGACGGGGGCGCCGCCGGGTGAGTGACCGACCCCGTTACAGGGTGTTAGGCACCTAAATTCATCTGAGGATCTGGTCCCTAGGGCCATTTTTCAATGGCTGTATTTCTCGTATGTATTTATCTGTGGGCTCTCTGACAGCCAGCACGAAAATTTTCTCCAGGGGCTGCAGCATTGTTGTCAAATAGGCCAAGTAAATGACAGCTGTCCACATGAAACAATTCTCAAAACGCGGGCTTTTGGGGGGCAGGGAGGCAGGGTTGATGAAGGGGAGGTGGGGATCAAATCCTAATTCTGAAATGGGGATTGAGAGAGAATGGTGGTTTAGCACTAAAAACAGATCACTTGACCATGAGAAATGGCGTTCCATCACCACCTGTTTGCCCCTTATTTAAGCTCATGACCTAGCATGGCATGCTGGTGCCACTGAAGTCAATGGCAAAAGCCGCATTACACTTCAATGGGTCCAGTGCTAGTGAGCTTACACTCCTTGCTGCGTACTCTGCAAATGGATGTGGCTCTCGCAAGATTAGTACTGTGGTGTTCATGCTTACGTCCTGTTGGATTGTGCTGTAGTCACACGCGAGACAGATGTTTCTAGTGGTAAAGGTTCCATATCCGGTGACTCCTTCCCTGAGTTCCCATGGGCTGTTGTAGGCCCTGGTTGTCACCACATAGAATTTGTAGCAAATCTGTGTTAAAAAAAACAATCCAAAACATGATTATTAAGGTTCTTCCTTGGAGCCGCCTGGCAAACGGCAGCCAGAAGAGTGTTGATGGGCTACATTCGCAGTGAGTCCTTCCAAAGAAAATTCAGGTCTGAGCACGAATTCATGATAAAGCCAGAAGAGAAGGAGGTGAAGGTGCATTGTATTGCATCTGCCCTGGGACTGAGTGTGTGTTTTGCACTTCTGCAAATAGGACTGACAGCTGGGAAAATACACAAAAAGGGGGGAGGGGAATTAAGAGAAGCTACTAAATGAACGGAGGTTAAGAAAACTCTTCATGTGGCACCTGACTTGCATTATTACTGTACGTCAGACATCACTGTGCTGATAGACAGTGAGAGAAAATAATTGGCATAAGCTCCTTGAAATCTCTGACTGAATCCTCCCGAAGGAGGCATGAGGGAGATTTCTGATCACCTTTGAATAGCTAGCTTTCTGTAATAAGTACTGACAGCCTGCGTGTGTAATACAAGGAAAAGGTGCCTCCTGGAATCATGAAAAACAGGGTCATTGTGAATAATTTACTCTAGTAAAACTTATTTATTTCTCTTTCAGTTTCCACCACTAGATGTTTTTATTTATATGGTGCCTTCCACATTCGTCAGTATGTATATTCACACCGGAATTGATTCAGCTGTTACTGAAATTAAGCCATCTCTGTTTAACAGCACTCTATAGGGCAGTTTAGGATAGACATTTTTAGTATAATGGGTGGCCCCATTGAAGTCATTTTGCCATTGTATATATTTGCAACTGAAGGGACTATTTTAGGTAGGCAGATCATGGCTGCTTGAGTTGTAATTCGGTCAGGTGAACAATCAGAGCA
Organism: Sternotherus odoratus; assembly: GCA_032164245.1. NCBI lineage: Eukaryota > Metazoa > Chordata > Testudines > Kinosternidae > Sternotherus > Sternotherus odoratus. The sequence goes on along the minus strand of JAVMKO010000011.1, from coordinate 12,746,834 downwards.
ACATTCCCATCTATTCTTGTAAACAGCAATTGGGGTCCTTTAATGACCTCTTGTGGTCAAGACCTCCTTGTGCCGTGTACATCATTAAAAAGATGGCACCCATCCCAGCATACTGCTCTCAGTTCTCATGCTCCCAGGTACACAGGGTGTGCCCCTGCTCTGACCTTTACTGTGTTTTCAGGCTGTGACTGCTGCCCTCAGGAATGTGTGTGTGCGCAAAGGAATCATGGTGCAAAGAAGGGATGGGAGGGTCTGCAAATACGGTGGACGTTTGTCTTTTCTGCACTGAATTCCTACAAAGCCAGAAGGACTGGTCATGTTAGCCTAGCAACAGGCTCTAAACAAAAATATGAACCCCCCTTTCTCTCAGGCATGCTCTCCATCTATTGGTCTGTTTTTCCCCAAAGTACATTCAAGAATGTGCTGGCAATTGGAGGAGGTCTTTTGCCAAGGGATTCTGCAAACTAAAATGTGAAGTTCAGAGTGTTTTTATTTTTCCAGGGTGGGGCATAGACGTGCCTGTCTGTGGACTCAGCAATGGCGTGAACTGATGAGAGACCTGATAGACATGCTTGTTATTCTGATGCATGGCCAGACAGCACATTCTCCCTAAACTACATGAGACTTAGAGCCAAGAATGTGCACTGCCAAATATGGCCCTAACTCCCCTGTTTCTACACAAAGGGTCTGTATTCACTGCAGAGTTAGCTGGGGCACTTACTCAGATGTTGCCCTGAACCAGATCACATTATTTAGCTAACGCCCAGGGACTGCTTACACTCAGGCTGATAACCTTCCCCACCTGCTCTGCCATGTGAACCCAGGATAACCCATTCAAGTGCTAATAGTCCTCCAGGGCCTTCCCACAATTGCCTCCTATGTGCCCAGGACAGACAAGTTCTCCCATAATGCACTGGGTAGGAATCCTACAGTTTCTCAGTTTCTTGCAGTGCTGAGAACTGTGGGATGTCCCCCAGAAGTTCTAGCAACACACAAGGGATTGCAGCACCGGTGAGCATCTGGTAACTCAGGTAGGGCTTTTTAGGATCCCTTGCCTAGGGGACTAATTTTATAATTTCCAAGCAGTGCACCTTATTTTGCACTTTTTATGTCACTTCTGCAAATTTTATGGATGACGTTCAGGTTGTGTTGGGAGAGAGTAAACCATGAAGGATTAAATGTGGCAGTGAAAACAGGCTGGCTCCCTTAGCTGTTCTTAAAGGAGCGTAGCACCTCTCAAAATCAGGACATGTATTGTTGTTTTATTTGCATTACAGTGGCACACATGAGTGCCCTTTAAAGATCAGAGTCCCACCATGCCAGGAGTTGTACAATCTCCTGGTAAAAAGTCAGCCCCTGCCATGAACTGCTCACAGTCTAGACTAAGTCAAGATGCAATAGGTGGTGGAATCAAACAATTGTGTGTGAGGAGTTGGAGAGGAGAAGATAATAGTGAAGTGAGAAAGGTGGTGTTCATTGAGCAGAGCTGTCAACACACCACATCTTGGCCCTTTCCTGGAGCACTCCCGTGAATTTTTGTTTAACTCCCTACAAACAACAATGAAGGGAATTTGCCTGATCCAGGTGAAATTGGACATATGGACTCCATAGGAATTGTAGGTGCTGGCTCAAATGTAACCCTTAGACCTGACCGATGCTGAGGGACAGAGATTCTAAATGTGAGACTCCTCATTGGAGACAGTCACTGGGAACTTCCCATGTGCACAAAGGTGCACAGAACTGGGTTTAAGAACTGGACTTCTGGGATTTGACCAAGAGGCCTGGGAGGCAGGAATAGTGGATGGAATCCTATCTGGTTTGGATTTCACCAGGGCTAGTAACTGTGTAATAAATGCCAGTAAAGGTGTCCTGTAAATTTAGCATTGGGAAAGATGCAACACACATGTTGTGTAGGAGGTTAATCTGCAGGGACCAAGTTGTCCTGTCGTTCAGGGGCTGGAATCATAATTGTGACGTGTTGGGGTAACTTTCCAGCAAAGGAAGTGTGGGCATTTGAAGAAACTGTTGTGAAATATCAGAGTGTGACTCAGCACATGGTGGGTTAAAACTCGCACTCTGGTTTCTGTTCACCCATGTTTCAAAACTCTTTTCACATCAGATACTGAGACCAGGGCTTAGGGATCAGCAACAGCTGTGACCCAAACAACAGGGTCTTGAAAAGGTAGTGGCATGGTACAGCAAATTATAAGTTCTTCAGAGAGCAGCAATTGCACCCTATGGAATGAACCTTTAGCAGTGATTAAATCTACTTCCCATTTTCACAGTGTCTGTATAGGAGGAAACCTGTGATCCGAACAGATCATGCATTTTAATGGTGACTCTTGAAATTTAAAGAAACCCAAGTGAGGGTTGGCCAGGTGGTTACAGAAATTATGGGAATATGATACCCAGGGCACTGCAGATGTGGAGAGAAAGCTGACAATGGTATATTTGATTCAGATGATCCGTATAGGAGGACCATTGTTAATACTGTCCTAAGAAGGAATAGATTGTGCAGGGGAAGAAATGTGCTTGTAATAGGAGAGCGCTCACCTGATGCCCAGGGTTGGCAGAGGAGCAAATATTTCTTTCCAGTTTTTGGAACAGTGGTGGTGAGTGATCTGCAGTGAAAAGTGACTTATAAAGGATCAGTTTAAATTGGGCTTATGCTCCTTTTAACTTTTGTTTTATGATGCATAAAACAAATATTTATATTTAACAAAGGCTTCTTTTATCCAAAATGTAATTTAGTCCTTGACATTAACAAAACAAACAAAAACAGTGTTTTAAACAGACTGCTAAAATCGCTTCCCTACTTCATTGCTTAACTTTCCTAATCTTGGTTCTCGTGATGCTATCACTTGACTAGTTCTCCTTTGTCGGAGTCTTGCAGCCTAACAAGGAGTGGAATTTCTAATGTAAAAAACAAGAAGGGGAAAAACATGGCATTTTTTTAAAATAATTCCTTTCTGGGCTTTTTCTAATGCATCATAAAGAAGCAAAAACTGGGCATGAGCCCAATCTTATTTTCCTTTGCAGCTCACCTTTAAAACAGCATAAATGGAGAATCTTGATATTAAAACAGAATCTGACTGGAAACCTAACTGGCAGTTGCAGCCACCTTGGAATGTAATGTCTCAGATGATCCTTGTTGAGATTATTGGTGTAACTAAGCAAGGCCTAGATCGTGAACATAAGATATTGTACAGGAAAGGCCAGCTGGTAACGGATGCAAGCATCAGCTGATTGTTCTGGATACATTAGATAAGAGAGATGCTCTGATTTAAAGGTGCTGGCTTTTTGGAGGTTATGGAAATAGCCCCAGTGAGGGAGAGATTACTGTATTTACAAGCAAACTTTGGGAAGGTTGAGTGCTCCCCTTTCAGCCTGGTGCAAGAACTCTCATATTGCAGGTCCTTGATAGTTAAGGCACTTCGCGCTTGCTGAGTTGAAGGTGCTCGGTATTTTGCAAGATCAGACTCTGTGTTCCAGCACCACGGTGCTGTCTCAGCCCAGGGGCTGTCATCTGTGTGTTCATAAAATGACATTGCAAGAGTACATCTGGTGCTGCATTATTGCTTACTGACCCAATGATACTTAACATGAGTTTGTGGCTCTTTAGTTGTCTTGCCGAGCTGTGGGACGCCCCTGTGAAATCTGGAAGACTGGGATAAATGGCAGCTCTGTTAATATTCTAATCCCCTCACGGTGATCGGTCGCTGTCATCAGATATGTAGTCTGCATCTTTTTGTTAGCCGAGGCAATGACTGGTGTTGGAGAAATTCTCCCACTGTGGGGTTATTACTGCTGGTGCTGCAGCTGCTGATGCTGTCCAGCCATCATGGTAAATAAAGCAACTAAAGGAAAGCCTATAAGAAGAAAAGAATTTGGAATCATGGACAAAAAATGAGTGTGGGGGAGGTGAGTGTATATAATTCTATATGTAAGGTTTTTTGCGTTGGCCAGTGTAGCAGCAGGATAGGTTAGATTAGATCTCTAAACTGGAGCCCAGAATCTGAACTCTCATGGAGTTATGGGTTCAAAACTGTGGACTAAAACCCAGCTTCAGATTTCATGATCAGGGCATGGGAAGCAGATTCAATGTGGATTTACATCCTATGCATCTCATTTATGGGATCTGAATCAGCACAGATGCCTGTGATGAAACAAGCTGGAATGCCAAACCTGAATCCCTCTGAACATTCAGCGGGGAGAGGTTTAAAATCTGGATCTTCATTGAGATCATGATTTTGCAACTTAAACCTGCACTTAGCATCTATACTGGTGCTTGTATACGTACATGTGGATGGCTATCTGTAAGAAACAGATACTGAGCTACTTTTTGTACTTTGTTGATCTACCCACAATCCTCCCGCATCTCCTGCAACAACACAAATGCAGCTTCCACCTTTTGAAGCCTTCTGTGTGATCTTTAGCTTCTCTAATTCAAAGAGGAATTTCATTCTCTTGCCTCTCAAAAATCCAATCACTGCTCTTAAAGTATCATCTTTACTGAGCGTGAAATAATCTATCTGTATCTGTGATTCAGTTAGGAAAAAACAGAGTGGGATCTGTGTGTGTGTGTGTGCCTGTTTGTGGGTCTGTCTTTCAGTCAGCTGAAAACCTGCTGAAACAGCTCTTTGCCAAACATCTATTCAAGCACAGGGCATCTTCATGAGGTTGGCAACTGGTTTGGAAGGAAAGTAAAACCAAATCCACACATGTTCCAGTCTGCATTAGATGAGCGGTGAATCTGATTTCCAACAAGTACCTTACACCTGCCTTATGCATAAATAAGGTTGATTTACTCATCTCTTTTCTTTAACATCAAGAATCCGGTGGTTGTCTTTTTTTTCAGTGAAAATTGAGGAAGTAATATGACCCCAATGGACCCTCCTACCCCTGAGCAGTGGTTGGATTGGGCCATTTTTAGCTCCTGGTTGTTCAGCTGAATCCAGTGTGGATCGACAGAGATTGAAAGTGGGTCTTGACTAGTGGCTGTTCAGTGGGAAATGGATTATTGGTCTCTGCTCACTTCCCAGGTGTCCATCTTGCAATAGGTGACACCGAGGCCTGGTCTAAATTTCAAAATGAGCTCACCCTAGCTATGTCGCACAGGGCTGTGAAAACGTTTCGCCCTGAGCGCCGTCGTTCGGTTGACCTGCCGCTGTGTAGATGCAGCTAGTTCGAGAGAAGATCCCTTCTGTTGACCTAGGTACCACTTCTCGGAGAGATGGATTAATGACATGGACAGAAAACTCCCTTTTGCTTACGTAGGAAGGGTCTAGGCTATGGCGCGACAGCAGCAGTGCCACCATAGCGTCGGCCTGGCCTCCCTTGAACCGCTTGCAACCTGACTAGACTAGGCAGGCAAAGGAACCGTTGCCATCGAAAAGGGGGAACTGAAGTAACTTGCTGAAGGGTAAACAGGAAATCTACGACATAGCTGGCAATTGAACCCACAGTTACTCCATGGTAGAGCTTATACGCTCTACCACTGATGTCGGTATAACCTATGTCACTCGGGGGGGGGGGTGAATAAAGCCACCCTCCTCCCTGAGCAACATAAATTACATTGATGTAAGCACTGGCGGGAACAGCGCTGTGTCGGCAGGAGAGCTTCTCCCACAGACATGGGTACAGCCTCTCACGGAGATGGCTTTATCATCAGTGGGCTGCTGTAGAGCTTCTACTGTAGAGTAGCCCAAGTCTAGTGCCTTAGTCACAAGGCCATCCTTCCTCTTCCTATTGCCTTCTGAATTAAAATTCACACAATTAAAAAAAATCCCTCATAAGATCACTAATGCTAAGAGTGCTCTTCAAATGAGAGTGGGAGATGAGCTGGGCCATTTATTTTGGTGACTATTCTATGTGCCAAAAAATGCATTTTTGGTTGAATTAAACTATTTGAGAAATCAAATCAAGTTTGGCAAATGGTTTCAGCCAAATAAAAATTTGAGGGAAATTAGTGTCAAAATGGTCTAATTTGAATATTTTTACAACTAAATATTTTGATTTTTTTTCATTTCAAAGTGATGTTTCAATTAGAAATTTAGCTAGATTTGTTTTTTTTTAATAGCTGAAAACATAATATAACAAAATAAAAATCCCACAAATTTAGTTTTGGATTGAATTAAACCATCATGTTGGAGGGCTGGCTGGCCAAACCGGAGTGGTGCTGCTACCCTGTGTGTCAGCTCACAACCCACAGAGTGGGGAGCCGGGCCCAGCCCCATGGGACAGGAGCTGCCCCTGTTAAAGCCAGTCCTGGATGTACACCTCTGTAGCTGTGCTAAGAGAGAATCACAGAGGCGGGCAAAATGATTGGCAACAAGTAGACATGCCAGGAGGGACGGCTGTAATGGGGCCCAGCAGTACCATTCCCTAACTTGGGTGCTATTGTCCTGGCAGCTGTAGATGAATTGGGGCTATCCAGAGTCAGATGCGGTATATCCTCCTCTTGCTATGCCATGAACGCTACACGCTGTGGAGCCACCACTGTCCATCTCTGAGCCAGGCACTCATGACATGTGGAGCACTGGGCATGTGTGGGGAGTCTGGAAGGAAGCTGGTCCTTCGCCCAAGTTCACCGAGTTTGTGTTGAGTGGCTCAGCAATGAAAGAACAGCCCTTTGGTCAGCATGCTTCTTGCTCTGCATTATGGAGACACTTTCTCTCAGTGCTTAAAGTAGGACAATGGGACTCACAGACAAGTTCTCTCTCTTTCTCATTGTCAGCCATTTTGTCTTTGATCTCCTTTTTCTTTGTCCCTTATCTCTTGGGAAAGAGCAGTGCTCCTCTAGCCTTTCACTCACTAACACCCCGTGGTCACGATGTAGTCAATGTACAGCACGTCAGCTGACAAGAAGGAAACACATCCTGATGTTTTTGAACCACGATGTTCGCTTATAGAGGACTAGGAAGAAGAGTTTCCTTCCTTCTTGCTTGGGGTGAAACAACCTTCCTAATAGCTGGACATTGTGGCCACACCTATTGTCTTGTTTTGAGCCTGCCTTGCTGCAACGGAGATTTGAACAAAAGATTCTCTTTCCTTATGCATCTCCCTCGGCAGGTTATGTACATCCTTCTCTCCCATTTGCATATATTCCGTCCCAGAATAGCCACAGTACCACTCACATGTTTTATACTTGTAAAACGGTTTTTCAGCATCGATACATCTTTCGCCCTCTCTCTCAGATACGCACAAATCCTTCTCATCCACATTCCTCCAACCGACCCCCGCCGAGACAAATGACTGCATTTGATGTTTTATGTTTTCACGCGCTAAACGTTCAGACCCAATTTACTGAAATTTAAGAGCAGCCAACAGACTGATCCAGATTAATTATCAGTGCCCGGGGAAGAAAAAATCAAACCAGTGGGAATTCAGCTTCAGTTATTCCATGCTTGGCTTAATGCCATCAGAGCAAAATAAAGCAAAACCAGCCTTCTCCTCTACACAGAGACCTATCAGTCACTCTGTTTCACAATTAAATCAAGACTTAGTAGAGAACATTAAAAATACAGTGGTACTTCATTTCTATCTGTCACACCATTACTGGGCGAACAGAGCTCATAGTTAAAATAATGGAAGCAAAATGCCCCATGGAGCAGTTTAGTCCTCTGGGGTGTAAGACAGACTCGCATGCATTGTAACATCCTTCATTGCCAAAATTCTCCCAGAGACACAAAGAAGCTAAAAGGATGCACTCTGTCTCTTTAAGGGAAGGGCATCTTGCAGCTTGTATGTATGGAGTGTAGCATGTAGAGTTCCAGGATATAAATAATGCAAAAGCCATGAAGAGGATTTTTCCCCTCCCCCCATCTCTGGCTTATAACAAATGTTAATTTACTCAATTGGCAGTAAATCTGGCTGGTTGCTGACTCATGCCAGACGGAGCCCCTGCGGGACTGTAAGAGAAGCTTTGCTATCTCGTTTAGAAGTGAACAATGCGGGAGCCAGTTTCATTGCTCTTCACCTTCTCCTTTCGTGTGATTTCTTTTATCTTTAAATGTGTACAATCGTGAGATGATCGCCAAGCCTACACAGTGACGAAGGCAGAAGCGGCTTCACGTCATGGCATATGGAATTCAATGTGCTCTTTACACTACGTTGCAGTTCCTGGCTCCAAAGAATTTCCAGATAGTAACCGTAAAACACAGATGAGGATAAAGTAAAGAATAATAGACAATGGTGTTGGAACATTATAAACAATATTTCTAATAACAAATATTCAAAAAATATCAGAACGTCTGGTTCTAGGTCCTAGCATGGAGTTCTTTACTCATGTGAGTAGTTGCATTGATGTCAATAGGATTACTGACCTTGGTAAAGTTATGCACGTGTGTTTACAAGAATGGGGCTCTGGTCCCTTAGTCTGCTCCTTAGTCTGACTTTTCCGCTCCTTGCTGGTGGGAGAACACTCCAGTTGCCACACAGAAGAAATGTCAGACTTCCCGGTTGTGTGTATAAATTACAGGAATTTGGTGGTTCTTCTATTTACAAATTATTCACAAACAGGCCGATTTTTACTCACTTTTTTTTTTTCTGTTCAGAAATTGTTTGGCTAACACTTTAGGTGGCCATAGGCCAAAACGTTGAAAATGGACTACTGAGTTTGGATACCTCCATTTTTGCATGTCCCAAAATTAGATGAAAAATCCAACAAAATACTTTTTATTTTCATCAACAAATTTCACGGGGAAAAAGATTCCTTCCTGACAGCTCTAAATGTAATGTTGGATCAGCCACTCTATCGACAAAACCTGTTCATATTCTCCACAAATCTTTTACATCGTGGTTAAAATTTCTTTTCTCCAGGGGAATTTTTTTGTTGAGATAAGCACAGTATGTTTAATATCTGTTCCTTCCTCTGTCAGGAGCCTAAATCCTGCCTTAGCAGGGATAGAGTCAATTATCTAATAAGTCTTTCCCATCTCTAGCTGTTATGATCTTATGATCCCATCATTTTGACAAAGTGCCCTCTTGCTCCACTCTCTAACCCCTAGAATATCATGCCCAGTTATCCCAGCTCGAGAAATTTGTGTTACGGCCGGGTCCACAGAGCCCAGCGGTGCTGGAATTAAAGTGGATTGGTGGGTTTTAAAGTGATTCAGTATTGGTGTATGCCTCATCCCTTGCTCCTTGGCATGTGAGGTGGAATTGGTTGGTTTTAAAATTGATTCCTTAGGCTAGAATGTGCCCTTATCTTACTAGCCAAGCAGGGGGGTAAGGTGGAGTTAAACTCCTCCCACTTGTTTGGCTTACCTACAACTTGGAAATTGCGGTTCCTGCTCTCCAAATATTTCCCATGGTAAGCAAGTGGGTGGGGTCTTAGCTCCACTCCCTGCTTATTGGCTAGAGTAGCTGTCCAGTGCAGCGAGTGGGGGAGTGAGTGGTAACTCTCAGTAACTTACTTCTCCACTCCAGGGATGAGAGGAAATCAAGGGAACAGCCGTGAGGCTCCGAGTTGCCGTTCCTTCCTGAGGCTGCTCTGTGATGGCACAGCTATGCATTGCTCTGGACTTCGTGCTGAGTCCGCAGGTTCAATCTGGCCTGTAACGAATAGGAAGGAGAGTTGTCTAGTGGTTAGAGCAGGAGACTGAAAGTCAGGAGACTTATTCCCAGTTCTCTCATTCACAGCGTGACCTTGGCAAGTCACTTAAACTCAAATTCCCAATACTTCAAATAATAAGAGTGACTTTGCCAGGGGATTGCAGAGGCTGCATTGAGTCACTGTTTGCAAAGCATGTTGAGCTCCTGAGATAAAGGATGCTACAGAAGTGGGACGGTACTATTGTTAAAAATGTTTGCCATGCAAGCCCTGGCCTGGAATCAATAGACCAGGGGAGTGAATGGTCCCTTTGTGACGTGCCCCAGGTAAGAGTGTCTTCAGACTGATTGGATTTTTGTGTCCTTCCATTCATGCTTTGCACAGCTGAACAGATTCATTGCATAGCCACATCAGCCTTCACCCCCGCCTGCTCTCGTGTAGGCATGTCCTGTCTTTGTGGTCATTCCCTCAAGTCAATCAGATCACGTGACATGGGGCTGCGATGTACTGCAAGTGAACTGACACCAAAGTGATAGATGCACAGGGGGATATCTGATCTCAGCTGCTCTGTTTTACAAGAGCAATTTCAGTGGCTTCGCTCTGCCAAACTTAGAGTGATGGAACTCCCGGCATCTGGAGATTAATTTTTCACCCTTCAAGTCTTTTTCTTGTCATGGCTGTAGTATCTGAGCCAAAAGTTTCCCAGCCTCCACTTGGTCTTTCATATCTGCAGAGTTGCTACCTACTTCTCCATGAGGAAGATCAGGATCTAAAAGACCATGTTTTTAAAATGTACAGCAAAAACCAATCCTATTAGAACACCTAGTTTATACAAAAGATAAGGTCCTGACCCAAAACTCATTGAAGCTAATGGATGTCTTGGCTGTACTGGGCTTTAGATTAAGCCCCAGGTCCCTGGGGCATATTTGCTGTTACAGTTTTGGCTATGTGCTATAGAAGAGGTGAAATCTTCAGCCTTCCTTCCAATGCTTCCATGCTACCTATATGGCTACAACTTACCTCTACCCCAGTCCCCTAATATGATTAGTTTTGTCTGCATGTATTTTGGTTGTCAGCTCCTTGGGACATGATCTGTATCTTCCTTTGTTCTCATACCACATCCAGTGCACAGAAAGCAGTTTAATTAGCAATAAATAATACCAACAATTACCATTATTTGAACGTCACTGTACCTCGGGATACAAAAGGTGGCTGATTTGCAATGCACTTAAGTGCACACCTAACGTTAAGCATGTGCTTAAGTCTCATTGACTTTTAAATTAAGCATGTGCTTAAACACTTTGAATCAGGGCCTTATTGTTTAATTGTGGATCACATGACCAGAGTTAGACTGATTGCCGGCTGCGGGATCTGGAAGGAACTCTCCCCAGGAAACATGTCAGTGGGGTTTTTCCTTTCTCTCCCATAACAGTGAGTAGGGATCATTCAATAGAGTCAGGTGAATGTCCCCCACACACTTGAGGTGTAAGTGAGCTGGCAAATCTGACAGGAAGAGGGATCATGAGAGCCCAGTTTGGAATAGTGAGTAAAGATCACACGTCTGTGCAGCAAAACTACATTTCCTCTTATGGTTACTTTGAGGAGCTTCCACTGATCAGTTATCTACAATTTTGTCCGAGTGGGAAAATGCTATTCACTCTACAGCAGCGAGGTGGTACTTAGGGAACAGGCGAGACAAGCTCTTACTAGACAAATTGCACATGAGGTAAACTTGGGGGTTAATACAGCATTTTACTTCAAAAAGGTCTTTTGGAGGATCCTTTAAAAATGAAAGGCCTCTCTGCTCTCTATGGACATCAGAAATCTCAGGATAATTCTCATAGTGGTAGGAATTTGCTTTAAAATTCTTGGCCAAAAGTTTCCCTTTCCCACTGGACCACTTGTCTGCCTGATGGCTGCCTCCCCACCCCAGAGATGGCTGCATTTCTGTAGCTCTTTAAGCATATGGGCTATAAAGTGCCTGGAGATTAAAGAAATTATATAAATAAAAAATGTATTTTTAGTGTGGCCTATAATGTGGCTCTTTCCAACCAGAGAAGAAGGTAAGATCCTTTCCTTGAAGAGCTTTATAACAACAGCAGATTTTTAGGAGGCTAATTTTGGTACCGTGTTTCCCCGAAAATAAGACAGTGTCTTATATTAATTTTTGCTCCCAAAATTACATTACATTATATTACAGCGAGAGGCAAAACTGGAAGTACGTCTTATTTTCGGGGGATGTCTTACTTTCGGGGAAACAGGGTAATAGGATAGAATAGAGACTGAAGCTTCATTTTCATTTATTTCTTTAAAGCAAGCTGGGATTTGGCAATCTCTCTCTTCTCTTTGCCCATCACCCCCCAGCCGGGGTATGGGCCACCAACTGGTGTTGGTGTTTCAGTAGCAATTGGTTCTCTTACGGGGTGGAGTTGCTAGCCCCACGCCCATGTTAAGCCTACAACACCTGGTATTCCCAGGAGGTCTCCTATCCAAGTACTAGCCAGGCCCGACCCTGCTTAGCTTCCGAGATCAGATGGGATCGGGCATGTTCAGGGTGGTTTAGACGTATGGATTTGGCAATACCCAGCACAATTTGCAGAGACACCTCCAAACTACATGATCAGTTTTTCACAACCCTGATTTCCCCTGCCTTTACCAACCTCTACCTGTTGTTAGCAGCACATAGATTATTTTATGTGCTTGATGGTGGCTCTTTCCTGAGCCAAAACATATTTTAAGAAATGTTGCATTTTCCATTGCTCTGGAGACTTTCATTTTTCTCTGATTCAACACAGTTGTTTCCAAGGCATGTTGAACAATTGAACAGTCATCTCTGTACACACTGTATATCCCCGGGAATCTGGAATAATGAAGGCTCTTCAAATCTATACAAAGCCACACTCCGCACACGATATTATTTCTAAAGGCTTTTAATATCTTAATTTTTAAATTGCTCTTGCTAAACCTTGGATTTCCACTGTGGACTCAGCATTCCATGTGAGCTACTTTGCAAATCGATAGCTACAGTTGCTCGGTTTCAATTAAAGGTCCTCTGACGTTGCAAGCCCTTAAGGTTTCTGAGCTAACCTCTGGTGCAAAGAGATCACACTCACATGTCATCCTGCATTTGAGCAAAGACCCGAACGTTTATCCTATCCCAACCACATTAGGGTGGTTTCCATATTTCCTTTGTCATCACTGTTCAGTACCAAATATTGTGGTCTCTGTTCAACAAATCCTGTAAGTCTGTGTCAAATTCCCATTGAAGTCAAATCCCTTTTTGCACAGCTGCAGAACATCTAGTGAAAACCACATCTGTGCAGTTGCACTGGTGTCATTTCCTAAAACCAGACAAGCCCTAAATGAGGCCTAAAAAGAGAGAGTATTGCTTAGAGCTGGTCGAAGAACGGGACATAAATTTCCTGAAAATTCTCTTGGAAAAAATGTCATCTTTTGGTTTTTAAATCAAAATTTCATCCAAATTTTGAAATGTCTGTAACTGTATAGTCGTTTGAGAAACAGGATGACATTTTCACCTCCAGAATTGTTAAATGTGTTTACCCTTGTTTTGCTGAAATGTCAATGAAATCGTGAGTTTCCAAACAGGAAGCCTTAAACAGTGGCAACGAGACATCTGATTTCGAATCAGTTCTGCTCCCGCATTTCTTAGCGGAACCCAAACCGCTCCGCCCACAGAGTAATGTTGCCAAGGTTCCAGAAGAAGCTCTGTTCCTGTATGATCGCTGAAATTAACACAGCCACACTTGGCAAAAAGAACTGATGCCTCTTGACAAGCATCTCTGCTCTATGCTCCATTGAACGGCCAGGCCTGGAAGTTAGTTGAACTGACCTGCCATGTGTATTCCTGACAAGGCAGATTTGTTAAAAGACTCTTTTCCTGATAGAAGTGAAAGGACATTCTAAGGGAAATATCACTGGTGGAAACCTCTATGGCAGTGAAAAGTGAAAAAAGCAATGTATAAAATAAGACCAAAAGTAGAGACAGGTGACACAGGAAGCGTATTGCTGCTGACCCCACAGCATGCGCTCCAGTTAGGGGAGGAGATTGCAGTAGGTCCCGCAATGATGCACAAGAGAACTTTGTCAATCTGCTTTAAATCCCAGGTGACTTTCCGACAAAACTCTTCCACCGTGCAAGTAGCTGCCTAAAAACCATCTGCGCCTGGCACCGAAAGGAATGACAAGGGCTCCTTTCCTGCTCTTTTTCGGTTCGGGCACATTGACAGCTTCCTCGCACTTCTTTTGTGAAGCGTCAATCCACCATTCAAAAAAGTGTTGTCATCTTTATTTATTCACTTTCTTTAAAAAACAAACAAACAAAAAAAAAACACTTGCACACTCCGATAAATCTGCTTCCTGGTCACTTGGTGTGTTCTGGGTGTGAATGGCTGATTGGATCAGATTCACCCAAGTCGACTCAGGAAGGTGTAACTTGTAGTCCTTTGCCAGCTAATCTCTCTACACACCAGAAGGAATTCACCCCACGGAGGGCAAGCAGTTCAACAGCTGCTTTTTAGCCATTGGGGAGCATCTTTAGATTCTATTGGAAGTTGCTGAGGGGATGTACTGTGTCAGTGTATTCTGGCCAAACAGTGGACTCCTGTAACTACATGGAAATTGAGGACCGTGTACTTCCTGTTTCCTACTTCTGCATTTACAACAGAAAAGTTGGTCCAGTTATTAGGGTGCTAGCCTGCTACTCATGAAACCTGGGGTCAAGAATCTGCCCTTCCAACAGACCTCCTGTGTGACTGTGGGCATGTCACTTAGTTTCTCTGTGCCTCAGTTTCCTGTTTGTAAAATGGGGATAATAGCACTGCCCTACTTGACTGGGGGGGTTATGAGGATAACTGCAGTAAAGACAGTGACTTGCTCAGAAACTGCAGTAACAGAGTCACATAAGTACCTATGGAAAGTAGATGAATCGTGCATGTTCTGTGTTCTCAAATTTGGTAAAGGAGACCCAGCCTAGGGACAAATGGGATTTCATCCCCAAAATTTTCTGCTTTTTAATATGGTGCGTGTGCATGCACGAGTAATACAGTGAGTATACAATGCAGAAGACAAGAAGAATATTTTTGGGAGTGGATGGCTGCCAACATTATCAGATGCGGAGTCAGGCTCTTATGGCTGTATTTAGGCTTCTAAATAGAAGTGGCCTGATTTTCAGGTGTGCTCAGCATTGACTTCAGCGGGTCTTGGGTCAGTCCCTAAGACACCAGTACAGAAATGTGAGTCTTTAAGGCTCACTTTGTCCCGGGTTGCAGGACAGTCGTAGGGCTAGGCCAAAGTAATGGCATAGCCGGTGGATCATTGACTACACACATCCATTGACCATCCCAGGATTCCTTCTGTGCGCACACAACCCCTGCTGAAGTTCCCCGTACTCAGCCCTGGTACTGAGACACCAGGCTGGGGACAGGATTGCACGCTAAGACTGGAACCAAAAATTAAATGAAGGCTGACACCTTTGTCTTGCTGAGAATATGCCCTTTTTAGCTTTGCCTTTTAAATAACTGCATATGAGTGAAGGATGCTGGCTTAACTCTGCATCCTTGCCTCCTGTGGTGTCTTAGCATTAGTTAAAAGCAGGCTGTAGTGAATCTGAGTGACATGAATTTCATTTGGTGTCGGACCTGTCTGCCATCTCAGATTTTAAGGAGGGGAACTATGTGCATCCATTAGAATTCCTCACTGCTGCAGAACAGTCTGAATGCACCTACTTGCTGGCAGTTATATCCGCTGGATGGTTCTTTGTTCTGGAGATGATGGTACCCATCAGTGTCCAATGTACCTATTAAAAAAAGAGCCTTGACTCTATATCTCAATCACGATCCAAAATTACTTCCATCTGACCCTGAACCTTGAGCTGCAAATTGACTGACCTCGAGGCATGATCTAAAATAATAACACCACAAATAACAGGAATGGTGGCTCGCTTAACCCCTTCCATGCTAGCCATACGTCATTCCTGTGTCCCCTCGGCAGTATCTAAAGAGCATTCACTCATGAGACTAGAATGCCATGAAAGATACTGCAACTCTCTGATTTAGGGTGACCAGACAGCGAATGTGGAAAAATTGGGATGGGGTGGAGGGTAATAGGAACCTATAGGGTATATCAGATTAAAAACAAGCAACATCTGTAGCAAAGGAAATAGCATATGTAGTTGCAGAAATGAATGCTGGGGACTGATTTAGATAAACACCCTCTGTGAGGGGTTTCTTGAAGGAAATGTGTTTATCAAATCAAGAAAGCAATACATTGAGGAGATGATCTTTATCGCAGTTGCCGGGCTCAGGAGAAATGAGACCAATGGTTGTAAGGAGAACAAACTAGATTTAATTGACAATTTTGCTTTCAGTAAAATGCCAAGGCTGTACATAATTTTAAAATGGCCTGTCCTTCATTCATTAGCTCTTCTATAGGAACATCTATTCGATGCAAAACACATTTCTTAAACCGTGCATGAGAAACCAAAGCACTGAGCACACACACTGGACTCCAATAACTACACGCTGGAGTGGCCTGTATTGGATGCATGCACGGAGTTACTATGGAGAGTAAATTAAACTGCATCCCGGGAGTCAAACTTGCCGACTTTATGACAGTGTCTAGTAAATAATCGCTACTTGCACCTCTCCTTTCACTGAGAGGCACTAGCATATGTCTTTGAATATGTGCTCCTGGTAATTGCACAGGATGA
The DNA here is from genome assembly GCA_032164245.1 of Sternotherus odoratus. Taxonomy (NCBI): domain Eukaryota; kingdom Metazoa; phylum Chordata; order Testudines; family Kinosternidae; genus Sternotherus; species Sternotherus odoratus. Next base: position 12,730,554 of record JAVMKO010000011.1, on the reverse strand, counting down.
TTACACATTTAGTCACCTTGTCTAATATGAATAATGCATAGTGAAAAATGGAAAAAATCCCCAAAGCTCTAAGCTGCTTGTTTTTAGATAAACTCTTATTATTATTATTATTATTATTATTTAGATGTCATATCCATCCTCCAAAATAATTGTTTTACTCTTCTGTCTCTGTAAAATCCACTGGAGGGGACACAGAGCCACAAAGTAATCGGAGATTATCCACGCAAATTGCCATTGGAAATTTGAGATGTGAAAATCTAACCCTGATAAAAATGACTAAGAGGATTTCTGCTGGATTTTGTTTTTCTCCTGACTCTGTAATCCATTCTGGGGAAAATCCTTCTATTCATTCATGTTTAGATTAAGTAACACTGATAATGCTAGGCTGGGGAAGGTAGTTACCTGAACCTATTTTAAGAATTCACTGAAATTGACTGCTCACATTTTGCTTAGAAAACATATGCTTTGCTTTTATCCCTTTGGTATCTTCCTTCTTCTCCCCAAATCAACGAGGCTAGTCAGCACAGCCTGCTTTTTTTCACCCAGCCTATTATTTTCTCTTATCTCAAAAGACAAGGGTCAATTTAAAATCCACCAAGCCTAAAGGCTAAGCAGCAAAGTGCAGGGAAAATACAAAAGTACATCTCTGGAAGCTGAGACACGGAAATCTAGTACACATTATTGTTCCTGCTACAGATGAATGGTGCATTTGCAGTACTAAATGTGTAATTAAGATGTTGTTCTAAATGGATCTGTTGTGCATTAGCACATATGTAAAAGAAGAATTCCCGTTCGTGCATTTGAATTTGATTTTCCAGTTGCAGAACCAAATTTTTGCTTTGTGTGACTCCATTGGAACCGTTGCAGATTAAACAAATACCAGTTTTGAAAGTGCATGTATTTGCATAACACACAATGCAATAGGTAACACTAACAATAGTTAATACTGCATAAATTAATGTAAAACAATAGAGATCTCTATGTGGATGCTAACGTATCTGTTGCAGTTATTAATCCCTGCATTTTTATAATAGCAGTATAATAATTGCATTCTCCATTTCAGTTCACCTTAAATAAATCAATCAAGATTTCCATATTTTAGATTTATCTGTCTATCGTAACTGATCTACTGAATCTAAATGAAAGGCAAATATGGAATCCTGGATTTAAAACATTAACTATGAGCTATTCATACTATTGTATCATGGTAATTCAAAGCAGAGAAGAGGAATCACTGAATGGAATCACTCTTTGTTCCAAGGTTATCCAAAGTTAGTTTCCATTTTCTATACATACATAAAAGAGCTTTCTCCTGCAGCAAGCCTATTTAAATCCCCTTGCAGATCCTGAACAATATGTGCTCAGGCATAGCTTCTCTTGGGGTTTCACTCTGGGTTACATGTAAATATAAGTATATACAGCTCTTCAAGTGACATTAAGGATGACTTAGAGTAGATGGTTCCTGGATCCCAAAAGGTTGCTGATTCCTCCTGTATAAAAGAAAAGTCGGTACTGAGAGGATCTCGACAACAGGGAAAAGATAGATTTGTAAATTGCTTCAGATGTTCCCCTGGGATCTTGGTGACCCATGCAAAGAAAGGAGCAGATCCATGCAGTGAATGCAAAATAAATAAACCAGGCAGCTAAATCAGCTCCTCTTAAATGCCAGCTGTCAGCTCTCTCTCTGTGATGCTCATGAATTCGGGGAAGCTCCTGTCATGGTGTATCACTAAGGATCAGTAGGTTGGATGGATGATAGGCCTGGTTGAATAATATGCTTGGAAAAGGGACGAGGTCAAGCAGAGACTGCTGGATTTGACTTTTAGCCTGAGCTTGAATAAACCTTGCTGTAAAATAAGTATGCTGTTGGTATCACATTCCCTGCTCCCTCTCCTGACTCCCACCCCCTCTTTTTCTGCGATGCACGGATACAAATACAGTTATGCAGCATGACCCTTCAAGAATAGACGGGCCAACATAGTTGTGCCACCAAAAATGAGGCTATATGGACTTGCTGTTGTTATGGTTGATCTGAGCATTTCAGAGTATGGCTGCACTTAGCATGGTTCTATCTGTTGTGTAGAATGACCCTGGGACTATCCTTTTTAGTTTATATTCTATTTGGGGAAGGGTGTATTTGCTATTTCTGGGAGTTTCTATATTTCTGTTTTGTAATCTTCATTAATTACAGTGTAAAAGGACCAACTGATTTCTGTAAATAGGGGGATAACGATGAGAGTTGGTTGAAAAATGTTCACAAAAATGTCTTTCTATTTTTCACTGAAACTCAATATTTCAACCCCCCAGTTTTTATTTTATTGAAATTTTGAAATTCTGAAAATTTTGACCAACTCCATAGCTGGCCAAAAGTCAGGATTAATTTTGCTATGAGAATTTTTTGCCAAAACATGCATCTAATTTTGGGTTGAAATTCTAAATTTGGATGAAAAAAATTTAATTGAAAAATCTAAATTCAGAAAATTTCCATTGGTTCTGCTAATGATACTGAAGGGCTCATTGGATAAAAAATGCCTTATTTAGTAAAAGTTTTTTTAATAGATTTTTAGAATGTCTGACAATTCAGAGTTAAGGAAATTCAACAAGTAAGCTATATATACTCTGCCTACAAACCCTGCCATGAGAATGTCACCCAAAATCAGGAGAGGCAGGAAATGCAATGCCTGACATGATGTAGAGTTAGTTTTGCGATAGTGAGCAAAATTGCTTTCCAGTTTTTATCATCTCCCCTTTTCTCTGCATGGACAATAAGCAGACACAATGACTAGCCTTTATTTTGGCAAATGAGGTGGTCCAGGATCTGGTGGCCATTATTTAATTAATGGATGGGTGAAGATGGGGATGTGATTGCATGGGGTTATTGGAGCCTTCGATCCATGTCAGGATGGAGAATGAGAGAGTGACAGAGATCGTTGAACGTGTTATGGCAGATATGACTTTGTTCCATCTCTTCTACCTTGGCTTTGTGATTTGTCTGTGTGGCTAATTGTACTGAAGTGGCATGTGGAGACTCTACATAGTGGGTAAGGTTTAAATCTATTGGGGGGGGGGCTATAACTTTTTGAAGGATCTAAAAGTGCTTAAACCACACAGGTTCTGCTAAGTCAGAGCTGAGAATCCGATCAGATAGTCCTTAAAGTCTCCTTATGAAGTTAGGGTCCTATCTAAGGCCCACTGAAGTCAGGGAGAGACTTTCTATTGACTTCTGGCCCGTCCTGAGCCCCATAACAGGATAAGAACAAGAGGGCAAAGTCAACAGTGGAAGGTGGTTGCAAACTAAATGAGGCTTTAAAAAGTCTGCAGGGTCTCAGGGGCTGTTGAGAGACTGAGAGTCACAGAGTGAGTGGCATAAAAGGGGCCCTAAATTCCCTGCCTATGCCTGGGAGAGTATTCCCTCAGCTCAGCTGCTGTGGAGATCCCTTCACAAACCCTGGATTGGGAGTGGTGGTGGCTGGGACCGGGTGGGAGGGAGGTAGGAAGAGTGTATTGATCTAGCTGTGTCTACACTGGGGCTTAGGTCAGCATACCTCACTGGGGAGTGCATTCTTTTCCACACCCCTGACCAATGTAGCCATGGCGACCTAGCTTGGCAGTACACCGGGCCTACATTTTGCCGGGGGCCTCTCCAGAGCAGGCCAGTATTGGGAGTGCGTAAAGCCATCTTAGCCCCTCCCCACTCCCATCTGGGCTACAGTTCTGGTAGAGATTCATAGATTCCAAGGCCGACAGGACTGTTGTGATCACCCAGGCTGACCTCCTGCATAGCGCAGGCCAGAGATCCTCACCCCATGAGACCTGAAGGTTCAAAAATCCTACCTATTAATTCTAAAATTAACCATGAAACCACCCCCTCAATATGCAGAGGCCCTTGTGCCCCTGGATTTCAAATGAATGGAACCCATGTGGAGCTTCCCAACCAAGCTGTTTTTGAGATATTAATCAACAACAACAACAAAAACCCGCACATCGGAAGGCTCTTCAAACATGAAGAATCTGTCATTTTCCTGATTCTCCGATCTCTAATGTTCTTTATCTAATAATTCATCTCAAAATGGAGGGGAAAGACATTGACTACACAAGAGACCACAAGCGAGAATGGGGATTGGATTTGTTTTGAGAACTGTCAAGGGCGGCAGAGGGAACAATCAAAATCCGACTTAGCCTGGAAGGCTTGTTACAGCTTTAATAATGAAGTTGCCACCGCAGTTATATTTATGTACATGACGTGTCTACGAGAGGGAGAGAGATTACAGGGTTTTAAGTGTATCAACATTCCCAGGATAGGCGATCGGACTGCAGGTAGAGCAATGAGCCAGATTTAGCCCCGAGTCAGCTCTTTCCCAGCCAGGAGATAATTGATCCAACGAGACGGTGACGCAGCAGAAATAAGTAGATAAATATGGACTTGACATTATTGCTTCAGAATAACATTCGCACGCACACAACCATCAACGTCGGCTGTATAGAGAGATCAAGCTGGGGGAAGGGAGGACAAGAGAGGCTTCCTGGATGAACACGAAGGCGGCATTAAAAACCGTGCCAATGCTGTTAGAAGGAGAGCAGAGGAGTGGAGAATCTTTCCTCCGGGCTTGCTGGAGCTGAGAGCCCCCCTTGTTCAGTCCTCCCACTGCTCCCTCACTTCATGGTGCCCTTTTCTGGAATGGGGGTGCACTTTAGACAGTTCCATTGTGCCCCCAGGCTGGCAGCATGATTTGGGGGGATCACAGGCCCTGTGCCGAGCTGGGTTCTGGGTTACCTCTCTCTGCTGGACGGGACAGGGAGCTAAGCTCATCCCGATGCTTGCGGGAGATTCACATTGGTATCAGGGCTGCTATTTGTACCCAGGAAGCACTGAGCTGCCTCTGGGCTTGAACTCAAGCACACAAATCTTCCTGCGTCCCTTCCCACATGCACACCCATACCCCGCCTCTGGAGCATGTAGCCATCCCTGAGCTGGGAGAATGATCGATTCAGCTGGCATGGAAGGAAAGCTTTCAAGGCCTGGACTAGTGTCTCCTGCTGCATTATTCAATATTCTTAGACAAATGTCCCCCTTCTCCCCCCCCCCCTTAACAAAAAGCCCTTTAAAGACTCTGTTGCCTTTTTTCTAAGCAGTCGTTTATCCACTGGATATTGATCTCCAAACACCCTTCTTCTCTGTTTTCTTCGGATTACCATGGGGCTGCACCTGTCCCTTAATGTTCAGGTTCCCCTGGTCCCTGCTGCTGCCTTTCCCAGAGCTGTTTGCTGGGGTCTGGCTGATCCCTCTTGCTTAGGAATGGGGAAGCTACGCTTCTCAGCAGACACGGACATTTCCCAGCCAGTATGTCGCTCCCTTGGAAAGCAGCCCTTTTGCTCCTCTCAGCGAAAGCTGCTGTCCTTTGCTATGTCTGAGCCCTTGACTTTGCATTCTGTGTATGTGGAGACAGGGCGAGTGAAAGGGGAAAAGTTAAAAGGGGGATGGGGGAGGGGGATGGTAAAGATCATAAAGATACTTTCCACAGGCCCCCGGCTGAAGCCTTGTGCTCGCTGATTTCATTTTCAGTTGTAACAGAAAGTGTCCCCTGGTTTTCATTGGCCCCAGCCAGAGTGGAGAGAGGGCTGGATCTGTCAGGCATTGATCTCTGGGCTAACGGGAGAGACTGTGGTGTGATGCTGACGCAGCTCGCTGACAAGCCAGGCAAGGGCCCAGGGGAGTAGCGCTGAGCTGGAGAGCATCAGCAGCGCCAGGCAGGTACGGAGCTGACAGCTGGGGAATAGCCAGGAGGCGCCTGGATGGTGGGAGCTGGCTGGTGAAACAGTCGCACCCCAGGGAAAGTTAGCTTGTCACTAATAAATATTGTTCCACTCTTTACCTTCCCCCCTCCTGCTCATCCTCATCAGCCTCTCTCCGTGTGCAGCCCCCCCTTCCGGGAGGCAGCAACCACACGGGCACTGGACATCCGCACTAGCAGCACCGGAAGACACTGGTCAGCAGGGCGCTCCCTGCAGCACCAGCTCGCCCCGAGGTGGGCCGTTAAACGGGGTCGTGCAGACAGCTGAACACACTCGCTGTGTCTGGTAATGGCCACACGGCAGTCAGTGTCATGGTGGTGTTATGGCAGCGCTTGGAGACTCCATCTGGGATCATGGCCCCATTGGGTTAGGCACTGTACAGGAATGTAGTGAGAGCTGCTCCCGGTCACGAAGAGCTTACAATATCTAAACAGACAAGGGCTGCCCTCTTCTCTCCCATCATGCCGAGGAGGAACTCGGACATTAAGTGACCTGTCAACGGTCACGGAGGAAGTCTGAGGAGGAACTAAACTCAGAGCTCCTGAGTCTTAGGCCTGTGTCTAGCCCACAAGGCCTTGCTTTGTCCAAAAGGGTGGTTTTGTGATTTAAGGAGTATGCAGAAGACCTTACAAATTGTGCTTTATAAGGGCAGGGGCTTGCACGGTAGCAAAAATATAGTCAGTTGGATAATTCGTTGTGGTCTTTTTATGCAGCTTGGTTGAGGAGGGGAAGAGGAAAGCAAAGAATGAGGTCAACCAACAGTGGAGGGTCCAATAAGGTGATGAATATTCACTTAATAATTCTTGGCTGTCACATAGATTCCCCCCATCATCTAATCTACCATGGTACGCTCTGAATTACCATATTAAAAATGGTACTGTAGGGCCTTTGTCACACTACCATGGCTAGCAGCTAGTGTAGGCTGTAAAGGGGAAAACAACAATTGTCTCATCATGGATTTCTTCCAGATTCCATTGCATCCCATGATAGGTAATACATGAGCATTCAGTGCTACCATAATGAGATCACATGTTCAGTAGGAGACCAGAGGATTTGATCCAAAGGCCAAAATAAATGTCAGAATAATGGCGTTGTCAATAAACATATCACATCATACCACAACTGGGAAGCCCAATGACCCATTCAGACATATGGTTCCTTGTTTCCCCCGGGTGCGAAATGAATAGCAATGATGCATCGAAATTTATGCCTGGAAGATCCTAGAGAACGTGAGTTTAAAAGTCGCGCCAACCTATCTACCAGCCAGTGCCACTCTGGGGAAACACTGGAGGGCAACATTTGTTGTTGTATTGTCCATTTTCATTTGTAAGCCTTCCTAGCTAGCTGAATAGCTTTTAAAAATGTGTTTTTTCTCCTTTTGATTTTAACTTGGCTCAGATCCTGGTGCTATTTCATCTGCTCTGAAAGTGCATCCATTGATACAGCATTATTTTAATGCAAGTGTGTTTAGGAAAAACGGACGAAAAGCTGCTGGTATTCGTTCCAGAGACTCTTCAGAGTGAAAGAGAATTCTTAACCTTCACTGCTGGTGACTGCAGACAACATGGCTTGCTGTATTGGCCTTAGTATTTTTTTTTTCTATAAAGAAATATCCCTGGACTCACGAATGTCATCAAGTCAAAAAGCTACCGAGATCTAAATCAGCAGAAGAACGTGCAACTGAACACAGCAACGATTTTACTGTAGAAGAGATGAATGATACGGGACTCTTGGTCTACAAAGTGTACCATGTCACTATGCCCATTATTTGTGAGAAGACTGGAACTTGTATGGCTGAACTTACTTTACCCGACACTTGCATTGTAGGAGAACCAGTAACAACAAATACACAGAAAAAAAGACATGACTCCGTCTGCCAAAGTCACCGCATTTTCAATTCTTATTAGACATCAGCCCTGCCCCGAGGACCCGCACAGGCTGCAGGCAGGGCTTTAAAAGGGGGAGACAAGCAGCTCCGAAGGAGGCAGGCAATGGATGGGAGCAGATGGCAGCCCTGAGCTTTGAGAGTCGAAGTGTTGCTCCAGGGGTGCTTTGCCTGAAGCCTCACTGTACGGACCAGGAAGGAGAGAAGAAACTGAGACATCTCTGACAGGTCAGAGATTTGAGAGAAGGGCTTTACCCTGATGCAGTTGTCATGGGGCCGGGGTAGGAAGTAGTCCAGATAAGGCAGCAGCTTGACAAACCAAGGGGTTGTGAGCAGCTACCTCCCGTTGGGCCCTGGATTGGAGCTCCGTGAAGAAGGTGGGCCTGTGCTCCCCCACCTCGCCCCCAGCAGACTGCACAGCACCAGGGACCTCCATCTAAGGCAGGAGACCTACTGGGACTGATCTTGATTATTCAAAGACCCAGCCCCCACTCCCACAGTGCAGGAGGGGAGAACTGGCAACCCTGGCCTGACCACTAGGCAGCACCTTGGGTGCTTTCTTTCTATAGGGATGCACCGTAATTAAAACATTCCATAAACACTAAGCTAAAATCTAGTCAAATGCATGACAACCGCCTACCGGAGGCTTTCATGGCTAATATTGATCACATTATTGATTTGATTCATGCTGTGGACAGCTCAGTAACTATTGACAAAATGCCTGAGATGGCTGGAAATAAAATGCTACAGTGCTTGTGACCTTAACTGATAAGGCAAATGGATGGGTCAGGCAAACCACTGGAGTTGGTCTGCTTAGTGGTTGTGAATTGAACCGGTCACGAAACTACCTTCCCATGACAAACTTTGAAGAAAATAACAAAAATTAAAATGTTTCATTTTAAAAAATGGCAGATTTTGGGGGGTTTTCCAGGTTCTCCATCCAGATTATGTCTCCCATGGTGCACCATGGTCATGGAATCCCATGATGCACTTACCTCCCTTCTCCAAATGGGGAGGCCATGATGCTTTATGGGAGATGTATTCTGACCAGGGAGCCTGGTCTATAGAGGAGAATGGGAGCTTGAGGCATCAGAACTGCAGCTCCTATCTGACATTGCAGCAACATTTCCAAATCAGATATTTTGGAGTTTGAGCAACATTTTTTGGTATTTGAATTTCTGCTGGGGAAAAAACCCAGGTTTGTTGTTGTTTGTTTTTACCAGCTCTGTGTGCTTTGTATTAAACTTGGCCCAACCTGTACCTGCTAATCCTTGCAACATCTATCCTGTCCTTGGCCAGTATATGGTCAAAAATATTTTTAGATTTCTTTAATTTGTGTCCATGCAGAGAGCTGCAAGGACCTCATTTTAATATACATTGAAGTAGCTACAAAAAAGTGATAAAGTGGCACTGTCTTGCAGTTGCCATGGGGAAGAAGCAGCTGTATAGCCAAAGAGTAGAAGCCCTTTTCCAAAGCCCCAGTGCTAGTTACACAGCCAAAATTTCTACCCTAACTTGCCATGCACAGATCTACCCTAACTTTCAGCCGGCCTAAAGGCATACATGGATCTTTGAAACTATTCGTTATCCTGTGTATGTGCAAAGAGCATATAAGATGTACTTTGCCCACATGTGAGATTTGTTGATTATTTGACTCTTGGAAATCAGTATCAACACCTTGACTTGCACCGAAGAACACCATGACCATGTTCACACCCTATCACTAACTGCAACCAAGTCACGGGATTGTAGAGGCTACAATTGTTGTCCCATGTCCCAGTTACAACAGGGTTCAGATTTGTACTGGATCTTGGACTTAACTGGATCCCCATTACTGAGCTAAAGTCTCGGCCTAACCATGTAACTTTGAACCACATTTGGTGGGACTTTCGTTGCGGCTTAGAGCTGGCCCGACTCAGCGGAAGTGTCATTGTTGACTTCAGTGGGAGAATAGTTAAACTAAAGCGGAGTGATTTTTGAAAACCCCATCTATTTGTAACTGGGTCAGGGGAGAACAATGATATAGCCAGAATCCCGAGGGAGTAATAGTTGTTCTAATTGCAATTGGTCCTAATAGTCAGCTGTGTTGGCACCCTCAACAGAGAGACCAACTGTGTTGCCACTTTTTCATGTTTCATAATGGAATGCACCTGCTCTCGGAGCTGGAGTCCACTGAGACAAGGCCTCTCCATTTCTGTGTTTTTAGTCTGGTGTTTTTTTAACTGGAGTTAAACTGGACAGTTGAATCAATCTGTGGGATTTTGCTCTAGATTTACTGGATTCTGTGGCTGTGACCAGAAAAATTCTCCTCCATCTTGCTCTTTCCTTCTCTGTTTTATACACACATTCACAAATGATGCAATCAAAGCTGGAGGTGAAGCCGGATCCCAGAGGGGAATGTGGATGACTAATGCTCTCAAAGACTCTTGTCTCCAATTCTCTGCAGGGCTTACAGCATAAAGACGCCACCAACATATTACTGTACATGGGGGACTTCCCAAAATTGGGATGAATAGCACAGCGAGTGGAGTGGCTAATGAATTTTACTTGAAGCATTCAGAAAAGGTTTTCATGAGATTATCCTTCATTTGAATTATTGATCAGTTGTGGTGTGGTTCTCTAATGACAAGATTGTAAGAAAGGGATTTTCAAGACAAAATAAACCTCTCTAGATTTCAGTTGGTAAGGCAGCGTAGCACATTTTCCAGTATGATTCTGTGGCACTGCTCCCATGTCACTGTAAAGCTGATGACTTGTAAAATATAGGCAACATAGGGAAGATCTCGGTTCATTATGAAACATACCATAAGTATCAGCCCTTCAGGAAGAGTGCCTTTAGCCTTCCACATACTTGCCATCTAATAGGAATTCCGATCATCCATATTCACAGCAAAATGCTGCCAATTCACAGAATGCAACAGAAAATCTGGCAACGACCTGATACTTTGAGAGCCTGGGAGAGTTAAGGTTAATTGCAGCCTTATTTCTAGCTTAGATATCCCCACTGCCTCTCCTACTTATCTTCCTCCCCTCCCCTCTTCGAAAACAATCTGCATTGATTTGAGCTCAGCTATGTTACTGACTTTCACTGCAAGCCATTGAAGTGTAACTGGAGAGCTTTTATAGCTGGAAGGGAGGAAGTTCATGTTCCCTTGTTTGCTTGTTACGGAGATGGCGTTGGTCACCTCTCAGCTGTTAACACCAGTCAGAAAACATCCTTGTTAGGGAGGGTTCTGTGCGTTCCTGCCACCCGCCCTCCCCCCATCAATCACTTTCCGGTGTTCCTTGGTTGCTGAAAACAATCAATAAAACTGTGCCATGGAGAAGCCCTGCCAAGTTCCATAGACAATAGGCATTAGATTGCTGGATTGCAAAAGAGGATTTGCAGTACACTCTGTTTTCGTGAGGTGCCTGGCTAGCAGAAAGCATTGCTATTGCCAAACTTAAAGCAGGCCATTATTCACTATTTATATTAGTACGTAGCCTGAGCAGAGCTCATTGCAAGACGGGGCCTAGAGTATTCCTGTCTCTTCCTTCATCCATCTCACTGCTATTTTGCCATGCTTCCCCATGGCAGGGGCATAGTACCCAAGCTCAGTCCCTGCGGGCATAGCTTAATCTGCAGCCTGAGTTTCCTGCATGTGGCCACCCCCAAAATCTTTGATTTCACATGGTGGGTTAATGGGGGAAATCGCCCTGGGATTGACCGAGTTTCTGATCTGAAAAATCGGTACTCTCTCAAATGTGCTCTTTTATGTTGTTCGTGTTTACATAGACTAGCATGTTGTCAGCAGCTAGCGAGACCAGACTTATTTGGATCAGATCTACCATGTTTCCAAAGGGATGGGCACAGGGAAAAGCCACTAACAGTTCCCATAGTTAAGCACATTTCTGTCCAGTCATTTCATATCAGGGTGTTTTTCCATAGGCCTGGAATCATTCACTAATGCTCAGACCATACTAAAAATACACACCCACACACTTCCATTTTTACACTCTCTCGGTAAAACACACTCTTCTAGATGATGATAGGAACTGAGGAACCAGTCAGGGTTACATTTGCTGAGAGAAATGTCTTTGCCAAGATCTGAAGATTGAGTGGTGTCCTGATCACATTACTACTGAAAGTAACCAGTATAATACAAGTGTATAGGAAGCAAGTTCACATGCCTAAGGACAACACGCCTGTGAAATATACCAGTCGTTCCTGCAACTATCAGGAAAGTGAGCTACTTAAAACCTGAATCTGGGGTGGCGTGGCAAATTCCCACTAAAATGCCATGTACAGTCTATAGCAAGTTGCCAGGTTTCCACTTCGCTCGTGGATAAATCTATGGGCGAATTCATCAACTTTTGGCTTGTTGGTTTGTTTGTTTGATGGACTCTTGGGAAGTTTTCACAAGGCTCTTCTGTTAGTGATTCTTTCCTGAAGACCCAAACAAGGCCTTGCCATTGCCAGGAAGCATCATGTGGGGGACTGGATGAGACCTCTTGAGGTCCCTTCCAGTTCTATGAGTCTATGTGAGTCATCTAGTTCTGAGCAGCCTTAACATTCCCAGCAATGCTGCTTCTAAGAGACAGACTCTGCTACCCTGAGTCATCGATGATTTTGTCTGGTTTATAGTTATACAAATAGATTGGGCCAAAACATGAACCTCTTACCCCATATCCTTTGCACTTTGATGGTTCAGATAAAACTCAAATCCAAATTAGCCCTTGCATTTGCTTTGTGGTTTTGGGGATCCACCCCCAAATCCTGGCCTCTTTACCCCATCTTTTACACAGTAATATACACAAGGACAATAAGTGTCCTAGAACAAAGCTGTGTTTATGATGGTGGCCTGGTAACCAGCAGAGGAAGAGGCTGAGTAAAATCTTTTTCTCGCTTGCGAGCCACCCCATCCCCCTCTCATTTAAACTAGCACCATCCAGATCTACTATACCTAAAGGTATTTACATGATTCTTTACAGACACTGTGATAGAACAATGTATATGTGTTACTACAGGAAACTAATCTAATCTAGCCATCTACAGTAAATAATTATATGGCTCCCGTCACCATAGTACCTCCAGTAACACAAGCTAGAGCAGTTATTTCATTACTGCAACATACACCATACAAGTGCTATCTGTATATTCGCTGTTAACCTTGAACACACGGGTATCTCTCTTTCTTGTATTGCAGTAGCACTTTGGGTCCCCAAACAGGGCCCCATTGTGCTAGGCCCTGTACATAAAAAGACAGTCCTTACCTGGAACAGCTCCAGCAAACATTTTACGCATGGGCTTAACGTTACTGGCATGAGTTGTGCCATTGGGGCTAATTGAAGCTAATAAAATTTTAATCTTCAATTAGCTCAGCATGAAGAGTGAAATTTCTGCACAGCCCAAGTTAGTGTTTTGATTACAGGCAGGACTGGGAGCACCACTGGTTTATTATCGTTGCCTGGCATTTCCCATTATGGGACCCTCTTTTCAATTGCGTATAACTTTGCCAAACTTTAACTATTCAGCCTTTAAATTTTCAGTCCAGCTGTTTCCAAAACCAAGAGACAGATTGGATAAGGAGCCAAAAGTGGGGGAGTGGGACTGGCTGGGGCAAGGAGTGGAGTGGTATTTGGAAACACGGACTGGTCGGTCAAGGAGACTGGGTCTTGTAGTGTGGGGAATACTAGGACTGGGGATGAGAGGGAGAGTGGGTGGGAAGCCTAGAAGCACGAGGCTATGACTTGTGTGCAAGAAGACCAGGACTGAGCTGAGAAGCTTGAGGCATGGAGACAGGGAATAGAACAAGGAGCGATGGGTAGGAAGAGACAGGAGTGGGACAGAGAGAGGTTGGAGGGGATAACAGAAGGGGAAGTGGGAAGAAGAGCCTGTGCCTGGATAGAACCCAACATCCCAGAGTCTCATCACCCATTTGCTGCAATCCACTGGCAACGTGTCCCATCTCCCTCTAATGCTGGTCCACCTAGAGCAGGGGTGGCCACCCTGTGGTTCCGGAGCCACATGCGGCTCTTCAGAGGTTAATACGCGGCTCCTTGTATAGGCACCGACTCTGGGGCTGGAGCTAGAGGTGCCAACTTTCCAGTGTGCCAAGGGGTGGTCACTGCTCAACCTCTGGCTCTGCCACAGGCCCTGCCCCCACTCCACCCCTCCCCGCCCCCTCCCCTCAGCTTGCTATGCCCTCGCTCTTCCCCCTCCCCCTCTGAGCCTCCAGCACGCCATGAAACAGCTGATCGGGAGGGGGGGTGCTGATCAGCGGAGCTGTTGGTGGACAGGCGATGCTGGGAGCAGGATTGGGGGGCTGCTGCCCTATTACTGCAGCTCTTTGGCAATGTACATTGGTATATTCTGGCGCCCTCTCAGGCTCAGGTTGGCCAACCCTGACTTAAAGGATGATAACCTACTTCTGCCATTAGTCAGTTAGCTCAAGTGGCAGAGGTCTGTGAGAGGGCTCCAATGGTTCCAACCCTGCGGAAGACCCATGTAGATGTTGATATGAGGGCACAAGATCACATTTTTGTTTGGCTTTTTAAAAATCAACCCACCAAAAACCCTACATTGAGAGAACACTATTAAGGTGGCAAAGGCAAGCACTCCAAAGCTAGGAAACGCTAGGATTAAGGTTGCCTGCTTCAAGAAGTTGGATGGAGGCAGGAGATTGCAGGCAGAGCGAGGGTGGCCTGATGTTTAAGGCTGTTAAAAGCTGCCCTGTGGAACTGACTTCAATTCCTGACCCTGCCACAGCATTCCTTTGTGGTGCTAGGAAACTCACTTAAACCAAACTTTCCGGGGTGGTCGCTAATTGTGTCTTCCTCACTTTCTGGGTGACATGACCTGACCTGAGACCCTGAAGACTGATTTGTAGAAGCGCTGAGGACTCACAACTGCAACTGAAGTCTCTGAGAGCTGTTCTTGGACTGTATAGATCCTGGGTGTTCAAAGTGGACACTCAAAATTAGTGGATACTTTTGGCCGTAATCTCGCTGTCCCTTGGTTCCCCATCTGTAAACTGGGGATAACACCACCCTGTACTTCACCTGGGTATTGCAAAGCAAGCACTCAAATACTCTCATAATAAGCACCATAGAAAACCCAGGAAGAATTTAATAATTCTGTCTTCAGAATAGGATTCGAATCGTGTATATTAAATAATGCCTAGGGAGCCCCACATTGAACGAGGAGAAAACAAAATATTGACTAGCTGCTCATTAAATGAGCACCATCTGCTTGGTGCACTGAATGAGGCAGGGGCTGTGAAAAATAGCATGTGATCATATATCTGAAAACTGTACCATAATGGGGATGAATCAGATATTACAGGCATCCTAAATTATTGCATTTCCTAACTTCTGAGTGTTTGACTTTGTAACCTTAATAATGTTCTTTTAGCATAGGGGTTTTGGTATAATATATAATATGAATGTCCTGTATATGCCTGTTAAAGCAATCTACTAAGTCAGTGATTAATTCTGCATGTTTGTCCCTTACCAGGTACAGGATAATTGCAATTAGTTGTCAGTAGAGCTTGGGGTGGTTGCTTTTTGGAGTTTCCAGAAAGTAGCATTTGAATTTTGCCACGATTAAATATTCCAGTACTTGACTTTTTCACAAGGTCAGTCCCATATCCAAGGCAAACCTTGTTTCTCACTATGTCTTTGGGCAGCACCTAGCGGAGCGGGCCCTGGCCTCGGTTGGGGTTCTCTATCCACTGTTGTAATGCAAAAGATGATAATAATTTAATATACTATATCACAAGGCACCTAAAGTGATAGAAGACACTGTGCTGCTTTGCGCAGGAGAAGCACAAGAGGAGAGAAGTTAGGACCCTGACTAGCTTTGAGGATCTGGGCCAGTGATTCCAGGAGACCCCAGAATTGGTTGGGCGGCCATGCTATTCAGTAGCTCTACTCACATGCTTTTCTGGCACTGTAGATGCCTGAAAATTCAGTTTGACTGACAGCTGGTGAAATCCTTCCTGCTCTTGACTTAAAATGCAACAGCACAGAATGAGCTGGGGGGTGTGAAATGGGGAGGGAATCAGAAGCAGGAAAAATAGTTTAGCCTCCTCCCTCCCCCAATTTAATTATGAAACCATATACTTGAGTCAATCGCCATGATAAATTGGAAAAAGATCCAGTGAGCAGCAAGTGGAAGCCAGAGTGGTGATAAATCCCTTATCAATCATCGAATCAATCTGATAACTTCTGTTCACCTGACATTAGTGTGCCATTAAGCTGCTATTAGCAATAGCTATGAAGCTGAGTGTGGTTGGTTCCAGGGGTTAATATTAGCAGCCGGGAGGGTATTAACCAGCAGCAATCCTTCACTAGCCTCTTAAAGGACTCTGCTCCATCTAAAAGCCCTGGCTAGAGCTGAGACAGCTTTGAAAACCTTGACCTATTGCTTTGGGGCAGGAGATTTTGGGCCGGAATTAATCACAACATGGCTCAATTTGCGGATCGATATCGGCCAATTAGAGGGCTCCCTGCTGAGGCTTGTCCCTGTGGAAGTCTGGGTGACCTTTGGCCCATGTATTCCATGTGGTGAGTGCTGCTGTTTGAGGGAAGCAATAAAGTTGATGCTTCCGCTAGTAACTCATTTCACGTAATGTTAATAGCACCAAGGTAGCTTCAAGATGAACATTTCCCTTGAATACAAGAGAGACGTGCCAGCGCATGAGAAGGGAAGGCAGGGGTGTAAATTATACAAGCCGTTCACTCGCACCTCACACGCTGTTCCATCTGCAACCAGTGACCTGAACCTTGGCTCGAAAGGCTTGTGTGGCAGCAAGAGAAATTGGGGAATTCTGACTCCTCATTGAATAACCCCAGGCCAGGCAAAGGAGCTGTTATGTTGAATTATAGTCCATGGTCCCAGACTGCACATTTAAATACCACCAACCAGTCATTCCATTTAAAGGAACATAAGTAAAATCTTGACCCAAAATTCGGGTTTTCTCTAAGCAAGAGTTTGTAAGACACAATAACAGGTTTGACCAGGACAATAGAAAGAGGCCCATGATTTTTTTTTAAAAAAAGTTTTCAATAATAAACGTCCCCCTGCGGTATTTGCCGCCCAAACTTTACACTGTGTTAGTCCACGAGGACCTAGCTGAAAGTGTACTGGTCTAGAAACAAGAATGAAACTGAGCAGCCTATGTCCAGATGACAAAAATACAAGAAGTAAGCAAATAGCACAGGTGATGAGAAGAGTAGTGTACGTAGGTATGTAAGATTGGGGGGGGGGGGGCGTTGTGCTGCACCTTTAAGAACAGAGAATGTCCTGACCCCAGCCCATCTATAACAGACCACCCTTTGAGTCAGCCCAAAATGGCTGCCATTGTAGAGGGATCCTCACACACTGTGCTCACTCATGTAGACTTTATATAGGATGACCAGATGTCCTGATTTTATAGGGACAGTCCTGATTTGGGGCCCTTTTTCTTAAATAGGCTCCTATTTCCTCCTACCCCCATCCTGGTTTTTCACACTTGCTGTCAGGTCACCCTAACTTGATATGTGTTCTTTCTTTCTTTCTTGATTCCTTTAAGGCAAAATAAAAGTTTCCTAGACTGCTCTTAGTTCTTGTCTTTAAAAAAAAAGCCATAAGAAATAGATGGATTATTAAAATTCACACCGTTTCTATAATTTATGATGATGTTAGTAACACTGATAAACTGGTGCTCACTATTTCCCTGTGAGGGGAGAATCTAGCTCTTTGGCTTCAAGATATTCCTATACTGGTCATTGGCCTTTAAGGGCCAGGAAGCCTTGAGCCTGTTCACTTAGCACTGTTCACTACTACACCTGTGCTGGGTGTTGGACTGGGATCCTCACACCTGTGCTGGGTGTTGGACTGAAGAGGAGGAAAGTCCAACAGCTGAGTGCTGACTGGAGAGGAGACCAGATGGCTGTGAGGACTCGAGGAGGGGACAAGGCAGGCAGTGGTCAGGGGAAGACTCCAGTTGGGAAGACCTGGGAGTGGCTGCTCCAGAAAAAGCAAGGAGGAAGCCAAAGGAAGCGTGGAGGGGCTGTGGACAGAGATGGGAAAGCCCCTGGGAAGGGTGAAAGGAGGGTGGGGAGCAGAAGACTGCTTAGAGAAGAGAAGACCGATTCCTTGAGAAAGAGGGACTGAGCCCAGTTTGGACTGAGGCAAAAACCTTGTGTTTTGTTGGCTTTTGGATTAGATACCCGGGACGGCTTTGAAATCTCTAATGTAGGCTGGCTGGGGGGCTAAGTCACTTCTGTGGCAGGAATGGGCTGCAGATTGTTATGGGGAAACTGAGGTAGGAGTGCTGCAACACCAGGTCTTGCTGGGAGGGGGCAGTCTGAAATGGTGAATCCTATAACAGTCCTTTACACACTGTTAATTTTGGAGTGTTATTCAGAGGCTAGCAACAAGGTATCTTAGGTTCAAGTCTGGCACTACCACCTCAGCCTTGGACAGAGAGTGGAGGAGGACTGAAACGGGGACAAGAGACAGATGGGGCATCTTACTTTGTCCATTTTTATCCAGGAAAGGCACTGGCAGTGTGTTAGGTTAGCATGTTTGGTGGGAATTGGGATAGCTGAGTAATTATGTGGATTAGAAATGATCTTGTGGTTCTCTTGGTTCTGATCTAATGCCTGAGAATCCCTGAATAACATCTGTCTCATCACACCTGCTACTTTTGGAAAAAGTTACACACCCCTCAAAAAGGGGGAATCAATAGCAAACTATGGACACTGTGGTTTTCAAGTAATCTGGTCCCTTTCCTGTTTCCTGGAACAGATCACTGCAACGCTGATGTAAGCTCCAGTGGTACCATTATTTCTCTGTGAAAGTTTCTGTACTTTATGCTCTTCCATTTGGATCTTGGGCTTGTCCCTCATTCCCCAATGCAAGCAAGTATTGGTTGGCTGTGTGTTTCTCTTGGGTGACCCATGAATGTGGATGAGAATCACATCCAACATTCACTGGGCAACAGAGGGAAATGTGGGAGGTGGGTGTCTCTTCAGGGAATCCCCTGATTAAAATCTCCAATATGCTGGGGCTGTGGGAGATAGAGATGAGAGAGAGGATCTGATCCATCTCTTACACTGGTGTCAAACCACTGACGGTAACTTCGGGCTGGTCCCCACTACAGCTTAACGTCGACTTTAGCAACGTTAATTCGACATAAACCTGTACCCGTCCTCACACGGATGCCATTTGCGTCGATTTAAAGAGCCCTCAAAATCGACTTCTGTACTCCTCCCTAACGAGAGGAGTAGCGCTGAAATCGACCTCTCTGGATCGATTGTGGACTAGTGAGGATGAATGGGACGTTATTGGCCTCCAGAGGCTGTCCCACACTGCTCCATTCAGACCGCTCTGGACTGCCTCACTGCTCCACTGTGACCGCTCTGGACAGCACTCTCAACTCGCTGCTCTGGCCAGGTAGACAGGAAAAGACCCGGGAACATTTGAATAGCATTTCCTGTTTGGTCAGCGTGGCCAGCTCACCTGCACAGCTCAGTCACCATTCAGAGAAATCAGCAGCACAAGCTGCCATGCAGACCTCAGTATCACAAGACGCCATGCAGAGCTCAGCAGCACCGGAGACCAGCCAGAGGAAAAGAGCTCCAGCATGGTCCAATCATGAGGTGTTGGATCTGATCGCTATCTGGGGAGAGGAATCCGTGATGTTGGAACTCCACAACAACAAACTGAATGCCAACACGTTCACCAGAGTTTCCAAGGCCATGCTGGAAAGAGGCCACAACAGGGACGCGCAACAGTGCCGCGTGAAAATTAAGGAGCTGAGGCAAGCGTTCCAGAAAGCCAAAGAGGCAAACGGACGCTCAGGGGGTCCGCCGCGGACATGCCGGTTCTACAATGAACTGAATCAGATAATGGGGGGAGTCCCCACCACCATTGCACCGGTTTGCGTGGACTCCGCACATGGGATAATGCTCAGGGACGAGGAGGATTCGGAGGAGGAGGAGGAGGATGGAAATATCACGGAACAGCAGGACGCAAACGGAGAAACAGTATTATTACCAGACAGCCAGGAGCTTTTTATCACCCTGCAGCCAGTACTCAGCCAACCCTCCCAAGCGGGTAACCAAGCCGGCAAAAGGAACTCTGAGTGGTTTTTTTTAAGGGATTAGATGACTCATGATTTTTAAAGGAAGCATTTATTAATGATTAACTTGACCTAAGGAATTGGCGTGCTTTCATTGCTGGTATGGTCCCTTTTCACTCAAAGAGCTTGTCGATGTACTCTGGTACTGACCAGAAGTCCTCTGCGGACATTTCAGTGAAGCTATCCAGGAGGTAGCGATGAATCTTCCGCACTAGATTTCTGGGCAGAGCCGCCTTATGTGGCCCCCCGTGATAGGAGACCATCCCACGCCACGAAAGTAGTAAATAGTCTGGTATCATTGAGCAGGCTAGCATTGCGGCAAATGGACCAGGACTTTGTAGTGACTCAAGCAGCATGCGTTCTCTATCTCTCTGAGAAATTCTAACCAAAGTGATGTCATTCATGGTTGCCTGTTTGAAATACAGACTGCAATTAGTCTGGACACAGTGAGCGAGACAGCCTGTAAGGCCCCCCCCCCCCCCGCTTCACCCCCACCAGCCCGTTGCGAGAGTAGTTAGAGGAGTTTTGAGCCTACAAGCGGATGCTTCCGCAGCCAGCCCGAAGCCAGAGAGTTTTTGGTTTTGTTTTGCATTTCGCGGTTCACTGGGAGCCACGCGGTGGGGGGGAAGAGGTGGGGTTACCCTGGAATATCTGAGCGCTGTTGTAAAGAGCTTACCATAGCGGGCTGCATGGTGATTTCAGCAGCCGTGGTGAGGCTCTCTCGTGCGTGAGTTGATTCTGTGACTTTTGACTGATCCAGTAACTTTTTGGTGAGGAATATGACCTTGTACAGAAACCATATCAGGCCTGTGAATACTATGTTTCCCCACTGCATAGTAATCCCATTGTTCTCTGCGACTGTATGTGTCTCATAACCTTATACCTTTCTTTCTTCACCAGCTGCAGTTATCTGTGAATCCTCCCTCTTGCCCATCACGCTGGCTACCACAGATACGAAAGCGTAAAAAAAAACAAAAAACGTGCGATGACATGTTTAATGAATTTCTGCATAACTCTCATGCTGAGGCCGCACATCAGACAGAATGGAGGGAAAAATTGTTACAGTTAAGGCAAGAATCAAGAGCTGCAGCAGAAAAGTTGCAGGAACGTGAAGAACGGCGGATGGATGCTTTGTTCCGCATAATGGAGGAGCAAAGTGCCATGCTTCGTTGTCTGGTGGAGCTTCAGCAGGCCCAAAGATCGCCTCTACAGCCTCTGTGTAACCACCTCCCCCCCTCCCCAAGTCCCATAGCTTCCCCGCCCAGACGCGGGGTGAGAACCCGGGGGGGGAAGCTACGGGGACCGACCGACTCTACCCCACAAGCCAGCACAAGCAGCAGCAGGTTGAGTTTCTCTAAAAACTTGTAAAAGCTGCTGTCTTGCCTCCCCCCCTCTCCCCGTTCCTCCACCACTGCGACTGCTGGTTTCCCTCCTCACCCACCCCTTCTTAGCTACCTTGCCAGTAATCCCCTGTATTTGTATTTGTGATGCAGCAATAAAGAAACCATGATTTTTAAAACAGTGAATTTATTTCCTCTGCAAGCATCGGGAGGGGGAATGGAAAGAGGGTGCAAGGACGGCAGGCTTAGGGCTGAGCAGAGCAAGGGAGCGGGTTCTCAAACGCCATCTTGGGCACTCATAAAACTGGTTTTCAAGGCGTCCCTGAGGCGCAGCGCATCATGGTGTGCTCTTCTACTTTCCCTGCTGGGTGGCTGCTGGTAAGCAGTGGACAGGGAATTTGCCTCTGCCTCCCAGCCAGCCATAAATGTTTCCCCCTTGCTCTCACAGAGATTGTGGAGCACAGAGCAAGCAGCAATAACAATGGGGATATTTCTGTTGCTGATGTCTGAGCGAATCAGTAAGGAACGCCATCTCCCCTTCAAGCGGCCAAATGCACACTCTACGGCCATTCTGCACTTGCTCAGCCTGTAGTTGAACAGCTCCTGACCCCTGTCCAGGGCTCCTGTGTAGGGCTTCATAAGCCAGGGCATTAAGGGGTAGGCTGGGTCCCCAAGGATAACAATCGGAATTTCTACACCCCCCACAGCAATTTTCTGGTTGGGGAAGAAAATCCCTTGCTGCAGCTGTCTAAATATCCTAGAGTTCCTGAACACACGAGCGTCATGAAGCTTTCCCGGCCACCCCGTACAGGTCGGTGAAACGTCCCTTGTGGTCAACCACTGCTTGCATGACCATAGAATAATAGCCCTTCCGGTTTCTGTACTCTGCGGCCTCGTTGTGCGGTGCCAGGATAGGGATATGAGTCCCATCTATAGCCCCACCACAGTTAGGGAATCCCATGGCGGCAAAGCCATCTATTGTAGCTTGCAGTTTCCAAGGTTTATAACCCTGGGTAGCAGCAGCTCGACGATTGCCCTGCTTACTTGCATCACAGCAGACCCCACTGTAGATTTACCCACTGCAAACTGATTCGCGACTGACTGGTAGCTGTCTGGCATTGCAAGCTTCCAGAGGGCTATCGCCACTCGCTTCTCAACTGTGAGGGCCGCTCTCATTCTGGTATTCTTGCACTGGAGGGCCGGGGAAAGCAAGTCACAAAGTTCCATGAACGTGCCCTTATGCATGCGAAAGTTTCTGAGCCACTGGGAGTCATCCCAGACCCGCAGCACTATGCGGTCCCACCAGTCCGTGCTTGTTTTCCTGGCCCAGAATCGGCATTCGATGGCATGAGCCTGCCCCATTGCCACCAAATTTGCCAGATTATCGGTCGCCCTGCTTCCAAAAACATCAGTGTCCCTGTCCCTGCTGTGCTCATCCAGGTCCATCTCCTCATCACGGTCATCGGGTTCCAGAAAGCGCAGTTGTCTCCGGATCGCATTCCTCTGCAGACGGTACAGCATAAAGTCCACAACAGTGCGTGAGGTCCGTACAACGGCCAGTACTGCAGCCGTGGCATCAGCGGGCTCCATGCTTGCAGTGCTATGGCGTCAGCAAAGCGCGTAGAAAGGGCGCGAATAATGGGATGCCTATCCACAGTGCACCGCTCGAAATGGGGTCGGCGGCACGAAAAAAGGGCATGAAATTATGAAATGCCTACCCATAGTGCAGCACTCGAAATGGTGCCTGCTTGGGGCTCCGGGAACTGTGGGATAGGTACCCACAGTGCAACGCTCGCTATGTCAACCGCTTGCAACAGTTGTGCGGACAGACACTGTCGACTTGCTGTGCTTTGTGGGGATGTACAAAATCGACTCTGTACAGTCTGCTTTAAAAAATCGACTTAAAGGAAATCGACCTACTGCTGTAGTGAAGACATACCCTTCATTTGTTACTGTGGAGCTACTCCCAGTTTACACTGGTGTAAATGAGCTCAGAACTGGGCCCAGAGACACTTTGGCAGAAGGAAGAAAAGAGCTTGGAGAGTGTAAGAGAGCTGTGGGGAGACAGGGCCTGATTCTGATCTCATTTACACCAGAATCAATCAGAAGCAATTCTGCTTGATTCCAAGGGGTTACCCTGGGGAAAGTGAGTTCAGAATCAGGTTCACAAAGAGAAAGTAAGGAGGGGAAGGTGGCAGGGAATAAGAAAAAGGAAAGAGTAAGAAAGGGAAAGGGGTACTTGGGGAGAACTGAAAAGGATGGGGTGGCACATAAGGATGGAGAGAGGATTGGCAGCAGATGGCAGATACCCATTATTTACCATTTATGTACAATAAAAAATGCCTTTTAACGATGGGAAGAGCACAAAACAAGCTCAATAACCATTTAAAAACATATGGAAATAAAATGCAGCAATTTAAAAGGCTGTAATAAATGTACATCGCTCTTTATAATGCCCTGGCAAGAACTACAAATGTTAAGCCTTGGTGAATTACACTTAAAAATAAATGTAACATAAAAAAGATATTAGGTACACAAATAACTTTATGCTCAGACATTTACCAAAAAAAATCTGTTTCTAGCAGCTAATTAGAGGAAAAACTCTAATGAGCATAACTTTTCTTTAGCTTAGGGACAGGGCTAAAAATGCTAAATACAGATATAGCTACAGTGGGTGCCATTAAATACTCAATAATTGTAACTCCACAGTGATTGCAGTAATGTGGTATCTTCTATTCTAGAGATTGTGGTGTGGGTGGCAGAGTTTGAAATCTTGATGCCGTTGAAGTCAGTGGGAGATATGCCGTTGACTGAAATGGATCTAGGACTTCACCCAGGAAGATACTGCAGTCTGACCCAGTATGGCCATTCTTACATTCAGATCAAATTCGGTTAAAAAAAAAATCCCTTTGTTTCAGTCTCCCTGAGATACTGTAAAGTCTATATTTTTATACGAGAAACACACCACTGACTGCATTGATCCCAAGCTGCTTTCCACACTATATTGTGCATCCAAGTCTGTAATATTAGCCAGTAACAATCACCCTGTTGTGTCATTTTTCTTCTTAAACAAATAGGCAAAGGGTGATAAGGAATTGTGATGACACTGCAAGGTGGTGACAGATGTGCCCCTAGAAACAGAAGAAACGTGGTTTTGTGTCTTTTGAAATCTCTATGTGACAGCCATGAAATGAGGAAAGCCTCAGACAGATTCTCCTTGTGTGACCTTTGAGGGAGGAGTATCTGCACAATACTGAGCCATCAGTCAGACGTGGTCAGTGAAGTGTCAATAACTGAGTAACTGTGACAAGCGAAGGAGGTGGCGCTGGGTGAACAGTGAGTAAGGCCGATGCGGGGCAGCATGGGAGTGTACTCATCACTTCTGTAGAGTTAGATTCAAAGAGCTGGGTTAGGTCACAGATGGAAATGAATTTGGTGGTCTAAGCCAGATCTCCAGCGGCCATTTGTCCACACCACAGAACTTGGTACATCTCAGCACAGTGAATGCTTTCTGCTTTTGCAGCAGAACCACTTGGGTAATTGCAGAAAAATTTTGATTTTTTTTTCCCCTCAGAAATTTGAGTAGAAATTTGAATACAAATTTTTTTTGTCTGACACTGAAATATTTTGATTCAGAAATTCTTCTGCAGTGTCTCATGGGAGTTGTGGTTCAGCTGCCTCATGCTCCCCTTCTCCTTTATGGTTCAGGCACCATGGTTAGACTACACCTCCTATGACGCACCATGGTCTCCTTTCTTGGGATGGGGAGGTGGTGTATCATGGAAGTCCCTGGCCATGTTACATCATGGGAGATGTAGTCTGCCTAGAGAGCCTGCTCCATACAGGACAACAGGAATATGAGGCACCTGAACTACAACGCCTGTGATGCACTGCAGTCGCAAGGCCAAATCAAGATATTCCAGTGTTTGTGCTTTTTTTTTAATGATGAAAAATTAAAATTTTCTATGGAAAGCAGACACTTTTTGTGAACATATTTTTGTTTTTGAGGGAAAACTTTCACTGAATCCTACTTAATAGTGACTTGGGGTCTGATCTTGAGCGGTGCTGAGTGCAGATAAACACTTGGAACAACCATCTGGAATAATAATTTGGAAATATTCTGAGAGAATTTTGCATAGCATCAACCTACATTAGAATGGGACCCTAGGCAGCGTTAGCAGCCTCTCACTTTAATGGGTGTTAAAACTCAACCTCTAGATTTAAATTTTGTTTCTCATACATAGAGCTAGAGTGAGACTCTTCCAACTTCCCTGGAGATGCTGTAGCACCATAATTTAAAAGACTAAATCAAGACTGAGTGTCTCTTAAAGATCTGCTGTGCTTCAACGGAAGTTATTCAGCTTGATGCAGGAATTGCTGTGTATGGCCTGGTCACAGTGGTTGCATCTGGCCTTAAAAATCTATGAACCTTTGAGAAAATTCCCGGTTTCCAGATGAAATCTCTGAAAGACGCGTATGTAATGGATCTCCCTGAGTCAGGCTGTGGTAAAGAGCCTCACAATGTGATGGTGAGCTAACATGGGATGGAATGCTGGAGGCCAGAATCCTGTGGCTTCCGAAGAGGAAAAGAGAGAAGAAATAAGGGCACAGGCTACAAGGTTAATAATACATTTAGGAGGCTTTTCTTCTGGGCAGGCGATTAATAAAATAGAGCCCAGCTAGTTGTGTGTAACAGCACCAGATGCCATGATGTAATCAAATTGGGCATGACAATGAAGACTTTTTTTCTCCTCTTTCTGGGAAAGGGAAGCTCGCCACAGAGTGAAGTCATCATTTTCATGAGACCAAAAAGGTGGAGAGAACAATTATATACCAGATTTCTCACTTAGCCCTGTCTTGTCTCTCAGAAACTAATCCTATTCTGGAACAAAGTAACTTCAATCGATCATTAGTTCTCCAAGGGTTCTGAAGATTTGGTTGCTAACCCAGGGGATCAGATACTGTCTCCTAGACTGAGTTTTCATGTCTCAAACATCAGAGAGGTTTTTTTTTTTTAAGAAAAAATGCTTAGATTCAGAGGCAAATTTTCATGTCCCATGTAGGCACCAAAATAAGCTACCACATTCTTTAAAAGATCTAAGCATGTTGTAATGGGATCATGTTGGTTGCAAAGTTCTTTTAGAAATCTGCTCTTAAATATCACTATGGGAGCTGCTGAGTTCCTTTGAAAATCTGTCCCCAGTTGTGGGTGCTAAGCCCTTGAAAATACAGCCTTGAGCCATATTTCTCCAGAAAATCTGGCCTTTAGGGGGTTCATTCAGGAATCTCCTCTGATAGATGCAGGTTAATCCTTTCTGAACTGCACAGCTGCCTCTCTGTTGCATGTTTGGTCATCTGACAGGCAGAACAATCAAAGAGGAAATAGAGATTTAAATAATGTTCATACATTCCATGGGATAGTCCCTTAAAAATCCAGACTGTTCTGCTGTGGTTGACAGGTTTCTATTAGACATCAAATAGTTCCTTATTTCTTTGGCACACAGGGAGGAGGAAAAAAAAAACCTAACGTTCAAACTGGAAATAGACAGGAAGCAAAGCCTCAGACAGTTGTAGACTCTATCTCCCCCACCTCACCATGTGAACTGTACAGTGAAAAGAGACCGACGGAAGTTAAACATACCCCAGATTGATAACGCATCCAGGACCGCAGCACTACTTTCTCCAGAATGGGAAGTGTTACCAAAAACCAGGGCAGATTACTGCTGTAAAACATTACGTTTGGTGTTCCCATCAAATCAAAGAATCTAGAGCAGGGGTCGGTAACCTTTCAGAAGTGGGGTGCCGAGTCTTCATTTATTCGCTCTAATATAAGGTTTCGCGTGCCAGTCATACATTTTAACATTTTTAGAAGGTCTCTTTCTAGAAGTCTATAATATAGAACTAAACTATTGTTGTATGTAAAGTAAATAAGGTTTTTAAAATGTTTAAGAAGCTTCATTTAAAATTAAATTAAAATGCAGAGCCCCCCAGACCGGTGGCCAGGACCCGGGCAGTGTGAATGCCACTGAAAATCAGCTCGTGTGCTGCCTTTGGCAGGCGTGCCATGGATTGCCTACCCCTGAGCTAGAGTAACCACCCTTGATCTTTCATGGACAGTAAAGTCTCATCACTGTCACGGCTGGTGCCTTCTCAGTCTCATGTCCTGAATGGAACATCCTTAGGAAAGCTGCTTACTAGACTATACGGAATAAATCTGCTGAAGAGGTATGGGCATGGCTGACAGGCTCAGAACGTGACACGCTTATCTAAATCCCAGCGGATGGGCTGTGTGACCCAAACAAACCCAACTGCTTGTTGAACTGCCACTCTATGCTGCTGCTGTCTCCAGTTTTGTAAACTTCATCGGGACTGAAGTTCACAAGGATCCCTTTCTCTGAAGAGCTTAAAAAAAAGGGAAAACATAGTGTTGCATCTACTCCCCCATCCCAGGTATTGTAGCCCATTTCCCAATGCAACAATACAGCATTCTGCCTCTGCAGTTCTGACCTGGGATTAAGAAAACCGCTACGGTTTTTGTTGTGGGGGTTGATCATTCTGAACGTATCAGGGACACCATAAAAGAAAAGGCAAGTTGAAGTAGGATCTTGTTTCTTTTAGTTATCTGGACTCTCCACTTCTACCCCCTCATCCCAATACCGTAGCCATTTCTAGTAACACATTTTCCCCATTAAGAGTAACACAACATGGCAATAAGGCGATGTTCTACTTCTTATTTTCCCTTTCCCATGTGAACACCTTTCTCCCTACACCCCCCACGTCGTACCCACTAAGGTTCGGCCGAGGATTGCATGAAATGTCCCCCAACGCTCCTCAAGGTCACACGCTTGCTCTTGAATCTTCACATCATTCTGAGCCCTTGGGGACTGAAACACAGGGACTGATCATCGGAGCCAGGTGTCCTTCTGAACGGCCAGGAGCATCATTATTAGACAACAAAGAAAGAGAGTTGAGGTCTCCCTCATTTCCTCCTGCTTTAAATCTATCATCTCCACTGGGGGTTCTGTCCTGCATCCCCCTCTCCCGCTAGCTTAGGAAGAACTGATCTTTTTAGAGCCTTTAATTTGCTTGACCTGACACTACATATGGCATCAATATCATTCTCAGCCCCCGATGACCTGGGGGAAAACCATACCCTGCTCTCATACATGGCCATGCATATCTCTAGCATGGGCCCTTGTTCTTTCCCCCCCACCCTTAAATTGGTCCATTAAAAGAGAATGAAATCATGTTCTTCCTTTTATAGTTCAAAGCTTCTACAAACAATGCGCCTGTACATAAGAGATTCAACAAAGCCAGCCCTCGTCTCTAGTGAGGCACAAGGAAATCTCCATTAGGCTGCACTGTAGTGGAATGATTCCCAATGCTATGCCATGCATAGGCCACTCTCCCCTTCCTGTGGCTGGCTTGTTAACATTCCCACAGCAATGCTGGGAGTGAAACACCCTCTGCATTCCTGACTGGCACCTCCCTTTCGACTTTTCAGCTGTGCAGTAGTCTCAAGACAATGCAGTACATTCAGTGCAACAGGGCAGGACAAGACAATGAGAGATGCTGATTGGCTCCTTTTAAAGCAGTGGTCGCCAACCTTTTAGACCTCACGGACCACTAAAGTTCCCCCCCCCCCTCGAGCAGCGCGGCACCACAGCCCCGCCCCCCCGCTCCAGCTGGGGGGGGAGGGGCTGCGATGCCGCACCGCTCGAGCGGGGAGTGGGGGGGGGGCGCAGGAGCGGCCGCGGTAGCTGGAGGCTCTCTATCTCGGCGGGAGAGGGGGGGCTCCCACCGCTTGCCTCACCCCCCGCCCCGCCCCATAGGGGCACACTCTTGCGGCGCCGTGCCGCTGCACCGTGCTCCGGGCAGGCGGGGCTCCCGCAGCTTGCCTCACCCCCCCCCCCCCGCCCCACAGGGGCACACTCTCGCGGCGCCGCGGCGCTGCACCATGCTCCGGGCAGGCGGGGGGGTCTCCCGCCGCTTGCCTCACCTCCCCCCCCCCGCCCCATAGGGGCACACTCTCGCGGCGCCGCGCCACTGCACCCTGGTCTGTGCAGGCAGGGGGCGCGAGCTCCTGCCGCTTACCTCCCCGCCCCACAGGGGCACACTCTCGCGGCGCTGCGCCGCAGCACACTGCTCCTGCTGCTTGCCCCCCCGCCCCGAAATTTCCCCACGGACCACCCAGATTTTCTCGCGGACCACCAGTGGTCCGCGGACCACTGGTTGGCGACCGCTGTTTTAAAGGATGTTGCCGGCCTGTCATTCTCAACAATCCATTGTGTGTGTAAAAGGCAAACACAAACCAGACAATTCCTAAGAGTGACATGTGGGCCTAGCTTTTTGCACTTGTAATTTCAGGTGTCTATGCTTTTTCACTGGCACCTAATGTATTCATACATGCAGAAGCTAGGATCGGTGGAAGCAGACCAAATCTTCATGTGCAAATCAACTAGACACCTAGTGGCCTGATCTGCACACATACCTTTGTGACCAGAAGTCTAGGCTGTGATGGTCTTACACTGAATCCTATATTATACCATGTGTGATCCCACTGAAATCAGTGGGGTTGCTTATGGAATAAGGAACTGATTGATGTGCAAGAGCCTATAGAGGCTGACCCAGAATAGGGCCTTTTATGCATGCAAAAGTTTGAAGATGGAAAAACTAAGTGGAGTTTGAGAGGCTGAGTGGAGCTTCCTCTGTAAATCTGGCCTTTTTCAGCTAAAGGATGAATGCACTAAACATTGAAAACACCAAAGAATTTAATGTATATCGACTTGTAAAAGAGGCATAGTGGCTAGAGCACTGGGCTGGGCCACTGGACTTTGGGCAAGTCACTTCACCATTTTGTGCCTCAGTTTCCCCATCTGTAAAAGTGTTTTGCAAGCCACTGCTGGAAAGTGCTTTATAAGAGCTACATATGACTACTGTAATTCAGAACCTCTTCTGACTCAACTGTATTTCCTCCCCTTTTGCAGTTGTCACTCTTCTTTTATTTAGCACTAGTGTAAGAAAATAACTTGCGCTGTTAACAATAGAGCTGGTCAGAAAATAGAATTTCCAGCTCATGGGAAATTCTGACAATTCAAAATATGTTTCTGTATCAAATCCGGATAAAAAGTTGAAATCTGGAAATATTTTGCTGAACAAAAATTCTCAAATATTTTGATTCAGAAACATCCAAATGACCTTATCAAACCAAAATGTTTACATTGTGTCAAAATATTTCATCCTGATGATGTCAAAACATTACAGTATAATAGCTGAAACAAAACAAGTAAGTCAGAATGAAACACTCCATTTCACATCTGAATCATTTCAAAACTTTTCCATTGAAAAGGTCATCAAAATAGACACATTCCACTAAATATTTCGCTTTTGATCAAACGTTTTCCAATGAAAATTTTTAGACCAGCTCTAGTCAACTGTTTTTGTGTTTGTCTTCTGAAAGGTTTAGCAGCTAAGGTCCACTTAAGTGCCTAATTCCCCTTGAAATCAATGCAAATGAGGGATCTAAATACCTTTTTGACAATCTGTCACAGACCGGTATATCTATCTGGAGTATCTCTGAAATAGTCCTGTGGCACCTTAAAGACTAACTAAAGTATTGAAGCATAAGCTTTCATGGGTATTAGCCCACGAAAGCTTATGCTTCAATACTTTAGTTAGTCTTTAAGGTGCCACAGGACTCTTTGTCACTTCTGCTATTTCAGACTAACACAGCTACCTCTCTGATTCTGAAATAGTCAACAAACTACATTTCATTGGAATGAGAAACAGGGAAATTTAGAACAATATGGTCCTTTCCTAAATGCTATAATGAATTCACTTCATTAAAGTATAACAACATATATTGTGTTTATAAAAATTATTTGATTTTGGAATGGTTTCCCACAAGAAGCCCTGGAAGTCCCCTAGCTTAGGTAACTTAAACCCATATGATGATCTCATTTGAGCTTACTTGATAAAGAAGAACCCTGCGTTGGCAGGGAGATGGACATATGACTTAATGTTTTCCCCCCTATGATTCTAGGTTTCCAGAAGTTTTGGTTCCTCTGGAAAACACCTCATTGAAACTGCATTTAGTTCACCTTTTTCTGTCTGTCACAGTTATTTAGCATCAGAGCAGAGTGGTTATCTCATTTTCTTGGCCAGAAGTTTATTGATAGTCAGTGACATTAGAGAAGAGCAGAATGAAGGATCAAAGAAAACAGAAGTGGATTAGTGGTGCCAGAAGGGGAAAGGGAAAGAGATCCTAAAAATCCCGAGAGAACCCAGAGACCAGTAACATCAGCCACTGGGCCTGATCCAAAGCCGGCTGAAGTAAATAGAAAACTCCCATTGATTTCAGAAGGTCTTGGAGCAGACTCCTAGTTGCTACTCTAATCTAAATCTTCACAGTCCCATTTCCCAGAGTCAGACTAATCAAGACAAAGCTTCCTTAATGTCTGGAGGAGGTACACTATTGTATGGCCCTCATCCAGCAAAGTATTGAAGTCAACGGCACCCACGTTCTTAAAGCTAGCTGCATCCTGAAGTATGTTGCTGAGTCAGACTCTAACTCCATTCCCTGCTGTTGTGAATTCTGCCTCCATTACTGTGTCCAAACATAGCTCTCCACTTCGCTAACGCTTTTATACAACACTTGACATTTGAATGTTGGCCGAACTTTAACTAATGAATCTTCATTATAGGCAACTAACGAATCTAACTATGTAAGAAAATCAATGATTTACCCTTATCCTTGCTACTAAAAAAACTAATGCCTACAAGAAAGAAAGTACACCGGACATAATACACTGGACCAATGCCTTTTCTCAAGGGCAAAATATGAGAAATTTGCTTTTGCACGTGAACAAATTTGGCAGCCGTTTGCAGATCCAGACGTAGTTTAGATACAGGGAAACCTGTATTAAATAGCACTCCAGAGACTGGCAAAAACTGCCTCTTAAAAGAATCCAGAATTGTCCTCATCTAATTTCAGGGAATCCCATAAGGAGAGGTCATGCCGATTTGGTGCAGCAATAGTTTATTGTTTGTGCAGCACTTAAAATACAGCACATAATGAAAATGGTGTTAAACCTCCACCGGGCTACGTGCTGATTGCTCACGTTAAATTAAATGGACAAAGCTGCAGAGTTTGAGGAGAGAGGCTCAACAGCTGTAGTTCTGGGAGGCCGTGTGACAACGTTCACTTGCAAAAGCGACTGCATCGCACATCCATGAGGCCCTGCAGATGTGAGTATTGCCTCTCTGCCGAATGGGTGCTCCAGATTCTGCTCCCACGCATGGACGCCACAAAAACACCTTACACGCACGGCCACTTTGAAAGGCGTTGTACTGCCGGAGGGACCCTTTTAGGCAGTCGCTGGTCAGAGCAGTGAAGCGATTTCCTACTAATCGTTAGCTTGCATTGAAAAGTGCCTGAGGACACTGGGATGGTCGCTTTGGAAGGATGATGGCCAATGTAGGTTACACCAAGTACTGTTGTGTCACGGGGGGAGCTGGCCCCTGTAGAATGAAGTAGGTCCAGTGTCGCTGTGACAGAGCAGGTGCTTCCTAATTGGGTGTGGTGGGCACCTGGGAGCTGTAAAGGACTAGGGGGCATCTCAGGGAGTCAGAACAGACTGGTTCAGTTGGGAGCATGTGAGAGCTGCTGGGAGCAGGGGCTGGAGGAGTCCTGGAAGGAAGCAGAAGGTGGCTCCTGGGAGAAGGCAGGAGAGCAGTAAGAGGGGTTGGCTGGCATCCCCAAGCCAGAGAGCCAGGGCTGGAGAGGGCTGAAGGCACAAGGAGGAGCAGAGGTGAGGTGCCGGCTGGCTCTAAGCTGGAGTCAGAGGGCTGAAAGCAGGGGAGCAGCATCTCCGACATCTCCTGGGCTGGAGAAATGGTCCCACAGGAACCATGGGAGGACCAAGGGGAGTGAGGGATGCTCCCAGCTGAGAGCCTGTGGGAGTTCCCTACTGGGGCGAGCAGGGCAGCGCTCCATTAGGAAGGCCTTGGGTGAATGCCCTGGTACAAGGATGGGCGAAGACTGATGGAGAACCTGGGCATAGCTGAAGGTGCCAGTGTGTGGCAGGCGGGGCAGGAAGGGGTGAGATATCTAAAGTTTTAACGGCTGTTTGCACTGGGATGAGAAACAGACGATGTGTTTGGAACTTTTGTTGTGTACTATTTGGACTATGCTATAATAAACCCATCCCAAGGAGGCACAGTATTGTGATAAGAAATCCTGAAGTGATCGGGTCACCTGAGAGGGGAAACTGAGGCAGGCTTGCCTGTGGTGGTAGGGCTTCCAAAGGAAACACTCCAAGTGGGGCTGCCTATTGACAAGCTCTGACCCAAATTCTGAAGTCAATGAAATCTATAAACCCTAACCCAAGTTATAAAATAGTATGAACTATAATAAACAATGGAAGAATGCCACAAAACCCTCAGACTAGGAAGACAAGTGCCAGATTTGTACAGCACCTAGCACAGTTGAGTTCTGGTCCATGACTGGGGCTCCTAGATGTTACTTTTCTCACACCCAGGCCCTCCCCCTATATCTTTTGCTTTTATTTTGTCTATAGAGGTCTGGGTCATGGAATGTTCTGAGCAGCCTGGAGCCAGCAAAACAGAGTGGAGTTGCCCTATTGAAGTCAATGGGGCTTTGCACAGGTGCAAAGATCAGCCAGCAGGGTGCTCATTGCAGGATTAAGGCAGTAAGCATGTGAATGCATGTGATATTTGGTTGGTTTGGGTTCTTTTTCCCCCTGCTGTCTCTCTGGTTGTAGCGCTGCTGGTCCAGTTTCAGCTCACAAAGTCAGACTGCACTTTTGGTCGGAGTAATCATTAAAATGACAGTTCCTCTGAAGCCCAGTTCACGTAATGGAGATGTGGAGCCATTATCAGGCATTTTTAGATTCTGTTTTGTAACTGCCTTGTTTAACTTGCATGTTATGGTTAAGTGACTCTTTCTGTCATCATCATAACCATGACTAAAAAAAAATCCCTCTGCTTTTCCTTCGGTAACGTGAGCCCCAGGCTTTCAACTAGCCTTGTTTCACGTGTGCTTTCATTTCCCTCGTCGAAGGGCTGTGTCACTGATGACTGCACTTGAGATGTTGGGATGGATGAGTGCCAAGTCTCCACCTCTGGCTTAGACGGAGGCCTGTTGGAACTGGCATACTATGTAATTGACCTCAGGTACACGTTTGTGTTCTTTCACGGCACTGGCTTGCCATCAGTTGTCTGATCTGTTCCACTGACAGATCCTTGTCAGATGCTGTATGAATCTCAGGGCCAGTCTGTCTGTCTGGATATTGCGGAGCGGAGCGGCACATTTCAATCGTAACTTTGGAGACAAGGCTGTGACTCCGCAATACAATCCCGCTTGAGTCACAGCCTCATCTTCCCTTCTGTGGTTGGGGATGTGGGGGCTGCCCAACCCTCAGTGTAATTTAGAACCACCCCAGGGCTGCTGTAATTTATACTTTGCTTCCCGCATCCCCCTAAGGGACTGGGGAAGAAAGAGAACAGCCAACCTGCTGTGAACACTCTGGCCACACCCCCGTTCTATCCCCAACATTGGGGACTGGGAACAGGGCTGATGTAGGACCCTGGAGCCAGCTGTGTACTAGTTGGGGACACCCATGCACAGAGTGCCCTCAGAATGTTGTTTAAAGCCCCTTTCGGTTTGCCAGTATGGTTGAAAAGGGTCTTGGTGCAAGTGCAAATCGGGCCCTATATTGAGATTTCAGGAAGATACCTGACAGAGAACTCACTCCCACTAAAATCATACACCTTTTGAAGTGTGCGGGGGTGAAATTCTGTGTTGATTTACTTTACAGCTTGGGGGGCCCACTGGCCTCGGTGGTACTACATGGGGTTTAAAGTCAGTTGCAGGCTTTAGCTGTATGTTCCCAAATCAGCCAACTTCACTCTTCTATTTACGCTTTGTGAGGTGAAAATGCTACCTCCAATTCTCGAATAATTGGGGTAATGAATGGGAGCTGCAGCTTTTCTTGGCAATAAATCCAGCTGGGTTGTCTGCCTAATCACCTCCAACTGACTGTTCCATCCTCGTGACGTGAACAGAGTGGGCTGATTTCCTCCGAATGGGTAACAGTGTCATTAACCACCGTCTCCTTGTTTTAAAGCAATTTTTATATGGAAAAAAAATTCAGTAACCAAAAGATTAAACAAATGGATGGGTTCCATTTGGGTAATAAATACGCACTCTGGAATCCTCTGCAGTTGTTAAGAAGTAGCCCGATGTACTAGATTTATTGAAATGTTAACATCAGAATAATTGGCTTGATTTAGCCATGGCTTCTGTTGCAGACTGGGGAAGGTTATGTTCATCCCGCACAGAATACAGCCCTAGACAGCCTCCTGTGCAGCCCTGCTTGACGCAGAGAATTGCCCTCCCCCGGTGGCAACCCTGAAGGATGGCAGCAGTGTAAACGCCACCTGGAGTGAATGCCCATTGGGACGTAGCCACCCTTGCCGGTGCAGCAAGATGCAAATTACAGCTGTGAATCAAGTCTATGGATTAACAGAGAGAGCCTGATTCAAAGCCCACTGAACTCAATGGAAGTCTTTCTGTTAACTTCTGAGGACTTTGGATGGGCAGCTTTCATCCAGAAGGCTACCTGGGTGTTTGTCTAATATGCATATAAATAGCGCAGGTGTGGTGATAACACGCAGGTGACAAGTTGTGAAGTCATGTGATAAATTGTGTTTATCATGCCCCCTTGACCACTTAACCTGCTCTCCTCCTGCTACTCTGTCTCCTCAGGACTTATTCTGACACGATGTCACAGGTGACCCCAGAGCTAGGGCTGGAGGGACATAGGGATAAGGGGTGGGGATGGAAGAGAGTATCAGTGGGGTGGACGAAGGGGAGTACCCACTGAGACTCACGAGGATTGGGATGGAAAGAAGCATGAAACACGGGTGGCCTTGGTTTCCCCCAGGGGGAGAGAATGTGGGGAGATGTCCCTGTCCTCTGGGCACAGAGAGTGGGGAGATTTGTGACCGTGTCCCACTTCCTGGGGGGAGGGGTCCCGGAAAAAGTGGAGAATGGGAGGAAGGGCTGTGCCATCCTTCCCTGAAGATGCCAAGGAGGTTATATCTGGCCACTAAGCCTCCACCCCAGGACGGTGCCTGGGGGTAGGAGGAGCTTGATGAAGCAGGGAGGAAGGGTGGGGTGGAGGTCATAGGAAAGCATGACCTCCTGAGGCACCTTTATAGCTTTAGAGAAGCACCCAACAGCCTGGACATTTCTGTGAATCTCCCAATATTGCTGCGTATGTTTGAGCAAGCATTAGATGTGGCTAGAAATTTCTCCCCATTACCATATGACCTTGAATTTCAAAACACATGAGAGCTTTTCCTTTGAAATGACCTTTCTAAAATGGAGCCAGGCACTTAGTCCAGAAATGTCCATTACTTATACCTCCGAGAGGGGAACAGTAATTTTCACTGAATTCAACGATCACCAACTAATCAGGCTGCTCTCTGTTGTGCTTGCAATATGTGTACCATTATTATTGACCTCTGAGGAGGTAAACGGTAGACGCTTAATGACCCCTCACATGGCTATTCTCGGTTAGCCCTGAACCAGGATTCTTCTCATGTATTTAACAGTTCTATTGACATAAGCCAGAGGTTTGTTAGGGGAATTGATTAATGTTTGGCAAGTGCTTTAGATCCTCAGATGAAACGGGCTATGGAAGTACAAAATATTATTATTGTTAGGACAAAGGGAGGCAAAACTATAAAACACAGTAAACATTTAAAAACAAGAGGCCATATTCTCAGCAAGGTAAATCAGCGTAGCTCTAGTGACTTCAAAGCTCTGCTGACTTATGCCAGTTGAGGACCTGGCTCAATGGAAAAATAGAAGACATAGGGCCAAATTCAACTCTGGTGTCAATGATTGCAACTATCTGGACTTCAGTAGAGTTACACTCAGGGCTCTCAGATTTGTCTTGCACTCCAGCGATGATTCCATATACATAAATATTTACATTTTAAGACCAAGTTGCCCTGGAAGCCTGACTTCAGAATTTCTTGACTTTCATGCAATTGGAATCTCATACTTAGCACTGCACAAAAATAGGTGCGTTTAGACGGAATGAGATAGTGATGGGCTGGAATTTCGAAAGCACCCAGTGTTGGCCTAACCCTGATGCCAATGTGTGTTTTAATATTGAGTTCAATGAAGCAGAGTTATGTGCTTTTGAAAAATCCCATCCATAGTGCTCAAATACTTACTAAATCAGGGTCATGGGACAACTCTGAGATCTTATTGTGAATCATGGAAAAGGTATCTTTCCTGTGACAGAAGGAAAACTCAGAAACTTACAGTCTAGGAGTTGTCAGTCAGTCAGAAATGGCAGATTGGGCCCTGATCCTGCAAACACACATGTGCTTAATTTTAAGTCTGTGAAAAGTTCCATTTACTTCAAAGGAGCTACACACATGCTGAATGTTAAGCAGGATGTTTTTGCAGGATCATTGCCCTATGCTGTAAAAGTCTCACTTTAATAGCTGTTGCTTATTCGCATCAGAAACGATGACTTGCCACGCTAAGATTTTCTTATGTTGGAGCTGTAAGTGGTTTTGTGCTACAACCATATTTATGGAACTAGTAACAATGGGACTGCTTCAAATTCCATTAATAAATTCAATGTGACAATTACCAAAAGTATGGGAGACATACTGGGTATTGGCAAACTTGACCTTGAAAGTAGCCTGAAGGTTACTGGATTTTTCTGAATTGGCTAAGCCATGCTGATCTCTGTAAAAAGATGAGACTATGGGCTATAAGGTACTGAATGAAAAAACATCTATTCTAAAGATCTTCTGAAATGATTCTTCTGAAATGAAATGATTCTGACTGTTCTTTCCATTTTCTTCATAGGAAACACTTTCCTTGCACTGCAGTAAAAAGAAAAGCACCTCATGCACATTACTAATTAGATGCTTTGCTTGATTTGAATTCCTTCCAGCAGGCTCCTGTTCCGACACTGCTCTACTCATTAATTGTCTTCTCGCTGAGCTACTGGAAACTGAAGTCTGACCAAAGTACATAGTCTCATCCCACACAGATGTCCCAGTTACTCCACAAAAGGTTAATTAATCGTAAGAGGTGCTTGAGAGCACAATGGGCTAGAAGAAATACAGAATGGGCTGTTGGCAATATGAAGTAGCTGCTACCATGTTTACTGCTGGTGATCACACAGAGGCAGAGGAACAGAAGCAAATTTTAGATAAAGAGTTTAACTACACAAAACAACAGAGAGAGACAGATTTTACCCTCCCGTACCCCCTCGTTTTTGTCTGGCTTGCAGAATTATTCATTATTATGATCTTATCTGAAAGGAATTGGTAGCTTTTGTTTGGCTTTTCCTTTGACTCACTATGTCTCTGGAAAGTACTTAGACATGGGTTTCATTAAATCAAGTTTGAATGAGCTTTGTTGTAGCCAAATCGGGCTACAAATTGGGGAGTGCTGACTGATGCTTCCTTGTAGCCTTGTCCTTTTAGTTGAAAAGGAATGCAAACGGCATATTTATTTAATGTTGCGATTACAAAATGGCCTGGTTGTCATATATCCGTATCTCCGTATCTGTCTTTTACCTTGCAACTTCATTGCAGGACAAAAGGAAATTGGAAAAGGCATTTTTATTACTACCGGCAGTACCCACTTTGTCTACCTTTGGGCATTTTGCCTGCTCTTCTTGTCAAACATATTACCTAGATGTGTCATGTTTGCCAGACAGGGGTACTAATGTACTTTCCCAAAGAGCCTACAGTGTCTGCAGAAAATTAGGCAATGGAAGGAAAACATTTCAGCAATTATATGTAGGGCTGCTGGCAAGCCAAAAACAAACTGTATGCAAAAGGTGTGCTCCTTTGCCAACTAATTAGGTTTAAATTACCGAGTCAGGGAGTTTTCAAATAAGTTAAAATTGTAGTGCAAATTGAGTTTCAATTAGCAAATTAAATAGAAGCCCAGCCTCGCTGTTGAATAGCGGCGAGGCAGCGTGCGGCAGGTGACCTTTTGTCTTGGATAACGTTACTGGTTGGGGGGTGTTTTTAAACAGTTTGCTTTTCCCCTCTCAATGTTTGGTTTGGGGCAGCTCTCCTCCAGGGCTAGGCTGGCTCAGGCTCACGCGGCTGCCATCTGGCACTCCCCGCTCAGCTGCACGGCGCTCCCCTTCCGCGTTGGTACACATCGCCCGCACTGAATGATATGTTTGACCAAAGCCCCTGTGACGGGGCTGTTCCTGGTGGGATCCAACTGTGAGTGTCAGATCAGGACAGATTGCTTTCAAAGGGGCAACTACAGCCCAAAGCTGGGGGTTTTCCACACTAAGGTAAACCAAACCAGCCAAACAGAAAAGACTTTGGTTTCATCCCACTGGCTAACCACAAGTCACACAAGCAATTCCCTTAGACACTCCAGGTTCCCAGTATCACCACCAGCAGCCACCTGTCCTGGGGATCAATGGTTATGAAAACCAATACCCCAAATAAAGAAAACGGTTCTCCCCAATTCCAAAGAATCAGGCCCCAGACCCAGGTCAATATACCAATCAGATCTTCCCACAAATCACGCTGATGCCAATCCTTTAGAATCTAAAATCTAAAGGTTTATTGTACAAGGAAAAAGGTATAGGTGAGGGTTAGGAAAGGTTAAAAGAAATCAATTACATGCAGTGATGGCAAGTCTCTTGGGTCAGTCTTGCAGCTGTAGAATAAACTGCAGGCTCAGATAAAAGTCTTTAGAAAGCATCCCCTCCAGGGATGGGTCAGCACCTTTGGCCAGAGTTCACCTGTGTAGCAAAGTCCATTCAGAGCTGGAAGCAAGGCAGGCTGCAGGCTGAAGGTAGAGGACCAAATGGAGGACGTTCTTCCAGGCTTTATAGACTTCCTCCTGTGGGCGAAGCCCCTCCTCCTCCTTATGCAGAGTCCAGTTGCAAAATGGAGGTCCATAGCCACATGGTCCAATCACCCGACTCTCCACGATTCAGTTTTTGCCCAGGCATGTCCCATTCCTGGCGAAGCTCCTCGGGTGTGGACAAAGTTCATTGTGCAGTTGATGGCCCTTTAATGGGCCATCAGGCACGCCATTCAAATTAACAACAGCTTGTCTGAAATTTCACCCAGAAGCCAAGCATAAGTTTGAAGTACAGGCACCATATATTCAGTGTTCATAACTTTAGTTTAAAAAAAGATACACACACATTATGGCATAGTCATAATTAGCCCTCCATAACCTGGTCATAGACACCTGTTATGACCCCTTTCACATAAGATTTGGTGTCCCCATAGGATCTTGGTTGCTCCAATGATCTATATGATCCCAAATAATTCCTGTAACGTGACAGCCCCAAGTCTTCAGCATGGGCTTCACGTGGGTGTCAAGGAGGACTCCAGAACTGGGGGCCCCCTGAGCCCAATCTGTCCCTTCCTGAAGTCAGTGGTCAAATGCCTGCTGATGTCAGTGGAGAACCAAGTTATTGTATCTCTGGCAAAGTTCTGAATCCAAGTGGATTCCTCATGCCGCCTTTATTTTCTTCCTGTTCTCCACTCCCTGAACACATGCCATGGCAAGGCTGTGGAGAAGAGAGCACAGGTGGGACTGATGAACCATCTCTTGCTTTTCATGGATAAAGGGCAAACTCTTGAACTTCCCCACAGTGCCCAGTGTAGTTGCTTGCCAGACACTACTCTATGGGCTGGGAGTTTTCGCATGGATGGGCAGTTATCCCTCAGCCAGTAGGGCCCGGCACCAGAGCAACATGGGGTTCTAGTCTCCCCGAAGTCCGATTCAATATTTATACGCTGCCACTAAAAGAAACGGGGAGTCTTTGTGGTCTCTAATACCGGCTGTATGCGGCTGACACAGAGTTCTCTCTCTCTCTCCTCGGCGTTATGGGGCCGAGAGCAGCACAAGGGCAAGGAAATGTGGGCTGAAGTTAAGCTCTAGCAGGATGGAGATTAGGCAGGAGGAAACAAATGAAAATGCCTTCTGCCGCAAAGCACCGACCAACGCCGCATGTCTGCAAATTGCAATAGCGAGGCGCTTCCTGGCTTTTCACTGCCACCGGAGCCTCATGAAGTTGTGTCCCCAAGAAGTGCATGTTGTCACTTGCAGCTGGCTAGCCCCATCGTTGCTGCTGCTGGTCTGTTCTCAATCATGCATCCTTCATTACCTTCCACCTGGGTGATTGCCATACCACTTACTTAGGCTTGAAAGCATCGGGCCTGAAGACGCTGCAAACAGATGCAGAAAGCAGCAGCACGTCTCAACCACACGGATCACTGAGAGCACCTCATTCCCAGGCTTGGCTTAGAATCATAGAATATCAGGGGTGGAAGGGATCTCAGGAGGTCATCTAGTCCAACCCCCTGCTCAAAGCAGGACCAATCCCAACTAAATCATCCCAGCCAGGGCTTTATCAAGCCTGACCTTAAAAACCTCTAAGGAAGGTGATTCTACCACCTCCCTCGGTAACCCATTCCAGTGCTTCACCACCCTCCTAGTGAAAAAGTTTTTCCTAATATCCAACCTAAACCTTCCCAACTGCAACGTGAGACCATTACTCCCTGTTCTGTCATCTGCTACCACTGAGAACAGTCTAGATCCATCCTCTTTAGAACCCCCTTTCAGGTAGTTGAAAGCAGCTATCAAATCTCCCCTCAGTCTTCCCTTCCTCACTGCTAAACAATCCCAGTTCTCTCAGCCTCTCCTCATAAGTCATGCGCTCCAGGCCCCTAATCATTTTTGTTGCCCTTCTCTGGACTCTTTCTAATTTTTCCACATCCTTCTTGTAGTGTGGGCCCCAAAATTGGACACAGTACTCCAGATGAGGCCTCACCAAAGTCGAATAGAGGGGAACAATCACATCCCTTGATCTGCTGGCAATGCCCCTACTTATACAGCCCAAAATGCCATTAGCCTTCTTGGCAACAAGGGCACACTGTTGACTCATATCCAGCTTCTCATCCACTGTAATCCCTAGGTCCTTTTCTGCAGAACTGCTGCCTAGCCATTCGGTCCCTAGTCTGTAGCAGTGCATGGGATTCTTCCGTCCTAAGTGCAGGACTCTGCACTTGTCCTTGTTGAACCTCATCAAATTTCTTTTGGCCCAGTCCTCTAATTTGTCTAGGTCCCTCTGTATCCTATCCCTACCCTCCAGTGTATCTACCACTCCTCCCAGTTAAGTGTCATCTGCAAACTTGCTGAGGGTGCAGTCCACACCATCCTTCAGATCATTGATAAAGCTATTGAATAAAACCGGCCCCAGGACCGACCCTTGGGGCACTCCGCTCGATACCATCTGCCAAATAGACTTGGAGCCATTGATCACTACCCGTTAAGCCCAATGATCCAGCCAGCTTTCTATCCACCTTATGGTCCATTCATCCAGCCCATACTTCTTTAACTTGCTGGCAAGAATATTGTAGGAGACCGTATCAAAAGCTTTGCTAAAGTCAAGGAACAACACATCTACTGCTTTCCTCTCATTCACAGAGCCAGTTATCTCATCGTAGACGGCAATTAGGTTAGTCAGGCATGATTTGCCCTTGGTGAATCCATGCTGACTGTTCCTGATCACTTTCCTCTCCTCTAAGTGTTTGAGGATTGATTTCTTGAGAACCTGCTCCATGATTTTTCCAGGCACTGAGGTGAGGCTGACTGGCCTGTAGTTCCCTGGATCCTCCTATTTCTCTTTTTTAAAGATGGGCTCTACAATAGCCTTTTTCCAGTCATCCGGGACCTCCTCCGATCGCCATGAGTTTTCAAAGATAATGGCCAATGGCTCTGCAATTACATCCGCCAACTCCCTTAGCACCCTCGGATGCAGCACATCCGGCCCCATGGACTTGTGCTCGTCCAGCTTTTCTAAATAGTCCTGAATCACTTCCTTTTCCACAGATGGCTGGTCACCTCCTCCCCACGCTGTGCTGCCCAGTGCAGTAGTCAAGGCTTCCTCTGCTCTGGCCCCTAGAGAACAGTGTATTGAGTTTCAGATCCTGAGCTGGGATTTTCCAAGCCAACTAGGGGATTTAAGGAGAGAGCTTCAAAGGTGCACATGGGAATTAAGTGCCCAACTCTCATTGACTTGCAATAGGAATTGGGCACCTAAATGCCCTTTTTGCCTTTGAAAGTCCCTTTGAGTCACAAAACTCCTATCACAGTTATTGGGAGGTGTGTGGCAAAATCCCCTAATTGGATTTGAAAATCTCAATCTAATCCTTAATTGTGAGGCACAGAGGGGAGGCCTACGTGCAACAAGTGCCCCATGGCAGCGAGTCTCAGAGCCTTGCTCCACAGACCCAGGCTTGCGGGGCTTGTGCTATGAGGCTAAAAATAGCTCTGAAGACTGGCAAGCGGGGGGGGGGGGAGGGGGTAAGGGGGGGGGATCCTAAGAGCCTGGGTTCCAGCCCGAGAGATGTGAGAGAAATGTGGGACTGAAAACAGCTTTGCTTTGGTAACACATTCGGGCCCCAATTCAGGATTATAGCATCAGAGAGACAGTGTGGTCTAGTGGTTAGAACACCCCACCGGGATTCAGCTGGCTCTTATTCCTCCTTCGGCTACTACCTTTCTGCATGACCTTGGGTGAGTCATTTCGCCTGCCTGTGCCTCAGTTTCTCCTCTGCCTGTCTTATTTAGATCAGAAGTTCTTCAGGGGAAGGACTGTCTCCCGCTCTGCGCCTAGCAGAATGGCACCCGGGTCTCAATTAGAGGCTCTGGGTACTGCTCTAATCATGTTCGGAAACACATCTCAGCATATATCTTGTTCTTTCCTGGATGGCCGGGCATTAAATGAGACTCTGAGAGAAACTCATTTCCTGTTCAAGCTCTTTCTGATTTTCAGAGCTATGTGCAACTTACATTTCCTCCAGGTCCTCTGCAGTCACTATCGGAGTCCTGCCATCTGTTCATTATTCCATTTTCTGGTAGTGAAAGAGTGAATAGCAATCAGCATTCCCGTTAAAAAGTTTTAGGAGATAATTACAATGATGGGAAGTGTACTACAGTCATTATATCAGTCATGCTGGGTTTGTTGTGATACCACTAATCACATTGAATTTTCTGGTATTCATGTAAATTACATATACAATCCAACAGACATTCGATATTAATATATGATTATGTTAATAGACACTTAAAATGTCACTCAAAGAAAAAAGAGTCCAATGAGCTATGGAAAAGTATCCGAAGCCAAGAGGAACCAAATAAAAAAGATTTGTAGACCAGGATTTTTTTCAAATACTTTTTTTCATGTTTGGGGGAATGAAATTCCATCTCACATTCTCTCTCCCCCTTCCACTTCCCATGTATGTTACAGCTGAACAATGCCAAAATATGTGGGGTTGGGGAGGGCAATACATCCTCTAAACATCTAACGAGGGACA
Source organism: Sternotherus odoratus (assembly GCA_032164245.1). Classification (NCBI taxonomy): domain Eukaryota; kingdom Metazoa; phylum Chordata; order Testudines; family Kinosternidae; genus Sternotherus; species Sternotherus odoratus. The sequence goes on along the minus strand of JAVMKO010000011.1, from coordinate 12,685,993 downwards.
CAAATTTCCCCCAAAAGCTCAGCTGTTGTGCAAGGCAGGAATGGGGATTGAGGTGTGGGCAGGAGGAAGAGAGCGGGACGTCTGGCAAGGCCGGAGCTACACAGATCGTCTGGTCCATACCTCCCCCACATGGAGGAGGCGGCACGAGAGTAACAGTAACGGTTGGAGCAATGGCTGTGAAAGCTCGGTTGCCATGTCACATCCTTTGCTCTTTGGCCTGTGGAGTTCCTTAGCTGGCAGCCAAGTTGCTTGGCTGAGACGTTGAAGGCGGTGACTTTGACAGACACGCCCAGTTCCTCTGGACGATTTGTCTAAACGTGGAGGCTGTCGTGGTGTAGTCACGTTTGTCTAAAAGCCAAAGGAGTGAGGTGGCTTCATGGGCACTTTAAAGTCTGCCTGTTCTAGGTAATGATAATGGCTAACTCAGCACACCTGGACGTGACCAGAACTCTTGAGTGCATTTCAAATCACTGGCGAATCTCTCCATGGCTGCAGTTTCAGGAATTCTCTCTTAAGATGGAGGGATGTGTGTACGTATCTCCCCGTTTGGAGTCAACCCAAATGATTTCCCAATACCCTTGAATGGATATGATCTCCGTCCTGTATCCTAGGGTGTGTCGCCACGGCAATCACAGGGGGTGATTACAGCTTGGGTAGCCTGACCCTAGCTAGCTCGGGTAACAGAGCAGTGAAGCAGGGTCTCCAGGGAGCCTGCACGGCCTTTTACAGCCCGTGCTCCCATAGCTTCTCTGCTCTGGTATCTGAGCTAGATTAAAGCTAGCATGGGTATGGCTTCATGAGTCACAGCTGGTGATTGCAATGTAGACAGACCCTTAGTCAGCCTTTGAATCCTCAGCTAAAAAAATTATGATTTCATCAAACTCCCTGAAACTCTTCTGCTGTGAAGGATGTCTGGTTTTTTCAATGTTCCTGGTGTTTTGATAAGCTTTTTAGAGTGGAAAACTTGGGAGGAGGACCAGGGGGAAGAACTAATTATCACTATTATCATCAGTCTGCCTTTATTGTCCATTCTCTTATTAACCTGGTTTGTCTCACTCTGCTCCCCTCATCTGTCCCCAACTTCTCCTTTGTCTCTTCGCATAGTCTTGCCACATTTGGTTCAAGCGCCTTCTCCTCTGAATTTTCTGTCATCCATATACCCTTGTATACCGTATTTTTCGCCCTATAAGACGCACTTTTTCTTCCCCAAAACGGGGGGGGGAAAGTTGGTGCGTCTTATAGGGCGAATGCAAAAAAAAAAAAACAAAACAAAAAAAAAGCGCCTTGCTCTCCCGTCCCCGCCGGGCGGGCGGGCTGCCGAGGTTCCCCCTCCCCGCCGCGGGCGGGCTGGGCTGCCGGGAGCATCCCGGTTCCCCCCTCCCCGCCGCGGGCGGGCTGCCGGGGTTCCCCCCTCCCCGCCGGACCAAAAAAAAAAAAGCGCCTCGCTCTCCCGTCCCCGCCGCGCGGGCGGGCTGCCGGGAGCGTCCCGGTTCCCCCCTCCCCGCCGCGGGTGCGCTCCCGGCAGCCCGCCCGCGGCGGGGAGGGGGGAACCGGGACGCTCCCGGCAGCCCGCCCGCGCAGCGGGGACGGGAGAGCGAGGCGCTTTTTTTTTTTTTTGTCCGGCGGGGAGGGGGGAACCCCGGCAGCCCGCCCGCGGCGGGGAGGGGGGAACCGGGACGCTCCCGGCAGCCCGCCCGCGCGGCGGGGACGGGAGAGCGAGGTGCTTTTTTTTTTTTTCTTTTTTTCTCCGGATTTTTAATTAAAAAATGAGGGGGCGTCTTATAGGCCGGAGCGTCCTATAAGACGAAAAATACGGTATTTGGGGTTAGTCCTGATTCCGCCATCGGCGGCCAGCGATTAGTGTAGCTGCACCAGTGTTGCCTCCCAGAGCAGATGAGGAATATTATGATTTGCATTAGCTGAATTTACCCCAGTTTCAAGCAGGATTTAACTCAACAGGTGCAAATAGAGGCTTTGCCCCACTGCACCTGGGGTTCGCACTGGTACTGCGATACCACTTACTTCTCATTGAGGGTTGCACCCAGGCATAGGGAAGGCCTATATCTTTCCACCTCCTCTTGTCTCCATCTCTTCAGATCTCAGGTGCAGACATATTTTCCCCCAAGTTGTCTATGCCTCATAATTTCTCTTGCTCCGTGCAATTATTTGTTGTTTAATTAAAATATAGATAAGAAACAACTGTACCAAAATACAGTTGTGCTATATTTTTGCCTGTTCTCAGACTCACCATCTGCATAATTATCAAGGCCCCAAAAAATACTTGCAGGTGACCCTGGATTTGATGTTCTGTCTCTAAGAAACTTGCCTGCCTTGGTACCATGCTTTCAGGGGTCAGGTTCCCATTGGCCAGACTTGGGATGGAGCGTCCCCTCCTACAGTGTTTCCACAAACAATCCACTTCTGGCTACCGCTTTTATTACTTTACAGCACAGTTTTTCCTCAAATTTTATGGCATTTCATTAAATCCGCCAGAAGGTGATACGGCCTCCTTTCCCGAAGTGAAATAAATTCAAGCTTTATCGCTTTTGGAAATGCTGGAGCAGCTGTCAGGACATTTGATGGATTTCCTCAATTACAGGACTTGTGGAGCGTTTTATACTTACATTCACACTGAAATCTAATATACTGGAACAGACATTTGGTCCCTCCCTTTCTTTCCCTTATTTCTTTGCCTCTCCTTTCCTTTATAGTGATCAACTTGTTTTTTTCCCTTAATACCTCTTTTACTGTAACCCTTTTTCTCTTTCCTGATAGTGATCTAGAGTTTTATTTACATTTCCCCCCCTATAATTTTGGGATTCAGTGTTTGGGGAAAAAAGGAATACTCAGAATAAAATACAAAAATGGAAACAATCTTACTATTCCTCTTGGCCTTGAATTCTAGCACGTGTCAGAGTTAGCACCGGCCATCTTTATTAACGCAGGCCTAGATGTACAAAGGTTAGTGATTCTGAGTGGCTCAGTTTTTGAGAGTCTAATTTTACCCACTGTTCAGAGGCCAGAATTTCAGAACGAGACAGGTAGTCATGCTCTGAATATCTGGCCCCTTTAAAGGTGTTTGTGGTTAGGAACCCCAAATCACTAGTTACTTGTGAAGACCTTGACCACAGTATATAGCATATGCTAAGGTGATAGAGAGTTCAAACTGTGTTACCCTTCACACTGATGATGCAATTTCTATGAGTTACTGTTATTTATATTACATAGAACTTGCGGGCCTCAAATGAGATCAGGGCACCACTGTGCGAGGCATTGCACAAACACATAGTTGGAGCTGCTTAGAAGTTTGTATTTTTTATCCTGTGGAAAACGTTGGCTTTTTCTTTGAAAGCCAAAAACGTGCATTTTTGGCCAAAAACTGGAAGCTTTTCAGTTGTTAGCATCTCAACAAAATATCTGAAATGTTTGAGCAACCCAGATGCTTTCAGTGAACATTTTCATTTAGCTGAAAACCCAAATTTTGCTGACATTTTTTGGACCAGCACTACATCATTAATGACAGTCCCTGCCTGAAAGAGCTTACAGCTTAAACAGACATGAGAAGTGCTATCAACCCCACTTTAAAGAGAGGGGGAAACTGAAGCACAAACTGATTAAGAGACCTGCCCAAGGTCACCTGGGTAGTCTGTGGCAGAAGTGGGAACCCACCCCAGATTTTCTGATTCTGAGGCTGCTGCCTTTAACCACAGGAATATCCATGCCCTCCTATTAGCAGCCTTTAGTTTATAGGACATCATGAGATTTATTAAAATAGAAAGATTAACAGAAAGCATTGCATCTCTGGTGTAAACAAACATTGAGAATATTGATTGCTCCAAATGGCCTCAGCGTTATCCAGACAAGAAAAGCTTATTAAGAGCTAGCAAATATCTAGCTGAGTTCATTGAAGTGTAAGCATTGCCACTGAGTGCCAAATAAACTAATAATCCATGGACGAAGTAGAGGTGGTAAGTAACTAGACCTGGCACAAATGGATTGATCCTGTCTGAAGGCCGGGTTGTGGCCTGTCTTTGAATGGTTGTGTGGAAGAGGTAGGAGGGGCTTGGAGCCTCTTTCATTATGCCTGGACAAGACACAACTGCAGTCCCTGTGCTCACCCCATGTGCGAAGCCTGCTGCTGCACACCACCACAGCATGGCACCCAGCCACGCTCCCTGTCTCCGAGGAATAGCCCCTGTCCCGGGGCCAGGAGGGAGTCAGTGCAGAATGAGCATTAGAATCCCCCTGGTAGAGTGCTGAATCCACTGGCAAGCTGACTGCTTTACACCTCCAGAATGGCACAAAGCTACTACAAAGGCCCTAAGAGCTGGGCTCTAAATCTTCATGGGTAGACTTTGCTACAAAATATTTTGGTTCCCTGTCATTGTAGAGGCTTTCTGTCTATATTTATGTCCCCCCACGCTGCCCCGTAAACTCGGTACTGGTCATTGTACGAAATGGTTCTATTTATTTGTTGTTTTCAGATTTCCGACTTGGAATTCAATAGTCCGTCCCATCAATGTTTTCTGGTGGGGCGGTGGAGGGCAATCGCATCATTTTCCGATTACGTTGGCTGTATTACTGCAGAGACTAACATTTTGGCCATCCGCGTGCCTCCCGAACTGTGTTATTTCTTTTGAAATAAATCCCATGATCTCTATTTCCTGCCCCATTCTAATTTACCTAGTTATTGATTTCATGACTCTCCTATGTGCACAGAACGGGAACATTTCAAAGGCAGGAATTCATCTCCATACATACTGTCACTCCATCATTGCAAGACAGTGAAGGAGACAGTCGGCAGTAGTTTAAAATCTTTTTTTAAGAGATCCCGGTGATAGATGAACATTCATTTCAGAGCGCTCCCAAGGGAGCCGTTCTAGTCCAAGTTGCTCCAGGGATCATTTTCAAAGAGGTCTATATGAAACCATTTCTCAGATGCTTCCTCGTGCTGTCATGTCCCCGACAGGCTGCAGCAACTCACACGAGGTAATGAAAATGTTCCTGTATTTAGAGGAGCATTTCTCTGTGGGGCAGCCTTTGGCAGGAATACCCCACAGATGAAGAATATATTTTAACACTTCTAAATTGTCTTGGCATCCCAATAAAAAATATTGGGATGCCAAATTGCGCTTTCCCTTCTTTCTCTTGACTTTAATCGGAGATGGAGCGGCAGTATGTTTTATGGCTCCCCAGCCCCACTCTATTGGCCAGCACAAGCACTGGAAAGAGTAGTTCTCGGAAGACATGTTACCACATTATTCCTGCAAGCTCCGACTCTGCAGGTTTTGCGCGTTCAAGGAAGCTCTCTTTGGAAGATTACCAGCACACCAAAGCACGGGCTTTTTGAAGAGAGTTTCTGTTGCTTTGCCAGATCTAAAACTGGTCCGTTTTTCCTTTTGTCTGAGTTAGCTCCCTGTACGGAACATGAGGAAGAACCAAGAACCGGACGTCAGAAAAGTTGCTATTTTTAGACAGAGTCACATCATATTTGGTGACCGGTTTAAGATTAGCAGCTGTGTTAGGCTGTATCCGTAAATAAAACGAGGAAGACTTTGTAGCACCTTAGAGACTAACCAGTTTTTATTTCAGCATAAGCTTTCATGGGCTATCGCTCACTTCATCGGATGCATAGAATGGAACAGAAGTAAGATGCATTTATACACACACAAAGAAAGAAAGAAAAAAAACTGTACATTAGCATACCAATTCTAAGAGGCTGTTAAATTTAGATGGGCCATTATCAGCAGGAGAAAAAAATACCTTTTGAAATAGATATCTGTCAGGCAGGAGATAACACCTATTGAAGGTAAATTAACAATGGAAATGCAATCAATTAGTGTAATGAGGGAACCATTCGCAAGTTCTGTTAAGCCCTTGGTTTATTGTATCCAATTTAAAAATTAATTCCAGTTCCTCAGTTTCTCGTTGGAGTCTGTTTTGAAAGTTTTTCTGTTTCAAAACTGACACCATCAAGTCTTTAATGGAATGGCCAGGAAGATTGAAGTGTTCTCCTACTGGTTTTTGAATGTTATGATTCCTGATGTCAGATTTGTGTCCATTTATTCTTTTGCGTAGAGACTGGCTGGTTTGGCCAATGTACATAGCAGAGGGGCATTGCTGGCACATGATGGCATATATCCCATTGGTCGATGTGCAGGTGAATGAGTCTCTGATGGTGTGGCTGATGTGATTAGGTCCTGTGATGGTGTCAGTTGAATGGATATGAGGACAGAGTTGGCATTGGGCTTTGTTACAAGGATAGGTACCTGGGTTAGTGTTTTTGTTATGTGGTGTGTGGTTGCTGGTGAGTATTTGTTTCAGGTTGGGGGGCTGTCTGTAAGTGAGGACTGGTTTGTCTCCCAAGATTTGTGAGAGTGTGGGATCATCTTTCAGGATAGGTTGTAAGTCTTTGATGATGCGTTGGAGAGGCTTAAGTTGGGGGCTGAAGGTGACAGCTAATGGTCTTCTGTTTTTGTCTTTGTTGGGTCTGTCCTGTAATAGGTGGCTTCTGGGTACTCTTCTTGCTCTGTCAATCTGTTTTTTCACTTCCCCAGGTGGGTATTGTAGTTTTTCTTTCTTTCTGTGGGTATAAATGCATTTTACTTCTGTGTGTTCCATTCTATACATCTGATGAAGTGAGCTATAGCCCATGAAAGCTTATGCTGAAATAAACTGGTTAGTCTCTAAGGTGCTACAAAGTCTTCCTCATTTTATTTATCATACTTGGTATTGCCACAAAATCCTGGCAGATCAGCTGGTATTGTGGCCAGCTGGTATCCTGACCACAAGATGGGTGGCACCCTTAGCAGTTGTCGGAAGAAATTCCCCTGCGTGTAATTTTGTGTCTCCAACATAGTCTCTTTCCAATGCACAACTTCATCCTCCATCAGAACATTTTGAAGAGGGGCAGTTTACTCTACAGATCTGAGTAGCGGCTACATCTAAGGCCACTGGAACTGACCCCTGACTTATTTAACCTTTGTATTCATGGTACAATGATTGGCTTGCTTGACTGGCAACACCTATCCTTAGTTTTAGCAACCTGTGACGACTTTGAACAGTTTGGATCTGGATCCAAGCCTTCATTGTGAAGAATTCCGGGTATTTCATGAAAACTCACCCACCGTTCCTTGGAGAGTGCCAATGGAAGCTAGTTCCAAAACACAGCAATAGCACATTGGCAGTTCCTGCTGTATAAGAGTGGAACCAGGCCAGCATTTAAACCACATCAGCGTGAGAGCCCTCTGCCATTCATCCACAGAGCAATACTGGATGTTGCAATAGAGGGAAAATAATCTTACCCCGGCCAAAGAACGGTAATAATTGCTCACATTTGTATAGCCCAGTTAATTTCAAAGTGCTTTACAAACCAATATACAAATTATGCAGGGGTCATTTCCTTCACTGCTGAAATACAGTCACGGGTAGGGTGAAATGTGGCTACCGTTTACCAAACACAGCAACACCGTACAGTAGTTTAGTGGAAAGGAAACCTTCTGCAAGTGAAACTAGCTAGGCTGAATGCAATAGCTCAAGTTGGATTGTGTCCAAGACACCAGGGTTAACCCCTTCAACTCATGGGATCTTAAAAGACACAAGTGGTCAGGACCTTGATTTTACATCTCATCTGAAAAACAACACTTCTGGCGACCAGGACTCTTCATACCATGCTGGGTGTTGATTTATTACGGATTCAGTCTAGAGTAGCTGATACCTCACTGGACTGGGACTCCGGAGACCTAGATTCTATTCCTGGCTCTGCCACTAGCCTGCTGGGCGACCTTGGGCAAGTCATGTCCCCTCTTTGTGCCTCAGTTTCTTCATCTCGCAAATGGGGATAATTATACTGACATCCTTCATGATGTGCTTTAACATCTATGGGTGATGAGACAGCTGGAGTCTTCGGGCTTTGCAGTCTAAAACCTCAGTCCCCGTTGTGAGCATGCAACTGTAATTATTATTATTAATAATAATAATAATAATAACATCCTCACTTACTGAATCATCAGCCATATTTGGTGGATCAAGGCGGTCCTTGGAAGTCTCCATGCCAAGTACCTTTTAACCCTGGTGTCCTGGCCATACTCCAACTTGGCAAAGTAGCCAGCGCAGGGACGAAGACCTGACCCATTCATTCTAAACCCTCATTTTCCCCAGTGCAAAAGCTTGATGTTGAAACAGAAAGGGAGTCCTGGTATTGTCACCTACTGCTTTAAATGCTTGCTGATGAATTGTGGATTAACATACAATTCGAAAGCAATTCCATTCAGGTGTAGTGTCTTTGCAGAGGCAGCAGGCAAACCTGAAGAGCTCTTCACTGAGCGGTGATCTGGTTAGCCCCGAGGTGTCCTCCTTTCCAGGATAGAAAGGCTCAATGTGAACAGTTTGTCCAAGAACTGGTAGCTCTGGAATGGACTTGGGGTGCATGTGAGTGAACCAAAGATGTTTCCTTCCCATCCGATTTTTATTGAGAATCCTGTATAATATGATGGGGTGCAGGGGGAAGGCGTAAAATTCTGCCTTGAGTTACACTCAAGCTCTGGTCTAAATAGCAGCAGAATCTGCCATTGTACGCAGAATATTAAGCATCATTGTGGGAGATAATCCCAATCCTGCTCCCACTGAAGTTAATAGGAGTTTTGCTATTGACAGCAGTGGAAACAGTCTCCGTGGCAGGAGAATTATTAAGGCACAGAACAAAGAAAATAGTAATCTATTATGCATTCCTTTCCCATCGATATTACAAGCCTTTCAGTTCAAAGTACAGTTGAAATTCAGTTGCCAGAATGGTGGGAGATTATGAGACTTTCGTTTAATGTGACCTCATGAAAAGCATCAGGGCTGCTCCTTGAACTGCTAGGGCTCGTCTCTGCCACAATTCCAACACCGATTAAAACGTGTCCTTAAATAGTTATATTAAGGAGAAGGGAAATTCAGACTGTAAGGACGAGCATAGGTATAAATAAACGTGTAGGGCCTGATTCTGAGGTGTTAAGGCAACGCTCCCACTGGGCCCGATCCACCCCAGGTAGTCACGTATGCCTGTGCAAAGTGGGTGTGAAATGCAGGCATCTGGGAAAGGTGGCCTATGCTAACCACCTTGAACAGGTGAAAACAACTACCCAAGGTACCTGGCAGTGCGGACCAGGCCCAGCGAAAGTTATTACACAGTTCTTCCTCCAGCAAACCTCCCCGTGATGAGTGTTGTGTTGGTGGAGGAACGATAGGATTGTCCTATGGCAGGGGTGGGGAACCTTTTTTCTGCCAAGGGACATTTGGAAATTTATAATGTCATTCGCGGGCCGCTCCCCCCCCCCCCCCACCCCACGAGGAAGCCCAGGCTGGCAACGGGAGCTGAGACCCCAGCTGGCAAGGGGCCAGCGGGGGAAACCCCAAAGCAGTGGCAGGTGGAGTACTTAGCCCTGCACTGCTTTGGGGTTTCCCCCGCTGGCCCCTTGCCAGCCGTGGGTCCTGCCGCCTGCCCCAGTCAGCTCCTGCTATCAGCCTGGGTGTAGGGGGTGATCGTCCTTTACCCCCCGCCCAGCCTCCCCCCATCTAACCATCTTTCCTCCCCCACCCCTGCCTGGCCCGGCCTACCCCACCGAACCTAACCTCCTCCCCCCTCCCACTCCCAACCCAGCCTCCTGCCCCCCATGCCTGACCCGCCCAGCCCAGCCTCCCCCCCACCAAACCTCCTTCCCTCCCGCACCCACGCCTCGCCCACCCCATCCAGACTAGTCTCCTGCTCCTCTCCCCGCCCGCCCAGCCTGGCCTCCGCCCCCCCCCTTGCCTGCCCCCCAGCCCAGCCCCCCCCCCCGCACCCCGTTGACTGTCGGCTCCCCGTGGCTCCTCCTTTCGCCGCCCAGCTAATGGTGGCCGCGTGGCACCGGCTGCTCCCCCAGGCGCTTCCCGGCCCCTTCGCCGAGCGCGGAGCCGGGAATCGCCTGGGGGAGCCGCCGGCCAGGGACGCGCGCAGGCTGGACGGAATGATTTGGCGGGCCGTATAAGGCCCGTGGGCCAGAGGTTCCCCACCCCTGTCCTATGGGGACCAGTCATTTGAGATGTGGAGTGTATCTTCACCTTGGTTCAGCAAACCATTTATACGGGGGTTTAACGCCATCCCTATCTAGCAAAGAATGAAGTGACTTAGCAGATGCCTAAACTAAGCACGCGCTCAAGTCCTTTGCTGAACAGAGATCGGCTGCTGAATCAGGACCCTTTGGATGCACCAAACATCCCCAGCACTGAGTAGACTGGGAAATATCAAGGCTCAGCATGTAAATCTTCTTAGTAAATTTCAAAACCAAGGTGTGATCCCAGATTGATTCAAATTCAGGCAATTAAAGAGAAGGGGGAGACAATTCCAAGGGGGAAGGGAAAAAAGGAACCACCACAAAGCAGAATAATCACCAGTAAAGGCTATCAAATTTACATTCAAAAAGATTGAAAAGTTCATTTACATTTTTTAAAAAAAACAAACAGGCCTCATCTAAAGTAGATAACGTGTCCCACTGAGGAAAAATCTCTTTGTACATAAAAAAGAAGCAAAGGTGATTATATTTAACAAAACAAATCTTCTCTATTGCTTTAATCACCTCCGTTTATTTGGAAACTGTTACACTGAGGAGAGGAAAAAATTCTTGTAAGAACTGCCTCATTTCCAGATCTCGTCTGAAAGTGACTTGGGTTTCTAACCATCCATCCCCAGAGCTGGTGATTGCTCTGGAATATAAATGTTTGCTTAAGACAATTCTGTACTTAATACATATATTCATTAGTCAGGCTTCAGATACTATGAACACACAACTTGATGGTAAGATTTTTTTAAAAGTATAGATGGTCAGCTACTTAATACCCCAGAGTGGGCCTTGTGTCTGATTCTGCTCTCTCTTACACCATGTAAATCAGGAGTAAATCCCTTTGTAGCCATTGGTATTATGCTTGGGTAAGTGAGGGCTGAGTCAAGCCCACATCTCATGGTGCAATTGTTAGTGTGGTTAATAGTTAACTCCTGCTCTGTTTTATGAGTGATAGAATGGGTAAGAAGAATGGAAACAAGCCTGCAAATGAAGAGTCAGAACCTAGTGTTACATTTATGAGGCGGCGAAGTGAGAAGGGCAAGGCCAAAAAGCTTTTGATATATGCCAACAACAGCTTGGCCAGAGATAGCCGGTTCACTGCACATTCTAGTACTGTACTGGGACACCTGCGTGAGTTGGGTGGCTTGATTTCAAACTTTTTACTGATGATGAGGGACAAAGTTTCATTAAAGATGCCATTAATGAAAGCTGCCTTGCATTTTTCCCACCCATAAATCTTGGATAACGTAATTATCAAGGCACTTACCTGGGGACTGTTCAGCAAAGCGTCGTCAACATGAACACATATGGAATAATATGAAGTATCAATATCTATATATATAAAAGTCAAGTGGTGTATGTATGTATGTATGTATGTATGTATGTACGTATGACAGCGAACTCCTCCCGCACCGTTTGAGCCAGAGACTTGAAATTTGGTACAGTGAGGGGTATTAGGGTCTAGATGCTGGTAAGGGTTGAAAAATTTTCGGATCTCACCTCTGACGCCCCCCAGGGGTGAAAGTCTTTCAGGGCCAATCACATCGGCTGGGCGGTTAGGTGGTGATGATGTCATAATACCCCCCTCCAACAGACACCTCACTCGCTCAGCTCACCCCTCCCTCCTCCAACGGAACCCCGGAGATCCCTCAGTTCTCTGCCCCTCCCCACTCCCAACGGAACCCTGGAGATCACTCAGCTCACTGCCCCTCCCTCCTCCAACGGAACCCCGGAGATCACTCAGCTCACTGCCCCTCCCTCCTCCAACGGAACCCCGGAGATCACTCAGCTCACTGCCCCTCCCCCCTCCCAACGGAACCCCGGAGATCCCTCAGTTCTCTGCCCCTCCCACCTCCCAACGGAACCCCGGACTCCATAAGCTCTGTGCCCCCCCCCCCACCTGCGAAGGTCCCCGGAATCCCTCGGCTCTGGGCACCCTCCCCACCTGCGACGGATCTGAGTTGGGTTTGGTGGGATGGTAAGTGAGGTGGGGGTGTTGGGTTCAGTCGGGGGGTTCGGTGGGGGTGTCGGGTTTGCTTGGGGGGGTCAGGTGGGGGTGTCGGGTTTGGTCGGGGGGTAAGTGAGCCGGGGGGTGTTGGGGTTGGTCAGGGGGGGTGGGAAGGTGTCGGGGTGGGTGAGGGGTGAGGTGTGGGTGTTGGGGTTGGTCAGGGGGTGTCAGCTGTCTGCCCCCTCCCCACCTCCGACTGACCCGAGCAACGCCGGGCACTTATGCTAGTTGGTAATATTAATAATAGTTAATCACACTCTGATATGTTATACAATATCTTTCATCCTGAAGGTTCATAAAGCTCTTTACATACAGTAGATAGAGTACTTTGAAATACTGCGGGAACTTATGTCCATGAAAATGAATATGTTGGCACCAGGCTTTATATTCTTGGTTATCTTCATACTGAGTATATTTGATTCCATGATGCAACCGTGTGAGTGTCAAATGGTCACTCTCACATATTTGGCAGAATATCAAGGATCCTTTTCTTACACTGCAATCAACAGCACACCGAACGGTGCTTATTCTATCTCGTGCACAGCAATTGGAGCACAATTAGATCCATGATATTAAACCCTGATGCTTTCTTAGACTGACTGTTGTGGTTTTTAAACAGTACAGTATGGGCCTGCTCCAAAGCCCCTTGAATTCAATGGGAGTCTATCTATTGCCTTGAGTCAATGGGATCAGACCCTAGGAGGGCAAATTAGCTATTTGTGCAAAAAAGGGCTTTCAACTAATGGGTTATGTTGGCAATCGGACAGATCAGCAATATTAGCAGAGTCCATATCAGGACTGCGAATGCCTTCACCATCCCATGTCAGCCCTAAATGCATACTTCATCTTTCATATAAATGCTCTTTCACCAGCCTCTCTGAATTCCTGATTGGCTTGACTGATGCATGCTATCTTGGGCTGACAGCAAGGGAGGGAAAATCTGTTACAGTTATTGGTATACAAATCAGTTTTGGCAAGAAATACATTCATTCCTCTTTCTAAGACTAATTAGTTCCAGATCCCAGAGACTCCAGAAAAGGAGCAGAAATAAGTTTGCGGGGGGGGGGAGGGGGGGAGAGAAGGAGGGCAGAAAGTCTCCTCCTCCTCATTGTAAATCATTGAAATTGAGTTAGATCCTCTCAAATTGAGGCACAAAAAGCCAGTTATAGATCTATTTTGCAACGCTGGCTGACATGGCTTCCATTTGTGACTCTGTGAGTGACATTACTTATTCAGAGTGCTTCTCTAACAATATAAGCCCTTAATAGGAAGACGTGTAAAATTACAGCAAAATGAATGAAACCCAGGAATGTTTGTCTAGGCACCCTCTCGATTTCTCTCTCCTCAATTAGGATTGGGGTGATGTGTCCACTGCCTGTGCCTAGTGAGGGTTCGTTTCTCCTCTGCTGCATGTAAGCAACTCTCATTAACACGAGTGTGCACTGTGTCGTGAATAGACCTCCTACGTTTCTGAGACAAATACTCAGGCCCTTAAACACCTCTACTGAAGCATCTCAGTCTTCCAAGTGCAACACGCTGACGGAAATCACATTTGCTCTGGTGCAATTTGCCTGAAAGCAAACATTACAGGTGACATATGAGGTCTGCAAGGAACCATCTATAAATTACGACATAAAGTTCCTGCTGCTTTCTTTACTCTCCCTTATTGGTGAGTGTCAAATGGCCACTCACATATTTGGCAGAACATCAAGGATCCTGTTCTTGCACTGCAATGTACAGCACAGAACGGTGCTTATTCTGTCTGCGGCACAGCGATCTAACCGACAAGACCAATAGTGTTAAAAGCGGCATTTTACTGGTTTACATCTAAAAGGTAGACAATGCACCGTGAATGCCTCAAGCTGGTCACGTGCTGCGGGGAGCAATCATAATAAGCCTGACCAGATTTCACTGCCAACTGGAAGGGCCAGATGTGGGGAACAGATGTGTTGGGAAGGTGATGCCCTCGGCCATCAGCAGCGGGGAGGATGGATGCTGCTCTCCCAGCTCTTCCAAATCAGCTGGTAACGGTAGAGCTCAGCATTAATGCCAGCTGCTAACATTTCTGCCATCATCCGTGCGCCTGGCCACCAGGAAAAGAAGTCGTCAATAAGATGGGGTGGGAGGGCGGAATTTGAGCCTTGGTATAGTTACAATACATTGCTTTGAAGCAACGCACTGGCTTCAGTGTAGTCTCAGCACTGTTTGGTTGCCTTAGCCACTACCATTGGGGGGTGATTTACAGGCACGCAGGGCTGCCAGGCACCTGCCTCCCATGGAAACCCATTGGCTGTCGGGTACCTGACTCCCATCTCTGCCAGTGAAAAGCTCCCCGTGCCTTTACATTGTTAACATTCATGCCTGTTGCCCTGCAGCAGGCTCAGCACAGCTAAACACCCGGGCACTGGACCCACGTCAGCGCCGAGCTACTGAACGCTATGCAATCGATACGCCTCTGGTAGCGGCGTGCTGGAGAGATCCAAAGCTTATACACATTGTCAGAAATACCTATCTGTCTACCATCTCCTTAGTCAATAGCTTTGTTATTGTTTGCATGATCAGCCTATACATTTGGTCGATATGTCTCGCTAATGGGCAACATGAGACAGGATAGGATTTCAGATTCCCCAAGGTGTGCAGCAGCAGGACAGTCTGTATCTGTGTGTAGTGTCACAAATCACAATGAAGCTGCTGCAACGGGCTGTGGGCCTTGTATCAAGTTGTGTCAGGATACGTCACATAAAATGGAGTACAACGCTGGGGGAAATGTGGAGTGTCCAATGGAGCGGGTAACAAAACACCCATAATGCTCTCTGCAATGCCTGTGTTAATAGTGAGTTGCTCGGTGTACCTAGTTGGCTGCAGCTGGCCATTCAGCCAGGTTCCCTGTTTATTACAAGTAGCCCATACAATGATGAAATCCAAAAGGGAGACAACATCCTGATCCACTTGCTGCACTTGAAAATATTTACTGGTTTTTTAAATACAGATTTGGCAACAACCTTGCCAACAGTGTGGACACCTCAGGGAATAAGAGAATTACTCACTTGTGAGTGATCGCTGTGAGATCATTCCCGTTCTCCTTGAAGTCTTCTTCATCCTGCCTTCAGTCATTTCGTATGTTTTCATCTATATGCGTCAGTTGATATGTACAATCAGTATGATACATGCACACATACAGAGCCCTCACGAAGACACGACTCAGGTTATAGCTACACTAGCGAAATTTTGGCTTTAATGCATGCATAGACATTATAACGGTTTGCGGCTTTATATAGCGTATCTCACAAACGCCAATGAAATTTCCAAAATTAAAAACTAAACCTAAAACGAGGCTCACTGTCACTTCATCAACCCTGGAACGTTGCCATCTCTGGGGTGGGACGGAGCTGCAGTTAAGCATTTGTTGGTAGTGTACATTCAGTTAAGACCAGTCACTGTGGCCTTTGTAGTTTTCCCAAAAAATAATCTAGTCTATTAAATTCAAATCCCACAGAGAGATTTCTGGTCTTGTTAAATGTTCTTTTGTGTGAAGCAGAGTTCAATGTGAGGGAAGGAAGTTTGCCTTTCCTTACACTGACCTCAGGAATGATTTAATTAAGCCCATATTCCAGGCCCAATTTATATTCTGAAATAGTGTCCTCACGACAGCTGCTCCTATGTGCTGTGTATTCCAACAAGCAGAAATGCAATAAGTGAAATTAAAATGCCATTCTAGTTTCTGCTGCCACCAAGAGATCATCTCGGACAGTGCATTTGTCTCTGAATCATTACTAGTGGGAAAAAAAATCTTTAAAAGGTTCTGAAAAGCCACCTGAAAGCCGACACCTTCCTTCTTTTTCCTCAGGAACTGATCTTACCACATTTCTTTTGTTTCCTTGGAATCCCCCACTGTGCCAAAAGCCTGATCCAAACCCACTGCAGTCAATGGAAAGTCTTCCATTCACCTCAATGGGCTTTGGCTCAGATGCCAGTTAGAAAAGTAGAGCTATGCAGCGTGACGCCAAATATCCCACAGGCCATTCCATAACTCACCAAAGAAAGAAGAGCTTTGGAAATTAAGGAATGGAGTAAAACTAAGCATGCGAATCAAAAATATCCCAAGCCTCAAAATAGCTGCCCCAGGAAATTAGGTGCCGCACTGTTTGGAATGGCTCATGACCATGAGTGCCAGCCCCTGGGGCATACTGTCAAGAAGCATGGCAAAAAACCCCAAATGGCTGTAGACTCTGTCATTAGATTTCATCTACCAAGTAGCAAGTGTGAACACCTCAAGCCTTGACCTGGAGTCACTGGCAGTCCCCTGGAGTGCTCCAATCTATCTTGCCACCCAGGCAAGCTTGACTTGGTTCAATGGCCGGTGAAGGTCCCGTGTTTCTGCATGGGATACTGTTCCTTCCTAACCAAATTCCAGCTGATGCAAGTGTTTATGAAGAGGCTGTTGTTCTTGGGCTTGCCAACAGGATAGTACGGCTCCCTCTTGTTCTGTATAGGGGCCACAACAGTGGCTACCCAGTTGTGTCTGGGAGCATCAGATATCCAAGCTATAGGTTGCGGGTGATTCAGGGTCTATAATGGTTATGTCCAACTGCCTGAGAGGAGGCCAATGCAGGTAGTGGGCTGTAAGCACCATGGGTTTTAACCATGTCTGCTTCTTTCCCATGTCCATCATATAGAATGTATCCGAGCACACCCACGGCTGGGGATATGGATTTGTGAGCACAACGTTGTGCACTGGTTTCACAAGAGAGTGTATAATTCAGCAAGGGGCTTTCAGCTGGGCCTTGGGCTGGATGCAAACTTTGTCTTGGTAAAGCAGGTAGGACATGCGCTGGGAACAGCTTATGCCCCCTTTGCATGGGGGTTGGTGCCCTGTGAGGACAGATCAGACATCATTGTGATCCATCTGGGGGAAACAACCTGGGTTCATATTCCAGGCTCCAGCTGATTTGGAAGACTGAGCAGGATATAGGGTTGCTGGTAGGGATAGTTTCCTGGCATGGGGATAGTATAGTTGGAGATACGAACCTGCAGGGTTTGGTGGACTGCAGTCCACCCATGATGGATAGGGCCCGGAGGATGGCCAGATGGAAAGTACAGACATGGCTCAGTTATCAACCCGGAGGGCAGCTGAGCTTTATCAAGAGAATGGAGTTCACCGCTCTGATATACGTGCCCATTTGTTCCTGGATGATCTCGGTGTTGGGTTGGCCGAATTTCCAGGTAGCCCATGCAGAGTGGGGTGGAGGCCACCAACCTGATGCTGGTGCCTTCTTGTGGCAGGTGCCCAGTGCAGGAACTTGCTTATTTAGGCTCCATATCCAAAAAGGTAACATGGTGCGCATCCTGAGGGCATGTCCTTAGGAGATGGGGACATTGTGTCTAACTCCCTGTGAGCCAGTGTGAACCAGGGGCATGGGCATTACCCAGAGGCACCACCCTGCCAGGGCACTTGAAGTCACCTCTCACTTTAACCGCTGAAAGGGGGAGGGATGCTAGTGGGTGAGTGAAGATGCCCAGAAACCCTCCTAGTATGACAGTTGGCTTCCCCTATGGTAAGAGGCCCCAAGAACTGGCAAAGGATCAATGGGGTAGGATTCAATGCGCTGGGCTGTCCCCTGGTGAGTGCCTTGGATGTGTTTGACTAATAAAGGTGTGGCCTGGTTAATACCCATCCCACGTGTCTGTGCCTTCTTCCCCACAGTGAGTACCCCAGTAACCACAAGTAGCCAGGAAGTGCTTAAAAAAATGGAAAAAATAATGCACAGGCAGGGTCTGGTGAAATCCTTGGATCCTTGGGATTTGAGCCTCAGTGTCAGATGCAACGGTAAGTCAGGGACAGAATGGCAGATGGGGAGAGGGTGGAAGACCCTGTCTTGGGGAGGGTGGCCTGCTAGAAGAAGGGAGGAAGGGTCAGTTTTGTGACCCCCAAAGGTGGTTGATCTGGGTCCCTTCTAGCCCTAATGCAGCACACAGATCAATGGATCTGCTTGCTCGTACCATAAGCCACCACTCATAACTAGAGATGGCGCTGAGACGTGACGTTTCAATCCACTGCCTCAACATTCAGGGATTTTTTATTTTTATTTTATTTTGTTTGGTTCAGACCCAGGTCTTCTCACACCTTCACAGCAGCATTTCGAGTTACGTGGATGTGTTCAATAGACTCGCTGAGGAATAGTGCAGAAAACAAAAACATCCTCCCTGTTTTCTTTCATAAAGTGTAACAGGAGCCCGGCTGGACTGTGCAGAGGAAGAAGTGCCGGCTTTTTGTAAGTCTGCTCTGCTTCAGAACTGAGCAGTGCCTGGCACTAGAGCTTCCTAGCTGCCTTACTGGTGTTTGTATATGTATAGCCTGCCCTTTAGTGTTCATCAGCTAGAACTGCATGGGCCAGTGTTTGAAATCTAGGGTCTGTTTCCCCTGTTCTTTACAGTGAACCAGTTTGACATTGCTTTAATGCCACTTGACTTCAATGGAGATATTTATTCCTGATTTACCCTGGTGTAAGAGAGAGGATAATCAGACCCAGTCTTTTCTTTCTACTGGCTTCCATTTATCAAAATCACAGTTGTCCAAGATGGAAACAACCGACCACCATGATATTGAGTCCATCCCCTGGCATGGGCAGGATTCTAGCTTCTGATGATGCACGTCTCAGAAATGGAACAGACACTACACTTGATATTAGCCAAAATCAATGACGTCTATGTGAAATATGTATCACCGTCCTCAGTTTGTTTCTAGATCCCAATATGAAATTTTCAAGCATGAATATTCACAATGACCATATGAATTGGCCCCAATCCTGGAGTCCTTACTTGGGCAAAACCACCATCAAATTGTAATTATTTGTATCGCTGGGACGACAAAAGTTCCCAACTGAGATCGAGGCCCCATTGTGCTAGGTGTTGTACAGGCACATAGTAAGACACAATCCGTGCTCCAAAGAACTTAAAAGCTAGATAGACAGAACCCACAAGGGGTGGGAGAGGAAACAGAGTGACACAAGGTCAGCGAAAGCAGGGAATAGCCCCCAAGGCCCCAGTTCAGTGCTCTAGCCACTTGCCATCTCATTAAAACCAGTGAGTAAGATCTGGTAAGGACTGCAGGAGTTTATCCCTTATGGTTACCTTTAGTGTTGTTTCTAGAGCCTCACTTTCTTTGCTGTGGTTCCCGTAGGGCAGAAAACACCGAACTGGACAAAACCCATGGAAAATAAATTTCTGGGTATATGGCTTACATTGGCAGAGGACTGGCCAGTGGACTTGATTGTTAAAGGAGCCTCTTTTTGGGGCGAGTGGGATAAATATAGGACCACTGCACCCTTCCGAGGAAATCCTCTAAGGCTGATATAGAAAAACAACAAGTGAAGATGCTTAAAATATTTACATTTGTTGCATTTCAGATAACAGACAAGTGCAAGTCTTGCTGTGCTGAAGAAACTTCCAGTTGAAACATTACAGTTGCTCTTTACCTGCCATTAAACAAATATAACGATGTCTCTCTTCTGGGCTCGTTTCAGCCTCAGAGCTTTTTTTGCTTGGGATACACAGAAGTTCTTTGTTTGGTTTGCATAAAATAAAGTTAGAGAAACCTGCCTTGGCAATCAAGAAAGCTAGTCTCTCACAGTTAGTTATGGATTGAGTGTTTATGACAATGTCTGGACTGACGAGCCTGAAGAGTGATGATTCCTAGTTATCTGCAGAACAAGATATAGCATGCAGCAGCAGTACTAGCTCACTTCACGGTACCTCAAACCAGACCTGAGGGCCCACACATAGAGGTGAGAATGTAGCTCTTGGCCTCTATTCCCTGGTCCCCATTAGGGCTTAAAGGGCTTAGCTTGCTTTTAGCTAGATTTAAACCTGTACCCGTCCTCACATGCATGCCCTTAAAGTCGATTTAAAGAGAGCTTAAAATCGACTTCTGTACTCCTCCCTAACGAGAAGAGTAGCTGAAATCGACCTCTCTCTGGGTCGATTTTCAGCTAGTGAGGATGCAGGTGACATTAAGCCTCCGACCTTCCGAGCAGCTCCGCGAACCCCCCCGCCCGCCCAAGCAGCCCCGCGCCGGACCCCCCGCCCGCCCGAGCAGCCCCGCGAACACCCCCCACCTGCCCGAGCAGCCCCGAGAACCCCCCCCGCCCGCCTGAGCAGCCCCGCGCCGGACCCCCCCCGCCTGCCCGAGCAGCTCCATGAAACCCCCCGCCTGCCCGAGCAGCCCCGAGAACCCCCCAGCCCGCCCGAGCAGCCCCGCGCTGGACCCCCTTCCCCCCCGCCTGTCCGAGCAGCTCCGCGGACCCCCCCGCCCGCCCGAGAAACCCCCCCCGCCCGCCTGCCCGAGCAGCCCCGCGCCGGACCCCCCCGCCTGCCCGAGCAGCCCCGCGAACCCCCCCGCCCGCCCAAGCAGCCCCATGCCGGCTCCCCCCCCCCCTCTGCTCGGGCAGGGGGAGCCGGCATGGGGCTGCTCGGGTGGGCGTGGGGGGGTTCGCGGATCTGCTCGGGCAGGTGGTGGGGGTCCGGCGCGGAGCTCCTCGGGCGGGCGGGGGGGTCTGGCGGGGGGCTGCTCTGGCGGGCGGGGGGGTTCTCGGGGCTGCTCGGGCGGGCGGGGGGGTCCGGCGCGGGGCTGCTCAGGCGGGTGGGGGGGCCACGGAGCTGCTCGGACTGGGGCTGGTCCCCTGGGGAGCGTGCCTGGCCGCCCCGAAAGGTGGTGACAGCTGGGGACTCCCGGCACTGTGGGATACCTACCCACAGTGCAACACTCCCTATGTCGACCCCTGCAAAAGTTTAAGGACAGACACTGTCGAGTCACTGTCCTTTGTGGGGATGCACTAAGTTGATTTTCTAAAGTCTACTTTAGAAAATCGACTTAAGGGAAATCAACCTACTGCTGTAGTGAAGACGTACCCTATATGTCTACTGCCAACAAAGGCTGCCAATTTGTGTCAATTTCAGTTGTGCCTTTGTGATGTGAATGCCTGTCTAATAGGTATTGAACTGAGACCGCCAACTCGTTTTATGTAGAACAGCCATTATCATATGGCAACAGCTGAGAAGGTTACTGGATTGCAGACAAACCCATTTCAGTGGGAAAGTTTCCATTTCAGTGGGAAAGTCCAAACCAAAAGGATGAAAGGGCTGATCCAAAACTCATTGAAGTCAATGCAAAAACTCCTATTGACAGCAGTGGGTTTCAGATCAGGACCTAGGAGCTACTGCTTAGCACTGATAAGGTCTTTGAATTAAAAACCGTGAAAAACATTAGTGCCGGAGGAAGGATGGAAAGAACCTAACAGTTCCAATGACACCGACTAATTGGTCGTTTAATTATCTTATTTGTTTATGTAGCACCCATCACAATATATATTGGGTGCTGCGTATAAGTTAAAAACAACAATCATGAAAATAAAGCTGTCCCTTCCTATCCAGACAGAAGCAACCACCCTGCTAAAAGAAAGACATACTAAGAATATCCTAAAAAGGAAGCACTGGTTAAAAAAGAGAGGACAAAAGGATCAAAGATGAGCTGACCTTACAGTGAGCCTTGACATCTACCAGAGACCGAAGTAAAAGAGGAAGGATTGTTTTACGTATAAGGGGCAGGAATGGGATTAGGAAGATCCAACTTCTGATTCTGACCTGGTTTTCCTGTGTGACTTTGGCTCATCAGAATCTCTCTGAAACCCACTTCACTCCAAGCTGTAAAATGGAGATGATAATATTTCCCTCCCCAACTAGGATGTTCTAATTCATTCATGTCTATAAAGTACTTTGGGATCCCTGGATGGAAGGCGCTATACAAGTGCAAGGAATGAGAAAATACATATTCTGCAAAGGGATTTGGGCAGACACACTCAGGATGTGAGTCCCTTAACAAAGACGACCTGGCCCGGCTCACTCCAGATCAAACTTGGGACAAAGAGCAAGGACAACCCTGTCAGCTTCAGGAGGGACTCAGCGGGAGAGAGAGTCGCTCAAGTTCTGTACCTCAGATAAGGTGGACACTAGTATGGTAACTTGTTAGCCTTGTTCGTTTCACTTGGGAATGCTTGTATGATATGGATTGGCATGGTTGGAGTATGAGTTGATATGTCTTCGATGGTTTGAGTTGGGAATCTCACTTTCAAGATATAAAAAACTTTGTAACTAGGAATTAGGACTTCCTTCATTATTAAAGTACAGGATAGTCCACCATCTTAGATAACTCAGGGGAAGTTCTGGTGAGGAAGATATAGGAAATGGGTATGTTACTGACCCCTTCAATGTCTCTGCTGGGTACACTGAGCTGTCTTCTGTCTTGCTTAAGAAACACTAATCACTTTGCAATGGAGATGCCATCAAACAGAGAAGAAGGTTATAGAGAATTAATGGGTCAAAGGATTTTATTAGCAGGATATTTCACATATAGGTCTCCATTCTGAATATGCTCAAGATTGGTAGTGATCAAAATTTGGTACAGTCTAATGGCTGGTTAGTCCCCTATACAAAATTAGTTACTCATTCTAATTTCTGCCAAGCAGGTATACATAACCAAGAAACCCACCATTACAAGTGACATCCTTCTTTACAATCTCAGAAAAGAGGCAATGCTGGAGACCTCAAACAGAAACCTCTTGAATGGCCTCAGCTCCAAGATAATAGTAGTGGCACTTTCCAGAACTAACATTTGCAGCATTGGTAACAAAGTCCTGTGGCACCTTAAAGACTAACTATAAAGTTTTGAAACATGAGCTTTCGTGGGCTAATACCCACGAAAGCTCATGCTTCAAAACTTTATAGTTAGTCTTTAAGGTGCCACAGGACTTTGTTACCTCTGCTATTCCAGACTAACACGGCTACCTCTCTGATTCTTGACATTTGCAGCATTGATTTTCCTCTTGTGCTTTCTTTGTCATAGTTTTCTATGTGTAACTGAAAGGGTTTGTCTCTTTAGCATTACTGGTATGGTTTAGTGCTGTCCAACCTGTAAGAATATGTGGAATTGAAATTCTAATATATTAAGTTATCTTTTTGCTGAAATTCATGGTTTCTCTCCTCACTAAACAAATAGGGTTAAATCCTAAAACCCGTTGAGCATCTGTAAATCTTATTGAAGTCAACAGCCACTTCCAGAATTTGGCACTGTATTTTAATTTAGACTTCATCGTTATAAAAATAGCTGCAGATGGGTGTGGTACTTGAATCCAACCATGAGGGATGATAATACATTGGAATGTAGCATTCAAGAACAAAAATATCTTGTAATTCAGGGATCTCATACCGAACCTGAACCTCGAGAGATTTTGCCGTTGAGAACAAATACGAATTATAGAGATGAGGAAAATCAGGAAGGACTCTGGTTTTGTTTTGCAAAGTATCATCCACTGGGTTTTTGTTTTGCAAAATCAAAATCAAGCCTGATTCAGAGCCTGGGTCCACTGTAGCTGAATCTCTAAAGTTCAAGTCACATTTAGATAAATGGTTTGGGGTCTCACCCTTCTTCTCCAAAACATTATGTGAACCCCTAAAGGAGGCGTTCTTTCTCAAGGAACTTAAGGTCTCTCAACCATTTACTTCTCAACCATCTTCCTTGCTGTTATGTTCTTGAATCTCTTCCTATATATAAGACGTTAGTAATGGAGGATGCATTTCCTTACTCTGAATAACTTGCCACCCTGGCTAGGACCTTTTCAACATTTGAATTAAATCTGAAATCTTTTCCTCTAGTGATGGCACCACTTTATCTTTCCAAGCCTGATGATTCTGTTTTGGCCATCATAAGGCTCAAGGTTCTAATGTGGAATGCCATTAGCCTCTTCAGAAAATGCCAGTGCACACAACACAGGAGATACAGGGATCATTGCTTTAGAGATGACATTGATTGATCATGCCAGAGAGGGACAAAATTGCCTTAATGGATAATAGAATATCCTGTATATAATATTGTCTCTACATGTTATAGTTACATGAATTTTTTAAAAAAATCTATATGTTGTCAATGAGTCAGCTCCTAAGTTGGACAGTTAGTGTAAAATGGCATAGATCTATTGACTCCAGTCTATTGTCACTTTCCAGTATCTGAAGGTTTATCCCTCTGTATTTATTCCTGGCTTACAGTTTTTTTTCCTTTTTTTTTTTTTTAGCAGATAGCAAAGTTTTAGACTAGCTCTGTAAATGTATTTCACTCGAGGGCATTGGATTATTTGACACAGTAATTTGATCTCTCGCTAGTGTTAGGTGTATTTGCCCAACAGTCATTGCCTGACCTGGATTTTTTTGAGAGCTTAGACGGTATCAGCAGAAATTCCTCCCTGGAACCACTTGTCTTATTTACAAGTAGTAAAAGACATTTCAACTGCATATATCAAGATCTTAATGGCTCATCTCCACTGTCATTTAACATACCTAAAAGTCCCAGGCATGCTATGTGCCTAGGCTGCAGTATGGAAGGTGGCAGATAATATTCAATATTCTGAAATGGTAATGGAGGTTCTGATTATAAACTGTTTAGAGAAGATTATCCCAAAGCCTGATGTTTAACTGAAGAAGTGGCCTGAAGACTGGTCCCTTGTCACAGCTGTGGGAATGAATGTGACTATTCGAATATGTGCTGCTGGTCCTGCTCAGGTTTCCCAGATGTTGGGCCTCAACTCTCTTCGATATTGGCTGTTTGTAGCAGGATTGTAGATGGACACTTTGCGGTAGAGCTGTTCTGTTGGCGTTGGCAGTTATAAACGTGTCTGGGAATTTGCTGTATGTGATCGGGCACCTAACGCATCCAAGCCCCGAGTGGGTTAATGTGGGCCAGAGTGGACCAATTAACCTTATATGCTGCACCTACAGAACACGTATGCTAAGAATATTTGTCTTAGGTGCACATCCATATTAAGTGTCATCAACTCTTGTGGTTTAAACCCAAGTCTGATAATTCTCAGTGTTTTTCATAAAACATGCTGCTGGAGTCGGTATTAGCCCACGAAAGCTTATGCTTCAAAACTTTATAGTTAGTCTTTAAGGTGCCACAGGACTTTGTTACCTCTGCGATTCCAGACTAACACGGCTACCTCTCTGATTCTAGATTGTAGGAGAATCTCATCTTCTATTTTATTGGGAAAAAAGGTATGTTTTTAGCCCTCACCTCATATGGTGAGTGCACCATAAAGGCTCAAAAGACAGAAGGCAATTTAAAAAAAAACTAATCTCATTATTTTTAAGCCAATGACACGATTGGAGGGGCGGCTGATCTTTTAAACATGTGGGGTTGGCAATACTGTATGAGATTCAGAACAGTGCTGCTGGTATAATAGTTACGAATGAAGATGTCAGTAATCCGCAGTTGGAAGATGCGTTCAAGGCATCTTGAAGAATATTGCTTATGGGGCTTGCTGAAGAATAGTTAAGTTGCTGTACGTACTACACCTACATTCTCAACAGTGACTAGGCATTTGAACGACTCACTGTTGGCATGCTCACTTGAGACACCATAAAGAGGACCGCATCTCTGAAAGTCAAGTTCCTCTCAAGTATTTCCACTTGAGCATCCAACAATTGAGTCACCCAGTCAACATTTATGGAAATTTAGGTCATTTGTGCTTTAGGTATTATGTTTATTTTTACTGGCTTTCTTTAACTCAATGGCAGAAGGCTAGGATTCTTGATAGTTATGTCTTGCTCAGAATTAAGGCTGTGACTGGAACAGGTAGAAGGGGAAAGAGTAGGAGAAACTGGCAGAAAATTAGAGGCAGGACTATGGAATGCCTTTAAAGAGAGGAGACACATGAACTTAATGAAGAAGAAGAGGGAAGGCCAATACAGAGGATGAAGCAGGGAAAAAAATATAACTAGAATAGCAGAAAAAGACTTCCTTGCCAAGACATTTTGGATGCACTGAAGAAGAAAGCAAGGCCAGAGAGGAAGCGGTTTTAATATTCAATATGGAAAATGCCCAGAGCATGGACTGACATTTTGGCAGCATTTTGCTTTCAGCAGTTCGTCTAATGAGGTTTTTTTCAAAAGAGCTATTTTATTGCACATAAGACATAGTACAGTGACCAAACTTCAGGAATCTGGCTGCAGGAGTCCATTTCACACCTTTATAGTCCTGGAAAATCCCCACCAGCCCTGGAAGGATCATGTTTTCCTGAAGTTTTTATTTGATTTTAAAACTCAGAAAAGGACTTTTCCTTGCTTGACAGTGTAGTCAATCATATTCCAGAACAAGAGGTTCTGTGCATTTGTTTGCCACACTATTATGAGAAATCTAAGTGTTTTACACAAGTTAAAGAGGGGTGTTTACATACCACACAGAGTTTCCCTAAAAGTGCTTTCATTTTTAGATATACATTAAAACCATCTTATGGGGAGCTCTGGGATAGTGAAGTAGAATGAAGTTCCCAGGCTTTTCCCGTAATTGCAATGTGAAAATCACAATACTGCATTTGGAGACACATCCACCCCCCCAAGTAAGTGCTGTGTAAGGCCCTGAATGCTGTGGAACCAGAGCAGTTCTGCTACATGTGGAGGGACAGGCACTGGCCTCCTCAGTATCATGGGGTACAGCACCATACTACCTTTTGCAGCATCATGTGCTTGTGTGGTATGTTGGCATGGTGAACTAGGGGCAAGGTCATTTGATTGCCAACTAGGTGGATCTATTGGACAAACCCCTGTGCATAGGGGGTTACAGATACTATAAGCCGGGAGTTGCAGTGATAGTCATGAAGAGAAGCTCCTCTGCTCTGCACAGCGGGAGAACCTAGGAGGGTGATCACATCCCCTCCCTCTGCAGCTCCTGCACTTGCTCCATCTGTTTTGACTTTGCTCAGTAGAGAGGATTTCCTCCATTTGCGCTATGGAAAAAGTGACTTCACTCCAAGCGGGTTTCCACTGCAGCAGGAGCCATATTTCAAATTGCAGAGGTTAAACAAAGCCACCAATTTCCTTGGACTAATCGAGCGTGCGATTTGCCTTCTTGTAAAGCCTGTATTTGGCCAAGAAGATTTACTACTTTGAGCGACAGTAAATGTCCAAATGCAGTTGAGGCAGACCTGAGATGCAGTTCATGAACTTTCAGTGGGAAGATGTTGGAAAAAACATTTCTATTTTGGGTTATTTTATTTTAAGTTGCCTTTATATTTAGAGCTATTTAAGTAATAAAGAGCCAGGGAAATCTGGTGACTTTTATTCTTCATGGAGACACTGATTCTGTGGTTTTTGTTCTCGTCTTGATGAGCGAGCAAGTCTCCCCGAATCAAGAAGAAAATGGGACCACAGAATGCTCTTCTCTGTAGACATCTGAAGTTAAATCTCTGCCTGCTCAGAATCAGAGACCAAATCAAGACATTGGCTTATGCAAATATGCCTTTGGATTGTTTCTGTCTTCTCCCCAGAAAGTCATGATGTGGGATTTTCTGCACTACAGAATTGCTATGTTTGTCATGGGGATATCAGACATGGCAGCCCCACTGCTTTCCCTTCATTGGTGTTGCAATCAGCTGTCCCACTTGTGTGGCATGGTCAAATGAATCCAACACTCACTGCAGTGAAGTGTTCTAGATAGAACAGCTATTTAGCACAGTGGTTCTGTAATGTAGACACATTCTTAATGGGAGGAGGCACTCTATTGTTGAACATCTGGGGCCATTTGACTTCAATGGAACTACCATGATAAGCATCAGCCAAGGATCTGGCCCCATTAACTGAATGCAGTATGAAAATGAATCACACAGTCAGAACATTCCTCATGTAATATATTTTGATGCTAAATTCAATTTTATACTGCTTCTAAATGTTCAGTGAGCTGCAGATTTTTGTATTGATAACATAGCCTGCATTGTAGAAACTAGCAGTGAGGGGCTGGTGAAGGCCATTTGGTAACCTGGGAAGTGTGGAAGGTGATTTGGAACTGTGTGGTAAACAGGTATGGTAATGTTTCTGCTAAAATGATCAACAGTGACCTAGTTAACAATGTTGACATCTGAATTATCATTAGATTTCTGAGTGAGCCAAATGAGATGAATTCAGAGCTATTGCTACAGATCTTCTGCAGATTCTGGAATACAGTGCTACAATCATCTCATGTTTGAAAGGGTTTATTTGGAGCCATGGGCGGTGGGATCATAAGATCTAGAAGGAGAGGAGATTCTGGAGCAGACTTCTTTAGCCAGGCATGAATTCTGTGTCCAAAAAATCACAGTATTCACTGCGATCCTGACAACTGGGCCCTGAGGGGCCTAGGTTTGTTCATGATTTATGCCGGAAGACTCTGGGGGTTTGGCCTGCAGGCGTTGAGTCATGGTGCTAGATTCTGTTTTGGATGCAGATCCTCTATCTGGGAGACGGTTCCCATACTCTAACTGTACACTGGAAGGCATCCTTCCTCCTTGGAAGGTCTCACAGCAGCAGTGTCAAGAATGGCCTAAAGAATCTGCTTGGGAGAATAGTGAATAATTAGTGTAGCTGGAAATCCACAGGACCCATCGCACCTTCTCCTCTCTTCAATAACTCGTGTGCTCAATGGACCACTTCCACAACCTCCCCATGTCCTGCCCGCACATCGCTTTGCCACCCTGGTGCAGCCGCCTGGCCCTCTAGGATTTGGCAAGAAGTGATTTTTATTGTACATTCCCTGAGGGGAGTACCTTTGTATTTCTTTTTCAGGAGCCCTGATTTCATTTCACAGGTGTCAACCAGTCCTGCAAGTGTATATGTTTATTTTAGAGATGTGATGTTGTTGTACACTACCCGGTGTGAGAGAAGAACAAACCAGTCCAGATTATTATTTATGTACAGAGGATCTGCCACCTATTGCAGTCACCTATGATCTTGCCTTGATCAATTGTCTGCCACTACCCTGAAATTACCTTAGGCAGCAATGGATGATTAGTGCTATATACAAGGAGCCAGCTGCCCAGGGGAAACTGACCTGACTTCTACAAAGCTAATTAATTTGCCTTTAAGGCTTTCTAGTGAAGAAAACTAATTAATCTTACTGGGTTTCACTCAGCATCAAGTAAAGCAACTCCATGCATGTAGTAAGGATGAAGGAGACTGATCCCCCCCAGCAGCCTTCTCTTGGATAATATTTGACATTCTGAATAATCAGCACATCATGATGGCACATTTTTACAAGGGGAAATTCCTCCTCTCCCCCTCCCTCCCCTCGCCTCCAGACAGTAGTGAAAACGAACATGCAGGCATTTGGGAAACATCCATTCAGTTTTAGGTAAATATGGCTTTGCATCTTGAAGTCCCAGTTTTGCCTATCTTCAATGTTTCTCTCCGATTTGACTGGGGCATGGGAGAGGAGGGCGAAAATATGCAGAAGACCTAGGTGGGAAAGGCCCCAGGGTGAGATGGCAAAAGAGATGGCATGCAGTTTCACGAGAATGTGTACAAAACTGTACACAGCTCTACTCCTCTTCCCTCAGCATCCACTGTAGAGATCTTCTATACCTCAACTGTGGGGTGGGAAATTAAGAGACCTTGGAACAGGATTCACAATCCCAGTCCCAGTGATGAACCAAGGGATTTTGTAAGGAAGAATGAGTCAGTCTGAGAGCCATGAGTTAAAAAAACCCATCAGCTAATGAGGTAGAAGAGTTATTGAGTGTAACTCTGTTGTGGTTATTAGTGGTGGTTTGCTATGTAGTAATTGCATGCGACAGTGAAGAAATATTTCCATCTAGTTTAAATTAAAGTTACAAAATCAAATTATTTAAACCTTCAGATAAATGCCACCTGGAGGTATTGTGACATAAGTATAGAAAGGGTAAGCATTTTCTTACATATATACACAAAGAAAATCTAACAAATTGCTGTAATATTTCAAAATTAGCCAATAAGAATCACATTGTAGAGTCTAGCTCATGCAATTATTTTGTGGCGATATTGCTTGGGCTATGGGTTTCAGGCTATGGCATGTTATAAAGACTGGGTTTGTTGCTTGCATGGACAATCTCCTCCTGTCCATAGACAAGGAATGTAATGTATCCTGCTGGACTTCTCCATGGCATTTGATACCATTCATCAGAAAATACTTCCAAGAAGCTACAGAGGTGAATGGAAATGGCTCAGGTCCTTCTTCTCAGACTGAACCCAGAGGATAATTATGGCAGATGTTCCTCCTCCTCCAAAGTTCTCAACTATGGAGTCCCACCGGGTACAGTCATCTCCCCCTTATTATTCTATATTGATACAAAGCTGTTGGAAGAGCTGGTGAAATAGCATGGTTTGAAGTGTCAATGGCACACAGTTAACACACAGGTCTACATCTGCCCTGTCTGGAACATTTAAACTTCAATAATGGAAGGCTTGTGTGTGCAGGAACAGGGCATTGTCTATGAAATTTATTCCTCCCAAGAGCTAAGAATAACTATCACTGTCACAAGTCAATGCAAAAATCTGTTCAATAGCTTTTCCTCAATTTTTTCACACAGAGCTATACAGCGCCGGCGACAGGGGGGTACTACGGGTAGAGCTGTACCGGGCCCCGCACTTTAGGGGGGCCCCGGTACAGCTCTACCCGTAGTCATCCGGCGCGGCTCTCCTCCGGACGAGCGCGCGTGTCCCCGGCCGGAGCAATGAGCCCGGCCGGCGGCAGCGGCGCAGTCCGGGGGAGAAAGGGCGGGGAGGAGGGGGGAGCTGCAAGGGCGGCTCACGCCACTCCCGGGCTCTCGCTCCTGCTGCGGCCAGCTGTCAGCTGGGGGGGGAGCGCCGGCTGGGCGGGGGGGCCCGGCTGGGCTGGGGGGGTCCCCAGCCGCTGTCGGCTGGGCTGGGGGGGGGGCGGCTGGGCTGGGGGGCCCCCCAAACTATCAGAGTAGGGGGCCCCCACATTTCTGTCGCCGGCCCTGGAGCTATACAATACAAAACAAATAAAAACCCTTGCGAACTGATCAAAGTATTCTAGAGAGAGCCAATAATTAGGTAGCTGCCACAGCATCCCAAATATAAATGGCTAAGTTCTGCTTTACCAGGACTCAGAATCATAGAACATCAGGGTTGGAAGGGATCTCAGGAGGTCATCTAGTCCAACCCCCTGCTCAAAGCAGGACCAATCCCAACTAAATCATCCCAGCCAGGGCTTTGTCGAGCCTGACCTTAAAAACCTCTAAGGAAGGAGATTCCACCACCTCCCTAGGTAACCCATTCCAGTGCCTCACCACCCTCCTAGTGAAAAAGTTTTTCCTAATATCCAACCTAGACCTCCCCCAATTGCAACTTGAGACCATCACTCCTTGTTCTGTCATCTGGTACCACTGAGAACAGTCTAGATCCATCCTCTTTGGAACCCCCTTTCCGGTAGTTCAAAGCAGCTATCAAATCCCCCCCCACACACACATTTTTCTCTTCTGCAGACTAAACAATCCCGGTTCCCTCAGCCTCTCCTTGTAACTCATGCGCTCCAGCCCCCTAATAATTTTTGTTGCCCTTCACTGGACTCTCTCCAATTTTTCCACATCCTTCCACATCCCTGCTGACCCCTGCCCAAGCTGCAATACTTGGTGCCCCTCTCTGAGGACAGACAGAGACCTGGCCGGGCCAGGGGCCCATGCACTGCACTGGGTGGGGTGGGATCGGCTGGTGAGGTGTGGGGCCAGACTGTGCTATGTCTGCACGGGGCATGTTAGCGGGGTGCTGGCTCTGGGGGCAGTGGGCTCGGGTGGGGCAGGGGTGGCAGTTGGGCCCTGCTCCCATCTCCATGACAGCGAGGGCCAAGACAGGTGTGAGTCTCCCTGCAGGCCAAGCATATTCGGCAATTTCCGTGCTTCCCCCCCCCCGCCTCCGGCTCTTCGGCCATTTCCGGAGAGCTGAGCTCTCCGTTCGGGGCCCCTCCCGCTCGCTCCTCCCGAGCTTCGGTCATTTCCGTAAGCTTTCGGGGCTTGCCGTTCCTTTCCGATCGCTGTCCCGCGCTTCGGCCGTGTCCGTCCCTCTTCGGGCGCGGCCGTGAGTTTCCGGGCTCGTTGTTCCGCGCTTCGGGTTCTTCCGGCATGGCCGTGTCCGCGGTCGGCGGTTCGGCCTTTTCCGGGTCCATTCGGGAGTTGCCGTGAGCCCAGGTCGGCGCTTCGGCCGTTTCCGCGCTCTGCGTTCGGGCTTCGGCCTTCTCCGTGAGCGCTCGGGTTTTTCCGCGCGGGGCCGCGGCGCTCTCGGCGCTTGCTCCCTGGCTGGCTCTCCTCAGTCGGCCGCTGCCTGCCTGTCGCCGGGCTGGGAGAGCCTTGTGTGTGAGTGACGCGGCGGAGGTGTAGTTTGACGCGGTGTGTTACGTGGGGGAGAGAATAAAACTGCGGCGAGAGCCTAGGCGCGAACGAAAGCAGTGACGGAGCAGCCCGTAACCGGTAAGAGGAGGAAGGCGCCCAGCCGAGGGGGGGATGGAGCCGGCGGGGCGCAGGGAGCAACAGGCGCAGGACGCGGCCCGGCCTGCACCGCCAGCGGGAGGGGCGCCCGCTTTAAAGATGGAGCCGAGCCGAGCCCTGCAACATCCCCGCCGCCGCCGCCGCTCCGAGCGCGGCGAACAAAGAGTAATGGCGGCGGGAGCCGGCCCGCAGCCACTGTGGCTGCAGCCAGCGCTCCGCGCGGCGGGGGCAGCCCGGCCGCGGCGGGGGAAGGGGGCGCAGAGGCCGCTGCGGTCCCTTCGCCTGGCGGCGGGGGGACGCGGGCTGGCCCCGTAGGGACCGCTCCTTTCCCGCCTCCGGAGAGCCGCCCGGGACCGGGGCGCCGCGGTCAGGAAACGGGGCCCCTCGCAGCGCGGGCTGCCCCCTCCCCCGGGACGGCGGGTCCCCCTCAGCCCGCCCCCGCGGATCATCCTCGCTCAACAGCCGCCCAAAGCCCGGTCCGCACCACCTCCCTCCGGCTTCCCCCCACAGCCCACCCCGGCACGGGATCACCGCCTCCGAAAACCCGGGACAGATCCCCCCGCGGAGCTGACCGGTCCCCTCAGGCTCCGGCCTGGCCTTACCGACCTCCCCGGGCCAGCCCCATAGCGGATCGCCCCCTTTCCCGCCCTGGCCCCATAGCGGATCGCCCCCTTTCCCGCCCTGGCCCCATAGCGGATCGCCCCCTTTCCCGCCCTGGCCCCATAGCGGATCGCCCCCTTTCCCGCCCTGGCCCCATAGCGGATCGCCTCCTTTCCCGCCCCCCTCAAGCCCGCGCCGGCCCGAAGCTGTTCCCTCTAGGGTGACCAGACAGCAAATGTGAACAATCCGGACTGAGGATAGGGAGTAATAGGAGCCTATATAAGAAAAAGACCCCAAAATCAGGACTGTCCCTATACGGATGGGACATCTGGTCACCCTAGTTCCCTCTCCCTTTTCCCCGGTCAGGACGGGGCCAGCCCCGCAGTTGTTCGTGTCAGAGTCGGGCAATATTTTACTCCTGTGAGAAACAGAGCTCTTGGAAAAGTGTATTTTTGAATCCTCCAAGGGCTGCGGACAGACAGCTCAGTTCTAAGGGTCAGTTACCGTTAACACGCCCCATCATGTATAGCACAAATATCTCTTAGATTAAAGCTGAATTTTAAAAGGTTTTTGTCTTCTTGCTTATTCCATTCAAATTGGATACTGGCAGACTAGTTAGTTTCACTTTATAGTCAATTTCTCTTCCTGGCTGGTATGCTGTATGTACACTGTGATATTCCCTCTGTCTGGGAATATCTGCTTAAAGAAACTGTAATTAAATGATATAAAAACGTGTGTAGTCGTTTTAGTTGTTACAGAACTAGTGTTTCGCCAATAAAAAAAATTTAAGAGTATGTTTTGGGCCAGATGTGATTTGATGGGATCCTCTTTCAAAGTGGGATTTACAAATATTCAGTTCTGAAAGCTCTGAAGAAGAAACTTTCTGAAAGTCTTCTACCACTACATTGCTGTTCATGAAAAAGTTCAGTCAAAATACTGAAGAGGTTTATATCACAGAGCAAATAATAAAGATACAGATATTTGTAGCATACTCCTGGTATATAGCAGTAGAAAGATACACAGTCTTGCTAATATTTTAAAATACTAAAAAATGAATTTCACCATCAGCATAAACTGTAGTTAGCTTTGGTTCAGTACTCACTCTTCCAATTAATCTTGCAAATTTCTTCTGTGGGAGTTTTGTAGGCACAATGATGGCTGGATTGGAGCTGTACTATTATTCTGCAATACTTCTGTTCATATTTGCTATCTTTACCACATTACCCATAATTCTGAAAAAATATCTTTTTAAATATCTTCCACTTTTTGATAAGTGTGACTAGTTTTTATTCTCCGCTCTTCAATGTCCATACTAGA
The DNA here is from genome assembly GCA_032164245.1 of Sternotherus odoratus. Taxonomy (NCBI): domain Eukaryota; kingdom Metazoa; phylum Chordata; order Testudines; family Kinosternidae; genus Sternotherus; species Sternotherus odoratus. Next base: position 12,651,656 of record JAVMKO010000011.1, on the reverse strand, counting down.
AATTCTTAAATCCGTGATTTTTTTTGTTTTTTTCACTTTCTGTTGTATACCTGCTTCAGCTTTAGAATTCTGCATCTTCTTGTTCAGTAACCTTTTAAAGACACACTGTTTTCAACCCGGAAGCACAGCCCCTCCTGATGCTTCTTCGTGCCTGCCCAAGGATTGCAGTCTGGGGTGGAGGTGGGTTTTGCCCATGTTAAAAAGGGGGGGGCATGGCCCTATGGCCCCCCACTTCTGCAAAGGTTATGGTGCTCTTGGGAGTCCTACAATAGCTTTAAAAAAAGAGGCTTTAAATTCTTGTATATGTTTTTATAAAGTACATGTGACTTTTCCCTCTAAAACAAATTTTTCATTTTTTAATATATAAACTCACGCTAGCAACCCAGTGTTTCAGGAAGAACTGTAGTCCTCAACCATCTGAAAGAAATAAAACTCTTCGGTTGGGGGAAAAATCAGTTTTTAACTTTTATATATAAAACTGGAAAATATGTAGGAATATTGAGTGACTCTTCCACTCCTGCAAAGAGCTGCCTCTAAAGGGTTCTGTAGAGTATCATGTGTTGATGGATTATTGGGGTTAAAAAAATGTTCTGAGATACTCTGGTGAGAGTCTCTTCATTCCTCTCTCAACCACCAGTGCCTTTCCTCTTTTCAGTGGAAGCCACAAACTATTCCTGCATTGAGTAGTATAAACTTGACAATAGAGGAGTGCGTGAAAATCTTAGGAAACTGGAGGGCTGATACAGCACCATTGAAATCAGTGGATCTTTCTGTTGATTTCAGTGATCAATGGTCTCGAGGGTGCTAGGGGGCCACTGATACACAAAACAAAAGCATGTTATATTTAATTACTGTAATTTATTCTTAGTGAAGGGGATTATGTATTTTTAACACAAAAGTGTTAGTAAAGTGACAGCAAATACTTGCATCTTCTTATTTTTATCTGCGAGACTTACCTCTCATCCATCCCAAGCCCGTTCTGTTTGAGGGGAGGAAGTAAGACACCAAATCACTGTTTTCTAACCTGTAAAATACCTGTTTAAGAACTTTACTGCTCCCCTCATCAAAATATTAAAGCTTAATTAATTTGCTTTGACCTTGTCTATATATTTGTCAATAAACTTAATGCCCTCTTTAGATTGTATGGGAATCTTGTTCTGGAAAAGGTGAAGACTGAACTTCTACCAAAGGGAAGAGGCCAGTCCATTGCGTGTTGGCTGCCCAGCTGGACTTTGAGTCCACTGTGGAGAGGCTTATGTTCAGCTTTAGGCTACCCTTTTGCTTCATAGGTCAGAGTGGGACAAGGGGTAGTGGTGTCTCCCAAGTACTGATAACCTTAATATGGGAGGAGTAGACCTTCAGAACCTGATTATTTATTCCGTGCTTGCTTTAAGCATCAGTGACACAGCTAACAATATTGACATTTAGATTATCCTAGGGTCCATCTGCAAAATAAAACTTGCACTGGTGCTGTGCTGCTACAGTCATCAAATGTAGATGTGCCATACTGACACAAATTGCTACAGTGCTGTGCTGCTGGAATCAAAAGTATCGGTACTATGCAAGCCCTGTCTTGCACTAGTGCAGAGCTCTACATTGCTATGTAGCTGCATATTTTGTTAATGTAGGCAAGGCCCTACTTAGGCATTTGTAAAGATAAAGTAGATGTCACTTATCAGTCACACCCTGCCTCCCCACTTTCAATGCTTTCTTTGCAACTAGCAGACCTGGCTGGAGTCTTATTAATATGTATGAGCGCATCAAGAACAAAATGGCAACTTTTTTTTTTTAATAAATGCAGAAAACTCCAAATTTGAGTGTTGATCTTACATTCTTCTCTACATCTTGTAAAGTTCTCTATGATACAAAGTTATTTATTAATTGTATGGCTATCTCACTGGAACTGAATCCTTAAAGTAAAAACGGTCACACTACCTTGTCTGTGGTCAGTGATTATGAACATCTGTAATCTTATGTCTGATTTGAGAAGACTCCCTATAGATGAGTGTTTCTCTTCCACTTCTCCGAGTTGTTTCCATTTTCAATGGCTACTATTTGGTAAATGCTTCAAACCTTTACATTTAGACCACCAAAGTGCAGCATATTTTAAGAAGAAAGGCAGGAGTTCACATTTCCATGATGCTTTCTCCCTGATGTTTTAAATAGACCAGGATTTCCTCAGTTTCCTATTATCTCTGTTTTCCCTGCCTATGCTGGTTGTACACTGTCCATCTAGGAGAAGAAAACAAATTCTGAGAGTCTCCTGATAGTAGAGGGTAAGAAAATTGGAGGAAACATATTGTTAAAATATAGCTCTAGACGCAAATCCTAATTATTGTGCATCCATTTTCCCCTTAGTAAATAGGCATGCCTACCTATCTCACAAGAGTGTTCTAGGGGTGGTTGTTTCTTATGTGCTTTGTGATCCTGGGTGAACGGTGCTAAAATAGTGCTAAATACATAGGAATTGCCATTCTGGATCATACTCATGTTCTGACAGTTAAAAAAAGCTAACAATGTTAGGAACCTTTAGGCAAGCGAAAGATAAGACAGTTAATTTCATAAGGCCATTATATAAATCAATGGTATGCCCACACCTTGACTACTGCATGCAGTTCTGGTAGTCCTGTCTCAATAAAGATAATTAGAAATGGAAAAGATACAGGGAAGGGCAACAAAAACAGTTAAGAATCCACTGAATAACACTTCCACTGCTTGCATCTGACGAAGTGGGTATTAGCCCACGAAAAAGAGAATGGAACAATTTCTTTGTGAGGAGAGATTAACAAGACTGGGACTGTTCAGATTGGAAAAGAGATGACTAAGTGGGGATATGATAGAGAGCTTTAAAATCATGAAGGGCGTGGAGAAAGTGAATAAGGAAGTGTTATTTTCCCCTTTGCATAACACAAGAACCAATGGAATTACTATGAAGCAGATTTAAAACAAACAAAAGGAATACATCTTTTCACACAACACACACAATCAGTCAGTGGCACTCGTTGCCAGAGGATATTGTGAAGGTCAAAATGATAACTGGGTTCAAAAAAGAACTCAGTTTCTGGGGGATAGGTCCATCAATGGCTATTAGCCAAGATGGTCAGGGATGCAACTCCATGCTCTGGTTGTCCCTGAGCGTCTCACTATCATGTGCTGGGACTGGCTGAATCACTTGATAATTGCCCTGTTCTGTTCATTTACTTTGAAGCATCTGGCATTTGCTATTGTTGGAAGATAGGATGCTGAGATAGATGGACAGTTGGTCTGGCCTCATATGGCCATTCTTATGGTCTTATGTCTGGTCAAGTACTGTCTCCAACAGTGGCCAGCATCAGATAGTTTAGAACAGGGGTGGGGAATTTTTTTGGCACAAGGGCCACATTGGGGTTCCAAAATTGTACGAAGGGCCGGGTAGGGAAGTCTGTACCTCGCCAAACAGCCTGGCCCTGCCCCCATCTGACCCCCACCCACTTCCTGTCCCCTGACTGCCCCTCTCAGAATCACCAACCCATCCTGCTCCTTGTCCCCTGACTTGCCTTCCTGATACCCCCCCCCACTCCTAACCACCACCATCCCGTCTCTTGACAGACTCCTGAGTCTCCCACGTCCTATCCAACTCCCCCTGTCTTGTGTGTCCCCCCCGAACCTCTGCCCCATCCAACTCCCCGTGCTCCCTGACTGCCCTTGGGACTCCCTGCCCCATATCCAACTGCCCCCCGGCTCTAGCCCCATTGCCATGCTGCTTGAGCAGCATGTCTGGAGGCCGGGCTGGAGCTTGCTTGCAGCTCCAGCTCCTTAGTACACCACTCTGAGCGGCAGGAGATCAGGCCCCGCCTGAGCCATGTCTCTGCAGCGCTGTCCATGGCTGCTCTTGGACACGGCGCGCTGAGGCTCTGGGGTGAGAGGGAGGGTGGACAGCAGGGGTGGGGATGGGGGGAGCCTCCTGGCTGGGAGCTCAGGCAGGCTGGGCAGGACAGTCCCGCAGGCCAGATGTGGCCCGCGGGCCGTAGTTTGCCCACCCCTGCTTTAGAGGAAGGTACTAGAAACCTAATAATGCATTTTTGTTACTCTGCTCTAGGGGTAGTAGGCTCATATCCTGAAGCATAAGCATTTCAATAATATAAATCTCTAATCCTTTCTTAATATTATTTGAATCATAGCATATTAGGTTGAGGATAGTTTTGTCCCTTATTCCCTTAAATTAGGCAGGGTCTTTTTTTTTGTGAAGGGAGAAAGCCTTTTTTGAAGCCTTGGATTGCTTTGTAGACAGACCCTTTCCTTTCCTTATTGTGACGACCTTTGAAGGCCAGACAGACTAGGGGAAAAAATTCCTATTGTCCAGCAGACTGGGACAACCAAGAACCCAAACTGAAATTTACTTACTGCCTTCCAAACTGACTTAAATTTTAAAATTATGGATGCATTTATAACTAAGGATGGATGATGTGGGTTCTGATCCTTATTCTTGTGGTTGCAGTGCTGAGTGGTTTATGTAAATTTGAATTTTTTATATGTGCAGTATAAATAAAAATGTGATGCAAGCCGTTTCAAATATTTTGCAATCACATGCGCACTGATCTTGTCACATTCATTATTTCATTATCTTCCTTTGGCATTTTACCTTGTATGTTATCCTTTCTCTGCTCTGTTTCCTTTTTTGATCATGTTTTATTATTCATCTTGTTAATTTTTCAACTTCACTGCCCATTTCTTGAGCTTTCTGTTACTCGACTTTTCTAAATGCTCTTTCTAGCTGCAACAGAATTTTCTAGAACCTCTGGCACTTTGATTATATCTCTTCTCTTACAGCGACACCACTCTAAACCTTCTGCTTGGCATCTCAATAGCAGCAGAGAATAGACCATTATTCCATCTGCAAACAGACCCACCAGCACATCTGATCTGGGGTTGAATACGATAACCTTTCTGTATGGGTTTCCTTCTGTACCCCATTGAACAATAGAAGAATGCATGATTTGCCTGAATTCGCCCCCTATTCTGCTACTCTTCCTCTGGCTCTGATTTGCTGGCAGTACAGTAAAACCTCGATTTAACGGACTAATTCGGGCGAGGGGGTGTCCGTTAAATCAGAAAGTCCGTTATTTAATAATAAAAAGAACCGAGCTGTCGGAACAGCAGCCCGCCCGCCACAGGGCCGGGGTGGCAGCTTCGCAGCCCGCCCGCTGCTGTGACCCGGGCGGCAGCCGGGAGCCGGCAGCCAGCCCGCCCGCTGCCTGGACCCGGGCGGCAGCCGGGAGCCGGCAGTCAGCCCTTGACAAATGGATTTCGGATGCATCAGACTTGCTTAGAAATTTTGTCCGTTGCATCCGAAGTCCGTTAAATCGAGGTCCGTTAAATCGAGGGTTTACTGTACTCTCAAATGTACTTGTGTGTGGTCTCCACAAAGTGCAGTAGGAGATCTAAGTGAGGCTTAAAAAATCCAGACTTTAGTGGGATGTAGAGAACTTCCTCTAGAGAGAGAGTATAAAACCAGTACCAGGAAAACAACAGGGTTCTGTGTAACTGAATCACAGCCATGGCTGTTTCTTTCTTGCTGCTCTAAAAGTTCCTGCAGGGGAACCGGATAGGAAGAGTCTTTTTCCTTTTGCCTCATTCTCACAGAGTGACTCCAGTAGATGAAAGCAACAAATGCAGATTCCAAGCATAAGCAGAGGCAAGAACCAAAGACTGATTATTTTAACAGCTTCTGTCCACAGTGACCAAAGTCATGTAAACTTGTCCATACTGAAGCAGTGAAAGCTGTGACTGGCCAAAGTATGTGGGTGATCTAGGGAAGACGATCCCTCTTTCAGAAATCTGGACGTGTGTGGGGATCATAGCTATCCCTTGTCAAAAGTCATGGTAGGGGAGGGCAAGGAATGGATCTCCCTGCAAGAGGTAAGGTGGTAGAACACCTTGGGTCCCCCTTCTTCCAGGTAGCGAGATGACAAGAAGAACTCCAAAATGTCACATTCCTTCATCTGAACCTCATAGGTGCTATGATAATACTGATATAAATAATATGAAACGTGAAACCCCCCAAACAGAGTCCAGGGGCAGCATCTTGGTGGGGATCTGAGCAGTCTCTTTCGACTGCTGGAGCAAGGCAAGCAGTATATTTATAGCCCCTTAGAACTCACTGCAGGACAGTGGTGAATTTGGCCTTAGTATTGTCCTTATCTCAAACAATATGCAGCGTGGCCTCTCTCTCTCTTTTTTTAAAGTAAATATTGTGCCTAAAACCAGATTAGCAAGAATGTTGCCAGTTAGGATTAAGGTGCGTTGCAGAGCAGTTCACATTTCTACTTGTGGGCGAAAGCCAGAGAGAGCAATGTTGCCCATTGCTAATAAGTAATCAATGTCTTTTTCGGAGAAGCAACTGTAAGAAAAATGTAATTGCCTACCCAATCCTCAAAAAGCCAGCCCTGAACTCAGCAAACCTTTCCAGTTACCATCCCAGCACCAAACTCCCAGTCTTATGCAAAATCATTGATAAAATAGTGATAAACAAGCTCTATCTCGTGATTCTGTCGACATCCTGGATACATTGCAATCAGGCACACTAAAAGATGATCTCCTCCTAGAAATGGAGAGAGACTTAATCTTAATGAGCAGACTGTTTGATATGCCTGTAGTTTTGGCTCCAGCCAAGCATGGGGTACTCCTTTCCCACTCATATTCATGACATAACTAGAGTAGACAGAGCAGAACTACAGTGGCTCAAATCATTCCTCTCCAACGGGACCCAGATAGTAGTGATGCTTTTCATCCCAAAGGCCCTGACCTTGGATGGATCTGTCCTGTTTCCCCTCTTCAGTATCTACGTGACTACTTACGGAGATGGTAAGACATCTGGGGCACTGATGCCAATGGTGTACCATTCACACCTATCTGTTTGTTTTATTTTACACCAAGGCAACCAACAGCATCACAAGTGTGTGCCAATGTATATATGAAATAAATATCCATGAAGAGCAGCTAGCTCAAACTCAGTCCAATCAAGACAGAAGTGATACTAGTTGGAAGCAGGAAAATATACTTAAAAACTAAGCTGGACATTGTCCCCCTTTTTCATTGAAGTCATGTTTGACTAAAAGATAAAATAGCATCAGCACAGGAAAAAAAAACACCTTTCATCTGTAGCTTGTTAAGAAACTCTCATCTCTTTCTGGATCTGGGCACACTTATCCATGCATTTATTATCTCCACATTAGATCACTGTAACTCACTGTATCAGAGCTGAATGTAGAAGCAAAGCAGAGTCTCCAGTTTTGTGTAGGAAGAGGCTACCTCAACAAGACAAGCTGCTGCAGGTACCTCACCCAAGTGTTCCATTCCCTCTCCTGGCTCCCAGTCTGATTCTATTTCCAGTTCAAGATCTTAGTCCTGATTTTCAAAGTCATCAACCTCAGGAGCACATCTCCATCCTGTACCTACCAAGACAGCTATGCTGCTCTGGAGTAATGCAAGGGTGATCTTGAGCGCACATGGCTTCTAAAGACTTTTATTTTGTGCATAATGGAGCGAGTAAAACTTCAAAACACACTCGATATGTTGAATTCATAGATACTGGCTTTTGTTCTTAATTCACTACAAGCATTTGCTTCCAGATGATCACTTCATATAGTAATCCATCAGTAAACTAGTAGAAAAAAATCAATTTAATGAACATGTCCTTTTTTTTTCTACTTGTGAACTCATTAAACAGATTTTAAAACAAAAGTCTTCATAGTGTTCATCATGTGACATAACCTCTTATTCATATGTTTGAGTCTGAATATTTGAACTATTGTGTATATTCCAAACATGAAGCATTATGAAAAAAACAATTTTTTTTAAATAATCTATTCCTGTAAAAGCTGCAGTTTATACATGAAGCAATGATTTTGTACAACCTGACTTACAATAATAATTACTTTGGTGCTCTAGATTCTAAAGTGAGTCAGATACATTCAAAATGAAGTTGTCACTTCTGGTCAATTTATAAAATCTGAGCATAGAGAAAGAGTAGTTGTCTGACATACTGTTACATAGTACAGATGGACCCCGGAATACCGTGCCCCACGATAGCGCAAATCCGTTTATAGCGCGGGGCGCAGCTGGCTCCCAGTGTCAGCAGCGGGCACCGCTTTGATGCAGTGGAACCCCACAATACCGCGACCGCGCACTTATCACAATCGGGTTTTTGGGGATCCCAATTGTCGCGGTATTGCATGGTCTGACTGTATATAGAATTTAGTGATTCTGTTGATCACATCTAAATCTTGACATTCTTGCAGTGAACGTCTTGACTCAGTTATCAGTGTTTATAATACAAAATTGTATTGACAATGTTGGTTTTACCACTTTGGAGCTTCAGCAGTAGATTTTTCAAGTTCTAGTATTTTGCTTCATGCTCAGATGGTTTTAATGTTCAAATCCACCCCAACATAGAAAGGAAAGGAGTGGCCTGGATAATAGAAATCAAGCACTGAGGTTAATTTATTATTTACTTTTTTGTGACCTGAATAACAATTTTAGCTACTCAGAGTTGCCGTCCGGTGTTATGGTAACGAGAGAAGACATGTTTTGTTGTCTGGAAGCTATTTAGTTCCAGAACCTTGGGGATTTTCACTAGGATTTTGTTTCAAAACATATCCTTAAGTACATACTAGACCTCGATGGCACCCTCATTCTGATTGTGATCTTTCTGGGCCATCAGTCCAATCCTAAAATGGGATATCTTGATCAATATAAGGATTGCAGTGTATGTTCACACTTTTATAACATTAACCCACAGTCCACAGACAAATGAGTTTGGCTTGAAAGACTACAAATAATGGCACTACATCTAATACAATGTGTAGTGTTTTTTCTGATACCTGCTTTTATAGTCTTCATACATATGGATCCGTTATACAGATCCTCTAAGTGTAACCATATAAATCAGATAAGGAAACACCTGTACTGAAGCAATTTCCTTGCTCTCTAGTATAGCTGCAATATTGCCACTTGCATATGGGTGTGCGGCATTCAGGTTTAGTAGATTACTGCAGGTCTAATTTAGTGTTCTATGTCTGCAGAGAAGTTTTGAGCTACTGATTTTTTCAGGGGGCAGTAGTTTAAAGAAAGCTGCAACAGGAAACTTACATGTCAGTGTTTTAAAGGAAATTAAAATTTCACAGTAACTTTGACTTTGTTAATTTAACCAGTATGTGAGGGACTGAATGATCAAAGTCTGTGAATCTCTGCACTGCAGAGAAAAAGCAAGGCTGTACAAGAGACTATCCTTATTAGACAGCCTGATATCTTAAGCCAGCTGCAAAGTATCCCCCCCGAATATGAGTACAATCCTACTTCACCTTTCTTAGGAGACCACCTCTGTTGAGCAACCAGTCTTTGCTCCCCTAACTAGTTTTTTAAACAAAGTTTCCCTGTATTACTAATATACCCTTTACTACACACTTCTCAGCAGTAAGAAAATCATATACTTATAGAAAATCATACACTCAATATGCAGCCTAAGTGCCTTCCCCGTAAAGGGGAATCCACCACCAACACCAGGCCACAGAGGTTCAGGACTACTGTAGCCTCTGCAGCTGGTGCATCCAAGCAGTTATGTATGCACTGACTCTAATCCAGTGAATTGGTATGTATAAAGCTAGTGTGGCACGTGAATCAAGATCCTTAAATCCATTCATCTCACTTTATCCTGAAGCTGTTACTCTAGGTCTAACTGGATGGGGTCTTCAAAGATTAGAATATACTTGGGGGAAAAAATATATGTTCTATTTAAATAAAAATAACAGGTCTGCCATCTATTCCAAATCCTGATAAATTCCACACATTGAAAAACAGGTGCATGCTTGCCTTTTCAGGTGGCGTTTAATCTACTTTTGCTTCTTTCCTGGGCCTCTTGGTGTCTTCATTTCCTGTCTCTCTCATTTTTCTTATTGTTCGCATAGACATTACCCTGCTTTCTGTTCGCTTCGCTCTCCCACTTCCTCTCTCTCAAGGGGTCTGCTTTCAGAATCAGCTCTTCTCTCTGTTATTCTGAGCTGCCTAGCTCTTTCGACCAAAGGACCATCAGATGCTAACGTTCCAAATCTTCTGCCACTCAAGGAGATTCCCCAAAACATTTCACATGCTGTTTAATAGCAAAAGAGAAGACAACCACTTTGTTGTACCCCCTTGCAGTAATGAGCGTGACATTAGGGAGCTGCAGTATTTGAAAGCAGCAGTATAGGGGTCCCCATTTGAGATCATAATCCAAATGCCACATGTCTTAATACTGATGTGATTGTAGGTTTGTTTTTTTAACTGCCAATCAAAATGGAAATCGGTTTGTAGTTTAATGCTGTACTCAAGTGACAGTGTTAACAAGGGTTCAATTTATGACTTGCTACAGTCACTGGCTTCAAGGTAAATTGTCAAGAAATGTAAACTTTCATGTGTCCTTTTCGTTCTTCAATCCTCAGTTCTATACCCAGCATGATTCTGGCCAAAGATAAAAGGAATGATTGACTAGGACCAGAAATTAAACCCATTATCGAACAGGATATTGCTGAGCATGACTCTAGTTCACCGGGTCTACACCACTCGTCAAGAATTTGTTGTGTAAAAGAGGTAGGTGTCTAAGCATACAGTAGGTGCATCAGCTCCCCGATTTTGCCATCAAAAAATAACCTGACACATACACTTTTCAGGGAGTTAAAACTTTGGTGTTTAAGTCACATTGGCCAAGTCTAGTGGAGTGATCATTTTAGTGGGCTGCTACAGAGAGCATGAGTACAACTTTCTGAGTTATAGTAGCTTCAATATTTTGATCTTTGATATCAGCACCAAGTTAAAAAGTTGTGCTCTTTCATTTATTGACATTTCACTTTTCTCAGAGAAAAATTGTGTGTGTGCTATTAAAGAGAACCACAAAAAACGCAGTGGGGTTAAAAATAAGGTACTTTTCATTTAAAAATAAATAAATAAAATTAAATAAAAAGGAAAGATACCAAGCTGCAGTGAAACACAATTGGAATACCGAAGTGAACAGGCTACATACGATTTGTACTTAATTCTGTTCTTAATAATGTGTGCAGTATGCTTATTGAAGTCCTGGGGCGTTGGTCACATACTTTCTAGGGCAAAATTTAGCCTTCAGAATCTTTATTGCTTGTATAGTTGCAATGCAGGGAGGTGTTTGGGGAGGAGGTTGTTTTTGTTTTTGTTTTCATACTTATCAAAGGTATTTACTAGTAACATTCTGACTGTACAGGAAGATGATAATGTCTGTATTTCATATCCTGGATCATATTTCAAAATGTCAAATAAAAGCAAACAAACTAATTATCCTTTTAGTATCCTATCTGTGTGCATCCAGCTGGAAGCAGTAAATCATATTCATGAATTAAAGGTGACTTGTAAAATATTTATTTTAAAGGGAGTAGGGGTTGTGCCTTTTTCTGTTTTGGTTCTGTTTGGTAGTGTTTTAGATGTAGGAGGAATCTTTCGTGGTGGCTTTTTTTAAACATCCACCTCAGATATTAAGTTTGGTCATCCTTTTTTCTGCTGGAAGTCTCTTTGGAGGATCCAGAGAACCGGAATAAGAGCATTTTTAGCTCTTAGTTGGAGGGACAGGGTATAGAATCTTAAACGGTTAGAAATTGGGTATTTGAGTTAAATACTGTGATGCTTCCCAGAGATACTCAGGGCTGTGAGGCACCTCCCTGTCACTTGCCCTTAGCATGAGGAAGCCTTGTCTGTACCTGTGGTGGGTCAGCTCCCTGACTCCTCAGGCAACACAAGCACTCCTCTCTAGGCCAGTGCAGACCTTGCTTTCTCTACAAGCTAGCAATAGGCACCCCACGGAACCCTCCAATCAGGTCTCTGAAGCATCCAGCCCCTGGTCCATTGGACATTCGCAGTATTCACAGATTTGGTGCCTCTAAAGAAATAGTATACCCCAACTTACCCATTTCACTTCAGATCACCACACAGCACTTATATTTGTTTTCACTATTGACGTGTTTAAGTTAATTTTAAAAAGCAGAGAGATTCACGTAATAGCAAGTAGAAATATTGGAAACAAATTAAATTAAATATAAATTAAAATCATAACAAACATTCTACCACCGACACTTACTTACTTATCTAGATACTTTCAAGTCTTACAGAGAAATGTTCACCCAAAGTCCTTCTAGCATTTTTACAGCCAGCATTGTACCCCAACAATCTGTTGTCTTTACTCATAAACAGGATCCCCACCTGCTATTTATCTCTTGAGGATTTTGCAGTCTCTTGATTAATATTTGGCTCAGTATGCAAATAGATACACATTATGAGATACACCTCCTGCTTGAAAGGAAACTGCCTGAGACACATCACCTCCTAGTGAGAACATCATTTTCAGTAGACACACACAACTCCTTAAATACTATCTGTAATACATTTTGCAGTGATTATGACAACCACAGGGCTGCTGGCTCTCTTTAGAGACCTCATATGTACCACTCTTTAGTGATTTTTGTTAAAATCCGACCCAGGGGATATTAAAACTTCATGCACTCTTTCTGCCAGTTGGAACCACGAGGTTCCTGGGTCACAAAACTTGCTGCTGTTTTTTTTTTTTTTAAAAAGGAAGAGAGTTGAATAAAAATATCTTCCCCTCTCATTTAGGCTCTAATCCAGATCCCCCTGAAATCATTGGTCATACTGCAGCTAGGTCTCTAAGGTATTTCTACAGCCTGCCCAGACAGACTTGCACTAGTTCTGCTCAAGCAAATGGGCTAAAAATAGTGTGGATATTGCTGCATGATCGTAGGCTCAGGCTAGCCACCTGAGCTTGGACCTAAGAAGCTGAGTGGGCTTGGACTTTGCAGCTAATCCAAGCCACTGCCCATGCCATGACATCCACACTGCTATTTTTAGTGCCCTATCTTGAGCAGAGCCAGCATGTGTTTGTCTGCCTGGCTTAGGAGGCATGCTCCCAGCCATAGGTAGGTAAGACCTGGATTTCTAAAATTAGAAAAAAAAAATCAGAAATTGTGTAAAATCTCTCACAAGTCTTTCTGTTCCCCTCATCACTTGCCTGATTTTCACATGCTCCTGGCTTCCCAAAACATTCACATTTTGGACTAGAATATTCCATGCTTCAAGCCTGTTTAAATATTTTTTTAAAAAGTTTTAGGAAAACTCAGCTATAAGTTCAGCGAAGGTGGGGGAAAATGCCCATTTAAAAATATTCTAAACATTCTTTTTTTTGGTCAGAATGTACAAAAATATCAAGTTTCAAATATCAAACTAGTGACTTTGCTCATTCAAAAAGAATAATTTTAGTTTATCAAAGAGGAGCGTACTTGTGCATTACTAGTTCAGGCCCTGATTCTGCAAATATCTGGCAATGGGATAATGCATGAGTTAAATTATGCATGTATGTGTTTGCAGGACCAGAACAGAAGTGCACACTTGTGGAAAGTGTGAAGCAGGAAATAAACTTCACAATTAGATCACCACCATGTTCTCTTTTTCTTAAAATAAAACAATTTAAATTAAAAAAATCTTAGATAGTATAACATTCTGGTTATTGAGGGTTCAAATTAGGAAATTCCAATAGTTAAAAATGCTAGGCAACATTCACTCAGACATCTTGCGTGTATATTTTCTCTTTCTCATTCTTCCTGTTAAAGGAAAATTTTATTGTATTCCAATTAGTGTGTGCCAAAAACTACACAGGAATTTCCTGACTTGGGTGTTCCACAGCTCTGATGTTACATTTTGTACTTGTGATGAGATCAGACACTGGCATTCTTTCTTGTGAGATTTTAACTGAGGATGAAAATAATTATAGCCCCAATAAATTTTCCCAGTAGTTTGTCATTTAGATAGCCAAAATGAAGTAGTGAAATTATTAATGGAAGCTATGTGAAGTTTGTTTAGATACTGTAGTACAAAGGTACTATAATGCTACAGTATTTCCTACCTGAACATCCTTGAACTGATCTAATGCCAAAGACTGCCAATAATGTTTGCACACAAGTGACATAGAAGAGGTCAAAATGGAATCCATGCAGTTTGTTATAGATTCAGAAACTGGATCTATGTATCTATGTAAAAACATAGTGTTTCTTAAAATAGTAATTAAATTTATTCTGTTAAATATACTTTGGCTTTCTGATGTCTTAAGTATCAGTTTCTTAAAGGTGATGTACAAAATGGGTAGGGAGGGAGTTGCATCTTTTTATTTATGTATTTATTTATTTATTTGTGTTGTATGAAGAAGGCTTGAAAGTTTTCTACTTTCCTTAAAAATATCAGGAATGTATCAAGGAATGGTCCTTCTTTTGTTAGAGACCTTACTGGAAGACTCAGAAGTATGTAAGGATAGCTTGTTCACCCCTTTCTTGAAGGGGCAGGGTTTTAAATCTTTAACAACAAGAAATTTTCTCCAAAGTGTGATAGCAGGACCAGAACAGAAGTGCACACTTATGGAAAGTGTGAAGCAGGAAATAAACTTCGCAATTAGATCACCACCATGTTCTCTCTTTCTTAAAATAAAACAATTTAAATTCAAGAGTTTTAAACAGTCTGAGTTTTAAACACTTTCCATTAGTCAGGGTTCCGTTCCTTTGTATGAGATGTCAAGATCATACTAATTCTCCAGTCATCCATGTGGTATTCCAGGAGAGACAAGACTATCTTTCCATTGGTATTTTTCCTGAAGAAAACAAAAGTATTCATGCAAAATTGGTCTTCTGTTGCTGCTTTCAGTATTTATGGAGCTTTTTCTGTAACAGCCTGGAAATATTCAGTAGAGGCTAAACTAGTCCAGAGTTCACTCTTACTGTTTATCATCATTCCACAGATACTTGTTTTCATGTTCTTTACTTTCATTGGTCTGATATGCAGTAACTCTAATCTAAGCCATCGAGATTTCATATTTTATCCAGGACTGAAGTGTGATATACAGAATGAATGTGAAAGACAGCGATCACTTTAACAGAGAGCAGTGCCTATTCCCAAAGAATGTACATTCCAGTAATTTTGAATCATGGTTCTTGTTGAAATGGAAGCTTCTCTACCATAATATTTCAAGTGACATGTTTAGACCACCATCATTAAGATGTGACTGGTTTGTACAATATCCAGGTGCTTAATAAAAGTAGTATGATTGGAAGACTTTTCTAAACTTTGAGGCAATTCTTTATTACTTGCTAAATATTTTCTTTTGAGTATTTAAAGCCGATTGTAAAGTGACTTTCACAGATTGATGCAGATTTAACATTCAGTAAACTCTTCGTACATGCTTGCTTTTGGGAGTTATGCAACTTCATTGTATAGAATTTTGTTTGTTCCGTTGAGACACACTTACTCAATTAACGCTTCAAAAGAAGGTTGTATTAAGAGCTGTCTAGGGGTATGTCTTCACTACAGCAGAAGGTCGATTTCCCTTAAGTCAGTTTTCTAAAGCAGACTGCATAAAGTCGACTTAGTGCGTCCCCACAAAGCACAGCAGGTCGACAGTGTCCGTCCTTACAACTTTTGCAAGGGTCGACATAGCGAGCATTGCACTGTGGGTAGATATCCCACCGTGCCGGGAGTCCCCAGCAGGCACCACCTTTCGGGGCAGCCGGGCACGCTCCCCAGGGGACCAGCCACCAGTCAGAGCAGCTCCATGGCCCCCCGTGCCCGCCCGAGCAGGTCCGCGGACCCCCCCGCCCGCCCGAGCAGCCCCGCACTGGCTCCCCCCGCGCTGGCTCCCCCCGCCCGCCCGAGCAGCTCCACGGACTGCTCGGGTGGGCTGGGGGGTCCGTGGACCTGCTTGGGCGGGCGGGGGGGGGGGAGCCGGCGCGGAGCTGCTCGGGCGGGGGGGGAGCCGGCGCGGAGCTAGTTGCTCGGGCGGTCATGGGGGGGGCCGCGGGGCTGCTCAGGCGGGCACGGGGGGGGGGGGGCGCGGAGCTGCTCGGACTGGTGGCTGGTCCCCTGGGGAGCAAACGGGCATTGTGGAAGGTCAGAGGCTTAAAGTCACATGCATCCTCACTAATTGACAATCGACCCAGAGCGGTCGATTTCAGCTACTCCTCTCGTTAGGAAGGAGTACAGAAGTCGATTTTGAGGTCCCTTTAAATCGACTTTAATGGCATGCATGTGAGGACGGGTACATGTTTATATCGACTTAATGTCGCTAAAGTCGACGTTAAGCCCTAGTGGGGACCAGCCCTAGGATGTGTAATTTAGCCAAGGAAAATTCACGTTGTATACAAAACAGCATAAAGCCTTCCAACTTTTTTATAAAGGTAATTCCAAAAATATTTCAAAATATCATGGCTTGATTATTGGAAATCACGCCAAATCCCTTATGTTGGTGTTGATCCATTCTGGAATTGACTTCCAATATTTTCTGTGTTTATTTTCTTTGGCAGGTGAATTTTACCCACAACTGTGGGTAATATTTTATCCACAAGAACAGCATTTGTAGGAACCATCCTGCTCAGTTCTTGGGATGGCACATACTCAGTTGCTCTGTGGGGATGGTCCATGCACAATGCGATCACAGATAGGATTTGAGGGGGATGGAGCATTAATAGTTCATGTAAAATCTTCAGAGAACTTAGCTGCCGTACTTAAGCTGTTGAGCACTGCAGGGTTTTTTTGAAAGTTTATATAACTTGGCCAAATTTGGGCAGGTTTTTGTGGGGATGGCAAAAGGCATATCACAACGGGGAAGGCCTCCTGAGAGATTTTGAGTCCCTGGAAGTGCTAGAACTTCTCAACAAAATTGTTGTAAGAATTTTTTAACAAGGGGCAAACTGTATTTTCTTCAAGTCTTGTTACTAGAAATTGCTACATTATTTTTTACTGAAACTTTACAGAAAATTCAGTCTGAGAGAGACACCTGGCACAGAAAATTTCTTCCTGAATAGTTAAAATTATAAGCAACTGAAAACTAGGTTTTATAATATAAAATGTTGGGATGCAGTAACTATATACATTGCTACCAGCTCCACCAATAATAAATGGAATTACATGTATAGGTAAGCCATGAAAGAGGCAAACCCATACTCATGACACACATCATTCTGATTGTAGGTAACTAAATGACAATGGAATCTGGTGCAGAGAACCAGCAGAGTGGAGATGCAGCCGTTACAGAGGCAGAAACCCAACAGATGACTGTACAGGCACAGCCGCAGATTGCAACATTAGCCCAGGTACAAAGTGATTTGGTTTAATATTTTTACAGCATTGTTCCCAAACTGCCTAAGGTTTAAGAAGGAAACTATTTTCAGAGGTGAATGACAGAATGTTCCATTTTATGTGGGTCTAGAACAGGGAATGTGTGTTTCATTTAATTTTGTAATGAGAGTTGTACAATACCATTTGTTGGCTTAAATTCAATATCATATTGGACTGTGTTAGGCCTGAGGTAGTTTTAATGTATAATCCATTTATAAAGAGACTAGAGATATAGACTTTTGAATTATTTCTTTTCACTTGTAGCATTCTTTTCCACCATCCTTTAAAGATACTGCGAAACTTTGAATTGTTGTGTTTCTGTACTGACTTGTATAAACATATTTTGAATATTTTAGTTAGGAACTTTGTTATGACAGTATACCTATTTCTTAAGAAAACAAACTAATTTGTTTTATATGGTTAAATAATTCAGAGATACATAAATTAACGAGAGGGATGGATATAATGACCATTATAAGCAACAGGAGCAGACTTCCATTTATTGTATGCTGTTTGCTCATTATCAGAAACTTAAATTCTGTAGAGTTGTCTCCCTTTTACTGGGGCACTGCTTTATTGTCTCAAAATAAGTTACTTTGTAGAGGCCAGAAATAATGCAAACCTAATTATCTTCTTGACTTCTGGAACCCAATTCTATCCTGGGTTCCACTGTTGTTTGCCAGGAGTAACTCCATCATGTAAATGAGTATAGAGTATGGCCTATAGCATCAGTCCCTTATGGAACAGTTTCACTTAGTAAATTATTTGCATTCCCCCGAAGTATGTAAAATGACATCTCACTCCCATATCTTTATTTTGTGAATTTCTGATGCCTGTCTTATGGCATGATTACAAAATCATTTACCACTTTCATTTTTACAAAAATACACGACACCTAATAGGCAAGCGTTAAATTATTTTCACTGGTACTATAGTCTTATGTAATTGGCAATGAAAGACTGAGAATTTAGCTGTATAATAGGGCCCTATTTAGTACTCTTTACTCAGACAAAATTCCCAGTAATGGTCCATATGGAAGTTTTGCCCGAGTAATAAATATAGGATGGGATCCTAGATCATTTTATAATTAAGAATTGGGTAACTGCAAATAAGTATTTAATGCCTTTCCCATTGTTATTCACTATAGTGTTTTACAGATTTTTTGTTACTTTGAGTAAGTTATAATACTGTTGCTGCATTTTTTTCATACCATCTTAGCTTTACCCTATCTGTACCTGTATATTGAAGTGTTATTTTATTATAAGACTTTTAACTTGTGCCATGGCGATCCATACCATTGGAAGCACCTATAATCGCTTTTACAATCGAAATAAATAATATCAATTTACTTCTTTCATGATCTCATTTTCAGAGAAATATTACTCTCTCTTTATAACACTTCATATAAAATTTGCAGATGACACCAAGCAGAAAGGGTTGCAAGTTCTTTAGTGGACAGGATTAGAATTCAAAACAATCTAGACAAATTAGAGAATTGGTCTGAAATAAACAGAATTAAATTCAGTAAAGAGAAGTGCAGCGTTCTTCATTTCAGAAGGAAAAATCAAATGCACAAATACAAAATGGGGAATAACTGGTTAGGTGGTAGCCCTGCTAGAAGGGATCTGGAGGTTATAGTGGATCATAAATTGAATATAATTTTGATGCAGTTACATTCTGGGATGTATTAACAGGAGTGTTATATATAAGACATTATAGGTAACTGTCCTATTCTGCTTGGCACTGGTGAGGCCTCAGCTGGAGTGCTGTGTTCATTTCTGAGTGCCACACTTTAGGAAAGGTGGGGACAAATTAGAGACACCAGAGAAGAGCAACAAAAATCATAAAACCTGACCTATTGGGTAAGGTTAAAAAAACTGGTCATGTTTTGTCTTGAGAAAAGAAGACTGGGTGGGAGATCTGATAACAGTGTTCAAATATGTTTAAGGGTATGTCTTCACTACAGCAGTAGTTCGATTTCCTTTATTTCGATGTTGTGAACGCGACTGTATACAGTCGATGTTGTGTGTCTTCACTAGGCACAGCTAAGCACAGCAAGTCGACAGTGTCTGTCCGCAAAACTTTTGCAAGCGTTGACATGACGAGCATTGCACTGTGGGTACCTATCCCACAGTTCCCTGATCCCCCAGCAGGCACCATTTCGAGTGCTGCACTATGGGTAGGCATTTCATAATTTCGCGCCCTTTTTCCGCGCCGCCCACCCCCATTAGGAGCGGTGCACTGTAGGTAGGCATCCCATAATTTGCGCCCTTTCTCCGCACCGTGCTAACGCCATAGCATTGCAAGCATGGAGCCCGCTGACACCACGGATGCAGTAATGACTGTTGTGAGGACCTCGATCACGGTTGCTGAGTTCCTGCTGCACCGTCTGCAGAGGAGGAATGCGATCCGGGGAGAACTGCGCTTTCTGGAAACCGACGACAGTGAGGAGGAGATGGACGAAGACGTGCACAGCGGGGACGACATGGACACTGCGGTTTTTGCAAGTAGGGCGACTGACAATCTGTCAAAAATGGTGGCAATGGGGCAGGCTCATGCCATCGAACGCCAATTCTGGGCCAGGGAAACAAGCACGACTGGTGGGACCGCATAGTGCTGCAGGTCTGGGATGACTCCCAGTGGCTCAGAAACTTCCGCATGCAAAAGGGCACCTTCATGGAACTTTGTGACTTGCTGTCCCCGGCCCTCCGGCGCAGGAATACCAAAATGAGAGCGGCCCTTACAGTGGAGAAGCGAGTGGCGATAGCCCTCTGGAAGCTTGCAACGCCAGACAGCTACCGGTCAGTGGCGAATCAGTTTGGGGTGGGTAGGTCTACAGTGGGCTTTGCTGTGATGCAAGTAAGCAGGGCAATCGTCGAGCGGCTGCTACACCGGGTTATAAACCTCGGAAACCTGCAAGCCACAATAGATGGCTTTGCCGCCATGGGATTCCCTAACTGTGGTGGGGCTATAGATGGGACTCATATCCCTATCCTGGCACCGGACCACGAGGCCGCCGAGTACAGAAACCGGAAGGGATATTACTCAATGGTCATGCAAGCAGTGGTTGACCACAAGGGACGTTTTACCGACCTGTACGTGGGGTGGCCGGGAAAGCTTCATGACGCTCGAGTGTTCAGGAACTCTAGGGTTTTTAGACAGCTGCAGCAAGGCACTTTCTTCCCCGACCAGAAAATTTCCATGGGGGGGGTGTCGAAATGCCGATCGTGATCATTGGGGACCCAGCCTACCCCGTAATGCCCTGGCTTATGAAGCCCTACACAGGAGCCCTGGACAGGGGTCAGGAGCTGTTCAACTACAGGCTGAGCAAGTGCAGAATGGCCGTAGAGTGTGCATTTGGCCGCTTGAAGGGGAGATGGCGTTCCTTACTGATTCGCTCAGACATCCGCGAGAGAAATATCCCCATTGTTATTGCTGCTTGCTCTGTGCTCCACAATATCTGTGAGAGCAAGGGGGAAACGTTTATGGCGGGCTGGGAGGCAGAGGCAAATTTACTTTCTGCTACTTATGAGCAGCCACACAGCAGGGAAAGTAGAAGAGCACACCGTGAGGCCCTGTGCCTCAGGGACGCCTTGAAAGACAGTTTTATGAGTGCCCGAGATGGCGTTTGAGAATCTGCTCCCTTGCTGTGCTCTAAGCCTGCTGCCCTTGAACCCTCTTTCCCTCCCCCCTCCCCATGATTTCCCTCCCTCTTCCCCCCTCCCCATGCTTTCCCTCCCCCATCCCCATGCTTGCAGAGGAAATAAAATCACTGTTTGAAAAATCATGGTTCCTTTATTGGTTAATCGGAAATACAAATACAGGGGATCACTGTCCTGGTATCCTGGAGGGAAACCGGCAGTCGCAGTGGGGGAGGAGCGGGCAAAGGAGGGGGGGGAAGGGGGGAGAGGAGGGGGGGGCAAGACACAGCAGCTTTTAAAAGTTTTCCGAGAACGTCAGCCTGCTGCTGCTGCTGCTGCTTCTGCTGGCTTGTGGGGTAGAGTGGAGCGGCCCACGGAGCGAGCCCCCCCGTGTTCTCACCCCGCGTCTGGGTGGGGAAGCTATGGGAGGGGGGGAGGTGGTTACACAGGGGCTGCAGAGGTGGTCTTTGGGCATGCTGCAGCTCCACCAGAGATCGCAGCATGTCGCTCTGGTCCTCCATTATGCGGAGGAAAGCATCCATGCGTCTTTCCTCACGCTCTTTCCTCTTTTCTTCAGCGGCTTCCCTCTTTTCTGCAGCGGCTCTCCATTCCTGCCTCTCTCGATTCCTTGCCTCTCTCTCTCGATCCCTTGCCTCTCTCTCTCGATCCCTTGCCTCTCTCTCTCGATCCCTTGCCTCTATCATTCTTTCCCTCCAGTCCGTCTGGCGGGCTGCCTCAGCGCGCGAGTTCTCCACGAGTTCACTGAACATCTCATCGCGCGTTCACATTTTCTTTTTACGCTTTCTTATCTGCGGTGCACGGCGGGAGGAGGAGGCCGGGGTATTCTGACATACTTGTTCATCTGTGGGCGAGTGTGGGAAAAGAAAGTTTGAAAGTTATGAGACAGATACATTCAAGGTTAGGAGGCAGATGCAGTCTCGGACGGTACACAATGGGAGTACTATGCCATTTGCAACCTCAGTATTCAGAGGCCTGATATGATTTCTGTACAAGGTCATGTTCTACACCTAAAAGTGACTGACTAGCTCACAGAAAAGTCAGAGCATCTCAGACACATATGCGTGCCTCAGCCCAAGACGGCTTCTGAAATCACCGTGCAGCCGGCCATGGTAAGTTAAAAGTGGCGCTTGCATACTGTAGAGTAACCCCGCCCCCTTCCCCCCACCGCGTGGCTGGCTCCCACTGAAACCGCAAACTGCAAAGCAAATGCCAAAAAATCTCTCGCTAAGGTCTTTTTGGGGCTCTTCAGACCACGTGCAGACTGCTCAGATTCCCTGCTAGCTACCGCTACGGGCTGGGGGGGTGTGGGGGGGTTGGGTGCGCGTTGGATCTGAAGTGGAAGCAACCGCGTGCAGACTGCCCAGATTCCCTGCTAGCTACCGCTACGGGCTGGGGGGGGGGTGTGTGTGCGGTCAGCGTTCGTGGGGGGGGGAAGGGGTGCGGTTGGTCGGCCCTCAGCAGAAAAGAGTTCTTTGCAGCTGGGAATCTTTATCTCCCTACTAATTGCAGTCCGTATCTCAAACAGGCAACCCTGAATGACATCACTTTGCTGAGAATTTCTCGGAGAGATAGGGAGCGCATGCTCCTTGACTCCATGCAAAGTCCGGGTCCATACAATGCTAGCCTGCTCAATGATACCAGACAACTTACTACTTTCGTGGCGTGGGTTGGTGTCCTATCACGGGGGACCACATAAGGCGGCTCTCCCCAGAAATCTGCTGCGCTGGATTCATCGCTACCTCCTGGATAGCTTCCTTGAAATGTCCGCGGAGGACTTATGGTCAATCCCGGAGTATATTGACAAACTCTTTGAGTAGAAATTGACCAGCAATGAAAGCACGCTAAGTCCTTAGGGCAAGTTACTCATTAATAAATGCTTCCTTTACAAAATCACGCTTCATGTAATCCCTTAAAAAAGAAACACTTACCCCCCTGGGAGACTTGGGAGGGTACTGGCTCCAGGGTGACAAACAGCTCCTGGCTCTCTGGGAACACGGGTTCTCCGCTGGGCTCCTGCTACTCCGTGAGATTTTCCTCTTCCTCATGGTCGTCCTCCTCGGAATCAGTCTCCTCCCTGACGATTATCCCATCGGTGGAGTCCACGCACACCGGCGCGATGGTGGTGGGGGCGCCCCCCATTATCGCATTTAGTTCATTGTAGAACCTGCATGTCCGTGGCGCGCCCCCTGATCGTCCGTTTGCCTCCTTGGCTTTCTGGAACGATTGCCGCAGCTCCTTAATTTTCACGCGGCACTGTGTGGTGTCCCTGTTGTGGCCCCTTTCTAGCATGGCCTTGGAGACTCTTCCATAGGTGTTGGCATTCCGTTTGTTGTTTCGTAGTTCCAACATCACGGATTCCTCTCCCCAGATAGCGATGAGATCCAGCACCTCACGAGTGGACCATGCTGGAGCTCTTCTCCTCTGGCTGGTCTCCAGGGTAGATGAGCTCTGCATGGAGTCTTGTGATGCTGAGCTCTGCATGGCGGCTAGTGCTGCTGATAGCTCTGAATGGCGACTGAGCAGTTCAGGTGAGCTGGCCACGCTGACCAAACAGGAAATGGCATTCAAATGTTCCCGGGTCTTATCTACCTGGCCAGAGCAGCGAGTTGAGAGTGCAGTGCAGAGCGGTCACAGTGGAGCAGTGAGGCAGTCCAGAGCGGTCAGAATGGAGCATTGTGGGACAGCCTCTGGAGGCTATTAATGTCGGGTTCCGTCTTCACTAGCCCACGGTCGAGCTTGGAATGTCGATTTTAGCCTTACTTCTCTCGTCAGGCTGGAGTTCCAAGATCGATCTTGAGGGCCCTTTACATCGACGTTAAGGGCGTGTATGTGAAGACAGGTACACGTTTAATTCGACCTAACGTCATTAACATCGAATTAAAGTGGTAGTGAAGACAGGGCCTAAGTCTGTTATAAAGGGGGAAATGATCAGTTGTTCTGCCTGTCTACTGAAGGTAGGACAAGAAGTAATCTGCAGCAAGGGAGATTTAGGTTAGATATTAGGGAAATCTTTCCAACTATAAGGATACTTTAACACTGGAATAGGCTTCCAAAGGAGGTTGTGGAATCCCTATCATTGAAGGTTTATAAAAAGAGTTTGGACAAACCCCAGTGCAGGGGCTGGCCTTGATGATCTCTGGACGTCCGTTTGAGCCTTATGTTTCTATGAGTCTGTAATTTTATTGTTGCATTTTTTGAGGGCTAGGGATTGCTCCTATAGTAAAGAGAAAAGTTATATTTTCTATTTTGAATAAGGTAAATGGATTCCACAAGGTATGAGTCAGAAACATCTGCTGAAATCATTATCAGATGTTGGCTCAGCTCAACAGCAGAACAGCCTTCAGTTGATCAGCTATGCTTTCGTTGGCAAGAACGGATTTAGTCAGTTGGATTCGTTATTAATAAGGCCACATGATGATGGAACTTAGTTTGTTTTAAAAAATTACATTCAAAAGAGTATTTTTCTGCAAGATTATACCCCACTGTCTGAGAAGCTTGTTGCCCAGTTTGTTTACTACCCTTCCTCCACTCAATTGACATCATAGCACAAATGCCCTCAACTGTTTTGAAAATCATTCATTTGTCAAGGTATAAATTTGTTCACTTCTGCATTACAATAAATATTAATGCTGCTATATGACATTATTTGAGGCTTTTGGAAGACAGAAGTGTAATCTTTCCTGCCTTTTTAGTCAAAAGTTATTAAGTTGCCTAAAAACTCCATTAAACATAGTGATCTTGATTAGCACTTTCGAATTGGGTCTTTGAGGGCTTGTCTACATGACACAGCATGTACACTAGTACTACACAGAACTTTTTATGCTCGCCAGCAGGGTCTACATGGCCCAATTAGTGCACAGCACATTGGTATACTTTAGAAATCATACCCCTATAGTGTGCATTGTAGCACCAGGTAGACAAGATCCAAATTAAACTTCAAAAAACATATTTAGGCACCCATGTTTGAAATTTGTAGCCATTGTTCTTTGTAGCAGTAAATTAACTCTTAGTTGTATATCTTGTAGTATAGCATTGAAATGATTACCTAGAAGCCATTTGTTTCTATTGAAGGCATGCATTGTTACTCTGATCAGTTGATCTGTGGGCTTTACTTTAAAGGACATTGCTCACTACTTGGTTTGATTTACTTTGTGGCTATACTTTCTTAACAAGTCTGAAAATTTGACTCCCTAACTAATTTTGATTTTTTACAGTTGGCAAATATTCTCCTACATTTTCTAGTCTGAAAACAAAAATAGCTTGGCTTCCATATGTTTCTGCTTGTGAGTCAGCAACATCTCATAAGATAGACTCATAGAATATTAGGGTTGGAAGAGACTTCAGGAGGTCATCTAGTCCAACCCCCTGCTCAAAGCAGGACCAACAGCAACTAAATCATCCCAGCCAGGACTTTGTCAAGCCAAGCCTTAAAAACTTCCAAGGATGGAGATTCCACCACCTCCCTAGGTAACCTATTCCAGTGTTTGGAAAGAAATGTTAACTGTAGGAATATTCACAGTTCTAGCAATATTTTATTGCTGCAAGGGAAGGGCGCATATTAGGTTTTGCTTACATTACCTCAAAATAGAAGTGTTTCCTTCATTTTTTTGGCAGTGGTTTTATAACGATGTTTAGAACCAGGAGGACATTATTCAGAAGATTAAGTTACAAATTAGGGCAAATGTTGGGCCTAGACAGGGATGTGTTTTGTTTTGTTTTTTTGGTGTCCCTTTTAAACACTTTTGGTTACCAAAGCCCTTTCTAGGAGAAGAGGCATCATCCTTTTACTGCTGAGAATTTTCTTGGTAGTCAAATAATGAGATGCTGCAATAATCTAATATTTATTCCCCCCCCCCTTTTCTAGGTATCTATGCCGACAGCTCACGCAACATCTTCTGCCCCAACGGTGACCTTAGTACAGTTGCCTAATGGACAAACAGTTCAGGTCCATGGAGTTATTCAGGCAGCCCAGCCATCAGTTATTCAGTCTCCACAGGTCCAGACTGTTCAGGTATGTATTAAAGGATTTCAAACTCCTAAGTCATGCATTCCAGATAACCTTATCAGTCCACCTTAATCGAACTTGTGTGCATTCTGTGTCATGTCAACTTAGAATACGTTGAAAGGAAAATCTGTATTGTACTTGTTATCCCATTACTTTTGTCTCATTCTTTATGGTTTTATCTGCTTTTCATTTCCGTACATTATTGAATTTCATTTCCTTGTAGAAGTCGGTAAGCCTATTAGGTTGTTCTTTTTGCTGATACTATTTCCATATCCGTCTTTTACCTGCTGCAAAGTTAACATTACTAGACCATTTTGATGTCTGTTTAGTGACTTCTAAGATGTCTTATTTCTGTATCTTAAATGAACGACAAGAATTTTAGAGATTGCCGAATTATTAATGTGGCTGATGTTCAGAAATCAAAGTGTTTGTTTCTTGGAAAACATTTGTACTAGTTTACATGTGTATTTCTGCCTCTGGCAGGTTGTAATAAGTTATTTTAATATTCATGTTTTGAATGTTAACTTTATAAAACAATACAGTTCATGATTCACAGGATGAAAAGCCAATCTCAGAATTTATAAAAGACTTGGAGATAGGCTTCAGTAGTCTAGAAAGCCTTAGTCTTAATCTCTACTGTGGTTCCTTCTCTGAGCAACATTTTAAATTACTTTTTAAATCCAGTGTTGCTGACCATGGAAACAGGAACTATTTAGGCTGTTACTGACCACATAAGATAAGGATGGTAACCAAGTTAAAAGCTAACTATGAGATTTTTTATAGAAGTATTTAAACTAATATCGATTAAAAAAAAATTAGGTGACACTCATGCTTTAAAATTGGATCATTCTGACAATGATCTTGGTTATTTCCTTGCATTGCTTCACTTATGTACTTTCGTCAACCACTAACTCAGACCATTTAGAGTTAGACTGAATTTAGTGTTTTATACAGTTAGAAATCTGGAGATGCACAATTTTCAGATGGTATGTGGCACTAGTTTCTGGCTCTAGTGATTCAAGGTAAGAGACTGATGATGAAATCATGTTGGAATTCAGAACGGAGGATGAACTGCAAAATGTATTTAGAATGGTGATATTTACAGTCTAATACTTCACAGTCTCCTATGGTGGTATAACCCTTTAGCATGGCACCAGGGAGGCCTTAAGCACCAAGTATACAACATGAAACCAGAAAAGGCTCTTGCAGGACCTCCTTATCCTTGTAGAGTTTTATAATTGGTTCTGTCACAACTGCACTCCTCATTCCCTTTGTCTCCAGACCCTTCTGCTTTCAATCCCACATTGCTTCTAGTTACTGTGTCTCCAGACCTGATTGCCTACCTTGCTTTGGTTCTTTGGACTGGATGGAAGCAGGATAGAAAGAAGGAGTTATGGAAAGAAAAAAGTGGGTGGAACCATTATTTATGATAATTTGCCCATTATATATTCTTTCATTTGAGTGACTTAATTGTTAAATACATTTCTGAAGATAGATGGTTGACTTTGAGCATCTGTGTATCCAGTAACAAGTGATCACCTATTACTTTTGATTTTCTAGGTCAACATCCTGTATAGTACTTGTACTGGTAATATTGTTCACATACTGTGAAAACTTGCTTATAGTGGTAGATTTATTACTGTAGAAGTATTTGTTAAACTTGCTTACAATGGTAAATGTATTCTGTTCTTCTTTACAGATCTCTACTATTGCAGAAAGTGAAGATTCACAGGAGTCAGTGGACAGTGTCACAGACTCTCAGAAACGCAGAGAGATCCTTTCCAGACGACCCTCCTACAGGTATGGATGTTAAAAGCTGAACCATTTTGCTTGATGCATTTACCGTATTTTTCGTCTTATAGGACGCTCCGGCCTATAAGACGCCCCCTCGTTTTTTAATAAAAAATCCGGACAAAAAAAAAAAAAAAAAAAAGGCGCCTCGCTCTCCCGTCCCCGCCGCGCGGGCGGGCTGCCGAGGTTCCCCCCTCCCCGCCGCGGGCGGGCTGCCGGGAGCGTCCCAGTTCCCTCCTCCCCACCGCGGGCGGGCTGCCCGGGCAGCCCGCCCGCGGCGGGGAGGGGGGAACCTCGGCAGCCCGCCCGCGCGGCGGGGACGGGAGAGCGAGGCGCTTTTTTTTTTTTTTTTTTCCCCTATAAGACATTCGCCCTATAAGACGCACCAACTTTTTCCCCCCCCCCGTTTTGGGGAAGAAAAAGTGCGTCTTATAGGGCGAAAAATACGGTATTCAGCAAATGGGTAGACAAATAGTGTGTTTCTGTTGTTAATGTGAGAGCTATCTATTTTACTAAAATATTCCTTCAGTGACACCTTCCCATGCCCAATTTCTGATGGAATGCCAGGACATAAGCAGAATAAGATAAGGAGAAAAAGAAAAATATCTGCCATTATGGAGAGATAGGAAAGAAAATCAATCGAGAATAAGCTGAATGCTAAATTAATCTATATGTGTAGCATTTAGATATGCATTGGAGGTCACTAAAACTGATGTTTAATTCTTGGAGCGCCACTGAAATGTGCAGGCAGGGTGCTGCTGTACATTCTGTAGTCTCTGTAGAATCAACTTTTCTGTCAATGTTGATATACTAGCAATAGTCAGATTTAATTCTTTCTTTCACCTGAGATTTTCAGTGGAACATAATATCGTGTGGCTCATTAAAGCTGCTGTAGGTGGTATTAGAATTTTCCATGCTTCTTGGGGAAAAGTAGCTATAACCAAACAGACTGCAGGTGCCCAGCAGAGAGGGAAGTGGCCTAGTCAAGCCAGTTTACATGTATTATTCACTTCAGAATGCTGGAAATCAGGACCATCTTGAGTGTGAGTTAGAGCTAGCCTTGGGCATCTCTAACTTGCATGCCAGCACTTACGCAGCAGAACAACTGGTATTTTTCTTTAAATCAGACATTCATGTCTTCCTTTAGTAAATGCCCATGAACATTACAAAGAACAGCTCATTCTGTCAGGGTTGAATTTTCTTCTGTATTTGAGTAATGAATTAAAATTCAGTACCATGGAGCAACTGATGATATGTAATTCCATTCAGCGATGCTTTTTGATGTGCTGAAACTGACATTAATCCTTCCTTTGGCATGTGAAGGTCTAGAATGAGCCCCACATCCTCAGAAAATGTGCAGGGACAATGCCAGTAGCAGATATGGAGAGGGTACAGGAATCACTTACCGTATATACTCGAGTATAGGTCGACCCGAATATAAGCCGATGCACCTAATCGGGACATCGCTCCCGCGGCTGCACGGGACATCAGCATCATGAGGCCATTCACGAGCGTCACCCAGCGGTATGGCCCTGCCCCTTTTTCTCCTCCATTTCAGCCAAAATTTTCACTGACTCGAGTATAAGCCGAGGCGGCTTTTTTCAGCCCAAAAAGTGGGCTGAAAAACTCGGCTTATACTCGAGTATATACGGTATTTGGATCAGAATTGGTCTTGGGACCCATAATCACATGCACACTAAATCTCTGATTTGGGGGCCCTTAACGTGAGAGTCTCATCTTTTGTTGCAAAACATATTAACTACACTATTTTAATAAGCAGTCACAACTCCCCTCAATGTCAAAGTGATTTGTGGGTGCTCAGTACTTCTGAAAATCCAGCTCTACGTTTGTAGCCCTTTTTGTGAAAATTGGCTTGAAAATATAAGCCAGTCACCCAGCTTGAAAACTTGTTATTCATTTTTCCTGGAGTGCACAGGTTATTCTGTGTCCCCTTCTATAGCGATTCAGGGTCTTTGGGGGTCCATTAAAGCCATGATGGCAGGCTTCTAAATTTTGTGAGTGTCCCAGGTGTTTGTGGCTGTGGAGAGCAGGGCTACTGGTGTTAAATCTGCCACAGAATTCCTCCTAGTCAGTTATCTGCAGCTGAGCTTTCTCCTCTGTTGAGCACCCAGTGTGACCTCCGACCACAAGGAAAAGGCAGTTGAACGAAATGAGGCAACAGAGTTAGTGAACAAGGCAGAGCACTGAGAACAAGGAACTCGTGCGTTCTAATCCCATGTAACACTGACCTCGTGCACAGCTTTGGTGGAGTCACTTAGTGCCAGATTCAGTCCCCGTCAAGCCAGCTTCTATGTGCCATCTAGGCAGGGGGCAACTCAACTGGTATAAAGCTGGTATACTTATGCCAGCCAGCCTCCCCACCCCAGCAGAAGGGTCGTATTGGGACAGAAAGGGTTGGGGCCAGAGTACAGTGGCATTCTGCCAATTCTCCGCTAGCATAACCCAGGCTGCTATAATTTACAGCAGGGACAGGGCTGGTAGAGATCAGCCCATAGGATCAGGGAGCCATAACCAGCTCCTTGATGACCCCACCTTTGCCTTGCTTGTCCATTTTTCCCTCAGATATCTTGCACTTTTTCTGTGCCTCTTCATGTGCATGGGAGAAACTCCCCATATAAATTTGTAGAGCCACCACCTTACCATCTTTAAAATTCCTCCTGAACACTTCACCTCTGCCACTGTACCTACCATGCCCATCTGGCATTGGTTAGGAAAGTGGTGAGCTGTAATTTCTGCTTTTCAGATAACCGCTGTTCAGTTTTATTATTACCTCATCCTCCCAACCACCGCGTCTTGTTTGTCTGTTTTGTCAACCTGTCTCATCCTTTCTGTCTCATCCAATGCCAATACATTGTAAACTCTCCGGGGAGATGACTGTTGTTTTTGTTACTTGTCTGTGTAACACCTAGCAAAATGGGGAGCTGAGGTACTAACAAAGTCTAATAAATAACAAGAAAGCCCTATTTCCATCTCTGTCTTTGTCTCAAATTGTTTGGGGATTGACTAGCCTCCTTGGAATACAGCAATATATAAGTTTGGCTACCATAGACAGGCAGGAAAATTCAGTGTAGTCTGGGCCTGGGATTCTTCAGATGTTTTTTGGATGAGAAGTAGGGGTGAAATTCACAACAGAACTAATAGTGCTTCATACGAAAACAAAAGAAAATCCCAATTTGTCTTACTGCCTAAAGGAGTCTTTTGCAGTTGCATATGATGGAGTGTGCAGTCAATAAAAGAGAGTTTTGCCACTCCTCCATATTCTTGGTAGAGAGAGTTATCAGTCAAATTGCAGCACAGAGGACAGTGGTAGACCCAAGCATTTGGGGCAGCTGTTTTGTTGAGCAGCTATCCCAGTCAGTTCTAATCATAGTCAGTGAGATCCCTGGCATTTATGATCACAGTAGAATCTCAGAGTTACGAACATGTCCGGAATGTTCGTAACTCGGAAATGTTTGTAACTCCTAACAAAAGTTATGGTTGTTCTTTCAAACGTTTACAACTTAACTTTGACTTAATATAGCTTTGAAACTTTACTATGAAGAAGAAAAATGCTTTTAACCAACTTAATTGAAATGAAACAAGCACAGAAACAGTTTCCTTACCTTGTCAAATCTCTTTTTAAACTTTCTCTGAATTCTTTTAGTTGTTTACATTTAACACAGTACTCTGCTGTATTTGCTGATTGATTGATTGATTGATTGCCTCTGCTGCCACCTGATTGCATACCTCCGGTTCCAAATGGGGTGTGAGGTTGACCAGTCAGTTCATAACTCTGGTGTCTGTAGCTCTGAGGTTCTACAGTATGTTATGTTTGTCCATTTTGAATAATTAAGCCAGTTCACTAATTAAACCCAAACTGCTTCTTCTCCCCTTTACTATTGCAAGTCCCAAAGCTTTCTCAAGCAGAATAGTTTCCTAACTTGTGGACTTAATTGTGCGACTTTCATTAAAACGCCCAGCTTTGTCTCCTGAACAGATGCTAATGTCATGAGCTGATTGCATTTCACAATCATTTCTGCTAAGTTTTTGAAATTCAGGTCCCTGGGTGAAGTTTAGGCCTTGGTGGCCACTGCAGCAGGAACACTTCCTCTGGGTGTGGATGGTAGCGATGAGGTTTGGTGCTTTAAATGCTCTTGCTTTCTTTTTTCACATCTTTCTGTGACTGAGAGCAGGAAACTTGTAAAAAGTATATGAAAGATAAAGAAGCTTTTGAAGAAAAAGGGAAAATGTGAATTCTAGATCCAAGTATGCAGAAAAACAGGCTATTCTAGATTGATTCAACAGCACCCTTTTCCTGTGTAATTTTTAACATGGTTACCTAAAATCGTTTTAAAGTGTGCTTTAATTTTTCTTCCCATCCCATGGATTTTATTTTCCTAATTGCTGCACTTTTCAGTTTTCTCCAGCACCAAATACCCAGTAGAATTGATTTTTCTTTCACTTTCTGTTAAAATTTTTACAACACACTGTCTTTGCCAGAAAAATTTTGAATGACTTGTCCTCAGACGCCCCAGGAGTGCCAAGGATTGAAGAAGAAAAGTCTGAAGAGGAGACATCAGCACCTGCCATCA
Source organism: Sternotherus odoratus (assembly GCA_032164245.1). Lineage (NCBI taxonomy): Eukaryota > Metazoa > Chordata > Testudines > Kinosternidae > Sternotherus > Sternotherus odoratus. The sequence continues at coordinate 12,619,401 of JAVMKO010000011.1, read as the reverse complement.
CCACTGTAACAGTGCCAACTCCAATTTACCAAACCAGCAGTGGGCAGTACAGTACGTAGTTACCTTTATTATTGGTTGTGGTAGTTAGACAGGAAGAGAGAGAGCGCTGTTAAATTCTATTTGCATTACTGTTTGGGCAGGGATAAAAGAAGCTAATATAACACTAGTTACACTGACCCTTGTGCAATGGTAGAAGCCTTATTAATCCTGCTCCATAATTATATATATACAGTAAAACCTCGATTTAACGGACTTCGGATGCAACGGACAAAATTTTTAAGAAAGTCTGATGCATCCGAAATCCGTTTGTCGAGGGCTCACTGCGGGCTCCGCCGGGGTTCCAGCTGCGGGCGGGCTGCCGCCCGGCTCCCAGCAGCAGGCGGGCTGGCTGGCGGGTCCCAGGAGCCGGGACCCATGCGGGCTGACTGCCCGCTCCCCGCGGCCGCCGGGGTTTCAGCTGGGGGCGGGCTGCCGCCCGGCTCCCAACAACAGGCAGGCTGGCTGGCGGGTCCCAGGAGCCGAGACCCGTGCGGGCTGACTGCCCGCTCCCCAGCTCCCGACAGCAGGCGGGCTGGCTGGCGGGTCCCGGGAGCCGGGACCCGTGCGGGCTGACTGCCCGCTCCCTGCGGCCGCCAGGGTTTCAGCTGCCGCCTGGCTCCCGGCAGCGGGCGGGCTGGCTGGCGGGTCCCGGGAGCCTGCGGGTGGGCTGGCTGGCTGCCGGCTCCCGCCTGCGGGCGGGCTGGCAGCTCCCGGGTCCCGCCTGCGGGCTTGCTGCCGGCTCCCGGCTGCCACCCGGGTCCCGGCAGCGGGAGGGCTCGCTGCCGGCTCCTGCCTGCGGGCGGGCTGCCGGCTCCCGCCCGAGTCGCAGCAGCCGGGACCCGGGCGGGCTGGCTGCCGGGTCCCGGCTGCCGCCCGGGTCCCAGCAGCCAGCACCCGGCCGGGCTGGCTGAAGGCTCTCGGCTGCCGCATGGGTCCCAGCAGCCGGGACCCGGGCGGGCTGACTCACGGCTCCCGGCTGCCATGATACAGTAAAACCTCGATATAACGGACTAATTCGGGCGGGCTGCTGCTCCAACAGCTCTTTTTTTATTTTTTATTAAATAACGGACTTTCGGCTTTAACGGACACCCCCTCGCCCGAATTAGTCCGTTATATCGAGGTTTTACTGTACTATGGTTTGTGACTTTTAAGTACATTCCAGCTGTGGGTGTGTAAAATGTACGACTTACATTCACAAGGCCTGTTGGTTGCTGTTAGTATGGTACATGTTCTACTTTCCAAGGTACAAAAGGGATAATAAATCAGAGTGATTAATTAAAAACTTTCTTGGGAGGGGAGGGAAGCTATTGCGCATTTCAGAATTTGCTGCCTTAGCTAATATTTCTGTAGTTTTGACTTAAAATTTTTTAATATCTATAATATATAACATACAAATTAGCAATTACATTGTCAGACAAAAGCAAGGCTTCAATAATCTTATTTGGAATTCATAATAAATTCCAATTTCTGCTTTTGCAACTTCTTTATTTATTACATTTTATGGATATGTCACCTTTCATGCAAATCACTGGGGAAAATAAGAGGATGCAGCAATAAAACAATAGTTATAAATATAAGCTAAACAAACAGATGAACTCACTGTTAAGTGTACAAGAAGGGGAAGAGAAGACCTATCAAATGACTTACTCCTCTAATTAATTATGCAGTGCAGTGTGCTATAGTTGCTCCCTGATCTGTTCCCCAGTCTGCCTCTTGACTTTTTTTAGAGATTGATGTTGCTGACACTCCACTTCTACCACCAGTGTCCAAATACTGTTCCTGCAAATATCTGCTCTGCTTGAAATATCCTGATATATTTGTGGAAAAGCAGAGAAATACTCTAGAGGTGCTAAATGAGGGGATCTGTGTAAGATGTGCTCCTACTGCAGCCTGAATACTGGGATGGAAATTAGTGGATTGAGGGAGTGAAAGGAAAAAGGAAACAAAATTATTAGATGGAATGAGAGACTGGTATGTGTATGTGGAAACAGTGCATGGAAAGGGGATTCAAGCAGGAAAAGACGCTGGAGAACAAAAGGGACACACCAAGGTGAAAATGGAAGAGAAAAGCATGTAGCGAGAGGAATTAGAGAAAGGAGCAGAAGGAAAAAAAGAGAAAAGCGCAGGTAGCCAACAAGACAATCATCAACTCAGTAAATATTACAATTCTTGGTTCTACATTGGATGGGATGTAGCTCCTCTTAGGGATATTTTTGTCTGTCTATATTTTTGTCTGTCAGAAAGGTGGCAACTTATGGTACTGAATGAAATGACAGTAGGTCACTGCTGAGAAATGACGACTTCTAAAATACAGTTACAATGACCTCTGATGTTAAGGTATGTAGTTGTACAAGGGATTTAACTCAGAAGTTTCAAACCATTCTTTTGTAACTGTGCTGTAAACGGTAAATAACCATGTAAGATATCAATAAATTAATCTTTTAACTATTGTATCAAATGTACTTGTTTTCAGTTGCTATCACTCAAGGAGGAGCAATACAGCTGGCTAACAATGGCACAGATGGAGTACAGGGCCTTCAGACGTTGACCATGACAAACGCAGCTGCAACCCAGCCTGGCACCACCATTTTACAATATGCACAGACCACTGACGGACAACAGATTCTCGTACCAAGTAATCAAGTTGTTGTACAAGGTACAAAACTTCATAATCCATCATTTTATGTTTAGTCCTAGGGGAATTTAATTTGCCAAAATAATTCTCTCAAATATGTCAGAAAAAGGAATTAACAGTTTTGGCACAGATCAAATTATAAAACAGATAAAATAAATTTCAGACAAAACCATATGTCACATTTTCTCTCACTCAGAACAAACTTAAGATATTTTTAGATATAAAAAATGCTTCTATTTTGATTCCTGAAAGTTAGTTCACGTTTGCTTTGTCCATACCATATTTCCTTCAGCTCTTTCAAGAGAATGATTGCTATTTGTTCCCCAAACCTGTGACACAAATTTCTTGAGAGTTCCTAATTTCTGTCAAGTGATTATCTGCAATGATGATAAATTAAGAATAGTTTCCTGTTCTTTGGGCAGAGATCTGTTCACAATGTTCTTTCCATAGGGGAATTTTCCTTTACTAGTAATTTATTGCCCTCTCTAGTTAGAACTCACTGTTCCTTTTTAATGCTCTTCCTGGCACTACAAAGCATTGTTTAAAAAAAAGATGCTTCTGATTTTGCTCTAACTCTGGTCAAGTCATTCAAGGACGAGACTTTCAAGCCTCAATGAATAAGGTACATTAAGATTAATGTATATGTATAAGGAAAATATGTCTTGTTGATCTTCTCTCTTGTATATTTTTTTAAAAAGCCATTTCTTCAAGTAATAGTGAAAATGCGATAGACTCCCAAGTAAATAAAAGCTGATTATACTAAAGAAATAGTAATGTGCTATGGATTGTGTTTCAAAGGTTAGTGTCTAAATTGAACATGTGCCTGCTGTGGATACAAATCCTACATGTCTGCACAAAACCCCCAGATACTTACGCAGGCAATTACCAGTTCACACCTGCAGTTAGTTATTTGGAGGTCACCTAAAAAATACTGTTTGCCTAGGAAGATCCTAAAAGCTATATCATGCTTACCTTGCTAGACTTGTGGTCCTTTAGTCTTTTCACAAAATAGAACTGTCAGAAATCCAGTGGAAGAAAAATGTATAGTAGGACCAGCAGCTGCTGATAAATCTAGTTGTCAGACACAGCGAAAATGATTGCAACCATAAATATACTAAACTAGGAATGATTGACCATTGATAACCCAGATAATGCTAATCCCTTCTATATTGTAGCCTGGAGTCATCACCTCATTTTATCTGGTTATGTTTAGATTGGTGACTAGGTGTTATTCACACAGTATTTTAACAGTGGATTCTCACTCTGCTGTGTAACCTAACACTAGACTTCCCTTTCAGCTGCCTCAGGAGATGTGCAGACCTACCAGATTCGCACAGCACCCACCAGCACCATTGCACCTGGCGTGGTCATGGCCTCCTCCCCAGCACTTCCTACCCAGCCAGCAGAGGAAGCTGCACGAAAGAGAGAAGTGCGTCTAATGAAGAACAGGTATTTGCATAGTGTTAATTTTGCTTGAGTTGTGCATAGAATTGGAGTACTAAGTATTAAACTTGTGCAGTATACACATTGCATTTCTAACAGGTCTAGAGAAGAGTGTGCATGTAATTGTTTATGCAAATAGATTCCTGACCTTTCTCGTCTCCTTTATGAAACACTATCTGAAGAATGTCAAACTTCTTGAAAGATGCTAGCTAAGACAAACAACATCTGGTAACTCTGTATATTGTGGTTATGAGGCCAGCCATAAGGCTTGGCTATCAGTTCATTCTGCAAGGGCTGAGTTTCCCTTTCAACTAGCATCTGTTAAGTAAATGAATTTATGCAATCTCCTTTCCTCTGTTCTTGAACTTAGCCTTCCGTGCATTCCCCTGACTACTAGTCCCCATGCCCACCTTCCACTTTGGCGAATTCTCTCTCCCGTATCTCACCCACCCCCTTTGGGCACTTGCCCCATGGGTTCCATTCTCTGGAGGCAGCAGGAGTCAAAGGGAGGGGCAGAGAAGCTGCTCTCCTGATCTTAGAGTCTCATGACTCAGCAGTGGCAGCAGATAGGCTGAGGGAGAGAGAAAAAGAAAAACTACGCTATGGGGTGGGAATGTTTGGAGAAGCAGGAAGTGGTGAGGCGGGAGAGAAACAGCCACTCCCCCAAGCCTATAGACTGTGGGGAAGGAGGGCAGCAAGGAGCATGGGGACAGAGAGAGGCTGAGAAGGAGCCTGGTCAAGTCCAGATGTTGTAGAGGTGAAAGTGGCTGCGCTTAGAGGGCTGACATTGAGTTAGAGGGCTCCAGCTCCAGTTTTTACAAAACAGCCCTGTGGCTTACTGTATTGAATCTTACTTCAGTGCTTTTTGGTCCCTGTATTATTAATACAATAGACACTGGTAAGATGAGTGTGTTGTGTCCATGTGGTTACTAAGAATGAAATGATGTAATACTAAGTGTGGCGATATGAACACTATGAGGGCTTTGTTAACAAGATTTGGTATAGGTGGAGGACAAATTCACGAGTGCCTTAAGTATAGCTTCTGTAGCATTGGGTAAACAAAGCTAAAAAAAATTTAATCACTGCTGTCATTATTCAGTTGTACCATAGCAAATGGACGGGTTTACTAGTAAAATGAACACTGCTCTTATACAGGTTTATTCTTCTTCTTAATCCTTATTATAGAACTCAGTGAAATGGTAGCAAAGTGATGGACTCAACACAAAAGCCACCATAGTTACGACACTGTTCAGAGTCATGTTCTAAGCCAGGCAGAATTTTGTTAGTGTTTATTTGCTGCTACTTATATATTTGAGTGATCCTTGGGATTCTGATATGTTCATGATTTGAGATGTAAATCATTATATACTTTTTTTCTTCCTCAGTTACAAATACCTCTAATTCTACAGCCAGGTTCTGAAAACACTGATACTCTTGGCAGTTTGACCTGACCAGTCAAGCTTGAAAGCAGCTCATGGTCTCAGATGTTCCGGGTTTTAATGGCCTTTTTTGCTTTACAGGGAGGCAGCACGTGAGTGTCGCAGGAAGAAGAAGGAATATGTGAAATGTCTAGAAAACCGAGTGGCTGTGCTTGAAAACCAAAACAAGACACTGATTGAGGAGCTGAAAGCACTTAAGGACCTTTACTGCCACAAATCAGATTAATTTTGGATCCCATTTTCACTTGTCAAGGTGGGATAGAGACTGGTTTTGCCCACAGCCAGAAAGACAAAGTAAACTTTTTATTTTCTAAACATTTCTTTTTTTTCTATGCGCGAAACTGCCTGAAAGCAACTACAGAATTTAATTCGTCTGTGCTTTGCATTAAACTGTGAATGTTCAAACATTTGCCTCTACTTCTCCTCCTCAGAGATTATTTTCATCACAACTATCCTGAGCGTGAAAAAGAAGAAGAAGAAGAAAAGACTTCTTTCTCATGTCCCCCATCATTTTCAAGGAGTAATAATGTTCATTTGTGAAGACTTGGGGGGGAGGTTCTTTTGTATGATTTCAAGAGTTTGTGCTGACCTCTTTTGATTGCCTTAGGGACAGAATCACCCCCATCCTCTTGGCCTGAAGTACTTTGTGGACCACATATATATATAAAAGTAGGTATGGTGCAATGAAGAAGCAATGGTTGCCAAATTGATCCATATTCATTATAAACAATCCAAATAGATGGCTGAGTGGCATGCCAAACGAAGGGAGCTCCATATACAGATTCTTCATATGGAGAGAAAATTCTTTAACTAGCCCAGGAGGCTTTTTGTTGCATCCTATGTAATCTCTCCGCCTTCTAGATTGATAAAAACTTCTCCAGATCTCAAAAACCACTTCATTGACACTAGCTCCATTATTTGTCAGTTGTTGCTTCTTGCAGTAGGTGTATGTGTGTGTCTGTGTGTTCAGTATTTTGAATACACTAAAAGAAATCACCAGCAGAATGAAACATCATGATATTGGATGGGAAATGGACACAAAGGTATAATAATGAAAAGCTTTTGTTTAGAAGACAGTGACATAGTAAATAAGAGTAATGCTGAAAGCCCTACCTGTTTTAATCCAAGACAACTATATCACCCAACTCCATGTATCAATTCATTGGTGAACATGGAATTCCCCTAAGCGTCTCAGCTCTACTCAAACAAGTAGGTTATTTGCATTACTTTTATGTTGAACACTGGTTTGCTAAATTCTTTTTCAAACCCTGAGGCCTCCCTCTATACTTAAAATTCATCTTTGTAAGACAACTTCAAATATGAGGACTACAAATGTAACTAAATATTCCTTATTGAATCCCACTTTTAGGGGATTTTTAGGGTGAGAACTGTGCTTGGGGAAAATATTGACTATGAACCTTCCCATCCTAACCATAAATGTACTTAATTTATTCAGTGGATGGTTTTAATGTAAAGGGCCAGATCCAGCAAATACTTTACTTATTGAGTAAAGTTACTCACATGCGTCAAACGTTTGCAGGACCAAGCCCTTGAGTATGCACTGAGGTGATAGCTATTTTTCCCAGAAATACATGGCAAGAAATGGTAGATGTATCATGTTAAAAACAGCAAACTCTGTACTCAACATTAAGATTGCCATTGTGTGTCAAAAAGAATCATGCTTAGTTTGTGTATTGGCCCTTTAAAGCCAGACTGTGATGTTTTAACTTGGTCATTTGATGAAATAAGTTTGCTCTGGATCTCAGGTCCTGGTTATTATTTCAAGCTTTGTGTATATAGACATACACACAAGACTATTGTCTGTTCTAATACCTACGCTATCTAAGTATTAGCTAATATTTTCTCCTGTTCACTCAATCTGTTTAAAGTAAAATTTCAAATTTTATATCCTTTTAAATGATGAGACAGCCAAGATGGCATTATAATAAAAGATACTGAAAGGACTGTATGCAGTTAACTCAAACAGCTGTTAGCAGTATTAAAAGTTCTGGCTTTCTTATTTGTGAGGGTATTCTGTTTCCGAGAGGTTTAAGAAAGAGCAAGGTTAAACTTGTAGCATTATTGTTTAATCTTGGGTCAGAGATAACTTCAGGTCAAGTTTTGTTTGTATGACAAATTAAACAAAACTGGAACATGCGTATCAGACTTATGAAAGGATAAGTTTTCAAATCTAAGATTGTCAAGTAGTTTTTATACATGGTCTATTTTTATCTGCGGTAGAGGATTGATTTTCATTGGTTGGTTGTTTTTTTTAACTTAGAGGTTACTTTAAGTTTGCATCACTAAATTCATAAGGAAGCCCCCAAATTCTCAAAAAATTGGCAGATTCTTAAAGATGGAGAACTTAGGTTTTGTGGTGAACCTGCATGAAATTAGTTGTTGGTCTCAGATTTGTTCCTTTTAGATAATTGGCACTAATTAGCACCTTTTTTAATAGTCTCTCAGCGGAGCGAGACCAAGAACTGAGTAGGCTGTGGAGACTGAACTGTTAGCCCCAGAGGTGCTCCTTCCAGGACAAAGTGGAAACATATTGACTGGGCAGTGTGGGAAAGCTCACATTGCTAATGTCTGTGGTGTACATGTCCGTGGATAGAATCTTCAGGGTTAACAATCCAGATCCTCATCAGCGTTAAGGTCACACATGCAAAAAAATTAAGCCTTCTAAACTACCCAAAGATCTATAAGAATCTTTATTTTTGTCTGTGCCGCATTGAGGATTTGGGGACTTGCATTTCTTTCATGGAAACAAATCAAGTCAAGAATAAAAATTATCATATTAGACCAAGTACAGGGCTGGCTGAGTTTACCAGTTTATGCTTTACTATTCACCTTGGCCAAAAAGGGAAAGGAAAAGACAATACAGGAATCCAGTAACAAATAGCAAGGTATTGGGGGGGTAGTCAGCTTTTATAAATTAGGGCCATTTTGCTGTAGAACAGAAATTCTGCTGAAATTAAATGGGAGGCTTGTTTAAGTCTCACGGTTGAATTTTCAAGCGTTAATAGCCGGTTTAACTGAAGAGAGGGTTAGAAAGGGCTAGATCCATTATGTTCATAATAAACAAGAATTGATTTAAAATATAATTTTTGTAATGTCATTATTTTTCAAAACAAAGGCACCAAGCAGGCAGTTAAGATATTGTCAGAGGTGCTCTCGTAATTTAGATATTCTTGGAAAAAATACATATGTATAATATGTACATATATATATATATATATATATATATATACACACACAGTATATAATCTACAGCTCTGAGAGCTTTTAAGTCAGGAATGCTGAGTATTATAGTATATTGAGGTCAGAAACAATTTTTACTTTTGTGTGTGTGTGAGTGTGCGCACGCTTACATTTTCAGTAGGTTTGGGCTGCATTATTCAGGTGCTTACAAATTGATTTATTTTTCTGTGCTGTTGTTCAGTTGCCCATTTTAAAGGATTTTATTTCATCCTTCAAGGCTGTTATGTTTTTCGTAGATGGAGATTTTGAAATAATGTAAACAATTGTTTAAAAACTTGCCCTTCCCTCAAGATTACTCACTTCTGTGCTTTGTTTCTTTGGCAGCTATATAACAAAGGCAAAAAGAATTGGAAGGGGTTTTACTAAGAAACCACTGGTAAGACTTTGGTTTGGTTTTGTTGTTTGACTCATGGTGTAGGGGCTATGCATTTTTATTTGACCAACGATTTCACCCGATTTGGATAGTTGCCAGCAGCATTGCTAATATCTGAAAGCACAATACCAGCCGGTCATGCTCTTCAGGACAAAGTCATCTGTAGGTTTTGGTTGGTCTATAGTTTTGTCTTTGTGTCTACTGGCTTGTCTGGTACTATATGATGACCAGAAAGGTGGTGGGGTGTTTGGAACCATACAAAGACTCAGGAAAAAATAAAGGTTAATTTAATAAGGACACAAACCACCCTATATATAACATTTCTGATCTAAATTTATACTACTATTTTTTAATCTGGGCTTCCAGTAGGCAGCAGCTGCAGGCAGTCATCTGTTAATTAAAACTGCTCTCTGCTTATTTTTAAAACAGATAGCCAGTGCTTTTTGCAGGTTAAAGCAAGAACAAGTCTACACATTCAAGTGAGTTCATTATCATAGTCACAAACGTGTGGCAGTTATAGGAGGGTTTCTCTGTGTTTCCGAGATCCAGTTTGCATTGCCATTTTTTGCCCCGAGAACAGAGTTAGTGACAGAACGTTCGCCAATCACCTAAAGGAAAGGTTGTATATTTATTTTTGTTACGTGATTCGCTTTGTAAATGTTTGATAAAATGTGCACTTTTACAAAAAGAAAAAATCCTTAGCGCAATTGGATATTCGCTTTGCTTGAGAAGCTCCCTGACATGGTTATTACAGACCTACTATATGTTTGTGACTCTCACTCCTCTCCACTCTTCGATGAAGAGCTTTCAGCATAAAGCCTGTTAGCACATTATTTTCAGCAGGTGCTACTTCAAAATGGCAAGGGATCTGAACTGGCAGTACCAAAAGGCTAGATACCGGGGTGGAGTGTAAGGTACCATTCTGTCTCTTAGGAACACGTACAGGATGAATGTTAAATTATTTTTAGACAAAACAGAGCTAGCTCAAAGAACTCAAGCGAGAAAGGGGAATTCATTTGGAAGGGAAACAGAAACCTTTTCAGTCATGTTAGTCCCCTCACCCCAATTTGAGATCTAGCTGCACATTTCCGGAGCTGCATCGCAAGAAAGCAAATGCAAAAGGATTTAACGATTCTACGTACCCGGAAATGGAGGTGCATCTAATGATAAACTCGCCCATTCAGGTTTTTTTTTTTTTAAAAGGCACGGTACCTCTCTTTTGCAGTGGTAATGAGGGGAATTGATGACTTAGCTATACCCTGAATCCTTGTAATGTAAGCTTTTCAAATGTCCTGTACATTCACAGTTTGTGTGGACAACTAAGGACTGGTTTCCTTGATCTTCTGAATTTGCTAGTTATAAAAGATATTGATCCGAGAAGGATCTGAACATATCATAAAACTGAGCTAGTTTGGGAGGATTCAAACTAATATACAAACAGGGTTCTGATGTTCCAGCTAGCATTTGCTCATGGTAGGTTCAGCTCTGTTGATGGATGTAGCTTCAATATTTCTGTATCGTTAGGGAAGAGGGACCAGATTCACTTTGTAAAAAGGGTTTGTATTTCAGGTTTTGCAGCTTGCAATGTTTTTTGTAAGTGTATTTCAATCATAGCCTGTGAATAGAATTGAACAGGCAAATTTGCCTAGCACAAATTAAAGACCTTGACCTGTCTACATTCTGGTACTGCAAGTCCAGGTCCCAGCTGCACTTTTTGGCTCACTGTATAAGATGGTAATTTTAGATCTCATTCTCACCAGCAAGAAATAGGGAAAGTTTACTGTCCTCAGGAGATATTCATTGGGCAGGGAAGAGTGTAGGGGAAGGGGCCTTATGATCCAAGGTTAGCAGGTTTAACATAAGCTGACCCATATGCTGTACTTGTGACTTGGAAGCATACTGTTATCAAAATCAATTCATTGAGTCTCAGCCTCCCGTAGCATTTCTGTGAAGGAAGGAGAAATCTGGGATAACATGAAGTGAGGGAACCAACAAGAAAAGGGCACAAGCCCATCGGTCATCTTCAAATGGTTCTGGTTACGAATCGGCTACCGCGGGATGCTCTACCTAAGTTGTATCTTATCCGGGTGCCACTCCATTTTGTGTGTGTAATGAAATTATTTATATTTAAAAAGAAATAAAATGATAGAACTGCAAATTTGTATGAAATTTAACACTCTGCTCCTTGTATGGCCTTTCTGTGGTGAGGAAGGGAAGGGGCAGAGAGAGGTGGTCACTAGCAACTGTTCCCACGCACCACCCCATAAATCATTTCTAGGCCAGATTTATAATTTGAAATGTTTTTAGAACAATGTTGTTCAGGGAGGTTTCTAGAGCAAGGATTTTTATTAACTATTGTTATTATTTTTTAATTTAAAATGGAGAGGGTAAAGCTCACCTCAGCCCATTTCTGATCCTTTACCCAAAACTATCAGCACAAAACAGGGTATTTCAACCTTAACTCCAGCACTTCTGTGGGAGTTAAATTACTAAACAAAGAAACCTTGATGTGGGAAATAAGTTCCTATTATAATTCCCTACATTCTAGAAACATCCCTGCTTTCATTTTTTTTTTTTACTTAATCTTTTTGTGCTTTATCTGTGTTTTAAAAAAAATTGTACTGAGTTATAAGGCATTTTATTAACACTATGTACATATTAGCTGCTTTGTGTTTCAGAATGGTAGTAATTGCTTTGTATATTAAAGTGATCCTTGTGAATTTGTGAATTATTGTCATAAAGAAGTGCTTTTTCTTACTGTAACCTTTGTGGTATAAACTGTCATAAATCCGTTTTTACACAAACATTGATGTGCAGTCACATAAATATGCTTTTAAAAACTCTACAAAGTCTCTTTTTTGAGGCGGGGGTTCCATTTAGACTGTGTTGAGGGAAGCAACGACAAAGCAATTAGGTAAGAACATAGCCATATTTGATCAGAACAGTGGTCCATCTAATCCTGTATCCTCCATCTCAGTAGCCTGTACTAGCTGTTTCAGAGGGAGATGCAAGAAATCCTGCTGTAGGCTCTTATGGGATAACCTGCCCATAGGGAAAGTTTCTTCCTAGCTTAATTAATACTTTAAGTTAATTAGAGATTGGTTTCTATCCTGAAGCACAAGGTTTTATATTCCTTCCACAAAAATCTGGGCCTTTTCATTTATTTTTAATCCTCTGCTATATTCTCTCTTTCTAAAGGTCTAATCCTTTTTTTGAAACCTACTATCATGGTGGCAGGGAGTTCTATGGGATTATTGCGTTTTGTATGGAAAAGGTATTTCCTTTTGTCGGTTTAAATCTGTTGCCTTTTAATGTATTGAACTTCCCTTTGTAAAACCTATACTATTGTTTTGATCTAGTACTATCCAAAATCATAATAGAGAGACAAGGTGAATCTTTTACTGGACTATCTTTTGTTGGTGAGAGACAAATTTTCAAGCTGAAGAATTGCTCTGTGTAAACTCAAATGCTTGTTTCTTTCATCAACAGAGTTTGGTCCAGTAAAAGATATTACCACACCCACCTTCTCTCTCTAATATCCTGGGACCATCATGAATAAAATACTACAAAGTAGTAATGGGTGGCAGAACAAAATACATGAAGGCACTGTGATGATGCAAAGATCATGACTGGGTTGGATAATCTACAAATTAGGTCAAACAGTGGGGGTAAAAGCCAGTGGAACAAATTCAGCACTGCTGTAAGCAGATGGCTCTCCAGTAAGGTCACTGGTGTGCAGTGAAGTCCTCCATCTCCTTTCCATGGCTGGTTTTCAGTGACCACATAATTTCTTAATGCAGCATTTTTCTTTTGAAAATCCACCATCCCGTCTATGAGAGGGTGACACCAGAGCTTAACCCCCATGAGTACGAAAGTCAAACTTGGCTTGAATGTCATTGTGAAGAAAGTCAGGTAACACTATACCATATAAAGATAGTGGTGGAAACTGCTAGGCAATATGATGGTAACTTTGTTTCACGTGCTGCAGAAATGCTACTATGGTTATATAGTTTTTGTTGGCAAAAATATTAAAATTGTATCCGCATCACATGTCTTTCAGCTGCTTTCCTGAGTAGAATGGGTCTTTTGTCCTGGCCGAAAAATACTTGCATAAGATGCAGGGTTTTTTCCTATATTAAGGTCAAATTCTGCCACCCCACCTTATTGAAAACAGCTGCCTGGATGTAGCAGAGAATAGGATTTGGTCCTTATGGTGTAAATATTTTTAAGCATCTTCTTAATGTTAATGACATTTCAAACAAGTTCACTCCTTTATTAAATGTCACACACTGGAATATTTCAGTAACAGCCCCAAGGCTTCATAGCAATGAATCTTTTGTCACTGTCCTGGCCACCTCCATGACGTGGATCATATGGTTTTAAATGACCAGGAATTTCCTAATGGAATGTTTATTTGTCGGTCTTTTTAATATTCATTACCCCATCAATGGGAGAGTTACAATAAGAGTCCCCATGCACCCATTACTTCTGTAAAACTCCCATTGATTTCAATCCGATTTCTACGGTGACACGCATTGGGGTCTTGCACAAGTAAAACGAGTCAGATTTCATCCTGAAAGCCGAGTCTGTGCCCTAAACACTTAAAGGAAATACCAAAGGTGTGTTCACCTGAGATTGTTACTGTGTATGTTCCTGCTGTCATCAATTCAGTTACAATGCTAGTGCACAGACAGATGTAATCAAAAGACATCCATATTGACTTCTTCAATAGAAGGAAAAGCAGCAATATGTCAACGGAACCTGCTTACTTTACAAAACATGTAGTCAATGGTAATGCTAAACTAATGCTAAACTGACTAATTAAGATATATTAGTAATCTAATACCAATCTTCAGATTACAGAATGGAATCAAGTCAGTTGTTCTAGATTCCAGATTGTCTTAATCTCACATAGGCTGTGTAGAATCCCGAGGTCCCTTCTCAAAGCCCTCGCAGACTATGTAATGAAATGAATGTATGTAATATATGTATATAATGAAACCATACTTGTCCACTTTCCCTTTAGTTTATTTGAATCTATTGGCTAAAAATTTGGGAGAGTTTTTTTCTGGCCTACATAAAAAACACCTCAAATTCAGTCATTTATTTCCTTGGGCTGCTGCTGACAGTCAAATTGGCTCTAACGTTTGATATTGGTTTGGTTTTGAGTGCACTTACGTAATAAAAAAAAAAAACATTTGTAAATTGCACTTTCCGGCTAAAGAGCTTGCACTACCAGTATGAGGTGAATTGAAAAATACTAGAATCAGAGAGGTAGCCGTGTTAGTCTGGAATAGCAGAGGTAACAAAGTCCTGTGGCACCTTAAAGACTAACTATAAAGTTTTGAAGCATAAGCTTCCGTGGGCTAATACCCACTTCGTCGGATGTTAGCCCACGAAAGCTTATGCTTCAAAACTTTATAGTTAGTCTTTAAGGTGCCACAGGACTTTGTTACCTCTGAAAAACACTACTTCATTTATCATTTTTACCATGCAAATATTTGTAATAAAAATAATATAAAGTGAGCACTGTACACATTGTATTATGTGTTGTAAATAAAATCAATATATTTGAAAATGTAGAAAAACTTCCAAAAATATTTAATTTCAGTTGGTATTCTATTATTTAACAGTGTGATTAATCGTGATTCATTTTTTTGTTAATCACATGAGTTAATAGCGATTAATCGACAGCTGTAGTTCAAAGCTCTTTACAGGATCAAGCCCTAAAAGCTAAAGACTAAATGTACATTGATGACAGATCAAGGGTATGAGAAGAATAAGGGTGGATAGCACTGGAAATTAGGCCAATGGGAAGGTAATTGAGAGCCTGGATCTGGATGCCAGCCATGCACCATGGAAGAGAACATGACTGTTCTACAGTTTCCTTAATGCTGCTCAGCTGATCCACTTTAAGAATGAGCTTTATTTGCTGTTAAATTATGGCTTATGATTTAGCTGTGTGGTGTTTTTATTGAAGATACAGTTTTCCCATCACCTAACAGGAATTAATATTTGTTTTCATTATGCTGGTTTTCATTGAGCGATGCATCTACAGCTTTAGTGACACCTTGTGGCTTGTGAATTACAAGAAAATATCCCTAAAAACAGATCCACAGACTAGTGCATTTCAGGCTACGTCAGTGGTCCCCAAACTGGTGTTCGTGAACCCCTGGGGGTTTGTGAAATATTACAGGGGGTTCTCGGGGAAAAATTCCCTAATGGCGGCCAGAGTTGCCACCTGGGACCCCTGGACTTCCAAGAGCCAAGCAGATCAAAGCAAGCATCTCTATGACACTGAGGAGATTTAAACTTCAAGTCTCCTTATAAGAAATGGAAAGGGAGGTGGGGTTTTTTTTTTGTTTTTTTTTTTTGCTGTTTTTAAAATTGAATAGGCAGCTAGTATTGTTGGTAAAACCATTATGAAGAATAAGCTTAAGCTTTGTTGTAATGTGCGTTGTTTTGCCTGGACTGCTCAAGACCTGAATGCTTGTGTAGGAGGAACAATTTGAGTTGGCTTCTTAAATACCTTTCTGCTGTTTCCCATCTGATACTCCTTGATGAAACACAGGAGCCTTGTCTTAGGACAGGCTTATTCAAAGTGATACAAGCTTGGAAGAGTCTTGCAATTTCATAATGTAATTAAAATACTGTAATGATAAATGACCATTAATAATAGTGTGTACTAAGCATATCATAAAAACAAATTTTATATTTCCAAGATCACAGCTCTTATAATTTATACTCAGGTAAAGGAGAAAATTCCTGGAAATACTCATTTTTAGGAGGGGGTTCGCGAGACTTGGCATTTTAGTGCAAGGGATTGACAGGCTGTTAAAGTTTGGGAGTCACGGGGGAACGTCCTCCTTCATTGTTTAAAATTGACATTCTTAACAGATCACTTCTGAGTAATCTTCAATGCTGAGAAATAAGAACTATGGTGGAAATGGACCCAGGGAAAACAGCTTAACACAGGCCTGATTGGGACTTAAGCAAATGCTTAAAATTCTTTTTTGAACTGGGGCCTTTATAAACTGAGTGTACAATGGACAAAAGTATTTCGAAAAAGAAAATCTGTAATTTTTTTGTGCTTTACAAATACATTTGGAGGTTTTAGGTGCTTACCCTTTGATATTTGAATACTTATGCTTTCTCACCCATATTTTTCCTCCTTTACTCTTTTCTTCATTTTCATGTCATCTTTTCCTGATTTCATTTTCTGTTCATTTCCTCCCTCCACCCCATTCCCTTTTCCTCATCAAATTCTGTTTTAACGTGTCAAGAATCAGAGAGGTAGCCGTGTTAGTCTGGAATAGCAGAGGTAACAAAATCCTGTGGCACCTTAAAGACTAACTATAAAGTTTTGAAGCATAAGCTTTCGTGGGCTAATACCCACTTCGTCGGATGCAAGCAAACATCAAGTCCAGACTGCAAAGGGAAACTGCAGAGCTACAATTCATTTGCAAATTCAACACAAACAATCTCGGATTGAACAAAGACCTACAATGGCTTGCTAATTACAAACATAGCTTCTCCTCTCTCCATGTTCACACCCCCCCATTCAAATGCTAGAAGAATAACCCACCCTCCCTGATCGGAGATAACAAGCTGGTTCAGCCTAATTGGACTAACCTTGTTACCTCCCACCTGGTTCTTGCCTACTTTTCTATACCTGCCTCTGGACACTTCCACTGCTTGCATCCGACGAAGTGGGTATTAGCCCACGAAAGCTTATGCTTCAAAACTTTATAGTTAGTCTTTAAGGTGCCACAGGACTTTGTTAACTCTGTTTTAACTTGGTAACTTGTTTGTTCGTTCATTGGCTAACATGACACACACGCGTGAGTCTTTGCAAGAAGGCGGCACTGGACTGTAATCTCCTTGGAGCTCTGACTGCTTCTTTCTGTGTCTTTACCTAGTGTGTAGTACAATGAGGTCCAGCTCTTGACTGGAGTTTCTAGGACCTACCACAATGCAAAGGATGATACTTTTCCCTAACGGCAACTACCAAGACCTGCTGGAAACAAATGGGTGAGGATAGATGATTTCGGGTGAGTCCAGGGTGAAGGTACGGTCACTTTACCATGGAGAGGAGGTGGTTCCTACTCTGAGAGGGAGGGGAAGTGACAATTGGAGGAGAAGAGGGAGGCAATGGGCAGACAGAGAGAGAGAGAAAAACAGTCTGGGAGTAAATGCAGAGAACTAGGAGGTGAGGGCGGGCAGCCAGAGAAGCAGAGCCGGGACTGAGAGAAACCGAGAGTGAGTGGAGTGAGTGAGGTTGAGCAGGGCAGACAGACATTCAGAAGGCTCTTTTAGTTTAAAGCTGGCTGGTCAAGTCAGTCCATGTTTGATGGCCTGTTCCTGAGCTTCAGTTCCTGATCATCGGTTCTGGTTGTCTCCTATCATTGATACATGTGGTGCCAGAGAGCTGGAACAGGAGAAGCAAAGGTGCCATGGGTCTTGTCTAACGTCTGCCCCTGCAAGCCTGCCCCACTTGAGTCAAGGCCATCCCTTCAGGAAGTCACTTAGGGCTCAAAGACTGCCTTGAGCGTTAGATAGGACCCTGTGAGATATCGGGAAAGGGGAACCTTGAACTAACATAACAACCTATAAGATAATATATTTCTTTATTTAGCGGATCATACTGCGTTAAGTACACTTAGTAGTAAGTTATTTATATATTTATACATACACACAAACACCCTGTTATAAATGTTTTTATTATATGCATTCTTCATCTATTTAATGTTATTGTAGGTAGGTGGAATTCAGTTCTGTTTGTTCCGGTTTAAGTAAAATCCCTGTTATGTTATGTTGTTTTTTTGACAACCAGTTGTATTATCTTGGTTCTCTCCTGCCAGGTATATTATACTGTCACTGGGATGGACCATTACTAGATCTTGGTTGGTAGTTTTGGGATGGGGTGATCCTTGGCTACGTTACAAATTATCAACACAATAACCCAACTCAGAGAGGTCTCATTACAAAAACCCCACCCAGAAATAGCCAGTCTCAAGGATAGTAGTCAAAATAGATGATTTAGCCACATCAACAAATTAGGGTAGAGACTCATAAAAATCACAAAAACGTAGGGTTGGAAAAGACCTCAAGAGGCATCTAGTTCTGTTCTATGAATTGAGGCAGGAGCAAGTAAACCTAGACCAGAGGTTCCCAAACTGTGTCCATCCGCGAGCTCCATACAGCTGGTCTGTGGACAGTTCCCTCTAAGGTGCACGCCTGGGCGGCCGCATACAAGAGAATGAAGGGCCACCCACCTAATTAGTGGAGTCGCGCAGGCATAGCTCTGCTCATTAGTTGCCTGGACCCTTGAGAAGACGCACATTGTAAGGTGAGGTAAGGTGGTGGCCTTGGGGGGGGAGTAGGGGGGAGGGAGCTGTGGTGTGAGAAGAGGGGGAGGGGAGAATTTTGGTCTGCAGCGTCCAGAGAAAGAGGCAACTTTCCCCAGCTCCAGGGCTGCTGGGGTGAGAGCACCTCCCCCCCCCCCCCCGTCCCAGCCCTGTCTCAGGGGCTGCTGCGATGAGGGAGAGAGACCCCCTCCACACGCCTCCTTCCCAGCCCCAGCTCGCAGGCTGCCGCAGCAGGGTAGAGGGGGCACATCCACTGCATTAGAAAGGTAAAAGTACTGATACTAAAATGTGAGTGATGTGCTTTTAATTTGTAGAGCAAAAAACCATTTATTATTATTACTTTTTTTATTTTGAGAGTGCTTTTAACCAAAGCACTTTACAGGAGTCAGCTAACGGTACAAAGAACATTTGGAAAGATCATTAAGTGGCCTGCCGACACTCTCAGCAATTTTCAAGTGATCGGGGGGGGGGGGGGGGGGGGGAGTTTGAGAACCACTGACCTAGACCATCCCGGACAGGTGTTTGTCCAACCTGTCCTTAAAAACCTGCAGTGATGGGGATTCCACAACCTCCCATGGAAGCCTATTCCAGAGCTCAACCACCCTGACAGTCGGAAAGTGTTTCCTAATCTCTAACCTAAATCTCCCTTGCTTCAGATTGAGCTCATTACTTCCTGTCCTACCTTCAGCAGACACGGAGAACAATTCATCACCATCCTCTTGAGGAGAGCCCTTAACCTATTTGAAAGTTTATCCATCAGCATAATAGGAGGAGTTTCATGGCAATACAGTAAAACCCTGATTTAACGGACCCCGATTTAACGGACTTCGGATGCAACGGACAAAATTTCCGATGCATCCGAAATCCGTTTTTTGTGGGCTGGCTGCCGACTCCCGGCTGCCGCCCGGCTCCCACCTGCGGGCGGGCTGGCTGGCTGCCCGGTCCCGCCTGCGGGCGGGCGGGCTGGCAGCTCCCGGGTCCCGCCGGCAGGCAGGCTGGCTGCTCCCGGCTCCCGCCTGCGGGCGGGCTGGCTGGCTGGCTGGCTCCCGGCTCCCGCCTGCGGGTTCACTGCCGGCTCCCGGCTGCCGCCCGGGTCCCAGCAGCGGGAGGCCTCACTGCCGGCTCCCGCTTGCGGGTGGGCTGCCGGCTCCCGCCCGAGTCCCAGCAGCCGGGACCCGGGCGGGCTGACTCACGGCTCCCATGATACAGTAAAACCTCGATATAACGGACTAATTCGGGCGGGCTGCTGTTCCGACAGCTCTTTTTTTTTTAATTATTAAATAACGGGCTTTTGGCTTTAACGGACACCCCCTCGCCCGAATTAGTCCGTTATATTGAGGTTTTACTGTAATGTAACTGAGGTGGTGATGCTTAGAACACTAAGCTGCAACCCTGCTTTGAGACCCGAAGGCTGACTATGCCCTGATCTACACTGAGGGGGCGGGGTCGACCTAAAATACGCAACTCCAGCTATATAGCGTAGCTGAAGTCGACTTATTTAGGTCGACTGACCATGGGCATCTTCACAGCACTGAGTCGACTGTTGCTGCTCCCCTGTCGATTCTGAATGTGCCTTTCGTGGCAGTACAGGAGAGGACAGGAGAGCGCTCGGAAATCTATTTAGTGCATCTAGACTAGACGCGATAAATTGACCCCCCGAAAGATCGATCGCTACCTGCCGACCTGTCAGGTAGTGTAGACCTGTCCTATGTCTTTAAAAATCCATTTGTATTGATCACACAATAGCTCTTCTTTTCAATTTACAAGAACTAAAAGGAAATGTTCATTTGGAAACAAAAAATTCTTTGAAATTTTCTGTCAAACAACTGAACATGAAATGATATATTCCTGCAAAACAACTGTTTCAATTAAACCCTAATTTTCACAGGGAGTCTCCTGGCTGAAAAAGTTTCAACCAGTTCTGAAACAGACTTTTTCTAAGCTCACTCAGTGACTATGAGAATGTTGACAATGAGTCTTAAACACATGAGAAGGGTGGAGCATACAAACTTGCAAATGAGCTCAGATACCATGGTAACAGAGGCAGCATAAGAGGCTAAATGGATCCTTTGGAAATTAAGATCATCGGTATAAGTATAGTATATGCAGTAGAAATAGTAGTGAAACCTTAGTAAATAGTAAAACCTTCAAGTAGTGTTTGATATAGAGAAAAGAAATGCAGTCAAAAGTCTTCCTTGTGAATGCTCCTCTGTGCTTTGAATACACGTACATCCTTACTGGGATCATAGTGAACCTCACGTACCGAAAAACGTCCCTTCAGCATCTCCAGGAAATTCTGATCCCGTTTATAGCGAATCCGACACGATAACAGAATAACAGTATGTTCTGAGCACAAGTGCTCCAGTGTCTGAAGCAGATCCGCAAAGGTGTCTTCCAGATAAACGATGTCTGCGCCCAGGATAAAGTCAAACTTTCCTGGCGAGAAGTTCCCCAAGTTTCTTCCCCAAGTCAGTTCCTTTACCACAGCTCTCGGCTGGAGGTCGGGAGGTAAGTTAGCCTGAACGTTTGACTCGAGAAATTTCAGGGCAGCTTCCCTGTCTGTGATGGTAACATGAGCACCTGTGTGGCACAAGGAATGTAAGTGTCAAGATCAATAACTGAAGCCCACTGATACAGCTTTTGGAACACAGTGCTTTTAAGGGAAGTAACCTCTAGTTCCCATTGAGAGTTAACAAAATGACTGAATAACAATGAAAACATTTACTGGACGGCTTGATTTTAAGTCAACTGAGCCACAGAATATTTAGTTTTATTTATGTTTAATGGTAAAAATAGTACTATCAGATCAAAATCGTTTTTGGAAGAAATGACTATTTCTTTTTAGAAAGATGGAGCCAATTGCTTTCTGTCTTTCTACTACGAAACTACAGAATAAATTGTGGGAGATTATTATAAAATAGTTTCACTGTTTTTTGCCTTGGTGTAGCATCAGATTAACCCGAGGGGTCCAGACGAGCAGATGGCGAACTGAAGAGCCTAAGTCACTGCTGTTTTTTTCAGTGGAGGTTTAAGTTAATGGTTGTGATATTTTATTTGAATTTGGGCATTGTTTTAAACTAGAACGGGGTTCATAAGAAAAGTTCCTGGAGGATAGGTCCATCAATGACTATTAGCCAAGATGGTCCAGGTCACAATTCCATTCTCTGGGTGTCCCTAGCAGCTGTTTGCCAGAAGCTGGGAGTGGACAAAAGGGGTGGATCACTCCGTGATTGCCTGTTCTGTTCATTGCTTCAGAAGCCACCAGCCATTTGTCACCGGCAGAAGACAGGATACGGAGCTAGATGGATCATTGGTCTGACCCATGTGGTTGTTCTGATGTTCTTATAGTTTAATAAATATTTGATTTTTTTTTCATTCCCATTTGAAAAGGAAGTCTGTCAGAGTGGCTAGAATGTGTCACTAAAGGGACATGTACATTTGAATGTAGTCATGTTTCAGTTCACTGAGATAGGATCGGTATGGCAGGTTTAGACACTGCACAAACGTGCATGCTGTCTGCACTAGCTTATAGAACTGTGCTAGTTAACACATGTTAAAGAAGACTTGAAATTTAAGAATTGACTAAACCTCCCATTGACTACATTGTGTACAGAATTTGGCTAAACGGAATGCTTTTGAAAATCCCCATCTAGGGCTCCAATCAAGTCCACCTACACAGATCCAATTGTAGGATCAAATCCTATGGCTACAGCAAAGGTAAGAAAAAAAATAATAAGATGGGGGGGGAGTCTTCTTTTAGTGCATGCGCAATGTGCCTCAGGGGGCATGTGACCAGGATTCATCCCCAGATTTGATCCACTGTTTGGATATTAGCTTCTCCGACCTAGACTGGGTACTGAGGGGGCGTGCGACATGAACGCTGATCCCTGCCCCCCTGGGGAGGTGTGGGGAAATAATGTATTGTTAACAAACACACACCGTGCAGGAATTAATAACAATCAGAACAAGTGAGTTTCCCAGATAAAGAAGGTTCTAAAATGATCAAACCCTGGTTGCTTTTCAAATGAGAATCAAACTCATATTAGTTAATATTAGTGGAATTGAGTATCTGTCACGAGTTGTCAGTGGTCAGGCAAAGGAGTTCAGTGCTACCTTTACTCTTAGTCTGTGCTATCGCTAGGGTGTCTAATTAATCTTTGAAACGAGCAATGAGCAAATATAGCAGGAAGCAAAGCGAGGGCTGTGAGATACCAGACTTAGTACTGGCCCTATTGTTGGTCTAACAATGCCATGACTCACTATGCATGCCTATTGTCAAGGGGGGCAGCACAGCAGGGTGGTTGGGACATCAGACTAGAGCAGGGGACTTGAGTTCTGTGTCTGGCCCTGCCACTGAGTGACTGACAGAACTTGGGCAAGTTGCTTAATTGCTCTGTGCCTCAGTTTCCCTGCCTGCAAAATAGGGTTAATCATGGCTATGCATCTTTGTAAAGTGTTTTGATAGCTGTTGCTGGAGCTCACTGTACAAAAGGTGAAGTATTAATAAAGCTGAAGGACGTAAGCACAGCATTTATTCCCTGGGGGAGAATAGCTTCAGAAAAGAAGGGGGTGCCATTGAGCTCACGGCCATGGAAACAGCAGGCAGCCTTAAGGGGGTTCTACTATGAAGAAACCAGACGTAGCACCATCACCACAATAAATAACACAGGAGGCTCTAAAGCCTAATAAGAAAGGAAGATGAGTCGCAGAGGAAACATCACAGTAACTGTCACGTAGCTTGGCTGTTATTTTACACAGCAGCCCTGTCACCAAACGTGTGGATTTTATGGCAGTAAAACTTACCCAATAACGTGGCCACTATTCCCAGCAATCCAGTTCCTGCTCCTAGTTCAATCACTGAACGCCCTTGTAGATCAATACTTCCCATCTCCAGATAAGTACACAGGACTACAGCCTGAACCAAGAGACAGGACTAATTAAGAATTGGGGATAATTTTAGTGATGCCAGACCACAGTATTTCTGATTGTAAAGAAGGTTGCAAGAAAGGTACGGACAATCAAACACCTCAAGCTTACAGGTATAATTTGCCATCAATGTTTTACAAAGGCTGACGGGAGGTAGAGAGGAATATCCAAATTGTCAATCCTGCAAAGTAGGTTAAAATAATGACATGGGACTGTTTTTTCATTAAATCCAAAACACAACAGAAGGAAGCAGAAAAAGAAAGAGTTACACTAAGAAAGGAAAAGCAGGATTTTTGCTGATGCAAAAATGAATTCAAAATTATGAAACTGTTGAGATGCACCATTGCCCTTTATCATATTTCTTACAACTTTCCAAATCTTTCAGTTTAATCTTGGTATGCATGCTCTTCCATAGTGTGGGGTGAAGGTCAAACCGTTGAGCATAATGGATTAAGAGTATTTCTGTTTAAGTACAAGTTAAATCCAACATGAGCTACTGTTAAGCAAGTTCCCACACCCAAATCAAGAGTGCCCGTTATAGAAATCAAGAGCATTCCCTACAGAAAATTCTGTCTCATCAGTATCAGACTTATACCTAGGAACTGGATGATAGCTGTGTTAGCGTATATGCTCCAACTGTGAGCAGTTAAATTGCCAAACTCATTATTTATGATCAGAGAGAGAGAGAGACGCATGATTTAGTGGTCAAATCACAGGACTAGGATCTAGATCCAGCTAAATACCAATACAAGCTCGACAACTGACGACTCCTGTGCTTTGGGTTCTCTAGCTACCACATGACGCTACTTAAGTATCTCATCAAGATGGTGTGGGTATTAATGGCTGTTCAGTGCTTTGAAGATTAAAAGAGCTGTGTAAATACTAAGTATTATTTTATTATTATTAAGACTCGGTTAAAAAAAATGGGAAAAGAACTTTGTGATAAATCTTGAAAGTGGCCTCATTTCCTACAAAGTCTTTCATGATTTTTTCCAAATGTTAAACCTTTTATTGCAATAATTGTCAACATTTTTTATTTACCAAAAAAATGAATTTTCTTACTGAAAAGTTTCCAGTACACTCGCAATCTATCAGAAAAATTCTAAATATATTGAATATTTAGATCAAAGTATCTGTTTTTAAATGTGGCAGAACACTGTGCAAAATTGAAAGTTTTGATCATGCTGACAATATATCATGAAAAGGTGGGTGGTTGTTTTTTTGGAAAAAGAGCACGTTTCAATTGGGGAAAAAACTTCTCATGCAGAAAATTTGCAGTCAGCTCTCCTAGGCTGCTGGGCATGTAATTTCAGCTGTCCATAAAATGGAAATAATTATACTGGCTTCTTTTGTAAAGAGTTTTGAGGTGTACTGATGAAAGGCACTACATAAAAGCTCAGTATTATTAGGGGTTGGACTTGAAACAGACATATGTTCTGCACAAATTGAAATATTTTTATTTTAATCATACGTACCGCATCCCATACGACTGCAGCTACACCCAGTTGCTTCCAGTTTTGTTTGATTTGGATTGTGTGATTGGCAAAATGATACACAGATGAAGATTTATGGAACTTCTGCAATCCCCAGACCGCACTGTCGTCATAGGGAACCAACGCCATTTTATTATCCATCTTTCAAATCTTTCTGACCTATGAAGCAAGGGAGAACAAGACTATGTGAAACCTCAGTGAGAAAAGAACATGTTTTGTCCTCTCAAACTAATCTGGCTCATTTTAAATAACATGAGGGAGATTCCAAAGACCATTTTGTATCCTAATAATTCTCTCATTTAGCTACAGTGGAACAGCTTCAACAAGAGACTGAAGAAGTCCCATGTGAGACTATCAGTGGTTACGGCATTCACCTAAGAGGTGGTCAAATTCCTTCTCTCATTTAGCTGGAGGGGAGACTTGAACTGGGGGGTCTCCTGCATCCCAGCTGAGTACCCTAACCTTGGGGCTAAACGTGGAGGAAGAAGGCACTCTTCTCCCCCTCTGTTTTGTGTAAACTTGCCCATAGGGACTCATGTGGTAAGTGCTCTCTGAGCACATTTACCAGAGAGGCCTCTCAGGTGAGTTAGAGGAATGCCGATATTCCCCGGTTCATATCAGATGCTTGTATAAAATTCTTTGAATGAGATGGCAGGACAGGGTGACAAAAGTGGCAGTGTTAAATCGTGCTGGTATGTCATTCACAGGAACGTTGATTCGTAAGAAAAGACTTGGGTGGCTCGGACAAGTGAAGCGAGTGCTGGACTGCGGGATCCCATAGGCTCTGCTGTACTCTGAAGCTCGAGAAGGGTCTAGAACGAGAGGCCGATTCCGGGATGCTTGCAAAGGGGGCTGATGGAGTCGGCTTGTAGATGGAGCGAAGCATTGCCGGGTGGACCGGATCAAGCTCTGTGATGACCGGCATCAGAGGTGGAAGGAATCTGCTGCTTCGATTCAGAGCACTGCGGGGGTGCATGGGACTGTCACTCAGCAGCCCTGGACGAACCCATCGGCGCATACACCGTGCCAGGTAAAGAGCGCCGGGCCCATTAACTGATTGATCGACATTTCCTGCCCTCAACTGTCTCGCCTTCTGATGATGCTCAGTGTCTTATACTAACTGGGGGGATCCCCTCAGCACTCTTGTGGGTGGAACAAAGCCCGTTTCATCCCCAGGGGTTCCAGAGGGAGCATGAAGAACACGATTGTCTCCAGTGCACGCTGCAGAAGGAAGTCAAGGAGGAGGCCCATGACCCCCGGTGGTGGAAGTGAGCCGGGCCATTTGCTGGGGGGGGGGGGGGGAGGGAGACACGGTGAGCGTCCTCTGGGCAGCTTTGTAACGCCCAGGAAATCTCGACCCTGCCGCGGCCGAGTCCCCGCCTCCCTCTGTCCCCCGGGGGGAGAAGGCCCGGCCGGGGAGGCAGGGAAGTGCGCGGCGGCCATGCACCCTGCACGCCCTGCTGCAAGCGGCTTGCACGGGACGGTGCACACGGTGGTGGGGCCCACTGGAGTCCCCACCCTCCCATGCAAGCGAGCCCTAGGGGCTGCCCGCGGGGGCGAGGGTTCTTGGCCGCCCTTACGTCGCCTGGCTGTCCCGGGGGGGGGGGGCGCCCTGCACCCCGGGGCCGGGGACTCACCCGCCACCTCCTCGCTCCAGGCCGCGCTGAGTCCCGGCAACACCCGCCCCTTAAAGGGGCGGTGTCGCTCCCTGCTCCGCCCGCCGCGCCCCCCGGGTGCAGGGGACCGGGAGTCCCGAGGGTTACAAACGCTGCCATAGTCGCGGCTGGCTGTAGCTGCAATGGGGGGGGGGGGGGAATCCCAGGCTTTCCTGCGCCCGCTTGGGGCCAGCCCCCCATGTCTGAAAACGCAGCACCTGCCTTCCCTGGGGAGAGAGCACCGCGCCCCCCAAGCCTCCCGGGGCCCTGAGCGGAGAGACAGCGCCTGCCCCAAAGAGCTTACACAGTCTAAGGGTAGGGGGAGGACCCCAGGGCGAGCCAGACAGTGCGAGAGAGCGATGAGATGGTGGATGCATAGTTCAGGGTGGAACCAGCATAGTGACCCAGACAGCACGTGTGAACAAATCGGGACGGGGGTAATAGGAGCCTATATAAGAAAAAGACTCCAAAATCGGGAGGGTCCCTGTAAAATCGGAACATCTGGTCACCAGAGTCCTCTGCTATCAGGCTGATGTGGACGCCTGCGCTCCTGGCTGCACACCCAACGTTCCCATGCTGGCGGCTAGTTGGGGACAAACTGGAATGTGTTTGGAAAGGGTGGAATCAATGTATAAGCCTTTTTGAAACCGAAAGCCTCTACAATATTTCCTTTTTGAGATCTGGCAACCATCCGGCCTTCCTGAGGCCTGTTGCCGTACACACTGTTTGCACCAGTATAACAGGTTGGTTACGGGTATGCTTTATTTTTTTTCCTGGTACAGTGATACCAGTACAACCTAGAGTGAGCACTTGTTATACGGTATAAAGGTGCCTTATACTGGTAACATGTATTTCTTTTCCCAGATGAAAGTTATAAGCACTTTTATACTGGTATAACTGCATCCACACTGGGTGGGTACAATTAAAGCAATACGGCTTTGGTGTGTTGACAGCCTGTACTATTTTTTTCCCTTAGAAAAACACTCCAATAAATAGAGTTAAGGTTTTAGTGGTGTGATTTAATATGCATGTCTTCATATTTAATAGTAATTACAAATGGTCTGTAAATGCTTTCTTTCTGGACATAAAGTGGTAGGTTTCTTGTGCTACTGCAAAAGAATGCTGAACCAGCTCTATGGGCCACACATGGGGAGATTTTGGGTTTACAGCAAAATATCAAAAACGGAACTATTTTGAATCTGAAATGCCCCACACTGTACCTTATGGGAGTTGCCCTCTATAGACTGAACTCCTCAGCCAGACTGCACCTCCCTGGTACACAACAGTCTTTCCTATAGTGAGGCCATGTGTCAGGGCAGTTCAATGACCCTGGTGTGTCATGGGAGATGTAGTCCGGCTGGGAGCCCACTGAAGAGGAAGGGAATATGAACCACTATGGCAGCATTTTAGAATTAAAATATTAGGGGTTTTGTCCAGAATATTTCAGGCTGGGGGCCAAAAAAACCCCTTTTTTTAAAAAAAAATCTGATATTCAGGGGGGGGGGGGTTACAAAAACATCAAAATTTTCCAAGGCGCACAGATATTGTTCTCTGAAAAATCTGGTTTTGACAGAAAATTCTCAGCTAGCCCTAATAATGTGATTTATATATCACTAGCAGAAATACCCGGCGTTGCTCGGGGTATTTGTAATTGGAAACTGTGATGTAAAAAGACTACAATGTTTTTTATTAATACAAATTTTGTTCAGAAGTCTCATTTTGTCTAATTAATTTCATTCTCTTGCATTTAGATGTGGTTTCTCCGATACAGTTTTGCTTTTTACGTGGCATAACGAATAGGGTTCTTTTAAAGAAAAAAACAGTGTGTTTAATTAGGTTTGCGCTACACAACACTAAGCTCTCTGGTTATATGTATTATTACATCATAACTATGTCACAGACAACAGCATGTGTTAACCTGCTGCCCAGATGATGTTATGTGAGCTGTGTAGTTGATGTTAATGGGCTTTAACGAATTTCACCCCTAGGGGGTGTAAGAGGTGAGATTTTAAAAATTTTCGATTCTTACCCTGATTAGGACCCTAAAGCCTATAACTGTACCAAATTTCAAGTATCTAGCTGAAACGGTGTGGAAGTAGTAAGGGAACATACATACACACATACACCATTTGACTTTTATATATATAGATGTGGGCAGTGTAATATTTATGATTTCCTTAACTATCCATTGCCTTGCTTTAAATAGCCGGAGTATTGTAGACAATGTGTAAGTACGTGGTTGTTACTTAGCAACCTTCACCAGTTTTTAAAATAAAGGTTCTTTATCTTGGGAATCTCTCTAAAAAGTATTAGATAGGCATCTATCACCTTGATATCTACCTGCCAAGCAAATGTATGCAAAAAAAATATCAAAATTCCTGAGAGATGTTTGGAAGTTCATTCTGCCTCTCCGTGGTTTCAGATGTGTTTGGTTTGGAGGAAGTCATTGAGTTATTGAAAAAGCAGGCTTTGCTTTACCTTTCTATCTGCATTTACGCTGCTATGAACATGACCTAAACCCTGGAGGTTTTCGTTACTGGTCTCTAAATGGTGCTTGGGTAACCATAGTTGACCAGTACTGTGGCACTGAGCTTTTAGCCTCTCGTAGTCAAAGCATATCTCAGGATTGGTAGATGTTCTGCATAGTGGCCGCTTTATGTAGGGGGTTTCTGTCCATCTTACCCTGTTTCTGTTTAAACGCTACTTGTTTGGCCTAGGAAAGCAATGGAACCTGACATACTGCATCTCTCTTTTTCCATCTTCGATATCCAGTTATGTAGAGTCTGATCCAAGGCCCACTGCAACCATTGCGTGTCTTCACATTGATTTCATTGAGCTGTGGGTCTGGCCGTTACGGCACAGACTAGGTCTATCCCCTGAAAAGATACAGGATCAGATTCTTAAATGAGATCCCTCGGGCAGTGCAAACGAGACAGAAGCTAGCTGTGAAGGGGCAGCAGGGAATTGCCTTGGTGTAGGGAAACTCCCTGTGACGTGGCACTCCATGTCTTTATGGAATTATGCTTATGAATGTAAATATACTGTAACTAGAATATGCTCCGTGCAAAAGGTCTCTTGTAAATATCATTACAAAGCTTATAATCTACTGAATGTGTTCATCCTATTTGTATGAATCTATCCTTCTTGTATCTGAATCTAGAAATATGAAGTATTACTCTGAAGTTCTTTTATAATTGTGCAAAGTGGGGGCCATTAATAGTGGCTTGGGATCTTGATGGCTCCCATTAACTAGAACAATTGGTTGTAGATGGCTCTGTTTACTTGTAAGCCTTCCTGTGTTCCTGTGAGTCAGGTTGGAAAGAATGGAGGCTTGGGGTCTCACGGGACATGTGTTACCTGGTACTGGAATCCATCTTAAACCTGGTGCTTTTCCATTTAGAAGTTGAGTGGAGACACGAGAGACAAAAGATCCCCTCCTTGTTCCAAAGCTATAAGAGGGGGTGGAACAGAATAAAGGGGACTGCATTGATGAGAAATCCCCTAGTTACCACCAGAGCTGGAACTAACAAGAACTGTACCAGGGGAAAGGATTGGGCCCAGACTAAAAAGAAGTCTAATCTGTGAAAAAGCTTATAGGGACATCTCTAAGGGTGAGATTTACCTGTATTCCGTTTCTTAAATATATTAGGCTTAGACTTGCGTGTTTTGTTTTGTTTTGCTTATATCTTTGTTCTGTCTGTTATTATTTGAAACCACTTGAATCCTACTTTTTATACTTAATAAAATCACTTGTGTTTATTAATTAACCCAGAGTAAGTGATTAATACCTGGGGGAGCAAACAGCTGTGCATATCTCTCTATCAGTGTTATAGAGGGCGGACAATTTATGAGTTATGTATATGCTTTATACAGAGTAAAATGGATTTATTTGGGGTTTGGATCCCATTGGGAGCTGGGTGTCTGGCTGCTGGAAATAGGTGACCTGCTGAGCAGTTTTGGGTTAAAGTCTGTGGCTTTGGGGGTGTGGACCAGACCTGGGTCTGGGTCGCAGCAGACTAGTGTATCTCGCTCAACAAGGCAGAGTTCTGGAGTCCCAAGCTGGCAGGGAAAACGGGCTGAGAGGTAATTCCAGCAGGTCAGGTGATAGTCCCGAGGGGGTCCCTGTGACTGAACCCGTCACACTCCCACCTGGCATGAAGCTGCTGCTGCCAGCTCCTATGCCACATGCATCACCCCCCTGGATCTCCCCAGTCAGGGTGCAACGGACTATGTCAGGGCTCCACTACATCCATCTGCCACTGGCCTAGAAGCTGCAGATCCTCCTCAGCTGCTCTCAACCTCATCAGGGTCATGGCCAGTGCTGGGCAGCCCTCAGAATCAGGGAACATAACCAGCTCCCAGATGTCCCATCACTCTTCTGCACAGCTAGGCTGCAGGAGAGAACCTGTCTCAAGCCAGATGAGACTAATGTAGCAACATCTGAAACCCCTCATTTTCAACACAGCTGGTCAAAACCAGTGCAAGCTCTTCAGAGACAGTCATAGTCTGCATCAGGATGGGATGAACCAAACTTTTTTGGAGGGAAAACTGTTGCCATAGGGAAATGGAAACTGGAATTTCACTTGCCCCAAACTAGTTTATTCGTGCCTCATGCTAAGTAAACCCCATGATTAGAAGCATGCCAGGGCAAGTGTCGGGATTCAGCATATTGAGGTTTAGTGCCTTAAGTGCTGATTCGTTGCTGTTAGCACAGCAAGTGGGAACGCGTGTTGCTAATGCTGTTATCTGGCTGCATTGCTGAAAAGCACGTGTATGGGCAGTGTAAGAAAAAACTCTCGCCTAGTGATGAGAGCAATCGCACCTGGAAGGAAATCTCAGATTGGTTTAGTTTTGGAATCACTTAACTTGTGTCTATCATGACTCCACAAAGCATGTGGTAGGCAGGGTGGGTGTTTCTTTGCTTGAGTAATCTCCTTATTATAAGGTGATTCAGAAGACCTACCAACAGGTAAATTACAGTATTTGACACCACCAGCAACCCTGAAAAAGAAATGCTGTCCATAGAGTTGTTGGCCATTGTTCCCAAAGGAGATCGTTTGGGGAATGACATGATAAAAAGACAGTGCTGTGAGTAAGTCAGGGATCCTTAAATACCTTCAGTGGATACCAGACCAGGCCAGCTCTATGTCATAAGTATGTTTTTTAATTTGATTTCTTCCTTCTTCCCAGGGAAGTCTTTGTTTGGTACTGACTTCCCTTGAACTGAAGGAAGTAGGTTAGTCTCAGAGAGTGCAATGCATGAAGCATTTTAGGTACCTAAATCATGAACCGGGGGGAAATAAGCACTTGTCTGCCTAAATTGCGTGCAGGGCCTGATCTTGTAGATGGCCTCTGATCATGCCTGCTGGATGGGATCCCATTAATCTGGTGGAAAATAATCCCGCAGGCTGGCCAGGTTCTGGATCCCATTAATCTGGTTCATCTGCCTCAGTAGCACGTGGGGCCTGATCTCATAGGTGGTCTTGCATCATGTCTACCAGATTGGTTCCCTTTCAAAATCCAGAGGAGGAGATGGTGGCGGTAACTTTATTACTTTTAGCCCCAGCGGTCAGAGCACTCCCCTGGGATGTGGGAGACCCAGGTTCAATCCCCCCTGGCCACCTTTTCCAGTGGAGAAGGTAGATTGAAGCTGTTCCCCCTCTGGATAAATAATGAGATTGCTTGGAGAAGGGGGTCTGGACCCAGGCTGCCCTGCTCTACAGAATCATTCTTGCAGGAGAGCCTGAAGAAGCCCCATGTTAAACTATCCCATCGCTCAGTGGTAAGAGCACTCTCCTGAGATGTGGGTGACCCTGTTCAGATTCTTTCTAACCCCTCTGGCTGACCCAAGGGAATTGAATGTGGGTCCCCCACATCCCAGATAAGTGCTCTAACTCTAGACTAAAAGCTATAGGTCACCACCTCCTCCTCTGGCACCGAATTCATTCCCTCAAGTGGCTGTGGGGCTGAAGGTGCCTGGCACCAGGCAGTGGGTTCCCATTCATGGATCACTAGCTGAACGAGGCTCCTCCCAGCAGCCTGGACTTAGGCACCTATCACTGTGAGAAGGGAGGGCTTAGCGCACACCCCTGTTGTCACCTCTCATTGACTACCTTAGGCAGTTCCCCACATCACGTGCTGGCTTCTGTGGCTTACATTCTTAAGTGCCTATCTCTCCCCATTCATCTTATAGGGAGCCTAGGTGCCTGATATAGCTTTGTGGGTTGCAGTGTCGTTCCTGTGATTTTTATAGGTACCTAAAAGTAGTTGCAACGGATGCTCAGTGCTGCAACACCTAATTCCCTTTGCGGAGCCGATCCATGTTTAGAAGGCCAGTGCAGATTAGATTCCTGATCCAAAATCCCAATAAAGTGAATGACAATTTTCCCATTAATTTAGATGGATTTTAGATCTGACCTTCACTGCAACATTTCCCTTTAGTCATTCTAAATCTGCTAGTCACTGATTTATTTATTTTTTCTGTCCAAACTTGTCAGCTCTTATGATATCTTGGGCATTACAGGAGCAGGGAAGAGATACATGGGCTTCCACCACAGCGAGGGACAATAAAATAACTGGCGGGAGGCACTGACAGAGAACTGATCCAGAAACCCTTGCCGAGAGCTGAAATACTTAATCTCTCTTATGTTAAGGGCTTAGCTAAATACGAAAGTTGCATCAGTATTACTTGACTCTGCTTTTAAGCTGATGTACTTTAACCGGAGCAAAAAGCTCTGTGGACATTCTTATTTTTGCGTAAGAGTGGATTATTTATGTTTAGCTAAACCCTGTTCCTGATCGACTTAAACCGCCCTATGCTAAAATAAGAGCATCCACGCAGCCTTTTGCAGAAGCTTAACTATATTGGTTTATATTCATGCTTACATTAGAACTGGTGTATCTTTTTGGGGAGGTGTGCAGGTGCTGAACGCTGACTTGAGAAGTAACCGTCCTGAAGTCATTCTTGAATCTGGATCTGTTGTGTGCCAGCCTTGTGATACTTGTAAATTACTGGGCTAGCTTTCCCACTCTGGTTTTTTGTTTTTTTTAAATATACTTGTAACATAGATACTTGTCTGCTGTAGGATGAGCTGAAATAGGTTTAAATCAAGAAACACTGCTTCAGATACATTGTTATGTAATTAATGGGGGGGGGGAGGGGGGTGTCTCTCCCAGTTGGCCACTTGCTGGCATCATCAGGTTCCGTATCTCACTATCTGTGAATGCTGCCTGCTCAGGAGCATGTAAGCTTCTTAAGTGATATCTAACAACTTCAGAAAATCAAAGCGGTAGATGGGATAAAAATTAATAAGGTTTATTTTTAAAGCAATAGTTGTAAATATCTTACTGAAATCTTCTCTTTCCTGCTTAATGACTAATATCCTTGGCTTCTGCTGAAATTACTTTGATCATAATCCTACCCATTACATATATTGTATGACTGCACATGGTAGCTTGCGGTGATTTGTGGTGTGGAGAAAATACTGCACTAAACAAGCCATGTCTAGTTACCAAGGGGAAATGTGATATAAATAGAACCAGCTGGATTTTTTTTCACTTTGCTCAAGAAAACTCATGTTGTCCACAAATCCCTAATAGTTGCAGCTTATTCCAAAAGTTTATGTTAAACAAAAGACTAGCAACAACCATTGGAGTAAAGATTTCCAGTTATTTATGCTGCTTATTTCTTTCTTCTGTACAAAAACATCAGTCCCTTCTGTGCTCCATTTTGCTGAATTATTGAAAAGTATCTTTGAAACAAACATCTTATACATAGATACTTTGCTATGAAAATTTAATCAAACTATTATTAGGTAGCAAAGAAAACCGACAAGGAAAATACAGTGACTTATTCTACTTAAGCACCACTGACAGTCACAGACAACTGGACAGTTCTGCTCAAATGTTCAGCAGTGAAATGATTAACAACTCTGACATTTACACATTCATCATTAGGTTTCAACTTTATCACATAAATAAGATGGATGGGCAGTTTACACTGAGCTAAATTAATCTCTGTTGAAGCAAATGGAGTAACACCCAGGATGAATTTGGCTCACTTTATCTGTCAGTCTGCAGATGCAAGAAGAAAACCTCCATTTGATCTAATGCTATCTTTGAAACTGGGGAGGCCAAAATCTTTGTTTCAAATGAAAGCTTAAGTTTTGCCTGTTTAGCATGACTCCTGCAAAGAATGATTGGATATTGGAAAGGAATCCTGTTTGTGTGTTCCTTCACACACCTCAGCTACAAAAATACACAGATGCACAATTTAATAACAGAGAGATGGGAATGAACTGAAATGGAAGTGATTTCAGATTCCTCTGCAGAATAGTTTCCTTCAGTAATATTATGTAAGTGCCTGAAACCTCACCTTGATAATTAGTCACACATAATCTCCACCTTTATTAAAATGCCTGGTTACAGAATAAACACTTTGCTTTTAATGGCATGCTATAACTAATGCTTCAAAGGTGTTGCAATTTTAAAAGAAAGCCTTAATCTGAAGGCTTAATTAAGTAATGATAACAAGAAACAAAACAAATGAACACATACTGGATATTGGCATGATACAGTACAAGTTCCATGCAAACCTGATGTGGTGCCATACTTAAACATTTAGGTCATAAACTCTGAACATATTTACTGTGCTACTCCCACCATTTCCCCCTCAACAGCAGCCACCACCAGCAAACAGTCACCGCCCCTTGTAATAAAAGACTTGAAATCTCAAGATGTGAGGCTAAACATGATCAGCTACCAGCTGGTACCAAAATATTATCTTGTCACAGGGAATGCTCTTGAAGAGCTTATCAAAACCTTTACGGAATGTATGCTGTCCCCCATACTCTTTTTATAACATTAGCACATACTCTTGTAGTCTGGAAACTGAGCACAGATCATCAGAACACTTCTGAGTCATAATAAACATGGAATCCTGTTCAGACCCATTAAAGACTACAATTGCACTTGAAACTTCATGGGGCGGGGGGGAACCCCAAATGTAAATGCATTTCTCTCCTTTAGAAGGTAAACAGGACCGAGTTTAGGTAAGGCCAGTAAATTTAGATAAGACTAGGAAGTCCCAGTTCCTGTATAATCGAGGCCATGGATTAGGTAAACCCAGTATTTTGTAATTGACTAATCATATCTCCCAGTCTAGATTTCAAGAGATGCAGAATCCACTTCATAGTCCTTTCCAGAGTCACAGCTTCCTAAGATACAAGCCCCCATTCTGGAGGTAAGGCCGACTACAGTCCTTGTTCCTAGATTTATGACCTTCAATTTGTCTATACTGAAATAGTTTGTTTGAATGAGCCCAAATGATCCAGATTCTCTGCATGACTGTCCTGTCCTGATCATTAGATACCAGTCTGTTCTTATGTAAAACAACACTGATTGGTGTTAAATAATTTCCCATAATTAATTATTTATTGATTGAATCCTGCATCAGCTTTTGCATTATTTTTTTACCGGGATTGAAATATATGTTCATTCTTTATGGCATATAGTTAGTCTCTTAAATCAGGTGTATTATTTCTGCTCCCTATTTGGCTAACTCAAATGTTTTGAACAGGAGAATCAGTAGTGGCCTGTAGAGACCAATCCTGCACCAATCAAAGTCAATGGCAAAACTAAGACTTCAGAAGAAGACATACTGTATTGCAAATAACAGATAACATGCTTATAGCAGAGTATGTCAGATGACTGAGGCTTCCTGATAAAACCACGGAGGGGGGGGGTGTTGCTAGAGGTGGGGGGGGGTTGCCTTGGGGGTCAGGGGGCTGCCCCTGATTGGGGGGCTGCCACGGAGTTGAAGGGGCTGCTTCTTGGGTGATGCAGGGTGCCGCGGGGGGGGGGTCTGCTGCGGGTGAGATGAGGCTGCCGCGGGTTGTGAAGGGCTGACGCGGAGAGTGAGCGGGTGGCCGCGAGAGGATCGGGGGGCTACTTCTGGTGTGGCGGGGGTGCCGCGGGTGGGGGGAGCTGCCGCGGGCTGCGGCGGACGTGGGGGGTATCGTCGCGGGGGGCACGGAGGCTGCGCGGGTGGGACCGACTTCCGCGTGGGGCGTGGGAGGTTTGCCGCGTGCGGAGCGGGGCAACTACGGGGGGTGGGGGCTTGTCGCGGGTGGGGTAGGACTGCCGCAGGGTAATGGGGCGGGGGGTGGGCTGCCGAGGGTGTGCCAGGGCTGCCGCGAGGGGTGGGGGGTTGCCGCAGGTGAGGCGGGGATGCCGCGGGTGGGGCAGGGCTGCCGCCGGGGCTGGAAGCTTTGCCGCGGGTGAGGCGGGGATGCCGCGGGTGGGGCAGACCTGCCGCAGCGGGTGGGAGGGTTACCGCGAGCTGGGCGGAGCTACCAAGGTGGTGATGGGTTTCCGCGGGGGTGAGGAGCTGCCGCGGGGATATTGAGAAATGCATATGAACCATAGGATGACATGTTGTAAAAGAAACCAAGCACGATCTATTCTTGCTAAAGCCTTCATTTTTATATTAACAATTTCACATTGTGTCTTGGGAACAATTGTGTAAATACCACTTTTAAAGTTCACATTACACATTCCTAAGAAAGGAATGTTCAATGATTCTTCTCTTCTTTAGTGAATGGCTGAAATTTGTTTGCAATAGCATTAAAAATGGAAAAGTTTACTCTAGTTTAGGAATATGGGGGTGTTTGAATCCAGGAGCTTGCTTTATGCATTTCTTGTTTCAGTTGCCTCCTAGGTTCGTATCACTGGGCCACTTTTAAATCAAGATTGGATGTTTATTTTTTTAAAGACATGCTCTAGTTCACAAAGAACTATTTTGGGAAAGTTCTGTGGCTTGTGTCATACAGGAGGTCAGACTAGATGACCACAGTGGCCCCTTCTGCCCTTGGAATCTATGAACCTATATTAGTCCTGGGCAGTGTATACACCTGTGTGCAAAAGACAAAATAAAACATAATTCACAAAAGGTTAATTGAGCATTAATGGTATGACTTTAACTTACTATAGTCAAAAGGTAGAGTTCTCATAGCAATGTAGCACTAATCCACACTACCAAGGTTGTAAATAATTAGTATAGATTTAATTGCCTCATTTAATTGCCCACTGTGGTGTATGAGAACTGTCAATCTGTAATAAAGCTATGTTGATCTTTATAGCTCAGATCCTCAGCCGGTGTACACTGGCAGACTTCAGTGTAGCTATTTATTGCAGCAAAGGATTTAGCTCTACTTCTTTGCACTGTAGAGTGAAACTGTAGTTTCAATTGTCCTATATGTGCAGTGGGCCCAACAGGTTAAAACATGTAGTAAGGGGATGCTGCATGTAATGGGCAATTCCTCTTTCCTACAAATTGTCAAGAAAATATTGACTTCAATCCACTGGACTGCATAGTGGTGTGGCACTGGTTGGGTGTGAGTAGTTGCTCTCTAACGACTGTCAGACGGAGAATAAAAACAGCAACTATGGAAATTTACTTTAGGTCAAATGGCTTTTTGAGGCAGCCTGACGGTGGTTCAAATCTCGTGTATATAGTCAACTGCAGGCAGCACATGAATTCATTATGCTGGACTTGATCATATTCAAAGCTCCCGTTTATCACGTGAAATATGGAACAAGATACATAATGTCCATATTTGTAGATCAAAAGTGATTTTTTATAGTGGGAACTGTCTGATTCATGGAGTTAGATCAAGCAGAATATTGAAATAAGTCAGACAGTAGAAGAGAGAGACCCAGGGCTGGTAATAAATTGTAATAGTAGATATACTATATTGCTATTAGCAATGAGTCAATAGGGTGATAAATTTAATAAATAAGGGAATAGTGTTTCAATCAACCATAGAATGGTCCCTCTCCACAGGCCTGGGTAAGGAAACACTGATTAAAAAAGGATGTTCTGGTTCTGGAGAGAGTACAGAGGGTGACAAGTTTGATTCATGATATGAAGGGTCTGGTTTATCAAGAAACAAAGCCTCCAGCGGCAAAACAACGCCACAATCAAGAACTTTCAGCACCCAGACTCCGAGCGTGGGTGGGTCATCTGACTTGGGCTCACGGGGATTAGGCTGCAGGGCTAAAAAACTGCAGTGTAGACGTTTCGTCTCGAGCCGGAGCCTCAGCTCAGACTCTCCCCCATTGCGGGATCTCAGAGCCCAAGAGCTCCACAGTGTGACCCCCATGATCCCGAGCCAGCTGACCTGGGCCAGCTGCAACCATGCTTAGGGGTTTTATCCCTGTATAAACATACCCCAAGAGTTAACTAGATAAACTTGGGGAACAAACTGAAGATCCATGCCCATTTCTGTACCCAAAGGGACATAAAAAGCTCTGGATATGACTTCTTTATAGGATGGGTGGGAAGTATAATGTGTGGCCATATGTGGGGAACATGGAAGGAAAGGGTTAAACTAGATACTGGGAAAAGTGTTCTTTTCCTGGAGTTACTGACATGTGACACAGTCTGCTGTTTTGGGATTCCCAGGGGTTGAAGTTTCCTTTTGGACTTTGATCTTTATGAATAAGGCTGTAAAGGGAAACTGACCTCTGATTCGTCTCTTTTCTTCTTGCATCCTGCTCCCTTTGCAAAGAACTTGTTGCAGAAGGAATATATTTATGCTAATCAATCTCCTTTGCAGCCTGATGCAGCTCAAAATCCTGCAAGAAATTCCCAGCCTTGGGAGTTGTGCAAATCCTACATTTCCACTTGCTAGTAACTGTGGGAGAAAACACCCACATCAATGTTGGTTCCCATCTACCTCTATATAGCTGTACTGATCCATCAGGTTTTTATGACTGGTACTCTATCATAGGGTGGGTCCTAATGATCAGCTGGGCCAGAGTCTGGTTAATCACTGTTTCTCACCTCTCTCATTCAGTTATCTGTGTTTTAACCTGCAACCGATCTTTTGCATCCCCAAACCTCAGTCTTGGCAAAGTACCCTTTAAGACCACAC
Organism: Sternotherus odoratus; assembly: GCA_032164245.1. Taxonomy (NCBI): domain Eukaryota; kingdom Metazoa; phylum Chordata; order Testudines; family Kinosternidae; genus Sternotherus; species Sternotherus odoratus. The sequence continues at coordinate 12,579,834 of JAVMKO010000011.1, read as the reverse complement.
TGAAACACAGGAGTGACTTGGGGAGCCAGGATTTGTCTACATCAGTGGTTCTCGAGCAGGTTTCAGGTAGTCCGCCAAGCAGAGTGAGGACATAAATGAGGCCAAATTAAGTTGTACGGTAAACCTAGTCTCAGTGTTTTATGTACACAAGCCCTAAATGTCGACTCCAGGGGTTCTCAAATTGAATTGCACCACAACCCCCTTCTGACAACAAAAATGACTTCACGACCCCTGGAGGGGGGACCGAAGCCTGAGCCCACCCAAGCCTAGGGGAGAGGTGTAGGGGGAGGCAGGTAGGATCATTCCCCCTGCTTGTACTGAGGCAGGGAGGAGTCGCCTCTGCCCAAGCGCCACTGCTCCCAGGGTGAAGGGTGGGTGGAGAGCTGAATCTCTCCAACCTGAGCCTTGCCACCCAGGGCTGACGTCTTCGGACTTTGGCTTCAGCCCTGGGCAGTGGGGCTTGGGCTTCAGACCCGCACCCCAGCAAGTCTAAGCCAGCCCTGGCCACCCCATTCAAAGGGAGTCACGACCCATTTTGGGGTCCTGACCCACAGTTTGAGAACCACTGGTCTACTCCAAGCCACTCCTGTATTAAACTACGTATTTCTCTAGGGTAACATGCCTTTAGATTTTAACAATCTGTTACATGGACATAGGTGGCACTAAAGTTTAGCAGAACTAGCATACAGGTGAAAACGTAATTTATCAGTATGAGGGTTTAGCCCACATGTAAGAGTAGGGCTATATAAGTCAATAGGCTCTTATATTTATAACACTGTTAGCTCAGCTGGACTCTATAGTCATATAGCATTTATAACTTCTCTTCATAAGGTGGATATCTTGTTTCTAAAATTATATGTTCATATATGCAAGATGCACCACAAGTACTCCTTGTTCTTTTTGTGGACACAGACTAACACGCTACCACTCTGAAACCTACTACAAAATGGATATCAATTTCACTATTTTTTGGATAAATGCCTGTGTTCTAGGGTCCTTTATTTCAATATATTCCTGCAAAAATCTTATTCTCTAAAATCTGTTGTGGTTTCATTCTTATCAGTACCTAGAGTTATACATTTTTTTTGTGGTGATACATTGCAGAGCCATGCATAGGTTGTGCTTATCATGAACTTTGACTGTGTCACGAGGTATCTTGCCTAGTAATCCGTCTTCCCTAGGGTGTAATCTAACATTCCAAACCTCTGAGCAGCTGTCAGATAACCAAATAACCGTCCCCTAACCAAAAAACCAAATAACCTCCCCCTAACATTTATTGGAAAGGGTACCGGTAGGTCCCCCTCCATCAACTGTAGGGGTTTCCCCCTACAAAACCACACTGGTTTAAAAGTAGGATGGGAAATATTCAGTCCTGAACTTGTGATGGATTTATGGTTCCTTATCTCTCTAACCATCACCATTAAGCATATGGATTTTCTCATGGGAATCCCATTTCCCTAGTGGGATATGGCTCTTGTTTCTAGTTCAAGCACTATGGGAGACTTTATTTTACAATGTCAAGATTGTGACTTTAGATTAATTTAGAGTCCTTCTCTTCTGATCCCCATGCAGTTGGACTTTTGATAATTAAGGTTCCTGGTTTAGAGGTTGAGAGATAAATATATGAATTGCCACTAAAAATGTTTAAAACTCAAAGATTTAAAAAATGTAGATTTTTCCATAAAATGAATTTAGATTGAAACTCGGTAGGACCATTCTTTCTGGGTTGTGCATGTACACTGCATCCCAGAAGGGAGCCCCAGACCCTGATTGGGGTCTCTGTGTGCTACTGAAATACACATTAAAAAAATGTGCAGCATATACGGAGTGCTATGCTACAAACATTTTTCTCAGCACTCATCTGGGCACTGACAGTTTGACCACCCCACATTCATGCCGACAAAACCTTTCTATCCTCCCACCTCCCCTGTTATATATATTGAGTATATATATATATATAACAAAGGGGGTCGTGACCCTCTTTGGGGTCCCAAGTCACAGTTTATATGACTGTTTGGACTGCTTCTTGCCTACAATGAAACCTCTAACTCGTGGAGAGAAGGGGAGAGCAACACGAGGTGTGTCTGTGCAATATAGGAACGTATGGATCATAGGGAACTATTAAAACTGGATGAGTGGAACAGCTTTTAAGTCTACCTGAGGCTAGACTAGGTAAGATGGTATTGTTTGAAGTCACCTCAGATCCTGTCTACACTAAGGCTCTACTCCGCATTAAATGAGTTGTCAAACTTGCGCAGCCTCAGTGGGCTATAAGGGAACCATGTGGACCGGCCTGAGTCGGTCCCCTCTGCTGCATCTTTCACCTCCATTCTCGCTCCCTCCAGCCCAGGGCCTGCGGGGATTAACCTCAGCAGCTGCTAGCAGCGTGGCTCAGTTTCCCTGGCAGGCGGGGCTGTGGGGCAGGGCCGGGTCAGACACGACTAGTGTAGCCCGCAGCTGCCCCCGCCCCTCCCACTCTGTGTGTGGGGGGGAGGGGGAGCAGGAGCAGTGATGGGAGGGGCTGAGGGGGAGGAGCAAGGCTGGGAGAGGGCGGAGTCGAGGCTTCCCGCGTCACGTGACACGGCGACCCTCCGCCCCACTCCGTGCTTGCCCTCCGATTGGCTGCCCGTCGTCACGTGACAGGGCGGGGCGTTCCTCCCGGGGCTCCTGGGAAGGCGGCGGAGGCTCCGGCGCTCGCGCTCCATGAGCCGTCGCTGAGGCAGCTGCCGGGTGCGTGGCGGGATGCGGCGCTGCGCCCGCCCGTAGCCCGGCTCGGCCCCCGCCTGGGAGCCGCGTCGCGGGGCCGGGGGGCTCCGGCCGGGCCCCATGGGGAACACCGTCACCTGCTGCGTCTCGCCGGGCGCCAGCCCCAAGCTCAGCCGGGCCCGCGCGGGGGGCGGCGGAGGGGGGGCCGCGCCGGGCGGCGAGCGCCGGGCGGACGCCTACCAGGTGACGGAGGCCGAGTCGGGGGACTCGGATCCTGGGGGCGGCCCCCACCTGCAGCACATCAGCGACCGGGAGTTCCCGGATGGTGAGCGGCCCGGCGGGGGGCGGGGTGCATAATGGGGGGGGGGGGAATGTAGGGAGGGACCGGGCAGAGCGAGGGGGGGTCTCTGCTCCCGGCGGGGGGCGGGGTGCACAATGGGGGGGATGTAGGGAGGGACCGGGCAGAGCGAGGGGGGGGGGTCTCTGCTCCCGGCGGGGGGCGGGGTGCACAATGGGGGGGATGTAGGGAGGGACCGGGCAGAGCGAGGGGGGGTCTCTGCTCCCGGCGGGGGGCGGGGTGCACAATGGGGGGGGATGTAGGGAGGGACCGGGCAGAGCGAGGGGGGGTCTCTGCTCCTGGCGGGGGCTACATATGGTTGCACCCTTCTGATGGGGACCCCATGTACACGGGGTGGGGGCACCCCACGGGTACCGCCCTTGCGGTGTGATTGAGCCTGCTTCACCCCACTGCGGGCGGGAGCCCCCCGCACAGGGGTGGGAGGGGGTGATGCCGCTACCTGATGGATCTCTCTCTTATTGGGGGGTGTACCCCCCTTTTGATAGGTGCCCCTGGAGACCTACCTCTGTGCAAGGGGTGCTGCACAGCTACCTATCTTGTCCCTTTCCCCATTGACGTGCTGGCGAGATAAGTTGCCGCATCCAATCTTCTGCCCCTGGGGTGGGTCATGACTGAGTCGGCTTCTCCTTTGGGCATGTCGCTGCTTTTGAGGCGCTCTGAAGATCTGTGCTGTAATCCACATCTTAGTTTTCTTTAGTGTTGCACTGCTCCCCTAGACGGTCTTCTGTAGCTCAGGATGTAGTTGGAAAAAAGAGTCCTTGAGTTTTTCTAAATTTTATCATTCTTACAGATTGCTGGGTTCTCTTCATTTTCCAGCACAATTTATTTTTTGGCCTGAAACGAAAGATGAGAAATTTCAGTTCAAAGAACTTTTCTTAAGGAAATTAGGGGAGGATCAGAAATAACTTGTAGAATGGAAACCTATTGGCAAGCTTTAAAGGGATGTTGTTTGCTTGCAATTTGATCAATGTCTTTGGGGGAAAAAATAGTTAAAAGTAGCTGTAGGTTCTACAGTTTAACCTGGAATTCACTGTTAAATTTTGTGGGTTCACAAGATTTTCGTCCTAGACTTTGTGTGGAGGCTCCACCCAAGCAGGGGAGGCCAACTCAACATAGGAAACAGTGAAACTGGCTGTAGACAAGCAATTTCTGGAGAGTTTTTCTTTCAATTTTAGCTGCCAGTGGTAATATCAGTAAGTAAAACACTTTCAGGTGGAAGAGTTTTTTACATTCATGATAGGCCGTTCACTTTGGAATCATAACTGACTTTGTAACTTTTGTGGAGCTGACAGTAGTTGCTGCATTCCCAATATCTGTTTAGCTGGAAGGAGAAGGAGGAAGTTTGGAGGGTAAGGGGATTATAAATTATAAAGATTGTGTGTAATGTGACACCACCCTGGGAGATGAGGACAGTTTATAAACTAGCCCCACAGGGAGCTAAATTACAGCACACATTACACTTGAAGTCCATTTTCACATAGCTCTTGTGGTTCTGCACTTCCCCATCGGATGAAAGATGCCAGAAGTTGAACAGCAGTCTGAACAGCAAACTTGGGTGTGCTTCTGAACATAATTGTTCTGTAATATATCTAATCTCTGGACTGCACCTACCACCTAGGAAGAGCTGACAGGAATCATGTTTTGATGGAAATTGTTCAACATCAGCTGATATCTTACTGGTGCTGCTGTGTGTGTGAACTTCAATTCAAATGCTTGCATTCAATCTTTCGCATTTCATGACTGTCTGTTTGAACTCTTTAACTTCTGACTTGTATAAGAAAGCTTTGCCATCCCATTTCATGATTATAACAACCCTCACAATGCAAAATAAACAATTTGAAAGAGACAGCATGCTTGCCATCTGGTGTGTAGGATGCTTGCAATAACATTTAATATTGGTCTTCCATTCTTGTTCCTGAATTTTAGGGACACATTTTTGGCAGTCATTCAGAAACTGGTTGCAGAGGAGTGTGAGAAAATGGTCAGAAATGGAACGTTTAAAAATCTATGGTTCTGCACACAGTACCATATGGCATAGCTGCTTTTATAGAAATGAAACTAAATAGAATGGCCAACTTTCCAGATTTCCTCTGTGACAGCTGGGTAATGCAGCAATGGGGGGAAAAATCACATTTACCGTTTAGGAAAAGGAAAATTCTAATCTTTTAAGAAACTGTTATGGAATTTAGGAACTATTTCTCTCCTAATTCTTTGGGTGGGAGTGGGTGGGTTAAATTCTCTAATAAAGATTCTGAGCAAAAATGCCTAAACTAAATAAAGCTGCTCAGAAATAAGGGCAGCGTTTGTCTGAATCTTTCAACTAGGTAATCACTTCAGTTTTGATCCAGTGCTGAATAGCTATGGTAAGCTTAATTGTGAGTTCATCCCAGTGTCAGAATTGGTCTTGGAGAAGGGAAGCATTTAATTTTCTGGGTTTGGAGACTATCATGACAGTACTGTACAAAGGATAACATAGTAGCTATTTAACAGATTGGCTTTGGGGTTGTGGAGATTTTGGTCTCAAAGTTGGACATAATTCTAGAATTTGTGATAGGTACAAATTAGATATGTTATAGAAGACTTTTGGAGGCATAGCTATTCACACAAGATTGCTCATAATTCATTTTTATGTTGCTTTTGGTAAGTTAGGGCTTATTACAATAAGTCACTGACTGTTTACTATCCCTATTAATAATATTGTGTGTCTTGAATATATTTGGTTCCTGTTTATGAAGCTGCAAAACAAAACTGAGTTGTCCCACATAAACTTGGAAATGAGACAGTCATGCAAATAGATGTACTGTGGGCCACGACTACAAGTGTATTTTTAGCGTTCTAAAATGAACAAGCAACTTAAAATGTGACTCCAGTAGTTGCAGCAACATCTTGGAGTGGTTCACACAACACCATGAAGGACTCTCCATATGCAAGATTTTAAAAATGAGCATTATGAAGGAGGGTGTCTCGTAAAGGTTCAGATTGTGCAGGTGTCGATATAATTTAACATTCTACAAAATGACAGACTTTAAGTGTAGCTGTTGTATACTAGATACCTGTATTTATCATGAAGTTGAAGGATGCTAGCTTTGTCACATGGCACTCAAGGCATACAAGTATCCACTATCGCTGTATAAGTTCCATATTTTGGACTATTGCAGCATTACTGATATTGGTTGATTTGACCCAGCAATTTAAGGGGTTTACATGAAAAAGGTTTTATGAAAGGAGTGATGTGATGGTTGACAAAGCTTTCAGTTGTATTAGTAACTGTCGGGTTGGAACTTATTAGCCAGTTTGCCTTTCTTTAATGATTAAAACAATTCAAGGGACAGACGTAATGACAGAAAAAAATTGTTGGGATGATCAATTATTCTCAGGGTTTTTTGAGAACATTCACGTATTGATTACGCAGAAGGTATTACCAGTTTTTCCCATTACTTTGGCATATGTTAATTTATTAGGGTTACCCTTCTGGGGGTGGGGTTTCTGTAATGCTATCAATATGCTGCTTGTCACTTGTGTTCTCATACGGCGCTCTACTTCTCCCTTCTGCAAGTTCCCTCTCGATGAAGCTATCGAGCAGGACCTAGGTTTCTCAGGGCTGGGTTCTTCTAGCCCCAGGATCTCCGTGTCTCTCTCCCCTACCCCACGTCTCAGAGGATCGGTTAATCAGCACTCCCAAGCTTATCCTTGTATGTCCCTGGATTCAGTAGGCTGAGTTGAGCAGCATTTCCAAGCTGTCACCCTCATTATGCCCTGGGCACTGCACCAGAATAGGGCATGCCTCAGCAGGCTGGGTCTAGCAGCACTTTCAATCTGCCACCCTTATATGCCCCATGACTCAGCAGACGGGGTCGAGCAGCACTTCCAAGCTGCCCCCCTCGTATGTCCCAGGTTCAGTATGTTCCTATCCCCCCTTTCACATTACAATTGTTCTGGTAGTAACCCCTTGATGAGCAAACCCAGGATTATTGGGTGCTGCAGGGATCTTTAGCTTAGGTATGAGGAGCGTTGCTGCAGAGCAAATGAGGATGCCAAAAAACACCCACGGGTGGGGATGGGGGGGGGGGGGGGGAGAGATGCAACCAGCTAACCATGAAAGTTATTTATTGCCAGGTAATAACCATAGGGGAGCCAAACAAACAAAACCGTTATAATATTAAATCTAACTTAAATTTGATTATAAAAGTCAGGTTTAGAAAACTATAACGGATCACACAAGTCCGAGTCAGAGGCTATACTGAGAGAGACAGATGAGTTCTCACCACTCCATGAAGCTTGAATTGATCGGGATTCCCAGCTGGTGGTGGTAGCTGAGGGTCTGGAGTGCTGGAGACAGGCAGAGCCCCCAGCACAATCAGTCAGGAGAAGATGCAGTCCCAGTGGAACTGATGCAAATGTTGGTTACAGGCATCAGAAGACTTACTTGAGCATGAGTCCCGGTTTTTGTAGGGAAAGAACGATGGTTCAAGGGAGGACACTAGATTTGTTTATGGGTAAACGGATGACTCGAGTATACCAAAGTTGTTTTGTTCAGGCTAGAAGACAATAGGAGCTGATCATTCCTGGGTATGGGTAGTGTTTCTTTGAGGGAGATCACAATGCAATTAGAGGGCTTCAGTATTTTGGATACCAACAGAGGATTTATTACTAGAACTGGTCTTATAACTACTGGGATTGGTGTGTGCAGGCCTGGGTTCATTAACATCTGGAGCAGAGATCTCCCATCATGCAGTGCTTTTCTGGTCCCATAGTTCAGTGCGGTTCTTGCCTTGGAATCTCTGTTCTCCATTCTGTATGCTAATAGTGGTACCTCCCAGTCCCATTTTCAATGCTAATGAGGCTAGGGGAGTTTCCTTGTCACCTTTGTGCAAGGGGAGGGGCAGGGTTGGCTACATCTCCCATTGCCTTTTCATTGCTTTTTGTAGGTCTGTCTTCTGATCCGCTTTGGTTCAGACAGGTTGGATACTGCCCTCTGGTTCCCCAAGAACACAGAGCTGACCGGTAACACTAGTGTCTCTGTCTTCACTTTCAGACATCTCGCTCAATTTCTGGCTTGAACAGAATTCTCTCTGAAGTGCTGTTTTGGGGGGGATGATGACAATACAGCAGGGATTACACTTTAAATCCACACTTTAACTCTCTTGCCTTTATTTTGCTGAAATTTAATGTTTCAGTGGCAACAGGAACTTGACAGCTAACAGCTGAGACTTAGCACTGTTAACCTGTTTGCAATAGAGTGTGGTGGTGATGTAGGCCTGTATCTTAAATTGGAAATGATCCCCATTTTACCAGCATAGTATCTTAACAACACTTTTTAAGCTATTGTTGATTGAAGGATAAACCAAGATTTGATGTTAAGGAAAAGACAGTGCTCAAAGTACACTGCATAAATCCAAACCATTCAGGATCTATTTTTGTTGCTGAAGAAACATCTTAGTGCCAGTTGTAATTTGTGTTACATATTTGGTGAATATGTACAGCTGAATAAATCCCTAATATTTTTGATACAACAAATTGGCTTATCCCATATTTGAGATTCACAGTAAGTCAGTTTGTGATTAGCAGCTATTAAAAAACTGTACTGATGACACATGCTACAGATCATTGGACTTAATATGAATACTCATTACACTTAGTCATTTAAAAAGAAGTTCCTGTATTTTTTGTAGGCTAATGGTTTATGGTCCTGACCTAAGAGTTGTGTGCTCCTAGGCAGGACAGTGTGGTGGACTGTCCCAGCAACGTTCATTAATAGCACTACAGTGTAGACTCGATTATCCAGGATGATAGGGAAAAAATTAATCCTGGTTAATAAAATCCCGGATAATCACCATCCATAGGAAATATGAGGAGGGGGGGTTGGTTCACCACCCACCCTGTGCCGCGGGGAGGGGATATTGGTTCACTGGTTGCCCTGCGCCTTGGTGGGGGTTTTTTGGTGATGGTTCTTGGGGCGGCAACAAAACCAGAGCCGGCCCTGCGAGTTACGCATATTTTTTTGACATCCTGGTTAATCTACGTTCTGGTTAACCCAATCCTGGATAATAGAGAGTCTACTGTACTTGCATTACATGAATCAAATCCCGGTGAGAAATGATACATGTATCAAATCTGAATTCCAAATAAGTCAGTGTTGACTTCTTAAAAGCACTTTTGGAGGATATATATGGGAAAGAGAGGAAGGTGAACAGAAAAGGAAGAGAAATGAGAGAGAGATCTGAGATAACCAGCACTGTGTTGAACTAAGAACTGGGATAACCAGGAATAGGGAAGATAGCCAGGCAAGATTAGGAGGGGCACTAGGTGGGGTGAAATAGCCACTTATGGTTAAGATAAAGAAGATAGAGCTAAAAAAAAAGAATGGAAAAACATAGTGGATGGGGGAGAGAAATGAAGTATGTCTGTCTAGGACGAGAATCTTACTACTGGCATACAGCACAGTACTTGGGTCTTGTTTTGACAAACCTGTCCTCCTATTTTCTTTTCCTTTGTCAGTATTAGCATAATTATCTAGCTAGTCAAAGGCCCATTCAAAAGATGAAGGCACTCCAAAGGAGTGCAGAAGCAGTTCCCTAGCTAAAGGAAGGCATAATCTGTAAAGACTCTTCCTGTTCTTTCTTAGTTATTTATTCAACTAAGAATATACAGTGCAACAGTACGTTGACTAACTGGAGTCTATCCGCAGATCTTCATTTCAGATATCTAAACACTGTTCCATTTCCTAGAATAACATGTCAGATAGCCTAAAGCGTGTGAGTGTTTTGCTCTTTTAGATCTTAGTAAAATTGTTTGCAAGCTAAATCAAAAATTAACTTTGATGCAAAGAGTCAGTTTTTCTCCATGCTAGAAACTGCTGGCATCAAAGGGCTTGTCTTCACTACCCGCTGAATCGGCGGGTAGCAATCAATCTGTTAGCGATCGATTTCTCGCGTCTCATGAAGACGCGAGAAATCAATCACCCGCGACACCCCTGTCGACTTCGGAACTCCAACTCGCTGAGAGGCGCAAGCTGGAGTCAATGGGGGAGCGTGCCGCCAACTGCCGCCGCCGTGAGGATGGCAGGTAAGTCGGCTGAAAATACGTCAACTTTAGCTACGTGATTCACGTAGCTGAAGTTGCATATCTTCAGTCAATTTCCCCCCCCCCCCCCCCAGTGAAGACCAGCCCAAAGACTTGACTTAGTTTATATATTGTCTTATTTTGTGGCTCATTGTATGTGAAGCTCCATAGTGAAAGAACTAGTGCATTCAGTTGTCTGCTGAGGTAAAAGATGAAGTTGCTGGTGGAAGATAAGCTTTTCTTGACACAGTCTGTTTTTTTGGTCTTGTCTGTTTTGTGCTATTCAGGCTTGCTGTCCTGTTTGCCTCCTGGGTTTTATCCTTATGATCATCTTGCTCCTCTCTTTAATCTCCCCTCTTGTGAACTTCTATTTTTCCCAGAATTACAAATGGTATAACATCTTCACATACACCTGCAGCATGTCTGCTCAATTCTTGACTCCCTACACTACCTAGAATGTATCTTCCTGGTGGTACAAGCTTAAAGTTACGGACACCAGAGTTACGAACTGACCAGTCAATGACACACTTCATTTGGACCTGGAAGTACACAATCAGGCAGCAGCAGTATAGTACTATGTTAAGTGTAAACTACTGGGAGGAAAAAAGGGAAAGCAACATTTTTCTGAACAGTAAAGTTTCAAAGCTGTATTAAGTCAATGTTCAGTTGTAAACTTTTGAATAAACACCATAATGTTATGTTCAGAGTTACAAGCCTGTCAGAGTTACGAATAACCTCCCTTTTATAACTCTGAGGCTCTGTCCTACTTTACACCTGATCAGAGGTCAACTAGATGAGTTCCTGTTGGGTAGGTGGAAGTGAGGGGGTAGGTTGAAATGTCTTCCCCATGAATGTACTGTATACACAGGGTAGTTGACCATGAAGAAGAAAAATGTCAGTGTTGTGTACCCCATTTTATTTCTTCCATGCTTAGATGCTACTAGAAACCAAAGAATTTCTTCTTATTCTCTCTGTTTTTCCTCCATTAAATTCTGCAAATAATTCCTAACCAGGGAATTTTATGACATGTTAATCTGTCTGTGGCTTGTATCTAGAATTCCAGTTCCATTTGTTCATAAAAATCGAAGTGTAGTTCAGATGGAAAGGCAGCTTATTTTATTAATTTATGATAGTAGCTCCACTGCTCTGTGGAATCATGCTGTGGAATTTCTTGGCTATAAAAATTTCATAAAAGATTGCTTTTCAGGTAATTTTGGAAATGCTAGATGAAATATGCAGCACTAAGAGCATACAACAGTAGCTTGGTTTGATGAAAATTACAAAGTAAAGGAAAGTCAGGATTAATTTCAACTCTCTCTGCATTGTCCAAATATTGTGTGAGCTCTGTTTGATATCTCACTCGGAATTCTAATTCCTCTCATTTTAAATTAGAAGGACTCCTTTTGATTTATTTTTTTAAATGACTGACTGAGAGACCTGTCATAGGCTTACTTAAAATTTTTACTGTAAACTATTGACCCTGCTGCAGTGGGGTGGGGGGAGAGGGAGGATGTTGATGGCAGCCGAAAAGTGCATAAGAGTCGTCTTATCCTCTTCGCTCCTGGTGGAGCATAAGGCGCCAACCATCTTCTCCATTCACTGAAGATTTGGTTGACGTTTCTGTAGCATAAGAGTGAGAAGAGGAAAACTCCCTGGAATAAGCTTCAAAATTTAAGTAGGAGTCGCTTTTAAAATAGCATTTCAAGTCTGCCTCCCACCCTGACTCCCTCACCCTGAGAGCCCCTTCCTTTTTTTGCCTTGTTTTGGTGGCTTTTGTCTTGCTTTTCCCTGCCCAGGTTTCCCCCCCCCCCCAAGCAGCAGGGGGTTGGTTGCTAAGAACATAAGCGTCCGTGGATGTCGCAGAGCCTGCCTGGAGCCTGAAAAAGTTGGCTAATGGGAAGTGGGTGGGGACCGTGAGGCTTTTTGCTGCTGGGTGTGGGAACTGACATGCCTTTGACAGCACTTCATTTAGTAGCGGGGAAGAACAGGGAAGTGGGGCTGGGAGTGTGGGGCAGAACATTAGTGTGAAATTGGAGCTGAGATCTCAGGTACACATCACTCACCTTACAACTCTAACTACGACTATTTCTCTTGATGGTACTCAGGTAACTTTTATCATTATTTTATTCTTTATCAATACAAATGGAACTGAGAATTTGAAAAAATATTGTCTATGAATAGATGTACAGAGTGAAATAAAACACTATTTTCAGTGATGATAAGGAATATAAACTGAAAACCCACATCAGAAAGAAGGTAATGGCTGTGCTAGCATAAATTCAAGCCTATAGTAAAGCAAGAATACTAAAATTAATAAGATCATGTGTGAATTGATACAAATTTGGGATTTTCTTAATCTAAAAATCCTATTTGAGCCTAATAATATTCTGTTGAGTTGTTAATGAAATATACTGGTGTATAGAACTGCCTTCCATTGTTGGAATTGTTTAAAAGAAAAAAGTTTTTGTGCAACATTATGCATAATACTGGCTCCGTATCCGTTGTGACTGGAGTACATCAGTAGTAAACCCTTTACACCAGGGGTCTCAAACTCAAATGACCATGAGGGCCGCATGAGGACTAGTGCACTGGCCCCGAGGGCCGCATCACTGACACACACCCTGCCCTCGCTGCCCCGGCTCCGCCCCCACTCCACCCCTTCCATGAGGACTAGTGCACTGGCCCGAGGGCCGCACCACTGACACAAAGCCTGCCCCGGCTCCACCCCTTCCAAGAGGTCCCACCTCTGCCCCACCTCCTCCTCTGAGCACCCATCTCCCCATTCCCTCCTGGAAAGCGCTAGGCACCACCAACAGCTGTTTGGCAAACAAAGCAAGAGCAATATAGGAAGTCCAGAGCTAGAAACACACGCAGCCCAGCCAGGCAGCAGAGAAGCCTCTGCTTCTGGCCCCTCCCTCCCTCAAACTGCTATGGGGGGGGGGGGGACGACAGGAAGCTTGGCGGGCCGCAGGGACGGGCTTCGCGGGCCACATGCGGCCCCCGGGCCGCATGTTTGAGACCCCTGCTTTACACTATTGAAATGGAGCAGCCTGTGAAAAAATTAAAAAAACAATCTTGAACTAAAAGTGACATTTTTATGGAATCTCTTACAAAGCAAAATGTTAAAGGCTGAGCAGTTGGCTACCAATAACCAAAACTACTATGAAGGGAAAATTTGGATTGGTGCCTGAAGTGACCTTTAAAAGGGAATTTTAATAGTCCCCTAGTAACTTTCATAAAAGCCCAAGCCTCTTGTTTTTAAGCATATAAAATTTTTACTGAGGGAAAGTATTGTTGCATTTTCACTTCATTATTTAAACTGAAGTTAACCCCCCCCCCACCTCCCTATAATCAGCCTACTAAGCAAATTAGTACATAATATTCTGCATTATTTTAATTTTATCTATAGAGACTAGATGGAATCTGACCTGCCATATTATTGGTCCATCAATTCTGGTAAATTTCTGATAATAGTTAACACCTGACTTCATTGTGAAGCATTTTCTGTAGTACATCAGGTGAACTGTACATACAGACAGTGAGAAAATATTTTTCTTACTGTCGGAGTGATGAGTTTTGGCTGATAAGCCTGAGATATGGCTGCCCTGACTTTAAAGTATAAAAATATAAATGTTGAATTTAAAAATCTGTAACTTTCTGCAGATCCCAGTCTGTTTTATCTTGTGCTAATTAATTCCAAATGCTGAGCAAATGCAAGAGGTTGGAGCAAACAGGAAGAAAAAAATTGGATGGTTTAAAGTTGGTTTTCTACGCACCAGCATGAATTCTGTTTTAGGGTTCCCCAGCAGGGGGATAAGAGTTAAATTGGTTAGGATTTTGTTGGTTTTTGCTGTGAAGGAGATTCGGTACCACAGGGACTTCTTGAAAATGAAAACCTGTAATACCACATCCAGTTTCAATCAATGAAGTATATGCAAATACTTAGCAATATCCTTATTTCTTTCTTCATTGTTTCATACAAAAAGCAATTTCCATGTGTATTTATTTATCAGCTGAAGTCCTAGTCCTTGGAGATTATCACTTCAGCAGTGATCAGTGGTGTATTTCCTTGATGTTGAAAATAGGATTGGACTTTCAATGGAGAATGAGCCGACAGTCGTTTTAAAGATCCTGTTACGCAAGTCTCAGCTTAACATTTTCTTAGTCAACAGACATATTGTGTTCAGAGCCATATTAGTTTACTTGCTAAAATGCAATGATGCGTGTTTTTTTTTCTGAAGTCAATCTGGCAATGGGAAGTTGAGTTGGATTCAGTTTCCTGTGAATTGACAGCGGAATGGTTTACTAAGTTCCTGTGCAAATTCACTGAAAATGCCACTAAGGGTTTGATCTGAAGACTGGGTGGCATAAGTATAACTGAGAGCGTAACTTGGCTTGCAGAATCTTTATTACTGGTAGTGATGCATGGAAGACTAAGAACTCACCTGGATTTTCAGTTTGTGTGTGGAATTTGCAGGGCTTGTGATTGTTCATGTTAGAAGTAAATAGAGCATATTTGGTGTGGAAACTGAACTCCACAGTGTTGTTTAGTCACTCTTTCAGGGTACGTCTTCACTACCCGCCGAATCGGCGGGTAGCCATCGATCTTCTGGCGATCGATTTCTCACGTCTTATGAAGACGTGAGAAATCGATCGCTCGCGGTGCCCCTGTCAACTCTGGAACTCCAACTTGCTGGGAGGCGCAAGCTAGACTTGACGGGGGGAGCGCGCCACCGCCATGAGGACGAGCGGTAAGTCAGCTGCAGATACGCAAACTTCAGCTACGACATGTGATTCACATAGCTGAAGTTGCGTATCTGCAGTCGATCGGTCCTCACTAGTGAGGACCGGAGTTCAGAGCATAAATGCACTAAACTGGTTTGAAGGAAATGGATCATGAAACACCACTTTTATCTTCATTCATAACTGTGATAGGGAATAACAAACTCTGGACTTCCTGAAACATATTGGCATATGTACAATTCCTGTCTTTTTAATTTTTATGGGGAGTGTTAAATAACTTGGACCTTCCTATTCTTGTTGATGGTGAAGTAAGGGCAGAACAACCATTTACCAAAGTGTCAAACTGCTTGGCTAGGGAAGAAATCTAGCCCAGAACAAAGAAAAGAAATGATTTTATGACGTAATGGTTTAAGTATGTGCTGTATCACAATGTTAGTGCTTTGAGCAATACTGCTGTCCAATGAAGCAATGGATGGTGATAATGCTACCATAGGAAATGCAATATTTTTGTGTCCTCCTGCAATCAGTTCACTTGCTATAAAACTGTTACGGGGGCGGTTTCTTAGCTGAGTGACATCTTCTCTATCAGCCACATTCTAACTAATTAACGTAGCTAGGATAATACAGCGTAAAGCACCTCTGCATTTTTAGTATGCAGAGGCTAATTATGGAGGTGCTAAAAATTGTAGATGAGTAGCTGGTTTCATAACCTTTTGAAAACTGTACATTTTGTAATATGTGCATGAGTTAAAACTGCAGATGCTGGCCTGGTGGTGTAGTGAGAACATAAGATCTCAAGATGTGAGCTGGTAAAGGACGGTTGCGTTTTAGAAGTAATGTGATCCCCTCTTGTGAGGGTGTGGGCGGGAAGATGCATACTAGCATCAGTGCATGGAACAGCATCTCTGGTGTTTGCAGAGATTACTGTTTGCCTTTCAGACTATAGCCATTGTGAGGAAGATGCTCATAAATGAAAGTGTTGTAGAATAATGAAGCAAGATCAGAAACCTACTTTAGTTCCATGCCACTTTATCCGAGCAAGGTGATTTAATCATTTGACAAGCTGAGGCACTTAATGAATAAATTTCATTTTCTAAGGAGAAGTAAAGAAGAGGGGTTTTTTTTGGCTAAATTGTGTATTTTGCTTCTGATTTCAGGACTAAATCTCTTAGCACTGGTCTACAGTATGTGTGTGTGGGGGGGAATCGATCTAAAATATGCAACTTCAGCTACGCGAATAGCATAGCTATTGGGAGAAGCAATACTCTTTGGTCTTAAAAATTTTCATCCAAATTTTCACTGAGATATTGCCCCATTATGACAGATTAAAAGAGCTATCTATTGAGTTGTCGTCTTTATGCTTAAAAACCATGATATTTGTCTCCCAGCCTTTCTATTGCAATGACATGTAAATATCAGGTTGAACTATGTTATGCTATACCGTCTGCTTAGCTAATGATGAAATGTAACTTGCATGTGTAGATAAGATGACTGACATCTACTAATGAGATACAGAGCACTTCCACTTCTGTGTTGCTGCTCTTTTCCCATCCAGGTTGGTAGTAACTGGCAGTTAAAGTAGCAACCATCTTAGCGATCCAGATAGTCCTATATAAAATGTGTTGAAACTAGTCAATTACCTAATGGGCAGGTGTCCATGTCTCACAAATCCTCAAAATGTTAATGTGAAGTATTAAAATGATACTCTTGTTGACAATCCTGAGTACAGAAACAAAGGAATTAATGGGTGTAGAGAGTAAACTATCCTGTGTTTTAGAGGTGGTCCTGCCAAATTGTTATTAGCCTATTGTTCAGGACTATGAAGGCGCTTTTCATGAGCACTAAATTTTTTTCTTCTCCCCTCTCCCCGAAATTGTACCAAGAAATTTTGATTTAATAATAATAAAAAAAAGAAATGCTTGATCAAAGGATACATTTTCTTAATGATTATGGCCTGTTTGAAGTGAGAGGGCTGAAGAATTAACCCCCTTTCCCCAAACTGTCATATTGCTAGAATAGATCTTGGTGCACCATATTTATATAGTAAGATTCAGATACACTGTTCTGGAACTTGCTGTATTCAGTCCTGGACTAATGTCAAAACAATACTGTCGGGCTGTCGTCGGTGACGTTTTAAGCCAAATTTTGGCAAACGTCCAGGGTTAGAAACCAGTGTAGTGTGCCATTGGGGAATCTTGAATGAACGGATTGAGAGGAGTACATTCACCTAACCAGTAACTTGACTTAAGCTATGTCTACGCTTAAAACACTACAGACCACAGTGCTGTAGTGCTTCCGCGTAGACGCTCATTACAGCAACAGGAAGGGTTCTTCCAGCGCTGTAGTTAATCTACCTCCCTGAGAGGCAGTAGCTAGGTCAATGGGAAGAAGGTCAGTTTAGCTGCATCACTCAGGGATGTGGATTTTTCACACCCCTGAGCGATGTAGCTGGGTTGACCCAACATTTCAGTGTAAATGAGCATTTACCATGACACATGAGGGACAGATATATTATGGGGAGGTGCTGTGTAGCTCCAAAGGCTTGTATGTATGTACCTGGGGAGACTCCAACAGAGTTCCATGAAGAGTTACCACATTATTTTGGCTACTAATCATTTAATCAACATTTTAATGTGGGGATGGCATCAGGATTAAGGGTGCAAACAGTTTAATCTCCCCTCAAATAGTCCCACCAGAACATACATGAATTGGATCATGAGGCATAGGTTGGTATTTCTACAACATGAATCCCTCCAAACAGCTGTTCCTCCTTTCATAAACCTAGTGCCAGCTTGATATTAGCATGAGGTTTACACCCCTTCAGTACTATAACTTTTCCAGGCACTGTGCCTTTCTCAATGAGTTGTAGATTCTTTCCTGATGTCGTCTTTGATTCATCATGGCAAGAGACTAAAGCAACCTTAATTCTGACATTGCCTTACTTGACTACTTAATCTTCATCAGTGTTTCATAGAGTAGTGGTGGGGCAGGCTCTCACTTCTGAGTGGGTACAATTTTTAAATGTTCTCCCCTTCCGTCTCAAATATTCGTAAACATTTCCTGATTACCTAAAATTCATCTAATTTAAGTTTTTATGAGATCAGTTTTCCACTAGTGTAGGTAGAGATGTAGTTTAAAAGCCAAACTGCTTTTTAAGTATTTATCCCAGTTAGTGAAACAGCTTTTAAAGCCAGGCTAGCTTGTCCACACGGTATTCTGGGACTTGTGTGTCTGGCATAGCTTCTATAAAGGCAAGACTAGTGATGAGATAAAATCAAACAGCTTGAGGCTTGAGCATGCAGATAGCTAAGTAGAACCTACTTTGAAACAGATGTAAACAACCCTAATGGGAGGAGTATAGTGTGGTGAAACATGTACCAGATGGAAACCAGGCTTTCTGGGAAATGCGGGTGTGTGAGCAAGAGGGATCTGACAACAGCAAGTACCTTTTCAACTTCTTTCCACAAAAATAAGATCTCCTGTGTTGGGATGGAGGAATTCCTAAAGTAAGGGATAACAGGAGACTGCTTCTTAGCCCATGTGATAGCACCAACAAGAGGTGGGCAGATCTTGCCACGTCTCAGGACTGATGCTATTTGCATATCTCAGGCAGCTTTTCTTTGTGGGAAAGGAAACTTTAGTAAAATGAAAAATAACCTGTTTGCTTAGTGAAACCATTTTTTGTCCTCTACCCTAAATAACTTGGCTTGTAAATTGTACTTCCATTTGCTTATAGTTTTTAAACTAGTAGTGTAGACTGGATTTTTGTTTGGGATATTAAGCTTAAAAGCCAGGATTTGAACACTGGCTCATTGATTTGAAAGCTGATTCAGCTCGCCAAGAGTCGGGCAGCCTTCAGAATGTTCACCTCCGCCTTATCAGTAGTCATGATCACTACCCCTCCGTGGTCCTTTCTTCTCTGTCTGCCCCAAACTGAAATGCCATCTCTTTGTACCTTGTCTTTCAGATTTAGCCTCGGAATCAAATCCATCTGACAATGCCAGAGCAAGCACAATTTTCCTGAGCAAGTCCCAAACCGATGGTAAGCGAACACTTGTTTCCCTTTTTGAAAGGTGGTGGGAGGACAATGAAAAATAACTGGATATTTGAACTGCGGGTCAACTGAACCTTAGAAACATAAATTCTTTGTGTTTAACCTGAGGCACAGTAAGGAGTTAGCTTAAAAATTTGAAAGTCTTCATAGGCTGCTTTATTATGACAGTGCCACTTGTGTTTTATTGGTATCAAATACCAGGAGATTCAATCTTCTTGATTCTAGTAGTCTGAGAGAGCAGGTTTGCCTTGCATCTTTTTGGTATTTAGCTGCAGAAGATCGTTGTCTTCTGACCAGGGCTTGAAAAAATCCACTTGCAAGTGGGAAGCATACATTCTGTAAAGACACTGTCTGTTTGAAACCTGTTTAGTTTTGTAAGTGTTAAGTAGTTTCAGAAAGCACACCTATTCTTGAGCTCCCCTTAAACACATGAATAGATTTACTAACTTTCACAGAAAAGGAGTGGGTTTTTTTGGGTTTTTTTTTTTTTTTTTTTTTAAAAGCCCACACATTGGAAACTTACTATTCAGGGAAAACAGTGAAGCTGTCTGATCACAAAAGGCTGTTGAATGTACAAGCTAAACAAACAGAAATAATGGAGAAATAGATTCTCATGCAAGCTGCTATTTGTAATGATAGTAGTGTAAAAAATAATCAGTAATTTTAAGATGATGGATTGGTCCCTTTACGGTTTAGTTCTTTTGAAGTTTCTAGCCTTTATTTGGAATGTTGTCTTTGCAGCCATAAGAATTAAGGACCTATTTGCCTTGACAAAAAGCTTCAGTGTGGCTGCTGCTTGCTTATAGTTTTGCCAAAGAACAGTAGAGTTAAATTGACAAGACTGTCGGTTTCAGAGCTGCTCTTCAGAATCCCTCTCCTAGGGAGACTGTCATGTCAGCCTCATGATTATGCTGCTTGGGAAATCTCGAAGTGCTAGAGGTGGGCACTGAAGTTAATCACAGGGAAGGAGGACACCAACTCGCTACCAAAAATCCCCCCCAAGAGAGAGAGGTTGGTGCAGCTATAGAGATGAAGTTGCAAATATTAAAACTTGGTAACCAAATGCCACTTTAAACTGTATCCGGGAACTGGACACATTTGGGAATGTGGTTTACTTGTGTATTAAGCAGTCTTTAAACCATGCCAGAAATATGTTAAACTATATGAAAGTCCTGCTGGCGGAGGCTCAGTCTTAAAAGGTAGGTCTGACATGTTCCGTATTCCTTGGGAACTGATGTATAAACATTAGTTTTGGAAAAGTAGTATGGATCTGTTAAGTGGATTAGTAACTGTTTGCACTACGGTGAACAGGACTTGTCTATGAGTAGAAAATGCAGCACCTTTTATTTAGACCAAGGGTGGGCAACCTTTCAGAGGTGGTGTGCTGATCTTCATTTATTCAGTTAAATTTACGGCTTCGCATGCCAGTCTGGAAGGGGAGGGGTTCAGGGGGTCAGCCTGCCCCCAGTTTTGGGGTTTCCGCCACAGGCTCCTTCCAGCCGGGGTCTCAGCCTGCTGCCAGCCTGGGTTCCCTACACCCAGGCTAGCAGTGGGCGCTGAGTGGGGGAGGCAGCGGGACCCCGGGTGGCAAGGGGCCAGCGGGGGAAACCCCAGGGTGGTGGCGGGCTGAGTGCTCCGCCATGTGCCAGCAGAAATTGGCTTGCGTGCCACCTTTGGCACGCCTGCCATAGGTTGCCGACCCCTGATTTAGACTGTACTGGATTTGTTTATTTCTGAACTTTTTTCCAGGTCAGTAAAATCAATGATTTCCACTTTGAGACATGAACTTCTGGCCCTGATAAGTGGTGGTGGTGTTTGCTAAAAGTGGTAGTTAGACGTTTGTGTCAAATGTGCTACTTTCTGTACAGACAGGCAGGAAGACAGTCTCTGCTTTCAGGAGCTAGCAGTCCGTAAAGTCAAAGGTTGAAGGTTTGGAAAGGGGGTACGTTGTACAAGCAGATAGCCAGACTGCTGATTGTCATTCAGCTTGTTCTGTTTTTTAGGTCTGTACGTATAAATATCCCAAACTGCTCCCTCTGCTTTGCCAGCTTTAGTTCTGTTTACTGCTCCTACTTTATAGTTGGCTTTTAATCCTTATTGTATTTTTAATAAGACCAACATAGTATCTTGAGAAAATTGAAGTAGTTCCAGCCCTCATGTTGACTTTGTATAACAAATAAAAACCTGGCCAGCTGGCCATGAACATCAGCTCGTGTCCTCTTTTGAAATGAGAAGTCCCTTTTCACCCTCTCTTATGTCTGTGACATAAGATTGTGTGACAGGTCCCTCACCAAAGGCTCTTAAGTGAAGTAAGTTGTCATGGGATAAGAGGGAGGGTCCTCTCATTGATTGTAACTAGTTAAAGGAAACAAAGGGTAGGAATAAACTGTCAGTTTTCAGAATGGAGAGTGGTAAATAGTGGTGTCCCCCCGGGCGTCTGTACTGGGGCCAGTCCTATTCATCATCATAAATGATCAGGAAAAAGGGGTAAATAGCAAATGGAAACGACATAACACACACCAAAAAACCAAAGTATTTCACAAAGCAGGAAAATACCGTACCAGATCGTACATTTAAATTGAATTAAATATGGCATTATGCCACCCAAAGTCATAAGAGTGGCCATACTGGGTCAGACCAATGGTCCATCTAGCTCAGTATCCTGTCTTCCGACAGTGGCCAATGCCAGGTGCCGCTGGGGGAATGAACACAACAAGTAATCATCAAGTGATCCGTCCTGTTGCATGTTCCTGGCTTCTGGCAAACGGAGACTAGAGACACCATCTCTGTCCTTCCGGGCTAATTACTTAGTGTGAAAACATTATGAAATCTAGCTACTCATTTGCTGTGATTGCTTTTTCAACTAGTCTAATCTTTAGCAGAAATGGCTGGGTGTTTTCTGAACCTCTGAAGTCTTCCCAAAACTGAGGTAATTATCCTTGAACTATGTGGTAGGGACAGAAGTTGATGCTGAGACTATTTTCACCTCTGTATATGAGAACTAACAGCTAGTTGTAAAATGTGCCCAACTTACAGATAAGACAATGTCTTGAATGTAAAGCTTTTGTCAAGTGTTTCTGGCTGCCAGATAGTTCAGATAGACTCCATCCATCGTTTCCATACTGCTGCACTTCTTAGAAGACTATGCCACTGAAATAGTGCAGTTCTTAATTGTGGCTGTAAACTGAGTTTAGACTCTGTCATGTATGATTTTATTTGAACAGTATAATTTCCTTTATCTGAATTGCCTTTATCCAGAAACCCTAGTTACATGAAGCCATGGTGTGTCTCTCCCTGCCCCCCTGAAAAAGCTCGGTTGGTGATCACCTACTATCTGGTTAACATTAATGTTGTGGGAATTGGTATTGGGAAGGATTTCTAGAGATAGGAAGGAGAACAGTGAGATGGGAAGAGAATGAGAGAACATACGGGAGGAGAGAGCAAGAAAGAAATGAGGGTCTCAGAAAGGACAGTGGGAGACTTGGTAGGTTAAGGAAAGCGAATGGGGCCTGGGAAAGGAAGGGGGGCAGAGAGGAGGATGAAGAGAAAGGAAAGAATGAGGCAGAGTGGGGGAGTAGCTACAATGGGGAATAGCTTCCTTGGTGCTGCTTGAGCGCTTCCTGGTACTGAAAGTCCTGCTGGACTGGGCCAGTCCTACCCCTCCCTAGTTGTACTGGTGCTTGCAGAGGTTGAGGCTGTCAAGGATGCTCCTATCTCCTGTGGCTACTCTGTTTCCTTACCCTTCTCTTTACCTCCTTTTGGGCTCTTTGCATGCAGCTTGCCGGGTCAAAGCACTGAAAGCCTCTCGATTCCTCTGGCTTCTAGCACTAAATGCTCTGGCACTTCCATTTATCCAAATGCCCAGTTAGCTGAAAGATTTGGCTGTCCCCAGGTCATTTGGATACGTGGGAGTGTATGTCTTAATAATAGCTTTGTGAAACATTTAATAACAAGTGTATTGATTTTTTTGTCCTTAAAATTTAATTCCTGATATGGAAAGTACAAGAGCTAAAATAGCAGCCTGTGTGTTGCTTGTTTATATTTTGGGAAAACGATAGTTTGCTTGATACCACTGCTTGACTTGCTATGGAGCTTCTTAATTTCTAACTGAGTTCATTTTCCTCCCCCCATTCCTAGTGCGAGAGAAGAGGAAGAGTAACCACATCAATCATGTAAGTAAAACAAACCATCAGATGTAAGATGCTGTTTAAGGGATACTGTCAACTTGGAACCTAGTCACATTTCAAAAACAAAATCAGAGGAGCTGTAGGTCCTTTATGTATCCCAAAGTCCCTGCTAATTTTATTGATTATACAATTACCTTTTCCAGGTTTTAAAAAACCCACAATTATTTCTTTCCTATATTGCTGTGTGCAAGATCTAAGCAAATAGAGGAAACAAGCAAAGGAGAACACAGTGATGAATGAGCTGCCAAAGCACAAAACAGCATTTATTTATTTTTTCAGTTCTACTGTCCTTGTGTGTTAATTATAAACAGCTGTAGGGGGAAAATTCAGACAAGTGTGATTCTTAAGTTGATGTCTCTTTAAAGCAGAAGTAAAACCAGGTACATTTATAAGTGGAGATGACAAGATATTTAAATCTTAATTCGAGAGGGATTTGCTATTATGAGTGCTGCTATCTAAAGGGAATTTTAGGAAATGTATTGTCTTCAATGAAGTAATGACATTTCTTCAGTGCCAACTGTCTTGTTAAAAGGAAGAAAAAAATTGAGCAATGACTTCTAATAAACAAATGAAAGTGATCTGACTTCAGGAGTGATGAGCATCCATTGAATTCATTGAGAGCTGCAAGTATTCAGCACCTCTGGAAATTGGGCCCATGATAACCTAGCAGTAACTTTTTAGTAGGCAAAACTGTTCTGATCTTCTCATTTGCTGATACTTCACACATCTAGCACACTTCCCCTTTTTTTCCTTTCTGACATCTCACCAGGGAGAGGAATGCATGAGATTTTATTATGCCACTGAACAGTAAGTCAAGGAGATGTTGTCTAATAACTTACACTCCTGGTACTTAAAAAACCCAACAACAAACCACTTTGGTGATGAAACTTTTGGATGTGCTATTGAAGGTGAAATGTATATGCCCACATTGGTATCACAATGACTTGTGTATTTTGTCATTCTTATTTTCTTATTGTGTGTGTGTAAATTTAATTCAAGTTCTGTCTGGAAAAACTCAGGTTGAAGACTTTCTTGTTTTTGCTGGAGGACTTAAGAACTGCCAGGGGATCTTTCCCCAGGCCTCAGTTGAGGGAGTGAAGGGTGTTGGCGCTTACACAGCTTTGCAAGTGACTGAAGTTTGGTATGAAGTAGAGGTTGGCAAACCTTAAACTGTTTAGTTAAATCTCTTCAACTTGCTTGTGAGGTCATATCCCGTTAGTTGTTCAGGGAGGCCTCTAAGAAAAAGAGGGAAAACAAATCCGGATATTTTTAATACTAAGAGGCAGAAAAATCCTTTAAATATTTTTTTAAACAATCAGACCTTGTTCATACATCAAACACTACGTAGCTGGGGGACAGGAAGTGAATTATACCTTACTAGGGAAGAGTCACTTATTGGTAATGAAATTAGCAGCATTGCGTCCTTCAGCATGCTTAGGTTTCTTCTGAGGTTTCCTATCCCAAATACAGGCCCTTCTTTGCTTGAGATTACAGCTGCAGATTAAAATAAAGATCTCCAGATAGCTCGCATTCTGGTTCAAACTGATACACAGAATACAAGGAAGAGATTAATGTTACGAAGGGTTTATGAAAGAGTTGGGATTTCAAGGGAGGATGGAGTGCCCAGAAAATGGGAGCATGTTTAAAGTGCAGGCTGTGGTATAGAAGGGGATAAACAAGGAGTGGGAGAAGACAACATGGGAGCAGTTGGCATAGAGGAAGCAGATAAATGTATTAAAGGAGGGAAAAGGCTTTTACCAAACAAAAATTAGAACTGTGTTTTGTCTTTCTGTACATGAACGTTTTTGTATGCGTTGCAGAATTCGCATCAGCTTGAATAACTATACTGGTATCAGACAGCTTAGACAAAACATTCATCTGCAAGTGCCTCTTGTTTGCTACTTAGTATCCCTCTCTAGTGTTTTGGCTGTGTTGATGAAGTTATACGCCCAAACCCCAAACTTGTGTAATCAAACTTGCAGAAACACTTTTCTAAAAAAAAATTTTTCTTTCTTTTTTTTAAGGTTTCTCCAGGGCAGCTTACGAAAAAGTATAGCTCATGCTCAACCATATATATAGATGACAGCACAGTCAGCCAGCCTAATCTTAGAAGCACAATAAAATGGTGAGTACCATTCTGATCATGCAAGCGTCAGTGACATTGCAGGCTTTGAGCCTGGGATTGGTTAATAGTGCTGGTCTCTGTCAGTCAAAGCATTTAACTGGCTCTGATTTGACAGTTCATCCCTGACGGTTTGGTCACAGAAAGGGAGTTGAGGCTAGCAGGGTTTTGGGAGGTGTGAGGGCTGAGCTTTTCCCTAGCCACCCAGTAATGCAGCTTAAGGCATTTTCACATGTCCGGGCATGTCAGCGTAGGACATTACTTTATGGCAGGCTAGAGTTGCACTGCTGATACTAATGTCCTGTGTAGACAAGACCTTATGTACAACCATACTCCGTTCACTTGATGACGTTGTGCAGAATTGGAATATCGATGTTGAATAAAAGGACGCTTTTTAATTTTTTACAATGAAAGCAAATTAAAAACTCTGGGTTGAAAAATGGGAAGTGGTTTTGTGTGGAGTTCCATATAATACACCAGTGACGGTGTGGCTGATCTGGTTAGGTCCTGTGATGATGTTGCTGGTGTAGATATGTGGGCAGAGTTGGCATCGAGGTTTGTTGCATGGGTTGGTTCCTGAGTTAGAGTTATTATGGCGCGGTGTGCTGTTGGTGATGAGAATATGCTTGAGGTTGGCGGGTTATCACCTCACCCTCCCTGATTAGAGATAACAAGCTGGTTCAGCCTCATTGGACTAACCCTGTTATCTCTAACCTGGTTCTTGCCTACCTATTTATACCTGCCCCTGGATACTTCCACTGCATGCATCCGACGAAGTGGGTATTAGCCCACGAAAGCTTATGCTTCAATACTTTAGTTAGTCTTTAAGGTGCCACAGGACTTTGTCACTTCTGCAATTCCAGACTAACACGGCTACCTCTCTGATTCATATAATGCAGTTCTTTGGAACATCTTCCCAAGCTTCCTGTAGTGCTAGTCTGCCCTCTCGTGGTAGAAGACGATACCTAGTGTATAGTTTTAGCTCTGGTTCCACAGTCATAGTCATCTATTTGAGTTTAGTTATAAAACGTCTTTCATCTAAAAAGAAGTGACAATACAACCTCTGTTGTTCCCTGTCTGAGGCTGCTTTTTGATCCAGGTGCCGCTGATAGCATAGTGAGAACTAGTTTTACACGGAGTCAAAGCTGAGAAGTGATTTGATGCAACAAAGAGGAAGACTTGGTAGCTCCCCCAAGACATTGCACCTGCAGGCAGATGCTAAAGTTTGAACACATCTTGGAAGTGTATGAAGCTGCTGACTTGGCTATTGGAATCCATACCTGGAAGTGAGACAGCTTCCTGATGCACAGCTGCTGCTTGGCCAGAAGGGAGGTGCTGAAAGGGAAGGGTTCAAAGCATCCCGTTCCCTCTTGTCCTCTCTCACCTTGCCATATGCCTGGCAATGGGTTGGTTGGCCTGCTGGGCATGTCTAACTTTGGGCCTTGATAAGTTTCTTCTTTCGGTTGGACTCTTAGGTTAGACTAGTAGGGGGCTGTGCGGCTCAGAACTGTAATGGGATTAGGAGCTGCACTTACAGCTTGCCTCACGTCTGATCCAGACAAATAACTGTCAGGCTTGTTTCAAAAAGAAATCTTCCAGGCAAAGTGGAAAACCGAATCACCAGTTCCCCTTTTATCGGCCAGTACTAGCAGTGAGTCACTGCCATCTGAAAGCTGTTTCTTTGCTGATGTGAAAGAAGTTGTTAGAGTTGGCCGTCGCAACAGGTGTGACCAGGACTGGACGGGCAAGAGATTGAACTCTATCCCTGTCAGCGCTATGAGTGACGCTCCATGGTGAGGAAACGCTGCCCCCTTATGTCCTTTTTCTCTGACTGGATACTTTAGTCTCTACACCTGTCAGTTTAGTGTTTCATAATATTCAGTTAATTACTCTGAACGTTCTGGCTTTTTTAATTTTGTACTTTTATTCAAACAAAGGGTTGCACCAAATCTCAACAAGTATAATAAGATAATGATTTTGTTGCATGCGTTCTACTGCTTTAACTATATTGGTATGCCCCCTCCCCGCAGTGTAAATTTGCTTATAATTGTTTGGGCAGGGGAAACAAACTATACCAGCATAAGGCACCTTTTGGTATAACTGGGTCCATGCTACATATCATACTGCTATGACAACATCAGTAAAAAAATAAATCCTAACCCATAACTGACCATCGCTATAGCAAAAACTCTGTAGAGCAGACTTCTCTGTACTCGACACTCTGAAGAGCTGCAGTGCTCTTAGCTGTTCGGAAAGTTCTGAACAATCCAATGACTAAGTACAGTGTCATTTGATTTTAGTTTTATGAAGGATGTTGATAGGGGACATCAGCTAAAAATCACTTGTGTGAAAATTTTTACCAAAGGTTATTGTGATAGAAATTATAACAGCTTTTTCCAAACTTTGTACACTTGACATTATAATCTGTTTTACAATTTACCTTGTTTTTGTGGATCTCGTACACAGTAGAAACAAGTGAAAAAAATTTGGCAGGGGAGCCTGGGCAGGTGAAGTACCTGAAACTTTTAAAATCAGATCTTGAGTATATACTGTGAATGTAAAATGCTCAGTTGTAGCAAGGGAACTTCCAAATTGAAGGTCTGCTTACATGTAATTAATGTGTTTTTTTGTCTCAGAGGGTCAGTTTAACTCTGCTCACTTCTTAGAAACCATCGTGAAGAAGAACTTAAGCCCAATTGGATGATTTAAAGATGAAGTGAGATTCTTACTCAGAATTGCATTTGGCCAGCTTTTGGAAACGAAGAAGACCACCGATCTAATTTAGAGGGTTAATAGTGAACTAGGCATAAAATAAAAACATGACAAATTGAAAATTACAGCTTCTAACTGAATAGTTTATTTTGCTAGTCTAGTGGTGTCCTGTTAATAAATGTGGACATGTGATATTGTCAGTATAACTCATGATCGATAACTTGATGTGTTTCTGGTGTTTGGTGGTACCATACAGTAGTGGGTGCTAGCCTCTTTCCACCATTGCATTTGTTCTACTTATATGGCCCACATTGCTACAGTGTCTGAGTACCATTATGGACTGGCTCTTTTCTGGTTGTGGAAGGAACAGTTGTTTCAGCCACTAAGCCCATCTTACCATTAAAATACATTGTTTGAAAAAAGAAAACTCCAAAGGGAGCCTATGATGAGCTGACTTCTGGCATGTTGAAGCTCTTGCACTTTTTGTCAGTGGCTAATCAGACATGCGTTCAGCTAGGTGCCACGCATTTCTTTTATGATGCAAAGATGTATGCATATAGTTTTAAAATGAGTTTAGCTAGCAAATCAGGTTGTATCTGTCTTGGCTAACTTCCGTTCACAGGAGAGAACCAGAACCAAGGAATGAGAACTTAAGAAAAAAATGTACTTGGGAGATGGGGAGTCACTAATTTCATTTCAATTTCAGATATCGAATAAAGTCATACTCTAAATGGGTTATAGAAATCTGTTTTTGTCCTGAGCAACATCTGTGTCAAGGCAGAATATGCTTCAGTAAAATAACCTTTTTCCCCCCCCCCCTTTTTTTTGCAGTGTGACGTTAGCAATATACTACCACATAAAGAACAGGTGAGCACTCTCTGAACTTCTCTCTAGTTAAGCAAAATCATAACTGTGATTTAACACGAAACAGTTGCATGTCCATTCATTTGAGCTGTAGTGGGTATAATTAGTAATACATTTTTGTGGAGTCTCTGCTTTTCCCTCATAGTTATGTCATAGGCTGATCAACCTTCTTATAAAACGGTGCGTATGTTCAATATTGCGTCAAGGGTGAAGCACAAAAATTGAAGTGGCAGCGTTGGAAAAACATACTGAACTTGTTGTTCTAAAACAGGGGTGGGGAACCTCCGGCCCCGGGGGCCTTATACGGCCCGCCAAAGCATTCCATCCGGTCCGCGCGTGTCCCTGACCGACGGCTCCCCGAGGCGCTTCCCGGCCCCTTTGCTGAGCCGCCCCCGCCAGGGGCGGCTCGGCGAAGAGGCCGGGAAGCGCCTTGGGGAGCCGCCGGCCAGGGACGCGCGCGGGCCGCCAGGTTGGGGGGGGGGGGGAGGAGTGGCCCCCGAATTACGTAAATCTTCAAATGGCCCCTGGCAGGAAAAAGGTTCCCCACCCCTGTTCTAAAACCTGCTGCTGCTTTTAAGTGCACTAGCACTTGTTCTGGGCTTTGGCTTGTCTCCTAAATAAAATGGGGTTTAAATTATTACAATTTAGATGTTCATAATAAAATTTTGTCATGTGTACTACATTAATATGGAAATACCACATATTAGTAACCTCATTACATGTGACCTAATCCCTTTCCATGGTATGATGCTAAATATTTGAACTGGGAAGTGAATCTTGAGCATTGTGGAACATTTGCCATTCAGATGAAGCTGCTATAACTGCCTTTCCAGAGAATGGAAGAATGGAAATAGAGAAGAACACGAACTGTCGGATTATGTATTAAACTATCAGCAGCTTCTAAGAAACAAGCCAGATCACCTCTATAAGATCTGGCAGCAGAGGAGTGCCAGCCATCTCTCTGTCACGCTCCCTCTTTGAGAAGATATCACTTGTAGAGTTGGGGTCTGCTGCAGTCTTACTTTCGCTAGGAGTCTTACCTAAGATTAACTACTTTGAGATAACTGCCAATGTCATTGTGAAGACTTGTCCCTAGAGTAAATCACACATGTCTGGGAGCTGCCAGATTAGCCTCTACAATCCTATAAGCTGCCTTGATCAATTATGAATAGATTAATTTGAGGTAAAAGTTCTCAGGGTGGATCATGGGCAGCCCCAAGAGTAGTAAGGGATGGGGTGGAAGAGGGATGTGTCTCATCTTAACTTCACCCTTACAGGTTTTACAGAGCTCTCCTTTTTAGGGAG
The DNA here is from genome assembly GCA_032164245.1 of Sternotherus odoratus. Classification (NCBI taxonomy): domain Eukaryota; kingdom Metazoa; phylum Chordata; order Testudines; family Kinosternidae; genus Sternotherus; species Sternotherus odoratus. The sequence goes on along the minus strand of JAVMKO010000011.1, from coordinate 12,549,721 downwards.
GGTAGAATACCCTTGAAAGGTATCCACCCTTCTTGATGGGCAAAAATGAGACATGGTTGAACACTGTTAGCTCAGTCAAGTTAGTGTAACATGTTTGAAAAGCACTCTTCATGTTTGAGATCTTGTATACTCTAGTTATTTAAGATAGCATGTTAGCTAACATGCTGACCTGTACGAAGTCTACAAAAGACAAGACATACTGCCTTTAACATCTGTTAGACTTTTACTAGATTAGTTTAAGGGAAGCCTAGGCTACAGTGTGGCCAGCGAACATGGCTTCAAATGTGCTAGCCTGCATCTTAAGGGACAGCAAGAGGGTTTTTCAATCATGTTTAGTTAATTGAAATTAATTCAGCTAACTCAATTGAAAAAAATACACCAGGGCCTTGTCTTTACTAGAATAAAAGGTGTATTTTCTAAAGCACGTTCGCCAGCATGCTAAAATCTGACTGTAGGCAAGACTGTTGTAGTTTTATGAATGTTAGCTGGCTGAGGTAGACTTTGGGGAGTAAAGGTTTTATTTTGACGAGCTAACACACATTAAAAATTTAGTGGCTTTACCTATACTAGGATTTTAACATGCATTAACGACCACACCATTTTTCCTGGTGAGGACAGGGCCAACGGGAGCTCCCAAGGGTAGCTGCAGCTGAGGGAGTCATTAGGGTAATGCTTGCTATATCTTCCCTGGAAAAAAGGTGCTTTTGACAATGAGAGCGTTAACTTGAGTTAAATGTGCTGTTGTAAAATCCTAGTAGAGACAAGGTGCAGGTAGTTTTTTGCCTTGATGCTGCTAGTCAAGGTCGGCACTATACGCCTCACCTGGGGTTTGTCTCAACTTGCTACACTGAGTGCAAACCACCTGTGCTTTCTCTCCGCTAGGATTTTACATCAAGACCGCTAACTCAGGTTAGCAGTTTCAATGTAAAAACATGTTTTAGGTTTTTTGCGGCAGAGACCTAGCTCTAGGTTCATTGCCCCATGCTGCCAGGGCTTATCACATTATATTTAGCTGCAGCATACATTGTATGACGGTGTGAGAAGTGCTACTTTATAATGAGATGAAAGTTTGCTTTCAGAAGAGCCTATACAGTAAATACATTTAATATAACGTCCGCTCTAGAGCCTTTATGAAGATGCTTAATTTCACTTCTGGTAGTGAGAGCATAGCTTGCTTTTGCTTATTAAATTATTTCAGTTCTGGAAAATCTTTTCATAATCACGCTTATGGGAATGCAGCAAAACTTAGTGCCAAATTCCAGGAGAAACTAAAACACATGCTTTAATGTGGTGAACAATTTTTACAGTATCAAATGCTTCGTTCTGCCAATAGCTAATCTCCATTGGTAAAATGCATGCTCTTGTTTGATAGAGATTCAGCCAGATCATTGGATATTTTTGATGAAAAATCCCATCCTCTCACGGTAAGTGTAATTTCTTGAGTTTATATTTTTTACTTTTTTGTTACTCATGTATTTTTCATCCTTGTCGATCTTGTATATTCAATATAAATGGCACTTGCTCCAAAAGAGTAAAATCACCTTCTTTTAAATTGCTTTTTGTTAAAATAGATTTAAGTGCAGGCAAAGATGTATGGTCCTCTCCTCTTGGAGCGTCTAAAATCAAATTTGTTTATGAATAAACAACCAACTATTGTGTGGATAGGCAAATTGCAGTATAGCCTTCACTCTTCCTCATGGTATTTAAAGAATAAGATGCAACAAAAAGCAAAGTGGTGACATTTAACGTGCATCATGTTAGTTCTGTGTTTATTCTGATTCTTACTATTCTTTCTTCCCCATGTCTTTTTTTTTTTTTTTTTCAACAACACTATTTTGAGCCAAGCACTTGGCTAAGGCTGTATAATCATTTTGGAGGAAGCATGCTTTACCTTTACAGCCTCGGTGCCTAACCTTTAAGTGATAGCAAATAAGAGTACATAGTTCATGAAGCATCACACAAAGCAGGAGACTGAGAGTCTGGCCTTTAATGAACCTGAAAGACACAATTTTAAAGTAAATACGCTTAACGTCTCTTACCCTGGCAGTTTGGGGCATTCAACATATTATTCTAAAGTTATTAGTTTTCATGCTCCTGTTTACAGACAGTCTTCTAAGGTACAAGGCTGATAGATTTGAGCTGAAGTTTGTGTGTGTCAGTGTGGTGTCAAGTTATGACTGCTTGCTGAGTCCTAATCATTTACTTTGTTTTCCTTTTCATCAGGATTGATCTTAGAAGTGCCTGTGCTGGTTTAAAAGACTTTTGTGCTTTTAGGAGAAAAAAATATATATCAGTTTGCCATTCAGATATTTAAACCGATCCAGCTTGGATTACTCTTCCTTCCAGATCCTAAAAATATGCTTTAGTATTAGCATTACTATTAATGTTAAGAATACAAATGATATTTCTGGTGTGGGGTGTGTGTGTATTGACTTGTACTAGCTAAACTTCATACTTTTTCAAAATAACTTTACAAATTATTCTTTAGTGTGTCTGTGTAGCAGCGGCATTTGATCTCTAGTATCTAAAACGTCTTTTAAAAGTTTCATTTGGCAAAAGAATTATTCTGTAAAGAGACCTTCCATAGAGGGACCTTGCCCCGGGGTCTCAACTCCATGTGTGAGGCAGGCAGAAATCTGCAAGCTCTACATCTCTTCTGTCCCTAAAGACAGTGATGATGAGTAGGAGTGCAGGCCACCTCTGCCTGTTCATCATTGTGAATTAATGTGAATTAAAACTGGACAACAAAAGGCCAGGTAAAACTATTACTTTTTGTTAGGACTCTTCTAATATTTACTTGTGTGGCCAGTGCTGCTTTCTATTTTGTATAGGATTTTGTTCCTTCTCTTTCCAAAGCAAAGTTTGCGAAGATTTGCCTTTCAGATTGCAGGCTGTAAAAAGCAGTCCCAAGAAACGTCTAGATGTACAGTCACTAACTCTAGGCGCTTTTTGTTTCAGCGGGAAGACGTTCCAGACGACTACAGCAAGCATGACCCTGATCACAAGCACATTTACCGTTTTGTACGGACACTTTTTAGTGCAGCGCAGCTGACGGCTGAATGTGCAATAGTGACCCTGGTAAGCCATGCTCAATCATTCAGTTCACCCTGTCAAAAAAATTTTCATTGAACAAGTTGATTAAATTCTGCTGAATGTACACTGAAAAAGGAGTCTGGATGTAATGCAGATAGAACTGCAAATCAGCGTTTATCAGGCAATTGTAAAATTGTATTTATAATCTTTCTGATATTTTAGGAATGGCACTCCCAAGTTCCTTTCCATGTCTGCATATGCAAGGTCTGGTCAGTTTTGTAAAATGAACCATTTGTTCCAATTTGGTAAAATTAATGAAAAGTGAATAGTTCCTAGGGAGCTGCAGTTCTAGGGGAATGGTGAAGGGGTTGTGATACTTTAACCACTAGGCCACGGCTGAATCTGGCTCCTGTCAGTAGTGATTTAAAAACGACCACTATTGAATGGCCGTTCGTTGGCCAATAAGAACATAGTTGTGGCTTCAATATAATTCTTAAGGGAAATATCCACATTAGAATGTTGTTCATCTCACAGATGCCTAGGGTTGAATTGCTGAACTGCTGTCTAAATCCTACAAGCACTATGAAGCGTGTGATGTCTGCCCATGTGGTATCTGCAGTAAAAGGGTCTTTTGGTTTCCAGGACTGTCAGTCAGGCATGGTAACTTCAAATTCACCTATAGACATCCCTATTTTTTTCTTAACTGCAAACGTCGCAGCAACCTTCCTTAATGAATGGCCCTTGACATCATGTCTCGTTTCATCTGAGGTATGCAGGCAGGGATTGAAAAATCCACTCACCAGTGGTATGTAGGATAATTTCCCTGAAGAGCAGTGAAACTTTTCTAAAGAGATCTTAAGTAATCAGTTTAACGGCATTTCACGCTTTCATTTTTTTAAAAAAAAGCTGCTTGCCCTTCTGGTGACTAAGATACACTATTGGGTAAATTGAAACAGAGAAGCCCTTTGCTGCTCATGACTTTGCCATGCCACAGTGCACTGAATGTAACTGGTTTATTCAGAAACCTACGAGCAACAGTAAAACTGACCATGTCCTATTTACTCTGCTTCTACATGTGATACCAGGGGGGTGGTGGAGTTTTTTTACCGGCAGCAGAGAAACAAGAGGTGGTTGTGTATTATAATATAGTAGAGAACTTTTGCAGAAATTGGGAGTCTAGGGTGGTGGTCCATTACTGTATCTTCCTCTAAACACCTTTAGCACTGGGGGGAATTAACTCCTTTTCCCTTCCATCAGTTGAGGGCTGTGTCTGATTTATCAGATGTATATTAGCCAGAGACTGATGTGGAAGAGAGAGCCCCTGAGTGGGTTCAGGAACAGCCCTCTGGTAAGAATCCCAGCAGCTGAGCTACCTCATCATTGCAATGCTTGAGCCCCTCCTCCCAATTTATCAATATCCAGCTGTTAAGTTTTGTCCTCTGACTAATAGCTGCTTCCTGATATGTTGGATAGTATCTTAAAAAAAACAACAAAAAAACCCACCCACCCAAAACATACAGCCATCTCATTATGTTCTTGCTATGTGACTTTGAAAAGTGGGGCAGATAAAGAAATTGAAGTTTGACACTGATGGTCCAAAAAACACTTCCTAATTTGTATAATTATTCTGAGGATGTGGACTGCTGAAATTTGGGCTTTAATTGCCTACTATAAACCTGTGGTAATTTCGGTTTAGTTTCACATCTGGGATAGGAAGAAATAGCGCAGCGATGAGTAGAGGAGGAAAGAATCTCAGCCAAGAGGAGATAACAGAAGTGAGTGTGGCAGTGAAACAGACTCCTAGAGTTAAGAAATGATTTAATAAAAATGGTGATTGTGAAGGCTAAATAACAACATTGAGCTACTGAAACTCTGCAAGCATTTTGTGTTACTTTCCTAAAGCACACAGGCATTTTTATAGGGCAGGCCACATCTGACCTCAGGCATTCTGGCCAATACAAATATTTGGAAATTAGCATTTCCCCTGATCTGAAGAAGTTTGTTTTTAAAAAGTGGGCTTCGGCCAGTAGGTGGCTCTATTAGCTATTGGAAAACCCTGGGCTTCCTGTCTAAGGCTATAAGCAGAAGGTTAATTCACTATTTATTAAAGTCCATTCAGAAAAATCTTATAAATAGATATAAAAGTATTGAAAACCTATTGAGGTTGGTAAGCCCTATAGTTATCGCCAGGCCCTCTCACCTACTTGTGAATCAAGATTTTAAACTCCATTCACAAGTAGATGCTTTTTTTATATATATAAAAGTGCCAGTTGCTTGTCACATTTAGCCCTGGAGTAACCCTGCATGTACCTCTGGGAAGAGCAGTGTCTGTAAGGAAACAGTTGAGATTCAAGCTGCTTTGGGGGCTATTAGAAACTGTATCTGCAGAGGTGGGAAATCCATTTGGAACTTGAAAGTTTTCTACTTGAGGCTGTCACCACTTACCTCTCAGTGTGGCAAGCTGAGACGTGAGGACAGCTCTTACTGAGATGTGTGTGCTGTGGCCAACAATCTGTTTCAAGCAGATTAAAGTGGAGATGTGGATGTGAAGGAACCTGGATACCACAATTATGGGCATGGGGCAAATAGATGCAATACAGCTTAAGGCTGTGAAAAAATGGCTTAAATGCAGGCCACAGTACTTGCTATCCTGCTTTAAACACAACAGCCCAGCCATGAAGAGAGAAGGTTAATTCGTTTGAATGGAGTGGGTTGGCATTAATGAAAACGTCACACTGTTGTAAATGACTTTAATTAGGAGTCTTACTGGTACAGCAGAGCTTATAGTTAGAAACTGGTTTTACTTCATGCATTCTGTTCTGCCCTTCAGGATCATTCAGTCCTTCAATGTCTTGCATTTAAAATAGAATGTGTAATCTTTTTGAAAGTCTGAAGGCTAAAATTCAGTAATTGCCACTAATTCTAGTAGTTTAATGGACATGTGATAAATGAACATAATTGGTAAAGTCTAAATCCAACTGAACGCTTGTTTGGAACTCAAACTTCAGATTGAGATGTCTAAGATGAGTTCTCTTTCTGTAGGTTTACTTGGAAAGACTCTTAACCTATGCGGAGATTGACATCTGTCCTAGTAACTGGAAAAGAATAGTTCTAGGAGCTATTCTGCTGGCTTCTAAGGTTTGGGATGATCAGGCTGTGTGGAATGTGGATTACTGCCAAATATTGAAGGACATTACGGTTGAGGACATGTAAGTTGCAAGTTTGGTCAATTTGCTGCTTTCTTAAAAACAATGTTTTTTGAAGAGCTGCCATTATTGTAAAGTTGTCCATTCTAAGGCTGGTGTGCAGTATGGAGAATTGAAATAGTTCATATCGTCAGGCTTCATTCTCTTGAAAGTAGAATTATCTGTCTAACAGGGAAACTCCAGATAAAAGCATTCTCTTAGCCCAAGTCCATAAATATTTTGCTGTCTGCCATTTTCACGTCCCTTAGCCTGATAATAAAAAACAAGCTAGTTACTAATCAATATTACTTTCAGGTTTCCATTTGCTAGTTCAATAAAGAAATGCTTGGTTCATAGACACGTTGAACCTTTTTAAAAAAATCCATCGACATTTAAACTAAGGATTGATTAAAATACTTTGTTGCAAGAGCTGTCAGGATTAATTGTGATTTCTCATTCCTGGATCCATATTCCAGCTTTCAGCCAAATCAAGAACACCCCCTTCCGTTGAGTCCAGAAGCAGGTATCTTCTGCCAAACCTATTGTGGCACATAGGCACCCCGAGTACTGCAACTGCCTTTCTCTTCTGAATGAGTTGTTGAAAGCACTTTCCCACGGTCTCTGCAATCAGTTCTTCAGCTGTACTGCTCATCCTACAAATCAACTTGTTCCTCTTGCCTATTCCTTTTGCTTCCGGTTCTCCAATTGCAAATCTTAGGAAACAGTGAACAACCTCTGTCATTACACACAGGCCACGAGTCCCACAACTCCTGCTGTGTTCTTGTGGTATTCTGTGCTTGTTGAGTGTAAATGTGTGGGGAAGAGCTGGGTTGGAGGGTAATAATTTTTTTGTTTTTTTGCAAAACAATGTGAATGTTTCAAACTGTGTCCCTCATGTAAAAGTTTGACTTGTATTTTGTGCCTCTCAGCAGTTCATGACTGGTTTTGCTATGACACTTCCTCACACGTTGTTTGAAGTGCTCAAGCCAGGACCGGACTCTGAATCTCTTCTGTCCTACTCAGATGCATAGTTGGCCCAGAAGGCCTTAAAGACTCTTGATCGTGTATGAACCAGCTGGTCATTAGTTCTTTTGTCATCTTGTATGTTTTCCCATCAAAAGGAGCCGAAAGATTCAGATGCCTTCAGTGGCCAGAAAGACCCAATGTGTTGTGTTGTTCCTTAAGATGTTCTGAAGTTTCATACTACGTCAGCAGTGATTGATTCAGACTCTTTGTTTAGCAAAATATCTCTTCTTCTGAATGCACACCCATTTTGCAGTTAAGACTGGCCTATTGCTAACTTCAACTTCAGCAAGAAACCTTTAGGTGCCTCACCTTCTGTCAGCAGGATTTCTGGTGCAAGACAGCAGGAAGCATTGATCAGCCTGGTGCCTTTTTTGTTCTGAACTCCTGTTGTATCCGATTTCTACACTAAACCACGTTGACATAATATCTTGAGACCTAGTTGTCTCCAGTGCTGTAGAACCATGGGGTATATTGAAGTAGAGGTTTGGACTCCCACAAAATGCATTGGTCTCTGGGTTGATGTCTATGGCTAAGCCTGCTGTGATGGTCCTAGTGTTAACACACTTACTCTGGTAGTTTAGCTGCTCCTGCTTGTGCAGAAACCTGCAATGCCTGTTTAGGATTAAGGCAGTTTCAAAAATGCTTTGAGAGATTTAGATGTTAAGGAGGAAGAGGACTCATCTGATGCAAAGGATCTCTTTGGGGAAGAAGACAGGAAGCAAGCTCTTTCCAGGATATTTAATGTTTACATAGTATTTTAAGACTTTGAACATGAAAACTACTAACTTTCTGGATTTGGCTTTCTACAAACTCGAAGTTAGTCCTTTAAATTTGGTGACCATCTAGGATGCAAAGCATACCTATTAGGGTATCTGGGGGTAAGGTAGTGCCCATCCACTTTCTTCTGGGCTAGTTGATGTTTCTGTGTCCTGCAACCCCAGCTGGGTCAAAGATGGTAGGTAAGTAGTACCTTCAGCATAGGAACATCAAGATTGTTGCATCATGCTCCCTGTTCAATCCTGGTTCTGATGACTGCTACTGTCAGATTAGAAATGTGGTACAGCACTTCAGGACCATGATCAGAAACATTGGGACACCTTTGGATGAAGTTTTTCCAATTCTCCTCGATGGCAGGTAACAGTGGAAACTAACCTGTACTTTATGGGCTGATGCTAACTAGAGCATCTAGTGCATAACTAACCAGACAGACTACCAGGATCTCTTTCAGAGGATCTTTCTGTTGTAGGGACACCAAAAGCCTTTTTACCTCCACCTCCCCAGTAAGCTTGCATTGCTATGGACTTGTGTCTCTTAGGCATTAGCTAGCAGGGCTAATTAGCTTCAGAGAATTCTCCAAACTGCCCCCTTGCAAATGCAGAGGCGGCAACTCCCTCCTGAAAGGCCGCCAGAAAAGGGGAAGATTTTATTCTAGCTACTTTGTCACCAAATGACAACAGGCTGAGGCCCATCCTGCATTTGAAGTCTTAAACATTCCAGGTTTCAGGACAAATAGTCTACACCAGGTGGGAGTCCTCAGTCTGGAAGGTTCTTCCTCTTGCTGCTTTTTTCCCACCATCTTTTTAAGAGCAGCAATACAAAGGCCAGCGCAGGATATCAACTGAACTACCTGTTGGGGGTCGATTTGAGAAGAAGCAGGTGAAGAAGCCAGGGGGGTAAAATAGCAGGTGGGGTAGCTAAAGAGCAGAGGAAACATTTCTTTTGGATGTGTGGGTAATCTGACTGAGGTAAATTGATGTGGCTATCTGTCTGCATAACTAGGCCTTTCCTGGAATACTTTCCAAAGAATTCACTTGGCCAGCTATTTGCCTTTACATAAACATTAAAACTAGGTCACTTCTTCTGTAACCCCTCCTTATTGGATTTGTATGGTAATTGGTGCACTTAAACTGCATGTCATTTTATATTATTATGAACATCCTGATATTATTTACATCTACTCAGGACCCAGCAGCTTTTGTTCTACATATGTTTTTGTTCTCGTAGAAGTGACTTCATGTCAAACTGAACATCAAGCTCCAGGGACTTAATGCATTTTATTTAATTCAGATAAGGCAGTGCTAAGGACAAATACCAAATTACCTACTAAGGTGGTTTTAACTGCTACCTTTAATCAACCTGCTAATGTTCTAGAGAAGGCCCTTCTCCCCAAAACCAATGTCACTAGGCTTTTATATAGCAAGGAGTTAAGCTCTCAAAACCCATCAGCTCTTAGTTTCAATTTACACCTCAATAGGCCCCGTCTCTAAGAGAACATCATCAAAACAGCAGTTCAATTATATTTCTTAGTTAATCTTGGTTTTATCTCTGTTCTCAATTATTTATCGTTGTGGTATCTAAGCACCTCAGAGGATCTCTCACTGGATTCGGTGCTCCACTTCTCCCAGGTTCTAACTAGCTCCTTTGTGTTAACAAAAAAAATTAACAGCCTGATAGAGCTATAATTCCAAGTAGATGTGCAGCCTTATTCAGTATAAGGCAGTTGTGTGTGCTTTAACATTAGGCATCTGGTTTCTTTCTCAGTAGTAGATTTACAATGCAGAAATGTGACGTACTCTGTGTTGTATGTTCCCTAAGCACTGTACTTTGGATTCAGCCTCAAACCAGGACTTAGAATTTGATCTGTTGGGTTTTACAGGATTTTTTCCTCCAGGATTTTTTTTTGAGGACCAGGGTCACACATTTCTCTTTCGACATAGTAATTGTACTTTTCTGAGGCTTTATTCTTTGGAAAGTGTTTTGAGATAATGATCCTTTTAAAACCAACCAGCCTTGTGTTTATCATCCTTCACACCAAAAAAACATTCCTTTGTTATTGTTCAAGGTATTTCCCTTGGCTTTTACTCTCACTGGTTGTTTTACACACATCCCCTTTCCTGGAGACTAGTCTTCGAGAATGGGGCTCTATTGATTGTTTTGGAGGAGAGAAGTGGAACTGGTGATCTTTTAGCAGATCCCAGTTGTGATTAATTACCATTCATCTTACCTCAAAGCACTTATCTACACTAACGGCATTCTTGAAAAATTTCACACAGGTATCACCGGTACAGCTGAACCTGGTGTTGGCAATGTTGGGGAATCCTGTGGATGATTAACCGTCAGCATCTCCTCCTTTAGCCCCGCTAGGAGCAAATTGAATTGACATAGGACTGAAAAGTTAATTTTTTGAAGATTTTTTTTTTTCCCAAGGGTGGACAGTTGCTGAGTTGAAGGTTCTGTGATTTTTTTGCTCATGTGTCTCATGCACATGGGAAAAACGTTCCCCCATTGGATTGCAAGGACCTGGCATTCTAGAAGGTGGCTTATTCGAAGGTTGTTCCCTGCTTGAAAATAGAAGCCTAGAACTCTAAGCTTAGAGTTTGTGCATAGCGGACCCAGTTGTGGTGGTCTAACGTGATCTAGATCTTTAGGAAACTGCTACTGGTAAGTGATTTCCTTTCAACCAAAACTAACTTAGGCCCAGTTCAATCTTACAGTTTCCCTTTAATTAGTACTTGGCAGTATTAGCTGTTCTGCTATTTTTAAACTACTTTTCCAATGGTGGGAATTAAGTCCTTTTGTATATTAATCCTACTGAGCGAAATACTTGGGAAAGAATTTCAGAAATGGTTGTGTTCCGATGTTGGAGACCGCTTTGTAGAAAGTGCTAAGTTTGCTGCAAATGTTAAGCAGGGCTTTGTTTGAGTGATATCAGAGCAGCAGTCCCAGTGCAACTTTTATTTTCCAAACACTTGGGCCATGTGTAAACACAAGTTGCTCTGATTTTTAACTAAGGACTTGTTTAAATGGGGAAACTTACCAGTGAACCCATACTCAATAATTCTACTAGTTACTCTGCTGGTAAATTTCCCTGTATAGACCCGCCCTCAATCAGTTTATAAACCGATCTAACTAAACTGGTGCAACTCCTTATGTGAACACTCTTAAATCAGTTTGAGTGTCACCAGGGTTTATACCAGTTTTGCTTAAATCAGTTTGCTGCAACTTTTGTGGGCAAATAAAGCCTTTCACTGTCTACAGCTGTTAGACCTAGCTGACTCCTAGTAGCCTGCATGCTTCACTTTCTCTCTGAGATGAAATCTGGAAGATCGAGGACTCTGATCTTTCTTTCACACCCTACCTGAGAGTGGTAATTGCAGAACTGATGAAAAAGATGCTTTACAGTTCTATAGCCACTTATAAACCAAGTAGGCAGTGCTACAGAAGGCATATTGCAGAAATATAGTAACTTCCCCTATTTATAATGCTACCAAAGTGCTTAATTTTTCAGTGTGGTAGAGTACTTGGGGTCCCAAATGCATTGGTTAGCTGTTAGAAAATTAGCTTTTTGGAGCCATGGAAAGTGAACACTATCTAAAGTTCACTTAAGAGCATATGAATCTAATTTTGATATGAAGGGAAAGCGGAGAGGCAACATGACCAAAAATAAAGCATCAGCATTCGGTGTATAATAATAATAATAATAAATGGAGATATACCAATCTCCTAGAACTGGAAAGACCTTGAAGGTCATCGAGTCCAGTCCCCTGCCTACACTAGCAGGACCCGCCTGCCTACACTAGCAGGATTGAGTACTGTCCCCTGACAGATTTTTTGCCCCAGATCCCTAAATGGCCCCCTCAAGGATTGAACTCACAACCCTGGGTTTAGCAGGCCAACGCTCAAACCACTGAGCTATCCCCCCACCCCCAGTATCATTATCCTCTGCCTCCCCTCAATCTCCCCAGCAGAAAGTTTGGACCAAAAGGCACTTTCTTTTAATTTTTCAATTTACTTTGATATTTGGAAACCCTTCTTTGCTATAAACTTTTCTGCCTTGATGGAGTTTGTCTCTAATCAGTGACAAAATTAACCATGCAGCTGCTAATCCTGTGAATTATTGTGCAAAAGAGGGAACATGCTGTTCATTCTTTTAGCTACCTACATTTGTACAGAAAAAACATGGGTATTATGCTTTCGCTAGGTTTTTTTTAAACCCCTATTAATAGACGTGTTAATCCTATGAAGTATTGTATTTTTTACACAATTAAAATGTATTAGTGTAGTAAGAACAAAAGGGGTGATGAAAAGCATTTATTCATGGGATAAATCAAGCCCTGATCAGCTGATCATCAAAACATTATCTGATTTACATCTCTATAGGCTTATGACCATATGAACAGGAAATTAATTTTGGCAGTAGGTTCAATGGGACTCAAGTCCACCCTGCTAGAAACAGAAACAAAGCTGCTATTCACACTGAGACCAGCCATCCAACCCAAGACTCAATCTTGACGATTCGTCGATTTTGTTTTCCTTCTCCAGTGGGTAAAACATCCATCTTAAAAGCTTCCAAAGAGCAAGAACGTCTTGCTGAATTTTTTGGGACTGACTCTTCAAATTGCGTACAGTTAGCTTGTTGATCTGCTCACTTGTGTACTATTCTTGGGATCTATGGTGCTGTTCTCAGTTAGCGTTGAACTTCATTGTCTATTCCACCTGCCAGTTGACTTTTTAGGTTAATTTTTAAAACTCTCTTTATTTCTTTGTAAAACATCTCTGGTCTGTTGGATATCTGCAATAGCCAAAGAGAGCTTTTTTTTCCATGTAACAGGCCGCTCTCCCTCCCGTCCCCCCAATATTTTGGACACTACAGATAGCCTAGCGAGTCAAAACTAGTGCCTGTGCTCTGACAGAGTACTTTGTTATCCTGCCTAATGCCATTGAGAAGAAAATTCCTTTTCCCACCTAATGCTGCCTACTTATTTATTTACTTATTGGAGATGAATCCATGTTGCCTCAAGAGGCTTTTTTCTCTCAGATAATAGCGGCAGCTCTTCATAGATCCATTTGTTGCCGTGGTGATATGACTACTCCTTTTGTTGGGCCGCCTCTACTTCAGTGAACCCCCTTCCTGTTATCAGCCTGGTGAAAATGTCTGCAAGTTCTTCAGAGCTAATAAACCGCGTACATCATTCCTTTCATCTGATTGCTTACGAGAGAATGAGAGTGGAGTAGGAATTGTACAGCTGCCCTAATGGAAGTCTGAAGAATGAACCTTCTAAGTCAGTAGCTTGAGCGTGCAACTGTGCAATAACCTTTCTCCCTAAGCGGAAGGTGCTGGGACTCCGAAGCTGTACCTTGTTTTGAGCACTAGTGAATTTAATCCATTGCCTTTTGAAAACAATAGTACATCATTTGCAAGACTGTTGTAAAACCGGTCATTGTGAAAATGACTCCTGGTCTGGTCAGCTTGACTTGTTTGCAAATGTTGAATCCCGTTTCCTTGTTTCCCTGCTACCCCTTTTAGGAATGAGATGGAAAGACACTTCTTGGAGCTGCTGCAGTTCAATATCAACGTTCCTGCCAGTGTTTATGCCAAATACTACTTTGACCTTCGCTCCTTAGCAGACGACAACAACCTGAATTTTCTGCTGGAGCCTCTTAGTAAAGAGAGAGCACAGAAACTGGAGGTAATGGCCTGAGGCTGGGTGAGCTGGACACTCCTGTGTCTACATAATAACAGCATCTCTGGCTACCTGTATTATGTGGTGATTAGCAAAACTAAAAAGCTTTTTGAGTAGTGTATTAGAGAGGTTTAACCCCTTAATAATGGGAGTTATCACTTGTAAAACACATTGGTGCTTTGTAACCTAAGAAAATATCCCAAGGAGACAACGTAAACGGTGTGTTTGGGTCCTTAACTAAAACACAAGGCATTGGTTTCTGGAACTGTAGTTCGGCTAGGCCACTTTAATAGCAAAAGTTGTATTTGTCATGGACTGTTTCTCTCTTTCCCTGGTCACTTCTCCTTTCCAAGCACCCTAAAACATCCAATTCAAACCTGTTGAAATTATACTAGCTGCAGGTTTCCATAGCACCCAGTGCACAGCTCTGTTTAGCTTGAAAGGAGTTCTTAATGCTCCTAATTATGATGTTTGGTAGCAACTGTGGAGGTGGTCGTTTCATTTCACAACTTGAAAAAAATCACTGAACTAATATCCCTTTATCACTGAAAAACACTATTTTATGAATAATCTTAAATCTCCACAGTCAGTGTTATGTACTATTACTGACCTAGCAGAACTCAGCTAGTAAAAATACCCCCTGCCAGAGAGTCCTTATGACTCCCCAAGATCTCCATTAGTATTCAGGTTCTCTTAATTAAAATAATAGTGCTGTGAAAAGCAAGGTCTTTCTTCATGGTTGCTTTAACATGATGCTGGGGTACTATGCAAGAAGAACCATTTGAATGACATATCAATTACCTGGGACCCCCCCAGGCAAAACTTCCCTCAGGGTCAACTCAATCCCTTCTCTTTCTCAGGTGGATACATCGACTACCATGCAGTTCGGTCTTTAGTTTGAGACCTTAAAAACAAAGACTATGTGTAGATACTAAAAGGTCTGATATCCCCTTTCATGAGAGTTTTGCTACGTTATTCTTGGCCCAAACTACTTTTCATCCACGCCCCCAAAATTGTGCAGCATGCTGGGTTCTTGCCTCCATTTCAGAAATGGCTGCATTTCAGAAGCGTGTTAGGTGTAATCGCTTATTGATCCTTTGACATGGTAGGCAAGATGTGCCTAAAAATTGACTTGTATCACTTCATTACTTTTCTGCAGACTTTGTTTTGCTTTTTTTGTTTGTTTGTTTAACCTTTAAGTAGAGTTAAAGTTAATACTGTCACTAATGGCTTATGTGATTGTGGTGAAGCTCTGGGCAGGGAATGTATTTTTTTAATTGTATAGCACCTAGCCCGGTGGGATCCAGGTCCAGGATGGGGATTCCCAGGTGGTACTATATTACAAATAATAAAGAAGGTTTTTTTTTATATTTGAGCACTCTGATAATACTACTACTAATAGATTCCTCAGAAAATTCACTACTCTGTTCACTACACAGGCAGAAGTGGATTGACTTCTGGACAGGTGTGAGCCGCAGTTTTGCACTTCTTTGCTGCAAATATTTGGGTGCCTGTTTGTTACTGTTTGTTATTACTTCACTTAATGGTTCTCAGCACAGCATCCAATTTGCTTCAACATAATCACTTGTGTGTGTAAATTGTAAACATTTTAAAGGCTAGGATATGCAGTAAATATTTTTCAAAGTATTTGCTAAAGGTTTCCGAATTTAAAAACGAAACCTACCTTTGGCTTAAAAACACAAAAAGGTCAGTTTGGGAGCTTGTTTTAAGAAGTGAATTAGTATTCCAGCAGATTGAAAACTGATCCCCACCATATGGGGGAGAGGGGCTTAATGTGTGACACAGGTTTCTTTATGATGGATGTACTAGAATTAATGCCAGAGAGGTTTTGTCTGGTCTTGCAGCGGGGGCTTGTGCAGCCACTGTCTCAGTGTGCCACTCTTGAGCCAAATGAATGTCTCCAGGAGGAGGTTGACAGAAAGAAATGTAAATAATTATTTTAGAATACACTTTGCAATTTATTCATGCTGCGAAGTGCTGCTCACCTTTTGAACTTCGAGATGACTGGGCCGTGCAGAATGGGTGCTGCCCCAGAGGGAAGGTGCAGTCTTTTTACTGAATGCTGAGCTGTGAAAGCTCATCTGGTGATGGTGGTAAATTTTTAATGGGAGTTAATACAACTGACATTCTGAGCCTAATAGGAATGGCTCCGCATGTGGCTAGAAAGTGACACCCTTCTGGATTTATTTGCATTATGGCCCCTGGAGGCTTCAATCAGGGCTTGAACCGCTGTCCTTAAACGTTTCTAATCAAATTAGTTGATACACTGATTTAATGGGAACCTCACTACTGGAATAACTGCACCAGTCTACATGCTGCTTTAATCGTTCCATAAACAGGGCTACTCTGCAGCTTAGTTAAAACAGTGCAAATGCGAACGACAGTTCTCGTACCTGTGTTAATAGGACGTGACCTGCACTAAATCAGGCTGGATGGTACTGTACAGTTCAGCACCGGGATCCCCTTATTGGATTCACAACCCCTTTGCTGGTTTAAACATCAGCAAAAAGTTGGCTGGCTCAGGAAGTGCAAAAACACCAGCCCTAATAAATTTCCCTTTCAAATTCTCCACTATACACCCTAAGAATCCGAGATGGTGGGGGGAGGGGGGGGCGGTAGAGGGAGGGAACCAGCAGACATCTGTAACCTCTTCCTTCAAGGCTTAGGAATCTCGAGCATCCTTCCTGAGCCTCATATCCATAGCCTGGACTCCAAACCCCAGCTTGGTGCATGGAGTTTTGAGTGTCATTTGCACATGAACACACGTTCTTAGAGTTGGATCCAAGATTTCCATTAAGCCATAGAGGCTGGTATAAGATTTAAGTCGCTTAGAGATGTGGAGATTGACCTGTATTTAAAAATTATAATCTCCTGTGACTAATAACGATACGAGTGAACATGGGGAGAGATCCTTAAAGATGCAGTTTCTACAGCCTCTTAATATTTTCCCTCAACAAAAGGCTTTTTTTTTTGGTAATGGCATACCCAGGGCAGCAGCCACTGAAAGATGTAGGCACTGTAAATGCTCGGTCCATTAGCGTTGCCATTGTAAGAGCTTATTTCAAATGTTTTGAACACTTCTAATTCACGCTTTCGTTCTTTTGTATCTGAATGTATTTTGCAGGCTATCTCCAGGCTCTGTGAGGACAAATACAAAGACTTGTCCAAAGCTGCTATGAGACGATCGTTCAGTGCTGATAATTTAGTTGGTATCCGTCGTTCTAATGCCATCCTCTCCTGAGGAGAGAGAAGGGTGCAGCCCCGTGAAGCCAGTGAACGTATGATCCGGAGGAATACCACCACTCCATGCACATAAGCCAGCAGTGATGGTGTCTTCCAGTAAGGGGAAGAAGGATAAAACCAGCCAAGGGACCCCAGGACCTTAGGAGCATATTCCATTCAAAAGATGGTATCTCGTCAAATCAGTGCTCCTCGTTTTAATGTATCCAGAGGTGCAAAAACAAGCTTTCCCCTCCCCCCACAGATGTTTGCTTACTGTGTAGGCCTATAGCTGTGAACGATGAGGTTTTTAATAATGAGTAGTTTTAAATTTTAGAATTTGAACACTAACCACGTGACAATAGTTACAAGGTTCTTCCCTCTTCTTCCCGTTGTCCAGAATCTTGCTGCATTTGCCTTTGAGTGAATGCAGTGTTAACAAAAAAAAAAGGGGGGGGGGAGGGGGAGGGACTCTAACAAAGTATAAAGCCACTCTGGAGCTTGAAATGGTAGCAGAGATAAGTGTTGAAGGGTTTTGCTATTCAAAAGCTGCTATTATTGATGTGTTCAAAACCAAGAAGCTGTTTGAGCAGTGTCATTCCAGTAGAGACCGTCAAAGGATTTTGAATGTTTTGGCTGGAAGCAGAGAAATGGTGTTACATATTGATTGTTCAAATGTATAGGGTCCATGCTGCATTTCTTGTGAACTATGGTGCTTTTCACTTTCTAATACTTTTACTACTGCTTTGGAAAATATGCATCCTGTATAGCTTTCTGGGGCACTGAATGAGAGAGCTGTATTGGAAACAATGTCACTATCCCAAACAATGTGGCAATCCCAGTGATGAATAGCCTACTGCATTGCTTCTCTGAATTCTTCCACTACAGCTCTGTTGTGCTTTATAAAGCCATGGAGTTCTGACAAAGTTGATGCTGAGATTATCATGTCTGTTTTGGTCCCCTTAGACTTCCTGCTTTCTGATGGGGGTTTACTTTTGTGGTGGGACAGTAGTGAGTTTGAGGATTGTGGACTCGCTGATAGGGGTAGATACTTTGTTCCCAATTAGCACATACGATTTGGGTTCAAATGAGTTCTTGAAAAAAAACGAAACCTCCAAAAAATAAGTCTGACAGCTTATACATTTGGAAGTGAACATTATAGTTTGTGTAACTCTGCTTTTCCTGAAGACAGAGTTTACTCCTCCAGAATGAGAATTTGGGATGGAGTTTCCTTTCAAACTTTGAAACTCCAAACAGGATAAGTATTAATAGACTTTTCCTGTTATTAGCCCTTATATACCCCCTTCTCTGTTCTAGATAGATTCTGGGCACTTTATGCCATACTGAATGACATTAGTTCCTAGGACAAATTTTGTTCAACCCTGCTTCCATCCAAGGTCTAGTAAGTTATCAGGTCCCCATGCCTTTAAGATTAGGGACTTTTGAGTATAACAATTTGGCATCATTCAAACTATTTAAATATGTATAGTATTTTAAAGTTTGCAAATCTACCAGCTCCAGGCCTCCAATCCATGGAACTTGGATCTTCAGGTATTGATCACGATTCAATTTTGAAAATAATGCTACATCTTCAGGTGGTTTTCCTTTCTCATGTTTGTATTAAAAAAAAAGCTAATAATAAACTCTATTTTAATTAAAGCTAAAGGTGGTTAGAGTGTTCTGTACCATTTTTCTGAGTTTGTTTGCAAATAACTTGTTGAACAGATTAAAATGAAGAAGACTTGGCCCTGTGTGGCTACTTTAGAATCTCTCACCAAATTTTAGTCCTATGGTGTATGAAATCCACCCCAATATGAGCTGATTACATTTTTTGTCTTTATCTGAACATACCCTTAGGAGCCCAAAAAATGAATATTATTTGATGTTTTAAATGGCTTTGTATCTGCTGGGGTCATACGGTTTGCAGTCCATTGCAGTTTGTGTGTGTGAAGATAAAAGAAGTGTATGACTGAATGACAACTTCTGTGATCCTAGTTTATTGTTAAAATCTGTGAACAACAATATTTAAGTAACTGATGGTTACTGGTAGATTTTGGTTTAAATGGAAGGAAACTTTCTGGAGGTAACTTCTCTCTCACTGCTGCGTTAGTCCTCCTTTTGAATCTAGTTGGGAATGATGTTCGCTGCTTGTAATTTCCAGTCTCTGGCTTTCAGGTTGACCTGTAACCTTATTCTTACAAGTCTGTTTCAGTTAATACTCTGCAACCTAAACTGAACTTTTTTGCTTGTATGAAGTGACTATAAACACACTTTTCCTGTGCTTATTTTGCTGAATGGCTATACAGCTTTCACATATGTAGCAGGTGCCTTCTAACACTTCTAAGAAAAGAATCACCTGTGCCCGGTATCCATCTTTTCTTCAACTCATGAAATAGTGAAGGATGTATTAGCGTGGTAAGAAGAGATTTATGATCCTGGTTTGTAGGAGCATTAGTGATGTGTCAATAGACATCTCCCTAACTGTGTGGGAGAATCGGAAAAAGAACTCAGTCATCTGAATCTGCAGGACGTGTAGCTAGTAGAGGCTCTCACAGAAGGCTAGGATTGTATCTGATTCCTCATGACCAGACTGAAATCAGGAGCTGCCTTTGCTCAGTGTCATTTGAAGTTACCAAGTATCCTTCAGTATATGTGTACCTTAATCAACTTTCATTGATGCATTCATCTGGCAAACAAATTGCTTCTTACCAGTCAGAATGCTTCTTCTCTCCTTTCCACCTCCCCCATATGGAAATCCACTTTGGTTCGGCCAGTCTATGGGAACCATCCCCTACAGATGTTTTGTGCAGTGTAGTTCTAGCTGTGTCGGTCCCAGGATATTAGAGACGAGGAGGGGGGAGTTGTATCTTCTATTGGACCTTTCCCAGACCTGAAGAAGAGCTCTGTGTGGCCCAAAACCCTGTTTCTCTCTCCAACAGAAGTTGGTCCAACCAAAGAGATTATTTCACCTTGTCTCTCCAACCCGTGAAAAATACCTTATATGAAACTTCCACATGGTAAGATGCTTACTAGGTTCTCTGCATTTCTAGTGACCTTTCATTTTAGGTGTAGGTGATCATAGCTGTATATTATAGATGCTTTGAGTCTCCTTACCCATTGGTTTACATCTTTACATGAAAAGCTATTGAAAATGACTTGGTGAGGAATAAAAGGTATGCTTTTTGCGGCTTCATGATATATAAAGGCCTGAATATTTTTAAAACACTATTTTAAAAAGCAAGTCTTCATTACCCTGTTTTTGCAAGAGGGGTTGGTGATTTACTGGAGAACTAGGGAGATTTTGCTATAACCAAATTGAAATCTGAGCTACTGGGGGTGGGGAGAGGAAGTGATTTTGAATCTGTTTTAAACAGTTAAATGGGAGTTAACAAAAGAAACTGACAACCACTTGTGAGAAATTAAAACTGGCCAACATCCATTCCCCTTTAATTGAGGACTGAACTCCCACTTCAGCAAAAAACACACACAAGCCTTTAAAATCTGCTCTTCAACCTCAGAAAAATCTGGGATATTAAATCTTTTGGACCTTTATACACAGAAGAGACAAAAGTTGGGTTTTGCTTTTTGGTGCTGTAAGAGATGCCTTAGAGAGAGACAGCATCTGTGTGTTTCAAAGGGAATCTCATCCAGTTTTTCCTCTGGAAGCCTGGTGCTTTTAGAAAACGCTCCCTAGAAGGTGTCAGCAATGGCTTGTTTTTGAAATAGCAGGGTCAAGGGGGAATTGTCCCTTTAAAAACAACAATGGGATTTCATTATAGAGGGCAAGTTAATTCTTTTTCTCTCTCTGCCTATGAGCCAGCCTGGCAGGATAGACAAGTGTGTGCATTTTGAGCTATGTTAAAAATGCCCACCAATCCAACAGTTGGATTCTTAAATCTTTATTGAGATGCAGCACTGTCCTCTTCTAGTTGTAGCTATGACATTCAGTCGCTGGCAGAAAATTGCCCAGCTATGTGCTTGCTTCTGTGCAGGCTAGTTAGAATCAACTCCACTCTCATCCACAAGTAGTGTTAGGTCGAGATCAACACTCTCCCAACCATTCATTGATACGTGCTTAGTCTAATACAATCCCAGCTGAAGAATGCAAACTTGCTTCAGCGCAACCTTTTCCCTTTGGAAACAGGAACTGTGTGTTTTGTTGCTAAGGCAATTTGGTATGAGAACCACTTAAAAGTGGGTTTGGCGGTTAAGAGGACAAGTACTTCTGGGATAGAATAAATGTCAACACCCATATTTTTACCAAGAAAAGGCATCCGGCATCATGTGGACAAATGGAGGAGGAAGGGAGCAATTTGAGGTGAGCACCTCAGGAGAGGTGGAGTACGTGCTACAGAGCATGTTCCAAGCACTTAAGTAGAGATGGCTGTGATCAATGCTGAAGTCTAGATCGGAGTAGTGGAGAGAGCTCCACTTGCAAGGAAGTGGCGGTATCTGTTCAGACCTAATTTCTATGCACGAATGGCCATATTTGGTCAGACCAAAGGTCCATCTAGCCCAGTATCCTGACTTCTGACAGAGGCCAGTGTGCCCCGGAGCACATGAACAGAACAAGTCATTCATCAAGTGAACCATTCCCTGGCACTCATGTAGTTCTTGAGTGACCTGTACCTAGTTTCTGTAAGAAATCTTCATCCTTATGTGGTGCATGTTCTCCTGCCCAGTGCCATGCCAGAGATAAATGCAGAAAGGGTCTATAGAGTGCACCAAATTACACCCTCTTTTCTGAAGTGTCATCACTCTCGTCCTTAGCACTCACAATGTTTACCTTTCTGTCTCATGGTGTCCGGTATCTTAGAAGTTGTAAACACTCTGGGTCATTGAACCCAGTCTTCCTGTCACACGTATCTCTGTGGCTCCATTGAATTACTACTGATTTGCTGTGCTGTGAGTGGCAAATTTGTCAGTCTGTAAAGGCTATGTCTAGTTCTAGGGCAGGAGGATGGGGAGGGCAATAGGAGGAGATAAACTCGTGTATCTTGGCTGAATCCCCTGTAGAACAGCTCCTAAACTTACTGGCAGCTTTCTCAGTTCCCAAGACTAAGACCTTGACAGCACCTGTTCCTTGCCAGCTCTTACGGGCTGACTCTGGCTCTGTAAAAGACAATGGAAGAGGCAGCAGCTGCCCTGAGATTAGTCTGAATAGATTGATAAAGACTGAACGCACCGAGATGCCTAATCGTGGGATAAACTATTCCAATACCTTACTTGTTAGGAAGGGACTGACTACTTCAGGTGGCTAGCAACCTGCTGCCTACAGTCACCCGCTTCCTTCCCCACCTGGAGGGATGAGCTCTTGGCCAGGGCTGTGCTGAATCCTGGTGTCACTTCAGCACACTTCCTATTCACGTCCACATTCTAACTCCCCATGCAGCTCCAGGCCCCCAAATCCCAGAGCATGCCAGACCCCAGCAGAGGGGAAGGCAAGACAGTGTGTGTGTGTTCAAAAGAAATTGTGTCCTAGTTTATCAGAAAAGGCCCCATTCTGAGAGGCACTGATGGGGAATGGTCACAGATACTGATGCCTTAGAATTGTAATCTTTGGGATCAGTGTCTGGGTTGTGTCCACTGTCTTAAGATCACTTCTGCTAGCACAGCTTGGGTGACAGAAATCCAGTGGATACTAGATGTGCACATGTCAAATCTAACTGGCTAGCTGAGTACTGCATGATTAGTCACAAGTGAGCAAGTCTTAACCCCTTGCCTCCATATTTTAAATGCGCTTCCTACAGCATAGGTAGCTTTAGACTGACTCTTTGCAAAATGAGATGTTACTGCCTGCAGAGGAAGATTTCTGGGATCTTTCTTGCGGATTAGGTGGGTCTGCACCAACTCTGGATGCAGGACTGAGATTGGCATACACTCCTAGTTGACTGAAATTTGCTTGACTGTGTTAACTGGTGAGTACCAAAGGACAGGTGTACAGGGCTTGAGTTTATTGCTGGATAAGGACCTGACACTAGTCCAAGTCAAAAGATCGGTACATTTTATAGTAGGGTCTATGCTCTAATTATGGGGTGTAACCTTGAACAGTCAGGGCAGTGCACTTTACAGGAGCTGTTATGGACACAAGCCAACAGCACCGCTTGTCTTGAAAGAAACTCTTGATCTACTAGTCCTGTTTACTTTTTTTTTTTTTGGGTCACAGAACAGACCTCTCTTCTCCTCCCCTCTTCCCCCTCCCCCCCCCCAATTTCTGTAACATTTCCTTACAAGGCTTTGTTTATAACCTGCCTGAGGACTTCTGGTGGGATTCCACTAGCTGCATTCCTATTTCCTGCAGGGATATGTGACATGTTTATTATTTGTATAATAATGCCTGGAGTCCCTAACAGGAGAATAGGGCCTCATGGAGCTACGCACTACTCCTGTAAACCCCATTTCAGTGCCTCCTGCCTATTCTCAGCACATCCCTTTCAGTGCCCCCTGCTGGTAAAAAGAAAAACAGGGGAAAACATTCTCCAACATGTTCATTTCCCCCTCTAGTTTATTTTGCTCAACCATGGGCAGGAACAAAGAAACAATAGACGCTTTTGTTTTCTCATAAATAGCTAATCTCCATATTGTTTTTCTTTGAATAAAATCTCAGATTTTCTTCAACTTTTCACAAAATAGAATACATACAAAGTTACCTCTTAAAAAAAAAAAAAAAGTCACAGGGTCAGCAACACCTAGGTAAAGTCTAATCCATAAAGTGTTGGCCCCAGCTGCTGGACCACAAACTCTTTACCCACCTACTGCTTTTAGTTGCTGCTGCTTGCAGTGCAGTGGTGAAAATTTGGAGAATCCTGAAAGCCAGGGCCCAGTAAAGTTTCAGCTGTTATGATTGTCTGTAGCAAAGATTTGTCACTAGGTCAAAGCTATCCCCATCCCTGCTTCAGCTACGCTAACATTTTTCAGCAGGCTCGAGGTTGCAGCTGATTTCAAAAATCAAACCTTGAGGGAGGCGGTTACACTTGAAGAAGCCTTTGATGTCATTTTGTTCAAGGTGTTGCACAAAGCATATCTAGCTGTGTCTACGAAAGGCCACTACAGCAAGACCGGGGGCAAGACTGGGCATGAATTTGACCAATGTAAAATGGGTCACTGGGTAAAATGAGGCCCTGGACAACTAGCCCCAGTGTCACTAGGGTGAAGCTGCCTTGTTAATGAGAACAAACCCGTATCAAAGTTCACTAAAACTCTCTAGTATATACAGACCAGTTTCCCTAGTACAATTATTTACAGGGTGTAACAGAAAAGGCTCCAGGTGATGTACTGTACACTCACTGCATAGCAGCAACTCTGAGCCAGGGCTGCTGCAAACTTGTGCAAGTTATTGCCAAGGTGCTGGGGCCTTGTTCATATTTCTCCCTTCACCCCACGGGCTGGGCAAGACCCTGGGGTTTCTGGCTGGCAGCAGGCTCGCTTCCAGCCCTGTGTTCCTGCTAAGCAGGGGAGTGGCGTTTGCCCACAGAGCTACCCGGGAGGGAAGAGGGGGGTGCAGGGCTTTGGAGTCCAGCCGCCTGAGCGGTTGCTCTCGGGCGCCGCCTCGCTGGAGCGGCCGTGCGCGGTGGTGCAGCTCAGAGAACACGTGCGTTCAGTTGCTTGTGGGAAATATCTTAGCGGGTAGCTCGTTGGCCTGCCGAACCCAGGGTTGGGAGTTCGATCCCCGAGGGGGCCAGTTCAGGAGCCGGGCTGTGGTTAAAGCCCAGGCACTACAGCAGGAATCTCCGTGAGTTCGAGCCCCGCTGGGCCGGGCGCGGGGCGATGGCGCCTGGCCGCTAAGAGCTGCGCGGCTGTTTTGGCAGCTACGCGGGCCCCAAAGCACGGAAAAGGCGACAGTGAGCGCGCCCTGGCTGGCTGGGGCAGGCCCCGCCCTTCGCCCGCTCCTGGGGGTCTGATCTGCCACAACTCCCCCCTGCAGACACAGCTCGGCTGCAAGTGCGAAGCCCCAATAACCGCCCCAGGGGGCCCTCAGCCAGGGCAAGTCCCTCTTGACCCTGCCCGCCCCGCCGCTGTCTGTGCCCTCGGGGAGTCCAGCTCCCCCCGAGGCTCGGGCTGGCTCCGCGCTGGGGTCGTTCAGGGACCCGGCCCGCCCCCCCCGGAAGGCAGCACGAGCGGCCCGTGTCTGCGCTCTTCCCCCGGGGTAGTGGAGTGACACTGGACGTGGATCTGACCCGGGCTCCTACCATCGCCCCCGGCCAGCGAGGCGCCAAACCTACCAGCCGGGTCCCCGCCGGAGGGGGGAGACAGCCCGGCTAGGGCGACCTGCGAGCCCCGGCACTGTACAGCGGCTCTCGGCGGGGCCGGCCTGAGCCGTCAGCTCGCCCCACTCCCGCGTGCTGGGGGGGCCCTGCAGGATCCCCCTCCCCTGGCCAAGCAGCAGCTCTCCGGCCGCCGCAGCAGCCCTGGGGGCGGTGTCTGGCGCGGGCCCCGGGCCGCTCACACCTGGGAAAGAGGGGCCGGTTTGTGGTAGGCGGCGGCGGCGGTCGCCCCCCCGGGCCGCCCCGCCGAAGCGGCGCCGCCTTCCCCGTACGGGGAGCGCTTCCTCCCCCGGCACCAGCGGGCGGTGAAGCGCCGCCAGGAGTCCAGCGTCTTCCCCGACCAGATCCACACGCCCGACGTGATGCCCCCCACCAGGCCCATGAAGTACTTGAGCATGAAGACGGCGTAGTCCGGCTGGGGCCGGGCGGGGGCGCCGGGGCAGGCGCAGGTCCGCGCCGTCTCCCAGCTCTCCCGGTAGTGCTGCTCGTAGACGTAACACGCCACCACCAGGGCGGCCGGCACCGTGTAGAGGACGGTGAAGAGCCCGATGCGGATCATCAGCTTCTCCAGCTTGTCGGTCTTGGTGCCGCCCTGCTTGATCACGCTGCGGATGCGGAAGAGGGAGACGAAGCCGGCCAGCAGGAAGAGGCTCCCGGTGAGCAGATAGACCGCCAGGGGGGCCAGCACGAAGCCCCGCAGGCTGGCCAGGTTCTGGTTGCCCACGTAGCACACCCCGGCCACCGGGTCGCCGTCCACCGAGCTGAGCGCCAGCACGGCGATGGCCTGGAGGCTGGGGAGCAGCCAGGCGGCCAGGTGGAAGTAGGGCGCGTAGCCCGCGATGGCCTCGTTGCCCCACTTGAGGCCGGCGGCCAGGAACCAGGTGAGGGACAGGATGACCCACCAGAGGGAGCTGGCCATGCCGAAGAAGTAGAGCAGCAGGAAGACGGCGGTGCAGAGCGCCGGGCCCGTGGTCTCGTAGTGCACGTGGCGGTACTCGGGGTTGCAGGCCACGCGGGCGTGGCCCGCCACCAGCCGCACGAGGTAGCCCAGGGAGACGCAGAGGTAGCAGGCGGCGAGGAAGATGATGGGCCGCTCCGGGTAGCGGAACCGCTCCCGGTCGATGAGGAAGGTGGCCAGGGTGGCGGCGGTGGAGAGGAAGCAGAGGATGGACCACAGGCCGACCCAGAAGCTGGCGAAGGTCTGCTCGGCCGGGGTGAAGTAGGGCTGGAAGCAGGGCACGGCGCAGTTGGGCACCCGCCCGGTGCGGATCTTGCTGTAGAGCGGGTGGGACTCGCGGGCGATGGGCACGAAGGGCTCCGGGCAGCGGCACGCCCGGCCGCAGTCCCCGCCCGGGGCCAGGCTCCGCTGCGGCCCCCTGGCGGCGCGGGTGGGCTTGGCCCGGGCGGGCGGCGCGGCGGTGGGCTCGCTGCGGTTGTAATCCATGCACAGCGTGTCCGGGTCGCCCAGCGCCGGCAGGCGGTCGCAGCTCATCCGCTCGGGCCAGGCGAAGCCGTACTGGCGCATGAGGGGCGAGCAGCCCGCCTTGGCCCGCTCGCACACGGCGCGGCAGGGCGGCAGGGGCTTGGCGTAGTCCAGCAGGCAGATGGGCGTGTAGACGCTGCAGAGGAAGAAGCGCAGGTCCGGCGAGCACTGGATCTCCACCAGCGGCCAGAACTGGTGCACCTCCAGCCCCGCCTCGTCCTGCGTGTCGTGGTTGAACTGGTTGGGCATGTGGGTCAGGTTGTAGCCGATGCCCCTGCACATGGGCACCGTGATCTCCTGGCACACGGGCGCCTTGGAGGCGGCGGCCGCCAGCAGCGGGAGCCGCAGCAGGAGCAGCAGGCTGGGGAGCCCCCGGCCGGCGCCGACCATGGTGAGCGCCCCGCGCTCCGGCTCCGGCCGCGGCTGGCCCGGGGCGGCGGCGGCGGCGGACGAGCTCGGGCGGGAGCGGCGGAGTCTCTCCTGGGCGCCCGGCGCCGGCGGGGACCCAGAGTCCGGCCGGCCGGGGCGCTGCCTAGGCGCGGGCGGCGCTCGGCTCCCGGAGAAGTTTGGCAGCGGTCCCGGCGCCGGGCATGGCCCGCCCGCGGGGGGCGGCTCGGCGCTCAGCCCCGGCCGGCCCGCTGCCCCCGCACGCCGGGCTCCATGGCCGCGGGTAGCCACCTGCAGCGAAGGGGGAAGGGGAGCGCTGCGGCCGGGCGGGCAGGACACCGTGTGGCTGCGCTCTGCCGCCCGCGGGCTCCGCTCCTCGCTGCAGCCACCGCCACCCCGACAGCCGGCGCGGGCGGAGTGGAGCCGCGGCCACGGCCACCTGCGCTGAAATGCCCGGGCGGCAGCCACGCCCCCTCGCCTGGCGGCCACGCCCCTCCGCGGTTAGCCCCACCCACTCCCCCGGTGATTCCCCAAGGGAGCGTCTCATTCCCCTTCTCCCCCACTGGGTTCGGGGCACACAGCGGGGCGAGGCGCCCCACGTCTGAATCGGCCTGGGACCCTTCCCCCAACAACCGGGGAATCTCAGCATCCACTGCCCCGCTCCTTTTCAGGCACAGCTCCCCAGCCGGGCCACTCCGGAGCACCTGAAACTCAGCTCCACACAAGAACCGCGGGAGTGACTTGCAGTGTCAAATGCAAAGGTGGGTGTTGTGATGTGTCCCTTCCCTTTGCCCTGGTTGGACAACAGCACAGCCCTGTGCTAAGGCATGAGACCCACAGCGGGAAACTGACTTGCAGCGTCTCTTTGCAGCAACCACAAACCTAAATAGTCAGCAAACCCTGTACCTGTGGGAAAGGAGGCTAGATCTGCGGTCAACATCCAGGCTGATGATTTAATAACTCAGGGGCGGAATTTTTAAAATCTCAGATGAGGATTTGGAAGCTGCCAGTGCCTCTGAACACATTCTAGGCGTCCTGATACGTTGATTTGCTAATATTTCAACATGGAGAGAAGGATGGTAAGTGTAACCTGTTTGAGATGTATGTACACAAAGATAGCGCCTGGAACCTTCTGTATAAGCTTGGCAATAGGTGGACTGGGAGAATGGAGCTCACTGAAACAAACCCAATTCCCTCCACAGAGCGAAGTTAGAGTGGAGAACAGGAAGGAATGGGATAGAAATAAGCGGTGGCTTTGTGCTTTCAAGGCCTAAGAAGTGAATTAGTCACCTACTAATGCGAACTCTGCAGAGCCCGGTAGCTCATCAGTTGTACATTTCATTAAAAACTCACAAACAACAGTTTTGGGATGTTTCTCCAACATATCCTTCCGCTATGAAAATTAGCTCCCTGTAATCGGATAAGCAAACTTAGCAGGGAAACATTTATAAACCCCTGGTCTCCTCTATTTTGAATCTGTTTGATAATTTTTTCTAACTGGGTCCCTCTCGTTTGAGTTGCTGGGTTCTTGGACTCTCATCTCGCTCTTTCTGACCCTACAGAATCCCAGCTGCTCCTGCCAGACCGAGCCAGCTCACTTTCTGTGATAAAAGTTTCGCTTAGACACCAGCCCATGATGAGTGCTGAGCCTCTGATACAGGGGGGCAGATTATTATTCAAGGGGGAGTTTGGCACTCCCAGGAAAGAAGCAGATACTGAAATTTACTTTTCCCCCTTCATCCCCTCGCTGTCCCCGTCACTTCCCCCCTTCAAAGGGACAGTTTCTTTGTCCCGCTCTCTCCAGTAACTCTTCCCACTTCACCCACTCAGCGCAAGCGGAGTAGGATTTTGGCATGTAAAATTGAGCAGTGGGAATTGGTGCACAGCAGTGATACAATAAAAGAGACCCAACTAGCTGATCAGAAGGTGGTTTTGGACACTCAGTGTCCTCTGCCGGGGACTAATAACTTGCAAGCACAGAATTACCCGCCCTCCTCTCCAGACCTTCAGTTAATAACCTGACTGCTACCCACCTATTTCCCTAGGCAGTCTGCTAAACTCGCCCCCTCTACACTGAACCAGAAAGAACCAGAGCAGGAAACAACAGGCTGGTTGCAAAAGCTGCTCTGTGTAATTGTGTCTAAATGAGATTATTATGCATGTAAACAGCCTTTCCTTAGTCAGGGTCTGGGTGGTGGGACCTACTTTGCAGATGCATAATGAAGGTTTGGCTGCAGACTGGGCCACCGCAGCTAGGGATGTCTCAGGGGTGAACTGCCGCTGAACTGGAATCCGGGCTCTCTCAGGAAGTCAGAACTCCCTTTCAAACGTGTCCCAGAGTACAGCCCCTTACACGCTCACTTCTGTATAAACAGACACAAGCGCAGATCTGGGGCAAAACTCCCATTAACACCACTGGGTGCTGGATCATCCCCTATTATTTCCCTTCCTAGGAGAGATTAGCTAGTATGACAGAATCCTGCCCAATTCGTTTTTCCAAAGAAAATAAGGGCGGGGCTACCCTCGAAAGTTGACCCAGCTACGCGGCTTGAGGGTTGTGAAAAATTCACACCCCTGAGAGACATGCATACGCCGACCTAAGCCCTAGTGTAGACCGCGCTAAGGATTCTTCTGCTGACCTGGCTGCTGCCTCATGGAGAGCCTGAACCCCTTGCATTGCTGTGTCAGTGCTACAGCAGGGCTGCCATAGCATGTCTAGAGTCGCCATCGAGCCTCCTGACGACAAAGCCTGGGCCTAGTGCCCATCGATTGCCCTGGAGCTCCTCAGCCCAGAGAAAGCAAATGATGAACCGGGGTGCAGCTTGTGACTCCGGCATCCCATCCCGTCCCCTTCTCGATGGCTGTCCTCCTGGATATTTTCCTTCGATCCGAGTAGCAATAGAGGAGTTCTCTAAGCGGATGCTATGATTCCGTCATGTGGCAGCCACTTGAGCATTCCAAAACTGAATGCGGTTTGTCATCAATATTGTGATGCTGATAACACAACCTTTGGTGTCAATGGCAATTTGCAGCTATTGTAGCTGGCTCAAAAAATGGCGGGGCGGGAGGGATTGCAAAAGATTGGTTCCTTTGTAGGTGAAAATTTCTGATTTTTTTTTTAAAACCAGTGCTAGCAGGGTCCCGTCTTCAGAGTGCTTCCAACCTTGTCACTGGCTCATTCTTTCCTTGTGGTCTCCTCCTCTGTCCCTTGCATCTCATGGAATGCTGCATGTAAGCTCTTTGTTATGGGTTTTTAACCGTGTCTAACACAATGGGTGTCTAGTCATGATTGTCATTTAAATAATCATCTGGCAACCGGATATCTGCAAAACCTTCAGGATGGCATGTGTGAGTGAGGGTCTGAAGCGTTGGATCAGCGAAATAACAAAACTGCACAGGCATGTAAAGACCAAGTCAGGCACTGAGTGGTACGGGAGAGGATGGGAGTGAAACCATAGAACATGACAGCAGGTTACTGCTTCCAGGAAAGCGGAGTCATTGATACATTCCTAGAGTTTAAGGGTAGAGGGGACCCTGCAGTCTGATCTCCTGCTTATCAGAGGCTATTGCATTTCATCCAGTTACCCTTGAATTGATTCCAGTAACCTGTGTCTGACTTGAAGCATGTTCCCCAGACAGGCATCCTTTTTGCTCACAAGGTATCAGGAGATGGAGAATCTACCACTTCCATTGGTAGTTGGTCTACTTTAAGGTATCCTATTTTGTATATGTCTTGGTTATTGTTAACAATGTAAAAATGAATTAAATTCCATGCCAGCTGAGGGATTTGGGCTTTAGCCCACGAAAGTTTATGCTGAAATAAATTGGTTAGTCTCTAAGGTGCCACGAGTACTCCTCGTTTTCTTTAGCAATCCATTAATTGTGAGCCCCCAGCCTCCCCGGAACGCGCTCAGTTGTCACTTTCATTCACTTAGGACCGAATGATCAGACGCAGGCGTAAGCGATGTGCCCGCTGATCTGAGTGTTTGCACCTGCAAACCGGTATTTGCCTGTGTAATCAGAGTATCGTGGGAGCAAAAGTGCAGGTAGGCGTCCCAGTTACATGCAAACGCTGCCCCACATGTGCAAATGCAAGCGCATGTACCTGCTGGGCCCCAGATTGAAAATACTATCTTGTT
Organism: Sternotherus odoratus; assembly: GCA_032164245.1. Taxonomy (NCBI): domain Eukaryota; kingdom Metazoa; phylum Chordata; order Testudines; family Kinosternidae; genus Sternotherus; species Sternotherus odoratus. The sequence continues at coordinate 12,518,500 of JAVMKO010000011.1, read as the reverse complement.
TGGCTTGCAGCTTTCGAGAAACAATTGCACTGGAATCATGGATTTATTTGTAGCCATCGTTCCTATCCAGGTGGCAGGAATATGTCTATGAATTCAGCCGTGAAGTCTGCCTCTGCATTCTTCAGTAATAAAATAGCCCCCCTTTCAGACCCCATTTCATCGGGGTAGGGAAAACTGCCTGACTGACTAAGCTTGTAGATGTACGTGAAAGGGTCTTCGGTTCTGTTCCTCCTTTGTTGGGCAAGGTATCAAATAAGGCTATTATTTTTGGGGGAGCCCTATACTCCAATTGTAGATCTGCACCTAAGTTTTAAAGCCCTGGATTTCCCTACAGAGGGCTAGGCAGTAAAAACTCTGGAGCGATCCCAAATTCAGTTATTGTTACATGGGCAAAATCAATAGGTTTCTTCATTAATTTCTCTGATGTTCCACAATTAGGTGAAGCCGATGTAAACCCTTTGTTCCGCAAGCTATCTGCCGCATCACCCGAAAATGTAGGTCTGCCTTCTGAAAAAGGACGTTGCAGTTTGTCTGATGTCCGAAAGGACAAGGAAGGTTCAAGTAAGTTTCCTTTTTGTTTAATAGAAAGGCTTTTGTGAACTGTCGGTTTACTATTATCCTTGATCTGGGTGGCAGGCTGGTAAAAACACCAGCAGTCCCAGCTCCCACCCTTCCCAGTCCCAGCGGAGTGGCGCTGTATTAGATTTAACAGTGGGAGCTGGCCCTACCACTTTCAAGGTACACAAAGCCTGTCAGAGCAGGGAAAGCAGCAGGAGAAGGAGGAGGTGCTAATCATTGTCAATGTACAGCACTTAGCACCTCCTGGGCAGGTGCTAAGTGCTGTTAATGACAATGGGATTTGCCTAGGCAGGGAACAGGATGAGTGTGAAAGTCCAATGAAAGGCACTGAAGCAAGTGGGGATTTTCATTTCACTTGACTAGCAGCAGCTTCTGGGCCCTTTGTTGTTACCCTTGGGCACCGTCTACACTAGTTCTCCGGAAGGCAACTGCAGATGCACAACACGGAAAACAGGCTGGTGGGGGAGGGGAGAGGGGATAAATTCAAACACAGCACAGCTAAATCTATCTGGGGTGGGAAAAATCTTCACGCCTGAATGACGTCATGAAGCCGACCTAATCCCTGGTGTAGCCAGCGCTAGGCCAAGGGAAGAATTCGTCCATTCACATAGTGACTGCCTCTGGGGAAGGTAACTTAGCTACACCGCTGGAAGAACCCCTCCTGTCGCTGTCGTGAGTGTCTGCACTGAATTGCTACAGGGGTGCTGCTGCAGTGTTTTCAGTGCAGACATAGCTAGAGTTGTCTTGCCCGCAAACCGCCACTGGGGTGGCTAAGAGGAGCTACACTACCTGAGGATGACCTTACCCCCAGCGAAATCCTCCAACACTGGCTCTGCTGTGGCTAGTACCACTTCTGGTGTGAGGGTTAACTCAGGCTTGTATCCAGGTTTTAGTCCAAACTCCCCTGTTGTCCACACACAAAACTGTTCCACCCAGGTGCTTTGAACCAGGGCTGTTGGTCTGGCTAGAGGTGTAGGTTAGAACAGAGGTTTTACTTTACGGTGGGCTCTCACCCACCCACTTTGCAGGGTGGATGGAGTTGAAGTCCAGCTTACAGAGCTAGGGTTGTGATAGTCCTCCATTGCCTTCCCACAATTCCTTGGGGGCAGTCTCTTCCTGCTTTTCTACCTACTGGCTTCCTCTGTACTGTGAGCCACCTGCCGGTTGATATCCACATACTCAGCGTTCGAACCCTTCATTCCGCACATCCTGATCTTCCTCTGCACAGCTCAGCTCCCTCGAAGAGGGCTAGAGCCGGGCTGCCGTCTGGGAGATCATCACCCCAGCATGCTGCCGCCTGGCCAGAGGCACTCCGCCGTATCCTGGTGGAGCTCTGGTATTTGTGTAGTAAGCTTGAGACATGCCCCAAACCTGCACCTCAGCAACAGGCTGGAGGAGGCGGGGAGGAAACAAATGGCTATCCAGTGCAGGAGGAAAGTACAAAACTGGAAGGGCAGGTACCGCAGCGAGACGCTCCCCATCAGCCTGCCCTTACTCTGAGGAGTTTGACCAGGTGCTTGGCTCTGCCCTGACCATGGAGCCCACTCCTGTGCTTTGTGTCGTTGAATCAGCAAGAGCGGGTAGGATTAGGATCGTGCTGGTAAAGCCAATAATGAAACAGAGATCGTCAGCAGCAAGAGCGAATTAAAAACAACTTTACAAACTCCTAGCTCGACGTACAAGACGAGTAGGATCCGTGTTTTACTCACCAAGCAACGCTGGATCCTGAAACGTTTTCAACACACGGCCCGGCCGCCACTTTCCGATTAGTTCTGGCTCCAGGCCGGTTTCCACTTTGGAGCACTAGATACTTGTGAATCTTTCAGACTCTCTCTCGCTCTTTGCATTGTCGAAGGAGAACTCCGACTGCCAGGCCCTTGAGTCTCCCTGTAAATGTTCACACTGAAGATGGGTGTGAATGAAAACGATAGCGGAGTGGCAGTGCGTGGAGTGTTTAAATGGTGGCTCTTCCTAGTGCTCTCAGTCCAATCCGGGGGTGGGGTCTCTGCCACTCTGCCCCTTCCTGTCTCCAGCTGGCACCTGCATTTTGCACAGCCCCACCACCTCCCCACGGCCCCAACCAGCTGACATGGGGCATGCGGTGGGAAGGAGGCGGGGGAGCTGGTGTGTGTGCGGGTGACGGGGCTCGAGGCAGTAGGGTAGGTGTGGAGAGGCAGGGGGGTTGGGCAGGGCAATGGGTGTGATGGAGGAGTGAGGGGAGGGGGGGCGTCGAGGGTCAGAGTCGTGAAGGGGATCGGATGGGAGGTGTTGGAACAAGGAAGAGTGGGGTGCAAAGGAGGGGGGCCAAGCTATGCAGTGGGAGATGTTTAGGGAATTCATCTCTGCTTTCTCCAAACCCCCCAGATCCATGCCCCCCATTTCTGTTCTCCCCCCTGTACAAACCAGACCCACAGACTCCATGCTCATCCAGCCTCTTCCTTCAGCCTCTCCGCATCTACTCAGTCCTGCTGCCTCGCCGGGGCACCAGCTTGTGCCGAACGGGCAGCAAGACATGAGATGAGGAGAACTTGGTCCAGTGCCCCTGACCAGCATTAACAAGGCCCACTTCTGCTGAGCCCAATGGCCAGCCTGACGGGCTCACCTGCAAAAGGAAAGGGTGAGGGTGGGGGTGGGGGTGGGGGTGGGGGGAGGAACTGTGTTGCTGCCTCTGTCAATACTTTGTTATTCCCTCCCCAAACAAAACACCCCCCCCCCACCACGTTCTGACTCAGTTAACCCCTCTCTGCCCTTTCAGCTCGCCGGGCACCCGGCTTGGAAAAGGTGCAAGGCTCCATCCGTCTGCGGCTGATAAACACACTGAGTAGCAATGCTGAGGAGACCGGTTCAAAGCCGCCTGCCCCAGAGCGAAGGACACAAGAAGGCAGTGAAGTGAAAAGGTTAAGGTGCTGGCTAACCTATTAACCCGGCAACATGGGCCTTTGTCCTCCGGGTCTGTTCCAGGAATTTTAACTCACCCCCCTCCATCAAAGCCCCTTCCCAGTAGTTTGACTCCACTGCCTCTTGGGGTGTTGCCTGCTGTCCCCGTTTCAAACCTGTTGTTGTTTCACTCACAGGTGGGGTTGTTTCTATTTCCTGTGGGAAGTGACAGCTCTCCCAGGTGGTCAAAGAACAGCCCGGAATGGGAGAAGAGCAACAGAAAGGAGAACAGAGCTGTCCCGTGGCGGTGATGGGAGTTTAAAGATTATTTTCTAGGCTATTTCTCTCCTCTCCCCATCTGACATGTCCGGAGGATTTGGCCTATGGCTGGGTGTTGCAAACAAGGGTGGTGATTATGGAGTTCAGGTTCTCATGCACCTGGCAATATGGCCTTCTCCATAAAGGCAGCAGAATGGCCTTTTCCCCAGTTGTTTTTCACGCTCACTCACAGCCATTAGATTAAGTCCTGCTGTCCCACCCTGCCCAGGGCCCCAGGACTTTTAACGTGCCCCCCAGCTCGTCCCCTGAGGAAATCATCAGGAAGTAGGGCTGGGGGGAAGGTGTTGGAGCCAGGGTGAGTCAGCAGTGACCATTGTTTGCTTTGTAACTGCAATCACACCACAGCCTTGGTACAAAGGTCATGGTAATACCTCAGCTCCCCTCCTGCTGCCTGGGCCAGCTCCCCGTAGGGCGGGAAAGACTGTGGGTGGAGGTGAGGCTGGCACCTTTGCAAAGCGGAGCCCGTTTCAGGCAATTGAGACAAGCGTAGCCCTCCAGCCCTGCCAGCGGGTGTCTTCCCCGGCCAAGTTTGGGGGGAGGTTAGCTGAGCTTTTCAGGGGCATTTTTAAAAACTCTGTTTTCTGTGATTCATCCCCCTGGTTGCCTGCTGTGGGGAGGGGGGAGGCTGTTGATCTGAGCGGGGTCGATCGGAGTTTTTGCATGAAGTGTATGTCTTCAAGTACGCAAGCCAGGCTAAGATTAGGGCGTCTGTTGCCAATCAAAATCCATTAATAAATAACCCAACCCCCACCCGCGAAAGCACTGCCGGGGCCTGGCTGGTGGAGGGTTCGTTCCTCACGGGCCCTGTTTCACAGCTACCTCATGTTTGGGGTCGCTAGCGGGGCCGGAATGGGATCCGTTTCTCCCTTTGCCGTCCAGCATTTGCATACAAACGATCCCCTGCAGTTTCTGTAGCCTAGCAGTGGTGGCAGGAGTTTAATTTCCTGCTCCCGTTGAAAACGGGGCCCACAGCCATTGCTGACGTGGGCCAGTTGCACCTTCAGCAGCTGACATGGGGCTGTTCAAGTGGCATGGCCCCATTGTGTGCACAGTGTGTTGATTTTTGGGAAGTCAGCGCTGACTGCGTGGATCAGTGCTAAGGCCGGGGCCTTGAGCAGCAGGGCCCCTCATGGCAGGGTGGGGGGGACGGGACTCATTTTGACCCCCTAATGATCCACCACCTTCCGGGTAGGCTTGGATAAGCCATGCTCCTCCCCTCAGCTTCCCCTCCTTTGCTTGGGCGGGGGGGCCGCTCCCCCTCCGCTTCCAAGCCACCACTCACCTCCCATGCCACTCCTCCCCCCAGGAGAGTCGAAACAGCGTCCAGACGCAAAATAAGCTTCAGCTTTTGCCTTCTTCTGGAGGTCAAAGCGGCAGCCCCATTGGCTACCAGCAGGAAAATACTTTTCACAGTGTCCCGGCCAAGCAGTGCGTGGTGTGTGCCACGGGACGTGGATGGCGTGTGTCACACGGGTCCAGTTCACTCAGACGGAAGCACTGGCCGCCGTCCTCAGCCTATGCCCAGCTCCCAGGTTAGGAGACTCTCTGGAAATTCCTTCAGTCATTGAGTTTTTCTTACCTTGACACTTTTCCGGTGGGGGAAATGTTCATTAGCTAGCTAATCGCTATCCCTGTTGTCGGTGTTTCTGTGGTGCCCATTAGTGTAGTGCCGTAGTGCTGTCTGTGGTCATGGCTGTCGAAATGTTCAGATTCATAGATTTTAAGGGACCATTATGATCCGCTAATCTAGAGTAACTCTTGTATAACACCAACCATATATTTCATCCCGTAATTCCTGCTTGTAAGTGAACTAGAGCCGACATCCAGGGTTGATTTAAACGGTGTAGTCCTTGGCAGGCCAAGGTTTGTAATGATAGCTAGGCTGTGCTTTCTAAATCCTACCTGTAACTCATCAGCGTTTTGGCCCGTGTACCGTTTTCTGGGTTCTCTGCACTGACACAATGACAAATCCTCCCATCCAGGGAGCTCTGTTAAGCTATGTTTGGCCTGTGCTGAAGCTATACAGAAGCTGCTATGGCTATTTACACGTCTCCCTTCTCTTTGAAGCACAATAGCACACTCCTTTGCAGGACTCACAGCTTTTGAATTCTCCCCCTGATCAAGAGTTTCTGTAAATGAGGAGACTGGCAGTAAACAATCATTGGAAATTTCACTAAGGCCTTTTGTTCCAGATCCAAAATATGGTAGGTGGCAGGACATTCTTCTGTGATGTTTACTGTGTCCTTAGGAATTGCTGGATGTAAACCCACGGCGTTCTCGTCTTTTCCTGTTAGCGTTTTTCATTTTGATGAGTGTTTTCCTGGTGGGCCACGTGTCTGTTTGTATAATATGTCCTGGGAAGTGTGTACAGGCGCGTTGTTAGGGGAAACAGAGAAGCTTTGGCTTCCCAGTTGTTCTAGCAGTTGTTCGTTTGTTTCAGGTTTTTGCCACTGCTCCAGACCAGATGCATCTAAGTCTTAGCGCCTGGCTGTACATAATGCTATATTTTCTATGCCGGGCATAGAGGGAATCTAGCAGCATTCGTTGGCTTGATCTGTGCTTCTGGTCTTATTTTTTTTTTTTTTATGAATACAGAGCAGAACAACCATAATAGGATTATGTATTGTATCTATGCAAGCACAGTTGATAGGATTACTACCGATCTCTACGATGAGCATTATGCATTACAAACAACTACAAATATGTTGGTATTATAATGTATCATTTGTACTGTGGTAGTGCCTCAGAGCCCCGGTCACAGACCAGGGCCTCAGTTTACCGGCGCTGTATAAGCACAGAACAGAGAGGCTGGCCCTGCCCCAAAGACTTGAACAATCTAAGGGAGTACCTGGTTGATCAATATTGTGAATTCATAATGTAGCTCGTTACCTTTAGCCCATATAACAAAGATGTTGGTATATCCCCCAACCCACCAGCAGCTTCTGTTTAGAAGTCCTATAGATCTTTCCTTCCCGGGGACGGCTGATATAGGCTGACACTATATGAGTTCCTGGAGATTAGGGTGACCAGACAGCAAATGTGAAAAATTGGGACAGGGATGGGGGGTAATTGGAGCCTATATAAGAAAAAGACCCCAAAATCGGGACATCTGGTCACCCCTTTGGAGATAGATCTTGTCATTGTAGATCAGTGGTACTCAGACTGAAGCTCAGGAGCCATAAGTAGCTCTTTAATATGTCTCCCGCGGCTCTTTGGAGCACATGATATTAAAACTGTGTGATTTAATTATTAACCATTCTAAGTTATTAGCCAACCAGGATGCTTTTACTATATTAACCAATTGTAGACTACACGGCCAGTCATTTTGCTGTGAGAATTAGTTAGATCAATCGCTAGTAAATGAAACAATGAATTCACACTATTCTGGCTCTTTTGGGTAATGGTGATCACTAATTTGGCTCCTGAACCACTGAGGTCTGAGTATCACTGTTGTAGATCATTTCTGCTCACTGAGAGTGGAGCTGTTCCTGGTAAGAATGAGACACATCAACTGGCGAACATTTCTGTATTTGATCCGTTAATTGATCTTTTGTTAGTCTACAAGCATTAACGTGAATGATTATCTTGATGAGGACATCCTGGGATTTTTGTACATATCAGCCTGGATTGTCAAAAAGATCTAAAGCAGTTGGCTGTCTAATTTCCTCAGCTTTCTTTGAGGATACCAGCCATTGCCCTGGTCTACATGAGGGGAGTTTTACAGATACTTCCCTCATTTGTTAATACTGTGTCAGCTTCAATGGCATTAATACTGGAAGCCCCAGTGGAGATGGTTTGCTGGTTGCCACCATCTTTTGAAGTTCCATGACAATTTGCTCTGCTCCAAACAGGGTTAGTTGAAATGGCGCTAAAATTGTGAGTGGCCCCTCTATGGTAGGCCACTCCGAACACTGCTAAACTCAGTACAGCAGAACTGATGCTAGCAGTGGGGGGAAATGTTTCCAGTTACACTAGGAAGCTGAGGTTGATTCTCCACTGCCCGGCCCATGCGTAGTCATTTACCGCTACCATGCGGATTTGGTAGCACATTGCGCCCGCTTTGCCCAGGTGAAAATGGCAACACCAGGTGCAAGGCAGGGGAGAATAAGTGCCTTCCCACCCTCCTGCCATGTTGCCTTGGGGGGGAAATGGAGAGAGGAGTTAGCCAGCAACTCCAGCAGGTCAGAGCAGAAGCCACCAAAGTGGGAGAAGGACCTGTGGACCATCAGAGATCTACCTACAGTTTGGATGGGGCTGTCTCTGCCTTGTGCTGATTGGCCCATCACAATCTCTTCACCTCACATCTGCCTCTTCTCCCCAGATTTGTCCCCTTCCCGTTTCTAAATGCTGATCCCGGCCTCATTAACCACCCACTCCCCCACCTCCCCAGTGGCATTTATATGCCATTGGCTGCCTGCTCATTGGTCACTCTGCTTCTGCATTCTATCCCTTCCCCCACCCTGGGCTTGGCTTGCCTATTCATACAGTAAAGTGTCCTCTCCTGTGAATGCATGGTGTCTATCACCACTGGCTGGGCCCTTGGGTGCTGCCCTATTAGGCATGATTTATTTATTTGTACATAATGCACATGTGTAAACCAGATGCACGCCTTGGAGGACACCCATTTTCTGTATCCAAACACTCAACACACGGGTATCTGGAATACATGTACAGGTTGTCCTGAAATAATTGCACTTGTCTGGCTTCCCCGCTCAAGTGTTGTTTCACTGCATGGCCTCGCTTCGGAGCACCTGAGCCATGGGAGACCTCGGGCGGGGAGACCTGCACTTCGTATGCAGGGCCTGACCAGGGAGAATGGGTTAGAAATCCGAAGCCGGAGTCCCTCATTCAGTATCAGGGCAGCTTGCGTTGTTTTTGACCTTTGACACCGGTGGGGGACGGACACCCGACCAAGGCAACAACGCTCAGGATGCCCCGGGAGATTTACCTTTGATCTTCCCGGCGACCCTGCTGTGGTCCTTTTTCATATATGCACTTTTTGGAGCATCAAGTTGTGGTTTAGAAAGGTTGTTTTACCCTGGCCCTTGGAAAAGAGAAAAGGGTCCATGCTGAAGTTGACATGATAAATTATTAAGGCTCTTGCAAAGCCCTCGGTGGTCATTGTGTAAATACTTATTTATGGACTTGAAAATTGTGGCTTATGTAACTAGATGGTGAGTGACTTTAACCCCCTCCCCCCAGTCTATTGACTTGATGGAATCTAATGGCTCCTTCAAAGCCATTAGGGTCTATTGTGTATTTAGAACATTTTCAAAATGTGTGATTTACCCAAAAGCCTGTACTGAGTGTTTAACTACATAGTTGGACGGGTTCTGAAATGGATATTGCTACATACAGTGAAATGCTTCCTGAGAGGAGGTTGCTCTGGGTACTTTGCAATGTGAAATAGCTTGCTCCCAAGGGGGATTGTGGTGGGTAGACATTGGTATGTTTAAACAGCTAGTTGTAGTGAATTCTGTGTTTCATGAAATTTGCCAGATGGAAGCATGAGCTCCAACAGTTTTTTCCAGAGTCCCGGCCCTGTACTGTCCATCAATGTGTCTGAACAGCAAGGACTGCTTGCTGGGGGGAAGGAATTGCTCAGTGCCAGCGGTGCACCTTAAAGACTACCAAAAGTACTGAAGCATAAGCTTTCATGGGCTAATACCCACTTTGTTGGATGCATGCAGTGGACGTATGCAGAGGCAGGTATAAATAAGTAGGCAAGAGCATTGGCCTGCTAAACGCAGGGTTGTGAGTTCAATCCTTGGGGGGGGGGGGCATTTAGGGTTATGGGGCAAAAATGGAAATTGGTCCTGCTTTGAGCAGGGGGTTGGACTAGATGATCTCCTGAGGTCCCTTCCAACTCTGAGATTCTATGAGTCTAGTCTGCTTGCATCCGACGAAGTGGGTATTAGCCCACGAAAGCTTATGCTTCAAAACTTTATAGTTAGTCTTTAAGGTGCCACAGGACTTTGTTACCTATGAGTCTAGAGAGAACAAGGTTAGTTCAATCAAGCTGAACTACCTTGTTATCTCTAATCAGGGAGGATGAGGTCCTCTTCTAGCAGCTGATCTGGAGGCGTGAACACCGAGAGAGGAGAAACTGCTTCTGTAGTTAGCTAGCCATTCATAATCTTTGTTCAATCCTGAGTTGATGGTGTCAAATTTGCAAATGAACTGCAACTCAGCAGTTTCTCTTTGGAGTCCGGTCTTGAAGTGTTTTTGCTGCGGGATGGTTACTTTTCGATCTGTTATTGTGTGTCCAGGGAGACTGAAGTGTTCTCCTACAGGTTTTTCTATCTTGCCATCACCCTTCTGGCCAGTAAACAGTGATGGGGCCATGGCCCCCTCCGTTCCAGCTCCCCTGCAGTGGGGCTCAAAGTCCAGGCTCTGGCTCAAATGCAAACCAGTGCTTCCATAGCGTGATGCCAGCTTTTCCCAACCTAGTGTGGAAAATTTCCCAAATCTGGTGAAAAATTCCCAGTGCTTCTATATCCTGGGAATTTTCCCAAAAGCTGGGAATTTTTGAGTAAAATGTTTCACCTTGGGAAATTGTAGGGCAAATTGGGAAACCGCAGGGCACATGCTATTAAAAATTCCCAGATTCTGGGAAATTTCCCAGGATATAGAAGCACTGATGCCTTGCTATTTTTAGGCTTGCCGGAGCCAATGGACCTGGGTCCTGAGACTCCATGGGTTTTTCATTGCAGTGGAGATGTACGTTGAAGCCCCGTCTACATTTGGCCGGGATCTGGCTTAGCCACACACCTAGAACAGAATGTAGACATGGTTTGGCCATGCTCCTGCCCTCGTTAATCAAAATAAGTTCTGGTATACTGCCTGTTAGAGCATTTCTGTGACTGCCACCTGGGTCTGGCTTCACTGCAATTCAACACCCCCCAGCTGGCCTGTTTCACCTGATGTGGGGTGGGGGTGGGGGGCTGTTTAATTTCGGTGTAGCCATTTGGGCTCAGGCTGGAGCCAGGACTCTGGGACCCTCCCGTGGACGGAGCCTCCTCGCAAGCCCAGGTCAGCTGACAGGGGTGAGCTGCGGTAGTTAATTGCAGTGTAGATGTACCTACTGAATCCTACTGTGAGGGAGAGCTGGCTGGGGAAGGGACGTAGAAAAGGCGGGAGAGGGGTCATCTCAGGAGAGACTCAGCACGAAATGAAGCCTGCCAGCTTCCATGCTGAGCAAACGCATACAGAGCTCTCGCAGGAGCTGGGATTCGGTGTGTTTGGTTTTTAACCAAAGCGGATTCCTTATAGCCGCTGAGCTGATGGGCCCAGTCTGGTGTTGCTGCCGCCTGCGGCCCCCAGCTGAATTCTGTAGAAGTCCCAACTGCCAGTCTCGGAGGAGAGGAAAAAGGCTCCCCCGGCAGCCCAGCGTGCTGAGGAAAAGCACAAGAATGTGCCCTGGTGAAAAGCGGCAGAGGCATGGCCACCCCACGCATCGCCCTAGGCTGCAAAAAGGGACGGGGCGGCTCTCGAGGTACTTGAAACAAGCCAGACGTTGACTCCAGAACCGTCCCCATATGTCGCGCTCCGGCGGCAAAATACCCCGCGTAATTGGCTACGAGCTTCAGAGACTAAAATCCAATTTACCTGTCAAAAAGAAGCGCTGAATGGCCCTCTACACTACAGAATGTGGTGAGCACTGAAGTGCCGCTGACTCCCAGCCCTGTAGCTTTTCTCTCCCCCGCCCCCCCCAATTTGTAAGAGGAGGGAGGGGGAAGAAGTAAAAGTTGGAACAATCCACTAAAAAGGCCTAGTGTTCTTTGCACAGTTAGCCCACTAATTACTATTAAACCCTGGTTCCTTTTTGTGTTCCAAGGGGTGTCTTCAATGCCGCGCTGGCTCTTGGGCCTTTCATGAGGTTGGCCTAACCCTTGAATAGCCGAGTCCCCCTCCCCGCTTGCGCCCCCCCCCCCCCTCACACTTCTTCTCTTCTTTCCCTCTGCTTTTCGGATAGCATTTTCTGTCCGTGTTGTGTAAGTCCCTAAATGAATCTTGACTGCCCCCACGGCCCACTGGAGAAGCACAAAAGCGGCCCATTCCACTGGCTACAGCGCATTGTGTGCCCTAACAATGCACTAATTGGCGGTGACAATTGTGCGGTTGGAGAGGCCGGGGGGGGGGGGGGGGGGAGGGCAGACGGGCTTTTCCAATCAGGCCCCCCCCCCCAAATAAAAAGAAGACAAGGCGGGGAAGGAGCGAGAGAATGAGAGAGACACAAACATACAAGCTACGCTGCCGGCTTCTTTGGGCCAAGTTGGCAGAAAATTAATAACGATACGAGTAAAAATAATGATTTTTAGTGGGGGGGGGAGGAGGGAAAGGGGGGAGATAAAGAGACTGTCACAATCTGCCAAGCAGGCTCAAGATCCCAGCGGCTGAAGAGCGCATGTGACCGGGAGGAGCAGGGGCACCACTTAAATACTCATGGGAAAAGAACACAAACAAAACCCAGTGGGGCCGGGTGCCCTGGTGAGTTTAAAAAAACCCTGAATGAACTGGACTTTCAAACTCTTCTTTCTGCCTAGGACCAATGGGAACCCAGAGGTGACGGAGGACAACAGTGCTCTACTGTGTACGGCGGCGGGGAGGCCGGGTGGCCGGTCTGTGGCATAGCAACTCCTGGGCTAGTACAACCCTGGGGGGACAAAGTCTGAACACAGCTGGGTGTCATCTTCAACTGGGAGACGAGCCCAGGTGAATGAGCTGATCGGAGGCCAAGGGAGCTAGGCCGCCCCGTAAGGGTCAGAGTCTCATGTCACGTGCCCTGGGGAGTGACGCCGTTCATTCCAACAAAGTTGCTCCGGTACGAGAGTCCGAATCTGCCCCGGCCTTTGCACCAGTTCTGTCCGGAGGGATGAGAGGCAGGTTCAAGATCAAAACCCAACACCTCCAAACTGAGCATCTGGACTAGGCGAGTAGCACCAATAGTGGGGTAGGAGGAAGAAAATAGGCTGATGGCCTTGGAGAGGAAGGACTATCTCGTGGTTCAGGCTCTGCCAGAGACAACTTGTGTCTCCTTGGGCAAGTGACAGGGGAGTAGAGGCTAAAGACTTCATCACCCAGCCGTCCCCATTGAGAACCGTCCTCATCAACTCCCTCTCAGAAGAAACCTAAGTGCGACCTCTGTACCTCAGTTCCAAAATTGGAATGCCACCCTCTGCCTCATGGGCACGCTGGGATGAGACATTCATTCTGCTGTGTCAAATGCCCCATAAATACCTACACAGAGGTGATTTTCTTGGAAGCCTAGGAGGTTTTGGAGACGCAGGACACCAGACTGCGAGCACGGAGACAACCCCCCAATGTGGGGAGCTGCGAGATGGCTAGAGGATGGGACGTTTCAGCTAAATGCTTTGCTGGAAACCTAGAAAGATGCAAAACCTCTGACTAGTAACAGCCTGTGGGAGACCAGCAACTCTCCGAAGCAAGATGAACGGGGGCTCCAATTCTGTCTTGAAGAAACTGTGGAGAAAAGTTGGCATCGTCCTACAAAGGGATGTGGAAGTGTCTAGTCAAGATGGACCCACACTGGGTTTGGATCCAAACTTCCCCCTAAATCAGGGTGTTTGGACTTGGGGTTGTGGTTTGTCCCACTATAAAAATTGGATTCAGCTGTCAAGTCTGGGTGTGAAGCCCGGGGTCTGCGGACAGTCATGTCCACAATGCTGTGCTTGAAATGAAAGCAAGACAGCACAAGACTGGCTCAGTCCTGACTGACAATCCCGGGGGCTGTGGGACGAGTTGTCCAGGAGAGTGATCGGCGTGTGGCTCTGACACTCGCCTACCAAACAGCATGTGCTGGCCATAAACCTGGCGTGCGACCAGTTGTGCTCTCATTGGCTTTTTCTTTGTAGCACGGTGTCAGCGAGGATCAGCTTCGAACCCAGAAATGCTGGGGGACACACAGTCAAGAATTCCACTCTGGCCTTAGCTTGATCTGTGCTGCCCCTGGCCAAAGGGTGTTAGATACGCACCCACCCCTGCTGAAATTCCATGTTTGGGTGCCTACCACCCTTAGCCTCCTTTGAAAATCTAGGTTTACACTTTGCATAGGCCTGTGGTCAGTGAGATGGAAGCACAAGAAAAGGTGGTGATCCCTAGTAGTTAGTGCCCAGAAAAACTGCATTTTGTGTGTGAGTTTAGGTTGCCACTTCACACACACACACACACACACACACTCACTCACTCACTCACTCACTCACTCACTCCCTGTCCAGCACCCTCCACAGGTGGAGAGGAGCTGATCAAATCAGCCCAACCGATAACACATTTAGTTACATGCTGGCAATGTAGCAAACAAGTCACCTGGGCATCCCGTCCCCCTGTAGGATCCAATCTAGCGCCTACTGAATTCTCTGGAAAGATTTGTGTTGATTTCAGGGGGAGATGGAAAAGGGCCTTATTCAGTGAGCCTCTTCTATCCGTCCTGTGCCCTGACCCCGTCACAGAAGTGCTTTTGACATAAACCTTTAGGTCCGGCTAACAACGTCACCCTGTGTACGTCTATTACCCCTTCCTCATTTTACCTGCTATCCTCTAGTGTTAACTTGGTACCAAACACACGGGGCCACGGCTTCATTTTTACTGGGAATCTGCCACATGTGTAAACTGCTCCCGTTCGTATTTCTAAACGCTGTGGGCCCGATTCTGGGCACACTCATACTGCTGCCAGCTCCACTGCCAGCAGTGGGATCGGTCCCTGCTTCTGGGCCCAGTATTGCTGCTCCTGAAACCAAAGAGCCCATGCCCAGGGTCAGGTGCTAGTCCAGGGTGTGGCATCTGGCCCTAGTCCAGCATATCTAAAGACAAAATTTTGCCCACAGCTGTGCATGCCGTTGAGTTCAACAGCAGGTGCACGTACGTGCCAGAGGGCTGGATGTTATCCGCAGGGCGCTGTGCGTGCATCACTCAGGGCAAGGGTCTCTGCCCATTGGACTCCACACACGGCATTATTCCCCGGGAAGCAGCGTGGCCAAACCAGACACTGGATTGTCTTCAGTGCACTTTGGCTTAGCAGTTGCACATTATGCACCTGCCTATGGCATTAGTCACAGCCCAGTGAGGTTACTTTGTAAACAAATGTGCTTAACACAAGGACACCTTGGTTTCAGGTGTTCCATACGTTCGCTGCTGTCTTACTTGGGCCAGGTAACTACACGCCCTTACGTAGGCATTGTATTCACACAAGGCTTACTCGGGTAATATGGTTCTTGCTATTGACTTGCTACGACGTTGTACGCAGTGAGCAACTCTGAGTTCTCTAGCAAGTGCAACTCTTGAACCAAGCCCTTACCTTATTTCCCTTTCGAGGGGAACCCGCTAACCTCATTTTTAGTGTCTGAACAATTCAGCGACAGAATGAAGAGTTGTTGACTGTAGACATGAAACAGCTCTTCCATGTGCTCACTATCCGGATGCCAAGGTTTCTATTTCTCTGGGCTTCAAATGGCTGGAATTTACTCCTACTCGCTGTGAAGACGTTGTCTGGTTTGACTTGTGACACCCCATTAACTGATGTGCTTTTCAGCTCTTTTCCTTGGTGGTAACACAAGACCCTCCTGACTAACCCGGGACTAACTAACTCTTCAGGCTGCTGTTTAATTAAACAGGAGCCCTTTTAAAAGATAAACTATAACTGTGTACCTAAAGCCCCAGGTGTGCGTTCCCTTCCCAGAGATGATTTGCATATTGGTACATGCAGCAGTTCTCAGCCCCACCCCTCACTGGTCATTTTGCTACAATGTTATTGCAAGTCACAGAGGTGGATGGCTTAGAGGGCTGGAACCCTCTTCTTCCCCCGAGGGGTGAAAAGCGAGCTCGAGCTGGCTTCATTTGCACCTGTAATTTCATACCAGTGCATTCTGTCCAGAGTTTTATATTTAGGGACGTACTAAATTCACGGTCCAGTTTGGTCACTTTCACGGTCCTAGGTGAGGTGAGTGGTTATAAGGTGACGCCTTCACTGGGGCTTGTGCGCAAAGGGCTGGGGGTGACAAAGACTTGAGCTGGTCCAGCTGACTCTGCTGTCGAGCACCGCGTGTGTAGATAGGGTGTGAAAGGGCCAAAATGTCGTTAACAGCTGGTTTCTCCCCGCAGACTGGACAGCAGAGGTACAGCACAGGGCCCGTGTGCTCTGCCTGTGTAGAACTCCACAGCAGTGTGTGGGGCCTCCAGAAATGGGGGATAGGGAGAGAAATGACCCCACCAGGAGGAAAACAGTGCAGAAGGGGGGCTGGGTGAGGGGTTCATGCAGCCTTATCCTTGCCAGGTCCTCTCAGGGAAAGAGAACTGAGGTATGGCCCACCTCACTTCCCTGACAGCACTCCAGCAGGGGAGAGGTCCACGACCCCTCTCGCTGATCTCAACTCACACTCGGCACCTGTGCGTCCCCTGGTTCCTGTGGGGCCCAGAGACCCACGGGACCCCAACAGGGGCATTTCTACAGCCTCCCAGGCCCGGGCTGCAGAAGGTCAAGCTCAGCCCCGCAGAGCGGGTTAATGTAAGTAGCAGTTAAGTACATTCTCATGCCACCTGCAAGGAAAACAAGGGCCTTCAAGGTAAGAGTTTATTGCAGCCGTTATACTTTACTGCAAGGAGGCAGTTCCAACATGTTTACTAGGCACAACAGGGCGGGAGGGGGGAGGACAAATCACATGAGGTACTAGAAAAACAATGAAGTACTGACCCAAACTGAAATAAAGGGCCCCCGTGCCTCCTACTCCACATGGCCCCTGAGAGCAGATGGAAATTTTTGGCAACTAGGTTCATTTAAACGCTTACCAAATGAAAAGGAGCACAGGGGAAAAAAGCTCCTTCCCTGAGTGTCCCAACCATCCGGCTCTCCGCTTCCCACCAATGCCTAGTGATGAACCAAAACTTCCTGCCGGGGGTCTAATCCTATTGACCAAAACGGGATGGGGGGAGACGTAGAAACGGAACCTACTCACCTTGTAAGGCAACTAAGGAGGGAAGAGGAGGTCTTATCAGGAACGTTAACCATTGGGTGGCTCCTTTGGCTTCAGTCAAACATTAACTGGTTGCTCTTTATCGAGCTGGTTTCATCATGGGGATGAAGTCCAAAGGCGCCTGAGGAGTGGAGGGTTTATACTCCTGATTGATTTTTTTTTAGGGTTCGGTGGGAGGCGGTGGGGGAGGGATCACGCTGGTCTAAGACATGACAACACCAGGGTCACCCTTAGCCATTTAGAGGCACTTCCCTTCTTGTCCATTGTCTCATAATCTTTTTCTTCCTTTATTTTTAAATAGTGGATTTAGTGCTTGCAAGAAGCGCTGGCTTCCCATCCCTGGGGCACAGATGCACAGACCTGCCAGAGCAGAGAGGGGCACTAAAATCTTCCCCAAAAAAGTAACTCGCCTTAACCTTGACCTGGAGGGACCACAGCTACCGGTAGAGGTGACAGGGTACTTGAATATCCCTTAAATTCCCAGCCTTGCTCCTGAGCCTAAGGATGCTACAGCACCTAAGTCCCGTGCCATCATAATGGGATGTAAGCGCTCCGGGCTTCCACCCTGTTTGTTTCAAATTCCCACACCTCTCCAAGGCCGATCGAGTTTATTAACCTTTCCCCTTGTTGTAGTTTTTTAAACATTATATTTAACGTAAGCACACTTCAGCATAGCACAGCAAATTAAACCATTGTGCTTACCCCCAGAGCCAGGGACTGGACATTTTTATGTATGTTGTCTTTTAAAATTTGCGAAATGCTTAGTGGGCGTATTCTTGCTAATGCAGAGGAAATTCCAGGGGTGCCTCCTGCGTGAGCCAGCTAGCTCCCTGTGCTCTGTCATGCACACCGCTGTGACCATCACCTTTGTTCTCACTTCTGACCTAAATCAAGATTTGAACCCAGGTCTCCAAAGATGCAAGATCCGTGCACTGTCAAGTCCTGACAAACCCTTGGACAGAAGTATCCTGCCACCCCTTTCCAAAATCTTGCTCTTTATTTCTCCATGAGGCCTGCTCTCACAGGAGCAGACTACAGCAGTAAGGCCCAGGTGAGGACAGGGTCTGCTCATGATCCCAGCTGGCTCAGTGGTGAAGACTGTTTGCCTATACTGACTGCTCAATCACTGGGTGCGTCACCTGAGCTAAGACTTCTTCATAACGGTCTTCGAACTTGGGAACATTCTGGAAGGCAGACAAGCCAGAGGTGGCTGATTTCAGTAGTGGGGGCCATGGCCTTTCTGCTTCACAGTGGCAGTGAGAGATTTGTGGTCTGGTGAAATCCATTGACTTCAGTGAGCTTTGGGCCAAGTCTACACTTAAAATTTAGATCGACATAGCTACGTCATTCAGGAGGGTGACACAAACCACACCCCCCTCAGTGCTGTAGTTATAGCAACCTAACCGCCAGTGTAGATGCAGCAAGGGTTGATGGAAGAATGTTTCTGTCGCCCTGGCTACCATTGTGAAGGGAGGTGGAGTTTCTACAGCGATGGGAAAACTACTTCCTTAGGCACAGACTGCATCTACACTCTGTGGTTATGCTGGCATAGAGACAGTGCCATAGCTATGCTGGTATAGTCCCTGTAGTGTAGACATAGCATTGGATCTGACCCAAGAAGAGCAAAATATTATTAGCTAGAATCTAGAGGACTTTCCTCAGTGCCCTAGGGTTTGAAAGTAGATTAGATTTAAGGCCTGAACAATCACTAATGTTAAGTCTGCCCTACTCATGCCACAGTGTTTCAATAAAAGAAAAAAATGGTGCCAAGGAGACTTTTTTGGTACTGTTTATTTAGCTTTAGCTTAATACAGAAGGGATTGGTGCTCTGAAATTATGGCGCATATAACCCCCACCTAGGTACACCTTCAACATATAATTCAACTCACTGAACTTAAATGGTAACATTATTACCTTTGTGGATCATAAAGGATTATTGACTCAATAGTTGCAGCAGATAATTAAAAAAAATCCTTGTCAAAAGTTAAAAAAACCACAGTCGTGTCACATAAAGGTCAGCAGCTAGACCATGATGACTGTCCATGAACCAGGCTGTACAAAGTCAAGAGACATCACCATTGATAAAAATCCACTGTTCTTAAGTACTGTGGATAAATTTGGAGCTCATGGGGAGGGAGTGGGTTCAGCCTCCCCTCATTGGCTTTTCTTCTCTACTGAAGAAAGTAGTCTTGGTTTAACTTCAGTTGGTTTGGAAACTGATTTAGTTGAAGTGGTGCAGAGCTCTGTGTAAATGCGCTCAATTCTTTTTGTATGTTTCTTCTTAAGGTAAGGGGTTGACTTAAGCTAAACTGGCATATACCAGATTTAAACTGGTTTGAGTATTTGCACAGCCTTTTCCACCAATGTCACTACAATCAGTCTGAAATCGTACCTTTTGTTAAACCAGTGTAAACCTGCGTTTAGATCAGACCTGAAGCTAAACTGCAGCAAGCCACCCGCCCAATACAGTGGATTTCAAACTGGGTCGCACTTGGTCGCGGCAGCTCTGGTCAGCACCGCTGACCAGGCCATTAAAAGTCCCGTCCGCAGTGCTGCCCAGCTAACGCAGGCTAGTTCCTACCTGTTCTGACACCTGGTTCCTAGGTGGGGGGGGGGCATGGGGCTCCACATGCTGCCCACTGGGCAAAAGCTGCATGGAACTGCTTGCGCACCTCCACCTAGGAGCTGCACCTGCTGCTGGCCGCGTCCATGGTTCAAGGCAGACTGTGGTGGCAGGAAGCCTGCCTTAGCACCCGCTCTGTGCCACTGACTGGGAGTCGCCCGAGGTAAGCCCACACCCCAATCCCCTGCCGCAGCCCTGAGCCCCCCCAAAACCCGGAGCCCCTTTCTGCACCCCAAACTCATCCACAGCCCCACCTGAGCCTGCTGCCCCAGCCCAGAGTCTTGATCTCCTCCCACACTCCAACCCCCTGGCCCAGCCCTGAGCCCCTCCCCCATCCGGAGTCCCTTCATGAACCATAAACCCTCATTCCCGGCCCCACCCCAGAACCTGCACTCCCAGCCCAGAGCCCTGCCCCCCCTCGTGGCTCCAAATCCCCTGCCCCAGCCAAGAGTTTCCTCCCACACTCTGAACCCCTCATTCCTGGCCCCACCCTGCAGCCTTCAGCCCTGCACCACCCCCAACCCTTTGCCCCAGCCTTGAGCCCCTCCCTAACCCCTCAGCCCCAGCTCCCTTGGGTTGCGGGCATCAACAACTTTCTTTAACTGGGGTCCCCAGAAAAAAGTTTGAACACCACTCCCCTAATAGACATTGGTTCCGGCCAGCGATGACTCTCCTGGTTTCTCGTCCTGGGTTTCTCTTGAGATTCCTGCTTGGGCCAGAATGTTTGGCGTCTCTGTGATGTGGGTGACCTTCCTTAGGGACTGGGAGGAGACCGGCGCTTTAAGTCAATATGTGATCTTAGGCTGTGACAGCCCCTCTGCTCAACTACAGGGACAAGAATGTCCTTTTTAAATGGGATTCCTGCTAGTGGTTTAGATAATGGGCTTAAAAGGACAAGCCAGGTGGCTTTTCCCCCACACACGTTTATAGGGCTTACTCCTTATTTGCCGGGACTTACGCAGTTTAACAGCCTTTCTAGGAGAAAAATCAGCATGGACGGGCTGTCATGTGTGACATTGTGTCAACTGGTCTTGGGGTAGCCTATGGTTCCAGAAAGACCGGCTGGCACAATGCTAAACATGACTTGGCCCGGTCTACACTATAAAGAGGTGTTGGCCAACATGACTCCTCAAGCTCATGTTCTAAGGTCAACTAATTGCCCCGTGAAGAGAAGCCTGCTAATAGAATTCTCCTGATCACAGGTAATAAACCTACCTCCCCTCACAAAACATCCCCGTCCAAAGTGCAGGCAGGTACGAAACCTCATTGTTACAGGTCTTGGTAAGGTGGATGCTGACGTGAACCAGGGTTGACTGCTCCAATCCAAAGTGTTTTTTAATTGTGATGGCGTGTTTCCGACCGGGATCCTTCACTTATGGAAATTAAGGCACCAAGTTACGCTAAAGTGAAAGTTTTACATGGAGCTTGGTGTTTTCAGAGCTGGTATATCCTGTCGGTGAGGATCCTGGGGGGGGGGGGGGGGGTGGTACAAGGGAAGGTTAACAGGAGATTTAGTTGAGATCTACAGATTAATCAAATAGCAGCTTCTGTCAGGAACCATGACACAGGAACAAAGACAGTAAGGGCAGGTCTTCACTATGGCGGGGATTGACGGCGTGAGATCAATCTATTGGGAGTCAATTTATCGTGTCTAGTCTAGATGCGATAATTCAATCCCCGAGCACTCTCCTGTCGACTCCTGTACTCCACCGTGGCAAGAGGCTCAGGCGGAGTCAACGGAGGAGTGGCAGCAGTCGACTCACCACCATGAAGACGCCGCGATAAGTCGATCTAAGTATGTCAACTTCAGCTATGCTATTTCCGTAGGTGAAGTTGCGTATCTTAGATCAAATCCCCTCCCCCAAGTCTAGACTAGGGTTAATATACAAGACTGTAAGGCACTCCTACTGGGGAGGGAGAATCAAAAGGCAAATTATGAAGATGGAAACACCAGACTCCACTGGTTCAATAGATTTACAATGGGCTATGAAACTGGAAGTCTGGCTGGAGAGCTCAGGAAGACAGACAGACAGACAGACAGACAGACAGACAGACAGAGAGAGAGAGAGAGAGAGAGAGAGAGAGAGAGAGAGAGAGAGAGAGAGAGAGAGAGAGAGAGAGAGAGAGCGCTTGCAGCAGGGCAGCAGAGCACAAGAGCTAAGATTTAGTCAATTAAATCCCTTCTATAGGTACCAACAGTCAGCTGCAATCTGGACATGACCTTCCAGAGACAGGTTCAGTTCCATATGGAGAAAGCAAACTAAAGGCTCTCAGGTTCCCCATTTAATTTTAATGAGGCTTCCCATTTTTTTAACTTGCCAGACATCAATACATTAGAATGTACCCAGATACGGATAGTAAATATTAGGAGAAAGTCTTGCCACCAGCAGCTCTCGCAATCTCCATTCCTCAAGGCTGGAGTTCTCACCAAAAGAGCCTTAGCGCAAATAGTTGGAAGTTAACCCAATTGTGAGCTCCTAGTATCAATGAAATTAGGCTGGACCGGTAGGTGCCAGTCTGGACACTGTGTCACATGATGGAGAAATCAACTCTCATCAGTGAGACTGACAAAGAGCGGGAAGGGCGTAGAAGTGTGTAAGAGAAAAAAACCCGTTGCAGATCGGTCCCAAAGACCTCCACGCAACAACTGGTAAAACCCATCCATTGGGCAATCCCTTGTTTCTCATATGTGACAACGGCATCAAAAATGTAAGGTCACAGGAGCAAGACTGTTAACAGACCCCAGTCAAAACCAAAACTGCTGCTTGGACAAACGCACTTTGCAGCAGAAATTAGGACGCCGATTGATTCAAGTGCACCAGCAAGATTTGGGAAATTTTGTTCAAGTGGCTGACAACATAAAAAAGCTGCAGCTTTCATCGTCTAGCTCTGTCTTTACTCCATAAGGCGGGGGGAGAGAATTGCATACATTTTTTTCAAACTGTACTAAGTTAAAAATAGTCTCAGGCTAACTAAACTAAGATTCAAAGTATTCTAGGTAGTCATAAGGCTCAGGCTACAATCTAGCTGTTTCAGTAAAGCACGCTAGATCTACAGTGACTATTAGTTCTGTATAAGCTTATAACAGTGGTAACTGGACGTATCATCATCTTCTATAACCCTCCCCCCTGCAGCAGGGAGAGCATTTTCTTCATGTTGCAGACAAGTCAGGGCATTTTACTTCTCATTCACAATGAAAAGTTTCTTCACACATTTCGCAAGCGCAAATCTAGGCGTTACACTCCCGGGAGAAAGGGATTTTCTTTTCAGGAAACTATCCTGTGTCCTTTTCCATCTGGTGGGTTAGACCAAACAAGGAGCAGGTGGTAGTCCCATCTATGTGTAAGAAGTCTAAGGAGCCAGGCATAGAATGGGTCTCCTGGATCAACGGCAATAGCTATGTTGCTACAGCGGAGACTACAGAGAAAACCCCCCTCTCTCCAAAACCAAGACATCCCTGCAGCAGGAGTGGGAGATTTTGATGGAAATCGTGTATCATCATCAGATCATTTCCTGTGTAGACGGGGTTCTTGCAGAAATTTGGCCCCTTTTCAGTGGTGGTCAGTGTATATTTAGTTTTGGTTTTTTACTAATAGAACGTTGAAGTTCTGCTTTTGTCTTGCGATGCTGAAAGTTAATATGGACCCAATTCTAGTCCTCCTGTAGTCAGGACTGGGCACTTCATCATGCCTCATCAGTGAGCCTGATGGAAGGACAGTTTGCTACACGTGCTGACCGTAGAATTGGGTTTAACTCCTTATGGAGAAAGGAGCAAGACGTCCCCCAAGAAGAAAGCTTCTTCCACGCTATGAGAAGTTAGGTGTATTGTGACAATGGTGCGAATGTGGCTCTATTCCAGGAACTGGACAGCAGCACTTCACAGAAACCTTTGGTATTGGCAGAAGCTCTTCCTCAATGTGATGTGCTAGCGCTAATTTGCCGTCGGGGTGATGGCAGCAACTCCAGGTCTGCTCTTTGCATCAAACTTGCTATTCCATGTTGCTGTAGATCTTAAAGTTAACAGGTCAAGTTCTGCTCTCAGTAATCCTCTTGTAAATCCAGAATAACTCCAGTGGGATTATGCCACAGTTTGGCCCAGCAAAGCACA
Source organism: Sternotherus odoratus (assembly GCA_032164245.1). Taxonomy (NCBI): domain Eukaryota; kingdom Metazoa; phylum Chordata; order Testudines; family Kinosternidae; genus Sternotherus; species Sternotherus odoratus. The sequence goes on along the minus strand of JAVMKO010000011.1, from coordinate 12,494,988 downwards.
GGTGCATTTTGGATGTTGCAGACATGTTGAATAAATCAACATGGAGTCTGAAAAGCTCCTCTGCTCTCATACAGGGTGTGCGGATGCGCTCTAAGGCCCGGCACTGAAACATCGCTGGAAACCATCATGTGTTCTCATGTGTTATGCTCTGGAAACACCACTGGCATTTTTGGGTGACCTGCCCTTATGTCTGAAATGAATTCAAAATGGCACAGCAGGTTCACTTCCGGGCTGGCAGCTTTGTCCCATGACCGGTCTAACAGACACACACTGAAAACACGCGGTGGGGTCAGATTGTTTGTGTTGCCGATGCAACTCCATTTCCTGTGTGGATGACTGTGATTCCAGAATATCTCCCCAGGTATTTGCATTTGTGCATGGGCACGAAACGATGGAGCCGGGAATTCTTCTCGGAGGAGCCAGGGAGAACTCCCACGGTGCACGCTCTAGGGACCATACTGGAAAGCAAAGCATTTCACGTGTGGTCCATTGAGTTGGGAGGAGAGGTCATGCAGTGGTAAGGATGCATGGCTCATTTTCAGAGATCAAGTCCATTAAACAAGGGAATCTCAATGCTTCCCTTGGCCAAAAGCAATTCACTACGAGGTCAGGCAGCCAGACTGCATTATCGTCATTAAAATGAAAACCAACCAAAAACCAGCACAGTGACCCGGACTTGCAGATGCGAAAGTTACTTGGTTGCTACAATGGAACCATAGTTACCCCTCAGCCCTGCACTCCTCCGAACCTGAGTTTTTTCAAATGAATGTATGTGTATCATATATGTTTATTAATTTGAAAAAGCTCAGGTTCACCTATTTCCCCACCCTCCAAAGGTTGGCAAACAGAAACACTGGTGTTTGAATAGACAAGAGGACACGTTTCTAGCCTGCCTAGAAGTATTATACCTTCTTCTCTTTGATTTATACCGTTCCAGCAATGAATGCGAAGTTCTGATGATAAGAACTCTGGCTGTTCCCCTAAATACAACAGCTATCATGCGAGGTTTCTAGGTCTCAGAAGCCACTCTAGCTATAAGGGCTCTGGGCAGCTCCCCAGGACAGCAGATTTCAGGGCAGCTGCCCCTCTGTGATAATTTCAGTGGCGCTATGATCCCATAGGCCAGGGTGCAATGCCACTCACTCATATCTGGCCCTGCCACCCCTACATCTTGACGGAGGGCCATCTGCGCCAACCCTGAGTGGTGGTGGCAGCGGGGGAGAAGCTCACTGGCTTGGCAATTATCTAAGAAGCACAGGTTGGTGGCCTCCCATTTAGCAAACCGGCTAGAGAGGAGGGATCAATAAATACACATGCATACAAGTCTGTGGACGTTTCTCCTGACACTGTACTTGTTTTCTATAAATATACACACGAGTACATACGTATGTAATATACATACTGCTGCAGGGATCGGAGAAAAACGGAAGATACTTAACGGATTCAAGTGAAGAGGATCTCAAAGACTCCCCGGTGGTGAAAGACAGTGTCAGTGGTGAAACATACATGTTTTCCCAATCAAATCAATCACACCTTCTCTTTGCACAGAAGACAGGACTTACTGTGTTTCATGCTTCCCCGTATTCCAGGTATGTGGGGCAGAACACACGTCCAAGAACTGCCCCTTCCCCTGGGTAAGTTCCTACTGAAGGTACCAAAGTCCCCCTAGACTTGCATAATGCTGCCAGGGGCCAGTGCAGCACACAAAGTGCGCAAGAAGGATGCAGGAAAAAGATGAATTATGTTTCATGGTTAGGGAAATTTCACACACACACACACACACACACACACACACACACACACTAAAGGCAGAAGAGATCTTTTCCTGTAGCTCTAGCAGATTCAGGTAAGGGAAGCATGTTTATCCCTCCGACGGATAAAGCATTGCTCATTAATATAAGGTGATCTAAAAACCAAAACAATCTGGTGGTTTAAAAGGACGATCAATGTGTACGTAACAGGGATTTGAACTAACATTCCATTAACAGAGGCCCATGTAGACAGCAGCGGCAGGCAGAAGGTCTGAGGGCAAGAATGGTATTGCCTCCCCAAGCCAAAAATATCAATTAGTCCCCTGTTGATCACATCGTATCCTGCTGGGATGGCTATAAATATAGACATACACCTAAAGGAAATCTCCTGGGTCTTATGCTTGAAAACATCCTGAATAAAATCTGACATGAAAAGCTCTTTTTTCTTTGGGTGGAGGGGGGGAAAAAAGCCCAAAGCCATTAGAAAAATGATCCGTGCATCTGCGTCAGATGAAACAGGTGGGCATGGGACCATTGCCACTTTCTTGGCTCCTGAAAAACACTTCACCAGCGCCTCAGCCAAGACTAATACAAATAATAGAATTAAATAAGCAGATGATTCACTGTTTCTGACCAAACAGCAATAAAAATAACAGCAATGTGGTCGTGGCAGGAAATCTTTTCTGCCCTGAGGAAAATCTCCTGAGGTGGAACAAAAGGTTGAGAGCTTAATGGGCTTAACCAAAAACATTTCAAGCAAGCCACATTTTGTATGAGATCTAGTGGTTCAACTTCACCGCAAAATGCAATTTGGCTGTTGACATTCTAAAGCCATCCATGGCTTTTTATCGGCCAGTGCTAAGCAATAATCAGGATGAAGGTCAGGCAAAATCTTTGTAGTCAGGTTGCTGCCTGACTAGCTGAGAAGCTGCTTGAATTGGTGACTGTAGAAGAGGACCTCCTCCTGTCAGCCGGTGCCTAAGGGAAGTCATGTGTTCTGATAGGACAGCTCAAACATGGTGCAAGACTCTTCCAGGCTCTCGTCCATATTCAGTCTCCTCCAGAAGGACTTCTGCTTCTTCTGCAGCTCTCTGCGCACACACCTGGGGCACGGGACAGACTTCACTTTGCACTCCGAGTGGAAGACAGCGCCACAGCTTTCACACCTGCAAACACCAACGAGTTTGGTTAATGAAAGAGACATGATGACCAATAGCATGCAACAGATGGGTGGGTAAAATTCTGTGGCCTGCGTTGTGCAGGAGGTCAGACTAGATAATCATAATGGTCCCTTCTGACCTTAAAGTCTATGAGTCTATGAGATTAGAACAGGAGATGTGGACAGCAAACGCTTGCTGGGAAAGTTCTGGTAGCTTAGGCCTTCCCTCACATCTAAGTCTTGCAGATTCTTTCTGCTTTCCATCCCTAAAACTTGACCTTTTCTATCCACCCACATAGCTCAGGCTCTTGTCCAGGCTCTCATCAGCTCATGTCGCGAACACTGCAACCTCCTGCTCTCCGGCCTTGACAAATTCAATCTTTTACCACTCAGATCCATGCATGGTAATTTCCCAAGTCCATTGCTTCAACCACATCACCCCTTTATTTACATTCTCTCACTGGCTTCATCTTCATCATGTCAAACATAAGCTACCTGTTTACACTTTCAAGGTCTTTCCTGACCTCTCATTCAGTAGGGAAAGGTCAACACCTGCTTCCCACTAGTCCTTTACACCGGCTTCCATCCTCCACGCGTCACACTGTCCAACAAGCACCTTCGTGCTTTCTCCCATGCTGCCCCACACATGTGGGAGGAGCTCCCCGTAAACATCTGCTTCTCCTTCAATTCCCTCCTCACGCTTCTCCTCCTTTGCCATGGTGCCTACACAAAACTTGACAATAGTTAGGCTGTGGTGTGCTGAGAGCACAGTCTGTCATGCTGACCAGTATGGTCTCATTGTTTCCTTGTGCTCCCCTGTCTGTCTGTATCCACCTGTTGTCTCTTGTCTCATGCTTAGATGGCAAGCTTTTTAGGGCAGGGCCTTTCTGTTCTGTGTTTGTCCAGCAAAAGAGGGGCCCGGTCCAGGACTAGAGCTATGACAATCCAAATAAATAATAATAATAGGAAGTAAAAGGCTACACCACACAGTACTAACAGGGGCAAAATGGGAGTAAAAAACGGACACAGCTCTATTGAAATCAACGTGCCACGTATACCTGCTGAGGATTTGTGCCCTAGGATTTCTGCTCTGTTAATGTTCATTATTACCATGATGAGCGTTCGTCTTTTCAAGTGTCAATATCAAGGCTCTTTAGGGAATAGGTATACAGGCGTGTCGCGTTGTATTTACATGTTACAAAGAGATTGTGTGCTCTCATTGCTCTTTTATAAAAGACAAGTTTTCTGCTTTAGGGCTGGTCTCCACTAGGGGGGGAAATTGACTGTAGATACGCAATTTTAGCTACGTTAATAACGTAGCTGAAATCGACATCTCTACAGCCGAATTACCTCCCATCCTCACGGCGGTGGCGGTTGGTGGCGCGGTCCCCCGTCGACTCCAGCTTGCGCCTCTTCAGGAGCTGGACTTCCGGAGTCGACGGGGGAGCTGCTGGTGATTGATTTATCGCGTCTTAACGAGACGTGATAAATCGATCACCAAAAGATCGATCCCTGCCGGCTCAAGTGAAGACAAGCCCTTAGTGTGCCCGCTCCAAGTGATTGTCTCCACTTCTGTTAATGCATATTTCAGAGCTAGGAACAATGGAATGATGACATTTCTCACTGGAATTCCACTGCGGTGACCAGCTGTTCTGCGAAGAATAAAACCGCTGTCCACGTCTACCACAGAAGAAAACTAAGATATTCAACCAAGTACAAAGGGAACACAGAAAGTGACTGGGTGTTATTCTTCAGCCTGTGTTATGCAGCAGCTCAGACTACAGGATTGTAATGGTCCCTTCTGGTCTCACCCTCCATTACAACACCGGCTATCTTTTTAAAAATGTGATCTGATAATTTAGAAGAATCCAATGTCCCAGCAAAACGAGTGGTTTGTTATTTAACCATTCAGAGACAATGACATCAACACACTAATTCTGAATGAGGTACTGCTGTGGAGCATGTTAATATGAGAGCCGGACAACATTACAATAATTATGGAGAGCTAAGCAATCAAAGAAAGCGAGGAATACTTGTAGCACCTTAGAGACTAACTAGTTTATTTCAGCATGCGAAATGTTGAAATAAACTAGTTAGTCTCTAAGGTGCTACAAGTATTCCTCGCTTTCTTTACGGATACAGACTAACACGGCTGCTATTCTTGAACCTAAGCAATCTTACATTCTCTTCTCTTCAGTGCAAATAGCCAGCTGCAGGGACGAACAGGTCATGGGCTGGGTAGCTGCAGCTTTGTAGCCAAATGAGAAAAGGAATAGAGATATATAGTCTTAGATGAAGTGGGTGTATTAAATAACGAAGACAAGAGCATGAGATGAGTCCTTACAGCAATTCATTTTTTCAACGTAGAGGTGTGGTCAATGTTCATGATTTCATCACAAATCTTGTGATGTTTGGTGTTTTCTTTAATCCCCAGCTGCTGGAGTCAGGTGATTGCATGGGAGTCTCAGGTTTCATTTGAAAAGGAGGAAATTTCTAATCCCCAGGATTGTGGCGAAAAGCTTGAAAATGGGAAGCGAGTGGCACCCTAATGGCTGAGAAACCGGGAGGCAAACAAGAAAAACCATAAATGTATTGAAAAACAAGCCAATCAGATGGCTTTTAGAACCAGCTCAGGATTTCTGAATAATGGGGTTGGCCCCAGTGTGGGAAGTCCAGGCACAAGTAGCCATTTCCTCATGTGCCTCTCAGCTCCTGACTGTGGGTATAAAGCTTTGTCCAACTTTCACCAGCCACGTGGCTGGGAGGAGGGCCGGGGAGACTTATAGGGGCACATCCCCATCTGGTATAAATGATCATAGTTTCACTGATGTCACCGGAGCAAGGACAATTTACACCAGATGAGGATGTGCCCCTCCCACATGATGTTACCTTCCCCTAGAACCGCCTCTCTTACTCTCAGAGAGAGAGAGAATTACAACCCGTATCCAACGAAGCGCTTACGCCTGATGTCCCATTGACTTCAATGGGAGTTCTCACATGCTTCAAGTTAAGCATGTGCTTGTGCTGGAAAGGGTCATGTATGCACGCGCGCACACACACACACACACACGCACTTCACATCTGCACCGATACAAATGAATGAGAGAGAAAGAAAACAGCCCTGCCCTTTCAAACTTTAAATCATTCCAAACTGACACTAATGGTGATTTTATCAAGCTAATTCTCCCTGGTTAGTCAGTGGTTTACAGTTCTCTGGAAGTTGCTAGAGGCTAATGATTGATGAGGAGTGTAATTTTGTGTTCATTCAGTGCCACTCCCTTCCCCCTCTTGATAATTCTGCCCCCGTGCTTGGGGAAGTGACAAAACTTATCAGGCACTGCTGTTGAACTGGATGCCGGCCGGATTACAGAGGAGCCGACCGCACCTGCGCTTGCCATCCAAAGGTCATTAACGGAGAAGAAGAAAAAAAGGATGACAGATTTCAAAATTAAAGCAAATTCATTCCTCAAACGCTTTGTAACTCAGCAACACGATCAGATGAAGATTATCTGGGAACGTAACTAACAGGTCTCAGTCCCCCCCAAAACAGAGGAAAAGAAATTTCCCGTTAATCTGATTTATTATTTGGACCGCGGCAGCCCCGGACCAGGGCTCCACTGTGCTAGGTAGGCACAAGCACCGACTAGAAAGATGGTCCCTGGCCTGAAGAGTTGGATGCACTTATTGGGAGCGTAAGCAGCAATGACACAATCCAGATCCAGGACTATCGGTCTTCTCTTTGATCCCAAAGGACCCCATAGTCCTTCACAAATGGCTGTTTGCTCCCCCAACGATGCCACCCTTGAAACCCCACTTCTCAGCTCCTCAGATGCCCCTGTGCTTGCTGCCCGACCACAATACCGCTGAACTCAAACGAACTCTAGTTAGTGCAAACATGGCTGCCCACTGCTACTCCAGCTCCAGGCAGGAGGTGGGCTCTGCAGTGATGTAAGAGTTACTCCACCGAAAGCGAGGGAGTTCCCTAGGGCAAAACAGCTGAGAGGTCAGAATTAGGCCCACTGTACCTTAGAAGGCAAAAGATGATTTTCAGCGTACCAAGCCCTACATACAAATGAACGTAACCCACCGACAGTTACCAATATCAACTGACTGACCACGCTTCTGCTCGCTAGGAAAGAGCTTCCAACCCTGACAGAAAAGCAGATCCCTTGGGGGAACATTTCCGACGCGCTGCTTCTTCTTTCATACTGAAATCTAATTTACCAGCCTACCATCAAAAACATGAACGTCTGCTGGCCTTAAAACTCCCAGCCTCGTGATGCCTCTTGACGATGTTTTCGTGAGACCATCTCCTGGCATACAGAATTTGGACAACATATGGACACGATTTGACAACAGATACACATTTGTGTTTAACAATTAGAACAGCTTTCTACCTTCTCCGGGTCCATGAGCCCGAGACCTAAGACTAGAAATCCTTGATAAGAGCTTGCGGATTGTTTCCTATAATTGGTTAATGTAATTTTGGGTTTGCCGGTGCTCCTGATGACATTTGGCCCCGAGCACACTACAGGAAAATACAACCGCCAGTGAAATGGCTCAACCACTTGCATAAGCAAGTGCCCCACAACTTGAACACCATCAAGGACCTGACGAGGACAGCAGCTCAACGGTGAACCAAGAGTGAGCCATGAACTTGAACTGACCTCTAAAAGTCACAGCTAACTTATACAGATCAGACGCTACCGACTGTAACATGCCACCAGTGAAACTTTCAAATACAGTCCCATGCCTACAGCTCACATCCTGGCTACAGCACTGCCTAAAATTTGGATTAATGAAACAAAATTTCCCTCTGCCCTCTCCCCGTCCGCCTCCCACCCACTACCCAACCCCCCATCGCGCCAGCTGGAATCTGGATCTCTTGCAGGTGTATTTTGTAAGGGCAGCAGGCAGCACCTGTGTTAGAAGAGAAGGCGTTTCTCATACGCATCTGAAACAACACCCTTCTTTCACACCACCCTCCATTATAGACATATATTTGTGCTCCTCTCCTCAGATCCTTTTGTAGTGCCTTGGACAAACACAACAGGCATTGTTGGGCTTCACAAAAAGGAAGCGACAAGAGAGCTGTGTTGCTTTGAAGAAGACAGAACACAATCAGGCTTCTACACAAGCAATTCTGGGTGCGTGCATGAGAGTCAGAGACTCAGTGAGGGAGTGTGAGAAAGTCTCTCTCCCTGGGAGTCGTGCTCAGCCCGTTATTTTATACTCCTGGGGAATTTGGGATCAATGTTTATAGCTCTATCCCTGCCCCCTCTCATCCTAAGGGACCTTTTGCAATGTTGAAGCCTTGAGCTGTCCCTTCATACAGCCTTGGAGAACTGCCTCATGGCTCTCTCTCCTTCTCACAGAAGAGTGCATGCGACGTCACAGACTATACCGATCAACACAAACCTCTCCCTTTTCCCCAGGAGTAGCATGCACTGCCTGCTTCTGCAGTATTGCCATGGGGGTGGAGGGGGGGGGGGGGGGGGGGGCAAGAGAACAGCACCAGAAATCAAATTCAAGTCTCCCGCAGGGTAGTAAATATCAATACATCAGGCCTGCCCTGATTTTTCTCAGTTCTTGCTAGACAAATATGAAAAGGGTTTCAGGAATAACGTGCTGCCCTTTGCATCTTTTGTTCCCTGGAGCAAAATTCCAATCACTTAGTCCTGAAAGAACTGCTAAGGTGATCATGTGACCCAGCAAAATGCAAGGAAGTTATTACAGGGCTGTTATCTCAGTCTCACTATGTCCAAGCATTATAGTGCCCAGATGCCTGGATCTTGAAATCAGATCCACGCAGGTGGACAGAATCCACCGGCCTCAAGGCAGCTCCATGCAGGTGTTAGGTGCAACCACCAATGTCTGATTGCAAGATTCTGGGCCTGTGTCAGGGATTTGCAAAGATGCTGGGCAATGCTATAAATACTTGGTTATTCCTTACCAAGGCACTACACTACTACAAGGGGTACCCAAAACTTCTGTCCTTCCTGACACAGAAGTCCATGGAGGGAGACTACATATTCTCCCATCATTACGTAGCATTCCTTGGTGCGGCGAAACATTCTGATAGTATTTGCTGCAATGGCCAGAGACTCAAAATAATTGAATTAAAGGTAACGTGGCTCCTTTGGTTCCTCATGCGATGTCTGTAACTTTGGTGGAGTTTACTGTCACAAGGTAATTTTAGCTTCGTGTTTTGTTACTGATATTTCATTGGTTGTGATGTGCTTGAACATTTTACCGTATCTCAACATCATAATATGTACAGATTTTTTTTTAACGGATCTCATTTTCACCTGGACACTGTCAGGTGATCGTTAGGTCTTGGCACTGTTGCCATTCTGTCAGTCAAGTTAGTACCAGCTGTGGTTGTGTTTTGATCTGTCTTCACTTTGTGACAGATGGGTGCCTGAGTTTCAAGTCCATGTTATGGCTGTAGGCAAATGCAATCACCGTGATTTGGTGGCGGGCATGGACAAGTCAAAATCGCCTCATTTTGCTGACCACACCTATAGTTGGAATCAGCAGAATCTACACAATGAACATCAAAAAGAGCGTGGTAAATCTTGCTGCAAGGTTCTTAGTCAAAAAGAGAATGCCGTCTGGCAATCTAAGGCTGTTCAATTTCTCTCAGATTTCCTCTGCCCAATCCACATTTCCAAAAGTCTTTACCAGGCTGGAAGTGATTTCTGTTGACATAAGCCTCGTTTTGCTCCATACCCACAACTGGGGTCAGATTTTCATGCTTCCAGAGCTCCTAAAGTGTTCCTATTTCCATAGACACAAAGTATGTTTTGCAGTCCACAAAAGACCATCCGCAACAGTTTTCCGCACTTGGCCGTCTGTTCCTTAACCTTGCTCATTGTCATGGGTGATCCATACTTGAGATACTATTTCTGAATCCTGACTTCTTTCAGGGCTGAAGGCCGCAAGTCCCTGCATCTTTTGTGAGAGTTCTGTATACTATTGACAATAAGCCGATGAGTCTGTAGTTATTCAGGCCTTTCATGTTTCCTTTGTTATGAATGACATCGCAATGTTCCACGTTAATGATGATACCTTTCTATTCTTCAAATATCTTTTGAAGAGCTTGCAAATGTAGCATGTTGTTTTCATACTGACTCTCAACCTTTTAAGAGGGCATCTAAAATAGATTCATCTCCTTCTGGTGCTTTATCTCCTTTCATGCTCTTTTATGGCTAATTCAGTGTCTGTAGATACTTCCGGGTATTTTATTATTTAAGCATATTTTCTTCTGTGTTGCTGGTTTGCATCAGTGTATAGTACCACAGAGAATTAGCCTGTTCTCTAGATAATCTTTGTTCCATTACAAAGCATAACAAAGAAGGAGCAAAATCCCCAAACCCAAACCAGACAGTTGCACTATATTGGTACTATTATTATTTATTTTTACATATCGCCCCTTATGCCACATTAAAAGAACAATAAAAAAAAAGAAAAAAGCCAAGCTCTCCGAAATTAGGAAATACCAGAATTAAGGTTGCCTGTGCACCCTTAATTTAGCCCCCTGGTGTGTATGCATTATGATTCAGCCTTTAACCACATGACTGATCACATATTATTTTTTTCATGGGATCCTTGCTCATTCAGCATAAAGAACATGAAAATGTAATCACAGGAAATTGTTTTCAACTTTCTTTCGCCGATGTCCCACGTATTCATTCAGTAGAGCTCTGGTTAAAATAATCCTAGATCCTGCACAGGCGTTAATATTCAGTACTATTTATTCTTTGGCTTGCAGAAGTGTGTAGATCAGCGTTTCTCAAACTGGGGGTTCTGACCCAAAACAGAGTCTCAAGACAATTGTAGGGGGGGCTCACAAGATGGTCTGGTATTGGCACCCTTACGTCTGCACTACTGCTGGTGGAGGTGCTGCCTTCAGAGTTGGGCGACTGGAGAATGACATCTGCTGTCTGGGCGCCCAGCTCTGAAGGCAGCGCCGCTGCCAGCAGCAGCGCAGAAGTGAGGGTGGCTTGGTATGATATTACTGTGCTCCCCCCTCCAGCAGTGTCCTATATTTGGAAACTTGAAATATGGCCACCCGACTTTACACTTTTGGAAAGGCTTCACTACCTTTGACTGCAGGAATAATGACTACATGCATCATTTAGTGCTCCTTTGAGTGTGTGTAGTAATTTGCTATCACTTTTTCGGGGGGAGGGGTCATCACAGCCTGAAATATTTTCAAAGGCGGGGCCCAGCAAAAAAAAGGTTGATAGCCACTGTGCTAGGTGCTGTGCAAACATACCACAGACAGTCCTTGCCCCAAAGAACTTATAATTTAAGTAGAAAAGCCATACAAAGGGAGTATTATTATCCCCATTTTACAGATGTCACCGGGAGATGAAGAGAGTTGCTCAAGGTGATATAGGAAGCCTGTGGCAGAGATGGGAAATGAACTCAGACCTTCTGAATATAACCACTCCAGTGCCTACCGACATGACCATCCTTCCGCTGATGTAATTCTAGCTGCTGATTTTTATTTTGTCATAAAAAGAACAACCTACTCTGTGCCAGATCTTGAAATCCCTTACTCAGATGAGTAATCCCTTGAAATCCCTTACTCAGATGAGTAATCCCTTGAAATCCCTTACTCAGATGAGTAGTCCCTTGAAATCAGTGGGACTCCAAGTCCGAGTTAGGGATTGTAGGATCGGGCCCTCTCTTGTCCAGAACTCTGTAGGCGAAATTCACACAGAGACAGGGAAAGCAAGCAAGAGAACGTGGACAATTCATTGTATTTTCTAAATGGTGCCCTCTGTGTATTTTGCATCTAGCATACTCAGCTATGCAGCTGTGGAAAAACCCACACAGCTAAACACTGCATTTTAGACAGGAGCCTTGTCTAAAGAGAAGACAACTAATTTGTCATCTTGTTCTGGCTGTGGGCAAGCTGTCTGAACCACTCAGTGGCGGGTAATACATGGGCACCCTTCGAAACTCTCGGAGAGGTTAACAGAATCGAAAGAAAAGGAAACGTACTAGTTTGCATTCACTCTCAAAACAAAAAGCCCCCAAAGGTAATTAATGCCTGCTGCACGTGTGCATACAGTTGCCTAGGAACCAGTCTGAGATGCAGGCTCGGGAGGAAAATGGGCTCTAATACAGTAAATGAATGGGAGAGACTGGGCATAGGTTTTCCCTTGCACGAGACGCTTGGCAGAATACTGCCCTCCTCCCTTTGCTTTTTTGCAACACACTTACTCGCTTAACCAGGCAGCTTGGCATGGACAGGAGACATTTTTATATGCATTGTTTGAAAACGTCGTGTCCAAATACGGTACTTCAGGCCTGCTTTAAAAAATATGCATCTGCTACATAGAATACAGCACGTAAGGAATAGAACACTATATCTGGATCTACATACCTATTCTAGGTTGTTACGCCTCTGCCCAGATATCCTATTTCTGGAATTTCCTGCACTAAATACAGATGTCAGTGCAACAAATTATAATTGTGGCCCCCGTTATTATACACACAATCATCAAATGAGAGCTGCTCTAGGATGCTAATGCTTCCTGCTGATAGAGAACATGCTGGGTTGAATGCACTCTGAGGCTAAAGAACAGTACAAACAACTACTTAATCCTCAGACCGTCCCATGTGAGGCAAGCAATTATTATCCCAGTTTGACAGTTGCAGAAACTGAAGGAAAGAGCTAGCACTGTGGGCCCAGTAATGCAGCATTCACTGAACAGTTTACTCTGACAGCAAACCCGAAGCCCAGATGTATACTGGCCAGTTCCAAAACTGGAACATGGGAATAAATCAAATTAAACAGAGCCTGATTCTGCTATTCCTACATTGGTATAAAAGCTGTTGTGGTAGCGCCTAGGGGATCTCACCAATTGTGCGAGGTGCCATGTAAACACAGAACACAGACAGTCTCTACCCCAAAGAGTGTACAATCTAATGATAAGACAAAAGAAAGCCAGTGGCTATAACAAACACAGGAGTTCTCTCTTTGATTTCTATAGGAGCACTGGTAGGGCAAGGCCCTTCTCAACATTAGAATGATCGAACTGGGATCCCTGGGAGTACGATTCACTCGCCTGTACAAGTGGTGCTGGATCAGGCTCACATTTATGTAGCCCACAATATATTATAGTTTAAAATGGGCATTTGGAGCCAAAGAAGAAGACAAACGTGGGGGCTGATTCTGATCTCGCTTCCACCAGGGACAATCCATAAGACTTCACTAGAATTATTCCTGATTTACACCACCACAAGTGATTTATGCCACTGGGCCTGATTGCAACACTCTGCTGTTCCCAGCTGGCAATGTTGTGTAGTCACCCTGCCCAGGTGAAACCTACCACGCAGGGTGCCACGCTGCGGAGAATCATGCCTGCTGCGTGCCTGGGCATAGTCAGCTAAAAAACAACATTCCCCTCCGAGTCCCCTATGGAAGTGGCTCAACAGCAGGGAAAGCACTTTGCTTGAACACGCTGATGTTTCTGAATGACAGTCGTGTTGATCTACTGAATTAATGGTATTTCTTAACATATAACAACAGGCTCAAGCAATTTGTAGGTAATGTAAAGAAATTCTGCAGCCCTGAGGGCTATTTCTTCAGTTGCTCTTGGTTAAGGCAGCAAGCCTGTCTTTAACTTTCCCGTAGTTATGTCTACATTTAATGCTGTTGGGTTTCCAGGGTGTTTTATGTCCCTCTCATCTATTTACATTTCCAGGTTTGCACTCAACAGGGAGCTTTAAGGAGTAAGTCGTAACTGGATTCTGCAGGTCTAAACCCGAGGTTGAGAGTAATGTGGCAAATTTGGAAGTCAGCTGTAATGCACAGAAAACCCGAAAAGTGATATTGAAACATATTTCCAAAAATGAGAAACGTTGAGCCAGACAACTCTGAAAACCCCTTTACAATCAGGAATATTAAAGCCTACTTGGAGACATTTTGGTCAATAAATTAACAAGCTAATAGGAGAGGATGAGTTGTTTGGGTTTTTTTGCACTAAACTTAAGCCTGGAATAAATTTTAACTCCAATAAAAGAGAAGGCAGTTCCTGAGCTGGCGTAAATTGTCATAGCTTCCGTCAAGCCAATGGTGCTAGGATTAATTTTACACCAGCCGAGGATCTCACTCCAGGAGTTTAAAATGACGGCTGGGGCTTTCAGTACGTTTCTAATCATTTAAAGGACTCGCAGAAGAAGCAGAATCCATGAAGTTGAGAAAGATCCTTGCTGAGCACTCACTTAAAGAAGGGATAGCTATAGAGGAGAGGAACCAGGGCAGGGAAATCAAACCTAAATCGAAAGAGGCTTCCAATATGACTGGTCAATTTGTATGTTGCTGCTTCTGGACTACGGCCTCATTACACTCTGCACTAGGATGGCTGCCTCCCAAGAGAAGCCACAGAAAGGAAATACCCTTAAAAAGCTTATAACGTTGCAAGTCCTGCCCTCCAGCACGGCTAAGACAGCAAACTGTTGTTCTGTATTGTTGAACCGGATGTCAGAAGACTGCCAAGCGGGGCCCACAGACCTGCTAATTAAGTGAACTGATTGTGTTTGTTTTGGAACCATTTGCCAACAAAGGAATGTGTCATGCTGATTAGTGAGAGGAGGGTATGTAATATGTGTGTATTCAAACCCAGATGAGTGCATAATCCAGGTATTCACTCTGTTTGCTCAAGGACTGACAAAAATGAACGGTGAGCAAACAAGCGGAGCAAAGAGAAACACCAGTTCTTTAAGAGGGGTCCCTTGAGTTTCCCCCTTTTTGTCTTAGATACCTCTGTCTAAACAAGGGCCCATCCTTCACAAATTCCAACCCAAAACAAAGGAGAATATTTTGGAATGAGACTTTCCACTGCCTCGGCTGACGTGAGACTGTGCCTAAATTTATGGCCCTCAAAAGCTGAAGGCTAGCTAGGTCCGAAAGAGCCAGATCAGTTCTCAACCAGGGGTATGTGTACCCCTGGAGGTACGCAGAGGTCTTCCAAGGGTACATCAGCTCATCTAGATATTTGGCTAGTTTTAGAACAGGCTACATAAAAAACACTACTAAAGTCAGTACGAACTAAAATTTCACACAATGACTTGTTTCTACTGCTCTGCATGCTATACACCGAAATGGCCGTGCAATAGTTATATTCCAATTGATTTATTTTATAACATATGGTAAAAATTAGAAAGTCAGCCATTTTGGGGTAATCCTGCGGGGTGACACACTTGTATTTTTAGGTCTGATTTTGTCAGCAAGTAGTTTTTAAATGAGGTGAAACTTGGGGTATGCAAGAGAAATCAGACTCCTGAAAAGGTTGAAAACCACTGAGCTAGATCAGGGGTTCTCAGCCTTTTTCTTTCTGAGCCTCCACTCCCCCCCCCCCCCATGCTCTAAGAACCCCATGGCCCACCTGTGCCACAACAGCTGGTTTTCTGCATATAAAAGCACAGGTGCCAGATCTAGGGGTGCAGCCTCACCCCCTGGCTTGAAGTGGTTTCCATCATATACAGGGTTTGTAATTTGGTTCAATGGCTCTCACCTCCACTGTACAAATTGTTCCAGCACGCTTGTATAAAACCCAGGGCCAGCACTAGGGAGCAGAAAGCAGGGCAGCTGTCTGGGTCCCCATGCCAAAGGGGACCCTGCGAAGCTAAGTTGCTCAGGTTTCGGCTTCAGCCCCGGATGGCGGGGCTTGGAGTAGCAGGACTTTGGTTTTGGACTCCAGTGAGTCGAATGCCGGCTCTGCTCGGGGGACCCCCGGAAACCTGCTCATGGCCCCCCCAGTGGGGCTCGGATCCCTGGTTGAGAACTGTTGAGCTAGATGACAGCTGTCGCTCTGGTTCCTCCAAAGAGTGCGAGCTCTTGTGTGGGAAGCAGAAAAGCCAGGCTGTGGCAAAAACAACTTCACACCCAAATCGGGCCACACAAACTCACTTTGCCTTTCAACTACTGAACAAAGAACCATTGATTTTTCCCATCAACTGCAGATCAGTTTATTATTTGTTTTCTACCCTAAATTTTTAAAAAGAAGCTAAAACAATACTAACGTCCACCTTCCGTTCTGGGTTACACCGGTGCACTCCCATTGATTTCAATGAGTATGCACTGGGACAGCTGAGACAAGAATTCGGTCCTTTGGGGACACTTTTGACCACATTTTCCGCCATCCCCAATCACCTCCTTTTTTCCCACATGCCGATGATGGAAGGCCGCAAAAGCTGCCATGCGCCTCTTTCTGAACATGAAGAATCCAGCTCAATTTGCTAGTAAAACCAGTTGCATGCTCAAAAAACGACAAGCAACAGCAAAGAAAATTGGGCTTCTGAGTTAAAACTCCCATTCTCTTCTTATCTTCACATCTATAGCACCGGCACCAAAGAGTCCAGATGATCACAGATGCCATGAGTTGCAACACTTGGGTGCAAGAATGAGAGAAAATGAGTGAATCCCAGAAAAGTGCGACTGAAAGTGAAAGCAGTAACTGAAACCTAATTACAGCCTTGTGAACCTTGTAACAGAACATCTAAGTTTCAAATCTAAAGGCTTGTCTCCACTTACCGGTGGATTGATGCTGCGATGATTGATCCACCTGGGGTCGATTTAGAGGGTCTAGAAGACCCGATAAATCAACCACTGATTGCTCGTCTGTCAACTCCGGTACTCCACCAAAACGAGAAGCATAAGGTAAGTCAACGGGAGAGTATCTCCTATCGATCCAGCAGGGTGTAGACACTGCAGTAAGTCGACATGAGCTACGTTGACTCCAGCTACGTTATTCATGAAGCTGGAGTTGCGTAACTTAGGTCGACTTAACCCCGTAGTGTAGACCTGCCCTAAGTTTGCACCAACAGCTGATTTAGGAGATCTGTTGTTTTATAGTCCAGTAAAAAGTACAGCACAAGTTATGTCTTCAGGTTTAGATGAGTAAGAGCATCCAGATTCTCTGAATCTTGTTCTGGTTCTCTCTTTTCACAGGTATAGTTTATTCTGTGTATTGTAACTATTTCTATCTGTGTAGGTCCTTATATCATGCCTATCACCATGATGAGTGGCTAGATCAGCAATCCGTGTCATGTGTGTCAGACAGTGGCACATATGAAAGTTTCTACTCTGCTCTCAGCCACCCCTCATGTGCTGGTGGAGTGCCAAGTGAAATATACGATCTCACTTGTCAGTGTCACTTGTCTCTGCCTGCAGGTGGAATAGAGCAGGAAAATTAAATTGAAATGATCTGGTTAGTTTCTCTCTGCTGCTCTGCTCCAAGGCGCAGAATGGGGTATTGGCAAGGAGAGGAAAAAAACTAGAGAGGAGGGTAAACGGAGAGGCTGGGAACAGGGAAAAAAACAAGGATTAGCAAATGAAGCAGAGGGAGGGGAGCAAAAGAACAGCAAAAAAAGGAGAGCAATACAGGAGACCCGTCATTGTTTGTGACATAATTAAAACTGTTATTGAAGAAAGCTTCCTTTGGCTGGCGTGACTTCAGTCATTATTTTGCATTTGTTGCATTGTGTCACTTGAACAAAAATAACTGCTCACCTCTGCATGTACAAAGAGAGACAGGAGCTGTTTCACTCGGCTTCTGCCTTTTGAGAAATGCTACGTGTTCCAGGTCGGTTTTAAATTCTACACGTGCGAAGTACGCAGTCTCTGGTTTCAGTTGACAAGCTGTGGACACTACAAACCCCAAGGCTTTGGTGGCCAATCAAAAATTCATTAGACAAATCGTGCACATGCACACACTTCAATTAAGCTTCACTACCCGACTATTGCACTACTTATTTTTCTGTTCTCATCAGGCTTTGTGGATACCTTTCATTGTTCAGTACAGTCGTAATAGTCTACTTACGCCGTTTCATCTAAACCTTTCCCTTTCCAACTTCTCCCTCTAGATACGTTTTTCTTGCACACCATTTATAAAACAAAACTGCACACCTTGTTTAATTTATGTCCAGTACTTTGTCTCCGCAGTTCTTGGAATGTGAATCCAGAGAAAGAATGTGCAAATACTCTTTGAAAGACATGTCAACCTGAAATCCCCAACAGGCTGGCCTTGGCCACTCCCAACACAGAGATCTTTGTCAACTCAGGAGAATCCAATTCTCAACCCAGAAGTTTTAACGAGCTGATCCTGATCACCCTCCGAGTAGGCTCCTCCCACTTCTTTTGCTTTAACTCTACTAATGCAACCTGGCAATAAATTAAGATGATGGTGTATTTGAAAAGGACAAATTGTACTGCTGGAGGTGTCATTGCCTTGATGGATAAGAAATTCAAAGTCTTTACCTCTTGTGATTGTTCTAAACCAGGGGTCGGGAACCTTTTTGGCTCAGAGAGCCATATAGTAGCCCCCCCCCTGCCCCGGCCGAGCCATATAGTAGCCCCCCCCGCCGCCGCGCTCTCCTTCCCCCCCCCCGCCACCGTCGCCGCGCTCTCCTTCCCCCCCCCGCCACCGCGCTCTCCTTCCCCCCCCGCCACCGCCGCCGCGCTCTCCTTCCCCCCCCCGCCACCGCCGCCGCGCTCTCCTTCCCCCCCCGCCACCGCCGCCGCGCTCTCCTTCCCCCCCCGCCGCCGCGCTCTCCTTCCCCCCCCGCCACCGCCGCCGCGCTCTCCTTCCCCCCCCGCCACCGCCGCCGCGCTCTCCTTCCCCCCCCCCGCCACCGCCGCCGCGCTCTCCTTCCCCCCCCCCGCCACCGCCGCGCTCTCCTTCCCCCCCCCGCCACCGCCGCCGCGCTCTCCTTCCCCCCCCTGCCACCGCGCTCTCCTTCCCCCCCCCCGCCGCCGTGCTCTCCTTCCCCCCCCCGCCACCGCCGCCGCGCTCTCCTTCCCCCCCCCGCCACCGCCGCCGCGCTCTCCTTCCCCCCCCCCGCCACCGCCGCCGCGCTCTCCTTCCCCCCCCGCCACCGCCGCCGCGCTCTCCTTCCCCCCCCGCCGCCGCGCTCTCCTTCCCCCCCCGCCGCCGCGCTCTCCTTCCCCCCCCGCCGCCGCCGCCGCGCTCTCCTTCCCCCCCGCCACCGCCGCCGCGCTCTCCTTCCCCCCCCGCCACCGCCGCGGCGCTCTCCTTCCCCCCCCGCCACCGCCGCCGCGCTCTCCTTCCCCCCCCGCCACCGCCGCCGCGCTCTCCTTCCCCCCCCGCCACCGCGCTCTCCTTCCCCCCCCACCACCGCCGCCGCGCTCTCCTTCCCCCCCCGCCACCGCCGCCGCGCTCTCCTTCCCCCCCCCGCCACCGCGCTCTCCTTCCCCCCCCGCCGCCGCGCTCTCCTTCCCCCCCCCCGCCGCCGCGCTCTCCTTCCCCCCCCCGCCACCGCCGCCGCGCTCTCCTTCCCCCCCCCGCCACCGCCGCCGCGCTCTCCTTCCCCCCCCCGCCACCGCCGCCGCGCTCTCCTTCCCCCCCCCGCCACCGCCGCCGCGCTCTCCTTCCCCCCCCGCCACCGCCGCCGCGCTCTCCTTCCCCCCCCGCCACCGCCGCCGCGCTCTCCTTCCCCCCCCCCGCCACCGCCGCCGCGCTCTCCTTCCCCCCCCGCCACCGCCGCCGCGCTCTCCTTCCCCCCCCGCCACCGCCGCCGCGCTATCCTTCCCCCCCCCGCCACCGCCGCCGCGCTCTCCTTCCCCCCCCCCGCCACCGCCGCCGCGCTCTCCTTCCCCCCCCGCCACCGCCGCCGCGCTCTCCTTCCCCCCCCCCGCCACCGCCGCCGCGCTCTCCTTCCCCCCCCGCCACCGCCGCCGCGCTCTCCTTCCCCCCCCGCCACCGCCGCCGCGCTCTCCTTCCCCCCCCCCGCCACCGCCGCCGCGCTCTCCTTCCCCCCCCCGCCACCGCCGCCGCGCTCTCCTTCCCCGCCCCCCGCCACCGCCGCCGCGCTCTCCTTCCCCCCCCGCCACCGCCGCCGCGCTCTCCTTCCCCCCCCCGCCGCCGCGCTCTCCTTCCCCCCCGCCACCGCCGCCGCGCTCTCCTTCCCCCCCCCGCCACCGCCGCCGCGCTCTCCTTCCCCCCCCCGCCACCGCGCTCTCCTTCCCCCCCCGCCACCGCCGCTGCGCTCTCCTTCCCCCCCCGCCACCGCCGCCGCGCTCTCCTTCCCCCCCCGCCACCGCCGCCGCGCTCTCCTTCCCCCCCCCGCCACCGCCGCCGCGCTCTCCTTCCCCCCCCGCCACCGCCGCCGCGCTCTCCTTCCCCCCCGCCACCGCCGCCGCGCTCTCCTTCCCCCCCCGCCACCGCGCTCTCCTTCCCCCCCCGCCACCGCCGCCGCGCTCTCCTTCCCCCCCCCCGCCACCGCCGCCGCGCTCTCCTTCCCCCCCCCGCCACCGCCGCCGCGCTCTCCTTCCCCCCCCGCCACCGCCGCCGCGCTCTCCTTCCCCCCCCGCCACCGCCGCCGCGCTCTCCTTCCCCCCCCCGCCACCGCCGCCGTGCTCTCCTTCCCCCCCCCGCCACCGCCGCCGCGCTCTCCTTCCCCCCCCCGCCACCGCCGCCGCGCTCTCCTTCCCCCCCCGCCACCGCCGCCGCGCTCTCCTTCCCCCCCCCCGCCACCGCCGCCGCGCTCTCCTTCCCCCCCCGCCACCGCCGCCGCGCTCTCCTTCCCCCCCCGCCACCGCCGCCGCGCTCTCCTTCCCCCCCCCGCCACCGCCGCCGTGCTCTCCTTCCCCCCCCCGCCACCGCCGCCGCGCTCTCCTTCCCCCCCCCGCCACCGCCGCCGCGCTCTCCTTCCCCCCCCGCCACCGCCGCCGCGCTCTCCTTCCCCCCCCCGCCACCGCCGCCGCGCTCTCCTTCCCCCCCCCGCCACCGCCGCCGCGCTCTCCTTCCCCCCCCGCCACCGCCGCCGCGCTCTCCTTCCCCCCCCCGCCACCGCCGCCGCGCTCTCCTTCCCCCCCCCGCCACCGCCGCCGCGCTCTCCTTCCCCCCCCGCCACCGCGCTCTCCTTCCCCTCCCGCCGCCGCGCTCTCCTTCCCCCCCCGCCACCGCCGCCGTGCTCTCCTTCCCCCCCCCCGCCACCGCCGCCGCGCTCTCCTTCCCCCCCCGCCACCGCCGCCGCGCTCTCCTTCCCCCCCCGCCACCGCCGCCGCGCTCTCCTTCCCCCCCCCGCCACCGCCGCCGCGCTCTCCTTCCCCCCCCCGCCACCGCCGCCGCGCTCTCCTTCCCCCCCCGCCACCGCGCTCTCCTTCCCCTCCCGCCGCCGCGCTCTCCTTCCCCCCCCGCCACCGCCGCCGCGCTCTCCTTCCCCCCCCGCCACCGCCGCCGCGCTCTCCTTCCCCCCCCGCCACCGCGCTCTCCTTCCCCCCCCCGCCACCGCGCTCTCCTTCCCCCCCCCGCCACCGCCGCCGCGCTCTCCTTCCCCCCCCCGCCACCGCCGCCGCGCTCTCCTTCCCCCCCCCGCCACCGCCGCCGCGCTCTCCTTCCCCCCCCGCCACCGCCGCCGCGCTCTCCTTCCCCCCCCGCCACCGCCGCCGCGCTCTCCTTCCCCCCCCCGCCACCGCGCTCTCCTTCCCCCCCCACCACCGCCGCCGCGCTCTCCTTCCCCCCCCCGCCACCGCCGCCGCGCTCTCCTTCCCCCCCCGCCACCGCCGCCGCGCTCTCCTTCCCCCCCCGCCACCGCCGCCGCGCTCTCCTTCCCCCCCCGCCACCGCCCCCGCGCTCTCCTTCCCCCCCCGCCACCGCCCCCGCGCTCTCCTTCCCCCCCCGCCACCGCCCCCGCGCTCTCCTTCCCCCCCGCCACCGCCGCCGCGCTCTCCTTCCCCCCCGCCACCGCCGCCGCGCTCTCCTTCCCCCCCGCCACCGCCGCCGCGCTCTCCTTCCCCCCCGCCACCGCCGCCGCGCTCTCCTTCCCCCCCCGCCACCGCCGCCGCGCTCTCCTTCCCCCCCGCCACCGCCGCCGCGCTCTCCTTCCCCCCCGCCACCGCCGCCGCGCTCTCCTTCCCCCCCGCCACCGCGCTCTCCTTCCCCCCCGCCACCGCGCTCTCCTTCCCCCCCACCACCGCCGCCGCGCTCTCCTTCCCCCCGCCGCCGCCACCGCCGCGCTCTCCTTCCCCCCGCCACCGCCGCCGCGCTCTCCTTCCCCCCCCCGCCGCCGCACTCTCCTTCCCCCCCCCCCCGCCACCTCCGCCGCGCTCTCCTCCCCCCCCCCCGCCGCCGCCGCCGCGCTCTCCTTCCCGACCCCCCAACTGACCCACCCAGCCCGGCCTGCCCCCAATGCCCGCCGGCAAACGGCTCCCAGCCCAGCCTCCCCCCAACGCCCGCCGGCAAACGGCTCCCAGCCCAGCCTCCCCCCAACGCCCGCCGGCAAACGGCTCCCAGCCCAGCCTCCCCCCAACGCCCGCCGGCAAACGGCTCCCAGCCCAGCCTCCCCCCAACGCCCGCCGGCAAACGGCTCCCAGCCCAGCCTCCCCCCAACGCCCCTTTGCTAATGGCTCCCCCCCGTGCTTACTTGTTCGCTGGGTCACGCTGCTGTGACCCAACTCCAGCGAGGGAAGGAGAGGAGCGACACGCCCCCCAGCCTCGCTTTCAGAGCCGCGCCACACCGCCCCGCCCCCCAGCCTCGCTTTCAGAGCCGCGCCACACCGCCTCCCCCGCCTTGCTTTCAGAGCCGCGCCACACCGCCTCCCCCGCCCCCCAGCCGTCACAGCAGCGCCGCGAGCCAGATGACAGGCTCAAAAGAGCCACATCTGGCTCGCGAGCCATGGGTTCCCGACCCCTGTTCTAAACCCAAGAAACTTCTTGAAAAAGTAGGAACATTGCTCCAGTGTTCTGGTCAAATTCCAGTTTGGGTTACTGCATTGACCCTTGTTAGATTTTCCATGTGATTTCAACTAGATACACTATCCTTCCTCACTTCCTGTTTCCAGATGGTTATTTAGCATGCTGTGCATTGTTAAACAGCTGTTGTAATCCCACCTAGAGACAGCTACATTGTAGTGGTGGGTAGGTGAGACGACTTCTATCTGTGTGTGCATGTGTGTACATGTGAATGTCAGTATAAATCTATGCATACACAAACAATAGAGTTTCAGTTATATCCTTACCTGACAGTAACTCAGAACAGGTGATTATTATCTAATATCGCATGGGTACGTTCTACCATAGGTCCAGTGAAATCAAAGGCAGGAAAGACCTACATCCTCAGCTGACCTTTGGATTTGTAGGGTCCCGTGCAAACTCAGTTGTGCATAGCCACATGGAGATTTCAAGTATTTCTGCTGGAAAGCAGCCCCTGAGCGCCTCTATCCTTTTGAGGGTCAGCAGTGGGATCTACAGTGTGTGAGAGCTGTGTGAAATGGGGCGTTAAGCCCTTTTGAATCAGATAAATGACAAAGTGGCCCTTTCTCCATCTATCTGCAGGCAGGCTCAGAGATGGTCTCTCTGGAACATGAGTTCAGAGCAGACGTCCTTAGCTGCGAACTAGAGAGGCCCACTCCCCACAACTGCTGAAATGGAATGTCATTTCACCTGGAATTTGAGAGAATAAGCCATGCTGGTAAAACATATGAAAGGAAGCACACCGTACCTGCTTGTTGAAATATCCTCAAAGGGGTAAAGGATCTCTCCATTGTTACAAATCTCGCAGATGAAGCCCTTTTGGCTGCAAAGGCTGCAGTTGTAGACATGAGAGGTGGCAAACTTGATTACCTTCCCCAAGAAAGGAGCCAATTTTCCTTCGATAACCTGGAAGAAGAAAACAATGACATTAGCAAACCCATCTGGGAGCAGGATTCCTTGAAACAGTCACAGGTTTGCCTCACTTTCATTAAGGCCTGGGCTACACGAGTGGGGGAGGGGGTTCGAACTAAGGTACACAATTTCAGCTATGCTATTCACATAGCTGAAGTCGAAGTACCTTAGTTTGACTTATCTGGCCGTCCCCACGGCAGCGGGTCGACCGTGGCAGCTTCCCCGCCGACACCGCTTACTCCTCTTGCGGAGTTGGAGTTCCAGAGTCGATGGGAGCGCGTTCGGGGATCGATTTACCCTGTCTAGGGGTGTTCAGGGATTGATTTATCACATCTAAAATCCTAATTTTCTCTTCACTCCCTTTTACCACAAAACACAGCTCTGCACCCAAATCTAATTTTTCCATTGATCAGATGGAGGTTTCTAATTTTAACAGAGGTGATTTTTGGGTACCTCTATAACCATTCCAATACTGTATTTATCCTTTTCTACGACGATATGAATTCTAAAATATATTATCCAAAGGAAACAGCAGTTTCCCCTTAAGTGACCAGCTCTCCAATCAAAAAGGCCCACATCAATCCACTATCAGACAATAGTGCCAGGCAATCCGAAGTGATTTGCACTCCCTCATTGGTGTGAAAAAACGGTGTAACTTAGATTAAGCTGCTAGCCACAACACTCCTCTACATTTCTGACTTAATGACAACGTCTCAATAAGGGTGCTTCAGGAAAAATACTTTTTCAGACAACATTTCATGAACTTTAAGATATTCTGCTAGTGTAAGGACTAAGGAGCAAAGCACAGGGCCCTTGTATGATACTTTCTCTCCCCTCTCGTCCCGTGGTTTGAATGGCAGCCAGCTAAATTACTGGTAGAAACATGTCGCGGGATTTGATGCTGACCTACAGTTAATAGGAACATCATAACTGTTCTTTAAAGGAGTATGCTAATGATGCCCCCCAGCTCCCAAATAGATGAAGGATCATATTTAAACTTGCCAGGATTGGCTCACATGGACTTTCAACCCATTTGCCCATTGGTTTTAAATTTCACTGGAATTTCACTGGAAATTTCAGGTTGGTACAAGCCAACGTGGCCAAGGTGAAGCTCAAAGCAAAGCTGGTGAATACAAATTCCAGTAGCATTCTTCTCCTCCGTCCTGCAGTATTATTTCTAAAGGCCCATTCTATCCCATCACCCTTCCCATCGCCATCGCTGGGAGAACACGAGCAGGAAAGGAAATTAATGGATGCCACTGAATGGAAGTGTCCCCTCCTTGCCAAAGCCCCACACTGTTGAGAACATCTGCGAGAACAGGAAGCGGCGATGTTATTGCTAGCGTTACAGATAGGACATCTGCTCATGTTCGAGGGGAAAATGACGCTCCTATTGCATCCTGGCATAGGAAGAGCCCTTATACGGGAACATAAACAATTCAGAAAGGTCATTGCACGTAACAGAACATGAACGCGTGGTTCATGGCACTGACACTGCTAACCTTATAGGCAGATCCCAACCTGAGGAGTGACAAGTTAATGCTGCAGTGTTAGAAAGAAAGTAAGAACTTTGGCTTTCAAACTCAAGAGTAACTGAGAGTCAAAAGTCCAAATCAGCTGGGGTGGGGTGGAGGATGGAAGCTTAGGAGCATCCAAGAAGCGCGAGAAACAGCAGGAGTGTTGCTTAAACGTTTTGGATAGAGTTTCCAAGATTTCGGGGGGCCTCAGCTATTTTTTGGTTCCCAACCCAAGTCATCTTAGCGGGACAGATAATAAACCAGACAATATCATAAAGTGCGGGTACGCCCACATTTTGAATACTGTGTGCAAGTCTGGTCACCCATCTCAAAAAAGATACATTAGAATTGGAAAAGGTGCAGAGAGGGGTAACAAAAATGATGAGGGGTAAGGAACAGCTTTCTTAAGAGGAGAGGTTCAAAAGAGTGGAACTGTTCAGCTTAGGAAAGACAAGACTGAAGGGGGATCTGACAGAGATCTATAAATCATGACTGGTGTGAGAAAGTGAATAAGGAAATGTTATTTACTCCTTCACATAAAACATGAACTAAGGGTCACCTGATGAAATTAATACCCTGCAGGTTTAGAGCAAACAATGCACAGTCAGCCGGTGGAACTTTTTGCTATGGGATGTTGTGAAGGCCAAAAGAATAAAAGGGGTTTAAAAAGAATTAGATAAATTCGTGGAGGATAGGTCCACCAATGGCTATTAGCCAAGATGGCCAGGAACACAATCCCACGCTCCAGGTGTCCCTAAACCTCCAACTGGCAGAAGCTGGGACTGGACAACAGGGGATGGATCCCTTGATCAATTGCCCTGTTCTGTTCATTCCCTCTGAAGTACCTAGTACCTACCGGTCACAGTCAGAGACAGGCTACTGGGCTAGGTGGACCACTGGTCTGACTCAGTATGGCTGTTTTTGGGTCAACATTCCATCCACTATCTGGATAACTGGACTCTTTTAGCCCTTCCTAATTCACATTTGTGGTGGGACAAAAAAGTTCTGATCAAAATGTCAACCCTCCAGTCATTTCATCTTTCACCTTATGTTCACTTCATGCAGACAGTCCATCTAGATTTTACTCAATACCCCTATCACTCTCGGGAATTCTTATACAGCTGGCCTTGTGACTTAAGACTTCAATTTTATATTCTATTTTTTTTATTTTATTTAGTAAGCACTGACAACAGACTCAGGTCTGCACAAGACACAAAATACAGTTTTCTGCTCCAAAGAGCTTACAATCTACACGAGATAGACTCAGACTAGACAGGACACCCAGAGAAGTGCAAAATTTGGGTTTTACTGATGCATGGCAGATGACTATGATTAATGTAATCTGCCATTCCAATATAACCCAGTGTCCTCTACTGAATTCATGGCCCCAGTGTGCTAGAAGCTGTGCAAACATACAGTAAAAATCAGTAACTTCCCTAAAGAGCTTCCCGTCTTAATAGACAAGATGGGCAATGGGAGGGGGAAAGGAAGTATTTCCATTGTACAGATGGAGTACTGAGGCAGTGTCAGTACGTGACTTGACTGACATCACTCAGGATGACTATGGCAGAGCTAGGGATTAAACTCAGACGTACAGTGTACATCACCTATTTTCAAAAAATGTATTTATATGTAGCTAACCATACTACAGCGCACGGAATAAACCTTAATGGCAAACCAGTTCTGTCCATGAAGACTTGCCCTGTCTCTGGGAAAGCCTACATGACCAGAACAGTGAGGAAAGTTGATGTATATTTTCCATGAAATATTTTTTGTCATGTGAGTGTATTGGCTTGATTGATAATTTTCGTGTGTACCCATGCTACGGCAATGAAGATGCAATCTTCAAAAGCAGCGTGCCCATCCATCTATATTATGAATGATAGCTCCTTTTACGGCATTCGAGGATGAGGACAAAATGCAACATCAAACAGACGTTATCGCTGTTTTTAGTGTCTGCAAATTCAGGGTCATTTCACTTCATCACAGACTTCACAGACCATTGCCGATCAGTGGATAGGACCTTTCCTTGCAATTTGTTAATTTTAACATTGGTATCTCATGAGAATGAAATACTGATCTCCACCTGGCCCTGTGATCTGGGGATTTTTAATTACGGGTCCCAGAAAACAGTTTCACCGTAATGCCCCTGTAATGGGCATTTTCTGGCTGAGGGGAAGGGAGCATGGGACCTGTAACCAAGTACCCTCTAGAGAGAGACTAAGCCCGAGATGTCGGTTTTTAGACATTTCAGCACTAGGAAAATAGTCCCAGGATGAAAGTCCTGAAAATATATGCTGAAATCAGATCCCGAGCCTTATGAAACCATGTAGATGGGAAAAGGAAGAGGTGTGTTAAATGAACCTAGTCCGACAGGGATATACATGCTTTGTTTCCCCTCAGTCCCCTAGAGAAAGGAGGGGTGATCAAGCCTGAGGGGTTAAAAGCAGAAAGAAAGGGGAGCCAAAGAGTCCTTCCCAGTCTCTTTCACATCTGGGGAACCTGCCTCTTTTCCCCAAGACAGAAGACCATGGTCCCTCGGTTATACGTTTGAGTCACGTTCATCTTCTGCTGCAGCGAAGCAGCAACATGCCAGTAGATGTTGTAGGGTTAAGAAATGAGGTAGTGAAGGATTTCTTTCACTGCATCCTAGTGGAGGGTGCGTCCTCTCAGAAAACCTGGGGACTGCAGCTGGAAAGGCCATGGCCCATTTTCTGGGCAGGTAGAGGAGCATCTGAAACACAATCCAGCCACCACTGAGAAACACTGGTGTGTTTCAAGACGAACTAAGGAGACTGTGGCCAATAGTTTCAAATCAGGTGTTCATAATTAGCCCCCCCTGAATCAGGAGCCTAAGGCCTGCAGCTCCCATTGAGGTTTACTGCCCAAACAAGCAGTTAGATGTCTAGGTTTCAAACCTGAGGGGCCCTAATGCGCTGGCCTGTGTTACTGTGGTGAAAACAGGGGTGTCCCATTGGCAATCATCACGGGTTAGAAGCCTGAACACTTTACTGAGGTGCCCAGGACAGGAACCAGTGTCCACCATTCACTCGCTAGGCCTCTGTGCGGCCCAGCTCGCCTGTCAACCTAACAGGTCTTCGTTTTGTGATGTGACAGTCTACCGGGGCCACGCTCGTTACTGACAAGCCCACAAGTTTGGTTTTCATTGGGCGGGGATCAGCCCAGAGTTGGCATTGTAGGCTGGTTGCCATAGTGCCTGAGAAGGGTTTGACTGCGGTTCTTAACCGGAGCCAGAGCTCACTGTGGAAGAGATACCCTGCCCAAGGGCGCATGGGAGGGGCACCACTCACGACATCTGTACAACAGGTAAAACCAGTGCCCCCCCCGACGCAGCCATCCAAGTCCATCGAGAGCAGAACCCTGGCCTTGGTCCTCCCCGGGCCTAGAAACAACTCTCCAGGGGCCATCCAGATGGCCAGCAATGCCAGCCCTCTGGAGTCTCTGCCCTCCAGACTGTGCCTGGGCTCTGGGCAGGGGCACTGGTGAGGAAGGGCTCTTCCTCCTCGGGCCCCCCCTAGGGTAGGAAGTGGCATCAATTTGCTGTGAAGCTTTCCTGCAGACCGATCAAAAATGACAACTCTATTAAAGAAAAAAGGAGAACGAGCAAGATCCTCACATCGGTTTCTGAAGACCACAGCTCGAGCGCAGCTGTTGATTACTCATGTGTTGCACGGTGTCACACTCAAGTGCCACAGCCAATGATGGTCTGTGGCATTGGAAAAAGGTGCCCATAATCCACCTAGTTCAGCTCTCCCCTTCCCCTCTCCCTTGGCCAACCCACAGCATTTACACCCACTGCAAGGAAAAGCACAATAATTAGGAGAAAAAGGCAGCGCGAGGGAGGCCACTTCTTCCCAAACCCATCATTAATCCAGCTAACGCATCAACCAAACCCTTTAAAATAGCAAATGTTGCCGTATTGGAAGGGGTTCAGACACCACGGTGACGAGTGTGGTATAAGAACCTGACCAGAACTGAAACTAAAGGACTCTTCCCATCTCATTGAATACTTACCATGGGCTCATCTATTCCATTACAGTAATGTGGCCATGGCTGGTAATTTGGGGTTTCTATGTTGGGGGGGGGGGAGGAGCCTCTTGATTTTAGATGAGATAGAAAATCTTGCTAAGCTGTATTAATAAAACTTAAAGTAACGTGCCACTCTCTGAAGCAGGAGAACTTGGAGATCGGAAATCATCACACTCCTCAGAATAATTATGATTTCTTTTACGGTAGCATCCAACTGAGATCGGTGCCCCACTGGGTTAGGCGCTGTATGTAATATAAGAGTCTCAACACATAATGGAAAAAGCTTTAAAATCGCCCCTATAATTTTAACCAACACAGCTATTGCTGGGGTTAACTTTTATTTCACCTGGAGTCACAGATTCCGGGTGAAGGGAAAGTCGGCAGCGTGTTAAAAAATATGGCGGAGGTATGTTTTAAAGTGATTTCCTTACTGCGTTTTACACTGTGAGGGTTAGGATTTATTTACAGGGAAGGGGGGGGGGGCAGTCATGAAATGTCAGTTGCTGGCACACGATCTGATCAACAAAATTCATGCTGCATCTTGTACCAAACAAATGGCAGGTTTCCCAGCCCAGAAAGGGCAAAGGAATTGTCCTACATGACCCTTAAAACAGACAAGCCACCCCCAGCAAAGTCAAGAAATGATGAAAACCTGTAACTCAAGCACTTCTCTCTTCTCTGCATTCTCTCTCTCTCTGTTGTGTTGTTCATTCAGGTAGGTAGTAGCCTGGATGTAATTTGCAAGGAGCGACCAAGGTTTGTAAAACCGGGAGGATACTGAAGATGAAAGGGAGCAAGGGCTATTGTTCAATCTGAAATCCCTTTGGACATCAGATTAATGGGAACATGAATGGTAACGTGAACTTGTTCAAAGCTTCACTGCTTGTTAGTAAGACTGCGGCCCTTGATGGCTGCCCGACTCTTCCGTAGCAGGAATTAGTCCGGTTTTCATTTCCTTATCTTGTCCTTTTAGACTAATATATATATTAAAGATTGTCCTGCCCAGCTTCCCTGGATATCTTTCAGCAACAGGCTTTTAGTCTGCTGGAATTCAAACTCTTATTCTAAACAGAGAAATATGCCGTAAGACCCCCTTGCTGACACTGAGGAGGAGTTACTCACATCCCAGGCCCACTGAAGTCAATAGGGCTACTTGTGTGAGTAAGTGCTTACCCATGTAAGTGAAGGTTGCACAATCCAATCCCACTACAAAAGTGAGAGCACAATGTTGCAATCATTTTTCTAATATTAAAAATTAACTAGGGGACTGGATGGCTCAGCTGAACAGTAGCAGAGCATTTCACCTCTAGATCCCTGGTTCATGCCTAGCCCAAGTGGCCAGTATGAGCAGTAGGTGACTATTTGATGATCTGTTGGTAGACTCTGTTCAGTTCCTCATGAACAGACATTCCAATCAGAATAGACAACACAACTGGCATCCTTGCATTGAGGATGCTCAGACAGCCCAAGGATCAACTGGGCAAGATGGAGACTGAATTACCCTCCAGCTCAGATTGTTTTATTCAACAGATGTGTATGGGGAGTGTGAATCTCTGGAAACTGGAAGTGGACAAAAAGAAATGGTTGGCCAAACTCCCTGCAAATTGCAACCATCAAGCTCCATGAAGAGGGCTGACAAAACTTGCAAAGCGTAACAGTTTGTGACTCAATACCCTTCCATCCACACATCTTCATGCTCACGTCCAGAATCACAGAGATGCCTGCTTCTTGCATCAAGGCCACTCTGGTTACCTTTATAAAAACTGTCAGATGTCTGAAAAACCTTAGAGCGTTCATACATTTCCCCGGTTGGTGTGTGTGTGTGAGTGAGTGGGTGGGTGGGTGGGAGGAAGTTTGCTAACAATGCCAGCTAAGGAAGTATTTCAGGAACAGGAGTTGTAACCTCCACTGAAGTCCAGGCATGATTTATACTTGTGGAGTTTATCACCTGTACAGCAATCCTTGTGTACCTTTGGCTAACTTTGTGAAGTGCACCAGATGTTTGCATAGGACAGAGGACAGCAATATCTTTGGTGACTGCATAAAGATTGTCAAGATTTTTGGTAAATTATATAAAGTGTGCAGGAGACCACCAGAGAATTCATAGATCCCTATTTCCAAGACAAGTGACTCCAAACAATAAGCACCCGAACATCTGAAAAAGTCACACTGTATTCGATTGCATTAAGGGCTCTTGAATTAAACTAGTTTGAACTTGGTGGGCCATTATTTCTGAGTTACCATAGGATAAAATTTAAACTAGAAAACTTAAAAAAAAAATGATTTTTTTTGAAAAGGGACTTGAGACATTTGCAAATGAGGATGCGAGGACAAAAGCAGCACTTCAGTGGAAATCGTCTTGCAACCTGAACTAAGGACAGAATTCTCTTTATGTCGCTGCATGCTCGACATAGGCAATACATGTCTGCTGAGGTGTGACACAAAAGGACAATAACCATGATACATCCCATAATGTAATCTCTCAGAACATACTGGCCCAGATTTTTACGAGGTATTTAGGTGTTGTGCTTGGCGTTGCAACGCCTCTCTGATTTAGGAGCCTAAATAACATTTTTAAAGGGATTTAGGCACTTGCCGTTTAGGTTCCTAAATCAATGAGGCATTGCAACAGTGAACACAGCAGCACCAAAGTACCTTTAAAAATCTGGGCCATTGTCACTATTCCATGGTGGAAGAATGATCAGACAGTAAACACTGGTAAGAAAACCAAGAATATCCCAAATTTTCTGAACTTGTATTACTAGATGTTTAGCTTCCTGAGCCACTAAAAACATACGAGTGAGGCCACATTGGACACTCTCGCAGAAATGTGACTGCAAAACTGCTGAGCAGTGCAGGGTTAAGTATTTCAGTTAAAGAGGTGAGAACACCATAAACCTCAGATACTGTATAACTGCCACCGCAAGACAGTAAATTTGCCAAATGCCTCTCTGACCCCACCCTGGTAAATCAGCTTGTTAATCATTATCGTCACAGACGTGATAAAGTTGTTTTATAAGCCAACACTGAGGCAGTAACATTAACTACTTATGTAGGGGCTGGCGTATTTCCCTGAAGATAACATTTATTAGAAGGCGCTCACTTTAGAAACACGGGTTTGCCTAGTAAACCTCGTCTAGAGCATGGGACAATCTGTTCCACTTCTCCCTCCACTGGATTTACATGGAGACAAAAGTGAGGCACAGAGGGGGCGGGGCAAGTGGTTCCCAAACTTTAGCAACCCAAGAAGCCCCATTTTGATTTAAAATTGTTCGTAGACCCCGCTTCGCTTAACCCCAGGCTCCGCCTCCATTCCACGCCTTCCCCCAAGGCCCCATCCCTGCCCAACCTATTCCCGCCCTGCTCACTCTATCCCCCCTCCCTCTGTAGCTCGTTCTCCCCCCCCCCCCACTCCCTTTCACCAGGCTGGAGCAGGAGGTTGGGGGTCAGAAGGGGGTGCGGGCTCTGGGAGGAAGTTTGGGTGCAGGAGAGGGTGTGGGGTCTGGGAGGGAGTTTGAGTGCGGGCTCTGGCTGGGGTGGGAGGGTTGGGGTAAGGGAGAGGGTGAGAGGTGTGGACTCTGGCTCCCGAAAGTGACCGGCACATCCCTCTGGCAGTGGCTCCTAGGCTGGAGGGCCAAGGGTCTCCGCGTGCTGCCCCTGCCTGCAGGCACTGCCCCGGCAGCTCCGGTTAGTCACAGTTCCCGGCCAATGGAAGCTGTGGAGTCGGCGCTCAGGGTAGGGGCAGCGTGTGGAGACCCCTGCCCTCCCCCAAGGACTACAGTGATGTGCCAGCCACTTCTGAGAGCAGTGCAGAGCCAGGGCAGGCAGGGAGCCTGCCATAGTCCCATGTGCCACCGAAGTTTTAGCACCTAAAATCTCCCGGTTTGACTTCAGTAGCCTCCGGGCAATAGAAGGAGATGGTCAGCGGGGCCCACGGACCCCCCTCGAGTGCCCTCAGGGA
The DNA here is from genome assembly GCA_032164245.1 of Sternotherus odoratus. Classification (NCBI taxonomy): domain Eukaryota; kingdom Metazoa; phylum Chordata; order Testudines; family Kinosternidae; genus Sternotherus; species Sternotherus odoratus. Next base: position 12,461,902 of record JAVMKO010000011.1, on the reverse strand, counting down.
CCCCCAGAGGTCTGTGGACCCCAGTTTGAGAAATGCTGTCCTAGAACATCTAGAATTACAGATTCAACCCTTCACAGCATTGTCCCAGCCCTTCATCCTTTGGAAATAAAGTTTATGATTATTTATCAAGGCCAAGAACACCCTCGGTGCTGTACAACGCACTGACAGGACATCTCTTGCTCTGAGGGGCTTATTCAGTGTCAGAGGCAGCCACAAAAAGGACAAGAAGCACTGGGAAACCAGAAGTGGTGTCAAACCTTTCAACCTCATTCCTCATCCTTAGTTATACAATGTCATGGTGGAGAAGCCCTTGAAATACTGTGGATTAGTGTCTGTCTCATGACAGAAGTAAACCTTAAGGAGGAAACTCGGAATGCCCAATGATCTAACAGGACTTCTATACCCTGACCATCCTCTAAATCAAAGTCTGGCTACTCCTCTGGAGGTTTCCCTCACTCCCCTAGAATTGACACCATCTCCTAATTGAGCCTTAGCCTATTAGCTCTTATCTGTCGACCTATAACAATTCTACCGGTGAGGAAGCGGTGGAGAAGTTCATAGCCCTGCATTCTTTCCTCACCTCCCCGGTAGCCAAGACACAAGCGTTAAAAGAAAAGCCCAGATATGGCAATGTGCTTCAGAAAGCATTTTCAGCCTTTTCTCTTTGTGCTTCATCGGTTGCAGGGGATCTGCACTGTATTCCTTGAAAAATGTGAGGGAAGGGTGGACTGATGGCCTTAACTACAAATAGTGGTTCTTTATGCAGTTCTTAGGAGTGGGAATGGGGGTATTGAAACACAGTGTAAAACTCTGGTTGAAGTTAGCGGCAAACCTCCCACTGACTTCAGTGTGGCCAGGATTTCACTCAAAGGCCTTCAAGCTGTGGACTCAGGAACTGGTGTGTCGTAATAGAGTTAGCGAATGATAACACAAGTTATTGCCAGATATCGGAGGGAGGGGAAAATACATACCCTGGCCAGGAAGTTACTGACTGCTCCCAGTGAGGGAGCCGATAAGAAGTGTGAGGCGAGAGGAGGTGAGGATTTTCCTAGGTTGCCAATGATGGATTTCCTGGAGGTTTTTTCAGTTTGCTAGATCCTGACTCTTACAACGTTCTGGTTACAATTTCAATACACAATTCATCTTTAGTCTAGATCAGCAGCGTCCAATACGTTGGGCACATGTGGCTAACAGGCTTTTGAACTGTGGCTAATGCATGTGGCTTTTTTATAATATGGCTTAATTCAAAACCACACGTGTGGCTGGGATCGAATTTCTATTGGACACCGCTGGTCTAGATGAAAAGGGAGGAAGGAGGATCTTGTGGCTGAGGCAGTGGGCTGGGATTCAGGAAAGGCAGGTTTAATTCCCAGCTCTGCCACTGACTCCTTGTGTCACCCTTGTCAAGTCATGCACTCTTTCTATTCATTAATTCCCAATCATCTGTTTTATGCCGTGTCACTTTCCCCACCCTTCACCCACCTCGCATATTTAAATTGTAAGCTAGTTAGGGCATGGTTTGTCTTTTCATACTTGTGTTGTACAGTGCCTCGCGCAGGGAGTCATGAAGATGGTTGACACTAGGCGCTATTAGGATACAAATAAATAAAACCAAGGAGGTGTTCCTTTTGCATGTGTTTGAGAGCCGTGTTTCTCCACTGCAACAGGCTGTATTTGTACTAAACACAAGCAAGCAGCTGCCTCCAGCAGACTTGGAGAAATGAAACATTCCCATTACACAGGAAGCAAAATCATAAGTTTTAGCTTCATAACACAGCCACCGCCATTGACAGAGCTTCAACACTAACTGGGAACAATCGTCCGTGTCCTACCAGTGCTATGTGCAGGATGGGGACCGGACACCATGAATCTTAATATCCATTGCTCCCCTCCCCCTCACAAGTCCCCCTGTTTAACCTGCCTTGCACAGGAATGAACTTGCGCTGCATTAGCTAATAATAAACCCATCGCTGAGAACACCCCCGAGGAAATTTAGCAATACGCACTAGCAAGAATGAACGAGAAAACCGAGTCAATTCAATTAACCATCAAGTGCTAACTTGCTTTGAGATGCCTTGCAACAGGTCAGATGCAATTGCTTCCTTATATGCGACAAAACTCTCCCTTGCTGCGCTTGGAAACCCTTCCTGAACATACAGCTGTGCATGCCCCTCCAGGGACATGAGACATAGTCACCTCTTACAAACAGGCCACTGTGTTAACATAAAATTCCACCTAAGGAAATCAGTCTGTACCTTCTGAGATGGGGGGAGAGAGAACAGGAAAAAACCCTATAAGGGCAACAGATAATGAAGATCATCTGTTTCTCTGTACCACGCAAACATATAATTTATGGGAAGAGTGGGGAAAAAGAAAGGCCCTCAGGAAGCAGGGCCAAGCAATGCGGTGAGAAAGCTCAAGCTGACACAAGGGAGAAGGAGCCAAAATGCTTCAGAGAAAACGTGGCTTGAAACTGCTGGTGCTAGATCCACACTGAGCTCCACAATGGGACTCCTGCGCCAAAGCTCCCCCCATCACATCCGTGGCCTTTCATTCCCCCGGCCTCTTTCTTCTTGCCCCCAAGGTTTCAAGTAGGGTTGTCAACGTTCTAATCACGCATAATCGGACATCTTTACCCAGCCCCTGCCCCACCCCTTCTCTGAGCCCCCCCCCTCCTCCAGCCCCCCTCTGTTGCTTGCTGTCCCCCACCCTCACTCACTCATTTTCACTGGGCTGCAGCTGGAGGGGGTGAGGGCTCCGGCTGGGGGTGTGGACAGAAATAAGGGGTTCAGGTTGTGGGAGGGGGTTCCGGGCTGGGGCAGGGGGTTGGGGTACGGAGAGTGCAGGCTCTGGGAGGGAGTTTGGGTGTGGAATGGGCTCAGGGCTGGGGATTGGGGAGCAGGAGGGGGTGAGGGCTCCGGCAAGGAGTTTGGGTGCGGGAGGGGGTTGGGGGAGGGGGTTGGAGTGCAGGAGAGGGTGCGGGCTCTGGGCAGCGCTTACCTCAGGGGCTTCCCAGAAGTGGCAATATCCCTCGGCTCCTAGGCATAGGGGTGGCCAGGCAGCTTTGCGAGGTGCACACTGCCTCTACCTGCGGGCACCCCCCACAGCTCCCATTGGCTCTGGTTCCCAGCCAATTGGAACTGTGGAGCCGGCACATGGGGTGAGGACAGCACGCAGAACCCCTCTAGCCGCCCCTGCACTTTGGAGCTAGAGAGACGTGTTGCTGCTTTTGGGAGCCGCACAGAGCCAGGTAGGGAGCCTGTCAGCCCTGCATCAAACGGAGCCACCTGGATCCCTTTTGGACTGGATGTTCCGGTCGAAAACCAGACACCTGGCAACCCCAGTTTCAAGGCTCACTGCATGTAATTTCTGTCACATCCGGATGTTCTCCTATCTTGTAGTGGGGATGATTAATAGGTGATTTTAAGAAGCAGATACTGAAACTAAGGTCAAAGGCTGTGTTAATCAAACAAGACTTGAAGTGTACTGGGAATTTGCATGTTAGCGAACAGAGAACAATTTCCTTAACTTGAAAATGTGTACACACGCACACACACAAATATATACATAGGATGCACCTGATTATTATTTTTTGAAGAGCTAGGATGCAATTAGATGCTCAGCTGTACACTTCATTTGCACATATAATTACTATGACCCTGTTTCATTATCTCATGGAAAGGGACCCTGAAGTGATATCTGCATTTTAGTTTTTCGAAAGGGCTTGGTTGGACAGGCAATGTGTTGTCTGAGGGATGGGAACGCAGTCAGAGCCCAATCCTTCAAGCTGTTCCTCCGAGTTTGCTGTATCGGGCCCTTGGTTCTGCATGGCAAATAATGGCAAAAACCACAACATAGCAAAAGGTAGGGCCGCCCCTGTGGGGCAGTCGAGCTTCCTGGAATGGAGGGGTAGGATGGGCCAGTGGTCAGGGGACTAGCCTGGGACTTGGGACACTGCAGTGAATTCCCTGCTCTGCTACAGACTTCCTCTGTGACCTTGGGCAAGTTATCTGGCCTCTTTGTGCTTCAGATGCCCATCTGTAAAATGGGAATAATAGCACTGCCCTACCTCAGAGGGGTGTTGTAAGGATAAATACAGTAAAGGCGGTAGGGAGCTCAGATGCCTGGTAATGGAGGTAGATGGAATGAAAGAAGTTATTTTGCAGAACAGTTTCTCTATACCCAGGTTCACAACTGGCAGACCGTGATGCAGGGCTTCTCAAATGTCTTCCCAGAATGGACCATGCTTTTAGTACAGAGATTCCCATGGGTCACCTCTCCCTGCCATATGCAATTGCGAAACATCCTGGTGGCACCCACAGCAGTGCTTACATTGACCGATGGCACAAGGGGTAGTAAAGGCAGCTTTCATATGGTCATGCCGGTGCAAAGGGGGAACCAGTGCCATGTGTCCCCCCAGACAGCACAGCCTGGAGCCTCTGAAGCAAAGCACTGAAACCAACAATCCAGGGCAATTGCTTCTCCCCCCCTCCAAAAAAGAGGTTTTGGTTCAAACCCAAGCCAGGGTGGGAGCCACCTGAAGCTGTTAGCTACCTGATGGCTGTTCAGCGGTTAGAGTAGAATGAGTGTGGACTAAGTCTGGTTCCCAGTCAGCCAACGTTCACATAACAGTAAATACCACTGTTGTTAGTATTCACGGGCTCCCCTTTTTTACGGTCTCAATAAGGAGAACAAGGACTTCCCCATAGCTCCGTCTATTGCCTTTCAAAACAGTGCAGGGAACAATGTGGGGAAGTTTGGATTGCCACTAGCCGGCCTGTACCTGAAAATAATTCTGTCTCCAGAGCAGGGCCGGCGACAGGGGGGTACAACGGGTACAGCTGCACCGGGCCCCGGACTTAAGGGACCCCCCCTTAAATCTGGGGCCCGGTATGCAGCTGTACCCCCTTGTCGCCGGGACTTTGAGCAAGGCGCGGCTCCAGGCAGCCGCTGCCGCGCTCATCAGCCCCCTCCCCCGGCACCCAGCAGCCTCCCCCCGGCCCCCTTTGCTTCTCCCGGCCGGGCCACGTGGCCAGAGCTCATGCGGGGGTTGGGCCCCGTGGGCGGCGGGAGAGCTCGGGCGGCGGGAGACCGGCCGGAGGGGGGGAGACCGGCGGGAGACAGGGCCCCTGCACGATCTGCATACGGGGCCCCAAAATTCCTGTCGCCGGCCCTGCTCCAGAGCTATCAACCCAGCCCTTTGCACAAGCAAATACAGCCCCCCTTCCCTGTTTTTTGTCCGTTTTAAAGAAAGGTTCATTACAGAATTATTTTCAGGTACATTTCAGGTACAGGATGGCCTGGGAGACTGACTACAGGTCTAATTTGTAATGCACTGAATGTAGTTTCGAAGCCCTGTTGCAAATTTGGGTTTCAAGCAGAACAAAAAAGCCCTTTTGTTATTGTAAATATATATATAGCCAAGATCTTGACCTATCTAATTAAACTCAGATCCACTCATTTTCCAGGCCACCATTTACCACAATGCCTCCTCCACTATCCAAAATTCTCTCTCTAACCATAAGGTGCCTTCTGCTGCCGACTCAGTGTACCAGTCCTGCTGCCGCTCTGAATTACAGCAACTCCCTTCTTCCCAAATATTGAGGTAAAGGGAGAAAGCTGGACAATCTTTTCATTACCACTACATGTAACATGAGCTGCCAGCAATTTGGGAAATTAATACTCCCCTAAAATATCAGCTGCTTGGGAGAGTTTTCTGCCTGGCGTTTCGTGCTGGCCCAGCTGAAGGAAGTCTCCGAGCTGGCAATCTTTGAGGTCTAAAGTTTCCAACCACACTGAAGTGGAGTGACTGTGGCAAGGAAAGGAACCCTAGGCACAGGAAAATATCTCAGAGGCTTAATCACTAGTGAGAGCAGGGTGACTGTTTCGGAGGGTGATCTGATGGCAGATCATTTAATTTTTATGGTCATGCATGCCTCTGTGTCAGTGTGCAGTATATACACATAAAGAGGTACAGCACACGACAATGTGGTGCGTTTAAAGGGTTTTTGGGACAACTGCATTGCTCACAAGTGGCAACGCCAGAGGAGGTTTTGACAGCACCCCCCGCACCGTTGACTCTGTGGAAGCCACAGACATGTAAAGAAAAACTATTTTATGAAAGTTACGGGAGTTCTTGCTTTGTTTTTGTGTGTGTTTGTTTTTGAAGCCCTGTTTTTTGTATTCCTCCACTAAAGTTACCTCTAGTCTAGTGATTCCCACAGCTGCCGGCTGTGCCCTGGCCTCCTCGCAGCCGGGCGGCCAGCTGTGCCCTGGCCCCCCCGCCCTGCTGCGGGCGGGCTGCCGGCTGCACCCCGGCCCCAGTCCCTGCCGCGAGTTGAGGCGGCAGGAGCTCGCGACCCCCTGGGGAGCGCTCGGCGACCCCCCGGGGGGTCACAACTCCCAGTTTGAGAAACCCTGGCCTAGGGCGCAAAATATCCTTGCACTGGCCCTGCCAGAGCCTCTGGACTTCCAAGAGTTAAGCATATCAAAGCAAGCAACTCTATCACACTGAGGAGATTTCAACTTCAAGACTCCTTATAAGACATGGAAAGAAGACAGGAGAGAAAAGCTGGCCTTCCCGGCAAAAGATTTGAGATTGCTGGAAAAGTGAACTGGCCCTGAAAGCATTTGTATTGTTCCTCAGAAATGCTTCGGGCTCTGCCAACACAAGACACTGGAGCGTAGCTCAGATGAGATGCAGGCTTCAGTGAAGCATTTCTTTCACATTTTTAGCTATTAGGCAATATTACATTTATAATACATTTCAACAAAAGCATAGGAATTGCGGTATCGGATCCGAACAATTGTCCACCTCGTCCGGTATCCTGTCTCGAACAGCAGACAGCAGGGCTTTGGAGCGGTGCTCCGGCTCTGCTCCAGGCAAAAACCTGCAGCTCCACTGCTCCGCATTCCAGCTCCGGGCTCCGCTCCAAAGCCCTGGCAACCAGGACTAGATGTTTCAGAGGAAGGTGAAAGAAATCCACATAAAGGATATTCTACCCATAGGGGAAACTTCTTCTGAATACTAGTCAATTAGTGGTTTGTTTACTGTATACAGCTTTCTTTAATTGAACCGGATATCTTGTTTTCTTTCTGGGCCACCCCGGTGTATTGAGCAGATGTTTTCACTGAGCTGTTTATAATGACACTTTTGGTCTTTTCCTTGTATGGTTACAGTTAATTGAGAACCCAGCAACATGTCCAAGGAGTGAGAACTGCATTAACCGGTCACAAGAACTACATCTGCTAAAATCATAAGATTTTAGGTCAATATTTGCCACTTACTACCGGAACGTCCCCTTGTCTAAGTCTTTAATTGGCTGGAATAGCCCTGGATAAAGTAGCTAACAGAGATTTAGTGATGTTTTAATAGAGGCCTCATTCCTGACTCACACCAGATTACGCTCAGGGGCTTATGAAGAGTGACGGCTGGAGCGTAACACAACCATCGCCAATGGGGCAGAATAGGTGAGCTGTCACACTTTGTTTTTCTGCTTGTTAAATCTGAATGCTCTTAATGAGTTATCTTGCCTGTGAATGCCTGTGCGAACAATGAAGAAGAGATGAGGCTTGGGGAGAGGCTCCGAATACATGCTGCCCAAGCTCCTGTAGCTGGGCTAAGCTAACTGGAAGCTTGGGTGTAGTCAACTGGGACACTGTTTTGTGCTGAGAACCTGATTTTTAAAAAAAATAATAATCTTTCTGTGAATAAAGAACATCACCAGTTTTCTCTTCGGCCAGGCTGCTCACATCTGCATTAGCTGGGTCTGTGAATCAGCAAAGTGCTAGCATAGCACTATCCCATTAGGGGTTTGGCAGCTTTCCAAAACTAATGACATATTACATGGCTGTTTTCCTTCTTAGGCAAAGCCCCTCCCCGCACCCCCTCCTTATGGATCACAGCAATAAACCCCCCCCCCCCCCGCCCGCCCCAGTCCATTAGCTAATTACTAGTAGCAGGAGCCTGGGCTGTAAATTTGTAAGGCCACATGTGTCAAAAAAGACAAAAATGGCTGAGAACTTACAAGCTGGTCAGTAACAGAGAGCAAATCCCAGGGAGGATGAAACCTGGTGAGAGTTTCAACAAAAAGAGCTCTCAGGGAGGCATTTCACACTGCCTCAACAGACAGTCTGGGCTTCAAAGTGGCGTTTGGGGTTACTGTGTACGCTGAGTTGATCTGTGTTTGGGAGGCTGTACTGGGACACGGGGGTTTATCTTTGCAGGTGGTGAATGAGGCGCCTGTGATGTGAGGAGGAACTGTGTGTGTGCAGGGTTATCATGTGGCGTTGTGTTCATTTGGGGCTGCAGGGGTGTGCTGGGAGATCTGTGTTGATTTGTGTGGGTGGCGGATGGACACACAGACTGGCAGTCGGGCCAAGTAATTCACACTCTCTGTGCAGTCCCCCTCATACAATCGATGGAACTGTTCCATACAAATCAACTGTACAGTAAGGGAGGGGATATCTGATATCACAATGCTCCAGGATTTTTAGCACAGCATAGACACACAACTTACTGCAGCTGTACACCGCATGGGGGTACACTGGTTAAGTCACATTGGCCGAGAACTTAAAAATGGACGGTACAGACCACACATCCCAGAGGTGAATGAACCTGGTGAGCTCTCAGCCATGCTGCAGCTGCTCCCTTCGCTTCAGATGGAGACACAGACGGAACGGCCATCCTGGAATCGTACTATGAGTTACTTACTTGGAATGGGTTACCTAGGGAGGTGGTAGAATCACCTTCCTTAGAGGTTTTTAAGGCCCGGCTTGACAAAGCCCTGGCTGGGATGATTTAGTTGGGGATTGGTCCTGCTTTGAGCAGGGGGTTGGACTAGATGACCTCCAGAGGTCCCTTCCAACCCTGAGATTCTATGATTCTATCTAGATTCCTGTTTGTCATCTGTACTCTGGTAGCACCAAGGAGCGCAAGTCAGCCACCGGGATGCTCCACTGCACCAGGCGTGAGTCTTAAATTCGATTCCCCCCCCCCCCCTCAGATATTACATTTATAAAAACACAACTGCCCGGCGGAGGGAGGTTTCTTGTTTTCTGGGCATTTTAAAGAGCCCTTTGCAGGGCAAATCCATCAGACTACGGCTTGGAGTCACTAGGGGAGAGGACACCATTTCTGCAGATTACCGCTCCCTGCTTTTCTAATTCACTCACCACGCCTTATCTTTCTATTAATCTTCAAGAAACCTTTTGGTTAATTCCCCCAACACACACATTCTACAGGACAGCAAGGCAGAGTGTTAAAGCAGCCCCAGGATATTAGGAAATGAGCAGGGGAGGAATCAAAAAGGGGGGAAATATTTGGGAATTTAAACACACACACAGCCAACAGCCAGCAGGCAGGTGAAAGCAACAATGGCAAAGTACGATATGAGGGCTAGACAGTGTCTTTGAGGGTGCTAATGCTCCTCCATTAGCTCCATTTTCTCTCTCTCTCTCTCCTTCCCATCAAGGTTTCACTTTGACAGAAACAGGCAACCTGATTTCAAGCGTAGGGACTCTGAAATGAGGGAAAGACTCTCCAGGCCAATAACCAGGATACAGCTAGATTAAAAGCGAAATCCAATTTAACCCACCCCAGCAGAAGCCGTAATTGAATTACACTGCCTCTAACGATGATAAATTTGGGGAGCTGGGGGGTAGGAGGATTGCAAACACAAATAAACACAAAGACATTTGTTGGAAAGAACTGCTAAATAAATGGATGCATTGTGACTCCTGCCCATCCCCACTCCCACAGGGACTTTGCTAAGCTGCTGATTGCTTCTAAATCTCTCCTGCCAATGTTAGGAACTGATTAAGCAGCTTACTAGGCACTGGGGGCTAATAGACTGGCCCACCAGGGAGACTGCCACTTCTGATATAAGCAGCTTGTTATTTCATGGTTTGATTATGAAAGAAGAGAGAGCAGCAAATCCCCAAAAGCCACAAAAGCAGTTTTATTCCTCAGAAGACAGGCTTTTTTGAAAATGTGGAATTATTCCCATCCCACAACCTACTTGTTGCCTCAACTTTGGGTCTCTGCGTATTGGCTGCCACACAAAACTTGGATTCTCCCAACTCCCCTCCATTCTTATTGCCAAGCTAATTCTTGTCATTCCATCTGTCCCATGCTGAAGTACGGGTGCTGCTGAGAAGGCTAGCCATTTAGCTTGTTCAGCATAGGCTGAAGCAAAGAAGTGCATTATTGGGACACATCTGGTTGATTATCGATGGGTGCAGTAACCCAAGATGGCCTGATCTTAAGTCACGTGTCTGGTTAATTTCATTATTGTTATTAAGTTGTTGTATCTCAGAAGGTAGCACGTGTTTTGTAACACACCCAGGAGCCCAGGCACTGACCAGCTCTCCATTGTGCTCAGTACTATACAAACACAGAACAGAGATAATTCCAGCCTCAAAACTAGGTAAACATGACGAGCCACACTAAAGGGTTAAACTCCCCGAGGGGTTGCTCCTACCTTTTAAAGCAATTTCCCCTTTCCTTCTAATCTAGGGCAAAGTGAATACAATGGAGTGGAATCCAAAGCCCAGTGTAAAGATGGTGACCATGTTGAAATGTGAAAATGAGAATTGGACTCATATGAAAACCCCCAATTCAAAACATCTCTAGCGCCTTAAGCGGTACTCAAAATCCACTCCTGAATCCAGATTTTGAAAGCGGCTCCTGGGTAGAATTTTCAAAAATGCCTAGTCTATTATTTGTAGATAGCATTTGTACTGGTATAACTATATCAGTTAGGGGTGTGATTTTGTGCTACTGTGGTCATACCAGCGCAACACCTAGTGTGGATGCAGTGACCCTGTATAAAGATGTGCTAGACAGGGTAAAAAATTCATAAGGGATAAGCCATAAGGGAGTGTCCTCCTGTCTCAGGATGCAAATAATCCACTAGGTGGGGGTAAGGAAAAAGTGCTCTCTTAGAAGGTGTTTGGTGGCATGTGCTAACAAGGCCTTAACTACACTACGGGAGTTAGAGCACATAGCTATTGTATCTTAGCTATGGCTGCACAGCCCCATAGTGTAGCTGCAGTCTTTGGCAATAGAAGGGATTTTTCCTTCGCTATAGGAACTCCACCTTCCCAAGCAATGGGAGCTAGGTGGATGGAAGCATTCTTCGGCCAACCGAGCTGCGACTACAGCTGGGGTTAGGTTGCTCAGAAGTGTGAGCAACATGTCAACCTACATTTTAAGTGTAGACCAAGTCTAACCCATCCAAAGCTCTAGTGGAGACAGGAGGGAGCTGTACTTTAAGCAGGTGTGAGTTAGAATCATAGAAGAATCATAGAAGAATCATAGAATCATAGACGATTAGAGTTGGAAGAGACCTCAGGAGGTCATCTAGACCAACCCCGTGCTCAAGGAAGGACCAACACCAACTAAATCAGGGGTAGGCAACCTATGGCACGTTCATAGGTGGCACTGATTTTCAGTGGCACTCACACTGCCCAGATCATGGCCATTGCTCCGGGGAGTTCTGCGTTTTAATTTAATTTTAAATGAAGCTTCTTAAATATTTTAAAAGCCTTATTTAGTTTACATACAACAATTGTTTAGTTGTATTTTATAGACTTCTAGAAAGAGACCTTCTAAAAATGTTAAAATGCATTACTGGCACGTGGAACCTTAAATGAGAGTGAATAAATGAAGACTCGGCACACCGCTTCTGAAAGGTTGCCGACCCCTGAACTAAATCATCCCAGCCAGGGCTTTGTCAAGCCACGCCTTAAAAACCAATAAGGATAGAGATTCCACCACCTGCCTAGGTAACCCATTCCAGTGCTTCACCACCCTCCTAGTGAGATAGTGTTTCCTAATATCCAACCTAGACCTCCCCCACTGCAACTTGTGACCATTACTCCTTGTTCTATCATCTGCTACCACTGAGAACAGTCTAGATCCATCCTCTTTGGAACCCCCCCCCCTTTTCAGGTAGTTGAAGGCTGCTATCAAATCCCCACCCCATTCTTCTCTTCTGCAGACTAAACAGGCCCAGTTCCCTCAGCCTCTTCTAGTAAGTCATGTGCCCTCGCCCCAATCATTTTCATCGCCCTCCGCTGGACTCTCTCCAATTTGTTCATATCCCTTCTGTAATGGGGCCCCCAAAATTGGACACAATACTCCAGATGTGACCTCACCACTGTTGAATAGAGGGGAATAATCACTTCCCTCGATCTGCTGGCAATGCTCCTAATACAGCCCAATATGCCGCTAGTCTTTTTGGTAACAAGGGCACACTGCTGACTCATATCCAGCTTCTCATCCACTGTAATTCGCAGGTCCATTTCTGCAGAACTGCTGCTTAATAGCCCATCGGCCCCCAGCCTGTAGCAGGGATTCTTCCATCCTAAGTGCAGAATTCTGCACTTGTCCTTGTTGAAGCTCATCAGATTTCTTTTGGTCCAATCCAAGTTGGTGCTCAGGCTCCCCCTTCAGCTTCAATTAACACTACTCAGCAATGAGTATAGACAGAGACCCTTGAGGGATAACCAGGACAAGCTAACCACGCTTTGTCTGGAGCTACCCAGGGAGTTTAACACCACACTCATTCATAGTTTTGCTAACGTGTTAACACACCTCAATTTTCCAGGCAGGCCAGGCCAACATGGCCTCTGCGCCATAACTACTCCACGTAGGTTTCCCCTCTGTCTCTCCAATGATGCATAGATGCGTCCTTTCGGTTACACATCCACACGCGCCATCAGGACTAACTCAGGCCATGTCTATGCTTGAACTGCTACAGCGACACAGGCAGCTGCGTTTTTGTAGCGCTTCAGTGAGGACACTCACTACAGCCACGGGAAGAGCTTCCTGTGGCTGTCCTTAATCCACCGGTAATTGATTGATGGCAGAACTCCTAGCGGGGCCTACGCCGAGGGTAGCTATGTCTCTCAGGAGTGTGGATTTTTCACACCCCGGAGAGATGTAGCTGTGCTGATGTAAGGTTCCAGTGTAGACCAGCCCTTAATTTGTGTGGGCCAAACCCTGTTGTCTTGACTCAGGAATAGGAGTTTTTCCTTGTATAAGGATTGCAGAGATTTTTTCTTGGTTCCAGGATGCACACATCTGGCATAAACCTTTGTTTCCGGGCTGAACCATCTCTGTATGCCAAACAACAAACCTCCGAGAGATTGGGATGTGTAGCTACCACAATTCATAGATAGAGAAAGTGTGCCATTCTTGTCATCCACACAGGATGGGAAATTACTGGGCAAACAGAAGAAACGTACAATCAGCGGAAAAAACTTACCTGTTGTAGGTCTGCAAGGGAATACAGGTGGATCTGCTGAAGGAGGTACTCTCTGGGGAAGATTCTGAAAAGAGAGAAATAGATATAAGTGGACATAAGGCTTCTGAGAGACAGACTCTTCTCTGGAAAGTTCCCGAACCAGGAAGATCTCCAAATTCTTCAGCCATCACTGGGAAATTGTACATTCTCCTCCAAGGACTCTACCCAGTAGTGATGTTCGATACAGTGGTAGTTAGGGGTTGGAGTTGTGTTATCCTCCCATGCATCAGTTGCTTTCACAGTATTCTTTTATTTGCCATTCTCCCCTCCCAGCGAGGGAATTAATACAGTGGGAGTGCCTGTAGTTTTTCTACAGCTACCAGGGAAGCATGTGCAATGATAGTTACAGAAGTAGAAACCTCATACTATGGGCAGAAAAAGCCTTTCAAACAATGAGTTGACCAATAAAAGAGAAATCCTTCAGCGTTCCTGAAGCTTGGTAATAAAGCTCTGGTCAGCATTAAAAAGTTGTGCTGGTATAAGTATGTTGGTTTGGGGTGTGATTTTTTTTTAAACCAGTAAAAGCCCCAGTGTGGACATAGTTATACTGGTATAAAGGTGATTTATGCTGGTTATCATAATTATTCTTCTCTTACAGGAGTAGCGAACAGCAGCATAACCAATATAATTGCATCCAACCTAGCAGGAGTTGTACTACTGAAATTATACTGGGTAGAGCGGTAAAACTTTCTAATGTAGACACATATTTTCAAATCAGACCACACTTCAAATGTCCCATGCTAAAAATGATCATCCATTCACCTGTGTCTTTAGGTTTACTTTTGGTTTCCCCATTTGCAATTTAGTGATATTATAGCCGTCATGGGGCTTCTCTACACAACGAGCTACTGCCTGGCAAGCCAGGATGTGAATCTGCCATGCACGCACCAGCTTGCAGTACAGTAACTGCAAGCAGCAGTGGAAGTCCTGGTGTGTGTCGGGTGAAACTGGGATCCAAACTCATTCTTCGTCAATGGACAGGGGTGTGAAGATATGGAGTTCTGGTTCAAGTCCATTTCTACTTTACAACAGATTTTCATGGGTTTCATACAGTGTTTCCTCTCTGGTGTTCGGGAAGATTGATATCATCTGAGTAGGATCAAGGAGTTGCAAACAGTGGCCATTGTGATCAGTGGATAAAGATCAAGATCGTTTGACAGGGAAATAACCGTTCATGCTCCCGCTCCACATGGGAGGTCCAGGAGCACTAGAGAGCTCCAGTGATTTAGTGGGAGCATGAAGGCAAAGCAACCTGCTAGAAAAAGTCATTCAAAAATGTTAAGAATACTGTGAACTAGTCAAGAACGCCATTTAGGAAAGACAAATGTTCTTTACAAGAAACACAATGTCAGGTAAGACTCGGGACCTTTCTGTCACAGACCCGTGTCATGAAGTTAAATCTTGTGAGGCTGAGCAGACAATAAACTGACTAATTAGCGACTGAATTAATTATTGTAAGAAACAGACACGACTTTGCAAAGTTCTGCGGATATTTGCAGGAGTAGTGAAAGTTGTGCTTCTCACATGGAAATGGTGAGAAGCTGGGAGAGAACTGAAATGCATCTAATTAAAAATACAAACCAAGATAGACTGCAAAGGGAAACAAATGGCACATCAGATTGGTTTCAGATCAGATCAGCACAAAGGCAATCATAACAAAATGCAAAGGTGTCCTGCACAAGGAATATACCGAGGCAATCTTGCAATGAACGCAATTATTTTGCAAAAGTGTGTTGCTTTCAGCACAAATTTCAAAGCAAATACAAAACCAAAAATACATCCACGGACCTGAAGCAGGAGAGCAAAGCTCTAATGATGATGAAGAAGAAAGAATTATTGGCGGGGTCCATTAATAAACATACAAAGCAAGATTCTACAGCAGATTGGGGATGGAATGAAATGAACCAAAACACCAATTAGAAACCCAAATAAAACACACGAGAAAAGTATTCAGGGGCTGATAAGAACTTTAACAAATAACATAAAATCCATTCAAAATTATACTAGAAACCACTGAAGAGATTTTAGAAAAAGGGACAAATCTAGATCTGGACAAAACAGCAGTTGGTTGACGGTATTTTGTAGCAACTGCAATTTCTGGACAAATCAAGCCAAAAGACTGGAAATCAGAACATCGGTGAATCCAAAAAATAATAAAAGCTCCTCATTTAATTTTGCTCTCTCAGTTATTTTAGGCTGAGATTTTCCAAGCTGTTTAGGAGACGCTTGGATTAAAATCAGTGGAAATTGGGGTATCCATATTTAGAGTCTCAATGTTTTAGATAAGTTGTAAAACCAAGGTTTTGACCATTTGTGGCTATTAAAGATTCCACGGCATTGTTCTCAAACAGGGATATGTCCCAGCTATATTTCAGCGGAAGGAATTGCATCTTATCTACCTAATTCCTATCTGCAGTTTCATATAGATAGGGCATTCTTCACTTCCTGTCCTAAACTGTTGCCCAGATGGGTGTGTTCAGTTTACCAGAGATAAATACATTTCAGTTGTGGTTTAAGTAATCCATGAATGTCCTTCAGCTACAGGTTAAGGGACAGCCACAAAAATGTTTTCCAAAAACTAAATCCAAAGATAACATGGCACTTTGGACGTGTCCATAGTAGATGTTAAAACCTATCACTAAAAAGTCAGGTCTCAGACGTCAGCATTTTGAACCAGTTGACAACATTTCAGTCTCACTAGAATTTATTTTATTAACACACCTGACCCTATTTTTCTGATCCCGCAGGCAGGCAGTCAACACAGTAATAACATTGGCAGGAACTGTATTGTGTGTTGAAGTCTTTACAGCACTGCTTCTGCTAAGAAAAAATAATTAGCTAGTGAAATGTTGTAATTTTCAGGTTATTGAAAGTCAAGTCTGAATCCCCATTAGACAGTAATTGTCAAGGACTGATATCAATGAGTATTCATAAGATCCCTGAAGTACGGGCAACATTTTATTTCCTATAAACACTCACATGTGATAACTGACAATAAAAACCAAAATGAGGACTGACTCCACTTACTGGTATGTCATTATTCAAGGTGACCTCGGCCAATCGAGGCCAAGGTGACAGACAGTCCTTTCCTGTTCTCATCCGCCTTTTTTGGATCATGGATTAGTTTGCAACTTACACTTCAGAATTAATGTGTTTACCATTATGTGCCAGTGCTGGAGAGAATGTGAAATACCACCCCTTCCTCCCAATTCCATCTTGAGAGAAAGAAGCTAGCAATGCCTTCCAGCTCTTAGGTCAGTCTCAAACGCCCGCCCCCCCCCACTCCCCCCAGTATAATGCCATGAGCATACCAATAGGTGTTCAAGTGAGAGGAGCACTTATTTCCACTACCATAGAAACTGGGCCACGACAAAGCAAAGCTGGTCTGGTTTCATATGTGTTCCATCTCTCTATTGCTGATAAAAATGTCTTCTTCTTGAACTGGGATGGAGATGAACAGCTGAGCAGCTAAAGCCTGCATCTGCAGCAGCACCGCAGACCCGATTAGGAAATGGTAGAACCTGAGCCTTCGAGGGGCCGAGAATGTCCGGTGTGGAGCGTGGGACACCCTCAATTCCCACCGACGCCGAGAAGGGCTGAGGGCATTCCCACCTGGGACGTTGCAGCCTATGAAAGGGTTTAAAAGTGGGCGGCACAGTCCGAGCACTGGGCAGCTTTAACCAAACGTGCCGTGACTGTGTTGGAGCTGAACTGGGGGTGGTTTCAAACACACGTTGCAACACACGATAGCACAAGGTAGATCACTGATCCAACACGGGCTGCACTACGTCTATTTGGCAAGTTGTTTAAATTTTGATTGTGAAACAATTTTCCAAAATGTTTTAGCTTAGTAAACGGTCTTGTATGACGTGTCATTCGCTCCTGGCTCTGGTGCCAGGGGACTCCACAATTAAAACAAGGCAAAAACCACACCATCCTTATTAAAATGCAAGCACTGACAACAAATTGATGAGGCTTTTATACAAATAGAAGGGTGGGGGAAGAGTGAATGGGGAAGGATAAAATCTAGGGTCAACACAGATCATATTTATAAACTAACATTTTTGAAACAAAAGAAGCAATTTTAAGAACTCCACCATCAACTTGAAAAATGACACTTCTCCCTCAAAACTGAGCACCTTCTATAGAGACAACACATTTCAGCTGAGAGGGCTATACCTGAAAAAAATTATTCAAAAGGATCTACATTAGCTATTACTCAGGATGGGCAGGAATGATGTCTCTAGTCTCTGTTTGGCAGAAGCTGGGAATGAGTGATAGGGGATGGATCACTTGATAATGACCTGTCTGTTCATTCCTTCTGGGGCACCTGGCACTGGTCACTGTCGGAAGACAGGATACTGGGCTACCTTTGGTTTGACCGAGTAGGGCCGTTCTTATGTTATGTGCACTTTAAACCAAACGATAAATTAATTCCATTTTTAGTGTTAGCAGCTAGCCTTTGTATTGCACATTGTTGGAAAGTTGTGGCTTCTCCTCTTGTGGAATTGTGATATAGTAAAGTATGGACTGCCCTTGTAATGGAAAAGCTTTCACACCAAGTACACATGCACAAGAAAAGTACCAAAAAGAGGACAGATATTTCCAAATTTGGTCACCCTTTTTAGAGTACTCAGAAGAGAAGGGCTCCACAGCTGGCGAACTGGAATCTTTAGCTAGGTTCTTGGAATATTTACCTGATCCTGAACAAGTAATAAGTTATGTACAACATAGCACGTTAACTTTTTATTGCAACTTTGCCTTAATAAAAAGCTAGTGAAAGAGGTTTGCTTTGTGTATGTAATACTGCTTTGGGGATAGTCTGTTCCATTGCTACTGTGTAGAGTCACTTACGTCTCACGCCCGCAAAGACTGAAGCATGGGCGTGGATCTTTGCAAATTCGGGGCTCTTGTTTTCCCCCTGCATGTAAAGACTCTTTATACACATCAAAAATGGGAGTGGTAAAAAAGCTTATAAAATTACGGTGAAAGGAATATCAAAATATTCAAGTCATCCCACTTTAAAGGGTGCGCTACAGGAACTAAAAAAAGTAGTCAATCAAAAAAAATTCAAATCGACCGTGTCCTTTTCAGTCAAAATGGGGGGACCAGAACAGAGATGGGCAAATTCCAGTCAGCACCTCCTGGAGCTCACTGCAGCAAAGACCTGATCTCCTGCTGCCTCAGGATCTGACACTGGGATACTGGAAAGACAAGTGGTATCTGAGTGCAGCAGCACACTAAAAACGTGTCCTATGCTTTTAGATCACAGCCCAGTCTCATCAAACTGGACCAGAGGACTTCTGTGTTGTAACCGGGTTGTTCGTCATGGTTAAGTTTGCGGCGTACAACGCAAGTTCAATGCTAACAAGTCTTTTAGATTGGCCACTTCCCGGGAACAATGAAATCAGAAGTCCTATTGGTTTAAAAGTCTCCATAGTGTCTTACCTTCACATGCTCGAAACAAAAGCAGTCAGTGCAAGGAAAGCGAACCTTAGGAGACAGTTAGCTCTAACTGAAGGGAAGACTAGCATTTTTCTAAGTTTCCCAATTGGTGATTTTTTTTTTTTTACAATGCTATATAATCTGCAGAGCAACCAGTCATGCAAGACATTTCAACCCTGCCCTTGGTGTGATCTTATCAGGTTAGTATCTGCACAAACAAAAGGTTATCTTGTAATGTCCTTCTGGAAATAGAAACACTGATAAGTTTTTGCTCTTTGCATTTAGGCAAAGTTGCTGTGTTTGTACCCAGGACGCTTTGTTAGCAGTAAGTAATAGCTCTGCATTTAAAATCTGTTTATCATCAGCTCCAGTCATTTTTCTCCCCTGGGTTAAATACCCTGGCAGCTCTGCTAAAGCTGCAGCAAATTAATCTGCCCCAACCTGACACTCTAACTGAAGTACAAATGTGATAAGCAGAGCAAACTCTTCTTTTCACACTGCAATCAAAAGAAATCAAGTTAGGTGGCAGATGGGCACAATCAAGCTCTTTCGTACCAAAGAAACCCGCTAAGGAGGCAGAAAAGGACAGGTTGGCATGACTGTTTCATGTGCCAGCCAGCAGTGTCTTGTTTGACCAGGTTTAGAATGTTTTGACCTTATGGGGCTTGAACCATTTCCAGATCTCTGTGAGGAGGAGGGGGAGAGGAAGCAGGGAGGAGGATTAAGAGGAAAAAGTATGATTCCTAAATCCTATTTTTCCTAATAGATTCATGAAAACCCTTAAAATGTGAGAATAATAGTGGGCAGGGGAAAAGTTTTAACATGATGCACGGTAGATCTTATTCTAGTCTCAGTCATACGGTGTCAAATTTTTCAGTAGTCTAAGTGTACGTCTTCACTACCTGCCAGATAATGATCCATCTATCGGGGATCAGTTTATTGTGTCTAGTGTAGATGCGATAAATCGACCCCTGAGCACTCTCCCCATCGACCCCAGAACTCCAACTCTGCCAGAGGCATAAGCGGAGTCGACCGGGGAGCGGCAGCGGTTGACTCACCACTTTGTGGACGCCAAGGTAAGTCAACCTAAGATACATCTACTTCAGCTATGCTATTTGCGGAGCTGAAGTTGCGTATCTTAGGTCAACTCGGTTCCTCACAAAGACGTGCACAAGGGTACAGGGAACTCACCAGATGGCCAAATCAAAAATTAGATGGACCACATTATCATCAGTGAAAGGCATAGAGAGAGTCACTGTTGGACATTGGCATCTATAGACGTGCTGAGTGTGGCAGTGATCATGAACTACTAATGGGAAAGATGAAGATTAACTCAAAGATGGGTGCAGCTGGAGCCAATTTTAATCAGTTAACAGCTCTGCAAGGTGATGCTTGGAGGATGTTTCAGGTCATTATTTTGTGATGATGAATAGGGCGCTGTATCTGTCATGGAGATCCCAGGAAGTCATGGATTCCATGACTTACCACGACCTCCAGGACTTCCACAGCGGCCAGTGTAGCTGACCCCAAAACCTGCTCAGGCAATACCCGGGGACTGCTAGAGCGGCCCTGCAGCCAGCTGCACCTATCCAGGCAGCTGGCCCCAGGGACTGCCTGAGCAGCGGCTGATGCGTCTGGCCCCGGGGACTACACGAGCAGCCGCTGACCCCGAGGTCCCAGGGGTGTCCACGGCAGTGGTCCCAGGGCACCCAGAGCTGCGGCAGGATGGCGGCCCCGGGCGCGGCCGGAGCAGCCGCTGCTCAGCAGTTCCCCACAGCTGGTGCCACTGGCCCCAGGCTCCCACTTCCAAAGCATCGCCCGGCTCCTCCCCAGCAATGCCCTTCCTCTAAGATTTGGTCAGGAGTATTTATGGTATAAGTTATGGACAGGTCACGGGCTGTGAATTTTTTTTTATTGCCTGTGACCTGTCCATGACTTACACTAAAAATATCTATGACTAAATCGTAGCCTTAATGATGAATAAACCTCACTACTGAACAGATGAGAAATATTCAAGGAATACAAACCACAGCAGAGGGAGTTACTGGAAGGCGTAAGCAAAGAAGGAAGAAGTGGGCAAGCAATGAAACAAGTACCATAGGAGGAAAAAGTGTCAACAACCCAAAACTGCTGGGAAAGCGGAAGTAATAAAAAAGTGTTACGCGAAAAGACGGAAGTTATAAAATGGAATGATTTAAAGACAAATGAAGTTAGCAGGAAAATAAGATGTGAAATCAAGGCACAGGATTAGCTACAGTTGAAAAGGTTAAGACGGTGAGGACACTGCCACAAACAGATGACAGGAGGCCAAAGAAAATAATGGAAACACAACGAAGTCCAGCCTGACCTAGAGGCTGGCCACTGACTAGATGGCGGGACATCGTACCCAGGGCTATGGCCAGATTGGGCTTAATGGTGGAACAAGCCCTGGACAGGAACGAATGGTGACTCTGTTTTCCTCGTGCCTGCAAAGATGCTTTGGGAGGAAAAGACGACACGCAGGTGATACCTGTTTCGAAATGAGTAGACAGGCTACCCATCAACACACAGGCAAGACTGGACAAATGAAAATCATATTCTTGGTGTTTACTGGAAATCCTGCTTGAGGACATAATGGTTGTTACGTCCGTGCAGAAGTTCCCAAATTCTTCTCTTCAAGGTAAGTAAATATCATGAGAACGCAATGAAATTTAAGAACTTCTATAAATCAGAAGAAGGAATTATTGATTATTAGCACAGAATGCAGAGAAATAATTTAGGACAGACAGTTTCTCCTTGGAATTCAATAGCTCCACCTTTTATCTGCTTAGATCTCCCAGCCACCTTAAAATGAAACGACAAGCAATGAGGTACTCTCTGTTCTTTCAGGTGCAATTTGGAGTACTTGGAGTTTGCCGCAAGCAGACTCTGAAGTGATCAAATTAGGGTGAATGTGGGCAGAGCTAGTATTTCAAGTAGTTCTCCCAGCTAATGAAAATACAATTTGGAATCTAAGTGGGATATTTCTAAAGCAATCTATCTTAAACAGAAGAAACAAGGCTAAATCATTTTAGGCGCCTAATATTAATAAGCTATTTGACAGAGGCTGACAAATTGCATTAGACATTATGTCTGGACTCATGCTATGTGAACGAAAGGATTCTGTTACCCTCTGAAATATTTGTGCAAGTTTCTTAGCAACAACTTGAAATGCTTAATGCAAATATTTCAAAAACACTCTAGTTCTGAGGCAAAAGAAATATTTATTGCTAAGGCCTCATTGTAGGAAATGACAGAAGTTTCTTTCAATTTCAGTGGGTTTGGGTTTTTGTTCTGTGAAGAGCTGACGGTATTAGCTAGTGGTACATACGTGTGGCACTGGAAATGTGCTCTTAACCTGTTTGCAACAGGAAGCTTTAATTCTGTCTCTCTGTAATGTGCTCTAAGTAAAGCAACCAGTGCCAGGTTAAACTAATATAAAACTCTGTCCTGCAATTAATCGAAAACTGTAATACTGTGGAGGGGACAAGTAATTAGATGCAGAATTCTGCTTAGTCTTCCACCTCCATGCAGAAGAAGCATGTGTTTACAGATGGAAATCACAGAGGTAAATGATAAGGGGTAGGAAGACCTGTTACAGAGCCAGAGATGGTTAAAACAAACAAAAATAAATCTGTGATAATTCCTTCACCAAGAAGACTTCCCTTAAGCCAGAATAGTAGGAAGAGAGACCATAATGGTTAAAATTACAAGCCCTTCTTATATCTACGAGAGACAAGGAGCCTCCTCCACACTTAAAGGAGAAATACACAAAAACAAGGATGCTTCCTTCAATTTATATGTTCACGTTAAATGGACAAGAACTCCTCCTTCTCCCCTAGGCACCAATGTACTGTTTCCATTTTGTATGTTGTGTTCTCTGGTAATACTGCAAGCAGAAGACTGCTCTGAGAGTTATCCAACTGCAGCTTGCCTCAGCTCTACACAAGCACTAGATTGAAGTCCTACGTTTGTTTCTCCCCCAGGAACTGACAGCGCGCCTGCGTCTCAAACAACCCCAAATAGGCAAACCTGTCCCGTTAAAAACAGAGAAGGCAAATTAGATTTCGTTGTATGGAGGCGGCAGCCACAGCCAGGGCCGGCGACAGAAATTTGGGGGCCCCCTACTCTGATCGTTTGGGGCCCCCGCCAACCCAGCTGGCACTTCCCCCCCCAGCTGACAGCGGCTGGAGGGGAGGAAGCCCAGCTGGGCCCCCCCCAGCCCAGCCGGCTCTCCCCCCCCAGCTGACAGTGGCTGGCGGCAGTGCGGGGTCCTGCGGCACGAGCTGCCCTTGCTGCTCTCCCCCCCCCCCCCTCCACACTTTCTTCCCCGGACTGCGCCACTGCCGCCGGCCGGGCTCACTATTCCTGCCGGGGACGCGCGCTCGTCCGCTCCGGAGGAGAGCCACCGCCTCCCCGCCCCTTCCCCGCTCTCCAGGCCCGGCGACAAGGGGGGATGACTACGGGTACTGCTGTGTACCGGGGCCCCCCTAAAGTCCGGGGCCTGGTACAGCTGTACCCGTAGTACCCCCCTGTCGCCGGCCCTGGCCACAGCTAAGTAGTTATAGCAATACCCCTTATGAAATAGATACAATGAGTCAGAACCTTAGCTGGTATGACTCAATGGAGCTGGTGATTTACACCAGTTGAGGACCTGGACTAATGGGTCTAGCCAAACTTGTTTTCCTTTATTGTTTTATCTTCCCTTCTGCCTTTAAAGACTGCTTCGAAATACCACCCAAACAGCCACCATTGTTATCGGAGCCCATCAAGTGAACTAGAATTCTTAAGGACAATAAGCACTGCCAGTTCCCTGCACCTTGAGCCACTAGGTTCCGAGATCTTTAGCTACTCTTCGTTTTTTCAGTCACTCGCCTTAGAATTCACAGTCCGGCTCAGCCTGGAGCTTTCTGTGAAACGCCAAGTTTTACAAAGTTCCCAAAGTACCTGTGTACACCAGGCATTATAAATAATGTTTCCGCATTTAAGTCAGCTAGGTCCTGAGCTAAACTGGTTGATGGCCGTCTGGAATTCTTCAGAAACACTGACTTGTAAGCACCGTAAACCTTTTAGTCTTCATGGAGGACATAGAGAACTTCGAAATTAATTCCCATCTGGGGTTTGAGATCTGGGTTCAAGAGGAAGGGATAGATTTAAAAAATGATGATGATGATAGAACACCCAGAGCAATCTGCTCTTTCCCTAATAAGGAAGGCTATCAGTGTCCCACAAGCAGCAAGGTGCCAATACGATTAATCAGTCTGTTTTTAGTTCTCTCTAGACAGCAATATTAACAGTTTGTTTCAGTCTGTTTATATGGGTCTGACAGGTCTTCAAGATGCGGTGCTCACTTGCCAGTGATTAAAAACCAGTCATGTACTATGGTGAAGATCAAGCTGAAAAAGAATGCCTTTGGAACAGGATAGATAACTGGATTCTGGATTCTCTCCCCCAGCCCTTTAATTTCTGACTAGAAAACAGCACTACATTTAGCAGGACTGGCTCACAGAGTTGTTAAAACTCCCCTTTCCTGGTACCTTGTCCATGTGATGAGCTGATGGGTAACTGAAATCACATATTTTCTTTGTTCATAGATCTCATTTTCTCTGTCCAGCTGTCATGCTGAACGTAGGGTCTGCATATTGGGAAGTGACAAATACAGAATAAAGGTCCTGGAGGTGGTACTGCTCCAGTCTTGTTTTCCTCTCCGGGTCGGTCCAACCCCTTCAGAAGGCCACCAGGGACCAAACTGGTGCCAAAATCACCCTGCTGGAGACTTCCACTCAGGCACTCAACTCCCATTGACTTTCAATGGGAGTTGGGCACTCACCTGTCCTTTTTGTGCCTTTGAAATGTTTGCTCTGTGGCTTCTGGAGCATCCCACAAGGTCCTGCCAAACTGGACACTCTTCCCCATAACAAGGGGCAAGAGACAAGGACTGTTTATAAAGCTGTAGTCACAAGCCCGGCCCCTGGCCACGGTGCTCCTCTCTCAGCAGTGAATTATATATAGGTCATGGGGAGAGAGGAATGGGAATTTCAGGCAGGGCGAGAAGACCAAGCTTAGCTCAGGCTCACGTGATAGCGAGCGTACAGAAAACAGGGCACCCAAGAACAGTCATAAAACACCCATCCAAGTTCTCTATGTTTTAATCATTGGGAGTGTGGAGGGCCTGTGGGTAAGGAAAGGGAGTGTACCCCCCTTCCATTCTTTCCCCTCCCTCTCATTTATTAGCACCGTACGCAAGTCAGGGCTTTTCCTTCTGCTGCAGGGAATGTACCTTCAGCGGTAGCTTGACAGGGTATCCCCAGGAAACCACCATAAAGTAGAAGGGAGACATATCCTACCTACTCTCCTCCTTCGTCTTCTCCTTTCTATTTACCCACACAGCGGCACCTTACTTTACATTTTATGCGTTTTGATTACTTACTGGTATAAGAATTTGATGGTATTTTTTTGTCATCCCTTTTTTTCCTAAAGCCTCATATCTTTTCTACATTTCCTGACTAATTCTATACTGTCGGTCTCTCCTACCCCATCTCCTGAGCTGCCTCTATTTTTTCAGTCTTCCCCTTTTGGCCTCTTAGTCGTTCCCCTCAATTCTTATTTTCTCAAATTCTCTTTGTCCTAGTCCCTTGAATGCCTCTTCAGTCCTTTTGGACCCTTTCCTCTCATCTCTTTCCATCAGCTCCAGCTCAAAGTACCTCCTCCAGCCTCCTTGCTTTCCCCTTCGTCCCATTTCCTCTGGCCCCATTGCTTTTCTTTGTTCACTTCTCCTTTGATCTGTTTTCTTTCACTCTCTTCACTCTTTCCTACCTCCTCCTCACTGTTTTAATCAGCGCATTCAGCATTAATCAAAAGCCGTAATTTCTTTTCAGCCACTTTTCTCCAGCCTCTGTAACGCTGCTCTCCTTTTAGTTTTATTGTAATTGAAGGAGCGAAAATAGGAGCGATATTACAACTGTACAGCAGGAAGCCAAAGTGATAATACTGTGCACTAGAGCCAGAGAAAATAGGTTTAATTTTAAAAATACTGCAGATGGGCTCCCCGAAAGTTGAAGAAGAAAGTCTCTGTGTTGCTGCTCAATTCCACAACACATACACACAAATAGTTACACACCATATGTTTAATCTAGGAACTCACCTATTGCTCTCTTGAAATTTCCCACCTTTGCTTAGCTGTACTTGTAATTATTCATGGCAGTCACATATACGTTATCTACTGAATAGCAATCACCACCTCGCTTCCATTCCTGGGATAAAGAAGCCAGTGCAAACCCTCAGAGAAAATTACACCAACCCTCCACATCCCCAAAAACATTTATCCATGATACAGGGAGTGGGATAGGCCCTCCATTAACTTTTCCTCCCTCTGGCGGTTGAACGTTTCAAAATGGCAGTGTTTCTAATTGAAGGTGACAGACGTGTTTTACTAGCAGACCTGAGAAATACAGATACCTAAGAGTTGCATGTTCCAACAAGTCAGTTGCATTTGTCTGGATTCATTCACTTCACAGAAAAAAAGATAGATCCAAAACAGGCCTCCAGCCCCTTTCCTCAGGAGATCCAGGTTGGTCTTTCTACGGTTGCTGGATTTGAAGAGGCTGTTTGTCTTTCAGAGCTGTTTGGAGAAGACCAGCAGCAGCTACTGTGCATGAAGATGCCGCATGTTTTTAAATGAACTGTGCCTTTGATAAATAAACTTGGGGATTGCAATCTGCCCATTTTATTTTGAGGAAAAATCAACAGGAAAGGAGGAACCGATATTACCCAAATCAGACACTTTCCATTAATACAGTGATAGCCTGAGATCACTATGTATTTTCAGCTTTAGAGGCACCACTGAGGAGGAATGCTCCTATGGGAGGAATGACTTTAGATAACCAAGCTCCACAGTCAGCCCACATGAATCACTGAAACAGGCTTTCCTATGGCAGCAGACAACCTCGTTGTATAAAAGAAGCCTCTGGTGACAACTACCGTGCAGCTGGCTTTCCCAATGGGTAATGACTTAGGAATGGGATCATGGGATAATGAGGAGGCAGTGAGGGCTGAACATGTGCAGACAAGGAAGAGGCAGGACAACAGGAATCTCGCGCTGCGTGTCCTCCGTGGTTCTTACCTCCTGCGCAGGTCTTCCGCCACTGCTGCTCTGCAGCTGAACAAATAGGCTCGGAGAGATCTCAGCTGCTGTCTCAGTCGGACTACAGTCGCCAGTGGCTCAACATGTCTGTACAACATGGCGTTTTCCTGCTGGATGTCAATCAATGGCTCCTCGTACACATACTCTAGGAACTCTTTGGCTTGCTTTGATACCTGAAAAACAAAAGCACGAAACTTAGAGGTGCTTTCCCTCTGGCCTTCTTTACATGGTTTTACTCCATTTTCTTATATGCGTTTTCAATCGTTATTTGAATCTGAAACCCTCTTCTGGAATTTCCATTGCCAACTCTCGGAGAAGGCAGAGTTGAGAGTGGTCCCACTGCCAACGGCTATCGATAGCCAGTCCCTACTTTATCGAGCACATTACGGTACATTTAAAGGACTACTCTCCGATCTTTCCAAATCGCAGTGATAATCATAGGCATACAAAGCCTTACCACTTCCCCTGTTGGTGAAGATCATGTACAGTATCTGTTTAATATTAAATAGTCCTCCATTGAGGACATTATACTGCCAGTGCAATGGGATGAAATTAAGGATTTATTCTAATAGTTCTTTTACGTGTCTAACTACGATGATCATCAAACTACTCCTTCAAATGACCTTTTTTTTGTCTAGGAATATTTACATGTGTTTGTGTGCATATATCAGTGATGTGCATATATCAGTTTGTGTGCACGTCAGTGATTCTGATAAGTGGGATGCAATTGACAAAGAAAATCAATGAAATATTGAAGGCCCAATCAGCTCCTTTTGAAATCAAGTGGAGTCATCTCAAACTTTAATGGGAGCTGGGTTGGTCCCTAAAAAGAGGGTCAAAAGTAGGTTGAAATGTGCACAACAGAACCCATTGTATCATTAGCCATTCCAATGGCAATTTCTCCCATGTTTAGCTGTGAGGTAAAAAAACCACATCACACTAAAAAAACAATCAGAACCACATCCAACACTTTTTAAAACAAGCATAGATGAGAAATGGGTATTAATTATTATTATTATTATTCATGAATCATGGTGTTTCATTTTAAAGAACTCTCTCTCTCTCCCATTCCATCCTATTGTTCTATAAATCTGCACCCACCATAAGATACTGTAACTCCTTGGAACTTTGTGTCCTAACTGGGAAGGATACTTCCATTTCAAAGACCAAATACTTCTCCCCATCCTATTTCTTTATTTCTGCATTTTATCAAGGGGGCAAAAAGAGCTGGGATGATGTGAAATGAACTGCAAACCACTTGAAACTGTGCTGTAGAAAAATGATGTGTTTCGCAATTCAGTTAGGCCTTCTGGTCCTTAAAACCAGTGTTTACATTGAAGCAAGGCCCCAATGAATTAGCCTAACAAAGCTACCTTTTATGAGGTCAGCAAAAGGGCAAAGGCTACACTATAGTCTTCTCAGACTTAAAAGGCATCTCCCTTCAGGTACTGTAGAAGATGAGGTAGACAAAGCAAAATATGTCCTTATAGATGGTACCCACTAGTGCAGTGGTTCTCAATCAAGGGTACATTTACTTCTTGGGGTTGCAGGAGTCTTCTAGGGGGTACATCAACTCATCTAGATATTTTCCTAGTTTAACAATAGGCTACAGAAAAAGCACAAGCAAAGTCAGTACAAACCAAAATTTCATAATAACTTGTTTATACCGCTCTATACACTACACACTGCAATGTAAGTACAATATTTATATTCCAATTGGTTTATTTTATAATTATATGGTAAAAATGAGAAAGCAAGAAACTTTTCAGTACTAGCGCGCTGTGACACTTTTGTATTTGTATGTTTGATTTTGTAAGCAAGTCGTTTTTAAGTGAGGTTAAAACTTGGGGATACGCAAGACAAATCAGACTCCTGAAAGGGGTAGAGTAGTCTGGAAAGGTTGAGAACTACTGAGCTACTGGAATTAGGAGCAGGTCAGGGAAGAAGATGTTACACAGAGATGATCCCAGCTGTAACTCTTCACAATGAATAATCTCCATGTTAACAAAAATATCATACATAACGCCAAGTACTGGCAGCAGGTTAGTGATTATGCAGACACGACAATATATATTTTTAAACATGGGAGATGCTGTAAGGTGAATTAAGGCTCATGGTTCCACAGAGTTCTATGGCTCAGAACCTGTATTAAACATCCCACTCATCTGTCAGATTTTTTTTTTAAACAGTGCACACCCAAGGAACTGTGCTGTCCAAACTGAGGATCAGAAAATGCACTGTATCAGTAACAATCTGGGGAAGTCGGGTAAAGAACAAATTCTACAGATTCCAAACGTTCCAAATGCACACAAAACCTCAGCTCCAGAAACGTTTGATGGTATCTCTTCTGTTAGCGAGACAAATACAGAGAGAGAAGAATACAACTATCTTCATCGGCACACTGCTTTTACACAAATTAAACCATTTAGCCTTACAACACACAGCTCAGTTTGGAACTTGGGAGCTTCTCACTTCAAATCCTGTGGGAGAATCACGCGCATATATACTGTGACCGATCGCCTTCTTGCCCCCCTCCACAAACAGGCAGGAGACTCTTCTGTGCCTCACCAGTGCTCTTTATTTATACAGTGCAGCTTAGTGCAAACCCACCACCTACTATACACAGCTCTACAGTCCAGCTCAGTACTTCCCAGCTCAGGGAGAACAGGCTATAGCTCAGGTAGGCAAGTCTCTTCCTCCTGGCTCACAGGGATCCAGAGTCTGTTTTTACTCCTCCCTCCTGCTTCCCTAGCTTCCTTCTCTCTCTATCTCACTCCTCCACACCACCAGACTACCACCACCCTGGGCTTCCTTCCTGGCAGGCTTTTATTCCCCCTGGGGAGGCTGCCAGATGCAACCCATAAGGCTGATTACTCTGCAGCCCAGGTGGCTAATTAGGCTTCTCTGCAAGGGGGTTTGCAGAGGGTTTTTCTCCCTCTTAAAGGGGCGGCAGGCTGGGTCAGGCCCACCATGCCACAATACTTTGGTCCCCATTAGCACAGTAATACAAGCACATACTGAAGTGCGGTGCTGTATCAAGGCCTAGGAACGTGCAAGTATGTAGTCTTGCCTTTGAAAGCAGCCAGCAAGTGGAATGTAGAACATGGGGAGGTTTCCAGATTTTCTTTACCCCTGGGGGTCAGTATTCCTTTTGGAGAATATTCTTTCCCTGTCAAATCTGTATTGAAATGATGGGAAACCCCACTTGTCTGCCATTGGCCTCAGGGCACATATAGGAATAAGCAGGAGGTGTTATTTCATTTTTTCCACGGGGCACATTCATCAGCAGTGCAGTCATGGACTCGTGCACACACAGACACACACACACACAGACACACACACACACACGGGAAAAGATTATTAAAGGTCGTAAAGTCAAGCACTCAAAAGTCAAGCCTGTGCAACCTTTGGTCAGCTCCCTTGTACTTTATGGCACAGTCTTTAATTACAAGATCACATTGTGTTTTTTTCCCCAGAACCCCTGCTTCAGTGAGTGCACAGAATGGACAGTTAATTTATAACTCGGCCAAAATTGGGTGGATTTTCCTGGGGATGACAAAAGGCACGTCCCTGACACAACCATCGCCTCTTCCCCCAAATTTTACATCCCTTAAATAAATGGAGATATACCAATCTCCTAGAACTGGAAAGACCTTGAAGGTCATCGAGTCCAGTCCCCTGCCTACACTAGCAGGATCGAGTACTGTCCCCTGACAGATTTTTTGCCCCAGATCCCTAAATGGCCCCCTCAAAGATTGAACTCACAACCCTGGGTTTAGCAGGCCAATGCTCAAACCACTGAGCTATCCCTCCCCCCCTGTTCCAAAATATAGGGGTGCTAGCATTGTTCAAAGAAAAAATCACCAGGGTATTTTTTTAACACAGGCAAAACAATGTATTTGTTTCCTATAGAATCATTCTCAGAAATGGCTGAACTGTTTTGGCCGAAATCTTCCAAAAAACTCAACCTGAGATAGGAAAACTAGCAAGTCAATTTCTAGCGCAAATGGTTAGTATTTGTCAAAGCTATAAACAAATTAAAACAGGGGCACATTTAATATTAGGTGGCGCTACCCGCCCTGCCTATAACACACAAATACACACACATATAATTTGATTAGAAACACCAGAAAATTTCTCTCAGATACAAGTATTAAGACTGAACAGAGCTCCTCAGCCTGAAATGTCAAAAGAACAGGAAGGGGGGATGGGGGGGGGGGGAATACAAAGATCAGTACTTTTTTCAGGAGGCTGCCAACTTGTGCTCCGGAATCTAAACTTTTAATTTACGAAACGTTAGCCTCATTGTAAAATCTTTGGAGCAGGGGCTGTCTCTCTTCTTGTGTTTGCACAGCTCCTAGAACTGCTTTTGGGTGCTACTGGAAGCAAACAGCAATACTTATTACCTTTTGCATGTAACCAAGTAAAAGTTGCCAGAGAGAAGAGGTTGCATAAGGATGGGAGGAAGAGATACCTAAAAGATAATCTCCCTCAAGAACATGAAAAACTCTACCATGAAAAGGACTGAGAACCATAAGCAAAACGGGGGAGCTGCGAGAAACTGTCTGAACTACAACTTTGGTTTAAGAAACTCCAATTCGTGTGTATGTAAGACTGCAGAAGCATGGTGAATGGGCAAGTCCTTTGAAAGAGTTTCTGTTAAATAACCAAGGGGCTCTTTCCCTTAGTAGCCAAATGTTTTTGTACACAAATCTCGTGTAATTCTCAAGATCCAGGACACGATAACGCTTAAGTCTGTGGATTTCTCCTGACTTCTGTTTTTTCCAAGTCTCGTCCTGCTAGACAGACAGGATCTTCTCTGACTGTGAAGGCCAAGAGTTATACACACGCTGTTCAAGAGCAGTGAATTCCAGGGAACAACTGAAAACATATACCTAATTGTATCAGCGTTCCCAAGACCCAAGCTATAAATCATACACAGGGGCTTGGTCCCTCAGCTTTGGCTAGTGGTAGATATAATAGGTGTCAATGCACCTTGCAAAGGTGGAAGAGATGGCTGGGGAGAAATTATTTCATGTTCTTCATCCACTGTTACTCTGTGCACAGGTGGAGTAATGGACACACTTTCCAGACAGCATGAAATACAGAAGCATTCAATGGGTGGGAGCCACACTCATGTTCTCTCTGATATTTCACAGGACTGGGCCGAGTACAGTCCACTTTGACAAAGCCCTGTTCCTATCAGTCCTCATTGGTATACCGTATTACACATCAGGTTGAAAGGAGACCTCCTAGTGGAGTAGCTCCTCCTTAGTGCCTTGCTGTATTGTCCTTGATGGAGAGAGTTGCCTCTTTGGTGAGGCTTTGGAGCCAGGTTCCATCCTGGGAGTGCTGTTCAAGAGATCTATCTGCGTAGGTAATTGCAGGACACTCAACATCAAGGTAGCCACAATGGTAGTGGATGGGGATATCCTCCTGCTCTGAAAGTGACTCCAAGAGAAACAGAAAAGAACACCTCAGGAGAGCGGGACGGCGTTTTTGTCTCTGCCAGACCAGGACATATAATCAATAGACTAACAAAGAATCGTGCTGCTATATTATTGCTATTAAGTACTGCAGGAAAAACTAAGAAACTCTTTTTAAAAAAATCTGAAGTATCTAAATAGATTGTGCAGTAGTGACACGGCATCACATTCTGCATCTGAAGTATGAGAGAAAGAGAAAATGGAGATAAATGAAAGACTAAGGGTCATCTCAGGCCAGTATTCTCCACAATAGAAGAGGATTTGCTTAGTTCCAATGAAGGAAACAATGAAGAGAAAAACAAGGCATAAAATTGCAAAATTAAATATAAAGAGGCAAAACTAGCAGATTCCCTTAAACCTGATCAGTTACGTAATGGGCTAGGAGACAAAGGATGGTCTTGAGGTTAAGGGACTGGCCTGGGACTCAGGGGACCGAGATCAAATTCCCATCTCTGCCACAGACTTCTTCTATGACCTTGGGCAAGTCACTTGATTTCTCAGTGCCTCAGTTCCCCGTCTGTACATAGAGGATGAAGATATTCCCCTACCTTGCTGGTGTGTTGTGAGAATAAATTAACACTCCTGAGAGACTCAGCTCTTCTGGGAATATATGTACTTACAGAGAACTTGACACTGCTCCCAGACGAGTGAATGTTCACAACTGTATTGTGCTTTTGCAAAGAGTAAATTGAGAATTTCTCATTGTTATAATCAGAATTAATTTGATTTTAAATTGAAAACTTAAATACTTTATTCTGCTTTATGCCCTAACTCTTTGAACACCAGCAGTTCCTTCTCTTCTGTAACCAGACTGCTTGAAACGGTACAGATTTTAAATTCTAAATTAAAAATCCAGTTTCTCTTCTTTATGGTCTCATTGACACACGTTTACACTAGACTGCCTGCTTGACCATCCATTTGATCCACATGAGAGGCTCTCATTCCATCCCTGT
The DNA here is from genome assembly GCA_032164245.1 of Sternotherus odoratus. NCBI lineage: Eukaryota > Metazoa > Chordata > Testudines > Kinosternidae > Sternotherus > Sternotherus odoratus. The sequence goes on along the minus strand of JAVMKO010000011.1, from coordinate 12,428,547 downwards.
CCACCCAAATGAGTGGCCTTTGGGAAGGGAATCCAAAGGAAAATAATGTAATGTCTAATATTCAATATCTGGCCTCCTGGAAAAGAAAGAGAGACCCTTAATCTCTCCATGCAAGAACTTTATTAACACCTGAAAACTCTGATATTATTTGGCATCAGATTATCATTTTCCTAATGGCAGGCTCTGGTTTCCTTTAATAATCTCTGTCTTTTGACAAATTTTCTTCTTCAAGAGAGCCTGCTTTTTCCTCTAGCAGAGCATTTACCAGTTCTTTTATTTCCTTTTCAAATAACCCATAATACTAATATTCACAGACATTAAACATCAAACAGCCTCTCTTAACAGTGTCTGCTCTGTTTGAAGCGTTAGAGCTATCTCCCTTACTCATAAGTCTGTTATTGTTTCAGCACACTCCCCCAGCAATGCCAAAACAACATGGTTAACCCTATGAAAACACCCAACAGAAATGCACATTCTACACACCAGTTCTTTGGTGCCCTTTGGAAAACATACTAAGATGTATAAAAGAGGCACTAGTGTATATCATAGAATCTCAGGGCTGGAAGGGACTTTGAGAGATCATCTAGTCCAACCCCCTGCTTGAAGCAGGACCAAGCCCTCATTAAATTGACCAACAGATTTTTGCCCCATATCCCTCAATGGCCCCCTCAAGGATTGAACTCACAACTCTGGGTTTAGCAGGCCAATGCTCAAACCACTGAACTATGCCTCCCACCAAAGGATTAACAACAGAAAGCAATGGCTCTTTGGGGGGGATGGGAATCACTATGAAGTCCCAGGTCTTGAACCCAAGACTGCGTGTCCCCAGACAGATAGCTGCCTGTCTATCCATTCATCCATATTTGCATATCTGTCTGTATACTCATAGTATCTGAGTGTTAAAAAAAAGAGAGAGGTAAAATTCAATCTAGAGAACTGTATTCATCTTCCACCTCATCCTCATACAACGACTGAAGGTGCAAACCTCTCTCTTTACATTACTTCTGTTGCTTATGCCCAGGAAAGTGCTGATGTGGCATCCTTCTGCTTTGATAAGAAGATTTGTGCTAAGAGATGAAGTCCACAATGTTCTGAAGCTAGAGAGATGAGATTTCCAATAGGATGGAACTCTATCACATTAGTGCCAGAAAGCCCTGATCTCCAAGCCCTCCTCTTGGGATCCATCAACTATAGCGCTCCTGAGAATCACAGCACTTGGAGCTGCGGCACAAGAGGCAATGCCTGAAATAGCCAAGGCCCCGTCCATGAGCTTAGGGAAGTTGTGGAACGCCCTCACTGGAGATTTTTAAGAGCACGTGTCCGGGATGGTCTAGAGAATACTTAGTCCTGCCCTGAGGAGGGCACTGGACTAGAAGACTTCTCAAGTCCCTATGAGGACTCTGAAGATTAGGACCACGAGAGCCGGTAGAGAAGAACCCCTGCCTCTTGAAGGACTACAGTCGCCGTGGGTCAAGTGGGGGAAGCCGGGAGAAGAGAGGCACCATGAGGCGCAAACAGGGAAGAGACATCGAGGTGGCTTCTGCAGATTTGAAGACGTGCTGTGGAGGGGTAACAGAGTGAGCAGGCGAGACATGTGAGCAGGGGACAGATGAGCTATCAGGAATCAGGGTCTGCAACAGAACCAGTCTCTGGGCAATCTAATGAGCACAGCTGGCCTGTAGCCGGCTAAATAATTGGCTACAGGACCTGATGGGTGACATAGGTGCGGACTCTGTGGGGGCTCCAGGGTGGGAGCACCCATGGGGAAATAAATAGTGGGTGCTCAGCACCCACCAGCAGCCCTGTCCGCTGTGATCGGTGTTCAGCGATATTCAGGAGGCGCTGGTAAGGAGGGGAGAAGAGAGAGGAGTACGGGGGCAAAAAGAGATGGGGCTGGGGAGGGGTAGGAAGAGGTGAGGCACGGAAGGGAAGAGGTGGGGCAGCGATGGGGGCTTGGGTGACGGGTGGAGCGGGGGGTCGAGCACCCTCCAGGAACTCAGGAAATCAGCGCCTCTAGGTGGGAAGAGTCAGCAGACCAGCTCTTAAGCCTAGCAGCAGTTAGGCGGCTGCTTAAAACATCTGCCCAGAGCTGTTATAGCTCCTGCACCTGCTTCTTCCTAGCCTGGCTCCTCTTTGTTCCAGCTCTGTTCCCCCCTTGTTCCCGACTGGCAGGGACCCAGCCCTGTTCCCGCCTTGCCTCAACCCAGGTAACTCGCCTCTGATCTTTAGCTCTGACTTCCGACTCGGATTCCCTCTCCAACCACTGGGCACAACCCCTCCCGTCCCGGTCAGGAACATGATTGATTGGATAATATTAGTGGATTGTAAAATTCGATTTTAACCTTCAGCATCATTTGTGTTCCTATTACATGGCACTCAATGTATTTCTTCTCGAAGCAACACACGTGAAGATTACCTTGTATTTGGAAGTGTCCCAGTTATGAACCAGTCGTGCGGGGATCAGAAAGTTGTCATCCACGTGGCAGGTGCTGCAGTAATACCATCCGCTGTAACTGCACACCTTGGCTTTTCCATTGGACAAGCCAATAGAGCGCTGACAACCTGGGAAAAGAAAAGAAGAAAACAATAATGATTTTGTATCCTTTGCTAATGATGTTTCATGAAACACAGGCATGCTATGATTAGAATAGCGTATAAAATGCGAAGCCATAAATTACTAACGACAACTCTGATAGAACATTTTCCATCTGGACATCTCAAAGAGAGTTACAAAAGTAGGTATTCTGTCCATGTTACAGATGGGTAAGCTGAGTCACAAGGCCCACTTTTCCAAAAAAAAAAAAGTGTCTACTGATTTTGGGTGCCCAACTCAAAACACTCGGGGACTTATTTTCAAAGGTGCTGAGTTCCCACGCCTGTATTTGAAATCCATGGGATTTCAGGTGCCAAACACCTCTGAAAATCAGAATTTAGTTGCCTTCCAAAAATGGAGGCATCCAGTAAGTAATGTGCACAATGTCACACAACTAGTCAGGGGCAATGTTGGAAATGGAATCCCATTTGGTGTTGCCCAGTCCCTGTGCCCTTGATACTGGACGATTCTGCCTTCTGTATGCCCACAACACTGCTTTCCTTTCCAAAATGAGAAGGATGGATTTGAAAAATGAAACAATGAAGAACATTTACCATGACTGGATGACACATAATTTTAAACGACAGCCAAATTTGGGGCACAAACACTTCAAGCACATCCCTTACAACCAGCCCTCGGTAGCAAATTTACCTAGTCTAAGAGACAAGTGAATCTGATGTGACTATTAATTTTGTAGCCCTAGAAATAGTCCAATATGTTCATATTCCCATCCTTGCACAACAAACATTTATCAGGGGTAGGATTGCCGACTTATTTGTTTAATAAACTGTTTCCATATTAACGAGTTTACAAGAATTTCTACAATGTCACGTCCTGGTGCGATTTTATGTATAAAGTTAGGTAGCACACCTAGATGGTGAACTCTGCATAGATCAACCATACCACTAAAAATATATGTATTAAGACATAAAGGTGCAGGGTTAGAACAGCCGAAAGCATTTTTTTTTTAAAGTACACTGTTTGTCTGACATGCCATTCTATTAGCACTGAAAGATGCCCATAGAATGTACTCACTGTTGCTATGGTACCAATGTTTTTAAAAGCAAAACAGAGGTAAGTCTTGCCTCTCGGAAAAGAAAACACAGAATGACACCCCTCTTCTCAAAGGGCAAGATGGAGAAGTCTGATTAAAGCGAACACGCTCCTTTCCCAAGCAGAATGGTAACAGCTCATAAAGTACAATAATAATGTTTGATTAGCAATACACCTCGGTACAGTAAACACTGCAGTGCCCCAGCCTTACAAAAAAGGCAGCAGCGAAGGATCTAAATCCTTTTTTGCCATCAACTGCCTCAGAATTTCAAATTACAGTGTGAGCACAGATGGTTCAGAGTTTGTGCACAAACTAGATACAGTTTTTGCATTGGTTACATAGAGTCTCTTCTAAACTGGATCAAATACAGTAACACGCACAATTTTATTCTCTTGAGTTTGTACTGGCTGATTTATTCATGCGTGGTGAAGCCACGACTGAATTATACAGGCCACTCCCAGCTGAGCGCCACTAAAAGCTTTATAAACATTACAGATGATCCAGTATTTGCCAAAAACACTATTCTGGAAAGCTTCCCAAGTCTTACTGCAACTGTGTTTTGTATCTCTCCACATAGGACGTTAGTTTGCATTACTACCTTGAGTCCAACTAACTGGGTGGAAGGAGGAAATAAATGAAACTATACCTCTGAGAGCTCCAAAAATGATCTAAAATAATGTCACTACAAAGCAGGATGTCCCCATTTTAAAGCCTATTCTCTGGCAACGTGCTGGAGCTAGATGTGAACGCCAAAGGTTCCTGATGCCAGTCCTATTGTAATTCACTGAAGCACTTTGCGGTGTTCATTCCACTTCACTAAAGATTTTTCACCACATCACAGTTCATTAGGAGTGAAATTCACCCCAATGAGCAGGTAAGCCCCAATCCTGCCAACCCTTTCTTACAGGAGCAGTTCTCACTCATGGTTTGAAATCAATGTGACGGCTTACGTGAACAAGGCTTACTCACCCGAGGAAACGTTTGCAAGGTCAGGACTTCAAGCCACACCGTGGAGGTTTTGAATAGGACTTAAATGATGCAGAAGACCCTGCTGGTGATGTCAAACCACGGGAGAGAAAACTCTACGCCAAATCCCAGCGATCAGCCCAACTAATTGCAAACGTGGGTATGTGGAGTTTAGGCAACCTCAGAATTCTTGGTCCTCCAGTTCTGAGAGATAAGTTGGGTGGGCGGACTCAAAGCAAGAGTCTTGTGGGTGAGAGATCATTCCCTACCTCTCTGCTCAAGCACATGGTGGCTGTGGCCATTCTGCTCCCATAACAGGCTGCCTATAGTAATGTACAATGCGAGGAATCTCAGTACGGGTATGAAAGATCAGGGTTGCAGGTACACTCCCTGGATGTGCTGAAATCTACATTCCTCACCTGGCAACCTATTGACTTATTTATTTCCAGGTAAATAACAGTTTTAAAATGCCCTTCCAAGGCGGTAGGCATTGTAACAATACAATGATCTCAGCAGCATTAAAGGGGTCCATTCAGCAGGAGCTCACCCAGACAGTCACACGAAAAAAAATCTGCCTACCCCACGCCCGCCGTCTAGGTTTTACTTTTCGTCTCTCCGTACAGTTCGTTCTGCCTTTCACAGGGCAGCATATGTCACAGGGGTTCTCCTCTTAATACAGAGCTATTTACATCTGCCATTCTTACTGGACTGCAGAGGGGATGTGGGAACAAGTCCTCATGTATTGAGTTAGAAAACAGATTTCCAGTTGTGATAGACATTCGTCTAGGTAGGATCCCCTCAGCCCTCTCCACGAACTCCCTCAGGCAGACATCTCGGGTAGCATGCCTGGAAGGTCACCAAATTCAGGATACTTCGGACCAAAGGTAGGAGCAAGTTCCGGCGTCCCGGAGTCCACACAGAGACTGCCTGGCCAGCCACCTTCTCTATTTTATGATGAAGAGGATACTTTCAAAGGAAAGCTATTTCTGCTAAAGCACCCGTCCGTTCTTGTACTGTGTGTCTCACCCATTCCAGCCGCTCTTGTCCTGTTAGTTTTGCATTTGTTTTCCATGTCCTCAGAAACACATTTCTGACTTGGTTACAGTGTATTTCACACGCCGCCCCAGGCATTAGTGTCAGTTACAACCTAAACATTTGGAACAGCCAAGCAAAATTTGCACACGTTGCTTTCTTTCTGGATCTGGCCACGGCCACTGTACTTCCATTTTCCTCCACCTTACAGGCTTTGCTCCATGAAAATCTCTCTCCTTTCCCCTCCCTGAACCATGTTATCCGCCGTGTTTCATAACGGTGGTTATTTCTACAACTCTTTCAAATCAAGTCATGAAAGCAGTGGATTCCTTTGATGTTACACGGTTCAAAGCGATGTAGAGTGACAAATATATTTCTGTGGCATACACCAATTATGCTATTTGTTTCATTTTTAAAAAGGAGGAGGGGAGAAGGGGCAGCACAGAGTTTAATGCCTTTGAAATCCAGACTCTGCACTAAGGGTTAGAACACAAAACCTGCCATCATGTTATAGGACAAAGAAGGCACTGCCTTTTCCTAATTGTAAACCCTCCGAGGCTGAGTGAGAGAACTAGGGACATCTGACCTCTTTAAGGAGACAGTGTTCAGTGAATGAGGGTCTTCCTGGTGATGGAAAGGGGCAGCAAAGACAGATTGCCCTCTCGTACTTCTGCCTCCCCACCCCCGAAAAAGAGACTTAGCATTATACATTCCATTTCCTAGCAAGCTCATTTTTACATTTGATGCACATGTATGAACCCCTATAGGAGAAGCCAAAGGAGGGGGAAACTATTGTACCCGAACCATCCCTGACTAATGGGTATTGAGAGTAGATGTGGCCGGGAAACATGTCGCTGGGGGTATGGTATTTGCAATAGGGGGAAAACAAGCACCGCCCAAAAGCTTTCGCCTCAAAAATGTCAAAGAACATCGGGCTAGTCCTGAATAGGAAGGCGAGGGAGGAGAAAGAGGGGCTGCAAAAATAGCAGCAACAGAGAACTGTGCATGGCGGTGAACCGTTCTGGACTTAATAAAGTCTCTGCTGGCAGATTCACAGCGCCTGCGTCAAGAGGCTTGTTTTCAAGTTCTAACTCCGTGGGAGGAAAAAGCTCAAAGAAAGTGGACGACGCATGAAAGAGTTCACAATGCCCATCTTTCCTAGAGCCAGGGTGATGGCATGCTAGGGAAGGGGAGGTTGTGGTTAAGGGGCTAGGGTACAGGTCACCTAGGTTCAGTTCCTGACTCTGCCACAGACTTCCTGTGAGACCTGGGACTTAGGGGGAGATCCTCCAATCTGCCTAGGGGATTTGGCTGACCGGTAATGGGAACTGGGAATCTAAATCCTTTAGGTGGCTTTGAAACCCCCAACCTTAATCTCCCTGTGTCTCAATTCCTCATTTGCAGTGTGGATGGTACGATTTCCCTACCTCCCAGGGGTGTGGTAAGGTGCTCAGATACTATGATAATGATAGGCCTGGTGTTATCTAGACAGACAAGTGTACTATTTTTTTTAACCCTCTAGCATGCAGGGGCTGGAAGAGCTCTGTAGCGAAGCAGAAAGGGCCAGTCTAGCTTTACACAGAACACTGGTTTCCTTCTTTTCATCAAGTGCCTCATTCTGTGAAGAAAGAGACTCTGTGAAATTGTCATATCCATGACATGGAGTCAGAAGTTGATTCATTCAGAAACAGCGTAAAGGAGAGGAAAGGAAAATGGCACAGAGTTTGATACGGTCACCTCACGTTACCACCTTCCAGTGTTCACTAGCAGTGGGCGTCCTTAACTTTCAATGGGAGCGAATCATTCTCAATAGAACGTACTCGCTGCCTAGCCAATACTCTCAGTGCAGCAGGCAGAGGGAGAAAAATAATTTAAGAATAACAAACTTACATCCCGGATCTTGCAAATCGTTACACCCACGTTTAACTGTACACATGAGAGGAGTCCCTCTGCAAAGCTCCTCGTGTGCGTAGAGCTAAGCATGGGCAATAAGCATTTGCATTATCAGGGTCTCGTGGGGTATTCAGCTGAAAAATCTGTACTTAACTCAATTTTCATTTTGAGTTCTGCAGTTGATTGAAGGGGCACCCAGCCCCACCCTGTTTTCTCATTGACTTTCAACTCATTGTAGGCCTCATGGTTTGCAGAGGTTGTGTTCTTTGATACAGTGGCTGCTTATTTAAAAGAGCCTCGACAGTACTTCAGTTCAGATGCAAAGGGTCGCTTTGTATCTCTATCTTGGGTAATTGCTGCACTATGTTATGTGTAGTTATTCAAAGCAAATTCTTTTAGTTTTGACAGATCTGCTTAGGTGAATTTCCTCTCGTTAATCAGCATGTTGGTTATCACATTTGCAGGTATATTTCATTTAGCAATAAAGGTATGCTTAATGCTTTGCAGACACATATGAAGATTTATGGCCCCTTAACTATTCATGTAGATGTCAGCCTCTAATTTAGCCTGTAATTTGTTTTGATGAGTAAAACCTGCCTGGATTTACTATCCCAATTTCTCAGCCTGACAGAAAAGAGTCCTATCTCATAAGATTACTTGTTTGGAAAATGTAACCCCTGAGGCTCAGAAGCTCTCTCTATATTGTTCAGTTTTCTGTTGTGGTTCCTTAACTGTTTTCCTGACAATGCCTCTCCTATTACCATAGGAATAGGAAGTTTACAGATGTTACATTTTCAGTGCTGTTGCTGCTGTGTTGGCCCCAGGACATAGAGACATAAGGTGGGTGAGGTAATATATTTTATTACACCACCCCTGTCGGTGAAAGAGACAAGCTTGTGAACTTATGCACAGCTCTTCTTCAGATCTGGCTGAAGAGCTCTGTGTGTAGGCTTGAAAGCGTGTCTGTTTCGTAAACAGAAGTTGGTCCAATAAAATATAATACCTCGCCCACCATGGCTGTCCAAGACACTGCTTTTGGCATTTGCCTGGTCAGACACAACACCATCAACAACAGATGCATCTCAGACACTCCAGGGGCACTTTAGTCACACACTAACCATGTCCATGGGATAAACGGACACAACACTACATTAAGTGAGCTGTGACCGTTCTGCTACAGTGTTTGTAATGGCTCCAAAGGGCTTGGAAATGGCTCCAGAGGGCAAATGTTGGGCCTGCAGTGGGAACTTAGATAACAATTCTGTTTGTGAAGTTCACCTCAGAACAGAATCCAGCTCCTCCTCCCAGTACCTTGGATAACAGGAGGAAACACTTATTTTTGTCAGAAGAATAAAGAGAGGACTCTGCACCCATGTAGCAGATCACAAAGAGGGCAGACTGAATTGGATGTCCGTTTTACAGTCACTGTTCATCTTCAAATTGGATCAGAAAGCTCAGCTAAACAAACCCCCCCTGCCTCTAGAAACCAAAAGAAAATGGTGTCTGCCGTCGCCTTGCGTTACATGGGGCACGCTTAGCCGATCAACACTGCAGGGGAGATCTCATGTGATACGCCCTGTGTGATCTTCCCAAACAGCAGCATTCAAGCTATTCGTGCACTGACGACTAGTAGCCTCATCGTGTTTCTAAACATTCACATTTACCTCAGAAGGGCTCCGCCGGGGGGCCAGGATAAAATCCAGAAAGATCTAATCCCACACCAAGGCAAAATTACTCCTGTCTCCATCTGAGAATGGGACAAATTGAACCTGCAAGCCCATTCAGAATCCCAGCTGGTCGCCCTTCGCCTGGAAAAACCCACAGAAGTCAATGACTTTGTCCAGACGAGGTGTAGCTAACACCTTCCACATCCTAGTCTAGACAGGGCCAGTGGAGTTTTTGCATGAGTACTGAGCACAAGGAGTACCTAAAGGCCCCAAGCCCACTTCTACTGAACTCAAGGAAAGTTTTCCATTGATTTCAATGGGCTCTGAAGGGGCAGCTATACACCCATGAGAAACAGTGGTTCATAAAGCACCCTTACAAATGCAACACACACTCTCAGAGGGAGCATTATAGAGACTCAGGAGAAGGGGAGGAGGAAAAATCCCGGGACTCATGGAGAGAGAGAAATGAGATCAACTGAGGCTACACTACATAGAACATAAATTGATATGTCCAGCACTTAAGACACCACAGCGGCAGACGCCTTAGATAGGTAAGACTGAGGGGCTGCTGGCTGGAATTAATGAAATTGTAATAACCCGGGGCTGAAGGGCTTTAAAAGGACCTTCTGATATACTATTATCACACAAACAGCTCATTGAAATTGGGCTGTAGTATTGTTAATTCAGTAGATAGGTGCTACTGGATTTCTAGGGCGTTACGACGACTTACAAAGCGCCTGCTGAATTCAAAGGATGGGCACCTCTAGCTGGCCACAGGCCATTGTTTTGGTGAAAGTCAGACCAAGTCAGTACTGTGGCTGGATTTTTCTGAAGCGACTCAATAGTTTTGGGAACAACAATTTTTGCTGGTTTGCCGGGAAATTAAGGGTAAACGTATTTCATTCCGCAAGATAAAAATCGGCCTTTTCCTAACTGGGGGTGAGCTCCACACTAGCTCTAGCTAGCAGGAAGAGCTGCAGGACCTCGTTTCTGCTCTGCCAGATCCCCCGGACCCATGCAAATGTGATCACAACACAGCCATGGGTAAAATGCCTCCTTGAAAGCCACTAGCCTTCCACCTGCTGCTCCTGCGTGGCCCCTCCCGCAGGCACCCACCGGAGCAGCTCATGCATACAGGGCTGCAGGCTCCGTGGCTCAACTCTTGCTTTCTGCTCTCATGAGGTTCACCTTAGCGGGGAGAGCACATTCAGCCACATCTCTGGAGCCCCGGCAGCAGCGTGGATCTTTCTGGCCAGTGCGGGAACAATGAATGGGAGTCACCTGGCCCAGCAGGAAAGAGAATGAGTGGGGGGGAAAAATACATAAAGGCCAGGATGGAAAATAGAAAGCTACAGCCATAAAGATACTGAGCGCATTTCACATCGGGCTGGAACGCACACATTCATTAGGACTGGCAGTTCGAGCTGTGTGTGTTTCCTTGTGTTAATCTAATTACAATTAATTGTAAAACAGGAAAAGGTGATGAGGAAAAAGAGACCCCCAAAGGAGAAAGAGACCAGTAACTATGCTAGAGCACAGCGCAAGGAGACCGGGGAAAAGGCAGTTCATCTCACCGGCCCATTTCAAAACGGGGGGCGCTACAGAAAAGGGCTGGGTGCCCCAGGCGTGACCTGATCCCCTCAGGTCTGTGGGCGAAGCTCCTCCCTTTCCCCTTGGCCCCACAGTATTGAACACACAGCTGGGTGCCTCCCTGAAAGGACTGGGTAGCTACACTTTCCTCTGGAGAATTAGCTACTAGCCACTGCCAGATGCAGGACATGACTTGATGGACACATGCTTTGATCCAGGATGGCAAATCCTATATTCCTAATCTGATCAATTGAGGGATTTTGCCTGTATCCAAATGAAGTAACTAAATAGAGGATCTACCGGTGACACAACCCATTAATGGGAAAGGAACTTGTGACCGTGTAAATTTTTCCTATATCTGCACATTAAAAGTCAGACCATGAAGTTTAACATCTACTAGCTTGGACCCCAGTCTGGCAAAGCACTTAAGCAGGTGTTTAATTTTATGCACACGGAGCAGCCCCACCTGAGTAAAGTTATGCATATGCTTAAGTGTTTGTAGAGTCAGGGCCTCAGGCCTCTGATCCCATGTGATCTAGCACGGAACCCTACACCTGTACGGAGTTCCACGTATTCACCACCAGTGTGGGCAACCTGTACTAGGGAATCACAGTGCAAGATCTGGCTTACGAGATCTCTTGCAAGGAGAGAGTCTAGGGGCACAGTAATTACAGCCCAAGGAGAGGCTGATTTTGGGGGGCCAAAGGAACGTGCAGCTCATCCCACTTTCTCTCCAGAAAATAGTTATCTTCTGGGCCAAAAATTAGTGCACACAACAAAGCATATAAAATGTACGCAGTCTTAAAAATCTCCACTCCCTCCTGACCCTTTTAAACAATAGTCTAAATATTAGCTCCCTCGCCTGAAACCACAGTGTGAGAAATGGAATGCCCTGCCCCATAGTAAGAGGGAGAAACCAGCCAGGGCCTCTTGCGTGCCCAGACCAAGGCTAAGGCATCAGTTCCCACCAAAGGAAAACTGTTTTTTTAAACTACCCTTCTCACCCCAGTGCATCAACAACCTGCCCCCTCCTTTCCCCTCCACCCTGTGGCTACGTCTGACACTGCTGCCCTGGCTTATATCCATGCTTGGAAAGTGCTAGTCAGTCCTAAAATAAACCTGTCAAAAGCTAGGCAGAGATTCTCATTCTTCTCTACCTGCTTGTGAGTGTCAGCTGTTTGTCTGGGAGCTGTCCCTGAAAACCTTTTAAAAGGAAAGGGGGATGGGGGGAATGTGGAGTGCAATTCAAACAAAAAGAAACTCCAGACAAAGAAAGAAAGAGGGAAGGGGGGGGGGGAAACCCCATCAAACCTCCCAACAAACTTCTTTATCAGCGGTTCATTGTCAATCAATTAGCCAAGGCAGCAGGGGTCTGTAGGGTGGGCGGTAGCAAGGCAGACAATGGACTGCCCTGTTGTATTACTGTTTAATCACTTTTGCTAAATAAATAAAGCAGCCCCGAGGTGCTGTCATGTCAAGGGAATTTATAACAAAAAAACTTCATTTTTCATTGGTCATTACTTTTTTCCCTGCAGGACAAGAGAGGTTATTACTGTAGCCTTAAGTTCCATCTTTGTGTTGCTCGCCTTTGATTCCCACTCGGACCCTGCCACTTTCCGGCACTAATTTGGCAGGCTGAACAAAGAAGGGATTTGTACCTCCTGTAAGGTCTCAATTAGGAAAGGCTTCTGCTGTATTATGTGCCATTCAGACACGACACAATGACGGTAATTACAGGAATTTGCACTAAATGGCTGAAGAATTCACAGCAAAACTTCCCCCCCCCCTTCTTTCCAAGCTTACCCCTCCCAGCAGTCAGGGTAGGGAGGGAGGGGGTAGGGAGGGAAAGCTCTTAATGCCTGCAAGATGTAATTACTGACAGCAGTCCTGTTAGGTTAAACAGCAGCCTATGAAGTAAAACAACAAAAAACACCTATATAGCAATGGAGATGTTCAAGACTCTTTATTCCCTGAAGTCTCCTCGGTATGAACTTCTCCTCCCTGAAGCAAACAGGATGGACTTTTCCCAGTTATTATTAATTATTAATTATTATTATTATATATTTGTATTGTGGTAGCTGCTAGGGGCCCCAAACCGACTCTCCGGGACTCTGGGGGACAGTGAAAAAAAGACAGTGCTATGGACCTAAACCCTCCTCTAAAACTGGATGTTCTGTATGGGTCTATTGAAATTCACGTTAAAATTATGCCCCGTCGCCTGATTCTCAGTCTCAGAGATGCTGAGTGCCCATAAATCCTACTGTGGGAGCTTTGCTTGCTCATCACCTCTGAAAAATCAGGCCACGGGAGCACAGGAAATGTCTAACAAACAAGCATCTTGTCTTCACGTAGAGTTTTACCAGTGCAGCGGTGGTGTTTTACCTTCGCCGACAGAACAGATTATCATGTCGGTCGGTGTAGTTAATCCACCTCCCTGAGAGGCAGTAGCAATGTCAACTGGAGAAGCTCTCCTGTCACCATAGCACTGTCCACGCGGAGGGGACATTAGGTTGGTATAACTGTGTCATTCTGGGGTGTGGGTTTTTCACACCCCTAAGCAATGTAGTTATAGCGAGACAGGACTGTAGTGCAGACCTGGCCTCGGAGGATCATGAAAGCGACACGTGGCCTTTTAAAAACAAGACTGTAGCTTATAAACAGCACTCACGCCCCAGCGAGGTCACAGTGCTTTATTTCTGTGGGGAACATCGGAGTGACTGGAGATGCACTGTAGCATGTTTCAGGAAGTCCATCCTTTCCCACACAAAAGGCTGCTCCCACAGGATAAAATCCAGAATACCCAAAATACTTCTCACATTAAAGATGACAGGTTATTTGTTGCTCTCCCGCGGCCCGATTCCGCTTCTGCTGAGGTCGTTGGCTACACGCTCATTAGCTTTCTTGGAAGCAGGGCAGCAGTGAAATAGTGGCACTAACAGAGAGAGCCTGTTTCTTCACTGAATTTTGTTTGAAGTGAAGAGAATTAAGAAGAAAGGAAGAAAATGAAGAAGGAAACCCTGAAAATATCTTAAGATGAGGCTACTGACTTTGCCTCCACTAGAGTTTAATAAACTCTGACTGCTGGGTAACAGATTAGAGAGACAAGGTGAGGGAGGTCTTATCTTTTACTTGACCAGCTTCTGCAGCTGAGAGAAACAAGCTTTGAGCTTACACAGAACTCTTCTCCAGCTTCATGTTACCACAAAAGCTTGCCTCTCCCACCAACAGAAGTTGGTCCAGTAAAAGATACCGTGTTTCCCCGAAAATAAGACAGTGTCTTATATTAATTTTTGCTCCCAAATTACATTACATTATATTACAGCGAGAGGCAAAACTGGAAGTACATCTTATTTTCGGGAGATGTCTTACTTTCGGGGAAACAGGGTATTACCTCACCCATTTTGTCTCTCTAATATCCTGGGGCCCACACAGCTACAACAACACTGCATACGGGTAACAGATCAGACAGATCTCCCTCTCATTTCTTTGTATGGTTCCCCATCACTGTAGGCCCCGAACCTCCAAGGTTATTTAGGTTCCTAACTTCCACTGATTTCAACAGAAGATGGGAGTCTAATACCTCTGAGGATCTGGGCCCAAGTGCCTCACTATCCATAATGTATTTATCCTCACAACACACGTGAGATAGGGAAGGGCTATTATCTCCATTTTACAGATGGGGAACTGAGGCACAGGGAGACTTAGGGCCAGATTTTTTTTAAGGTATTTAGGTCCCTAAAGATGTAGGGAGTGGGATTTTCAAAAGCACCAATTACATTGTACCCTGGCCCTGAACTAGTCAGTTCTCAAATGGATTAAGGTTGTGATTAATCAAACAAAACAAACATGGATGCTTGAGGCTGTGACATTAAGGGAAGGAAAAAAGCAGATAAGGACACAACTGGATCTCAGGCCTAGAACACACACAGACAAATGACAATATCTGAAGGAAAGGCGGGATAATCCAAGCTAACAGGGAGTCTCCCCCTGAAGCCCAGGAGCTGAACTTGAGCTTCTAAGGAAAGGAAAGACTCAGAAGACACAGCAATGAAAAAAATCACACAGTCTGCAAGGTATGGGCAGCACAGAACTCAGATGCCCTTGGGCCTGAAAGACAGGTCCCTATCACTTGAGCTACCAGAGGAACTCTAACCCCTATCAAGAGAAAGGGGCCATGATATAGTTATAGTACCCTTCAGCAGTTCCAATTGTATACACACATACTGGTCTGCTTGTTACAATCCTCTGGCACTTCTGTAGTGCCCAGAACCCTAGGGTCTCAAAAGTGCTTTACGAACATCACTTAATTGACCCCCATAATCCATCTGTGTCTGGATTTCTTATCCCCATTTTAGGGATGGGGGAACACGCACGGAGAGACTAACAGGTCTACATTTTCAAAAGTGACTAGTGATTTTGGGTGCCTCCATTGTTAGGTGTCCAACTTGAGACATTTTACAGGGGCCTGTTGATTGGGGTGGGGCATGCTCAGCACTTTTGGCAAATCAGACTCCTTTAAGGTATATTAAAGTAGGCACCCAAAACCTAACGCACCCCAAATCAGAGTCACTTTTGAAAATTTAGGTCTCTGCTAGTCACGACAGGATGCACTATGAGTCAGTGGAAGAGTCAGAACAAGAATGCAGAATTTCTGACTCCCAGTCTTGTGCTCTAACCACTAGGGAAGACTTCCTCCCTATGAATCACCTAAACCTCCAATGAAATGCAATAACTCACTTCACAATAAGACAGCACAAGTTGGAACAGGAAGTGAATAATACTTGTGTATTCAGCTGAGGCTAAAGGGTAAATCTTAGGTAGGCAGAATATGCTTACTCCAAGTGGTCTTGGTCCCGGACAATGGCTTGACACCCTACTCTGACAAAAATGCTGTAGGATTCCTAATAACCATAAGTGGCCAAAGACCTGAAATTTACATCTAGAAGTTTACACATGTTGGGGGAGGGGGGGACGACGACACTGACTCAGAGGGAAAAGAAATTCCTACCATCCCCACGACCCCTCATCGTGCTTTCGAGATCTCCCATCCAATACCTACCCAAATCTGCTTAGGATCAGAGACTGCATGACATCACATCACTAAGTGTTCTGCCTTCAGGCCTTATTGCCATTAAAATAATGCCTTTGTTGTCATTAAAGGGGCACCTTACCTCCAAAATTTAGCTTCAGCATTATTTCTATTACATTAGTGCCATTGGGAACCAGATCCCATTGGGCGAGGCACTGTACAAGCGCACAGTACAAAGAGCCAAAGAGATAACCATCTACCCACATGCTGCAGGTTAATTTAAAAAGAGGATTTACAAAATCTACTATGGTGGGAGACGTTCTTACAGTTTCTGTGTCATTGTAAGCCCGTTGTGACTCAGAGAGAAGAGCGCCACCTACAGTGCCACTCTCTACAGCGCCTTCTGTTTCACGCGGACACGCCCCACTCGGCTGCTAACCAGGCCACAACCAGCGTTAGTTTGCCAGATTTGATGCCTTCACAGGCTGTGGCATTACAGGGGTGGAAATGAGTATCCATTTCTTGGACAAGTGTGCAGGAATCCTTACAAGGGCTTACAAGCAGTCACTATTTTAGCCAATACGGCGTATGCGAGAGCAAAGCCACCGCAATGAAGTCACTTACCTGCACACTTGAAGCTCTGGGCCGTGAGTCCTCTTTCCAAAGACAACGTGGTCAGAATGCTCAGGAAGCTGGTGGTCACAGACTGGCGCTTGCTCTGCCTAAAGTCCTTCCCCAAAGGCCGATCTCTGGCTTTGTTTCTGAGAGTAACTTGCAGGTTGGGACCTAAACTTCTGGCTGCGTTGGCAGCAGATTTCAGCGCCTCCATCCACTCCTGTGCCCTCTGACGGGTCTCTGCACGCAGCCGGAGGACATCTTGAGGGAAAATGACCTGAAAGCATGAGTCACAGTCATCCAGACTATCTGTCTGGACAGTCAGGCACACGTCAATGTTATAGCTCAGGAGAGGGTCTTCATCGAGACTCCCGGGCTGAAACGCCATGAGGCAAGATCTGCTTAGTACAAAAGTAAACGCTTTCCAGTTGTTCTGGACCGTCAACCTATAGAGAGTCCCCGACCTGAGTATGTTTTGGTATTCCTTTGTATTTTGGCTCAAAGCTGTACTCTGGAAAGGCTCAGCAGGGTTCTTTTGTAAGCCATGAATCTGGGGAAGGTCTCTGCCGTTGTCCAGCTTCTGCGAATCTTCTAGGTCTTCCTGCTGCCTCAGGAACATTGGCGCAGAAGAGTGCCCCACCTCCCAGAGTTTCTTCCCCCAGTCCAAAGTCTCCCAGGGTGACTCTGCCCTCAGCTGCAGTTGGGAGTTATCTGACAGAACGGCGTCCACCATCTTTGTTTCCGTGCTGCCTGTGACAGTGACATTTTGGAAATGGGAAAGCGGATACATGGTAGGAAAATTCTGGTTGCCGCTGCTGTCAAGGTAATACAGGTACAGTTTGTGTGGAGAGAGCTCTGCATAACAGGGCTGCCAATAGCTGTCATGATCCTTTCTGATTTCTAGGTATCCCTTCTTCAGAATATTTGGGAATGTCAGCTTGTGTTCTGGAAGAAATCAAACAAGACAATGACTTAATTCTTTCCTGGCAATTCACTCTCTCGTCATTCTGGCTCATAGCGATTGCCCAGTATCCCTGGGCACACCACATGAAGTATTACAATATTTCTGAGGGGAATTGGTATGACTGGGACAGTCTAGGCCCAAATAAATATTTTCAACAGGGACGTATGATGCAGTAGAAGCAGAGCTTGACACAGCCACGCAGCCAACTGCAGATTAGGATTAAGATGAAATGATAAACATGGTAATACCTAGCTTTCATACCACTCTTTTCAGGTGGGGATCTCAACGCGCTTTACCAAGGGACGCCAATATCATTCCCCCCATTTTGCAGATGAGACCTGGATGCACAGAAAAGGTGAGGTGACTTGCCCAATGTCATCCAGCAGGTCAGTGGCAGATCTGGGAATAAAGCCCATGTCTCTTGGGCCCCCGTCCAGTGCTCTATCCACTAGGCTGCCTTGCCTCCCATGCTACAGAAGAAATGGAAACCCTAAAACACTAAATCATATTTTTTTAAAGTGGCCAGGGTCAGCTATATACTATTTTCAAGAGGTTCTTTCTAAAGTGGCTCTATCTATGGACATGCCATACATCCTACCATCTAGAACCTCCATACATCCTCCCATCTAGAACCTCCATACGTCCTCCCATCTAGAACCTCCCACCCAGTTTAAGTATTGAGAAGCACACTACTCTCTCTATGCTTCTTTTAGGAGAACTTGTCTGTCCTTTGGGGTGCAGCAGGGAGAATTGTAGGAAGTCACGGGAGAGTTATGGACACTCAAGTGGCTTAGCCTGTATCCTCACTGCAAAATGGGTGGGGTCTGGGTTACCAGCCCAAGTGTAAGCAGAACCCAGACTCTGTCCAATAGCCCCACCTGGGCCAGCTAACTTGGGCTGAAAGCATCAGGCAGTTCAGGTCAGAAGGTCGTGTGTGTGGATATGAGGACTGTTAAGGGGAACACACGAGTAACAGCGCAAATTAATGCTGCAGGGAATGGGCATGGGCATTGGCATGGGCATGGACTAAGAAAAGTGATCAAACTAAGATCAGACTTAGGTTCTGTCTACATTAGAAATGCTGAGCAGCTGTGGTGCAGATCCCTTCTGTTGCCATAGTAAGTCCACCTCTGAGAGGCAGCAGCTAGGTCGATGGAAGAATTCCTACACTGGGTTGGCCTAAACTATGTCACACAGGACACCAAATGTTTCATTTTGCTAAGCTACGTAGTTAGGATGACCAAACTTTGTAGCATAGACCAGGATTTAGCTAACATCTGACCTTTTCCCTAGTGTCGTCACAGAAACCTGGGCTGAACTCAACCAGCAATAAACAACAAAATCGAGCTCAGGGTGCCCCCTACCTTTCCACCACAGCAAAGGTCAAGTTTCGGTTGGGCTTAGCTAGCATGTCCTAAATCAACCACTCTCCTGACAAATGCTACAGACATAACCGTGTTTAACATCGTGTAGTGAACATGTTTTTATCATGAGACGTTTTCCCAGTGTAGACATAGACTTTCTGTGCAGATTGTTTCAACAATTTCATTGATTTAAGCACTATCCTGTCTGATTTGGATGTAAACACACAAATTCAACTTCTCCCTGCAATGACAACCCACTAGAGAGTACTTCCGCTAAAAGGGAAAACCATCAATCTAAATTGTAAAATTACAGAGAAAAATGAAACTCATGCCCCAAGTGCAAAGGGGAAAAAAAAAAGAAACTAATTTTGTTTGCTTTATATCTCTGGCCCTGACATTCATTAGTATTTCTGTGCTGACTCAAAATCCATTAATTTCTTTGAAACCCACACTAATCCCTTTGTAGTGCAGATAATGGGTACACATTCTACAGTCATCTTCCTTTGCTGGTAATCCAATAAAAGGGGTGGCACTGCTGCAGACCCAGCAGCAATCTCACTCACTCTCTCTGCTTCCAAAGTACAGATGACAGGTTCAACTTCTTCCATAAGACAAACTCAGAACCACTCCCTACCCCCAGGCCTCATTCAGCTACCCAGAAACGTGCCTGTCTGTTGCTGAGTGAGTGACAGAAAGACTGTCTCTATCTTTCCCTCTCACCACTTCCAACTCCCCTTCCCTCGAGCTTCTGTGAATTGGCTGCACCCGCTTCCACTGTAACTGGGACAAAAACATCAGCCAGCTTGATTAAAATTCATACTGTTCGGGTCAGGGCAATGGATGCTGGATAGATGGGCTGTATTAGAAGGTGCCCCTCCCTTCACCCTTCTCTGCTCCTTCATCTCCTTGATGCACAATAAGGCAGATAATACCCATCCACTGAGTGCTACCATCTTTCTGACTACCCCATAAATAGAAACAGCATTTCTCTTCTCCCTCTTCTCCCCTCCCCAAACCAGGGAAATTAATTGAGGCACAGTAAAAAGGAAGATAATCACAGTAAATAACCCACATCTGGGTTTATGCTTTTTTGAACTGTAGTTTCTTGAAAAATAAGGGGAAAACAAACAGAGTGCAGCTGGGAACAGCCAAGAATTCTCTCTGCAGATTACCTCCTCTCTCTGGGTAGTTCGTTTGTATTACATCTCATTAAAATTTCTTGCACCGAGTGTCTACCTGACAGGGTGGCTCACCATCCTCAAATCATCTCTGATTTCCACAAGCACTGAAAGAGGGGAGATTAGAAGTGGTTTAAGCAAAGCTGGGGTATTTTTCCCCATTGCCAACAAGCTTGTATTTGTGTTTCTGTTTGTAGGCAGGCAGCCTGCCCCTTCACATGCCAAGCGAATGCTACTATTAAAAACCAAACAAATGTTTTTTCTCACAGCCGCATTATTTGAATACATTTTAGATTAGGCAGTGTTGTCAGGAGACAGAGAAGACAGCACCCGGGTTCTGTTCCCAGATTGGACACTGACTCTCTGTGTGACCTTGGACAACTCATTTAACCACTTGGTGCTGTAAAAGGCGTATAACGCCTACTTTATTGGCGTGTCATGAAGCTTAATTCATTAATGTTCGCAAGGAAATTTTTTGGCCAAAAGCCCCTGATCCTACACAACTGAACTCAGTGGAAGCTTTGACAATGATTTCTATGGCTGCAAGATCAGGTGTTCACAGCACGAAGGATTATTATTAATTTAGAAACAGGACAGACACATTATTAAACTGTATTACTCATCTCCAGTCTCTTACGGGACTCAGTCCCTACAAAGAGCTGAGCACTGTGGCCACAATCTCGCAAATCCCTCTACATGGGCGCTTCGTTTTAAGTTAACAGTGAAGGTCATTAACCATTGGGACCATTTACCAAGGGTCGTGGTGGATTCTCCATCGATGACAATGTTTAAATCAAGACTCGCTGCTTTCCTAAATGATCCACTCGAGGAGTTATTTTGAGGCAGTCCTATGGCCTGTGTTATGTAAGAGATGGTCACCGTTGTTCTTTCTGCCCTGGGAATTGATGAATCTATAAGCATATGAGCAGCCCCATCGAATTCAGTAGGACAACTTGCAGTATTTTGCTGAACTGGGACCCGAGCGCTCTGCACCTAGCAGGATTGTGTTCACTTCCTTCCCAAGTCACATCCTAGTCTCTTCCTCTCAATTAACTTCCCAACAGCCATTTTAGAGGAAGGAATTTCCCAGGTAATTAGCATAGTTGATATGCCTCTGTCCTGCAAACAATGCATTTTATATCTGGCAATTAATTCCCAATATTCAGGTTCATAAGAGCCCAAACTGGTTTATTTAGCCTTATGTCACATGCTTCCAAGGAGCTTTACAAAAGGGTCTTGTGTGTCTGGGCAGCAGTTTGCACAGAATAATACTTGTTACATTAATATAAGAAGAACCGTTTTTACTGAGCTTTCATTATTTTTCAGTCTTCAGCTTCAAGGAAGGCAAACCCGACTTTGAGAATGGTGAATTAGGCTACCTCTAATTCTAGGTTTGTCCATTCCTGGGGGCGTTGGTTTAATCACATTTTCAGTCATGGGAAATGTACACAACATATTTCAAAACAACTGCACCTTGTTCCTAGGGGCACTGGGAATATGCGATCGTATCCACCTCCTCCAAGGAAAGAAGCAAAGATTTTGAGAAACGGATGAACCTTGAGGAAAGGGGAGGAGTTTATTTCAGGAGTGGGTGAGTTATAAATAAATATAAATATAAATGGAGATATACCAATCTCCTAGAACTGGAAAGACCTTGAAGGTCATCGAGTCCAGTCCCCTGCCTACACTAGCAGGATCGAGTACTGTCCCCTGACAGATTTTTTTGCCCCAGATCCCTAAATGGCCCCCTCAAGGATTGAACTCACAACCCTGGGTTTAGCAGGCCAACGCTCAAACCACTGAGCTATCCCCCCACCCCCCTGTGGGCTGCACTGTGCAGGAGGTCAGACTAAATGATCACAATGGTCCCTTCTGACCTTAAAGTCTATGAGTTGACGAGCACACACGCCTGTTTTTTAAAGTACAGCTTTATTCACGCTGTCTGTTGTTACACGCCTGTTAATATCGAAGGACCAGGCTCCTTAAACCACTTCTACAAACCGTGTGTGTGCTTGTTCCCAATAAAATGTCCACATGGCAGCTATTCTAGAATATAATTCATTACAAAGATGCAGAGTGCAATGAACCGCCTAGCCAAATCATAGAGCTTTAAAAATAATTATTTTCTGCATCCAACTAAGTGGGTATTAGCTCACGAAAGCTTATGCTTCAATACTTTTGTTAGTCTTTAAGGTGCCACAGGACTCTTTGTCGCTTCTGCAGATCCAGACTAACACGGCTACCTCTCTGATTCTATTTTCTCCCTCTTTTCCTAAATGCAGCGATAGGGAATTTTTCTGAATCAGGGGCCGGACTTTGCTCTCAGTTACACTGGTATAAACCAGGAGTAAATCCCCTGAAGTCAATAGGCCCTATTCTCCGTTGGCCTACACCTTATCTAGTCCCTTATGCCAGTGGACTGCTTCCAGGTCAGAACAAGAGCATTTCGCACTGGTGGCAGTCACTCGGGCCCAATCAATTCGTGAGTGACAGAGTGATGTACGGGAGACTGGCCCCAGGACCCGCCTTTGCAGGTATGGAGAAGGCAGATGGTGCACACCCTACAAAAATGGTGACCTATTAGTGGCTATTAGATACATGAATTGTACATCCCACACTTCTAAAGGAATTGGGAATAGAAGATGAAAAAGCATTAGCCGGCTTCTGTAGAAACTCCATGACTCAGCTTCAAAGGGAAGGAAGAAAGGGATGAAAGCGACTAACAAAGCTATTTAAAACAGGTTTGGTTCACATCAGGATAGTTAGCTTGGCATCAGCTGTAGGGAAACGAAGCTGGAAAGGCTATGTAAAATCACAGCTTTATTAGAAGCCACTAGCATGGCTCCAGGAGATCAAAACTCCGTCTCAGTGAAGTTCCATAACTCTATGGCTTCTGTGTCACAAGCTCTGAGGCAAGCGCTTCAGGGACAGATTTTCAAAGACCCCAGAGACAATTAGGCACCTAAAATCTGCCTGGTAAGTGCTCCAAGCACTAGGCTCTATGCCATGGCCTCTACTCCCTGATTGGTGAAGTGCTTATTGTGACCAAACACCTTCAACATCTTGCTCCTCTCAGGGTCCCTACACACCTGCACCTCATCATCTGCCTTTCAACTACCACAGATTCTTCCCTGCCTGGGAGTGTTCCTATAGGATGCTCCAATAGTTAGAGCACCTGCCTCAGCCTTTGAGACCTAGGTTCAATTCTCTGCTCCGCCACGGGCTTCCTCGATGACCCCCAGGCAAGTCACTTAACCTCTCCATGCCTCAGTTTCCCCTCTCTACAGTGGGGATAATAGCACTGCCTTACCTCACAGGGGTGTTGTGAGGATACATACATTAAAGATTTGAAGCATGTTGAGATCTACTGATTACAATAGGTATCATTATTAGACAGTCTCTGAGGAGAAAAAGAGCAGCAACAGATTCATCGCACGGCCCTCTGCTGATTATTACTGCTCAGCCAATTCATTATGATAACAACCAAGCTAGAAAGAAAGTGGTCATGGTATTTTCTGTGAAAAATTTCGAAAGAAATGAAGAATGGTCTTTTTTTTTTTTTCCAAAACATTTCCAGCTTTTTTATGAAAAACCAAAAGCTCAATTATTTTGGGTTTCAGTTAAGAAAAAATCACTTTTTTGCAGAAATTTTTTGTTTGGGAAAAAAGCCTACTTCTGCGCAAAGAAAAGTTTCAGTAGAAAATGTTCAAGCAGTGCTAGTCAACCCCTTTCGGGGGAGCTGTATTGCAACACAGAGACTTTCCCTTCTAAGAGCCTGGCCTGGCAAACACTTATGCAGTAGCTTGGGGAGTCACGGGGATGTTAATGGCACAACTCACAGGCATAAAGTTACTCATGTGTCTCTTTCTGCGGCACTGGGGCTTAGTCACTGATTCAAACATGGCCAAAAGTTGTTTGCCAGCTGAGGACCCTTGTGAAATCTCATTCCATTTCCTAGCAAACAAAACGTCCACGGGGTGACGGGCATAACTAACTAACTAACTAACAGAGAATCTACTATCACATCTGACCTCCAGTGGTGATCCTGGAGAAGGCGACGAATAAACAGGTCTTTTCCCTTCTAAATTACCCCCTCAAGCCCAAATGAAGTTCCTAAACAGCATTGCAGGGGCAGCATGAGGAAATCCACACTGCTATAGGCTTATGCTGTACCTGTGTCTATGAATAGTGTCTCTAGGCTCTGGAGTGGCCATGCTGCCATCTTTCACAAACCATACATTCCCTTAAAGAAAAAAATGGTGCAGTTTCTCCTCACCAGCTATTGTAGAAATAAACTCTCTGCTCAGAAGAGTCCCCCTGCTGCTAGGCACGGAGAATTATAAAAGTTTCTGTCAGAGTGTCTGGAAAAGGAAGAGTCAGGGCTTCTCTGGCCAGTATGAGGCAAAGGGCCCTAGAATGGGAGGGAGAGAAACCCTCAAGTGTTTACAGTCAACTCAATAGTCAGTCAACTGCAAATGATCCCAACAGAGGAGAGAGACCCAAGTGTTTACAGTCAATTCAATAGTCAGTCAATTGCAAATGATCCCAACAGAGGAGACCCCCAAGCCCAAACTTTGTTGCTCATTAACATAAGGTTTATGCATGGCTCAGAAAAAAGAAAAACAAACCCAACCCAGTTCAGAGCCTACTATATAGCTACAAAGGAGAGCTCAGCTTTCTATACAGATGTCATAAGCCCAGAAGACAAGATTCCCTCTTTGAAGGGCTGGCCCTAGAGTCCTAACTGAGGTGGAACGCCCATGGAAGTTAGCGAAGACAGCATTTCCCTGCTTAAACTGACTGCAATGCAAGCTTCAAACCAGCAGAAATGGCGGGGGGGAAATAGATTCTAAATTTCCAGCTTTACTGGTCCACTGTTTAGCAGTTGCACAGATGAGGATTTTTTTAAAAATACCTGGAGTGAAATGCTGGCCCCACTGAAATCAATGAGAGGTTTGCCATTGATTTTACTGGAGTCAGGATTTTGCTGTCAGTCAGAACTGTGGTCATTTCCCTGGCTCTGCTACTGACCTGTTGGGTGACCTTGGCTGAGTCCTTTCATCTCTGTGTGCTTGTGTCTTTCTCACCCTTTTCCTCTCTTGTCGATTTAGAGCTCAATCCTGTAGATATTTATACCTGTCCCATGAGTAGTCCCAGAACCAAGGGAACTAACTAAGCACAGGTGTAAATGTGTGTCGCACCTGAGCATTAGACAGCACCCTCGTTGGCACAGGGATTGTTTCTCACTGTATGCTGGTACAGCCCCTAGCACAATGAAGTCTCACCACTTTTAATTGAGGCCTTTAAGCCCTAGAGTAATACAAACGAGAAGAATAATGGATGAGAAGCATTAGAACATGTGCACTGCTTGGGAGGGGACTATATGTGGAAAAAACAATCCAAGTGAACAGCAAAGATACCCGATCACATATTGTATTGTCTACGTCAGGGATCTCAAACTCAAATCACCAGGAGGGCCACATGAGGACTAGTACATTGGCCCGAGGGGCGTGTCACTGACACACCCCACCCCCCTGCACCTGGCCCCGCCCCCACGCCACCCCTCCATAAGGCCCTGCCCATTCCTGCCTCTTCCCACCCTTTCCTGCTCCCATTCCAACCCCTTCCCCAAATCCCCACCCCTGCCCCGCCTCTTCACCGCTCCCTGCTCCTCCCACTCCCTCCTGGAAAACGCTAAGCACCACCGAACAGCTGTTTGGCAGCGGGGAGCGACTGGAGGTAAGCAGAGGAGCGGGGACACTGCGTGCTGGGGAGACAGGAGTGGGGAGAGGGGAGCTTGGCGGGCTGCAGGAAATAACCCTGCAGGCCGCCACGTGTTTGAGACCCGTGGTCTAAGTGATCCTTCTTTGGGAGCCATGGATACTTTAAGTCCCTCTGGCTGGAGAGGCTGCCTGCCTAGAAAAACAAATGACTTTCCTGAACTTAAATTTCCCTCTTCACTAGTTCCACTAACCACTCAACACTGCACTCGAACACAAACTGGGGGGGTGGGGCGGGAAACAGTAGCAGTTTTGCTGGCAGGCACAAGGGGATACTGCTCCCCTAAGGTGCAGTTTTCAAATCCTTTCCTCCCATGATGCTTGGAAAGGATCCAATTCCACTTGTCTATGTTGTGAAAAAACAAGCAGCAGGAAGAGATAAGCATGAAGTACTCTAGGTAAGTAATAAGTCATGAAACAAACTGGCCAGTCTTAGAAGGACTAAGAGAGCCTGCAAGCTACACGGGAGATTCCTTTCCAGGAAGCAGATCCAGTGAGGACTGAAAAGAAACAGCTGAGGCTGGCTACAGCACTTCAGCTTTAGTTTCTTTTAAGGGTTCTAGAAAGGGCTATGGCCCGATGGGTGAGATAACTGACTTTTCCTTCTCTCTCAATACTCCCCCCATTACTAGAACAGCTGCTACGTATGCTTAACATGAAACATGGGGGCATTTTCATACTTATTTAGGGACTTCCACAAGACTTAGGCCAGGTCTACACTGGGGGAGGGGGGAGGGGGGGAGGTCAACCTAAGATACGCAACCACTTTGGTGAGGGTGTGATTTCTACCAAGACAGCTATACTGGTACAACCACTAGAATGGATGCAGTGATACTGGTATAAAGGTGCCTTATATACTGGCAGAGCTTCATCTCTTTCCCTTATGGGAATAAGCTAGACTGCTATAAGCCCGTTGAAGTCGGTAGAACGGTGTCTGTGCTCGGTAGGGATGTACCTCACACAGGGGTATAATTAAAGCAGTGCAACACAAGCCCTCAGTGACCACATGGGTCAGTTGACCAGGCGCCTGGTGGCTTTTTTCAGTCGGAGCCAAGCGTGCGGCAGTCAGGGTTTGTTCTGCTTGCAGGGGATTGTGGGAAAGTCTCTGCAAGCCGGTATACAGGCTGAGAGGGTCCTTGGACCCAACCCGAGCCTGTTGCGGGAAGTGGAGGAAAGAGCTTAGAGCGAGAGCAGCTTTTACTACTGGTACAGTATAGAAATCCCTGCTCTCCGATGCAATGCTGCCCTATGGTGCCTGTTCCACATTGCGTTCGATTTCTTACAAGTGTGAGAAAGAACCCCAAAAGCAACTAGCTTTTTGGATAACTCTCTTCTGCCTGGTTAAACTCCCCCAGCAGTTTCAATACTCTTCTCAGTTGTGGAGCGCTGTTGTGTTACATGGCACGCTTCACCCCAGAGGTGGTCGCACCTCCCTGCGGCTGGAGTGATTCCTCTGATGGCTTTATATCCGTAGGCCCTGCTCGGACATTGAGCTCCGGGTGGGGACAGGGATGTGCCACACCCAGCAGTTGGAGTGGGGCGGTGGTTTGCAGTGGACTGGGATCCTTTGGCGCTTCCAGAGGACAGTGGCTATGTAAATATAAGATGGTACAAATCTTAAACTATAAAAGGGGGCAAACAAAAAGCTCGACCCCTCTCCCAAGTAATTTTTATAGTATAAAATAGAACTAGGAGAGTCCCTCAGCTTGTCCAGGGGCTCAGGGCACAGCCAGGGGTTCCTTTCATCCCATCGTTCCCCCCACAAGTTCTCTGGGCACCCTCCATGCCCTTCTATTTCAGGGACTCCTTGCAACTCGTCCCATCTCCACTTGGCAGGGGTTCTGGCTGCTCCCATCCCCCATTGCAATATCCCCCAATATACCTTAAGCAGGGGTTCTGAACCCCCATTACCCTCTTCCTCCCATTGTCCCCCTTTTCCTCTATGCCAGCTGGTCTGCCTGATCCTCAATCCCACCTACTAGCCATGCTTGGAGCTCTGTGTGCCCTCTTTCCTTCTTCCCTAATAACAGGGCCCCCATCTTCCCCCCCACTGCGGGGGCTGTGTTTGTTCCTTCCCCTCCTCCATTCCTCTTTCTGTCATTGCTCTGCCAGAAGACATTCAGGGGGCCATCGACCAACTGTGCGGGTGTGAAAGAACAGGCAGAGGCATCCCATGCCTCCCACTTCCCGCCTTGTGGTTTGATTCCCCCCCAATCAACAGGGTGCTGACCACCGAGGCCTCGACCGTTCCCGGAAATGTTGGAATTGAGTGGACGTGAGGTTCGAAAGTTACCACGCTACAGGGAGAGAAATGACATCACGCTGAGTGCAAGGTTCTCACAAGCTGGGCCAACCATCCCGGAAACCCCCGCTGTGAATTCTCTCTCTCTCTCTCACACACACACACACACACACACACACACACAGTGAGCATCACAACTATAGCCCTGTCCAGATACTCTACAGGGGCCACAAAGCCTGGTCTTCCCAGGGGCGCGCGGGACCCTTCCCCCGCCTGGGTTAGCCCATGGAACGACCAGACAGAGACACCATCCCTGCACTCCAGGGAACACAGAGACAGCGCTGTCCAAGCAGCTGTCACGTGGTGCACTGCTCAGTCTGGACCGGGAGGAGGTGAGGGCGGAACAGGAGCAGCAGGCAGTGGGAAGCAGGATGTACCCCAGGAAGGGATGGAAAAGGGGCATGTTCCCCTTGTGAGCTGAGAAACTGCAGGAGGCCGAACCCCGGGGGTGCAACTTAAGGGGCAGATTTTCTTAAAAAGCTCACTCCCATTTAGACACTACATTTTGATGGCTAAGAAGGAGCCAACCTCTTTGGCAAAGCAAGACTTCAAGGCATGCTTTAACCCCTAAGCCAGCGTTTCTCAACCTTTTTGATACCAGGGACCAGCTTGCTCCCTTCTTAAACTGTGGGACTGATACTGGTCCATGGACCAGTCATTGACAAACACTGCTCTAGGCAACCGCACAGTCTGGCTATTATAATCATTGTCCTCCTTTCCCTTTTCCTTTCCCCTCCCCATTTGGTTTTCTTGTATCCATTTATTAAGCCACGTTTCCAGTTAGATTGTATGATCTTTGTGGCACAGGCAGCATCTGCTATTTGTACTCAATGCACTTTTGGCAGCTGCAAAATAAACAATCATCAAGCAGGAGACATTGGTTCGGGGTTTCTGAGGCCTCCAGCCAAATCTCTTCCAGCGTCCTGTTTGAGAGAGGAAAAGGGAAACATCGTTCGTCGAAACATTGCTTCATTTGTGTGGCTCACTGAGAAAGCCTGTGTCCAGCCGATAACAAGACTTCCTGCATCCCATTCAAAGCTGACAGAGACGCATGAATATTGACAAGCGCACGGGCTGTTTGCTGGAGTTTCTGAATCGAGTACCCAGCCTTTCTTAAAGAGATAGTACAGAGTCATTTAGACCCCAACAAATAAAATCAGGTTGGGTATTTGTCTTCCTTTTTTTTAAAGCAAACCTATTTGTTCAGTATTTATTTCTAACATTTCAGTGAAAACTGCTTTTTTTTTTTTTAAGATTAACCAGCCTCCCAATAAACTAGCAATCCAAACGGTCTAGCCCACGAGAACCAGCAAATGAAACTAACCAGGAAGAACAGAAGCAGATCTTTCTTAGCCAATCTGAATGAAGTGAAAAATGTAAATAAGTGGACTTTTAAAACCTAGGACAAGTAACAGCAGTGAGGGAATATTTTTAAAAATATGGGCCAGATCCTGAGCTGCTTTAAAATGACATAGATCCACTGAAGTCAATGGAACGATGGCCGTTCACAGCAGCTGGAGATCTGGCGGCGAGCAGTTTCCTTTTCAAGACAAGATCAATGTTAAAAAGAAAGCATTAGTAAAAGCAATGATGCTCCAGTACGTACCAGTGTTCCCTTGAACATCCTCTCTCTTATTTAGTGCGGGTGATAGGCATGGGAGCCTGGAGCAATTGGTGTCCTGACTCGACGGCGGCTGCACAGAGGTACCTGTGAAGACAAGTCCCCAGTCTATGCGGCTTGCATCTGAGCGTGACCGGTGATGTCCTGGCTTGAAAGCGGAGGCTTCCTCGTTCTGCACGAGGATGTCGTTCACAGAGCGGGGCCTGTCTCTCCTCCGCTGACAGAGATTAAAAATATTAAAATTCGAGGCTTCCCTTTGCTCCACCCAGGAGAGATTATCCGGGGCTGTCTCCCTTTGCCCTGCAAACTGATCTTTGGCAGGGAACGCTTTCGGAGAGCTGACTTCCAAGAGGCCGTTTCTGCAGCGTTCCCAGATGAGGCTGCTTTTAGCTAAGGAGGTGATGTTTCCCAGGTCTCCGCTGTCCGTTATCTGACTGAATACTTCATGTCCTACCAGTTCGGGAACCTCCTGCACCCCATACACCTCAGATGGTTGCACCACCATTTCCAGCTTAGCATCAAAACTATTGAAGAAATCTTCAGTCACCTCCAAGGCTGGGCTGATGTCGTCAACTTCTAGCGCTTCCATTTCTCGTGTTGCTGGAAGGCCTGAGTTGTCAGTGCCGGTTCAGGAAGATGCTGCATCAATGTCCAGGCATAGAAGATAAAGATGCTTTAGGAAAAGTTGTGGCACCACAGTGACCTAGATATGGCGGGAGAGATACAACAGCCACCAAAGCCTTTGGTGGCAAAAGCCGTTGGCATCGGAGTTTGACTTCAGATGTGCTACTTAACTTCCACGTGGTAGGACCCCAGGGATGAATTGCTTCTCCACAGCTTTTTGCCGAGTGTTAAGTTATTTACGCAGCTCCCGGGAATGTGGTGAAGTTATTCAGTGTAGCCAGTTCAGGGCAGTCTGGAGTTCCTGTAAAGCAGAGCAGAGCAGAGCACCTTTTTAATAAACCCTCTTTCATTCAAGTGAAGCTGTTTAATCCCTTGATTTTTCCCACTGTCATCATCCCCTCTTTCCTGTGGGCATCAAAGTTACTGTGTACAAAGTTTCCTTACAGGACTTCTGTTGTCCACCGAGTGGGAGATTACGTGTTATCCCTTTTTGAATTAGAACCTGTACAGAGCAGGGCGGGGCACCAGATAAGTGGGAGCCAAGGTGATACCATTTATTAGCCAAGATAAGCTTTTCAGAGCTACAGTGAAAGGTGTTCTTTATTAGCTCGCTGTGATACGGTGACCTATGGAACGCTCCGTGCAGGCTTCTATGAGGATATAAGTGAACCTAAAAAAAACCCTGGGAGACTTTAGGATGTGAGTCGTTCAGGAAACATTAAGGCTGAACTAAGTTGCGCTGTGAATACTTTGCTATCTGACCCTTATTATAAATAGCACCGTGATCACCTGGCTAACGAACCAGGGCTGAGAGGCTAACACTGACCTGGACTCTGAATTCCTTCCTTACTTCTTGGACTATCCCAGGGCATTTGAGAGACAAGGCGGGTGAGGGAATATCGTTTCTCTGTAAACAGAAGTTGGTTCAATAAAAGAAATCACTTCACCCACTTTGTACGTCCCCAAACTTTCTGTTGCAACATGGGATTATAGCATGAGAAGATACTAATACATGGGATTCATCTTTCTTTAGTTCAGTGGCTTATTAGATTTTGGGCTGCTAGTCCTCTGGTCTAACAGTGCTTTATGGGTATTGGTCAGCGAGTAAATATTACAAGCCCTGGTCAGTCTTTGCACAAGGAGAAGAGTCTCTAAATGACAAATTTAAAAGTACTTGTAAAAACAACAACTTCTCACTATTTGTTAAGCACTGGAATTGGGTACCGAGGGAGGGCATGGACTTCTTGTCCTGGGAGGTATTTAAAAACATTTAAACATCTGCCAGTGTGTGGAGATGGACTAGATCAGTAGCTCTCACCCTTTCCAAACTACTGTACCCCTTTCAGATATCTGATCCGTCTTGCGTACTCCCAAGTTTCACCTCACTTAAAAACTACCTGCTTACAAAATCAGACATAAAAATACAAGTGTCACGGCCCACTATTACTGAAAAATGGCTTACTTCCTCATTTTTACCATATAATTATAAAAGAAATCAGTTGGAACATAACTATTGTATTTACATTTCAGCGGATAGTATAGAGAGCCATATAAACAAGTCATTGTCTGTATGAAATTTTAGTTTGGACTGACTTCGCTGGTGCTTTTTATGTAGCCTCTTATAAAACTAGGCAAATATCAACGTGAGCTGCTGTACCCCCTGGAAGGCCTCTGCATATCCCCAAAGAGCACACATTTACCAGGTTAAGAACCACTGGAGAGGGTGGCCTCTTGAGGTCTCTTCCAACCCTACATTTCCATGATTCCATAATATAAATCTGAGAAATTTAGCTGTCCAGGAAAAAAGCTGGGCCCAATATAAGAATTCCCCATAGACCAGGTTACACCAGCGCCCTGAATACATACTTTACCATATCATATATACTCTGAGACAATGCACCTAATAATTCTAGGAGAAGCTTACAAGATCCAGAGAAAAAACATTCTCAGTCAAGAGCTTTGAATGCTGGATAAGCTAACAGAGAGATAAGATTCATCTTAAATTAATCCAGCTTCATCCTGAAAAACCCAACTGTCTGCTAGATCTTTCCTGCCAAGAAGAATGACAGGGACCTCTAACACCCATGCATCAGAAACAACAACAAAAGACAGTCTCCTAGGTGCTGGGAGAGGCGAAGACCAGAATCTGTCATGATGACCTTTATGGATGGGGTGACCAAACGGCAAGTGTGAAAAATCGGGACAGGGGTGGGGGTAATAGGAGTTTATATAAGAAAAAGACCCCAAAATCGGGACTGCCCCTATAAAATCGGGACATCTGGTCACCCGATCTATGGATAACATTAGGTGAATCTAAAGGGCAGTATTGAGTGCTTAGATGATACTGAGCGCTAGAAGTAACTGAGAGAGCTGAGGGGTGTGATCCCATTAATAATAACAACATGTACCTGTGCAACTGGCGGGATTCAAATCTATATATCTTGGGGTAAGTGAATGCAGCTCCGCTGTCTGATGGAAGTAGTTGATTCATCCTTGCTAAGGATCTAGCCCAGTCCCTGTAAGCAAGAAGGTTCCCAGAGCACTCTATGGACATGACAAACTGTACTACAGATCTAGAGAATTCTTCACCCATCATCACCAAACACAATATTAATTCATAATAATTAGGACCTGCAGTACACTGTGCTTTTAATTTTCCCAGCACTTTGCAAACCTTCATGAAAAGGCAGCCACCTCTAGGGTGAAATATGCAAACAGCCCATGGCAAGAGTGCGTAACAAGCATAGTGCACAAAAAGGTGAACGTGACGGGGCAATGAGGTAACATGGATCATGTAAAGCCACCCCCGCCCGCCCCAAGACAGGTTTGTGGACAGCGCTCCGGAGATCTTTATCACACAGCGGAGCTGACTCCCTTGCCCTGCAGCAATCTGACACATACTTCCCTCCAGGCCAAAGAATGCCCTGAGAAATGAGTGGCTGCATCACTTCCTGCTGGCTTCCTGGGGATGAGCTGTCTGAAAGCTCTCCAACTGGGCGGTGACCGTGGAAAGGAGCAGGGAGTCTGGGCTGAGATGGAACAGAAGACAAAGCAGCCTTGCAGAAGGGCAGCTGTATAGCAGGCTTTACACTGTGTAGTATAGCAGGCTTTACAGGCTCACAGCATAGCAGCACCTGCCCCGAGCCAGAGGCAAAACTCTAAGGCCCCAATCCGGCAACGCAGGTAAGCCTGGGAAGTCATGAGGCACTTTGCCTTACACAGTTCAGCACGGATTCAGCAAGGTAGTGATGCACATTCCTAACTTCAAACACGTGAGCAGTCCTGCTGCCTTTCAGCTGAATGACTAGGCACGTGCAGAAGTATCAGGACCCTAATGAACACTTGTGGGCCAGGCTACACTACAGGAGGCGGGGGGTTGACCTAAGATACACAACTTCAGCTATGCCAATAGCATACCTGAAGTCCCAGTACCTTAGGTTGACTTACTGGGCCGTCCTCACAGCGGCGAGTCGACCGCGGCTGCTCCCTCACCTCACCGACTCCGATTACTCCTCCTGCCGAGGTGGAATACAGGCGTAGATTCGGGGATCAATTTATTGCGTCGAGATGAGACGCGATAAATCGATCCCTGATACAGCAAGTGCTACCCGCCGATCTGGCGGGTAGTGTGGCCGTACCCTTACTGTACATAACCATCTGACAAGCCTACACTAAGCTTCAAACGGGGTCTACATCATTCTTTAAGCGTGGATGTTGTCCTGGGTTTCTACAGCGATCAGCCCACATGCCTCCCTGGAGTTCTACCCAGCCCCGTGCGAGTCAGACGGCATTCTGGGGGACTGTCCTGGTGCCCAGTTCTGTTTCACGTGTGTTTACTTAATTCACACTTTGTTACACTGACGTGGTTAAAGACCCCACATCTTTTTCCAGCCATGCAGGCAATTCAGAAACACAAGAAGAGAACAGGCTGCCTTAGCTTCTGAGATCAGCACAAGGAGAAGTGAGCCCTAGAATACTGTGGCAGTCAGATGCTGTTTATAGCTGAGGTCATTGGGAGAACCCACCAGGCTGCAAGCACAGAGGGGTGGGGTAAGGACCGAACTAGGCATTTTAAGAGAGAGATTATTCAAGCTGATGCCTTTTACAACTGGATCTGCGGTGCTGGACCAGCGTGTCTCCAACCAGAAAGTACAGGTGGGGGCGGGGGCATCCCAGGTTGCAGCTACCAATAAATAAAATTGATTGGTAGCTGCCCTCTCAAACTAAAGCCCCTCTGTGCTGGAGGTCAGAACCAGGGCTAACAAATCCTATAGAGCCTTTTTCCCCCAAGTGAAAATCTGAGCTGACAATGGATGGAGATTGCTGGAATTTCTATTCACATTGTTCCTCTGCTCTTCTTTGTGCACCTGGCTCCTGCTGGCACCTGGCTCCCACCCAAGAGATGCCTGGTTTTCAGCGGAGAAGCGTATGTCTGTAACCCCGGAAGCACACGGCATCTCACATATAGAGCCATTGGGGATCTTTCTGGATAAAGTGCTATCCAGCATCACTGTAAAGGATTGTTATTGTAACTTTATCATCTAGATTCCAGCCAATTCTCCTAATCAAGGACAGTACTCAGGGAGCTAACCTGGGACAATTCAAAGCTAATTACACTAAGACCTTGGAGTTCACCCGAATATAAGGGCATGTAGGATTATATTAAAAACCCACCATCGAACGACAAGCATAAAATCATTTAGAAACAAATCTTTTCTGATTTCCCAACTAATGAGTCCTGGCAGTTTGACACATTTATTACCACTTGAAAAAAAGAATAACCCAGTGGAGACTGAACTTCAACAAAACAGCACAGCAGTCCAACCCTCTGAGATCATGTCAACCTCGTGAAAATCAGCCAACTCTGGGGGATGGTCACAACAGCACGATTGTTGTAACACCCTATTATTCTTCCAACGCAGTCACAATACAGATCGGTCTCACGGTTTACTAATCAGAAAATTACAAACTTTATCTCAAGTGATCTTTGCAAAAGCTCAGCAGAAACCTGACAACAGTTGATTAACTTAAATGCAACATAATATATTATTTGTAAGCTCCCAAAACCAGTCAGAACCCAGGAACTCAGACATGGTGCTAATGGGGGCCATATAGGTACCTAGCTAGTGTAGATTAGATCCTTCAGCTACATTATGTAGTTCCCTCTCCCACTAAATTAAGTTTGTGATTATTTTTTTTAATCTGGAATTTTAAACCTGTAAACTTCTGATTCAAGAAAAATGTCACTAAACCCCAAACCTCTCAAGCTATCTAGTGGGACTACTGTGGCCTGACATGACTTACACCATGCTCCTTCAAAGATTTTTCACATGCTTATCTTTATGTACTGTGAGTAGCCCCATTCACTTCAGTGGGACTACTCAATGGGAGTAAGATTACATGTGTGCGTAAATCTTTGCAAGATTGGATCCTTATTTGTTTTCTGAGACTAATCGGAGACAAATAATGCATTCTCTTTGCAAACCTATTATTTTACTCTATCCCAGCGAAACTCGATGGTAGCCACACTTGTGGTTTTGAATTTTTCTTATTAGCCACATTATAAGAAAGCCACATGTATTTGTCACAATTCAATAGCCTATTAGCCATGTGTGACTAGTGGCGAACATATTGGGCACTGCTGCTCTATCCTATCTATTGGTGCCAATGACCATAGCATCTAAACTAATGCTATACGTTTTATACAAGGTAGACATATTTATTGGGATTATTTAACCCTATAGTTTATAATTCTATTAACTATGTTTTGGGAGTTTGTCCCATAAGAAAGCAAACATTTTATTGCAAAAATCAAAACAAAACACTGCAATGCACTTCCCATCAGCACAGAGTGATGCATTGATGATGTGCTGCAGATATATACACAACTGAACAATGGAATTTGATTCTGCCTATCTGGAGCAATCAAAATTCCAACTGAAGTCATTAGGTGTTTGGGGTAGTACAAGGATCTCAAGGACTGAGCCTTTTAATAAAATAATCTGTGTGCATGTGGTTGTGTCTGTTTCTCTGGCTAGATATATTGCTACATATGTGTATGTATATATACACAGCTCTGTGTTACAAATAAACACACACATATTCTATACACAGAAGTATGTATACATATGCATGCATGTTTGTATACAATATATAAAGAAATACAAATATAGCTGCAAGGTGATGGGCACCACAGGAAAACCTAAGCAAACAGCTGTGTCTGTGTGTGTGTGTTTATAAAGCAGTGAGAAACAGCACAGCTTGATCAAGCCTTTGATACATTTCCTGATATGTAAAAGACACAAATCCACCCACAAAGCAGCAGATTAACAACAAAGGGAACATTTACCTGGCCCTCGGGAGCTCCAGAAAACCCACCTTGCCATTTCTTCCTAGGAGATGATCTTTGCTGCACAATTACTCCTCAATCTGCCAGGACAGGCAACATCTGTGTCCTGCCTTCTCCATCCTTCTCTCTGCTCTGTGTTTACAATCTGCCTGCCTCAGTCCCTTCTCAAAACCTTCCCTTCCACCACCGGGGAAACAGATCCTCTGACAGCAAGGTTCCAGCTCACAGAAGTTCTCACTTCCTGCCACGCCTTCGCTCTGTGGCACATAGCTGGCCATGAGCCATCCCTATGTGACACATAGTTCTTCTCCCTGTTTCTTCTAGTCTTGGGCACTGCTCTCATCTTCTGCTCTCTCTCAGATAATGCAATACCTAGGACCATTCGCCGCAAAAATGGATATTAGCCGGCGAAAAATTGACCCCCAAGCATGTCTGTGTTTTCATCCCAGTTTTCAGTCTCTGTCCTTGATTCCCTGTATGTTAATTCTATGCATCTGCTATAAGGTGTTTGGGAGAATATAAAGTAGCCTAGAATTCCTGTTAAGCTAAGGGAAGCCTGTTTGGCACCTGACCAAGGAAACCAATAGGCTCTGAAGATACTTTTAACTATGATAAATGTAAGGATTTGGGTTTAAAACAATTTCAAATGACACTAGGCTACTTTATACTTATAACAATGCGGGTGTGACCTAGTGGATGGCACACTGAAGTGAGACTCTCTGGAGCCTGGGTTCTCTTCCCAAGCCTGCCTGGTGGCCTCAAATGTGTAATTTGAGCTCTCGGTGCCTCAATGTCTCCAGTTATATGATGGGGATAATGATACTGCCCTCTCCATTTTAAGCGCTATTGATGAAAAGAACTAGGTATTATTATATCCATATACAGCAGCTGTATCCATCTTTGTTTTCCTGTTTTATATTGTAAGCTCTGCCATTTTGTTCTGTGTTTGTACAGCACCTAACAGAGCGGGCTCCCGGTCCATGACTGGGGCTCCTAGGTGCTACAGTAATATAAATAATATTTAAGTTATAAGCATATAAATCAGTTACAGTGATGAGCAACTGAAAATGGGGTCTTATAATGGGAACAGTCAGATAACCTTAATGATAAGCACCACTACCAGCTCTGCCTATGACAAATAAATCAGTAGTTTTGCCAACCCCAAGTGTTCACAAATAATGAGATTGGCATCAGAATTATGAGGTAAAAATCGTAAATGTGAGGGTCTTTTTGTTTTTGAGCCTGGTGAGGGGAAGGGAGGGGGTCACATTTTCAAGCTCTTTTCTATGATCATGACGGCTAGAAATTTCCTTTTAAAAAACTGAAAGCTGAGGTTCTCACACAGTGATGTGACTGCAAGGAGGTTACATCCTTTGGGGATTTGCCATGGGGATGATGATTTTACTTTTATTTGATATTAGTTATTGAGAGGGGGGGTGTTTTGGGGGAGAGGAGGAATCACAAACAAACGTAAAATGTCGAAATTTGGATATAAAATGTAATTGAATTCCAAAATATTTTGACCAGCTCTGTAGGGCACCAGAGACATGCATGGTGCTTTTCTGAAGCTATGATCTCCTTACAGGGAAACAGACTTTTTTAAAAAAATAGATTTGCTAGACTTTTATTAATATACAAGGATAGAACCATTCAAGTATAAAGTGGAGCTAATTTACACTGAGCAGACCCCTACCTTCATCAGCTGACTCTAGAAGTGGTATATTTTCCACGCCCTCACACAGGAATAGAGTTTGTACAGATAGCTTAAAACAGATTAAATTGGTCATTGGAAATTTTGTGGCAAAGTATTTGGACAGTGTATTTTCATTAGCTTTTGTGGTGGCATTAGGGTGACTAGGTGTCAGTTTTCAGCCAGAACACCTGGTCAGTAAGGGATCTTGATTGGTCCGGTCAGCGCTGCCGACCAGGCCATTGACTGTCTGGTTGGTGCAGCTGCACAGTAGGGCTGGCAATTCCTTGCTAGCCTTCTTGCTGCAAAGCTCCCGGGAAGCAGGGGGTATGTCCCCCCTTCAGCTCCTACACACAGGGGCAGACAGGGGGCTCCACATGCTGCCCCCGCCCCAAGCGCTGCTACCGCAGCTCTCATTGGCTGGGAACCGTGGCCAATGGGAGCTGTAGGGGCGGCACCTGCAAATGGAGCAGCATGCACAGCCGCTTGGCTGCGCCTCCACGTAGAAGCCAGAGGAGGGACACGCTGCTGCTTCTGGAAGCCGCCTGAAGTAAACACCTTCCGGAGCCTGCACCACTCACCCCATCCCGCACCCCAACCCCCTGCCCCAGCCCCGATCCCCCCTGCCGCACTCCAAACCCATCAGTCCTAGCATGGAGCACCCTCCTGCACCCCAAATTCCTCATCTACGGCCCCTCCCCAGAGCCCACACCCCCAGTTGGAGTCCTCACCCCCTCTCATATCCCAGCCCACTGCCTCGGCCTACAGCCCCCACCTGCACTCTGAACTCCTCATTTCTGGCCCCATCTCCGAGTCTGCCCCCACAGCCGGAGCCCTCATCCCTCCAGCCCCCCAGCCCCCCAGCCCCCTGAGCCAGCCCAGTGAAAACAAGTGAATGAGGGTGGGGAGAGTGAGCAACAGAGGAAGGGGGGATGGAGTAAGTGGGGGGTAGAGCCCCAGAGAAGGGGAAGAACGTGGGTGGGGCTTCAGAGGAGGAACAGGGCAGAGGGCGGGGCAAGGGTGTTAGGTTTTGTGCAAGTAGAAAGTTGGCGACCCTAGGTGACATATACAAGCCCCAATTTAGCCAAGGCATTTAAGTACATGCTTAATTTAAATCCCAGGGAAGCCAATGGAGACTCTCACAAGTCTCTCTCTGAAGGAACGTTAACAATAGAGAGTTTGTTGTTGATTTGCAGTCGGTATGTTCTTTTATTCATTCAAGCTGCTCAATTCCAGACTTAACAAATTTGATGTTTGCACTCAGTCCTTTCATCCCATTATGAAAATTCAGATTTTCTTAAACAGGTTGTATTTATTAAGGAAACAGCTAGAGCTATAGACACAATGAAACAGGCTTCCACACAGCTTGAGTTCCAGCTTTGTCCCCCTTGTTTACCAGGATCCACACCCTGTCTGAAACTGTGTATAGGACAGACATCTAATGGCTGACTAATATACTGCAAGTAAATGTATTATTCCATATATCTACAGTACCATGCATATACAGAAGTGACAAGCATTTTTCCTCTTATTTTAATGCCTCAAATGCCCTCTCTACTTTTTAAAGATATTGCTGAGTACTGAGTACTCCAGAATCCTTTCCCTTGATTTCAGAGTTTGGTTCCTTTTACCAGAATCTGACTTTCTCTCTCGTGAACTGGGGAACCCCACAGGAACCCTAGGCCAGATCCTTGGCTGGAGTAATTGGCAGAGCCATGCCGGCTGATTACTGCCACTGAAGAGCCATGCCACCTTACACTAGCTGAGGATTTGGTCCATCTTTCCCTCTTCCTGCTGAAGAATGAGCCTTTCTTTCACACATTGTAATTACTGACTCCTCACACGGAAGCTGTTACTTCATGGAAAGGCGATGAACTGGTACATTAAGCACCAAATGAAACCTTCCCGATAATTGCTGGTAAGTTCACGTTTGTGAAAATAAATACCGTCAGAGGATTAAATTAAACACTGCAAACAGCCCCGCTGTCCGCGACTTTCACTCGTTACATAGAAAGAAATATCAAAGAGAAGGCATCAGGTAAAGTTAGCTCAACTCATCCAAGTTTACGATGCGGCCACCTATTTAACACATTAATTAGCCTCACAGTCAATGGGAATGGCAAAGAGATAAATACATCAGAACAGGGCTGGCTTTTGCATTTGTCTTGTGGGTTGTAAATTACCAGACGCAACGAGGGTGATGGGCACTTTAAAAATCAATTGCTTCTTGATTCTAAATTACAGACTAAATGGGACTGATTCTGAACTCAGGTGCACCTCAGTAACACTATTTGCGTGACTGGAGCTACTCCTGATATCCACCCAGATGTCAGCAAGGTGAGATTCAGACCCAGGAAGAGAGTAAAATCCGGAGGAACGTCCTCCCCACCAGCACCCCTAGTGTTCAGCGCCCCAGCATGTTTCTTATTCTCTTGCATTCAATTTTCCCGTTTTGAGAAGCAGACTTTGCATCCCTGTGGAACTGCAACAGGCCGCCCCTTTCTCCAGCCACTTGGCTTAGGCCCCGCTTTACTAGGGAGACTGTTTCTGAAGTGGAGTTTCATCCGAGCCTTCCCCGGCTTTGCTTTCGTCCCGTCGGGGGAGGGGAAGAGATGAGAGCAAGCCGTGGGCATACTTAGAGCGAGTTCCCACCCTCAGCCCGCCATTACCAGCGCAAACACAGGCCCACACATAGCTGTGCACACACACACACATCCCGAAAGCTCAGCTATTCTCCTGCTAATGGGATTGGCACTGCTTAAAGCAGTCTGCTGGGGCATTGTCTGCAACCCCGGCAAGGGAAACATTATTCAAAGGCCTTTCAGGCCCTCAAAGACGAAGCCAGCCGAGCAGAGTAATTATCGGAGGCCCTCCATTAACAAGGGCATCTTTGCTCTTTGTCTGTGTTGGTTTAATAAGGCCTGCTAATGGGGTGCTGGGGGAGGGGCACGCTAATGGTTCTAAACAAAACTCCTCTGCTCCCCTCCTCCCTTGTGAGGAGAGGTGGCTTTATGGCGACGGCCAGCAAAGCCGGAAGTTACCATATTGCAAAGTGACCTGCAGCAAAATGTGGGGCAAACCCAGCTGCTTTGAGCCCCCCTCTCCTCAGCACCATTTTGGTTCTCTGTGCCCTTCCACTCCTTCCCGTACGTCCACGCCCCCCACCCAGTCGTCTTGGGAACCTTCCGTGGCTGGACACAACAGCGCTCGGTGGCAGTCATGAGGGGCAACCGTGCAGACGAATTCCTCCCGGCAATAGCTGGTGCCTCTGCCCGGGACTCAGCCTGGAATCCAGTGGTGAGTCACCGGAACTCGCTTCAGCTGGGCATTAGAGAGGTCAAAGAGCGACTGCCAGCTCTGGGAAATGAAACCCTCCCCGGTAGCACAGGTTCAGGTCAAGCAAAGGCCAGTTTAACTCGCCATCCAGTGATGGGTTGGAGGGGATTCTTGGGAGCCCTCTGTTCAAATTTTGCAAAGGAAGGTTAGGCTGATTTCCCTGCCCTGGATGGAGTCCATGCAGAGATCTCAAAGCACTTTACATACAAGGGTACATAAGCACCCTTTACGCATGGGGAAACTGAGGCAACAGTAACTTGCCCAATGACAGGACTGGGGCTAGACCCCAGGTCTCCCGATTACCAAGCCGGGTCCCCTAGCCATTATACAAGGTTGATGTGAGGGTAGACAGCAACCTCAATTTCAAATGAGATGACTTGAGCACTTTGCTGTACAATACAGTGTGGGTTTCAGGAACAGAGTATCAGAAACATATTCCCAGCAAATGCCCACCATAGAGGTTTGTTGGCCAAGTGATGTGAACGATGCCTGTCTCTTTGGTTATGGTTGTGAAGAACTGGTTTTGTTTCAATAAGAAACTAAACAAGCAGATTCTCCATCCTCGCCACCTAATTTCCCGCTAAGCAGCCCCTCCCCGGCCCCAACTCAGCCCAGTCCCGGACCTGCTGCGGATGGGAAAGAGGCGCCTCTCCTGTCACCCCAGCAACCACGGAGGGGAGAGGAGCCCCTCCCCCTCCAGCCCAGGTGCTGCTGCAGGGAGAAAGAGCTGGGGTGGTGTTGGGGAGTCCTCCCTCCCCACCATAGCTCCCGAGCACCCTCCTGCACCCCAAACCCCTCATCCAGGGCCCGGCCCCAGAGCCAGCATCACCCCCCCTCACTCTAACCCTCTGCTCCATGAGCCCCACCCCAGAGCTGCACCCCCCCCAGCCAGAGCCCTCACCCCCTGTACCCCAACCCTCTCTCCCAGGGCTGAGCCCCCTCCCACTCTCCAAACCCCTCGGCCCCACCCCCACCCCACGAATTTTGTTATGTGCACCGATATGGAGGCGATTCCAATGGGCTTTGGACGAGGTCCTAAAAGGACAGTTGTCAGGCTGCTTAAATGTTACCCAGGGCGGAGCGGTTTTTCAGCGGTTTCTG
Source organism: Sternotherus odoratus (assembly GCA_032164245.1). Taxonomy (NCBI): domain Eukaryota; kingdom Metazoa; phylum Chordata; order Testudines; family Kinosternidae; genus Sternotherus; species Sternotherus odoratus. The sequence goes on along the minus strand of JAVMKO010000011.1, from coordinate 12,385,799 downwards.
TGCACTAAACCTCAGCAAAGGGGAATGGAACTGAGGAATGTCTTTAAGAAATTTGCTTGCAAACCATTGTGGGTGTAGGACACAATGATGTATTGGACAGGAAAAAGCCATCAAAACCTTGCAAGCATGCCCCGGTTTAGTTCAACCCCACTTCCCTCCTTTGTCTCTGCATCCTTGGAGCGCTTCTCTTTCTACAAAACAGGTAGTGGCCTGGCCAGTTGATTTATAGCCTCTGCACCAATGCCATGACTTGGCAAGGTGGTCCTCGTGTTCTCTGCTGGTTCCCCTCCCTCCTGTTTCCCTTTGGCTGAACATGGTGGTGGTGAGAAGGGTCAGATTAGTAACTGGGTTGACTAAAGACCGGTGGTCATCAAGAGAACAGGTGGCAACCGCCATATCTGAAGCGTCATCACACTGCTCTACCAGGGTGGCCCTGATTTGAAGAAACCACCTCCAAGAGTTAAGAAGAGAGGATGACCTTGCTGCTAAGGCAGCAGATTAGATCTCTGAAGACCTGACTCCAATTCCCAGCTCTGCCACAGCTTTCCCCTGTGAGCCTGGACAAGTTGATTAATGTCCCTGTGCCGCCATTCCCCAGCTGTAAAATGGGAACAATAATACTGTTGTGGGGCTACATCCACAACTGTTTGTGCTCATTCACTGTGGTGGTGCATCCCAGGTAGCTAGGTAGTAGTTCAGCGGTCAGTACTTGGCATTTCTGCTCATACTTCCAACAAAAAAGGCAACGAGTGCTAGTTACTGTAGTGGGGGAACTGGAAGCTGGAGTGAGACCACTGAGTAGCCATTACATGGTAATGACTTTCAATCCCTACTAACTTGCATAGGGTTGATCAGGTACCCTTAAACTGAAGGGCCATGTACACCCCATTATCAGTTCCTTGGCATGGGAATCATTTTAAACATGATTTTCTGAACCTCTTACCTGGGTGACCAGGTAATTTGACTCACCTTTAACAACTTCTTCCTAAATTAGAGTATTTCATAATTTTCTGCAAGGAGACAGCCCTCTTCATTCCATTTTTGGAGTAGAGTTTTAGAGCCAGATGGTTAGACCCAATCTGGCCCTTTTGCACCACTCTGGCAAGGCAAATGGTCTAACTGTAAGGGTGGTCAAACTGGCCTGGGTGTAGCTGGGGAAAGGGAGCACATTTGGAGTGTAGTTGCACTCCAGAGATCCCCAGTTGCTGTCACTGCTCGGGGACACTGGCACCTGGATGTAACTTAGAGCAACCCCAAGGCTGCTCTAAATTGCTGTAGAAACTGAAGCAGCACCAGGGTATAAATATAAATATGGCATCCAGGTACCTTTCTCTGCTGTACAAGCCCTGGTCTGAGGATCTAGTCCTTAAATCCTGGGATCATCTTCACACCACACTTTGGGAAAGATATGGACAACTGGAGAAAGTCCAGAGAAGAGTAACAAAAAGTGATAAAAAGTCTAGAAAACGTGACCAAGAAGAAAGATTGACAAAATTGGATTAGTTTCATCTGGAGAAGGGAAGGCTGAGGGGGGACATGATAACAGTCTTCGGGTATGCAAGAGGTTGTTATAAAGAAGAGTGTGGTACATTGTTCTCCTTATCCACCGAGGACAGGACAAGAAGTAATGGGATTAAATTATGGCAAGGGGGATGTAGGTTAAATGTTAGGAAAAGCTTCCTAACTGTCCAGGATCGGGCTGAACACACATTTTGGGGGGAGGGGTGGGAATTCAGGACTAGGAGTGTGCTGGGGTCATGCTGCAAGCCGTAGCTAAAGCTGCTGGAAGCCAGAGCGTGACTGTCAGGCGGCAGCTACACACACAGACACCCCTGCTGGCCGGCTGTTTGTGAGTGGCCCAGGGAGGAGCTACAGCAGCAAAGGATTGGGAGGCACTCTGGGTTGCTATTTTAGTTTGTGTTTTATCCTTCTGTTGGCAGAAGATGCGCCCAAGGGAACGGCACTGGGGGTGCTGACAGAACAGCCCATGACATGACAAGATTGGTGCGGTGTTTGTGTGTGGAGACATCCTGGGAGGCAGGTAACAAGGAACATGAAACGCCTTTGGTGCTGGACTCTCTCCTGCACCTGTACCAGAGCAAGCCTGCCAGACTCCTGCCCCTCAGAGCACCGCACCCTTTAAGAGTAACGCCCGAGTCATACGGCTTCTCCTGGCTGTGAAACATGGGACTTGGGGGGAGACATGCGGCAACCCCTGACCTGCGGCTGTGGGTGGGTCAACCCTAGTAGCGGCTGTTCCAGCTCTGGGCCGGAACAGTAACCAGCGCAGTCCTTCCGCACCTTAGACTTAGGGTCCCTGGTCCTTAGCGGTGTGCAGTCCTGGGTTCTGTGGGCCAGGTCTCCGTGGCCGATCCACCATCAGCCTCCCTAACACAGTCTATCCCCAGGCGTAAGTGGTGCAGCAGGCTGGTTGTTTCCTCTCAATGAATCCTGGTGGCTCCATATGACGTGGTGCGTCTCCTGCTGTGTGGGGCAGAGGGAGAGCACAAGTGGGGAAGGTGCTCGCTTGAGTCTCGGGAGACCTCATTTTAAATCCTGCTCCACTACAGACTTCCTGCCTGACCCTGAGCAGGAACTTGGTCTCTCCGTGCCTCCGTTCCCCATCTTCCCTCCCTCCTGGAGGTGCTGGGAGGATACATGCAAGAGATTGCGAGATGTTCAGGGAATGGGGGCTGTATAACCACGGTAGATAGGCAGGCTGTCCAGTGTTCAGATTGTGTGCTGCAGTCTGAGAGCCGGCTGACACACAGGGTTTGACAAGCGGCTCTCCTCACTTCCCCCTACCTGCTGCAGGAAAAGCCTTGTACTACGCCTTGTACTACAGTCAGAAATTATCCCTCCCGTCCCTCCGAAACCTCTGTAACATCGAACACTTTCCTAAATCGAGGGCAGGCCTCCCTGGTATTTTTCACACTGCTGCCCCTCTGGGTGACCTCGGCAGAATGACCTGGGAAGGAGCGGAGTGAAAAGCCGAGTACTGAGAGCTCGGATGCAACGTGCAACCTGGAAATTACACTGGACTCTTTGTTGTCCCCTGGCTTCTAGCGGCAGGCTTTCAAGGGTACCTTTTTTCGCTGATTACAAAATTAGTGTTGGGTTTAATGAGCTCTCTCTTTTTATTTGTGCCTTTTCTCTTTTCTTCCTTCCTTTTGATGGTGTGACCATTTGCTCTCATCTGTCTCCATGGCAATACGCCTCCTTCTTCCCCGCCCTGCAACACATCTTTCCACGCCTCAGGTACTTGTGATGCTGCGGGGCTCAGGCTGGAACGGTAAAACCTTCTCAAATAATTGGGAGAAAAAATTGGTCCTTGTAAATAGGCCTGGTCTTCAAAGTACCATGATGTCCTGTGAAATTGGTCTCTGTTTCCCTGCTCGGCAAGCGAAGTACTGTTTATATAGATATTATGTGCAGCTACTGCATACGTAGTCATGTGGACAGCCTACGCCTGCATACACAGAGGGATATGCCTATACTTAGGGCCTGCCCCAAAGCCCTCCGAAGCAGATGGGAGTCTTCCAAGCCGCTCCAATGGACTTTGGAGCTGGCCCAATGGCTGTGAAGTGAGCCGTGGTTCTTCTTTGAACACCCAGGAACCCCTTTCAAGGGCCAGAGTAGCAGAGTAATTGTTTTGCCCTCACCCCATGGTAGCGACTGCTATGGCAGAGGTAGTACTGCATGTCCTAGGGAGGTGCCCAGTTGTCTGCAGACGCATGGAGGATGGAAAGGCAGCCCTAGAGTGTTATCTGAAGATAGCTTGATGGGGGCGGGGGGGGGGTACTTTTCTTTTTCAGGCGGGAGGCTCCCGCGGGTGAGGAGCTGCCCCCACAGAGGGGCATCCTAAGGGTGGGGAGCTGCTGCTGTGTGTGTGGGGGGGGGTAGCTTCCGCAGGGGGGGCTGCCCAGGCAGAGGGAGGGGGCAGAGAGCTGCCGCAGGGTTCCCTGGGTGGTGGTGGGGAGGGTGGTAAGGTGAAAATTTAGCCTAGGGCGTGAAATAGCCTTGCACCGGTCCTTATGGCTTATACAAAACCAAAGGGCCAAACAGACATATAGATCTGTCTGGGAAGGGAAGGTGGGTCAGTACCTAGGGCCCTACCCTGGGACTGGGAGCTGGTTCAGTTCCTCACTCTGTCCCACCCTTCCTGGGTGACCGGGGGGCAAGTCCATTAGAGCAGCTGGCTGAAGCAGAACCCAAGCAAGACAGAGGTGGTGGGGGGAGGGGGGCGTAGGAAAGTATTTTGCATAGTTTACAGCCACTCTTTTGGCATCAGGTTCACATCCACTCTCAGTCCATTCAGTCTGTGATCCAGGAGCAGTCCTGGATTCCTCCCGGGCACCGAGCTCTCACAGAACAGCCGGGAGTCGGGTTTTCTCATCTGTGTGGCTGGGAGACTCCATCAGGGTCATCTGTCCTCAGTTATTCAGCCATTCACCATCTCTCAGCTGCACCACAGCAGTGTGATGGACCTGGGCACGAAACCACCAGCGCTTCCGAAGCTCCCGCTAGTACAGAACGAGGCAGCACATCTCCTCAGCGACATGGGCTACGGTGAGCCCATTGAACCCGTCCTCCGCTCTGTACGCTGCCTTTTTGCTGGAGAATTTTGAATGGCGTCCACGGTCTCAGGGCTTATCTTCAAAACACTGGCTGGCGTGGGCCCAGGAGATCTAAGAGTCCGTCTAAAGCTCTGGGCCGAAGACTGAGTGAGAACTTCACTCCTCTGGCACGACAGATCTCTGCAATAAGGGTAAAGCTCATCTGTACAGGATAGAGTGTTCTGAGGGCCCCATCCAAGACAAGACAAGACCGTCCTAAATCTCTCCGCTCTCTGCTCCAAGAGCAAGGTGCATGTCATTGACTTTGCCTCAACCAGCACAAATACACAGCAACAGGTAGATTTAGTAAAATGAACAATCAAATCCAAAAAACCTACCACAACTAGCCACTCCAGGGCACGTGCTTCTCCCCCTGGGGAGAGGTGGGGAACAAACAACATGGGCCCAGATGTTAGTCGTTTTAGGTAATGGAGTGCTGGAAGACACTCAGATACAATCAAGATGAGCGCAGTATAAAAAACAATACAGAACAGAAGCCATTTAGCCTCTCTGTGTCTCGGTTTCCCATCTGTGTAATGGGGATAATAGCACTGCACTACCTCCCAGAGCTATTGTGAGGATAAATACATTACAGACTGTGCGGCAGCCAGAAACTATGGTAACGGGGGACATATAAGTACCTAAAAGAGACATCTCTCTGCCTTCTTAGATGGCCCTCAGCACCATATTATCTGAGTGTCTCTGGGCACCATACACTGGTTAAATTCAGCCTTCCTATTTTTCCAGGGTGATGTGAGCACACTGTGATCATCAGTGTCACTTTACCTCCAGTCCAATCTGGTTTTCTGCTTCCCTGTGAGGACACAGCCTCCAAGCACCCTCTAGTGGGAACAATGTATTAATGCCGCGACAGGTAGCACCGCGAGCGTTACAGGGAAATGTGTTTGTAAAGATTGTCTCAGATAAAGACGGTGAGTTCCCTTTGGACTTCATGTCCCTGTGCCAGGGCAGCCAGCGTCTGTTCATGTCCCTGTGCCAGGGCAGCCAGCGTCTGGTTATTCTTGCCTTGCTACTCCTGGGCAGAGTGGGGGGCTTAAAAGGAAAAAAAGCCCTGCTACTGTGGAATTAACAACCATGGAAAAGAAGCAGTGAGAGGTAAAAAGGCATCTTTTAAACAGTGGAAGTCAAATCCTAGTGAGGTATCTAGAGAGGAGCAGAATTAAATGTGAAAATGCAATAAGAAAAGCCAAAAAGGAGTTACAAGAACACCTAGCCCAAAACTCAAAGGTAATAACAAAATGGGGGTAGGGGAGCAAGCAGCCTGCTCTGAGGTGAGCAGGAATTTGGGCTCAGGCTAGGAACTGCCAGAGGCCTGTGGCCTGCCAGGGGCTTCGCTGGGGGTAGTTATCATCCAGATGGGGGTGAGGGGAGGGCTGCCTGCAGCAAGTAAAGGGGGGCGTTCAGGGGAACCGCTCCCCACCCCCACTCACCTCCACTCCGCCTCCTCCCCTGAGAACTCCGGCCCTGAGCGCTCCGCTGCTCCACTTCTCCTCCCGCCTCCCAGGCTTGCAGCGCCAATCAGCTGTTTGGCTCCACCAGCCTGGGAGGGGAGGAAAATTAGAGAGGGGCTGGAGTGCTCAGGGGAGGAGGTGAGTGAGGCGGGAATCAGTTTCCCTGCCCCCTCCCCCACTTGCTGCAGGCGGCCCTCCCTGCCATCCCCCAGCTCACCTCTACTCCACCGCCTCCTCTGAGTGCACTTTTTGGGGCCCTCAACCACTTGGTGCCCTGGGCGGCCGCCTAGTTCGCCTAGAAATCTGGCAATTCTAAAAAACAAAAAAATTCCCCCTAATTTTTCATACTCTCCAGCGAGAATTGATTAAATATATTTATCTGGCCAAACAAATGAGTCTGGAAATAAATATCTGCATCCTGCTCTGGGAGCTTGAGAATTCTCTGATCCTCTTGGGAATAGTTTTCACTCTCTCTCTATGTGGAGAGAGAGAGAGACAGAAAGAATGAATGAATGAATGAGTGAATGAATGAATGAATGAATGTGTAAATAAGACAAGGAAGACTTTGTAGCACCTTAGAGACGAACCAGTTTATTTCAGCATAAGCTTTCGTGGGCTATAGCCCACTTCATCGGATGCAACTATAACCCACAAAAGCTTATGCTGAAATAAACCGGTTCGTCTCTAAGGTGCTACAAAGTCTTCCTCGTCTTATTTACGGATACAGACTAACACGGCTGCTAATCTTAAACCTGAATGAATGTGGGCTCCCTACAAAACGTTTTGTCTGAACTAGCTCATTCATTCTTCACCATGACCTTGATCATTTTTCACTTTTCTCAACAGATATTGTAGAGGTAGCAGCATGATGGGAAAGTTAAGAAAGTCAGATGTCCACTTCTGATTATACTAATCACATTTCAGGCCTTTTTCATGTCATAGTGAATATTTTGCTAATAATCAAGTCATTAGACATGGGATCTAAACCCAAACCCCGGATTTAAATACCACAGGCTTTGGGGGCCTTTTGAAATCTGCAGTGAACTGCAGTCGGAATTTTGAAAGCCTGTATTATCAAAACCCTTGATCCAATCACTCCTGAGCTTTGCAAGGTGTGAGGCCCAGATATGAACTGTATCTACATACAACATAAGCTTTGCTGAGCCAGCAACTTACTGCACTAATGTGTTTAATGTGTGAATTATGGGGTTTCTGAACTATATCTTGGAATGGGTTCTAATCTACTGTGCCTTGTAACCCTCAATGAGGATATTTTCACCCTTGTCTAGTATTATTCTATCTTAAATCTTTACCCTTTCACAACTCTCTCTCTTTCTCTCTCTTAACTCCACTTGCTGACCAACCAATTCCATCTACAGCAGGATTACGGCGCTCCAGATACACAATGACTATTCAAACGGCTCAAAGAACTAGAAAGCATGTTCGCGGTGAACAGAAAGAGGCAGAATGTGGAAGCGCATCTGGATGAACCTGAGCTCCCAATGAAAGGCAGTGACCAGAGCCAAATGACAATGCAATATGCAGACGAAGGGCTTCCAGCTTAGGTATTTAAGCTATCAGTGCAGTGACTGCAGAAGAGAAAGTCAGTCAGGTGGTTTGTCAGGATGGCAAAGGTAATTTTAAAATTATATTTCCATTCCCTCCCACCACACACAAGCCCCTTTTGGCAGCTGGTGATTGTTTCCCTCCACCCCAGTCTTATTACTGTATTCCTCGTCTTTCAGATCCATAGCTGGTGTCAAGCAGGGTAGCTCTGCTGAAGTGAACAGAACTATCCCAAGGGAAAGACAGACACGCAAACACAAACACACGCCCTGGAGTTACCCAACACTGATTCTATCCTGTCAGTCAACCCACCCAAGATTGTTGTTAATACACGGGGATGAGGTCTGTTCCTTTCTTGAGCGGGTCACCTACAGGGCTTAATTGTAATGAGAGAGGTGCCGGTGCTGACTATTAGGTGCTGGAGCTCAAGCAATTTTTTCACATTACAAAACGGATGCAGCAAGTCCAGAGGTACCAGGACTATGAACTGCCAAGCCTAGAGGTGCCAGGGCTTAGCCCTGACAAGCCTTGGCACAAATTAAGCCCTGGTCACCTATTCTCTACCTGCTTCCGCTGACATGGAGGGACCATACTTGAAGCCATGCCCAATAGTATAGCTATCTACCAAACCAATGACTCTTCTTCACAGTGAGCAACATCAACATGAGCTGAACCAAAGCAAGGCACTACAGCCAGCTAACACCAGGATGGTCCAACCCACGCGGAATCCTTTGTAACACGGCTCTGGCGGTCTATCCCCTCTCTCTAGATCATCTTCTATGAGGACAAGAACTTCCAGGGCCACTCCTATGAAAGCACCAGTGACTGTCCTGATCTGCAGTTCCAGCTCAGCCGCTGTAACTCCATCCGGGTAGACAGTGGCTGTTTCATGATCTATGAACAACCCAATGACACGGGACAGCAGTACTTGCTCCACAAGGGGGAATATTCCGACTTTCAGCAATGGATGGGCCTGAATGAGTCCATCAATTCCTGCCGTGTGATCGCATCAGTAAGTCAGCTCTCATTTATTTCGAATTCTACCAGCGAATTAGGCAGGATCTCAGACTAAAACATTACAGAGTGCAATAAAATCTGCATGTGGGCCTGGCTTTCCTGAAGGAAGCCAGTCGTGAGGATGCGAGGATATAAACCAATTGCAACATGCCTGACCAATAAATTGAACAGGGTTGTTGGCCGCCTGTGAGGCTTCAACAGTGCATAGTAGTTGTGTGTGACTACAGGAATGAAAGACGTGTGGGTGTCACAGGGTTCCAGGTGACTACAGGTGCATTCGTTGACTGGAACGTTGATTCTCAATGGCTGTGGGGTTCTACCTCTGCTCCCTTCCCAATCCCCAGTGTGTGAGGCATGTTAGGAATGGGTTGAAGATGGAGAGAGGGGATCAGGAAGTGCTCTGGGGGGCAGGGCTATGCACTCCTGTGGGGCAGCACATCTAGCTCTGTCCACGCAGCATGGTAAGGGGTTCGGAGCCGGGGGGGTTGGATAAGGGGCAGGGAGTCCCGGGGGCAGTCAGGAGACAGGGAGCAGGGGGTGGTTGGAAGGGGTGGAGTTCTGGGGATGGTGGTCAGGGGATGGGAAACTTGGAGGTTGGATAGGCATGGAGTCCCAGGGGGCAGTCAGGGGGTGGAGGTGTGTATAGAGGTTGGGGCAGTCAGGGGGCAGGGAGCATGGGGGTTGGGTAGGCGGTGGGGTCCTGGGTGGCGGTCTCAGGAAGGGGAAGTCAGGGGACAGGGAGGATTAGATAGGGGGTGGGATCCCCAGGGGGTGGTTAGGGGCAGGGGGTTTCTGGAGGGGGCAGTCAGGGAACAAGAAGCAGCGGGGTTGGGGATCCTGAGGGGGGTAGTTGGGGGGTGGGAAGTGGGAGGGGTCTGGATAGGAGGTGGAGCCAGGCTGTTTGGGGTGGCACAGATTTCCCTACCTGGCCCTCCATGCAATTTTGCAACCCCATGTGGCCCTCAGGTCAAAATATTTGCCCACCTCTGCCTTAGAGCAAAGATTACATATCTGAGAGAGAGAGAGAGAGAAAAAGAGAGAGAGAGAGAGAGAGAGAGAGAGAGAGAGAGAGAGAGAGAGAGATGGAACAGAGGCCTGAAATCTTTAAGGCTGAGACTCCCGCTCTTCTAAAATGGACTATTTTATGGGACATGCTTTACTCCAAACTAGGGCCCCGATTCAGTAAACTATTTAAGCACATTCCAAAATTCATCCCTATGGATGCACTTAAGCACTTAAGCACCTATGTGACTTTAACGCAGTGGTGGTCTCATGGATAGAACACTAGACTGGGACTCAGTTTCCCTGGGCTTCATTCCCAGCCCTGCCACCACCTTCAGGGTAACTTCAGTTTACAGTCTGTGTCTGCTAGACTGAAGAGGCCTTGAGAATCATATACCTCCTGTCTATGTAGTTACATATCTACCATGACCAAGACAATGTTAACCTTTGATGGGATAAAAGGGCAGAGGACCTTAAGTCTCCCAATGCAAGGTGTGATTTTCAGAGCTTGAATCATTCTCATATGCCTTGGTTATCCCTTGCAACACACTTGTGTTGCATTTCCATTTTACAGATGGAGAAAGTGAGGCTCACTGAAGTCTCAGTACAGTATTTCCCTAGGATCAAGTGGATTAGCCATAGCTCACAGGCATGACTCGTGCATTCTAACCCCAGTTTTGACACTCATTTATTCTGTGGCCTGGCATCCACCACTCTCACTACACGCTTTCATTTCAGGTTGAAAGTTCACCAGCACCATTATTTTTTTAAGCAACAGGAGCTTTTTCAATTTCACAAACATTCAGATCCCAGAAAATGTTGCACACGAAAACTGTCCATTTTTCCTATTCATTTCACGGAAGTTTCACAAACTCGGATTAAGCTGGGGAAAAACACGTGTTTGACGGCTCTTTCCCCCATATTTAGACATCTCTCCTGCTTCAGTTACTTTTCTCTTTTATCATCTTAATAGTAGTAATCAGAGCACTTAACTCTTACAGGCTGCTTCACATCCATAGACCTCCACGTCTTTACCAAGGAGGATTTCACTATTTCCATTTTCCAGGTGGGGAAACTGAGGCATGACTTCTCAAAAAGCACTTAGGAGGTCAGTCGCAGAACTGAGAACAGAAGCCAGGTTTCCTGCCTCCCATTCCAGTGTCCTACTCATTGGGCCAGACTGCTTTTGACTTAAATTCTTCTTTGGATGGATGTTTTCTTACCAAGACTCCAGACCCTGGTCCAAAGCTCACTGAAATCAATGAGAGTCTTTGCATTTATATCAATGGGCTTTTGGATCAGGTCTGCATAGCTTCCAAGTATCAGGAACGGTCCAGACACCCTTTTTGATATTCTCTCTTCTCTTTTTGCCACTGCAGCAGAAAGGCTCCAAGATAAAGATTTCTGAGCGCGAAGCTCTCAGAGGACAAATGATGGAGTGCGCAGGAGATAGCAGCGAAGTCCACGACTGCTTCCACTACCACAACGTCAGCTCCTGCAACGTACTGGCGAGGTAGAGCCAGAGAGCAGATGGCAGTACCGCGTGCTGGAACCCAGTGAGTACAGGCCACTCACCGAGCGGGGAGCCCTGAACAGCTGACTCGGTTCTTTCTCACCCCACAGACTTTAGTTCCAGACTTGATCCGAGTTCTTGCCTTTCTGCTTCAATGGAGAAATAAACCCAGCATGCCAGATTTTCCAGCTGTGATATATACGCTGTGGTGCCTGCAGCCTGCAACATGATGCGTGCATGCTCTTAGATGCACCACTCCAGTGCTTGATGCAATTATAGTGAAATTGTACAGCTATGTGCATTACGGCCCAATTACCTCAGAGGCCTTTTATAATCTTAAGGGCCTTTTAAAGAATGATAAAACTATTGTACCATTAAATGCTTGAAATGCTATGTTTGCTCAGGGCAATGATCACACGCTGATTTTAAGTGTCTTTAGCCATTATATAAATTGGGCTCTCTCTTGTCCTAATGCAATAAACATGCGTCTAGTGATGTGGGAGCAGTTTTACCATTTTTTTTCTGCCACTTGCGTGCCGCGTTGTGCTCCCCCACATGTAGTCATGGCTGGGGAGGAGGCAGGGAGCCCTACTGGCACAGGTGGGTGAAGGGAAGAGCTATTCCCAGTTGCCAAGGGACTGGGAGTGGTGGAGTTAGTATAAACATCCCTATATGGGATGTTTTTAATGAGCAATCAACTGAGGAGGGGAAGGAGGGAGTGAAAATGTGGACTGAACAGGGCTATAAGGATGCTGCATATGGGACACACTTCCATCCTCTCCTGTAGCTACCTCCAACAGCCCATAAACAGTCATGGTGGCGCACATTCCGAACCTGGAATAACGGTCCCTAAGCCTCTCTGAACCTGCATGAACAGTCTGGACTGGTTAAACACACCACCAGAGGCGAACGTAAGCTGGTACGCCCCAGTACAGCTTCCCCAGGCAGCAATTTAAAGGGCCCGGGACTCCCAGCAGCGGCTGGAGTCCCAGGTCCTTTAAATTGCTGCCAGAGTCCCACTGCTGGAGCCCTGGGATAGCGGTGGCGGGGCTCTGGGGGCTATTTAAAGGGCCGGGGACTTCCGCTGCCTCTACGGCCCCAGCCCTTTAAATAGCCGCCGGATCCCCACCACTGCTACCCCAGGACTCTGGCAGCAGAGCTCCGGGGATGATTTAAAGGGCCCGGGGCAGTGGAGGCAGGGGAGCCCCCCTGCCAAGAAAAGTGCAGGATCCACCATACTTACATTGGCCATCTTGTCACATTATATAAAGAAGCTATTCTGGCCCCACGTCAATGACTTCTCATCCAAATGGAAACTCCCCCGCAAGGCCCCGTATTTCAGCTGTCATGGCCAAAGGGGCAACAATATCACAGCTTTACCAGCAGCTGATAAAACAGCTCACCATTTCCCTTACTAATCAGAGAGCCCCCAACTTCTGAAGCCGTATCCCAACGCGCAGCTCTGATGAGAAGGGGGAATAGCACAGCTTGGAGGTCGTTCCCATGAAAACGTGGGCTGCTCCAACATGTCACTGAGAAGCATGGCGTTCAGAGTGTCAGACTAAAGCTAGTGGTGCTGGGCCTATCCGTTCTGCAACTGCATCTTAATTTGCGGTGTGGCTGTACCTGAAGATAAATACACCCCAAATTCCCCTGCCACTTCTAGCAGGCCTGGGACGTAGCTTCCTCCCTGGGTAGTGGGAAGTTCCTATTTTTAAAACACTTGACACTAAGGAAGAGCAAAGCATGACTTATGATCTTACAATCAGATCCAGGCAGGCCTGGGCAGAACCCCATTGGCCTCAGTGAGACTGCAGAGGGCCACAGAGATTTCCCACTGCTAGTTGATTGCAGGGTTAGGGTCTTTATCATATATTTGTATTTTCCTGAGAAATGAACAGAGCGACGTGGCAGCTCCAGAAAGGTTTATTATATGATACCAACCACATTACGGATGCTGGTTGCCAAGAAGAGACGTGTAACTGATGAACGTGGTGTATATCGATCAGAAATGCTTTGTTGTAGTCCAGCTCGTGTGTCCCAGGACTATAAATCCCAGCACACAATGGGCAGGCCTAGAAAGCTGCTTGCAAAAGAGCTATGTGCTCCACTCAGCCGCCCTTGCTCGCCCTGAGCAGTGCCCTTGATTTCCTGGGGCTGCTCCCGAAGCAAGGTACAGGTCATAGTGAGTGCAGGGTCAGAATATGGCCCATTGACTCGATGTCACAGTACTGAAAAGTCAGGCTGGGAAGAGCTGTTCAGAACACCCTGAGGCTGAACGTTCCCTTCTCGTCCCACAAGAACTGACAACCATTTTGCGGAGGGCAGAATCATCCACCATTTATGTCATTGGTTCTCAAAGTGGGGGGCACGACCCCTTGGGGGGTCACGGCCCGATTATGTGGGGGTCGTGAGCCCTGATCCCAGCGGCGGGCTGCTGCCTCCAGGCCGATCTCCGCGGCGGGCGACCCGGCCCCTGCGGCGGGCTTCCGGCTCCAGCCCCGACCTCAGCGGGCGGCGGGCTCCAGCCCTGACCCCGGCGGTGGGCTGCAGCTCCAGCCACGATTCCTGGGGCGGGCTGCCGGCTCCTGCCCTAACCTGCTGGCAGCTCCTGCCCTGACCCCGGCAGCGGGCTCCAGCTGTGATCCCGGGGGGGGGGGGGGGGAGGACGGGGGACGCTGCCGGCTCCAGCCCTGACCCCGGCAGGGGCTCCAGCCCCGACCTGGGCGCCTGGCTCCAGCCGCGATCCCTGGGGCTGGTGACCCGGCCCCTGCAGGGGGCTGCTGGCTCCAGCTGCAATCCCTGGGGCGGGCTGCCGGCTCCTGCCCTGATCCGCCGGTGGGCTGCCGGCTCCAGCCCCGATCCCAGCTGGCAGCGGGCCCTGACCCTGGTGGGCGGCGGGCCCCAGCCCCAACCCCCACGGCGGGCTGCTGGCCCCAGCCCTGACCCCAGTGGCGGGTGGCGGGCTCCTGCCCTGACCACCACAGCAGGCTGCAGCTCCCCTGGAGCAGGCGCTGCTGGCCCCACCTCTGACCCCCAGTGTCCGGCTGCTGCGCCGGCCCCGATCCAGCCCCTGTGGTGGGCGGCTAGTCCCGAGCTCCTCCAGCCCAGCTCCACCCCCAACTCCACGCCACCTCCAGCGCTGCTTCACCTGCAAACACAGGGCGCCAAACAGAAGTTTGGCCAGGCAGCATTTTGCCTATGACTGAGCCTGGTAAGGAGACGACATTCACAGCTGAACAGGTACTTTTTTAACAGTGATACATACAAGTGCAAACTTTCTGCTGAAAATAATGGCCAGTTGTACTCCTAAAACTGCTAAAAAATGAAAATATCTCCAGTCTTACATTCAACTTGGCTTTACCAGTATCATCACCTCTGGTATTGAAAAACCACAATGTGTCATTTTGGTGAAGTTTTGTCTGCTGAATCAATGAAACCATGCAAAACGCAGGGATAAATCAAATCAAATAACTTTTCCACTTATTTTTAATTCAATAAAAATGTGTTTTAGTCTTAATTTAAAAAGCAGTGAGAAAAGGTAAATCCATTTTAAGCAATAGGGTTTACTTTTAGTATTCAACAGTATTAAATATCAAAAATGTGTAATTCATTTCTAGAGGGGGTCGCGGTCGGAAGCTCAGTGTTCAAAAGGGGTCGCCAATACAAAAAGTTTGAGAACCACTGATTTACGCGAATCTCACTTGACAGATCAAATTTCATTTCAGCAATTCGGCTGTCGCAGTGTTTTGCTCATTTATTTTCTGAGCTTGAGTCTGGGTTTAATCCTGGTCACTGATTTCTGTGGAACTACTTGTGGTAGGCCAGTGCGCCAGATTGGACCCTGTCACTTCAGTGCCTGATCCAAAGACTCCCATGGACTTTAATGGGCTTTGGATCGGGGCCCTAAACGCCGAAGAACAGTTGGAAGCCTGACTTCCCTTAGGCTACGTTGAACATCCCAAGCTGTAAGAGCAATCAATTGTATAAATAGTATTACCCCAATGAAGAGAAGTGTTTACAACACGAACTGTATCCTGCTTAGGAAACGTACACTGTTGGCCTAAAGGAACCAACTATAGCGCTCATGGCTCCCCAGTCAGTGACGCTCCGGTACTCCCTGGGTCTCGGGAGGTACTGCCATGCTCGGTCGTTTGGCTGTCCACAGAAAATCCAGTTTCCTTCAAAAACATGACAGGACTGGATGTCCCTCGGATGAAATTTGTCACAGAGAGCAGGATAGTCACAGAAGGATTCCGTCATCCTGCCTCCCACGTCATCTGTCTCATAGACTCGTATCCTTCTGGGAAGACAAACACAAACACAGGTGTACTGCACATACGCAGCAGCTCTGATCATAGGGTGCTTGCTGCTTTATTGACATTAATGATACACAGATGAATGACGACTTGTGTTCAATAAACAGAAAAAGGGCCCGGTTCACCACAGCTCCACCCGTTTTACACATCTGCAATGATTTCAGTAGCATTCCAGGATAGTGTAAACAGTGGGGAATCAAGCCTAGGGTGTGTAAATTATACCTCGATTTAGTGAGTGAAGGATGAAAACAAGTGGTAAGTGACAGCTGGATTGGCATACTGGTTATGTGCACCAGCATCGCCAGTGTTACTGTTCTCCAGTGGATCGGGCTCAGGAGAGCTGGGTTCTGTTCTTGATTCTGCCTCAGTTTCCCCTCCCTCTGTTTCCCCTCCCACCCTTTGTCTCTTTAGATTGTAAGCTCTACTTCAAGCTGTCGCCCACTATGTGTTTGTACAGTGTCTAGCTGCACAGTGGGACCCTCACGGTTAGGGCCTTATATATCAAACTGTATTATGTTGAAGGCTTCTGTTTTTCGGTGTTTATTAATTTCCTTATTTTTTTTAGCAATTTTTGAGTTTTATCTGGCTGTCCAAAAAGATCTTTTGCTTTGTATCCACTGTAATGAGGAATGTATGTTATATACATTGTTCATTACGGTAATGAATAATCTCTTTGTAATGTTCCCTAGGGAGCTTGAACGTCATACTTTTTCGAACAGTTCTACATTAAAGTGCACTGGGGAACCTTCAGTGCGCACCAGCAGGGTCTACATGGACCAATTAATGTACAACACGTGGGTGCGCTATAGAAATTATACCCCACATAGTCTGCATTACTGTTCCATGTAGGCAAGCCCTACAAGATCAAAGCCTGATCATACTCCCATTGAAATCAATGGTAAAAACTGACTGTCTCCAGTGATTGAAAGGTCAGACCGCTGAGTTTGTATTTTAGGCCTGGGTTCTGCAAACAGTAAGGCCTAAGCTACGTGCACAGACCTCCCAATCATCCCACATTTTGCAGGACTGTTTTGCTTTGATCCCTCCCCAACCTCCTGTCCCGGTTGAAGTAAACATTTCCTGAATTTTGGGACAAATGTGGGGGGTAGTTGGTCCGGACGCCCCTCAGTCTCCATCTACAGAGGGGTATCCAGCCAAACCGGAGTGGCAGTGCATCCCGCTGTGGTCTCTCCGAATGTTGGGAAGTATGCAGGCAGGTTCCTGTACCAGTATAGCTATGGCAGGTTAGTGGGCTGATTTCTTTTTACAAATATAGTTTTACCAGTGGAACCACGAGTGGAGACAGCTATACAGGTATAAAGGTGTTTTATCTCAGTACAGCCTATTCCCCTTTTTGTGACTTTAAGTACCTTTATACCAGTATATGAACTCCGCCATTGCTTGGTCCCAAGTCCAAGATGTGAAAGGAGGAGGGTTTTGCGATGGGCTAGCAACCCACCATGTAAAAAACGAATGCTACAGAAACGTCAACCAAATCTTCAGCGAATGGAGAAGAATGGTTGGCGCCTTATGCTCCACCAGGAGCGAAGAGGATAAGAAGAAGAAGATACCAGTATACCTGCCTCCACAGGAGTGGGGTTGTACTATATCCTGGTGCGACTTTTGTGCATAGACAACACCTTACTCACATGAATTACCTTCGCCTTGGCATTTGCAAGACTGAGGCTTCAGGTTCCGACTAAGCACCCTTGCTCCAGTCCAACAAAGCATTTAAACATGCATTTAGTCATTTAAACACCTTTACAAATCTATTTGGGCTTCTGTTTCCCATCTTCCCCTTTGGCTGTCCTGTTACCCAGACTGTAAATTCTTTGTGGCGAGGACTGTCTCTTACTGCACCTATCCCAATAGATCCCTCAACTTGTTTGACGGCCCTAGCGCTACTTTAAAACAAATAATAATAATCGTCACCCACAGAAATGACCGTGAACTTACTGGTGTGATTATGCAACAGGACTTGACGGAGTCGTTGAACCCCATCCATTGCCGGTAATTTGGATATTCCCCCTTTTTCAGGAAGTACTGGTGCCCTATGTAATGGGGACGCTCGTAGATCATCCAGCAGCCACTTTCCACCCGGATTGAGTTGCAGCGGGTAAGGTGAGCGTGCATATCTGGCTGGTCGGCGGTGACCGCATAGGAGTGGCCCTGGAAGTCTCTGTCCTCGTAGAATATGATCTGTGTGGAAATCACAAAGCAAGTCTAATACGGTTTTAAAGCATTTGTTTAAAAAATTGGCTTTGGTCCTCTGACTCCCATAAGGTCTGATCCAAAACCCATTGAAGTCAATGGAAAGGCTTCCATTGTCCTCACTGGGTTTGGATCCGGCCTAGAAAACGTGCAGGATTAACACTGAAGCACTGATGTACATTTCCCCCTCGGGGCTCAGCTAGTGAAATGTGGCTGGTTCAGCGGCTGATGAGCAGAGCAGATTTCTCCAGGGCTCACCCTAAGGATTCGAATGAGCTGACGTTCTCCAGGGCTTTGAGCTGGCAGGGCGGAGATTGTGTCCTGCACCTCTAGGAGTCCAAGAAGAGAGGGAGCATGAGCCACTTTTGCACTGCTGGGGTTTTGGGCAGGTTGGCTTTTGAAATAGTGTAATTTAGGCAGGTCAGGAACCAGTTTAAGCTAGTGAACAGGAGCGGCTAACGGGACATTGGTGAGGGAGTTCTCCAGGTGAAGGAGGAGCGATTTAGTGACCCTTGGGGTACGGCTGTTGTTTGTAGTGTTTGTGGTGTGCTTGCTGCTTGACTGAAATATACCCTGTGGTCTGTTTGTTTGGAGAGACCCTGTGCTGAGTCTGGTGGCAAGGCTGAGAGCTTCTTAGCGAGGCCTTAATCCCTAAGCCCGTTAGCACCCATCAACCCTTAACCATGAGGCGGGGGCTTCTCTGGAAGACCAGGGCTTTAAAAAGCCCGCTCCTGAGTGACCAGAGGAGGTAGCAACCAGGAGTGGCTAAGAGGAGAGTTTTGTGAGAGGGTGTGTGTGTGTGTGTGTGTGTGGTAGATACACTTAACATTCTTTAAACTTAAAGCCAGAAACACCTCCTGATAACAACAAAACATCGACAAAGGAAGGAGCTGCAGGAGTAAAAAGAGAATGCAGGCAGAAGTCCAGCAACAGAGCGGGGGGTTATCCGGTTTATTGCACCCAATGCAGCATGTATAATTAACTGCACTATGAGCAGGTGGCGTACGTGTGCATTTGGTGCAAGGAGCTCCTGGCCCACAGAGACTGCGTACAGGGTGTGGAGACCAGGATGGCTGAACTGGAGGAGCTAAGGGACACAGAGAGGTACATGGATGAGACTTTCTGGGACACAGTAGAGCAGTCCCACCCCCCATCTGATAGCCTCTGTGCTCTTGAGGAGGATGAAAGTCTCAGGAAAGGAAAACATCCACCTGGAACAGAGGGAAATGATCCCATAGTTGGGACCCTCCTTCCAGATGATGTCCTGGTATCCTCTCGCTAATACTTCAGTCACTTGAATAGCCTTATGCGAGTAGCAGCAACTTCCAAGTAGGAGTTAAATTTAGGTTTTTTGGTGACATAGGTTGATACTTAAAAAAAAAAGAAAAGAGACTATTCAGACACATTCTCCTATTGCAGTGTGCAAATTGCAGCGCCTTATAATAACACGACTCCAAAGAATGGTGTGTGTGTTTGTGAAATACAACCCTCTTTGAAAAGTCAGAAAATAAAACACCAACCAAATAGGAAAAAACCCATAAACTAAAGATTTTTTTACATATCAAATATGTTTGTATTTGAATGTCATTAAGCACATAAGATTTTAATATTTCCTTTTTCAATCTAGGTATGTGTGTATATTTTCATTTCTTTCTGTTAATCTCTTACTAGGCTGATATACTCTGTATAGGCACTCACACATAGAATAACATAATGGTATGCTGTATTTCGACGCAGTATTCACTCATTTTTGTCTTACCTTTGCCATGTTAGTCAGAGCTTAGCTGCCAGACCACAATGCTCTGGAAGGTCCAACAATCCTTTATATAGACAACACAGTGCTGGCTCCACATGAATTGGACAAAAGGGAATTTTTTGCCCAGTAAAGAGAATTCCTCATTCTTTTCCCCCCATCATCAACATTATTCTTTCTAAAGAATTGTTCTGGCCTTTTGCTTACTGGGTGCCAAGTGTATTGTTACTGTAAATAACGAAGGGATCAGGTTAATGTGGATGTCAGTCAATATTGCCATTATTTCACT
Organism: Sternotherus odoratus; assembly: GCA_032164245.1. Taxonomy (NCBI): domain Eukaryota; kingdom Metazoa; phylum Chordata; order Testudines; family Kinosternidae; genus Sternotherus; species Sternotherus odoratus. Next base: position 12,366,041 of record JAVMKO010000011.1, on the reverse strand, counting down.
GACGGGAACATGTTCAAGAGAAAACGCTGGTAAACTGCTGCTGCAGGATGGTTTCCTAACCTTTATTCTCAATCGCTCATTCCCTGAGACAAAGACTTTTTAAAATTTCCGTGGGCCCTCCGACACTGAAAAGCAGCCCTGGTAATATGCTACTAAAATGCCCATTGACTTCAACAGGATTTTGAAATCAGGGAAAAAAATGTTTGTTTTTCCTTAGATTTTGGGGCTATATTGTATTTATGGTGGTAAATTATTCACACTTTAAAAAACCTCTGTGTAGTAATGGGTGCTTAAATCAACTGGGTATTCACCATGGCCAGTGAAAATGTAAACACTTGAAGTTCCATAGGCAGGGGGATTGCAGAAGATCAAGAATAAATACCACTCACCTCAGAACAGCAAAGAGACTTTATCTGCCACTGGATAGGGGGCTTCTGGGAGGGGCTCCCGTGGGTGGAGAGGATCCCACGGGCAGGAAGCCACCTCACTGGGGACTCCCCAGATGGAGGGGTGGGGGAGCTGCTGCAGGAGCGGGGCAGGGCTGCAAGGTGGACATTTTGCCTACAGCCCAAAATATCCTTCCACCGGCACTGGAGCCAGGAAGACACTTTCTTCCCTAACAGAACACAATGTGTACATCCTGGGGAAATGCATCGCTTCCCATAATGGCCCCTGTGGAATACAGGACTGGATGGACCATTTGGCTTGTTCTCTTGTGACAATGTCTATTCCCCAAATCTAAAACCTTTAAAACAAACCAGTGCGCACCTAACTGGGGGTGCAAATCAATGCATGCAGACTGTCATATTGCCAAGGGCAAGGCAAAGAAACTGGCATACTCAGAAATGAAAGCACAACATTCAGCTTGTGTGTGCAGTTGCAGAAACCTGTTCAGGCATATAAGGGCATCCACATAGTCACCTGACTTGGCATGTAAGCTTAATTGGATGTGTTGGTGATTTAGTCTCCAGTTCCAATGGAGCAAATGGCTATTTTTGACACAGGCACCTGAAGGATGTGGAGGGAAAGTCACCCAGCCTCCTTCATGCAGCAGGGTGTTAGCCAAACGGGGTGAGCTTTGAATGTAGTGGACAGAGGGAAAGAGATGCTGGCAGGCTTGCCAAGGAAATGTTTCCCAATGCTGTCCCAGGCCTTTCTACCTCCTTTTCCTTCTCTCCCCTTGATAGCAGACCTTGTGTTTCCTTTCTTGTTTGCAGCTGTGGATACCTTCCTCCATGATTGGCAGCTGTGTGGAGTTGTGATCAAGCTGCTTGCTTGTAGACAGGGGAGGGCCTCTCTCCCCCTCCCCCTTGTGTCTGTGCTCAGTATGGGGTTTTGTAGACACCACTGCACTCTTGTTACCACCGTATCTGGTAAGATCTTCCAATCTCTAATGTGTTTATATTCACAACACACCTGCGAGGTAGGGAAATACTATTCTGCCCATTTTAAAGACAGCCTCTCTCTGCCTCAGGTCTCTAAATGACTGGCAAAAGGTCACACAGGAAGTCTGGGGCAAAGGAGGAAACTGAATCCTAGTCTACCTAGTCCAAGACTGACACCTTAACCACTAACCCATCTTTCCTCTCATCAGCTACTGAATCAACACTGAGCCTGTTTTCTTGAGCCGCACAGTTATGCCCCACCAGAATTCCGCTCCATAAAGTAATCACCTCCTGGGATGCTAGAAAAAGGGAGCCCTCGGGATCTGAGTAAGAATCAAGTGCTCCTGTGTTTCAGCCCCAGGTTTGGCACTGTCTTCAGTAAGTCACTTAAGCACATTTTTTTCTGGTGCTGTAGCCAAATCTCCTTTATAGGGCTGGGGTAAGAGCTAAAACAGAAATTCTGGAGCACACTTTTGTGGGGTGTTCTTTCACCATGAGCCATTGGAATTCCACACACTTCTCAAAGGTCTGCCAAGTGGCTAAGAAGGCTGGTGTTTTTCGGGGTATCAAATCCTGCACCCCTACTGTCAATCACTGTAGGACAGTCAATTTGTGACGAGCTCTAATTGGAATGTACAGATTGCTTCCTAAACTTCTCTTTTCCCCATATCCATTTAAAGGAAGTGACTAATATGACCTGCATCTGACGAAGTGGGTGTTCACTTATGAAACCTTGTGCTCCAATACGTCTGTTAGTCTATAAGGTGCCACAAGACTCTTTGTCACTTTTGCAGATCCAGACTAACATGGCTACCCCTCTGATACTTGACTAATATTGTGACTCATAGAATCATAGGACTGGAAGGGACCTCGAGAGGTCATCTAGTTCACCCCCCTGCACTCATGGCAGGACTAAGTATTATCTAGACTCCAGGGATTTAGCTTTTGGCCAAAGCCTTGCTTTGCGATGAGAGTTAGATAACCTTGAAAGATCTGACGTCCTGCCTTCTTTTGTAATGAGGACTCTGCCCCAGAGTGTTTGGATCATGGTGTTCTTACCTTAGAGACACTCAGCATGGGGTTTATTTTGTTGATGGCTTTCTGATGACACATCCCTTTATTCCTGCACAGGAATTTGGCCTATGGCTGTAGAGATAATAATTAGCAAAAGAAAGCCGAAATGGTTTGGTCGTGTGTAGATGTCAAAAAACTGTATTCCGACACAAGCCTTTGACTGGATGGCACTGAGTGGAAGGCAGAAAAGAGGACAACAGATGATGAATATGAAAACCATTGAGAAAGATGTTACTGTCCTGAGAACAGACGCTAATGGAGCTAGCAAGACATGTGGCATTAGAGAGAGGGAGGTGGAAACGCTGGGTTGCATGCTGTGTCATGAGGCAGGGGAGCAACTCATATCAATAAATAGGGTCCTTTTGTACTATCTCAACCCCTTTGGATTGCTTGGGCTTGTTTTTGTTTTCATGCTGAAAAGGTTGCCAGGTCAGCTGTTGCTCTTCTTTGGAAGAGTGTGACAAGTAGCACCCGGGTAGGGCTTTCTTCTGCTCTAACCACAGTTATACAACAACATAACTCTCCTGCCTCCAGTAGACTTGCTCCTGACTTAGTGGTAGGACTGAGAACAGAAGGGGGCAATCCACACTGCAGTAGAGTACAGTCAAATGATGGCTGAGTGATGGGGTGTCTGCCCAACTCAAGACCTGAGTAAGTAAAAAGGGACAATGAATGCTGAGACAGGCTGCACCTGGAGCAGAATTAGGGTAGATAAGGTCTGGTGGAAGATGAAGACCAGCTGAGCAGGGACAGGCTGTGCTGGTATAAAACCAGGAAGTGGCACACAAGGAAGGGGCTACAGGCAGGAACTTTACAGTTACTCCCTAGAGAGAAGGGGACTCGGTAAGAGACAAGGAGGTGCTCTAGGGAGACAGTAAGTCCTGGGAGCCTGCTTTGGACTGCAGCCTCTTGCAAGAGCCTGAGAGAGGATGAAGTAGCCACGGAAAGCAGAGGAGCCTCCAATGGTAACCCAGGGGTGGGTCAGAAGACCGGGAAAGAATGGCAGGAAACAGTCGGTGGGACCAACAATAGAGTCAAAGACTACGGTTGCTAGTTCTAGGGTGGCTGGTCAGGAACCCAGAGTAGCGGGCAGGCCCAAGTTCTCCTCTCAGCCCCTGTGAAGTGGCACCGGATTGCAGGGGACACCAGCTGGTCTGGAATAGGGTGACCAGCTGTCCTGTTTTTAAAGGGCCAGTCCCGTATTTAAGTTCTCTAGATGTCCTGACTTTTTTTCTTAAAAATGGACAAATTGTTCTGTATTTTCTGTCTGGGGCGGGGCTCCAGGTACCAGCTCAGCAAGCGCGTGCCTGGGGCGTCTTCAGTACAGGGAAATATGGTCCGCGTACTCTGGAGGGACACTGTTGCCCTGGAAGGAGGTGGGAGACTTGCCAGAGGGGTAAGTCATGAAGAGAGAGAGCAGGCTGACAGCGTGGGGTACTGTACAGGGTGAGCACTGAGCCCCAGATGTAGTCACAAAGAGGTGCCCCCAGTGCTGAATGAACCCCATTACCAGCTGTTTTTCACAGCCTCCAATCAAGCACAGCACTTAAGCACGTGCTTAACTTTCTCAATGGTCTGTCCATGAGCTCCAGTTAAACATACGCTTAAGAGCTTTGCTGGATCAGAGCCTCACACTGTCCCGCCGGGGCCGTGCCGATTACTTCCAGAATGCCAAGAGGTTTTGAGCAGTCTGTCCAGAGAGGTCTATTGAAGTTGTCTCCCGTATGACTGTACAACATACTGCCAACAGGCCATCGGAGAGGATACAGGCTAGCTCTTATGACTGCCCTGCTACAATGCTGGGCTTCTCTCACCGACAGAGTGCTTGTGTTTAATCTATTTTGAAGGCACTCAGCTTGGCCTCACCTATGCAGCCCCCCCGAAGGGGGCTGTACTGTAGCCTTGGAGGGCGGGCTAGAACGGAATGCCTTTGCTCTTTCCCTCTGTATTTCATCTTGTCCCTCGCTAACCATAAACACAGATCAGTCTTTCCAGAACGGTGTCCCTTCATCACTGCCCATGCAGAGGGAAGGATCCGAATGCATCTCGCTGCGTGTAACGGTCTCTTTGGATTCAAAGTACATCTGCTGCGGGTATGGTTGGTGAGCGCTGTCCGTGGCTCCCCCTCCACCAGCCTGGTGAATGCTCTGTATGGCTCCCCACCAAAAGAGACAGGAACAGCAGCATGGGGGACTCCCCTTCCCCAGGAATGGGAGAAAGAGCCCCCCACCCTTTGGGACAACAGGGGGTTCTGTGTCCCTCCCACCCTGAGATACAGGGGTAGAGGTAGTGGAGTGCCAAAAACTCATACAGGGGATCTGCTTGGTTGGGTGCACTGGGCCTGCAGCACTTTTCTATTCCTGCCTCCCACAGTCCTCTGCTGGGCTGGTGTTGGTGGCTCCTGCAGTTGACACCACACTGAGGTGCACCGTTTCAGGCTGGCTGCAGACTTAGACAGACGTCTCTGCATTGGATCCACCTGGGTCTTGTTTTCAGGCTTTGCTTTACACCCCCCTGGGTCAGACACCTCAGCTTTGGTTACACCCTGGATGTTCCTGTGTAATCGGATGATTCCAGGAGCTGGGGCCCTTTGCCCCAGGCCTGTGGTGCCTTTGGCCAGTTAATCCTGCCCTGCCCTGGAATGGTGCTTGGGTCACTCTGGCCTGAGGCTCGCCCCTGGCTGTGGGGAGAGCTGTGACTGGCGCTGCTGGGAGGGGGATGTGGCTGATTCCTGCCATCAGCTGGGTGCCCAGCTCTGCCGGCTCCATGCAGGTGGCTGAGGGGGCTCTGGCTGCTGCTCCCTGGTGATGCTCCCAGGGCCCTCTGGCAGGGAGTGACGGCTGGAGCTCAGCCCAGGACCCCACTAATCCTAGGCCCAAATCTCTGGCTGGGGTGGGCTGGAGGCTAATGATCTAGACAGTAGCCATATAGTTACAATCCTCCCATCTGCCTCTCTCTGGTCCAAGTCCTGCATGTTTCACACTGTGATTCAGCACCTACTACCTGTCCTGCATTTTGGGTAAGGTCTGCACAGCTGGGGAGGTGATTGGGAGTCTTGTATCCCCGGACTCCCTCGTGTGGCTGCCCAGGCCTGAGCCCTGTGTTTGGCGTTGGGTACTTTGCATTGGAAGTAGCTGTACAATGCTGGGGGGATGGCTGGGAAAGATGAGGGACAACTTTTGGTTCAGAAGATGATACCGTCAGCCAAGAACACTGGACAAGCCTTGACGTTCCCCCTTAGTACACGTACAACAGGAGGCTGAGAGCATGATGGTTCTTTAAAGCATTTTATTCATTGTGACCCTCCCAGTCAAAAGGCGCCTTGATTCAGTAAACGTCGGTGGCACGTCTCAAGGAGCCGACTCTGCCGCTCATCGAGCCCCAGTCGCTGAATCTCCTGTACTGCCCTGGTCTCAGCAGGTATTGGCGGCCTCTGTAATTGGGCATTTCATAAAGGATCCAGTACCCGTCCAGCACAGAGCAAGAGAGCATCTCGGAGGAGCGGAGCTGGTCCATGACTTGCGGAGAGTCCTCGGTTAACTCTGCCATGTTGCCTCTGTGATCCTCCTTCTCATAGATCTTTATCCTGTAGGTGCCCCTGTGCTGTGACAGAAAAGGAGACAGGGTAACAGAGTGACCGCAGCAGGCTCTGAGTCAGCTCCGTGCACTGCTCCAGTGATGCAAAGAGCACTTAACCCTGCCTCTGGTATCCATCTTAGGGGAGTCCCTGAATGTGGCAAAGGCAGCACATCCACCCATTTGACTCAGACCTACCCAACCCATGACTCCCACTATCGGTGCAGGGAGCATGTCTGGGCTGGGGAGGAGGGAGCCCATCCAGGTGCAAGAGGGGGCAGGACAGAAGTGTACAACGCTGGCCAATCCTCAGTGAGCAGAGTGGTCTCCGTCTATGCCAAGTTCTGCGGGAGGCTGTTTCAGGCTTCAGCGCCCCCAGAATCAAGGAAAGAGAAAAGCGACTTTGTTCTAAAGAATCACAGAAAATACTGGGCCCAATTCTCCCCTCACCTGGTGTAACTCTGTGGGTATCAGTGAGTTACTCCTTATTTTGCACCAGTGTGAGGGGAGTGGGCCCAGTGTGTCTCCAAATCCCCAGAAGTTATGGAAATATTTTCCCTTCTTAACTCAAAGTACATGTTGTTTGCTGTCCATAGACTTAACGAAAGGAGAGCTGCATCTAGGCCCTGAACAGGCAGTAGCAGTGGAAACTCTTTTATCCCATCCCTTGAATGTCCGGAGGGACGACCACAAGGAGGGAGAAAACAGTTCTTGTTTTTAGTCCTCAGTAGCTTGGCTGAAAAAGAACTTTGACAGTGACTTGGGCAATGTTACCATTTTTTGAAGGAAAAAAAGAAGCAAAATTGAACTCACAGATGGGATCATGCGGCAGGACTTAACGGAGGAGGTGAAACCCTCAGACTGCATGTCAGGATAATCCCCCCATTTCACAAAGAACTGCTGGCCCTGGAAGTTGGGACGTTCATAGAGCATGAAGCAGCCACTTTCCACACGGACGGAGTTACAGCGGCTGAGCTGACTGTGAAAATCCGGACGGTCGCTGCTGAACTCAACAGAGCGGCCCTGGAAGTTTCTGTCCTCGTAAAGGATGATCTAGTGTGGGAAACAAATGGCAAAGTTTTCAGTAACATCCTGTATGGTGTGACTGTGTCCTGACATTCCAATTTCTCTCCGTCCAGCTCAGTAAGCCGGGAGCGTCTGGGCCTGACATTTTACTCACAGTGATGATAAATTGATATACTCCTGTGACTTCAGTGGAATTAATCCTCATTTACACTAGTGTAAGTGAAAACAGAATTGGGCTCAGAGAGAATAATATACAGGGGCTAATAGAGGCAGTTGGTCCCCTAGCTTTGCATTCTTGATTCTCCTCTCATAGAATCATAGAATGTCAGGGCTGAAATAGACCTCAGGAGGTCATCTAGTCCAACTCTCCTGATGGTATAGGCCAGGAGTAACTCCTTTGACATCAAGAGACTATCTCTGATGTAAATGAGAGGAGAATTAGGTCCCTGGCTTCAGACTGACATACTAACAATCCAGTCCAGACAGGTGTCTCTTACCTTTCCCATCGTAGCTGGATTCAGGCTCCAAACCATAGTACTGCAGCTGGGCAACTGCCCTTTTATATCTTACATCCAGTGCTAAGTGTGCACACGTTAACAAAAGTCTTTTCTCTGTTCATAGAGGCAACTCATGACTCTGGGGTCTCATTCACTTTTTATAATACTGTCCATAGGTTTTGTGTGGTGGGGAACAGGTTATATTCCCGTTGTTACCAGTGAGCAGTCCTGGGCCCTGGATCTGTCAGCTCAGCCATTTTTACATTGAAGACAACATAGTTCAGGAAAAGGGAGAAACTTCTGGCCGAGTGACAGAGGGGACTGGATGTTGATGCCATCACAATCCTTTCCTATAGAGTCTCTGCAGTTGCATTGTTGTTAGTGAATGCACAAGTGGGACAATAAAGACGGAAGAGGCTTCAAACACCAAAATGGAAAGTTAGGATTAAAACCAGAAATGTGTACGTCAAAAAAAAATGTAAAAAAGGCTCATGTCGACATCACGTGTGTTGTAGCCATTCAGTAGCATTGGGTTCAGCAGTATGGAGTCTGGAACAACCTCCTGTGAGACCGGCATGAAATTAGCAGTACGTGTGCAGTGTCCATCCCCACCCACAGCCACCCAGGGCTGTTCTGTGTCCCCAGGTGTGGTCATTTGGCGCACTCCTCACCACCCCACCTCTGACATGGTTGTGCTTGTATCACAAATAGCATGGCAGCCCGAAACCTGGAAGTCTCCTATCAGGCTCATGTGATGAGAGAGAAATTTGAGAAAGAGAGAAAGTGAAGCTTGTTCCCATTCTGCTTACCATGGTGTGACTGTGTCCTGGTGTTCTGTAACCCAGTGAATACTGATCTTCCACTGATGTGTTGAGAATGAGGCATCTCCCATGTATTTTTGAAAAGTGGCAGCTGTGGGTATCTCCTGGATTGTGTCAAGGAAGCTCTGCACTGAAATGTTAGTGTTCCCTGATTTTAGGAGGCGGGATATTAGAGGGGATTGGCAGCCGCCCGGTGTGTGTTGGTTCCATAGTCCCTGTTGGTCTCCTCATTTGATTCAGTTGCACATTAACTAGCTTTCTGTGGGGAGAGTTTAGCCACATAGGAGCACAGTATTCTCCACCTGAATAGCAGGGAGTTAGCACCAAGCCATACAGTGTTTGGCCATTAGCTCCCCAACTTGAGCCTGCAAGCTTATCTAAGAGGGCATTTCTGCTGTTAATTTCCTGAGCTCTCTTGGTGATGTTATCCTTACAGGAGAGTGTGTGAGCTAGAGTGACTTGGAGGTATACTGGATTTGCGTCCCGTGCCAATCATTCTCCATTCAAGAAGACGTCGAGTTCTCATGAAGCATTGGTTTGATGTGAAAGCATGACAACACCATTTTTGGACATGCTGGGCTTCAGTCTCCACTTCCTGTGGTCACCACTGATGGCTGCCATATCCTGCTCTGGTGGTCCTCAACCTTTCTGAAATCTCTGTCTCTTGAGGCGAGGGGGATGTTATTTGCATACTCAAATGGTTTCGAGAGAGCCCGAGGCAGACTTTTTGGAACTATGTTTGGACGAGAATAGACCTCTGAGGGAACCTGTTCTTCTGGCTCCTCCATGTGCTCCGTTTATTTCCTAGCACTGCTTGGAGCTGTCTGTTTTGAAGTATCATTTCTGCAGCCATAACAGTGCATCAAAGTAACGTTTGACATCTTGACCAGCAAGCCAGTGCGCCGTCAAGTCAGGAAACACAGCCCCTGTCTTTTTCTTTTCTTTTGGGTAGAAAACCATTTTCTATGTAAGTGGTAAGAATAAGACCTCGGTTATAAGTTCTGCTAGGTTTGAAACTTGGCTTGTCATCCCTTAGAGCCTGATCGAATGTGAGCCTGATCCTTTGCAGCACAGATCGAAGTGATATCAAACAGTTGGAAGGAAATGATTCTTTCCTTGTTTTTGTGTAGTTAGCATCCAAGCTTTCTGCCATAGCTTAGGCATCTTGTCCTCTTGGATGACACTGGATATGAAAATTGACAGCCATTTTATTCTCCGCTTATCCAGTTTTAACAGCTTTTCTGGTGGAAATCTTGTTATGGCCACATGCTTTTCCTGCTTTCATGTAGCTCAGTGCTCTCTCCACTCCCTCAGTGGAGAAGGGCTGCAAAATGTCTTCCTCACTGAGAGCGGGCCAGGTTGTATCAGTGCCAGCCACTCTCTATTGATTGCTCAAAGGACTCATCCCTGTTGACTTTTGCCATGTTAACTGAATGGGGGGTGGTGCTGTTCGGGGACACTGTACACTGAGAGATGGGTGGTGATTTCTGTGTGATTTCATTATTTGTGCTGTATGAAAGTTGGCTTCATTTCCCATTGTTTATGTTAACATCCAGCATCTCAAAGGTTCTGTTTGACCTGTTCATTTTGGTTTTGTGAGACATTAGGGAAACATGCTATTGCCTGGGAAACTGGAATATAAAATAGTACTCTAGATACAGAAATCATTTTACAGCTATTGTGGTCAATGGTCCCTCTAATTTTTCCATCCATCTGCGGAATAAATTTTCTTATGTGCACCGAGGTATGCGCCTGTGTGCGCCACCCATAGTAACAAAAACCTAGATATAATGCATATTTTTTAAAAGTTACCATAGGGATAATTACTCCGGCCAGGACAGGTTAGACATTTTAGAACTCACCACTCAAAGCATTTAAATGTAAGTGTAAGAGAAATAAAAATGATGATATGCATAGAGTAGTCAAAACACTAAAATAACACTTTGAAAGAATAAAATTACAGAGACTATATGTGCATTGCAGGAAGTACCAAGAAGTAACAACAACGATAATACAAGGATGTGTTGGGAGGTGAGTGAGAAAGAGACTGTGTGTGTGTGTGTGTGTGTGTGTGTGTGTTGGCTGCTGGGGAAAGCCATGTGCTCTCTCTTTCAATTACCCACTTAAAGCTCTCCTGCTCTGTCCTGAGCCCTGTTTTCCCTTCACCTGCCCAGGCTTCTGACTGGAACATGACAGCCAGATGGGCTGGAATGGGACTAATTCTGCATTCTCATTAGTCTCCTTGGGGGGAAAAGGCTGAGGATTTGCATCTCTAGCTCTGATATGCATTTAGGGTCACAACAGTAAAATATTGGGACACATTGGGGTGCCATTGGCTCCTCCCACAGTCCACCCACCTCTCCTCCGAGGCTCCGCTCCTCCCCGCTCGGGCCTGCCACTGCATCCCTCCTCACCCCTGGCCTGCTGCTGGTTTGCTGCATTCCCTCCTCAGTCCCCCAACCACCGCTCGCCTCCTCTCACCCCCTCACCTCCCACTCACCTCCTCACTCCTCTCCCATGCCCGCCCCGAGAACCCCCGCTGGCTTGCCGCTCGCCTCCTCACACCCGCCCCCCCCCACTGCTGGTTCGCTGCTCGCCTCCTCACTAACCCGCCACTCACCTCCTCACCCGCCTTACCCGCCACTGGTTCACCCTCGCTCACTTGCCGCTCGCCTCCTCACACCCGCCCCCCCCCACTGCTGGTTCGCTGCTCGCCTCCTCACTAACCCGCCACTCACCTCCTCACCCGCCTTACCCGCCACTGGTCCACCCTCGCTCACTTGCCGCTCGCCTCCTCACACCACCCGCCCACTGCTGGCCTCTTCACCCTGCCCCGGCTGCTCCTCACCCCCCTCCCCAACCTGCCAGCTCGTCTTCCCCCCCCCCCCCCCCCGCCTGCTGGCCAACCGGGCAGCTGCTGGCTCACCTGCTGCTGGCTCACCCCACCCCACCACTCGCCTCTACCCCCCTGCCCCAGCTCGCCTACTCACCCCTCCTGCTCTCCTCCTTAACTGACTATCAGGACAATTGGCGTCCCAATCGTACATCGGTCCGGATATGGGACAAAGGGTTAAATATCGGGACAGTCCCGATTGTATGGGGACAGCTCGTCACCCTAAATGCATCAGTACCAGAGGTAATGCTTCATCCCAATTGCTGCCTGTTGCAGCATCTTTTTCTTTCTTAAAAAATTTTTAAGCTTAGATTTGATAATGATCCTATTTATTCACACAACCTGTCCTGCTGCTGCTGGTTGCCAGAGAATGGGAACCTTTTGATCTACCTCCAGTTGGGTGCACACTTCTTTGACAACGGACCCCACAGATCCACTCCCATTGTCTGAGTCAATAACCTTAGTGCCCCTGCGGAAAACGTTGCCCACCAATTGTTTCCCTCTCGTTAGGGCAGTCACATATTTAGGGTGGAAGGCCTCCTCCTCCCAATGTGAGAAAGCAACAACTAGCACACACTTGTTACCCCTTGGTGTTAAGAGCGGTTCTCCCAGATAGACGATTTAAACTTGTTTCCATGAACCTCTCTGTGCTTGTCTTTTTTTACGTTCTTTGTTATCTGAATTGTCTAGCACAGATTAGACCAGCATCAAGGTGTTCCTTTGCCATTGGGGCCACCACCGTGTCTTCGGCCTCTACCTCTTTGGAGTGACCACACGCGGTGGATCTCTGCAACCATAAGAGCAGGGCTTTTGCATATTTTGTAGTGCCACCCATACTGAACCTTTCTTTAATTGAAACATGGAAGTTCTTGCTGTATTACTAAGTTTTGACCTTGTACGTTCATGTTTTGCCTGCAGGCTTGCTCCCAACGTGGTCTGAACATCCCATACTGTTTTTGAATGCTTCGTAGCTGCCTTAGAGCTGCCAATCAGAGTCGCCTGAGGTAAGTGCCGCCCGGCCGGAGCCTGCAGCCCCCAGCCCTGAGCCCCCTACCGCACCCAAACTCCATCCCGGAGCCCACACCCAGTCCTGTTCCCTAATCCCCTGGCCCAGCCTGGTGAAAGTGGGGGGGAGGAGGGGGGGAAAGAGTGAGCCATGGAGGGAGGGAGAATGGAGTGAGCAGGGGTGGGGCCTCAGAGAAGGGATGGAGCAAGGGGCAGGGCTTTGTGCTAGTAGAAAGTTGGCAACCCTAAGTGTTTGCCCATTTATGTGTTTTATTTTAATTGTTGTTAAACCTCTTTTATGTATCTATCGTGTAACATAGTGGCTAATGCCATCTGTCTACTGAATGTCTCGTTACCTTTGCTCTTTTCCTCAGTCTTTAATCTTGTCCCAGTATACACCTTGGTACCATATTTACAAATTAGCCTTTCTACAGCGGTGACCCTTCACCACTGCCCATAAAAAGAGTCAAGGATCAGAACTTCTCTTAAATACGTAACAGTCTCTTTGGATCCCTAGTGCCTTTGCTGCTGGGAAGGCTGGGGATCTGTCTCCATGGCTCCCCCTCCATTTGCTTGGGGAACGCTCTGTATGGCTCCCCACCTAAAGAAATAGGAACAGAAATGTGGGACCCTCCCCAAGGAGTGGGAACAAGAGCCCTCTGCCCTCAGGGAGAACAGGGTCCTTCGTCCCTCACACTCTGAGATGAAGGGATCGGAGTAGGGTAGTTTCCAGACTTGCCCTTGAGCCTGGGTGTATCTGCTTGGATGTGTGGACTGGGCCGGAGTGCTCTTCTCCTTGGCCGGTGTTGGTGGATCCTATAATTAACCTCGCAATGAGGTGGATGGGGCTGTTCAACCTTCTCAGAGCTTCTCAGGCTGGTGGCAGATGTGGGCAGACGTCTCTGCATTGGATCCACCTGGGTCATGTTTTCAAGCTTTGCTTTACACTCCCCTGGGTCAGACACCTCAGCCTTTGTTACACCCTGGATGTTCCTGTGTAATCGGATGATTCCAGGAGCAGGGGCCCTTTGCCCCAGGCCTGTGGTGCCTTTGGCCAGTTAATCCTGCCCTGCCCTGGACTGGTGCTCGGGTCACTCTGGCCTGAGGTTCGGCCCCTGGCTGTGGGGAGAGCTGTGACTGGCGCTGCTGGGAGGGGGATGTGGCTGATTCCTACCATCAGCTGGGTGCCCAGCTCTGCCGGCTCCATGCAGGTGGCTGAGGGGGCTCTGGCTGCTGCTCCCTGGTGATGCTCCCAGGGCCCTCTGGCAGGGAGTGGCGGTTGGAGCTCAGCCCAGGACCCCACTAATCCTAGGCCCAAATCTCTCGCTGGGGTGAGCTGGAGGCTAATGATCAAGACAGTAGCCATATAGTTACAATCCTCCCATCTGCCTCTCTCTGGTCCAAGTCCTGCATGTTTCACACTGTGATTCAGCACCTACTACCTGTCCTGCATTTTGGGTAAGGTCTGCACAGCTGGGGAGGTGATTGGGAGTCTTGTATCCCCGGACTCCCTCGTGCGGCTGCCTAGGCCTGCGCCCTGTGTTTGGCGTTGGGTACTTTGCATTGGAAGTAGCTGTACAATGCTGGGGGAGGGCTGGGAAAGATGAGGGACAACTTTTGGTTCAGAAGATGATACCATCACCCAAGAACACTGGACAAGCCTTGACGTTCCCCCCCAGTACACGTACAACAGGACACTGAGACCATGATGGTTGTTTAAAACATTTTATTCATTCAGACCCTTCCAGTCAAAAGGCATCTTGATTCAGTAAACGTCGGTGGCACGTCTGAAAGAGCCAATTTTGCCGCTCATTGAGCCCCAGTCGCTGTATCTCCTGTACTCCCCTGGTCTCAGCAGGTATTGGCGACCTCTGTAATTGGGCATTTCGTAAAGGATCCAGTACCCGTCCAGCACAGAGCAAGAGAGCATCTCGGGGGAGCGGAGCTGGTCCATGACTTGTGGAGAGTCCTCGGTTAACTCTGCCATGTTGCCTCTGTGATCCTCCTTCTCATAGATCTTTATCCTGTAGGTGCCCCTGTGCTGTGACAGAAAAGGAGACAGGGTAATAGAGTGACCGCAGCAGGCTGCCTGCCTGTGATCCTGGGCCCTGAGTCAGCCCCGTGCACTGCTCCAGTGATGCAAAGGGCATCCGTGCAATATCCCCCCCCCCCCCCCCCCGAAGGACTGCCTCTAGAAGCAGGAAAACAGTTCTAATATTCAGCCTTGGGTATCTCTGCTTGCTGAAAATGATCAAGCAAGTTCCTTATGTTGGTGCCATTTAAAAAAAAAGGGAAGAAGCAAAATTGAACTCACAGGTGGGATCATGCGGCAGGACTTAACGGAGGAGGTGAAACCCTCAGACTGCATGTCAGGATAATCCCCCCGTTTCACAAAGAACTGCTGGCCCTGGAAGTTGGGACGTTCATAGAGCATGAAGCAGCCACTTTCCACGCGGACGGAGTTACAGCGGCTGAGCTGACTTTGAAAATCCGGACGGTCGCTGCTGCACTCAACAGAGCGGCCCTGGAAGTTTCTCTCCTCGTAAAGGATGATCTAGTGTGAGAAACAAACGGCAGAGTTTTCAGTAACATCCTATATAGTGACAGGTTTAAGATTAGCAGCCGTGTTAGTCTGTATCTGTAAACAAAATGAGGAATACTTGTGGCACCTTAGAGACGAACCAATTTATTTCAGCATACTCTATAGTGTGACTGCGTCCTGGCACTCCAATTTCTCTCCATCCAGCACAGTAAGCTAGGAGTGTCTGGGCCTTAAATTTTACTCACAGTGATGATAAATTGATATACTCCTGTGACTTCAGGGAGATGGATCCTTATTTCATCATTGACAGAGCAAAATTAGGCTCTGAGTGTTTATTGTACAAGGATTAGTACAGATGCTATTTCTCCTAAATCCGCATTCTTGATTCCCCTCAGCTACTGGTATAGATCAGGAGTAACTCCTTTGACACAACAGACTATGGCTATGTCTACACTGCACCTTACAGCAATGCGCTTTGTCCGGTATGCAGTGTTATCAAGCTCTGTTGCTAGAAGAGAGCTCTCCTGATGAAAAATAAACCCCTCCGCAACAAGGGGCCGTAGTTCCATAGCGGGAGCGCATATGCTGTCGAGACAGACCTGTCCATACCGGCACGTCTTGTCGTTAAAACTTTTGTCGCTCAGAGGCGTGGGGAAAAACAAACAAACCCTGAATGACAAAAGTTTTAACAAGGAAAGTGCAGCGCAGATATACCCTAACTCTGACTGAAATGAGACAGTCAGGTCCCTGACTTCAGCCCGGCATACCAAACAATCCGGTCCAGACAGGTTTCTCTTACCTTTTCCATCGTAGCTGGATTCAGGCTTCAAGCTGTAGTACTGCAGCCGGCCAACTGCCCTTTTATACCTCACAACCAGTGCTAAGCGTGCACACGTTAACAAAAGTCTTTTGTCTGTTCATAGAGCTAACTCATGACTCTGGGGTCTCATTCACTCTTTGTACTAGTGTTCAGAGCTTTTGTGTAGTGGGGAGCAGGATTTATTCCTATTGTTACTAGGGACCAATTCCAGGCCCTGGATCTGTCAGCTCAGCCATTTTTACATTGAAGACAACATAGTTCAGGAAAAGGGAGAAACTTCTGGCCGAGTGACAGAGGGGACTGGATGCCGATGCCATCACAATCCTTTCCTATAGAGTCTCTGCAGTTGCATTGTTGTTAGCGAATGCACAAGTGGCACAATAAAGACGGAAGAGGGTTTAAATGACAAAATAGAATATAGGGAAAATGAAAACCAGAAATGTGTATGTCCAAAAGAGAAAAGAAGTCAAAAGGGCGTAGGTAGCTATCACGTGCGTTTGAGCCATTCAGTAGCTTTATGGTCAGCAGTATGGAGTCTGGAACGGCCTCCTGAGAGACCAGCAGGAGAGGAGCAGCTGTTCAGTAGCTGTGCAGTGTCCATCCCCACCTGCAGCCACATCAAGCTGTTCTGAGTCCCTAGGTGTGGTCATTTGCCGCACTCCTCACCACCCCGCATCTGAAATGGTTGAGTTTGCACCATAGTCTGAGGGCAGGCAGGCTTTCATCAGGCTGAACGAGGAGAAGGAGTTTCTTGGGCCTTCTCTACACCACAGGGTTTTGTCGACAAAAGTTAGGCCCTTTACTTTAAGGGCTTTCATTAAATCATGGTTGCATATCCTCATTATGGTCCTTGTGTCGGCAGAGCCCATCCACACTAGCAGTTCTTGCATCGATACAGAGCAGTGCACTGTGGGTAGCTATCCCATTGTGCAACTGGCCGTGGGGTTTTGGGAAGGTTTACAGTGCCTCATGGGGCAGGTATAGTGTCACATGATGCGTTTTTCCGAATCCCATTGTTTCATGGGAAGCCATCCGCTTTTCAGCTGAAGTGTATGTGGAGTAATAGGGGGACAGTGTGTGACAAGGAGCATATGTGTGTGTGTAAGAGAGACAGAAACAGAGTGTGTGTTGGTGGAGCGTGTGAAAGATAGTGTCGGGGGGGAGCGTGTGTGTTAACATACTGTTGCTGTAAGTTCAGACAGCAGGCTGAACAACCAATCCTGACGGTGAGGGACACCTCACCTCCCACCACATCAGCCCCTGGCTCTGCACAGCACAGTAATCTTCCTCCCCTTTCTCCCACCACTGCAGAACAGACAATTCCACAATAAGGGTTCTGTGATTCCCCCCAAGTTCTCCCAGGGCTCCTCAGCTGCCAGGAGCGGCATCCTCAGAAGTTCTGTGAGCTCTCCACATTGAGGAATGTCAAAACATGCTCATGCCTGCAGGGGAGCCAAGTTCAAAACAGTGAGCAGAGCTGTCACGGTAGGCATTGTGGGATACTGGGGGAGGCTAGTTATGGCAACATAATGAACGGCAGCATCTACACTGACATTTTGTTGCTTTGTTTGCTGTAAAAAGCTCCACGTCTGTCCATGTGGTTTTATTTTTTTGGCAAAATGACAGAGATTTGCCCCCAAAAGTAGCTTGGACACCCCTCCACTGTTTTGTCAGCAAAAGCTGTATAGTGTAGACGAGGCCGTAGAGAGGAAGCAGCTCATTCCCATTCTGCTCACCACAGTGTGACAGCGTTTGCCGGGGAGCTGGTCAATAGCATAGTCCAGACTGGTGTTCTGCTGACGTGTCAGTGGCGTGTTGCATCCCATCAATGGCTCCAGAAGTGGGGGGAGCCCGAGGACCATGCCCCCCGCTTTTTAGCATCGGTGCAGTTTCAGAGGGAAGAAGCAGTGTTGCCCACCAAACTGCAAGCCTCAGGGAAGCGCCGAGTGTCACACGTGGGAGCTGCACTATGTGGCGGGGGGTGCACGTGGTAACATGTTATTCCTTAGGAAATTACAATACAAAATGTTCATCTCGCTACAGAAATCACTTTCCAGCTATTGTGGAGTAACGTTTCTTTTATAATGGTGGCTCATGGGTGCAGCATAGTATTGGATTGAACCTCTTTACTTGTGTCCTCTCTATATGGGGTTGTTTTTGCACTGCTGCAGTGTGTTGACTTTATAGGTTTGTGCTGCTACAATTAGATGGATGTGTTGGACTAGTGCAAATTTTCCTCATCTAGTTGAGCCTGTAATGTCAAGTTCTGAATGGATTTGGTTGAAATGCCAATTTCTTATATAGAGCTCTTCCTCAATAGATTTCACAGTGCTTCACTATCTTTAAGGTATTTATTCTCAAAAGACTCTTGTGAGGTAGGTGATGTGATCGTTCTCTGGGACCTCTTTCCACTCTTATTCCCAACAATTCAGTTCAACTCCAGGCGTTATCATTATTATCTTTACTTGGCATACAGAAACACTTGACTGAGTTAATGAAACTCAGATGGGAGGTGTGGTGGATGCAGTGTGACAGTCTGTATCCCCATATGTACACCTTTTATTGGACCATGATACATTTCATACAATGCATGCCTTGTGAGGTATCATTCAAAAACTCATAATTAGCTGATCATCATTGTCCTAATAAAATGTGTGGCAACATTGTATGTAAAGTTATAAGATTTTACTGTGTTATGTTAATAAGAGCAGCTACTAACCACTTCTTGAAAAACAAAATCCAAACTGACACCTCAGCCAGGTGTCAACAAGATCAAATGGACAGTCACCTGGTTAAGTGGCCATTCTTTGCAGGAAAGAGGGTGTGAATGAAAATCTATATGTTGACAAAGGAAGAGCTTGAGGTTACGATCAAGACAGACTTTGTCTCCTGGACTTCAGCTGGAGATGAAGAGGGGACTATAAAGGGGGAACAGACACCCCAAAATACTCCCCACTTTCTCTCTGCTCACAGCATCAACAACATCTGAAGGACAATGACACTGGATTGGGGCAGGAGTCCCATCTGAAAAGAAATCCAGCCAGTAAGACCCCGGTAGTATGTAGTGAGAGAGACATTTGCTTTGAGTTCATTTAGCTTATTACATTTTTATTTTTATTTTTTGGCAACCAATTCTGACTTTTATGCCTCGTTTATTTGTAATCACTTACAATCTATCTTTCTGTTTTATTTAAACCTAAATCTATCTTTTTATCTATTTAATCTATTTAATCTATTTAAACTACTTAAACCTAAATCTATCTTTCTGTTTTATTTAAACCAGTGTGTTTGCACTGAAGTATTTGGGAAACTTCATTTGAGATAAGAGGATTTGTGCATATATTTTTCTATAGATAAGATGATGGATTTTATATGATCTTGAATTGTCCAGGAGGATGCTGAGTACAAAACAAAAATTTCTAGGGGAAAGTCTGGGACCAGGAGTTTGCTAGTTTTGCTCTGCAGTGTAATTAAGGAGTGGCTGGCTGTAGCATGCATGTTGTATAACTGGGGCTGATTTAGATGCTGGAGCCTGTGTGATCAGACCGAGTGGTTGCTTTCTCAGGGAAGGAGTATAAAAGGCACCCCAGATTGTAGAACTGAGCGGACACATCTCTTCAACAGTCCAGATTGTACCCTGGGTAATGTCACAGTAGGCCAGATGACATGTCTATCCAGAGATGCACAGGAACTCTCTCCCTTTATATACATTTACACATTTTATTTCATTTACTCCATGTTGCAGCTCACATGCTGGGAGTGGCGCACTTACTTTGTAGGAGCCAATCCCTGTACAGCATGCTTTGTCCATGACTGACCTACTCTTTACCTCATGTTTTCATTCCTGACTTATTGTGTCCATTATTATATTGTTCATAGTAAATGGTTCAGTGTGTGTCCCTCCTCTGAGTTTGCTTAGAAACTTTGTCTCTTTAGCTTACAGACCTATTGACTTAGCACAAAACATTCCGTTTTTAGCCTGCTGATAATATTTACCTCCTGAATCCTGTCTTCCAAAAGACTTCAGAGGAGCGAGGTCAATCCTATGTTAAGCACAGACTGTACCACTTTGCTTTTGGGAAAGGCTGGGAGGGTGCATGACCCCAGAGGATCACTTTGGATCCCACTGGATATTCAGTTAGCTCTCCTTTGGCACTGAACCATGCCTTGGTTTTTTACTTTCTTATCACCACACTCCTGTGTATCTGCAAAATCTGCATCTCCAAGTCCTGTGCCAGGCTTCTGACAGGGCACTGTAGCTAGACAGGCTGGAACTAAGTTAATTATGTCCCTCCGTGCTTTCACTGGTCTTCCCATCAAGACATCAATGGGGGGAGGGGGGGGGAGAAAGCTTGTGGATTTGCATTCTGTACATTAGTACCGGCAGTAATGCTTCAGTAAGGCTTTTGATATAGTTCCACTTGGGATATTATTAGTTAAATGGGAGAAGATGGGGATTCATATGAGAACTGAAAGCTGGTTAAAGGGGGGACTACAGTGGGACATACTGAAAGGTGAACTGCCAGGCTGGAGTGAGGTTACTAGTGGAGTTCTTCAGGGAAAGACAGTTTGACTAACATGCAGGTTTTTTTAAAGATTAGTAGCTGGGCACTAGAGGAGCTACTTGGGAAGGAGCACAGGATTGTGGGAAATGCCCACCAGATATTAGGCTCCCTCCAGACCAGCTAACCCAGAGGGGGTGACTATATAGTGCCCTAGCCAGAGAGCTGAGTCATGAAGTCAGAGCACCTTGAGTCATGAAGGGAGAGAGAGAAAGATGGGTCACAGCGTGAGTACCCGATGGAAGTGGGAGCAAGGGCCCTCCAGTGTCAGGGACAACAGGGGTCCTTTGACCCTCCGTCCTGAGATGACAGAATAGAGGTAGGGTAGCTTCCAGGACATGCCCTTGAGCCTGGGTGTATCTGCTTGGATGGGTGGGCTGGGCCAGGGGTCCTCTTCTCTTCCTGCCTCCCACAGTCCTCTGGGCTGATGTTGGTGGCTCCTGCAGTTAACCCCACACTGAGGTGAATGGGGCTGTTCATTCCTCTCAGAGCTATTGTTTCAGGCTGGTTGCAGATGGGGGCAGACGTCTCTGAATTGGTTCCACCTGGGTCATATTTTCAAGCTTTGCTTTACACCCTCCTGGGACAGTAACCACAGGTTTCGTTACTCACTGGCAGTGCCAGTGTAATCGGATGATTCCAAGAGCTGGGGTCCTCGCCCCAGGGCTGTGGTGCCCATAGCTAGTTAATCCTGCCCTGCCCTGGATCGATGCTCGGGTAACTCTGGCCGGAGACTCAGTTGGGGAGAGAGCTCTTCTTGGCCCTGCTTCTCGGCTGGCAGAAAGATGTGGCTCATTGCTGCCATCAGCTGCCTGCTTCATGCAGGTGGCTGAGGGGGTCTTTGGCTGCTGCTCCCTGGTGATGCTCCCGGGGTCCCTTTAGCCCTAGCTCCAAATCTATGGCCATGGGTGGCCTGGAGGATTTTGATTTAGACCAGGGATAGGCAACCTATGGCACGCATGCCGAAGGCGGCACGCGAGCTGATTTTCAGTGGCACTCACACTGGCTCTCCATTTTAATTGAATTTTAAATGAAGCTTCTTAAACATTTTAAAAATCTTATTTAGTTTACATACAAGAATAGTTTAGTTCTATATTATAGGCTTTATAGAAAGAGACCTTCTAAAAACTTTAGCATGTATTACTGGCAAGCAAACCTTAAATTAGAGAGAATAAATGAAGACTCGGCACCCCTCTTCTGAAAGGTTGCCGACCCCTGACTAGACTACAGCTGTATGGTTACAGTCCTCCTGTCCCTCTCTCTTGGGCTGAGTCCTGGATGCTTTTCTCTGTTGTTCAGCTCTTACTATGTGCCCTGCATTGAATTCTGGGTAATGCCTGCACAGCCATGGAAGTGATTGGAAGTGATTGGGAGGGAGCCTTTTGCCCTTGTACATCCTTGTGTGGCTGCCTACGCCTGAGCCCTGTGTTTGGCGTTGGGTACTTTGTGTTGGAAGTAGCTATGCAATGCTGGGGGAAGGCAGGGAAAGGTGAGAGACAACTTATGGTTCAGAAGATGATACCGTCACCCAAGACCACAAGACAAGTCTTGACATTCCCCTTAGTACACGTACAACAGGACGCTGAGAGCATGATGGTTCTTTAAAGCATTTTATTCATTCAGACCCTTCCAGTCAAAAGGCGTCTTGATTCAGTAAACGTCGGTGGCACGTCTGAAAGAGCCAACTTTGCCGCTCATCGAGCCCCAGTCGCTGTATCTCCTGTACTGCCCTGGCCTGAGCAGGTATTGGCGGCCTCTGTAATTGGGCATTTCGTAAAGGATCCAGTACCCGTCCAGCACAGAGCAAGAGAGCATCTCGGAGGAGCGTAGCTGGTCCATGACTTGTGGAGAGTCCTCGGTTAACTCTGCCATGTTGCCTCTGTGATCCTCCTTCTCATAGATCTTTATCCTATAGGTGCCCCTGTGCTGTGACAGAAAAGGAGACAGGGTAACAGAGTGACCGCAGCAGGCTGCCTGCCTGTGATCCTGGGCCCTGAGTCAGCCCCGTGCACTGCTCCAGTGATGCAAAGGGCACTTAACACTGCCTCTGGTCCCCAGCAGGGGAGTCCTTGAATGTGGCAAAGGCAGCACATCCACCCATTTGACTCAGACCTATCCCACCATGACTCCCACCCACAGGTTACACTATATTCTGCTGGGGGGGGGGGGGGTGTTCAGGCTTCAGCAGCCCCAGAATCAAAGTGACTTTGTTTTAAAGAGTCACAGAAAATATTGGGCCCAATTCTCTCCTCACACTGGTGTAACTCTGTGGGCTTCAGTGAGTTACTCCTTAGTTTACAGCAGCGTGCAGGGAGTGGGCCCAGTGTATCCCCAAATCCCCAGAAGTTAGCGAAAGATTTTCCCTTCTGAACTCTAAGTACGTTGTCAGTCACTGTCCATATCCTAAACCACAGAACAGCTGCACTCAGGCCCTGAACTGGCAGCAGCAGTGGATGGTTTCCTACCCTACCCCTGCAATGTCCCCCCAGCCATTGTGGAGGGACGACCACTAGTAGGAAGAAAGCAGTTCTTGTCTTTAGTCCTCGGTAGCTAAGCTGAGAATGATCAAGCAAGTGCCTTAGGACGGTGACTTTGGCAACTTTGCCATTTTTTAAAAGCAAAATCGAACTCACAGATGGGATCATGCGGCAGGACTTAACGGAGGAGGTGAAACCCTCAGACTGCATGTCAGGATAATCCCCCCGTTTCACAAAGAACTGCTGGCCCTGGAAGTTGGGACGTTCATAGAGCATGAAGCAGCCACTTTCCACACGGACGGAGTTACAGCGGCTGAGCTGACTTTGAAAATCCGGACGGTCGCTGCTGCACTCAACAGAGCGGCCCTGGAAGTTTCTGTCCTCGTAAAGGATGATCTAGTGTGAGAAACAAACGGCAGAGTTTTCAGTAACATCCTGTACGGTGTGACTGTGTCCTGACATTCCAATTTCTCTCCGTCCAGCACAGTAAGCCGGGAGAATCTGGGCCTGACATTTTACTCAGTGATGATAAATTGAAATACTCCTGTGACTTCAGTGGAATTAATCCTCATTTACACAAGTGTAAGTGAAAACAGAAATGGTCTCTGAAGGATTAATATACAGTGACTTAGAGGCAGTAGGTCCACTAACACTGCATTCTTTATTCTCCTCTCCTGCTGATATAGGCCAGGAGGAACTCAAGAGCCTAACTCTGATGTAAATTAGAGGAGAATCAGGTCCCTGGCTTCAGACTGACATACTAACAATCCAGTTCAGACAGGTGTCTCTTACCTTTTCCATCGTAGCTGGATTCAGGCTGCAAGCCATAGTACTGCAGCCGGGCAACTGCCCTTTTATACCTCACAACCAGTGCTAAGTGTGCACAAGTTAACAAAAATCTTTTCCCTGTTCATGGAGCCAACTCATGACTCTGGGGTCTCATTCACTCTTTGTTCTCGTGTCCATAGGTTTTGTGTGGTGGGGAACAGGTTTTATTCCTGTTGTTACCAGTGAGCAGTTCTGGGCCCTGGATCTGTCAGCTCAGCCATTTGTACATTGAAGACAACATAGTTCAGGAAAAGGGAGAAACTTCTGGCTGAGTGACAGAGGGGACTGGATGCCGATGCCATCACAATCCTTTCCTATAGAGTCTCTGCAGCTGCATTGTTGTTAGTGAATGCACAAGTGGCACAATAGCGATGGAAGAGGACCTAACAACAAAACAGAAAGTATGGAGATATAAACAGAAAGGTGTACATCAAAAATGACGCTAAAAGGGCTTAGGTAGGCCCAACACGTGTTTGAGCCATTCAGTAGTGTTGGGGTCAGCAGTATGGAGCCTGGAATGACCTCCTGAGAGACCAGCATGAGCAGCTGTTCAGTAGCTGTGCAGCGTCTGCCCGACCTGCTGCCACACATGACTGTTCTGAGTGCCCGGGTGTTGTCATTTGCAGCTCACCTCCCTACCCCACCTCTCACATGGCTGAGCTTGCGCCCTGTGTAGCCTAGCACCTGAGGCCAGGCAATCTTCCATCCGGCTGAACGAGGAGAAGGAATTTCTCAGGCCTTGTCTATACTACTGAGTGTTGTCGATTAGAGTTTGGCCTTTTATTTAAAGGGCTTTCATTAAGTCACGGTGGCACCTCCTCCTTATGGTTGGCAGAGCCCATCCACACTAGCAGCTCTTGCATTGATACAGAGCAGTGCACTGTGGGTAGCTATCCCACTGTGCAACTGGCCGTGGGGTTTTGGGAAGGTTTACAATGCCTCATGGGGCAGGTATAGTGTCACATGATGCAGGGTCCCAATCCTATTGTTTCATAGGAAGCCTACTAGATTGTCCCCCTACTCCCCCACATACACTTCAGCTGAAAAGCATATGGCAGTGTGTGACAGGGAGTGTGTGTGGGAGAGAGAGAGACAGAAACAGTGTGTGTTGGGGGAGAGTGTGGGAGAGAGTGTGTGTGAGGAGTGTGAGATTGTTGACATACTGTCGCTGTGAGTTCAGACAGCAGCCTGAGCAACCAATCCCACATGTGGGGGACACACCCCCCCATCAGCTCCTAGCTCTGCACAGCACAGCAATCTCCCCTGCCCCTTCCATCCCCCCCTGCCACTGCAGAACTGCCGATTCCACATTAAGGGTTCTGTGATTCCCTCCGAGTTCTCCCAGGGCCTCCTCAGCTGCTCTGTGAGTTCCCCACACTGAGGAATGTCAAAGCTTGCTCATGCCTGCAGGGCAACAGAGTTCAAAACAGTGAGCAGAGTGGTCACAGTGGGCATTGTGGGATACTGTGGCATTGTGGGGGAGGCCAGTTATGGAGACCTAACAAACGGCAGTGTCTACACTGATGCTTGGTTGTTTTAACTTTGCTGCGAAAAGCTTTATGCCTGTTGTTGAGAGAGTTTTATTTTATTGGCAAAACAACAGAGATTTGCCCCCAAAAGTAGCTTTGTGGTGTGGACACCCCTCCACTGTTTTGTCGGCAAAAGCTGTATGTTGTAGACAAGGCCGAAGAGAGGAAGCAGCTTGTTCCCATTCTGCTCACCACAGTGTGACAGCGGCTGCCAGGGAGCTGGTCGATAGCATAGTCCAGACTGGTGTTCCGCTGATGCATCAGTGGCGAGGTGCGTCCCATCAATGGCTCCAGCAGCGGGGGAGCCCGAGGGCCATGCCCCCCCCCCCCTTTTTAACATTGGTGCAGCTTCAGAGGGAAGGAGCGGTGTTTCCCACCAAACTGCACGGTGCAGAGTGGCACAGGTGGGAGCTGTGCTTTGTGTGTGTGTGGAGGGGCGGGGGGGGGGGGGTAGGGGTGGGTTGTTGCATCGTAATATTGGATTGAACCTATGTACTTAGGTCCTGTTGATATGGGGTGGTTTTTGCACTGCTGCAGCGTGTTTGACTTTACAGGTTTGTGCTGGTACAATTAGATTGATCTAGTTGGACTGGTGCAAATTTTCCTCATCTAGATAAGCCCGTAATGTCAAATTCTGAACTGGTTTGAAGTTGGTGATCAGTTAATGTCAATTTCTTATACAGAGCTCTTCCTCAATAGATCTCAAAGTGCTTCACCGTTTTTAAAGTCTTTATTCTCAGAAGACTTGTGAGGTAGGGGTTGCGGTTTCCTCTGAGACCTCTTTCCCCTCTCCCTCCCAACAACTCAGTTCACATCCAGGCTTTGTCACTGTTCTCTTTATTGGGCAGATACTTCACTGAGAGCATGCCTACACTTGCAAAGTTACAGCAAGAGCGCAGAAGGAAAACAGCTGCTGTGTGTTCACACTGACAGCTGCCCTGCCCAATAGCGTGTTCACACTTGCAGTGCTTTTTGGAGCGGTGCATTCTGGGCAGCTATTCCAGAGAGCACCTCTTTCTATTTGATCACTAAGACTTGTGGGAAGGCCGAAGGGTCACAGGGCATCCTGGGTCCTGTCCCAATGCCCTGTGATGCATTGCTTCGCATCCCAGCAATCCTTCCATCCACATTTGGTGCCATCGTTCAATAGTTTGTGTATTGCGTACCCTGCCTGCCTCTTTCTGGCTGCAGGAATGGATCCCAAACTGTTGACCAGAATGCTGTTTGCTCTCACTAAACCATCATGAGTGGGCTGGCAGTGGAGTTATTCCTGAAACTGCAAAGGCAAGAGGAGTGTGACGTTGATCTCGCCACGCGTACAGCTACAACACGAGATTGCTTGTGGCATTCACCGAGGTGCTGACCACCGTGGAATGCAGCTTTTGGGCTCGAGAAACAAGCCCGAGTGGTGGGATCACATGATGATGCACATCTGGGATGGCAAGCCGTGGCTGCAGAACGTTTGCATGAGTAAAGCCACATAGAGTGAGACTTTTTTCTTTTATCAGCCCACTGATAACTTCAGTTAAATTTGGATACTGAGCTGACTGACTTTTCTAGTGGTACTGTAAAGTGTTTGACCATTTTGGTTTTTACATTTATTGCTGCTGACCCTGTTTTACTTTTCTTTTCTTTTTTTTACTTTTTGTACATAATGCCGGCTGCCATCTCCATATCAAATCTTTTTTCTTTGCTGACATACAGTGTTTTAAAAGATTAGATGCAGAGGGGCTACTTGTACGCTTCTGCAGGCTCAGCTTCTCCTACCAGCCACTAGGAAGTAGGACAGAATTGTGGGAAATGCCAACCAGGCAGCTGGTGTGGAGGGAGTTTGATAACCTGGAGGGGGTGACTATTGTGCCCTGGCCAGAAGGCTGAGTCAGAGCACCCCGAGTCATGAGGAGACAGCGCGAG
Organism: Sternotherus odoratus; assembly: GCA_032164245.1. Taxonomy (NCBI): domain Eukaryota; kingdom Metazoa; phylum Chordata; order Testudines; family Kinosternidae; genus Sternotherus; species Sternotherus odoratus. Next base: position 12,339,092 of record JAVMKO010000011.1, on the reverse strand, counting down.
ATGGGTCACAGCGTGAGTACCCGAGGGAAGGGGACATTTGCTCCCAGAAGTGGGAGCAAAGGCCCTCCAGCCTCAGGGACAACAAGGGTCATTTGACCCTTATATCCTGAGCTGATGGGATAGAGGTAGGGTAGCTCCCAGGACTTGCCCTTGAGCCTGGGTGTATCTCTTTGGATGGGTGACCTGGGCCAGGGGTGCTCTTCTCTTCCTGACTCCCGCAGTCCTCTGCTGGGCTGGTGTCGGTGACTCCTGCGGTTAACCCCACACCGAGGTGCGGGGGCTGTTCAGTCCCCTCAGAGGTATAGTTTCAGGCTGGCTGCAGATTTGGGCAGAGTCTCCGAATTGGTTCCACCTGCGTCATATTTTCAAGCTTTGCTTTACAACTCCCTGGGACAGACCCCTCAGGTTTGGTTACACACAGGAAGTGCCAGTGTAATCCGATGGTTCCAGGAAATGGGGCCCTCGACCCAGGGCTGTTGCTTATGGCTAGTTAATCCTGCCCTGGATGTTTGCTCAGGTAACTGTGGCACAGCTATGGTTGGTGCTGCTTCTCAGCTGACAGAGAGTTGTGGCTAATTCCTGCCATCAGTTGGGTGCCCAGCTCTGCCTGCTGAGGGGCTCTGGCTGCTGCCCCCAGGGCCACCTGCCCAGAGTGTAAAGACTGGAGCTCAGCCCAGGGCCACTCTAGCCCCAGCTCCAAGTCTCTGGCCAGGGGTGGGCTGGAGCATTATGATCTAGACTATAACTATATTTTGTGGCAAAGCTTTGGCCTTGTCCCTGTGGGTACTGCACTTCCAGGTGGTTTGTGCTAGCCTCAGAGGCTCACTGTGATTAGTTAGGGGAGGTAGAAGTGGGGGGAGAGCCCGGACCCACCCTCTACTCCGGGCTCCAGCCCACGGACCCTAATAGTATCAGCTAAGATGGCTGACCTTTTAGGCACCAAATACAATACAATTCCCTGGGCTACTTCCCCACAGCAGTCCCCCGCTTCTTCAAACTTCTCTTCACCTTTACCTCAAGTCTCCTTCCTTGCGTATATGTTGTCTACCACTCAGTCTCACCAACAGCAAAACCTCCGCTCACAGCTCCTGACATCCACACCCACCTGACTAACTAGGAGGGGTTTTAACTGGTTTCAGCCAGTCCCTGATTGGCTTCAGGTGTCCCAATCAGGTTAGCTATTTCTACTGTCTGCTAGAATCTTCTTAATTGGCCCCAGGTGTCTTGATTGGCCTGGAGTAGCCTTTGTTTGGCTATTCAGGGAACAGAGACCTGCACATCCTGAGGCTGATATACCTGCCTTCCAGCACTCTCCTGTACCCTTCTGGTCTGACTCCGTCACAATGGTTAGAGTCCTCCTATCTGTCTCTCTATGGTCCAAGTCCTGCATGTTTCACTCTATGGTTCAGCTTCTACTATGTGTCCTCCACTGCTTCTGGGAAACACCCGCACAGCCATTGAAGTGAATGGTAGTGAACTTAATACCCCCTGGTACAACCTTGTGTGGCTGCCTAGGCCTGAGCCCTGTGTTTGGCATTGGGTACTTTGCATTGGAAGTAGCTGTACAATGCTGGGGGAGGACTGGGAAAGATGAGGGACAACTTTTGGTTCATAAGATGATACCATCACCCAAGAACACAAGACAAGTCTTGACATTCCCCTTAGTACACGTACAACAGGACACTGAGAGCATGATGGTTGTTTAAAGCATTTTATTCATTGTGACCCTCCCAGACAAAAGCCGTCTTGATTCAGTAAACGTCGGTGGCACGTCTCAAGGAGCCGACTCTGCCGCTCATCGAGCCCCAGTCGCTGAATCTCCTGTACTGCCCTGGTCTCAGCAGGTATTGGCGGCCTCTGTAATTGGGCATTTCGTAAAGGATCCAGTACCCGTCCAGCACAGAGCAAGAGAGCATCTCGGGGGAGCGGAGCTGGTCCATGACTTGTGGAGAGTCCTCGGTTAACTCTGCCATGTTGCCTCTGTGATCCTCCTTCTCATAGATCTTTATCCTATAGGTGCCCCTGTGCTGTGACAGAAAAGGAGACAGGGTAATAGAGTGACCAAAGCAGGCTGGTTGCCGGTGATCCTGGGCTCTGAGTCAGCCCCGTGCACTGCTCCAGTGATGCAAAGGGCACTTAACGCTGCCTCTGGAACCCATCTGAGGGGAGTCCCTGAATGTGGCAAAGGCAGCACATCCACCCATTTGACTTAGACCTACCCCACCATGATTCCCACCGTTGGTGCAGGGAACATGTCTGGGGCAGGCCGGAGGGAGTCCAACCAGGGAAAAGAGAGGGGCGGGGTTGGAGTGTAAAATGCTGGACAATCTTCAGTGAGCACAGTGCTCCCGGAGGCTATGCCAAGTTCTGTGGGTGGCTGTTTCAGGCGTCAGTGGCCCGAGAATCAAGACAACAGAAAATTGACTTTGTTCTAAAGAGTCACAGAAAATATTGGGCCCCATTCTCCCCTCACACTAATGTAACTATGTGGGCATCAGTGAGTTACTCCTTATTTTACAGCAGTGTGTGTGGAGTGGGCCCAGTGTATCGCCAAATCCCCAGAAGTTACAGAAACAGTTTCCCTTCTCAACTCAAAATATGTCTTGTTTACTGTCCATATCCCTAACTAGAGAAAAGCTTCACCCAGCCTGGCACAGGCACTGGTAGTGGAAGGTTTCCTACCCTACCCCTGCAATGTCCCCCAGCCATCGTGGAGGGACGACCACCAGGAGGAGGAAAACCGTTCTCATTTTCAGTCCTTGGTAGCTCGGCTGAAAATGATCAAATAAGAACCTTTGACAGTGGCTTGGGCAATGTTACCATTTCTGGAAGGAAAAAAAGAAGCAAAATTGAACTCACAGATGGGATCATGCGGCAGGATTTAACGGAGGAGGTGAAACCCTCTGACTGCATGTCAGGATAATCCCCCCGTTTCACAAAGAACTGCTGGCCCTGGAAGTTGGGACGTTCATAGAGCATGAAGCAGCCACTTTCCACGCGGATGGAGTTACAGCGGCTGAGCTGACTGTGAAAATCGGGACGGTCGCTGCTGAACTCAACAGAGCGGCCCTGGAAGTTTCTGTCCTCGTAAAGGATGATCTAGTGTGAGAAACAAACAGCAGAGTTTTCAGTAACATCCTAAAGTTTGATTGTGTCCTGACATTCCAATTTCTCTCCGTCCAGCACAGTAAGCCAGGAGTGTCTGGGCCTGACATTTTACTGACTATGGTGATAAATTGAAATACTGTTGTGACTTCAGTAGAATTGATCCTCATTTACACAAGTGTAAGTGAAAGCAGAATTGGGCTTTGAGAGAATAATATATCGAGGCAGTAGGTCCCCTAGTTCTGCATTCTAGATTCTCCTCTCCCACTGGAATAGGCCAGGACAAACTCCTTTGGCATCAAGAGCCTAACTCTGATGTAAATAGTAGGAGAATCAGGTCCCTGGCTTCAGCCTGACATACCAACAATCCAGTCCAGACAGGTGTCTCTTACCTTTCCCATCGTAGCTGGATTCAGGCTCCAAGCCATAGTACTGCAGCTGGGCAACTGCCTTTTTATACCACACAGCCAGTAGTACTAAGTGTGCACACGTTAACAAAAGTCTTCGTTGAGCCATCTCATGACAGTGGGTCTCATTCACTCTTTGTTCTAGCATCCATAGGTTTTGTGTAGGGAGGGACGGGTTTGATTCCTGTTGTTACCAGTGAGCAGTTCTGGGCCCTGGACCTGTCAGCTCAGCCATTTTTACATTGAAGACAACATAGTTCAGGAAAAGGGAGAAACTTCTGGCCGAGTGACAGAGGGGACTGGATGTCGATGCCATCACAATCCTTTCCTATAGAGTCTCTGCAGTTGCATTGTTGTTAGTGAATGCACAAGTGGGACAATAAATACGGAAGAGACTTGAAACCACAGAATAGAGAGCAGGGAGATAAAACCAGAAATGTGTATGTAAAAAAAAAGAAAATGTCAGAAGTGGTGAGGTGGGCAGCACGTGTGTTGTAGCCATTCAGTAGCATTGGGGTCAGCAGTATGGAGTCTGGAATGACCTCCTGAGACACCAGCATGAGATGAGCAGCTGTTCAATAGGTGTGCAGGTTCCCCCCCACCTGCTGCCACCCGGGGCTGTTCTGAGTCCCCAGGTGTGATCATTTCCAGCACACCCCACCCCACATCTCAAATGGTTGAGCTTGTACCACAGATAATGTGGCAGCATGAGGCCAGGAAGTCTCCCATCAGGCTGAATGCTTGTCACAGTGTTACAACGTTGAGTAAGACCGTGTAGATTGGTGCTGCCTAGGTATCTTTGAAAAGTGGCTCTGGTGGTTATCTCCTGGACTGCGTCAAGGAGGTTCCTTGCTGCAATATTATGCCTGATGTTAGAGGGAAGGACTGGTAGCCAATCAGAGTTGTTGGTCCTGTTGTCCTCATCATTTCGTTCAATAGCATGGTGTTTAACCACACAGAGAGCACAGTGTTGCCCAACGAGTAGCAGAAAGTTAGTGCTGAACTGCGCAGTGCTTGCACATTGGTTCCTCAACTTGAGCCCGCAAGCTTCTTTAAGAGGCCATTTCTGCTGTTAATTTTCTGAGCTTTCCTGGTGGTTTGGTTGTTATGGGTAAGCGTGCAAGTGAGAGTGACTCCTAGATATGCTGGCCTTGGGTTATGTGCCATATGGTACCTGAGCATCATTGGACAGGGCTGAGAACTGTAGCAGCAAAGGTTGCTGCTCAGACAGCTGAAATTAAATCTACAGTTTCCATCCGACAGATCACCATGACCGGGACTGAGTGCGCGGCATGCGCTAGCCAGACGGACTGGTGAAGCAGAGCAGACTTTCTGAAGTGAAGATGATTTTAAAGAGAATAAACAACAGGTTTTCAAGAACTGTAATTATATCAAGATGACTAAGATGAAGCTAATTGTTCACGAGGGAACCGAGAAAGGCAAACCTTCTCAATTTGTCCCTAAGCTGCTAAATCGTTGAATCTTCCCAGCAGATTTTTATTTTGATACAGAATGGGCATAGCGGACCCTTGCCCCTCAGCCAGCTCTTGGAGGGCTGCTTAGCGTATTTGATTGTGAAGCTCCTGAAGTTTCCCACTAAGAAGCATATACTGCAGAGATCCTGAGAGAGCCTGGGAGTGGTTATTGGACGAACCAGCAATTAAAATACTGGTCTCTCAAGATTATCCTATAATGTGGTTGGAATGAGGGCAGCTTTTAACCAAGTGAAACCTTTGTCTAGGAAGTTTATTAAATACCTGGCTAAGCTCTATAAGAGGAATGGGGCTAGTGTCATTCAGTTCCCCTCAGGAGGAAGAAAAATACCTCCAATTTCTGCAAGAAAAGACATTTATGGAATGATGAGAGTGTGTGGAACTGATGTATTGCTCTCTGAAATCTGATATGGTTGCTGGAAACAAGTCGGGTGATAGTTGATACTGGTATGTTAGTTTCTTTTCTGTTTTTTTTTTTCTCATTGAGGTTGCAGGGTTAAAAAGTTATTAACAATTTACTTCCTATTTTGCCTTAAACCATGGGGGAGGAGCATCAATGTAAAATCTGTTGATCATCATTGCTGGGTTAGATGGTGCTTCCTGTTGGACTCCGGTGTATACAGGTTCTATTGGTAAGAGACGACTACTCTAATTGTAATAGTGAGAGTCCGAGGGGCTGTGAGAATCTCCCAAGTTTTGCCTGCTCTGACTGCTCCCTTTGGTTAAAAAACAGTCCAGACCTATAAACTTGATAAACAACTTTTTCTTTTTGTTGCTATGGTACTAATGTATAATTCTCTCTCCACTATTTTTTCTAGCTTTTTTTTTTCACTTTATTTAATCGTTCTTTCTGTCTCCATGCTGGGAATTTCCTTCCTATGCCTGTAGAATATGTACTGGGAAACTACTCTCCATCCTTGGTTTATATAACTTTGTCTGCTTAGATATTCCAGACCTCTTTAGTGTGCAGGAAAATTTTCAATGTCTCATCTAGTCACAAAGCGACTTTATATTTTATTGATGATGGCTCTGAGAACTAAATGTGTGTCCTGAAATATGAAGGGCTTCGGGAACCTTATTCAAAGCAAAAATATATTCAATGCTTAAAGAGAATGGTGCCATTGCTGTGCTCCCAGAGACACATCTCACAAACTTGAACTTTGTACACTGAATCGAGATGGGGTAAGCCTCTCAATTTCTAGTTGCTTTGAATTCTAAAGTGAGGGGTTTTGCTTCACTAATACCTCCCAGGACTTGGAAGTTATACGGAAGAGTTAAGTGGAGCCAACCCTAAGGATGTACTGGACCACTTTGCCTTTGGGGCAGGCAGGCAGGGAGCCTGATCCTGGATGATGACTTTAGATCCCACTTGGTGCTCAGTCAGGTCTCCTCTGGCATCACCCCATGTGCTGGTCTTTTACCCTTTCCTGTCCATTCCCACCACACTCCTCTGGCTGCATCTGCAAGTCCTGTACCCAGACTTCTAACAGGAGCTCTGTAGCCAGATAGCCTGGAACTGGATTAATTTACTCACTGCTCTTCCCATCAGGCCTCACTGGGGTAAAATCCTGAGGATTTGCATCCCTAGCTCTGATACACATTAATACCAGTGGTCACGCTTCATCCCAGTGGCTACCTGTGCAGCACCAATTCCTTTATTTTTTTTCTTTTTCATTTTTTGGATGGTGCTATTTATTCATTCAACCTGTCCTGCTGCTGCTGGTTGACAGGGAATGGGAACCTTTTGATCTACGTCCAGTTGGGTGCACACTTCTTTGACATTGGACCCCACAGATCCACTCCCATTGTCTGCGTCAATAACCTTAGTGCCCCTGCAGAACACATTGCCCACCAATTGTTTCCCTCTTATTGGGGCAGTCTCACATTTAGCATGGACAACAACTAGCACATAATTGTTACCTCTTGGTGTTAAGGGCAGCTCCCCAGTACAGCTGATTTGTTCTCCTTTCCATGAACGTCTGGGGACCTATCCCATGACCAGGGTGATCCTGCGTCTGCTGCATTATTGACCACTTGGTCAACTGCAACATAGTACTCAATTTGATTTCTCCATTATTGGTAACCCAATATTTGTTCTGAGCCCATTACTCCAGCATTAACACAACACCTCTGAATACCTAATTCAAGTCCAGAACAATGGTGAGCTTAGAGTGAATTATATTTTTTATCAGTACACTGATAACTTCTGCTAGTTTTGCATATGCAACTGACTTACTTTCTGGTTGTACTGTAAAGTGTTCAGCCATTTTGTTTTTTACCTTGATCGCTGCTAATCCTTTTTGGTTTGTGTATATGGTGGCTACTGTCACTTAAATATCGAATACTTTTAAAAAGTGGTGTGTGAATGCATTATTTTAAAGATTGGATGCCAGGTGCTAGAGGGTCTGTTGTTAATTTAGGTGGCATTTCTATGTTCCTGGGTTTCCCTACCATCCAGTGGCAAGTGGCACAGGATTGCGGGAGACACTAACCGGTCGGCTGGTCTGGGGAGACTTTGACATCCTGGAAGTGGGAACTCCATGGAGACCTAGCCAGAGGGCCAAGACAGAACGAAGAGTCGCAGCATGAGTAACGGACTGAAGGGGGTGCCAGGCCGGGCGAGAGCTGCTCCCCAGATGTAGCCACAAAGAGGTACCCCCAGCACTGAGTGAACCCCATGACAGGCTGTTTAACACAAGCTCCAATACAGCACAGCACTCAAGCACCTGCGTAACTTTGTCAATGGGACTCTTCACGTGTTTCAGTTAAGCTCAGGCTTAATTGTTTTGCTGGATCGGGGCCTCACGCTGTCCCTAGAGGCCGGGCCGATTGCTTCCGGAATGCCAACCAATTTGGGGCGGTCTGTTGAGAGATGTCTATTGAAATAGGGCAGGACACCACTAAAAATGCTGCAGCAGCTCAGCCGCATCGCTGTCGTGTTGTAATGCAGACCCTCCAGCACCAACAGGAAAGTGTTCCCCCGTCGGTGTAGTTAATCCACCTCCCCGAGAGGCAGTAGCTGTGTCATTGGGGGAAGTTCTCCCGCGACATAGCGCTGTCTGCACGAGGCATTAAGAGGGTTTATCTGTGTCACTCAGAGGTGAGGATTTTTCACTCCCCTGAATGACGTAGTTATACCAACGTCAGTCAGTCCTATAAACCAGACCTTAGTCAACCAAATGACTACAACGTACTGGCAACAGGCTATTGGGGGTGATACTGTATAGCTCTTATTACAAGCAACTTACTACAATGCTGCGCTTCTCACGCACACAAAAAAAGGTTGTATCATTGATCTAAGTGCAAAACCATGGAGTCCTTATGAAGGGTCCGTACTGTCGTGTCCCTTGTACACTGATACCTGTACATACAGATAACCTTGTAGTTTTATAGACTAGATCACAGTCTTTCTAAAACTGAACTCACGCCACTGTCCATGCTGAGAGTCCAGGATCAGGTCTCATCTTACTGTATGTAACACGCTTTTTGGGTTCAAAGTTCACCTGCTGCTGGTAAGGCTGGGGAGCTGTCTCCAGGGCTCCCCCTCCATTAACCTGGCAAACGCTCTGTGTGACTCCCCACCAAAAGAGACAGGAACAGCAGGATGGGGCCCATCTCTCCCTCATAAGTGGAAGCAAGCGACCTCTACCCTCAGGGAGAACAGGGTGCTTTGTCTCTCCCACTCTAGGAGAAGGGTAGCTTCCAGGATGTGCCCTTGAGCCTGGGTGTATCTGCTTGGATGGGTGGGCTGGGCCAGGGGTCCTCTCCTCTTCCTGCCTCCCACAGTCCTCTGGGCTGATGTTGGTGGCTCCTACAGTTAACCCCACACTGAGGTGCATGGGGCTGTTCATTCCTCTCAGAGCTATTGTTTCAGGCTGGCTCCAGACTTGGGCAGACGTCTCTGAATTGATTCCACTTGGGTCATATTTTCAAGCTCTGATTTAACCCCCCTGGGACAGTAACCACAGGTTTCGTTACTCACTGGCAGTGCCAGTGTAATCGGATGATTCCAGGAGCAGGGGCCCTCACCCCAGGGCTGTGGTGCCTTTAGCCAGTTAATCCTGCGCTGACCTGCTCTGGATTGGTGCTTAGGTAACTCTGGCCCGAGGCTCGGCCCCTGGCTGTGGGGAGAGCTGTGACTAGCGCTGCTGGGAGGGATATGTGGCTGATTCCTACCATCACCTGCGTGCCCAGCTCTGCCTGCTCCAGGCCTGGGACTGAGGGGGCTCTGGTTGATGCTCCCTGGTGATACTCCCAGGGCCCTTTGTCCAAAGAATGAGGACTGAAGCTCAGCCCAGGGCCACTCTAGCTCCAGCTCCAAATATCTGGCCTGGAGTGGGCTGGAGGATTATGATCTAAAGTAGATCTCTGCAGTTGTCCTCCTCTCTATGGGCCGAGTCCTGGATGTTTCGGTTTCTTTATCAGCCTCCTGCACTGCATTCTGGGTAAGGCCAGAACAGACATGGAGGTTCCCCCGTACTCCTTGTGTGGGCGTTGGGTACTTTGTGTTGGAAGTAGTTATGGAATGCTGGGGGAGGGCCGGGAAAGCTGAGGGACAACTTTTGATTCAGAAGATGATACCGTCGGCCAAGAACACAGGACAAACCTCAACATTCCCCTCCTTAGTACACTTACAACAGCAGACTGAGAGCACAAGGGTTGTTAAATAATTTTATTCATTCAGACCCTTCAAGACAAAAGGCGTCTTGATTCAGTAAACGTCGGTGGCACGTCTCAAAGAGCCGACTTTGCCGCTCATCGAGCCCCAATCGCTGAATCTCCTGTACTGCCCTGGCCTCAGCAGGTATTGGCGACCTCTGTAATTGGGCATTTCGTAAAGGATCCAGTACCCGTCCAGCACAGAGCAAGAGAGCATCTCGGGGGAGCGGAGCTGGTCCATGACTTGCGGAGAGTCCTCGGTTAACTCTGCCATGTTGCCTCTGTGATCCTCCTTCTCATAGATCTTTATCCTGTAGGTGCCCCTGTGCTGTGACAGAAAAGGAGACAGGGTAATAGAGTGACCACAGCAGGCTGCCTGCCTGTGATCCTGGGCCCTGAGTCAGCTTAAAGCTGCCTCTGCTCCCCACAGAATGCTGCAACGGCAGCACATCCACCCATTTGACTCAGACCTACGCCACCCAAGACTCCCACCCGTGGTGCAGGGAGCATGTTTGGGCTGGGGAGGAGGGTGCCGATCTAGGTGAAGAGGCAGTGCGGCTGGAGTGTACAATGCTGGCCAATCCCCTGCCAGCACAGTGCTCCCGTAGGCCAGGGGTTCTTAATCTTTCTCTTTCTGAGGTCTTCTGATGGAGTATGCTTTCCCTGCACTGGTACTGCAAGGGTTAACTGTACTCTTTGGGCTGAGGAGGCCATGCAGCCCTCGGCTCTCCTGAAGACCAGGTATAAAAGGGAGCTTCCCAGCTCATTCGGGGCTGACAGCTGAGGAGGGAGGATGCCCACTGCAGACTCCAGCCTGGGAAGAGCTGAGGCCCCAGAAGGCAGAAGCTGGAGACTCCTAGATCCAGGTGGACACCCAAGCTCCTGCAAACACCCAAGGGGAGACAGAGCTACTTAGGCTTGCATCCGACGAAGTGGGTATTAGCCCACGAAAGCTTATGCTTCAATACTTTATAGTTAGTCTTTAAGGTGCCACAGGACTCTTTGTTACCAGAGCTACTCAGAACTGCACAGGTCAAGAAGACTACGGACTTAGGAGATGCTGGAAGCCCTGCACCGTGGACAGGGTAGGAAGTAGCTCATGGGTACTAGGCATTGTATCGAGTGGTGTGAGTGTATTTTGTGTGGATTTCCCACTGCCTGAGTGGTCACGAAACTTGCCACCGTCAGGGCCCTGAGCTGAGACCTGGTGGAGCAGGGAGAGCACAGGTCAAGCCAAACAGCCCTGCTGCAGAGAGCCATTATTCTGACTCTGGGGATTGGGCCACACAGCCCTGCTGAACAGGGCAGCTCTGCTGACTTGGGCCACAAGGAAGCCCAGCCCTGAGAGAGGGCAGCCATATTGACATTTGCTCAAAATATCCCAAGACAAGAGGTGACTATATAGATTCGGCGGCAGGGCCATAATTACCCTCAGACCCCTAGCTGAGAACTGCTGGCCTAGGTTCTGCTAAGTTCTGCGGGGGCCTTTCAGGCTTCAGCAGCCCCAGAATCAAGGAATTGGAAAACTGACTTTGTTCTAACGAGTTACAGAAAATATTGGGCCCCATTCTCCCCTCACACTGGTGTAACTCTGTGGGCATCAGTGAGTTACTCCTTAGTTTACAGCAGTGTGCAGGGTGTGGGCCCAGTGTATCCCCAAATCCCCAGAAGTTAGCGAAAGATTTTCCCTTCTTAACTCAAAATATGTCTTGTTTACTGTCCATATCCCTAACTAGAGAACAGCTTCACCCAGCCTGGCACAGGCACTGGTAGTGGAAGGTTTCCTACCCTACCCCTGCAATGTCCCCCAGCCATCGTGGAGGGACGACCACCAGGAGGAGGAAAACCGTTCTCATTTTCAGTCCTTGGTAGCTCGGCTGAAAATGATCAAATAAGAACCTTCTGACAGTGGCTTGGGCAATGTTACCATTTCTGGAAGGAAAAAAAAGAAGCAAAATCGAACTCACAGGTGGGATCATGCGGCAGGACTTAACGGAGGAGGTGAAACCCTCTGACTGCATGTCAGGATAATCCCCCCGTTTCACAAAGAACTGCTGGCCCTGGAAGTTGGGACGTTCATAGAGCATGAAGCAGCCACTTTCCACGCGGACGGAGTTACAGCGGCTGAGCTGACTGTGAAAATCTGGACGGTCGCTGCTGCACTCAACAGAGCGGCCCTGGAAGTTTCTGTCCTCGTAAAGGATGATCTAGTGTGAGAAACAAACAGCAGAGTTTTCAGTAACATCCTAAAGTTTGACTGTGTCCTGACATTCCAATTTCTCTCCGTCCAGTACACTAAGCCAGGAGTGTCTGGGCCTGACATTTTACTGACTATGGTGATAAATTGATATACTCCTGTGACTTCAGTGGAATTGATCCTCATTTACACTAGTGTAAGTGAAAACAGAATTGGGCTCTGAGAGAATAATATACAGGGACTAATCGAGGCAGTAGGTCCCCCCTCTCTGCCTTCTAGAATCTCCTCTGGAGCTGATATAGGGCAGGAGAAACTCCTTTGACATCAAGAGCCTAACTCTGAGGTAAATAAGAGGAGAATCAGGCCCCTGGCATCAGACTAACATACGAACAATCCAATCCAGACAGGTTTCTCTTACCTTTTCCATCGTAGCTGGATTCAGGCTCCAAACCATAGTGCTGCAGCTGGGCAACTGCCCTTTTATACCTCACAACCAGTGCTAAGTGTGCACACGTTAACAAAAGTCTTTTCTCTGTTCATAGAGGCAACTCATGACTCTGGGGTCTCATTCACTCATTGTACTAGTGTCCATAGGTTTTATTCCTATTGTTACCCGTGAGCAGTTCTGGGCCCTGGATCTGTCAGCTCAGCCATTTTTACATTGAAGACAACATAGTTCAGGAAAAGGGAGAAACTTCTGGCCGAGTGACAGAGGGGACTGGATGTTGATGCCATCACAATCCTTTCCTATAGAGTCTCTGCAGTTGCATTGTTATCAGTGCATGCACAAGTGGGACAATAAATACGGATGAGACTTCAAACAAAAAAATAAAAAGTCGGTAGACATCAGACGTGTTTTAGCCATTCAGTAGCTTTGGGGTCACCAGTTATGGAGTCTGGAACAACCTCGTGAGACCAGCAGGAGATAAGCAGTACGTGTGCAGTATCCATTTCCACCCGCAGCCACACAGAGCTCTTCTGAGTGCCCAGATGTGATCATTACCCACACACCTCGCCACCCTACATCTGAAATGGTTGAGCTTGTACCACAGATAACGTGGCAGCCTGAAGGCAGGAAGTCTCCCATCAGGCCGAGTCAAGAAAGAGAATTTTTTTAGATAGGGAGCAGCTTGTTCTCATTTTACTCGCCACAGTGTCACGGCATCCACTGTGGAGCAGTTGAGTAATGTCATGTATACTGGCGTTCTGGTGATGAGTCAGTCGCGAAGCGCTTCCTACGTAATTTGAAAAGTGGCCTTGGTGGTTATCTCCTGGACTGTGTCAAGGAGATTCTTAGCTGCAATATTATGCCTGATGTTAGAGGGAAGGATATTAGAGAGGACTGGTAGCCAATCAGTGTTGTTGGTCCTGTTGTCCTCGTTCTTCAAATCATTTGATTCAATAGCAGTCAACTAACATGGTTTGTGTAACCACACAGAGAGCATCGTATTGCCCAACTGAGTAGCAGAAAGTTAGTGCTGAACTGCGCAGTGCTTGCACATTGGCTCCTCAACTTCAGCCCTCAAGTTTCTTTAAGAGGCCATTTCTGCTGTTAGTTTTCTGAGCTATCCTGATGGTTTGGTTGGATGGTTTGGTTGGGTAAGAGTGCAAGCGAGAGTGACTCCTAGATATGCTGGGTTTGGGTCACATGCCAGTCATTGTCCATTCAAAAACATGTTGAGTTCTTGTGAAGCATTAACTTGATTGAGATGAAACCATGACAACGCTGCCTTTGACAAACTGGGAGTAAGTCTCCATATTTTGCAGTCTTCAAGGTTGTCTGCTGGATTGTGGTTCAGGTTGTCTCCAGTCTTTTTGAACCTTTTCTCTTGACGTTCGACCGATGTCATCTGCACACTTGACTGGCCTTGATTTAGTTGGAAACAGAGCCTTTTATAACAAATCGGAAATAAGTAGGAGCAAGAACAGATCTCCGAGGGATCCTGTTCTTCTGGATCTTCTATGTACTCATTTTATTTCCTAACATGGTTTAGAATTGTCTGTTTCGAAGTATTATTTCTATAGCCATAACAACCCATCAAGATGATATCTTGACCAGCAAGCCAGTGTGCCAGTTGGCATCATATGCTGCTTTTGAGTCAAGAAGTACAGCCCTGGACATCATAGGGCATTGCAATCGAGGTGTCCAAGATGCCCTCCAACTCTGCTTCTCCTTCTCCAAATCTAAAGGTATGGAAAAAACAGAAGAGCGGTGCCTTATACAAACAAATGGTACCTGAACCTCATGGGGTAGGGCTGATAGCTGTAATAGCAAAGGTTGCCACTCAGACTTTCTGAAGTGAAAATGATTTTAAGGAGAACAAATAACAGGTTATGAAGAACTGTAATGATATCAAGACCAAACTAATTGTTCTACAAAGCCACTGTAGACCCTTTAACATGATGATTGTAGGTGTCGCTGAGGGAATAGAGAAAGGCAAACCCTCTGAATTTGTCCCTAAATTGTAGGATTTTCCAGTAGCTTTTTATTTTCATATATAATGGACATTCCAGACCCTTGCCCTCCAGCCAGCTCTCAGATGTCAGCTCAGAAAGTTTGATTGTGAAGCTCCTGACGTTTACCACTAAGAAGCATATACTGCAGAAATCTAGAGGTAGACATAGAATCACAGAATATCAGGGTTGGAAGGGACCTCAGGGGGTCATCTAGTCCAACCCCCTCTTCTAAGCAGAACCAAGCCCCAGGTAAATCATCCCAGCCAGGGCTTTGTTAAGCCTGACCTTAAAAACCTCTAAGGAAGGAGATTCCACCACCTCCCTAGGTAACCCATTCCAATGCTTCACCACCCTCCTAGTGAAAAAGTTTTTCCTAATATTCAACCTAGACCTCCCCCAATTGCAACTTGAGACCATTGCTCCTTGTTATGTCATCTGCTACCGCTGAGAACAGTCTAGATCCATCCTCTTTGGAACCCCCTTTCAGGGAGTTGAAAGCAGCTATCAAATCACCCCTCATTCTTCTCTTCTGCAGACTAAATAATCCCAGTTCCCACAGCCTCTTCTCTGTGCTCCATCCCCCTAATCATTTTTGTTGCCCTCTGTTGGACTCTTTTCCACATCCTTCTTGTAGTGTGGGGCCCAAAACTGGACACAGTACTCCAGATGAGGCTTCACCAATGCCAAATAGAGGGGAATGATCATGTTCTTCGATCCTCTGGCAATGCTCCTACTTATACAGCCCAAAATGCTGTTAGCCTTCTTGGCAACAAGGGCACACTGACTCATATCCAGCTTTTCATCCACCATAACCCCTAAGTCCTTTTCTGCAGAACTGCTGCCTAGCCATTTGGTCCCTAGTCTGTGTGGGTGCCTAGAACTGAGCCCTGTGTTTGGTGCTGGGTACTTTGTGTTGGAAGTAGTTATGCTATGCTAGGGGAGGGCAGGGAAAGCTGAGGGACAACTTTTGGTTCAGAAGATGATACCATTGCCCAAGAACACAGGACAAGTCTTGACATTCCCCCCCTAGTACACGTACAACAGGACACTGAGAGCATGATGGTTGTTTAAAGCATTTTATTCATTGTGACCCTTCCAGACAAAAGGCGTCTTGATTCGGTAAAGGTCAGTGGCACGTCTCAAAGAGCCAACTTTGCCGCTCATCGAGCCCCACTCGCTGAATCTCCTGTACTGCCCTGGCCTGAGCAGGTATTGGCGGCCTCTGTAATTGGGCATTTCGTAAAGGATCCAGTACCCGTCCAGCACAGAGCAAGAGAGTAATGTAGCAATGCATGGGATTCTTCCTTCCTAAGTGCAGGACTCTGCATTTGTCCTTGTTGAACCCAGGGGCGAAAGTAACTTAAAGGACTTACGGGTACTTCAGAGTTGCGCGGGGGGGTGGGGGTGGGAGGGGGTTCAACTGGAAGTGGTGGCATCCCTACTGGAAGAGGCGGGGCTGGCTCAGTCGGCAATTTAAAGGGCCCCGGGCTCCGGCTGCCGTTATGCTCTGGAGCCCTTTAAATCATCCCTGGAACCCTGCTGCTGGAGCCCTGGCATAGCGATGGCAGGGCTCCTGTGGCTATTTAACGGGCCCAGGGTGGTAGAGGCAGTGGGACCCCGGACCCTTTAAATAGCCCCCGAGTCCCGCTGCCACTAGCCCAGGGGTCCCCTGCCTCTATCATCCTGGGCCCTTTAAATAGCCGCCGGAGCGTGCTGGAGCCCTGGGGTAGCAGCGGCGGGGTATCCCAGGGTCAGGGTGGTTCTGTGTCTGCTGCATTATTGATTGCTAGGTCAACTGCCACATAGTACTGGCTTTGATTTCCCTGTTATTAGTAACCCAATATTTGTTCTGAGCCCATTACTCCAGCATTAGCATAGCTCCTCTGAATGCATAATTCAAGTCTAGAACAACGGTAAGATTAGAGCATGATTTTTTTTTATAAGTACACTGATAACGTCTCCTAATTTGGCATACACAGCTGACTGACTTTTCTAGTTGTACTGTAAAGTGTTTGACCATTTTGTTTTTTTACTTTGATCGCTGCTAATCTTTTTTGGATTGTGTAAAGGGTGACTACTGTCACCTGTATATCTGTATACAAGGAGTGAAGACTGGAGCTCAGCCCAGGGCCACTCTAGTCCCAGCTCCAAATCTTTGGCCAGGGGTGGACTGGAGAATTATGATCTAAAGTAGATCTCTGCAGTTGTCCTCCTCTCTATGGGCCGAGTCCTGGATGTTTCGGTTTCTTGGTCAGTCTTCTGCACTGCATTCTGGGTAAGACCAGTACAGCCATGGAGTTGCCCCTGTACTCCTTGTGTGGCTGCCTAGGCCTGAGCCCTGTGTTTGGTGTTGGGTACTTTGTGCCGGAAGTAGCTGTACAATGCTGGGGGAGGGCCGGGAAAGATGAGGGACAACTTTTGGTTCAGAATATGATACCATCACCTAAGAACACAGGACAAGCCTCGATGTTCCCCTTAGTACACGTACAACAGGACACTGAGAGCATGATGGTTCTTTAAAGCATTTTATTCATTGTGACCCTCCCAGTCAAAAAGCGCCTTGATTCAGTAAACATCGGTGGCACGTCTGAAAGAGCCGACTCTGCCGCTCATCGAGCCCCAGTCACTGAATCTCCTGTACTGCCCTGGTCTCAGCAGGTATTGGCGGCCTCTGTAATTGGGCATTTCGTAAAGGATCCAGTACCCGTCCAGCACAGAGCAAGAGAGCATCTCGGAGGAGCGGAGCTGGTCCATGACTTGTGGAGAGTCCTCGGTTAACTCTGCCATGTTGCCTCTGTGATCCTCCTTCTCATAGATCTTTATCCTGTAGGTGCCCCTGTGCTGTGACAGTAAAGGAGACAGGGTAACAGAGTGACCGGGGTGGGGAGGGAGCCCAACCAGGCACAAGTGGGACAGGGCTGGAGTGTACAACGCTGGCCAATCCCCAGCCAGCACAGTGCTCCTGTAGGCCAGGGGTTCTCAATTCTTTTTTTTTTCTGAGGCCCTGTGATGGCGTACACTTGTCCTGCACTGGTACTGCATGGGTTAACTCTACTCTTTGGGTCAAAGAGGCCTGTACCCTTAGCCCTTCTGGGTGTGCTTCGGCTGGAGACCAGGTATAAGAGGGAGCATCCCGGCTCATTTAGGGCTGACTGCTGAGGAAGGAGGACGCCTGCTGCAGACTCCAACCCGGGAAGTGCTAAGGCCCCAAAAGGCAGAAGCCGGAAACTCCTGGACCCAGACCTACCCCACTCAAGATCCTGCAAGCGCCCAAGCAGTGATGGAGCTGCTGAGAATCGCACTGGCTGAAGAACCTGTGGACTTTGGAGATGCCGGGACGACTTCACCGTGGACGGTGTAGCCAGCAGCTCAGGGGACGAGGGATTTACTGAGTGGTGTGAGTGTATTTTGTGTGGATTCTCCACCGACTCAGGGCCCTGAGCTGGGACCTGGTGGGGCCGGGAGGACACAGGTCCCCCTACCTGGTCATCATGCCCTGGTGGTGGCCCATTGTTTTGAGTGGCTGCCAGGTCAAACAGTCCTACAGGAGAGGGCCATTATATTGACTATGGCCACTGGGCCACGTAGCCCCGCTGAACAGGGTAGCCGTATTGACTCGGGCCACTAGGCCATACAGCCCTGAGAGAAGGCAGCCATATTGACATTTATATGTAGGCCAAGCTATCCTAAGAGAATGGGCAATTGTCTAGAGTGAGCCGCAAGGCCGTAACTACCCTCCACCCATTCCAAGAAGGGACGGGGCGCGCTTCCCCCACAAGAGGCCCCCCTCACACGCTGTAAAACCTCCACGGCCCCCTGTGCCACAACAACTATTTTTCTGTGTATAAAAGCCAGGGCTGGCATTAGATGGTAGCAAGCAGGGCAATTACTTGGGGCCCCAGGCGAAGTTAAACTGCTCAGGCTTCAGCTTCAGGCACAGGTGGGAGGGGTCAGGGCGGTGGGGCTTTGGCTTTCTGCCCTGGGTCCCAGTGAGTCCAAAGCCGGCCCTGCTTGGAGGACTTGCTGAAACCTACTTGCATCCCTCCAGGGTCCTCGGACCCCTAGTTGAGAACTGTTGCCATAGGGTACACTAGGTTCTGCTGGGGGAGGGGGGGTGTTTTCGGGCTTCAGGCCCAGAATCAAGGAAACAGAAAAGTGACTAAAGGATCACAGAAAAGTTCTAAGGGGTCAGAGAAAATACTGGTGTAACTCTGTGGGTATCAGTGAGTTACTCCTTATTTTACAGCAGTGTGTGGGGAGTGGGCCCAGTGTATCGCCAAATCCCCAGAAGTTAGCGAAAGATTTTCCCTTCTTAACT
This sequence comes from Sternotherus odoratus, assembly GCA_032164245.1. NCBI lineage: Eukaryota > Metazoa > Chordata > Testudines > Kinosternidae > Sternotherus > Sternotherus odoratus. The sequence goes on along the minus strand of JAVMKO010000011.1, from coordinate 12,320,456 downwards.
CAAAGTACACTGTAAGTCACTGTCCATATTTTAAATCACAGAACAGCTGCACCCAGGCCCTGAACTGGCAGCAGCAGTGGATGGTTTCCTATCCTATCTCTGCAATGTTCCCCCAGCCATCATGGAGGGACGAGCACCAGGAGGAAGAAAGCAGTTCTCGTTTTCAGTCCTTGATAACTAAGCTGAAAATGATCAGCCAAGTGCCTTATGACAGTGGGCAATGGCTTGGGCAAGGTTGCTGTTTCTCAAAAGCAAAATTGAACTCACAGGTGGGATCATGCGGCAGGACTTAACGGAGGAGGTGAAACCCTCTGACTGCATGTCAGGATAATCCCCCCGTTTCACAAAGAACTGCTGGCCCTGGAAGTTGGGACGTTCATAGAGCATGAAGCAGCCACTTTCCACGCGGACGGAGTTACAGCGGCTGAGCTGACTTTGAAAATCTGGACGGTCGCTGCTGCACTCAACAGAGCGGCCCTGGAAGTTTCTCTCCTCGTAAAGGATGATCTAGTGTGAGAAACAAACGGCAGAGTTTTCAGTAACATCCTACATAGTGACAGGTTTAAGATTAGCAGCCGTGTTAGTCTGTATCTGTAACCAAAACGAGGAATACTTGTGTCACCTTAGAGACGAACCAATTTATTTCAGCATACTCTATAGTGTGACTGCGTCCTGGCATTCCAATTTCTCTCCATCCAGCACAGTAAGCCGGGAGTGTCTGTGCCATACATTTTACTCACAGTGATGATAAATTGATATACTCCTGTGACTTCAGTGGAATTGATCCCCATTTACACAAGTGTAAGTGAAAACAGAATTGGGCTCAGAGAGAATAATATACAGGGACTAATAGAAGCAGTAGGTCCCCTAACTCTGCATTCTTGATTCTCCTCTTCAGCTGATATAGGGCAGGAGGAACTCCTTTGACATCAAGAGACTAACTCTGATATAAATGAGAGGAGAATCAGGTCCCTGGCTTCAGACTGACATACCAACAATCCAGTTCAGACAGGTGTCTCTTACCTTTTCCATCGTAGCTGGATTCAGGCTGCAAGCCATAGTACTGCAGCCAGGCAACTGCCCTTTTATACCTCACAACCAGTGCTAAGTGTGCACACGTTAACAAAAGTCTTTTCTCTGTTCATGGAGCCAACTCGTGACTCTGGGGTCTCATTCACTCTTTGTTCTCGTGTCCATAGGTTTTGTGTGGTGGGGAACAGGTTTTATTCCTGTTGTTACCAGTGAGCAGTTCTGGGCCCTGGACCTGTCAGCTCAGCCATTTTTACATTGAAGACAACATAGTTCAGGAAAAGGGAGAAACTTCTGGCTGAGTGACAGAGGGGACTGGATGTTGATGCCATCACAATCCTTTCCTATAGAATCTCTGCAGTTGCATTGTTGTTAGGGAATGCACAAGTGGGACAATAAAGACGGAAGAGGCTTCAAACCACAGAATAGAGAGCAAGGAGATAATACCAGAAATGTGTTCATCAAAAAAATGTCAAAAGTGCTTAGGTAGACATCACGTGTTTTTGAGCCATTCAGTAACTTTGGGGTCAGCAGTTATGGAGTCTGGAACGGCCTCCTGAGAGACTAGCATGAGATGAGCTGGACACGTGCAGTGTCCATCCCCACCCGCAGCCACACAGGGCTGTTTGAGTCCCCTGGCATGGTCATTACCCACACAGCGCACCACTTCTGTAAGAGGCCATTTCTGCTGTTAATTTTTTGCGCTGTCCTGGTGGTTTGGTTGTTATGGGTAAGAGCGCAAGTGAGAGTGACTCCTAGATATGCGGGTTTTGGGTCATGTGCCAGTCATTCTCCATTCAAAAACATGCTGAGTTCTTGTGAAGCATTAGCTGGATTGAGATGAAACCATGACAACGCTGGCTTTAACATACTGGGATTAAATCTCCACTTCTTGAAGTCCTCAAGGTTGTCTGCTGTATCTTGGTTCAGGTTGTCCCTGGGCTTTTTGGAGTTTTTCTTTTGACATTAGACAGATGTCATCTGCACAGTTGTGTGGCATTGAGATAGTTGGAGACAGATCATTTGAAAACATATTGGAAATAAGTAGGGGCAAGAACAGATATATTGGGAGATCCTGTTCTTCTGGATCCTCAATGCACTCAGTTCATTTCCTAACATGGTTTGGAATTGTCTGTTTCGTAGCATTATTTCTATAGTCATAAGAAGCCATCAAGGTGACTGCTCTCTCCAGATTATACTGTGATATAGTTGGATCGAGAGCAGCTTTTAACCAAGTGAAACAATTGGCTAGGAAGTTTATTAAATACCTGGCTAAGTTCTATAAGAAGAATGGGGCTAGTGTCATTCAGTTCCCATCAGGAGGCAGAAAAATACCTCCAATTTCTGCAAACTCCCCTTTGCAAGACAAGACATCTATGGAATGATCAGAGTGTGTGGAACTGATGTATTGCTCTCGAAATCTGATATGGTTGCTGTAAACAAATCGGGCGGTAGTTGATACTGATATGTTAGTTTCTTTTCCCTTTTTTTCTCATTGAGGCTGAAGGGTTTAAAAGTTATTAACAATTTACTTCCTATTGCCTCAAACCATGGGGGAGGAGCATCAATGTAAAATCTGTCGATCATCATTGCTATATTAGATGGTGCTTCCTGATGGACTAAAGTGTATGAGGGTTCTATTGGTGAGAGATGACTACTCTAATTGTAATGTTCAGAGCCCCAGGGGCTGTGAGGATCTTCGAGCCTCACCTGGCTGTCCCCCTGCTTAAAAAACAGTCCAAAACTACACACTTGATAAACAATTTTTTTTTGATGGAATGGTACTAACGTATATTTCCCATGTCTGTAGAATATTTACTGGGAAGCTACTGTCTACCCCTGGATTATATAACTTTGTCTGCTTAGATATTCAAGAGCTCTTTACTGTGTAGGAAAATTTTCAATGTCTCATTTATTCATTAAGTGACTTTATATTTTAACACTTTGAGAACTAAATGTGCGTCCTGAAATATAAAGGGTTCAGTAACCCTATTAAATATATATATTCAATACTTAAAGAGAATGCTGCCATTGCTCTGCTCCCAGAGTCACATCTCACAAACTTTGTACACTGAATCGAGATGGGGCAGGCCTCTCAGTTTCTAGTTGCTCTGAATTCTAAAGTGAGGGGTTTTGCTTCACTAATACCTCCCAGGACTAGGAACTTATACAGAGGGGTCAAGTGGAGCCAACCCTAAGCACGGACTGGACCACTCTGCCTTTGGGGCAGGCAGGCAGGGAGCCTCATCCTGGATGATGACTTTAGATCCTACTTGGTGCTCAGTCAGGTCTCCTCTGGCATCACCCCATGCCTTGGTCTTTTACACTTTCCCGTCCTTTCACACCACCACACTCGTCTGCAGCTGCAGAAGCTGCATTTGCGAGTCCTGTACCCAGGCTTCTGACAGGACCTCTGTAGCCAGATAGCCTGGAACTGGGTTAATTCTATCCTTCCACACTCTCACTGCTCTTCCCATCAGGCCTCACTGGGGTAAAATCCCGAGGCTTTGCATCCCTAGCTCTGATACACATTAATACCAGTGGTCACGCTTCATCCCAATTGCTGCCTGGTGAAGCACCACCTTTTAAATTATTATTTATTTTTTTTTGGATGGTGCTATTTATTCACTCAACCTGTCCTGCTGTTGCCTGGCTGACAGGGAATGGGAATCTTTTGTTCTACATGCAGTTGGGTGCACACTTCTTTGACAACCTGCCCCACAGATATACTCCCATTCTGAGTCAATAACCTTAGGCCCGCCCCACCTGCAGAACACATTGCCCTCCAATTGTTTCGCTCTCATTAGGGAAGTCACATATTTAGGGTGGAAGGCCTCCTCCTCCCAATGTGAGAGAGCATTGACAACAACTAGCACATACTTGTTATCCCTTGGTGTTAAGGGCAGCTCCCCAGTACAGTTGATTTGATCTCCTTCCCATGAACCTCTGGGGACCTATCTCAGAAGAGATTTTTTTTTACTTTCTTTGATAGCTGGATTGTGTCTGGCACAGATAAGAAGCTTCATCAGGTCCTTTTCCCATTGTTTGGAACCTGTCTTTGGTTTCTGCTTGTTTGGGGTTGTTCCATGCACCCATAAGAGCAGATCTGTTTGCATATTTTGTGGTGCAACCCATTTTTTTGATTTTACACAGAGGAGTTTTTTTGCTTTATTACTAAATTTTGACCTACATTTGTTTTGGCTGGTGGCTTTTTCCCAAAGGGGTCCTAACTTCACATCTTGGTTTTGAATGCTTTGCAGCCAACCTGCTTTTGTCCTTATTGCAACTTGTTGCTGGCCTCAAGTGAAATCTGTTACAGTTCTCAAAATGGTATCCCATGACCAGGGTTTTCCGGTGTCTGCTGCATAGTACTCAATTTGATTTCTCTGTTATTGGTAACCCAATATTTGTTCTGAGCCCATTACTCCAGCATTAACACAGCTCCCCTGAATGCGTAATTCAAGTCCAGAACAATGGTGAGCTTAGAGTGAGATTGATAACTTCTGCTAACTTTGCATATGCAGCTGACTTACTTTCTGGTTGTACTGTAAAGGGTTCGGCCATTTTGTTTTGTACTTTGTTCTCTGCTAAGCCTTTTTGGTTTGTGTATATAATGTCTACTGTCACTTAAATATCGAATACTTTTAAAAAGTGGTGTGTGAATGCATTATTTTAAAGATTGGATGCCAGGTGCTAGAGGGGCTGTTGTTAATTTAGGTGGCATTTCTATGTCCCTGGGTTTCCCTACCATCCAGTGGCAAGTGACACAGGATTGCGGGAGACACTAACCAGTCGGCTGGTCTGGGGAGACTTTGACATCCTGGAAGTGGGGACTCTGTGGTGACCCAGCCAGAGGGCCAAGACAGAACGAAGAGTCGCAGCATGAGTAACGGACTGAAGGGGGTGCCAGGCCGGGCGAGAGCTGCTGCCCAGATGTAGCCACAAAGGGGTACCCCCAGCACTGAGTGAACCCCATGACAGGCTGTTTAACACAAGCTCCAATACAGCACAGCACTCAAGCACCTGCGTAACTTTGTCAATGGGACTCTTCACGAGTTTCAGTTAAGCTCAGGCTTAATTGTTTTGCTGGATCAGGGCCTCACGCTGTCCCTAGAGGCCGGGCCGATTGCTTCCGGAATGCCAACCAATTTGGGGCGGTCTGTTGAGAGATGTCTATTGAAATAGGGCAGGACACCACTAAAAATGCTGCAGCAGCTCAGCCGCATCGCTGTCGCGTTGTAATGCAGACCCTCCAGCACCAACAGGAAAGTGTTCCCCCGTCGGTGTAGTTAATCCACCTCCCCGAGAGGCAGTAGCTGTGTCATTGGGGGAAGTTCTCCCGCGACATAGCGCTGTCTGCACGAGGCATTAAGAGGGTTTATCTGTGTCACTCAGAGGTGAGGATTCTTCACATAAGTGCATGGGGCTGTTCAATCCTCTCAGAGTTATTGTTTCAGGCTGGCTACAGACTGGGGCAGACGTCTCTGAATTGATTTCACCTGGGTCATATTTTCAAGCTTTGCTTTGCACGCCCCGGAGACACAGACCACAGCTCTGGTTACACAGTGCCAGTGTAATCCGATGACTCCAGGAGCTGGGGCCCTCCACTCAGGCCTGTAGTGCCTATGACTAGTTAATTCAGCACTGCTCTGGATCGGTGCTCAGGTAACTCCCGTGAAAGGTTTGGCTGGTGGGAGGTCTGTGGCTGGCACTGCCCCTGAGCTGAGAGAGGGATGTGGCTGATTCCTGCCATCACTTGGGTGCCCAGCTCTGTGGCTGAGGGGGCTCTGGCTGCTGCTCCCTCATGATGCTCGCAGGTCCCTCTGGCCAGGGAGTGACGGCTGGAGCTCAGCTCAATGCCCCTCTATCCCTATCCCCAAATCCCTTGCCAGAGGTGGGCTGGAGAATTATGATCTAAAGTAGATCTCTGCCGAGTCCTGGATGTTCCAGCTTCGTACTCGGCCGCCAGCACTGCATTCTGGGTGATGCCGGCACAGCCCTAGAGGTGCCCCTGTACTCCTCGTGTGGCTGCCCAGGCCTGAGCCCTGTGTTTGGCGTTGGGTACTTTGCATTGGAAGTAGCTGTACAATGCTGGGAGAGGGCAAGTAAAGATGAGGGGACAACTTTTGGTTCAGATACCGTCACCCAAGAACACAGGACAAGCCTCAACATTCCCCCAGTACACATACAACAGGATACTGAGAGCATGATGGTTCTTTAAAGCATTTTATTCATTGTGACCCTAACAGACAAAAGGCGTCTTGATTCAGTAAACGTCGGTGGCACGTCTCAAAGAGCCGACTCTGCCGCTCATCGAGCCCCAGTCGCTGTATCTCCTGTACTGCCCTGGCCTGAGCAGGTATTGGCGGCCTCTGTAATTGGGCATTTCGTAAAGGATCCAGTACCCGTCCAGCACAGAGCAAGAGAGCATCTCGGGGGAGCGGAGCTGGTCCATGACTTGCGGAGAGTCCTCAGTTAACTCTGCCATGTTGCCTCTGTGATCCTCCTTCTCATAGATCTTTATCCTGTAGGTGCCCCTGTGCTGTGACAGAAAAAGGAGACAGGGTAATAGTGACAGCAGCAGGCTGCCTGCCTGTGATCCTGGGTCCTGAGTCAGCCCCGTGCACTGCTCCAGTGATGTAAAGGGCACTTAACACTGCCTCTGGTCCCCACAGGAGGGGGAATCCTTGAATGCTTCAAAAGCAGCACATCCACCTATTTGACTCAGATCTACACCAACCATGACTCCCACCCTTGGTGCAGGGAGCATGTCTGGAGCAGGGAGGAGGGAGCCCAGCCAAATACAAGAGGGTTGATGGGTACAACTCTGGCCAATTGTTAGCCAGCACAATGCTCCCATAGCTACCGTAGATTCAGATTGTTTCAGGCTTCAGCAGCCTGTGAATCAAGGAAAGAGAAAAGCGACTTTGTTCTAAAGAGTCACAGAAAATATTGGGCCCAATTATCTTCTCACACTGGTATAACTGTGAGGGGATCAGTGAGTTACTCCATTTTTAACCCTACTTGTGAGTGGAGTGGACCCAGTGTATCTATAAATTACTATAAATTACTATCTTTTTGAGCTAAGGAAGGAAAATGTATGCTTAACCACAGATTAGCAGCATGCCTTGAACAGGCACTTGTAGTAAGCTTTCTTATCCTATCCGTGCAATGGGTAGCCCAGCTGGAGGGACAAGCACTAGGAGGAAGAAAGCAGTTCTCATTTTCAGTCCTGTGTAGCCAAGCTGAGAATGATCAAGCAAGTGCCTTATGATGGTGACTTTGGCAACGTTGCCATTTTTTAAAAGCAAAATCGTACTCACAGGTGGGATCATGCGGCAGGACTTAACGGAGGAGGTGAAACCCTCAGACTGCATGTCAGGATAATCCCCCCGTTTCACAAAGAACTGCTGGCCCTGGAAGTTGGGACGTTCATAGAGCATGAAGCAGCCACTTTCCACGCGGACGGAGTTACAGCGGCTGAGCTGACTTTGAAAATCTGGACGGTCGCTGCCGCACTCAACAGAGCGGCCCTGGAAGTTTCTGTCCTCGTAAAGGATGATCTAGTGTGAGAAACAAACGGCAGAGTTTCAGTAGCATCCAGCACGGTGTGACTGTGTCCTGGCATTCCAATTTCTCTCCGTCCAGCACACTAAGCCGGGAGTCTCTGGGCCTGACATTTTACTGACTGTGATGATAAATTGGAGTCACTCCTGTGACTCCAGTGGGATTGATCCTCGTTTACATGACTGTAAGTGAGAGCAGAGTCAGGCTCTGAGCGTTTAATATACAGTGATTAATACAGATGCTAATTCCCCTAAGTCTGTATTCTTGAATTTCCTCTCCTACTGGTAGAAATCGGATTAACTCCTTTGACATTAACAGACTAAAGACTGGTCTACAGTACCATGGTAAATCCATCTAAGTTGCCCAATTTCAGTTATGTGAATAACGTAACTGAATTTGACGAAGTGAGATCCACTTACCGCAGTGGTTACACTGCACGGTGCTTTTCCTTTACATGTCTCCAGGAAGTGGAGCTCACAAATCGATGGGGGGAGTACTCTACCAGACACCCTGCAGTTGTGCAGCCATCTTGGTACCACTGCACCGCTTCAGCACTGCACGTATATACATACCCTAACTCTAATGTAAATGAGAGAATTGGGTCCCTGGCATCAGATTCACATACCAAACAATCCAATCTAGACAGGTGTTTCTTACCTTTCCCATCGTAGCTGGATTCAGGCTGCAAGCCATAGTACTGCAGACAGGCAAATGCCTTTTTATACCTCACAACTGGTGCTAAGTGTGCACAAGCTAACAGAAGTTTCTCTCTGTTCATGGAGCCAACTCATGATTCTGGGGTCTCATTCACTCTTTGTTCTAGTGTCCATAGGTTTTGTGTGGTGGGGAACAGGTTTTATTCCTGTTGTTACTAGTGAGCAGTTCTGGGCCCTGGATCTGTCAGCTCAGCCATTTTTACATTGAAGACAACATAGTTCAGGAAAAGGGAGAAACTTCTGGCCGAGTGACAGAGGGGACTGGATGTTGATGCCATCACAATCCTTTTCTATAGTGTATCTGCAGTTGCATTGTTGTTAGGGAATGCACAAGTGGGACAATAAAGACGGAAGAGACTTCAAAAACCAAAATGGAAAGCAGGGAGATAAAACCAGAAATGTATATGTTAAAAAAAAAAAAAAAAAATTGCCAGAAGAGCTTAGGGTAGCCATAGAATCACAGAATTTCAGGGTTGGAAGGGACCTCAGGAGGTCATCTAGTCCAACCCCCTCTTCTAAGCAGTATCGAGCCCCAGGTAAATCATCCCAGCCAGGGCTTTGTTAAGCCTGACCTTAAAAACCTCTAAGGAAGGAGATTCCACCACCTCCCTAGGTAACCCATTCCAGTGCTTCACCACCCTCCTAGTGAAAAAGTTTTTCCTAATATCCAACCTAGACCTCCTCCACTGCAACTTGAGACCATTGCTCCTTGTTCTGTCATCTGCTACCGCTGAGAACAGTCTAGATCCATCCTCTTTGGAACCCCCTTTCAGGTAGTTGAAAGCAGCTCTCAAATCACCCCTCATTCTTCTTTCTGCAGACTAAACAATCCCAGTTCCTTCAGCCTCTCCTCTGTGCTCCATCCCCCTAATCATTTTTGTTGCCCTCTGTTGGACTCTTTCCAATTTTTCCACATCCTTCTTGGAATATGGGGCCCAAAACTGGACACAGTACTCCAGGGGAGGCCTCACCAATGCCGAATAGAGGGAATGATCATGTCCTTCGATCTGCTGGCAATTCTCCTACTTATACAGCCCAAAATGCCATTAGCCTTCTTGGCAACAAGGGCACACTGTTGACTCATATCCAGATTCTCGTCCTTCTTTGTAAAACTGCTGCCTAGCCACTTTGTCCATAGTCTGTAGCAGTGCATGGGATTTTTCCATTTTAAGTGCAGGACTCTGCACTTGTCCTTGTTGAACCTCATCAGCTTTCTTTTGGCCCAATCCTCTAATTTGTCTCGGTCCCTCTGTACCGCATCTAGGGTGACCAGACAGTAAATGTGAAATATCAGCACAAGAAGTGGGGTGTAATAGGAGCCTACACAAGGAAAAGACCCCAAAATTGGGACAGTCCCTATAAAATCTGGACATCTGGTCACCCTAATCATATCCCTACCCTCCAGCATATCTACCACTCCTCCCAGTTTAGTGTCGTCTGCAAACTTGCTGAGGGTGCAATCCACAGCACTCGATACCAGCTACTAACTAGACACGGAGCCACTGATCACTACCTATTGAGCCCATTGACCTAGACAGCTTTCTATCCACCTGGCGTGGCTATGGGAAGAACCAGCAATTTCAAATACTGCGCTCTCAAGATTATGCTGCGATGTAGTTGGAATGAAGGCAGCTTTTAACCAAGTGAAACAATTGGCTAGGAAGTTTATTAAATACCTGGTTATGCTCTCAGCGGCTTCATGTCTAGCAGGTAGCTGGTATCAGTCCTGGGGGCTGGTATGTTCAATATCTTCATTAATGATCTGGAGGTGACACTAAACTGACCACCTTCTTGTTGCTGACATACCTGTAGAAACCCTTCTACTTACTCTTAACATCTGGGCCACAGATATAAAAGAGAAAAACAATCAGTGGGTGAAGGTCTGTGACTCTTTGTTCAACAGGAGATCAGGCGAGATGATCAATTGTCCCTTCTGGCTTCAAAGACAATGAACTAAAAACTATTTGTAAAAATGTGCATGTTAGCACAGCAGGGCAAAACGTTTCCTCTTTATCACGTGTGTTACTATCATTTGATTTGCTTGGGGGCTGCATACAGCAGAGTTTTATTTATAATCAGCAGCAAGTTTTAGCCAATGAAAACTAAAGACCATGGCAATACGTTGATAAAGAGAGTGCTAGAATAATGCAGATAAATCACCCATTTGTTTAAGTTTCACCATAGTGCACTGTTCCTTTTTATCGCGGGTCAGTTCACAGCAAGCAGTCATCATATACTAATCCGTCCCAAGTACAGCCCTTGAATATATTCCTCCCTGCATTGTTCTAGCTTTCACGTGACTAGGGGCAGGCGACTGTGTGTGATGGTGGGGTTTTTTTTAATTGTAATGAATTCATTCAAAGGGCATCTTTCTCTTTGCTTTGGCTTTCAAGGGGTTAGATCAATGCAGGTCAATATTTGGTTAATTATAGAAAAGTCCTTATGTTGCTACTTTTGGGTAAAATCAGTCTTAAGTATTGGAATAATAACATAGGCCTCTGTTCAGCACAACCCCTAAGCCTGTGCTTAACTTTAAGTAAGTGCTTAAGTCCATCTCTATTCAGCAGAGCACTTATGCACATAAGATGTTTTGCTGAATCCAGACCATCAAGTCCAATATCATGCTTCTACCAGTGGTAAATTCATGGGGTTAGGGTTAGGCTCCTTTCAGATTAATGGTAAAATTTCCACTGGCTTCAATTCATCTGGTTCAAGAGAGAGCAAGGAAAAGCAAACAAAACATCAGTAAGTAACTTTGGTGGGTCAGGTTTTTTCCCGCCTCCAGTTTGGAATATATTGCAGCTTTTGTAGTTCTACACTCAGCTCAGCTTGTCTCAGGTTGGTGAGAGATGTGGGGTCCCTTTAAAAATGTCACATGAACAGGCAAAGATGATCACAGGGCATGTGCAGTGCAGGGCGGAAGGATGCTTTTTGTGGTTAAGGCACTGGACTGGGATTCAGGAGATCACCCAGGAAGTTGGTGGCAGACCTGGAGGCAGATCATGGACAAGTCATTTCATCCCCCTGTGGGAATGGAGACTGCAGGAGTGAGTGTCCCAGCCTGAGCCGACAGACTTGGGCTGGCAGGGTTTGTGCTAGTGCTCAAAAAAGAGCTGTGCAGACAGTGCTTTAAAGCCCCACACTGAGGCTCGAGAGCCCGATCTGCAGCTATTTCAAGCACAAACCTCACTAGTATGAGTCTGTGGCTCCTGCCTGGGAGGGTCACTCCTGGACACAGTGTAGACATAACCTACATGTTTAAAGCAGAATGTGACTTGTACCTGGTTTCATCCTGGAACTCTTGCAAAGCTGCCTTGCAATCCATAAACAAAACACAATGCATTTCAACCAATGGGCAATATGAAAACAATCCAGGTTGTTTCAAAGGGTTTATTTTCTTTTGCATACATAATGTTAGTATACGCTATCAGACTTGGGCATGTATTAGTACAACTGCAGGATACACCAGCATAGCTAGGCACTTCTGAGACAATTGTCTTTACTGACGGATATCCTCTGGCCATCCTTAGCCGTTTTGTTTCTAACCCTGTAGCATTTTAATGTGCAAAATAAAACAGAAAGAATAACTAGATCACTCTGTCCATAGCATCATAAACAGAACTTAACAATGAGAATTTCTACTCAGACTGGGCCCAATACAAGTCATATTAAAGTTAATTGAAAACCTCTCCTTGCCTTCAGTAGGAACTGGGTCAGGCCCTGTGGCCTTGATTGAGCAAGGCATCCTGATTCTGCAAAGCACTGAAGCCCCATTGATTTAATGGGACTTAAACACTTGTGTGGCTGAACACAGACAGTCTTGTTAGCCTGCTAAAGGTCTCTGCTAAATCAGGGCCTATGTCAGCATGGCAGTGAGCTACTAAAGATACAGACTAGGGGATGGAGAAATGCTAAGCTGCAATGTGAAAGCTGTGTGGAAAATTAGGAGTACAGCTGCTAGCTTTAGCTCACCCCTTCAAGAAATCCAGTGGCGACTAATATGAAAAGGAACAGTAACACTTACAGATGAAAATGAGGATAACGTGCGCCACATTGAGGTAGGCAGCCTGTTTCCATAACAGAGTCAAGGGAGCTAAAGCAGCCATTCAAATACAAAAGTAGCACACCCGCCTCACCAAAATCTAGGGACTAACCTCCCCTCCCCTGCAAAAATGAATTGCACAGGACTGTCCTGGGTAAGAGTCGTAAGACCTGGCTTCTTGTTACATCCCTGCTTCCTTTCCACTCTTTGTTGCCAGGTCCTCTGGAAAGACTCCTGGCTTAAACTGTCTTCTAGCCCCCTGCAGGACACAAACAAACATTGAGCTGTTAAGCACAAGTATAGTGTGGGACTAGGCCACTGGCAAGTCCATCAGCTTGTCTACCAGCAGCAGCTACGAGGCAAGCAGTAGAATCGGACAACTAGTGTAAAAATAATTGAGGGCCTAATTCACCCCTGCATGTGTCCAGTTTTACATGAGTGGGCACCCGGGGCTTTCAGGGTTTTAAACAAATGATCTTTGTCCCATTTTGTGCCCTACAGATAATTCCAGCGAATGAGTTTTGCTGGCAGGAATATTTGCCGAAACAATTAATTTCAAGTGAATGTTACAGAATTTTACTGGAAAGCAAATTTCAAATTCATAATCACCAATGCAGTATCGGCTTTTCATTGACTTCAAGAAAACAAATACGATTAATGCTCTGTAGATCATGAATTTCAGTGCTCCTGGAAATTGATTGAAATAGACTGCAAAATCTTCTATTCTGTAGCTCTCCAGGAAAGGCTCTGTGAACTATGGATGGTCCAACAGGCACAATTTGATGTATGCTGACATATCCTATTGCCATCCAAATGGTTTGACCTGGGTTGTATTTTTAGACTTACTTTGTTGTCTGGCTGTTCTGCTGTTGATGGAGATTCTGATCGCTTGCTGTCCTTATTTGTTCTTGTTGACTTGGTGGTGGCATGTTGATTTGCTGCTGCCTTCTGGAACTTGACACCTGGGCAAAGAGAATATCAACTCATAGTAATATCGTGTCTCCACCTTCCATCCGGAAGGATTTCCAAATGGCTTACCGATTTCCTACTATGCATCAATACATGCTCTGGGGGGAAGGTTGCCATTGGGAGGTTCTTTCCATCCCTAAAGCCTTGGGAGTGGTTCTCATTTTGGTACATTGTGAGTAGTCAGTTTTGTTTTGTGACTAATATTGACCTGCAACATAACTACCGCAGAAGTTCAGAATCTAGTCCAAGGTCAAGACCGCTCACGTGTCTCTTCAAATGGGTTAAAGACAAACACTATATGACAGTGCAGACAACGCCATTATTACATCACTAACAGACCAGCAAGGAATGGTCCATTTGGAATAACACTTTGCACTTATGCTAACTGATCCAAAGGCCATTGACTTCAATGGGAAGGCCCCTATGGATTTCAACCAGTTCTGGATCACGTTCATATAGCACTTTTCACCTGTACATCTCAGAAGACTTTACAAAGGTGGGTGAGCATTATTATCCCCATGTCACAGATAGGGAAACAGAAAGGTTAACTGGCTTGCCGTAAACCAGTGGTGAGCTAGAATTCAGGATTCCGAACTCCCAGCCCCCTGCTTAAATCCCCGCGTGAGATGAGGCAAAACATGCTCACTCTGTTTCCAGGCATGTTCCGCAGCTTTCGGGGCTGTCAGCATGGCAAAAGGATGCCATGAGAGGTTGAAAGGGTGAATCCGGCGACCCTGGAAGGACAACAGCACTTAGAGGTTAATGAGAAATTGTACAATTGTCTATTTTATAGTCTTTACAGCCCTGGGCATGTTATTACAAATCACGAGTATTTTCCCTTGGATCACGTCCATTTTTCTGAAATGTTTACTTCTAACTTTTCCCATCCTCTTTTACCCTCTCGCAGTGGCTTGTCAGTGCTGAAATCCTTTGTTAGATAGCTCCTTATCTCTTGGTTTAGGTGCTCTAATCAGGGTCTGATTTTGTGCCCATCACCATGATATTTGGGAAACTTCCGGCAAAGCAGGGCGGAAAGATTTGCATATAGACAAAAAATAGCCAGACAGAGGCTCTGACTGTCTTATTATAAAAGCAACTTTGCTACCTCATCACCAGCAAGAATCTATCCCTGAGCTACACGCTACTCACTGTTCAGAGACAGTTGTTGCTCCAAGCGTCACAGATAAATTCAGAGTGACAGCAGATGAGAGGAATCAGAGAGGTAGTTGTGTTAGTCTGGAATAGCAGAGGTAACAGAGTCCTGTGGCACCTTAAAGACTAACTAAAGTATTGAAGCATAAGCTTTCGTGGGCTAATACCCACTTTGTCGGATGCAAGCATAACAGCTTCATCTGAAATCTCTCCTCGTCTCCTGCGGAGGCAGATCAGGAGCTCCAGCCATGGAAACCCAAACCAAAGAGGCAGCCCTCTGGGAAATGGCAGGAGCAGGCACTTCGGGAAATCTGGCGAGAAAACCTGCTTTGACTGCTGCACTCTGCAGAGCCCCCACTTCGAAGGGAGGTACGGAGCTTCCCAGGCCGTAAAACAAACAGAACATCCCTGGGTCAAGTGGAACTCCCATCCTCCAACTCCCAGGAAACTCCACTAAACAAACCGGATGGAATTCCCATCCCCCTATGTGGGGATAACAAGAACAAGGGAATTTGGTTTCTGTCACCTTTTTTCTGTACACAGGTGGCTGTGCCCAGCATAGCAGTGACCCTCTCCAGACACCAGATGGCAGTCCATATTAATAAGGCCAGGCATGAATGATTTGTTTTATAAGTGCACCGGAGACTGCTAATTATATGGTTAGTTATAATCTGATTACAGTTTCACAGTAACTTTGGCAGTTGCTTTGGTAACACTTACTTTAAGCCACACCAAGTATGTTAGAGTTACCTAATGACTACTGCTGTGCGCTGTTGGCCCAGGTGGGAGCTTTTGTAATACTTTCAAAGTCCTGAACACAGGGCTGCAAAGGCTGATTCTGAAGTACAGGAGCAATTACTAATGCAGGCCCAGATTTTCTTATGCTGAGGTCTGCTTAGCAGGGCCATCAGGGAGAAAGTTTACCTCTGTCTATGCTGGTCCTGGCATACCAGCACAAATGAGAGCATCTCCGGGGCTGCTCTAATATAGGCCAGCTGGTTGGGGGCCCTGTGGGACCTTGTTCCAGCAGTGAATTTTTATATCCCAGGCACATGCTGCCCTTCCCCCTATGTCCTGGCACACCCCAATATGCCCCTTTCCCCCCGCTCCTCCCCGCCAGGGAATAGAGGGAGTAGTTGGGGTAGGAATCAACTACCACTTGCTGCCAACTGAGAGCTGCTAGTGGAGTCAATGTGAATACTCCCATTGACTTCCCTTCAATGGTGCGGGATGCAGTTCCTGGTGCTGGGACCCTTTTGGAGACACAAGCTATCCAGGGTGGACATGTGGCTGGAAGATCTATGACCAGAACTGATCAACTCTGTTAGATAGCCTTTTTCATAGATAGATCTCAGAGTGCTTCATGGATGGGGAAACTGAGGCACCAACTTGCCCAGTGCCACCCAGTAGGCCTATGCTGGCAGTGCTGTTGGCGATCTAGGAAGTGGCATACTTTCCTTGTGAGTTACCACTAAATCCATGTGTCAGCATGGTCCATTGTGCTCTCAGAAGTGCCATCTTAGAAAACAGAGGTCTGGTCACTTGTGGCTATTAAAAATCACATACGGTGGCCTTTGTGTCACTGGTCTAGCAAAGCACTGAAGTATACACTTAAGGTTAAGCACATGAATCCCCGCACTGAAATCAGTGGGGAAACTCACATGTCTACCCTTGAGCAGGTGCTGAAGTGCTTTGCTTTACTAAGCCACTACGACTGGAGTATTACCTTCACATTCTAGCTTGGAAGCCAGGGCCTAAAACCAGCGCCGTCCGCTGAATGCTTGTTGCCTGTGCAGTATATACAGTAGCTCCGTTACTGAGTTACACGGTTACTAAGAGAACACATTCACATCTATTTGGTGTCTGTTGGTGTCAGGTCCTGTGCAGACAAGAGAGATCAATTTTCTTTTTCTGCCCTTAAACCGGGGGATTATCTTCAGCTGGTGGGCAGAGGAATAGTACAGGAGATAGAGACAATTGGCTCCCTCTCGGAAACAAGACCAGCTCCCTGAAGGTCAATTACACAAACACAGAAAGCTTTTGTATGTTGATGCCAGTCTTACCCTGGCACTTCGTTGTTCACTTTAGCTGGCAAAGTCCCCTCTCAGGGAAACTGGTGAGCACTGAGTTCTCTTTCTTTCAGAGTCCTTTGGGCCAGATATTAAACCATCATCAAAACAGGTGAGTCTTCTAAAACACTCATCAATGGCCTAAATAATACAGTATTTCTGCCAGGCATTTATATACACTTTATTGGGCTCAGATAAGAAACGGAAGTTTATAAGATTGGTTTCTTAGACAGGAGATGGTCTAGTGGTTACAGTACTAGGCTGGGACTTGGGAGACCTAAATGTATGTTCCTAGTATGCTAGTAGTCTCTCTGTTCCTCATCTGTAAAATGGGCGTACTGGCACTTTGCTATTTTACAAGGGTATTGGCAGAGTAGATAGGTTGTGAGCTGCTCATGTACTATGGTCACAAGCGCTAGCTTCTAATTTTCCCTGGGGGTGCTCAACTCCCGTGTAGCCCCAGGACCTGCCCCTCCTCCAACCCTTTCCCCAAGCCGTCATCCCTGCCCCTCCTCCATCCCTCGCTCCATCTCTGCCACACCTCTTCCCCGCCTCTTTACACCCCCTCCCTCCCAGCGCCTCCTGCGTGCTGCGGACTGGCTGATCCACGGGAGACGCTGGGAGGCAGGAGAGGAGTTGATTGGGAGGGGCAACAGGCAGGCGGGAATGAGGGGAGGAAGGGCAGCTTGGCTGCCGGTGGGTGCAAAGCACCCGCTAATTTTTCTCCATGGGTGCACCAGCCCTCGAGCACCCATGGAGTTGGAGGCTATGATTATGGTAATAGGGGGGCACATAAATACCTTAGATCCAATACTACTTTCATTTTTCATGATATTTTCAGCAGTGTTTTTCACTGCTTTCTTTTGTTACCAAAACTTCAATTGACGTCCCTTTTGAAATTTTCCATTTATGATAATGGGCAATAAGACAACACAGTTTTAGGCAAACAGAAAATTTTAGGTGATAAATTTAGTCAAAAATATCACCAAAAGTGTCATGGAAAAATTGTACGTTGACAATTTTCCATAAGAACATTCATTTTTGAAAACAGGCCATTTTTGGATAAAAAACATTTTGTGCCAAAAATGTTGACAATCTCTAGGCTCTGATATGTGAGTGCATGTGAGGAGAGGTCCACCAGGTAACATGAGGACTTAATTGGGTCCATTATCTTTATCTTCCATGGGGAAAGGCTGAATAACTTAGGCCTGGTCTACACTAGGAAATTAGGGCCATAGAACTATGTTGCTCAGGGGCGTGAAAAAGCCACACCCCTCAGGGACGCAGTTAAACCGATCTGCCCCCTGGTATAGATGGTGGCTGGTCAATGGGAGACCTAGCTACTGCCTTTCGGGGAGGGAAGACCTCATCTGGAATAGTTCTGGTCTCCCATGTTTAAGAAAGACAGACTGAAACTGGAACAGGTGCAGAGAAGGGCCAAGGAATGGAAAACCTGCCTTCTGAGGGGAAATTCAAAGACCCTGGCTTGTTTAGCTGAAGCAAACGAAGGCTGCGGGGAGATGTGATTGCTGTCTATAAATACAATAGAGGGATAAATACCAGGGAGGGAGAAGAGTTATTTAAATTAAACGCCAATGTGGACACAATAACAAATGGATATAAACTGGCCACCAACAAGTTTAGATTTGAAATTAGATGAAGGTTTCTAACCTTCAGAGGAGTGAAGATCTGGATCAGTCTTCTGGGGGAGCAGTGGAGGCAAAAAACCTATCTGGCTTCAAGACTAAGCTTGATAAGTTTATGGAGGAGATGGTATGATGGGATAAACTAATTTTGGCAATTCATTGATCTTTGACTATTGGCAGTAAATATGCCCATTGGCCTGTGATGGGATGTTGGATGGGGTGGGATACTACAGAGAATTCTTTCCTGGGTGTCTGGCTGGTGAGTCTTGCCCACATGCTCAGGGTTTAGCTGATCGCCATATTTGGGGCCAGGAAGGAATTTTCCTCCAGGGCAGATTGGCAGAGGCTCTGGGGGTTTTTCTCCTTCCTCTGCAGCGTGGGGCACAGGTCACTTGCTGGAGGATTCTCTGCACCTTGAAGTCTTTTGTTCATGATTTGAGGACTTCAGTAGCTCAGACATAGGTGAGAGGTTTATTGCAGGAGTGGGCGGGTGAGATTCTGTGGCCTGCGTTGTGCAGGAGGTCGGACTAGACGATCATAATGGTCCCTTCTGACCTTAAAGTCTATGAGTCTACAAGTCCCACACTGCTAGTGCGTGGCTGCGGCACAGTTATGGAATCCACGTTCTAGAAACTGAGCGCTTCTGTAGTGTGGCTGGGATACCAGGGTTAATGATGGGGGATCGTGTTGTAGTTCAGGCTGCCCCAAGCATAGGATCACCTAGAACCAGAGCTGATTGAAAACAATCCAAAATTCGGACAAATTTTTCACACACAATTTCACTAAAATGTTTGTGGTTTTTTAACCAACTGTGCATATAACCGTGCAAGACGACAGTGCGCGGCCACGGTAAGATTCATAGTGTCGCCTCACCCTTAAAGACGGAGCCAGATTCTCAGCCCACCGGTGTAAAGTGGTGTGGCTAGCTTGAAGTCAAGGCAGCTCTGTCACTTACATCAGCTGAGTGTGTGGGCCAGTGTTCAGCTGTGTGCCTCCCCAACACTTCAGTGACACGGATCTTTACTTTGACAACAGTCAGTGCCTGTTATTAAAAAGGCCTCTGTTTGCACCCAGAATTTTGCATGTGCGACTTGAGAGGCTCCACATCTGGACTTGCATGTGGAATCAGTGGTTCCATGACTGACAGGCAGTAATCAGAGTTGAGGGGTCAAAAACTTCGTCTGACCACAATTAGAGGCAAACTGAGAATCTGAACTGAGCTCACTTTGGATATGTGTTCTTCCTCGTTCCAGATGCTGCTCTTGCGGCAGTGCTGTCTCATGTTCTTAGGTGGAATTGGAGTGTTTTACTATGAAACAAAATGAGTGGGTGTAGAATTAATTTAACGATTAATGAGCTTCTGGAATGAGCCCATTTTACTACTGATGTTTGCTGACTGCAGCTGATTCATGAGCCTCTGGTGGAAATGTAAAAAGCAGTTCATCAGTTGCTGTTTACGAAATCATCATGAGTGGCAGGCCCCAGAAGAGACTGGTTCTCTTTAATGAATCCACATCACTACCTGGCTGGATATTCAGGGGATCGTACGGAAAATGCCTTATGTTCCGCACAAAGTCGCAGTTTAGCTCCCGATTCTGGCCCTGATTCATTTCAGCAGAACTTCTCACATACTTATGTTAGGCACATGCTTCCTAACTCATGCTTCCTGTCTCCAAATGCAGATCATTTTGTCTGGGAGGCATGGGAGGTACCGGGCCCCCTCCAATGAGCTCAGCAGTGCCAAGATGCCTCTTCACTCTCACCTCAGCAACTGCAACTCCCTCCAGGTAACGTGGCTTTCTGAGGACATTTGAATCCCCAATTAGAGGCTGGAATTTTCTCCTGTTCCAAGTCAATAGAAAAACCGATTTTAATGGAACAGGATCAAGCCCTATGTGTGGCCACATACTTGATGTTTGCTTTCTTTTGCATCACTGTGGCACTGTTGGCTCATATTTAGCTTGTGATCCGCTATGACCCCAAGTCCCTTTCTGCTGTACTCCTTCGATAGAAACTATAACTCACCTCAAAACTTGCATTTAACCTCCACATGCCCGCTAAATTCATCTACTTGACACGCTGCCTTACTAATGTATAAAGCCAAAATGATTCACGCAGAAGATCTGCAAAATCTTTGAGAGAGGGAAGTGGCCTGAAGATTGGTAGGAAGAGACAGGCCAAGGGGGAAGTTCAGTTTCCCTGGGGAGATAATATTACTGCAGAAATGCAGTTTTCAACCCAATTTACTTGCTATTGGCAAAAATCCACACATCAGCATAGCCAGGTATCATTTCCCTGGCTATTGTTGCAGGTTGAATGAGGGCCATCTGGAAAGGGGG
Organism: Sternotherus odoratus; assembly: GCA_032164245.1. NCBI lineage: Eukaryota > Metazoa > Chordata > Testudines > Kinosternidae > Sternotherus > Sternotherus odoratus. The sequence continues at coordinate 12,299,927 of JAVMKO010000011.1, read as the reverse complement.
AGGAGGGAGCTGTGGGCTCCATCTCAGGCTTTGTTTACACCAGGAATTTACCCCAATTCCAGCTATCAGAGTAACACACACCTAGACAGGGCAAGCTGATGTAATGGTGGTGACCCCTGTTTAGCTTACTTCTAACTGGAAACGCCCTGTAGATGTTGCACTCATGGCTAGCAACTAATGGCTGGAATCAGAGGAAATAAAATATCCACATTTAGGGATGGGGGGAACGGGAACACAAACTTCCTGCTTCAGGCCTTACCAAACTTGAATTATTGGCGATTAGGGTTAGAACTTCATGGGAGACAAATTGTCCCACATCCCCATATTGTGGAGCTCAGGCGCCTTCCTCTGAAGCATCTGGCAGTGGTCACTGTCAAAGACGGTCTTCTGAATTAGCTGCACCACAGGTCTGAGTTAGTGTTTCAGTTCCTGTGGAAATCCTCAGTGTAGCTAAGGGCTGAGAGTGAAAAGTTTGCTGCACAGGTCCAGCCAGCCGCAGGACAGATTCTCATGTTTGGATCAGTGCCGCGTCCTGACTGTTCCCTGTACAGTAGATGCATTTTAAAAAAATGATCTTCAGCAGGTGGGCTGGAACAATTTGTATAGTGGGGCTGCTGAGAGTCACTGAACCAAACTGTAAACCCTGGTGTGACGCTGCAGTCTATACGAGTTTATGAAAATTTGCTAATTAGTGTGAATATAATGGAATTGGAATATGTTACATGCACAAGGTCTCCTGTAAGGTATCATTACAAGGTTTATAATCTACGGAGTGTGGTCATCCTGTTTGTAAAAATGTATCACTCTTGTATCTCAAACTAGAAATATGAAATATAACTCTAAGGCCCTATTGTAGTTATGCGAAGTGTGGGCCATTAATGTTGGTTTGAAATCTTGATGGCTCCCATTAACCAGGACAACTGACTGGATGGCTCTGTTTGCAGGCAGGCCTTCCTGTGAGTCAGGCTGGGAGGAAATGAAGGCTTGAAGTCTTATAAGTGACATGTGATCATGTCCCCTGAACTGGGATCCATCTTTAACATGTTGCTTTTCCATTTAGAACAGCAGTTCTCAAACTAGTTGAGACTGTGACCCCTTTTTGTGATCCGGCGGTGCAGTGTGACCCCTCCGCCAAAAAGCCACCGAATTACAAAAAAAACCGTGCGTGCGCCCGGGTCCCCCGTCCCCGCCGCGGGCGGGCTGCCGGGAGCACCCCGGTCCCCCGTCCCCACCGTGGGTGGGCTGCCGGGAGCACCCCGGTCCCCCATCCTCGCTGCGGGCGGGCTGCCGGCTGTGCGCCGGTCCCCCGTCCCCGCGGTGGGGGGGCTGCCGGCTGCGCGCCGGTCCCCCGTCTCTGCCGCGGGCAGGCTGCCGGGAGCGCCCCGGTCCAGGAGCGCCCCGGTCCCCTGTCTCCGTTGCGGGCGGGCTGCCGGGAGTGCCCCAGTCCCCGCCGCGGGGAGGGGGGTGGCTGCTGGCTGCGCGCCGGCCCCCAGCCCGCCCACTGTGGGGACTGGGGGCCAGCGCGCAGCTGGGAGTCCACCCACGGCAGGGACTGGCTGCGCCCCAGCCCCAGTCGCCGTGAGTTGCGGCGGCAGGAGCTCGCGACCCCCCGGGGAGCGCTCGGTGACCCCCCCGGGGGTCACGACCCCCAGTTTGAGAAACCCTGATTTAGAAGGAGGGGTGGGCCTTATGCAAAAGATACATAAGAGGGAGGAACAGAACAAAGGGGGTGACAACCATGAGAAATCCCCTAGTTACCACCTGAGCTGGAACAAGGGCTGTACCAGGGGAAAGGATTGTGCCCAGACTAGGAAGGCGTCCAGTCTGTGATAGAAGCTTATTGAAACATCTCAGAGGGGAAGATTTTATCTGTATTCAGCTTCTTACTGTATTAGGCATAGACTTGCATATCTTATTTTATTTTGTTTGGGAATTCACTTTGTTCTGTCTGTTACTACTTGGAACTATTTAAATCCTACTTTTTATATTTAATACAATTGCTTTTTACTTATTAATTCAGCCAGAGTATGTAGTAATACCTCGAGGAGGGGGGAAGCAAACAGCTGTTCATGTTTCTCTATCAGTGCTCTAGAGAGTGAACAGTTTATGAGTTTATTCTGCATAAGGGTAAAATGGATTCGTTTGGACCCCATTAGGAGCTGGCATCTGAGTTTTGGAGACAGGAACACGTCTTAAGCTGTTTTCAGCTAAGCCTGCTGTTGGGGGACGTTGCTCAGACCTGGGTCTGTGTTTGTAGCAGGTTGGTGTGTCTGGCTCAAACCAGGAAGGGCACTAAAGTCTCAAGCTGCCAGGGGAAATGGGCACAGGGGCCGTGTGACGGGGCTGTTCCTGGTGGGATCCCCCTGTGAGTGTCAGATCAGGACAGATTGCTTCCAAAGGGGCAACTACAGCCCAAAGCTGGGGGTTTTCCACACTAAGGCAAACCAAACCAGCTAAACAGAAAAGACTTTGGTTTCGCCCCACTGGCTAACCACAAGTCACACAAGCAATTTCCTTAGACACTCCAGGTTCCCAGTATCACCACCAGCAGCCACCTGTCCTGGGGATCAATGGTTATGAAAACCAATCCCCCAAATAAAGAAAACGGTTCTCCCCAATTCCAAGGAATCAGGCCCCAGACTCAGGTCAATATATAAATTAGATCTTCCCACGAATCACGCTGATGCCAATCCTTTAGAATCTAAAATCTAGAGGTTTATTATAAAAGGAAAAAGGTCTAGGTGAGGGTTAGGAATGGTTAAAAGAAATCAATTACATGCAGTGATGGCAAATCTCTTGGTTCAGGCTTGCAGCAAAGGTAGAATAACTGCAGGTTTAAATCAAAGTCTTTAGAAAGCATCCCATTTAGGGATGGGTCAGCACCTTAGTCCAGAGTTCACCTGTGTAGCAAAGTCCATTCAGAGCTGGAAGCAAGACAGGCTGCAGGCTGAAGGTAGAAGACCAAGATGGGGGGCTGTAGCAGCTTCCTTTATAGTTTTTTCTCTTCCTGCTGTGAAAAGTCCAGCCCCATGGAGTTCTGGAGCCACATGGGCAGATGACATGACCATGCATGACTCATTATTTGCAGGCAGCAGCCATTATGCCCAGGCTTTCTCTCGTAGACTTTTTGTCTGGATTGGAGCATTCCAAGCTCCCAGAGTCCATTGTGTTGCTGATAGTCCCTTAATGGGCCATCAGGCAGCCCAAGCCAAGCTGACGCCCAGTATTCAGGAATCTTCTCCCCCAGCAGAGCACAATATTTGGAAAGACAGACAGTCCAGAGCCAATATTATAGCTCTAACTACAAAATTGATACACACATATCACTGGCATATTCATAATCAGCCATTCATAACCTGGCTGTAGGCACCCATTATGACCCCCTGTACATAAGATTTGGTGCCACTATAGGACCCTGGTTGCAACAATGATTTATAGGGTCCCAAATTATTTCAGTAACGTGACAGGCCGTCTCAGCACATCAGCAGTTCCCAAGGGGTTTTCTGTGATCCAACCCGTCACACCTGGATATAATAAAAGCCACTTCAAGCCAGGGGATGCGGGAGCATCCCCAGCACCAGTAGTTCCAGCACCTATGCTAGGAAGCTTGTATTGTTATCATCCTATGCCTCGCAGTGTATCTGTGTGAGGTTACCCTGCCTGAATACACAGATCACAAGGGGTTGTTAAAGAAACCAGGCAGGAAAGGTACAACAAAGGCCTAGGTAAAGAGTATCTCGCCAACCGCTGTCAGCTGACACAGAGGCTGACTGGGAGTCAGGGGCCGGTGTAACCTGGTGCCCACGAGAGCAGAGGAGTGCCAGGGCTAAGTCATCTGTGCTGAGGGGAAAGCCAAGTGGAGGAAGACAGTATGCCTGGATCTCTGTTTTAAATCCATTGCCCTGAGTGCTGTGAATGGTTTGGCAAAATAAATCACACTTTTTATTTGGGAGAAGCTGCTTCTGTGCCGCTACAAATGGTCACTGTCCACAGATTCCCAGTGGGAAATTCTTGCTGGTGCCAAGCCTGCTGGGCCTGCTAGGTACCAGGGTTGGCAACCAGGGGGCTGCAACCCGGAGAGCCAGTCAAGAGTGGTTGGATCCCAGAGTCCCACTTCAAAGGGGAGTGGAGGCACAGGCCTGTCCTTTGGAAGGCTGTGCTCAGGGGACTGGAAGAGGATCTCAGAAAAGCTAGGCAGCCCAGGAACCATGACAAGATATTCGGAATGGCACAAGCTCAGAGTTTGGATGGCAGGATTTTGACCTAAATTAATAAAGGACGGGATGCAACTATCCAGAGAATCCATCCCTAACATAGCTCCAGCAAACAAAGCGGAAACCAGCGAGCAGCAGTTAAAAATAAAAGCCAGGCAGCCTACTCCACTCCGCGGCCGGAATTGAACGGCTTGCAATGGACTGCAGAAAGCTTAGCAGCATGGTGCTGGGTCAGCTCTCCTCCGCTCATCTGTGTCAGAATCCCCGCTGGCCAGATCACCATAACTGCCTGCTGAGCAACTAAATCAGCTCTGTTTATTCCCCCAGGAGAGCGGGTATAAACAACGGCTGCTGCAGCGCAGGCCCAGCTGATGCCCGCGTCAAACCGTTAGAAAACAGCCTCAACAATCTTGCCACTCACTTTGGCAGAGCGGTGCCAGCGTGTTGCCGAGGGCCCCGTGCTGTAAATCCCAAAGACGTCTTCAACGGGGATGCTGTTCTGTGAAAGCAGGTCAGGAAAGGGCTTTAGTCCTGGGGGTGGGTATTTCTGGTTTTGAATTAATAAATATGTAGAAGCCAGATGACCCCCCCCCCCATCCCCGTCCTGTAGAGTTTTTACCAACTAGAAGGATTCTAACTTCCAGCGTTACCCTATGGGCTAAGTACTTGACATGCACATCTAGGGTTGCCTCGTGTAGCTGCCGTGGTCCCATTGACATTTGCTCCTGTGACCTTCTGCCACAGAGAAGACATAGTGGAACATAGCATGGATCTGACTGAAGCGGATCTAACCTGGTCCCTAAAACACGTCCTTGCAGAAAGATTAGCAAAACTTGGGGCGAGAGCATTCTGCTACCAGGACGGATTCTATTGCTCCTTCATTAGATCTGTGGATCGCCGTGCATGTCACTGCAGATACTGAAACATGGGCTTTGGTAGACCACTGTGGAGCTCTGACTTGATCACTGTGCTATAATTGTTCTGACTATTCTTTTATCATCGTTTGCTTTGATATTCCTTATGTTAAAAGCTATTTGAGACGAGATATTCACCTCCCTATTCTCCATCAGATTGCGACATGCCAACAGTGCCTAACCTTTAACAAAAGGTTACATCTCCCATCCCTTGATGAAAATTAGACAGTTTTGTGATATTTGAAAATATATGTACATTGCGTTGCATGAATTCTCACACAATCCCTGATGTGGCTGGAGAACAAAAGATCTTGCTATCACTACTGCTTCCTCACCATTAAGATCCCGGCATAAAAGGATAAAATCATGGCTTCTCTCTCAGTTCGGCTGGGATAGATGTATCTGCTGTGAAGCGGCAAATTCCTATCCAGAATAATGGGAGGGAATATAAGTAAATAGGGTTAGCCTGAAAGATATCGGACCTGATTCATGCCTGAGTTACTCCCGATTTACACTGGAGTAAGTCCATTGCAGGACTGGGGCCTCCGTCTGTTCATACTTACCTTTTCCCTTTTGCCAGAGGACTTTGGGCTCCTGAAGCATTCAGCCACTGTAAAGCAACACTGATGGCCAAGTCGTAATGAGCCTGTAAACAGAACCGAAAGGAAGGATGGTGTAGGAGTTCGGGCACTAGCCTCAGACGTGAGTTCAATTTCCCACTCTGCTACAGACTTCCTATGTGACCATGAGCAACTCACTTAGGGCCAAATTGTTAACAGTATTTAGGAACCTAGTGGGCTTTTCAAAATCACCCTTCGGTTCTTTACTTCAGGAATCAAGAATGCAAGATTAGAATAAGAAGTCGTCTGATTACCATATCATCGAGAAAGGTGGGCTGTTGTCTTCCTTTCGGGTCGAATTCATTTTCCTGAAGTCTGATGCCGACATAATCTCCCCTAAAAGCAAGAGAGCAGCTTTGAGTTCCAGTCTGTGCTAGGCAAGCCCCAGTGCCTTAGAAGATGGAGTAAGGCAACTCTCAAAAGCCAGCATACAATCAGGGCTGTGTTTTCTGCAGTTCACAAGCTTCACAATCTGCTGCAAGGTTCAGCAGGTATCCCAGCTACCCATGGCAGCCTCCTTCTGACTTGGAAAACCTTTTATTTTTGCAATCTCAGCTTCCATCTCTATACTCTGAGCTATGGACCTGGCTGGCTGCATCCCCCAAGAGCTTGGGAGAAAGCAACGGTAAGAAAAGTTTTCAGACTGAAGTCCTGCTTGGGACAGGCTCCCCTGGCTCTTTGCTGGATGTCACGGCACAATCGCCAGGCTGAAAGGGCTCCTTCATTGGTGTTTGGGTTTCTGAAGCTGCAACCTGGATGCAGACTGGGGCGTACTCACTCAAGCAAGGAGCCTCAGCGAAGTCAGGTGTGGGCCTCCTATTGTATATATTGGAAGCTGAATTATTTCCCTGGAGAAGCTGAATTTGGAGAGGAACTCAGACTCTCTGGATCTGAGTGTGACCTTCTACCACGTGAAGTAAAGGATATAGCCTGTTAGCTTAAAGACAGTAGCTCTAGTGCCCAGACCCTACCTCTTTGTAGGGTGACCAGATGTCCCGATTTTATAGGGACAGTCCCGGTTTTGGGGTCTTTTTCTTAGGCTCCTATAACCCCTCACTCCCATCCCAATTTTTCTCATTTGCTGTCTGGTCACCCTCCCTAAAGGTACGTCAGAACCTTTAGAACAGTCATCACTAGCTATAGTGCAGTGTGGGAACTACCTGGCAGTCAGTACTTACAAGAGTTTTTCAATCTCTTTTTTCAGGCGTTTCCTTTCCATGGATGGGGGGTGTTTTCTAGTTGGAGGGGAGGCTGCCACAACTCAGACTGTGTACTAAGATCCAGCCTGAAGAGTGAAAGGAACAGAAAGACAGATCACTACGTGTCAGTATCGCAAGGACTGAACCAAAGCCACCGATGAATTAGCACAAACTATTTCAATACCCCCGCAAACCCATGGGTGCTACGGAAGTGGCAGAGGGGTGGTACGCCTGTGAGGTGTAACAGGAAAGGAAAGCAGACAAGACGCTCTGGTAATACAGATCAACAACACGGGTAACAGTTCGGGGTATCATCGTGCCTTGTACGTGAGGGTGAAGAGTTTGACAGTGATGTGAAATGTGGCAGGAAGCCAGGGCAGGGATTCGAGTAGGGTGGGGTGACATCTCTTTTAGGTAGGACACGTAGAAGCTTACATGTTTCTAGAATACCCATCGCAGCAGTATCTACATGGTTAAGTAATTTAGACGAGTCTTGTATTGTCCATACAGGGCATCGGAACAGGTCCTGCTCACCAAATCTCTCAGCTCTTAAAATTTTCCCTATTTTTCCATCCACCTAATGTGGAAGTATTAGCAGTCCCTGAGTGACAGGACTGAGAAGGGGGACAAAGGAGATGATTTTGGTTGAATGGCTTGGAAAGAGGACAGGCTAGACAAGAGACGGCTACAGCAGGCCAGGGTGGAGATAACAAGGGTATGGGTCAAAGTTATGGCAATATTTTGTACACTGTTCACAGATCAAATTACATGCATTACTTCGCCTCGACCAGGGGTTTACGGAGTTCATGAAACCACAAACATTTAGGTTCAATCAGGCAGTGAAAATGCTGTTTATGTGTGTCTAATGTGCTTGTCACCATTGTACTTAGGTGCCCTCTTTAATAGGCATAAAAAATGACAGCACTTATGTATGGCCTTAGCGTGCCCAACTGCCAGCACAATTGTTTGCCATGAACCTATTAAAAGTAGCACAACGATGCCTGTAAATATTCCAGGCCAGATCCTCAACGGCTGTAAATTAGGGTCATTTCACTTACTTCAATGAAGCCAAGAGGACGGAGATAATTTTTCCCCACTGATGCGTGGCCCCAGTGTTTATTAATGCAGCATTTAAGAATGTTGTGGCTTGACCAGATTGCACACACCAAATAAATAAATGCACCATTTTATTAAGGAGAGGGTTTCAAAACAGTTTGGAGCATGTCCGATTAAGGAATCCAAGGCCTCCCCATAATCTTATTTTGAAAGCTGCTCAAAAATCACACCCATTTCTGCCATATGAGAGTCTCTCAGGAAAAGGGAATCCACTGATAACTGTAAACATGCTAAGAAAAATAATTATCTAGTCAATAATTCCACCGCTAGGACTGTATTCAGTCTTTTTGCGCATGGGCGCACAAACACAAACACACACACACTCTCTCTCTCTCTCCGAAATAGGCCATTACCTGTGTCAGACTCTGTCTTGTACAAGGCTTATTAAAAGGATCGGAGCGTTGGATTCTCTCTATCTCTCTCTTGGTAGCTTTAGGATGGAATTCACTCTTGATGCTGTTGTTCCTCCTTTGCCTCTGTGGCAGCTGAAGGAAATTAGGCTACTGCTTCGCACAAGGCTGAAGCTTTCTTCTGTTGCTTAGAAACAAGGCTCTGAATGGGGAGAAATAAAATAAGTGGGGGCCCTAAGGTGGGGTTCCTGGCCTGGAGTCTAAGAAGTGATCCATTTACATGCCTAGGCATTGAGTTTCGCAGGGGAATGGCTGGCCTGAAACACTGACTGAAACACTCTAAGCTGTGATGAATCTAATTGTTGGTAAAAGTAGCTACCTGTGCTAAGCAGATGTGGGGGATGGGGAGTGATAACTAACAGGGGAAATCTTAATTAAATTCCAGTTACCGCCCTAATGCAAGTTGACACAGATCATGAGCCAAAATTTAATTATCTAGTAAATAAGCAATATATCATTCACCATTTTCTAACATACTAAAATTGTACCATTAATAAGGATCTAAAACTATTAAGCTTCACAACTGTATAAATGAACATTTATAACTATTGTGTACCCTTCTAGGCAGCAGAAAGATGCACCAAACCTACTGCAAAGGCTTTATTAGTTGTAAATCAACATTTTTAATGGTTATACAAACCATTGAGAATGTACCTTTCTTTAGAAAATAACTGAGATACAAATGGGAAAGCTGATTAAAATCAGTGATTTAAATCGCAGCTTTTCACTTGGTGACTTAAATCATGATTTAATTTGTCTTGATTTAAATCAATCCACCCTGACCTCAAGTATTCAGAAATCCTGAACGAGGCCCTGAAAATCATGACACTTTTAGAATGATATAAATTTTGGGTATATCGTCTGGTGTTTTAACCTTCAGATTTATATTTTGTAGCTTTTCTCCACACCCATGAGGACTAGAAACCTACTTAAAAATAAACAACTAAAGCTGAGATTCTCATGTGATCAAATGACTCCAGGAGCTGGAGCTTTAAGAAAAACCAACAAATACCATGAGGCAGTAGAGAAAAATCTCATGAATTGACAACACTGGTTCTGACTCCTCCTGACACAGTTGTCCTCATTACCAGATACAAGCCCCAATTCTTCAACGGGGTCTATGCAGGTAGAACGCCCCACATGTGGGCGAGACGATTTTGGTTTTAAATTCTCATCTGACGTTGATGATTTGGGTCCCTTTTTCCCCTTTGAAAGAACACGGCTACACGTGCACCGTTGGGGTCCAGAACACGACCCGAATGAAGGGAAACGGCTCTTTTGAACCCCAACCACCCGCCTGTCATTTGTGCAAGGGAAACAGCCCAAGTCTGTCCTCCTGCCTGAGAGCAAAAGGGATCAGAGCCCGAGGGGGCGGCTGTCAGGCCTAGGACAGGAGAAACCCAGCCGGGACGCTGCGGGTGCCAGGGTGAGACAGGAAGGATGCTGGTGACTGTCTGTGTCTAGGGTCTCAGTCTGTTCCCAGCAGTGAGTGGCCGGGTTGAAATCCAGGGACTGATCCCAGGGGGGGGCTGAACCCAGGCCCCAGGCTCCGTCCCGTCGGGTGTCACTGATTGGCCGCTCTCCAGGGCGGTTGGTTGTCTCTGGCGGGAGCTGCCGCCGGGGGAGCCCGCGAGCTCGGGACGCGCCGCCTCGGCCGCGAGGGATCGAAGGGGGCCGGGCCCGGGCTTCGGCGGCGCGGTCACGTGATTCGGTTCAAATCGCAACGCGCGCCTGGGCCCGCCGGCGGCCGAGCGGGGACGGGGTGAGAGGCGAGCTCGGGGCAGGGCGGCCCGATCCCCCCCGCGTCTCCTCGGGGGGCGGGTGGAAGATGTAGGCGCAGGCGAGGCGGGTAAGCGGAGCCTTTCCCCGGGGGGGGTGTTCAGCCGCGAGCCGCTTCCCGGCCGCGGGGAGTCCCCCCCCCCCCCAGTGCCCGGCCGCGGGGAGTCTTCCCCTCCCCCCCCCCAGTGCCCGGCCGCGGGGAGTCTTTCCCCCCCCCCCCCAGTGCCCGGCCGCGGGGAGTCCCCCCCCCCCGCGTCCTCTGCTCCCTCGGGCCCGGAGAGCCCCCGAAAAACCCTTCAAAGCGCCCCCCGCTTGGGCTAACCCCCCCCGGACTGTGGAAACGCCGCAAAGGCAGCAGCGCCTGCTGGGCCCGATCGCCCCCCCGGGGGCGGGGGAGAGAAAACTGGTGTCCGTCCCCCTCCCCCATGCCCAGAACAGAGCCCCACTGTCCTTCCAGAGACTGTAAAGGGATGGAGGGAAACCTAGACCTGTTCGAAGCGGGAGACAGTGATTTGCAAGGCTGGGTTCATGGAGCCAGACTGCATGTTGAAGGCTCTCTGCAATTGACTCCCCTGGAAACGGGTCTTTATGGGACAGGGAAGCGCCATCAAGATCCACCCATGAAGACTGGATTTTGTATCACAGCAATGTTGGCATCCAACCTCACTGTCTGGGAAAAACAATGTGAATTCTAGGACGTGGGGATGTGTAGGCTGCTGGGGAAAAGAGCTGATCTGGTGTTTTTGGCTCAGAAGCGTTTGTGGGGGATGGATAAAGATGGAGAATCATTTCCCCTTCAGAGAGTTTCCCTACAACTGCAGACTTTATTTTCTGAAAATATACAAGCACTAACTCACTTCTCCCTTTCCCTCCCTCTCTCTCTCTCTCTCAGGGCTCTTCAGCCATGGCGTCTCAGGAGGCTGTGGAGGCATCTTTTTTCTCCCTAAGTGGTGTTAGAGAACGGATGAGGGAGAGGAAAAATGGTCCTTTAAAAGCTGCAAAGCTGAATGCTTCCCTTGTATCAAAAATCAAAACAAAAATAATAAGTGAGTGTTTTTGGTTTTGTATTATGAAAGCACTTTGGGGCTTATATCAAGATCAGGGGCCCACTGTGCTAGGTGCTGTACATGCATGTAGTAAGAAAGAGTCCTTGCCCCAAGAACTTAACAGTCTAACTTTGAAAGAAAGAATTACCCCCATTTTATAGTTGGGGAAACTGAGGAACATAAAGACTAAGTGATTTGCTCAAGATCACTGAAGGAGTCTGTGGCAGAGCTGGGAATTCAACTCAGATGCCCCAGCTCCTAGTGTAGTGGCTTAACCACAAGGCCACAGTTGAAGAACCTTAGGCTGGCTTAAAAAAATGCACAACTGCCAGGTTTAGAGAGAGTAAAGGCAGCTGTAAAATCAAAAAAGTGGAATGAAGGGGAAGCTGATAGTAGTGAGTATAAATCAGAAGTTAGGAATTGTAGAAAAATGATAAGGACACACCGAGAATGTGATAGCCCTCAGAGTTAAAGATAAGAAGGAGGTTTTTTCAATATATGAGGAACAACAAGAATCCTAACAATGGTATTGGTCCATTACTAGATGGAAATGGTAGAATTACCAGTAATAATGCAGACCCATGCTGTGATGCAGGCAGGCAGCGGGGCCTTAACTGGTGTAGATTTATTCTGGTAGCAGGAATAGGAGAGATGTAATGTAATGTCTGTCTTTTATTTTGCATGTAGACAACTCTTCTATAGTTAAGGTCTCCTTAAAACGCAATAATAAAGCTCTGGCCCTGGCCCTCAGTGCTGAGAAGGCGAATAGCCAGCGGCTCATCATCGAGAAGATGTTGCTGCAGAAAGAAGTGGATCAGTGTCACTTCCAGAATGCGGCGCTTCGGCAAAGACTCTATTTTCTGGTACTGTGCTGATGCGTGAACTTTGTTGTTGTAGGGCAGTCGCAATCAGAGGCCACCACCTCTGTAGAGCCCAGCAAGGTCTTAAGAAAGAGGATGTAACTTAATTTTTGCCATCAAAACATTTCAGAATTTACTAACCTCTTTTTTTTTAAAAAAAAATTACTTTTTAGTTTTTTAAACCCCCCAATCCACACGTAGTACTGAACCTGAGTCCCATTCTCCCTAGCAGCTGTGGAGGGAGATGATGGCAACGCCGTCCTCTCATGATGTAGTCTAACCCTACCGGTGTGTCTAAACTGAGATACACCCCTGAACAGAGCGGAGTGATGACCCAGTACAGGCACAGTAAGGTGGGGTTAGGTCATGTCTATATTGCAAGTGCAAACTGTGTGTTGATAGTGTTGTAACCTGGGCCTGGATATAGTGGTTTAAGAGTCTAGCTGGGCCCTTTGTTGCCTTCAGTTATCCCCAGTTGAGATACTATCTCAAGGGAAGATACTAGCTTCCTGAGGGCTTGTCTGTACAGGAAAATTGCCAGCATAGCTGTAGTGGGATAATAATTCTGGTATAGCTGCGCTGTGCTGGTCAATTTCCCCATGTAGTAATGACGAAGGGCTTGTCTATCAGACAAGACATCCAAACTGTCCAGGCTTTCCAGGAGGCGAAGCTCTACTCAGGTGTTTGCACCTTGTCATCACCTTGGTATCCAAGCCCCTTCCAGCAGTGCAGCGTTTTCCAAATCTCCAGGGCAACCAAATCTTCCCTCCCCCACCTCTTCCATCCCATCATATATTGTCAAAGGCCTATCCCTAATATGAGCATTTTAATTAAGTGGTGATACTCCTCCCTCTCTTTTTCTCCTTTGCTTTGAGCAGTGAAATAGGGAAGTGTTGCTATTTAGCACTCTTTGACATTAATGGGGCTGCTCACCCCTCTCAGAGCTGTTGTTCCAGGCTCCCTGCAAACTTGGGCATGCTTTGCTGCATTGGTTTGCAATTGGCTCGCATGTGATAGCTTTTCATTGGAACCAAAGTAACCTGAGACTTCTTACTGGTGTGTAATTGCTGAGAGCTTTAGTGTCTCCTAGCATGCCCTTGTTCCCCCGTCGGGCTGAGCGGCGTTGCTCCCTGTCCCGATATTAGCCTCTCTTCAGCCGTGTCTAGAGAGTTTTAATTCCAGTCTTGTAAAACACGACTTTTCTGATACAGAATAAAACCCTCAAGCAACTGGAATCATTTCTGAATGGCAACCTGCTGACGGCCATTAAGATGAGCAGACCTTCTGAGGTAGGTGGTGGGGCTCCAAGTGTGTGTGTGTGTGTGTGAAGGAGTGAAATATCTGTGGCTCCTGTCCACGGACTGCTGCTTGCGTCGTCATTTGGAAATGTTCCCTGCTTACTCCACACTGTACCTTGATTTCAGCTGTGTTAATTTGGTCACTGATATTAAAGTGCCAGATTGCAGCCGGTAGCTCCCATTGGCTTTGAGGTAGGCTTTCCCCCCCCTGCAACTGAGTTAGCTCAGCTGAACTCATTTAACTCTATTTGAAATTGCCAATTAATGCCAATGTGGGCACAGTCCAATACCTCTAGTTCAATTTTGGCAGGATGAGTTACAGCCCTAAGGTCTCTGAGGCCTGGTCTACACCTAAAAATTAGATTGACTTAGCTACATCACTTGGGGCTGTGAAACATGTCCTGCCCTGTGTGATGTAGTTAGTTCAACCTAACCCCCCATTGTAGACTCAGCTGGGTTTATGGATTAACTCCTGCTGACACAGGAGGCATCTAGGCTACAACTGCAGCACCATAATTATGCTGCTGTCATGTAGATGTTCCCTGAGTTAAGACTTTGTCTCAGTGTACAAATTGGATCTCTACCAGCCTAGTTAAAGTGGTCTAAGGTCACCTAGCATGGATGCAGTTTTACCTGTATAGCCTATTCCCACACAGAAAGGGGAGTAAGCTCTACTAGTATGAGGAGCCTTTATATTGGTATGATGGTGTACTATTTAAAGTGTTAGGGCATAATTTCCCATGGGTTGGCATCCAAAAAAATCCCTCCTGGCCTTCCATAAAACCAAGATCAGAACTTGTGTTGCTCCTACACAGCACAGTGTGTTTGTTTATTACAGGAACCTTAACAGACTGTGCCATTTTTCCATACTCTAGTACCGTTCAGGGTCTCTGCTGTTATCTGAGGGACAGAACAATAGCATCGTTGAGGGCAGCTGGACTGATGATCTCACAGATGCACAACATGGGGTCTCTCCACTTGCTCGGTAAGCCTGAAAATGTTCAAGTGAAGCTAAAATCATGTGTGTAACTTTAAACATGTCAATTCAGTATGGCTGTCCATGTGCTTCACGTTCTATTGTAGCTGGATTGGGGCCTAGGTTTGCAAAGCACCATGTATCTTTGCAGTGCTATATTAATAATAATAATGCCTAGCTCTTGTATGGTGCTTTTCATCAGTAGGGCTCAAAGCACTTTTACAAAGGTCAGTATCATTATCCCCATTTTAGAGATGGGGAAACCGAGGCCAGAGTGGGTAAGTGACTTGCCCACGGTCACCCTCCAGGCCTGTGGCAGAGCTGGGAATAGAATCCAGGTCTCCTGAGTCCCAGTTTAGTGCAGTCTCCACTAACCCCCCCAGTTCCATATGCTTAAAAGAGTAACCCACATGTGACTACAATTTAGGTGCGTGTTTTGGGAAATGCCATTGCAAATGTGATCTGTTCTTAAAACAGCAGATCTGAAAATCTGTTTCCTCCTTGTCGTGTCCCAAGTTCAGGGCCTGGTATAACCCCCCAGCATGTATCGTTCCAACCTGGATGGCCCTGTTTCCATCTCCTTTCGGATTTTGTTTCCTCCCACAGAGTCTGTGCCCCCAAAAGACACATGCTTTCCCACTTTTGTGAAGTGACCGCTCTGCCGGGATCAAATTCGGCCTCTCTGGCACCCATTCCTCTTTGCTTTGGCATTGTAACCTTTCGGGAAAGCCCTTCGGCACATCCTTCACGTGAAGGACCCACTGAAGCGCTGTCCCAGGTCGGGTGGATTTTGGTGCTGTCCTGAAGTGAGTGATTTGCTCTGTTGTCACCTCTCTTTGCGCTGCAGAATGGCAGCAATGCCGATGAGGGTCCCGGTGTGCGAAGTAGATGATGGGGAGAGGCACCAAGGCAGTAGCTCTGCGGGCGTGCAGAGATTCCCACTAGGGCTCCACACATCCGTTCCAGAGCAGCCGGATAAAACCACAACTGCCACCTCGTCCCGGCTTGTCGAGGAGCCGTTAGCAAGCCAGGAGAAAAACGGGCGGAGGTCGAGCGAAGGAGGTCAACCAGAACCTGCCTTTCTTGACTCTCGTCTGATTTTTGGAGGTAAATTCTGTCCTCGTTCTCCTAGCACTGTTGGTGTACAGACTGAACATATGTGGATTTAACTCCTCGGCTTGGATGCTGGGGCGGTATTGGTGTCGTGGGAATACTAGTGATAGTATTGGAACAAATCAGGGGCTGCCTAGGACACTGTGGTTGTTGCTGTACTACAAACCAGGAACACCCCTGAACATCATGGTTACAGTAGAGACTGAGCTCTCCTAGGGCTTTCTGTAGCAATTGCTACAGAGTCCAAGTGCTTAGAGAGAGAAGTACGGGCCACACCTTGGGATCCGACCATTTTGTGCCAAAGATGCCCACAACACGCAGATAAGCAGTTCTGATTCTGGTTCACGTGTATTCCAGCCATTTTATGATCATACAAACCATGAGAACTTTGCCTGATGCAGAAGAGTGGAATCTCTCTTGTCAACGTTGTCATGGTTTTGTCTTACTGATCTGTTACTTTTAAATGCTTCTGCTGGGTGATATGTTCTTTGTTACCGTTCAAGGGTCTTGTTCCACCAGAGGCTGGTGGAGACCAACTTTGCTCTGCGGTGACACACAAAGGGGTGCTGCTGCCCTGCAACTGAGAGGCACAGCTGCGCCGTGTGAGACAGACACAGGCGGTAGCTTTGCTCGAACTAACATGTTAAAAAGAGCAGCGTTGCCGCAGTGGTGTGGATAGCGGGTGTGGCTAGTTCCCTGAGTACGTACCCGGAGCCGTGGGTGGGATTGTACGTGGGTGGGTAGCATGTCAGGTCTGCCTACATGAGCTGCAGTTGCGTTCTGAGTGCAGTGTAGATGTAGCCTTAGTTAATATTTTTCCAGCAACTGACCTTCGCCTGGTGGCTGAATTGCCTTGGATAATGAATCCTGGTCCCCCTGTATGCGTGTACAGTGC
This sequence comes from Sternotherus odoratus, assembly GCA_032164245.1. Lineage (NCBI taxonomy): Eukaryota > Metazoa > Chordata > Testudines > Kinosternidae > Sternotherus > Sternotherus odoratus. The sequence goes on along the minus strand of JAVMKO010000011.1, from coordinate 12,283,487 downwards.
CTAGCACAGGGGTGGGGAACCTCTGGCCCGCGGGCCTTATACGGCCCGTCAAATCATTCTGGCCGGCCCGCGCGCGTCCCTGGCCAGCGGCTCCCCCAGGCGCTTCTCAGCCCCTTCGCTGAGCGCGGAGCCGCCCCCGCCTGGCGGGACGCGCGCGGCTCGGCGAAGGGGCCGGGAAGCACCTGGGGGAGCCGGGCGGCGAAAGGGGGAGCCGGGGGGAGCCGACGGTCAAGGGGGTGTGGGGGGGAGGCTGGGCTGGGGGGCAGGCAAGGGGGCGGTGGGGGGGAGGCCAGGCTGGGCGGGCGGGGAGGGGAGCAGGAGACTAGGCTGGATGGGGTGGGTGTGGCGTGGGTGCGGGAGGGAAGGAGGTTTGGTGGGGGGAGGCTGGGCTGGGCGGGTCAGGCACGGGGGGCAGGAGGCTGGGTTGGGAGTGGGAGGGGGGAGGAGGTTCGGTTCGGTGGGATGGGCCAGGCCAGGCACGGGTGGGGGAGGGAAGGTGGTTAGATGGAGGGAGGCTGGGCGGGGGTAAAGGAAAATCACCCCCTACACCCAGGCTTATAGCGGGAGCTGACATGGGCAGGCGGCAGGACCCCGGCTGGCAAGGGGCCAGCTGGGGAAACCCCAAAGCAGTGCAGGGCTAAGCACTCCACCTGCCACTGCTTTGGGGTTTCCCCCGATGGCCCCTTGCCAGCTGGGTTCTCAGCTCCTGTTGCCGGCCTGGGCTTCCTCGGGGGGGGGGAGGGGGAGGAGGGCAGCCCGTTAATGACATTATAAATGTCCAAATGGCCCTTGGCAGAAAAAAGGTTCCCCACCCCCGGCCTAGCACAATAGGATCCTGGTCCATGTGCTACTTTCGGATCTGGATTGTGAACATTCCCAAATACCCGCGTGTTGAGGACTGGGGTTGTGCTTTGGTCCAGTCTCCTGTTCTGAGGAGAGCTAAATAAGCATCTCTGCAGCACAGACAATTTGTTGATTCTCCACTAGAAAAGCACAACCTTGTCCCATGAAAGAGATGCCACTTTCTGTCCTGGGAGGGTCCATCGTAGTGTGAGAGTCACAAATATGAGTTGATGGGCTTTTTGGGTGCTGCAGAAGGTGATTTGCTGTCTGCCCCGGTGATTTTAGGGTGATATATTTTTTTTTTCATTGTAGAATCCTCGTCATGCACCCCCCAAAGTTCGGAAAGTTTCCCAGTATCTGCTCTGGCTAATAATCTTTCTCTGCCTCAATGCGAGAAGATTACAAGACCATGTAGTGATAGTCTGGTAAACCTGCATGGACACATCACCGAAAGGAAGAAACGTGTCACTGTCTTTATGACGAGTACTCCATCCTCTGCAGTGGACTTTCACCTAGATATCCGCTCAAATCGGGCCTCCAACTGGAGCATTGGTGGGGACAGCTGTGCCAGTAAAACAAGCATGCCAGTCAAATCGAACGCTCCCCATCTCTTGGATTTGCCTTCGGAGCCTGATAGCGATCGTAAGACAGAATCCCTAGATAAAGGGCTTCCCCCTGACCTGCTGCAGCCTGAGGAGACTCTGTGCGATGGTGAAGTGGATCATAACTTCAGCCGAATTGCTGAGTTTATTACATTAGAAGCCAAAAGTCAAAGCGAGGGCCAAGCCAAAGCTGCTGAAACTACAGCTGTCAAAAAGGTCAGCAAAGGTAAAAAGAAAAGAGATGCACTTAAAATCCATCCTAAAAGTAGTTCAGATGCACTTCAGGAAGAAGAGAGCCCTCCAAGTTCTGAAAAGGTATCCAATGCTAAAGGCCTGAGTGGGAGCAAATCGGAAGCCCCCAAGCTCCCGTGGAAGGCTCTCGGGGATGCTTTGGAAGAGGTGGTGTTAGAGAAGAGCAGCGGCTGTGCTGTGGGACAGAGCGATAAAGCCAAAGATGGGAGAAGAATGCATGTGTTGAATGTCGAGCAGCCAAAGAAGGGGGAAAAAAGGGTCTTGGTACCCCACGAAATAAATAGAGAGTCTTTCGCCGAGAGACTGAGTAGTATGGCGAGCCAGTTCCTTAGTCCACGCTCTGCCTCGTTAAGTCATAAAGCTCCACTCAATGGTGGTACTCTGCAAAGCTCACCACCCTTGGAAAAACGAAGCTCCAGCATACCAACTTTGCAGAGGAATTTGCTGGGTGTGAATGTGAAATGTACAAAACCAAAAGCAACCAAGAAGACCGTTCGAATTGGCAAAGCAGATGACTGTAGTGAGGAAAATGTGCAAAGCAGTACCAAGATCCCAGAGGGCAAAGCAGGCAAAGCAGAATGCCAGACTAAAAAAGGGCAGAAGAGCAAGAGAAAAACGAGCAAAGAGAGCAACTTTAACCCTCAGAGAAGTGAAGCAGAGACTTCTGGTCCGTGTGTAGATGTGCAAAGTGTAGATAAAAGCAACCATAAGGATTCATCAAGCAATACTAAATGTAGCAGGAAAACGTACACTGTGTGTCGGTCAGATCTTACAGGGAGCTCAGTTCCTGTCCTGCCAGGTTTAAAGGAGGATGAAATCACCCGCTCGGAGAGTCTTCCTGAGAGCAAAACTAACCAGATCCAAAAGGCTCACAGAACCTCAGCTATTCAGAGCAATAAAAAACGGAGTAGCAGCCCCATTGAAAAGGTGCTGGACAGAGTCCCCGGCAATACAAACACCATAAAGGAAGAGGCTGATTTCAGATCTAAGACTAAGAGAAAAACCTATGTTGTTGACCCTCCAGGCGCTCACCCTGAGGGCAGAGAGAGTTTTGCTTCTGAAACTGGAGGCGTAGCACATTCTGGATTCAATCCGACTGATCCAGTGGAACAGAATTTTCTGCCTGTTACCGTTTTCAAAAGGGAGCCAGATTTCTACCTGGAGGCACTGATCAGTGAGCCCGGCGGGACGAATTCCATGGTGGGAAATCCAAGCCTTATCGATCTCCCCCCTGCAACCCGTTCTGAAGCTTTGGCCTGCAGCCCCTGCAGCGCAAGTCTCCCACGCTTGGAGCCCCTGGCTGCTGCAGACCACAGAATGGCAGAAAAATCCTCTGCTCTGCCAAAGAGTGCCGCGATCGTTAAAGAAAACGAGCAAACGGCGGGAGGCAGTTGTGGGAGGAAGAAAGCAACGGCCAGTTCAAAAGATCCTTGCCAAAGCGCAGCCTCGCCAGGAAGTGGTAAGTGGAAGGGTAGCGGTAGAAGAAAGGGATTATGGCGGGAGATGAGCATATTGACTGTAGACGGGAAAGGTGGAAGTGATTATATAGTAGAACAATCAGTGCTCAGATATTACTAGTTAAAACACAGGTTATGTATGAATCTTGGGTATTTTTGTTGCACTCCACCCTCTGAATGCTAACTGCAGAAAAATAGAAGTTCGAAGTTGGGGCCTGCTTCAAAGCCTGTTGAATTCCTTGTGAGGCTTTGCATTCAGTGGGTTTAGAATCAGTCCACTAGCCCCTAGAAGACCTCACCACTCCTCGATTTGGCTTCAGTGACTTGGGCTTTTATTGATCATTTTTGCAAGAATCTCTGGATGCAGGGAAAGGCTGAGGACCTCTGCTGCGGGGATCTGGTCCCTTTGCCTCTGATGTTGGGCCTCTTCATCTAGACTGTCTTGCAGGATGTTGTTCACTCAACCAGCTTTTAGTAGGTGGAGAACAATAAGAACCTGATCTAGCGCGCTCATTGCAAAGCACTGAACTGGATGGGAGATGTGCTCTTGCGTGTTTTAAGGCTGACTGGGAGGGTTCAGATCCCTGTTGTTGCTGTTGCCTAAAGATGTTTTCACTGCAGGGTTAACAGGAGTTTCTCCTCTCAAGTTGGCCTGGTTTGAGTGAGAGCACCCGCACTGTCCAATAACATCTGAGCCCACCCCTGCCCTGTGCTCGTTCCTGTGTGGCACTGACATATAGGGACACGTTCCGTGGTTTGCAGACGGCAGTAAACTGAGCCGCCCAGGGAATTGGTTCCCATTGAATTGTTGGAAAACGGGTCTGCTTTCTGGGCGCAGGCGGGAGGAATGTGGGATGGCAGCCGAGAACCAGCAGCTTTTGAGTCATGCTGGCCTGTGTCCACACTTCAGAAGTTGTGCTAGCAGGTGACGAGTTGCACTCACTGAAGCTTTGGCCTGTGCCCCCTCTTGGGCCGGCCCACTCGAGTTAAAAGCAGCGGCGCCCTTGAGTTCAGGGTTTGTGTGTGTGGAGGAGACTCAAGTTAGGGGCATCGTTTGAGTTGGTTTTGCAGTGAAGACAAGCCCTGAGAGAGAGAGGAGAGATGGGATGTTTCAGGAGAACTCAGCATTGGTCCAACTCCCTCCTGTTGAAATCAATCACAGTGGAGCTAGACTGGGTCTGAGCACTTGTGAAACTCACCCTCAGTTTGCTAAGATGGGCTGAGTCGTGAGCCTCTTCCACCTAATGGACCCTCTGATGATTCTACTAATAACCACATTTTATCCAGACCTCAGCTTCATCCTTAGTGCTGGCTCTTTGCAGAGCAATCTGTGCTCGTGGGAATGCCACGCGTTCTCCTTGCCTTGGTTGGAAAGTGGCAGAATGCCAGCTTTGCTAGAGAGACGTTTAAACGTTTCTCCAACCAGAGGGAAAATGCTCCAACAACTTACTTCACTCCCTTCCTGTTCTGCCCCTAGTAGGGTTCTGCATGCTCTGGGTCGGTGGAACTATCAGGAGTTAATGGACGCAAAGAAGAAAGTTGTAGTAATGTGGGATCTTGGTAGATTCTTCCAGAGTTAACCTCAAGAGTTTAGCATTTCTGTGCCTCTTAGACATCTGATAGCTCATATCCCCCTGTGAACACACCCAGGTTGGATCCAGCTGCTTAGACTCACGGGTACGCTCTGAGGCCTTGACGGCAAACCCTGCACCCAGAGTGATTAAACGTTGCTACCGAGTTTTCATGACCACGTCTCCTGTATTAAAATAAGAAAGGCATAATGGGGTTGTAAATACACACAAGCTCAGAGCCAGAGGCTGCAGACACGTGGACTTGATGAGGGATCCTGCATCTCCAGTCATTTGTTTTGTTCTGAAATGCTCACAGTCCCTTCATCTGAACTCCACGTGGGTAGATGAGCTCTAGGGTTCAGTTTTAGCTCCCCATCAGCTGTCTCCCAGTCTCCTGTCTTAGAGGACATAAGGCAGCTGAAGAAAGGCCAAGTTTAATAGGCCCAGTAGCTTAATTATGGCTAATGTGGGCCACGTGCAAACCTTGTTCCACTTGTATAAGCTCCCCCTGATGACCTGCGGGGAGCGGGGCGGGGCAAGATGTGCACATGGATAGGAGTCAGTTATGTGAGAGGTTCTGTTACTACTGGTTACCCTGCAAAAAAGCTGTGGGTTGGGGGGTTTTCTGCAGCGTTTCGAAATCAGGCTGGTTTCAAAGTAGAGTGACTTTGCAAGGGCACATACCTGTAACTGGAGGTCTGGAAATACTAGTATGCTGATTTCCCCCTCCCATCCCCCAGACTTGCTAATGTCACTTGGAAAGGTTTTTAGTGGATGCTGCAGTTACATCCGGGTTCCATAGTTAGCTCTGGAGTTCTCCCAGCTAGCTCAGATACCATAGGCACCCTTGATCCCACTTCCTCAGCTCGTACCCACCCGCTATGTCTTTTAGAGAGTAAGTTCTTTGGGGCAGGGACTGTCAATACCTTTTTGTATGTATAATACAGTCCTGCTCTTGACTGGGGGTTATTGGCCCTACCACAGTGAAAAATGACAATAATACTCAATATAAACACCAGCTTTTGAACAATAATTCTGGTTTTGGAGAAAAGGGGGCGGAGAGACATTCCCACCTCCCAAACAGTCTCCTGTGTTTGGAGGCAAGGAGGAAGGTGCCAGATGCAACGTTCCGAGAATTCTGTCCGTCCATTACTCATTCTCACTCGCGGGTGATGTCTCGGGGGATTTAAATGGGCTTTGTCAGTGAATCAGCAATATTTTGAATAAATACTTTCAAATGTCACTGACTTTACAGAGAACAAAGCCCTGCAAGATCTGACCAATGCCAGCTTTCGGCCATCCATCGGTTCAGAAGAGTCTTCGGCACGTCCGACCAGACAGAGACGGGACCCGGCTTGCTATGCAGAGCCAAAACTCAATAGGTTGGTATTTCTAACCCCCCAGCACCTCCCCTGCACACTGTATTCTTGTTCAAATGGGCTTTTCCTGTATGCTGGTTGCCCCTCCTGCTTGCCCTGCCCTCCCCGATCAGGTGGCTAGACCAGTTCCCTTCCCTACCTTCATCCAAATGCTTCCTAAAACAGCCTTTTGACCTACAAGAAGTGACAGGGGAGCCAACAAAAACAAATGGCTCTAAAATATGTATGTGCCTTAGGCCCTGGTGTGTCTAGACAGACCTTACACCTGTGTGGAATCCCTCTGAAGTCGGTAGGAACTTGCTGAGTTGAGAGTCTGCCTGCGTGATTCCTTTCCTGGATCCTGAGCAACTGGATATCCTGTATCTGTTTGTGGCATCCACTTGTATCATGTTGTATTTAGGTCACAATCCTGTCTTGGGATCAATTAGCACAGATGCCTGCGTGGATTCCTGTAGACTTACTGTCCAAGAGTTACAAAGAGTCGTGTAGCACCTTATAGACTAACAGATATTCGGAGCATAAGATTTCATGGGCAAAGTGGGTCTTCACCCATGAAAGCTTATGCTCCAAAACATCTGTTAGTCTATAAGGTGCTACAAGACTCTTTGTCGCTTTTGCAGATCTAGACTAACACGGCTACCCCTCTGATACGCTCCAAGAGTTGATGTTTAGCACAACTCTTTGCTAGGTTCATTACTTTTATCACTCACTATTATTTTTTAATTGCTGAAATTTAAACCATAACCCTGTACAAACTGCAATATTAAGTAGGTGGAGGAATAGTAGAAAATAAAATTCAGTTTTCTAGCTATACAAGGAACAGGAACAGAAAGCAACATCTGTACTTCACTGTATTCTGAGACATCCAAAGCATTTTTGTATGTGTATATTAAAGATATTACGAGTACCATTGATTCAGTCAAGTTCTCATGATGGATGGATTGTTTTTTCAGTAAGAAGAATATCTGAGTAGTTGCAAAAGTAGGTGATTTCTCTAAAGATGCTCTAAAAATTCAGTGCATCAATCTCACCTGCATAGGGGCATTTTCTCATTGTCAGGGTCTCTCTGTTTTGCATATCGCCAGCTATCTTCAGGCCATGTCTGCACTTGAAAGCTGTACTGCTTTAACTATACTGGTATAGCCATAGACTTACTTGAAATCCGGTGACCGAGGCATGCCCTAGCACCAGGGAAGTGGACAACCCTGCAAACAAAACACAGGCATCTGAAACGAAGTACTAAAATTAACCTAACTACTAAAATTACAGCAACTATTTACGCTAAAAACAGGATTAAAACCACTAAAAGAAGGATTACCTGAGCAATGAGGGGTTCCAGGAACAGTCACAAGTGTGAATAAGGAATTGGAGGGGAGGGGGGTCAGCAGAGCCCTTTATACCGGGTGTGTTATAAGCACACGGCACTAGAGGGCTGGAGCCGACTCACTGGATACCACTGAGGGAAAAAATTCCAGCAACTGTGCTCAGGGTGTGCACACACCTATGTTGGAGTGGACATTTGCAAGCACTCGAAGACCTTCCCTAGTATGAACACAGTTTATATCCGTATAAAGAACCTTTATACTAGTATGTCAGGTTTCATTTTGGAGGAGGAATAACCCTACACCAGTAAAAATCCAAGGTGACTTATACTGGTATAACTATTATGGTTAAAAAAAAATAAATCATGCCTCTAATGGAAATAGTTATACGGGTACAACTTGCAAGTTTAGAACTGGCCTAAGTTTGATTAGCACTTTAATTATTAGTATGATCATAGTTAATATTATTTAACCTTTTTTATTCTGCAGCAAACTGAGGCGTGGTGACCCCTTTACAAACACACAATTCCTGCATTCCCCTGTCTATAAAACCAAAAGGAAGAAAAGGACAAAAGAAAAGGAAAAATCCAAGAGGATCAAACGGGAAGAAAAATGTCTTCAGGAATGATCCACTGCAACATACAGAAATTGTCTGTTTTCAAAATGATTAGGAAATATTTGTATTTTTCTATAGCTAAAAATCGCATACAACCCCACATCACGCCATGAATCCATTTGTCTTGTACTTTTGTTGGGATAGTTTGAACTAGCTCGAGAACTTAGAAGAGTTTGCAGAATGTTTTTATTTCATTTTTATTTTGGAATGCTAAATAAAGACCAGTCATTTTACCTTCTAAAATTCCCATTGCTGCTCTCATTTTATAGCCGGGGCCAGATGAGACAGCGCCTTATGGCCCCTTTGCACCGGCCAGGCCACACCTTGACCCTAGGCATACAACTGGGTCTCCCAGTTCTCTGCTACTTGCACTGGAGCCTTTCCAGGGCGGAGATGGGGCAATGGAGGAAAGTGATGGGGCCTGGGGAGATGTGGACGGGTTGTTCGTATGCCCCTGCCCTTGCACATCCCTGGGGGGGCGGGGCTGAAGTTCTTGATGTATATTTATTGGAAGGAGTTCTGCACCTGTGCCGTAATAAGTAAAAACTATCTGGATAAAAACACCGCAGCATTCCTTAAAGGTGAGGAGTCTTTCCATTGACTGCCATGGGAATTGGATCTGGCCTTTCATGCATCCACTGTTGCTGTACGTCATATACAGGGGGATTTTTTTAACCATAGAGATAATTAAAGCAGCAGGGCTTCTGTCTTCTCACCAGTTTTGTCCTAGGGCTTGTTTACCCGTTTTGTGCACCAAAACGGTATAATTTTTCTGTGTAGTTTTTGTGCCCCTAGTCTCTGTTCTGCAAAACCATCAGCCCCTTCCATGTCCTTGAGTCCCCCTTGTCCAAGTCCATGCTCTGCTGCTTTATTGACTCAAACACAAGCTGGGAATCTCTCCCTGTCTTTAAGAATGGGGTGTTGACCAAAAAAACCACCAACCCCAGAAGGCCACCAGCTGTTTTTAGCAAGTCAACAGACAACTGGGCCAGTTCTCCACATTGTTACACGGTCCCTTACCACGCTGAAGTCAGTGGAGTTACTCCAATGCAAACACGGGCCCAGTTCCTGCCTCTGACACCCATATGTCACTGCGACCAATGAACTTTGTACTGGTTAGTCTTACATTTCCAGACTCCGCTGTCTGCTCTATAACAGATGGTCACAAACAACACTCCAGAAGGGAAGAGAGAGTTTAAATATAAGGGAAAATAAGTTCAAATGGCCCCTGTCAATAGTGCCTCAAGGTCGGGCTGAGTAGGTCGTCCGCTTCAAAAAAAAGCCAGTTTGCAGCTCTCCAGCAAAACTACCTCCCAGATTGAGGTCCTGCAACTCCCTAAAATCTTGGAGTGGATCTGGGCAAAATACAGGACAAGAACGAAACAAAAACTGTGTGTGAAGTAAATGACTGACCACATGCTACTCCCCAGTCAAACCCCTGACTGTTACTCATCAATCTGGTATAATGCCTGAGTGTGACCTTGTGGTAGAGGGAATGCATTTAAATAATATGGCTTTATATTTAAAAAATCCATTTTTCTTCTGGCTTTGGACCACACACTGTAAGAGGCACTAATCTCTAGTGTCCTTCTCTTCCTCTCCTGTTCTGCATCGTACGGTAGCTTTGTCAGAAAAGCATCAAAAAGCAAAAGGTCATTTTTTTTATCAGTGGAGTGATGAGCGTCAGGGTCCAGTGGCTTGGCTGAGTTCCTGCAGATGTGCTGGACAAATGCTGGCTTCTAGGAGGAATGTTCTTTCCCATAGCGTCTCAGGGGAGGTTTTACTGGGAACAGTCCTCACGCTTCTCTTTAGCCAAGACCATAGGCCAGGGCAGGTGCAAGGATATTTTGTGCCCTAGGTGAAATTTCCACCTTGCGCCCCCAGGACCAACCCCTCCCCCCCGCCCTGCAGCAGCTCTCACCTGTGGGAGCCCCCCTGTGCAGCAGCTCCCTGCCCATGGGAGCCCCCACGCAGCACCTCCCTCTTGCAGGAGATCCGCTTGCGTCAGCTGCCCGCCCCAGCTCACCTCCTCCTGAGCACGCCAGCACCGTTCCACTTCTCCCACCTCCCAGGCTTGCCGTGCCAATCAGCTGCTTGGCACGGCAAGCCTGGGAGGGGAGAAGAATTAGAGGGGGGCGAGCAGTGTGCTCAGAGCAGGAGGCGGAGCGGAGGTGTGTGGGGCAGGGAGCAGTTCCACTGCGTGTGCCCGTTACTTGCTGTGGGTGCCCCCCCCCACCTCCCCAGATCACCTGCGCTCCACTGTCTCCCCTGAGCGTGCTTATTGGTGCCCTCCACCACTAAACCACCAATGCCTTCCCATAATTCCCCGTGTGCCCAGAAAGACAGCCAAGTTCTCCCATAATGCATTGGGCAGGAATCCTACAGCAGCTGTTTCCTGCAGCACTAAGAACCATGGGATGTTCTCCAGAAGTCCTAGCAACACACAAGGGACGGCAGCACCGGTGAGCATGCGGTAACTCAGGTAGGGCTTTGCAATGTGGCTGCTAGCCCTGGGCTATCTCTGCAATGAAGCTGTAGCCTCAGTGGTAATGGCCCTTGGGCTAGTCTGCTGGGCCTTGGGGAACTGGTACTGCTGGGTTTGACCTTCCTGTCTTCTGCAGGAGCCTCAGCAGGGGTTTCAGTTTTCGGAGGAGCTGAGCACCACCAGATCTGATGGAGGCCAGAGGGGAACTGTGGGTACTTGTGGGCTTTAACCTCACCTTATGTGGCAGTAGAAGGAGGCCACTTTCTCCCATCACCAGCACGCTGTGGGGAGCTGCTTCTCCCCTGCATGAGTGGCTGCAGGGACTCTGAGTGCTTACCACTGTGGCCACGGCATAGCTGGGGGAGTGGCTGGGCCTGCTACAGGGTCCCCTAGCTTGGATGGTGGTGGTGAAAGGCCCTTATAGCAGTAGGGTTTGATGTTAACACCCTGGTGTGATGCCTGGGGCAGTTTCACCCCTTTCAGCTGTTGTTTCAGGCTCTCTGCAGACTCAGGCAGATATTACTGCAGCAATCACGTTCGGGCTCCGTCTTCAAGCTTTTCATAACCAAATGGGATAATTTTCGTAAATGAAAGCTAAGAGTCTGGGCTCATCCCATGATTCCAGGAGCTGGGGCCCTAGGCAGGGGTGTTGTAGTGTCTAGACATTAACGCTACCTGGACTCTAAAGTGTCTTTGATTTCTTGTCGTCCTCTTATTGTGAGTTGCTTGTCACTGCACGGTGGAGCTGCTAGGAGTGTTCTTAGTATCGGTGTTTGTCTAGGTCGGCTGTTGAACTGGATCTTTGTGTGACCCTCCCACTTGTGGCAGGGCCTGCTAGTGTATCACTCAATCCTGAACCAGGCTGGAACCAGGCGGCACGACAAGTTCTGATTTAAACATTTTCCTGTGTCGCTCTTGCAATGGCTTAGCGTGTCTGTAGTGAGCAACCCCTTAATAACAGTTACATGAGCTCGCTAACGTGCTTTGGGAATAGGCCACGCACTCCTATAACAGGCCTGACACACTTAACCAGCAGGTTAGAGAGCCATATTTCAAATTACTGGCACTCCATAATGTCAATGCTGCTCTCTAGATTAACCTGGACTATGCTACTGGCTGGTCAAATTTAGGATTTAGCAAATTTAGCATCCCACTGCCAGTATTTAATTGAATTGAATTCACTTTCTTAACCAGTTCTTTGAGCATAGGTTTGGCTGCAGGCTTTGAGCATCTGTTTGGCTGGCTTCTGAGCCTGCTCGGTTGGTCAGTAGGATTTACACTGCCACAACTAAAGTCAGAATCTGGTCCCTTCTGTTTTTAGAGTTGCCATTATATCCAAAGTCTGTTCTACTATACTATCTAACTGCTGAAGATGGCAGAGAAACAGGGCATATCACATAGATTGTTCCAGCCTACAAGGACAGACATTAGTGTTGCTTGGGTCGCCTACAGAAATGCAAGTTTTGTATTTTAGAGATTTGAACCTCCCTGTTGCAAAGGCACTGTACCCTCTACTTGTCTTACCCTCTACCTGTCTACCATTCAAATCCCTTCAAGAGTCTTCTGCAATGCCCACAAATGAAGCAATTCGTAATCCCAACAGAATTGAGCCAGCAAGCTGTGTACATGCCTCAAACGAATGACTGCATGATTTCATTGCTCTAATTCTTCATCTTCTCCATCCCATCCTTTTCCTGGTGTTTGCTGTTACTTCTCATAATGTCACAGCTCATATTAGAGGGTACGATACCACCGGTTTCTTTGTTCTTTAAGATGCCTAGCGCTTTTCTGCATTGTAAAAAGGATCATTCAGCTAAACCTGGGAGCTTTATGCCCATGTGGCCACATGGAAAGCTGCACTTTTGGGGTCAACCCCTCCCCTTACCTCCCAGCTTCCACAGCCATGGCCAGAGAATCCAGAGGTTTTGGGTGGTGGTAGGTGAGGGGGAAAGTACAAGGTAATCTAGCCCGTTCCGGATTGTTCCATACGGCATATCATCCAGTATGGTGTCTAAATGTGGAGTGGGTGGGATTTCCAGCACATTCCATGGCAAATTATTCCACTGACTAATCCATCTCATTGGCAGGCAACTTCTTAACTATATTCCCTTGCTCCACTAACCTCTCTGGGGCTTCCCACTGTAACTGGGAGATTACCAGCCAAGGCTACAGATCCTTAAAGAGGTGGGTGGTGGAAAGCAGCAGTCAGGCTGGGGATCCTACAGACATGATGAAATTGTGTGTGTGTGTGTGTATGTAATTAGATCATAGGCAGAGAAGGAGCTGGGTAGGGCCTCAGCCATATGACACTGCCTACAGCCATGCAAAGCCTAGAGCCAGTCTTGTAAACTCTGGTATGCACAAGCTGGAGCTACATGATATTCAGCCATTTAATAGATGGCACTGGGGTAGTTTTCCCTTGTAAAAATGGCATATTTCCTTATTGCATCTACTGTCAGGTGTAGGGTGGCAATGTGTCATAGGCAAAAACATGAAATAATTTACTAGCAAATAGCAGGGTTTAAATAAGAATTATGTTATTTTACTTCTTAAGTATGAGATCTTTACAACATTACCCTTAATGAAATTTGTCCTAGCATTAACTGGGTTGATAGGAGAGAGGCAGTTAAACCGATTTATTTTGGATAGTTCCATTCCCCTCCCCCCCCCCCCCCCCCCCCCCACACACACACAAGAGAAGAGACGAGGATGTTAGTTCTGGTTTTATTTTAGTCCGAACTAAAATATCCTTCAAGGAAAAAACAAACATACATCCCGGCTGGAATAGTGTTTCACAATAGACCTTAATGCTGAACATTGAAGTTTCACAACAATACAAGAGACTGAATACAAAGCATTCAGCTGCCTGAAGAAAGCAGCTTGAGTAATTGCACCTTTCTGAACTCCATGGGCACGGGGAGGAGGTAACAATTCCCATGCCTCCCATACCGTCAGAAGGGTGTATAATGAAATACAGAGCCCTCCCTCCCCTCCTGCCCCACTACATCCTGGGTTTAGTAGCCGTTTACCCTAAGCAACTGAAACAAGCTGCCAGCATTCATTAAGTGTTCTCTCTTTGCTATAGCCCTGATTCAAGTAACCCCTCATTACCAGGCTACTACGCTCTGGTTGCCAGGATCAAGGAAGTTGGTTTAATGCAGTCGTAAGACAGACTATTGCAAAGATGGAGTTTACTGTCCTGCTGGCATAGGCAGTGGATGATGCTGGAGAGACAGGACTGTTCCAGTTTCTACATGTCTGTTGTACAGTAGGTTACCACTAGTTTAACCACTCATGTATCATCCTCTGGTTTTTGGCTTTGAAGTGAAGCAGAAAGTGGGGGCGGGGGGGAGGGAAGAGGCAGTAGTGAGGGATAAATCAAGGAGGAGGGAAGCCATGGCCTGCTTTGAATGGTGTCAGGTGTCCTACCACAGACGGCTGGCAAACTAGACCCTCCCCCGCGGTTAGAGTTAACAGGTTTTTAAACAGGTTTCATTAAAAAAAAAAAAAAAGGTGACGGTGTCAATTCTCCCGGTGGTGTGAAATGTTACACACCAGTCGTCAGACAGAGGCGGGCCTCTCTGCAGAGCTCTTCCTGACGTCTGACCTTACAGTTTAGGCTGCGAGGTTAGTTTCATGCTCAGGTTTTCAGCCAGCTTGTCCATGAACTCGAAGGTGCTCAAGTAATCAGAACGCTGCACGCTGCAGAGGGAAAAACACACCGAACAATGTCTTAAGGCACTGGTGCTGCCAAGCATAAAGGGAAAAATGCTCTTCAGGCTTCGACTTGTAATGCTACTGAGAAAGTAGCATAAAACACGGATCAACTTAGTCGGAGCGGTACCTCTGTGCAAGGGCCCTTGCAATAGGACTGAAGGGGAGTGTGACAGTGCTAGGCAACCTCACCTATTGCGTTCTGGGGGCAAAGGCCCCTCCCCCTCAGCCTAAGGGGAGGAGCTACTGAGTCCAGGGCTTAAGCAAGTTTGGGGGACAACAAATGAAAAACGGGAGTGAGGTTATAGGGCCAAAATCTGGGACCCAGAAGGGGACACCGAGCAGAGAACCCCAGGGAGCACCCACTACTCCTGGAAGGTGTCTAGGGAGCCAATGGACACAGCCCTGAGAAACTCTGCCCGGCTGTGTGATTGAAGTGAGGAGTGGAAATGGGCCCTTCAGTTGCAGGGCATCTTCCCATCCATCCATCTCCTTCTGGTTTTCAAGATGGTCACTGTGGTCAGTGCTAAGAGGCGGCTGATGAGGAGGTCTCTTGACTTTGTGGGGTTGGGACAGGACGTGCATAAATCGGGAGCTGAGGGGAAAAGGGCAGCCAGAACCTAAGGAGAAGGTTGTAGAGCAGCAGGAAAAGGGGCTGCAATCAGACACACTGCACGTAGATGGACACCAGGTTCTCCCCGATGCTGCAGAAGGGACAGGTGTCAGGGAGGGAGGTGAACCGCATCAGGTACACAGCCGTGCTCATGGCTCCGTGAAGGAGCCGCCAGCTGATATCCCAGGTCTGCTGTGGGACCGAGGGGGAGTACAGGCCGGCCCACCAGGGTTCCTCGCCCTCCACAGGTGGGAAAAGGTCTTGCCACTTGGTGTGACACAAGGGTGAGGAAATGGAAGGTGGGGAGCATGAATGTGTACAGCTGGTCTCTAGGCAAGTCCCACAGTCGGCTCAGGTTCTAGAGGGGAGAGGATCAGGGGTTTCCCGGGCGAGGGTCTGATAGTAAGATCTGGAGGGTGAGGGGTGGGTGAGGAGCTCCCTCCTGGACAGACTGTGGCTGCAGCTGCATTCACGATTCATGTAAATTAAAACAAAACCCTGAAGTAAACATGCTTCAACAGTCTCTAAACCAGCTGAATGTCCCCGAGCAGCACCTTTCAGCCGGAAGGATCAACTATGCAGGTGGCAGCAGTGAAACGAAGGCACTGCAGAAGTGGAGCAGACGTGCAGATAACAGTGCACTATGCTGGGGGCCAACAGGAAGGGGAAGGGGGAAATGTTTGGACTAAAAATGAGAAGGGCAAACCCCTCCTCCTATGAAAAGTGCCAGGGATCCTCTAGATCCCCAGAACAGACAAGCCATCATGTAAGGTCTCATCTACCTCAGAAAGGACTGAGTTGCCCTCACCCAGATTTGAACCTGCAGCTCCTGTTTACGTATGCCATACCTTGTACTTGGACTACTAAGACAACTTTCCCTTTTACTTGTTTTGTTGTTGCTACTGGTCTTAGGCTAGATGGAGCTCCCCATGAACGGCTTTATGACGAGAACGTGTAGATTAGTTG
Organism: Sternotherus odoratus; assembly: GCA_032164245.1. Classification (NCBI taxonomy): domain Eukaryota; kingdom Metazoa; phylum Chordata; order Testudines; family Kinosternidae; genus Sternotherus; species Sternotherus odoratus. The sequence continues at coordinate 12,267,667 of JAVMKO010000011.1, read as the reverse complement.
CTTTGCCAGTAAAACGCCATGCTCCTCCCGCCTACAGGCAATTCTCACCCATCCTTGCAAAAGTAGCAAGACAGGCTCTGATTTGCATCAGGCATGTGGAGGCTTGGGCCAGATATTATAGTTGACAGAGAAAGGGTAAATAGCGTAAACTGCCCAAGAGATTGTAGAATCAGTCTTGAACTACACAATGCACGATTGTCTTCAATATTTTAACAGGTTAACTCGCATTGAGCTGAATGGCTTAGTTCTGTACTAGAATGTTAAGACAGTAGAAGGACATGATGAGGGATCTGATTGGCCCTTTTTTACATGCCTCACTTTGTAACTGTATTTGCAGTTCAAATGGTATGCAAGACCACCCCGGCACCTGAATAGAAGATCTAGTTCACCGTGGTGGGGCACGTGAAGGAGGGAATGGTCAGAATTCTGTAGATGAACTGTCTGTAGGTCTTAGGAGGTGTCGAAACCAAGTCTTCGTACTAGTGCAGTTCACACTTCTATTTAATAAAAGCAACAGTCCTCCCACGGTAACGGTCTCCTAGTCTGTTCTGGGCAACCTGGCTTTTGCACCGCTTGGCCAGACAGGATGGATTGAGCTACTTAGATTGTAAGCTCTTGGAGGCAGGGATTGTCTCTTCACCATACCGCAAATCACTTCCCCACTCTGACCTTCAGTTTCTCTGTCTGTAAAATAGGGTGAATGATGACGCCCTCCTTTATGCGGTGCTTTGAGATCTATGCCAGAGCTTGCTACTATGGTTATTCTGGGCTTGTAGGGCACTGAGCATAAAGGGGTCCTGGTTCATAATGGGGGTTGCTAGCTGTTACAGTAATACAAATAATAACGAACAGTGGTTTTAAATCTACCCCCCCCCCCCCCCAGCCTGCCATACACTACTGGTCACTACAGAGTTTAACAGCAGTGCTAGGGTCCAGTTTAAGCACAGTGTAGACCCCGCATACTTACTTAGGTAAACCTTTAATGCAAGCAGCTAAGTCCTTTGTCATGAAACCAGCCTCTATAGTCTCTACACAGACCTCTTCCAAGGCGGTGGCAAAGTTCTTGAGGTCAGCATTGTTATCCAGCTTAGCTCTGTGAGCTAGTCCTCTAGTCCATGCAAAAATGGAGGCTAAAGAGAAAGAAAGTGTCATTGTCCTGCTGAAACAACACCACAACATCACACCAACCAACCGCTCCGCCCCCCCACGTAAGAAATGGAACAACCCATGAAGGTTAATGAGAAAAGCTGAACTTGCAGTGAAAATCTGGAGTGCAAATGGGAGTGACTCCATGTTACTGGCTCTTCTTTGTTTTTTAAAGCAGCCCCATGTGCTATTCCCGATCTCTTTTTATGCTCCAGTATCAATTTCGCTCCTCTCTGTGGCACCATAGAGATGAACAAAGGCCAATACGAAGAGCTATATGCAATTAAAACATCCAAAGTGCTTAAAGGCCATACAAGCTGGATCGGATTACTTCCCCATAACACATGACACTCATGCTCAGTGCAAGTGCAGATGCTGTTTTATGGTGATTTCATAGGGCTTGCTGACACCCACGTACTGCGCGACCGGTGAATCTATCCTGCACGAGCCTGCCGCGCACTAAGCACCCATGTGGGCTCTCCTGCCCCACATGAAGAGTTCCTAGTGTGCTTTGATCTACACAGGAGTAGAATAAAGCACAAGAGGGAACTCTTTAGTGACAGCCCCAGGATCCACATGTGCAGGGGAGATTTACACCCCGGCGTGCTGTGAACTAAGCATTCACATAGACAAACCTATACTCTGCTCACTTGTGCTTATCAGCTGTGTGTACCTATTTTATTTGACAGTAAAACAACCCAATGGTGCCATTACTACCCCCTTAATGCAGGGATGTCAGAACATCTCCCAGGTTAGATTGTGTATACAATTCATTGCTCCCATCCATTCACTTCCAAGCTGCGTGTACGGCACACTGAAGCTGTAACAAATAAGATGCACAAATGACCATGCAACTAGCATGTGTGGTATTCTGGGATGCGGGAATTGGCATAGACAGCAGTGCGGGTGTTCTCAGTCTTGACTCCTTACATGTAGCAATCAGTCAGAGAAGCCCGAGGCATCTTACCAATGGGATTAGTGGAAGTTTCTTGGCCCTTCTGATGCATGCGATAGTGACGGGTAACTGTGCCGTGAGCAGCTTCCGCTTCCACTGTCTTGCCATCTGGACAGATCAGCACGCTGGTCATCATCCCCAGAGAACCATACCCTGCGGGTTATAATTCAGAGAGTCAAGTCTTCCTCTAAAACCCCCGACTCTAAAGCTACACCACTCTGCCAAGCCACAACAAACGCAGTGTCCCTGAATGACAGCCAGACATTAAATACTAAAACACCCACTTGTTCAGTTCTGACCTAGGAAGCTGCTCCCAAGTGTCTGAATAATAGAAGTTCTTCACCAAGGCCACTAGAAAACTGCAGACATTTTGCCCCGTTTCAAGCAAATTCATAGCCACCATAGCCAGCCACTTTTTTCTATCAATGAGCTTGTCGTGTGTGAGCACCTCTCCTCTCCCCCTGACTCCCAAAGCTCTGAAATGAGTCAGTCAAAACTGCCAGGCGGCATGGGAAGGGGATGGGAGCAGCAGGGCCATTTAGGAATTGGATTTTGCATTTGATTTCACACTCTCGGGTCCCAACAAGAGTAGAAATTCGTATTTCTCTGGGGGAGCGGGGGGGGGGGGGGGAATCAATGGGCCTAGGAAAAGCTATCTGCAGTGGGAGGAAGGGAAGAGTTCCTTATGGAGGTGTGTGTGCGGAGATCGGAGGGGAAGCACGGAGGCTTGGCTGGGGGAGGTGTGGGGAGCCGGGTCCAGGCTGGGTTCCTCCCGGCTCCCAGGCCCGTTTCAGTCCTTCGGAGTCCGGCTCGCCGGCCCAATCCTGGGCTCTGCTGCAGCTGCTCCAGCCCCTGTGGATCCTGCTCTCGCTTCCCCCACCCCAGTGTGTGGCATTTACGGGGGGGAGAGCCCCCACCTCCTGCCCCTCTTCCCAGCTCCACTATCCTGCTTATCGGTTCAAGGATATGGTTGTCAATTCCCATTCTTAAGGTGACCATACATCCCGTTTTGGCCAGGACAGTCCCTCTTTTAAGCCATAGCCGAGCTGTGATGACTTTTTTTTGGCAAAAATGGGCATTTGTCCCATTTGCTCTTCCCGATTGATCATCTGCCCCAGTGGGGCGCAGAGGAACGTGCAAGAGTAGGGGGGGAGCAGCGACGTTTCCCCTTTTGGGGGGGGGAGAGAGACAGGGTTTCCACAAGCAGTGATACCAGCCACATGGAGGGGAGGGAACAGGGCTCGGGCCGGGAATGGAGGCTGGGCTTGGATGAGAGCCTCCATGTGGGAGAGGCAGGGCTCAGGCCAGCAACTTGGGTCAGCCCCAGGTGAGGTGTAGTGGGGGGCAGACATGGGCCAGCCCCCTGTGTGGGATTGGGGGCAGGACTCAGGCCAGTGGCTCGGGGGTGTCCCATTTTCCCCTTGCAAAATATGGTCACCCTACTCGTTCCCCACATTTAGCTTGTCACGTTCATCTCCATTCCCACGGAAAGGTTCCATCAGAGAAACGGCTTTGGAGGTGGGAGGAGGAACTTGCTCCTGTACAGAGATTTAAATTTCTGTTCTACACCACACCTGATCCTCTGGGGTAGCCTGGGCCAGGTCCTCCCCGGGTATAAAGTGACATGCTCAGTGCACTACACTTGTGCAGACCAGCTAAGGACATGGCTCACTGTGTCTAACATAACGGGACTGATTTTACATGCCACCTCCATGGGAGGATCTCCAACCACTTTGGAAACATGGAGGAGTTCTGCCTTGCAGCCTCCTCCCCCATTCAGAGAGAAACAGGCACAGAAAGACTGAAGGGCTTGCCCGATATCCCATGGTCTCAGTGGCATTGAGAGAACTAGCGTCTTGACTGCCTGTCCTCTGCCTTAGCCACGTGCATGGCTGGATTAATGCACAGGCAAACCAGGTTCAAATTGTAGGCCAGTGTCCTCCTTCTCTAATGCCTTGCCCCACCAAGGGGGAACCAGCCACCCTTTACCCTGGCACCACAACCCTAATCCACAGCCCGGGGGGAGGAGAAAGCAAGGCCAACCTGCACTCAGCCTGCAGCCTGTTTCCTGTCCCGTAGGTCTAGATTTGCCTCCCCACTCCGGACACTGCATGTTACAACCAGGTGCCTGGGATTGCAGTACCAGTCAGGCCGCCTCCCTTCGCCCCTGTTGTGACAGAGGGGCAACAGGGCTGAACCTGAGTGGTGCTGTAACCTCACGAACCAATGCTCAGAGCAGGACCCAGCTCCATGGGACAGGAACAGCCACTGTGGGGTGTGTGGGTGGGCTCTCTCCAAGCCCCTCCCCCTCCCCAGAGCCAAGGGTGATTAGATAGCAAATGTGAAAAATCAGGACTGGGCAAGGGGTAATAGGCTCCCATATAAGACAAAACCCAGAATATCGGGACTGTCCCTATAAAATTGGGACACCTGGTCACACTACCCCTCTGCACTGGGCTAGGAGAAAGGTAGGTTTGCCTAGGGTCCAGTGACGGGTTAATCCAGCCCTGACCACTTGGCCATTCTTCAGCCTGTAGGGTCCAAACCTGCAAGGCCCCGGGTCTTGCAACTCCCATACTTGAACAGGTATTTCATGAGCCTTACAACTTCTGGGAGCAGTCTCTTACTCTGGGTCTGAGTGCTCCTTCCCACAGAAAGAGCCGCAGGTGAGAGCCTGAGGGGGCGGAAAACACACACACAAACATACACACAAAACCTGTTTTCCTGGTGCCATACCCTCTGGCGGGAGGAGCTTGTGGGGATGTAAAACTGGGAGCTCATGTCACCTTCTCACCTTCCAGGTCTCTGAGATCTGGGTCACTGGAAGCTTCTTGGGGCAAGGAACAAGGATCCCTCTAAAAAAGTTTTGTGTGAGGCAAAATTTGCTGATGGTGCTAAAGAAAGAACACCACTCAACTCATGTTCTTCCTGTGAGTGCCACACACATGCCAACAGACCACATTGTTGCGTAGGATTCTTACCAATAGCGATGAATTTTATTCATATCCGTATCTATCTGGCGCTTGGTATTTGGGTCACATTTTTAGGTCATTACAATTTCTTTTTTGCTCACGGGGCATTGAGCCAATTTGCTCAGGTGACCTTTCCATGCTGTGCCCTGGGTTAAGTCATGCAGGCATTTTGGTGACCAAATCCCATCTACTGGTGCAAGCACTTTGGGTTTAGAGCCATTAGTAGTTGTAGCACTGGGATAGCCATCCTATAAAGCAGTCTAAGTAGAAGACGGATGTACTCTGCCACTTGAGCGTCACTTTTAAAAGCTGAGTTTGCATCTCATATCAGTTCTGAGGTAAAGCAGTGGCTCTAGGACAGGGGTGGGAAAACTTTTTGACCTGAGGGCCACATTTGGGGTTCAAAATTGTGCGGCGGGCCAGGTAGGGAAGGTTCTGCCTCTCCAAACAGCCTGGTCCCGCATTCTATCTGAACCCCACCCACTTCCCACCCCCTGGCTGCCCCGCTTAGAACTCCCGACCCAGCCAACCCTCCCCATCCTGCTCCTTGTCCTCTGATTGCCCTCTCTGGAGGGTCCCCCCCACAGGACCCCACCCCTTATCTAAGCCCCACTGCTCCTTGTTCCCTGACTACCCCCTCCAGAGACCCCCCCCACCCCTAACCAAGACCCCATCCCATATCTAAGCCACCTTCTTGTCCCCTGACTGCCCTCTCCAGAGATCCCCTCTGCCCCCAACCACCCCCCAGGACCCCACCCCCTATCCAACCCCCCTGCTCCATGACTGCCCCGACCCCTAGCCACACCCCTGCCCCCTGGGACTCCCACGCCCTATTCAATGCCCCCCCCTGACTGCCCCCCGAGGCCCTCTGCCCCTTATCCAACCCCCCACCCCAGCCCTGACCCCCTTACCACGCCACTCAGAACACAGCGCACAGCCCTGGCTCTCCCCCCCCCCCAGCGCTGCTAGTGTGGTGTGCTGAGGCTGTGGGGGAAGGGGTCTGTGGGGGAGGGAGGAGGAGCTAGCCTCCCCAGCCAGGAGCTCAGAGGCTGGTAAGGAGGGGCCCACAGGCCGGATGTGGCCCGCGGGCCGTAGTTTGCCCACCCCTGCTCTAGGATAAGCATTTACCCGGGTACATAACATGATATGCTCTGTGTGAAGCTGGTGGCCTGTTACTTTGGCTTAGCCCAGAACGTGCTGGAACATGAACCGGACATACCTTGTGCCACAGAGTCAGACTGCACATCACCGTCATAGTTCTTACAGGCCCAGATAAAGCCACCTTCAGATTTCAGGGCCTGAGCCACCATGTCATCGATGAGTCTGTGCTCATACAAGATCTTCTTGGCTTCAAACTGGGGCCTGTATTCTCTGAAAGACAAGAAAACCACCAGTAGCTTTTGGCCATTACAATTTTAGTCAGTGCAACATGCAGGTGGACATGGGAGAGGAAAGAGCCTGTGGGCTCAGATGAAGATGTATATGTGCCTTGAACAGCACCCGAAAAAAACTGGATGTACAGAATACATTTTGCTCCTGGTTTTATAGGTTTTTATGAAGCATGCATATAAAGAAAGATAGTGTGTGACCAGTCAAAGGTGGGGGGGAAGACAACCAATGGCTCAGCTCCTCAAATCTGTGACAAAGAGCAAACATAGATTAGAAGAAACAACGTTAAAAGAATTTGTCTCATGAATTCAGCTTTGAGAATCAGCAGGCCCAATGGTGTTCTCTCTTACACTGAGAGAAATCAACAGCAACTCAGCTACATTTAAAGGGATTAAACTGGTGAATGGGAGAATAATATGGCTCCATGCTTCTGACACCAATTTACAGTGAATTTTGTGTGATCTTATTTCTGGGGTCAATTGGGGTTGAGCAATCAAAGATCTCCCTGGTTAATTAGGAGAGCTGTGGGACAAGATATTTTCTTTAAAAAAGGCCAAGCAAGAATTTACCAATATCTAGACAGATTCCCTCTTTATAACGTAAGCCATGTTAAAAGAATACATATGTACATTTTAAAGACAGAGGATTTACAGTGCTGAACTAAAAATTAGTGAGGTTCAAGTTCTAAAGCAACTAGCCAGGGATTTTCCATGACTCCATCCAAATCTCTGGAGCTTTCTTTTTATTAATAGATGCCAGTGGAGATTTGGGAGAGCCCTTAAGCCAGGGGTGGGCAAATTTTTTGGCCCAAGGCCACATCGGAGTTGCGAAACTGTATGGAGGGCCAGGTAGGGAAGGCTCTGCCTCCTCAAACAGCCTGGCCCCCGTCCCAATCCATCCCCTCCCACTTTCTGCCTCCCGACTGCCCCCATAGAACCTCCGACCCATCCAACCTCCCCCACACTCTTGGTTCGCGGGCCGTAGTTTTCCCACTTCTGCCTTCAGCACATGCTTGAGTGTCCCATCCTGGCTTCAATGAGAGCAGGGGGTGCTGAGCACTTCACAGGTTTGGGTTCTGAATGGACAGAAGGGGCTCACAAGGAATAAGAGAACCATCTTTCTACTACAGAAAAAATCCCCTGAAAGAGAAAACCTGGAAGTAACAATCTGTACTAGTTACTTTTCATAGATCTCCTGAAAGATGTCTTTAAAGCGTCCATCATATTTCTTCAGAATAGTGTTCTTGGTACTCATGTACAGGGGCCAGCCTTTAGATAATGCCATCTGGAAAGAACTGTGTGCAAAATCCCTGATGGAGTGGTCAAGGTTATACATTCCCATAGCTACTCCACCACAGCCTATCGGCAAAGAGAGAAAAGAGAACAGTAGGTAAGAATTAGCTACAACACTGGCTAAAAACCCTACCCCATTTCTAACAGTACGCTATTGAATTCCAGCCGGCTGGACTCCTCCTCCGCAGTCTGTCTTTCCTGATGCAATTCTAGAGACTGTGAAGTAGAACAGGATGGAATTCACTTACAAACAATCGGACTCTTCGCCCACATGTACAGCATTTGTCTATTCTCTCAGTCCTGTGAGACATGGATCTAGGCATGGTTCCTGGTGAATCTTTAAGCTTAAGTAACTTTTTACATGGCTGTAGGCCAGAGGTAGTTTCCTTCAGTGACTCCTAGCTACAGTCCAGATCACCACCACACATAGAAAAAAAGAACATAGAAAAGGGGCCTGGGGAGGAAATTGCTGTGGGAGATCCTACTTCTCCGAGGTGGTGGTTTAACCGTTGGCCGTGTACACAAAGGCTGTGGGACCAGCTCCACACTTGGTGGGTCCCAGGAATCAATGGTCTCTGTGGAGGCCCTGCATCCCTTCACTGGCTCAGACCTCAGTGCAGCCTCTTCTGGCTCCCTGAGAGAACGGGGTCATTGTCACCAGGCTGCAAGGATTGCTGTCCTGTTCCTAGAACCCCCATAAGGGTTATAGAAAAGGGACAACACAGCCTTGGACAGTGTTCTGCCTAGGTTGTGCACAGCCTGGGTATGTCTGAGGGGAAAGGCAGTAAAATTGTGTATGTTCTTCATTCCACAGTCTAATCTTTTCCTCAGTAAGGACCCTGGGAGGGAGAGACCTGCTTGTGGACCAGCAGGATAGGACAAGCCAGCACGCGAAGAGATACCTTAACATTCCCTGGTTTCCTATTTAGTCTGAAGTACACACATTAAAATTTTGCATGGCATATAGAAGTGGAATCACCCTTTGAAGCAGAAACAAGTGCTGTGCATTGCACAAGAGACCTTTCAAAGTTCTGGCCCAAGCGAGAGGGCATTGGAGGCATCATTTGAGTTCCCCGCCTCTGGTGCAAAAATGTTGTGGGCCAGCAGTGTAGCTAGCCCTGATCTGGGGGGAGGGGATTTCCTCTAGGAGTAACAGAAGTAGTTCATTCTCCAAGCAGTTTTTGGCTTTTTGACAGAATCTGCCAATTAGTGCAAAGCATGGTGGTGAGTGAAGAGCAGCGCATGACAACAGTGCAAGTGTCACACAAGATGCATGAGAAGTGGGGATTCTAGTGTGTGTGTGTGATTGTTTCTTTGCTTCATGATTTCCAACACAACTGAATTAACTTTCAAGTGCTGGAAAGTTCTCCTCCCTTCCCACACAAATGAAATAGGCCTATAAAAGTTTATCTTTATCTATAAAAGTATAGATGCAGTGAATGTGACACACCCATCTACTTGAATCATGCCAAATATCAGTTACAATCATAGCTTTTGTGACACCATACATACCTTCAAAGTTATGGACCAGATAGGTCACTGGTTTACTGCCATCTTTTGGTGTATAAGTCATCTCTACTTTTCCAGGCCCAGGAACAACAAAATCTGTTGCTCTGTACTGTACAAAAGAGAGAAGAGTTAAGTTTAATAGTTTTATCCAATACACACGTAAACTCCAAGAGAAATAGTCATGTTTGGTCAAGTAGCAATTCACATCCATAGGAAAAATGTGGCAATAGATGCATTAAAAGAGCTGAAAAATGCAGAAATTAACATTTTCCAGATGTAAATGACATTTTAAAGTGGCAAGTTTCTAAAAATGTTATTGTTGAATATTCAGTGGGGAAGGGGAAAGGGATATTCTGGGAAATTCTATTGATTCCATTTCATAATTGGATTAACAGTGCATAGTTATATCTTGGCAATGGCTGCAAATTATGCTACTTGTGTCTAGCCTTTCACTTCTGAGACCTGAATTCGAAAAACAGGCCTAACTACAGTGATAGTCATTCTCAGACATTTACAAACGGGAGAAAATTGCCCATGCAGGCAACACACGCCCTAAAAAACCCACATGACTGAAAATCTCAGCTACAAAAAAGATGTATCATCATCTTTCAAAAGAAACAGAGAATGACCCTAATGCAGTAACTCACTTGGTCCCCATAAGCATGACGGCCAATGATGATGGGTTTCACCCATCCGGATACCAGGCGGGGGATGTTTTTGCAGATAATAGCCTCCCTGAAGACTGTGCCACCCAGAATGTTTCGAATTGTCCCATTTGGAGATTTCCACATTTGCTTCAGCTTGAACTCCTCCACTCTCTTCTCATCCGGAGTGATAGTAGCACACTTGATGCCGACATTGTACTTCCTTATCGCTTCTGCTGCTTCTACTGTCACCTTGTCATCGGTCGCATCACGATTTTCCATGCCCAAGTCATAGCTACAAATAACCCCCCAAAATAATCAATAATCAAAGTCACCTGATGGATCAATCCAAGTTGCTTATGGTCCTACGTGATATAAATGGACAACACACATGCAATCCTAGAATTCGGTCATTACTGGTATCTCCATCGGGCCAACCTGCACTCCAGCAGGAGTCAAAATAAGGGAAGGTAGATGGTCTTAACACCAGTATCTTCCCTGAAGATTTCTGCAGGTGACGGTGCAGGGACAGCTTTAGTTTATGGCTGAGACTGTGTAGGAGCCTTGCCTGCAGCATCTGCTGCAAGGATACACAGATGCATGCATCCCCAGCGGCCTTGGCCATGCCCCATTCTTAGCTAGTACCCACCTGCTTTGTGGTCTCTCTCAACCTATCACCCAGCAGCTCAAGCCAAGTTGTGGCTGTTTTGGATTGTTTCAGCCTTCAGCCGAACTTTCCGCTATGGGGCACTCTGCCTGTATACAAGCCAGCATAAAACCTGAGTGAATTAAACCCTTCTACTGCAAGCTTCTTGGGGCTGAGACTGTGGCTCTCTTTGTGTAATACATAACACTAAGCACACCAACAGGACTCCACAAACAATACTATTAGTGATGATGGAGTCACGGTTATGCTTTAGAAGTAAATCTGAACATTTCTTTAAAACAGTGGAGGGGAAAACACTTACTATACTTATTACTGTTTTTATTAACAATTGTGCTCTGCGTATTTGTCCTCGAAGCCTAATCAGTTGTGTGTAACACGGAATGAATGTATCCATTGTGCTTGGGAAGAGAGTGTCAGTCTCCTTCCCACTTTTTAAGAATCGACTTTCCTCCAGACACTGTGTGTGTGCAGTAAGCTGCTAGGTTCTTGTAAGTTCCTCTTGGCACTAGCAAGCCATAAATCTTGGCAAGTAGGAGGTGGAGTCTCCAGAACAAAAGCAAACCGGTTTGGAAGTAGAGGAAAGGTCAGACCTGTGGGTTTGACTAATGATTGACACCACTGAAGATCTCTCAGTGCAGCTGGGAAAATAAAAAACCATGAACATTGCTGCTGCCATTGTCATTCTGACCTACCACTTTGAGGACAGGAAGGGAAGGAATAGCTCTTTATTTTGCTAAGATAAGTCTTGTAGGCTTGTAGTGTCATCACATTCCGATAGGTGTGATTTCCCCCCCTCCCCGTTTTCTGAAAAACTTGCTCCTATTTATTATTCTAGAGGGGAGCAATGGTGAATGGCTGCAGTTTATGAAACTCTGAGAAGTGTGAACAGTCACAGGCTAATCCAAACAGGGCGTAAAACTGTTCCATTCCCTGCAACAGCCCCCTTGTACCTCTCCAGCAGCCTAATGGGTAAAAAGGCCTGTGGGGAATTCCCCCATGTTGACATAAGGCCATTGGGAGACCAATACCACCATTCAGTAAAGCTGTCAGTGTAGGGATGTGCCGAGAGCCGGGGGTTAAAGAGAAATGGCTGAAACGCTCTGAATTCCAGGGGGCTTAGGCTGCATAAAGCATAAAGGCATCCAGGCATGCTGCTCTAACTCTGGAGGCATCACCAGACCTAGAGCAGCCCAGAATTAAGGAGGTCTAAAGGTGGTAACTGAACACCTGAGCTCTGACTCCTGTGCTGTCCATTCTAAGAGGCACAGCACAGTTTAATCCACCTACTGCTGGGCGGACACCGCTTACCCCTGCGAGTCCACGGTGACTACCAGTGAAAGCGTTTGCAGGAATGAGGTCATAGCAAAGACATTTTAGCAAACAGGTTTTCTTACCATAAAGTAGTGGCTTTAAATAAATGACTGAGCCCTTCCCGGTGGTCTTCAGAACAAATCATTTTGAAAACCAAACAGAGAACTGAGTGAAGGAGGAGAGATGTTCGTGGGAGGCCAGTTCTCTGACAAGGTATAAACCCCCACATATACAAAAATATAAACCAATGCCCAACCACAATAAATCAGCCGAATAAAATATATGGTTACCTGTGAAGGTCCAGATCCACATATGGAAAAATCAGCTTTTCTTTAATCAGTTCCCAAATCACCCGAGTCATTTCGTCTCCTTGCATCTCCACAACAGACCCTCCATGGATTTTTTTGGACATCTTGAACTAAATAAGATGTAAAAACAAACTAAACTCTCTCTCTATTAAGGAATGCATGTTTTTGTAAGAGGAACAGAAAAAAAAAGTCCCAATCCTGCGAACACCAATCCTTCAGCAGTGTTGCCAACTCTCATTTTATTGTGAATCTCCTGAAATTTGGTGCATTTCTTAAAGCCCCAGCTCCTGGATGCTTCTGATCAGGTGAGAATTTCAACTTTCATGTAAGTTTCTATACCTCATGGCTAAGGAAAGAAGGTTGAAAATGTGCCCTGAGTGCCTCCCAAAGACTTTAAATCCAGAAGGGAAATAAAGTGAATCCCAAATTTATTAGTTAAAAACCCTCATGATTTCTAAGCCAATCTCATGATTTTTGAGGGACCAGACTCATGATTTTTGAATGCTTAAGGTTGGCAATTCATTCTGTATTCGTTTTAGTAGAGATCAGCTCCCCTCCAGGAGTAAAATGTTCACATTGGTTACAGAAATGCCAAGGATATACAAAAACAACTTTTTTTTTTACTTGAATGTTTTGCTTTTGGAGTTAAAGCAAGTACTGGAACGGATCAGTTTTCTGGAAACAGAGGACTCCGAAAGTATTGGAGTCAAGGATCATTCAAAGTCTTTTCTACCAAGGCTCTACATGGCTCCTATTTGCATTTTGGTCCTTGTCAAGAAAAAAGTACTATTCAAATACTTTATGCTCTACTTTCAAATGGCTACAATCGCTTGGTTACTACATCTGCTTACACAAGAGCTATGACTTGGCAATTTCTTTCACAAACGCAAACCAGCAACCTAGTTCTCACATGCAGTTCTTGTTAGTTATTTTAAAGTTCTCAACTTAGATACAGGAAGCTCCTGTTTAAGGCCCCAGTCCTGTAAACACTTATACCTATGTACAGCTCCATGCACGTCAGTTGTTTCACTGGATTCAGTGGGACGATTCACTGAGTAAAGTTATGCACAGGCATAAGTGTTTGCAGATTTGAGGCCTTAATATGTAAATATCAGTCCTTACTGACAGTAAAAATTCTTTGCATTAGTAATTCTTATTCAGCATTCATGTATCCAGTCCATTTTTAGACTTTAAGTGAAAGTAATGGAATCATTAATATAAATATTTCATAATTTATACAGCAGCTTTCGTTTGAGGATCTTGGAGCCATGTACAAAGGCTGCTTAAGCTTCACAAGAAGCTTTGAGGGAGGAAAGGGGAAGCATGCCCGTTTTACAGATGGGGAAAGTGAGGCAGAGAGGGTAAGTGACTTGCCCAAGGTCATACAGAGTCCGGAGCAGAGCTGGGAACAGAACAGAGACTGCCTGATTCAATCTCGTGTTCCAACCACTAGACCATGCTTCATTTTTTTACTTCCTCTAAAAACCCACCTTCCGAAGTGGCAATAATTTGCAGCCTTGTGCTACTAATAATCCCACCGGGACAGATCAATTTGAACAACCACCAATCTGAAACATTTGAAAGGTAAATCATATTTTTTTCTTATATCTAAAGATAGTGTCCTTGCCACTATTAGATATGGTTGCCTAGTGCTTATTACAAGCCACTATAAAAATGGCCATTCACAAAACTTTGGCTGAACTCATGGTAGGCTCAGCCCATATATGTAAATACTCCAGGCCTAGTTTTCAAACATGTTTTTTCAGTGACGAGGAGTGAGAAGGGTCTTGTGGTTAGGGCACAGGATTACTGGTTAAAAGATTCTGTGTTCTGTTTCTGGCTCTGGGTGACTTTAGTAATTCATTTAGGCCAACATTTTCAAGAAAAAGGCCATTGATTTTGGGGTGTTTTAAAAGTTTGCCAGCCCAGAATAAGGCAACCCAAAGTGACCATTTTTGAATGTTTGGCTCTTACCCACTCTGGCCTTTGTCATCAGTAGAAAAAAAATTAAAAGCTGCATTTAAAAAAGTTAACTAAATATTTTCACTAGTATGGATATGGCCTATGAGCCTCAGTTTCCCCACATATAAAACAGAGATGATAAAACATTAAGCACCGATTTCAGCATCTACTTGTGGGATTTGGCATTTCTATTCAGGAGCTCACCTCTGATAGTCAGTTACTTCACTGATCTCTCTCTTTCCTACATTCTTGTCATAGAGCATGGACTTTAAAAAACCACCATCCCCCCTCTTAGATCCTCAGCCCACATACCTAGCCAAAGAGGCCTGGATTGGACTTTCACCACATTCTTTCTTTAGGAGAGGCTCATTGCATAGTGTAGTTGCTATTTACATTATTGCAAGTTACACAGTTCAAATCACATCCACATTAGAGATGTGCAAAGGTGCAGCTATGCCAGTGGCAGGAATCGCAGTGCTGGCAAGGTCTGAGATCAGAATTTGATTTTGGGCCTTGTGTGCCTGGGAAAGTGTTACCTGTTATACCAGTATAACTATGTCATTATAACCGTCTACACAGGCAATGCTGGAAGAAGGCTGGCTTTATGTTGGTTGATCTTAAACCCCCCTCTAGAATGAAAAAGCCACACATACAAAAAATGTCTGCAGGAGAGGGTATTCTGCTAACTACACTGGCTGAAATCCACACTTTAGGTTCTACAAAGAAACAAAAGCATTTCCACTCAGACTAGGTCTGTACTAACTTAAAAGTGATCTAAGCTAAACAAGGTTCTCATTCTGAAGTTTTTGTTTGCCAGGAAGCAGCTGTAATTTGATATTCATTTGCAATCTGCCAACTGCCCCTTGGTATTTTCCAAAGATTTACAAATCACACTCTTGACAGCCCCTCAAAATGAAGTCTTTTTAAAGGTGCCTTTTTTGCAAAACCCCAAACACCGTCAACTTCCCACAGGCAGAAATGAAATCATGAACTCGGACTGTTTCTGAGCAGGGACAGCCTGGACACCCCCCGTACCTCGCCCACCCAGGAGAGAATGTCAGACCTCGGGAAAGGATGGAAATCGGCAAAACCCCAATCTCGATTCAGGGCGCTATTGTGGGAATACACTGCCGCTTTCAGGGAAGGCGGATCACGATCTTCAGCCTGGGCGAGGGGTGGTTTGTTTTACAGCTGAGCTCCGGCCGGGGGGGGGGGAGAGTCCAGAGGTCAGAAACCAACCCGGGGTCCTCGGGGGACAAAGGGGACTGTGCACACAGGTCGCAGGTAAAAGGTCTTTAGGTTTAAGGTTGCGGGGGGAGGGGGGGGAGGCTGCCTGCGCCCCCCCAGCGATCGGGCCCCGTTTCCCGAGGGAAGCCGGACCCCTTTCCCCTCCACGTCGGTCCAGCGCCGGGACCTCACCCACCCCCGGCCATCTCCGAGCCTGGCCCCCGCGGAGCTCCCGGGCCGGGCACCTAGGCACGGATCGGCCCGGCCGGAGCGGGGAGAAGCGGCGCCCCCAGCGCCCCGCTTACCTCGGGCTGTCACGGGCTCGGGCAGCGCTGTCTCCCCACCCGGCCTGCTCCTGCTGCCGCAGCGCCTCTGCTCGCGGCCGGCCGGGCTCCCCCTGCCGGCCCCCGCCCATGGCCTCGCCCCCGGGCCGCCAATGAGGGCGGCCCACGCGAGTGGGCCGGGGCGGGGCCTGTCTGGGGAGGGAACCCGGGTGGATCGCTCCGCGGCTCGATTGCTCCGGTCTCCGGGCGCCGGCATCGTTGCGCTCGGCTGCCGATTGGTTTGGGCCCGGGAGGCCGGTTGCTAGGAGGGGCGGCGCGCGGGACAGGAAGCGGCCGGAGGGTTCATGGGGCGGACTCCGGAGGCGCCCCGGCCGGTATGAGCGGCGCTCCCCCCGCGACGGCGGCCTGAGGCAGCGGGGCGGCGGCAGGGAGAAGGTACGGGGGAGCTGGAAGAGGGCCTGGGGGGAGGGGTTCCCCGGGCGTGCCGGCCCCGGGCCTGGATGGGGGGGGGGGTGTCCCCGGGAGTCCTGGGGGGAGGGATCGTGTCGTGTCTTCCGCTCTGTCTTCAAGGAAGGCGCCTCCCCTGTGGTGCCATAGTGGCCCGTAATCCCCCACGGGAGCCCCTGGAAGTTGGGGGGCCTTTAGAGCTGGGGACCCCCCCCCTAAAAACCCGGTGCAATTAAACCCCGTGCGGGGACCCCGCTGGTGGTCTGTGAGGGAAGATGGGCCGAGAGGCGCGTTCTCTGGAGTCCGGGTATCCCCCCCCCCCCGACATCCCATAATGATGCACATGAGTGTTTTGGGGATTTCTTTGTGCCCCTGTATTAAGCTTGAGCCGGAGGGGAACCTCCCTGCTTCAAAGAAAACTCCGAGACCAAGCAGAGGTCTGCAGTAGCTCCTAAGCGTGTCTCTTTCCCCAGTAGAAGTTGGGCCAATTCCTGTCCCTCACTCCCACCTTGCCTCTCAAGAAACATGCCTTTAATCCAAACTGCGTCTCACGATGCTCTCTGAAACCAAGTGATGCAAATACAGCAGTGACGGCTGGCAGCAGGAGCTGAAATCTGTGCTATGTAAAACAGGGGAAGGGGAAAATGTTTAGCGTCTTGTGACAAGATTGTGATGGCAACTGTTCTAGACTTCCAGGATATTCAAAGGTGATATTCTGTAACTAATTTGGAAGTGTTTGATGCAGTCTTAAAACAATTGAAATCAAGATTACTTTGCCTTTAAACCTGGAATATATGTAATGGATTACAAATTATACCAGAATAGCAAGAAAGCAATTAGTTAAGTGCACATATTGACCTGTTACACCATAATGTCTCTGAGCTGCTATACCCAATCATTTGATATCTTGTCTGATCTGTATTATAGGCAGTCACAATATTTACATGTCCATGCATTTTAAATATACATGAAGACATAGGTAAGTCAGCTACTATACTGCCTTCTCTATAACAAATGTAGTGTTGAGGCATATGGACAAAATTTGACCATAGCTAAAGTCACTTTAGATTATCTATCTTTAGAGGCATGATCTGTTTCTCTTTCTAGTCTGATTGATATCATGTGCCTCTTGACTGTTTAGTTTCTGCACCAAGTACAAGTGAGCAACTATTTCCATCTGTTTCTTGAGGCTGTGGGGGGAGGAGAGAAGAATGTCTGATGGAATCCTTGACCTAGGAGAAGTGGAGTATTGTGCAGGAACAGAGAATACATTTGCTTACCAGTCACTCCTGAAACAAAATAGAAGAGCTTTATTATCATCTAACTTTACGGCAAATATCCTTTTTCTTCCTCCAGCACTTTCGACTGGGTACAGAATCCACCATTGTTCTTATGGAGTAAAATATTTCTCCTGGATGATTTTGTATTGCCTAGTTCTGAAGATAAATTATTTGGATCCACTTTTCTTGCCTAATTAAAACATCCAGGTGATGAGACAGGGCTGACTTTTTTTTTTTTTTTAAAGGCCTTTTTTTCCAAGACTTGTTCTGATAGCATTATACAATTTTATGATGCTAACAAAATTGTGTTTGTCTTGTATTGCAGTATGAAGGAGGAGAGAAGTGTCTTGAAGGGTTACTCCACTATAGAGGTCCAAGAATAGCAGCCGTGTTAGTCTGTATCCATAAAGAAAGCGAGGAATACTTGTAGCACCTTAGAGAGTAAGGTGATACAAGTATTCCTCACTTTCTCCACTATAGAGGTAGTAGTTATTGAGCTGGCAAACCCTCCAGATACACTTTTGATAGAAACCATTACATGGAGAGCTTAAGTAAGTGATTATTAATAGAGGAATCATTGCCTGCCCATTATCTAATTTGCTGTGGCATTCAGTACCAGAAAGAAAAGGGTTGAAATAGCCACTAAAAGTTATCCTCTTGAAAATGCTGTTTAAATTTGAATTAAATCCCTCACAGGTATTTAGGCACCTAACTCCAGATGACTTTAAGGGAAGTCTAAAGGAGCCTAGATGCCTCTGCATGTATTGTGGAATCTCTGTTGCAGAGTTCTTTGAGGCTTCTGTGATGCAAAACTACTAGAACAGTAGATGGAGTGTTACAGTCCACGACTGAGGTTCCTCAGACTTACCTAAGAACATTTGCAGTTTCTTTGTAAAACTTGGAAATGATTACCCTCTCCCTTCAAAAGTGAGGCAAGAAAACAATCCTAGAATAGCAAAGGAAATGTAAGTGTGAAACCAAACTTGGGGGATTCCCCCCTCTCATCCCTGCAATAAGGGCTATTCTTACCACACAAGCCAGCAAGAAAAAGCAAACCAAGAACTTGCTTGATTTCTTTGCAGATATTTTACATATGTATGTTCTTTTTTTGTCAGCTCTGTCTGAAAATAAGGAAGTTCTTAAAGAGTTGCATATGATCTCATGAACCACAGCTTTGGCCATTGCGCTATCTAGTTACACTCAGTCTTTACACTGCCTTTTTCCCTCCTCCGCATTATATCTTACTCCTTGAACAGTAACTCGATTTTCCAGTTCTGCTTTTATTTGGCATTAGAAGTTCTAATTTAGAGTTCTAAGCTGCCCATAAAACAATTTTGTGATACTCATTTCTATTTCCTTATTGGTGCCTGACCTGTGTAGTTCTTGAATTCAACTGTTACTTCTAGTTCTTCCTCCTAAGAATAGGAAGTCAAAACACAATCTCTCTGCAAAGATTGATAACTTCCTCCTGACAGGTAAAAGAGCCATTGTCTGTGGACCAGCAACCAAGGTGTGTAATCAGAACAGTGCAGATCCCACTTTTGGTATCCAGTTTCACAGGTCTTCCAGCTGACTGGATGTTGCTTTTGCTTTATCACATTCAGGTTTGTAAAGCATGTAAATATCATTCTTTTCCAGGACACATGAGATGGCCACAGATGATAGACAATCTCCAACTCTGGACTCTGTCAGTGATCTGCCCCGCTCTCCTAGCAGTCCCTCTCATCTCACTCATTTCAAACCATTGACTCCTGATCAAGATGAACCTCCTTTTAAATCTGCCTACAGCTCCTTTGTAAATCTCTTTCGCTTTGGCAAAGGTAAACACTTGTTATGAAGCAATAGCTATTAATTGTGCCTATCCATATTAATGCATAACTAGTATTTCAAACTATGATACTGCATGAAATGAGGGCATGGTATCCGACTGCCAGCTAGCTAAATGAATGATTAGGAAGGCCCCTATGAGACTTACTTTCTTTAGTAAAATATATGAGCTGGATTCACTCTCTGGCAAGGTGTTAGAACCTTGGTCATAGGATTAAGTCTGCCAGGAGTGGACAATGTAGATGAGTGTGTTTCTTGCAACCTCTGATCTACCTAGATTGAAAGCTGGCAGCAGCCAGCGATGGATGGGGAGATGCATTAATAAGCCTTCTTCAGCAGGGCTTCTGCGGAGCCCTAGTAGGAAGGTAAAAATCACCTCCCTATGAGAAATTCCCAGGGATGGAAGCAGTCTGCCACTGCCTGCCCTCAGCCTTTTCTCTGAACTTTAACACTAAAAATTGAGCAGGTTAGTTTGAGTTGTATCAGATAAGTATGGCCGGAATCACAAAATGCTTAAAGTGTGGAAATTCTGCTGAAATAGATAAGATACAATATGAATGTTACTCAGACCAGCAAGATGAGCTTAGCTATATTTGAGCTTCTATTTGAGTGACTTATTAATAAGAGGTTCTATTCATATTGTTAAATATGTTGCCACTGTACTCGAAAAACTAGGTATCAAATTAATCCAAAAGATCTATCTTCCAAAAGACAGGCTGGTAGCAATAACAATTAATATGTGATTATTATGTGGAAGAATTACACTTGTTATAATTTGTCTTTGCAGTCCTTTCTTCATGAAGAGAATACTTGTGAAATAAGTCAGGTTCTACACTTTCTCAGTTCTTACCTTCAAGAGCTTCCTAATTCTGTTTTTGTACAATGGGAGCCTTGATCCCTGTCGAGTCCCCTAGCACTACCATATTACAAGTAATAATTCAAATGAATGATCTATAAAGCTTCTTTAGCTTTAAATTTGCTTGTGGCGTGAGGCTTCTACTTCCTTTTTGCAGTGTTGGTTTCTTGCTGTTCTTAAACTTAAATGATGGTAGACTTTCATCTCCTGCAGAGAGTGGCCAGGGTGAGCAGCAGGCACTGAGTGGGACCTGGTCCAGTCCTCAGCATACCTCAAGGGCACAGTCTCTGAGGTCCCCTGTTCCGTACAAAAAGCAGCTCACGGGAGAGCTACAACGCAGAGCTTCTGCAACTTTAGGTAACGTGTGCCTAATTTTAATATCGTTTGCTCTATTTTACATGGGTGTTGTTGAATCCTGGGAGGGAGGTACTACTCTCACTTTTCAGGTGGGGAAACTAAGGTAAAGAGCGTTTCAGTGACTTTCCCAAGGCAAGAACAGAGATTAAAACTTGGGAAATTACTGGCTCTGCTTGCCAATTAGACTACATAACCTTCTGTTTAAGCAGCAACTTCTCTTCATGAGCATGTCTGCTCTTCTCTCAAGACACCATAGTAACTTGATCAGCACAGCTTTTTATAATCACTGTTGACAAAATGTTATCTTGCTCAGGTAAGGCTAGCTGAAACGCCTAGCTCAAAAATGTTGAGTTGTCTCTACGGAGCCTGGATTGCATTTTTGGATAAAAGGTTGTGCCTAATTATTCTGCCAAAATTTAAGAAAACACAGATTACACCTCAAATTGAATCTTAACGAGAGAAAACACAGTCCCTTTGGTTTCAGACTACCCATAATATTGACTTGTTGCATCTTTGAGGAGAAGATGCTGTGGGCACCTGCAGAAAATGCTTTAGGTGCCTGATTTAGTGAGGGTACTCATACGACATACTGTATTGTTTCTAGCCAGCTATCTGGAATGAGTTTAACACTACTGGAATCTGCCATTGTGTAACTGCTGAGCCAGTACCTTCATGGCAGCCCTCCAAAGAACTGAGGTGTTGCAGCAAGTGGGGTTGGTGATTCAGGATGTGAAATTGGCAATCTTTCCGATTCTGTCTGTGCAATTGATAGTCACATAACTCTGGGGATAATATTTGTTAGCTAACTACTGTTGTAAATCCAGAGGAGCAGAAATTACTGTCTTAAAAACTTTTAAACAACAAAATGGTAAGCTGAAAGTCCAAGCTCACACATGGAATCTGGATTGTTTTCTACTTCTAGTTGTATAGTAATATTAAAGCTAAATTTGCCCCAAAATATTTATTACATTTTTACTTGACTGCTGTTATGTAAATGGAATTGAGAAGAGGCAGTTGGATGTCATGCTTTCTGAACATACGTTTGCTGGGTATAGCACAAAAGGATCAGTGGTGAGATTCTGGGCCAGATTCTGTTGTCCTGCCCTTCATGTAACCCTTGCACAAATGTAAATGATTACACAAGGTGTGGGGTAAGGGAGAGGGAAGGGGAATTAGTATCTCTCATACAGAAGCAATGGATTCAAACTGCTTCTGTTGGAGTTAGAATATACACCTGTGTGCCAAGTTCCATGCTCCAGATTGCACCAAGGCAGCATGACCTAGAGCTAATCCACTTGGAGTAGATCTTCATAAGCTGTCCAGTTGAAGTAGCAGCATTTAATATTAGTAGCATTTCTAGCTTCTTACTCAAAATGTTCAGTGATGCTATTCATATTAGATGGTTGCAACAGAGAAAGCTGGTACAGTAAAACCTCCATTTAATGGACTAATTTGGGCGAGGGGGTGTCCGTTAAATCAAAAAGTCCGTTATTTAATAAAAAAAACAAAAAACGAGCTGTCGGAACTGCAGTCCGCCCGCTGTAGGGTCGGGGCGGCAGCTCCGCAGCTTGCCCGCTGGCGGGACCCGGGCGGGAGCCGGCAGCCAGCCCGCCCGCTGGCGGGACCCGGGCGGGAGCCGGCAGCCAGCCCGCCCGCTGGCGGGACCCGGGCGGGAGCCGGCAGCCAGCCCGCCCGCTGGCGGGACCCGGGCGGGAGCCGGCAGCCAGCCCGCCCGCTGGCGGGACCCGGGCGGGAGCCGGCAGCCAGCCCGCCCGCTGGTGGGACCCGGGTGGGAGCCGGGAGCCAGCAGACGGCTGCCAGAGAAGGGGACCTGGGCCGCAGCATGGAGGGGTCACGGTCTGATATGGGTCAGAAATTTTGTCCGTTGCATCCGAAGTCCGTTAAATTGAGGTCCGTTAAATCGAGGTTTTACTGTAATGGGGAGTGGCAAAAGCATGAACTGGGAGGAAAGGATAGATCACATGGGAGGAACTGACTGAAAACCATAGAAGAGAGACTAGAAAAGTGACTGCATCCAACTAGATTCTGTTAATTTTTTGCACAGTGCACTTAGTTTTGCAAAGCTAATGGCAGGAGGGACTCGTGCAGGGGAAGTGAGAATTGACTGATATTAAAATTGGGTCGATGTCTCTTAAATTACTTAACACTGTTTCCGCTATTGGTGGTACACACACTTGAATGAGCCCTGTATGAGACCCCGTTCATCCTTTTGCCCTGTGAGAGTGAAAGTTAGATTGAAAAACTAACTGGTATATAGTTAGCTATGTAAATAGAATTTTCACTAACCTTCTTGTCCTGTCTTGCAACACTCTTCATAATTTAAACATTCTTATTTCCTGAAACCATTTGTTTAAAAAGAGCTTTGAATGGTACTTGCAGACCAAATGGTATGCTAGGCTGGTTCATGTTTTGATACCTTTGATAGCAGAGATCATTTAAGTAACACTCATGTCACTAGAATACATGCCCATCTGGAAGTTGAAGCATTTACCTTCCAAACTGTCCCACTGAATATGGGGAATACTGTACTGGAGACAGAAAGAGATCTTAAGATTTAAAGTAGTAAAGATATTTATGCTTATTTGAAATCCTACATTCACTTAAATCTTGATAAATATTAGACTCAAATACTATAGGCATACTCCAAAATGACACTCAGTTTGGCCTTTAAATTCCACGTGATTAAAGGTATAACAAGATCTAAACTCTTGTTGGAATCTTTTAAAAATAATAATAATAAAAAAATTCTTGTTGCACGTTTGTAGTGGCTTTGAGGACAAATCTCTAAATGTTTTCTTGCATCTGGGCTGATAAACAAATTTTCTCGGAATGAGGCCATTCAAGGGATTCCTAGTAGATATTTTTAGTTAACTGTGGTGCTTTAAAGACCAGGTTTCTTCTATCACGCCCCCAAAAGTCCGAACCTAATTTTTACTGACCAGCAACAGTTAACTTGCCAGGGCTTTCAGCGTTCCTGCTGACATCAGTGATATATAAACCAGTAAACAAAAAGCAGCCATGTCTATTTTCTCTCTACTAGAGGGAGCAAAATAAAATGCGTGTCAGATGGAGAGCCAGGAAGCTGGTAAGAAACTTTAAGCTGTTTTGAAAAGCAAACAAACAATGTAGAGAAGTAACTTTTCTTTTTCAAAACTTTTCTTTGGAATATTAGGCAGGAAAAAAATGCACTGCGTAATCCCAAAGTGAATCATGTTGTAAACATTTTGAAGAGACTGATTCTTTATTGCACCCTAAATGTCAATGATTTAATTTCATGTTTGTAACCAATTAGTAGGTGAAACTAACTGCAACAAACTAAACAAATATTGGGGAAAAGTGGCTTAAACTTATCTATAAACATGGCCATTATAATCAAGCTGGTGAAGTGAAACCTGTTGATGCACTACTTTGTATTCTGAATGAATCTGACTGTTTCAGTGGAGACTGTCAGCTGTGTCCTGGGATTTGCATGAATAGTTATTGCTGTTTGAGATAGTCTTGAATTAAGTCTTTATATACAGAACAGGACTGAATTCAAGTTTTCTTTAATCTGGTCATTATTCGTGCATTAAAAGATATTCTAAATTGAAATAAACTGGTTAGTCTCTAAGGTGCTACAAGTATTCCTCACTTTCTATTCTAAATTGAGGCTTCCATTGTGTAAGAATTTGCATTTCTCTTTAGAAAACACTGGATAAGAACTACCACTTGTTTTGAGAAGTGGTGCCTATTTAAGTTCTCTTAGATTCTATGGTATTATACTAAAGGGAACAGATAGGTGATTACATGAAAATGCAGATTACTACAGACTCTCTCTGACATGAGGCAGCTCTTTTTAAAAAGTCATGATGCAACTTCTAACTTCCTAAACTACATACCCGGTGAACTCTTCTCTTTTTCCAACGGCATGTTGCATTATATGACACAAACATTTCTACGATGCCTTTGATGGTGATGATCAATTTCTCCCCTCTTCAGACACGCGAAGGAAAGTGGAACCTTCTCTTAGTGGCCATGATCCTCGGACAGCTGTTCAGCTTAGAAGTCTCAGCACGGTCTTAAAACGTCTCAAAGAAATCATGGAAGGGAAAAGCCAGGTACTACATCAAGGTTTTAAGTGAGTTAGGTCAGTCAAAACCGATAGAAATAAAAAATTTAAAGGGTTCTATGTTGCTGTTTCACATTTTGCCAATGGAAAAGAGCAAAACCTTATGAAGTTCTCTTGGTTTTTTTTTTTACTAGCATTCAGTAGAACAGAGTGAGTAAACTTGCTATATTTGAGTAGAGAATGGGTGAGAAATTCCAACTGAAGTCAACTTTTGATATAAATTGCTTGCCATTGTTTGTATTTCCTATTGAATTACTTACTAGATTAGAGTTTCCAGAACTTTCAGAGCAGAATGACCTCATTCCTTCCTCACTATAATATTTCATGATGTCACTCCCCAAGAGATGTCACTCTAACTTCGAGCATATGAAATCTTGTAATTGTAGTACTAGTACCTAATTCCGAAGTTCTGGAAATCTAACTCTTTAAATGCAATCACATCAAACTGAGTGTAACAAGCTGGGGAATATTTTCCTGAAATGTTCCACCATATTAGCAGGTGTTGATCCTGCTGGGGAAAAAGTTAAATGGGTTCTGCTGACTTAGTTCCACCCCCTTCATATCCCAGTGGGGTTGGCTGTCTGGAGAAGATCTCTGTTGTGAACAGAGCAGTCCTAACATGAATAGCCAAACCTGGGGTCAAGGTATGAGCAGGCAGTTGTGTATCTTCATTAACAATAAAACTGGGAAGGGGTGAAACTAGGTGGTTTTTAGCATCTAAGCTGGGTTAGAGCAGATTGGATGCAACCCTTTTGCTGACAAAAGATGTTCCATGGGACGATGATTAACTGGGGAAGTGCAGGCTCAAGTCTTCTCTTCAGCAGACAGTTGTGATACCTGCCCCACTAAGTGCTCAGCCCGCCGCCGCTTTGGGGTTTCTCCTGCAGGCTCCTGCCAGCCCGCTGCCAGCCTGGGTCCCCTGTACCTGGGCCAATAGCGGGAGCTGAGTGGGCCAGGCAGCGGGACCCTGGCTGGCAGGAACCTGCGGGGGAACCCCCAAAGTGGCAGTGGGCTGAGTGCTTAGCCCGCTGCTGCTCTGGGGTTCCCCTGCTGGTTCCTTGCCAGCCAGGGTCCCACCGCCTGCCCAACTCAGCTCCCACTGCTAGCCTGGGTGTAGGGAACTCCAGCTGGCTGACACCCCGGTTGGCAGGAGCCTGTGGGGGATACCCCAAAGTGGGGGGCAGACTGACCCCCCTCAGCCCCTTCCCTTCTGCCCTCAGCCCTGTCCCTTCTGGACTGGCACGCAACCCCTTAAATTTAACTGCATAAATGAAGACCCAGCACACCACCTCTGCAAGGTTGCCGACCCCTGCACTAGAACATGCAGCACTAGAAACGCTGACTCAGTCAAAGCTGCTTTTTGGGCACCCTCTGCTGTGTTGCAAATATATTGCAAAGCAGAACCTTCAGTTTGGTAGCCACTTCAGGTCCTATACATTCTGAAACAGAGTTTTCTGTACAGGATATAAGTGTGTCTAGTGGTGTGTGATAGAGCTCCTGCAGGCCAAAAAGGGCATTTGTGTTAACATTTCTATTTTTTTTTAAAAAAAATTTAAATCCAATCTTGATGTTTAAATTCTTTCTCCCAAGGTCTCTTGGGGTAATATCAGTCACTGATCAGAAATATTACAATATTTAGCAGTCAAACATTGAATACTGCATGTATTGAGCAGCCACTTCAGAACCTATTTGTTTCAGATGAGTCAGTGACACAAGCATGCTGTGTATTAGACGACATATATTTCTGTATTAACTCTTTCTGATTTGTCCTTGGAGCAGCTTCCTGTCTTTTCACAAAAAAATCAGTTTTGCCAAATCCCCCTCAGCCAGAACTGAACTTTTGCCATGATCATTATTCTCAGTGGGAGTCATTATAATAGACAAATCAAATTCTTGTTTAATGTCCCCTTATATATGTACACTTTATATAGTGTAAATCTGTCCAGCTTCACTTCTCCACACCTCCCCCCCCCCCCCTCACTGCTTGTGTAGCAGCAAGGAGCATAGAATATTGTCTCATTTCTCTAATATGGCTTCCTTTGTAGGATAGTGATTTAAAGCAGTACTGGATGCCAGACAGCCAATGTAAAGAATGTTATGACTGTAGTGAGAAATTCACCACCTTCCGGCGTAGACACCACTGTCGGCTCTGTGGGCAGATCTTCTGTAGCCGATGCTGCAACCAGGAAATCCCTGGAAAATTTATGGGTTACACAGGTATGCGCTTTTATTTGTGCCTGGTGCATTTATGTATTAAAAATTGATGTTTTTCAGAATATTGGTCACTAAAGAATTAAGGGGAACAATTTTAACAATTCATCTAAAAAGCTACACTAAAGAGGTAAAGGCAAATTAAAAACCCAGAATGCAATAATTCATTTATGCACATACCCATGTGTAACAAAATATGAAGCAGTGGTTAACATTTTCCAAAGTACCTCAGTGACTTGGGAGCCCAAATTTTGATTTCCAGTGAGCCTAGGACTTATAAATCACTGAGGTGCTTTGGAAAACTTTATTAGATAAGAAAAGGGCGAATCATCTTAAAAAGATGAAGAAACAAAAATGCCCATTGTCTAGCAGACATGTCCAACATGACGAAGTATATTCATAGATAAAGCTTGCTTTATTAAAATGGCTGAATTTGCATTCACTCAATCCCACAAATTCATTTTACTTACAAATTTTTCAGTATTAAAATTCTAAACTCTGATGTCTAGAAACAATTGAGAGAGACAGCTTGTCCCCAGCTAGTTTGTAATCCATCACTTACTATTACCACTCCATAATTTTGGTAGCACATAAGCCACTTTAGGGTAGCCAGATTTACACGAAACACATGCTTAACTTTTGAACTTGGAGAATTTCCTTGTGTGGTTAGGATTTTTTTTCTTCTTCAAAAGAGCCCCAGAAACTCAAGTTAGTGCACGAGTCCTGAAACAGGGAAGTATTGCTTTGACAGATTTTATGAGACTCTCCCAAGCACGGTACTTCTCCTGTGCGCTTTTTGCCCCATCTCACTTGTTTACGCTCCTCCTGCTTCCTTTTTCTACAGGGGATCTCCGAGCTTGTACTTACTGCCGCAAAATAGCTTTTAGCTATGCACACTCCACAGATAGTAACTCCATTGGGGAAGACTTAAATGCTCTCTCTGATTCTACTTGTTGTGTATCTGTACTGGAACCTGGGGAGCCACGCACACCTGTTGGGAGTAGAAAAGCTAGCCGAAATATCTTCCTGGAGGAGGACCTTACTTGGCAAAGGTATGAAATGGCTTCATATTTTGGTTAGGGGTCAGAATCTCAGCCACACTGCCAAATTGTCATCTATTTAGGTGAAGTTGGACCAATAAAATATATTACCTCATCTATGTAGGCTGTTAGTTTGCCTCTGATAATTTAGGCTTCTCTTCTATAGAAGACCTGAACCCCGTGCTTGGTTCTAACTTTCTCCTTCAATGGAGAGAAGAGATGTGGCCAGCAATTCCTCTGGGAATTGCCCAACCTTGGTGAGGCTGTTGGCATTTGTAATAACAAACCCTTTCAAACTAGACTGGAGCTGGTAGCTGGTAATGTGAATTCACTGTAACAGTGTAGGCTTGCGACTTCATAGAGGCGGAAGGCATTTCTGTTCTTGTTCTGCAACTGGTGAGTCAGGCTTAAGTTCAATAAAGTGTTAGTTTGCTGATTGTCAGAATGGTAGACTCAAAAAGTGCTCTCTGGGCCAACACTGATGAAATTAGCAGACAGTAACTGTCCGAAGAAAGAGTCAAACCCCTGATATGAGGCTGCAGGGACAACTTGAGAGGTTCTTTTATCTCTGTCAAAAGAGCCAAAGCTCTCCCTAGTGGTCTTAAATAGAAGAAAATTACAAAGAGGAAAGGAAAGAGAAACAGTCTTGTCTTGTACAGCATTTAAGCCACAACATAATGTTGTGTCTCACTGATCTTGATTAGTGTGAGAAGAACCCAAATATGTTCCAGGACTGCAGGATCAGGATAAAACTATAAGAAAAGAGGACTCCAATCATGCTTTCTTTGTAACCAGAAGAGCATTATAAGTGGCAATGTGTAATTTCTCTAGGGGCAAGAGTTGGATTTTTTTCTTTGTCTGTCTGCTAGTGGATAATGCTCTACGAGCAATAAAAGAGAGTTCAGAAAATAGCTGTCTTCGGAGAAGACTGATTTCCACTTCAACTTCCCTTCAGTGTGTGCTAACAACTAGAATGAAAGTACTCCGTATAAACTGTCTTTAGGTCTAAATAAAAATGTAGTGTTGAAGAGATTCTGTCAAGGTGAATGATTCTTTGGCCTTGGCTACACTTATGTTTTATAGAGCTCTAACTTGCTGGCTCAGAGGGGTCAAAAATCACTCCCCTGAGCGCAGCAAGTCTGAGTGCTTTAAAGCGCTAGTGTGGACAGGCTCCAAGCACTGGGAGCTAATCCCCTTGTGGAGGTGGATTACCAGGAGTGCTGGGAGAGCTGTCTCCCAGCGCTCGTGTGTGACCACACTTGCACTTCAAAGCACTGCCGTGGGAGCATTCTCGTGACAGCCCTTTGAAGTTTCCAGTGTAGCCATGCCCTTCATCTGGATCATTTCTTAAATGTTAAGATCATACATAAAACTAATACTCCATGTAGGCAGTTTGTTAACCATCTCTAACCTTGTTTCTGGGGACACTAAATTCTTTTGCCAAGTACTTTCAGTGGTATGTCTCAGCTTTTTATTAAAAATACCAGTGTGCTTTTAAAGTGTCTGATAGAAGTGCTGTCCAAGGAATCTGAATTGTAGAACTGTGAGTTTTGTGGCATGCTCACAAAAGCATCTGTTGCTTTTCAGCGTATGAGGATGCTGTAAAATACTATAAATTGAGACCTTCTGTCCTGCCTTTATAGCTTTTCTCCACTCCCATGCTGTCTTTAGCGTGGGGGTACAACAATTCCCAAGTAGGATAATGCTGTATGGAAAGCATTTGCATCTTTATTCTTGGTCGTTTTAATAAGGGCTTGGAGTAAAAGTTCTTCTGAATCTTGAAAGACTGGTGTTTCTGGAGATGGCATAATTATCAGTATTGTAAGGAAATTGGCTAAATGAGCATGGTGTTACGGTTTTTGGAAGAAGCTAGCTCTTTTTTGTTTCTCCCGCTCCTGCCAGATTAGGCTTAAAATTCATTAGTAAGGGCATACACGCTGAAACTCTTAAATAAATAAACTTCTTAACAGTACTTCAGTAGAAACTTGGCAAACTATACTCAGCTTTGCGCTTAAAGCAGAACATAATTAGTGTTTATAAGCCATGAGATTCTTCATACTAGGTGTAGGCTGCTTAAAGAAAATATTGAACTGCAGCTTCTTCTCAGTCTTTTCACAGGGTTGCAAGAACTTAAGTCTGCTCCTATTCTACTGTATTTGGGGAGAAAAATGTCTTCTCTCCAAACTATATAAACTCTTCAGAGCAGCCAGAAAAACCTTTATGGGACAGGGCTACTGTATCAATTCAGAGCACCCAAAAGCATGATAAGGTGCTGAATAGAAAAAGATGATGTCCTTGTGCTGAACAGTTGCTAATTCAAGTAGTAGGGCAAGATGGATAAAGGCGAGGAAAGGAGGACAAAGGTTACACTGATAAGAGAGGGTTACTAAGGCTTGTGCATGTATTATGGGGTTAGTTCTGTTCTTTATCAGTAGCTACATGGATGGGCTTTAAGGTATTTTAAGATATTTAAGGTAATTAATTGTCCCTGTGCTCCGGCTGCTTCTTAACTTATCAAGTGTGGAAATCGTATTATCCCAAATACTGTTGGTTTTAACTGGAACTGTTTTTAGTGCTCCTTTGTGATGACGGTTGTCTTAACAGAGCTCTATTCTTTGCAGTCTGATTCACCCAGACTCTTCAACTACCACGCTGTCAACACGCCTTGTGTCTG
Organism: Sternotherus odoratus; assembly: GCA_032164245.1. Classification (NCBI taxonomy): domain Eukaryota; kingdom Metazoa; phylum Chordata; order Testudines; family Kinosternidae; genus Sternotherus; species Sternotherus odoratus. The sequence goes on along the minus strand of JAVMKO010000011.1, from coordinate 12,237,180 downwards.
TACAGGAGGATCCAGGGAAGTCTCCTGCTCGAAACAGGTAAATTACACACACACACACACACACACACACACACACACACACACACACACACACACACACACACACACACACACACACACACACACACACACACACACACACACACACACACACACATTTTGGTATCTGTTGAAGATCTCTCTTCCTAATTAAAATACCATGCATCATAAATATGAAATAAGTATGAGTTGGTAAAATCGTCTCTTGATCAGTTCTGAACCTGTGTCCTGGCGTAATGAAGGGACCTCTGTGCTACTAAAGGTGCAATCTCTTGGTTGAGATGTGAGATTAAAATCCCATTCACTTGTGGTCATTGAAGAACACAAATGTCTTTGCTTTCAGTAATTTAAATATATTTGGCATTGTATAGTATTCTAATGTACAGCTAAACATGCTTCCTGCTGAGGAGATCGCAGTCTGTATGTGACTAAACAAGCAAGACCGATAGGGTTGGGGAGAAAAAAGGACCAGGAGTACGGTAAGACTGTACTGTTACTCTAGTTCAGTAGTGTGGCTGTTTTGATGGTATCGCGAAAACTGGATTGGGTGTTCCACTGGAACAGAGTGAAAGGAAAGCTTGGAAGCAGGTTAGTGAGAGACAGGAAGAGAGGCTTGGGGCGGAGACTGGTTATGTTCTAGAAGCCAAGGCTGAGAAAAGCTGAGAGGAAATTGAAAGCTTTTAAGAGCAGGAGAAATGGTGTAAGTAGAAAGATGGAAAAGTTAGCACTTATGTGGGGAGATAGAGAGGGAACAGAAGGAAGAATTATGGTAACAAGGGAAAGAGATGTTGTACTGAATTGATTGGTCCACTGTTAACTTCGCCTGTGTCACTGGACTGCCAAAACCAAGGCTGCCAGTTCAGGCTGTTTGGAACAGCATCTGGATGCATGCCTCCTTTTATTCATTAGCACCTCTTGTGAGAGAAGCCATGTTAGCCCTGTTGTCTTGGCTGGATTCCAATTTGGGTCACTAACTTCTGCACCACATTCTCTTGGCAGATTCAATTGGAGAAATTTCTCCTGACCTCTACAGCTGTGTTCATTCTTTGTGTGCTTTTGGAACTCTAAAGGCAAATTCCGTTCAGGCTGCTTTTGAGTGAACTGAGCATAGACTATCCCCTAGATTTCAGTTGTTTGCTTGTTCAAAGTGTTGGAGCATGCAGCAAATCTGTAGGAATTTTTTTTATTACATCTGCTGTTGGCTGAACTGGATAGCCTTGTTCATTTTCTCGCTTCACTATTCTGACTTGATGTTGTGTAAGAGTAGTTAAACTTCCAGGGGCCAAAGTAGATTTTAATAAATGTAAAAACTTTAATCAGCTGCAGTTTTTTCTAAATTTTGTCTAAATGAGTTTTGTGATGGAGGATCCCTTGCTAGAATTTAGTCATTTTTGATACCATAAGTTTGTTTGGTGGTGCTACATAATAACTGGTTCCTACTCCGAAGATCTTCCAGTTTTAACTGCCAAATCTGGACACAAACACAAGGAGGGAACATGATGGCTAGAACAAAGATAATATTGTTAAAGAAGTTTCAGAGCATTGGTATTGTCACCAGTGTACTCTATGTTACTAAAATGCAGAGCATAGTCTCTGTTAACTCTTCAAGGCTATCTAAGGAGACATGGGCAGAACAAGTTAAGATAACGGAGGAGGGCAGGGGGAAATTGAGAGCCTGTCTGGTTTACAAGGAGATTATGTGGCTGCTTTAGTAGCTCATATCTTGGTAGTTCATTTCCTCCTTTTTTAAGCCCCACTGAGACGTCAAAAGAAAGGAACATTGGAGAGGTGTGGGTTTGAGGGGCTAGATATCCGTGATAAAGAGGGAAGGAGGGTGAGAAACCTATAAATGTGTTAGTACAAACAATCAGTGATGGATTGGCAAACAGAGCAGGAAGTCCAGAGTTAAAGCTCAATGGGAATGACTGTAAATCATCAAGAAGCTGCTAGAGCCATAAAGCTACTCTCCCTCTACTCCCAGTCACCGCTGGAGAAGATGGGGCTTAGAGGGCTGTTCCCAGAAGGCTGAGGCTGACTGGCTCCGTATGTGGAGTAAGAGTGTCCTGAGCAATGCCTGGCTGACCCAACTTGCAGCTGCAGTAGTTCAGTCTAACAGTTACTAATAACTTTTTTGAATGTCTCTCTGACTTTAGTATAGGCATGGGCATACTACGGGGCACATCTGGCCTGTGGGACCATCCTGCCTGGCCCCTGAGCTCCCAGCCAGGGATACTATACAAAGATCTAGGTCACGAGAGTCGACTGTCATAATACTCTTGCCAAGACTATCAAAAATAAGGGCTAAATGTCAGGCACTTAAAGGCCTGGTTATTTTTCTATTTCAGCTGTAATGAGCACCATACAGCTTCTATTTAGCAGGTATGCAGCTGTATTCTGCCCACAGCTAGGAAGGTTTCCTGGGCTGAAGTTGTATCCTAAATACTTAGTCTTACTGGAATAGTTATGATGAGCCAGTACTTCCTCCCTGTGGCATTTGCTCACTTATTTGCTTTGTTTAACTTTTTGCTATTTTGTGCTCTATTCTGATGGTAGCCCATTTTGTGCCGGAGGGAGGAGGGGTCTGTTCATGGCCCCTTCCTTGTACAGTTTTTTCTTTAGAGCCATTTCACATCAAAAATACCCATATTCTCCTCTCTCTGTCATTCTTACCATATCCCATCCACCTCCACCAGGGATAAACCCAGACCCAAAAGCAGCGTACAAGCTTTGAGGTCTCTTCTGAGGCTCTGACAAAGCAATCTCTTTTTTTGTGTGTGCGCTCTGTAGATCAAAACTATTTTCTTATAACAGTCAGAATTGATCAGAGTCTGCTATAAAGTCCTTGTGTAGATATGCTCACTCTAACACCTAGGTATTTATGACTTTGCTTAGAATATCTCTCAACTTTCCAGAGTTCATTTAGTTACTCAAACATTTCCCTAAAAAATTACTAAATACGTTGTTAAAAAGGGCATCAGGTCCCCAAAATGCCAGACACGTGTTAATCAAATACATGTTCTCTCTGCAGTGCATGGTGGCATTTTTAGAAGAATGACAGCAAGTTAACAAAATGTTCTAGGCAAAGTAGTGCCATGTTCTGTTTTGAAGGGGTATTAAGGCTGCCTTTTGCCTTTACCTCTTAATTCACTATTGCATTGAATAGGCAAATATAGCTAATTGCCTTAGCTGCTGTTTGACTGCTAACTTGACTGAATTCCATTTCTAACTCATTGGGCATATGGATGACTAGCAATTTGATATACATTTGCCAGCCAAGGTAAGTATAAAGTGCTGAAAACAGGAGGGTCATGCAAAAGACTGGATGCTCACAGGTGGTCCCATTGAAATCAATTGAACTACTCTATGTAGTGAAGTAAATAGATACTGAGGCATATAGGTGAAATGACTTGCTCAAGATCACCCAACAGGCTGAGCTGGGAATAGAACCCAGATCTCCTGAGTCCCAGTCTAGTGCACTATCCACTAGCCTTTACTGCATCTGTCATGTAACTTGAGGTATTCAGAAAGAACAGCCAGAAATGTCTCCATTCATCTTGTTATATGTACTTCAGCTAATACTACAGAGAGCAGATAGTTCAGTGAGTTGTGGCAAATTGAGTAGTTCTCTATTGGGAGACGATGAATAAGGTGCTATTTACTCCAGCACACTGGCAAGAAAATAAAAGGTTTTTTTAAAAAAAATTTAATGTGTGAAATACCTGGGAGGTACTTAAATACTGCTGTCATAAGAAGGCCATGTATGTACGGAGTGTCCTGTCTTTGAAACACTTTTTTATCCTGTATGTCGAATATCAGAATTATTGTATAGTCTTCTTAAAGATCAGCTTTTGCAAGGTAAAACTGCTTTGTGAAGGTGACTCCTTTAACACCCCCCCCCCCAAAAAAAAAACCCCACTAGTAATAAAACACAGATTAGGTATGTAGACTTACATGATATAATTTAAGTGAAGCTATAGGTGGTAGTCCGTGATTGAATTTTAGCACAAGAAATAGATCCCAGAAGGTAGTGAGAACTTCCACCTAAAATCGGTGTGTGGACAGAAGAATCTCTGGGTATGCCTGCACAGGATAAAAAATCCTACAGCTGACACACATCAGCTGACTCAGGCTTTGGCTGCGGGACTGAAAAATTGTTGTGTAGACATTTGGGGTCAGGCTGGAGCATGAGTCCTGGGACCCTGTGAGGGTGGAGGATCCCAGGGCTGAGGCCCCTGCCCAAGCTCAAAGATCTACACAGCAGTTTTACAGCCCCCAAACAGGAGTCAGCTGACGCAAGCCAGTTGTGGCTATGCCATGAGGCTTTTATCCCCATGTAGACGTACCCTCTGTGACTTGTGTCCTCACAAAACTACGGTCTAAACCACCAGGGTTTGAGCTTCTTACACATTCTTATTCCTCCTCCTGGAGGAGTGATTCTTTAGCTAGAAAACCTATTTTGTTTGATCTGCCCCTTCTAGACCAATTAGGCTTTGAATGTAATCGATGGTGACAATGTTTTGATACTAATGTCCATTTAGCTAGCTGGTCATGTTTGTGTGGTTTTATATATACCTAAATAAATAAAACAATGTATGCCTTCTACAGCTAGATGGCATAGTTAAACTAGCTCTTGTAAAACAACTAACTAGTACTAGAAAATACTTCTGATATGTGGAGTTTTCAAAAACTGCATACCTTTTTCTATATTAAACTAAATTATCAATTCTTGAAATGCTGTTAACTCCTGTTCCTAGGAACATAACATCTGCAGTAGTTGAAGGCTATTAGCAATGATAGTCTTAGCTGTATGTCAGAGGTACGCTGTGACACATTGCTTATATTGGCCAGGAAAATGGCATTAATTGTCCTTAAATGTCAATTGTTGAAGTACCAACGTGGCTTCTCTTGATCCTGAGTTGCTCATTACCTAAATTGAGCTTATTAATGTAGATTTTTCCCCTTTATCTTTAAAACACTTCAACAGGCCAGTACTACTGATTGAAAGACTGCTGCTTTTTTATTCTATTGCCTGCTTTTTAAAAAATATTACTTCAGTGTCCACTTTCTTAGTTTCGCTTTCCATTAACTTCTGTAGTCTGCATTCCCTAGCTATCTAATAGTTCTAGAGTAAGACCGAAGGGACTACCAGATTCTGACCACGATCTCACAGGCCACCGGCAGCACCCGCACGCCAAACCCAGCAACTGAAATTAAACCTAAGTATTACAGCCACAGGCAGAGAATAGGCGGGACGGTGATATACCAATACCAGAGGGAACTGATTTTAAATGAGATAATCCTGCTCCAGACTAGGGACCGAATGGCTAGGCAGTAGTTCTGCAGAAAAGGACCTAGAGGTTACAGTGGATGAGAAGCTGGATATGAATCAATAGTGTGCCCTTGTTGCCAAGAAGGCTAACAGCATTTTGGGTTGTATAAGTAGGGGCATTGTCAGCAGATCGAGGGACGTGATCATTCCCCTCTATTCAGGATTGGTGAGGCCTCATCTGGAGTATTGTACAGTTTTGGGCCCCACGCTACAAGAAGGATGTGGATAAATTGGAAAGAGTACAGCAGAGGGCAACAAAAATGATTAGGGGGTGGAGCACATGACTTACGGGGAGAGGCTGAGGGAACTGGAATTGTTTAGTCTGCAGAAGAGAAGAATGTGGGGTGATTTGATAGCTGCTTTCAACTACCTGAAAGAGGGTACCAAAGAGGATGGATCTAGATTGTTCTCCATGGTACCAGATGACAGAACAAGGAGGAATGGTCTCAAGTTGCAGTGGGAGGAGGTTTAGATTGTATATTAGGAACAATATCTAGGAGGGTCATGAAGCCCTGGAATGGGTTACCTAGGGAGGTGGTGGAATCTTCTTCCTTAGAGGTTTTTAAGGTCAGGCTTGACAAAGCCCCGCCTGGGATGGTTTAGTTGGGGATTGGTCCTTCTTTGAGCAGGGGGTTGGACTAGATGTCCTCCTGAGGTCCCTTCCAACCCTGATATTCCATGAAATGATCTGCACCCCATTCTGCAGAGGAGTCACTGCCAATCTGACTTGAGCAAAATTCCTCCCTAGCCCCATATATGACAATCTGTTAGAGCCTGAGCATGTGAGCAAGAACCAGCCAGCCAAGCACCTGAGAGGAAACTTGGTACCTCAAAGAACTGGTTTACTGTGGTATATCTGATGTTTCAGAAGGAGACCAAGAAATCCCAGACTACATTGGGGAGGGGGAAGGGAGAGAATTCCTTCATGATCTCCGCAGGTGACCTGAAACATGAGATTTTGAGGCTATCGAACATGAACCAGATGGGACACCTCAGAGCTGTGAAGTTCTGCCCCACGCTGTCAGAAGGAGCCCTGCGAGTCCCACTTATAAAGTAGTCTAGCTCTCTTAAAACTAAACTTGTTTGCCCTCCACAAACTGTTCCAAACACACTCTTCTTTGATGGTTGGAAACCTTCTGATTTCCAGCCTGAATTGGTTCACTGTCAATGACCTGTTAATCAAACTATCTGTCCTATAATTCAGTGGTCCCCAACCTTTTGTTCACCGCGGACCGGTCAACGCGGCCGAGTAATGGTTGCGGCCCGGGGGCTCTCTGCGGTGCGGCGGACCCTTGTATGTCCGCCGAAAACCCGCAGAATTCAGTAGCCCATCTTTATTTTTTTATTTTTCGGCGCGGCGGGATCTTGCATGTCCGCCGAAAAGCCGCAGAAAAACGGCGGAAAAGCAGAAAAAAGCGGAACTCTTGCCGGACCAGAAGGGAAGGCGGGGCCGGAAGCGGAAGGGAAAGCGGCCGGAAGCGGAAGGGGCGGGACGGAGGGGAACGCGGCCGCGGACCGGTACCGAATGCTCCACGGACCGGTACCGGTCCGCGGACCGGGGGTTGGGGACCACTGCTATAATTCATAGCTTATTCCTGAAAACACTTAATGCTCTAAAAGATGGTAATGGCTAAAAGAGAGGACAATTGCACCAGTTGCACAATTTTTGCCCCTCCCATAAAACAAACCAAAACCCTGCCAGGAATCTGTTTTAAAATCACTTTTTAAGCTAGCCAAAGTTGGCTATTGTCCCCATAAAGAATTTTCATTCGAAAATGTGTTACTGTGAGGTGGGTGGGGAAGAGAAGATGAAATAAAATATACTCTGGGTCACTAAGAGGCTTCCCAAAGCTGTGGGATGTTGGAGAAGAGGATATATTATATAGTGACAAAAAACAAATGTAAAAACAAATTTTGTGAAACTGTTGAATGTGTTATTCACTGGAGTGTGGGACTTGACCCAGTGTTTAGAAACAGTTGGGTCCAAGGTTGATCCCCCCCCACCCATATGGATGGGGGGGGGGGGGGGGAGAAGAGAGAAAAAAATCCACTTGGCTCAAATAGTCCTCCTGATGTGAAGCTGTTGAATATGGACTATTTTGCCTGTTAACATATTTTATAATATAGAGATTCCATGTAATCTTTTTCAGCATAATATCATTATAGTGTTTCCTGTATCGCAGTCATATTAATTTGAGAGGGTAGGGAATGACGCTTTAAGTCAGTGATGGCAAACCTTTTTGAGCCCGAGTGCCCAAACTGCAAACCAAAACGACTTGTTTTTTTCAAAGTGCCAACACTGCAATTAAACCTAAATAATGAGGTTTTAGTTTAGAAAAAACAATTCATACAGTTTTTCAAACTAATTAACAGCTTTTGTTTAAAAAGAAAAACACAGTAACAGAGCTTTCCATTAAACATTTTTTTTAATTGAAAAAAACAAAAAAACAAAAAACAAAACAAAAAAAAAACAACTGTACACCCCCCCCAACTGACCCACTCAGCCCGGTCTCTCCCCCCAAAACCTCCTTCCCTCCCACCCACCCCCCAAATGACCCACCCAGCCCAGTCTCTCCCCCCAAAACCTCCTTCCCTCCCACCCACCCCCCAAATGACCCACCCAGCCCGGTCTCTCCCCCCAAAACCTCCTTCTCTCCCACCCACCCCCCAAATGACCCACCCAGCCCGGTCTCTCCCCCCAAAACCTCCTTCCCTCCCCCCCCCCCCAAATGACCCACCCAGCCCAGTCTCTCTCCCCAAAACCTCCTTCCTTCCCACCCACGCCCCAACTGACCCACCCAGCCAGGTCTCTCCCCTTCAAACCTCCTTTCCTCCAACCCCCCCCCCCCAACTGACCCACCCAGCCCGGTCTCTCCCCCACACCGCTTACCCCCGCTCCCAGCCCAGCCTTCCCCCAACACCCCCTTGCACACTGCTTACTCCCCCCCCCCCCCCCCCCGGCGCTTACTTGTTCGCTGGGTCACGCTGCTGTGACCCGACTCCAGCGAGGGAAGGAGAGGAGCGACACGCCCCCCAGCCTCGCGGTCACAGCAGCACCGCGACACACCGCCTCCCCCGCCCCCCAGCCTCGCGGTCACAGCAGCGCCGCGCCACACCGCCTCCCCCGCCCCCCAGCCTCGCGGTCACAGCAGCGCCGCGCCACACCGCCTCCCCCGCCCCCCAGCCTCGCGGTCAGAGAGCGCCGCGCCACACCGCCTCCCCCGCCCCCCAGCCTCGCGGACAGAGAGCGCCGCGCCACACCGCCTCCCCCGCTCCCCAGCCTCGCGGACAGAGAGCGCCGCGCCACACCGCCTCCCCCGCCCCCCAGCCTCGCGGACAGAGAGCGCCGCGCGAGCCAGATGACAGGCTCAAAAGAGCCACATCTGGCTCGCGAGCGGCGTGCCCACAGAGACGGCTCGGCGTGCCGGCAGTGGCACGCGTGCCACGGGTTCGCCATCACTGCTTTAAGTGATGGTTTGGAAAGCTAGTGTATGCTAGCACATTGCTTAAAGATTCTTGAAGCATGTTGACAGAGTCTTGTAGCACCTTATAGACTAAGCTTTTGTGGGCGAAGACCCACTTCATCAGATGAATGTGGGTCTTCGCCCACAAAAGCTTATGCTCCTAAACATCTGTTAGTCTATAAGGTGCTACAAGACTCTGTTGCTTTTGCAGATCCTGGCTACCCCTCTGATACTTGAAGCATGTTGTAAGGTTACATTTGTTTGAGTGGTTTGCAGACTAAGCATTGTTTCTCTTTCTCTCTCCAGATCGGCCAGCATTACTAACCTGTCACTGGATCGGTCTGGTTCACCCATGGTGCCTGCATACGAGACATCCGTCAGTCCCCAGGCTAATCGCACATATTTGAAAGCAGACACCAATGAGGATGAGCGCAAAATTCTTCTGGTATAAACTAGATTTTTGTCGTCTTTTGTTGTGACAGCAATGTGTTATGTGGGTCTGTCCTTCTAATGCTTTCTTGCGGTACATCTTGTGGCTTTTCTTGAACGATCCTTTAATTTTTTTTTCTATTGGGTTAGCAAGTTCTAATTGTGAATAGTTGTTTTAATGTAAAATAGTTCTCTAGTCATTTGAATAAATTAGAGACCACAGCTAATGTTAGGTTCAAAGTTTGACCTTCTCCCTGTGTGCTTAGCTTGCATGACTTAGTCAAACAATGCAAAAGCTCACTGTGTGTGTATAAAATATTGCTGCAAAATTTCTTCCCTTGCTTCTTTCTGAATTGATCTTTGGTACTAGTCTGTTGCTGCCTCATTCTCAGTTTACACGATCACTTGCTATAAGAGAAAGGACTTAAATAGCAGCTGTTATGCATTTGTTTCTAAATAGTGTATAACTGCTTTGATTTTACTCTCATTACTGGAAGGTTGTTAATCTAGGAGCCAATTTGAAGGCTTGAGTTGATGTAGCTATATCTAACTGCGAGGTCAGGCTTTTTAAAACCCTTTGTAACTGTCTCTCTCCCACACAGGACTCTGTCCAGTTAAAGGATTTGTGGAAGAAAATTTGCCATCACAATAGTGGGATGGAGTTTCAGGACCACCGCTACTGGCTGCGGACCCATCCCAACTGCATTGTGGGAAAGGAACTAGTCAACTGGCTCATCAGAAATGGACACATTACCACAAGGTATTCCTGATAAGTTTAATTTAAATACTTTTAAATATCTGCCATTGCACTCATTGGTTGGTGTCTGTGTGATTTATTTTCTCCAGTGGTATATTCCCCCTTTAAAGTGAGTGTGCATGTGTATCCGTGTATGGAGAGGAAATGAGACTTTGATCTCCTCCCTTCCTCAGCACAAGGTCAAGAATAACTTTAGCTCATTTGCCAGTTTTGACAGCACATAACCTAATGAAGGGGCAAGTAGAGTCAGAAGCTAGGGCAGATGACTAGCCCAAGGGAATGCAGCTTCCCAGTGGGAAGGGAAAGATAGTTGGGGGGTGGGGAGGGAGCAGAATGGGAGTGGTAGACTGAAATGGGCAAAGGGGACTGTGAGAGAATGGTAATCACTAAAACTGGCACTAGACTACTTTTAAGAATGTCACTGTTTTTGGAACACTGTACTTTGTTCCATAAATTACTGATCAACTCATTCTTAAAGGGTTGGTTTGAACTAAGCCATGCCTTTTGGGCAGATGCACTAGTGATCATCTCCGCTTTCAAATAATGTATCCTCCGTAAACAAAAGATCAGATCACTTGTGCTGTGTGGATATTGCAGTTGTTTCTTAGCTGCATAAGCACAATTTTGCTGCTATAGCTGGCTGGCCTAAGGGAAATTGCTTTCACTGATGTCCAGGTTGCCCAAACCCAGAGTACAGCATAACTGCTAGAGGGGTAGATTGCTGAAGTCACTGAAGCTCCACAAGCAATAGGGTTCAGGACCCCCCTCGCTATTTGTAGGCTTTGGATGGACCCAGGATCTAGAGATAACACTTTACCATCATGTATAGAACTGTGCTGAGGGCTTGTAAAGGATTATCCCTGTCTTGCTAAGTTAAGAGGGGCAGGAATCGAGATAATTGAGCCTGCACAGCATGGACCTGAGTCTTCAGCGGTGCTGAGTACCTGCAGCAAGGAGTTGGGGGGTGTTCAACACCTCCAAAAATCAACAGCCAAACATATAGGTGGGGAACACTTGCATTCCTGGCTCCGGTCATGTATTCAATCCACTGCCTCACCAAATTGTCTCTACATAAGTACCTTTTCTCTAACAAATAGTGCAAAATAAAGGAGAGCTAAATTACGTAGAGCTTTTTTGGTAAAAGTTTGTAACGTAAACCATACACACTTCTAACCAGACTCTTAATACTCACCTGTCTCTTATTCTGCCCTTAGAGCTCAAGCCATCGCAATAGGACAAGCACTGGTAGATGGACGCTGGCTGGATTGTGTCAGTCACCACGATCAGATCTTTAGAGATGAATATGCTCTGTACAGACCACTGCAGGTACAGAAACCTCTGTTCTAGCTGCCATTGGCATGCTGTCTCAGCTGTGGTTGAGGAACTGTTGTCATTCTCTCCTTCCTCTCTGTGCTCCGCTAGCTCCTAGGTTTCAAGAGAACTAGGCCTAGCTTGAGTCTTGCCTCCTGTTCCATGCAATCTTAGTGCTGTCCCTATGCGAGCTGGGTCTGTCTTGTTTTGTGTGTGTGGAAATACTCTTAATCTCATGAAACCACTAATATCAACTAATTGAGTTAAGGTCATAGAGGAAACTAGCTGTGATGCTTCCTCTGTGAGGAAAAAGCGTGACCACACCTATGTTAAATTAAAAAGGAGGAGGGGTTCTAAGATCTCTGATTGCATCAACAGAGGTCTAAATTCATGATGGTTGATTGGAGTTGCTGTGTGCTCTCTGAGATTCCCTGCTATCAGATCCTGAGGCCTTGCTATCTTGAGTTAGAGGGCCAAACCTGGTTTTTGACTGAATCTGTTAACTCCACTTGATTTGGTCAGTTCAGAATTGTGCAAGGGACTAAAGGTGCATGCCTGTCTCCCAGATCCCCATGGTCAGCTTAGGATAGCAAAGGATAGACTGTCAAACCCCTATGCTCTTGTCCTAGCACTCAAATCTGTGCAGGTCCTTAGCACTTTGTGTGGGTGAATACAAAACTCAGGAGTCTTTCATTTGCCTCACTCAAACATGACTGACCTGAGAGTGTGGTTAGGTGCCTGGGGGAAGAAGCATAGAAAGGAGTGGGTGGTTCAGTGATAGGTTTATTCCACTCTGTGTGTACATTTACTTTTGTGAAGTGCTTCAGGCTGCAAGACACAATATAAATGTATCAGAGAGACACAATATAAATGTAAGCTGTTGCTGTTTTGATCAGTGCACACGTAGTAGTGCCTTTCTAAAGCATCCCAATGGGGCTAAAGAATAAATTTACTTTCTCTCTTCTTGATCTCCCAGAGCACAGAGTTCTCGGAAACCCCCTCTCCAGACAGTGATTCGGTGAACTCCGTAGAGGGGCACTCCGAGCCATCGTGGTTCAAAGACATCAAGTTTGATGACAGTGACACGGAACAGATTGCTGACGAAGGGGAGGATAACTTGGCCAGTGAGTTTCAAATGCCTCTCTTCCATTTTCACATGATAAATTAACATAAGCATGTGTGTGTGTGTGTGTGTGTGTGTGTGGTATGTATGTAATGGAAGTGAAAGTCCTGCTTCACTGATATTAGCTGTAAGGTTCCAAGTAAACTAAAACCTCTCTTGTTTCTTGTGGTGGATACAGTATTTTCTAATCCGTTAGTAAGACTTGATGTTTCTAAATTAGTATAAACTCTCTGGATTTCAGTAGCACAGACAAACTAGATTGGGGGTGTCAAGACAGACACTGTCCTAATGTTCACTTGCATTTTAAAATAAATCTGTAGAATTACCATCCAACACTTAAGATTATCTTGAAGTGTACATATATTTAAGACTGAAAATACTGTATCCCTTTAGTATTGCACACTGGGCTTTATGTATTAAAGGCAATTTTTCTCCTCTCCAATACCCTCATGATACCCATTTGAACCCCTTTCCTCCCTGTATCTTCCCCCTTACCCAACATTAAAAGACTCCGCCAGCCCTAGCAAGCGCACATCAGTCAGCAGCTTCCAGTCCGCAATGGACAGTGACTCAGCCGCTTCCATCAACCTGAACGTGGAGCTGGACAACGTGAACTTCCATATCAAGAAGCACTCCAAGTACCCACATGTGCCCCCTCACCCTGCCGACCAAAAAGGTATGAGGTAGTCACCAGCTGGAGTTGCACATGATGGAGAACGGTGCCCTGACACTGATGTGTTTAGACACTACTACCTGTAGTTGTCTTGTTGGGTGTATATAAGATCTTTTTAGTTAGCCCGCTGCATACTTCCTCTTGACACTATTACTTTGATAAGAGTGCTCAGAATAAACCAACTATGCCACCTTCTTGGAAGAGTGTGCAACTTCTTGTGTAGCTTTTCTTTTTGCAGTCGGAGGATTTCTTGCTTCCTCCTCTCTCCTTTCACAGCATGGCAGTTCCAGACATATTGTCTTGTTCAGCTAACTGGGACATCATCATGTTTGTTCCAAGAAGATCCTTATCTATCCAATTTAAGATTTGATCATTTTTAAAAAACCCAACCAAAAACAGTGATAGTCTGAGATTTTTAAAAAATCTCCATTAGTGATGGAGATAATTGAATCCCTCCACCTCTTTTCATCAGTTTACCACTGTTAGATCAATTATCCTTTTATAAAATGCATTGATTAACAAATCTAATAGTCAAATTGCTGAGTAATTTTTCAGTCTCTTCTGTAAATGAATGTTAAATTGGAATGTGAAAAGGCAAGTGAAATCTATTTGAAAATATCTATTCTCCCATTCTATTATGTACTGTGAGCCAGACTCTGGCTGGCTGAAACAAAGACTGGCCCACTGTTTGCAAATAATTGTGGTGCTTCTTTAAATGCTGGGGTGGCTCTTTATTTCTGTTCTCTCTTCCCTTACCTGCAGCTTCAACAGCTACAGTGCTGCTGAATCTGCACAAAGTCCCTAAATGGACTTGCGACTGGTAGGATCCGGTACTGTGGGTGAGAAATGAACGGCAGCTCCCTGTGCAGGAGGTAGAGATGGAATAACCCTCCAGGCCTAGTGTGGTGGCTGTGGTTGGCAACTCCTGCACCCCACGTGGGTGCTTGGCTGTTCCAAGCCTTGTGAGAACTGCCTTGGACTTGTTAATGCTGTGTCTTTCCTGGGGTTTGTGTCCAGCATTCATGTTGGCTGCTGCAGAATTAGATCTGGCTCACAGCTGCCTATGTCCTGGCCCCCCAATGTCAGTTTATTTTAATGGCAAATAGATCTTCACTGCAATTGAAAAAACAGCTTTGCAAATTCCTACCCTTAGTTTCTTCAAATGGGCATTTAAAAGCCTTTGATTATGGAGGCTGTTCACAGTTCTTGTAAGGTAACAGAGTCCTGTGGCACCTTAAAGACTAACTAAAGTATTGGAGCGTAAGCTTTCGTGGGCTAATACCCACTTCGTCGGATGCAACCGACGAAGTGGGTATTAGCTTACGAAAGCTTATGCTCCAATACTTTAGTTAGTCTTTAAGGTGCCACAGGACTCTTCGTTACCTCTGCTATTCCAGACTAACACGGCTACCTCTCTGATTCTTGAGTTCTTGTAAGGTTCACTAGCAGAGTAGAGCAGCTGTAATTGGAATGTTCCTAATGAGTGCATCCCTCAGTTGTCGATGCAAATACAACAGAAAAAAATCTGTTTTGGGTGAATTAGGACAGAAAAGGGTTGGTTTGTTTTGTTTTTTCATTTGTTCACAGATGGCTTGCTCCAAAACATTTTGAGTTGGACAGAGAATACTGGAAGCTTCAGCCTAAAATGAGTTTGAGGGGCAACTGTTAACAACCAAAAAATGAAAAAGCCCCTTTGGCATTGGAAAGAGTGAAAAATAGTGTCTGTTAACCTTAAATGCCAGTATATCTACAGCAGGCACTGCCAGTTCCTGCTATCTTCTGTCCAGAAGGAAAGGAAAATAGGTGTATTGTAAGAATGAAAGGGCTGAAGGTGTTTTCAAAAGCTGAGTGCCTTATATTGGATAATAGCCTAGTTTTGCCTGATGTTATGACCCAACCTTCTTCCCCTTCAAAAGATGATCAGCTGCATCTGTTGACTTCCCTTACTATTATGGGCACAGCATACTATTTGGGTTCCTAATTTTAAGGCATTTTAAGCTTAAAAATGTTGTCCACTGTACCTTATTCAGTGTATAAAACTAGATATTTGAGAGCAAGCACACACAACTGGAATCAAAGAGAAGCCGCCTAATTCACAGTGCACAGTAGCGGGGACAGTCAGGAATAAACCTAAAAGGAAAGAGTGTTCCCACTACAGAGCTCTGAGGTCTTGGAAATTGCTGATGATGATTTTAATCTCTTCTTTCCATGCTCTCCACTTCTTTGTGCACACCTTTCTTCTCAGAAGGATGTGGGCTGGATTATCTTCAGTTCTCTGGAAGCTGTATGTTTATGTTCCTGTCACATTGATGAATATCATATTTGTCATTATCTCCCATTATAAACTGATAGGAAAATGTGATCTTAGGTGGTCTATGGGATTTTTATTAGTGTTCGTATTTTTTTTGTTAGACTCATAAACTTTAAGGTCAGAAGGGACCTTCATGTAATCTAACCTGAGTTCACAGAACCTCATACACCCGCTCCTGTAATAGGCCCATAATCTCTGGCTGAGTTACTGAAGTCCTCAAATCATGGTTGAAGACTGTTACAGAGAATCCACCATTTACACTGGTTTAAACCTGCAAGGGACCCAGGCCCCATGTTGCAGAGGAAGGCAAAAAATAAAAATAAATGTCAGGGTCTCTGCCAATCTGAGAGAACTTTACTATGGAAGTTAGTTCTGCTGTGTTGTGGCTTCAGCATGTTACTGTTCAATAGAGTTGTGAAGTTTGACTAAAGCATATAAGACAGACACCTTGGGCTCCTTCCCCCTCCCCTCCCCAAACTAACATCCAGGATTACAGAATTAGTAAAGACATCACTTGCCAAATCAGCTGATTCTGCTTTCCAAGGACAGGAATAAGTGGGTTGGTAGAAATCTGCAGTGGTTGTGGGAATGTTAACATTCCCTCTGGAATGAAATTGGTAGTGGGAATCTAAAGTGGGAGGAGCTGGGACACTTGCGGGATTAGAAAAAGTGGGCTGGAAACAACTAAATGAGACTCAGTGTGGAGGTTAATATACCTGTGAGAGAGGGGGAAATAATTCAAAAGATCCTTTTATTAAGAGGGAGAAACATGGAATTCAGTAAATCTGAACTAAACTGACCATTGTAAGTCTATATGGCTATGCAAGTCTGTATGGCTATGGCTGAGTCTCATTTATATCTGTGAATCCCCTCCCAAGTGCAAGGAAGCAGGCTGCAGTTTGGCTTAAAGTGTGGTGAGCCTGATTACAGGCAGTACAAAAGAAATCAGTGTAGTTTTGGGCTGCTTAGGCCAACCATTACAAGATGAAGCGGGTGAATTTAATGGAGCTCCTCTGTGTCTGGAACCAAATCTGGAATTTTCCATTAATTTCTGGCCTAAATAAATTTATATCCAGGCAATTTTATACCAATATAAAAATGAGCATAACTTCAAGAGTGGAATTGTCATGAGGTTGACCAGAATCAAGGTCTCTGTGTACGGCATTGTTTAACTAGATAGCCTACAACATTTGAAGCCAGTAATTGTGTGACACTATCGCCATACTTTATAGTTCCTGTCTTGTAGCATGAGAAACCTCTAGGGGAGGCTGTGGGATAAAGTGGAAAGGGAAGTACTTAAATGTTTTAGACAAGAAACCCTTCCTGACAGTTATGTGAGACTGTGAAAGTCTCAAAAGGGACTGGAGAATGGAGTGTTGGCCCTACTTTTCCAGGCTTCTAAAACTAGGCCGGTCAAGACACGAGAAACTACTGTATTTTCAGGGGAATTAAATGGATGATCTCTAAAACATGAATGATGGCAAAAGGAAAGTGCTAAAATAGCAGTGGTCAAACGTGTGTACTGCTACCTCCTGTTTATAGCTCACTTGTAAGTACCGTATTTTTCGCCCTATAAGACGCACTTTTTCTTCCCCAAAAGGGGGGGGGAAAGTTGGTGCGTCTTATAGGGCGAATATACCTATTCGCCCGCAGTCACAAAAAAAAAAAACCGCGCGTGTGCCCCGGTTCCCCCCTCCCCGCCGCGGGCGGGCTGCCGGGGGCGCTCCCGGTTCCCCCCTCCCCGCCGCGGGCGGGCTGCCGGGGGCGCTCCCGGTTGCCCCCTCCCCGCCGCGGGCGGGCTGCCGGGGAGGGGGGAACCGGGACGCCCCCGGCAGCCCGCCCGCGCGGCGGGGACGGGAGAGCGACGCGCTTTTTGTGTGTGGTGGGTTTTTTTTGGGGGTGTTTTTTTTTCCCCGGCTTTTTGACTTAAAAACTCGGGGGCGTCTTATACGCCGGAGCGTCCTATAGGGCGAAAAATACGGTAAATCATGCTTGGTGGCTGTTCTGCCAAAATAATGAACTAATTTGGATTAATTTTCCAAAGTATCCCCACATAGACAAACCTTTAACAGCGAATAGATGCTGGATGCAGTCTATTGTGACATTGCTCTATGGTAATGATGGGAATGAGTCTCTGGCTTTGTTTCAGTCGGGATCTTCTGTTCTCTTCCATGGTAGTGAGTTTGTTCCTTACTGTGAGAGAACTTGCAGAACTGGTGGTGATACACCCTCCTACCCCAGGAAGTAATTTGGTGGTTTCTTCACACATTCTATAAGTCACAATCATGGGAAAAAGGAAAGGTGAAGTAGAGGCAAAAGCATCCGTTCTAAGAAGTATGTAATCAGTTCTGCAATATAAAGTTACTTATGACTGGTGGAAATTGCAGGGTGCATATAGGGGACAGCTGGAGAGCAGTAGTTTATAATGTACTAGAAACCTTTTCCTATTCTAATGCTTCTTTTTTGATTGTTGCTGACCCCAGTGTAGGGACTTGTCTATGTGAGGACACTACAGACTCTGTACCAGACACTTTCATGAAACTAAATTCCAATACGATAACTTGGAGTCAAATTTCATTCACTTCTAGGGTGTGCAGCCCAAATGCTGCGGCAGGTTGTTAGTTTATAAGCCAGAAAGTGAAACTTACAGACAAAGGTGAACTTGAGCATCATGTTCGCTGCTTCTATTTCATTCAGTGAAAACCTGCTCAATGGTTAAAAGTGAATTAGTGTTACAACAGGCAAACTTTTTTCATTGTTTTAAAATGAGGGTGTTTTGAGACTTCACCTTGTAGATGCTATGTCAATTTTTGACCATTCTATCTTCAGATTCTCTTCAGTACAGAGCAGTTTTCCCTTTGTGTAGTTCGTCATAAAGGGAATAAAATTGCAGTGGAACAGGGGAAAAGAGGGTTGGCAATCCATAATAAAAAGGTGTCTTGTGTCTTTTTTTCCATGTGTTTAACCAAATCTTTCACAGAACTATTCACCCGGTCTAATGTCCCAAGCTGTCTTGGTTCTAGTATGGTGAGGGAGAGCAAACCCAGGCTTGCCTGTCTGGGGGAATGTCACCACCAAGGGAAAATGGCGCATATTCATTTTGTTAATGCAGGATGATTTTAAGACATTTAAAATTGCTATTGGTGATCTATAGTGATTACAGTAGCAATGAAGAAAAGCTGCCTCTCCTGATCTCAGTTCATCCTTCCTAATGGTTATGACTACTGTGATTTGGTTTTAACTCTTTCCACCCCTTTTCAACAGTGCAAATTATTAAAGTTGTTGAATAGTTTTATGTATATCCTATTTCTACCCATGAAACCCTATTTAAAAACTATATAGAATCTATGGACTAAATTGCTTTGTCTTATAGCCTGCATCTGTGAACAACCGACTAATTTCATCGATTTCAGACCTCCAAGGTGCTTTTTAGACCTCAGCTCTGGTCTATAAATAAGCTTGGTAGAATTTGATTTTTATTTTTTATAACTTTAACCAATGCTTATTTTTAAGCATTTTTAATTTTTTTCAGTTGTGGGAGATTGAGGGGCATTCAGAGAATTATTTAAGAATATAAGAACGGCCATACTGGGTCAGACCACCGGTCGGTCCAGCCCAGTATCCTGTCTACTGACAGTGGCCAGTGTCCGGTGCCCTGGAGTGAGTGAACCTAACAGGTAATGATCAAGTGATCTTTCTCCTGCTATCCATCACCCCGCCTCTGCTTTGGTCTTAACTATCTTGAGCAGTTTAGTATCATCTGCAAATTTTGCCACCTCACTGTTTATCCTTTCCTCCAAATTGTTTATGAAAAAGTTGAAAAGAATTGGTCCTAGGACTGACCTTTGGGGAACACCACTAGTTACCACTCTTGATTCTGAAAATGTACCCTTTATTTCTACCCTTTTTTCCCTATCTTTTAATCAGTTCTCAATCCATGAAAGGCTCTTCCCCCTTATCTTGTTTAGTGACAGACCTTGTGATTCAGAAAGTTGAAGCTTTATAAACTATTAAAACACATTGTCTAAATATACAATGTAAATATCCTTAAAGCAAATCATACATACTTTTACTATTTGTTTGCTAGTCCATTTTGTAACTAGCCTAATTCAAAAGTTTAGATCACTACATTTTGACTCTAAGTTCTCAAGTGGCATTTCTATTATTTTGCCTGTCTGTAAGTTTTAGTTATTATAATGGAAACATTTTTATTGGTTTGTGTGCCTATGGTGAAATTGACATTTACTAATAAAAATCTGATCCTTCAAGCTATGATTTACCACACATGCTCCTGATAACAAAACACATCCTGGATATAAGCCGGGATATAAAACCATTATTGGTGCGGTATTGACTAATGCTAGGTTGTGACCTCAAGATAGAATATCTTGAAGTAAAATGTTTCTTAACGGACATTGATGGAAACTCCACCTACTAGCCTCCATGGGGGAGAGCTGGAACTCTTGAGTCCCATGCTCAGTGATATCCGCGTCTTTTTAAAAAAAATAATTTTGGTTAACCACCTAGAGACAGGTTTAAGGTTAGCAGCCGTGTTAGTCTGTATCCGTAAACAAGACAAGGAAGACAACTGGTTAGTCTCTAAGGTGTCTTCGTTGTCTTTTTTTCTAGAGACAGCCTTTCAAACAAAGCAATATACTTTGTTCTAACTTTATTGTCACCAGGAGGTCTCTGTGTGGGTGCTAAAGCTATATAGTTTATTAGACAAGGATATAAACATTAAAACAAGTTCCTGAAACAAGGCTTAAAACAAAATATCCAGTATTATGCGGGGACGGGGGTAGCATGTGACAGAACATTTATTGCTGCATGTTGGGTTTGTCTGTAGTAACAAACTTGTGGCTTTGCCCCTTACTAATAATGTGGGCATCTCAAGCTCCTGCCAATAAAATTGTGATACATTTTGATTTACAACATGTATTTCAGATATGCCTGATAAGTAACCCTCACTTAGGGCTAGATTGTCCCAGCCCCTACAATGTAGAATGGAGTAAGAGCCTCACATTGAGACTCCAGCTATGAGGGTGGGGAGGAAACTATTTCAAGGGAAGGGTCCTGCTTCTGCCTGCTACTTGCTGCCCAGAGTCCAGGGAATATAGGATGAGTAAGCTGCTCTATGAAAAGAGGTTAAATAATTAACTTCTCACTCCAGAGTAAGTGGTGTTTGGGGAGAAACTATGTTTAAGTCGCAGATTAGTCTCTGGTATGCTTCTGGTGGAGGGTAGCTGTATGCTATCCCTTAAATCAGGCAGACTGCAAAGTACTATGCTAGCCTTGGTATAAACTAGTTGTGCGCAGCTTGTTAAAGACACTCTCCTTTCAACCTCTACTCAGACAAAATATTCCAGTACTATTAACCAAGTTTTAGATGATGCTGCCATCTTGGACTTTTCATCCATTATATATGAAGCTTCAGTTAGAGCACCTGCTGGACAACATGTCCAAACTGGGAATGGGATTCCTCTCTGCTGGTGTCTGTTTTTTTTAATTTTTTTATTTTTAAAAGGGGCCATGCTTACATATGCCCACTCCTTTTTCCTCTCTGTGCTGTCTGCTACCTAGGTTCACTATTGCTGGAAAGAGTCCTCAGCATGTGCTTGCATTCCCAGGACATGTGATTAACCCTTTGCAAACGCGCAGAGCTGTCAAATGCATTAAATAAAATGAAGACATTGTGTTTCTCTGTCTTCAAGTTTTATTTCATTTGGGGACCCCTAAAAAATTTCAAATGGAGGTGCAGACACCTTTGGAAATCTTAGATATAGTCCGGGACCACAGGGGAAGGTGAGGGGTATTTGCAACACTAGCAGGTATGAAACTACCAGGCAGACATGCAACTTATGTTGACTGTGTCTCTCTTTAATGTTTTAATAGTGTTGTAATTTGTGAGGGCATAGTTCTGATATTTCTGCTACTTTATCAGTTGTCCTAGTTCTGTATTTCTCTAGATACTTTTCCCCTCTAACCAGCATTGTTGTTTTGTGAAAGCTGGATATAGTTGCTAACTTGACGTGTGATAGTTACAACTGTTTGATATTTCCTGGAAAACACTTTTTGGCAAGCACGTTGGCAAGTAATTACAAACATTACATAACACGCATGCATATATTATACACTGGGGTGATAAAACTTACTGACCCTCAGAGCAGCATATGACAGTCTTCAGAGGTTGGAGGGCTGGTGCGCTGAGGACACCCATTCCCTGCTGCCAGAGGTGATGTGTGGGGGGAGGAATATGGGGGTCACATGCTTCCCCCCGCCCCAATGTTTGGCCTAGTTTGCTGGCCTCCCTCAGTCACATGCCACCAGGCCCCCTCCCTGCACGGCAGCTGCTGGAGCCAGAAGCTGGGAGCTGTGGGCAGAGGCAACAGCAAACCGCTTGGGAGCAGCAGCGAGAGCTGTTGTTTTTGCTGCTACCTCTCCACGCAGTTCTAAAGCAGTCGCCCCTCCCTGCTGTTAGCTCCATGTGGACAGTCAGCAGCAAACACCTGGTACTCCAGGGAGGGGCTGCTGAGGGCAAGAGGGGAGTGTGCCAGGGGTCATGACTCCAGCTATTGGGAAGGGAGCTGAACCTTTAAACTGTGCTCTTACCCCCCCCCCCCCCCAGCAGGCACTAGTCATTTGTGGCAGAAGCCTCTGTCCCTGCCACAGGAAATAAGCCCCAAGCGCCTTTCCCCCCTCCCCCCCCCCGAGTCTGGGAGGTGGAGAATGGGGGTGCTCTGCAAGCCACACTTTAACTTAAAAGAGACATCTGCAGCTCATGAGCCACAATTTGGCCACTCCTATTTATATATACAATACACACCTGCAACTTCATAATCTGAATGTACCTATATATGAACCTTTATACATACTGTGTGCTGTGCACACATTCTTGACTGCCCCCTTTTCTTCTCTCCATAATCCATTTTAAGTATGGTATAAATTTCCCCCCCTCTAGCTCTTAAGGAAAGCATGTTGCATGTCTGTTTCTTTGATTTGAGTGGAGTCCTGGAACCAGATGACTATCTTTCCCTCCTGTGAGAGAGCTTGTTGTTCATAAAGGCCCTGTTAACTGAATCTGAGAACAAAGTTAAGGTTATGCATGGGGAACAGCTTTGGTTTTAATGTGCCTTAAAAAATTAAGAGACCACCTACTTCATTGTGTTTGGGTACCTCCACAGTGTCTCGGGTAAAGATTTAATACAGTCCAGATGTAGGGGGAAAACTAGCCACGTGTAATTTGGAAAGGCAGATGTGTTTTTCCAACACTTTTATTTTGTATATTCTCCATGTTAAGTTGGTCGAACAATTTCAAGCAGTATTGTGCCGTCATTTTGAAGCCTGGACAGAACAAGCATGAGAGGATATTCGTGTCTTGACCGCTCATCAGGTTGTTGCTACAGCAATGACTAAATGCTTTAAATGAGTAATATTTTCTCTTATGGTGTGGGTGTGTACATAATATAATTATACTGGCATGCCAGCATAACCTGTCATTTTCCTGTGTCTCCTCCCATCTCTATCTGCTCTCTCCTTTTCAGAGTACTTGAATCCTGACAACGGAGGGCAACAGATGATCTCAATAAGTGACGCTTTCATCAAGGGTAAGATGGCTGGAAAAGGCATTTCCATTCGAGTGGGGGAATTCGGAAGCTTCTATTGATGTTAGAGTTGGGCTAAACTTTGGCTTGTTAAAGTAATTCTAAGGGCACTTAGCAAGAAACTCTTGTGTAACTTTCTCCCCTTACTTGGTTCACTTTGAACTCCGGCTTGTCAAATTCTTAAATGCCCTTAAAAAGACGCTTCCTTCATTACACTAACTGGCTGTTTAGCATTTTGTTAGCACTTCCCCATCTATAAAATGCCCCTGCATATGAGATTAGTTCTTCTTCTTTTTTTTTTTTTTTTCCCCTGGGCTCCATCAGGTGTTTAACTCTCCTAACTGCTTATTTCCTTGTACATTTGTTTGTGCACCTAACACCTCTGTGCCACCAATATCTCAAAAAACCGGTCTGAGATCACTGTAGCACAACATCTCTTCAATCATGTTGGCTCTCTTGCCACAAAGGCAAGTCCTATTGGACACAGTTGTAAGTTTGAGACCCTTTTAGATGGGCTGCTTTTGCCTAGGCTCTGATTAGGAAGCAGGCTATTTATTTCTGGATAATTAAGGCTTGCAGTTTATCCACAAATATTCGATGTCAGGTGCAAAGCATCTAAAAGAGGAAAATGTCCTTTTATTTTTTCACAAGCATTGTGGTGCTTCGTCACGTACTCATATAGTTTGTTCTTGTTCCTATGCAGACTAATTAAAATATGGTGATCGTGGCCTGCAATTGTATTGAGGAGTTGTTCAAAAGATGCCCATTCCCTTTGCAGCCTAGATGGTGGAGATTTAAATTTAAATGCAGAACTCTGCACTAATGGCACAAATTAAATATGAATTTTATAATCAACATAACATGAGAAGCTTCACTGTTATTGCTCTTTGATACAGTAGTGCTGGAGGGTGAGGGGGCAATCAAATGTAATCACGAAAATGACAACAAAATTTACTTTGGGGAGGGGGAAAGTTGAATAATGAAAATCATAGCAACTTTGGAAAATTAGGGCAATCGGTGCAACACAAAGGGCTTGACTGTGCTTAAGCTACACTGTTAACTATACCCGTTTATTTAAAGTGACATAACTATTACTTACAACCTGAAGAAATAAAGTGTTTTGACATAAGACAGATTTAAAAAACAAAACCTAAGAATTATTACTACTTTGGAATTGTACTGTTTGAAGGGAAAAATAAGAACTCATACAAAAGCAAAATAGATTGAGAAGGCAGCAAGCTCGAGCTGAATTGTTAGCTTGTTCCCTTAATGTATGTTAAATAGATCTTTAAAAACCATGGCTCTGAACAAGCTCTATCGGTACATATGATGTTTTTGGTCTTGTAAAAGGTAACCCAGCTAGTAGATTGTGCCTCATGTGGCCAATATTTTTATTCCATACAGATATGACTCGGGGCCTGACTGACCTCTGTGGAGGTCTGTAAGTGGAGTCTTACTCTTCTAAAACTGGAATAACCATGGTGAATCTGGCCCTCTGACCAGAGTACTGGCTAAACTCTGAGACTTGAGTAGTGTTAGTTCAGAGACTAAACAGAACTTATTGTGACTTCCGTTGACAAGCAGTGGACTGCTCTAAGAGTGTTCACTCGGTTATGTTGGAAAAGCAAGATATAATATTATGACCAACAATCCTATTCAGTAGGATTTTATCTCAAATGATTGGCCCTAGCTTTAGTGGGTTAAATCTTCACTGTCTTAAGAGCTTGTACTTTTAATGTGCAATTGCCTACTCAATTTCCAAGAGTCTAGGTTAGCCAGGAGGTGCATTTCCATTGACCTTGATTGTGGATAAATTTGTATTCGAACATAAAACAAACATTAAAATAAGTTGAACATGCTTTTATGTACACAACCTTTTTGCTAACTACACTACCCAAGTGGAATAACTAGATCAGTGGTCGGCAACGTTGGCACGCAGGACACAGGGTAAGTACTCTTAATGGGCCCCGGTGCTTTATTTACCTGCCGGTTTGCCGTGTGCCGCTTCACACGGCTCCCACTGTCCGCGGTTCGCCATCCCGGTCCAATGGGGGCCATGGGAAATGGAGCGCGGTGAGCTGGCAGGTAAATAAAGCAGTGAGGCCCATTAAGGGTACTTACCCTGCGGTCCCGCGTGCCGATGTTGCCGACTGCTGAACTAGATGCTTTTTAGCGATACTTTTGGATATAAGGCTTCCAAAACAATAGCTTTTGGTCAGCAAACTGTATAAGATTAGACTGTTCTAATTTTAAAAGGTTTTAAATATAAAATTATGCATCGGGGATTCAGATTACTACCTATTTTAGGCAACACAAGGATCGAGTTAGCCATACATTGTTAATTTGCTGCCTTAAAATTGAGCTGCTCATGAGCAGGCTAGAGAGAAGAAAAGCAAGTTATCTAGCATGAGGCTGTGTAGCCTGAAGTGTGTGTAATAGCATGCTTACTCTGCTATAGTTGATGACACTGCGAATACCTAAATTACTGTCTGTGACGTACGCTGTTGTTTCCATTACAACTTTAACCTTTCAAGAGCCTCTCACAGTGGAGGCCTGAACTAGTCTTGGTGAAGTCTCTTCTTTCAGCTTTTTAAAAGGAGAAAGCATAAGCATTCAGCTTTGACTCTGTATAAACAAGCTTTTCTTGCTGTCCTTTTATAGAGTCGCTGTTCAATCGGAGGGTGGAGGAGAAATCCAAAGAGCTGTTTTTCACACCTTTAGGCTGGCACCACAGCAATCTGGATCTGCTGAGGGAAGAGAATGGGGAGAAACAAGCTATGGAGAGGCTTCTGTAAGTAGAGCATAAAAGGGAATTGATGAGGATGTGTAGGACTTATTTTCAAAAACGTTTAAGGAGTCGTCTACCTCTAATTCAAATCCTTTCTGTAATAAGATCAATATGCTAGAGAAGCAAGAAAGGAATTCATGATTGGTAAAAATTCTCCCCTTCCCAAAAAAGTTGTTCTGGGACTTTCTCTTTTGCAATTTTCCTAATTTCTTCTCACCTTCCCCTTCTTTGTTCTGTTGTCCCCCATCTTGGCTCTCTTAAATTATCAATAGCCTGAGACAGAGGAAGTGTGGTGGTGTGTGAAATGCCACATAAATGTGTGGAGCTCTAGAAGTGTCCTTTAACAGCTTAGGGAGGGCTGGTCTAAGCTAATGCTGCAAGTCGATCTAAGTTATGCTACTTACGTCGACTTCAGCTATGTAACTGAACTTTAGGTTGACTTAGCAGGATGTAGCCACTGCTGTATGTTGATGGGAGACCCTCTCCCGTCAACAGAGCTTCCGCCTCTTGGACAGGTGGAGTACAGATATCAAGAGGAGAGTGCTCCCCCACTGACTTAGTGTATCTTCACCAGACCCACTAAATAGACACCGCTGCATCAGTAGCAGCAGTGCTGAATTAGCTGGTAGCATCGACATGTTTTGAGATTTTCATTTTCATACATGCAGCCTACATGTCTGCTCCTGTCACTATTTTACTGTCTGGGATGTGTGATAAGGGATGCCTTCTTCTGAGACTTTGGCAATTGGCTGTAGCCATGGATCAGTGATTGCACAGATCTGAAACAATTTTTTGTGCTCGTGTTCTCTGAGTCAATGTCATTAAATGTTAGAAACATGCCAATCATTTTCATGTTTTACAATGGACACAATTATTAGCAAAGTCAAAGGAAAAAGTTGCTGTTAACATTAGACGGTTAAACCATCCATATTTGAACTCTTATGTCCTTGAATATAAAGCAAAATTCTTTCCAATATAACATAAACATGACACTATTAATATATGCTGCATGGCGTGATACTCTGGGACTACTCCACCAAAAATATTTGGCATGCCTTAAATAGCATGAGATAAGCACATGCTCAATAGTAATCTTGAAAAGGAGCCCCTTGTCTGAACTCTATTGATAGTATGCAATATTGCCACCCAGCATCCAAGAGATGATGCTTATTGACCACCCGTGTACAGTGTGCACTGAAACTGAGTAAAGAGCATTTTGCTGCTAGCGCAACTAAATTAATAACTTGCTGTCAAACAAAAGCTGAACTTTGTCTCTCCAAGAGAGACTTGATCTAGATATTAGTGTGCTTGTTTGATTCATTTTTGTTTAAGAAATTAGTTCCCAGTAGGGAAAAATCAAGATATTTTTGGTTTCTCTCTGCTACCTGTTGCCTCTTACTATAGAGCAGAAAAAATCAACAAGATTGGAACACTCCTGACTGATGTTTCCTCAAATTGCTTATTGCATTTTAAACACTATGAAGTAAAAAACCTCTAGGTCACACTGCTTCAGATGAGGCAACGTCTGTTCCCCTCCTCTCCCTTAATCACTCTGATTTCTCTGCAGCTCAGCTAATCATAACCACATGATGGCACTGCTTCGGCAGCTACTCAACAATGAGTCATTGTCATTATCCTGGAGGGATATCATTGTGCCTGTGGTCTGCCAGGTCGTTCAGACTGTCCGCCCCGATGTCAGGAACAGAGACGACGATATGGATATCCGCCAGTTTGTCCACATCAAAAAAGTGAGTTCTGGTGACTGGGCGTGGGGGAATGACCCCAGGAAATGTGTGTGAAATAAAGCTGATGGGGCTCTTGATGGGACAGGTGTCTGCATTAAAAACTACAACTCCAGTAGCATGAGTAACAGATGTTACTTCATGTGCTTCAGAGAAGACAGTTGCTATTTTGGGGAAGGACATGTACATGACGCTGGCCTCCTATTCTGCAGAACACTTAGAGGCACTTGAGTCAATCTCTTCCTTTCAGGCTGCAGAGGATGGCGTGGGATGAAGTCAGAGTAACAACTCACTCTCTTCCTGCCAGTTTTGGCTTTTTTTAAACCTTGCATGTCTAACTAGAGATGTCTGGTACTTGGAGCCTGCTGCAGAGTGTATGGGAGGCAAACTCTTCCCTGTAAGTGCCTGTTACACAAGAGTTAACCCCTCCCCACCAGCCCTGCAACTGGCCACCATGAGGTAGCTTAATCCTCTTGGAGTTACGCAAGATGCACTGATGACTACAGCAGTTGTAACAAGCGAAGGACCATGATCACGGATGAGACAGGCCATCAGGAGGCCGGGACCTGACATGAAGCTGCTATGAATAAAGATACCAGGCGCAAACCTGTTCCTCCTTATAGAAATTACTTTGAGTAGGCCACCCTCTCTTTCAGGCAGCCATGTAAGATTAGAGGCGAGTCTTACACACTTTTTACAGACAGCCCCATGAAATCTTTTCCCGACCATAGCTGTTGCTACTTCCTCTCCTAGCACTCCGGTTGAGTTTCAGTAGATGAGCAGCTCTTCAGAACCTAATGCTGTGCCACAGATGACCTAGAAAGGGATTTCTGCAATACAGTAAAACCCCGATTTAAGGGACTTCGGATGCAACGGACAAAATTTATGAGCAAGTCCGATGCATCCAAAATCCGTTTTTCGGGGGCTGGCTCCCCGCTGCCTCCCTGGTCCAGGCAGCGGGCGGGCTGGCTGCCGGCTCCCCGCTGCCTCCCCGGTCCAGGCAGCGGGCGGGCTGGCTGCCGGCTCCCGGCTGCCGTGATAGTTTATTATACAGTAAAACCTCGATGTAACGGACTAATTTGGGCGGGCTGCTTTTTTTTTTATTATTATTATTAAATAATGGACTTTCGGCTTTAACGGACACTCGCTCGCCCGAATTAGTCCGTTATATCGAGGTTTTACTGTAATGTGGCATCTATTGTTAGGCCTACATTTCACTGTGGTTATTGGGACTCTGACCACTGGCAGAAGTCTTCTAAATGATCCAAGATATGTAGAGCTACCCTTTCGAGGCTCTCTGTTCTCTCCACTGAGAGTATGCTGTTAAAGAGGTCTTGACATGGAATAGATAGAGGGATCTGTAGTACAGTAGAACCTCAGAGTTATGAACGACTTTCATTCCCAAGGTGTTCCTATCTCTGAACAAATTGTGGTGGTTTTAAAAGTTTGCAGCTGAACATTGACGTAATACTCCTTTGAAACGTTACTAATCAGAAGAAAAATGTTGCTTTCCCTTTATTTTATTGGTAGATTACTTTTAACACAGTACTGTACTGTATTTGCGTTTGGGTTTGGTTGTTTTGGTCTATGCTGCTGCCTGATTGTATACTTCTGGGTCCAAATGAGGTGTGTGGTTGACTGGTCAGTCTGTAACTCTGGAGCTCTTAATTCTGAGGTTCTACTGTATCTGTAATAGCACATTAATTAGAAATGAACAAATTGAGGTTTTAGAAAAACCTGTACAGTAGACTCTCGATTATCCAGGATGATAGGAAAAAAATTAATCCTGTTAATAAAATCCTGGATAATCACCATCCATAGGAAATATGGGGAGGGGGGCCTTAGTTCAGCAGCCACCCTGTGCTGGGGTGAGGGGGTGTTGGTTCACTGGCTGCCCTGTCCCCTGGTGGGTTTTTTTTTGGTGTGTGCTTGGGGCGGCAACAAAGCCAGAGCCGGCCTGCAAGTTAGGCGTATTTTTTTAGACATCCTGGTTAATCCACATCCTGGTTAACCCAATTCTGGATAATCGAGAGTCTACTGTACATGCTGTAAACCATTTTTTTTTCTCACTAAATAACTTGCATAGTATGCTGTTCAGTGAATTTAAAGAGCGAGTAAGGGAATATGTTAAACCAGCAAGCCATTAATTCTTGCTGTCTTGTTAGATCCCAGGTGGAAAGAAATTTGACTCTGTGGTGGTGAATGGCTTTGTTTGCACCAAAAATGTTGCGCACAAAAAGGTAAGAAGGTGTCGTAAATAAAATAGCCTGCATTATTTTTAGCATGGCACTGGGTATTGGTGGTGCACACTGAGAGTAAATGTACTGCAACATCTTTTGATCTACACAAACCCCTTAGGAGAGGTTTTGGAGTAGGCTTTGCTCAAGGCTGTTGAACAGTTGATTTGTGGATTATTTTTTTTGGTGCGCGTATATTTCTTTGTAGTCCAGGGAGTCTGAGTTTTGAGAGTATGGACTAAACTTTCCTCAAATCTGCAGATTACAACATTTTCTAGAAACGTTTAATAAGCTCAGTAAGACTCACTGGGGAAAGATCCTTTTATGGTTGTACTTTTTTTAATGGCATGTAGTAAATGAGTCTGTAAAATAAAGCCAATGATCAGGATGGAGAGAATCTGACCTAGTGAGCTCTGGTGCCTTAGGAAGTCTTGGATCATTAAAATTCCATCTGTTGTGCAAGAAAGGGGTTTGTACCAGGGCCTCGTTTGTTGACATTCTTTTTGCAGAGCACTAATTGACCTGCAGGACAGATGAAACTGTATCTTGCTTTCTCTGGTATGAGACTGACACAGCATAACATTTATTTGATTGGAGCCATTACCTAATTGGCATGGTTTAGTGGTAAATCTTTGCAAAGATCATCTGAACGATATGCTGCAGAGCTTCATCTTTGCAATTGTCATTTTTGGGTAACTGTATGAGGGAGCTTCAAAAAAACGCCCTCATGGAGGGAGTCTTAGGTCTGCTTTCACACAGATGTCTGTTCCCTTTTGTTTTAACTACTCTGCCTTTCTCTAGATGAACACCTATATAAAAAATCCCAAAATTCTTCTGCTGAAGTGTTCCATCGAGTACCTCTACCGAGAAGAAACAAAATTCACCTGCATAGACCCCATTGTTCTTCAGGTGAGAAGATCTTCCTTCTGGTTTTAGTTTAAATCTTCTGTATTGTCTTTTTAAGATCTTATGACTACCATATATGTAGAGCATCACTTGTTTAACTTCAGTTCCAGCCACCAGAGGGCATAAACTGGGTGGAAGGAAGAGGATTTGTGATGAGGGATAACAAACAGCTACTCTGGCCTTTAGACTTCAGAAAAAAGTTGTATACTGCATCAGCAGAAATGTGCGAGTCCTGTTTACACTGGAGGGAGCTGCATGGATCGAGAGGCCCCTTTCAGTAACACAAGAATTTAAGAAACCTGTTTATATAGTGTGCCTAAGAATCCGGGATCTTGCTGTTCAAAATGGCAGAACTGCTCAGACCCAGGAATGGATGGATGACCATTGGGTCCAGATGTACTTCTGTATTTGTGTTAATCTGTTGGGAACTGACAATGCTCTGTCTAATAATGGAGAAAATTACAAATATTGCTTTAGAGCTATGTGTCATTCTCACCACTAAGGGGAGGTTTAAGGGGATTTAATGCCTAAATTGGCAGAGCTGCTTTTTGTCCAGACACAGAGTATAATCTCTCTCTGAAGGGAGCAGTCTTAATAAGAGTGTTTATTAACAGTGACCCTTTGAAAACCCTTATATTGAGTGCTTCATTATTGACAGTCTGTTGGTTCACTTATGAGACCCTGAAAGTATTGGTGCTTAACACAGGAGCATAGAAATTAAAACGTTAGCAATACAATTCAACATTGTTTTTCAGCCAGAAAAAAGATAGGATTCATCCCTTGTGTTAACAGAAAAGTAGAGCTTGTAACTTCTCTGTCTGAGTATTTTTCATAGTCACTTTTTCAAAGATGTCCTTAAAATAAGACTGACTATATCCTTTTGTCTCCTTTAACTATGTGGGGAAGGAGGAGGAACTGCTATGGGAGAAATGAAAGTGTTTCAGAGTGGCTGCTCTGAGTGCTTAGCACTTCTGCAGATCAGACTCCAGGGTCTCAACTTAAGTGCCCAGAAAATGAGGAGAACACAGCTAATGACCAGTTGTGGAAAAATATGACTAAATGACTTGATTAGCATCTGGCAGAAATTCTATTTCACAAAGCCACAAGGATAGAA
The DNA here is from genome assembly GCA_032164245.1 of Sternotherus odoratus. Taxonomy (NCBI): domain Eukaryota; kingdom Metazoa; phylum Chordata; order Testudines; family Kinosternidae; genus Sternotherus; species Sternotherus odoratus. The sequence goes on along the minus strand of JAVMKO010000011.1, from coordinate 12,205,356 downwards.
TCTATTTCCCCAGAGCAGCATTCCATTCTCTTCCCCATGACTGTCGTTTTTCTTGCTGCAATTCCCCTGCTTCATTTACTACCTACCTTCCAATGTCTGCAACAAATTGGGTAGGAAATCCTACAGACAAAAGCATTCTTCATACTGTACACTAAATGAGGGTGGGGTTCTGAAGAAACAGTGCTATGTGATCATGCCATTAAAGATTGAATCCTAATGCATATGCACAAGGGAGCTGAATAACATTACCTATATGCAACCTTACTTTTTTGCTCCCTTAATGTTGTGTGTGTGTATGTGTGTGTATATATTAATCCACTTGAAATTTGCACCTTTTATTAATTTGGATTGATTTTTCCAGAGTGTCCTAGGCAAATGAATCCATAGAATAAAGGTACATAGACGTATCCATTTTGTGTTTTAGCATTGTAATGCAAAAAACTAACTTGAGTAACTTATTCAAATCTCAAAGTTCCATTGTTTTTAATCTACTGAATGCACCTCAACACAGCATATAAAAGCATGTTAATATGCAGTTATTGATAAGGAGTTGTCTTCCTGCGTTAATCATGCCAGACTAATTAAATTAAGCCTCTATTTTAATGGACACAGTAAATTTCACACTTAACATTGAGAGGGAGAATGGGAAATGTATAGGTATGCTATGCATTTGACTGCACTTTCTGGTTAGTCAGTTTCTTCTGTGTGCATTGGCCTTTCACAGTAACAGGAGAGAGAAACTAATCTAAAGTCAAATGGTGTATGTGTGCGTGTATGTATGTAAGCGTACTCCTTCCACACTGAGCTAGAGACTTGAAATTTGGTACAGTTAGAGGTCTTGGGGTCCTAATGAGGGTAAGAGTCGAAAAATTTTCAAATCTCACCTCTGATGCCCCCCAGGGGTGAAATTATTTAAAGGTCAATCACATCAGCTGGGCAGCTGCTGTTCTCTGTGACATAGTTATGATGTCATAATACCCCCTCCAACGGACCCCGCGCTCACTCAGCTCTCTGCCCCCTCCCCACCTCCGACGGACCCGAGTTGGGTTTGGTTGGAGGGTAAGTGAGGTGGGGGTGTCGGGTTTGGTCGGGGGGGGGGGGTGAGGTGGGAGTGTCGGGTTTGGTGTCTGCCCCTCCCCCCTCCAACGGACCCCGCACTCGCTCAGCTCTCTGCCCCCTCCCCACCTCTGACTGACCCGAGCGATGCCGGGTATTTTCGCTAGTTATATATAAAGAGAACTGTAAAATCCCTTACATAGGCATGACTCAAAGGGCAGGTTTAGTGCCTGAAATGACACTACATTTTGAAAATGACTAGATATGTGATTGCTTCACTTTTTAAAAGAAATGACATCTGCAGTAACTGTCCTACTTTCTCTTGGCATGTAGGAAAGGGAGTTCTTGAAGAACTATGTGCAGCGGATAGTGGATGTCAGGCCTACGCTGGTTCTGGTTGAGAAGACTGTGTCCCGAATTGCCCAGGACATGCTTCTGGAACATGGCATCACTCTGGTCATCAATGTCAAGCCGGTGAGTGCTTGGTCCCAAACACAATAACAGTATCTGATGCTTCCAGAGTATCCTGTTGCTGTAAGAAGTCATGTTTGGTATGGTCATGTTAAACAGGCTAAGATGCAATGAGAGCTGGAGTTTAGTTAATTATTATTTTATATTTCTTTGGAATAATTTCTCATATTCTTAAACAATGAAAGTAGTGTTAGCCCAATGATGCAAACCAAGAGACTTCAAAGTTAAGGCTGATATTTTTTCCTTAATTTGCTCTAGGAAAACACTATAATAAGCTAATGCCTTAGGCTCATCTAAGGATGGAGTAGCAGATACAGCTTGGAACATGTATTTTTAACTTAGGACTTATGACTATTATCTTATGCATGTTTACAGCAAGTATTGGACCGAATCAGTCGGATGACTCAGGGAGACTTGGTGATGTCAATGGATCAATTGTTGACCAAACCACACTTGGGAACCTGTCATAAATTTTACATGCAAGTGTTCCAGTTACCTAATGGTGAGTAGAACCTGGATGTCCTAGCTCGTTTGCCCCAAACAGAGTTGGAGAGTAGATTATTAATTTACTAATACTGCTGCATTAAGCAGCATGTCTTGACTGCCAAGTAACTGAAATGAATAAAGAGAGGTTAGCAGGGCTGATTAAGCGTAGCTTTGCTATAGTAGTTGTGATGTTTTATACTCCCCCCCCCCCCCCCCAAAAAAAAAAAAGTGCAAAGAATTCTATATCTAATATCTCCATAAATATGAAGAAATGATCCATATTATGCTGATCTCCGTATAGAACACATGACACTAGCATCTAACAAAGGGACAAAAACTCATTTGGTCGGGAGCCATGGGGAAGAAACTGCAGGTATAATATTTTTAACTTTTAATTACAGAAACAGAAGGCCAGTGCAGCAAGGAAGACAGCATAAATGAATACCTTATGACAGATTCATTTAAACCTTAGCCCAATGGGTTACCTAACAATGGGCCACCTCCTGGCTGTAATAACCTGCATTTCCCCCTAGGTTGTGGAATCCCCATCACTGGTGATTTTTAAGAACAGGCTAGACAAATACATAGACCATCCCTGGCAAGTGTGTTTAATCTTGCCTCAGCATGGAGTAGATGACCTTTGAGGTCTATTCCAGCCCTGCACGTCTATGATTTAGCTTAATCTTGGTATATTGGGACATATGCTGCTTATTTGGTCTATTCTGAATAGATTCAAAATGTATAGCAACTTGACTGGCAAAGTGAGGGACAGCGGTGGCTAACTTGCCATAAAGAAACCTAAAAATATACAACTTGAGCCACACCCTTGGTTTGGACTGGGCATGAGTTCCCGCAGTGGTGTTGTAATAACTTATAATAATAATAATTAATAATAATAATATATATAAAATAATAATAATAATAGTGGTTGTGCCACTAGTTCCAACTCTTAAATCACGTTCACTTTTTTCATCAGAAAACATTTCAGTTCTGCTGCTTAAGTGTGAAATGTGAGAACTGCTTGACCCTCACTGTTTTCCACCTAACTTTTCTAGATCAAACCAAAACCTTAATGTTCTTTGAAGGGTGCCCACCACACTTGGGCTGCACCATCAAGCTGCGTGGAGCTACAGACTATGAACTGACCCGAGTGAAGGAGATCCTTATCTTTATGGTCTGTGTGGCTTATCATTCCCAGCTGGAAATTTCTTTCCTTATGGATGAGTTTGCCATGCCCCCTTCTCTGACTAAAAACAACTCCTTTCACGCTCTGATTGAAAGCCAAGGAGATGAAAATGGGCACCAAGACCTCTTCAATGGTGAGGAGTTTGGCACAGTGGAGCTCTCTTCTGAAAAAGTGCCCAGGGTGTCTGAATCGGTCTCTTCTGATGAGGCCAGCACACTAGAACAAAGAACTTTGTTTGCAGAAGAGGATCAAGGTGAGGAGGATGATGTCCAGCGAGAGGGTTCCTTTTTAAGGCACCAAGAGCATCTCAGAGTGGGATATTCACTGCCAGTGCTGAGCAGTATTACAACACCAGTACCAGAATCACAGCTACCCTTCCACTGTACGGACCAACACCCAGGCATTCTATATAGTCAGCATCTAGAGACTCTACAGCAGCCAGGTGACCTGCAGGATTCCAAAAGCCAGATGAGAGTCTTCAGAGACCCTCTACAGGATGACACTGGATTGTATGTCATGGAGGAGGTGACTTCCTCTGAGGATCGCCTCAAGGCCTATTCCTTAGCATTTAAGCAGGAGCTGAAAGATGTTATTCTCTGTATCTCACCTGTGATCACATTCTATGAACCTTTTCTTCTAACAGAGATGGGTATGAGGTGCCCTGCTCGGGACTACTTCCCAGAGCAGGTCTATTTGTCTCCTTTCCTCAACAAAGAGTATAAGGAGCTGGAGAGCAGAAGGAAGAAACAGCTGTTAAGGGATCTTTCTGGACTGCAAGGGATAAATGGAAGTATCCAGCCAAAGGCCATCCAGGTTTTGCCCACCCACGAGCTAGTTAACACTAGAATTGCAGAGCATCTGGGTGATAGCCAAAGTTTGGCCAGAATGCTGGCAGATTACCGAGCCAGAGGAGGAAGGATACAACAGAAAAATGCAGATCCCTTTGCCCAATGTAAAGATGCAGCTGGTGTTCCTGGTGGAAAAGTTGGAGGCAGAAATGAAGAGGATGAGAGAGGGTTGGTTCGGGGTGAATCTGTATGGTCTCATAAGGTAAGAATCTAGGTTTTTATCTCCTTTCTCTCACCACTAAACAAAAACAGAACATACTTCTGAATATCATATTTAGGAACAGGCTAGGCATAACAAAAGATCATATTGGACTGTGTTGTCCTAGGTCAACTTGGATGTCAGCTTGTTTAATCACCACATTGTGGTCCCCGGTTGTGAGAGATGCTGACCTCAGGCATTGTTGCTGCATGTGACTTGCAAGGCACTTGCTCTCTGAACCACTGGAAAGAGCAAGAAACTTGGTACATCTCATTATCAGCTCATTTTTATATGCTGGGAGTGACCGTGCTTGCATTCACAATCGGGAGTGAAGTGAGGGGTGGGGAAGCGAACACTCTCGCTCTGTTTCAGAAATGGAATGCCCATCTGTTTAAAAGCTGTTTGGTTTTTCTCTCTTCATACTGAGTAACGTTGATATTGTCTCCTAGTGGGTTTGGTAACTAAAGGTCATGAATGGTGTCCAGTTAGAATAAAGGACAGTGTTGGCAGGATGTAATTGCTAAATATTTTTTAAAAATCTCTTAATATCTGATCCAGACTAGTTAGAATAGTATCGAGGGAATCTTTTAATGAAATCATAGCCTCTCCCTTAATTATACTGTCTTTGAAATATCCCAATTGTTTGTGTGCAAAAACATTTGTGAAGAAGGTATTTTGTAAACAGGTGGATAAATCTTTCTTGTTTGCTATGAAAATTGCAAACTTCTCCCTGGGGGGAATCTCACAGCTCTTGGGATGTGATGCTTTTTTGCACTAGAAGCTGGGAGTACTGGCAGAAATGGCTGAACTTCATTTAGAGCAAACAAGTGAATACTTGCCAGTCCAGCTCCCCAGCACAAAAGTATCTTCACTGGTTGATTTTTCTGTGGGGGTTTATTTTGAAGTTTTAGCTGCAGAATAGTAAACCTGTTCAGAAGGTGCTAGTGGGATACAGGGGGAAATCTACCTTGTGTACTCTGAATAATTGAGGTCCTATGTATTAGGAAAACTGTTCTTGCAAGGAGATAAGCAGCAAATGTCAAGATTCAGGCTCAAGATTTCTTGTTCCAAAGGATTAAAATTCACAACACTTGTGGATTAAAGACCCCTCAAACTGTTTAAAAGTCCACTTGGGCTTCCTATTCCTTAAACTTTGGTATCTAATTGGTTGTGCTGTAATCCAAAAACGTCTTCCTTGCATAAGTCTACCTAGAGCTCTTGGGTAACTTAATCTCATAAGAAAAGTAAATCCGACAAATGGGACAAACACGGAATTTCTCACTGACTACCATTCCATTCTATGCAGCTTTTAAAGTGTAAACTATTTTGTATTGGTGGAAATATGTGGTTGTAATTGGCTGATGGATTGTCTTGTCAGGTGGACTGTCTGAGTCCAGTAAACCATCAGAGGCTCTGTGTTCTTTTCAGTAGCTCCTCTGCCCAGTCCAGCAATGCTCCGAGTGCCTGCGTTAGCCCATGGTATGAAATGAATTTCTTCCTCTTCTTTTCTATGTCTCTTTTTAAAATATCTCTTTATATGAAGGCAAGGTCAGTGCTAATTCCTCTGTACAGCTTCACTAAGGACTCCTGGGAAGGCAGCTAAGCCCTTTTTCGAGTTGCCTGTCACAGCATTAAGATGTGTATGGCTAGATGGATTACCTTTGTAATGTTTAAGGCAGGAATGAGGAGTTAAAAAAGCCCATCCTGTAATTCAGTGCTCTAATCACTAAAGCTGTCTTGAAAGTGTTAGCAGTTATCTTCAAGAACTCATGGAGGATGGGAGGAGGTCCCAAAAGACTAGAGAAGAGCAGATGTAGTACCTTTCTTTAAAAGGAGAACAGACCCAGGGAATTATGGACAAGTCATCCTAAATTTACTACTGGGAGAGGTAGTGGAACAAATTAATAAACAATCAGTTTGTAAGCACTGAGAATAGCGTTATAAGGAATAGTTAGCATGGATTTGTCAAAACCAAATCATTCCAAACCAACCTAACGTCCTCCTTTGGCAGTTACTGACTAATGGATGCGGGTAGGGCGAGGAGGGAGCAGAAGACATGATTTATCTTTATTTTTAGTAGGACTTTTATCAAAGCCCTACATGACAGTCTCATAGGCAAACTGGGGAAATATGGTCCAGATGAAATTACTATAAAGTGAGTGCACACTGGTTGGAAGACCAAACTCAAAGTAGTTGTCAGTGGTTCACCATCAAACTGGGAGTGTGTCTTTAGTGGGGTCCCATAGGGGTCAGCCCGGCAGCTGATAGTAGTCAATATTTTCATTAATAATTTGGATAATAGTGTGGGTAGTGTGCTTATAAAACTTGCAGATGACACCAAGATGGGAGGAGTTGCAGGCATTTTGGAGGACAGGATTAGAATTTAAGATGAACTTGACAAATTGGAGAATTAATCTGAAATCCTCAAGATGAAATTCAAGTGCAGAGTACTGCACTTGGGAAGGAAATAGCCAAAGCACAGCTACAAAATGAGAAGTAACTGGCTAAGTGGTAGTACAGCTGAAAAGTATCTGAGAGGTTAGAGTGGATCACAGATTGAATATAAGTGAACATTGTGGTGCTGTTGCAAACAAGGGTAATATTCTGGTGTGTAATAACAGAAGTGTCATACACTGGTGAGGCCTCTGCTGGAGGACTGTATCCAGTTCAGGGTGCCACGCTTTGGGAAAGATGTAGATGAATTGGAGAGAGTCCAAAGGAGAGCAACAAAAATGTGAAAAGGTTTAGAAAACCTGACCTCTGAGGACCTGGGCATGTGTACTCTTCAGAAAAGAAGACCGAGGGAGGACCTGATAAGTCTTCAGATATGTTTAAAGGCTGTTTTAGAAAGGGGACAGTGGTCAGTTGTCCTCCTGAAGGTAGGACAAGAAGTAATGGGTTTAATCTGCACAAGGGAGATTTAGATTAGAGATTAGGGAAAACTTCCTAACTATCAAGGTAGTTAAACTCTGGAATAAGCTTCCAAGGGAGGTTGTGGAATCCCCATCATTGGAGGTTATTAAGAACAGGTTAGACAAACACCTATCAGGAATGGTTGGGGTTTACTTTGTCCTGCCTCAGCAGAGGAGCTGAATGTAATGACCTCTCAAGGTCCCTTCCAGCCCTACATTTCTGTGGTTTTGTACAGAATATTTTAATGCAGTGACTGTATAGGGAGTGAAATCTGGAGAATCTCTGGGCAGGTTGCAACTTGTAAATTCAGAAGATTTTTTTCATTTCTAGTAATAGGGCTCTAGAATAGGGTGTAGAAAATCCACTACAATCTAAATATGAATACAGCTTTGCTTCCCCTAGTGAGGGCAGGAATTGCTTCATAGCAAGTAGTGTTTCATGTTTAAATGCCTGCAGAGCTAGCTGTGAGGCTGCAGGTTACTGGCAGACTTTTAATACTATTCCTTAGCTGTTCACTGGCTTGCCTTCAAACAGCCAGTGCAGTTGGAGGGAGATAAGGGGACAAGTAGGGTGCCCTGGCATGGTATTGCCACCCTTACTTCTGCACTGCTGCTGGCGGAGTGCCACCTTCAGAGCTGGGTGCCTGACCAACAGCCGCCGCTCTCTGGCCACTCCGTTCTGAAGGCAGTGCAGAAATAAGGGTGGCAATACCGCAACTCCTCTGCAAGTCCCTTTAGGGTCAGGACCCCCAATTTGAGAAACGCTGGTCTCCCTTGTGAAATCTGTGTAGTAGAGGCCAGTGGTGAGGGTAAAGCCACTGGTGGGTCAGGCCAGTTTATCTGGAGTGTCCATCCGCAAGCACGGAGCCCCACAGTTCCCATTGGCCACGGCTCACCGTTCCTGGCCAATGGGAGCTGTGAGAAGCGACATGGGCTGAGGGATGTGCGAGAACACTGCTTCCCACAGCTCCCATTGGCCATGAACAGTGAACTGTGGCCAGTGGGAACTGCAGGGCTCCATGCCTGCAGGCACTCCAGATAAACAAACTGGCCCGGCCCATCAGCGGCTTTACCTGTGGGGCTGGGTGCCAACGTTTGCCAAACCCTGGTACAGGGTAAAAGCACATACAAGACCAGATTTCACTAAGAGGGAAGAGACCAGATTTCCCGATCCATGACATGTTTTTCATGGCTGTGAATTCAGTAAGGCCCTACTTGTTATAAAAAAAAATAAATAAATTATAAAGCAGCAAAATTGATTCTAGAGAAAACTTCCAAATTTGGGTGCCTAAAATGAGTTATCCAAATCAGTATTTAGACATCTAAAGTGGCTCTTATTTTTCCCAAAGTTGCTGAGCACCTGAAGTGTCCATTAGTCATTTAGAGGGGATCAGCTGGGATGCTGCGTTCGGTACATCTGGAAAATCATGCCCCATTAGGTGGTCAAATATTGATTAAGAATTACTACAGATACCCAAGTTTGGAAGTTCTTGGCCATGATCTTTAAAGGCACACTTGTGTGGTGTTTGCTGAGATAAATGTACTTACGAGCATTCCCATGTTGTAGTCCTTCCTATAACGTACACCTCTCAAACCAGTGCCATATCCAGCCTCTTAAATTCTTTCTGTTCTCCCTCTATATCAGGATTGTGACGATGGAGTTCTATGGAAAGAATGACCTCACTCTAGGAGTGTTTTTAGAGCGATATTGTTTCAGGTAAGAACTTTTTCACTAGAATATCACCCATGCTTTTAAAGAAAATCTTCAGTAGCCTCATCAGACTGAGTTATGCTTTTCTTACACGTGTACATGAAGTATTGTGCGGTTTATAGAGAATTGTTTGCATGATGAGTTAAAAAAGGTATACATACGCTGTGAAAATCTTTGGCAAAACATTCTTTAGAGACAGTTCTGCTGGAAAGGTCTTCTATAATTCTTTTCCATTTGTTTTATTAGGATGCTTGCAACAAAACAGGAAATATGTTTCTTAAAGTGTGCTCCGTTTACTCCTGGGGTCTACTTACAAGTGAAAATGTGCTCATGTTGTTACCTCCCTTCTACCCATTTGTTTAATCACCTGTTGCATATTGCAAATGTCTGAGGCGGGGACTATCCCTTTACCATACGTTAGCCATGGAGCTTGCCACAATGGGGTCCAGATTGGGATCTCTAGGTAGTGCTTCACTGCAAATAATTCTGTCCACTACAAAGCAGTGAATTGTGTTGGTCATAATCCTCTAATTTTAGAACGGTTGCTATGGAACTTCAGGTGAGATTGCCAGCAGGAGCAAATTCCTAAGGAATAGTGATCCAGTTTCATATAATACTTGGAAAAAATCTACTGCCTAAATCTTATCAGACAGTCTTATTCTGGTATCTTAGAAAAATATCTTTAAAGAGTCTGATGCAAACTTTTAGAACATACTGACTTTTGGTAAACAGGCTTTGCTGGTCGTCAAACCAATACCTCAACTATGTTAAGTAGCTTAATGCTTTAAAAACATAAAGAACAGTCATACTGGATTAGACCAAAGGTCCATCTAGCCCAGTATCCTGTCTTCTGACCGTGTCTAATACCAGGTGCCCCAGAGGGAATGAACAGAACAAGTAATTATCAAGTGATCCACCCCATCGCCCATTCCCAGCTTCTGGCAAACAGAGGCTAGGGACACCATCCCTGCCCAATAACCATTGATGGACCTATCCTCCACTAATTTATCTAGTTCTTTTTTGAACCCTGTTAGTCTTGGCCTTCACAACATACTCTGGCAAGGAGCTCCACAAGCTGACTGTGCATTGTGTGAAAAAATACTTCCTTTTGTTTGTTTTAAACCTGCTGCCTATTTCATTTGGTAGCCCCTAGTTCTTGTGTTATTAGAAGAAGTAAATAACACTTCCTTATCTACTTTCTCCACACCAGTCATGTTTTTATAGACCTCTATCATATCCTCCCTCTTACTCCTCTCTTTTTTCCAAGCTGAAAATTCCCAGTCTTATTAATCTCTCCTCATACAGAAGCCATTCCTTACCCCTAATCATTTTGTTGCCCTTTTCTGAACCTTTTCCAAATCCAGTATATATTTTTTGAGATGGGGCAATCATGTCTGCACACAGTATTCAAGATATGGGCTTACCATGGATTTATATAGCATTGGAATGGGTTACCTAAGGAGCTGGTAGAATCTCCTTCCCTAGAGGTCAGGCTTGACAAAGCCCTGGCTGGAATGATTTAGTTGTGGAGTGGTCCTCCTTTGAACAGGGGGTTCGACTAGATGACCCCCTGAGGTCCCATCAACCCTGATATTCTAGGATATAAAGGCAATATTTTCTGTTCATATTATCTATCCCTTTCTTAATGAAAGTTTTCAGAAACTGGGTGCATAGACTTGGGTTCCTAAACCTATATTCAAACACCTAAACTGGTTTCTTTTCCCCACATGAGAGCTCAGCACTTTTGGAAAATATTGTTCCTTGTTAGAGTGCCTAAATAAATTTGGAAGCTTAACTTGAAGCACCATTTTTTTGAAAATCTTGGTCTGCAGTAACAGAGTTCACTGTAAATAAACTTAAACTGTTTAAGATCATTTAGAAGCGGGTTGGAAACTTGCTCATTCTGTACTTCTTGGAAGGTGGATTTACTGCAGTGTGATGACAGTGAAAGGTATGCTAGGGCCACCGACAGTCGCCTTCAGGATTGTCACATGTAACACACAATTCTTCACAACTGAATGTCCCCTCTTTTCTTTCAGGCCTTCCTACCAATGCCCCAGCATGTTTTGTGAAACACCCATGGTGCACCACGTTCGTCGCTTTGTCCACGGGCAAGGCTGTGTGCAGATCATACTGAAGGAGCTGGACTCCCCAGTTCCTGGATACCAGCACACAATCCTTACCTACTCCTGGTGTAGATTGTGCAAACAGGTAAAGATTAAGAGGAATATTCTGATGCTATGGTAGCAGAATCCCAAGTGTGATAGGTCTTTCTAAGGGCAATGCCTTTCAGAAAGAGCTGTATTTTCTCTAGAGCTGCAGCTGAAGTAGTACTAATAGCTTACAGTCTGTATAGGTGTAACTAAGACTAACCCTACCTCACCCACTGATGCTGTTGGGTGTAGTGCTCCCAGTATATTGTACTACAGGGGAAATGTCTGCTCCTGCCTGAAAACAGCCATCAACTCTGTTTCAAAGGATAAATGGCTTTGGATAATGGTGCTGACACACTGGACCAAACTAATTTCAGGCACCAGCAGGTGAGCACTCCATTGATTTAAATGGAGTCATTCCCACATGTGCCAGCAGAGGTGGTGGCCCCCTGGCCATAATGAAACTTGTTGAATGTTGAGGTGGTGAGAAGTGGGAAGAGACAAAACTAACTCTCCTGACGTACTGGTCCATTAATTGACCTAAAACCATCTCCTCCATAATGTGCTCTTGCTGTTATCCACTATACATAGTGTGGGCCTGGATCAAGTCCAACAGCACCTGCTGTACTTTGTTTCAAAACTATGTACAGATTTTCTTTGTTCAGCACTAAAATGCTAGATAAGATAACTGCAATATTAGATGAATTTTATATCCTTTTTAAAAGCCAGAAATAATTAGAAAAATAACATACAGGGCTTTTAACTCCAGTAATCTTCGCATATTTAAGAGAACTAGCTATATGACTGCTGGAATTAAAACAAAGTTAACTTCTGTTTAATTTTAGAAATCTACTTATCACCAGTCTCTTGAGTGAATTTTATTAAGGACCCCCTAAATTAACTTCATTTCCTGTACATTTAACAAAGTACATAAAATAGCTATTTTGCCATCTAGAAACTAGATTAAAAAATGTTCAACTTACAGTAGCAATTCTAATGACTTTATGCTATCTGTACTGGTGGTGATGATGATGGATTTAAAGGAGGAAATTACTGTGATACCTTAAGGCATATGCAAATCTTGCATGTAGAAAATATCCCATAAATAAAACGTACTTTTCTATTAAAATCTGTTTTCAAATTTCAGGTCACACCAGTTGTCCCACTTTCCAATGATTCTTGGTCCATGTCATTTGCAAAATACCTTGAATTGAGATTCTACGGGCACCAGTACACACGAAGAGCCAATGCCGAGCCTTGCGGTCATTCCATACACCATGACTATCACCAGTATTTCTCATATAATCAGATGGTGGCATCTTTCAGGTAAGGTTTCGCTTCCAGGTTGCACCCCAACACTAATTGCATGGCCACCTAAAGTGCTTGGATCAAGCAGAACGAGCAACCCTAATACTCCTGTCCTCCAGATTGATTGATTCATCTTGAGCATGTCGAAAAGGGACATTGTTCTATACTATAGTTTGTACTCTGATCTAGAAGTACAGCACATCTAGAAACTGGCACTATCTAGTCACGCTGTTCTGTTCTGTGCTGTGCTGGTAGAGGTGGGGGTGGCAGTAGTTCTCGGAATCAGGTACTCCACATGATGGAACCAACAGTCCATTGACAGGCTGCATCGGGGGAAAATGATCAATCCTGTGTTGCCAAACTTCGCCCTGCTGGTTTATAGCATGGTTTGTGTATCCATTTTACATAGTAACTAAACAGTACATGCATGAGAGTGTCCTGGAAGGCTGAGGTATTTTAGGCACTGCCAAGTACCTCCGGGGATCTTTCTGATAGTCAATGCTCCAATTGAAGGAGAATCACCAACGGCAAAAGGGTGAGAGAGATGCACTGGAGCAGAGTGGTGTGTGTGTGTGTGTGTGTATGCGCATTTTTACACAAGGTTGTTTTTTATTGCTCTTAGCTATTCTCCAATCCGGCTGCTAGAGGTGTGTGTCCCACACCCCAAAATCTACATCAAACGTCAAGCTCCATTAAAGGTTACTGTTCTGCAGGATCTGAAGGATTTCTCTCAAAAGTATGTTCTTGTTTTTTTTACCTTGATTTTCTTCACCTACCATCTTCTTCTTTATGACTTAAACCTTAATTACTAGAGGACATGAACCCATCCTTGCTGCAGAAACTAAAGAAAACCTCTGTTATATTTTAAGCTACTGCAAATGTATTTAAGAGCGTGTAGCAAAACAATTACTTTAAATGCTTAAGGAAATAAGGTTCCTATACCAGCCTTAACTCTGACCCTCTCCACCTATTGTCTAAGGGGTTGTCTACACAGCAGCTGGGAAGTGCGGTTCCCAGCGTGGGTAGACGTATGTGTGCTAGCTTTGTTCGAGCTAGCACAGTAAAAATAGCAGGGTGGCCCCAGTGGCATGGGTCGTGACTCAGGCTAGCTGTCCGAGTACAATCTGGTTCGACTCCTGTGTACATACTTGGGTAGCTAGCCCAAGCCACTGCCCATGCCACCTCTCCCACACAGCTGTTTTTACTGTGCTACATCTTCCTGAACTGCAAATTGTACCTCCCAGCTGCTGTGTAGGTGTACCCTGAAGACACTTTCTACCTCCCTGTATGCCTGGTGTAATTATACTTTTGAATATGGACTAAAGAGTTTTGGTCCTATGTCTCTTAAGTAAAAAAAAAAAAAAAAGTCCTGATTTCTAAGTAGATATCGCAAGTGGTTAAACATGTTCTTACAGGACTTCCGTAAATACTTCTTGGAAAGGATTACATTGTCAGAAAGCTGATACTGAAGCATGCTGCTACAATGAAAATCCTCAGCCTATAAGCAATATTGCTGCCACTTTCTAATACTCAAAACATGGGTAGGAGACACTGTACTTGGAAGCTTAATTTGAAAAACACAAGTGACACCCCCTCCCCCTCCCCCAAAGTGTTCAGGTTCTTAAGTGCATTGTTTTGAACTGTCTGCCTTCTGATGCTCTCAGCTTGTGATTTCAAATTATAAAACGTTAAAAGGAAAATATTGTTTCCTGAACAGAACCATTTTTATTAAATTTGATTTGATTTCAGACACTTTTCATTGCCACCTACTGTTTATTTTTAACTGAATGTAATTTGATTTGTTGCCTCCAGACTGCAGAAGAAACTGCTTTTAGGTTGTTGGGAGAGGTAGAAAAGATGGGTTGGAGAACTGACAATTTATCAAAATCTTCTGACTACTCTCCTACTGCAGCTTTCCCATACTGCTGATCTCTTTTTAGTACCTATTTACTACTTGTCATAATTCCACCAGGTTATTCTGTTCAGTGCTGAAATATTCAAGGAACAGAAGAGATGCTCTTGTCTACTTAGCTCTCATTTTCTACGTTGTAGTTCAGCGCCATAGGTTATCCTTAGAACAGGAAGATACAACAGTGCTCAGTTTGCACTGTCATTCTTAGTAGACAAAGGTGGCAAATGTATTCTAGCTGTTTGTTACTTTAACCCTGCCTTCTTCACAATGGACTACTGTCATGAATGAATGACTGTGTGCGCCTCAAAAGAGGGTGCCATAGTTCAGTAATCTGTGCAGAACAGCAAGCTTTCATCACGATCTTTTAGTCTACAGAATGCTCCTTTTATGGGACCAGTCTTGCATCTTGTTCATGAGTGTAACTCACTCAAGTTATCCCACTGAAGTTTAATGTGACAAACTGTTACAGGATGGGGATAGGTTGCAAAACTCTAGCATCAAATTTGAGTTTGTGTTCTATTAAAGACCACATTTTGGTTCTGAGACTCTGAATGGTGTCTAATGTTTTCACCTCTTGCCACAGGGTATCACAGGTGTACCTTGCTGTTGATGATCGTCTCACCTCTTTGAAAACTGATACTTTCAGCAAAACAAGGGAAGAGAAGATGGAAGACCTTTTTGCACAAAAAGAGGTAACATGTTGCTGCTTCATCAGTGAAATGCAGGGTGAAAATGGAACATTGCTGTACCAGTGTAACACTGCTGCTGGCAGAGTACTGAGATCTCAATTTTTCTTTGGCAGATGGAAGAGGTAGAGTTCCGGAACTGGATTGAGAAGATCCAAGCAAGGATGCTTTCACCTTCATTGGACACCACTCAGCAATTACAGTCCATCTTTGAGTCTCTGATAGCTAAAAAACAGAGCCTCTGTGAAATGCTGCAAGCCTGGAATAACAGGTAAGAGAGATGCTAGCAACCTAGGTAGGAGATCCTGTTGCACTTTCTCCCTATTGAGTTTGTTGCTACTACTGCATAGCAAAATACTGCGATATTTTGAATACTCAGTTTCTCTTTTAGATTACAGGATCTCTTCCAGCAGGAGAAAGGTAGAAAACGCCCCTCAGTACCACCGAGCCCTGGAAGACTGAGACAAGGTGAAGAAAACAAGGTAATCTCTTTCTGTTACCTTGAAACCGCCATTCTGGTTAGAACCAAACTGATTCTAAACTAGCTTCTCCCATCTTTAAAGAAGTTTAAAATAACATTCTACTCAGATGATAATGCACCATGAAACTACTGAACCTCCAAAGGGTTCTAAAACATTACATGTTATCTGGCATTCTGTACAGTTGTTATAGTGGAAAAAAACGTTAACTTTAAAAATACAAAAGCTTAGAGTTGTTCTTCAGTGCTTGTAAGCAAACAATATTACATCAATCTAAAAATGAAGACTGATGCTAAGGGCATTATTTGAAGTTTGGAAGACCTTTATGCACTGTCTTTCATATCACAATGTAATTGGTGATTTAATTCAGAGGAGGTAGCTTAATGGTTTACCTTCCTATAAGTTTTATGATTAGCTCTCATCTTACTTGAGAAGAAAAATATCATGAAATATAATGAAAATGTAAAGCAAATGTTGCAAGAATATAGGCAGTATTGGGTAAAATTCTGATGTAAAGGGACCAGTGGAGATGAATTATTGTATAGTAATTCCTCGCTTAAAGCTGTAGTTATGTTCCTGAAACATGCGACTTTAAGTGGCGACTTTAAGCGAAACGATGTTAATAAGAATTAATGTAAATGGGGAGTTGGGTTCACACACACACAAGTCATCAAGGGTTAACACATTGTTAATGTAGCCTCACACTCGACAGGAATGGAAGGAGAGGAGACAGCATGGCAGAGAGAGACAGAGACATACACCCTGTGTGTGTGAGAGAGAGAGATGTGCATTGCCCCTTTAAGTATGCTAATCCCACTCTAAGTACACTGGCCTTTTAAGTAGATCAGCAAGTTGAGGCAGCAGCTATGTATCAGTATTAAATTGTTTATTTAAAACTTTGTATGTATGACGTGATATTGATTGCTTACAAGCACTGAACAACAACTGTAAGCTTTTTTATTTCTATCTATAAAATTTCCCTGGAACTTAAACCCCCCCCCACCCCCCCAATTACATTAATTCTTATCGGGAAATTGGATTCGCTTAGCATCATTTTGCTTAAAATTGCATTTTTCAGGAACATAACTACAACATTAAGCGAGGAGTTACTGTACAGCTCATGGGCATATTTCCTTTGGGATAAATCTGAAAATCTCACTTTAGTAAGATATGGAAGATAGTAATTACTAAACTTGAAGATCTTGTGGCACAAGACTCTAACTTGAGAGATACTGAAGAGAATGGCCAACCATGATGACAGTAACCTAAATCCTCCTCTCTCTCTTAGAGTGCAGCTCTTCCTTTTTACAGTCACGAGCAGGATTTCAAAATCCTACCTTACAACTTGCACGTGCTGCCACACATCAGCCATATATGGTGGTGCTGCAGAAGCTGAAAATGCTGGGGGTCTCTGCTTTTGCAAATGTGATGCTGCTTCATTTTGTAATTGCCTCATCATAGGGGATATAACTGAAAAGAGAATTGGGCTACTGGCTGCTCAGTCAGCAATCCGTGTTCTGTCCATCTTTTCACAGATCAGTGCAATGGACGCCTCTCCCCGCAACGCTTCTCCAGCCCTACAGAACGGAGAAAAAGGTCTGTTTAGATAATGTGTTCTAGTAAGGACATGATAGAATTGCTCACCTCAGCCCCATGAGATCTGAAATAATTAAAGCTGCTAATGCATCAGTGTTGAAAAGTTTTCAAACTTTCCATTTTGAGACTATTACACAAACCTATGATACAAATACATATCTTTTCCTGTATTCATTTACGACATAATGGATACCATTTCCATGTAAATATCCCTAACAAAGGAGGAGAGAATGGAAAGGCAGCATATATCTTGTATAGAATCAGAATTATTTTCACGTTTACATAGCATTCTTGTACAAGTTTTCCTGGAAGAATTAATGGCCCTTAAGGTTTTTATCTTAAAACTCTTAAAGGCTGCAAAATCCCAAAGGTGCAACATGTCACTGATCTCTAGCGATTAGGGCTTGTCTAAATGAACGCTTAGTTTGTGGCAATCTGGGGTATAAGGCACTAGTCTGTCCTGCATTAAGTGTCCATGTGGGCTCCAGTGCTGCTCTAAAACTTCCCTAGTGTGCAGTGACCCCTGTTTCAAATTGGGGTGATCAATAGATAAGGATGCTGTATGGCACAAACGACTTCCCCAGCCTGACAATTACCACAGGCAGTTTCTTGAAACAGTTAAGATGTATTTTGGTCTCGTCTCGTATATCTGGTACAAGTCAGGGTTAACCCTGCCTTGCTGAAGCTCAAAGCTGTCGCTCAGGTGTGCACTTGGTTAGTGTATACTGCAAGACTGAACAGTATTCCTGCGTGATGGAACTATTGTCTTAATTGAATTCTGTCACACAAGAAGGATTATAGCATAAATTGGATTGAAATACTCTAAAGCGTATTAGTGTAAAAATTGCCTTTGTAACTGTCCTCCTTGCATTTGCACATAATTATTATAATTCTTACACTCTGATTTTAAGAGATTTAAGCCACTAGTTTCAAAGAACCATCAAAATGCGAAATCGATGTAAACTCATGAGGTGATCATTGTCTTGGAAACCATAGCTCTAAAAGAACTACCCTATTCTTTTCAGTGGGTTAACGCTAAACCTTAATGAGGGTATTTTAAATGTCATCTTAATTATTTTGCTGATTATTTATCCCTGCTATTAACAGTACATCAGGGTAAAACATAGCATGGAATGCTGGAAAACAGTTTGGTTTTAATCTGCCTCTCCTAAATATAGTCACATCTGAGGGGAAGAAGCTGCATCTCAGTCCCATTGCCAAAACCCTTCATCGTCTCCTGGTTCAGATTTTTATACTAAATTGCATGTTACGTTTTTATTTCAAGATACACTTGTTATGGGTCTCATACGTTACAAATAGGAATATAATACTTCCAATGCAGAAATGTTCTTGCAAAGTAGAGGAATCTTAAGGGTAAGGATTACTGAAAAGGGAGTGAGCTTCTGTAACTATTTTCCCATGGAGTCTTTAGAGGAGTAGTTCAAGGCAAGTTATGTATTATCACCAATATTTTCAGTTTCTTTCAAAAGTTACAGCAGCTCCATCAAGAGGATTGAGATCTCTAGATTTTGATGTTATCAAACCTAATGAATTGAAATATTTCTTAAGAATTCATTAAAGTTCCGATGGGTGTTCCTCTACAGTATCTGCGACCCAAAACTGTGTGGCTGAGAACTACAAAGTGACATAGGCTAACCTATTGTCAGAGGTGAATGGAATGCAGTAAATGAATCTGTTGCATAAATGGTGAAAAGGAAACTGGAATTCTTATGTTCTCAATTGTAATATAAGGATTTATTAGTAACAATATTATAGAAGTTTAACTTGATCATCACTTTAAAGTTTCCAAAAGTTCTCACTAGATCCACTCTGAATAAAATTTTCAAAAACACTGAAGTCCTGTTTTTGAAAGCGACTTGGATGCTTAGGCACCCTATTGACTTACAAGAAATTTCATTAGGAGACTAAGCAGCTGGAGTTAGAGGCATGGTCTAAACTAGAAAATAAGATTGGCATAACTACATTGCTCAAGTGTGTCAAAAATCCATGCTCCAAGTGGTGTAATTAAGCCAACCTAAGTCCCCATGTAGATGGCATTAAGTTGACAGAAGAAGTCTTCTGTCGACCTAGCTACTGTCTCTAGGGGCTGTGGATTAGCTACACCAACAAAAGAATCCCTCCGGTTGGCCTAGGTAGAATCTGCACGGATGTGCTGCAGCGGCATGTAAAGTGTAGACAAGCCCCAAGTCACTTTCAGAACTGGAACTTAAGTGCTTTTGGAAACATTCCTGATACCCTATCAAGCATTTGTGTTTTCATTATGCACAGCTCCTTCTCTTTCCAAGTGAAGGATCTGTTCTATTACATATCCTATGTGAGGGAAAAATAGCTACCCAAGTGAATATCTATTTTTAGTGAAGGTTCTGGGATGGAAGCAGATACTAGTTTTGTTGGTAATCTCAAATGCTTTCTTGTGTCCTTGTTCTTTTTTGTATGTTCAACAGATGACCGTTTCTTGACAACCTTGTCAAGTCAGAGCTCCACAAGCTCCGCACACCTCCAGCTTCCTACCCCCCCTGAAATTGTGTCAGAGCAGCTGACAGGGGGGCCTTCCTTTGCTAATTCATTCTCTGAACCAGACACCACCAGCAGCTCAGAAGGTACAATTCAATGACCCTCTTATTTCCCTCTCCCTTTGGTTGTGTGACACAGCATGGAGTGGCTAGCAGATGAGATAACTGGTTACTAGATTAGTGTGACTGCCTCTCTGAATTATGGTGCTAAGAACCAAATACTTCACCCGGAAGACTTAGTGCCTAAAGCTCACTAAAGTGGACTAAATATGTTGAAGTGTGCTTGAGTATTGCAACAGGCTTCAATGGTGGAAACCAAAACGGTGGAAACTTATAGTAATGGTGTCCAGAATCATGTGTCAGGTCCAGGGCAGTTCATCAACCTTCTTCAGATGTTTGAATGGTACCTAACTGTGTCTCAAAAAATGTGCTCCTCTCAAAGTATGCTTGTTGCTAAAGGTCCTGCTGCAGCTGCAAAAGAGCGATTGGTTTGTTACTGCATTCTAACGAAGAACGGTCATAAATCGCCCTTCTCTGTAGGGAAGGCCATTGGTATCCTCCTTTGTCCCTATGCTTTCTTCCCTATGCCACTGACCCGTCCCTCTTTGAGTGAAGAGTAGATGCATGTTTCTCAACACTTAGTTTTAGCAGGAAAGGAATCATTGTAAGAGAAATAAGAGGCACTCTCTCCTTTCTCCTGAGGCTGAGTATCCTGGAGAACTCCTATCCAAGGTCAAGATCTGATCTTTGACTGATTTCAGGCATGCACATCTGTCTCAAGGGTGCAGTACTATAAGGTCATCCAGCTGATGTAACTGAACCAATATTGCTGCATTGCGAGCTGACGTCCACCAAACAACTTCTCTGAGAGAATTTTGATCCAGGGAGATTTTAATAGGTTGGCAGAGTTACAGTGCAAACTTTCACAAGCTGTCCTATAATCAGCTGCATGAGACTGCATATTCAGCTGCATGGCACAGGGGACATGACCTTTGAATTGGAAATTAGGCAGTCTGGGTTCTATTCATGGCTCTGCCACAGACTCACTGTAATGAGGCAAGTCAGTATAGAGCCAGATTTTTACATTTAGGGACTCAATGTCAGTCTACCTTTTAAGAATCTGCCCTTAAACCACACAGCCTCCGTTTGTAAAATGGCAATGATGCTTACTTTTACGTGTGAATTTCTTTGAGATCCTCCAGTGAAATATATGATAGAACAAGGAATTTTTTATATCCCAAGATTACTACCCATGTGGAAATTTAAGTAAAGTTTGACTGTTCTGGTGTATGCTTCATGACCCACAATTAATAGTCATACCCTCATTCTAGATGTGTTTGATGGACACTTGTTGGGATCTACAGACAGCCAGGTGAAGGAGAAATCTACTATGAAAGCTATTTTGGCAAATTTGTTGCCTGGAAACAGCTATAATCCCATTCCATTCCCCTTGTAAGTAATACATGGTGCTACCAATGGGCATGAAAATTGTGCTGTGTGTTAAATACTAAACTGATGTCCTGGCTTAGCTACAGAAACTGAAATTGTGCAACTGCTCTTGCTGAACAGAGAAACTGATAGTCATAACTTGGCTCTCCCTGCACACAAACCATCGCTGGATTTATAGTGTGTTCATAATGTCCAGTTGTATATAATTTGGCTGAAGCGCGCCCGGTTTTCTCTAACATGTTAATCTTCTACTCTCCACCACCACCTGTAGTACATGATAGAATTTTAAATTACTCTAGCCTATGGCTAATGTGCCATTTAAAAATATTAGTGATGGGAGAAGCCAATACCTTTACAAGTCCATATGAGGCGTCCAAGTCACAGAGTCACTTGTCTGGGGTGTATTTGGTGAAATCTGAACTTCATCAAAAACTCCACCTGTTGCTCCTTCACTTGTCTAGACCTGCTATCATAAAAGAACAATCTCTTCTGGTTTTTATGTAGTGATCCAGATAAGCACTACCTAATGTATGAACATGAACGGGTACCCATTGCAGTCTGTGAAAAGGAACCAAGCTCCATCATCGCTTTTGCACTCAGGTATTTAAACTGAGTCACTTTTCACTGGATTTATCCCAAATGTCTAAGAAATCTTCAGTGGCCTTTCTGTTTAAGGAATGTGAATAAACTCCTTGCAGCCGCTACTTCTATAAATGTGAGACTTTCTTCCAGCCCCATATGAGAGCTCCTTGCGAAATTGAAATGACAGCCCTTCTACTTGGGGAAATTAGACTGTCTTCAGCTCTCTGAAAAATCGTTTATTTAGATAAAATAACCAGAGTTCAGAGCTAGGTGTTTCAGAGTAAAAGTCTCTCAAGGATCTTGTATGGGGTTTGTTTTTTGCTACAGGGTGGATATCCTAGCTCCTGGGGATTGCTCTCCACTTGCTGCTGCCTCTGAATTAAAACAAATGAATTGGTATTGTAGGAACTGTAACATAAGCTGTTAATCTTTCCCTTTCAGTTGCAAGGAATACAGAAATGCCCTAGATGAGTTATCCAAAGCATCTCTGAAGAGCAGTTCTGAAGAAGGGCTTCCACCAAACAGGTGACCGACTGGCTCATCACAGGCGTGGCAATGTTCTAGAGCAGGGGTGGGCAAACTACAGCCAGCAGGCTGCATCTGGCCCACCAGCCATTTAATCCCAGCCCTTGCGCTCCCGCTGGGGATTGGGGTCTGGGGCTTGCCCCGCTCCGGCACCCCCGCTGAGGAGCAGGGTCGGCGACTGCTCTGTGAAGCTCCCAGAAGCAGCGGCATGTCCCCCTCTGGCTCCTACGTGTAGGGGCAGCCAGGGGTCTCTGCACAGCATGATGCCTCTGCCCCAAGTGCTTCCCCCACAGCTCCCATTGGCTGGGAACCATGACCAATGGGAGCTGTAGGGCTGGCACCTGCAGAGCCACTTGGCAGCATCTCCATGTAGGAGCCAGAGGGTGGACATTTCTCTGCTTCCAGGAGCCGCTTGAAGTAAGCACCACCTGGAGCCTGCACCCCAACCTCCTACCCCCAGCCCTGATCCCCCTCCCACCCTCCGAACCCCTCAGCCCCAGGCCTGGAGCACCCTCCTGCACCCCAAACCCCTCATCCCCAACCCCTCCCCGGAGCCTGCCCCCCAGCTGGAGTTCTCACCTCTCTCAGCCCTAGGCACCCCAACCCTAATTTTGTGAGCATTCATAGCCTGATGTACAATTCCACACACAGATATGGCCCTTGGGCCAAAAAGTTTCCCCACCCCTGTTCCAGAGAGAGCTGAGGGTGTGGTGGCAGTGGGGGGAAACCAAAATCATAGCTGGGGTCCCCTCAATCTGCTCTTATGGAACTGTACTTCAAGTACTTCAGTTTTCTGACAGCACCCAGTGTCCAGCTGGTATCGTCCCCAGTTTCAGTATAATCAGCTGTCTCATACAGTAATTGAGGTCCCATCTGACTTAGGGCCCTTGTCCTGTACCCTCCTAACCAGCTTCTGAGTTACATATTCACAAGGCTGCAGTGATTGGGTTTCTCCCATTCCTGGAGCTGTGCTGTTTGGCACAATCTGTTATTGAAGAGGCCCATAGTCCTGTTCACTCAGCTTGGTGATTTTAGAGAAGCAGTTTTTGCACTCAGACAAATGGGCCTTCCCCACTGAGATAAGGGCAGGTGAGCTCTTTCCTGGATAATTGACGGAGAGGAGTCATTTTGGAAGGAAGCCTGGAAGTCCACGAAGGGTTGAATGTCTCCTCACAATCTGACTCTTTACAAGAGGATGTAACTTTAACTTTCATTCATTTAAAATTGGGGATAATCTAGCGCCTGGGTGAACAATTAGTTTATCTGGCTCACATGGTAAACTTGCTATGCTTATAACTAATTCACAATGTCTTTCCCTTTCAGTATGTCGGACAGCAAACCAAAGAGCAGCAGCCCAGTCCGATTGCCTGAGACTAATGCGGGACAGGCAAACCGCACTGTCGAAGCAGAACAGCGTAAGGTTGTTTCAGAGAAATAGTATCCACATCACAGGCCAGCTTGGATTTTAATTAGTGAGATCAAATAAACCTAAGTGTAGGGTTTGATAGAAACTGATACAACTTGGGACCAAATCCAATTTGTTCTAAGTTGGGCATAGTAAATTCAATTTTTGAACTGCTGACATTGGCTTGAAAATCAGTCTGTTACCTGCTCTCTATTTTAAATGAAGTCTCACAGTGGTGGTTTTCTCCTGGTACTCTTCTCTTCTAGTAACAGATGACCTCAGTTCTTTTTTTATGTAGCAGACTTAAGTATTCTTCTATGGGCTTTTGTGCCCCGTATAGAACTTCAGTTGTGTTCCTAGTATTGTCTTATGGTTTTGGGGTTGTGTTTTTTTGTTTTTTTTTAAGGATATTGGTTAAAAATATTTTGAAATTTGGGGAGGAAGGGAAGTTGTAAAATGCCATGAGTACTTCTCAGTAGAAAAGTTTCCAAGATCAATGATTCTTACAGTCATGAAGGTTCCTGTTTTTGTTTGTGTTTTTTAAGATGTATATCAAATTGTGAGCATGGGAACATCACCTATGTGTTGGGCTTTCTTCAGCTGGTCCCCCCACTCCACCTCACCCTCCCCCCCCCCTTAATATATTGGCACTCTAGCACTCCCATGTAACAATTAAGCAGTCAATTCAGTTTGACACGTGCTGTTTCTCCAATGATTTCTGAAGTATTAAGGTGTATCATTCTGTAACACTAGGTCAACTAACCTGTTACTTTAAATTGGTTGGAGGATGGGAAATAGGTGACTGTTGAATGGGCTTTTCCTCTCCTGCTGGAAAAGTGACTTGAGAATATTTCTGGGATACAAGCTTCTGGGTTGTGGTGACTATAGAAACAACGGTGCCCATTCTTTCCTCTGCTCACTCACTTTAGCAAAAAAGGTTTCTGGAGTTCTATCCTTCTTCCGTGGCACAGGAGGGAAGAGCCCTGATCTGTCTGCCCAGAAGAAAGAGACCTTGCGTGGTGCAGATAGTGCCTATTACCAGGTTGGACAGATGGGCAAGGAGGGTCCAGAGAGCCAAGGAACAGAGACTCCAGGTACGCTCTCTTTTCAGTTGCGTCTTTCAACTAGGAGTGTTGCGTCTCCCAAGATCTAGTCCAGGGGTAGGCAACCTATGGCACGCGTGCCAAAGGCGGCGCACGAGCTGATTTTCAGTGGCACTTGCACTGCCCACGTCCTGGCCACTGGTCTGGGGGGCTCTGCATTTTAATTTAATTTTAAAATGAGGCGGCTTAAACATTTTAAAAACCTTATTTACTTTATATACAACAATAGTTTAGTTCTATATTATAGACTTGTAGAAAGAGACCTTCTAAAAACGTTAAAATGTATTATTGGAACGCAAACCTTAACTTAGAGTGAATAAATGAAGACTCGGCACCCCACTTCTGAAAGGCTGCTGACCCCTGATCTATTTGAACAAACAAACGAACAAACAAAAAACCCCAAACCCACTCCAGCTGGAATTTTCAAAGAAATGTAAGTGTTAGGTGCCCACATCTCATTGACATTCAGTGGGCTCCTCTTGAAAATCCCAGCTTCCCTCTTTGCTAGACAAGGGACCTTTTTTAAGGCTCCAGGCCTATAGTCTCAAGAACAATACATCTTTGATTTCAGGGTCTTCCAAATTCCTTCAAGTTGGATAGGTGTATCGTGATCCAGTGGGCTTCAGTCCCTCTCTCAGCTTTACTTCCTGGTCTGCTGTCTCACTTCAGTTCCTGGAGTAGCAGAAAACAGAAGGAAGGGGGACGGGGGACTGCATTCACATAAGCTAAAAAGCTTAGTGCTGTCATCATGCTTCTCTAGTGTGAGTGGTAGAGCCACTCAGCGCTCACACAGAGCTCTTATATTGGGACTGGAGGGACTAGAGTAAGACAATTGCTCCCCACACTGTTTCTAAGGAATTAGTTTTATGTATCTTTCACTTCAGGGTTATCAGTCAGCCAGTTTAATGAGCAATGTGTTTTCTTTAATACCTACCTACAATATGTTTTGAGGACTCATCCAGTGACCATCAGTTTTTATAGCGCACAGAGTTTGAATCTTATTTCTAACTTTGTCATTTGAACCCTGATTTGACTTTGAAT
Organism: Sternotherus odoratus; assembly: GCA_032164245.1. Classification (NCBI taxonomy): domain Eukaryota; kingdom Metazoa; phylum Chordata; order Testudines; family Kinosternidae; genus Sternotherus; species Sternotherus odoratus. The sequence goes on along the minus strand of JAVMKO010000011.1, from coordinate 12,179,714 downwards.
AGTAGAAATGAGGCTAATTCAGTTAGTGAAAGAAATGATTTGTGTATGATTGTGACCCTCTAACTGCTCAGGCAGTACCTGATCATCTTCCCAAGAGGTGCTTTAGAACTACTGCTGCTAATAAAAATAAACATTTTGGCAAACCCCAAATATCTTTCTTTAATGTGAATTCTATTCAGTACTAAGCATACCTTGTTATAAAACTTGGCTTGTGGTGCTAAACATACATGCCTGACTTAATGTTCCCCTTGCCTTTTTCAGATGAAGCAGATGGAGGAGATGCACAAAAGAAACAGCTAGCAAATCCCCATGTGGAACTTCGTGAGTAGGAAATAATTTGGGGCTCTTAATTGAGCCTCACATGGAGGCATACTGCCCTTTTCACAAAACACAGACCTCCCTCCCTAATAAAACTTGGAGTTGATGAGTTGACAGTTCATCTTGGGCAGGAAAATGTCAGGTTGCAGTGCAATGGCATTCTTACTAGCCAGCCCAAGTGTTAATTGCAAAAACAGCCCTACAAAGTCTATATTACCATCACATCTTGTTTTGAAGTGTCGTTCCTGGGCATGTAACACAGGCTAATTTTGTGGGGCTATTAAAATAAAAACAAAAAAATTCCCTTTTCTTTTTACATTACTACTTAGCCAGATTTCTAAGCACTTAAAGCATAGGAGTGGATAAGGGAGTAACTGTAACTTAAAAATAACTTTTTGGAGTGAGGACAAGACTCCTAAAAATATTACTGACTGGCCATCTCTTGGGGAAAACAAGCCTTGCATTTTCTAATTAATAAAGGACTGTCTCCCTCCATGTCTCTCTGCAGAGTTTTCGGATGCTAATGCCAAGTTCTATTGCCGGATTTATTATGCCGGGGAGTTCCATAAGATGCGTGATGTGATACTCGGGAGCCGTGAAGAGGACTTCATCCGTTCCCTGTCTCACTCTCTGCCCTGGCAGGCCCGCGGAGGCAAGTCAGGAGCTGCCTTCTATGTGACAGAAGGTAAAACTGACTTACTGATTTTCTTCCCCTTTCATAGCGGAAATCTTCTTCACCATTTCTTGGGGAAGGGATGTTTTCTGTCCCTTTAGTGTGGCACTTGAGGGGATGGAGAACTAATCTGAAAACCCCAAAGCACAACCAGAGGACAGGCTTTTATAAAACACCCTGAAAATGCCAACAGTGCCCACTCTTCAGCAGTGCTGAAAACAACTGGCCAAGGAGGTGAAGTATAAAACTCCTACTTTCTCACAGCTTCAAGGGATGCCAGATTTAATATAATTGAGTGATTACAGTTTTCTTTCAATCATCTGGCTTTCACTGTTGAGGCAAATCAGCCTTTATTAAATTCCGTCAAATGACCCAACACCTAGACTGTAAAGCCAGTGGACACCACTTTCTGCTGCTGAAGTTTTAAAGAGAAATTACAATTACTAAGGTTCATGGTTGAAGTTAGATTGTTGAAGGATTTGGGTGTGTGTGTGGGGGGGAGGGGGTATCTATGTATATTTACTGTAAATGTTTTCCTACATCTGGAATTACATTTCTCTAATGCTGAAACAGATGACAGATTCATTCTGAAGCAGATGCCCCGTCTGGAGGTCCAGTCTTTCCTTGACTTTGCCCCACACTACTTCATTTACATCACTAATGCTGTTCAGCAGAAGGTACGAGCCTTGTATAGCCTGGTGTTTGGAACTTGTCTTTTTATTTAGATAGTTAATTGTTTTCAAGCCAGTGTATTAAAATGAAGGGGACTAACACCTATGAAAGATACAATGGGGAGTTGGGTATATATTGGCAGTCTGATAGGATGTGTGTTTAAATTTAAAATGCAGAAATTTCACCAGGACTTCAAAATCAAATGTATTGGGATAAAGAATAAAAAGTTTTGGCGCACAGGGAAGTAATGCTTTCTACCCTAACTATTGGAATGTCAACACCCTGTTCTATTGATCAGAAACCAACAGCACTGGCCAAAATACTTGGAGTCTATCGGATTGGGTACAAGAACTCGCAGAACAACACTGAGAAGAAGCTGGACCTGCTAGTCATGGAAAACCTTTTCTATGGCAGAAAAATGGCTCAGGTGAGGAACAACTGATGCATCTTTTTCTTCCGCAGTGCTTCTCCCGACACAGAGCTGCAGCAGGGTGACGCTACTGGGGCATCTTCACCCGAAAGATATTGACTCAGGCCTTGTCTACAGTTACTGGGGGCTCACTGCATGGTGCTTGATGCATCGGTGGTTGATTTAGTGAGTCTAGTGAAGATTTGCTAAATTGACCGCCGATCTCTCTTCCATTGACTCCTGTACTTCACCTGAACGAGAAGCACAAGGGGAGTCGACTAATGTCTTCTCCTTATGAGTGACCCGTGGGGCTCCCAGCAGGCAGAGTGCAAACACCGAAAAGTGGCAGCGTTAGCTTTCTTTTATATTCAGCAATTTTAGAAGAAAATATCATGTCAAGTCACCTTTCAAAGTCCAAATCCGAATGCAGTAAAAGCTGTAAGCAATGAACTAACGACATCATCAAGGTTCATTGATTAGTTACCCCTCAATCCCATATACACAACTTGGGAGTAATTGATTTAAGGCTGAGAGATTTGACATTCCATGCTCTTGTAGTAAAACAAATGTGTAGTCTTTGGGACACTGGTGTCCCTAACAGAGTGGAAAGTGGGTGAAACAGACTGTCAATGAAATGAAGTGCTCCTGTCCTCCCCTGCCAGGTGTTTGACCTGAAGGGCTCCCTGCGGAACAGAAACGTGAAAACGGACACTGGGAAGGAAAGCTGTGATGTTGTCCTGCTCGATGAAAATCTCTTGAAGATGGTCCGGGACCACCCTCTGTATATCCGCTCCCACTGCAAGGCTGTGCTGAGGGCTTCCATCCACAGCGATTCCCACTTCCTTTCCAACCACCTCATCATTGACTATTCCCTGCTGGTTGGCCGCGATGATACAAGCAACGAGCTGGTGGTTGGGATCATTGGTATGTAATCTTTGCTCTTGCTCTTTCAAGTACTTCACTTTTGATCTTGGTGGACTTTGTGTCTCTTATCACCATAGTACCATATCTGTGGTTATTCATGACTTTTGCGTGATGATAGAATAAACAGAGAATTAAGCATATGGATCTCTGACTACGTCACACTGTTTCTCCATCACTAGTGTTGGTATCTATCATACTAAGGTGACTTCGAGTACATTCAAATTCAAGATCTAAGAGCTAACTCTGGTCCTAATACAATCTAAAGCGTTGCATAATTTATTCTTTTGGTTATCAATGTCCATTTAGACAGACTGTGTTGTTAACTTTTCAAATGAAAGTTCATCTGTAATATTCTCTCTCTTCTCCCCCCCCTTCCCCCTGTAAAATATTTTTTTCCTGCTTTCTGGAAATCACATCTGTTTTTAATCTGAATCCCCCAGGGAGACATGCCTTGAGTATCGCTGGATTGCGTTGAGAAGAGAAAAATAATTTAGTATTCCGTGAAGAACCAATGGGAATAATTTTTTTATTCCTCTTGCGTTTTACTTTTTGTGCTTACAAAGATGCCACTTTTATCCAAAACCAGGCTGTGTCAGTGTCCCCACTCCATTCTGTTTTGATATGTTAAATAAAAGGAGGCAAATTAATGCCTGGGGTCATTGCCCTCTGAATAGCTACGCAAAGGGCTGATACTAGGGCTATCGTTTGTATTTTGTCCAGTAAATACTCTTATGCTACATGGCTTGTGCATAACTCACCACAAAGTGTGGGCTATTGAAGGGATTTCAGTAAATACTGGAAAATATTTGATGTGCCATGATGGAAAATCTGTAATCGGCAGGTCTCAGTAAAAGCAACAATATTCACTTAAAAATAACACCTTCCATAAATAATAAGAAGCCTTGAATTTAAGGTTGGGAAACTGTAATGAATAAGTGCTAGGATGAAGACGAATTGATGTTGCTTACAGGGACTCTGCACAACATGTGGGAGAGCAATAATGAAGATTTTTTTTTTTTTAAACGAAGTTGTTCTCATAAGGTTGAGAAGCTGTATTGACTTCAGTTCATGTGCCAAGGAGAGAGGTTTAGAAGCAAACTTGGGACTTTCCTGCCCAAGCCATGCTGTCCTCCTTTCCTTTTGTTCAGGGTCACCTCTGGTGTTCCCAGGCCGCCTTCCCATAAAGGAAAGCTGGGAGGTGATCTTAGAGCAGCACCAGCTGCTGTTTGTGGGCAAAAGAGACTTTTTATTAAAGGGGAATAATACAAGCTTAAAATGAATGAGTTGCTAGATTTTAAACCATCTTTGGGCACCCTTGATCATCAACCACCTTATGAACTGTGGGGTGGCGGCTCCTTGCACATACAGGGTTGGGGTCAGCCGGATGAAGGAAAGTTCATAACTAGGTGCTGGCGCATTCTCATTGCTACTGATCTATTTCCCCTGCCAGCGTGAGACAGCTGGCTAAGAATGTGAAATTGTTATGTTGGCAGCAAATGCTTGCAACTTGAGTCTCTGCCATACGCCAGGAATGTATTTCTGATAACCCAGAAATATCTATTTGGAATGTGACCGTCCTGATACATCTTTCTGTATTTGTAACAGATTACATTCGCACCTTTACCTGGGACAAAAAGCTTGAAATGGTGGTGAAGTCAACAGGCATCTTGGGAGGACAAGGTGAGTCCAAGAAGCACCCAATATTATTGCTGATAACCCACTCTATTAGCACTGTTATTGACAGATTTCAGGCAATACTATTTTCTCCCCGCTACATTCCCACCACCACTCTTTCTTTCGTACAAATTTATTGTTGCAACTCTTTCCTCTTCTCCCTCATTCCCAAGGCTGTGCACAGTGTAAGAGTCTTGTTTTCTCATAATGTATCTGCATGGGTGATGCTGTTAATTGGCATATTACTTTTTATAGGGCAGGGTCATCTATGTATCTCGCTGCTCTCCTGTCTTAGAGTAACGGTATCTCCGTATTGTTGGGTTATTTGCAGGGGTAACTAATCTTTTAAAGCAGATTCAGAAATGCCTGCTTGGTTTTGGGGAATTAAATCTCTTCTGTGAAAACTCCCCACATCCAGTGTGCTCAGAAGATTGGATTCCTCTCTTCCACCTTCCTCAGGGATATCACAGCCACTTATAACCACTGCCTTCCCAAACCATGCTGAAGTGGTTCATGCTAGTCACTGGGACGTCAAAGTTCCCCACAGCCCATGTGCTTGCACTGTGCCCGTTGTGGGGAGCTCAAAGGGGAAATGCTTACAAATGAGCTGTCAGCAGCTCAAGAGGGAGAATTGTCCTGCGGCCGAGGCACTTGACTGGAACACCGGAGTCTGTGTTCAGTTCTCGGCTCTGCCCTGCCTGGTGTTGGACAAGTCACTTCACTTCTGTCTTAGAGTCCATCTGTAAAATGGAGCTACTGCTTCCTTTGTCTTGTTTGCTGAGGGACTCTTGCACTGTGTGTGTGCCGCACTCCGTGCTCTGAAGCCCCAGGCTCTAGGCACTACTGTAATACAAACCTGATTTTTCTTGTGTGATCTCTAGTCCATCTCAAACTCTGGCATTATTGTCTTTTAAACACTAGGTAAAATGCCAACCGTGGTCTCTCCAGAACTGTATCGGACCAGGTTTTGTGAAGCAATGGACAAGTATTTCCTGATGGTGCCAGATCATTGGACAGGGCTGGGTCTGAATTGCTGACCTAAAGCACACGTTGTGATGGGCTTCCCCATGAAGGAAAACATTTCCTGCTAGAAGAGGACAGAAACACCCTGGACTTTTCCATTGCCATTCCAGCTCCCCAGCTGTAGGCAAAAGGATTGCAAACCTGCGTCTGCACCGGCCATATGCATCTGAAGTGTAAAATCTGCATCTTACCTGCACTTCCGTTTCTGACATGAGGATTACAGATAAGGCTGGCAGATGCAAGCTTTTGTAAGGATCAGAGTTGGAACTTATTACCCAAGAAGATGGGGTGATCTATTGGCTCAACCACAGGAAAGAGGAAGATTTTGGTACAGAGTCCCACATATCAGAGCACTGAAACCAGATGCTGGCCAGTTGATGATGGATTACTTTGCAGAGAAGTAGGTGAGCTCTGCAAGTATTACACAACTTGTACAGTGGCTAACACGAGTTTGAATTTGTAGAGTGAATGTGCGATTTACACCGGTGTCTAGTGTGATAGTGCAAGGGAAAGCTTCAAAATAAAAGCACCACCCTGTTCATGAAAAATCTAAGTCAATCCATATCCACAAGGTTCATTACTGCTGCAGTGGTCTGAAGCAGATCTTGTAAGAATCAGAGTGAATAACTTTTCCTGTTATGGACTTTACAAGTTCCGTTCTTAAAGGCTTCTGTAAACAATATTTGTGTGTGTTAGTCGGCTATGACCATGACATTTTATTTGTATTGAACTTTTATGCAGCCAAGTTCATTGCAGTAAAGTGCAATTTGCCGTGCATGTCATCATTCAGTTTTCAGCAGCCTCACACAGAAATGAAGCAGTCGAACACTGCAAAAACTGAAAACAATAGGAACATAAACCAGACGTTCCCAAAGCCTCAGAAGCAAATTTAAACTACAGATCTCTCTCATCCTTTTCAAGAGGGACTTCTGTGCAGGAGTCTTGCATTATGAATCATGCTGCCTTAGTGGTAGCTTCCTTTTTAATGATACGAACGTCCTTTGAAGATAAATTCCATTCATTTCATTTCATTCTCCTACAGCTTTGACTATCACATTCCTTCAGCGTGAAAAGTCTTGTCAGCACAATATTTTTCTTACATTCTTAAGGCAAGATTCCACATCCAGACCTCAGTGACATTTAATACATCTAAACCAGATTGAAAACCCTTCTAAACAATATTTGCTTCTGCAGCCTTGAAATGAATGTTCCGTTTTGTTGGTGCTCTCTGTGGAAACTGAATTAGTGGGTGTGTTTGGTGTGAGATGCGGGGAGCGGTGAATCACCACAACTTGAAAATAAGCACTTCTTCTCATTTTTATTCATTTTGCTTGTTTTTTGTAACGGTGACGAGAGTTGACTTATTTTAGCTTCACTACAATAAAGGCCAGTAAAAATGAGGGTATTGTATGCATGTTAGAGGCAAGTTCCATTGTCCTTGGAAGTTACTTCGTAGGACATAGGCTACAGCTAAAATTAAATGTGGCGCAAGTATTCAGGACTATTATCTGCTGTCACTAATACAGGCGTCACTGCAGTAACTTAGTCCTAACTCTGCATTTCCTTCTACCCAACGCTTCTCATTCTAGAGTAGTGGTAATTCATAAACCCAAGCATGGGGGTTCGAGAGGGTGGATAAAGCAATTAAAAATGTCAGCCGTGGTGACCTGATCCAGGTTGTTCTTCTAAAAATGCAGCTTGGTGCTGAGCTGCTGTAGCCTTCATGTCCTGTCAAGCAAAAAATTCCATTTGATTCTAGGCGTCTAACTTGGGTGTAAGCTGGAGAAGTTCCATTCCCTTTGTACAGTGAGGCGGTTCAGGTTTCTGGGTCCGCTAGTCATCAGAGCTCAACAATACTGCAGGTCTCCCTATAGCAGAATCCCATAAATCCAGTGAGTCAGGCGCTGATACCTGAGGTGCAACTGTTTCACGTTTATGCAGTTTCTTACGTCTAATGTTCTAACTTGCATCAGAGTCGTGCTTCCCCGGATATACCCAGCTTTCAATGGGGTTGCGTTTTCTACCCAGTTTGACAATTAAGTTGGCTTTATACAAGCTCAAGTGACTTACCCAGTATCCTGGAATGACTGCTTTTAACTGAGACTGCAACTCAATCATGTTTTCATTCCTATTGTGTGTATAGGTCTTTGTAGCTCTAGGAGGAAGCATTAACCACACATCTTCCCCAAAAGAAAGAGCCCAGAACACTGACTTATATGGCTGCCCCAGGTCTATATTACAAGTTTTCACCTTGTATTTCACTCTTCTCCAGCTTACCCAGCAAAGCTAATTGATACACTCTTCTCTAACCATGCTGACCCCTCAACTGACACACAGTCAAATGGATTTTTCTGAGTTGTGTTAACAGAGTAACAGATGAAATCTGAACATGGGTAACATTCAGGTTTCTGTTCTCTGCTAGAGGCATTACACTCCACAGCATCCTCATTTTGATACAAAGAATAATTACTCTGTAGAGTGATGTATGGTTTTTTTTCCCCTATGCTGCTACCTAAGCTGCTAATTATTAGTAACTCTGCTAACCGTGGTTCTGATGTAGCATAGTCAGTACTCCGCAGTATTGGGATCCACAGGCTGAAACCTTCAGCTTTGCACAAAAGGCGACAGATGTAGAACTACCTTTTTTTAAAAGGGTGTTCTTTGGCCAGCTCATTCGTAGTAGTACTACTTGAAACCTGAAAATGTCCCTTGAATTCAGGGCCAGATCCTCCGCAGGCACAAACTGGCATAGTTCTTCTGAAGTCAGTGGACTTTTGCCAATTGACATCAACTCAGGATGTCTCACGTGACGTTAGTGGGAGCTGTCAGGCAGTAAATTACTTGTCCTGGTCTGACCGAGGCTGATAACAAATAGCACTGGCCTTTGAAAATAAAGGGGCACTGATATTAACGGTGATCTTGAAGATTTTGCAGATTTGAAATACTTGATGATCTTATTCAACTGGGGCAAAGATCAAGATGCTACAGCACACAGCTGTTTCTTGTGCAACAGGAAGGAAGTGTCAACAACAGTAATGGAATGGGCAGCTCCTTATGGGTGTAGGAGAACACCTGCTACAAAACTGAGTTCCTCCAAAGGAAAGCAACCAGCAGTATTTTTGTGCACAAAAGATGGTGTTTCACGTCTGCAAACTCCTCCTGTCAGGGCTAAAAGTGGTGTCTGACACTAGCTGAGCTAGATCAGGATCCCTGAAGTTCTAATGCAGGGGAATAGAACTCGTGCAGTATTATGGCTCTGTTTAGTGCAATTTGTTCTCTTAATTTTGTAACACGGGTGTATGTACATAGAGTAAATAACCAACTACAATTGCAATCCTGAAGCAGCACTTTCTCAGATGCTGCGTTAGCTGTTGTATAAATCTAGGAGTTCAGGCAAATGTGTTAATCTTGTCTAATTCAAGAAGTGACGACTCATTTTTGTGTTACAGTATCTGTATAGCACAACTTCTTTTAATTGCTTGGGCTGGATTCTGCCACCCTTATTCACGCGGAGTATCACCTTGCTATATAAGTAGCCTCATATGAGACCAGTGGAGCTACCTGCGTAGTAAGATGCTCCTCAGTGTGTCTAAAAGCAAAGCAGAATGAGGCCCTTAGTTACCAGAGATGAGACTAACCACATTCAAAAGCACTCAATGTACCATAATATGTAAATATTTCTATTGTACCTTGGTTCCAGCTGTGTTTTATATGATTCTGACACGTTAAACTATTTAAAAGTAACTGCCTTGACTACTTGGAAAACTGAACTGTACGTAGATAGCAGTCCCAATAAAGTAACTAAAACATACTTACTGCTTTTTACCTTCTTTACATGCGTTTGTCAAGAATTTCATCAAATTATAGCCAATAAGCGTTGCTTGTCTACCAAGGCATTGACATAATTTAGCCAAGATGGCTGAAAAACGTTTTTTCCCCAATCACCCAGTTATTGGTTGTGGGTAGTCCCCAATCTCAGGGTATGTCCGCACTGCAGTTGGGAGGTATAAATGCAAGATGGAGGCCCACCCAGGACTCTGAGTACCTACTTGAGCGGCTGCCATACGTACTATCCAGTCTTCACTGCTAACCGGGGTCTGTCTACAGGGGCTGTAATCACCCCACCCCACCCCGCTGCACATGTCCATTTCCTTGTTAAATTGACTAACTCAAAAGCTTGCAGCATCCAGCAGGCGTAACTGGACACTGCAAGACAGAGGTTCCTAGGGTTATGTCTGGGACCGGAGATACTGGCTAGTGTCATTCGGTTGCACAATCCAAACAGCAGGTTACATGCCAGACGCTGTGTGTGAACAGCCCAGGAGTGGGGATTCTCACAGCAGAACAGGGCCAGGCTGGCTCCCAGAGTCCAGGATTGGAGTGACCTTGCAGGTCACCGTCCGATAACACCACAGGGGCCAGGCCCATTAACAATTTGTGAGGCTGTAAATAAGGGTGTGCCCACTTTGCTTGGTATTTAACAACATTAATGTTGTCTCGGAGTCTCTGACTTTTCTATTGGGAAGCTGATACCGCACTTCTCCCTTCATATTTTCAATTTGAGAGAATGCAAATCTACCACTGTTCGTACATCTGTGTGTCAGAGGGGATCGAAACAGGTGTCGGAAATGTGACTTTACCTTTCTGGCTGTATTGCAGACTGATATTTTATGACTTTGTTCCAGAGGCGGAATGCAGGTGTCGCAGACAATGAGAGCTAGTAGTTGAGCTTCCATGGCACCTACAGAGGTGTCTCATTTGCAGTCCATTTTGCATGCAAGTTGGTGAACACAGGAAGCAGTGACCTCGTCATGGAGAAGTCGTTATTCTTTGTGCTCATTTGGCAGCTCTGCAGAGGATTTCATTTCAAGCAAGACAGGTGTCAACAGTATGTTTGTATGCAATGTAGCTTGTGGCTCTAAATGAAACCATAGATCTGGGCATATTTGCAGGCATTCTGGAGATATCCTTCTATTCAATTTCTCTGCTCCCTCCTGTTTCCTTCCACTGTCTCTGATGTACTTTCTTCCAATTCAAAATACTATGTGAAAGAAGAAAAAATTAGTTTTTATTCCAGGAGATGGGGCTATAATCCTGTATTCATTAGCACACAGGGTAGGACATCAGTTCACTAAAGAGAGAAAGCTTTAAATTCTTAGTAGGAATTTCCTTAAATTCTGTTAATTAGATTAGTAAGAAACCAGAAAGATTAAAAATTAGTGACTTCTGTTTAATCTAATATATAATAATCCCCATCTCCTTCATTAGGCCAAGAATGACTAATATAGCTGAAATTTAGTTCCTAGTTTTTGGTGCTGGGTTGTTTTTGTTGTTTTTTTTTAAAAGTAAAACAGTAAAATTTCTCCATTTAAGATAAGATGGGCCTAGCCCACAGCTTGATGTATGCAATTCCGAAAGACATGAGAAACTAAAGATATTGCATACCTGAAGAAACACCCTTTGCGTTTGTGATAAATGGGGGTAGGTAGCTCCCTTTTGTGGTCCCACAGGCAGCCAGTTAGCTATAGAACCCTCTTGGCAGCTGTTCTCTACTTGCTTTACCTGTAAAGGGATAAAAAGTCTGTATGCACAGGTAAAGGGAAGTGAGTGGGCACTTGACCAGAAGAGTCAATGGGAGGGCTAGAACTTTTTAAAATTGGGGGGGGGGGAAACTTCCCTTCGTCTGTGTGTTGTGGTACTCCAGGGAAAAGGGGAACAGGGCAGCAGTTCTGCTGTGAGAAGCTGAAGGCCAGATATGAAAATCGTCCGAATCATACCTAGAATTGCTTATTTGGAATCCAGATATGCAAGTTGATCAGAATGTGTAGGAAGGTACGATTAGGTTTATTTTGTTTATTTCTTATGGCTTGTGGATTCCTCTGTGCTAACCCCAGGTGCTTTTGTTGCTTGTAACATTTAAGCTGAACCCCTAGAAAACTATTTTGGGAATTGCTCTTTTCAGATGTGCTAGATTTTTAAAACTCAGACTATTTTCTTCCTTTTTGTTTTTATAAAATTTACTGTTTTAAGAACAGGATTTGGGTTTTTGTCTCGATTTGTGCCCATGTTTTTTAGTTAGCTGGTGGCAACAGCTAACTTCTTTTGTTTTCCTTTCTCAGCTCTTCCTCCGGGGGAGGGGGAGGGCTTGAGGGTACCCCAAAGAAGGAATTCCCCCTTCTATCCAACTTAAAGCATATATATATATATAGTTAATTAGAAAGCACACTTACTGTATTAGTGTCTGTGGTGTGCGTCAGCTTTCTCCGCTTTTGTCCTCCTTGGTTTGCTTTTCAGCTTTTTGTCCTCTCTTCCCACCCAACTAGCTCTATAAAAGGGCAACACAAAGCTGTTTCTATTGTACAAGGCCTTCTTGTCTGCACCGAGAGCATAAGAAACAGACCTACACCCTATGGTAGAGCTCAGGAACTCTCGGCTAATTGTGGGGGCAGGTGATGGTGGTGATGAAGTGCTGTGAAGTTTAGCTTCTGTACACTGGAAGCTAATTCAGAATCAGGAAATACTCCCTTTGTCAAGGATTTCATTGCGATGCCCAGAGTTTGCAGAGTTTCAATCAGCCCCTTCTTTCTGCAGGGGAAACAAATTTGCTCACGTGCTCTGAGCCCAAACTCAGTGGTTTTTGCTGTATTTTATGGGTTCAAATGAGCATGAAACCAAACAACTGAAGGAAAGCCATGCACAGCTCTAACTCCAGTCTTGTAATCACAGGAGAGTGTGGCCTGTGGAAAGGTCATGGGATTCTGATGCAGCAATTCTAGGGATTATGTTTCTCCTTCAGGTGTAGCTTATTGGACCAAAGCTGCATCCACTGAGGTAAGAGGAATCCTATTCCTAATAAGAGCAGATGCCTGTGGACTGAGCCAGTGGGAAGTTGTCAGTGACTGCCTCCTAAATTGAGATTTTAAAAATGTTGTTGGCTGCCTCCACAGGAGGAAAGAAATTGATCAATGGTTTGAAAAAGGATTTGATGGAGAAGTGAGGCTCGTTTGGTTTTTCTCTGTGCGGGAAGACTCTAATTCTTGCTATAGCCACTTAGTCGCTGAAAATGTGGAAGACGTAACCACTGAGCCAAAGAATTACAATGGCAAATCTTAAAATCCGTGTTACTGAGCTTTTTGTGTAAAGCAGATTTTCCAGGATCGGTGCCAATATCCACCATTCGCCTGAGAATAGTCAGATCTTGAATGTCTGGTCCAATATCTCCCAAACTTTAGAATGGGAAGTCCCGTCCAGCAAAATGAAACAAAGTGAACCACCTCACAATCCATTCATGTAGTGTCAAATGGCCTACCCCTCTTAACTGGTATAACCACCCACCCCTTCAGCTCAGCCTACGTGCCTTCTTCTACCACGTTAGGAACGGCTGATATAAACCTTAATGAATATGAACCCTCCCCCCCCTTCTTACAGGCTTTGGTGAGCAGTGGAATAGTTGACAATGCTGGCATTTAAAGTATCATAATTGACTTCTAAGTTAGCACCCACTGAACTCTGAAAGGGACTGTTCTCATTTCTCAGAGCTTATTGTTTCAGGCTCTCTCCAAACTCAGGCAAATGATTCTGCTTTGGTTATACTCTGGTCTTCTTCCCAACCATGACTTTTTTTTCTTTATTTAATGAAAGCTGAGACTAGAGAACAATTGAGAAATCTGCATGTGCTTCCCAGATAGTCCATCTAGCCTTCTCTAGAATGGCACACCAAAGATTTTGGGAAGCACAGGTTTAGTTGTTGCAAATGTATTGTAATAGCAAGAATCAGACCAAACCAACTGATATTCATGCCAAGGTTTTCCATAATGCCATTTGTGAGACTTTGCTATTAGTTTAGTATCACTCTATAGAAGATAGTCTCTGTTCATCAACGTCTCAGGACCCCTTTGTAATATTTTGGGCTGATGGGTGTGTGTCTTCCAGCTGTGTGGTTCCAGCAAAACTGATATTCATCAGCACACATCACCTGGCCCACAATTTAGGAACCCTCATGTCTTAAGAACCAAGGTTCTGTTACAGTAGCGCGTAACGGGGGCAAACAATGAACAAGAGAATTGCATTTTTACTAAAAACCAAATGCAGACCCAGCCGCATTACCAGTTTCTTCTGCCAAACTTTGTTCATTCTCCTATTTGGAAAATTAAAATACAAGTTAAGGACCAAAACAACGGAGAAGAATTTTTATGCCCAGCAGATGTTCTGCCATGCAATTCCACCCAATGGGCAATTTGTGCTGATATGGGGGGAGACTAGGCCTCCAAAACATCTGGTATGTCTGTGTATAGAAAGTCAAATGGGAAAGGCTCCGGAGAACATGATTCAGGACTAGCAGGGAGGTTACGAGTCAGGACTGATGCAGAGGTGTGGTTGACCGCTTGAATAAGGCCTGTTTGTAACCACTGTGGTCAGTCCCTCACTTTTACAAGCTCTTTGGGCTGGAACCAGCCTGGGATTCAGTGTCCCTTCTTCTGTGCCAGTCTCTTTGCTGGTCCAGATTACTCCCCTCTAGCTACCTTCTCTGGTGCGTCGGCTGACACACCTGAGAAACAGTGGCAAGGCTCCACCCAATCAAGTTATTTCCCCCCCTGCAGTGTCTAGGGGGCAACCAAGAATGGTTCCCCAGTGTGCTAGGGGCTGATGTAAATAGCCCAGACTGAGACAGGAGGGGGAAGGCGTGTAACACACAAACCAAGTGAACAATGGGATGGCAGGAAACCTCATGTTCATTCCGTGATTTTTCTGGGGGTAGATGGGGGGGTGGAGGAGGGTTGTGATTTAAATCCTTTCCAAACATCTGTGTTTGGGGCAGTCAGGAGTTACTCCATGGATCAATCTGGTGCTGCTAAAGCTATTCATGATAGTGGCAGTGCTATCCTTGCCCACTTGCTTGGGCTTCGGCAATGCAAGTAAGTGCAGGAAGGCTGACAATTAGTCCCACAATTAAAAAATATCGATAGTTGTTGTATACGTTACCTTCTAACTTACAACTTGTGGCTAAGGTTGGTCAGTTCTCGTATATGTTAGGCCTAACACTAATACAGATGTTGGGAAGTTATGCTAATGGAATGTATTAAACCCTCCCCACAATTCTGTTCCTCCATGACAAGTGACCCCCATCAGCTGGCATTAGCTGAAGTCAGCTTTGGCTTACGCAGAGAGGAAACCTGTCAGGGTCAGACCATGTGGGTGTTTTACCATAGCAACAGTAAGGGATTTACTCTCACAGGCCAGGACTGGAACGTCCCAAAGGAAAAGGAGAAGATATGTGATTGTGCTACCATAGGACAAACCTTAGGAGGTGCCTTCACACCCCTTGGTACCAGGAATGAAGGTGTTCAGAAGAAAGAGATAACGGGTACTCCATGGTAGCAGAGAAACAAAGGCGAAAGCTGATTGGTTAAATCTAGTTTCAGATGACACACATTGTACCTTATTTATTTGGAAACAGGATGGGCATAAAAAGGATAGTTTTAAAAGTGCAGCTTTAGGGGCACATCTTCTATGTTAGATGAATGTTAACAACACTGGATGTGATGGCTTCCCGGAGAGTGGTATCATTTTGAACCTTTTCCCCATACTACATGATCATTGGCTTCTAACAATAAACCCAACTCCTATTGGTTCTTTGGTTGCGTGAGTTTATCTCATAACAAACAAAGTATGGTCAGGCGATTGACTATACTATTTGTCAACAAAACAGCTGAGCTAGCCAGGAGCCATCTAGCCAAATCAGAAGTCAAGCAGTGTGGGATTGCAACCTAACCGCTTGGAGGGGATAATGTTCAGAAAGAGATGGGATGCTGGGGTTCATTAATCCCATGGTTCTTGTGTAGCAGGCCAGGCCTTTCAGTGCAGTGAAATGCCTTTTAAAAATAACCACTTCAATACAAAGTGTGTGATGAAGCACTTGAGGTGAAATGCCAATACTTTAGGAATTCCTGGGTGAAAAGCCACATTTTAGATATCTATATAAAGTGCTTTTAACGGCTAAATACCAGACACCGAATAACAAGAGAGGAAAAGAGGACTCTTTCTTGGCAAATGCAGAACAGGGAGTATAAAGCCATGACACAAGAAACAGGAGACATTAAAAACCTGTGGTGTACAATTTGTAGACCGTCACAGAGGTCTGTCATTCAGGCTTGATATTTGAAATAATTTTGACCCTTCGGGTCCTGTATGTAATTTATTTAAACTGGAAATGGAGGGGAAAAAGGAAAAGGTAAGGAGCCAAACAGTCTGTGCAATGCATTGCCTCGCTTGTTTAGCATTGAACAAAAAAACCAAACCGACAACTTAAAACTAGAACAAGATCAACATAAAGAAATGAACACAGCAAATGGACAATATAAGCAAGTGTAATACCCCTCTTGCTTATAGTTTACAAGAAATTAAGGGAAGACGAGGAGATTGAGGTGAGATGCAGGCAAAAATTAGGCTGGCAAAAAATCTTTAAAATGTGGCTGGAGTAACCCAGGAACATTACAGTAAGGAAGGGCACTCCTGTGATCCATTTAGACCCATGCAGACATAAGCAACAGGCACTTGAGGAACAAATTCAGGTATTGGGGGAATAGACGGTAGTGCCCACTCTCCTCGCAGGGAGCAGGATAGAAGTCCTAGCTCCCAGCCTACCTGCTCTAAGCACAGACCCCACTTCCCTCTGAGAGCTAATACTGTAACCTTCTTTCTATAACATTTGTACATACAGGCCAAGTTTTCCTTTTTGTCCTTTCGCCATCCAAGCCACCCTCTTTCCTTTTTCTTGGGTATTCCTCGCTTGGGTCCGTTTGCTTAACTCACTGCTGCTTGCCTGTACTTTGAAATGTCCTCTCTGAGTTAATTAACTCCCGCTTGGCTCACATCTCCCCCCATCCCCATTGCTCCCTTCTCAAGTCTGCCCTCCCTTCATTTCAAACATTGGAAGTTTATAGTTATTACAGCGAGAGTCGCAGGACGAAGCAGAGCAACTGAAAAACCCGAAGAAATCATCAAAATGCTTCAGGTAAAAAACTTCAAATAATCCCATTAAGATTAACGATTTTAACTCTTCACAAATGCAACAGCTAAAGCAATTCCTAATTCTCTTGAAGATATGGTTGCCAAGCAACAAAAATGTGAGCTCTGCTTTGAATCCTATATATGAAAATGGGTTTTATCTCTTTTTTTCTATATAGTAATAATCTTAAAGTAAAAGTAATATAAGGCAATGTAAACTGCCTGAAGTTAATTAAACTAATACAGCAAAGTGGACAAATAACAATAGGAATTGTCATCAATTCATATTAAAAGTTTAAATAAAAGGTAACAAATAACCTGCCTAATTAAATGTTTAATTTTTTTTGTTTTTCCCCCCCCTTAACTTGAAGCTCTTAATGCCTGGTCTTGTATAGTTATAAATACAATTTTGGCCTCATTCATCTTTAATTGTAAATTTTTCCTGTATGTTATATATAGTGTGGTATGTTGTGTGTCACGTGACTAGTTTTTGTTTTTATTTTGTTGCAACAAAAATCAATTTTGCACTCCTCATATAACACATACTTTTAAAACATCAATGGCAACACACTATTTAAAATGTTATGGTTGGGTGATACCCATCATACCACCAATTTTATTTTGCAAAATTCAAAAAGGCCTCAGTTATAAATATGTTTCTGCTTCAATAAATCAGATGCAAATATAGAAGTTTTTATTTATTATTATTTATTTATTGTATGTATTTTATTCATTAATCATATTTTTGTTCTAGGAGAAATGGGGGGAAACTCAACATTAACGCAAAGGTAATATTAACTCTCTTTTGGGGTTTTTTTTTGTAAACTTGTTTGTGCCTTTATTAGATATTAAACCGTAGTTATAAGTAAGTTATAGCCAATATATTTAGAAGTATAACAATATATATTATGTCTGGTTATGTTACAAAACGTTAAAGCTAAACCAAGCAAATTTGAATAGGTTTTAGTTTTGTTTCCCAAGCACAAGAATTTCTCATGAAAGTTTATTACTGAGGTTCTGATCATGTTGGAGGCAGACGTGGGCTGAATTAGGTGGAAGGCACTCTGAGTATAACTTGGGGCTTTGGCATGGCTGGTGAGTCAGCATATGGGCTATGAACAATGGAAAGGCATCAGTCAATATGTCATTTGCAAGGTAATTTCCACTGGAATATCAAAAGGCTCTCAGGTTTCCTCTCTGGGACAGATACCGGCAAGCAAGAGTACAAATCCTGTACTTAATAAAGATTACCACGAGCAGGCATATGGCAAGAGAACATTAAGGTCGCAAATCTGCGCTATTGACCTGAGTGGGAGCATGAGGAGGCCAGTCGTGTGGAGACCGAGCAAGGGCTAGGGGCTAGAGCCCTGGGCTAAGACTCTGCAGACCTGGATTCCATTTTTCTTTGCTACTTCCTTGCTGGGCGATCTTCTGCAAGTCACTTTCTCTCTCTCCATGCCCGTTTCCCTTCCCAGTGTTTGCATGTGCGGCAGAGTGGCATGCCTACCAATGTAACGCCGATGTACATTGCAGGTATATACCATCCAAGTGATTTTGTGTTTGTGTGTGTTCTGACTGAAATGGGAAGCTCGGGGAATGAATCAAAAGCAGCATGCATTAGCTACTGGAACTTTTTTATTTGTAAAAACTTGTGTCCTACAAAACACCATTTAACTTTGGAACCTTCTCTGGAATAATCTCTTGCAAGTTGTTTTTGATGAGTCAAACCAAGTGTTGTTTATCATTCATTACCTAGAATAGACTCTGTCAGACTGTTCCACTAGACAAATGACATTTATATTCCTACCAGAGATTACGAAGGTCTAAATCAGAAGCTTTTAAGGGGTGTGTTTTGCTGTTCTAATCACTTACCGATCTCCTGGAGGGAAAAGGAAAATAGATCTTGGATTTGTGGCGGAGCTTTGAATCCTCCTCACAAATAGTCAGAGACTATTGCTGATGACACAGACTACGTAGGGGAGGAGGTGGTTCTCCCTTTAAACCAGAGAAGGTTGTTGCTTGTGACACGTTCATCATTGCATTTTGGGTTGTCAAGGTTTCATTTCCATTTCAAGCACCAGCTAGAGCCGGGTGGGAAATTAATTTCCCCGTCCTATGAACATTTTTGAGAGTTCAAATATCTCCCCATGGAATTAGGATGAAAAGTTGATATCTCAAATTTCTGTGAACCAACATTTAATTTTTTTTAAATGGTCTGTTTGGGTCAACATTTCATTTATATTGACAATGAAAAGCACTTTTTAAAACTATAATTAGCATAAATTTGGAAACAGTCATTTTGAACCAGAAACATGGAATTTATGGTTAAAAGAAAATATTTAGTTAATTTTGGAAACTTTTTTTCAACGTTGTTTTGAGCAAAGAAATTTGTCAAACCCACATCTTCCCTGGGATAAGTTTTGGTGAGATGGCATTTTCTGACGAAAAAACATTTTTGCTGGAACATTTCTGGGCCGCTCTAACACTGTCTGCAAAGGGAGGAGACGCACTATCATCGAGCATCCAAGATGTCGGACTGAGAGTGAGAGGAATCTAAGGATTTGGTGGGTGTATCCAAACATCCAGAAAAAAAGTTTAGTTTTGAACCAAACTGAATTATTATTTTTTTGCCTTTTCATGCCAAAATGAATAACTGGAAAAAAAAATCTTTCAGATTTAATTTGACCTGAAACGGTATTTTCATTTTGATATATTTTGGGGTGATTTTTACTTTTTAATAATTGAACAGGTCTGGCTCAATTTCTAAAAACATTGTTTTGAAATGAAAAATCAGAATTCAATTCCCCCCCCCCCCATTTTTTATTCAGTGGAAATGATTCTCCAAACTCAATCCAGATTTTCAAATAGTTTGTTGCCCTGAAACTACCATTTTTGACACATTTACTCCATTTGACCGAATACTGTTTCCCAGCTCTAATGACCCTCTGTCTTCAGCCTGAGGAAAGGGACCTTAGCCATTTCTGCTCAGTCTCATCTACCTGCCCAGACTCTTAGAGACTGGACAGCAGCATTTTATGCTCAATGGCATCCTATCCTCAGAGACCAAAAAAAGTCATTATGCACAAGTGTTCTTGTCCATTGGCAAGAGGAGGTCATCTGTCTAGTGCTGTCTTTGTACGATGGCCTGACCCGTGAGAGTGATCTAGGATATCGGCAGCTGAGTGGTGAAGAGATAACGGACTTTGGCTTCCCTCAGTCCTTTTCTTAATAAAATACAGATAAAGCTCCTCTCGTTCTTCTTAAATCCCCCCTTAAAACTCTCCTCTGTGATAATTGCCTACAAAAACTTGACAGTTGGACAGCAGTGACCAATGTTATCATGCCGGCCAATGTTGTCTCATTGTTTCCTTGTGCTCTGCCTGTCCGTTGTATCCACCTACTGTCACTTCTCTAATATTTAAATAGTACTTGCCCCCAGGAGTTAACAATTTTTTAATTCTGTGTTTGGACATCACCTAGTACAATGAAGGCCTGATCTATGAATGAAGCTAGATTCAATTTTGTGGAAGAAACTTTTTTCCCCCCACTGAAAAATTCAGATTTGGGTTGACT
The DNA here is from genome assembly GCA_032164245.1 of Sternotherus odoratus. Classification (NCBI taxonomy): domain Eukaryota; kingdom Metazoa; phylum Chordata; order Testudines; family Kinosternidae; genus Sternotherus; species Sternotherus odoratus. Next base: position 12,159,441 of record JAVMKO010000011.1, on the reverse strand, counting down.
GAACTAATTTGGTAAATTCAGCATGAGTTCACGAAATGTTTTGATCAAAATAAATAAATCAGAAAAAGTTAGTTTAGTTTTGACATTTTTCAGCTTTTACATTCAAATGTTACCTCAATTTGATGCATTTTTGGGGAAAATGTTAAAAATAATCCTCAGAAATGAAACAACATAATTTGCTTTGAATGAAATGTTTTGTTCAAACAATTTTTAAAATATTTTTTTAGTTCACTTAAAAAAAATTGAAAAGAAAATCATGTTGAATTGATGCAAAGCAATTATTTAAAAAGTTTTTGGTTGGGCAACTGACCTGAACAATAGGTTGTTCCTATAGCTCTAGCCCTTAGATGGTATTTATTTTTGTAATTAACTAATACTCATTATTATTGTGGGACTGCAGGAAAATACCACAAAGCTGGAAAAGCATTTCACGTCTTAAACAGTGACCCAGGGAGTGCACAGAATACACACGCTAATGATCAAAATCTCCATTCTAACCATGTCACATTCTCCCACTTAATTTTTACCTCCTTTTAATCAAAGTCCTGACCAGAGCTCAAAGCTACATGCAAACCAACCTCCAGACCAGACCTAGCTTAGTAGCAGAATAATGAGGCTAAACTAGACTGTTTGCCTTCCTCTCTTTGTTTATAGGTCAAAACATACTTTTGTGCTGCAGCAAGATCTTTCAAGCTTTCATCCTTCAGTAATAGCCATTCTAAGCTCCCTTTACTTTGTTATTCTGGCTTTTCATTATTGCAGTATAAAGTATATATCGGCATGCTGGGTGCTACTCCATTGAGGGTTGTGCTGTGCTTTGATTAGGCGCCCTGGCCACTCCCAGATTTGCCAAAAAGCTTTGTCTGAAAGAGAGAAGTTTGGTTTGATTTTTCCCCCACACTGACCCCAATAAACTTGTGCAGAAACCTGGTGCTGTATATGGAACTGCAGGGGGAGACTTCCTATCATGGAGTCTGTCCTCATCTACCCCTTCAGTTCTGTGTCGAGTAGGAATCATTTAATCCTATGTGGGGGTCATCAACACTCCCTGGGCATGGCACAGGGATTGTCCTTCAGGGGCTCAGGCAAGGGGGATTTTTGCCAGGTGTGGGGCAGAGGCATAGCCAGGATGGGTCCAGGATGACCCGGCTCCAGTCGCCCCCAAACCCTACAGTGCAGGGTTGACCATGATTGTCCACGGGATTGCAGCCAGGGCAATAGCGTTACTGTGTGTGGATTGTCTGTGATGAGAAGGGGAGGGTTCCATCCTTCCAGCTGCACGTAGACAATTTGCAGGTCATCTTTAATACCAGCTCTTATCTAGCTCTCATTGACGGGAGTGAGAGTAGAACCAGACCTGAAAGATGAGCAAGCGGCCAACAACCATTACGCCTGCCTGGTGTATAAGAACAGGCCGGGTGGGAGCTGGGAGTTGGTCAGGACCACCAGCGTGACAAAGACACCCCTCCCTCGTGAAATCTCCATCGTTCATGCTAAGGAGAAGAGATCTAGAAAGCCCCTCCCGACCAGTCCCATATCAATGGTGGGCCCAGGCCCAGGCTGTGTTTAAAGAATGCCCCTTGGCAATGTATTTTTTCCATCTGCTCTGGGCACCTGGCTAGACATGGGGCAAAAAAAGTTGTGTTAAAGTAGTTGGGTAGGTACGATTTGTGGTGCTCAGGATGCAGAGCGAGTCATGGACGGACACCTCCTTGTGGTGTGAAGGGGAGGGAGGTCAGCAGGCTCCGCTGTGTCCTTGTGTGGGTTGATTACTCCAGAAGGACTGAGCAACAGATGAACGCAGTCTAGAGGGAGCTTTGGCTTTCCCCGCAGAAATAAGGCTGCTGATGAGAAGTTATAAAAGTTAAACATTCTGAGCGAGGGCAGAAACTTCAGATGGATGGACAGGAACGTAAATAAAAATGATGCCACGTATCTGACAGTAACTGAAGCAGACTGTAAGCATCCTCACTTACTTCTCCATGACACTACGGATTCAGATTGGAAACTGTCGTGTGGAAGGTACTTTGAAATCCAGTACCAGTTTGACACAGTCAGGTCAAATCCCTCACTTTCTACATTCATAGATGTCAGGCCGTATCCTATTGCGAAGTTACATTTTGCACTGCTAAACAGCCCATGTGAAAAGTACTTTATTATTCAATTAACGTCTGCCTTTGCAATATGTCCGAGGAGCTGAGTTTTCGTGGCAATGGCATGTCATGCACCTGGATCCCTGGAAAGAATATTCCAGGGTTATTCAAAATGTATCCGGTATTGACTGATCTAGTGATTGCGTATTCAATATATTGGTCAGTTAGAAATCCCATTTTAAAACTCGGTGGGCTGGCAGGGTCCTGCCTTGTGATCAGACCCAGAAATATTAGAGTTATTACAATGATGAGGACGCCAATGTCTATGGGAAAGACATGCATTAAAAAAAGAGAGAGCGGGTATAAAACAAGCTTCTGAACATCCATGTGCTCACACCACCCCTTGCAGACCAACCCAGAGTCATAGTCCCCATCACCACCGTCGCCAGTGGTCCTCACCCTGGCCAGGACACTGCTTCTATAACCTGTCACACTGATGCTCACTATGCCTAATGCAGGAGCTGAATGACGCCAGGTGGGCCCAACTAGTTAATTAGGCTGCGAGCAGGGGAACTTTAGGCTGGAGGCAGCTAATTAGAGAGAAGCTCACCTGTGAGGGACAGGCAGGGCTTCTTCCAGAGACAGGGAATTGGAAGCAGAGGCGGTAGCTGGGGGAGGCTGCAGTCCCTCCCTGAGAAGAGGGAGGAGTGACTGGGGGCTGCAGGGATGGGCTCCCTTCCTGGGAAGAGGGAGGGAAGAGACTGGCAAACTGAGAGGAGGAGGGTAGGCCAGGAGATATGGGAGCGGCTCAGGGGAAGACAGCAAGGTACAGGGAACAGATCTTGTCTGCTGTGTAGAGGGTCCCTGAACCGGAACCCGGAGAAAAGGGTGAACTGCGTTGCCCTGCCAGCTACTGCGGGAGTGGCACGGTGAGGAGGGTGACCAGACAGCAAATGTGAAAAATCAGGACAGAGGTGGGGGGTGGGGGGAATTGGAGCCTCTTTAAAAAGACCCAAAAATTGGGACTGAGGCCAACTGCATTGTAGCTCACAAGACCCGCGCCGTTCTTTTTAACATAACTAGTCAGGAATAGAATTTTGCCTTGGGCTGTTTGCTTCAGGCACAGCTCCAGAGCCGTGGTTTTCAAGCTGCGGGTCGCAATCCAGTACTGGGTCGTGCCAGCTCTGGTCAGTACCACCGACCAGACCATTCAAAGTCCTGTCAGTGGTGCTGCCCGGCTAAGGCGGGCTAGTCCCTACCTATCCTGGCTCTGTGCTGCGCCCCAGAAGCAGCCAGCAGCAGGTCTGGCTCCTAGGTGGTGATGTCACGGGGCTCCACACTCCCATTGGCCCCTGGTAGGGAGGGAAGATATGGGGCCAATTTCTCTGCAGATGTAAACTTTTGCATATCCATTGACTTTAATGAGGCCATGCCAACTTCACATGGTAGACAAGGTAGCCCATGGTCACAAGACTCTTGGGCAAAGTAAACGTTTGACAGGCAGGGAAGCTCTTGGGTTGTGGCCAGAGGAGATTGAAAACTAAGGCTGTCCAAAAACACAGTGAAAATAAATAAGCATGACCTGCTGCCTAACACGAGAGACTATTTTTCTTGCTGTTTTAAAACTTATTTTACAGTATATTTATTTTCATCTTCTAGTCTCCACTCGCCACAATTCTTTCCCCAAAGCTGAACGTCTCTTCCTTAGAACTGAATATTTTCTAGGTACACGGCAGAACAATCACTCCCCCCCCAAACGCCCCAGGCTGTGCAGGATATAATTTGGAATTAGAATTAACCCGCTGCTGATGACACACAAGCAGATTTTTCAAGATATAAAAGCTATGTTTCTCCAGATACATTTTTTTCTTTCATTTCAAGCCACAATTAACTCGACTTTCCTTCACTCTGATAAATCTGTACTCTTGGCATTATGCTACCTACTTGATTCACCTGGAGATTATACAGCAGAGTGATACTATAATAAAAATATAAAGCTTTTATCATTTTTGCTGCTGGCACAAAGTCATTTCCCCTGACTTTCCCTCTCTGTGAATCTGTCCATGTTAGTAAATGTTCTATTTTCTTTCCTTTCATTAGTGTAGAGCTGTTTTAATATAAAATGCGGGGACTCAGAAGTGGCATGGGATTTTATCTTAGATTACCTACTCTTCTCTAGGCCCCTCCCATTTTACTGCAGTGTTCACCAGCAGTGGCCCAAAACACTCCAGTAATACTAACTGTAAATTCTGGGGTCAGATTTTGAAGAGTTCTGCTTCCAATGGCTCCTATTTAGGCATGTAAATAAGTGGCCCGCATTTCAAAAATGCAGCCCCCTTTGTTATCAGAGGAAGCTGCTGAGAATGGTTCTCAATTAGAACTATTGGGTGCTGAATGCTTTAGATTTAGAACATCCAGCGACTTCATTCAAAATGATTGTCAAACCTTCTCTTGTTTTTCTTAAGGGAACCTTTGGATTCATTTGGCCATCATGCAATGAGGGTTATTACCACAAATGTTACTGATTCTTATCCTGAAGTCAAGTAACAATAAACTTCTTCGATGCAGCTCTCTAGTTCGGTTGAAAATAAATGTATTTTCCTTGTTGTTCAGTCTCCATCCCCAGGCTGTCTTGGTGCTTTTTATGCCTATAGATCTGTTTGTGTAAAGCTACATTAGTGCCATTTATGAAGGGTCTTTTTATCACGTTGGTGAGCCCAGGAGCAAACCAGCCAGATATATGACTGCTATAGAGACAGATCCTGAATTGAGCAGAACAATGAATCAATGAAATCTATTTCCAGCATATGTTGTTAAATATGATGTTTGAAAGCCATTCCCTCTGTGAGCAATCAGCTCTTTGTATCTTTTACGAAAATAGAAATGCATAGGTGATCATATATTCTTGCTATAGGAGAGAGAATATACACCCTTTAGGAAGAAATCATATCATATATTGACGTTAAATTTAAATGTAGCTCTTCCAAGATGTCTGTCTTCCCCCAATTTATTATGATATCTGGAAAGAAAATGCCTTTGGAATTAGGTCAGAAGTTAATGGAAAATATATTGGTTTTTCTATATTTTTTCCTAACTCTAGCATTTTGTTTTCATTTTCATCTTCAATGCAAACCTTTTATGTTTCTTTTGTGTCATAATTTAGTCTCAGTAGGTTAGAGTAAGAGGATGTGCATTTTTGTGTGTGTAACAGATACATATTGGTAAATGGGTGTGAATCTCAGCCGGCCTAGAGTGAGTTTGTGTACTGCACATATTGCAGGGGATGGGGTGAGTTTGTACAAGTTGTGGCTTTGACTCTACAAAGACTAAAGCACGTGGTTAACTTTGTCTTGTAAGTAGAACTGGTTGGAACTTTTTTTGTCAAAATGTTTCAATGAAAATGTCATTTTTCGTTTAAACTGAATCCTTTAAAAAATGTGCAGATGTCGATGAACACTCCCAAGGCGGGGGAGGTGGAAAGGACTTTGAAATTGTTTGTTTGTTCTTTTTAGAACAAAATTTTAGAATTCCTCTGTATTTTATTTGGCTTTTCATTTTTATATTTTATCATCTGTTTCATTACATGTCCGTATTATGCGCTATTATCACTTACATGTCATAATGCCATAGAATATTTCAACTATTCTGTTGTGTCTGACCTGGGGGTTGTTTGTAAGTCATTTGCAATCAACTATTAGGTGCAGCAGCAGAGGTAAAGCACTCAAGCGAGTTTAATCAGTTAAGTGTTGGCAGTGGTCTAATATACAATACAAATAATAAACCGGTGCCAAAATAATTGATCGTGACGTTATGGGACTGCATTCTAATTACAAAAGCCAGGAAATTAAGGCTGAAACTCATTCTGGACTCCCCTGACCCCGCTGTGTCTGAGAACACTATAATGAAAGAAATTCACAGGGCGGAATTGTCTCTATTTTGCAAATACCCTGGAGTACATCCTGTGGGGGCATTTCTTCACCTTCTGAATAATTGCAATTAGTTCCATACTATTCTATACATTCAGGGTTTGGTTCTCTCTGATTTCTTATTGGAGACTGTGTTTCCTGGCTTTTTGCATGACTTCATTCACAGTAGCTATTGACATTACTGTTTACAGCTGTCAGCCTGCATAAAAATATTACTGTATTAGGGCCTGATTTTTGCAAAGGGAGCCATGGAGACCGGTTCTTAGGCCCAGTGGGATCCCTTTGCAGCATGGGGACATTAAGTGAAAAAATGTGGTTTGTGGCTAATGTATGGGACTTGGAATGAGGTAGTTGAGTTTAAGAACATAAAAACGGCCCTACTAAGTCAGACGAAAGGTTCATGTAGCCCAGCGGTTCTCAAACTAGTTGAGACCGCGACCCCTTTTTGTGATCCGGTGGCCCCTCGCGACCCCCTCCGCCGAAAAGCCGCCGAATTACACACACACACACACACACACACACACACACACACACACACACACACACACACACACACACACACACACACACACACACACACACACACACACACACCGCGTGCGCCGGCTGCTGGGAGCGCCCCGGTCTCCCGTCCCTGCCGTGGGGGGGCATTCAGCCGGATGAAGGAAAGTTCATAACTAGGTGCTGGCGCATTCTCATTGCTACTGATCTATTTCCCCTGCCAGCGTGAGACAGCTGGCTAAGAATGTGAAATTGTTATGTTGGCAGCAAATGCTTGCAACTTGAGTCTCTGCCATACGCCAGGAATGTATTTCTGATAACCCAGAAATATCTATTTGGAATGTGACCGTCCTGATACATCTTTCTGTATTTGTAACAGATTACATTCGCACCTTTACCTGGGACAAAAAGCTTGAAATGGTGGTGAAGTCAACAGGCATCTTGGGAGGACAAGGTGAGTCCAAGAAGCACCCAATATTATTGCTGATAACCCACTCTATTAGCACTGTTATTGACAGATTTCAGGCAATACTATTTTCTCCCCGCTACATTCCCACCACCACTCTTTCTTTCGTACAAATTTATTGTTGCAACTCTTTCCTCTTCTCCCTCATTCCCAAGGCTGTGCACAGTGTAAGAGTCTTGTTTTCTCATAATGTATCTGCATGGGTGATGCTGTTAATTGGCATATTACTTTTTATAGGGCAGGGTCATCTATGTATCTCGCTGCTCTCCTGTCTTAGAGTAACGGTATCTCCGTATTGTTGGGTTATTTGCAGGGGTAACTAATCTTTTAAAGCAGATTCAGAAATGCCTGCTTGGTTTTGGGGAATTAAATCTCTTCTGTGAAAACTCCCCACATCCAGTGTGCTCAGAAGATTGGATTCCTCTCTTCCACCTTCCTCAGGGATATCACAGCCACTTATAACCACTGCCTTCCCAAACCATGCTGAAGTGGTTCATGCTAGTCACTGGGACGTCAAAGTTCCCCACAGCCCATGTGCTTGCACTGTGCCCGTTGTGGGGAGCTCAAAGGGGAAATGCTTACAAATGAGCTGTCAGCAGCTCAAGAGGGAGAATTGTCCTGCGGCCGAGGCACTTGACTGGAACACCGGAGTCTGTGTTCAGTTCTCGGCTCTGCCCTGCCTGGTGTTGGACAAGTCACTTCACTTCTGTCTTAGAGTCCATCTGTAAAATGGAGCTACTGCTTCCTTTGTCTTGTTTGCTGAGGGACTCTTGCACTGTGTGTGTGCCGCACTCCGTGCTCTGAAGCCCCAGGCTCTAGGCACTACTGTAATACAAACCTGATTTTTCTTGTGTGATCTCTAGTCCATCTCAAACTCTGGCATTATTGTCTTTTAAACACTAGGTAAAATGCCAACCGTGGTCTCTCCAGAACTGTATCGGACCAGGTTTTGTGAAGCAATGGACAAGTATTTCCTGATGGTGCCAGATCATTGGACAGGGCTGGGTCTGAATTGCTGACCTAAAGCACACGTTGTGATGGGCTTCCCCATGAAGGAAAACATTTCCTGCTAGAAGAGGACAGAAACACCCTGGACTTTTCCATTGCCATTCCAGCTCCCCAGCTGTAGGCAAAAGGATTGCAAACCTGCGTCTGCACCGGCCATATGCATCTGAAGTGTAAAATCTGCATCTTACCTGCACTTCCGTTTCTGACATGAGGATTACAGATAAGGCTGGCAGATGCAAGCTTTTGTAAGGATCAGAGTTGGAACTTATTACCCAAGAAGATGGGGTGATCTATTGGCTCAACCACAGGAAAGAGGAAGATTTTGGTACAGAGTCCCACATATCAGAGCACTGAAACCAGATGCTGGCCAGTTGATGATGGATTACTTTGCAGAGAAGTAGGTGAGCTCTGCAAGTATTACACAACTTGTACAGTGGCTAACACGAGTTTGAATTTGTAGAGTGAATGTGCGATTTACACCGGTGTCTAGTGTGATAGTGCAAGGGAAAGCTTCAAAATAAAAGCACCACCCTGTTCATGAAAAATCTAAGTCAATCCATATCCACAAGGTTCATTACTGCTGCAGTGGTCTGAAGCAGATCTTGTAAGAATCAGAGTGAATAACTTTTCCTGTTATGGACTTTACAAGTTCCGTTCTTAAAGGCTTCTGTAAACAATATTTGTGTGTGTTAGTCGGCTATGACCATGACATTTTATTTGTATTGAACTTTTATGCAGCCAAGTTCATTGCAGTAAAGTGCAATTTGCCGTGCATGTCATCATTCAGTTTTCAGCAGCCTCACACAGAAATGAAGCAGTCGAACACTGCAAAAACTGAAAACAATAGGAACATAAACCAGACGTTCCCAAAGCCTCAGAAGCAAATTTAAACTACAGATCTCTCTCATCCTTTTCAAGAGGGACTTCTGTGCAGGAGTCTTGCATTATGAATCATGCTGCCTTAGTGGTAGCTTCCTTTTTAATGATACGAACGTCCTTTGAAGATAAATTCCATTCATTTCATTTCATTCTCCTACAGCTTTGACTATCACATTCCTTCAGCGTGAAAAGTCTTGTCAGCACAATATTTTTCTTACATTCTTAAGGCAAGATTCCACATCCAGACCTCAGTGACATTTAATACATCTAAACCAGATTGAAAACCCTTCTAAACAATATTTGCTTCTGCAGCCTTGAAATGAATGTTCCGTTTTGTTGGTGCTCTCTGTGGAAACTGAATTAGTGGGTGTGTTTGGTGTGAGATGCGGGGAGCGGTGAATCACCACAACTTGAAAATAAGCACTTCTTCTCATTTTTATTCATTTTGCTTGTTTTTTGTAACGGTGACGAGAGTTGACTTATTTTAGCTTCACTACAATAAAGGCCAGTAAAAATGAGGGTATTGTATGCATGTTAGAGGCAAGTTCCATTGTCCTTGGAAGTTACTTCGTAGGACATAGGCTACAGCTAAAATTAAATGTGGCGCAAGTATTCAGGACTATTATCTGCTGTCACTAATACAGGCGTCACTGCAGTAACTTAGTCCTAACTCTGCATTTCCTTCTACCCAACGCTTCTCATTCTAGAGTAGTGGTAATTCATAAACCCAAGCATGGGGGTTCGAGAGGGTGGATAAAGCAATTAAAAATGTCAGCCGTGGTGACCTGATCCAGGTTGTTCTTCTAAAAATGCAGCTTGGTGCTGAGCTGCTGTAGCCTTCATGTCCTGTCAAGCAAAAAATTCCATTTGATTCTAGGCGTCTAACTTGGGTGTAAGCTGGAGAAGTTCCATTCCCTTTGTACAGTGAGGCGGTTCAGGTTTCTGGGTCCGCTAGTCATCAGAGCTCAACAATACTGCAGGTCTCCCTATAGCAGAATCCCATAAATCCAGTGAGTCAGGCGCTGATACCTGAGGTGCAACTGTTTCACGTTTATGCAGTTTCTTACGTCTAATGTTCTAACTTGCATCAGAGTCGTGCTTCCCCGGATATACCCAGCTTTCAATGGGGTTGCGTTTTCTACCCAGTTTGACAATTAAGTTGGCTTTATACAAGCTCAAGTGACTTACCCAGTATCCTGGAATGACTGCTTTTAACTGAGACTGCAACTCAATCATGTTTTCATTCCTATTGTGTGTATAGGTCTTTGTAGCTCTAGGAGGAAGCATTAACCACACATCTTCCCCAAAAGAAAGAGCCCAGAACACTGACTTATATGGCTGCCCCAGGTCTATATTACAAGTTTTCACCTTGTATTTCACTCTTCTCCAGCTTACCCAGCAAAGCTAATTGATACACTCTTCTCTAACCATGCTGACCCCTCAACTGACACACAGTCAAATGGATTTTTCTGAGTTGTGTTAACAGAGTAACAGATGAAATCTGAACATGGGTAACATTCAGGTTTCTGTTCTCTGCTAGAGGCATTACACTCCACAGCATCCTCATTTTGATACAAAGAATAATTACTCTGTAGAGTGATGTATGGTTTTTTTTCCCCTATGCTGCTACCTAAGCTGCTAATTATTAGTAACTCTGCTAACCGTGGTTCTGATGTAGCATAGTCAGTACTCCGCAGTATTGGGATCCACAGGCTGAAACCTTCAGCTTTGCACAAAAGGCGACAGATGTAGAACTACCTTTTTTTAAAAGGGTGTTCTTTGGCCAGCTCATTCGTAGTAGTACTACTTGAAACCTGAAAATGTCCCTTGAATTCAGGGCCAGATCCTCCGCAGGCACAAACTGGCATAGTTCTTCTGAAGTCAGTGGACTTTTGCCAATTGACATCAACTCAGGATGTCTCACGTGACGTTAGTGGGAGCTGTCAGGCAGTAAATTACTTGTCCTGGTCTGACCGAGGCTGATAACAAATAGCACTGGCCTTTGAAAATAAAGGGGCACTGATATTAACGGTGATCTTGAAGATTTTGCAGATTTGAAATACTTGATGATCTTATTCAACTGGGGCAAAGATCAAGATGCTACAGCACACAGCTGTTTCTTGTGCAACAGGAAGGAAGTGTCAACAACAGTAATGGAATGGGCAGCTCCTTATGGGTGTAGGAGAACACCTGCTACAAAACTGAGTTCCTCCAAAGGAAAGCAACCAGCAGTATTTTTGTGCACAAAAGATGGTGTTTCACGTCTGCAAACTCCTCCTGTCAGGGCTAAAAGTGGTGTCTGACACTAGCTGAGCTAGATCAGGATCCCTGAAGTTCTAATGCAGGGGAATAGAACTCGTGCAGTATTATGGCTCTGTTTAGTGCAATTTGTTCTCTTAATTTTGTAACACGGGTGTATGTACATAGAGTAAATAACCAACTACAATTGCAATCCTGAAGCAGCACTTTCTCAGATGCTGCGTTAGCTGTTGTATAAATCTAGGAGTTCAGGCAAATGTGTTAATCTTGTCTAATTCAAGAAGTGACGACTCATTTTTGTGTTACAGTATCTGTATAGCACAACTTCTTTTAATTGCTTGGGCTGGATTCTGCCACCCTTATTCACGCGGAGTATCACCTTGCTATATAAGTAGCCTCATATGAGACCAGTGGAGCTACCTGCGTAGTAAGATGCTCCTCAGTGTGTCTAAAAGCAAAGCAGAATGAGGCCCTTAGTTACCAGAGATGAGACTAACCACATTCAAAAGCACTCAATGTACCATAATATGTAAATATTTCTATTGTACCTTGGTTCCAGCTGTGTTTTATATGATTCTGACACGTTAAACTATTTAAAAGTAACTGCCTTGACTACTTGGAAAACTGAACTGTACGTAGATAGCAGTCCCAATAAAGTAACTAAAACATACTTACTGCTTTTTACCTTCTTTACATGCGTTTGTCAAGAATTTCATCAAATTATAGCCAATAAGCGTTGCTTGTCTACCAAGGCATTGACATAATTTAGCCAAGATGGCTGAAAAACGTTTTTTCCCCAATCACCCAGTTATTGGTTGTGGGTAGTCCCCAATCTCAGGGTATGTCCGCACTGCAGTTGGGAGGTATAAATGCAAGATGGAGGCCCACCCAGGACTCTGAGTACCTACTTGAGCGGCTGCCATACGTACTATCCAGTCTTCACTGCTAACCGGGGTCTGTCTACAGGGGCTGTAATCACCCCACCCCACCCCGCTGCACATGTCCATTTCCTTGTTAAATTGACTAACTCAAAAGCTTGCAGCATCCAGCAGGCGTAACTGGACACTGCAAGACAGAGGTTCCTAGGGTTATGTCTGGGACCGGAGATACTGGCTAGTGTCATTCGGTTGCACAATCCAAACAGCAGGTTACATGCCAGACGCTGTGTGTGAACAGCCCAGGAGTGGGGATTCTCACAGCAGAACAGGGCCAGGCTGGCTCCCAGAGTCCAGGATTGGAGTGACCTTGCAGGTCACCGTCCGATAACACCACAGGGGCCAGGCCCATTAACAATTTGTGAGGCTGTAAATAAGGGTGTGCCCACTTTGCTTGGTATTTAACAACATTAATGTTGTCTCGGAGTCTCTGACTTTTCTATTGGGAAGCTGATACCGCACTTCTCCCTTCATATTTTCAATTTGAGAGAATGCAAATCTACCACTGTTCGTACATCTGTGTGTCAGAGGGGATCGAAACAGGTGTCGGAAATGTGACTTTACCTTTCTGGCTGTATTGCAGACTGATATTTTATGACTTTGTTCCAGAGGCGGAATGCAGGTGTCGCAGACAATGAGAGCTAGTAGTTGAGCTTCCATGGCACCTACAGAGGTGTCTCATTTGCAGTCCATTTTGCATGCAAGTTGGTGAACACAGGAAGCAGTGACCTCGTCATGGAGAAGTCGTTATTCTTTGTGCTCATTTGGCAGCTCTGCAGAGGATTTCATTTCAAGCAAGACAGGTGTCAACAGTATGTTTGTATGCAATGTAGCTTGTGGCTCTAAATGAAACCATAGATCTGGGCATATTTGCAGGCATTCTGGAGATATCCTTCTATTCAATTTCTCTGCTCCCTCCTGTTTCCTTCCACTGTCTCTGATGTACTTTCTTCCAATTCAAAATACTATGTGAAAGAAGAAAAAATTAGTTTTTATTCCAGGAGATGGGGCTATAATCCTGTATTCATTAGCACACAGGGTAGGACATCAGTTCACTAAAGAGAGAAAGCTTTAAATTCTTAGTAGGAATTTCCTTAAATTCTGTTAATTAGATTAGTAAGAAACCAGAAAGATTAAAAATTAGTGACTTCTGTTTAATCTAATATATAATAATCCCCATCTCCTTCATTAGGCCAAGAATGACTAATATAGCTGAAATTTAGTTCCTAGTTTTTGGTGCTGGGTTGTTTTTGTTGTTTTTTTTTAAAAGTAAAACAGTAAAATTTCTCCATTTAAGATAAGATGGGCCTAGCCCACAGCTTGATGTATGCAATTCCGAAAGACATGAGAAACTAAAGATATTGCATACCTGAAGAAACACCCTTTGCGTTTGTGATAAATGGGGGTAGGTAGCTCCCTTTTGTGGTCCCACAGGCAGCCAGTTAGCTATAGAACCCTCTTGGCAGCTGTTCTCTACTTGCTTTACCTGTAAAGGGATAAAAAGTCTGTATGCACAGGTAAAGGGAAGTGAGTGGGCACTTGACCAGAAGAGTCAATGGGAGGGCTAGAACTTTTTAAAATTGGGGGGGGGGGAAACTTCCCTTCGTCTGTGTGTTGTGGTACTCCAGGGAAAAGGGGAACAGGGCAGCAGTTCTGCTGTGAGAAGCTGAAGGCCAGATATGAAAATCGTCCGAATCATACCTAGAATTGCTTATTTGGAATCCAGATATGCAAGTTGATCAGAATGTGTAGGAAGGTACGATTAGGTTTATTTTGTTTATTTCTTATGGCTTGTGGATTCCTCTGTGCTAACCCCAGGTGCTTTTGTTGCTTGTAACATTTAAGCTGAACCCCTAGAAAACTATTTTGGGAATTGCTCTTTTCAGATGTGCTAGATTTTTAAAACTCAGACTATTTTCTTCCTTTTTGTTTTTATAAAATTTACTGTTTTAAGAACAGGATTTGGGTTTTTGTCTCGATTTGTGCCCATGTTTTTTAGTTAGCTGGTGGCAACAGCTAACTTCTTTTGTTTTCCTTTCTCAGCTCTTCCTCCGGGGGAGGGGGAGGGCTTGAGGGTACCCCAAAGAAGGAATTCCCCCTTCTATCCAACTTAAAGCATATATATATATATAGTTAATTAGAAAGCACACTTACTGTATTAGTGTCTGTGGTGTGCGTCAGCTTTCTCCGCTTTTGTCCTCCTTGGTTTGCTTTTCAGCTTTTTGTCCTCTCTTCCCACCCAACTAGCTCTATAAAAGGGCAACACAAAGCTGTTTCTATTGTACAAGGCCTTCTTGTCTGCACCGAGAGCATAAGAAACAGACCTACACCCTATGGTAGAGCTCAGGAACTCTCGGCTAATTGTGGGGGCAGGTGATGGTGGTGATGAAGTGCTGTGAAGTTTAGCTTCTGTACACTGGAAGCTAATTCAGAATCAGGAAATACTCCCTTTGTCAAGGATTTCATTGCGATGCCCAGAGTTTGCAGAGTTTCAATCAGCCCCTTCTTTCTGCAGGGGAAACAAATTTGCTCACGTGCTCTGAGCCCAAACTCAGTGGTTTTTGCTGTATTTTATGGGTTCAAATGAGCATGAAACCAAACAACTGAAGGAAAGCCATGCACAGCTCTAACTCCAGTCTTGTAATCACAGGAGAGTGTGGCCTGTGGAAAGGTCATGGGATTCTGATGCAGCAATTCTAGGGATTATGTTTCTCCTTCAGGTGTAGCTTATTGGACCAAAGCTGCATCCACTGAGGTAAGAGGAATCCTATTCCTAATAAGAGCAGATGCCTGTGGACTGAGCCAGTGGGAAGTTGTCAGTGACTGCCTCCTAAATTGAGATTTTAAAAATGTTGTTGGCTGCCTCCACAGGAGGAAAGAAATTGATCAATGGTTTGAAAAAGGATTTGATGGAGAAGTGAGGCTCGTTTGGTTTTTCTCTGTGCGGGAAGACTCTAATTCTTGCTATAGCCACTTAGTCGCTGAAAATGTGGAAGACGTAACCACTGAGCCAAAGAATTACAATGGCAAATCTTAAAATCCGTGTTACTGAGCTTTTTGTGTAAAGCAGATTTTCCAGGATCGGTGCCAATATCCACCATTCGCCTGAGAATAGTCAGATCTTGAATGTCTGGTCCAATATCTCCCAAACTTTAGAATGGGAAGTCCCGTCCAGCAAAATGAAACAAAGTGAACCACCTCACAATCCATTCATGTAGTGTCAAATGGCCTACCCCTCTTAACTGGTATAACCACCCACCCCTTCAGCTCAGCCTACGTGCCTTCTTCTACCACGTTAGGAACGGCTGATATAAACCTTAATGAATATGAACCCTCCCCCCCCTTCTTACAGGCTTTGGTGAGCAGTGGAATAGTTGACAATGCTGGCATTTAAAGTATCATAATTGACTTCTAAGTTAGCACCCACTGAACTCTGAAAGGGACTGTTCTCATTTCTCAGAGCTTATTGTTTCAGGCTCTCTCCAAACTCAGGCAAATGATTCTGCTTTGGTTATACTCTGGTCTTCTTCCCAACCATGACTTTTTTTTCTTTATTTAATGAAAGCTGAGACTAGAGAACAATTGAGAAATCTGCATGTGCTTCCCAGATAGTCCATCTAGCCTTCTCTAGAATGGCACACCAAAGATTTTGGGAAGCACAGGTTTAGTTGTTGCAAATGTATTGTAATAGCAAGAATCAGACCAAACCAACTGATATTCATGCCAAGGTTTTCCATAATGCCATTTGTGAGACTTTGCTATTAGTTTAGTATCACTCTATAGAAGATAGTCTCTGTTCATCAACGTCTCAGGACCCCTTTGTAATATTTTGGGCTGATGGGTGTGTGTCTTCCAGCTGTGTGGTTCCAGCAAAACTGATATTCATCAGCACACATCACCTGGCCCACAATTTAGGAACCCTCATGTCTTAAGAACCAAGGTTCTGTTGTTACAGTAGCGCGTAACGGGGGCAAACAATGAACAAGAGAATTGCATTTTTACTAAAAACCAAATGCAGACCCAGCCGCATTACCAGTTTCTTCTGCCAAACTTTGTTCATTCTCCTATTTGGAAAATTAAAATACAAGTTAAGGACCAAAACAACGGAGAAGAATTTTTATGCCCAGCAGATGTTCTGCCATGCAATTCCACCCAATGGGCAATTTGTGCTGATATGGGGGGAGACTAGGCCTCCAAAACATCTGGTATGTCTGTGTATAGAAAGTCAAATGGGAAAGGCTCCGGAGAACATGATTCAGGACTAGCAGGGAGGTTACGAGTCAGGACTGATGCAGAGGTGTGGTTGACCGCTTGAATAAGGCCTGTTTGTAACCACTGTGGTCAGTCCCTCACTTTTACAAGCTCTTTGGGCTGGAACCAGCCTGGGATTCAGTGTCCCTTCTTCTGTGCCAGTCTCTTTGCTGGTCCAGATTACTCCCCTCTAGCTACCTTCTCTGGTGCGTCGGCTGACACACCTGAGAAACAGTGGCAAGGCTCCACCCAATCAAGTTATTTCCCCCCCTGCAGTGTCTAGGGGGCAACCAAGAATGGTTCCCCAGTGTGCTAGGGGCTGATGTAAATAGCCCAGACTGAGACAGGAGGGGGAAGGCGTGTAACACACAAACCAAGTGAACAATGGGATGGCAGGAAACCTCATGTTCATTCCGTGATTTTTCTGGGGGTAGATGGGGGGGTGGAGGAGGGTTGTGATTTAAATCCTTTCCAAACATCTGTGTTTGGGGCAGTCAGGAGTTACTCCATGGATCAATCTGGTGCTGCTAAAGCTATTCATGATAGTGGCAGTGCTATCCTTGCCCACTTGCTTGGGCTTCGGCAATGCAAGTAAGTGCAGGAAGGCTGACAATTAGTCCCACAATTAAAAAATATCGATAGTTGTTGTATACGTTACCTTCTAACTTACAACTTGTGGCTAAGGTTGGTCAGTTCTCGTATATGTTAGGCCTAACACTAATACAGATGTTGGGAAGTTATGCTAATGGAATGTATTAAACCCTCCCCACAATTCTGTTCCTCCATGACAAGTGACCCCCATCAGCTGGCATTAGCTGAAGTCAGCTTTGGCTTACGCAGAGAGGAAACCTGTCAGGGTCAGACCATGTGGGTGTTTTACCATAGCAACAGTAAGGGATTTACTCTCACAGGCCAGGACTGGAACGTCCCAAAGGAAAAGGAGAAGATATGTGATTGTGCTACCATAGGACAAACCTTAGGAGGTGCCTTCACACCCCTTGGTACCAGGAATGAAGGTGTTCAGAAGAAAGAGATAACGGGTACTCCATGGTAGCAGAGAAACAAAGGCGAAAGCTGATTGGTTAAATCTAGTTTCAGATGACACACATTGTACCTTATTTATTTGGAAACAGGATGGGCATAAAAAGGATAGTTTTAAAAGTGCAGCTTTAGGGGCACATCTTCTATGTTAGATGAATGTTAACAACACTGGATGTGATGGCTTCCCGGAGAGTGGTATCATTTTGAACCTTTTCCCCATACTACATGATCATTGGCTTCTAACAATAAACCCAACTCCTATTGGTTCTTTGGTTGCGTGAGTTTATCTCATAACAAACAAAGTATGGTCAGGCGATTGACTATACTATTTGTCAACAAAACAGCTGAGCTAGCCAGGAGCCATCTAGCCAAATCAGAAGTCAAGCAGTGTGGGATTGCAACCTAACCGCTTGGAGGGGATAATGTTCAGAAAGAGATGGGATGCTGGGGTTCATTAATCCCATGGTTCTTGTGTAGCAGGCCAGGCCTTTCAGTGCAGTGAAATGCCTTTTAAAAATAACCACTTCAATACAAAGTGTGTGATGAAGCACTTGAGGTGAAATGCCAATACTTTAGGAATTCCTGGGTGAAAAGCCACATTTTAGATATCTATATAAAGTGCTTTTAACGGCTAAATACCAGACACCGAATAACAAGAGAGGAAAAGAGGACTCTTTCTTGGCAAATGCAGAACAGGGAGTATAAAGCCATGACACAAGAAACAGGAGACATTAAAAACCTGTGGTGTACAATTTGTAGACCGTCACAGAGGTCTGTCATTCAGGCTTGATATTTGAAATAATTTTGACCCTTCGGGTCCTGTATGTAATTTATTTAAACTGGAAATGGAGGGGAAAAAGGAAAAGGTAAGGAGCCAAACAGTCTGTGCAATGCATTGCCTCGCTTGTTTAGCATTGAACAAAAAAACCAAACCGACAACTTAAAACTAGAACAAGATCAACATAAAGAAATGAACACAGCAAATGGACAATATAAGCAAGTGTAATACCCCTCTTGCTTATAGTTTACAAGAAATTAAGGGAAGACGAGGAGATTGAGGTGAGATGCAGGCAAAAATTAGGCTGGCAAAAAATCTTTAAAATGTGGCTGGAGTAACCCAGGAACATTACAGTAAGGAAGGGCACTCCTGTGATCCATTTAGACCCATGCAGACATAAGCAACAGGCACTTGAGGAACAAATTCAGGTATTGGGGGAATAGACGGTAGTGCCCACTCTCCTCGCAGGGAGCAGGATAGAAGTCCTAGCTCCCAGCCTACCTGCTCTAAGCACAGACCCCACTTCCCTCTGAGAGCTAATACTGTAACCTTCTTTCTATAACATTTGTACATACAGGCCAAGTTTTCCTTTTTGTCCTTTCGCCATCCAAGCCACCCTCTTTCCTTTTTCTTGGGTATTCCTCGCTTGGGTCCGTTTGCTTAACTCACTGCTGCTTGCCTGTACTTTGAAATGTCCTCTCTGAGTTAATTAACTCCCGCTTGGCTCACATCTCCCCCCATCCCCATTGCTCCCTTCTCAAGTCTGCCCTCCCTTCATTTCAAACATTGGAAGTTTATAGTTATTACAGCGAGAGTCGCAGGACGAAGCAGAGCAACTGAAAAACCCGAAGAAATCATCAAAATGCTTCAGGTAAAAAACTTCAAATAATCCCATTAAGATTAACGATTTTAACTCTTCACAAATGCAACAGCTAAAGCAATTCCTAATTCTCTTGAAGATATGGTTGCCAAGCAACAAAAATGTGAGCTCTGCTTTGAATCCTATATATGAAAATGGGTTTTATCTCTTTTTTTCTATATAGTAATAATCTTAAAGTAAAAGTAATATAAGGCAATGTAAACTGCCTGAAGTTAATTAAACTAATACAGCAAAGTGGACAAATAACAATAGGAATTGTCATCAATTCATATTAAAAGTTTAAATAAAAGGTAACAAATAACCTGCCTAATTAAATGTTTAATTTTTTTTGTTTTTCCCCCCCCTTAACTTGAAGCTCTTAATGCCTGGTCTTGTATAGTTATAAATACAATTTTGGCCTCATTCATCTTTAATTGTAAATTTTTCCTGTATGTTATATATAGTGTGGTATGTTGTGTGTCACGTGACTAGTTTTTGTTTTTATTTTGTTGCAACAAAAATCAATTTTGCACTCCTCATATAACACATACTTTTAAAACATCAATGGCAACACACTATTTAAAATGTTATGGTTGGGTGATACCCATCATACCACCAATTTTATTTTGCAAAATTCAAAAAGGCCTCAGTTATAAATATGTTTCTGCTTCAATAAATCAGATGCAAATATAGAAGTTTTTATTTATTATTATTTATTTATTGTATGTATTTTATTCATTAATCATATTTTTGTTCTAGGAGAAATGGGGGGAAACTCAACATTAACGCAAAGGTAATATTAACTCTCTTTTGGGGTTTTTTTTTGTAAACTTGTTTGTGCCTTTATTAGATATTAAACCGTAGTTATAAGTAAGTTATAGCCAATATATTTAGAAGTATAACAATATATATTATGTCTGGTTATGTTACAAAACGTTAAAGCTAAACCAAGCAAATTTGAATAGGTTTTAGTTTTGTTTCCCAAGCACAAGAATTTCTCATGAAAGTTTATTACTGAGGTTCTGATCATGTTGGAGGCAGACGTGGGCTGAATTAGGTGGAAGGCACTCTGAGTATAACTTGGGGCTTTGGCATGGCTGGTGAGTCAGCATATGGGCTATGAACAATGGAAAGGCATCAGTCAATATGTCATTTGCAAGGTAATTTCCACTGGAATATCAAAAGGCTCTCAGGTTTCCTCTCTGGGACAGATACCGGCAAGCAAGAGTACAAATCCTGTACTTAATAAAGATTACCACGAGCAGGCATATGGCAAGAGAACATTAAGGTCGCAAATCTGCGCTATTGACCTGAGTGGGAGCATGAGGAGGCCAGTCGTGTGGAGACCGAGCAAGGGCTAGGGGCTAGAGCCCTGGGCTAAGACTCTGCAGACCTGGATTCCATTTTTCTTTGCTACTTCCTTGCTGGGCGATCTTCTGCAAGTCACTTTCTCTCTCTCCATGCCCGTTTCCCTTCCCAGTGTTTGCATGTGCGGCAGAGTGGCATGCCTACCAATGTAACGCCGATGTACATTGCAGGTATATACCATCCAAGTGATTTTGTGTTTGTGTGTGTTCTGACTGAAATGGGAAGCTCGGGGAATGAATCAAAAGCAGCATGCATTAGCTACTGGAACTTTTTTATTTGTAAAAACTTGTGTCCTACAAAACACCATTTAACTTTGGAACCTTCTCTGGAATAATCTCTTGCAAGTTGTTTTTGATGAGTCAAACCAAGTGTTGTTTATCATTCATTACCTAGAATAGACTCTGTCAGACTGTTCCACTAGACAAATGACATTTATATTCCTACCAGAGATTACGAAGGTCTAAATCAGAAGCTTTTAAGGGGTGTGTTTTGCTGTTCTAATCACTTACCGATCTCCTGGAGGGAAAAGGAAAATAGATCTTGGATTTGTGGCGGAGCTTTGAATCCTCCTCACAAATAGTCAGAGACTATTGCTGATGACACAGACTACGTAGGGGAGGAGGTGGTTCTCCCTTTAAACCAGAGAAGGTTGTTGCTTGTGACACGTTCATCATTGCATTTTGGGTTGTCAAGGTTTCATTTCCATTTCAAGCACCAGCTAGAGCCGGGTGGGAAATTAATTTCCCCGTCCTATGAACATTTTTGAGAGTTCAAATATCTCCCCATGGAATTAGGATGAAAAGTTGATATCTCAAATTTCTGTGAACCAACATTTAATTTTTTTTAAATGGTCTGTTTGGGTCAACATTTCATTTATATTGACAATGAAAAGCACTTTTTAAAACTATAATTAGCATAAATTTGGAAACAGTCATTTTGAACCAGAAACATGGAATTTATGGTTAAAAGAAAATATTTAGTTAATTTTGGAAACTTTTTTTCAACGTTGTTTTGAGCAAAGAAATTTGTCAAACCCACATCTTCCCTGGGATAAGTTTTGGTGAGATGGCATTTTCTGACGAAAAAACATTTTTGCTGGAACATTTCTGGGCCGCTCTAACACTGTCTGCAAAGGGAGGAGACGCACTATCATCGAGCATCCAAGATGTCGGACTGAGAGTGAGAGGAATCTAAGGATTTGGTGGGTGTATCCAAACATCCAGAAAAAAAGTTTAGTTTTGAACCAAACTGAATTATTATTTTTTTGCCTTTTCATGCCAAAATGAATAACTGGAAAAAAAAATCTTTCAGATTTAATTTGACCTGAAACGGTATTTTCATTTTGATATATTTTGGGGTGATTTTTACTTTTTAATAATTGAACAGGTCTGGCTCAATTTCTAAAAACATTGTTTTGAAATGAAAAATCAGAATTCAATTCCCCCCCCCCCCATTTTTTATTCAGTGGAAATGATTCTCCAAACTCAATCCAGATTTTCAAATAGTTTGTTGCCCTGAAACTACCATTTTTGACACATTTACTCCATTTGACCGAATACTGTTTCCCAGCTCTAATGACCCTCTGTCTTCAGCCTGAGGAAAGGGACCTTAGCCATTTCTGCTCAGTCTCATCTACCTGCCCAGACTCTTAGAGACTGGACAGCAGCATTTTATGCTCAATGGCATCCTATCCTCAGAGACCAAAAAAAGTCATTATGCACAAGTGTTCTTGTCCATTGGCAAGAGGAGGTCATCTGTCTAGTGCTGTCTTTGTACGATGGCCTGACCCGTGAGAGTGATCTAGGATATCGGCAGCTGAGTGGTGAAGAGATAACGGACTTTGGCTTCCCTCAGTCCTTTTCTTAATAAAATACAGATAAAGCTCCTCTCGTTCTTCTTAAATCCCCCCTTAAAACTCTCCTCTGTGATAATTGCCTACAAAAACTTGACAGTTGGACAGCAGTGACCAATGTTATCATGCCGGCCAATGTTGTCTCATTGTTTCCTTGTGCTCTGCCTGTCCGTTGTATCCACCTACTGTCACTTCTCTAATATTTAAATAGTACTTGCCCCCAGGAGTTAACAATTTTTTAATTCTGTGTTTGGACATCACCTAGTACAATGAAGGCCTGATCTATGAATGAAGCTAGATTCAATTTTGTGGAAGAAACTTTTTTCCCCCCACTGAAAAATTCAGATTTGGGTTGACTGAACTAATTTGGTAAATTCAGCATGAGTTCACGAAATGTTTTGATCAAAATAAATAAATCAGAAAAAGTTAGTTTAGTTTTGACATTTTTCAGCTTTTACATTCAAATGTTACCTCAATTTGATGCATTTTTGGGGAAAATGTTAAAAATAATCCTCAGAAATGAAACAACATAATTTGCTTTGAATGAAATGTTTTGTTCAAACAATTTTTAAAATATTTTTTTAGTTCACTTAAAAAAAATTGAAAAGAAAATCATGTTGAATTGATGCAAAGCAATTATTTAAAAAGTTTTTGGTTGGGCAACTGACCTGAACAATAGGTTGTTCCTATAGCTCTAGCCCTTAGATGGTATTTATTTTTGTAATTAACTAATACTCATTATTATTGTGGGACTGCAGGAAAATACCACAAAGCTGGAAAAGCATTTCACGTCTTAAACAGTGACCCAGGGAGTGCACAGAATACACACGCTAATGATCAAAATCTCCATTCTAACCATGTCACATTCTCCCACTTAATTTTTACCTCCTTTTAATCAAAGTCCTGACCAGAGCTCAAAGCTACATGCAAACCAACCTCCAGACCAGACCTAGCTTAGTAGCAGAATAATGAGGCTAAACTAGACTGTTTGCCTTCCTCTCTTTGTTTATAGGTCAAAACATACTTTTGTGCTGCAGCAAGATCTTTCAAGCTTTCATCCTTCAGTAATAGCCATTCTAAGCTCCCTTTACTTTGTTATTCTGGCTTTTCATTATTGCAGTATAAAGTATATATCGGCATGCTGGGTGCTACTCCATTGAGGGTTGTGCTGTGCTTTGATTAGGCGCCCTGGCCACTCCCAGATTTGCCAAAAAGCTTTGTCTGAAAGAGAGAAGTTTGGTTTGATTTTTCCCCCACACTGACCCCAATAAACTTGTGCAGAAACCTGGTGCTGTATATGGAACTGCAGGGGGAGACTTCCTATCATGGAGTCTGTCCTCATCTACCCCTTCAGTTCTGTGTCGAGTAGGAATCATTTAATCCTATGTGGGGGTCATCAACACTCCCTGGGCATGGCACAGGGATTGTCCTTCAGGGGCTCAGGCAAGGGGGATTTTTGCCAGGTGTGGGGCAGAGGCATAGCCAGGATGGGTCCAGGATGACCCGGCTCCAGTCGCCCCCAAACCCTACAGTGCAGGGTTGACCATGATTGTCCACGGGATTGCAGCCAGGGCAATAGCGTTACTGTGTGTGGATTGTCTGTGATGAGAAGGGGAGGGTTCCATCCTTCCAGCTGCACGTAGACAATTTGCAGGTCATCTTTAATACCAGCTCTTATCTAGCTCTCATTGACGGGAGTGAGAGTAGAACCAGACCTGAAAGATGAGCAAGCGGCCAACAACCATTACGCCTGCCTGGTGTATAAGAACAGGCCGGGTGGGAGCTGGGAGTTGGTCAGGACCACCAGCGTGACAAAGACACCCCTCCCTCGTGAAATCTCCATCGTTCATGCTAAGGAGAAGAGATCTAGAAAGCCCCTCCCGACCAGTCCCATATCAATGGTGGGCCCAGGCCCAGGCTGTGTTTAAAGAATGCCCCTTGGCAATGTATTTTTTCCATCTGCTCTGGGCACCTGGCTAGACATGGGGCAAAAAAAGTTGTGTTAAAGTAGTTGGGTAGGTACGATTTGTGGTGCTCAGGATGCAGAGCGAGTCATGGACGGACACCTCCTTGTGGTGTGAAGGGGAGGGAGGTCAGCAGGCTCCGCTGTGTCCTTGTGTGGGTTGATTACTCCAGAAGGACTGAGCAACAGATGAACGCAGTCTAGAGGGAGCTTTGGCTTTCCCCGCAGAAATAAGGCTGCTGATGAGAAGTTATAAAAGTTAAACATTCTGAGCGAGGGCAGAAACTTCAGATGGATGGACAGGAACGTAAATAAAAATGATGCCACGTATCTGACAGTAACTGAAGCAGACTGTAAGCATCCTCACTTACTTCTCCATGACACTACGGATTCAGATTGGAAACTGTCGTGTGGAAGGTACTTTGAAATCCAGTACCAGTTTGACACAGTCAGGTCAAATCCCTCACTTTCTACATTCATAGATGTCAGGCCGTATCCTATTGCGAAGTTACATTTTGCACTGCTAAACAGCCCATGTGAAAAGTACTTTATTATTCAATTAACGTCTGCCTTTGCAATATGTCCGAGGAGCTGAGTTTTCGTGGCAATGGCATGTCATGCACCTGGATCCCTGGAAAGAATATTCCAGGGTTATTCAAAATGTATCCGGTATTGACTGATCTAGTGATTGCGTATTCAATATATTGGTCAGTTAGAAATCCCATTTTAAAACTCGGTGGGCTGGCAGGGTCCTGCCTTGTGATCAGACCCAGAAATATTAGAGTTATTACAATGATGAGGACGCCAATGTCTATGGGAAAGACATGCATTAAAAAAAGAGAGAGCGGGTATAAAACAAGCTTCTGAACATCCATGTGCTCACACCACCCCTTGCAGACCAACCCAGAGTCATAGTCCCCATCACCACCGTCGCCAGTGGTCCTCACCCTGGCCAGGACACTGCTTCTATAACCTGTCACACTGATGCTCACTATGCCTAATGCAGGAGCTGAATGACGCCAGGTGGGCCCAACTAGTTAATTAGGCTGCGAGCAGGGGAACTTTAGGCTGGAGGCAGCTAATTAGAGAGAAGCTCACCTGTGAGGGACAGGCAGGGCTTCTTCCAGAGACAGGGAATTGGAAGCAGAGGCGGTAGCTGGGGGAGGCTGCAGTCCCTCCCTGAGAAGAGGGAGGAGTGACTGGGGGCTGCAGGGATGGGCTCCCTTCCTGGGAAGAGGGAGGGAAGAGACTGGCAAACTGAGAGGAGGAGGGTAGGCCAGGAGATATGGGAGCGGCTCAGGGGAAGACAGCAAGGTACAGGGAACAGATCTTGTCTGCTGTGTAGAGGGTCCCTGAACCGGAACCCGGAGAAAAGGGTGAACTGCGTTGCCCTGCCAGCTACTGCAGGAGTGGCACGGTGAGGAGGGTGACCAGACAGCAAATGTGAAAAATCAGGACAGAGGTGGGGGGTGGGGGGAATTGGAGCCTCTTTAAAAAGACCCAAAAATTGGGACTGAGGCCAACTGCATTGTAGCTCACAAGACCCGCGCCGTTCTTTTTAACATAACTAGTCAGGAATAGAATTTTGCCTTGGGCTGTTTGCTTCAGGCACAGCTCCAGAGCCGTGGTTTTCAAGCTGCGGGTCGCAATCCAGTACTGGGTCGTGCCAGCTCTGGTCAGTACCACCGACCAGACCATTCAAAGTCCTGTCAGTGGTGCTGCCCGGCTAAGGCGGGCTAGTCCCTACCTATCCTGGCTCTGTGCTGCGCCCCAGAAGCAGCCAGCAGCAGGTCTGGCTCCTAGGTGGTGATGTCACGGGGCTCCACACTCCCATTGGCCCCTGGTAGGGAGGGAAGATATGGGGCCAATTTCTCTGCAGATGTAAACTTTTGCATATCCATTGACTTTAATGAGGCCATGCCAACTTCACATGGTAGACAAGGTAGCCCATGGTCACAAGACTCTTGGGCAAAGTAAACGTTTGACAGGCAGGGAAGCTCTTGGGTTGTGGCCAGAGGAGATTGAAAACTAAGGCTGTCCAAAAACACAGTGAAAATAAATAAGCATGACCTGCTGCCTAACACGAGAGACTATTTTTCTTGCTGTTTTAAAACTTATTTTACAGTATATTTATTTTCATCTTCTAGTCTCCACTCGCCACAATTCTTTCCCCAAAGCTGAACGTCTCTTCCTTAGAACTGAATATTTTCTAGGTACACGGCAGAACAATCACTCCCCCCCCAAACGCCCCAGGCTGTGCAGGATATAATTTGGAATTAGAATTAACCCGCTGCTGATGACACACAAGCAGATTTTTCAAGATATAAAAGCTATGTTTCTCCAGATACATTTTTTTCTTTCATTTCAAGCCACAATTAACTCGACTTTCCTTCACTCTGATAAATCTGTACTCTTGGCATTATGCTACCTACTTGATTCACCTGGAGATTATACAGCAGAGTGATACTATAATAAAAATATAAAGCTTTTATCATTTTTGCTGCTGGCACAAAGTCATTTCCCCTGACTTTCCCTCTCTGTGAATCTGTCCATGTTAGTAAATGTTCTATTTTCTTTCCTTTCATTAGTGTAGAGCTGTTTTAATATAAAATGCGGGGACTCAGAAGTGGCATGGGATTTTATCTTAGATTACCTACTCTTCTCTAGGCCCCTCCCATTTTACTGCAGTGTTCACCAGCAGTGGCCCAAAACACTCCAGTAATACTAACTGTAAATTCTGGGGTCAGATTTTGAAGAGTTCTGCTTCCAATGGCTCCTATTTAGGCATGTAAATAAGTGGCCCGCATTTCAAAAATGCAGCCCCCTTTGTTATCAGAGGAAGCTGCTGAGAATGGTTCTCAATTAGAACTATTGGGTGCTGAATGCTTTAGATTTAGAACATCCAGCGACTTCATTCAAAATGATTGTCAAACCTTCTCTTGTTTTTCTTAAGGGAACCTTTGGATTCATTTGGCCATCATGCAATGAGGGTTATTACCACAAATGTTACTGATTCTTATCCTGAAGTCAAGTAACAATAAACTTCTTCGATGCAGCTCTCTAGTTCGGTTGAAAATAAATGTATTTTCCTTGTTGTTCAGTCTCCATCCCCAGGCTGTCTTGGTGCTTTTTATGCCTATAGATCTGTTTGTGTAAAGCTACATTAGTGCCATTTATGAAGGGTCTTTTTATCACGTTGGTGAGCCCAGGAGCAAACCAGCCAGATATATGACTGCTATAGAGACAGATCCTGAATTGAGCAGAACAATGAATCAATGAAATCTATTTCCAGCATATGTTGTTAAATATGATGTTTGAAAGCCATTCCCTCTGTGAGCAATCAGCTCTTTGTATCTTTTACGAAAATAGAAATGCATAGGTGATCATATATTCTTGCTATAGGAGAGAGAATATACACCCTTTAGGAAGAAATCATATCATATATTGACGTTAAATTTAAATGTAGCTCTTCCAAGATGTCTGTCTTCCCCCAATTTATTATGATATCTGGAAAGAAAATGCCTTTGGAATTAGGTCAGAAGTTAATGGAAAATATATTGGTTTTTCTATATTTTTTCCTAACTCTAGCATTTTGTTTTCATTTTCATCTTCAATGCAAACCTTTTATGTTTCTTTTGTGTCATAATTTAGTCTCAGTAGGTTAGAGTAAGAGGATGTGCATTTTTGTGTGTGTAACAGATACATATTGGTAAATGGGTGTGAATCTCAGCCGGCCTAGAGTGAGTTTGTGTACTGCACATATTGCAGGGGATGGGGTGAGTTTGTACAAGTTGTGGCTTTGACTCTACAAAGACTAAAGCACGTGGTTAACTTTGTCTTGTAAGTAGAACTGGTTGGAACTTTTTTTGTCAAAATGTTTCAATGAAAATGTCATTTTTCGTTTAAACTGAATCCTTTAAAAAATGTGCAGATGTCGATGAACACTCCCAAGGCGGGGGAGGTGGAAAGGACTTTGAAATTGTTTGTTTGTTCTTTTTAGAACAAAATTTTAGAATTCCTCTGTATTTTATTTGGCTTTTCATTTTTATATTTTATCATCTGTTTCATTACATGTCCGTATTATGCGCTATTATCACTTACATGTCATAATGCCATAGAATATTTCAACTATTCTGTTGTGTCTGACCTGGGGGTTGTTTGTAAGTCATTTGCAATCAACTATTAGGTGCAGCAGCAGAGGTAAAGCACTCAAGCGAGTTTAATCAGTTAAGTGTTGGCAGTGGTCTAATATACAATACAAATAATAAACCGGTGCCAAAATAATTGATCGTGACGTTATGGGACTGCATTCTAATTACAAAAGCCAGGAAATTAAGGCTGAAACTCATTCTGGACTCCCCTGACCCCGCTGTGTCTGAGAACACTATAATGAAAGAAATTCACAGGGCGGAATTGTCTCTATTTTGCAAATACCCTGGAGTACATCCTGTGGGGGCATTTCTTCACCTTCTGAATAATTGCAATTAGTTCCATACTATTCTATACATTCAGGGTTTGGTTCTCTCTGATTTCTTATTGGAGACTGTGTTTCCTGGCTTTTTGCATGACTTCATTCACAGTAGCTATTGACATTACTGTTTACAGCTGTCAGCCTGCATAAAAATATTACTGTATTAGGGCCTGATTTTTGCAAAGGGAGCCATGGAGACCGGTTCTTAGGCCCAGTGGGATCCCTTTGCAGCATGGGGACATTAAGTGAAAAAATGTGGTTTGTGGCTAATGTATGGGACTTGGAATGAGGTAGTTGAGTTTAAGAACATAAAAACGGCCCTACTAAGTCAGACGAAAGGTTCATGTAGCCCAGCGGTTCTCAAACTAGTTGAGACCGCGACCCCTTTTTGTGATCCGGTGGCCCCTCGCGACCCCCTCCGCCGAAAAGCCGCCGAATTACACACACACACACACACACACACACACACACACACACACACACACACACACACACACACACACCGCGTGCGCCGGCTGCTGGGAGCGCCCCGGTCTCCCGTCCCTGCCGTGGGGGGGCTTCCGGCTGCGCCAGCCCCAGTCGCCGCGAGTTGCGGCGGCAGGAGCTCGCGACCCCTCGGGGAGCGCTCAGCGACCCCCCGGGGGGTCGTGACCCCCAGTTTGAGAAACCCTGATCTAGCCCAATATCCTGTCTTCTGACAGTGGCCAATGCCAGGTGCCTCAGAAGGAATGAACAGAACAGGTAATTATTAAGTGATTAATCTCCTGTTGCCCATTCCCAGCTTCTGGCAAACAAAGGCTAGGGACGCCATCCTCACCCATCCTGCCTGGTAGCCATTGGTGGACCTATCCTCCATGAATTTATCTGCTTGTTTTTTTAATCCTGCTATAGTCTTGGTCTTCACAACATCCTCTGGCAAAGAGTTCCACAGGTTGACTGTATGTCATGTGAAGAAATACTGCCTTTTGATTGTTTTAAATCTGCTGCCTATTCATTTAATTTGGTTGCCCCTAGTTCATGTGTTATGAGAAGGAGTAAATAACACTTCCTTATCTACTTTCTCCACACCAGTCATGATTTTATAGACCTCTATGGATTGAGAGGCAAAGGAGTTAACACGGATTTATGCCAGCAGAGGATCTGTGACTGTGTATCCAGGAAATGTCTCTGAAAATACCTGTACTTCCAGGAATTCAATCTGTTCATAAGATCATTGAACCTAATAACTGGAGGTAATTACAGGCTGTACTCCTTTGTAGCAGCAGAAGATTTCTTTTTGTTACGTGGAGTTCTTTCCGCTTAAGGTACTGCATAGATCTCTAGTATTGTTCTAAGACACCGCAAAACACTTCACATCATTGATGCGTTCAAAGCGGTATTCCATGTCGGTTACAGCCGGGGTCGAGTACTATAATGGATGCTAGTTATAGGTTAAGGTTACAGCAAGGCACTTAAGCATGAGCTTGACTTTAAACATGTGAACAATCCCATTGACTTCAATGGGAACTACTCAGGGGCTTGAAGTTTTAGCATGTACCGACGAAGTACCTTGCTACATTGGCACCAGATTTAACAGAGCAGGTATGAAGTGGGAGACATTAACCGAGTGCCAGAGAATGTGCTTGGGAGAAGGGAAACTGGAAGCAAAAGTCTGATTCTGCTAGGGTTACTTGTGCTGTATATTCCGCCACTCAATTCTGATCCTCCCATGCTGAGCTGCCTGGGTTACCTTCTGTTACGGAGGCTCCATAGTATCTTTGAGGGATAGGGTGGAGTGTATTGTCCATGACCCAGCTGTTCCCCTCCTCTAAAAGGGATCCTCCAATTTTGGAGATGGTTTGGCCCACAGGAAAGTGGACTAGGTAACTGGTTTTGTGTCTGAGTAGTGAATGGCTTTCACTTGCGCTAGCTTCCTAATCTTGCCTACGCTGGACTAAACTTTCATTTAAATCAAACTTTCTGAAGAGGTGAATGATGAAGGGAGGGAAAAAATTATGGTGTTTTCTGAGAGGCCTGCTGGAAAATGCATATCCTTTGGTTTCGATCACTGAAACCAACTGAGCAGTAGTGATTCCCCATCCACGGGTAGGGGCGGCTCTAAGGTTTTTGCTACCCTAAGAGCAGATGTTCGGCGGCATGCATCCCGCGGACTCGTCGTCATCGCCGCCGAAATGCTACCGAATCCGCGGCAGCCGCGGACCTTCGAGCACTGGCCCTGGAGCCGGCCCTGAACATTGGGGGCAAAATGATTCCAAAATGATTCCATCATCCTCCTGCTTAGGGACATGCCTCCCATGTTTGTGATTTGTCGAAAATGCTCCGCTGCTTCTTTCTAGCCCTTCTCTTGTTGCTTCCTAAGGAGCTATTGTGTGAAAATCCTTGAGACTTGCTGCTGATGCAATTATTTTTTTTAACCAGGACATTTTGCATTGTTATCTTTGAAGACCAGCCTCCTAGCCTGGCCTGATGGAAGGACAGGGGAGCATTTCTACTCCCAAGGGAGAAATGGATCTTTTAGCATGAGAGAAATTATTTCCCCAGTGATTTTAAATTGGCTGCATTAAGAAAGACATTACCCTTTAAAGGGTAGGTTAATGAGGTGTGATTTTTTGAAAGGACTTCTGCTTAGCTATATAGTAACCTGACTGCTCTTTGTGCTGGAAACTCCTGAAGATGTGCTGCTACAGCACTCCAACATGAATCATAGAAATGTAGAACTGGAAGGGATCTTGTAGTTCATCTAGTCCAGTCCCCTGCACTCAAGGCAGGACTAAGTATTATCTCTAGATCATCTCTGACAGCTATTTGTCTAACCTGCTTTTAAAACCTTCTGATGATGGAGATTCCACAAACTTCCATAGCTCATTTGTTCCACTGCTTAACTACCCTTAAAGTTGGGAAGTTTTTCCCAATGTCCAACCTAAATCTCCCTGACTGCAATTTTGACCCATTACTTCTTGTCCTGTCCTCTGAGGACAAGGAGAACAATTTATCACCCTTCTCTTCATAACAACCTTTTCCATACTTGAGGATTCTTATGTCCCCTCTGGCTTCTCTTCTCCAAACAAACTCAGTCTTTTCTATCTTTTTTCTGTAGGTTTTCTAGACTTAACTATTTTTTGGAGAAAGTCCAGAGGAAAGCAACAGTTTATCCACATCTTTCTTGAAGTGCCATGCCCAGAACTGGACACACTATCCCAGTTGAGGCCTTATCAATGCTGAATAGAGTAAAAAAATGACTTCTAGTGTCTTGCTTATAACACTCCTGCTAATATAAATCCCAGAACAATGTTCACTTTTTTGCAAACGTATTACATTGTTGACTCTTATTTAGTTTGTGATCCACTCTAACACCCCAGATCCTCCTATTCCTAGGCAGTACTCCTACCTAGACAGTCCTTTCTCATTTTGAATTTGCGCAACTGATTATTCCTTCATAAGTGGAGTACTTTGCATTTGTCCATTATTGAATTTCATCCTATTTATTTCAGGCCATTTTTCCAGTTTGTCAAAAGCATTTTGAATTCTAATTCAATTTCCCAAGTGCTTGCAATCCCTCCCAGGAAATGGAGTTGCGTGAGAAATTTGAAGTTGTCAGCAAAGGGGAAGATCTTTCAAAACATCCTGGGTTGAAACACCTAAACCAATATTTTGCTGAAGTTTTTGTACTTAGCTGAGCTTTAATCTTATTAGGGGTATTTTGTTGCTTTGAAATGTGAAAGAGGTTGAAATCCAGCCCCCAATGAAGTCAGTGGGAGTTTTGCCATTGACTTCAGTGAGAACTTCATTCAAGGTATCCAATGTGCATCCTGCTGAAAAAAATTATTTGACAGAGAGTTGTTGGGGGCTTGGACTAACATGTGGGGAGGCAAGTGACTGCAGGGGGAGGAGCTGAGAGAATGGGATCCCCCACCATAAGCCTCATCTGCTTTGCTCACCCTCATTCCCCTCCCCCCACTCCACACATCCCATTCACCCCCTTGGGGGCTAGGACCACAACTGTTTAAAATGGAAGCTTAGATTCTCTCGCATCCATGCATCATTGATCAGATTGGTGGACAAACCCCAAAGAAAGGAACAGGTTTGATCAATAAGGGGAAGTAACTTTAGATTGGAAAAGTGCCTCCTGCCTGAGGTATTTTCAGGCTGTGGGTTTGCGTGGAGTTTGGTGTCTGCGGGAGCTTAGGGTCTTTTTAGCTAGATGGGCACCAAAAAATACTCATCAGGACAAATTTAATAAAGGGCGTCTTTGTAATTACGGATGAGATTTTTGCTTGACAAGTCAGAATTTCAGAAATTACTGATGATGATGCGCTGCAAATTTAGGGAAGATACATTGTACTCTCCATATGAAGCAAAGTGGTTAAATGGAAGAACTGAACCTCAAATATGGAGTCATGACTAGTGGCTCTCTACCTGGCACTAACACAATGACTTTGTCTCCTTCTAGTGGCTAGATCATGAATAGTGCCCTGCGTTTAGATCCAGAGGCTTCCAAAATTCAGACCCCGCAGGTGACCCATAGAGGCATCACTGTGCCAATAATATAGATGTATGTAAATGCAGAGTCTTTGGAACCAATAGACATTTTTTTTAGATTCATTAAATATCTGTTGTATATTCGTGTTATTGTCTCGTGATCTTTCTCCTTTAGCATATGCAACTGTGATCTTCCATAAAAATAGTATTCCTTCAGCCACATATATTTCCATTAAAAATGCAATGCTCTAAAATCTAGAGGCATTAGATTTTATCGGCATAATTGCAGTGTATGCTAATACAATACATTATTGACTGGATTTTCCACACACCACTTATTTACAGCTATGCAAAGCAAGCTTAAAGGGCTACCACTTGAGGGTGACCAGATAGCAAGAACGGAAGAGAAGTAATGGGGGTGGAGGTGTAATAAGAGCCTATATAAGACAAAGCCCCTAATATCTGGACTGTCCCGATATTATTGGGATGTCTGGTCACCCTATAGAACTCATTTAAGTGAATCACAGAAGTGTAGGACTGAAAGGGACCTCAATAGGTCATCTAGTCCAGTCCCCTACACTCAGGGCAGGACTATGTAATAATTAGACCATCCCTGGCAGGTGTTTGTCTACCTGTTAAATACCTCCACTGACAGATTCCACAACCTCCCAGTGCCATATTCTGATCTGATAGCATTTTACACCAACTTCTCACTCGCTTGTCACAGGCAAAAATGATGTCACGGGGTGTAAAGCAGTTGAGAAAATGGCTGTTTCTGTGGATGTGAGAAGTTTTGGTACCATTTGGAAGTGAAGTTACGAAGAAAACACTACTAGATAGACTTTTTTTTTTTTAAGCTGGTAGATTTCCCCTGAGTGAAAATTCCTGACTTTAATCACTATGACAGAAGCTTTTGTTAGACTTTAGCCATTATTTTTCCACTTAGAAAGTCTTGAAAATAAGCCATAGCAAAGTCAAAACACTTCATCAGCCCACTTGTGGAGGTCACCGGAGCATGTTACAGAGGCATATAGGTCACAATAAAATACAGCATCCCTAAGGGAAGAGAAAAATAGATCCATTACAGACAAGGAGCGAACAACCCTCACAGGCATGCAGCTCTGTATTGACAGCACATGATTAACCCCAGCAAAGGAACCGGAGGTCAACACTTTGTCACTCTCCTACAATGATCACATTTATTCTTCCTGAATCAGGGGCCTGACACCTGCAACCTCTGCCCCATTTAGTACCTTGCTGCTATGGTAACAATAGATACTCCAGGAAGCAAGACATGATCTGTTCCTGAATACATCCCAGCCAGCCCTAAACTCTGACTACTTTCAAGTGTTAAAATGAAAAGTTCCTTGACATCATCCCTTTCAAAACAATCAGGGACAAACACTGCTGAAGAAGCCGCGTAAACCCAAACTGCCAACAGCTAGAAATGCAATGCCAGCAGCATCAACATAATGTTTAAAAATACACCTCCATGTATAAAGATTTTTCCTTTGTTTGCAAGTATCTCGATGAGTAAGGCTAAGTAAGGACTTTATATCCCTAACTAGACCTAGGAGTGTTGATAACAGGAACATATTAATCCAGCTCTCCTGTTCCTTGGCAATTCTGACAAGTCAGGGGGATTATTGTTGAACTGAAAATGATTTTTAAAAAACACCATTTTCAGTTAATCAAATTGCATGAAATGTTTTGTGAGCTGAAATTAAATACGTGTGTGTGTGTGTGTGTGTGTGTGTGTCTAAAATTAAAATAAAAGGGATCTTTCAATCCCTTCCCCCTCCATCCCTTTTTTTTTTTACTAGCCCTAGTATAAAGAGAATAATTGCGAGATACTGGAAGAAGAGGCTCCTATCATCTTTCTGGCCATTGAGAAGTTTCTTTGCTGTTTGTTGGCTTTTCTTTGTTTCCCTCTGTAAGGCAGCAGCGAATAGGTTAAATCAACAGTGAGCAAGAAATTCATATTTAAGGCAAAAAACCACCCTTAACATGCTCTGTTTTGGAGGAATGCTAGTATTCTCTTATTCTGCCAGGTGACCTAACTTGCAATCCACAGGGGTGAATTAAACAAAGGGAATTTCAGATTTTAACTCTGAATTCCCCAGTTTCTATCATTTCAAAGCTGTTTGTATGTATACGAATTTCTCATATTATGAAGGAGGCAGACTTTTCTGTTTGCCAGGAGTTTTAAACCTTCACTTTGTAAATATCTTATAAAATGGCAAAGGATACAGCATAACATGTCATTTTTCATGGTGGGTTGATAGAAGTCGGGTTGATACAGAAAGAATAAGAAGAGTTCCAAAATTGTTACTGTCGATATCCTATGCTCATCTGAACATTCATCTTGGGTCAGACCAATGGTCCATCTAGCCCACTATCCTGGCTCTGATAGTAGCCGGGCCAGGTGCTTCAGAGGGAATGAACAGAGCAGGGGAAGTTCAAATAGTCCATCCCTCATTTGTCGTCCAGTCCCAGCTTCACTCAGAGATTTAGGGACACCCAGAGCATGGATTTGTTTGCATCCCTGACCATCTTGGATCTATCCTCCCTGAATCTGTGTGTCGTGTGTTCCCTATATTAGAGTGGCTGTCCTGCCTTAAATTGTGGTATTAGGAAACGATATAAGCCGTAAGCCATTTATCTTTTTGTACTTAAATTTTTTGATTTTTTTCATAAAGAAACAATCACACAAAAATGCAATAGTGCAAGGTGGATGACATCGGCCTATGGATTGTTTTTTGATATCTGTGGAGATGGAAACAAAAATCCTTACTCAGTATTGGACTGTGTTATCAACAGCATTGGAAATAGAACTGAGTGGAGAATGGATTTTTCCGTCCTAAAAAAAGTTGAGGTTAAAAAAAGGGGATGAAAATCCAAAATCGCTAAAAGAATTTTTGGAACAAAATACCGGAAAAAAGCTTCAGGGCAATCAAATATTTCATTTAGATTTGGTCATTTTCATTTTTTAAATATAAAATGAAGTAAATTTTCAAACAAAAAGAATCAAAGCTTTCTCTTTAGAAAATGTTGAAATGTCCCATTCTGACCCTTTTGAATCAATTGTTTTAAAAAAAATCATTGAAATGATAGGATTTTGTGAAAAAAATTGTTTTTGATAAAATGGCGTTTTCCAGTGGAAAACTGTTTAGATTTTTTTAAAAAACAGCTCCCATTATAAGCCATGTGAATATGGCAATGTTGTGAGGTACTTTGGATTTTACGAGACAAGGCACACACACGTGGTTGTAGAAAGTAGATGAGTTTATTGGAAGGCCTCGGTCCCTCAAATAGGCGCTGAGGGGCCCAATTCAGATCAGCGCGACCGCAGAAAGGGGTACCCAGCACTTCGGAGCCGTTGCTGGGTAGGAAGAGCCCACAGCAAAATACAGGTGTGGGTTTAAATACACTCACACATTTGCATCTCATACATACTCATGTCTCATTTGCAAGCAACAACTGATTGGTTAGCCCTTGTTGGTTACGCAGTCCTGCCTTAGTTTCCCCATTTAGTTTCCCACGCATTCATTCTCACACAGACGGGGTAAACACTCACACAGCTGGGAACTGTTCCCAAACACACAGATAACAGCAAGGTCAATCTCACAGCTGATGATACCACCATTATGCACTCTCCTGGAGTTGACTCAGAAGCGTAACTACACCTTCTAGTGGTTGCCCGTCACAATGTCTTCCGGTCCTAACAGGCAAGATTGCAGGAGATGTTTCCCTCAATTTCTGGTTTCCATACTTCTAAGGTTTGAGGTTGGTGGGGTCTATCTTGATGCACGAAACAAAGGTTAGGGGTTTGTTGTTATTACGTTTAGTATACCGGTATATTTAATTAAAATGAAAAAGATGAGATTCTTAGCTGATAAGCATTTTTTGGACAGAAGGCGGTGTGCCCTATCCTGCAAAGACTTGGGCACATTCTTAACTTTCAACACTAAATCCTTCCATTGACTTCAGTGGAACTACTCATCTTTTATACATTTAAGTGTGGGTGTAAAGTCATTTTTGTTTGCTTGTTTTGTGCAGGCTTCAGTCCTTAATTGATATTTATAAAGAGTTATTTTACATTGCAGCCTCAGATTTTCTTGAATAAAATAATAGAGTATTTGATCTATATAAAGTGAAGAAATAGGCCTGTTTGCTGATAGTCAATTAGTCATATTATAAATGCAATCCTCTATTCCCCGTTGGTTACCAGAGGGGTTAAATTACCAGTTTGGGAATTTCCTTCAGTCCAAATTTAGGCTGTTCATTAACAAATCACTCATTATCTGCTGGAAATTACTAGCATTTCTGTGGCTTCTATATTTAAGCAATCACATCTTCGAAGCAGGAATTTGAGGAAGAGTGTTTGTGCAGCTGTGATGTGAGATCTTAGGAGAGGGAACAATGCAAACTTGATCCCCCCCCCCCCCCCAGTGTATCTGAGCTGCTAAATTGGCTAGATGAGGCATTATCATCTCCTTTCTCTTAATTCATCTCACTGGTCTTTCTCTCAGCAGTTCTGGGGTGGGGAAACAAAGCCAGACAGAGTTACAGTAGCATTTTGAACCAGACCTATTGTTTTCAGACAATAGAGAGAAAAGAAGCAGTCCATTTTTCTAGAGGGAATGGGAACAGTTAGCAGAGACTCTCATTAGGTGTTAAATGGACAGAGAAGATTGGCACATAGGCCTTTCCAAAGGCTTGGCAATCAAGCCTCATTATTCAGCCCTGTTACTAAAGGTTGGTGGGTAGCAATAATTAGAGAATTGGGGTTGTTAAACAGTCATTATAAACCTGGAGGCAGAGAACAGAGAGGGCAATTTTAATGCTGAAATGGAAAAGGGGAGGACGTCTCAATAACCAAGTTTGTTCTTTTCAAGTATTTGCCATTTGCAAGTTGCTGCTGCTTTCTCCCGCCATGCAGTCCGGATAACTGACCGCCAGAGAGTGCAATGGAGTTGAGAGAGGACAAACCAGGAGCCATTAGAGCAGCTTTTAGGGGAAACATTTTCCCTTGCTTTGAGTTTGATTTAGAAAAATCACTAAAATGAAGATTTCCCTTTTAATCTGAAAGGAAAGTGATCTGATATTAGAAACTAAAGCCTATGTAAAGCCCCCATCCATAAAGCAATTTCAGACTCCGTTGATGACTATTTCTGCAAATTCAGAATTTAGTCTGCAAATGATTTCTCATCAGTTTATGATCTACCATCATCTAACACACTGTCCCCATCTTCACTAAGGTCTGTGCATAATTGGAAATGCCAAGTACAGTATTTTAAACTTCCCCAAAACCAGATCGATCAGCCATACACATTTGGTTAAGATTAAAAATCCCGTAATATGTTTTCAA
The DNA here is from genome assembly GCA_032164245.1 of Sternotherus odoratus. Taxonomy (NCBI): domain Eukaryota; kingdom Metazoa; phylum Chordata; order Testudines; family Kinosternidae; genus Sternotherus; species Sternotherus odoratus. The sequence goes on along the minus strand of JAVMKO010000011.1, from coordinate 12,120,941 downwards.
TCAACTCCAGAAGCTGACGAGTGGGCATAAGAATGACGAAGATGGATGAGAACTACCTAGTTCTGGTTCATAGCAGCCAGATTGCTGAAGAGAGAAGGTATAAAATAAAAAACTCAATAATAATAATGAGGGATTTCAATTATCCCAACTAAACATATAACATGATGGGGTCTAAATTAGCTGTTACCACTCAACAAAGATCTTTGGGTCATTGTGGAGAGTTCTCTGAAAACATTCACTCAATGTACAGCAGCAGTCAAAAAAAAAGCGAACAGGATGCTGGGAATAATTAAGAAGGGGACAGAAAATATCATGTTGCCTCTATATAAATCAATGGTATGTCCGCATTTTGAATACTGTGTGCAGATGTGGTCATCCCATCTCAGAAAAGCTATACTGGAAAAATTCAGAAAATGGCAACAAAAATGATTAGGGGTATGGAATAGTTTCTGTATGAGGAGAGATTAATAAGACTGGAACTTTTCAGCTTGGAAAAGAGACGGCTAAGGGGAGAGATGATTGAGGTCTATAAAATCATGACTGGTGTAGAGAAAGTAATAGGGAAGTGTTGTTTACTACTTCTCATAACACAATAACTGAGGTCACCAAATGAAATTAACAGGCAGTAGGTTTAAAACAAATAAAAGGAAGTATTTCTTCACACAATGCACAATCAACCTGTGGAACTCCTTGCCAGAGGATATTGTGAAGCCAAGACCATGACAGGATTCAAAAAAGAACTACATGAATTCATGGAGGATAGGTCCATCAATGGCTATTAGCCAGGGTGGGCAGGGATGAGGTCCTTAGCCTCTGTTTGCCAGAAACTGGGAATGAGTGGCAGGGAAAGGATCACTTGATAATTACCTGCTGTGTTCATTCCCGCTGGGGTACCTGGCACTGGCCACTGTCAGAAGACAGGATACTGGGCTAGATGGACCTTTGGTCCAACCCAGTAGGGTCATTCTTATGTTCTTATATTATGTGGGTCTAGCTGTGCTTGTACTCCTTCCCCTTTTAAAGACCAGCTCCTCACGCCCTGCGACTAGCGATGACTTGGTTGCATCTGGTTGGTCACACTCCACCTCAGGCAGTATCCATGCCCTGGGTGTGTGAGCGCTGACCAATTAGAGTCCAGACACCTTGTCTACCTTTGGAGCTCTTCTGATCTTCTAGCTCTTTAAACAGCGAATTCATCCCACAAGCAGTCCGGGGGGGGGGGGGGGGGAGCCACTTCACAGGTATTCAAAGAGGGAGAGGAGACAATCCTGGGAGAGGTGTAACAGACTTTGGGAGCATACAGGTATACATAGCCTGCAGATCACTGCTCCTTCAACGGTGGCTGCTTGAAGAAAGCAGGAATTGACCCCTAGGCTGTCTCTGGTAGTGGCCTCTACTGGCTGCATCAGAGGAAAGCGAACCCCTCCATCAGAAAGCTACACCATGGTGGGAGGAATTCTTCTGGACTCTAGCTAGTATTCAGTTGAGGCCCTGAAGGGTGAGGCTTGATCCCTCTGATAGTGTTGTCCAGCTAGGTCACTGAAAATGCCATTCTTGTCTAAATGACTAGTCCCTGCTTGAATTTTCCTAAGCTGTTCACCTCACTCCTGCAACAGCGAGATACCAGCTGAAAACAATGTTCCATTTTATCTCCTACAAATGTGTTCACTGCATATGATCCCTTTGGCTTGTCTCATGGGGGAAGCATTGCCTGAGAGCTTGTGCTAAACCATTCACTATTACCTGCTCCCTTGTTTTTTCTCTCCAAATAGTTCTGGTCTTATAGTGAGAAACTTCCCATAGAGCTAATCATTTTGCATGAGTCATCGCTGAAGCTTTTCTACTATGATTATGTCCTTCTTGAGATGAGGTGACTAAAACTGAATATAATGGTCCAGGTGAGGATGTAACAGTGACTGGATATGTTGTCATCGTAATAGTTATCCACATTCCTATTAAATCCTAATAACCTTTTCTTCTTCTCTGATCACTGCTGGACAGGCACTGATCTCTTCATAATGCTGACCAAAGATGTCAACTAATTTAGACTCTGGTTGATTGCATAATGATTAGCAGTTTAAAATGTTCCTTCTAATGTATAGTACATCATGCTTGAATTTCTTCTGTTGTAGTGTTAGCCAATAGCCCAGTGTTTCCCCAGGAATTGAAATTAAGGGGGAAGGTGTTTGAATTTACAGGGAGCTGACAAGGGGTGAGGCAGTGAAGGTGGGTTGTCTGCATCTTTCTTATAATAAGTTTGCACAACTCTGTTAATGAGCTTCCTGAACGCAGTGGCTTTGGTGGCTTCTTGTGTGTCCGATACTTCTGTGTTCATGATCAGGCATAAGGCGATTTCTTTAAGAACACAAGATTCTTCTATTCAATGAAGAAAAAGAACACTCGGCTATAGTGTTTGTGACTGGGAGTAGCAAGAGATGAATTCCTACTTCTCTCATCCCAGGAAACAAAAGAGATTACAAGACAAATGCAAAGCTCTGTGATATAACTCAAACAGTTCCTTGTCTGTTGTAAACATTTAGCGCAGTGTTTCCCAAACTTTTTGGGCCACGGAACACTTTTTAGCCTGGTATATATTTACGGGACACTTGTAATATTATTTTGTAGTCATTTGGTTTTCAAATTAAAAATTGCGTTATTTCTGCTCAAATATATTTTATTTGATAAGTTATAGTCATTCAAAAAGAGTTGTAAAATGGGCTTCAAATACGCCAAATTAAAAATTTTTTAATTTTATAAGACGCTTTTTTTTTAATTACGATTCTTTCACGGAACACCTATTCACATAGTGTGGAACACCAGTGTTCCGCGGGACACAGTTTGGGAAAGGCTGACCTAGCACAACCAAGTAACCAGAAGACTGTTTAATAATGGATGGTGCTAAGGTGTGTGTGTGTGGGGGGATTACTATCTTTATTTATCTTGCTATTTATTGTGTCTTTTTTTTTTAAGATACAGAATATGCAAACCTCAATGGAAATGTCACTCCGGAAACAACTAAGACTTGGTTATAATGGTTTGATTTTTCAAATGGGAGATTATTTATAATGCTTGTCGCTGTTCATAAAGTGACACAATGCGGAATGAGCAGGAAGATTCTACTCAGGATTCTATTCCTACTCCATTGCCACTAGATATTGTTATGGGTTAGGTGCAACCCCCCGCCCCCCCGGTCCCCTTTCATTTAAGATAATGGCAAGCAGCAGTCAAACTCCTTTATGGACCCAGAAAGCTGAGACAATAGTGGCCTCCACCCCAGACACAGGCGCATGTCACTGCCCTAAATAAAGGTATGTGTGAGGCACATGTGGACGGAGGCTTTTGCTACTTCTTGTTTGACATTGTGTGTGTTTGTAGAAGAGAGGCAGAAAGATGAGAGAAGGCAGAAAGGATGCACTAGACTTAGCCTGAATGAGTACTGGGAGCCTGGCCCTGAGAAAAGCCAGGTTTTTTGGGCTGAGTGCTGGCTGAAAGGGGCATGGAGCTGTGAGCAAAGAAACTGTTTCTTGCTGCTTGATTGCTACTATTTCCATGGAAACAGGACTTGGTATATTATATTCTTCATTAATAAATGGGATTGCATCAGAGAAACCCCCCCCCCCCCATCCATTTCTCCTTCTAATGGAAACAACTGGCAACGCACGGAATTTGCCTAACGACTCGGGTCAAAAAGGGGTAACGATATCACTGAAGCCAAGAGCTTAGCTTGTTTCAAAAAGGGTTGGACAGGAAAAGAATATCCAGAGCTCTCGGGATTGAAAACACAACTCAAGAGCTCTGGAAGGGATATAAGCTCTAAAGTTCAGGGAACAGGTCAGCCTCACGCTTGTGGGGGGTGAGGAAGGAACTTTCCCTGACAGTAGGTTTATACGGTAAGTACCTGGTGCCTCCCCTCAGACCTCCCTCAAGAGGAGCAGGTGCTAGCCACTGTTGGAGATAGGATTTGCTGCACTGCATCCGACCAGCAACGCTTCTAGTCCCATCTCCTATGTTCCAGTATTCCATGAAGTTGCTACAAGAGCTTGCTGGTGTGTGTCAGTGTCGCTTTATTTGTTGTGAAGCTTAGATGCTGCATAATAAAAGGCAGAGCAGGGTGGCTGCCTTCTGGGAGCAGAACTGAGCCCCGGCTGGATTATTTATCTATTTAACTCCAGATTTGTTTACTGTTCTTTTCATTCCCTTGCAGAGCCAGATGCTCCAACTTGTATTCTTTTTCTGTTGTTTAAATCGTTTCGAGCCTAGAGGAACGAGAAGGAAGGGGAAAGCTTTGCCCTTTCATTTTTTATTTTCCCTGGCAATGTTTATTGGCTTTTTTTTACACGGCAAAGGAAGGTTGACAGGGTATTTTTTAATCACTGGTGCTGCACGTTTTGACATGTCCATAACTCATGGCTATGATGTGCTGCTTCCTCTGTCCTGTCTGGTTTGCCGTTTTCCTACTGTTTGAAACAAAAGTCCCTAATTGTACATCTTCTTCAGCATCTGCTGTGGCATTTTGACACAGAGGACGGGTGTGTTATAAGTCTTTTGGCTTCTGGGCACTTTGCAGCGCTGTTCTCAAATGGATTTCCAGAGACACTAACCAATGATTTCTCACAATTGCAAGAGACCAATCTTGCCTGATGAGAGACAAAACATTCTCTTCCACCTGTGTGAGCATAAAGCTGTTGCCCTTGTATCTGTCCATACTCCACCCCCGGTCTCAGCAGAGCAGATGGGGATTTATCCATAAACTGGGTGCCACGTGGATTTGCAGACAGGTTCTAGCCCTGGAGCCCAATCGCAAGTGCTGGTCTTTAATGATGTATTTCCTCATGCAACAGGAATGAGATGGTGTGAAAAACTCAGCTTAGTCCCCTGAATCCAGATCTTCAAAGGCCCTAGGAAATGAGAGAGATTCTGGTCTAGATCATCAAAGGCATTTCGGCTTCAGCTTCCATGGAAGTTGGGCATCAAAAGACCTTTGGGGGTCTGGGCTTTTGAGAAAAGGGGCTCAGATCCCGGAAACCCTGACTACTACAGGTAGCGTGTCTGTCTGGGAGCAGCTCCATTGTCTTCAAGCCTTGGTGGTAAGGGTTTTCAGGACTGGGTGGTTTGTTCTAGATCAGGGGTGGGAAAACTACAGCCCCACAGGCCACACCCAGCCCATCGGACCTTTTGATCTGGTCCTCATCTCCCTCCAGGGAGTGGGGTCGGGGGCTTGCCCAGTCCTGATCCCCCCCACCCCCACCCTCCGGACCCCTTGGTCTCAGCCTGGAGCATTCTCCTGCACCCCAAACCCTTCATCCCTAGCCACACCTCAGAGCCCACACCCCCAGCCGGAGCCCTCACATCCCTTCCCTGTATCCCAATCCCCGCCCCAGCCCTGATCCCTCTCCCACCCTCTGAACCCCTCGGTCCCAGCTTGGAGCCCCCTCCTTCACCCCAAACCCCACACCCCCAGCCGGAGGCCTCGCCCCCTCCCACATCTCTACCCCCAATTTTGTGAGCATCCATGGCCCGCCAGACAATTTCCATGCCCCGGGTTTGCTCCCCCCTGTTCTAGATGCGCTCCATCTGAGGTCTGAAGGGTGTCTATATTATTACAGAATGGGTCTGGTTCAGCTAATTATATTACTGAAATGAAAAGGGACCATCTCCCCCACCTCCAGATCCCCTCTTTTTTTGCTCAGAGTGGGGCTGTCCCCCCACTCTTCACGATCTCCTGCTTGGTGCTTCTTGAAGGTGGCAGACTGACCGTTATGGAGACTGAAATATTGTATACATGGGATAGGTAAAACAGAGCTGTGTCAGATTCCTCAGCACTGCCCCATCCACGTATCTCCACCCTGCTACTTTGGAGAAGCCATTTCTAGGACTGAAAGGATTCTACGCCCATTACTGATCCACCCCCTCTGCCTCCTTCCCCCTGGCCAGGCCAGTCACTCGTTTAGTTTCTAACAGGAGCTCTGCTGAAGACGGGGGCTATCTTTAGAATTTGCAAAAGGCTGTTTTTGTGGAGCTGGAGTTTCTGCAAGCTAGGAAGAATGACAGAGATGTTCAGGAGACACCAGCAGTCACAACAGAGCACGGGAGAACTTACTTCCACTCGACGGATCTCATTGTATTCCTGTGCCGAACATGGAAAACACAGTGGAGGTGAACACGAGTCCTGAAGGGAGCTGGAGCAGCCGTGAAAACATCACGTGCACAGCTCTGGAACTAAAGAACTCTGTGGCCTACTCCTCAAAAGTCACTTTTCAGACACTTCCTCGCTGGTTGATATTTCCGGTAGGGCTAGAGTGAAATAGTCCCATGGTTAGCTAGCGGTCTCGAGGGAGGGAGCCTCTTGCTTTGGGCTGTTTCAGCCGACTGTACTTAGTGAAGCAGATGTCAGTGTTTGTAGAGCCAATCCCTGAGCTATTGGCTTGGTCCTCAGCTCCCTCCTGAGCAGATCTGATGCAGGGTTGAGATATTGGGGGTGTACACTGCAGATGAAGGTGTAATTGTAGCTACCCTGCTAGCTTAGTTTAGCTAGTGCAGGTAACAATAGCAGCAAAGACCTGGACCCTGGCTGTGTATTCATGTTGCCAGTCCATGCCACCACATCTCCACTGTTACTCTTACTTATACTAGCTAGGTTCAGTCTAGTGCGGGTAGGCCTACATGTGCTACCACTACACCTTAATTTGTGCCCGATCGCTGCTCTGTTCTGCCATTGGTCCTTCTGTCTCCTTTCCCGTTCTTCTTTGTCTCTGCCTTGCGCTCCTGCTCTGCCTCAGATCATCTGCCCCAAAGTTGCTCCTTTTTCTACAGCGTGTTTTAAAACGATGTAGCGTAGTAATATAGACAGTAAAAAGGAGCTGCTGTTCAACTTGGCTTTTAATGCAAATGCCTCTGGTGATTATGATAGCCACTCAGTTGCATAATTCCTTCCAAAGCCAGAGTCCTTAATTATCCCTGCAATAATATTTGTTTCTCTGTGTAATTGTTTGTTTGCATACTAGTCTAGCAGAAGCAATGTTGACAAGGAAATGTATTGCCTGTCTGCGTTCAGAACTACTAAATAAACATTCCAGTAACCATAAAGGCTGGAATTTGAGCGCCATTATTTAAACAAAGTGAACAAGGCAGATGATCTGGGTTGGATGAGGCTCTTCTCAGGTGTGAAGACCTCCCCCCCCCCCACCTTTCTAGCCCATTTTTAAGGCTCTCGTTAAAGGTGAGACTAGGTGAATTACTTAAGAATACAAAAATAGTTGCCCACTCTTCATAGAGTTTTAAGGCCAGAAGGGACCTTTATGATCATGTAGTTTCTGATCTCCTGTTCAACACAGGCCATAGAACCTCAGACAGGAATTCCTGGATCAACTCCATAACTTCTGTCTCCGCTATAGGATTTCTTTTAGAAAGAGATCCAACCTTGATTTAAAGACTTCTAGCAATGGAGATTCCACCAGCCCCCAGGGTAGTGTGCAGCATGGAACCTGTTTAGTTCATATTTGCCATGTGGACCTTTTAAATATATTTAGATCGCACAATGTTTGTCCTGTATACACTGCTATGCACAAGAACGGGAATGGGGGAGAGGGGAAACAGGAGCAAGTAGCCCTAAGGAGCATAGTCTCCTACCTTTCATAGGTTTGTATTGTTCATGATGGTTTAGAGATTCTATGTTTGCTCCCTAGGATGGAGAATACACCTCACACTGGCACTATAAGGGTTAATGGGAGCTATACAGCCCACTTATGGCTCCTGGCTGGAAAGAGGGCCAGGCCCATGTGATGTGAAGCCTGGCTGGGTGGAGAGAATAAAGGCAGGAAGCCCAGGTGAGAAGGAGGCCACGGGTAGAAGAACTCTGCAGTCCCTCTGTGGTTGCTAGAGAGTGAAGGGAGGGCCTAGAGAGAGGCAGAAATACAGCAAGCCCAGGGGTGGGGTTAGTCTTGAAGAAAGGCCAAGGTAGGAAGAAGTCAGGCAGACAGCAAGGTGTCTATGGGAGCAGACCGTTACCCCGGTGTCCTGGGACTGGGATGCAGGGGAAAGGGGGAACTTGGGTTCCCCCCAGGGGTGAAAGTAGAAATAGGGACTTACCGGTATGGGCTGGGTTGGGGCCGGTTCTGGACCGTGGAAGGGGCGGGGCCAGGGGAGTCAGAGTCAGCCCTGGCCTGCCCTGTACCGGTAAGTGCCCTCCCTCTCCCCCCTCCCCCCACTGGGGTAGCAGCAGCAGCCGGGGGCTCTGGCAGCAGTTTAAAGGGCCCAGGGTTTGTCCTGTCGGGTGTCTTCGGAAGGCTCATGATGCACTGAGCATTGTTGTTACAGTAATGTTATAATAATGTTCTAGGTTATACTTTCATGTATGTAGTTATGAGGCTGAAAATGTATCCTTGCCCAGGCAAAAACTCTCCAAGAGCAGAGAGGCAGTTCACAGCTCATCAGGGCAGGTATGGGAGAAACCCAGCCCAGTCTCACAGGAACAAAGAGCGCTGGCCTGGGCAGCAACAAAAAAATCGGTTAGACTCTCTAGGGAGTCACCTCACATCGTTTGGGACTGTGATGAGGTTATGCTCACCTGACTCTGAAGTGGGGAGTGTGACAGACCGCCTTCTCACCCCTCTCAGGAACACAGGCAGGAAACCCTTCTTTGCTCCAAACAGTGCTCTTTATTCACAGTGCAGGCCCCACCACCAATATATACAGCTTTATACAGTCCAGTCTTCAGCTTACAACTCTTCAGCTCACAGCATACAACTCTATATAGTTCAGCTCTACAGCTTGCAGCTCTACAGACTCTATATAGTCCAGCTCTAAACACACAGTTCTAAACCAACACAGCTCTGACTAGCTCTTCACACTCTATACCATCCCCACCACCCTGGGCTTGCTTCCTGGCAGGCCTTTTATCCCCCTGAGGAGGCTGCCAGGTGCCACTCATCAAGCCTGAGCCCTCTGCAGCCCAGGTGGCTAATTAGCCTTTCCTGCAAGGGAGGTTTGCAGGCTTCTGCTCCCTCTTAAAGGGCCCGCAGGGCTGGCTCAGGCACTCCTGGCCAGCACCCTGCCACAGGAGGCAAAGCCAAGAGGGAAGAAAGGACATGATAAAAGGGAAAAATGTTTGCCATGTGCTCAGTCTCTCTCCCACTTCCATTTACAGACACCACAGCAAGGACTGAAGCACTGATCAAAGGGGGGAGAGCCTGACTGAAGAGCAACCAGCCAGCCTGTGGCGAGAAGCATTTAAATTTGTAAGGGCACTGAAAGTGTTAAAATCAACCTAGAATGCGTTCTGCTTTTATTTCATTTGACCAAATCTGACTTGTTATGCGTTGACTTATAATCACTTAAAATCTATCTTTACAGTGAATAAATCTGTGTGTTTATTCTACCGGAGACAGTGTGTTTGGCTTTAAGCGTGTCACAGGCTCCCCTTGGGATAACAAGCCCGGTAAATATTACTTTTTTTGTTAAATTGACGAACTGATATAAGCTTGCAGCATCCAGCGGGCGTAACTGGACACTGCAAGACGGAGATTCCTAGGGTTGTGTCTGGGACCGGAGATATTGGCTAGTGTCATTCGGCTGCACAAAACAAGGAGCAGCTTTACATGCCAGAGGCCCAGGAGTGGGGTTTCTTACAGCAGAGCAGGGTCAGGCTGGCTCCCAGAGTCGAGCATTGGAGTGGCCTAGCACAGTGGTCCCCAACCCCCGGTGCAATTTGTACCGGTCCGCGGCCGCATTCCCTTCCGGCGGCTTTTCGGCGGACACTGAAGAGCGCACCTCCGCCTCGTGTTCCGGACCGCGTTAAGCAGCACTCATTTCCGGCCGCCTTCACTTCCGGTGGCTTTTTAGCCGGCACAGAGGGCTTTTTGGCGGTTCACAGAGCCCGCCGTCCGCAGAGTTAAGTTTCCCGCCGCAAGCAGAGTTTCGGCGGCTTTTCGGCGGACATACTAAGTTCCGTCGCCCGGAAGGAAAAAAAAATTGAAACGCCCGCCCCGGGCCGCAAACAATGAGGGCCCGCGTTCACCGGTCCGCGCGGCTAAAAAGGTTGGAGACCACTGGCCTAGCAGATCACCGGTCCAGACAACACCAGAGGGGAACGTCACAATTACACATTACAGTCCATCCATCCATGACTTCAGAGTTCATGCCATTACAATGCATGGCAAAGTGTAAGGAACTGAGTCCCTTTGGCTAAAATGTTGCCAATAAAATAACAGTGAGTCTCATCTTGTCAAGAAAACAAATCTGCCTTGGGACACACCATCAGGCCATTTTTGTTCTGCTCTGCTTTTGAACAAGGCTAAGTTTTAGTGCAAATAAAAGAAGCACTCACAAGAAGCAGGAACATTGGACACAGTGAGAATCAGCAAAGCATACAAGTGAAATCTTCCCAAGTGATTTGAAGAGTCCGTATGCTGGAAGTTTCCGGACTGTTAGTTGCAGCGTAACTTCCAAACTTTGCAGTTTCAGATGCTTCAGCCTTAGAAATGAGCACTGTGAAGGACTGAAAATGAGGCAAAAGCGGAGGACACGCTTGAATAGCTGTTAAATATTCATGAGTAAAACTGTCAAAATTCCATTCCACTTCACCCCCCGTGTTTGTCTACAGAGGCAGAACAAATCACCTGATAATATTCAATGCCAAGGGGAGGAAAACGTAGAACAAAGGCGGCCCTTCTTCCATCTGCAGCTTGCCTTGTGAGGTCTTTTGAAGCAATGTGGTCTATTTCAACTAAGTATGAGGGAGGTTTGCGTTGTATGGGCCTGATCCACATCCCATTGAAGTCAATGGAAACACTCTTATTAAGTGGGTTTTGGTTCAGGCCCTGTGCTGACAAGGCAGATGTGATTGTTTATGGTACCTACACCATACTAGTGTCTTGCTGCCTCAGTGCAATTTTGTCGGATTATCTGCCAGCTGCTGACCCTTGTTCTCCAGTTTCTCTGTACGCCGGACAGTTGAGTCCAAATTCTCATACACAGCTGTCTACAAAAAAGTGCTTCAGAAACTATAAGGCTGTATAATGACCACCATCTAAAAGTCAACATTTACCAAAGTTACTGCATTCGTTTCCTCTCCTGTATCTATCTATCTATCTATCTATCTATCTATCTATCTATCTATCTATCTATCTATCTATCTATCTATCTATCTATCTATCTATCTATCTACCAATTTCACTTTATAGTCACAAGTTTGAGCTTGTATTGTTTTATTTAAACAATACAGCTTCAGAAAGATACAGGCTCAGATTTCAGCTATCTGACAACCTGCTCAGGAGGGAGTAACTCTTTCAAGGCTGTGAAAAATGAAATGTACAAGCTCTTTAAGTGCCTAACCCCCACTGAAATACTTTTGAGGACCTCTAGCTTCCGCCCTACCCACAGCAAAGGGGAAGCGGCTGAGAAATTGTGAGTCTCTAAGCCACCATTGGTTCTCTGATCTGTGCCTGGAATATGGAGCTGCACGCGACCCCTTAATCAGGTTAGCTTGTAAAGTTACCATCCAGCCTTTAATTAACAAGGCATACAACATGAACTGACCCAGGGCATCGTTTTACATGCACGCGTGCGTACGATTAAACAATTGACTCTCATCAGAGAGATGCCATCAGAACTGAGCGATCAGAGACGCCCACTGGAATGCACTCGCCTGTTTCCTTTTTCTTGTCGCTCAGTAAAATCGGTTAATCAGATTCTCGGGTGAGAAACAAAAGCTCCCGGAGGGTGACCCACGTCCTGCAAAAGCAGCAGCAATGAGGGGCAGCCACGTGGTTGTTGGCACGGGCCCCAAGCTTGATTATTCCTTCAGGAACATACATTTGAGACCACTGAGACTTGGCCCTTCGGTTTTAACCTGGAATCTCTCTCTGAATCTGCTGTCAGAAGGGAGCCTTAGAGCTCCTGCTCTGTTTTTTTGTTTTGCTTTGATAGAGCCGGACTTGGAGCAGACAACTTTCAACCCAGGATGCCCCTGCTGGGCCTTGGGTTTTCTGGCAAGTATCTATGTGCAGCACCTGGCCTGCCTATGAAATTGCTTTGTTGCAATAAAAATAAATAAAACACAGACACGATCCAGCAGTTGCTGCTGACCCATGCAAAGTGCTAGAACTCCCTGTAGTTTGTTTTTCTGATGAACGATGGTTAAACCTTGTACTTAGGGTGACCAGATGTCCCGATTTTATAGGGACAGTCCCAATTTTGGGGTCTTTTTCTTATATAGGCTCCTATAGGATTTTTCACCCTAACTGTACTAGCCCAGAAAGCATTATCTAATATGTTATATCTCATCACCCGGGACTTCTCTGCAAACATCATGGCCGCCTGGGTTTATTGAGAATCAGTATGAATAAATAGCCGAAGCATGAGTGTCATAAGAAAGGTACAGGTTGTACTTTTGGATGCCTTTTACTCTGTTTGATTTATTCATAGCAATTCACCATAAGCCTCATTGTCCTGAGAATTGTATTGTGTTTGCTTAAATAGCATGAATGACTGAAGAGTTCACCGGTGCACTTGGAATTGTGTGAATCACCAAGTATCAGCTGAAGCGATTTAGAAACAATCATGAAGCGCCAAACACAAGTGACAAAATTTGAGCTTAAGATGGAGATTTCCCTCACAAGATACCACATGCCCCCTACACCCCACACTCCCTCCCGCACCCCTACAGCTACATCATCAATATGTAGACAGCTACATCATCAGTATTCATAACTTCCGATACAAAAATCATGTTGCCAGCTCACGTGACTTATCACACATAAAATATACAATTATGTCATCCGCCTATCATCATATCACTGTGAAGAATATGGGGTGCAGTGTCACAAGATGTACAATAGATTTGCAACTGATGTTTCCAGATTCCATGGCTGTCGATGGAATTGTGACCATGGAAAGCAGACGTGGTTCCCTTGAGGGAGAGTGTGTGAATCTCAGACAAGACGTGCCTGGTAGCCTAAAACTAAATGACTGTGTCTTGTCTCTGCTTTCGAAAGGATGGTCCCACAGCTGTCTGTGAACCTTGACTCCATCACCCTGGACTCTCCATCATTTCTCAGTTTTATCTCTGTGCAATATTTTTTTCCCTTGAGTTACTAGAGGGTGAGACCCCACATTCCAGCGGCTGTGACTTTGGCTCAGTCTCTGTGTGTCTGTGACACCAATTGAGTTCCCTAAAAGATTTGGAACCTGGGTCTATATGGGGAGTGATCTACCTCTTCCAACACAGTGTGTGTGGGGGGGTGTCTTAAAAAAACCTGGAGTCCTTGACCATCAAGTGTGTGGGAAAGTCGATGGAAACCAGATCACGTAGTGCCTTAGGGCTCCATCCTGTGCTAATGGAAGTCCATCACAAAGATTCCGTTGGCTGTAACGATGCAGGCTGAGGGCTTTGATGCACATTCGGAGACTCCTGCTCAAGGATGTTAGTGATTCCAGTAAGTTTGGCAGTGTCCGGGTATTCCTTGGTGTTCAATTATAGCTGGCTCTCTGATAAAGAATGGTAAACTTTCTATAGCATTTTTTTAAAACTCACCTATAGAATGTTATGGCAGTGACCTAGTTCTCTACTAACATCTCTAGACTGGTTTATAAATAGTCTCCCGTTCCTTTCCACTGGGTTCAGAGTAATTTCTATAGGTTTCATTCATATGGCATTCTGGCAGGCTATGGCAAAGGATAAATTCAACTGGGCTCAGAAACACACAGTGCAATTTACATGGAGCGGGCTTTGCTTACTATAGGGATACGGCTGCTCAGGACTGAGTGTTTACTGCCTGGGTTGTGGAGAGGTGGCTTGTATTATGCTTCAGCAGGCTCCACCGTGCGGCCCATGTAAATCAACGTTGCTTCATTGAAGCCAACGCCCATTGACACCAGCTGAGCCTCTGATTCACAGAACTTAATACCCTATTTTACCAGTACATAATGCAACCTGTCTCTTCATTTATCCGTAGCTGCTGAAATTGCTGGGGAGAGGGGAATATTGCTTTATAGAGCAGAAAGTGTCTCATTAATTTTCATTCATTACCTGCATCATGCCCGTGCTAGGCTTACCTTTTAAAGCTATATAAGCTACAGCCATTTTCATAAACATAAAAAAGCCTAGCTAAGTTTAGAACCATTGTGAATGTTTTCTTGGATGATTCCGAAGAAAAGAGAGCAAAATGAGTCATCTAGGTGACTCCCTTTAGCCGAACTCTCTCATTTGTATGTATGTTGGGAGGTTAGAATGATAAGATGGAGGACGCACAGGACTAAATTAAGGACTATACTTGCCTCTAATGGCATAAAGCCTAGTACAGAACACCAGTGATGGAAAGCCTACTGGGGATGAGAGAGGTTTTAGCAGCAGAAAGTGGCTTGAAATCAGTCATCAGGGCTAGCTTGGAAGAGTATGCAATTCTGCATCCCTGGAGGGTCGTCTGTAGTGGGGATTGAACCTCGGACCTAAGGATCTTAAAGCAGGAGCCTCATTGGCTAAGCTAAAAGAATAATTTCTGTTAAACTTGGCTGTAGCAGGTTTATCAAATGCCTCGGCCATCACAAGAGGGAGACAGAGCGCCGCAGGGACTGGATTACAAGTGAGTGCATACACAGGACAGCGGGGTGATGTGCTGACTCTGTCTCCCCTTAACAATCCACACCCGTAGGGCTTTTATGGAACCTGGGCCTTGATCTAAAGCCACCAGTAGCTGAGCTGAAGGAGCAGAGAAGAGAATGGAGAAACACAAGGGGGGTCTGATTTCATGCTGCATCGCTCAGAAGTATCGTCAGGGGAAGAGCAGTACAGACAGCTGAAGGTGGAGGCTTTGTCTACTGGCAAAATCGCTAATGAATGAAAATAAGACTGCTTGTAAGAAGAGAGATTGTTAGCACGATGATAACTAAAATGCTTCTGATGCTTTGGGGTGCATTTTCAGAAGATCAGCCTCCTTTTGTGCGGGCACAAGTTGCATCTACAACATTTGCACCCACAATTATGTTTTTCATCACAGTTAAATGGTCGGCATGAGTGTGAGCAACAGCAGGTGCTAATTGGGTCGTTAGATCTGCCTCTACTATTCATGTGGTGGTGCAAAATTGTAAATACAAATTGTATGGGGGCAAACTGCACCTGTGCAGAGGGAAGTTGGACCTCATCTCAACTGGAAATATGATTGCGTATGTCTGTCCAGTCATGTCATTTCCCCACAAGCCACTCTCTCAAGCAATTACTCTCTTTGTTCCTCTTGGGTGGTACAAAAATAGATGTGACATCTCTGTGAGTTTCATATAGGGAACAGGTTTCTAGGTATGGGGATGAAATGAAAGTATCCTGTTCCGTATATTAAAATTCACACGTCTATAAAATATGGATTTAAAAAACTAACGACAGTGTCACAGTCTGAGCCGGTCTCCGGCTCTCCTGCTCTGTGTATAATCCAAACTCACCCTTTTCCTAGTGGTCAGCTTTATTGTCATTGGATACCACTGTAACCCATCTCTCAAGCCAGCCTTCTCCCAGATGTGGCATTTCCTCCTCTTACATCTAGGATGGATTTAATGAACTGTTCCTGCCACAAAGCCTCAGTAGGCATCTCCCCCTGCAGTGTCCAACAGCTGCTGGCTGTTAAGAGGAGAGACCTGCCTTGCTTGTACCCAGACACATCTGTCTTCTCCACAAGGGTGACCATGAATTATGCCCGTAGGATCTGCCCTCATCAATGGACAGCCCAACAACAGCAACATTCCCTCAGGAGTCGAGCAAACCTCTCACTTTTACATTGTAGCTCGTCAACTCTACTTTTCTTCTGTCGCTTAAACAGAATCTGGCAGAGGAGCTGGATACAAAGCATTTCTAGTTAACACATTCTTGCAAAAACGCGTTTGTGCCTCATCTTATATACTCCGCCACCAGAAACTTTATCCTTTCAGTCAATGGTTTAACTGTTTCACCCACTGTAAGAGACCAAACACATTCCAGGCTCCTCTTTTTCCTGGCTGCAGCAAAGTGGTGCTTTTCTGGGGCATGAAAACAATGTGACTAGCAGTTGATGTTGGGATTGAATGTCTCCCCTAGAATAAACCACATCCATGCTTTTGTGGTGTCAGAAAGGAAGCTCTGTAGGTTGACAATTATTCAGTCAGTGTTGCTATAGCAACTGGAGTTGTGAAGGAGGAGGATCGCAGTGGCAGAACAACTTAAAAAAACGAGGCCAGTGAAAGAATTTTGTTTTCATCTTTATTTATTTTTTGATACTTTCTCTTTTTCATAAGAATCTTAGTCTGAACCTTTACACATAGTGATTTAGAGAGTCACATTATTCTAGTTCATACCACAGAAACTGTGATTGTATTGTGGGAAACGTGGATAATAGACACAAATACAGCAACGGGAGATAAGGCAGAAAGTAACCAAGAAGAGTCCATTATAAGGTTTAAAAGAAGGAACTTTAATCTCATGAGATCCCATGAAAAATACAGTTAATTTACAGAGTTCCAATTGCAACCATCATACAAAATAGTTACCCTTTTAATAAAACCATAGTAGTGCCAACTTTAGTGATGTTTGGTGTTTTTCTTTACCTGATTCCAGCAACTGAGCATTATCATTTGAGAACCTCACTTTTTTTATTCAATGAAAGCTAAGTTTCTAGCCCTCATTGTTGCAGAGAAACCTTAAAAATGTGACCCATAAAGGCTCCAACATCAGAAGGCAAATATAAAAAGCATCAAACTGGGCTGGTTAAAAATCTTCTGTTAAAATTGATTTTGATGGAAAATTGGACTTTTAACTAGATGAAATATTTTGCATAAAGTGTCTGTTTTCGTTGAATTTTCCAGTTTGTTGTAAACAAATCAAATGCTCAAAAACAAAGATTTCAGCAGAAGATTGAAATATTTTGACTGGAAAGTGGGACTGTGGTGAAGTTAGAACAAGCTTCTAGGCTGGAGTGAACGCCTGTGATTGGACACCAGCTTTCTATTGGCTACAACAAATAGGAGTGTGGCCAATCAGCCCACTTCAACTTCCAGTAGACTTTTATCCCTCTTCCCACTTTTTTTTTTTTTTAAGTATAAAATATTTTTCCTTGCTATTAACACACTTTGCCACCTTACTACTTTAAACTAGGTCCTAAGCCAACAGGAGACAGAAAGTCTGGGGTAGGTATATACAATAAGGTGACTATAACAGAGGTCTAGATGTTGGGGGGAATGGAAAGTTACAATAGAATCTAAGCTAAAGGGAAAAGAGTGGGGGAATCTGCTTAACCTCTTAGATGTCCATACACAAATGCAAGGAGTATAGGGAATAAACAGCAAGAACTGGAAGTATTAGTACATATGCCAAATTATGACTTAATTGGCATAATTGAGACTTGGTGGGCTAAATCTCCCCATTGGAATATTGGTATAGAGGGGATCGCTTGTTCAGGAAGGCCAGGTAGGAAAAAAATGGAGATGTTGCATTAAATATCAAGAATATACACACTTCTTCTGAGGTTGAGATGGAGATGAGAGACAGACCAGTTGAAAGTCTCTGGGTAGAGGTAAAACAGGAAAAGACAGGGATGACATCATGGGAGGGTCTACTACAGGCCTGTACCACTTGGAAAGCAGAGAGGGCCATATTAATGCAAAAAACCCCAGCTGCGGGCCGAAAAGCCCCACCCTCGCCCTGCCCCCATCCACTTCCCTCCAACCCCACCACTTGGCTTACCCCACCCCTAATCACCCCCCACGGGCCGCAAAGTGAGCCCGTGTGGGCCGCATGTGGCCCCCGGGCCGCATGTTGTGTAGGTCTGGTCTACTAGGTCATCAGAAATATCCAAACCATGAGGGATTTTAACTACAGAGAAATATGTTGGGAAAGTAACACAGAAAAACAAAAAAAGCCCAGTAATTGGGCATTGGGCACAACTTTTTGTTCCAGAAAGTGGAAGTAGCAATGAGGGGCAGCCATACTGGACTTGATTTTGACTAATAAGGAGGAAATGGTTTCAGATCTGAAGACTGAAGGCAATTTGGATGATAGTGATCATAAAATGATAGCCAAGGAAAGAAAGCAGTGAAAGCAGCGAAGAGTATACTTATAAAATGTGCTGATGACACCAAGCTGGGAGGGGTTAGAGGACACGATTATGATCCAAAATGTCCTCGAAAAATTAGAGAATTGGTCTGAAATTCAATAAAGAAAAATACAAAGTACTACACTTATGAAGGAAATATCCAAAGCACAACTACAAAATGGAGAATAATTGTCTAGGCAATAATACTGCTGAGAAGGATTTGGGGGTTACAGTGGGTCACAAATTCAGTATGAGCCAACAGTGTGATTCAGGTACAAAAAAAGGTTATCATCCTTCTGCGGTGTACTACAGAAGTATTGTACATAATACACAAGAAGCGATTGTCCCGTTCTGCTCAGCATTGGTGAGGCCTCAGCTGGAGTATTGTGTCCAATTCTGGGTGCCACACTTTAAGAAAGATGTGGGTAAATTGGGGAGAGTCTGAAGAAAAACAACAAAAATGGTAAAAGGTTTAGAAAACCTGACCTGTGAGGGGAGATTACAAAAAACCAAAACCAAAAAACCTCAGCATGTTTAGCCTGAGAAAAGAAGACTGAGGCAGGACCTGATAACAGTCTTCAAAAATGCTCTTACAAAGAGGATTAAAGAAATGTCCATCAAAGGCAAGACAAAAAGGAATGGGTTTAGTCTGCAGCAAGGGAGATTTAGATTAGGCATTAGGAAAAATTTGGTAACTCTAACAATCGTTATGCACTGGAATCGGTTTCCACGGGCGGCTGTGGAATCCCCATCACTAGGGACTTTTAAGAACACCTAAGACAAATACCTGGCAATGCTGGTTTAAAAATATTTGCTCCTGCCTCAGTGCAGGCAGCTAGACTGGATGGCCCTGCGATCCCTTCCACTCCTATATTTCTATGATTCAACGTCTGTCCAGGTAGAATAAGAGACCACCAAACAACCTGAATTAACGTGATATAAGCAGTTAATATTATCAACTCTCCTCCCTTCAAAAGAGGGTCATAGTGCTGTCCTCCCTGCAATACTGCATTCCTAACACTAGAAGGCTGTTATGAAGAGCAGCTGTTGTGAACTTTCCTCAGGTGACCCTAAATCCAGCCAGCAGCAAACACTATGGCTTCCTCATGGCTTCAGGGAAAACTCTACTGAATCATGGCCCCAAGGTAAGAGAGTGGAAATCTGTATTTTTTTAAGGTGAGGATAATTAAATTTAAAAAAGAGACGCCAGCTCGGAGTACACATATTGCAGCTGGGTTCTTCTTGAGGCTTTACACAGAGCTCAAACAAGGTTTTAATAGAAATAACATTTTTTGTCTTGTTGTTTCTTTTTGTTCCCTCCACAGTCTGTTTGTATCCCCCTGTTGTCTCTTCTGTTATGCTCTAATTATAAGCTCTTTGACGCAGGGTTTTTATTCTGTGTTTGTACAGCACTGAGCACAATGAAGTCCTGATTTATGACTCGTGCTCCTGGAAGCTATAGGAATACAAATAATAATACATTTGTTCAATTAGTTCTTTCACAGATTTGCTCCTGGGGTTTCCATATTACCTGTAATCTCTTACTCAGTTATAACGTTACCCTTTTGTGAAACAGTGAGTCTGGAGTAATGAGCCCAATGGCTGTAGTTTGTCTTACCTCCTAGAGCCTACAAAATGGGATTTTCCCACATTTTAAAAATCAACTTCCATAAAGTTTTGGATTCAGGAGACTCCATATAGTTTCTGTGAATTCAGAGGCAGTTGCACGTGTACATCCTTGGGCAGGATGTGGTTGTAGGTTGTTTGAATTGTTGTTGTGTCTTGGAAGGAATAAGAGCATTTCCCTTCTTTTTAAATAGCTAAAGAAATGGATTGATCTGATTTTAAAAACAAGAATTATTCCTCGCACTGGCTGTCATGCCACATACTGTAATTAACAGCTCAGGGTATGATTAGACTACGGATTGTAGCGCGTTTTTTATAGCGCTTCCGTATTTAGCACAACAGGTGTTGCGCTAGAGGCTATGCACATTGAAGCGCCAAAGAATGAACACATTAGCAGCGCTTCTGGCGGCAGTGAGAGTAGCGGGATAGGGCAGGTATCCCAGCATTCAGCAGGGATACAATTTTTTCAGGCTGTCAGTGACTTTCCAAACTGACAGGCTCCACACAGCTCCCTCCCCAAGCATTCTCCGCGACCCCGGAAAGCAGCAGAATTTTTTTTAAAAAAAAGTGAGGATGCCCCATCCCCCCCCACCGCACCCCAGCCCCCAGTCGCCCCCCCCCCCCGCCACTGCGGGTGGGCTGCCGGGTCCGCCCAGGTCCCCGCCGCTGCGGGCGGGCTGCTGGGTTCGCCCCGGTCCCCCGTCCCCGCCCGTGGCGGGGACGGGGGAACGGGGCGAACCCGGCAGCCTGCCCATAGCGGCGGAGATCCGGCAGCCCGCCCACAGTGGGGAGCCGGGTAGCAGTCGGCAGCCTGCCCGCTACGGGGACTGGGGCCGGGGCGCGGGGGGGGGGGGGCAGTTTATTTATTTATTTATTTATGTATTTATTTATTTATTAAAAACGCTGCCTTATTGCAAAATTGACTGTATACACTGTCCCTAACATGCTACAGGGAATACGCTAAAAGCCTTCTGACTCTCGGAGAGGTGGTTTTATACTTGCGCTTTGAAGGGTGACTAACTGTGCAAAATGTGCCTTTCAAGTGTGTAGGGTCAGATAATTATAGCGCTAATGGAGGGTTTTAGCGCTGCAAAGCACCAGTCTAACCATACCCTCAGACTGCTGGTGGTTGAGATTAAAAAATAAAAAAGGATTTGCTGACAGGATTTACCTAGGAGGGTGGCAGATGCTTCACCACTTGAAGTCTTTACATTAGGACTGGATGCATTTTTAAAAGAGATGCTGTAGCTTAAAAAGAAGTTATGGGCTTGATGTAGAAATTATTGGGTGAGGTTCTATGGCCTGTGTTCTGCAGGAGGCCAGACTAGATGATCATAAAAGGCCTCGCTGGCTTTAAAATCTATGAATCCATCCTTCACTTTCCCATATTTAATTTAGGAACCAAAGACCTGCTCCCCATATTTTCAGATGCCAGGGGATTTTGGTTTCCAAGATATTTGCTGGTATCACTGTTTAGTAGGCGCTTTGAAAGTGAATGGTATCTAGCCATGGTTGCAAAGCAAGAGGCCGCATGAGTTTGCACAGGGTGTAATCCTGTTATAGTTTGTGACAGTGTTTGATGCAGATAAGTCTCCGTCTGCACAGGAATTCATATTTCCTGGGGTGTTCCTCCTCCTGCATCTTGCAGTTACCATCAGTAAAGCTGCTAGAATAAAACCGGCATTTTATTATTTTTATGATTATTTATTATTAGGGGCCCCACTCCTGGATTATTCTAGGAGCTCTGCAAACACAGAATTGCTTACAATCTAAGTATAAGATCAGACAAGAGATGGATACAAACTAACAGGAAACAACGAGACAATATTAGTCAGTATGATAGCCAGTGGTATCCGTACACCAGCAGCCTAATCATTGTCTAGACTTTTGTAGGCATCATGGGAAAGAAGAATTTTAAAGAGGGAATTGAAGGGGAACAATCAAATGGGTTTTGCAGATGGTTCTGGGTAGAGTCTTCCACATGTGAGGGGCAGCATGAGAGACAGCACAAAGGGACTTGTTTGAAAATGTAACAAGTTGTTATTGGCCTCATGGGTTGACTGAAGCTGGGAGTCAACCTCTTGATACTGAAAGAGAGAGAACAGGTAGGGTGGGAACAGACTGTGAAGGGCCTTGAAAATGAAGCCAGTAGCTTATGTTTGATATAGTAGAGAAAAGGGAGCCCAAGGAGGGAAGAAAAGAGAGGGGTGACATGGTGACAGAAGGGTAGGAAAACTATCTTAGCAGCAGCTTTCTGAATAGAAACAAATGGGGTAAGATGGCTTTGGTCAAAGCTAAAGAGAAGGATGTCACAGTAACTGAGCTGTGAGATGCTTACTCTGTGAGAGTCTGGACAAGAGTTTTAGCTGTGTGGATGGAAAGGAAAAGCCGTGTCTTAGAGAGATTTTGCAGAAAGTATCTGCAGGATGTAGACATAGCCTGGATGTGAGGATCTATTCTAGAGAGAAGTCTGAATCAAAGATGACACCCAGACCATGTGCCTGAGTAAGCAGAAGGATGGTGGTGGTGTCCACAGTGATAGAGAAAGAAGGCGGTGGGAAGGACTTTACAAGGAATACCAAGAGCTCTGTGTTAGCCAAGTTGAGCATGGGTTGGTGGCTAGACATCCATGAGGCAGGTGGAGGTTCTAGTGGGGGTGGAAGACAACTCCTGGAACAGAGCCAGATTTGTGAGTCTATAACTCAAGTGTCTTTTCTTAGTGATGAGCCTCTGTTGGGAGTATTATCTTAAAACACACCTGTTTTGTTATTGTTCTTTTTAAGACCGATTTTAATTCACCCAGAACTTAATTTACCCTGCCCCTCTTTTAAGATATATAGCAGAGAAATGGGGGAAAAATATAAACTCCTTTTCCACCTGTTCTCAACCATTGAGCTTTTTATAAAACCAATATTCTGACAGAATCAGAAAATAAGGATGAAAGGATTTGGAATTGCCTTGCACAATTAAATGTCACCTATTAAAAAAAGCCTGAGATAGCTAATTATATGGGTAAATCTCTTGTTCTAGACCATAAACTAGCAAATAAACTCATTACCTTGTACTGATGTGCAAATCAGTTCTTAAATACTGTCCAGAGGATCTCTCAAAAGAGCTAATTTCATTTTGTATTTATTTCCTGTCTCATTAAATTTTCCTTTGATAGGATGGAAAAACAAGTGTCATTAGGTACAGTCTGGACAGAAAAACAACTTGGAAGTATGCCAGGCAGAACAACAAAATAACTTTGCAAGTTATTCTTTTTTTAATATTTGACCAAACTCTCCTTATTAATAAAAGGGCATATTGTTCTCAATCTGTCTCCTTCATCTCATGATATGAGACACGTTTTGATCAACCTGTGTATACCCGTTTTGCTCAGGGTAGACTGGTTTGCCATGGCATGCCCCATACCATTTTATTTCATGGAGAGAGCAGATCTCAGTCTTCCTGTCCAGTTAGAATGTCAACAGTGAATCTCCTCACCAGACTATAATTGTATATTTTAGTGAAACCAATACAAACAAGTAGGTTGTCATCTAAAGTTATAATGAGAACCATTGTGTCCATTTATTCACAGATCAGTTACTACCCACAAGACCATGGGTATCGGAGAGATAACGCAGACAGCTATTGTCCTCATTTTAGATGTAGACTCAGACCTTGTCCACACTACGTGGGTAGATAGATCTAAGTTATGCAACTTCAGCTACGTGACTAACATAGCTGAAGTCGGTGTACTGAGATCTGCTTTCCGCTGGGTCCACAACATGATGTCGAGTGGAAACGCTCTCCCATCGACCCCCCTTGTGCTTCTTGTTCAGGTGGAGTACAGGAGTCGACTGGAGAGCGATCGGTGATTGATTTAGCAGGTGTTAGTTTAGTCGTCAGTTTAAATCTCAAGAGCAATTTACTAATCAAGTTTGGCAGGGCTGAGAGGAGGGTAGGACAGAGTGCATGGCTCTCCCCCAGATCTTCAGCTACCACCGCTACTGGGTGTAGCTGGGCTATCTTAGAGCAGCCTTCAGGTATCTCTATGCTATTCTGAGGGCTGTTTCATTCCTCAGCTGATCCAGGATTGGGGGAGTGGAAAAGTAGCTTAGAAACTCCTCCGCCCCCGTCCCTTCCAGCTGCATAAACTGTAAGCTCAGCACAGTTGAGGGTTGATCCGCCAATGTCAATGTTGTTAGGTGACTACAGCCTACTCTGGACATGTGTTTCCTGGTGGAAAGGAGAGATTTGACCTGTGGCCATAGGGATGGTCCAAAGAGAACATTTGGCTTAACAGAAAATATTTGCAGTGACTCTGTGCAGGCCTTTGCAGGCACTATCTTAATAACCATATTAGCACCCCCTATAGCAGGGGTGGGGAACCTCCGGCCCGCGGGCCTTATACGGCCCGCCAAATCATTTTATCCAGCCCGCAGCCACCGGCCAGGGATGGCTCCGCGCTGGGGCCAGGAAGCGCCGCGTAGGCCGCTGCCGCCGGCGGCCGCGGGTGGCTCCGCACTGGGGCCGGGAAGCGCCACACAGCCACCCTCTGCCGGGCAGCGAAACAAGGAGCCGCGGGGAGCCCACGGTCGGGGGGAGGGGGGGGAGACCGGGCTGGGTGGGTCAGTTGGGGGGGGGGGGAAGGAGGTTTGGGGGGGGGAGACCGGGCTGGGCGGGTCAGGCAGGCGGCAGGACCCTGGCTGGCAAGGAGCCAGTGGGGGAAACCCCAAAGCAGTGCAGGGCTAAGGACTCCACCTGCCACTGCTTTGGGATTTCCCCTGCTGGCCCCTTGCCAGCTGGGGTCTCAGCTCCCATTGCCAGCCTGGGCTTCGGGGGGGGGGGGGGGGGGAGAGTGGCCCGCGGATGACTTTATAAGGGTCAAAATGGCCCTTGGCGGAAAAAAGGTTCCCCACCCCTGCCCTATAGTATAAGTGGAGCGCGGGAATCTGCAGAACTGTATTAGCTAGCAGGAGAAGATCAACTGAGTAGATCTGGATCTAAGCTAGAAAGTTCACCTCTGGCTCTGTTTCCAAACTCCCCTGTAGTGTGGACATGTTCTGATCTGGAGTCTCCTTTTGGTTCATTATAGAAATGGAGTCACCTATGCAATTCTGGTGGAGATCCAAAGTTTTAGGGTGCGTTTGGTTTTGGTTCAGGCCTTTCCTATAGAAGAGGAAAGGGCATCAAGCCAGGTTGCCCTTAGCCAAGTTCTTGTGGTCCATCCCTCCAACCTCGTGATCACTTTGTTTCTTTTTTCTGAATTCCCTCCAGTTTGTCGGTATCTTTCTGGTGGTGAAGTTATGAGAACCAGATTGTAGTAGTTGAGGTGTGGCTACCCGAAAGCTACAGAGAGAAAGGAAAACTATTTCCTTTGTGTATTTGCATGTACCTCAGACATGTACTAGCTTTTTTGTTGCCATATCACATTTCAAACTTCCATTTTTGTCCACTACTAGGTTTAGGATGTGGGTTACTTCAGAATAACCAGATCAATGGAGTTGCTTGTTTGAAATTAGTAAAATTCACTTGAGTAACGAATGATGTATCAGGTATATTTTGGGAAACAATATACAGCGTGTCTTTGATTTGCCTTGATTCCTGTGTGCCTGTGATTTCAAGGGTTACAGGGTCAATAGCAAACTGTTCCTGGAGAAGTAGCAAGTTCCAAAACTACTAAAGTAGTTAAGAGATAAATTGTCTGACCAGATCCACAGCTGACTCTCTAGCTAACAAACCTGATGTATGCAAACTTCAGAAGCACTTTACCCCAAAGTGCCAGAGGGAGAGGAGAAATATATTTCCAGTTTGGAATCAATATGTGTTTGTCGCAGGCTTAAATTATTAGTGTCAGAAAAACAAATGACTCCCTTGGTTTCTTAATTCACTTGGAATTATTCATTGATTGGCATTTTCCATGCCATAGTTAAATCCCAAAGTGGAATTTTGTTTTGCCCTTTTCTAACATCGCCCCTGGCATAAACATGTTTCTGGATTTTCTGCATAATAATAAATGTTGTACAGTGCAGTATAGTATAATTCTGTAATCACATGATTTTAAGTTGGGTAAGTGTAAGATCAGTCAAGGGAATCAAATCATATTAGTGGAGAATGAACAACACTTAAATGTGGTTCAGGCTAGTGGGACTGAGCTAGAAGCAGAATTTGGATAAAAATAATTATATTTTTGCTTCACTCCAGAATTTCCCATTCCAAAGCCAAAATCCTTGGACAAAGGAGCTATACCAGAAGGGACTTCAGAGAGAATAACAACAGACCAAAAGGCCAAGTGGGCTATGAATCATACTGATATGCTGGAGGGAAGAGAAATGAATGTCATAGAGTCTTTTCCCCGTGTGAAACACATGAATAATTCCAAGTTAACCTGAAAATTTCAGAGAAAGTGTTTGTGTAAGGAGAAGCCTGCCCATAAACAGCTTTAATGAATGGTTGGTTCACAAATACCGCTCAAGCCAGATAACGCGAGACAATTCAATATAACAAAGTCCCTTTGATAAAGCAGTATTGATCCACTGAAACAAAGCCAGGAAAAACATGCAGCAGTAACACAACTGAAACAGCAACTATATTGAACATCTCCAAGAATTATCTAATACAAAGGCCAAAGCAATTTCAGTACAAAGTGCTGTTTGAAATCCTGGATTTCTAAGTTTCTAAAAGGCTGGCTTTTCCTCTGTCATCACATTTGAGCCTGAGCAGCTTATGAAGAGGCTGAGAAAATGGACAATTAACTTGCAGAGAATTAGATTAGTTGAAAAAGAAGGGGATTTAAGTGCCCCTACAAGGTGAAGGAACACCAGTCCTGGGGACTGAAGTCTTCTATCTATCTGCAGAGTAGGTACAACAGAAGCTTCTCCCAAACCAACCCTTTTATTTTAATTTTATTTTTTTGAGTGATGAGGACTCCTTTATGAGCAATAGGACAATTCTCTCTTCATGACCATGTAATCCTTGGAGTCAAAGGCTGGGTGACAGAGATCCTAATTTAATGTCTTCTTTGGAGGTCACTATTTTGACCAGTGGAGTGCCCCCCTGTGAGTAGACATTGGTGACACCATGGTATATGGACCCTGGTTCTCAATTCCCGGAGCAGGCTTCCGCCATGGGTCGTTTAGGGACAGAATGATTGGAACTGCTCCCGGTCGCTCCCTGCTCATGCAGGCATGGAGGGGAGTCGCACAAACCGACTCACAGGAGCCATGGGAGATGGGTCCTGGGACCGTTCCTCTGTGAATAAAATGCTTGCCATGCGGTACACACTCCTGCATTCCAAAGGCAAAGTATTTGCTATTAAGGAGAATCTCAGAGCTGGAGATAAATGTCATCCCCAGAACGTTCAACCTTCAGAGACCTTGGAGTGTAGCTAAGGGAATGAATTTCACCAGAGGTAGAAAATGCCTCCCCGCCCCCTCCTTGCTGGAATTGGAATAAAGATGGATTTCCTTTTAATGAAAGAGGAATCTCCTCTTCTGCTTTTTCATCGCAGACTTTTGCTAAATTCACTTGTTTCCGCAGATGAAATCAGTTGGACAGGACCCAGCCTGCCTCTTTCCTCCTCCTCATTTATATTAAAGTCACTCCAGGCTGCTCTGTGAATTAAATGGATCAGGAGATGCCGTCTGAACGGAGAGGAGGAAAGACAGGCAAGTATGGAAAACACACAAGTTCCAAACCTATCGATGTGGAACATGTATCTGCTGTGATCCTTCCAAGGAGGAAAGGGGCACAACCCCATTTGGCAGAGGAATTGGCTTCAGCTGTGTGTGTGAGTAGGAGGAGAGACTTGGGATTGAAACACCAGGCTGGGATACAGGAGCTCTCGGTTCAGTTTCTGGCTCTGCCGCATGCTTTGAGAAATCTCAGGAAAATCACTTCTCTCTCTGCTTCAGCCCCCCTGCCCCCGGCTGTAAAAGTACTACTCCCTTTTGATCTGCTTAGGCTGTACATTCCCTGGGGCAGGGTCTCTCTCTCATGAATTGCGTGTACAGTGCCTAGTTTGGTGCAGCCCGGCTGCGGGGTCTGTAGGGGTTAATATTACTACTGGGTAAGACACTCCGATGTTTGCGATGTGTATCAAAAACACGTTACAGATGCGATGCCTGCTGTGGTTGAGCTTTGCTGCCCTCTCTTGAGCGCCTTCCCCAACTCCAAAGCCCCCCAGTTCCTCTCACGTAAGCTTCTGGCTGGGTCCCCTGCTACTTTCCTCTCTCTCCCCACAGCTTTCCCAGCCCTTCCTTACCTCCCCCTCTTGCTTCCCTCCACTGCACCATTTAGTTCCTTTTAGTCTGTCAAGGGAAAAAAAACACACCCCTGGGACTGCTAACAAAAGATCAGTCTTGTCAAAAAGGATTTTTTTAAAAAGATGCTTTTTAAAATCCCTGTCCCCATGTGGCTGAGGCGGTACGGCCCAGTCGCTAGTTTCGTGACTTGGGATGTAGGAGACCTTGTTTCTAGTCCCACCTTCAATGCTGGCCTGCTGGGTGACTTCCCCTCTGTTTCCCTCCAACTCTTTCTTTCTTGTCTACATAGATTGCTGGCTTTATTGGAGGCCAGGACTGTTTAGTGTTGTGTGTTTGTACAGTGCCTAGCACAGTGGGGCCTGAACCTCACTGAGACATGCCACTAGGATACAAAGGATATTTTTAGGAGTGTTTGAAGATTTTCCCCATGGCACTGTGGTGTCTTGGTTTGTGGAGCAGTCCACTCTGACCTTACCCCTGTGGAGCTCGGAGTCCGTTCCTACAGCAGATCTTCTCCCTTTGCAACTGCTGCTGGAAACGGAGAGCTTTCAGGGCAGCTCATTCCTGCTGCCACTGACAACGGTTACACACTCTCCTTGTCCCCAGTATTGCTCAGTTCAGGGAGACTTGTACATTCTGGGAGTGCTGCTTGGAATTCAGGCCTGATCAGTTCTTCTGGCTTTTGTATGGTTTATTATTTAATACCCCAAAGAATGCCGTGGTGAGCGAACTTGGGGATGAAGCAAACTGTTAGCTTCCCACTGGTGTAAGTAAAAGAAAGGAGCCTTTTCAGTAACAGCATTTCCTCACTTTTAACTATCCGGTGACTCCTTGATTTCTCAGTCACTTTGGAACAGTGACAATTCTTACCAACAGCATTTTGCTAAAACAAAGCTAAAGCACAATGTGCAATTTGCATTTACCAGCTCCTTCCGCTGGCCTCTCTTGGAGACAGAAGTGCAGAAATCTACACGCGTGAAGGACTTTTTGCCCTATCTGGATAAAGCCAGGTTTTGACGGCTGAGTAGAAGAGCTACTAGGATGGTCTGTTAAATACGACTCTATTTTAGAGGAAGATTCACTGATGCCGTCATGTGCATTATTGTGCTCCTTCCCATGGACCTTCCACTCCTACGATCAAGTGCTATAGGCAGGGCTGCTTTGAAAACATGATCAGAGTCGATATTGGCTTCCCCTTGACGCCCTTTTCCAGTCCGCGGAGTGCAACCCTTTCAAGTGGAAGGTCCATGACTCCGCTTCTCTTTGGGATGGGATTCAGCGATCCCATCCCTCTCCAACTGGGTCTCCGAGTTACGTTTCCCTGGTTGCAAACTATGATACCTCGCAACCCAATGCGCTTGGCACCTGCAAGAGTTTCCTTCCAGGAACCTGCACGCAGTAACCGTTTGCAGTGACCCAGAAGCAGCTTCTCCAAACCAAGGTCTGATTTATTTTGCCAGGAGGTTCAGTGCACTCAGGGATATGGATTTAAAACCCCGGTCCCAGGTGCGTCTTGTCTTACTCGTGCTTGGCGTTCCCCTGGCTAGACATGACTTCGACCTGGTGCCTCTCTGTTTATCTCTGGGCACTAAATTACAGTGTCTGCTGCAGGTCCTTGGTTTTCAGCCGGCCTGCTCTCTGTGTCAACCCCTGAACTTTCCCCTTCTCTGTAAGGCAGATCTTTTAACAGTCCAGTGTCTTTGTAGTCCAGATTCTCAGCCTTGGGACACAACCCTGTTGCCAGGATGGGGTCCCAGGACCTCTCCATGGCTACAGTGTTTGAAGGGATGCTCCTAATCTAGGCCTTTGTTGTGCCTTTCTTGCCTGGTTTCCTTAACAACCCCTTTTGTTCTGAGGATGTGTTCTGGCAGGGTAATATCAGGCTGATTCACTGAGGGGCATATATAGGTATGAAATACAGCACGAAGATTCCCCTGTTCTTCACCCTGTCACCTAGAGAAGATTCTCTGATATTTTTTGCTCTGCTTTTTCTTGGGAACAGTTCCACTTTCGGGTGTTTCCATCATGCCCATAGAAAGACCTGCAGCCTGAAGGACGCTGTAGACAGAGCAGGAGGAAGGAGCGATGTAATGTCACGTGTACACACTGTCGTCCCTGATGTCATTCTCCAGCATTCAGTGTTGTCGTATTTGCGGATTATCAGCTATAGCAAAGCCAGGAGGGTCACGGAATAGTATGGGCCAAATTAAACCTTAGTGTAAGGAGGCAGAACTCCACTGCAGTGAGTAGCGCTCTGTGTTGGAGGCCGTGTGGCGTAGGCCGAGATCAGCACAGCGAGTCAGGAGATATGGATTCTATGCCTAGCTCTATAACTACACTGCTGTGGAACATTGGGCAAGGGTCATCTCTCAGGGCCTGCCTCGGTTTCCCTCTCCTTCCGACAAAGTGGGTATTAGCCCACGAAAGCTTATGCTTCAATACGTTAGTTAGTCTTTAAGGTGCCACAGGACTCTTTGTGACCTCTCCTACCCTTTGTCTTGTCTATGTACAGTGAGAGTTCTTTAGGGGCAGGGGCTGTCTTTTATAAAGACTGCACAGTGCCTGGCCCAATGGGAGTCCAGTCGCATCTCTCTGTAGTAATAATGTGCAGACACATTCAGCTGTATTTGCCTAGCATCTCGCGGTTCCCCTGCCTGCATGTAACACAGGAGCTTGGGCTTTGCTATCAGGCTCAGTATGTTTGCAGCAAAATAGAAAAATAACTGAACACAAAGGAAATGATCAAGGTTAACCTGCTCCTCTTAATTACAGGCAACATTGATAAATTCAGTAGGCAACCAGTACTCTAATATTAGCTCTCATTTGGCTAGTTTTTGTTCTTACTCAAATTCTCTTCCTTAATCCTCTTTGGTTGCCTGCAATTTATTAAATGTCATAAGACTTCTGGAGCGGAGAGTCTCTCTCTGGACTGTCAATGGAGTGGACTTTGCTTCAGTGTTAAAATTGCCTTCTCCCAGGATAATTAGGTTGAAGCGTGAGGACTAGGGGTGCAGCGAGTGGAAAAGCAGCAGGTTCCACCACCTTAACAGCTTGACTTCACACACGCACTGCAGTCTGTCCGCTTTCCACGGTGTTGCACGCTGTTCTTCACCATTCCTATTACTGGTCCAGATATCAAGCCTTGATTATAGCTGAAGTCTACATAGAAAGTGCTATAAAAATCAATCAGTGCCAGCTTGATATCAATATCTCTTTATGGGCAGCCGATATGAAGAGCACAGCAGTGGACATAAGACTGATCTTAATTGCTCAGCACAGTAAGCAAATGAGCAGCTGTATTCTGAACAAGTTGTCACCGACAGAGGTTCCCCGATGAAAATTCAGCTAAGAGGGAATGGCAAGAACTCGGCCATCTGTTTTTTAATCCAGGATTTTAACGAGGGATAAGCAAACACGGTGGAAGTAATTTTGTGAAACCAGGGCCGGCGACAGAGGGGTACTACGGGTACAGCTGTACCGGGCCCCCCGACTTTAGGGGGGCCCCGGTACACCACGGTACCCGTTGTGTCCCCCCTTGTTGCCGGACCTGGAGAGCGGGGAAGGGGCGGGGAGGCGGCGCGGCTCTCCCCCGGACCAGCGCGCCTGGCCCCGGCAGGAGCAGAGAGCCCGGCCGGCGGCAGCAGCGCTGTCCGGGGGGGGGGGGGGAGAAAGGGCGGCTCCCGCCGCTCCCGCTGCCGCCAGCTGTCAGCTGGGGGGGGGGGAGGGCGCCGGCTGGGCTGGGGGGCCCCCCATCCGGTGTCAGTTGGGCTGGGGGGGGAAGGCTGGGCTGGGGGGGCCCCCATCCACTGTCAGCTGGGCTGGGGGGGGCGGCTGGGCTGGGGGGGCCCCCATCCGCTGTCGGCTGGGCTGGGGGGGGGGCGGCTGGGCTGGGGGGGCCCCCATCCACTGTTGGCTGGGCTGGGGGGGGGCGGCTGGGCTGGGGGCCCCCCAAACTATCGGAGTAGGGGGCCCCCAAATTTCTGTCGCCAGCCCTGTGTGAAACTACAAATCAAGAAGCCGTTGTCTTCCCCTGGCACTTACAATTTAAGCCCATCTTGATCCAAGGGGCCATTGAAATAACGTTTTCCTAGAGAGAGAAGCCAGAGCTTTATATTTGCCCCCAAATCACAGTCATTCTGCCCAGTGAATCATTTCATTAAATGACTAAGTTTTGTTTGTGTAGGCCAGTGGCCATTTCATTCAGCTGTTTGGCCAAAGGACTAATGAGGGCATCTTGGGGGGAGGAAGGAGGTCTTCCCTCTTTACAGCCCCTTAGCACCCAGGAACAGAGTAACGGTTATATACTGGACTGAAGGATCAAGTGTGGAATTTTTAAAAACTGCCTGAGATTTTTATTAAACAGGGGTGAGGGGAAGCTAAATGAAGTAACTAGGGTTCAGATCCTCATCTAAAGGGAGTTAGGACCTAAATATTTCTGATAGATCTGGGCCTACATGTTTCCCATATTCCATTCTTCCCATGTTCTCATTTTTTGTCCTTAATGCCCCCTCTACGAAACCAGATTCATTATGCCCTTGTGTAAGCTCCAAACTGTAGTGTAGTGGGTAATAAGGTTAACTTGCAGTTGTCACAACAGGAGTTGTGCATCAAAGGAATGTTTCCCTGTGGGGGAAATTTGATTCTTATGGAACTGACTAAAAACTCTCCACCACCACCACCCCTGAAAACATTTTTGCCCCTTCTTCCTGGTCCTCTTTGTTTTCAAACATGTTTTGTACAATGAAAGTATCTTCTGAGAGGGGCCCTGTTATCTCATTAAGACTGTACAAACTGCCAAAACAAAGGGAAATTGGGGATAATGCCAAGTTCACGCTGCATCTACCTGCAGCACTACGGTCAGAAGAGAGATCTGAATTCCACAACAGGTGACTAGATACATTCACCATGCACATGCCTGGTGTCAATCAGCTTGGCAGCATACAAGTGAGATTTACCGCCACCTACTGGTCATATATAAAAGTGAGAAAGCCCAGCTAAAAAAACCCCAGGGGACGAGTCTCCAGTGTGGGGTAGCCCTGCACAAGTGATCTTGCCCAAATAGAAGAAATAGAGGAGACCCTGTTTTGAGTGTGGGCGCTGTATATAGATGCCTGTGAGAGGACTGGGGAATTACCTCCCCTCCGATGCTCAATAAGGGGAGCGGAGAATAGCGTGACTACCTATCCCGAACTGGGCTGGCCTATCTCAAAATGTAGAGTTCAAGTCCCACACCCAGGCTGAATGACTCTAGGACAGCATTTGTCCCGGTGTTGGTCCTGCTTTGAGCAGGGGGTTGGACTAGATACCTCCTGAGGTCCCTTCCAACCCTGGTGTTCTATGATTCCCTGTGTCACCACAGGGAGTGTTGTGGGTGAGGATTCATTTACATGAGGAAAGGGTGCAGAGCAGGTTCTGGAGGAGCTGGATGCTTCCTATTGCTGTTTGAGAATTCACTGGTGGATATTGATATTGAGGCTGTTTCCATAGCTGTCTTTTGATAGCTAGATCCTGATTCAGACTCATCACATTGTGAAAGTGCATTTTTGATGGTGAATAGGGTATGAATGAAAGGGACTTATAAATGGGTCATTAATCAGATAATCGTAGCTTCTTGAGACATTGTGCGGCAAAGAGACATCTGCACCCTCCACACTGTTGCTAGCAGGCAGAACAGAACATTGAGCGTATGTGACAATTAACCCTGATTCACCGCTGATCTATAAATACCTTTCAGTGGTAAGTGCTCATCGCTGTCAGGGATGGGACAGGAGAAAGTGAGCCTTGTGTTCTTGGTTATCTTTTGTATTTTGTGTAAGAGGATCAGGAGGATACAATGCTCAGACTTCAGTACAGCAGTTGTCGCTCTTTTCTCCAGGGAGTCTCACTCTATGGAGTGACACACATGTAAAGGAAATTTTTACAGGCACAAAATGTAGAGACTGGGCATGAAAAATTGAAGACAAGCTACTTCAAGAAGAGACACTTGGTTATTTTTGATTGCTTAAGAGTCGTTCTACTCTGAAAACTGACTTGAGAATGGTGTAGTGGAACGCACATTTGTGGAAATCACTAGGGAGAACGTATTGGAAGTGCTCCATTAGAAATAATAATACTAAATAATAAATAATAATAAATAATAATATATTATTATATATTAAATAATAAATAATAAATAATGAATAATATATAATAATAAATAATATATAATATAATATATAATATAAATATATATATAAATATATATTATATAATATATAATATAAATAATATATATTATTATATATTAAATAAATAATAAATAATAAATAATAAATAATAATACTGTCTTTTTAACCTTCAGCCCTGAAGACTGAGGCTGGGCCCTAAGAGACAGGCTGGGTTCATTCCATCTTGCACAAAACCAGAGTGGGTGACAACTCAGTTAAAAAAAGGCACCTTTGCAAACAGAATAACCCGGATGCCTGTGATCTCTTCCGCTCCTCCTGGTCACCAGGAGGGGCTGGTTCTCCAGACCTGATACAAACCACAGTTGGCTTAAAGCTGAGAAATACATTAAGGATCTCTATGCTAGATCTCTCTTGGGCTGCATGGTGCACACAAGCCTCCACAGACGACATTGAGCCAGGGAGGAACTCATGAAATTTCTGTTCCTGGTCTGGGTAAAAATCTGTGTGTGGCCTCATGTGGTCCCCTTTGTGGAAGGAGTTTAAGATTGGGTTAACCCTCTATAGCCACGGAAGGACTTTCCAACTAGCCACCTGTGTGAGGCCTCGTTTCTCCCGGCAACGAAATAAGCCCCCTGCAACAGCCGTGAAGGGCCAGGTTTTGATCCCAAATGAGGGACACAGGAAAGAATAATTTTGCAGGAAGCTCATGAGATCAAATCTTTAACATGAACAATACTTTGTAGGTTTTGGTGCTCAGTATTTTTGAGGGAAATATTTGACAGAAATAACATCAAGTTTGGTTTTAAACCGAAGACTATTGCTCATGTTGAAATTGGAAAATGCTGCCAAATCTTACTCTAAACAGAGCTAGTCACGTGGGCCGGATCTCTTGGATAAATCGACTTCAACGGAACTTGCCAGTTTATCCCAGCTGAAGCTCTAGCCTGCATGTCTTCAGTGTATTGATAATGAATTTTGATTTGAAAGGTTAAAATGACTAACAGTCCTTGCTGCTCCAGCTTCCCATGCTTGCCTTCTTCTGGGATTATACAGTCAAATATTTGTAGCCTTTCGGTTTCTATTAACATAGCCGTGTTGACATTTCCCTTTTCCAGGAGGTACGAGGCAAACTATGACACTTGCAATCAACTCATTCATCAGTATCAATTACTCAGTAATAATCTTTTAAAAATCCTATAGGAGTTCTCTGTCTGCTGTCAGAAGCAAATGGAATATATAGCAATAATTGGTTGAATATAATGAAGAGGTCCATTCCTGCTACTGCTGAAATCAGTGGGAGCAGGATCAAGCTCTTAATGATTTTTGAAAGATGGGCTATTGGTGGAGTAAACTGGCCTCTGTCTATAGACAGAAATAACCAGAGAATATAGAACTCTGGAGTGAAAGCAATAGAATGCAGGGACTTTCTCTCCAAAATCTGCAGGAGATTTTCCCGAATCTGAGGCATTTCTGAAAAGATTTGTATTCATCTTGGCTCAGACTTGAATCCAGGTATTGTCAAACACAAGGAGCAGTCACAGGAGATGGATGAATTAAAGCTATGGGTGAAGCAGTCTGGGATCCCAAGGTCACGCACATGTTTTGATTGTGGGTGGAGTACAGGCAGATGATACTCTTCTCACGAAACCCCAATGCAGGCAAATTTGGTTGATTGGAGGCTTTGACACACCCATGTTTTCAGGCGTTTACCTAAAGGGCTGTGGGGCAAGTATAGATGGAGCCTGGACTTGTTGAGAAGTGGGGGTTGAAAACTGAATGAGCTGGGGTTGATCTGAACACAATTTGTCAGAATGAATTCAGCTACGTTTTAGTGTTTTCTTCATAAATCAAGGTCTCCTCCTCCTCCCTCTCTCTCAAGCAAGAGAATTTGTTGGCGCTTGAAGTGAGAGTAATATGGAGTGTGCCTGTGTCCTGAATGTGTGATCATTCCAGCTGTGTACAGATGTCATGGCAAATGTAAGCATCAGCCGAGTTCTTCCACGTCTCCATAGGCAAGTCTCTAACAGTGCAATCTATCATAGTGCAGTCCCATGAAAATTGACTACAGTGTATTTAATGTTGTATATGCACGTGCTGATCCAGAATTTGCACTCCCCAGGTGTGCCAGCGTAAAATACACTAAGACAGATGGGATTTCAGCTCCCCGATAATAATAAAATGTCCTTGTCTGGAGTTTATTCCAGAAAATGCCCATCTGTCATTCCTATTGCAGGCCCTATTTAAATATTTGACTGCATTACATTATGGGAACATGGAAACTAAATCTAGGGCCAACTTCAGCCAGTGTATTAATTGGGAGCAACTCCACTGAGTTGCTTTGCCTGCTGCTCCAAGAGAGGATGGGTTTTAAGAGCTGTGGGAGAAGATGCCATGATTTATAAACTTCCCTAATGGACCATCTTATCCATCTAGATGAGAAGGACATGGAGGTCTCCTTCCATTTCACTGCTGGGTGGTATAGGACAAACCATGCTGAAGCGTGGGATTTTCCCATCTTTAGCGTGGGATTTTCAAAAACAATGTTGGCCTAATGCTGTTCTCATTGAAATCAGTGGGAATTTTACTGCTGCCCTCGGTTGGAATAGTTTTAAACTAGTGGTGAGCACTTAGGAAAATCCCATCCTTGACACTGTTGGTGTGGGTTGGCTAAATCTGCAAGGAGCTGCAAACATCCAGTGTTTACTCACTCTTTTCCTCATGGTGTCTTGCAGAATGGTGGATGGCAGACTGGCTTCTTGTGATCTGTGTTGGATCAAGCTTACCACCTTAGCCAACTGCAATGTACAAACTCCCAAATCTGTTGTTTAGCTGGTCAATGTGACAGCTTTAACATTTGCTTCTTTGACAGATGAAAAGCTGTACTGACGTTTGATGTGCTGATTCCAAAGAAGGGTTTCGTGAGTGTACATAAAATTCAGCTCAGATCCCAAGGAGGTGCTCTCTGTTTCCTCTTTCTAGTTGCATCTGCAGAAAAGACAGTGCTTTCCCCACCTGTGTATCCCAGGAAAAGTAGATGCATGAAGTGAACACTACTTCGATCGAGGTGTCGGCTCATTAATTTCCACCACGTTGCGTCCCTGCTGTCTGGCTCCCAGGCAGGAAGCTTGATGCACAATTTCGGCAGAGAAGGGGGACAGCGTAGCCTCCCAGATAATAGCCCAGCTGCAGAAATTTAGGAATTTAAATGGTGCCTAATTGAAAATACATTTAGAGGGAGATTTTTTTTGGAAAGGGAATTGAAAAGGGTCCAATGCCCTAGAGAATGAGGCCTGGCCTGCCGCTGTGATAGGGAGGCCAATGTAAATAGGCAGCTCTTCAGAGAGGGTGCCTTAGTCTTAGGCCACTGGTTTTGCTCTTCTCGAAGAGCCACTCTCCTGATGGGTTGTGAAGAGAATACCTTCCCCCACTCCAAACTCTAGGGTAAATGAGGGGGGTCTCTTCTATGACCCTTTAACTGTAAGCTGCTTTCCCAGCCTAAGTTAAATCTCCTCCCCCCCCAAAAAAACCCACACTCTACCAGTTGGGAAATGGGGACCAAGCTTCCACCATTTATGTGAATCTCCAAGACCCTGGAGGGGGGCACAGGAAGACCCCAAACTTCCCCTCCCTCTTTCTGAGAGATCGGGACACTCAGACACTGCTCCACCCTTCCCTCTCCAGCTTAGGAGAGAGAGAGAACGCAGCTCCCAGCTCACTAACTGTGAGTCTGCCAAATCCAAAGCTAGGACACTTTAAGGGAATAACCAAACACTTTTTATAACAAAAAGGGTTTAATAAAGAAAAGAGAAAACTTACAACTAATGCAACTTCACAGATATAAAGCTTCCTAACCCCTCCCTCAAGATGTCTCCCCCTGAGAAGATTAGTGACGCTCTAAATCAGGTACAAGCTTATGCAATCAATATGCTATTTACAGTTAGAATAATCTTAGAAATAGAAAGGTGCACATCTCTCCCAAAGCTAGGAGAGAGGAGAAAAGAGTTTCCATAGCTGAAAAAGAGGTCGAGTCAGCCCATAAGCTCCGGGACGAACTGAAACGAACAGCCCTTTGTCCCAAGAAAATTTACATTCTTAATACGTCACAGCTTCTTTGGCTTCCTGTTAACCCCTTACAGGTAAAACAGCAAGTCCACGGCACTTCACACTTATGACATGGGTCATTGACCTCATCGCCAAAGGTTAGGTCAATTGTAGGCATTTCCAAGGTCCTTTAGCCTTCATATCTAAAGGTTTAATTCAACCCACATTGGAAAACCCTTTCCATTGACTTCAGTGGCTGCTGGATCAGGTGGTAAGTGCCAGTTCTAGTTAGAAGAAGAAAGAAGATCTAGTGATGGGATAGTCAATTATTTTGTGTCAAGGTATAGGTAAGGTCCAGACTCCAGAGAAAATAATACAATAATCATAAGAATGATGATAAGAATAAGTAAATACATAGATTTTTGTGGTCCACTCAAAATCAACCAGTGGTCCTGATTTGGCCCGCACTCTGCCTATTGACTACCCCTGGTCTGGGTCTCAGCTGATGTTGATTCTGTTCCTGCCACTGCCTTGCTACGTGACCTTTGGAAAGTCACTGCTCCCCTGTTGTATCACTGTCCCCTCCCACACTCATCTATTTAGATTGTATATTCTTTAGGGCAGGGATTTTCTTTCTATGTGTTTTTAAAGTACCTATACAATGTGGTCTCAGTCTTGATTGAGGCGGTTAGGTGCTACCGTAATACAAATAAGAAGAGATCAGAGGATTAAAAATTTGGCACAATGCAGGAGGCTGAACTGAAATGGCAGGAGAAAGTATTTTGTTTTTTAAAACATGTCTGAGAATAGTATATAAGTTTATACTGAGCTATTTATTGAGTGGTCAAGCCGCAAGAGGCACTTATTTACAAAAACAAACAAGCCTGTAGTGCACTAAGGCAAAGAGAAGGGAGATGTATAGAAGCTGCCGAGGGAGCAGAGCTTTTCAAAAGTATTAGCGATAAATGGTAATAACTGGGGGAGCAGAAAAACAAGAATCAGATTGGAATCAGCATACTTGAGCTATTCACAAAAGACATGGTCACTCCATAAGTCATAGTTTAGAAATGAAATTAAAATGACATCAATGGCCAATAAATGAATGTCAGGATCCAAAAGAGAAATGAGCTTATCTACCCTTTCTATAATTATTCAGTCACCCAATTGTGTGCAAAGACAATGGAGGACTGTGGGAAATGGTTGTGTTTTCTATTCCACTGATGATGCAGGACACATGGGTTGCTTTCTTCTTTCTTTCCTTCTGTTTTGTTTTCCCTTCCTGGTGCTGAAGGCAGGCTATTTCACAGCTTGCAGAAAACAGCTTCTAGCTTCCTTTCTAACACTGATCTTTGCAGGTGAGCAATTTTCTCTTTCTTCATTGTCACAGCAAAGACTTGCTCAGTGCTCGAAATGGATGAACGTTCTGCTTGAGTATTTAGTTTACCTGAAGCGATTGCTTCAGGGGTGGGGAACCTTTTTCCTGCCAAGGGCCATTTGGAGATTTACAATGTCATTCGGGGGCCGCTCCTCCCCCCCCGCAGGAAGCCCATTCCCCCGCAGGAAGCCCATTCCATTCTCCCCCCCCCCTCCGCCTGGCGGCCCGTGCGCGTCCCTGGCTGGCGGCTCCCCGAGGCGCTTCCCGGCCTCTTCGCCGAGCGCGGAGCCGCCCCGGGCGGGGGCGGCTCGGCGAAGGGGCCGGCAAGCGCCTCGGGGAGCCGCCGGCCAGGGACGCGCGCGGGCCGGATGGAATGCTTTGGCGGGCCATATAAGGCCCCCGGGCCAGAGGTTCCCCACCCCTGGCTTATTGGATGGAGGCTCCCCGGAACTTTTTTTTATATCTTGAAGGACAGTGGACAAGATTCTACTCTCCACCGGTCAGACACGAGGAGGTTTGGCGTTTTTTCCCATTTTGTTTTTATGTACATTCAGTGCCTGTTAGTGTGTCACATACTAATAGTGTATTGTGCATTTAGATTGAAGTCAATACAGTTTAACAGCAATCTGCTTCCCTACCATAGCATTTCCAATAGTGCCCATTGCTGAAATATCTACCCGTCTGGGGGGAGGAAAATCCACTGAATAGCTTGGCAGATGAAGAGAGGGAATTTCAGATTTCATAGTCTCTCGGTACTTCTGTTCATGGCCGGAACCAGAACATACTGGGGCATAATAGTGGAAGAGAGAAGTTACCTCATCACATTCAAATGTCATAAAGGACACAACTTGGGTTCAGTCTGAGTTCTGGGGAAAAGTTCTGGTCGGGGCTGCTCCTAGCTGAGCCAATCTGTGCATCTCTGAGAAAAGACAGAGTAAAATGTAGTGTGGTGCAAAGGGGGTGGGACCTGTGTGTTATTTTGATGCCTTATGTGGGACACAAATGTTGCATCAGCCTTGTTAGCTCCTTTCTCTCCTTTCTTTAGTATGAAATCTCTCTCTCTCTCTTTCTCTTTCTCTCTCTCTTTCTATATATATATATATGTGTGTGTGTGTGTATTATTATTTTAATTATTTTTTTCTTCTTGCATAATCTCTGATTCAAATTAGATTGAGCATTGACTGGTTATTCTGGGGAATGTGGTGCTTCAGAACTATTACATATATTATGGTATCCCTGTGGGGAGGTAAAGGCACAAGTATAAATATATCCCATCCTCCTGTGGGCTGGTGGTTACTGCTGTGCTCAGACCGACCTGGGATTTTGCAGGCTACCTGCCAGGTCTCTAATTTGGATGCATTCTAAGGAGCAAGGCCAAGAGCAGTTCGGCTGGTTTAAATGTCCGTAGGGCCTTTGAAAAAGCTGTCACCCGCTGAAGATCTACCCCCGGAAGTCAAAGGCACTTTGCCAACTTACACCACCTAAGATTCTGACCCTGAGTCATGTTTCTTTTTTTAAGTTATTTTTTTTTAATTAATTTCAGGAAATGAGCCAAGCA
Source organism: Sternotherus odoratus (assembly GCA_032164245.1). Lineage (NCBI taxonomy): Eukaryota > Metazoa > Chordata > Testudines > Kinosternidae > Sternotherus > Sternotherus odoratus. The sequence continues at coordinate 12,079,878 of JAVMKO010000011.1, read as the reverse complement.
AAAGCAGGAGTTATCTGCAGTGAAGATGGAAAGATGGGCACCGGGAAGAAACTAATTTAAAACGAGCAATGTTTTGCTGCTATCATGCTGTGACAACAGAAACGTTGTGTTCTTGCTAATTATTTAGCACAAGCAAAGCAAGCCAATATATAAACACTCCCAGGTTGGAGCTATTCATAGCACCGATTTTCATTAGCAGAGAAGGGAATAAATAATGGTTGGTTCCACTCAGTCCCAACACTGCTGATAAGAGTGATAATACTAAAACTGGCAAACATTTTAATTTGGTTTTTATCCAGACATCTCTTAATATTTACTCTCTTGCAGGGAGCAGGTAATTTAGCAACAACATTAGTCAACTGAACACATAATCAGCTTGACATTTTGTGGTTTACTCTATAGCAGGGTTAGTGAAAGATTTTCTTTTCTTCCTCATGGTCAAAGTACCTCCTGTTGAACAGTATCTTAACACCTCCCTGTTGTATCACACTCAATATCTTTATTAATGACCCACCCAAACAATCTATGCAGCTCTCGAATTGCTCTTGTGGATTAAACAGAATATCTTCAGTAGTGCAGGGCTGAAATGCAATTTTCTGTTTTGCTGGAAATCCCATGATTTTGAAATGTTTCCACTCAAGAAAGTAATGAAAACAATTCCCCCCCCCCCCCAAATTTACTGTAAAATGAGTCCATCACCCCTTACAAATTTTGCTTTGGGTTAATTGAAATATTTTGTTTTGATAAAATTGAAACGTTTCATTCCAATTTTGATTCTCTTATTTTTATTATAAACATCTTTAAAAATGGAAACAAAAGGTCAATTTCAAATGGAAAATCAAGATGCGTCATTCCAAAAAGGTAAAAATGGAACACTTTGACTTTATCGGAATACTTCTTTTGGTTTATTTCCTAAACAAAATGTTATTAAAATTGACACATTTCTGTAAAACATTTTGATTTTGGCAAATCAGCATTTTCCACTGGAAAATTTCCAACCAGCTCCAATTTTTAATTGGAATATTTCAGAGAATGAGTTAAAGCGGTGTCATTTTCACCCATGCTCAGCATGGTTTTGTCATAAGGATAACATAGTATGCAGTAATTTGCCCCAAGAAACACCACAGTTCACTGTCCCCATCTAACCGCTCCTTCTGCAGAATGCAAAATGCACATAACTTTCTACATCTAACATCGAGTAGTCAAAACGCCAAGTTTCATCTCAAAGTTGTGGAGGGTCAGGTGGTTGTGTCCTCCTGGTGTCTTGTTTTCCAGTGTCTTGCATCTTGTGGGCAAAGTGAGTGATGTGTGTGTGTGTGTAACATAGTGTATGTAACACTTGCTTCCCGTGGAGGTACCTTTTGCACACTCTCCACACAGTTGCAAATAGCTACATGAGGAGCAGGGTAGCCGATTATTAGGTAACAGTGATTTAGAGGCAAGGCCTGACATAGCCAGAAGAAACCTGGGTTCTAATTTTGCCTTGAGTCATTTGAGTTCCTTGTGCGGCCGTCATCCATGTAGGAAACTGCGTAAAAATACCAAATCTCTTTGCAAAAATCTGCCAGCCCAAGTAGTTTGAAGCATAGAGGTGTTCTCATCTCTTATGTCCATTCAAACCACCTCTGAAGCCATCATTCTTGGAAGCAGGGCCTTTCACAAGCGTGTGCTCCAGAATAACACCAGAGCGGCAGCAATTAATTGTGATTGGACAACATATTCCCCACAGCAGTGCACACCAGGGTCTGTACTTTTAAGAATGGACTGAAAACATGGCAAGCCCTTGTGTTTCTAAGTGCCCATATGAAAAGAGAGCTGTTTGAGCCATAGCCAAACCCAGTGAAATAAGGAATCACCCCTTCAGAAGAATGACAGGTTTTGGAGCACTGGCTAGGTATTGTAGCATCGAGAGAGAATTTTCATTGGCTATGTGATAGCTATAGCAAAGGAATAAAGTGATACAATGTTAGCTATCTGGTCTGACGACAGAAAATTAATGTTAATTAATTAAAGTCATCCTTCTTTCAGCTTCAAGATTAAGGACCAGCTCCTCAGCTGGTGTCAATTGGCATAACTCTGTTAAAGTAAGTGGAGCAATGCTGATTTACACTGGCGGAAGACCTCAGAGACCCCCACAAAGGGAGGACTGATGTAACCCTACTCGTAAAAGTAAAAACAACTTGAATATGTTTTGCAGGAGTGGTGCCCTACTAAGGAGTCGATTCATTCTCATTTTTAAAGCAGGGATCACACAGGGGAAAGCTTTTGGTTTGGCATCAGTAATTGCAGGAGTCTTTGTTCTTTCTTTTGTTTTCTACTGGGGGGTGGGGCGAGACTCTCACAGCATCTTGCTTGTTCTGTATTGCACATCAAAGCAACTGACTCAGCGGCAGTCCTACTGCGTGACAGAATCCTGTCAGCTCTCATCAGATAAACAAGTTTAAGATGGAACAAGACTTTGAAAGGGGATGGCTGGTTGCTGCAGGAACAGGTATTGGTGGTTCAAGAGATGATCATCTTCTCGTCTAGCTCTGAAATTGTCTCTCTCCCCCCCCCCCCCCAAGAGAAGTGGGTCCAGTAAAAGATATTACCTCACCCACTTTGTTATCTCTCCTAGGCAGTATAGAACCAAAGCCCCAGAGTGAAATTTGGTCATTCTGGATGCATGACTAAGATGTCAACCAGCAGTCCTAAGTGCTTGTGATCAACTAAAAGATCCTCTGGTACTTCTGCCAAAAGCTGGGGTGTTAGCTCTTGATATATTCAGCTGACATAAATCCCTGATCTTGCAAAGTCTTACTGTTACAGTTCGGAGCAGCTTCCCCTGTATTTCTCCTCCGTGGCCCAGCAAGGGCACCCATCCTGTCCTTCACTGTTGCCTTTCTGGGTGGAGACCTGCATCTCTCTCCCTTCTGACTGGATATTTCCAGGCTGCACAGCGCCTGGCCTTCACTGGGTATTTTTCAGCATAGACAAGTTGCCCAACGACACCTGCTTTCTTTCTTTGAAGAGACAGTTAACAGCTGTAATTGCTCCAGCTCTCAGGTCCCCACAGCACTTCCTATGCAAACCTACTTTATTCTTAAGATAGAAAGCATGACAAAGAAAAACCTATTAAAAACAATGATACACTCATGCTAATACGCTTACCAGAGCTCACCCCAACCCTAAGATGGAATCTGGCAGGATCAGCCCTTCACTACCTCATCAAAGGGAATGTCTTGTGGGTATAAGGTTGTCACAGCTTCAGCTCAGAACAAACCCCCACTCTTCTCAGTAGGCCCAAACCTTCCCTCAAGGTTGAGGGCCCTCCATAGATTGGGGGTCCTGTCTGTTTGCTGGGTCAGGAAGAAGGCCCTGAGTCAGTTAAAACCTGGCTGTTTATCTAAAAACTCTCTCTCTGTTTCTTGGTCCCTGGTGAATCCAATGAGTAGCTGTAAAAAGGTAATGACCTATACTCCACTCTCAGAACTTTTTCTCACTGACAGCCATTTTGATGACATCTCTCGCTGTCAACTCCCTTCACGCAGCTCACTTCCTCAGTTATTTTTGTCCCCTGGAAACTAGGAAGAGAGAACCTCTAAAAATAATCTGCAAAGAAATGTCAGCCATCAGTGTTCAGACCATTACTGGGTTCCCGGTGCGCTTTACAGCAATGCCTTCATCTTCATAATTAAACATCAGATTATTCCCTTCGGCTGGCCCTAAGTTATATGGGTCTTGCGGACTGAAGAGGTGTGAGTCAGCTGTGAGAAATGCCACTCGGGCTGCTTGAAAAGTTGCTGCACTGTATCGAAATCGTTGACGTGACTTAATTGGGAATTGAGGATATGCAACACATGCTAGGAACTCCTCAGCACCGTCCAGGGTCAGGTTTTCATTGTGGGTCCATGTACCGTTACCGCTGTTAGATCACAGCTGGATCTGAGAGGAAGGGCTAGCCTAGGACGTGGATTCAGCTCCATGTTCTGCCACAGACTTTCTGTGCTGTCTTGGGCAAGTCACTTAATGTCTCTCTGCCTCAGCTCCCCCTCTGTACAATGGGGATGTAGTACCTCACAGGGGTGTTGTGGGGGCAAAATATAGATTATGAAGTGCTCGGCTACTATGGTAATTTGGGCCGTATAAATACCTTAGGATAGATGGAGCCAAACAATGTTTAGACCCTCCCATGAGGCATGGTTCAAGCCTCCTCCCTGGTACTTGCTAACCGGAGTGGCTTCTCCCCTGTCCTAGTCCTCACCTCATATGGGTTGGGTCCCGGGCTTTTTGTTGCAGGGCCTGGTGCCTCCACTCAAGGAGACTCCACTCTGTGCCGGTGACACAAGGAGTGTCACACAACATAACTAATACTACTCCTCTTAACGAGGAATATGACCCAGTACACAAGAAACAAAATACAATAATACAACCCCCCCAGGAAATGAAATGCCACGCCCCCCAACATGGCAATGGAGCAAAGGGGGACTTTACTGGGGACAGGAAATGGCGGCTCTAGGGAAGGACAGGGCTAAGCTGAACTAATAAATGCTAAACTTAAATAGTACAATAAATTCCCCACTGCCCATTATCACAACTCTACCACTTCCCCCTCCACCCCTCTCTCTGGCACCTTCCCAGGCAAATGGATTGCACAGGCTGAGTCTGGAGATGGGTATAACAGTGCTGCAAAGGAGAACAAATGGGGCCCTCTGATTGTGTTTTCACCCCCAAGTGGGGCAGGGTCCTCGCCTGGCTCCCTGGTCCAGAGTCCTGTGGAGGTCTAGGCTGGCTCTAGGTAGCTGGCACCGGGTTGATTCTCTTCCTCCCAGGACACTGCAGGGGTGGAACGGCTGAACCACACACTAGTTCCAGTTCAAAGATCCCTGTTGTGGGCAGTGGGAGTTAATGAGTGATGTGGGGTGTTCTGCTTCTCTCTCGGCTCCAAACTCAAACTGGAACTGAGTCCCTCTGTCTTGAAGACAGGCTGTTCCCCTCCCTTGAGGGACTGGCCAGTCCTGGCTCAGAACTGACCCCGCAAACTGGAGTATTCATCACTCCATCAGAAGCCTCCCTATTCGTCTCCACAGAAGACCCTCTAGAGGCTCCGTCCAGCATTCCAGGAGCTGGCAAACTCCAAAGGGGGTTACAAATAGATGCCCTGACTGTGTCTAGCTTACATTTCTTTTGATTACTATTATTTATTATGAAGAACCTTGATGCACCAGCCCTACTGTGTTGGACACTACAAATGAAAAGATAGTCCCTGCCCTAAAGAATTTATCATTGAAGACTAGAAGTACCATGACAATAAAGGCAGTTGGTTTTACTGGCAGTTCTGAGTATATCTTTACATTTGATTGGGGTCTGCACTGGGAAACACCTGAATTCCTAGCCAGCTCAATAGAATGGTGTTGGAGTTTTGCACTCCTTTATTTGAGAGTCACTTCTTTTACCCATAAAAACATAAGAGTGGCCACACTGGATCAGACCAATGTCCATCTAGTCCAGTATCCTGTCTACCGACAGTGGCCAATGCCAGGTGCCCCAAAGGGAATGAACAGAAGAACAGGTAATCATCAAGTGATCCATCCTGTTGCCTATTCCCAGCTTCTGGCGAACAGAAGCCAGTTCCTCTTACTATTCCGAATACTTTTGTTAGTATTCAGAGCTTTCCCACTTTGAGGGCCTGACCTTCCAAAGAGCTCAGGACCATATTTTCCAAGAGACTCCTGCAATCCAGGCCAGATTTTCAAAAGAGCTCAGCTCCCAATGTGCTCAGAGCATCTGAAAATCTGGCCTTCAGAGGGCATCAGAGTTGGAAAGTTCTGACAAATGGTTCATTGCTGCTCTTTCTATTAATACTTAAGTAGATTATTTTCTCTCTCACAGAATATGTCCAGGCAGCTTGGAAAGTAGGTTGATTATTTATCACACTACCAATCCAAGTGAGTACAATTTAAATTTAATGCTGCTTAAATTCAAACTCAGAATGTTTTTTCTCTCTCCTGCTGTGTTCATGTCTTACTCTCGAGAAACACAAGGCAAAAATGGAAGCAGCAGTTGCTTGGAGCAGAGAATTCCGCTTTGTCAAATATTGCTTTTGTTCTAGCCACAGAATACTGCATATATACATTATAACTTCTATCCTTTTCTCAGGTCTGGTTGGCTGAAATGCATCCAATGTTCTACAACAATTTTGCACTCATGGAAATGAAACAGTACTTCATCTCTGCCCAGAGAAGATTTTTTTGGGGGGAAAAGAAGTGATTTTTTTAAGGTGTTTACTGTTTTCATGAAATCTCTATGAAAATATTGCACTTGAAAGAGAAAAACTGATGCAGTTGTAAAATAATGATTGAATAGCTTCTTGGCTTCCAGTATTACAGTCACAATCAATGGATCAGATCTGGATGCCTTGCTCCGGATGAGAAGTACTGTACTCCATGAGTGGTCAAATCATTTCAGTAGGGACAAATTGCAAGCAAGGGTGCTAGAATCTGGCTCCTCATGTGCAGAGATTCCTTCTCCAATCACAGGAGATCTCTGGACTTGGACATTATTCAATATCGTATAGCCTGTTTTTGTCAAACCTGTGGTTCCCCTAAAGCCTTGCTTCACTGAGGCTTTGATAATAAACATTTGTTTGTGCAGATGTATCCTGGAACCATGGAGAGACCAGGCTAAATGAGGGAATTGTGATTGTTATCTCATCGGATAAGTACAGCACTTAAATATAATGGTGAGAGGCCCTGTACAAATCAGATAATAGATTTGATCAAATTAGATAGGTAGGCGGGGAAAATTAGCTCTAATTTTGTTTCATGTAAGTTGGGTATTTGGTGGTGTGAATTGTGCTGTAATCACTCATTTGGAAGTCTGTCTCAAAGGAGAAGGCACATTAGATTGTGCATGCTGGACAGTAATAGCAGGGATTTATAGTTCAGCACATCATTAATCAGCAATTTGAACGCTCTGCTTTCAACTAGTGAGATCAGGGTTTCTAACTTCTCACTGAGCAAAAGGACTGGAAATGATGTCCCAGGTTGAATGGGAATTTTTCTTGGGGGAAGGCCGGCAGGTGCAAGTTAGAGATGGGTTAGAGCACTCACAGAAAAAAACTGAGTGGGTGCTTAGTACCCACCAGCCACGTGCTGATCAGCTGCTCTGCAGGTCCTGCTGATCAGCTGTTCGGTGGAAGGATGGGGGGAGGGACGGAGATGGGGGCGGGAAGAGGTGGAGCGAGGGCGGGGCGTGCTCAGAGGAGGCGGCAGAGCAGGGGTGGGAAGGGGCGAGATGTGGCCTCAGAGGTGTGGGGGTGGAGCAGGGGTGGGACCATGGGGTGGAGCACCCACCCAAAAAGAAGAAAGTCGGCACCTGTAAGTATGAGGAAGGATGAGCTTGGGGTTAAGGCACTGGACTGGAACTCAGGAGACTCATTCCCAGCTCCCTGTGCATCCTTGGGGAAGTCAATGTAAAGTCTTGGAGCCTCAGTTCCCCAGCTGCATAATGGGGATAATAACACTTCCTTACCACTGCCCTTTGTATATTCAGACTGTAAATTCTTGAGACAGGGACTGTATCTCATTATGGGTTTGTACAGGGCCAAGCACAATGGGGTCATCATCTCCTTTCACGCCTTCTGGCATTAGTCTAACACACAATATTAACAGTGGAAAGTTTTTTGTGCCTGCCGGCCCAGGCCTATAAACTAAAGGCCAATTTTCAGCATCAGACAGATGAACAAAACGTTTTTAGTCTCTCTGGCAGAGCAAGGGATATGGTTGCTATGTGCTACAGTGACTCCTTTGCTGGGAAGGATTTCTGCCTTGAGGAGGGCACACATGTCCTCAAGTACTTTATGGTGTCTTCCAAGCCAATATCCCTTCTCAGGATCTCCACAGACATTACGGTGTTCGCCCGAAAGGCTTCAGGAGTGCAAAATCTGCCTTGCATACTGTATAAATCAGCCACCGCACATGGATCCCAAACCCCGGGCTATAGCGAGGGTCCGGTGTATTTCTTATATTGATATAGGAATCTGCAGATGGAAAAAAATGGTTACCATTGAACAACGGTTATTTGGACTATGAATAAATTCAGCAGTTCTTTCTCTTGAGTAACTCAAGGCAGTCCCTGGCGCACAGGAGCAACGACATATCTATTATTGATTGTCTGCATTTCAATTAGTCATTAGTGCTCAGCCAGTTCTCTTTCAAATGAAATCAGGAAACCCTGGCCTGATTGCTCAGCAGGTCTGAAAAACATGTTTTCTTGCTGCTATCTATAGCACATGTACTGCAATGACCCCTTATTTACATTGTGCATACAATTAAGATCACTTGGAAACCACGTGCTAGGGATTAAGCTAGGCCAACTGTGTTGGTGTCAGCTGAGTGTGAGCTGGTTGTCAAAATAACTTTGGATTTTGTAGTTAGCAAAACTTCACATTTCAATGGGTTGTCATCCTAGAAGGTCTTAGTGGCTGATATCAGGTGGCTCTTTGATTTATAGACAATCACAGACTTGGTTAAAGCCAAACGATGCACTAAACTTGCTTTCTGATTTAAAAAAGGAGCAGTTAAATGCTCCTTTATTTAGTGATAGCTGGAAAGAATAGGAGGCTACTGCCAAGACACTGGGCTGCCATGGCAAGAACTAGTCTGAGGGGTTTCCTGGTTGAAAACACAGGAGTTGGGGGTGTGTTTGCAGCTGAATGTGTATATGTGAGAAACCAGCAGACAGTGAAATGAGCATGGCCCTGAGTGAAATGAGAAACTGAGTTTCTTGCACATGGAGGTGCAGGTTTGAGGATTTCTGAGCAAGAAAATTGCCTGCTGTTGATTGCGTCTACATTGTTTGGGACAACTAGACATTGTGTACATTCTTTGTAAATCAATTTAGGTTGCAATATCAAGCACTTGAAAGGAAATGCCAGATTTAGGCCTGTGCAGATTTCATTGTGGGCCTTTGTGAAGATGCATTATGAGACAGTCTTTAATGACGTGGTCACGTACTGTTTTTTTCCACAGAACCCTTGCCTCATTCAGAGCATAGGATGGGCTCACATGGGAACAGATTTAAGGTTGCATTGTCAACCCGGTATTTCCTAATGTTGCAACCTTAATGTTCTTTTAACATGTGTTGGGGGAGGAGGGGATATAAAATATCATGGGTGCAGAGTACTTGAAAAACTGTCCCTTAAAAGTTAACTTCCCTAATCAAAGGCCTAATCCAAAACCCACTGAAATCAATGGGAGTCTTGGCATTTTCTCCAGGAGATTTTGTTTCAAGCCCCCCAAACCAAAAATACCTTTTCACCCACACCGTCGTAATACTAAATCACAGGTGCAGAAATCTGACATTTGAATTGCAGTGAGTATGCCACATCCTACAGCTGGACTGAGGGGGAATGATCCATTTTAGGAAGAACACAAAACTAAAGGTGCTTGAATACACTTTCTGTCGCTTAGGGCCAGATCTTGCTGTTGCTTTGGTAATGTGCACTCCTGAAATCCCTAGCAGTTCGGAGCTGTCAGCATTGTGAGAGACGGCGGGAGTAAAATCTGGAGTAATTTCAGGGTCATGAAAGGAGTCGTTCTGGAATTACACCACAGAAGTGAAGCTTCAATTAGTATTTTCCACCTTGTGTTTGTCCTGAACCTCCCAACATGTTATTTTCTCAGGCTATCAAATAATATGAAAAGAGAACAGAAAGAAAGCAAACCACGCCCACAGTGGGAGTGCTTGTAATAGTATGTCATTAACCCAGTATGTAAACCGAAAGCGGCAATTCCCAAAGATTAGCATAGACCTGCCTTAAGATGACTAAATGACCTCCTGAGGTCTCTTCTGACCCTAATCTTCTATGATTCTGTTACTTAGATTCAGGAAATCTAGATTCGGTGCTTGGCTCTGCTTAAGACTTCCTGGTGTGACCTTGGGCCTTTTGGTGATCTTTTGGTGCCGCAGTTCTCCATCTGTAAAATGGGCATAATATTTTTTATAATTGAATGTCAATGCGAGAGAGTTGCTTTCGAACAATCAGACTCGGTACTGACAGAGCAAAAAGGGCAGAATATCTTTGAGTGTTTAGGTTCCCCCTTAAAGGTCATGCCAAAGGATATTACACCTTTTTATTATATTTTTAAATTATTTTCTTCAGTGTTCCTCTCCCAGGGCCTGACCCATAGCTCAATGAAGTCAATGGAATGAAAGGCTTCTAGATAGAGCTGCGTGAATAATAATTTGTTTTTGGTTCACTGGCCATTTAGAAAAATAACATAAAATGAAATTTTAAAAAGTTGGTAAATTGAAAAGTTAAGAAAAATTATTTGGGGACAAACAAAATGTTTCATTTAGATTTTGGGCTGTTTGCCTCCATTTTTAAATCTTTCAACCGAAATTAAAGGTAACTTCAAATTAAAAGTCATTTGCAACTGAAAAATCAAATTACTTCGTTTTGGAAAAGTCTCATCAAAATGTTTCAACTCCACTGGAAGTTTGGATGTGTTTTTAACTGAAACAATTTGCAGAAATTAACACACTTTCTCAGAGTGTCTCAGTCAACCTAATTCTAGTTTAATTTTTTTTTTTTGCTTGATGAACTGAGTTACTTTTTTCAAGCAAAAAGAAAAAGGTAAAGTCAAAGCTCCATCCACCCAACATACGGGCCAGTGCACCTATTCTGTTGTTTGAGGGGGGCTGTACACAGTGTCAGGTTGAGGACTGGTACTGGGTGTGTCCTTGTCCCGGAAGCCGGGGTAAAACCAGCAGGTAACTCTGATCGGCACAATTTGCTTCCCGGACTGGAGCGGTGTAACAACACACCACATTATTTATGCTGTGTGTGGCACAGATACAGTTTAGCCCCAAATAAACAAATACTTTTCTGCGCCTGTCTTATTGCAAGACTGCTGTCGAGTTTTTTGTTCAAAGCAGAAAAATCGCAGAGCAGTTAAGTTGAACTAATGGAAAGTACGCTTTGATGTTGCCAACTCTCTGACAGAGAGAAAAACACACTTACCCTTGGCACTGGATAGAAAAGTGAGTTATTTCACCTAACATCCATATCATAACTGCTCTTCCAGCTTCTTACTGTGACTCATGAGAGCTAATAGCCCCATGCGTAATAAAATAGGCAAGCTTGATTAGCTTTTGCTTGAGCTCAGCAAAATAGTCATCACACATAATGTATCCACTCAATGCACCCCTTTTGCTTTCTTATTTTCAAATGATCCACAATCAGGTTTTGATTGTTAATTCAAACTTGTTCAATGAACACTTTATGTGAATACATTTAAGTCTCTGGGCTGCTTGCAAGCTATTTCCGGGGTAAGGTTCCCAGCTTTGGTTAGATGAATTCCTGGAGATTTCATCACATTATCTTTAATTCCTGGAGACACCAGAACAGTGTTAGAGGATTGGAAACACTTTTTCCTTAGACTGCATCTTTGGCTATTTATTATTTGTGGCGTGTCATTGAGCATCCAGGTCACATGGTATTGTGTTTGCACCTGGATGAGATGACGAAACATTAGACTTGGGCAAATGACAGATTTTTAATTTCACTGGTAATTCCGACAAATGGAGGTGGAGGAAGTCATTTTGGGTCAAACAAAAAATGATTTTTAAAAAAACATTTTCAGCAAATTGAAACGTTGAAAAATAGTTTTGTTTCCTTTGACAAAAAGTCTTGTTTCAATTTTGAGCACTGTTTGGGTTTTAAAAGTTTAAAAATATATATATAAAGGAAAATTTGACATCCAAGATTGTTCTGAGCTGAATCATTAAAATGGTCCATTTTGAATATGTCAAAATATAAAACATTTTGATTTTTTTACTTGGTTTTCTTCTGACATGAACAAATCTGTAAAACACACAAATTCCCAAAATGTTTCAGTATTGCTGAATCTGCATTTTTGTCAAAAAGTTCCAGACAATTTTTTTTGCCCCATTCTAATGAACATTTTAAAACAGGAGCCAAGATTTAAAAAAACTAGTGATTTAGAGTGCCCAGAAAGAACATCTTGATTTAACTGGAGATTGGTCCTCCTTTGAGCAGGGGGTTGGACTAGATGATCTTCTGAGGTCCCCTCCAACCCTGATATTCTATGATTCTATGAAAGAGGTCTGATTTTCAGAAATAGTTGTGCGTCTTCTTTCTGAAAAGTAGGCCTTTAAGGGGTCTGAATTTGGGCACCTAAAATCACTAGTCACTATTGAAAATCTTGGCTCAAATGAGGGCTACCAGAGAGATTTCACAAGTGTATTCATTACATTTGTCGTCTGCAAACACTCTCAAGAGCAAAAATACCACAAACAAATGTTGGCAGGAAAACCTACAGAAGTGTCATCGGCACCATCTGCTCTGTGTGTGTGTGTGTTTAATGAATGGTTGTGACTATACATTTGCAGTGTTTCTCTACTTTTAGGCTCTGTGAGGCTGGTGGTATTTTTGAGGATTATTTGTAGCCATTGCAAAAGCTCTTATGATCTCGCATAAAGAGCAAAACTCCACATAGTCATTACAAAAAAGAGGAGGAAATGTCTTTTACAGATAACACAAGGTAGTTCACAATACTGTTACAAATGTGAATTAAATGACATGGAACCTAGACATCAAGAAACTCAATTACCATTGAATGGAATAGCCCAAGAATTACGGCCTAGACTATGGGCTTTGTCTCGAGCCCTGTGGGAGGAAGGTTGCATATTCAAAATTTGCAAGTAGAAACAGGTAATTGTGTAGGAAAACCAGAACTTACGTTGTTGTTTCTCTCTCACCCCCCCCCCAATAGTGGATGCGTGTCCCAATGTTGTAGCCACAATTGATGGCCCCTAATACAGTTTAATTTTAAATTGGTTGCATGAATAGTGCTTGGAATATATACACCTGTTACCTGCTAAACACCTGTTACCTGCTAAAACTGAATAATTTACCCATGGAAGTGCCTTAATGTGTGTGTGTGGGTGTTACAATAATGTATACAGTTTTTTTTAATTTGGAAAAGGAAAAGAAGTACGACAAATGTCATATGATATTGTGTTATTTACTGGCTAAAACTGTGTTTGTGGGTAATTAGTGCCATTGGGTAAAACATTTACCCTGTTCAGCTCCTGTATATGCAGAGGTGGTACACGTATGGTTGGATGAAAATGAATTTCCATTTTTTTTACTCAACAGATTCCCCAGATTGTCCACTGATAGTGCTTAAAACACAGTGGGTTCCAAGTAAATGATCTTGGTCTGAATTCCAATAAATGTACCCATCAAGCACTTGGTCCATATTTTGGACAAACCTCTTTATTGCATCTTGTGATTTGTTTTAACAACATCATGGGCCTGATTCAACAGAGTTACATCCTGATAGAATAGAGTCACTTAGTTCTGATGCTGCTCTAACTTGTGCTGGAAACCAGGGGCTTTCTGGTGTGAGGTTCAAGGAACCACCTTTGCCCACTGGGTCCAGATGTGTGCTGAGCTCAGCTCACCTGGACTGGTGAATGTGACCCATGGGCTGTAACACAGTCTGTGTTGATTGGACCAAAACACTAGAACACAGGCTTGATTTAAGCATGGGAGCAGTAAGCATGGGAGCAGTTCCATTGAAGACAATGGGCCTACGTCCAGGTATAAAGTTAAGTCTATGTATAACTGCAGGATCAGGGCTTTAAATGTTGATAACATTTGCTTGTTTGAAACACAATTTGTAACTTGAGAGTAAGCTTTTAGTTCATTTAAAAATCCCATATCAAAACCTGTTTAAAATGTTCTGTTTGATTACAGTTGGCTATTCACTGATTTAGCTTTAAAAGACTAATAAATGGAAACATATGGTGGGCAAAGCTTCTAAATCCAGATCACGAATGGTATTTTAATGAGCTCTTGGATTCTGGGGAGGGTTCAAGAGGTAAAATTTAAAATGGCGGTGGAGAGACTGACCTATAAACAGATGTTGACAGGATGGTGACTTTCCTTGGTCCGTGAATCAGCAAAGCAGAGAGCAAACCCAGCTGCCAGTTCGTTTATTTGTGCGAAAGCAACAAGAACAAACGGTACGGCCGGGGCGCAGCAGGGTCTGCGCCTGTATTTTTGGCGGCTTTTCGGTGGACATGGAGGGGTTGCGCCATGCTGCCAGAGCAAAAAATTGGGTCGTGGTCTCAACAAGTTCGAGAACCGCTGGTGTAGCTGCTCCCTCTTGTTTAGTTACTGGCTGCAAATTCCTCTCTCTTCTGTCCTTTAGAAAGCTTTCTGAGCAGGATGGCTTTCTCATCCTGCTTTACTGCTTCAGTAGTTTTCCAGTTGCTAATTGCAAGCAATGGGTTTTCTGTTTCCTCCCACCACTTTGATCTTTCCTCTAAATGGCATTGTTGTGATGTTTATGTAGAGAGGTGGTTATTTAACTGGATTTTCTATTTTGTGTTTCGTTTTCTTTTCTGCTGCTTAAGCTCTTCTATCACTTACTTACTGCACCCTGTCTGGCACTTGGGTCCAATCTGGAACAGCACAAAGGGGAGACAGAGCTGCCTCAAACAGGCACCTGATTATGGTCAGGCACAAAGAAGAATATAAATTGCTGGGCAAAAGTCAACATGGTTTCTGTAAAGGGGAATCATGTCTTACTAATCTATTAAAGTTTTTTTTGAAGGGATCAACAAACATGTGGACAAGGGGGATCCAGTGGAGTTTAAGTATAATTGGGATGATTAAACTTCACAAGAGTATTGTGAAAATAAGCATTTAGAGAGTGTTGTGAGGCACTTGGATAAAAGGTCTTCTATTCATGCAAAATATTGTGTCAATATTTTCCGTGGATTATACATGAATAGAAAATATAAAACTTGTGGTGAGCAAAATGCATTCAAAATGCTGCTGATTTTGATGGTGCCCAGTGGGAGTTTGTGTTTGATTAGGGCATAACTTTGCCATTAGTTTCAGATAAAAATGTACAAATCTGGTTCAAAAGCAGTGGGGTTTTATAAATGTATTTTCTTTTTATTTTCAAAAGTAGCATACAGTAGTTGTAGCAATTGCAATGATCAAAGTCTTTTGCTTCCATTCCAATATGCTAGTCCAGTGGTTTTTTGAACTGTGGTTCACAACCCCCTGGTCTATGCTTCATTCAAAGTGTTGATCTAGTTCACAGAGACCAGGCAACATCTGGCATGATTGGTCGCACAGAGTTTCCCCCAGGGAATCACAGCAAGTTACAGTATGCTGGCATATTCAAGATGCTCTGTGTACTGTAGATCTGTGCTCCTGTTATATTCATGCCCCCTTACAATCTTTTTGCTCCCACACTATTCAAGTGGTGATAGCTGCAAAGTACCAAACTAATGATCTAATCACAATCTTGCATGACTCATCTATCCTTATGCAAGCTGGATTTTGTGCAGGTGCTGACAGGAAGGATGTTTCAGAACTTCTAGTTAAGTATTTATATAGGGCAACATTTTGAAATATGGCACGTATTTGAACACAGTGTTTATGGTGGTGACAATGGGCAGCTCTTAAAAAGCTGCCATATTTATAATCGCTTTATTTTATAACTACACAAATAAAGTACCTTATAAAGAAGTATTTTAGCTTTCCAGGGAGATTTGTACGGGCATATCTTTTTTGTAGGTTTACAAGTTTGGTTGATCAAGGTAATATATTTAGACTTTAACTGGAAACCGTGTGACATTTTTGATTAAGAAACGACAGTAGCATGATACCCAATCAATATGGCACATGTTACATGGATAAAAACCTGGCTAAATGACAAGTCTAAGAATGTAATTGTAAATGAGTAATCCTCAGCTATGGGGTATGTTTCTAGTGGGGGCCAGCAGGGATGTGTTCTTGGTTCTATGCTCTTTAATGTGTTTATCCATGACCTGAGGGAAAATCTAAAATCATCACTGATAAAGTTCCCAGATGACGCAAAAATTGGGGAAGTGGTAGATAAAGAAGAGGACAGGTCATTGATCATGTAACATCCTGGGACAGAGATGGCTACAATGACATTGCATACAACAATTTTCAGACTGTAATATTGACCAAGCAAAAATCATATTTGAGAGCATTAACACCTTGTATAATCCCCCGCGCAGAAATGGAGATTGCCGAAGCATTGTTGATCACTCATTAAGCTTCCCAGCTATGCAACCAGATTTGCCAATCCAGGATTTAGACTTGCTTCCTGTGTGCGAAGCTCATCTCAGCGCAAGCTGATGGCTCATCCATTGAAGCGACAGGGAGAATCCATTCATTATTGATCAGAAGGCATTAGAGATTAGCAGAGGTGAGTGTAATGAATAACAGCCGGAGATCTTCAGACACAGTATCCTGGAATTTGCAAATGAGGATGTAAGCAGTGTCTGAATGAGCTCTCCCCTGACATCAGTGACGCACTAAGGAAAAAGACTTCAGGAGCGGAAAATATTTGCACAGATAAAACCGTTGCTCTAGATCTTCTAAATCACTGCTGTGTGTGGTTAGCATCTCTGCTTAAAAATGTGGCCTTACACAGGCTTCCTTGGAAAATTGAGGGATAGTTAAGATTTTTAACAGCACCCAAATTCCACTGAAGTCTGCTAAATCCTTTAGCCAGTTTTGAATATGTCAGCCTCCGTATTTTAAGAAGAATGGATTTGCAATAGATTGATTGTTATGGCTCCTTAACTAATAAATAATATGTATTACTTTATTTCAATAACACTCAGGAGATTAACAGAAAAAGCCATCCCCAAACCAGGAATAGAGAAGTTTTAATCGTGTTTAAATGAAAGATTAGTGAAATTTTATTCAATCTATTTTGGACTATTTAAGGGTCATATATTTGCCTGCCTTGGTTTCATGGAAAAATTCAAAGACATTAAGGTAACATTCTGACATGTATTTTCAGTACAACCCACTGGGATCAGCAGTTGAATTCCCATTGATGCAAATGGGATCGCTGAAGTTTAAACTTTTGATACTGAGCTGAGAATGTCTCCCCCCCCAGGTCTAGCTAAAAGCACAACAGTATGAAAAACCTAAGTTTTAAGGCTGCTCTGAAAATGCACCTTGAAATTTAGGCTTTTGGATGCTAATTTTCCTTTACATTCCCCACCTCGTGGAGATGTTTGCAATGCTTAGACAACATGGGGTATAAGGAAGAACTGTAATCCTTAACTTTTAGTTGCATGCTTTTTTTTTTTAAGGTTTGTCAGGGCATGGATGGAGTTTATTTTTAATCAATTCCCCTGGTTTTATTTTTAACCATAATACCTTAGAATATTAAGGGATTAGTATCCAAACAAATTAAATTTCTATGAGGGGAAAAAACTCAATTAGTTTTATTATTTTTTTTAACAAGATCTGGTTTAGGGGAACCGTATAGTTACATATTTCTTCCATTGGGAATGAGCTTGTTATATAGAATATATATCTTGTACATATGCTAGATTGTTTAAGAAAATTAAACGGGTACAAGACCTAATGTTCATTACAAAATCTCCTCCATTTGGGACAGCGAATAATTAATGTTAGTTTATGGATGAGGTGCTGAATGTAGCCATTCCTCCTCTCCCTAGCATAATATCTTAATATGCAGTTCATGCACAGCTGAGCTAAATCCACACGCCTGCCATAACCTCAGCAGCTATGACACTTCCCAATTACACAGCAGGTGCTTTTCAAGTGTAATTGCACCGTAAGTGTCTCTTTAACCAGTTATGTGTTTTAATTATAAAGTATTTTTTTTAAAGTTCCGTCTGCTCAGCTGCAGGAGTTTGCCAGTTTGCTAATGGTGCAGGCCTGCAAACCCTTATTCAGGCCAATACTCCTTCCTGCACCTGATTTTGCTCCCACTGAACTCAAAGGCGAATGCCCCTCTTTGAGGGTGTAGCAATAGCTGCTCCTCCAGATCACCTAGTGGCATTTTGTTTGCATGTGTTCTCTGGCCACATGCTCCTGATCTCACCTCTCGTGGAAGGTGGCCTGCCTAGAGACAATCACGTCGGCCAGGCAGGTCTTGGAGCTCAGGCCCTGACCTCCAAGCCCCCATACACGACTTTCCATAAGGACAAGGTTCCGCTCCGCCCACATCCCGTGTTCCTCTTGAAGGTGGTGTCCGCCTTTCGCATGGTTCAGGACATTTTTCTTCCAGTCCTGTGCCCCAAGTCGCATGCATTTAGTGAGAAGCGCCCAGGGGTGAAAGTAACTGCAGCCTCTTACTGGTACGGGGGCTGGGCTGGGGCCAGCTCAGCCCCCCGGAAGGGGTGGGGCCTCGGGCAGAAGGGGCGGGGTAAGGGGGTCCGAGCCAGCCCCAGCCTAGCCCCCGTGCTGGTAAGGGGCCTCCCCCACTCCTGTCCTCAGCCCAGCTCCACCCCACCCCCTGCCGGGAGCTCCCGCAGCAGTTTAAAGGGCCCGGGGCGGCCAAGCCCTGGGCTCTTTAAATAGCTATTGGAGCCCCATCGCCGCTTCTCTGGGGTTCCGGCAACAGGGCTCCTGTCCCCGCGGTGTCCCGCTGCCAGAGCCCTGAGGAGGCTGTGGCAGGGCTCCGGTAGCTATTTAAAGAGCCCGCGGCTGGGCCACTCCTACTGCTCCAGGCCCTTTAAAATGCTGCCCGGAGTCCCCGCTGTGGGAACCCGGGGGAGGCTGCGGCGGGACTCTGGCGGCAGTTTAAAGGGCCCGGGTGGTAGTGGCGGTCCAGCACTGGGCTCTTTAAATAGCTACCGGAGCCCCGACACGGCCTCCCCAGGGCTCCGACCGTGGGACTCCGCGGGGACGGGAGCCCTGTTGTCAGAGCCCTAGGGAAGCGGCGGCAGGGCTCCGATAGCTATTTAAAGAGACCAGTGCCCCGCTACTGCCCCGGGCCCTTTAAACTGTTGCGGGAACACTGCCGCAACCTCCCCCGGGCTCCCGCAGCGGGGGCTCTGGCAGCAATTTAAAGGGCCTGAGGCGCCAGCTTCTGCTAGACGACCCAGGCCCTTTAAATTGCGACAGAGGAAGCCGATCTGCCCCGATACGGCGCATCGGCTCTTGCCCGTACACTGTACCGGCGTGTACCAGCTTACTTTCACCTCTGGAAGTGCCGTCTCCACATGCGGGGCTCTGGCGCTCTACCTCAAGCAGACCAAGCCGTTCAGAAAGTCCTCGCAGCTCTTCATGGCCTCGGCTGAGCGCATGAGGGATCGGCCAATCTCCACTCATCTGATTGGATCACTTTGTGCATCCGTATCTGTTTTGATCTGGGAGGTGTCCCCCCACCGCCATTTTTGAAGGCACACTTGACTCGGGCACAGGCCTCGTCGGCTGCCTTCTTAGCCCATGTCCCCATCCAGGACTGCGTAGGGAGTAGTCTTATATAGTGTTGTAAAAATCACCTTACACAGAGGGTGTGGGCCCAAAGTTACAGATCTCTACTAGAATAGTCATAGGATGATTTTATAAATTACGAAACACTTTACATATCCCTAAAATCCATCCCACCAGTTCATCCCAGGTCCTTATGTGAATAACACACATTGATAATGTGATATTGATTTATATATATACTAGCACAAATACCCGGTATTGCTCGGGTCCATTGGAGGGGGGAAGGGGGGGAGAGAGCTGAGCGAGTGGGGGGGCTGTTGGAGGGGCAGAGAGCTGAGTGAGTGCGGGGACCGTTGGAGGTATTATTACATCATAACTGTCACAGAGAACAGCAGGTGTTAACTTGCTGCCCAGCTGATGTTAATGGGCTTTAAAGAATTTCACCCCTGGGGGCGTCAGAGGTGAGATTTGAAACATTTTTGATTCTTACCCTGATTAGGACCCTAAAGCCTATAACTGTACCAAATTTCAAGTCTCTAGCTCAAACGGTGTAGAAGGAGTAAGGGAACATACATACACGCACGCATACACCATTTGACTTTTATATATATAGATGTATAAATCTGTAGCATATCCTGCATTAAGACAATAGCTTCATCACCCGATAAAATGAAGCATAACCTGGAGGAAAATCAATGGGGTGTGGAGGGGGGGGAGACTCTTTCATATAAACACCAAAATAAGTTGGTTCTTTAGTGTAAGAGACAGAAATAAATTTTTTAAAAATCACATGGGGAGAAAAACCTGAGCTGTCATTAAATTTACTAAAGAGAAATTTGCAGCTGATAATGGCTTGTGATGCTGTTAAAGCCTGCCACAGTGAAACCATCTGTCATGGTTACTGGGCGCGCTGCAGCTTAGAACCCTTTACATTGCTCTTGAGTGCACCCCGCTGGGGACAGGCTTTGCTACTTTCCCCCCCTCTGGATGGAATCATGTTGTCCTGCCACTGAATGTTCTTAGACCAACCTTGTTTCTCACCCTTTTTTGGCTGGGAGCCTGTGCCAGTGGTTGGTTGAAGTGACTCAAAACCAGCTTCTTTACTACCACGGCTTATTTATTCCTCCACCCAAGCTACACAGCACGCAGAGAGAAGGGTTCAATCCACAGCGTCCTAAATGCATATTCCCCCTTAGCAACACTTTGATCTTTTCCTTGCAAACTTCTGTAAGCTCCCCTCAGCCCACCTGACCATCATCCTCCGGCTCTCCTGCTCTCACGGAGGATATGACTACATGGCAGTCGGGAGGTGTAATTCCCAGATGGGAGGTGTAATTCCCAGTGTCCACACACTACTTCTGCTGGTGCTAGCAACTCTAGATAGCAGGTGGCCATGGCAGCCCAGTAGCGGCTCAGGCTAGCTGCCCAAGCACTTACCCAAGAGGTCTGGCAGAACTGTACTCGGTAAATACTCTGTGTATTAGGCAGGATGTCAGCCTCAGTTGGTTGACAAAACACTTCCTCACTCTTCTTCCCTAGGCCAGTTATTTCCCATGGCCACCAAGCTCCCCACTTCTCTATCTCCAGGTGCTTCCTGTTTGGCGAAACTTAGCGCTTTCTGGGAGGGAGGGGGGAGGAATGGGGAGCCGCGCTCTCAGGGGAGGAGGTGGAGAAGAGGCGGGGCAGAGATTTGGGGAAGGCGTTGGACTAGAGACAGCGAGGGGGCAGAGTTGGGGTGGGGACCTTGGGGAAGGGGTTGGAATGGGGGCGGGGAAGGGGTGGGAAGAGGCGGGGCAGGGGTGGGGACCTCATGGAAAGGGTGAAGTGGAGGCTGCCGGGGGGGAAGGGGGAGCTTTTGTATCTTTATATGAAAAGGCATCAGTGATGCGGCCCTCGACCCAATGTACTAGTCTTCATGTGGCCCGCATAGTGATTTGAGTTTGAGATCCCTGGCTTAAAGGGGTACTACCCTATTCCTAAGCACCACATCAATGAGTAAGGCTGCAGAAGCAGAGTTAGTGTTATTGCTGGAACGTAGAAACCGTAATGTCGATGTCCCTTACTTTCAAACTCTTGTGTGTGTTAATTATACTACCCTATTATTCCACTGCTATTCTGCACAAATTTTAAATACATTAAACATGTTTGGAGCCTCAGTTCTCTAACAGGCCCAAGTCCTGCTGCTCTCTGCATGGGGAAGGAATCCTCCCAACCAGCCACGAATCTTCCCCCTGGTTTCTACCTCTTCCCTTGTGCTGAAATAGTCCCATAATATTAGTTCCTCCATTCTCTCAAGGACAATGGATAGTGGATCCATGCAGAAGCTAGTCCACTTGCCCCTCCCCTCCCCAATCTCCACTGAGGCAGGGTGCCTCACTGGAAGAGAGGCCATGATACACCCCTTGTGTGGTGATTGAAACTCCTCACACCTCCAAACATATGCACACGGACAGCAAAGTCCATGAGTTTCTGTAGGCGCAAGGTAGCTTCCTGCTTGGTCTTTCTGCTGAGGTTATTACCAAGGAAGCCCGTTAATTAATACTGTAGCATTTCTTCTGCGCCATCACCAGTTCTGTTCACGTGGGCCCCTAAAAATGATTGGGTTCTACTTAACGCCTACTTTTACCAAGCCGGGGCCCAGGTCTCCTCTACTAAAAATAAAGGCTACACTCCCATTTATTGTAGCAGGAATAGGCCTCGGTAGTCAGCAATATTTCAAGTTCTGAAAAATAACCTGGAATTGAGTCTTTGTTAATTTTATTCACTCAAGGCTTTTTTTAAAAAAACTTTTTTAACTGTGTAAATGACAAGTAAATACATACTTGCGTAATGCTTCACTTTAAGCCCTGCCAACTAAGCAGTGATTTAAGAATTAATTCTCTGTCAGTGATCTTATAAATCATATATTTAAAAATCTTTTCCTATAGAAGTATTGGTGGGTTGTCATGTGCGTATCGCAAGAACAACAAAATGTTACTCAACAGTCACTTTTCAACCTTTATTCCAAAGACAGGGTCATTTAAAAAATAACACATATTTAGGACTTGATGTTGCTTTCCTTATACACTCATAACACCCACCGACTTATAATTTTACATAGTTTACGTTATCTGCAATTCAAATCTCTTTCCCAACAAAATCCTCTACGAAAGGGTTAACAAGGAGGAAGGAATGGTCTTGTGGACTGATTCAGAAGCTCTGGTTTCAATTCCAGGTTCTTCCACAGAGTTCCTGTCTGACCTTAGGCAAGTGACCTCGTCTCTCTCTGTCCAATGTGTAAAAAGGAGAATGGTAGTAGTATTTTTGTTCTCTCATCCTTTGTCTGTCTTGTCCATTTAGAATGCAAATATTTCAGTCTCTTATTATATGTATGCACAGACCTTGTGTAATAGGAACTAGATCTTGGCTGGGGCTTCAGGTGCTAAGTGAATAGAAATAATAATGATCAGTTTCACATGCCACTGAAAATCAGCTCACGTGCCATAGGGTGCCTACCCCTGGGCCAGAACATGGGTACATGCTTTGATGTAAACTTGTTTTCTTGATTTAAATGGCTCCATATTTTAGCTGTCCTATAATCACCCATGCAGAATGCAGTCTCATTTTTTTCAGTATTATTTGAATTGCAGTTCATGTATCTGTGAAAGAAAATAATGGAAAAAATAGAACAGAGAGTAACTCTGAACAAATTGCTATTCATCGTTCGCTGGCTAGCTAATCATCATCTCACTGTATTGAACCATGGCTGTAACAGCCCTTGTTTCACTTCTTAATTCTTACCAGACTCCAGGCTACGATGACATTTTATTCTGGCTTCCTCCCTTAGGTTGGCTAGTTTCTTGTTCATTAAAATCAATGGGCCAGCTCTAATCATTATGAGCGAAGATGGCAGAATATGACCCGACAGACCCAGCATCTTTACCTTCTTCATAGCAATAAAGTGATCATCTCATCACTTGCTATTTTTGATCAATTTTAATCTAGAAAATAATGTTTGGATCAACTTTTTCTGCTTGGAGGGGTTATGTAAGGCCCAAGTTCAAGAAAGTGTCCCTATGTCAGAAACCACTTAAATGCATACTTATGCTTGGTCTTAAGCAAGTGATTAACACTCATTGATGTCAATGGGACGTAAGCACTACTTGAAGTTAAACATGTGTCCAAATGCTTTCCTGACTCGATCCTCAGTTTTCCGCCAATGCAATGACAGAACAGAAAATGAAGGGTTTCTGGTCCTGGTAACCTATGCTTTCCCCCTTTGCACAGGAATACATGCCTTCCTAAGTGTAAAGTGGATGTAAAATGCCACTTAGTAGCCACGCCAGCAAAAAACAACCCAACCCAAGGTATGATAGGGGAACTCCAGCAAGGTTGGTAGTTTCAGGCCGGACATACCTGTCAGGAAAAGCCTTGTGAAGGAGATTCCATGTATAACCACTGCCTGCAAGGGTGTTATAAATATGGCCTGCGTCACCCCCAGGCTTTAAAATGAACCACAGTGAATGATGTGAGGTGTTAAAATAAATCAGCGTAGGGGGGAGACCGTAGCCTAGGAGAAAAGGACATGAGTAATACTAGTAGCAACTGGGGAGTGCCTGCTTTAAGTAAACCTAGGGCCTTCCTTTTACTTTCCCAAGGGAAGAAGAAATAATGGAACTGATATTTGAAATAAACTAAACAAAAACCCCTTCTACAGCCCTCCAGTCAGGGCCGGTGCAACCAGTAGGTGAACTAGGCAGCCCCCCCCCCCCCCGGGTTGAGGGCAACAAAAAGTGTGCTGAGGGGTGGAGTAGAGGTGAGCTGGGGAAGGGGGGGAGCGGGGAGGGGCGCTTGCAGCAAGTAAGCGGGGGGCACACAGGGGAACTGCTACCCCTGCACACACCCCCCCCGCTCAGCCTCCTCCCCTGAGCACTCCAGCCCCCTCAAATTCTCCTCCCCTGGCAGGCTGGGGAGCCCCTATGCGCAGGGGAGGAGGTGGAGGGGCATGGGGCCCAGAGCTGCAGCAGGGGGGAGCCCCTATTGTGGGGAGCTGCTGGGTGAAGAGCTGCCCCGCGGGGGGGGGGCTCCTCTTGTGTGTGGGGGGGGTGAGGCTTCTCCCGCGGGGTGGGGGGTTGGGGGGTGGAGGCTCCCACGGGGCCGGGGAGCTGCCCCTGCGGTCGGGGAGTTGGCTCTCTGGCTTCACTTTACAGTTTCTGGTCGTGTCTGAGGTCAACCAGGCAAAACCATGAACGTTTCCTTCCGCCTCCGTTCGATTCCTTCCTTCACCTTCCGCGCTCACTAGGTGCGCGTCCTGGCCTGGGGCATGTCCTGGGTGCCAGAGGGCTGTTAACCGAGCCCTGGCATGGTGATGTTCCCGGCTAGCCCGTCTGATTGCCCTAGTCCTTGTGCATGGGTTGGGGGAGGGACCGATCTCCCCTGGCTGGGTTCACAAGTTAGGAGCAAAGAGTTTCAGCGTTACAAAGCAAAACCTACCGATTTTCTTAGGCCTGGATGCGATACTGACAGGACAGGGGAGATTATTGCATGCAGCACCCTCCAAGCATTTCCTAGGCTAAACACTGCAGACCAGATCTAAGACCTATCTGAAGCAAAACGAACATGTCGGTGAACTGGCCTGGTCTCCAGCGACGAGTTTGTTAGTTCTTAGCCTAGGCCTGCAGCCTGGGCCCAGGCTGGCATCTGGTCTGCCAGTCTCACAGCTGTGTTGTCAAGCCGCCATCCCATTTGGAAAGCAAGCGGTGACCACAGCTCGTGAAGGGCCCAGCCCTGGAGCCAGCAACAGTGACTAGGAGGTGCCAATAACAACAGTCTGGTATCATAACAACTTCATGTGGCTGTTGGCCAATGATGGATACAGAGCAGGCAGACAAGATTGTGTAGCTTTTTCTATTGCATCAATTGCTTTGGAAATAGTGCATTTCTCCCCCCTCCTGCCAAGAGCGAAAGCCAGTTTCTTAGGAAATAAATAATGCCAGGAAGTTCAAACTGAACGTCTAGTTTAGCTGGGGAAAAAATGACTTATTGACATGGTGAGTTTTCATGTTAATTCCCTTTCAGTGGGTCCAGTAGCAAATCTGTGCATTTTCCACATCAAATGGCAATTTGCCCCGTGAATTCCACCTGGGATCGGAAACAATCAAGCTGTTTTTCTCTACTTCCACTGTCACCAGCCTCAAAAGACGCTGCTGTCAGAATGAAGCTGACAGTTCCAGCAACAGTTGAGGAGACTGGCCCTGCAGTGCTAAGAACAACAAAAACTTCTTGGTAGGAGGGTAAGCAGATTTCATTCCAAGAGGCTGAGAGTGGGTGTGATGCACAAGGAGGTGATGTTTTAACTGGCACTTTCACAGCCAATTAAGTAAATCTTGTAAGCAACTGAACAGGATATAAAAAAAAGTTTTAAGTTTAAGTTTTAAGTTAGCTTAAAAGCGAATGTCCCAAAAGCAAACAAATCTGGATCCGATGAATGGATCGACACATTTTGTAGAGAAGCCGTATATACTAATTTATTTATTTATTTTTTAAAAAGAGTAAAATAGTTGCAATTTTGCTCTTTTCTAACTTTAGATAATTAAATAATGCTGGATGCTATAAAAATGGGTAACGTTGCCAGAAATATTCACAGTTCTGCAATTTTTCCCTTATAGATGCAGAATTAGTTCAGGCTATGGGGTATGTGGGTGTGTGTGTATGTGTACAGGGGAGCACACACCTAGTTCATAACCTTGGAGAAAATGTGATCTAGTTGTAAATAAAAATGGTTGAAATCCAGGACTTTTGGACTTCTTTTCTATTCTGCTAGTGTCCAGCTGTGTGCCTTTGGTGAAATCATTTCATTTTGCTATCATTTTATTAAACGTAAAATGGGATTAATAGTCCCTACTTCAAACAGTGATTCTCGACGGACATACGTTCAGATCCATGGAAATATGGCATCAGGAGCTGGATTGTAAATACCTTATGGATTGTAAATATTGAGGAGCAATTACTCACACCCAATACTCTCATTAACTTCAACTATTAATTCTGCCATCAGAGGCTACTCTGCCTGACGGAGGGTGCAACATACTGGCCCCATCTTAGTGCAAATAATACCAAATGTGAGGGATCAATTTGTGAGAAATGGGAGGTGATTGTCCTGCTCTGCTTGGCACTGGTGAGGTGTCAGCTGGAGTACTGTGTCCAGTTCTGGGTGTCACATATTAAGAAAGATGTGGACAAATTGCAGAGAGTCCAAAACCATAAAAGGTTCTATAAACCTGACCTATGAGGAAAGACTAATAAACAAACAAACTGAGCATGTTTAGTCTTGTGAGACTAAGAGAGAGGGGGGACCTGAAAACGGTCTTCAAATATGTTAAGGCTGTTATAAAGAGGATGGCGATCGGTTGTTCTCCAGGGCCTCTGAAGGTAGGACAAGAAGAAACAGGCTTAATCTGCAGCAAGGGAGATTTAGGAAACACTTTCCAACGCTAAGGGCAGCTAAGGTCTGTGTCAGGCTTCCAAGAGAATCCCCATCAGTGGAGGCTTTTAGGAACAGGTTGGACAAACACCTGTTAAGTATGTTGTAGGTTTACTTGGTCCTGCCTCATCACAAGGGATCGGCTGCGAGGTCCCTTCCAGCCCTACTTTTCTATAATTTTCACATCTCTTTCAGTGATTGGACATGGACTTGAAACTGTTCATTTCAGAGCTCAACATTAGAGCTGGGGAAGAAACGGTTGTCCCGTCTCTTGAGACATTTCAAGATTTTTATTTTTATTTTAAATCCCATCCAAAATTGGGACAAAGTCAAAACTTCAAAAAATTTTGCAAACCAAAAATCTGCAGAAGAAGAGTTCAGCACTCGAAAGGTTTTCTTAAGATAATTTTGAAATGTTTTGTTTTGATTTCAACCATTTTTAAAGCTATAGTTAGCTTAATTTTTTTTTGTTGGGGGAGGAGAAAAGTAATTTTGAACTGGAAAACCAGACGTTTTTGTTGCTAAAAATGTCAAAACAGCACATTTCGACCGTTTCAAAACCTTTTGCAAGTCAAGAATTTTGCCTAAATGGACCCTTTGCCATGACAAGGCTTGGCTGCAAAGAATCAGCATTTTTTTCCAGTGAACTACCGCTTTTGTCAAAAAATGCCCAACCAGCTGTCCTCAGCATGCATACCAGAACCGTGTATTGTGTCAATAAACTGAAGCTCGGGGAGACAAGCTTGTTGTGTTGACTAGACGATGCATAAATCCATTACCACGAAAGGGGCAATGTTGTTTCATTAGATTTGTTGATAATCTTTTGATCAAGAACAGAGTGTTCCAGCACTGCTGAAAGAGATTTTGGAAGTGGGTTGATAGTCAGTGGTGGGTGTGCTTATGAGAGATGATCAGCATGAACACACAAAGCGTTTTCAGTCTCTTGTTGACTGTAAAATAATTAATAAATGGAAAAAATGCCAATGACAATTATTGCAGGCAAGAAATTCCCTTGACTGCACAAATGTTTGCTGTGGATGTTCCGGGAATTAAATAATTTTGCCCAAGGGCAGACTTTAGTTGCTTTGTTCACTATAGCAAGCTGCACTTACTAGCAGAAATGGAAAAAATGTTTCCTCCAGAAACTGGCTAAGGAAAGATACCATTTCCCACATAGGGAATTCTACATAGGTTGGTGCTCAGAACAGCAGCTGTATGCATGCCCCGTCAACGTTACCTTGGGTCAAAGACAAACAGCTTTGCACAAAGAGAAGGTGGAACAAATGATTTAACAAGAAATAATGTGAAAAGTGGCACAGGCTATAGTCAGAGCTATAGTAGTGACAGCAGGATACAGGCCTAATCCAAAGCTCATTTTGAAGCCAATGGAAATCTTTCCATTAAGGTCATTAAACGTTGGATGAGTCCCACAGAGAATGTCTTTTTCACCATACAATAAATGACTGCAAAATGACAACAGGAAGAGGTGTACCGAGAACTCCTGAGCAAAAGGGTGAATTGCTTTTGTGAAATCTACTCATTCAAGCTGCCACTACTGTATAGGACATTTCCGGTACAGGGATGTACAGAATGCTTTAGGTGATAGTACAAGGACTTCAGAATTAGTCCATGTCAAGAGCAATATCAGAGCGGGGAGAGATGGGAAAGAACTCTCTTGCCATCTTCTCTATTCCCCTGACTATAAGGTTTACTGGCTAGTTAAAAGGTTCAGTGAGGGAAATTTGGGCTTTTAACCACAGAGAATATCCGAATAGGAAAAGGATCATTGTAACGAATGAGCATCTTTTAGAGAGATCTGATAGGTCAGAGGCAGAAATAAATGAGAAGTGCCAGACCAAAGCTTTAAGCACAACTGAAAAGCTGAAAAAAGGAGATTTGTTTTTAATGTCTCATGTGTCACTGGACAATAGCGACCCAACAATATCATTAAACAGCAACCGAAACAGCACAATTGACGTCTAACATCAGTTAGCACTTCCCAGCGTCAGCCCTCAGGTGTTTCATTCAGGCATGACAGAACATAGCCCATGTCAAATCCAGTTGGGATGAACCATGTTGCTGTGGGACCTGGAGCTCTTTGTGGGAAATCACGCAGTTCACAGAGAGTGTACTTGGCATCACCACCACGCGGTCTTTTTTTCATGCCTCGTAGGAAGAAATGCACTGCCGTTCAAGACAAGTTTCAAAAGTACACCGAACAGATCATTGGTTCATTGGTTATCTTAGTCTTTTCGACTCAATTGCCACTCAGGCGACATTTAAACACTATTTTCACACCTTTCCCCCAAATTCAGTCATTTAAAACATTTCAGTGTTTTACAGCACACTCTGGTAAGTCTCAGTAGTGATGAAAGCCCCACCCATGTAAATACGTGGAGATGTGAATGGCGAAACACTGCACCTTCCACCTCTCCCCAAGCGGTTCAGTTTATACAATGGCCCTTTTGTATAAATGGCCCTTTTGCTGCCATCTTCTCCCCTGGGCCGTGGTGTGTGTTCTTCCCACAGGGAGGAATTCAGTGCATATCCTGGGCTTTCCCCTCTGCTGTTGCCCTCGTTATGACAGAGCAGAAGGCAGCAAGAGGGAAATCTTTCTAAGGGCAGGTCTGCACTAGTGATGCATCTATCGAGGATTGGTTTATCGTGTCTAGTCTAGATGCAATAAATCAATCCCAGAGCGCTCTCCCCGTGGACTCCGGTACTCCACCGCTGTGAGAGGTGTAGACTGAGTTGATGGGGGAGTGGCAGCAGTCGACTCAGCACTGTGAAGATGCCGCGGTAAATCAACCTGAATACGTTGACTTCAGCTACGCTATTCCCGTAGCTGAAGTTACATTTCTTAGGTCAATTCTGCCCCCTCTCCAACCCCGCAGTGTGGACCAGGGCTAAACCTTGGTCTACACTGGGGGGGTGTATGTGTCAATCTAAGTTACGCTACTTCATAGCTGAAGTCGACATATTTAGATCCACTTATCACAGTGAAGATGCCGTGGTAAGTCAACTGCTGCTGCTCCCCTGTCAACTCTGCCTGTGCCTCTCACAGCGATGGAGTATTGGAGTTGATGGGAGAGTGCTCAGGGGTCGATTTATCGTGTCTAATTTAGACACGATAAATCAACCCCCACTGGATTGATCGCTGCCCGTCAAGACTATCCCACCATGATGAGAGCCATTAGGGGTTCTCTGCGGAGTTCCCCCTACCTGGGCCAACATGGCAAGGCACGCAGCAGCTCCTTAGCTAGTCCATCAGATTGTTATACCATGTCCATCACCACTTCTGAGCTGGACTGCGCCCAGCTGCCTCTTCTCCACTTGACATGGCAGCTCCGCATGAGGGGAAGCACTGAACAATTGCCTGGATAGCAGAAGCATGCCAGACAGGTGCACTTAAGAGGGGCAGTAGAGAGACTTGGCGTGTGCACCCCATCCCCCCTGGAGCAGAACTCCACTGCTTGGAAATCCACGGAAGAATGGAGTGGGATTGTGTGCCAGTGGAAGAATTTGATCTCAGCGTAAGGATCTTTGGACCAAAGTTGGCCAACAGGAAGTAAGTATCTGGCAAAGACCTCGATGTGTTTAATGAAAGTGATTTTGACACAGTACTAAAAGCTGGCTGAAGTAGCTCAGGCCTGTATTAACCCATTCATGGCCTCTTTTGATGTTTAATGGAGATTCAGTGGGCACAAACCCCGTCACTGCTCAACAGAAAAGGCTTTCAGAAGTGGACACACAGCAGGAGACATTCCTCCACTACTGGGCACTAATTATATTTACATTTTCTGATGCCCTTTTTAGAATAATGTGTTACCCAGAAGGTTTTCAAATGATTTCATATTTAGTTAGTATTGCCATTAATCCCCAAATCGCTGCAGAGCTCAGTGCATGGGGCCGTCTCATTAGAGAATTTAAGTCACATAGTTCGTGAGGTTTTGGTTTGGATGTTTCCATAAAACAAACTAAATCAACAGTATAAATAATCAAACGTAAGTAGCATCTCAATTTAAAAACAACAAATTTGAAACATTCTGCGGTGAGATCAAAGTTCACAAGGTACGGGAGGGAAACCCTTAAGCTTTCCCCAGCCCTGTGATTCACAGGAAAGACATTTTGGAGTCCAGACAATCCCTTCAAATGCTGTAAATCCATCCATCTTTTCCTTTCAGGTGTACAAATAGAGGAATCACCTTTCACAAGCCTTCAGAAGAGCATTTGTAGAGGACATCTAAGATGTGTCTTCTGTACAGAGTTTTAAGTGTAATGCAGGTAGTGTAAGTGTATAAAGAATGGCCGGGACTCAATATAATGTCATTTTATTGTGTATATAGCCTCTTGCTAAAAATTCCCTTTTTTGTGCCTTTGACATTTGTGGCATAGAAACCATTTTGCGTAGTCAGCAGCATTATGTAGGTCTGGAGTCCTTGTAAATTGAGCATCGTTGACCAAGATCTTCACCGAGATTGGCTCATGGCAGTATACGGATACTAGTACTGTTGGCATCATGAGAGGATTCAACCCGTTTTATATTGGACATGCGCATGATTGTTCACAGAGCCTCCTCCATTTCGACCCTGTTCCACTCAGGGTCCACGCTACTCCCCCGCGGTCTAAGTGACTCCTTGAGCGATATATCATCCACCTGCTTCTCTTCATCTTCGTCGGCCTCTTCATGGACCCAGTGGTGCACGCAGTCCTGTTCCGAGTTGCTCCTAACGTACCCAGGCAGATTCATGTGTGCATCATTTTGCCTACTGGCATTTCTGCAGACTTTGCTGGAAATCAGAAGCATGCGGGAGCTGGCCACCATCTGAGACTGGCTGCTGGTGCTGTGGGTCATGTTGGTGAGGACGGAGCCATATCTGTAATTGCCACATGAAGTCGTCCTTTTCCAGTCAATAGCCAGGTTCCATCTAGTCCAAGTCTTCTTGATCTCGGTCTGAACCTACCAGAGGGAAAAACAAAGTCAATCAACAACAGATCTAAGGCATACATTGTAAGGGGAAGGAGTCAAGAGCTAAAGGAAACCTCTAACCAGCTTCCCTTTAAAGCAAAATCTTGACCATTCACATGGTATGAAGCCCGTCCAGCTGTGTAAAATCAGGTTAAAAATCACATATTAACCCTTAAGAAAAATCCCAAGTGCCCAAACAGATGTCATCACCTATCAGCCAGATTCTAATTACAACTTGAGAAAGTGAAAGTTCCTTTCTCCAAGAGCAGTCCTATTGTAATAGTAGGTTCAGATTATAAAGCCAGAAGGAACCATTCGAGCAAGGTATTGATGAAGTAAGATCATCAGAATCTGGCCCTTTGTCACTAGTGTCATCTTGACTGAAAGACATTTATAAACATTGCATTTCCGTTTCATCATACATGTCATTTCACTCTGTTAGTACAACGAATATTACCAGTCAGTTTCCCACCATGTTGCAAATAATACGGGGGACTATTCAAATCCAGACACAAATTGTTTCCATTTTGTTTATTTTATATTTCATAACAATTTAGGGAACCAACTACATGACCCTATCCCTTTAAGAGTTGCTCAGTAGCTGTAGGCACAAACAGCTAAATTGCAACCACCTTCTTATTACATTCTGTAGAAAATCTCCCTTTCTGTTACTCAGCGATTTTGGTAGGAGCCTCATCCAATCCATCCTTTAAACTTACCTCTCCATTGCAGTAACAATAGATGATAGAGACGAAGAAACCCTGAAGGATAAGGAAGCAGAAATCATTAAGGATTAATTGCCATGTGAAGAAGCATGTCAAATGTAAGTCTCCTTCTAGATAAATTTTAGCATGTCTAACTCATGTTAAACATATTAATGAAGTTTATCACTTCTCAAAGTCTTCCAAGTTCATTCCTGTTTCCATGTTATTTTAGCTACACCCAGCAGAGTTTTATCTGTTGTTATCACAATCCCTGGAGAAAGAAGAGGAGGAGATAGAAGATAAATATTCTCTCTAGTACAACTGGCTGGAAAATGGAAATCCCGTCCCACGAAATATTTAATGTTCTTGAAAACAAAATTTGGTCCCAAATCAGGACAGAATGTAAAAAAAAAGTGAAACCTTTTGTGCAAATAAACTTCCAGAAAAATTCCCTTTCCGGAGAACAAAAATGGAATGTTTCCACTGGCCAGAATCCTGCCTGCAGAGAGAATATGAAACTGACAAGAATCAGAAAGTGAAATTAACAAAACCTTTCCACAGAGGCAGTTGGAGAACCATAATTTCAATTTTCCTGAGAGAAAATCCATTTTTGGGGCAAACTTAATATTTTCCTACCGAACATTTTGATTTTTGTGAAGATGGCATTTTCTATTGGAAAATTATTCCAACCAATCAGCTCTGCTCTGCTCTACTATCTTCAGATTCGTGTCTGTAATGTCTGCTTTCTCTTATTTCTTGAATCTACATAATCTTGTGGTTACTTGCACTCGGTTGGCATAGTAATTGAATTCATATACAGACGCTCCCCGACTTACACAAGCATTCTGTTCCAGAACGCCTTGTGTAACTTGAATTTTGCTAAGTCGGAAACGTATCTCCGAACATTATACAAAAAACGCCAAACCCCTCCTAGTTCTAGTTTATGGAACTTTTTCCGTAAATGCTAATTTGCGCAAATCAGGTCTTGTGTAATCTGGGGAACGTCTGTAGTAGAAAAGTAAATTAAACTCGGGATTTTCATCCCTGAAGCAGAAATTTCCTAACTAAGAAACAAAAAGACATCCATTTTATCACAAAAGCTAATAATACGCCAGCAGAGAAAACACACTCAGGATAGAGTTGCCACAATCCTTCCTGTGGCAAATAGCACACAGGGGAGCAGGAGTACTGTTGTATTTTCTCTAGTATGGAATGAACCTGAAGAGCCTACAGCTGCTACTAGGTTTAGGAACTCAATGACCAATCCTGTCGGAGCTCTGTAAAAATGTGATTTGCCTTTGGCATCAGAATTACACTACAGTGAAACCTCGATTTAACGGACTAATTCGGGCGAGGGGGTGTCCGTTAAAGCCGAAAGTCCGTTATTTAATAATTTTTTAAAATAATTAAATAACAGGACTTTTGGCTTTAACGGACACCCCCCTCACCCGAATTAGTCCGTTATATAGAAGTCAGCCCCCCCGCCCGGCTCCCCGTGGCGGGGAGCCCGGCGGGAGCTGTCAACCCCCCCCCTCCCGCCTGGCTCCCCGCTGCGAGGAGCCGGGCAGGAGCTATCAACTCGCCCGCCCGGCTCCCCGCAGCAGGGAGTCAGGCGGGAACTGTCAACCCCCCCGCCCGGCTCCCCGCTGCGGGGAGCCCGGCGGGAACTTTCAGCCCGCCTGCCCGGCTCCCCGCTGCGGGGAGCCGGGCGGGGTGGGGGTGGGCGGGGGGGTTTGACAGCTCCCACCCGGCTCTCCGCTGCGGGGAGCGGGGCGGGAGCTGTCAACCCCCCCGCCCGGCTCCCCTCTGCGGGGAGCCGGGTTGACAGCTCCTGGCCAGCTCCCCGGGGCGGGAGCTGGCAGCCCCCAATAACGGATTTCGGGTGCATCGGAAATTTTGTCCGTTGCATCCGAAGTCCGTTAAATCGGGGTCCGTTAAATCGAGGGTTTACTGTATTACATAGTGTCAAGGATCAGTAGAGAACCAGAGGGACGGGGTAAGCGATGAGAAGGACAGAGAACAAAATGGATAATATATCTCGTACCTGGAAAGAGTTGAAGAAGAGTTCACAGTGCATTCGTATCTGCCATCCCAGCCCAGTGAATGTGTGCGGTAGGCACACAAAGACAATATAATGCACCCCGAAAACCAGAATCAGAACCAAAGTGGACTTTGCTAGCTTCCTGTAAGAAAGTTACAAAAAATACATGAATGAGAGTGAATTGCAGTGAGATCAGGTAGACTCATTAAGATTATAGTTAACATAATTTTGTTGACTTTTCAACCTCCTACAG
The DNA here is from genome assembly GCA_032164245.1 of Sternotherus odoratus. Taxonomy (NCBI): domain Eukaryota; kingdom Metazoa; phylum Chordata; order Testudines; family Kinosternidae; genus Sternotherus; species Sternotherus odoratus. Next base: position 12,045,182 of record JAVMKO010000011.1, on the reverse strand, counting down.
ACTAATGACTTCCTATGTTGGTTTTAGCTACTCATTTTCCAGCATGAAAGAAGTCCCAGTGGCAAGATCGGATAATTAAATTTCCTCAACCCAGCATAAGACATCAAGTCCCACTTGATTCTCTCCCCAAAACATACCCCAATAAGGGTGATTTGTACTGCAGCCATCGCTCCCTCAGCAGGTACTTAGGGCTTGGCTACACTTGCAAATGTAGATCGCTTTGGGTTAAACCAGTCTTCGGAGAGCGCACTAGGGAAAGCGCCGCAGTCTGTCCACACTGACAGCTGCAAGCGCACAGGCGTGGTCACGTTTGTGGCACTTCCAGTGGCAGTGGAAACAGTGCATTATGGGCAGCTATCCCAGGGTTCAAGTGGCTGCAATGTGATTTTCAAATGCGGGGCGTGTAGTGGAGTATGTGGGGGGAGAGAGAGTGGGTTTTGGGGTGCTGAGAAATTACCTGCCAATATAGAACAAGTACGCTGTCTTGCAAGTTCAGACCCTCCCTGCCCCTCACTAACTCAGTAAATGTTTGCTTTGCCCGGTAGCAGATAAACAGCTGCTGTCTGAAATGGAGCTTTGAAAAGGCACTTCCACATTCCTGCAGCGATTTCACAAGAAAAAAAAAAAAGAGAGGCCACTTGACTTAAAGGGATTATGGGGCATTTCTGGAGGTCAATCAGAGCACAGTAACGCAACTCCTTGTCCACACTGACCCTAAAGCGTCTCATCCAATACACAACAGCTGTTATTCCTCTTGCAGAGGTGGAATACCAGGAGTGCTCCAGCCAGAGAGTCGGAGCGCTCTACATGCCTTGCCAGTGTGGATGGGGAGTAAGGTAGAGCGCTCTGGGGGGTATAACATGCAAGTATAGCCAAGCCCTTAGTACCTGAATTAGCATTACTAGTGGACTGTTGTACACAAGTTACTTTTCTATTAAATTAGACCTTTAGAGAGCTTTTACACGTCATCTTGAAAAAGCAAACACTCTTTCTTGCGTGAAATTCCGACAAGCCCATGAGCCTAGGGAGGGTTCAAGTTAAAAGGAAATGGGCGTTTCCAAGAAAACACTGCAAATGAAGGGCTCTCCTGTGGCTTGTAGCAAAAACCCTTCCATAGGGTGTGGCTTGTAGCTGCAACCTCTCAGTGAGAGAGCTGTGACGCGTTACTGCTCCAAGTGGTGCAGCGGAAGTGTGCCTACTGCTAGATCCCTTGCGTGGCTGGCTGGCTCCACTGCTCAGTGTGGTGGGGGCTGGGTGCATGGTCTCACAACCTCCTCACCACCCCCTGTCTACTTTTGCAGCCCATGGCCGTACCAACAGGGCTCAGTTTCAAACCCTTTCAGAAAATGGCGGTGGTGCTCCCCGATTAGGAGCGTCCCTTCAACACAGCATTGCAGGTCCAGTGTGCCACTACCTAGCCGGCTGCTCAAGTAACTGTGACAGCCATGAGTGTTTTTCCCATTGGCAGACAGAGAGAAGGAAGATGTCATCTTTCTTGTCTGACATGGGCACTTGCACATTCATCTACACGTCTGTCACTGGAGGAGTACTGTATTGTAATTCGCTCTACAGGAATTCACTCTACACACTACGATTACCTGGAAACCAAAGCTAGTGCAGAATGTGGCCAACCACTTGTTAGGCAGAGCTCCATGGAGAGAATACATTACACCAGTGCTCCAGTGACTGCCCATTCGTTTCCAGCTGGAGCTTAAATTATAGGATTGGTTATCATTATAATGTCCTTGTGACACTGGCAGGCCAGGTGCCAGCTCTTGCCAAGGCTTTAGGACTCAGCTGAGCACTGACAAATTCATTGCTGGAAACTGTTTCACCTGGGTGTGTTAGTATGGTGAAGATGGACACTGGACAGATAACAACATGCTTGGTGTTTAGACTAAAGACAGGCTTGTAAGTTGCTGCATGAATTAATCTCATTATAATATTTGTAACACATGCTATAAGGTCATATTTAGATTTTTGCTGTATAACTGTACAAAATGTTTGCCCTGAAACTGTCAACCTGAGAGAAGGGATAGTCTCCTGCTCACTGAGAAGGCTATCAAAACTCAGTGGGTCACTGTGGGATATTACAATACAAAGACCTTGTTAATTGCCCTTCGACACCCATGAAGAGGCTACGTGCAAAAGGGCTCATCCCGTCAGCTTGAATTCTGGAAGACGGAAATAAAGATATAGAACGGAGAAAAAAAATGCATTTCTTTTGCTGTGTGGACTTTGCGGGAGCCACGAAACAGAAGCAGAGATCCCCAGGGTCAACCTCGGTTAGCACTATAAGACATTCAGTGCCGACAGATTACTATTACTCTGTCACCTTTTCGAACCATAGACTAACTCATTGGCATATATATGCTTGCCTGCTTTACCTGTAAATAATTCTTTTATTCCCTTTCTTAGTTGAGCAGAACTCATCATTAGCATGGACACGTCCCCTGGAATGGTGGTTGAAACATGAAGGGACACATGAATCTTTAGCGCAACTGGCACATAAATATCTCGCGATGCCAACTACAACAGTGCCATGCGCACACCTGTTCTCACTTTCAGATGACATTGTAAACAAGATGTGGGTAGCATCATCTCCTGCAAATTGTAACCATACCTGTTTGTTTGAGTGATTGGCTGAAGTAGGACTGAGTGGGTTCCAAAGTTTTAATTTTTTTTAATTTTTGAATGCAGTTATTTTTTGTACAAAATTCTATATTTGTAAGTTCAACTTTCATTATAAAGAGATTGCACTACAGTACTTGTATTAGGTGAATGGAAATACACCACTTATTTTGTTTTTTACAGTGCAAATATTTGTAATAAAAAATAACTATCGAGTGAGCACTGTACACTTTGTATTCTGTGTTGCAATTGAAATCAATATTTGAAACGGTAGAAAAGATCCAAAACTATTTAAATAAAGGGTATTGTATTATTGGTTAACAGTGCAATAAATTGCAATTCATTTTTTTTAATTGCTTGATAGTCCTAGAATAAATGATGAACATTTTCAGAAATGCCCACACAAAAGATGAATTTGCATGCCTGCACAGTCTGGAAGATGAATTTACAAAACCAGGATATTTCAGGTGAATGTAGCAAAACAATCCATCAACCCCAAAATTTCTCAGAAGCAATATATATTCAAAGGCTGCTTCACCCTTTATTGAGACTTATAGGTGATTCAGACTGTGTTTAAAGCATCCCTTTTAGCCAGAAACATCTTGCATATGCTGTTAAACAAAATCCAGCCCAGGGATTTACCTGTATTGTTTCCTTGTGTCATACCCAACAGCATTTGTCTCCCATATTTTGGTTGCCAGAACCCGTACGGTATTCAGGAACAGAATGAAGTTCAGCTGTAAAATACAGAGCAATATTACAGGGACACAAACACAGTGATCTTGCATGCAGACATGCAAACGATTGGAGATTGAAAAGAATGTCATCAGTAGCATAGGCACAAGAACAATGAAGAACATTTTGCCACATAGGAAAACTGCAGCACTCGGCCAGGACATTGCTTGGAAAAGTTACTGGTTCTGAAGTATCTGCGCTAGGATGACAAAATTCCTCGCCCTGGCTAGTTGTAAGATATCACATCACTTGGTTATCACGGCTAGACCAGATGTTCAGCTCCGTTGAAGTCAACCATGCCAACTTAAGCCACATCGGTTCTGACATGGGTTAAGCAATGAAAGTTAGATATCAGTACGGTGTTTATGATGGGATCCCATGCTTTCCATTACTAAAAGATTTAGGACCCGATTAATTGGCCTGGAGGTTACTCCAGAGGTGCAAAGTGGCCAGGCTACCTGCGTGGGGGGGGGGGGGGAGAGAGGAATCACTGAGTGGCAGAGAGATGATGCAGACGCTCCAATGTCAACCCTTCCTGGATTTAGGTAGGCCGGGGGAATAGCCTGGCAAAAGGAGACCGTGGCAGTGATGGCCTCTTGGGACCACAGGCACCAAGTTTAAGTCATGCTGAGAAGTAGGACCAATGCCCGTTGACCACATGATCAGGGAGTTAATACCACCTTCGCCCATTACCTCCCTGTGCACTTGCACTGGGCACGGGTCCGTGACTCTGGGCCTAACTCCAGCTGTGCTCAACCTAGCATCAGCTCAAACTGTATCAGGATCTGAGCCGACACAAAAGCCAGATGGGTATAATGTGATTTTAAGGGCGGATGTTTGCAATCTTGCCCGGGGTTACTGGAGTTGGTAGCAGCAGCTCTGATGAAATTGGACGAATCCCAGCATCCCAAAGGTTTACAGCATTTCTTTCCAGTCCAAGGGCTTTGGGAGATATTGCACTTTTAAACAAGCCCCGCTGAACCGCCGGCGAGTGTTTTGGCATTGCTTGAGCACGGGACATAGTAAGGCCGAGGCTTCACACAAGTGTAATTTTTCTATGCATCACAGGTAGCCCTGTTGTCAGTTTATTTTGCATGGTTTCCCTTGCACGTACGACCAGCGTTACTTAAGTCTGCCCAGGGCGTTCAGCTGCAAACCACCCATTTCAAGTGCAGCTTTGGCAAGATGCCTGCGGTGTCATTTAGAAATCCTGAGTACACCTGCTGCCTTTATTAGGCATAGAAAGAATTTTTCTATTCCGTGTTCCCAAGTGCTCATTATCACATCAGCTAAGCCCTCCCACAGAATTGGCAGTTGATTGTGAACAAATAATCAAATGGTGAGAGTGTCGGTTGAAAATCTAGTGTGTACGCTGCCAGGGATCATACACTAGGCTGCCAAAGGGATGAAATTGAGAGCATAATGGGTCTTTTGTATCACTAACTGGAATCGTTCTCGGTCACAACAGCAGATTGCCAGTGGAAACACTTGCAGTGAAAAAGGCTTGGGGTCCCTTAAGGGGACCCTTTCATCCACATGAATCAAACAGAAATTTGTTGGGAAACTTTCAAATCTGAGCTACCTGTCAGATCCCTTCCCCCCAAAGCCCAGCTAGTCAATGGGAACATTTTTTCATTCACCTCAGTGGCTTTGGACCAAGCCTTTATTACCTCTGTGATCTCTGAAATAAGGGTAGAACATTTGGGATCTGGTCTTGGTGAAAGGCTTTGGAGTTCCTGTAGGTCCCTGAGGCCTGGTCTACAGAACGCGATTATATCAGAATTAGCCGCATTATATTGAATTAAAACTAAATCCATCCACACAACCAACCCGGTTTTGTCGACTTAAAGGGCTCTTAAAACTGGTTTCTGTATTCCACTACAGCAAAGGGAGTAGTGCTAAAATCGACATCGCTGTTCTGGATTTGAGGTACTATGGATGCAATTCGACAGTATTGGCTTCCAGGAGCTATCCCAGAATGCTCCATTGTGACAACTCTGGACAACAACACTTCCAACTCTGATGCACTAGCCGGGTAGTCAGTAAAAGCCCCAGGAACTTTTGAATTTCATTTCCTGCATTCCCAGAATCACAAGAAAGTTCCTGAGTGGACCGAACAGGAGGTACTGGATCTGATCGCAGTATGGGGAAAAGAATCTGTGAAGGCAGAACTCTGTTCAAAAAACCGGAATGCCAATGGGCAGCGGAGACTGCGGGATAGCTACCCACAGTGCACTGCTCCGAGAGTCGACGCTAGCCACGGTATTGTGGATGCACTCCACTGACTTAACGTGCTTAGTGGGGACACACACAATCGACTGTATAAAATAGCTTCCAAAAAATCGACTTCTATAAATTCAATATAATTTCGTACTGTAGACCAGTGGTCTTCAAAGTGGGATGCGTGAGACCCCCCCCCCCCCATGGGGGGCCGTGGTCACCTGGCACCACCGCGGGATCGGCCCCGGGAAACCGCCGAAATCAGAAGCGTTCTATTTGTGTCCCACCAAAATGCCGCCGAAAGTGGAAGTGTTCTATTGGGCAGCATTTCAGCGGACATACCCCCGGGCTGCGAGAGGACGTGGGAAAGTAGAAAGGGGCCGAGGAGGGAAAACTTTGAGAAGCGCTGCTGTAGACATACCCTTAGAGTCTAGGTTTAGGATGTCAATTCACACAGGGCCTGGACCGGATTGTCCTGCCGTTTAAAGCAGAAGTAATTCCACTGAAATTAATGGAACAAGACCAGTGGCACGAGAGAAGAATCGGGTCAAGAACCGGACAGCATCCTCTATGAACACAGGCAGTTCATTCATCTATTACTGAGGCTGTAGAAATGGGGCTGGAAGAAAGGAAGCCTGCCCTGTGTTAAGCACGGCAATTTCCATTACACACATTACTGTCACCTTCACCTTGAAACACGGTGAAAGATCCCAATTGCCACCAAAAGAATGTATTGACTACATTCAAAATACTCCACTGAAGAGGAGGATATTACGGAGAGCACTTAGTCCACTATTTTCTGGCAGTTCTTTATTTCTACAGCAATTCTAAATAGTGCAATGTGAGAACAGTAGGCAGGGGACTCGCGCTCCAGTGCTCATAAAGATATCAAGGGATGTGACGCATCCTCCAGCAAGAGAATATTTTAAAGCAAGATTTCATGTTTTTCAAGGAGCTAGTGTCAGCAGAGCGATTGGATGTGAAGCCGGAATTAATTCTTTTGACGTCCTATGGCCTGTGATTGTAGGTGAGCAGATTAAGTTATCGCAATGATCCCATCTGGTTTTAAAAATCTGTGTCTAGGGGCTTGTCTTCACTAGGCTGGTCCAGGGTCGATCTTTTGGCGATCGATTTATCAGGTCTTGTCAAGACGCAATAAATCGATCGCCAGCGGCGCCCCCATCGACTCTGGAAGTCCAGGTTGTCAAGAGGAGCAAGCTGGAGTCGATGGGGGAGCGCGCCACCGACCACCGCGAGGATGGCAGGTAAGTTGGCTGTAGATACGTCGATTTCAGCTATGTTATTAACGTAGCTGAAGTTGCGTATCTACAGCCGATCTCCCCCCCCTAGTGAAGACCAGCCCTAAGTGACCAGATTCCAATCGCATGTACACAAGTTCTGTGCTGCTATGTGTCATTGGGCATGACTCTCCTTTACACTTAAGACCCTTTTACATATTTATATCTGTGCAAAGGAGAATTTACATTCACTTCACTTGCCAAATAGATGAAGAGGGGCCACAGTGTAAATAACGAATTAGGTTCCATTAACTTTAGTGGAGTTACTCCTCTTTTACACCTACATAAGTTAGACCACAAACGCCCCCAAAATCTTCAATAACCAAAGAAAAGGAATATGAAAAAAAAAGTATCATTTTGATTATCGTAAAAAAGGCTTAGTGTCAAGGGCAGAAGCAGCTAATAACCAGGGGTCGTGTCTAGTACCTAGATTCTGAGTTAAGCACATTTCAACGAGCCATCTAAAAGCCCTAAATGACAGATTGAGTCTGAAAAGTAGATTTTAATGTCTGGACAAATGGGGCTACAGCCTTTAATAGTGACTTTTTATGAGGACATGGCGACAGAAATAAGGCTGTCTAGAAACGAAGGAGGATCTAAATGTAAATATAGCAGAAGAAGAAAATGCTCTCCAAGGATTTTTCCCCCCCTGCTTTTTCTGAAGCAAACAAAATTAACTGAAAGGATGCATGTGTCCTGATTGTCCTGGTTACAGAATCATCTTTGACAGGTTAGGTTGATTGACAATGAGAATTCAGCATGCGGCAGCCCTTTAAAAAAAATAATACCATTTTCATGCGTTTTAAAGGTGTCACATCAGGCTCTGCACGGTATACAGATGAGCTCAGCATGTTGAAGTTAAAGCTACGATGGTATAAATAAGAAGGAGCTATTGGCTGACTGTTTTCTGGCCTCATGGCTTTCGAATTCAATCTTAACTCAGTGGTCAGAAACAAACCAAATCAGATCAGCTGAGATGATCAAAAAGTGAGACCCCTGTCAAGAAAATATCACAGTGTGATTTGATCTTCTGGTTTAGAAAAGGAACAATTATTGGGGTCATTCCAGATTTTTTCTTTAACGTTTTTATGGAAAATTTTTCATTAGGGATTTAAAAAATTTCCCCCCCCCCCCTTTCTCCTATTTTCCCCCTTTTCCCATGTTGCCAACAGGAAGAATGATAAATCACATCTCAAAAACTTAAATAAACCCCCCACATTTTTGTTTTCTGCGTTTGTTCAAAACACCAGGACCATTTAGGAGAGAAAAAAAAAAGTCATGAAGTCTTCCAATTTCCTAAAAAAGCCATTTTTGACACTGCCCTCCCTCTCCTGTCTTCCCTGCCCCACCCCCCCACCAAAAATTGTCCAACCAACTCTACTACTGATCCTCAAGGCATGCTGCAAAGTTAATCTTTAGTGAATTATTGGTGGGGAAAGGGTATTTACATCTTTAATATGCTGGGATTGCTGATGGTGGTTTATATTGGATCACATTGCTGCTCTTTAGCTAGTTTGGGAAATAATTTTGTATGCATTTTTAAGTTATGACAGGAGAGTGTACAGATACATTCGATATAAGTATAATATTCATTTTATGGGCCAGATTAACTAGCAGGCTAATGGAGACATAATTCTCGTTTTCCCTATGCATTGGTAAATGACAGTCTTTTTAGGTCTGTATTTGAATAAATTGTTCAAGCGATAATTATCAAGTATTTTCATGCGTGTCAAAAATCGGGCAATATACAGAGCGCGAATGATATTGATGATGTACTGATTTTATATAACTATAGACATGAGATGCATGAAACTTGGCAGGTCCAGCTGCTGTATTATCATCATCATGTTTATTATTATTCGTGTGCCAAGTTATGGTCACAAAGAGTAGCGCACAAAGCAGTACTTGAGTTGTTGAACGCTGCCCAGGACTGGACTCAATTGAGCCCATCAAATCTAAAACCAAAAAAACAGACTCATTAGCATTATCCCCTCTGAAGAATCTACTTTTGGACCAAACTCCCAGAAGTTTCAATGAGGGTTTCACACATGGAAGAGCAGCAGGATTGGACTCCTGGAGCCACACCTCACTGTCCTCTCTCCCTGGCCCCAGTCTGCACTTCTGAGACATTCTCTTTAGCATGAAATGTTAACAGGCTCCAATTCAAGATGAGAAAACGGGCCCGGGGACTGAAACGGCATCAAGGATCTTTCAATTCCCATATAGGTTATGAAACATCAGTGCCTTCCTGCTGCCCAGTAAGGCTTTCCTCCTTAACCTGCTTTTCTGTCAAGCTATTTCCTGCACCGCACAATGCCTCTGCAGTATGGTATTCTGGTAGTAAATTAGTGAAGGACGCATTGTCATTGACTAATAGAATAGCCAATTTATAACAAAAATGCAGAGGGTTTATTTACCTTAAACAAAAAGCCTCTTGCCTGTGACACTAAAATGTGCTTTTCTCTTTATCGGGAGAGGTATCAATGCTGGAGAGAGAAAAGCAGTTGCAGAGCCAATTTTTTTGGCAGGGGTGGGGGACCACTTGTGTGCGTGTAGGTGTCACCACGCCGCTCGCGCAAATGTGGCCCCGCCATCCCTCCCCCACCAGTTCGCAGCAGCGGGGCAGGGAGCCGGGCTCGGCAAGGCAGGACAGAAGGTGCTGCCGCTGCCAGGTAACTGCTGGTCTTGCTCTCCAGCTCTTTCCCTACCCATCTCCCCCACCCCTCCCCCAGGCTTTCCCTATACACAGAGCGGGATTAGGGGTGCAGTGTCCGGTCAGAGAGCACTGCTGCGGGGGGTTGGTGCCCCCCCTTGGCAAGGCAAGAATTGTACCCACCAAATAGGGAGGTATCACCAATGACCCATCTTTCCCCTCCCTTGGTTGCGAAACTGTAGCAAAGGATGAGGAAATGGCAGTACGAGGGATTGATTTTAGGGTGGCAAGTAAAAGCAGCCACTTACCACAGATGTTTGGTAACAGGGCTGCAATCTGGAGTTTCGTCCACTACCATATAAGCTGGTTATGCTTTGATTTTTGAGACTGCGCCCTCACTACAGGGCAGGTGTGCAGATCTTCGGCTGCAGGAAGGGCTGTTTGCAACGTGAAACTTCCTTTTCACCTTTCACATACAGTGATTTAGGTCGGGGTAGGCAACCTATGGCACGCGTGCCAAAGGCCGCACATGAGCTGATTTTCAGTGGCACTCACACTGCCCGGGTCCTGGCCACTGGTCTGGAGGGCTCTGCATTTTAATTTAATTTTAAATGAAGCTTCTTAAGCATTTCAAAAACCTTATTTACTTTACATACAACAAACAGTTTTGTTCTATATTCTAGACTTGTGGAAAGAGACCTTCTAAAAACGTTAAAATGTATCACTGGCACGCAAAGCCTTAAATTAGAGTGAATAAATGAAAACCTGCCAACCCCTGATTTAGGTGTTTTTCAAAATGTTCCCCTATATCCTGTTTTCAAAAGTGACCTGGACACTTAGGCTCCTAAGTTCTATTGGTGTTTTCAGTGGGACCTAGGGCTTGTCAACCCTGAGAGCTAGAGTGTGGCAAACCGGGGTGTGAAACTACAGTGCACTAGCCCACCATGAACTAATTGTCTGTGTGGACCTTGGTACCGCACACTAAAAGCTCCTTTCAGTTAGTGCGCAGCAAGCCAGCGTGCTGCAGATTTACACTCCAGCTTACTATGCATTAACTCTCCCAAGTACCAATGTCACTTTTGAAAATGGGATTTAGGTGATTTTGAGAAGATAACCCTTCGCCTACAGTTGAGTAAAACCATTTTTATTAGTTTTCATAAACAGTGTTCTCAGTCTGGAATTCAGAACACAGAGAGAAGCCATTAGAACTTTTGCCCTAAACTTTCCCCTGAGGTTCAAAAACAAAATGTTGGATTAACTTTATTTCTAAATTGCTTTTCATGGTCACCCTTTCCTACAGGTCTGGATGGAACCAATAAAGGACGTGATTAAATCCTGGCGCAAAGGCTGTTCTTCTGCTATTCTTGGCCAGCATAGGAAGCACTGGCAATTCCATGAGAACATCTGTTTTCGTGCAAGTTCCAGCCAATTGTGTAGACTCAAGAGATTTCAATAATTAGGAAAAGGATCTGAAATTTGGAGTGTTTCTCTCAATGGAGTCTAACCACTGACTCTTCATTCATCCATCCATCACTAGGGACAGCTTCACCTTGATCAACTTCATTTCAAGTCACTTTTCCTGATAGATCCCCAGGGTTGGTTTAGAACAGAAGGTAACCTGCTCCTCATTCCACCCTCTCCCTCCCCACTCTCATTTCAGAACCTGTATCTCTTTCAGCAAAGCCAGAGAGTTTACAAAAAATAATAATCAGATAACCAATAAGCCATGTATTCTACATTGCATGTAGAAAACCTACCCCAATGGCTGCTAATATTGGTGCTTGGTAAATCCATTTGATACCGCCGGCACTGAGCTCCCAGCATCTGTGAGAAGAACAAATACCTAGAATTAAACTAACGACAACAGCAATAAACAAACAAAAGCAATAAACAAATTTAGTTTTGGGTTTTCCCCATTGGCTAGAATGGGTCATGCTTATTTTGGAGGTGGGTAGAAGAACAGGCCACCGATTTTGGTCAGCCAAAAAACACCAAACAACCAGTCAGCACTAGGCTATTGGTCTATGAAAAGATCAACAAAACCAGCCACATCATCACCCTCAAAACAATTACACTCCCCTCTTCCCGCCACCCTCCACTGGGACTAATTGGCTCCATTGTTGGCAATCACAGAGTGAAAGGCCAAGGAGCCCGAACGCTCTAGTCAAGAGCTGATCCCACCGGGACACAGTTGAGACCCTCCGAGAAGAAAACATGGGGTAACGTCCACTGAGGCAGTAGTGGCTGCATAGAAGGCTTCATTTGCTAGTGCTGTCAAGACAGCATCATTCATGAGCATCGACTGGAGACATTAACCAGGAAAAGCAGGTCAGCCATAAGTTCAAGCATCAGAATGAGGCCAAAGAAATGTGCTTAGCTGGTAGATAAATGACAGAGAGTGGAAGAGAAAGCAAGACTTACCGATACAACCCAAATGGCCATATTAGACAAACATGCAGGGCTTTGATGACTAATGATGAGGGTACAGGGAATCAGAGTTTGTCTCTACAAAAACATAAGCCAAAATGATGTGATCTTTTACCTCCTGCTGCATGTTTTCTTTACATAAATGTAGGATATTACAGCTGTTTTGCTACTCTAAAGCAATGTACATACATTATCACAAATGCCACAGTTGGGTCAGCTGGAGCTGTACTCATGTTACCTATAGAGGCCATGACACTACTTGCTAAATGCAGATATCATTGGTTTTACAGGAATAACATGTCAGTTTAGGGATAAGTTGTGAAGCATTTTTTCCTGCCAGAGCGAGCTTACACCCACCCATTCCCTTCAATGGGTCCCTGGTATGACTAAGTGCTCACCAGGCTGAGTTAGGTTCATTCAATCTAGCCCATAGTTAGTAAATAATGTATGAATTGCAAAGTATGGGTGCATCCATTTACAAGTCGCAAGCAACATCAGGCCTTGTTTTAGGGATATTTTATGAGCTCATGTCTTGCTGAATGGGCGTACGGGTTGTCTGAACATCACAATCACTTTCTGTCTTACTCTGTATGAAACTTTTAGCCCTTCAGTTTTCACCAAAAAGGTTAGTAGCGATTGAACGTCTAACATAGTGAACACCACGTAAAACGACATAGGATCTAAAGCTAAAATAGGGAAAGAATAAGTTAAAAATTACTTAGACAAGTTATATGTCTCCTAGACAGCAGGGCCTGATGAAAAACACCTTAGAATACTCAAGTAGCTGACTGAGGAGATCTCGGAGCCATTTAATGATTATCTTCAAGAACTCATGAAAGATGGGGGAGATTCTAGAGGGCAAATATAGTGCCAATCTATAAACAGGGAAATAAAGACAACCTGGGGAATTTCAGACCCATGAGTTTAACTTCAGTGCTTAGAAAGATAATGGCTCAAATAATCAAGCAATCAAGTTGTGAACACCCAGAAGAAATAAGGTGACAAGTAACATCAACATGGACTTGTCAAGAACAAATCATGTCAAACCAAGCTAACAGCTTTCTTTGACAGAGTAACAAGCCTTGTGGATGGGGGGAGGAGGGAGGAAGCGAGCAGTTGATGTGGTATATCTTGACTTCAATAAGGCATTGGATACTGTCTTGCATGACCTTCTCATAAACAAACTAAGGAAATACAGCCCAGATGGAGCAAATATAAGATGAGTGCATAACTGGTTGGAAAACCATGCCTAGAGAGTAGTTATCAGTGGTTCATAGTCATGCTGGAAGAACATATTGAGTGGGGGTTCCACAGGAATCGGTCCTGGGTCCAGTTCTGTTGGATATCTTCATCAATGATTTAGATCAGCGGTTCTCAAACTTGTTGAGACTGCGACCCCTTTTTCGGCTCCTGCGGCTCGGCGTGACCCCTCCATGTCCGCCGAAAACGGAAATACAGGCGTGGACCCCCCCGCGCCCCGGTCCCCGTGGCCTGGTCCCCGTGGCTGGGGCCCCGGTCCCCGCGGCCGGGGCCCGGGGCCCGAGCCGGCGCCCGGGGATCGCGGCCCGAGCCGGCGCCGGCCCCTGGGGATCCTGCAGCAGCACGTAGCTGCGGTAGGGGCTTGCGACCCCCACAAAAGTGGCCCGCAACCCCTCGAGGGGTCGCGACCCCCACTTTGATAACCTCGGATTTAGATAATGGCATAGAGAGAACACATACATTTTGTGGATGATACCAAGCTGGGAGGGGTTGCAAGTGCTTTGGAGGATAGGATTAAAATTCAAAATAAACTGAAGTAAACAGGATGCAATTAAATATGGACAAATGCAAAGTACTGCATTTAGGAAGGAACAATCAATTGCTCAGAAACAAAATGGGAAACGACTGCCTAGGAAGGAGTACTGAGGAAAGGGATCTGGAGGACACAGTGGATCACAAGCTAAATATGAGTCTCGAGTGTAACACTGTTGCAAAAAAAAGTGAACATTGTTCTGGGATGATCATTAGTAGGAGTGCTGGAAGTAAGACATGAGAAGTAATTCTTCTGCTCTATTCTGGACTAACAAGAGCATGCTGTCCTATAGCTCATAAGGGTATCAGGTCCTATCTCATAAAGTGATGTGGCAGCAGGCATGATCCTTCGACATGTTAGGTCGCTACTTAAGGTGTAATGTGCTTTGGGGCAGCCCAGTCTGCCCAAGCCTTTTCTATTAATTAATATGTATATGACCTGCACGGCTCATTTTATGAATCAAAAATGTTCCATTGCTGCTAATAACTCATTAAAACATTCACAGGAGCTCTCAGGGCTGATCCTGTCTGACTAAAGAAACAAATTCTTTCCATGCCATTGCAAAGGGACAATACATACTGCCCGAAACCAAGCTTCCAGAAAAATATTCTGTCTCATCCATCTGTGGCCATCCAAGAGAGCTCATCTCTATATCGGACTGTGACTCATCAGACCATTACAGCTGGACTATTTTCATCAGCAATTACTGGAAAATAAACTACTGCCAGAAAAATAAACACTTAACATAACCATAACAGCAATAAAATCAAAAGAACCCTTGTTAATTTACGAGTCTGGCTAAACGAGGGTGAATTGATTTAACGCACAGAAATTTAAATGACTGGTTTTTATCAGCTCTCAGGAAACCTTGATTTATGCCATCAGTTTTAATCATATTTTTCATTGTACTTTTCAGTTATTTTCATACAGAAATATTGATTCTTGGTAGTTGGTAACCATTAAAACATGTTATTTGCAACTAACTGTAGCCATTATGTTAAATTTGTTTCTTCTTTTTGCTAACCAGCAAGATATACGATAACTACACACACTTATTGAAGGAATTATATAGCTTAATTTATTCATATTCTTTTTTCTATTTTTTATCAGTTCAAAAATGGTCAGTGATGCATCTCTTACTTACTAGATGATTAATTTGTGATCCGTGTCAAGTTTTAATTGGATGGAAATAAAAATCTGATTAAAAATGCACAAAAAGCATTTTTTTTAACAAAATAAAACTACCTTAAGCGTGTTGGATACATAAGAAAAAGTTTGTAAAATCATGTTTTGTATTTAAAACTAACTGCCTTATTAAGCAAAGGAGGTATTATCCAGTTACTTAACGGAACGGATTGCTTCTGGACACCATGTCCTTTCTGATTTTAGCACTAGTAGAACTCTCTCCCCCATACCTTTTTTATATTCATAGATTCTTGCTTTTTCAACTCCCAACTGGTTTCTTAACTTTGAATGAACTAGTAATTGAACTGAATTAGATGAATAAATTGAAATGGAGAAATATTCTCCTTGCACTGGCAGAAAGGGCTACTGCTGTCAAAAGCTGGGTTAGCACTCCAAACACACACTTGTTTCAAGTGCTTAGCCCGTGAATTCAAGCAGTCCAGGGTCCGACTTTCTTAAAAACTGCACTGCTTAACAGTTTTTGTCTTTAACTTTAACAGATTAGAACAGTGGCTCTCAAACTTTAACGGTGACCCCTTTCACATAGCAAGCCTCTGAGTGCGACCCCCTCATATATTAAAAACATGTTTTTATATATTTAACACCATTATAAATGCTGGAGGCAAAGTGGGATTTGGGGTGGAGGTTGACAGCTAGCGACCCCCCATGTAATAACCTCGTGACCCCCCTGAGGGGGTCCCACCCTCCAGTTTGAGAACCCCTGGATTAGAAAAAATGTAGGCCTTAACATAGATTGTCAATTTCAAATTTCAATGTAAATAGGTTTATTTTTAAAAATAAACCTGGATTTAAATGTTTAAAATCTGATTTTTTTTTAACAGTATAACCAATTTGTATTCACCTTGTCTCAAACCAACTTGATAATAGGATACGGAGGACTTTGCTCTAGGGATTGTCTATATGGAGTGCTAGTGAACAGCAAGTTGGGGTGTAAATCGACAGTTCACTAGTCTTCCATGCACTAACTGGCCCTGCTATTGCACTCTGAACTCTGCTACCACACACTAAAAGCTTCCTAGTGCCCTTAGACACAAGTGCTTTTCCTGCAAAGAAGCAGAATCCGCATAGTGACTTAGTGTGCAGAAAGCTATAGACATGCCCCTAGCCTTTGCCTCCAGTGTCTTCCCGCTTCATAAGAGACATGAGTTAGTAAAAGATTTCAGCCCGTATCTCCTTCCAGGAATGCTGCCTTCCTAAACAAGGACTATGGAAACCTTCATTGTGTTGAGTGTTTTCCCCTCTTCGTTCTTCGCTTAACAAACAAACTCTGATAGGCAGCATTGTTTGAATCGCGACCAATCTGAGGCATAGAACCATAGGGTTAGAAGGGATTGCGAGGGCCATATGGCTTGAGTCCCTCAATGTCCCCGGCAAAGTGTTCACCATCTGTAACGACAACTGTTACCGCGCCTGACAAACTCACTACACAACACCCTGTTGTCATAATATTTATCTAAAGAGTATTGTAAGCTAGCATATGAAAACTGGTGAACTTTGATCATTAATATTCTTGTATGATATATGTACAGTGAGCACATAAAGAGATATGCAGATGTGCTGGAAATGTGCTACTAAAATATGTTGAGTCTAAGCAATCCAAATAGAGATAAGCAGGTTGTCCTAGAGGTAGGTATATTGACTGGTCCATCAGCATCAAGCTTTGCCAACCGGTGGATAATGAATTTGCCTCCGTGGTAAACAGAGTGATCAAGCTAACAGGTGAAGGAGAAAATAGCATGGCTTGATTACAAGCAAAAGACATTTGCATCGAAGGTAAATAGAGTAATCAAACCAGTAGGAAAAGGGCCCCAGCATGCTGGAAAACAGAGCATGGCTGGAGTCTGAACCCCAGTCTCTGAAGGCAAAAGATAAACTGCAGGGAATAAAAGGAGAAGCAAAAAGACATTCTGGTTATCCATCACTTATGGGACCAAGAGACCTGTGCTCTTTGAATCTGTGAAAGATGGAACCCCGCAGCCATGTGGGTTGAGGATAATGAGAACTGACTCAGTGAGCAATTGCCTAAAACCCAGATTATGATCTGCCACGTTGTAGACACTGGAAAGCAGGTTTTATTTGCAACCATTGTCTGTTTCTATTATCCTTCATTACAATCACTTAAATTGCCATTTTTTATTAATAAACCTTTGTTTGGTTTCAGCAAAAAAAAATAAATCACCTCACTGTGGTGTATTAAAGGGCAGGTGCTCTGCTAAATTAACAGGCCGATGTGCGCACTGTCTCTTTGGAGGCAGTGGACTTGGTAGTTTGTGTGAGTGTCCAATGCTAGGGGCTGGATACTGCTCTTCCAGGGCGGTTGGGAACTAGCGAGTGACCTTCAACACCAGGCTGAGACTGGCAGAGTCTCAAGGAGTTTGCTGATGAGGTAGACACACGGCTGACATAGTTTAAGCTCCTGTAAAGCTTTTTGTTGCTGAGGCAGAGGGTAATACAATGGCTTACAGTTCTGGACACCCTGACAAAGCATCCCAATGGCCAGCGTCAGTGGTACTGAAGCAGAGGAAGTGAGATGAGAAGGGTGCCATCCATTAATGAAGACTGGACTGCCAAATTCAAAGCACATTCAAATACAATCTCTGGCTCAAGTAAATCCGGGGATAACACAAGACACTCTGGACCAGATGGTGATCTCCACTCCGTGGGTGTACATCAGAAGAGTGACTCCAGGAATACATCAATGCAACAGGGATCACAATCTCTCCTTTCTTAGTAAAAGAACTATCAAGCTATCTATGGAAGTTGACGCAACTTTCAATATCTGCCAGTGGAGAATTACTAGGCTTGGTTTGGTTTTTTAACAGTTGTCAGAGCTACTTGCTAACAGTTTTGAGTGGCTGACGTGATTGCTGTGAGTCAGAATGTGGGAGTCAGAAACTTTCAGATACTCCATCTAATATTTACTGCAATTTTTTTTCCCTGTATCCGCCTGGCAAGAAACGATAAATGGTGACATCCTGGGTGAAAACTTTGCTGGTAGCGAGCGACACTTCAAAAGACACAACAGCGTCCTTTGCCAAAGATCAAAATGGAATGACCGATATCGTTCCTCCCAGCGATTGCTACTATAAGCAGAATGAGCAACTTGCAGAAAAGTTGGTGCCTTCCTTGCGTTTTCTTTCACTCAAAATAATAGAGCACATCGGCTGATCAGCCGTTTTTCAATTTCACTGAAATTTCAAATTTTGAAATCCCCCCCCCCCCCCAAGACTTGGACAAACTTGAATGGAAAAAGAAACCTGGTGAAATGCTTCTCATCCCCCCCCCCCATATAGCACCATGACGGGGTAAAGAATCTGAAGGAGAGTTCCTGTATGTGTAATTTGCTCTTGTTGTGCCAAAGCATTGGAGACGTTTGGAGAAGTCAAAGGGTCGCCATTCACACTGTGAATGCGCAGCCGAATGGGGAGCTCATGCTGCGGCTGAATAAACAGCCTCTGATTCTTGTGGTGTACACACAGAGAAAAGACCAGATGCATTTAATGGAGGTTTACAAGCTCTCCTTGTTTTCATAAGACCACCAAAAGAGATCTATCCCGAGCTGTTCTGGAATTTCAAAGTTTAAGAACATAAGAACGGCCATACCGGGTCAGACCAAAGGTCCATCTAGCCCAGTATCCTGTCTTCCCACAGTGGCCAATGTCAGGTGCCCGAGAGGGAATGAACAGAACAGGGAATCATCAAGCGATCCATCCCGTCGCCCATTCCCAGCTGCTGGCAAACAGAAGGTTCTGAGCATCTGTACATCCCGCTGACAGCAGGCGGAGAGGTGAGTGCTTGAGCATCTTTGAAAACATCTCCACAGATGCAGAATATAATTTATAAAAACCCACTGTTCCAACAGAAGAGCAGGCTGCTGAACGAGCAGATCACTTAAGTGACTAAATATGGGCTTTGAAGTATCCAGGTTTCAATAGTTTTAGCCCAATACTCCTAGCCAGAAGCTCTATTAATGGAAATTTACCAATAAATCCAGTCATGGAATTTAAAGAAATAAATATGCCAGGGCAAATCAGAGATTTGTTTAGGCTGCTCCAGAGAGGGGCATGCAAATCAGATGCTCACTTGCACAAACTCTGGTCCGATCTGGGGACTGAAGATCCGGCCCAATAGGTCTTTGGAATATTTCACTCTGACAGCTGGGTCCATAATTCAGATTTCCAAAGCATTTTTTTTCACCTTGTGGCATGAAGGAAAGTGGCAGGGGGAGGCTTAAGCATGGGTTCAGAAACCACCCATGGAAATAGCACCCAGTCCGCCCCAGGCATTGTGATGGGGTCACACTGTTACTTGGGTTTGGTGACTCTCGCCCTGCCCTTGCAAACCAGCAGCCCTCTCATGGTCAGGACTGAAGAGAACACTTGCAAGTGCCAGCAGGAATGGGAACAGTGGCTTCTTTGTAGGATTTTCACATCAAAGCTAAGCATTAAAGGAGCAGCTACCCTTGGTTTCCTGTAGAGGTAGAGCTGTCTCTCCTCGGCGATGATGCTTTTCACTCGTCACCTCAGACTTCACTGCTTTCTTCCTTTAAGGGCAACGAAGCTCATCACACAATGGAAAGGGGTCTGAGATGGTTTTTTATAGTTTGCATGTTTTATTGTAAAACCAGAGTTCCACTGTTGATTTGCAGGGGGGATTTTTATAGATGTCCTTTCAGGTACCTCCGTTAAAACACCCATCAAGGTTTGGCTGCTTGGGTCCTGTGTGGATGTACAAGGAAAGGACGATGGGCACTTCCCCCCCCCCCACCCCCCACATCTGGTCCCCATGTCATGAGCCAGCCATTATGTATGTGATGAGCAAATCCCCAGCTCCCCTTCCAGGATGCCCACAGATGCTAGCTGCCTGGTGGGGAGAAGAGGATGCAGAATTTAGGGACATGGTCCTATTGCTATCACTGTCCCAGCTAGCAAAGCTCGGTGGGAACAGGGGAGTGAGATGTTACATCTTCTCCATGGGTGGCGTAGTTACCATACCACGTATGCTGCCTGAAAGCCCCCTTCCTGGGGAATTCAGCCACAGTACAGCCCTTTCACACCACCTAGCTCTATGTGCAGGCCTAACACAGCAGCTTGTGTCGTACAAATTTGCAGACCAAATTCTACACTTCCCATGGCGCATGCTCAGAGCATCTGAGGAGAGGGTGAGAAACAGGCGGCTGTAAGCCACCTATCCAAACTGCTTATCCTGGAGAGATCCCTGAAGAACACAGAACAATGTCCTGTGCTCTGCCCCTCGCCCTTCTGCGACTGCTAGCAGCAAATATCTCCAATGACTGGTGATGGGACTCGACATGGGGAGGGCCCCAAGTGACTACAGAGAATTCTTTGCCAGGTTGTCCAACTGACCACCATACTTGGGGTCAGGAAGGCATTTCCCCATGATCACATTGGCAGGGACCCTGGGATATTTTTTTTTGCCTGTCCTTGCAGTATGGGGCATGGGTCACATGCAAGTTTAAACGACCTAAATGGTACTTGAAGTCTTTAAACCATGATTTGAGGACTTCAGTCATTCGGCCAGAGGTTACAGGTTTGTTACAAGAGTGGGCGGGTGAGGTTCTGTGGCCTGCAGGTCAGACTAAATGATTGTGATGGTCCCTTCTGGCCTTGAAGTCTAGGAGTCCCTACTTTTTCCTGCCCCCAACATACACAGGGGGAGGGGACAGTGGGCTAGCAATGTTCATTTCATGCTACCCAGAGGATCGTTTTATATTCAGGGAATCAGTGATGCCCCTTTAGGTCAACACAAAGCAGCTGAAATACAGTCAAGGATCCGGCCCAATGTCGCAACAGGAAATTTGGGAGTGGACCAGACGCTCAAAATCCCCTATCACGAGGGTGACCAGCCATCCGGTTTTTAAAGGGACAGTCCCGTATTTCAGCTCTCCCTATTTCTTCCATAAAAACAGGCAAAATTGTCCTGGATTTTGTGTCTCCCAGACTACCGGCAGATCCTGCTGCTGGCCAGATCCCTGCTACCCAGCCGCCCGCCCACCAGCAGTGAGTAGGGGAGGGGGATCCAGTGGTCGGCGATGGGGGTGGGTGAGCAAGGCTGGAGGAGGGGACAAAGTTTGGCGTGCATGGAGCTGGGGTGGGGCTTGCTGAAGCCCCTGCAGTCAGGTTGCCTGGGGCCTGGTGAACCATTCCTCCTTAGGGCTTAACCCCTTCCTGTCTGCGCCAACAGGAGGCGGCTGGGTTATGTCCGAGGCCAGCAGCAGCAGCCTGGCAGTGTGAGCTGCCCTTCGACACTGTGCAGGTAGGAAGAGACAAGCTGATTCCAGCCACAGGGGAGCAGCGGGGTGGGAGGTGGGGGGAAGAGAGCGCCAGGTGACCCTGCATACCCCCTCAACCTGTTACCTCGAGAATATGCGGCGTCAGGTACCAGGAGGGGTGGATCCATCCCAGGGGCCCAGCCAGGCATGGAGGGCAGAGAGGGCCAGGCAAGGAGTGTCGGGTCAGTCAAACTCCCCACCCCCTCCTGTGTGAGCGGGGTATACAGGAATGGATCTGTGTCACCTCTCCTCACATGCAAACTCAAAAGCCTTAAACACAAGAAGGTAAATCAAAAGGATCTAACTAGGCAGGATTTCTTTTTAAGAGGGGCTCAGTCAAGGTTCATTTGAATGTTTGCACTGCATTGTTCTGCCTGGTTGCCATTGAACTCGCTTGCATAGGAGTAATTTTACCAGGTGTCCTGTATTCAGCATAGGGAAATAGGGTCACCCTACCTGTCACTCACAAGGAGCATATTTGTCTGACTACACAATGGGCCTCTCTTCTAGGACATGAACAAAGACGTGCCCAGCCCAGCTGCCCTATAATCTTTGTGGGTAGGGAAAGTGATGCAGGGGAGTCAATTACTTTGAACCATTTCTGCTGCCTGACAAAGTTTTGAACTCTTGCCATTCAGCAAAGCAAATCCTCAGCAATTATGACCTAGACAAAAAGTAAAGCTCCGGGAGGAAAGAACCATTTTCTGCACACGTTGACGCAGAGAGCGAGAGCCTGGAATAAGGTCACAGATTTTGTTTAGCGCTTGCTCCTATTAATTCATCCGTTCAGCTGAAGCCCAGGGCAAGGGTTGGCGCCAGGTTGTCCACGTAATAGCCACTGGAATTGTTACTGTCAGATCGTCTCTGGCTTTAGCTTTGGGACACAGTGAGAGTGAAGGGAGACAATTCGAGTCAAGAAAGCGCACTGATCTTGGAGCTTTTGCTTTGCTACGACTCACTCGGGGCCCAGATGAGGAGCAAGGCCGGGGAAGAGGGAAACTTATGCAAGATATTGGGGCTCTGCGGCAGGGTACACACGGGATTTTACATGTCGACCCTGACAGCAATCCATGGGACATGGAAAGGCTCTCAGTGACTTCAATGGGCTTTGAGTAGCAGCTTTATTAGAAACATGGAAAACTCCCACACAAACAGCAGCTTCATAACCTTTGAGAGAAGGTTGCTACGCTACATGGTCAGAAAGGAGCAGCTAAGTTGTTCCACACCCCTCTCTGCTCCATTCAGTTGTTCTCATTTTCAAGTTCCACCACCCACACCTGTCTCTCCGGCCTGCAGCTGCCACAACTCAACGCATCTTTAAATCAACACATGAGCTCGCCTAGGCAGGACTTCAATTCTGACTTTTCTATATTTTAAAAAACCACCGGCCACACAGATCACGGCTTCCACCGTGAGCCTAAAAATTACAGTGAAACAAAGCTCCCTGCTCCTGTTTGCAGTCTGACACCGTACCTCACTTACTCATACCACTCTGAACAGAGTGATACACAATGTACACAACAAAACACAAACAGCACATAACCAATGACAACAGGCAGAGTGCTTGGGTGCTCACTGGTTGTTCAGGATGGAGGCATCTGCGCATGTGTGGGTTATGGGTGATGAAAGGGTAGCTAAGGGGAGTTGAAATTGATGAACGACATGCACATGGAGTACTGAATGACTTCGCTTATCTCCTTGGTTTTTGTGATGGGACTTTCAAAAACACCCAGCATTAGTATACCCCACTCCTGTTGAGGTCAACAGTAAAAGCTTCACTGACCTCAGTGGCAGCCGGGAGGTCCGTGCGGAGTGTGTTTAGCCCACCCTATATGCCTAACTTTCACCTGTCAAGAGTCTGGGAGGGAGAAATGTAAATTCTCTCATTTGCTCTTATTGCTACTTGTAAGGGCAAATCTTTGGATGTGTCTAGAAGCCAGCTTGGGGCCCTTTTTTAGAAAATGTGCAATAATCTACATGGATCATATGTGTATATAATATTATATATGCACACATTATGGATATATCCAATATGTACTGGTGATACCCCTGTACTAGCCTATGGAACCAACTGATAAATCACATTTATCATACAACTTTGCTTTTCTCACTTGTCCTCTCCCCACTCATACCTCAGTACCACCTACCTTCAACATTTCAAACATCTGAGCAGCTTCAGCTACTATTAGTTTGCAGAAACAGCCTGTCAGGAGAGTTTCGCTCCTTCCCCCTCCCCCCCAATATAAAATTTCCACTCCCAAAATTTCACAGGCTTGATACGTCTGCCAATCAGCATTCAATCCTGGATTAATGGCAGGCTTAAGGTCCAATAGCGAAAAACAGTTGAACGAACACTGACTAACCAAATATTCGGTCTCATTGAGCGTGAACCGTATATAACAGAAAAAGATCCACAGCGGAAACGACACACCATTTTCAGTGCTCTAGCTGCATGCATAGCAATTTTATTACCCACTATCTAAATACCAAGTCCAATTTTAAGTCCCTTTGGAAATACAATAGAAACAAGTTTATAATCGCAGCGAGGATCTCCACAGCAATGAGTTATCAGACCAATAGAAATTATTTGCTTTGGGCGTTTAACTTACTATCGGACCTCCGGGAAATGAGAAAGGAAAGCTCCGTGTTGGGCTTTATCCCATTACCATCTCTCAGCTTTGCAACACAGAAAGTAAACAAGGAAAATTAGGGTTATGCAGGCTGCTATTCTCTTCAGTACATGTGAATCACAGCAACAGATGTGCTGGCCCATCATTTTTATCATCACTTTTACATTAAGGTTTGCGCCACCGACCCAGGCATTCTGATAGTGCAAACACCTCTGGCTGTTTAAATTGACACTTTGTTTGCAGGTAAGAATGGGCGCACGTGATCTGCGGTACATGCAGGAATGGGGAGATGAAAACAAATCTGATTGTTTTCCATAAACAGACAGATCAAAGCGCCTTCTGCTTCTTTGCCGCTTACCTTGCATCTGCCAGTGTTGCACGGACCACTGCCCAGGCTCCTACAAACACAGCCGGAAATCCTACAATTATGAGAAGTTAATTGGTCACTGTTCACAATAGGTTCATTTGGAAGAACGAGGGGGTGGGTGAGAAACTTACCTTTTATTTGCACCTTAATGGAAAGTACAATAATGACTTGTAATAGAAGCCAGAAGGAAATGAAGTTCTTATTAATAAACCATGAACTGTGAAGAAGCAATATTTAACGCGAGCATGAAAGACCAAATTCTAAAAGCGTCCATGGGATGGAATTGAGGTCAGAATTTGCATGTCAATTTTAGAGAGAGCTGAAAGTTTGCAAAAAACATCCATTCCACACACAACTTTGATTCTGAGTCACGGAGCTTTTATCTCTACAGGATACAGGAACCCAGCCCAGCTTGGAAATGACTTAAAGTTTGACCGTCATTGGTTGGTGTGCGGGAAATGAATTGGGTAGCCTCAAGCCAGTTCCAAGTGAACAAACATCCACTCAGCAATCACAGCGGGCAACTTTCTCATCACGCAGGCCAAGGACCCTATAGGCGGGAAGCATGGATTATTCCTTCCCTTGAAAAGCTAGTCAAAGAAAGGCAAAAAGTGGCAGGACAGCGTGAGGACATTTGCACTGTTTCTGCCCACAAGGAACCTGTTGGCTGGACAGAGGACTTCAGTCTCCTGCAATGTTTGCCCAGCACACGTCTCAGATCGAGTATTTAAAATGCACCACCACTCCTGGACTGCGTGACACAAATATAAGGCCTGGGTTTGTACTCACTGAGGTCATTGGGAGTTTTGCTGCTGGCTCCAATGAAACAAATGCAAAGGTTTCCAGTCACCGATCTCTAACCTCCCCTGTGAGAGCAAGAAGATCTGTAGTGGAACCAAAGCTACCAACCTTTCCCATTTGCAAATAGACATTTATGTTTACTGCCACCAATGGGCAAAGTGAGCTACCCCCTTGGTGCAGAGGGCTGGGCCACGACCCATGCTAGACCTGTTTTGACGGCTTAGGCAGGACGTATGCGGTTCATGGGTTTGGTGCAGCTTGTCTGCAGCACCCGATTTGGCCTACTCCTAAGGAAACGCCATGGGAAGTGTATTCCAAAAGTGTTGGTGGTTTCCAGAAGGATTGTTGCCCTTTCAGAATGTTTGTTGTTAGTAACAATTTTCTTAACATAGGAAACCTCCAGATGAGAGTTATTGAAAACACGAGCGACCTTACTACGGCCAAATGCATTACGAGCCTGAACAATAGCAAGGACTTCCTGTGGACTACCATTTGAGCACCACTAGATTAGAGCCTCTGAGGCAGACATCCCCCTTTAAGAGACGAATAGAGAGTTTTAAAAATGCTGACAGCATTTTCAAGCTATACTTGCTCAAGGAGTTGTGATTTCTGAGCTGCACCATGCAATGCAACCCTCAATACCGACAAAGGTTAAGGTGAGCTACCATTTGCTTCCTCCATTCAAGTTAATGGAAATAGCACTGTGCATTCCTGTGAGCCTGCGACTCTGATTTTGCCATATGGGGAAAGCTGGTGATAAAGTACTGAATTAAAGTGGGGGGGGAAAAATACGGGCAAAGCCTTATGTTTATACTTGAAATGGAAGAGCCATCTCTGCTCAAGCATCACTGGTCTCTAAAGCATGTCTTGTAGTGTCATGACTACTCTCAAATGCTGGGTCTTTATAAGACCTGAATGAACAAATTGACCTTTTGCTGGTTGTGAATTCTCTTAGAACAGACTTAGATTCCTACGAATTTGTACCTTATTCAAAATATGGCTTGTGAGGACATCTCAGTCTACGGAGTGCTCTCAAACGATTCTTTGCTTCTCTTGCTTTGGAGATTTGCCATTTGTGTTATGCACTCTTCACTTAGGTCACCTGGTATTATATAGGAAGCCACAATTCCGTCTCTGCTCCAAGCTGGTTCTAATTTACCCTGGGCCTAAACCACTAGTAAATTACCACCTCTGGGGAGCTGGTTCAGATGCACTGTGCATTGTGGGCACAGAGCCAATTCCCTGCCACGCTCCACCTCTTCCATTGGGTATGCAATGAACGTCTCCCCTGAACCCAAGGACTAATCTGCCTCCCTTTTGTCTACACACACATTGCATTATCCCAGAATTTTGCACTAAAACAGTATTAAAACTCCCCAGGTGCAAGGGAAGCTCAAAGTGCTTCAATGTCCAAGTGCTTTTTAGTTATGTCTTCCTCAAAGTCAGCTGCAGCTTCTGGCTTTCACAAAGCATTGCTCCTGTTTTATCCACTTTTCTAATGAGTAGTAACTGTGAGAAATATGGCAATTTCCTGCCATGTGCTTGAAACGCCCAATGAAATTAAGCACAAGGGGGGTGGGGGGATAGCTCAGTGGTTTGAGCGTTGGCCTGCTAAACCCAGGGTTGTGAGTTCAATCCTTGAGGGGGCCATTTAGGGATCTGGGGCAAAAAATCTGTCAGGGGACAGTACTCAATCCTGCTAGTGTAGGCAGGGGGATCCTGCTAGTGTAGGCAGGGGACTGGACTCGATGACCTTCAAGGTCTTTCCAGTTCTAGGAGATTGGTATATCTCCATTTATTATTTATTTATTTACAAGTAACTTTCAGGTCCATTTCATTAAATGACAAATTTGTGTTACTGTAGGCCAGGATTGTGTGTAACCTCTCTAAGGAGGTGCTCACCTATGACCCTATTTCATGTATAATTTAGCTTGCTCTGAAGTTAGTGATGCTACAGAGCAGAATATTGATAGCGTTATTAGTTTGGAACATGCTGGGAGAAAAGAGAAGAATACAAATAATTGGGTTATTCAACTTTGCTCTGGTCGCTATACTACCCTGGACACGCCCGATCCAGACTGATCTCGGAAGCTAAGCAGGGTTGGGCCTGGCTAGTACCTGGATGGGGGACCTCCTGGGAATACTAGGTGCTGTAGGCTAACACCTGGCAGTAGGTATAAAACTGCCTCCAACGACAGGTGGCGCGACGCATCGGTTGGAGTATACCCCGGTCGTATCACTGGCCCTGTCCGAGCTCTGAATGGAGGCGGATATGCTGACCGAAAGTGGACCCTGCCATAATGTGTGGGACTAACGCTACAAAAAACACCAAACTTTGCTCTGGTCAAGGCCTGCTTTATTAGTGTGAGAAGCTTAAAATTTGTCATGCTAAGGTAGGGGTCTCAAACTCAAATGACCATGAGAGCTGCATGAGGACTAGTGCACTGGCCCGAGGACTGCATCACTGACATGCCCCCCCTTGTTGCCCCCGGTCCCAGCCCCAATCCACCCCCTTCCATGAGGTCCTGCCCCTGCCCTGCCTCCTCCTCTGAGCACGCAGCTCCCCACTCCCTCCTGGAAAGCGCTAGGCACTGCCAACAGCTGTTTGGCAAACAAAGCAAGAGCAATATAGGAAGTCCAGAGCTGGAAACACGAGCAAACAAATCTAATTTAACAAGAAATTACCAGCCTCAGATGATTCAAACTTTTTTCAAATAGAATATGCTGATAAATCTGACAGAAATTTCAGTCCATCTCAGCCTAATATCAATTTTATAAAGTCTCCCAAACTGATCCTCATAACCCTGTTCCCCATCCTCACTTACCCCCGTAACGCAGCTCCCTGTTCCCCAAATCTCCCCTCATTCATGTTTGTAGCCAGCTCCCTGTGTTCCATCCCCAAATCTCCCCCACTCACCCTCATAACCCTGCTCCTTGTCCCCAAATCTCCACCCACTCATCCCTGTAACTCAGCTCCCTGTACCCCATCTCAAAATCTCACCCCACTCACCTCCCATAACCCTGTTCTCCATCTCCAAATGTCCCCCCCACTCATCCTTGTAACCCAGCGCCCTGTCCCCAGATCTCCCCCCAACCCTGCTCCCTATTCCCCAAGTCTCACCCCACACCCCCAGCTTTAATACCCTCCCACCCCTAAGCTGCCCCTCCCTGTCCCCCCCATCCCCTCTCTCCATCTCCTTTCAGCCTTCCTGGACTCTCCTCCCTACCACCCCTTGCCCGAGCCTGGCACTCTCTGCAGGGGATACCGGTAGTGGGGCATGGCAGGCAGGGGGCGGAGCAGCAAACCCAGAGGGCTCCTGAGAAATGCCACCCCAGCTTGTTCATTGAGGCCACCGCAGCAGCAGCGCCTGGAAGCCAGGGCTCGGTAGCGACCCAGCCAGGGCGCTTCGCAGGAGCCCTCTGCAGTGGCGGCAGGAGCGATGAGTCTCCCACAGAGGGAGGTGGGAGGGGAGCCTGGCTTACCGCTCCTGGATGCCGCTGCAGAGGGCTCCTGGGAAGAGCTGCCCCAGTTCATTCATTGAAGCCTTAGCAGTAGTGCCTAGTAGCTGGGGATCGGCAGTGGCCCAGCCAGGCAACAGAGAAGCCTTGGCTTCTGGCCCCTCCCTCCCGGAAACTGCTATGGGGCGGGGGGGCATCAGGGAGCTTTGCAGGCTGCAGGGAAGGGCTTTGCGGGCCGCATGCGGCCCCCGGACCACATGTTTGAGACCCCTGTGCTAAGGTGAAAGGGAAACTGTGTTTGATTGGGGGCAACTGAGACAGGAAGGCAAAGGGTTAACTGTTGAAAGGGTATGTAATGTGTAATTCTAGTCAGGAATGGCCAAAGGCCCATGTGCATATTAATATTTATGGGGGGACATCTCCTACTCTTGTTAATGACAAAGTTTTAGCCACTCAGATGCGCTCCATACAACATAAAAGCTCTAAGCACTTGAATTGGGTGGTAATAGGGTGGACAACTTTGTTTGAATGATAATCACACTATATTATTAATTACATAGGTATATAGAATTCTTTAAAAGAAGGAACCTCTGCTTATCAGACAATAATGGAAGCTTAGTTATTCAAAGGTTTAAGAGGCTGTGTAGCTATGTATTTTGTAACGCATGGCGAAGGGCCAGCAGCTGTAATGGAAGTTAAAAGGTTTATGTAAAATGTGTACATTACATGGACTTTTCCCCACACACACTACAAATCTGTTTGCCTTTAATAATTAAAAAAACAAAACTATAACAGTATTATTGAATTAGTTTATCAAGTTTAAAGTTAAAAGCATTAATTGTTTCTGTGCCTTTCACTTGTAATTCAGGTGTAACCTTCAACTAGAAAGCTGACAGGAGGGAACAGTGAAATGTGGCTTAAACTCTTCGGCCAGCTGCCAATATGATGATGTACGCAACTGGAAATGACTTCATTGGCAGTTTTATCTGTGTCTATTAAAAAGGGAAGCAAATTGCTTTTAACTTACATTTGACTGAACAGAATTAAAATTGGTTCCCCCTAAATCAGTCTCAAAATTATTATTTTAAAATTTACATAATGTATCAAACAACAACAATTAACAGTCTTTGTTGTTGCAGAACATCTAATTTTAGTACTCTCTCAGTAATTTATAAAGTTCAATATCTCTTTAAACAAAACAATACATTTTACATTTACATCAAGCAAAGTAGCAAGTAAAGGTAGAGAGAAAACAAACCCCACTCACTACCTCTCTGACCTGAAAGCATGACCGGGGAAGAAAGTTAAAAAAACAACAACAGGAATAAAACCCTTGGGCAAATTAAAGTATGGAGAAAGAGAAGATAGGTGTGATTATAATATATATATCGGCATGTTTGCATTGGCCAAGCCACAAACCTTGTTGGGTTAAAATTATTAATTAATATATTTTAAATTTGACTAATTTCCTGTCTGCAGAAGTTCCAGCACCATCACTGGTGGCAAGAAGGAACGGAAGGTGGGGGAAGCCGACGGTGCCCCTCATATCGCACCATGCGGGTGGCACTCCAGAGGGTGCCAAAGTCGGTCCCCTATGGCTACTGCAAAGGGAAAAACTTCCAGCACTGGTGCATGTGGCGAGCACTCACACCTAATATGGAATGGACATGAGCAAGCACTCAAACAACAACATGGGGGTGGTGACCATAGACTAGGGGGATCAGATAGCAAGGTTGAAAAGTCAGGATGGGGGTGGGGGGTGATAGGCACCTATATAAGACAAAGCCCCAAATATTGGAACTGTCCCTATAAAACTGGGACATCTGGTCACCCTACCGTAGACTTGGACCGGATCTTGAGTGCTCCACCTTGGATTAGCCTGTGAATGATATGCTAAGGGGGCCGGGCTGGTTAATTATAGGTTGGTTCAGTTAATTAAAAAAAGAGGCAGTAACACCACATTCTGCTGCACTGGCAAAGAGCTGGCCCCACGGTGCCTGATGTGGTCATGCTCTCTCACATTTCTGGGTCAGGTCTGTACTGATCTCTCAAAAATATCTAAGTTTCTAATCTAAGAATTTTATCAAAGGAAACTGGTCATTTATGGGCCCCCTCTCTCTCCACGGGTAAACGCCTTTTCTTTAAAGACCAATATTGCTTCCAGCATAGTCAAGGTGCCAGTGGGGAGAATGGTCTTTGATATTCTTTACCACTGTTAGAAATTCACAGCAACAATTCCACATCCCACCCCATCCACAGTCATCTGGTGGAACAAACAAAACAAGCCATCAAACGGATTTTAAGAAAGCCAATATGTAGCCATGGAAAAATTACAACATTTTAATTCCCATAATTTTAGCGGCTCCTGGAGCAACCCCCGCATTTTCAACCAGTTGAATGCCTTTCAAAGCGATGACTAGACAAAACGTGGAATTGCCAAAACATCGAATATGGCAAACCATTACCTTCCAAATAAAAGGAATTACAACGGATGCATACAATCAGTTCTTGCCTGGTATGGGTAATGATCAAAATGTGAGTAAGTTTTAATCGCGTTCATCAATTAAAGTTGTACAAGGAAAAAGATCGGTCCCTGCAGGCGTCAAGCAGTCCTACAGCAATGAGAGATGAATCCCAAATCACGGCCGGGGCTTCCCCTCCTAATCAACCATCTCAATACCATGAGAGAATAACTGGGATTATTAGGGGTTGCTATGGTTAGGACCCTTTTTTATTACTGTGAAGTCTAACTTGATTTAGTGATGCTACATCTGAGTTTTAGCTAAAAATAGCGCAGTCCTGAGAACTGAACCCCAACGGGTCTTGAATTCTGTGCTCTCCTTCTGAGAGGTAAACAAGAGACCACAAGAGTACAGGTACTCTGCAGTATTGCAAAAGTAATTCTGCATTTGGGGGACTGGGAGCATTTGGCAATAATGGTAACCAGGCAGGTAGGTAGTCATATCGCACGGACGTATAGGAATGGTTAAGAAATTCTTGATTAACATTATTAATATTCATTATTAGAAGAAGAATTATGGATACCCAGAATGCTACATGTGGATGATGGACGAGTACAAACTATTATGGTCCTGGAAGGAGACTAAATATGTTTTTATAGCTGGATTGTTACATAAGAGGATAAAAGATCTGGTCTAGTTCCCTAAATGTGGGTTCATCAGTTCCCCACAATGGTGTAAACTGAATCAGGACCAACTGTCTGATGTGCTTCACTGACTTCTTCATCTCCAGAATGTACAAGATTAGATTGCAAGGATTAACAATACAGGAAACCACTTTACTATACTTAAATTATACTTGTATATATTAATTTCTCTAGGATTTCAATTACATTTGTTTGTATTAACTAAACCTCAAAGTTTCTTTGTGTTTTTCACCATTTTCATCTTCTTAATTAACTCTAAGTAGTTGTCTGAATAAAAAACCTGATATCCGTGACAAGTGTGGGTTGCAAGCATCAATCAGGGGAGATGTGATGTAAGGCCCAGATGATCAAAGGACCACACTGAATAATATGCCAAGCAAGAATGGATTTTTGGGACAATACATGTGAAGCGGATTTCTTGGGAAAAACACTAAGGAGAGGTTAATGTTAATTCCCCACTTCTGGTAATGCAAAAACCCTGCCCTTTGAAGCTGCGCCTGGACGGGAAGACCTTTGTCTACAGATTGATTGTTCCTGGAATCTCAAGATCAAAAGGCCCAAACCATATAAAGGAAAGACTAACCTCTTCCATGGGGGTGTGAGTTCTGAGCTACGGCTGTTATGAAATTGTCACCTCAGATTTAAACCTTTGGTGGGTTTGAAGGACTGACTCCTACCAGAGATCAAGATTTGGGCTGATCTCTGGCGTGCTTATGAGCATGCCTGTAGGGTCATTTATTGGTTTTTAATTTGTTTTCTCAGCAATGCTTGCACCTTAAGAATACAGGTGCGTACTTAGAAAGAACTGTGTGATAACTCATAACTGCTGGCAATTACAGCGGTCCATAGCTCCTAGAATGAAAGCCGTGTGCAGACGGTGGCCTGTGTAGGCAGTCTGGCTTGCTGGAAATAGAGTGTAGGCTGGGAACTATGCGGGCTGGAAAACCCAGTCATAGGAAGGAGAGAGATGTGGGTCTCTACACAAGAGCTGAGGAGCAGTGAGCCTAGAGTGGCTACCCTTGGTGGACCAGCAAGGGGAAATCCTCAGAGCAGTTGCCCTGGATTGTGACAGTAACCACGACACAGAGTTTAAGGGACTCCCTCCCTATCACTACAAACACATATCCTAAGATCATCCCATGAGCAAGTGTGTCTCAAGCCTGTTTTAGATGGACCAGCCTTAAAAACGGTGGGGTGGCTATGAATAAACAAGGAAGGAAAACAGCCAGGAGCCAAGCTCACGCGCCACTCTAATGAGGCTAATAAATCACAGCCCTGGAGGAACCTCTGAAGTCTTTCTCTTCGGATGACTCAGCGCCCAGAGATGCGGTATTGCTCATATTACTACTAGAGCAAGGTGAAAAATTTTCAGCTGAAGCTTTTGCAACAACTACAAAAAGCAGATACAGCAACATCAAAATGTTTTGCAAATTCATGCTGGCTTCACCAAGTTATTGTTTAGGGGGGAAAAGCAAGTTTAAAAAACCCAAACCCATTTTCTCAGTCCTCATTTTTGTTCCCCACTCCTGCAGAGGAGTAGCACAGGCTTGAAAAAAGTTTTAATGTCTCCTTGCTTTTTGATGCATAGTATCAAGTAGGTTCCTAGATGAACGATGCACTGTCATGTGTTTACCTTCTGCTGGAGGAGGAACCACTGGGGAGCAGACGCACGGAGGCCAGAGAGGAAGAGCGTTTAAATCACCAGGGCTGTCCTTACAGAATGAAACACTTGTCAATGGTGCTCACCTTGACCAGCTTGTCAGGGAAGGAATGGGGACCGACTGGCAGATGATAAATAGGCTGGATGACTTGTCCAGTTTCATGCATCAATCTCAAGCTCTCCTACCACCTGCTCACATAACTGTATATAATTCTTTGAGCACCACAGTTGGTGTGCATCAGGGAGCAGGACATTTTTCCCTAGGATTCACTGGGCTGTGCATAAAGGTGAAAGGACTGTACAATGCACAGGAGTATGGCTACACACTCGTCACTTTCGTGGTCACACGGTGAACACCCATAGGGCTGATTTATGCTGCAGCGTGGCAGTCGATCCCACATGAAAGACGGGAATATGGGGTCTAATCAATTAACCCAAAATGGTGGCCTGGAATGAAGAGCTGAATAAAAATCGCTAGGAGTCCCATTATACTAGCTTCACACAGACTGACTGCACAGGAGCTACTCCTCTTAGAAAAGTGTGAGCAGGAGAATCAGACCCTAAGTCTGCCCCCGGAACAACCTACTATCTTGAATACAGTCGTTATCTCAGAGCAGTACTTGGCATATACCCTCATCCTCTCCTTTATTCACCCATTCCTGACCACGCCCACCTGACTACTTAGTCCTTACATCCCAACCCTAAAAAGTGGCTAGATGATTACATTTGGTCTCCCCCCTGAACAAAACTGTGTGATGCATTATGCGAGTCACATGCCTCAGGTGCACCATGGGAGATGTAGTCTGGCCAGAGAGCCCAGCCCACACTAGAAAATGGGAGCAACAAGCAGCTAAACCACATGTCTATGAGGCAATACAGCACCATAGGAAGAAGCAGTTTAATACCTGGTTCAACAAACTAGAGCTTTAATGTTTTGGTTCAGAAAAATAGAAAACTCAGCTGTGATTAAAAATGCTGCTCATCTTAAAAATGTTTCATCAGCTCCAAATTGAAAAACCCATGTTGAAATACCTGAATTTCCCATGGGACAGAAATTCCAATTTTGTTCAGCTCAATTCAATATGTTTCGTATGGACTGCTTATAGCGATCCTAAGAAAGCTATTTTAGAAGCCATTCTTGGAATCGGTGTGTGGGAAGCAGCTATGATGTATTTTATCAAAAAGAGGTCAGTTTAGAAAATAAATAAATAAATGTAACAGTAAATGAGCATGCAGAACACAGCATTGGCATGGAAACCAGTGAGCACTGTGTGCTCCTCTCTTCGGTATTTTCTTTTCCTTGAGCTGCCAATTTAAGATTTGAACATCATCATGATCGGAACCTGCAGATGTTGAATTATCCGCAAGACCCTGAGAGTGGTGGCTGAAATACCCACTGCCATGCAAAGCAAAGATGCAAATAAAAGACCCTCGAAAAGCAAGCCGTGACTGAAGTAGTAACTGATGTACATAATGGTATCACAGCAGTTGGTGATTGAAAAGGCCTATTTGGTCACCGCATTCCACCCTTTGCAGAGACAGGGTATAAGTATACAAGAGGGCTACTGAACTCAGCAGAAAGACTGAAAAGTAGCTTGAAACTAATAGTCCTCAAATATGAGGGATTTTTTTTTTAAATCACAGAGGAGCTCCGCATTTTCAAAATAAAAAGCTAGGATAAGGAGAAATCTGCTAGATCTCCATATCAAATCTACATCTAGGCCATCTTTATTCTCCATGGTAGGAGGGCCTAGGGATTATGGGCTGGATTTCTGAAGGTATTTCAAGGGAGGTAGACACCAAATTCAGCCCTGGGGTAAGCCCACTGAAGTCATAAGATGAATTTGACACGTCATGCTGAATATCTGTGTTCATTCAGCATTAGCACTTGGAAAAGCAGCTCTGTTCTCTAATTATCCTCCACATCATTTGCTGCTGTACACAAAAACGGATAGTTTTCCAGACCTTTAAAAACCTGGCCTCTAGCCTTGGAAACAATCAAAAGGTAGCCCTGAACATTCCGGGGGGGCTGGGGTGTTTAACTCTCCCAGGGTCCTTTGAAAATCTTAGCCTATGTTTCTAAAGTACCTTCCATCCAGACACCTCAAAGGCGATTACACACAGAAACGTATTGCATTCCACAGAGCCCCTGTGAGTTAATGAGTATTACTCCTACTGTGTTGTGACGGAGTGAACTTGGCACAGCAGGTTAAATGATTTGGCCAAGCTCACATAAATAGATGTGCCTATGTCAGAGCGAGGAAGGGAACCTGGGCACATCCAATCAGGCATTTCCCAATCAGCGCGTTTTAATAGATTAATGCAAAGCTTTGGCAGAGGACGGCAAGCAGGGCTGCACCCTGAAAGCTGCCAAGGAGATCTGGAAAGCGATACGCATTTGTTTACAGCAAGAGATGAAGTGGGAGGGTACTTAGAGAGGAACGGTGCTGTCCCACGCGCTAATGCTGAATGAACAGAGACATTAAACATGCTGTGTCAAATTCATCTTCAATGGGCATGCCCGAGAGCTAAATTTGGCCCAGGATAGTTTCCCTTCATTCACAAGAAAAAGCAGCCTGTTTGCTCCTGAAAAGGGTTGTGCTACTTTAAGAGAATAACCAGAGATGGGAGAAACTCGGGATGTTTTGGGTTTCATGAAACGTTTAGCTATTTTAAAATAAATAAATAAAAAAGCCCAAACCTTCCCCCTGTGATGTAACCCTCCTTTCCATTTCTCCCTTCCCAGGGAAATTGACTTTAAAAACCAGGCAATAAATAGCTCAATCACTTCTTTGTAATGAGCCCTATTTAGGGGGCAGTGAGCGCTGCCCCTGGGCAGCTCAGAAAACAGTTTCCCCCTGCTTGGAGGTGGGGCCATCTCCTCCATCAGCTCCAGACTTTGTGAAGCATGTTCCTCCAGCTTTCTGAAAGGGGTAGAACGAAGGCCGTGATCTGTGATGTTGTACCCACTTACCCCAGTCCTGATTTTTGCTTTACCTCAACTTCAGTGGATTTTGGATTAGGCCCTCCCATAGGAACTCAGGTACCATGCTGATGCAGGGCCATATAAACATCTAACTAGCTAGCTAGATGGATCGAAACCCCCTTCAAAAGCAAGTATTCCCTCACGAGAAACATTTCATGTCTAGTTCCCCTGTCCTGCAAGTCCTGAGACACACCCTAGTATAAGTGCACAGACTAAGGGCTGCCTCCGTGGAAAACAGAAATGAAGTGGAGGGAAAGTTTCCTTATCAGAGGCCTAGAGACACCAGGGTACGGAGAGAATACTGGAATTCTGGAAGAATGTTATGCAACGCTCACCCACTCAGTACAATACCCTGTCCCCTGTAGTGGAGGCTGGGCCAAATCTAGACGTTGAGGAGCCTACTACAGCCCTGCCTAACAGAGCTGGATCTTTAAGGCGAAGGTTACACTACAAGGATTATAGCGCGTTTACCTATTGCGCTATATGGGACGCGCTATAACCATAGCGCTATAGGATGTCTGTAGTGGCCACATTTGCTGCAGCTGCTGCGGCACAGGGAGTGGTGCATTATGGGCAGCTATCCCAGCATTCAGCTGGGTGCAACGTGCTTTCCAAAGGAGGGGGGTGAGGGGGAACGTGTACGCAGGGAGAGAATTTCATGCGGTCACTGATTTCTCTCTACGGAGAAGTAGCAGGCTCTGAATTTCACTCAACACAGTTCCATTGGTAAGCAGTTTCACTGCTTAATTGCTTGAGTTAAGAGCGGAGTTCTGTAAAGAAACTTCCGCATTCCTCCCTCCCTTTGCAAAACAACACAGACCTCATATGCTTTAAATGGCTTGTTAATTGCCTTAAATGGCTCGGAGGCGTGCCAGAGATCCCTTCTAGTGCAATGACTGATTAGACTTGCCATTAAACGCTACAGGAAATACGCAAAAGCTGTTATTCCTTTGGAAAAGGTGGTTTACAAATAGTGTGTGCCTTGCCAGTGTGTTCAGGGGAGCTTTATAGCGCTCCTGGAGGCTTTTTAATGCTTTAAATTGCCAGTCTAACCAAGCCCTTAGCTCACGTAGTACAGGCTTGTAGTGCAGGAGGGCCTGGTTCAGTCCCCACTACTGACCCACTGAGGGGTGTGGAGGGAGTTACTGCTGAATGATGAAAAGATGTGAGGAACAGAATGCCATAGACCTTACCCCAGCCTATCAAGGTGAAGCCCCACAAGTATTTGGTATCCGAAAAGAAAGCCACAAAGATTAGGCTGTGCAGGTAGAGGCCTTCAACCAGGATCCAGTAGTAGTTGGTGGCCAAGAAGTAAATAAACATCACAACCGCAATCTTGCACCCCACCTGTCAAGAAAGCCAAAACAGAAAGCTAATGGGTTACCATTCCCAGATACAGCAGTCATCCAAGGATCACGATGATGCTATTAACCCCATTGCACCTGACCCCTATTCTGACAACCAACAGGTCTTATTTACAGAGCTATGAAAAGGCAGCAAGGCCAGCCTGAGCACAGTGGCAAGTCTTTGTGTAACGTCAACAGCTCTCCTTGCTTTGTAAGGACCATCTGCGGAAGAATTAGCGTTTGTGAAAGTGGAGAACCAACAGCATCCCTTTGAGACAGTTAGAGTGGAGGCAAGCGCAGTACAAACTTCCCCCACCCACGCTGCTCTGCTAGGGCAGCTTCATCGTGACCTTCTAATGCAGTCCTGGGTCTCACTCGAGCAGAGGATGACAAGTGGGTCAGATTTTGCATGGACGAAAGCCAGGGTGATGCAACAAATAAGCAAAAGTGAGTCACTCTCATCCCCATTAACAAAGAGAACAATTCACATCAGAAACAGACAGACAAGTACTGAAATATGGGGAACAATTTTCAAAGGTGCTTAAGACAGAGGTTTTCAAACAGGGGTATGTATATCCCCGGGGGTAGGCGGAGGTCTTCCAGAGGATACATTAACTCATCTAGATATTTGCCTCCTTTTACAAACAGGCTACATAAAAGCATTAGCAAAGTGCAAAGTCGGTACAGTGTATGCACCTATGTCCCTTTGAAAATCCCACCAGGCACCTATCTTCACCTTTCAGCACCTAAATACCTTGAAAAATCTGGCCCTAGGTGTCAGAGTCTCAATGACAGTCAGTGAGGCCCAGATTCTCAGAGGCCCCCCAACTTCCACGGACATCAACACCTCGGAGGATCCAGACCTCGGGAGTTTAAGTCACTTGAAGAAAATGAGACTTTGGCCCACTGCATATTGAATTTTCGAGAGCCTGATCCTCAGGATCAGCCTGATATTTTATAGTGATTCACTGCAGTAATACCTCGCCACCCTGTCAGGAATATGTATTAGCCTAACGGGGCCTAACACAACTCAGAACACAGTTGACTAGCAGGCGGACTGCTTTCCCGGAGAGTCAATGCTTACATATGGTGACTTGTCAATTGCCGGAGCCACTACTGTGCTCCCCAGGTCGCTCGACAGCAGCGAGTCCAGCTCTTGGACGCCTATGTGCGTATGCACAACTTTGTCCTTGATAAAGATGCTGGCAGCTCTTAGCATGAAAGAGACAAAGAGATGCATGTGGATGCAATTCCTGGTGCAGTGCAGCCTCCTACGGGAAGAGAGAGAATTTAGAAGAGGCTATTGAATTCAGCCAGCAAAAGGGCAACATTTTGCAGGAGGCTCTAGGATAATCTATGGCCAAGCGCAGCAAGTTCAATACTTCCTCATCCCTTGACTTAGTCACTATTTCATACTTTAAGGACTCTGTTCTATTTTTCAGGAAGGACAAAAATACAAAAGAAAAGGGCATGATTACTTAGCGATGAGTTACCTACGATATTCTTGCTGAACTTTCCTGTCATAAGAGGTTATATATATATATTTTAATGGATAGAGGATACAAAGTCTCTTTATCTTTGAGTTCTGTCTGCAACTCTAGCCCACAGCATTATCTTCAGAACCCCCTGCATGGGGTATCATTTAATAAGGCTTAAGATGCAACACCATGCATGAGTAAATGTCTACAAGTCTCAGCAGTTGACAGTCTGCAGCTTGTGGTTAGTAAACTGAATATAAAGCTTGTGTCGGGTGCCACCCTGACAGCAACAGAAACTAATTGGGCTGAATCGTCCAACCACTTACTCAAACACTGTGCACTGTACAGCGAATAATGCCACTGAAGGGGGAAGTTCACGATATTATGCACTATGCTTGGTAATAAGAGTTTGCAGTACGGCATCCTTAAATTACATAGGCCCCAACTCAGGAAAGCATCTCTATTCAGGACAGCCCTCTAGCAAATGTTTAACATCAAGCACGTGCTTAAGTCCCGCTTGGGATGCTGACAGACCCAGGGGCCAGCTCATGCCAGGGCCCCAGGCCTATTCATGGTGTATTAGTATAGATCAAAGTGATTCTTAAATGTATACAAGTGAATTTGGTGTTTAAAACATCATGAAAACGAGTGGGCTGTTACTCGCATTCTTTTCACTTATCTGTATCCTGCTATAATGTAGCAGCAAACATTTCCATTTTGTGCACCCCTGTAACTAAATAACCCATCAAACAGGCCCTAAACCATGAAGGAGGCTTTGTGGAATGCAAATGAGGAACTTGAACAGAAAAGTGCTAATTTTAAAGCAAGTGGTGATTGTGTGTGATGGATGGAGGTCAAAGACTCTAATGGCATTCCTCACCCTCGGTCATCAAAGCAAAAGCCCACCTGAGTAGTGACCCCGACAGCTTGTTTTCTGTGAGAGGAAGCTAGAAGTATGGATTCAGGGAAAGATCCTTCACCTCTGGACTGTTTGACTCTTAAAGGGAAGTGTACCAGATACAAAGCCGAGGTCCCCAAAGACAATCTGGGTACCCTGAGAAGACTTTTGGGAAACTGGCAGTTTAGGACATCGCTGCCACCATTTGGAATTACAAACAGTGATTCATTTGTGCCTATATTTTACCTGCTTCAACCTCTCAATAACTCATTTCCTTTTCTTCGCTAATAAGCCTTTAGTTAGTTGACTATAGAACTGGCTGTCAGCGCTGTCTTTGGTGTAAGATGTAGAGTATGAATTGATCTGACTCGTCTCTTGGGGCTGGGAGCAACCAGATGGGATGTGATTTTTCGGTTGACGTGACCATTATCACGGAGTCCAGTTTGTCTGGGTGGAGATAGATTGGAGACTCCAAGGGGACTGCCTGTGACTCCATGGTAACACTGGGATAGTGATCCAGGTGTTCACATTTGTTGCTGGCTTGGTGAAATCTAATTAATTATAGAACCTACCAC
This sequence comes from Sternotherus odoratus, assembly GCA_032164245.1. Taxonomy (NCBI): domain Eukaryota; kingdom Metazoa; phylum Chordata; order Testudines; family Kinosternidae; genus Sternotherus; species Sternotherus odoratus. The sequence goes on along the minus strand of JAVMKO010000011.1, from coordinate 12,004,562 downwards.
CAGTTTGGAGTGTCTGCCCTATTTTCTGACAGTCTGCCTTGAGGCTGGCACTCAGTTGTGAGCCACTCCAGACAGCATGACACCATTGACTTCATAGAATCATATATTTTAAAGGCCAAAAGACCACCAGTCATGGAAAAATCCACAATGTCTCTAGGTAAGTTGTTTCAGTGGTTAATTGACCTCCATGTAAAAATGTCCTAGTCTGAAGTTGCCTTCCTTCAGTTTCCAACCCCTGGGTCCTGTTAAGTCTGTGTGTGACAGATTAAAGAACTGTCTACCGTCAGAATTCTTTTCCCCTTGTAAACATGATCAAGTCACCTTTTAACCCGCTCTTTAATAAACAAAACAGACTGAGTCTCTTTACTCTCTTACTAAAAGGCACGTTCTCCAGACCCAGTAGTTCTTTTCTGAACCCTTTTTGAAGTATGGACATCTGAACCAGACTGTAATAGTCTCATTAATGCTATATCCAACGATAATACCACCTCCCCGTTCCAACCTGATACTCCCCTGCTTATACGGAACGCAGTCACTCAGCAGCTGCCGACTCCTGCAAGGCACTCACATTCAACTGGCGATCTACCATTTCCTTTACAGAGGGGACGGCGTTTTTATTGACTTGACTTAAGTAGGCTTTAAGCACATGGATGTGCCCAAGAGCTCTCCTGAAGCACGTGTGTAAGTGTTTTTTTAAATCTGATTTTAGCAGACACCAAACCTCTTGCAACGGTTTCCTCTCCCATGCCCTTGTAACTAAAACAATATAAAGGTTTCTTCCGAGATGGAAAAGAAGCTGGAAGACTGGGTGTCACTCGCCACCTGGTAACGCCTGCCCTAAGGTCCTTTCCCAGTATGCTTAATGCGGATGACACAGTAAGTCCGGCAATCACGACCATCTAATTTTAATGCCAAAATAGAAGCTCAGACAAAATTGCCAGAAACACCAACAAGTGCGCATGCTGACAATGAAAACACTGCACAGTCTTATGGGTGTAACTCATAATTACTCCTTTCCCTTCCTACTGTTTGTCCCCATCATTTTTTTTGTCACAAGTCAGGTTTGCATTGGGACTGTGACCAGGCATCCCTAAGAGGCATGGCCCGGAACCTGCAGCCCAGGAGACGTGGTGGCAAGGGGCTGTCTACATTACAGCAGTGTTGCCTATGGGTCACAGCACCGCTCTTAATGGTTACAGTGCTACTTACATTCCCTGGCATTCCTCTCCCGCACCTAGCATGCTCCCTAAACCAGGATTCGTGAGGAGGTTTTCTGCTGTATGGCTGTCTTCAGCAGTGCCCGTACCAGAAGAAATCTTCCAGAGCCAAAACCAGGACTTTCGGAGCTCCTTTGTAGCCTTGTTACACAGCATAAAGGGGCCAGAGCAGAAGCGAGGATCTGATCATTTTTCTGTGTCGTATGTGAAATGCCTAACATGCTGCTGGAGACCATCATATGAACAGTGATGGAAAACCTGGCATGCAGTCTTTAAGGTTTGTTTCTTCTTTAATGTTCACTTTAGAAATAACCAGAGTGAGCATTCAACCCTTGAAGTGTTGATAACTGACTATAGCAATATCGCTATCAGTCATTGGAGCGGATCATTCCATGCCAGCAATTCTATTGTTTCAGTGGTGATACAAGTCATTAAGTCTCAGAAGCAGACTATCGGATAAACCACTGTGATCATTCTGTGCCTCACCGTGCTGTCATCTTTAACAGTTCTGCAGACAAATAACACACTGCCTCTTGCTGCTTGCAATTTTTACATGGAAATTGTAAATTATTTTCCCTTGAAATGTTTTAATGTGCTCTTCATCTGATCAAATCTTTACACAATGGGTAACCATTGAAAATTACTCCATGCAATGCACAATATTTACTCTCAGCACTGCAGACAGGCATATAAAAAAGCATCAAGATATTGGACAGTCCTGTGTGAATAAAGAACATACGTAGAGACATCTAACATCTGTAGAGATGATGGTGCAAAAAGGGGACAGAGCAGCCACTACAAATATACTCTATACATTAATAATACCAGGACTACGAATCGCTCACCTGAAGTAGCCAATTATGAAAATAGCCACTGCCAAAGAACTGAAGGACATAGAATATCCAACAGTGTACATAATGTAGAGACGTTCAAAGAATTCCCTCTGCAAAAGAAAACAAGACCATTTCCACTTTATTTTCTTCATCTGGGTGTATAGTCTCCAATAATCCCTTAATAAGTGACAAACCTTAATGTGCGTTACTGGGCCATATTCATCTCTGCTGTAATCCCACTGACATCAGTGGATTTACACCAGGGATGAATCTGTTGTACTGCCATCCCAAAGAATTCAAGATTTGTCAGTCTATACTGGAAAAAAAAAATCACAAGAGTATTAAAAGGAAGAACTTTGGGTTCATATATTTGCCTTCCGGTGTTGTATTCCTTAGGGAGGTCACTTTTTAAACTTCATTCCACAACCATGGAAACTAAACTTTTTTTTTTTTTTAAATGAAAGAGGAGATCATGTCACATGATTCCTGGAGCTGCAGATTTTTGAAAACACACTAACCACTAACTAAGAGCCAGCAATATTGGCATTTTGTCTGTTGTCAGTTCCCCCCAACTAGCTTTGGTGGGAGGGAGGGAATAATTAGACACACTTCTTTTGCCCTGGCATCTGCTCAGCTTCATTGACTTCTACATTGGAGGGGGTAGAGCGAAGGCTCTGACTCCTCCTCCTCTGTTCCCTCTCAGCTCTGTTGCTGATGGCATTTTAGAATATAGGTTTGTCTGTAGCATTGCCCTGAAGAGGCCTGCTGTGTGACAGCTTGCTGGGAGTCTAGCATGAAAACAATACAGACCCGTTTACGTGCGAATCCGCTTCACATGCGGTAGCGCCATGCCTCCCAGTGCTACCTATTTAACACACGAGACCCACTAGCACACGGTACAGGAACTTGCTATATAGCGCTACAGATTTGCTCACTACCTCACTGACATAGAAATCAACAGGAAGTGCGGAGCGGAAACATGCTGTAGGCCTACTGGCGTTTCCTCTTCCTTTTGATCGCCGATATTGGTAAAGACGTATCACGCACGCTTAGTCATTGTCACGCTAGATATCTTAAGATATTTCAGCATGGCCCTCTTAACCCGCGGTCGTGACGGCTTGACTCCCGACAACCGCGTGTAAACGGGTCAGCTCAGTATTAAAAGGAAGAAACAGCTAGCATATTTAGACCCGGATCCTGCTGTGGAATCCATCCGAGCACACAGCTGCAAAGAGAGACATTGATTTCCACGGGAATTATGGGCCTGGCAGCTTTTGAAAATCCCTTTGAGCATTTATTTACATCATCAGGTGCCTAAATACCTTTACCAATGGCCCAAATCCCACAGACATAAGGACTTACACCTCACCAAAAAGTTACTTATAAAGGGAGAAAAGTATACATAAAAATGTTTGAGAGTCGGGGGCTTTAAAAAAAATAAGATACCGATCAGTTATACAGCACTTTCCATTCAAGCATCCCTAACCTCAAGATAAACAACATGATCCTCATTATACAGATGGGAAAACTGAGGAACACGTAGGTTCATTGGCTTGCCCCTAAATCACAAGCTGATTCAGTGGCAGAGTACCAAATTTCTTCACCCCCTGCCCTGGGACTAGAATTTTGGATCCAAGAATCTGGAGTTAGTCCTCCTCTGGCTAAAGCCGATACCATGCCAACTGAAGCCAACGGAAATTGCCACTCTACTGCTATGGCTGACTTTAGCCCTCACGACCAATTTAACCACAGCGAGGAACACTTGAGAGGGGAAAGTGCCATCAGTTCATAAATTCAGTGTCTGCAGTTCCTTCATGTCTACATTGTTTTAAATAAGATTCTTCCTCATTTTACGACTGAAAAACCATTGTATAAATAATAAACGCTCATTGGGACTGATGCACCATTATTAAATTGGGACAACCATGTGCAGGTCATTCATATTTCCAACTGCTTCTGTACAGAACCATCAAGGAATGAAAAGTGCATACAATTTCAAGATTTGTTCTTCCCATCCAAACTCTCATGCCCTAGGATTGCATTGGAAACACGGTCATACCTTCGCCGAGCTGATTTCTGGCTGTAAGTAGCGAAGGCAGTCGGAGTAATTGGCCCACGTTCGGTTCAAACCCTGCACAAAGTCCCATGTTCCATTAGCGCTACAGTGTCTGAAAGCCAGCCCTGTAAGGAGGAAATGAGTCGTGGTTAGTCTACGTAGGTCCTTTGCACCATCTGGCTTTTCATTTGCTTCAGATAAATCCTACAAGAACGACAAGACCGGCCGTACCTTTGTGATTGAAGTCATATATATAAGGAGGGCATGGAACAGCCAACATTTTTCCCAGTGAGCCCCTGGGCCAGCATATTAGTCCGTCCCATTCTGGAAAGCAGTTACCCTCTGCAGACAAATAGAAGGAAGATATGGAAAGAAGAAATGAAAAGTATGAGACAAGCCTCTATGCCACTTATTTTTACCGTATCTCCTAAATACCTGTGCCCAAATTAAGTAACAGATTTAAAACTATCTTGCAATTTAGTTAAATAAGGATTAAAGTGTTAAGTTTCTTCCCATATAGCTTAATTGATAACGAATCAGTGACATCTAGCTTATACCCCAAAACAGTATCAGTTTCTTTAAAAATAAAATAAAATCAACCTCTTAATTTTTTAAACACACAATTCTTAGACTCTTTGGAGATGCAGCCAGTTCCCCACTGCCATATAACTCTTCATGTCTGACTCTCAACCCACCTAATTTACACCATTCACCAAGCTTAACTCTGCCCTCCAGCGTTTGCAAAATATGCCAAATGTATTGGAAATGGTCCCCCAGGAATAGGAGATCGTATACTGCTGGGAATTCGTTATTTGACCATTACAGACATTTTTGATGAGTCTGGGAGCTGTGGTACGATAGGGTATATCAAGGTATGTCTATGAACCTCGTAAGCTGGTGGATCACCAGGGGTGTTTCACCAAGAGCGTTGTGCTGGTCAGGGAAGGTGCACGACGCTTGTATCTTTAAGAACACGGCACTATTCAGAAAGTTGCAATATTCTTTCCCATCCAGCAGGTTACTAATTGCAATGCTGAAATGCCAATATTGGTCCTGGAGGACCCGGCCGTCCCCTTGTTCGTGAGGCCGTATGCCGAGTGCCTCGACAGCACCAAGGAAAGATTCAGCGACTGGCTCAACAGGTGCAGAATGACAACTTAACATGCTTTTGCTTGACTGAAGAAACAATGGGGACTGTTTACTCACAAGATTGGATCTCTAAGAGAAGTAGCTCAGCAGTTATAACTGCCCACTGTGTCCTGCACAATATCCATGAGGCAAAGGGGGAAAAGTCATCACCAGTGCGAAGGGCTGATGCGGAACATTTGTTGAATCTGAGCAGCCGGACGCAAGGGCTATTAGAAGAGCTCAACGTGGAGCTATACCGTTAAGGGAGGCCTGGAAAGGGCATTTAACCATGAGCCACAGTAATGCACTGCAGTGGACTGTGCACTTCGTGGCCCTGCCATTTTGGGGCCTGTTAGTAATTGCCTGGTGCTTGCTGTGCATTTATGAATATAATCCTGTTTGTCACAGATCCCAGGAGTTCTGTCACAACAAGCGTGTAAGTGCTTTCAATTCCACTAGGCACTCTGCAGAATAGGCTGCCAATGAAAGAAGATGAATTATTTTCCACACAAAAAATAAATAAATAAAAAATAGACATTTGAGTGACAAAAACAGTGCAAGAAAAAATAAATGAATGGAACAGAACTGAACAAGGGGAAAGAACATTCATGTCCATTTTAACCTACATACAACAAACGTGGCTCTCCCAGGTCAGTGTATGTGAAGCGGTGGTTGTCTTTACTGTCCCCCAGTGTGAAGTAGTAGGAGTAGGGATGCAGCCCCTGGGGCCATGTGGAATGTTGAGTGGGGTGTTGGGGAGGTACTAAAATGGAGTTCTCCATGGATGGTAAAGGGAGCTTAGCCTGTGACGGTCGAACCTGTCAGTCCACCTGAGTCTGCAGCATCCGTGTTTGCTGCCGGAGAAGCCCCTATGCGTCCTGGTGCATCTCCTTCTCCGGTCCCGTCTTTTCTTTTCCCTATAGCCTGCAATACTGACACTCCAGACCCTCTGCTCATGGTCTGATGCAGCATTGACTTACTGGATCTCACTGAGCCTGTCATCCCAAGTCCTCCTCCTTTCTCCTCATCCACCATCGTGGGTGTGGAGGGGGGGGGAAGCCTTGAAAGCTGCAACACCAGCAGCTACAGACAGAACACAGGTACCACTGGCACAACAACCACAACAGCAAGTGAAGGGTTCAGGACTCCTGTTGCTTGCTCCCCTAAAGTTTTACACAAGACATGCTTGTCGACACTTCTACTTGGGATTGCTTGTGCACAGCACCAGCCATGGGGAGCATGGCCCTCCAGGGGTGGGAAATGAGGAAGGAATTGTCCAGTTGCATGCAACTATGATAAGGCACTGAATACTGGAATCAGTTTCCACAGGCAATGGTGATTTTAGTGGATCTCTCATTCCTGAGGGTTACAAAGGCACAGAGAGCACAGCTGTTGAAGCCACCCAGGCCTATATGTTGCTAGCCTGTGTCTTGCAATGGTGCCTGATGAAGTCATCACAGACTGGCATGGGAAAGTGTCCTTCCACACCTAGAATCCTTTGGGAGAGGATTGCAGAGAACCTCCATGAAAGTTGCATCAAGATCTCTCAGGAGAATTCAAAGAGCATAAGAACGGCCCTACTGGGTCAGACCAAAGGTCCATCTAGCCCAGTATCCCGTCTTCTGCCAGTGGCCAGTGCCAGGTGCCTCAGAGGGAACGAACAGAACAGGTCATCATCAAGTGATCCACCCTGTCATCCATGCCCAGCTTCTGGCAAACAAACACAAAGGATGCCCCTGTGCACATAAACTGCTCTGCCTGGCCTCCCCTGCCTAACTCCGCAGGGTAATGAAAAGCAGAGAACGGTCTCTGCTCGTTGTACCACTACCTCTTCTAGTACAACTAAATCAATGAAAAAGTTGATCCTGCTAAGCTGGGAGCACCATCGTTGGAGCGGGAAATACATTTACACACCTACCCAAGGTTACTTCCCCTGCTTCAGGCTTGCCTGTCCTCGACCGCCAGGGCTGATTGGACTGCAGCGGAGTCCTCAACAGGTCCTGGCTTGCAGCATAGCTGAGCCCTCCATCGCTTGTCCCCCAACTCCCACGCTTTTCCTGTCAGGGGCCTGGTGACACAGCTCCTTGAAGATATCCACAGTGGCGTGAGGGGTTTAAGTGGGGTCTCCATCAAGCATGGGGTTCAGCTCAGCACTGTAATGACTGTTGGTTTCCATGACCTTCTGATAGGCCTGCTGCAGCTCCTGGGTTTTCATGCGACACTGCTGTTGGCCCCTGTCAGACCCCTTTTCCTGCATTCCTCATGCAATCTCCCCACAGATGTTCACATATCTATGGCTGGTCTGTAGCTGTACCTCCACAGCCTCTTCTTCCCACAGGCTCGGTAAAGCCAACACCTCCTGTCTACTCCAAGCCAGGGCACATCCGGAAAGCGTAGCTGGAATGGTCAGCTGGGCAGCTGCACATAATAGAGAGCTGCGACGTGTGCTCATCGAGCTGGGCAATTAGGAAAAGTCATTTAAAAAAATTCACAACATTTTAAGGTGAGAGGAAGAGAGGCTTCCGGTATCCGTGACCCTCCGGGCAGTGGAGTTCACATCTGTGACCAGAGCGGTCAGTGTCAGGCATTATGGGACAGCTGCTGGAGGACTGTTGAGGTTGATATAGGTAACAGTGTCTACGTGCACATCGCGTGGACCTCAGTACATCAAACACGGCTGCCATTCAGGGAGGCGGTGACATTGTGTCACCACAACAGGGTACTTACATTGGTGGGAGACAAATTCAAGTGTAGACACATGCACAACTGGGTTGATGCAAGGCAGTTTATGTCAACCTAGCTTTGTAGTACAGACCGGGCCTTAAACTCTCCACATCACTTAGTCTGCCTCATTTATTCACCCAGTTAGAAATACAGGTCATTCAGTGCAGAACAGAGACTCAACAACCTTTCTGGAAATACAATTGAAATGATTCTATTAAAGAAATAGCAATCAACTCAGTTACCCTTCATTCACTGGCTAATCTAATCACTGGCACATCTAATCTCAGAACAAGTATACCCAAATTATGTTTGGCTGCTTAAAAGATGTTGGCTTTTGAATAAACATAAAAACGGATTAACTTTTGATCCAGTAATTTGTGTGTGGTTAAAGATTGTTCCAGGTCATTACATGTTTCATCCATTAAGAATTACACTTGTCAGGGACTTCACTACTAAGAAGAAGTATAAAAGGCTCATATTATTTCAGGTCCACTACAGTGAGTCACTACCACCAAAAAAGCAGATGAAAGAAAAATCTCAACTTTGCAGCTTCTTTAAAATATATTTTTAACTCCTTCTGTAAAGCTGTAGGGCCAGATACTGATCTTAGTTACACTAGTGTAAATTTGGACACACACAACTTCCTATGAATGGGATTATTTCAAATGCATAGCTTTGTAAAGAAAGCATCCTTATTTAGGAAGAATTTACACACGCACACACACGTTTTTGTACAGCACGTTCACAAGTTAAGGATGTACCTAAATCCTATGTGGAAATTCTGACTGATTTATGCACATGTTTAAGTACTGTCGTGAAATAGGTCCGGAGATGGAATACTGGCCCATCTCTGGCACCTTGACAGAAATGTGTGTGTGTGTTACTGTAACTCAAATGACATAAGCTACTGGACTTTGCATTCATTTTTGTGGTGCTCTCATGAAAACAGGCTTCGGTAAGTATTTGATTCACCGAGAGAGTTTTTTCATGCACGTAAACAGTTCACATACATCTGGTAGAAGGAAAAAATACTTTACGTTCAACTGATTAACAACTCACCATTTTTCTCTAAATGAACACCATAAATTATCTTTCCCAAAATCTTCATACATGTCATGATTAAACTAATTATACCTCTTTTTTTTTAAAAAAAAAAAAGCAGCTGCATTTAGAGAAAATAGTCTAAAAAATGTAGTAGCGCAACTGTCTTCCTTCTTACTCCTTTCAAATAACTCAGAAACCATTATTACTATGATTAGTGATATTATTACGACTGGCATTTGTATTATTTCTTGGTGAGACTGTTATTATGGTTGCTATTACACATTGTTACTGACAGTAATAATATGTATGTACAATAGACATATTTTGTTTAGACAAAACCAAAGGAAAACAAAGCAAAGCCTTAGTTTGAGCTTTTATCCAAAGCTCTTTTTACTCCAAGTCTTCATCCTCTAACATAAATCTCTTCTCTAATTGCTCCCAAGAGTATCTCAATTATATGAAATGCTTCAAAGACATCATAATTAATGGGGTTATACAAGATGGGATGTTTTTAAAAATAGGGTGCAGAGTGCACCAATATGTGTTCTGTAGGAATTAATTCTGCAGTGACAAGGAGATAGACTAGCAGATCTTTTTTTAAATTCTAGAGGCCAGATTTTCAACTGGTGAAGCCAACAAAGAAAGAAAAGACTCAGGAAACCTAGAAATTCAGGTCCTGACTGGGCTGGAATTCTCCATGAAGAATGCAGGACTAGTGAAATGGTGATATCTAGAGCCTGGTGAACTTCACTTTGGGCCAATATTCACATACACATTCAGGTCTAATCTGGCTAGTAGCTTCAGCCCCCCCCCCCCCCCCAAAAAAAGTAGCTTTGGAAAATTTTGTTTTAATGTTTTGAAACAAAAGATTTTGACATTTTGAAATGAAGCATTTTATTTCAGCAATTTCAAAAGGGAAACGTTTCAACTTCTCATTTTGGAATGGTGTTTCATACAGAGATTTAGTTAATTAAAAAGGGTGAAAGACAACAATTCCTCCTGCAATTGTTTCAGGCTGAACAAAGTGTTCAGTTGGATTCTACCAAAATTTATTTTGCATTTTCCAGTGTAGCTCTGAACCAAAAAATAAAATAAAATCCATTATTTGCTCAGCTGTAGGGATGTCAGAAGAGCCAAAGGAGTAAAAGTTGATCACCTGAGAGAAGAAAGGATTTTAAATCTTTATATTTGGTTTGTCTTAATTAACAACTACTTAAGCTCAGTGGCTAACATTTTAGACAAAGGAAGCTTTGTTAAAGATGCTGTAGCCTCATCCTTTCAATTCAAGTGTCATTGTTCACAATAAAGATGCCTGAGACCTTCTAGCAAACCTGAAGAGATCAAACTGGACATTTATGATAGCAGAGATTGTCTCCCAAAAGAGCAAAACAGACGAGTGTTTTTAAAACCCTTTTCAGCTCACTTTTAAGCTTAACTCCACAGCAGTGCAGAATAATAAAACAGACTATAAAGAACGTGGTATCTCACGCATGTGACATCAATGAATTCAAGGGACTGGAACCTCACTAACTACAGAGATCAAAGAAGGCTCACAGGCCTTGATCAGTTTGAAGCATGCGCCTATGTGCAACCTTGTCTGCTTGAGTCTCCGAGATAAATTGGGTGAGGAAGAGAAATAAGAAATGTCTATTACAGACACATTTCTCTCTCGCGCGCACACACACACGATTTGATTCAGAGAAATGTTGAATAAGAAAAAAGAAAGGGGGGTGGGGGGAATCTTTCTGCATTCATCTCCTGCGCTTCGGGATGGTCAATATATTTGACTGTCTTGACACCTCATTAGCCCTGCTGGTGGAAGGAAGAGAAAGAAATCAGTTGCTTAGGTACTTCACCTCCTTCCTGTAGCTGGGTTGTGATGTTCAGTTCACACTGAATTTTGGCTTCCAGGAGGAGATAAATCTGCTGCTCGGTGGTAATCGTGTCGTCAGAATCCACCTGTGCAGAAAAAAGTTCATTGAAGACAGCCCTGAGGAAGGATGTTGCTTGGGTCATTTGACACTTAGCTGTATTTGAATGAGAGTGCTCTAAAGCGTTAACTTCCCAGACCTACATTTCTAAGCATTTTAATATTGTCAAAAGGAAATGTTTCGATTTTACAAAGTTGACACATTTTTGTTTTGAATGTTACCTTTAAAAAAAAAAGGGGGTTGGGGGTAACTTTACATACTGGTTGATCAGAGACAAGTTCCCTTCCCCTCCCCCCAAAAATTTCATTTCATCCCATAAATGTAAATAGTTTCATTTCAGGTTAGCCCCAAACTAGTTTTTCTGCAATTCTGCAGTTCAGCCACTAAACTGAAAGACTGGCGACTCCCACAACTCTAATTCCACCATGTTCCCCTCTAGCTGTTGAGAAAAACTTCTGGCAGATTTAGATACATCACTAGCAGCACCCTCAATTCAGATTCAAAGTCAGGTTTTGACTATATGCACTACTTGCGAGGACAGACAGTGGGGAGTGGGGGGGGGGGGTGATTCTCAATTACTCAGTTCCTGGGCTGAGGATGAGGTGGTAGACAAAGGTGGTTTTAAGCTTCTTCGCACTCCTTGTATTCTTCCCTGGCCCCCTTGTGTTACAGTTAGAGCATCCTAAGGGTTGCTCTGATTTGTACTCTACTTCCCATTTCCCCTTATGCATTCTGGAAAGCAGGCTGGTTGTAGCATAGTGCATTCTGGCCACACTCTCCATCCACCCCCCTTTACACTGCCACTCCATCTTCTACACCAGGGCGGAGAAGAGGGAACCTAGACAGATGCACTACACCCGCTAGGGCAGTCCCCTCTGCATGAAGAAGGCTTTCAGAAGGCTTTCCACACACTACAAAGCCTTTGTTAGACCACAGGTCCTGGGGAGAGAGGGGGCTGGAGGGGGGGAAATGTGTGAATTCTGCTGGAAGCATGTATAATTCATGCCAGAATACTCCTCTGTCCTTCTGTATCACCTTCTGTCTGAATGCCTCAAAGCCCTTTATAAACATTAGTTAATTAAGGCTTAACAAATGAGAAATCCTCGGGGCTGCTCTAATTTATACCAACAGGAACAGCTCCCTATAAGCCACGGATGAGCACTGGCTCCGGAGCACGGTGCACTCAGGCACACACCCTCTGCTGAAGTGTAGGCTTAGCTAGGGTGTGGCGCACAGGGCAGCTGTCCAGGACACAAAGCCATGGGGGCAGAAAAAAAGGGATGGGGAAATGCCAAGACACCCAGCAGGGGGCACAAATACGTTTGCTCGCCCCAGGTGCTAAAATGTCTCGTTACAGCTCTGGGGGAAAAGGGTGATGTAAAGCTACTGACAATTCCACTGCCCTGGGGAATCCTCACCTTCACCATTAGGGTGGGTTTAAGAGAACTTAGGAACACTCTGGGATCAAGATTCAGGTCCTTCATATGGCAACACACACCACTTCGCACTTACAATAACATTTTCAAAGCACTGTAAAAATATTAATCCTTCTCCAATGCTACCTGAAGCACTCAGCCATCTTCTAAAAAGACACACTATTCACTTAGGGGAAGAGGCCCCAATAATCAGAAGGTTCTCAGTAGGAGATGAAGAACCAGGGCATCATGTTTTTTAAGGTCACATAAGTAGATCTGGAGAAAGGGGTGTGTGTGTGTGTGTGTGTGTGTGTGTGTGTGTGTGTGTGTGTGTGTGTGTGTGTGTGTGTGTGTGTGTGTGTGTGTGTGTGTGTGTGTGTGTGTGTGTGTCAGTCAAACATTTTTTGAGGCAGGTGGAAGAAGGGGAAGCAGATTCAGCAACAGTGAAATATTTTGTATATCCGTGTCGGGTTTGCCAAATTAAACCCTAAAAAGAAAAACTCCAACACTCCTCTCCCCCGAAAAACCCTATTCTTTTGACAGTTTGGGCAAAATGTTGTTGTTGGTTTTTGTTTGTTTGAAATGACTTTCCTTTCCAGAATTTCCTTCAGTTTTATTTAAACAATTGAAATGTTTAAAATGATCAAAATCTGAATGAAAACATTTTACCCAGCCTGAGTTGAGGGCTTTGGGGGGGTTTTATTTTTTTAAAAAACTTTTTGATTAATCAAAAATGTTGACAATTCCATTTGGCCCTCTTCCCCCCAATTTTTCCCCCCAGAATTGCCCACAAACTTATTCACCAGCCCCATACCTAAGACTGGCTTCTAATCTCTTTGAAAGCAGCATTGATGAAAAGACACATTTTAATAGTTTGGAAGTTAAGCTAATCACATGCCCAAGCTCCACCTATGAGAGAAATGTTGTTATTTGTATTATTTAAGTGCCTAAAAGCAGGGTGGGGGGGGGAGGTCATTGGTACCCAAGCCATAGCCCCACTCCTTCTCCTTGAGCTCCTGCCCACCTGACACCTCTTCCCCCCTCTGCTTGCTCCTTTCTGTCTCCTCCACCCTGTTGCTCACCCTTACGGCCAGTAAACAGTGATGGGGCTTTGACTCCCTGGCCCCTCCAGTTCCATGATCCAAGCCCTGGACCAAGACCTGTCAGGGTGATGCCATTAGCATTTTATAAGCATACTCTTATCGCTATTATCTAAGTCAGAGGTTCTCAAATTGTGGTCTGCAGAGCATCAATGGTCTGCGAGCTCCATTCAGCTGGTCTGTGAATAGTTCCCTCCAAGGTGCATGCCTGGGCAGCCGCACACAAGAGAATGAAGGGCCACCCACCTAATTAGCAGAGCTGTGCAGGCGTGGCTCCACTAATTAGGTGCCTCGACCCTAGAGAAGGTGCACATGTAAAGTGAGGTGGTGGCCTTGGGGAGGAATAGGGGGTTGGTGGGAGGGGGCAGTGGGGTGAGAAGAGGTGTGTGTGGAGGGAAATTTGGGACACCAGGTTGCGTGGTGGCAACTTGCCCCAGCTTCAGCTTCCAGTGAGAGACCCCTCTCCTTCCCAGCCCCAGGTTGGGGGCTGCTGTAGCGGGGGGAGAGAGAGAGCACATCCATTGCATTTGAAAGGTAAGACTACTGATATTAAAATATGAGTGGTGTGCTTTTATCTGTAGAACAAAAAAACGTTAATTATTAAGGGTTTTTTTATATAGTGCTTTTATCCAAAGCGCTTTACAGGAGTTAGCTAATGGTACAAACAACATTTGGAAAGATCATTAAGTCGTCTGCTGAGATGCACAGCAATTTTCAAGAGGTCCGTGGGGAAAAAAAAAAGTTTGAGAACCACTGAATTCTAAGTAATTAATGAACCTATTGACTAGTACCAGACCCAGGACTGATCCCCGTGAACATCACTAGATACACCCCTCTTAGTTTGACGGAAAGGCACTGATAACTACTCAGTGTACAATCTTTCAACCAGTTGTGTATCCACTTTATAGTAATTTAATCTAGACCATGTATCCTAGTTTGTTTCGGAGAATGTCATGTGGGACTGTGAAAAGCCTTACCAAAAACCAAGTTCTATCATGTTGGCCGCTTCCCCACAATCCACTAGACCAGTAACCATGTCAAAAGGAGGAAATTAGGTTGGTTTGCCAGGATTTGTTCTTAAATCCATGCTGGCTATTAAATCTAACCCTACTATCCTCTAGGTGCTTACAAAACAGATTGTTTAATAATTTGTTCCAGTATCTTTCCAGGTATCAAAATTAGACTGACTGGTCTATAATTCTTGTGGCCCTCTGTGTTCTCCTTTTTAAGGACAGATGCTATGTTTGCCCTTCTCCTGTCCTCTGGGACCTCCCCCATCCTCTGAGAGTTCTCCAAAACAATTGCTAACTATTCCAAGAGTGCTTCAACATGTTCCTTATGTACCCCAGAATGAATTTTGTCAGGCTCTGCCGACTTGAATACATCAGCTTATCAAAATATGCTCAAATCCATTCTTCCCTACTTTGGCTTGTGTTCCTTCCCCCTTGTTGTTGATATTGAGTATCTGGTCACCATTAGCCTTTTTAGCAAGGACTGAAGCAAAATAGGCACTAAACACACCTCAGTCTTGTTGAAGTCATCAGCTCTCCTTCGTCTGTAAGTAGAGGTTCTACAACTTCTTTTGCCTTTCCCTCACTCCTATTGTATTTGAAGAACCCTAACTTACAGCTTTTTCTGTCCTTTACTGCGGGTCTCTCATTTGGTCCCTATAGGCAAGTGCAATACTTCTCTCTACTCCTCCTTAAAAATTAATCCACAATTCCACTTTTTGTGGGATTCCTTTTTTAATTTTCCAGTCATTAAAGACTTCCTGATGGAGTCATAATGGCTTTTCACTGGTCTTCCTAGCTTTCCTTCGCATCAGGATAGTTTGCAGGTAGGAGCACAGGCCTGGGTCTTGAGGACTTAACTGGAACAACCATTGTTAAAGAAAGAGGTCAGTCATAGCAAATCTGAGCATCTGAAAGCTCCACAGACTTCCAGATCAAAGTTGGAATAATAAATCTGTCACATTGTTGAGTCAAGCATTATAAAGCCACTTCTGTGCTAGGTCACTGATCCAAAAGGAGACTGGTGGTGATTTAAGCCCTATCCTTAGTGACCAGATAGTCACACAAACCTCATCAACCCTAATCTGTACTAAGCAGCAAACATTCATAGTGCTGTCAGAGAAGCCAGCCAGCTATTCTTCCCCTCTCCCTCCAATTCAGCTGTGAAGTACACGTAGGCTACCTGGGGAAGCCTGCATTATTGACAGAGGCAAGATTTACTGCAGGTGATGTTCCGGGCTGTTCGTCGGACAGAGTTCTCAATCATTCCATTTAGTTAAGGGAAAATAAAAATTTGCTTCATTTGGTCACCACTGAATCCATATAAGGAATTAATTATTTGAATAAAGGAGTTCTGCATCCCCCAGTCTGAACGTCAAATATACTAAAAAAAAAAAAAAAAAAAAAAAGACAGAGCTGCAGATTTTAAAAAGAAGATTCAGAATTTCACTCCACTGACGCCAATGAGAGTTTTGCCATTCACGTCAACAGCACCAGGATTTGACCCCAAGAATTCAGTTTCACGTCAGTAGAATTCCATTCATGAAGTCCACACAGTTTCAAAAAGTTTTCCAATCCGCCAGTTCAAACAACGGTGCATTTTATTTCTGACAGATGCAACAAATTTTCATCACATTATCACTAGCATCTGTTTTGACAGCTCTATTCAAAGGCAATGGGACTTTTCAATTACTTTCACTCCATTGTTTTCTATTGGAATTGGAAAAGGTTCGGAAACATGCAACAAAAATGATTAGGGGCATGGAACAGCTTCCGTAGGAGGAAAATTAATAAGACTGACTTTTCAGCTTGGAAAAGAGATGACAAAGGGGGGATATGATCAAGATCTATAAAAAACATTAATGGGATGGAGAAAGTCAATAAGGAAGTGTTCTTTACTCCTCATAACACAAGAACTAGGGGTCATCAAATGAAATTAATAGACAGCAGATTTAAAACAAACAAAAGGAAGTGTTTTTTTTCATACAATGTACAATCAACCTGTGGAACTCCTTGCCAGAGGATATGGTGAAGGCCAAGACTGACTAGATTCAAAAAAGAACTAGATAAGTCCAGGGAGCCTCTGGTTACCAGAAGCTAGAAATGAACGACAAGGGGTGGATCACTTGATAATTACCTGTTCATTCCATCTGGAACACCTGGCATTGGTCACTGTCAGAGACAGGATACTGGGCTAGATGGGCCTTTGGTCTGACCCAGTATGGTCACTCGTATGTTCATATTTTAAGAGAGTTGGCTCTGCTTCCTGGGAGAACTGAATTGGGCCAGACACTCAGATAGTGCATCTCAGCCAATGGAGCCGCAATGGAGGTAGGCTGATTCACACCAGCTGACGATGGGGCCCACTGACCTTTGTGGAGACTCTCCCACATTAGATGAGGCTACTGAGTGATGAATCAGGCCCTTTCATTTTCTCCCTCTTTCCCTCAGCAACTCTATTCTGCAATGTTTCTCACAGAGCAAGCTTACGACGAGCCTCTGTTTTCAGATGACCACACGGAGCTTATGGCACAATCTTGCCTTAATATTTAAGACTATAATCCAGCAAAGCACTGAAGGACCCACTTGACTTCAGTGGAACTAGTCACGTCAAGTGCTTTGCAGGATTGGGGAGCAACAGTTTACAGGAAGTTGTTTGTTATTTAGTAAAAGGAAAGCACCTAAGCATGGAGCTTAAAGTCCAGCTGTTTCACAAGTCTCATAAGCACATGCTTACATTTCAGGGGGACTTGAGCAAGTGCTTAAATACTTTGCAGACCAGACGCCTACCATACCAAGAGCTTACAATTTAACTACACGCATTACGGCTGAATGGAATCATCCCCTGCAGGACGGCAGTCGGATGGATTCTCCCAGCTTTTTCCCTGGAATTTGTCCAGCCTCTACGGTTAAGGAATGTTTGTCCACTAGTGCTAATGTTATGCTTTGGATATATAAATTTGTAAGTGGTTTTTTGGTAAATGCTTAAAAATGCTTGAAAATGAAGTAGGGACAGCAAATCAAAGCATGAGTAATTCGTGACCGGAAAGCATAATGGATACTTATTAAGTAGGCACACTGAGACTCTTATGTGGTAATTTGCATCGGAGTTTGAAACCACCCGTGCTGTAAATTTTTAATCATTTCAGAGAGAGGGGGAAGCCAAGCAACCGCAACCCTTAGCTTTACAAGATTATTTGCCATCTTTCTCCTGAGTCCCAGAACTGCTTCGGAAACATGCTTTAAGATAATGAAAATATTGGTTCTGTTCCGAAGGGTAAAGGACAATACACTTTCTTTCCCTGGAAAACCTAATGGTAATTTTTCTAGGAGTAGCTGACAAGAAATATGCTTCTTGCAGCCCAAACCAAATTTGAGTGTCGGTGCCTTTTATATAACTAAACATACAGTACAGAGACCAAACGAGCTTGATTAACATTGGAATCAGCTCCCACAGAGGGAAGGTGCTGCTGACAACTTTTGCATAACCCAATAGACAAATGAGATCCAGAAGGGGAAGAGACTTCTCATACACGGTCATGGACACCATTAAAAAGGGCCATTTATGAAATATTAAAATAGCATTCAACCACTGGTGAGATTCAAGAGGATTTTAGAGAAAGTGCTGAAAAGGAGGTTAGATACAAACAGAGGTGAAAGTAAGTCAGTACGGCACACCAGCAGGAACACAGCAGACCGTACCAGCAAGGGCAGCTTCCCCGGGCCGGCAATTTAAAAGGGCCCTGTGCTCCCCACAGCAGCCGGAGCCCTGGGCCCTTTAAATCGCGGCCAGAGCCCTGGGGTCACGACAGCAAGCCCCAGGGCTCCCGGCCACCACTGCAGCTACTGCTACCATGGGACTCTGGCAGTGATTTAAAAGGCCGGGGGCTCCCAGCCACCGCTACCACAGCTGGAGCGCCCTGGCCCTTTAAATCACTGCTGGAGCCCCGGGGTAGTGGTGGTGATTTAAAGACCCTGCCCCCTCCACCTGAGGCCCCACCCCTTCTGCCCAAGGGGCCCCCGCTTGCTCAGGACCCCAGCCCTGGGTACCGGTAAGTCCCTTTCATCCCTGGATACAAATGAAATCAGACTGATCACTCATAAGAACAAAGGAATTGCCACACTTGATCAGACCCCTGGTGTGTCTAGGCCAGTATACCGTTTCTGAAAGTGGCCATTACTGGAGGCTCCAGAGGCAGACACAAACCCCAAATTGTGCAATTATTGGATAACCTGCTCCTGAGGGATGCTGCTACTTAACTTCCAGCCGCTAGAGTTGGCTGATTCCCCAAAGCACAAGG
Organism: Sternotherus odoratus; assembly: GCA_032164245.1. NCBI lineage: Eukaryota > Metazoa > Chordata > Testudines > Kinosternidae > Sternotherus > Sternotherus odoratus. Next base: position 11,985,803 of record JAVMKO010000011.1, on the reverse strand, counting down.
ATTTAATAACCCTTTCAACTTTTTTTTTTTAAAATGATCCTTTCTAATGTAACGTGTGTTCTCATTATGCACCTTGCTTTTAGCACTCTTATCTCCAAAGCATCTTGTCTCCTTTGTCACAAGACTCCTAACATGACACAAGATCACGCAGGGGCTATTTCAGAGATATTAGTGTCATTCCGGGGAAGGAGTTGGCTTTTATAATATAGAGTTGGATGAAAATGTTTTGGACTTTTTGCGTATGCTAAAAATGCAGACAAACATTTTGCAAGCGTATGTCAAAATCTGCAAAATTGTTTTGGCCAAAAACCAAAATTCTGAGAAGTCAAAAAGGGTTTCATTTTTACAATTTCTTAATGAAATGCTTCATTTTTTTTTAAATCAAAATTCTTTTGAATTTCACTTCAGTTTTACTTTTCTTTAATGCATAAAAATTCAGAACGTGAAATGAAACATTTCAGGTTGAACAAAACATTATGAAATGAATTTTTTTACTTTTTGGTTCGGGGGAAAAAAATAAATCTCATTTTAGGCCAAACCAAAACAATTTTAAAAAATTCAGTTCGGCCAACAAACTGGGAGTCAGTTAGTCTTCAATCTATTTGCAATTCAGAGACTAGAAACATTTTTCTAGTTACCAAATACTGTGCAGGTTCCCCCAGTTTGTGGCATTTTCTATTGTATTCCATAAAGTGGGAGAACACTGAAACATCATACACTGCTCTAGAAGAGTTGCACTTATAAGGAAAAACTCTTTCTGGATGCCAGCCGTGAAATGGGCACTTCTTCATTTCAGGACATAAATGAGCTATAACCATTACAACGGGTGAACGTTCAAGAACAGGAAGCAGTGTGACGACTGAGCAGTATATAGCCAGAATAGCCCAGATTATTAATGGTACATTTCAGGATAGAAGAAATCAGCTACTAGTCTAGCAGTTGACTGTAAAGTTACTGTCAGTTTCAGGGTAATTGCACCTGTATTTTAACTCCAGGATCCAGCAAGGGCATCAACTTAGAAGTTTACAGCTCCCAGCCACCATCTCTCTTGGGTGGAGACCTGCATTTCTCACCCTTGTGACCAGCTTTTTTAAAGGCTGCACAATTCCCTGCCTTACACTGTAATATTCCCAGTAAATTAGACTGCCTAAACAGGTCAGCAATTGTCAGTTACAGGCTACCACACAGCTGTTTCTAAGCAAGCACACTTCTTAAGTGAAATCATTACAGAGATGACATACTACATAAATAAGAGGCTACACACTTCAAAAAAGCTTACCAGAGGTCACCCCATCTCTAGCCTTGGACTCTGGTAGGGGTCAGTCCTTCCATTCCATATTCTCTTACAAGTTCATAACTGTTCATAGGCACTAACTTTTACTTTTGCCAGGGGTTACTCCGCTCCGAGGCCTTCCCTCCCCCCAAGGCCTGATCCTCCCTGTGTCTCTTCCCACCCCACTCCCTGATGTCACCGCCTGCCCGCTGCTCTTGGCCCTCCCCCCAAGCCACCAAAGAGCTTTTTCGCAGTGCCCCTGCTTAGCTAACCAAGGTCACCACCAAACAGCTAAGTGGGGACGTTGCCAAACAGCTGTGACTGCTGAGTACCCACAGAGTCAGCACCTATGTAATTGTCCCCAACTCAGCACCAGAGCTCCGACTGGGCAGATCAGCCTGTTTCTTTATATAGCTTCGACCTTTGATCTCCAGGAACAGGTCATCAGCAATCATCCTCTGCTTCTGGCCTTCTACACTAGCAGACAATGACCCTCTCCTCAGGGTATAGCTTCAAAAGGCTGGATTTTTGTACAACTGGAGGTAGTTTTGTGTAACTGGTAGGTACATTCACGTCTCCCTAAGAATTCACCACGGAATCCACTTAACCTTCATTGTCCCCAAAGTTCCTTCTTATCAGACACATTTTCAACATCGTCCCGTTTGTTCACTTAGCAGGGGACAGTGGATGGTCAGCGGAGCAGAAATGAGAACCATTGTGCAGTAGTCACAAGCTGTCACTTGTGACTGGTAGGATGGTCCAAGATATTTTATACTGGTTTGCTGGGCATACGCACACAGCACCCAAAATCAGTTTGGTTTTCGCCCCAGATTTCAAATGAAGGGTGTTTTGATCTTTTGGTTTCTGTCGCTTTCCTAACTACAGCAGGAAACTCGAAGGGCCAAATTCACCAGTTGAGTAACAACACTGATTTCAAATTCATCCCAGATGTAACTTATTTGACACAAGCCCAGATTTTGCCAGGACCTACAACCATCTGAATTCATAGCGGTGGGCCGGTGTGTCAATCTGGGCCATAATCCAAATCCTGTTATCCTGGCACACCCACAACTCCGCTGAACTCCCGGGGAACTCTGGGGCATAGAATCAGTCCCAGTAGGGCACCTGAATCTAGGATGCCAAGAGCGGCACCCACCTGCAGAGAGCTTGCACGCAGGGTTGTTCCACTTAGCGAGGAAAGGAGAAATAACTACCAACATGTTGCAACGTGCAAACGGCAGCTCTGGCTAGAAGGCATCTGCTTGACGTGAAACTGTTCGGGGGGTGGAGTGACTTTGCTAAGAGGGTTCCACCGTATTTGCTAGAGTGCATTCCTGTCAAGTGCCCTCTTAAAACCCACTCTCTTCATTTGACCTCTCCATGGCACCGTATGCTTCCACCTCTGCACTGATTTTGCTTCTCATTTGTATTCTATCCATCGGAATACAGCCATCATCTCTTCTAGGTCTGGCTCTTTTACCTTTTATGCTGTGCACACGGATCTGCAAACTTCTTTATGATTTGGAGTGGCTTGCAGTCATTATGCTCACTCCTTTATAAAAGCAGCCTCAAGCAGCACTTAGTCGCAGTGCATGCTTTGAGCTTTCAAAATATTTCTCACCTCTGGAGTGCAGCAATTTGCATCAGGCAGATCAGACTCTAAGGCAGAGAAAGAACACACATGCTAGGGCAGCAAAGTCTTAGAGTCTCTGTATTGATGACTGATGCCAAGCTAAGGCATTTTGCCATCTGCATAAAGCAACAAACTCCAGATCTGTGGTTCCCTGGCTGCAGTCTGCAGAGAGCTTGTAGATGGGTCCTCAGAGCTATCTCTCTCCAGTGGCGAAGCATCCAGCCATCTTTAAGCAGTGACACTTGCTGCTAGAAGTCACCTTTTCTCTCTCATGGGTTCCAGCAGCATGTTTGAGCTACTGAACTGTTGCTGGGACGAGTCATGATGCACTTTAAGTGACACTATCCTGTGTTTGTGTGTGTGTTCCTTTAAATGGCATTCAAGCTAGCAGGAGGGTACCTTTGGAGGAAGGGATTAGACACAGAGTTGGCAGAGCGGCACACAAACTGCACCCTCCCCACTGCAGAACATCTAAGTCTCCGTTCTTGTACTTCAGTGCATACATGAATCACCAGCTGGCGTCAAGAAGAAAGATGCCCTCTTCTATAGCATTAAGGGGGCAAGTATTCCCCCCTCTTACAGGGAATAAGGTTGAATGCTTCAGAAACCTCCACTGGTTTGTTTTAATAGAGTCATTCTGACCATTACTGAATACCACCTCATTTCCCACCAAACGAACGGCTTTCTGCTCCTGCTTCTATATAAAAACCACCTGATTTTTCAATCTTGAGGCATAAAGCTTGAATAAAAAGTGTGCTGTAGAGAACAATTCTGCACAGTCACCAGGTGACCTAACAAGTCTTGCCCATGCCTGGATACCAAGATAATGCAATTAATATATCTGACACATATGCCATGTGGCTTGCAAACTCTAGTCTATTCTCCTCTTCTTGAAATGTGGGCTTACTCCCACTGGCACCAACAAACCGAATAATAAAGAAATGCCACATTCATATTAAGGGTAGAGTAGACAGACCCTTTAGCAATGATTTAATTCATTAATCTCTCAGGTTATTCCCCCCCCCCCCTTTTGGGATTTTTGTTTTTAAATTTGAACATTTAGGTAAAAAGTAGAGCGCCACTTTCAGACCAAGGTCTGAGCACACTAATTAATTTCCAGTAGTTGTGCTGGTGTAATTAACTCCGTATTGATCTAGTATTGTATGCACACTATTTCCACACGGGGGACATTAAAAGCCAATATGAGCCAATTAGGAAAGCCTCCCAGCAAGCCCGGATAGCAGAGGGTGTTGGTCAAACAAAACAAAACCGCTCATCTCTGGGTCACTGGCTCAGCTCCGGCCCAGATTATACTGTACCTTGCACTTCTTAAGCACCTCTCTGAGGTTCCCACAAGGAGTTAAGCCTCATCATCCTTTTGTGGTACAAAATATTTACAAAAAATAATGTACCCATTTTACGTATGGGGAAATTAAGGCAACAAAAGGACATACATAGTTTAAGGAAGAGTCAGATATAGAGCTCAAACACAAAATTTCCCTATTCTTTGCCTTAACCAGTAGACCGCACTGCATCTAGTAACCAAAAGCTGTTACCACTGGCTGGCTAGTGTTTTACCTGAATAGATTAGGTGGGCTTAGTCCAAGTCCTACTGGAGAGATGTTCCCCTAAGCCAGGGTTTGGCAACCTTTGGCACATCGCCCGTCTAGGTAAGCCCCCTGGCAGGCCGGGTTGGTTTGTTTACCTGCCGTGTCCACAGGTTTGGCCGATCGCGGCTCCCACTGACCGCAGTTCACTACTACAGGTCAATAGGGGCTGCAGGAAACGGCGCAGGCTGAGGGAGGTGCTAGCCGCCCTTCCTGTCCTCCTTGTGAGGGCTCAAATCTAAGCCCCTCGTTCATTCTGGTGATAGAAACATCAGATCCGTGGGCACCAAAGCAGCCAACGCAGGTGCCGTGGACAGTGAATGAAATCCTGACAGTCCATTCTTCCCCTTTCGCCTTCCTGCAACATGACCACGGCAGAGAATCAATTTCTTCCGACCCCGACCAAAGAACTTTCATTGAGAGAGGAAAATACAGTAAGGTCCTCGCGGCTGCTTGTGTGTTTCTCTTTGCTTCACTGCAGGGCTTTAGCTTTAGTGCCCCTTCTCGCCCCTCAGACTGGGGTCGGAATGACACTCAGTCCCTGGCAGACTTTACCATTCTTCTTCTAGTACTGTAATTTGTTTCCACAGGTCTCACAGTGTACAAGCATCCTCAGACTATTTACACAGAGAGGGAGAGAGTCATTGGAGCCCACCAGCGAAGCCCATCAGAACCCACAGGGGCAGAGCATTGACTGTGTTTTGCTCTCACACAGCAGAGATCAGAGATGATGGAATTTTTTGGCTTCCCTCTTTTGCTTTATTCGGGCCAGGTCTACACCGGACTCGGATGTTATATATTTATCTAGGGAAGGGAAGAGGGAATTCGTGTTAGGGAGGAAAAGGAAAAAACACAGAGCAAAATGTGGGTCAAATGGAGGGGAGTGGCCTTAACATAGCAAAGTGCAATAGCGCTTTCCAACATCAACCTATAGTGGAGCCTTTATTTGCCTTGTCAATTGTGAAATAGTTCCCAGTAACGGCTTAGACATAATCCAGAATGGAGGGATTGTTGGGTGTTTGTTTTTTCCCCTTACTCTACTGCAGCAGCCTCTAAGATTTTTGTTCTATGCAGACACTCTCCTTGTAAAAAATAAAAGATGCCAAACCACACGATAAGAAACAGTCTATGTTAGAAGTCTCCCCATTATATGCTCCGATGCCTTTTTAGCAATTGCAGAGTTCTGTGCATGACACACATAGCATACAGATGATGATGGCTAGAGTTGTGACAAGTTTCAAACCGGAGATCGAATTTATTTCTGTGGACCAGATGCAAGTCTCAGTATTCCCAACCTCAAGTACCTCAAAATCATAGGCCAGGCCCTACGAAATCAAGAGATTGGCTTAAAAATTAGATTTTTATTTGCCTTCTATTCTAAACCTTTAGGGGTCATATCTCTATACCTATGAGGGTTGGAAGTTTACTTTTAAAAATGAAAGCTTAAAGTCTCACTTAAACACAGGATTCCAGTAGGTGGAGCTTTTAAAAAGAAAAACACACTTGACCACAAGACTAGATAAAAACCCAAAAGAATTCTCCTACGCTCAAGTCAGCTGTGCTGACATTCCCCAGCTGAAGACATGGCCCTCTGTCATTTATCAATTGTATCAATATAGATAAGGAAACTTACTGCTGGTTTTGCTCAGTGGCAAAACAAATCACATTGATTGTTGGCACAATTTTTCTGGCTTTGGAGAGTAACTTGTATGTCACAATAGAAAGGGGGGGGGGTCCTAAAAGAAACCACTGCCACAAGCAATAGTATGTCCAACTTTCAAGAGCCAACTCTTATCTGCCTGATTAAGAGATCTACTGTGCTATATAACAACAAAGGGAGGAAGCAGATCTGGTGTTATTCCCAACACATGCAGTCCCAATGGATATCCTCCTTTGCTCATTTCATAAACTGACTGCTTTTCTAGCTGAGTAAATTCTAGGCTCTCCAGCTATTTAATTCCAAGGACCACATCATAAGAAGAAGAGCTTTTTACAGAACATCTTTGCTTTAAGACATCCCAGTTCTCTACTCTTTTGTTCTCAAAATATTTTATTCATAAGCAATGGCTCTATAGCCCAATAAGAATTTATAGACCACCGTTCTAGAAGCAGCATCCTAGACTGGAAGTTCCCAAACTTTCACAGTGGTGACCACATCTTCATAGAAGGATGGGGTGGATAGTCTCCATGGCCCACTCATGATTGTAACTCATCCTCGTGTCAACTGAAGAACTTGCTTACGGGGAACAACAACATTAGGAAAGTATTTTGTACATTGTCAGAATGCTAGTAGAGAAGTCCCTTTCCTATAGTCTTTTCCTAGTAAGGGCAGATGGAAACAGTATAACTGACCAAAGATTGAAGACAGAGACATCAAAGTAAAAAGATGCAAGTTATCTGTGACAGCCACAAAGTGGAATGAATATTTCCTTCTCATGGCTCTGGATAAACTAGAAAGGAAAGATAAAAGAGCAGGCTGATTTAATACTAAGCAAAGGGGTGACAGAGATAAGGGGGTTCTTCAGAACATCAGAGGCAAAAGAAATATTAAAGGGAAAGTCATCCTCTTAACAAGCAAGGAGGTGAATGAAACCTGGGAAGACTCAATCACTGCCAAGATGCCACTTTCTTTGTTAAACAATCAAGATCAATGGGTAAAATAAAAAAGGAACTTTGGAAAATAACTGCCAGATTGTGGCCTGCCCTGTATTCAGCGCAGGAGACCCTTATGTCTCTGCACCAGCTATCCACACCCTGGGTGACAGCACAAAATGGGAGAAGAGCCACTGAGGATCTGGGTCCCCAAGACTCTAAAGGTAAAACCACAATCTAGCGCTCAGAAAGTAAGATCACCTCATGCAAACAGCTATTCACAGAGATGAAGAGAGAGTAAAAAGGAATATTTGAAAAGTCTGAGCCTTTCTATCACACTGCAGGTCTGGAGGATGTACTGTCTGGAGCGCAAAGAGAATGAGCTAACATGCTAAATCACTGATAACTCTTTCTGAAGAGTTATGGAGATAGAGGGTGGTGGGGTGGGGGCGGGAAATCGCATAGGTCAACAATATTCAGAATTTTAAAAAATGACACTCAGAAAACCTGCCGGCAACTTCTGTTCAGCAAAAGAAAATTTCTATGATCGCAAACCATCAACAGTTAGAAATGTGGACTTCTATAAAACATATCAGGCCAAACTACAGGGGCTGGCTTTTGTTTTTTGCCGGTGGGTGCTTTTGAAGATGTATGTGTGTTGGGGGTGGGGGTGGGAAGGAGGGTGACTCTGCCAGGATTTTTTTGGGGGGGAGGAGGCTATTGTTAGTATATTTATACACTTTCCATATTCTAGTTATTGAATGTGTGCGTCCATCATTGGTGTTACTTAATGTAACTTATTAAAATAGTAATGAACTACATAACTACATTATCATGACTGACAGTATATTAAAATCATTGCACTCACCTACAAGCTGTCTTCACTAACGTCCCAGTTTAAAGACATTACATCTCACTGTAGCTTTCTGGATGAAACTGTCAGCCACACTGTGGCTCATGGGGGTGCGGAGCACCCCGTATTTTTTTCAGTGGGTGCTTGAGCCCCGGAGCACCCCCAGGCTCAGCGCTTATGGGCCAGGCACTCTTGATTGATTTGGTCACAGAACTACAAAGAATCGGTTTGAGAGTCCTCCATTCTGTGAAGGAGGCAGACATAAAACCTACGCAACACTTCATTACACTTAAGCTCTCAAAAGAGGGTTTAAGTGCATCTTATGTGGCACACACAAGTTCTACCTAGCGGTGAGCTTCCATCTACAGGCAAGAAGTCACTCTCAAAGTAGTTTCACTGAGATCAGCAGGAGTAACTGCTCAACACTGCGAATAAAGGGCTTACAGTCTGACCCAAAGGAGCATCTTTTCAAAGAACAGTGAAACATCTTGGCTTAACTGTGGCAGTGCGACGAGGGATTTCGTACCTGTTTCAGTTATCAGAAGAGAGAGGACTTGCAAATCACACATGCATGAACAGTCTGGCTTCAGAGCCTTCTTTAGACAGGCCTTAGGAGCCTGTAGAGGGGTGGACTCACCCAGGGTACCCTCCCTGGTGGCTGGGTGAGTCTTTGCTGTTTGTCAGCAGTTGCTCAGGTCCTACGGTGGGCTGCCTCCAGACAGGTCACGTTTTACTTCCACACCCATTTCGGAGTACTCCAGTCCCAAGTCCACACAAAACAACACAACGTTCTTGTTGCCTCAGCCCCTTCCTGGGGATTATTAAGACCCCTGGGTCCTCACCCAAGATCTTCAAGACGGTGCATTCAGAGAAATCTCAATTAAATGCTTCTAGTCCCACTGGGCCCCCAGACTTCACCAACCCCTGCCTCAGGTTCCCCACAGCAAGACCCTCTCATTTCCTTCCATCTCAGTACTCCCCTGCGCTTAGCTCCACATTGAGCCTTCTTTTGGGTCCACTGAGGTGAGAATCATCATTTCCTGTAGCCTGTGCCTTTTAACTGTCCATGCTCAGGGGTTTCTCTACCTCTGCCAACCTTCCCTGACTCCCACAGATTCCTGGCTTCCTTCCCAGGTCCCACACCAGCCTTCCTCAGGGCTTCCTGCTGGGACTGAGCCAAATGCCTGCAGAGTTCTTTCTTGTTCTTATTTCAGAGCAAGGCCTCCTGGGGCTTCCCCCCCTGGAATCGCTCCTCTTCAGGGGCTGTGGCCACAGCCTCTCCCTGCCTGCAGCTCCTCTCCACAGTCCCCCAGACTCACTCCACATCCCCCTTAGGCTTTACCATCACTGTCTCTTCACTTCGCTGCCTCCAGCTTCAGGACAGCCTGCCTCTAGCCCCAAGTTTCACTATCCTAGCCACAGGTCCCACTGACCCCAGGCCACCCAGGTTTTCCTCAGCCTTTAGCTCGAGAGGAAACTCCCAGCTACCTCTCACTTGGGTCCCCTCCCTGACCTTTCTACTGCCCTCTGCTCTGTCCTTCATGACCTACCAGCTCCTCCCCTGCTGCGTTTGATCACCAATTATGCCTGACACCCTGCCAGGTGCTACCCAGGGCCCAATTGGGCCCAGGTTCCTGTTAACCCGTGCGGGGTTTATATACCGCCATTACAGAGCCTTTCACCTACCTGGAAAGCAGTTAGTGTATGCTGTAACGGTCTGTGCCTTCCCACAGGCTTTTGAGAGCAACATACCATAGTAACGTGACATGCTTAGAGAGGTAAAGGCAGCTTTAAAGGACAGTCCTTTGGTTTTGGTGCTAGGCTGCAACTCAGGGCATCTAGGTTCAATGCTCAGCACTATCACAGTGACATCCAGCAAGTCACTCCATGTTATGGAGCTGGCATACATAATGGCGATTTACAGTACGAGGCCCTTTGTTTTGAGTCGTCCACTTAAATCATACGTGTCTCAAAGCAGGACTCTGATTGGGGGGTAGGTATTACAGTGCCTAGTACGACCGAGTCCCCATGTTAGCCAGGGCCGCGCGGCCCTACTGTAATATTACTGATAATAATAGAACAAAACAAATGGAGACAAAAATATTAGCGATCGTCTCCTGGATGCTGAAGACCATGGACCTGATGCAGCAAACACTGATGCTTAACTTTATTGTCGTAACGCATCTAGGGAGACCAGATTCCCGATTTTATAGTCACCATCCTGATTTGGGGTCTTTTTCTTATATAGGCTCCTATTATCCTCCACTTCTTGTCCCGCTTTTTCACACTTGCTCTCTGGTCACCCTAAACGCATCCCATTGATTTCAGTGGGATTACTCGCAGTAGTAAAATTAAGCATGTACATGTTTGCAGGATAGGGCCCCAGGAGAGGAAGAAAGTTAACAATTGGCCAAAGGGGCTACTGTGCTTTATGACAAAGTTAGTCGTGAATTTCCTTCACCACAGTACAAGTGAATCATTCCGAGACAGTGCTTACTGTTTGGATTGCCTGCTAGCCATACATGCCTGATCTTTGAATTCCCTCTCTTTCACTTACCAATGTATCCAGGCTATAAGATAACAACAAGCTGATTGCTCACTTCATTCTTTTTCTGACGGAGGGGACTTAGGACGAAAATGGAAGTGCTAGTTTATCTCCTGAATTGACCTTTAAAGACTTCTTGAAATCCAGCTAAAAGTATACAAACAGGTTATGAAAGATACTGCTGAGATACAATTGCATCTTGGTTTTAAAATGTAAGGCCCCCTTTATTATTAAAAGCTACTTTAAAACAAAAAGAAGAGTTGCATTTGTTATTTATATTTGTAAATATCCTCTTTTGGACTATTAAGGGTTACTTAAAGAAAAAAAACATATCCTTTGTCAACACAAGGTTAAAAACTAGAAAACATTTAGACACTACGGTAAATGAAGAGAATAAAAATAATAATAAAATCACACAGGGAACAGTCTTGAGAAAAGAAGACTAAGGGAGGTGTGGAGGGGGGAACTGATAGTCTTCACTGTCCTCTTTATAACAGCCCTTAACATATTTGATCAATTGTTCTCTCTGAAGCAGGACAAGTCATCACAGACTTGCAGTGCAAAGGGAGATTTAGGTTAGATATTAGGAAAAACTTTCCAACTATCAGGGTAGTTAAACTCTGAAATAGGCTTGCAAGGGAGGCTGTGGAATCTCCACCATTGGAGGGTTTTTAGAACAGGTCGGACAATCCCTGTCCGGGATGGGCTAGGTTTATTTGGTCCTGTTGTAGCACAGAGGGCTGGACTTGATGACCTCTCAGCTCCCTTCCAGCCCAACAATTCTATGATTCTATGAGATTCCAGTTTGTGGCTTGCTCATGACTGTTACAAATAAGACATGTAATGAATTATAGCCAAAGAATGGCCTGATCAAGTGCTCTCTCTACCTGACCCTAGAGCGGGTCATGCTAGCACTTATTGTCATAGTCACAAGTAAATCCCAAAACAGAGTTAATCGTCAGTTCTAAGTAGATTTTAGTTATTCCTTGGACTTGGTTTATGTATCCTTCTACTTGTCTACTATTCTTAAGTACCGAGAACCATGGTACCTGAGTGCTGGGTGACTATTTAACGCTTATATGGTACATTACATTTTCCAAAAGCTGTAAAAACAATTAACTAATCTTCAACTCTCTTATATCATTACATAAGTAGTATTCTCAATGGGGAAACTGAGGCCAAAAGGTTTAATGATTTTCCCAAGACCACAGAGACAATCATTACTGACCACAGATAAGAGCTCAGGTCTGAGAGCCGAGTGATTCCTGGCTCTCAGATTTGTGGTCAGTCTAGTAGACCACACTAATATTAACCAGTTAAACTTCTGGTAGTATTGGTATCCACCCATTTAAAATCAGAACCTGAAGAAGCAATAAAGTACCGTGCATTTTGACTGTCTTTTCAAGTAACATTGAAGGATTGCTAGTTAAATTCAGTGTTTAAGTATCTTATTTCTCATTCTCCTATTTCTTTAAGTCCCACTTCTGCTCTTGAATTTATACATCAGTCCGAGGGCATGGAATTATTCTTTGCATTTCCACTGCAGTATTATAAAATGAAGTGACATCAAGGATTGTTGAAAACCCCCCAGTTATATCAACACGAAGAACTAGGAATCGCATAGAAGCGCCTGCCCTTTCGCTGATAAATGAGCGCCCTCTAATGCGTTACTGAAGGCACCAGTCCTCATGCAATACATTCACAAACTTTTAGCTAAAACGAATCCTGGCTATTTCACGGATTCCACTTTTCATTCAAAGGGGGGAAGATACGGAAAAGATTTCAAACCAGCCACTGTCCCATGGACAAGTCCAAACGCGGTATTGTCCGCCGCCGATAGATTAACAAGAGCCCGCCGGTGAAAGCGAATTGAGATGCTAAACTCCCTGTATTTTAAAGTAACCAGAGATCGCTCCTCCCGATCGACTAGTTTCTCCAATATCTGGTTTAAACTGCAAGACAAGCGCGCAAACCAACCGAGCAGCACGGCAGAGTCGCCCGAGACAGCAATTTATTCTGTGCCCTCCCCCCCCCCCCAAACTCTTTAGCCCGGGCACAGAGGCTAATGCAGGCGGAGTGGATCCGGTTTTTGGCGGCGATCTCCCAAGCAAAGGACATTCCGTAACTTTGCAATCTCTGCCCCAGCTGCAACCCCCCCGAAGTCCTTACCTGGGCCATGGCCAGCAGACAGCCGCTCACCGCCAGCAAGCCGAAGGCGGGGCGCACCCCCTTCGCAGCCATGCCCGGCGGCTCCCTTCCCTGCTCCGGAGTGACTCCGGCCCCGGCGCGATCCCCAAGCCGGGGCGGGAGGCGCCTGCCCGGGGCAGCTGCAGCCACGTCGCCGCAAACTTTATAGCTCGGCTCCGGCGCAGGGGGAGGGAGATCAGGCTCCCTCCTGCCCCCGCCTGGGAGCCGGGCTGCGTCCTGCTTCGCCGCTCCCCTGCTGCTCAGGGGCACAGGGCTCCGCTCCGGCTCGCCAGCCCAGCGCGTCTGCACATGCGCCCTGGGGAAGGGGAGCCTCAGACCAGCTCCTGCCCTGAGCTCATGGCGACTTCTGCCCCCACTTAGCAGGTGCCTCGCTTCTCCGCTGGAGCCATCTCCCCCTGCCGGGGCCGCCTTTCCCCAGGGGGAGGAGCAAGCAAAGGTGCCTGCTGACTACCGCCGTCCTGTCTTCACTCCCCGCGCCGCCCCAGATTTTTGCTCATATTCCTAAAGGCCCCTGGGGATTGAACTCGCAACCCTGCGTTGGGCAGTTCAACGCTTTGGCCAGGGAGGCTTTGTTTAATCCTGAGTTGATGGTGTCAGATTTGCAGATGAACTGCAGCTCAGCAGTTTCTCTTTGCAGTCTGGTCTTGACGTTTTGTTTGCTGCAGGCTGGTGACCTTTAAATCTGCTATTGTGTGTCCAGGGAGACTGAAGTGTTCTCCTACAGGATTTTGTATATTGCCGTTCCTCATATCTGATTTGTGTCCATTTATCCTTTTAAGTAGGGACTGTCCAGTTTGGCTGATGTACATAGCAGAGGGGCATTGCTGGCACATGATGGCGTATATTACGTTGGTAGACGTGTAGGTGAATGAACTGATGATAGTGTGGCTGATCTGGTTAGGTCCTCTGATGATGTTGCTGGTGTAGATATGTGGGCAGAATTGGCATCAAGGTTTGTTGCATGGATTGGTTCCTGAGTTAGAGTTATTATGGTGCGGTGTGGAGTTGCAGGTGAGAATATGCTTGAGGTTGGTGGGTTGTCTGTGGGCGAGGACTGGCCCCCACGGGTCCAGAAACTCTGGAAGAATTCCACCATGATTTCAACAGCTTCCACTCCACTGTCCACCTCAGCCTGGACCAGTCTACATGGGAGGTCCATTTCCTAGACACCCCAGTGCAAATAAGTGATGGTCACTTTAACACCATCCTATACTGAAAACCTACCAACAGTTATGCCTACCTTCATGCCTCCAGCCTCCATCCTGGACACACCATATGATCCATTGTCTACAGCCAAGCACTAAGGTACAGTTGTATTTGCTCCAACCCCTTTGACAGCGAGCAACACCTACAAGATCTTCAGCAAGCATTCTCAAAACTACCATACCTGCAGGAGGAAATAAGGAAACAGATCAACAGAGGCAAACGTGTACCCAGAAGTCTCCTGCTGCAAGACAAGCCCAAGAAAGAAAACAGAACATCACTGGCCATCACCTACAGTCCTCAGTTAAAACCTCTCCAATGCATCATCAGTGATCTACAACCCATCCTGGACAACAATCCCTCACTTTCACAGGCCTTGGGAGGCAAGCCAGTCCTCTCCCACAGACAACCCACCAACCTCAAGCATATTCTCACTAGCAACTCCACACCGCACCATAATAACTCTAACTCAGGAACCAATCCATGCAACAAACCTTGATGCCAATTCTGCCCACATATCTACACCAGCAACATCATCAGAGGACCTAACCAGATCAGCCACACTATCATCAGTTCATTCACCTACACGTCTACCAACATAATATACGCCATCATGTGCCAGCAATGCCCCTCTGCTATGTACATCAGCCAAACTGGACAGTCCCTACTTAAAAGGATAAATGGACACAAATCAGATATGAGGAATGGCAATATACAAAATCCTGTAGGAGAACACTTCAGTCTTCCTGGACACACAATAACAGATTTAAAGGTCACCAGCCTGCAGCAAAAAAACATCAAGATGAGACTTCAAAGAGAAACTGCTGAGCTACAGTTCATCTGCAAATTTGACACCATCAACTCAAGACTGAACAAAGACTATGAATGGCTGGCTAACTACAAAAACAGTTTCTCCTCTCAGTGTTCACACCTCCAGATCATCTGCTAGAAGAGGACCTCATCCTCCCTGATTAGAGATAACAAGCTGGTTCAGCCTGATTGGACTAACCTTGTTATCTCTAACCTGGTTCTTGCCTACTTATGTATACCCATCTCTGCATACTTCCACTGCTTGCATCCAACAAAGTGGGTATTAGCCCACGAAAGCTTATGCTTCAATACTTTGTTAGTCTATAAGGTGCCACAGGACTCTGTCGCTTCTGCAGATCCAGACTAACATGGCTACCTCTCTGATTCGAAAAACCGAAGAGCTGCCCAACTGAGCTATCCCTTACCTGCCCTCCCACCTGCTCCAGCAGCTGGGCTCTGATCCAGCAGTACACAAAACTCAGGAGCTGCCCACCTGGGACAGGTGACTTTCCACCACTGGCGTGAACCAGGTGGCTGGCTCCCAGGGGACTGCCCCGGAATGGGACAAACTGCTCTGGGCCCAAGCGCTGCCCCTTTGCCCCGAGAGCCCATCTCAAAAAGGAGAGGCACGGGGAGGAGCATGTGACGTTGGCCTCAGCTCATGTCAATGTCCGGGGCTAATACTCTAGCGAGCCAGGCTCACTGAGCGGGCGGGGAGCCACAGGCCCGGTTGCCTGTGGCTTTAGCCCTGTAAGTGAGAACGGATCACCTCGCTCCAGGAAAGCTGGCAGGGGAGGCTCGCTCCCCCCGTGCTCACGAATGGTGCAAGCGCTAGGTTGCTTCCCCTCCCTGTGCAACCACCTAAACCCCCACCCAGATGGAGCAGCTTGTTCCCATCCAGGCCGCCGGGGCTCAGCTGGTGGGAGTCAGAGGCTGAAGAGGCAGGAGAGCTTTACCAAATTGGGCAGCAGCTTCCCCCAGCTCCTGGCTGCCAAGAAGCAGGAATGACCAACTCTCAGCCCCACTGCAAATGCAGCTGATGTCCGTTTCCCAGGAAGAGCTGCTTCCACTCCCTGGGAGTGAGTATAGGACTAAAAGCCCAGGGTACTGTTCACTTTATGGCAAGCCAAGGCCTAATGCCTTCCCCCCACTCCACCGGTCCTTGCACCAGCCTCCAGCTTTGATGCAATGGGGCAGTAGCCCGGCCCCAGCTTTTGCCAAAGCCAAAAAAAAAAAAGGGGGGATCGACTTGTGCCAACCCAAAGTTGACCAGAATTCCGCCCCTTATAATGCGCCGCCCCAGGCACATGGTTCCTCGGCTGGTGCCTGAAGCCGGCCCTGACATCAGGTATAATACCCATGTTCTATATCGGCATTTTAAAAGTTTATTTTGGAAAAAACCCAACTCATTATTCATAAAAAATCAGTCTTCCCTGGTACATTAAGTCAAAATAATTCTAGGGTTTATAAATTCAAAGTGGCATGTCACACCCATCATGTCAGCATGTCATACACCACCACATCAGTCCCTTTTGTCATTGTATATAGTTAGTTAATACCACTACGAAAAAGAGCCCTGTCCATAAAACTACCCAAATCCCTGGCCGGTACTTTATACTTATTCACCACGCTTCTAGTGTTGGAATTTCATATTCAGTTGAAATCAGGCTGGCTATTCACTTTCAGCTATAGAACAAAACCAACAATTAGCCCTTCAACGGTATTATAAAACATTTCACGGCGTTGAATGCTTCCTGCCTGGTTACAATGAAGGTGCAAAATGATTTGCCAAACATGTTTTTATCTCCAAACATCGGCAGGTGCGTGGAAAAACGGTATTTATAATGATCGGCGTAATTGCCTGCAGAGGAGATTCAGACATCCAGACACCAGCAAAGATCTGCTTGAAAAACTTTCCTTCTCTTTGCAAAGAAAACAAAAAAGAAGCTAAGAAGTGGGGCTGCAGTGGACCGTGTCCGAATTAGATTCTTTCTGTGCAATGCAAAATGGCCTGTCTAGCTGAATGTGTTGCTGCATCCCAATGGACCCTGTGGCAGCAAAGTGCTCCCGGACAGTAGCTCTTTCTTGTGCTGCTTGGGCATGTACACATTTGGAGGAGGGATGTTTTGCAACGTAGCATTAGTTGCTGGGACCATTTACAGGCTAAGTGATGCAAAATGGGTGACAATTATAAGTCATCAGAATGAAACTTGTCTGAATCAACCCAACTGAATCACTAAAGAACCCCGGGATGCACAGCAAGTCACCGAGCACCATCTCTTGAACTGAAGACATCGGGACCCGAACATGATCAGCCCCGCACAGGATTGGGCCTCACCTCAGGAGAAGACAACTGCTTGAAAGATGATTGAAGTCCAAGAAACTGGAAGACAATGCAAGCCGAAGAACGAGAGACGAGGAGGAACTAAAAATCAAACAGTGATGTTCATTAAAAAACCGCTGGTACCGCTTTTCCGGGAACAGGCAGTTGTTTAGGCTGGCAAATCTGCCAATTTTGACAGTGCCTCCTGATTTCCTCTGTTGTTGCTCAATTCAAACGTTGCGCTTTCTCAGACTATGTGACTTGTCCCACATAAGACAGAGAAGCGCACGTAGGAGGCAACGGCACAAGTTGGCAGCAATATTCACTAAGAAACTGGCTAGTGCAGGGATCTCAAACTCGAATCACCAAGAGGGTCACATGGGCACTAGAACATTAGCCCGAGGGCTGCATCGCTGACACCGCCCCAGACCCGACCCCCACTCCACCCCTTCCATGAGCCCCTAATAGATTCTCATCACTTACACTAGTGCATAACTGGAGTAAATCCATTTCAATGGATTTACATCAGCGTAAATGAGACCTGGAGATGGCTGTTTGTGTCTTCAAAGCACATTGGCTTACCTTGGTGAGAGATAATTTTTTACTGTTGTTGGCAAGGCAAGCTTCTGGGTGTAGTTCAGTGACCACTCAGTGTTTGACAGAGATCTGCTTTATTTGGTGTCTCAGTTCCACCTGTCTCTGCCTTGCATAAAGTGACTCTTCAAAGTACACCTCCCCACAGTGGGTTCCAGTATTTCAGCACCGTCAGCAAAAGCATCAGCTAAATTCTAATTGCAGCATCTTTAAAACTGGTGCTGATGGCAGAAAGAACACCATTTCATCTTCCAAGCTCACAGTGAGTTCCCAGGGCTAGCAATTAGCAAAATAATCTTTTGATTTATAGCAAGGATTTCAAACTCCAAGGCTGGAACCATTTTATTTGATACCATGAGATTATAACTGCTGTGTCAGCCTGGGCTAGGACAGATCATTCACACATAAGGAAACAAGAAAAGGTATAACAGATGCGGAGGAGTGGGAACACAGGTGTCGTCTCTTGTACACATATGGTGACCGATCCTCAGCGGGTGTAAATCAGGAAAACATAATTGAAGCCAGTTCAGCTATTGCCAATTTGCATCAGTTGAGGTACTTATTTTGCCCTTTGAGAGCAGTCTACAGTCACATAACCACTAGTATGAATCATTATTCCCAGCCCCACTGGGTGTTTAAGGAGGTTTCCAAAAGAGCTGTTCCCCTTTCATTTCTGAATGAGATAGCCCAGGGGTTCTCAAACTGGGGGTTGGAACCCCTCAGGGGGTCATGAGCTTATTACATGGGGGGTTGTGAGGTGTCAGCCTCCACCCCAAACCCTGTGTTTCCCCCAGCATTTATAATGGTGTTAAATATATAAAATGTGTTTTTAATTTATAGGGGGGGTCACACTTAGAGGCTTGCTATATGAAGGGGATCACCAGTACAAGAGTTTGAGAACCACTGAGATAGCCAAAGAATGAAAGAGGGAGAGTGGCAAGGAAGATAAGCCAGCATCTTCTGCCCTGAACCAAGACAACCAAAAAGATCCTGAGAATAAATATGACATTCAAGGGCACCCTCCATGGATCCTGTCAGAAGCCTGTTGGGTCACGGGAGTGGGACACTGCCAAACCAGATGCAAGCTGTTGCCAAGACTTTAGGACTCAGCCGAGAACTCACTGCAGGAAACCAGTCTGTGTCACCTTTGTGAGAGTATGGTTAAGATGGTATTGAATTGATAACAATGCATTTAGTGTTTAGACTTATGAAATGCTTGTAGGTGGCTGCATGCATGAAGTTCACTCACAATATCTTTAGCACATGCTATCTTGTAATATTTAAGCTTTTGCTGTATAACCGTACAAAATATTTGCCCTGAAACTGTCAACCTGTCAGAACGGATCGTCTCTTGCCCATCGGGACGACTGCCAAAACTAAATGGGCCATGGTGGGATATCATGATACCAAGACTTTGCTAATTGCCCCGGTATAGGGGACGTGCAAAAAGGTTCGTTCCAGCAGCTTGAATTCTGGAAGGAGGAAATAAAGGGACTGAGCATGAGTATTTTTCATCTTTTTTACTGTTTGGACTCTGGCGGGGCTGGAGCTATGAAATAAAAGTGGAGATCTCCAGGGTTAGCCCTACAAGACTTCCAGTGCTGACAGATTACTACAACTCTGTCACCTTTTGGAACCATAACCCATTGGCATATATATGCTTGCCTGCTTTAACCAGTAAATAACTCTCATTTCTTTTTCGTAGTTAACAAATCCCATACATCCCATTTGTGTATTTCAGGGCTAATAGGGAAGAACTGTGCCAAGGACTCAGGACAGTTCATGTGCCCATTCAGTCCCTGACCCCCATCCTGAGACTGCCAGCAGTTGGGGCCACATATCAGAGACACCATGTCTCCTGGGGTCCTGGGAAGGGTTATAGGTCACCGACTCACCACAGACATGACACCGAGCCTGTCAGATACCGATGCCTCCCAGTCCTTCGGGGTGGGGCTGGATTCAGACTAGTGACAACAACGGATTGGAATATTTCAAAACTTTGAAATGAGGGTGGGGGGAGGGAAGATTTTTTTTTAAATTGCTATCATCTCTCCCCCCCCCCCCCCCCCCCACACACACACATACGTTTTCCCACCAACTATAGGGATGGTAACATTTTTATGAATATTGACAAAATCTCAAATTTCACAATTCAAACACAGCATGGACATTTCCCCCCCAATTTTGCCACTATGTTGCATTTTTTGTTTTGCAATATTTTGCTAATTGACAAACATCTCACACTTACACTTTTTTTATGTGTTAATTAACTGTAAGACTTCCCTGGGTCCTGTTGTCAGCCATACGCAACTGAAGACATAAACAAATACAAAGAATTACCAAGTGCTGAAAATAACAAGGAAAAAAAACCCCCAAGAACTTAATTTTTGGAGACTCCTGTTGACTTCAATTAAAATTGTGGGTGTTCACCACTTCTGAAAATTAAACCATTGTGCTTCAAACTCTGTCAAAGTCCCATTGTTTTCAGTAGGCTCTGGATCCAGCCTTAATGTTGAATTATAACAACAACAGAGAACACGCATTGAAATAAAATGATCAATTATGTTCTGGGATTGCTTTCAGTGTCTACCATAACAATTTCTGTCAAAAACAGCATTACACAGACATGACTGCTCTATTATTTTTAATCTTCCTTCTTGCATCCACAGAAATAAATGGATTCTAAGCAGCAGCTCTATATTCATGCATTCTCTATTGTATCACTATCAATCTGAATGATTAATGATTAATCCCATTCTTTTGGTGAAGATAATCCATGCTTAATAGAGCATACTGGGAGGATCTCGCAGACTTCAGAGGGCGTGGCATCAGGGATCTATATCAAATATCACTAGTCAATAAGATCTTACTTTGAACAGAACAGAACACTCATTCAGTTACGACTCAAGCAATTCTGCCCTTGTTTGGGGGATTTACAAACAAAGTGTATAGCTAAAAGTGTATAAGTGTATAGCTATAAAGTGTATAGCTAAATAATTATTTATCATTGTGTTATAAAACATGCTGATAAGCTATGGCCTCCAAATGCATCTGATAAAATACTGCAGAGAATTATTTTAGAATGAATTAGAAGTCAGCTTCAGTCTTTGGCATTATAAACCTTTTACATACTTAATTTTGGTTAAGAGGGACAGACAGCCCTGAAGCAATCTTGTAAATATTGCGAAAGGCTAATGTAGGGTCCATCTTTAAATAAGGGAAGGAGGATCCGGGGAACTACAGGCCAGTCAGCCTCACCTCACTCCCTGGAAAAATCATGGAGCAGGTCCCAAAGGAATCAATTTTGAGGCACTTCGAGGACAGGAAAGCAATCAGGAACAGTCAGCATGGATTTACCAAGGGCAAGTCATGCCTGACTAACCTAATTGCCTTCTATGATGAGATAACTGGCTCTGTGGATGAGGAGCCTGGACTGATTAACACCAGCTCAGGGCCAGCCCACAACATTTTGGCACCTGAGGTGAGGAGCTCAAATGATGCCCCCATGTCTCTTTGCTTGGGCCAAAACTTTAATAGGTCTCAATTCTGCCTTCTTCCTGTTCTCCTCCTCTCGTGGTACTGCTCTGCTACCTATCCCCATAAAGGAGAACTAACAACTTAAAATGCCTTGTTCAAAAATGTTAAGTAACACTAAACTTTCAAACGCCTGAACAGCAAATGTAACTGTCCTTGTCCGCATAGTAAACACTGGCATTTTTATCTGTTTGAATAATCAAAGTGGTGCTTTCTGTGCCTTCTCGGTTGCAAAGATTTGAACTGCTTCCTGAAAGTCCACAGACTGGGCCAGCTCATGCTCTATTGCGATGGTTGCAAGACCGACCAGCCTCTCCTGTGCAGTCTTGAATTGCAAACTGAACTGTATTAAATGTGTCCTGGTAATGATGTCTATGAGACAGTTTCTGAGTAACTGGGCACCTCTGCCATGTTGCTTGTACATATCACGATCACTGACCATGGGCTCATTTCGTCAGTGCCCTGCACTGGCACCGTCATTGACAACAAGGCAAAGCGGGTGTGGAATGTGATCAGATCAGAGCTTTGGGGTGAGTTTGGAGAGCACCAGGCAACAGGGACTTCATTGCATTTTCTTTCCCTCCATTGCTTTGGATTGAAATCTCTTGTTTCTCCTGTGACCCATCTCTGTGTGTTTATATCACTATGGTACATCTGAGTGGCATTATCTTGAATAACATTTTCTATAGGAAAGTGTTATTGTCATTTTACTTTACTGACCAGATATACCGATACTTTTCCTGGCCTTATTTTCCAGGAGAACATTCATCATTTTCTAGTTGGCTTTTGTGTGCCCTTTCTATGACATTTTGCTTGCCTGATGCTTTGTTGCCAGGTCTCCCCGAGATCCACACACATTGATGGTTCTTGACCCACTACATTTTCAATGGGGCATATTTATTAAATATATCTGAGAATTTTAACTCATTCCCAGCATGAATTAAGCTCAGGCTTTCAAGATCAGCTGAACCAGTTCTCTCCGTTTTCCCCTCTTCAGAACACTGATTGTTTTGAACGATCAAAATACTTGTAAGATCAGGAAGAAATTCTTTAAAGGGGCATTGATTCAGGAACAAAAATCTCATGACAGATAGCAGCAGTGAGGCTTTCACTTCTAGGACACTTTCCAAAGTTTTGATCTATCCTAGCTACTGTCTTCTTTTCATCTACACTCAAACCACTGAATCCTCCCCAAAATAAGATACAAAAAGTAGAATCCAGGGGTAGGCAATAGGGAGGAAATTGGTCTCCCTGCTGAAAGCATACAACTGTGAGCCTACAGATGGCACATCCCCTGATTGCTGGATAGAGCATCTCCTTTTTGCCCCCTGCAGACAGGTGTTCTGGCCTTGCTTCTTCTTGCAACTCAGCCATCTGGATGGGTCACAGAATCCCACCCACTCCAGGTTAAACAAGTAGTTCCAACAAACAACAGTCCATCACCTTCACATTTGGCCTTCGATCCAACTCCAGTTTCATTAGTCCTTGCCCTGGGCATCAGGAGGTTAAGTAGGACTTATCCCTTGTTGGGCGGGTTCCAAGTCACCGTCTTCCATGGGCTGGTAGGGGGACTGTGACGGGGCACTGTGTTCACCACGGATTGCGCCCCCTCCTGGCCATTCTGGGAGTAGTTATGCATAGCCAACGCTCCTTCGTGCAGTTGCGCTCCACCACGCTCTGTCTCTTTTGCCATCTGTGGCCTCTCTCTTCCTCCAGCAGCTGCTGTCTCCTCTTTGTGATGCAGCCCTTCAGCCATCTCACTCTTCATAAATCAGCTACTGTGGCCATCTTTGGCTTCCTTAACCCAAACAGTATGTCAACTATGTAATGGCATCACTCCAGTTTCCAGCAGGTCTGGTGAGGCTTAGCCACAAAGAGGACAAGTAAAGTTATTTAAGGGACTTGGAATTTATGCCTATGAATTGCCAGTTCTCTTTGATCCTGTGTCTCAGGGAGTGTCTCCTCATTTCAAAATGCAGTTTAGTGGACAAAAGTCAGCCTCGAGGTAAGTTTCACAGTTCCAGCCTCTGATGAATCCCCTGCATCTCACCTCTTCTCTCCTTCCTTTCTCAGCTTGTACAGAGCTTCTGCCAGCAATAGGCTAATTCTCCTTTGAATGTAGAAAAAGTCCATTTTTGTGATGCCCATTTTTGTACTTACAGGTAATTAGCCTAAGAAATACTCGTGATGGTGACTGCTTTATCTGTGCTTGGGCTATGATCCGATTTTGTGCATAAATTGAGTCTAGGAGATTGCAGAGTTCAGTGGGAGATTCACAACGCTATGGTTATGAAACAATTAAAAAAATCATAGCTCACATTTTAATTTCATTCCCACTGGAGATTCGCCATTAATTCCAGCTTCATACCCAGGTGCCTGAGATTAGAAACTGGATGGACCCACGCATGCAAATATCATTTAGGAAGTGAAGCCATCTTTGTAAGCATATGCTTGTAAATATGAGAGGAAAAGGACTAGTACTTTCCCCAAACAATAATTTGCATGCTTGACGCCTGATTTTAGGGAAGGAAATGCAATTCAGTCTTTTTCAAATTTGTATCACACAAATACAGTGCTAAAGAACAGCATACAAAGCCCTACAAAGATGTCTACAATGAGGAAGTTTATTCAAAACTCTTCTGCAAGCTAGCACAGGGTGAAGTATTTGCTCGATCCTACATATAGAAGCTCTTCAGTGAGAGATGGCTGTTACTGGCTGGCATCTGCAACGCAAAAGGGACTGCAGATGCCAGAGTACATATTTTTGTATGTCATGATGTGGAGGGAAATGGTTATGTCAGGACAAATGGTGGGATTTTCAAGACCCGAGGGTAAGAAACATCATCATCCGGACAAGGGAAGTATTTATCAGCATCCTTAACGTAATCCTGTAAGTGTTCTAGGAAAGGACAGGCAGCCGAGAGGGCAGATTTCTAAAGGGAAGTGCCCACCCACTCACAAAAGGGAGACAGTGTTAAAGAGACAGAAATGACAGGAAGAAGGGGAAAAAAAGTCATAATTCAAATCTCTAATGACCTTGCATTATTCAATTTCTCTCCGGGAGGTCAAAACTGAAGAGTCTAACATTCAAAGCGAAAATAAAAGGGAGTCACTTTGTCAAAGCTAATGACTGTAAGCCGAGGAAGTAAGACGCCCTAGAATGCCTATCAGCAATTATATTACAAAAGCTCATATCTGACAAATCTCTTCGGTGGGCTCAGGCAAAATCTCTGAACATATTCTATGATTTATGATGTCCCCTCATAGCCCTGGGGACTGGAGTCCTTTCTCCTCAGTTTGCCGTGCTCCACTTAGCAGGATGAGTGTATATTTCATTAGGAAGGGTTCATGCAGAAAGCCAGGAAGACTGTCAAAAATGCAAGGAGCAAGGAGCCAAATCTTCACCTGCTGTAAATCAACCTAGTCCTGCAGTTACACCAGTTTACATCCGCTGAGGAATTGGCTCACGGTATCTACAACTGCTTCCTAGATCAGTGAGTATTTGTGTCTCAAGGATAGATGGAGTCGCAAGCCGCATTTAAAAAAATTGACTGTGACTATCCATCCACACGGACAACAGTCACAACACAGTGTAAAACAATGCTGCAATCAGGTAGGCTGGATGATGCCCGAGTGATGGGTTGGCATCTCATTTATAAATGGAGGATTGATGCAAATGTCATGAGGACTGTAGAATAATAGCAAAGAGACTGTGCTGAATCCCTTTCACAAATTCCGTGCAGAATATTAAATGAATAAGCTAGATATACCATAGCACCTAAACCAAACAGCACTACCCATTACTGAGGAACTTGATCAGGACGTTCATGAATCAGGTAGGGCCTGATTCTCATTTATGCTCCGGCTACTTGACAATGCCCTGGCAGGGTAAGATGGGTGCAAATTACATTTACAGTATGGTGTGAAGTGTGACCTTAGTATACCTAAGGTATATTAGTATACTTAGTATACTAAGGGTACGTCTTCACTACCCGCTGAATCGGCGGGTAGCCATCAATCTTCTAGCGATCGATTTCTCGCATCTTATGAAGACACGAGAAATCGATCGCTCGCGGTGCCCCCGTCGGCTCCGGAACTCCAGCGCAAACTGGAGTCGACGGGGGAGCGCGCCGCCGACCGCCGCCGCCATGAGGACGAGCGGTAAGTTGGCTGCAGATACGCAAACTTCAGCTACGTGATTCACGTAGCTGAAGTTGCGTATCTGCAGTCGATCCCCCCCCTGTAGTGAAGACCAGCCCTAAGTGTAACCTTAGTATACCTTAGTATATCAGTGCCATATGGTGCAAAAATCTGTTGGATGATTTAACTGGGGATTGGTCCTGCTTTGAGCAGGGGGAAGGACTAGATGACCTCTTGAGATCCCTTCCAACACTGTGATATTCCATGACCCTGGGTAACTGTCAGTCTGTATTACTATATTCACCGATCCTCCAGGGATATAGGTTGGTTACTGCTGCAACTAGAGAGTTTTAGTTCAAGCTGTATCAGCCTATGCTTCTAGCTCCAGCGGTCTCCATTCAGTCCCCAGGTGTCAGCCAAGCCGTCCCACCTGAAGCAATAGGAACAGTAAGCTGCAATGCAGAAACTACAGTAAGATGCAATCTGCTGCCTGGGCTTGTCACACACTATACCAGCATTATTGGGAATTTGCACACTCAATTCATTGCTTGACCACACTTTGGTTCGTTATTAAATATGCACACAAGACCAAATGACCAATATCAGTCCTGTTGATTGGTAATAGTCAATAATAGTATAGTTCAGGAAAAAAGATTCAATATGAAGAAAGTTTCTGTCTTGTGCCACATTGTTAAGTTCACCCTACAAGGAAGATGTGTTCCCAGAGCTACTGGTTTCGGGTAGGACTATTTATAGGATGATTTTACAACTTGCAAAAGTCTTTACAGGTCACTAAAATCCAGTGCACCAGTTCATCCCAGCTCCTTAAATTGTTGTTCTGTACCTTCCTTATCATTGTTTTGGACACTAGCTTTCCAGGTATGGGTCACTGAAAGTCCCTCCCAGCTTGCACCGGGGCAGAACTATAATGTATTTTGCCTTTGCCAGTGCCTGTTTTTTCAATGCCAAAGCTGACTACAGCTTTGCAGTATGCTATTGGATACACAGCTTAGGTAAACAAGGTTATAGAAAGACAGACATAGGCCATGTAACTGCTAGAAATCCCTATTCATCCGTTGTTCACGTTTCCCCCATCCACACACACACACACACACAAAATGATGTTATATTGATATTGTGTGCTTAATGCATATTAATATGTGATATGAATGAGAGAGAAGACCAATATATATTAGTCAACAACATGGAGAAAAATATATTGAATGGAAGTTATTAATGCCAGTAAGTATGAACCACTAGATGAAATTTTGGAGGAAGAATGGGACTACTTGTAGAGTAGGGCACTACTCAACATGAGTAGAGTGGCAAAATTTGACCCATCATTATTAAGTATACGGAAATGGATATTTCTTCATAACATAATTACTTTAGCTTTGTTTTTTAACTACTTTTAGTACCTAAATATTTTGTTTAAAGGGACACTCAAATCGTAAATGATTTCATACATTTATTATTGGACAATATAATTTTGGGTAAGGTACTTTAATTTCTGAGTGTTGAGAAAGATGGAAGAAATGAAAGGGATTCAGAGATGAAGAACAAAAGAGACAGAGTCCTAGCGAGACTTCCATATGAGGACAGATTCGACTTGATGATCTCAGTGAGGAGATGAGTACGGGGGAATATGCTAGATATTATGATTGGTTCAGAGACAGTAAATCAGGAACTCCTGTACATTCATCCCCAAAGTCATTGACAATGAAAGGCAACACATACAAAGCTAATAGAAGGAAATGATTTTTAATCACTTCCCTGATTGCCACAAGGTAGCATTGAGACCAAGAGTTAAGCAGGAGTCATAAAAAGATGAATGAGCTTATCCGCAGTTGGATTAGACAGGAAAACACTTTTATAAAGAATTTAAACCCTCATGATTCAGGGTATCAGACAGCTCCTAAAGAGATGCATGGGGGTATGATAATTCCCTTACTGGCTGGTTACTCCTTGAAGGGTTTCTTGCAACGTCCTCTGGAGTAGCTTGCACCCGACAGGCAGTGTGATCTAGTGGATAGGGCACTGGACTGCTTCTGCCACTGACTTATGGTGGGATCTTGGGCAAGTCATTTCACCTTTCTTCCTCCTTACATTCTTCATCGGTCTGTCCTATTTAGACAGGAAGCCTTGTGGAGCAGGGACTGTGTCTTACTATGCGGCTACATAGGAGTGACTACAATGGGTCCCTGATCTCAATGGAGGTCTCTAGAAACGACTGTAACATAAATAAAGAGTGGTGCCCGTTGTCAGAAGCAAGATCCCAGAGCAGATAAGAATTGCGACACCAGATCACACCATGTTCTACCTTCCTACACAGTGCAACAGGAAACATGTATAACATTATTTCTGTATGGTAACCGTGTGTAAATGAGGTGTGCTTAATAGGGCTAGATCCTCCCTCAGGTGAGGCTCTTGGTGTAGCTGAGACCAGGGGAGGCAAAGGATAAATCATCTTTGCACATATTCATTTCTTGGTCTGGCTGGGATGTTCTCCTGGTGCCCATGCTAATCAGACTCGAGACTTCATCCTGTAGGCTGTAGTAGTAACTGTGTCTCTGTGCCAGGGTTTCTGAGCAGTGGCTGTACCCCTGATCTCCCTGTCCTGTCCTAAATCCCTCTACATCCATCGCTTGCGTCTCCCCCATACACGTTTACTTGGGCTGCGGGCAGAGGCAAGGATTTGGCCCGCTGTGGGTATTTCAGGAGTTTGTAACAATCAAGCACCACCTCTCGGTTTTGCACAAGAATCCCCTGAGGCCACCTAGCTCTAGGCTGCCTCTGAGCCAACCCAGTGCAGCCAGCGGTCCTAGCCTCTGTATTTTAACAGAGCTTTAAGCAGGGCGAGAAAAACTGTGCTGTAAGCACTTATAAAAACTACCGAACCAATTTCCTTCAAACTTGACTTGCTGCCTAAAACTCCCTGAACTTCTCCCCCTGCACAGCCATACGAGGACTGCAATGAAGGATCCATGCTGACAGAGAGCTCAAACCAGCACAGAGGGGCCACATATCCACAGCACCAGGACTTCCCTCAGCCTGAATCTGTGTGGGGTAGGAGTCTGCCTACAGTCCTACTTACTGAACACCCTTCAAAGGAAGACTCTGAGGTCCCTTTTCCCTCTATACTCTGTGTCAGGTTTCTCTGCAAGAAGGGATGATCTACCCCAGGGGTGGGGAACCTTTTTTCTGCCAAGGGCCATTTGCACATTTATAATGTCATTCGTGGGCCGCTTCCCCCCCCTCCCCAGGAAGCATAGGCTGGCAATGGGAGCTGAGACCCCAGCTGGCAAGGGGCCAGCGGGGGAAACCCCAAAGCAGTGGCAGGCAGGGTGCTTAGCCCTGCACTGCTTTGGGGTTTCCCCCACTGGCCCCTTGCCAGCCGGGGTCCTGCCGCCTGCCCCAGTCAGCTCCCACTGTCAGCCTGGGTGTAGGGGGTGATTTTCCTTTACCCCCATCCAGCCTCCCCCCATCTAACCACCTTTCCTCCCCCACCCCTGCCTGGCCCGGCCCACCCCACCGAACCTAACCTCCTCCCCCCTCCCACTCCCAACCCAGCCTCCTGCCCCCCATGCCTGACCCACACAGCCCAGCCTCCCCCCCACCAAACCTCCTTCCCTCCCGCACCCACGCCTCGCCCACCCCACCCAGCCAAGCCTCCCGACCTTGACCGTCGGCTCCCCGTGGCAGCGCGGCACCAGCAGCTCCCCCAGGCGCGAGTCGCCCCCGCCTGGCGGCCGCGCGGCACCAGCAGCTCCCCCAGGCGCGAGCTGCAGGCCGGACAGAATGATTTAGCGGGCCATTTAAGGAGGTTCCCCAGCCCTGATCTACCCCCTCCCCCCCCATCTTAATTTTACCTTAAAGCGAACTTTAGCACTGCAGGAAGAAACAACAATTTGTGGCAATGCGGGACAATCTCCTCTATGCAAGTCCATGGACCAGAAGGAGAACCTGGGAGATGCGGGAACAGGTTCCCAGCCCTGCTCCCGCTGCTTTGCACTGCTCTGATCAGAAGCTCTGCACATCGTGTGGAGCTGCTCTGGATTTACAGCAGTGTAACTCCAAAGCATCATCTGGTCTTTTCCCTTAATTCTCAATTTGGGGCCTGCTCCTGCTATACATGTACATGCCGAACTCCCAGGAAATGTCCAGATTTGAGAATCTATCAGTGGCGCGAGATTGAGCCCCTGGAGAAAAATGGGTGTGTAATGTCGTCTCGTATTTCTGCTATTCACAAAGGAGTCTTTGTGCCACTTGTCCTGCTCCCCACCTCGGCAGCCGCTCGGTCACCGCTGACTGTCAGTCATCTTCTGCTACCACCTGCATCTCTGCTGTGACCTCTGCACATCAGTCTCCGTTATTTTCAGCTCTTTGCAGGCTGGCCCCATCTCAAATGAATTCAGCCCTCATTTGAGCATTTTAAACATAACAAAGAAGCTTCTAATAAAGCCTATTTAGCTCTTTCTTTGAACAATGGAGAGGAACAGGTTAAACCAGTCAGGGGCTTTTTAGGTTGAGTCCACAGCTCCTGGCTGGGATATTTGTTCCCACCCCTCTTACTGTCACAGGGCTCTGGCATTCAAACCCCGGGTTTAACAAGGTCTTTTCAGCCGAGGGTGACCCTCTCGTTTGGGACAGGTTAAGCACAGTTCAGCTCCCCTTTATTCATGCAATAATGCCAACAATACTAGTAACAGCGTTTCACTACCCCTGCCTTCAGCATTAAAGTCATTTGTAACCCAACACCAGCCAAAGTTGATCACTTTGAGGAACACCACTCTATCTGCTGGATATCTAAACAGAGCAGGTGTGTTCATGTAAATACAGTTTGCTCCTAAAGTCTCTCCCCCTCCCAACTAGCGGGCAGGGGAGAACTCATTCAGACCTTGCTTACATTACAGTATTGATCCCACCTCACATCAGGGCATTGTTAGACCCATGGGAATTACATTGCAAGAGGTATTTCTAGTGTACACCGCACACATAAAACCTTGATTTCCAAAGACTAATTGCTTCTGCATTACTAATCCAGTAAGTGATTTCACAAAATACATTGCAGCTGCAAGCCGCATGAGTCATAGATTGTTTACATCCCCTGGGACCCTTTGAGTAGATGTATGTGTTTGAATAATCTCAGGTGATAAACAGAGGAGTCTCTCCTCACTGGCTAGCATTGATACTCATCTTCCATTATGCTGCTGGCATCTGAAATGAGACTGTTTTTAGACACATCATACTTCACAGTCAAACAAACCAACTTCTGCTATCTGGTTTCAGTGGTGAACAGGTCTCTGTGCCATGGCCCTCTCTGTGATAGTGGAGGAAGACATGTAAACCACCGTTATAATCATTCCGGTTGGAATTATCCCTAAGGATGAACACAGATGCAAGAGCAGATAAGAACTGCGAAATCACGTGGAATAACATAACTGCCTCCTGATAAAGACACAGGGAAAATGTCAAGTCTGTCGCCTCAGAGAACACCAACCAAGCCAAAAAAAAAAAACTAACCAAGCATTTGGTTGTGCTACCAGCCTCCTGTTTTTCAAGGTGGCAGTAGATTTATATATAGGAAAAGTATGAATTCCTTTCATCTTCTTTATGCTACATAGTTATTCAGTTCTTGCTGTATTCTGTGTGGTTACTGATGGATTTTTTCCCCCATTGATTTTTTTGTTGTTCAATTACTCTTACAAGTCCCTAGAGTTGGAAGTAGGCTCGCTTGCTTTTTTTTGGTAAATCCAAATAAATGAAAAATGGTCTCTCAGGATGCTTTTGTTATTGATATTAAGCTATCCCCCCAATCCACCCAGATTCTCTCCTCCCTATTGAAAAATCAGATGTTCATTGTGCTGTAGTGTTGACAGTATTCCTTAGAGTGAGAAGAGGAAGGGCCATAACTACAGTGATAAATTTAACTACTGTATGCAGCTCAGATATACTTTTGCCTACTATAATGAAATATACAGAGAGAGAATGCTTGGTATTCAGCTAATGCTCAGTTACCTTAAAAATGACACACAATTTAACATGGCAAACATTCCAGTTCTGTGTTTCTCACCATGTTATACCAATACAATTTATACCAATTTGGATACAATACCAATTTATACCAACAGACCAATTTTCAAGTGGTCTGGGAAACAAAAGTTTGAGAACCACTGCCTATAACAAGTAATCAGCAGACAGCGACTCTCTCCTCAGGGCATAGCTGCAAAAGACTGGGATTTTACATAACCCCAGGTTGGAAATTTGCATTAACCTCGCCCTATGTATTTCCCAGAAAATCCACTTAATGCTCATTGTCCCATATTTGTCTGGCACATTTTCAGTATAGTCTTTTGAACTCCCAGGTCTCCCATCTATCACATCTACCCCCTAGAAAAGTTATATGCTATCCCAACCCACAATACAGAAGCGTGATACAATAAAAACCTTCCAATATATTGCTGGAAATTGCCATATCTATCAGAGGGCGAAATATTGGCTCTGCTGAGATCAATGGCAAAACTTCCACTAGCATCAGAGTGGCCAGGCATTTACATGGACTTGAGTGCAGTCCTGGATAGGAATGGATTTAGGTATGTGTTTTCCTGAAGTAGGGCCCATGTTTTGAATTGCAGTGAGGAATATGGCCTGGAGAAAGCCTCTGGCCATATAAATGAAAATTAAGGAAGCTCATGGGCCATTTACAGCTACACAGAGTCAAAACACGCAATGCTCTCAAAATAAAATCCAACTGGTTAGGGCCAAATCTTGAGACAAATGATTCACACGAGTAAGACCGTGCTTTGAGATCTCCCATTGGAATGCCACTACTGAAGTCTAAAGTATTAGCAGAAATTTATTCTACTGCATTCTCTTTCCTTTTACAATATCCTTACTGTATACAAGAAAGTATCACAGCAGTGGTACTCATGCTGAAAATGGAGAACAGAGTTAATAATCATAACCTCTCTGTCAATCATCAGCCATCTCATTTTTGAATTTTGGACAGATTCATCTTCAACTATAAATGCACTGGTTTTCTGCTGCTTGACATGAACAGGTACTAAGCAAATTCAGCACACCTGCTGGGAATCTGGCTCATACTTCTTGTCTTTCAGTATTTGTGTTCCTTCCTTAAATTACTTAGAGTTAAGGTGACAAAATAACTATTTTCAGCCATCATTTTGAATAAAGAGATTAAACAGAACTGCATCATACAGGCCTGTTGTTGAAATACAGTACTACCAAATTTAACGTAAAGGGCATTTTGTGGCAAGTAGGAGAACATATCATATTTTTAATTAAAATGGCTTCAAATATGCAGCAACAATTGCAGGTAATGGTATGTTTTCAAAAAAGGAACAAATTACTCAAAATTACAGTACTGCAATAATTAAGTGCTTTTCCAAGCAGCAGGTAACCTTTCTAACTACAGTCTAGAGGTTATAGAGTTATACAAGTGCTATCACATGGCTGGTGAATATGATCTGCCATGGAGTCAGATGGCATTGTGTAAATGCTACATTTTATGCAAATTCTGGTGCTTGATTGAAAAATAAATCCTTAAAAC
The DNA here is from genome assembly GCA_032164245.1 of Sternotherus odoratus. Lineage (NCBI taxonomy): Eukaryota > Metazoa > Chordata > Testudines > Kinosternidae > Sternotherus > Sternotherus odoratus. The sequence goes on along the minus strand of JAVMKO010000011.1, from coordinate 11,952,918 downwards.
TAAATTATTATTCTGGTCAAAATGTCATTATAAAAACAACTGCCATTTAAATGGACCCCGACACAACACAAAGTACAGTGACAAACACAATGCAGAGGAGAAAAGGAGTTATTCCCATATAGTATGTCTGTGCCAACACAGATTATAGGAAAATAAGAATTGTGTACTAGAATAATCTTAACAAGAAGAGTTTCTTCTGTTTTTAAAAGGTCTCTTGACTCAGTTTTTGGCCGTAAAGTTACAGATCGACAAATTGTGGTGACGGCCTTGCTACATAGGGGTTGCTATAACTTATTGCGCACACAGTTTTTCTGATAGCCCACAGCACTGGGGTGAGGTTTGACTTGTGCAAATGTAAATCAAATGTTGAGGGTTTACATGAGATTGATCTCCCAGGAAGAGAGCCGGCACCAAGCCTCTACTGGATTTAATTTCACCCTCTAGGCTCAGTCCAACTCCCATTAAAGACAAAGGGAACATTTCCATTGCTACTTAAGTGTTAATAATCCATTAAATATATCTATGCCAGCAGACCTAGAGGCCTCAACCACACTGAGACCCCTCTGTACAAACACTTAGGGTATGGTTAGACTGGCGCTTTGTAGCGCTAAAACCCTCCAGGAGCGCTATAATTATCTAACCCTACACACTTTCAATTCACATTTTGCGCAATAACTCACCATTTAAAGCACAACTATAAAACCTCCTTTCTGAGGGTAATAAGGCTGTTGCGCTAGCGCTATAGCGTAACAGTGCGAATGTGACCACCCATGAATCACTCATTCCGCGATAAGGGATATCTATTACGTCTCTGAGACATGCAAGGCGATCAACAAGCCATTTAAGGCAAATGACGTATAGGTGTTGTTTGGAAAACGTGAGGAAGAATGCGGAAGTACCTTTTCAGTTTGTCTGTTACAACTCACAGGAAATAACCGCTGGAAATGCTGACGGACCAAGCTGTGTGATTTCAATGCAAAGCCTGTCAGTTTCCTCTACGGTAAAGTCACTGACAGCCTAAACTTGTCTCCCTGTGCACACGTTCCCCATTCCCCCTCACCCCCCTCCTTTTCAAAGCACATTGCACCCAGCTAAATGCTGGGATACCTGCCCTATCGTGCTACTGTCACTGCCGCCAGAAGCGCTGCAAATGTGTGCATTCTTTAGCGCTACAGGGTTTAAATGTGCACAGGATCTATCGCAATACCTATTGCGCTAAATTGGGAAGTGCTACAAACAAACGCACTATAATCTCTAGTCTAACCATACCCTTAGAGTAAGGTTACACTAGAGATTATAGCGCGTTTGTGTATAGCGCGTCCCAATTTAGCGCAATAGGTATTGCGCTACAGCGTGTGCACATCAAGACCCTGCAGCGCTAAAGAATAGACACATTTGAGGCGCTTCTGGCGTCAGTGACAGTACCGCAGTAGGGCAGGTATCCCACAGAGCACCTCTTCTCAATCTGGCACAGTGTCTTGTGGGGAAGGGGGCGTTTTTTGCGGCCATTCTCCATCTGGTTACAACTCCCAATGATGCTTTCTTTTATATCCCAGCAATCCTTTTAGTTTCCGGTCACCTCTGGCACCCTTTCTCAACGGTTTCAGCATTTCTCAACGCTCCGTTGCCCGTTTTCCCTGTACTGTAATGGATCACGAACTGCTGCGGAGCATGCTGGCGAGTGTTGCCAGCACAACTCTCTGCGTGGCAGAGTTTTTTCTCGAAAGGGAACATGACAGTAGTGATGAGTCTGGAGAGGAACTCGAGATAGAGCTGAGGAACAAATTGGACACTAAACTGCTCGTTGCTTTAACGGACATGCTCACGACTGTGGAGCGCCACTTCTGGGCACAGGAAATGAGCACTGACTGGTGGGATCGCATCGTGTTGCAGGTGTGGGACGATGAGCAGTGGCTGCAAAACTTTCGCATGAGAAAAGCCACTTTCATGGGACTATGTGCTGAACTCGCCCCTGTCCTGCAGCGTCAGGACACCAGATTGAGAGCTGCCATCCCGGTGGAGAAGCGGGTGGCTATAGCACTCTGGAAGCTGGCTACCCCTGAGAACTACCGATCGGTGGCCAACCACTTTGGGGTGGGGAAGTCGACTGTTGGAGTCGTGCTGATGGAAGTGTGCAAGGCCATTAATCGCCTTCTGCTACGAAAAATCGTGACCCTTGGTGACGTGCATGACATCGTGGCTGGCTTTGAGCAGATGGGGTTCCCTAACTGTGGAGGGGCGATCGATGGGACCCATATACCTATTCTGGTCCCCGAACACCTAGCTGACCAGTACATTAACCGAAAGGGGTACTTCACCATGGTTCTTCAGGCGCTTGTGGATCACCATGGGCGGTTCACTGACATTAATGCAAGCTGGTCGGGAAAGGTGCATGACGCACGCATCTTCCGCAACAGTGGCCTGTTCAGGAAGCTGCAAGAAGGCACTTTTTTCCCAGACCACAGGATCCCCGTGGGGGAAGTGGAAATGCCCATTGTGATTCTTGGCGACCCCGCTTACCCTCTAATGCCCTGGCTCATGAAACCCTACATGGGGAGCCTGGACAGCAGCCAGGAAAGGTTCAACTACAGGCTGAACCGCTGTTGAATAACTGTGGAAAGAGCCTTTGGGCGTCTTAAAGCCCGTTGGAGATGCCTTTATGGCAAGATAAACTTGCCAGAGGGAAGTATATCCACAGTTATTTCTGCGTGCTGTGCCCTACATAATCTCTGTGAGCGGAAGGGCGAAGCCTTCACTATGGCATGGACCTCAGAGGTTCAACAACTGGAGGCCACGTATGCTCAGCCAGAGAGCAGGGCTATTAGAGGGGCCCAGCGCGAGGGTACAAGGATCAGGGAAGCCTTGAGGGAGCATTTTCTGGCTGAAAGTGAGTTCTAATGGGAATTGCAGAGGGAGGGAGGGAGGTTGCGGGGTAGCAGTCTGTTAATCGGATAAGGCAGTTGCTTTTATGTGCCTATTACACACATGTGTGCACCGAATACAGAAACCCATTTATTAAAAAGAATTCATTTATGCAGCTGGTGAGGATGTCAAGGGCAGAGCTGGGAAAAGTTACAATTTCAGAGTTAAAAGACAAGATCCCATTGTTTGCAACAGACACTCTTGGGGAGTCCCACGCATTCCTTGAATCTTTTGAGTTCCCCTGTCCAAATAAGCCATTTCACCCACAGAGGTAACCAAGGATCCCCGGGCATGGTGAGTCTCTGGGACAAACACTGTTTCCCTGCCTTTCTATACCAATCAATCAAATCTTCCCTTAGCCGTCTCTTTTCAAGCTGAAAAGTCCCAATCTTATTAATCCCTCCTCATACGGAAGCCTTTCCATACCACTAATCATTTTTGTGGCCCTTTTCTGAACCTTTTTCAATTCCAATACATCTTTTTTGAGATAGGGCGACCACATCTGCACACATATTCAAGATGTGGATGTACCATGGATTTATATAGAGGCAACGTGATATTTTCTGTCTTATCTATCCCTTTCTTAATTATTCTCAGCATTCTGTTTGGTTTTTTGCTGCACATTGAGTGGATGTTTTCAGAGAACTCTCCACAATGACTCCAAGATCTCTTTCTTGAGTGGTAACAGCTAATGCAGACCCCATCATTTTATATGTATACCCCATCATTTTATATATATAGTTGGGATTATGTTTTCCAGTGTGTATTACTTGTCATTTATCAGCATTAAACTTCATCTGCCATGTTATTGCCCAGTCACCCAGTGCTGAGACATCCTTTTGTAGCTCTTCACAGCCTGCCTGGGGCTTAACTATCTTGAGTAATTTTATATCATTTACAAATTGTGCAAAATGGGCACCCCCACACCCCAAAACGCTCTGCCTATCCGATGCTCCTGCTGAGGATTAGGGGAAGCCCTGTGCTCCGACCCCTCTCCCTGGCAGGAACGCCAGGCAGGCAGGATAGAGAATGGGGGCCTGACCCCACTCCCCAGCAGAAGTGTGGGGCGGGGCAAGTCCCAGTACTCCGGCCCCCATTTTCCTGGCAGGAGCACCGGGGAGGCAAGGGAAACTGCATGTGGCAGGGATGGAGGGTCTCCCACTTGGTCTAACCCAGGGCCCCCAAAACCCCTAATCTGCCTCTGTGTACTGATGGCTGAACAAAACCAAAGCACATCACACAATGTTACCAGGGTTTGCTGGCAACAATATTGCAATAACAAACATGACATTTCTCTTAAAGGCATCACTACCTTTGGCATGGCATAGATGCACAGACATGAAAAAGGAGCATGTTTATTATGCCTAACATTTTATATCCCAGATTGTCATGCTGGGTCTGATCCCAGACCACAAATGTCAATTGAACGACTCTCATTGACTTCAACAGGCTTTGGAGCAGGGACTTTGTCACTGCAGCATTATGATTTTTTAAAAAATTGAGTTCACATCACCTATGACTAAGAAGAAACACTTCACAAGAGTGTCTCTGGCTATCATGATTGCCAGTGAACGTGCATGGCACAAAACAGACTAACACTGAGTAATGTCTCATTAGTACTTGCCAGCTGGCCACTACCGCTCACTTTCTTTCTGCAGATTGTTATGCAAAATGCTTAGTGACTGCTAACAATCAGTACATCTATGCTTGGAATGGGTGTTACTAGATAACAGAGCTGCTGCTATTATCCCGGGGCAGGGGGGGGGGATATCACATCCCTGATGAAGGGGATTCTTTTCAAGCAATTGGCCCTCAAATTTGCCTTTTACAAGTATATTAAAACAAGTTTAATATTTAATCTGTAACATTCGTCTTATTTGCAATTCAACCTGTTTTTAGAGAGGTCACCCAATCAGGGCTCAGAGAATATACATGACTCACTAGAGATAGTTAATACTCACACTATGCTGGTTAACTATTTCCAAACCACTTGTGGGAAAAGAATCACAAACACACTTTTTGTTGCGGGGTGCTTATCTCGTTGCCGGGAGAAACAAGGCTTCACACAGGTGGCTAGATGAAAAGTGGTGAGTTTATTGAAGGGTGCGGCATTACCGTGCTGGGGGTTTCCCGGTCAGCACTGCCGCGATACAGGAGGTCTGACACACCCAAGCGATGTCCAGAGAAGAAGCCCAACCCATAAAGGTGTGTCAGAACAAATATACCCATGCTCATTTGCATCTCCTACATACTCATCTCATTAATAGCAAGCAGCAAGCTAATTGGTTGATTACACGCTGTTTAGCACTTGTTGATTACGCTGTCCTGCCTCAGTTTCCCCATCTAGTTTCCCACGCATTTGTTCTCACACAAACGGGGTAAATACTCACACAGCTGAGAACTTGTTCTCAGACACATACAGATAACAGAAGCTCAAGGCTATTCTCACAGATAACACCATTACGCCCTCTCCTAGAGTTGACTCAGAAGCGTAACTACGCCCCCTAGTGGTTGCCGTCACAATTATCTTCCGGTCTCTAACACTTGTCAAGAATAATGAACCCATATCAATTTGGCAAACAGGAAAGAGGTAAAATTAGATAAATACACAGGCTGGTTCTAAATTTTTCACCCAGTTCTGTTTGTAACATCAATATCGAACCTGTATTGTTACAGAAAGTTTATATTTCACAAGCACTCTGAGATCTCAGCCAGGACTCGCCCCAGTTATTGGTCACAATCCCGGCCTCAAAGACTTTACAGTTTAACACCGTGATCCTGCAAGCTGCTCCACTACTGTGCCCTTCAGATGGGCCCTTCCCAGATCCATCCATGTGGAGCAGCTTGCAAGACAGAGGTAAAAGAAAGTGTCTTGCAAATTCTTCAGGGTGGCCTTAAAGATGATAATTTTTGGACTATATTAGAGTGTGGGTAAAACATTTCAAAATGCCCAAGTGGCTAAACAGCCTAAGTCCCATTTTCAAAAGAGACTGAGGGCCAGATTTTTAAAGGTATTTAGGACCTGAATCAGTTTTAGGTCCTAATTGCATTAATTATGGAGTGCATGTCTAGGTGCTTTTGAAAGTACCATTAGGCACCTAAAAATCTTTAAAACTCTGGCCGTTGAGTCCCACTGAAAGTGTACGTAGCCAAACATGTTCATGGCTCCACAGTCCTTCACTTGGAACTATATGAGTTTGTGCAGAGGCCCTGGCGTCTATTCTTTGGCTAAACTCAGTATTCACGTACAAAGGTTTCGTTACTACCAGTTTTAGGGTATGTCTTCACTACCCGCCGAATCGGCGGGTAGCCATTGATCTTCTGGCGATCGATTTCTCGCGTCTTATGGAACACCAGCTTGCCGGGAGGCGCAAACTGGAGTCGATGGGGGAGCACGCCGCCGCCTGCCGCCGCCATGAGGACGAGCGGTAAGCCGGCTGCAGATACAGTCGACCCCCCCCCTCCCCCCCGTAGTGGAGACCAGCCCATAGGCTAGATGAGAGACTTGTCTCTTAAAGGGTAAAATTAGAAAATATTATTACTTTTATTCTGCACCATTTCCTTCTTTGCAATTCAAACATCTGTGTTTAGGTAGTTAAATATTCTTTGGAACACTCAAATAGGGCAGGAGATAGTCACAGGTGAATGTTGTTGTTCTTGAACTCAGGCAATTTTCTTCCAACATAAAGCAGGGAGATAATGTAAAATATTACTTGTGATAACAACTATGACTTTATATTGCATTTATTTTTGTATTCTTTTATTTAGCAGACCATTGCTCTGATGTTCATGTACAGAGTCAGAGTGCTTTTTGTAAATTGCATTAATTATGGAGTGCATGCCTCTTATTTGCCAGTTTGGACAATGACGCATGTAGAATTCTGAGTCATTTCGTTGCACTTCTCCTGTCAATTCGTGAACCAAAATTGCAAGTCTAGTGCCTTTTAAAATGAAAAATGCTTGGGAAGTTTTCTGCCCTATAAGTTCACAATCTCTAGATTCTCTACAAAACATGGGCAACTTGCATTTCCCCACACATTCTGAACCTGACTTCCATCTCCCTCAGGCCTAAAGGAAGTATCTTTATTCTAATGCATGTTTGTTTAGTGCTATCATCTAGTGTAGTTAAGCATGAAAACAGTGTCTTCATTAGAGATAGATCAAACCAAATTAGGAGTAGTTTTGAATCTGTACAATAGTCTCCAAGTTTTCTACACATGCCCCTGATTAAATATGACAGAGGAGCTCAACTTTAGGCTTTGAAAACCTGGACTGAAAAAAAAATCAACTATCTAACACAGGGGTCTCAAACTCAAATGACCACGAGGGCCGCATGAGGATTAGTGCACTGGCCCGAGGGCCACATCACTGACACACCTCCTCCCTCCCGCTGCCCCCGGCCCCGCCTCCACTCCACCCCTTCCATGAGGTCCAAGCCTGCCCCCGCCGCCTCCTCTGAGCTCCTAACCACCGCTGCAGAGGACTCCTGCGAAGTGCCATCCCAGCTCATTCATTGAAGCCGCAGCAGCAGTGCCTGGTAGCTGGGGATCGGCAGCAGCCCAGCCAGGCAGCAGAGAAGCTTCCACTTCTGGCCCCTCCCTCCCGGAAACTGCTATGGGGGTGGGGCGCCAGGGAGCTTCACGGGCCGCAGGGAAGGGCTTCGTGGGCCGCATGCAGCCCCCGGGCCTCATGTTTGAGACCCCTGATCTAACACTGCTCAAAATGAAAGTACTGGGCCATAGCAAAACTGGATCTTAATGTTCATGACTGAATAATGTATGGTGCAGTCAAATGGGAGATCACTAGGTAATATGTAAACTGAACCACAGATTATAAAAATGTATGTTACTTTGCATGATTAGAGTGATCAGAACCATGGTGGAACCTGTATAGATCTCTGGCTCAGTGTCAAAGTGATAAATGCTATCAAGGTACAAAAACAGTTCCTTCAACACAAAGAGAACTAGTTATTGAAATGTCATGCTCTGGACGTACATGCGGGATTCCTAGAGTAAGTTATCTAACACAAACTGTTCTCTTCAGACCGACATAAAAGCAGACGAGTTAAAAACATCCTTTAAAACAATGCAGAACCAGATGCAATAAAGGTTTGAATGTCTGACAAGTTGTAATGAGTGCAGGATGTTTCGCATTCATGGTTATTTACATTATAAATAACTCAGTTGACTAATATATATAATATAAAATACTTACAAGAAAGGGGCTTAGTCATGTCAAGAGAAAACATGTTCTTGCTAGTCTTTACAATGTGCTTCATGGCACACACCGAGTAGTCTCATTGATTTCAGTGGGGCTACTCACCAGTGCTGATTCAGCGAAGCATACGAGAATGTGCTTAAGTCCTAATGAAATCAACTTCTCTGCCAGTGATCTGCGGTGTCATCCTCTGGCAAATCACTTCATTTCTTTGTCCCTCCGTGTCCCCTCCCACTTGTCTTTCCTTTTTAGAATTTAGTTTCTTCGGGGTAGGCAGCATCTCCTACTATGTGTTTATGCAGTGCCTAGCACAATGTCCTTCCTACTTGGGGAGTCATGTGTGTCCTTTCAGGGTCCCGGGACCCTCTGGCACCCTGCTCTGCCTGCTGCCAGCAGATGATCAGTCAGTGAGAGACCTCCCAGGCCTGAGAAGATCTGTTCCTTATATAGAGTTCTGTCTCCCTCTATCAGGTGACCACTCGAGCACCATCAAATGCCTGTCAGGGAATTAGTTTACCTTAAATCCCACCTTCCTGGGGTCCAAAGTGGGAAAACTAGCCAGCTTATTTTTCTAAAATGGCTTCATTTGAATAGAGACCCAATAGAAACATACTGATCTGTCACAGATGTACCAAGGGAAAGATAAACAACCACCTTTTGCCATGTACCTGTTAACTCAAAGCTGAGCTGACCCCAGCTTAGATGTGCTGTTTGAGCTTCATCTTTCCCTGTAATTTTCATTGTTTCCTTTGAGGCTATAGACTGTAATTTATTTTTTAGAATGTCATCCAACCAATTCATTCCTAGCAGCTGTGGCATTGAGTTACATGTTGGCATGGGTCAGTTCTTGGTTGGATTGCTATTCGATTCCCATTGCCAGTCATTACTGGGAAAAGAAATTATAGCTCTTTTGATGCCTGTGCATAAAGCAGTATATAATGTCTCCATGGAAATTCTAGTTAATTTATACGGGGGGGCGGGGGGGGAATAAAGTGACTCTCATGCGTTTATTTACATTTGGGGCCTGTCCCCTCTTCCTTAGAAAGGAGCAGATGTTTTAGTGACATGCAGATATGATGTATTTGCAGGTCAGTTCTTATGTTTCTAAATTAAAACCATATTAATAGAAACATGGGGTAATCACCACACAAATAATAGAGGTAACAAAGTCCTGTGGCACCTTAAAGACTTTGTTACCTCTGCTATTCCAGACTAACACGGCTACCTCTCTGATTCTTCACACAAATAATGGCATTTATATAAAGTGATAAGATTCAATAAAAAAGGTAGGTTCTTAAGCATACAATATGCAAAGGTGCATATCGAGTGGGGTCCCACAGGGATCAGTTCTGGGTTTGGTTCTGGTCAATATCTTAATCAATGATTTAGATAACGGCATAGAGAGTACACTTATCAAGTTTGTGGATGATTCCAAGTTGTGATGGACTGCAGGTGCTTTGGAGGATAGGATTATAATTCAAAATGACCTGAACAAACTGCATAAATGGTCTCTAAAGTATGAAAGGATGAAATTCAAGAAGGACAAATGCAAAGTACTCCACTTAGGAAGAACAAACAGTTGCACACATACAAAATGGCAAATGACTGCCTAGGAAAGTGCTGCTGAAAGGGATTTAGGGGCTATAGTAGCTCACAAGATAACTATGAGTCAGTGTAACACTGTTGTAAGAAAAAAAGTGAATATCATTCTGGGATGTATTAGCGGAAGTGTTGTAAGCAATTCTTCCACTGTACTCTGTGCTTTTAGGCCTCCACTGGAGTATTGTATACAGTTCTGGGTGCCACATTTCAGGAAAGATGTAGACAAATTGGAGAAAATCCAGAGAAGTGCAACAAAAATTAAAGGTCTAGAAAACATGACTTATGAATAGGCTGACCATATTTCCTTTAGACAAAAATGGGACATTGGGATGGCAAAAACGGGACAGGTTGGGGGGGGGGCATGGCCCCACCTGGGCCCCCCAGCGCCGGGCGGGGGGGAGGCAGAGAGGTGTCGGGGGGGGGGATGGATGGAGGAATAAGCAGAACAGGGATGGGGGATGAAGAGGATGGAGGGAGAGAGAGAATGGGGGATGAGGGATGAAGATGATGGAGGGGACGGAGGGAGAGAAGGCACGAAGGTGAGAAGGGAGAGGATGGATGGATGAGAGAAGAGATGGGGGTAGGGAGCAGGGGGGATGGAGGAGGCAAGGGACAGCGAGAAGGAGGGATGGAGAGAAGGGAGATGGAAGAGGAGGCAGTGGACGGAGGGAGAGAGAGAAGGGAGGAAGGGAGGGATGGAGAAGGGGGATAGAGAAGGAAGAGAGGGATGGAGGGATAGAGAGAAGGGAGGAAGAAAGGGATGGAGGGATGGAGAAGGGGATAGAGAGAAGGGATGGAGGGAGCGAGAGGAGGCAGTGGACGGAGGGAGAGAGCAGGGAGGAAGGGAGGGATGGAGAAGGGGGATGGAGAGAAGGGAGGGATGGAGAGAAGGGAGGAAGAAAGGGATGGAGGGATGGAGAAGGGGGATAGAGAGAAGGGATGGAGGGAGCGAGAGGAGGCAGTGGACGGAGGGAGAGAGCAAGGAGGAAGGGAGGGATGGAGAGGGGGATGGAGAGAAGGGAGGGATGGAGAGAAGGAGGGAAGGAGGAATAGAGAGGAGGAGGCGGCAGCGGGTGGCGGGCTGGAGGAGGCGGCAGATCGGAGCTGTCCGGAGCCGCAGCCGGGGGCTGAGCGAGCCGGCGGGGGGGGGGGGGGGGGCTGCCGGCCAGGTTTTATGAAGAGAGAAGGGATGGAGGGAGTGAGAGGAGGCAGTGGACGGAGGGAGAGAGCAGGGAGGAAGGGAGGGATGGAGAAGGGGGGGGAGAGAAGGGAGGGAAGGAGGAATAGAGAGGAGGAGGCGGCAGCGGGCGGCGGGCTGGAGGAGGCAGCAGATCGGAGCTGTCCGGAGCCGCAGCCGGGGGCCGAGTGCGCCGGCGGCGGCGGGGGGGGGGGGACGACGACGACGACGTTTTATGACTCCATGTTTTATGGGTCCTGTTTTATGAGTCCACGTTTTATGAGTCCTGCCCCAAAAACGGGACAAAATTGATATTTTGGACAAAAAGACGGGACGGTTAAAAAACATTAAAAAAACGGGACTGTCCCGTTCAAAACGGGACGTATGGTCAGCCTACTTATGAAGGAAGATGGAAAGAATTGGTTTGTTTAGTCTGGAGAAGAGAAAACAGAGGGGATGGGATAACAGTTTTCAAGTACATAAAAGGTTGTTACAAGGAGGAGGGAGAATAATTGTTTTCCTTAACCTCGGATGATAGGACAAGAAGCATTGAGCTTCAACTGAAGCAAGAAGGGTTTAGGTTGGTCATTAGGAAAAACTTCCTTACCGTCAGGGTTATCAATTGCCTAGGAAATTATGGAATCTCCATCATCAGAGATTTTTAAGAGCAGGTTAGACAAACACCTGTCAGGGATGGTCTACAAAGGTTCCATGAGTGCAGGGGACTGGACTAGATGACCTCTCAAAGTCCCCTCCAGTATTATGACCTATGAAAAATAGGATCAGGGACAGTAAGGTCATTAATGGAAGAGCAGTGTAATTACAGTAATAGCGAATACAAATTCCTGAAATAATTTATCTGTGGATTAAAGACATCCACTGAGTAAAGTACTTAAGCACACAAGTCCTCTCACATGTTCAAATTCCATGCTTGAAATGCGGTCCAGCATGAGAGAACGGGAGAATAACATCAGAGACATATCTATATAGGTCCTTATCATAATGTCTTAAGATCTGTCCCGTATAGCCATATGCAGTTCCAGTCATGGCTAATTTATATGACAATATAGGTCCCATTGGACTTTTTTCCCATATGGTTAACCCTGACAGTATCAGACTCATACAGCTAAAGTATAGGTGTAGAACTGAATGGGAAATGGTTTTCCCTTCCAATATGACTTGGACATTTTGAAAGATTTTCCTGTCCTGAAATCAGGACAAAGTTCACGTGTGAACATTTTTGATGTGTATCTATTAAAATATTGCATTTAGAAATCTTCAGTTTTAATGTTGGAATTTTTTTAGTAAGTTACATTTCAAAATGAAATATCATCTCAGGATGAAAAACCAAAACTTCATTTCAAGAGATTCAAAATGGGACATTCACAATTCTGAAAGTCAACTTCTTTTGAGTTGGGGAATTCACTGAAACCCACTGTTTTGTGAACAATTTCAGTTTTGATAAATTAGCTCTCTTTTTGGGGTGCAAAAAAAAACTTCATTTAACTGAAAAATGCCCAACCAACTCTACTCAGGAGTCCACTTCTGGATAACATTAGGTCTGTTCTCATACCAGCTTACAGTAGGTCTCCTTCTCGGAATGCAAACTACAGTAATCTCTTTGCCTTTTACTGTCTATCCACCACTTGCTGGATAACAGGCTTCCTAGCAACTAGACAAGAGAACCAAAGCTCTTTCAGTACCTGCTTTAAAAATACAAAAATTAAAGTGACAGACAATAATAATGGTTTAATCCTCCACCCCAAATTGAGGGGATTTACCTTTCTTCTTTTACTTAAGTTTGCAAACTGGAAGTCTTGTTGGATTGTCAGTTGCTTCAGGATAAACAAAGAGCAATGATTTTTAAAAGTTGCTTTGTGAGGAAGAGGCTACCTCCTTTTTGATGCTAGTTTTGCCACAGTTGTCCATACCTTGGTCACCTCCAGACTGGATTACTGCAATACACTCTACATGGCATGGCTCTTGAAGAGAACTCAGAAACTTCAGCTAGAGCAAAACTTGGTTGCTTGTTTATGTAGTCATGTTTCTTCCATGAAGCACTGAGCACTGGTGTTTCATAGACAGAACTGGCTTCTACAGAGAAGGCTGTAATTTGGATTCCTGTGTATCTTAGATACCACCTCTTCTCTAATTCAAACCACTTGAAAACTGGTGCAAGGGCCCACTCATATCTGGATTTTTTTTGGTCCCACTGAGCCTGTTGACATTCAGAATATGTTGCTAGGCTTACCTATTTACCAAGACTCCTTTCCAGGAGAACACCTGAATAATTTTAAGTATGCAAATAGTCCCTTTGACTTGAAAGTCTATGGAAGTAAGCATGCGCCTAACAGTGAGGATTTCCATTGAGTGATTTGATGTACTGGAGCAAAGTCTTTATCTGAAGGGGTTGTTTGAGGTTATATGGGTTGCCTTTTGGTGGATAGGGGAATTTTGTTAGTAATTGCTTGAATTGTTTGACTGACATCAAGTACAGATGTTTGTACTGTAGATGTGCCTTTGAGGTTGTTCAGCAGGGAACGATACAAATGGAATGAAGAAAGAAAACCAATTCAAAAACTTGAAAGCCCTACCAGAAATCGAATGTTTGCCTTCCCCGCCTTGATGGTGCGTGACTCATGAATCACTCAGACGTTCCCGCTGCAAATGGATAAAAACTAAGCTAGAAACCCTGCTTCAAACACTGGAGGTGAAACATCTCTAACCAGGAAGCTACATAGCTTCTTAATTGCATTAGACAACAGGTCTGTGTGGTTTTTGTAACCCTAACTGACCCTGACTTTGCCAAAGCCGGAGATATTTACAAAGCATCCTTTGTAAATCATCCACTCGTCGGTATGCCATGTATCATAGATTAGACTGGAAGTGGATTCCTCGCTTGTGCACTCATTTAACTTCAGTGAGAGGGTTGTTTAGGGGGGAATTGCTCTTATGCCCACAACTCAGTCATGGACGGCAGGATAGGGTTCTATCTTTTCTCTACTCTGGCCAGAGTGGATAAGAGGCTGGTTAGGAGGGGTAGTAAGGAAGCATGACCAGATCTAACTCTACATCACCATCTCCTTTGAGGCAGTGGAATGAAAACAGAGCTTGAATAAGGGCTGGTTGGCGGGGGCTCAACCCTAACAAAACCGAGGTCATGGCTGTAGGTAGGGGGCCAATAACTGGAAACGGTGGCTGAGATGAAGGCCATAATTTGGCAAGGTACTTAAGCCTGGGTGTAACTCAAAGTAATGAAGTCAACAGGAGAACTTGCATGCTTCAAGTGAGGGGTGTTCTTAACGATCACCCTGAACCTGCTTGTCATTCAGAGGTACCCTTTGTAGGGTCTCACAACCTCCTTGGTCATTCCAGGTTGCTCAGGAAGAAGCTGTCACACTGTGCCTATAAGAGGAGTGTGACTTTCTTGTGGGGTTGAACCTTGACACAGGCATCCATAGCTTTTTCACTTTGAGATTATAGGGCTGTAATGTTTGCTGCATGGGGCCAAACCATAAGACCAACTGGAAGCTGAAGTTCCTGCAGAATGTAGCTTCATACTTCAATGTACCTTCTTGCTGTGAAGACTTTACCTCTATAGACTGTGCTGGTTGCTTGTGAATGGAGCCAGCTGAAAGCTAAGGTTGCTTCGCATCAATTCAGTAGCACAAAACAGACTTGCAGCCCTCCTAACAGGCAAGCGAGAGATTCTCCCTGCATATAGTAATCGTTTAATGCAGTGGTTCTCAAACTGTGGGGCTAGGCCCCCTTCCCACAGACCACACTCATTTCCAATGGAAATCAAACGTTTGATCTGAAGGTTTCCAAATAGTGCTTTTCCTGTTTGCTAATATATGCTGGAACAGAGAGGTTATTTCTCATTAAGAAGCTACCTCCAAGAACATGTCATCTGAGCTATTTACATTTGCAATGGGACGCATCTGACACATGTCTAAGTCTCAGCATATTGTTTTTAAAAAATAAGTGTCTAATTGAACATGCAATAGCTATCGTGTTATATTTAACTGATTAATTGGCTCTGTGCTGCTGGAGTCACCCTGCTGACCCTTAGCAGTTTATGGAGACTACAAATACTTCATGCTGAATAATTAACACAGTAGAAAGTCACTTCAATGAATAATGAGATATTTACACCATTAGGGATAAAACAACTTGTTACTTTTAGCAGGGTGCAGAGCTACAGGTTTTGCAGGCAAAGCTAGCACTGGGAGATGCACCAAGATTTATTAGAGTAGGGACACTAGTTGTCTCTTCCAAATCCCATTCGACAAAGAAATGGAAGCTTTATCATGCATCAATTTGCCTGCACTGGAAGCTTTACCTACACTGGGCTGAGAGAAAAAAAAATCTGTATGGTTGAAGAGAATGTGGCTAGACCATGCACCAGTTTAAAAGTTACTTGATTGGTAGGACTTGGGGTACCTTTGGGAATTCTAATGCAACATAGATCAAACATTCACATGGCAGAGTTCTGGCTGACAAGATCACTGGAAGATCAAGTTTAATACACAAAACAATGCTCACTCTCCAGGGCGCAGGTGTAATCAAAATGATACAAGCTAAGCAAAAGGCACTGGCTGCATTCCATCCATGCGGCAGACTCCAAAATAAGCCAAATGAAACAGTTCTGTTTTCCAGAGCTCCCTGTCCCGGCCAGCACAATCCCCTATCTTTTCCCTCTGTGGGATTAATCTTTTGCATTTTAAAGGTGCTAACATGGTGATGAAAGGAGGAAGCCATCTTAATACTGGTATTTCTTCATAAGGAATGCAATGCAGTAATATACCATGCATATCCTAGTGACAGGTTTTAAAACAAAACTAAACAGAGTCTTGTTTAAGGAAAAGTTAAAACGGGATGTATAGTTCCAAACTGTGCATTGCAACTGCTGTGTGGCCGACCAGAAGTGACCCCCGGGGAAGCAGAAGACTGTATTGGCATGATAAAGACGATACATGAAAGATAAAGGGGGAGTGAAGAGCAGGAGCTAGAGAGGGCGTGGGGAAATAGACATGACTGAAAGACTCGTTTAGGGAGTAGCTGTTGGACAGGCAATTGAGTGATCCATCCCTTGTTGTCCACTCTCAGCTGCTGGCAGTCAGAGGCTAGGGACACTCAGAGCACGAGATCACATCAGCGAGCATCCTGGCTAATAGCCATTGACGGACCGATCCTTCAAGAACTTATCCAGTTCTTTTTTGAACACTGTTATAGTTTTGGCCTTCACAACAAGTGAAAACAACAAGACAAGGCTGCTGTGGAAAGGACATCTGGGACTTCACCACCAGGATCTGCTCTCTCCCGCCCCTCTTTTCCGCCCAGATAGATTTTTGGGATGATGTCTCCCTACAGTGAATCCTGAGACTTGGAGATTTTTCCCCCCGCCCCACTCATCTAGCATCTTACATTGTGTCATGAGGAGGAATTATCTCCTGCTTTCTTTATATTCGGAATGTCTTCCAAAATAAAGCAGAAGAAAGAAAGTGTGGTATCTCTGGATAAGCAAGGGTTAAAATAATATGGAGCAGAGAAATGCAATGCTCTCACCTCTCCCATGGCTAGGATAAACAAAACACTTTCACAGCTCCCCCTATTTCTTGGCTGGTGCTAGGAGACAATCTCCTGTGGACAAGTCTGTAATTAGTCCTTCTTGAGGGTCTATAGATACTACAAAGAGATGCCCCTCATGTTTAAATCCAAGCCGAAGTCTATTTGCAATTGTAATTCCAGAAGCCATTCTGTTAGCTGATGTTGTTGTAGTAATGGATTTGGAGGAAATGGACACTCCAGTCTAATTCTCTGCACTGCTGGGTACGTGAAAGTAGATTTGATGTATTCAATGACAAATTGGATTTAATTTATACTAAGGTTACCAAATGGAATTGCTTGAAAAGAATTTCAGGATTACACATACAAAAGGCATCGAACTGGAAATGGAATGGATGGCGAGGGACAGGTCTAGGACCCATGACTAATTCTCTCTCTGTATCAGACGACCAAGCTCTTTGCAAATTATACCAAAACCAGCCATTAGACTCAGGTGTTCTTAAAATGGAAGGAGAGGAAGATTTCTAATTCAATAACTGCTTGCTGAAAAATTCTGTAGATCTTATTGATATTGTGGGGAAGTGCTTAGGAGCACTGATCGCGATCAAATTCTCAGTTGTGCTAGGTGCTGTTACAAACACAAAACAAAGATGATCCCTGCTCTAAAGAGCTTATGTTGTTTTCAGCTACTCATCCAGATGTCGGAGCATTAACAAAGCTTCCATTTCAATACAAGCAACTAAGGCCCTGATCCTGCCAGTACTCACAACATGAACAACTTGACATCCCGTACTAGTCCCATTAGGTGGTATTTTCAAGAGCATCTAAGTGACTTAGGAGCACAAGTTCCATTGACTTTCATTGTAAAGCAGACCTTTCTATGGGATCTATGTAGCTCACCTGGACACTTCTGAAAATATCACTCCTTGAGTTCAACATTTTACTCCCCTATGTGAAGTTCCTCTCCAACTTAAGTGCTAGCTAGACCAGCACCTAAACTAGGCTTATTTTCATGCACCGTAATTTTTGTAGTGCTTGTCTGTGCTTTAGTTTATTTCACAGCTTAGTCCCAAACACGGATTTAAAAAAGGAATTATTTGCTATAAGGATCAATTAATTTATATCTTTCCATATTTAAGGCCAATAAGGTCTAGTGGGAAAAGTTATTATTCCTCTAAGTTTGAATTTACTACTTTGGTTTTTCTGCATCAGATGTGCCAGTGTAAACATAAGAAAATGTTATAATTGCAACAATGCAAAGATATATTTAATCTCTCAGAAACTTATGCGGTCCAAGTGGTTCAGATTTTGAGTTATACACAATTTTCTTTACTGGATGCAGTAATTGCTTCTTTTACCTTTTCTGATAGACCCATTTATTTCATTCCATGCAACACTGAATATTTGACAGTTTGATTTTTATGTTTAAAAAATATTGACTTTTTTTTTTAAACCAATCTGCAAGTTATGTGGGTTTGGTTGATAAGCAGATTTTGTGATCCTATGATATGTCATGTCTTAATCTTAGTTGGAATTTCATTCTCATAACTTTTGAAGTTATGTTTCAAAGGCAAGTCATTTGCTAAGCTTCAAAAGCAGCAATAGCTTTCCCAGCTTTTGCAATCATTTGAAAAAGTTAGACATATTAGACCAAGGTTATGTGCAGCAATATTATACGCTGTAGGGGTGGTGTTTCCCAAGATATTGGGGTATATGCAGTACTGCTAGGGATGCACAGACATCTCTCTATTCCCTTGTGCACTGGAAGTCACCCGCTAGTTTATATTCACCCGGTCAGCCTTTAAACCACAGCTTGCACACATTCTGCTCTGCTATACTTCTACAGCACTTGAACAGAGATGGCACCTGGAAAATCATCTTCCCAGCATGGCAACAGCTGGTCAGAGGCTGGCCCCAGAGTTCTGCTGGACGTCAGTAAGAACCATAATTTGAGATCTGACACCCACAATTCTACAAGGCATCGCTAATTATTTCACTGCTCCATGCATTTGCAAAAGGAGAAGAAATATTAACACTATTTCCCCAGTATGGGTCACGGGCACGAAGGACTGGCCAGGGGATGCAGAGAGACAACTGGTGTCATATTCCTGAAAAGGTGTGGGATGGGAGCTCTGTTTTCGAAGAGCCACAATTTTAAGCTTCCTTTTTATTCCAATATTAAAGCCGACAGACCAGTTCTATTGCTGATATTACTAACCTGGGCCCTTTAGCAACCTTAGCCCCAGGTGTCATATGGAAAAAGCAAAGTTCTAGAACAATATTTAAAATATCTGTCTTGGCACAATTATTACTACATCTCAAAAGCAATTTCAGGCACCTATGTTCACAAAGCTCTAATAGAGCATGGTCCAGGGGTTACAGAACTAGAGGATCCAATTTTAAAACAGTGACTTAATTCATTTCTCCAGTAGCTGTAGGATGTATTTTATTCAACATGTGGCCACTAGCTAAGGCTGTAGAGCAGATTCACTCATCTCTTTCTCTCTAAGTGGTCTCTGTGCCACTGGATGGGACAGAACACCACATGCAGGAGGTGTGTGGGTTACACATATAAGGAGCCATCTTTCTCCCTTACCCTCCTGCAGCATAGGAAGTGATGTGTGTTCAGTGGAAAACAAAGGTTACTCCTCTTTAAGTCATGCTCAAATGAGATCCTCCCCAACAGGGGATGAGGATGCAAGGTAACAGTTTTAGCCTTTTCAGCACCAACCCAAGAGCTTACATCCAAATGTGCAATTCCTACACCACCCTCTGGAGTAGACAGTCTGGCCCTAAATGATTCCCAGGATCATATGCTTCTGATAAGAGCTGGTCAGAAACTGGAATTTGGGAAATTGTGAAACTACAAAAAACCAGGTTGTTCTGAATCGGAATGAAAAGCAAGAGTTTCAAAGTTTTCCATGGACGGAATATTCTATTGTGTCATGTTATTTCATTTCAGTGAGCTCAAAATGTTTTGTTTCAATTAAGGTAAAAAGGGTTTCTTTTGATAATGTTTATTTTATTTAGACTTGTACTACATATGTACATTTTCATATAAAAAAATCAACATAAAACCAACAATCAGAATAAAACACAGACATCATTGAAATGAAACAAGAACGCTGAAATGAACCACATGAAATTTTCAACGGGAAAATGTCATCACAGTTGACATGCTTCTGCAAACCGTTTCATTTGAGATGAAACTGTATTTTTCAATGGACTGTTGTTCCATTGTAAATTTTTCAATCAACTCGAGATCTAATGCAGTAAGATATCAATGCTCCTGGTTCGCTAGGCTAATTTCCCTTATCTTTACCAGGTCATCAGATTATAAAGTACGTCGTCAGTCCGTAAACACAAGACCTGCATTATAGGACAGCTGAAATGTTAACAAAAGTCAAGGAAACGGGGAGAGAAAGGACAGTCATAATGACAGGTTCATTAGTCTGGAAGATAGAGTGGGAGGTTGTTTACAGACACTGGTATCATCGGGCTCAGTCCTGCCAGGTCTGGCCCTCCTAGGAGGTGCTGAGCACCCTAAATTTCCACAGTCTTTGGTAGCAGTTGAAGGTGCTGAGGACCTCCTAAAAATGCTTAGCAGTTGCAGGATTGAGTCCATAGGAAAGAAGCTTGTTGTGAGCCAATCAGTAGATAGACTTGACAAAAACCATGGATTCTTCTGCTAGGCATAAACAAGGACCCACTTCAATGAAGCCAATGAAGTTACACATTATGTACAAGCCAATGAGTGAGATCTGAATCAGGCCTTCAATGCTCGCAGATAAAACTGTAAAATGATTGGGGTCTTTTCACCCAGCCATATAATTCTCCCTATTAAAGCCCCCCACCCCTTTTTAAAGTGTAAATGTACAGCCAGTAAAGATAAACCAGAGACTGAGGTACCAGGAGGACTTACCTTCTAACTTCAGATTTAAGATATTAATTGTGGATTTGCTATTGCTTACAAAGCAACACCCTTCAAAATTCCCTAGCTGAGCATCTTCTCAACCAGCTAGCCAATGTAGTAAATCCTCCATTGCACAGGCTGGCAAGTGTCTCCGATCCAGCAACTGCTTTGCTTATTTCAAGATAAGGGTTCTCCAGCTCCGTCAGGGTGAAAATGAAGTTTATTTTCTTCCCGGCAATGGGGAAAGGAACTAAAGCAAGACTATCAATAGCAAACTACTATGGTCTCTCATGATAAGAGGTAACAAAGTCCTGTGGCACCTTAAAGACTAACTATAAAGGTGCCACAGGACTTTGTTACCTCTGCTATTCCAGACTAACACGGCTACCTCTCTGATTCTTGACATCATGATAAGAGGTCATTCAAGATGGCATTAGCATGGATTGCCAGGTTCCCTTTTCAGAGCGTTTCCTGAAGATCTGTTTTTATCCTCCTTCCTACGCCTCAGGTGATTATGCCTCAGTCATTTGATAATTCTCTGTATCTGTTTTAAGCACCTCTTGAATAATCTGTTTGTTTTTAAAGAGACAGACCACCCTGTCACAGCAGAACACTGAGCTAAATGTTACGGAAATAGCAGCTTTGTATTTTTAGGCCCAGCTCCTCAAAAACATTTAGATGCCTGTCTACAGGCGTGCATATGGGGTGTGCCGGGTGTGCCAAGCCACACCCTAATTCAGGGGTGGGCAAACTACGGTCCAGAGACAGATCCAGCCCACGAATTTGCCATCGCCATGGTGCTAAGGGCCCCACTCAGCTCTGGGAAGCGGCCGGCAGCACGTCTCTGAGGCCCCTGGGGGAGAGGGAGCGGAGAGCTCCGTGTGTTGTTCTTGCCAGTGGATACCTCCCCTGAAGCTCCCATTGGCCAGGAATGGGGAGCCACAGCTCTAAGTGGTCTCAGTGCCGCTTGATGGGATAGAACACCACGTCCAGGAGGTATGTGGGTTACATAGTAAGAGACATCCAGGGCAAGCTACTTTCATGTCAGAGATACATCTTAACAGGAGAGATTATGGATCTCAAGATGACTATACCAAACACCTGCACTATTTAATTGGCCACAGAGATAATTTTGGCAGAGTTTCCCACTGGGAAAGACACCTTTTATGTCAATTAAATCAGGCTGCATTTTTCCAATCAGAAGAGAAATTGAATAATAAGAGATGGAAACTGAGTGCAAATTTGCCAGTTTAACGCACTTTTGATAATTTGTTTGTATTAAAGTGTTTTGCTGCCCTACAGTATTTTTCAAGCCTTACTACCCACAAACTATCATTAAAAATAGATTAGAAAGATACTTCCTAGGAAAAAGCACATTGTTTCTCTATTGATTTTGTTTGGAAGCATGGTAGCTACTTGCAGCTGAACTCTCAAATGCTGGCCCTACACTACCGTCTTTATCAAGCAAGAGGAAAGATCAGTTCGAAGAGGTTTCATTTGATAAGCATTCTCGCATGTTAATAGCTAAGACATGCAGTTTAGCTTACCTTGCAGATGATCCAATAACTCTGCGTAGATTACTTTATGAAGGTTGGCTAAACCTTCTAGGATTATTTGAGAAAAAATACAAACAGAGCCAAGAGAAAGTTAATTTGGGGTGAAGTTGTATAAAAGATTGAAGCATTTTCATATTGCCTGGAGAAATATCCAAAAAGATGGGACCCTGAGCATTGCTTTTGTCAAAATCCTACGAAGAAGCAATAGCACCATGTATTTCCCCCAGTCATTCAATTGGGCAAGATATTCTCCAGCTTCTGACTTTATCAAGCATGTTGCGTTGCTGGACATTTTAGCGTTGTGGTCACAGTTCACCCCACAGGTGGCAGCATTTCTTCAAATAAATGTGTCCACACCATTTTTTCGTTATCCATCTAGCCGTAGGTGAAGTGAATAATATTCTGCAAAGATTACATTGGATGAGGTTTTGCCCCATCAATTTTCACCTAGTTTATTGGTGAATACATTATATGACTGGGCCTATTTGTAGTAGAAGTCTCCAGCTGTTTATAGTGAGAGCAGCTCTTCCAAAAGCAAAGAAGAGATGGATGGTCACAAAAGGTTATCAGCCCCACTGCAAGTGACAAACCATCACCATTTCCTTTGGTATTTACAACCACATCATTAATCATAGTACCATCTTTAAGGCAAAAGTCTAACAGGAAAGAATGAATGCCAGATGCATTCTGTGGTAATTCAGCATTAAATGATGGACAGCTACTGATGGCATAGCTATAACAACAAAAAACAAAGATAGAAGAGCATTAAGTCCCCTGGGGACAGAGGACGCTTTTTATTCTGCTTTGTACAGCACCTACGACAACAGGGCCATGGTCCGTGGCTTATGACTAGGGCGCCTAAGTGCTCTCACAATACAATAAACAGATCTATGCGAGGTCATTGTGTGTTCCTCAAGTCATACTTTTATCTACTAAGTCATACCTGCTGGCTCCACTGAATGATACATGTTGTTGCTACTGTTCACTTAGGCTAGCCTTGCAGGCCCAGTTTACAGGGAAAATAGAGGCATAGCCTGAAACAGCTGAGAAAAGTCCCTATTCATGTACAAGCAGCTGGTTTTACTGGTGCATTCCCTTAAGCACCAGCACTGATCTGGGTTAAAGTCCTAAGACCCATCTGCATTACAGAAAAGGCAGTGATAGGAGAAGTTTACATAAAATGGTTTAATTTGACAGGGACATTTTGCTGTTTGTGCGGATGGAGGATAATCTGGTTAAATGTGACTTTGCAAGCCCTTTGAGACAGCTAATCAGCTGAAGCTGCTTAATATCAATTTCTAAAATTTGTTTAATAACCTTTCCCCTCGTTAGAGAGTCAGAGGGGCTAATGGAACCGTAACACGGACCACTACCGGTCACTAGAGGGAATTATGAAGCACTGGGATCTAAGGTGCTCTCTATGTTATTGAAGGGGCTGTTCCCTCCCCTCCCCTCGCCCGCCATTGATAGGTAAATGTAACAGGCTAAATGCTGCAATCTGCCTGCTCATCCGAGTGTTCCGTTGTGAGAATCAGGAAGAGAACAGGTCACCCCTGTTCCACAACTTCACTGGAATTCAACAACATGCCTGTACTTAGTCTTGGAGCAAGTTGAGGCCTTGTCTATATAGACACTCGGGCCATGTCTATACTTACGAGCTGACAGCGGCATGACTGTACCGCTACATCTGTAGCTGTGTTATGCCGAGGGGTGAGAGCTCTCCCATCGACATCATAAAACCAGCTCATGGAGGGGCAGGAGAGTGTCTCCCACCGACATAGCACTGTGCATATGAGCGCTTCTGATGGCAAAACTTATGGCACTCAGAGGGCTGTTATTCCTCACATGCCTGAGAAACAAATGATTTGCAGACACAAGTGCTAGTGTAGACATGGCCTTAGCTTCCAGCAAGCAGGGGTGTAAGTCTACCTCGCGCCTGCCCATCACACACTAAGTGTCTCACCAGACACCACCGCCTCATACTAAAAGTTCGAAGTGCACTTTGATCTACCCTGCTTTGAAATGTAGATCAAAGTTCAGTACAGGGCTTTTAATGAACACCAGCAAGGTCCACAGAGACACACAGGGTATGTCTACGCTGCAAGTAGACACCCACACCTGGCCTGTGCCAGTTGACTCCAGCAATGGGGCTGTTTCCTTGCAGTGTAGACTTTCAGCTGGGCTGGAGCTTGGGCTCTAGGACTCTGACAGGTGCAAGGATCCTGGCGCTCAGGCTGCTACCCAAGCCTGGAGGTCTACACAGCAATGAAACAGCCCCACAGCCAAAGCCCCACAAGCCCTAGTCAGTGGGCACAGACCAGGTGTCTAACGGCAGCATCGACATACCCTTAGTGCGTGGCAGGCTACCCCCATGTAGAGTTTACACCCCCACTTGCTGCAAACTAAGTGTTCATATAGTCAAACCCAATGTGATTGCCAGGGCTTCTTAGTTTTGTTTCAGCATCTGTGGTTGTATCTGTAGCCCTGGCAACTTCAGGTGGTTGTCATCTTATGCTAATTTTGATGCTTTGGTCCTGAAAAAAAAATTCAGATAAAATCTTTGGAAAAAAATTGCTAAAACCTTTAATTCCAGCATCAATCGAGCCGCTAATTGGTCCTCGTGCAATTTTGAAAAGGCAAAGTGACAGCCTAGATGACCTAGTAGACCTTCTCCATCTTCAGATTATGTGGTTTTAATCAAGAGCAGCAACTGGTAAATGGTTATGCAATTTCTTTTCTGCTAAACAAGCACTGAAACAAGCACTGGAATCACAGGCTCACAATCCCCCTAAACTTCAAGTGCAATCTTCTAATCATGCACACTAAACGTTTTGGAGGAAATAACGATTATGTTGGGACACTGGCCCAGTATATCCTTGTCAACTCTCCTGAGAGCAATGGAAAGAAAATTCATCTGCTGATTTTCCTTCCCGGCCAGGATTCAAATCTCTAGTTGAAGCATAAACACCTCCTATGAATGTCAATGGGAGCCACACGCATACAGAAGGAAGAAAGTCTCCGTCAAAAGGCAGGAAATGAAAATCTCCAGTTGATTCTACAAATCCAGCCATCCTTTTCGTTATTGTTTCTATTATAGGTTTTCTATGCATCTGTGCCAGGTACTTTTGCCAACAGCAATTCAGAGACAGATGCAGCTTGCTGGGGCTGGCAATTATCGTATGTCTTTAATTTCCTTTTTAAATGTAGTGCTTCTAAAAAGCAGTGGAGGGCCAGTCCTGGAGAGGATTATACCCAAAGAACTGGTACAACATGAGCAGTGGTCAAGTCATCTTTCCTGCTCTGCCCCACTGCTGCGCGTCAGCCCCAGCCTGTCATCAGACGATAACCTTTTCAGAAACAACCAATATGGATTGCATTAGAAACGGCGGCCAAAAGGTGAAAACAACTCAGGCCGGAAGTTTAATGGAAGTACCTGTAACTAGGCACCTAAATCTATAGGGCCAGAATCAATCCAATCTTTAAGCAGAAGTCCCCATGGTAATCAATGAGTGCTGCATAAACTGATGGTGTGGATCTGGCCCCATGTGCAGGCATCTGAGAAGTGGCTGGGATTTCGAAGGCACTGATAACCTGCAGCTCTTTGAAGGCAAAGTGGGAAACTCCAAAATTCATTTCCCATTGATTCAGAAATCAGTGCCACCAAATCAGGGTATTTTTGGCATGTAATTTAATTTATATTTTGGCAAAACCTACCCAAGTCCTGTCCATCTTCAATGGAGGCAGTCAAACCTGCACATGCTGAAATCTTCCCCAAGGCACCACTGCCTGCTATCATGAATGCTCTCCGATCGGCTCCCCACTCCCAACCCCAGTCATAGTGATATCATTGCCACTTCTTGTCTGCTCCTCAGCACCACAGAGCCGTCTGCTTGAGTTCTGCTCCTGCGTACGGCTCACTATGGGACACTGCGCAAGTCACTTCCCCGCTCTGTGAAATGGGGATAATACTTGGAAGTAGAATTTAGAGTGTGACGGATCGCTCTCTCACCCCTCTCAGGAACAGGCAGGAAAACCCTTCTTTGCTTCAAACAGTGCTCTTTAATTCACAGTGCAAGACCCCACCACCAATATATACAGCTTTGTACAGACCTTCAGCATACAGCTCTTGATAGCTCAGCTCTACAGCTTACAGCTTTACAGACTCTATATAGTCCAGCTCTTAACATGCAACTCTAAACATGCAGTTCTAAACAGTTCTAAACATACAGCTCTGACTAGCTCCAAACACACAGCTCTGACTAGCTCCAAACCACCACCACACTGGGCTTCCTTCCTGGGAGCCTTTATCCCCCAGAGGAGATTGCCAGGTGCAACCCATACAATTGATTGCCCTGCAAGCCAGGTGGCTGATTAGGCTTTCTGCACCGGGGGTTTGCAGAGGGCTTTTCTCCCTCTTAAAGGGGCGGCAGGCTGGGTCAAACCCACCCTGCCACAAGAGATAGAAGAGGCACATTGGGTCCCACCCCATCAATCTGCCAAGGGCCAGTGCAGGATTATTCTCTATGGTATATTCTCCAGTGATTTGTTCAGTCAAGTTTTAAATATTCCAAATGCTAGAGATTCCACCACTTCCCTTGAAAAGGTTATTGTACAGATCACAGCCAGGACGTACTCTACCTACATCTCTCCCTCCCATCCCCCAATCCACATACCCTATGTTAAAAGAACCTCATTAAGATTGCAAAGTTGAGCACTTGAACATTAGGAAATGCCACATGCCATCAGCACTGCTCCACTGGGACTTGCCATGGAGTCAGCTCTGTTCTGTCCCGCTCTGCCATTGCCAACGGTCCAGTCATCCGGTAGATTCCTGGGCACAGGATCTCCAGCTGGGGAAGCCAGAGCAAGACAGACTCTTCACACCCTAGATGAGCATTCCTAGGCCTGGTCTATACCAGCGGGGAGGGTCAACCTAAGATATGCAACTTGTGAATACTATGTGAATACCGTAGCTGAAGGTGATGCCTCTTAGGTTGACTTACCTGCCGTCCTCACGGCAGCAGCGGTCGACAGCGGGCTCCCTCGTCGACCCTGCCTTGTGCCTTTTGGGGAGCTGGAGTTCCGGAGTTGACGGGAGTTCCTCTGGGGATCGATTTATCGCATCCTGACGAGACGCAATAAATCATCCCCAACAGATTGATCTCTATGCGTGGATCCAGCCGGTAGTGTAGACGAGGGCCTAGTTTCCAACCATAGCTCTTTCTTATTCTGTTGTCCTGTGCCCACGCTTCATTACGCAAAGTTCTCTCTAGTAAAGTTATGGTGACGCAGAGTATATCCCGCTCAGTTCCAATACCCTTCTATTAGACAGTAAGGATAATAATTAATCATCCCCTTAAATTATCTATTTAAATAAATACCATCTAAAACAAATCTCAGTAGGTGGAATTAGGGCTAAAGAAGATGTAAATAATGCCGGGAGAGGCTGGCTTTTCCCTGTCTCCCCAATAGAGGGAGAACAGAGCTCCATCCGTCTGCTTCTTCTGACCACTGGACTTACAAGGCAGCTCTTGAGGAGTGGGGAGGGATGAAGAAAGGTGTACATGTAAGAAGGACCACCTCTATTTTGGCTGGCATCTTCCTGCTTTGTGGAAGTCAACTGACACCTATTTAGATACCCTTAAGAGTTACTTACACAACTTCCGATCACCTCTGAATTGACGCCAAGGATGTAAGGGGATGCTAACCTATTTCCATGTACATATATATATATATTGCTTTTTCATTTGCAGGGCTGCATCGTCAGCTGGTATAGATCACCACAGCTCTACTAAGATCTATGGAGATTCACCATAGTATATAGATTCCCCTCAGTTGCTATAATTCTTGCCAGGTGAATTTGTTGGATTGGCATTTGAAAAAGAAAATTCTATTAACTGGAAAGTGAGTGATTTTTAAATAAAAAGTAATTGAATACATTTGAATGTGGAACACGGAGTTATCCTTTAGACAGTTTTCTGATGGTAATTGCACTTTAAACAGCAATTTTAGTCTGACAAAATGTCCATCAACACACACATCTTCGTCTTTGGCTCAGATTATCTTTTCCCTGTGTGTCTTTGAGGCATATCTGCTTACTTTACTGACAAAGACGTTTCTACTCCTCTTAACAGCACCGGAGAGCAAATGTAACGCTGCATAAGCAAGATGGACATTTCAACAAATTGCTCACTTCCAATTGCAGAATTTATATTAGCAGTGATGTTGTCAGAGGCAAACACATTACAAATGAATTCTTCCCATCCCCAGGTTTATTTTGTAGTGCTGGCATGGAACATCTTGTGACTGGGAAACTGAGAAAGTTAGCTCTGGAAATTACTGGGGAGGGGGGAGAGAAGTAACTATTTTACAAATTCAGTTTTTTAACCATTGCATTTTGTACACCATAGGCAGATGGAGGAGACATTTTGTTAAGCAACACGCAATAATCAAAAAAGTAAATAAAAAAGGCAACGAAGGCTCCTTAAGATCCTTGAGTCAGGTACAGTAGAATCATTACAGGATGCTGTTAAAGGAATTTTCAGGCCTATTTTATGTGCCATTTTTACCACCTCACTCAGATGTCATAAGTTTCCACTGGTCAAAGATGCTTCTATAAATCATGTGTCACTAAATTAGAACTGTGGCATTGAATTCCATTTTCTATGTAGTATCCATCTTTATGTGGACCAACTAGACGTCTCTCTCCCTGTTTAAGGAGAAGAGCTCTTAAGATATTTAAGATGGAGAATCTGAGCACAGAAGCCCAATCCTGCAACCCCGAGTAACAAGACATTCCTTAACTTCATAGAAGTACTAGAAAATAATGAATGTGTAAAGTTTATGTACTTCAGTGTTTTCATTAAAGTCTAAAAAGATAAAATCTCAGTGTCTGTTTGTTCTGTCTATCTGTCATTTGCTGTAATTTCTGAGAAGTCATCCAGACTGAAGAGACGCATTTTTGCTATTTGAGTTGGGAAAGAACGACAAACAAAACAAACACCAGGTTCCATCAGGGGCATGAAGAATTTTCCGTGTGTATGCACTATTATGTGAAACAAACAACGAACTAGTTTAGAACACTGACCTCCGCTCTTGTAGGATGGCTCTGGGACCACTGCTTGTGTTAGTTCAAATCATGGACCCAGAAGGAAATAAATAGCTTAGAATTTGTCTTAAGCAGGATGCCTTCTGAAAACCTGGATTGCTTTTAGTACTTTTCATTGGTCTCCAACGAATGGATGAATATTGTTGGAATATGAAAAAAAACCCAAGTTACTAAAAATTGAGTGGCTGTGGGTTTGTTTCAGAAGGTGATAAAGTGCAGTCATTCAAACTAACCTCTCTTCATCCCTGACCTCATTTTGTGTCCACATGCACCTCTATAGACACCTTAATGCTTCCTAGTGTCATTCTGATTTGTGGTTTCTAAATTATACTGAGGAAAGGAGCCTCCTTTTTACAGCAAAGGTTAATGGGTTCAAGCTCGAGCCTTTGCCTCTGGTGGGGTTCTTATTAACAGTCATTGAAAGGTAAACCTCAAGAGGCATGATTGTTGCTCCTTCCCACCAGAGCTGCATCCACTGGCTATTCTATTTGCTAATTTAAATCTGAAGAGATCTTTTTTCTGAAAGACTCATTAATGGGGAGAGCCGTGTCTGCGGACAGCTCAGCCCCCTAATCCTGCCTGTTCTGACAAACACACACCTGCAAACAGAGGACGTTTAAAGGACTCCAGCCAATGTTAATCAACTTGAGTTCTGTTACAATAGAAGCTCTGACAGTACTGGAATCTTGACACACGATGCATGATGAAGAGTCCATTTCACTCAGAAGGTTCTACTTCCACTCCCCACCATTGGTGGTTACAGGTTGAGGGCCCTGGAATGATTTGTGCCTGTTGACATTCTGCAATGGCAGCTGTTTCAGATGCAAACTGCTGGGGGATTTTTTCTCTTCTTCCCGACAGCTGGGGGTAAATAGTACCCAACAGGAAACCCTAATGTCAAGAGACACATGCTCTCTGCATTGTAGCTTGCGGTCCAGAATCCCACATGACTGATAGAGTGGGTGTCCGATAGAAAAGAAGCAAACGTCCAAACTTAATGGAGTTGGTGGTGGGAGGGAAATCATCATATGAAAAAGGCAAGGGAGTGAATAGTAGGACATTTGGTATGAGGTACAGTGGAGCAGACAAGAAAAGGAGCTATTGCTATGGTACACTACTGGCAGAACTGATAGCACAACTATTCTTAAAATGACTCAATGCTTCCTACAAGACGACCCTATTTTCAGTTGTTTATAACTTTACTACACTTTAACCAAGGGGGCTGAAATTTTCTGTCAGGTGCTTGCCTTGCCCTGAACCGGTTTGGAAAATTTCAGACAGAACAATTCAATCATATCCAAGAATGAGGCTCGGGGAAAGTGTTTTGCTCATAGTAAAGATTTCCACGGATCTTTGCACCAAAGCATGGGGATGTGGGGGTTTCTCAGAAACTTTGCTTCTAGCAGCAGGATGGTGTTTGTATCAGGGATCTGCATTTTGTCATCCCTGTTAAAATCCACCCAACTGGATGGAATTTTTTTTTGGGGGGGAGGGAAACTCCACAGTTCAACCATGCTCACAGGCTTGCTAGAGTTTCAACTCGCTTCTCCCAAGATTCCTTCCACCTGCAGCCTCCTGCTTAGGGCTGCAAGGGACCAAATAGAAGGTCCCCTGCAGTTGCAGGCACTGGAATGGAGAGCAAGGAGATTATCTCCACGGCTCTGAATGCCCTCTTGCTGATGCCCAGGCAGTGATGAGGAGCAGCTATCAGATTCAAATGCACAGGAGATTAGAACCGGACACAGAGGGAGAATAGGATGAGCAGAGAGGGTCAAGAACCTGCTGGGGGGGGGGGGGGAGGCGGGGATACCCTGATAGATATGAAAAGTGGGACTGAGAGTTTGTCAGATGAAGGGCTGGGGAAAACTGGGACAGGGCAGGCAAGGACTACTGGGACAGAGATGAGAAACCTGAGGAGTGACGACAGACTGCTTAAGTGAGGAGAATGGTACTGGGAGTCAGGAGTGGTGGAAGAGATAGGACTGCAAGAGGGAAAGGTCAAAGCGTACAGGGAAGAAGGGGATAAAAGTTGGAGAGAGGGTCACAAGAGTCGGTACCCCCTACAGCACACTCCTCTCCAGAGGAATGGAACCCATGACTCCCAAGTCTCACCACTCTTCTGTGGTCAACAAATATGTGTGAAATTCACTGGCAAGGTGTCCCAACCTCACTTCAGTGCTGGTCCACGCAGAGGATGACAACCTACTATTTCAATCAGTTACTTCATGAGCTCAGGTGGCAGAGCTCTGTGTGGTAGATCTAAAACTCCCAGCCCTACTGGTGACTAATGTGGGTGCCAATAGGATACCTAAGGGAATGTGTTTGTTTGTGGTGGTGTGTGTGTTTTTAAAAAAAAAAAAAAAAAAAGCCTATGAAATTAACACAAAGGCACAAGAAATCAACCCCACTCCATAATGAACAGAGATGTTCTTGTTATTGACTTAAAAGACTGGAGTTCAGGGAAATACGTGTCTTGTTCCAGATTAAGTAACAGAATGCGTATGACTGAACAACCAATGCTGTCCCCTAGGACTGGAAGTTGCATCATATGAGTGACAGCTGACTAGACAATACTGAGGCATCTGCAAAAAGGATGTCACATTAAAATAAATGTGCAGATAATTTGGAAAAATACCTCTTCTAAAAGCAATGTGAATGTAATATTTAATCTTGTAAGAGTAGTCTTGAGATATTAAGATACTAGTGTAAAAGCCCGTGTACATGGGCCAAAGTGCTTAATGGTGTTTGCCCTCAGTCCTCCTGCACCGTGCCCTGTTACCTCACTGAGTCCCTCCCCCACTCTGCCACAGCCTCTCAGTCCCACTGTACCATGCCCTGTTACCTCACTGAGGACCCCCTCCTTCTCTACCACTGCCCCTCAGCCCCGCTGCACCGTGCCCTGTTACCTCACTGGGGACCCCCTCCTTCTCTACCACTGCCCCTCAGTCCCACTGCACCGTGCCCTGTTACCTCACTGAGGACCCCCTCCTTCTCTACCACTGCCCCTCAGTCCCACTGCACCATGCCCTGTTACCTCACTGGGGACCCCCTCCTTCTCTACCACTGCCCCTCAGCCCCGCTGCACTGTGCCCTGTTACCTCACTGGGGTCCCCCTCCTTCTCTACCACTGCCCCTCAGTCCCACTGCACCGTGCCCTGTTACCTCACTGGGGACCCCCTCCTTCTCTACCACTGCCCCTCAGTCCCACTGCACCGTGCCCTGTTACCTCACTGGGGTCCCCCTCCTTCTCTACCACTGCCCCTCAGTCCCACTGCACCGTGCCCTGTTACCTCACTGGGGACCCCCTCCTTCTCTACCACTGCCCCTCAGTCCCACTGCACCATGCCCTGTTACCTCACTGGGGACCCCCTCCTTCTCTACCACTGCCCCTCAGTCCCACTGCACCATGCCCTGTTACCTCACTGGGGTCCCCCCGTTCTACCACTGCCTCTCAGCACTGTGCCCTGTTACCTCACTGGGGTCCCCCCCGCTCTACCACTGCCTCTCAGCACTGTGCCCTGTTACCTCACTGGGGACGGGCCAAAGTGCTTACCGCTGTTTGTCCGGGCTGTCTCTGCAGCTCGCGGCGGCGCACATGCGGCGGCCATTTTGTGTCACCGAACTACCACTCCCAGCATGCTGTTCGTCCGGGCCGTCTCTACTGAGCATGATGGCTTCAGACAAACTTCCTCTGGCCTTTTATTATATAGGATAGGGTCCCTTAGCATACTGTAGTATTTTTTTTAAAACTATACAAATAGCCTTGAACACTATATAATAAGAATTATAGCTCAAGGGCATAAAATGCCACTATAGAATTAAGGTTGGCAGACCTCTTGTATTTGAACACTCCCTGTTAAGTTGTGAAAGTTTTGGAATGTTGTCAGCTTAGGCAGACTAATTGAGTGATGCAATTCTTGGAATGTTTAGTCAAAAGTGGTTAAGTTCACTTCTTTAGCACTAAGAGTGGAACAGAAAAGCAGACACCCCCCATTATAACCTTTTGAAAACTTCACAAATGGAAGAATAATCATGGCAAAAAAAGTCAGTAAATTAGCATTATTCATAAGCATGCATGAAGTTTTTTGCAAAACTGAGGCCTCAGACAGTCCTTAGAAAAAACTATGTTAGAAATTCAGCAGCTATGTCTTCCTCTTTACTTTTTGTCCTTAAAAATATTATGCATCAAGTAGTTTTCCATTCCTGATGGGAGAATATATACGCTAGTGAAAAATCAATGGAAGAGCAACCTAAGGGACTGCTTAAGTGCTTTAGAATAATAAGCATGGTTTCCTGTAACATTTATAGTCAGATATTTATAATTCAAACATAAATGTTAAATAAGCTCCCCATGGAGAAGATTCAGAGACTTGAACATTGACAGGTTATATGAAGGCATTGTAAAAAATGAAATTGCAAAAGCAAAATAAAAAAGTGATTTATAAAGCGTTAAGCTGAATGACAGTTTGTTCACCACTCAGCTCTAATGACAGAATGGCTAATTCTTCCATTTGGACATGGAACCACCCCCTTCACAAACAAACCAAAAAACCCAACACCAGAAACCTTACCTCTCCCATTCCCACAAAAGTTTTGTGGAATGAAAAACCTCAAACAGATATCATTTCTAATTAACCAAACCATTTCAGTTGACTTGAAACAACTTTAAGGTTTTTGTTTCGGTTCAGCAATTTTCCGGTGTTTCTTTTTTTACCTTTTTTAAATTAGTCAAAATAGAAAAACAAAATGGCATTTCAAGCAAAAAATTGAAACAAAAAAGTCAAAATCAAAATGTTTCAATTAAAAAATATTTTTTGTTTGTGTAAGCGGGGGAATAGTCCCGCTGTTGTGGGGAACTCTCCTGGCTTCTATACTACCCCGGTGAAATGGGCTAGCGGAAGGATCTGAGTCCTCGCTCCCACTTCCTTTACCCAGAGGCCTCCTGACCTTGAGGACTCCCCTTCCACTCCCCTGTCTGGTGGAGTCCTCGTAACCCCAACAAGGCTGGGCCCAGGATTTCTGGGGGGCTCAACCCCAAACCGTGCTGGGGTTACCCAGGTCAGAGGCTAGGGTGTCCCCACTCCGGGGTGCTCCCTCTGCACTGGACACTTCACTGACCCACATAAAACTTACAGCAAATGAAAATTATTTAATTAACAATTTATCTTAAAAATGAACAAAGGAGAAATAGAACAGTTAGGGAAATCCAGCCCCGTGGCAGGCAGCATTACACATAATGTCTCTGTAGTGTCAGGACAGTTTTCAGTCTGTTCCTTGTAGGGCCCAGGCCTCCTCCTTAGCTGTGCTGCAGGGTTGCTGTGACTTGGACGTTGCCTCTGGTGGGGTCCACACGCTCCCAGCCTCTGGACGGCTCCAGCCCAGTTCCACCCTCTGTGTCAGCTCCATGCTGCCTCAGCACGACGACTGCTGCTGCTCTGCCTCCAGAACAGCCCCTCTGGCTGTTCCAGCTCTGCACCCAGCACACGGCTTCTCTGCAGGCAGCCCCTGTGTCTCTGCCCCCAGCACTGACCTCTCTGCCTCTGGTTTCTGCAGCTGCTCCCAGGGCAGGTCTGTCCCTCTGGGCTGAGCTCTGGCTTTGGGGCTGCAGCTCTGCTCCCAGCACAGGGTCTGTCTCTCTGGGCTGCTTCCCTGGCCCCTCCGGATCTGGCCCAGCTCTAGTCTCCAGCTCAGCTCTGGCTCCTCTCCCTCTGGCCCAGGCAATTCCAGCTCTCACACGGAGGACGGGACCCATCCTGCCCTCCTGACTCCTTGATTAGTCCCCCGGCCTTGTCAGTCAGGAGTGCTGGCCTCTCCCCATTGCCCCTGGGGACCGCCAGTCTCAGGGTCCTGATTGAGCATTGACCCTCCCCCTTTAGGTCCTGGGAGCTAATAATGAAAACACCCCACTGAGTGTTAGTAAGGGGCTAACAGTCCCCTTACATTTGTTTTTTTTAAGGGGAAACTATTCATTGAATTCAACCTGAATTTGTGAATCATTTGATTCCCTAAAAATGAATTTAGGAACAATAAAAAAATCTCTTTGCTAACATTTTTTTTTGCCCAGCCCTATCTTATTATTTGCAAAGTTCATGCACAGAAGAGTAAGGAAATCACAAATCTTTCATAGTCCATGCATTCTCGTCAAGCACAATGAAATGCATGTTTCATCACAATAACCTTAACCCCGGTCCATGTATTTTCTAAGTATTATTTTTGTTACCTTGATTTTGGCATCTAATGAGTTTCTTTAAGGAATATTGTTAAAGTGCAAAATATCACTGAAATATGTTTATCAGTTGACAGTAAAATTAATGGCAGGGGACATGGACTTGTTTTTTTGAGAATAATGTTGCATTGTTTAAGACTAAGTTCATTGGGGCAGGGAATTTCTGCTCTGTGTTTGTACAGTGCTGCTTCACGAATGCAGCTTATACGTGCCACCGCATTGCAATTATCCAAATTCAGAGGGAAAATGTACAATGTTAAAATTATGTATGTATGCAGGCCTGCATTTCAGACCAGTTAGGTACGTGCATATCTAATTTGGAAGCAGCGTTTTCACAACTGTTTTATTTATATTTTGACATCACGGTGAAGATAAATGTAGCTTCCATCACTGTTAGGGGTGGTGTGATAAAATATGCATTTTTTGTCGTTAATTAAGACAGAAGTGTTACACACACAGTGGACAATTTCCAAGGCCCTTTAACACAAAGTCAACGAACAGGGTAAGTCAACGTGACAGGTCAGCACATTGTTCTCCCTCAGCTGCCTGAACTGAATAAACCAGGCATCAATTAGGTCATTGGACTGAGTTCCTTGGGGTGGGGCCAATCTCTTGAACATCTGGGACATTCTTGAAATGTCTGGCAATGCCTCGCATGTGGGTAGGTACCACAAAAATAGTAATGAATAACCACGTACTCCTGTTTCTTAACTTACTTTGAAACTTATCCCAGGCGTCATGGCAGAGGTGAGTCTTAAGGGCTGACTGGAAGGAAGAACAGTCCAGTTACTTTATGGATTACTTCAGAGAGGGCATTCTATGAATGAGAAGCAGCCTACAAGAAGAAATTAGGATGCTCGGAGGCACAATTCTGAGCTCCTGCACTTATAACAGAGTCCTGAAGAATGGAAGCAAAAAAAAAAAAAACCAAACAAAAAAACCCCCAGCAAATTGTGACATACTAGATATGAAGTAGTAACATTGTATGGGTGAAATCTTGACCTTGCTGAAGCCAATGGTGAACTCCCACTGACTTCAATAGAGCCTTACGTGGCTTATTGCGGGCATGAGTATCGTGGTGCTGGCCACTAACCCAAATGCTATCTGCCTACATCTTCCTGATTCCATGACATTATCGTCTCATGTTGTTTGTGCTGTTCTAAGCCGAGAAAAGTCTCTCTGGTTGTCAAACCCAATGGAAAGCAGCAGCAAATATTTATACTTAAATTACATCTAGTTGCTTAGACAGACAGACAAGCCTATCATTCACAGAAATGTCTGTTAGTCAATGCCCACACAAGATCCTGTTGCCTGCACACATGGGAGAAGCAAAACCAGCTGTAATGAGGGGATTGTGTGTCCATAACTGTTGCAACCAAAACACCAAAAAGCTCCCAGCTGCGCACTAGTTTTGTTAAGAAATTGCTCAGTACAAGTCTATTTACAGAACTGCCGGCTGGGAATTTGCCGTTTGATTCAATTGCAAACAGAGCAAAGGAAACCACCAACCAACCAAAAAGGAAGTAAGGGCTCCAACCCATAATGCTCCGAGTAACGCAGTTAACCCCTTAATGACCACTTTACTACAAATAGGAACCACAAAGACTAATCATTCCTAGAAGTAGATTTCCCAATGGGCAGCTGTGTACTTTCACTTATGTTCAGCTCACAAACGGAACTAGGCACTGAAAATATGAGGTAGCCTATATTCCTCACTATTGATTTTGCTGGGCAATCCACTCCACCCACTAAAGTGACAGATGGTCCAGGGGTTGCTGCAAACGTAGAATAATTTTTGCAATTAGTGTAATACAAATCAGATATTTCGGCCAAGACACACACTGTGGGTCATTGTAGGGCTAAAGATGCGGATAACTAACTGTATTAACAACCTTGCCTGTTAGGGGGGATGGTCATTTGTTGAGGATGGTGAACAAGGCCTACAAGTTACAGGGGCCGGTATCCTTAGGTAAACAGCTTGCTTGAGGAGTCAGAAGACATTTTCTGTATCAATACGACAACATGGACAGAGAGTGAGGAGTATGTAGAACAGTCATGTCTTGCAAGGAGGAGTATGGCTCATAGCCCCAAAGTAGGCTCTTAGAGTTCCCATAAGGAAGGGCCATGATGTAGAAAAGAATTCAGCCCATTTTAAAAAGGCTACAAAGATTGACAATCACTTTAAATGTATATTCGTTTAAATGCAGCTCCTTCTGCACACCAAATCTTATTTTATGTACGATTGTCAACACTTCCCTGTGGAGTCTACTTCCTCTATAGCAAATTACACTATTAGAGTTGCTATTATGCTTTGACACAAAGTCTCAAAAAGTATTGGAGCTCAGAGCTGCTCTCACGTTTCAGGGGGCTGAGGGAAAATGTCAAGATGTATTTCAGCAGCCTGTGTTCAGTTTATGTTCAATAGCACTTCTGTGGAACTGGTCTTTGCAGACTCCTTCTCTCAATGTGCCATTGACAAATTTTTCCACCATATCAGAAGCGCATTCAGTTAGACTAGAAGGAAGTTCACTGTGTTTAACCCCATCCTCCCATTAGCGTGTTAAAAGTGCTACGTTCATGGCAGAGCGGTTAGATACAGACATGAAATATTGTTCTTCCCAGCTTGCTGGGAAGCTGAACATGACACTTTTATGTCTTAGAATTCAGAATGATAAAACAGAGACACAAAGCAGGCCGTTCCCTAAGACAGAGACTCAACTCACTCCACCCCGCCTTACTCTAGTCTGCCTGCAAAACCAACTGCTGCTTGCATTCTTCCCTACAGAGCCCTGCTAGTCTGCAAGTAGGACAAGGAAAACCTCTGAGCTTTTAGAGGGAGAGCTCTACAATTTGTAAGGAGTTTTCCATATGCCACAAAAGGACAAGCTCATGAGGCTTCCACGCTATTCCCTGTTGGAGGTGGAGCAGACAGCAGAATAGATTGGTCTGGGAGTGGGGCTACCATTTTCCCCCCACAGACAGCCTGAAATCCATGGGATCAACAGATCACTTTCCCACAGATCTTGGCCTGTAAGCAACCACTCAAGGTACCCTCTGCAGCACTGACAGCATGGCGCTTCCATGGTGTTTTGCCATTAGCTGCACTCAGACAGTAAATCCTCGATGGGGTTCAAGAACACAGGGGAGATCATTACTTAGGTTGTAAGCTCTGAGGCACTCATCCTCTTTCTTTTGTATTCATACCACTCCTGGCACAATGGGGTCTCGGCCCATGACTAAGGATCCTAGATGCAATGATAATATAAATAATTATTAATACTTCTCAAAACTACAGTTCTTACGCTTGTTTTATTGTAACTTACAATGTCCCGAGTGGGGGGGGGGGGCATGCTGCACAGAATGGTCACTCATTCCTGACCACAACTGTCCCCTCCTCAAAGTCCTCCCCTCCTGCCGTCAATGTCTCCTAATTTGGCTTTAGCTCTGCTATGTAAAAAGTTGTAGATTTTGCCACATGGATTTTGCCAACTTGGATCTAAGGAAATCCCGGTAGGTTAAATTGTGGGACTACCCACTTCGAGTGTCCATTTTAATAGGAAATCTAAATCTTCATTGGAAACAAAGCTATCGTATTTGAGAGAGGGAAGTAAGCCTGAAGTCACGTTTCACACACATGAATATTTCAGTTACTAGACAGGATGACTTTTTTGGGGTGAATGCTAGTACGTCTATAATGTATATTGCAGAGTAAGGCTCAGTAATAAACTCAGACTGGAAATTCTGATCAGCAGTGTCTCCCCAGAAAAATCTGAGGAATTTTTCTAAAAATATTCAAAAAAAATTTTTTTTTAAATCGGTTCATCTCCCTCTGCACTGGTTACATTTGAAAGCTGTTCTCCCAATGGCCGAAGGATAAGCTTCCAGAGGACATGACTGAGTTTTGGTCTTGTCCCTGCTCTCTCAGTGGAGGCAATAAACTCCCTGCAGGGACATTACAGATGACCCAGGAAAAAAAAAACCCCAAACCCCAACCGTTTTAATAAACAATCCATAATACAAAACCTCTCAACAAGCAGGGGTCATATATGACTACAAAAAATGTGATTAGCCACTGACAAGCAGTCTTCAAAAAAATGTGTCCCACAACCCCCTTTAAACAACAACAACAAAAAATGAAACAAAAGGACGTACGGTCTTAACTTGTGTAACTTTTACACAAGACAAAATAGGCCAAATTCTCCCATTGATTTCAGTGGAGTTATTTCAGAGATATGTTTGGCCCCACAGGTTTTACTTCACTTAGACCATATTAATTTCTTCCAGTAGGAACTAGGCTGCTCCTGCATCAACGTTTGAACAGCTGTGGCTGTCCAGTGGCTTATGTGGAATGGATTTATAAACCAGAGTCCATTTTCTAGGGTCTGTAGCACAAAACGTGGGCAGCCTTGTTGAAAATCTCAGGAAGAAATGGAACGGCCACGGAAACCATCATTACCTTCTCCACCCGTCCACAACAGATTGGGGTCACAAAGTCTGATTCAAAACCCGCTGACATCAATAGGGGTCTTTCCATTGACTTCAGTAGGGTCAGAATCAAGGCAGATTCCCTGTGCTGACTCGGTTCTGTGGCTAGGAGATCTCAATTACCAGGGCTATCACAACGTAGCACTTTTTATGAACACCAAATTAATTCAAAAGAAGCCTAAAACGACAGAGTGGTTTTGACTAGTAACTGGTTTTTCATTTCATGTTTAACACACACACACACACACACAATATCCCTCATATTCCCAACAGTCTCTCCCTGTGGCTGCAGTCAAATTAAATTACAGCTGGGAGCATTCTCTTTTAGATCAGAGACTTAAGCATTGAATTTTTTGAGCTCATTATTACGGTTGATTAAATTCTACCTGAAATGAGAGCAACGCGAGCACTGTGTCAGCTCAACAGGCTCATTGTTTGAACTCAGCGCTGCCTGGGGAGAATGGAAATCAGAAAAATCAATCACCCTCGCCACAATCCCTTTTTGCCAGTGGGTCACCGCTGATGAAAAGTCCCATTTCCCTCCCTCCACCCACACGTCACAGCCCTAGCGCCTTCCTCCGGGTTCTGAAGCACAGCAAGTGTTCCTCAGGCCAATGCGCCGATGGAGGAAAGTTTCTTCATACTCATCAAAGCCACTCTAAATCGCTGTGAACAACTCACTTAACTGCCTGTTGAGCAATGCTGAGCCAGATAGCACTCAGAACTTCATTCATTCAAAAAAAGGGGAGGGGGCAGGATTGATTGCCCTATATTTTTAGGTGTTCGCACTGCTGGAGAAACAATTGAATCTGGCCCTGCTTATAGAAGTGGTCTTTCGCAGCTTGGATTGAAGCAGCAGTTTCATAAGGCTTGTCTGATATCGCACTTAAATGGGTACAAGGATGAGGGCCAGCATGGACGAGGGAGAAGCTCTCAAGCCTGAAATTAACAATACAGCTAAGTGTGAGGTTCCATTGCATTGGCTCTAACCTGTCTGCTTCCTCATGGAGGAGGATTCCTCAATCTCCTACCAGCCCATTAAGCTGGCTTTCTGCTTGCTGGAAAAGCAAGGCACACAGCACATGGGACAGAGAGCCAGGATCTGGCCTATTAATGACATCATGTGATTGCCATGCCTGCACCAATTAAAGCAGAGCTAACTGTTCACAAGC
Source organism: Sternotherus odoratus (assembly GCA_032164245.1). Classification (NCBI taxonomy): domain Eukaryota; kingdom Metazoa; phylum Chordata; order Testudines; family Kinosternidae; genus Sternotherus; species Sternotherus odoratus. Next base: position 11,911,972 of record JAVMKO010000011.1, on the reverse strand, counting down.
TCCACCTCTCTCTTCTCAGCTGTGGTTAGTAAAAAGATGGAAAATCTTGACTGCATTAGTCATTCACTAATTTCTATGACACTCTGTCCTGCGGAACTAACACAATGTTTCTGATGAATGCTTGATCTTCAGGCTTTGAAATTCATGCTGCCACACAGCGAATATGGGCTGGTTTCTGTTCAGTGACTGGAATTTACATAAATATTCCAGCCAAAAGCACAATTCAGGATTTGCTTTCAGAGGCTGCTCCTCCGTGTCCACTTCAAGGACAGAGTGCAGGCCACAGCAACTGCACCAAGATAGCAATGTACCCACCCAAGTCTCCAAGTGGCCTCAGACAGAACACACCCACAATGCCAGTAGGATTTCCAAAAACCTACGAGAGTACAACTGGTGCCCCATTGCCGGAGATTGATGATTATGTCCAGTCCCTACTGGCTGGACCACCATGAGGTCCTTCTCACCTGCCCTGGATCACTATCAGCCACCACAATCCCAGAGGACAATCCACAGGGCAGGTGGCCATCCTGGACCCCCAGTGGGCAGACCAGCTCATCCTCAGTTAGAGAAAGCACATGTGCTACTCAGCCATTGCCTCTGTTTCCACAAGTTTTCTGCCAGCATAGTCCTCTAAAGCCCTGGGATCGCGAGTCAGAATTCTACCTAGAGGATCTGCATGGACACTGTGGAACCGTTAGCTTCCTTCAGTACCACTGATCACGAGGTTGATACTTCTGTGGTATGTTCTTCGGGTATGTTTTCGACTGGCTCCATTCCTTTCTTTGTGCAAGATCCCAAATGGTCGAGTAATGCGATGTAGCAGCCTGAGTGGTCCTTTAAGGGAGGTGCTCAGGTTGGAGGCAGCATTAGGAAGTCGGTCTGTGTTCACATGGTTTGAATGCTAAACTGCACTTCCAGTGCCTCTGTAAAGAATTCCTTTAAGATGGAGCTAATTTCATAACATCAGAATAGGCGTCCTCGTGTTATTACCTAGCACAAAGTACATCAAACTCGTGATTATTTGTCTGTCCCAGCACTCTCCTTCTCTGAAGTACCTCGGAGACTCAGTCATATGTTCTGTGCAACCTGACTAGGAAGCCATTAGTGAACAGACATTGGCCACAGTGCCTTTAGCATGCTGAAGGTGCCCAGCTCTGCATCTCCACCTCAACTCATCTGGCACAGGTCAGTGTCTGGCTGAGCCACAACCCGGATAGCACTGAGATCGTGTTGGTAAACTTGGGGAAATTAATGGAAAAGGGCAGTTTTATATTGGCTCCTGCCTTTCCTTGCAGGGTTTGTTATTTGAGAGATACCAGATCTCAGCTGCTGCGGAATACTCAAAACTGCCTTTTTTCCAAATCTATACTTAAGACAGCTGCAGCTACTTCTTTCGGATGCAGGCAGTTCTAGGTGACCTACTTAGAGTGCATCCGGGTAGACTGAAGAGCTACATACATTTGACCATTCAGGAAATTAAATTAACAGAGAATGAAACTATCTGCTATTAGGTAGTATTTCATTTTATTACTAATTACATCACTGCTCTGAAGGCCACATTGAGTTCAAACTAGAGTCCAGACAACAAAAATTCCATCAAGAAATTACAATCCAGTAAGAAACCCTGAATGCCATTAAAAGAAAATTGGGTAGCTTTCTCCCCCCTCCCCCATTTTCCATTTCAGCTACAGAATTTCATCAAGAACACACATGCATAAAGCCACATATTACCAGAAGCAAAATTGATCAGAATACATTTTTGTTTAAGTGCTTATAGCTGTTGAATATTATTAGTAGACTAGCACAAATTCTATGCCTGTCTCCAAAAAACAATATAATAAAATGGGTGAAATACCTGGGAGAATAATGAAGTCAGAATATAGTATGGTCTTACTCAGCTGTACAAACCCATTAATATCTTTCATTGAAGTGATATACTTTAATCCTGCATTTGTTTTGAAGTCCAGATTATGAGCTGGGAAGGTGGAAGGGATGTTCTGGCTTTTGTTGGGAGGAGAGTTGCTTGCTAGCCAAGACAAACTTCACTGTGATGCTCCCCCCAGGGTATCCAGGATTACAAGGTGCCTTATTACCACCGCCCTTTAGTGTGTGGAAGCCTGGTTTGTGCCAGCTGTGGATCAGCTCCCTGAAGCCACCCACCCATGACTGCACAAGCGCGGTCTTCTGGGCCTCAGTCTCTTTCTACAGGTAGTCATAGACTACACACCAATCCCTGTTCCTTGGAACATTCCCTGCGCTGTCCAGCAAACTGAAAACGTAATTACCAGGCCTGCTTCTCCCAAAGAAACAGCCCACACCAGCTGTAACTTTCAGTGGAGCACCACCATTTTGCTTAACACCCCAACCCTTGCTTTCCCTAGAAAGTACAGGATTCAAAGGGAAGTCAGAATATTAGAAACAAATGTTACATATACAAACAAAATCGGCACGTGCGTTCTAGAAACTAACCTGAATTGACAAGTTTCCCTCTTGTCTAAAGAAGGGTATCTTTACCCAAAGTTCTCTCCAGCGTTTTCTGCCGGATCTGGGTGAGATTCCGCTTTCATGAAGCAAATTCGCTGTCCAGTCACTTCCTATGCAAGCAATGTGCAGGGATGCTCAGCTTTGTCCCCTCAATTAGACTCAAGCGAACCTTTGATGGGTACCTCAAAATATGGCTCTCTCCCATCCCCACGTTTGCTTTTTCCCCCAGTTATTTTTCTTCCTTTGAAGTTTTTACAATCCTTCATTAACATTCACTTCAGACTGGTGATAGGACATGACCTCTACAATATGCAATTCACATGTAGGCCACTAGCTAAACAGGTCTTGTCTTACAGAAAACCGGTTTTTCAACTTTGCTGGTCACCAGTGTCTAGCCAGACTTTGAACTTATTTTCAGTAAATACATGCAGCTCCTTACATTGTATCTGAATACACGTTTCACATGGATATCAATGACCAGAGTGACAGGCTTTTACTAGGGAGTCCACACAACACTTTTTTAGCAAGCTACAATATAAATACCACTCAAGAAAATGCTGTAACCCCTCTGCAGCCCATCTGTGCCCCTTGTCAGTCGGTACAAAGAGAGCCCTGGATCACAATAACCTCTTAGACCACCCTGGTGTTAAGAATCCTGTGAGCCAATCCCCACACACCTATATGTCTCCCCTTTTTTGGGATCAGACTGCTTAACTACCCTGCCACTGGGTGAATACTTCATTTTCTGGAGCTGGAAGCTACCCAGGCTCATTCGCAATGTATCTGCTCTCTACCTCCCAGAGAGATGATCTTCTCTGGACTACATCCCATCGGCGACGAAAACTTTACATGGAAAGTGGCTGGCTGGAAGCCATTTTGTGATGCGATTAAGAACCGTGGCAACATTAGACCTTGAGCCTGTGAAGACTGTTTTATGCTGCTCGGGCAGTGCAAGACAGCCTGGAATCTGTCTTAAAGGGCCAGTAAAGGATTACCCCAGTATTGAGAAATCCTCCAGTGACATCATGACTCCATAGCGGCTTCTTGCTTCCTTCCATTCCCACTCCCAAGTACAGGTCTAGATACAAGGCTGTTCCCTTGGAGATTAAGTTTTTACTAAGCATCATCCCATTTTTAAAAGCATCACACCCCCACTACTAAAACCCAGTCGCTAGTTTTTATTGTGTTCTCTGTATAAAGCAGTGCATTTAATCCGTGTCTGGTACCTTTAATTAAAGGGAATTTCCTTCAAATGCCATGAAGGTTGGCAGTGGGAGAAAACCACAAAGTAGAGATGATAGAAGCAACTAGAGGGACGTGCAGAAGAAACCACTAAAAGGTGCAGCTGGTGCCGTAGGGGAATGGATACATGCACTGTAAAGCCACGTTATAGCAAACACTGAACTGGGCTGTGACAATCCACGAAGCCGGGCTATCACCCTCGGTCAGACTATAGCAGGTAACGTGCCATCCTAAAACTTGTGCTATTCCATTATAGAACCACGTTCTCAGCCAGCGGCTCACAGACCTCTTATGGGCCAAGTTAGTTGCACAGGTTTTAACACTTGGGCAGGCGTCCACATGGGCTCAGACACTTCTCCACACTGTGACTTCTCTGGCTCTGTTTGCCCATGTACTGTACCATGTTGCAAATCATTGCATGTAATACACTATTTTTGGTTATAAAAGTCTAGCAGGGGGGCACATTTATTTTGAAAGTAGCTCATCTTCACCCTTTACACTCTTGATTCTAGCGTTTCTTGTTTTTAAAATCTCGGTTTAATTTGTCAGCCTCCATGGGGTATTCACATCTGGATGGCTCCGGTCGCTGTAAGGCTTAAGTTTACATGACCTTGGTTCTCTTTCAGTCCCCACCAATACTCAGAACTCGAGAATAGAGTTCCATTTGGCTCTGGACAAAAAGCCAGAAATTTGGGGCTCTTGCCTTCGGAAAAACAAAGTTTACTCCCATAGCAACCTAACAGGATCCAGCTGAGCCTGTTTTATCAGCACCTAGGGCTGGCACTGTGACTGTGGGAGGCACAGCAGGGATAGCTACCACCATAGAAGTGGCAGCAAAAGAAAAGCACTGCACATAGCCTGGCCTTGATAGGAGGGTCTGTCCCCGAGCGTAGAGTGGGTTGTTTGGAAGTGGGTCACCAGAGTTTCCTCCTCTTGGCTCTGGCCAGGGCCCCAGCACTTGCTCCATGAGGTTGGGGTGATTTTCCTCCTCCAGTTCCAGACCCAAGAGACTCCGCTCTCAAGCAGGACCCCCAGATTATCTGCTCCTTCCAGAGGGGTCAATGAACAATGGAACTGTCCCAAAGCGGGGGTCAGACTCTCTTCCTCCAGAGGCCCTCGGCAGGCTGTGGCGTGAAAGGGAGTTCACAAGTAGAAAGAGGAATGGTTCATTCTCCACGTAAGTCAGCACCGGGCCCTCCCTTCTAGGCAGGGCCACTGGGCAGCAGTCTTCTGGGAGCTCCTGCTTTCCTCCAGGAGCTCAGGATTGAAGTTCTGCTCTGCTCTCTGGTCTGCTATCGACTGAGCCGGGTTCTTCCTCCCTCCAATCCTGACACCACTCACCTAAGCCCCCCATTAGCTTGTTAACCCCGTGTTGCCCTCTGTGGGGTCTGTATGCCCCATCACAGAACCACCAGTGCTGTCAGCTGTCCAAGGTGCAGCGACCTTAGTTTTATCACATGTGCTGATTAACACGACAAAACTGCAGACACAGAAGCATTCCCAAAATGGCTCAGTGCCCATTCCCAATAATCAGCCCCATCCCCCTTCCCTGGAAAAGTCTGGGAGAACTCCCGAGTCTTGCCATATGCTCTGTGGGCCTCTGGATCAAGAAGTAGAAGGTGCTGTGAGGATTCTGCATGAAACGCCGAGACACGTCCCTTCAGAAGTCAAGCGTGGATAACAGGACTGCCTCCACAGCTACAGGTGCAGGCAGATCCTTGTCTAAACAGCCAACATAGTGGAAGGAGAACTTGTCAACTCAGAAATGAGAAGCAGCGAGACGGTAAGTTATTTTTGGTAGAGATCCATCTCCACACAAAAGAGGCAAGCATTATTCACAAGGTCAAAACTACAGGTGGGTCCATCTGATCCCTCCCCTGATTCAAATCTACCACCACTGGTCTTACAGTCATAATCTTTCAAAAGGTTTGTTAACATTTTTTCTTCCCATATACACACTTTGTTTTTGGGAGTGGGAGGGAATCTGCTATGGGATGCGTCTCAAATGGTTAACAAATGCACCCCCTGAAAGGAAAGTGGGGTGGAGGAAGACGGTCCTGAGAAATGAGGTAAATGGCAAAAGTTCAAAGAACCGACGAGTCAAGCTTTTAGCCACTGGTGGTGACAGAGGTTTTGGGGACAAGTTTCATATCCTGACAATTTTTTCCCTTCATATACTATTTTGCTGTATGTGGTTACTTGAAAGGTTTTCATTTTCTAGGTCGTATTGAGGCCACTTTCTCAAAACCATTTTTCCAATTCTTCTGTTGTGTCCCACTGATCTGTCTTATTCAAACCCTTCTTCCCTCACTGAGGGATCATAGCAAACACAGTATTAAGGAAAACGAAACCTCTCTTGGTATCCACTTGACTTCTGGTAATAGCAAATATTTGCTGCACGGCATCCAGCTGCTATGTTCTTCATGTTTAATTAAGCTCTAACCCATGGGAAGAGATTTAAATAAGTTTTGGGTCCAAGGCCAAAGTTCTCTTTGCCTTTTCAGAGGGTTTTTTTTCCAGTGTTTTGCTTTTTCAGAGTTTTTTTTCAATGTTTTGCTAAACTAACACACACCATTGGAAACCCTTGTCTACCCTTCTTGACTTGCAGGCAGAGCAGAGTGCTCATTTTAGAGAGATTGCTGTTTTTTCTAAAAAGCATTTAATTTTTTTTTAATTTCTTTACATTTTTAACTTCAATAGGTCCGTCATTTTTTCTGTTCCGCAGTATCCCGTCATCTGTTTGAGACGCTCATCTGAGGTACTGTGCTGGGAGGATTTGGCTCTGGTGCCGTTCTCTGTGTGATTTGAGTGGGCCTGGGAGCATTCATACAATCTAGGTGTGGGGCTCCATACACTGTTGTGCTGAGTGATAACAGCACCTGGAGGGGTTTGCTGCTTACCACTAATAAACCATTGTAAGAGACAGAGACAGCCCAGGCTGGAGAGTTAAGGGGGAACAGTGGCCCCACAGTCCCAGGCTGTACCCTGGGGATCCAGTCACAATGGGTTTAATGGACAATAGTTCCTGTCAAACTAACTTGATTTTTTATGAGATTACCAGTCGGGCTGATATAGGTAATAACACTGATATAATAGACAGACTTGGCAACACATGACATTGTGCTAAAACACTAGAATATAGTGCTAACATGGCACGTTAATGGATTAGAAACTGGATAAGTGACTGGTCTCAAAAAGTAATTGAAGTAGCCTTAAGAAAGTCTCCCGCTACCTCCTTTACAAACAACGTCCCCCTTAGCAGAAGTACACGGTGCCCAGTCCAGTAGTCAGTCTGGGACACTGAATTTGTCCTGAGTTACTCTTTTTAGAATCAGGAAAGTGACTACATGGAAGAGAGACTACAATCTCTTGCTTCGTACAAGCTGCTCTTTATCTATAGGCACCGAGGCAGAATCAGCCTTTCGTCCACATGCCCTGGGCCAGAATTTAATTACCACCTCACTCCGACACAGTTGAAGGAAACCTCATTAATCTGTATTGTGATGTGTGTATGAGCCCCAGTCATGGGCCAGGCCCCCATTGCGCTCATGGTGGTACAAGCCCAGATCAAAGATGGTTCGTGCCCCAAAGAGTTTATGATCTAATTCCACCGGCACTCCCAAATTTCCAACATACTTGGCAGCCACACAGGCCACCCATCCACTCCAGAAAAAAATTCATTAGTGCCAGGTGTTCTGGAGTATTCTATACGGCTGTTTATCCCAATTGCAGAGGAGACCGAGGGTGGGGGTGTCATGCAAAGCCACAGCCGTCTAGCAGAGACCAAGATAAATGGATGCTCAATAGTTCAGCATCAGATCTCTCTAGGGAATTGTTGCAGCTTCATTAGCTCATCTCTTTTCAGTAAAGCCTTACCTTTGCTATTGGTGTATTTATTAAAACCTTTAGGATGCTCTGCTGAGGAAACAAACACGCAGAATAACTGAACCTATTGGGGGGGAAAAAAAACCCTGTACCTCTATTTCCAGAGACGCCGAAATTTTCAACACAGAGCGTGAACCCAAAGGGGTCCAGAGGAAAGCTGCGGGCTTCTTGGGCACTTTTGCTTGAACCAGCTCCTACCATAGCTATAAAGGTAAGAGTCTGCCTGCACATTAATCAACCTTCCAATGTGTCAACTGGGAATTCTGATTACCCAATTTACACCACCTCCTCACTTGCAGCTATTTAGGATGACACCACACCGGGACCGTATTCTGCATTGTCACTGTTAGCCAATACTTATTGGCTGACACTGTGAAATTGTTACTCCTACACATTGTTACCATCCAAGGCAGGGTAGGATTCAGTACCAGAACCGCCTACCATGTGGCTTTGGAATTGGACCCTGCTATCAACATTTTATAGCCTGTTTTGAATTGAATCTGCATTTTATAGGCAGAATTTTAAATACAGCCTTTTAGTTTGCCTCCAATAGAATCGGATACCAAGGCCAGAAGGGCCCATTGTGATCATCTAATAATTGGAGCTCCTGTATAACATGACAATGATAGCACATACTTCATTAGTGTGACAATCGCACCTAACCCAGGCTGGGAGCTGCATATTAATGGAATGTGACTCACTCTCTATGGCCATATTTTGATTGCAGCAATATGTGAAGCCATTTCAAGACTGCCCTAGAGGGGAGAAAAGGGGACAATGAAATCAGCCCTATCCTTTTTCATCAAAAATATGGTGGATCCAATACCCCTCTTGTGGGATTTGAGCCCATTTATGGGATGTGACCATGGAGATTCAAAAATATATATGTTCTGTAATGGAGCAAAATGCCACAAGTTATCATTTCCCATAAATGAATTAATGTGGCAGCTGCTGTCTTAATAGTGTTACCTTATCCTATAGCACCTGTACTCATTATTGAACACATGCTTCTGTTTTACTGTTACTGGATACCTTACTAGTCATTCTATGGAAGCAAGAAAAGGGGGCTGGATTCAAAGAAGCGCTCTCCTCTGACAATGGTGACACTGCTGTCCAGATCTAGCTAGGCTGGAGAAGGCACTGAATCGAAGAAATGGAAAGCATTTGTTTTTATTCTAGCAAATCGTGTTAGTTTTATTGAAGAATTTGGTACAAAATAATTTAATTCTATTGCCACCCAATCTTATCACTGTAGTAATTTAGTTTCTTCTAAATGTCCCAACAATTTCAAAGAGGGGAAGAAAAACCCAATTCTTAAATTTGTTTGGAAGCCTTCGGCTCTCTAAATTTACTCTTTGGAAAGTTGTATACTACCAGTTCAAAGGGGCTATTGGGTCTTAGAATTGGCAGTGCTCTCCACTGCCGATATCATTCTTAGTCTTCAGATCACACACACACATTCAAAGTCCATTAGCCAAATTCAAACATCACTCACTTTGTTCCACTCGTATTCAAAATAAACCAGCATTCTGCATTGTACAACTACATCCGACGACCATTAGTATCCCATTGCCTTCGCTTTGAAGAGGGAGATCATTTATAAAGAGTGTATGTATTCAAGGTTTGCTGTCTGAAGTAAATCTATTCACACTGATCTGATTAATTTCTCTTTAGTAATTATAAGCATACATCTGTGTGCAGCAGTGACATCTTAAATGCTGCCTTCCTGAAAAGATTACACTCCTTTGGACAGAAAGGGTTGAAAAAAAGAGACATGCACGTATTTAAAAGCCAGGTATAAATCAAAGCAAGAAAGAAATTACTGTATTGAATTTCACTACTCAATATAGCTAGTTATGCTTTTACTAAGAAACAGGGTTAAAAAGATACATAATACTAGATACAATAGTAGAAAACACATGTACACGTCTACAGCACCCATAGCCATAGGAGAGTTTAAATGTTAATTATGCCACACCACACCACTGAGAGGTAGGTATTCACCTAAGTATTCACCTCCTTATAATGCAAACAAAAGAAAGAAAATTAAACAACTTGGCCAAAAGTCATATACGAAGTCTGGGTCACACCCAAGAATTTAATAAGCCAGACTTCCGAACTCCCCTCTTCAGACAGAGCATAGACAGCAACTGGAAAAAAAAAAACCCAACTCAGAACCTGTACATGACTAGAGTTCAGAAGTTTCAGGTGCATCACCAGTTAAGAACTGGTTTACAGACTGAAGAGTGACAGTCTTCAAAACAATAGGAAATTCATAGATACAAACAGTATAAAACTTTCATTTCACTTCCTTGATGGAAGCTTCCCATTCATTTCAATGAGACTTTGATCAAGCCCTGAACAGAACTCCTGCCAGAATCTACAGATGTCCCTTGTTTATTCATTTCCAGGCAGAAATAATTTAGAAAAATCTCATTTGTTTAACAGTGCAGGAAGGTGACCTTTACCTCTATGAGCACTTGTCTCATGATAGTAATATTTCTATTTTCTGTTTCATTTTGCATATGTCCTTTAATAGTCTCTCTAACTATGAAATTATTTTTGCTTTACCCTACACTTTTGGGATTATCTCATCACGGCTACTTTTTAATCTTCCTTTGGTATCTGGTAAAGTGCACATTAACTGCATACACATGAGTTGTGATTACATTACCATAATGATGTTTTCCTGTTGCATCCACATATAGTAGCCTTTCCTCACCTCTGCCCTAATTTTTCTGTCACTTGATTTCAAAGTGCCTTGAGTGGGTGATTAAGTCACCTGCTTCCAAAGATTTTAACAAATTTGCTCCTTTGAAAAAGGGTATCATGTCAAACTAAAGAAGCTAGACATTAAACGAGGCCTATTGCATCAGTTAGGCCGCTCCATCCATTGCCAGCACAGGATTATTCTCACTAGTGTTCCATTGTCTCCAATAATGGTCAGTTCCACCACTTCCTTTGGGAAACTATTCCCAAGTCTAACAGATCTTATTGTCTCCCTATATACAGAATATCCTAAATTTCCCTGTTCCAGATTTCATCTCATCACTCTTACTTATGCCCTTGTGTCCCTTTAAAATAAATGTCCTTTTAGCCTTCATATTACTCCCTTTAAACTTGTGAGTAGTCCCACTGAAGTGTTTAAAGTTAAGCACACAATCAAGTGCCATGCTGGGCTGGAGCCATACAGAGGGCAGTGGGGAAAAAAATACATATTTTTCCATCATAAAGAAGTTGACTTTGCAAAGACATCCAGTTTTAGAGCCAAAACGAAACAGGATTTCAACTTGGCATAGCAATATGCCTCACTAAAACACCGTGCACTCAAGAAGTAATTCCTCCTCTGGAACAAGTTTATCTGACCAATTTATGAGTTGGTAAGAGTCACCAGGCACAGCTGGGTTTGACTAGAGGCCCTCGATTCACTACACAGGAGTACAGCTTTACAAATGTGTGACCTCATATCCTCAGCACCTTAGTTGTGCACGTCTGAGGAGTTCAGAGTTAGTGTTACCCATGGAGAGCTATTGGGGGAAGTGGTGGTGTTTGGATTATAAAATGTTTATCAGTATATTAGTCAGCAAGTGGTGGTGAGATTAGATATGAACTAGCAGTGATTTAGTATTTCTGAAAACCAGTAGTAAACATTATCTCATTTGCGGATTCAAATAGAGAGCTAAATATATAGGAGATAGTTCTGTTTGGTGTTTCTAAAGGAAAACAATACAGGCATGTCGCGTCTTACGTGAGGGTTAGGTTCCGCGATTACCACATAAAGCAGAAATCGCATATAGCCAAAACCCATTGAGTTTAATAGCGGTTTTTATTTCTCTCTCCCCCCTCCATTTCTTCTTTTGTTTGCCAATAGCGTAAAGCTGAAATCGCGCATGTTAAATGCGCGTAAGATGCGACTTGCATCAATGCAACATCCAGCCCCCTAGTCAAAACTGATCCATCTTTCACTATTCCTGCACCATTCCTATCCATGGACATAGAGGCCTAAAACATGGGTGACATCAGTGTTTAAACACCAATGCCACTTGGTCCCTTCTGATCAGTGAGTGGGATGAGATCCACAGTGATTGAGAATAGGGATCATTAGATGGGGGTAGGGGGAAGGAGGTGATTATATTGTTTAACACTGGGTGGCGTTGTCCCTCAGTAAAAGATCCCAGGACACCGATGAAATAAAGTAAAAAAGCAAGAGAATTAACACAGAACCAGGCTACACCCTCCTTTACAGCCCCTATTTCCAATCTCATTTTGCCAAGTGCAAAGCAGGTCTATTCCCAAGCCACTCCTCAACCACTATTCATTTTCTCCAAGATGAAATAAAAACTAAGCCTTAGTAGGTGAATGTTCACTTGGAGAGCTAACCTGCTATAAATCCCCCAGATACCTGTGCAAACATTTCACACACGAGAAGCTCCTTTGAATTTGTTTGGACAGTCCGTAGTGATGCACCCAGATCCAAGTCCTAGTTTGAATACCACCATAGTACTTCCAAACACACACCATACTCCCCCCATTAAGAACTAAATATAGGCAGTGTTTTATTTCCTGAGAAAATAAAACCTACACAGATTCATTAGAAAGGCAGAAATAGACACAAATAACTGAACTGAAAGCACAAGTTATCCAAACCAAGATGACAAACAAGCATCTCAGACATCTCTAGACATACCGTGAAGAGCGAGCCAGACACAGGCAGCCTCACCCACCCCCAGAAATTAACAGCTCTTGCATTCCAGAAGGCTGCTTGAGCAATCTCTGAAGGCATCAAATGCTGTATCCTTAAAGATTTCTTCAGAGACAAACTTTTCAAGAATCAGAGAGGTAGCCGTGTTAGTCTGGAATAGCAGAGGTAACAAAGTCCTGTGGCACCTTAAAGACTAACTATAAAGTTTTGAGGTGCCACAGGACTTTGTTACCTCTGCTATTCCAGACATGCTTCAAAACTTTTCAAGTGAGCCAGCCTCACACCATAGTGTTTATTCTGTTTTTATTTTTAAAAGGGAAACAAGACTGGAGATGCTGCAGCAGCTGTAACTGGCATTAAGCACGGCCTTATAAGCTTTCCAGACTCCTTTGGAAGTGGACTCGCTACATTATCCACAGAGAGGTGCTTGCAGCACGTCTCCTGAACTAAATGGTACCTCAGATACAGGAAAGCTAGTGTACCAATGGATGGAATTCAAGTCAAGGTTTTTTCCCCACAGGCTTTATGAAATGGGGTTTGTGCATCAACAGCTCTGTATGGCTCTTCAGGGGTAGAGTCGAGCCCGTTACTTGAATTAGGCAAAGAGGTCTTTCAGGAAGACTACTCTGTGTGGACACTGTTTCCCAGCAAGCAGGGGCCGTGTACTCTAGCTATTACGTTAGTGAGGTAAGCCAGAGTTAAATTTAAATATGCTCAGTTTGTTACTACACTAGGCATCAAGCATCCTGAAAATTGACAAAGTAGCTACATTTCAGAAAGAAAAACACTCACGTGTGTGTGTGTGTGTGTGTGTGTGTGTGTGTGTGTGTGTGTGTGTGTGTGTGTGTGTATAGGGCAGGAAACATGGCAGTAAAGGGCACTCTCATACACTGATTAGAGCACCCTAATGACTTCTGGGTACAATCAGTCACAGATATTATGAAAGGAAGTGTTATTGAGTGTCTAAGTACAAAGCGAGTTGATGAACAACTACCTGGAGTTTAACTGAAGTTGTATGTATAGGTAAGAAACCTTTTTTGTGAGAGGTTTAAGATTAGCAGCCATGTTAGTCTGTATCTGTAAATAAGATGAGGAAGACTTTGTAGCACCTTAGAGACTAACCAGTTTATTTCAGCATAAGCTTTCGTGGGCTATAGCCCACTTCATCAGATGCATAGAATGGACCAGACATAAGATGCTTTTATACACACAGAAAGTCCCCCCCCCCCAAAAAAAGTTGTTCATTAGCATACCAATTCTAAGAGGCTGTTTAATTTGGATGGGCCATTATCAGCAGGAGAAAAAATACCTTTTGAAAAAATACCTTTTTTGTGATGCAGCTGTTAATTATGCTTCTTGGTCTGCCCATTAAAAATTGGGAGACTTGACAAACTTTCCACTGAACACTCCATGAAAACATTTCAAGCAGACACTTTTGGAGATATGCTTCAAAAACAACTCTCCTAAGCCAAGCAGTAGTAAAAATGTCACTGTTTTGGGTCTACAATTCCATGAAAGCTATCCTTCTCTGCAGTAGCTACAAATAAATAAAGTAATTGGACTTTAAGCACGGTTTGATCATATGCACTGAGAACAGTCAGCAGAAATAGAGGCCAAAGGGACATTGTCCAGTTTGGGTCAATGATTTTACCATTCATCCAATAAGTTCTCATCTCCTACTGTTAAATCAATAAGCATTCCAGCCATGTTTCACTGATGGGCTGGACAGCAAGTTCCCTCAGTAAACTCCTTGTTAAAGTTCTTTAAGGTTGTACTGGGCCAAACTCCTGACATCTTAAAGTTCACCTCCCTCTCTGGAGGCTAAAAATACCCTAGGCAAAAAGTAGAGATATATTTTATGAAGAATCCATATTGCATCCTTCCTGGGAAAGATAGATCACACCCTACATCTCCCAACAGGGCCCTTCTTATATGATACAGCTTGAACATGGTGACAGTTCAGCTTTAAGGCATGGGATGAAACTCTTCCAAGAAGTATATTTAATGCAAATTTGACAAAGTGTGTTGCTTCTCTCCTTGGTTATGGCCAACAAAAGCTTTTCACAACACAGGAGATAAAGTTTCCCTGCCCCCCAACCTTTACATAAGAATGGCCATACCGGGTCAGACCAAAGGTCCATGTAGCCCAGTATCCTGTCTGTCAACAGTCGCCAATGCCAGGTGCTGCAGAGGGAATGAACAGAACAGGTAATCAAGTGATCCATTCCTTTTCGCTCATTCCCAGCATCAGACAAATAGACGCTAATACAAGCCCTGCCTATCCTGGCTAACAGCCACTGATGGACCGATCCTCTATGAACTTATATAGTTCTTGTTTGAATCTCTCCTCTACTGGAAAACAAGCTATGTCACAGTCCCAAAGGAGGCATAATTTGTGGAAGTCCCTCGTTAAAGTATTGGCAGCACAAACCACTAGTTAAGTAAAAAGGCAAATGGCAGAAGTATTTTGCTTATGAGTGAAAATGTTTGTGGTTGAGAGACCAATGCATCTCAAAGAGATACACAACCCCATTACCCTTACCTAAAGGTAAGGATTCGGTCACAGAAAACTTTCACTCATATTGCATGCAGATGTTTTATATAAAGTGGCACTAATGGATTTTTCTTTGCAACAGGATAATTGCACCGATTGAATTTTAAGAGCTAGAAATAAGCAGGGAGTTGGTCCAATATTAATAGACATCTCACTTTAGGGGAATCAGCCAAATCTATTCTCACATCCCAGGGCAGGAGTGCTAATTGGTTAGTTTTAAAATAAGCAGATGGTAGAGGAAACTTAAGAAGTTTTCTTAGATGAGAAAAAATGATAATTATCTGGACTATTGGGCTTCTTGATCTTCAAGGATCCCAACATGCCTGGCAAATGAGTCTCTATGTTATCTTCCCACTAAGAGGTACATGGAACAGGAGACAAACACAATGCATTTTCTTTTACCTACAAACCCAATGGGATAAAGAAAGTTTACATAGTTAAGGGGGAGCAGTAGGGAGAAATAATAATGTCACTGGGACATCCGGATGTTTAGTGGGATGCGTTGTCCTTTGGATTATTGTCCCACTGGTTACAGTTCTGGCAGTGGGACAATTTAGTAGTAAAACTGACTGAAGTCTTAGATGAAGCCATGAATTTGGCTAGCTGGCTACCGGGGGAGCATGGGAGGGGGAAGCATAGCTGGCCAGCCATGGAGAGCTCTGTCTGTAACAGAGTGTACACTGTAGTTCTGAGCACACTATTACAGACAGCTGCCCCTCCGGCTTTTTAAAGCCCGGATCCTCTTAAGATTTAAACTTAAACAGTTCTTAAGTATGCTGTGAAACTGACAGGAGTGGTTTTTCTAACCAAGATGGCACCATGACCAAAGCATTTCCACCACAGGACAAAGGGAATCACTGATTGAGATCACTGAGCTCTTAGTCTTTCTACTTAAGAAGATGGGGTTTGTCAGCTAGTCCTCTGCTTCTCTCAAGTCCCCACCATTTCACCAGTGGAAGCACAGGTTGTGGGGGCTGCTGCACAAGCCACCATCTTCCCACTGTGGAGAGGGGAATACTGGAGAGCATTGCAGAGACTAGGCCTCCAGGAGTCTGCGCCAACCCTTCACTTGTCAATCTTGTTTCATGATTCCCTCATGGCTTTCAGGACATCTGTGGAGATGTTACTATTTGCCCCTGGCTTCCCTCATGTGATACAAGCTTGCTCGCTCCATTCTCATCCACCCAGTCCTTAGCTGCTGTTGTTCTATAGCGGAGTACCCTTTTGGAGCTATTCTCTGCTGGTTTTTTGATTCCTCTAGTCTTATCCCAGCAGCAAACAGCAGAAAACTGAACAGAAATGCAGCCACAGGCAGGAAAGTCCATGTGGCAGGAGAGAACTTCTGTGGATAGAAACCAAACCAAGATAATGAGTCAGTTCCCGAAGGGGTGGGTTGTTTGGCTCAGCTCTCAGAGCCAGGGTAAGAACCCTCTCTTCTCATGTCTCTAGCAATCCTTTCTATAGCCCGTCCCAGGGATACTTGTGCAAGTTAGGAGGTTGGGAGTGGAAGAGGATTCCTAGTGTACTGAAGAGTAGACATGGCGTCTTTTCCCTGTCACGTGCTTGTTCTAGGTTCCTCCCCTTCCCCATCCTCCTTTCTCAGCTGCTGCCTTTGAGAAGCCTATTAATTGTATACTGTACTACATATTGTCCTCTGACTTTACCTCCCTTTAAAGGCAACCAGGATTAAACTTCACCTGCTTTCTGTCCCCGTTTCTGAAGCACTTTTTTGGGGGGGGGCAGCAATAGATTCCCCATATTACAGAGCCAAACAGAAACCCATAGCCAGAGAGCATGGCGCACTTCCTTAACCAGCCGCTCTCTCAAAGTCAGACTTTAAATATTGCTCACTCTCTAAGGCTGGTCCTTGAAGCTATTTAACTGAAGCAGGCGGGACCTACAGGATTTAAATCATCTCCAACTCCCAGCTTCAAACAGTGCTGGTGTCACAAAAGCGAGACCCTTTTCCATACCATTACCAAAGTTGCTAGATTGGAAGAGATTCTGTTTGCCTGAACAGTAAATGTTATTCTGAGCAAGATGGGGACAGTTCTTTAGTGGCACAGTCGCAGAAGTTGACTGCAGTGGTCTTGATCTCAATTCCACACTCTGTGCATCAGCTCGTGTACTTTTTATTCCAAGCATTTAAGCTGCACTTCAACCTCCCTCCCTCCTGCATCCCCAGCAACACTACTCCTATTCAATGCATGTGTGGAGACACATTCTGTGCTTGCATTAGTCACAGTGATCTTAGACCTACAGCACACCTCATTTTACAGTGCACTGGTCTGGCAAGTGTCCCCATAATGTAGGAGTCCACAAAGCCGGAATACAATCTGACTGGAACATCTTTGGCAGAAGTAAATTCTTCATCTAGTGCGGAATGCTGCCTGAACCTGCAAAAGGCTGGCCTGTTTTCTGGCACTGAGAGGCGTGGGTGATGTATAAGCTCAACATGAGACCAGTTGATGGAAAAAGAAATTTCAGTACAAGTCTCCAAGCACTACTTAAGATTAAACTCCTGACTTTCCTTATGGTGACTGATCAAAGCCCTTGAGCAGGCAGATATTGACATTGTTGCCATGCTAGTGGACTTAGAAATACTCAAGAGAAATAGCAGCAAGATGAGCTGAAGCCACAGTTCTTATCTGTGTCTGAACAGCCAAAGAATTTAGGCAGGGCTGGGATGTTTTTTTTTTATTTTAATATTCACGATTTATAAACCAATCTTCTTTTGCATGGCACTAAAGGAACAGTAAAATCAATGGTATAACTAAAGGAGGATTTTAAGGTCCCTTATCCAATCCAGAGCACAGGGAGGAACCATACGAATGACTGCGACACCTCCGGGGTGAGCATAGATTTATAATCAATCTATTGATTGTCAGTGAATGGAATGGGAAGAATCTAGGAACCAGTTTGTCCTATCCATTTATTCAATAGCCAGACAGCATACCGTACTCTTGCCTGTAAGAAGTATAATCAAGTGCTTCTTAATAGGAATACTAAAACTAATATTTGACTTAAGGAACCATTTTGAGTGTAGGAAAGCATCCTCTAGAAGCGTTCTTCTTGGAGTGCGTGGAATGAGGTGTAGTGCCCTGTAATTTGGTATTACTCTGCACACTAGAAAAAAGTGAATTGTTACAGCATGCATTTTTCTAGACAAATGAATAATTTTTTAAAATAAATGCCTGTATTTGAAATGTGCACCATGTTTTAAAGTTGTTCACAACAAAAATATACTTTGGGATCATTAGAATTATTCCCCTTACCTCCAAACTAGTGCCATGAGAGAATACCAGTAACACTCAGACATTGGTGCTTATTCATATTCCAATAGCAACTAGATAGAACCCTGTGATCAGGAGACCATTGTGGTAGGAATTAGACAGTCTCTGCCCAGAAGAGATTACCATCTAAATAGAAGGCAGGGCAAATGGGAGAAAGACTACAGTGTCATTAAAGTGAATTGCCCAGTTTTGTGAAGGAAAGTTCCTCCCCCACAAAAGAAGATACCATTTTCAAATTGTTTCTGATTAAAAACAAAGAAAGGTTGAATCTTCCCTCCCCTCTCATCCTATATTAGGGCCTCTGCAGTATTTTCATTTTCAAGAGTTCGTATGACTCAAAATCCCCAAAGCCCTCTCTAACTTCAGTTCCAGTTTCTAGACAATTGGCGAGATACTCATTCATCACTGGCTGTCTTAAACTAAACAAACAATTATTTATTTCACTGGTGGATGCCCAGAAATTCTACATACCTTAGCTTTAGGAAAAAGTGTTCCCTGAACTGAATGTGTAAGCAGATCCTTTAAATGCTTATGAATTTACTCTGGGTAAAAACAGGATGATTTTAGGAATGAACGGAGTATAGGATAGTGTAAGTAGGTACAACTTCCATCAACCCAATCCAAACAAGCCTGCAGGCTGCTAGAGCCTCAGCGTCACCCTGCCTGGGAAATGGTTCATTAAGACTAAATAGTTCTACAAGAAGCTACAGCTCAAAGCCATGTCCTCTGGCGAGGTTTCACCCAGGACTCCTTCCTCCAGACCCATCTATTTCCAGCACTAGCTCTTTGCTTGGGGGCTACTTGTGGATAAGTGAGCTGGCTGAAGCAGAGAGTCAGTGTTAACCCATTCAGTGCTTTCTGGCAACGGCATTCCTTGCTGGAGGGCCGGATGAGGTAGGCGGACACTGCCAGACTGTTACATAGGCCTGCAGTTCTCAGCCTTTTGCCTGCCCATACCTCCTGGTGGACTAAAGGAGACAAAGTTGGAACTTGAGCTGGGGATAAACTTTAGTAATTTGTTGATTTTTAATTACCTCTGTTTAGGAAGAGCTGTGATTCCACATATCAAGACACTGTGGTAATAGAGAGTGAGGCTTTGACTGTGTTACCTATTGCTGTGGATAAAGAGAGGAATTCACTTTTGTCAGAACTGAAAGACCCAAACTTTCAAAAGCAGTCAATAGAGGCGATCTGGAGGAAAAGCTTGTTCCTTGGACAAAAGATTGTCATTGGTACAAACAATCCAATTCACAGATTCTCACAGTAGAGACTGGAATGAACATTAAAAATCACATTCACACACATGGACTCTGCATTCAGACCCAGCCACCATCCTGAGCAAGTTGTTTCCAGTGACATGCAATATTTTGTAGCAATGATTGATCATTATGGCTCAGTCCAGCCCCCCAAAACTCAATAAAGGACTTTTACCATTGCTTCCACTTCATGACTGATTGACAGATCTTACCAATGTCATGCTATTCTCTTTGGGAGGCAGAGTGTAACCCCTGTGAAAAGCAAGGTTCCTGGGTAACGTCATTTGTCAGTGCATGGGCCAAGCTGATAACAGTCTGGAGTGGTCGGTCTTCACCAAGGCAAGACTCTCCTTGACAGGAAGCTTCCTATGCGGGATTCATTTTTATTTCCATGGGAATTTTTCTTGAATAAGCACCACAGGACTTGACCTGGGTTATTTTACATGAGATTCAGAAACTTGTGATCTCTTTCCTCACAGGGGGAAGCAGCTGCTTTACGGACTTTAGTCAGAGCACTCGTGGGGCAGGATGCTACCCAACGTGAATCAGAATATCATTGCAAACCGAGTCAGCCAAAGAGCTTTTGAAAATGCCATCCTTAGGAATAGATACCGTATAAAAAGAGATCATATCTAGTACAATGCGATCCCGAGAGACTTCAGGGGGGAGTATAAAAGTTATCATATACAGATCATTTATTTGTGTTGTATTGTAGTAGCACTTAGAAGCTCCACTTGTAGGCCAAATCCCTGTTGTGCGAGGTGCTGTACAAAGCTAAGACAGACAGCTCCTTCCCCAGAGAGCTTGCACTCTCTGTAAGATAAATGGCTTTCCATTTATAACGAACATCCCCATACACACAATAAACTCCAAAAAACCATGACCCTCAGCAGGGTCACATCATGTTTAAAGGAAAGCCCTCTGAACTTGTCCATGCTGCTGGGTCATACCAGATTAGTACTGTTTCAGCAGAGCTTGCTGTGCGATAGTTGGATTGGAAATAGTGCCTCAATCCTGCAACCCACCTGTTTTAGCATGCAACAGAGTTCTCACCATAACACAGCAGGCCCAACTCTGCAAGTATACCACAGAGGAAATGCTGTCCAAGTCCAAGTGAAACATGTCAAAGACTTGAATAATTCAACCTACTGAGCCTGATCCTCCAAGTTGCTTCTAGATTTAGCTTCATTTCTCAATTATGTAACATTGTACGAGAGCACAGAGGTTTGTCAGAGTTCCCTCCCATACAACTAGAACATTCCCCCACATACACAGTTTTTTCCTCAGGGACGATCTCTGCCTCTATATTTGTTGGTGCACCAGTAATTTTTGAGACCACTCTAATGAACATGGTTTTCTGCCTGGCCTCTGAAGCTCTGCCTAGGAGAATTTTTAAAATACAGTGACGCATTGGTCAGAGCAGCCCTGAACATTTATCACCCTCATCACTAATGGAGCATGCGCCGATTGGTCATTGACCAGGACAACCACATCTCTTCCTTGCTTCAGTGATCAGCACGAGGCAGGATTCCCAGAGACATAGAACCAGATTCGCAGCTGGTGTGATGTGAACTGGCATCATAACACCATTGAAGAAACTGAAGTCGGTGGAGCTGCACTGATGTACACCAGCTAAAGATATAGCCCAGAGATTACCAGTAAAATAAAGACCTGGTGGTCTTTGATGTACACCAGCCCCCCACCCTGGTACCAAATTCCTGGGGAAGAATTGCCAGAGGCCACCCACTCAGCAGCCTGGGCAGTCTCCTCGGGTGGGAGACGGAGCAGAGAAGCCATCTGTTCTGGTGCCGCAGGCAGCATCAAACGCCAGCTGTCTCTTCCTTCTGTCTGCCCGCCTCACTTCTTGTTTTCCCTGCATGCCGTCCCGCTGGGCTACTGCTAACAGCTTTAGGGATTGCGTGGGGGAGGCAGGGAAGTCCATGGGGATTCAGAAGATGCAGACCAGACCAGTGGTGAGGGAGAGAATAGGGGCTACACACTTTACATAGTGCCCCTGAAACAAGTTCAGCCCTGGCAAGGTCAGAGTCCAGGAGACTGCAGACAGCTGGAAAGAGGTTGGTGCAACATCTGCATACAGACTTGGTCAAGAAATACAAGATTTTGTCCATTTTCCATCAGGATTTGGCATGCAAGGCTTTCACTGCAGGGATTTGAACTATTGGCATTTTTAGAAGGAATATTCTTCTACCTAGGTCAGGACCCATATACCAAGAGGACAAATTCCATTTCAAGGTACAGAAGGAGGGTTTGTCAAAACCCAACAGAGCTTGAGTTAATGGAATCAAAGTCCACAACTCCCTTTGTAAGCGAGCGGACACTCACCCCGGCGGCGCCTCCTACTGGTCATCTAGGGAATTAGCTCTTTTTGCCTCCGGAGCGCCCTCTGCCGGTCGATGTCCACTCCTGTTACTGGCCCCATGTCCCTCCTGGACCCCGGTGCCTCTGCACTGAGGGTGCTGCACCCCTGCAGAACCCCCACAAGTCTAGGGGTCTCCCCTCCCCAGGGAAACCTCCACCCACTATCCCCACCTTGCCTCAGGTTTTGCCCCTGATAGTCACCACTTGCCTCCTCTCACTGAGGCAGACTACAGTATCAGGCTGCTCATCACAGGCAAGAGGGGTTTGGCCTGCTGCTTCTACCCAGCCCAGGGCTGCCCCCTTGCAACCCCAGTACCCTGTGGGTCGGGCCTACGCTAGGCTTGGCAGCCTGGGGCCCTCTCACTAGAGCTTCTCAGCTCCCGGCTCCCAGTTGCCTTGCCCTTGCCCTGCCCCACTCAGAGTACCCTGTTTTAGGCTCTCAGCAGCTAGGCCCGTCTCCCTCTGCTTGCAGAGGAGACTCTCTGTATTTAGGCCCCTGCCTGCTCTTGCAGCCTGGGGCTCTCAGGCTAGAGCTTCCCCAGCTCCCAGTGCCTAACCCCAGTCCTGCACCAAGCTCAATACCTTCCTTAAGGCTCCCTGCAGCAAGGCCTGTCTCCCTCTGCTTACAGAGGCGAGACCTCCCTAGGCCCCTGCCTCTCAGGCTTTATACCGGACTGAGTGTGTTTGGGGTGTGGCCACCCAGATGAGCCTGCCTCCCAATCAGGCTGGCTCCCGGCCACACCCCTCTCTGGGCTGTTTCAAACCCCTTTCTCAGGGCTATCCCAGCCCTGTCTGGCAGGGAGCGAGTAGTGACCCCGCTACACCCTTCATCTGCCAAAGCATCAACTGTACCAATTTTTTCAAAGTGTGCCTTTAAAGTTCCATAATACATACATGGAAACATTACCTGATCAAGACTCAGATCAGGTACCAATATTATGAACATTGCTACAAGGCATTAAAGACCTAATCCAACTCCCATGGAGCGGAAAGACTTGTTGCTGTCAATAGGCATTGAGTGGGCCCAACCGTGGATAAATCCCAAGTTTCAGTGAAGATGGCTGTCCAAGTCCTGAACTCCTGCTGACTTTTCACTCACTACTCAGAAGCAGAGCACCCATCAAAAGTCAGATTTTTGACTGAGTAATGATTGGGGCTGGGATTTTCAGACAAGCCTGAACTCCTCTTGAAATTAAAAGAAATTGGCACTTACCTCCTTTGGTTTGAATTTGGCTGGAATTTGGTTTGAATTTGGCTGGAATTTTCAAACTCTGCTTTGGTACTCAAACACAGGTCCCTTTGACTGCCATGGGAGTTGCACACAAGACTAGCAAGCCACTCGGTGCTTGTTAGTAACAGGGGTATAAGTACATGTCTTGTATTCTCAGATATACACTGCAGCATTGCTAACAACACTTATAATAGTTTGATTTGTACCATCATTCTGCTTAGGAGAAGTCTTTCAGGAAAGCATAGAAGGATCTCTTCTCACAGGGATGTTAGTGTTAAATAGTTTCAAATCCACAATCTCTATTAACGCTCTTTGATAACTTAATTACAAATTACAAAGCAGAAGCTGAGAGCCACTGTACATCCCATTCATGAAGATAGATGTTTGCAAAGTGTGTTCCCATGTTTACAAGCAAAGAATAAAGTTTAAATAATCACTGAAGGAATAAGGTCTAAAGCTTTGGGCATTCCATCTGTTAGATGCTTAACTATATCAATATAATCTAGTATAATAAATGCCAGGAGATAGCTGGAATCTTTCACCTAATAAAGCCAGACACATTCTCTCCTGGTTTTGTTCCCCAATAATTTGGGGTTTGTATTTAAAAACAAAATGAAAAACAAACAGTTCTCTGTTGTTTGAGTCAAAGCTGCAAAGACTTCGCTCTGATTAGGGAATGAGAATATCCAACTGAGGTAATTTACCCCCTTGCTGAGGAATTCATTCACTATACTATTTATCTGCACTAATGCTTTGGCTATTTTTATACATTTTGATTTTTCCATCACCAATCCAGAAGTCTTGATACACTGCACTTTGAACAACATTTACAGTTGCGAAAACTTGGCTATACCTTGTGACAGATCGCCTTCTCACCCCTCTTCAGAAACAGGCAGGAAACTCTTCTTTGGCTCCAAACAGTGCTCTTTATTTCACAGTGCAAGGCCCCACCACCAATATACACAGCTCTATAGCTTACAGCTCTACACAACTCTATATAGTTCAGCTCTACACACAGCTCTTTCTCTTTCTCTCACTCCACACTACCATACCACCACCACCCTGGGCTTCCTGCCTGGCAGGCTTTTATCCCCCTGAGGGAGGCTGCCAGGTGCAACCCATCCAGGCTGATTGCTCTGCAGCCCAGGTGGCTAATTAGGCTTCTCTGCAGGGAGGTTTACAGAGGGCTTTTCTCCCTCTTAAAGGGGCAGCAGGCTGGGTCAGGCCCACCCTGCCACAACCTACAGAAGTGCCCAATAATTCACAACCAAATAGCAGCAACACAGGATCAAGCGCACTGTATTACCCAGCTACATGTTGACAACTTCTGAAGAGATTCGACTTTGTTCCCCTTGTAGCTCCATTGACTGAGCGCACCTCAGTGAACATGGAAGAATCAGGCCTTGAGGTTGTGATTAGGGATTCCGCCCTCATGCAGAGAGGAAGGAAGCTTTAGTATTTGGGGTATTAGACAGGAATTTAGGAGACAGATTCAAATGCCAGCTCTGCCATAGGTGTGATCTTGGTGAACTTTAGTCTCTGTACCCCAGGTCTCCATCTGAAAGATCAATATAACAGCACTTCCCTACCTCACAGGTCTGTACCTAAGCTAGGATTATCCTGAGGTTGTCCTACTGAATAGCTAACAACAAACATGTTATTAAGTCCCATTGACTCCAATGGGATGAAAGTAAGTATTTCCGCAAAGCCAGGATTTCACCTGCCAACTACTTATTCCCTGGTCTAGCCCAAGAAAAATTTGCACAAGTCCAGGAAAGTGGAAGGAGGGTTAGTGTCATCCTCAGTGCTTCACCCCTAAAAGATGATCCCAGATCTTCAGCTGGTGCTGCTCCATGACTTCAAGGGGAGCAGAGTTAGGCCAGTGCTGAGTGTTTCTGAAAATCCCATCCAGCAGGCCCTAAATGTTTGCACAGCATGAGTCCCAGGGGCTCACGGTGCCAGTGAGTGTTTTAATTCCTTTATTAACTGTCATAAAGTTATGGTGTTTTGGAAGCTTTGCTGTCACAATTCAAAATAATATACAAGGCACTTGTCAGAGCCTACATTGCGGCTGTCATGTTTACGCTCCCTTTGCTTCCAGCGGCTACTCCTTGGGGGCCAAAGTGCTTTTATTTCCTACAAGCAGGTTTTGTTTTCAAATGGTTCATGCTATTGTCACACACAGCCTTGAAAACATAGTTGTGCCAGAAATATAACATCCACCTTTCCATCCTGAGAGAGATTAGTGCTTACTTCAGATCTCCTCAGTAGCTTTCTAGACAGATTGTCACTCTTCAGTCACACTGTCTTTGGTTAATGTACACATGGCTGCAGAGATCACCACCACAATTGGCATCACCTCATTTCTCATAGAATCAGAGAATATCAGAGCTGGAAGGGACCTCAGGAAGTTCTCTAGTCCGACCCCCTGCTCAAAGCAGGACCAATCCCTAATTAAATCATCCAACAGATTTTTGCCCCATATCCCTAAAAGGCCCCCTCAAGGATTGAACTCACAACCCTGGGTTTAGCAGGCCAGTGCTCAAACCGCTGAGCTATCCCTCCCCTTGCTTTATTGAATGTGATTCAGTAGAGCAGCTCATATTTACACTAGATGAGGATTTGGCTGCTGATTCTCATTTTAAGCAAGTTAAGGCTATTTAAGAGTAAATAAATGGTTTTATTTTTTAAAACCAAAGTGAATTTGTAATATGGTATTGTCACCCTCTGGCTCACCCAGGGGAAGGAAATTGTCTATCCGATCTTCCCACTAGATGTATAATGTGGCAAGCACTGTGATATATGCCACATATATGCTATATGCCAAAGGGAATGGTTTTCAGAAGTTCTGAATGCCAGTGTTTAACGCACTGGTTGACAACCAATGCTGTTAGAAAGTCTGGAGGCCAGATCTCCAGCTGGCATTAGTCAGCATTTCTCCCTTAAAATTAATGGAGCTATATGGCATTACACTAACAAAAGGATCTGGCCTCAGATCTTATCTTCTTGTCTGTGAAGAACAGGATTCGCTCTTCCATTGGTTTTATTGGGGAAGGGGGGCACTAGTTATCCACTTATCCTCCACTGACATCAAAACTCCTTATAGTTTGCTTCTCATAGACAATTGGTCCTATCATATCCCAATTATGAATGTAGATAGGAACATCCATAATACCATACTGGTACCATAATAGAACCTAGAGTTGCAAGTTGCCCATTGGACTAGGCATTTGGCACAAAGAGAGATAAGGCAACTTGACAAAGTCACGTAGGAGGTCAGCGGTAGAGCCAAGACTAGAACAAGTCTTGTTTGAGTTGCAGTACAAAGTCCTTTCTCCTGGGACGCACCATTACCTATTGCCATTTTAGAGACCCATCTTCATTTAAACCATGTCCGATTCTCCCGCTACCATCCATCATGAAAGCAGCCATGTTCCCAGCCAGCACTGAACAAGCATACTGATCTCCCACAGAATCACATTAGCCTAAACTACCAAGTTAACAAAGGCAGTGCTGTAGAGCAAGTCTACACACAGCAGGGTTCTGCTTTGTTGCTTCCATATGCTACTTATGATTATAATCCAATACATTTATGACTTATTTCCACACTGTGCATCTTCACTTTGCATATCAAAGAGCAATTTAACAACCTCTGTTGACACAGATTAACTGAATATTTTTCTGTCATCATAGTCCTCAAAAAACTCCAATTCCTCTTTTGGTCTGACTCTAGACACATAGTAAAACTGAAAGTACTGAATGCAATATAATTTAATTTGAAATTAGTGACATTTCCATCTCTTCTATGGATGTGAAGTTTTGTTTCGACGAGGTGGCTGTTTCCCTGTGTGGGAAATCAGAGGAGACTACCACTGGAAATTCATTTGCTGTAATTTTGCATGTAAAAACAGATCACTGTTTTATCTGATAGGACGGACTTTTCCTTTTTAATTTTGAGGCCAAATGCAGTAGAGAACATTGCAAGTCTAAGCTGGATATTCCACACACTGCTATTTATATCCAACAAATGTCTGATAAAGACATCAAAGAGTCTCTATTTTCTGTAAAAGTGACAAAGAGTCCTGTGGCACCTTATAGACTAAGCATAAGCTTTCGTGGGTGAATACCCACTTTGTCACTTTCTGTGATATAGTCAAAGTTTTCAAACATGTCTAACAAAGTCCTGTGGCACCTTAAAGACTAACTATAAAGTTTTGAAGCATAAGCTTTCGTGGGCTAATACCCACTTCGTCGGATGCAAGCAGTGGAACCGACGAAGTGGGTATTAGCCCACGAAAGCTTATGCTTCAAAACTTTATAGTTAGTCTTTAAGGTGCCACAGGACTTTGTTACCTCTGCTATTCCAGACTAACACGGCTACCTCTCTGATTCTGGACAAACATGTCTAGTGATTTTGGGGACCTCCGTTTTTGGGTGTCCAACCAGAGAAATTGAATGAGGCCTGATTTTCAGCGAGTAGGTGCTTCCTGAAAATGAGGGTTGCCTGAAGACATCAAGCTAAGCACCCAAAGTTTTGAGGCACCCTAAGTCACTAGTGATTTTGAAAATTTAGCCCATAGGAGTAGTCAGCACATTATGGGATTGAGATGTGAGCTACCAAGTGCCCACTGCTCCACCTGGAGTCCAAACTATTATAGGATATAAAGCTACAGAAAACAGGTGTTGCTCCTTTTTCCAAACACCTGCATTGTTCCTCTGCAGAACGACAGTACGTGTGCTTAGATCTTACAGCCCAGCTTCCCAGGGGAGGGGAGGAGGAGGGAGAAGTGACATAAGCTTAGAATATGTTCTGACCCGTTTTTGATTTACATAGTTACCAGCCCTGGAAGAGAGATGAGGCAACCCTCTTTCTAGGATTGCAGTGCAACACCGGTGGTCGGTTTGCAGGGAGCAACGGTGTCAGTTATTGACTCTAAACACACAAGAGCAGACTAGTTTCTAACAGCTCCTTCAACCCAAACATGTTATAGCAACAAAACCCACCGCCAGAAGCGTGTCTTCCAAGGCTAAAGACTCGTTCTCACACCAAGAAAAAGGAACTCTATAGACTAATGGTGCCACCTGTTGATTGCTACAGTAATTAAAAAACCCACCCATACAAACCCAGACTTACAAAACATACAAAGGGTTAACTTCAGAAGCGGCATCCCACAGCCAACTGATAATGCAGAAGACATTTGGGAGGAGTAATGTAGTTACAAAAATTGAAATTTGGCCAGAACACTATGAATAACACACCTAATTTGCTAAAGGTGTAGGGCAGCGGTTCTCAAACTAGTTGAGACCGCGACCCCTTTTTGTGATCCGGCGGCCCCTCGCAACCCCCTCCGCCGAAAAGCCGCCAAATTACAAAAAAACCAAAAACACACACACACAAAGCGCATGCATCGGCTGCTGGGAGCGCCCCGGTCCCCTCCCCGCCGCGGGCGGGCGGGCTGCTGGGAGCGCCCCGGTCCCCCGTCCCCGCCGCGGGCGGGCGGGCTGCTGGGAGCGCCCCGGTCCCCGCCGCGGGCGGGCGGGCGGGCTGCTGGGAGCGCCCCGGTCCCCCGTCCCCGCCGCGGGCGGGCGGACGGGCTGCTGGGAGCGCCCCGGTCCCCCGTCCCCGCCGCGGGCGGGCGGGCGGGCTGCTGGGAGCGCCCCGGTCCCCCGTCCCCGCCGCGGGCAGGCGGGCGGGCTGCTGGGAGCGCCCCGGTCCCCGCCGCGGGGGGGCTGCCGCCTGCGCCGGCCCCAGTCACCGCGAGTTGCGGCGGCAGGAGCTCGCGACCCCTTGGGGAGTGCTCGGCGACCCCCCCGGGGGGTCGCAACCCCCAGTTTGAGAAACCCTGGTGTAGGGGCTTGTTGCAGGGTACCCTAGAGAGTCCCGTAGAGACGAGGCACAGACACAGTGGCTGGATAAAAGTGGATGAGTTTATTGAAGGTCCCAGCCCTTTGGCGCTGGGGGCCCCTCTCAGCATGGCCGCAGAGTGGGGGCCTGGCACATTGGAGCAATGCCCAGGGAAGAAGCCCGACACACAAGGGCGTGTCAGCACAGAAATACTCATGCTCATTTGCATCTCATACATAAACATGTCTCATGAATAGCAAGCAAGCAAGCAGGCAAGCACATGATAATTACACGCTGTCCTGCACTTGTTGATTATACGCTGTCCTGCACTTGTTTTGCAATCCTGCCTCAGTTTACCTGTTTAGTTTCACACAAGCTGAAATTCACACAGACCAAGTAAACAGCTTACACAGCTGAGAAGCTCTTCTCAGACACATACACACGAGATAACAGGAACACAAGGCCATTCCCAAGCTGATAACCTTAATTATGCGTTACCCTGGAGGCGACTTAGAAGCGTAACTGCGCCCCCTAACGATTGCCATCACAGTAATCTTCTGCGTACTACAGGGCTCTAGTAGGATCTTCATTGTTCATCCCCCCTTTTCTATGGCTTACCTTAATGCTAGTCAATTACAAAAGAACTCTGACATTTTAAAAATCCAATTTTGATAAGCAGTCTTTAACTAGTAGGCCCTAATTTTTTAGAAGGATTCTAATTCTTTAATCTTGTTTGGAAGACTGCTTATGAAGCTTGCAAGTTCTACAAAGTTCCGTGCTAATGTTTTATTCAGTTTGACTGAATTTGCATTGCATCCCTCAGCTGTGCTTTGAGATTCAAGGGTTTGAAACTCCCATTGACTTTAAGTGTCACAGGATCTGGCTAGCTATCCCCCTATCAAATTCCTTGGTGAGAACTCAAGGGTATCCATAATCACCAGTTGACCCATCTTAGAGGCATGACTGGAAACACAGGCAAGCAGTCACAAGACAGCTTTAGTTACTGAGGCAACAAGCTATGATATA
This sequence comes from Sternotherus odoratus, assembly GCA_032164245.1. Lineage (NCBI taxonomy): Eukaryota > Metazoa > Chordata > Testudines > Kinosternidae > Sternotherus > Sternotherus odoratus. Next base: position 11,882,075 of record JAVMKO010000011.1, on the reverse strand, counting down.
TGCCATCCTTTGTCAAGTATACAGTTTCTTCGGGTTCATTCACATCCTCAAGTGTTTTGATTATTCTGGCTCCATGTTGCATTCTGGTGGGGAGAAAGATCACTGCAAAAACATTGAGGCTGGGAAAAGTGAAGACAAGACAATGTAGAGTGCCAACTTTAATCATAACAGACTTGACAGTACTCAGCCAAATGCTCATAGGAGAAGAATCCAGAGGGCTTGTCCCACGCTGATTACGTGAGTGGGAACCAAGGGGTTGATTTAAGGAGGATTTGCCAAATTTGTTTCAAACAAGGGACCTTCTTCTATACCTAAGCCTTACTTCCCTATGAACACATCATGCCAGAGAGATCTTTTAGCCTGCTAGCCCTGCTCCTACTCACCTACTTCACTTTTCCCAGCCTCAATGTTTTTGCAGTGATCTTTCTCCCCACCAGAATGCAACACGGAGCCAGAATAATCAAAACACTTGAGGATGTGAATGAACCCGAAGAAACTGTATACTTGACAAAGGAGGATGATCTCCACCCCAAAAAAAACCCTTTAATAAAATAAGACATTTTACCCATATGCTCCTGCTCTGAGGACAATGGAGGAGGGAAAGGAGGCCTCCTGCTTTATTAGCACAAAGTGTGTGCGGTGCAGTAAGCACACTGCTCACTGGGAGTGCAGAAATTCATGGGGTAAATGCTTCTGTGTCATGAGGTCCTGAGGTTCTTCACCCTCTTACCAAAGCGGGTGGAAAGCATTGTTATTGTTGTGCATTGTACCTTGACACTCCAACTGAGTTCAGAGTGCCATTTTGCTAGGTTCTGTACAGACAGAGTAAGTGAGCCCCTGCTCCGAAGACAACATTACAATCTAAACTATAGCAGCTTTGGACGAGTTGACATGTGGTGAGATGCTAGAGCACAAGGCAGCAAGATAGAAAATGTGAAAAGAGAAAAGATAGCAAGCCGCAGCAAGGGGAGATGGTCAAATCTGCTGCTCACTGTCTCCACCACACACAACACAATATAGATTTGACTCAGACAAGAAACCCCCTACCCTGAATTTCACTACAAATAACATTCCTCCAGTGTATTATGGTATTGGGACAAGGACTGAGTTCTTTTGAGTTTGGTTTTGATTTTCAAAGAGAGAAATTTCCAGTGTAGTGAAAAAACATGACCCTGTTATATGGAACAGGAGTTTTGGATTCTCAAGGCTATACTGTAGCTACTTTGAGAAACTTTATATTAAAGTTAGCTGGTAATAGCTCTTATGTATAGCAAAATCGGCTCTGCTTATATTTCCATGATATTCCAGGTTGATATATAAAGCACATTTAACATGGCCCCTTAGCTATGAAGAAGTGTGATAGAAAGGACCACACGCACCACATGTCTGAGGTTCATATAGTACACTCCACAGGAGGTTTCTCTGTACTGCATGGTGGTACAACACACTGTAGAGTCTTCCTCAGTAAAGCAGCCCACTCCCTGAATGGAACAAGTTACAAGAAGCACGTAAGAGTACTCCAGACCCTCTCTACTGGCTTCCTGACTACTATGAGGTCCAATTCACTGCCCTGATTCTGGGCTTCAAACTCTTAAATTACTTCCTTGGACCCCCCACCCTCAATGGCACAAAGTGGAAATATCCAGAGGGAGTTTCACAGGACATGGAGGCAAGGAATTTTCAGTGCTGGGTCCCTGGTAGTGGAACACCCTAGTAGAGAAGATGTTTCCAGTGGGCTTTGCTCTGACCATCTTCAGAACCCCGTGCAAAACTGTTTGCATTAGCCAGCACAATCTCAGAAGCTTATAGGCCAGATCTTCAACTGGTATAAATTGTAAATTGGCATAGCAGCCGTGATATCAGCACAGCTACATAAATGTACCCTAGCTATAGAGGGATAAAATTAGATCCAGTAGGCCGAAGTACACTAATTATCAGATTTCTTCTATCAAGCATGGCAGTGCTTTGGTCTAATCCTCAGAGTGCCAGCTAGCAGAGAAACTGCCAAGGAATGTTACAGTCAGGAGAAGAGAAGCAGAGGGATCGGCTGTCAATTGTGCCAACTTGTACGGCAGGAATTCTTTTGTGGTAAGTTACTGCGCATGGAAATTGTGGCAGCTTTCTGCTTGCCATTTTCCTTCGTCAACAACTTCCTCAGTAGGTCTTCCAGAAGATAATAACCTAAGTTGAAGTTAGTGTTTCAAAATTTATCCTAGCTGAAGCACAATCTCACAGTTCTCAGGAGATTGCAGTAAAGGCAACAGATTTGTCACATACTTATGTTTTAGATGACATCTATCTACTGGGATTCATGCCGAGCAAAAAGAAAAGTCCAAACTTAAAGAACTGATACAACTGTCAAAGGAAATCTAAGATATTTGGATACTTAACTTCTTTAGGCATCTTTGAAAGATGGTTACAAGAACTCAGCAATGGGAGGGGGGGGGGGAAAGATGTTAGATCTGCCATTGCTATTCTCCTTCCCTACAAGGGAAGAGGAGAAGCTAAAGATCCAGGAATGCTTTTGAAGATATACATGGCTTTGGAAACTTCTGCTCCGTCCATCATGTATTCCACCTGACAGGAACACAGACTCACTCTAGCTTTCAAAGAGTTCAGTTTCAAGCTACAGTAAATATTCAAATGAAATGCATGTAAACTCAGGGGTAGGGTGGAGATAAGAGACATCATGAACCAAAGCTTCTCAGAAGTATGACAGTAACCATGATCTAAAAGCTTCAATGAAGTCATGTGAATTCTCCACCCATATAATGGGATTTAGATCAGGTCCAATGAGAATTAGCTCACCATAACTGCATTATGAAGTTTTGCTAGTTGCTCCTTTTCAAAAAACCAAACCAATAATATTCATTTTTAGTAACTGTCACCTAGTGGATTTGTCTTCTATTAATGAAGAGTAGTCTAATTCCAAACATCAATCTTCATGATTTAAAGCAAAATGTTGACAATTGTTCTTGTCTTTATAATTAGTCAAAACCTCTATTCTGAACCACCCCCAATTTTAGGGATGTTCAAAATCAAGAGTCTGATGCAAACTTTGCAATGGGGCTCATTTCTAGTAACTAAGGGGCTACCAGTGTTACTAACCAGTGAGCAAAAGACAGTTCATTCTACCATCTGCAGGTGGGAATAAGTAGTGCCTGTTTCAGAACAAGCCCAGACATTACACCTTAGTTAAGGCCGTAACATGCTAACAAACTGCACTTAAAGGCCTAATTCCTAAGAAAGGTAATCACTGGCTGCATTAAGCTCTGAAAGAGTTATAGTAATGAATCTGCAAGTAGTGCAATTTATTCTGTTTCAATTGGTACCTCAAGGGATCCCAAATAGCCTCTTGGGCTGAGGATTTATGAAATTGTCTACCTCTGTATATAATGGTTCAGTTTTTCTCAGAGGAGCTTTCCACTTGACAATGGTCAGTGTGATTACTATTGATCTTGCTAAACATAGTCTTTTGTCATTTTCAGGCACAAATTTATTAAAGTTTGGATATCAATTTTTAATTAGAATCCAAGCTTTTGGGAAACAGTAACATTTCCCAGGTCCCCTGTGTGTGTATTTCACACTATAGCTCATTAACTGGTGAACAGACATTACTGATATCTAAACTAAATGAATTATTAATTGACTAACTGTTGAATTAGGGCTGGTCTACACTGCAGGGGGGAGATGGGAGGGAGGTTGACCTAAGATACACAACTTCAGCTACACAAATAGTGTAGCTGAAGTCGAAGTATCTTAGGTCAACTTACCTGGCCATCCTCACGATGGCAAGTCAACCGCTGCCACTCCCCCATCGGCTCCACTTCCTCCTCTTGTGGAGATGAAGTTCTGGAGTCGACGGGGGGGGGGGGGGGGGGGGGGGCGCATTCGGGGATTGATTTATTGGGTCTAGACTGAACCATGTATGATCATTATGTTAATTAGCTCTAGTGAAGTGACCCGTATCCTTTACATCCAACCTTGTACATTGTGGAAGAATTTAGTCAATCTTGTTGCTGATTGTATTAGTGCTCACTGCAGGTTACAAACGGTTTCTGCACTCATATTATCTTTCTCTCCTTTTGGAATCAGAATGCTGTCTGAGAGGTCTGTGTGTAATTCAGAAAGCGGGGATTCATTTCCAGCCCAGTTTATGACTGTGAGTTCTGTAAAGAGCATCTGCCAGCTGAAACATGCTTTTCATCTCTGCTCCTCATCAGCTTTTAGATAATTCCGCCCTCCCTCAAAGTTTTACCATATTCATAAACAAACCAGCGGTGGTCACTAGTGGAAATGGCAGCTGTCCAGGGCTGCTTTCAGCCACCCCATGATTTTAGAGGTGTTATGGTGAACGTGCCTCAGTTTCCCCTGATTCAGCCAATCACCATCTGGCCCCAAGCCTGGGAGTTCCTCGCTCAGACTCCATCCAGCTCTCATAGTGGAGAAGAGTGCAGTGAATCAGGAGGCCAGAGACCCTAGAGAAAAGTCAGTCTCCAGCTGCTTGGCATTCAGAGGCCTTTGCTTTGCAGGTTTTTGGTGACCCCTCTGTTGGGGTTAGTAGGGGAGCCTAGGCTCACCCACTCCTCTGGACTTTAGTCCAGGGATCTTGTGTGAAGCATTTGGAACCAGTCTCCTCCCCCAGTTCATTTCTGCTTCCCTGAACTGCTTTGTACCAGGGCTCTCTAATGGGTTGTTTCACAGACTCTCGCTGAGTCTCTTCTGAAGATCCAGCCACCTGGGCAGCTTCGCACCAAGCTGGTGCTGAAAGACATCGCTCTCAGTGGTTCCTCAGCCTCTCCCGCAGCCACCTCTCCCTTCTGACCTGCAGCCCTTTCAGCTCCCCAGCCTTGCAGGGTCACCAATCAACCCCAGCTGAGGAAGCAGCTCATCTCCCTGTTAACCCTTTCACAGACAAAACAGCATAGGATCTGTACATGCCCTACCAGCAACATTTCATTCTTGTTCAGTCTTCTTTAGTCCCCCCTGCCATACATGGATTAAAGTGTTTAACCTCCTAAACAGAAGCCCCTACATACTGTGAGCTTCTGAAGACTTTATGTTCGATTCTCCTAGCTCCCACAAATAATGGTTTGTCCGCTGTGGGCCTGGGCTGTCCACTGATCTAAATGGGCTTAAATCATCCCTATAACTTTGCTTTGATGGAGGTTACAGACCCAGCATTGGAAAAGCCAAATAGCTAGAATTTACTTCTTCCAGAATGCTAGAGAAATAGTTATCTATGAAACATCTATTCATATCCAGAAATCCCAGGGTAAAAAAAATAGGTAGCACACATAAAAGAGTAGACTCACTGCAGCTGTATCCCCTTGTGGCCAGGCGTGGTGTAGACGCTCAGCTTCTCCTGTGCCCCATGCCATCAGTTGCTCCAGTCCTGCTGTGGTCCACCATTTCTCAAAACTCAGCCTTCTGGCCAGGGCCCAGTTGAGTTCCACAGTCCTTTTGGGGTACTCTGCTCCCAAGACCATGGGTACTCTGCTCACAATACCCCAAATTCCAGGTTCTTCAGCCCCTGAAGATTCAGAGGCCCTCAGCCAGGATCTTCAACATCAGCTATGCAGTGTAACTAGAAATAGCTCAGGGAGAGTTCCTTTGAATGCCCAGTACTTGACCAGCCCCTTGGGTCCTTCCCTCTTAGTACGCCTTCAGGCTCAGGCCTGTATGAAGCTCTCACAGCTTCTTCCCAGTACAAGACCCTCTTTCCTCAGGGTTTCTTGGTAGGTTTCAACTGTCACAGTGCTGGTGAAGCACTGCAGTGGGTTACCTAGGGAGGTGGTGGAATCTCCTTCCTTAGAGGTGTTTAAGGTCAGGCTTGACAAAGCCCTGGCTGGGATGATTTAGTTGGGGATTGGTCCTGATTTGAGCAGGGGGTTGGACTAGATGACCTCCTGAGGTCGCTTCCACCCCTGATATTCTATAGCCTACAACAGTCTTTCCTGCTCTGACTTCAGCATTTCTAGGCTTCTCTCACCCCCTGCCACCAAACAGAAGAGAAAAACAGATAAACCCAGCCACAAAACACTCCCCTCAATAACCTCCCCCTGCTCTGCTCCTTCCTTTATGAAGCCAGCTTCTCCCCACCTGAGTTTGATCATCAGTTACTCCTAACCCCCCTCCAGGTGCCACAAAGTGGCCTGATTGGGATCAGGCTCCTGTTAACCCCTGGCTAACCTGAGTGGGCTTTATACATCCCATCACACTGTGGTGCTGACTCACTTAAGATACATACTTCAGAGACTATAGATAATAAAAAGCCTAAATCAATGACGACATGTTGGACTATTATAACAGTTAAATGAGTGGGCCAAACTCGACTGTCAGTAAGAACTCTATAAATCTGGAATAACTCCTTTGGATGAAAAACTGCCCTTACTGAAATCCATGGGAGTTTTGCCTTTGACTTAATGGAGCCAGAATTTCAACTTTCTGACTTCAGTGGAGTTAATGTGGATTCACACCGATACACCTGAGAGCAGAATTTTGCCCAGTGTAAATGTAAAAGTATGAACAAACTGTTAGGAGACACTACTGTAGTAAGCAGAAGATTAATGTGACGGCAATCATTAGGGGGTGCAGTTATGCTTCTGCGTCACCTCCAGGGTAACGCATAATTAAGTTATCAGCCTGGGAATGGCCTTGTGTTTCTGTTATCTCGTGTGTGTGTGTCTAAGAAGAGCTTTGCAGCTGTGTGAGCTGTTTACTTGGTCTGTGTGAAACTCGACTTGTGTGAAACCAGACAGGGAAACTGAGGCAGGACTGAATAACATGTAATTAGTTATTCATGAGCTATGCATGAGATGCAAATGAGCATAAGTATTTCTGTGTCCATGTGCCCATGTGTGTCAGGCTTCTTCCCTGGGCATTACTCCGATGTGCCAGGTCCTCCATATTGCAGCAGTGCTGACGGGGGCCCCCAGCACAGCAATGCCGCTACCTTCAATAAACTCACTACTTTCCATCTAGCCACTGTGTGTGAGCCTCATTTCTATGGGACTTTTAAGGTACCCTGCAACACACTACATACCTATATTTAAAATTGTAGGAAGAAAGCACAATATTACGCAGCACTCTAAAAGAAATAGCGTGTGGTCACATAATTAAAGACTACAGTAGTACATACATAAAGGAGCAGAGTTAAGATTGCATATTGCACCTTCACTCCTTTATTTCTTGACTTTTAAAGAAGTGTGCATCGGGGTACTTTGGTGTGTACACACCGACACTTATATCATTGACATTTTTACTTTAGTACTCTCCAGCCAAAGGTGGGATTTTCAAAGCTATTCAATACTGGTCTAACTCTGCTTTCACTGAAAAAAATGGTAACACTGTACGGGGAGGTTTTGACAAACCAGTAAAGTGCCTGAAACCACTATTGCATATCGCTAAAAGCAGCCAAGTCAGCAGGCTGTAAAGTGACCATACAGCAGGCTGAGGGGAGGGAGTTTTTGGGGGCCACAGAAAGTGCAGCTTGACCCCGCATCCTTCCGGACAGAACCTCAAAGAAGGACCTAATCCCCAACTAAATCATCCCAGCTCTTTTCAGTAAAGACAGACCTGACCTGGGCATTCAGATCCAAGTCTAGGTTTTGCCTTCCCAAATGTGTGGAGGGCGCTTGGCATATGGTCCTGGTTTGGCCCAGTATAAAGATAGGAACAAGCCATGAAATCTGTACTTCTACCCAGATCTGGATTCTGACATAGTCCTTCTAAATATCTTTGGCTCTAGTTTAGGGTATTCATTTGCGGCATCTCTTTACATCAAAACAACCTTGAACTGTAACACTTGACTTCTCTTCTTAAAATATGAATGCATTGCTCTACATTTACTTGAAAAATAAACTCTGTGTACATAGCACCATCTACCAATAAACATTTGTACTGCAGGTAGCACATACAATTACAGTATTTTATTTTCCTGTGAAGTTGGATATGTAAAGAAACCAGAGTTAACATTAGACTGCAGGCAAACTATCTTATGGTATTTTGGAAGTCAGGAGGTGAGCAGGAGCAGAAAGCCATGCTATGGTCAAAACAAACAAATCAACATGATGGCTATGAAGAAACTCTAACCGGAACTAAGCAAGACATTTCTGACTCTGGCTGATATTATCTTAGCCCCTTGAAGTCAAACTAAATCTCTCACAAATAGCTATGTTCTTCACTGCTTGGACCTTGATTTTTAACAGGACTAGGAAATGAGACCATATCTCTCAAACTTTTGAGGTTCAAAAAAGTTTGTTTGGAAGACAATGGCGTAAGGGATTCCTAATGAGAAGTGAAGCTTTTACATTTAGTTTGCTGATTTGAATCCAGGCTGGTCACAACTGTATGTAGCTAACAAAGGAGAGTGTTGTCATGTGGTAGCAGTCTCGGTTCAATGTTGTTTAGCGAAGTGTCCACATAATAAAAAGTCACACTGTGATTGGTATGCAACGGCAGCCTCATTGGCATATGACTGGAGAAGACTAGGAGTAGAAATATGCTTTGCTCCAGATGAGGAGTGAATCCCCTTTCTCCGGTGAGAAAACATGTATTGCATCGGCTTGCTTACTGCTCTCGGGAAAGATATTTTAGTCTCAAGTGATATCCATCTAGCACCTCTTGCAAGTGCTTATGGTTGGGACAGGTCATCAAAACCCCAGACAACCTACTGCCAGGTCACAGCCCCTTTTACTGTGGTTCTGACTGCCCTTCTCCCCACACCAGTTCTTTCCCGAGAATAGTATATATGCTCTATGCCCCACAAACCTGCAAGATTTGCTCATCAACTTCTTCTTGGCACTGGGCAAAATGGCCGTCCGTCTATGGCCAGGAAGCTAAGTCAGATGTCTCTGAGTGTGAGGCCTCATTCATGCATGCTTCCGGCAGAGTTCCTCTCCGCATTATCCACTCTCCCCTGGGATTTCCTTTTGGAATGGTGGATGATGTCACTAATCTCTGCTTAGTGTCCCCTCCTGGCTTTCTTGTTTTGACCCTGTTCCTCTCTTCGCATTCTTTGTCTTCTGTGACTAGTTGTTAGGACCGGAAGATATTGTGACGGGCAATCACTAGAAAGTGCAGTTACACTTCTAAGTCAACTCCAGGAGAGTGCATAATGGTGGTATTATCTGAGAATGACCTTGCTGTTATCTGTGTGTTTGGGAACCAGTTCCCAGCTGCATGAGTGTTTACTCCGTCTGTGTGAGAATGAATGCGTGGGAAACCAAATGGGGAAACTAAGGCAGGACTGCGTAACCAACAAGTGTTGACCAATCAGTTTGTTGCTTGCTATTAATGAGATGAGTATGTATGAGATGCAAATGAGCATGAGTATATCTGTGCTGACACATCTCTTTGGGTTGGGCTTCCTCTTTGGGCACTCTGAACATCGCCTGAGTGTGTTAGTCATCTTGTATTGCAGCCGTGCTGGCAGATAAGCCCCCCAGCACGAAATGTCGCTCCCTCCAATAAACTCACCACTTTCCAACTAGCCACCTGTGTGAGGCCTCATTTCTCCCGGCAACGAGATAAGCCCCCTGCAACACTAGTTGAATTCCAAGTTTTGTGGTCTCACACTCCTCTGAGGAGGTGGCCTTTTGTTTTGGTCAGCTTCACCTACAATCTCAGGATTTAAATAGGTTCACAACTTTCATGGGGATACATTTTTCTTCCTGCCCCCCTCCCCCCCCAGCTCTATACTTCCTAGTTTCCACAGGAAGTAGAAGCAAAAGAATTGAAATGCTGGATGAAAGATTCTCTTTGATGTATTTTTCAGTTTGACTTCACTTCTAGACAAGTGGTACCAATAAATACACCAAAATATCCTAATATTTGGAAGCTTTTTCTAACCAAACTTCTGAGCCTCTAAAACATGGCCCCTGCTTAATACTAACAGTTTGAAAGCCCTTGCCATAGCAAAATACTGGATGTTATACATTATAACTCTTTACCTTTGTGTTATTTGAGTAGAGCTAGTGTACGAAAAATGTCTATCAAAATTAGTTGCAACCCTGAAGCTTAAATCCTATTCAGAGACTCTCACAACTAGCTCAAAGTTAAATTGCTGAGCTTTGGGAGAACCTAGGCCACTTTGTAGATGCAGGCATAAACCACATGAAATCATGTGGTTTGGCTTGGATTCAAAACCAGGCCAAAACTGATAAGTAGCTTGACTTTTATGGTTCTTTAAAACTCAGTGGGGCTGAGCACACATGTGAACCAAAACAAAATAAACTGAAACCCCAACCGATGACAACAGAGAAAATAACGGATCACATGAACCACTATAAATTGAATCCATAGATTGAAACAATTCTGATTATGTGTGTTAATGAACAATTAACAGTTAATATTGTCATCTCTTATGTCTTCCTGGAAGAGGAAAACATATCAGACTAAATGACAGATACCGTTTTCAATGTACAACACAGATAGCAATAACCACAACACAAGCCACTGCTGTTATAATCACTGTATGACTTTTCGGGGGACAGGGGGAGGAGGTTCAAAAGTGCTCAGCATTGGTCTGACTCTGACTTTATTGAAATCAATGGCACTTTTATCATTAGTTTCGATGGGAGAAGAGGTAGGTCTCCATTGACTTGCATGAGAGCAGGTAGGCCATGCCGAGTGTTTTTGTAAATTCCACCCCTTACATTTCATATTTTAAATGTAGAATAGCTGATCTGCTGTTAAGGATGCCACATGAGTCACTCTGAGTAATGCAGAACCATGACAACTGTACATATTATGGGCAGAGTCAGCAAGGTGCTGTAGGAGATGAGTTACTGCCGAGAGAAGTGGGCAGTGAAACTGCAGGAGAACAGTGTGTTTTGTTCCCTGGTTTCCCTGAAGGATACTGCACAAAGGGTGGGTGGTTCTGTATGATGCATAAACATGCTTGTGGCCAGTGCTGTGACTGACATAATAGGTGTGAATGGTCAGAGGGATGAGTAGGTGTTATTGCTAATGGTAATTTGTGTAACTGTTGTGTTGTGGCTGGGGGGCGGGGGAGGGGGGAAGTTTGAGCACTTCAGTAGGAGATGGAGATGCTCAGCCTCTTGCTGGATCAGGCCTTGGGTCTGTTAGGTCCGTCACTGGTGACTGTACTCCAGTGCCATGGGGGCACTCCGGTGTGGCGAAGGCCCCTCGTCTCTGCTCGAATGGGGTTGAAGTACTTAAGGAGGACGAAGGACTACCTCCTGCAACAGGAAGGAGAAAGAAAATGACCGATGAGGAGCAAGGAGGAGAACAGGTGTTAGTGTGTCATGTAGGTTTGGAAGGAGACAGGAGCCTTCCCCACCTTTTACCCTTCCATGGCTCATGCTGCCCGGCAACATTCAGGACTCGGAACAATCCCATCTCCTAGCTCAACACCGTCATTACACTCCTGGGGGCAAAACTCTAGCTGAAAACAGTGGAGTGCGATGGATGTGCATGGATGCAACTTTTACGACGACAGCGGGCCCAGGCCTTAACAAAAGGGTAGAGCTGTGGCCAAAAGCTGTCAGTTATTCCTGTGGCGTTATGCCTCCCTCGGAGTGTCCCCATCCATTCATGGCAACCAGTGCCTGGCACAACACCCTACTTTGAAGTAACTTCCCATGAATGAGGGACATGCTGGTGTCCTAACAAGATCCGTCTGGGATCAGGTATATTGCCATGGAATTTGGGACAAGTAGTAACTATTGATTAAGTGTGTAGAAGAAACCTTCTTTTCCTTAGTTTCCATATGTGAGGGCCCTATAATTGAGCTGCCTGGGGGCTGCAGTAACTCAGCCACAAGCGGGTGGTCAGTAGCCATGAGGACCTTGCAGCAACTCCACTGGGGGAAGCCAAATCCTCACCAGCTTCAGGTCTGCTTCCCCTACCCTCATCTAGAACGGTGGCCACAGAATTAGGAAATACATAACCAATAGGTCCCACAGGCCAAGTCTGGGTGCAGGTCAGGGAGGAGTATGACTGACCAATGACTTCTAAGGGAAATCACTTAGATCAGTGTCCGTTTTGAAGGCGATCTCCACAATAAAAAGAAACAAATGTTTAAAAGAGAATCCTCATACACTAGGGAGAAGGAAAGAAAGAATATCACTGGGCAGATGCCAATAATCCCACAGAGACACCACTTCAGCAAGGCATTTAAGCCAATGCGCATCAGTAATCTCTGACTACCTTTCCCAGAGCTGAAGATCTCCCTGTAAGATCAGAAGCTTGTCTCTTTGACCAACTGAGGTTGGAGCAATAAAAGATATTACTCGCCCACCTTGTGTCTCTTGTATCTTTTATCCGGTAGTCCGTCCCTAGTGTGCTTTGAGGAATAGGAGATCATTGCCGAAGACATTTAAAGGTTAGGCCTTGGCTTGAGCGTTTTGATTGAATCGAGGCCTTAATGGTACCAAAGTGATGGGTGCTACACAAGGAACTAAACAGAACAAAAAGGGCTAGAAATGGAAGTTTGAAATTAGCCCTGACACTGATCCCAAATTCCTGTCACATGCACCACTCTGTACAATTTAACAAGTGGAGTGGGTGGAAATTTGACTGAAACTCTTTGGTAAAAAATGCAGATTTGGTGACACCTGACCTCACAGCTTATGAATTCATGTCAATTTTGTTAAATCATTTCAGTGGGGAAAACAAAACATTGCCAGCTCTAATGGCAAGTAACTTGTAAATATTATTCAGTGTGAGAGGTCTTGCATTCAGTTCGAAACTCTGCACTGATGGTGCACAATTTGATTTCCAAATCCTGTTGTGTCCCTGCCTTCCGGGAGATGTCAGCAAAGTGCCTCTGAGCTTCATTATTTATATTCAGCAGTCAATCTGCCACTGACTCACTTGTTTTTGGTCTTTGTTCTAAGTGCACTGTGGGAGGTTTACAATTCCTTTCTCTTTTTAAAAGGTGTTTTGAATGTTCGAGAACAGAGTGATCAGCCTGGTACTTGTAGCGAAAATCTAATCACTGAAAAACATCTGCATTCTTAGGTTAATGCACCGTACAGGATTTCATGCAGTTTATTGGTATAATACAAAGAGGGTAGTATATGCTATAGGGGATATAAAATACAACATAATGACTGCTTATTATATGCTTATATATAGAACATATTCAATTGCACATATGCCATTAATACCCTTTAAATACAATGTAGGAAAAAACATGATATGTATAGACTTCTTTTAGGCCCTGATTCAGTAAGGTACTTAAGTATATATATCTCTAAGCATATGAGTAATCCGAATGGTACTGTTCAAGTGCTTTATATTAGGCATGTGTAGAAGAACCTTAATGACTCAGCCTTAATGCTGATCAGAATAATAGCTGGTATGTGCTAACTTCCTGATCCAGTGCCCATTGAGGCCAAGGGGAATCTTTCATTGACTGCAATGGGCTCTGAATCAGGCTCCAAGAGTGATTTTTTTCTTCTTCTGAAATTCCTTTTAAAGATCTACAGTTGAAACTGAAAACTCCTGAAACAGTCCCACTGAAAAATGAGAACTCCGTCCAAGTCTGGAGTGGTCCTCTCTATCATCCTAGATTTCAATAACACTAGGCTAAAAGAAGAAACCTAAAAAAAGCCATAAGCTTCTGCTTATTTTAATTGCATCCCACATGCAGTCCTAGAGGTTTAAAATCCCATCTCTCCTGCAGAGAGGCAATGCTTATTTAACAGGAACCCAATGTTATTCAAACGAACTCACCTTGCAGGGCAAGAAATCTTAAATAAGGAAAGTAGCATTTTAAGGCTCCAGAAGTGTGGGTAAAGCTTTTTAAAGTGACTTAGGCACCAAAGTGCTTAAGTTGCTTTTTTTGAAAATGGGACTTAGGCACTTTTGAAAATGTTACCCTGTATCTACAAGTTTTAATTCCCTTCTTTTTCTGTTCTTGGAAAACTAAACAGCCAAACTATTTTTACCTCATCAAGATTTTAAGTCTGAAGGGATCACTGATCAACATCATATGATCCTACATATCCTAGGCACTAGAATTTCACCCAGTGATTCCTGCAGCAAGTCCAGAGCATGACAGTTATAATAACTAGAACACATATTTCATACAAAGACATCAGGTCTGGATTTAAAGCTTCCAAGTGATTTTTCTGTAGTCTCATAACAATGTTCAAGTCATCTGTTAATATTTGTGAACCAACATATTTAAAATCTCACCTTCATTCCCTGAACACATCAAAGTTTTTACTGTGGAGAATATGGCTAGAAAAAAATCATTTATAACACAGCAGAAAAAAAGAGTTTTCATTTAACCTTCATTGTAGCTGTCAATTATTTAGCTTATATTATATACACATCTAAGAATGTTTTTATCATATTTGTCTCAGTACCAGTAATCTTTACAAGAATTCTTTTGGAGATGTCTGTAAATGTAACCTCAAAGATTTGTTTTCCAAATTTAACCTATTTCCTTACGTGTGACTCTTAGTTTTATTGACACTGTAAAGAGTTCTTGTGTAGGATGATTAGATGGTTTGATTCAGTTTTCCTGGCTTTTGAAAACAAAAGTGAGACATTGGCTCAAAGGCAAAAAAGACTAAAACCTTCAGACCAGGTTTTGAGTCACCAGTTTAGACTAGCTGAAGATCTGGCTTAGAGTGATGCTAGTAGGAGTGGCTTTCTTAAAAAACTTTTCTGCATAAGAGGCTTGGTTGATACAATGATTTAGGCCATAACAATGAATAACTGAGCAAATTCACCCTGCATTATGATGGGATTATCCATTTCGCGACATCCAAGAGTAGAACTGGAAGGACAAGTCCCAGAGGCCTGATTTTTCCCTTTTTGTGTGCTATGCCTGTGGGAGAACTATTGCAAAGACCTACTGATCAGAGATTGTAAATTCCAACTAGTAGCAAAACATTGCAATGTCCTTAACTAACTAGAAAAGTTCACTTTGTAGTAGTGGAGTCTCCATTTTTGGCCCTGATTCAGCAAGGTACTTAACCACACGACAAGTCCCGTTGAAGTCAGAAGGACTACTCACTGACTTAGTTAGCTATGTACATTACCGCAGACTAGAGAATACTCAAACTGGACCAATCAGGAGGGAGTACTTTTACCAGCTGAGTGGACTGAAACCCACTACTGACCAATCCAGAAGGATCTGTGCTTAACTTGTTTCTCCTGCAAGTCACTCTTTGCATTTCTTACATGATCACTCATTGATTGGTCTGGTAAAGTATCAAATAAGATACAGCCATAACCTACAGCCCTGGCCCTTTAAGTTCTTGCGCTGCAGGGGACTCCCAGACCAATCAAGTGATTTATATTTACATGAATTCTAATAAAAGACACTGTTCTGTGCAGGTTGAGTACCATTAAACAGGAGCTATCGTCCAGGAGTACAGGAGAAATGTTAAAGGGCCATAACTGTAGCTAATTTTTTGATCTTTCATATTTGCCAAGCAGGAGGTTGCTCTGCATTTTACTTTAGCATTGCATGGGGAAATTGTGGTTCAAGTTTCCCTCAGAAATTAAGAATACCACAGTCTTTAATAAAAAATGATTCTTTAGCCTGGGATTTGATCTATTACTGAACTGCATAATAGCGGACTAGAAAGGAAAAGAAAAAGGTTGGTCTCAGAATCTACATAGTGGGAAAACCAACTGATTATAATGTATGCAAAACATACTCACACTGTTAACCTAAGCTAGCTGTACATTCTTTGTCATGACAATCTTACGAAATGCATTGCCTCAGTTTTGAGAGCTGTACTCGAGGAGAGAAGATACCAGTGCACTTATATCCTTTTTCAAACTGTGGCAATAAATTCTGAACACTTGAACGGGGATTGGCAGGTAGTGTTCGATGTATCGGGGGTCAATTTATTGTGTCTTGTCTAGATGTGATAAATCAATCCCAAATCGACACCTGTACTCCACCTCGGCAGGAGGAGTCAGCGGGGTTGATGGGGGAGCCGCTGTGGTCGAATCACGACTGTGAGGATGGCCAGGTAAGTCCAACTAAGATACTTCGACTTCAGCTATGCGAATAGCGTAGCTGAAGTTGTGTATCTTAGTTCGAAACCCTCCCGCCCCCCCTTGTGTAGCCCAGGCCAAAGAAGCATTTTAAGAGCGTAAATCACCAATATCAACACAACCAAGAGGATGTTGAGTGAGACAATGGTTCTCTCTAAAAGCAGGAAAAACTTTATTGTAATGTCTGCTTATGATCCTGAAAGGCACTTCTAGGCTCCTGATGATGATATGCTTGATTTGTGGGTGGGGATATCTGATGTATGACTGGGTGTGAGAAGAACCTTTTCTGCTCTTTTACTGCGGTTAGGGGAACTTCATATCCATTTCTTACCCAGTTCCAGCAAGTCCTCTTTTCATCAAACGAAAGGGCAATCAACGCCCCCTACTCTCTGGATGACCCTCCAGGATTGTGCCCCTTCAGGGCAAAGTGTAAAACTGGTGTCTTGAGCTCTATTACAAAGCAGCCATTTCTTTATGGCTCTCCTAAGGCCTTTCCAAGGAGTCTTTCCATTGCCAGCAATGGGCAGTGGATCAGGCCCTTGGCCCCCTAGTGCCATTGTCTAGCATGGTTTGCCTACCGAGACAACACCTGTTGTGAAATATTCTTTTCCTCACCCAGGCAGGACAAATGGTTTTTGGCACAAACCCACTGCAATGCAGCCAGTTTGCTGGCAGCCTGTACTGCCTATTTCCTTGTTACCTCACTGACAATTTTCAGCCGAATACATGCTGAAAGATATGCTCAACTGCAAGGATTCATCTGGTGTCGAAAGTTCATAAGTGGTAAGGGGGACAGGCTTCCTGCAGAATAAATCACCCACCTGAGGTGATTCAGGCTGCCCATCCAACTCTACAGTTGCCTGGCAACTAGACGTTACAATAGGCATCTAACCGATACTTGAGAAGGCACCACAGCATTTTAGACAGAAGAGCCTGTGTATGTTCATCAAGCACGCCTGTGAACGTTATGCGTCCCGCTCAAGAAGGTTAAAATGGCATTTGGCCCTGATTTGACCATCGCTGCTTAACAGTGATGTGTTGCCATTCATTCATGCTCACTGGAACTGGAGCATTTTGCAAACATTGACCATGATCATTGATTTCTTTGGCATTATTGAAGGAAGGGAGAGGGAGAGAAGCCCTTTGGGTTTTCTGGAGGAAAATCCCCGTCCAGCTGCCCAAATAAATTTCCACTGCCTAGCGAGATGTCTTAAGAATGTATCAGTAGCTTTCAAACTTCTTCATGTAGAAGAACACCACTTTTTTAGGAATATCGTCTTTTGAAAATGATCTGAGATGGGCTGAACATGGCTGACACCCCAGGCCATGCCCCTTAAAAGTCTGGCTGCCCTATACTGGAGAGGGGAGTATGGGGCATCTGTTTTACAGGTACTCAGAGCTTCTCTACAGCAGGAAGTTTTGCCACTTTAACTATACCTAGGTATAGTTAATGCTGCAAACTCTCCTCCTATTGTAGATGCAATTATACCAGTATAAAAGTACAACTTAGGCCTGACCTATACTGGGGCGGGGGAAGAGTGTGTTGACCTAAGATAGGCAACTTCAGCTACGTGAATAGCGTAGCTGAAGTCGGCGTATCTTAGGGTGACTTAACTTGGCATCCACAGGGTGGCGAGTCAACCTCTGCCGCTCCCCCATCGACTCTGCTTCTGCCTCTTGCGGAGGTGGAGTTCTGGAGTTGATGGGGAGCGCGGTCAGGGATCGATTTATTGCGTCTACGGTAGACACGATAAATCGACCCCTGATAGATCGATCACTGCCTGCCAATCCGGCAGGTAGTGAAGATGTACCCTTAGTCTGGTTTGGACCACACCTTCGTACTAGTATAACTGTATCCATACCAGGCCTTATGCCAGTATAGCTATATTGATAAAAAATCACATTCCTAACTGACAGTGTTATATCACAGGAGCTGTATGTAGACCAGGCCTTACCTCTACTTTCTGAAGAACTGCTGTGCTCTTGCCCATTCAGTCTGTTCTGAAAAACCTACTGCCTCAATGCTGTCAACTGGCTTAGTTCTATAAAGAACATTGAAAAGGGACATCAACTTGTCTAAGATAGACCAGCCATCAGTGGGATACGCCTTCAGAATTGGAAGACTTTATATGATATGATCTGTGGATGGGGTAGTGGTTCCTTGATGTCGAAACGTTAAATTCCAAGGGATCATTTATCTTTACAGCACACTTAATCTTTAAATGGTCAAGTAACTTTGAGGGGGTCTTGAATTTTGGGTGACTTACCTGAACTGAACACACCCTCTGCGTCTGAGCCAGTAAAAGATACTATCTTATGAGCAATGAACACCTGAAGAATGAACGTATTTAATAAACAACAGCCATATTATCTAACAGCTGGCAGGATTCCAGAAACATTGATTAGTCAAATCAATTATACAACAGGAATTGACAATATTTGTTGACATGTAAATTAAATTACTAGGATTTGACCAGCTTTAGGATGGGGTTTCCAAAAGCACCTGACCTAAGAGAACACATTAATGGGACTTGTGCTCCTGGGTCACTTAGGGACAGTTTTACAATGGGAGTTAAGCACACTTGTAAATCCCACTAGATGCCTAATTGCACCTTTAAGCACCAAAATACCTGTAAGTCTGGTCCGTAGGCACTATTGAAAATTCCTGCCTACCTCGTCTAAGCATTATTTTATATTGCCTCCTAGGAATTTCATCACCCAACACAAACACAATTGGAAAAAGAGACCCATGGCTCCCAGATTGACCAAACTTTCCCCCCATTTTATAAACTCTTTGCATGAAGGTTTAATTAGTAGAAATCAGGGGTGCTGGAACAATTCTTGTAGTTTGGGTGCTGATGATGGAAACCATGTCTTATTACTACTTCAAGCTAGCACCCCCAGCACCACTGGGGGAGTAGCTTCATATATCTAAATGAAAAAAAAATTGTACGTTTGTCATTTGAAATGTAAAGCTGCTTTTTAAGTAATCTTTCAAATCCTGAATAAGACAGGATATCCCTACATGTGCTTTAATAGTGAATTACCATTTGCTACAGAATGATCGATCCCCAAATTAAACCCTGATTACTAGTGTTAGGTTACACAATGTATTATCAATGTGAACTGCAAAAATATCCATATACTTGCTGTGGGTATTGATTGGTCTGTCTGCAATAGTGACACATTTCATCTCCTCACTTCCGGTTTACACTGCTGACTGGCTTTATAGTTTCACATTATTTGATTACATTTTGGCAGTGTTGTGAAAAGGGATACTTTCGATTCCATGAGCTACATTGCCTTTTGTTTCCTCTAGGCCAGCATGCATGCAAAAATAAGATATTATTGTGCTTTGGGAAATATTAATTGTCTGGAGTTCAGTTCAAAACTCAACAGCTGAGTTTAATAACAGTTCATTTGAGCTTGACAGAAAATTCTCTGAATGAATCCAAGAGAATCCAATAGAGTTACAATATTAAGGATTTTAAAAATAACCAAGAGTTTTGGAAGGGATGTAAAACCTCATGCTTCAGGGCATAAAACAGCCTCTAAGTAAGCAGGTCAGGAGGGAAATTTCATTGGGAAAAGTTGTTTCAGGGTTCTTACACTTTCCCTTGAAGTATCTGGTGCTGGCCACTGATGGATACAGGACACTGGATGAGAGACCACTGGTCTCATTCAGTCTGGCAGTTCCTAAAGCTCTCCAGCAGGATATTGAATGGCAGCATGCGCAACCGAAGAAACACTACGTTAGATACATTGCATCATCAGATCAAGCTTTTATTGGCTGATCCTGCTAAGAACGCTGTTCCTTGTGGCTTCTGAAAGCTGTTCCCTCCTCCCTCTGCTCCAAAATATATCATTTTCATGTTTGCTGCATATTCCAGAGACATACCTCATCAGCCCACAAGATAAATCCGTCCTACTCTATCATACATCTTTCTCTTCACCATAGAAGAAAATCAAGTGTGACCCTACTTGATAGAAGTTGTTCTATTCAGAACTGCTTCAGTGAAGTGCAGACGAGATTATCTATGCTGTACAATGAATGCATGCCAGTCTGACCTTGGGTGAGCTGCTGCTTCAGAGAAGGGAGAAAAATCAGTCTCCATGTTAATTCAGTCCTGAATTTCAACAGTCTCCTCAAAACAGTGATAAAGGGGGGACTTGTGCTGACCTTCTGCACAGGGGTGAATTTCACCCTGCTAGAATATCCAACAACAGAATTTAGCCCATGTCACTGAATATAAAACAAGTATATATGTTACTGGAGTAATTGTTTGAGAATAGTCACCCTTCCATCAAAGCCAGTATGTAATATTGATAAAGCTAGTGAAATCCTAAGTTATCTGCTGTGGAACTGGCAGTCATGCAAGTTAAAATGACCTCATCTTTGTAGCTATGATTTTGTGAATACATCCACATTTTGTATTGATGAATGAATGCACCGGTTGCTCATCTGGACCTGATCCTCCCACTTTTCTATTCCCCTTCCCCCCACCCATTTCCTTTTGGACATTCACATCCCTTGTTGCGTCACAGACATTGTACATTGACTTCTGCAGTAGCCAGAACTCCAGGTGGCTGAATGGAGATTTTATGCAAACGAGACAAGAGGGAAGCTGAGTTCATTCACTTTCCCATCTCATTTATGCTAAGAAATTTTTGTGGGCTTTAACTAGGTGCAGATTAGAGTCCTTTGGGCCCATTTCCACCCCCTCTCAACTAGACTGGTGTAAAATCCAGAGCCATATCATTTACTCCAGAGGAATTATACTAGCATAAATGAATGCAGAAATTGGCCTGTTATCTCTAAATAATAGTCCAGGGGGACTAGGTAATTATATTACATGTAAAGCAAGAAGTGGCAGATATAACACCAGTAGGTATATGCATTCTAAGAACACTTTTTTTTTTCTTTTTTTTTAAGATGGGGAGAATTTACTGGGGAACTTACACTGGTCAAAAAGACCCCACCACAATAATGCAGATTTCTATAATTCTTGTTCAAACTACACTGATTTACAGCATCTCAGGGTCTGACCCTGAGCTGATTATTAATTTTTGTTAATAACCATCCTGGTCACATTGTGCATATGCTAAGAAAAAACCCCTCAAATGCCATGTGAATATCTGTGGGGCTGCGGGGAGCCTTCTTTGCAAAAGAGTCCATGTCTGCTACTTTTGCAATCTGGGACTGAGAGAGGTCAAAAATAAATATACCATGATATTACTAATGTCTGTACATTTCCTTTCAAAATAACAGATACTAAAAATGAAAACTTTCAGTGAAGTAGAACAGGAGTGTGCTACCTCCTTCTAACACACAGCACCAATGGATGTGGGAGCTCTGTTTTCAGACCTATAAGCTATATAGATGTAATTTTATGAGACTATTCTAACACCACCAAAAAAGTAACTGTTTGAAAATAGTCTGGAATACTGCCCAGTTTCTTCATTTGATTTCCTGAGTGATCTCTAGCCCTGTCACTTCTCAGCCTGCTTTTCCTCTCACTTTGCAATGGACTTGTGCCTATAGAAAAGGTATTAAATGCATGCTATCTAAATATTCACTGTATAAGATGGGAGCAAATAGGTGATACAATGTACCTCTTTAAACTCAAGTTAAGAATACTATGACCTGGTGGGGTGCACCTTGGAGTCAGGAGACCTGAGTTCTAGCTCTACTACTGGCTGACTTTGGGCAAATCAGTTTGCTGTGCCTTAGTTTTCCCATCTGTAAAATGGGGATAATGATAATGACTTTACTTTGTGGCCTACTACTGAAAAGCACTATACGAGAGATAGATATTATTTTGTATGCTGTTGCCTAGATATTGATCACGTCTCACATTTGATTTTGTTCCTTCCTATTTGCTGCATCAGAAAAAGGAGATGGTCCATTTGGGAGGAAAAATAATTAAAGCTGCTGATTGCTTTCAATAAACACATAACTGACATGTTATTGCATTGGGATTCTTTGTGCTCACTTACACAGTTTCCTGTAGGGCTTTCTGTGAGAGTTGGACAGCTCTGCTAGCCATTTTCCTTTGTTTGTCAGCCTTATTGCTATTTTCCAGAGCATCTGAAAATACTCACTGGGATTAATTTTGCTGTAATACCAAACTTCTTTCTCGAAGAGCCTCACAAATGGTGGGATTGTTCTTTTCTTGCTCTTCGTTTTGGAGGCACACAAATAGATCAGCCCACTTCCTAACAGCTTCAGCGCCTGTTTCCATGGCAACACACCAGCCTGCGCAAGCATCCAAAGACTTTTTTAAAAAATCATAAATACTCAAATAGCACTAGGCAGTCACTTCAGACAACGTGTACATATGTCATAGCCACTGGAGATGCATCTAACTCCTCCACCAGGTTCACTGATTTCACACCATGGCTTCTCCCATGTGCCTACAGCTTGGGAGCCCAGGGCCCCTGGCAGAATTAATTCATGCTTCGATTTCTGCACAGAGACTCTTTTCCTATGTAGTTTACAGGAATTAGCATCCCATATTACCTTGTTGGCTCTTTTCCCCATACAATTTTTTTAAATGCTCAGAGTCCAATTACTAGATGAGCAGGTGGCAACCAGCATAGAAATGTATTAAATGCACAATGTGTGTGGCTAAATGACTACTAGGACGACTAATGGGGTTGCCACTTGCTTTAATAATGTTGCATGAAATACTGATTTTGACAGTGAAAATGGATCTGACGAGCTCTGATTAAGAATTATTTTTTCTCTTTATAATAGACCATTGGCCTGCTGATGGGAGAAACGGCCTTAATCTCTTTAGACAATGACAGCCAACAAGTTCTTCAGCTCTGCTTTTGAAAAATAAGCCTCTGGCCACATTTCCAGAGCTGGCTACCATGCAAGTTTTACTCGCAAACATCTGTATTTGCACTTAGAAACTGGGTAACTGCACAAACAAGTACCAGTTTGCACATTCAAATACTCACTTTGCACACACAAAGGAATATGCATGCATGACAGTGATAGTTTGCACGGACTACTAGTGTGTGCACATAACCCACACTAGGATATGGTGGATTGTTGTCCACCTCTACCAGCTGATTCACATAAGAAAATAAGTCTTCTACAGCTGCCAGTTCATGAAAGTCTTTTAATGCTGAAAGTGGCAGGTTCAAATGTTCCTCATGGCCCATGTAATAAAATATGGCACACCAAACGGGGGTTTGAACTCTGGTCGTCCTCAGATACTCAGCACAAGCTTTCCCAGGCAGGGGAAGTATTTAACACATGTTACATCATCGTGGGTCTTTGTTCTCCCCTAGTGGTTAGTCCCACATAAGAAGCTGAGCGTCTACTACAGCTGCCAGCTAATGGAGATAATGCTCTAGCTCAAGCAGCACAGCCTCATGCTTTTAGGACTCCTGGGCCCACATTCAGCCGTCAGCCCATGTAGGGTCATAATTTGTACATTTTTGTGGTGCATCTTTGTGCCTTTCCAAAATTTGACATCGTCTTCAGTGAGCTCCCATCCCCCCCAACAGCACATTGTCCAGAAAAAAAGTTGTATCCTGTGCTGAAATATGTAGTTACATTTACACGTGTGAATACTTTTTCATTAACAGTATGGGCACATTAAAAAGTAAAGGATCTTATTAAAATTCCACATTAATAAAAGTACATCAGCAAGCTGAACGAAAAATCCGCCCTATATAGGCATCTTAGAATAATATTAATTCCAAACTCTTTAACTAAGGGGCAAGAAAGACACATGTTCAATAGATCTCAGTGCAAAATTTGGACAAAAAAAGGAAATGAAATTTCACAAATGTCCAGGTTTCTTTTCCCATTTTTTGACCAGCTCTATCGTACAATAGGTTTTTATGTTAGACTAACAGACAGAAAAGCAACTCTTTTCAAATCTTTTGTTCATCAACTAATATGATAGATATACAGAATTCATTACTAAGCCTTGATGCTTATTCTACCAATCTTCTACTTGGCCTTTGGTACAGATAATCACGTGATTCCTTTTAGAAGACCCAGTTGAAAGATTTACCCACACTGGATGGTGCTGCATTATGGTGACTCCAATTATTCCTCTTAAACTAGAGTGGTGATTGTGATTCCTCAGATCCCTCCAATGCTGAGTGCCAGGAGGATGAATAGTACACGTCTGTTCTGTTGACTGTATACAACACCTCTTGGAAAGTTTGTGAGATTCCATAGCCACACTGTTGCCAATAATACACTGACATCTAGCTTTGTATCTCCTCAGCAAAGACAACCAACACCAACATGCCACAAGGTGTCATCCAGGTTCTAGATTACAGTCTACAAGAGTAGCTGCCTTAAACTGAACACACAACTGAAACATGGTGGCCTCTCCCTTTTCAAGCTCACCTGCTTTCCATTTGTCAAGCTAGTATGAAATCCAGGGATCTTAATGGACATAGACCTAATCTTGGTTTCAAGTCACTGGGGGTGAGAAATGTCTTCCAACCATACCTTGCCTGGAAACTATGCCTACACCTCCTTACATGTGGATCTAGGACCAGTGAGCTACATGTTCAATACACCCAGACTGGACTATTGTAACTTGCTGATCTGAAGGTGGAGGCAATATAGAAACTCCAATGTGTACAGGATGTAACAGCCTGCCTCGTTCCCAGGAAAATCACCAAGAGCACCAGTATGCCACACCCCATTCTGCTCTCAGGTCACTTCCAATACCAATTAAATGTCTTTCTTTTGAGCTCTAAGGCCCTCAGCTAGTTGGGGCCCTGCTTTACCAGAGCCAGCTCTTCACTTGCAACTCACAGACATGCCCATGCTCCCCCTGGAAAATGCAGCTAACAGAAAACAGAGCAAAGCTTTTGAGAGACGGAGGCAAGGTCTCAATTGTGGAAAGACTTAGCAGAGGAGAGAAGGTTGAGACAAGGTACATGTGATTTCAGAGTATGCTGCAAGTCTCACCTGAGTGCCATACCTTTTCCCACAATGACCAGAAATAAACACAGAGGCTAGCAACATCCCTCAAATAATCTGCTGTAAGTAAACACTGCCAAACCACGGAGATTTAAAAGGAAGAGTCCATTGTGAAAATCTTTATGGAAAGCTTACTGTGTTTGGCACTTAGACAGACAAACAGTTAAATCAACTCCGGAACAAGTTGTGACTATTTGTACCCACGTTGTAAAGCTAACGATAAATGGTCGAGTGACGCTTCCAGTAGACGTTTTTGTTTTGCTTTTCAATAAAGAGATCATTTAGGGCCCTGTCCAGCTCAGATGTTCCTCTATAGCCCTGGATTGATAGGTTCATAGATTATAACAGTTTATTGTGATCTAGGCTGATATCCTGTACAAAGCAGACCAGAGGACTTCCCTGAATTAATTCCTGTTCGAGCAGATCTAATTCCTAGTACAGATCTTTCAGAACAAACATCCAGTCTTGATTTTTAAAATGGCCAGTGATGGAGAATCCACCCTAACCCTTGGTAAATTGTTCCAATGTGTAATTATCCTCACTGCTTAAAAAAAAAATTAATTTATATCTAGTTTGAATTTGTCTAATTTCAGCTTCCAACCATTGGATCTTGTTATACCTTTGTCTGCCAAATCCAAGAGCCCTCTATCATTTTTGTGTTCCCTGCATAGGTTCTTAGAGTCTGGATGTTCAATAGGCCCACCATAGGAGGACTTACCAGAAGCAACAGAATAATACTGATTTTCACCTTTCGCAGTCACTTGAGTCTAGCTGCTTCCCAAGTTAGAATGGCAAAAACTCTGCAACCCAGTTGTTATATATGCACAAAGACTGCAAAAGAGGCTAGTAAGAAAGTGCTTAGGATATGTCACAGAAATAGTTTATATGTATTTAAAATTATTTTTAATGTTTGTTACCTTTCTAATCATGACTAAATATCAGCTGCCTCTGACTTGACTGCTTTATTCATACATCCAAATTAAATGTGGACTCGTGTATTGCCTTTTTAAGAAATGAAATGTTTTCTTCCCCCTTTGAAGTTTGAATCCAAATATTTATGTGGCCAAAACTTATACCTCTAAGAACTGATAGAATAACAGAAGAATGTAGTTTTCATTCATCAGTATCCTGGGATTGTAGCTGTATATCCAAAGGAAAAAAAAGGTATTGACAATTCTCCTTAGAATGACACATCTCCAAATAACTATTTGAAATTAGTCTGTTCTGAAAAGTGGTGAGTATTCCATTACCAGAGGCATTCATGTTAATACTGGATAAATTCTCTATCCAGTAGAGAACAATCCTCCATTGGAAAGGGCTCCTGATTTGGTTGGATCTGATGAGCTAAGTAGTTTTTCCATCTATAATTTCTCAGGTTCTGTGATAATTTTTGAGTGAGAACTGCAGATGAATGGCTAACTTGCAAGATTCACCTTCTGTCTACATGCTGAAAATGGCATGGCTTCCACATAATTGCACCTGAATTGGATGCATTGATTTCTCCATGACAACCGCGCTGCAGCTACTCTGCTGGAGCATCATAGAGTAGACATTTCCTACCCTGCCAGAAGGGGTTTTTCCATTTATGTCGATAGTCCACTTTTCTGAGAGGCAGTAGCTAGATTGATGAAGAATCCTTATGTCATAGCTAGCTGCACCTATGCGGGGGATTAGCTCAACCTAACCATAGCACTTAGGGAAAGACATTTTTAACAGTCCTGAGCAACACAGCTAGGTCAACCTAAGTTTCAGATGTTGGCCAGGTCTTGGAGACAGTAACTGATACCCCGAGGAGAAGTGGAGGAAAGTTCAGTTTGGGAAATTAGTGAAAGTTGACACGATAATGAGATACCTTTTTTTTTCTTTTCCATCCAGCCAAAGTCCAGGAAATAGAGCGTCTGTAGAATTATCGATATTTGCTCGACTGCTCACGAGCCTTCAATCTGTATTCCGTTTCCTACCTGCAAAAACAGCACAGCTTAGACTGTGTTCTTTCTGTCTCAAAACTAGTCTTCTCCTTTAAAAAGGTACAGCATGATAAAGCTGAGATCTGCGTCCTCGGGTCATCCAAATGATACAATATAAGTGATGTTGAGGTACCTTCCCACGATGCATTTCTAGAATCATTGGGGATGATTCCTAGAATAGCTGCCAGGAGAGGGTGGGGTTAAGCTGTCAGAAGTTCAGGGGAGGTGAATGACAGCCAGCATGCATTGAGTGTAATAATACTTAGCATTTATAAAGCACTTTTCAAAATATCATTATATCCATTTTGCCTTTTAGGGAAACTGACAGAGAGAGAGAGTTGAAGACTTGGGCCAACACGCTAACACCTGAGTGATTACCGCCAGTCATGAAAGCAGGGGGTTCGAAGACCCAGCCAGAAAAAAAGCTGGGTCATTGAGGAGTGCACATTAAGCCCTGTTTTACCAAAGCTGCTGCCCCCAGACTATGACAATCCTCTGACCTTTTCCAGACCATTTTAAACACCGCCCATAGGTAGACATGGGAATCCCTACTTAGCTACATAAAGAAAAGGGACATGTTCTTTCAATGGTGTTCAGCATTTGTAACTTCCACTGACTTATAGTTTACTGAGGGATGTTTAGTACCTCTGAAAACAGTTGACCATTTTGAATTTTGTGGGCTTTTGGGGCTTGTCACTTGCACCAACTGATCCTGGACTAAAAGGAGGGTAATTGCTTGTTTGTTTTCAGCCACAGTTTATTTGGAGGCATCTTCACCTCTCTGTGTCATCTTGATCTGTTCCTAGCCTCCCCCCCCCGCCACACCTGTTCTGCCATCTCCCTTCCCCTGGTCTGCACCTCCGTTACCCTCTGCATCTCCATTTTGTCCCCCTCAGTCTGGTACCCACCTTTTACACACTGTTCCCCCATTCCTTGCACCCCCATTTTGCTCCTCATTCTCATGATCTCCCATTAAGGTGACCAGATGTCCCAGGTTTATAGGGACAGTCCCGATTTTTGGGTCTTTTTCTTATATAGGCTCCTATTACCCCCCAACCCCCATCCTCATCTTTCACAGTTTCTGTTGGGTCATCCTATCTCCCATTCCTGTTTCTGCTTCCCCATTCCTTGTACCCCCACTTAACTGCCCCCGACCCACTTCTGCTCCCCAATCCCTTGCACATTCCCCTGCTCTCCATCCCATACACTCTGCTCTGCCCTGTGCACACCCACTCTGCTCCCCACCCCTGTGCACACCCACTGCTCTGCCCTATACATGCCAAATCTGCTCCCCATCCTTGTGCACACTCACTGTGCTCTGCCCTTTACACACCCACTGTGCTCCCCATCCCTATACACACCCACTCTGCTCCCCATCCCTTGCACACCCACTGCCCGATACATGCCTACTCTGCTCCACACCCCGGTGCACACCCACTGTGCTCTGCCCTTTACACGCCCAATCTGCTCCCCATCCCTTGCACACCCACCGTGCTCTGCCCTATACACGCCCACTCTGCTCCCCATCCCTTGCACACCCACCGTGCTCTGCCCTATACACGCCCACTCTGCTCCACACCCCTGTGCACACCCACTGTGCTCTGCCCTTTACACACCCACTCTGCTCCCCATCCCTTGCACACCCACCATGCTCTGCCCGATACATGCCCACTCTGCTCCACACCCCTGTGCACACCCACTGTGCTCTGCCCTTTACACACCCACTCTGCTCCACACCCCTGTGCACACCCACTGTGCTCTGCCCTTTACATACCCACTCTGCTCCACACCCCCGGGCACACCCACTGTGCTCTGCCCTTTACACACCCACTCTGCTCCACACCCCTGTGCACACCCACTGTGCTCTGCCCTTTACACACCCACTCTGCTCCACACCCCTGTGCACACCCACTGTGCTCTGCCCTTTACATACCCACTCTGCTCCACACCCCCGGGCACACCCACTGTGCTCTGCCCTTTACACACCCACTCTGCTCCACACCCCTGTGCACACCCACTGTGCTCTGCCCTTTACACACCCACTCTGCTCCACACCCCTGTGCACACCCACTGTGCTCTGCCCTTTACACACCCACTCTGCTCCACACCCCTGTGCACACCCACTGTGCTCTGCCCTTTACACACCCACTCTGCTCCACACCCTTGCACACCCCTTCTTCCCCCGCCCCACAGCGGAAGGAGGGCAGAGCAGGGCGGCAGCAGACGCGGCTGGCCGGTGCGGGCGCTGGGGCGGGGGCGGGGCCGGGAGGCGGGAGGCGGGGCGGGCCGCGCACCAGCCGGGCGGCGGGGGGGAGCCGAGCCCGCATTCGCAGCGGCCGCCGCAGCCTCGGCAGCATCGCGCCCTCCTGTCCCCGGGGCCGGCAGCAGCATCTGCGCGCAGGTAAGGGCGCCCCTCCCCCCGGCCCCCCACCTCCGGGCCTGCCCCCCACCGCTCCCCAGGCTGCCTGCGGGGTTAGGTCTACCGAGGCGGTGGATGTGGACCTGGGGTTTGTAGGGATCGAGCCGGCATAAAGGTTGGGGGATGCAGGATCCCCCCGCCCCCGTGGACAGCATTAAAATAGGACTAGTCATAATAATAAGAAAGCCACGTAAACCACCACGGGGGGGGTGGTCGGTCGGTTTGAAGCCCCTGAATCTCCAGCGCCAGAAGAGAAGAAAGGAAAAGGACACCTAGAAAGTCACCCCCCCCCCCCAGCACTAGTGGGAGTTTGAAGTGGATCTAGAGGCAAAACCTTTATTTAAAAAATTGCCTCCTAGGAAGGTCCCCCCCCCCCAATGCAGCTCTGTCTCTCTGTCACTCCCCCCCCCCCCCTTTGTTTAAGGATGGAAATTTCAAGAAAGTGGGGAGGCGGGGGATAAAGGAGGGGAGCAACCGGGCTAAGATCCATCTCTCCGCCACTGGCAAAGGGAGGTGTAGCCGTGTGTTTCGTCCCTGTGGTCCAGGGGGAAATAAGCTTTGTCACAAGGAAAAATCCAGCCGTCAGGTTATCATGGACCATCTGGTGCGCACCTCTTTGACCGCAGTGCCCCGAGGACAATCGAAAGCATCCTCCCCAGATCATTTTATCTTAATAGGAACGGGCTACTTTTGTCAACTCATTTTAGGATTTCGAGCATCTTTGGAGTGCCACGGATGTAGCCCCCTTCCCCCCTTAAACTCCTTTCCAAAGGATCTGTAAGGGTGGACAAAGAGCACTGTTCAAAGTGGGGATACAAGGGGAGCAGCAGTTTAATTTGCATTGAGAAAAAAATCTCTGTGTTGAAATGATCAGCAGTGGAGGGGAAACGGCTGCAAACAGAAAGTGGGGGCTTGCAGCCGCAATGGGGCGGTGGAGAACAAAGACTTTCCACGTAAGAGAGAGAGATGCAAAATGTGCCAAGCTAGAGCGGCTGCAGGTACCGTGTGGCATCGAATGTGATTTCCCAAATAAAGACGGCTTGACTCAATACATTGCGTATATGTTTGGTACAAATGTTGACCTGCCATTTGAACATGGCTTGCTTTATGGAACAGGGCTTTGGAAAATAAGGATCTGTATGGGTTGTAAGAGCCCCTCCCCCTGAAATTTTCATTTTTCGTTCAAATAAAGATCTCCTTTGCGTTGCTGGTGAATTTTTATTTAATCACGTTCCTTTCTGTACAGCAGTCGATATTTAAATACAAGGGGTGGTTAATGTGTGCATGCTGTTTGGGCTAATTATTGTATGTCCATCTCCCATAAGGGTTATTTGTTTTAGATCTCACAATCCTGTTTCACAGTTTGTCATATTTTTATGGTCATGTCAATGATTTGTTTCCCCTATCCTTTCTCTAAAAAAAAATTGTCATTTTGCAGGCATAGCTGGGGGGGAGCTGCACTGCTCACAGTTCAGAAGATGTGTCCTTTTTGTTTTCAGAAGGGATTTTTCTCATGCTATTTTTGTGCATTTCCAGTTTTCCTTTCTCTCCCTCCCCGCATGCTCGTCCTGTGAAAGAACCTGTTTCTTGCACCTGCACTGGTTTAAACTTGTAGTTACGTCTCGACTCCAGCTCTGGGAGCCAACGCATCTAGGAGGAGACTCAGCTGCAGGACTTATTTGTTTCCAGAAGTCGCTCTCTGTTCCCTCCCTAACAGATGACGTGATCGCCCTGTCTCAGCTCTTGCTGGGAAGGTGGAAAGCGCTGAGAGAGCATTACTTACTGAAACTGGCATTGTCATTACTTCATAGGTCACTCGGAGAGGTACCTCGCAAATCACATCAGACTGGGCATCATTCCTAAACAGTAGCAGCACATTCACACAGAGCATAGTTGAGCTTTTCTCCAGGCAGCCGGCAGAGCTTGTGCTTGTATATTTCTGTCATTCATCTATATTTTCAGGGGGCTTGGTATTAAAAGTAAATACACCAAAACAAAACTTGGCATAAGCTATTGAGTCCCGGGAGCAATTTAATTCCTCAACTGTAATTATGATTTATGTTACTGATCTGTAAAGTGCTGACAATGAGCTCAGTGCTGTACAAGACTCAAAATGAATCCAGGACACACTTTGCATGTTGTAAGTAGTCCCATTGTGAGTCCTTTCATGGAAGCCAGTGTATAAAGGTAAGCACAAGAGTAAGCCCTAGTCTACACTACAGAGTTGGATCACCACTAGGCAGCTGATGTCGACCTAACTCCTTAAGGGTCTACACTAAAAAGTTGCTCCTGCCGATGTAACTCACCCGCTATGGCAACTTAACAAAGAGTCCTGTGGCACCTTAAAGACTAACTAAAGTATTGAAGCATAAGCTTTCGTGGGCTAATACCCACTTCATCGGATGCATCCGACGAAGTGGGTATTAGCCCACGAAAGCTTATGCTTCAATACTTTAGTTAGTCTTTAAGGTGCCACAGGACTCTTTGTTACCTTTGCTATTCCAGACTAACACGGCTACCTCTCTGATTTATGGCAACTTAATTACTCCACCTCTGCGAGAGGCACACTGCTTAGGTCAATATAGTTAGGCTGACACAGTGTCAGTGTAGACACCCCATTGCTTACAGCGACTGTTGCTGGCTTTCAGAAGCTGTCCCACAGAGCTCAGTTGGTGCAAGCACTCCTGGTGAGGATGTGCCCCACCAACATAAGGAGCGTGGTGTGGATGTGCAAACATGATTTTATTACTGTACGTCAGTATAACTTAGATCAACAGCATTTTGCAGTACCCTAAGTCTTTGTATGAGTGGGCCCTAGAAAGATTCCTGGTGTGAGCAATGGGATGGTGTTAGCTTAAGAACTGGGTCCAGTATCATCATCTCTCTCTTTTTTTTTTCCTCATGGGAATGAGATAAACAAGATATGGCCGATGAAATCCTGCAAGCCACTGAGTTCATGTTATGGATTACTGCCTCTGTGGGTATCAGACCAAACCAAAATAGCTGTGATAATGAGACTTAAAATACAGTTAGTGCAGGTAGAAAGTAATTGCTTTTCCAAAAAGAATGCTAGTGTACTTCTTTACTGTTAAATGTGCAGCACAGTATATTGTGCTTGTAGTGTGGTTTGTTATTGTTATGTAAACTCCCATTGACACCCTAGATTTGAAAGGCTCTGAAGTAGTCATTATGGGATGATGTGTCAGTACCCAGGCAGCCGTGCTCCTTAAATACACACTAGCATCACAGAAGTAGTCATCATGTAAAGCCCCTTAAGATAACGTGCATGGACATGAATGATTATAATGGCTCCCAAATAAGTTGCTTCAGTTTGTGAATTAAAAATTCTCTTTGCCCCAGTAAGTTTTCAGAACCTGCTTCTCTGTTCAGTGGGTGTCACGTTGCGTTAATGTCCCCAGAACTCATTGCATCCGGATTTACTGGGGGAAAAAAATCCATTCCCTTTAAACAGGCAGGCCCTGATTCTGCAATGAGCTGCATTTGGATGGATGAATGCCTGCACCCTCATGGAGCCCTTTTGGCTTCATTTGGGCTTCCCGTAGGATCATAGAACCATTGATTCCAAGGCCAAGTGATCTAGTCTGATTTCTTGCATAATACAGGCCATTGAACTTTCCCAAAATAATTCTTAGAGTAGGTCTTTCAGAAAAACATCCAGTCTTGATTTAAAAATTGTCCGTGATGGAGAATCCACCATGATCCTCGGTAAATTGTTTCAGTGGTTAATTACCCTCTATGTCAAAAATGAATGGTTTATTTGTAGTATGAATTTGTCTAGCTTCAGCGTTTAGCAATTGGATTGTGTTATACCTTTCCCTGCTAGACTGAAGAGCCTATGGTTAAATATTTAGTCCCTGTGTAGATATAGATTGTAATCAAGTCATCACTTAACCTTCTTTTTATTAAGATAAATAGATTGGGCTCTTTAAGTCTGTGCTACAAAGCAAGTGTTCTAATCCTTTAATCATTCTCATAGCTCTTCACTGAACCCCCTCTAATTTATCAACATCTTTATTGAATTGTGTGTGCCAGAACTGGACATGTTGTTCCAGCAGTGGTCATACCAGTGCCAAATTCACAGGTAAAATAACCACTCTACTCCTACTCAAGTATTGAATTAGCTGCTGGGTATTACTCTACTCCTGCTCAAGGTTCCCCTCTGTATGCATCCAACTATAGCATTAACTCCTGGGTCCTGCCCACAGGGAGCTGATTGCAGGATCAGGGTCATAGTTAGGAAGCAGTCAGGAACATTGTATTTAAATGCAAGTGAATTAGGAACAGTTAGAAGTCAGAGAAGGGAAAAATTATTCCTTGGGGCCAGATCCTGCAAACACTTAAGCATGGGAGTAACTTTACGTCCCTTTAAAGTCAATGTTGTAATTCACTAGAGTAAAGCCATACCTTGCTTATGTGTGTACAGGATTGGGTGTATGGTCATCAGGACCACAATTCAGCCAAGCCATTTTGAGAGAGAGAGAGAGTGAGTGAGTGTGTGGACCATCCCAGTTCAGCCAGGCATGTAAACACCTGCTTAAGTCCCATTAAAACCAGCAGGACTTAAGCAGATGCTTAAAATTAAGCATGTGCTTTAGCGCTTTGCTCAATAGGAATGGGTTGCTAAATCAGGGTGTAGCTTGCTATAGGCTCATTCCTGGAAGATGCTAGACACACTTCTGAGAGACGAGGTACTCTTCTGAGGCCCTGAGCACTCTCAACTCCCATTGATGTCAGCAGGCGCTAAGGATATTAATTGCCTTGCAGGAGTGAGCCCTATAAGATAGGGGCTCTGGGCTGGTTGGGATCAGCTGTTTTCCCTTAATTTTTCACCTTATGCAGAGGATACAGGGATGCTTATAAGACTGCAGAGCACACAGATGCTAAGGAAAACAGCATGGGTCTGATTTCCATAGGATGGAGCCGATTTAGAAAGGCTGTGATGTGAATAAGGGGCGGTTTCCGAAGCCATCTGCCTCGGCAGAGTAAAAAGCCTCTTTGGGAGGGAGGGTAGACTTAATAACAGGCTACAGCCCTAAACTGTGGGACAGTGTTTTAAAATGAGATTCGATGCGACATTTGTAATTGCTTTTTAGATATGGGAAGAAAGAACAAACGTCTCGGTGGTGTTAATTGAGATTGCTGTTGTCACATGGGTTGATTGTGTTAGCTGTTAAGAAGATTTGAGGTCTTTATTGACCCATTTTTCCTAAATGCTAATTGTTTGCTGCTTTGTTAAGAACAGACAAGTTAATACTGTTGTTCCTCACAGTTTTTACACTCGTTTAATATTTTCCTGGAGAGATCCCACAAATGAAACCTCTTCCTTTGTTTAATCAGGGAGTAACCCACCCCCTTCCAAATGATAACGGGCCAGTGCTTGCACTGAATATATTCCTCTGCTTGTTCACATGCTTAGTTGCAAGAAAATACTGCAAAAAGTGGAGGTTTGGGCAACCTCAGTTAAGCACGAATAATTGTAAGATTTATCAGACCTCTTTGTTTCCATTTAGTGTCTCCCTGAGACAGATTGGCGCTGTTACAGCTGCACTGGTGCTCGTTACAAAATGTAGCCTCTCTTTTCTTGTTAATTACATTTTTTGATTGTCGCTATAATGTGTCTGGGCGTTGATAAACAGGTTTTTAAGCAAATGCTTTCAAACGTCCAAAAATAGGTCTGGAAAATGAGTGGCCAGATCCTTCACTGGTGCAAATCCATTGTGGCCACATTGACTGCAGTGGAACTGCATGGATTTATACTAGCTGGTCAGTACCCTTTTCAAATTTCTTTAAAATATGAAGTGCTTTCCACTTCACTGATATGATCAGTTTATATGTGGTGAACTCGTGAGATGAGCTCAGCACCTAAACTAAATCCTATTCCCTTTATTCGGGCAGACATTGTATTCCCAGTGGTCAACGAGGCTACTCATACTACTAAAGCAAGCAGATTTGGCTCTAGGCTCTGTCCTTAGGACTCCATCCTGCAAAGTGCTAAGCACTCCTGAGTAGGGCTGAGCACCTTAACCTTGTGTTGAAGCCAATGGGAGTTGAGGGTGTGCAGTATTTCAGGGAAGTATCCAGCCCCTTGCAACACAGAGTCCCTAAGACGGTCTAGGGAGAATCTCATAGGATCAGTGGCAGTAATGCAATTAGATCCTAATAGCTTTCAGTGAGGTAAGTCTATGGAAACATCCTCTTCTGTTCGGGAGATCCATTGTTCTCCAGACAACAGGGAGCCTACCTGGCTCTATAAAGATTATAAATGACTTTAACATTCCACCCCTTTAAATTCAATCTTCATGTGGACAATCTGCATATTTTTTAAGTTTCCAGTGTCAGTTTGAGATATTGGAAGCTATTTTGTTCATCTGAATGTTGCATCTGAATAAATAGTCATTTAAAAAACCACCACCACCACCTTTCAGTAGTCCAGTCATGTCCATGACTTGGTTGGATTTAATTATAATGATTGATTAGATGAACCTGCCATTGCTCTTCATTTTCTCCAGAGAAGGATAGCAGCTGGTTCCATGGTTCAAAACTGAGTCAGAAGTTTTGTTTTGTACTTTATTCATAAAAACAGTTTGCTGTGATGGGGAACTGCATCATTAAATTGCAAACTTTGGAATATTTCTGACTAAGGGGAAGTGGAAAATATATGGGGAAAAATAGAAACTTAGGCTGGGAATTTCATAGTCTTATTGTTGATCTAACTCTGCTCCCACTGACATCACTGGGAGCAGAATTAGGCCATTGCTGAATGCTTTTGAAAATTCCAGCCTCCGGCCCCAGCTTGGTACTGAGATGCACATCAGTGGTTCTCTGTGTGTTACTTCTGAGTCCGAAAGGCACTCGTGCTTGAAGGAAACTTAAGTCTCTATTCATAGGCTAATTGTCCCCCCAAAACAAATCAGTCACTGAGGCTTTGGTTACACTTACAGGATTATAGCGCTTTTGATTATAGCTGTACCCATATACAGCAATAGGTGTAGCGCTATAGCTGGGGATGGCGTGGCCACATTTGCGGCACTTGCCACTGCACAGGGAGTGGTGCATTATGGGCAGCTATCGCAGCATTCAGCTGGGTGCAACGTGCTTTCCAAACGAGGGGGGCGAGGGGGAACGTGTGTATGCAGAGGGAGGGAACTTCATGCTGTCAGTGAGTTTTCTGTAGAGAAAAGTAGCAGGCTCTGAATTTCAGTCACACAGCTCCGTCCGTAAACATTTTCACTGCTTATCTCCTGAGTTAAGAGAGAAACTCTGAAAAGGTACTTCCGCATTCTTCCTGCCATTTTCAAAACAACACAGAGACCTCAATTGCCTTAAATGGCTCGTCAATTGCCTTAAATGGCTTGGAGGCGTGCCAGAGATCCCTTATAGCGTAATGACTGATTACACTTACCATAACAGGCTACAGGGAATACGCAACAGCCCTTATTCCCCGTGTTTAAGTGGTTTACCAGTAGCGCGATAAGCTCGGACTTATAGCGCAATATGTGCCTTGCCAGTGTGTTCGGGTACAGAGTTATAGCGCTCCTGGGGGCTTTATAGCGCTATAAAGTGTCAGTGTAACCAAGGTCTGAGTGTCTTGTCTGAGCAGGAGAGAAACAGAGCTGGGCCTTAGGAGGAACTGGACCTGGTTCTGCTCCTTCACTCCTCTTTCTCTACTGTAGTAGGTGTATGTAATGTGTATTGTAGGCCACACAGGTTACTCCAGGCTCTCAGTGGAAGTAACAGGCACTGCTGTGGTTAACATGATGCTGCAGCATGGAGGTTGAAGACCGTGTCTTGGTAGAGATGGTGCCAAATCAAACCCCTGGATCTAAAGCCCCTCAAACTTTAGAGAAGTGCAGTTGGATCTGAAAATCGAGGCTGCCCTCGTCTGTCCCCTGATCGTGGGTGAATTTCAGATCTGGGTCTTCGGATTCAAGCCTCAAACTGTAGAGGACTCAGCAGCGGCTAGAGCCATTCTGTGGAAGCTGCCACTTGACTTTCTACAGCATTCTCCCATTCTCGCCCCGAGATTGCCCGTAGTCATAGGCGCCGACTCCGTGGGTGCTCCAGGGCTGGAGCACCCACGGGGAAAAATTGGTGGGTGCTCTGCACCCACCGGCAGCATCCCGCCCCAGCTCACCTCCGCTCTGCCGCCACATCCTGCTTCTCCCCCTTCACTCCCAGCTCTTGCGCCGTGAAACAGCTGTTTCACGCAGTTGGGAGGGAGGGGAGAGGAAGGGGAACGCGGTGTGCTCGGGAGAGGAGGCGGGGCTGGGGCGGGGATTTGGAGAAATGGTCCAATAGGGGCAGGGTGGGGGTGGAGCTGGGGTGATGACTTTGGGGAAGGGGTTGGAATGGGGGCGGTGGCACTGCCCCTAGAGCCGGGAACCCAATAAGCAGCTGCTGCTGTCCGGCTGTCCAGCTCTGAATGTGTGCAGTAAGTGTTTTTTTCCCCTTCTCCCAGCCCCCACCCCCTCCCCCGGTCTGAGAATTTCTGGATTAGATGTCCCCTAAAGAAAATTGCCCTGCGGGCAATGATGTAGAAATCCATCAGTCAAGAGAAAAATATGCATATTAAAAATTTATTTCTGATATTTTTGGAAGATCAAAAATACATACTTTGTAGAAGAGCAAAGGCGAACTTGGCTGAAATCCCTAAGAGAATAGTTTTTTTTAAAAAATCTGAGTTTAAAAGAAATGAATATTATTCATGCTGAAGAGCAAAGCCTATTGGATTAAATAAGGAGCTTTCTTTGCCTGATGTTCTGTAGACTTAAGCTTTCTGGGCAATAGAAGAGGCTGTTGTTGTTTTCTGCATAACGCTTAGCAAAATCTTGAATGTATACTTTTCAGAATACCCAGTACTATCCATTAAAGTGATGTGATAAAATTCTGGCTGTGAGTTTGAATAAAAGATGTTTTGGGTCACATGACACATTTAATATCTGTAATTTTAAATCCCGCATAGTTTGCCAAAATTAGTAACAGTGATTTATATATAGTATTTGTAACATACTTAGATACATGATTAAAATGGCATGATATTGAGTGCTATTTGTAATACTGCCAGTATTTGGAACACATGATTTAGTAGTAGTTTATAAAAATGTTCCTCTTGCTAAATGAATTATTTAGAAATATCTGTGTATAATAAAAATGTATCCATCCAGAAATCCTCTGTCGTATGAAATAGATCTTTGTAGGCTAGTGGCCTGAGCATAGAGCTGGAAGCCAGAATCTCCCGAATTCTAGTCCCAGATTTGGACATTGCTTCCTTTTTTGTGTTTGGACAAGTCACTGAATCTCTTTGCCCCAGCATTCCCTCCCCAGCCTTTCCATTAAAAAGTGGGGCTAATAATGCTTTTGAGGTTTAAGTAATTAGTTGGTGTTTGTATGTCACTTAGACACACTAATATTTATCCTTCTGTATTTATATCATAAAGGCCACTATATTGATTCACCAGTTGCTCAGATGATCTTGTTTGGAATTTTGAGCCGGTTTTCCAGCTGGTGCAAATTGACTTCAGTGGAGCTGACACCTTTTTTTACATCAGCTGAGGATCTAGCCTCTTATGTGTATCTCATCTCTTAGGAGAATGGGCTGGCAAGTTGCTAAACCCATCTTCCGTCTTCCACACCCATGGCAAACTGATTGTCTTTCAGATGAGTGGTGACGTGTGTGTGTATATGTAACACTAATGCTGCTCCTTAGGTAGCAGGCAGTGGAAATTATGGTGCTTTCCACTCCTTGCTCCAGACTGATGTGTTTATTGCTAAGGGTAATTCCCTTGTAGAGCTTTAAAGGGTTTTC
The DNA here is from genome assembly GCA_032164245.1 of Sternotherus odoratus. Classification (NCBI taxonomy): domain Eukaryota; kingdom Metazoa; phylum Chordata; order Testudines; family Kinosternidae; genus Sternotherus; species Sternotherus odoratus. Next base: position 11,842,905 of record JAVMKO010000011.1, on the reverse strand, counting down.
TAAAAAGTTTGCTTTCCTGCTATGTATTTGGTACACTCACTGGGTATTTATTAAAAAGGCAGAATATTTTGGGAGTAGAAATACAACTTCTGTTACGGAGAATTGTGTCTGTGTTGTGCTGTTGTATTTCTTAGGGTTAATCCCTATTCCCTACTTGCTAGGTAATCATCAAAATCTTGTTGCCACCGGGTTTCTGTATGTATTGGTTTCGGAGGTGTTTGGATGAGTTATACCATGGTGACTTAAATTCCTTCTGTCTGTGTGGGATTTCATCAACTGGCCTGCTGTGAGACTCTGGTACATAAATATCCACATAGGAAATCAGTGGCTTCTGATTATCAGTGATTCATTTTTAAAGGGGTTGAGTATGGTGATGTTAGTTCACTGGTGTTTAAGTTCATATCTGTTCGTGTTCTGGCCTGTGTTAACTGTTTTGGGTAGGACATCCGCTGGTATTCACTAGTGTTTTATCGTCTTGAGCTAGTTAACACCATTAGTCAGGAATAACAGAGGACATTAGTCAGGAATAACAGAGGACAAGACTGAATTTTAGGATCACTATTTTGTTGGCTTCTCCAAATGGTCAGGCTGGAGTGCCATCATGGAATCTGTATTTAGGTGTAGCTATATTAGCTTATTTTTTGAATGTTCTAGACTAATTTTAAAAGGAAACCCAGATGAGTTGGTGGTTTATTCTCAAGGGAGTCAAATTGCACGTTAAATTTTGAAAGAGGATTACTGCAGGTTGGGATTATTGTATATGAATAACATCCGTAGCTAAGAAGCAAAAGCTAACATTACAAAGGTCCTCAATCTTCATGCTTCAGGGCAGACTATGATCACCCACTGGTGTCAGGAAGAATCATTCTCTGATAATGTTTTATTGCACAGATTGCGTTAAGGGGCAAAAGGGTTACTTCCTTGCTCTGAATGACACATCCGACATTCTGATTTTGGGTGGGAATCCCTGTATTCCCTTTCAGGGCTTTGTGTGCTTCCTCTGAAATTATGGATGAGTGTAGAGTGGTGGCCAACAAAAATATTAAAATAATAACTGGCTGGCATATCTCAAAAACCACACTCTTTGGGAGCTTCATTTGAATACTGGCCAGCCAGGATTGCCAGCTCTGTCTGTATTCAGTTGTCTAGGGGGAAGAGGAAGCACGAAAAAGAAGGACATAAGACCTCATCATAACGTCTGACGTGTATTCCATCTCTGAACTGGAATAAGTTCTCTGGCAAGAGAAGTGGGAGACTTGAGGGCTAAGATTAAGCAACAGTGACAAGGACCTTAACACCAGGGTTGAGCCATCCTCTGGGAAAACCAGACCAGTGCGAGAAGATACCTGTTGGGTAGGTCCCGTGAATTGTGATGGCTGGGAACTGACAAGCTTGTGTCTCTGCTTCATTTCAGTTGGGGGTTGCTCATCCCCACTTCGACAACAGCAGACCAGACTTCAGGAACAACTTTCTGCCTGAAACTTGGTGGAGGGTTGCCCTGTTTCTGCATTTTTGTTGCATGTAAAGTGGGGATTCAGCACAAAATCTATCTCACTCCTGATGGAAGGAGTGGAATCCCTCATCTTCTGATTTAGTTAGGATTTTGCAGTACATGTGTCTTGATATTTTTAATTAAGCTAAGAATTTGTTCCTGCCAAGGTTTGGCAGTGACCTCCAAAGTTATTACAACCCTCATATGTTTTATGAAAGTACAATTGTAGTGAACCTCCTTGAATACTAAAGAGTTTATTACAATTCTCCGGTGAGTTTCAGAAGTTCTGAGGTTTCTGTAGCTAGGTTTGCATAATATCCTTATTCAAGGTTGCATAATTTTGTTTCTAATTCTTTCAGTGCACTCTATAATATGAGTTCAGATAGAGTTACGCCTCTAGTACCTCTATATGCCTGTCTTTGAAGGGATGGCAAAATTTCTTCTACATTATAGGTAATTTGCAAATCAGCCAGAGCAACATTGCCTATTCCAGTGTGTGATGGGGTAAATGATCTGTCAAAATCCTGGCAAAGGCAAGAGGGTTTTCTGTCATCGTCCTGCCCGTCCCGGGATTTCAACAGATAATCTGCACTGTATGATGGGATATATTGAGTTATGTATCTTTTCTTTTGAGATTTATTTTAAAATAGTCTGCTCTTGTGTCTATCCCAGCAAACTCTCAGTAGCTTTTTCTGCCTGTAGGGGAGAGTCAGGTTTCCCCCAGGGGGTAGGTGATCTCTGAATTCATCTCTAGGGCTATGGAAGAGGTCTTGTGCACAGCTTATCTTTTCAGAAAACTGTCTGGCGCTGGGCATGGATGTTTGATCATCAATGGATGTGTTTATTTTCAGAGTTGACTCAACAGTGGGAGTAAAATTTACATCTCCAGGATTCCCGGGGACTGCTGTACACTTGAGATAAAGGAGCGGCTGTCTGTTCCTCTCCCCCACCCCTCCCCCACTAAACTGATCCCAGTAAAAACTTCAGCTCCTTTTGGAATTAATCTACCCCTTAAGTTTGCCTTTATAAATGTGTGTGTGTGTAAATAATATATTTTCTCTATAGCACATTTAATTGAGGGCAGGGCATGACTTGCACTGAATCAAACTTTTCCTCAGTGACAACCTACATGAGACCAGGCATGTTTATTAAACAGATGAATGAGTCTTTGAAGAATGCTCATGGACTGCAAAAGAAGTAATCTCAGGCAGAAATTTTATTTATTTCAAAGAGGTTTCAGCATGTGCATACAATCAAGCAAGTAGAGCCATAAACATAAAGGTCCCAAGCCTTAGGTCACTACTTAATGTTACTCAATAGTATTTGGCTTGGACCCATCTTGGATTCACATTGTTTGAACTTCAAAATCCTTCCAAAGAGATTGTTTGATTATAGTATAGGTTGAGGCTAATTTAAGTCTTGTTACATTCAAGCCTCCATCATGTTTCCCCGATGCTTTCCAGGTTACAGCCACTCAGGCATGTCTTCACAATGCAGTAATGCACTCTGTGGAGGTTTGATTTCTAAAGCACATTGACGTGCTGTACACCAATTGGGCCATGTGGACCCAAAATTCAACATAAATGAAAGAAGTCCATCATGAAATCACATGTTCCAAAAGAAACCACAGAATGGTCACTGTGATATTTTCCCATCATAGATGTCTGTGGAATTATGAGCTGCTCCCTTGTTGAATACTCCCTGTGCTCTTTGGCCACGAGTAAGACACTATCGCGTAATAGGCAGCATGGTTTGTAGGCTGAGCACAGGTTTGGCGGCAGGGTATTCCCATCTGATATTGACTCCCTCTGTAGTTTGACTAAGCCACTTACGTCCTGATCCAAAAACACTGAAGCCAATAGAAAGATTCCCAGTGGGTTCTGTGTCAGGCCCTTAGGACCAGAGTCTGCCTGATTCTTAGAGAGGTGTCTTCTCTATCCAATCCGAGTCCACCTGTCATTAGATTAGGGTGTTCAGCTTTCCCCATAGTATGCCTTTTACATTTTAATATTTATTAACATAGCCTTTCATTTACATAACCCATTTCTGTTCCTAAGAACCAAACACAAAGAAAAGACAAGAATCCGAGGGGAAGCCGTGTTAGTCTGGAATTGCAGAAGTGACAAAGAGTCCTCTGGCACCTTAAAGACTAACTAAAAAGTTAGTCTTTAAGGTGCCAGAGGACTCTTTGTCACAAAGAAAAGACAAATACTACAAGCATGCACACCTCTGGGGACTGGAAATGAGTGATGTTTATGCAAATTAAATTTGTCTGCCGGTAGGAGCCCCTTCAGTTTCTCCTCTGGGGGAGCCAGTATGTTTCTGTTTCCTTTGAGCCTACTAATCTTGCATAAGGGTGGCAGAATAGGCCCCTAATATGGCTTGGCTCCTCATTAACCTCAGTATGTGGCAAAATGCTCCTCTGAGGTCCACAAGATGAATCTCCACTCTGGAATGCTGCTCTCCCTTGTCCGTGTAAAACTCCCATTAACGTTGTCAGCAGGACTTGTAGGGGAAAAGCACGTTGGGTTACGTAAGGAGAGCAGAGCAGATGGATACCGAGGATATCCACAGTTGTTATAGTAAGGATTAAAAACTCGGAACCCAAGAGTTTTGCTTTCAGATGACTGCTTTCTCCTCCAGGTGTACTCAATAATTTTGCTGCCTCTGGGCTAGGCGGTGAGCCCATTACTGGCATGGGTAAGCAGTTACCCCACTGAGTAGCCCCACCAGGTTCCACCATGGACATTAGAAAGAAACAGGTGATCCCGTAACTGCCTATTGTGGAGTTTCCTCTACCTTCCCAGAGCTGCAGTGCTGTTGTTGTCAGAGACAGGGTACTGGACTAGATGAACCAAAGGTCTGATCCAATCTGGTGATTCCTATGTTCTTTTCTTGGGCTGGTCTTTACCTTCCCTGATGGTAGGAATCCTGAACAAGTTGACAGTGTCCTTTGATAGCAAGTAATGGACCAGTTGCTCAACTAGTGGAAATCGAGGCACGTCCCTTGAAGTTACTGATTTACACCAGCTAAGGATTTGGCCTGTTGAAAAAAAAAATCAACCTTAACATAAATCACCCTGTTCTCTCATTTGCTGTGATCTGTGACTGAGGAACGTGGCGTTAGGCAGAATTGAATAGTCACACCTGATCCGCCTTCCTCTAAACAAAAGAGAATAAATGGAAAGGTTTGTTTTGGTGCAGTTATGGGAATGAGATCAGAGGGGGATACACATTACAACAAGCGGCCTTTGCCGTTGCCCTTCGAAACTCTCTGCTGCGAGTCTTGAAGTGCTCAGCACAGCACTGGCCTACGATAACTGGACGTTTGAAAAAGGACATTGCCTGTAACTTTAACACAGTGATGTGGAAATTGCCTTCCTTGGAATTATGGGAGGAGGAGGGTGTGTGTGACAGAAGCTAAGCCAGAAAGCACCTGGCAACCAGATGGCAAGCAGCATGCTGGATCGTACCCACACCTTCATTAAGGATTACTGTGGCTTTCTCTGGATAATAGTTTTAGAGGTTTGGGGTCATAAAGAATTAGAAAATTGTAGCCAGTTGCAATTAAACCCAAGTTATTTTTAGAGGACAAAGGACTGAGGGATAGGTCTGAGCTGGAATCCGAATTAGAGGTCCTTGACATGGTATGGCTCAGAGGTGATTACTGAGCGAGGCTAGAGCAGTGTTTTCTAGGCACTAAACAACAGAGTCCATGCATTTCAATGAGATACACAAAGCCACTCAGGATAGCAGCAGGTGGGCTGGAAGAACCAAGAATTGCTAGCAATAGCAATCGTGTGGAACCAGTATTCCCACCGGGGTTGACAGCATTGCGTGCGTTTCTCTGACTGTTTACTTGTGACGCAGAGAAACATCCCGACAAAGACCGTTGCTGGGGTAGATCCATCCATTTTGTACTGTGATTTATGTATGTTTAACCCTGTCTTCTATGGCAATGCTCTGTCTGTAATTTATTTCCTCCCAGTGTACCTGTGACCCTAAAGGATGAGCTCAGGATATTTTAAAATGGTCATTATTAAGAATCTTTGGAGAACAGCGATCTGGAAAGGACTGTGCAGACTCTTAAGGCCAGATTATGAGTCTCCTACATTGCTGATCAGTCAGTTCCTGATGGGGTTACTCAGGGAAATAACTGCTCACCCGGGTCAGTAACAGACTCGTAACCTTAGGCAGCAAAATTATTAGGGCCAGATTGTGCCTGGTCCTTGAGTGGAGACAGAGGAGAGAAACTCAGGAAGCCTCTGTCACCTTTCACACCATACACCGCTATAAACCCTGGATCTAGGGATGTGCAGGTACTGCTCTGTCAGTGTACCTCCCATGTGGGAGGAGGAGAGGCCAGTTTTAAAGGATGGTATAGCATGTGTGCTGAGAACAGTTTCGTTTGGTGGCTGTGTAATCCTGTGGATAGAGTTCTGGACTGTGAATCAGAAGACCTAGATTCTAGTCCTGGCTCTGCCGTTCGTCTGCTAGGTAACTTCACCTCCCTGTGCCTCAGTTTCCCCATCTGTAGCAAGGGGATACTGATACAGCGTTCCTTTTGTAAAACACTTTGAGATCCACTAGTGAAAAGCACTGACTCAGAGATAGGTAGTGCTATTTATTTTTTTGTGTGGCTCTGTCTTGCAGCCCTACCCAGGACTGTGTCTAAAAGGCATAATCTGCTAGCCTTTAGCTGTTTCATGGGATTAAAAAATAAATAGACCACGGTAATCCTGTGGCTGTACCTGACAGCAATCACCCTTTCTACAAACAGCGTGAAGCAGCTTGAGGAAGTTTGAAGCAGTCGTTGCATTACTCTTATTCTGCTGTTAACAAAAGATAATACTGTGCATTAGCTAAACAGAAGGTTTAAAGCAGTAGCAGTCAAGGCCTCTATTACTTTCAACAGCTGATTGATCATGGGTGAAATTTATCCCATTGCCTGAATTGTGACAGTATCCAGTGGGACATGTGTACTCTGCTTCCCTAACCAATCACACAACTCATTTGTCTTCTTTTTTTCACTCTGCACTTTATACTCGACTCTTAGTGAAGGTAAGGAGGCATTAGATCCTATAAATGGTACATAGGGTATGATCCCATGACCACTGAGGTCAGGGGGAAATCTCTTCAGGGGAGTAACAGTGGGGCCATTCTGCAAAATAATGTAACTGCTTCTGCTAATGGAATACCCTATGCTGTGTGTATTTTTTGGACTTGCTCTGTACTCTGAATATATTTTGCTCTAAAATGTCAACACAAATTAAAAACAACCCCCCTTCCTGTATTGCAGCGTTTAATATGCTGAGCCCTGATTAGTTTTGATATCTGCTTCTGCAGTAAATATTTTGCACGTGGTCTTGGAATAGCTGGCTGTGGAAACGTGCAGCTAAATTCACTCCTGATTTATGCCCTCCGCAGCCCTATAGAAACTAAAGAATGGAGCAGAATTTGGCCCCTAACATTTAAGGATGCTTGCATTGCTTAAAACGTGTCAAGGTCATTTTACTTTGTCTTGGAAATGCTCTGTAGCGATCCAAATATAATGTGCATATGTTTTTAATTTCACTGTCTTTTAAAACTTTTGCATATGGATTTAATATGGCGGCAAAACTACTTGTAAATAACAAAAATCTTTATTCTGCAGAGCTTTTTAAAAAATAGTTTGGTGTTCGGTAACATATCACATGGCCTGGGACGGCCCTATAAATATGGAACAGCCTCGATAAGTGATCTGTTCCATCCCTCTGGTAGGCCTTTTCTCTTCCTAATTTCAGTGACTCTAGAAATGCATGTGGCATTTCTCATTTCACCTATGGGAGAATAATAAGTCCCCATAAGCTACTACCTAATGCAAACACACTCACATTAGCAGCTTGTTGCCCAGAGAAACCAGAATTCCTTTTGTTCTATCTTGATAGTATCTTCCACCAATTCAAAAACTCACAGCTGTAGTAAGCTGTTGGAAAGAGAGGCTGGGTGGGGGCAGAGAGGAGGAATATGGGTAGCATGCCTCAAAAATTTATTCTTCTGTTCTTCAAAGAGGGGCCCAGCTGTCTTGGAACAAATTAAAATGTAAATTGCGAAAAAAGGAATAATTAGGGCATTTCCTTTCAGATGGTGTCTAGTGCAGGCAGCTTTGCTTTTTCGGGGGTACGTTTTTATCAGTCCAGAAATGGTTGAATGATGAACCAGGGTAGGTAGGGATGGAATCGCAAGAGGATGCAGAAAGAGTGCCTGGGGAAATTGGGACAAGGAGAGAACAGAACACTGATACTGTCTTTTTTTCCCCCATACCAGCCTGCCGCTACTAAATCAAAAGCTGCTCATGAGTTGTGCCTCTGGATTTAAGGAGTTACTGCCCCAGTAAATGCCTCACCTTGAAGTGAGCAGAAGATGTTGGGATGAACTGTGTTGTAACTGTGTGTAGCTTTGTGAATCAAAATGGAGGGCTGCTGCTATCCTGATTCAATAAGGGCTTCATTGAAATTGCTCACATGCTTTAGGTTCCTTGCTGAATCAGGGCCGTGAGGCCTGATCCAAAGCCTATTGACATCCGTGCGAGTCTTTCAATGGACTTCATGCCCTTAGTGAAGATAGACATTAGCTGAAAAAGGAGAGAGCGGAACTGTGCCAGTTTTGTTACAAATTGCCCACTAAGTGGGCAGCACCAACTGTACCAGTACTATGAAAGGGTAGGACACAGTGCTGAGCATAGTCACATTGCTGTGGAATGGGGGTTGGGGTGTATGTGTTTGGCACCTCCAGCGTGTCTGCCCGTTCATCTAATACAACCCTCCTGCTGTTCCCCTCTTGATCTTCTTTCACAGAGATACACTTGTGTCTAATTACATGGTGGTTCTGGTATGTGGAGTGAAAATATCCAGCCGATTTATTTCCACTAATTTTTATTGGTAATTATTTGTATTGCTGCATCCCCTTGGTGCAACAGTCAGGGTGCTGGGCCCTCTCTGCTGTCAGGTCCCTAGAGGCCAGTTCTCAGGGGAACCCGGCAGGCAGGCCTGGGACTCACCAGCTCCCCAAACAGCCAGTCCTGACCTTGTCCTGGCTGGCTCCAGACTGACTCAAAAATGGCTTCTCCCCTTTTCTGAGCTCCCTGGGAAGGGCATTTCACTCCCTAATGGTTGCCGGGCAGACGCTGAGTCTGCCTTGGTTCCCCCTCCCTACCAGGGACAGCGTTCCTCTCCCTGAGCTGCCAGCAGACAGAGCCCCAAGAATCTAGGTAATCTCCTTGGGGGTTACACAGTGTTAAAACCACCTTTAAAAACTATGTTTGTTTAGTCTCCTCCAAGTTGTCTATCTTAATGTGTTAGAAACCAGCTTACCTGGATCCACACACAGATCATTCTCTACCATGGTTAAAGGGCGATATAGATGGCCTCCAGAGGTAAAGATTTTTGGTTCTATCTTGCACCTCATTATTAGGACACTAAGATGATCTCAGGGTTAAGGTAGATATTGGAGCCTTAATTTAAATCGCCAGAATTTAAACTTTAGCATGACTTTGAATTTCTGGGTTTGTTGTAGCCAGGATATGAGAGAGACAAGGTGGGTGAAGTAATATATCATTGATTGGATCAACTTCTGTGAGTAAAAAAAACACATTCTGTGGAGCTCAAAAGCTTGTTTCTTTCACCCACAGAAATTGGTCCAGTCAATGATATAACCTCATCCACCTTGTCTCTTTGAATTCTCAGGCTTTCAGAGATGTTAACATCTATTTATAACTATAATATTTAATTTAATTGACATCCATGAGCAAGCATAACTGTAATTTAATGAATTTTTTTTTTGGCCTGGTGAATTTTTGGAAAATTGTTGGTATGTCCTCAGCCCAGTCATGTTCATGTTGAAGTTAATGAGAGATTTTGCTGTTTTCTTCAATGAGAGCAAGATCAGGCATTACCAGAAACTAGTCAGTCAAAGAATCTGGGTGATAATTCAGTCACAGTTACCTCATGGCTGTTGACTATATAGAAATTCAAAGAAAAATACATGTCAGGTGGCCAAGGGTCATTTAGCATTTATTGCCTTTTTATTATTGTAGATTTGAATGAATGATGGCATTTTCCAGTACTTGTGTGCACCGAACATAGTCAGCATTGCAAAGGCATTTGTTTAAAAAAAAGTCAGATGATGTGATTTAATTTTGTCTTTTTCAATTTGATATTTACTGGGAGAACCAGGAAAAGCATGCCATTTGTCAGATAGCAAAGTACATCTTTATAAAATGTCAGTGTGATATTGGAAAAAGTCTGGCTGGGCTAATCCTATGCTTTATTCTCAGCAAGCAGCTTTCATATTTTCAAAAGACAGCTGGAGACACACAACAATTTACTTCAAATCCTCTATTGATGAATCCTGAGCTGTGATTCAGCAGTTTTTTGGTGGGGAAGAGGGGAGGAAGGGAGGGAATATGCGGTGAAGGGGATTGAGGATTATAGAAAAGTTCTATGGAATTCAGAGGAAATTAATTGCCTTTCGGTAACAGCTTCAAAACAAGACAGAACAAACTGGAGAATTATATCCCCATTCTACAATTTGATTGGCTTAAAAACTCTGTAGAAAGAATACCATTCTCTATTAAATTCCATAGGATTTTAGAGTAAAGTCTCTGTAAAGCTGTAATGTTTTCATCCCTATTAAATTCTGCTTTTCCAGAATGGAGATGCACAGATGTCTTATTTCTCTCCCTGAAATCTCCTCGCTAAATCCTTCATCCTGCAAACACTTACACACGTGAGTAACTTGAGGCACATATGTAGCCCCATTGAGTTGAATAGACTACACACATAAGAGTTTGCAGGATTAGGGCCTAACAGTGCAACCGGATTTCTGAGAACAAACAGCAGAAGTGTGTAGTGGAAGAATACTGTGGATTCACCACATCCATCACCATGGGAATTTTTAAATGAAATATAATTACCCTGCTCTTATCAATGTCATTTTGTTAAATTGTGTGTGGATGTCAGTGGTTGACTATAGTTCCTTTTGTGTTGTTCATTCACTTCACCTGGACAACAGCTGGATAACAATATCTGATTTCTACAGAAGCACCCTAAATGGGAAGCTTTACCAAAGATAGTTGCGGTTTTGGATTGCTGGGTAAAGTGCAGCCTGATACCAGCAAACAAAATGGAACAAATCTTGTAAAAATCCTCTTTGAGCACTAAATCAAAATACATACATCAGTGCAGTGGAAAACTCTAATACATAAATAATAACAAAATAAACTTTGCATGCATATTGCAAAGATATGTTGTCATAATAACCTTGACATTTTAACAAGCCGAGAATCTCAAGCCAAGAAAAGACGTGTTAAGTTATCTTGTTTGTCTAGGCTTTTAAGCCGCATCCACTCCTGTGATACCTGGGCACCTTCCAACATTTATATTGATAAGGATCTCTATTATTCTCCTTCCTTTAATGCCCATGTAGATTTTACTGTGAGAAAGCTAGGAGGAAGAGAAGTATTTAGTGTTTTTGGTTTGAAACCAGAGAGGTTCTGTGGCCTTTCTGATCTCATTTGGAAGTGAGTGCCACAGTCACGAACCAGCTGCCAAGAGATTTCTGTCAATAGCAATCATTAGTATCATCCTTGTGACTGACAGTTTCATTGTTCCTAAGGAAAGTAACTGTCGTGAAAGATCCCACTGAGGGGTTGAAGACTGGGACCAATCCTTGAATTTAATTTTAAATTCAGTGGAAAGCCATTGTAGTGAGTGGAGGCGTTGGGTGACATACTGCTAGGGCTAGATCCAAAGCCCATTAAACTCAATAGATAGAGCAGAATAGTTAGCGTGTTACTTTCTGAACTAGCTGGAGCCTTTTCAGGGACAGCATTTTCAGTTCTAGGTTTAATGTAATGTAATAGTTAAGTTTTTAGAGGACATAAATGTGTGGATACTGTACAGATCATGTGCTGTAGTGTTATGCTGTATTTTATTTAGAACGGCTTTAAAAAAAAACTTGGATATTCCAGTTGATCCAACATTTTTATAAGAATAACATTTAAAACAGCACATAATCATTTTTGACTGTTCTTACAGACAGCCTCTCAACCTGAAGCAAATACTCACCAGCAACCACACACCACACACCAAAAACACTAACCCAGGAGCCTATCCTTGCAACAAAGCCCATTGCCAACTCTGTCCACATATCTAATCAGGTGACACCATAATAGGACCTAATCATATCAGCCATGGCACGCCATCAGGGGCTCGTTCACCTGCACATCTACCAATGTGATATATGTCATCCTGTGCCAGCAATGCCCCGCTGCCATGTACATTGGCCAAACCAGACAGTCTCAGTGCAAAAGAATGTATGGACACAAATCTGACATCAGGAATCATAACATTCAAAAACCAGTAGGAGAACATTTCAGTCTCCATGGTCACTCCGTAACGGACCTAAAGTGGCAATTCTTCAGCAGAAAACCTTCAAAAACAGATTCCAACGAGAAACTGCAGAACGAGAATTAATTTGCAAACTGGGTACCATTAAATTAGGCTTGAATAAAGACTGGAGTGTCTGGGTCATTACGCAATCTGAAAACTATTTCCCCATGCTGTTTTCCCCCTACTGTTACTCACACCTTCATGTCAACTGTTTGAAATGGGCCATCCTGATTATCACTGCAAAAAGTTTTTTTCCTCCTGCTGATAAGAGCTCACCTTAATTGATTAGTCTCTTAGAGTTGGTATATATATATAACCCACTTCATCAGATGTATAGACTGGAACATACCGTAGGAAGATTTTATATATATAAAATCTTCCTACGGTATGTTCCAGTCTATACATCTGATAAAGTGGGTTTTAGCCCATGAAAGCTTATGCCCAAATAAATGTGTTAGTCTCTAAGGTGCCACATGTACCTCATTCTTTTTGCACTCTACCTTTGGGCATTGGGGAGGGATAGCTCAGTGGTTTGAGAATTGGCCTGCTAAACCCAGGGTTGTGAGTTCAATCCTTGAGGGGGCCATTTAGGGATCTGGGGCAAAAAATCTGTCAGGGGACAGTACTCGATCCTGCTAGTGTAGGCAGGGGACTGGACTTGATGACCTTCAAGGTCTTTCCAGTTCTAGGAGATTGGTATATCTCCATTTAAAAGAAAAAAGGATATTCTTTTAAAGTACAACCACAAATGAAAAACTCTTGTGCCCATGAAAACATACCTGATATGTTGATATGGACTATAACTTGCATTTATGCTCTACAAATCAATGGAGGGTGCAATAAAGACTTGGATAAAGTTACTAGAGATTTTCAGTAGTTTTGCACTTATTAGAAATGGTCATTCTGCCGTGACTCACAAGACAGGCCAACCCGCAGTTACAACTTCAGCATGATGCAGGTACCTGGCTATTCCCACTAGGGATGGTTACTTGTTCATTGATTTATGAAGGTAATTCCCATAAGAGGAAAGAGGAGTTGCACGTGTAAGTTTTCACTGCATCAGTTGGAAACTGGACTCCCTGAGAGCATCTTTCTTTGAAGGGGCATTGTGAAAGAGAAAACTGAGATCTGTCTAAATAGCAAACTCCAGCTCACCAGTGTTTTAATGTCATGCACACATCAAATAGCATCCTTATCCTTTTCCTTACTCATGCTATCCGTGCAAACAATCAATGCTCAGGATTCTTTTATGTACTCCTGCACATAAACGCTCCTTGGAACTTAACAGAATGAAATCACTTTACCCCGGCTGAGAATTGGCCCAATAATTTCAATGTTAATAGATTTTTTTTTACTTTTGTAATATTTTTTTTACAGTATACTAAGGATAGGCAAAAGGATAACTCATTTCACCCTGCAATCATAGAATCTTTATTATGAATAGGTTGGTGCAGTATTCCAGAGCATAGCCAAAAACATACTTTTGCTCACAAGGCCCTCTACTTAAATGTTACTAAAGAAGACTCTCTAGTGAAGCAAATGAAGTTCATACCTGAACTTTTGTTAGTTATTTTTTTATCTACTCTATCATACCTTAATTGAGTGCCATGCCTAAATTAATTAATTTAGGTACCTGCTAATAAAAGTCACGTTTGGGTTTGTTTACAGTTGTTGTGACTACAAACACATCCTCCAAAACAATCTATTCACACAGACCCATCTGCAGTCCCATTGACTTCAGTGGAGGCAGGAGCAGGTCTGTGCTGGTAGTCTGCATTTCAGGATTGGGAGCTAGGACATGATTATGTATTTCCCAGCTTGATTGTTCACTTCATAACTGTATAATCTCCATCATGCTACTGTCCACAACTCACAGAAAGCTCTAATGGGGCAAAATCTGTCTCTTGCCCAGAGAGGGACAAGAGACTCCATGAGTGTCAGTTTGCAGAAGTTCTGCTTTATTGCCCTTTTATGGGCAGGTGCCATTCCACTCCATGGATGAGGAAGGCAGTGTGACCTGTCAAACCTAAGGACGCTCCTGCACCCCAGAGGGAATGGTTCTTATTTCAAGATACCCCGGAGGACAGGTGCATTTACATGGGGCTTCTGCATTTCTCCCCTAGCCACTTGGTACCATACTGTCTCCCTGCTGGCATCTGCCCAGAAACCATTTTGGGGGAGTGGAGTTTTCTCAGGGGGATTCCACAGAATGTCTGGGCAAATGGGTCACCATTAACTCCCAGGAAGAAGTCTCTGCAGGTGGATAATGATGTAGAGAACAGCCATCTCCACGGGACCCCTTGTTGCGCAAGTCTTTACCCCCTGTCCTCTGGAGTGGCAGCAGAAAAGATTCTGCTGAATGAGGTGGCATTCCACAAAGCTACTGCTTCCCCTGTTCTGCTCCCTGGCCAGTTTCTTCTGGGTGTGGTAGCTCTCCATTAGGATCTATGAATAGGAGGATATTGCCCTTTGTTAGGTGTATAAAACTTGAACATCTTTAAGCCCTCCAACCCATTGGTTTTGTGTCTTCTGTAAAAGAAAAATCACCAAGTTAACCATATTATTCCATATTAAAATCCTTGATTCAGCAGTGTACATATGTTTGTGCCTCATTTTAAGCACAAGAGCTGTCCCGTTGATTTGCTGAATTGGGGTCTGTCTTCCCATGGAAGTTAATAGGACAGTGCCTTCTCTGGGAGCAGAAGCAGGTCCTAAATGGTTTGATTGTTTTGACTTTCTCGAAAGCCCCACGGCTATGCATTACAGGTTTTTCAACACAGACATTACAAAATATCAGAGACATCCTGCCAAAGGAGGAAGGTGGGTGGAGAAGAGCATAAAGTAGGCGTTCCTGATCCTCAGGAATACTTTGCTTCTGTTCTCAAGAAAAAGAACAGACACGCTGCATAATCTCTAAGGATGAAAATGCAGCATGAAGAGTATTCTGGCTAGAGGCAGAAGTTTCATTTCCTGTATTACTTTCGTAATGGAGCTTTCTTGTCACACTTGTGTGTCGTGTTTTACCATCAGGACCATATGCATGACAACCAGTTGGAGAACTCCACAAGTCATTCAACCACCTACCCACGGGTCCCCGCAAAATTATTCTTGGTTTTAAACAGCAATTTCATGTATTCTGCACTGAAACTCCTTAAAGCAGAGAAGCAGCAGCTTTTCGGATACTTATTTTCCTACTGATTTATTGCACAATACTGAGGAAGGTGCAAAGATTAAAATTTAAGATAAAACCACATAATGGTCTGGTTTCAGAGTGGTAGCCATGTTAGTCTGTATCAGCAAAAACAACGAGGAGTACTTGTGGCACCTTAGAGACTAACACATTTATTTGGGCATAATATGTTCGTCTCTACGGTGCCACAAGTACGCCTCATAATTTTCTGGGAGGTCATTGTTTTCTTTAGAGAAATGCCTCATGGGTTTTGTAGCCTATTTTAGGACTAGGTAGAGGGAGGATTATTGGGTCCAAATCTTCCTTGGATAGGATCTCCATTGCCTTCAGCGAGGTATACCAAGGAAGACCATATTAAAACATACCTTCAGCTTTCTGACATTCAAGGGAAAAGGTTTGGTTAAACCCTGCCATGCTTTACTGACCAGCCCAGTTTTCTTCAAGTGACCAAACCCATATGATTGGAAGATAAGTTTTATTCATGGCTCCTGCCTATAGAACGACAATGACTGGCTCCTGTGTTGGCACTTTTGGTGTTGGTCTGTTGCAAAAGGAGGGCCTGGTCATGTGTTAAATATTTGTACACCACCTCACACAGTGGGACCCGGACTGCATAATAATAATACCTCAATATAAATGCATAATAATAATATAACAGACTTGAGCTGTTTCGAATGTTTGGGGTTTAGAATCTGTTTTGGTTTTATATATCTTAATTCTAATGTATTCTTTTGATACATGGATTACAAAAGGATGGTCCAGTTTGCTTATTCCTACCCCTGTAAAATGAGTACCTAGCTTTCTAGTTTGGATCAGAGTGCAAGTTGGTTGCTGTTGTTTAGAGCTATGGATCATGGCAATGCAAACGCCTTATTCTCACTCGCTGTTGCTCCGTTTAGCTGTAGTCGGATAAATCTTGCTTGCTTTACTCACACAAGTAGTCCCTTTGAAATCTGTGAGCATAATGTGAGTAACAAGGGCCGACAAGAAGGGGAAAAGGTGACCCTAGCTCAGTGTAAATAAAGTGAAATGGAGGGTGTGGGAAGCAGTGGACATGATCTACTAGGGCCCCAAATTTATCTTTCCAGGCCTAGAATGCCCAGGATTTGCCCCAGTGTTGTTCGCTAACCTTGTAGATCTGATTACATTCACTTTCTCTAGAGCCAACACGGGGGGAGATTGGGCTCAGAGTCTCTGGGAGATTTCAAAATTGCAAAGTACCTGCTCACAATTTATGTAAATCAGGAAGTGACAGGTTCAAGAATAGCAGCCGTGTTAGTCTATATCCGTAAAGAAAGCAAGGAATACTTGTAGCACCTTAGAGACTAACTAGTTTATTTCAGCATAAGCTTTCATGGGCTAGCTTATCCTGAAATAAACTAGTTAGTCTCTAAGGTGCTACAAGTATTCCTCGCTTTCTTTAAATCAGGAAGTGTCTCTATTTTTCTGGGAATATTATCTTGGGAAAATGTCTCATTCCTTGGCACTTTTCTAACAGGGACTCTCATTAAAAATTAATCTGAATGAACTAAAGGTGTGAATTTAAAATGGATTACTTAAACCCCTTGTGCAGACAGTTATTCAGAATAAAAGTGGACTTTGGAAGTGAATTAAGCTCAGTCAAATTAAAGCCATGTGCATTCCGAATAAGAGTGTCCAGACAGGGGTTTAATGCAGTTTAACTAGTCCACTTTAAAAATGCATTTGGATTAACTTTCCCAAGTGTCCCTGTGTAGGAGAAGCCCATAGAGTGGGGAATAGACTTATGGTAACAGATGAGATTTCCAGTATTAAAAAAAAGCACATGTCAATAACATTACTTTTCAGAACAGGAGTCTAGTTCGGTTTATTTCCTTAGCTGATCTGGTCTGGTGTATTGCTACACGATGATCATGTTTTACTCTTCTTGCAGGAGTGAATGAGCCCAGGGCTTTCCCCAGTGCTTGACATAGGAAATACGATATCATCTCTACCACGCCACTGTTTTGAAACTGTTGGCAAATGATGAATTCAGTGTTGACACATTAATGCGCGCAGGTCAAAATTACTGTGATGCTAAGCAGCTTGAAGATCAGTAGTTTGTTCTTGGTTTCCAATTTGTCTTTTTGTTTGTTTGGTTTTTGCTTTATAATTAACTCTGCAGGAACTATTTTTGCTTGACTTCCTTTTGTTCTGAACTGTGTATCCCGTTATTTTGATTTTCAGCTGTATTTTGCACCTACTTGTTGTGTAGCTAGTAATCTAAGGAACAGCTAGTAAACTCCAGATTTTCATTACAAGAATAGTCATAATTATTTATATAGCAACCTACATGTTCATGACCCTGGATCATATGAGCTCTCCTTATGAATCTGAAAGATGTTTTTACCCAGCTGGGTTTGATATTTTTTTTAATCACCCAGATCTACTTGCTATATATTATAGACCCATTTTCTTCTCGGAGTCTGCACCTGTGAATAAATTGGACAAAATATTTAAGGTTGGGATTTTCAAAGATGTCTAAAGACTTGTGTGTACAAACACTTAGGCCTGGTCTACACTGGGGAAGCGGGGGAGGATCTATCTAAATTACGCAACTTCAGCTACATGAATAACGTAGCTGAACTCAATGTACTTAGATCTACTTACCGCAGTGTCTTCACGTCTGACGCTCTCCCATCGACTGTGCCTGCACCTCTCGCCCTGGTGGAGTACTGGAGTCAATGAGAGAGTGCTCGGTGGTCAATTTATCGTATCTAGCCTAGATAAATCGACCCCTCGCTGGATCGATCCAGCGGGTAATATAGACAAGCCCTTAGTTTGCAGTGAGCAGGAGTGTAAATCTGTCATGTGCTAGCCTGTCATGCACTAGCTGCCTGTGTGGACACTGCTGATGCGCACTAACAGTTTGTTTGTGTACTTTGATCTAGTCCCATTTCAAAGTACTGTAGATCAAAGCACGGTAACAAACCGTTAATACACATCAGCAGGATCCACATGGACACTTGGTGCATGGCAGCCTCATGTAGGGTGGATTAACACCCCATCTTCCCGAGAACTACATCTTCGTGTTGACAGGCCCCAATGGAATTAGGCATGCAATGCCCATTGAAATTCATTGGGAGTTGAGCACCTCAATCTTCTTTCAACCTCAACCCACCTCTAATCTTTTGCAAGTCTGGTGGGCCAGCTTCTGTGTTGTCCTGCACTTTATGTAGCCATGTGTACATGGTGCTTAGTGAGACCAGAGTGGGTATTAAATGCTTCTTTTCAGGCCCACTTTGCCCTGCAATGAATGACCATGCAATGCCCCTAGGGATGGAGAATGAGGCCTACTAGGTGGACTAAGGTACTGAAGGAGGCTCCTATCCTGCAGCTGGATGTGCACGGTCACACAGGGCCCAGAGTAACTTGCAGGATTAGGGCCTGATCCTGCTCCCATAGAAATCAAACACACATTGACTTTGGTGGTGCAGAATCAGGCAATAAATGAGCAGAGCCTTAGTTCTTGAGAGAGAGAGACAATATTCCCATGGAAAGAGGCAAGATTTCATTTTATGAACTATGATAAGTAAAACGACTTAATCCCCCTCTTACATTGGGGGCTCAGTGTTTTTATATATATGCAGTATATAGATATAGTCTTGTGCAGGCTTATTGCTCAATTAATTTTTTGTAATGCTGGTTACTTTGGTCTGCAATGTCTTTGCATTGTGTACATCTTATCAAATCAACTTGTAAAAGCTCCTTTTTAAAATATATATATGCCCCCCTTTCTGACATCATTATAAGGGTGGAACTAGATTGGCACAGTGCTTTTCTCTGACAGAAGTTTTTGCTGTTAAAAAGCAAAATGTCTTGTTTAATAAAAGTTGATTTAGTGTAAAATAGCTTTGGCTTGACTCCCAGATCAGGTGGTTCTACTTGTGGAAACCACCTGTTGCGGCAGGTTTCTTTCCTTCTTTTTTTTTTCTTTCCTTTTCTTTTCTTTCTTTCTTCTCTTCAGAGCTCCTGGTTGTCTGACATACAAGGATTTGCAGTGTCAGGAAAATTGGGAATAACTACTTTAACATAAGCTACATTTTTTTTTAATTGATGTCCTATGTGTTTGACTATGAGAACATAATTTCTCCGTAGTTAAGTCTGTGTTTCCATTATAAAGGCCCATAGAATCTCCAGGGATTACAGAATAATAAAATCTTGGCAGTAAAAAAAATGTGCGCGGTGAGTTGGAAGTTGGTTTCAAATATGTCCGCTTGGGATGGTTTTTTTTTTTTTTAACCACATTAAAAAAAATCAGTTTGTTTATTTTTAGATGATGTGAGATTTAAAAAAAGAAGAGCACCATTGATTGTTCTCAGATTGATCTCTGTGCTGCGAAAGCTGGCATTTTGAAAGGGGAAAAGGAATTTCTGTGTTGTGCCTTGTTCGGATCAAATGAATTGTGTACAGGGTAGAATTTTCAAAAGTGATTAAAAAAATCTTGCTGTTAAGGCCATACAAGTATTTAGGCATCTAAAGATGCAGTCTTCATTGCACTGATGCCAATGGGTGTATGGCGCATAAGAAAGAAAGTTAAAGTGCCAATATTTAGAAGGATAAATGGGATGATCTGAGTTATTAGAGGCCTGTCAGACTGACATTGATTCTATGGCAAAATAGTGGAGCAGCTGATATATGACTTCTTTAACAAAGAACTAAAGGAAGGTAATGTCATAAATGCCAATCAATATGGGTTTATGGAAAATAGATCCTGACAAAGTAGCTTGATACCTTTTTTTGATGCGATTACAACTTTGGCCGGTAAAGGTAATGGTGTTGGCGTAATATACTGAGCCGTCTGGAAGGTATTTGACTTGGTGTTGTATGACATTTTGATTAAAAAAAACTAGAAAGACATAAAATGAACATAACACACATCAAATGGATTAAAAGTTGGATAACTGATAGGTCTGAAAGCATAATTGTAAACAGGGAATAGTCATTGAGTGGGTTTGCTTCCAGTCGGGGGTCCCATAGGGATCAGTTTGTGGTCCTACACTATTTAACAATGATCTGGAAGAAGACAAAATCATCATGGATGTCCTATGCAGATGACACACAAAGTGGGGGAGTGGTAAATTAATGAAGAGGATACGTCACTGGTATAGTGAGATCTCAATCGCTTGGTACACTGAACACAAGCAAACAGTATGTGATTTAATAGATCTAAATGTAAACTCATCTGTCTAGTGACAAAGAATGTAGGCCACACTTACTGGATGGTACATTCTGCCCTGGGAGCAGTGAATGAAAAAGGTTTGGGGGTTGTGGTGGATAATTAGTTGAAGATGAGCTTCCAGTGTGACCCTGTGGCCAAAAGGACTAATGCAATTTTTGGATACATAAACTGGGGAATCGCAAGTAGCAGTAGAGAGGTTATTTTACCTCTGAATTTGGCACTGGCGCAACTGCTACTGGAATATTGTGTCGAGTTCTGGGGTTCACAATTCAAGAAGGATGTTGATGAAATGGAGAGGGTTCAGAGAAGAGCCACAAAAATGATTAAAGAATTAGAAAACATGCCTTATAGTGATGGACTTAAGAAGCTCAATCTATTTAGCTTAACAAAGAGAAGGTTAAAAAGTGACTTGATTACCATCTAGAAATATCTGCACGGGGAACAAATATTTAATAATGATCGCTTTAATCTAGCAGAGAAATGTGTAACATGAAACAGCAGCTGGAGGTTGAAGCTAAACAATATCAAACTAGACATAAGGTGTAAATTGTTGACGGCGAGGGTAATTAAGCACTGGAACAATTTACCAGGGGTCACTGACAATCTTAAATCAAGATTGTATGTTTTTCTAAAAGATCTGCTCTAAGAATTATTTGGAGGAAGTTCAATGGCCTGTGTTATATAGAAGGTTAGACTAGATGATTGCAGTGGTCCCTTCTGGACTTGGAATCTATGAATCTACAAAAATGCTTTTGAAAATCCCACTAGGTGCCTAGCTGCATCTTTAGGTGCCTAAATACCTTTAAAAATCTGGCCCTAAGTCCCATTGTCTTTCAGTGGGACTTAGTTTCCTAAGGCACCTAGAACTTTTCAAAATTTCCCCGAATATTCATATTGTATCTTCTAAATACAGGCCCGGGCTCTGATCTTGCAATGAACTCTGCAGGCGAAGCCCTGGCCCTGCTGGGAGCCGCTCTGATTTCAGCTGGGGGGCTTTGAGAGAGTCAGGAGTAACGTGCAGGGATCCTGTTGACCTAATTGGGACTCTTTGTGGGGAAGAGGCCTACCTACATGGTTTGCATTTCTTTTCAGGGTCTAGTTCTTGCACAAAAATGGATGATCTCCAGGGAGCCAGCACAGTCTGCTTTGGAAATAATAATGTTTTAAATGAAGATCATTCGGCACACTAGCAGAAGTGGAGCTGTTTTCACCTATGCAGTATATAAGTCTGTGTCATTAAAAAGAAAAATTCAACCTGCCAGTAGATCATGGCTAATTTGTTTGTATTGAAAGTCCATTTTTGACCTATGAAAGATGCCAAATTGAAAGTCCTAGGAACTGGAGTCCTCAGTGCACAGACTTGGCACAGCATGGAAGTACAATATTCACCAAACCGTCATATTAATTAGCTCCAGCTCTGGCCTAGAGGAACCGCTTCTGGGGCAATGAGGCAGAGCTGATGAAATAATCTCTTGTGAATAACAAATGTTGCCATTTTTTTTGGTCAGATAAACTATGAATGAATCGCCATTTCATTATTCATTTCTTTGATTCTGTTTTGTGCTTTCTTTAGACAATAGTATCTCAGAGTCGGCCAGATCCATAGCTGATGTAAATCAATTGAATTCCATGGATGTCAATGATAATACTGTGTTCATACACCCGCTGAGGATCTGAACTACCAAGGTTATAAATTAAAATGACCTTCCCACCACCTTTCAGACAGACCGTGTAAGATTTGAACCTGGTGTAGGCCTCAACACAACAGGCCCATGCACAGATTGGGTTGCAGATCTCCAAACGTCATAGCAGTGCCTGCTTGGCACAAGCCTAATGCTTCCAAACTTTTTTGTTTTTAAGACTTCCCTTTGGCATCCTTGAATATAAACAGACAACGTGCCCCTTAACTCTCAACTGTCCATTTTCCAAAAATAATGCAAGCCAGGCGTATGTTCCGTGGCAGGTCTTCTAAGCGGGTAATTATTTTTAGAGTAAAATATACATCTATTTCCCCTGTCCCAGTGTTGTTCTCAGCTGAGAAACATTCAGAGCCACATGCTTTGCAGCTATATATGAATGTAGGGATTGCATTTAAAGAAGTAAAAGAAGCAGGATGGAGATGAATAAGAGGTTACACTGCTGGGCAGGCACTCAGGAAATCTTGGGCCCAGTTGTTGGCTCTTCCATACGCTGCCTGGGTGGGCAATTCGCTTAGCACAGGATTTTCAAATGTGCCTAAGTGACTTAGGAGCACAGGTTCCATTGACTTTCAATTGCACTTGTGCTCCTAAGTAACTTAAGTGCGACTGAAAACTCCACATTTAACCTGCATCTGCTTCAGTTCCCACATCTTTAAAATGGGGATAAGTAATGCATCCTTTCTCCTACTTTTTTATCTGTCTTGTCTATTTAGATGATAAACTCTTTAGAGCTGAGCCTTTCTCTCACTATATGTGTGTATAACACCTAACTCACTGGGGCCCTGATCTTAACTAAAGAGCAGGCACCACTAAAAATATAGACAGTGCTATGGGTACTGGAGACACCTTAGTTCTAAATGTTGTATCAGTTCTAAAGCTATATGTGATATTTTCATGGATAGATCCATCAATAGCTATTAGCCAAGATGGGCAGGGATGGTGTCCCTAGCCTCTGTTTGCCAGAATCTGGGAATGGGTGACTAGGGATGGATCACCTGATGATTCCCTGTTCTGTTCATTCCCCCTGGGCACCTGGCATTGGCCAATGTTGGAAGATAGGATACTGGGCTAGATGGACCTTTGGTCTTACCCAGTATGACCGTTCTTATGTTCAGCATGGTGGTAAGATTTTTCCACTGGCACTTATTGTTATGGTAAAAGTAACAAATGTATTGCATTCAGTTAAAGTGCTTTCGTATGTACATTCAGCTGGACTTGCCTCTGAGTCTACTGATACTGTAAACAGCTTAAATAGAGTAACATTTCAACTAGATATTTCTTCAGTTGCCAAACTACAGTTGATGTTTTGCTACACATTTACGGGCATTAATTATTCATTCTTATTGAGATGGAAGTGTTTGTTTGACTACCTGTTTATTTCTTGTGTAGATAAAAGTGAGAAATAACTAAGTGTGTTCCATTTTTCCTCTGTTTTATAGTTTGTTAATGTGAGGACTGTTAGGTGTTTAAAAGGATAAAACCCCAATACATCTTTGTTGCTAATCAAAAAGCAGGAACAATTCCATTTGGCAATCAATAGTTAAAAGATTATCTGAACTGCTGTTTTCTCCCTTTATTGCTTAACGATTTTCTGTTGAGACTCAAACATCAAATGTATTATGGAAACTCCAGACAAACCACTATTCAGGGTGGAACTATCGATTGTCTTCATTTGGAATTCTTAAAGATATTCTCGATCCTCTAGGGACTAGCGGTGTGCTTGGGCAAATAGCCAAGTATTTAAAATTTGCAAATATGTTCATTAGCAGAAGAATAAGACCTACAAGACTGCCAGGTATGCAAGTCAAAGTTGAAAGAACACTTATTTTTAAAAGAGATATTAGTTACATTTGGTTCTGTGTCTTGGTGCTTGGCCTTTTCTGAACTGCAATCCATGGAGTCCGTTCTCAATCTTGCTAAGTGTCATAACTCTTACAGTAGATGAGCGAATAATGTATTTCCAGAGAAGGACACTGGAACACAGTTGTTAGTCATAAATCAATGTTTGTTCTTTTTTAAAAGACTAGAAAACAGAGCAGCTTGTATGTCAAGTGAGAGAGAAAGTTGTTATTTCTTCTGAAGAGCCTTCTGGTGGTGAGGAAAACAACATAGAGAAGAAGAGAAGAAATAAAAAAAAATCCATAATGATTTGCTCAGCTGAGAAGGCATGAGAAGGAAATAAATGAGGAGAGGTAATGGGGGCTGTCAGGACTGTCAGGAAGCTAAGAGCATGGAGAAGAAAAACATTTTGGAGTTCAGCAGCTAATTTAGGACCGAAGGACACCAAGGGTATTTCTGCTTGGAAATTCAGCAACGGTATTGTAAAGTTTTGATGTGCCAGGGTGCAGTGTTCTTTCCTGGTTAAACATTGCAGTTTGAAGATGTTGCTTAGTTCCAAAAACCAGGAGAAACTCTTGTGAGCCACAACAAGAAAAAACAAATGTTATCTGGTGGAATTCCAACTGTGCAGAGATTCTGATCAATCGGCCTGCTGTTTTTCAATGACACTTATGTGCCTAAGTGACTTTTGAAAATGGGACTTCTGCTCTTAAGTCACTTGGGCACTTTTAGAAATGTTAGTTATAAAAAAATTAACCAGTATAGGCCCCATCCAAGATTTGAGGCTCACTGATTTAGGCATTGAACAAGTACATAGAAAGATACAGTTACTGTTCTAAAGAACTTAAAATCTAACCAAAACGTAGAAGGGAAAACAGGGGCACAGACTTGCTCAAACAACAGGTGTTTATATAATACCACTATATAAATTCATGGTATGCCCACACCTTAAAGACTATGTCCAGGCGTGGTCACTCCATGTCAAAAGGAGATAGTGGAACTGGGAAAGATTCAAAGAAGGGCAACAAAGTTGATCAGGGGTATGGAATGGCTTCCTTCTGAAGAGAGTTAAAAAGATTAGGGTTCTTCAGCTAAGAAAATATACAAGGGGGGATATGACCAGTCTATAAGATTATGACTGGTGTGTTGAAAGTGAATAGGGAAGTGTTATTTACTCCTCAGAACACAAGAACCAGGGGTCACCCAATGAAATGAATAGGCAGCAGGTTTAAAACAAACACAAGGACTTACTACTTCACACAACGCACAGTCTACCTGTGAAACTTGTTGCCAGGAGATGTTGTGAAAGCCAAAACTGTAACTGTGTTCAAAAAAGAGCTAGACAAGTTCATAGAGGATAAGATCAATGGCTATTAGCCAAGATAGTCAGGTTTGCAACCCTGTGGTCAGGGCGACCATAAATTGACTGCCAGAAGGGGAAGACTGAGGTGGATCCCTCCAAGTGCCCTGTTCTGTACGCTCCACTGAAGCTCTGGATGTGGTCACTGTCAGAAGACAGGATACTGGGCTAGATGGACCATTGGTCTGACCCAGTGTGATGGTTCTTATGTTCTGATCAGGTCAAAGGTAGAGCTAGGAATAGATCTGCTGACTCCTGCTCCACCGTCATACTCATCACAGTAGCTCTGTGACTGATGTGCTTTCCATTGCCTGATAACCCAGAACTTGTCTTTCCAACAGCGTGTTTGCTGTAGAGTGTAGCTGCCTTCAATGATCATGGAAAGTAGTTTGCTCTCTGAGTTAGCCAGGTCCAATCCGTTAACTGCCTGACTCTCCAAAGAGCTGAGCACCTACACTTTTTACTGACATCCCGTTTGAAAAATCAGGCAGTTAGAGCCTCATAGATTAGGGAGAGAACTCTGAACCGTGCTCAAAGCGAACACAGTACCAGGTGTGATGCGTTTACTTCAGCCTTTGTGACTAACAGGGCAAGGCATGATGCTGTATGCTGTACCAGCTGCTCACCATGCCATATCATACTCGATCTGAAGTTTAAATCCTTGCAGCATGTGTTTCTCTTTTGAAAGATCAGACTTTTCTTACCGAAGAAGTTATTTCTACTTTGCATCAGATATGTTGCTGGCAGGATCACTCCCATCTCTTTCACGCTCTCTTTCCATTTTCCTCTCTTCCCCCTCCCCTTCTCTCTTTCTCTCCCCTGCAATGTTCATTATTTCTTTTCCCTCCCGTTTAGTCTCATCCGTTGAATCTCGCCCCTTCCTGTCATTCCCAGAGGGGCGTGAGCCATAGTGCACTGCGGCAGTGGCTTGAAAAGAGAGGCCAGCCTGAGTATGAGTACTAATGATGCTCATTAGTGTAAGTGTGTCCGACAGCAGCGAACACCCAAAGAGAATGCTTAATATTTTAACATACCCTAGATTGGGCAACACCCATTTTTTAATTTAAATTGTTTTGTATTTTCGGTTTGTTTGAGGGAAGAGTATTTTTTTCCCCCACTTTCAAGCATTTGCATTCAGTTTTCTCAGAGACAAACTTTGGATCTTGGATGGTGTACGCTGCTTGACATCCTGAGAGGTGCTGAATGCCTGCAGGCAGCCATTTTCATTACAAATCAGGCCAGCTTGATATTTAGATTTCGGGGGAAAAATACTAGCAAAGAGACAGCTGCGCTTTAATCCCCTTGTCCTTGTTTTTATGGCAGCATAAGTTGGATGGGAAACCATGTGATTTTTTCTATGAGAAGTTATATAGACATCAGGGGTTTTTTGGTAACAAAATCGATTGAGTTGCCCAAGTGCAGTCACCCTGTGTGGTTGTGTGGCCATTTTGGCCAAAACACTGGGAGTGGAAAATGTGATCCCCCCCCAGAACCAAAAGTGTGAGTCTCCATCAGCCTTTGTGGAATTGGCGACGAGGGGTGATGTGCAACACATACTGAACAGTGAGGTACAGGTGTATTTAAACACTTTAAATGGCATTTAAAACTGGAGTAGTGTAATCTGATCATTTTTACCAAACTAAACGAAACCAGTGTGAATCCAGTTTAAACTGGTTTAGGTGCATTTACGTTGGGAGTGGGGGCTTTGTATCAGAGTAACGAAAGCAAAGTAGCTACTCTAGGGCAAGGTTTCTTCTACTGACAAGCTCTGAGGATACAAAAGGTGGTCTGGGGCACCTGAGTTGAGCTCAGAAGACCGGGGTTCAATTCTTGCCAGAGATAGCCTGTGTGCAAGTCATTTAATATACCTGTGCTTCAGTTTTCCCATCTGTAAAATGGAGATAATATTTCCCTACCTCTCAGGGCTACTGTGAGGATAAGATCCATTAGTGATTGTGAGGTACGTGGGGCCAGATTTTTAAAAGTATTTAGGCACTTTAAGATGCAGTACTTGCCTAGTAGGATTTTCAAAACTCCTAGGCACCGAACTCTTATTGAAATCAATCTGCTTCTTTTGGTGCTTAAATGCATTTACAAATCTGGCCCTCAGATATGATGGTGATTAAGTATCTAAGTTCCTGGATAAAGGGTCAGACACTAAGTTAGTGTAAATCAGCCTTGAAGTCAGTGGATCAGTAATAGACAACAGCTGGGTATCTGACCCTTCTTTTTGGATCATGGTGGTGCCTTCCAGTGCCAGTATAGCTCAAGTGGCATCAACATTTCTATTCCAAACCTGTATATAGTTTTTAGAGGCGCATGACTTGGACCTGGATAAAAACCCAAACAAACCTCTTCGGTCAGTCTGAAATTTGGAGTTCGCGGGCTGAAAGAAAAAGTGATTTGAAGCAAAACTTGATGTGAACCTAACATCAGAACAGACGTCTCTAAGAGGCAGGTAACGTTACGAGTAGTGAGTTCAAAAGAAATGGTGTGATACCTCTGAGACTTGAAAGGATGAGCAGTGATTGTGCCAGTGATTTGGTTGAGAGACCACAGATTGAGGTGAGCTCAAAATAAATGTGACCAAAGGTCTTAAAAATGTGGAGTGCAAAACACACACAGCCAAAATGGAGCAATTAAAAAGGACTTTACTTCCAAACACCTGCTCTAAGTGCATAGCATAAAATGATGATTGCCACTGTATGCAAACCTAAGAAAGACAGCTAGACAAAAACCCAGGGAGTTTCACATACATATTCTGCCCAAACCCTGCAGCAGGCTTGGCATTGTGTTCTTATACTCAAAGTGATTGTTTACTGCTCTCTTCCGGTGGCATGTATGGGCACCGCATGCTGTATTTAAACAGTGTTCTCTCACTTCATATATTAATTCTCATTTTGGAATGGAAAGGAAAGCCAGCGATGGCTGTTTTGATCCAGTGAGTTCCCTTTATGTAAGAGGAAGCCTTTGGAGGTGCATCCTCCTCTGTTTTCATCTCAACGCCTCGAACTAGGAGTGTTCCTGGGATAAAAGGTGTAGCCAGGGCATCCTTCAGCCCCACCACTCCCCAGATGCTGGAATGGCCCCTTAGAACAGTTTTTAATCTATCAAAAATTAGAACAACCTTTAAATTGCTCTGATTTACACTAGAGACTGGATTGGCACCCTGGCAGACCCCCTGATAGGGGAATGTAAAGATGGTTTAAAGCTGCCTTTGCCCCCCCTCCCTGGTCCTGCACTGAGCCTCAAATGTTTAAGGTATCTAGTTTATAATTAAATGATAATTAGCCTTAATGCTATACTAATATACATTATGGTATAAATACACATATGGAAGAAATAGGATATACCAATATTATTTCTAGTCTCAAATGGTATCTCAGGGACAGAAAGCAGAAAGACTGTCAACACTAGTTGATGGTGAATTCAGTATAGTTGCCACCAAAGTGATAACAGAAGGAATGAAATTCTTTCCCCCCCGAGAGAGTATTAATAGAAATCTACTCATGTTTACAAAGTTTGCAGGTAGAGCCTCCATGTAAGTCTTTGATCTTATATGACAGTAAAAGTGGGAGAATTTTATAAGGAAAATCGAGATCTCTGGGGATTGGCATCAAGGATACTATTTCAAAAGAGAAAATAAAGATACTAACAACTCTAAATCGACATAGTTTTGTGAACAGAAAGCATATTAAATGAAAGCTCCACTGTAACTTGAATGTGAGTCACTCTTCACTGCTTCTCTAACATCCAGTGCTTTATTAGACAGCTCTGGGTTGTGAATAGTGTTTGCCCAGTTTGCTATGCAAAATCTAGGCTATCACTTAAAACACAGATGCAACAGAGGCATTTGTCTTTGATGAACAAATTTCGAAAGCAGTATCCTAAGAGTTTTCACTCTCTCATTATGTAAATGTAAATTCTTCTCTCCGTGGCAATATGATCTTCTTGTTTCTAATAAATATCTTATGATGGCAGTTATTGTGCAGGAAGCTGAGGAATGCTTGAACCGTGTAAGTTAACCCTCCTGGAATTGCCTTATGTATATTTGCTTTCCTTTCATGTTACAATGTATGCAGTGAAGCCTATTTGTAAAGATTTGAGCACATCTTTGCTTTTTGCCTGGGTGGATCTGCACTATCGGAGACCCTCTAATCGTGTACTAGAGCCGATTAGTTCCTGTGAATTGTTTTCACCATTTTCATCTTTTTTTTTTCTTCAAAATTCAGAATGTTGCCCATTTTTTGTCCAACTTAAAGTTCACTGAAGTTTATTGCTGATCAGAAACCATTTTAAAATATCATGAAAACTAGTGGGGCTTTGGCCAAAATTAGGGGAGCCAGGAGGTTAGGGTGCAAGAAGGGGTCAAGGGTGCAGGCTCCAGACGGCGCTTACCTCAAGCAGCTCCTGAAAGCAGCAGCATGCCCCCCCTCTGTCTCCTATGCGAAGGGGAAGCCAGGGGGCTCTACACACTGCCTTGTCTGCAGGCGCTGCCACAGCACAGAGCTGGGCAAGCCCAAGATCTCCCTTCCCGGCAGGAGCTTGTGGGCTAGATTAAAAAACATTTGAAGGGCTGATGTGGTCCCTGGACCATAGTTTGATCACCCCTGTGATAGGCCTATGCTGTTGCACAGGAGCAAAATGGCATTATTAAAACAGTGGCATAATGCAGTGTAGTCCCATAATTGTCCTTCAGTGTCGTGTCCTGTCGATAAGGCAGCAACTTGTGAAATATTCTGTTTATTTCTTGCCGTGACCTAACCAGAAACTGAACAACTTTATTCAATGCACCTTTTCCCAAAGGCAATTATCAAGTGAGGGCATTTGAAGAAAATGCTGTTTACTCTCTACAGGCTAGGTCGACAGCACTGAAGGTTTTTATTTCTGTGTATATAACTATAACTGAATTTAGTTTAATAGTTATCCAGCGATTTTTGTTTGGTTGGTTTTTGCTGGGTTATTTACTCTGTTGGACTCTTTTTTTGGTCAAGTACAGAATTGCCCTGCTTGGAGTAATTATCAGGAGTTCAATGAAATAGCTATTCACTGAGTGTCTACAGGAAGACAGCAGAGAAAGAACTTGTCGCTATTCAATTTATCACATACCTGCCTAGGGGCTAGAATTGGCAGGTGTTGTTGTGATCAGCTACCAAGGAGAGGCATCGGTACATCAGAGATATTGGATGGTGCATCTTTGTAACTTGAAACTCTGGAGATAAAATGTTACCAGTGATAACTGGGGGTGGGGGGGAACCCTATAGAAAAACATGTCTTGTAATTTCATCCTGCAATGTGCTCACCGCCCATTGTTATAACACCAGGCTTGCAAGTCTGGTAGCGATTTTGAAAGCAGTGAAGGAATGTTTGAAGAACCAGACTACACTTGTCTATAATGCAGTTAGAAGGCTGTCCAGAGTCATTTGCTATGCAGAAAGGTGTCTGAAGACTGTAGGAGAAAGGAGGTACTAATCTAGTGCTAATGGAGATGGGTGTGGCTGGTAATTACAGACTGGGATGTTGAATTTCCATCTGAGGGAGAAGTCTGGGATAATATTATTAGTGATGGAAAAAGGGATGGCCAAGATGGAAACAGATGCTTAAGCTCCTGGCAGCATGAGCTCATTCTGGACGGATTTGGTCAAATCTGAAAATGAGAATTAAACATATTGATGAAGGCCAGGCAGTAGGGCGTGACTCACCTGGGAGAGGAAGAAAAACTGAAAAATATAAAGACAGTGTCAGTGCAAACAGGTAGTTCAAGAGTCTGGTGGCAGGAAGAGGCCAGAAAATTATCACTAAGAATGATAAGGCCCAGATGCTCAAAGATATTTAGGTGCCTAACTCCCATTGAAATCAAATGCTGTTGAGGATCCGGGCCTAAGTCCCTATCTGCACGATTATTTGATTATTTGCTTGTTAGCTAATTGTAAGAAAGGAAGGATAGTTGATAAAGTTGAGGGTACAGTCACATTGCAATATCATTAGAATAGTTTAATGCAGCAGTCATATTATCGAGTCCTATTTCTAGCGCAGTTCATCTTGGCTTAAAGGTCAGTGAAGGTGAACAGTGGACCCAGTTACATGGATCAAACTTTCAACCTCAAATAAATGTAGAGATAATTTTTCAGGTTTGGGTGCATAAATGTAAGCTCCTGTATCAGTATTTAGGGTCCTAAATAGCTATTTTTGGCACCTAACAGATGATTTGGGCACCCAAATGAGAGTTTAGGTGCCTATTACCATTGTTTAGATGCATGAGTTTAGGTCCCTCCAACTTGTAGACTTGTGTCATCTGTAGTGCTCAGATATGTCGCATTTATCTATACTTGGTGAAGAAGATTACAACATTGAGTACAGACTTTGCATTAAAATAAACAATAGAACCTTCCTTCTCCTTTTGTGCCATTCCTCATGGCATTATGTTAATAATAATCTTACTGGGTTTTTTTCACTACTGTTACTTGCTGAAACCTACAATTATAGTAGACCCCATGATAGATAAGGTGCATCAAACTTTTAATGACATGAACAAAATGTTTCCTGAATTACATGGTATCACCATAAACAGTACAGCGACATGCTTCGCATTTGTTTGATTCAATGTGCACTGGAAGCTATAAGCAATTTTGTGTCCAGTTTTGGGCCCCATACTATAAGAAGGATGTGGAAAAGTGGGAAAGTGTCCAGCGGAGGGCAACAAAAATGGTTAGGGGGTGGAGCACATGATTTATGAGGAGAGGCTGAGGGAACTGAGCTTGTTTAGTCTGCAGAAGAGAAGAATGTGGGGTGATTTGATAGCTGCTTTCAGATACCTGAAAAGGGGTTCCAAAGAGGATGGATCTAGACTATTCTCAGTGATAGCAAATGACAAAACAGGGAGTAATGGTCTCAAATTGCAGTGGGGGAGGTTTAGGTTGGATATTAGGAAAAACTTTTTCACTAGGAGGGTGGTGAAGCATTGGAATGGGTTACCTAGGGAGGTGGTAGAATCACCTTCCTTAGAGGTTTTTAAGGTCAGGCTTGACAAAGCCCTGGTTGGGATGATTTAGTTGGGGATTGGTCCTGCTTTGAACAGGGGATTGGACTAGATGACCTCCCAAGGTCCCTTCCAGCCCTGATATTCTATGATTCTATGTGCCATGCTGACATCATTCGGCCTTCTGAGAGAGATGTTGACCCACCGAAAACCACCACTGAAGATCAAACCTCGGAGTTATCCGGGGTATAGGATTTTAAAATAGAAATCTATTCCATCCGTCTGTGTTTAAAAGCAGAATTAAAGGGCCAAAGGCTCAGCTGGGGTAAATCATCACAGTGCCACACTGGTTTACATGAACTGAGGAACTAGGTCGATATCATTTTCACACTCTAGAAGTGTCTGTTGTGTTTCAGCGGGACTAGGAGTATTATGGTTGCGACTTGCGACAGTGTTGAGTAAACTACACAGTAGTTCAAGAATACCAGGTTATGGATGCTTAAAATTTCCAAGGTGTTTTATTTTTAAAATGTCATTAGCACGACCTAATCAAATAATGCTCCTCCCATTTATTTAAATAGTTAGTAATTGGAGAGGAAAAGGGTTAAAAATGGAACAAAATACAGCTTTCCCACAACCCTGTGCTCTTTGACATGGCTGCTGTTATGTAATCACTTCAAATTGCCTCAGCCTGTATGCGTCTTTCGTCCCTCTGCCCTCTTGGGTGAGTGCCGTTTGCCCTGTCAGAAGACCTGTGTCCCGAATCAATAAATCTTCTGTAACTTCTGTAATTATAGTCTAATTTTGTTAATATTGCAGATACACATGCTGCTTCTAAGCCCTTTCACTTCCACAATTTCACTTCCAAGAGATTATTCTGCAGAGCCTGTGCAAGAAACCGAAAGTGTTCTGTACCATTGCAAGTAAAATGGTGTACTCCATAATTTGTGTGTAACGCTTCCATTTTGCTTTGTTAGGGACTGAGGCTGCAGTCTTGTAAGTAAGCCCTTATATGATATGCCTCATTGAAGCCAAAGGAAAGGACTTCTTTCATGAGTAAAGGTTTGTAGGGTCTGGGCCAAATTTGTTTTGCTTGTGAGATGGATAATTGTTTTAGTGGTTAGCTTAGGACTTTAGGGTAAGATTTTCAAAAGCATCTAATATAGGTGCCTAACTCCCATTAAAATGACTCATCTTGTCTCATTAAAATACAATGGCAGTTCCATGCTGGACTCCCCAAGTGCCTTTGAAAATGTCACCTTGAAAAAGTAGGGAGAATTAATTAGTAAATTTGTCATTTGCAAATTCACCAAAGCAAAGTCTTCATAGCTGTCGCCCATCAAACAATATTTTGAATCCTGAGGAAGAGAGTACTACCAAGAGAGTCCATTCAAAACCACCCATTATGTCATTGATTGATTGACACCTTTTCAACAAAAAGTGTATCCTTCCTTGTTCTCTGTATTGTATCTTCTTTCAAATATTATTTCTGAATGAAGTATTTTTTTAAAAATGGATTGGCAGTTGCTGGGCATATTAAAAGTTAGTATCTAATAAATCAGCTTTCAAATGACTTCATAACCAGATTTGAACTAGTTTGCTTTTTGGTTGTATGTGAATGGTTATGGGGTGTGGACACCCAGAAGGCCTAATTCTGCATTCCGAACACCCCAACTTAACTTTAACCCTCAGCACTATTTGTAATAGGTTGTAACCGTCACACCATTCTGTTTCATTCATGATCCTTTAAGCCATTAAACGTCATGAACCGATTTTTTTGAGATAAAAAGTGGATTCTCTTATTAAAACCGTGAATTAAAAATTAAGCTTCCATTTTACTAATGAACTCAGTCGCATCACCTTCCACCTAGGCTTCAGGATGGCAGTGAAACAGCTTGGATAACCAGTCATCACTAATGACAGGGACAGTGCCTCCTCTGTCATATTATTGTGCAAAATGTTATATATGGATCCCTAATCCACAGACCTCTGCGGTGTCTATATAATATATTACACACCCACAACCTACATTAAAAGAACATTTTGAAGGTTACAAAGTCAAACACTCAGAAGTTAGGAAGTGCCAGAATTATGTTGTCTGTACATAATAATTAAGGTTAAATGTACATAATAATTTTGGGTGCCCCATTTGAGAGGCCCAGGAATTGTTTATTTCAGAATTCTTAGCATTAGCTAGCACTTTATATGTTCAAGCACCATCCCCTTTGACTTAGTGATGGGTTCATCTGTAAATCAGACCCCAGGGTCTCAAGTGACCACCTCTCTTAGTGACTACCTGTGAAAAGTTTGGTTTAAGTGACTTGCCCAGCATCATATAGGAACTCGGTGATAGAGGCTGGGATAGAAACTGTTTTTCAAGGGCAGCATTCCTATTTCCTTGACCATCCTTTCTCTTCCTGCAATCCCCTGCATCGTTCACTTTATACCTTGCAACCCAGAAACACCGGTGCCTTTCCCCAGCTAAGGGGGAGGGTCTTTAGTTATGAGAGGGCTTGGGCCTGCTCTTTTCTCTGGATCTACAATAGGTACACACCTTGCAATGTCTGCAACAAATGAGGCAGGCGTCCTACAGACAACAGTCTCCTTCAGTACATAGCCCTGATTCATTCCCCAGAACGGGTCCACTCTGTGCACTGAATGAGGCAGGGGCCCTGTGGAAAAAATATTATGTGATTGTGCAATTAAAGACTATTGTAATGCATACACGGAAGGCATTTCCTAACTTTTGAGTGATTGACTTTGCAAACTTAATAATGTTTTAATGTAGTTTTTGTAACTTTTTAGTAGGTTTTTATTATTTTTATATGCACATACACACAGAATTGAATATTTCAATATTTGTGGGTGTAAATTTCATTTGTTAGGTAAAAGAATATGTTTTGCTTTGTGAATCTGGAAGCAAATTTTTAAGACTAACACTCGAAGAGAGAAATTTTCATTTTAATTTTTAATGATGTAAAAGGATTTTACATTTTTAATTTTTAATGATGTAAAAGGAGAGGAGATATATAAAAATGTTGAGAGTTACCTATAAGTAGGCTTGGAAGAAAGGATGTAAAAGGAGAGGAGATATATAAAAATGTTGAGAGTTAACTATAAGTAGGCTTGGAAGAATTCTATTTTTTTTAAATAATTTTGATAGCTAACATTGATGTTTAGATGTAATGATTTTTAAAGATATTTATTTAAATTTTCACAGTTGCGTGAAATTGGCTGTGGAGGAAGGTCAGACAATAATTACCTAATATTGGCATTATGCCACATTGTATACACAATAAGATGGGACTCGAATAAGTTCTCAAGCACAATTTTTTGTATTTGCCTATCTACAAATTTCAGTCATTATCAGTTGGAAATATTTGTGTGTAGATTTGTGTGTGTACAGTGAAATCAACGCTTACTGACATTTATGAATAAAAATCGAATCCTTCCATGCGTACCTATAAGACAGTGCCTACTATATTAAGGCAGATACATTGAGATGGTCTTCCAAATCTCTCCACTGAGCTCCGTTCTGACCTTGAAGGAAAATGTCTCCAGGAGTATCTCACTTACAACTTCATCATGAACGAGCATCATGCCTCAGAGTCTTTCAGTCAGGCTACCACTGAACAGGACAATCAGATATTTTGATTGCAAAGCACAATTGATGATACATTTATGCTTCCCATTTACTAACACAGTGTTTGCATTTGTTTTAAATCTATTTTTAATTACGTTGGCTGAAGGATAAAATGCTTCTGATTTGTTCATTGTACATTGCAAATCTGCCAGGATAATTTATTTACAAAAAAGTAATATTAAAGATTTATGTCGTCTGTTAAGAGAAAATCATGCACCATTAATTATTTGCTGATCACCAACAATGTGTTATCCATCGTACAAAGCAGAGATATCAAGTCAGACTGTGCTCTAAAAAGCTTATGGCCTAGAATATATTCATTTCCTTTTATCCTTATTAGCCCAAAATAGAAAAAAATCTCAAATCCAAAAACCTGTCTTGCTAGTGGGAAACCATCCTGTTTAATGCAATACAATACTTGTTCGGAACAAACTTTCTTCTGTTCAGCAAAACAATGCAGATGCAAATATGACTTGAAATGTTTATAGATAAGTAATAGATTTAGAGGACCTGATGCTGATCTTAGTTTCACTGGTGAAAATCCAGAGTAATGCCATTAAAATAAGGAGAGTCACAAGGGAGCACATTGCATGCAAATAAGAACAGAAACAGGCTCAAAATGTTTATGTAGGGTGAGATTTCCAATCTGCCCTAACTCTGCTCCAATTATAGTGAGGGAGAGTTTTATCGTTAACTTCAATGGAAGCAGAATTAGGGCAACACTGATTTTGCTTGTGACTTTTAAAAAGAGTAATCTGGAAATCATAAGAATCAGAGAGGTAGCCGTGTTAGTCTGGAATAGCAGAGGTAACAAAGAGTCCTGTGGCACCTTAAAGACTAACTATAAAGTTTTGAAGCATAAGCTTTCGTGGGCTAATACCCACTTCGTCGGATGCAAGCAGTGGAAGTGTCCAGAGGCAGGTATAGATAAATAGTCAGGAATCAGGTAGGAGGTAACAAGGTTAGTCCAATCAGGCTGAACCAGCTTGTTCTCTCAAATCAGGGAGGGTGAGATATTCTTCCAGCAGCTGAATTGAAGCTGTGAACTCGGAGGGAGAAGAAGCTGTTTTTGTAATTAGCAAGCCACTCGAGGTCTTTGTTCAGTCCCAGATTGATTGTGTTAAATTTGCAAATGAATTGCAGCTCTGCAGTTTCTCTTTGCAGTCTGGTCTTGAAGTTTTTTTGCTGCATTATGGTGACTTTTAAATCTCTAATTGTGTGTCCAGGCAGGTTGAAGTGTTCTCCTACAGGTTTTTGTATATTGCCATTCCTGATATCTGATTTGTGTCCATTTATCTTTTTTCGTAGGGACTGTCCAGTTTGGCCAATGTACATAGCAGAGGGACATTGGTGGCATATAATGGCATATATGACATTGGTAGATCATAGAAATCATAGAAAGTTTTAAACAGAAGGAAGCAGTGGGGCTTTCTTGCTGTCAACTTACTGTGTGAAAACTTATTGATTGTGTGAATTCCTTTCCCTAAAACAGAGAGATTAACATTTAGGAAGTAAATTTTCAGTATAGCATAGAGGAAACCAAACTCTGAGCCCCTATTAACAATATAATGTTGCGTTTCTATTCTATTTTGCACTTCAGGGAACATGCTCCAGATATCTGTCATGTTACTCATGTGAACAATCCAAATTGTTTTGTAACATTCTTCACAACCTGTAAAAGTTTGAGGGACTCAGAGAGGCTAATGGAAGTGTTGAGGTAGTTGAGAATATCCTTCCCCCAAAGAGAGGTCAAGTTGTGCTCTCAAGGAAATTCTGGTTTAAAAAAGTAACAGAAGATGCATTTATTTTATTTCCACATAGAACTCTGTGTGCACCTGGCTGTCACAATGGGCTTCAGACATGAACCTTGATCAGACATGAACCTTGTGAATTAACCTTGTGTCTTTTCTGGGAAAGGGCCCTTTGAGTATATTCTTTCCTCATTCCACTTTGTTGTTTGACTGGGAATGTCACGGGACAAAGCAGTGTTGGACATTTCCACAGCTAGCAAGAGGCAGATGCAGTCTCTCTGTGAAATGTGTGGTGGTCTCAGTCCGGTTGCTGCGGATCCCATTGCCGATCTTATCTCTACATCTGTCATAATTGGTACCTGTGTTTGTCAGTCTGTGCAGTGAGAAAAAGGGCATGGGAATGACAAAGAATCCCCTCCAGCACCTGACTGAGGCCCACCGATAGATCTTGTTGTGGGAATCTTGCCCATGCTGGATAGATGGAAGACTTCAACCACCAGAGCGGTCATTCTAAGCTCTCTTGTAGTTCACACAAAAATGATAGCCTTGCCCAATTTGATTTAAGGGAAGGAGGGTAAGAATTCAGTATAGGTGTGCCCTTTAAAAACACCTCTAATTTTATTAGTCATCAGTATGGAAAAAAATGCCAAAGACAGAGTTGCTAATTGTTTTGCTCTGAGTCAGAGACATTGGTGTGGCCCTGTTTATTAGGAGTTGTTTCCTAAATTTGCACTGGGTGTGCACCAAAAACTAATGAGTAAGACCTGTGATTCTTAAAACCCTTCAGGTAGTAAAAGAAATGAAGGCGTTTAGTTACTGCAGATGAAGAAGGTAGACACAGGTGTCTGTCTCTTTTTTTATACTGTCCTCATAAGCATAGTTAGGCACCACCAAACCATATAGGCACCACCAAAATTCCTTGAATTCTGTGGTCCTCACCCTCTCAGCAACATCTCGGAACTGAGCGTGTCAAACTTTTTGTAGATCCAGCAATATTAGCCTGGGCGTTTGCCCTTGTCAATGAGTAAACATGTTGTGGACTGTGCCTTTAAGATGCAATAAATTCATATTTGTTGGAGCCTCTTCAGTTATGTCTCTGTGTTAGCTGCCGCTGTGTCTGATAAAGCGCAAGATACCAAACCGGAAGACAGTCTACTGTTACCAGTTCCTCATCTGAATCTGGACTGGGAGGGGTCTGAGATACTGACAGAGGTCAGGGACTGCTGGACAGGGTTTGTTGCCCATTTTTCATCTGTCTTGCCCAGGAAAGGAAGGTTAGAGGCAAGTTGTTAACAGGCAGCATTTCTTCACTGGCAGTTACTGAATATTTTAGAGCAAGAAGCAGCCTTTAAAAGAACTTCAACTCCTCAGTACACAGCACTGCATTTTAGGGTGGGGCCAGTACAGCTGTTGAAGACAAATCTCATTTAGCGAGTCTGACAGGATTAGAGTTGATTTACTTCTCAGACATATGGGTTAACCAATGACAATAGGGTCCCTCCCAACTGGCATATTTTAAGGACCGAC
Source organism: Sternotherus odoratus (assembly GCA_032164245.1). Classification (NCBI taxonomy): domain Eukaryota; kingdom Metazoa; phylum Chordata; order Testudines; family Kinosternidae; genus Sternotherus; species Sternotherus odoratus. Next base: position 11,803,794 of record JAVMKO010000011.1, on the reverse strand, counting down.
TCTCCATTTGCTGGTACAGAGAGGAGGGAGGAAGCAAACCAGCAGGTTTTTCCCTTCTCTTGATTATGCCTCAAACTTTACATCCTCTCACAAGTGCTGTCTGTATAATTGACACATGAAACCAATCTGTTTTTCTTTGCAGTGTGTTGTCTAATGATTAAAGCAGGAGACTGAGAGCCAGGACTCCTGGGTTCTCTTCACTGACCTGCTGTGACTTAGGCCAGTCACATATCCTGCCTGTTACTCAGTATGACCCTGATCCAAACCCCATTGAAATCATTAAGACTCTCATTAACTCCAGTGGTCATTCACTCAGGCCCTCTATAAAATGGAGATATAATAATCTCTATCTCACAGCAGTATTGTGAGATATAATAGCTTTAAAGAGTTGGAATTCCTATTAATATTTGTCATCTTGTCTATCCTCCCCCGCCCTTGTGTAGCAGTGAAGATTTTAATATGTTTTTGTGCAGTCGCGATGACTAAATAACAAAGACATTTTTGCCACTGGCACTCTGGCAGTGGTTAGTCATCTGGATAGCAGTGCAGTGGTTCAGGGCAGCTGCAGGCATTCCTGCCATGCCACCTGCTTTTCTTGATTAATGCTGGAAAGGAAACTTAGTGCAATGAAACACAGTGCATCAATAATATTAAATACGTTGCTTGTATGTATAGTAGGGAAGAACTGCAAAGCACTTAATATAATGAGTTAAGCCTCGTTATACCCATGCAGGGTGGTAGGGATTACTGTGCCCATTTTACATTGCGGGGGCAAGGAAAGTAGGGAAGAGAGTTTAAATGACTTACTCTGGGTTGGTTGTCGAGCCAGGAAGGGCACTTAGGAGTCCTGACTCCCAGTGCCTGTCGTTTAACCACTTGACAATGTTCCTTCCTTAAAGATATTCTCCGGCTCTCCTGTATGATGCGCAGTAAGAACCAGCATCTATAGGTCTTGTCGCATTGAGTTGCTCTTTGTGAACACGTTATTTTATTTGCCCATGGGATTCCCTGAAGTGAGTCAGCTGTCAGTAGAGCTCTCAGTCAGGTCTGCCATTTTATCCACATTTTTTCTTCATTTGCTGGCCTTTGGTATTTCTTACTTAGTGTCCTCATTACTACCTTTGCTAAACCAGTACCTTGGGCTTGATCTAGCAATAGGGGGACTGTAAAAGGGTGGTCTGCCCCTTTAACGGCCAGATGGCCTGTGGCTAACCGGCCACATTCAATCAGCCCTGCCTGTGCCATATTTAGCTGCCTCCCATCCTAAAGGGGCAGCACTCACTGGGGTCAGGTGGCAGCCTGAAACACCTGGACCTCATAAACGGGTTGAAAGAGAAACCCCAGGGAGCAAGCTGGGTTCATGAACTGACTGGAAGTCGGTGCTATATCCTGGGGCAGAGAGGCTGAAAGCTGGGAGCTCAGTTCATCAGAGGGGCTGAAGGGAAGCCCAAGCAGCGAGGAAGAACTTCTGCGACCCCTGAAGGAGATTGAACTACAAGAGTGATCCAGCTGGAGGGCAGAGCCACATGACTCCCTGGGAGAGACAGAAAACTCAGTTGAGGGGGAGTTGAGGTAGGGAATGCCTGCTGAGCCAGGCTCTAACAGCAGGGGGTGCTACAGGGAAGTTATACACTGTGACACACCTTCTGCACGTAGGTCTTCTCCCCACCCTGTGGAAGAGAGAGGCTTAGTTTACCTCCCCAGGACCATCTCCAGACCCCACAGCGCCTGTGCAGAGAGAGGAGGGTGGAGAGGGAGCAGGCCAATGGGAGGAGTGGGTGGAGGCAGGGAAAATGCTCATAGAGCAGGGGTGGGCAAACTTTTTGGCCTGAGGGCCACATCAGAGTTCAAAATTGTGTGGAGGGCCGGGTAGGGAAGGCGGTGCCCTCCCAAACAGCCTGGCCCCGCCCCCTATCAACTCCCACTCACTTCTGGCCCCCTGACTACTCCCTCCCTCTCAGAACCCCCAACCCATCGCCCCCTTATCACCCTATCTGGAGATCCCTTACTCTAATGGCCCCCCAAAGCCCCACCCCCTATCTAAGCCCCCCCCTGCTCCCTGTCCTCTGACTGCCCCCTCCAGAGACCCCCTGCCCCTAGCCACCGCCCCAAGACCCCACCTCAAGCCCCCCTGCTCCTTCGCCCCTGACCACCCCCTCCACAGGTCTCCTTTTCCTTACTCACCCCCCCAGGACCCTATCCACTTATCCAAGCTTCCTTTTCCCTGACACCTATCTATACCTCCACCCCCAACAGGCCCCCTGGGACTCCCATGTGCCATCCAACCTCCTCCCTCCCCCCCACCAGCTTCTGCCCCTTTAGGTAACCTGCCTGGCCCTGGTCCTCTTACCTCGCCGCTGCCTAGAATAGCGTGTCTGGCCCAAAGCCAGACACACGGCTGCGCTGATCTCCCAGAGCGCGCAACGTGTCTGGCCGGGAGCTGGACACGCTGTCGCGCAGCCCCGCCCAACAGCGCTGCTCACACGGCCCTCTGGGGCCGCGGGGGAGGGAGACAGGGCAAGAGGGGCTGGAGCAGTTTCCCTACCGTGTCCTGCCGAGGCCACGCGGGAGGGGGCCAACGGGGGAACAACTTCCCCAGTGCAGCAGCTGAGGCCGCGGGGGAGGGGCAAGAGCAGCCTCCCCAGCCAGACCTCGGGGGCCGGTTTGGAGGAGCCCGCGGGCCGGATCTGGCCCGCGGGCCGTACTTTGCCCACTTCTGTCATAGAGAGTCCCTGGAGCGGGGGTGGAGGGACGTAGCCTGGGGCAGTATTGCCTTTCTGCAGGACTTTCCTTTGGGAGAGCTGAGGAGGACCGTGACCTGGGAGAGTCCCTGGCATTGTGGCACAAAGAAGCCAGAATGCCAGGGTGAGAGGTGGGAGTGCAACTCTTGTGGGGTCAGGCTTCCTGGGGATATCTGAGGCAAGGCCTGTGGTCTCTTCCCAGGAGTGGAAGGGTTAGTGTGCTGGGATATCTGTGAAAGGATGGGATTTAGGGAGGGAAGGGATGATCCAGTCCTTTTTATTAGCCAGGTTTTGTGCAGTTTTTACACTAAGCCATTCATATTGCCAACAGTGAGGAAAGAGATTTGTTTGTTGCTCGGATGTTACCATACATATAGTGCTTAACCCATTATTATTAATTTAACAATGAGTAGATCAGCAATAAAATATCATTTTGTAAGGACTTGCCTTAAACTTTGGCTTCCAGTATCTTCACAGCTAATTCTTTCAGTCCTATGGTCCATTATCAAATCAGGCCCTAGCCAGGGAAATGGCTGCCCTGTTGAGAGGGAAATAGCTCTGGACATTGCACAGAGAAAATGAAACACTGACCAGTATTTCTAAATAGTGCCTGAAAAATTACTTCAGAGAGGCAGTGTGGTCCAGTGGGGAGGGTACTGGATGGCTCCTCTGGAGACCTGCAGGTCACTTCACCTATGTTTCCTCTGTCACCCTTTGCTTAAACCCTGCCAAGAGGAGCTTCATTATCTCTCTTTGTCTGTACAGTGCCTAGCACAATGGGGCCTGATCTCTGTTCGACTCTAGAGGCTGCTGTAACACAGTTGTTAATTTACTTAGTTGACTCATATTTTAATTGCTGGGATTTTTCTTTCTTAAATATAGAGTCACAAATGTCTTATTCAGTGAGAGCATAAATAAGGGGCAAGAGTCTCTCTCAACAGGTGTCATGTCAACCCACCCGAAAGACAGTTTGACACAGCTCTGGGTGAGGAGTGCACACAGCAATTCAGAAGGGAGGAAAGATGTGCAAAGGTGGCTTTACACTACCCGGGTTCCCCCAATCCTAGATCTGCAGTTCTCTGGCATCAGTCAGTGCAGCAGAAGGCAGTGCTCTGACTTGCACTGGCTGCCAACAGTCCAAATGGGCGAACCCCAGAAAAGCCCTGGCCAACCCCTCTGCATTGGCAACCAGGAAGGGTGGTGTCCTCGGAGGCGTCACACCACAGCTGGGTCACTCTACACTCATACGTTCCTCCCATTATAGCTGGCTATACCCCTTCTAGGGATGCTTTACTTTGTACCAGAATAAAGCAGCCGCCTCACAAGGCCTCAGAATCTCCTTATAACTTTCAACTGGACTGTTTAAAATGACTGTTTAACATTGAAGAGCCTTTTCCTTTAGTAGCTCTAACTGAGGTATTTGCTTTGTTTCAGACTCTGGAAACCTGATCTAAGCTATCCTGTGACTGACAACTTTACAGCTATACCAAGAGGTGGGTTTACTGTTTGTGTTGGTCTAAGATCCTCTCATTCCAGAGCCTGGACAATGCCAAATACACCCCTGATTTTACTATGTCTAGTCGACTAGCCAATTTTTATGGCCTCACAAACAAAATGAAGATTGTTTCTCATCGAGTTCTGTGTGCGTGGGCTCACGTGTATTTGGTGGTTTTTTAAATAAAATAATGAGCACATTTACTCAGCCTTACAGTGGATGGGTTTTTGAAACAGAAGAAACGCTAATGAAAACAAAAATGCACAGTGAATTTGCCAACTTCTTTGTACAGATGTTTCTGTTTTCAGTAGAAATTGTCTTACAGACAGTGTCAGTTAACATATCCAAGAGCCAGGCCTACTGAGCACAAGTACTGTAAACTGAATCAACAACAGAGCATTTTTCGATTCTCAAATATCACATTTTGGCGGAGCAGCTGCCAAGAACATTTACCGCAAAATGAGCTGATAGACAGTCTATCAATTACAACACGGAATCCATTGTCTGAGGTTTCTTTTCTCTGTTTTGCCTGACTGTTTTACTGGGGATGTTTATAGAATACACTAATGCATCCCAACCGCAGATGCAACCAGAAATGTTTGTTTGTGGAACTTAATGGAGCATCCTAGCCTTATCTACTAAGAAAAAGATTATATAACAAGGGTGTAGACAATTCTTCATTGGGGGAGGGGCTGGAATTAAAAAATAATAAAACAGGTGTTGAATGTTGTTATTATAATACTTAGTTATTGTACCAGGGACAATCCCCTGATAACTCCCAGTTGTGCTTTTTTCAGTCCATAGAGGAACTGCCTTCTGATGGTCTCAATTGTGTGAAGTCTCTCTCTTTCCCCCAGGGTGTCAGCTGGCTGTTGTAGGTCTCTCCTGCAGCAGGGTCTTGCTCCTTTCTTCCCTGCTGGAATATGGGTCTTCTCAGCAAACCGTGTCTCCTCTCCTTGGGAAGGGGAATTCCGTGTATGTGGGTGAGGTTCACTGGCTGTGCTTCTCCCATTATTTCTGCAGCCAAGCTGACTGTTTCCCTTCTTATCACATGATCCTCTTTCTGTGTGTGTGTGTTTGTGGGTGTGTTTCTGATCTCCTCTCTCTAGGGAGACCTGGATAGTTCCAGCCAGCTGCCGCTCCTGTGGGGCCGGCTCACAGAGCCTCTTGATCTCTTTAGGGATAAAAGCTCATGGAAATCCTGTGACGGGGGAGGCCAGACATGATGGAGCCCCCAGGATTCTTTGCTGTCCTTTTGCATCAGTCCCATCCTGCCTTCAGCTGCCATCTTATTTGTAGTGGTTGCCTTGTCTGGGTGAGAAAGGAACCCAGGTGGTGAAATAAGCAAATCATAAAAGCAATTGTTTTCCAGTGGAATCAGCCAAGCAGCTGAGGGTGTTTGCTTTCTTCACTCTGCTACATCCTAGACTGTCCTACAAAGAACACAATGACTATAGAAAACCAAGAGGCCAGCTAAATGCTCCAGTTTGCCCACGGATGATGTGTTTTTAATTCTGCAATCCTAGACCATTCTCAGTAAGTGAGGAGTGATTGAGTGAAGTAGAAAAAACATGTGTGTGTTTTCAAGGTGATCAAATGAAATCTTTTAATTTAGGGAGCGCATTAAGAAATACAGTAGAGCCTTATTTGTCCAAGCCTCCATTATCTGGCCCTTCATATTAACCAAACCGGGCAGCAGGGCTTGGGCTGTCAGTCCCAGATGACATGGGCTGATTTCCAGAGCGCTACCCATTCTCCTGATTATCCAAATTTTTGATTATCTGATCTTGCCCCAGTCCCAATTACATTGGATAAATGGCTTTCCCCAAGCCTCAGTTGTTCATGCCCATGTATAAATTCAGAGGGCTCTTGGGCCTGATTCGGATGCCACTAAGTCAATGGCAAAACTCCGCAGGACTTCAATAGGAGACTAAGCAGGCATCTTTTCCCCCATTTGTTAGCAGCTCCTTGTGACTTGAACATGTGCAGTTAAAACAGTTGAGTGTTGAACATTAGTCACTGCATGGCAAAGGGGTGCTTGCCTGGCTTTGTAGAGGTGCACTGTGGGCCAGGCCCCCAGAAGCTGTAAGTCAGTCTAACGCCAATGATTTTAATGGAAGTATGTCAACAGTCTGGCCCTAAAAACGAGGCTGTTTCACCAGCTGCTCCTTTAAAAGTGCACCGTTGAAGCCAGTCAGTGCTTTGCCTTTTACTTTGTGTGAGCAGTTTTGAGCACTGAGGTCCAGATTTTTAAGGGTACTTAGGCGTTGCTATGCTGAATGCAGCAACAGCTAAATACCTTAGCTGTGCCTAAATCCTGGAGACTATTTATTGAATGGGCTGCCTGCTATTAATAAAATCTAATCACAAATAATAATAGTTTTTAGTTAACATATCTGATCGATTCATTCACACATTTTGCTGCACTATAACTTATATTATAGTAAGGTCTAGAAGTCACAACTAATATGGGATGGGCGGAGGAGGGGTTTTGCGAGATGCTGCATACACGTAGTATGAGATAATCTTTAGGCCGAAGATCACACATTGATCTGCTAAGCCTGGCTTCCTGCGTGTTTTAAATTGGTTTTGTAGACTTTTAATTCTGCTTCTGTAGAACTTAATAGAAAGAAATGGAAAAAACTTGAACATTTCCAGAAGCCTTTCTGCTTATTTTGAGCCAGATTTTTCAGAAGTGCTTGGCTCCCACAGGAGGGGCAAGATTTTCAAAAGTGTGCAGGTCACATTTAAGCATTTAAATGAAGAACCAAGATTTTCCAAATGGAGAGGAATGCGTGCAGAACATGTCTGAGTATCTGGGTGTGGCTTATCTTCTTTAGCCCCTTCCATTCCATTTAATGCCTTCACATGTCCATGCACATGGGGCTATGACTTCTGAAGGTGCATTTGCTAATTTGAATGATGCAATAAAGATATGGCAATGGCTTATGACCAGTGTACATGTAACCACACAGATGTTGCTTCACTGAAGTTAGTACAGGTTGATGCGACGTTAAGTGAACTTCTGAGGATGAACTGTGCTTCCCAAAAAAGATTTCAGAAGAATGTTCTGTATATAGGCTGTTAAACTACTGACATCATCCATTTAGCGACAGTATGGACCGTGGTTGATTTGATAATATCCAGAGACAGTAGACCATGTGGGGAAGTTTTATTCTCTTCTACACACAGAGGAAAGAAAAAATATCTCTTAATTAAATGTAGTAATCAATTATTTGAATTGCATTTTAGTAAACCAGACAGTACATCAATTTCCATCTATTTGCCAAGGGCAGACAGTGCAAGACCAAATAAAGATTTTTCAGTTGAAATTTTATTAGTTGCCCAACTTTAATCTTTCACCAATATTGTCTTCTTTCTCCTCTTCTCTCCTCCTCCACAAATCCAGGCCATGTTCAAATCCAGCTGTTTCCATCTCCACAATGCATACAAAAGTTCACCTGTCCCCTTCTGTCTTGACTGATAAATCATCTCTCCCTGCCCTGATTGCTTCCCACCTGTGTTACTGCAGCTTCCCTGCTACCCATATTGCTCCTTCCAGCCAATCTAAAATCCAACTACAAAAATTATCTTCTTTTTCTGTTGATCTGACCCTGTCTCACCACTTTTTATGCTGGCTCCCTCTTGCCCAGCCCACTGAGGTTAAATTTCTTGTCTGGCCTTCAAGGCACTACACAAATTCTCTCTGATCGGCATATACAAATTCATATCTCTGCATTTGTCTTACCCCTCCACTCCACCAGCAATGTCAATTTCAATATGGCAGCTTTCATACCTTTCCGTATGCAGCTCCTTTGCATGGAATATCCTCCCCACCCAGTTCACCAAGCCATCCAGGTTCCTCCTAGAGACTCCCTGTAAGGTTGATTGAAATTTTTCAATAGGGGAAATGTTTGGTTTGTCTAAGAAAACTTGAAACATTTTCACGAAAGCTCAACTTTTTCTCTTAAAACTTCCATGTAATCAATATGCCAGATAACTGAAAACTTCTAAATTCAGTTTTAAGCTTAACATTTTTTGTTTGTTTGGTGTTTTTCTTAAAATATTGTCATTGAAAAAATTTAAACAAAAATATTTTTTTTCTTTTTCATTTCTCAGTGAGGAGAGGGAGAATAAGCATTTCCTAACCATCTCTGACTCCTTGTACCTTCCACAAGGCACAACCCAAAAATAACGATAAGATATTTTTTAAAAAGCATAAAAGGCATTTAAGTCAGCGAAAGTCCTACTGATGGTCAGTGCAGGGCTGGGCACTTAACTCCCATTTGTTCCTTCCTCTAAAAATGCTACGCAACCTCCGTTCTCAGGGCATCCCATCTTTTCTACTTCTGTCTTTGAGATTTCAAGCTCTTCATGTCAGGGACTGTGACTATTTTATCTGGCTCCCAGACTATTGGCAGAACTTAGCAAATCACTGGAATTTGCTCTGTCTTCTAGAGCTGAGCCGCACTGTCATCCCCCTGCAGAATAGTAGTTCACCACGGTTACTTTTCTCAGGTAATACGGTACCAGCAAAATTCATCCCCGGGGTAATTTCATTGGCTTACACAGAAGTAATTCATCTTCACTTACTGTTTTGATTTTAATGGTGCTGTCTGTATTTTCAATGTCAATATGAAGTAATAATTAAAAACATCATTAGTGCGAGATTCTTACAAATTCAGATTATGCTTTGTCTGATTCTTTGTCTTTCAATGACATGGGTATTCTATTTCTGTGTTTTTGTTTTAAATTATAATGATCCAGGAATTAACAGTTTAATTATTTTTAGAGGCATTTGTTCATATATAAGTGTGAGGTCTTCTGAGATGTCTCTCATAGGTTCTCTTTAATGCCTTACGGAAATTAAAGGCTTTCTTGAAATACACGTGGACTATGAGAAACAGAAAGGAAAAATATACACACACTGTAAGTGAGAGCCAGAGAGAAATATAAACACGTTCTCACGCACATACTTTGGCTATAGTCGTCATCAAAAGTGACCCAAACAGTATGCCACAAGGTTCCACGTGGTGATTAATCATTACTGATGTTTCTCTTATTCTGTAATGATGAGGGCAGTCTCATCAAAAATAATATTAACGCAAGTGATGACTACCACTTACGAGTTAGTGAGGACAAAGCACAAAGGCCAGGTAGGGCTGGGTGAAGGTGAGGAGAGGAAGGATGAGCCAGTAGTTAGAATGCTAGCCTAGAACTTGGGAGACCGGAGTTTAGTTCCTTGTTCTGCAACAGGCTTCCTGTGTGACCTTGGCTAAGTCAGTAGGGTTTAGTCTCCTAAATGTATTTTGAAAATGAGGTTTAGGTGCCTAAATCAGTTAGGCATTGCAATGCTAAGCACAGCAATGCCCGAGTAGCTTTAAAAGTCTGGGCCATAATCGCTCTGTTCCCCATCTTTAAAATGGCGAAATAGCGCTTCCTCACCTCACAGGGATGTTGTGAAGTTACAATACACTAACAATTGTACCTTAGATGGAAATGTACTACATCTCTAGTGCCTGGGTTTGCATAAGCACAAACAGGGGAATCTCAAGTGGGAAGTAAAGAGGTTAGTTTACCCCTATAGTTGGCACGGTGCAACTGTTGCTGGGATACCACGTCCAGTTCGGGTGTCACCAGTTCAAGTAGGCTGTTCATGAATCGGAGAGGGTTCCGAGAAGAGCCACGAGTGATTCAAGGATTAGAAAACATGAGTTATAGTGATAGATTCAAAGAGCTCAATCTATTTAGTTTAACAAAAAGAAGGTTAAGGGGTGACTTGACTACTGTCTATAAATACCTATAGAGGGAACAAATATGTAATAACGGGCCCTCTAGTATATCAGAGATAGGTGGAACACAATCCAGTGGCTGGGAGATGAAGCTAGACACATTCAGACTGGAAATAAGGCATATATTTTAACAGTGAGGGTAACTTATTATTGGAACAATTTACTAGTGGCCATGATGGCTGGCAATTTTTAAACCAAATTGGATGTTGTACTAAAATATCTGCTCTAGGAATTACTTTGGAAGCTCTATGGCCTGCGTTATACAGGAGGTCAGACTAGATAATCATAGTTCTCCTTTCTGGCCTTGGAATCTATAATGTTGCTGAACCCTGATCAGTCATTTTAAAGTTATAAGTTCATGCACAAATAGCTGCCCATGATTTTAAGCTCTACATGCGTTTGCCTGTTTTTCTGAGCCTTGCAGGTTTTAAGTCCATTCTGAGGAACTGAGCAGGTACCGAGTGGTAGTTTAGTGGGTGGAGTAAGTGAGACTGAGTTCTTGTGTTTAGAACGGCAAATCCGAAGCCGCAGCTTTACTGTTGCCTACCCTCCCAAGAAAACATGGCAAGGGTATGCAGCAGGCTGATTTACTGCATGTGTGTGGCACTCCCATTAACTGTGAGCAGCAGTGACGCTGTTAGCAGGTCAGTAGCGTGAAGAGTTATAAAGGTGCACACAGTGGATGGGATCTGTTATGGGTACAGAACCACATCGTTAACACACCTAATCTGTGGGCTGGATTGTGCCTTAAAGACCTGTGTGTGGATCCCAACCATTACTATGTGGGAGGATCGGTCACATGCCTCTGTGGCCTCTGCCCTGTTTCATTCTTAGGAGCCAATGGAAGTCTCTCTGCTGTGTGTGGATCTGCATTAGGGAGGGTACCGGCATTGGAGGGGGTGGGGGTGGTGATGTCACTTGAACAAGAGAGGAGTACTTATGTGAACAATGGTTGCAATATTAGGTCCCATAGACCAAATGCCCAATTGGTGAAAACTGACATAGTGCCACTGAAGTCAATGCAGCGACGCTGATTGACACCAGCTTTGGACTTGGCCTGCTGTCTGCTCCTTTTAGCGATGTCGGGCCATTCGGACCTGTGTTCTGATGCCACCGGCAGGTAGACATGCTGAAGCCTGGGAGTAGGGAGTTTTGTTTTGAATGCTGGAAACCAAGGGTAATCAATTATTTTTTGTCAAGGTCCAGATTTCTTGGTCGAGGCATAGTCAAGGTCCAGACTCCCGAGAAGAAAATAATAATAGAAAAATGATCATAATTAAATGAAAATATTTTGGGGTCCTTTCAAAAGCATCTGGTGGTCCAGAGTTGACACGCAGTCTGCCTATTGACTGCTTTAAACTGCATATTGTCTAAATGGCGGAGCTGGGAACATAGCATTCTGAGAGCCACAGCAAAGGCTGAAATGAGCGTCAGACTGAGCATCAGGTTGCTCAATGTGGAACTGAGAGGGAGGGCCAGAAAAATGTTATTGAGAGAAAGCCAGGGAATCTCTCCATATTGAGGCCAGGCCAACAGCTCCTTAGTGCTGGCTACTTAACAAAGTATGTGTTCTAGATTATTTTTGATGACAAACTCAATTGCCAGCGATGTCTTCAAGCAGAAACAGCAAGCGAAAGGAACAGGTGGTACAAGACCTTGAAAAGGAAACAACATATTGTAAAAGTGAAACCGTCTGCTGCTAGTTAAGGCTCAGTGTTAAAACTAAGCTTTGATGGGGTTTGTTGAGTGTGGTGAATAATTTACTGGAGAGGTCATTAGGGCCTTATATTGCTGCTACTTTCCCCTTATTTTACTAGCTCATTAGGGATAGAAAGTAGCCTATGAGGGATGCCACATGCTATTCCAGCAGTCTGGCAGGCAGAAGGATAACATTTAAGGCAATTTGGCCCTGATTCTGCACTAGAGTAGTCAATGAAAGTTGTGTCATTGATTCAAATGGGAATAGGACCAAGCCCTTTCTTTTTAATGTAATAAAAAACCCTATAATAGATCTCTCTTCATCAGTAGATCTCAAAACATTTTAGAAAGAAGATCCGTATCATTATCCCTATTTTACAGATGGGGAAACTGAGGCACAGAGAGGCAACATGACTTGCCCAAGGTCACCCATTCAGCCAGTGGCAGAGCCAGGAATAGACTCTTGGTCTCCTCATTTCCTGTCCGATGCTCCATCCACTACGCCACACTGCCTCCTTAAATAAAGTGGAATGAGACAATATTAAGGAAGAAACAGTGGAATGTGAAATGTTTAGATTGAATTAGTGGGGAGAGAACATTTCACTGTCAGGTGGTAGCTTACACTTGGAAGCTTTTGTGTGACTCATAAGCAAATCAAACTAATTTAGTGCTACTAAAGAGACTATAGGTCTGACCTTCATGTTTTCATGCAGACAAAGATCAACCCCAATGATCCAGCTGTACATAAAGAACAATATCTTGCTCCCTTTGAAGTCAATGAAGTTTTTCGGTTGACTTCAGTAGGAATCAGAGTGGGCTCTAAGTTATTTACTAGGGTAGACTATGGAGGTTTTTCTGTCAGCTGCCTACATTGAAGGTGTATAGAGGGAATGTCAGATTTTTCCATACTGCAAGTTTGCTAAGTATCACAAGATGAAAAGATGTCACAGCCAAAAAAAGGGAAAATGCGATGACAGTCAAAGCGAGAGTTGGCTATTTTTATTTTTCTTACTGTCAGCTGTTAACTGCTGCAGGCGTAAACATGCATCTCCGCAAAGCGGTGTTATAGTGTCTAGTAAGGGTAGACTCTCACTTTGGCGCGTGGGGAATTACACATGTTAATGCTGAGCATCCGCTCCGGTCAGCTCCCATTACAGCAATGCACAAAGCCAGCATTTTACGCTGAAATTCTACTTTTTCTGTTAACATTTTAGTTTAAAACCTCTTTACTCGTCAATGTGCTGGCCTTTTCGATACTGTTGTCATCTGGTTATTTTAAAGTTAAGAGAACTAAACATACGTGCATTGGAGAACATGGATATAATCGCTCTACTGTAACTGCTGTTGTGTATTTGTTTGCATCCTTATAGCAGAGGGGTCTGTTTAGTTGTGAAAATGATCACGTTTGAAATACCTAGACTGCTGAGGACAGCAGGTTCAAATTCTGACATGGGCAAGTCAGTCTTTTATTTCTAGAGTGGGTAGGATGGTCCAGTGGTTAGAGTATTAACCTAGCTCTTGGGAGACTAAAGTTGACGTCCTTGCTCTGCCACAGACTTCCTGTGTGACCTAGGGCAAGTCTCTTAGCCTCTCTGTTCTTCAGTGTCGCCTCAGTAAAATGGAGATAATCCCATTCTCCCAGAGGATAAATGCTTTTAAGATTGTGAAGTGCTCAGAAGTTATGGTAACAGGACCCAGAGGTACCTCAGACTCTCTGCAGTTGCTCAACTGAGTTCTGTGCAAAATTCTATAAAGACGGCTTTGGGGCAAGACCTTAGAAATGGGGTAAGACCTCTCTGCTCTGCCTGGATGATAAAGACCTTGTTGCCCCTGTTGGCTTAACAAAAATAGAGGCTTGCCCTGATGCCCTTGGCAAAATAGTCTCGGCCTAGTAGGGTGACCAGACAGCAAGTGTGAAAAATCGGGATGGGGGGGGGGGGAGTAATAGGAGCCTATATAAGAAAAAGACCCCAAAACTGGGACTGTTCCTATAAAATTGGGACATTTGGTCACCCTATTGCCTAGCCTGCTATTATACAAAGTGCTCCATTCCAGTTATACACCTTGCTACCACTCCCCATCTCAGAGGTGGGTGCATTTCAGAAGTAGTTCCTGGGTGTGTATTATTTATGAAGTGCTTTGGGACGACAGGCACTACATCAAAAGATGTTGCCATGTTTGGGTCTGTTGCTTTAAGCTGAGATTTTTTCGAAAGGGCTAAGGGAGCCGTGTGCCCAATTTCTATTGAAAGTCAATGGGAGTTGGGTGCCTGCCTGAAAGAGAGTATGAATCTAGCACAGATCAGGAGAGACCTCAGAGACAAGAAGTCAGTTGTGCTGTTAACTCAGTTGTGGGACTCGGAACTCTCTATTCAGATCAAAAAGTTTTGTTGCATCATAGTAGTGCATCGGAAATATGAAGTCCCAGAAATAGTTATTCCCTTAGTTAATAAAGTTTTCATGTAATCTCCCTTTGGGAAAAGATTCTGGAAGGAGTGGGGCTTACGACACGCCCTTCTTGTCAGCATCTCCCATTGGTTGGCTTAGGTGGCTCCCCGTCTAGCATGCTGTCTCTCACGGATCCCATTCTGAGGCTCCTCCTTCTCCCCATTCATCTCCCCACATCAGAAGACAAAGTCCCTGCCCCGAGGAACCTACAGTCTGATCCAGGCAGATAAGTACGAATGATTAAAGGATCAGGGAGCTCTATCCTCCATGGCTTACTTCCACCCTCCATAGGATTAAACCCCTTGGGTGGAACCCTGGCCCCATTGAAGTCAGTGGGAGCTTTCTTGTTGATTTTTAGTGGGGCCAAGATTTCACCCCTTGTTCTCACTTTCAAGGCCCTGCACAGCTTCACTTCGGGCTGCAGTCTCTCCTTAGGCCTGCCCCTTTTGTTGGACACACACTCTTTCAGTGTGAAAATAGGGCATTAAACGTTAGTTCTTTCTAGGATTGAATTCCCAGATACCATTCACGAGCTAGGCTTTAACTGTGCGACTCTGGATGTTAATGCAGCAGAGTCTTACTGTGTTGTACTTTGATCCCAATGCAGGGCCTTTGATTCGAGTGCAACAGTTTCCTCTCCACTCCTCCCCCAAAGTGAAGTGTGTATTTGCACAGTGGAGAGTTAGCCACAAGGGACTGGGAGAGGTCATGGAATAGGAGCTGTCCATGTGATGTGCGGCAACTGTACATTCCAGGGGGCCAAATCCTCCGCTGGTGTAAATCAGCGTCACCCTACTGAGATCAGTAGCGCACCCAATGAGGATCTAGCCTGTATATTTCACCTTATATAAAGTCTCTGACTGTCACACACAAATGAATTAGACCTAGATGCGGTATTCTTACATACATGACTGGATCAAGTGCAAAACCGGGCAGATATCTTGAAGACGTACCATATTTACCCTATGTGGAACAATTAGGATTGTAACATCTTTCCAGATTTTCATGTTGCTGGCCTAGCATTTAAAGGGCAGAGGAGCTAGCGCTAATTCAATAACTGTTGGCTGTAATTACACAGCAGAAAAATTCCTCCATGGTGCTTCTTCACCTTGGGATTTATTAGCTGTCTCATCTGCTAAAAGAACAAGATGCAAAATAGTTCACATGCCGGCAGGTGTGAGACAGAATCAAGTAAGTCTAGTAAAACTCACGGGGGCTGGGGAGAGGGAAGATTTTTTTTGCTCCTAGGGTGAGTCTCTGTGGTTCCTTGTACATTTTCCAGGACCTTGATCTTTACTGCAAAATAAATAAATACCATTCTTTTTCAGGTGCACTAGAAAGGAGAATAGACACTGGAACCAGAGTCTGGGTCTGAATCTGGTTGTAAGTGCCCTTTTTTAACTACACTTTAATTCATGTAAGAAATAAAATAAAATGTGCATTTAGGAAAACTTTAACCTTATTTTCCCTGTATTCTCCATGGTCCATAACTCCCAGGATAAATGAAATCAGGTGGAAGAGGAAAAGAGCTCTGTTGCATGTCAAATGAGGCAATTCTGCATGTTCTTGTCAATGAAAGTGAAATACAAAAATGAAGAAAAGATGGTTATATAGTATATGTAAATGAGTGATCCCCAAGGACAACCATGATTTATTGTAGGCCTCCCCCCCCCTCCAACTCCCCCCCCCCCACTTCCATTGAAGACAATGTGAATAAATATATCATGCAGGCAAACGTGTAACTGTTTATGAAGCGACAACATTGTCACTCCAGTGATCTCTTTCTTCCTTCAATCATTTAGCTCTCCTGCGAATTTTGAATGGGGGTTCAGACCACACTTTTTAGAAATAGTGACTATGGTTTGTCATTTTCCAGTCCTCTGGAACATCACCCGTCCTCCATGAGTTCTCGAAGATAATTGCTAACAGTTCTGAGATTGCTTCAACATGTTTCTTAGGTACCCTTGGATGAATTTCATCAGGCCCTGCTGACTGTATCTATTTAAATATCTAAAATTATCTAAATATTCCTTAATCTGTTCTTTCCATAGTTTGGGTTGCGTTCCTTCCCCCTTGTTATTAGTATTAATTGTTATATGTCTGGTCACTACTAACTTTTTCAGTGAAGATTGAAGCAAAATGGGCGTTCAACACTTTAGCCTGTTGGATGTCATCAGTTATTAGCTCTCTTTCCCTGCTAAACAGAGAATCTACACTTTCTGTCATATTTGTCTTGCTCCTAATGTATTTAAAGAACCTCTTCTTATTGCCTTCTATGGTTCTTGCTGGGAGTATCTCATTTTGTACCTTAGCCTTTCTGATTTTGTCCCTAAATGCTTGTGCTATTCCTCTGTATTCCTCTTTAGCAGTTTGTCCATCTGAAGGATTAATTTTATATTTTCAGGTCATTAAAGAGCTCCTCATGGCATATTGGCTTCTTACTGTTCTGCCTATCTTTCCTTTGCATCAGAACAGTTTGCTGTTGTGTCTTTGATATTTTATCCTTGAGAAACTGCCAGCTCTCCAGCACTCCTTTTTCCCCTTTAAATTTTCTTCCCATGGGACCTTACCAACCAATTCTGAGGTAACAAAGAGTCCTGTGGCACCTTAAAGACTAACTAAAGTCGTAGTCTTTAAGGTGCCACAGGACTCTTTACCTCTGCTATTCCAGATAACACGGCTACCTCTCTGATTCTTAACCAATTCTGAGTTTATTAAAGACTGCTTTTTAAAAAAACTACCAAATCCATTGTCCTTATTATGCTGCTCTCATTCCATCCTTACTTCGAGTCATGAAATTATCATTTCATGATCACTTTCACCCAAATTTCCTTCTCCCTCCAGATACACAGTCAATTCCTCCCTGCTGATCAGAATCAAGTCCAAAAGCTCTGTCCCCCGTACATTCCAAGAACTTACCATACATCTTGTGTTTTTCATGTTAATTTCCCAACAGATGTCTGGGTAGTTAAGTTCACCCATTACTACCAGGTCCTTTGTTTTGAATATTTCTTTTATTCTAGAAATGCCCCCTCCACCTTCTTTTCTTGACTTGATGGTCTATAGCTGACCCTTCCCCCCCCCCCCCCAATATGACATCACCTCTATTTTTTCACCTTTTATCTTTACTCAGAGACTTTCAACGGGTCTGCCTCTTGCCTCCTTCTGAACATTAGAACAAGTGTTGTGTATATTTGCAATGTATAATGCAACACCTCCCTTTTTTTTCTCTGCCTGTCTTTCCTGAACAAGCTATTACCTCTATACCAATATTCCAGTTGTGAGATTTATCCCACTGAGTCTCAGGGTTGCCAATTAAGTCATAATTTAGTTTATGTGCTTCCAGTACTTCCCCTTCATTCTCCATACTCTTTGTGGGCTTTACACTCTCAATGTATCTTTAAAATGGGGATAAGCACACTTCTTTCTTCCACCCTGTAACAGGGTGCTAGACAAGAAGCTCTGAGCCAGCCCCTGTTCGCTCAGCCCCAGCCAGGGGAGTTAACTGGAGCTGGCAGGGTGTGGCCCTTAGCAAGAAGGGCTTAAGGCAAAGCACCTGTGTGCTTTCCAGGCCAGAGGGATAAAGCTGGCTGGAAGGAAGTGCACAGGGGGAACAGGAAAGGGAGGAGCAAGTGGCTGTTGTTCCTAGCTAGCTGCAGGAGCTAGCTCTCCCCCAAGCAGCTAAATAAGAGTACTTGTATATAGCGGATAGTGTAAATAACTCTATATAGGTGGTGGTGGGGTGGCTTGCACAAGGCAATAAAACGGGCACTGGTGTTGGAAACTGCATGGTCTCAGCTCATTTCTGCAACGAGCGGTGAAGGGCTCATCTACACACCCTTTGTCTTGCCTATCTAAATTGTAACTTCTGTGGTGCAAAGATTTTCTCCTACTGTGTTTCTTTTCAGTGCTTAGCGCAACACAACCCTGAGTGTGGTTGAGATCTCTGATGTGATGGAATATAAATACATACACCTAGTGCTCTTCATGTGTCAATCTCAAAGTGCCTTACAAAGAAGTCAGTAGCATTATTCCCATTAACAGATGGGGAAGCTTAGGCACAAAGGTTGAGTGATTTCCTCCCCCCAAGATTGTTTTTAAAACAGCCAATCAGTTCCTCCTGAAAGGCTGAAAGGCTGAGGTGTGTAAATGTCTGTAACTGAGAATTTCACACGCTACAGCTGTGTGGGTTTCCTACCAGACACTGAAATACACTACTTCACATCAACAAGCAATACAGGTACTCCTGGAGTCCACAATGTCCTCAACCCAGAACACACTTGCGCCTTTTCTGTTTTGCCCTTTTTGTATTTTCCCCACAACAGCCTTAGAGGCAACAGACTAGAGGGCTAACTGAACAATCACATGAGCATCCATATTGCCAAGGCCAGAAAATGATCCAATAATGGGTGTGCAGTAACAAAGTGAGCGTGAGGGAATCCCCCTGTATCCTGTCCGTGTGGGAGAGTCCTTGGTAGCCTGGGTCCAATGGGGCAGCATTAAAGAGTGGGGAGAGGGGCACAGAGCGAGTGCAGAAGTAGAGGGCCACTGTTCTGCTCTGCCTAGTTTGAGGATGGATCTCCCAGCCTGTTTACTGTGGAGGGAAGGTTGAGGGGGCTGGGAGAGAGATGAACTCCATTAAATTATCCTCCCCCAAGGTTTCTTCCCTCAAGTTCTCCCCTGTGGGTTTCACTGCAGATGGGGCAGTCCAGGCTGTACAAATGATCTATCTACCTGTTGCTGAAACAGAGTTGATTTGGAGTAACACCAAGGCCTGGTGGTGGTGGTAATGTAGTACTTAAGGTATGGGTTCCTAAAATTAAATATACAGGGTGGACAAAGTAAGTATTGCCATATGTTGCCACCTTGGCCATTCATGTTTCTCTTTCTTGGTAGCTTAAGAAGAGTAAGACAGTTGCTTTAGTTAGCAAAGAAGATACTTGTGTTGTCTGTTGAAGACTGTGCCCCCTAGCAAGGACTTAACCATCTCCTTTAATGTCAGTATTTGTTTGAGAAATTGCATTCACTGGCCATCCGAGTACTTATGCCAAGTCTTTTTCAACTGAGAACTCTTTGGGTTTATTCAAATGTTAATATAAAGCCATCTTTATGCTACTCTAGCTGGGTCATGTAACTAAATCACATGACCTAACTTATTATAACTGTGAGCTTCCTGAGAGCTCATTCACAATATTATACCCTGAGTGAGCATCTGCCGGTTATAAAGTGATCAGGACTATTATTAGACATGTAGAGTTGTGGTTTCTTTTTCAGAATTCCAATAAGACGCACTTTTGCAAGTGTGTGTGTGTATATGTGTGTGTGTATATATATATATATATATATAGTGACAGAATATGCATATATATGTATATATATATATATAGTGACAGAATATGCATATATATGTATATATATATAGTGACAGAATATGCATAAATGCTGAGAAGAAAGTTGTAGTCTTCTGCGAGTGAATTGGTTTTACATTGGTATACATTTATTGAACTAATCTGTAGGAGGGGAGCGGAAGCATAGGGAGATTAGCATAGGGGATACATCTACAGAAAGACATTCACAAAGGAGAGATTGCAACTTGTCTGCTTTTCTGCACCCATAATTAAACAAATCTGAGTATTTTTATCTCTAATTACCATACTGTGGGCATGAAACAACTGCTTAGAGGCACAATTAGTCATCTTTGTGGCCTTATTTCATTCTGAGGGTGCAAAACTTGTTCCTGCAGAAGGGGAGACCGGGTCTGAGCTGGGCTAACATTATAACCCCAAAATGTACATGCATCATAAATGACTGACCTAAAATTTCCAAAATGATCAGTGGTTTTGAGTGCTCAGTTTGAAACTTCTTTAAAGGTCTTGGGCATGAAAGTGCTGAGCACCCCGCCTCTGAAAGTGAGGTGTTTCAAACTGGGCACTCAAAATCACTCGTCACTTTGGAAAATGCTGGCCAAATATCTTAAAGCTGTTTGTCGCATTTACAGGAGATGCTCCCCAAGGGGAGAGAAAATCAGAATTTGAATGGAATGCAAAACAAACCCAATATTTAAAAACCGATTGTTTTGCAGAAAACTGCCTGCATATTAGATTCTCCCCCCCCCCATTTTTCTGCCCTTTTTTGAGGTGTCGAATGACCATTCAGATTTGCTGCACCTTTGGTGTGCAAAGGCTCTCATTGGTCATTTGACATTTCCAAGATTTCGTGCTGGTTGCAGCTTCGCTTACTGAGCCCCTTCTTGGACTACGCAGGAGAAAGGTTTGGTTGCCCATTTGATCAGCACTTTAACAAGCATTGGGTTCGATGGGCTGCTTTGGAGGTTGTGTGCATTGATCATTAGACCTGCCTTTGTCATACGCTTCTATAAATAATGGTCATCTCTCTTCAGGTGCTTTCTCCTTTAAGTAAAGCTCCATGCTGCAGCTTGTGAGGCAGGATCTGAGGATGTTTTACTACCCCTAATCCAGAGGGTAGTGTGCCTTGACAGGCCAATGTGTCTGCACTTCCTCCGTAAGGTTAAAAGATGAGTACTGTAATGTGTCATTTAGCTTTAATACCCCTAGAGCAGTATCCCTCTAGATTAGGCAACAGTATTGGCGTAGAGTCATCAGTGGAGCAGTCAGGGTTCAGATACAGATTCAGCTATGGCTGGCATGTAGGGAGTGAGTGACTGGCCAAAGGAGGGCTAGGCTTTCGGCTTGGATTTGTAGGTGCAGTAATGCTGCAGGCTGTTGCCATGAGAGTTGTGGCCCCACACAGGGAGAAATCTCACAAGATCAAGTACTTTCATGAGATTTCATCAAGGATCAGAAAATAGGCTCAAGGGGCAGATTTAGACCTGAAACCTTATATTGCCCCCCCTCCACATCCTTTCAAATTAAGTGTTCGGATTTTGAGGGTCTAGTTTTAGCCCATCTTTTGAAGGGTTGCCACCTGTCTGGGTTTTACCCGGAGAGCCCAGTTTTTGGCTTCTGTGACTGAGTGCCATTTAGGGCTGCCAGGTGCCTGATTTTCAACTGGAAAGTCCGGTTGAAGAGGGGATGTGGCAGTGTCCGGTCAGATGTGCTGACCAGACACCAAAAGCCCAGTTACTATGGGATGGGGGGAGGCGCTGGGCCATTAACCCTTGCCAGCCCTTGCTCAACCAGGGCTGCCTCCTACCTTCAGGCTGGTTTCTTGTCAGGCTGCAGCAGCTCCTGTCCCAGACCTGGGGCAGAGAGAGCGCAGATGGGGAGGAGGGGACAGGAGAGGAGATGATCCAGTGAGTGATGCGGGGCAGAGTGGAGAGGAGTGAGTGCAGGGAGCAGGATTTTGGAGGAAGACACAGAGAGGGGGGAGGGGGGTAGTTTGGGTCTTGTTACCAGCAATTAGAAAGTAGCAGCTGTAATCTCTAGTTCTCTACAGTGGGTGTGAGTTACATAATTAACTCTTTGTCATTCATAATGTAGGTTGTAAAAAGTCAGCATTTGCATCTTTGGCGTTGATACATTCTCCAATAGTGATTTGATTGCCATTGAAGTACAGTACTTATTTACATAGTGTTACATACCTTCTTTACATTGAGACCTGTTCCCCTGAGGCATTTGATATGGGACAATTGTTTATTTACTTCTTTGATTTGAAGCTTTTTTTTGACACTACTTTTTAACCCCAAACCTCTGGAAAGCTTTTTGATCTCCTAGACTGAAAAGTCCCTTCTGCGTGAGCCCTTTCTCCAGCTGGGAAGTCAGGATACCCGACCTTCTCTAGGGGTATGTCTTCACTACAGCAGTAGGTCGATTTCCCTTAAGTCGATTTTTTAAAGCAGACTGTATAGAGTTGATTTTGTGCGTCCCCACTAAGCACAGCAAGTCGGCAGTGTCTGTCCCCACAACTGTGGCAAGCGTCGACATAGGGAGTGTTGCACTGTGGGTAGATATCCCACCGTGCCGGGAGTCCCCAGCAGGCACCACCTTTCGGGACAGCCGGGCACACTCCCCAGGGGACCAGCCACCAGTCCGAGCAGCTCCGTGGCCCCCTGTGCCCGCCCGAGCAGGTCCGCGGTCCCTCCCCCCCCCGCCCGCCCGAGCAGCTCCGCGGTCCCCCGTGCCCGCCCGAGCAGCTCCGCGCCGGCTCCCTCCCGCCCACCCGAGCAGCTCCGCGCCGGCTCCCTCCCGCCCGCCCGAGCAGCTCCGCGCCGGCTCCCCCCCCGCCCGCCCGAGCAACTAGCTCCGCACTGGCTCCCCCCCCGCCTGCCCGAGTAGCTCCACAGACCCCTGCTCGGGCGCGCGGGGGGGAGCCGGCGCGGAGCTAGCTGCTCGGGCGGGCGGGAGGGAGCCGGCGCGGAGCTAGCTGCTCGGGCGGGCGGGGGGGAGCCGGCGCGGAGCTAGCTGCTCGGGCGGGCGGGAGGGAGCCGGCGCGGAGCTAGCTGCTCGGGCGGGCGGGAGGGAGCCGGCGCGGAGCTAGCTGCTCGGGCGGGCGGGGGGGAGCCGGCGCGGAGCTAGCTGCTCGGGCGGGCGGGGGGGAGCCGGCGCGGAGCTAGCTGCTCGGGCGGGCAGGGGGGGAGCCGGCGCGGAGCTAGCTGCTCGGGCGGGCACGGGGGTCTGCGGGGCTGCTCGGGTGGGCGCGGGGGGGGGGGGGGGGAAGCCAGCGCGGAGCTAGCTGCTCGGGCGGTCACCAGGGGGAGGGCGCGTGGAGCTGCTCGGACTTGTGGCTGGTCCCCTGGGGAGCAAACGGGCATTGTTGAAGGTCGGAGGCATAATGTCACATGCATCCTCACTAGTTCACAATCGACCCAGAGCGGTCGATTTCAGCTACTCCTCTCATTAAGGAGGAGTACAGAAGTCGATTTTGAGGTCCCTTTAAATCGACTGAAATGGCATGCATGTGAGGACGGGTACATGTTTATATCGACTTAACGTCGCTAAAGTCGACGTTAAGCCGTAGTGGGGACCAGCCCTAAGTTTACCCCCAAACAAACTATTGTGGAATCAGCAGGAGACACCTATTATGTTTGCTGATTCATCACCTCACGCATCCCATCTCCTCTCACAGAGACCAAGCACATCATCTTTACAAGGCCCTGGATCCCTGCAGACAGTGGCTGCCAGTCTAACCCTGGCCTCACATTTGGCAGTTCTCCTAACCTAAGACATCCTAAAATGTGCTTTCAAACTTCAGGAACTTTGCACAAGGAGGCTTGTTGTGGTCGTCCGAGGAAAGGCAACAGAGCATATGATCTTTTTCCTGCTCTTCATTGTATCGCTGTGTTTTTGCTGTAGACTCCTTTTGGAAGAAATCAGTGAATTGTAGCAAAGCCTCTGGTGCATAAAAATCCTTCTTCTGGAAACCTACAGAAGTCTCAGTAACAAAGAATTCGGTGCTGCCTTGGAAATGGGGTGGAATGGACAAAGAAGAAAAGAAATGAGAGAGAAGCTCACACAGTGATGCAGATGGGAAATAAATTGTGGAGGAAGGAACAGCAAAGACAAGGGAAATGCTGCTAAATCAGAACACACAAATGTTCCACATGAACCCGAAGCATGGACTGTGAACATTAATCATTATAGGTTCAAGAATAGCAGCCGTGTTAGTCTGTATCCATAAAGAAAGCGAGGAATACTTGTGGCACCTTAGAGACTAACTAGTTTATTTCAGCATAAGCTTTCGTGAGCTATAGGCATCCGACGAAGTGAGCTATAGCTCACGAAAGCTTATGCTGAAATAAACTAGTTAGTCTCTAAGGTGCTACAAGTATTCCTCATTAATCATTATGAGGTTAGTTCAGGGAGGTAGTAAAAATTGCAGAGAAGGATAGACAATAATCATGAGGCCAGGACAATGGGCATCTAAGATGTCCCCTCTGGGAATCATGATTCCAGGGGTAATGTCTGTTTTTGAAGAGCTTGGTGACAAGACTTTTACTATCACTTTCAGTATCTTACGCATTATTTGAATTAATGGGGATATGAGCATGCCCGTTGTGAAACCTTTTCAAGGCATCAGATCTCATATACTTCCACAACATGAGCTGCCACTCTAACGATTTATACGAGACACTGTTGGATTATCCATATCTCAGAGATATGGATGAGAAGTACTACTGGTGAGTGCTTGGACTTATTATTATTACTCCTTTAAATAAAGATGAGTTCAGTTGTGTTCAACTTGTCAATAGCAGTTCAAAGTGCTCGATGGATTGTCTGTATCACAAGAGTCCTTCATTGTGGGGAGGAGGAGGAATTTAGCCGTTGCCAGATTTGTAGTCATCTGTGTCTTAGATTCAGTAATGAGAAAATAGCACCATTAACCCTTATGGAAAACGTAACTATTTCAGGGGGGAAATTGACTTTCTATTCTGCTGATACTAGAGCTTTTTATATTAAAAAAACAGTAGGCAAGGTATGCTTCTAGCCATAAATACTATGCTTTTAAGCCCCATAAGAATGAGACCATGAAAGTAGGTTTAATAAGCCTTTCCTGTAACTGAGTAGAATGTTAGGGCCTGAGCATTCAAACCATTACCCACATGAATATGGCTCAGTTACACAAATAGTACCATTGAAGTCAATGGGAGTGCTGACATTTAGTGAAGAGTTCTGAGTATAGGAGTTAAGAGTATGAGTGTCTTACTCAGGGTTTGTATTACCAGGGCTTCATGCTGGAGGATCATTTATTGCAATAACTTTACAATATCGGCACCCTTAGAACCCACTTGGAGAACCCACCTACCCAAAGATCTTGCTTTGCTTATTAGAAAAGCACACATCCTAGCATTAAAGTCTGCAAACTAGATAGTCTTGTGATGTGGTATTTCTTTTGTATACAGCCACTCACTTTGCTTCTGTAGTACATGGGGGAAAAAAATCTCCAGCATGGTAATTGATTAGTGCCATTTCCTGTAAGCCAACTCTTGTGGTTTCTGGTTTCCAGCCAGTTCTATTTTTACCTTCTTTTCTCCAGTTACTTTCTCTTTCTTAAAAGGATACTTCTGTTTGGTATTCTATTAACAAACCATCTCTTGCACTCCAACCAATCTGCAGTGTGTAAAAAGCAGAAATAAAGGCATGAGGATAGTGTGTGTACAGATTAAACTTAACACAGGATTTGAAGTCCTATTTACAAGAGGCATCAGCAGAGCAAAGGGCAGTAGAAATGAGAGGAATTTTGGCCACTCTATTTATGGATACAGATGGTTATGAACATGCATATTTTTGCTTATATGAGTAAAGTTACGAATGTGCATAAGTGTTGGCTGTATCTGGTGCTCAGTGATGGGCCACAGTGTCATCTCGTGTACATTGGGGTAGTGCCACTCAAGGCAATGGAGCTGCATAGATTCATACCAACTGAGGATCTCGCCTGAGGAATCCAGGGGCTGAAAGAACATTGTAAATGAACACAGAGAAGATCTGAGTTTACAAAGAAATGAGGAAATAAAATTAATCCCAAGTAAGGGTTCAAAAAGGTAATAGAGATGGTCATTTAGGTCAGATCCAACTCCCATTGAAGTCAGTGGGAGTCTTTCCATTGGCTTCACTGGTAGCTGGATCAGGCTATAGAGTGTGAGGTGCTGAAAGCCCATCCCCCATCTCCATAGGTTGCTTCTTAGAGAGCTTTAGGATTCTGTCAGCCCTTCAAGAGAAGAGTCATTGTCATTCTGGAGACTGGGACATGGACGCTATTTTAGGTTGATTGAAATCTTGCTTGGATAGCACTTTCACTGGCAGGAACTTAGAAGAATAATAGAAGGCATATCAATTTAGTGACGTGTACTGTTTCCCAGACAGGAGCTACAACCATTCGAGGGTTGTGTTCTTCATTCAGATAATAAAATAAATACACAAATGTTGTTCTTTTGTGCACCTCATCCTACCCCCTTCCCCCAAGACCACAAGTCGCTGTTGTTTTTTTGGTCTGGCTCCTAAAGCCACATCTTGAGATGTGGTAAAAGACCCAGTTCATCCTTTTCCACTGAAATCAATGTGCCCCCTTGCACCTGTGGTGAATCTTTCTCTGTTTCTGTCTCTGTCTCTCTCAGCCAGGCAGAAGATCAGCTTTAACATGTAGCTGCAAAAACTGGGCCTGTATTTTTGGCACCACAGACAGACTGAAGAATCATACTCTGACATGTAACCACTCATATATCTTGTTTGCACCCACAATAAGGGAGTTAAATGTGCAATTACTAAAATTTGCAACCATGATAGTACCTGAACCAAAACCCATTAAAGTCAGATCTGACAAGAGTTACATTGCCCTCCCATTAGATCAGGTCCTTGCACATTATCCGACTTGTTGTAAATATCTGCCAGGCTATCCTTTATCTTCTCCCTCTTTTAAGGCCCTGATCCATTAAAGCTTTTAGACCCCATGCTTAACTTTAAGCAAATGCTTCAAAGAGACAACCTGTGTTCTGAAAGTTAAGCATGTGCTTAAGCGCATTGCTGGTTTGCTGCCCTGATGAATAGCTTCCTCACATTAAGTATTGACAAAGTTTTTCTGTTACAGTAAAGCACTAGAACTAACTAAAACATGGGGAGGTTGAGAAGAGAGTGAGTTTGGGCTGACATCACAGTACTGCACTACTTTGGTTTATTTATTTATTTATTTTATTGAGAAAAGAAAAGACAGCAGCATTTCCATGTTTTGACCAGGCCACAGTTAGAAGGTCCATTGCTGCAGATTGAGCAGATTGAGCTGAATTTACAAAGTAGAAAATGCTATAACGCATGTGATGTTTGCATAGTTAACGCAAAATGTTATTCATGAGAGTTGCAATGGCAACTGCTTGGAGGAAAGGTGAAAATGGTGTTTGCTGAGAGTCATCCCCAGTGATGGAAGATATTTGATAGACACTCTATATAGTTTATCACTGAGGGAGCATTTCCATTCTACATTCTACCTCTCTTTCCATTTGTTATTAAATTGCTTGTAAATCACCTTTTGGGCTGAAATTTCTCATGCTAGGTTTCAGCCCAGAAGCAATTATGTGTGGTAAAGGTAACAAAGAGTCCTGTGGCACCTTAAAGACTAACTAAAGTATTGAAGCATAAGCTTTCATGGGCTAATACCCACTTCGTCGGATGCAAGCAGATGTGTGGTAAATTTCATAACAATCCCTTGAGCTGTTGTTGAGATCTCAGAACCTGAAATTCCCTTGATGCTTTCTGAATTTCATTTTGTGCTCCAGTATCCCTCCCCCAATAACCAGTGGACAATATCAAATTACCCATGTTAGTGCTTCATGAAGAACATTGAAAGCCATTTGTTTTTTAAGTAGCAAAGTTAGTGTGTGAAGGTATAACACTGCACTGTGAATGGACAGTACCTTGTTTCCCACCGTTTCAGAAAGACAGTGGATCCAGTGGAGAATTTAAGCAAGTGCTTAATTTAGAAGCACAAATAATTTCAATGGGACGCTTTATGGGATTAAAGTTAGGCACGCGCTTAAGTGTGCTGCTAGACTGAGGCCAGAGCACACTCTGAGTGTTGATACTTGCTGTCCAATTAAAAGTCCACTGTTCAGTGAGGGATTCCCTGCTGTGCGGACGGAATTCCATTTTAATGCCATCAGAGTTGTTGCACAAAGAATGTTGGCGTTCTTCAGGGCCAGTGGACTTTCAAAGTGAGCGGAACAGCACGTACAATATATTCACATCTCTGCTTTCTGCTGAAGCTTGTGGGGCTGGCCAATGTAGCAATCAGGATACTGGGCTAGGGGGATGACTAGTCTGATTCGTCGTGGAAGTCCCTACAGTCCTATAATTTGTGCAGAGCCCGGAGACTGCCATGTGACTGGCTCTGTATATTATGTATCCCTTTCCTCTTGTATTGGGAAATGACATGTCAGTGATGGAAAAAGTATATAAATTATTACCAGAGACAGGAAATTTTATACCCGCACAGAGCCCATTTCTTCCCAATTTTAGCACAAAGATTTGAAGCTTTGAAATGGTGCAAATGTAACATGCCTGGACACTTGTCTATAACCTTTAATTTCCATTAACAAAACAAAGCCAGATCCTCAACATTTTCCTCAGAAATCCAATTTTCTTCCATGACTGAAGGCAGGGCCGGCGACGGGGGGGACAAGGGGGACAACTGTATCGGCCCCGGACTTAAGGGGGGCCCCCGATGCAGTGGGGATGCTCGGACCTCTGCAGAGGTGCGGCGCACACGCCGCGCGGCCGCAGCTGACCGCGCGCAATCCCGGGCACCGCCGGCCACCCCAGCGCTGTGCTGTAGCACGGCAAGCGCCCGCACGCACTGCATGGCTGAGGCTGACGGCAGACTCTGACCACAGCGGGGGCCCGGGGAAGTGCGTCCGGCCGCCCTGGTGGTGTGCGGCGCTGACGATGGTGGAGCGGAGGCGCCGAAAAAGGTTCAAGGGGAGCCGGCCTCACCAAGGTAAGAGGGCAGGGGACCCGGCCCCACTCGGGGGGCGGTGGCTCTGGGGGGGTCTTTGGGCAGGCGGGTGGGCTCTGCGGTGAGTTCACCCCTGCCTCAGGAGGTTCATTCATCGGTGTGGCTGGGGGGGGCTGGGGGGCAGGCAAGGGGGCGGTGGGGGGGGGGGGGAGCGCCGGCTGAGCTGGGGGGGGAACTGGGAAGCTCCGCCTGGGCTGGGAGGGGCCAAACGATCAGAGTAGGGGGCCCCAAAATTTCTGTCGCCGGCCCTGACTGAAGGTCACTTGAGTTGTGGTGGTTTTTTTTCTCTCGATCCTCTTGCACACGAGGGAGAAGAATAAGGAGTGCTCTTTATGAGGAGGGGGAGTGCTTCAGGAGATCTCGGTGGGAAGATGAGGAGGGTCTGGAACAGAATATCTCCAGGTGCTTGAGAAATAATGGAGATTTCAAGGAGCACATTTTTATGGGCACTTGTGTGGATGGCAGCCCATCGTACAAATCCACACAGGGTTGCACTAGTGCTACTTCAGCTAAGTAAGACACATCAAGGGTTCTCTGGGGCAAATTCTCTGAGGTTCCCAGAAGCTTTTTAAGGAGGCAAATTGTTGTCAAGACCAGTAGCAGGAGCCAGCCGAAGCCGTGGCTGCAACCTGAATTATGGGCCGCTCTACCCAATTCACAGCCTGCAACCAGCTACCCGCTAGTTCACCAATAGTATCAGTCCCCTGGTAGTCAGTCAGTTGCCTTCTTCACTGCATTTGTACCATGCGGCTGGCAGCTTCACATCCCCTGACCATGGCTTCAAAAGATGCCCTCACGTCTCCTCTCCCTATGCAAGACCGGAGGAGATGTGTCAGTGGAGTGAGGTCTGCAAATAGGTGGCGGTGTTCCTCTGTGCTGCTTCCACTCCTTCACAGGAAAGGAGAATGCACGGCTGCAGTGGGGCCATGCATAAAGGAATCACCCCCACCAGCTGACCCGCCCTCCAGGAGCGGGATGGTGGAGGGAAATTTTTCAGGCCAGGCCTAGCCTAGCAACACATTCTCTTTGCTGGGAAGGGGCTGGCAAAGGAGCTGCCTTTGTTACCATTACCCCAGTTGAGAATTCCTGCTGAGGGAATTCCTGATTGGCCAGCCGGGGGCAGGCCGTGCCCCCTCTGAGCAGTGCAGGGACGGATCAGGCCCTGTGACTTTAACACTATCTTTATATGCATGTTTTCCTTTCTGCTCTGCAACTCACATTTCCCCATCTGCCTCTTTTGTTCCTTTCGCCAGCTCAGATCTTTCCGATCCTTTTTTTAACACTCACAGAATTAGCGTGAATTCTAAAACCGCCCGCTTTCCCATTTGTGCGCGACATTTATATCGTCTGCCTTTTTGGTGTCCTTTTTAAAATTAGGACAGCAAGTACTGTTTAATAAGGATATAAACCACAAGTTTTTTGTGAGCCTACAAGGAGCTCAAATGCTTTATGTAAGGCATAAAAACATCACATGGGGGCATTTTCCATTCAGCGGGCCTCATTCTCTCACTTTTTTTGCTTTGCTGCAGCTCAGCTGATTTCCATGGCATTCCTCCTGATTTACACCTGTATGAGTGAGCAGAGAATGTGGCCCAATGTGAGCTCACGCCCTGAGCGCTGAGTCATTTATTCAGTCACTAGATACAGCACAGGGCTTCCAGCACACTCCTGAGTATATCAGAGTTGTGCCCTAATATACCAAATTCAGATTGGAGTCCAGATTTTGCTTAGAGGGCTTCAGATCCAGGAATTTGCTTTGGCCCTGTGGCAGGGCAGGGGTAAAACCCCTTGAATGCCCTGCCCCTTCTGGCTAAGCCCTGCTTTCTGCAGGAGGGGCAGGGCAGGGACTTGAAGCAGTCAGCAGGGAGCCCAGCTGGGGCCCTAACGAGGGCTGGCTCACCACAGTAGGCTGGGCTAAGTGGTCAGAGCTGGGGCTGCAGACTGAGAGGGTTAGAGAAGCCCTGAGCTGAACTCAGTTGGGAGGCGAGCCAGGAAGGGGACAGGAGGCTGCTGCTCTGTCTCCTCACCACAGGCAGGGTGCCTCAGCGGTCTGGAGACCCTGGAACCAGGTAGGAGGAGGGTAACTGTTGGGGGATAAAGGGAAGCACTTTCTTGCACTGAAGCCAGTGTTATGCACTGTAAATAAAAGGCACTAGAGGGAAACACCAGAGAAGGTGTGAGGACTCTTAGGTCTTGGTTACACTGGCACTTTATAGCGCTATAAAGCCTCCAGGAGCGCTATAACTCCCTACCCTCCACACTGGCAAGGCATGTATTGTGCTATAAGCCCACAGTTATACCACTCTTGGTAATCCTCCCTTCCTTGAGGAATAACAGCTATTGCGTATTCCCTGTAGCAAGTGTAAACGGTCATTACGCTATAAGTGATCTCTGGCACGCCTCCGAGCCATTTAAGGCAATTGACGTCTCTGCGTGGTTTTGAACTCGGCAGGAGGAATGCGGAAGTACCTTTTCAGCGTTTCTCTCTTAACTCACAGATAAGCACTGCCAATGTTTACAAAGGGAGTTGTGTGACTGGGAAACTATTAAAGCAGGCTCCAATTTCAAAGGAAACTACTGACAAGACTTTCACCTGTAGAAAATCCCCTCGCTCTCTCCCTCTGCATACACCCCTCGTTTGAAAAGCACGTTGCACCCAGCTGAATGCTGGGATAGCTGCCCATAATGCACCACTCCCTGTGCCGCTGCAAGTGCCGCAAATGTGGCCACGCCAGGACATGCTATAGCGCTATACCTATTGCTGTATATGGGTACAGCTATAACCAAAAGCACTATAATCCTGTAAGTGTAACCATGGCCTTATTTCTACCACCCGGGGCACAGGGGAGAAAGAGAGGGACCCGTTCAGACCCTGTGACAGGCCCAGTATAGCGGCCAGAGTCAACTTTTTCACTGCTAGTAAGTGACATGACAGTGGATTGTGTTTCATTCATTTGATGTCTAATTTAACTTGGCCAAAATCTTACTTTAAATGATTCACTCATGGAAAAAAAATCAGTTAAGATACATGGGTGTGGATTGGTGTTTGATCGAGGAGCTTGTTTGGTATGGAATAATACAAAGTTGTAATATGAAGTAAATTTGCTACATTTCTGGTCCTGAAAGCCATGACCTCTCCTATCCCATCCTTTACTTCAGCTGCCACTTGCTCTGTGGCCCGATCCCATGGGAGCTGGAAAAGGTTCTCCCCCAAACGCTGCTGTCTTGTCTCTGGTGGCTGACAAAAGGAATCTTTTTTACATTAATTCACTGGCCTCTTCTAGCTAAGATCTGGCCATTTCAATGTTCTGTGTGGCTCTTCGGGGACTGTTTGAGCACAACTCAATCATTGCTGCCTGTCCCACTGGCTCAGGTTCCCTTCGAAGAACAGTTGTGTTGTCATGGTTGCTTTGATGGGTACATGGGATGAGAGCCATGGAAAATGAAGCATCTTTACAGCAGTCTCACACAATAGCTAGCATCTGGGGGAAACAAAGGAGAATAAAACAGCTCTCATCCTGCAGAAGTGCCACTGTCATCAGGAAATTGACAGAGTATTGTGGGTTCTGCTGTAAATTCCCTGTGTGGGTCTGATATGTAGAAGTGCTGAGCACTCAAGCTGGAACCGAAGTCAACGGGAACTGTGCTTTAACCATCTTAAGTGCTAGAGGGTGGTAAGAACTCTGAAAAGTTAGGTCCTCCACATCTCAAAATGGGCACCCAAAATTAGTTTAGACTCTGTGCCTCATTCTGTCCATTTGTAAAATTTAGATAATACCACCCCTCACCTTAAAGGGTAAATTCATTCGTGTCTTGAGGAACTCAGGTAGCGTCATGATGAGTGTCGTCAAAAAGCCCAGAGCAAAATTAATAATTCAGGTTTCAGAGCAGGGTTTGAATAACATGCAGTAAATAAGACAACCTTAATTCTGGCATTTCCTAACTTCTGAGCACGTGACATTGCAACCTTAATGTTCTTTTAACAGTGCGTGTGTGCGTGTGTGTGTGTGTGTGTGTGTGTGTGTGTAAAACTCTGCATAGAATACACTTTTGACTTGATTTAAATGGAGTTTGGGGATTAAACTACCAGTAACTGACCAATAATGCCACAGGAGTTATCCATACACTTTAGGTTTGCTTTAATGAGTAGTGTTCACAATACTGAGCCACAGTGGGCTGCTATTTGATAGCTTGGTTGAGATCAGCAACTGGACGAAGCTCAAAGCTGAGAAGACTGGTGGGAAAATGGAAGCACTCCAAAGAACTTTCCACCTCTGTAATACTCTTCCCCACTGAGGAAGCGGCTGTCTGCTTTCAGATTGTCAAGACCCGGTACTTCCCGGGACTGCTTGATGCTTCTAGGCCGCGTCAAATGCCCCTTTCCCATTTGTGGCTGCCTTTGGCTGGTGAAAAGATTGGTCCCCCTCTTGTCATGGTCCGGCTTGGACGTGGCCATTCATGTACACGTCTTCCAGGTTTGAATGTTGTAATTTCCCATGCCTAAGTAAGACATTGCCAATGGTAGCAACCCTGCTTGGGAGCACAAGCTGCTGGGAACAGCATGCGGTACCCGCTTCACTGGTTTCCACCGGGACAGTGGAATTATCAGCCTCCAGCGTGGGACTCATGCCTGTGAGGCAGAGCTTGTACAGCAACTGGCACAAACATTATTCATTTTATTTTATTATTATTAATTATTCTTGTATGTTGATGTATTTCTTCTATTAGCCCTGAGTCAGGAAAGCATCCCTATGTACTTACGTACTTTCCTAAATCAGAGCCATTTTTGTTGTTGTTTTTTGCTATTTGTCTATTGTAGTGTACACTAGATGTGCAAAGTCCCTTCCAGACACTCATGAAGGTGTGGACGCTGAGCTGAAGAGCTCAAACTCTTGGGGCAGATTAGGAGACAGAAATCAGGGGAAAGGCAGTGGGAGCAACAGTAGACAAAATGGGTCTGATCCCATGCCGACAGATCAATGGAAAGGCTGGAATCAATGGAAATCAATTGGATCAGGCCTCTTGTACACATTTTTTATGCAAGTCAACGTGTGTCAGCAACTCGCCCTCAGAAGTTGAGATAAACCACAAACCTCGGTACCAGCAGAGAGCAGAATGCAAATACCACTTCTCTGACCCACAATAAACACCACACTTAAAGAGAGAACACAAATAAAACCAAACCATGCAACTTAAACCAAATCCAGTTCATTCTGATTGGAGGGAGCAGGGAGAGAAACACCTATTCAGGGCTTTTGGAGATGCTGCTATGGGGACAGGGATGAGATAACAATCTAGAATGAAAGGAAGAACTACATAATTGAAGAGTGTGCCAGAACAAGAGGGTCTAGCATTGCAATTAGCAGGTATACATCTGCACAGTTCTGTACCTGCTGCTGTCATTAATTAATACACATGTATCTTCAAACTAGGCAGGACTTTTACTCACTCCCCTCCCCCAAATATTGTGACTTTTTCCTGAACAACTGAGAACTCCTAAATAATGTATATAAATTTATTTTAACACCAGCTCAATGGCAGCTGCCAACAGCTGATCCCAATCAGCACCTTTTATGTACGGCATGTAAGAGGTTTATGGTATATAATAGTCCATTTGTTAACCATTTTTTTTCATAAAGCAAGGGCAAGTTCACTGTGAATCTGCCTGTGCACTGTATGATTAATACCGTTTGATGAAGTAGTATGTAACCAAAAGGAAGTAGAATTAAGTCCTTGAATCAGCAATGCTTTTATGCACATGCTTAATTTTAAGTGCTTTGCTGAATAGGGATGGGCTTAAGTAAGTGCTTGAAGTTAAGGAGTTGCTTAGTGCATTGTAACTTGGCATTTATGGCTTGATCCTGTAAGTCGCTGGGCACTTCTCTGAACTCCCATTGAAATAAGTAGTACTTGAGAATACGCAGCACCCCTTAGGAGCTGGCAGGATCAAGCCATATAAAGAAACGTTTTGATGTTTCAACAATCTGGCAGTGTTTTGCGTCTGAAATGTTGTAAATCGAAGGGACTCTTGCTATTTTATATATATATATATATTAAAAAAAAGAATTTGGGAATTATGGTAGCTTAAGAAATCCAGCCTGGCTCTACCATGCAGGTGGATTGAATTTCCTGACCTAGGCCATCAATCCTGACAAGTCATTAAAACTGTCTGCATAAGTAAAATGAATGGTTAGGTGTTAAAGTAGGAAGCACAGCTCTCCATGGAAATCTCATTTACAATCCGTCCCTTGTGACAATTCTGACGGGTAATAAGTACTCTGGATGGTGTCGGTTTCAGCAGATTTACAGCTTTTAGTGGAATTATACAGTTCAATATTATACTAACATTTAAAACACAGAGATGCTTCTAAAACCTTTACATAATGCAGATCCTCTATCTGTTCTGTGCTTTCGACTCCCACCAACCATTCCTAGCAATGAATAACAATTATGCTTAACAAGATATAATATTACAGAGACACTGAAGCAACTCCAGCTCCTGCATAGAAAATCTAATAGTTAACTTTCCACGTGAATGATGGGATACTGGATTGCTTTGTTTGTTACAGCATAATCTCTTTGTGGCCGTGTCCTTCCTCCTTGACAAAGCATTTCCATTTTAGGAATAGCACTTACATCCCCTTCTACCAAATAAACAAAAACAATCGAAGCCCTACCCTAAGCAAAGGTTTTACCCCAACAAAACAAAAACAGTCAGAAATTCCATCACGTCCACTAAGGGCTTTGCTGTTAATTTTCTATGAAAAGCATTCAGATACTCTAGTGCTGGGCAGCAGTATAAACCCATAGATCATCTATTACTCCATTCTCAGTGGGCCCTAAGGTGGTACTGTAATAAAAATAATAAATGACCAAGAGCTATTTTTTTAAGCAGTTATGTGCAATGTACAGTAAGCTGTATAATGATGATGCCCAATGAAATTACATTCTATAGAAGGAACTCAAAGAGATTTGGAAACGAATACTTTCTTTGTGTGTGTTTGTGGGGGTGGGGGAATAAACACAGAGGGAATTTAGGGGCAGGATTCTCCATTGTGCTGTACCACGTTCCTTCATTTACACCAGTAAATCAGAATAGGATTTTATACTGGCTTTGCAATTAGTCTGCACATGTGTAAAATGGTTACACAAGGAGCAGGGATACAGAGAATTGAGCCTTAAGTGTGCAGGGAGTGGTCAGGATCGCCAGCTGGGCTAGGTGGACAGGTGACCA
The DNA here is from genome assembly GCA_032164245.1 of Sternotherus odoratus. Classification (NCBI taxonomy): domain Eukaryota; kingdom Metazoa; phylum Chordata; order Testudines; family Kinosternidae; genus Sternotherus; species Sternotherus odoratus. The sequence continues at coordinate 11,767,969 of JAVMKO010000011.1, read as the reverse complement.
CATCATAAAGCCCTCCCAACCACAGTTGTCTCCCATATTGACAATCTCTGAGCAGTAGGCAATGCTTGATGTGTCCAGCAATCCTCCACCCCCAGAAGTGGTCCCTGCAAAACAGGGTTCAGGAAGCATGGAGAGTAAGCCTGGCTCAACAGAGGATTTCAGTCCCCACCGTTATCCTTATAGCACAAAATTATCTAAAAGGTAGGAAATGGGACTTCACCCCCACAAAACAGTGATCTAAACAAGCCTATCCAGTTTGACTGGAGCCAGGGGCAGTATTGTAGTGAGAGAGGGGCATTCCAGGGCAGAGGAGAGGGCTAGTCCTGCTGCGTAATGAAGGAAAGACTTTGTTCGTGTTACTTTGTATAACAACATTGGTGACGCGTATGGGTTGGTGCCTAGTCTGGAGCTCATAGAGGCGACTTTAATCTTTCTCTATGGAGCAAATCATTAACCCCTTTGAAGAATGTTCTTCGAGTCTGTTTCATGAGTTCAATATGCACAGTTTCAGGACAGAAATAATTTGTTTGGAGACAAGTCTTAGTTTCACTGAGATTTCTTGGGTTTGGAGGGAAAAAATGATGGCCGGAAGTTTTTGTGAAGACTTAAATTCAAATGATGTGCATTTTCTTTTCAGCTTTTTCCAGTTCCTATCGCATTTCCCTTGGACTTTATTAGTTACCAACATTTCAAATGCTCAGAAGAACATGCTGGGAAAAAGACACACATTCCCATTTTCTCATGCCCGCTCCTTGTCTCTTCTCCTCCTCCCCGGTACTCAACTGATCTCTGTGTTCACAGGACTAAATGAAAGAATTGTTTGCCATCTAACCCTGCTGGAAAACAGGCCTCATTAAACTCACTGCTGGGAGGAGGGGTGGCGGGGATACCAGCATGTTAAATGGGTTCTCTGTCAAAACTTTCAAGGAGCTTATGTAACGAGGCATTTGTACCACAGTAGAGTTATGAGAGTGAGGAACCTATCATCTTTTTACGTAATCTAAACTTTGCACAAATACAAATGTCTTCAAATTTAGGGCTATAGGGACAATGTTGTGATAATGTAACTCCATGAACAGATTCACCACTATGCTAATCCCATTTTATGTCAGGATAATGGCATTCATTTCAGTTGTTACACCAATGTAACCCTGCCATAACATGGTGCTGAATCGGGCCTTCTGTCTCTTCGGTTAACATAAGGGTGAGTACTGTGACTGAAACATGAACTTTATTATTTAATAGTGCCCTGCTATTGAAAGAGTAAGGCTTAGAGATTCTATCCAGGATGCACATTCCAAGTGAGGAGTCTTATCATAAGGGAGAGGGGGGGTCAAACACTAATTGGGTTACGCTCTCCACCACTATCAAGCATTGCAGCGGTGTGAGTGGGAATGCACTCTATGCACTGTATTTATTCAGAATGTTTCCCTCTATTGGTTTAATACTTGAGTCTTCGGGCCTAGAGCAGGGGTGGGCAAACTACGGCCCTTGGCCACATCCGGCCCGCGGGCTCACCCTGCCCGGCCCAGGAGGCTTCCTCCAACCCCTCCCCGGCTGTCTCCCCTTCCCCCGCAGCCGCCAGTGATCTAGCCCATGGCTCTTGGGCAGCGCTGCAGCACGTGGCTGGCTCCGGTGGGGCCTGAGCTCCTGCCACTCTGAACGGCATGGTAAGGGGGAGGGGCTGCGAGCTCCTGCCGGGCCACGTGTCTCGCTCGGGTGGGCCTGAGTGGTGTAGTGGGCAGTCAGGGGGCGGCGGTGTGGATAGGGGGTGGGGCAGTCAGGGGACAGGGAGTAGGGGTTGGATGGGGGTAGCATTCTGGGGGGGGGGGCTGTTAGGGTTGGGGGGTCTCAGGAGCGGGCAGTCGGGACAAGATGCAAGGGGGCTTAGATGTGGGGCGCGGTCCCCAGGGGTGATTAGGGGCAGGGGAGTCTCAGGAAGGGGCAGTCAGGGAACAAGGAGCAGGGGAAGTTGGATGGGTTGAGGGTTCTGAGAGGGGTGGGAAGTGGGAGGGGGTCAGGCAAGGGCAGGCTTCCCTACCCTACCCGGCCCTCCATACAATTTTGCAACCTCGATGTGGCCCTCGGGCCAAAAAGTTTGCCCACCCCAGCCTAGAGGACTAGATAGTTCAGGTTTTGGAATGATGGATTTTGGACACAGAGTCTCTATCTTTAAAAGTTTTGTGGGTGGTGCTTTTCCAAAGTTTATTTTATCATCTTTCAGTTCCTTTTTCTCTTGTAGTAAGCTTCCTCTGCCTACGAGTGGTGGAAGACCTGGTGATCTCTGACCTCTGCTGAAATTTGTGTGTGAGGACACAATCACAGAGTCCAGGGCTGGCGACAGGAATTTGGGGGCCCCGAACGCAGATCGTGCGCCCCCCCCCGTCTCCCGCCGCCCACAGGGGGGCCCCGGTCTCCCACCGCCCACGGGGGGGGGGGGCGTCTCCCGCCGCCGCCCCCCCCCCCCCGCCAGCGACAAGGGGGTACAGCAGCGTACCGGGCCCGCCCCGGATTTAAGGGCCCCCCCCTTAAGTCCGGGGCCCGGTACAGCTGTACCCGTTGTACCCCCCTGTCGCCGGCCCAGACAGAGTCATGCTTTTAGCAGCAGCTAGAGAACTCCCTAACCCAGAAGATCCTATGTTTATTAAGCTCTCCACTGTAGCATATCCCGTTCCTCTCTGGTAACTGTGGAAGACCAGGAATTCTATAACCATTTCCCTTTCTTTATAATAAAATATTAAAACATATAAACCAAAGTATATAAGCACAACAATTCATAATAAACTTCAGTTTATTCCTTCTTATTAAGATGCTTTGGTCTCCCACTGTCTAGCTGGGAGCATTGTTCTTATGTTGTAAATTTGGAAGGAAAGCTGGGGAAAGTGTGGCAATACACCAAGCCAGAACTGGCAACAATGCAAAAGAGGCAGAATGTAGGAGATGCCACAAAATGGGACATTTTGCAATAGCATACAGGTCACCAGAAGCAGAGGCAGCAATCCAAGAGGGAGTGCTATCAGATGACAATAAGTCTATACTTCTAAGGACACCCTCAACAGAACATACAGCATCTTGGTACACAGGTGTGAAAACTGATATTGGAGCAGCAGTCACTGCAATTCCAAAAAAAAAAACCCAAACCCCAACAAAGTATAACTGATCCTAAGGTCTACAGGGACTGCAAATTAGTCCCTGGGATTGGCACAGCACCACTCCCTCCGACACTTCTTTGCCATGGCCTCATGCTCTAGGGGTTGCAGATAGGCACAGCATGGATCATATTTATTTACTTCTCATATTTCTTTAGCGCTATAAAAGCATCTCCAGGCGCTCATTCCTTACCTGGGCGTCCATCCTAGAAAGGAGAATATATCACACAGTACTACGAAGGGACAAATACACACCCACAAATACACACCCACCCCGACCCATCCAGTCCTAAGAACCCCCAAAAAACCTGGAGTGGGGACAGAAGGAAAACAAGTCTGAGCTCTCATGGAGCAAGGGAGGAGCAACTGCCAAAGACTCCTCATGGAGAACACCCAGCCAGCAGCTCCTCTCTGTTAATAGCGCTTTAGTGCCTCTGCAGCTCTGAGCTGCAGCCATATGTCAGGGTGAGTGTGTGGGGATAGGTGATGCACCTACATGAGCTGTAATTAAGCCAAATAGTATCCAATGTTTTAAATTGTGTCTGCAGTTGTGCTCACTTTAACAGTTCAGTGATTGCTTAATTCGAAGTTTTATTCCACATTATCGGATTTATCCTCTGCCATAGACTACTTGGAACAAGTTGCCTAGGAGAACTAAATCTTCAGCCACTCGCTCCTAATTTTTGTGCCTGGGCTGGGGGGAAAAGGGGAGATACATTATTGTTTAATTTAAAGCAACTACAGTAATTTACCCAAGACTGCCTTTCATTGTAATATGGCTCTTGTAATGCGGGGATCCTATTCTGGCAGACCTACGAATAAATGAATTAATTAATTATTAGCATCAAGAGTTTTTGTCATTGTGTAAAAAGAAGAAAATGATTATTTGTCCAGTATAAAAAAATCTAGCTGGACTCCAGCATTAAATCTCTCTCATATAGGCAAAGGTCCATGGAGCTATGAAAGGCAGGATTGCTAGTGGTAGATTTTGTGTGTGTGTCTGGGATCTTAACTAGTAACTGTATCTAAATGGGTGGTTCCAATATCAACTCCAGATCGTTTTATCATTAAAGCTACAAGTCACTGCGCCTTTACATCCTCGCAGTATGTATACACAAGCACACACATGGTCTATGAGGATTTAAGGAACAATGACTGGTTGGTTTAATGATAAACTGACCTTGAGTAGAAAGTAGAACTACACATTCAGGTACATTTTCAGATCCTATTAACTTATTGTTTTGTTTTCTCAGTAAATAATAGGTTCTCTCCTGTCCAAGTTCTTGGAGTGGCAGGGAAATTGCATGGCAAATCTTGCTGTGACTTTAGCGTGCTAATTACCTCAGCTGGTGCAAATGATGGCAGCTCCACGGTGCTTGTTTACACAGGTTGGGAATCTGGCCTTCTGCCTTATTACAGTTCATACTCCCAATCTGCAAGTCTGAGAAGCGCAGTACGTTTCTGGTGCTCCAAATGCTGCAAGAGTTGTGAGACAGTGAATATGGTGATCTGACTGTCACATACAAGTAGAAGGTGAAAAGGGGGGGCCACAAAAACAAAATGGATGCTATTCACTTGGGAATTACACTTATGAATTCACTGTACTTGACACCAGTTTGGTGACATTAGACTTTGAAGAAGTCACCTGCAGCATCCAATTCAGCAGAATTTTTTTCTGCCGCTACTTGTAAGACTCTTGCCTTATTTTCTTCCTGAAAAACTGGATAACTGTTCAATATTCACTGTATCTCTTGCTAACCAGGGTCGGCTCTAACTTTTTTGCCCTGCTCCAAGCAAAAATAAACCAAACAATGTGAGTGCTGCCCCGAACGCCACCCCTCAACAACAACAAAAAAACTCCAAGCGCTGCCCCACCAAAACAACCCCCCTGAGCGCCGCCCCATCAAAACAACCCCAAGCCAAAACAAAAACAAAAAAACAACCCCCCCCCCAAGTGCCACCCCGCTGAAGTAAAAAACAAAAAAACCCAGCCGTTGCCCCACTGCCCCAAGACTGGCCGCCCCCCTGAAGGTGCCTCCCTAAGCACGTGCTTGGTCGGCTGGTGCCTGGAGCCAGCCCTGTTGCTAACAGCATGAGGAATATGTGACCTGATAATTGGTATAATACAACGTGTTTGCTGATCCGTTCACCAATGTATGTGTTTTAGTAATAACTGTAAATCTGACAGTCCCCACATCCGCCTGTAGCACGCACCTGTGGTTTCTATCAGCCCTGTCTCTGAGCAAAGGGATAAGAGAGGGTTAAGAAATGAAATAATAAACCGTGAGTGGCTGATTAACAGGGGCATGCTTCAGTCAAGGATTTACAAGGGCATAAGAAAGGCTGACAGTAAACTTTGAGTGGTTCATAAAACATCATACTGGAGCTGATTCAAGTATGTAACCAACAAACCACATACTGCTAGCTCTGAAACAATTCAGCCTTCTTAAACAACTCTTACATGCAATTATTTAGTTTAGCAAATCTTCACATCAAAAGCTTATATACATAATATTTCTTTATATATATATATGAAAAGGTTCAGAAAAGGGCAACAAAAATTATTGGGGATATGGAATGGCTTCCATATGAAGAGTGATTAATAAGACTGGGACTTTTTAGCTTGGAAAAGAGACGACTAAAGGGGGATATGATAGAGATCTATAAAATCATGACCGCTATGGAGAAAGTAAATAAGGAAGTGTTATTTACGCCTCATAACAAAAGAACTAGGGGTCACCAAATGAAATTAATAGGCAGAAGGTTTAAAACAAACAGAAGGAAGTATTTTTTCACACAACACACAGTCAACTCGTGTGACAGGGAGGAGGATAACCTAATGCAAGCATCTACCCGAAATTCTTCTTTGCCTGAAATGGTACAGCCCTGTGTTTTTGGAGCAGAAGAACCAGTTAGGGTTGGCCTGGAGCCTCCAGGAATTGGAGGTTAATATTTAATTAAAGATTATGTCATGTGATTCAGTCTCCAGGAATATGTCCAAGCAAAATTGGCAACCTTAGTGCCAGTCCTGGCTTCCCAAGAATGAGTGAGTGAGGGTGGGTTGGTAAGTGGGTGGTATTTATGTTCTGTGTGTGCAAATATATATTCATTAGATTGGCTGACTGCTGTATTTAAAGGACAGTGAACCCCAAAAGTTCAAGATGAGCTTTGTCTAATGCAGTGAATATAATTTACTAGCTGTGTGTATATGAGTGAGTAAATGGTATTCGTAGTGCCTGGCAACAGAGGTCCTGCTACTGCTACCAACTACAGTATGTAGAGATTTTAAAGACAGAATATAATCTAATCCGTCTCTATATAAAACAGGTCATAGAAGTTCATTATGATAAAGGATGTCTCACAGAAAAGCATTCAATCTTGATTTGTCCTTTAAGATCAAGTGGTAAAGGCCTAATTTTTGGGATTGAAGAAGTAGGGTTCTAGCCAAGCCTCCACTAGGATGTGTGTGTCATTTATATATTAGCTGTGTCTGCCGGCACAGCACTTGGATTCTTTATAGGAAGTAAACTCTGGCACTTGTGGAAATTGGGGAGAAGGCTGTACTAAATAACTGAGGACATCTAATCTGTCCCAGCAGTCAGATCCAGTACTCTGATGTATTTTAATGTGGTGGTGATCCCATTAGAAGAGGTTTATTTTGCTTTTGCAGAAGCTTCAATACACACATGTGTGAGGTTTATTTCTTATGTATTATTAAATGATGGTCAGGTAGAAAAGACAGAAAATTCACAACCACTGATGCTTCAATTTGTTGCTAATTCAGACATTAAAAACGGGTCTATTTGAAATGAGATGCCTTATTAGCTAGTGCGTTTTCACACTTCAAAGTATGAGTAACTCACATAGACTTCATTGGAAGTTACTTGTGTCCTGTGGTGGAATACTAGGGCTCATGAGTTTCACTTTTCAGTTACCCATTGAATTCTGATTTGTGTGAGTGTGTGTGTGGTGGTGGTGGGGGGGAGTTGCTAGTTCTATACTGGGCCTTTATGTGAACAGCTTTTCCCTGCTAAATAAAAACATTTTTTCCTTAACTTGAGCAGCATATTTATTTTAAACCAGTAAAAAGCCACTCAGACAATGTCCATAGGGAAAATAAATTATTCCTAGTCCTGTTTCTTCCCATCAGATAATAACCCCTCCTGAAATGCTGTTTAACTAAACTGGGTGCATGTGGGATGCCAAAATTCCCCCTTTTTTCACTGTAAATCATTCAGCTTTCCAGCTGGGGAAGCATGCATCACCAGTACGGTATTTCCTGAATACTTTCACAAAATGCTAATGTAGAACAGGGCCCAAATGTACACTAAGCTTCTCCTGACTTTAGTTAGCGGCATAATAGCCAGGTCTGTATAACTTCTGCCTTTATTTTGAAACTGCTGGCATGATGTCAGCAGGGATGAGAGCCTGCCAAGAGCTCCTGAATGTCTGCACTACCCCACCCCTTCTTTCTTCTCCTAAGCAAAGGAACAGCACAGAGCACTCGGGGAGCCAAAGAAACAGCTGGCCTCTAGGAGGTTTTGCTAGACCTAACAAAGGGCTCCACTGTGACTTTAGGCACAACCCCGTGTAAGGTGTGTAAACTGCACTAATCTAGATGTAATCCTTGGAGGTGCTGTGCCTGAGACCCATCTGAGACCTAATTCCTCCCCTTTTTCCAGGAGGTGTTAATTTACTACTGGCCTACATTGGGAGCTAACAGCTATCCTCTCTCCACCCCCTGACCAAGCTCTGCTACTCTGCCTAGCAATCAGGGGAACCTACGTCTGTCCATTCCCCACCCAGCGGATCAGGGAGACAAGTAGCAGGTGGGTACCTTTCTTTCTCCTGTATGCCTTGGTCCTAGCCTGTGTAGGAGGTTCTTACTCACTTTGCGTGGGTGCATAGTCCACATCACCATCTAGCCCCATTTAAAAACTTTCAGGTCCATTGATCTGTGATTATCAGAAAGAAAATGAAAAGTCTTCAGCACATAGTGATGGAGGAGCGTGGGGTAACAGATATGAAGAATGGAAGCTTGATATGATGTAGATGCAGAAGACAAGACAGGATCCTGCAGAACTTCGGAGTTCCAGGAGAAGCCAGGAGCGCTTTTCAAAGATGTCTGAGCCCGTAGAGAATAATCATGAAATGATAGGTAGAGATTATTTGGATCTGTACAAACTTGAAGCGGGAGATCCTTAACTGCTCACAGAGCTATGGCATAATTGTTACAACCCTCAGTTCTGCCTATGAAACCGTTACCCTAAGGAGAAAGACTTAGATATATTGTATATTAAAATGAAGTAACAGTTTCATGGTAATTGATATTATTTTGTGACACATCAGTTACAGTTTCTGCCTTGTTAAACACTTTTAAAGCTGCTTCAGTGAGCACAGCTTCCCTTCCAGGACCTCTGGGAACTCTAGGTTTATTAATCTTTGCAGCCATAGTTGGGAATGCTGAGTTTTTTCAAATGTCTCATTTTTGCCTAAGCATCTTCATGGTAAAGTCAAAAAAGCAATTGTGGACACAATCTTATGAGCTAGTTTGAAAACTACACATACATTCACATACATCTGTGTGCATATTTTGTTGTTCCTGTAATTATTAAATTCAGACTGGAAAAAGACATAATGGAGCTTGATTTTAGTGATAATTTGCTTATATAGATTAAAGAAAATTACTCTTCAGTGGCATTTGATGTGTGTGATCCAAAATTTTAGGGCCTGATCCAGACCCAATGAAGTGAATGGGAGTTTTTTAGTGGGCTATGGATCAACCCTGTACTGATCAATAGGGCATCTGGTTGTAAAGATCAGATTAGAAATGGTTTCTTCAATTTCTCAAAGGTAGTGGGGGGAAAAATCTTGAGAACCGCTCAGCCACCAATAAAGAATGTAAGAGCTAATGGATATACCGCTGAGAGCTGCTAAAAACCTATCGGACCTGCCTTGGTTTTGAAAAGCCTAACAAAACTTGCTGTGTTCTTGTAAAATGAAGATTTTGCTTCTCTGTGTGTCTGGTTTGAAAAGTTGTATTGGATCAGGTGTTAGTGATCATTATTACACAATCAAACCAGATTGCCCAAGTGATTTCTTATAAACTGGATTCCACTGTCGTATTGTGGGGTTTAACAGCATAAAGGACCTGTTCGGAAATAAAATTGGGCACTCACTATTTATACAAAAGAACAGAAATCTATGTGAATTCTCCCCTTTATATTTCTTGGGGCAGTACATGATTTATGAGCCTGTCACTGAAGTTTTCTTTGTCCATTTCCTTCATCATGAAGATTCAAGTTAATGACACTCCACATGCGATTAATAGAAAGCTTTATGAGAGTGAAAATGAAACCTAGACACCCTACTTAGCAGTCACACGGCCACTCCAGAACAATAGTGGTGGAGTGGAAAACTGCAAAGTGATAACTTAGACGTGACATATTCTTTGCAAACTTTCAACTGAATAACTCTAAAGGAAAATGAGATTTATTTCAGTGAGTACATGGGTGGTATTTAGAGTTTACATTTATGTGCCAAGGTTGGAAGCCAGCTTGCCAGAAGTAGTGACGGTCCAGGCTTTTAAGGCAAACTTAACATTGTGCCATGGAATCACCACTTTCCTTAATCTGTGTTTAAAAATCAATCTCTTACAGGCTTCTGTTATAGTATGATCTATTTGGTAATTTGCATGGCAGTCCTTATTTTAGGGTGAGAGTAAGGCGGGAAGAAGTGGGATGGGGAAAAGACACACTGGCTGATCCAGATTCTCCTGCCTCTTTGGTTCATTGAATTCATTATGGCTGAAGCATCATAATGCGAACAGATGGGTACATTCTCTAGTGCTTGATTCCATGGCGCTGCATTGAGGCATTACTAGCCACTGTCGGGGTGAGGTTTGAGAAGGGGGAAAGGGCAGATGCGTTCTGCTTGTGGCAGACAAGCAGTCAGAAGGGATGAGGGACGGTGGTAGTGCGAAGACCTCGTGCTGTTAGAGAGAAAGCACCAGGATTCCGGCTTCCCTGAGCAGGTGCACAAGAGGGGAGGGGAAAGGAGTGTGCCATGAAGTCATCTCCTTCACAGCCAGTGGTCCTTAGTCAGGCAAAACTTCCACTGATGTCCATGGGAGTGTTGCTGAGTAAAGACTGCAGGATTAGACTCTTTGATATAGTCATTTCTTTGTTGCTTTACAAGTGTGTGTCTGAGGAGGTGAATATGCTGCTAAAAGGGCCATTTGGGGTTTTTTAGAAAAGTATACTGTACTTGAGTCTGCAATCTGATAGGCTGGAGAGGGACTGGCTGACTTGGGGGGATTGGTAAGGGCAAGTAATTCAAATCCAACTGCATTGCATAGTGGCTGAGGGTTGTTTGCATCTACTCACTTGTCAGTTTGTCTCTCGGAAATTGTTTTGGCATTTGCCCTGTTGTCAGGGCACAGCTGTCTGTACACAAAATTTCAAACAAGCACCATTGTGTGTCCCCCTGCACAGGGAGAGCTCCCCATAAACATCTGCAAAGCTGCCCCACTGTCCTTCAGCTCCCTCCTTAAAACTCCTTCTGCTGTGATACCTACAGAAAACTCACTAGTGGCTCACCAGTCCGAGTGCTGAGACCACTGCTCATCATGCTGATCAACATTGTTTCCTTGTGCTCCCCCATCTGTCTGTATCCACCTGTTGTCCCTTGTCTTACACCTACTTTATAAGCTCTTTGGGCCAGGAATTGTCTTTTTGTTCTGTGTTTGGCAGTGCCTATCCCAGTGGAGACTTGATCTGTGACTAGGGTTCCTAGGTGCTCCTGCAGTACAAATAATAATAAAATCCACCAGCTGGCAGGTTTTCTTGGACGTTTCAGTCGAGAGTTCAAGAACGGAATGAGCGTGGAAACTGGAGGACTTTCCCAGCCCCCGGAAGGGGCACCTCCAGGTCACGGTGGAGGCATGTGGATGAGGAGACGGTTTGGGGACACATCGTGATCTAATTAAACAGGGTGCTGGACTGTGAGTCAGGACTTTATTCTTAGCTCTACCACTGATCTGCTGTATGACCTTGGGGAAGTCACTTTGCCTCTCGGAGTTTGCTTCCCTTCCCACCCTCTGCCTGTCTTGCCTATTTAGTCTGTAAGCTCTTCCGGCCACTGATTGTCTCTTGTTATGCGTTTGTACAGTGCCTAGCACAATGGCAGCCTAAACTCATCTGTGGTCTCCAGGCCCAGGTCATCTAAATAATAATTGGCTGGACCACATGGAAAATCTTCACCTGTCACAGCCCTTGTTTTATTAGCCCTCTCGAGACACAGGGAGAGTCAGCACTTCTCGGAAATGTAAAATTAATACAGAAATGTTGTTTTTTTAAAGCAAAACCTTGAGCCATTAAATTAAACAGCAACATATGGAGATGTGGTGAATAAAAATAAAATTAGACCGAGAAAGGCCTTAAGCTTTTCAGCTTATCTAGCTCTTTGTGTGCTCTGTCAGATGGGAGCCACCTGCTCCGTGCATGGAAACTGGGGACAGACGGCCTTCTACAAATAACCTTTCCTTTCAGGGTGGAATGGACTAGCTGGTCACAATTCACTGTCTTGCAGGTTCCCGAGGTGTAAAATCACTTCCATTCAAAATTGCTGTATTCTGTTCCCCTCGGTTAAATGATGGAGTCAGTCCTGACTGCGTAGAATTTTTTGTTGTAAAAGGGGTGTATGTGGTGGGGTGGTGAGAGGAGAAATGAGATCCAGGTTTTATTGCAAGTGCATAGTTCTCAACTGAAAAGGCAGGTTTCAATCTTTCCACCGCCATTCAAAAGAGTGGTTAGTACTCGCTGCTTTGTGCTCTCTGATGGTTATTTTTGAAAGGCAGTTACAATAACAGAACTTGGCAGGTATGGAGCACCTTTCATCTGAAGATCTAAAATTGCTCTATGAAGCATTAACTGCCTCACAACACCCTTATGGGATGGCTAAGAGGGTATTATAGCCATTTGAGGTAAACTGAGTCATGGAACCACAGGAACTAGGAAGAGAGGAAACCTATTACTTCAGCTACCGGATTCCCCGTCCAGCCCTGAATTTTCCCTACATGACTCTTTTTAGGGCATAAAAGAACATAACCTAACATACTGAGGAGGGTTTTCCTGCTAGTCAACCTCCAAAATCCCTTCCTCAATTCCAGCCCGTTGTTTTTATTTTTACCCTCCCTCCTTCTTGCCACCCCTCTCTCTCATTAGCATTGATACCTTGCAAGTGTTTGTAGCATCACCTCCCACTGCTGTTATTTGGCCCAGGCATCCAGTTCCTAGTTATCTCTCTTATTTTTCCTCATCAGATCATCCCTTATGTCCACTATTCATTTTAGTTGATTTTTCTTTAAACGCCCTCCAATTTGCCAGCCTTTGTGGTACAGACAGCGAGGTTAAGAAGGGCTATGGCCTAATTAGGTGAAACTTTCAGGTTTCAGGTCATGTGGCTTGTGTAATCCTAAACCAGCAGGGTCCCTGGGAGGGTCCAACCTGGGAGCTTTCCTGGGAGTTTCAGGTTCTGGGAGTTTTTCTCTGAACCAGAAACTCCAAAGCCTCCCCCACCTGCGCCCGCACAACCCCCCTGCAGTCCTCCAATGCCCTCCTCCCGGCACACACCAGCATGTATCCCATTAACCTGGAAATCTTCAGACAGGTTGCTTGTTGGATAGCAAAGCACCAAGTCCTTACCCTCCCCCGCCCCGCTTTGTGCTTCTGCGTTTTTGGGCAGGGGTGTGAAAGCTCTCCCTGGACCCCCTGAGGGCCGAAGTGCCTAGTGGGAGCAGGAGCTGATGCTGTACGCTGCCTTTGCTGGTGAAAGTGAGCGTCACTTGAGGTAACAAGTGACAGGTGTTACGTGGAGATCACCCACGTACCCTCTGCTTGTGGGAGGAGGAGCTAACATGGGACTCCGTTCAAAGTTTATTTAGGGTTTTGCTTGGCTGAAAGGTAATAATCTTGCTAATGCAGAGCTTCCAAGCTCTAACCTTGCTGTCAAGACGCTTCTAAGCCAGTAATGTACACCAATGTATCACTGAGCTACCTTTCTTAAGACAGGTCCCCAGATGAAGATTTAAAGGCTTGAGTCAAGGTTGTAAATATTTATCTAACTTAACACCTGAAAGCCAGAGAGTTTACCATTACATTTCCATTGACAAAAGAGCCCGAATATTTAAAAGAATGGACATGCGGAACTTAACTCTGCCTTCTGTAATGTTCACTGGCGTGTGTGATAGTAATAGGTTTGTAATGGTACGATGTAGCCAACAGTGGGTTCCTGAAGTCTGGATTCTACCACTTCCCTTTGCCGACTACCACCATGTGATACAAATAGTCCCATTGAGTTAAGGGGGAATAACCACAGAGTACGGTGCAACTCAGCATGAGTAAAGATGATAGAGTTGGGACTGCAATCTGAATAGGACTGTAAATGAATATACTAGGAATAAACATTTTTATATTGTCTTTCTCTGTGCTATTTGTTGCCCTTTTGTGTGAAGTTGCCTTTACATTGCGCTAGTGTGCAATATTGTGCATGATGGTTGCATTTTTTTTTTCTAATTTCTCTTAAAAAATACAGAGAGTTCAGGAAATTTCTCTTGAAAGATCATGGTCCTGGTTAGTTATTTGAGACGGGATTTTCAGAAATACTGAACATTCCTGATTTGTGAATTTTGACTTTAATGGGAGCAGAGTTAAGTCAGTATTTAATGTTTCTGAAAAATTCCTCCGTAGTGTATATATGTCTTTGATGTTCCACTCCTGCCATACCTTCCATATTTGGAGCAGCGTGCCCAGAATAGTGCTTTGCAAAGGCAGATCGGATTAGCTTGCAAGTACTCCTTTGGTTGAATGTGTGCTCTGTCTGATGTGTGCTAGCTTCCCAACAGGTTGCTACTTGCTCTTTTTCTGGCAATCTGGGGATGATTCTGCTAGGAAATTTACAAAACTTGTTGTTTCCCCCAAAGTTTGCATACTGATGGCTATTTATTATTTATGACAAAAACAACACCTTTGAATTACTTCTCAGTTTTTAGAGGAGTCATTGAAAAGGTATTCAAAACATGGAAGCTTCCTGCTAAGTGTGGTGGAGATATCGGAACATCTTTCCAATAATAAGACAGCAAGACAATAAAATTCAAGTACCCTTTGTCTGCCTCTCTGCAGTTTGACTTCTCAGAAAAAACGGCCTTTTGCAAAACTGAAGGCTTTCGGCTCAGCTGATGAGAATGAGCCCAACTATATTGCAGTTGAATCCTTTAAATTTATCAATGAAAACAGCTCATTCTAAGATTACTACCCTGATAGGGGACAGTTTGTTTGTACTGTTGAGGCTTGCACTGCCTTGATCTGCATTAAATCGATGCACATAAGAACGAGTACAGGCTGGCAATTTAAATTAAATTGCAGTGTGTCCTCAAAGATATGGAGTAGCTCCGACTATTGGCCGTTTCATAATAGGGTTGGCCCTTTTTGACCCAAGTGGCTAGCCAAATATAAGGGCGCTGGGGATTTTCCAGTTGGAAGTGGAAGGTGCTGGAGTCTGGCATTTTCTTTGACACCATCTTTTTTATGTACAAGGAATGTATGACATCTGATCCCTCCAAACGTGAGAGGGTCCAAGAACAAAAGAAGCAGTTTCTTAGCTTACAGTCCAAAGTCTCTTTAGCCAACAGACCCCAAAACAGTCCTTCTTGCTTTTTCAAGGGTCACACATTGCTCACAGGCTACTGCTTGGCTTCTTCTTGCCTCTGCCTCTCTGTGCTCTTGTCTGTTCTCCATTTCTGTCTGTTTGTTCTCCTTTGCCCCCTCCACACCTGGTCACAATAGCCAATGGAACTCCCTGCCCATATGGGGCGAGCTTCTGGGCAGACTCTATTAGGCCCCATTTTAGTTGTGACCCTAAAGTGTTTCTTACAACTATCTTAAATGCAGGGTCTGTTTGTAACCCACATACCTCCTGGGGGTGGTGTTCTGTCCCAGCTAGTGGCGCCGAGACCACTTATAGATAAAAATGAGTTTGCTCTACAGCCTTAGCTAACAGCCAGTTGGTTTTTAGCTCATGCCATAGAAGCTCATGTACTAAGCTCCAGGGTCGCTGCTGCGATCCTGCCCGCCACTCACAGGGGTTTGTTGGTGTTACAAGTTCACAGATCAGTTTGAATGAGGTTTTAACTCAACCCGCAACAAGGCTTCACCCAGTTTGCAACAATAGTAAAATTCTAATGCTTTATAAGGTTTTAAAAAGGTCAAATTACCATTTAGATTTCATTAGAACAATGACCTTGTTTAAAATTTGTTTAAAATCGTTATTGGAGAGCAGGCCCGGCGACAGGAATTTTGGGGCCCCGTACGCAGATCGTGCGAGCCCCCCCCCGGTCTCCCGCCGCCCACGGCCCCCCCGCCAGTCTCCCGCCACCCACGGGGCCCCCCCCGGCCGGTCTCCCGCCGCCTGTGGGGCCCCCCCCGGCCAGTCTCCCCCCCTGGCCGGTCTCCTGCCACCCGCGGCCCTCCCCCTCCCCCCCGGCCGGTCTCCTGCCACCCACGACCCCCCCCGGCCGGTCTCCTGCCGCCCGCGGCCCCCCCCCCCCCCGGCCGGTCTCCCGCCGCCCGCGGGGCCCAACCCCCGCATGCGCTCTGGCCGCGTGGCCCGGCCGGAAGGAGCAAAGTGGGACGGGGGGAGGCTGCTGGGTGCCGGGGGAGGGGGCTGATGAGCGCTGCAGCGGCTGCCCGGAGCCGCGCCTTGCTCAAAGGCCCGGCGACAAGGGGGTACAGCTCCGTACCGGGCCCGCCCCGGATTTAAGGGGCCCCCCTTAAGTCCGGGGCCCAGTACAATCCACCCTGTCTTCCAAACATAGGTTCCACATCACTGCTTTTGAACCTGAGTAAATCTCAGGGCTGACCAGGCCCTGAAACATTCCCTTTTCTTCTTTATAAGGGGACGGGGAGTCCACTTTCTCCATGAGTGCTGGAACATCATGTTCATCTTGCACCTAAGTGGTAAAAAAACAAGCTTCCTCCAAAAACAGCACCAGTCCCACAACCTGGATTGGCTGGATAGGGGGATTGCCAGATGTATGACATAATCATGCTGCCACCTCTGAACTTGGTGTCTCCATGACACTCTGGGAAGCCACGAGTCGGACCTAGTCCCTATCTTGTGCGTTGGCATTAAAAATGGAGCGCAGCAGCCAGGAGGAAAATTCTCTTATGGAATTACGCATTGGGCAATCAGGCAGTCTTATGCTGCACCCCTCCCAGCCTCCAGTGTAGTTCGGGGGAACTAGATGGAGTTACCTCTGTGCCCGGGTTTCAGATTCTGATTTCAGAACAGGCCATTGGTTTCTCTAAATTGGAGCAGTCTCTAAAGCTATTCTGCAGGTCTGCCGGAGGCTACATCAGTCCACGTAACATGCAGAATCTGGATGGTGCAAAGATGTCTTCATGCCACTTCTGGCCCCCTTCTCCCTGGGCTGTGCCTTTTTGTTCTGCACCTCTCAGAAGTCTACTACCGAATCTCCCTCTGGGTCTTTGGAGCAATAATATACGAGCTGCCCCCGGTGCTTTCTTTGGTCAGTGTTAGGATGGAAGGATTCCAAGGCAATCCCATGTGCAGTGCTGCAGGAAGTGGAATTAGTGATTCAGAAAACTTATCTCCCTCTTTTCTCCGGGTCATTATTCATTCAATGTCCTTGCGCAGTTTTAGGGGTCATTATTCTGCTGAAGGGTGCTGTCTTTTGAATACATTTAACACCAATATCCAGGCCACTTGTACTAATAAGAGATCGCAAGGCAATTTTTGAAAGAGTGGGAGTGCTAACCCCCGTGTCCTGTCAGTATTCAGGGCAGGGTCCTTTATCCAAGCCTGCATTAGCCGAAGGACTGCGTTATCCAAAAGAAGATCATGTCCTCCGATGTATATCGTTTTCACTTTTGTGTCCACCACTTTCCACAGCTGGCTGCCTGCTAAACAGCCCCATACCATATACACCAGAGTTCCTTTTTCTTTATCACCGCAGAAACAAACCTCAAAGGACAAGGCCCCGTCTTTCACAATCTCTGTGGTGTCCAATATATTTTGAATAGAATATTCTGTGGTATCAGGCATAGCCTGAGGTCCTCAGGAGCATTTCTAAAATTCCCTCCTATCCTGTGCCACTGAGGTTCTTTCAAGGGCTGTGATAACCCCCCTGGCCAAGTATTCACAATGAACTCCAGACCTGTAGTGCTCCTGTAGTGCTCCTCCAGACCTGTAGTGCTCCTCTTCATTAGTGAAGCATACCATACTTCATACCATACAGAGTGGACGTGGGTCTGCAGAGCTTCTACACCATTTCCAAGGTTCCCAGTAGTCTGGGGCCTGGGGCAGCCTTAGTACATCTGGATCAAATTGGTACAACTGCCACTGTGCTGAGCGTGGTAGGTGGTATCACTGCTTTAGCATTTAGAAAAGAGACAAAGCATGTGTCCTTGACTAACTGGAAAATATATACAGTATGTTGCCAGTTCTTCCAAATTATAGGTCTCCACCCCCAGTTTCTAAGGTTAGGTTGGCCCAGCTAGGTGATTTTTGCATGACAGTGAGGCTGAAACTGATACCTCTTAGCTAGGATAGCCCTGGCCCTTCGTGTAATTTTGTAGGTCTTTGAGCCGCACCCTCACCCCTCTGCCCTTGGCCGTAAGGAGCAGGCATTTTTAAAGTGATAGTTGTGGGCATTAACCAAGGCCCCTCACCCACACTAATAAATATATTCACTTAGAATATAGAGGAGTCTAGGCAGAATATTCATTTTTATTGCCAACCATAGTACATCACAATAAAAAGGCAACAATAATCAAACACCTAACACTAGAAATTAAACAAAACCAATCAAAAGTTCAGGAGGGGATGGGAGGGGGAGACTCCATCCATTCTGGGAGCACCACCAATATCCATTATTTTAATTATTAATTATTTATTTTAACGGGCATCCTATTTTTCCCCTACCACAAAGGAGTGGATGTAAGGAGAGAAGGAGCCCACACTCCACAATCAGAACATTTTTACGGGTATGTCAAGGATATGCCTGTGTATTATCTCCTAACTTGTAATCTTTTTAGTTTGCCTCACGCAACCCCAGAGTATTGGTAATACATCTAAGTGCACTGAGTGGGACATTGTGCATTCCCAGCGCCACATATTCCCTCTTGCTTCTTGTTTACAGCCAAACAATGTTTTCCTTCCCCATATTAAAGACAAATATAGATATAATAAGGGAGAAATCGAATTGCTCCCACAAATTGCAAATGACTGCACCAAAGAACACAACAAGCAGTCCAGTTGAACAAGTGACTCTTCTGCATTTACTTCATCCTTTCAGTTCATGAGCTCAGGGTCTGAGCCTATGGAATGTGTTAGGGAAGTTGAATGGGGCTGGGTCAACAAGGGGAAAGACTGGGGGAGTAGGGAGGGCAGGGTGGGTGAGGAAGGCAGGAGATATGGGGGAAAGGGATGAGCAGGGCAAGAGAGAGGAAGTTGGAAGTGATAGGGGAAAGTAGAAATCACTTTCCATCTAGCTCCTTAACCTGCATTTGTCTTCTCCTCTACTCCATTCATCCATGGGGCTATAATTATATTGTTCAGCTCCCGTGCAGCTTTCCATCATGTCTTGGAGGGAGGAGAGCCGCCTCACACTTCCAGCACGGGGGAGGGGTAGCTGCTGAGCTTTGAAGCCCACTAGCAGTAAGGTCTGGTGGCACAACAGGGTCTCCTGCTGGCACTGATTTTTAAAAGTGGTTTTGGAACCTCCCATTTCTATGGAAGCCTTGAGGAGCTGCACTGCCCCCTAGTGATCTCTCTTTGGTGTGCATCGGTGCCAGGCTAACACACAGGCTTCATATAGTGGTTCCTATTGATCGATCCAGTTAGAGGTATTGTCCAATGTTTCATTAATTCCCCAGCACCAATACAGGAGCAAAGGCACTCAACTTTTAAATAAATCCTTTCCACAGTCAGTGCACCCCCGTGAGATCCATTTGGGATGAGGTGTTCCCTTAATTCCCCTGCGGGGGCACTTCACATTGAACCATTTGTTAAGAACTGATCTATATGTCCCCAAAGTTAATAAAGCATAAGCTTAGAACAGAAGCGATAAACCAAGTAAGTAGGTTAGTCACAGTAATTGAATAAGTTCAGTGCAGGTAAGGCAGACATAATAACTGGGAAGTAAACTTGGAGTAAAACAGAACAGGTGCTCAGTTCACTGAAGGCTATCTCAAAAACATTTTGCTGCTTGTGGCTTTGGGATCAGATGAATTCTCTCACCAAACTCTGACCCAAAGCTGCTGAATCCTCCCTGCTTGGCCAGGCCCCTTGCTGATCTAAAGGCTGATCTCCGTGCAACCACATTTTTTCCAAATTCTTGAAAAATGATGATCTTGTTTTGGACCTCCCCACAAACACCCCTCCCCCCACAAGCTAGTTCCATTCTTTGTTCTTTTACAGTGAATCTGATCAATTTGACAATCAGGTTTGGTATTTGAGGCTGGCTTAGAAACCAGGGACTTGTGTATTCACCACCCTCCTAGTGACAGAGTTTTTCCTAATATCATAGATAGTGTCCTCAGCAGCAGCCGTCGTGTTCAGGGGATGGAGGCCTCCATTCTCCTTGTATGATGTCTACTTGTAGAGTTCTCCATAGACAAATCTGTGCCTGCTGACATTCCGGAGATTTTCATGTACCAGCCAGGAGGCCAAGGCCCCAATTCAGCAGAATACCTGAGCATTTACATGACATCAAGGACCTGAGCAGACCCATTGAAGCTGATGGGACTATTCAGGTTCTTAAAGTTAGAAATGTGCTTCTCTATCTTATTGAGTCGGGGCCCGGATTCTGTTCATATCTATAACTCTGACATGGTGTGTGATTTTTGCCTGCTTACTTCTCCTTTCTTTGCTGTAGTGTCCCCACTAAATAGGGGAAATTTTATTTCAGAATTGCTCAACTGCAGGCTTCCCTTCATACACAGCCCAGTTACTGATAATTCTTGCGTATGTTTCTACTTGACTGCCTATGTTACATAAAAGTTTGCTAAGTGAGAAAATGTTCAAACTAATCTAAGTAGATGTTATGACATGTTATTTCAATTTATTTTGCTGGTTTACTTCGTCTCACTGTCAAGTAAGTCACAAGTTATCTGAACGACCTCTTGTTTTTAATCTCTTGAGTGAGCAGGATATGGAAGAAAATGCTTAATTACCCAGAGTAGATACTGAGTCTTAAGAAGGCATAATTTTAAAGGTGGAGAACTTTGTAGCTAAAATTCTCAGCTGCTGAGCAGAGGTTGCCAGCTTAAACTGGCTTATTGGTATAATGCAGTGCAAGATCAAATGCCATGAGAAGCTTGCAATATGATTTCCAGTTCAGGAAGGTGTCCTGCCCTTCAATATGTGTTAAGTCCCGTAATGTCCAATAAGTAAATGGAACTTAAGTACATGCTTGTAGTTAAGCATGTAGTTAAGTCCTGGTCTGAATAGGGATGAACTTAAAGTATATGTCCATATGTTGTCATAAACCCAGGGATGGAACAGAACAGATAATGTGTACATTTTGCATTGGACTTCATGATCTGTGCTCATCTGTGCTCTCAAGTATTAGTTTTTAATTGTATGTCATGGGAAATGTGATTCACACATTTAAAAGATATTTTATTTATAAATTTGATATAGAATAACAAGCTAGAGCTTTCAGGATGAGGCATGACAAGACAATAAAACAACATTAGGTTACACAGCTAATGAAAGTACAAACTGAACTGACATTTAAGGAAACAATTTCACTATAATCTTTGATACCTTACAGCAAACTCACTTCTGTCCTGATTCTTCCTCTAATAAAAGGATTGGTGAGAGAAATGGCCTGGAAAAATAAATATATTTGTCTGATAGCTTCACAGGATTCCATGTGGCATCAGTCACCCCGTGAGAAGCATTTTTGAGAGGGTTTGAATGTTTTAAATCTTTAGTATTGGCTTCAGCAGTAAAGATGAAACAGGAAAAAAAATGGAAATCAGAGATAGATTTAAGAAATACCTAGACAGTTGTTATTTTGTTAACGAGGGTCAGCTGGGATTCACAAAAGGGAGCTCCTGCCTGAATGATCTGACAGTTTAAAAAGAAGTAACCAGCTGAGCGTTCCGGGAGCAAAGGGTGGACATTGTTTACCTAGATTTTAAGATCACGTGTAATAATACTGTGCCCAACTAATGATGAATCTATGAGGTCTGCAGATATTCTATTGGGGGAATAGAGAGCGGGCTTGCATAGGTTCATGTGCAGGGTGGCACTGTGAAATGGAGATGGGCGACTAAGAGAGTCCCACCAGGGTGAATAATGGTACTGAGGTTTTTTCATTTTGTCAATAGCTTGTGAGAAAGAACATGCAAGTACCAGCAAGATAACAACATTTGCTGAGGATACAGAAATGGACGGTGCAGTCAGTATAAATGAAATGGACAATCCAAGTCATAAGGCCCCAGATAGACTGGCAGCATGAGATGGACAGATAAGTTGTTTGTGAATCAATTCACTGTAAAAGAAATTAACGTAGGAGGTGTGATGGGGCAATAGGCTATAGGAAAGTGCTAAGGAGCAGATATGTTAGTCCCAGGCTAAACAAATCACTGGTACCATTGGAACCAAATGGCAGTTGTTCCAGGTTAATCAAGACACCTGGGGCTAATTAAGAACCTTCTAAAAAGTGGCAGAAATAGCTAGCCTGATTGGGACGCCTGAAGCCAATCAGGGGCTGGCTGAAACCAGTTAAAAAAACCTCCCAGTCAGTCAGGTGGGCGCTCATGTCAGGAGCTGTGGGAGGAAGTTGTGCTGTTGGTGAGACTGAACAGTAGACACCATATCATAGGCAAGGAAGGAGACCCTGAGGTAAGGGTGAAGTGGAGTTTGAGAGAGCGGGGATTGCTGTGGGGAAGTAGCCCAGGGAATTGTATGTGTTCTGTTGCTAAAAGGTCAGCCATCATAGCTGATACTATTAGGGTCCCTGTACTGGAACCCGGAGTAGAGGGCAGGCCCGGGCTCCCCCTTTCTGCCTCCCCTAATTAATCACTGAGTTTGGGAGACAACAGAGACTGTGCAGGGAAGGATAGCTTTTCCTCACCTCCCTCACTGGCTTATGATGAAAATGGCTTAATAGGCTGTGACCCTTGTCTCTAGAGAGTGAGAAGGGCTCTGTGGAGGGTCACAGTGAGCCTCTGAGGCTAGTGAAATCCACCAGGAAATGCAGGATACACGGAGACAAGGACAGAGCTTTGTCACAGAGGCTAGGGACAAAACCAAGGGCCTCTTTCAATCTTGAAATTTTCCACAATGAGTTTTTTTAAATCTTTTGCTCCATGGTACCTGCAGAAGCTGGTAACTCAGGCTGCAGTTTTTCCTAGCTCCCCGTCTCCCATCACTGCTTTGTTTGTTTTATCTGAACTGTACCGGTAACCATGGAGATACTTAGTGATGCTGACTCCTGCCTCAACCTTCCTCACTGCAGAGCCCCTCTGATAGGTTTTGCAGACACAGCACTGTGCATGGGTGTGCCTCTCAGAATTAATTCATTTCCTTCCATTTAGTTTCCTCCTCCTAAAGGAACGAGAGAGAATCCCAGAACCTCGCAACTGGGCCCCCTTGCAGGGCACTGTAAAATGGGCATATTTTGATCATAGAATCTCTGAGTTGGAAGGGACCTCAGAAGATCATCTAGTCCAACCCACGGCTCAAAGCAGGACCAATCCCTATTTTTGCCGCATATCCCTAAATGGATGGCGGGGGCTAGCCACCTGAGTGCATAGGGGCAGGTCAGGCAGGATTGTACTCAAGTGCCTCAGCCACGTACTATAGCAGGCTATCTTGAGCAGAGTTAGCATGCTTCTTTCTACCTGTGCTTGAAAGCACCCTCCCAAATGCTGTGTCGACGTACCTGTAGATTCCTGAGGGAAATAATCCAATGGGACCCTAAGCTCAGTTGGGCCTTCCAGCTGTTACTGTAATAGAAACAATAATAAAAATGAGCTAAATTTAAGAAAGAAGCTTGTCACGGGACATTACTGCTGGTCTGGTGCCTCCTCCTGGTTACTCTGGGGATTAACTTGAGGCTGATACCCTCCCATCCGTTGTTTGGACACCGTCACTCTGTCCCCGTTGTCTGCCTGCAGCCGCTCTTGCAGCCTTAAGAACCACAGCATCCTTGTTGTGACTTAGCCACATCACGACCCATTTTTCCCTCTTCCAGGGGTTAGTATCTCAGTTCAGTAATCACGCCACTTCCCCAGTATTGAGTGTGGGAGGGACCCACTACTCCTGGGTCCCACCCAGGGACCCTGTGGATAGCAGCCGTGTGTTGCAACCCCTTAACTTCTCACCATGCTGCTATGTCTCCCACTTCCCCATGTCCCCTGCATCTTCTTCACTCTTGCCTCAGGGCATGCAACTACCCGGTGCCAGCAGCCAGCTGGGAACTCCCTCTTGATCCCCTGGTCTTGCCAGCAGTTGCTCTGTCCAAGGTGCTGCAGGTCTCTCCGCTTGCTAGAAACACAGTCCTCACTTCTTGAGCTTCCAATAGCAACTGACTCAGCCCTGCCCTGCAGTTCCTCTTATCTGAGCCTGCTGGGCCCAGATTGGTTGCTCCCTGACATTCTTCCCTGATTGGCTGCACCGGTGTGGGTCACTTGGAGTATTCCTCTCCTCTGCTCCCTGCTGAGGTTAACCTTTTATGTGCCAGTGCGGGGCAGATGCCCCATCACAAAGCTGGAAACCTAGAAAATGCAGTGTTAAGTCTTCACCGAACAAACAAGGCACGCAGACTATCTTTCTTGCCCCTATATGGGATATGTCTACATAGCATCTGGGAGGGGGGAGGGGTAGACAGACACACAAGCCCTGCTAGTATGCTAAAAATAACAATGTGGTATGGATGGCAGGGGCTAATCACCTGAGTGCATAGGGGCAGGGCAGGTGCCGCAGCCACGTACTATATAGCAAGCTATCTTGAGCAGAGTTAGCATGCTTCTTTCTACCTGTGCTTGAAAGCACCCTCCCAAATGCTGTGTCGACGTACCTGTAGATTCCTGCTTCCCATTTTTCCTTCTTTATACGTAGGGTATAGAAAACGTGTATGACAGAGCAGAGGTTTTATGATTTCCTTCACAAATATGCATCTCCAATACTAAGTACGATAATTTGTCACCATGCTAACCTTTGCTCGTCTCATTTAAGTGCTCTAATTTCATTATCTTGGGTTGTGAGGATCATCTATGCAGACAAGTTAGTTTTATGTCAGATGACATTTGGAGAACTGGTGCGTACATGAATCAGAGGGCTCGATCCCGGAAGGACATAAGCATCCTGTGTGGGATGCTGAATGCTATCAGCATCGGGCTGGATCAGGTCCCTAGTGACTGTGGATGTTATCTGTCAGGTCAGAACTTTGTGAAATTCTTGCGTATGTGCATGGTATGACCGTAAGGAAAGCTGGAAGGGGGCACACCCGCTACTTGCTTCGTGAGTGAGGCATTCTGGTTTTTGTGAAGACTGATGAAATGAATCTCTTTGCTATGGATGGATTCAGTGGTTTGATTTTTTCTCAGAACATCATTTCCTGGGCAGAGTTGAGGTGGTCTGGGTGCCTTGTTTGAGAAGTGCAACCTCAATCCTGCATTTCCTGGGTGTCCAAAGGGTTGTATTCTGATCTCTAATTTTCTTTAAAGGCTGTATACACTCACTGTTGATCTGGGCCTACCAGCCTTAACTTCCCAGGCCCAAAGGTTCATAATTTTTTTAGTAGTTGTGACCTGGAACTCAGGAGCAAAGGAAGCTATAAGCGTCTTGATTCCCTGAGGACTGAAGGAGGGAAGTCTGACTTCACCAGGCCTTCTAAAGTCCTAGGATGCACCTAGAAACAGGGCACTGCCTGGGTAAATGCATCGACCCCTTTCCCCACTAAATATGAATGAGGCTTCTCAGGGTCATCTGCACTCAGTTCAGTTTTTTGGATGGTTTTCAGGGGTGCCTGTTATTCGTTCCACCACATCTTATGTTTATGGGACCCGCCAGGACCTTTGGGGGAGTCTGTGGAGGAGCAGAGCTGTGGGGGGGAACTGGAGGACCATGAGGGTACTGCTACTAGCTGACGGGGGCTGGGCGGAGGAGCTGGAGAGCAGCTCTGTGCTTCAGGAGAAGGCAGCAAAGCACTAGACTGCAGCCTCCCTGGCTTCCACAGACTATGAACCTCCCGTAGCTGGCAGCTGTGAGACTCCCTTTTGATGAGTCACAGGGAGTTTTCTGGGAAGAGAAGTCAGTCAAGTCCTAGTGCTTGCCGTGCTGCTTCAGGGGTCCTGCATCCCCCATAACTCTGAGCAAGACGCCTGTTCCACCCCATATCCTCATGCTCTCCTATAACACCTGTCCCATGCATGCCCTCATCAAACTAGCTTCCTCCATTTCCTCACGCCTTCCTCTCACTGGAGATGTGGTGGTTTGTAAGGAAGAAGGGCTTCCAGGAAGGCCTGACCCCTTAGGTGCTTTGTCATGCAGGGTGGAAAACATTTTTCGCCTTCCCCCCTCCCACCCCCATGTTGCTCTGGCAACCGCTCCTCTTCCCCACCCCTAAGGCCAGCGTTGATTCCAAAAGGCGAGATGGGCTGGTGTGGGCACTTGGAGCCAGCTCATGGGCGCAGGTGAATGCAGAGGGGGAAGTTATTTTTACCGACTGACTTCTCTGGCTCTTGGAGGGCAGGCAGTCACTAGGACCTCGGGAGGCCCACAGGGAGTAGTGACTGGGTGAGAAGAGGGGGTTGGGAGGTGGAGGTCAGGCAGGGCATTGCCCCCTCTCCCTCTGGACTTCCTGGACTCTATGGTAGGGGAGACTCCTCAGTGAACCTTAGGCTGTTACTCAGCCTTTTTCAGAAGCCTCAGGCGCCATGCTGGGTCCCCCACATCAGCCCACAAGACTTAGGAGGCTTGTTGGGTCTCCTCACAAACATTGTTTGGGGGGAGATGGCCTCTGTCCCATTGATCAGACTCCCCAGAAACAGGGTTACACTGTGGGGTCTAACATTGCATGGAAAAGGGACAACAACTTTCTGTTTAAAATTGTCTTCACCTGCCATTTGACATGCATAATTGCACTCTTACCCAGCAAAATACTTAAGCCTGTGTGCCTCTCGATTCATGAGTAGTCCCACTGGCTTCAGTGAGACTACCCATGTGCTTAACATGAGGCATGGTCCTTATGTGCTTTGCTGGATTGGGGCCTCAGTTCACCTTAACTAATGTTTCAAAAAGAAATTAGACTTTTAGCAACTAAATTTTAGTCCCGGGCACTAGATGGCCTAGGGAGTTCAGGTTATTAAATCCTCTTCTGTCTTTTTTTGCTAGGAAGTTGCCCTCCCCTCCTTGAAAATCAGTTTGACAAGTTTTGAAACTCTATTCAACACTTTTTTCAATGTGTAGGGTGTCATAATTCAGAGGAATCTACTCTGATTCTGTTCAAAGTTGGCTGTTAGAAAAAATCTACCCTAGCTCCTGATCTAACATACGGATTTTGAGCCCAATACGTAAACTGTAGGGTAGTGGGGGCAAAACTGGATTTTTGATAGGAGCTTAGTTGCAAGCTGAACCGTGAAATAATGGTGATAAATGTTGTTGACAAAGGTCCCCCACTCACAACATTTTAACTTTGTTGGGAATTTCTTGTCTTTCTCAGTCAGTGGAAATAAACAAACCTGGCGCTCAAATAACTGAGTAAATGAGCTGACAATGAAACACTAAGTAGAAAAATAAAGCAGAAAATAAAAATAATCCCCCTCCATAATGCAGAAAATGAGACCTCCTTTTCAGTATGTACAGTATGTAAAACCCGTGTAGGATTTGGATTGGTATAACTACAGAAATACCACATGCTGCTCCCTGTGTGCAGTGGATGAATGTGTGTGTGTGTGTGTTTGGCAATGGCACAAAGGAAACCCATTGATGAAATTCATAGGATTAGAGACCTGATTCCTGGGGACACACTTGGCTGAATGCAATTAAAATGCCTGTCAGGCATTTGATACCAGAAACCCCTTGACAAACGGCTTAAGTAGACGCAAATGCAGTATCCTGTTGTAAGTGAATGATGGCGGGGCTGGTTGCCTTGTCATCCTTCTAGAAAATTCTGTGGCCAGTGAGCTCCCTCTTCCTCTCCCACTCACCCTTTTTTCCTTTTCACCACTGCAGGGACTTTTTCTAATTTGCCGTTTTCCTTTTCCCATCGTACACATGGTAGATGCAAGCTGGTGGCTTGCAGACTGCGTCTGTTTGGAGATCGGCAGCGAGCCGATGGATAATAATGCTCCAGGAGAATGATTATGCAGCAGTTAGTTAAGGATAGGCTTTTGTGGTATGGCAGCATATGAGCTGGTAATGATTTTCTTTTTTAAAATGTCGGCTTTGTGTGATTTCGGAACATTAAAAGAAAACCACCACTGTGTTGTGGCATTCCAAATTCAGTCTGCTGGGTATTAAATGCTGCATTAGTGCACATTGGATCAATTTAAGATGTGTGTATAGTATATGCTGTGTGTGTATTTGTATATATATCTATATATGTGTCCATGTTAGTATAACAAAGACAATTATGGTAGTTTTTTTTCCTGCTAGCTGAAGAAAATACCTTGTTAAAATAAAATATTATCACTCTTTTTCCTTTTTTTATTTTAACAGATTCTCCAGCCTGTTTGATTGGAATCGGCTTATTCCACAGATCAAAAAGGTAAGGCACATTATATTTTAATATATTTATAAACAGGTAGAAGTATGGAATTAATACTGATACAATATTCTAGAAACATATGTGCTTCTTCATTCTGTCTTATTGTGCCATGTTACAGCTTTACTTGGAG
Organism: Sternotherus odoratus; assembly: GCA_032164245.1. NCBI lineage: Eukaryota > Metazoa > Chordata > Testudines > Kinosternidae > Sternotherus > Sternotherus odoratus. The sequence goes on along the minus strand of JAVMKO010000011.1, from coordinate 11,739,885 downwards.
ATTAAATCTGATCTCAGTGCAGACTGCAAAAGTTACTTTTAATGTGTTTGTATAAGATTAGGCTGCTTGATCTGTGGTGACTACCTCATCAGGTCAGTCATTTCAGCTACAGTGGCCACCAAAGGGTGAATACTAACGTCTGTTTACCTGCTTACATGGATTTGGAACCCGTGTGAAAGCTATACAAAATCCTCCATCCACACTGAGAGTTAATAGTGTTAGAAAGGGGGTCTTTTTAATATGGGTTTTGGTGTAACTGAAAGCTACCTCTGATATGAAGAATGGGATTAAATTCATTGGTTTGCTTTAGCCAGGTAAGATATATCACAGAACACAGATCTGGACGCATAGCGATGACTTAATACTGTATCATTTTCATGCGTGGTGGGGGAAGTTTGCTGTTAACCCCCACCTTGCTGCCCCAAAATACATGTGCCTCGGTTTAGGTTTTGGTGCATGGAATTTGAATGTACCAGGTTATGGGCAACACTGGAGGAGCACATTGCCTGTATTTATTAGATACGTCATTCAGCACAGAAGAGGCTCTTCCTACATGTTGCTACAAAAGCGTCAGAATCCGTAATTTATGATTATTTTTGTTGCTGAAACATAAATGAGAATATATATTCTCCTTTTCTTTCTTGTTTCTGTTGTTTAATCCTCGACTATGGATTAAACTATCTAGACTATGTGCATAGCATAGAGGCCTGCTGGAGAAAGGAGCTCTTTTGTGATAGAGCCCTCAGAATGAGGAGATTTTTGAAAGGATATCAGTGTCTTAGGAACACAAATCACCTTGATTTTTTTAATGGAACTCATGATCCTAAGTCACTTGGAAGGTTTTTCAAAACTGCCTCTGTGTCTCCTGTTTCGATGGTCGTCACTCCTTAACCCCCTATGTGCCATACTTCTCCCAGCATCTTTCAAGCCAAACCTCCCAATGTGCATCCACTCAGTTGTCATGACATTGATTGCACTCCTTTAAGTCTATATGGATATCTTTCTTTAAAAAAAAAAAAAGAAAGAAATGTTTTGAAGAACTCCAACAATCAAACAAAATTCAGAAGCACATAGTTAATTTTGCTTAACTTCTGCAGTTATATCTCATCACAAACTACCATAGCCTCCTAAAAGTAATGGGATTTCATTCATGTAATCTTTACACCAAGTCCATTGTCCTTTTAGCTGCTAAAACACTGGTTATGCCAATATCAGTGCTGATTGAATGACTGAAATAAGAAATAACTCAAATCTTTGCTCAAAAAATTGAAGTGGGATCAAATCCTGAATCAATGTAGATTTCAGAAAAGTTCAATTTCTTTTAAAAATTAAGCCTCTAATCCTGCAAATACTTACACACATGCGTAACCCTATGGGATTACTTGTGTGCTTAGAGTTAAGCATGCGTGTAAAGGTTTGCAGGGTTAAGGCACACTTGCGCATATGTCTTCATTATCCTGTTTCATGGTGTCTTCTGGGGATATCAATCTACCCCAACACAAAAAAGAAATTCTGCAGGAAAGGGAGTTCTTGTGGTATTTCCAGCCTGGGTGAAAGCAGGAATAATGGAAACTTTGTGAAAAAGCCCAGTCTCCTGAGATTTCCAGTGCAGTTTCCAGGTGTCAGATATTGGGATGAGTAAACCCCATAGCACTTCTGGATCTTTGCTCTCAGCTAACAACAAGTGCTAAGGGCTTCACTGTGAATTTTGGTTTAATATTTTTGTTTATCATGGTCATAATGAAACTGGACTTCCTGTACAATCAAAGTTGATTGATAGATACTATTCCTGAACTAAAATGAGTATGTTTTTTAGGTTGTCATCAGGCCACTCTGACATTCTCGATATTATTTTCTGACCAGAATCTTGCCTGTAATGAGTATTGGATATAATATACATAAATACATTCTTCTACATCTCTCCCTGTTCTATATTTCTTCTGTCTATAGGGAGATTTCTGCTGTTTTTCAGATTTCCCTGGGTAATACATTTCTTCAAAGGAAATGGGTTTTTTTTGTTATGTTTTGCATGGATGGCATTAATAATATTTCCTCCCTGATATTCATTAACATGAGGACTCGTTATGGCTGAAAGGCTTTGACCAGCAATGTCTATAAAATTCCTTGAGTCATAAAAAATATCTTCAACAACTTGTTTTAGACTAAGCTCAAGTCATTTTTCTCTCCCCCCTCCAGCCCTTGTAATTTTCACTTCTATGATCCTAGGGCAACAAGCCAAACTGCGGTACCAATCTGAATTCATTAACGCTTTCCAAACAGTGCTTCAAGGACTAACGCTCCTTACTAGTCTTGATGTCAGCGTTCAAGGTTTTGCTGCAGTACTGGAGAATTGCAAAGGAATGCTGTCCACCAGGATAAAAATAAAGAAATAGAAATGAGGTTGTCATTAACAGGCCATGTGTGACTTGCATGGCTTTTCACCAATTAGTGAATGATGAATCAAAATCTCAGATTATGCAATTCCATTGGATTTAATGTTTTCCCTCTCTTATGGAAATTCTCATTGAAGTGCGCAGCCATTGACCAAACCTTTTGTGATCTCCTGAACACAGAAAAAAATCAAGTTTCATCTGTTTGTTTATACTTCAGAGAAGAGATGACTTAAAAATAAACTATATATATTTTTATACCTCCAGTTCATGCAGTTATAATTCATTTTAACCCTGTAGCTGTAGCCAGCTCTTTGGTACTCCTACTGCAAATTGTTCCTTCTATCTACAGAAAAAAAGTAATAGGCTGCTATACTATGCATTATGCATGCTGTATCAATTATTATATATTATCTATCCTGTAAATAATCATTTGAAGACCATGTTATTTTCTCAAAGCAACAGTAGGGTTGCTTACTGTGTTAGATTTGTGCTCAGTTGACAGGAGGCATTTAACTAAAGTTACAAACCAGTGGATACAGTGGAGAAATGGCAAAAAGAAGGGAGTTTTATGGAGCGATAGGAATAAAGAACAGAAGCCAAGAGTACAGAGGCAATGACGTGTTCTGAACTCTTGGACATGAAGCCAAAGTTATGTGATATTTTGGCATCTACTTTATTTAAACAGGTGACAGTGAGGCCGCATTCATTGAAGACATTGAGAAATACAAATTTATCCCTAGTGTAACTTTTACTGGGCGTTGCACCTGTGGTGAATCTGGGTCTCTGTCTCTGTCGTAATACCTGAGATGAAATGGATGTTGAAGTTCTTAATACTGTTTATTAAGAGGTTTATCATAATATAAGCACAATGCAGATTCTTATCCTGCCCCTTTTTGAACAAATCAACATTGCTGGTAAGCAGGGGTTCTTCTTTAGAATTGTTCCAAGAAAAACCTCAATTTTTTATTCAGCTTCCCAGCTAAATTCATCGCACAGTTCACCAGTATCAGTGTTGTCTTTTCTTAAATCATGTGAAAAATATCCAAAGCGGATTCAGGCCAAGACCCTCTTCTTTAGTTCAGCTGAATGCTGGACATAAATGTGCAGTTTAGCCATTTCCTTTCATTTTAGTGGCAGTAACATACATAGATCCCTCTGTGCTGATTTCTTTTTACCTTTCTGTCATAGACACTTATATGGCCCCGATTTGCCTTGTTATGTGAGCACCTCATAATCTTCAATGTAGTTATCAAAACACCCCTAGATAGAGCAGTGGTCTTATCCCCATTCTACAGATGGGGAACTGAGGCACAGTTTGTGGCAGAGCAGGGATTTGAACTCTAGTCTCCCAAGACCTTGGTTAGTACCCTAACCACATCAATTCTCTTGTACTCAGTGGAATACACCCCCCACCCCCGACTCTGTGGCAGCTGGTGGGATGGACTCTTATCAGACACAGTTCATCGGTGACACTTCCTCAACAGCTTGGCTACAAAATCCAAAGTGAGACCGGGTCAAAAACTAAACCCAGATCTGTTGTGTGGCATTAGGCGCCATTACCTAGAGGAAGAAAGGTGATTAAGGCATAGGCCTGGTAGACAGGAGACCTGACTTCAACTGCCACAGGCTGCACCTTGTCACTTTTGAAACAACACTTTGTGTCTGTGCCGCACTTTTCTCATCTGTTAAAAAAAATAAAAAATGGGTAGGGTTCTGTTTGTCTTTCTCCACGGGGAGCTGAGTCTGAAGTCCTAACGTTTGAAAAACACTTTGAGATCCTCTGGCAGAGGGAACTGTGTAAGTACAAAGTTTACTTAAGGAACCTAGATGCCAGAGTAATGGGAGATTAGCAATGGGTGTACTAATAATGATAAATAATTAATAGCACAAATACATGAGGCTGAAATTTTATTTTCCCAGGAACCTACTGGTTAATGACTTGGCTTTCAATGTAAATTACGTGGTGATCCCACAGTACTGAGTGAGGGTTAAAGTTGACATGATGAATAGAAGTGAGTCAGTTCCCTAGTCCCATGTTGTACAAGATACTGCAGCTTACTTATGGTGGTGTCAATCATACTTCGATTGGTATGTGGGAGCAGGGAAAGCCAAAAAGAGATTGCGCTGTCAGGAACAAAGAAAGAATAGTTCTGACTCATCATTTAAAAACCTGTAACATTCTCTGAAAGGCCAGGCATGAAAGCTACCTCTTCTGCCAGCCTCTCTGATGGTCAAAAGACAGTTTTTTGATTATTTATTGCCAAAAGTAACCTCAAAATAGTTGTGCAATGCAGCATTTTCAGTGCCATTTTGGTAGTATTATATTGCAGAGCTTGTGAGAAATCATGGGCAATTTAGTACATTGGGTGACAATCAACTCTAAATCACAAAAGCATTTTCTGAGTCATCACAGTTCTTGCAAGGAGGTGACTTTCTAGGGGCATGTGGTTGTTGAATCAGATTAATTTTTTTATACTGGCACCTTGAAAATATTAAACCGCTGCTTGACTGGATAATAGAAAAATGAATCAGATTTAAGGAAGCTACTTACCACTTACACAATGTAGAAATGTTCAGAAGCTACTAGTGGGAAAGGAAAGTAACGTGGGATGAGAGAAAAGATCCTAGGGTTGTATGTTATCCACAGGGTAACATTTCAGAGGCACTTAAGTTTCATGAATTCCTGAGTCACTTACTTTTGAAAACGTTACCTCAGCCTTTGTGCAAAAAGCTCTGAGGAATATCACTGGGGATTGCATATACAGAACAAAATGTGGCCCATAACTACTAAGGAAAACAGTGGAGAGGACAGTTGGAAAACCAGATCAGCAGTTCATGTAGAGTTAGGGTACTCCACAGAGTTTTACATCATTCTTTCTCTGCTGTCCTCTCCTGGGCTAATGGTCATAATAGCCCATTTTGCTCATTCAGAAATGAGCCATCAGTTAGGGTTCAGAGTCCTTAACACGGACATGTGGCAAAGCTACTCAGTTATCCATCTTCAGACAGTGTCTTCCATCTTCTAACTTTTTATGGTCACTGACATTCTCCAAAATACCGGAATAAAAGAAGGCAGTTTGCAAAAATATCTCTTGGCTCCCATTCTGTTCTCATTCGACTGCAGAAGGAATCTGACTGGGTCCCTATATCAGACTTCAGATCATTTAAAATGATTTGCACAACTTTTTAAATGCAAATGGCTGTTCTAGTAGTATAACTGTCTTTACACTGGTGACATTACAGTGCAAAAATATATGGTCAGATCCTGATCTGGTATAAATAAGCCTTGCTCCATTGCAAACAACAGAGCTATGCTGCTTCACGCCATCTCAGGCTCAGGCCATAGCGTGTGGTTTGAAACCTAGATTTGCACAGATTTATTCATCTGTTTATCTTTATGCCCCATGAGCTGGCCCATTGACTTTCATGAGACTCTTCACAGTGTGTAAATTTAGTACATGTAGAAGTCCTTTTTGCACAACTGGGCCTCAAAATTTTGTGTTGGCAACAAGGAAACTGTAAGGTGACTAATGATCACTTCTCTCTTCCAACTGCATTTTATATTTTTCTGTGAATGCGCAAATGGAATATTAGGGTTTTGTTGTAATTTCTTTGCTGTTTATTAGCAGAATGGGAAAAAAGTAGTGTTGACCTTGTTTTGTTTAAATGGTGGTTTGAGGCCTTTCTTGTCGGGTAGGGTTTTAAACGTTTGTCAGATGTGGAGAGATTTAAGATGGAGCCATGTTAGAGGAATGGCCGTTGGGGAGCAAAATGGCAGAACTAAAAAGGTTTGGAAAGTTGCTGATGAGCATGTGTGTTAAGGGAGAAATTCTGCCCTTGGATTCACTTCACTCAGAGTCATGCTGTCACCTCAAGGAATTTGAACTACAAAATATTTCCTGTCCGTGTAGTATTACCACAGACAAATGGGTAATCTTCTTTTGAAAACTGTTATGGTTCTACTTGTTTGAAGACAAAAGCACCTCATCTGTTCCACCTGAAATCAATGGCAACGTTCCTTTCACTTCACTAAGAGGAGAATTAAATCATTGGATTATAAATTATTTAGGGTTGGGCAATGTGATTTAGGATTTGTCTACACACAAGTCAAACTAGTTGCAAAACTCTGTCAGATCCTCCTTATTTGATTCAAGAATGCCTGATTTTTATTTAGCTTAAACCTGTTCCTAATCAATTTAACTCCCTATAAACCAGGTTTATATTGATTTAAAGGGGTTCACGCAACTTTGTGCATTGATTTGACCAACTTGACTTTAAATCACACCTGTTGTTAAACCATGACTGCTAAGCATACAGATGTGTCATGACACACAAGGCCTGACTCTACAAGATGCTGCATGCCTCGCACCAGGTGCTGCACACCCCCATGGTCCTCTCGGGAGTGTGGCTTGCATCTCTTCAGACCAGATTCACACATATTTCCTTCCCTAATGAGTTTACGGTCATGGCTTTTTTGTGATCTCAGAGAAGTTAAAGAGAGTGCTGCCATTGATTTCATATGGCTGTAAAGTGCAGTGTTTATTTTTCATGCTAGATACATGATATTTATTATTAACAGCAATAAAATGTGCTTAAATTAAGCTTGTTATAGAGTCATAATTAGAAATACATGCTGTTAACATGCATTTGTAGTAGGCAGCTGTTACACTGATTCCTCTGAATATAAGATAAAACACAACTGCTGTTACATTATTCTGGCTTTATTTATTAACATATGTCTAAAAGAGCTTTAGACTTACTGATTCATAGATTCTAAGGCCAGAAGGGAGCATTGTGATCATCTAGTCTGATCTCCTATATAACACAGTCCATAGAATTGCCACAAAATCATTCCTAGAGCAGATCTTTTAGAAACATATCAAAATCCAATTAAATCCAGACTTGATTTAAAAAATTGTCAGTGATGGAGAATCCACCACAACCCTTGGTAAATTGTTCCAAATTGTTCCACACTCAAAACAATGTGTCACGTTCACACCGTTTATTTTCCTTCTTTCTTCTTATAATCACAATTAAAAATGGAGGCAATTAAAGCAAAAAGCTACGCTGCTCAATGATGTTGCAGATGTGACTGGCACCCGAAGAAGATAAACAAATGGTCCCGCGTGGGTATTGGAGAGATCTCAGACGTTTACCCCACTCGTTCACTGGTCTGCTCCTGCAAAACTCGTTGCAGTATCAGGGCCTCAGTGTGCTCTAGCATGCAATGACACTGATCCACAAAGTCCTCCATGGGAATTCCATAGCTGATATTGTAAGCGCTTTGGGACAGGGACTGGGTATGTGCACACTGCAAACAAAACCACCAAAAACCCATGGCAGCTAGTCTCAGAGCCTAAAAGTACCTGTGCAGATGTTCCGGCTCAGGCTGGAGTGTAGGCTTTGAAGCCTGGGTAGGGAGGGGTCCTTCAGAGCCCAAGCCAGAAGATTGCTGTGGTTGTTTTTAGTGCTACAGCTTGTGCATGATTCTAGGCCTGAGACTTGCTGCAGCAGAGTTGGTTTGTTTGGTTTTGCCGTGTTTACAATGCTTGGAACAGTGGGGTCCTTTCCCTTGAATGGTGGCCCCTAGGCTCTGCATTAACACAAGTAAGTAATAACAACAGCCACAGAAGACTTGCAGAAGTGAATCCTACAACGATGTTTCCTGCAACATCTAGGAATGAAAGCTGGGCAAATACAACAAACATTTCTGCAAATATTCATTTGAGACCTAAATGTATATACTAGGACTGTGTTCTTTTCTGTTTGCTTTCCACACATTTACTTTCAAGTGAATTTTTACCAGTGGAAATGATCATGAAAAGTCAATGTTAGGCTCTAGTGCTCAATCACAACACTACCTGAAAGCAAATGTCAAACTTTTGTAACTAATCAACAATGGTGTGACTCTTGGATTGCCATTGTTACTGTTGCAGTTAGATAAGTAAATCAAGATTAGCACTGTAGGTGGTTCATTGAAAGTCATCTGGTCAAGGAATAGAAACAGTACCACAGGATTTAAGTAACAGTTTGCTAACAGTATACAAATTAGGAATAAATGGCTGAAGCCATTTAAAAATAATATTCGAATAATTTTAAAAAAGAAATTTCTTTGTGGACATCTCACAAATAGAAAATAAAGGCAACATTTGACAAATAAATAGTTTGATCTGTATTTTTCAGCCCCCACTAATTCTGAATTTCCTTGACTCAGTGGGGCTATGTCAGACTTGACATTGGTATTTATATGGGTTTAACATAGATCTGAGTCCTAGATTGGGGGCTCACTGGGGCAGGGACTGGCTTTTTGTTCTTTATACAGTGTAGTCCAATGGGACCCTGGTCAGAATCCTTAGGCACTACCAAGATAAAAAACAATATATCATAATAATCTAATATTAATTTCTTCTCGGTGCCCATGGCATGCTATTGTGTCTCATCCCATATACAACAATATTCTTTCTATCTACCAAGGGCATTTGAAGATTTCATTGGTCTCCAGTTTTCTGCCACTGCTTTTCATTCATCATAGTTCTATGTCACTAACAAATTAGTAACTACAGCCTGCATCTCTGTGCCCGGGGAACAGCTCAGCAAGTCTCTCTGGCTGCCTTGTGTTGTTTTTAAATTGCCTTTACTGGTTGTCAGCATGCATAGGGGTTGTCAATATGCACTGGAGGTAGTAGTGGGATAAGGGGATATGCTAAAAAGACACATTTCGGTCTCGTGCATGTAGCGGGGGCGATCCAAATATGGGTACCACCAGCATAGATTGATCACCCTAAGGCACTTCTGCTAGTGATAGCCCATAGCCATCTGCTGTACTGACATATTGGTCTATTTCAGACATGGAAGTCGGGGGGGTTGTAGAATTGGGCCCTTTAACTAGGCAAAGGAAGAAGCCAGGGAATGGTGGATGACGTACAGTAGATGTGGTACAGGCTTTTGTCCACTCGCCGGGGGATGTAAATGATGTCAGGACATCTGAAGAATTTTCACCTGCAATGAAGAATTGTCACCTGCATGGTGCTAGTTACTCTGAGCAGGAGAAGAAATAGCATCAGGAACTGGATATCAGAGTTGTGATGAGGAAGAAGAGGATGTGGAAGAAGAGGATGAGATGGAAGCATTCTTTGAGAACTCATCATAGCTATTCAATAATGTGCTTCCTTCAGAAAACCTGCCAAAGATTCTTTCATTTACCTGATGCTGGCTTCTGGCTTCTTTTTGGAGACAATTTGACTTTCGTTAATTGACTTAAAGTTGCCTGGTGATAGCTTGGGCCCTTCCAGGTCAGCAAAACTCAGACTTGTGAAATCAGGAAATACAGAGTTAAGATGCCTGCCCATGCAACCTTAACTCTGCCCATCCTCCTGCCTTCTGGCGCTGGCAGTGGCCACTGGGAATGATCTGCATGCATTTCCGCTGCATGCACGGTTAGGTGTAGTGAATGGTGGAGGAGTAAGTGGGAGCAGCTTGGAAGGGTTGGGGGTTGGAACTGTGATATGAAGTGACCTGGGGGGCTGTGAGCCCCTCTCCCTGATCCCTGTGTGTGTGATCAAAGGAAGACGTGTATGTTCAGTGGGAGATCCCATGTGCCTCATTTTGTTGCTGTATTGTCTAGGCTGTGTTACTAGCAGGACCCAGGGTGTTCTTCCCCTGGGGATGAGTGTGGTCTGTGAGTTTAATGGCGGGTAAGTGGAAAGTTAGTGTCGGATATCCTGGGAATAAGTGTGAGAAGGGCGTACAAGGAGCTGAGGAAGTTGTAAAACTCAGCTGTGATGTTTTCTGTGGCGTGGGCTGAGCATCATGCATGTGTAGGTAGCTCCTGTTCACTACAGGACGAAAGCAGAGCATGAGTACGTGTTCTGTGCTTCATTGGGACATCGCCACATGGGTGTTCACCTTAGCTCTCCATTTCCTGGTTTCCACACGTTTGAGTTTTTCTGAACTTGACAGTCTGGAAGGGCACGAGCTGTCAGGAGTCAGTGAGATGTGGCTCTCCGCCTGTGATCAAACGGCCTTAGATGTGGATTGCTGACCAAACCCCATGACCACATGGAGCACACAGTGTTTCAAGGCACTTGAGTAACCGTGTGGATTTCAGAGCAGTTAAAGTCGAGTTTAAACAGAGAGCTGGTCTTAACTTTAACATGAGCAGAGCTGGTGCTTCTCTGTTGTATGGGGAGCAATAGACCGAGAGAGAGAGAGAGTGTGACTGAGTCTGGGTATGTCTACACTCCGGGCTTAATTTGTGCCAGGGCTGAGGCCTGGAACTAGGTTTGTCCGTTCATAGTCCCGGCACCTCTGGGCTTTTTGCATCTGTTATGAATGTTAAAAAATTGTTTGAGCCTGGTATGTAATTGCTTGAGCCCCCGCTCCTCTTTCATTACAAATTAAATACGGTCTACACTTAGGGTCACCAGATAGCAACTGTGAAAAAATGGGACAGGGGGTGGAGGGGAGGAGGAGTCTATATAAGAAAAACTCCCCAAAAATGGAACTGTCCCTGTAAAAATGGGATATCTGGTCACTCTATGTACTCTGCAATTAAACCATGGCAGCTGACTGAGTGAAGGTTCAGGCTAAGAGGCTGATTAGTTGCAGTGTAGAATGTTTCGGTCCCTCCCACCTCGCAGGGTTCTAGAGGCCAGGCTCCTGCCCAAGCCCAAATATCTGCACCCCCGTCGAGCAGCCCTTTATCCTGAGCCCCACAAGCTGGAGCCAGCCGGCACAGGCTAGCCACGGGTTTTTATTTGCAGTGTAGACGTACCCATCTGAGGGTACCAGTGTCAGCACTTGTGAACCTGCACTTGACAGACAGACAGTACAGAGAGCAAAGGAGCACTACTGAGAATCAGAAAGCAGAAGTCTCTCTGCTCAGTTTAGTTGTTGTTTTTGCTGCATTTGATTGCACAGAGGTTGCATTCATTTATGTCGTTTGCATAAAGATCTGCACATGGGTGAGAGTAGTCTACATGTTCCAATTTATAAATGATCTCAAGTTCATTGTTAGATTTCTGCTTTGTTCATTACGTTTATTGCAGCAGTTCTCAACAAGGGGTACGCGTACCTGTTGGGGTACACAAAGGTCTTCCAAGGGGTACCTCAGCTCATCTTGATATTTGCCTAGCTACATAACAAAGCACTCGCGAAGTCAGTACAAACCAGAATTTCCTAAAGACAATGACTTGTTTATACTACTCTATATACCACTCACGGACATGCAAGTACAAGTACATGCAAGTATTTATATTCCAATGGATTTATTTTACAATTGTATGGTAAAAATTAGAAAGTCAGCAATTTTTCAGAAGTAGTGTACTGTGGCACTTCTGTATTTTGATGTCTGGTTTTGTAAGCAAGTAATTTTTAAGTGAGGTGAAACTTGGGGCTTTAGAAGACTAATCAGACTCATGAAAGGGGCACAGTAGTCTGGAAAGGTTGAGAACCATTGATCTGGAGGTCCCGACCAAGTTAAATATCTTATTGTGGTAGGCGCTGTAGAAATGCATAACAAGAGACATTCCCTGCATGGATGAGCTTACAAAACAAAGGATGGGACAAGGAGGTAATTAGTATCCCCATTTTACAAATGGGGAACTGAGTCTCCGAACAATTAAGTGACTTGCCAAAGGTCACTCGCAGAGTCTGTGACAGAGTTGGGAATGGAACTCTGATGGCCTGAGTTTCAAGCTGTGCTTTAACTGCGAGACCGTCCGTCCTCTTGTTTTGTCTTAAATTGAAGTGTGAGAGACCTAGAGTAGAAAAACACTTCATCTGCGGTAGAAAGAGCAGTAGATTTGCCTAATTTATCAAGACAATCCATATTAGAGTACAGTAAACCCTCGATTTAACGGACCCCGATTTAACGGACTTCGGATGCAACGGACAAAATTTCCGATGCATCCGAAATCCGTTTTGGGGGCTGCCGGCTCCCGCCCCAGGGAGCCGGCTGGGTTGACAGCTCCCGCCCGGCTCCCCGCAGCGGGGACCCCTGCGGGAGCTGTCAAACACCCTCCCCGCCCGGCTCCCCGCAACGGGGAGCGGGGGCGTTTGAGAGCCCCCGCTCGGCTCCACGCAGCGGGAAGCCGGGCGGGGGGTTTGACAGCTCCCGCCGGGCTTCCCGCTGGGGGGAGCCGAGCGGGAGCTGTCAACCCCCCCCGCCCGACTCCCCGCAGCGGGGAGCCGGGCGGGGGGGTTTGACAGCTCCCGCCGGGCTTCCCGCTGGGGGGAGCCGGGCAGGAGCTGTCAACCCCCCCGCCCAGCTCCCCGCAACGGGGAGCCGGGCGGGGGGGGGGTTGAGAGCTCCCGCCCGGCTCCCCACTGGGGGGAGCCGAGCGGGAGCTGTCAACCCCCCCGACCGGCTCCTCGCAGCGGGGAGACGGACGGGGGGGGGGTTTGAGAGCTCCCGCCCGGCTCCCCGCAGCGGGAAGCCAGGCGGGACCTGTCAACCTCCCCGCCCGGCTCCCCCCAGCGGGGAGCCGGGCGGGGGGAGGGGGTGGGGTGGGCTGACTCACGGCTGGCTCCATATAACGGACTAATTCAGGCGGGGGGGTGTCCGTTGTCACCCGAAAGTCCGTTATTTAATGATTTTAAAAAATTATTAAATAACGGACTTTCGGTTTTAACGGACACCCCCCCGCCCGAATTAGTCCGTTATATCGAGGTTTCACTGTATATGCAAAGGAGGAGCCAGCTCTGGGAGGAACAGGGAGTTGTGGCACCCGGTCAGTATAAGCGATGTGAAGGATCGTGTGGGCCCTGCTTCTTAGGCTCCTGCAGTAGCCTTGTTCTGGAGCTGGTTGAAATGTTCTGAATTTTGATGTTTTTTTAAAGATGTTTTTCATTGACATTTTGAAATGTGACCAAAAAATAAATGTTGTTGCTTATCAAAAAACAATTTGGTCTTTGGGCCTGAAATTCATTTTCCATGAACAGTCAAATAAAATATAAATATAAAAAAATATAAATGGAGATATACCAATCTCCTAGAACTGGAAAGACCTTGAAGGTCATCGAGTCCAGTCCCCTGCCTACACTAGCAGGATCCGCCTGCCTACACTAGCAGGATTGAGTACTGTCCCCTGACAGATTTTTTTGCCCCAGATCCCTAAATGGCCCCCTCAAGGATTGAACTCACAACCCTGGGTTTAGCAGGCCAATGCTCAAACCACTGAGCTATCCCCCCACCCCCAAATAACAAAATATCCCCCCACCCCCAAATAAACAAAACTTGGTTTTCTTAAATCTTATACAGAAGGGCAAACCAGGATACATGGCACATTGAAATGTGGTTTTCCCTTTGCCAAAATGTTTGCAAGTGATTTTCCTCCCCAGTGTTCACCAAGCTCCAACTAAATCCACGAAGAAAAGAGAGAACAATTTGGAATAGACACAGTGTCAAACGGTTATATCTGTGGCCAAGTATTTACTTTCCATGCTTTTCCATGGCATTTATGTTTACATTTCTCAGGGCTCTTTTTATGCCCCCAGTAGCCATTTATGAGCCCATAATAAAACTCTGATTTCACCACAAAATGCCTTGCTGAGGTATTAAGAGAGTCAGGGGACATATAAACCCAAACTCTTGATCCTGATAAAAAAAATAAAGCAACACTGGAATTAAAATTATTGTTTAAAAGGATGTTGCCAGGATAAAAATCATGGGGCAAATTCATTCCTAGGGTGACTCAGTTGACAGCGATGTCTTTGGCCCAATGTGTGTGTGTGTACATGGGTGTCTATTCTATGTATTTGCAGGTCTATTTTAAATCAATATCTTTTTATTTTATACTGTAAATTCAATCACTAAACTGAAATAATATTTTAATAAGTTGAATGTACTTGCCATTCATCCTGCACTTTGCTCTGCTTAAAAATTGACAGACTGGGTTTTTATTTAGGTGCACTAGCACCCAGGTGTGAGGGACTGTTTAAGTCGGTGCTTTTAAATATTAGTCCTGAAATAAAACTGATGTGAAAGGCACGAAAAAGGTTGAGCCTGATTCAGAGCCCACTGACTTCAGGGGAAACACTCCCATTGATTTCAGCAGGCTGTGGATGGGTCCATGAGGAACTGTGATCCCCTTCTTGGGCCTGGCCTCTTCACACCTGTGCCGCTGTTTATTTAATGTATACACCTGAATGGAAGGACATAAGGGTTTGTCTGCATCCCTCCAGCATGACTGCTATTGTCTGAAAATGTTTCTTTTGTGGTGCCCAAAGGAAAGTGCTCATTCGGCACTGCAACCTTCGCTGTCCTCCTTTTAACAAAGTCCTTTTCTTCTTTAAGAGAAATAAGAAGAGATGGCAGGATAAATTGCCCCCCTCTTGTGAAGGAAAACCATGCGTTTTAACGCGGTACCTCAGAAGGCCTTTACAGATTTGCCGCCCTGCTTGTTGATGAGATTCAAAGACCGAGGGCTTTCATTTCCTAGCTATGTTGTCTGCAAAGATCCTAGGAAGATGGATATATAAAGATTAAGGCGTGTTACACGTAAATCACCTGAGCAGCACTCGCAGAAATGTCGAGTGACTAGAAATGCCTGAAATGCTGAGCCTGCCAGGTGGGACCTGATGTCCGTTCCTGCTGATCCGCTGTAGAGCAGTAGTGAGGCAATGGCACTCGTGCTCTGTGAGGTTTTTCCATAGGAAGGTTAAGCCAGTGGATGGAAGTGGCCCTTGGAATATTAAAACCCACAGTCTCGCTGTATCTCCCCAGGGGAGGGCCTGCAGATGGTAATGTGGCGTAAGAATGAAAACTTGCTGAGGTAATCTTTCTCGCTAGCCCTCCTTCAATCCTCTTCCTCTATGCCCCCACTCAAGCCGGCCCCCACCCCCACCCCTCTAGCTTATCTTGCTGCCCCGGCTTCTGATTTCTCAGTGTCATCAGTATCTTTTGTCGGTGGTAAGATTTGTCTAACAGCAGAAATATTGCTAAAATTGGCCCGGGATCAGGGTTCCTTAGCTGCTTAGTGGGGATTAAGTCTTTCACTTATCCCCATCATACAAAATTCACTACAATCCGTCCACTCCCTCCTCTCGGGCTGACACAGCAAGGTCTGTAGTTTTCTGTTTGTTCCTCTCTGTTTCTGGCCTGTTTCCTTCTCCCTCTGCACTGGAACTCTGCTTGGGGACAGTCTGCATCTTTGAAGTGGTAATAGATCTGCAGTTGTTCCTATGGCCTCTGCCTTCTACATGGCAGCTGTCTCCTTTGTGACTCAGAAATCTCTTGACGAAACATTGAGTCTATCAGGTCAGGCACCCCATGTCTAACTCCGTGCCATTCTGCCTCTCACGAGCTGCATCATTTAGTCCCGGAGCTCGTGTCCATATGCTTGGAAGGCAATCAAAATGGATACGCTCTATTTTAACCAGTTGAAAGCAGCCGTTCGAAGCTTTTGTTAGTTTTGGCTTGTCAGACAGAATAGGCAAATTGTAAATGATAAAGTGGAAGGAAGAGGCATGCCCTTGCGCCTTCCTCAGAAGGGTAGACGGTTCCGTGCAAAGAGAGCGTGTGCTTAATTTAACACACATCCAGAGCAGTGGTGGGGACACTTATCTATTTAAATAGAGTTGATGGCTATTGTGTGGCTGCCATCTGTCCTCTTTCATGCAGAATAACTTACCTTTTTTTTAACCACATCTTATTGGCCCTCTAAATCACTGGCCGGTCCACATTCATTGGTGCACAAAAGAGCTGTCAATTTTTCGACAGAAAATAATGTCTCGCTGTTGTACTTATACATGGGCCCCTTGTTTTCAGAGTCTTGCACTGTTAGACTATTGTGATTGGTTTACAACAAAACGATCTTTTGAAATTGTCTGTCTTATTCACATAGAGGGAATTTATCACAATCATGATCAGCAAAGCACTTAGCACATGCTTTAGTCCATCCATATTCAGCAAAGCTCATAAGCCAGTGCTTAACTTTTCATTGGATTTAGTGTTTTGCTGAATTGGAGTATATAGGACTTTCCTTTTACACAGTGTATTGGAGCCATCTCAATTTGAATGATTCTGAATGGAATTGGGAGTCAAAATATATGTTATAATTAAAAAAGAAATGGGTAGGGGAATGACAGCAGGTGCTGGGGAATGGAGTAAAAGGTTTCTGAGTAGCAGCCGTGTTAGTCCGTACCCAGGAAGATTTTGCTAGCAAGGAATGGGGCCATCAAAATAATTTAAAAACAAACTAGCCACAATAGCTAATGTAAAACAAATGTATAGTGCATTAGACAAAATGCAATATTTAATAGACTTTGTGGCTAGCACTGTGTAAATCCAAATCAGTCGGGGAGCGGTCCATTGACCTGTGTCAGCAGGCGCTGCAATTTCACAATCAATAATTATGCTAGATCATTGCTACCATTGCCTATGAAAGGTGAATAGACTGATGTTCTCCAATTCCTTGGGCCAGACTGTTCTAATTACATTCATGCCATCCTAGTAGGATTGCTGGTGTCGCACAGTTGTAGATGGCAGAAGGATTTGGTCTATTATATATTTTTATCATTACATTTTTAGTAAAATATTTTCCACATTAACAATAAATGGTGTACAGCTCATGTGCTCTAGGAATTGTTTTTGTAAGTTCTGTGGCCTGCATTGTACAGGAATTCAGGTGAAATTATCACAGTGGTTCCTTCTGGCCTTGGAATCTATGAATCTTCCTCAAACATTCAAGTCCCCAATAGAAAGCCCTCCGCCTTCAACAAACCATTCAGCCACGAGAGCTTTTCTGAATGCAGGAAGTTGAAAGATTTCAAAATATTTCCCCAAAGTGCTCGTAATCTCAATCCCAATCTGGAGATTAGGGTCAGATTCTCATTTCAGTAGCAACCGTGCAAATTTGGAGGCACTCCATTGACTTCAGAGGAGTTGCTCTGGCTTTGCACTGGTATAAATTCAGAATCTAACCTCTTCTATTTTTGAAAAGACAGTAGAATGTTGAATTGCCCTTGGGTGCCTCATGCATTGTATTGCTTTGTAGACCTTAGAGTCTGTGAATTAAAAATTCAGCAAAGAGTTGTTCACTGGGTAGTGAAATGCTGTATAGCTTGCTGAGACGACATGCTTAGTGAGAAGGTCTGACTCCTGGAAAGTGGTTGATGCAAGAGAGGAGTAAGAAAGCAAATGAATTTCAAGCTCTTGACTGCAGTGTGTTTGCACGGTTTTGTGTGATTTCTAATCTATACGTCCCAAGGACATCTGAACCTTATTGCAGAGCTTGTGAAAAAGGTTCTGAAATGCCCTGGATTATAAAGTGCTACATAAATCCATTTCTTAATATAGCCTAGACTGGAGCAGCTGCTGTGGACTAGTCTTGCAATCTCCACATTGAATCAGCAAGATGGTAATCAGCATGCACTGTGGCTCCTATCTGCATCATGACAAGTTGCATGCAGTTATCTATCTGAAAGCCACCATCACTTGCTGCTCCTTATTACTACTGCAGCATGCCAGAGACCTTTCATTGGAGATACCACCTAGAACAGATGTACAAAACCTAATTAGGAACATGCATGAAACAAAAACTTTAAAGACACTGGTACTTCCACTTTTTGAATTTTGGTTGAGACTTTCTGTTAGGATGTCTCTGATATTGTTTCATTGCAGCCACCAGCAGTTTGATCTTCATGGAAAGCAGACTTTTAACCCTACTGAATAAAAACACTATGCACATCATTCAAAAAAATGTTTGGGGATGGGGGAGTTGTTGCAGACGCGTTCATCCTCTAAACCCACGGTGAACTGGCCAGCCTCTTCTCAAGACTGGGTATAGATTTCACAGCTGATTGCAGTTTTCCCTTCAAAGGAATGCAGAAGTTAAAGGTATCAATCACTGGGTGAATGAGCCACTGATGGAGTAAATGCAAAAGAAATAATTAAAACAGCCTCCTTTGCAACTTCATCATTCGAAGCAGCAGCATTCGGATGAGTTTGTTAGGAAGCACTTGGAAAAGAAATAGCCAATTTTCTTTAGTGCTATTCCTAATAAATGTGAGAGGAATCCACTTGATAACTGTTTTAAAAGCACCAGTTCTAAAAGCCGCCATTGGTGCTGAAGAATGGTTGCATAGGGTCTGTTATATTAAAGTGCTGCAGGCATCTTGGCTCTTGAAACTGTTAGGAAAGCCACTTCAAAGGTGGATCTTAGTTGGGTGTTTAATAACTTTAAAAGGAAAGGCAGAGTTGCCAGGATGTCTGCAGTTAGTAGTTTCCTGGCACATTAAATGGCAAGTTGTTCATACTGAATGCTGACATGGGCAGAAAAATATTTCTAGTTTGCACACATAATCAAAATCTGGATTCCAGAGAATGAGCTCATGGTGCCACCATATACAGATCTGTGGCCATTCAGGAAGGTGGGACCTAACTCCTGATATAATTGTCTTAAAACACACCCTCGTTCAGCCATCTACAGCCCTCATTTGTCTAAGACCCAGAAGCTACGCAGCCACGTTCAGTGATGATATACACTCCATTTATACTAATTTAGACTCCCTTAAGGCACTTGTCTATGCACAAAAGTTGTATCACTTTAAATATACTGGTACAGCAATGGTGGTGCAACCCCGCAAGCAGTGGATGCACTTATGCTGGTATAAAAGTGTTTACATGGGTATAGCCTGTCTGGGAGGGGGAATAACCCATGCTGATCTAAGGGACCTTTATACCAGTTTAACTGGACCTACACTAATGGTTGTACTGGTACAGCAAATTTGGTAAAAAATCGCCCCTAACCAAAATAATTAGAGGGGTGCAAAAATTGTGTGTCGCCCAGGCCTTGCACTCCCCTAAATCCTACTTGTTTCCCTTGCACACTGGTAAAGTGGGAATTATACTCATGTCACTTAGATCCCCTGCCTGACTCTAACTTAGCCCTTGTCTACACTGGGGGAGGGGAGGGAGTTTGAACTAAGGTACGCAACTTCAGCTATGGGAATAGCATAGCTGAAGTTGACGTATTTCGGTCAACATACCGCGGTGTCTTCACAGTGCTGAGTCGAGTGCTGCTGCTCCCCCATCAACTTTGTCTGCGCCTCTCACAGCAGTGGAATACAGAGTCGACGGGAGAGCGCTCAGGGATCGATTTATCATGTCCGGACTAGATGCAATAAATCGACCCCCGGAAGATCGATTGCTACTCTTACACACACAGCAGCTAGAAGGAGGTGTCAGTGACACCAATTCCATTACATTATTGGTAGGGTGGGGATAAGTCGGTGGTAAGGGAGCATGAGGGAGTCCAACATACATCAGCTCTGTATTTATCCCACTGTGCCTGAGATCATGTCTGTGATTCATGCACTGTATTCCTCTCCGCAGCGCAGTCTCAAAATCTGAGCTCTCTCTCCTCTTCTGTGCTGAGTCATGGCCCTAGCTAGATTGACATTCATTTTGTTCTTAATGGAGACGGGTGGGGAAGGAGGGGTTGTTTGTGAAGAAGTCTTCTCTGCAGCTGCGATGTTCGGGTAGGAGGCACATCAATTCTTCTGCCAGCTGCGAAATTTCAATTAAAAACCACATCGCTCCTACTAGGGCAGCATGACCCAAATGTGATCATGTTAAACCTACTTAGTGTGTGTGGCATTCACCCGGGGACGGTGAGGGGGTAACATGCACAGATCCTCTCTGCTAGGTGATCGAAGAGACTCTTAAGTTTCCTTCATTCTAAAGCCGATTTCCCCCCTTACTCCTTTCCAGACTGTGACATTGCTCAGGACAAAGTATTTTTGTGCTGTTGTCTGAGTTCCTGTTTGGGATTTTATTTCTGAGGGAGTGTTTTCCCCTTGCTAAGTAATAGTAACTTCTGTGGTTGCTAATGGGAGGCACACCTGTGCACTGATTGGAGAAGAGCTCCATTTATAGCTCTGGGGACTGATTCTCAACCCCCGCCGCAGCTGCTACGTGCTATGTCAGCAGAGCAAACCAGCCAGATCTGGCCCTCTGAGGATTCACCAAGTGTAATCCCCAGGTGCATACAGCATCTCTGTCACCAATCAGCTTCTCTGCCCCGGCACAGGGCGTGTTCCTTGGGGAATGAGGGCATGGCTAGGGTGGCTTTATGCACTAGCAATCCCCAGGTGCCAGAATAGCCATTTGGGATAGAGGTTTGGGCATCCTGTGAGGAAACAGGGGTAGTTTAAAGCTCTATCTCTTTCTCTTAGTCTTACATTGAACACAGCTCATCCAGAGCAAAGAATCAGGCCCCCCAATGTGTAGCACTAGGGCCGGGTCCAATGCCCCGAGAAGTCAATGGATAGTCCCCTATTAACTTCAGTGGGCTTTGAATCAGGTTCCTAGCAAGCTGTTTTAAGCAGAAAGGAAAACGTGGTTTGGCTCAGTAAAGGTTTGTCTGATGAGGTGGAAAGGAACTAGTATTACTGAAGACTGTGTCCTGTTGTGCTACTGAACCAGTACAGGAAAATGACTGCTCTGTGAGGTCCATTTGCACTGCTGAAAGAGGCAGCATTCCTCCAGGGCACAAGGTAGTTTGGGCTCTATGTTCCAGTAGCACCCAGGCCGAGTGATGTATTGTATGGTGAGTGCATGCTGTATCGGACAGACAGAACTGAGATATCTTGTCCCACTTGACTTAGAAGAAATCTTCATCCATGTTTCTCAGGATCACGTTCTGCAACAAGACATAGTAAAATGTATTTTTAACAGGTACTACTGAGAAGTGTCAGATGTATTCGAAGAAAGTGAATTAAAGCTGTCCTTTTAGAACCTCTTCTAAGTGGTAGGTTTTTTGCTGAATTTTGATACCCCTTGTGATATTGGCAGTATGAAATATTTTACTGCTAAATATTAAATCCCCCTCTTATTAATTAGTGCTAGGCTGGTAAATCTCTAACAGTTATTTTGGGTTTCTTGGTTCCCAAACTGCCAGTTTCCACTAACACACTTCCATTCACTACAGATGTGCCGGGAATAAAAAACCCACAGCCAAAGAACCCTAAACTTGGCAGATTTTAGAAATCTGAAACCAGTTCCAAATGTTGTTACCCAGGTGTATATTTCTAGGTCTAGATCCTCAACTAGGGTAAATTGGCATAGCACCAGCTCCACTAATAGCTAAAATGTAGTGGTGGTGTGTATGTATATACTTAGTGAAGTGTTTTGGGGTGAAAGGTTCCCTAATAATGTTTTGCATGTATATAATTATCATTATTATGCAAGAATCAGGGTGGTAGCCGTGTTAGTCTGGAATAGCAGAGTTAACAAAGTCCTGTGGCACCTTAAAGACTAACTATAAAGTTTTGAAGCATGAGCTTTCGTGGGCTAATACCCACTTCGTCGGATGCAGGCAGTAGAAGTGTTCACATACAGGCAGTTATAGAAAAGTAGGTAAGAGCCAGGGGGGAGGTGAAAAGGTTAGTCCAATTAAGCTGAGCCAGCTTGTTATCTCCGATCAGGGAGTGTGGATTATTCGTCTAGCATTTGAATGGGGTGTGTGGACATGGAGAGATGAGAAACAATGTCTGTAATGAGCCAACCATTGTAGATCCCGGTTCAATCCCAAAGTGTGTGAGCTGAATTTGCAAATGAATTGAAGCTCTGCAGTCTCTCTTTGCAGTCTGGATCGGAAGTTCCCTTTCTGCAGAATGGTGACCTTTAAATCTGTAATAGTGTGTCCAGGCAGGTTGAAGTGTTCCCCTACAGGTTTTTGTATATTGCCATTCCTAATAAATGCACACAAATCAGATATTAGGAATGGCAATATACAAAAACCTGTAGGGGAACACTTCAACCTGCCTGGACACACTATTACAGATTTAAAGGTCACCATTCTGCAGAAAGGGAACTTCCGATCCAGACTGCAAAGAGAGACTGCAGAGCTTCAATTCATTTGCAAATTCAGCTCACACACTTTGGGATTGAACCGGGATCTACAATGGTTGGCTCATTACAGACATTGTTTCTCATCTCTCCATGTCCACACACCCCATTCAAATGCTAGACGAATAATCCACACTCCCTGATCGGAGATAACAAGCTGGCTCAGCTTAATTGGACTAACCTTTTCACCTCCCCCCTGGCTCTTACCTACTTTTCTATAACTGCCTGTATGTGAACACTTCTACTGCCTGCATCCGACGAAGTGGGTATTAGCCCACGAAAGCTCATGCTTCAAAACTTTATAGTTAGTCTTTAAGGTGCCACAGGACTTTGTTAACTCCATTATTATGCAGGCAGCTCTTATGCACTTTGCTGAATGTGAAAACACTAGGCAACAAATAGAGAAAAGGCTGTCTGGAAAAAATAAAATCACACATTTTCTTTTTTATGGTTTAATAACAGCCAACAAATTGTGTGGGCACAAACTTTGAATTTGAACTGCATTTATTTCACCATTAAAACAGATTTGTGTGGTTTTATTGTCTGGGTACAAGTGTTGCCTTAAAACATATGCCACCAGACACGAGGGCAGCATTTCCTATAATGCAGCTCGTTACTGCATATTATGTACTCCCCTCTTCGAAAATCCCATTGGCATAAGTCTCTGCATACGTTCCATTAAACCCCACCAAGGATGTGGGTCTCATCCAGAGTGGATCACTGTGATGAGGCTAAGCCCCTATCACCTGCAAGCCAATGGACAGCACCTGGTTAGTCATGCTCCACACCTGAGTGGTGAATAATTGTACAAGTAGCCTGAAGGAGGTCAGTTGTGGAGGGACTGCTCAGGAGATAGGCTTCTGTGATGGAGAGAAGCCCTGGGCTAGGATACAAAGAGGGGAACTATGGGAAGCCTGGGAGGGGCAGAAGAACTATTAATATGGAGCTACATTAGAACCTCAGAGTTACAAACAGCTGGGGAATGGAGGTTATTCATAACTCTGAAATGTTCGTAACTCTGAACAAAACGTTATGCTTGCTCTTTCAAAAGTTTTACAACTGAACATTGACTTAATACAGCTTTGAAACTTTACTGTGCGGAAGAAAAATGCTGCTTTCTCTTTTTTTTTTTTTTTAGTAGTTCCAATTAACACAACACTGTACTGTACTTCCCTTTTATTTATTTTTTGAGGGGAGGGGGGCTTTTTTTCTGCTGCCTTTTTATGTACTTCTGGCTCCAAATGAGGTGTGTGGTTGACTGGTCAGTTCGTAACTTTGGTGTTTGTAACTCTGAGGCTCTACTGTAGTCTGAATCTTTATTTTGACTTGTTTGTGCTACCCCAGAAGCAGCGTAGACATTTATGTGTCTTGGCCAGAGCTCAAGCCACAGCATACCTCCAGGGGGCACTGGGAGTGGTCTTTGCGGCTGAGAAAGTAGCCACCACAGAGGGTGTGAGGCAAAGTCCTCTGCAATGCCATATCCAGTGAGGAGGGAGCACCCTATAGGCGTGAATCTGTGTGCACAATCTCATTAACACAGCGAATATTCAGCATGTGGTTTTGAGCTGGCTTTTAGCCCTTGTAAATGCATTTAGGATCATAGAAGCACAGAAATTAGATATAATTGATCCACATTAGGTCATCTTCTGCACTAGGGTAGGATGCTGGAACTTATATCCAAGGGCAGAATTTAGACTTCCCTAAGGAATTAAATGGCAAAGTCCCATTTAAATTTATTGGGATCTGGATGAGGAGCTCTGTTAACAATCCAGTCTAAGAGCACGTCTTTGCTACAGAACTAAATTCAGTGGCATCGATTTAGCAGGTCTAGTGAAAACACACCCAATCAATGGGACAGCGCTCTCCCATCAATTTGAGTTCAATGAGAGGCGGATCAGTGTTGGCAGGGGAGTGTCTCCCATTGACATAGTATAGTGTGGACCCTGTGGTAAATAGATCTAAGCTGTCGACTGATACTATTAACGTAACTCAAACTGCATAGCTTAGATCAACCAATAGGTGTAGGTGTGACGAAGTAGGAGTACTGTGCGTGTGTGCCTCAGTTTCCCCTATGCATTTCTTAAGGAATAGGGGCTGACACTGGAAGCAAGGACGCAACGCCCTCCCCTCTCAAGGTATGCATCCCTGATGCTGTAATCTGACCCCAAGTGTTGGAGAGAGGTCAGGTGATACCTCCAGCCCGGGAAAAGAGACGAGGAGGGGCTGGAGGGGGGGGGGTAGTCACACTGGGTTTGGCTGGAGCCAGGCAGGGAAGGGGAGAGGAGCTATCTCGCTCTCTGGCCCCAAGATGGATCCAGCTGAGGGCTCACGCTCGCTGTATGGTCTGTGTTAGACCAGATAGAGGTCATTGAATAAACCTCTGTTTTACTGGCTGGCTGAGAGTCACGTTTGACTGTGGATTTGGGGTGCAGAATCCATGGGCTCCCTCAGGACCCTGCCCAGGTGGGCTTGCTGGGGCAAGCACACGGAGGGGCAGAAGTTGCCGAATGCTCCGAGGTCAGATGCAGGAAGGTGGAAGTGGGTACCCGTGAAGCTCCTAGCCTTGGAAACAGGCTGTGTACGGAGAAGGGGCCCTTCACCCGAAGTCCTGTCTGGCTTCCTAGGGAGCGGTTCCAGACCATCACCCGGGCACTCCGTGACAGTAGGGTAGACCAGGTCTTAGTATAATTCGGATTGCTAGTAGCTTCCTTGAAAACTGTTTTGTCACATTCTAATCTGTCATTAGGATCTGCAAATAATAATTACAGTATTACAGTAGAGAACATTTATATTATAGCAGCCCCTCACAATGGAGGCTCCTTTGTCCTGGCACTATGCAAGCATAGTTAAGAGGCACTCTCTCGATCTTATCTGCTGCAGCTGCCTTGAGTGGGTAGAATAGCAGCAATCCCATTGTGCTACATGGACAGGACAGCTCAAAGTGATGGGGTGTGAGGAGATCCATGGCGGATGTGGATACCTCTGCTGTGTTCCTTTCACCTCAGGATAGCTCATATTATACATTGTGGCTGGGCATCTGACCATGCTCCTTGAAGCTGTGATGTGCTAACAGTGGTGTAGTAACAATGGCTTTCTTGAACACTAGATAGTTGCCTCGTATCTTTCTTTTAGGGACACAGTTGCCATAGAGTCTGGGAGACTATCTATATTATAATCCTGTATACTGTGGGAAGAAAGAGACTGCCCATACCTCTTGCCTCCTAACACACACCTCCGAACCAGGGCAAGATTTGGCCTTTTACTATTCCAAAGCTCCGTTGGTGAGATGAATGAATTCAGAATGAGTGAATTTCTTCCGCAAGACATTGTACCTAAGTACCAAAGGTAGCTTTCACCGTTTGACTTATTTTTCTTAGTAGTAATCAGAGTAGAATGAATAATTCACAACAAATAATCTGTAAAACAGGTTAAGGACCCCATCAATCAAAGCACTTAAGCAGGTGCTAAACTTTAAGAACAGGACTTCCCACTGAAGTCCTGTTCTTTGATCATGGAATGGGAAGTGTGAAGGCACAGGGCTAGGCGTGATCTGAAGTCATTGAGAATCCTTTAAATTAAACACACACTTGAGTACTTTGCTGCATTGGGGCCTTTGAGTAAAATTTCCTAAACTACCTAAGTTATTTAAGAGCCTAAATCTCATTGTCCATAATGTCTAAAGCACTTAGGAGCCTAGATCTCATTGGGCTTCTATGAAATAGGTTTTGAAGTCACTTAGCAGTTTTTGAAAATTTTACCTCTAGTTTGTTTTTGATTCATGTGTTCCCTGAGCAGCTCATGATGTCATCAAACTTATTCGTAATTCAGAAATGTCTGACCAATTTTTTTTATACTTGGGGGATGATTGGAAACCTTTCTCCAGTAGTATTCAATCTTAACTGTTCAAGCTTTGTTGGTATGTTGGGATTGGGCAGGGAGGTCACATGTAAGTGTTTCCCCGGATTGGATGAATCTGCAATGTAGGCATTACTATCACAAATATGAATGATTTTGATATTCACTTTCTGCAAACATCTGTATCTGTAAAACTAGATCATCCCATAAATGTTCATGGAAAGTGAGCACAACAATTGAGCATTGCTAAAGGAAATTCATTACAAATTCTTTAAATATATATGGGAAATTTTGTCCAGCAGTCACTTATGTCTAACAATACATTTCCTTTCCTTAAATAAATGGTTTCATGCTGGATGTATGATGAATCCTTAACATCCCCACTGCTTTGTTTCAGTTACAGTGATACATTCTAGTGATATGTGTGTAGCCCATCCTTTCCCTCCCCTGAATTTAGGCTGTTGCTTGCTCTGCTATTATATGTAATACATAATATTCCATTCCCACACTGCATTAAAAAGACATGATGAAAGTTGCAAAGTGAGCCACTCAGACATTAGGACATGCCAAAACGGAGGTTGCATTTAATAATAATTGATATGGAAGCACGCCCGCTTCATTCATTTTCAAGATGCCAACAATCGGATTCTTTTTTCATAGAAGACAGCAGGCGGATGCCAGCAAGTAATGATAAATGAAACTAAATTGACTCTGTATCTTTAGATCTTTGACTCTGAGTATTTCTACTATCTACCTGATTTATAAAATTAACATTTGCCTCTGCTTCCCGAATGGTATGGCCATGCTCTATGACCCTTACTCATGTTGAAGAGCATTTTACTCCATGAGTGTTCCCAGTCGGACTGTTAGTGGAGTGAGGTGCTACTGGGAGTGAGAGTGAATAAAGTCACCTGAATCTAGCCCTAAATAAGTCAGATACTAATCTTCGGTGGCTTTATTTCATTATTTTCACATCAAACAGCTACTTCTTACTCTGGTCAGTTCCTGGGGGCATAAAGACTATACCAAAAGCGTGGGGCTAAGCAGAAAGTTCTTGCCGTGGAAAATATGCCCATGTTGGTGGGATCCCACTTCTGTCCTTCAACATTACATTTCATTCTGTTGTTTGAAAGGTTCAGTAACCATTTTCATTCTAAACTTATTTTTGAAATGGTTAACTTTGCCTTTAAAAAATCCACTCCTGACTGAAATTTGAGCTATCTTGTGATTTTAAAAATTAGGGCCTGGTGATGGTTTTTATATTTCTCTCTGAGCCATAGAAGTGCAATATGGGAGAGTGTGATGCAGTTGGGACTCACAACTGTGGCGCCTCCCTCTGGTCAGTCCAGGAATTAGTTCTGTCCTCTGAGGAGCGCCCTCTGCCAGTGGTGTCCCATCCGTCATCTGCTCCCCCGCTGATATCCGGACCTGCGTTGTTCCCTGATCAGCAGCATCTGCTTCGGGTCACTGCCCTCCGGCAGTGCCCCTTAGTCCACCCTCACCCTCTTCTGGGGTCTGGGGGCTTGTAATGACAGTTTTTCTGCTTGCTTCTGCCACAGGGCCCAACCGCAACCCAAAGTCTAGCCCCTCACATCTGGGGCACATTGCAGTCTGACACGGTCGTTCTTCGATGGCCAGGTGTGATGCAAGGGAGAAGTGGCGGACCCAGGCCCGCCCGCTACTCTGGGCCGAGACCCAGGGACCCTCTAGTGGCAGCGTCCCTGCCTTCTTTCTCTCCCCTATTCCATGTCATCCCTGGGCCATTTCCCCTCTGGCCCCTCACACTCTCTAGGCTCTTCTAGTTAGGGCTCACAGCCTGGCAGGTATTGGGCTGGAGCTCTCCTCTGCTCCCCCCCCCTCCCCTGACCTGCCCAGCACTGCGCTGTCCAGGGTGCTGGTCTCCTTACACCTTGAAGGTCTGGGAGAGACTGCCCTGCTCATCTTCTGAGCCACAGTTATATCTGGCTGAGCCTGGCCCTGATTGGCTGCCTGTTGCTCAGCCTTGATTGGCTCTCCCCCAGGCCTTCCCTGATTGTCTGCCAGTCCATGCAGCCGCTCTGGCCTGCTCTAGCCCAATCTTGCATAGGGATGGGGCAGCCGCCCCACCACAGGAAGTTGTTTCGTTTCCTTGAATTTCACTACTATATGTCAATGTTTTTAAATCACAATTATACAGACTATGGTTACATAATGTGAATGCTGTGCCCCCAATCCATTTGCACAGTGAGAATTAAAACCTGCACAGGTATCTTGAGAAGCACCTACAGTGCAAACAAATGGTGACCCTTGAACAACTGAATTTTCTTGAGGACTTTTCATCCAGTATGGGACTGCCAGGCATCTAAAGTGTGCCTAAGTGCTCTCTAAGACAGAGCCCTTATGGCCAAATAGGTCAGTAATCTGGGGAGTGGGGAGGTTAATCCCTTAACAGGGATTTATATAATACAGCACAGTGCTTCTAACGGAACTATTATGCCCTTCTGAGCAAAGAACTCCTATTTAAAAAATCCCTTCATGATTTACATGATAGTTTGTAATAGCTTTGAAAAAGATGTTAGAGTCCATTGCGTAAATATAACATGTTTACCAAAGTCCCTACATACTAATTTTAAGAATTGCCTAAATAAAAGTTTAAACCATGTGCCATGAAATTTATCTTCTCAAGGTCAAAACACCTTGTTCTGTCTATGTGCAAGTACTGTGACCAGCATTGTGTGCAGTTGGTAGGGTGACCAGACAGCAAATGTGAAAAATCGGAACAGGGGGTGGGAGGTAATAGGACCCTATATAAGAAAGACCCAAAAAACAGGACTGTCCCTATAAAATTGGGACATCCGATCACCCTAGCTGTTGGAGAAAGAAGTGCACTGAAAAAGTATAATATGGCCAGTTACTTAGGCAAAACCAGGCTGGTTAAGTACAACTTCCAGCCTTAATTGACCACTTTCCTAACTTTGGTTAGGAAAAGCGACATTATATTCATGTATTCTGATACAAATCAGAAGCACGTAGTGGTGCTACAGAAAAAGAATTGTCTGTGGAGTGCTTTACATGAGAACATTTAGAAATCTGTGTTTACCCTATGTTCTTTGTTGGCTTGCCACTCATTTTGATTGTTCAGATTTACTATGCAGTTCCATTTTGGGGAGAGAAATAGGGTGTATAATGCTTTCCACTTTCATGTGCCCCAGCTTCTTATCATCATAGGCATGTCTGGTTTTGCTTTACTGTAAACCAAAGTATAATAACAGAACACTTCTGAACTAAATACAAGGAGAAGAAACTCCTACAAAACAGCATAGTAGGAGAATAAGGGGGGAAATTGCCAACATTTCAACGGGCCCAACTCTGTTGTCACACATCAGGTGAAGATATGGCCCACTGCTGTGCCTTCCTTCTCCAGATTGCATGTATATACTAAGATGAGAATCTGAAGAGAGTGCAGGCCCACTCACTGTCTTTTAACGGGTGCAGTAGCTTGCTGCATGTTTCAGTTGTCAGAGGGGACAAACCTGGCTGTATCAGTTGGATTTCCGAAAACTCAGAAAATTCAGGCACTGCTCTATCAAAGAGGTAAAGAAGGGAGGGGCAGTGATGATATCTTGAGACCCTATGGGTCCTGTTTTGAGCAGGAGGTTGGAGTAGAACAGTGTTTCTCAAACTATCTGATGTGGCGGACCGGCAATTTTTTTCCAGTGTGCCAGGGACCGGAACCATGTTTTGTTACATGCGAAGGAGTAGGGTAAGCGTGCGCTCGTGTGTCTCATGCAAAACATGCTGTAGCGCTATGACATAATTATCAATATTATAATATGTGCTTCTGAACACATAATATTATTTAATATTATTGACTTTATCGACTGATAATTATTCTTGGTGGAATTCTGGTGCGATTTTTAAATTATTCTATTCCAGGGGTCTCAAACTCAAATGACCATGAGGGCCGCATGAGGACTAGTGCACTGGCCCGAGGGCCGCACCACTGACACACACCCTGCCCTCGCTGCCCCGGCTCCGCCCCCACTCCACCAAGAGGTCCCACCCCTGCCCCACCTCCTCCTCTGAGCACGCAGCTCCCCATTCCCTCCTGGAAAGCGCTAGACACCACCAACAGCTGTTTGGCAAACAAAACAAGAGCAATATAGGAAGTCCAGAGCTAGAAACACGCGCAGCCCAGCCAGGCAGCAGAGAAGCCTCCACTTTTGGCCCCTCCGTCCTGCAAACTGCTATGGGGGGACCGGGGGTCACCAGGAAGCTTGGTGGGCCGCCGGGAAGGGCTTTGCGGGCCGCATGTGGCCCCCGGGCCGCATGTTTGAGACCCCTGTTCTATTCTTTCCTGGAAACTCACCGCAGACCAGTAGCTGATGGCTCGTGGACCAGCACTGGTCCATGGACCACCACTTTGAGCAGCACTGGACTAGAAGATGTCCTGAGGTCTCTTCCTACCCTAATTTTCTATGATTCTATGACAGATCCACAGATCTGGAAAAAAACAGGAAACTACAGTTCTTGGTTCCCCAAGAGCCTTTCCTTTGATGAATTCTGCTTTGTCCCAGGGCAGAGCCACCCCTATTCCAGATTGCTAACAGAGAGAAACACTTGGGAGGTGATTTTCAAGTTTAGAGATTTAAACCCTCTCAGCTTCTCTTCAGTTGCTAATTCATGCATAGGTAATATATGTTAGTGTGCTGTGCTATGGAATGAAGAAATTATGTAGTTCCTCTCAAGTGAACCCAGTGAAACCTGTGTCATACCACATTGTGTTCTGTATCTGCCACATATTTTACAGAAGTAGCAGTTTATGCTGTGTAGGGATTATTAGAAATATTTTTGTTCCTCTACCTCTCAGCTGGGTGTTTGAGGCCTTGCCATAAGTATAGCTGCACCAGGGCAAACTTGTAGTGCAGTGGTACCCAAACTGGGGTTCAGGAATCCCTGGGTGTTCACAAAATATAACACAGGGTTCTTGGGGGGAAATTCCCTAATGGTGGACAGAGCTGACTCTAGGGCAAGAGCTAAGCAGATCAAAGCAAGCATCTCTATCACACTGAGGTGATTTAAACGCCAAGACTCCTTATTAGAAATGGAAAGGGAGGTGGATATTTTTTGCTATTTTAAAAATTAAATAGACCACTAGTATTGCTTTTAAAATTATTGTGAAGAACAAGTTTAAGATTTGTTATAGCGTTCATTGTTTGCTTCGACTGCTCAAGACCTGAATGCTTGTGTAGGAGGAACTCTTTGAGTTGGCTTCCTAAATACCTTCATGCTGTTACCCATCTGATACTCCTTGATGAAACATAGGAGCCTTGTCTTAGAACAAGCTTATTCAAAGTGATACAAGCTATGAAAGTGAGATCTTGGAAGAGAGTTGCCATTTTCATATGTAATAAAACTACTGTAATGATAAATGACAATTAATAATAGTGTGTAATAAGCATGTCATAAAAACAACTTTTCTATTTCCAAGATCACAGCTCTTATAATTTATACTCAGGTAAAGGAGAAAATCCTCGGAAATATTCATTTTTAGGAGGGGGTTCATGAGACTTGACACTTTAGTGAAAGGGATTCACAGAGTGTTCAAGTTTGGGAACCACTGCTGTAGTGTAAACATGGTTAACACTGCTGCAGTGCAGTTTGCCCAGGTGCAGTTCACCTTGGTTTTACAATGGTGGCGAATATCTGTGTAGACAAGACTTGATTACCATAAATCCAACTGCACAAACCTTTGAGTGAGAGAAAATATATAGCCAGATAATTTTGAAAAAACTCTAGGAATTCCCTAATTTAGCTTTCGCATGAATTCCCAAACCTGTTGAAGAAGTACACCTCTACCTCCATATAACATGGTCCTTGGGAACCAAAAAATCGTACCGCAGTATAGGTGAAATTGTGTTATATCGTGGTAGAGGAGCACACAGCCACACCCCCTGCAGTGCACCTTTACTGTGTTATATCAGAGTTCACCTTCTGTGGGGGTAGAGGTGTAATTTATAAATGCTTAGTTTCATAGTACAGAAGATAGTCTTGTGTAATCCCGTCTTCATAAGATGCCGTTTGCATTAATGCACACATCAGAAAAGACATCTGGAATTGTACACCGTGTAGCATAATAGACAATATGGTGTTGTGTATGTTAGCGTAGTGGTAATAGCAGGGAACGGAGCGTCAGGAGATCTTGATTCTAGCCCTGACTCAGACAATAACTCACTGCATGAGTGAGTGAAAGTCACTTAATCTTTCTCCATTTACTCACCCGTGAAATGTTTTCATTACAGTCATCTTGTAAGACTTAATTAATTAATTCTTTTAAATTGCTGTGGGATCCTTCTGATTAAAAAAAATAAAAACACCTATAGAAGTACAATGTATTTTTACCCTGTCTTACCATTTGGCATGTATGTCAGGTCACTGAAATATTGTTCTCAGTTTTTCTTTTTCCTCCCTCCATTCTCCCCCCCAGCAGAAGAAGCTTTCCCCCCAAATGAGTCTCCTCCCCCCAATCTTTCTGGAGATCCCCCTGCATCCCCAGGCATTGACAATGCTACTGTGAATCCTCAGTGGGTTTGGGAATATATGGGAAAGCTACATTAGGGAATATCTAGAGTTTTTAACAATCAGATGGCTATGTATTTTCTTTTACCTTCAGGCCTTTGCAGTTGGATTTATGTTATTTCTTCCCTGTACGAGTCAGGGGCAGGACCCACAGCAGCAGGAAAGGGAGCCAGCAAGCACGATCCTGCGGTAGCCAGTCTCAGAGCTCAGGTCCCCAGACCAGAGTGTGCATGGCTAGTGCTACAGTGCTAAAAGAGCTGTGTAGGCTGTCATTGGGCTCAGGCTGGAAGTCAGGCTCTGAAGGTAACCCTGGACTGTAGACCTGGGTTCTGAGGCTCGCTGCGGTGGGACTTATCCTGAGACTTGTCAAAAGAGAGAGAGGAGGGTGATTTCCAGCTAGATGGGAGGCAAGGCTTGGAGTGGCTCTGCCCAGAAGTCCCTATTCATTTCTTCTTAATCCGATCCGTTCTCTTTCCCAGCACAGCACCCCCAATGGGTGTCCAAAAATGTAGTCTGATCTAACCTATTCCATCTCTGGACCTCCCGCCGTAATTACCATGCCATCAGAGATGGCAGCCATCTGCTCTGAAAGACAAGGATGTAAGCACCAAAGTAGTTTGGTTGCTGTGTGTCCTGCTGCAGCATCACGAGTGGCTTAAAAATTCCACTTCTCACGTGACAGTCCTTGCCACAGCTGGGGGTGAGGGGGTGAGACACGGGGCCAGAAGATGAACCAGACACACTCCTGGCGCTTGAGGCCTGGCGCACCTTCCTCTTTGCTCGCTGCGCTTTTCTCTCTCGGCCACTCCTCTTCAGCCTCTTTGATTCCCGGGTACAGCACAGCCCTCCCATGTCACCTGTTGCGACCTGAGCACCTGGAATTGGTTCCCTTCTGTTGGTTTCAAAACTCCTAAACTGACCTCTAGCCTCAAGGCTGCTGCACGTTCATGAAAATGGAAGACATTGGCGTATTTTCTTTGCTGATGATGTCACTCAAGGCTCAGACAGAGAGCGCCCTGGCGCGTCGCCGCTTTATGCACCAGACAAGCTCTGTTTAAGAACTTCCTTGTGTCAGCATGAATTTCGCTTCAGCAGACACAGACTCACCGAGGATTATCGTATTTCAGAAAGGGTTCTCAGCCCGAGGAAAGATTAAGTGTGGTATTTATAACTTCTCTAGCACTGTTATTCTCCCAGAATTAGGATTCTTTCCTCCTTTTTAATTATGCAAATGGAACACGTGTGCACTCCATTCTCATGAACCCTTTGGTACTGGAATTTTGGGAGTATTCAGCATGAAGTGGTAACGCAGAAATAAGTGAGTGGCCGTACATGAGGAATGTCCACAGCACTGAGGTGGGGTTTCTGGCTCCAAAAGTGGAAGCAAAGTCTTTCCAATGTGTGACTCTGAGATAAGTAGACTGGGGCAGTAGGATGGTAACAATTACCCAGTTTTCTCTTGATAACCTAGCCTCAAATAATCACTTCCTCTTCCTGATGCTGTCAGGAGGAATCTTAATACATTACTTGAAAAATACACCACCTGCTATTTTATTTCTAGAATTTATTGTATAGTGAATGCCTATAAATTCCTATGGTCACTTAAGAGTCTAGTAAAATGAATTGCTGACTCTTTTTGTTCCCGCCGGTCATCAGCAAACCAGGAAGAGTTCAGCTCACTGTAAGCTCTAGTCTACAGCACTACTGTAGGTCTCCCTCTTACTAAGGGACTCATTTTATCTCACTCTCTCTCTGAGAAGGAGTTTCCAGGGAATTTTCTCTTTCACTCTATGGAAATATGCTTTCCTGTGGGCTGCCATGGATGTCGGCACAGTACAGTATGTGTTTCCTGGGTCAGGGCATATGAAAGTTTACCATAGTACCTTTTTTTTTTTTTTTTTTTTTTTGGGTATCCTTCCTTGACTCTCTTTCCTCTATCCCAGACAGATGCTACCAATTTCATGGCCATCTCAAGTAAGCTAAGGCTCCTAAGAGAGAATGGCAAAAATTGGAATCCATTCATGTATCAGTAGTGGCACTCATGTATCACTAGTGATAGTGAAACTCTTATGATATTTTTCTCTGAGAGACCAAACATATATTAGAACTGCTAGTGAGAATGTTTTTACTGTGCTTCTGACCAAGGACTTGAAGTGACCTCAACTCTTCCTGGTTTGCTGATGAACAGAGAAGAAAAAAAGTCCAGCCATTCATTTTACTAGTCTCTTAAGCTACCGTAGGAATTTAGAGGCATTCATTATACAATAAATTATAGAAATAAAATAGCGGGTGGCATATCTTTCAAGCAATGTATTAAAATTCCTCCTGACAACATTTGGAAAACAGCCCCAGACCTATGTGGCTTCAAAGGGAAAATAATGAAATGTTAATGACACATCTACCTTGCTATATACTTGAAAAGGTTGTAAGTACATCAGTACTAATTAACATCTTCACAATTTCCTTTGTTCCTCGTTATAAAAACGGATATACCATTTGTAGAAAGCAGACACCCTATAGTTTCATCTACTGCAGCAGTTGTCTGTGTCTCTGTAACTCAATGAGTGTTTCCTGAAACTCCAGTCCTCTTGGGATCCTAGCTTGCTGTTTCGGCAAGCTGTGAAAAAAAATTGATGTACTCATTTTGCCCTTTGCCATCCTCTTCCTTCTCGATTTCATTTCTTTGCTACTTTCTCCTGGTTCCCACTAATGTAGCAAAGTTATTTCCTGCCAAGAGGATAAAAAAACATCCCCCCCTGATGCCAGTGTCGCTGATGGTACTCGACTTGCATTTAATAAATGATTATACACTGTCTGCAGAATATTTCAGACTACAGTTGAGGGATTTTGGGTGCCAAGAGAGCTTTGAATCTTCCACCCCCTTTCAACCAAACTCTGCCTCAGTCTCCTTTGCAGAGTCTCATTCACGACGTGTTCAGGTGAATAGTAGTGGGGCAGAGATGTCTTTTCACCCCAGCAAATTTTTCTCAAGTTTCTTGTCTGATGAAGAATTTGCCATGGATGACTGACTGTAGGGTAAATGGAATTTTTAGACTGTAGCCTTTTCCTGTCATTGGACACGTGGTGCTGCTTCACCACTGGGAATTAAGAAGTGTTTGCATAATCCAGTCATTCATAACAGAGAAGTAATTTAATAGCTTTGAGAATAAATAGATTTGCATTGGCAAGTGTTGCGTTGCTTATTTTCGGAGCATGAGTACTTGAATAAATTGGCTGGATCGTGAGTATTTTCCAACAGTGTTAACAATCCAGCTCTGAATGGCAGAAATGTTGGTAGCCAGGAGAAATGCTCTGAATTATACACTCTTCATAATCCAGTAGAGTAGATTTGTACAGCAAATGGGTGACAAGAGTTGGTCCAGGAGTAGAACTAAAGGTCCCACTGAAAACTTCTCCAAAATTCAGGACCAGCTCCTCAGCTGGTGGAAATTTGTGTAACTCTCTCGATTTTCATTTGAGCCTCGCTTTATACCATCGTTATCTGGACTCCGATCTCAATCTCTTGCTGAAGCTCTCATCAGCACCCGCTGAAATTCAGATGTGTTTGACCTTCCTTTTGGTGCACATGGCATTAAAAATAATGGTGTATCCTAAGTGACACCCTTCAGCTATAGGAAGGTTCTTACATTCTGTTTGAAAAATGAAGATTTTTACCTAGGCCTAAGCTCCCTGCTACAGTGAGGAAAAACAGCCCTATTACGGATCTCAAAGCACCATAGAAAGAAAATTAGAGAGACAAGATAGGTGAGGTTGTATCTTTTATTGGACCAGCTTCTGCTGGTGAGAAAGTCAAGCTTTCACCCCACACAGAGCTCTTGTTCAGATATGGGGAAGGGACTCTGAATTCACACCTACATGCAAGGTGGAACAGATTGTTTAGGGTAAGCAGTTAGCACATATTGTAAAGGACCTATTCAAGGTAGAGTGGCCCATTAACCCCTCTTCAGTCATAGGACAAAAAGGGGGTCAATGGGTCACACAGTGTTGTAATAAACCATAAATCCAGTGTCTCTGTGAAGTCCATGATTTTTAGTGTCTAGCGTAGTAATGAATTTTAATTCCTAGGCTCGTCTTTTGAATGTGTGCAGATTTCCTTTGAGGATGAGGAATGATAGGCAACAACTGCACTGTGTTAGAAAAGAAGGATCATTATTCTCATTGTACAGATGGGGAAACTGAGGCACAGAGCTGAAATGACCTTGCCCAAGGTCATGCAGCAAGGTGGTGGCAGAGCCAGGAACAGAATACAGGTTTCTTGAGAACTGGTCCAGGGTTCTAGCTACTACGCAACATTCGTTATTCAGCATTATACTTTACAGGCACATAAAAATAATCTGTCAACAGATAATCTCTTCAGTGTACTGAAATAAAGTTACTGCATTACTTGCAAGCAAAATTTTGGCAAGGTTTATTTCATTGTGGGAAGTGAGCAAATCTTGCTAAAGAAGTTTTCATTGTCTAGGTCATAGTGACAGAAGGTCATGAACTCCTTGGGGTGGATCATCAGCTGGTGTACATGGTCACAGTTCTATTGTGGAGTTGTTACAGCGTACACTAGCTGAGGATCTTCCCAGTTGTGTTCAGAAACAAGAGGACGGGGTGGGCATAAGGGGGTGGGGAATAAATTATAGCCTGGCATATTTTTGCAGTCCAGGATTTCCACTGTTCTGATGCAGACAGTTTATCAGTGCAGAAAATATTTGCAAGTGTCAAGAAATAATAACGTTTAAGAGCATCGTGACCGGTTTAAGATTAGCAGCCGTGTTAGTCTGTATCCGTAAATAAGACGAGGAAGACTTTGTAGCACCTTAGAGACTAACCAGTTTATTTCAGCATAAGCTTCCGTGGGCTATTCACTTCATCGGATGCATAGAATGGAACAGAAGTAAGCATCTTACTTGTTACAAAGTCTTCCTCGTCCTGTTAGGAGACAGCTTGAAAGTGCTAGTTATTTAAAACAAAAGCCTGTTCACGTGCCATACTAATTTTATTATGAATGTCACCCCGTAAATCAATTTACAGGTTACAGCTCTGTCCCCGCTTTGGTTTATATCCTTGTCTAATATCTCAATCTACTGTTTATAGCTATTCATATAGAAATATATTCCCCCTCCCCCAGATCAGACCTTTTCGCATCATTTTGCATCAGCCACGCATCAGAATGCCTAGTAGGGCTGTAAGTGCTGAATAAGCTCATCTGTCTCCACAACATTGATTGTTCTGCCGAGCCAAAGCAAATTTAATTAGTTTATTATAAAATTCCTCTGCACCCAGTGGATGGGTAAAATCAATGCAGGCTGGAGCCTTGTTTCCACTAATTCCACTGTAACTAATTACTGCACAGAGGTGAATGGTGGATTCTACCGAGTCTAACAGAGAAGTCGCTTGATATTTACTTGCTGCCAAAGTTCTATGAAACCATCCTCTTCAAGGCATAATGCTTAAGAAACAAAACCTGTCAATTGCTGTTGAACAAAGCTAAAAATGAATGAGACCAATTGGTATAAACCTGACACAGACCTGTGTCAAGAACATGAAACACCACATGCAGATCTATATTAAAAGTACATTGAAGATGTAGTCAAGCACTGAAAAGTTAGGAAACACCCAAATGAAAGCTACCTGTGTAGCTTTATTTCAGCCCCATTTTATATTACAATATAGTTTTTAATGACGTGATCACATGCTATGAGGCAGACATTAGGCATGGAAAATTTTAGCCTGAATTGTTAGTTTGATAAAGTGATAAGCAACTGAAAAAAGGATCTTTTAATGGAAAGTGTTGGGCACTGGATGAGGTATGGCCCAGAATGTCAATAGGCATAAAACAGAGGAAAGCTGACCCCAATGCCAGGAGCTGCAGACGAGAAGGCGGTAACCCAATAGTGGTGAGATAATAGCAAGGGACACAGAAGAAGCAGGGGATAGATGGGCAAAGAGACGGTGAGGGAGAGAAAAAGCGCCCCGCAGGAGGGCTAGGTCAAGTCCACAGAGGAATTAAAAAACAACAATAGCAGCTGCAGATGTAGACCCTGAAATGAATGGGAGAGCTGGTGACAGTGATTAAGGATGGGTGGAGGGGAGTGATCTTTGCATCCTCAATTCTAATATTAAAAAATAATAGGAAACGCAGGAAGCATCCCCTGCATCAACAGGACCGTCAGGAGCAGCAAACCCGTTCAGATGTTCTACACTTCAGGTTTAACAATGTCATGAGTGACACACTGACGTTAAAGTCCACCAGGTCTGCGACCAGTCCCTGGTGGTCTCCTGGTAGGACAACCCAGACCAATAGGAGTAATCTGAATCTGAGACCTCAGACTGCTCGTTTCCTTCTGTGCTCTGCTGAGGAAGCAGCTCTACGCTCAGCCTCCTGTAGGGGTGAGGATACATGTCAGATCATGCTCTCAAGATGTCTAACTAAGCAGCAGCATGGCCGGATCCCAATGGGAACTCTGTCCG
Organism: Sternotherus odoratus; assembly: GCA_032164245.1. NCBI lineage: Eukaryota > Metazoa > Chordata > Testudines > Kinosternidae > Sternotherus > Sternotherus odoratus. The sequence goes on along the minus strand of JAVMKO010000011.1, from coordinate 11,700,744 downwards.
GCCCTTCTCAGCCAGCAGGCTAGTGAGTGCAACATGAGGATTTTGTGAGTGGAGGAGAGTAAAGGGATAGTCAGAGAATGATCCCCAGGCTTCTGAGAGATGGCAGAATATCAGGCTGCATCTCCACTACTCCAGATTCCGCCGGAGATGGGAAAATCCTCAGACCGGACAGACAGTTTATAGGCTCCCCAGTGAAGGGGCTTGGCTGGAGCAAGCTGTGCTGCAGCTGTCCCCATCTGATAGATGTCTTTTTGGGGACATTACCAACTAGCTTCATTAGCACAGCTCCTAGACGTCTCTACCAGGACCAGTCTACAAACAGCTCCTGGGTGCTACCCCCACCTGCCGCATTGAGAGGAGGCTGGGCACGGCAGACGATCTGGGTTGTTGTACGTTAAATTACCAGTCTTTGGAAAAGAGTGATGGGGAAATGGCCTGGCCAGGGACATGATTAAGTTGATATAGTATCCATCACCCTGTGATGTCCTTGGAGAATAAATTGAAAATATCCATTTATATTTCTTCACAGGAGCCAGAGGAGCCCTCCTGCTTCTTTAACCACAGGACACAGCAGCCTTGAAGCTCTCCCCTCTGCTTAAACAGGTAAGAGCTGGCCACTTGTTAACTGGGAGCCCCACAGCCCTGTTCTGTTCAATATACTGCCCTCGTCCCTGTAGGTCTGAGCCTGAGTGACTTCCATTAGTGCACAGGTAATGGGACTTACTCCCATCCCGTTTCTTCTCGTGGCTCCACAGGAAGGGCAACTTTGGGAAAGGAGGCAGCAGAAAACTCCTCGTGGCTTCTGGCATGTTTTGTGTTACATTGGTTCATTCCTGCCTCCCCGTCCCCTCCATTTTATTTTTCTTGAGAGGCCTTTTATATCCTGCTGGTGGGAGGTGTCCCATCCAGTGCAGTCTGAACACTTATTTTCCCTCCTTCAGCCTAACAGCAACCTAGTTTACAGATTTGCCAGAAGAACACAGGAGATCCCTTTATTCACAGAGGGATACAATACAAAAGAGAGGGTACCGTTACTGCCTAGGACACTTGTTTGACCCTATCTGGAGTGTCCCGTCCAGCGGTAGAGACCAGTCATACCACAGAAAGGATGTTGATGATTTGGAGAGGGCAGAGCAAGGACAACTGTGATGTTACCTGATCTCAAGAGTTTAAAATAACAAGGCTAATTAAATGAGCTGTACTTATTCTCCTCCTTGGAAAAGAAGAAACTTTGAGGAGTCCAGTTTTTAGGATTATGAATATACATCCGGTGCTCCTCATGTTCTGTGAATTGCTAGAGACATTAGATTTCTAGTGCTGCCACCCTATGCCCTGGTCTACACTGGGGGGTGGTGGGTGGGTGGGTGGGATCGACCTAAGATACGCCACTTCCACTACGGGAATAGTGTAACTGAAGTCAACATGTTTAGGTCGATTTACCGCGGCATCTTCATGGCGGTAAGTCGACTGCTGCCACTCCCCCATCGACTCTGCCTGCACCTCTCACGTGGGTGGAGTTCCAGAGTCGATGGGAGAGCACTCAGGGATCGATTTATCATGTCTAGACTAGATGCGATAAATTGACCCCCGAAAGATTGATCGCTACTCGGCCATCTGGCTGGTAGTGTAGTCATACAGGGCAGGTCTATCTGTTCAGTTTCGATTGTGAGCAGAGAGAGGCCTTGTTCACACTCACAAATGGGATCAAAATCCAAGGGACAGAATATTAAACTTTAGGAAGTGGGAGGGGCCTTGGACTGAATGTACAGCCCTGTGCACCTGTGTCCAGCAGGTGCAAAGTGCTGCCATTGTGTTTCGGGTGCATTTTGCACCCTCGTTTCCCTTGCTTTGCGCAGGTGTAAATGACGGCACAAGGTGCCTGAAACTGGAGGAACAGGACCCAGAGTATAGAGGAGTTTGAGAGATGCCTGAAGAAGGGCACTTGGGCATGTTGGGGAAACCAGGAAGATAGAATGATCAAAATCAAGGCTGGGCTAGTTGGTGCTTTCCTATTCCTAACATGTCTTGTGTTTGCTCAAGAAGGTTAGAAACCCGTGTACTATAAATCCTTTAAAAAGTCAGAGTAAAAACAGAGCCTGATCTTCAGCTAGTGAAAATACTCATTGTGGCCTTTACAGTAATGGAGTTATACCCATTAACTCTAGCTGTCAACCAGAGCCAGAACACTGGACATTTCTTTGTGAAGTTAAATTTAATTCGTTGTGATAGTAATTAACAAAGAAGAGTTATTCAGGGGTCTATAGAACAGAGCCAGCAAAGGCAAGCTTGGTTTTGCCGCAAGCTGATGGGTTGTGTTTTGGCTATCGTCTTGATTTTGCCAAATCCAGGGTAAATTGGGTCTTCAGTTGATGGAATATAGGATTATGGAGTATTTTATATCTTGCAAGTTTTGTCTGCTCACTTGTGACAGAAATAATGCTCTCCTACTTCCCTATAAGTAATCCATGCCCTACTTCTCAGACTATCAAGAGAATTGAAGATTAAAAATTTCAAACAGCCCCAGCATTAGAAAAATGCAAGTATGGTAGTTGAGAAAGAGTGAAAATGCTTTAATAGCATACAAGAGAGAGAGAGAGAGAGAGAGAGAGAGAGAGAGAAAAGAAAAAAGAAAAAAACCTACTTGGCACAACACCAGATTCAACATTTCAGACTATACTGAAGAATACACCCAAACCCAGTCATTTATTCAACAAAAGGAGCAATCCCCCATTGCATATTATTTTTTGGAACCATTCCCATCCCTTCAAATTCATAGGTGGCATTAAGGCACAAATTTGACTCATCTAAGCATGAAGGGATTTATTCAACTGATGCACAAGAAAAAGACAAAATCTCTCTCTGCATTCCCCGACTCCCCCCTGTGAGCCGCCACTAGGATATGAACCATATCAAATGGGGCAGTGCCCCCTGACGCCCACTGCACCATCCAGACTTTTGTCATAGTCCCTGCTGGAGCTTCCTGTGGGGCGGCGCAACTCCACACCTCTCAAGATGCCCCTGTGCTTCCCTGACACAATCTAGCCCTAACTGAGTGGGAGCTTTGTTTTGATACCAGCGTTTTCTGTGTCCCAGGTTCTAGGATTCTTTCATTAATATGCTGTGGGGAAGACTCCGGGCTGCAGCTCCCGAGAAATGCAGCATAGAAAGCCCAGACCAGCAGGTGGGGAGATGCACCCTCTGGATTCCGGGGTGCTGCAAAAAGTGCAGCTGAAACCGCTCTCAGCATGAGCTCTAATTTCTGGCAGTCTCCTCAGGGTTGCCAGTGGGCTGCTCATAGCCCAGAATTCCCATAGAATGTGCCAGGGTCTACCAGGGATAAGGGCAGCACATGGCGGCTTACACCCAGGGCCGGTGACAGGAATTTTGGGGCCCCGTACGGCAGACCGTACGCCCCCCCCCCCCCCCGGTCTCCCGCCGCCCCCGGGCCCCCCCCCGCCAGTCTCCCGCCGCCCACGGCCCCCCCACCCTATCTCCCGCCGCCCACGGCCCCCCCGCCCACGGCCAGTCTCCCGCCGCCTGCGCTCCCCCCCCTCTCCTGCCTCCCGCGGCCCCCCCCGGCCGATCTCCAGCGCCCCCCCCCCCGGCCGGTCTCCTACCTCCCGCGGCCCCCCCCGGCCGGTCTTCCACGGCCCCCCCCCCCGGCCGGTCTCCAGTGCCTCCCCCCCCAGCCGGTCTCCAGCGCCCCCCCCCGGCCGGTCTCCTGCCTCCCGCGGCCCCCCCCCAGCCGATCTCCAGCGCCCCCCCCCCGGCCAGTCTCCTGCCTCCCGCGGCCCCCCCCGGCCGATCTCCAGCGCCCCCCCCGGCTGGTCTCCTGCCTCCCGCGCCCCCCCCCCCCCGGCCGATCTCCAGCGCCCCCCCCGGCCGGTCTCCTGCCTCCCGCGGCCCCCCCCGGCCGATCTCCAGCGCCCCCCCCCCACGGTCTACTACCTCCCGCGGCCCCCCCCGGCCGGTCTCCCGCGGCCCCCCCCCGGCCGATCTCCTGCCTCCCGCCCCCCCTGCCGATCTCCTGCCTCCCGCCCCCCCGCCGATCTCCTGCCTCCCGCCCCCCCACCCCGCCGATCTCCCGCGGCATCCCCCCCGCCGGTCTCCTACCTCCAGCGGGCCCCAACCCCGGCATGTGTTGCGGCCGCGTGGCCGGCCGGGAGAAGCAAAGAGGGGCGGGGCTGGCTGTCGGGAGAAGCAAAGGGGGGCGGGGCTGGCTGCTGGGTGCCGGGGGAGGGGGCTGGTGAGCGCGCCTCGCTCACAGCCCCGGCAACAACGGTTACAGCTATACCGGCCCTAGACTTCAGGGGGCCCCCCCTGAAGTCCGGGGCTCGGTACAGCTGTAACCGTTGTACCACCCTGTCGCCGGCCCTGCTTACACCGGTCCTACACCGCTCCTGTCCATGGCAATTCTTCCTAGCCCCGGCAGATCCTGTCACTGGAGCAGAGTATAGAGACTGGAATGATGGCCAGAATCTGCCTATAAGTGTTGGTTATTAAAGTGAAGGACAGGCAGGTTTATTTCATCCATCCTTCTTTCATAGCTAACAATCCACAAAATAAAATAAATCCCAAAAGTGTACCATCCCAGCATGCACTGGTTCTCAGACCATAAATCTAAATCTTCAGATACTAATTGATTGCTAGTCTGGAATGTGGTGGAGATATTGCCAGAATTTCATAGCATTCTCATTGGAAAGATGGCATTAACAGGAGGCCATTTAAATAGTACACAATTGCTTTTCTGAATGTGGAAAGAACAATGCCACAGCACTTACCTTTTATGCACAGGTCACTGGACCAGTGTTAAGGAAGAAATAATGGAGCTATGGCAATTTACAGCATCTGAGATCTCATTTATGAAACTATCAGGCCAATTTAATTTTGCTGAACAGTTTTTTTGTTTTTGTTTTTTTTGTTATACTTGAAATTGTAGAGTGTCTTGGGTATCTTTTATTCTGGTAGCGGCTCTTTGAGTCCTGACAATGGAGACAGCATCCTACAGGCAGGTACTTGGGAAGGCTTGTGGAAAAGAAGCTAAAAACCCAAAGAAAGAATAGTATGTATTTGAATATTGTAGAAGGGTAGCCCTAGTGTTGAGTGATAGCAAAATGGGGGAGAAGCATAGCAAAACCAGAAACGTAAGTGTCTCTTTAAGGCACACACCTTTCAGCATGGAAACTCTATGCAGAATTAAGTTCCAGTAAGTAAGGATCAAGGCTTTCCTCAATAGGGAGAGTGAAGGTTTTAAATATGATGACAACTTACTTCCCTAAATGTAGGCCAGGTACCCAATTGCCTGCAAACCATTTCAAGATAACAAGAAGAATAATAGCACTCTCCAGAGCTATGTCAGGTTGACATTGCTAATGTCTTTGGAAAGGATTATACTTATTTATGTATTGCTTATACATGCATATCTTTGTTCCTGTCTTGCTGAGTGTTAGATTCACTGGAACATTGATGGGAAAGTATTAGCTAAAGTTATTCTGAGTTACAGGCTCCGGAACACCAGGAGACCAAGATGTGTCCAATTGCATACTTGAGTGAGGGTTTTTATTAATTGGATTTCTGGCCAAGTTCGATTGTAAACTTTTTGCACAAGAAACATCTCTTTTTAAAGTGATCTGTAAACTTCCGGGTACGTGTTCAGCCTTTTCCAGAAATAAAGCACAGCTGCCGATACAGGTCTAGAGGTTCCCCTTCTGTTTGACTGGAGTGATGCGGCTGTCAGAGAGGATTTTGTGTTGAGTGGTTAGAGCTGGTTGTCTTGAACTTCAGTGACATGACGCTGATTCATGCCAGCTGTGCATCTGGCCCATAGTATCTAACCATAATAAGTTTTCTTGATTTTTAGAGAGAGAGACTTCTTGAGCCTTATCTCACTGTGCCCTAGGTTGTATTCATGAACATTCAATGTCTCTGCCACAGTGTGATGGGAGGAGGGTGTGACGGGTTGGATCACAGAAACCCCCTTGGGGCTCCCAACTGATTTTCCAAGACTACTCCTGCCCCTGCTTTCCTGCCCTGGCAGCTTGGGATTCCAGAGACTCTCCTGGTTTGAGCTAGGCCCGCTAGCCTGCTCCAAACCCAGACCCAGGTCTGAACCACATCCCTGAACAGGGGTAGGCTTACCTGGAAGCAGGTTAAGAAGTGTTCCTGCCTTTAGCACTCAATTTTCAACTCCCAGTGGGGCCCAAACCCTAAATAAATCAATTTTACCCTGTATAAAGCTTATACAGGGTAAACTCATAGATTGTTCACCTTCTGTAGCACTGATAGAGAGATGTGCACAGCTGTTTGCCTGCTCAGGTACTAATACATGCTTCAGGTTAATTAATAAGTAAAAAATGATTTTATTAAATACAGAAAGTAGGATTTAAGTGGTTCCAAGTAGTAACAGACAGAACAAAGTGAATTACCAAGTAAAATAAAACACACAGATCTATCTCTAATACAACAATAAAACTGAATGTCTATAAAAGCCTCACCATCAGAGATGTTTCCTTTTACAGACCAGATTCCCTCTAGTCTGGGTCCAGCAATCACTCAAACCCCTGTGTAGTTACCGCCTCTGCTACAGTTTCTTTCAGGTATCCTTGGGGGTTGGAGAGGCTATTTCTTTAGCCAGCTGAAGACAAAATGGAGGGAACTCCCAGGGGTTCTTATAGACTTTCCTCCTCTGCGTGGACACCCCTCCCTCCCGCTGTGTAGAATCCTGTTGCAAAATGGAGATTTGGAGTCACATGGGCAAGTCACATGTCCATGGATGACTCAGAACTTGAAAATAGCAGCCATTGATCACATGCTACCTTGAAGGTCCTCAGGTAGACTTCTTATGTGGATTGGAGCCTCTCAAGCTCTATTGTCTTTTAAGTGGTTCTTGATTGAGCACTCAGCTTTCACATTCCTTTCCCAAGAAGCTGACCAAATTTTTTTACTAAGGCTACTTAGAAATCAAGCAAGTACACAGCCAATATTCATAACTTGGGACCCAAAAATGACACATGCATAAATAGGATGAATATATCCAGTAGATTTACAATGATATGTTACATGGCATATGTAGCAAAAACATATTCCAGTTCTATCATATATACATTTATAAGCATCTCCCCATAAAGCCCTATGGGGTGCACCATCACAGGGGGTAAATGACATAAAGGGAAGGTGAATAAAGAGCACAGAGCAAAACATAAATTGTTATTAAGTTTGTGCTGCCAACTTTTTTCATGCATTTCCCCCCACCCCAAGTGAACTCAAACCATCGTAGGCCAAGTTACTGGCAGCAGTACCCCTCTGGCATGTGTTACTTGTATTTATGAGCTAATAACCCATCCGCCAGACTTTGAGAAGGATTCACTGATAGTTGTCAAGAAGCAGAAAGGAGGAGGAGTGCCTATGTCCGCTGACGCTAATAAATAATAACAATGATCATGATTATAACTCTGCATAGTAGGCTGAGTCACCATCATATTCACGAATCAGAGAGGTAGCCGTGTTAGTCTGGAATCACAGAAGTGACAAAGAGTCCTGTGGCACCTTAAAGACTAACTAAAGTATTGAAGCATAAGCTTTCGTGGGCTAATACCCACTTCATCGGATGCAAGCAGTGGAAGAAATATCCAGAGGCAGGTATAAATAAGTAGGCAAGCTTATTGTATTCACCAGACTTATTTGCAACTGGGAAGCAAGGTTGTTTAGGCTAGAATTGTATAGGTAGAGGTGGTACCATGGCTGCAAGTTCATCAGTAAGTGCCACAGTAGCTGACAGGAAAAAAAATACGTCTTTGAGTGATGCAGAGGTGGGGGAGCAGTCTCTTAACCCCCTGTAATAAAGAGGTGCATTTGGCCCTGGGTCTTGCAAGAGTTTTCAGTCGGAGGGTGGTGTGCCAAGGTTGTTTGATTACTGGTGGTGCCTTCAACAATAACAGTTTTTGTCAGAGTTGGTGGCCAGCGGCTGGGCAGTCTGCTAATGGCACTGGGTAGCGAGGCAGCAGAAATTGGCTCAGGATAGTTGATGTACTAATCTTATCTGCTAGGGCCTACTGGCGCTGTGTCTTTTTTTTCTTTTTGTTTTGTTTTGCTTTTGCATCCCCACTGGTGAAGTTCACATAATGCTTCGTGGAAATACGAAAACAGTTTGTGGTATTAATAATGGGGTTTTACAACCGGGAACCTCCTTCTCTCATACACACACACACACACACACACACACACACACACACACACAGCCTCTGCTGTAGTCAATGGGAGTTTCCTCTGGCTTCAGTGGGGCCAGGATTTTGCCCTTAGTTGTTAGAAGAAATCCTGCATACTTTGAGGATCTTACAGTATCAAGAGTTGGGTTAGACACAGAGAAAACAAGGTTATCCAGAGATAATAGTGTGCATTTAAAAACAAAACCCACTAATTGTGAGAGGGATACAATGCCACATGCTTCAGGGCATAAACCAACCACTAACTGCTGGAAATTAGGAGGTATCTTTGCCTGGAGGCAGGTTATCCTGTAACTGACCATGGCAGGGTTTCTTGCCTGTTTCTCTGAAGCAGCTGTTGTTGGTGGATAACTACTGGAATACTCTAATTGAATATGGCAGTTCCCATGTTACTTTGTTCTTACCAGGAAGCATCATGGCATAGATGGAAATAATTATTGTCTGGAAGCAAAGCAGAAAAAAACATGGAAAAGAAGTGGCTTTTTTATTTCACTTTTGAAAAAACTTGAAATGGCTTTTTATATTTTATTTTTATAATAAGATATTCAGTCCATAAAATATAAAAAGAAATCTAGTAATTGTAGAAAATGCGATGCTCTGGACTAAATCTGAATTTCATAGGTTTAAGCGGGTATGTTAGGAGGTACCCCAAAGAAATGGATAGCAGTAGTGAGAGCTGTTGCAGGTCAGGGGTGGGCAAACTATGGTCCGTGAGCCATATCTGGCCCGTGGGCCCTTCCTGATTGGCTCCTGTGATCCTGTCTGGAGAGGCTGCTCCAGCCCCTCCCCCGCCTTCCCCCCTCTCCCAGAGCCTCAGTGTGCCGCACAGGCAGTGCTTTGACCCGCCAATCCAGGGCACCACTGTAGCCGCAGGGCTGGCTGCGGCGGGGCCTGAGCTCCTGCCTCTCTGAGATGCATGATAAGAGGCTGAAACTGGGGCCTTGGATAAGTGACAGGGAGTCCCAGTGATCTGTGGTGGGGGGAGGGTGGATAGGGGTCGGGGCAGTTGGGACAGGGAGCAGGGGGGCTTGGATAGGGGATGGGATTTGGGGGAGGCAGTTGGGGTGAGTGGTCTCAGGAGGGATGGTCAGGGGAGAAGGAGCCTTAGATGGGGGGTGCGGTCCCAGGGGGTGGTTAGGGGTGGGAGAGGGGTCTCGGGTGGTGGCGGCCATGGGACAGTGAGCAGGGGAGGTGGATGGGTTGAGGAGTGGGAGGGGGTTGGATGGGGACGGGGCCAGGCTTCCCTACCCTACCCAGCCCTCCATCCAATATTTAACTTTGATGCAACTCTCAAGCCAAAAGGTTGCCCACACCTGTTATAGGTATTCTCTTAACCTTCACCCCTTAATACAACATATTAGAAGAACAGGTGTCTCAACCATAATGTTCTTTCCAGAATAGTAGATGAAAGGAAGCCTGTCATAATCATAACAAAAAGTCATTATAGCTGTCCCTCTTAAGACCAGTTATTTTCTTCATTGTTAATACCTCCCACACTTTGTTAGTCCCTTCTTCCTAAGTAGGAAGATGTGGGTTGCATTAAGACAATTCAGCAACCAGAGAAGGAAAATAATTAATTATAATTATTCTGGTTTTGCTGATATCTACACCACCTTCTGCCACATTGATGTTAAGGCAGGTTATTTGCCTTTAATTTTGCTTCTTAATGAGTAATCATATCCCTCCCCAGGAAATTGAACTAGAGGGATTTGTGTCACTCTTATATGAAAATTACATGTCTAGTTGATGTTCAACCCTTCCCAGTCCCCAGGCATGATGCAGAAGATCTCGGATGGATGTCATGGTGTCTTGGTTCATCTACCTGTATAAACCACAGGCCATTCATTCCCTTTCTCGCAAATTGATGTGTAATGTTATTCACTACCATACTATCAGCTCTCCTTCAAGTACTTTGCTACCAAAGCCTTCTCTCATTTGTTCCCTTCCTCCCCCATTCCTCCTTTTTCTTTAAATGAGTGAGCCCATCTTTTCCTGAGGGTAAGTATCTGTTTCTTTTTACAAATGTTTCTTGACTTTAGTTAAGCCACTTACACAAAAATAGATCCCTTTACTTTGTTCTGTGTGATACTAATGAAAACAAAACCAAAAAGTAATCCTCCAGATTAATTACAGTGAATCAGGAAACTGGCGACTAGGAACCTTTTCCCATATTTTTTATGATGCCTTTTGATTTACTTCAGCAATAGTTTTATTATTGTTATTTGAATTGTGGTAGTGCCGAGGAACCTCAGCCATTCAACAGGACCCCACTGTACCAGATGCTGTACAAACACAGAACAAAAATCAGAGAGGTAGCCGTGTTAGTCTGGAATAGCAGAGGTAACAAAGAGTCCTGTGGCACCTTAAAGACTAACTGAAGTATTGAAGCATAAGCTTTCGTGGGCTAATACCCACTTCGTCTGATGCAACAACTGCTTGCATCCGACGAAGTGGGTATTAGCCCACGAAAGCCTATGCTTCAATACTTCAGTTAGTCTTTAAGGTGCCACAGGACTCTTTGTTACCTCTACAGAACAAAAAGACAGTCCCTGCCCCAATTATGCAAAGTGTGGGCCATTAATGGTGGCTTGGAATCTTGATGGCTCCCATTAACCAGGACAATTGGTTGTAAATGGCTCTGTTTCCTTGTAAGTCTTCTGTATACCTGTGTGCTAGCACAGTGGACCCCAACCTTTTCATCGCCGCGGACCGGTCAACGCGGGCGAGTGAATGCTTGCGGCCTGGGGGGAGGATTTAATTTTTCATTCTGTGCGGAGGACCGTGGTATGTCCGCCGAAAACCCGCATTTGATCTGCTTTATTACTTTAATTCACCGCGGCGGACTCTTGTATGTCCGCCGGAAGCCGGACCGGAAGGGAACCGGATGCGGAACCAAAGGCGGCCAGGGGGGGAACGGGGCCGCGGCCAGGGGGGGAACGCGGCCGCGGCCCGGAGGGGAACGCGGCCGCGGCCCGGAGGGGAACGCGGCCGCGGCACGGTACCAAATGCCCCACAGACCGGTACCGGTCCGCGGACCGGGGGTTGGGGACCACTGTGCTAGCAAGTGGATAATGAGTCTTATCAGGTGATCGTGTCACCTGAACTGGGATCCATCTTTAACCTGGTGCTTTTCTATGTAGAAGGAGGGGTGGGAACCCAGAGAGGAACAAATGATTCCTGCTTTGTGCAAAAGATATAAAGGGGGTGGAATAGAACAAAGGGAGCTGCAGTCATGAGAAATCCCCTAGCTACCACCTGAGCTGTAACAAGGACTGTACCAGGAAAAAGATTGGGCCCAGACTAGACAGGAGTCTAGTCTGTAAAAGAAGCTTATTGGAACACCTCTTAGGGTGAGACTTACCTGCATTTAGTTTCCTACTGTATTAGGCTTTTAGACTTGCATGTTTTTGCTTTATTTTGCTTGGTAATGTATTTTGTTCTGCCTGTTATTACTTGGAGCCAGTTACATCCTACTTTTTGTATTTAATAAAATCACTTTTTGTTCATTAATTAATCCAGAGCAAGTATTAATACAGCTGTGCATATCTCTCTATCAGTGTTATAGGGGGTGGACAATTTATGAGTTTACCCTATATTAGCTTTATACAGAGTAAAACGGATTAACTTGGGGTTTGGACCCCATTGGAAACTGGGTGTCTGGGTGTTGGAGACAGGAGCACTTCTTAAGCTGTTTTCAGTTAAGCCTGCAAATTTTGGGGGATGTGATTCAGACCTGGGTCTGTGTTTGTAACAGGCTAGCGTGTCTGGCACAACCAGGCAAGGTACTGAAGTCCCAAGCTGCCAGGGAAAACAGGCTCAGAGGTAGTCCCAGCACATCACGTGCCAGTCCCAAGGGGGTTTCTGTGTCCCAGCCCGTCACACCGAGATCTCCTGAGTCCTGCTGCAGGGCTTTTACCATAACTTTATCCTTCCTTTTCTAAAGAGTGCTTATATTGTATGGATGAATACAGTAAATATACAGTGGCGCAAGTAGGAGGATCATCTTGCAAAGCCTTCCATTTAAAAGTGACAGTCTGGAAATCAGTTGAATAGGTGCAGGGCTTTCCACAGAGGAAGAAAATACTCAGTTGTCTAAGAATCCTTTGGCCAATTTTGGCCAGTTACATGCAGCTGATGCCTAACAGAAGAAGGCAAATTACCAAAAAATCATTATCTCAGCCATCTACAGATAACAAAGGGGAAATCTCTTTAGACACAGTATCACATAATTGCTAATGTCATTAGTCTCCTGGAAAATCCATATCTAAGAAAAATAAACTTGAGGGTTTTTTTCTTGAACAGAAAAGGGAAGAGGACTTTGTCTTTAAACACGCTGAGGCCTTGGGAGATTGTAACATTCTCCTACCTATTGTTAGCCTAATAAGGGCCTGATCCAATGCTCATGAACATTAATAGGAAAACTCCCATTGATTTCAGTGGGCAGTAGATCAAGTTTTGATTATGTAGCTATGGCTCAAATTTGCCCTCAAATTGCATTTGGGTGTAAAGCCTTTAGAAGTCAATGGAAATTATGCCTAAGTGTAGCTGAGGGCAAAATTGGGCCCATACTGTCGTTTACAAGTAGTAACCTGGTTCCAGATTCTAAGATGGTGTAAATCAGGGTAGCTCCATTATCTTAACTGGAGCTGCATTGATTTACACCAGTGGAAAAGCAGGCCTTAGAGTTCACTACACTCCAAGAAGATTGACCGTGGAAGTGTTAAAAATTGCCTCCTAGCTGCATAATTTATAGTCTTGCCTTATTTAAAGGGTTCCCATTATTTTGTAGACCATTAAAGTGTAAATTAAAAAACATTGTTCACTAATCAATACAATACTGTACTTGCAATTAAAAAAAACAACACAAAACCAACATACAAAAATTAGGAAATAGAATAGAAACCAGAATGCATCATACCTATAACATAGCTATTGTATCACCAAAAACATACAGGGCCATTCTGACTGGCTGTCAGATTTGAGAACACCATTAGCATGAGCAATAGCCCTTTGGAACGTGTGTGTCTGTGTATACGCCTCGTAAACGGAATATTGTGTGACAGTATTGGATGAAAGCTGTTCTGTCAGCCAAATATTTTCCAAAAGAAGGTATTCAGCAAAATAAATCTGCCTGGGCATTTCTACTGCCTGTTACTGCAGAATGTTTTGGAGCTTATGAAAATACTGCAATGCAGCAAGCGCACTCTCACTGGCTTTCCCTTAAAGGTTAAAAGTGAATTTTTGTTGTTGTTTGTGGGGTTTTTTTTCTCTGCAAGCATGTGGGTGGCATTTTAATCAAGTTCTCATGGTAACCAACACAATTTAAAAGTGCTGGATTCAACGGAAAATGGGTCTTTTTCAATGTTTAAAGTGGGTGTGAAGTCAGTGTTCTCAGTTATTTCAAGTGTCTGGTACAGAGATAAAGAGAAAAGGAGAATGGGATAAAGTGTTACTGAATGCAGAAAATCTTGATGATCTCTTCTCCAGGTCTTATTGTCACACATTTTTAAAGATCATGTGATTAAAAATAAAACTGTGCTACTTAAGTCTTTCCTTCTTGATGGATTCTGGCAGTACAGGAACAGCATACAGTAGGTCAGGTCATGTCTTTTAATTGCTAGCACAGGTAACTTGATACAAAGATATTTGTGTTCGCTACTTGAGAATATGTGCATTCATCAAAACTAATACGTAAATGGTTGGAACCGGAGAACGCTACTTTAGAGTGTTTGGGGTTTTTTGTTTTGTTTTTGTTTTCTTTTTGCTGTTTATAAACAGACATACACAGAAGCAAATTGTTGTGAGCTCTTTAAAAAAACACTCACAAATTGGAGTATCAAAGGTGGATGCTTCCCCTTTATTTGTAAACACCTTTGAAATAGTGGAATAGTTATGTATGAGTGTTGCACATGGCATTTAGGAGATTACATGCCCTTCAGCTTGTGTCCGTTCCTTTGCAGCACATAATATAAATGTGTCATTCTGTGTTTTCCATTTAGAGGGAAGGGGTTAAACACCCAGTAAATCTCAGCCACTCTGTCAGTGATGCTACAAAGTTGCGAGGGGTAATTGTATGCAGGCTAATCTCCCTGGAGTGCCTGTGTATTTGCAGGATCAAAGTCTAGGCCTGTGTCTTCACTGCAAAAAAAGGGTGTTTTTTATAGCTGGATAACTAGCAAATGTTTGCTATCCTGCTGTGAAATTCTAGTGGAGACAAGACACTGTAGTTTTTATTGTGAGGTGGGTAGGCGAGATCAACACTATACCCTGCCCACGACTGACCTTGCCTAGCTGACCTCTTGGTGAAATTACAGGTGCCTTGTCTCCACTAGGATTTTACAGCTGGGTAGCTAGTGCGTGTTAGTTATTCTGCAGTGAAAACCCACTCTTTGGGGCAGTGAAGACAACACCTACCTCTTTAGAAAATGACCACAAATAAGATTTACAAAGATATTAGGATAGACAGTGTGGAAGAAGAGTACAGCTAGTTAGGGAGTGGAGAGGGACGACACCATCTTGAATTCAAGGAATATAGCTCCCAGCACCTGCTCAGGCATAGCAAACACATTCCATTTCTTCTGTGCAGCAAGGCCCCCAGATCCATTGCCATGGGTAATCCATTTCCATGGGTCATCATCTTGTGGCTCATGGGGAGAACCAGACCTGTCAGTCACTGGCAAGGGAGGAGAGCCCACCCTCCTGAAAACCTCCACCTGTTCTGTTCCACCTCTGCAGCTATAAGTGGGCTTTTTAGAGCCTCCTGCTAAAGAGGAACTCTTAAAAATTTGTTAAGAAACAATATGAGAATTCCCCTGTCCCCACTCGCCAATTCAGTTTTCTCCTTAGCTGTCAGTCTGGGCCTTGGATAGGGACGCTGTCCCCATTGATCTGCAGAGATGGGCACTTAGCAAATAATAAAAATAATGAGGCACTTGTCGTGTGTGTTGTACAGTAGCTCTTTACTAGAGCCCTTTGTCCGTTCAAGGTGTGGTGTCTTTGTCACTGGAAATAATCCCTCTATAAAAAATACCTGGGCACTTTTTCTTTGTGATGGAAATGGAAACTCTCTCTCATTTAGGAAGCTGCAACTGGGTCTGACCCACTCTCACAACACTGTGGCCAGGGCTGTGCAGCATGTCTACTCTTCAAGTCTGTTCAGCCCGCCTGACAGCCCTTCAAACCAAAAGCATTTGGATGGTTGACATCTGAAACCCAACTGTGTCTTTTATGACTTCCCAAGAAACCTCAATCCCCTAATAAGACGGATGGTTTATGTCAAGTCTGGAAGGTGCGGGTATCACGTTTTGGGTTACCCTGAGGCTGGCAAAGGATTTTCATTTCTCTGTCTGAAACTTGTCACTTCCCATTCTACCCAATGAAAATCTTCCTGAATTCCTCTGAACCAAAAGAAGCCGGAAACGTGATGATGGCTGCAGAATTCTGGCCCGCCTGCATCAAATGAGGTGACTTTTTAAAGGAATAATAAGGAATCCCTTCAAGACAAAACCTCTAGCTCTTGGAACATTTTCACAGAACTCTCACAAAGCACCAATTTAAATCCTAAACCCGAATTGGAAGTGCCCAGCTTGCATGGAATGAAATTTGATCTCCACACTGCTTCAGGAACAGGAGCTTTACGTTTGCATTCACCCTTGTGTTTAGTGCTATACATTATATAGTAGAGGTGGGCAAGCTATGGCATGCGGGCCACACCCAGCCCGCAGGACTGTCCTGCCTGGCCCCTGAGCTAGCCCATGGCCCCTCTCCCGCTGTCCCTCCTCCCCTGCAGCCACACTGCTGCGCCGGCAGCTCTCCAGCCGGCAGGGATGCATGCTCCTGCGGGGACAGGGGGCAGTTGGATGGGGTGGATGTTCTGGGTGGGCAGTCAGGGGATGAGGAACAGGGGCAGTTGGATAAGCGTAAGAGTCCCAGCGGGCCTGTCGGAAGGCGGGGGTGGATAGGGGTCTGGGCAGTCAGGGGACAGGGAGCAGGTGGGGGTTGGATAGGGGGTGGGGTTCCAGGGGGGCAGTTAGGAGCAGGGTGTCCCGGGAGGGGGTGATCATGAGACAAGGAGTGGGAGCGGTTGGATGGCTGAGGGGGGCAGTCATGGGGCAGGAAGGGGCAGCCTTCCCTACTTGGCCCTCCATACAGTTTTGCAACCCCGATATGACCCTCGGGCCAAAAAGTTTTATATAGTCTGAATCAACCTACCTGAGAAACAGCCACGGAGTCCACATATGGGTTTCTGTGGAGATTCTGGTTTTGGTTCTACAGAGGCTTGGGGTACAGTGGGCATATCCGATTCAAAATGAATTATGCCACTTGTTCTTTTCATCATTCCTTCTGACTTAATTGAGTTAGAGAGATCAAAAATACTCGCTGGAATTTCAGGTTGGCAAAGACTTTCATCTTTCCTGAGAGCTGTTGATATTTAAGATTGCCTTCTTACAGGCTTCACAGCAACTTCTGTAGTTTCCCGAGTTTCTTGTAAAAAACGGCACAATTGTGGATGGGTTTATGACATGTCTGGCTTACTTATTCTTTGTCCCTCTTTCTTCTCACTCTCATGACAGTTACTGATTGCTGCTCATTTCATTTCTTTTCTTAAACCTGAAATATTTAATTTCTTATCAAAACTTCCATCAAAACATTTTATGACTTGCTTTTTCCTTGCTTCACTACTGACAGTTTCTTCGAATCCCCCATTCTCTCCCTCCGGATCCTCTATTCCTAACCCTTCAGATTGTTCAGTTTCCTGTTCTTCCTGTCTGAGTTTAGCTCTCAATCTGGTGAGTGGGGGATGAGATTCAACCTCCACTTATGGGTAGTTCTTCCCTACCATAACTACTGGAATATCTGGAATTATATTTACAACATACATTTGTGGCAATTCCATCTCCATACAGTTATCCTCCTCATCTACTTGAGGTATCTGCTTATTCTCACCTTCAGTGTCTATTGCCTGATGGTACATATTCTCCAGAATATCACAAGTTTATTCTAAAGCCTGTGTTCTGTGAGTAAGCTCTGCTCCTCTCATTTCTTGACCATCCCTGCCCCATTGCTCTGTCTCTCCACATCAGAATTTCCTAACCAGCTGTTTATAACTGTTACTTGCTGTATCTTAGGTCTCTTGCCAAACTGTCCCTTTGAACAAGGAGTATGGAATTTACCTCTCTTGTCCCGCTAAGCTGTTCTCTCAATGCGAGATTAGTTTCCTGCTCTCTGGACAAGACTGGTCTCGCCTCATCCAGTTGCTCAGCCTTCCTCTTAAATCTTCTCCCCAGGATATTACATGCAATGTATACATAATCCCCTTTCACCTCTTGAGATTTTTTTCTTTAATTTTTTTCCTTCTCAAAGAGGAAACACATTAAATTCCAGGACTCTCTATGGGCCCACAGGATGTCATTGCTTGATCTCCTAGCTAATCCTCCCCCATGGGTTTTCATGTAGTCTTCCACAAAAGCCTCCAGGGACATTTGTGGGTCTGTTAAAACAGGTCTGAATGGATAATTTATTCTATTCCATACTTTCTTTAAAAAAACAATAGAAGTTGTCCCTGACTTTCTCCTGATAAATATCTTATAGGGATTTCTCGATTTGAGCAGGGCTTGTGGGGCTTACTTCTCCTTCAGCTGTTTCTACAGCTGCAGTACTCCTAGAGGAAGGGTGGTGACCAAGGTAACACCCCCAAAGTTTTCCTTGATCCTTCGTTGGTGGTGCAGTTCAGAGGAGTCTAAAATTTGGGAAGCTTATTAACAAATTTGGGGAGCTTATTACTGAGAGATGACGGTGAACCGTTTGACTCACTCTGCCATGCCTGATAGGATTTCTACCCATACGTGAGTGCTCGGATCCTGTTACACAACTGCGGTCTTCATATTTCTTTCCCCTGAGTTCAATTCTTACAACATTACACAGACAGAGAAACAAAACAGCATAAAATGGAAGTACACATAAGCGAAAGCAGGAACTCACCCTTTTAGTTCATTGTAACTTTTAACCTATATATTTTTTCCCCTCAAACCTTTGTTTCTTATTGGCTTCATGTGTTCTCTATGGCCCTGCTGTCGGGCACCAAATCTGTAGCCTTTTATTCTATTTAATGTTAATTATACTTCAGTGAGTTCACCTCTGGCAGCTACAGCTCAAGTTCAACAAAGTTATCTCTCTTCTGGATCTAGAGTTCATAGGAACACATAAAACCATAGAAAATAACACAAACAATTATAAGAGCATCTATTTGTAGTAGTTTTATTAAAGTTACCAACAAAGCTATAAATATCACAGCCCATACAATTCCTAAAGATAAATACAGTGTACCAGTTATATCTACAGACATACTCACATCCTCCTAGATGGTGTTAAAGTCTCTTTGCCCTCTTATGGATTGACTATCAATATGGGAGTGGCTCCTGCTGGAGCTTCCCCTTGGAAGCTCAATTTTCCTGTTCTGGGCACCCTTTTTTATACTGGGAGTCTGTCTATACCTACATTCTGTGCATGTACATGGAAGTGTCAACCCTCTCTTTTTACTGGTTTGTGTCCTCTGGAAACACAAGAAACCCTGAAGGTAAGTTCTTATTAACATTGACATTCCACAGTCTAAAATAACTAAGTTAGTCTTGCAGGCCTCATCCTACAGATTTCTGCATGCAGCTCCCATACTCCCTAGCCCAGCCGGGACTAGGAGCTCACTCCAGCACAAGAGTAGGAGGCACTATCCGGGTCTTCCCACAGTGATTTACCTCTTTCTGCTGCCCTGGGAACTGGCAACATACTGCTGGGGAAGGTCACAGGACTGCTCTTGTGGCTTCACTTTGCTTCCCCATCGAAAAGCCATTTTTTTTGCAGGGAAGCAAAGAAATCTGCGGGGGACATAAATTCTGTGCTTGTGCAGTGGCGCCGAATTCCCCCAGAAGTAATGACATACACACATGAGGTGGCTAAAGTAAGGTTTCACAGGCAGCCTGAATTCTAGCATTTCCTAATTTTTGAGTGCCTGACTTTGAAACCTGAATAATGTTCTTTCAACATAATCTTTTGTGGGCATAAGTCAGTTAATTTTAAGAATATTAATAATATGTTTTTACATTTATGTTTGTCTTAAATGTTCCAAATCAACAAAAAGAATACCAAATATTTTCTTTTGTAAGTGACTAAAGTTTAATACTGGGCCAATTTGCATGTTTGTGATTGCCACAGCTGGGTTTTGCAGCTAGATGGTGATTAATTTTGCAAGTTTTGTGCCCAGAGCCTTCAAGAAAACTTTGTCTCACCCTGAAAGCCAGCAGAAGTCTAGCAGTAATAATTAACAAGCCATAAAAATCGACCTGATTTGTGAGAACCACTGAAGGATGCAAAGAGACATTTCTATTCACGGAGATAGGAACGAAAGTGCATGGTTACTGACCCAGTCATGTCAGACCTGAGTTTTAGGGGAATCCCAACTGATAAGTGTTCTACAGTCAGAATACTGCCTATTCATCCAACTCAGCTAACATAGTGCATGAATCATCTTTGAAGCAGAGACGGTCCCTTTGGGTCATAGTTGAGGTCATTGGCAGGGCAGTGCTTCAGATTGCCTGCCCTCGGCGAAAAAGAGACTCCTTCCACTGCTGCAGCTTCAGGCTTTTCAGATATAAAACATTAGCATTTAGCGTCTCATCACAGAGCTCTTGCAAGTAGCAGCTTAGGATGCGTAACCTAGACCTTCTAGAAGGGTTTCTTGCCCATCTGTCTACCTATCTACAGCTGTGCTTTTGTATTTACAAAACACATTTTTTCATCAGCTGATCTTTTTAATATGCCCAACCAACTAACTACCTTAGTGCCTTTTTGGATTGCATTAGCAGGATGAAAGCAAGCTATGCCTGCAGCACACTGTCATGTCTTCTGACAGTGCCCTCTGTCTATGTCTGAACTGTCTGGAACTCAAGCGAGAGAAGGTAGTCTAGAAAGTGCTCTTTTTCTAAAAATCCCGACATTTAAACAGTGGGAGGGGAAACTGAGGCACAGAGAGGGGATGTGATTGACCAAGGTCACCCAGTGGGCCTGTGGTGGTGCCAGGAGAAGAACCGAGGTCTCCTGAGTCCTTGCCCAGTGTCCTTTCTACTAGTAGGCACAAATATAATGCCTGATTCTCATGTACTTTAAGGCCTCTTTATGCTTGTGCAGGCAGAGTAAAGGGGGCTTACTGTAAATGAACACTGGGCCCTTCCTTAGCTGTTGAATACCATATGGCTTAGCTTTAATTACCACAACTAAAATCACACAGTGTATCTGAGAATGGGAGTTTATAATTCACTGGAAAGCTAGCCATGAGAAGAGCAGCGTAGTTTAGTATTTGGCCCAATAACAGTAATTTTACCTTAATGCTCTAGACACCTTAAACCAAAACGTTAATGAACCGGCCAGAACAAAAAAGAATAAAACCTCAAAGATGAATAGACTCATTGTACCACACTCTATGCTTTTTAAATGATATAGTCTTCAGAGCAGATTTGAAACAACTCTGATCCATAGCACCTCCCAAAGTATGTGTCAAAACCACCTCTATTTATACATGTCTGAGTGAATTACCAGGATCAGACAGAGCTCTGCATTCTCCACCCCTGGCAGTCTCTCACGCACTGCTCAGATTCAACTTGTTGAAACTCTAACCCCAGTTAGTGCAAGGGCTACCTTAGGAAAGTGGTCTTGACTGATGGCTTGTGAATGCACAGGGTATGCTGCAAGGGGATAATGGCATTGGATAAAGACTTGTAAACATGTTGATAGTATGCGGCTTTTCCACCCATCCTCTGCAGAGCTTCCTGCACCTTCTTCCTAGGAAGCAGGTTGTACTGAACTTCTTAATCCACCAGGGCAATTCCTGTGTTTCCTCCCACTGTCTGTATGTCAGAAAAATACATTTGATAGCATGGGGGTTTTCAAACCCGTTGAACAATATCCATATATATAAAAATATGTGTGTATATTCTCAGATACACTGTGTGATTTTAGTTGTGATCATTAAAGCTAAGCCATATGGTATTCAACAGCTAAGGGAGAGCCCAATGTTCATTTATAGTAAGCCCCCTTTACCCACCTGTGTGTGTGTGTGTGTGTGTGTGTGTGTGTGTGTGAATACACACACATACACGCACGCCCTGGCAGGCGCACCAGCTCTCAGCCTTCTGGAGCTTATCCTATGCAGCTCAGAGGATCCGTAAATTTGGCCACCCCTGATATATATATTAGTCTACATTAAGCACAAATGTTATAGCACGTATATAGGCTAAACTGACATACATTTACTGTAATCCTGTTCTCCTGGGCTAAGTATCCCATAACAACTTGTATTAGCTGAGGCAAACTTTGGCTTAAATAGATAGGAAAGCTGTCAGGATCAGGACATATGAGTATTTTACCATAGCAACAGACAGGGAGTTATTCTCACAGACCAATACTGGAATGTCCCAAAAGAAGAAGACAAGAATATGATTGTTCCACCCTAGAATATACCTAGGAGATGCCTTCATGCCTTCTGGCACCTGGAATGCATGTGTTCAGAATGAAGAGATAAAGGGTATACCATGGTGCTAGGTAGAAAGCTGACTGGTTAAATCTAGTTTCAGATGATATGTACAGTACCTTTCCTTTGTAAACAGATAGGGTATATAAAGATGGCTGTAGTGATGTAACTTTAGGAGCACGCCTTCTGCGTAAGATGATTGTAACAACTGTGCATGAGACGACTTCCTAGAAACTGGTATCATACTGAACCTTTGTCCCGTACTGTAAACCCGACTGATGTTGATTAGTTGGTGTCATGGAGTGCCCGGGCCATGGTCCTGAACTTGCTCCCTATGAAGCCAGATAGGACTTCTGGGGAAGTGTCCCCTCTCTGTACACAACCTGTTTCCAAGGCTAGGAGCTTCACGGGTACCCACTTCAACCTTCCTGGGTCTGACTTTGGAGCATTCAGCACCTTCTGCCCCTCTGTGCACTTCCCCCAGCGAACCCAGGCTGGGTCCTGGGGGAGCCCGTGGATTCTGCACCCCAATCCCACAGTCAGACGTGACTCTCAGCCAGCCAGTAAAACAAAAGTTTATTCAATGACCTCTATCTGGTCTAACCGAGACCATACAGTGAGCGTGATCCCTCAGCTGGATCCATTTTGGGAGCCAGAGAGCAAGATAGCTCCTCTGTCTTCCCTGCCTGACTCCAGCTAGCTGCAGACTTCCAAACCGAAAACTCACTCTCCAGCCCCTCCTCCCCCCTGGCTCAGGTGACCTCCCTTTCCCACTTGGAGTCAGATTACAGCTTCAGGTATGGACACCTGCAGAGAGGCTCTGCTTTGCAACACTCTCAGCCCCTATTCCTTCACATAGACTCTCAAGAAATGCATTGGGGAAACTGAGGCACACACACAGTATTCCTACTCTGTCACAGTTGGTCTCTGGAATATATTTCATGGAAAACCAAAATGTGGTCAAGCAGTTAACGATAAAATTTATCAACAAACCTGTCCCCACTTTCTGAATGTGTTTATCCATCATATCATATTGTTGGTTTGTTTCTTGGACATTCTATTCTTTTTCCATTCTGTGCAATTTTCTTAGTCTTTCCCTCTTCCATGCCCCAGGCTCATATGTTCCCTCTCATTGAAAACCCAATAAGAAAGCCATTTACTACTTGAGTGAATGTCAGGTCCTCAGAGCTGGGGGCGACAGGTGTGCACCTTCAGAAAAATAGAGCTGTTCACAGAAGCCCAGATGGCTACACAAATCAGGGCAAGTGTGCAAATGCCCATTCCAAAGGATCAGTGCTATGATGGTGAGTGTGATTTAGGAGAGGGCATATGTCTCAGTTGAATTAGCTCAGGTTGCTCAGCCTGAAATGTCCAGATTTTCTTTTTAAAAATCTTTAGTAAAGATATTAGAATTACAGCATAATTACAGCAAAAAAATAATCACAGTGAAAATATGAAATCAGTTGGACCAAAAACATGATCCATGTAAGCCTAGGCCATTCCATTGTTTCCCAATACCCATCTGAGACCTGACCCTCCACTCTTCGTTCAGGCAAAGCTTCCATGGAGTCTGAGGACTGCAGGATTTCAGATTCCTCTTGCTTAATTATCTGTTCTCCCCCCACCTGCACACACACTTCTGAAACTAACTAGAAGAGACACTGATTTATATTTTGAGCAGGAAGTCAATATGGTGGGGAAAGGGTTGGCAGGGGAGAAATACCACATAGTAAAATATCCAAAATTCTGTGCTTGTTTGCTTGCTTTTCTTTCTTTTTCTTTTTATAAACATTTGGTAGCACAAAATATCTACGGATACTTGGTGACAATTATAGAGATATGATTGTGCACGCGTGTGTCTGTGTACGGACAAGTTCATGAGTGTGTGCATGTGTATTCGTGTAGATTAGAAAAAAGCTAGTTTTTCTTTAAGTGGCTGTTTCCTGTGTGCTTTGGTTTTGTCAGAGATCAATGGGTGGATGTATTCTGACCCCACTGTTTTTACCAGATCAGAATGTCATGGCACGATTATTGCTCAGTACAGTCCCTCGAGAAGAAAATTCCATTGTGCCAAGTTTACTGTAAATATAGACGCATGTGTGCTTTGCAAATGGTCTCTCCCTTCAGTTTTCCAGGTCTTCATCTTGTCTCTTTTTTAGATTTTTGGACTGCAGTAAAACAGTCTCATGTTCTTGTTCTCCCGGCCTTTCAGGTTTTCCAGTAGCGTAACTGAGAAGCAAAGATGCTTGTGATTCTGGACAGAGAGACCTGAGAACAAGCTTCCTTCTGTTGGAGGCGCTTTTACAGCATGAATAAACAATACGTCTTTTAACCAGTAAGACATTTCTGCTTCCACTGCTGCCCCTAGAATGACTGCCCAGCGTGGCTGAGTATTGCTAAGTGCTGCTGAAAGCATTCTCAGAAAAAAAGGCCCTTCATCTGGTGGAAGTCTCATTGACGTTAGTGAGAGGGTTTTTTGCGCCCAGCAAGGCAGTGTTCATGCCTTAAGGGCCCTTTCTTGATATCACGTACATGCCTCGTTTCTTAGACTTCAGTAAAACTGGAGGGTAATTGCCCTTAGTCACTGAGACAAGGCCCTGTTTGTGAAACCCAAAACATGCAGGAGACAGGAAGCTTAGGAAATCATGATGTCAGACCCTTTGCCTCTCAAGTCTCCTGCCAATATTTTCCCCAAAGGCTTTGGAAGAACTGCACGACTCAGCTTCCTCATTAGCCGGGGAGGGTGTCTTCACTGCAGAGTTAACTCTGGTGTTCAGCTCCCGGGTTAGCCAGGTTGCGTGGGGCCACACCGCAAAGCCCTCCCTGAGTTATTGTGTGATCACTGGTGCTGCACTCCCCTTTGTGTGTCATATGGACTTCTAAGGCACATCCCATGTTTCATTGTGCTACATATCAAAGTAGTTTCTGTGGTTTGAGTTCCTCTAGGATAAGTTTTTGTTTTGTTTTTTAGTCTGAGTCACTCTGTGATTCTTTTCCAGTGAATTGTGGGAGAACTTGTTTGTCCTTCTGGGAGGAATGGTGAGAAGGCATTGGGGGGTTATCAGTCTTTGAGTGATTTAGCCTGCATCCGCAAAGCAAAATGGGGTGGGTTATCATCCTGAGTGAAAGTAGAACCCAGGGTCTGACCCACATCCTCCAATTGTGCCAGCTAAGTCAGGTTGAAAGCACCATCAGACTCAGGTGAGAGGTTTCTGTGCGTAGAAAAGAGGGGCATTAGGGGCACAAGTATGAACCTGAGCTAACTGCAGGAAAGACACACCCCGCATATACAGATTGAGAGGCTGTCTCATGGGAATTGCTGTCTCATGGGAATTGTATGGGACAGTTACAAATTGAAATTCAGGTACCAGTGTAAGATACAAAAGAGAACTGAGCAGGGTCCGTTGCTCTCTTTGCTCTTTGGTGTCACCATCTTGGATTTTAATCCAGAGTGTGACACTATGAATAATCTTCAAGGCAATCTGTCATTTAAGTATACAGGTTGGTGTTTACATTTCTAGAGTCTGCTGTGGCTCTCAGGGGAGATAACCTTCCAGGTGCGTGAGGGGAAGTGTAACAGGTGCGTGAGGGGAAGCGTAACTGTTGTTTGGAAACGTGACTCATGGGAGAAAGTTGTTGCTCTTTAAAAATATTTCAAACCTTGTAATTATATATATGAAGTGGCTTCTAGGTCTTATTAATTGTAATTAATGTTCCTGCATTCATTTCATGGAAAACAGAAGCAGCAGTAAGGTGAACTTCTATCATAGCCAACTACGGTCTCATGCACTACACTCTCTCCAGATCCCACACTAAGCATTCGTCCAAAGGGCAGGAGTAATCTTAGGGGACTGGGTCAGGGAGTATAGACCAAAAAATGCTGGCCATGTCCTTGACTCAGGCCTCTCACAATGTCCCACGGTAGTCCAGCTGCCATGGGATTTGTGGAGTGTAAGATCTATAGGTTTGCAGGGAAAGTCTAGAATGAGTGAAAAAGTTGCTGTGATGGAATGGGAATGTTCTTAATGTTTCCTCTGGATAATGTGTGGGGATGGGAGACAGACTTTCCTTTCTGGATGAGACCTGGGGCTGTAACCTGAGCCCAGGTAGGGGAGGGAGGAGGTGACACCTTCTGCCCAAGAGACAAAGGAAAAGCAGAGGAGGGGCTGGAGAGTGGGTTTCAGACTGAAGCTGGCTGGCGTCAGGCTAAGGAAGAGCAGACAGACGCTCTGCCCCCCCCCCCCAAATGGATCCCGCTGAGGAGTCGTGTTCGCTGTACTTACAAGCTCGGTTTTAGATCATGTTCCTGACTAATAAACCTCTGTTTTACTGGCTGGCTGAGAGTCACATCTGACTGTGGAGTTGGGGTGCAGGACCCACTGGCTTCCCCAAAACTCCGCCTGGGCGGGCTCGCTGGGGGAAGCGCATGGAGGGGCAGAAGGTGCCAAATGCTCTGAGGTCCAACCCAGGAAGGTGGAATCTGTACGCTGTGAAGCTCCTAGCCCCGGAGACAGTCTGTTCACAGGGAAGAAGCTTCCCCCCAAAGTCCTGACTGGCTTTGTAGGGAGCAGTTCCAGAGCATCGCCCCGGGGACTCAGTGACAGTTGCACATCAGAATTCTGTTCTGGGCTTATGGTTGCCAGGTGTCTGGTTTTTGACTGAAACTCCTGGTCAAAAAGAGACCTGGCTGCTCCGGTCAGCACCGCCAACCAGGCTATTAAAAGTCCGGCTGGCAACATAGCAGGGCTGACAGGCTCCCTGCCTAGCTTCGCACAGTTCCCAGGAAGTGACCGGCATGTCTGGCTCCTAGGTAGAGGGATGGCCAGGGAGGCTCCATGCGCTATCCCAGCCTGCAGGCGCCACCCTGAGCACCGGTTCACAGCTTCCATTGGCCAGGAACCGCGGCCACTGGGAGCTGTGAGGGAAGCACCTGCGGGCGGAGCAGCACACGGAGATGCCTGGCTGGGCCTCCACCTAGGAGCCAGGGGGACATGTCGCCGCTTCCTGGGAGCCAAGTGAGGTCAGCTCCACTCAGAGCCTGCACCCCTGACCCCCCACACACACACCCCAACCCTCTGCCCCAGCTCTGAGCCCCCTCCTGCACCCAAACTCCCTTCCAGAGCCTGCACCCTGCACACCCTCCTGTATGCCAACCCCCTGCCCCATCCTGGAACACCTTCCCACACCCTGAACACCTCAGTCAATCCTTTAGCCCCCTCCCATGCCCCAAACCCCTCATCCCCAGTCCCACCCCAAAGCCCACACCCCCTCCCACGCCCTAACCTCCTGCCCCAGCCCTGTAAAAATGAAATATATTGTGTACAGTGAGACCTCATTGGAATGAATGGGAATTAATTCACGTAAACGGGGTTTGGATAAGAATTTTCCATATAGTTAATATCCTCATTTTGACTGAGATAAGTGAACATTTGCTTATCATTAGAGTATGCAGCATATCTGCAGCAATGGTCCTGTTTGCCTTTCCCTGGAGAGGAATAGCTCCCACTGAAGTTAATATGAGTTACTCCTGTTCTGCAGGGAGAAAGCGGTCACTGGAGAATATATATTAGCACAATTAACATGTTCAGAGCAACCAGACCCAAGCTGCTACAGAACATGGAGCTTCTTGAGTGAAAAGACACAAAATCAAATCACCATGCTTGAGAAAAAACAGTGAAAATCAAACTTCCAAGAGCGTATTCCAAAGCGTCACCCTTGCAATTGTTCATACTCCTCCTCCCATGCTCCATCTTCACAAATATGCATTTGCATATGTAAATTGTGAAGCTGCGCAGCTGTTTAGCTAATGTGCATATGCAAATGTAAACACAGTTTTGTTGGCACAGTTTCAGAAGCCATGCTTTAAACTGTGGACCTGAATGTTAGTAGGTTCTAGGCTGGGAAACTTCTACAACTCATGACCACTGTACCTGTCTGGTGAATAAACAGAGGACCATTGTGTCTCCAGGGTGGTCAATATGTCAGCTTTCACGAACAATAGATTCCCATGGAAAATCGTTATTAAAAATATTCTTTTTGAAAACCCAATTTATATTCACTATTTCTTAACAAACTGATGTTTGTTTCAGGCAGGATTTCAGCTGGCAAAAATGTTGAGATTTTGGAAGTCAGACAAAGCATTTTGCTGTTGTTTTAAGTGTAATGTATTTGTCAATATTTCTAGAATGGTGGAAAATGTCGCCTACTTCAAGATAATTAGTGGGAGAGACCGATTATAAATACAGGGCCTGATCCAAAGGGACTTCTATGCTTTTCAGCCTCTTGAATTATTTTTCTGTTGATTTCAATTGGAAAGGCATTCGGCCTCCAAAAGCATTTGATGTAGGCTCTTAGGAGACTCTCTTTTATGGAACAGTGGCTGCCCAGTTAATTTGTTACTGAGTCAAGCAGTTCACTTTAAGAAAAATGGGTGGATCCTGAGCTGGTGCTAATTGTCAGAGATCCATTCTGGTCAGGGGAGTTAGTACAATTTGAAATGGCTGAGCATCTTACCCAAAGTGTGAAATGTTTTATCAAGTTGAGGGTGAGCATGAGGATGCAGTGTTGGTGAACGTCACGCTGTGCAGAGCCGGGTTCTTCGTAGCGGCATCGCACTCATACAGATCCCAATTGTGTTGCTGCAGATCTCAAGTTTTATCACTGAATTATTTTGTCAGTGATTCTCTTGAGAGCAGGCTCAGTCCCGCTGTATACTGAATTGTTCCTTGATTCCTAGATAGGCTCCTAGACAAAGCCCATGTAATAGGGTTTTGTGCAGGGTGGGATAGGGAGGTGGATTTCACTTCAAGAGAACTGCCATTGAATATCCGTTTTCTCTGTGAACAGAGAATGAGACCTTCTCGTAACAAAATACCTTTGCTTTTTCCTATGTGAGTCTAGATCCCCCCCCCCCCCCCAGCTTTATTTCTGTTGTGAAAGGGGCAAGAACATGTCAATCCTTATGTTCTTTTCCAGGTCAGTAAAGAAACAGCTTATTTTAAGCATTTTCTTTGATCTTGCAAATCCCATTCTAAAGGATGCCCGTACCTGAAGTGCTGTTGTTCAGGGGCTGCAGCTCAGTTGCGACATTGAAATGGAGAGTATCGTTTCTCCCTGCCAATGTCCTCGAGTGACCATTTGGGGAGGATGGAGGCGTGGAAAAGCAGAAGGCACAAATGACCTGGGGACCTGCTCTCTGACTGAGATAAATGGATCTTTCTTTCTGGAAACTGGTAAATCTGCTTAAGGGAAGGGGAGTCTCTTGTTCTCAGCTTTTTGAGAGCACACTTTACCATAAAGGAAGCAGGAATTAGTAGTGAAAAACAGCCAGACTGGAAAAATCCAAATAAGGACTAAGTCATCAAGACACATATTTATTTAACTAAGACCTTAATGCAGAATTGAAAATCTCCATGTATTCATTCTGTACAAGAAACAAAATGTACCAGGTAGAAAGGTTAGATTATTCCAGTACAGTCAAAAACAGGCAAGTGGGGAGTTAGGCAAAGAAAACTAGAGCACTGGGAAAGTTCACTTCTGGGCTTCTAGTCCCTTTCTGGCTGAGCAGTAGTATATCGTGAAGTGGGTGAGAGCTCCTCTCCCATTTCAATTACTGATGTGTAACCTTTGTGTTGTGTTGTAGAGCCCCTAGCACAATGGGGATCCTGGTCTGTCACTAGGGGGTCTTAGGCACTATGGAAATTCAGATGATGAGCAAGTTTAACTAAGAATCAATCTAAGAATTTTTCACTGAATTTGAACCCAAACCTATATCGAGTCTTTTGTTTGACATTTGAAAATGTTTGGATGATTCTCTGCGTGTGTGTGTGTGTGTGTGTGTGTATGTGTGTGTGCCCACTGTAGATATGAGCACCTTGTGCCCATAAGCCTGGAATCCTTCAGTCCATTGGATCTATGCACACGCCCTGTACATCCTCATACCCCCTACAGTGAGGCTGTAAAGGGCAGAGCATCCCCAACTGCCACTCAGTTCCAGCTCACTGACCCTTGTAGCAAGGTGGTGCTGTTATGTCCTCCTGCATCCCTGTTGCTCAGCTTGTTTAGAGTGGGGTTGGTGAACAATTATGGGGGGGTCTGACGTCCTTAGCAAGTGTGCCACTTGTAATTCTTTTTCTAAGCACACACAGAGGGTCCGCAATGCCCATTTAAAATGATTCTTGGTAGAAAAAATCTGTCTGATTCTGCGATACCCTCTTGGGAATGGTCTGTTCCTGCTTTGAAG
This sequence comes from Sternotherus odoratus, assembly GCA_032164245.1. Lineage (NCBI taxonomy): Eukaryota > Metazoa > Chordata > Testudines > Kinosternidae > Sternotherus > Sternotherus odoratus. The sequence continues at coordinate 11,670,761 of JAVMKO010000011.1, read as the reverse complement.
TCAGTTTCCCTGGCTACAGGAGACAAGAGTCTTGGAAATAAGAAATTGGCTGGTTCTCAGAGACCTCATGCTGCTAGCAAACACTCTGAGTCTTCTCATTAGCGCTCTTCTGGTCAGTCAGTGGCCCCTGCTGCCCAAGGCAGGAGAGAACAGAGATCTCCAGGAAGGACTCACCACTGATCACCATCTGCAGTACTGACCAAGAAGAAGGCTGAGAGTTGTCATGATGGCAGGCTCCTTTGAAACCACATCAATACCATGAGTCTTCTAAGACTGTGGGATTGTGTTCCTCAGCAGTGGTACTGCATCCTGCACCTTCGGTGATCAGCATCACTTCCTCGGTTCCATTGTCGTCTGATCTGTATACTTCCTAATTGTCAGACTGCATCTGGACTTGGCTTTATCTGAGACTCTAGCACTGGTCTTGTCATCGTAGTACCATTGTTGGTATTGCCTCTTTCCTCTGCTAAGACGTCTTTCATACGTCCTATGGCCCTTCCACTTACTCTGAAACTGGAGTCCCCACTGTCAGATATCTCTCCTTTGTCTGCTGTATCCAGCATCTGTTGGGCATGGGAGCCTACATTACTGAAGAAGAAAATACATGTCTATCCTTGATGACATTTGGTTGCTCCCTCTCCTTTAAAATCCAAGGCTCTTTGTTCTATATCTCAGGCATGTGCTCCTCCATTAGAGGAATTTTATTCATTGGCATCCTCATCTCTGTATAGTAATAGGAGTTCTTCTAGGATGTCTCCACCTTCACCTAGACTAATTCTTGAGAGTGGCCTTGAAGGAAGTCCCTATTGCTGCAGATCAAATGCTTCAGAGACGTCTCGCTCTCCTTGGTTTCTATCTTTGTGGTGCCCTATGCCCTTCTCTTATGGGGCACAGACATGGCCCTGTTGGCCTCTGTAGAACCCTCTGTTTCTTCCACCTGCTCCTTATTCAGCTCCATCAAGGTCCAGAAAAGTTGACTGCTCCTAAAAATCTTGCTAGGGATCCTCAGTCATCCCAACAGAAACTCCTGTAAACTGGTTACCAGGCATATAAAAGTGAGGAGGAAGACCTTGAGGAGGAATATATCCCCCTAGCCATATCCTCATCATCACCTGATAAGGCTGTGCCTTCACTACAAATGTTCAATATAGATGACTTCACAGACTTCCAAGATCTCTTTAAAAGGATGATAGACACCCTACAGATGCCACTGTCCAGGAGAGATCTCATAAATTGTTTGATATTCTGTACCCAGTAGCCCATGGTTCTTCAGCCACTCTCAAGCTTTGCTAAGGATTTATGACATCTATCTTGGCCACATCTAAGGTTTGGTCTACACTGAAAAATTATAGAAGTGACAAAGAGTCCTGTGGCACCTTAAAGACTAACTAAAGTATTGAAGCATAAGCTTTCATGGGCTAATACCCACTTCGTCAGATGCATGCAGTGGAAGGATCCAGAGCATAACTACGTCCATCAGGGGCATGAATAAAACACTCCTGACCAATATAGCTTTGCGGACAACACCCTAGCTTAGAGGATGCGCTTAGAGGATGCGCTATCTGTCTTTGTAATTTTCAAAGGCCTTCATAGCAGTTCAGAAAGGAAACCAGAAAACTATAGTGGAAAAGGCAAACTGACTTTTAAAATTTCTAGCAATGATGTGTTTTAACTCTATGATTGATGGTCCCTATTATTCTTTTCATTTATTTACATAACACTATATAAACACTGCCACAGTGATTAATCACTTTGCATTTTTTCTAGGCTACTACTTGAATTAACTAATTGAATAATTATTTTGCTATTGAATGAAATACATTCAGTGGTAAAAACATGATCAAATGTGCACGTGGGATCTCTCCCGTGCTCCAAGCACACCCGTTTGTATATGGGGTACAGTTTGTACATTGGGGATAGTAGTCATCCCTGAAGTGAATACAGAGAAGTACAGTATTGTGACTCACTTCCAGTGTTTCTACTAGCATTATAAATGGTGAGAGCACTTTATGAATAACAGTCTAGAATGAATTTGTCAGTGTTTCACTCTCTAACCGTCTATTATGCAAACCAAGCCAAGTTCTACGCCCAGATACACATAATTCCCATTGAAACCCACCCACTATATTTACTTTTAAAGATGAAAGCACTTCTGTTACTTTCATAGAGGACTCTCTGTAGCAGGGAAAAGAATGCAAATGCCCTTCCCACAGAACTGGAAGAGAACAAAGATGTGTGTAACTTGAAGGGGAAGGGACACTTGGTGACAATAACATTACGATTGTTGCGCTGTAATTGTAACCATCACTTTTATCAGAATAATGAGCAGAAGCTCTTCCCATGCATTTGCTATTGTATAAACCCCTCTCAACATGATCATCCTTGGTATTCTCTTCACTTTTGGAAACAATAACCTGTGGAGTTACAATCTGATATATGGGCTGGATCCAAAGCCCTTAGAAGTCAATTGAAAAACTCCCATTAATCCCCAAGAGCTTTGGATCTAGTTCTAAACGACTTGAATGGATGGATGGAAACTTTGAGTCAATATTTCTGTTAGCTTTGGTTCAATTTAATAAAGGAACACAGCTGAATATATACTCTGTTGGGGTTTTTTTGGTTTTTTTTTTTTTTGACAGAACAGGCCAAATTCTGCCCTCAGATACATGACCCTCCTTAGTGAACTCCATTGATTTTTGCAGTGTGTTAATATGTTATCTCCAGAGGGAAGAATTTGCCCCATGCTCTCATGTTTCTGGAAAGAACTTTGATCATGAAATGTTTTTAATTTCATAGTATGAAGAGAATTAAAGGCAGATGACTGCCTCAAGTACACAAGGGCAAAAATGTGTACTTTCTCTTCCTCAGTTCCACCAATAACATTTTCCAGGCTGCTGGTTGACTTGAGATGACTGCATCGTGGCTTTCTGGCACTCATTGCATGAGCTGAAATCTCTTAAACACAAAACCTAATTGATATGACTTAAAATGGAGAATAAAGGAAGAAGAGGAAGCAGTGATGGTGCTATACCATTGGGGGCCCTAAGTGGGAATATTTTGGGTGGGGCCTCCCCACACATACAATACTAAAACAGGAAAATTCTTATGAGAATAATAATAAAAAGCAAATGGGGGCTCCCTTGAGCTGCTTGTGGCCCTAAGCAATTGCTTAGTCTGCTTAGGCCTACCACTGGCTCTGGGAGAAAGCACAGGGCATGGACTAGTTAATATAAAACAGTATCATATTTCTGTAGCTAACTGAGATGCATAAATCCTTCTGTCCACCCCAGTGCACCTTGTGATTGTGTTACACCTTCCCAATTTTACTACAGCAAAGAGGAAATATTATAGGGTCTTTACTCTGTCCAATGTTCCCCAAAGAAGTATGCTATCTGATACCTACTATACACCTAGTGCTATATTTCTGCAGGTGAGTATATATGTTAGTCACTTTTATATGGGGGTTAAATGGAATGACTGATATTTTTATTGTAAATGAACACTAATATTCTTATTTCAACAGGATTTTCCATTAAAAGGAAAATTAGTAGCTCAGAAAGTCAATGTATCATTAGAGTGATGGAAATTATTTTCTGTATATAAATTAGCAGACAAATTTAGTCTTTGTTCTGTTTGCAAATCAGCTGCAAACTGATCCTTATTCCTGTGAAAACACTTGTTTATCCTAACTATCTACAGAATAGTTGTGACAAGCAATTTTCAGCCTATCATTTGTTTGCAAAATGCTTCCTTAGACTGTTCGCTCTTTGTGATTGGCCAGCTGTAGCTTTTTCACTGATTAAAAAAAATGTGTTTTTTGTAGCAAGATTTTACATATAATAGAGACAAGGCGCAAGTAATTTTTAGCTGTGATGTAGCAGATTAGCTAGTCTAGATCAACCCAACGCCCTTCCCATCTCGAGCTTAGCTCGACTAGCTATATTGAGGTAACAGCTATTGTGCCTTGTCTCCACTAGGATTGTCCATTAAGATAGCTAACTCTTGATATAAAAGCACACTTTTTTGTGCAGTGAAGACAAAGCCTCAGTCCCATGGTACTTTTTCTGCTCCCTGATGGGATGAATCAAACATTTTAAACAGGAGGATAGCAAATGCGGAATAGTGATGCATTATTTGTATTCATGCCTAAATACCTTTATTCACGAAGGCTTGTATGCAGAGCAGCTATTCCCCAAACAGTTATGTAAACCAAAGAAATGTGTGTGAATGGTTGCAAATCATTAATAAGAAGGGATCTAAATGTGGGGAAGGCAAACATAGGTTCAGAATCCAAATGAATGTTAAGGAATCTTGTCTCTGCCATGTCCAGCAGTATAATATAAGCTCTTTGGGGGCAGGGGGCATCTTTTTTGTTTTAGCCCAGTGGAGTCCTGGTCTATGTCTGGAGCTTCTAGGTGCTACTGCCATACTACTAATAATTAATAATAGTAACTCTAGATAAAGAGTCATTAGCACAATCTATTCCTCCATCAAAAGGAGATATCCTTGTTTGCATGAAGAATGATTAATTTGCCATTAATTGTGTCCAATTTTTTTTTTAAATCACTGAACCCAAAACTGATTAATGGAAGATCTTCCATCAAGAAATCAGTGGCAGAAACCAGCCTAATCCATTGAAGTTCATCTGAATCTGACTCATAAAGTTTAATAATCTTTTCTAAAGCCGCTCGGTCATGTGCAGAGTGAACTTTGATTTACTTTTAAACCCCTTGCCTGGCAGTGATTTGGGGCTCTCTGATAAGGTAGTTGGGAAATGTGTATGTGCTATGCTAGGATTGTAAACAATGAGCCCGGGAAACCCCGGATCTCTGCTGAACTATCTTATTGCTGTAATTACAGGACAGAGAAAGAGAAGAAAAATGGCAGACGATAGGAAGGATGAAGCCAAGGCGCCGCACTGGACTTCAAGTCAGCTAACAGAAGCTTCTTCACACCCGCATTCCCCTGAAATTAAGGAACAAGCTGGCGCAGGCGCTGGACTGGTCAGAAGTGCCAATGGATTTCCATACAGAGAGGATGAGGAAGCCGGATATGGTGAACGCGGGCAACAGGGCACATATTCTAGAACCAAAGAGAATGGGATCAATGGAGAGCTATCCACAGGAGACAGAGAAACAGCAGGTGACAAAGCCAGACTCCGGCCCACTCTCCCTTTCTCCTATAATATCTTGCTTTGCGGTCACTTCGGTCCAAAGGTGAACACATTGCGTTTTCACACATGTGCAGTGTGAGATCTCAGAAAGCAAAGCCAAGGTGTTTGCCTTTATAGGTACTTCCTTTGCTATCCTTTTAATTGCTCCACTGCAAAAAAGAGACTTCTAACATAAAACTTTGGGCTTTGATGGGGTAGCCCCAACCCTTCATGGCATGAACCATCTGTCTAGGTACCGGGTTCACCATAGCAGGACCCTGGTTCTGATTCAGGACAGCTGGTGATATGCTAATATAAACATTAAATAATATATGGCATTGGGCCTGGTTTCTGACCGGTGAAAGTCAGGAGCTCCATGGATATTCTGGTGTAGGTGAGCTGAGAATCAGGTATCTTGTGATATCATGAAGCAAAAGTACCAATTGGTTACTGTATGATAATATTCCTCTATTCCTAGGACAAATCCTGAAGTCTTTTATCAGGGCCAGATTCTGTCACCATTCTATTGAGTTGTATCTTACTGACATCGGTGCGATTACTAATGGAGAAAGGCACTACTCACATGAGTAAATGTGCCATATTCTGTCCCTTTGTGTTTTTTCTGACTTTATACAGGCATATCTCCCCTTGCAATCATTTGGTGGTTTCATTGGTGTATAAATTGGATCAGGACTTAAGGATGAAAGGACTTTAGGATGATGAAAAAAGTCTGTGTCGAAAAGGAATGAAATCCACAAAACAGGCTGCTTATTTTTGAAGCAAACAGCGATCTTTCCTTTGCAAAACTCACAGTTTAAACCCTAAATGCACAATGCAAGGAAAATGTCTCTCTTTTACTAACACTGCTACCCTCAATGCATGCATCCAGGCATTCTAAGATCATTTTAGCACCATTTACTGGCCGTTGACAGCACTTTATGCCACCCATAATTTCTCAGCAATTGAACAGTTTTAAATCTCCAGACCCTAAGTAGTTCCATAAGCGATTGTGTTGGAAATGATGGTCTGTTAAAAACATATGGATTTAAATGTGGAAAGATTATCCTTGTGGTTAGCAACAACGCAAAAGCCCAGAAGCAAAGTAAACCTGATGTGCAAGCACTAGTGAAGCCGTGTTCTTGGTTGTCCTTTGGGTAGAAGGATCCCTTTCCCTTCCCAGTAATCTAACTTCCTTCTATACTTAGCCAGAAATAGTCATACATAGGCACGGCCAGATTTCGATTTAGGCACATGTCTAGGAGTGCCTGCGTTCTAGGGACACCTGACCTCTCTAAAACTTTGCAACACAAAGGTCAGCTGTAGGAGGGGGGTGGGGGAGGCAGCACTGAAGATACTGAGCCTAGGGGTGCATAAGGTGAAAATCTGTCCCTGTACATGGTGCTTTTTTAATTACCCACATTCGCGGCTCATTATATTTTATTATTATACTAGCGAAAATACCCGGCGTTGCTCGGGTCCGTCGGAGGTGGGGAGGGGGCAGAGAGCTGAGTGAGTGCGGGGTCCGTTGGAGGGGGGAGGGGGCAGAGAGCAAAATTGACACCCCCACCTCACCCCCCGACCAAATCCGACACCCCCACCTCACTTACCCCTCGACCAACCCCGACTCACATTTTCACCCCCCCACCCAAACCCAACACCCCCACATCACCCCCTACCAACACCCCCTGACCAACACCCACACCTCACCCCCCGTAGACCAAACCTGACACACCCACCTCACTTTCCCCCCCAACCAAACCCGACACCCCTACCTACCACCACAAACAAACCCGACACCCACACCTCACTTACCCCTCGACCAACCCCAACACCCCTCCTCACCCCCCCAAACAAACCCAACACCCTCACCTTAACCCCCCACCAAACCCAACACCCCCTGACCAACCCCAACACCCACACCTCACCCCCCACCCACCCCGACACCTTCCCACCCCCCCAGACCAAACCCAACACCCCCGGCTCACTTACCCCCCCCCCACCAAACCCGACACCCCCACCTCACCCCCCGACCAAACCTGACACCCCTACCTCACTTACCCTCTGACCAAACCCAACTCGGTTCCGTTGGAGGTGGGGAGGGGGCAGAGAACTGAGCTAGTGCGGGGTCTGTTGGAGGGGGAGGGGGCAGAGAGCTGAGCGAGTGCGGGGTCCGTTGGAGTGGGGAGGGGGCAGAGAGCTGAGCGAATGCAGGGTCCTTTGGAGGGGGTATTATGACATCATAACTATGTCACAGAGAACAGCAGCTGCCCAGCTGATGTGAATGGGCTTTAAAGAATTTCACCCCTGGGGGGCATCAGAGGTGAGATTTGAAAAATTTTCGACTCTTACCCTGATTAGGACCCTAAGACCTCTAACTGTACCAAATTTCAAGTCTCTAGCTCAAACGGTGTGGAAGGAGTAAGTGCACATACATACATACACGCATACATACACGCACGCATACACCATTTGACTTTTATATATATAGATTGTATGCCAGGCACTTTACAAGAAGTACTAGAGGTAGGATGGTCCGGTGGTAACAGAGCCAGCCTGGGACATAGAATTGTGAAAGTGTAGGGCTGGAAGAGACCTCAAAATGTCCTCTAGTCCAGCCTCCTGCACTGAGGCAGGTTGATGATCCCTGACAGGTGTTTGTCTAACCTGTCCTTAAAAACCTCTAATGACAGGGATTCCACAACCTCCCTTGGATGTTTAACTATCCTTATAGTTGGATAGTTTTCCCTAAATTCTAACCTAACTCTCCCTTGCTGCAAGTTAAGCTGCTTATTTGTTGTCCGATCCTTGGTGAACATTGAGAGCAATTAATAATCATCAGCCCCTTATAACAACATTTTACCTCTTTGAAGGCTGTTCTCAAAGGCTCCCTCGGTCTTCTCTTCTGTAGGCTAAACATGCCACATTCTTTCAGCCTTTCCTGATAGGTCATGCTTTCTTGGGAGGTCAGGGTTCATCTCCAGAGTCCTCTATCCTGGGCCATTCTCTCAAGCTGGTTCCAGGTGTAGCCCATTTTTTGTGGTATCAGCCTGAAGGTCATGTCGCCAGGTGTTTCTTGGACGACCTCTTTTCCGCTTGCCTTGTGGGTTCCACTGCAGTACCTGTCTGGTGATGTTGGTTGGCTGCTTGCGTAGTGTGTGTCTAAAGGGAGTAGTGCTGTATAAACTTTAAACATAAGTACTTCACTGTTGAGTGGACTGACTTCTGTGGGCTTTGAATCCGTATCTGCACAGTCCTGCATAATCTTAGAGTGTCTTCTCCCAGCATGCACTTGGCTCATTTTAAAATCTGCCGTAGTAACACTTTGGTCACTGAAAAGTCCTGGTCAGGAATTAGGAAGGGATAGCTCCAGAATCCTATCAATGCCTTACAACACTTTCAGAGGGTTCTTAATTCAAAATCCAACACATATTTAACTTGCAAAGGACTTCAGATTGTCAGGCTTGTTTAGTATGTTTAAAATGTATTTGTTATTGAATTTCTTTTTTATTCAGTAATGTGATGACTAACCTGTCCAATTTATATAATTGGAGGTAAAAATAGCTGGATTTTTTGTAAAATCTTTTCCTTACGAGCCATTTTAATGTGTCATGTATAATGGCTCAGTTAATTGATCTCTTTCTTCATGATATACCTAAAATAGGACTATAACGTAGGGGGTTTGGATTGCTCATGTAGTTACCTGATGAATTACTTTTTAACAACTTGAGAGAGTTCCCGGAATGATATTATCAGAGCCACGGGTTTGTGACCTGGGCCGGGGTACTTTGTTGTCTAGCCAATCAATGTCGGAGAAGTAATGTCTGCCAATGTGCCGAATGCTGATACTGCCAGACTGACAAATGTGGAGTACTTCACAACCCCCTAATATTCAGGGAGAGGACAGGCTGCTGAAAAACTACAGCAGAGCCCATGGCCCAGCAGTGAGACAAGTGAATAGCCAGGCCTCCCTCTCCAGAAAATATAAATCCACCAGAGAGGTGTATGGGAAGGAGTACATGATAGATGGTTGGGCTCTGTGGTGGGGGGTGTATGGTGGGTGATAAGTGGATGGGGGCCCAGAGATTGGTAAAATACGGGCAGTAGGTGACACAGGAGGAGAAGGGGATTGTAGAACTATTAGGGGAACTTGTGGAGGTGACGTGAGGAAGTTGGGAGTGAACTTGGGGGTTGAGCAGAGAGTGAGCTGAAAGAAAGGATTGGGAGGGATACAGAGCCTGGGGAAAGGGAATGGAGAGATGAGCATGAAAGGAAGGGAGAGAGAAAGAGTTTGGTGGCAGAGCGAGGGGGCAAGGAAGAGGCAAGAAATGGAAGAGACACACAGAAAGAGGAAGTATTGACAGTAAAAAGAAAGGGATGAAATAACATCTGCCCTGCTCAAAACAATGAGCCCTGCCTCAGGGGAGCTAATTCAGGGCCGTGAGGGGAGAATGGTTTGCGGGGGGGAGGGGGGCAGGTCGGGGAACGGTTGGGTTGGATAGGGCATGGGAGTCTCGGAGAGGCAGTTAGGAGGCAGGTGTGTGGATAAGGGTCAGAGCAGTCAGGGGACAGTGAGCAGTGGGGGTTGAGTAGGGGGTGAGGTCCTGAGAGGGTGGTTAGGGGTGGGGGGCTCTGGAGGGGATGGTCAGGGGGACAAGGAGCAGGGAGGTCTTTGCATGGGTCAGGGATTCAAAGGGAGGCAATCGGGGCAGAAAGTGGGAGGGGGTCAGATAGGAGGCGGGGCCAGGCTGTTTGGGGAAGCACAGCCTTCCCTACCCAGCCCTCCATACAATTTTGCAACCCCAATGTGGCCCTTGGGCCAAAATGTTTGCCCACCCCTGGTGTAGACATACCCCGTGAGGACTCTCCCTCCTTGGGTCAGAAAAAACACCAACACCATAAAACTAAATAACATACAGTGTAGGTTCCCATGTCTGTGTCTGGCCCCTGCACTCCCTCCTTATAAACACTGGAATCTTCCTCCAGGCGATGCTGAGAGAAGTGGATTCTGAGCCCAGTCAGGTGGAGCAATTGTGCGCAATTGCTTGTGCTGACTCTGCAGCGTGGTTGGTGTGGGGGGAGGTTGATTCAGAGACTTACTCAAGTTCACTAGCACTTAGTACTCAGCTGGGGCCTGGCCCAACTCCCACTGAAAACCAATGAGGAAACCTTCCATTGATTTCAGTGGGAGCTGGACCAGGCCAGCGGCACCAAAGAGAGAATGGGTGGGTTGGATAGGGTGTGGGAGTCCTGGAGGGGCAGTTAGGGGGCAGGGGTGTAGTTAAGGGTCTCCGAGTACCTTCTCCCCACTTTGACTCAGGCATGCCTGCAAATCTGCTTCCAAAAACTGCTGGATTTGTCAAGCATAACTGGGAGAGTCTAGGTGCTGAAGCAGCCCCATGAGCACAATCGGATGTGTACGCCAGCTTCCCTCACACTGAAATTGCCTCAGACTGATAATCAATTTGTCCTTGATATATTCATACTTTTTCCCCTCTGACTACTGCCCTAATTTAATCTTCCCTTCTCTTCCCCATCTCTCTCTCCCTCTCTGACCCGCACCCATATACACCCCTCCCCTGCTGGTACTAATCCACAGCACCAGCGGGCAAGCAAAGGAGGTTTTTGTTGGCATCAGCCTTCTGCCCTCCAGGGGAACTTGAACAGTGAGAGTTGATGATTTTGGCAGCCCTGACATTACTGCAGCATTTTTCCTCTTCATTCAGCTCTTCACAGTGCACTACAGCCCTTGCAGTTTTGAAGCTGACATAGTGTTAATAGAATTAAAACAGCAGCTTCAGGCTCCAGCAGGAGTTGTCTAACATCTGGCATGCAGGGGGGAGACCTCCCTGCCTCTTGTTTCAACTGTGCATTTTCAGCTGGAATATACAGTATTCAGAACAAAGTACAAGAGGAAGGAGAAGCAAATTAAACAGCTCGGAAGGAGGAAAATCAGTGAGATCTACAGATAAATCTGATTTTTGTATTTACTCCCTTTCATTCGTTATTTTTAAAAAGCTCATAGAATAATGCACTTCTTCTCATTTCACTGGTTAGTCCCACATGGCCGAAGCTTTAATTAAGCATGCCAGTTTCTCGCCTTTTCCTCAGGAAATTGTGATGGTAATTACTATACACCATGCATCTTGCTTGCTGATAGATACTAGCAAACATGCACTGCATTTCACAGATCTGAAATTCATGCATTGTGTGTTAGAAGTAACATGAATCTCATATTCCGACAAGATGTCACAGAGAATATCTGACGGGATCAGATTCTGTTGTTGGCGAAGGCATAAACAGAAGCTTTAGAGTGCAAGCTCTTTGGGGCATTCCTTGGGAAATACTTTTCACCATTCTCTGTTAAGATGCTTGTAGAGCTCCTCCTCAGGGGACTGGGAATGAGGCCAGGGTGATTTCCCCTCCCATCTTCTAACTAGCTGTCCCCTGGCTCTGTTTGTTTAATAACTGCTGCATTTGCCCTTGCCTCGGTCTTTTTCTGTGGCTTACACGATCATTTGCTAAGTTTGATGAGATGTTCAGTTCTCACCCGTGTTTGGTTTTCCCCCTCCCACTGAGGAATTTCATAAATCAGTCACTGTCTCTTTTAGTATTTGGGGAGCTGTATTTTAGCTCTTCGCCACCCCTTTTCACTTAGGAGCACTTAGTCACTTAGGAGCACAAATACTTTTATGGCTGAGATTTCCGAAGATGCCTGAGGGAGTTAGGCACTCATTGAAATTCACAAGTAATCATCTAATGCCATAAAACTCCTTTTAAAATTCCAGCCTCTATGACTCTAATCATTGAGGCACTTTTGACAATCCCATTCTACACCAGCCTTCGTATAATAACTCCACGGAAGTTACATTCACATACATCAGGGTTGAATCTGGCTGGGAGAGACAACGAATGAGTTGTATTGGTCAAATAACTAAATAAATAAATGTGTCCCATTTACTATTTTAATGAGGTGTAATGTTTTCTTTCTTATAATGTTAGCATAATAAGAGAACCAGGAATAAATAATTAAGATTCTTTAAGGCTGGAGATGTAAGCTGAATACAGCTCTGTAGTCATGGCAACAAGAGGGCTAACTTGTTGCAGTTGATGTTCCCAGATAACATCATCAGCAATGGCATTGGTGAGCCCATTGATATAACACCTGGAGAAGCAAGGCTGACATCTGGATGAAACATCTTTGACAACATAGCATTCCAACCACACTCTTAATGCATGATGTATCCTAAAACCTGTATTCACTGAAACAGCCTTTTAAACACGTCTAATGATGCTCTTATCATTCTGGTATAGCCAGCTTCTACTGTGAAGATGTGAAATTGACAGCTCACTGCTCTTTTGATTCTGTGCTTCATCCTTCACTTCTTGCATGAATAAGGAATAGCCTGTCAATTAAAGTACACTCAGTGAAGAGGCAGACCCTGGTTGTAATCACTACCATGGGCTGGTTTGTTTATCTATATATATAAAAGTCAAGTGGTGTATGTATGAGTGTATGTATGTACGTATGACTGCGAAGTCCTCCCGCACCGTTTGAGCCAGAGACTTGAATTTTGGTACAGTGAGGGGTCTTGGGGTCTAGATGCTGGTAAGGGTCGAAAAAATTTCGGATCTCACCTCTGACGCCCCCCAGGGGTGAAAGTCTTTCAGGGCCAATCACATCAGCTTGGCAGTTAGGTGGTGATGATGTCATAATACCCCCCTCCAACAGACACCTCACTCGCTCAGCTCACCCCTCCCTCCTCCAACGGAACCCCGGAGATCCCTCAGTTCTCTGCCCCTCCCACCTCCCCAACGGAACCCCGGAGATCCCTCAGTTCTCTGCCCCTCCCACCTCCCCAACGGAACCCCGGACTACATCAGCTCTGTGCCCCCCCCCCACCTGCGAAGGTCCCCGGAATCCCTCGGCTCTGGGCCCCCTCCCCTCCTGCGACGGATCTGAGTTGGGTTTGGTGGGACGGTAAGTGAGGTGGGGGTGTCGGATTCAGTCGGGGGGGTGAGGTGGGGGTTTCGGGTTTGCTTCGGGGGGTGGGAAGGTGTCGGGGGGGTGAGGGGTGTGGTGTGGGTGTTGGGTTTGGTCGGGGGGTAAGTGAGCCAGGGGGTGTCGGGGTTGGTCTGGGGGGGTGGGAAGGTGTCGGGGGGGTGAGGGGTGTGGTGTGGGTGTTGGGTTTGGTCTGGGGGGGGGGAGGTGTTGGGGTGGGTGCCCAGACCAAACCCGACACCCCCCCCGGCTCACTTACCCCCCGACCAAACCCGACACCGCCACCTCACCCCCCCACCAACCGCAACACCCCCTGACCAACCCCAACACCCACCCCTCACCCACCCCAACACCTTCCCACCCCCCCAGACCAAACCCGACACCCCCTGGCTCACTTACCCCCCGACCGAACCTGACACCCCCACCTCACCCCCCCACACACCAATCGCAACACCCCCAGACCAAACCTGACACCCCCCGGCTCACTTACCCCCCGACCGAAACCGACACTCCCACCTCACCCCCCCAAGCAAACCCGACACCCCCACCTCACCCCCCCCCACCAACCACAACACCCCCTGACCAACCCCAACACCCACACCTCACCCCTCACCCACCACGACACCTTCCCACCCCCCCAGACCAAACCCGACACCCCCCCGGCTCACTTACCCCCGACCGAACCCGACACCCCTACCTCATCCCCCCAAGCAAACCTGACACCCCTACCTCAACCCCCCACCAACCGCAACACCCCCTGACCAACCGCAACACTCACCCCTCACCCACCCCAACACCTTCCCACCCCCCCAGACCAAACCCTACACCCCCCGGCTCACTTACCCCCCCGACCAAACCCGACAACCCCACCTGACCCCCCCGACCAAACCCGACAACCCCACCTGACCCCCCCAAGCAAACCCAACACCCCCACCTGACCCCCCGACCAAACCCGACACCCCCCCCCCCCCCCCCCGGCTCACGGTGCACTGTGTAGCACACAGATTATTAAATACACTGTTCGGTCGGGGGGTGAGGTGGGGGTGTCGGGTTTGCTCAGGGAGTGAGGTGGGGGTGTCGGGTTTGGTCGGGGGGTGACGTGGGGGTGTTGGGTTTGTTTTGGGGGGTCAGGTGGGGTTGTCGGGTTTGGTCGGGGGGTAAGTGAGCCGGGGGGGTCTTGGGGTTGGTCGGGGGGGTGGGAAGATGTCAGGGTGGGTGAAGGGTGGGTGTTGGGGTTGGTCAGGGGGTGTCAACTGTCTGCCCCCTCCCCACCTCCGACTGACCCGAGCAACGCCGGGCACTTATGCTAGTTGCTAATAATCCCCATCCTCCCTCCTTGGACAGAACTTTACCTTCCCGTGTTACTGCCTCTGTCCCACATTAGTGGCTGGTCTAGTTGGAGTTTTGAGACTCTCCCCTCATTATTTACAATAGGCAAATCTGCTTCTGCCATTACCAGAGTATCAGAAGTAGTATGATTAATATTACCATGGTGTCTGGAGGCTTTAATCAAGATCAGGGCTCATTGTGCTCAGAGCTGTACAAACACATAGCAACGGACAGTCCCTGCTCGGAAGAGTTTAATCTAGGTAGACAAGACCCACAAAGGGTGGGAGGGGAAACTGCGGCACAGGGAGGTGAAGTGACTTGCCCAAGCTCACCCGCAGTAGTGACAGAGCCAGAAATCGATTCCAGGTTCCCGGCGTCCCATTGGCCGGGTCACACTGCCCCTCCACAAGAGGTGTCTCTCCATCTATGTCTCTTGCTTATCCTCTGAGGCCAACAGCTGTGCTCTTTAGTGGTGCCAAGGGCATCTGTACTGTGACTGTCTCCCTCCTCAAGCCCCTCTGCTTGTCACCTGAGCGCAAATGACCAAGGAGCAGCAGAGCTGATGGTTCTCTTCCTCGGCATCTCCTTGCAGGGCAGGCTGCCAAGTCCCTTTGCTGACTCTTCACTTGCATGAAGAAGGCCGAGAATTTTATCATGATTATTTTTCAGTTGTATCACCGCAGCAGCCAGGGCCTAGGGCAGTTGGCTTTGCCAGAGGTGCCCTTTGTGCTGCGTGCCCTGAAACACATAGGAAAATACTCTCTCCCGCCCCGAAGAGCTTGCAATCTAAGTTAGAGCAAGACACACAACAACCGAAGGCGAAACAGCACAAAGATACCGGAAATGAGAAAAAGTAAAAAGCTTGAGCTATGTGGGTAAGTCCCTTTGGAGTCAAAGTTAAACAGGTGTTTAAATGCCCTTCCTGACTCAGGGGCCAGGTGCATAAGTTGATGGGGGAACAAAATGTCATCTGAGCTTATTATGGACATTTTAACTTATTTACTGTTCGCAACAAGCCGCTGGGTGAAGCGGAGGCTGGAGCAACTTGTCAGTTCTCCATCAGACATTGCTAAATGGATAGCTGCCGGTGGCTCTGAACACAGCAGGACGGGTAGCCATCATGACACCTTCTCACTCCCACTATACCAAGGGCAGTGTCTCTTTTGCTTCTCTCGTTCGAGCAGAACGAAACCTGTTCCCTTGGCAGCATGGCAAAACCGCAGGTGTGCATTACAATGTTCAGCGGGGAGGGATGGTGGCAAAGGGTCTTCAGATTATCATTAAACTTCATTATCATCTTGGGCCATGCTAGGGTATAATCTCCCATCCAAGTGCAGGTCTGAGGCCAGAGGGTTTGGCTGATGGTCAATGAAACAAGCATAAAGCTTTGCTTTGCAGTGATTCTGGCAGTTCTTATCGTAATGAGTTAAAATAGCCAGATGGGTGAAACTTTGCAGGTTTTCCCTTCTGATTCCTTCCAAAGAAGCAGGCAAATTCATCCCTGGAGTAACGCCGCTGGTTGCAATGGCTGACCGTGCCCCGAGAGGATTCGGTGTCTATTGCTTGCCTCATTTTAAAGTTTCCGTGTCCTTTGCTAGCAGCCACATGTAGTTATGAGCTTTGTGGTCCCTGAGGATCCTGGTGCGAGGAAGCTCTGCCAGTGTTTACCGCCGCCCCTTGTGCTAGTCATTAACTGAGTCACCTAGATTCATTTCAAATCACTTTCCCTCATTTTCCTTTTGCGGTAACTAATGTCTGTGGTTTTGATGCACTGTTAATTCACTGCTAACCACAATCGCAAACCCAAATGCAGGGCACTGTGACGTAGACCAGCCTCTCTCCCGCACAGACTCCCCCTTTCCCCACCCCAGATATGTGTCTAGTTAAATGTAGGTACACCGTGGCATGCACAGATTAAATATATGCCTATTCATACAAAGCAAGAAATGCTCCCTAATCTCCCAAGCAAAGAGGACTGCCATCAAATCATTTAAAAAATAACAAGTCACATAAACAAGCTGCTGTTACATCTAAGAATGCCAGGGGGTGTAGACTTTCTCTTCCCCGTTGCCATGCCAACATCTCAGTGCACTGTCTGAGATTTCTTTTAAGCTCTGCTGAGAGCAAGTGTGTAGTCTGGGAGCTTGTTTAGCATTCAGAAGTAGACCCGCTGCAAGCTGAACAGCCTCTCTGCAAAGGTTCTGAGCTAGATTGAGACTGTCTGACAAAGGAAGTGAGAATCTTTGTAGATGTTTGCTTCTCAAGGTTAAGGGAGTCAGGGTAGATAGGGAGAGAGATTGGGTAAGCATGGTCATTGACTCCCTGTGTGACCTTGGGCAAGTCACTCTCTGTGCTTTGGTTTCCCATCTGTAAAATGATAATCGGGGCATTTTCCTCTCACAGTTGTTATGAGGCTAAGTTAGCTGAGTTTCTAAAGCATATTTAGATCAGGCGCTGCAGAAATGCAAAGTCTCCATTTATTTATTATTATTTCATTTGTGCATTGCATAGAATATGCCAAAAGAACGGTCAGGTGCAAGGAATTGTTTGTTGACGTGCACAAAACCAAGACGGAAGGCCGCAATTGTGTAGATCAGATTGTGTGTATGAACCTCCTTCTATCTCTGGAAGCACGCTTAGTGAAAACTTTAAAGCTATCCGCTGTGCAGGCAACCACACAGAGGGTATGGAAAGTGAGCATGAGCTATCATTATCTCTAAGAAAGAAGACCTGATAACTGCTTTCAGAAAGTCTTTCACTTGGCACTGAGTAGATTCAATACTTTACAGAAATCAATTTCACTCAGAGCCAGTGTATATTTTAGTGGGGTGGAGGGTTGGGGGAGAGACGGGCAGTGCTCTGGGGAGCGGGGCTGCGCGCTCCAGCAGGGCAGCATGTCTGGCTTTGCGCGGCTGCCAGACACTCTGCTCCAAGAAGCATGGTAAGGGGGCCGGGGGATTGGATAAGGGGCAGAAGGCCTTGGGGGCAGTCAGGAGATGGAGCAGGGGTGGTTGGATGAGGGGCAGGCAGGGGATGGAGAATGGGGGAGTGTTGGATAGGGCCTGGGAGTCCTGAGGGTCTCTCAGTGGGTGGGGGGTGAGTAGCGGGCAGGCAGTCGGTACAGGGAGCTGGGGGGGTCAGGTAGGAGGTTGGGTCCGGAGGGGGGGCAGTTAGGGGAAGGGGATCTCAGGAGGGGTCGGTTATGGGACAAGGAGCGGGGGGTGTTGGATGGGTCGGGGATGCTTAGAGGGGCAGTCAGGGGGCAGATAGGTGGTGGGGCCAGGCTGTTTGGGGAGGCATAGCCTTCCCTACCTAGCCCTTCATACCGTTTCGTAACCCCGATGTAGCCCTCAGGCCAAAGTTTGCCCACCCCTGCTCTAGGTCAACATCTCCCACTGCTCACAATGATCCAAATACTGGTCCCACTATACACCACCGTACAGAGTCCTCCTGGGCACCATGGAGGTGGAAGCTAGAGCAAATCCAGGGTGTGTGGAGGAAACGGTTCTGCTGGGGAGGCAGGAAGAGTAGCTTAGAGTTGAGACCAAGAGTGTGTTTGCATGTTTCTCCCCCCTCTCCCTTCTTGCCCCTATCCACACTGGACCTGGTTCTCTTCCCGATCAATCAACTGCGTGTGAAGCTAGTTACATGCTGTCTGAGGCTTAGAGGCTACAGACTGCCAGGTTAAACAAGCTCAGAATTTGACCCAATGTTGCTTTTATTATTGCCTTGGCATATAGTTTTAAATCAAAGAGATTGGCTGATAACCCATTTCCTCTTCATTTGCCATACAGGATCCTCTTGACTGAATCAGGATCATAAATTCTGTCTCACGGCCCCATTACATCTGTTTTAATATCTCTGATCCTTTTTTACTTCGGGATGGGCATTGATTATACTAAGGCAGGGGTGGGAGACAGCTTCGTAAACAGTCAGGGATCAATCTGGGTCAGGGATAATGACCTAATAGAGCAAACTCCTTAATGAGCCCAGTCTTGTGTGGACAGTGCCAGCACAGAGAGATAGTACAGAACACATGAGCGGGACAGAAACCTCAGAAGGGAGAAACAATACTCTGAAACATACTCAACTCCTGGTGACTTTGGATTCTTCCCTGGGATCCCAATCATTTGTATGCAAATTTCTGATGGAATTCACTCGGCTGGATCTACCCTCTGTGCAGGCATATGAATATGCAACATCATCCCTTGCAATCAGTAAGAGAAGGACGTCTGCCTTGATGCAGTCAGGGGAGTACTTTGGGAATTAATACTCAGAGCCGATTAGCTGTGAAGCTGGTGCTGCATTGCAGGGCTAGTTGCTTAAGCAGTGTCTGACTGGTAGCGTGAGCCTTAAGGGGAAAAGGGCGTTCGACTACTGCATTTACATGTTACCGAGCCTCCAATGGGAAGTGTCAGAATTATGCTGCATTGGCAGAAAATGATTTTCAGTTACTGAAACAAGGGCCAAGAGTAAACCACGTGTGCTGGGTGTTAACATCAATGTTACCTTTTAATTTAAATGCAAGATGGTTTGTGTGACATTCTTTTATTTTTTTAAAAAAAAAGCTGGCAGGAAACAACTTGGAATGTAATTAAATTATCTATGCAGGCTAGTGAAATGGAGCTTGATGGTTCAAATAATCTGCTCGGGTAAATGGCTGCAAGTCCAGTGACTTCAATGGCAGTTCATCCATTTGCATCAGCAGAGAGTTTAGCCCTAAAAGTCTGTTTGTTTAAATAAATTTAAATTCATCAAGGATCAGAAAAGTAAGTGTAAAAGGAGGATGCTGGTTTCCCATATTTAATCTCCCTCAATGAATTAAATGTCAAATTCTGTATCAGATTTGCTGTTTTGAAGTCAAAGCATTTTTTCCTCTGTGATTACTGAAGGCTGGTCTGTGTACAGAAGAATATAACTGTTTTCTTATATATTCATGACATGGAGTTATAATAGCTGAAGCCTGACATGGATCAGGGAAACACACAGTAAGGGCAGTGAAGCTGAAACACATACTGAGGGAGCCAATAGAAGGTTTTTAGGCATTGATCCCAGAAATGAAGATTATTGAGATCATAAGCAGAGAAAGTTAGGGTCAAGATTCTTTCTACAGGGAATCCAAGTCTGTCAGCCTTAGGAAGTAAACTTCAAGGCTTCCAATGAAACCTCTTGATATTTTCACCTAAGTCAATTGCAAAATATTAAATTTATCGATAAGGGCCAAGAACTCTGAAGAGCAGCGTAATTCATGTCGACACCTCCATCAAATGCAAGACACATTATCATCCTTATATTGTAGAGGTTCTCAAACTGTGGTTGCAGACCACCAGTGGTCCACAACTCCATTTAGGTGGTCCACGGAAAGTTCACTCTAAGGTGCACGCCTGAGCGGCCGCACAAGAGATAATGAAGGGCCACCCTCCTAATTAGTGGAGCCGCGCAGGTGGTAAAGTGAGGAGGTGGCCTTGGGGAGAGTATAGGAGTAGGTGGAAGGGGACAGTGGGATGAGAAGATGGGGTTGGGGGAATTTGGGACGTGTAGGGCTGTGGCGGCCAGAGAAAAATGCAACTTTCCCCAGCTCCAGGGTTGTGGCTGCCGGGGAAAGAGCTCCCTCCTTCCCAGCTCCAGCTTGGGGACTGCCCTGGTGGGAGAGAAAGGGAGAGACCCTCTTCCTTCCCGGCCCCAGATCTGGGGCTGCCACTGCAGGGGAGGGCACATCCATCGTATTAGAAAGGTAAGACTACTGATATTAAAATGTTAGTGGTGTGCTTTTACTTGTAGAACAAAAAACCTTAATTATTAAGTTTTTTTTTATATAACACTTTTTATCCAAAGTGTTTTACAATAGTTAGTTAACGGTACAAACAACATTTAGAAAGATCGGTAAGTGGCCTGCCGACACCCTCCGCAATTTTCAAGTGGTCCATGGAAAAAAAAGTTTAAGAACCACTGAGTGTGTGAAAATTGTTACATTGTTACATCAATGTCTAAATTGTGGAATGGGCAATATGCCACACATTCTAACCCAAGAGGGCTGGTTCTCCACCAGGTTCATCTTGCAAATACAGTCGAAAGCCTTGGGGAAGTCATCCAGTGCCTCCCATTAAATACTGTAAAATAAAACATGTGGTGCAAAAAAGATTCACCATTGCCTGCACCTTGTGCCGTCGAATATTCCAGTGTAAAATGTAACCAAAATCAGGATGGTAGCACCTAGTTTGCATTCCATTTGCACGGGTATAAGTGACTATTGCAAAGGGCTGAACAAGGGTGGATTTGGTTTATAATGTCAGGTACAGGTATACAATCCCAGGAGAGCTATGGAGATTTGTGGCATTGTAGAATCACAATTTTGAGTGTTCCAACAGAGAGGCATTCGTGTTACCTAAATAATCCTGTTTTGCTTGTTGGTTATATGGTTTGAGAGCCAAATGAGTCATTCAAGTTCGTTTTTCACCATTGTGAATGATGCAATAGTAAATAACAGTTAAAGTGTTGATAATGGAGGGGAGGTTTGTTGTGGCAGTGTTTATTAAAAAATAAAAGTTCTGGTTTAGGAGGCTAACTTGAAACCCTACATTCCCATTATTTGCCTTTCACATCCTCCTGCCAATTATTATGGATGTTACTGACATCAAAACCAAGGGCTTATAGATAAATATTTGCTCCCAGCAAATCCATCTGAGAGCAAATACGTAAATTCTGTAAAGTCATGTTAATTTAAAAAAGAATTTAAACTCAATCATGTAATATGAGGGAAATGTCAGATTTTGTGTTGTATGAGTAATTTGTACTCTTTTTGAATGCTACTCTACATTTGTTGTTTCAAAATAACATCAGAACAACAGGGCATATTCTCCCTTGGTCTATATCAGCATAGCTCTAGGGACTCCCCCAGTGCTACCCCAACCTACAATATGGCCCATTGTTTAAAAAAAGTAGAAGCAAAAAAGAATTCTTCATCACAAAGTCGGGAAAAAAAACTTCCAGCAATAGGACTAAAATAAACCATAGGATTCTAGGATCTTTTTTTCATAAGCACATTACAGGGGTGTTTCTTTTGTGTGCTTGTCTGGTTGTTTGTTTTTATGAGAGTCCTGAACTGGAAGTCAGGAGGCCTGTGTTTTATTCCTGGATCTGCCACTGATTCTCTAAGTCAGTCCCTGTAAAATTTTCAGAAGTGACCACTGGTTTCAAATGCCTTGATTTTTGGGTGCTCAGCTTGAGACACCTTGTGGCATGGTCTTCAGAGACATGACGGTCTGACCTGCTATTCCACTGCCTCCGCTTTGAGCGCGGGGTACTCAGCACTAATGAAAATCAGACCCAAAGTGTCTCTCTAAGAAACTGAGGTGCCCAGAATCAGTGGCCTCTCTTGTCCTTAATTTTCCTGTGCCTCAGTTCCCTGATCTGTAAAATTGGGATAGTATTTCTTACCCGGTTTTGTGATTTATGGATGGAAAGGGCTAAGTAACATACACTCAGAGACAAAAGATAAATTGGTAAAACTGCCCTTTACGCTATCTTAACTTTCCTTTTGCTAGCCTGTGGCATAAAACTGGTGAATTCTTAATTTCAATGTTTAATTCTCTCCTTCTTGTCTTTGGCATATTTTCCCCTGATGTCTTCCCTCTGCTGGAGGAGTGGATAGGCTTTCACTTTTTTTCTCTACAACAGGACATCACCTGTCAAATAGCTAATTTCAAATACAGTCACTCGTTTCTGAGGGGGGGAAATAGCTTTTAAAATTAATTAGCTGGCAAAACACTTGTGCTAAAATCAGTCCTTTGGGGCAAGGCTGGGAGCAGTGACTGCTGAAGAGAGAATGCATGTGAGGGTGACTTCCTGAAGATCATGAGGTTAGAGGCAGAAGGACTGGGACTGATAGGAGAGTCCCTTATTCAGAATTCCAGCAGTGCCGTTAGTCTGTGAGAGTTTTTGAGTGTTGCGTTTTAATCCGAAGATACAGGGATGCTGAATTCCAAAGTCAGTTGTCATAGGAACGGAACACCATTGCAGAGATTACTGTAGGAGTGAGGCTGCAGGCACTCCAAAGCCTGAGGAGGATTACATCCCATGATGAGCATCCTCTCACTAAACCCATTTATTCTGGATTATCGTAGGGGAGAGAATTTTGCCCTTAATGTGGGGGGGAAAACCAAGGAGTCTGGAGTCCGATATTTATCCACAGCACAAACAGTACAGCACACAGCCTTTCCCATAGCACCCCACTGATATGTCTAACTACTTAGCTCAGTGGGCCACCCCTCTGTGAAGGAGAGGCTAGTTCAGACTCTGTCTGGTCAATTTGTGGCTGCCCTGGTGTGATTGCAGCCTGGGATGCCCATTAGAGTATAGTGTTGATCCTGATGTGGATTCTTGACCACTAGGAAGTAGACTGAGGCAGACCCTCAGTTTATCTGTCACCTGCAATCACCACCATCTGGGTCAAGATTAAATCAGTGAGTTCAAGGTGAAAATAAGATGAGGAAGACTTTGTAGCACCTTAGAGACTAACCAGCTTATTTCAGCATAAACGTTCGTGGGCTATAGCCCACTTCATTGGATGCACAGAATGGAACAGAAGTAAGGTGCATTTATACACACAGAAAGAAAGAAAACGTTGCCATTAGTATACCAATTCTAAGAGGCTGTTTAATTTAGATGGGCCATGAAGTGGGCTATAGCCCACGAAAGCTTATGCTAAAATAAACTGGTTAGTCTCTAAGGTGCTCCAAAGTCTTCCTCATTTTATTTACGGATACAGACTAACACGGCTGCTAATCTTAAACCTTTCAAGGTGAAAGACTCAGTAACCCTATTTCCATTCCCCTGATCCATCCTTTTCGCTGGTCTGTTGCCTGAATGTGTTTGAAGCATCAAGGATGTTTGAATGCCATGTTGTATTTGCATATATTACAGGGTCACTTGATGGAGTTGCAATAACTTATTTTGTAGCCACCCACTAGTGACTAGCGGGTGGAAACATGGGTCTAGATCCTCAACCAGGTAGATCAGCATCACTCCTTCAAGTCAGCAGAGCTAGGCTACTTCACAGCAGCTGAGATCTGGCTTGTGATTCCTATTTCCTGTCTGTAAATGCTCCTAAAGTCTTTGGGTGAAATCCTGATCTTTTTTCACTGTTTGCTCAGTCTTTACTCAGGCAAAACTCCCACTGACTTCAGAGGGAGCTCAGCCTGAGTAAAGAGTTCAGGCTTAGGCCCTGGGTGAATGTCTAATAACATAAGAGTTGCTAAACAAAGAGAATAGCTCTCTGGTCTTTACCCCTTCACTGTGAATTGCAATACAGCAAAAAAAGGAATTGCATAGGCCCCATTTACATTTCAAATTAGTCATAGACAGCAAATAGTAACTTTTCTTTTTTCCTTGTTCAAGGAATTTATTTAGGATGTTTGCTTAGCTGAGAACTGCAAACTACTCAGTGCCTACATTGTTGACTTATTTCCACCTTGGCAGCAATTAGGGTTGGTTGCCTAGGAAACTGTTCTGCACCCTATTGAGATTCTTGACAGGAGCATTCTGTCTGAAAATGTTTTGTTTTCCCCGTTTCACAAGCATACATACAGCCGATTTCTTCACCATGCCTTTCTTGTGTTTGCCTAAAACTTAGCAAAATTAGGAAAGGGTGTTATTTCATTCTTTGTTACTATTCACATCTTTTTTAACCCTGTTTTAATTTCTGCTTGTGAATTATCAGCACAAATTCTCCTTCACTTTAATCCAAACCTCTGTTAATTTCTTGTTGGTGGCATTGTGAATGCATATGCTGTCTGACACAGGCCTCTGTCTTTTTCTGTAGATCAGTTTCTTGCCTAATCTTCCTTCCTAACATCCTTCTCTTCCAGTTTCTTCCTAGAGCATTCATCATGCCTTGCAGCAGATTAAATTTAAACTTCTGCACATAGCATAGACAGGTCATATTTGTATAGAAGCTATATGGAATAGTCCACTGGTCCTGCCGGCTCAAGATCCATTTTCATCATACTAGTATAAGATAGACTTGTTGATAGAGTAACCAGAGATGGTTCTTCTCTTATATGAGGCGCATAAGACTGCACGCTGATGGCACTGATCTGAAACACTGCTTGTTTATGGGAAGATCCACCTCTCAGCATCTGTGCTACATCCCTGTTTTCAAACAGTCTCTTGGAGGAACCCTTTCAGTGTCCCACACCCAGGTGTAGGGGTGCTGGAACAATGTATATCATGGGGATGCTGAAAGCCACTGAACCAAACTCTGAACTCTGTCTATGATGGAAACGCCAAGCCTCTGAGACAAGGAGGCTTACCTCAGAACCGCCCTATATGGACTTTCACAAAGATAAGGTCCAGTTGCAGCCACTCCTGGCTTTCCTACCTAAGGTGGTCTCTCAGTTTCATACGGGCCAGGACATTTATTGGCCTGTCTTTTTGCCAAAGCCGCATAAGTCAGAGGAGGAGCACAGGTTGCGTTCCCTAGACATCAGGAGAGCGATGTCCTTCTACCCTGAAAGGACCAAGCCATTCTGCAAGTCGACGCAGGTGTTCGGTGCGGTGGCCGACGTGAGCAAGCACTCGAAGAAAAAACAGTGACCTACCTTTTCCTAACTGTTGTTCTCCAAGATGTGTTGCTCCTGTTGATTCCGTTACCCGCCTTCTTACCCACTGTCGGAATTGCCAGCAAGAAGGAGCTGAGAGGGTGTAGGATTGGTGGTGCCTAACATACCAGCACATGAGCATGGCAATCAAAGGGGTGCCACAACCAACCCTATGGATACCGCTAAGACAAAAATCTCAGAAGATTGTGCACATGGGCACGCACTCCCCTAGAACGGAATGGACATGAGCAGTGCATCTTGAAGAACAACAGTTAGGAAATGATAGGTAATCTTTTTTTTCTAGCCCAGCAGCACAGACCCCTGACTCAATTGAGCTTTAATTTTGTTTTAAGTGAATTTCCTGAAACACACTGGCACAGGAGACTGGAGTTCTGTGTTTTCTATCTAGAGAGCAGTTACAACATCAGCAGCAGTGCAGACTTCCTCACGGTGACCTGGCAATATGCTTCAACCTGTATGTGAAGTGACAACTCTGAGGGTGAGAAGGAAGTTCAGTCCTCATGCCCGTTAGCTCTTGGCCTCTCTCCTGAGACTGCCAGTTGTGAAGGTGGTTTTTAAAGAGCCATCAGAAGGTAATTCATAATGTTGTATATTCACTATTGATGGAGGGCTACCTATTAACCGATGATATTGAGGTAAACCTATCACAGTCCCTGTCTTCTGTACCCTCCATGCGCCATTTAGCTGTTTCATCTCTTCCTTTGCTAAATATATTCTGTACCTGATCCTCAGCTGGTGTACATCAGTGTAGCTGCATTGACTTCTTCTCAGTGCTATTTTTCTTTAGTGAGCCCTTCGTTTCTGTTGACATAGTCTCAAAATTCAAATTTAGCAAGTCTACCAAGCGAAATTCTAAATCAACACCCCATCCGCACGAGCATCCCTGCGCCTAGTAAAAAAAGAGAAGTGGCTGATTGAGAGGAAAACATTCGGAAGCTGTGTTTTCGCTGTTCCATTCAAGTAAAGTCATACACTCAGCTGGAATCTGTAGTGCCTTCAAGAAACTCATGTTCTGCATCACTCGGTACCTGTTGCTGTCATTTCAGTGTCAAACAGCAGAGGAAGACAATGTGTTTCAAGTTAAACAGGTGGGGAGGAAAATCTCTGAAGAAACAAAAGCTCCAACAGAAGCAAAGCTTCCATGATGCCTGGCGGGAAGGATGGACTCTTCTTTGTTGCTGATATTTATCATTCGTCTTCCTTGAACTTCAACTGAACCATAGGAAACGATGAAGAGTCTCACTAGCTACCCTCCAAGGATCTGACTTGTGCACTGGATCTGCTATTTATAGGGTCCATTAGTACAAAAGTGTCCGTCCTTTTCCAGCAGTTGTTAACAGCAAAAACACTGTTCCTGCTGAAATTGCCTGTACCTCCCATGTCACTAAAAATATCCATCGGTGGAATGCTGTGAAGTGAGCCTTGATAAAATCCTCGGAGGCAATGTATTTATTTATTTATTCATTTAGGGGTTGTCTGAAATTAAGCTTCCAATATTCAGCAGGGCCGTCTCCCTCTCTCTCTCGTTTAATGCTAGCCTCTAGGAAATGGAATGAGAACAGGAACTGAGATGGTAGGATCTAGCTGCTTCCTTTGAAGTATCCCTTCACTCTGTTGAGCAAGATTAAATGCAAAGAAGTCTAAATTTATAGCAAGGAAGGTAACTTTTAATAGGGTTTCATCTTATATTGCTGGAAACAGTCCTGTGCTGGGTGGGAGATGGACTAAGAATGACCTGTTAGGTCTTTCCTCTCTCCAACTTTTGTGCTTTGCTGATTATAAGCCACAGTGCCAGATGTGTATTCATCTCACTGTGTGCTAGTGTTTGCATCTGAAAAATTAATCTCTTGTGGTCTTTTCCTTGAAATGTTATTCTGGCAATTATTCCTGCTTTCTCCCCTGTTTTCCCAGAATAAGGCATGCAGCACCCCGAGTTGGTCCCCTGTGCAGGAATTGATTTGAACTGACGGCACAACTTTGTAAATGATTCAGTGATGTTACTTTCCTCAGCAGGGTAGAAATTACCGAGAATTGCCACTTCATGGAAACTCCTGACAAAGGAGTTTCTTCCTGGGGTAAAACCTGTCAAAGGGTTAAAAAAACAATCAAATGGGCCAGGATTTACTGGTCTGTGTTGAAGACTGAGTACATGGCTCTTTTATGCAGTGAAACCCAGGACACTATCCGCTCTCACCCACAGGTCCAGGGGCATCTGTGAAGCTCTGTGCTACTCTTCACACCCACCAGGTTCCTTAAAGCCTGGCTCTTTATTGGTGTCATTAATTCCCTACTCCGAAAAGGTACAGGAAATACTACTGGTTAGGCAAGGGAACATGTAATATAGACTGGATATTCCCTGGTCCCTGCGTACCCAGCCTACCTATACAAAGTATCCCAGAGCCTCCACTATATGGCATTGTGATGGAGGGGCTATCAGAGATTGCCAACAAGCAGACAGACTGTGCAGTTGATCTACCACTTCCCCTTTCCTGACTTTTCTGTGCACTTCTTCCACTTTCCACTCTGTACTTGCTTCATAATGGAGGGAAACCATGGACTCCAAGTCAACAATCCATAATCTATAGTCAGTAGAAGCAGCTATTTACACTGGTCAACTTTGGAAGATGAGTTGCTCTCATCAGCACACAATATTGTGTAACGCTGGTGAACGGTCAGTATCACATTGCTGTGGTTATGTAAGAGATTGTGTGGCAAAATGGAGCTTTGCCTGTTATACTCTGGATGCATTTTGGGTCTGGTGTTCTCTTGCATTGTCATTTACTGCTGGCTGCAGTCAATAAAACTCTATTGTTATCAGTTGCCCTTCTGGCTACCAGTCAAGAGGGGAGTAAATTGTCAGTTATGAAGGCCAACAATTGTGAGGGAAATATTCTTGGCCTGCAGGTGTCTTGATACCTCATTACATATGAAGTGTCTGCAGTAAAGAAATTAACGTTAGCTTTGTCCCAGGATTTTTTTAGACTCAGGTGACTGTGGAAGTCAGGCAGCCAAATCTCTAGTTCTCAGGAGAAACTCAGTCTTATTGGAGGAAAAACACAGAGAAAAAAATGATGATTTTAGAAACCTTTTGGAATGTTCATTTGAACTTTAAAAGGCGACGATAGGTCAAGTGTAAGTCTAATAGCCTGCATTACTTGTCTGTGAAAGCAATTGCTGTAAAGTTACGTGCAGGGCACTGACTTCAATATATGCCCCCTCCACCTGGTCACCCATGCTAAAGGAAATGATTACTGGTGTGCCATCATCCTGGCTCTCACGGGATGCTCCATGATCTCATCATCGTTGGACGCTGAGGGATTGCATTTAATTTGCAATTTTTGTCTCTATCAACTAAATGTGTAGTAAAGCAATCGGCATTCACAGAAACATTGAATATTATGGGTACATAGGGCAAATGCTTGTATTAGTAAGACTCTGAGGGCAAGTCTGTGGCATGCACATAGTGGGCTTGAAGCTGTAAGTCATTGAGTCTGCTATGATTTCAGTTGGCTTCAGTGCATTGGAGGGCACTCAGCACCATGTAGAATTGGTCTCAATGTCTGGAGGTAATTCTCACCTGCCAGCAGGAATACCTGGGAGATACAGTGACTATGGCTGTAAGTAGAAAGGAATGTGGATGTTAATGAGCAAGGGAGCGCAGATAGATATGCAGATGTGAATTTTATTGATTAATTGTATTTTGGTCACGCCTAGAAGCCACAGTGAGAAACCATGACCCCACTGTGCTAGCCACTGTACTAACACAGATCAGCTAGGCAGTCCCTGTCCAAAAGTGTTTACAATCTAGGTATAAGACAAGAGGAAACAGCTGGATAGAGACAGGCGGGGAAGTACAAAGAAATAATGAGACAATATCGGTCAGCGCACAGAAACCAAAACATTCTCAAGTTTTTTGTAGGCTTTACATGGCAAAGTCAAGTTTCAAGGAGGGTTTTGAAGGAGGATAATGAGTTAGTTTTACAGATGTTTAAGGGAACTTCTCCCGAGTATGAGGGGCTGCATGGGAGAAAACATAAATTATGTTGTCAATGGTTCTGCCATTGGATGCATGAACTATCCAATCTGCTATTTCATTAAAGGCCAGATTTTTAAACATATTTAGATGCCTAACTCTCATTTATTTCAGTGAGAGTTAGTTGCATAAATACCTTTAAAATCTGTCTCTAAGCACCTAAAACGACTAGTAGGCAGATCTTCCTAGCTATTTCCATATGTAGTTGCATGCTTGATTACATCCCACTGCACCCCTAAGGCCAGGTTAGAGATATCCATACTCACAGTCAGTAGTATTAACTCCATAGATAATCCCATTGATTTCAGGAGGACTTCACGTGGAGTAAGGTGCTAGTCCCTATGTCATTGGCCCTTCTTTCTTACGTCCCTCATCAGCATACCCTTCAATGTTTTCAGGTGCAGTGCCCTGAATACATACTAACTACATGCTGGTGAAGGAAAAATAACATCCAAAGCACTTGTACAAATACAAATAACTCAATATATTAGATGCCAGAAAATCCATCTTTGAGCTTGTCATCCTGGCCATGTTTGGAAAATGCTACAGTCGCAAAATTGCACATGAAAAATCTTCCTAGACAGTTAATAAATTCTCACTTTAAAATTCTGCAATTACTGCATATATTTCCCACACCAAAAATGAGAAGCAGTGATTAATAGTAATGTCTTATGCTGTCCTCGTTCCAAGGAGTAAGATTCAAAATTACTTTTACATTTATAGTTTCAGGGACCGATTTTCAACACCCAGAAGTTCCCTCTGAGAAGAATAGGAGTGCTGGGACTTGAGATTTTTTGCAAATCTGGCCCTTGAATTTCATTTGCAGTGATTTCCCTAAATATCTAGAAGCAACTAAATGTTTAAAAAATCTGAATGAGTCTGACTCTGAAAGTTTTAGCCAGGCTCAGTTTCGTTTTTTAAAAAAATCTCTCTTATTTTTGGGGGGAGAGATAGCTCAGTGGTTTGAGCATTGGCCTGCTAAACCCAGCGCTGTGAGTTCCATCCTTGAGGGGGCCATTTAGGAATCGGGGGGGGGGGGGGGGGGAGGAGGGAATCTGTCAGGGGACAGTACTTGATCCTGCTAGTGTAGGCAGGGGACTGGACTCAATGACCTTTCAAGGTCCTTCCAGTTCTATGAGATAGGTATATCTCTATATATTTTATTAACACACCTTTTTTGCTACTATCACAGAGGAAGTGTCTGCAAGGATAGTCCAAGTAGTAACAGCTGAAGCTGTAGCAGTCCTGAAAGGTGAACAGGAAAAAGAAGCCCAGCACAAAGATCAGCCTGGACCATTACCTTTAGGTAAAACAAGGCATTTGCAAGAATGGTGAAGGTATCTCTCTGTGTGCATATGTATATAAATAGAATTATTAATATCAGGTCACAATGTGTAATACATGTAGCTCACATAGGTGGGGCTGATATTCATGGATAAACTATAGAACCGTGGGATAAATTCTGTAACCGGGTAATAAATAAAATGTCTCATTTCCCCAATGTATCATGCACCTTTGACTGCCTCGCTGACCCTCTCCTCACTAGTTCATCTCCCACCAGGTCCGCAGTACGTTCTCTGAGCAACTTCAACCATTATTATTATTGGTATTTTGTGTTTATTATGATAGTGGCTCATTAACTGAGGTGTAATTTTGCCTGACAGTCCCTGATTCAGCAGAAAAACCTAGCACATGCTTGACTTTAAGTATGTGTTTAAGTCTTATTGAGATTGATGGAATTTAAGGGCACACTTAACTCCTTTGCTGAGTTGGGCCTAAGTGAAGGCAGAACTAAGCACATGTCCTGAGTGTTGAGACAGTCTTCAGCATATTCTGAGAAACAACGTGTGTGTTTGCAATGATTCCTGTTACAGTGCCTGTAAGTGCGAAAGTACATTTGTGAGTTATTTAAATGTGGTTAGTTGTATGATCTGCATTGTGATGAAAAAGCCAGTCCCAAGAGGAAGTAGTTGAGGCACTAGGTCTGGTCCAACATCCATTGAAGTCAATGAAAGTCTTTCCATTGATTTCATTGGTCTAGGGCTCACGCCCTAAATCATAAATTGAGACCTAGTTGCTTGCTGGAATCATTTTTCGCCCAGGAAATACTGTGGCATAAAGTTTAAAAAACCTGATAGATCCCAGTATTAATGCTGAGGAAATACTCAAAGCTATTTCTATGAAATCAGGTGGAGAATCTGAGTATACTTAAGAGATACCTTATTTAGGGCTTAATCTTGCTGCTACTGAAACCATTGACAAAACTTCTGTCGTTAGTGGGAGCAGGATAAGACCCTTAATTGGGAATTCATCTAAAACCTTAGAAGATTAGGCTTCCGCTGATGAAATACCATGATCAGATGGCTGACAGAAGTTCCCCATTGACTTGTTTTCCTTCCTTGGTAATGCTTCAGCTGGTACCTTTCATACTTTGACAAGGAACATTTGCATGTATTATGTAGGTAGCCCTGAACCCAGCAGAAACAAAAAATATTGAGGTTGTAATAATGTCAGTATCCAGCAAAGTGCTATTTGTCCAGCTACCCAAAGGTAAACTAAACATAGGATTGGGTCCCTAGCTCTCCCTTTTCCAGATAATTGAATTGAATCTTTAAAATCTCACTGATTTAATTATGTTGCTATCATAGGTTTGTGAATGAAGCTTTCTCAAAATCATGAATGAATGATAGTATTGATCTGGCTAACAGATGGGACACAAACACAAAGAACTGATAATTTTTTATTTTATTCTATTTCATTTTGTTGGACCCTGGGACCAGACTCTTGAACGTAAGGCAGGGCACCTGAAAGTAAATCATTTCCTTTCATTATAGGTTTAAAATAATACATTGAAAAAGGGATTATATCTGGAAATCCATTAGGCACAACCTCCATTGAAGTATTCTCTGAACAGGCCAGAATTGCAGCTTGTACTTAGCATTTAATGGTTTCACAGGAGTTAATTTGCTGTACCTGATTTTCTCATTTGCATTGTTCCATTTCTAGCAGTTGAAGAATCAGCTAATCTGCCTCCTTCCCCGCCTCCATCACCAGCCTCAGAACAGACTGGAATACTGGCGGAAGGTAAGAGTCCATTGGACATTTCAGAGTATGTCTATCAAAGAAGGGAACAAACGCTCATACGGAGAGGTGGGGGAAATAGTAAATGGAAATACTTCCTGCCCGCTTCAGCTTAAAAAGTAAGCATTCTCCAGCAATTATGTGCCCCCCGCAAACTGACCATAACACACAAATGAGATATCTACATATATCCAGGGATAATTGGAAGTAAGCAAAAATAACTACACACACATATATATATGAAAAATAATCATTAATAGATATTATAAGCCGAGATATCTAAATAATGAGACTTCCCAATTGTGGGCCTAGAATGTGGAGTTAAATATTGATTACTACAGTCTAAGATGCGGTTAGTTGGAAATTAACCAGCATTAATGTTGTTTCACAATCCAAATCCATGCTATCAAGGAGATTCAGAGTTAGATTATTCCGTCTGCCTTCCAGCTTTAATTCACATTTCTGCGCCTTGGTGTATATGGAGATTCTGTAGAAGGGTGCCAAAGTGAAATTCTAGTCTTAAAGCAAATGATACTCTCTGATCCACACAGTAGTACTCAACTTCAGTAACCCAATAATGTCCACATTCTGCTGTCCCTGAAGCCTCAATTCAGAAAACATGGAATCATGTGCCTAACTTTAAGCATGTGCTTAAACCCATTGAAGTCACATGCCTAATATTAAGCCCATGATTATGTGTTTTGATGAATAGAGGTAGACTGCTGACTCAGGGTCTGGGTGTCTGAGTCTCCCATTAACATCGACAGAGGAAAAGCAGAATACTTCTGCTGAGCCCTGTCCTATGGATCTGAGAGAAGAATTCAGCCCTATGAATTCCCTTGTCCTTGTGAGCTAAATCAGACATTTGACATTATCATTTTATGATTAATATAGTTTTTATATGTCACCTTCCTTCTTGTTTTTTAAAAATAAATATCTTGAAAATGAATGTGTCATAGAGAGAAGCTATTCCTGTCTGTTGAGTACTTCCTGCGTGTGATGTATCCTGCACCAGTGATGGAAATGTGTATTTTTTTATGTGATGTCCCAATATGTGCTAGCAGTCCATTTACCATGACGGTCTGCAACGAGACACTTTTTTTTCCTACCTGATCTCCATGCGTTTTGGGTCAGTCCATCTCCTGTATACATTGACAAACGTCACATCCTTGGGTACTTTGTATTGAAAATACTTACTTGGCATGTGCAGTAACCAGTATGCAAACTTTGATTTCTTGGTCATTATTATTGTAACAGTCACATTCCTGTTGTTGAGCAAATATTACAATGTCTACTCAAAGGTCATGGTAATCAAATAAAACCACTCAAAAAAAAGGCGGGGGGGGGAAGCCAGTACTACATTGCCAAAGTTTTTTAGCATTGTTAGGGGCATTTTGATTATTTCCCTGCTCTTTTTTTGTGTTGATTTATTTGATTATCTTACTGTTCAGGGATGTGCTTTTTGATTTTTGGTAGCAGAAAGAAGGAGTCATTGATCTGCTTGAGAACAATTTTAAGATCCCTCCTTTACCTTGGCTTTGGCGTTGGCTTTCACTAACTGTATTATTGCTTATTACCTTGTGGGTTTTATACAGTAACAAAATTGATTAATTGACAGAATGTTATAGGTTAATCACTTTCCAAATGTCTTTTAAAGGGAAGCCATTTTATTAGTTGTATCAATGCAAAGAAGTGTCAGAACAGTAGACATCGCTTTGACCTAATAGACCTAATAGCCTGACCTAATAGAGCAATTCCCAGCTCTGCAAATGACTCAGAAAGTCACTTAATTTCTTTGTGTTTCTCTTTCCTCAGATGTAAAAATGAGATAATAATGCTTGGTTGCCTACCTCACAGGGGTGTTGTGAGGACTATAGAGTCAATGATTGTAGAGTGGTTGGAAGATGTCATGTATTCTATACTTGCTAAGTATGATAGTTTTTACAGCATTCCTGTTGTTTGCTTTAAAGGTTGGTTTTAAAAAATGTTCCTATGATAAATGTTTCTACTTAACTTTCTGTTTAAGAGCGAACTTCATTGGACTTGTTTATAACCTCCTGAAAATACAGGTTTATAAAGGAAACATTGACAGAGCTCCTGTTCCATAATTCCTCAGTCACTGATGGTCCAAGTGTTCCAAAGTGCTGTAAGCTCCTCTTTTATGTTTGGCTCTTGGGAGGTAGTTCATATCAGAGTTAGTTGAAAAAACAAAGGAAACATTTGTAAAAAATGTCACCAAAAATGTTATCTAGTTTTTTATCTAAATTTGAAAAGTGTCAAACAGTTCTAGTGAATATTGTCTTGTGCTTCCTGCAGCGAATTAGGCCTTGATTCAGCAAATCCCTTATTCACTTGATCAAGGCCTTCTAGCTGGAAGCCATATTGAACTTTTGTTGCTCGGAGTCAGGATTACCTGATAATGTTAACTGCTAATAAGCCAAATCCTGCAGTAGTTAGTCAGGAAAAGCTCCTATTGACTTTAGTGGGAACTGTGCATGAGTAAAGACTGCAAGACTTGACCCGGTGTGTACAATACCAGTTTAAACCCTCAGCCCCTCATGCTATAAAGTTGTCTGTGTGTACCTTTTTGTGTCTGTCTGTCCATCTGCTCTGTGTAATGCAGTGGTATTTACAGAATTTAATCCAGTTCTAAAGTTGTTGAATAAAAAAAGGTAAACCCATCTGGTAGTTCTGTATATATATACCTTAGTTTTCCTTTCTGTTGTTATTGTTTTCTTCTTGCATGTTTTGCCAGTGATGTTGTCAGTGCCTTGCATTGCTTTGAAACTATAAGAGATTTCCTTCAGTCATACCAGAGTGGAAAAATCACTGTATTGTAGACATGACAAAGGTAGATGTGGCCAGCCATGCAGCAAACACAAATTAAAAAAAAAAAAAAAAAAAGGAAAAAGGAGGAAAGAGAAAAGAGAAAGGGAGAGAGATTTCTGGGTCAAATACATTTCAGGAGAGAAGAGAGTCAGTGACTGTAGGTTTGAGTCTTTCATTCAGCCACAGACAAACATTGAGATGAGCAGGTTTCTTTGCGGTGCTGCTGGAGGTAAGATAACTAATTTGCTCTTATTGAAATTATTTTGGTGATTGCAAATATTGTAATGTGATTTTTTTTCCAGGAGTTGAAATTTTCACAAGTGCTGTCTAATCATTTTATCAAATGGATCTGGACAAACAGTGCTGCTGCTGCTTTATATTTCGAACATGGCAGTTTCTGTGCTCAGAGCTTTGTAAAATTGGCCCCTAATTCCATTGCCG
This sequence comes from Sternotherus odoratus, assembly GCA_032164245.1. NCBI lineage: Eukaryota > Metazoa > Chordata > Testudines > Kinosternidae > Sternotherus > Sternotherus odoratus. The sequence goes on along the minus strand of JAVMKO010000011.1, from coordinate 11,635,278 downwards.
TGTGTAAAAAATGAATCCAAATGCTTTTGATAGACTAGCTTACATTTTAAAGTAGGTATTTTGGGATAAGCTTTTTTTAAACCAAATAAGTATATTTTACAAATTGAAAGGAACTAAATACTGTAAATAGAGATTATTTCCAGTTAAAAATGTCTTTTTCAAAAGGTATTTTCAAAAGATGCCCAGAAGCTAAAACTGAATTAGCCTTTGTGTAAAAAAATGTATATCATAGACTTTAAAATACATTATCTTTTTGCCTGAGCATTAAGGCAAAAAGGAATTGTTTAGAAGGGACCAAAATAATAAAGATTACATGTTTGTTATAGAAATAAAAAAGGAGGTGAATAAATCATATTAGCATTTAAAGACATTATTTCCCTTCTTAAGAAATTGTTTCATAAAGCTGTTGTGAATAAACAATACAGCTCTACCAAAATACAAAACTGACAATATAAGACATGATAGACCTTAATAAAATGGTAGCAACAAAATAATACATAGGACCTAGGACACATACTCTGTTGCCTCCTCCAGTTCCATTAATATTTCAGACAGACTCTAAGCAGGGCCTGTATTTTCTTGGCTATAACTAGTTAACAACCTATAAAGTAGGTGTTCTCTGACTTCTTAATTCTTAACAGACAGATTGTCACCTGGACCATTCCCACCCACACCAATCTGTGGTCATGTAGCCCATTTCCCTTCCCATACATGATTATGTAACGTCCCTATATGGTAATGACAGCGATTGCTTACATAGAAAAATAATGTTAGGAACGTGTTTGGTAAGGGGATTTTCAGCAGTGCTCAGCATTGACCTTATTGCTTCCATGGGAATTTTATCAGTGACTTCAGTGGGAGCAAAGTCACTGAGCATTTTGCCACTGAGCAGTGGGAGCGGAGTCACTGAGCAGACTGATGCTGAGCATTTTGGGCAAACTCACTCTAATGTATTTTTGATGCCTTTTCAAGCATTTTAGCTGTTAGGTACACGGAGAAGGAGCCACCACCATGTGACCAGCCAGCTTACTTTGGACTACCAGGAAGTGCTGTGTGTACCATATGTGATACATGAATATTGTTTGAGAACCTCTGCCATAAAGACTTATGGCTGGTATTGTCAAAGTTAGGCAATCGTCTTCCATCAAAATGCAGTGTGAGTTGGGTACCTAACATCCCAGCCTGTACTCTAAAATCACATAACTAACATGCTCAGATTTAACAATGACAATCATTTCCCTCTATCTTGGGGTAGGCAACCTATGGCACCCAAGTCAAAGGCGGCATGCTAACTGATTTTCAATGGCACTTGCACTGCCCGGGTCCTGGCCACTGGTCTGGGGGGGCCTCCATTTTAATTTAATTTTAAATGAAGCTTCTTAAACACTTTAAAAACCTTATTTACTTTACATACAACAGTTTCGTTCTATATTACAGACTTATAGAAAGAGACCTTCTAAAAACATTAAAATGTATTACTGGCACGCAAAGCCTTAAATTAGAGTGAATAAATGAAGACTCGGCACACCACTTCTGAAAGGTTACCGACCCCTGCCCTATCTGTTTCTTATCACTAAAATATAATCTCTTTTCCACCTTCTCAGAGTCTATCTTGTGAGTCAGGAGAAAGTAATAGCAAAACATTATCTGAATATTTTGCTGATTATATTTGTCACAGAAAAATACTTCAACAAATATTACTGAAATATAGATACAAATGTCTGATAATTTGACTTTTTTCCCCCCTGTTTGGCTCTATGCCCTTTATCAAGTTTGCTGGTTTTAACATCATCAATTGTTACAGCAGTGAAATTCTGGTTTACTTGCATAATAACCTATGAGTTTTTTTGTTATACCCAAGCAGGCCCCGATTCAGGAAAGCACCTAAATGTTCACTTAAATCTATACCTGTTAAGTTAAGAAAAGCAGTTAAGCACATGCTTAACTTTAACTTGACTTCAATTCAAACTTAAGCACATGCTTAACTACATTCCTGAATAATGATGCTTTCTTGAATCGAAACTTTAATCATTATAATCAAATGAACTGGAAATACAGAGTGAATTAACTGGCTTATCAGTTAAATTAATACACACATCACAATTCCCTGGTTAGTGTTGATTAGCAGCATCCCTTTCCATCATGCAAATAAGCTTTTGTAAAGACATCAAACAGATTTCTTCTTTATTTCATTTGAATGGTACAGAACCCTACAGAAACCTAGAATCATCATTAGCTCCCATCACACTGGCAGCTTAGATTTTAGCTCCTTTTACTTATTGTGCTATCTGTATATCATCTTTTGAAGTTACCATGGCACAGAGTTAACATATCACTTCAGAAAGTAGTTTTCCAAGCAAGTAGCACTGCCCACCATCACAGCTGATGTTTTGATTGTTTGAAGCAATGTTTCTTTGGAAAGTTGCTTTTCCTGAAGGTAGCTGAAATTTTTCCTTTGAGGCGGTGGGCAGTTTTAAAAAAGAGCAGCCATTAAAGTCAGGTAGGCGTCTTGCACTATATCCATCCTGGATATAACTCCATAGACTTACAGCAGAAGTGAATTTGGCCAACCTGAATGTAACCTGCCAGTAGGTTAAGTCATAGATACTTTCAGAGTCTTATAGCATTTGGCATATTTAGAGTAATTTATTAGTAGGAAATAAATTTAGAAGAATCAGCACAAAATAATCCTAAATATTTTACCCTACTGTTGATTTTTAACTCTCTAGTAACCTATTTGCCCCGATGAAAGAATACATGTTAAAATGGTCCATTTAAAGCAAACTCTGTGGGATAAAGACCCTCAGATAGATAGATAGATAGATAGATAGATAGATATAGTCACTCAATAGAGACTCCGCAAGATGCAAATAACCAGACATTATATTGGGGATAGTTATATAATACAGTATGCCACAGAATCTTAACCCTGGATAATCTTCCTTTCAAATGCAAAATACTGCTTGCAGATTGGAACTAACGGTACTGTGAGCAATTAATAGTTTGTCCTCCCATTGTGTGTGAATAAGCATGAATGGGTGCACATGCTTCATTCATCCTGCAGCAGGCAGGAATAAATATCATTCTATCGGAAGTCAGTTGTGGTGTCCTGTAAAATGGACCCTGCATTTGAATGCATTGTTTAGTGCCTAAAATGTTTATTAGAAAAGAGTTTCTTCAACTATACTAAGTGAGGCATTTTACGTTTCAAAAATATGTGCTTGGAAAATTAATATAGATGGCTGCAAAATATAAGTTTTATGGAGACAAGAAAAGACATTGGAGACCTTGCTCAGAATCTAAATTCCCAATCCAGCCAGTGCTTAAGCAGGTAAGTATCTGGAGAATTAGAGCCTATGATTCTAAGTGAAGTGCAGGTGGCATAACAAAGTTCTTATATATAATATTTTTTTCCTATTCGATTCATACATGTATCTGCAAAAATATTCAAGAATTTTAAATACAGGTCACCGTTATTAGCCAGATTAAAATCTACAAATGAGCTAAGGATCTTAAGACAAATGACTCACTAGGATCCTAAACACTGAAGAAGATTTATTTAAAACTGTCTTGCACTTGCACTTGCTACGAAAGAGCCGTAAGCAATTATAAATGGAAACCGGTGCTAATAGTCCCCCCCAGAGATATATGTATATATATATATATATATATCTCTGGGGGGAACTATTAGTACATATATATGGAAGAAGTGGTAATAATAATAATAATTAATAATTTCCTGTTTTAAAAAAGTGTGTGTGTGTACATATCTGCATGTGTATATACATACATATGCACACACAAAGTATCTTTTTATCTTTTTTAGTAAGAAGAAAATATATCAACCCTCTAAAAAATACCAGAACATTAGCCTGGTATTATCTTCAAGGTTTATCTTTGTCCACACCATAATATGCAATGATATTTCTTCCTCAGTGTTCCCCTTATGCAATTGTAGTTGCATACCATACACTGAGGTAGTAGCTGCAGCTCCAAGTCACATGCTTTTGATGGCATGTGATGGTTTGATGAGTGATACACTTGCTTATTTATGAAATGCATAACCTCCCCATTACAGAATACTTGCTTTAAAAGGTACAATTAATGACAAAACAGGTTATCTTTGTTCTTTATTGACTATAGTCTTTGAAAGAGATTACCTCTGAAATGCTGTGCGATAAGTCAATCATTTGGTGAATAAGTGAGATTTGAATGACCTTGAAAAATGGAGTAACAGAGGTAGGATGGAATTTGCTAGTGCCAAATACAAGATCAGGCATTTATGGACTAACAAGAAGAATTTTTACTATAATCAGGGAATTTTCCAGCTGGAAGTCACAGAGGACGAAAAAGACCTCAGTGTATTGGTTCATCACAAGATGACTATGAGCCCCCAAATGGATGCAGCCATGAAAAAGATTAATGCACCAGGAGAGCATTTCCAGTAGAGATCGAGAAGTATTATTACTATTTTACAAGGCACTGGTTAGACCTCCTCCAGGATATTGTGTGCAATTCTGCTCTCCCATGTTTAAGAAAGATGAATTCAAACCGGAACAGATGTAGAGAAGGGCTAACAGGGGTTCTCAAACTGGGAGTCAGGGGTCATGAGGGTTATTACATCGAGTCATGAGCAGTCAACCTCCACTCCAACCCTGCTTTGCCTCCAGCATACTAGAGGACTGGAGAACCTACCTTAGAGGACTGGAGAACCTACCTTATCAGAGGAGAATTAAGGAGCTTCGCTTGTTTAGCCTAACAAAGGCTGAGGGGACATATGATTGTTCTCTATAAATACACCGAGAGGAAAACACTAGGGAGGGAGAGGAATTATTTAAATTAACAAATGGCTATAAGTTTAGACTTGATATTAGACAGACAAAAGTTTTTAACCATCAGAGGAGTGAAATTCTGGAACAGCCTTCAAAGGAGAATAGCGGGGACAAAAAACCTAACTTGGTTCAAGACTGAGCTTGATAAGTTTATAGAGGGAATGGTATGACAATAGCGGCATATGACCCTTCTGTTACTGCTATTAGCAAATATCTCCAATGCTCAGAGATGGGACACTAGACTGGGAGGGCTCTGAGTTATTACAGAGAATTCTTTCTCAGGTGTCTGGTTGGTGGGTCTCACCCCATGATCAGGGTCTAATTAATATTTGGGGTTGGAAAGAAATTTTCCTCCAGGTAAGACTGTCAGAGGCCATAGGGGTTTTTCACCTTTCTCTGCAGCGTGGGTCGCTTGCGGGTTTGAACTAGAATACATGGTAAATTCTTTATAACTTAAAATCTTTAAATCAAGATTTGAGGACTTCAGTAACTCAACCAGAGGTTATGGGTTTATTACAGGAGTGGGGTGGGTGAGGGTCTGTGACCTGTCACTTGCAAGAGGTCAGACTAGATAATCATGATGGACCCTTTTGGCCTTAAAGTCTGAGTCAAGGAATATGTTAATAAAGCTATATGTGGCAATTTGTGGAAGACCACTTTATGATGTGTTTTACAGTTGAGGGGCTAAATTTTGATCTCGGTTACACAGATGCAATCACTCTGACTACAGCTGTTTGCACAGATGTAGCTGAGAGCAACATGTGTCCCAAGCTGTGTACCAGGTTGGGAAAACTCCCATTGTAAAAGAGCCTTGAACCACTAAAAACTCATGCAGACAAGAGAAATGTAATTACTTAATTCGTGCCAGAGAAGCTGCTGACGTGCATCCCAATGCTCTGCGTACAAAGACAAAGATGCACATCCAACCTGAAACTAAAAAAAACACCTGGCATCCTACTTCTGGGTCTGCTCAGCCAGATGTGCCCCATCCTGCATGTAGGGAGCCGTGCTCCTGTCTGATTGTGCAGGGAATTCTGCACCAAAACATTAAAAATTCTGTGAACAATATTTGAAAGTTCTGCAAAATTCTGCAAATTTTGTCAATAATTAAATGTGGAGGCTCCAGCATGGCAGGGGGAAACACGGACCACTGACTGCACAGAGGTGGGAGATCACCCTGCAGCCCCTGCCCAGCATATGGTGAGGTTGCACGTGAGCTTGACATAGTGCAAGGGCCAGGCATGCCCCAGAAACCCCCCGGGGCCCTACCAGGCGCACCAGGTGTGGGCAGGCAGGCTTAGCAAGGCAGGATCCAAGGGCGGGGGGGGGCTACTTTGTGTGTGGGGATCCAGGTGTGGGTTTAGAGGGTTCTATGTGGGTCAGTCTGTGTGTGGGCAGCTCAGTGGGGAGTCAGGGCATGGGGGGGGGATCTGGATGCACAGGGTCTTGTTGGGGGAGTTCTAGGTGGAGGGACACTGGAGGGGTCCAGTTGAAGGTGGTTGGGGCTCAGCAGGGGGGATGTGCATGTGGGGGATGGAGCTCAGTGAGGGGGGTCTGGGTGTGCGGGGCTCAGGGGGAGGGTCTGGGTAGTGGGGAAGCAGGGCTTGGTGGGGTCCAAGTGCAGCTGGTTGGGGCTCAGTGGGGTGAGGGTCCAGGTGCAGGTAGCTCATTGGGGTGGTCCAGGTGCAGAGGGGATGGGGCTCATAAGGGTGGGGGTTCGACTGCGGGGGGGCTCAGCATACAGTAGGAAGATAGATATAAATATAGGTATAGGTACAAAGAACATGAAAACATGGGAGTTGCCATACCAACTCTAAGAGGCTAATTAATGAAGGTGATAATAGCTTATAATAGCTCACCTTCATTAATTAGCCTCTTAGTTGTTATGGCAACCCCTATCTTTTCATGTTCTCTGTGTGTATATATACACCCAGTGTGTATATATGTATATGTGTGTGTGTGTGTGTGTGTATATATACATATATATACACACACACACACACACACACAGTAGGAAGATATTATATTTATTATTATCTTCCTACTGTATGTTCCACTCTATACATCTGATGAAGTGGGTTTTTAGCCCAAGAAAGTTTATGCCCAAATAATTTAGTTAGTCTCTAAGGTGCCACAAGTACTCCTCATTCTTTTTGCGGATACAGACTAACACGGCTACCATTGTTAAACTTTTCTTTACCCGCGTATTCATCTCCATATAAAGGAAGCGATATACCGTAAATGGGAAGGACACAGCTTGTTCATGATTACAGCCTCTGGGAAATTAATGTGCTACAGCCTAAAGTGGAATAACAACTGAGGTAGATATCTGGGGGTGGGTCATGACTCATGCGCATTCTTCTGTCAGATTTTCTTTTCTTACTTCAGGTGTTCACCCAGATTAGGTTCATTGCTAGAACTAGCAGGCTGCAGCCACAGTGGTATTGCTTTCTACAGCGGGATGCTCAGGTACACAGAGCTGGAAACTTTAACTGCCTTGATTAACTTCTTCATTATTGAGGTGGGATGGGGAGGGGTTGGGTTTAGGACCCTATATCAAAGAAGGAGAAGAAAAAGAAATTATTTTTCAGCTTTCATGCTGGTAGAAAACCCAACAGGTAATCTACAGTTACATGTACTGACTGAAGTGTGTATCCTATGAATAAAGTGGTCAAGAAGCCACTAGCTATCACACTCAGAGGATGATCGACCCTAGACTTAATTTCTAGTGGTCAGAAAACTAACGTGTTAGTTCTTCGTGAGTTCACTCAGGTTCAGTGTGTATCACAAACTATGCAAAATCTCAGATCGCTCCTGTTCCATTGAATAGGTTGTATAGTTGGCTATTTTTTATTGCAGCAGTGTTATTTTGTTAACCTGTGTTACTAGACACCTCACGGATCCCCCTCTTGCTATCAGTAGCTGAACTAACCTGGGATGATACACACTAACTTTTCAATGGGAGATGAATAAAGCCTTCATTACAGTGCATTGGAAAACTCTCAGCAGAGAGCCAGATAGGCTATAGGAACATGGCAAAGCAATGGGCAGGAATGGAGACTCAAAGAAACTGCTGAAAGGTAGCTGTACATGGGAGGATCTTACCACAGAAAGGATAGCCACCAGCTTAAAACCACTTTCTTTATTTAGGTTAAATTGTCATTCATTGATGTGTAGCTGAACGGAGTTGCAGAGGTTTAAAAAACAGAAACAGTGTCTACCAAAGTAAAGTAAACTGCTTTTTTTTTTTAATGAAAATAGCTTTTTAGATTTTGTACTTTCAGATGTTTCAGCTGTTTTTGAAGGGATTATACAAGTCAGCCCCGGGATGCGCCAAGACTACCTTCTATCTACCCTCTCTCTGTTTGTAACCTCCATTGACTTCAATTCGAGTTGTGAATTTTTGATTGAATGCAGCATATAGGCCTACTACAACCAAGAGTGATTTTGAATTCATGGATATGTTTGATGCATGGGTACTGTTATTATAGGCACTAAGAGAGACCGGAAATAAATACATAAACAATACCTTAAATGAATGTAAACCTCACGTCTTCCATTGCTTAGCATGGCTGGTTTCATCCACTCCATGGTATGACATAGTACAGTGGTTTTCAGCCTGTGGTCCGCGGACCGCTGGGGGCCCACAGACAATGTCTAAGGGGTCCGCACCTCCATTCAATTTTTTTAAGGGTCCACAAATGAAAAAAGGTTAAAAACCACTGGCATAGTAGCTTGATGTGTCTGTGCACGTGTCCATCTTGTCTTGTCTTATCTTTGTCTGTCCAGTTCTCCCAGCAGTTTGTTCCTGTGTGTGTCTGTTTGTAGATGAAGGGGCTGAGGAAAAGGTGGGACCTCTACACAGCTGCTCATGCTATAGGTCCGCTGCCAGTGGGGAGAGGCGTAAACACCTAGCACCCTCCATTTCAGTGACTGGGCCTGTTGATGACCCCTGCAATTCAGATGAGGAGTACTATGAACACCCCCTGTTCAGCTCAGAGTGGAGTGATTCTAGTACACTCCCCAGTGCTACAGCGCAGAGGCCAGAGGCCTTGTTAGGCCACGATGAAGGTGAACCAGGCATGGTCCCTCTTTGTTCTTCCTCCTTTTCATCCTGCTACATGATATTCATCCCATTACTGCGCCTCAAGTAGCTTGTTTCTGTGGGAGAGAGCCTTTTGGGGGATGGGGTTTCCCACGGAGGTGAAGTATCTCTGGGATCCACACATCCCAAGAGGAGGCTGCAGCATTAGAGCCAAATGCAGCACTGTTCTAAATGGACCCAAGTCCATGGTGGCCAACAGAGATGGAGCCATTTCCACCAGAATTGAATTGAGTCCATAATTTGTAGCAAAATGGCCATGGTTATTGCAGTGGAAGGAGCAGCTAATTTAAAAAAAGGATACATTGTTCCTTCTCCTTTTGGGAGAGGATCACTGCCAGAGAAAGTGTGGAAAGTAGGGCGATCATTTGATACCTGAGTTAATGCTACAGAAAAAAACAATACCCATCCATTGCGATAGCAGTAGAAAATGACTGATCACCTTTGATTCCTCAGGTAGGGCAAAGGAGGCCAGATTCATCCCCAGTATACCTCTGTTGATTTCATAGGGATTAGCTTGACCTATGGTGTGCTTACCGATATTCCATATGTGTCCAGCTGACAGTGTGTTTATCTGGTCGTCAACAAGCTGGCATGTAAGACAGACATTTAAGTAAGTTTGTTGCGATCATAATTTGTCCCATCTCTTATTAGGTTGAGCCCCTCGTTGAGTAAAATTAGCCATATTATTTTATCAAGATTGTTGAAGAAGGGTGAAATGAATTTTGTGGAGTCAGTTCCTACTCCAGATAGTGAAAAGATTGTTGACTTCTTAGCCAAGACCAAATAGACAATGCCACACACAACACTGTTGTGCTAAATCAGCCCGGAGCTTAAACTGGGTCTGAAGAATGGTGACAATACAATGTTCTACAGAGGTTTAAGTCACAGAAGACTGGCCCTGAATATCTGTAATTGTTCCGTAAAACATATGAGAAGAACTGATGAGCTCAGGTCAGTGACAAGCTTACCACACCAGAGAATTTAGCTTGATATTGAAGAGGGTACTGAATATTATAATATTATTGGATCAGATAGGTACATCTATTTCCTAGAAAGTGGGAAAATTAATAGAAAATTCAAGTGTGTCAATATATTTTTAGATGGATTTGACTTTTGTGTGTGTAGTTATTGACATCGAAAGATACAGATGCTTGTCCATTCAAGTAGAAAATCTTATTTTTCTGTAGGTATAAACACACCCAAAAATGCAGCTATAATTAAGATTGTATAAATGTTTCCATTATAAACCTCATGTTTTGGAGATTGTAACCCAGTGGTAAAATTTTGTTGAGTAATAAAACAAAAATTTATGGTCTTGGTGGAGTAGGGGTTTTTCTTCCCCAGTGTAAAAACATATGAGAAGATATTTCATGTAACTTTTGTTTTGGTAGTGTTCCTTTTTTAACCGTGTACTCAAAATAATATTGGTATGGTGGGCTGTAATAATACTGAAAGAGCCATTATGATCTATAATGTTGACTTTTTTTACAACATTTAGCTAATTATACTTTCTTTGGACCAAATTATTCACTTTGTTCCACCTGTTCTGCAGCTGTGTTATTTAAATGATAGTAGTGAAGTTACACCACCATAAAAATGGGATAGAGAATTGGGTCATTTGCGTTTTCGATCTAAAATTTTTAAAAGAGATATAAATGCAAAAGAAAATGAAGCCAAAAAATGTTAAGTAAATATTTAAGCAAGGAAATAAAGATTTTGTAATTGAACGCTAGCTATCATTAACTTGCCCTTATTGTGCCAATGTATTACATTTTTACGTTAGATAAAACCGACCTATGCTTAAAGATCCCTGCAACACCTAGGCACCATGGTCTGGTGAAAGACACAGTTATAGTTCTAATTCCGAATCTACTGGCTTCTGTTAATTTGAGATGGATTACATCACTAATTTTATTTTTTATATCTGAATGAATAATGCTGTGTTTTGGATAACCATTTTCTGAATACAGGCTAATGAACACATTCCTTCCTGTGAGTTACGAAGGCATAAATTTAGTTATTTTTCCCAAACCAGCCTCAGGAGAAAAATCACTTGTTTAAAGTGAGGTTTAGCATCAATAAAACAGAGCCAGATACAGCCACTGTTATTCAGGTTCAATAGCACCTTACTTCAACCTGATTCAGCGAAGGACTTAAGCGTAGGCCTAACTTTAAGGCACACAAATACTTCTGTTGATTTCAAAGGGACTACTACGCATGTGCTTAAGAAACTTGCTGAACAGAGGCCTCGGTGAATAATCCCAGTTGCTATCATCGGGAATACTCATGGGTAAGGTCAAGATTTTGGCACAGGGATTTTTATTAAAATTCCCAGGCAGGACGTGGGCAATTAACCAAGGAAGCCCCAGGCCCTAATACCAGAGGCTGACAGCCGTTGCCCCACTGCTGTGGGGGCTGACAGCTGTTGCCCTGTTGACGATGGGGGCTGATTGCCCAAGCCCCGCTGCTCCAGGAGGGTTGACTGCCCAAACTGCAACCCTACTACTGTGGAGAGCTGACTGCCTGAGCGGAGGGGGGGGGGAGAGGGGGGAGGAGGAAGGGGCAAGGGGCAGGGGCAAAGAATTTACAGAGATCTGTTAAAGTCATGAAATTCGTGACTTCTATGACAAAATCATATCCTTACTCATGGTGTAAGGTCCTGTTCAATCTGAGTATGCATGCCAGAGTCCAGCCCATAATGAACAATTCATTAATCACGCTTCAACATTCTTCTGCTGTGGCAAGGGAAGTACCAAAAATATTCTTAATATTAATATAATTATATTAGTGCCATGCCAAACAAGGTGCCTTGTAGTAGGTTAACTTACTTGGCAGTTAGTGCTCAATTTCCTCAAGGTCAGTGAGAGGAATTATTTCCTGCACTGAAGAAAACAGCACATAATATCAATTTGCTTTGTGAGTACACTGATGCCTCAGACTTTTCACAGCCATCTATCACCCAGCACCATCTCCATTTCCAACAGTGTTCAGGATGTTTGATCTACAGTCATCTCTGCATTGGAAGGGCAGGTCTGTAAAACACTTTCAGCTCTCATTTTACAACCTAAACGTGCTTCTCAAGGAGGGAAACGGTACTGTTACAAATTGCCATCAAAGCGCAATTTGGCAACCAGAAAATAATACATCCTTTTTTTGTTCTAAAGCAAACTCACCCCCGCTCCACCCCAGCACTTGAAATGGGATGGAAGCTGACACAGCCTTGAGGTTGGCAATCTAGCTCACCTATAAAGTGTTATTGTAAAAACAGTCCTACTGAACTTTGTACTGTGTGTTGGCTACTGGTGTTGATGTCACCTCCTTTTCCATCCCCCAAGAAGAAGAAACAGTAGCGAGTCCAATGGCTGAGGAAGAGAAACGAGCAGCTCTTCCTGAAAAGGAGCTGGGGAAAGACAGCGGGCCTGCTAAGTCTTCCGAGCAGGCAGAGGGCCAGCTGGATTCTGGTTTGGAGGCCAATGTGTATCACGAAGACAGTGTGCTCAGAGTGGCACCCAGCGGGAAAAGCATAACAGTTGTCGAGGAGGTGCCACTGAAAGCAAAAACACCTTCCTTGGCTGAGGAAGGTGTGTCCTCCTTAGGATTGCATGTGTTTGCTGCAAATGAGTTCTTCTCCCTGCTTTCTCTAGTGCTTTCCAAGGCTGCTCGATCTTCTCCTCTTCTCGTTTATTATTATTATTGTTCTTGTTATTATGCTTGATGAATATGTATCGGATAACCCGGTTTGCATAGATGCTATATAACACATGGTTTCCCACCACTGCAGCTGATTCCTGATTTTTTTACTTTGCCATGATACAATGTGCTTTGCAGCTAAGCTGATACTGCCACATCAGCCTGTTTCCCCCCATCTCAGATGTGTTTGCCAGTCACATTGCTAATCTATGTATATACTTTTTTTCTTTTCGGTGCAGAGATCCATCTGCTTTTCTTTCCAAAAAAACAAAAAAACAAGGAAATTTATTGATTTAAACTATGACATACAGAGGCATAAACTGTAGAAATATTTTTGCTTGCTGTGTGCAGTATTATTTATTTGTTTGTTTATTTAAGCTTCAGTGCATTCTGGTTTCATTTTCTGTAAGGCTATTGCTTCTTATGTCATCTCCTTGCCATTCATTGCAATCAGCCCCTCCTTCCCTTCCCCCCTTGATTGTTGCCAAAAGTTTGATTTTTCATTTATTGTAGCTTACTACAAGTTTACGACCCAACCTGAAGCCCCTACTTGGGCACAGTTCCCGTCAATCCCAATGGGAATTTTGCCTTCGTAATGAAATGTGGAATTGGGCACTTAGGGTAAAATCCTAAAGTGCTTACTTAGCAAAACTACCAATAGTTTTGATCAAATTGTAAATCAATAGTTTTGCTTGAGTAAGAATGAAGCAAGTCTTCAGGGTTTGTCCTTTTGACAGTATTTCTCATCAGTTGTTTCAGAGGGAAACAGCCTGCATTGGTTATAAGGTCATGTTGAGCCATACACTTCCCAATTAAGAGATTCTGGGTGTTGGAGGCCTGTGTTTACAGAAAAGCCTGTCCTAGTAATTTTATTTGGCCCAGCTGAGCAAGATGAAATTCCTTTGGTATTGTGTCTGCTAATATCATGTGATATGTGCATCAGCATTACCAACAGTGGGACCGTACTATAGGTGAAAAAAGATAGCATGTAACTAATTTGTCTCAGTGAAACCACAGTGAAATCAGCTAATGGGAATCGCTTTTGCACATTATGTAAGTTGTGAATAGTTGCCACGGTCACCAAAACACCACAAAAACTTTAAAAATAGAGAGGAGGAAGAAGTATAACAGTTGTTGATGTTTTTACTTGCTACTTACAATGTTTAGAAGGAATCAGAGATGTAGCCGTGTTAGTCTGGAATAGCAGAAGTAACAGAGTCCTGTGGCACCTTAAAGACTAACTAAAGTATTGAAGCGTAAGCTTTCATGGGCTAATACCCACTTCGTCGGATGCAAGCAGTGAAAGTGTCTAGGGGCAGGTATAAATAAGTAGGCAAGAACCAGGTAGGAGATCACAAGGTTAGTCCAATCAGGCTGAACTAGCTTGTTATCTCAAATCAGGAGGGTGAGGCATTCCTCCAGCAACTGAACTGGAGGCGTGAACTCTGAGAGAGGAGAAGCTGCTTTTGTAATTAGCAAACTATTCAGAATCTTTGTTCAATGCCAGATTGATTGTATCAAATTTGCAAATGAATTGCAGCTCTGCAGTTTCTCTTTGCAGTCTGGTCTTGAAGTTTTTTTGCTGCAATATGGTGATTTTTAAATCTCTAATTGTGTGTCCAGGCAGGTTGAAGTGTTCTCCTACAGGTTTTTGTATATTGCCATTCCTGATATCTGATTTGTGTCCATTTATCCTTTTTTGTAGGGACTGTCCAGTTTGGCCGATGTACATAGCAGAGAGACATTGCTGGCACATAATGGCATATATTACATTGGTAGATGTGCAGGTGAATGAACCAGTGACGGTGTGGCTGCTCTGGTTAGGTCCTATGATGGTGTTGCTGGTGTAGATATGTGGGCAGAGTTGGCATCGAGGTTTGTTGCATGGATTGGTTCCTGAGTTGGAGTTATTATGGCGCGTTGTGCTGTTGCTGGTGAGAATCTGCTTAAGGTTGGCGGGTTGTCTGTGGGCCAGGACTGGCCTTCCTCCCAAGACCTGTGAAAGTGAGGGATTATTGTCCAGGATGGGTTGTAGATCACTGATGATGCGTTGCAGAGGTTTTAACTGAGGACTGTAGGTGATGGCCAGTGGTGTTCTGTTGTTTTCTTTCTTGAGCTTGTCTTGCAGCAGCAGGCTTCTGGGTACACGTCTGTCTCTGTTATCTGTGTCCTTATTTCCTTGTGCGGGTATTGTAGTTTTGAGAAAGCTTGGTGAAGATCTTGTAGGTGTTAGTCTCTGTCTGAGGGGTTGGAGCAAATGCGAGTGTACCTCAGTGCTTGGCTATAGACAATGGATCGTGTGGTATGTCCAGGATGGAAGCTGGAGGCATGAAGGTAGGCGTAGCTGTCGTTAGGTTTTCGGTATAGGGTGGTGTTAATGTGGCCATCATTAATTTGCACCGTGGTGTCTAGGAAGTGGACTTCCCATGTAGACTGGTCCAGGCTGAGGTGGATGGTGGGGTGGAAGCTGTTGAAATCATGGTGGAATTCTTCCAGAGTTTCTTTCCCATGGGTCCAGATGATGATTTCATCAGTGTAGCATAGATAGAGAAGGGGTGTGAGTGGACGAGAGTTGAGGAAGCATTGTTCCAGGTCAGCCATAAAGATGTTGGCATACTGTGAGGCCAAGCGGGTGCCCATAGCAGTGTCACTGGTCTGGAGGTATATATTGTCACCAAATTTGAAATTTGTTTAGAAGAGTGGTTAATATTTTAAGGTGATGATAAACTATCTAAATATTTCAAATAATGATGAAGAGATTAATTTAAATTGCTTAAAAAATAATAAAGGGCTCAGACCTATGTGACACTCACACAAATGATTCCATTGGCTTCAACTGGAGAACTTCTGTGAGTACAGAGATCCAAATTTGTTTTTGCCCAAGATTTTTTGCAGCATGTTTTGGAAACATGCATAATTTAAAAAAAAATGACTAGGCAATGTTATAACACATTCGGGCATAGATTTCATTATCCTTCTCTTATTATGCACTAGGGAAAGATCAATCATCTATAAATTATATATTAAAATGTTACCAAGAATATTAACTATGCTAAGAACATAGCAGTAACAGATGTCAGAGTAACATTTTGGTTAATTTTAAAATAATCTAGGGCCTCATTTTTCAGTGGTGCTGAACATCTGTGGTTTCCACTGACTTCATCGGGAGCTGTGAGTGCTCTTCATTTCTGAAAGCCAGGTCCCCCAACTTTGGAAATACAAACAGGTCCATATCCAGTGCATGTTGCAAAAGAGCAGTTTCATGAGAATAACCTGCTCTCTGCTTTTTCGCTAAGAAGCAAATATCTAAGATCAGTGATATTAGTCAATGAGCTCCTGTAGACGAGCCCTTCACCGCTTGTCTCAGGAATGAGCCAAGACCATGCAGTTTTCCACAGAAGTGCCCCTTTTATTCCCTTGTGCAAAGTCCACCACCACCTATCTACAGTTCTATATACAAGTCTCTATACAAGTCTGCCTACTCAGCTACTTGGGGGACAGCTAGCTCCTGCAGCTAGCCAGGAACACCAACCAGTTGCTCCTCCCCTTCCTGTTCTTCTCCCCCCCCCCATGCACTTCCTGCCTGCCAGCTTTATCCCTCTGGCCCCAGAGGCGCACAGGTGCTATCAATTAAGCCCTCCCGGCTAAGGGCCACACCCTGCCAGCTCCAATTCCCCTAGCTGGGGCCTGAGCTAGCAGGAGCTCAGCTAACAGGGGCTGGCTCAGGGCTTCTCAGCCAGCACCCTGTTACAGCTCCCTTGTTCTTCACTTAACCCATGTACTGTGTATTTGAATATTTCCTTTGATTAAGCTAGACAGACAAAAACTCATGATTTAAAAAGAGATGTATTCTTACGTAAATGCATATATTGTGTATTTCAAGCACATATACAAGGATACTGTTACTTGGCCAAATCTTGCAGACATTTACCAAAGCAAAATTTGTATTGATTTCAGAGTCTAGCAAAGCATTTAAATATTAATTGAGGAATATTTACGATCTTACTGTTACAATTAATGAGTATGTAGAAATCACAAGAAACAAAAAGGTGTATTTCTCATTTCAGTGAAGACAGATTTTCATGTGTAACTCATATTCATCAATAATGCGCTTATAAAACCTTGTGCATCAAGAGGAGAGGAGAATGCAACACTTTAAAACAAATTTCTAACAGAATAACCTTGCTGCATGGTTGCATATTTTCCCCTCCCCTTCCATTAATTATACCAAGATATTCTTGTAAGCTAAATGACTGCCTATAAGTACTTTAAATAATTTGTCATAAACCAAACTACTTCAGATTTACTTACAGCCTCGAAGATGGAACTCCGTGACCAGGAGGGCACAGGCCCTTTCACAGCTGAGCCGTTAGACACAAAGGAACATGAATCAGAGAAAGACAGTAAGACTGGTGAGCAATCTAAACATGATGCCTTAGTTCTACAGCCAGCAAAAACTGGGACTCTAGATAAAAAGGAGTCATGGGGCAAAGAAGAAGAGAAAACGCATCCAACGGTGTCGGGACAAATTTTGGATGCAGATCTGCAAAAGAAAGGGGAAGTAAGTTTGGCAGATCCAGGTGCTGATTCAACTGCAGAGCCTCTCGTATCCCAAGGGCACAGAGACTTGTCAGCTAACCTGCCGAAGGAGAGTAAAACAGATGGAAGGAGTACAGATACCCAGATACCATCTAGCCAAGCTATACCCCTGAAATATAAAGATGACTTTACGGACGCCCAGGAGAGTAGTTTTGCTCTTTTGCCTTCAGAATCTAGAATTGATGTGTCTGGTGCTGCCAAAAGTGAACCTCTTTCAGAAACTTCGACGACTGTCCCACCGAAATCACAACTTGAAGGCAGTTGCAAAACAAAGCAAGAATCCAGTGACAAAGAGATTGCCAAAGATCTGTCGAAAGATGAAAAGATCCACAAAGACCAAACAGAAAGGCTGGAGGGAAGAGACATCTCAGCAATGGCTGCAGATGCCCTCAAACCAACTACAGAGGAAAGACCCATCCATAAAGTATCTACTTGGGGGGAAGAAAAGGACATGACAAGGGATGAGAGTGATGAGGATGAAACATATGGCTTCCTGGATTGGCAGCCCTCCAAAGTTTTAGATGATAGTAAACTTTATGCAGAGCAGGAAGATAAGATAGTTATTCCAGACAAAGCAATTGTTAGTGAAGCTAAAAAGTCATCTGATGGTCTCAAAGCAGAAGAAGAGACTGATCGAACTAGGGTCCCAGCAGTATTAGAAGCCAAAAAGGAAGAGCAGCAGAGCACAGATACCCTCACTGGCAAGTTAAGCCATGAATCATTTCCTGAGAAAGCAAAAGAACCTATAGATACAGCTGAGTTATCTAAAACAACAGAAAAAGCTCCTGATACACCAAGGTTAACAAGTGAAAAAGGCCCAGCTCATGAACTTCCTCAAGACAGAGCTATTGAAAAGGATGCTAAGGAGAATACAATCCATATCTCAGATTCAGCTACTCATGAAATACAGGTAGAGGAGGATAAGTCAGGAATGTCAAAGTATTTTGAAACATCTGCTTTGAAAGAGGAAGCAACAAAAAGTGACATACAGCAGCAAGGCAGTGATTACTATGAACTAAGTGACACTAAGGAAAGTGCATATGAACTTTATCATGCCGATCCTCTACTATCTAAAAAGGAAGACCAGAAATTACAGTCAGAAACAGACCAACTCTCCACTCTCCCTGCTCATGAAATAGGATATAGTACCCTTGCTCAGAGTTTTCCATTAGATAAGTCTGAGGAACCTAGCTCTCCACAGGAAAGGCTGTTCACTATTGATCCCAAAGTGTATGGGGATAAGAGACAGATCCATAGTAAAAATAAAGATGATTTGACTCTAAGCAGGAGCTTAGGACTCGGGGGAAGATCTGCAATAGAACAGCGGAGTATGTCAATTAACCTGCCAATGTCCTGTCTAGATTCTATAGCTCTAGGATTCAGCTTTGGCCGTGCTCAAGATCTATCTCCCCTCGCTTCAGATATTCTAACAAACACTAGTGGGAGCATGGATGAAGGTGATGATTACTTGCCAGCAACCACCCCAGCACTAGAGAGAGCCCCCTGTTTCCCTATCGATAGCACCGAGGAAGATGAAAACATTGAGGAGGAAAAAGCAATGGAAGAAGAAAATATTCAGGTTGAATCCTTGTGTGAGTCGACCTTCCTGGCTAAAGATTATTACAAAAACGGGGCTGTAATGGCCCCTGATTTGCCTGAAATGTTAGACTTAGCGGGCACAAGGTCTAGATTAGCTTCTGTGAGTGCTGATGCAGAGGTAGCACGAAGAAAATCGGTACCTTCTGATGCTGCTGTAGAAGACAGTGGTGTGTCCCTTCCTCCTGTGACTGATGAAAACCACATAACTCTAAAAGCTGAAAGTCAGCTAGAAGACTTAGGCTACTGTGTTTTCAATAAGTACACAGTCCCACTACCTTCTCCAGTCCAAGACAGCGAGAGCTTAACTGGTGAAATCTGCCCCTTTTATGAAGGCAGGGATGAAAAAATGAGAAGAGGGCTGGCAGCTGACTTCGCTTTGATAGAAGTGAAGTTGGCAGCAGCTGAAAAGTCTAAAGAAGAATTCAGCAGTGGAAAAGACTTGAGTCCAAGCATCTACAGCGACCCAACAGTTCTGGGAAGGGAGTTTGAGCAGGAAAAAAAAGGCTCTGATAAGCTAGATACTGTGTTAGAAAAAAGTGAGGAACAAGCTGATTCCAAAGAAATCTGTTCCCTTGAAGATACAAAACATGAGAGAAAAAGGCCTGATGCAATTTTAGAAATGAAAGAAGAAGGTTCAGTTGATAAACTTCATGTAGCTGGGCCAGAGAGTGATACTGCATATGACAAAGCATTAGCAAAAGAGATAGCAGAAGAACAAGATCTTGTTTCTTTACTGACTCAGAAAGAGGAAAAGTCTCTTAGCACTGTTCCAAAGGTAGCTGAGATAGACACACGACACAGGCCGGACTATGATGCTATAAAGCACGACATGGATGTTGCTGCTAGGAAAGCTGACCAAGAATACCAGACTCAGCTACAAACTGAGATCAGTGAGTTTGCTGCGGCTGGTTCAAAGCAGGACACAGATTCTGTAAAAAAAGCAGAGCCGGAGGCCCAAGAAGCTCAGCAACAGCAAAAGGACCTGGCCTCTTTGCTTAAAGAACCAAAGGAGGCTGATGTTCTTTCAAGGACTGAGCCGAGTCAAATGAAGGACAACTCCAAACTGTCTGAGTCTGAAATTAAGGAGAAAGTGGCTAAGCCTGATCTGGTGCATCAGGAAGCAGTAGATAAAGAAGAATCTTATGAGTCTAGCGGAGAACATGATCAAATCCAAGAAGACTTAAATGGAGAATCTTTGAAACCTGACGATGGCAAAACAGAACCTCAGAAGCCACCTCTATCAGAAGAAGAGATTACATCACAATTGCCAGTGGAAGAACCTTCCATCGAGCTCACCATTTCAAAAGCTGACGCTGTGCAAGAAGAGACAGCCGACATCCAAATGGAGAGCATATCGCAGCCGAAAGAAGAAATTAAAGAGATGACTCCAGACATAGCTGTGAGACCTGCAGAAACCACAGAGCAGCTACTGTGTGATTTAACACCTGAGTCTGTAAAAGGCAAAGAGCATGAAGAAAAAGAAGAAGAAAAAGAAGATAAGCATCTACTCATGTTAGACATGCACCAAGAAATAGAGTTAGAGGCACCTGCTGGAGCAGAGGTGCTGACTGAGGCAGGCCCAGAGGAAATGCCTGAACTGAAAGGAGTTATTGAGTCTGTTGTGACCATTGAGGATGACTTCATCACGGTGGTGCAGACGACTGTGGATGAGGGCGAATCTGCTTCTCACAGCGTGCGCTTTGCTGCCGCCCAGCAAGAGGAAATGGAAAGAAGGGACTCCCTGCCTGAAGAGGAAGTGGAGAAGGAGACGGAGGAAGCCGCTGACATCCAGGCAGAGCCCAAAGAGGGCTCGCCGGAAGCTCCCGCTTCACCCGAGAAGGAGGAGATCTTGCTAACCGATTACAAGACAGAGACATATGATGATTACAAAGATGAAACAACTATCGATGACTCCGTCATGGACACAGACAGCCTGTGGGCAGATACTCAAGGTGTGCATTATCCTTTTTAAAAAAAAATGTTTTTGCTTCCCAACAAACCATAATGATTAAAAAGCAAAATAGAATAATAATAATAATAATAATAATAATAACAGTAATAATAATGTCAGAAATGTTATAAAATAATCTGCCATTTATTTTAAACAATTTGCTGTATTTTCAAATTTCTTTCCTCTCCACCAAAGCGTTGTTAACATTTGTTACTAATTTTCTGTTTGTTGTTATGATTTGCTCTGACCCTACAGATGATGATAGGAGCATCATGACAGAACAGTTAGAGACTGTTCCTAAAGAGGAGAAAGCAGAGAGAGAATTGCGAAGACCATCTCTCGATAAGCATAAAAAAGAGAAACCTTTTAAAACTGGGAGAGGCAGGATTTCTACTCCTGAAAGAAAAATAGCTAAAAAGGAATCTAGCACACTCTCCAGAGATGAAGTGAGAAGGAAAAAAGGTTCATTTAACACTCACTATTACCATATTTTTGCTGTTGTACACTACTGCAGGGTTACTCTGTTGTAGAAGTTGAATGTTATGATAATACCAACTAATACTGTTTAATCAGACATTGTACAATTATGTCAAAACAAGGTGCGAGGCTCACCACTCTGTTACTCCATCTTTATGTCCATATGGCAGACAAGGCAATGCATCTGGGGTTAATGCACCAGTCCTTCACCTCTGCAAACTAATTAATTCATCAGTTCAGTCCAATGCAACCTAAAAAATCAAACTGGAGTAACAGAGCAGTGGGTCTGGCCCATGGTTGTTTTGTTGTCGTGTTAAACTGTTTGGGCTTTTTTCCTGATTGTGTGCTTTTGTGTTTTCTTGTCCATAGCAGTGTATAAGAAAGCTGAACTTGCTAAAAAATCTGAAGTTCAGGCCCACTCTCCCTCCAGGAAAATCATTTTAAAACCTGCTATCAAATATACTAGACCAACTCATCTCTCCTGTGTTAAACGGAAGCAGACAGGTGACTGTGCTGTGTTCAATTATGCAATGTGGCTGGCAAACAGACACTTTTTTTTTTTAATCTCATTGCTATAGCAGCTTCTCTATTTTTTTATTATTATTTTTCCTCCGAAAATATCAACCTTCATGAATAATATTACTTTTCGGTGTTTTGTATCATTCTTCTTTTTCGGTATTTCTTTAGTTCTCTATTTGTTTGACAGAGGCCATGATCATGTACGTTTGTCATTGCTCGGCCCTCCAAGTGCCGTGATTGTATCTTGGCATTGTGCTTGAATGTGGTGTCGTAGGAATCTCTATTTTTGTTATTTGTATTTATTTATTTATTTTGTGGTGAATTTATATGGTGGGAAAGTGTTGACCGCTTAAATCATGGTATACATATCCATTATTTTGCTTTTTTCTCTCATGCATAATAAGAAGACTTGTGTAATGCTCATATTTACTTATCTGCATTGGCACTTCCAAATCTGTTACTGATGTTTATGACTTCAAGCCAAAACCCACAGGGAGAACCTGGAATGCAGAGTACGACACTGAGAGAGAAGAAATCTGGGGTCAAAAGACAAATGCATTTTGAGCAAAAATGGTTTTCAAAATCTTAGTATTTGGTAGGGGAAGATGAGAGAGAGACAACCTATGGTTCTCACGATAGCTAAATAGATATGTCATTATTCAGAAGACCAGAATTAGAACATCTTCAGTCGTCTCACAGTTTTACTCTTGATGGCACTGTCAGATCAGGGTGGAAAGAGAAGTATTGGACTTCTTTTTATTTAATTTTTTAAAGGGATGGGACATGATTTTCCTAAAACACAATTTGACACCTCCATATACTTCAATGCAGTTGCTCCTTATTTATACCAGAGTAAGTGAGAAGAGAAACATGCCCCACTACTTTACATTCAGGGTATAATATTCTAAAGTGGAAATGTTTTTATGTTTCTTGGCTCAGAAGTTAAAAACTATGTTTATTATTTTGCTTAGCAAGATGTACATTAGGGTAGTCTCCAGACTGCTCCCACTAGCTCCAGACCACAACTGGGAGAGTAAAGGTGACTTAAACCCACTTTTGCCCCCCACCTCCTCTGCTCTTTCACAAAGCACAGCTTAATGAGAACAGAAGATGTGACCCATAATTCAAAGATTCTTCAAAGAACCCAAAGTGTGTTGTGGGATTAGGGACTAGGTGGCACAAGTTGGGTTAGTGCTTTAGTCTTTCACCTTTTCAGACCAGGTTTCTTATCCTGCATTGCTCATAATTTTTTTTTAACTATTTGACATGATTTGATTGCAACTTAGGGAGGCTTAGGGGTAAAACAACAAGCATAAAGCATTGGCTTTATAGATTTACAGTCTTGCTAATAGCCACACCTCTTTCTTATGTATACTGCTATTGTTTCCTCCCACGGGCTGCCACTAACCCTCTAAATATTTTTGCTTCCTGTGGTCTTTTAGTCAGAAGTGAGGTGTGCCATCAGAAAAACATGGGAAAGCCTGCCCGTTGCTTAAACACATTCATTCTGGCCCTAGGTAGTGCTATCTGCCCCATCATTGTAATGTATAAAGGAATTCACTCAAATTAAAAACAAACCCAACAGGTAGCTAAAGTGGAAAATATAATTTAAGGACAAATTTTTTCAAGCAGTAAGAGTTGAGAGCAAATAAAATCCCCTTGTCCAAAACATCAGCAAACTTTGAGAGAGTTCTGAATCAGATTACATTTTGTGGCCTTTATACTGGGTTGAACCAAAACCCTGGCTCTGAAATTTGGAACAATTTTGGTCTGGAACTGAACTTTGAGGTTTGGGCTCATCTGTAAAGCAGACCAACATGAACCAAATCACTGAATGAACAGGAAGTCCCCACAAGCTAACATTGGCACATCCTCAAGACAGCTGAAAAATCACAAGGTAGCACACAGCCTGATTTTCTTCTTCCTCCCCTTTTCAGTATCAGTGCAGTCACTCCAGTGTTGCGGCTGTGCAGGATAAGGAGGCACAGAAGGATATTTCATAGAATTGCCCCTTGGGAAGTAGGCATCCAGGGTTAAATATGCACACCCCTCAGGTGGACTTAACCAACACAGGGACTGGACCAGTCCCCGGGCATCTTCAGTATCTGGGAGCTGGAAGGGGACATATATTTTCCTAGCTGAATGGTGTAAACCAAGAAGCCTGTTTTCCATTCTTTCTTTTTTGATGAATGTAAAACAAGTTGTTTGAGGCCAGTGTCTACTCCCGTTGAAATCAGTGTGAGCTTTCTTTTTGATTCCAGAGAGAGACGAATTGGATGCCTAGCCACAAATTCCCTCAGAGTTTACTCTGTATAACTCTGAGCACATTCTAAGCAGCAAAAACTTCCATGTTAGCCTTTTCTATGCTTTAAAAATGAAACTTGTCCATTGTGTGGGACACGGGTACATCCATTAAAAAGTCAAAATTGTGTCCACATTTACCATGCAGTGAGACCGTAAATGAGATATCACAGTATTTCCCTATAATCTCAAGGGACAGAAAAAAACTCACGTCACTGAGAAGCTGACTATTTTAATGGCAGCCACAGTCTCCTCAAGAGTGGGTTTCTCAGTAATTATGATTATTAAAAGATGCTCTTTCCTTGGAACATGAAAAGAGAAGGAAAAGACAGTTTTATTTGATCCTCTGAACTTTATCCTAATTTACATCGTGTTGTTTGATTGGGTGAAGTTAGAAGACATTGCTGCCTTTGTGACGTCACATCATGGATGTCATAGGGTTGGCCAGCACAGTTGCTTAGCCTTTGAACTGGGGCAAACATGCATTAGGTTTGTCGTCCTTATCTTAAATATGTTTATTGTGTGATTAAACTGGTAGCAGAGCACGAAAGGACAGTGTGACGTCATGATCCAGGTGTTTTGCTCAGATGGAGGAGTTGTTATGCTTTCAGGTAAGTCAGTCACAGAAGCACAAAAGTGTGCTCTTTACTTCATAGCTGCAGGCAGTTGGAGTTAAATACCAAAGGGAAAAGGAGAAACATTTTAAAACCAAAAAACAGCAGTAACAGATGTGGTAAAATGTAATGCAGGAGGGTTTTATTGAACATGTTCAGCGATAAATGCAGAACTAAACTGTCAGTTCTCTTTCCCACTCTCTCTCTCAAGCTTTCTCTCCTACTCCCTCAATTTAAAATCAAAGAAAAAGCACAAGACAAGAACATTATTTAAGAGGGTGAAACTATTGAGTGGGAAAGGCAGCCTTGTTCACAATGGAGATTGTTTGCAGAATACCAGGATTTCATCCCTTCCCACTGTTACAGGCAAGGGGATGTGCTGGGACAACTGCCAAGGCCAAGGGGAAACCCATTTTTGCCACACTGGACAAAGTTTCTGGGTTGGTTTCACAGATGGAACAAAATGGGGATTATAGCTAAGAGCTCAGCCGTGACCACACAACCATCCTCCTATGCCCACTCAGAGTCCAGCTCTGTGCTGTTGCAAAGGATTTCACCAGTAGTTAGATTTAACGCATGGCTTCCTGAATAACAGCATGCTGAACACTTAGGACACAAGTTTCAGAAAAGACTCTGAACTTGTAGACTTTCCCCTAGGATGGAGTCCAATTCAAATGATATCAGTCTCACCTCAAATGTAACTCGAATCATGTTTCATCAGACAAGAACCACAGGATAACGCTGAAAGAAGACAGGTGCCAGTGCTTGAATAATAAGATATTAAACTAAAGTCTCAGGGTCTGATTGACCTCTGTGTTGCTCCACATTTATACCAGTGTGACTGTATTGACATCTGTGGAGTTATTGCAGTGTAAATTGGAGTGAATACACAACAGTGAATCAGTTTCTTTTCATTTAGGGTTCTTGAAAGGTGGCTAGCGAGATTGCTTGAGATTCTGTAAAGGGGCCTGATATTCAGAGGGCAATTGTTCAACATTTTCTGAAAAGTAGGCCCCTTTGAGGTATCTCATGTTGGGCTCCCAAAATCACAAGTCACTCCTCAAAATCTTGGCTCTCAATCCTAGACCACTAGGAAGAGGAGGACATAATTCTGATTTGCTGGCTAGAATCAATAGATTAATTGGAACTATCACAAATATGGTAACATATATTCTTTTATTTATTAAGGCAGCTGCATATAATAATTCACCAGATCATTGCTTTGCACGGTGCTTAAAAGACAATTGATTATACTACAGGTGTCCAATAACTCAAAATGATTATTTTTAACCATCAAGGGGTTTTTGTGTTTTATTTTTTGGGGTCTAACAGCGGCAGGTGGTGAAACAAACCAGGCTCCGGGTGTATTTAAACAAGCAAAGGAAAAACTTTCAGTGAGTAAAATAATCCTCTTGTCATTTATCTTTCTAAAAATTTCTTTTTGTCCTGTCTCGGGTGGTTTTGTTTTAATTTCAGTAGATAATTGTGCCTTCCCTTTAGAATTAATTTGTCATATTCATTTTTTTTTATTACAGCCACTCTCCCCTCATAGCCTGTGAATTACAAAAATAGATCATTATATCATTTTTGATGGTTTATTATTATTATGTATTATTTGTATTATTGTATCATTTAGGGGTTATGGAGGAGGACCATGTTGTGCTAGGTGCTATACAAACACACAACAAAAACAGTCCCTCAATCCCCCATTGACACACAGCGTCTGAATAAACTTTAATATTGTGAAGCATTAGGGCCAGGCTCTCGAATCAGCATAGCTCCATTGGAGTGTTGTGGAGCCGCACTGATTCACATGATCTGATGATCTGACCATTGCCAGCTTGGTGGATTGTTACAAACAAGAAAAATATCCTGCCACATGATTGGCTGAAAAGAGTCTTGTGATGAGTCATTACATTTCTATTGCTTTTCTCCTCAGAGGTCACAGATTTCTGGAAAATGTTAACCAATGACATCTCATATGCAAATGTGCCTCCTGGTTAGCTTAGCTGAGGTCATGTCCTGGACCACTTTCCACCTTAGAATGTTAGGTTTAAACAAAATTGTCAAACTTCCCGGCCTCACCTTCAAGGCTCAGCACAGCCTACACCACCACTTCCATCACTGCCGTCATCCACGCCACACTTCTGACTCCCTCCAGCCCTCCAGTGAGTATGCCCCACCTCCCCTTTAGTCATTCTCACTCGCCTGCCCTTCCCACGGGTTGCCCATATACCCTTCCCACCCCAGCGCTCCAGGTGCCCATGTTATTTTCTTTCAAATCCCCACCGTGTAACTTTTCTTCCAAGAAGTCCACATGTGCTAGCTCACCACTGTAGCACTCTGGTGACTCACCCATTATTGAACAACCACCACCACAAAGTCCTCCAAGATTGAACCGTACTCCTGGGTCTCCTGGTATGTTTTGTGCCCGATTTGTTTGTCTGTCTAAATAGATTGTAAGCTCCTTTGGGGCAGGGACTATGCAACGTGCTCAACACACGGTCAGTGCTTAGCCCATAATAATAGATGATACTATAATCCATAGTGTTGAAGATGATGGCACCAGCTTACCTAATTTATGGCCATCATGAGTGAAGTGCCAATTTAGAGCCAAATCAGGATCTGAACTCTCCCCAAATGAATTTTTAATCCAGTGCTACAATTTGGCCCATCTTTAGCCACAACTGAGAGATCTGTAGATATTTCTCAATAAAACATCCAGAAACATAGGTGACGGTGCATATACTGACTTCCTGTTTGGGTCAACAGCGAGGTTTGTTTTCCTCTGAGGTACATGTTTATAGCAGAAGTGGGCAAACCTTTTGGCCCAAGGGCCACATCTGGGTATGGAAATTGTATGATAGGCCATGAATGCTCACCAAATAGGGGGTTGGGGTGCAGGATGAGGTGAGGGCTTTGGCTGGGGGCATGGGTTCCGGGGTAGGGCTGGGGATAAGAGGTTGGGGGTGCAGGAGGGTGCTCCAGGCTGGGACTGAGGGATTCGGAGGGCAGGAGGTGGATCAGGACTGGGGCAGGGAGTTGGGGCACAGAAGGGTGTCAGGGGTGCAGGCTCGGGGTTGCATTTATCTCAAGCAACTCCTGGAAGCAGCGGCATGTCCCTCCCCTCCAGCTCCTACTCAGAAGTGCAGCCCAAGGCTCTGTGTGCTCCCCCTTCCACAGGAGCCATCCTTACAGCTCCCATTGGCCGTGGTTGCCAGCCAATGGAAGCTGCGAGGGCAGTGTGTGGAGCCCCCTGGCTGCCCCTGCACATAGGAGGCAGAGGGGGGACATGCTGCTGCTTCTGGGAGACAGGTGGAGACCCAGCATTCACAGAGCGGGGCAAGCCCCCAACCCTGCTCCCCGGATGGAGCTCGAGGGATGGATTAAAACATCTGAAGGGTCGGATGCGGCCCTCGGGCCATAGTTTGCCCACCCATGTCTATAGCCACCTTAGCAGAAGTCAGTATCTGCTTGTTGCCAAAGCGTTGGTGCCTGTGGAGAACTACTGGCACAAACAAGCTTCATGCATTCTCCCTCTGGGTCTGTCTCCTGTCTTTGTATCTTCTTTATTCTTCCTGGCAGTTGTTTTAGGACAAAAAGCTGAAATCTATCCTCTTCTTGCTTCCACTATTGTCTTCCTTCTCAATCCCCAGTGCATTCCCTTCCAGAAACACTCTCCCTCCACCTTTGCTCCCAATTCCCTGGGGCAGTCCACATCTCAAAACTTTAAAGCACCTGTCTGTCCCCTATTACTGTTGCATTCCCTCCTGCTTCGCTGAGTATTGTGTTGCCCAACTCTCCCAAAGTGGCCTTCTTCTGACAGTCTCCCAACTCCATTCCAGCTGTTGTCAGGTAGAATTGCAGCTGAGTACGCTCATCACCCATTTGCAGAGCCTTAATACCTGACTGCAACATAGCTGTTGTACTTCTGAGCAACGCTCAGGGAAAGCTAAGCAGTTCTACCCTGCTGGGGAGGATCATGTCCCCATCCCAGCTGTGTGTTAAGAACATTGGCTAATTCATATCAGGCTGCATGACTGCCCCCGTCCTAGTTGGTTTATGATATAAAATGACATTTCCGCATTTCATCTTGAGCAGTCTCTTAACCATTGCAACTACTCATTCTTATTGTAAGAGCCACGGACTGCTCGGTTCCACATAAGCAGCCTTGCCCTTGCAGCGGTAAGAGTACTGCCAGAGACTGAAAGTAGCCTATGGCCCTAAACAGGCATTTGTTTGAAAGCAAACAGTTTGGCCCTCAACACACAGATAGGACAGGATTTGGAGAAATAGCTTCCCATTTTGGGCAGTCCAGGAGGGAGGATGATATTGCAGATAAAGCACTGGGTTCTGCTCCATCGCTTATTTCATGTGCAAAT
This sequence comes from Sternotherus odoratus, assembly GCA_032164245.1. Taxonomy (NCBI): domain Eukaryota; kingdom Metazoa; phylum Chordata; order Testudines; family Kinosternidae; genus Sternotherus; species Sternotherus odoratus. The sequence goes on along the minus strand of JAVMKO010000011.1, from coordinate 11,606,209 downwards.
CAGTTAATCACATTGGGTCACATTTTGCCACCCTTCTTCATGCTAAGTAGTACCTTATGCCACAGCGCCAAAGGAAGTTTGTAGCCGAGTGAGGAGCAGACCAGAGTCCAAGAGTGGTTCATTAGCCACAAGACCGTCCTTTCTCCTTAACTGCCGGGCCCTTTTAAAGACAGGAAGATATTTCGCAACACCCTGTCCTGGCTGGGTTTGGGATCCAAATTAGATGTGCTTTTAGACAATGCAGCTACTCATGGAGTGAGATACTACTCAGTGTGAGTAAGAGGGGCAGCATCTACCACATTGTGCCTTCCTTGCCCAGCTGTAATGTCTTCCCCACTAAGGGTGTTGTGAGGATCAATTTATTAGTCTTTATGAGATGCCCAGATACTACAGTGATGGAAGGTACCAGGTTAAATTGTAGGCCCCAAACTGCTGGTCCTCAGTCCTCTCAAAATCAGGCACAAGATGCCTAAATTTTAGATGCCTAAAGAAACAAGTAGATGTTTAGTGGCTTTACAAAAGTGCCCAAGTGAGTTAGGTGCCTAACTCCCACAGATTTCTGCATCTTGAGTCACCTAAATACCTTTTGTAAATCTGATCCAAAGTATCTCAAGTTGGGCACCCAGAAATGGAGGCATGCCTAACTAGGTGAACCCTTTACTATGGTGGAACAGTTTCATGAAAATTATTTACTGTGTATTTAAAGGTGACGTGCCATTGATCAGTTTTATGCCTCCCTTTACTTTAGATAGCAAAATAATAAATATTGAACAATGAATAAGATGTGTTCATAAAAGCCCCGTTTTTAGAAATACATTCAGCGTATTCAAGTATCTCCAGTCATTGAACTGAGCTTGTCTCTTACAATAGAGGCTGCCAGATTAAGGATCCTTTCTACAGAGGCCCAGTTTGATAATGCAGCAGGACTGAAATGATCACTTTTACCAGAGAAGGCATTAGAATTCCCAAGCTGTACCGGAAATCCTTTATTTCCGATTACAATTTTTAAATTGTTTTAAGCAGTGTTGATGTGCCTAAGTCTGATCTCTTTTAAACTGATGTACATTAGGAATAACTCCACTGTAGTCGGTGGAGCTACAGCAGTATAAAACGAGAGTAGGGAGAAGAGGTTCAGGCCCAATGTTTCATAAGTGATATAACTTACAGTACCTTGATTTCTTATGGTGTCTACTGGTAAAGCGGATTTTTTCAGTCCTAACAGCCCAATTCTGCAGCTCTTGCTTGTGCTAAGTAGTTCTTACACATATGTAGTCCTACTGGGACTACTCACATGAGTAATTTCACCTCTGCGTGAGTAAAGTGTTGCAGAACCGGGCCTTCATTGCCACGATAATAGCTTGCAATTATTCTTTTTCATTATACGTTATACCTTGTAAGGAAAAAAAGTTAGAGCCAGATTGCAAACCCCTTACATTGGTGAGGCATTACTAAGCCAAGTAGCCTAGTGACTTCAGTGGAACTAGGTGTGGAACTAGTTGCTTGCCAATGTTCGGTAAGGGGCTCGCAATCTGATCATCTTTCAAATGAAATGTATAATGAGTACAAAATATTGCAGATTACCCTGGATTTTAAGGGTTAATATGGTAGAAGAGGTGTTATTATCATGTCATTTCCCCATTTTGAGTAGTACCGTTAAAAATTTTTCTAAGTCTCCTACTAACATTTTATTGTGGAACATTCCCAGAGAGGGAGATGTTTCATATACAGGACTTGATTTGAAAAAGCATGATCTCTCTTTGCAAATTCCCACCTGTAGTAAGTGATTACGAACTAGCCTTTGCAAACTTGCATCTGCAAAAAAGCAGGGCTGTATTGAGGCCCTTCTTAGGTTATGTCTGCTCAGCATCTGGGACATAATCCCCAGCTTGGTTAGACATACACCTACTAGCTCTGCTTTAGCCAGTGTCTAAAAATAGCAGTGTGGATGTGGTGGCCCAGGCAGCAGCTCAGGCAGCCACCTGAAGACAATCCTACTCGACCCCTAGGATGCATAATGAGGCAGCTAGCGTGAGCCACTGCCGTGACACTGTGCACAGTGCTATTTTTAGCACTTGCTTGAACAGAGCTAGCATGTGTACATGTATCCGAGCTGGGAATCATTTCTCAGCTGCTGTCTGGATGTACATGTAGAGTCAGTTGCTATATCAGAGCCAAATGCTGCATTTCACAATCTCAACTTGCATGTGTGTCTCAGGATTTTACGTGGGCCGACTGGAAAAAGGAAACTTAATTCATAGCTTGGCATTTTTTCATTTATCCATTTTGCATGTGTTTTCCTTTCATCTCATTGCTCAGCTTCACCTTATGTTTCTTTTGTTTGTTTTCTCATGACTAGACTTCCTCTTTGTCAAAGATTCCTGCCTCAAAGTCTAGAGCAAAGTCATTGCTTCCTCCAAGACCCAGCTCAGCTTGCTCACTAACTACTAAAAGGGCTACTTTTCTCGATACAGACACTTACTTTGTACGGCCCTCCTCGGCGGGCCCAAGAGACTGCTTTCCTTACTCAAAATCAGATGCTAAGGTAAGGTAGCAGAGTTAGAGAGAGGTAGCTCAGAGAGGGGGCACAGGTGAAATTTATGGATCGTGTTCTCTCCCTGCTGAATCTAAGTAAGTCTCAGCGTAGACATGCGCAGCACATTTCATTAGGGTGTGTACCCAGGGAATTTTATTTATTTATTTTTAAAGGCGCTGCTCTCTGCATTGAAAGCCACTTTTTTGAGAGAGAGACATCAGGGTGTGCTTGGACACACTCGGCACATCCTGGGTGCATGCCTATAAGTCTCAGTGAAGTTACCTGCGTTTGTCGTCACATACAGCTGCACCGCTGTAGCACTTAAGGAAAGATGCTCCTACACCAACAGGAGAGCTTCTCCCATTGGCATAGTCAATCCACCTCCCCCACGAGGCAGTAGCTATGTCGACAGGAGAAGCTCTCCCACTGACTTAGCGCTGTCTACATTGGGGGGTTAGGCTGGCATAACTGCATTGTTCAGCGGGGTGGATTATTCACACCCCTCAGCGACATAGTTATACTGATATAGGTCTGTAGTGTAGACCGGGCCTTCAGGCGACGTCTACACTATAGACCTTACAGCAACACAGCTGTACTGCTACATCTGTGCCACAGTACGGTCTCCCTTGCTGGCAGGAGTTAAACCACCCCCAACAACTGACATTAGCTATGTCAGCAGGAGAGCCTCTCCTGTCGACAGCACTGTCTGCATCAGCATTTTTGTTGGTGAAAGTTAGGTCGGTCGAGGGGTGTTTTTTCATATCCTTGACTGACAAAACCTTTACCAGCAAACGTGGTAGTGTAGACAAAGCCTCAGTGAAGTTACTTGGAGAGTTACTCAGATCCAGTGGCTGGAGACTTGGGCTCCAGGCTGTAGTGCTTTTGACACAACATGTATAGAAACAAAGGAGATTATTACAGATTCTTCAGGATAAATTCAGCTGTATCGTAAATGACATAAATTATACCACTAACTCTCCTTTGTCCTACGACTGTAGAGGCGTTAACTGCCCACTTCATGTCTCTTGCACCATGTGTTAACTCCTATCTTTTCCACCTTATATTTAGCTGTGACACTCCAGGTAGCTTTCCCAGACCAGAAGAAGAGCTATGTGTAAACTCAAAAAATTGGTCCAGTAAAAGATATTGCCTCATCCATCTTGTCTCTCTAATATGCTGGGACCAACATGGCTATAACAACACCGCAAAAACCATAAGTTATACGTGTAGAGCCACATCCACTCTTGGTGAAATGGACACAGTTCCCTTGACTTCAGTGGAGTTGGGCCTATTTACAAAAGCAGAGTAGCTGGCCCCGGTGTAAGTTGGTCATAAAAGAAATGTAAGTGGCTAAGGACAGCAGCACCAACATGCCTTTCAGTAAATTTGTAACTTACACTCATTTAGTATTCCATGGGGACCAAATGCAATCCCTAGCATAAGAGGGCACAACTTTCAATGAAAGCTGAGACCACTTACACGAGGGGCGAAATTTAGCCCTACAAGTGTTAAGGATGTTGCATGATATGTTGCAGGAAGAGAAATCTGCTTTATTTTACACTGTCCTAATGATGGCTTTCTCTTCCAGCCCTCCTGTGCATACATTTCACTTGTTTTACACACACCCACTGAAGGCCAAGTTGGTGAACACTACGCTATTTAGCCACTTTTCCCCACTTGCAACCATTTTCCCACCAACCCAACCAGATGTTTCTTGCACCAGTCTGGATAACTTTTGTATTTGTCCCTGAGATTACCATGGGAGACACCTGCTTATGCCCAGGCTGCATTTGGCTACGCATATCATAAGTGCACAAACACTTGAACATACTCAGATGTACACTGATCTAAAGGAGATAAAGAAGCAGAGACATGCTGATCTAAACATGGAAAAGCTTAATAAAGAAGAAAACAGGCTAAGGTTCCAGCTAGTTAGTAGCTCTTCTTTGAAAATTTAATCAGCAGCCTAAATTCTCCAAAATATCTCATTTTGGGGGAAAATATAATGCACCTTTAGTGCTTCAAAAGGCAACATTTAGGCACTCACGTTACCTAATAATGTAGAGTCTGAAACATCCTGAGGCCCCAATCCTGCAATCTCACTTCAGGTGGAATCCCATGGGACTTCAGGATTGAGCCCTGTATCTTTGATTACACTTGCATAACAAAGCCGATTACACTACATGATCTTTCGGGATTTCTCGTTCCATGACTTCCTAATTAGAACTCTTCTTTCACTAAGGGCCAAAGCCCACTGAAATTTATGACAAGACTCCCAGATCTGGCTTCATTGGGATTTGGATCAAGCTCCAAGAGTTCATTTTTGCCCCCATTGAACTCACGTCAGGTTTTGACATTGATTTCAGTAGGAGCAAAATCAAGCCTTGATACATTTTTGGTCAAATCAGTGAAACAGAATACATATTCAGGATCTATTCAGAGAAGCTAGGAAATAAACAGAGAGGAGTTTCCCCTGAAATAGGCAAACAGACATTTAAGGAGCCTTGTCAAAATGAATTCAGCATTGTCTTAGGCAAACTGAAAACCTAGAGTGAGCTTTTCAAAAGGATTCAATATTGACCGAATTCAGCTCTCACTGAAGCCAGGGGGAGTTTTGCCATTCACTTCAGCGAGAGCAGAGTTCAGCCAACTCTGAGCACTTTTGAAATGTCTTCCCCTAAGAGACAGTCAATCTAAATGCTAGATGTCCAAAGTCAGTAAATCCTAAGGGAGTTAAGTAACTCATCAGACCTGGCTAATCGTCAGAGCTTCCTGTGTGAAATGTAAAGGAATTGGGCATCATTTGATCTCAGTTATACTGGTCTGAGTCGGGGGCTACCATAGAATCGCACTTGTGTTAAACTAGTGAGAGATCACCCTCTGGATAATTATGTTTACTGTGAAGCCATTTTTTTTAATCTTTTTGCTCCTATCAGGATGGAATAACCAAGAGTCCAGAAAAGCGTTCCTCTCTACCAAGACCTTCCTCCATCCTCCCCACTCGGAGAGGTATATCAGGAGACCGAGACCGAGATGAGAATTCTTTCTCCCTCAATAGCTCCATCTCCTCTTCAGTACGAAGGACTACCCGTATGTTTCTCTGCAACCTAATTCTCCTGGGGCCTTCACCTGCCCTTGCTATATATTTCATACACTTGCTAAATCCATCCCTACCTTTTCTTTGCCTTTCTAGGCCTGAGTTGTACTGCTGGTACCAGAGATCTGGACCCCAAATTTGGCCATGTTCAGATACGGGGTGCTGCTGTGACCCAATATAGCAGCAATCCAGATGCGGAATTGATCTTCCCCAAAGTCTGGGTCGCTCAGATTTAGGGCTGCAGTTGAGACCCTTCTCTTCCCCTTGGGTTTCCCAGTTGTGTGACATGTTTAATAATAGACCATTTATAAACAAACAGAAAAAAGAAACACACTGAGTGTGATCAGTATAATTAAAAAATAATAATTCTGATGATCTCATAAAAATGGAAGGCTTATTTAATAAATACCAAGATTTGTTCATTAGTTGTTTTGGTTTAATGATCTCCTGATGCTCAGTTAGTGCCAAGCCAGAAAAAAAGCTTTACCTAAAAATAGTGGTATGTAAATTATTGGGGTGACTCATCAGGAGAAAGACACAGCCATTAGCCAGCAAGGTCTTTTTATCAGGATGTGAGACTGCTGTTAGCAGCTATAAATAGGGCATTATGGAAGCCAGCACTTTGCACCCAGCGTAGTAGGTGCGGTTAAAGTAAGAGGAGGTTAGAAGGGAGCACTTGTATCTGTAGAGAACCTAATGCGGTCATGAGCTCACTCTCTGGATAGCAGGGAGAAGAAAGCAAGCAGGATAAAAGGCTTGGCCAGCAAGCTGGAAAGGGGGCTTCTTCTAGCTGCTGCCATGTGTCTGTTGTACCTGGAGCATAAGGGAGAAAGCAATAATAAAGACACTTAGTGAAAGTACCCTAATGGAAGGTGTGTGCTGTTTAATTCATCTAACGGGTTTACCAGTCAGGATTTCCAGGAATTGAAGGAGGGACCTGTTTGCACGGGAGCAAATCTATAGACCCATACATCTAAACAAGTTACTGTAAGACCAAGGAAATGTAACCACCCCTCTCCCCAGACATCCCCCTCTTGTCAGTCTAGCATTCAGCTCAGGCCTCAGAATCTGGCTTGGTATTCTTCTGTCCCACAGGAATTCTTCTGTCTCTGCCTCTTCAGAAACCATTCTTACAACCTTTTTCAAAGAAGCCTAAGAACATAAGAATGGCCATGCTGGGCCAGGCCAATGGTCTATCTAGCCCTGTGTCCTGTGTCTGACAGTGACTGTGGCTGGATGCTTCAGAAGGAATGAACAGAACGGGGTAATTCTGGGTGATTGAGCCCCTGCTGTCCAGTCCCAGCATTTGGCAGTCAGAGGTTTAGGGATACCCAGAGCATGGGGTTGCATACATGACTATCTTGGTTAATTGCCACTGATGCCGCTATCCTCCATGAACTAATTATCTTTTGAGCCCAGTTATATGTTTGGCCTCCACAACATCCTCTGGCAATGAGTTCCACTGGTTGACTGTGTGTTGCGTGAAGAGGTACTTCCTTATGTTAGTTTTAAACCAGCTGCCTTTTAATTTCGAGTGACCCTTGGTTCTTGTATTATGTAAAGGGAGTTAGATACCCAAATCCCACTGAAAATCCTTTGAAAATCCCAGTTTGATTATCGGGGGCAAAGTGACCCCTGGCTGGCATAGCAGCAAATGAACAACTTGCCCATCCTCCTGGCTGGGGCAGCCGTATACTAGAGTGTGTTTACCGAAAGGGGTGGAAGCCTGAGGCTGCAGGGAGGCATGAAAACCCCCTTTGCTCTCCTGCACAGTCAGTGCTGTAAGAGAACCCTGACTGACGGTTGTTTGGGAAAGAGCCCAATCCGGGAGAAGTGGAGGTGAGAGTAAAGAGGGCTTAATCCACTTAATGCATCATGTTCAACAAAGAGGCTTTCTACTTAGCCCCGGGAGCACCGGTACTTTTGGTCTCATCCATCCCCAGTGAAATAAATAGAATGATTCCCATTGACTTCACTGGCCGTTAGATCGGTCCCGTTGACTGCCCTAAGAGGACTCCCCAGCAAACTCGATGGAAACCAAGGACCCATGCATCCATACAGCAGTTGAGCATCTACCCTCTAGATTCTATTGTAGACACAAAGCTACTAGTTATGGTATGTGACCGAAAGCAGCCATGTATTTGTAAACTTTGAACAATAGATTTCAATCAAAACCACCTCCACTTTATAAACTACATTCATGCCTAATCCAGACGCCCATTGAAGTCAATGTAGGTCTGTCCATTGAGTTGCTGGTCTTTAGATATTTATAACTATAGGTGCCATAGTCTGTAAAGACACAATATGAAAAAAAGAGCAATTTATTCATGTGGTTTTAACACTATTGTGTTTTCAATGTAGGATCGGAGCCAATTCGCAGCAGGACAGGAAAGAGTGGGACTTCTACGCCCACTACCCCTGGATCCACTGCCATCACTCCTGGGACCCCACCCAGCTACTCCTCCCGTACCCCAGGCACTCCTGGGACCCCAAGCTATTCCAGAACCCCTCATACTCCAGGCACTCCCAAGTCTGCTATATTGGTGCCCACTGAGAAGAAAGTCGCCATCATACGCACTCCTCCAAAATCTCCAGCCACACCTAAGCAACTACGACTTATTAACCAGCCTCTGCCGGACCTCAAGAATGTCCGGTCCAAAATTGGATCGACAGACAACATCCGGTACCAGCCGAAAGGGGGACAGGTAAGAATTTACTCTAAATGCACAGTGAAGGTATTAATGTGCTAGGAAGTAGCAATTTTGAGGTGCCCCATAAATAACAGACAGAGAATTGCATCTGTTGTCACAGTTAGATGCTTTTTATTTAAATGATTTTAAATTGTGAGGGCCTGGCTTATCTTCAGAAAATTGTCTTGTAAACTGAAAATTAACTCTGGGAAAGATTTTTTTCATGCCTCTCTGAGATCAGTTGAGAGGTCTGATGAACTTTCCAAGTCAGAGATGTATTTTAGCCTAAAAACCTGAAGCTACTGCTTATTCAGTCCCCTGGTTAAATAGCGACGAATTAATAAGCTTAACAGACAGGTAGTAGCTTTAACTAGAGGCAATGTGTTTTATTAGATTTAGACAGCTGTAAAATGCAGGAGTTGAATAAGAGGAAATAGAAGTATGTAAAATAATGAGTGTCATAGAGAAGATAGATTGGGAGCTTCTATTCTCCCAATCTCAGAGCCAAGAACAAGGGATCAGAGAATAAAATTAAAAGGGGACAGATTCAAAAGTTATAAAATTAAATACTATTTGACATGTTGCGTTATTATATTATGGAACTCATTGCTACAGGAAGTTGTTGAGGCCAAGACCTTAGTACAATTCAAAACATTTATATGGGTAACAAGAATATCTAGATTTATTATAGTTAAGGCTTTCAACAATTTTGGAATATTAAACCTCAGCTGTAAGCCGATCTCTAACTATTAGAGACCAAGACAGGATATAATACATCTGCTTGCTCTGTGGTTCTTATACCTTCCTCTGAAGCATCTGGTACTGGCCACCGTCAAAAGACTAGTTGGACCTTAGGCCTGGTTCCGCCTGGCAGTTCCTATGTTCCTAAACAGAGTGTGTTGTCTAAAATAATTACATTATACTAATGCACGATTTGTTAGCTCACACTTTACTTTCCAATGGATATCACTGTTGGGTCACAGATAGGTTTGCATAGCTCTTTGTTTCCATAGCAACAGCTACTCTTGTTTCTTATCTCCTGAAAGGGAAAGGGGAAATGTCTGTACATACGTCAGTTGAGGCTAGAATGATTTGCAACCAAGCAAGCTTTCTGCTCATAAAAGGCCGTTGTTGCATCTTGTGACTTAGAGGCAGTGGCAATCAGTTTTATTAGTTATATTGTTTCAAAAAGGAAACCAATTTCATATAGGACTGGACAAGCTGGATCAGTAAAACTAAAACCAACCCAGACGTATGGCTGAACATGGACCAAATTCAACCTCTTTTTGAGGTTATACAAATTTTGGTTACTTTACTTATCATAAAATGTTCATCTGCCCTCCATGTTGACTCATGATCCAAATTTTCAAGGGTCTGAGTGTCCCCTCCAAAGTGTCCTTAGCTCCCCTGGGCTTTATTAGAAGTTGATGGTGCTCATCAGCTCACCACTCCAATGGACCCTGGGTCCAATTCTGCAGCCTCTCATCGTGTGCAGCATCAGAACATGTGTTCGAGTCAGAAGAGGGCAGATATTAAAATGCTGTATGCCCATACTGATACCAGAACCTGCTGGACAATCTTGTGTGAAAGCCACTAGCCAAACTTGAGACTCAGATAAATATCCAAGCTTTTGGATATTTCTCCAGCCTTCCAAAACATTGAGGTTCACCCTTCATTAATGTTAAAGAAAAGTTGGGTCTTAACATGTAACTCTGCATTGCAGGTATTTGGGAATGAAAAAAATGTTCAGGGATATATTCGATCCCAGTGCAGCTCTCAGTATGTAGACTCTGATCCTGCCAGGTGCTTCAGAGTGATCAGCCCCTTGCAGAATCAGGCTCGTGGCCAAGGAGTCAAATGAGCCCAGAAAGGATAGTGCATCACCAAGTGTATTTTCTTCATTTATTTTGACACACCTTTTTGATTATTTCTGGTTCTACTTTATCTCACCCTGTACGTGTTCTGTAGTACATGTTGTAAAAGCTATATAAGACCTCTTTACAGCACCCTGACAAACTTTTACTCCGAGTAAGTTTGATGCTGCATGAAGTCTTTGTTATGCTGTAAGAAGGGACCTGAGAGTAGTTGTTGTTGTGTTTGTTATTATAAAGAATTATCAGATGGATTCACTCAGTGAGGATTACCAAGCTTTACAGTATTGTATGTATGTGAGTGTCTCCGATCAGCTATTGTACAAGCCCTTACTTACAATTTTACCTTGTCTTTCTGCCACATATTGTGGTCCTCATATGCTCAGATTTTTTTCTCAAAGTAATAACTATTATTTCTCCTTCAATGATATATAGCAGCTGGCAGGTCTTTCTTCTGGGGATCACAGGGGAAATTATATGGGTGAATATAAAAAAATATGATTGAAACTAAAGGATTTTGATACTTTATTCCTCAGTGGTGCGTGACCATTATATATGGCTTGGGCAAAGAGAATGACTCACTGAGTACTTCCTTTGTACTTTCTCTAGATCATCCTTCCTCGGTCTAAACAAGAGTTTGGGGTGGTTGTTTTTTTCTTTTCTGTTGTTCCGTCTTACAGCATCCGCCTATCATGTTAAAACATGAAAACAAATTTATTTTCTTTGTTGTTGCCTTCTGATATCATGTCTGGCAGTGCATATTCCAGCGGCTGAAATGAATGGCTGTCTGCTCTCTGCTTTCACTGATGATGTATAAAACAAATAGAAGGCAGCTTGAGCTTTATAACCTGAGTTGAAGATGCAGTAGTGATAGTAGTAACCATAGGGGAAAAAAATGTCTGGGCAAGTAAGCAAACATGACGGAAATAATATCAAGAGTATAGCTATGCAACCCTAAAGTGTCATTTAGAGGCACAATCATTTGTTTCACCAGACCTAACACAAGTCCATTCTTGGCTTACTGCGGTCCTGGGGAAAGCAGTTGTATTGCAACAGTGCCAGAGTTTGATGTGTATGACTGAAGAAGCAGGAGGAGTTTGAATGTTAAATAAATCAAGGAAGAAATACAAGGTTTCCGCCTTGAATCTCTTCAGAAGCTCATCAGCCGACAAATTAATTTAAATTCAGCTCTGTCTCACCATTTACAAAAGTTTAAAAAGGAAAGTGGCTTGACAAGACAGAATAAACATACTTCTGGGGAAAAACCAAGTTCATGTTGCATCATAATAAGTCCCTACCAGTAGCATGCAGTATGAGAAGTATTTCATGGATATTCTGCAGCACAGAAAACTGAGGGGGTTCTCTGCTCTGTGATATTAGTCACTGGGTGGTTGACTGATTTTCTCCTTATAGAAAAGTATGATGAAATGTATGATTCTTGGCAAAGCTCAGACACTACTTGCTTATGGGTACAACTGTTGGGCTTCAGATTAGGGTTGCCAGCCCTACAGGATTGTCCTGGAGTCTCCAGGAATTAAAAGAGGAATCTTTAATTAAAGATTAGGTCATGTGATGAAACCCTCCAGGAATACGTCCAAACAAAATTGGCAACCCAACTTCAGATGGATTTTAGCACTCCCTCAGCCATGAAGGAAATACTGAGCTTTCATGAGGATCCAATTTGCATATATTCTTTCTAAGATGGCCTTTGGGAAGAATGGGGGGGGGGGGGAAATCTGTTACAGATATCAAGTGTGGGTTTGATATTTTGATGTTTTCTTCTTGGAATTATACCATGAAAGTAAGATGTTTGTAAATTGTACAAAAGAACATCGATTTAATCACTGACACAGAATATAGGTTAAGTACCACACGTCAGCAATCAATGGTAAATCCGAATTATGTTTAAAAAAATAATAAAAAATGCTAAAGTCAATCTAAGACATGGGCCAGATCCTCAGTGGTGTAAATCAGCATGATTTCAATTCAGTCAATAGGGTTACACAGATCTACCCAAGCTGAGAATTTGGTCCTAAGTATCACTAACTTCAGGAATAGCCAAGCAATTGGAAATGAGTTATGTGGCAAATAGAGAAAGTGCATCTCCAAAGCCAGTTCTGGAATGGAGTCTCTCCAGAAGCTTTTTTGGAGACCGAGACAGAAATTAATTGTCTGCCCAAAGCCATGGAGAACAAATTGCATTCAGCCACGTTTAAAAAAATCTGAAGTGCATAAATATGGTACCATGTGATATGGTGCCCAGCCCTTTTTAAAGGGGGAGAGCTGTGTCAGCCCACCTGTCCTGCAGCCGATTTGCCTCCCCAAGTGCAGAGAAGGAATTTAATCACATGACAGACTGAACCAGGCCTCTGTTGGGGTAGAAAAATAGAGGTCAGTGGATAGCCAAAGGGGGACTGCAGCGTGAACGTGCAGAGTGCAAGAGAGAGACTGAGACAGACTGACAGTCACTCAGTCTCCTGCAGCGGTCCCTGAGGAAGGAAGTGGGGCTGGGAAGAAAGGCCCAGCTGGACATTTTGGGTTCCTTTTCTGGAGAAGCCAAAGAAGGCAGGCCAGGCCTGGGGTCTTCTCTAGAGAACTGGAGGACAGGAAGAGAGTTCCTCTCGGAGTGGGGCTGTGCCCAGGGTAAGGCAGGGATGGAAGACCGTTTTGTGCTTATTTTGGAACTTTGTGTTAATAAAACAAGACTCCAAGATAGGCTGTTATTGGACTTGTGAAAGCCTCTTTTGGAGATTCAAGACTCACTGCCACGGCGCCTCCTGCTCGCTGTCTGGGAATTAGCTCTTTTCCAGCCAGAGCACCCACTGCAGGCCGGTGCCTTGCCTGTCACTGCCCCCCATGTCCCTCCTGGACCACGGTGCCCTTTAACCTGGGGTTCTGCCACCTGGCACTACCCGCACACTCTCTCTGGGCCTCCCCTCCCCGGGGAACCCTCAACCCTCTATCCCCACCTTGCCTCAGTCTATGGCTACTGCCAGTCAGCATCAAGCCCCCATTCCCTGGGGCAGACTGCAGTGTAAAAACCACTCATCATAGGCAAGAGGGGGTTGGACCTGCTGACTTCCCTGCAGTCCAGTACCTTCTCAGGCCTTCCTCTAAGGCCGAAACCTGGGAGGTCACCAGGCTTGAGCTCCCCAGCTCAGCCTGCCCCTTTCCCAGCACTGCTCCACCCTCATTACCCGTAGCTCCTTCATACAGCTAGATCCATCTCCCTGTAAGGCTGGAGGGAGACTATTCTCCCCAGCTCCTCCCTGAGCCCTTATAACAGGGCCAGGTGTGGCCTGATTGGGGCGTGGCCCACCTGTGGCTGCTTCCCCAATCTGCCTTTTTGCTGCTTTCCCCCAGCCAGAGCCCCCTGCAGGGCTGCCTTTTAACCCTTCCAGGGTAACCATCCCACTACAGGGTTTTTGAGAAATCGAGAGGGAAAATGGAGGCAGGGTGACTTCTGTCCGGATGAGGGGATGTGTTTGAGGTGGCCACCCTTGTGACATACCAACATTCAAGAGAACGTAAAACTTGTCCAGAAACCACATGAATGTTATGAAAATGAAAATGCTCTGCTAATAAGTGATACAGTGACAACTGCAGAGATGGAGGAGGTCTGATTTAACTAAGCACCTCAGAGTGGGGAGGCTGTGTAAACTAAGGGTTCTATCCTGCCTTCTATCCTGTCACATAAAATTCCCATTAAGGCCCCTTTGATTGTGTCCAGTCCTTCTTACTTCACGAGGAGCTGTGAGGGCATAAGAATGGCAGGATCTGTCTACCAGGGGCTGTTTTATCATTGAGATACATGCACATGAATGCAGAGGAGAATAGCTCCTGAGGTGAGTTTGAATGTTCAGTAAGCCTTCAATGGGCTGCGTATATCACGTTCCTGCTTTGGTGACAAAATCCCCAGGTGCAAAGACAGAACAGTGAATAGACAAGGAGCTGAGTGCACAATAGAAAGCAGAGCAGGTATTTGGAGGAGTTGCCCGAGAGCAGAGGTGTTAAGCAAGCTCCTTCTCTAGCTCGTATTCTGTGACTAGGGCTTTCTGACTCAATTGTCTTTAAACCAGCTCTGAAAAAAATGTACCTGCACTAATGACAGGTGAAAAATAAAAGCTTAGGGCCAAATGACATGCTGCTTCAGTATTTGTGTGCTAGCAGGTGAGAGGCGTGCAGAGAACCCCCTCCCTCCCCACCACAGGCGGGAAGCAATCCTGCAGCCACAGCTCTCCAAGTGTAATGGGATGGGGAGCTGCTGGTGCTGCTGACAGCGCTGAATGCCATGGAGGGGCGTATCTGGGTGGGTTGTGTGGCTACGGCTACTGCTCAAACCACTGAGCTATCCCTTCCCTCTCACCCACTTTTCTCACATTATCTTCACTGGGACTATTCACATGAGTAGCTGCTACCCAACGTGAGCAGGACTGGGGCCCATTCCACAGGCCAGTGAAGTCAATGGAAAGACTCCTGTTAACTTCATTAGGTTTTGGATCTAACAGAGGAGTAGTGAGTACAAATGAGTTGCTATGTGTTTGAACATGAGAAATGCCCCATGCGTACTACGTATGTTATCGTGTGATGTCATTTCAGTAATTCGAGAGGAGCATAGCCACACTGATGTGCGCCCCTTGAAAGTGTAACTCAGACAGGCAGCAGGCTGAGCTGAGGATGCATGTTGAGCCTTGCTCTGGGTAACCTGCCTTGTGTCAATTTGAAATGAAAACGGTGGTTCACAGAGTGTGCTTCTGCCAAACAAAAACATGCAGGAACAAAGGGGATCAGATTTGTATAGTTAAATGTTAAATACCACGCTCCACTCTGGGTCAACTGAGATGAAGTCCATTTATGTTGCTAAAGTGGAAAGGGAATATTCTGTTGGGTACAGTTTTCCTTTTAAAATTGCAGTTTTGAAAGGGGATGATAGACACCAAGGGTACCTCTAGACTGCAAAAAAGAAACCAATGCTGCCAGTTTCAGAGCCTGGGTCCAGTGATTTGGGCTCACGGGGCTTGAGCAATGGGGTTAAAGTAGCAGCATGGAGGTTACTGCACAGACTGGGGTTTGAGCTCTGAGACCCTCCCTGATAGCCAGGTTACAGAGCCCAGGCTCCAACCCAAGCAGGAACATCTACAGCCCCATAGTGTGAACACCGTGAGCCCAAGTCAGTTAATCCAGGCTCTGGGACTTACTGCCATGGGGACTTTTTGCCAGTGTAGACATCCTCAGAGCCTGATTCTTCATTCCCTCACCACACAAGCCCTAAAGATTAAATATCACTCCCCTTAAACATGCTGGGACTAATCTGTATGCCTAAATCCTTCCAATTGCAGATACCTAAAATCTTGAAGTCAATGGTGTCATTTGCATGAGGAAGGATTATTGGTAAAGTTTGTAGGGTTCAGGCCATTTAGGCAAACTTTTAATCTACTTTTTGAAGTCCAGTATCAGAAACAAAATGTGATGAATCGTGGCTTTTATTTTTGGTTGGTTTCATTCATTCTTCATTTTGTGTGTGTGTGTGTGGAGGGGAATGTTCTTTATGATTTTTTTAAACATTTATTTATACCTATCTGATACCCCGAGTTACTGATAAAATGAGTAGAGAATAACGATTACTGCTATCTTGTGACTCTGTGTTCCCCGGTCTGGCTGTTAAATCCACCTGCTATCTCTTTACTTATACTTAGATTGAAAAGTCTTTGGTGCAGAGACCATCTTTTTGCTATGAGTTTTGTACAGCACCTTGCACAATGGGGATAAGGCCTCTAGGTGCTGCTGCAATATACATTATAACCAATAAAAATAACCATTCTAGTGGTTGGATTTAAAGATCACATACAGATTTTTGTTCCCAACATTAAGGAAAATTTATAATTTTTCCCCCACTTCCTAATTTTGGAAGGAAAACTTTTCCATATGATACAGATGAGACCACCATCTTTTAACTCTTTTCCATGTGGTGTGAGCATTTAGGAATTTCATGGGTTTGTGATGTTTACTTAATGTCACAATTTAAGCATGTAATTTTCTTTGGTGCCTAAGAGTATTAGTACTTAAAAGATTTATACTCCTAACAGTTATTACTTTCCCTGTTGTATTCTGCTGACATACGCTATTTTTTGCTGTTAAGGGAATAGCTGATTCAGTGATGTGACCATATGATTAACTAGATAAATGCCATGATTTGTTTTTAGCTATAATGAAGCTTTGCAAGAAGCAATAAACGGAATCCTTCAAAGATGTAAATCAGTGATTGTTATGCTTAAAAATGATCATAGGCAGGGCTGGTACTACAGCCTTTTATTAAGGTTGCCTGACACATCCCATTATAAGACTCCTTTTCATTGCTTATAACTTTGCCAAATTTAAATTGGTGGGGCTGAAATTTTCCATGCCACGTGTCTGTCGCAAGCTGATTTCTGTCTTTTTGTCTTTCTGTCTTTCTTTCTCTGCTAAAGAGACACAGAACCATGGGTTCATATGCACTGGTGTATCTAGATGCCCTCCTCATAAGGCCTCACCCTGCTGTTCCTATTCCCAGTGATATCAATATCACTCGGAGAAAACACATCCCATTGAGTTGAAAGTCAGTGGGAGTTTTGCCTGAGTAAAGGCTACAGGGTTGGGCTACTGACCTTTGTAAAGAGATTTTTTTAACATGGAAAATGAGTTGCAGGAGGCCTGATCTGCTTAGAGTGCTTGAAATTCACCCAGTACAGAGGGCCACCATTAGGCATATGCACCAGTTAAGCCGTTCTTTCTTGGGAGTTTGATAGTGGGATTTAACTTATGCCAAAACCTTGTGTTGTCCCTCCACTCAGGGTGAATTCATCCGTTGGTTTTACACTATTCTCCGGGAACCAAGAGCACAGTGTAGCCTCAAGTTCAGTGTGTATGTCTCTGGAAAGTGCGGTCACAGTAATTCTCTTGCCCAAACAAAAGAACCAAAGCCCTTTCCATAGCCACTGCTAAAAGCCCTGAAAAGGATGAGATTAATGGTCATTTCCAGCACACGTTTGGAATCTCACCTGGTGCTGAGCAGGTTTCCATTCACTCACTCTCCTAACCCCTTTTTCCCATATGAGCCTGATTCTGCATCACTTAACACCAATGTACATCATAAATCACTCTACTGAAGTAAGTAGAGTTACACTGGCGAGTAACTGACATAGGTAAGGAGACAATGAGGCCCCCTATTTTGATGAGCTCTTTGGAGTGCCTAAGTAGTGTGATTGCTCTGTGAGCACTTTCCAAGGCCCCAATTCTGCAAGGTACAGGGACACGGGTATAATTGTCAGTATGTAAGAAGTCTCATTGACCTCAAAGGAGCCCAAGTCTGAAGTACAAAAAAACCTGAGCAGGAAATATGACACAACGACAGAATAATAGATCACAAACAAATCTTACAAAAACCTATTAAGAGGTAGGGCTAGAATGTAGACGTCCTAGGGAGAAAATCATGAACAGGGGCTCAAAAGACATGAACGTTTTCTCTTTTCACTGAAGAGTACATTAATGAAATGAAACCAAGCTGAAATATTTTTAAATGACCCAGCTTTAGTGCCTGTGGGGAAGCTTATGAGAGACCATGCACATCCATAATTACAAGGTATGGAGTTTGGGGAGAATATAAATGATCAGTTTGGTGGGAAATGTATTCACAGCCTGTAATTTCTTCTGTCTCTCACTTTTTCTTCTTTGTTTCAATGGGCATCTGGTTGGTAGGGTAGGCCAGGGAAGTCAGTTATGAATAGTCTGCCCAGTGGTTGGAAAGTAATTTGAATGTTAGGGAGGACGGTTCTCATCAGTCTTTGTTTTTTCTGTGAATGGCATCTGAAGAGAATTAACATTGGCGAGAATGAAATGTGATTCTTCTTTTCCCCAGCTGCCTTTGCTGTGTGGCAAAACTGAGTGTGGGTCTGTCTTCCAATTCTTGGTCTTCCAACCGGTACTTCTACATACACATACCATTGGGAATGTAACTCTCTCTTGCTAGCAGAGATGGGGCATGAAGTGAAATGCCAGATCTCAACACCCTTGCACGTTGGGATGTTTGAAATTCAGATTCTGTGACATGAGCATGCCTCTGTATAGGAGCAGAATTAACTCTTACA
Organism: Sternotherus odoratus; assembly: GCA_032164245.1. Classification (NCBI taxonomy): domain Eukaryota; kingdom Metazoa; phylum Chordata; order Testudines; family Kinosternidae; genus Sternotherus; species Sternotherus odoratus. Next base: position 11,587,895 of record JAVMKO010000011.1, on the reverse strand, counting down.
CTGGTGGAATCTGCAGCTCCACTGGTCTCCCTACCTCCCTTGGTCTTCTTCTGCCTTCCCTTCTTCCCCTCCTCCTGCTAAAAAAAACTCAAAACACACACACGCACTATCCCCCCCTCCTCCAGTATAGATGGTGCCCCCTCAGTGCCCATCTCCTTGCTATTACAAATGCCATTCAGGCCCTCCATGTCTATGGAGGGGGCTTAGGTTTTACCTCCTAAAGTGCAGTTCTCAAAATGTACTGAGAGAACTAGCAGTTGTAAAAGTCCTGGAGACATTTTCCCTCCATGAAGATTTCCAGAGATGAACCACATCCTCAGACGTTCAGACCAGTGGAATTCAAATGCAGCAGAAGCCGCTAGAGCTTGCTTGCAAATGTCTTCCTGATCTACACAGGATGCAGTGCTATAGAAGTCAAGGGAGGTGCCATGAGTGGAGCTACGATGAGTGTAAGTCAGAGCAGAATTTGGCCCAATGCCCTTTTCTGGAATAATATTTATTACAGATCCTAGAGAATCCATTCAGAAACCTGTCCTGCCAAGGGCTGTGTCCTCTCTGTGCATTCCTGCTTCTGATGAAGCCAAGACTTGTGGGACTCTGAAGTGCAACAGCAGGGACAGGGAGCAGTGTAACTCAGTGGCAGCTCATTGGGCAGCGATTAGCTTAAGCATAATGCAAGCAAACCCTTTCCAGCCACACAAACACGGGGGGGAGGGGGGGCGTGGAGGTGGGGGCGAGTGTCAGAAAAATGGAACTTTATCAGTACCCTCCATTTTGATGTTATTGTTAAAAGGAGTGCTGGAGGAATCTCTCCTCCATACTGTTTATGAAATATTTACTCCTCCATGCATTCCTAGATACCATGGTAATTTAGTGTCAGAAGAATAAGAGGGAACTCAGCAGTTTCAGTCCAGTGGGGACACTGTAAAGATTACGGAAAAGTATGCTGCCAGATCTGTGCAGCAGGAAGCTGGCACATCAGACAAATGGTGCCGTTCTCTCGTTCACATCCAGTTTTGCCAGCGGCTAATGTCAGCATGGCACCAGATCTCAGGTAACCAATCACATACTGCGGTGACATAATTTTAGCTATCAGGGAGAAACCAGACATGGAGAAGAGATAAGCACTGAGGAGTCGGCCAAAGTTGAGGCCGCTGTTCTCGGAGGCTGTTAAATGCCCGCATGATATTGTACATAATCGAAAAGCTGTCGAAGGAGTTTCCATAGATGAATCTTAACTTCCTGCTTTTTCTTTTCTGCCTTATTGGTACTTAGTTCTCAGGAAATTTTCTCTTTGATTTGGCTGTTGCTCCTGACCTGAATGGTAACTCCCTTACACTCCTTTGGCAATCCCGGCCCTAATATTCATATTGTAGATTTGTATTTATTGTGTGTTTCGTTTTGTGTTCATTTCTAGTTTTCATGCTACAGAATCTCATAAGCTTGGGGGATTTTTGATGACAGTGATGTGGGGTGTGATCCTGTTTCTGTTGCAGAGCATGATGCCAATTGACCTCAATGGGAGCAGGAGCAGGCTAAGAGAGCACACTGCGGATGAAAGCTTTAATCTTCTTCTGTGTGAAACAATTGAAGTATGTGACAAATATATCGGTCTATTTTAGGAGAGACAGACACTCACAGCCAGCCAGTGAAAGTCAGCCTTGTGCAGAGAGCCAGCAGAAGGCATGCACACCACTTAAATCCCTCTTCAGTCCTCAGCCTTGGACATAAGGGTGCATACGCCTCGTGCTATCCCGCTGCACCGGGATAGCACGGGGTGGGTGAATTTTACCCAGTGAGAAGATAATTACAGGGATTGTTTCTTTACATCTTTGCTAGCCAGGTCCTCAGGCAGTGGGATCCCTAGTTTCAGTCTAACTCAAGAGGATGCGTCAGCCTAGAGTAGACGCTTTTGCCACTTGCTTTCGGGTGGTCTCTCAACTTTATCACCTTGACTTGGCTTTGTGTAACCTAGATTTCATAAGTCTCTCTACCAACACACACGCCCAACACTGCCTAGTCCACACCTTGAGTCAACATTTCCAAAGCTAATTCTGCTGCCGGCCATTGCTAAGAAGCTCTGCTGATTCTTTACTGAGGGGGGTGCGTGGTCAGAAAAAGCTAAGAGGGTTTTGTGTTTTTCTAAGCACTATCTGGTTTACAGTTCTCCAGGAGCCCGACCCAGACTACACATCTGACACACATTCCTCTAACTGATGTGGCACCTGTCTTATATAGTAGCGGGTTTAAAAAAAAATAGTGTGTTGAAATAAAATACAGAAACATAAAACTCCTATGACAGTTGGCTGTCATGTTTCAGTAAACATCTATTTAGTTTGATGTGCTGAAAAGAAAGGAGAGGGAAATGTAGAAATTATTCCACTAACCACAGCCATACTTTCACAAAGCTAAACATGACAAATGATTGCAGGAGTTTCTGAAGCTATAGGGTTGCTTACTAGTATCAGTCTTCTCACCATCACACCCTGTAGCCAGGTCGAAGACTCGATGGCACCGCGCCTCCTGCTGGTCGCCCAGGGAATTAGCTCATCTCCAGCTTTGGAGCACCCTCTGCCGGAAGCTGTCTCGCCTGCCTCAGGCCCCATGTCCCTCCCGGACCTGGGTCCCCTTTTCCTCAGGGCTCTGCCCCAGCAGTACCCCCACTCTCTCTGGGTCTCCTCTCCCAGAGGAAACCCCAACCCTCTAAGTCCACCTTACCTCAGTGTCTACTGCCAGTCGTCATCTTATCCCCGCTCACTGGGGCAGACTGCAGTCTGTAATGGCCACTCATCAATGGCAAGGAAGTTGGACCAGCTGCCTCTGCCTAATCCCTGGCTACACCTCTGCAACCCCAGTACCTGTGTAGGCCTTTGCCAAGGCCTGCAGCCTTTGGGTTTACCAGGCTGGAGCTCCCCAGCTCCCTTGCCCTATTCTCCAGCACTGCTCCAGTTTCAGGAGCCTCTGCCTCCAAGGCTGGAGAGAGATTCCTCCAGCTTCTGGCCCACAGCCCTCTTATCAGGGCCAGCTGGACCCTAACTGAGCTGCCCACTCTGTGGCTGCTACTTAGTCAGCTTCCCCCAGCTGTTCTCACTCCTCTTATTTTAGGAGCTGGGTAGCCACCCCCTACATGCCCATTGACACAGATCTTTTTTCAGTCAGTCATAGAATCATAGAATATCAGGGTTGGAAGGGACCTCAGGAGATCATCTAGTCCAACCCCCTGCTCAAAGCAGGACCAATCCCTATTTTTGCCCCATATTCCCAAATGGCCCCCTCAAGGATTGAACTCAAGGGTTTAGCAGGCCAATGCTCAAATCACTGAGTTATCCCTCCCCCCAGTGGACCTTCAGTGTCCTGATGTTTTGAATTAGCACAATATCTATGTAGCGGAAGAAAAGTCCATTCAACAAGCTCTTCATGGTGAACAGCTTCTCCTTAGCTGAAAAATATGGCCCAGTGGAAGATAATGTTCTCTGGGGATCAGGCTGTCTAGAGTTGCCAACCTCAGGGCAGATTGTCAAGAAACAGGGCACAAACCCCAAACTAGTTGTGAGTTCTATACTTAGATTTTATCAACCACATAACAAGTGTGAACTGCTCGGGCACTAAAACAGCCTTAACATGGAATCACAGACAGTGTGACCTTGGGTACTCCAACCCAGGCAAACCTGCCTTTATGATAGATGGTCCCTTACACCAAAAATCATATTAATATTCAGGTTACTCCCAGTCCCAAAGGACCAGTCACTTACCCCAGGCCAGCTATACTCTAGATCTCTCACCAGAGTCAACACTTATAGCCAATCCTATAATAAACTAACTAAAGGTTTGTTATTGAGGAAAAAGAAACAAGAAAGTTATGTACAAGGTTAAAGCAGTAAACATACACACACGAATAAGCATACAGTCTTAGGTTCCAAACGATGATAGTAGTTTCTATAATATGCAAACTTTGTACATCCTTTAAGGCTAACCGAGCTAAACATCTGGGAACCCCTTGCTTACGCTTAAAAATCTTTACCCCTCAGAATTCAAGCAGCACTGAGATACAATTTCTCCTTAACAGAGTGTGACCGGAGTTCCGAGGGGAGCCAGCTGAGGTCACTCAATTATAGTGAACTATATAGAATGGGGCAGACAATCCCCAAAGCTGGTGGATATTCCAATACTTAGATTTACTGTGCTAGCACAAAACAGCTTCTTTATTACCCCACTGGTTACTCAGAAGTCAGCAAAACAGTTCCCTTAAAGTAATCCAGCCTCAGGCTTCCACCTAGACACCCAAGTCAGATATGATGAGGATTAATGAAAATTTTATTCATCATATAAAAAAGATCCCAGATCTTCCAGATCTTACCTATATACATGCTTCAGCCAATTCTTATTAACTACACTAAAATTATTTAAAAAGAAAAGAGAGTGAATATTGGTTAAAAGATCAATATAGATACAGACATGAGTTCAATTCTTGAGGTTCAGATTCATAGCAGAGATTGTGTGCTTTGTAGTTTCAAGAAGTTCTATTAGAATTTAATCCATAAGGTATAGTCCAATGTCCAATAGCATATTCAAAGTGTTCCCGCTTAACCGGGATCTCAGTCTTGTGACTCAAACTTCCTCTGATGAAGCTTAAGCAGATCTGAGAAGACAGGATCAGGATCCAAGGATCTTTTATACAATGTTCTAGCGTCCACTTGACATACAATCCTGAGTAAACAATAGGCAATCAGGGCGACTTTGAAGTAGGTCTGTTTCCTAAGCATCTTCGGTAATTATTCACACAGATTAACATAAGGCAGTTGCCTGTTTTTCCACCATTCGCAGATGATTTGCTATACATTTCAAAGAGAGATGAATACAGCAATATCCTATGTTTACAGTTCATTTAAATGTTAAGATGTTCTTTTTGATCTCTGAATTAACAGAATACAGCATAGACAGGGACTGTTTGATGACATTGTTGACCACTACCAATATATATGTAAATACACAAAACCCCAAACATTATCTCCCCATATGTCTTTAAGGGTTGAATTTGAATTATTCATCCTGCAGGACGCTTAATCCTATCTGGTCCTGTGTCACACAGGGATTTCCCCCAGCAATCAAACTGGTGGGATGAGCGTTCGGTGCATGTCTCCTCTCCATGGGTTTGGGGGGAACAATCAGGAAAGTGTTTTGTCTACTGATTTTGCCCAGTGGCTTGTCTGATGTCTGTAGGCCTTCTTTTGTGAGGAGATGACACGTCTTGTGGTAAACTAGTATTTCAAACTTGATGATGCTTCACCCCTAACACTACACTCCAGCTTAGCTGTCTACTAAGATATTGTACTGACATGACCACCATGATTCTAGTAGTTGAGAGCCTCACAAGCGTTAATCCTGGATTAAGTAATTTGCCCAAGGTCACCAAGGATGGCTGTGGCAGAGGTGGGAATTGAATCCAGATTACATATGTCCCAGTGTAGTGTCTTAGCCACAAGACTTTCTTCCTCCCACTGGACAGTTAAGCTGGGTTTGTGTCTGCTTTGTGTTACCAGATCAACAGTAAGAAGCTAGAGGGTACCAATGAATCTGTCTCTATCAATCCATCTATCTATCAGCTAAATGTCAGTCAGTCAACTTAGATTTTCCTGTTCTGCCTGTCAGCTACGTTATAGCCATGGCTGTGATGAATGCTGTGTTGAAGAATGATCTAGAAATGCCTATCAGCAAGCCTTACAAACATATAAAGCTTGCATGGAAAGACGTTATCAATTCAAAGTATGTTAGTATTATAAACCAACTCCTGAGGTCCTTATTTTACTCAGGCATAGTTGAATAAAAATCATGCAATATCTGAGTAAAGACCTTCGGATGTGGCCCTCAAGGAATTACAATGGGCCACACCATGCAATCAGTCTTTAAGCCAAAATCCCTCGCTGGGGTTACTCAGTTAGTTTATATTAATTTATCCCACCTGAGGATCTGGTCCACAGAGAAAAACATAACAAAGAATATGACACTCCTCCACCAGTGAAACTCTAACACGGGACTCTGGTCACCATTTGGATGCAAGGATAAACCCAGACATTTGGTGGTTAGGTGGGAGAACCATGGGGTGAGCTAGTTTATGTGCCTGCAGTTTCATGGTTTGATGTAGCATGGGTCAGGAAGGAGCACCGTCAAACACATGCTTTTCCCCATCTCCGCATTCCCCAAAGGGACATGATTTTGTGTGATACACCAACAAGCTAGGCAACTATGGCAGCTTGACCCAAGTAGAAAGGAGCTTCCTCACATAACCAGATCCCAGATCGGGTAGGGCCTTATATATGAAATCGGCGCTTTGATCACACCCTGGAAATGTAGCAGCATCCAGTGCAGCTCTGCAGAGCATTAGTGTCATATGCTCCCAGCCTTGCTCAGCCTATGGCCAGCTGTATTCTGCATAAGTTTCTAAGCGGTCCCAGTGTGTGGCCTCAAGTAGAGCTCATTGCAGGTGCCGCCTCTTGAGGTGACAGGTGTGGCTGAGGCTCCCAGGGGTCATTTGGAAGGAAAGGTTGCATTGTCCTACCCAGGTGCCGATGGAAACTTCTTGCCTTTCTTGGCTAGAGCTGTTACTTGCTGTTCTGAAAGCAGCCCTGGATGTAGTAAAACTCCTTGATTGCAACCCTGAGTCACAGATGCGCTCCCTCAGCCTCAGGTGTGGCTCTTGCCTGTTTTTCTAGTGTCCCCCCCCCCCCCCCCCCCCCGCATCATCTTTCTCTTATCTGCAGTAAGTCAGCCATCTTGTCCTCATAGACTCTGGGTTTTCTGTTCCACAGCACCTGACAGACCTTCGGTGGTGGATTCTATCTTATCCAGTCTGTCTCTCTATTTGAGGCTGTAATTCACTGTAATATCTAAGACCTGTGTGTGACAAGATTGCTTGTCATTGTCTTAGTGCTTTGTTTCAGGAGTACCAGGGTACGTACGGCTTGTGTGATCAGACGTGCACTGCAGAGGCTGCGGTGCTGTACCTGTGATTGTGGCGGGAGGCATAATGACTGTGCAGGACAGTCAGACAGAATGCCGCTGGCGAAGCAAGCAGGGAACATGTTCGGAAGTTGCATTTGCTACACTGTTTAAAAGGCATGGTGAGAGCTCCGGGCACCGACAGAGGCCTGTGGAGCCATGGGGGAGGGGGAACACTCTCCAGAAATGTCGGGGGGACACTCTCCAGAAATGTCGGGGAGCTGAGCACTAGCAGCACTAGTCCCCTCTCCCCATGTGCTCAGGGCTCACAGAGAGCAGCACAGGGCTGGTTGGTGCAGATGTGAACCTCTGGTGGGATGGAGCCTGCATCCCCTCCCCTGCCCCACCCCCCCCACCCCCACACACCCAGGCGGGGACACCCACAGTTTTGCTCTGCATTGTTTATTGGAAAAACAGAAGCACATTTACCAAAGCAAAATGATTGGTGTCTCGCTCAGCTCCTCCGTTTACCAGGTGGAGAGGCTGCTGCAGTGGGGGGATCTGAATGGAGCAGCTGTGGCCAGCGGGCTGAGTGTGGGGCTGGGTATTTGGAGATCTGGATTCTAGTCTTGCCCCGGCCCCTGGCTCACACAGGGCCAAATGATGGCCACTTGAGTGAGTGAGGGGAAAGGTACAGGGATCCCTTTTCCCCCAGGGTTGTGGCTGCCAGTGTTGGGGAGCACAGAGGAGCAGTGCCAGTGGCCCCAGAGGGGTGTGTTGTCCATATGGCAGGGCAGCACTGATGTAGCAAATCTTGCGGGCTTTCATTCTCCTCCCAGTGACCAGGAGATTGTGACAAAGACAAAAGCTCCCAGGACCAGGTGATGCACCTTGTCGTCTTCCCTGCCACAGCTTAATCTGGTGAGAGGTGGAAGTGAGCTCTTGGCCTCCCCGGGGCTCAGTTTTCCCATCTGTAAAATGGCAATAAATATCACTGGTTACCTTAGTAGGTAATCTGAGGGCTCTTTAGGAGTAAGTGCTAAGCAGGAGACCAGCATCTGACTCCATGCTCCCTGGGCGGGCTGGGTCTGGTACTGTTGTACAGGAGGCACAGTACTCTGTCCCAGGTCTCTCTGCCTGGACCGCTCTGGCCACCTTAAGAGAGGTGCTCACAACCTCCCAAGAGCATCCACTCCAGTCTTCCTTGGCCAGGAGATTAAAGGCTAAGAGACAACTGGAGACAAACTGGGATCCTTAGGACTAACAGGGAGAACTCCCAGTACATAACTATCACCGATTATTGCTCATTTCACCAGCAGCCAGCTTGGAAGGAGGTGAAAAGAGCAATAGATTTGTTTGAACATTGAGGCTGCTTCCCATAGTTGCCTGTATCCATTTGGCCAGCGTTTAAACCTAACTGTAGCAGTCACGGCGTTCTTGGGTCCTCTAACCTGCCAACTGCGAGAACATGTGTACAGCATAGTAAGTTCCCTCCAATTCCTTTTAGGTTAGGATTTTAAACAAGAAGATCGATTTTAGCGATATTCAGTCCAGATGTGGTTCCAAGGATAACATCAAACATTCTGCAGGGGGAGGAAATGTAAGTAGTGACGCTCCCTCAGAAGGCGCCCTGACTGTGATGACCTGCCTTGCACAGCCACCCTCTGTCTCCCCTCCTTCCAAGCACTATTTCCCTTCTTGCTTATGTCTCACATGTTCACTTGGTCGGGTAGTCTGTCACCCCTGTGTGTTCAGTGGTGGTCTTCTGATCCTTCCCCACAGACCGCAGGAAATGTCTAGGACTCAGCCAGGAAAGGGATTAGAAGGAAGAGGATGGGTGCATCTTTACAGCCAGGGGTTTAGTCTTGAAGGGAGCAGAGTGCCCCTAGAGGTGCTAAGCGGCTACAGCTTCCCTTGAACCCCAAAATAGGAGCTCAATGAGAGCTGAGGTTGCTCAGCGCTTACGTGGTCTGGCCCAAGGTGACTAATTTCAAGGACATGACAAACACGCTTTTCACTTATTCTTCAACGGCAATGTTCTCTCTCCCTCTATCCCTGGGGAAAAGGCCAGACTGCCGAGAGGCACACTGCTGCAATGTGGCATCATTCAAGTGTGCTCCCAGTACCACAGAAGACAATCATTCAAGCTCCTGGAAGTACCAGGGGAAGCCTGTCCTGGCTGTATAGCAGAGCTGTATATTGGCCTTCTTTAGGTCACCCCGGATAAAGTAACAGAAAGACTGAAAGCGTAGACAATCTGTCATTCAAGATTGGGTGTGTGCTTCTGTCCCAGAGTCTGTCTATCTGTCTCTCTCTCTCAGGAGACTATATAAAATGAACAGACTTAGATGACAGATAGAGAGTCAGATAAAAGAAAAACAAAGAAGGGCTGATTAGCCACTGTGTTACTTCCTTCTTATGCCAGTGTAACCCCATTATGGATTTAATCTGATGTAAAACTGGAGTAACTCAGGGCTCGTCTACACAAGGGGAGGGGTCGACCGAAGATACGCAACTTCAGCTACTTGAATAACATAGCTGAAGTCGGCCGACTTACCTGCCATCCTCATGGTGGCAGCGGGCTCCCCCCTTGACTCCGCTTGCGCCTTTCGACGAGCTGGAGTTTCGGAGTCGATGGGAGCGCCATTGGCGATTAATTTATCGTGTCTTGATGAATCGATCACCAAAAGATCAATCACTAACCGCCGATAAGGGGGGGTAGTGAGGACCTACCATCAGTAGCGAATCACACTCAGTGTTTACACTGTACTTATGGGGACTGAGAGACATAGGAAGAGACTTGAATCTGAAAATCAGGATAAAGCCATGTAAAAGGGATGGTATTGAAAGGCCAAATTCCCAGGAAATAGGTATTCAAGAAAGGACAAAGAAAGCATATTAGAACAACAATATGTATCATGCTACACACAGCGCTTAGAGGCACTGCCTTTCACCACAAGAGGAAAGCTCAGAAGCATCTAAGAAATAACCCTTATTTATCTTCTTGATTCATATCTTCATTTTACTAATTAAAAGACTTCACACACCACTGTCAGGGTCCTTGGTGGAATGGAAGCTTGCTGTATTAATCCAGATGTTTCTCACCTTTCTGGCATGATCTGTTCTCTGCTAACTATTTCTTCTTTTCCAGGCTTTTTCAAAGCTAGCGCTCTTCCTCTTTGCCCTTTTTCCTTCCTAAAATTTGTTTTGTGCACTTTCAACAGATACAAATTGTAACCAAGAAAATAGATCTGAGCCATGTCACTTCCAAATGTGGCTCCCTGAAGAACATCCGTCACAGACCAGGTAATGTTGGAATTATTTGGACTAATATGGCATATTAAGGGGCAAATCCTGCTTGCCTATCTCATTTGAAGCAACTTACTACTCATACAAGTAATGTGAACAGGATAAGTGGAGGTTCTCTAATGTACCTACTTCTTAGGGGCTGGATCCTGCAAGATGCTAAGCATTCTGGCCTAATCTAGCAAAACCCTCACATGCTTAAAATTCGGCATGTGTTTACATGCATTCTGGTTCAAAGCTAGAGGGGGGAGTCATTGGGAGGGAGGGAGCTGAGCAGGGGGGCTGTTGGGGGGGGAGGGAGCTGAGCGAGGGAGGGTCGTTGGAGGGGGAGGGAGCTGAGCGAGGGGGATCTTGGGGGGGAGGGAGGGTGCTGAGCGAGGGGGGGCCGTTGGAGGGGAGGGAGGGTGCTGAGCGAGAGGGGGCCGTTGGGGGGGAGGGAGGGAGCTGGGTGTGGGTTGGGGAGGGAGGGAGCTGGGCGAGGGGGGGCGTGTGTTGGGGAGGGGGGGAGCTGGGCGAGCGGGAGGGGCGTTGGAGTGCGGGGGTGGGGGGAGAGAGCTTAGCGAGTGGGGGGGCCGCGAGCCATTTCCATTGGCCCATGTCCACGGGCTTTTACACTAGTTAAATCATATTTGACAGAGAAGTAAGAAATGTCTGTGTCCAGCCTGAACTGGGAGGGGCAGAAAAATTTTTCCCCTGGGGAACCCATGAAAAAGTCCATGTGAAAATCACTTAGCATGGGTACATTTGTCAAAAACTAAACCACTCATTGGAGTTGTAGAACCTCAAAACAAAAATTCTCTACTGCACCAAGTCAGTATTGTGCTTTTGCATAGCTCTTTGCACCATTATTACTGCTACTGTAACAGTAGATTGTTTCCCAGAAAAATAACGCACTAATAGTTGCTGTTCTCAGTTGACTTGCCTGGTTGGCTCTCAAACTACATTTCCAGGAAACGAAACAAAGTGTATTTGAAATTTAGGACTATTTTATTTTCTTCGTGTCTATTTTATTTGGCTTGAATAGGTGGGGGACGTGTGAAAATTGAGAGTGTGAAACTGGATTTCAAAGAAAAAGCTCACGCTAAAGTTGGTTCCCTTGAGAATGCCCACCATACCCCTGGAGGTGGCAATATCAAGGTAAGAAATCAGCCTGACGAACTGAGCTTCCCCATTTGAGAATGCACTTCAGTCAGCAGTGACATGCATCGGTGTAAATTACACTGCAGGTAAGACATGGGTCAGAAAAGTGAGTGTCACTCATATACAGGGCTATAGCGGTGAGAGCAGAAAAAGCAACTTGCAGGAGAATAGAAGAGAGAACAGGCTACTTTTCTGTGGTCGATCCACTCAACATGGAGCCAGTGACTTCCAGTCTGCTCCTCCTGATGCCCAATGCTTTTCCTTTTCCCCAGTTGAACTTCTGTTTTGCCTCCAGACCTCTACATTTGCTTCTATTCCAAATCCACACTGGGGTTTTAGGCAGTCTAGTAATCCTGACCCAATGGCTGTCTTCAAATCTCCCTTGTTCCAGAGCTCTTTGTATGAGTAGTAGTGTGGAATCTCATTGCATTCCTCTGACCCCAGAGAATCTGTGAAATGCATGAAATTTGAAAACGGGAGGCAGACCAGCAGGATCTGTTCATATTTTACAGTGTATTTTTTAAGATGCCAGGAAACTGAACCAAATTTTTAAAAATTTGGAGTTTGGCTTGAAGTTTGGGCTGAAATTCAGTCTGGGTATTTATTCTAGATAAGGTCACTCCTGGAGGAAACATAGTAAGTTATGCAAAACTTACTCTTCCACCTAATGTCGTTGAATCACAGAGGGCTGTTGTATTGACATAAAAAAAGAGAGAAGAACTTGCAGTGAGCATTAGGCTCCTAAGTGCCTAAGTCACTTTTAAAAATGGGGCTTAGGTGCTCTTGAAAATGTTTCCTCAACTCCAATTGATTCAGTGGAAACTGTATGCAAACTCACTTTAGAGACCTTTGAAACTCTCAGCCACTCTGTATTGAATAGCACTGGGTGGCTATTATAAAAATGCTCCAAGTATATTCCCTTCAGCCATGCTCACTTGCCTTTTGAGTATGCTTCCTGTGAACATTTGAACAACACTCAAACAGTGCAAATGTCAGAATCACAGACACATGTGCATATTCACTTTGCACAAGCAAGGACTTACACTGGCATTGCTTGTGTGATCATCCAGTCAGAGAACTGAAGCAATTTCACATGACTCTTGTAACCAACCACAGCACACCAATGCAGCTCAAAGAGGGTGAAATTCAGGTCTGTGCAGAGGGCCAGCTCAAGGACTATGCACCACTCGAGTCCCACTTTAAGCCTTGGGATGATGGTCTGCACGAGAGTGGATTTTACCCATTAAGATACTGAATCCTCACAGAGATACACTTACGTTCAATCCTTATGAGGTTTTTTAAAAAAATAAAATACATTTCAGACCAACAAAACGTAAAATAATATATTCATTCGACGACGACATGATATGCTTATGGATATTCAGAAATAGAGGCAAAGGATGGGATTTTTCAGTCCTGCCTAAGGGATTTAGGTACTCCAATCCCACTGAAAGTCAACAGACATTGGGTGCCTAATCCCCATTAGGCACCGTTGGACTCACAGCCTAGATTTATTAGATAATTTTTGTTGTGAATTATTCACTCGCTGTCGCCATGGGGAGAAATCATTGGCAGGCTCCTAGGACAGAGCTCCAGCAGTGGTGGCCCAGGCGAAGGTGGTGAGAGTGGTTCCTGAGTCCATTGTTGTGAGGCTGTTGATCACTTCCTGACGGAGGCTGAGCTCTCACAACTCCCACTGACTTCAAGAACTGAAGGTGGTCAGCGCCTTTCAGCAACAGGTCCTGAGTGGGCAGGAGAGATTTGGCGTGAAAAGGTGGGATGGTGTGTGCATAGGAAAGGGTGTCACCACAGAAGGCAGGAGTCTCCAATCAAATCAGCAATAGAAAGTCATTACTTAAAAGCAAAGATTGACACGCATGTTGCCTTTCTTGAACAGATTGACAGCCAGAAGCTAAACTTCAGAGAGCATGCTAAAGCCCGTGTCGATCACGGGGCTGAGATCATTACGCAGTCACCAGGCAGGTCCAGCGTGCCTTCACCGCGCAGACTCAGCAACGTCTCGTCCTCTGGAAGCATCAACCTACTGGAATCCCCTCAGCTTGCTACCCTCGCGGAAGATGTCACGGCCGCCCTTGCTAAGCAGGGCTTATGAATTTGCTCCATTAAGCAGTGTATGAAGTAATAATATTTAGACATGAGCTCTTGGCAGGAATGGGCTCAGAGCAGGTGTTAAATTCATTCTTTACCGTGTCTAAAATTAAGTCACATCCCAAGACTGTAGCAACCATACAATAAAAAAACACCACCACCAAAATAATTAAATAGATGCAGAAATTGGCCTGATCTCCATTTACAGCAGGAAGACACTGGCTTTACATGGGTATGCAATTGCAGTGTATGACATTGGACGATTATTGTTGCTCTGCTCTGTCTTGCATGGAGTACCGTACTATGATCAAATGCATTTTTACCTTTCCATGTGCCCGAGGGCCATCCACCTCTTTCTGACTTGTTACTATCCCAAGTTGCTCATTTCACGGTTCTGTTGATGGGTGGGAGGAAAAAACAGTCGCCCATTGTAACTTATTACAAGTTAAAGTAAACTGGAGAGCCTAGTTACCGGATGGGAAGGGCATATAAAGGAAATCAAGTTTAATTTTAAAAAGTGTTATTTTGTATAAATGGGTAGAAGGAGAAAGACTGGATTAAGTTATTAACGTTTGGGGGCCTGGATAATTATGTCAGTGTTTAGCTGATTCCAATAAATTATTTAATGGAGAACTAAAAATAGTAGTTGAAAAACATTTTAATTGTGCTTGAGGAAGTGGCATTTTTAAAACAAAAATGCTATTGGAAGGAAGCACTTCCGTTTCAATGGGCTTGTGTCTGATTAGAATGTCGGTTAAGCGGCTAGATTTGTGTATACACTACCGGTTTCACACCCTTTCCATCTGTTTGATACAGTATTATAGATATATATATTTCTCTGTGGCCATTTGTGATACGCCCTCATATACTTGAATATTATACTTCTTTATTCACAGTATCTGTGTCTCTTGCACCCTTTGGTGTTGCAATTTTAGGTATGTAAAAGTAGATGTTAGCAGGGTTTTTTTTCCCTATTCAGAAAAAAATACATAAAAAGACAAAAACGTTTAGCATGAAATTGCTTTCTGTAACAACTAAAAGCCGTGACCCTGTTTTAGTGTCAGATGCAAGTCTCTTCTGTGATGCTAGAAAAAATATTCCTTCCCCCCCCCCTCCTTTTTTCACCAAGACTGATTTTGTGAGTTCCAGATGTTTAGAAAAAGGGTTTCCAAAGAGGTGGGTTTGGATTCTGGATTTTTTTAAATCAAAAACACTTTGGTTTTAGCTTTTTTTTAAACTTCTGTAATAACGATGAATGTTGGATTTATTTCATTGAATTTTTTTCTTTTGCTAAAGTTGAAAAAAGTATTTGGGTGTCATTCCATACCTTCAGTAGTGTCTTATGTGTACACTCAGGCACTCTGGTAGTATAGAAGAAAACACTGTAGAGATGCCAATACATTATAATTAATACATTAAATAGATAAATAAAATGAACCCCCTAGCCTGGATCACCAAGGTGACTGAATAGATAAATAGGGCATCTTTAAATCTCAACAAAGAAGCAGCAAGTACATGTTGACTATAAAAAGTATAAGAAAAGTGTGCATAAACTTGCAGACACACATAAACATCAGATCTAATGGAGTCACTTGGGAGAACTCCAACACCGCATTATGGACACTAAGAAAACACTGCTGAAGGTAATATGGTGGTATTGCTCATCAGTGGATAACAAATCTGCTGATGTTATGTAGAGTTGACGTTATAAAATGACAAATGTACACACTTGCAGATTGTTGGCTCTCTTCCTTTTGAAATCTCTAGCTAATCTTTACACTGTCATCTGAGCTAGACATGAATTGTGTAGTAAGCCAACCTTGTGTATTGGAAGCTTTTGAGTACTCTGTTCTTTTTACTGTGTGCGTGTGTGTATGTATGTATGTGTGCGGTGCGCATGCGTGTTTGGTGCGGGTTGATCTGAAAAGAGCATAAAGGAGACGTTTGTGTCTGTGCAGAAGATTCTTATAATGAATAGCAAAGGATTCCACAGATTTAAATTCACAGTATTAAACTGCACAAATACTAAAGAGTAGATCTTCAGTGTGGTGATGGAGATTTTGGCCAAGCAGTTGTTCCCCGTGGCATTAAGACGAATTATATGGCTCAAACTCCATGCACATTATCGAAGATGAACTCCTAAATAGCCCCACACATCAACTCTGCAAAAAGCTTTTTCACACTATAAAGCACCGTACTGTTTGTAAGTCAGTTATTTTATACAAAAGACAGGGAGTTTAGCAACCATGTGAAGTGCATCAAGAGGATTCTGATTTATGCCTTGTAATTGCTGTACTGTTGCTTATGGGAATTTACATGGAAATAATGTTTGGTGTGGTCCATAAAAATGTCTTGCCATTATTTAAGAAAAACAGAAGGAGGAAGAAGAACAGTATTTTTGATCATGTTGCTCTCCATCAGTTAATGCAAATTAGCCTTGCAGTGTTATTGTTATGCCTTTTGCCAATGTTAGGAGGAGACTGAGATACTACTGAACCTCAGCTTCACTGAAGTTGAACACAGCTGGGCAAAACAGTATTTAAATTGTGACTCAAGTACTTTTTATCCTGCTTTAAGAAAAACAAAACATTCTCTAGATGGTGAAGTTTAATTATTGCACATACACATCCAAACTCAAACTGGTGTAACCCACCAAGTCATTTACTTCATGCTTTGAAATGAGCTTTCTTGTCTTAATTCAAGCAAAGTCCTTGTAATCAATAATTGTCCTTCCATAGAAAGAGTTCTAGAACTTTTGTGATGAGCTAGATGAAGATAAAAGAAGCCAAGAGTTTATGTTAAATAAAATGCAAGCTATGTTACACAACTCTAGATAGTCACTGAAAAAGCTCATAAGAATCTTAACTTCAAGAAGAGTGTCAGTTCAAAAACTTTGCAAGCACTTGGTGGCAATGTTTCAGTTTTCTGGAACACACGTCTTCTATTCTATTGTCAGGTTTAGCCAGTGAGTGACATCTCTCTATTTGTAACAGTGAATAAATAGAAAATTTAAATTAAAACAAATCAGATAGTCATGGGAGAATCAAAACTGAGTATATTTGTTGACTGGTAGGACAATGGAAAAGGCACTCTTGGTGTCTCTACATCTGCAAAATATCTGTTTCTATGTAATCCTAGGCAGGAAGAAATTCAGTAAAAGTTGAGCAGATCTTGGTCCAGCAACAATGAAGGAGAAATGAATAATGATGAGGATACTCCTGTGTCCACTAGACAACACATATTTTCACTGTACAGCAGTAAATGGTATTATCCAGCTAACATTATGTTAATGTACAGTAGCAACATTTCTTTCCTCATTATGACTGCTTGCAAATATATATAAACTGGCCTATCTACACAACCCAAAAGGAGTTGAAAGGCAGTCTATGTGGACTACTGTATATGAGAAAAGTTTTTGCTGGGCTGGACCAAAATATTTTCTGAAAACCAAGTATGAACATCCCTTCAAAGACAGATGTCTTTTAAGTGTAGCTCTCTTTTGTTATATAAAATGAAGCAGATAGGATTTTAGCCTAGGTGTGTGTAGAGCTCACTTGCTAGTAATTTTACTTAAGCAATGCCCTCTGCAGGAAAATAATTTACTTTCAGACTTGGAAAGGTCAAGCATAAAAGCCACTTCAACTTTAGCAAAGAGAAAAAAGAAACAAAAAAAATCATATTCGGTATGCTGGGATTTGGAGGAATACAGTCGGCTGTTACAAACCTGTGTTTTTTTCTGATAATTCTAGAGCCTGTAACCATAAAGAGACATTTCTTGAATGGCTGGTGGTAGTTAGTTCATGTTTTTCAATCCAATTTGCAATTGTATTTGTTGCTGTATAGTGATTGTTTTGCAAAATAAAATTGCTTGTCATCTAACCGCTTGTATCTTTTATTTGTGATGCAGATCATATCCCCATCCACTCACTACATATCACTGTATTGCTTTTAAGAAAATGTAACATATACCTACTAGCAAAGCTTATGGTCAGTCTTAAGATTAGTCAGAACAGATGAAGTAGTGGCTCTCGCTTACTCCCCATTATTTCTTGCCAAAGTACCCAGTTTTACAGCCACCATATCACCCTTTAGGGAAATATTTCTCTGCTTCATATGAATGAGTTATTTTCTTGTTTATCCTGGAGTTCCAGCCCCAATATGCCATTTAGCTTGACCTTGGATTGAATAGTTAGGCTCCAGAGTAAATCAACTTTCCTTTGTTCTTCAGAATTTGTAGACTGACTGTAGTATTTTTGAAGATGTCTCTGGAGGCTGTAGTCATCTCTTGCACCCCAGAACAGGTACAGCCCAGACAGCGGCTTTACAAATTTCCCTGTACTGCCCCTCTAGTGTACCTCACTCCTGTAGGAGAGAATGGATAGGTTCCATCTCTAACTCTTAATTCATGGTGTCTCTGCCAAAGGCACATATTATTGCCAAGCATGATGGTATTTTTATTCTGTAAGAGCTGCCATACTGGGTCAAACCACGGTCCATTTTGTCCAGTATCCTGTCTTCAACATTGGCCCATACCAGACCTTCAGAGAGACTATACAGAACAAGGCAATTATGAAGCGATCCATCCCTGTCTTCTGCTCTCAACTTCTGATAGTCGGAGTTTTAGGGTCACTCCCACTATGGGGTTGCATCCCTGACGTTGACTAATAGCCATTGATGGACCTATCCTCCAATAACTTACCCAGTTCTCTTTTGAACCCAGTTATACTATGCACGCTTGCCCACTGGGAACTGGAGTGAGAACTGTCAATGCGTTCTACAAGTCAATTTTCTTTACAGAGTAAAGAATGACACTGGGGCCCTCAGATGGTTTGTTGAAAAGAAAAATCCAATAATAATTTTCCCCTTATTGGAACCCTCAACCCTTCATATATTCTTCATTGTTTTTTATTTAGATATCAGCCTTATTCAATCTCCACACCAAAGCCTGCCCATCTTTACCAAAAGGCTGAAGTTTCTATTGAGTACATGCCACTGTAAATCAGCACCTTGTTTTCTTTTGTGAATGCTTACAGAATGCACATCTTGGACTGGAAAGAAGAACAAAGAACCCCCGCCCCAGTTTAAACATGTTTTGTTTCCACACCATGAATGGGACTCTCATAGCCAGTTAGGCAACAAGAAGTCCTGCAGGTTTACTTACCCAATCCTGCAAATGGAATTTATTCTGAGGAAGAAGATATGGAGAGGGGTGAGTTCTATGGAGGGAGGAAGCTATCTTCACTATTCTTCCTTACACTACATACTCTTTCGATTAAGAACCGAGTTGTCCACCATCCTGTGCTGTTGACTTGTATAAGGAAAATGTCCATCTTGCAGCAGATGGATTTGCCTCTTTACTTCGCTGTCCTAACATGACATTTGTAGGTGTTATTACTGCTATCTTAACTCAAGTTTTAGGCCTGATTCTCCATTGCGGACTCACATATTATTCCTTTATCTTCAGTGGAACCTCTTATATGAGCAAGGGTGGTAGGATCAGGCCCTTGCATTGCAGAAGAACAGAGATAGCCAATCCAATTACACAGGATGAGGATTGATATTTATTACGAACTAGCAATAATACCCGGCGTTGCTCGGGTCCATCAGAGGTGGGGAGGGGCCAGAGAGCTGACCGAGTGCGGGGTCCGTTGGAGGGGGGAGGGGGCAGAGAGAAAACCTGACACCCCCACCTCACCCCCCACCCAAACCAGACACCCCGACCTCACTTTACCCCTCGACCAACCCCCGACTCACATTTTCATCCCCCCCACATCACCCCCCTACCAACCCCAACACCCCCTGACCAACACCCACACCTCACCCCCCGTAGACCAAACCTGACACACCCACCTCACTTTTCCCCCCAACCAAACCCGACACCCCTACCTACCACCACAAACAAACCCGACACCCACACCTCAGTTCCCCTTGACCAACCCCGACCCACCTCCTCACCCCCCCAAACAAACCCAACACCCCCACCTTACCTCCCCCACCAAACCCAACACCCCCTGACCAACCCCAACACCCACCTCTCACCCCTCACCCACCCCGACACCTTCCCACCCCCCCAGACCAAACCCAACACCCCCGGCTCACTTACCCCCCAAACAAACCCGACACCCCCACCTCACTCCTGACCAAACCTGACACCCCCGTCTCACTTACCCTCTGACCAAACCCAACTCGGGTCCGTCGGAGGTGGGTAGGGGGCAGAGAGCTGAGCGAGTGCAGGGTCCGTTGGAGGGGGGAGGGGGCAGAGCGCTGAGTGAGTGCGGGGTCCGTTGGAGGGGGGAGGAGGCAGAGAGCTGAGTGAGTGCAGAGTCCGTTGGAGGGGGGTATTATGACATAACTATGTCACAGAGAACAGCTGCCCAGCTGATGTGATTGGCCTTTAAATAATTTCACCCCTGGAGGGCGTCAGAGGTGAGATTTGAAAAATTTTCGACTCTTACGGTCATTAGGACCCTAAAGCCTATAACTGTACCAAATTTCAAGTCTCTAGCTCAAACGGTGTGGATGGAGTAAGGCAGCATACATACACGCACGCATACACACATGCATACACCATTTGACTTTTATATAGATAGATAATAGATAATAATTATTTGCCAAGGTGTTTCTTATTTAGAATATACTTCCCCCTCACTATTATTTGAAATAAAACCTCCCTATTCAGAAGCGATGTGCCTCCATACACTAACACGATATATGAAGGAGTCACTGCCCTCCTTTTAGTGCCCATTAGCTAATAAAATGCAATGAGTGGACAGTCTGCAACCTGCCATGGATGTCAGCGGCTAGTCTCAAGGGAGAGTCAAACAGGGAAGTTCAGGAGGGAAGGCATGCCTTGATTCTCCACTCTCATTGGTGCAAATCAGCAGTCAATAATTACATCAGTGTCAGAGAGAGGAAAATCAGGCCCAATAGAAGTAGGATGGCTTTATGTTAAAAACAAAGCTGGAATTATAACCCAGAAGGGTACAGCGCCACAAGTAAATCTAAGACCGAGATGCACCAGAATGCGAATGGGATGTACCGGCAGGAACTGTCCTGCCTTCTGCAGCTTTCGCCCTTCTTCCCTGCCCCACCCTCTCACTGTGGTAGGCTGAGGGCTTGAGTGTGGGTGAGAGACTGAGGCCCTGTAAAGCTACTTCTTAGGCCACTAGGGGGTCTGGTGGGAGAAGTATAAAAGCTGGCAGGCAGGACAGGAAAGCACAGTGTTTCTCCCTGAGTTTCTGTGCTCTGCTTCTTGGGCCTGTGCTTATGACTCTGTGCTCAGGTGAGCAGAATAAGGCACCCTGCTGATGAGTAAGTGGCCGAAGCAAAGGGAGCCTGAAGGGAAGGGGGTGCAGCCTGGACAGCAGCAAAGCTATGAGGAAATTACCCTGCCCCAGTGGTGTGACCTGGGCTGGGAGAATCCCTAGTTCGAGGGAGAGAACTGAGGGGGACTGAACACCACCACCTGGGCCTGGTAAAAGAAATAGATATGGGGTGAGTGTTTGGAGAGGGGGACAGTGACCTGTTCAACAACTACTCAGCTGCAGCTTGGGAGGGGAAGCCACACCCCTTTCTAGCCTGTGCTGTGCCCACCCCATCCCGTTTGACTGAAGCAGCTATGTAGAGGAGAGCCCCACTTGCTGCGTGAACCCCCCGGTCTCTGTGTGCTTGCTGTGGATGGGGCAGGGGAACAGAGACTGGCTCTGGATGCTAGTGATCTGTTTTGCTCATTTCCATTGCTGGGTGTGAACATGTTTAACCAGGAAGCATGGACCTGCAGTAGGAAATACTAGACACATGCAGGCTACTGGAGCCCACTGGCCTGTGCCTTCTAGGCATGGCACAGCCCAGGCCCATTTCCCTGCTGTGTTACTACCACCAGCAGCTGCTTGGGTCATCATAAAAAGAGACCTCCCTGTTCCATTTCAGCCATTTGACTGGATGGCCTAACATGGGGCTATATCATGCAGGCTTAAACTGATAAGTGAGAGTTTCACCTCAGTGAGCCAAGAAAGAGGCCTGCAGGACCTAGGCCTCAGGAGAGCCATATGGTTATTAGGTTAGCTATGAAATATTTGTGCTATTATGCCTGTTCAGCTCTAACTTCATAAGGGGGAAAGGTGCCTGCATATCTGTGTCTATCTTGTGCTCCAACAAATTATTCGGGTTGATCCTGACTATTTACTGTGACTGCCATAAAACACAAGTAGGTACCATAGCAACTGTATGTCGCTTTGTTCTCATTTGTTTCCTGTATGTCTAAGCTGCAAAACTGCACCAGAGAGAGACTCCCTGGGATATAAAGGTGTCTGTTGAAACCACCTTTCCCCTTAATACAGAGGTCTTTCTAGGTATTTAATGACTGACCTCTATCGAGGTCAGTCATTTCTCTTTTTTAAAAAAACCAAGACTGGCTGTCAAGGAAAGCTGGGGGTGGGTCTGATGAGGCACTTCTTACTGGGGCACCATCTTGTTGATATGTAAGTACAGCCAAATGGTGTCTGTTACTGTGAATGACAGCCCCAACTGTGAGCAGGTAATTGGTGGATTTGATTATCCTGTACAAGTAGGATAAAGGTTAATAGAAAATGTGTTCCTAACTTGCGGTCTGATTCTCTCCTGTTAGTTGCCCCTTCCCCAGTCAGAGGAGAGACTGCTGTAAATGGCAGCAGGGCCCAAATTGCCCTGCAGCTACTCCAGAATTAGGGAACCACATAGAAAGCATAAAGCCACCCTTGCAGTGGCTCTTCCTTAGTCTTGTGCTAATTACAGATCAGTCAGACCAGAGACTCTTCACCTAGATCTGAGATCCTTGTCCTTCTGAAACTCTCCTTCCTCACTGTTCCTTTTGCACCAGCAGATCGGAATCACCATGTTTTAAAATCCTCCATTTATGCTGACACGTCAGATTTCTTCCACTGGTTTGAGATTCCCAGTACTTAAAATGGCAAGTATGGTAGAACAGGTAGTAGAACCGTTACAAGTTTGCACAGGTAAAGAGCCAGATACTCAGCTGGTATAACTGGCACAGGTCCACTGAAGACAACAGCTGCACAGTTTACACCAGCTGAGTATCTGACCCAAAGTGTAAAAGTTGTGTTTGCACGTTTGTGGCATATTTGGAGCATAAACTGCTCGCTGGGGTCACACTTTTTCACCCCGACTGCACCACAAAGCTGAGTCCCCGTCCCCACCTCACTCTGGTGGCCCTATAAGGAAGGAGCTCCCACACACCTACTGATGCCCTGCAGGGGGAGGCCCCCTATCCTGCACCCTTTTCTGGGCTGTTACCCAGCAGGCACCCCTGAGGGAGCTGCACACGGTTACTACTAGCAGGGGCAGAGAGATCCCCTGCCCCTGCCCCTCCAGGGATGTGGGGAGACGGGGACGCTCCTGGGGCAGGATGGGGTGGCTCAGAGATGTGGGGAGAGGGGGGCACTCCTGGGGAAGGACTGAAGGGGAAGGACTGAAAGGCTCAGGGATGTGGGGGAGGGGGCGCTCCTGGGGAGGGACAGGACAGTTCAGGGATGTGGGGAGAAGGGGACGCTCCCTGGGAAGGATGGGACGGTTCAGGTATGTGGGGGGAGCCGAGGGGCGCTCCCGGGGAAGGACGGGATGGTTCAGGGATGTGGGAAGAGGGGGGCGCTCCCGGGGAAGGACGGGACGGTTTAGGGATGTGGGGGATGGGGGCGCTCCTGGGGAGGATGGGATGGTTCAGGGATGGGGGGGATGGGGGCGCTCCCGGGGAAGGACAGGACGGCTCTGGGATGTGGGGGGAGGGGGTCGCTCCTGTGGAGGGACGGGACGGTTCAGGGATGTGGGGAGCTGGGGGTCGCTCCTGTGGAGGGACGGGACGGTTCAGGGATGTGGGGAGCTGGGGGTCGCTCCTGTGGGGTGACGGGATGGTTCAGGGATGTGGGGGGAGGGGGGCGCTCCTGTGGAGGGACGGGACGGTTCAGGGATGTGGGGGGAGGGGGTCGCTCCTGTGGAGGGACGGGACGGTTCAGGGATGTGGGGAGCTGGGGGTCGCTCCTGTGGAGGGACGGGACGGTTCAGGGATGTGGGGAGCTGGGGGTCGCTCCTGTGGAGGGACGGTTCAGGGATGTGGGGAGCTGGGGGTCGCTCCTGTGGAGGGACGAGACGGCTCAGCCGCGCTCTCGCTGTGGGCGGGCTGGGGTCGCCCCGCCAAAGGTGGCGTTTGGGCTTGAGGGCCGGGGTCTGTCGGAGCGCGCGGGCCCGGCTGGGCGCTGAGGGGGGCCCGCCCGGCGCTTGCCGGCCAGGGCCCGGCGCTGGTCGCTGTCCGCGGAGGGAGGTGCTGAAGGCCGGGAGGAGGCGGACCCCGCCGCTCGCTAGCTCCCCCCCGCCGCCTCCCTGCCTGCTGCAGCCATCTTGCGCGGCGCAGGGAAGCAGCCGCGGGCTGGCTCGGGGCGGGCCGCCGCCGCCGCCGCCGCCATGGTGAAGAGGAAAAGCTCCGAGGGGCCGGAGCAGGAGGGCGGCCGCGGCGTCCCTCTGCCCATCCAGACCTTCCTGTGGCGGCAAACCAGGTGCGCGCGGGGCCGGGGCAGCGGGGTGCCCGGCATCGGGCCCCCGTCCCGCTTGCCAGGGGTCTGGGGGTCACCGCAGCGCGGCTCCCCTCCCGCCGCCGGGCCGGCCGCCTCCCCGCCCCGGGCTGAACGGGACCGGAGCGCTGCCCAAGTCGGAGCGCCCCTCCTTGAGCCGGGTCAGCCCCGGGCTGCTGGGTGACTATTGCGGGGGCTCCATCCCCCCGCTTCAAAATCGGGGCGATCGTTAGTGTGCGATTAGTACCCCCCCAAATAACCCCTCTTGCTGGCAACCTGTTGGTGTGATGTTTGTTTTTGTAGGGTCTCTATTTTAAGGGGAGGGGTGTTTGTTGTTTACCCCAGTGGTAGACTGCTGAGGCCAACTTCCAACTGATGCCTGAGTTTGAGCAAATCCTGCACTATGAGATCCTAAATCGCCTTGTACTCTTCAAAGCCAGAAGAGACCAGCATGATTATCCAATCTGACCTCCTACTGTACATTGCAGGCCCCACACCTTCGCCCACTCACTCCTGTAACAGCCCTATAACCTCTGGCTGAGTTGCTCCCCTCCTCAAGTCTAACGCCTTGTTGTGGGATGGGTGGGTTTTATAGCTAAAGCTTGTGAGGAAATGGAGGCCTCTGAGCCATTCTGATAGCTGTGTATTAATAATTAGAGGGAAAGAAACAGAGACAGTGGAAAAGATCATTAACGATCAACTAGCAAATCAAAGCTATTCAACTCCTAACTTCAGAAATATGTAATATATTCTTATTCTCCTAAATATGTTGATAAACAGTAAAGGTGACTACTAGAAAATGCATTATTCTGATGAGTTAAAATGGCTGAATTCTATTTACCTTTTAAGGGAAGAAAATCATATTTTTAAATGTCTTGCTTTCATATTGGTATTTGTGAAAACTTTCTGCTTGTGGAAAAGGTAATAACATTCTATACAGTGCTTTCAACAGGTATCTGAGTTTCTCATGGCTTCATTCCTGTTTGTTACATGGGCTTATCTAGCCACTTAAGTAACATTGTCACACTGACAAAACAATGTAATTAAAAATGACTCAATAAAAACATGCTTAATGTGCATACCTATAACTACTGTTATGAAAACTAACTCTTGGTTTTTTTGTTTGTTGGGGTTTTAGTGCATTTTTGAGGCCCAAACTGGGAAAACAGTATGAAGCTTCCTGCGTGGTATGTGGGTTTTTTTTCTTAAACTCATCATAGTTTACTAGCTTTATGCAGCGTTGGCAAAATATGGAAACTTGATAAAAGATTGAACTCAAAGGTCCAAATAATAACTGGTGTAAACCCACTTACATCAGTAGTTACCCCAGAGATGGAAAAATGTTCCAAATACCTATGAGAAAAAAGTTAAACAAAACATGCAGTTCAAAATGCAATTAAAAGCATATTAGTTGGGAAATCTGCATGTTCAAAGACCATGGTAAAATACTGGAGTGTGGGGAGACAATATCTTGGTTCCTAATCCTGCAATCACATATGTGCTTAATTTTGTGCATATAATTAATCCCAGTGACTTTAATGGAAATAGGAATATGTATAATAAATATATGCATAAATATTTTCAGGAATAAGTCCTTAAATTTTATTTCTGTAGTCCCATATACAAACTACTAATGGAACTCAACAAATCAGAAAATAGAGAACACCATACTTTAACAGTACAGTCAAATATAGAAATATTTGCCAGTACAGTTAAATATAGAAACTATTATAAAATAGAGTCTTGTAGCACCTTATAGACTGTATATAGACCATATAGTCTATAGACTATATAGACTATATATTTGACAGTACAGTCAAATATAGAAACTGTTATAAAATACAAAGAGTCTTAGGCATCATGAGCTTTCAGTTATTTGCCAAGGTCAAATTAGATGTGTCTAGGACACTTCCATGATTCCTTGAACAGTTATTGTGCACTGCAGTTGAGCTTCCAATGTATTAAACCGAGTCAATTGTTAAATTTGGATGTAATGCTTTTTTTTAAAGAGGTGAAGTAGTAATCCTGATGCAAATTGAGAGACTAGAGTATTCTTTTTTTAAATTCTTTACCGGATTCTCTGACTCCTCCTTACAAGATCAAAAACTGGAGCAACCGTGAGTATGAGTGCAATGTATCACTTGGAAGATATAGAACCTTTGTTTCTTCTATCATGCTGTGAATTCTGCAGTTTAATTTTTAAATACTGAAAAAGGACAACTGAAAAAGTAGTCAAAGGAAGTGCTTGGTGTGGGGAGATGGGTATTATATGCTAATATGGCAAATTTGGATTCCTAAGCACTGAGCTATTATCAGTAGCAATTCCTAGCTGGACAGGTGTAGGAAATATGAGAGCAGGCATTAGAGCTCACTTCACTGCACTCCTTCACCAATTTAGGGTCTCAAGAATTTGCGTTAGTCATGCTTGACACCTGTACTTCCACCTCTGTGGTCAATTACAGGAACTCACTATGTATGCCCTACCTATGCAGACTTCTACCTATGTGAGTTCTCCACTGCTTAGCCCATCAAGTACAGGTTCATTAGTCATCCTGTTGTGTAAGCCCCCACAATGCTGATGCAAGTTTGCTCAGCATTTGTCCTTCTATTTTGTGTATCCAAGTACTTACAGTTGTCTATATTTGTAACATGGATGGCTGATGAGGTTTCATGCTTCTGAGAATAATTCAGGCACACATTGATATTCTGTCTGTATTTATTGGTAGAACACTAAAAAAACCCTTGTTTCTTCTGCTGCATCTTGCAGTTCTGAATTCATGTCATTCTGTAGTTTATGATAGGAAATTTCCAAAGGTGAGACTTAACTGTGACTTGATCTGTTGAATCAAGCTACTGATTTCTCTAGTTAGTCTCCTACTCTTGATAAAGAAGATAAGCCTCTCTCAATGCCAATAATGCAGCTACGCAATTATATCATGCTGAGATGCAGGCGGTGGGGGGGAGGGGCGGAAGAGGGTGTAATATTTCTAGATTTCTGCAGTCAATCAGCTCATGCCCTGAAGGATAGGATGTGATTATCATATAGTGTTAGTGACTGGCACAACTACACCATGTTCCTTAGCAATTACTGCCTATCCATATTTAGTATCTCAGACATATTTGATTCAGTGACTGTTTCTATAGACACTGAATTTCATTGGTTGACTGTATATACATCATGCAAAGAAGTGCCGCTTTTTCCTGGCTCTAAATTCACTGCACTTTAAGTTTTGGTTTCACTAGTTTCCATATTAGGGTATAAAAGGATTCATTGGTTCACCTTAGATGCTTCATAATTTGTAATATCTTTAGTTGAGTCTTGCTCCAAGGGCCAAATTCTGCTGGTATTACTTTCACAAGTAGTCCTGTTGACTCCAGTGGACTACTTCTGTGAATTAGACAGGCATGCTTTGTCTCTAAATCTTAGTAGGTTAAACAACTTTGATTTCCCCCCCCCCTTCATTCTTTTCAATTCCTCACACTATGAAAAATGTAAAAAAAGGACAACAAACCCAGTTAGAGGTACAGAAAGTGCCTGTATCATCCTGTCTGGTATTGTAGCCCTGTGATTAGCCTTGCTTTGACAGAATGTGTGTAAACTTCAGGTGTAAAGAGCTAGCTGGCCCCTATAAGGAAGTGCCCAAGGGAATGCAAAATACTGCCATGGGAAATACCCACCAGACCAGAAAGTCACTAGGGAACAGGGTGAAGAGAGAACACTGATGGCATGAACAAACTCAGAACAGGTTGTTGGCACATAATAGATGGCCTCAAAAGGGAAATCATAATGTAAGTGATCCTGGGGGAGCAGAGTGCACACCATGAACAGACTCGACATTGCCTACGAGTCTGCAATTGCTATAATCAGTTCATGGCATAAGCTTTCAATACCGGTTTCCAGGTTGCCAACTCTGCAGATGTTCCCTTTCTTTCTGTAATTCAGGTGGCAGTGGAGCCCTTGTAGTGTGTCAGTCTGCTGAGAGTAGTTGGTCAGGCTATCTTTTAAAATTTCTTACTAAGGCAAAGTTTCAGTAAAATGTTCACATACTACATCATACATCAGTTTTATAACTTTTTCTGGATCAGGTTATGTAGTGAGGTACTTTGGATATTGCAAGACAAGGCACACACACGTGGTTAAGTAAATAAAGTAGGTGAGTTTATTGGAAGGTCCCGGTCCTCGGCGCTGAGAGGGCTTATCAGCTCAGCGCGACCGCAGAAGGAGTACCCGGCACTACGGAGCAGTAGCCGGGAAGGAGAAAAGCCCCCAGACAACCCACCGGTGTGGGTTTAAGTACACTCACACATTTGCATCTCATACATACTCATGTCTCATTTGCAAGCAACAAGCTGATTGGTTACACGCTGTCCTGCCTCAGTTTCCCCATTTGGTTTCCCACGCATTCATTCTCACACAGACGGGGTAAACACTCACACAGCTGGGAACAGTCTGGGAACTGTTCCCAAACACACAGATAACAGCAAGGTCAATCTCATAGCATCACTATGCACTCTCCTGGAGTTGACTCAGAAGCGTAACTACACTTCCTGGTGATTGCCCGTCACAATGTCTTCCGGTCCTAACAGGTTAATATTCAAAGAATCTGACTACAGAGTCTGACAGGTGAGCCACCCTTCTGTATGTATGTTAAAAGGGGTTGATCACATTTCTAAATACTTGTCCTCTTCTAAGCACTTCTCTTGTGTACATACTTGGTATGAAAACTTTTCTATTACAAGGACAGTCCATATTTTAATACATCACAGTTCCATAGGAGGAAGAGTTACAATTTTCCAGTAATATAAAATACAAAGTCTATGAGCTACACAAATTGAAGATGTATATCCTGTCTCCCATAGAGAGACACTCCGCCATATCAGTTTTTTTTTTTCAAAATCCCTCTCCCATCTTTTCACCTGGGTTGTCTTTTTATCAACATCTTTTTCAGTCAAAATTGGTGTGCATTTTAAAAATCAAACCTTTTTTTAAAGCTTACTCTTGGTTGAACTCCTCTAATGCAGTTAAATGTCTAGAGAGAGCTGCCTTGTATCCTGATTTCACAGTAAAATGTTTGACTTGTTAAATGCAAGATCTTTATATAATTTTAGTATATCATTATTACATATCTCTTGGTATGATTTCAAATCAAGACCCAGGAACAGTTCTCTGAATGAAGCAGTCTTGGCGTTTACCCACAACAAGTAACTTTCATAGTTTCTAGGGATAAATTCCTGATTATTAATGAAAGTAGCTAAGGGAGAGGGCCCCTGACAGCAATTTTTTAGAAAAATAGTGCAAAGCTGCTGAGATGGTCTCAATGAATGTTTTTTTCCCCTATATTTAATTACTTGGAGTTCTTTTTAGCCCAACAGTTAATATGAATATTTGGGCTCCAATCTTGCTTGAGTTTTACCTAGTGGTTGGATGGTCAGTTAACCCAATTAATCACATTTTAATTGTGATGGATAATAATAATAAGGCAAATTTAGGGAAAATTAGTCCACCCCCACCTTTGAATGTTAGAATACACCCTTTCTCTTTTTAGGTCTTTAATATTAATTTTAATAATGCATCCTGCTATATTTTTAATGTCTTATCAGGGATGTGCTGAAACAAAAGTAGTAGTTTTGGAAGGACATTCATCTTTACTGAGGCTACCCCACATAGCCAAAAATCTTCATATTTGTTCCATTCCTTCAAGTCTTTAATTATTTTATTCCACA
Source organism: Sternotherus odoratus (assembly GCA_032164245.1). Taxonomy (NCBI): domain Eukaryota; kingdom Metazoa; phylum Chordata; order Testudines; family Kinosternidae; genus Sternotherus; species Sternotherus odoratus. The sequence goes on along the minus strand of JAVMKO010000011.1, from coordinate 11,558,121 downwards.
TTGGAGGGTAATGTACCTTAAAAAGATTTTTCTCCACTATATTTGTTCCTAAATATTGTAAAGACTTCTTTATCCATTTAAATTGATGCAGCTGACAGTTTGACAGTTTGATTTGGTTCTTTCTGGAATATTAATTTCTAAAATTTCAGATTTATAGTCCATTATTTTGAAGCCTGCTATATGCCCAAATTCCAAAGTCAATTGTTTTAGAATTTTTAACTAGGCTTCTGGATTGTGCAAATGTCATGAGACATTGTCAGCATCCAAAGCTATTTTGTGTTCTAATCCAAAAACATTTTGATGCCCTTTATCAAGAGGCTGTTTCCCACATTTATTGTGGATAGTTCCAGAAGGAATATATAGGGCTGATATGCACTTATAAAACAGATTTCCAAAATCAAACCTTACCAAAATCTGTCTTTACTCCCACTACAGCTGGTCAAAGACTTTCTCAGCATCTAATAAAGCAGCACACAGGAAAAATTGCTAGAATTAACATTTTTAGATCAAATTCAGAGTTCTTCTGAGATCAGATAGATGTCTGGGGCAATCCAGACTGGTGTGGGTAAACCCATTTGCGCCAGGTGATGCTCAATCTGTTTGCTATCAGCTTAGCATAAATTTTAGCATCTACATTAATTAAAGAAATTTATCCGTATGAGTCACGGTTGGTAAGATCTTTTCCTTCTGTGGGAATGACCAGTTTTTTTGCCTCTTTCCTATTATCTGGCATCTTGTTTAATGTTGTTTTGCTGGGGAACAATTCAGTTAAAATAGGAACCAACAAGGCTCTGTAATACTCCTCAGAACTCCTGGGGCTTTATTGGATTTTAAATTCTTAATTACAACTTCAGTTTCCTCTGCAGCAATTTGCCTATCAAGAGCTGCCACATCATCCTCTGAGAGCTGAGGTAATGTCACACATCTCAAATATCTTCTTATAAATTTAGGATTTGGATGTTCTGAAGCATACAAACTGAAAAAAGTTAGCAAATGTTTCAGAGATCTGTTTGATGCCAGTTACTAAATCTCCCTTCTTATTTCTAATCAGAGGGTTGACTGATTTATCTTGTTTCTTTTTTAACATGTGACTATCAGCTTTATTGGACTATTCATAACATTCTTGTTCAATATAGCTAAGTGTTTGTAACTGGCTCATCTTCCCTCTTATCTCATTTATTTTGTTAAACACTACAGAAGTACTCCTGTAGATTTATGTCTACCTTTCAAAACAGAAAGTTCTTCAACACTGCCTAACCCAGCCACAATAGTTCAACTTTATTTTATTTTTTTCATCTTGTTGCACTCTCACACTAACACCTTAAAGGGTATGGAGGGTCCAGTTCTACATCTCTGAGTTTTCCAAGTCAATTTTAATATGTTCTTTAAGCTGATGGTATTGGATTCTGTTGCTGGTTTTCCTTCCCCGTGAGGCAGCTCTCTGTTATTGGCCTTTGACAACTCTCTTCAGTCTTCCTTTCTTGTTCTTGTTCTTTTTAAGTCTGGCTACATGGTTGGCTATTCATTTTTAGGCCACAAATCTGTGGATTCAGGTTTGTCTGTATCTTTTTATCTTATATTGCTTTAATTTATTCCTGGTATTGAAGAGACCTGGATTGGATCACCGCTGTGTTTGATAGCTTAGCCATGCCTCTGTCAAACTGTTGTTTTGTTTTGTTTTGTTTTTGTTTGTAGCCTATTATAGCCAGGCCTTTTGATTTCAGCTACATTTATAGCTCCCTGGGATCCCTCTTCTATTTTACATATTTCAGCACTGTCCTTCTGCCAAGGGTATATGTAATTTAGAGTGAATTTAGGTGGGCTGTTCATCTTGATTTTGCGTATTTTTCAGGAGAGAATAAAATAAATGGAGTCATTGCACACCTACACTGCTGCAACTGAGAGCAGAGTCTGACTTGAAACACCATATCTTGCCCTCATGTGCAGGCAAAACATCAGCTGAACTTTCAGGGAGCTGTGCTTGCATAAACAAGGCAGGGCAAGGCCCTAAGGAAGTTGACGAAAGGATCCAGATTTTTCTGTCACTTGTGCTAGTGGGGACTGATACTGTAACCATAAGGCCTGGTTCTCCCATACAAAAGGGAAACTTTGTATCACATAATCATTAACTTGCTCTAAAGTTTGCTTAATTGGCCACTGGAGAATCCCTCAGACACAGGGGAATCTTCTGGCAAACCTATACTAGCATCATGGCTCCCCTTCAACCCATAAAAACATAAAAATGGCCATACTGGGTCAGACCAAAGTCCATCCAACCCTCTACCGACAATGGCCAATGCCAAGTGCTAGCCTGGAGTGAGTGAGTGAGTGAACCTAACAGGTAATGATCAAGCGATTACTGGCATAAGGGTTGAGTCCTCGTAGCTCAGTTTATTCCTAGCTGCTGCAACAGTCCTGCAACCTGTGGGTAGCTGGCGTAGGTTAGAGCAGTCTGAAGGAGGCTTCAATCTGACAACCTTCCCGAGACCCAGATGCCCTGAAGATTGGAGAAACATAAAAGTGGTTTAAAGCCACGTTTGCGCACTCCCTTCCCCCTCCTGAATGGTACTGAATGGGCTGTGGGGTTTTGTTTTGTTGTTTTTTGTTTTGAAAGAGGCTGTTTTGTAGCCTTTAGGGCATTATGCCATTGTGAGTTTTGAAGATGAGGACAAAAACTTGAATTGGATCCAGTGTTGGAGGAGAAGCCAGTACATTATGCAGAGCAACAGAATGACCCCACATCTGCCCCCCCCACACACACACATATCAGCACAGAATGGGTGCTTTGTGATTTTGTTTTCTCTCTTCCCTTATAAATTTAATGTACTCTGGCAATTTACGCAAGAGCGCGGGACTCTGTTATTTTGTTCCTTTGTAAGGATGATCCATTAACAAATCAAAATTAATGTGGTAGATAAATGCCCTGTTTATTCTAGATTGTACATAGAAAGGTGTATGTAGGAGCAGTCCCTTTCATACTTCTGTGTGGGACAAATTGTATTGGCCTTACTCACAGTTAATGGTCCCTTATTTCTTGAATAGGCCCATTGATGTGAATGGGGTTAGTGGCTGATTTAGTTACTATTCACTGTGAATGAGGGAAGCAGAATCTGGTCTATTATGTGTAGCTGCCGGAGTAAATAAGTGGATTTAGGCTACAGTAGTTGAGCTCAGTCATTTCAGACTAGTTCAGAACAGACAACAACTTCCCCCAGCTCCATGTCAATATATGGATGTAGGCACATTTTATTCCGTTTTGTTGCCTGAATGAAGGTGCTGCAGAGAGAACAGTCATGTTAACAGTGAAAGGGGTTTGACAAATGGTGATACAATTCCATTATCCTATTGTGCACCACACCCATCACAGCCACTTTTTTAAGATGGAAAAACATACTGTTGCCCCTTCTGGCCCAAACAGTTAGATAATATTCAGGGGCCGTGTGGATTGTTTACATTAGAAGGCGAGATTAATTATGAGAGTCGGATATATCTTTGGTTCAAATCCTGTTTCCCTGAATGCAGTACGAATGAATAACAGGAAGCAATTTTCTTGTTCAGGAATCCAAGCATGCTTCTACTCAGTTCTGTGTCCAAAAGATGCTTTCTCTTTTGGCTACCTCCCAGCATCATGCTACCAGTGCCTCTCTGACTTCCTATCTGCTTATTCCCTTTGAGGCATGCAGGAACAAACAGCTGCAGTGCAGCCACTGCCCCAGCCCCTGAATTTTCAATAAGTTTTCAGGGAAGCCTCTGTTGTTCTGTCTGAGTTAGTTCTTGCTCTGGCCTTCCATGTGGTCCATGTAGTCTCATGGTCCATTTTCACTGCCCTGAACTCTGCCTATACCCAGCACTGATAGTGTGTTTCTCTCTTATAGAACAAACATATACAAAGACTACATTCCTGCCCATGGTGTATGTAAAGGAATATTACACAGCCTGTTTGACTGGTTGGTACTGCACACTTTGAATGATGGTTGAGTTTTGATGGCCAGATTGAAAGTCAAGTTTCTTTTGCTTTACTGCTTTGTATTAGACTTATTCCTGATAACTGCAGCTCTTTTACCAAGGAGGGATTTTTGTGCCTCTTGTTGAGGGATGAATTTTCTGAATCTGGTGTGATGGCATTTGAAACATCCTTAGGTCATGTACATTCACTTCTACTTATCTCCATGAGCATAGTAAAATTGGTTAAACATCTTGTGAATGAGTAGATTGCCAGAAGGCTACATTGGTTTGTGGCAAGGGCATGTGATATCACTAATATAGTCCTTGACAACAGTAACTTCAGAGGAACATAATTCCTTTAGTGACCATATAAGGAGGTCTTTTGGCCATATGTGAAATGAACGGTAGAAATAGCTTGGCTGTCTAATAATAAGCTTCCGTAAGGATTTTCCCCCCCTCTATAAAACAGATGTGCCGACCCCCAAATCTTGTGCTACTTGAGGTAACAATTATCAACATGGTCAAGCCAACAACCACAACTGTTTGCAAAAATACTATATAATGTCCTGACAAAGGATTTTTACACACTGATTAACTTTTGTGACACGGTGTGAAAATATTTCCTTAGGCCTATGTACTTTTGACAGTCTGCTCTTTATGCTACACAAACCTTCAAAGAGAGTGTCAAATCCTGCTCTTAGTCACACTGGTGTAAATGTGGAGCAGCTCCATTGACTTCAACAGAATTACTCCAGATTTACACCGGCATAACTGTATGCCAGGTTTGGCCCAGAGTACTTATGTTTATATGACTCTTGATCCTCATTTCTTTAATTCTTTTGACTAAGGAAAGTATATTAAATGAACCATGCTACTTCTGAATCCTTCTGAGTGCTGTCTCCTGAATAACCATCCATCTGGTGAGCTTTGGCTATCATCTTTCTCTTTCAGGAAAATATTTTAAGGAATAATTTTACTGAAAGGAACTGTAAGGTATATTTTGTGGAAAATAGTATGTGACAGCTGGAGCTTCAGAAGAGAATACGCAGTCTTGTAAAGCATGTGCTAAGATAATATTTTTTTCTCCTTTTTTTTTTCGTAGTCTTTTGAACGGGTTTTAGTAGAGAACAAGCTGCATGGTCTTTCTCCAGCCCTCTCCGAAGCCATCCAGAGCATTTCTCGTTGGGAACTGGTTCAAGCTGCCCTACCACATGTACTCCATTGCACAGCAACCTTGCTTTCTAACCGAAACAAGCTAGGTTGGTACTTGTGTTAGTTTGCTTTTTACTGTTACCCAACATTCCATTAAAATATCAAAGTTGTGCTCAGCATGCCATAAACCATACTCTCCCAGAGCCTAGGATCCAGTCTGAGCCCAAACATCTATATTGCAATTTTATAGCCCTGTGAGTCTCAGTCAGCTGACGGTGTTATATTGTAGTGTAGACATACCCATTTTCTCCAAGGTATAGGACCCAATCCTGCAAATCCATGTTCACACAACAGTCCTTACTCAAGCAAATAATTTCCATTTAAGTCTGTGGGCCTACTAGTGTTAGTAAGAGTTATTCACATAAGTAAACTTAGCAAGATAGGTTCTCTTACTCCTCCTGTTTATTGCATTTCAACCCCAAAAATATGATGGGAACCCAGTCCTTGATGGCTTTATTCTTGTGGATAGAATTCACTCACGTGATTAGTTACATTAATTATAATAAAATTATTCATGTATATAAGGGTTTGTGTAATCTTGAGCTTGGTTACTTTGCAGGCAGATGTAGTAATCAGACAATATGTAAAATTCAGTACAGTTAAAATAATACAAAGAATTATCAACCTCTTGCAAAAACATGTGGCCTCCTTGGTGATTGGACATCGCCCAGGTTGATCTTTGGCTAGGTCCTTAAGGTGGTCTGATTGGATATTCAGTTTATCTGAAAGTTCTGTAAGTAATCGTTGGCTTTGGTACAGTTCTGGGTGAGTAAGTATCCACATTACAAAATCTGCCACCACAACTGATACTAATTATTTCACAGATTGACAGTTTTAGGGTTTGTCTTCACTACGCTGGGGAGGGATCGATCTTTTGACTATCGATTTATCGTGTCTCATCAAGACACGATAAATCAATCATCAGCGGCGCCCCCATCGACTCCGGAACTCCAGCTCACCAAAAGGTGCAAGCTGGAGTCGACGGGGGAGCGTGCCGCCACCTGCCGCCGCCATGAGGACGGTAGGTAAGTCGGCTGTAGATACGCTGATTTCAGCTACGTAGCTGAAATTGCGTATCTACAGCTGATCTCCCCCCCAGTGAAGACCAGCCCTTAATGGGGGGAAAAATGAATTCATGAGCATAGGGCCTGATCCAAAGCAATAAGAGTATTTCCACTGATGTCAGTCAGCTTTGCACTATGCTCATCAAGAGCAAACTACTTCCTCATCTGGCCTGGTTCCTCCTGAGTTGAAGCATACTGGTGGGGATGGGTAGCAGAGCACTAGGAAAGTCTGCAGTACTACAGCTTGGGGATCAGTAGAGGTGTTTCAAGATCCAGAGCTCTCAAGTGAGCATCTTTTATGAGTGCTGTATTTTCACACATTCAGACACTTCAGGGAGCAGGCAAGGGTAATGTGCAGGGAATGTCACATTCCAAATCAGGTGATTTTAGCCAAGACATACAAGGAACAACTAGATACTTCTCACTGCAAGGGTGAGATTTTCAAAGCCACTTAGAGAATTTAAGTGACCAATTCCCTATGAAGCTTTGAAAATCTCAGCTGTACTGATCCTGTGTGAACAGAAATACCCATTGTGCTGCTTTTTCCCATTCAGGACATCAGGACAAGCTTGGAGTAGCAGAGACTAAGCTTCTTCACACCCTCCATTGGATGCTACTAGAGGCTCCTCAGGACTGCAGCAATGACTGGTTTGGAGGAGAGAGAGGCTCCAGCTGGGGAGGGAGCAGTAGCGCCTTTATTCATCAGGTTGAAAACCAGGGATCTCCAGGACACCCTCGGTGTGGCAGCACTAATGAAGAGGAAGAGAATAACCGAAGGAAGTTCTTTCAGAATTCCATGGCAACAGTGGAGCTCTTTGTGTTCCTGTTTGCTCCTCTGGTCCACAGGATTAAAGTAAGTGGAAGAACTGTCAGGAGTGGTAATGTAGTGTCGCCAATGTGAGGAGAGACTGTGATTCTGCTTTGGTTGTGAATACTTCATAATAGTGGCTAACTGAATTTAGCATACAGTGCAGAATAAAGGCTCAGTCCTGTTGCCTTACACAGGAGAGCAGTCCCATGGACATAATAAAATCATAGAACTGTAGGTCTGGATGGACCTCGAGAGATCATCTAGTCCAACTTCCTGCGCTGAGACAGGAACAAGTAAACCTAGACCATCCCTGATGGGTTTGTCTAATTGTGTTTGTTCTTAAAAGCCTCCAGTGGTTGGGATTTCAAAACCTTTGACGGAAGCCTGTTTCAGTACTTTATCTTCATAATTAGAAAATTTTTCCTGTTATCTAACCGAAATCTGCCCTGCTGCAGATTAAGCTGATTGCTTCTTGTCTTACCTTCAGCAGACATGGAGAACAATTGATTACTGCCCTCTTTGTAACAGCCCTTAATATTTTTGAAGATGGTTATCGGGTTCTCCTTCAGTCTTCTTTTCTCAAGACTAAACATGCCCAGTTTTTTTAACCTTTCCTCATAGGTCAGGTTTTCTAACCCTTTATCATTTTAGTTGTTCTCTCCCAGACTGTCTCGTCTTTGTCCACATCTTTTTTTAAATTGTAGTGCCCAAACTGGGCACTGTACTCCCATGGAGTCCTCATTAGTGCCAAGCAAAGAGGGACAGTTACCCCCCAGCTCTTGCAGAGCTCCTCTTAATACACTCCAGAATATTAGTCTTTTTCACAACTGCATTATGTTGATTATGAATTTGTGATCCTCTCTAGCCCCAAGATCCTTTTCAGCAATACTACTGCCTATCCAGTTATTCCCCATTTTGCCTTTGTGTATTTGATTTTTCCTTCCTGTATGTAGTACTTAGCATTTGTCTTTATTGAATTGCATCTTGTTGATTTCCAATTCTCCAATTTATCAAGGTCATTTTGTATTCTAATCCTGTCCTCCAAAGTGTTTACAACCCCTTCCAGATTGGTGTCCTCTACAGATTTTATAAGCATACTCTCCACTCCATTAACCAAGTCATTATTGGAAATTTTGAATAGTACTGGACCCAGGACATACCTCTGCAGGATCCCACTGTCATCCCTTCAGGTTGGCAGTGAGCCACTGATTACTACTCTTTGAGTACAGTGTTTCAACCAGTTGTTCACCCATGTTTTACTAATACTATAGTATCTTAGAGTAAAAGTATCAAAAGCAATTCAAATGATATGCGTAAGGGTTGTAGCGTTGGGCAGACAATAATGTAAGAATATCCAAAGTGAACACCTGCATCCATATTTAGCACCTACATAAGTAGGCTGATTATCAGAGGTATTGAGTACCCGCAGCTTTCATTAAAATCCGTGAGTGCTGAGGGCATGAGCCCCTCATTAGTTCAGAACTGGAGCAAAGATTATGGAATTTAGCTCAGTCTGGTTGACTCTCATTCGAAGACGAGCCTTTCTGTCTGCTCAGGAATTCCAGAAGCAGGGTTGTCACTGATTTGTTATTGTTATTACTAATAGCATTGATACAAATTAATTAGTAGAATCTGTGATAGTTTTAGTGGTAGGCAGAAATTAAATGCTTCTTTGTTCTGATGTCAGAAGTAAGCTGCAGGCTTCTTGTCAGCTGAAATCCTTCTCTTTATTTTATGATGTATAAGCCAACTTTGCAGAACTATGTAATCAGGAGTTACCTCACTGTGCATTCTGATTCCTGCCATTCATCCTTAGCTTCACTATAGGTCTACCCTTAAGCCTTAATGTTTTATGGCTCGCCTCTTAAGTGAAATTGGCTGTTTTCAATCACACATTCTTAGAAAGTAAGTTATTAGAAAATGGCTGTGTTTAACCATATAGCTGCTAAATAACGCGCACCATCCGTTTCTCATCCCCTAAGTGAATCTGAACGCTCACAGCACATGTTGTAACTAATTATCCTGAACCTAAAGTGCCTGCACAGAGGAGTAAGATTTGGCCAGCCCTCTGGCATGGCCTTTCTGCATTCTGACTCGGGTGTTGTGGAGCTGTGTGCCTGGTACTCCCCACTCTCCTTACCAAACAAGTGGGGAGTAGATGGAGCAACAGCTACTTATGGACATGGGCATGCTCCAGTCAGCAGAACTGAGTCAGCACTGGAGTCTAAAGTTACTGGTACTTGGTAAAGGGGTGGCACAAATTTCTTCTGATTGGTAATCTTTTGAGTCCCAGTTCTTCCCAAACTCTTCCAGGGCTGATACAGTGATATTTCACCTCTGACTCAGGGCCAGCAGCAAAGAAAATCTAACCCCGAAATAACGTCATTAACCTTGTGTTCATAATTATACAACGACAGTGTAGCGGGGCCAGTGCACCATCAAAAACTTAATGGAGCACAGCGAAAAGCAAAGTCTTGCTTATGCTTATTGCCACAACACCTGAAAGCATTGCGGGGTGCTCTGTCATACAAATACAAAAGGCATGATAGCTGCCCCCGAAGCGGTCACAAACTCATTTTCGATGCTACTGGAGGGCAATAATAAAAAGTAGGGAAGGGAAAGGGTGAGGAAGGACAATTTTTCCAGCAGGCAGATCACCGAGCCACTTCGTTTCAGAACATGCATGCTTGGGCCCTGGTCCTGCAAAGATTTACCTGTATGTATAACTTTACTCATGTAGATAATGTAGATAATTGACATCAGTGGGGCTACTCACATGAGTAAAATTACACACATGCATTAATTTTTGCAGCATAATCATTTCGGTGTTTAAATTAAACATTAATAGTAATAATTAGAACATTATATGTTGGCGCTTGTAATAATTTGTAAAAATGTTCTAAATAAATATTTTTTATAATAATTATTATTTTTGGCTCATTTTGTGCAGTCAGGCATTGTAGGAAAAGGGAGCCTAGAGCAAAGATTTACATACTAAATGATCTAAAGCAATAAGCAGAATAATGTGTACAAAGGATTTTGCTGCAGTGGTGGTTAGGTTTTTTAATAGTAGCAGAGATCCTGGAAAAAACAGGTTTTGATCAGTATAACTGTGGTCTGGGCACAAAGACGCTTTACGTAGCTGAGAATTCTACTTTGCTTTACTACTAGACCGTTGGGTAGGTAGTTATGCCTTTTTTGAATAGTTACAGTAGTGACTTTTTGACTTACTGCACACAAACAGCATGTGATGATTGTTGTTGCTTTCAAGGTCCATGTCACAGTAGGAGGGACAGTAAGCACAGAAAGAAAATGATGCTCTTCTGTGTCAGTTAATCTGACTAATCCACATATGGTATGATGATCCCATTGTGTCTTTCTAGGAGTCTGACCTGACTTTTCGGCTGGCCAGTGGCCTTGTTATTTGGCAGCCCATGTGGGAGCACAGGCAGCCTGAGGTTTCTGCTTTCACCGCTCTGGTAAAACCAATCAGGAATATTATTACAGGTGTGTGACTTTGTTGTGTAGTCACAGATGTTAAGCATCAGAAAGTCTCTTCCTTGTGGTACAGTTATCTGAGCTAAATTTTAACTAAATTTAACCTGTTTATTTAAACTGGTACAACTGCTGAATGTAGAGAAGCCCTTGGTCCAATTCCCATTAAAACTAATAGGGCAAAATCATCCTGACATAATAAAATGAGTCTCCCATTAACTTCAATGGGAGCTGCACCAGGATCAAAATCAATCAGATGTATCGCCATGGTTACCCAATTTTTAGTCTCTCCACTCCTAGTCCTGGTCTACCCATACAAGTTGTACCAGTTTGACTAAAGGTTCAATTTTAAACCATCTTAATTAAATCAGTGCAACTTTGTGTGTGGACACTCTTACATTGGTTTAAATCTGTTTTATATACACTTACCCTACATTTGTTTAACTAAATCAGTTTAACATCACTCCTTTATTTAAAACTAGCAGAAATACCCGGTGTTGCTCGGGTCCGTCAGAGGGGGGGAAGGGGACCCAGCATTGCTCGAAGAGAGCTGAGCGGGTGTGGGGTCCGTTGGAGGGGGGGAAGGGGGAGAGAGCTGAGCGAGTGCCGGGGCCGTTGGTGAGGGGGCGAGGGCAGAGAGCTGAGCGAATGCGGGGTCCGTTGGAGGGTGGGAGGGGGAGAGAGCTGAGCGAGTGGGTGGGGGGCATTGGAGTGGGGGGAGGAGGGGGAGATTTAAAAAATTTTCTATTCTTACCTGAGGGGCGAGAGAGCTGAGCGAGTGCAAGGTCCGTTGGAGGGAGAGAGGGGGGTGAGATTTAAAAAATTTTTGATTCTTTCCTGAGGGGGGAGAGAGCTCAGTGAGTGTGGGGCCCCTTGGACGGGGGAAAGAGAGCTGAGCAAGTGTAGGGTCCGTTGGAGGGGGGCAGGGGAGAGAGAGCTGAATGAGTGCCGGGGCTGTTGGAGGGGGGGCGGGGGCAGAGAGCTGAATGAGTGCGGGGTCCGTTGGAGGGCGGGAGGGGGGAGAGAGCTGAGCAAGTGGGTGGGGGGTGTTGAAGTGGGGGGAGGAGGGGGAGATTTAAAAAATTTTCGATTCTTTCCTGAGGGGGGAGAGAGCTCAGCGAGTGTGGGGGCCCCTGGATGGGGGGAAGAGAGCTGAGCGAGTGTGGGGTCCGTTGGAGGGGGGTATTATTACATCATAACTATGTCACAGAGAACAGCAGGTGTTAACCTGCTGCCCAGCTGATGTGAATGGGCTTTAAAGAATTTCACCCCTGGGGGGCGTCAGAGGTGAGATTTGAAAAAAATTCGATTCTTACCCTGATTAGGACCCTAAGGCCTATAACTGTACCAAATTTCAAGTCTCTAGCTCAAACGGTGTGGAAGGAGTAAGGGAACGTACATACACACACGCATACACCGTTTGACTTTTATATATATAGATGGTACAATTTCTGTGTGCGGACAAGCCTGTGGAAGTAAATGTGTATGATAGAAGTATCAAACCTGTATTAATACTACGTCTCATGTACTGCCATGTATCTGCTGTAATGCCAGCTGAGTTAAGCTCAGATGCCTAATCATACAGGCTTCCTGTATATGAAAGAAAAAGAAAAAAGTCTAATACTAGATCCTAAACTGGTATAAATCATTGTATTTCTGTTTGCTTCAACTGAGCTATACCAGCTGAGGTGTTGAACCATACATTTTAAATTGCCGTTAGATTAAAATATTAGATTTAATATTTCCTGTAGATTTTATCTTTGTGGAATATGCTAAAATTACAGGAATAATTTGAACCCTTGTACAGTATTTTAAGACTCTTTCCCTCAATGCATCAATATTTGCATAAATTTAGAAGGAAGCAAGATCATTTCCTGTCAATCTCACGTCTGTTTCCACATACTGGTTTCTAAGAAAAAGTAGAGACAATGTTTGGCAATAGCTTGACACTGATGAGGAAGATACAGAAGCTACCAGCCACATACTATTGGTACCAAAGGAATAGTCAATAATACAGATGCTCTTCCTAACATAAATCCTGATTTTATAATAATATAATACATGGGATTGTTTCAAAAGGCCTGCCCAAGATGATGATGTAGGATGTTAATCTGATCTCGCATGCTTCAGTGTAGTTGCTCCTTATTTACATCAGCATAAATGAGATACGAATCAGCTCCTTATGGTTCCCCAAGTCCTTGTATGTCTTTTGAGTCCAGATCCTCAAAAGTACATAAACTCCTAATCCAATTGATTTCAGGATATATGTAGAGTATATGCAGGTATTGAAATAAATGGAAGCTAAGAGCCTAAATACCTTATAAGATCTGGGCCTTTGTCCTTACTTATACCCTGTTAAGTATTTTTTCATCCTGGAATTGCAACACAGAATCTCAGCTCAGTATCTTCCTCAAAGGGTCTGATCGAAAGTCCACTGAGATTAATGAGAATCTCTGTCCACTGATTTCAGTGGGCTTTGGCTCAGGCCCTAACATAACTTCAGTGGTTGATTCTAAGCTATAAAATGTTACATTTTGAAAACATTCCCCATGGAATTGAGCAAACAATGGATTTTTTTTTTTATCCCTTGGAAAATTACAGTATCTTGACAGTTGTTTACATCCTGAATTGGGATGAACAGTAAAACTACTGAAATTTTTCTCGAAGTCAAAAATTCCAATTTGGAAATGTCAGAACATTTCATATTGAGTCAATCTGACATTAAGTTGAATCTGCCATGATTCCTCATAGGAATGGTAGTTAAGATGCTTCATCCGCCCCCGCCTTTCCCCCTCCCCCCCATTCTATCTACGGGCTGAACTCCTTGGCTAGACTTCCGCTCCCAGGATACAACACACATTCCCATGCATCATGTGGCTCCATCAGAGAGGAGACTGATGTGCATCCTGGTGGTAGTAGTTTAGCCAAGGAGCCCAACTCATAAAAGAACTGAAGCATGAAGCATCTGAACTACAGTGCCCTTGAGTCACCGTGGAACATGAGACAGATGCAATTTAATGTCAAACTTTGTTGGAATGAAATGTTTCAGTTCAGCTCAACAAACCAAAATTATTTTACAAAGGGCAGCAATTCCCACGGGAGATTTTGGTTTTGTGGTTACTGCATTTCCTGTGCCAAAAAAAAAAAAAATACAGCAGAAAATCAGCAGAAAACTGCCAACCGGCTATAATTTCCAACAGGTGTAGCTAATGTCTGGGAATGCTATAGTGAGGGGGATGCCACTATAACATAGCAAATAGCTTATTTGTTTGATTAATACAAAAGAAGCATTACATTTTTAAAATTTCTCTTTTTATTTTTATCCCAGCCAAGAGAAGTTCTCCCACTAGCAACCAGAGCCTGGCTTGTGAATCTCCTAATCTGGACACTGGACACACAGAGGTGGGCCTGTGGCTAGACAAGCAAGAGTGGGGAGGTGTGGGGTGATAATATATTTTTTTTAATTGATGGGGTGAAGAAGGGGTCTTTTGCGGGGAATTTTGGAACGACAGTTGCAATTACTATGCCAGTCTCAAAAGCCTCTTAATGCTTTTTATTGAATTATGTGTTTTTATAATTAGTTTTATCATTTCCAAGGCCTAACCCCTGCAAAGAATGAGGTTGGGGCCCAAAGCCAAGAATCAATATAAAGCTTACAGAACCTTTATAAAAAGAGAAAACAAGCCATTATCAATATTGTAAAGACACATGGCAGAGCTAAGAAAAGAGGGCCAGTGCCCTCAATTTTCATTTAAATAAAAACACCTTTTTGGATGATTTGGAGCCATCTGTCTACTATCCAGTCTAAATTATTGCATGTTCAAATACCGTTATCCTCTGCCCTTCCTTCCCCCATAATATTAACTAATAACAACAACATATCATCAAATGTGATGTCTTATCTTGCATTAGGCCCTGATCTTGAAAGCAACAAACAACTTTCCATTGATGTCAATGGAGCTCCATGCAGGTTTAAGGGTCTACCCAGGTGGAATAGTTTACAGGACTAGGGCCTTAGCTTTTATACTGTCTGGAATGAAAACCACGTGTTTGCACAGTGTCTAGGACATTAGAGCCCCAATCCCTATCGAGTCCCCTCGGTGCTATCTTAGTATAAATAATATTATCATGTAAGTACTAATCATAGTAAGAGGGCTAATGTGGAAGATCCAAATTTGTTTTTTAAATTATTTATGTATATTGAAAATATCCTAAGGGACTTCAGGTGGTGTGTGAAACACCCCAGCCAGATGCTGTGCCTACCAGGGCCACTGTTTCAGGCTGTCATCGGGGAAACTCCTTTGATGGAAGTGTGTCGTCCCAAACCTCCCAAGACAGAGGACCCCTGCTTTCCAGGTACAGAGTCCCATGCAAAGCTATGTTGGAATCATTTTTTAGGAAGTATGTGTCACAGGTCCCTTCTGCCCAATCCCCAAATGAGAGGAGTCTTACAGTCCCAACTACAGTGTCTTGTCTGTTTAGCTCAAATTCTTAACCACTCATGCTTTTAGCTCTGGAGGTCCTCAATTCAGTTTCGGTGTGTCATCTGAGATGGTGGTTGTCACACTGATTTTAATCCATCTAATTTATGGGATTTCCCGGCTGGCCTGTTAGGATAGCAACTATAGAGCAATGGGAACAGAGCAAGGGACCCTTTTATATTTTGGAGTTTGATGATTTAAAAAAAACCCAAACTTTAGGTTCATTGCTCCTTTGCTAGGCATGTCCTCTGGGGCTTGATCTGTCTTGGCTGCCCTCTAGGCAATTCTCGTTCCCTGTGTGGCAGAGTATTTCTGTACCTCTTGTCCAGAGGTGCAAGTAAGCCAGTATGCCTTGGTACAGCGTACTGGCAAGAGCCTGTGTGCCGTACCAGGGCAGACCAGCATCCCCAGGTGGCAATTTAAAGGGCCATAGTCTCCGGCTGCCACCCCAGGCCCTTTAAATAGCCTCCAGAGCCCCACTGCCGCCATCCTGAGGCTCTAGCAGGTTCCAGGGACAATTTAAAGGGCACGGGGTGGTAGCGGCAGCGGTAACCCCAGATGCTTTAAATTGTCTCCAGAGCCCTGCTGCTGGAGCCCTGGGGTAGTGGCAGCTGTAGCCCCAGATGCTTTAAATCGTCTCCAGAGCCCTGCTGCTGGAGCCCTGGGGTAGCCGCAGCTGGAGCCCCAGATGCTTTAAATTGTCTCCAGAGCCCTGCTGCTGCTCCGGAGGCTATTTAAAGTGCCCAGGGCTCTGACTGCCGTTACCGCCCCGGGCCCTTTAAATCTTGATTTTAAAGGGCCTATGGATTTAAAGGCCCCGCCTCGTCCAGTAGAGACCATGGCTATTCCGGTTGAAGCCACGCCACCTCCTCAGGACTCCAGAGTACTGGTTAGTCCTTTAAGTTACCTGCTCTCCTCTCTTTTAGTGCTTCTTGCCACTACCTCCATTTCCTTGTCTTCAAATGCAACTGTTCAGTTCACTTACTGTAGGCTGGCCGGCAGGGAGACAAAAGAATAGCTGCGCAAATCTCTTCTCAGCCAGACTTGCAGGGTTTAGGCAAAGATTTTCAAATGCAGGAGCCTAAATTTAACCTCCTTAATTTATATTTGGGGGAGTACAGCCAGATTTTCAGAAGGGCTGAGAACTCATCAGCTCCCATTAGGGTTTGTGAATACTCAGCACTTTTGAAAATCTGATCATATTTTTATTAGTCTCCTATTTTTAAAAATGTTGGCGCTCCTGTTCAGTTGCACTGGAAAATTTCAAACAAAAGCGTTCAAGAGTTTCAGAATTTGATTCATTGCAGTAACACTTTATCTCTGTTCCAAAATGTCTCTGATTCCAAAGACAACTCCCAAATATTTTCTCGAAATATGTATTATTGATATATCTTGTCACCTGCTTCAATGGGTAAAAACATTCTTTACGGACCTGATCTAGTTAGGGGTCTTTCTGTTGATTTCAATGGGTTTTGTGTTAGGTCCTGTATAAATTCTGGGGTTTTATTTCATTGCATTAACAATACCTGTTACAATTAAATAAGCTGTTACTTCTGAGTGTTGTCTTACTAAATGTAAACTGTTCCTCATGTATGCCATTGTTCAGGGTGCATACACACACGCATAAAAAGTAAGGGAGTAGGCAACCTTTTAGAAGACTGAATCAGGTGATCAGTTTATCCAGCTCAGTCTGGTGGTTGGTATGGAGATGAAGCTTCTGACAGGCTTTGTATAGAGCCGTCACTAATGTCTCCTCATTTGGAGAGTTCATTGATCAATTAAAACTGAACAGGGAGTTTTGGTTGCCAAGCAACAGGCACTTCAGAAACAAATGTTATTTACTCCTGTTATCAACAGCTCAGTTTTCCTTTGTCCACAGGCCCACAGATGGGACAAAATATGCCACCCACTCACCCCACAATTATCAGTCAACAAGTACACGATTAAATGTCCACAGGGTTTAATTCAAAACAAAGCACAAGATTTTAAATTCTGTTTTATTGGAATCTCATTTGGCAAACCTCAAGTTTGCTCCTCTGATCCTGGATAAATACCCCTGCTCCATTCAGTTAAATTCTTCATTTTAGTGGAACCATTGCAGTAGTAAAACCACAGCCATTTATTCTGCACCTGGCTGTCAGTCCCTGCCTTGGAAATAGACTTTGCAAGCAGGGCATGAATGGTAAATGCTTCAGAAGAACAATCCTCCTTTTGGGCTAGATTGTGATTGGAGTTCATGGCCACGTAAGGGGGTATGAGAGAATACATGTCCCCCTTATGCTCCAATAGGGGTTCCCCAGAACCTTGTGTCTGATCACAGAGGAATAAGCAGAGAAAGATGTGTCACCTTATTCCTTTCTACAAGGGGGTAGGACTAGGCAGAGTCCTGGCTTCATCCTCTGTGCTTGTTGGTCAGTGCAGCTGAGCTGGACTAGAAGATATTGGCAGGCAGATTTTATTTTTCTTTGGGATAATTTTTTTCTGGAGTGCTGCTGGAGAGGTGCAGCAACCCTTTGTACAGGCTGTACTTCTGATCCAGCCTTTTTGGTTTCTCCTCATGTGCATTTCACTTGTTTCTCTCTTTGCAGTGTTTTGAGAAGGGAGTATGATGAGAGCCCTGACGTCAGGTTGGTGGGAAAGGTGTTTTTAAATTATCGCTGTTTTCTTTTTGTTCTCTTATTTAAAGTCTTTTTTAAATCATCCCACTTGTAATCGTGTTTTATCTTGATGGCAGCGTTAGTGGAAACATTTGAACTGTAGACTATATATATAGCAATAGTAGAATATAGCAATATATGCCAGTATCTACCGTCTAGTTTTCTAAAGTCAGTGCCTTTAAAAAAGGCCTAGAGGAAGTCTATGATGTCCTCCATTGACAGAAGCTGGCAGCAAACCATCTCCTGCAGATTTGCATGGACATTTGAGTTCTGAATGAATCCATTTCTCTGAGATGAATCCTTCCCAGCCACCCCATTTGCAAATGTATCCCAGGAAGAAACTGCCAACCTACCCTGATTGCAGGTGGGGTCAGCATTGCAAACCTACAAAATTGCATTTTGCTCAACTCTACTTAACTAGTTTTTGAAAACCTTAACTAGTTTTGCAGCATTGCAAACCTGCAAAATTGCATTTTGCTCAACTCTACTTAACTAGTTATCAAAAACCTGCATTTGAATGCTCAAATTGGCTTATTATTTTTATTATTTGTATTATCATAGAGCCTCTGCGCCCCAGTCAAGCTAGGACCCCATTGTGCTAGGTACTGTACAAACAGACCAAAAATATTCATGCTTGTCTACATGAATATTTAGTTTGCTGCAAGGTGGGCTTTGAATCTATCCCGTACTAGCCTGCCACAGACTGACTGTCTATGTGGACCCTGCCGATGCACATTAGCAGTTCTAATTCTGGACTAGATCGAAGCACATTAACAAACTGATAACATGCGACAGAAGAGCCCCAATGGGCAGCTTGTCTGCAGCAGGCTACTGTAGGATAGATTCACATACCCCCGCTTGAAGTGAACTAACTGTTCATTTAAACAAATTCTACTATAAGACAAGAGATAGATACAGACAGACTACATGGGGAGTACAAGGAAACAATGAGACAAAATTGGTCAGCCTCATAGGCAGTGGTCCCAATACACCAGCAACCTAACTCTGTCAGGTGTCTTTTATCCAATTAAGCTGTAATCCAGCAAAGCACTGAAGCATGTAGGTATCTTTAAGCACTAGCACAGTCCTACTGAAGACAATGGAACTACTCATTCTTAAATGTTTGCTGGATTGTGGCTGCTCTATACCAGGCTGGGTGTCCAAATGCAGATATGGATATCTTGCCTGGGTGCCTGTCTTTGAGAGCTTGCCTCCTCATGTGGCTCTGTAGACCTGTCAATATTGATGGTAAAAATGGTTGCCTGCTGTTGTGATTTATCCCAAATGCCCGAGAACATCATTCATGGGCAGTTATTGATTCTCTTGTATCTTCTGGAAAGTTTGTAACAAGTACTCAGTTCACACAATTATGCTTCTAGAATGGCATCCAGAAATCTTTTAGGCTATGAAATTGAACAGATCTGTGGTTTTAAGTGGTATCTCCATACACAGACTGAGATCAGTCATGTTCACCCAGGTCCCATTAAGGCAATGTGGGGCTCAAGGTCTATTGCTGCACAGGCCCCCCAATCTTGACCCCACCCTGCCCTGGCACTGTGGCTTCATCCGCTACTTGGAATGATGCTGGTAGGGGACCCCCTTTCCCACCAAGAACGCAGGGCTAGCAGCAAGGGCGGGCCCCAGTACTTACCCCCAATTGGCGGGTGTTTGTATAGGTAGGGGACTGGGTTTGCTGGGCTTTCCTTCCCTTGTGAGAGTTCTGCTGGGGTAGTGTTGGTCAAGGCCCCGCATAGCAATGGACCTTAGAGTTAACTCCCTATGGGGTGAATGGGCAGTTCACCCCTCTCTGAGCTGTTGGTTCATGCTGTCTGCAGACTCAGGCAGACATCACTGTATCAGTACACTGAAATCAGAGTTTCAAGCTTTCCTTTGCAACTATGAGGGCTAGAATGTTTCCGATGAAAGCTGAAATTCTGATATGGATGCCTCCCCCAGGTGTTCAGGCACTAAGCATAAGCCTGGCATGCCTGTTTCTTAACATGGACCTGATTGTTGTCAGTACCATAGAATTTTGCCAGCAAATACTGTTACATCATGGACAAAAAGTTCCTTTGGGGCCACACCTAGTTTGTAGATTCTGAGTGAGAGGGGATATGGGGTTTACACTTTTACTTGAGAAGATAACAATAAAAATATAATTTAATACTTTCTGATGGTTTTACTGAAAAAAGAACCTGGCATGTGTGGGAGTGAGAATTCATGGATAGCAGCAACTCAGTGGAAGAACCAGGACTCGTCCTTTGAGACTCAATAGTTCATTCTTTTCTCTCTGTCCAGTCCATTCAAGTCTGGAAACAAAAATACCAGGAATGTTTCACACTAAAAATCACATCAAAAGAGCATTCAGGACATAGTGACACTACAAAAGCAGCCAGGAAACTCATAGGGAAAGGTGAAATATGTCATGTTTTCTAGTACCCAGGGGCAAAAAGGGAGGTCATCGTATATAGCAGTTGCACCAGATTTGCTTCAATTAGTTTAAATAATTATTTTACTGGGCATCCCTAGCATGCTGCCATTTCTTTTAGTAACACCTGACTGTGTAACCTGCTCCTTCACACAGTTATATGTCCTCTCACTAGAGCCTGACCAGCGGGGGTTTGAGTCTGCTACTGATTCCTGCTTGAAGATTTAGTCATTGATCACAAGTGGAAGAGGCCTGTGCTTTTGGGCCCTGATTTAGGAATGCATCTCTGTTCAAGAAGACACCTAAGCACATGCTTAACTAAATATGTGCTTGAGTCTCACTGGGACTTAAAGTTAAGCACATGCTTAAGTGCTTTCTTGAGCAAGGATGCTTTCCTGAACCAGGGCCTTATCCCCGGATTCAAACCTCTCTGTCAGCCCAAACAGAATAAATTACTTAAGCATCCTGGTAACTGGAAAGTAGCTGCAGATGTGAGGAGAGTGGAAGAGGCCTTAAGATCTCTCTTTAATGAGCTGGTAGATTTTAAGCCTATCAGTTGTTGTTAGTGCACTCGAGTCTCTGTGGAGAGTGACAACTTCTGTCTCTTTCTGTCTATAGTCATTTCTTAGTGGCTGGTAAATGGAGCATCATTAGTGTTGGTCTCTAGGGTGACTTCTACTCACCAAACTGGAGGGTAACACAGCGATAGTTTCCACCTACAAGAGGAAGACTAATTAAATGGTGCCCTAGAGTGAATGATGAAAAAACAAACCCCAAGGGTATGTCTACACAGCAGTAAAAGGGCCACAGCTGGCATGGGTCAGCTGACTCAGGCTTGCAGGGCTCCAGCTATGCGGCTATAAAATTCAACTGCTTTGTTGATGTTTGGGCTTGGGCTGGAGCCTGGGTCCTGAAACTTGGCAAGTGAGGGAGGCTTCAGCCAGAGCCTGAACATCTGCACTGCAATTTTTAGTCCTGAGAGCCCAAGTCAGCTGATCCGCGCTCATGGAATTCTGTTCCATGGTGTTTTTTGTTTTTTTTCTAATTGCAGCATAGACCTGCCATAAGTCTCTTTCTGGAAGGATCCTTTAGGCAGAATTCTGCACCTATAGGGAAAGTATTCACCCTAGCTGATTTCTAATGCTTCTTTTATTATTTGGAACAGGGTATCATTGATGATCCCACCTTGCCAAAAGTCTCGCTATGCCACCTATTTTGATGTGGCAGTACTGCGCTGCCTGCTGCAGGCACACTGGTCTGAGGAGGGTACACAGTGGTCTCTGATGTATTATCTACAAAGACTGAGACATATGCTGGAGGAGAAGCCGGAGAAGCCACCTGAGCCGGAGACCATACACCTTCCAAGGCCCCGCAGTAGTTCCATGGTAGCAGCAGCACCCTCTCTGGTGAACACCCACAAAACTCAGGTAAGAGACCATCATTTAAAAGTAATCTTGGTAACACTTTACAGTCATGGCAGGATTAGTAGTGATTCAGCACTTCGGTTTTAATTATATCATGAACTGTGGGGAAGTCACTTGGAAATGTCCATATGTGGATTGCATAAATAGTCTTATTGCACTGGAATTCAACATTCAGGTCTGATTTAACTACATACCATATTGCTATCCCAAGAGAAACAACAAGAATACATCGCAGTCTCAATACAGTACTCTTCTTGAAACAAAAAACAAGACATGACCACTTTCTTTAAAATGTTGCAGCAAACAGCACATAGTGTGGTTGGAGCACAACAAAGTACAGACTTTTCAGTGTCCATCAAACAGCCTCTCCCAGCTTCACATTCTAAGGTTATAAGTACTTTTTATCCTACAGGAGATCCCTTCACTCTGTTGTTCTTTACTACTAACATCTTTGTTAAATCCATATGGTTGTTCACAGTTAAATGTAAATACATTTTACTTGGCTGGTTGCTTTGTCTGTTTGTTTGTTTGTTTGTTTTAGTGAGCCTTTTGGTCATTGAGGGTTCCAGCCAGAACAGAAGTTTTTTCCCAGGCTAGACTAGATTGCTAAAGGAGACTTCCTCATCAGAGTTTCATACATTCTGTCATGCTACATGGAATCAGAACCCCTCTTAAAATGAAGGTGTTTAATAGACAAAGCAGCTACACAGCTTTGTCTCCCTTACTCACCAGGGACCACTCCCTGTCTGGAGCTCTAGACAGCAGTGGTTTTCAACCTTTTTTCATTTGCGGACCCCTAAAACATTTCAAATTCCCTTTGGGAATTTTAGAATAGTCTGCAGACCCCCAGAGGTCTGGGGACTGAAGATTAAAAACCACTGCTATACAGCACACAGTGACATCTAGTGGGTGATTAATAGTCCACAAGTAAACATATTATGCATGTGTATGTCAGTAATAATTGAGGCAGTTGTGATGGATTTAGGCTTGTGAGGCACGGAGATGGAAGAAGTCATGTTCTTCCCTGTTTTTCTACCTACTTAGCATTTCTTTCTCAGGAAGGGTCTGTGGGCTGAGAAATCATTAACTAGTGAGTGAGTCATGGTGCTAAAATGAAAAAGCAGGCTAGCAGCATATTTCTTATATTTATAGCAGAAGACCCATCAAATTCAATTCTTTCTCTGCTTTTACTTAACCCAAGTTATTCTTTTAGAGAATCAAGCTTTCAGAATGACATACAGTAACTCCTCACTTAACATTGTAGTTATGTTCCTGAAAAATGAGACTTAAGCAAAACAATGTTAAACTAATCCAAGTTTCTTATAAGAATTAATGTAAATAAGGGGGGTTAGGTTCCAGGGAATTTTTTTTCATCAGACAAAAGACTATATAGATATAGACACACACACACACACACACACACAGAGTATAAGTTTTAAACAAAACATTTAATACTGGTACACAGCGATGATGATTGTGAAGCTTGGGTGAGGTGGTGAGGTCAGAGGGTGGGATATTTCCCAGGGCTTAATGCTAAATGATGAACTAGCAATTGGCTGAGCCCTCAAGGGTTAACTCATTGTTGTTAATGTAGCCTTACACTCTACAAGGCAGCACGAATGGAGGGAGAGGAGACAGCATGGCAGACAGAGACAAAGACACACATCATGTATGTGTGAGAGAGAGAGATGCACATTTCCCCTTTAAGTATGCTGACCCTACTCTTGAGTACATTGCCTTGTTAAGTATATCAGCAAGTTGAGACCACAGCGGCTGCCAGGAAGCTCCCTCCATCCTGAGCCCTGTTGTGTATCCCCCCATCTCTATGGAAGATGGGGTAAGCAGGGTGCAGGAACAGTGGGGAAGGAGGCACCCTGACATCATCCCCCCCTCCACCATCCCCCGCACAGCAAGCAGGAGGCTCGGGAAGCAGCTCCAAATTTGAGGGCAGGAGCAGCACATGGCAGTGAGGGGAAGGACAGCTGAACTGCTGACAATTGATAGCCTGCTGGGCAGCTGCTACACAGGGAATTTAGGGGAGCGGGGAGCTGATGTGGGGGCTGCTGGTCCACTTGGTTCCAAGCCCCACCAGTTAGGTGCAACGGGCTGCTCTTTCTGCAAGCAGAGGACAAAGCAGGAGGCTGCAAAACGGTTAGAAGGGAGCATTGCACAACTTTAAAGAAGCATGTTCACTAGTTGATCAGCAACATAACAACAAAACAACATTAACTTGGACGACTTTAAGTGAGGACAGGTTCAAGAATAGCAGCCGTGTTAGTCTGTATCTGTAAAGAAAGTGAGGAATACTTGTAGCACCTTAGAGACTAACTAGTTTATTTCAGCATAAGCTTTCGTGAGCTATAGCTCACTTCATCGAAAGCTTATGCTGAAATAAACTAGTTAGTCTCTAAGGGGCTACAAGTATTCCTCGCTTTCTTTAAGTGAGGAGTTATGGTTTTGAGCACCCATGCTCAGACAGTAAAATTCAAAATGTCAGCCCTAAATTGGTTCTGAGCTCATGGCCTCCTCTCATTAGGGCTTCAAGCTGCAATAGCGGAGACCCACACTTTTAAAGGGACAACACTGGGTTTTATGGTGTGTTGGTCTTCTTCTGTATCAGCTGGTCCTTTTGTCTTCATTAACTGATGTTAGACATAGCAAATGAAAGAACTGCGCAGATATCAGCTCAGGCACAGGCAAGTAAGTAGGTTTAGTGATGGAGTGCAAAGTGTGTAGAAAAGATATAGGGGTGCTGTGTGACCTCCTCCACCTTCCTAAGCCTTAGCATGTCTGTCACGCAGACCTTTTATGTGTGAAATACCATTTACAATATAATTCTGGTGCATGTCACAGCAAACTAGTTCTGATCAAATGGTTATACTGTTACATATCTAGAGAGAGAGAGAGAATCTCAGTTCAGGCTGTAGGGGACTGAAGGATATATCTAATATTTCATGCAGCATGCAGTCAATGACATACCATGTTCCCTGTTGCAAAGCAGAATGGCAAGAGAATGAAGGCGTATGAATAAAACAAATACCTTCTTCTTGCCTCTAGTAGGTGACTCTAGTCAACATGTATTTCAGTGTAAGAAAAAATCTGCAGTGCGCCTGTAAGCAGTGAATCCAGCATAGGGATGGAATTAGGAAATTAGAACCTTGAGGGCTTTCAGAACTGTATAGCTTTGCAATAACACTGCAGGAGCTAAGAGGAAAAACTTAAATTAAACCTAAAAACAGCAAAGCTTCAATGACTAGATGTAATGGTAATTTAAACCCAAGAGTTTGAAGTGTAATACTGTGAAGCTGATAGAAATACTAATGAATTGTAGCTAAACCACCAGGCCAATGCAGGGCAATAGGAGAAAAGATATATAGGAACAGCTTCTAAACAATTTTGTGGGTTTTCTTATTAGCCATATCTCATGTGTATTAGAGATGCCAACTAATCTGGTATGATGGTAACCACATTTTTAACCAGTCTTCAACCAGAACATTAGACTAATTTCTCAAAGTAGGCCATATCTCATACAGTACAGTAAAGCTGACTGTGTAACTCAATTCACATACAGTGGTTTGTTTGAATAGCTGACTGTAAACTCTTCAGTGGAGGGGCCATGACCCCCTGTGTGTTTGTACAGTGCCTAGCACAGTAGGGACCTGAATTTTGATTGTGTCCTTTTCGCTACCCCAATACAAATAATACAGTGATTCAATCACTAATCCACTGTGATGACAATCCTGAATAAAATTTGTTTAGTGCCTTCCATCCACAAGGATCCCAAAGCACTTAGCAATCCAAGAGCCTGATCCTGGGAAATGATGATTGTCCTCTGCTGGCACTGATGTTAATAGGAGTTGAGAGTTGCCCAGCACTAGAACTGAGCCCTGATTAACTTTTTATTGGATTTACTCTTTCATGTGCCGCTTGTAAGCTGCAGTCAAATTCGCAAGATGGTTTTAAGGGCATATGCAAAACTCAATGTGTCCAATTTGGCCAAATGTCAGTTGTACTAAAATAACGCTCTCCCCAAAAAAGAACTCTCCTCTTAGGTGACTCCCTGAAACCTGTATCAGTACATGAGTGCTGCCAAGTGCCCTGTTTTTTATCACATGGGGGTGGGGTGAGTGAGTTACTCAGTGGAAGGCTGGCAAGTGAGAATACCCTACTCTGGCCATAAAAGTGTAGGGGTAATAGGGATCTTTAAAGCTGGAAAACAGAATGAAGAGAAAAGGGTCTCAAGGGCCCAGTCCTGCAAACACTTAAACACACGCTTGACTCTACTAATGTGAGTAGTGCCACTGACATCAGTGGGACCGATCACATGAGTAAAGTTACATACATGCTTCTGTGTTTGTAAGACTGGGCCTAAAGGAGCCAGGACCTGAACCTGTTCTAGAAATCACTTCACCCCTGACTGAGCAACAGTCACCTCTGGAGTGACGGGCAGGATTTCTTTTAACATCATACAGCAGCATTACACATTAGTTCTGTTGGGGGATGAAGAGAGTAGCCTCTCCAGTTGAAACAATTGGGTGATATTTAGGCAGGCAGGATGGAATTACCTGCATAGGATTTGATCATGTCACAGGAGCTAACAGCTCTGCTCCTGTGACGAGTGCCAAACAGTCTTGAATGACTGCAAGTGGACTGGACCAGGCTTTATGTTTCCCTTGAAGAATGCCACCTCCTGTACCTCCTTCTTTACCATCCTATAGCTATAACAGCTCAGGCTCAAGAGAGAAACCCGCTGAGTTTCCAGTCCACCAAGGGGTTTGGATGCCTAGAGATAAGTGGATGCCTAGGATGTTTTGAGGTCTGAGGCTTTTAAAAAATAAAGGGGGTAGCAGTATGTAAAGATACACAAGTAGAGATATCCCAGAGCACCATTGCTGGAATTAAAGATGCTCACTGCAAACCTCAGCTTTGTTTTTTATTCACCTAAAGAAGCCTGAGCCTATAAAAACATTTAATAAAATGATAAAAATCTACGTATTAGTACAAACCAAGTAATTCTTAACATTATTTAGATGGAGAGGTGGTGACAATGCTGCTCATCGCAATTCACGTGCTAACTCGGAAACATTAATCTGTATTTTGGATGTTATTGGTATATTTCACTAAACTAACACTTGCCTCTTATACAGCACTTTTTAGTCATAGATTTGAAAGCACTTCATAAGGGAAGATAATTATAATTATCTACAGTTGTATACTAGTGAAACAACCTGCCCTAGCTCATACACTATGCTAGTGTCCCAGCTGGGAGTAGACTGCAGGTCTCCTAACTCCTAGTCCAGTGCACTGCTTCCTGCCATCAATGTTTTTTGTGATGGCAAATGTCATTTTAATGATAAACTGTTCGAACTGATCATTCATGTCTGAATCTCTAAATATATTGAACCATAAAATGTGAGAGTGGAGTTTTGTCTGATGGAACTAAAGCTCTTTTCCTTTCGAGCTGTCCTTGGATGGTATTGAAGTAGATGATTTAGTTGCTCACTTGCTATTTCTACTTGTGCATGTTTTTCTTCTTTTGGGGAGCGAAGGATCTCACAATGAAGTGCAATGAGGAGGAAAAATCACTAAGCACCGAGGCCTTTGCTAAGGTGTCACTCACCAACCTGCGCAGGCTAGCCGTGCCAGATCTCTCCACAGACCTGGGAATGAACATCTTTAAGAAGGTGAGTAGCACAGTAATGTGTTTTTGGTTTATCTACAATCCAGTGCCAAAACACATACCATGTATGCAAGTGTTTAAAGCTTACATTGACTCTATATTTAGGTTGAACATAAAGCACAATTTGTTTTTTTTCTGATGGACATGTTATGGTATATACATGTATATATTAATATTTACTCTATGGGGCCTGTGCTGAAGTCTACTCCTATCAAGTTCTTATTGAAATCAAAGGGAGTTTTCCCTAAGTCATGGTGGTTTGCAGCCAGATCCTCAAATTACATTAATCAGAGGAGCTCCATCAATGGATCTATGCCGGATCTACACCTGAGATCTGAGTCTAAATCTGTAAATCACACTCCCAGGAAGGCCCTTACCTTGGCATTGAAGGTTATACAAACAAATTAAGATCCATAATGTAAAAAACTAAACAGATTAATCAAGCAAGGGGATCCAATGCAAAAAAAAAAAAGAGGGAAATGGGGGGGGGGGAGGGAAATAAATATAAGTCCAACAACAGTAATAATGAAAAATCTTTGAAATAAAAAATGTCTTAATTATAAAGCTGGAGAGATGGGTTGAGACAAATGTCAAGGGAAGTAATTCACCACCTTAGCATTTCCCATAGCAAAGTGTGGTTGCCCTCCCAACATGAGGTGTACTGATGCAATCCTTAAATGTGGGTTGTGCTCAAGTGCAGATCCCCACTCTTGCCCTTTGTCCATGATGGGTGAATTTAGGATTGGGCTCTGCATGCTTGTCCTTCATCTGTTTCTGTCCTTCCCCTCTGACTGTAGCAAAATCCCTGTAGCCTCTGCCTGGCTCTAACCCTCCTCCTCTTCCTCCTGTAGTTTAAGAGTCGCAAAGAAGATCGAGAGCGTGAGCGCAAGGGTTCTATTCCTTTCCACCACACTGGGAAAAAACGACAGCGAAGGATGGGAGTGCCCTTCATGCTCCATGAGGATCATTTGGATGTGTCACCCACTCGCAGCACGTTCTCCTTTGGCAGCTTTTCAGGGATCGGAGAGGACCGGCGCAGCATTGAGAGAGGAGGATGGCAAACTGCCATACTAGGTGACTGATGGGAAAGGATTAATATTGCAACCTTGTATTCTGATTAATTGTTCTGCTTCAAAATGTTCCAAGAATAGCAGAGTGGAAACGGAGGGTCTTTATTTCTCCGTCACTGGAAAGCAGTCCCTCCCTCTTGATGGCTGGTTATGTCCTTTGCCCTGGCTTGCGGTTTGCCACACGTGTTGTAGAAATGACATAGTCTTTCTGCAAGCTTCTAAGGTGTTTTATTGACTGCTGAGCTTGAATGAATATGTTTAGGTCAGTTTGTTTCTAAAAATGAAATAGGACTTGGGCAAAACATATTTCCAGTCAGTCCCAAGAGCCAGACCCCTCCCTCACCTCACCTTACTCCTAGCATTAGTGGGAGTTTTGCTTGATTAACTAAATGCACACTAAAGCTGTGTCTACACTACGGACCTTACAGCGGCACAGCTGTACCGCCAGAGCTGTGCCTTTATAAGGTCCCCCATGTAGCCGCTCTTTGCCAGCAGGAGAGAACTCTTCTGCTGCATAATTAAACCACCCCCAACCAGCTACATTAGCTTTGTGAGCAGGAGAGCTTCTTCCACTGACATAGCACTATCCACACCAGTACTTTTGCCGGAGAAACAATGATTTTTTTTCACACCCTTGATCAACAAAAGTGGTAGTGTAGACAAAGCCTAAATAAGGATTTTCCACTTGGGCTCCGTTTCACACAATTTAAGTAAGGTCTGGACTCTCAGTGAACCCCATCCCCCATTCTCACACCTCAGCTTCTAGGCCTCACACGTTCCTTAGACCTGCAAACTAAATGTCTGTTTCATGTGTTTATCCTAGGGAAGTTCACCAGACGGGGGAGTTCTGACACAGCTACGGAGATGGAGAGCCTGAGTGCTAGACATTCTCACTCTCATCACACCCTGGTCACTGACTTACCTGACCACTCAAACAGCCACGGAGAGAATACGGTCAAAGAAGGTGTGTCAAATATAGCGATGACCACATACCGCACTGGGTGTGATAGGGGACTGAGAGAGTTTTTTTTAAAAAAAATTGATTAATATCTGATTAATCCTCTCTTTGTCTTTCTGTTTTTTCTATATATCTCATTGTTTCTTCTTTTTCTTCTATTTAGGATTATTATTATAATCTCTTACAAAGGACATGCACCCACCTCTAGGGTGGGACATAGCACCTTTTTCACAGTGTTCAGGAACACTGCACAGAAGTTTAGGGCAGGAAGTCAATCTTGCTAACTCTCGTGATTTCATTGTGTGTGTCACAATATTTGGTGGTTTTCTGAAAGACCCAGCTGCTGGAATCAAAAGATTGCATGAGAAACCTCAGCTTTCACCTTATTTTAAAAAAGTTCATTTCTAACCCATATGATTTCAGGGAAAAGCTTGAAAAAAAAAATGAAGCAAACCCTAAAGGCCCAAGAAATACAAGGCAAGGAAAAAGAACCCAGAATTTGGCTTAAAAAACATGAGGGTTTTTTAACAATAATCTGATGATTGTTTTTGGACCTGAGTCTTGATTTTTGAGCACTTGGAGTTGGCAATTCTGGGAAGTTGATAAAAGTGCTGTATCCATTTAAAACTGCAAGAGCAATAAAGGTAGGAGGATTGTAATTGCTCATTTCAGCATATGGCCACCCCATCAGGGCTAAGAACTCCTCCTCTTACAATAACAGAACTGGCTACCAATAGAACAAGAGCTTTGCCACTGTTTCCCTATAGGAGGACTACTAAAATTATACAAGGCACCTCAGTCTTAAGAGGCTGGCACTGTTACTAATGAGAAGTTTTCCTGCCTTAGGGTTGGGAGGGTGGGAATCAAGCATAGACTGCTGCTGTCTCCTTTTTAGCCAGGTGCAGAAAACAGTTAAGCCTTCCATCTATCATTGGTACAATAGAATCCCAGAGTTACAAACTGACCAGTCACCCAAATGCCTCATTTGGAACTGGAAATACACAATCAGGCAGCAGCAGAGACAAAACCAAAAAAAAAGCAAGCATTTCCTTCTACATAGTAAAGTTTCAAAGCTGTATTAAGTCAACGTTTGGTTATAAACCTTTGAAAAAACCCTACTGTTTTGTTCAGAGTTATGAACAACCTCCATTCCCGAGGTGTTGGCAACTCTGAGGTTTTGCTATACTCAGATGGCTTCTGCAGCATGTGAGCACCTCTCTGTTTTTATCCATAGAACACCTCTGTGAGGCAGGAAGTGCTGTTCTCTTTATAGATGGAGAATTGAGGCACCGAGAGGCCATGTGACTTGTCCAAGGTCACACAGAAAGTCAGTAGCAGCACAGGAAATTGAACCCAAGTTGCCCAAGTTCTAGGCTAATGCGCTAACCATTGGACCACCTTCATTGTCATTTGAACATATTCTTCCTATAAATATAAAATACATTAATCCTGGAAAGGAAAGGGATTCAATTCCCATGCAGCTAATTAACTCAATTGGAAATCCACTCTCACTAATATTGGTGGTGCATTGTCCACCTCCCCATAAGACTTTGTCAAGTTACTGAAGCTCTGTGTTTTATTTGTTCTTACTTGACTACCTAATATTTTTATTTGTGTACAGCCATAGTCCAAGATACTAGTGAGATTTGAAGATTTTAGCAAGGAAAGAAATAGAGCTGGCCAAAAAGTTTCAAAATTAGAAATTGCAATGAAATTTTTCATTCCAAATTTCGATGTGCCAAAAAAAGAAAAGAAAAGAGGAGGAGATGGTTTTTGTGAAAATTTCCTCCAAATGTTGACCCACTCTTTGCCCAGTTCTATACTAAAAGTGTGTTTTAAAGGAAACAATGCATTTTTTAGCCATAGAACTGGGTGTCTGAGTCATTCTGCCCCAGACAGGGCTGAGGGAGGACTTCCACACAACACTTCTCACTAGATAAGGTCCTGACCATTGCTGCAATGTGGGATTCTGGACACAGCCCCTAAGAGAAGAACCTGAGTAGCAAAAAGCCGCTGTGCACTTTCAGTC
Source organism: Sternotherus odoratus (assembly GCA_032164245.1). Classification (NCBI taxonomy): domain Eukaryota; kingdom Metazoa; phylum Chordata; order Testudines; family Kinosternidae; genus Sternotherus; species Sternotherus odoratus. Next base: position 11,526,867 of record JAVMKO010000011.1, on the reverse strand, counting down.
TAGGCGTCTGATACGATCTCTGCCACTCCCTTCCACCTCTTTTGACTACAGTCATCACTTCTCTGGGTCGCACTGCAGCCAGTCTCAAACGGATGCTGAATACATTATTCAGCTGGGTTCATAATGTAAAGCAGGTCATCACCAACATCCTGAAGGCATCGTATGCTGGGCCTCCTGTGCCATTGAACCAGAGGGGCCCGTGCAGAACCCACTGAGCGTTCGGGGCAGATCCAGTGCAGATCTCAGACTCATTTGAATTCTTTTCTTCTTTCAGTTAATTTGAGCCCCCAGATTCCAACTGGAGGCCTGGCACAAAATGGTTTGGAATTAGCTAGCTAGTAGCTTAGAGTCAGAGCCCTCCTTGGGGAGGAGATTGGAGTGCCTCCAGGACCAGGCTGGGAGCGCAGCTGCTGTTGCACCCTTTGGAAAGATGGAGCATGCAGCTCTGCTGGCTATTGCAGGGATGGGTTGAGAGGACAGAGCCTCGCTTCCCCCGTCTCCTTTGAGAGGCTCTTATTGCTAATCTGGAGAGGTACTCCTTGTGCTTCTTAGTGCTTGTGGTGTTGTGCCTACCTGCCTGCCTGCATCTCCTACCTTACACCCTGTGCCTAGCAGGACACTATCTATCTTTGAATGAGCCACCAGGCCACACAGCTAGTGGAGGAAGATGTATTTGGGTGGCGCGAAGTGAGCATTTGGGATTCATTTTCTGAAGTCACACTCGAATAATTCTGAATAACCTCAGAAAGGCCAGATTTGTGTCAGCTCAAATCCAGCCTGGGCACGTCTCCCTCGTCCCTGGTGCTTACACACTTCAAAAATTCCAGCTGTGCAGGAAATATTGATGGGGCGTTCTGGGGGCTCATAAGGGATCATAATGCCTGCAGCCCTGGCTTTTAATTTCTGCTCGTAAAGCTCTCCTTTCCGGGCTGCTCTGCAAATTCCTCATGTCTGAGCTGCATTCATTCTGGGAGCATTTTGCCATGCACTAGGTCAGCTCTGTATCTGAAAGGCTTACTAAAAGTTGGAGAGCTGTGATGCTTATGTTTCTAATTGATCCCTAAGATACTTACATGCTGACAAATTTAGAAATAATAAAACAAATGACACTATTGACTGTGGCAGTAATTACAGTAATAAGCACAGCCTGAATGGGTAATTTTGTCACTAAAACAGGAAACTCCAAGATACCTGTTTTCTGTCTTACAGTGCGATCCCAGATTTCTACCATCACTGTGGCCACCTTCAACACCACCCTGGCCTCATTCAACGTGGGCTACGCGGACTTCTTCAGCGAGCACATGCGGAAGCTGTGCAACCAGGTGCCCATTCCAGAGATGCCCCATGAGCCGCTGGCTTGCGCCAATCTTCCACGGAGTTTGACTGACTCCTGCATCAATTACAGCTGCCTGGAGGACACGGATCACATTGACGGCACCAACAACTTTGTCCACAAGAATGGCATGCTGGATCTTTCGGTAATTGTCAAAGGAACAAGAAAAGCCTTAGCCCTCTTCTGTCAATGCAGTTGTGCCATTGAGCTAACCTGAGAGATATTTTTCCATAGTCTCTTTATATACCTGTCCATTCCAGCACTGTGGGAAGGTCATTCAAGACCAGTAGGGTACATTTGAAAAATAGTCTTTCAGGTAATGCAACTTCTAGTATTCTTAATGACAGAGTAATACATGTGCACTTAGGGAGAATACACCCATAAAGTTCTGACTGAAACCTTGGAAAGCAAAGAAATTATAACAGAAAACATTTCCTACTCTTTCTTCTCATGTATGATCCTCTGGCATGCTAAAAGGCTTGTCAATTGTTTAGAGGCAGATAATTCCTCAAGTAACCATCTCTCCTCTCTGCATCTGCCTTACAGATCCTTGCAGTTGGCTCTGATGAAAAGAGAGATCATTTCAGTCTACTTGCTGAGATGCATCCTTCACATTTAACAGGACTTAGTAATAATTAAAATTAAACGAAGTAATCATGCATGTAGGTATCTGCCTTGCAGATCCTAACATACTCAGTGATACAAACACCTAGTAAGAGATGGTCCCTGTCAGTTGGGAAGGGAAGTAACTTGCCTGGGTTTACACAGTAAGTCCATGGCAGAATAGAACCCAAGTCTCCTGACCTGCATTCCTGTGCCCTACCCAGTAGACCATGCTGCCTTAACTGCCTGAGAGTCATTTCCTAGTGCTATCCCAGAGGTTTCTGACACTGGACCAGCAGAAAAGATCTTTGTGAGGGAAATAGACTCCCTTGAAAGGAAAGAGGTTCATCCAAATTTCAGTAAAGCTCATCACCATCCAGACCCCTGACTCTGGCAGATCGTTACCTTCTTCCTTCTGTTGAGTGAGCGAGCAGATAGAGTTGGGAAGTGAATCCAAACTCTCACATTAGCGGAGGGAGAAGAAGACTTTCAAAATCAAACTCTTGCATTTAAAATATTCACTGCTTCTTGGAATTTTGTCCTCCCTTGGCTTCTGTGACTGATCTCTCCTGGTTCTCATTCCCACCCCTATAATTACTCCTTAGGCGGATCCTCCTCATCTTCCCCACCAGCTTTCTGGGGCGGTTCCACAGGGCTCTGTCTTGGGTTCCCTTCTCTTCTACCTCCATACCTTGCCTCTCTAGGCAATCTCATCCGCAAACACAAATTCAAAATCCTTCCTGTTGCTCATACCCCTAACCTGGGTGTCCTCTTCAACTGCGATCTCTCTGAAGGTCTTCACATCCAGGCTATAGCTAAACCTTGCAGATTCTTTCCGAATGACGTCTCTGAGATTTGGCCTTTGCTTTCCATCCACACAGCTGAAATTCTTGTCCAGGCTGTCCTAGTCGGGCATCTCAGAGATTTGCAATGTCCATTACTCAGATTTTGGGAAATGCAATCATGCCCTGCTCATATCCATTTACAGTGCTGCTGCACAGATCATTTTCCTAGCCCATTGCTTTGACCATGTCACCCCTCTCTTTGCATCCCTGTACTGGCTCCTCCTCCTCTATCATATTAAACATAAGGCTGCTTGTCTTCACTCTCAAGGCCCTTCATAGCCTATTCCTATCCTCTCTCATTCACCATTGAGATGTTTGTTTACTTCCGCCTCCAGTTGGCCAGTAACACCATCCTCCATTGACCACTTGTTAAATTTGTGCTTTTTTTCCATGCTGCCAATTACATTTGGGAGTAACTCCTTATAAACAGCCACAAAACAAATGCATTATCCTCCTTCACATCCTTCCTCAAAACTCTTTTGCTGGGATGCCTACAAAAAACTTGATAATGGTTAGGACATTGATATGCTGAGACCAGTGCCTACCATGATGACCAATATTGTCTCACTGTTCCCTTGTGCTCCTTGACTGTGTCTATATGTCTGTATCCACCTCTTGTCTCACATTTAGATTGGAAGCTGTCCATGACTAGGGCTCTCATGTGTCATGGTAATACAAATATGAAATGATGACGATGATACACAAAACAAGTCTGACCAAAACACATTGTTGTCCTCTTTCTCCAGGTGGTTCTGAAAGCTGTTTACTTGGTCCTGAACCATGACATCAGCTCCCGGATCTGTGATGTGGCACTGAACATTGTCGAGTGCCTGCTGCAGCTTGGCGTGGTGCCCTGCGTGGAGAAAGTCAGAAGGAAGAGCGAGAACAAGGAAAATGAGGCTGCGGAAAAGAGACCGAGTGAGGGATCCTTCCAGCTCAAGGGGGCTGCTTCGGGCGGCCCAGCCTGTGGATTCGGAGGCCCCCCAGTCAGTGGAGCTGGAGATGGGGGAGGAGAAGAAGGTGGAGGTGGAGGAAGTGGTGGAGGAGGAGGTGGTGGATCTGATGGAGGTGGTGGAGGAGGAGGTGGAGGGCCGTATGAAAAGAATGATAAAAATCAAGAGAAGGTATGTTCTGAGTACCATTAATATAGAGAATACATGCATGTGACATAAGGTATGTCAGCTCTGTGTGTGTGTGTGTTTATTTGTATGCATAGGTGCGTGTGTAATTATCATTTCCTTTTCCCCTCTCTGTTTTTGTGAAACCACTAGGTTTTCTTTTTTTTTTGCACCTCTAAGGTATATTCATTTGTGTCACTGCAGTACCTCACATCAAACCATGGGCATGCATTGCCATGGAGAATTCAGCGCCCTTTGCTGTAGCTACCCTAGTCAAAGCAACTCTGCTAAGCAGCCCTAATTGGTCTAGCATGGCTGCATTTGTAATATAAAGCAAGTATTCCTGATGCCCTAAATAGGTGCTGTTTTACATACTGTACAAGTGCTTTTTTAAAATAGGAAAAATTATTGCTGAATTTTTCTACTTCTTTTTATTTATCTTATGGTAGCACTTAGAGGCTCCCACATTCTAGGCACTGTGCAAATAAGCAGCAAGAGACAGCCAGTGCCCTGAAGAGATTACAATCTAATGAGACAAGACAGACAAAGTCACACAGCAGATCCATGGCAGAGCTAGAAATATAACTCTGGTCTCATGAATCCACATCCTATGCCTTATCCACTAGATGACAACACAGACTTCATTTTGTTACTTGACTAGATGGAAAGAGCTCTAATCCCTGAGTTCCTTAGGGCTTGGTTCTGCCCCACTTACTCGTGTTCAATAGTACTTTGAGTAGTGCCATGGATTTCAATGGAACACTTTCAGTAAAATAGTACTCACTATCAATCCAGGTAGCACAATCTGACCCTTACTACCTGGCAGATAGCTGACTACTAGGAGTACCCCCAATTGACATCAGTGCTCATTGAAGTCAGAATTGTACCTGATAGCAAGTTTTTGAAGGATTAGGCCCTGAGCTTGAACAGATAAAAATCAATATGGTTTTCAAGACTTACTTAGCTATTCAGACTAACATTGGACTGTTTGCAAGCAAGAATGTGCAGTGGTATGTTCTGAGCAAATGCGAAAGGTATCCAGTTACCTGACCTCAGTGTCACGAGGTGTCATTTCCCCTCTGCGGCTCTTAGGATGAAAGCACTCCCATAAGCACCCACAGGCTGGCATTGACGATGCTGATCAAAATAGTGAAATCCCTGGGCTGTGCTTATGGCTGCGGAGAAGGACACCGAGGGCTCTCTGGAGATCGTCTGAGACACCAGGTATTCCGGGAGAATGTAAGAGAACTAAAGCAGATTCCAGCTCTCCCTAACCCCTTCTTTCTGAAATGAGTCTGCTGATGTTGAGAAGTCCCCACTCTCCCCCTCCACACAGCTTCCTTTATATTCATCATTAAATGCTGGCCCCCAATCTCAGCTGCACCTACTGAGCGCTGCAGACGACCCAAGGGGAGACAGTGGCAGCTTTAAGCCATATTTGTCCCTTTCAAATTCCTGGCCCTGCTAAGGGCATGTCTGGGGCCCAACCTAATTTAGAGCAGGCCCGGGGGCTTCTCTGCTATGCAGATTTGCAAAGCCCTAGCGTGAACATACTGCACTAGCAAGAGTCACTTTGTACACTGGTGCAGCATGGCTACACTGGGGAGGTTTACAGTGATGACATATCAGTTTGGTGACATCGGTACAAAAATCCATATGTGCCCTGAGTTACCTACTGGTGGCCTTGAATGTCTGCTTATGGGCTGTTCCAGCAACCCAGAATAGCAAGGGTGCACAGTGCTCCAGGTATGTTCCCGTGCTGCAAACCCCCTAGGCCTAGTCCATCATGTGGTAGCTTTACCTAGTTTTCTGGCCCTTTGATGCCATGCAAGCATCATAAAGAGCCCGGAATTGCTCAGCTATAGCTGTGATTGCATCCAAGAGAATTAAAACCCAGGTATAGGGGATTTCAATGGGAACACAGTGCCCAGTGTCCTGCCGAACAGGGGCATTCTAAAGGCCCAGTCTCTCAAACAGTTTTTACTGGCTATCATGCTTGCTACGGTGAGCATTCCCATTGGCTCTGTTAGCAGGTGTAGACTGTGCCTACGAAAATGGAGGTGGAGGTGGAGGTGAGATTGAGACCTGGCTATAAACCAGGCCTAAAGTGGGAGAATTTATATGATTTCATACACACACCCGTTAACTGTCTCAGTTAGTTAAAAAGTTGACAGTAGACGTGCATGCAGCATGTTGTATTTTGATACTGAGCCTTGAATTCAAAGTGTTTAGCTGTGTATCCTGAACTTGAGAGTGATATGAGCTGAAGGCTACAGCTGAGTGAATAATTGATTTTTTGGATTGGTGGCCAAAATGAAAAACATGAGGAAAAAAATCTGCTTGTTTCTAACTGAAACTGGTTTTTTTTCCTTGTCAAAATGAAAAGCTGAAAAAAATTATTTGGATTGAATGAAACATTTCAAATGTCAAGTCAAAATGATATTTTCAAAATTGTTTCAACATTTCCAAAATAATTTTTCAGCTGAAACAGTTTGCCAAATTTCTGAATACTTTCAATACCTCCCAAAATTCATTTTCCAGTACATTTTATATTTGCTGGGGGAAAAAACATTACCCAGCTCTAATTAAGATCAGGAACAGTTAAACTTCTTAAAGTGTTTGTTTGATTACATTGTAAAATGCAGGTGTATTTCTATTTCCTTTAGTTTACTTTGCAGTTTGTTTGCATGCTTTTAGTTTTGATGAATGTTTCCTTGCCATTTACTGAGCATTTTTACCAGTTTTGAGAGACTGATTCCCGCTGTAAAACCCCAGAATAAATACTAGAACTTTAAAAGGTAGGACTCCTGAAGGTGCTGGTTGCTGGTTTTTATCCTGGCTTTTGTCAGGATGTTGGGTCAGATCTTCCTAAGTACCTATATGACCTCATCACCATAGAAGCTGAGCACTTCATAGTCCTCGCGACACCCCATGAGACAGGGAAGTATTACTCCTGATTAACAGACACACAAAGAATAAGGCCCAGATTTTTAAAGGTATTTAGGCGTTGCTGTGCTCAGTGATGCAACGCCGAAGTCTCATTTTCAAAAGCGATTTAGGCACTTAAGAATCCTTTGGAAAATAAGATTTAGGTTCCTAAATAAGTTAAGCAGTGCAATACTGAGCACATGGATGAATAAAGACATTTAAAAATTCAGGCCTACCTGATTTGCCTAGTTTTACCTGGGAAGTCAAAGTCAGGGATGTGCAACTAAGAAAAAAATAGGTACTATATGAAAATTAATTATTTTCTTTCTGCACAAGCTTCCTCAAAATGCTTTTGAAAGTAGCGAGGAAGATACTGGTCATGACTCTCTGTAGGCAAACATCGCATCCATGATGCAGTCAGCAATATTTCACAGTATACCCTGGGTCCTGAGCATTAGAGGCCTGATATTAAAGTGAATGGGAGCCTTTCCCTTGGGCTGATCAGTTTGTTTCAGTGGGGATTGAATCAGGCCTTAAAGTGGGGCTGTCAAACTCATTCTCTGGAGAGGGCCAAATTCTGTTTGCCATTATGGTACCAGAGAGACAGGCTACAATGCTAGTGTCATGTACAGCCATCAATGAGTGACAGAGAACTCAAAGATGGCAAAGGGAGGTTTGCACTAAGAGCAAGGATCCAGAATGGTCCATATGTAGCAACCAAGCTATTACTTAGTAAAATCACCATTCATTTTTGCATTGTTTTGGCCTTGATCCAGCAAAACACTTAGGAACATGATTGAGTTTAAGCACGTGAATCATCCCGTTAGCCTCAGTGGGACATGCTTAATGTTAGCATGTCCCTAAGTGCCTTGCTGATTTGGGGTCTTTATGGAAAGTGATTTGTAGTGCATTTTTGGGATGACTGCTATTTCTGCTGTTTGTTTATTTGGCCAGGCTGTTTGAATGCACCATTGTGGTAACTGCACGCACAATTGTGCATATGAGTTATTAGAAAATCACAGTATTACCATTGGGCTTCAGAACCAACACCACACTGTGAGGAAATGGACAGTTCACCCATCTCTTGGAGCTGATATTTTGGGCTTTCTAATACCTCACTGCATTGGGTCACACCCAGATAGTTAACTTTGCAATAAAGAGTCAACACTGAATTATTTTTGTAAATAAATGTTTGCATTCTGCAGCATTTGAATTGGTCACTGGAGTCAGATAAACACATGGACAGGGTTGGATCTGGGTCAGAGGTTCAAAATCTGACACCCGTACACCATAGTCTGTTTTATCAATGTTTATACTCTAAAGATAATTGGGTTCCTACTCATTTCACCTGCAGTGAAATTTTAACTTCCATTTGGAGAACTGCAAGAGGTGGGCAGAAATTACCTTGATTTTATATCTTCTCCAACAGATAATGCGTTGTAATGACTCCTATGACTGAATTGCATGGTTGACATTAGCCGAGAGCCGATATCTTGTTGTGATTTTTGAACCATTTGACTAGGAGGTGAGATTACTTATAACAACGCAGCACTGGCAAAACAAGAGCAGAAATGCACCTGAAGGACCCTGCAACTGTCACCAAAACTCAAGCAGATACTTCTTATTTTTGTAATGTCTTCACAGGCTCAGAATTGCCTTACAAAACTGTACAAGCTGGATAAAATGCAGTTCCGGCAGACCATGAGGGACTATGTGAACAGAGATTCCCTCAATAATGTAGTGGATTTCCTTCATGCTTTGCTAGGATTCTGCATGGAGCCGGTCACTGACAGTAAGTACAGCTGGCATCACAAGCCTCAGTCACATTTTCCTTGATGACACCAGCGAAGAGGATGCCGGTTGCCATTTTCAAAAGTTGCAGTGAATTTCTAAAGGGAAAATGTAATTGTAATTACTAAGTTAAATCCTCAGTGGGTGCAAATCAGTGTAACTCTATTAAAGTCACTGGAACTATGCTGGATTACACCATCTGAGGGTCTGGCCCTATCAATTCTTTTATTTCCAGTACAATTGGAATTAGTGAAGCATATGTGCTCTCTCTTTTAATGCATCCTACCTGTTTGTTTATGGCTTTGTGAAAGGAAATTTTCTCTCAACTATGCCTCAGGCACAAGGTTTTCTGCTTAATGACATGGCCAAATGCCAGCTGGAATAGACTGTGCGTTCTTTGTTTATTCTGAATGGAGATATAATTGAGCATTAAATCTCTCTGCAGACCCTAAGGTGAGGCAGCAAAGAGCTAAACAGATCATGTAAACAAGAATAGGAGCATTCAGATTTATGTGCATACAGTGTAAATCTATTTTTTTTCAGTTAGGCAAACAATTCTGGGTACCATTATGATGATGGTACATGCACATTGATCATTGCATGCATAAGTAGCTAATTGTGGGCATTTGGAATATAGGAATTGCCATATCAAAACACACAAGTAGTTTATCTCCTTGTCTATGATCCCAGTCACTTCAGAGAAAGGTGCAAGAAACACCATAGTGGACAACTGTAAAAAACTGGCCCACAGGACAAGTTTTTTCTTCATATCCATCAGCTACACAATGGCTTAAGAGATAAGCATTGTCTTGTGAATGTTTTTGCCCTGTCTAAGGAACTGTAGATGTTTTTGTTATCCATATAAATGTTTAATCTGTGGTTTGAATGATTCTAAGATCTTGGCCTCCATAGTACATTGTGAGAGCAGAGTTTCATTGGTTTAAAGGAATTTCCTGTCATCAGTTTTAAATTGCTTTTCAATTTAGTTGAGTGCCCTCTTATTCTGTGTTATATGAGTGGGGAAACCAGAATGCCTGAATTGTCTTTTCTATTCCATTTCTTATTTTGTATCCCTCTGTTTTAGAGAGGAGATAAAGGGAGAGGATAAACAGTTTTAATCATTTCACTCTTTTCAAATGGCAGATTTTTCTATCCCTCTTCTTATTTGTGCCACTTATATCTTCTGTACTGTTTTATGAGGTAGGGTCACAAAAGTTGAACATGGGGTTCTGGGTGATTTACATCTTTTAATACATTTTAAAAGTAATTAGGTATTTAATCTGTAATTTAACTCATCTCAGCTGAGCTGTATGGTTTATTGTGCTTGCATTTTGCAGACAAGGCTGGATTTGGAAATAACTTTACCACAGTGGACAACAAGTCTACAGCCCAAAGTGTGGAAGGTATTATTGTCAGCGCCATGTTCAAGTCACTGATCACTCGCTGTGCTTCCACTACGCATGAACTGCATAGCCCTGAAAACCTGGTGAGGATTTAGGTGCAGGTTTTACAAGCTGAATTTCCTCTCTCTCTCATAAAGCAGCTGGGCTTGAAAATCAGGGCTCAATTCAAAGAGACTTTATTGGCATGTCTAGCTAGACAAGAGTCCTATCCTTCATATGTTTGTCGGGGGGCAAATCTGACCCAGCCAGCATAGGGTTATACACGGTGTTTGATCTTTGATCCCCTGTGTCTTCAAATGGGGACTCCACTTGTTTAATTGTGAATTTGACATTCATGAAAGGGAAAGACTACGAGCACTAAACTGGAGCTAGGAACAATGGGATAGATTCCCAGCTGGGGTAAATCAGAGTACAGGAAAACCTCGATTTAACGGACCTCGATTTAACGGACTTCGGATGCAACGGACAAAATTTCTGATAAATATCAGACCGTGACCCCTCCCTGCTGCGGCCCCGGTCCCCTTCCCTGGCAGCCGTCTGCTGGCTCCCAGCTGCCGCCCCAGTCCCGGCAGCAGGCGGGCTGGCTCCCGCCCAGGTCCCAGCCACTGGCGGGCTGGCTGCCGGCTCCCAGCTCCCGCCCGGGTCCCGGCAGCGGGCGGGCTGGCTCCCGGCTCCCGCCCGGGTCCCGGCAGCGGACGGGCTGGCTCCCGGCTCCCGCCCGGGTCCCGGCAGCGGACGGGCTGGCTCCCGGCTCCCGCCCGGGTCCCGGCAGCGGACGGGCTGGCTCCCGGCTCCCGCCCGGGTCCCGGCAGCGGGCGGGCTGGCTCCCGGCTCCCGCCCGGGTCCCGGCAGCGGGCGGGCTGGCTCCCGGCTCCCGCCCGGGTCCCGGCAGCGGGCGGGCTGGCTCCCGGCTCCCGCCCGGGTCCCGGCAGCGGGCGGGCTGGCTCCCGGCTCCCGCCCGGGTCCCGGCAGCGGGCGGGCTGGCTCCCGGCTCCCGCCCGGGTCCCGGCAGCGGGCGGGCTGGCTCCTGGCTCCCGCCCGGCTCCCGGCAGCGGACGGGCTGGCTGCCGCTTCCCGCCCGGCTCCCGGCAGTGGGCGGGCTGCAGAGCTGCCACCCCGGCCCTGTGGCGGGCGGGCTGCTGCTCCGACAGCTCGTTTTTTTTTTAAATTAAATAACGGACTTTTTGATTTAACGGACACCCCCTCGCCCGAATTAGTCCGTTAAGTGGAGGTTTTACTATAGTTCCATTGCCTTCAGTGGAGATATGCTGGTTTACATGAGCTGGATGTGACCCAGTTCTGGTAGGTGCTGTGCAAGCTTCCAAAGTACAGTCCTAATAAGGTAACTCCGTCCTGACATGCAGTACCTCTCTATTTCTCTCTTAGCAAAGGCTGCCAATTGTACTGAACTAATGTGTATCTTTGGAAAGAGAGCAGGCATCTGCTAGGGGCTCAGATAGGACCAACAGGTATACTTTTGCTTGAGAAGATGTATGCTTTCCAGAGGTGAAGAAGTAGGTAGTTGAGACCCCATAAGCACATGTCAAACTTCAAACATGTGAGTAGGCTGCACAGTGCCTATTGCACACTCTGTAAAGATGGTGAACTAATGTGGCAGGGCTACGTCTGGGATTTTGGGGTGACTTGTATGCTTAAATATGGGCATGTGCATAAGTATCTTGTGGAATCGGGACCTTAGTCAGGGCACCAGCTAGTCCATAAACTGCTCTGGTGTTGTAAAGTCCTGGCCACAGTTTCACAGCTGGGATTTTCAGAATAGACTGAAGGCTCTCAAGAAAGCTCCTGAAACAGAAGTTGGGTCCTTTGGAAAGTTCTCTCCCTCAGAGATAGGGGTGCCCTTTCCATACCAACTCCTCCCAGGGGTTACAGTTATGCACCCAAAAGTACTGAAGTAAAAAAAAAAATCGAATTGTGGGAGCTAGACTGGTGAATGTAGGAGTCATTCCTCTCTATTGTCATGATGTAATCCATTCAAATAATTAAGAAAAACCTGAGATGCTGATATTTTCACTAGGATTTTTCATGCCTTTTAAGATTATGGGTTAGATGAATGAGTAAAAGAGGCTTCAAACCACCTTCACAGCTCCCAGATCATCTGATCCAGAAGCTCTGACATAATTTAAAACAGCCGTAGTCCAGTACAGAGAATGCCCCATAACAATAGTGACACGCTTATGATAGTTAATAGATCAATGTGAGGGTCAGCTGCAAACTTGCCTTGGTTAAATTATTTCTTTAGAGCCCCCTGTTCCATCTTTAATAATGATGATAATTTAAAAACTAGTCATATCCACCATCAAGCAGATCAGTAACTCATAGATTACATTATTAAAAGAGTTCCCCACACTTGGTTACAGAGTCTCTTAGCTGGCTCCTGGCTTTTCTTTCCTCTTACAAAGAGGAAAACCTTTGCCCTTATCAAGAAAACATAAACCTGTAAGTAAAGAGCAGCTCAGACTACAGCTGGCAAAATTATTGAGCTATGCAATTCTTCATGATCTAGTGCATCACCCTAGTTGCATATAAAAGGACTATTTGTTTTTCTCCCTGCTTGAATGCAAACTGAGTAACACAGTGCTCTCTCTCTCTCCTTTATTATTCAGGGATTATACTGTGACATCCGGCAATTGGTCCAATTTATCAAGGAGGCTCATGGGAATGTTTTTAGAAGGGTGGCACTGAGCGCCCTTTTGGACAGTGCTGAAAAGTTAATTCCGGGGAAGAAAACAGATGAAACAACTGAGCAGGATCTGAAACCTCCGGGGAGCAAAAAGTGTGTGTCTGGGAGAGATTTGTATCTGAATGATTTATATAATGTTGTATAACATAGTAAGAGGGCCTGAAACATAAGGCCTTGTATCAGAGCCCTGAGGCCTAGGCTAAAGCAATGGTCAAAACTTGCTAATATAAAGCAAAGTTAAGTTGTGAGCAAGAGGCAGGCCCTGCTCACAGAATTTGGCAAGCATAGCGTTGATATTGTAAAAACATATATTCCTAAGAGGTGCTAGGCACAAAACACTCACCCAAGCACATTCCAGAAGGGAGAGACCAGAACACTTCGATAAACAAATTCCCCAAAGATAACAGGAATATGCTGACCCATATTAAGGATAAGGGCAGGATGACAGCATGATGAATATAGATGTTTTGATCGAATCTACAGGTACAAGGCAATGGGTGGCACCCTGATAAGTCAAGAGTGATACCTAACTTGTTTGTATTGAGGTATAAAGGTGTATCTCAGAGGCATTATATTTATCTGGCCTAGAGGGTAGTAGAAAGTCCCACCACTGACTGAGATGGTCCATTGTCATGAGCATACACTTAGCACCATGCTTCGTTGTCAATAAACCTAACCATGTGCCTTCGCACCTTAATGAATTTTGTGGTCACTGGGCAGTTCGCTTGAGATCTGCTGTGCCAGCTATCTGTGCAGAGTTGGGACAGCACACAGAGAGAACACATGCATGCACGCAGCCAAACATCTGACGACAAACACAAATATAGGAAAGTACAAGGGGTTGTTTTTATTTCGTTAGCCCATTTTATTTTATTTTATTTTATTTCGTTAGCGCCTGATGTACAGGACTTGAGTGTGGCAGTGACAGAAGCCACACTTAACATTTAATAAAGTGAGGCAGCTGTGGAAGTAGCCATGAAAAATGTGGATCCTACCAGAAATAACTGGTACAAAGGAAGTAAGATAGCAAAGCAGTGGAAATTCAGGTGGAAGAGAAACAGGAGAAAGAAAGAGGTGGGATGAAGGTTGAGTTTGAAGGGATGATTGCAACTCCTACCCCCAACATCCTGTGGGTATGGCTTAGTATTAACATCAGTACCTTGAGGTGCTGAGAGCTGTTGGTCTGCCTATACTCAAGTGTGGGTAGCATCATATAAAGGAAACCTAGGTTGCTTTATTAATTTGAAATGCTGTCTTGGGATGTCAGATATGTTGCATCCAAGTGTGAGACAAAAGAATAAGTATGGATCAAAAAGGGAGCTTCAAATGGAACTAAATGAATTAGTTTCATGTAAACTGGCAGCATTAGTGGCGTAATCTTGGCCATAGTTCCCTGTCCCGATACATTTTTGATAACAATATGTGCCTAGGTAGGCCAGTTGCTGTAATGGGGACACACATTTAAATTTGTTTTTCAGAAGTGCTGGATTCAGTGATCAGGGAACAATGTTAATTATATGAGAAGCAAGATATGCCATCTGTTAACTTTGACTGTCTGTATTGTCTGCATAGATCCGAGGTGGGAAGTGTTATTATTGATAAAGGCCAGGCATCATCTGCCCCTGATGAATGTCGCAGTTACATCTCCAGTCGTCCTCAGCAGACCCCAGAGCAGTAAGTAAATATTTAATAACTAGTGTAAATGCCCTTGGACACGGGCCAATGGAAATGGCTTGCGGCCCCCCCACTCGCTAAGCTCTCTCCCCCCTCCGCCCCCACTCCAACGCCCCTCCCGCTCACCCAGCTCCCCCCCTCCCCAATGCATGCCCCCCCTCGCCCAGCTCCCTCCCTCCCTCCCCCCCAACGGCCCCCCTGCTCAGCTCCCTCCCTCCCCCCCAAAGCCCCCCCACTCAGCTCCTGCCCTCCCAATGACCCCCACCTCGCTCAGCCCCCTCCCCCTGCAACGACCCTCCCCCCCGCTCAGCTCCCTCCCCCCTCAACCCCTCGTCATGCACCCGACAGCCCAGCTAACTTTATATGTATAACTGCTCCTTGGTGCTCTAGCTCCATGTGAGGATCGCTCAGGCAGGCACGCGCGGTGGCCATTTTGTGCCTCTGAACTACAACCCCCAGCATGCTGTTCGTCCAGGCCGTCTCTACTGCGCATGACGGCTTCACACACCTTCTCTAGCCGATTATTATATAGGATTTGAATGTGTTGTACCAGAGAATTCCCCATTGTTCAGTAGCTGTTCAGTTAGGGTTCTTTGTGGGCAATACAAGAAATGTACTGAGCATTTGTTTAGCTGCTGCGGAACTTACAGGTTACGTCCACCTTCTGCATCACCGAAAGGACAACAGGGCATTAACTTGATTTCAGAGGAAGATAAATTAAAGCTGGCACCACAGGCCATCGCAAAATGGGGCAGCACAAAATGAAATTGCAACAAAATTTACCAATGCATTTTTAACAATGTCAGAGAAATAAATAGAACATTTATTCTCATCATCAGAGTAATTCTCTGTTCATGAATCTATGCTCCAAACGTGATGCCAGGTATCTCAACGTTCTAAACTGTTGTTCCTGCAGGAAATATAAAAACTACACTGGTGGGATAACTACATGCCCCTTAATTCATCCAATGGTCAGTTCATTTCTCACCCACAGGTCCCTTGAGGAGTTGTACTTGCCTTATCAGCGGAGCTGTACCACTGGCTTTCTGATTATTATTTGTATTGAGGCAAAGCCCAGAGGCCCTATTTATAGGCTGGGGACCCCTTGTGTTGGGTTCTGTATGCATACACAATGGGAAGATGATCACTGCCCAAGGAACTTACAGTCTAACAATAAGTGACAATTCTCAAGAAAACCCTCCAGCTTTAGCATCTTCCTCCTCTTTGTTTTTCCCTTTTTTGAGTCAGTCTGATTTTATTCTTTTTTCCCCCTAAATGAATTGAATCTTCATAGAATCATAGAAATAGAGGGCTGGAAGATCTTTTGAGATAAAGGCTAACCCCTCAACTTATGAAAAAGAGGTTGGATTTGAGACCTGAATGTTGTAGTTAGTTCTTTTGCCCAGCCTTTTTTATGTCTCTCAAATCTGTATTCTCGTGGAGTGGAGATATATTGGCCAATTAAAATCCAGAATACAGAAAAGAGGAAGGTCCAGAAAGGGTTGTTTTATGCAGGACTGAATATGAAACTTTCTGAAACTTTCCTCTGATGATGTGATTGTAAAGAGAACTGAAAATCTGAATCTCCTGAGAAAAATTAGAATTAGCCATTCTGCTCACAATCCTGCCACAGAACTTTGGGGTCTCAGGTATGCAGCAGAATATGGTGTCACTATTCTAATTACACACTAAGAAGTGTAATTTCAAATAGTTACACACAGTATTGAAATGATTACTTTGTAAGGGACACAGTCTGGAAAAGCATTAGTCCTGTACATTAATGGTCACTTTGACCAGATAGAGGATTATTCTTTAGCACAGTGGTTCTCGAACTTTAGCCACCCAAAGACCTCCATTATGATTTAAAATTTTTCACTGACCCCCAAACTTCCTGCTCAGCCCCAGGCCCCTCCCCCCTACTCCATCTCTACCCCTCCTCTTCCCCGCCTCTTTCTGCCCCCTCCCCTGAGTGTACCCCATCCCCGCTCATCCCCCTCCCTCCCAGCACCTCCTGCACGCTGCTGAACAACTGTTCCATGGCATTCAGGAAGTACTGGGAGGGAGGGAGAGGAGTTGATCAGCAAGGCCAGTGGCCCTGAGCATGACTCATGGACCACCTAGAGTACCAAGTCTGCAGACCCCAGTTTGAAAAGTGCTGCTTTAATATAATGACAGAAAAACAGAATGACTTTTTAGACTGTAAACTCTGCAGGGTAAAATTTGTCTTCATTGTGCAATATTGAGAACACTGTCTAGTTTAATAAACTACATCAAGAAGAATAAGTTTAAATTCTTAGAGTAACAGATGCCCAGGAACAAAGAGAGGTTAGAAGAGGGGAAACTTGTTCAAATGTACTTAGCATCATACAAACCCCAGTGAGGTATTATTAACCCTGAGTTGTGTTCTCCCGCAGCGATGAGCAAATGCAAGGGGCAGTTCTGGGACGCAAAGACTTCTGGCGAAAGATGTTCAAGTCGCAGAGTGCAGCAAGCGATACCAGCAGCCAGTCAGAGCAGGACACATCGGAGTGCACCACTGCTCACTCTGGAACGACCACTGAGAGGCGCTCCCGCTCCCGCTCCCGCCGGATCTCGCTCCGAAAGAAACTCAAACTCCCCATAGGTAAATGTATGTCCCTTTATATTATATCTACATGCTGCATGTACAGATAGACTAGATCTGTTCTGTGTGGGTGTTGGATTCTGTATAGCAAAGACACATAATGTCTGAGTGCCTTACAATCTTTAATATATTTATTCTCACAATGCCCCTGGTGAGGTAGAGAAGTGCTATTTTCTCCATTTTACAGATGGGGAAGTGAGACAAAGAGAGAGACTAAGTGACTTGCCCAAGGTCACACACAAAGTCTATGGCAGAGTAGGGACTTTAAACCAGGGTTCCCAAGTCCTAGACTGGAGCCCTCATCAATGGACTAGCCTTCCTTTCTCTCTAATAGAAGCTTTCCAAGCAGACTTCAATAAGAAAGGAAGAATAAATATTCTTTATCCTTTCTCAGTGACCCGTGTTGATTTTCAACTTTTACAATCCTAAAGCTCAGTCTTGCATGTTCTGAATTCAGCTGTGATTGTTGATGCATGTAGCATGAACACACCTCGTCCTTCACCTTTTTCTCATGTCACGGTATGACTGTTTCAGCGCTATAGAGAAATATGCCTGTATTGCTGATGTATTCAGCTTGGAGCAATTGCAGAATTGTTCTGACTGGCTTTATCTGCATCAGGGAACTGGCTGAAACGCTCTTCCCTTTCTGGGCTGGCCGACGGGGTGGAAGACCTCCTGGATATCAGCTCTGTAGACCGTCTATCTTTCATCAGGCAAAGTTCCAAGGTAAATGTGTCATTTCAGATTAGTAGTGAGGATAAATGGATAGGGTCTGGCTACTTCATAGATCATTTCTAGCTCCCAGAGAAAATGCTATGATCAGCATGGATATTGCAGCTGATAGGATCCAGGGACAAAACCCTCAGGAGCTGGGGCTTTTGGTAGAGTGCCCACAATGGTGCAACTCCTCACCTGCAAAGGCTAGGAGGAATCTGTCTTTCCATATTTAGTTAATGGCTGGAGGAGGTCTTTAGGAATTGTGGGGGTTGTGGAAAAGAGAAATCCTTTCCCTGGGCCATGGAATTGTAGCACAGCCTCTCCTTGGAAGCTGTTCCAAACAAAAGGCAGGAGTAGCCTCTTTGGTCCCAGCGTTCCTCCATTCCAGCCCTCACAGAAGTGAAAGGCCAGAGAGTTTGTTCAGTGGTGGGTCTGTTATCCATGCTCTTCCCTGCCTCGCATGCTTCCATGCGTAAAGATCCAGTGGAGCTGCATTTGCACACCTCTGTGCAGACCTCCCAAATCCTGCTTCTCCCCAAAGTCCAACATAACTCCCTGCTGGGGGAGGCAGCAGGATTTGTCCCTTGAGCATAATGTAAAACAGGTCCTCCCTCCAGGAAAGAGGTTGAAAAGGCAGGTGATTTTTTTCCCCTTCCCTTGTGAGGAGGGAGGAACGGAGTGGAGATGGTCCATAATTGGACAGAAATTATTCTCCTTCTGTATTTTTCTAAGCAGCACCCAGTGCTGTAGTATGGGACACACTAGAAGTACATTGAAGGGGAGCTTTGGAAGCAGTCCGTCTTTGGAAGGATCAGGGAACAGCTGAAAGACAGTTTTGTGAGGATGCATGTGATTTGAAAGGCTAAAAGGTAAACAATGAGTGATGAGGCAGTGATGAGATAATAGAATAAGGATGGCAGGAAAATGCTATCATAGCATGAGGAGGGGGTGATGTGCGTCTAAGCAACAGAACAGAAAAGGAAGAGTGTAATGACTGGTTATCTAGCAGCATCTCAAGACTTCCTTCTGGGGAAGTGTAGAAAACTGTTAATATGCTCCATGTTCCATTCTTGTTATACGCTGTCTAGAGATTTGTCATTGTGCCTTTTTTGGTCCTCCATACGAACAGTGTCACAGGAATGAAGTGTCAGTGTAATTAACATTTCATTTCTCCTGCTAGTTCTTTTCACTCAGGGAGTTATCTGGGTCCTCTGAATATACTTAATGTATTTTGCTAGTTGGTCATGCTGCTTTTTCCTTACTTGTATCTGTCTGGACCCCTGTGAAAGATGGAGAATGGCTGCCTAGCCAAATTACAGAATACTTAATATCCTCAGCTGGTGCAAATGGGCACAATTCCTGTTCTGTTGCTATAGTAATGGACCACACTACTGCCTGTCCTTAGTACTGCATTGCTATGGCAAAGTTAGTAGAGAAATCATAACACATCAGAACATGAGTTTTGCCTCCTCCTCATTTGTTCAGGTGAAATTCACTAGTGCAGTGAAGCTGTCAGAAGGTGGACCAGGAGGTGGCCTGGAAAACGGGCGAGATGAAGAGGAGAATTTCTTCAAGCGTCTTGGTAAATGGCGCATCTGCCGAAGATACCCATCCAAGCTTCATCACACAGAAGAAAAAGATGGTTAGAAATCAGGGTTTTCTTTTTCTTTCTTTCTTTCTTTCTTTTACCTCTTCCCCTCTTCTTACTTTCTCCATGGTTTTTGTATCCATTCTGTTCTTCTCCAACTTTTCATTCTTTAGCACCATTTTCTTTCTCTTCCTTCTTTCTTTCATTTTGATTTAAAAAAAACTCTACAAATGTGGAGAATGTGGAAATTAAAAAAAAAAGAAGCAAATATGTCCAAATAAATTAAGTTAATGTAACATTTGGACCTTCAAAAACAAAGTCAAATTAAATCAAATCAACACACTTGAAGAATTTATATTTACTTCAAAACACTGATTCAGTCTAAAAGAGTGTGTGTGAATCTTTCATTCCATCATATAATGATGGATGCTCCATCGGTTATTTTTCCAATTAGTGACCATATGACAGATTTTTAGAAAAATTCAGCACTGATGAAATGGAAAACCCTGTACAAACCTCGTTTTAATTATCTCTTTTCTTCTGTGTTTGCATGTCCAATGTTTGCATACCATTTGTTAGAGATGCTGTCCCTTTTACTCAACAAAAGAAATAATTATAATATTTGATCGTAATGCAGTTTTTTTAAAAACAGTGATGTTTGTTTGAAAAGTGCCTTTATTAAGAGAATAGTATATTTTGAAATATCATCCATCCATCCAAACTCAACTCAGAAACCTGATCTTTGTTACCAAGGAAACAAACCTTGCATCTTCACATTCTATTATTTTTGGTTTTTTTAAAAAAACCAACAGTTTGATTCCCCGCCCCCACCCCCACCCCCATTGCTTCTACTTTTTTATAGTATATTACATTCCCTGACATTACATTTTACATGATCTGACATTACAGTGTGGCTGTACATGCTCATTTTGCCATCATATGACACAGGCTTTCACAGGAATCACATGGTCGAGGATAACCATAGCAGCCAAGTACGAGTGAGCTTTCCAATGTTAGCTTCATGCAGAAAGTGATAAGGCCTGATTTTTGATCTCACTAACACCACTGAAGCATCCCTGACTTACAGGGATCTCCTACGCTCCTAATTTACACCAGTGTAAATAAGATCAGAATGAAGCCATAGTCTTATCATCAAAGATGTCACACTTGATATGAATAATATCTATGCATCTCCACTGAAAAATCTGTGTTCATACAGACCACATTCTAAGGATGATTCACAGCTTCAGTCCATGGGCCAGCACTGCAGCTGATGTAAACCCAAGTGGCTTCCTTGAGCTGGCATTCCCCCAGCTGAAGATCCAGATCATGCGAGGGCACAGTTCCCAGTCATACCAGTGGGTGTCACACACCCAGTAGAAGAGGTGTGCATAGCCTGTTTTTATATACATTTCAAAATGTGGGCTGTCAGTGGTAAAGTGGAGTCCCTTTTGATCAACTGTGTCTAGTGAATGGTGACTGATTTCTTGTACAGCATGACTTTTATCAACATACCTCATACCTCAGTATTGTCGTGGCTTTTCTCTTCAGAACTAATAGATGCACCCTCCTATGAGTTATCAGATCATAATATGAATGGCATGTTCCCATGTATTATGGAGGTCTATGAATGGGATTGTTTTTGTAATGCATGTGCAATTGCATTAACTGGGTACATATACACTCTAGACCAGACACAGGCCCCTGCTGCAGCTGCCCTGCACCAGTTCTCCAATAGCCAAAGGCTTCAGTGACAGCCCAGTCTGCAACCTCAGCCTTGCACCCTCATGGGAAATACTCTGGCATGCTCAGGTTAGTGTGGTGGTTTCTCTGTCACTCTCACCTTGAGCGCCAGGGTTGGGGGCAACGACCAAAGAGAAGAGCCTGGATGAAGAGCTGCTGCATTCAGCTCATCTCTGGCTGCCTTAATGGCACAACATGGACCAGCCCTGAGGCTACACTAAATTGTTCTTTGGGACCGACCCAGCACCCACAGCCCTTGGATTGGCGGAGGGAGGAGGCACATAACGGTGGCTCACAACTATCTTTGCACCCACGCTCCACAAGCTGCACTGTCACTAAAAATAAGTTGCCCCTGTGGAATCTGGCCCTAGGAGCCTCTGGAACAGTCCTTTGCCCAAAGCTCAGATGCAGCTGTAACCTTCTGCAAAATAACGTACCACCCATCACTTACATTTCACTAGCATCTTTTTGTCTTGTTTGCTTTTATCTATACTTCCAGCTTTTCAACACCTACCTCTTCCCTTGCTCAGATAGGCATGCTTGAGCAAAAGCTGGCCAAAAAACATCCAGGAAGAGACTAAGCCAGCATGATGATCTCCTCATTTATCATAAAATGCAAAGAGCCTTTCTTTATTCTCAGCTTGGAGTGACAGCCAGAGTGCTCCTGTTGTTACTCTTTGCCTCTATTAATTTGATATTGCAAAGCAAGGGCGTAAGGCTAGGAGCTAGAGATATGAATGCAATGAGCTATTCAACATTGATTGCTTTTCACAAATGTCCAGACTGGAAATCTAAGCCTGATCTTGCACATCCAAAATTCCCACTGAATTTAATTCTCCCACATTTCATGCACAGAATTAAAAGTATGGATGCAAGTCAAAAATAAAAGTTTGTTTATTCTATGTTATGTTATATAATAGTGTATGTTACTTGTAATGTGTCTTATGCATTTGTTCTACTAGAATGTCATACTGGTTATTACCTGTGTGAACTTTGAACTATCTAAAGTATTTCAGCACTTTGTGATTAATATGTTATGTAACTACTTTTATTTTGAAAAATTGGGACATCTTTCACCTGCCCAAGAGCAATGTACATTAATATTTATTTGTTATGTAAGTGGAGTTAAGTGGCCATACCTGGCTTTTAAACACAATGTCTACATTGGAATTTCATAATAACTAAGGGAGCATGAGAGTTAAGAAAAGATCCTTATGAAAAAAACCCAAACAGGTAAATCAACCAATGATGTTCATGAGTGTAGTTCATCACCTGTGAGTTTCTGAAAATCAAGGGAGCTTAAAGACTTTTTTTTAAAAAAAATATCTCTAGTTTGAAAGGTAAATTGTGAAAATCAAGGGAGCATGTAATCATATCAGAAAATAATTTTAATACACAATGAGATGTAGTCAGCAACATTTATACATACATATTTATGTTTTGTGTGTAAATATATATATAATTTTTATATATATGTTTGTGTATTACATAAAATTATCCCAGCCTTGCAAGTTACTGTGTGTGGGCAGACCTCCTGCAACCCTATGCAATAATTTACAGCAGAGGTTCCCAAACTTATTTGGCCTACCACCCCTTTTTCAGATAAAAAATTACTTAGCGCGCCCCTGAAAATCTACCTTCTTTAAGTGAACAAATAGAAAGATGCAGTGACAAATTTGCGTTATTTGATGTATCTATATTTCTACCTACGTCCTACAACATAGTAAGAAAAGATGTTGTTGCAAATAAGACATGTTGAAGCTTAAAATTATAAAATTATTTATTGAAATCGACCATAGTAACATTCGCATTACACACAGAAAATTATGATAACAAAGGATAATATTTAAATAAAAATCACGAATAACATTAAAAATAATTCTGAGAAGGATGAACCTGGTGCGCTGCTATCAATTTGTTAATATTCGGCTCTATCTTTGTCAGCAGCATTCATAAATCACCGCGAATAGTTATTTGCAGTCGGCTTCTTTTTTTAGTTAATTAATTTGCTAATAATTTTATTCAACGCCCCCCAATTTGGAAAATAAAGTGCCTAATCACTACGACTTCCTGTGTTACACAACAGATGAAACATGTACCAACGGTTTTTCAAAATTTTCTTATCTTCTCCTCTTTCTTTATTCTTTCACCGCCCCCTATTTTTATTCAACGCCCCCCAATTGCACCTGAGGCTACTATCTCCCCCCTGAATCGTTCCAGCACCCACCAGGGGGCGGTATCGCCCACTTTGGGAACCACTGACTTACAGCATCAAGGCCTGTGTGGGTGTACATAATGTGTGTGGAGACACATATATAATAATACTGTATGGTGCACACACACCTTAAAGGATACTTTGTGCTTCAGATGTCAGTTTTTGAATTCATGATTTCATTTGAACATGAGATTGAATTATCATGACATTTGTCAGGTCTGACTTAATCATATTCTATGCAAGGCCTTTTGTGGCATGAGTGTTAAACATCAAAAAAGCAAAAGAAAGATCAAAATATATACAGGGATGGAAACTTTCCTTTGCATTCATAATTTCCATTGAGATCAATGGGAGTCATATTTTTAAGAGAGGAGAACAAAAGGCTTTTTTGATTGGATAGGTGCTATTAAATCACGAAGAAACTAAATGCTGGATGGACTTGGGACAGTGTTTTTGTCAATGTTGCTGTCCTTTCTCCTTTTCAGCATTCTTGATGCTGTGCTGTGACATCAGTCTGCTCACGCTTTCTCTATGTAGTGCTTCCTTCTATCTTTGTTTTTAAAATGACAACTGAGTAAAACCAGGACAGAAAAACAAACATGCATTGAAGTGAACAGAAACAAAAAACCTATTAAACCTGGAGTCAAGTTGTTTACAAGCTGTTGCTTTCATCATCATTTGTCATCTAGGTCATTCGGAGTTGTGTCTTTCAAATATATGTATGCCTTACACAGTTCATCATTTATTTAAAAGGGCTTTTACCTATAATCAGAATATAGCTAAACAGGCAAGCAACAATTCAAGAGGGATGTTAATAAATTGGAGAGAGGTCCGAGAAGAGCCACGAGAATGATTAAAGGATTAGAAAACGTGTTATAATGACAGATTCAAGGAGCTCTATATATTTAGTTTAACCAAGAGAAGGTTAAGAGGTGACGATTACAGTCTATAAGTACCTACATGAGGAACAAATATTTAATAATGGACTCTTCAGTCTAACGGAGAAAGTATAACATGATCCAGTGACTAGAAGTTGAAGCTCAACAAATTCAGACTGGAAATAAGATGTAAATTTTTAATGGTGAGAGTAATTAACTATTGAAAAACCTTATCAAGTGTTGTGGTAGGTTCTTCATCACTAACCGTTTTAAATTAAGATTGGATGTTTTTCTAAAATATGCTCTAGGAATTATTTTGGGGAAGTTCTATGGCCTGTGTTACACAAGAGTTCACACTAGATGATCACAGTGGTCCCTTCTAGCCTTAGAGTCTGTGAATAGGCCCTGTGCAGGCCATGAGCTAGTCATAAGGTTGTCTCTCCAGGACCGCCTCACAAGCCCCAGAAAAGGGGCAGGGCTGGGGATGGAAGGCACATGACGGGGGCAGGACCACAATATGCAGAACTTCAGAAATTCTGTTCATTATTTCCACCCATACAAAAAACAAGGTGGACAAAACAATGGAGACACGGCCCAAGAGGTGTCTAAATTATGCTGGTGGCTGTGCTCAGCCCCAAATTAGGATGGCACAAAAATGGCTTAAAGCATCCCTAGCTACGCCCTCCACCAAGGCAGTGAGTTTCTGTGCTGTAGATTCTGACACCGAGAGAGTGGTCAGACATGTTTAAGGGAAAACAGTATGTGTCTATAGCCCAAACAAGATACTATGATACAATTGCCATTACTTGTATTAGATGAAATATACTAGGTAGTTAGAAAACAAAGGCATTGGAAGAAAAGGCAGGAATGTCCATTCAACTAATATGAGTGTCCTTGTTCCTTTTCTTTTTTCATTTGAATGAAATCTGTCCTGGGAAAGAAATGTTTTGCTGTTGGGCACTAAATAGCTTAGCAGGATATAGAACAGCTGTGTACTTTCATTCTTACAAAAAGATTTTTAAAAACTTATTTCATCTTTGAATGGTTTGGCTTAATAGTTTGGAAAAGATTTTCCATCTATCTGTTCTGGGCTTGTCGTTGTACTATATAAGTGCTTCCCAGGTAAATCTTGATGGCAAAGACTTGCAGTTTTCTGCTTTTCTCCTCTAGGTAAAGAATGTCCTTCTAAGGTGGTGCTCTGCCTTTGTCTGTTACATCCACATTAGAAACAACTAGAGTCCCCAGCCCAAAGTACTAAGTTGCTTTATTATTGAGCATTTTGTAAGATTCCTCAATGAGGCGAGGTTCTTCCTTATGCCCATAAACCAAGGAAGTTGGGATAGTTTTGTGGACAATGCAGGAAAGCCCATGATCTGGAGATTCTTGACTTTGGCTTGATTCTGCCTATGCTTCTGCAGAGGGAGGTGGAGAGTTTTTACTTTTGATTGTGGTGAAATGTAATCATCTTAAATCTGAAAAGTAGTTTCAAGTCTCTCCTTTGAGTCCCGTCTAGTCCTCCATCAGCTGTACTGAGGTACTCAGGTTTTCAAGCTTTGTTTCCTTAGAGGTGCTAGAAGTGTAGCTCTTCTGTCAAAGCTTTCAGAAGAGCTTTTCTTGGAAAAGGCAAATATGGCAACTGAGTCAGTGCAGTGTTGAGGTCATGTGGGTGAAGAAATCCAATTACTCTCCCTTGTTTTTGCCTTTGGGAGGGTGTCCAGCCGAAACAAAAACTGCTGGAGACTCTCCAGCTGTGCTTTAGTTGGAATATTTTTAATTTCATTGTGTTTTCCCAACTAATTAATATTTCGTTCATGTACCTTCCACAAGCCACACCGACTCTGTCACTTGTTAGGCTCTGCCTACCTACTTACCTTCCACAGGGGAACCTTGGTTCCAGTCTGCTGACGTGTCCCATACAAGTAACATGTTATTGTGTTCATAGGAGGCTTTATGGGCTTCATTTTCAAGTGACTTGTCATTCTGGGTGCCTCCATTTTTAGGTGCACCGCATATGAGAAATCTTAAAGGCTTTACAGAAGGTGAAAGCTGAGCACTCTCTGAAAATCAGGCCTTGACGTAAGGTGTCTCAAGGTGGGCTCCTCAAAGTAACTAGTCACTTCTGAAGATTTAGGCCTAAATAAGTAATCACTGATCCTTGCCTTGTCCTTTTGGAAGAATTATTACTCCAAAAGTGTGTGTCCTGCTCCAAATATAATCTAACATTTGTTAAATTAATAGGTAAGGATAAATGCATATTCTTTCTTAGGGAGAAGAAAGATGATAAACTGAGATAGAGAACGATAAATGAAAAAAATCTAAATAGACTGACCATGAAGTGCGGAGAGGGAGAGAGCCAACAGGCCGAAGTCTCGATACTGTATTTACATATTTGAAAAAAGGCCATGGACCAACCATATTCTGATCTAATTTACACTGGAGTAAATCTAGAGCACCTCCATCCAAGTCCAGAGAACCACTTTGGACTTACATCAACATAGCCATGTTCAGAATCAGGCTCTCACTGTTCACTGTCACTGGGTGCCATGGAAATTGTCACACATGCTCAGATCATG
The DNA here is from genome assembly GCA_032164245.1 of Sternotherus odoratus. NCBI lineage: Eukaryota > Metazoa > Chordata > Testudines > Kinosternidae > Sternotherus > Sternotherus odoratus. The sequence goes on along the minus strand of JAVMKO010000011.1, from coordinate 11,500,134 downwards.
TATCAAGTTGAGGGAAGGGAACTGGGTCAAGATCATGCACACCAGGATTCCTGTACAACTCGTTTTTTTATCTGTGAGGTATTGTGTCCCCCTTCTCTTCCCTGCTTCTCATCCCTACCCTCCCTGGACCCCCTTTGTACTTTCTACCTCCTCAGGTTGCCACAGTTTTGATGATCACTTGGCCTCCAATCAGGAAGGTGGAAAATCCAAGAATGTAGTGAACCTGGGAGCAATCAGACAAGGCATGAAACGCTTTCAGTTTCTCTTAAACTGCTGTGAGCCAGGCACTATCCCCGATGCCTCCATCCTGGCAGCTGCCCTTGATCTTGTAAGTCATTGTGCAAGTATTCGTTAACGTAGTTCTTACCTGCTGAGCAATAATGTACAAACAGGAGTGTATTGAGATGCGACTGTCATTAGTTAATGTCTATAAAGCACGTTGATAAGGTAAATCTCTCTATAAATATGAAGTGTTAATATTAGTTAAAGTTTTAATGCGTGTGATTGTATAAATATGCACAGAAAATGGGTCTCCATTATTATACCAATCCTCTTAATAACATTATGGCTAACATGAAGTTTTTATATTCGTGCTGCAAATTGCACTAACAGTCAGAAGCTGTCCCATTGCAAATTGCCTATAACAATACCAAGATACAGGGTATAGAATAAAGGACAGGTAACTGCCAGATTTGGGGCTATAATTGCACTGGTGGTCTCCTAAGTAAAGTGAAGCATGGCCGTTAGTCACCAGAGACGCTCAATGGAAAAAAAACACCAAGGCTCAACATTTGGCTGTTTTTCATGTATATACTAATAACTCATGGATCCAAGTCCCAGACAATCCAAGTCCACTGTTCTGTCCTTGCTCCCACTTGTACTGTCATCTCCTCCACTCCCGTCCTCCGTTGCTGTGCTTGTCCCCTTGCTTCCCTTTGTGCTGCTCTCCCTCTCTTTTCCCACCCCAGTCTCGGAGGATATCTACAGCTGCTGACTTCCCACACCCTTTTTTACTCTGGAAGTTGCTGGATATGTGTTCATGTGCAGCATTAGCGCCCTCCTCTTCACCCCTGTCTAGATTTGCTCAGTGGCTTAGCTAGTGACTAAGCAACTACAACTCTCACTCTCAACTACAACTCTCACTGATTTAAGCAGAAGCTCTGCTTACTCTGGATGTGTGTTCATGTGCAGCATTAGCGCCCTCCTCTTCATCCCTGTCTAGATTTGCTCAGTGGCTTAGCTAGTGGCTAAGCAACTACAACTCTCACTGATTTAAGCAGAAGCTCAACAACTCTCAGGATTTGTTCAGTCATTTGAAATGAAAAGAAACCAGACAAACACTTGGAATGAAAACTGAGTTTCAGAAAATTTAATCTTTCAGAAATAAGACAGTACAACCCAGCTTTTCAATCTAGAACTTGAGGATTTGATTGGAGCATCAAACTTTTGTTGTTTCTCCTTTGTGTTGGACATCTGGAAAAGGTCTGAGGTTTGGTTTTAAAAATGAAGATGTTAAACTGTAGTTCATAAGCCTAGACAGATCAAATGTCCCGGTCATAAGGACTGGCAATGAAAGGAATCTGAGGAAAAGGCAACTCTGAATAATTTCCAGTGCTGCCCTTAATTTAGCAGCCACTGATTCTCTTGTTGCAGAAGCTACATTGCACCCAGGGTCATGATAGCATTACTGTTTCTCTCTGATTTTGAGGAGAACATTGAGCTAAGGGAGGAGGAAATCAATCAAAGAGTTTTATATGTGGTTTCTGGTGCCCAGTGAGGCATTGAAGGGTCAGAAGTCCTTGAGCTGATGGTAATTTTATTGCTCCAAAAGTAAAGAACCCCCTAAATTGGTCAAAGGGTTCCAATGTGAGCCAACAGATTGTTCATGACAGGGTGTCTCTGCAGGAGGGTGGGAGGGATATAAGAACTAAAAGTGATGGGAATTCTTAGTTATCACCAAGAACCGTGTATGGCTATGAAGTCATTATTATTACAAGAAAGTTGAACTAATAAGGGAATGACAATGAGTTCACTTTTTCCAATGTCTTAGTAGCTAGTTGGGGGTCTGGGAATGGGAGGCAGAGCAGAAAAAATACTAAAGCTTCCTGAGGTATTTTCTTTTCTTTGTTTTCTTGATGTTCCTGTTGTGTCTGTCTTTTCTGTAATCTCAAAGAGGATGGTTACTTTTGGCACAGTGCACAGAATTATATTTATGATCTGGCCACTGAGCTCGAAGTCCTTGTAACCCAACAGATGGGAATGAGATATGCATAGTATGTGCTGGGGTGAATAACTTACCCCATTTTTGGGAAGTTGGGGCAGGAATCTAGTGCTACAGAGAGAAAATTCACAACACATGTCAAAATCAATATTGTTTTCTCTACACCATCTTTTATTTCCCTTCAGATTTATATCTGCCCTTGCTTTTTCTTATGACAATAGCAACAACAGTCAGTCAGTCCTGGGTTGTTATTGCATTGGGCTCTCTCTACTCATATTTTGGTAGATTGTTTCTGATCTGTGTCACCTGCCATACGCAGATGTTTATCTTTTAGGAAGCTGTGGGTTTGAGTTGTGGCCAGTTTGACTCAAACATGTCTCCAAGACCAAGGCTCCTAAATTTTTGTTTAATCTGCAAGAATGGATTAGTCCTTACCATATTCCATTTGTTTTGTATCAATTCTACAGAGTCAGTGACATGTTTTAGCTTTAAGATCTCATATTCACCGTATAGTTGAAAAGCTGTCAGTATGTCATTTTACTGCTTTGGCCACAGGCAAGTTACAGTATTATGAAAAAATGCTTTCAACTTCTTTAAAGCAAAGAAAAACACAGTTTAATACAAAGTGTATTTTAAATCGGTTTCCAAGCTTTTCAAACATTTGTGTGAGTTAGATTTGATGCAAATTAAAAGCTCCTTATTTTAAATGATTTCCCCAAGCCATGTTGCTATGACAACTGTTAAAAATTAGGGGCGGTCAGCTCCAATTTCAGTCTAGTTCAACCTTCATCAGCATGTTTTTCATGCAGACTTTCACAAGTAATTCCATTCTTTAAAGTGATCAAAGAATCTTTGATTAGCATGGATAGTTTAAACATATTTTCCATTGCAACTTAGAAATTAGAGCAGTGGAACAAGAGCCATAGATATTTAAAGGTAGTGATTTATTATATACATTGCACCACAGGCTGCCTTGAAGACATGAAGCTACTTAGTAACATATTATCCAAGAAGTTATACCCATCCCGGGTTTGGTTTTGTAAAGCTGGGTGGTAATGGGTTACCAAGTGTTTTGTGAGAATTAATAATTGGTTACAGGCCATTTTACCCTTTTGTCTCCCACTGAAATTCAGTCTGGGCTGGTAGTAAATTAAATCTGTTACCTACTAAAGATAATTTTGAGGTCTAAGTGGAATGGCTTTGGTATACCACTCTTGTCCCTTGTGGATAAATTCCCACATCAGAGGACTAGGATCAAAGGTGTGTTTTTAGATTGTGCTGGCTAAAATATTCTAATGCGCATGTTTGAAAAGTATAGTGTAGAGATGGGCCACTGCCTTTAACATGTGCTAAACTGATCGAGTTAAGTCCTAGGGCCCCAATACTCTACCATGACCTGCTTAGTGCATATTAAAGTCAATAACTGCTCTGTCCACACTGAACTTCTAGAAAATATTAATCAGCATGAGTTAGCTAATACATTGTAACACCACATTTTTATCCTAGTTGAGACCAGATCTGACTGATGCAAATAGCAATACTTGACACCAAGTACTGACAGCTTAAAGGGAGAGAGGCTGACTTAACCATTTACTCCTGGAGCAGTTGCTCCCAATTCAGAGTTTCATGCCCGATGGTGAGTTGGTATGCACACACTTGCTCAGCTGCCGCCCGTGATGTACTTGCCTTATGGCTACAGAGAGAAGAGCTGTTAGTCTGACATCTTTCACAAGCAACTAACAGTTTATTTTTAAAATAGCTATGTTTTTTTTCCCAGAAGAGAGAGCAAGGGAATAGGGAATAAATTTGTTTGAACTGCCATGGTGAGGAAAGGGGTGGCCACAAGAAAGTTACTATCAGTAGGTAGTATTAGTCTTGCAAAATTACATGACAATTGGAGGAGACAAGAATGGAACTGGAGACTTTCTGGTCACAAACCTCTACAGGATCAGGCAGTAGCATGATATTATCTCATTTTGATTCCATGTTAAACCACCTGCTCATCCAGATCAGCCTTGGATTTTATAGCATGAGTTGAACAGATTATTGAGGAACCCCTATGGGATTCTGTAAAAGATGAATTAAGAAAAATGTGTGTTCTTATTCAGGTTGATTTATATAATACAAAAAAAGTGTTATGGGAATTCTAATGTAAAAAGGTGGAGATTTTCCTTTGATGACTTGTAAACAAAATTCCATAGGAAGCGGCAATGCTGCTTAGGATTTTGCTGCTGTGTTGAGTTTTGACGGTAACTGTGGTAACTTGTGGTTCTTTCCAGCTGCGCATCGCCTGCCCGATTCATTTCTCTCCATTTGTGATGTGTTTCTCTGTGATGTGAATCCATCCCTGTCCATTCTGTCACATCTTCATCTTTCTTTTGCTGCTGCTTCCGATTGCTCTGGGCTCCAGGTAAGCTATCACAGGGAGTCTGTGCACCACCATGTTTAGTAGAGTCATTCTCTCTGCGGGTGACCTACTTCATGTTTTTAAATTCGGAACATCTGAGCAGGACTCTGCAGAACAAAGGGCCCAATCCCCCAGCCCTTACTTGGGAGAGAAATCCTTCCCCAAACACACAGGGCCACTGAGACGGTTTGAATGAGTAAGGATTTCACAAATGAGGAAGGGTTTGCTGAATTAGGCCCAGTAGATCTAGCTTCCCTGTCACTGGGTGTTTGTGTTATCAGAAAGTTACTGTCTTTGAGAGCAGTGACCACAGAGCAATATCCAGTAAATCAGTTTAAGAGCTCTATTGTACCTACTATACAGAACCCTACCAGTAGCGGGTGCAGAGCCACACAGGTCCAGGAGGAACTCCCTGGGTGTGCAGGCAGCTCCTCTGTCCATCCATGGTGCCTTTGTGAACCCCATCACTGCAGTATCTGAGCACCTCACAACCTTTAATTCATTTATTCTTGCACCACTCCTCTGAGGAGAGGAAGTGCTATTATCCTCATGTTACGGATATTCACTGTCTCCCTCAGTTCCACAAATGATTTGCCCAAGGTCACACAAGAAGACTGTGGTAGAGCGGGGAGTTGAACCCAGGATCCCTAGTTCCAGCACTTCACCTGCTGGACCATGCTTCTTCTTTCCTCTCTTTTATTCCCCCACTCACCATCTTTAATTGCCTCAACCTCCTTTTCCTTTGAAAGACCTAGGCCAAGTCTAAACTACAGATCTATGTCGGTATAACTACGTCGCTCAGGGGTGTGAAAAATCCACACCCCCTGAACAATATTGTTATACCAACCTAACCCCCCTGGAGACAGCACTATGTCGATGGGAGAGTTTCTGCCTTCGACATAGCTACCACCTCTTGGGGAGGTGGATTAACTACGCCGATAGGAGAAGCTCTCCCATAGGTGTAGAGGCATCTTCATTAAGGCACTGCAGTGGCATAGTCACACCGCTGTAACGCTGTGTGTGTAAACAGGCCCCTAGATAATAATAGATTAATTTTCCACTTGGGACCATCATCTTGTTTCATTTCCTTGTACCCTAGTGCATTTACCTGAGAGAGACATCATGGGTACAGTCTTCCTGGTGCTGATAAATCTGCAAATGAGGTTAACGTTATGCCCTTTTGGGGCATATTGATCCTTACCTACTCCTTGTTCCATGCATCTTGGATAGATATGGGCCATAATGTATGATGGCTGTCCTAGGTAGCTAACAATCCATACAAGCCTTAGTTGTAATCCCACCTCTTTGGTGTCAGTGAATCCCTGACTTTCAGCTACTAACCCAAATAGTCATGCTTCATTTCAGAACCTCTAACACAATGAATATTCCCATTATCTCACAGGAATCCTAGCGGATAGATATTTTCTATCCTCATTTGAATTGAAATGAAAGGCAAACTACAAAAGAATGTTACCCCAATAATCAATTACTCATCCTCCTCCCCAAAATGTTTCTCTTTTTTAATCTAGACAAAAGATGTCTCTTTCTTTTTTGCCAGTCTTCCAAGAGGCCCCACATTCTTCAATTTTATTGATAACCTTTTGTGACTGTAATTGAATCAATGGTGTATGGTTCTTTAGATGCAAATCCTCACCTGAGTAAAAATCTCTATTCACCTATTCACTAGTGCCTAGTCATGAGCTGTGGACATTTTAAAAGAAGTGGAGCATTTGCTAAATTGCTTTTTGCCTCTAAAGTTTGCAGGAAATCAGGGAGTGGGAAAATAAAATAAAAGTGAGAAAGACAATTTTCTTTTATTATTTGCAGTGTTTTTGTAGTGGTGTTAATCCCAGGATAGTAGAGAGACATGATGGGTGAGGTAATATTTTTTATTGGATCAACTTCTGTTGGTGAAAAAGACAAGCTTTCAAATGACACAAAGATCTTCTTCAGGTCTGGGAAAGGCACTCAGGGTTTGTCTACACTACACAAAAGCCCCCCAATGAAAGACAAAAGTTTTGCCAATTCAAGCAGCAGTGTGCTTTTTTGGCAGGAGTGCTCCCCTGCCGACAAAGCTTATGCCGCTCATGGGGCTGGAAGTATTTTGTCGACAAAAGTGTCGACAAAATACAGCAAAAGAGCGTTCACACATGCTGACTTCTAGAAAATCTGTGTGGTGCAGACAAGCCCTCAGAGTCTCACGGCTAAATACAAGGTAGAACAGATTATTTAGCGTAAGTAGTTAGCACATATTCCAAGAGACCATTCAAGGGGAAGTGGTCCATTAACACTCCTGTAGTCATTGGATAAAAAGGGGAGGGGGGTTAGTGGGTTCCCGATTGTTGTAATAAACCATAAATCCAGTGTCTTTATTAAGACCGTTATTTCAGTGTCTAGAAAAGTTGTGAATTTAGGCTCCTAGGCTCATCTCTTGAAGGTGTTGAGCAGGTTGCCTTTGAGGATGATTACTGAGAGGTCAGAGTGAACATTCTCACACTGGAACCCATCCAGACCAGGCATCAGTAAACAATTATAACCATACTCTATAGGGACCACACCCTGAAATAAATCTTTCCCTAACCCCCTCTTTTGGCCTTCAAACAACTCCCCAACCTCACTACAGAAGCAAGGTCCCCATAGACCAGGACACCCCAACTCAAAATGGGACCAGACCTTCTCAGGACAACAAATGCAAAATCTGAAGACAAATCTCCACAGCAGCAATGACCAATACCCCCCTAGGGTGACCAGATAGCAATTGTGAAAAATCGGGACAGGGGAGTGGGGTAATAGAAGCCCATATTTTTTTTAAAAGCCCTTAAAATTGGGACATCTGGTCACCATAACCCCCCCTCCTGACCCCCCCCCCCCCCCAGTCCCCGCAACACACCTTTTGAGATCCCTGGGTTCTTCACATACCTATCACAAAATGTGGTGTGCTTCAGCCATAGCTAAATTCCATACTATAATCAGATAATCACTATGCTCTTTAATGACTTTCACAAAAAAATAATAAAAGACCAAAACACCTTGTCACCCATGGGTGAGCACTTCACTCCATATCTGACCTCTCAGTCCGCGCCCTCAAAGGAAACCAGCACACCACCTTCAGAAGAAGAGTCCGGGAGCTCAAATTCTTAACTTTGATAGACTCAGTGTTAATGGGCCACTTCATCTTGAATGGTCCCTTAGAATATGTAGTAACTATTTATGCTAAATATTCTGTTCCACCTATTATTTAGTTGTGCCATTATGAATACTTTTCTCAGGCCTGAAGAAGAGCTCTGTTTAGCTTGAAAACGTGTCTCATTCACTGACAGAAGCTGGTCCAGTAAAGATATTACCTCACCTACCTCATCTCTCTATCCCAAGTGGTAAGAACATTCTTTATTATTTTGACAGTGATGGGTGGAGGAGGAGACATCTGATTTCAAAGTTACAAATTACAGATTCTATTTTTAAACACACTGGCTAGAATTTTCAGAACCCCCAAATTGGTCTAACTCTCCAGCTTCTGAAGCCAATCATAAAACGCCCATTGAACCTAATGGGAATAGAGATAGGCCGATGCTGAATGCTTTTGAAATCCTACCTGTTAAATGTGAACATAGAAAAAAAGGAAGATTCCTTGCTAAACAAAACACAGATAGGCAATGTAAAAAATCACTTAGAAGGGCCCAGCACTGCTAGGAGTCCTGTATATTTTGAGGCCACCTTGTGTAATTTATTTGCAGTTCACTGGAACTTGTTGGTATTGGGTTGTTCACCTTATTTGTGCGTTTTGCACTTCAATACCAGTTATTCACTTTCTATACTAATAGAACTAAGCTTAAAGCAAGCCCAAAAATAAAATAGGAAAAATGCATACAAATAACACTGAAAAGATTACGTTATTGCCAAATAAACCCTCAACATCATCATGAAGGCAAGCACAATGTTGTTTAAATTGGGGGCATTTTAAATCAAATTAATCTAAGATAAATATCATTTATCCCTGTTATGAAAAACAAATTTTCGTTATGTTGGGACACATATGAATAAATTTTTCTTGAAAAAAATTAAGGCAAAAATTTTCAAACTTGGATACCTAATGTTAGGGGTTTGTGTCAACTTCTCTGCTGACATAAATTGGCAGAACTCTGCTGAAGTCAGTGGAGTTGCACCGATTTATACCAGCGGAGAATTTGGTCCACCCATGTCTAATTCCTGTCAGCACAGATTGCACTGGCTACCAGCCTCCATGAAGGCATCCACACCTGTGTTACCCGGGCAGAACAAATAACAGTGCATGAAAATGCTGGTGTATAGGTGCCCAAACTGGCATTTTTGTCTGGAGTATTTTCAGGCATTCTGATGTAAGCAGGTTGAAAACTTTGCTCACTACTCTGGGAAAAGTTTCAGCTGCAATCCGTTTTATTTTTTGGCAGTTACACAAGTTTCTGGATAAAAGGGTTTATAATGAAGTACGGAAACAGACAGTTAATTGTAGCATAGTGCAATGTGCTGTTAAATACCGCCATAATAGAGAAAGAAAAACACAGTGTCAAGAAGAGGCTATATCATGCCTTCATTTGCATACACATGTGTATATTTGTCTGTGTTGTCACATTATTTTCAAAAACCAAAATAAGTGATCATTAGTGAGCAGGAGTAACTGGGCAGAAAATGGAAATAGGTTATATTATATCTGTGTGCACACAAGTGAGAATTTATTTATTTATATTGCTGTTATTCTCTCCCTTCTAGCCAACCCTAAACATCTTAAGCATTTATATTGGTGTGTTGTAGATATAGGTACTAGACACACAATTCACATCCAGATCCAAACTTTCCCAAGATTCAGGAGTGTTCAAATCTAGGGGTTCGATTCAGACACATCTCTATTTATTTCACGCTCTTAGCCAGCCCATCTTGTCTGTCTCCATTATGAGTGAGGTATATCGCCAGTTACAGAAAACAGGAGTGTGATTAAAGATGATCTGAAGGCAATAGACACCCGTTATTATAACCACATTAATACCAATATGGATCTTTGCCTTCCTGTAGTGGCTGAGCCAAGTATAAAAATGTATACCTGGTCTTGTACCCTAAGTAATAGATGCAGAGGTCATGGGTTTGATACTAGCAGAGAACCTAAAGGATCATCAAACTTAGTGTGATCCTCCAGAGATTGCTGCTTTCCATTTGCAAACCAGTCCAGATAATGCCATCTCTTAAGTTAGATTGGTTGGTTCCTAGTTTATAATGACATTTTGCAAACCTTTCAGGAAGCTCCCGTTGTGGCTAGAGCAGCTCTGTTTCTTGAATGCGCTCGCTTCGTTCACCGCTGCAATCGCGGTAACTGGCCAGAGTGGATGAAGGGCCACCATGTGAACATCACTAAGAAAGGCCTGTCCCGTGGACGTTCTCCGATAGTGGGCAACAAACGGAACCAGAAGTTGCAATGGAATGCAGCCAAACTCTTCTACCAGTGGGGAGATGTAAGTTTTCACCTTTTTTTCCTTTAAGCTAAAAAAAAAAAATCAAATGGCAATTAAACCAAATGGAGTACAGGGGCTCATATTGTAATGTCCTTCCTCCTAGCATCTGCTTTAGATATGTAGGTCCAGATCCTCAGCAGGTGTAAATCAGCCCGGTTCCATAGAAGCTATGCCGGGATATTCCTGCTGAGTGCCTGGCCCTTATTGGAAGTTGCATCATGCTGCTGTTAACTGGAAATGCGGAGGGGAAACACATTTTCACTCTTCTCATTTCTTGCACTGTAGAGATTCCAGCATTTTGAAGCCTGTGTATCTGGCTTTAAGTGAGTTTTGTGTTACCTTCCTGTTTTAATAAAAGCAAAGATATATAGTATAATGAGTATCAGGCCAAACAAAAAATAAATACATAAAGTGGAGTTTGTAAATAAAATATTCACCAGCCTGGGGTCTTTATGCAAGTCTCTGCACATATCCATAGTCCCCTAGGTTAATTCAGATACTGTTCAGGGGCGCCTGCCTCAAAAATCATTAAAAACAAATCAAAGGATTAAAAAAACATAGGCACTTAATGTAATTGCTCTGCACCTTGCAGGAGAGATCATCAGCACAGCCTTGCTCCCTCTATGTCGAATCTACCCTATATGTGGAAAGGAAAGGGATTATATACTCCTTTTATTTCCCATCATGCCTTATTCCAGGATAGGACTGCTTACATGGCTGCCTTGGTGGACTGCATCTCCCAGATTGCTCTTTTCTCCAGGTTCTGAGAAAGAGAGAGAGAGTGTGGCTGTAATCACCAAGAGCTACTTCGATCCCTCCCCATGGAGCCAGGCTCAGCAGCAATGTGAATTTCAAACTGTTTCCTCCCCGCAGTCAGGGCATCCACAGGAGTTGTTAAAAGCTACGCTGGAACGGAACATTGCTTGGTCCAGGAGGGTTTCCCTCCCAAGCCACAAAGGGCCTGTGCATACTGTCACAGCAATTTGGTACTTGCACTCCCCCCCTCCCCCCCTCCCACACACACTAGGCGTTTTCATCCATCTCAAGGTGGGATTTTCTGGTTTCACAGTGACAGACTGAAGAGAGCCTCCAGATCTGTGACTCTGGAGAGCTAGATTCAAAAGACCCAATGCCCATGATGTGAGAGCAGCAGTTCATACCGAAGGAACTAGTTGGTGCTATTTCCAGTGAGCAGACACTAAAAATGAATATTTGATTAACTCAGTATAAATGCTCTTGCAGTATTTTTAGATGCTGGGCTTTCTCCTGCACCAAAGTAACAAGGAGGGGGCCATGAAATTCTGATGGTACTGACTTCTATTGGCACTTGCTGCATCTCTGCTGAATTACTAACATAGCAGATAAGCAAATACACAGAATTTGCATCAGTGTAAATACTTTTACTTAAGCACGTAGTTGTGTGGGTCAGGACTAGCTATCCTGCTGAAGAAAGGTAGAAAAACCTGCAGCAACAGAAATAAGTGGTACTCTGCCAGAGAGAGTTCAGGGAGAACACCCTTCAACTCAAATTGAAGACATTGCAGGGTTACTCCTATATCCCCCTTATCCCAACTCTGGCCCACTCACCCACCAAGGAGAGCGGCGGAATACCGAAGGGGGAGGAGGGCTGTGATTTACCCCCCTTCCTTGAAAGTTAAGAGTTGTCTCTAGTGCCTCCTTTCTCCTCACCCTGTAATATTAATTACAGATATGGGTTACAGTCACCAAAAGTGATATCTTCCCATGTCCCAAGTGGTTTGGGTGATGTTCATGAAGGGCATGGTGTATAAAGGCAGCAATTACTCTAAAAAGCAGCTTTGCAGTGGTAAAAAGCTGTGGTTCTCATTAGCCTTCAGACATATTCTGTCACCACACCAGGTTACAAGGACATTGTCAATGTTAGGGATTTGGGGATTTTTATAGCTTTCAGTTTATTTATTTATTTTAGCTTTTGTTTTATTTCTAATTCCCTTCTGGAGCCTTTTATATAAGACATCTTTCCCTGCAGCAAATATTGATTTTTAAAAAAAAAATCTTATGGGTTTCAAATACAGCAGGAGCCAACATAGCTCTCTGGTGTTTACCTCTCCTGGCACCATACGACATGTTTGTGGAAATGTGCTCAGCTCTTGGAATGGAATTTTTGAGCTAATTGCTTAGCAGCAGTCATGCAGAGGGAGCGCACTCTTTTATTATTTAGTATTATTAGCACCTCTCCCTCTCTTTTTACTTTATTTTAAAGTAGGGGGAAATTCAGAACAAACTCTTGACAGAACAGTGTTTCCCCATATTTAACACCTGTCTGGTGCTCTTGAAAGGTGCCATATTGACATGCATCCCTGGAGACTTAAGTCTTCTGTTTATCTACAGAGCCGGGGCAGCATGGTCAGCACCTCACTTTGACCTAGGACCATTTTCTTGGTGATGGCTGTGGAGCACACAACACATTTCAGGAGGGGGCTCCAAAGGCAGCTTTTGTGCTCTGTCTCAATCCTGAGCTAACTGTATGCAAGGCTGGTCCTCTGGTGTAAACTATGGCAGCAGCTTAAAAGCTGTTTTAAATCTGACTGGCTACTAATGACCTCAAGAGGCCACTGTGCTATCTGGGGATTGCCTAGGTATAAGGAAGTTCAGGTCACATCCCTTCGCTGGACTATCCAACTAGAGAGCCACTACACCCGGTTCTGACCCAAAAGCCACTTAGCAATGGGACATGAAGCTTCTGTACCACAAGGGAGATTCTGCTCCAAATGTAATAGGATTGGGAGGGCAGGTCACTCTCCAAGCCCATTTAGTCCCTGGCCTCCTCCTTTAGACTACCAGCAATGTTGCTGAATTGGGCTAGTTGTGGTGATGTTTTTTCTAGGAGATACACTTAAGCACTGAGTTACTGTGGTGGGGGTGGGGGGGGGGGGTGCCGTTATAAAACCCTGGGATAGATAACAAATTAGTTTCAAGCCACCAGACCTAACCTAACCAAATAACCCTCCCTTAATAACAACTTTAAGTCTCTACTGACATGGGCAGGATTCAGAATGATGCTCAAAGTGATAGACCCATTATTAATCCCCTGAATCAGCCAATCCAATCCCACCAGTGACATTGTCTCTTTAAATGACAGACTTTTCAGTCTGTTCTGGTCAGTCTAGTCTATCATTGCCTGTGGTTTCTTTTGTTAAGCTGCCTTCTTCTATGTGGAAATATACATTGTTCCGTCCATTATCTAGGCTAGCCCAGGATAACTCCGTACTTAGGAATTCAGTACAAATTAGCATTGTTAGGTTGCTGTGTAATTATAACTGATTGTTATATCATCAGTCAGGGTAGACAACAGAGCAGTAGTAATGAGTGGTAAATTTACTGCATCTTTGAAAACCAAGCAAGACATTTCTTCCTTAAATAACTGAAGTGAGGAGAGAGAAAATGGTATGAAGGATTTAGAGCGTACTCAGCAATGTGTAACCTCACAGATAACTGAGACTGACAACCGTCCAGATCACAGGTCCCCATTCTCCTATTCCGTAGCAGAGTCTATTATCTCCATTTTACAGCAACTGCTTAGCAGCAATGGGAATGAGCCTTAATCAGACCTGTTTGTGACTGCTTTTCTTTCTCTGCTTCTCTTCAGTTTAGGCAGATAAATTACATGCTGCTGGTGTGTCAGTTCTGAGATTTAGAGGGTCAGAAAATCAGCTTTAGTCTGTCTCTCAGGAACCTCCCTCTAAATCCAAGAGGGCCTACATGCCAAATTGTTATTAAAACAAAGAAATGACTCCCATTTGCTATCTTACAAAATGATTCTATAGTAAGGTAAAGTGTTCTGTGTGATTTTCCATGTTGTCCTAAATTCCAGACCATCCTTCTTCAACAGAAAATCTTCAGCAGAAGGGTATCACATGTCACTGCATCATTTTGATGAAAAAAGAGGCAGAGGAAGGAGGAGAGGCGGGAATGGGAAGAGGCAGGACTGGGCTGGGGACTTGGTGAAGGGGTGGAATGGGGGAGGAACCTGAAGCCAGGTTGGGAGTTGAGTACCCCCCAGCAGATTGAAAAGTCTTTGGTTTCAACCAAATATAAACACGTTTTCCAAACTTTGATAAAGTTTCAAAATTTTGACCAAAAATGGAAGAAAATATTTGCAATTTGTTTGGTGGTGACTCCATCCCTCCCCTTCAACCCACAGTTCTCTTGATTGCTCTAGTGATTTAAGAAAATGACAAAATGTTTTGTTCTTAACATAATTTCTAGCTACCTCAGAATGGGCAAAATCCAGGTGAGTCCCCTCTGGTCCTCATTCCCTTGTGTTTTCTTTACCTTCCTTCTTGCCGGCAGGCAATTGGCATCCGACTCAATGAGCTGTGCCACAGTGAGAGTGAGAGCCCGGCCAACCTGCTGGGCCTCATTTATGATGAGGAGGCCAAGCGGAGACTGAGAAAGGAGGATGAGGAGGAAGACTTTTTAGATGACAGTAAGGAGACTCCCTTTACTACAAGAACCCCCGCTTGTAAGAACCTCTGCTTTAGGAGCACTTAATTTTTCTTCTTCTCTTTCATATTCTTGCCACCCAACTGTATTCCCCACCAGTTCCCTTCCCCTTCTTTCTGTGCCTGATGTAAAATATAGCACATGAGTAGGAGCAATAAGAGAATGAATAGCATCTAAAACACAGGCAAGTGAGTTGCAATTACCATAAATTGTGATTATAAATAAATCTGATCTATCTTTTATATCTAGACTTAAGTGCTTGTACACCATTCTGACTCACCCACTTCAAAACAAAAAACCCACCATCTTTTGCAAAATCAGCTACATCTGAATTTTCTTAATATTGAAGGACCCAATCTTCAGATGGTGTAAATTGGCATAGCTGCACCAAATGGTTTGGATTTAAGTATTTTAATTTCCATGTATTGATCCTAACACAAAAAAATGTAGTGAGGTGGTACAGAAAGCTGACTTTAAAAACATACAATGTACCTAATCTCTGAAAGAAGCACATTTTAAGGACATTGATAGATTCTGAAATAGTGACATGATCTGTAATCAGAATAAATAAAATCATATCACATATGGACATAGGCTACAGTTGAAGATATCAATGAACATTATATCCTCTCCAAACACCATTTGTATATGTGTGGTCTGTACTGTACTGGCTTGTGTGTATGTGTACTACTGTTTTTCCACTGAATGTAATATATTACTGCTGTTTATGTATCTATTGGCTTCCTTTTTATGGTTAAGGAGCTGCTCTTTTCACTGCATAAGGGTCACTTTGCTAGAGGCATTGAAATTGTACTGGTGTGAAATCACTGAGAAGAGAATCAGGTCCTTAGTATCTGAATTTCCTTCCCAGCACTTTGTAATATGCCATTTGATCCTGACCACAGTGCCTTAGTCTAAGTGGCCATGGATAGCTGCACTGGGCCAAATTTTGCTTTATGCTGGTACACACGAAGGGGTGGAATGAACAAGAGGTGGAGCTTTCGCCTACATACCTTCAGTGACCCATGGCAGAACTGCAGTCCCTGTATTTGAGAGAGCGCGGGCTGTTCCATTCCTACTCCACCAGGGGTGCCAGATATTCCGAAAAGACAGGTGGGTTGGAGGAAGGGCCACTGTGTCAGATAGGTCCATGGGGGAAGCTGGCAGAGAACACCCCATGAAGGAGTGTAGAAGCAGGAGTGCTCCCACTACAGGCCAGGGAGTTCAGAGTGCCACTCAGCCTCCACACTAAAGTTTAGGCTACACTGTGTGTTTTGCTGGCATAACTCTGACAGCCAGCGATGTGAAAACAAATTACACCCCTTTGCTGAATGTCAGCCAAACCCACAATGCAGAAGCAACTATGCTGACAGAAAAGTGCTTCTGTCCACCACTTAGCTAATGTAATTTGGGGCAGAGGCAGTTATGCTGGCAAAACTCCTTCCGTTGGCTTACACTGTGTCCCAGGAGGCTCTGCTGCCGTAGCATAGCTCTGCTACCCGGGGGCTCAGGCAGCAGGGCTTGGGCAATGATTTAAAGGGTCCAGGGCTTTAAAAGCCCCGTCCGTCCCTTCCGATCGAGGCCCAGCCCTTGCTCAGGCCTCCGGAGTACTGCTAAGTTCTTTAAATTACTTTCACTCCTGCTGGTAGCCTATAGATCCTCTCCATTCCTGAAACATTTCCTTGTTTGTTCAATATTTGAATGTTTCCTTGTGCAACACGGCAGGATCAGATGTGAGAAAAACCATGGGAACATAAAATATCTCCAAAAGACATTGGATGGTTCATTAAGTGACAAGCCCAAAGCATTCCCAAAAAATCGGCATCATTAGTAGTTTCAAGGGACCCCAAAAAAACTACCAGCTTTTTTCTTTCTATAAGATAGCCCAAAAAATTCTTTGCAAATTGGTCAGGGCCACAAGAAGACTGCATTGTCTTCAAAGTTAGGATGGGAGTTGGACCAGTTGAAAAATATCATGAACATATATTTTGAACCTAAGCATATAGACTCCATTTTAGTGAAGCCACTTACACATGTGCTTCACTTTAAGCATGTGAGTAGTCCATGTGTGTAAAGTTAAGCACGCCTGTAATTACTTCACTTTGCTAAATCCCTCTTTACTGGAAATTTGTAATTTACTAATTTCTAAACACTTGATGGTGCAGTAACTGCATGTTGTTGCCCCATCTCTAAATGACATTTGTATTCATTATGTAGAACAAAGTTGCAGGGCTGCTGTCTTCTTTTATCTTCTGGACAGTTATTAAACTGTAGGCACAATACTTGTATGTTGACTGTTCACAATGATATGTATGATTTAAAAAAGAACAAGCATGACAAATGATGCTACCCTTTCCCAAGATTATTGCCATGATAATCTCATCTAAGATGGCTGCTGATTTGTTATTGGTTTGAGTTTGTCTTCATTGAGGACACAAGCTTAGCCATAATTGCAATCTATTTGGCTGAATAGAAAGGTGTAAAGGGCATGAGAGTATCTGTTTCTAAATCTGTGTTATGCTAATACAGTATGTGGAGTTTATATTTTGAGACCACTTTGAATTAGCAGATGTTTTGATAACAACATACCACACAGCATATGGGATTTGTGCTGACAGATAGCTATGTGCATGGATCTGTCCTTTTAATATTAGAAAAGTAATATAGGAATCTAGAATTTAATCATAACACTTTTCAGATGAACCTTGCATTGTGCACCATGTGTGTCCATCAATTCTTGGTTCCAAATTTTGTATCGTGTTTTCTCTCACCGAGCAAATCTCTTTTTCCAGGCACTGTCAACCCTACCAAATGTTGTTGCCCTTTTGCCCTGAAGATGGCAGCATGCCAGCTTCTCTTGGAGATCACCACCTTCCTTCGAGAAACTTTTCCCTACATGCCCAGGCCACGTACTGAGCCTCTCGTGGTAAGTGAGCCATCGGAATTAGAGATGAAGAAGTTCCCACCTAATGAAAAGAATAGATTGGTGGCAGGGATTTAATTGCCGTGAAGTTTCCACAGAAGGCTGATCGGTTAAGACATACCATTCCAATTAATGTTAATGAGAGTGTTAGACCAAATCTCAGTATGTCACTAATGACAATTTACCTGACAGGCCAACAAGATGTAGCATCATGGCCGTTAGAGTTTGAAGTTGGTTGCTAAAATGCTAAAATGCAATGCAGTGAATCATCCAAAAGGAAGAAATCAACACAGCTCTTTGTTGACATTTCCACCATGTAATAAATGGCAGCGTTACAAGACAGTGTTACAAAACCACAAGGTCTTAGAGGTGGAAATGCATCTTACTGAAACAGATATGTTGAAAGTAAGAACATCCTGGGTAATTAGGATCTGTAGGTATCTATGTCTTTGAGCCAGACAGAAATGCTGCTGATTAATAATTTTTCAAACTCTGCTGTAGGAGAAGAAGAGGAGGACTTGTTTTATAGTGTGAAACTGGAAGAAAACTTAGTCTTACTGTGTAGGTCTATCAGAAATAGTAGCATTAGCCTGACTTATACAAGTACTGAACAATTACAGTCTCATAACATTCAGGAAATAAGGTGAACTGAGTGTTATGTTTTGAGTTAGAAATGGGTTAATGGGGGTTTCTTTCCACAAAGAAAACTTTCTGGCTTGCTTGTGCTGTTAAAGAGAATTGGGCGTATGAAGATTTGGTTCCTTTCTGTTGTTTTTGGTGATATAGCCAAGTTGCTAGCAGAGCAGCTTTTTGCAGACATAAACCTGGATAAGAACCTGAGTTAAGTCTGCTGTGAAAACAGACCCTAAATGAGTGGTTGATTCTGAGATGTTCTAAGCATTTTCAGATTCCACACATGCCAGTGGGGCCTTGTCTAGACTAGAAACCCTTTGTATCTGAAGCAATAATAAGCCAGTTTACCCACAAGCAGTTCACTGCCTCCAACCTAGTCGAGCTGAATTGCTTTAAGTTTTGCCTTGTATCCAAAACCATTCCAGTTGCAATGTGATCTGAATGCCTCCCTCACAGTTCCTGGGTCATCTACTAGAAGCAGTATGTTGTGGGAGTTTTCCTAAAGCCAGCAGTACACTTGGGGGGGGGGGGGAGGGATTGAATCCTTTCATCTAGTCTGTATCCACGTGTTCATACTAAACCAGTTAAACTGGGATT
The DNA here is from genome assembly GCA_032164245.1 of Sternotherus odoratus. Taxonomy (NCBI): domain Eukaryota; kingdom Metazoa; phylum Chordata; order Testudines; family Kinosternidae; genus Sternotherus; species Sternotherus odoratus. Next base: position 11,481,388 of record JAVMKO010000011.1, on the reverse strand, counting down.
TTCAGCGCTGCCTAATGGAATTGAGATGCCTAATTCCGAGTGAACCGAAGTGCCCAACTCTCCAGACGCTCCTTTGAAAATCCATCCTTAAACTGATTATTAAGCAAGCAGAAAAGTAATCTGTTCTTATCACTTATTGTATCATCTGTTGGACAATTTAGATAGTTTTCTAAGGGGCTGCAAAGTGTTCTACAAGTGTTCTAAGCTAAGGGCTATAACTGATCTAATTTCTCTCATGCAAAGCAGTTACACATGTTCAGCACCACTAAGTCTGTAATGTTTCTACTCTTTTGTGTGTTTGGGAAAAGTCACTTTTTTCAAAGCAACTTTTAATGTAACAGAAGTTTACACGCCCCTATTAACCCTCAGTAACTTCAGTGGAGGTGAAATCTCAAGATAAGAGATTAATGACTGGGACTTTTCAGCTTGGAAAAGAGACAGCTAAGGGGGGAGATGAATGAGGTCTATAAAATCATGACTCATAAAGAAAGTAGATAAGGAAATGTTGTTTATTATGTCTCATAACACAAGAACTAGGGGTCACATTATGAATTTAATAGGCAGCAGGTTTAAAACAAATAAAAGGAATTATTTCTTCGCACAACACTTAGTCAACCTGTGGAACTCTTGGCCAGAGGATGTTGTGAAGGCCAAGACCATAACTGGGTTCAGAAAAGAATTAGATACATTCATATAGGATAGGTCCATCAATGGCTATTAGCCAGGATGGGCATGGATGGTGTCCCTAGTCTCTGTTTGCTAGAAGCTGGGAATAATGAGCAATAGGGGATGGATCACTTGATGATGACCTGTTCTGTTCATTCCTTCTGTAGCACCTGGCACTGGCTACTGTCGGAAGACAGGATACTGGGCTAGATGGACTCTTGGTCTGACCCAGTAGGGCCATTCTTATGTTAAGAAACTGATATTTCCTCATAATTAATGTTTGGATTGTTTTAAGACAGTTTACGACAGGGACAGTCAATAGGCGGACCGTGTGCCAAATCCAGACCACCAGATGCTTTTGAACAGACCCAAAAGTGTTTTTATTTACTTATTATCATTTTGTTATTGTTTTTGTATTATTTTCTCTGGAATCTGGACCTTGACTATACCTTGGCCAAGAAATTTGGACCTTGACAAAAAATAATTGACTACCCCTCGTTTAATATAACACCTCTCCCTTTGTTAAGCCTGCCATTTTACATTTCTATACCCTAGTGATTTGCATTCTGAACAGTCTCCAAGATATCAGTGTCAACAAGTGGATGTTGTAAATACAATTATAAATGAGTGGGGCTTTTTAACTGCACTCACTGTATGTGCTTATCACCAGCCATTTTGAAAACAGAACCCTAGGTGTTTAAGCTGCCTTTTTTTTTTCCAGACTCTGCTATGAGAAATGGATGTATATATCTGAATACTGGTATAATTGTAATGTTGCCCCTTTGGATCGAGTGGTTAGTCAGTGTTTGGAGCATTACAGGGTTGTTTCTGCCAGGAGGAGAAATGGATGATCCAAATCCAGTGCTGTCCTGTTTGTTTACCAAAAAAAGAACACACGCTTCTGTTTTCTTAAAGCAGCAGAAACAAACAGCAGGCAGTTTCCTTTCTCAGTAGTTACAAGTTTGCCTCTCTAGTCAATCCTGTGCCCAAGGAATTCTGTCTCTCTGCTTCCTTTGAGGGCCATGCTCACGACTGCTTCTCTTACTGTCTGCTGGCGTTTTCTTTGTTTTTCTGCCTCTGACGCATGCATGTGCACATACACAGACACATAGCCAGCTGCAACCAGTCCCCCTAACTCGTGCTCCCTGTGTTTGCCACCGGTCCCAGGGAAATCCCCCTGACCACACAGTTTCTGCAGCCTAGTGGTTCGGGCAGTACCCTCCCAGTGGTTCCAACTATCAGTACGTAAAAAAGGGCATTATATTGCTCTATCCATTTAGCCTGAAAGAAGGGTGTGTAGCATACCCATCGTCTTTAACCAGATCTGTGATCGTCTATAGATCAGGGGCCCAGTTGATGGCAGCTATTAATATCTTCCAGCAGAACAATCTCCCCTTGCATTGAGCATACAGTAGTTGAGATCCAAATTCAATCGGGATTTGAAAGTGTGCCAGTGTAGGTTAGATATGAAGGGATTAGGTTAACTGGGAATTTAGTTCCAGATGATAGAAGTAGGTTTTCCATTTGAGGGCAGCTTTTGTTATAATGATAATCTTTTGTTGCTGGAGAAAAGTATAAGAGCTCATGCTAGTCGCATGTTTCTATGATCCACATGATGCTACAGGACCTGGAGAGCTGCAGGTTGCGACTGGACCCTGAGCTGGACAGGCACAGGTATGAGCGGAAGATCAGCTTTGCTGGGATTCTGGATGAAAATGAAGATTCAAAAGACTCTCTGCACAGCAGCAGCCACACACTAAAATCTGACACTGGCTGTGAAGAGAAGAAAGGTTTGTCAGCAGAGTGGAGCTTTCATGTTCTCAGGGCTTATGTGATGCTGTATTTTATGTCTCTTCATTTCCATAGACTGTGTTAAAACGCAGGAAACCATAGAGCCACATAGCTTGAATAATTTTTGAGATACCGTTAGACTGCCATGTTGCATTTGTTATGTGTGAAAAACAAAGATTTTTAAGTCATCTAGATAATATTTGCAGAACCAAACAGGGGTTCTAAAAATGAGAGCAGTGTAAATTCAGTAGTATCTTTTGGTGCAATGCTCAATTAGAAGTATCAGTATTTGATTTGATTTTTGTATTTTCTGATACCATTCTTCAATGTGGATAAAAACCACACATGGGCCAAAAGATTGGATCCTTCTGTGAAAATCCCTACCTGTTCAGAGGTCATGGCATTTAACAGAATGATTGGTTTAACCCCTGAACTCCTTTGGTTCTTTACTACCACATGAAAAACACATACCTATGTGGCTCTTGATGGCTAGCAGGTTAATATTACCAACATAGTGTGTACTGTACAAGCAAAGCTCAAGCTCACTGTGTTTGTTGAGGGCAGCAGAATGTTTTCCATTTTAAAACCATCTCATGCAAAATCCCCATACTATATGATGGTACAAGTGTTGCAATACAACATGCAGTCAGTAGTTACTTGACATTGATATTAGACCCTGAATGCTCTGGACAGTTACCTGTAATTGACAGTCCAGTTTCTGTTTTAATGTAGAACATTTGCAAGGCAAACTGTTTAAAATTTCTTTCATAACAGACAGGTAAAGACATAGACATTCTGTACTAATGTTTTTTTAAAGGCATGGGATTTATGGTTTGTGATCTTGTGAAGAATTATACTTGTGTGCTAAACAATGCAGATCATCCAAGGGTATCCATAGTTTCAGCTTGCCTCTGAAGTCAACCATAAGATTTCCCTTGACTATTAAGGGCTTTGGATCAGGCCTGTACAGGAACTTCTCACTTAACGTTGTAGTTATGCTCCTGAAAAATGTGACTTTAAGCGAAACGATGTTAAACTAATCCAATTTCCCCATAAGAATTAATGTAAATAGGGGGGTTAGGTTCCAGGGGGAAAAATTTCACTAGACAAAATACTATATATATATACACACACACACACACACACACATAGGGAATTTTTTTTTCACCAGACAAAATACTAAAAATATAGTATTTTGTCTGGTGAAAATTTTTTCCGTGTGTGTGTGTGTGTGTATATATATAGTATTTTGTCTAGTAGACACACACACACACAGCACTAAGTTTTAAACATACAATTTCATACTGGTACCCAGTGATGATTGTGAAGCTTGGTTGAGGTGGAGGAGTCAGAGGGTGGGATATTTCCAGAGAATGCCTTACTGCTAATTCAGGGGTTCTCAAACTGGGGTTCAGGACTCTACGGGGGTCACAAGGTTATTACATGGGGGGGTCGCAAGCTCTCAGCCTCCACCCCCAAACCCCGCTTTGCATCCGGCATTTATAATGGTTTTAAATATATTTAAAAGTGGAGATTTTTTTAATTTATAATTTGAAAGGGGTCACCAATACAAAAGTTTGAGGACCACTGTGCTAAATGAACTAGCAATTTGCTGAACCCTCAAGGATTAACTCTCACACTCTAGAATGCAACAGCAAAGGAGGGAGGGCAAAGACATACACCCTGCGAGATAGAGATGCACATTCTCCTTTAAGTATCAAGAGTGGGGGCAGAAGTACACTGCCTTGTTAATTAGATCAGCAAGCTAGCAGCTGCAGCTTGGTTCTTTCCTTCTTCTTTCCCTCCCCCCCCAGCAAGCAGGAGTCTCAGGGAGCAGCTCCAAGACAAAGGGCAGGAGCAGCACATTGAAGTGGGGGAAGGCGAGCATTGCACAACTTTAAATGAGCATGTTCCTAATTGATTAGCAACATATCAAGGAAACAAGGTTAACCAGGACGACTTTAAATGAGGAGTTACTGTATTGCATTCACACTCATGGTTGAGCTGTGATTCCATTCACAAGTAGATACATTTATATATTGAATGTTTCCAAGAATCACAGGTAAAACTGCCTCCAAAAACAGGTGGAATGGGACAGCTACTGATAGCGAAGGCAACTTCCCATCAAGCTGCAATGAGTCATCTTGAAGATTCCTCACATAACCCACTTCATTTTCTTCTTAACTCTTATTAGCAGCCACAGAATGCACAAGTCTCAAGAATTTGACATTGCCAAATAAATCAGGATGAGAAGTCCCTTATGAATTATGTGACTACAACTTTAAATTTTAAAAAGGCTTCTGTAGCAACTGCCTGCAATCACCCTATGCTGTGAAGCCACCAGATCTTCCAAGGAAAGCAAGGTTGGGCTGGCAGAATACATGAATAGGAGGCCTACTTAAAACATTAGGTGCTGCATGAAATGGTGGTGGTGAGAACATGGAATTGGGTTTGCCCCTGCATGGTTACTGTGCTGCACACTTTGGGATACAATGTAAAATATTTTTTTTCTCAAGCATACTTCCAGCTCATTCTGCTTAACTAAATTCTCCCTGCAGTAGGGTGACCAGATGTTTTTTTTTTTTTTTAGGGACAGTCCCAATATTTGGGCCTTTTTCTTCTATAGGCTCCTATTACCCCCCACCCCCGTATCGATTTTTTTCACACTTGCTGTCTAGTCACCCTACCCTGCAGTTTCAGTAAAGCAGGGGGGTCCTTCTTCACTTCTTGCCCTAAGGCGTGGTGTATTATTGCTGTGATAGTTTTACAAAGCTGCTATGTTGCACCCAGAGGCAGCTGCATTTAGTGGTGGGAAAAGTGATCCCTATATAGAGGCTGTGTTTCAGTTTATACATTAGCAAAGTGCTTTGCAATATTTTCTGCTGAAATATGCTAAACAAATACAAGATATTATTTTTAAAGTGTTCTTTGCCCTGGCTACAGCCTACTGTACTGGGAATTTACCTGGGCTAAAACAGTGGATGCAAAGGCATCTTTCTGAATCTATAATTGTCTAGCTGAACATTGTTGTTGTGTGACTGTAACTAAATTTTTCTCACCTGCAGTGACAAAAGGACAGGCCTCTTTACCCCAATTTCTTTGACAAGTACTAATCCATTTCTTTCCTTTCATCTCCTCTTGAGTGGTAATTACTTTGCTTGATGGTCAACCCAGGTTTGTCTTAACAGCTATGCAAAAACTACGATTTTACTTGTCTAACCTGCTACAGGTAGGTCCAAACCATAGATATACTAATTTAGATTAACAAGTAGCCCCCAAAAAGTTTTATGTACTAATTGTGTGCTAAGAGGTTTCTGCAGACTTCACAAAATGTGGCTTAGTGTGCCAAAACAGCTGTGCATTTCAGGGGAATCTAGCCAGCCATGAGTAAAGTCTCAGTTCAGACACTGGGAGGGAGATTCTCAAATCACTCAACAGTGATCTGTCCAGCTGATTAATGAGCAGCGCTGATTAGCTCCAGAAAGGAGACCCATCCAATCCTATTCCATCATTAGGATGTTAACCTCAAAATGGGTTTATGGGTGAGAGAAGGAGGATGTAAAGCTGAGGAAATAAGAGGGATTTTCAAGGCTCAGAAGACTGATTTTTCAAGTTCAAATATAAGTACATTTAGATATTTTTCTTACCTATTCTATACCAAAAGGTGTACACCAGTCCAGTCTCTACAGTGCACCGAAAGGTGATCTTGTATGTTCTTCTCTGAATAGATCAACAGTTTAATGACTGAGTGTTGCAACATTTGGACTCATGTGCTGCCATTGTTTTGCCTTTAAAATAAGAGGAGAATAAAATGCAAATGATCAGTGCTTTGAACATTGAACCATTTCATGTTTGTGCTCATCAGAAACACAAAGTGTCAGTACATGTATTTTTACTGCCTGAAAGCTGCTGCCTTGTCTGAAGGAGAGGAACTACGTGCTGTTTTTCCTTTAAAGTATTCTAATGATGAAGAGTATCATGCAAAAACAGGGATTTATGCAAGTCTAACTTCAAAGAAGTAACGTGTACTATCAGGCTAGCTATCTGCAGTCACAAATGCTGTGTGAATGAACTAGGTGATCCTGCTGCAGGGGCAGATCTGGGTTTGCAGATCTTGATGGGTTTGTCAGAGAAGCCATGTCTGCACTTGGCATTCAACCACTGGTGGACAGCAGCTATTGTATGTGCACCAGTGCAGATTCCAATGGTGAGCAAAGAAAGCCACAGTTGGTGCCAGTTGAGTCTATTCAAGCTTCAAGAAGGAATTAACTCTACCAGTGCCAGTTGTGGTGTTCCTTGTCTTTGCTTGGAGTTTCTACCAGTGTAGTGTACCCATTTGCTGGACATCAGTGGTCAAAGCCGTGTTAATCCCAATGTAAACAAGCCCGGAGCTGATGTCACATGTCTGCAGGAAAGAAGATTCTGAGCATATTTCTGTAAAGCATCCCGTACTGAGTGATCGATAGAGCTGCATTGGCACTGGCTTTGGAGGGAGCCTCTTGCCCATCTTCCTTGAGAGAAGTAAAGGTGCTGCAATATAGGCTGACAATAAGGAGTTGGGGGGGAAGGGTGGGCTAGGATCTTTTTTAAATGGGGGAAAATTAAGGGGAAAAAAGTCCTCTTTTATTCTTTTAATACAGTTCCCAGCAGGAAGATCAGGATAGGAGGCTCCCGCTTGCTCCAGATTAAAGGAACCCGCAGTTTCCGGGTGAAGAAGGGGGGTTCCCTGTCCAGCATTCGCCGGGCCGGCAGCCTAAAGAGCACCAAGTTATCACGGCAGGACTCAGAGTCTGAGAATGAGGAGCTGCAGCTGTCCCACAGCAGGGACACTGTCACTGACATAGGTAACAGAGATGAGATGGGCTAAAAAGGGAGTGGGACTACTAGGCAGCATCCAGATTCTGAAATGATTGAAGCAGGTCCAGAAACAATAAATAAATATAAAGATTCATTAGAGTAGGATAAATCTCCATCTCTTGGAGTTAAACAGCTGTCTTTTCCTCTTCATGGACTGCATCAACTAAGACCCAGGAAGGCCAGAATTCAAATCTTGCCATTGGTGCACACTGGAATGTAAATTCTATTCCACACAAAGGTTGTCAATTTAAATCTCAGTATTAGTGTATGAACTCTTAAAATACTGGCATTTACCAGACTACCTGCCAAATTCATGCTGTCCTTAGGAGGAGATACACATAAAAATATGATATAGATATATGACATTTACAAATCATATATATTATATATGTGCCATTATATGTAATATATATATAAAATATCATTATTATATGATATTTTATCTGTGATAGTAGATATTTTATATGTATACATGCACATTTTATATTGTATGATATTATGTGTGTACATTTTATATTCTATATTATATCATATAATATTCCAGACATATATATCATTTGAGAGTGTAATAGATATCTATTCATATATGTAGAAATGTAAAATTATTTTATATATAATGGCCTCCATCTTCAAAAAATTAATCCTTATAAATTTATTTGATGGAAACAAAATGGACTCCACATCACAAGAAATCTCCATTGCAATTGGCACAAAGTGATAGAGTCAACAACAAGGATGTCAAGGATTGGATAAAGACTGAGGCTGAACTAGCCTCCCAAACCCAGAGGCCCATCTGACCCTGTCTGCTTTGCCCATGCTGTACCTCTCTTGTGGATAAATACGAGAGCTAGATCCTAATCTGGATACCTTTGCAAATCATAAATTCGCTTGAAAAAGAAAAAGAAGGCAGGACTAACCTCAGTTAAGTCAGAGCTACCCCTTAATGATATTTATGGTAAAATGTTTCCAAAAGCAAGTTCTGTTCTAAAATGTGGGCATTTTGGAAGACCCTTAGACAATAAGAAACATTGGCTGCTGGAAACATTGGGATCAGTTCAGTGACAAGTCAGAGCTCACTCCCTTGCCCTAGTTCTCTAGAATTAGCGTGCATAGAGTGTGGATTTTTTTCCCCTTTCATCCCCATTTATGTTAGTGTCTTCTCATGGGCATGTAACAGTGACATTGCCCAGTGGTGGCAACGGCAGCAGGCTGATTCCATTTCAGGCTGGATTTTTGTTGATGGTTTTAACCACAGAGCCCAGTCAATGCAGATCATTGAACCAACAATTTGCAGCATCTTGGGGTGATGCAAGGAGTTTGTTTCCTTTGTTTTTACTTCCTCCCCTTTCCCAAAAAAGGGAACAATGCTCACCACTGACTAGTAGGCAAATTAATGGTGATTGTGAATGGTGCTTGTAATTGCCAGTCCAGCTGATGGCAGGGGGAGGAGGGTTCCAAATGCAGTCTGTGTAATACAGCAGGTTCTGTGTACAGTAAACCCTCGATTTAACGGACCTCGATTTAACGGACTTCGGATGCAACGGACAAAATTTCTGAGCAAGTCTGATGCATCCGAAATCCATTTCTCGCGGGCTGGCTGCCAGCTCCCAGCTGCCGCCCGGGTCCAGGCAGCGGGCGGGCTGGCTGCCGGCTCCCGACTGCCGCCCGGGTCCCAGCAGCTCTTTTTTTTAAAAAAAATTAAATAACGGACTTTTTGATTTAACGGACACCCCCTCGCCCAAATTAGTCCGTTAAATGGAGGTTTTACTGTACTGTGATTGGTCTGAGCAAGGCTGGCTTGGCTTACAAGCACTGTCCCTAGCTTTTAAACATATAGATAGGGGTGAAAACAACCACATTTGGGGGTATTTTTCTTTTGAAGAAGGGAGCCCTTGGAGTGCAAGTGAGCCCAGCATTGAGCCTGAAGTGCTGAGTAACACAGGCACGGAAGAGAATTACCATCGGAACATGTCGTGGCTGCATGTAAGTACAGGTCCCTTGTGGTGCTCTCAGACCTAGCACTTTCAGATTTCAAAATGAATGCTCATGATACACTAGTGGTAAAGTGTTCACAATTCATGCTTAGTTAGCATAGCATTAGGGCTTTAAAGTGCCATTAAAGAGTGGCTGCTCCCATCTGTAAAATGGAGATAATACTTCTGTTTTCCCACCATTTGTCTGTCTCCTTTATTTAGATGATAAGCTCTTTGGCCTGGGATCGCTCCTTGATAGGTGTGTCTACCACACTCAGCACAGTGGAGCTGCAATCTCAGTTGGGCCCTATCTCTCTACCTTAAGAGTTCCTAATCTGGGTACTTTTGCAAATTGTAAATTCACTTAAAATAAGACAAGATTCACCTGAGTTATATTGCCCCCATGACCTTAGCAGCTGAGCTTCTCAGTTTTCAATACATTTATCCTCACAACACAACAGTGTGATTATCCCCATGTGAGGAACTGAGACTCAGACCCAAATGGCTCAAGGTGTCTCAGGAAATTGAACGCAGGCCTCCCCAGCCCTAGCCTGGTACTCTAATTACTAATCAATCCTTGCCCTCAGGCACTACTGTAGTACCAATTATATGATCACACCCACCTTAGAAATGTCAGTACATTTGTTTGACTCCTAGGGTACGTCTTCACTACAGCACTAGGTCGATTTCCCTTAAGTCGATTTTCTAAAGCAGACTTAGTGCATCCCCACAGAGGACAGCAACACCGTGTCTGTCCTTAAACTTTTGCAGGGGTCGACATAGGGAGTGTTGCACTGTGGGTAGTTATCCCACAGTGCCGGGAGTCCCCAGCTGTCACCACCTTTCGGGGCAGCCAGGCATGCTCCCCAGGGGACCAGCCCCAGTCCGAGCAGCTCCACGGGCCCCCCCGCTCGCCGGATCAGCCCCGCGCCAGACACCCCCCCCCCCCCGCCCGAGCAGCCCCGCGAACCCCCCCCCCCCCGCCCGCCTGAACAGCCCCGCGCCGGACCCCCCGCCTGCCCGAGCAGCTCCGCGGACCCCCACGCCCGCCTGAGCAGCCCCGCGCCGGACCCCCCGCCCGCCCGAGCAGCTCCGCGAACGCCCCCGCTCGCCGGATCAGCCCCGTGCCGGCTGTTCAGGCGGGCGGGGGGTTCGCGGAGCTGCTCGGAAGGTCGGAGGCTTAATGTCACCTGCATCCTCAGTAGCTGAAAATCGACCTAGAGAGAGGTTGATTTCAGCTACGCCTCTGGTAAGGGAGGAGTTATAAAGTCGATTTTAAGGTCCCTTAAAATCGACTTTAAGGGCATGCAGGTGAGGACGGGTACAGGCTTAAATCGACTTTAGCCTGCTAAAGTCGACTTTAAGCCCTAGTGGGGACCAGGGCCTAGTATAAGACACTAAAGGGTACAGTCATTGGTGGACAACTTGATCACGTGCATCTGGTCAGCAAGGTGTAGGGGGCAGTAGCACATTTCCCATTATGGGAGGATAGACACACTCGTCAATGCAAGGCATAGATTGGAAGGAGCTAAGACTATTTCTGTGACTGTGCCTGTCTGGTATTTAGTATACATAAATGAAAGCCTGGAGAATTTTAAGGAGTGTGTACTACAATTAATGTCATGCAGTGACCAACATCTCTAATAATCAGGAGATATTTTTGCTCTGTTGAATAAAACCAGGGTAAAAAAAACTAGACTGAGTAATCCTGCTTTATGTAACAGTCATTAACAAATTATTCGAAGGGAGCACCAGGTTCAAGCCCTTTTCTGTACACAACCGCATTAGTATTCATTTCGCCCTGCAACTTGTAAAAGGCCAAATTCTGGTATTCTTACTGCCACAACTGATGGAGTAAGTTACTGCTCCACATGAGTAAGGGAACGGACTCTGACCCGCACCAAGCAATGAGATTCCGATCTCACTCCAGTTTTACACTGGCTTCAGTGAACTTGTTCCTTACTGACATCAACATAAGTGAGGTAGAAAGCTGAAAAGCAAATTAGAATATATATAATTTAAAACCCCATGATTTTTTAGTCCATCTCACAATTTCTGGAGGCCTGACTCATGATTTGTGAATGGCTGGAGCTGCCTTATTTTGGGCAGGGGGGTTGTTAATGCACAACACCTCCCCTCTAGCAGGCTAATGTGTGCTGAGGGGGGTTCTCCTTGCCCCCTTCTTTGTTGGCTTTGGGTATTTCACTGCTAAGTACCTGGGGTAAAGAGGGGGGTTCACTAGTGCCTGTCGTGACCCACAGCACAGGATCTGCAGGTGCCCTCCAGTGCCCACATGCTGCACGAGCTGTTCTTACCCTTCAGAGGAAGCAGCTGCAGGGAGCCCCTAGGAGGTTCCATCTCAGATGAGATCTAAGATGTCAGCCTAGGGGGCTAGGTTTATTTCTGTTTTGGGAACAGGGGATGCCCTAATGCTCCCCTCCCTGAAAGGAACCGACTCTAAACTGCGATGGGGCTGCCAGTGTTTCATGGTGGTCAAATATTTGACAGCCCTCCCCTTTTATTTCAAACCAGGGTCAGTGATAAAACAGCCGTTACGTGAAATGAGGGGAACGCTGGTTGTCTTGGGCATTTTCTCACCACCAAACAAAAGCTCTTCTACTTTGAGTAACTCACCCCGCCGCTCTTTGGTTTCCAGGTCATGATCCTTCTGTGCAACCAGCAGAGTTTCATATGTACCCACATTGATTACTGCCACCCGCACTGCTACCTCCACCACAGCCGCTCCTGTGCTCGCCTAGTCCGAGCCATCAAACTGCTGTACGGTGACACCGTGGACTCCCTCCGAGAAAACAATGTGCTGAATAATGTGGCAAGAGGCAAAAAGCAGAAGGAGGTGAGAAGGGCAGTAAAAACCACCCAAACTATAGCTCCAGTTCAGCAAGGTACCTGAGCCTTTTTAAACCTTTGGCTGGCTCATTGGCTTAAAGTATGGCACATGCTTGAGTAGGTGGGTCATTCAGAGCCCATAACTGGCTGATATTTATATATTCCTGAGCTGAAACAGACCGGATGCAGATTTTCTGAATACATGTAATATGAATACATGTAATATAGAAGTCTTGTAGGAATCATTCAAATCTTCAAGTGGTAATAATAGCCCCTTAGTTAGAAGCAGAAGTATTTGTGTCCTTGACACTGTTAAATTTTCTTCATAATCTCCTCAGGGCAAAGATTTCAGCACCCCCGTGGGTGGAAATTTTTGCTCTGCAAGTTCATAACATTTCCCTGTCACAGAAGAGGTGATTAATTGCCTGTCCATTTGGATTAATGGATATATTGATATGGAACCAAGCAGAGAGGAGACAAATGAAAGAATGCAGAATCACTGCTCTTCAGAACACTGAACTGTGTCCATATGTTCATATTGCCTGACACAAACTGCAGTGCTGCAGTTAAGCACCAAGGAAAGGAAGTAAGCTCTAGAATTGTCACCTCTGCCTGCTGAAAGGCCTGAGGTGAGCACCTGGCGGAGTAAATGAGCAGTAGCTAAAGAGCTTATTCTGCATTCCTGGGTGTTATTTCAGCTCAGTCACTGAATTTCAGTGCAAAATGGTAAGCTACAGGATTTCATAGCCCATGCCTTAAGAGTAAAGGCAATAGGGATAAAGAAATAGGGAGTCATTGTGGATAGTTCTCTGAAGGCATCCACGCAGTGTGCAGCGGCAGTCAAAAAAGCAAACAGGATGTTAGGAATCATTAAAAAAGGGATAGAGAATAAGTCGGAGAATATCTTATTGCCCTTATACAAATCCATGGTGCGCCCACATCTTGAATACTGCGTACAAATGTGGTCTCCTCATCTCAAAAAGGATATACTGGCACTAGAAAAGGTTCAGAGAAGGGCAACTAAAATGATTAGGGGTTTGGAACGGGTCCCATATGAAGAGAGATTAAGGAGGCTAGGACTTTTTAGCTTGGAAAAGAGGAGACTAAGGAGGGATATGATAGAGGTATATAAAATTATGAGTGGAGTGGAGGAAGTGAATAAGGAAAAGTTATTTACTTGTTCCCAAAATAGAAGAACTAGGGGCCATTCAATGAAATTGGCGTGCAGCAGGTTTAAAACAAATAAAAGGAAGTTCTTCTTCACACAGCGTACAGTCAACCTGTGGAACTCCTTACCTGAGGAGGCTGTGAAGGCTAGGACTATAACAGGGTTTAAAAGAGAGCTGGATAAATTCATGGAGGCTAAGTCCATAAATGGCTATTAGCCGGGATGGGTAATGAATGGTGTCCCTAGCCTCTGTCTGTCAGAGGGGGGTGATGGATGGCAGGAGAGAGATCGCTCGATCATACCTGTTAGGTTCACTCACTCCGGGGCACCTGGCACTGGCCACTGTCGGTAGACAGGATGCTGGGCTAGATGGACCTTTGGTCTGACCCAGTATGGCCGTTCTTATGTTATGTTCTTATGTTCTTATGTTAAATGGTCACTGGGCAATAAGGCATCTGTGCATAGACACACAAAGATGTGGAAATAAATTGCATTCGGTTTTTTTCCTATCTAGTCCATTTCTTTTTGTGTGTTAGCTCAGTTGTTCTCAGAGTTTTTTATACTGTGGCCCCTCTGGCAACTCTCAATCATCTAGCCAGGAGCTAGCTGAAACTATGCTCTCATTTAGCAATAAGAGAAGCTCAGGATGGCTGCAATGTTTGACACCTGTTTGCAACCTTCTTGTCACAACCCCCCAGTTGGAGAATTCCTGTGTTAGTTGACAGGTTACCACCATTAGCAGGAAAGTCTAAAGCCTCATGCTGGAAAAACTGTGGTGCTCTGGATATTGAACATATCATGGCTGGCAACAGTAGGTTTACTGGTAAATCCCGTTTTCTCATTGTCACTGGGCTCCATGATAATCAGCTTGGTTTGACCTTCAGGCAGCCATAAATTTATGTCCAGGTACCCATTGCTGCTTACATTTCCTTTAGAGGAAGAGACCAAAGAGCTGATGGATTGGTGCAGTAGATTGCAAACTCCCTGGTGAGAAGCTATTTAGATTGGAATTTATGAACTCTTGATTTTTAACCTTCTTAAAATACTTGTGTTCTAAAATGCACACCCTTGTAACCTTCTGATGAGAGTATTCTGGGGAACTTTCCGGGAACACATTCACATTTCTGACTTGGCTTATTGGCTGTTGCCTTGATCTTGTTAAGGAAATTACCATTAAAAATAGATTTAATTAAAAAAAACAGCCTTTAGGATTAGGGTTACTTATGCCATCTCGCTGGCTGCTGAACACCGGCAGAAGAAAAGGCCTTAGATGGACAGCTTCAGAACCATGGCTTCAGAATCCACTTGAATTAGATTCCTTGGCTTTATGAATTAGGTGTCTCTGAGATTGTCAGATAACTGAATTCTATTTTTTTTTCAGTGCTCAGACAAATCATGCCTGAGAACTCCGTCTCTGAAGAAGAGAGTAATGGATATCAACTTGGAAGGAAAGAAGGACTCTGGAATGTTGAAATACATCAGACACCAGGTACTGGCTATATCACCTACCACAGTACATTGCTGGTTAGAGTAGGCACCGTGTTGCCCTTTAGGAGGGTTTGCAGTGAGTAGGGTGACCAGAGAGCAAGTGTGAAAAATCAGGACAGGCGTGGGGGCCACCTATATACCACAAGGCCCCAAATATCAGGACTGTCCCTATAAAATCAGGACATCTGGTCACCCTAGCAGCGAGAGGAGACAGGATTGTGGAATCTTGAGCCTGTGCACAGAGTGGGAAGAATTGGAGTGCATGACTGCTCCTGAATAATACCCATGGAAGTAAACGGCATTCCCAAAATGCCAAAGAGTGAGTTGGAACAGCAGTTAAAGGATTTCATTAAATACATGCAAAGCCTTATCCCGTTAATAAACTGAAGGAAAGGAAGTTGGAGGCTGTGCATTTAAGCAGGGCCGAATTAGCATGTCGTGGCCCCACGTTGCTTCCGGAAGCAGCCAGCTGCTGGCATTCTCTGCACCCGTGCGGGAGGAGGGAGGCAGCTCTGCCCATAGTGCCCCACCCCATCCCCTGCACTGTCCCTGCATTGTCCCATGAGTTGGGATGTGCCAGCATCCAGCCACTTCCGGGAGTGGCATGGGGCTGTGGCAAGGAGACAGGCGCCTGCCTGGGCCCTGCTGTGCTACCGGCAAGGAGTCGCCTGTGGTAAGTGCCTCCCAGCTGGAGCCTGCACCTTGAATCCGCTCCTGCGCCCCAACCCTCTGTCCCAGGTCAGAATCCCCTCCTTCACCAAACTCCCTCCCAGACCCCGTATCACCTTCTGCACCCCAAACCTCTTCCCCAGGTCAGAACCTCCTCCTGCACCAAACTCCCTCCCAGACCCCACACCTCTCACCCTCTCCTGCACCCCAACATTCTGCCCCATCCTGGAGCCCCCTCCTGCACCCAAACTCCCTACCAGAAAGAAACTAATATAATAGCTGTTCTAAGGTAAGAAGTAGGCTATTTAGAATTAACTTAACTATATTCTACATGTTTTAAGACTGAAATGTAACCACAGAACAGCTTTATGTTAACTAAAAGGCAAGTTTAGTATAGCATTAATAGTCTTGATGCCATAATTGTGCTCATTATATTTTAAATTAGAAAAAATATACAAAGGCCCCACAACATCTAATAGCCCCGGGCCTATGGGACAGTTAATCCAGCCCTGCCTTTAAGTATCTGGGTATTTTAATACCTCAAATAATAGGGGTAAAAAAAAGCAAGTGTTTAGATACCAGTTGTGAATTTGCTGCAGTAGCAGTTTGTGAAGACTTGTGTGAATATTTATAGCAGCATGTATGCTGCCATCTCGAGAAACCTTTGCTTTCCCTTCTTGTGGTTTTATCAAAGTTTCAGTCACTGCATCAGGGAGCAGCAACAATAGCAGAGGTCTTAGGGAACCAGTCGAACACCACAATTAACAAACAGCAGATAGTCGAGATGAATAGTTAGCAAACATCATGGAGGCTGAAATACACTCCCATACGCGTATGATATGTTCATATCAGGTTAATTTAATTTGCTAAAAGCAGAGACTCTGGATAATTCATGATCAGATAAAAGAGTAACATCAGTGAATATGTTATTTGCTAACAACAGTTTACTGAACTCTGCTATGAAATACACTTTCATTTTCTGTAGGTAATGAGCCTGTCCCCAGCGCCTTTGTCCCTCTTAATCAAGGCAGCTCCTGTCCTCACAGAGGAAATGTATGGGGACATTCAGCCCGCAGCATGGGAGCTGCTGCTCAGCATGGACGAGCACATGGCTGGAGCAGCAGGTAAGAGAACCAGAGACTGGGATTGTTGCCCTGCTGCCCATTCATAGCAGATGTTGGGGCCTTGCAGGTCAGCTTCCTGGTGGAGGAGGAATCAGTGACCCTACCTTGGGGTATGTTCTTAGAACAACTTGTTTATACACCTGTCACAAACAGCAGGCAGGCAGTCCCCTCTTTTGGGCATCCCAGCTGAGACACCAGTGCCTGATTAGAAGGAAACGGCTCTGCATCATGGATTGACTCTAGTTAGAGATATTAAAGGAGAGAACACACTCTCCTGCTGGGTGCCATTACCCTTCCCCCCAAAAAAGAAACTGCATCACAAAATGTAACAACCGTACATTGTTTCTTCAGTACCTCTAGGGCCTCTGGGGCAAACAAGCTCCAGGCAGCCAGCCACACTTTGGATACTGATATCTGTGGAGATTAATGTTGTTGGCATTGATATTTGCTTGTGGGTAAACAGGTCTCTATTTTTATGACTGTTTTCTTATTGGGCAGCTACAATAGCAAAACACAAACTTTTACATCCAGCTCCATTTCCCTCAAATCCCTGTGATAGGGGGCCTTTGTGAGAGAGGGAGCCACTTAAGATCAAACATGTCAAATCTCCAACAAATTTTGGCCCATTTAATTTTAATGCCTCTAGTTCGGAACCCTCCATTTTCTCTTGTCTTACATTTAGTTTGTAAACTATTTGGGACAGGGACCATCTTTTATTCTCTGTGTTTGTACAGCACTCAGCTCCTGGTCTGTACCTGGTGCTCCAAGGCATAACTGCAAAAATTATTATTATCAATGAATGAAGCCTGGACTTGCTTTTTATTCTAATTATTCTATTTATAGTTTAGAAAATCAAATTTTCATGAGAATAAAAGCATTCTCTGTTTCTTAAAAAACAGCTTTGCTAAAATCTTTTTATGAGCAGTTGTGGTAGTTATGGGAGGTGGAGTGACACTATTCCGTTTCATGAAGCAATGCACTTTTTGCTGATGCCAGTATATTGCTGATCTCATTTTAGGGGGGGGGGGACTTGTTTGTTTGTTTTTAACGTGACTGCAATTTTGTCTGCAAAACAAATACACTCTGAAAACACGCCGATGATCAAATGTTCACTCCCTGCAGCTGCCATGTTCCTGCTGTGTGCTGTGAAAGTGCCTGAGGCCGTTTCTGATATGCTGATGTCCGAATTTCATCACCCGGAGACCGTGCAAAGACTGAATGCTGTTCTCAAATTCCATACCCTTTGGAGATTTCGGTATCAAGTCTGGCCTCGGATGGAGGAAGGCGCTCAACAGATCTTTAAGGTAGATGAGAAGAACAAACACACTGTTGTCTTTTGCAGTTTTGGCTTGTAGGAGAGATGTATTGTGACATGATGACAAGGAATTGGCTTTAAGTCATTTCAGGAGAGGAAAAGTAAATTCTGTATGCCAGGGTGCAGAACTGTATAAGAAAGAGACATTCCCACAGAATTCTGGATGGAGATGAAAGAAAAATACTTAGTAGGAAAGACTGGCATAGTATAGTAAGATGGAGTTCAGAAGAGGGGGAAATGAATGGAACTAATTAGTATCTCTGACTTTTTCACCAATATTAAATTAGAAGATGATACAACATTTCCGTAGTTATGAACAGGAATATCTTGTGCCTGTTATAACTAAATGAATTGAGATAAATAATATAAAGGACCTGATCTGGCCATTACTTGTGGAGTTGGGTACTTCTCGACCTAAGCAAGGATGGCAGAGTCCATTCCAGCAATATTAATAATTGTTTTCTTTGATTAATGGGATTGGCCAGTCGAGTCATCTGCTCAATTTTAACCTTTTATAAAGATTCTATATGTCCCAGAAGATCATACACTGTATATAATGGACATATCTGGGAAATGGGCTACTTCTCTGAAGACTGATATACCAGGTACTGTCTGGTGTATAGCTTAAAAGGAACAGATGTTCTTCTTCGAGTATTTGTTCGTGTCAGTTCCATTCTAGGTGTGTGAATGTGTCCACCTGCACAGTCGCTGAAGATTTTTGCCTTAGCGGTATCCAGAGGGTGGGCTGTAGCGCCCCTTGAGTGCCACCCTCATGTATTGGTATATTAGGCGCTGCTGACCCTACGCCCTCTCAGTTCCTTCTTGCCACCCATGATGGTTGGTCAGAGTGCCTCGTCTTGCACCACAAGAGCATTAGCAGTTCTTCATGGCCCATTGTCTGTCTGTCTTTGCATATAGTTTGTAGGTACTTAGTTAGCCATTGAATGTTAGGTTAGTTTGGTAGTTAGAGTCCCTGCGGGTAGTTAGTTTGGTAGTTAGTCCTTGTTCCCCAGGCTTTTAGCCATGCTCATCATTCAATGACTATTAGTGACCCCCATGCCAGCTGATTTTGTGCTGAGTCTGTAAGAACTTTTGCCCTTGAACCCAGAAGGAGCAGGATATCTGCTTGAGGGCCCACCTCATGGAGGGTGTGCTTTGTCCTGCTCCCGCTCGGACCCCATGCTGAGCACCTCGGTATTGGTGCTAAGCACACCACCAGCACCAGGCTCTGTCCAGCACCATTCCCCGCACCGGTGCCAAAGAAGCAGCAAAAGAAGAATAGCTCCTCGGCATTGGAAGGGAAAGGGGCCTTGGGCAAAGGACCTATGTCAGGCCATGTGTCAGGTTTCACGGGGAGTACTGCTGAAGTTGGACCCCTAGCCCAGCCAGGGATCTGACTTCTGGGAACAGCAGGGGAACCCAGCTTCTCCTAGGGCCCTCATTGCCTAAAGTGGCCCTGGCAGCTAAAGAACAAGCCAGCCAACTGGCACCACGGACACCGTGACAGACTTGGCTAAGGCCCCAACACCTAACGGCAGGCCAATCATGGGACCACCCCATAGGGCAGTGGAGAAGCCTCGGTCCCCGGTGCACAGGCATAGATCGCCATGGCCTAGGAGGACCCTGACACTACATCCCTGTCTCTGGTCAGAAGACCCAGGTCCCCAACACCACACTCCCCCCCTACGAGACATGGGACACTGGAGTGGAGGCAACAGTCCCCGTACCACTGGAACCGGCGAGCTTCCTGCCAAAGATCGCCTCAGTGCAGGTCACCCTCGCCCAGTCAGTCTCCCAGACATCGGTCCCCACTGGGGCAGAATCACTCCCTATCTCGACACTGGTGTCCATGCCTCTAATACCACTCATGGGGCAGGCACCGATCCTCACTCTTACGTTGCCTCAACGTCAGACTGGGAGTTCAGCCCCTCGCCAAGGAAGAGTGATTCACCGCCAACCCACGAAACCGGCACAGCACCTGCAGTGACAGCTTGGCAGCAGGGACAGTGTCCTGCTCAATGACCATACTGGAACCCATGGGGCGCATCCATAATGCTGGTTCCATATTCCCACCAGTCCCCCTTGGCCGCCTCGGACACACCGCCCAGGGCATCGCCAGCACTGGAGTTGGAACATGGCACCGAATCCGACATGGGGGAAGCTCATCGGACTACAGCGTCTAATGAGCTGTCCCCGGAAAAGGAAGGGGAACCTGCCTCTTCCCAGGTGGTGCAGTCGTTGTCAGCGTCATCAGATGAAGCAGTGGTGGAGCTCTCCCAAACAGGCAGCCTCCCATGCCCCCCTTCAGGTGGCACCAGGATTTCCTTAAAAGGGTGGCTACCAACTTGAACTTAAAATTGAGGTCATGGAGCAGTCCGATTACCTCTTTAATGCTGTGTCCTCCTCCACCCTAGCCTGGGTTGTGCTGCCCGTCCACCCAGATTGCCAAATTGCTGGGGCAGACTCCCTCTTCCATTCTGCCTACTTCTAAGAAAGTGGAAAGGAAGTATTATGTCCCTGCAAAAGGGTTTGAATATCTGTATACACACCCTCCAGTGCTGTCAGTGGTCGTGTCTGTTGTTAATGAAAGGGACAGGCAGGGCCAAGTCAGTGGCACACCAAAAAACAAAGACTCCAAGAAACTGGACTTATTTGGCAGAAAGATGCATTCAATGGTAAGCCTGCAATTTCAGGTGTCTAACTACCAGACCCTGTTAGGCAGGTACAGTTTTAACCTGTGGGACTCCCTTAACAAATTCAAGGAGGCCCTCCCGCAGCACTGAGCCCAGGAGTTGAGAGTGTTGCTCATGTCCATTCCAATACACGCCCTCCTATCCCTCTGTTGCAGTTGCCGGCAAGAAGGAATTGAGAGGGTGTAGGATTGGCAGTGCCTAATATACCAACACGTGAGTGCGGCACTCAAGGGGGGTACTACAGCCAACCCTATGGATACCGCTATGGCAAAAATTTCCAACAACTGTGCCTGTGGGCACGCACACACCTAAGAATGGAATCAACATGAGCAACACATCTCAAAGAACAACAGTTACAGAAAGGCAAGTAACTGTTTTTCATTCTTCAAGTGCTTGGAGTTGCCAGTCTAGCAGCTTTTTCTCTCAAAAACCACTGTAAGGATTCATATGTTGACTCTTTGGCATATTACATATAATTGTTATGTGGACTTTGAGGAGTGAAAGTGATGAATTTGGAAGATTTTCTCCCTCACTTGTCTGTTTCTCATTGTGGTTGAAGGATCTTTCCTTTATCTTTTGAGAAGTTATTGTCATTGGTGATGTAACAAGAGCACAGATCTATGAAAAGAGAGGCCAGTTGTAAAAAGTGGTCACACAGTCTGGATACTTGGCATCAAGTTATGCTACAGAATCCATGTTCTGTAATTCTATGGGGTTACAGTTCCTGGTTCCTTGTTTTTACTTGGGGATTCAGTTTTTATAATGGACAGTGCAAAATGATTTCAAATGTTTTATCTTTTGCCTAAAATGCTTTATTGTTTATAAAAAAATATCGTTGATACTGAGCACAGTTCCCTTTCCTTCTGTGCCAGGTTGCAGAAGGAGGCTGGAATCCCAAGGGAAGCAATCAATCAGCATTTAAATCAACCACCTAAAATTTCTCTTTCCCTCTACCTGATTTTCTCTCCTTGTGTTTCTTTCAGATTCCTCCTCCAAGTATAAACTTCACCCTGCCCTCTCCAGTACTGGGAATGCCCTCTGTGCCCATGTTTGACCCCCCGTGGGTTCCACAGTGCAGTGGGAGTGTGCAGGACCCAATTAATGAGGACCAGTCTGTAAGTTAAAGAGCTCCCTAGAGGGGGTATTGTTATTACTTAGTGACAAATTATATCCAGGTGTTGGGGGGGGGGGGAGGAGTGGGGGAGCTAAAGAAGACCAAAGAGTCTAAACTCTGAATTTCCTTACTTGTGGCACTTTACAAGAGATCTTTTGAGTACATTGTCAGTAGCTTCCTTGTGAATCTCTGTTCAGTTAACACCTGTTTATTGTGAGTGTGTATGTGTGTAGATAGATGATTGGATTTGATCTTGTGTGGTTAAATGTTAGAGGTGACACATAAAAGTGGCCTAAAACCCATGCTGCATGAAAACCAAACCAATTGCTTCATGTTGGTTTCTTTCTTCTTGCTATTCTGGCAGAAGTCGTTTTCAGCCCGGGCAGTGTCACGTTCCCATCAGCGAGCAGAGCACATCCTAAAGAACCTGCAGCAGGAGGAGGAAAAGAAGCGCCTAGGCCGGGAAGCCAGTCTTATCACAGCCATTCCCATCACCCAGGAGGCCTGCTATGAGCCCACCTGCACCCCAAACTCAGAGCAAGAAGAGGAAGGTGCGCTCCAGAACCATGAACTGTTTGCCAGGGACCAATAAGCACATGCCTCCAGTATGGAACAAATCTTAGGGATGCAGTGAGGATGGAAAGTCATCATTAGTGATAGGGAAGACCCCACTTTAACATCCTCCCCATTTCGGATCATTCAAAGGAGCTGGTTTTTAATCACTTTAAGAACCTAACAGCACTATGCAGGTATAAGGCATCCATGTCAAAAAATAAAAGATTAAAAATGAATGAGAAAAAAGTGTAACCAATAATTAGTGTAATACGGGCCCAAACATGTGAAATGTTGAGTACTGCCTGCAAGAAACTAGGTGTCCTCAGCTCCCGCTGACCAATGGGAGTTGGGGACTCTCTGCACCTCACAGGAGGCACTCAGCATGTTGCCCAATCAGATCCTTACAGTATGAGCATAAAGGAAACTGAAAACATAGCCTTTGGGTCAAGGATTTTCATTGGGTCAAGCTAATGCAATAGGGAGAGTTAGTTAAATGTCCTGTTTTTGTACATTGCAGCTACACAAATATGTTGATGTGGCCTGAGCTGTGTATGCAGTGGAAAATCTGAAAACAAAATAATGGCATGGCATTGCAAGTGCATCCAGACAGTCCCTAGAGAAAGGACAACAAATTACCTAGCAGTGTGGTTTGTTAGGGTGTAGAATAATCGGCCAGCGGAACTGAAACTTGACGCAGGAAAGCACTGAGTAATATATGTTAAGGAACAGGCCTGCTGTAGCTCCCAGGGCATGAATGAAATTACCTAGATCATCTTTTTAGTGTCTAAATTGTGCATTTCACAAGAAGCCTGACTTGAATTTTTCTGTTTCAATCTGGCAGCATGATGCTTCTCTCTGGGAGGTGCCTTGACTTGTGTCAGTCAAATTTATAAACCAAAACTCACATCTCCTGTTTTCTTTGTCAGTAGAAGAAGTCACCAACTTGGCATCCCGCCGTCTCTCTGTGAGTCCCTCCTGCACCTCCAGTACTTCTCACAGGAACTATTCCTTCCGCCGTGGCTCTGTCTGGTCAATGCGTTCAGCTGTCAGTGCAGAAGGTGGGCGTCGACATTGCCTTTGTTTTTCATTCTCCTTATACAGTGTATATATTCATTCTGTTGACTCACAGGTCTCATGTCTTTCTTGGTCTTAACCAAAGCTACACTGGCCTTTTGTCAGGCCTGCTTGAAAGCTCAGGAAGTTCCAAACTAGTCAGTCCCATGCATTATGATACTTCTCTTCATTCCCATGTAGCTTTTCTTCAGTTCCGGTGTTTCATTGTGAGTTACCGCTGAGCTGTGTCACGTGAAGCACGCTGGGTGGAGAACTATAATTGAACGGGATTTTACCAACAGCACATTGGCTAACGCACACCTTTTACTCCTGCCTGCTCTAGATGAGGAACACACTACAGAGCACACGCCAAACCATCATGTGCCACAACCCCCGCAGGCCGTGTTCCCAGCATGCATCTGTGCAGCTGTGCTCCCTATTGTTCACTTGATGGAAGATGGAGAAGTCCGAGAGGATGGAGTAGCAGGTGCTGACCTAGATTAAACATTCATGGACTCTTAATCCACGGTTACAAAAATCTCTAGCAGTTTGAACAATGGCTCAGAATAGTAAGAGCTGCTAGGCTAGTAGCATCAGAATCCAGTTATTAGTGGTACTCACACTTTTAAAAAAAGCTAGGAGATTGCTCACAAAAAAATAACACATTAAAAGAACAGTTTTGAGGTTGCAAAGTCAATCCCTCAGTATTTAAGAAATGCCAGAATTGTCTGTGCTGTATGATACTGTCTGTAATAACCTGAGCACATTTTATCCTTTCCACAGGACCTCAGTCAGTGCACAAAATGGGTGCTGCACACTTAATGAGCAGCTATTCTGGATTTTATTTTATCCTTATTGTTCAGTGTGTGGGCCAAGGCCTTATTTACTGCACACTATTCAAACCCTGCTCTGAAGACAGAATTGTTAATTTCCTCATGGGCTTTTCTGTGACGCTCCTCACCACAGTATATGAGTGCTTGACAGACATTAAGGAATTTATCTTCACCTCTCAGTCCCCCATACCCAGCCATGACTTCTTGTCCCAGGTCCAGTCTCACCCCACGCTTGCCTCCTTAGCTCACATATAGGTCAGAATCCCGGTCCCCTAACCCTCCCTGGCTCCTCCCTTTAGTCCCCCACCCCACCTGGCTCCTCACCCATGTGCACTTGAATCGGGCTACTTCCTCCTTTTCCTTCTCATCGCCTGGGTGCCTGCAGGAGGATCATTGAGAGTACAGGAGATGCAGTTCCCTGTTCTCAATTCCAATGCCCAGTTCCACACCAGCCCCTGGCTGCCAAGAGGAGCAATTGGAGGGAAAGTCCTGCTTGGCCTCTGCAGCCCCGGGGTGGAGCATACTCACTGCAGACAGAACCTTTGGAAAATCTAGCTGCTAAACTCTACTGCGCTTGTACAAACTGTGCTTTTCAGAGGCTCATACCTTGGCCAAATTTGAATTAAAAAAAAATTATGAGGATGACAGAAGACACATCTCTGACACCAGGTGGAAGCACCTGCCAAATTTTAAGTCCCTGCTCCAAAGCATGGATGTGTCAGAGCTTCTCAATGAAACAGTTCATTCTCAAAAGTGACCATCATTTTTGCTTAAATGTCCCAAAAATATTCAGCCTGAGGCTGACGCCCAGCATGGAAAATGTCAACCCAAACAGTTAAAGTTTGGCAAAGTTGTGAACGACTGAAAAGAGGATCTTACAATGGGAAGTGTCAGGCAATTTAACTATAGGCATTATTAGCTGTGCTGTCTCTAATTCCACTTATAAATAATGTATAAAGAGTTTATAAATGATTAGACCTTATAATCATGTCACAAACATGAATAGTGTGTGTCATTGATGGCTATTAGCACATCTGTAGAAAGTTTTATTCTCAGATGATGGGATTGTGGCTATTCTGAAATGTTTCAGACAGTTTACAAATGGTTTAATTTACTATTTGTTATATTTGTTATTCATCGTTTGTAAGATATGCTGGCCCCTCAAATCATGTATTGATTGATCTTCTTCCTGATTGGATGGCTGAATTACAGAAAAATAATAGTGAATAATGTGCTGCTAATGTAAATTTGCAGATGAATAATCATTTATGCTAAAATTGGTGACATTTGGGGGATTTAGTAACCCTTTCACAAACATGCAATGTCTGTCCAAATACTAGCCACAAATAATAAGATTTAGTGAATAACAAAAAATTCACAAAAATATTTGCAGTTTTTAATTAACTGACCGTATGTAATCATGCATCTGCTTTTCACTTCTGCAGATGCACATGCTTCTCTGCTAGTAGACGTCAAATATTTTAATATAAATATACCCCTTTAAGACTTCTCTTGAGGATGAGGTTCTGACTGGTTCTTTTTCTTCCTCCTGTACAGTGAGTGCGGTGGCCCAGCAGGTCTTATGGAACTGCTTGATTGAAGATCCCTCTACAGTTCTACGGCATTTCCTGGAGAAACTCACAATAAGCAACCGACAGGTAGGTTCTCCTTTTCCCAGTATAGACATTAAAGGAGAGCTTAGCCATCACTTAATGCACAAAAATACAGGAACAAGTAAAATCACGTAAAGGGTAAACAGTCTTTACTATAAGATGGCTTAGGCTACTCACAACCAGATCCTTGGCTGGTGTAAATCTGGATAGGCCCTATCAAGTCAGTGGGGCTATTTTACATTTACAGGGGCCGACGGAGGGAACCCAGACTGGCAGCGCAGGTGGCAGATGGAGCCCCAGCCCACTTCCGGCCCAGGGTTCCGTCCATCCAAGCAGGCAGCCGGCTGAGCAGGGCCGGCAGCCAGGATCCCAGGCTGGCAGTGGGCTGAGAGGCTCAACCCGCTGCCAGTCTGGGGTTCCAGCCACCAGTCCCTTCCAGCGGGATCCCAGCTGCCAGCCCCGCTCAGACCACTGCTGGCCTGAGGTTCCATCTATCCAGGCAGGCAGTGGACTGAGCGGGGCCGGTGGCCGGGACCCCAGCTGGCAGCAGAGAGCCACTAAAAAGCAGTTTGCGTGCTACCTTTGGCACGCGTGCTGCAGGTTGCCAACTCCTGCAACAGAAAATCTGGCCCCAAATGGGGATTGTAACCAAGAAGTGAATGATCACAGTAAAGTGAATTAATTTTCATATTCTCTCTCCAATACTGTCAGGCACTTTTTCATTGTAAGTAAGAACTTGAATTGCTGCAGAGAAGGTGCGGTGACAGGATTGGGAGGCTGCCAGGGCAAATGCCCATGGTAATATCTCTAGGTAAGAAAGTGATCCACAACTTGAAACAGTGAGAACCACTGACCTAGATAATACATTCACCATGGCCTTGGACTTGCCCTTAGAATTCTAAGTACTCTCCTAAGCGTCTAGTTCCATTTCATGCAGCGAGAGAGAGAGAGAGAGAGAATGAGAACGAGAAAGGAAGGAAGGAAGGAAACTGTAGGCCATTTTGTGATGGAAATTAAGAACTCTTACTCTTCTTCCAGGATGAGTTAATGTACATGCTGAGGAAGCTCCTACTGAACATCGGAGACTTCCCTGCCCAGACGTCGCACATCCTGTTTAACTACTTGGTGAGTAGCTCCCAGTACTAGCCTACAGCCCATAAGTCTAACCTTTGACTGCTCATTTCCTAAATCATACGGGTTACAATCTAGAAGGAGAGAGTCCCCTGTGGTTTTGTCCACACAATTTATACACATCAAGCCTCCAGCTGTCAAAGTAGATCACCCGGCTCAGACAGGCTTCCATTCCCCCCCTCCCCCATTTATTAAAGAGTGAAATAAACAGTTATCCCTGTTATTCCAGACCTACAGCTGTGCACAACCCTTTTGCAGAGCAATCGTTGGAGTTCTGCTGGGGGAGACCATGCAACATGGGTACCCCCTAAACTGCACTCCAGGAAAATCTCTGTGAGGGATGACAAGTCTCAATCCCAAGCAGTACTCAGACCACAGCCACCACCCAGCAGCTCACCAGAATTAGTAGCAAAGGTGGCTAGTGGAGGTCTAGCTCACCAGGGGCTCTGCCTGCAGAGCTCCAGACGGGGGGAGACATCCAGCCTGACAGATTGGCTTGGACACGCTACTTAAGCCACAAGGAGACACAGGAAGTTGTCAGAGCAACTAGGTGAATCCTTGGCTGGCTGCCAGTTTGGACCCTGCCTACTTGCATGCCATTTTCCTGGTTCCTGCCTCCCAGCCTGTTCCTGCCCTCCTTATCCCAGATCCTTCTCCACTCCCAATTCCTGATTTCCTGGCTTGTTCCAGGTCCTCACTCTTCCACTCTGCCCCTGACTCTGGCTTTGCTTGGCTCCTGATTCTGTCTCCAGCTCCAGTTTCTCGAACACTAGGCATGACTGCCCAAGCCCTGATCCTCATACACTGCTGCACAGATCCTCCCGTTCCTCCACTCTATAGAGATAGGGTATAAGGGACCATGGTGGCTTATTCCCTACTCACCTGTCTGCCCAGTGCCCATCCCAGCTATTTCAGCTGTTCTAGATCACATCAGCACACATCAGTGGCAGCCCAGACTCACCCAGAACAGAAGGAGGTAGGAAGTTGACATTGGACATTGATGGACAAAGTGACATGAACTTTTAAGCACTAGGTTTGACAGGTTGAGTCTTCTCCGAATGTCAAATAACGCTACAGGAACCATCTTTTTGTTCTGTGTTTGTATAGCACCTCGCACAGTGGGGTCCCGGTTCATGACTGGAGCTCCTAGGTGTTACGACAGTACAAACAATAAATGATCTTCACAAATTCCTCTGTCTGACTGATCCATGTAGTTGACTTGGGTTGATCACAGACTGACTGCTCCCCAGAATAACGGAGGACTGTGTTAATGATAACTCTGGGACATGGAGTTAGCTGAAGCAAGACGAATGCCAGTAAAACAACGTGATGTGTATACAAAATCAGCTTGAGTGCCAGTCTTTTGTTTGTGCCCTGTAGGTGGGACTGATCATGTACTTTGTGCGTACTCCATGTGAATGGGGGATGGACGCCATTTCAGCGACACTGACGTTCCTATGGGAAGTGGTGGGTTATGTAGAGGGCCTTTTCTTCAAGGATCTCAAACAGACTATGAAGAAGGAGCAGTGTGAAGTGAAACTGCTGGTGACTGCCTCAATGCCAGGTAGGGACATGTACAATCTTTAAGACCTAGCTGGGATCCTTTGCCTATCTTCTGTATTTGCTATTTTGCTTACTGCTCCCACACCCCTAAAATACCGAATTCTGGTTTCAGATCCATTGGGAGAAGGTGAGTGGAAGCTCCCTCTTCATATCACCAGACATTTTAAAGCCAGTCCTCCTTGATTTTGGCCTCTGTAAAATAATTCTTGAACAGTTCACAGCCCCTTCAGCACTCAGTAGGCTAATAAACAAAAACTAACATTAGAACAGTCTGTTCAGCATGGAGCCATGTGCCAATCAGCCCCTGCAGGATTGCCAGCTCTGATCATTTGAACAGTCTGCCACTCAGGGATAGCTCAACTTGAAATCCTCTAGAGTAAATCGTGGCAATGCCTGGAGTTAATAACCAAGAGTGCACAGTGGTAACCCTACATCTTCATGAGCCAGACAAGAGATTGCTCTGTGAAAAACAGAGTTGTCATTTTATATGTATTTCTTTCTTAGCATCACTGTTACAGTTAAAACCAAGTGTAACTCCTTAGAAAAGATTAGCTGTCATTAAACGGGAGTATAAGTATTGCATAATAGATCCGAATACCTAGGAGCTGTGTTGGCTCCTCACAGGACAAATTTCACCCATTAGCCTTACTCTGTGAATAGTCCCATTGGAATAGCATATGAATTATGTGAGAAAGGAGCAGAGAGAGAATGACAGCTCTTCTCTACTATAGGCACAAAGACCCTGGTAGTACATGGACAGAACGAGTGTGACATCCCAACCCAGTTGCCAGTGCATGAGGACACACAATTTGAAGCTCTTCTGAAGGTGGGAATGAGGTTTTTGGTAGAGCTGTTTAATGATACATTTAGCTGCCTGTGCCTGTCACACCTACATTTTAGAAATACAGTCTTACAAACATCCCGATTTCAGTGTGGTGGAGGAACACTGCTCTGATTTCCATTTTCCATCTCAAGATGTGACCATTACTGTATAAACCAGGGAGTGAACTGATGGCTAATGTGGGGTACTCCCCATCCTCAATACCTAGGGCTGTAGGGGATCCCATTGCCAGCCAATGCCCCATAAGTGCAACTCTGGGGCCAACAGACTGCTGCAGATCAGATAAAATTTGTTAAATAAATTAGTTAACAATTCACTGACATAATCATGTTCTGGTGTTTGACCAGCTCTGTTACCTACCCAAGAAATGAACCAAACAGCTGTTCCCACTAAGAACTCTTTGGTGGCCCAAGTAGTCTAGCCATAAGACCATATCTATACTTGCTGCGATATGTAGACTACAGGGACTAGTACTACACATGTAGCTGCATACGGCAGTGAAAGGCAAGCTGCATCTGCACATGTCATTGTGGCTTGCGGCTACATGCTTTAGGGAAAGCCTCCGGCAGTGGGGAAAGGCAGCTTCGCCTTGCCCTGCTGACTCACTGCTGCTGGAGTAAGGCCAGAAGGGGCCATCGTGATCATTTAGTCTGATCGTCTGCACATTGCAGGCCACAGAACCTCATCCACCTGCTCCTGCAATAGGCCCATAACCTCTGGCTGAGTGGCTGAAGTCCTCAAATCATGATTTAAAGACTTCCATTTTACAAAGAATCCACCATTTACTCTAGTTCATACCAGTAAGCGACTCATGCCCCAGACTGCAGAGGAAGGCAAAAAGCTCCCAGGGTCTCTGCCAATCTGGGGCAAAATTCCCTCCCAACCCCAAACATGGTGATCAGTTAACTGCTGAGCTAGTGGGTGAGACCCACCAGCCAGACACCTGGGGAAGAATTCTCTGTAGTAACTCAGACTTTCCCAGCAACAGAGAGGCAGCAGCAAACTACACTGCTGAAAATAGCAGTGTAGACGTGGGAGGCACTGTTTGGGTTTGTAGGGGTACTGGGGGGTGAGGGGTGTTGGTCACTATGCTCTGCCTACCTAAGCAGTTCCTCACCCGCTATGCTGCTCTTTATACCTGTGCCAGGTGGCCGTGAAGTATCTGTTGTCTACACGCTGTCATAAGTGTAGATGTAACCTTCGTCTCTCTCTGCCTTAGTTCCACATTTTATAACACAGCACTTCCTTATGTCATAGGGGTGTTGTGAGGATAAATACATAAGTCCGTGAGGTGTTCAGGTCTTATAGTAGTGGAGGCAACGATACCCATATGATGATGTACCTATAGAGACAGAACAGGTCCAGAGGCAAAAATAATTGTTCTGTGAATAAATGGAGGTAACATCAGTGACCAAGACTGTCAATCCAGCAGATTTTAGGAACACTGAAATGAGTGTGTGTAGATCTATAGATATATCCGTTTTAAATGAAGAAAGAAAAGTGTTAAATGCAAGAACAATGTGCCAGCATCAGCAAGGCATTTGGGAATGTTCCCTGTATAACTGGTTATAAAACTCTTTGTCTCTATACAACCTACTTCATGAATAACAAGCTGGTCTTTGTTTCTCCCCCCTTAGGAGTGCTTGGAGTTTTTTAACATACCTGAAACACAGTCTGCTCATTATTTTTTAATGGATAAACGATGGAACCTTATTCATTACAACAAGGTGAGACAAAGGCCTGGTCCAGCTGATTTTGTTCTATCTTCATCCCTTTCTGAATATTGGGAGTGTCCAGAATATAGCAAGAGGTCCAGATGTGGCCAGAATTCTATCATTGTTGATACAAAGCTGTGGTCTTAGTGGCCCTGGAAAGAGATGGAAGTGATCCATGCCCTGTTATCCAGTCCCAGCTTCTGGCTACAGTGACAGCTGTATTTATTTAAAAATCTGTTTTGTTATTCTCTTCAATTGCAGACTTACGTCCGGGATATTTATCCTTTCCGGAGGTCTGTGTCTCCGCAGCTCAATCTGGTACACATGCATCCAGAAAAGGGACAGGAGCTCATTCAGAAACAGGTATCTCACCACCACCAGGGCATCTCCAGCCAAAAAACTTCCTTGAAAGTGGCTCCTCCTTGTCCTTTCAAAGGGCTCCCGTCATGCTGTGAGGGGCGCATTCTTCCAAAGGAGCAGCTTGTGGCATGAAAGCCTCGTGGGTGTCGTTTCACCAGGCATGCTGCATGTTTAGTCACAATCAAGGCACTGAAGAAGGCAGTGTAAACTCCCTCTAAGTGTACCCTTTTAGCTGTATTGTTCTGCAGATGTTCTCATACATGCGGCTGGGTAACTCCACATATTTTAGCTTTAAAGGCTGGGATATCCAAAATACTTCTTTCCAGGCACTGGCCCCCGGCCCTTTGGGAGCTCTTGATGACTTAACCCCAAAAGTCTGCCTCTGTCTGCAATAGATGCTACTACCACTTGTGGGGTTTTTCTCCCTCCTGGGAGCATCTCCTCTGCCCCTTCTTTGCTCTGCATCTCAGATATTCCTTCTTGGGACAGGATTCACCACTCCCCATCACCTGGGGCACAATAGCAATTGGTATCAATTGCCTTGTCTTAGTGTCCCATCTGCTCCATTAGCTCTCACCTCAGCCTCCAGCAGGTCTCCCATTGGGTCTTGATCCCCATAGTGGGGCAGTGATCATTCCATCATGGAAGTATCAGCTCATCAAAGAATAAGGCGTCATCACCCAGCCCCGGGAGGAAAGGTGAAGGTTCTGTCACTGGGCCCACCTGCCCCAGCTACTAGAGTCTGACCTCCAATCTATCCTCAAAGTCCCTGCTGTTCTGATAATCCAGGGAGCACTCGGGGGGAGTTATCCCAGGGAACTTGCCTCCCACTTTTTCAATTTGGTCTTTGCACTTAGGTGACAAGATTGATCTTCAAAGATGTCACACTCTTTTAAAACCCCTTCTGATTGGAGCAATTCTGCTGTGTCTCTCTGCTAGGTGTTCACCCGCAAGCTGGAGGAGGTAGGACGGGTGCTGTTCCTCATATCACTGACCCAGAAAATCCCTGTGGCCCACAAACAGTCCCACGTGTCTATGCTCCAAGAGGACCTTCTCCGCCTGCCTTCCTTCCCTCGGAGTGCCATTGATGCAGAATTCTCCCTCTTCAGCGATCCTCAAGGTACTGGGAGCGTGTGTGGCGAAAATTTCACTGGCTCTATTTGCATGTTGAACTTGGTGCCAGCAGCTTCATTCAGACAATCTCATTATTCGCTCAGAAGGACTGAACAGCTTAGAGCAGTGTTTCCCAAACTGTGTTCTGCGGAACACTGGTGTTCCGCACGATGTGAATAGGTGTTCCGTGAAAGAATCGTAATTTTTAAAAAGGGTATTTACATTTTTTTAATTTTAAATTTGGCATATTTGAAGCGTAGTTTACAACTCTTTTTGAATTACTATAATTTGACATAAAACTCTTTTTCTGGTTATTGATAGAACTCATATTGAATATCATGGCGTAAAGAGAATTTTGACTCTTGCACTTGATTTTTGTACTACTTTATATGCACTTTCCAATTAGAAATTACTAGTTCAAGTTATTTTATATTTGTATTTTTGCTTTATTTTATAAAATATAATATACTTGAGCATAAATAATGCACTTTTTATTTGAAAACCAAACAACTACAAAACAATATTATAAGTGTTCCATAAATATATACCAGACTAAAAAGTGTTCCATGGCCAAAAAAGTTTGCGAAACACTGGCTTAGAGGTTTATCTCATCTCAAAGAAAAATACCCCACCCAGGAATATGATGTCCAGATGTTAGTACATAAATGTGACTGCAGTAAAGGTGCCGCAGTATAAAACTGTTCATTTATTAAGCGCTCACAAGAAAGGCTGCTTTCCATTGACTTCAGTGGGCTTTGGATTAGTACCTCAGTTCCAGG
The DNA here is from genome assembly GCA_032164245.1 of Sternotherus odoratus. Taxonomy (NCBI): domain Eukaryota; kingdom Metazoa; phylum Chordata; order Testudines; family Kinosternidae; genus Sternotherus; species Sternotherus odoratus. The sequence goes on along the minus strand of JAVMKO010000011.1, from coordinate 11,448,127 downwards.
CACTCTATGCACTCTGATTACTGACAATCACTGCTAAGGCACCTACAGCTGTGCTCACAGACTTTGTATGGAGTGTGCAAGCTGTGCATTTGTGCATGCAACATTGCACATGGAAATTAGGTAACTGCATATCCATAGGGGAATTTGTGTGCATAGTTACACAGCTTGCATGTGCAAATATGGGGTCTCCAACCATAATGGGCACATGTACAAAATTTTGCAAGAGGAATTTAGAAACTGCCCCCTTTCAAAGATTAACCCTGATAGTCAAGCAGGTTTTCTAATCAAACTCTGGGGAGGATTAGACAGTCCCCTGCCCTGAAGGCACTTTTTACTTTGTGGTAAGCATTGGCAGGTCATGCAACTGGACGTCTGCTGGCACTGAAGGCACTCAGTTTCGGAAGTAGCATTGTAATTGCACATCATTGTCCTATAGTGTGTGTCCTTCTGGGATAATCTGAAGGGTAACAATATAGTATTTATCCACAAAGCTAACAAGCTGCCAATGGTATATGCAAGATTTGGTATTCTTGAAGTTAAAAGAGAAAGAAAAATTGAATGAATTTTCAGCTTATAGGATAAAGATTAATAAAGCCCTGTGATAATTCATCACATTCCTCCAGTGCCCCTTTTATACTTTTCTTTTCTGTTGTTTAAATGTGATTGGCCAAAAATCTGTTATCATCAGTGGAGTGGCACCATTGATTAATTTGGTTCAATTCTCCTTTAAAAAGCACCTGTAGCCAAAGTGGTGACTAGTTTTGCTGGAGGAAACTATGTAGAGGCCATTGCTCAGAAGATCCCTTCTATTGGTCTCTGAGAATGTTATCTGACTGGAAATGCCTTGCTGGGCTAAGGCGATTGATTAGCTGTTATGTTCTTTTATGTTCATGTTCTCGCAGCTGGGAAGGAACTCTTTGGCCTCGATACTCTTCAGAAAAGCCTGTGGATTAAGCTCCTGGAGGAGATGTTCCTGGGCATGCCCAGTGAATTTCCTTGGGGGGACGAGATCATGCTGTTCCTAAATGTCTTCAATGGAGCCCTGATCCTGCACCCAGAGGACAGTGCCTTGCTGAGGCAGTACGCTGCCACTGTCATCAACACCGCTGTGCACTTCAACCATCTCTTCTCTCTCAGTGGGTACCAGTGGATCCTCCCCACCATGCTGCAGGTGGGTGCCTTCCTCCTGCTGGTTAGCACCCAAGACCAAAGAGCTGCTCTGAGGCATCAGAGGTGTCTCTGATAAAGCAACAATAATAAACACACTGAGTACTCAGTGCTTTCCATTGTTAAGAGTGCTTTACCAGCAGTACATAGCTCACAGTATTGCTGTGAGGTACGTAATTAGCATCTCCTATTTTCCAGATGGGGAGACCAAGGTGGACGGCTAAGGGCTTTGCCCAGGGTCAGTCAAGTTGTCATCATTTGTATTGGGGATCTGCTCACCGCATGCAAGCTGCTGTCCAAGCACACAGGAAAACACTCCCTGCCCTAGAGGGCTTACAATCTAAGACCTTGATGTCACTAATTATGAATGTACAGTGCACTCGCAGGTCGCACTAACTGGCTGTGTGGACACCACCAACTTGTTAGTGACCCAAACAACCTCCTCTGGACTATGCTCACCCATAATTTGCTTTGCAGATTAACAATAGGGGCACCCCAGGCCCTAATCTCCTTTGAAGTTTTCCCTTGTAGTGTTCAGCCCCTTATCCACTGAGGCCTCACAATAATACCAGGAATGCAATGTACATACCAGCTTGAATGATCAGTTCCTTGTACAATACCACAGCACTGAGATATACTTACATTGAAAATGATAATCAATTTGATATTAAAGAACAAGGTTTAAGAGAGAGTAATGGAAACAGAAGGGTTCCCTGTGATTTTTGTTCTACAACACGATTCCTAAACTTAACTTAGTAGTCTAACCTTCTGTCACAATATGTTTCTCTCACCCCTTTTTGAAGCATTTCAACCAAGCCTTGTTGAGATTCCATTTCCATGAATATAAATACTTTGTCCATTTACTTTCTCAGGGGCAGGATAAAGGGATGTCTTTTTGTCTTCCCCAAAAAGTTCATTTTCTGCCCCTAGAGACTTAGCTTATCTCCTTGGTCTGCACCCACTGCCCAAGGCTACCCGTCAGACTTCTGTGGCATAGAAGGTCCTTTGTGGGCTGTCTGTAATGGGGTGAAATCCACCCCAAATGCAGGAATTTAGTGGGGTTTGTTACCTGAGTGCAGCAAGAGCAATATCAGTAGCTGTTTTTCAAGGAAATTTGCTATATCAGCAGGGAAATAGAACAGGCATTTTAAATGGACAAGAGGATACTAGCTAATTGTATTGTTTACAAAGCTCAGAGAAATTAACGATTGCTGAATCCCACGTCTAATTGAACACCTGCAGGGCAAGATTCTGGGGGCCAGTTAGGGAGGAAATGTGGAAATTCTGCTTTCAAGGCCCACAATACCTTGCAGAAGTCACTGTTTTGCTCTTTTAATTGGATTATCCCTTCTGTACACTTCCTTCCCCCCCAGGTGTATGCTGACTACGAAAGCAACCCACAGTTACGCCAAGCGATTGAGTTTGCCTGCCGCCAGTTCTACATTCTGCATCGCAAGCCCTTTGTTCTGCAGCTGTTTGCCAGCGTGGCTCCTTTGCTCGAGTTCCCTGTGAGTAAAACCTGATTCTTCGATTCACACTGGAGACCATGGATATGCAAACAGGCTTCCACATGGGAGAAAGCAAGGGGAAAGCAGCTGGGACAAAGGAGGAGCTATACAATTTCTAGACCACATTATTGCTCTGGCCTTTATTTGCAGAATCAAGTAGTGCACATATTGTTTTATATGATTTCACTCCTAACTACTCTTGTAAACTCTTTGAACTCATGATGAAAACTGAACTGTTTATTTCTGCAAATGAAGACACTTGGGAAGCAAATAGAATAATAAAAAAAATCAGTAATAAATGGGTGTCATTTAAACAGGATGCTACAAACAATGGACCCAGCAAGGGAGTGTCAGCTCAGTGCCTGTTTGACCTGCTGCAGTCCCTAGAGGGAGATACACCTGACATTTTGGACATCTTAGAGCTGGTGAAAGCAGAAAAGCCTCTCAAATCATTAGGTAATAGCAAATCTTCCTTTTGTTATCCTCTGTATTCAAGAGACGTGATTATTTATTTAGTATCTAATTGACTCAGTAATATTTGCTGTAGGCTTTTTGTTTTTGAGTGCAGCCATACCAGCTTCTTACACTTTACCCAACTGTGAGGGTTAGGTTTGTCCCAATCGTCCATTAGACATTTCCATAAAAGGTTATTTATTTCATTGAAAAACATTTTCTGTTGTGCTGAGAGAACAAGTTTGAGACCAGTCACTGGCATTTTGAATTTTCTCAATGGGGAGTGAAGAATAAAGATTCCAAACAAGCTGCGTCATGAAGACAAAATCAATGCAGTCCCCTACGCTGCTTCATGCTGGCAAGAACCAAAGGCATCAGATCCCCAGGATGGACTATGACTGACAAGTAATGGACACCAATCAGCAGTTGTCTGGTGTTCAGCTCTGGGGTTTTGGTTCTGGCCCATCTCTAAAGACATATTTGAGGCTATACAGAATCATGAAGGATCCTCCTTCCTTCAGTAGTACAAGCCACGGGTTGCTACATTTAGCAGTGCAACTGCTTTGCTGGTTGTGGGAAAATAGTGTTTGCTGCTACTGTATGGACCTTTCAACTATTTCCGGGCCGTTAGATTCTCCTTATACACAAACTCTTCATTACTGGTATCCCAGTAATGTGGGGTTCAAGGAATCATGAAGACCTCTCAGATTTGCAGGAAAGGTTGGTTATATTCTGGGATTGGGCAGTATTATACAGCAGTACCACGAATTATCATTTGAAATAATTAAGGGGTGCTGATTATTGTCTTGCTCTTTCAGGAGTAAATTGAACAATACAACATCTCTCAACCTGTTAAGTTTTAAAAGAAATTTAGACCAGAAAAGCTCTATAATTCTGCATGGCTGTATTTTCAAAGATGTCTAAGGCTACTGGGCACCTGATTACCTTAGGAACCTTTGAAAATCCCATACTTATTGTTTAAAATGAGACTATAAGACAAAAAATTCAAACTTAGTTGCGCAACTCAGATACCTCTGACCAGATTTTCAGTTCCTCAACACCCACAATTGGAATTAGATTTTCAAAAGAGCTCAGAATCCTAAAAGAGTGGTCAGATTTTCAGAAGGGGCACTGTGTGCTGAACTTGTTTTAAAATCTGCCCATAAGTGTCATAAAGGGAGTTCCGAGGTAGTTGAGCACGTATGCAAATCTGGCCCTCATATAGGTGCCTTAATGAAAGTTGAATTCTTGAAAATGCTGACCCCTAAGGCCCAAATATTCATAAGTGACCAGTAATTTTCAATGCCTCTATTTTTGGGTGTCCAATTTGGGACATTCTAACAGAATTTCAGAAGGTGCTGAGCATCCACACTATGAAAGGCTCTTACGTAAATTAAGCTGCCATGGGATAAGAGGGAAGATCTTCTCATGGATTGAAAATTGGTTAAAAGACAGGGAACAAAGGGTAGGAATAAATGGAACTTTTTCAGAATGGAGAGGGGTAACTAGTGGTGTTCCCCAAGGGTCAGTCCTGGGACCGATCCTATTCAACTTATTTATAAATGATTTGGAGGAAGGGGTAAACAGTGATGTGGCAAAGTTTGCAGATGATACTAAACTGCTCAAAGTAGTAAGGACCAAAGCAGACTGTGAAGAACTTCAAAAAGATCTCACTAAACTAAGTGATTGGGCAACAAAATGGCAAATGAAATTTAATGTGGATAAATGTAAAGTAATGCACATTGGAAAAAATAACCCCAACTATACATACAATATGATGGGGGCTAATTTAGCTACAACCAATCAGGAAAAAGACCTGGGAGTCATTGTGGATAGTTCTCTGAAGGCATCCACGCAGTGTGCAGCGGCAGTCAAAAAAGCAAACAGGATGTTAGGAATCATTAAAAAAGGGATAGAGAATAAGTCGGAGAATATCTTATTGCCCTTATACAAATCCATGGTGCGCCCACATCTTGAATACTGCGTACAAATGTGGTCTCCTCATCTCAAAAAGGATATACTGGCACTAGAAAAGGTTCAGAGAAGGGCAACTAAAATGATTAGGGGTTTGGAACGGGTCCCATATGAAGAGAGATTAAAGAGGCTAGGACTTTTTAGCTTGGAAAAGACTAAGGGGGGATATGATAGAGGTATATAAAATTATGAGTGGTGTGGAGGAAGTAAATAAGGAAAAGTTATTTACTTGTTCCCAAAATAGAAGAACTAGGGGCCACTCAATGAAATTGGCGTGCAGCAGGTTTAAAACAAATAAAAGGAAGTTCTTCACACAGCGCACAGTCAACCTGTGGAACTCCTTACCTGAGGAGGCTGTGAAGGCTAGGACTATAACAGGATTTAAAAGAGAGCTGGATAAATTCATGGAGGCTAAGTCCATAAATGGCTATTAGCCGGGATGGGTAATGAATGGTGTCCCTAGCCTCTGTCTGTCAGAGGGGGGTGATGGATGGCAGGAGAGAGATCGCTCGATCATACCTGTTAGGTTCACTCACTCCGGGGCACCTGGCATTGGCCACTGTTGGTAGACAGGATGCTGGGCTAGATGGACCTTTGGTCTGACCCAGTATGGCCGTTCTTATGTTCTTATGAAAATCTGGACTCTTTGCAGTGTCTCAAGTTGGGAACCTAAAAATGAGGCACCGAACGGTAACATTTTCTAAAGCACCTAAGTCCCATTTTCAAAAGTGACCTGAACACTTCCAGGAGTCTAAGTCATTGGCTTTCAATGAGATTCAGGCTCCTAAGTGCCTGAGTCACTTTTGAAAATGGGACTTAAGTGCTTTTGAAAAAAAAATATATAAAATTGGTAGCTGCTTTTGAAAATGTTGGCCATAAATCCATAGGTAGGCACCATAAAAGTGACCTGATTTTCAGGGGGTGGAACAAGTCCCACGTGGTCAATGTCACATTTGATGTCAATTTTTAGTAAAGTGGCAGTTACCTGAGAAACAAAACTTGTCATTAAAACCTTTATTTTCATGTGCAACTCAGAGTATGTTGACAGTGGGTGAAATTCAAAATAGAACCTAAGTGGTGTATAGGCCATATGCTCACCCTTTGAGAGAATTCCACCTTCCTCCATTTCCATTTATACCATTTGCATAAGTACTTCCTATGTTATTCTTATCCCCTCAGATTTCTGCTATGGGAATGAGGATCTGACTTTTTCTATCAGTGAAGCCATCAAGCTGTGTGTAACCGTGGTGGCGTATGCTCCTGAATCATTTAGAAGGTAACATCTCTTTGGTTTCTGTTTTAGTTTATGCATGCTTGAAAAGGGGAAAAAATAGCTTGGGTTGTGAGGGATAAAATACAGTTCAGTAGACGTGAAGGTAAAGATTATGCAAGAGGATTCCAAGCACGGCTGCTTTTTGGTTTTTAGAAGAAGGTGTTGTCTGTTCACAATCTTCTGCTTAAAAAAAATAATGAGTTTAGAGTTGGTGAAAGGTGCTGTATTTGTAATGCTCTCTAGTGAAAAGTTTGGGAATTTAAATAAAACCGGTGTGTACTCAGCACAGCTCTAGCAATTACCCAGATTTAAACTGGCTGTTCAATCATTACAGCCCTATTCTTGCAAGAAAGCTTTAATAAATGAAAGCAGGCAAGACCTTGTGTTCGTATCTCATGTGAAAGAAAGCACCTCCAGCAGCAAGCACTGTCCCTTCCCTAACACTGTCTAACCACTTTCATTGGTCAAGGAGGGCATCTGTATGGGGAAGATGCTTTTTGGTTCGGATCCTGGATGTCTTCTTTGGGACTCTAAATCATAGAGGGAGGAGAGTTCTCAATCCCTCAATCCCAGGGAGTTCTCAATCCATAGGCGCCTTTTATAGAGTACAGCTCCCAAGCTGCCAACGGTCATATGGCTAGAGCCCCGCGCAGCATAATGGACAGAGCAGCACTAGAAAGGCAGTCACTTAGTCATCTGTCTATGGTCACAGGAAGGATGGGGTCCACTGTCTGATTTAGGGTCTCTTCAGTCATGGAGCACATGGAGGGGGAACGTGAGGGAAGAAGTAGAGAGCCAGAGAGAAGAGGCAGACAAACACAGAGGGGAGGAGAACTGGGGAAACAGAGGGAGGCAGGTATGGTGGGAATTCCGGAGGGAACCTGAGAGAAAAGGAATCTTTGGGAGGGAAAATGAATGTATTGGAGTGAGAGACTGCATATGCAAATATGCAAATTAGGACATCACACAATTTCATGGCATCTCTGGACCTATATCTGAAAAGGTATAACTCAACCATCTTTGTAAAGGGCTTTGAGATCCTCAGACTAAAGGTGCTGTCTTGAGTAATTGTAATTGTATTATATTCATTTCCTGCACCACCTGGATTTCCTTCAGCGGGGTCTCCAATTCAAGTACCTCTCAGGCCCAACCCTGTTTAGCTAGTAAGATATCGTGAAATCACAGCCTGAAGTGAGATCCAGAGGCTCTTGGGTTGCCTTTGGACTCTCAAACCTCTCCCTGAAGTGAATTTCACTCTGCAGCACACTCGTTTTGAGCACGTTCGTGTGGTTTCTATTGTCCCAGCCTCCAGATGCTCATGGTCCTGGAAGCGCTGGTTCCCTGTTACCTGCAGAAACTGAAGAGGCAGACCTCACAAGTGGAGACAGTGCCAGCTGCGCGTGAGGAGATTGCTGCTACTGCTGCTCTTGCCACTTCCCTGCAGGCCCTCTTGTATAGCGTGGAAGTTCTCACCAGGTAAAACCCATGGCAGTCAGACTACAGACTATACTTCATAACTTGCTGGATAACATGAGTCCAGGGAGCTACGTATGTTGAAGCTGTGATGCATACATAGCATGCTAGTGCATAATGACCACGCTCACCCACTGTGTTTTACTAGGTCATGGCTGAAGAGCCAGTCTGGTTCTGAGAGATTGTCTTCAATATGCTATTGATCTTTTCTGTACAGGCCCATGACTGCTCCTCAGATGAGCAGGTGTGACCAAGGCCATAAAGGAGCCACAACAGCCAACCATACCATGTCAGCTGGGGTGAATACTAGGTAATTCCATGGGTTTTCTTTTCAGTCCATTTCTCCCACTAACCTCTGTTGGAGTGTTGAAGTGCAGGGTCCATCCTGTGTTCTGGGAACAGTTCTGAAGGCACTATGTGTGGGAGAGAGCAATCAGTCACTAAGGATGACAAGGAAAGAAGAGAAAACAAAACCTCAAAATGAACTGCTAAGTAAGCAACACCCCAATCCTGGATTCTCATTTTAGGACAATGTGACTGAACCAGAGAATGGGATACCGAACGGGGTTGCTTACTATAGAGTCATTCTCCTTTGTTCCCCTTGGCTCACCAGAGATTTTATTAACTAGACTGAAAATGTCCCTTTTTTGCTTTCCTCTGAGTCCAGTGCCAAACTGATAGTTGGACAGCTCCTCTTTCAATAACAGCGGCAAATGTATGCATTATTTCCTTCCTTGTTACTTCAAACAGTGGTAGAGCTCAGGACTGCATTTCCAATTGAAAGGAATGGGGATTTGCATTTTCACTAGTTTACTTGCTGCTTTTGCTTTATGATCACCTTCTTTCAGTTGCCTTTATCTCCTTTGCCGCAGAGACAGCAAGGGAGAGGGTGGTACAGTATGTAGGAGAGAGCAGATATTGATGTTTTTTCCCTACTTTGTTTGAAAACAACAGGAAGGAAATAAGGAAAGGCAATAAGGAAGGGGGAAGGGATAGCTTGGTGGTTTAAGCATTGGCTTGCGAAACGCAGGGATGTGAGTTTAATCCTTGAGGGGGCCATTTAGGGATCTGGGACAAAATCTGATGGATGATTTAGTTGGGAATTGGTCCTGCTTTGAGCAGGGGGTTGGACTAAATGACCTCCTGAGGTCCCTTCCAACCCTGATATTCTATTATTCTAACTTAAAACCTAGTGGAGGTGTCACCAGAAACCCTTCACACTGCTCTGTCACTCATGGCAAGGCAGTTCACATTAAGCTGCTGTGAGCACAAAACCTCCAGATAGAGAAGGTGCCAGCGAGAGGCACAAAAGCCTGTTACAAACAACTGGATTTTATGAATCTGTATGGAGTGCAGGGCTGGCTAACTATGCAGCACTGCCCTCTGTTGGATAGGTTACACGTTTCTGTGATCAGATTCTATGTTATGTTGCTAGCCTACACAGGGGTTACAAGTCCAGGTACTACCAACAGCTAAGGGAAATTCTCCTTTAGTGCAAGCAGTAGAAGTCGGTGTTTTTCTAGGGAATTCTATTTCCCTTGCAGTATCTGTGTGGTTGAGATGGCAAATGTTGTGTTTGTATGTGCAATGGATGATCCAGACTAGCCGCATGGGCAGCATATAAACAAAGAGAACCATTTTCTGAAGACAATCTAGATTGGTCCCTATCTCTTCTCCCCACATTGAAGAGAACCCCAGTTCTCCACGCTACTCCACCACAGCACAGTGTGACAACATGTACAATGGAGCCCCGCCATAACGCGACAAACGGGATCCAAGAAATCCCATCACGCTAAATGCGGGGTTGCGTTATAGCGTGGTCCCACTCCCCGGCAGGCGGGGGCTGCGGCTTCTCTCTGATTATTATGGGTTAAGATGAGATTTTTCTGGGAAGCAACCTAGCTCTCATCTGCATACTGTGGGGTTTCTTGCACCTTTCTCTGAATTATCTGATACTGGACACTGAGAGACAGAGGATCTGAACCAATATGGGAATTCTGATGTTCCTGAATTCTTATTCGGAATCACAGTGTCTTTGTTTTCAACTTCCCAGGTACCCGGATCAAGGAGCCAAACTGCACTTTATCAGGTACAGTAAGACCCCTTTTCTTTGGCATCTTGTGATGAACTCCTCCGAGATGGATTCCTAGTTCATCGGGTTCCACTTACAGTAATTGAGACAAGGGATGCTGTTTCAGGGGAAACCAGTAGAAGGTATTTCATGTAAACAAAACAAACTCTCAGGAGGGTCCTGGAGGTAACAATCGCTCTCTCTCTCTTTCTCTCACTCTCTCTCACTCTCTCTTCTTACTACAAACGCCAGAGGCTTTGTCTTCCTTTTCTATCACAGGGGAAGTGGCTTTTACAGAGCAGTGATTACCTACAGAAGTACAGCCCTACCTGTTATGGAGGAGGGGTTCATTACAATCTCCTCATTTACCAAGCTGTTTGTCACCTTCCAGCTATACATCATATACCCTCACTTTTTTTAATCCTCAGGGAAAACCTTCACTTGCTGGAGGAAGGCCAGGGTCTCCCCCGGGAGGAGCTGGACGAGCGGATTGCTAGGGAGGAGTTCAGGAGGCCCAGGGAGTCCCTACTGAATATCTGCACTGAGTTCTATAAGCACTGTGGCCCTAGGCTGAAGATATTGCAGAACCTGGCTGGAGAGCCCAGGGTGACTTCCCTGGAGCTGCTGGATGTTAAGTCTCATATGAGGTACTCCACTCGCTGTACAAATCTATGTGTGCTTGTCTGTATAACCGTGAAGAAATGCACGCTCTGTATACAGGATGCTGTATTCACTTCCAAGGGCAAGTCTGACTGAGCAATCTACATCGCTCAGCTATTTCAGTAGGCTTCCAATCAGGATATCTGTTGACTTGCTTCAGTTCCAGGAAAAAGGAGATGAAATATGAGGAGGAGGGGATAGGGAAAGACAGCAAGTTCTAGTTCCCTAAGGAGTGGAAAGTGTGTGCTAGAGTTGTGAATGCAGAGGGAGGAGAATTCTGGACACAGCATAAAGGGAAGTGGGTTCATCTCGGGGATTTGCCATTCTCATTCTCTGACTCTAATTTTTCATAAAACCAAAAGTAACCACTTGCTTTTTTTTGTTCTAAGAAGCCCAATCTCCTTCCTTGTCTAATAATTACTTTTGTCATGCTGGTAGAGTCTTGCAGAAACTGTATTCGGTGTTCCCTAGATTGTGTCTGATTCCCTTTGCATTTCTTGGAGATTTATACAATCACAACCAGTGGCAGCAGTTCACACTATCAAGTATTTTGCTGAAGTTGGCAGTTGTCTCGAGAGTCACGAGAACACGCATGTGCTTGCTTGACTGTTATTTTTCCAAATGGGTGGAGCATTTATAATATTTGATATAATAACAAAAAATAATCTGCAGGTTAAATGACCATTTTATTGGCTGTTGGTTCTACCTGCGCTTCAGGTGTATTCTGATAGCAAGGTATTTTCTGAGTGATCCGTGGTAGTAAAATATCATATTGTCTCTATATAAATCCATCATATGCCCACATCTTGAACACTGCATGCAGATTTGGTTGCTCCATCCAAAACAGATGCATTGGACTTGGAAAAGGTTCAGAAAATGGCAACAAAAATTATTAGGGTATAGAATGGCTTCCGAATGAGGAGAGATTAATAAGACTAGAACTTTTCATCTTGGAAAAGAGACAACTAAGAGGGGAATATGATAAAGGTCTATAAAATCTTGACTGGTGTGAAGAAAGTAAATAAATAAGGAAGCTCATAACACAAGAATTAGGGGTCACCAAATTAAATTAAAAGGCAGCAGGTTTAAAAAAAACTAAAGAAAATGTTTTTTCACACAATGCACAGTCAACCTGTGGAACTCCTTGCCAGAGGTTATTGTGAAGGCCAAGTCTATGATAGGGTTCAAAAAATAACTAGATAAATTAATGGAGGACAGGTTCATCAATGGCTATTAGCCAGGATGGACAGGGATGGACAACAAGGTATGGATTACTTGTTGATTACCTGTTCTGTTCATTCTTTCTGTGGTATTGGCCACTGTCAGAAGGCAGGATAAACTGGGCTAGATGGGCCTTGGTCTGATCAAGTGTGATTTGTTCTTATGTTTTTATGTAATTGTGTGTACTGTATCCTGTTATACTGTTTTATACAGTGAAAACCAGAACTAATATGGGGCAATTTTAATGTAGTTCTCACCATAACTTGTGGGTATTTGAATGCTTTCAGAGGATGTCATTGGATGCTTCCGGATTGTTCCTTGAAATCAAAGCAACCTAACACTGATAGCTAAATTCACTGGAAAGGGAGCAAAGATGGTTTTAAACCAATCTTTTGCTCCCCCATTCCTGGGACTGGCTTGATTTCCAGAGTAAAGCAGAGCATCCATCAGACAGCTCTGAATTATATCAGCTCCCCACAGCCCCAAAGGGCCATTCTGGCAGCCAGTTATATCCAGGCCCCAGTCAGATTTCAGCCTTACGCTGCAGGCTGGGGTATAGGGGCTGGTGTAGACCCACCAGGCCAGCTCTGTGCCACCCAGAGATTCCCCTTATGCAAAGGGAATCCTCAGAAGGCTGATCTGTGGGTTCTATGGATGATTTGCACCACTGGAGAAATTCAAAGGAGCTGTAGTGGGGTGCAGAACCTAGCCCAGAGAATTTGCCAGACAGCTTCTCTCATAGGTAGAGGTCTTTGGATGGAAATCAGCTCCACGGGAAACACATTTTTGTGTAATATTAATTTAGATTTTGTTTAGCAAGTTCCTGCAATGTCACCTCCATTTTTCATGTATGTTCCAAACAGAATGCCTTTTTACGTAGAGTAAAGAGAGTCTTATTTAGTGGTTAGTGGTTAACTCTTCAACACAGGACTTCTGTCTTACAGTAGATGCATGAAATTCTTATGTGATGCATGGCCGGAAAATAAACTAATTTAAATACAGGTTGACGTCTGTGGTCTGGCAGGGTATATTTTCCTCTGAAAGTAAGTGCTAGAGAATATCAAAAATAGGAAAGAATCATTATTTGTACTGCCCCATTTTGTTGCAATACAAATTCCCCAAATATTTCTTATTGACTTCAGCGAGCCTTAGGAATGTACATCCAATGCAAGGATTTAGCTCAGAGCATAACATTAAGTGAGGGGTATGGATCTTCCATATTACATTGATATCTTTGTTTTGCTTTTGCACACAGTATAAGGGGTCTCAATTTCCATAGGCTGGAACTATTTTCTCTTTTATACTAATATGGAAACTTTATTTTCATAGGTTTGTATGTGTTGGGAGTCACTGAACTAAGTCCGTCTATTTATCATCAGTGTCATCAGTTAATTTTGTTGGAAGATTATAATGAATCAGAAAGTAGGAGAGTAGGTAGTAAAGCTGCTCATGGACATTTCTGCCTGTTTTCCAAGGTGGAAGTCCTTAAGAGATCGGAGGTTATCATAATGGAGCTGAGGGTCTGAATCACTGAAGTCACAGTGTAAGCTAGCTATGAGTAATAGGACTCCTCTACTGGCTCAGTTTAAGTGCTAGAAATGACTGGCTTGTTGGGATTGAAACAAATATGGTCTCATCCATAGTTAGCATGAAATATGGTGAATCATCTTTTTTCTCCAAAGAATTTATAGTGGAAATTTTGAGGTCCCCCTTTGAGAGCTGTGAAGGATCCCTGGAGCTTTAGTGGACTGTTCTGAGGAAGGGGTGGGAAAATCCAGTCTCAGATTCAAAGAACAAATCACAGCTACAAAGAGACATTTTAAAAATATCTTGTACTCTATAGCCTGTCTTTGGCATTTAAAGCTGGACAGATAAAACTGATCATAGTCACATATAACAAGGTACAGTAGGTGACTATTTTGCCTAAGCAACTTGTATTAAAATCAGATCCAGACTTAGGGTGTCTAAACAGCAAAGGGAATGTGTTTGGATTTTTTTCAGGTGACATTGTTGAATCAAAAGTAAGAAACTCAGCTGCAAAAGCTGATAGCTATGAGGATTCTCTGTGTAGAAACAATATATGCCTGGGGAGGGTGGGAGATTTTTGTTAAAGTGCAGGTAAAGAAAGATCATGTGGCTTTTTCAATTTTTTATTACCACATTGTTAATAATATTATAAATGACCATAAAATAATTCCTACCTATGCAGAAAATATATAGAATAGTGCTGAGCTGTTTAACTGTAAATTAAATTCATTCAAGAATGACAGTGCTTCCAAAAGGTGGAGCTCAGAGATTTAAGGAGCTGTGGCATTCTGGCACAACCTCAGAGCACTACATGTCAACAAGATTTCAAACAATACATTCCCTATACTGTATCTCTACTTTAGTATCCTTCAGCCATTGCATACCACATTAATTTCAGCCTGAGACAGAGCTGGAAAAGCACCTGAAGCCTCAGGATATAATTTATTTCTCCTCAAACAATATTTTGTGCATTTTTATGGCTGTTTTTTCTTCAGCCTTTTTCCTAAGTCTTTTCCCCATCTTTCCCTTGGTGGCCTGCTGAGTGGAGCTAAGAGGAAATACCCTTCCAACACACAGTACTGGTCCCCAAAGATTCACCTTTCCATGGTTGTTACTAGAATGAGCTGAGCAGTTTTCAACAGAACAGTTTTCTGTTGGAAAACTTAGTTTTGTCAAAATGGAAACATTTTGTGGGAATGTGTCAATTTCAGCACATCAAAAAACCCTAACCTACAGCAAATCTTCAAGTACTGTTTAACTGCTTTTCATATTCCAAGCATGAGGTAAATGCTGCCAGGGGCGCTGGTATGAGACTCTGAAAACCCCATAAGCATGGCTACCTGGGAGAGTCAGAAAGAGCCAAAAAAGTAATAAGTGAAGCTAGTGGGAGAAGCGAAATGAAATAATCCTATACATCACAGATGACATGGATCTGTGAACCACATTATTTTTAAAAGTTAGATGCACCTAAATTGCACAAAATACACATAGTCATCCCCCTATATTGATCTGGTAACATTACAAAAAGACGAACCACTTCAGCTTCACTGACACATTACAGGTTACAGCAGCAAGCTAGCAAAGACCCTTCACTGGGATTGCCCATATTATATATTAATATATAATATGAACACTGATACTATGATACCACTGTTTTAATAACATGAACTAGCCTTTCTTTATGTTCCTTTTGGTGCAATTTACCAATCTACTGTCCACATAAACATACACATGATGATGTATTCCTGATATACCATACATGAACGTGCCTAAATATTGGTTCCACAAGAAGCTTCTTAAGGGGCCAGGAATGTGTGATCGTTTGACCTAAGAGTTTAAATTGCAGTGCTCTTACCTCAAATATCCTTCTGTTAAAAGAGATTGGTGATACCTCCACCAGGCAGTCAGCATGGCTCTGTGTGGAGAAGCTCATGTTGCAGAGTATCAGATTTCCCTCTTAACAAGCCATAATTTTAGGTTGGCAGAAATTGCACATTCCCTTCTGAAGCTGGCACCTTATGACACCCAGACGATGGAAAGCCGCGGGCTCCGGCGCTACATCATGGAGATGCTGCCCATCACCGACTGGACAGCCGAGGCCGTGAGACCTGCCCTTATCCTCATCTTAAAGCGATTGGATCGTATGTTCAATAAAATTCACAAGATGCCTACTTTGAGGTGAGCAGGTGTAACGGAAGCCTTTGGGTCCGTTTCTGATGTTGCAAGCCTTGAAGTAAGGGTATGTCATTTTATTGACAGTGGCATGCTGCACTGAACTTTTACAGCAAAACAAAGACGCATTTCTCCTGTTGGTGTATATGTATGTCGCCATTTTTCTTGGTGCCGGCTTCCGGGCAGCAATAGAGGAAATGCATATTTTACTGAGGGTGACCATAAGAAATCAAGGAGATCTAACACCTTCCCTCTCTCCCAAAATAAGTCTTCAGGCTATAAAGATTCTCATTATCTCTTTGGATTTTTTATGTTTGCTGTTTTAAAAAACATAACGTTAAATTATGGAAAGAGTTTTTTTAAGTCTGTGGTTATGATATCAACCATGTAAGGCTCTGTACAAATGATAAAAATAGTTTGGGCCTTCAGATGCAGCTGGCAATCGAAGGCATGAGTGTAGGAATCTCATCTAGCTGGTGAATAGTGAAGGCAGCATCAGAAGAAGCAATATGGGAGGCTCCAGGGAATGATAATTGAACATGGGGCCTTTCAACCTCACTGATGTAGCTCCAGTCCAGGTTAGTAGCACAAAAATCCCCATCTGATGGCCTGTTGGTGGCCTGTGTCAAAGGAGTTGGTGGTCTTGGTCCAGTCCCTTCTGGACAAATGCCCACATTGCAAAAACCACCATGACAGTTTCCTTGAATTGATAACCTTGTTAGTAGTGTTAGCTGAGAGACCAAGGATGGAAGGGTGTGGAGACTGAACTACTCTCTCAAATACCATCGATCCCACCATAGAACAGAAATTCTGATCATGAGGGGTGCCGTAGGCACCAAGCGAGATGGGGAGATATGATCTTTCTCCCTGCCCCTCTTCTCCCACCTTCCTACTGCATTCCCCTTTGTTAAAAGAAACCTTTTATTTAAAAAAAAACCCCTGCCCTTGCGGGGAATTGGGGCTCACTTTTCATGCCGCCTCATCTTGCGAGTGCTATTTTTTGTCATTATCTTGCTGTCTTTTCTACCATCCCTTCTTCATCTTGGGTCCAAAAAAGAAGCCCAGGGTTTTAAATAAAAATTCCCAAAAGCCCCCCTCTCTTTGTAAACCCGTTCACAGGTTGCTGAGCAGCAGGAATCCCTGTCATAGCCTCCCAATACCTCCACTTGCACCTCTACAAAGCCACCTGACTAGAATCGAGCCTTCTGACAGGCCCACACACAGGCTGGGTCACTCACCTTCTTTCTACCAGCTGACCCAAGTGCACCAACCAGCTTTCACATAGTTTGGCCAATTGACCTCTTAAATGGCAAGCAGGGCTGCAAGCACCAGTCCAGCTCAGTGCTGCTGCTTAAAGGGCAGGCCGGTTGACCCCCTGGGATTTACTGGACCCATTTGTAGGTTTTGAAGAACTTCCTATAGATGTTCAGCTTAAAAATGGGAGTCTGATCTGGATGGTATTAGTGTCGAAGCACAGGTTCACCATTTGTGGGCATTGCTGTTTGGGGAAATCCTGACAGGGCTTGATCTTCATGTGCCCAGGTATGTCTCTGTGGTACAGTATCTGGCTTACATACCACATAGCTGGTACTCCCTGGGCGAGGGAGCCTTTTAAGGAGTCTACCATGGAATCTGACTCGAAATTTGATACAATACCACATCCTCTAGTAATGCAGTGTCTGCCTCATCCGTGCCCCCAGGATCCAGATTACCCACCCTGCCACAGAGACTTGGGAGGTGTGTCCCATCCAAAGAGACAGCCCCTGAGGATCGGGGGCATGGGAAGCACATTGATGCTGCCTGTGTTGTAACTGGGAAAAGAGATCTTTTGTCTCCAGGACTCTCAGTCTGGCTCCTTTCAGAGACTCTAAAATCACTATAAAGGAAAATGCAATCCATAAGGAATGTAGTTAAGGCAGGTTATTGGTTCTGGGAGGCGGTAACCTGTTTGTCCTGCCGTGGGGGAATGCAGAAGGTGAAGTCTGTAGTGTTGCATCTGTCTGTGCTTTGGGTTCAGGCTAAGTAGAAGTCCCCACTATGTAGCAGACTAGGCTGTGTGACAGTGGGGGAGGGGATATTCCTAAGTGCTGGAGTTTGTTCCACTCAAGGTTTTGTGGTGGCGTCTACATTAAATCAACAGGGATTTAACAAGTCTGAGTGGAACGACTGTGTCCATCTGCCTCAGCAGTGGCAGGACAGCTTTTCTAAATGTAAAACCAGCAGTGGTCATCAGACAAGTTCATCTGAGCTGGCTATCTCGTGGGTGTCCCAGTTTGCACCCGCAGGCTCGCTTGCAAAGGGGAAAAGTTAGGGATTGAATCCAAATCCATTCATCCTCTCTCTCCCTTTCTCTCTGTTTCTGTTGTGACGGTTTTTGTGTCACTAATCCAGCGGGGCAGGAATGCCTCTGCCTCTTCCCAGTCTCATCTCGAACTCCCAACGTGTCTGTGCTCTCTGAACACCGGGGGTAAAACTGTTACTCCTGGAACGCTCCTTGTTGCCATCATGGATGTCATTGCTGTCTTAAACGTTCCTTGTTGGAGTCACCGTGTATCCGTCACCTTGTTTCGGAGTGTCTGGTGGGGGAGCCAACCAGCTAACGGCACCTAATGTTGTATTCCAGGCGACAGGTTGAGTGGGAGCCTGCCAGCAATTTGATTGAAGGGGTTTGTTTGACTCTTCAGAGGCAGCCAGTCATATCCTTCCTGCCTCACCTTAGGTCTCTGATCAATGTCTGTGTCAATCTGGTGAGTAGCCAAGTGGCAATATTATGAACCTTTGCTAAGCTTCATTCTGCTGTTGACTTTTCTGGACTGAAGATTAAAGTTGATCCCTTTCCCTTCACCTCTCCACCTGTACAAGCAGACTTCCCAGGTGACACTAGAGATAGTGAGGTACATTTTTAAAGTGGTGCATGGGAAGATACAGGGACCAATCCCCAGGGTCAAGTGATTTATTTGTGTTACTTCCCACGCACCACTTGAAAAATCCACCTCTGCATGTTGCGCTGAGAGTTGAGGGCTGCAAGTTGGAGAGTGGGGTGGTGGAGACTGCACACACCTGGTAGCAATGGGAGGGTGGGGCTAGGGACAGTTTCAGTGTATAGCCAGGAAGGAAACTTTTTACTGCTCTGTAAAAGGGCATAGAGTGGCTAGTTAGAGGGTTACATGAGTGGATTCACTCTGCCATTTGTAATGTCCCTCATTTGATCTAGTACAGAGCTTGTTGTTGTACAATATTCAGTTCTCATCCTTAAGCAACACACAATAATGTTGGTGTTTTATACTTGAGCACAGACAGCTCTTGTGGTTCTCATGACTAGAGAGATGGTATGCACAGAACGCTTGGAGCCTGTCTGACCATTTGATAGCAATAAGCAATAATTACATGTAATACTGCTGCTAAGACCATGATGCCTAGCAAGCATCAAGTCGATGGAGCTGCGACCATTTCAGTCTGAGTTGGAAGAAATACCAGTATTGGAGGAGATGGAGATGGTAACACTTTTAGTTTCATTTGGGTTAAAAATATTGACTTTGAGTTCTAGAATGAAAACATGTGGCCTCTTTATTTGATGCTTTGGAAAATCTGATGAAGTCAATTTATGCCAAAGAGCTTAAAAACAAAAAAGCCCACATTTCTAAGTTGGCCATGCTGGCATTCATGCACATCTTTATCTTCATTCAGGAGCCACACAGCATTTACATACAACGCAAGGGGGCGGTGGGTGGGGCAGTGGGGAGCTCCAATAATGGCAGGAGTTCGAGTGGCTCCTTTGTTGTTGTGGTAGTCGTGTTTGCTCAATGGCTATTTGAAGACCTTTTGTCTGGAGCCAGCTTTGAAAATTTGTGCTTTTACACTACTCAGTGTTGCACTAATAGCAGCAAACAGCCCCCTTCTCCCCCCGCAACCATAAAAAAATGATAGCCAGGAACATGGAGAAATCTTTAAATGAAAAGAATAGGGGGGTTTCACCTCTGAATTTAAGCCTAAATTTGTCATTTGGATTCAGCAGTTCAGTTAATTTTACAAAACAGAGTCCCCAATAATACATTGTACTTATGGAGAGTCTGAACATTGTACAAAACTTGGCCTGGATCTAGCTAGTACTGGATCAGCCTCAGGACATTATTCTTCCAAGAGATCAGCAAGGAAAGGAAGAGGATTACAAGTTACTTGCAAACTTCCTGCTTGTATTACATTTTTCCATGGAATACAGTAGCTACATGGCATACCCTCCAACTCTACTTTTTCTACTGGTCCAGTGCTGGTTACTCAGGACTGGTACTGGGTACATTCACGAAATGTACCAGTTTCCCTGTGCGCTGTGTTCACCCCCTCTGGCTTCCCCTGTAGAGGTCCCCTATCCTCTCCACCCTTTCCCTGCTAGAACCATCCCTTCTCCTTTGTGGCCCCAACTGCTGTGAGGCATTCTGGGGCACTCCTGCTCCCTGAGCTCCCCAGTCCCACACTGTCCGAAGTGTACCTGTTTCTCTTGCGCAAATGTTGGAGGGTATGGCATGGGTGGAATTGCAGTAGTCAGTGCTGGTGATGTGCTCTGTTTGTATTGCAGGTGATGGGAGTAGTAGGACCTTCCAGTGTTGCTGATGGATTACCCCTTCTTCATCTCAGCCCTTATCTCTCGCCACCTCTGCCCTTCAGCACAGCTGTTGTCCGGCTTGTAGCATTGCAGATACAGGTGTGCCTGCCCTGCCTGGTATCAGGCCTGTTTAGCTTATGGTTGAGACACCAACTCATAGGTGCTCTTTTTTTCTGCAACAGCTGGGCAAAAACTGTGGAACAAAAAGTCGCCCTCCCCTGTAGGTCAAGGTTTGGAACACCAGAATGGAGCTCAGGTCTTAAAAAGCAGCCAGATCCTCAACTGGTGTCAACTTCCTTAATACCACTGAAGTCAGTGGAGCTATGCTGAATTACACCAGCTGGGAATCAAGCTCCGTACTTTATGATTCCTCTCAGGATCTAGCAACCGAGCAGAAAATCTTCTGTTACCTATCCTAGGTCATCCCCATGCAGCCCCACCAAACGTAATGGGGCATCATTTGTGTAACTGAGAGTGGGATTTGGGCCCTTTCAGCCAGTACTAAACTGGCACTGCTTGTGCAAACAATACATAGAAGAAGAAAAAGCCCAAATGCACACCGATGGTTGGCTTTTAAACTGTTTATCAAATATCATCCTTGATTGTCCAGAATAGTGAACACACAGTGAGGAATTTCATCAGTATATTCCTTTTCAGATCAGTGCCATTTGTTTACTATTTTGGACACTAATAGGTTTTTAAAATACATTTTCAGGCAGCTATTCCATGTGCACTTGGACTCTGTCTGCTTCCGTATGCTGTATACCTCCAAGTTAGCATGAAAACAAAGGGAACAGAGAGCTACACAGGGGTAGAATGAAGGTGCATGTTCCCTGACCCTAATCTGTATTTCAGCCAGTCAGAAGATACAATGACCTCAATATTGTGCCTGTGGACTAGTGCACTTGTAGAACAGACATTCCCATTTATAATTAACCAATGAGTGGCATGTCCACCATCCAGTTGAGCGCTTGGACAGGTTTTTCAGACTATGGGGAGTGTTGTGGGAAAGAGGGGTATAGAGCCAAGGCATCAAAGCACATCACAGTCCCGTTTACAGTGAAACAGGAAATGGCATCCATAAGGTGAACATTGGCACTGATTGGTGCAGAGATATCGCAGGCTTCTTCCTGTTTAGAACCTAACTCCAAATTAATCTTTTTTTTAAAGCATTCTGGGATCTTTGCATGTGTTTTTTTTTCTTTTCCATTTTCACATTTTTCCTGAGTTTCAGAAGGGATCAAAACTGGAAAAGCCATAATACTGCCTGTATTTCCAACAGGATCTGAAGTGGGAGTGCTGGAAATCCCTCAAGAAAAACCTCTTCTCCTGGGATTTCCACCCCAGTTTTGCAGACTCAAGCGGCTCTGAAGTTCAGTTTCAATTCACGCTTAAAGTATCTAAAAGTTTGGATGCTCTAGCCAAGCTTTGAACCTTCAGAGGTTCGCCCAACATTAGTTTATTTCATCGCCACTAAACTTCTTTTGCCTTGGACACAAACCTGTTCAGGCAGAGGGGGCATTTCATTCAGACTTGAATAACTGTCAAGATCCACGTGTGGTTTTTACTTGTTTTCAGGAAGGGAGGCCACCATAACATCAGGGTTTTGTGGGTCAGTGAAGCAAAGTGAAGAGGCTGGGAAGTGAGGGTGGACCCTGGAGTAACCTCCACATTCAGAAAAGGGGAGATGCTGTGTTTGTCATGGGTATAACTCCCTCTGCCTTTTCCCCACCACATAATTTGGGCTTGATTCTGATCTCATTTGTACCACCATCAATTTGAAATAACAACAAATTGACTCCGAATAGACTGATCTCGATTTATAATGGTGTATTTGAGATCAGAATGCCCTTTATCACTTGATTATGTTAAAAAATGGTGACATTTAGATTCTCTACTCCTGTTCAGGCCTCCTCAGAGCTTCTAATTTGTTCAGTCCATCATCTGTGTTATGCTATGTAAACAAAGCCTATGGGAATCATCATTCTCCACAGTGGTTTATATTTTTAATCTTCTAATGAAATCATTTAATCCTTTCTTATTATTACTGCGCAGGCTTTGAAAGAAGATTTTCCCTTAAGCCATGTGATCTCCCCATTCACCAATCAGGAGAGAAGAGAAGGAATGCTTTTAAACCTACTGATTCCATTTGTGCTCACAGTAGGATCTGGAAGCAAAGGTCTGATGATTATTTAACAAAAAGACTTCCCCTCCTCCCAGACAACAAATATTTCTTACTGTTGTTGCTTCTTATTTGGTTTCCTCTCGGTGTTGTTAGAACTCATTGGGGGTGATGGAAACCAGCTACAATGGGAGTTGTTGTTTCTCCTTTTTGTTTTGGTTGTGTCCCCCATCAGTGGCTCTAAACACACCCTTTAACAGATGCTTTTGAAATCAGAGCAATGAGAGCATTCTGGGCCAGACAAAATTCACCATAGTGTAAGATACAGAGCTATGGGGGCAGGCATTTGCACTTTCGGTTGCTGTTCACGCAGTTCCTTGCCAATTGTCTGGTCCAAATCATGCTCTCGCTCCCTGTCTTCTGCTCTAGATTGCGGTCACTTTTAAGCGCCTCCCTCAAATGCAGGCATGAAAGCAAAGAGTGAGGGGAAAGAGAGGAGACTGAATCATTATGCTCATAGGGTTTGGTGCCTCCACACCAGCGTGCTTTTTGGGGATAGAATAACTTTGCCTTTGCTCACAGGAGGAGAAGCAACGTAACAAAGTTGGGGATGGACTTGGTTTGAGGGAAGTTCTGATTACATCACAGCTGGGAACTGAAAACAAGGCTGTGGCTTTTGTATGGCTTTGAGAAGATGTGGCCTGATCTGTGTTCTTTCTTACTTTGTCTACCACCCCCTTCGATGGATCTCAGACAGCCCCTGGCTGGAGCAGCCTGAAGTCCTCCTGCTGCTCCAGACTGTTATTAACATCCTCCTGCCGCCTCGGATCATCAGCACGTCCCGCAGCAAGAACTTCATGATGGAGAGCTCTCCTGCGCACTGCTCCACCCCAGGGGATGCTGGGAAGGACCTGCGCAGGGAAGGGCTCGCAGAATCCACCAGTCAAGCGGCTTACTTGGGTGAGTGAGAACTTCTCCTCACCCACCAGAAGAGAGAAAGATAAAAGGGAACATTTAGGAAGCCCATGGGAAGGTAGAGAAAATCCTCATGGGCACAAGCTGACTGCAAGTTATGTCTGCCCTGCCGCCAGAAGGTGTCATTTCCAGCTGGAGTAGACACATCCACCCCAAAAACAGGAGGGTCGGGGATCCTGTCCAAGACCCTAGATCCTTGGGGCTGCTGGCCTGTCCCTCGCTTGGGCCACTGCAGTTGTGTGCTATTTTAGTGTGTTATGTCTCCTCGAGATGGAAATTATACCCCCGGCTGCAGTGAAGTCATACCCTGAGCTATTTACAGTGGCTTTACCCACAACCGTGAGCACTGAGTGGTGCCCATGCTGCACCAACCCAGGAGCCACTCTGGCAGACATGGTCTTAGAGATACTTCACTGACTGATAGTTCCTCTCCTGCTCTCTTTGCTCTTGGGAGGGGTCACTGGGTGCTGAGCTAGGCTGGCACATACACACTGGCCAGCTAGTCTGGGCAAACTCACAGAGCGAGGTGGAGTCAAATCTGCACCCACTTCCTCAGCTGTCTTTTGTTGGGGAAGGAGTAAGGGGACACACAGCCCTGCCTGGGCCCCAGGTCTGTGTAGCCTGAGTGGGTGTGTAAGGGCAGTTCTTACGGTCCCACTCGGGGATATACCCCCGATGTCACAATCTAGCCTTTAATAGCACCCTCATTTCCAGCCTAAACCTCGTTCATTTGTAAATTACCCTTTCAACGGGTTGTGCTAAAGGATTCGGATACTTGGCTTCAAAATAACCTTTGGAGTATGGCTCTCACAGCTGCAGTTCTGGAAGGTCTCTCTTTGTAGCCCCATTAATGTCCTCCCGACAACATGGCCATTCCCTCTGTGGGGTTGCACGGCCTAGATTTCTCTCCATAGTCCTAGATCAGAGACTGGAATCTATCCCCACGCTGGATTTGAAAATAGTAAATCCCTGGGAAAGATTTCTTTAGTGCGGTCTGGGAACTTTGGACTGGGTGGTATCTCACGAAGAAATTAAAGGAACATAGCTGTACAGAAGGAAAATCTTCCTGTAACTCATTGGCAGAGCTGGGAACAGAACTCGTGCTTCCTGATGCCAGGTCTGGCACTCTAATCCCAAGACTGCCCTATTCCCTGGCAGGAATTGGCCGCTGATGGTAAAGAAACTGGCCTCAGTGTGCACCTGCACTGCTCACTGCAAATACTCCAGCTGTCAAAGGGTGGAGTGAACGGCTCTGGCTCTGCAGCACTTTACACGTGCTGGCGTTTGTTCCCCTGCAGCCCTGAAGGTGATCCTCGTGTGCTTCGAGCGCCAGCTTGGCAGCCAGTGGTACTGGCTGAGCCTGCAAGTCAAAGAGATGGCCCTGCGCAAGGTGGGAGGGCTGGCCCTCTGGGACTTCCTGGATTTTATTGTTCGCACCCGGATCCCTATCTTTGTGCTTCTGCGGCCCTTCATTCAGTGCAAGGTAACACCAGCTTTCACCCTGATGCTTCATCAGATAATCGTTTTAGGCAAGACGCCGTGCACTGCCTTGCACGGAGAATGTGACCTGGGCTTTGGGGGCGACCCCTGACTCCTGAGCTTTATCTCAGAAGGATGGCTGGAGGCATTTCCGTGATGCTGGGTCTCTAGTAGACCTATGTACAGACCCTCTTGTAGCTCAGGAGCATCCATCACGGTGGATTTTTAGGGGCCACTCAAAGAGTAAGTTATAATGATGGGAATTCTAAGGCAGCAGATCCACAACGCCACATTGGTGCAAGATGGGACTCATCACCACCTCCTGAAATTCCCTTGGAACTTGGATAGGCTAATGATGATGCTGATGATGTAATAATGGATATTAGAGTAAATGAAAACTATCCATCAGCTCCATCTCCGCTGTCCGACTCCAGGGTGGCTCTCTCAGGCAGACATACAGACACAGTAAAGGAAGCCTCCAGCATTCCACAATCCAGGAAGATTTCTCATGGGCCAGCATTCAAGGTGCTAACAGGGGAACACTGAGCAGGCATTTCAGCTTGCGTTGTTAGGGCTTTATCCCATGAGGCCCTGAGCACGCCCTGTACCTTCAAAGGTCATTGCAGGAACTTTGTCTACTCCTGGGATCAGAGCCTTAGAAAGGAGGTGTGACAGTGCTGTTCCTGGTGGGATCCAACTGTGAGTGTCAGATCAGGACAGATTGCTTCCAAAGGGGCAACTACAGCCCAAAGCTGGGGTTTTTCCACACTAAGGCAAACCAAACCAGCTAAACAGAAAAGACTTTGGTTTCACCCCACTGGCTAACCACAAGTCACACAAGCAATCCCCTTAAGACACTCCAGATTCCCAGTATCACCACCAGCAGCCACCTGTCCTGGGGACCAATGGTTATGAAAACCAATCCCCCAAATAAAGAAAACGGTTCTCCCCAATTCCAAGGAATCAGGCCCCAGACCCAGGTCAATATAGAAATCCGATCTTCCCACAAATCACGCTGTAGCCAATCCTTTAGAATCTAAAATCTAAAGGTTTATTATAAAAGGAAAAAGGTCTAGGTGAGGGTTAAGAATGGTTAAAAGAAATCAATTACATGCAGTAATGGCACATCTCTTGGTTTAGGCTTGCAGCAAAGGTAGAATAAACTGCAGGTTCAAATCAAAGTCTTTAGAAAGCATCCCCTTTTTGGGATGGGTCAGCACCTTAGTTCAGAGTTCACCTGTGTAGCAAAGTCCATTCAGAGCTGGAAGCAAGACAGGCTGCATGCTGAAGGTAAAGACAAAATGGAGGACGCTTCTTCCAGCTTTTATAGACTCTCTCTTCTGGGCCAAGACCCTCCTCCTTCTTTTGCAGAGTCCGGTTGCAAAATGGAGGTTTACAGTCACAAGATCCAATCACCAGACTCTCCAGGATTCAGTTTCTGACCAGGCAGTCGACATTCCTAGAGCAGCTCGGGTGTGGACAGGCATATACAAAGTCCATTGTGTGGTTGATGTCCCTTAATGGCCCATCAGCCAGGCCAGGCAAGTTAACAGCTTGTCTGAGGTTTCACAGGCACCTTATATCCAGTATTCATAATTTTAATTTCAAAAAAGATACACACATTAATGGCATATTTATAATTAGACATTCATAACCCGGTTGTAGGCACCCATTATGACCTCCTGTACATAAGATTTGGTGCCACTATAGGACCCTGGTTGCAGCAATGATTTATAGGGTCCCAAATTATTTCAGTAACGTGACACCCCCAATGCAAAATTGATGCAGGAAGGGCTGATAAAACAGCACTGACTGCATCCCAAAAGCTCCCCCATCCGTGGGTTTGTGTTATGTAATCTTGCCAAGAGCTAAAGAAAACAGCTACTCTATACATACAAGCTCTGGCAAATGTTTGGAACCCAAGTACCATCAAATTAATATAGATATCAATGTTGTTCATAGCACAGCAATCTTGGCATTTAGCCATGGAAACAATAGGGTACTGTGCCTCAGTTTCCCTTCTTACACTGCACAATTGGTGTGGAATGTCTTTTTCCCTTTGGAAAGTCTCAACACTGTTCACAGGCCCTAACTGTGACACATCAGTAGAACAAGGCCTCTTTACATAAAGTGTGTTCCCCTGTATTTCTCTTGACATGTCCAAAGGATTTTTCACAAGACTAGGCCCATTGTACAATTTTACAGTTTCAGGTAATAACACAGTAGTTACACAAATTGCCATTAGCAACAACAATAATTTCATTGCAAGTGTCCATTTACAATTAGGTTTGTCAAGCCATGCCTTTGGGTCAACACCATTAGAATTTTGGCCTTTTAGGGTCACCTTGTGGCGTTCCTTTGCAAAGTCAAATTCTCTTTTCCCTCCTTGCTCTGCAGGATTAAATCCTGCTTTCTCTCGCTTAACAGAATCTCCTGGCTGATCCGGAGGATTTTTTGTGCTGGCTGCCATTAGCAAGTCCTTCTCCCCCCATTCAGCCATGTAATCTGCATTTTCACAGACAGAAGCAAGCTTTGAGGCTGTATCACATCTTAAAGGGATATCATTCACTTTCACCCACCAGCTAGTCTCAAAGTTCTGTTCTTTCTTTACCCAGAGACCACAAGTTGCATTCAAAGTGTCTAGAGATGAGGGGGTACCACCTACGATAATAACTGCACAGCTGTCCTGCTCTGAAGATACATCTACCCAGTTATCTTCCTGAGCCTGAGACAGACTGTCTACTTGCAGAATCAGCATGGAGACACTCCTCTTTGAACAACCTTGTCTCCCCAATAAGCTGGTTAAACACAGCCACTTGGTTATAGGGCTGTCCCAATTCCTTCTCCAAGCTATACTTCCTACACTTTTTTCCCTCAGGCTGCCGGCTCCCGCCCGAGTCCCAGCAGCCGGGACCCGGGCGGGATGGCTGACGGGTCCCGGCTGCCATGATACAGTAAAACCTGGATATAACCGACTAATTCGGGCAGGCTGCTGCTCCAACAGCTCTTTTTTTTTTTTTTTAATTAAATAACGGACTTTCGGCTTTAACGGACACCCCCTCGCCCGAATTAGTCCGTTATATCGAGGTTTTACTGTATTAATTTCAGATTACTGGTTGCAGGTGTCAGATCTGTGTATGAAAAATCCAAATGCTAGTCCTCCATAAACCCTGGCTTGCCAAATAATATGGTGAAGCCTGTGCCTGGAAGAGAGATCTCATATACCAGCTGTCACCTCATGAATTAATCTTGCACGAGGGACCTTCTGCTATCAACTCAAAGGCCTGTCTAATTCCTGAGTGGCCCAGTGAGAGAATGAGAAACATTTTAAAATGTTCAGGGGAAAAGTCCAGAGGCCTTACAGTTGTGCAACTCTTTTCCCTGGCTCTTAGCAGTGACTATCAAGGTCCGTGGTAGGCACACACTGGAGATCTGTGAAGGAGTGAGCTGCAATTTACAGATACCCTGGTGACAGGATTAGTTCTCTTCCCCAGCCAATAAGAGTATGTCTTCACTGCAGGGTTAGCCCGGATGATCAGCACCTGACTTAGCCTATCCCAGGTGTGAACAGCCATGTTGCACGATACCAGCCACATTACCACGATACCAGCCACAGTGTGGTCACTGGTGCCGCACTCCCACTCCCTCCCCCCAGAATGTCACTGGGATTCTGGGGGACATCCAATGGTTCCTTGTGCTGCCGTGATTCCCCCACCGTGGATTGTGGGAGAACTTGTCCGTCCGTTCTGGCACATGATGGAGAAATTATGGGAAGGTGCTGTAGGACTGTTGGCATCCAAGTGAGTTAGCCTGAATCCTCACTGCAAAGTGTGTGTGTGTGTGGGGGGGGGGGGGTTACCCACCTGAGTGAAAGCAGAATCTGGGCTTAACCCTATAGTCCAGGATGGGCCAGTGAACCTGCGCTGAAAGCATCAACCTCAAGTCAGAGGTTTTTGTGTGTGGATGAGAGCTGGGACAGGGGCAACACTAGGGTGACCAGATGTTCCAATTTTATAGGTACTGTCCCAATTTTTGTGTCTTTTCCTTATGTAGTCTCCTATTACCCCTCCATCTCCATTTCAATTTTTCACACTTGCTGTCTGGTCACCCTAGGCAACGGCCAAGTAAGAGCCCTGGCTAACTCTGCAGTGAACAGAAGTCCTGAGAAACCAGGCCATTAGGGGGTTGTGTGGATCTACTAAACAAGATTTGGGATGGGTAGCATGATGTATTAGAAGAAGATTTTTTTAAAAGGGGTTGTTGGTTGGTTCGGGGGGAGAATCTAGCACTGATTCTTACCTTCTACTATATTAAGATATGCATATTCCAAAAAGCTGAGAGAGAACCTACGTGTTTGGTTGTGTTTTCACATATACCTACAAAGCTCATCCCTAGCTAGATACCATCCCTCTGCTTGTTGCTCTAGCAACTACTTGCATACAAGGACAAAAATCCTCAGCCTGTAAGTATACAAGCAGCCGGTGGTCTGTGATGCCAGAGCACTCACAAGCGAATTGTAAAAGGACAGAGTGTTGTTTCTCTGTGACGCTGTAGTGTACTTTTGCTAACAGGGCTTGTTATGCCTCTCTGTCAGCTGCTGGCCCAACCGGCAGAGAATCACGAGGAGATGACTGCCCGGCAACATATCGCTGACCAGCTAGAGAGGCGTTTCATACCACGCCCTCTGTGCAAGAGCTCCCTCATCACAGAATTCAACAGCGAGCTCAAGATCCTGAAGGAGGCAGTGCACAGTGGGTCAGGTAAGGCTGTCCTGGGAGGGGGAGGATGCTCACTCGCAGAGGAGAGAGGATTTCTTACCCCTCTTTGGGGGTACGTATGGCAAGAGACAATAGTTTTGCCCAGAGCATAGCTCTCTGCGTGCAAAACTTGATTTAATATGTGGCAACTTAAATGCATAGGAATGTGCAGCTCTCCCTTCTATAGAAGATACATGGAATACGCAAAACTAGAAATCCACTGCAGGGATCTGTTCCTACAGTTTTGTCCTCTCTGCTGGGGTGCACTGGGGTACAACCGCACACCAGCAGCAGCCGATGCTTTACGCATGGTTATTTATTACTCTTTTGAAGTGAGTTTTTGCTTGCAAAAGGTGCTGGCCTGGCAGCCCTGGAGACGAAAGCTCCTTCTTTATGAGAAGAGGCAGCACAGCACACAGAGCTCCCCCGCGCTGCCTCGTTAATGTGCCACAACACGCTGAGGGTGACAGGTTGGTTTTCATGCCCTGTCAATCACTGCCCTGTCAGTGGAGACGGCCAGCAAAAGTGACAATGACTGCCAGTTGTAATGGCAGCTTTTGTTATGTTCACCTCCCCACTAACTACACTAAGAACACTATCTTACTTCTCAGATGCCTTCACATAGCCGTCAGATGGGCACCGCTTTCAGTCACTACTGACCAAAGTGCACTCTAACCAAGGCAGTAGAGGTGAAGTGGTTTTTTAAATCTAGATCATCTCAGCTCCCTCTTTTAGGATTAGCTACTTGTTTATCAGCAGCAGATATTTCTTTTCTTTTTTTCCCTTTGAAAGAACAGCTGAGCATTCTTTGACCCAAATCTGTGCCCTTGAAATCAACGGGAAACCCCCTGACCATTCATAAAGTGGCCATTCTGCAAACTTTCTCCTTTGCTGTGTACATGTGCTGCCACTAGAGAGCAGTCATTACTTCCAGACTGTGGGAAACTTTATAGTGAGTACTTTGTTCTTAGAAAGAAAGTAACTCTGCTTGTTTTGCCCCGCAATAACGTACCTTGCTTGCTAACCGTTGCAGGGGGATACTGGTGGTGGCAGTATGGCTCAGGGAAAAAATGGGGTTAGCTGAGCTTGTGCAGTTGTACTGATCTGGTGTCGAGTAAGCACAAGCAGTGGTGGAGTTCTCTTTCAAAGCTGCTGCAGATGGCCATTCGGCCCTCTGACTTTCCCACTTCTCTCGCCTTTCCCATAAACCCAGCCTGAGGAAGACGCCCTCGCCCTACTGGGAACAATATTTCTTTCGGCATCGGAACTGACTCAGCTTTGTTTTGTCCACTCTGCAGCGTACCAAGGGAAGACTTCCATCAGCACCGTGGGCACTTCCACCTCCGCGTACCGTCTCAGCCTCGCTACCATGTCCCGCTCCAACACAGGCACTGGCACTGTCTGGGAGCAGGACAGCGAGCCTTCCCATCAGGCTTCGCAGGACACTCTGAGCCGCACGGATGAGGAGGATGAAGAAAGTATGTGGCTGCCGGGGCAGGTTCAGAGTAGAGTTGAAGCCCCTCATTGCCCAGGCCCAGCTCTGCTGTACAGGGAGAAGGGCAAGGAGGGGTGTTTTAAGCAGTAGCATGATTAGGGACTCTTTACTGGGTGAGGCCTTAATGCTGCAAGCCCTCGCTCCGTGCACAGCCTGGAAGAAAAGGCTGTTGCTCTCCAGCACCCGGGTGAACAGAGGGTACCTGTGGGCACCTGGTGCAGCCTTAGGGGTGGTCGCCACACTATGCAGTTGTTAATGTCAAGTCCTTACGTGCCTCCTTCCATACTCTTCAGCGCTGGGCTGAGGGAAGGGTAGGGTGCAGGTGTAGACCATGAATAAAGCAGAAGAAACATGGCCAGTCCTCACAATGCTGATAAGGCAGGAGCGGGCAAATCTTTTGGCCTGAGGGCCACTTTGGGTTTCCAAAATTGTATGACGGGTTGCTTAGGGGAGGCTGTGCTTCCCCAGAGAGCCAGGTGTGGCCTGGCCCCCACCTCCTATCCAACCCCTCCTGCTTCTCACCCCCTGACAGCCCCCCCGGGACTACCGCCCCATCCAACTCCCCCATTCTCTGATGGCTCCACCCCCAGGACCCCTGCCCCATATGCCCCTCTCCGTCCCCTGACTGCCCCTCAGACTTCTGTCCCTGACTACTCCCCACTGCTCCATCCAACCCCTCTCTCCTTCCTGACTGTCCCCTTGAATTCCTGCTCCCATTCAACCCCTATGTTCCTTGCCTTCTAACCGCCCCAACCCCTATCCACACCTTAGGCCCCTGATCACCACCCCGAACTCCCCTGCCCTCTGTCCAACCCCCTCTGCTCCCTCCCTGCCCCCTTACTGTGCTATCTGGAGCACCGGTGACTGGCGGCACTATAGCTGTGCTGCCCAGAGCAATAGGACAGGCTGCGGCTCTGTGGGGGAGGGACTGGGGGTAGCCTCCCAGGCCAGGAGCTCAGGAGGGTCCCACAGGCCAGATATGGCCCATGGGCCATAGTTTGCCCACCTCTCTGATAAGGCATTTAGCTAAACAGTCCCTTCTTTGGCCTTAATCTTGCTACTAGGCAGATTTATTACAGCTTGTGTCCTGGTTTCTACACACTGTAGTTGGCTGACCATGGTATCTTTTGGTGACAGTCTTGGATTCATTACAAGTGACTGCAAGCTGTTCCTGTTTGCCTAGGCCAGTAAAGATTCTAGAGCCAGCACTATCCCACCTCAGTCTGATTTAAAGCTGGCTGACATGCCAAAAGAATCATGAGAGAGCCACCAAAATAACCCAAAGAAATGAACCTAAATGCTCCCGGGAAGATTAATTTTAAAAGAGAAGGTGTTGAGGCAGTTTAGTTAATGGCATGTCAGAGGAATGACATTCAGCATGAACCTTTCCATAAGTAGCATTTAAACTACGTGTTGGGTTGAAAATTCTAGCAGGTCAAAAGTGATCATTTGATTAAAAGTTATAGGAGTCTTATTTTGTTTGTGTTACAAATACACAGACTTTTTTTTTCTATCAAATAAGGCAGCATTGGTGTAGAGTTCAAATTTACATAATTAAATGCAGCAAAACTTCCACATCTTGGTGTTCATAAGAAGAAATTAAAACTTCAACAGCTTTCAACGTTCCCTTGGGATGTAAGTGAAAATACAGGTAGTACTGGATTTATTTTTGAATGATACATGCCCTCTTTACATGCAACTATTATATAAATATGCAATATTTTTACCTAAAAACAGGAATTTATCAGAATATATTTACCCACGGATTATCCCAACATATCGAAATTAGAGCTGGTAAGGAAAAGGGGGATAGAAACATTACATGAAAAATTCTCAGTTTTTTATTTTGAAATATATAAAAAAAATTAAAATACAGAAAAATGTCAATGAATTTGTCCTCTGTTTTCAGACCAGGTATATAGTTGGTTAGGTTTTTTTTATTTCAAAATGTTGATTGTTTCAAACAGCTCTAATCAAAATCCAACATATATGACAGACTTATTTTGTGTAAGTTCTCCCATATTTTTACGAACATAAGATCAGCATTTTGAGAAAATAGTGCATTTTGCAAGTTAGATGCTGTTGAGTCTGTACACCTCTTCCTCTTTCCTTCCATCTTTTAATAAGGTTGATTTTTCTGGATCTTGAAATTTATTAATTTTTTATGAGCAAAATGTCCAGTTCCAGTTATAGTTTTCATTCTCAAGAGGCATCATATTTTGTTGTACAACTTTAAAAATAATAATTGTACTGTGATTGCACCTAATGCCCTGAACTCATTGTCTGAAACAATGTACAAATATATAACAGAGAGATAGTCCCTTCTCCAAAGGGCCTGCCATCTAAAGCCCTGACCTTGCAAACATTTATGCACATTTTACTTTACTATGGCTATTTGTGGTAGAAAAGTGTGGTGTTTTAGATGCTGCTTGTGATTATTAGGACTGGGGGACTGTAGGACCGGAAACAGGAAGGAGGGGGGAGGAGTTGAGCCAAGCCTGAGTTAGAGCTACAGAGGGGTGCAGCAGCTGCTCTGTAAAGAGGTTTCACTGTTGTTAAATAAAGTCTGTTAAAGTTTGTTAGTACCTTGCCTGCTTGATACAACAAAAAGTTAAGCAGTGTTGGACCTGAGTGACTTAGAGAGTTCTGCATGCACTTGGCATGAACATGGGATGAGATCTGGAATTACCTGGAAACTTTTCTGTGCGTCATTGGGGTTTTGGATGATTTTTTTTTTCTTTTTTGGTCTCTTTTCCCATGTTCTTTCTAGATGACTCAGTGAGCATACCCAGTGTGGTAAGTGAACAGGAAGCCTACCTTATGGGTGCCATTGGGAGGCGGCGGTTCTCCAGCCATATCTCCAGCATGTCTGCACCTCAGGCTGAGGTGGGCATGTTACCCAGCCAAAGGTAACAACATGTGCTTTTCACCTTTTCCACTCTGTTCTCCAGAGCAGATATTCCCAAGGTATACTGTGTGTAACTCAAAGACACAGCAGCAGGCTGAAGGTGGTAAAAGTACTAAAAGGCTAATCCTCCACCTGCAGTGCTTGCTCATTCGAGTAGTCCCATTAATGTCAGTGGAAGTACTTGCCACAGGTTAGAACATAACGATTCTTCAGTACAATTTATAATGCATAACCTTCCTGAGAACCACATTTCATTGTTAGAAATGTTCCCTTCAGAAGCTGACAGCATCCTTGTTGTTTCTCTGTTAATGCTATGCCAATTGATCTAGTGGATTTCAAAGCTGTAGGCATGATTTCAGGGTCCAGAGTACACTTAGAGGTGTCATTCTGAGCCAGAGTTCTGCATACAGCACTTAAAATGAGTAGGGAGAAATCCCAGGGTGCTGGGAAAGTTTCTTCAGTACAATCTCTACCCCAGTTAGTTGTCCTCTGGTGTTATTCTAAACCAGAAACTTCTCTGTCTGCTAGAGCTAATCTTGGATGCCTCTTTTTAGAGTGAGAGAGAGAGAGAGGATTTGGGTATTGTACAGTGCACTCATTAGTCAGGTGTGTGACATAGAAGCCAATGAACAAGAGTGTTTCCAATTAAATTCTGGGGGTTTTTTTCAGTGAACAATGTTTATTTTTTATTTATATATGACATAGATTTGCAAAGAGTCGATGTATAGATTAATGAATGTAATTTTTAAATAAACCTTGAAAATGTGAATTCTGCATTATCTTATGACTGGCCCATTGTTCCTTTGCCCAGCCTTGCTTGTAATTCAGTTAGAAATCCCTCAGTGTATAGTCATGTAACCTAAAGGGAACAGCTATAGTATATACCGGCAAAGATAAGGGAGGTAATTGCTGAATTAGAAGCCACTCAAATTTTATCCCAGAGTTTGCATAAAGGGTACGTGAGAGGACACAATTAAACTCATTTCATTCCATTTCCTCAGTGTCTTTAAAATTAGTATATTTTACTGTAATTTTTTTCCTGTGGGCTGTGGTGCTTTTTAATTGGTGATGCCAGGAAAAATAATAGATTTGGACTCATCTTTTTTTAAGCATGAAATCTACTGTATAGGGTAGATACTTCATTGGCCCAGCAAGCATAATCCTTGTTCTCAACTGCATATCCATTTTAGTCATGGATGAAAATGGTCAATGGGATTTTTTGAATGTATTACACATGTAAACTACTAAATGAACTAATCAATGTATAGTGATATTATTATTTTCCTGCTGGTAATCCACCAGACCTCTTTCTACCTTTCATGTTTCACATATGAGTGAACAGGCTGGAATACTGCTGGTTGCAGTTGAGGTGATGTGATTGGGTATAGATTTGCCAGTATACATTCCAGCTGTTTACTTACAGTTTCATTGCAATGCAAGATCATGCTTTCCAGCAGTTTGGCCTTTTAATGGCATCAGAACTAGAATGTTGCTCTACAGCTCATGATAAGTGGATTAGCACTTCAAGGAGAAGCCTGAATAAGTAAAGTGATGGTGTGGTGGTATGGCAAAGATCTTAAATGAAACTGGAAGTAAATAGAATACCATCAAAGGAAATACAGGCAGCAAAATGGTTCGAACACTTTCTAAGCCCCACCCTTCCCATCCCTTATTTGCACTAGAATCACACCTCAGTGAGGTTCTTAGCTCATGCAATGTATTGTATAGACTTGGAAGTATATCATAGCCTATACAAGTATATACATAGCCGTGTATCATAGCCTCCATTTGTAAATTGTGCCTTTTATCCAGAATTTGATTGATCAGATGTTCCTCTTTCAACACCTTGAGTCATATGTTCTGATGAGCCACTGCAAGACCAAATGATTTTACCGTCCTCCTTTTCCTTTCTTATTCTGTTGATATTTTTTTTCTTGAAAACAGAGACAATTGCATGCTTTTTGCATTTTCTTTCCCTAAATGCTTCATCTCCCTGCCCCTCCTGCAGTGAACCTAATGTCCTCGATGACTCCCAGGGCCTGGCCGCTGCGGGCAGCCTCTCTAGGTACAGTGTCAACACTACCTGTCTATCAGTGTCTGTGCTGGGAAATAATCAGTTCCCGATATCCTCTGTCTCTCTTCCTCACCCTTTGTCTCTCTTTCCATGTCTGTCTCTTGTTGTTCATCAATACTTAGGCCTGCAAGTCAAAGGTGTAGTAACCCAACTTCAGTTTTCAGCGTTGATTGCCAACAGCTTTTAATTCCTTAATGACTGTGAGGGAATTAAAAAAAGAAAAATCTTGCCAAGCCAAAATATTTGTCTGCCTGTTGTGGATTTTTCCATTGCTAGCTATTGCTCTGAAGACCTACGAAAGAAGCATTATTATCACCACCGCATTAAATGTAACCTTTTATGAACACCAGTTTGGGGACCTCCTTTTTTAAAAAAATCTGTCCTTATACTAATCTCACAATATCACCATCAAGAAACACCTTAATCATTATTATTTTCTTTAGCATTCATTAATAATACTAATCTTGATAAGACATGTTAAATACAGTTCCTTATGAATGCCTTTATAGGAATCCCCACTTATTGCAAAGTGTTATCATTCTCCAAACACTAGCCTTAGAGCTTTCAGGCAAATGCTATTAATCCTTATTTAAAACTGCCCTGACAGCCTCAGGGGCCAAGCTTTGCAACTAGCGATTCTTGTGAACAGGAGAGCTTAACAAACGGTGTTTTTAAAATACGTTGGTTGTAAGATTTTAAAAGGAGGACTGCACCTTTAACAGTCAGCTCAGCCATGTTAATCATTCTTCCTGGTGTACTACTGTGGTCATACCTCTCAATTGATCCTCATGAGATGGGAAAGCTCTTACTCATCACAAGCTCCTGATTTCATTCTGGGAGAGAATTCCCAGACTCTGGGAGAATCCAGTCTGCTCCCTTGAGTACACCACATCACTGTTGTTTTATCACTTTTGCCTAAAGATGAGGGTGTGTTGAGAGGTATTCTTGTGAAATAATTTTGTTTTGTTTGAGATTTCTCCAGCTTTATTTTAATATTGAAAATGGGAAATGAAGTCTGTTGTTGGATGTGTCATTTAGATCAACCCCATGATTCATGGTGTCGCTTGTGTTTGTGTGCCCTGCCCTGATCCGTCTCTGATTGGTGGTAATGTGGGAGGTGTACAGAAAAGACATTGTCCTTTGGCTTTGGCAGGGATGTTACTGTGTAGCAAAATGTATTATTCTGTGCAAAAATGATCATTAAGAACCCGGGCTTCTTGAGAGTCAACTGAGCAATAGTTCAGAAGCTAATTAAAAAAAGCGAACAAAAATTGTTCGATAGAGGAAGTTAAATGCATTCACTTTATTAGTGTGAAAACCTGATTACCTTTGGCGGATGATGTGCAGAATGAGTCACATCCTAATGTTGATTATTAAATGTCCTGACTCTGATAAATGGGTGTCAGGCTACACAGCAGAGCTTGGTGACAAGTCCAGGAGGTTTATGACAGCTGAGTCAGCTGACAAGATCAATGTCAAAATAATTCATATTGATCTCTGAAGTCTAAACATATGCACAATGAGCTTCGTTAGCCACTAGTGCGTCAACCTTTGCCCAGAACAGGACTTTGTATCTCCTGTACTGCACTGTGTTACAGAGTTTCCTTAAAAGTGAAGATCGGTTGGCATGTTTGGTGAGGTAAATTTCCACAGAGTGATTATTTCTGATGGGCTTTGTTAATTTTTGAAGACACCGTTATAGACTTCTTTGTTTTAAAAATGTGACACTTTTGTTCCACACAACCTTAAAAGAGACTCAAGATAATTAACCTGATCTCCGTGAAAAGGCTTCAATTATAGTTCTGTGTAAGATGAAAAAAGCAACATTTTAGCAGTATTGTGTGTACTTAAATGTGCAAATTGCATTCCTTTTGTAAAGGAGAGAAGCAATTGAACAGAGAGAGAGAGAGAGAGAGAATTCATTGTTGTAGCAGAGAATAAACACATTCTTCTATTCTATTCTTCTGTTCAGGAACATTAGTTTAAATAAAACAGGCCAAGATTTTTCTTCAGATATCTTTGATCTTCACTAAAGCACAGGGATAAAAACTGCTTAGGATAGAATACTGAATTCAGAAGCTGATATTTAATCACAATTGATGGAATGAAACAAAGAATAGAACATTATGGAAACCAGGAATTGCAAATAAATGAAAAGAACAATAATAAATAAAGAGAACAGTAGTCGTTTGTCTTTTGTGCTTGTACCAATAGAGTTACATAGGTAAACAGCAATGAACACAGGAAGAGGATATCATTCAAGTTCCCAAGATTATGCAGAAAGTGTGTTGGGGGGGGGGGGGGAGGGGACGGACGGACGACAGTTTTATTTAGCATCGTGATTTGTTGAGGTTATAACTTGAAAAAAGATGGAAGATTTTCCCAAAGCACAAGGGAAAAGAGAATGAGAGCCTCCTATCATTGAAAGCCGAGGCACAAAAATATTCCATTTCAACATTTCTAATTATGCTTGTTTTAAATTAATGATAAGGAAAACTAGAGCAAATTAATAACAACAGGGCAAGTGTGGAGGAAATTTGACAGTCTGTTGAAATCCCAGGCCATGCTTGGTGGCTTGAGATGTTCAGCGGGTGCATTATACCTGGATGTTATCTGAAGCTCTGGCAGCCACTAAAGTCCATTTAATGTAGTTTAACAACTACTTGCTTTCCTTTTCTGGTGTTTGTTCTCCTCTTTCCCCCTCCCCCACTTTTATTTGTTGCATTATTTCTTGTTACTTATGAAAATAACTTATCATAAATGGCAACCTGGCAGTGCTTATTCAGGTATGTCCTGTGTGTTATGAAATTTTACACTGGCCTGACATTTGTTGTTGTACGGTTGGCAATAATTTTTCATGAACAGCTTGTTTGTTTGTCTGTCTCCGTGCTAACCATGTATCATGATTATGGGGACACGGCAACTTGTCAGAGGTACCCAGTAGGTGACAGAGGAGCACTCTTGATGGACAGGAAAGTTCACACGTGTGTTCTGCTCCAACAAATTAGGCTTATGTGCTCCAATAAAAATCATCTCGTAGATGCCAGCTTCACAGGAGTAGTAGAATAAACTATGGCATGTGAAAATGGCATTGGATTTGATTCAGAGCAGCTCAGTAGAGTCCCTACAAACTGACCTCCCAAATATAATGATTGCTCCAAAACATGAACAAAACAACAGTGCACTCTGGGTCCTGTTTACTAGACAATGAAAGGCAGAAAAGAAGGGGAGGGTAGTTAGAGTCAACAGACCCTTTGGAACTAATTTTCACTGAAACCAGATTGTTGTTGCTGTTCTGGAGGAGGAAAAAACAACCATAATGGAATCATAACTATTTCAGGAAATTCAGTCATTCATCTTACACCTGCACTCTTTCTCTCTCTCTCTCTCTCTCAAAATGTGGGGTAAATCTGAGTATATAGGAAAGCAAAAAGAACAGGGCAGGGCCCTGTGCAGATTTTCCTGCCAAATTCCACTGTTAGCACTCCCTCACCTTCTTCCTACAATCTGCCATTCACACTCATAAGATCACCCTGAATTATGCCAATTCGTGTGATGGCATAATTCTGTCTACTAGAACACTAAACTTAACATCTGATATAAGTGAGGCTTAAACACAGGCCAACAGAGACGAAAAGCAACTGAATCCAACCTTTCTGTTACTCATCTCTTTGTCTTTCATACACAATTTAGTCTCTGGGAATCATTTTTTCCTTCATGTCTAACAGACATGCAGTATGGTAACATCACACTCACAAGTATAATAAATAACTTTACCTAATGAGTTTTTCAAGGTGTTTTCATTATGTTCACTTTTTGACGTGCTTGTTCCATTGCTGTAATAGATTATTTACATTTGGCATAATTTTAGTCATTCTGACAGAGGTCGGTCTTCCCATTCATAGAACTAAACATCATCATCTTTCCTCAGAAACTTTAATAACAATCTTACGATAATTCGGTGATATTTAGCCACTGGGCTGAATAGAAACTTTTAACTGAACCATTTAAAGTATATATTCTGCAGCCTCTTTAGAAAAAAAAGTGAGGTTCAGTATTTTATCTATTTAAATAAAGTATTCACATGTTAACATCTATCTCCGAGTCTCTAAATATTTGCTGAAGCCAAATTCTCAAGTAATTCTAGAAGCAGAATATTAACGGAATATATACATCTAATGTCACGCTGGCTGGATTTCTTATGTTAGGAAAAATGGAAATTCAGCCTATTTGCCTTAATCCCCTTGAGAATGTATCACTTTTGGAGTCTACTGTAGTCTAAGCAGTTGTATGTGCTGTAGGGCCATTGTCTGGGTCAAGAATGTAATGCTAACAGCACTAAGTAGCTTGTGGAATCATGCAGTTCATAGGGGCATAGTCTCATCTAATGTTTCATTGTAAATCAAATTTCACTGTGCTAAGTATTTCCTCTAGAGGATGGCGATCTCTTTTGAAAGGCTTGTCCAAGAGAGAGAGGTCCCAAATATACATTATTTTCTGGTGTTAAGTTAAACCATTCTCCTGGCCGTGCTGTTGTAATGAACCCACGGAAGTATTAGCTTTGTCTTTTTCTCCTCCAGTCCTGGTAAGGCTCTGTGTCAAATCGCACCTCTTTCCAAGGAAAATCCAAGAAAGCCCCGGAAAACTGAGAAAAAAGGAAATGTTCTTTTTCTTAGATTAAGACATGCCAATGCCAGAACGTACTGCACTACTGAATAGTCAGCAGTGCATACTATACAATCTTAGAAGCTGCTTAATTGGGATGCATGCCTCAATGGTTCGGATTTGTCCCAAGTAGGCAGTTGTCCCCTTTGAAAGTTCACCTAAGTGTTACTTACCATTGCAACCATACCTGTCTCAGACTCAGTTCACTCAACTAAAACATTTGTGACCATTGCCTGCTAATGAGTAACTCTAATTGTGA
The DNA here is from genome assembly GCA_032164245.1 of Sternotherus odoratus. Classification (NCBI taxonomy): domain Eukaryota; kingdom Metazoa; phylum Chordata; order Testudines; family Kinosternidae; genus Sternotherus; species Sternotherus odoratus. The sequence goes on along the minus strand of JAVMKO010000011.1, from coordinate 11,407,294 downwards.
TTGAACTGGGAAGAATAATACAGTATTGTGAAAAGGACCACATCTCAGGTTAACAGAGGAATTAGTTGAACAGTAATATAGACTATAGCATTTAGCAGTCTTTTCTATTGTTGAAGTGCCTTTACTTTTAACTTTTAGCTATTCAGTTTTCGTTGACAACCTATGAAGTTCTAAAAGAATACTGTAGATTTGTTTTTAGATTTCATTGTATTCATTTGCTCATTAACCACAAAGAGACTTGAGGCTGCAAACATGCTGAATGCACCGTTTGCATAAGTCACGCACCCTTTATGTGAATGGAACCGTTGTCAGTTGTGTTTGTTTTTCATTTTTGTTTATTTAAATGACATTGAAATCAAAAGACAAAACTGAGGTGAGGCTTTGCAATCCAATTGGGAGAAACAGACCTCCTCACCAAAAAGCAAACAGGGATAATAAATGGCGTTCTTGCCTTTTGTCTGTAGAGGCCAATATGACAAAGGACACAGAGAAGTGGGTATTGCAGAATGGGATGCAGCAATCAATGACTGAAAACTGAAAATCTCAATTATTACAGCTCTGTGCTACCTGTGCGTGGCCTAGTCCTGAATGCCATGACTCCTACTCCTATCCTCTTCCCAAACCCTGGAAGCTGCAACCCAATGGAGACTTTCCCCCATCCTTCAAAGACGAAGCTGCTGTCTTTGAAGTGACTGTGCTATTAGTGTTTTTTAGTCATGATTGCCAGGAGTTATTCTAATCAGCCACTGTACTTCTATGGTTGTGCTAATACTGTCAACACTTAACAGGGTAGCAAGCGTGCAAAGTGAACCCGGACAACAGAATCTTCTTCTTCAGCAACCGCTAGGAAGAAAGAGAGGCCTCCGGCAGGTAAGATCACACAAAGAAGTGAACATGACCATTTCAATTTGTTGCAGTCCATTTGCTACTGAGATCTTCTATCTTGTGTTCCCCTTGCCTAGAACATATTAGCACATCACAATCCTCTGAATAAGAAGAAAGTTATTGGGCAAGTTGAACCATTCAGGTCTGCCAAACCACCAAGCAAGAAGTTATGTTTCATTTCAAATCCCCAAATTCTTTCCCCTGTATAGCTATATTATTTGAGAGAAGGTCACTGCATTAAAATTGAACTGATATGAAGTGCATTATTTCATTGCCTGCTTTTATATTACGCTGATGTCTAAATTAAAGACGCCAAAACATGAATACCCATGAAAAGAAAAATTGGTAGCTATACTTGGGAGAATGGTATAAATGATATGATTTAGTCACATAGAAGTGAATATTTCAGTTGTGCATTAGTGTCTTCTTGGTCTAACTTTACTCTGCTTTGTGTGCCATAGCTACGAAGACCTCTTCTCTCACGTCAGAAGACCCAAACTGAACCTCGTAGCCGTCACGGGGCTCGACTTTCAACTACTCGTCGAAGTATACAGCCAAAAACAAAACCAAGTGGTGAGACAACTTCTGCTTTTCCACAGCTGGCATCTAATATTTTAAAGTAGGAGCTACTAGATTTTGTTTTTTCTTCTAAGACAGAAATGTACATAGGCGTGCTTTCTGTGGACCACGGGTGGGCAAACTACGCCCCAGGGGGCCACATCTGGCCCTTCAGATGTTTTAATACAGCCTTTGAGCTCCAGCCAGGGAACGGGGTTCGGGGCTTGACCCACTTTGTGCATGCTGTGTCTTCGTGTGGCCCCCGGAAACAGTGACATGTCCCTCCTCCGCCTCCTACATGTAGGGGCAGCCAGGGGGCTCCACACACTACCCCCGCAACTCCCATTGGATGGCAACTGCAGCCAATGGGAGCTGCAGGGGTGGCGCCTGCAGACAGGCCAGCACACCTAGCCTCCGGGCTGCGCCTCTGCATAGGAGCCAGAGGAAGAAGATACTGCTGCTTCTGGAAACTGCTTGAGATAAACGCCTCCCAGAGTCTGCATTCCTGACCCCCCTCCCGCCTTCTGAACTCCTTGGTCCCAGCCTAGAGCACCTGCACTCCCAACCCCTCATCCTCAGCCCCACCCCAGAATCTGCACCCCCAGCTGAAGCCCTCATCCACTCCTGTACCCTAACCCCCAATTTCATGAGCATTCATGGTCTTGCATACAATTTCCATAACCAGATGAGGCCCTCGGGCCAAAACGTCTGCCCACCCCTGCTCTAGACTGTTCTTAAGAGAAGTTCTGGATAGTTTGGGGGGATTGATAATGAGATGTATAGTCTTTTATCAGGTCACATCTAGCCCTGTTAGGTAGCAATTGACAATTATCATCCAGTTGCTCTTCAGTAGTCCATGTGATGTTGATTTTAGTGATTTCAGTCTAGTTTTTGGAGGACAGACACCACGTCAGAAAAAAACACTTCTACAAAATTGGTAGTTTCTCCAAACGCAGACATCTGAATGGACATAGACAATGAATTATTTCCCCATCCATAGATAGAGGATTTAAGAGCCAGGTGTCCTCCACTGAGAATACCCTGTCAACAGCACCCAGATGTGCAACTATAGAGATTGCTAGTGAGAATGCCACAGCTGATATCAGGTGTCCTGGTGGAACATAGAAAGAGAGAAAGTTTCTCAAGTAGCGAGGACCTATACAGGGCTTTAAAGGCTGAACGTAGAAGCAAATAGGGGAGCCAGTTCAGCCTTTGGAACACTAGTGATATGTTCTTTTTGTGGTTAACATTGCTAAATAGGGCAGGCAGTTGTTGAATTCTGCACCTCCTGAAGTGTCCAAGTGATTTTCAAGGGAAGCCTGTGCAGAGCACATTGGTTAGTGATCTAGCAAGCAGCACTTTTCCTTGAGTTCATGAGTAGGATGGTCCTAAGAGGAATAGTTCTGCAGGAGATGTGTTACAACCCGTGTCTTTGGTCATAATTAAAAACAAGAGTAGGGATATTAAGTTTAATGGGTACATTTCAGTGTAGGTAACTATGTTATGCCTGCTCTTTACTCCCTCTTGGTGGCCTTCTAGGTAAGGTTCAGAAATAGGATTCAAAAGCCTTGGATTGTATTCTCAGCTCTACTAGAGACTTCCTATCCAGCCATTGGCAAGTCACTTAACCATCACAATAGCTAACTCACACTGGGATGAAAGACACCATATAAACATAAAAAGCATTTGTTATATTCTGATCTTTTTTTCTAAATTGGAGTAATTTTGTATTTATCCTTCCCCCCATTCTGGTCCTGCAGTGGATCAAAAGCGATCAGTGACTTTCACTGAAACTCAGCCAGAGGCAACAACATCTTCAACAACAGATGCCACACCTGTCCCAGCCCTGCAACCCAGCTGCAGCGGGAGCAGCCCTGTAGAAGTCAGCAAGCCGGAAGCTGTGAATAAACCTGTGCTGACCTCCTCACCTGCCATTGTTGTCGCTGATCTCCATAGCCAAACCACCAGCCAGGTAACCCATCCGACAAGTCAGAAAGTAGGTTAGCTGCTCCAGTCTCTAGTGGGTACATGCATATGCTGTACCTCTCTATGTAGTGATTTAAGCTGTTGAAAAAATAGTGGAAATGGCTAATGATCTTACTTGTGGCCGTAAAGAGAAGTGGCTGGTTTGTGAAGACTACAGAGTCTGTTTTCTTTACAGTGAGGTGGTTACCCAGGCCACTTCTTGTTTAAATTGCTAGTTCCCAGATCTTGGTGTTGATTCTTTTTCCTTCCACTTCCCTTGGCACTTCACCATTACAAGTCCGTAGCTTGACTGATCCTATGTCTTCCTCCTCCTGTCTGTGTAGATCTTTTCTCTCTTCTTCTACACCAGTGGAAGTTTTAATTCAACTCTCCCCTCAGCTACACTGGTCTCTGAGGAATCATCTGTGGTGGGGGTTGCGGTTAGGGTAGATGGATGCATCAATATGGAAGGATTCCTACCAAAAACACATTACTGCAGTAGCAAAGATACCAGACTTTGAGAATGTCAACACTGTAATCAGGCTGTGTGATTGCAGCACGTGTAGACACACGTGAGCTAATGTTTACCTAGCTAGTACAAGTGCCAGTAGCTGTGGAACTGTGGCATATGGGCTTCAGCACGGACTAGCCACCCAGGTAAGTACCCAGGGTCCAGGACAGGGTTGTACAGTGCAGGCTGAGAACCTTGCCACTGTGGCTTCACTGCTTTCGGTACTCACGCTAGCTAGAGTAAATCATATATCCAATTGCAGTAGGATACCTTTAGAGAGAAGCTCTTTGTCATGCATTGACTGCTGGAAAAAGTAGGTGTTAGACGTCACTGATGGGTGGAGGATTCTGTGTAAGAAAATTACAAATTGTTACCCAGAAAGTAGAGCCAGCCCAATGAGACAAAGGTCTCTTTTCTGATGTCTCTTTATCTGGTTCCCCAGCAGGGTACATCCTTGGCTATGAGCAGAAGAGAGAGAGAAAACCCCATTTTGGAAAAGTTATGAGGAAAAAAAAAAGAATTTCAAATTGCAGTGTCCTTTTAAGCAATGTCAGCTTTGTAGTTTACCAGCCAGAAAAAAATTAACTGTTTTTGCATAAAATGCTAGTGTTCTGTACCCTTTTAAACATTTCAAATAAACCCCGGGGCAGTTATGGATTAGCCTTTATTAGTTAACAGATGTGAATATATTTTGCACACACTGGTTTTTATTCTCCCTTCCCCACCCCCTTCTCTTCCCATGAGTTGGAGCCTGACCGCAAGCTCTCCTTGATTTTAGAGTGAGGTGCTTCCCACTGAGAAGGAAAAAGAAACAGAGGAGAATTTGGAGCCCCGGCCAGCACAAGCACATAGCACCCCACCCACCCAGCTCTCTGATACGGAGGACTTTGCAGGCCTCGAGACGACCAGCTTATTGCAACATGGAGACACTGTCCTTCATATCAGCGAGGACAATGGGATGGAGAATCCTCTCCTTACCAGCCACTTCAGCTTCACACATGTTGAGCTTGGTGAGACTGATGTTGACTTAGATGAGTCCCATGTTTAAATGTCGGGGAACTGCATTACCATGGGAGGAGAAAGAATGTAGAGTCTTGGTAGAGAAACTGTACCTTTTCTAGAGAGTTTCTTGATAACTATTGATGAACTAATCAAAAAGAGCACTTTATATCCAACAAGAGAAAATATCTAACAATGTATTTGCTAGAGATTGGCAAATATGTTTTAGAAAATAAGATAAGCCTTTTTGGCAAATCTAATTTGGTTCAGTGCAGACTGCAAAGACCAGAAGAGACTTCTAAAAAATTCTTCAGCCGCTTATCTGTTTCCCAAAATCTTGATCTACCAGAAATCTACTGAGTCTGCAGCTTTTCCAATAAATGCATTAGTTTAATATAGTAGACTGAAAAAACCAACCTATTTGAGGTTAGCCACTTTAACACTGTCTCCCCCCCCCCAAAGTTTATTTTTGTAATTTCAGAAGGGTTATATAGTATCTGAATCAGACTCGCATGACTGAATATTGACAGTCAAAATGCTGACTATGAATATCGAACTAAAGATTGTTTGAAATAAACAGCCCTGTGACTGTGTTTTCGAATCCCCATAGCAATGGCACATACCACTGAATGATTAGAAAGATATTTTTTGGCACTACAGGTTTTAGCAGTGTTTACTTTTGTCTGCTGGTTTCATTGCACTCTAGAAAAATAGTCGTTCTGTGTAAAACTGAATACACTACATAGTACAGGACAGAATGCACATGCTGTGCTCAAAGATAGATGGGGCAGGGGATGAGTGGTCTGTAGATGACCTAAATGGTATTCTGCTTAAATATATTAAGCAATTTTTATGTAAAAAACACAGCTAGAATGTGTGGACTTTCTAGTACAGGGCAACAACTTAATTGATGCAAATATCCACTCTGTATGCACTTGGAAATGTATATTTTAAGTAAACGTATCTAATCCATATTTTCACATTCCTGTAAACTAGGAATGGATATTGCAGAGAATAGACCTGATAAAAGAATATATTTTCTGCACACTGAGATTGTATTTAAAAAGGTGCCATTCTATGTGTGTATATGAATATGCACTAATTATGACTCTGCATGTGTAGATATCAATGCATAATATTGATATGCATATCGTGTTCCCTTTGGGACCTGAAGTCGTGGGTGAGTTACGATCTGTGCCAGGGACAGCTCCGGGCACCAGCCCTCCAAGTGATGTCCGCCATCAGGGAGGGAGTGAGGCTGTCTACGGCAGCATTTCAGCGGGAGGTCGGTGGCTGCCACGGATTAGGCAGGGTAGCAGGGACGTTGACGCCGCAGAACCCGCGGACTTCCTGCAGAGCCGCCGCCGAATCCGCAGCAGCCGCTGACTTCCCTCTGGAATGCCGCCGAAGACAGCCTGACTGTGGAACTTCCACACTTGGGGCGGCAAAACCCTTTGAGCCACCCCTAATCTGTGCTACGGGATCATGGGATTAAATTGAAACAGGACTTTAGTGACTGACATATGAGACCTGCAGAATAGCTGTGAGGCATACTGTGAGATTGGAAGCAGTGCGCATATTTACGTGTGTGTTTGTGTGTTCACATAATACATTGATAGAATGAGATATTAGACCTTATCGTTGTGGCATTCTAAAATGTATAATTTACATTCTTTTTGAACTTTCAATCTGGACTCATGGTATTAAGACAACATGATTTTAGAGTTCATATATGACTCAAAACAAAACAAAACCCACAGCAAGCAAACACCACCATCCACCAATACCACTATATTTTTTTTTAAATAACTATTTTTTTCTAAAATTAGTTTTCTGTAAAGCACTGTCATACACAGCCAATATGCTGGTCTGGTGCAGTATTGCAAGTTTTATTGGCATTAATTTAGGATCAACTCCAGAACTGACTGATGGCTTTGGTAATTTCAGCTAATCAGACCTTTATACTTCACTTTCATGTATTTTCTACATATACACATGAGTCAATAGGAGCCCTGCATGTACATCAGAGTACAGAATTGGGTCCTATATATTATTCTCACACACACACACGTACAATGGACACCCTAGCAACAACAATATGTATTCTTTTCTCAAGTTTGTCTATCTAGGCCTCAGTCCAGAAGTGCTGAGCACCTTCTATTACTGTTGCCTTCATTGAGAGTTAAAAGCACTTTGCACCTCAGAGCAAGTGCTAGTCACCTTGCAGGATTAAGCCCTTGCTGTATAATGGGCAATCTCAAAATGGTTTATGGTCAAAAAAGTGTCTATGTTAAAATGGCAGCTTGCTCAGCACAGATCATGGGTATTCTGAACGATAGCCGCTTATATTGCTGATTTAAATACATCTGACTACTTCTTACGTCTCTCAGCACTACAGAGCCTGCACTAGATTCTTTCCCAGTGTTGGCATCATCAAAATACTTATTAATTACATCCCACATGTGGAATTGTTATTATTAACAATGACACAGAAATCGGAAAGAATACCGCTTCACTTTCAGATCCGAGTTTGGGTTAACTGGCAGTTAAAGGGGGAAATATTTTACTTATAAACAAAGTAAATTTGATATAGAAATGACGGAGAGACAATAAACATGGAACCCTGTGTTGAATTTTGTAGTCACTTTTTCACTGATAATATATTGTAAAAGGAAGCAGTTACATTAATGTGAGATAGATGCCTGCCATGCTATTCTAATCTAATTATAGAAAAATAATTGTGAATTACTACATTAAATTAAATATTTGTGATAAATGTTTCCATTAAGGTTGCAAGCTGAATCCATCCTGGTAATCCACCTCCACGAGGGGATTGGCTTTGAACGCTGGAAGTCTGTCCACACTAGTGCTTTAAAGTGCTCAGACTTGCTGTGTTTAGGGGGGTGATTTTTCACCCCCCTGAGACAGCTAGTTAAAGCGCTATAAAATGTAAGTGTAGCCAAGCCCTTAGCAAGCCATAGCAAGGACTAAAAATTCCTCTTTTTGAAGTCCACCCTCCAGCCAAACAAGGGCAGAGTATAAATGAAGATTACATTATTCAGGTGGCCCAGGAGAGGGCTATAATGTCATTAGGTACTTATTAAGACAGGCTGATCAGTCTGTGTACTCATAAATTTTACTTTCATATTGGTTGCACTTAATATTGTACTAATACGGTGCATAAACATGTAATTTAGCAGAGTTTGTGCATTTTTCCAGTATCTCTATAAAGTGACTGGTATATTTCTGCTGTGAAGGAAAATTATGCTGCTTAATTAGTGTTAGAGGCCTTAAGTGCATGTCAAACGTCTGGCCCTTACAAATGTCTGTCAGTGTTTTGGTTCTGTTGTGTTGCTTCAAAGTTTTAAACTAATTTACAGTTGTCAAAAGGATTAAAGATAGAACAGTCTGTTCACACTGATCATGTTCAACAAATAGTAATTAAATGACAAGGCTCTGTTTAATCCTATTGTACAACTTTAGACAAGTCTCCCTTTTAAAAGAGCACTATATCCTGCTATATGAGATTACTTTGCTCTGTTGTCAACACAGTTTGTTATAATTTAATATGTTTATCTGTCACCTTTTAATATGTGCCTCGCTAGAACTTGCCATACATCCTCCAAACCCCGCTTTTTAGAAAGGGGGGAATCATTGTACTGGGAACTTTTAGTGTGATCCACTTGTTGGTGTGTGCATTCGTGTCCTCTTAATGTGACCTTAACTGTGCTGAATGTCTAGGTGTATTTATATGTACATATATGTGCATAAGAATGTCACAGGATGTATTTGAAATAATACTATTGCCTAGATTTTTGAAGGAAAGAAAACTGTTCCAGAAGGAAAACATGATGTAGGTTTGAAACTGATCTTATCTTATCAATTTGTTTGGAAGTTCAAAAAACATCAAAACTAGAAACTCTTGTTGAGTTGAAACCCTAAAACCAAGTATGAGTTTATAAATGGTGTAGTTCCCTCACAATCTCCAAATAAGGGCATTCTCTTTGAAATTTGAACAAATCTTAAGCTTTAACAAAGTGTTTTTAGACTTCCCATTACCAAAGAAGTGTTTAGAGGGAAAGAAACAAAATAACGGAGAAGAAACTAATTACAATAGACCAACCTTCACAACCAAGTGGATATGTGATTAAAATAACTCAGGGCAGTTAAGTAGGATATTACCTTCTCATTTGCATTTTCTGTTGTATTGGGAAGTAGTTAAGTCTTGCACTGAAAGGAAGGCAATCTTGCTGTGCAAAACAGAGAATAGAGTTTATATGAAGCAAATGAGATTTGAGGTCTTAAGCAAATTCCTTACATAGAACTGGATAAAAACATATCAAAGTATATAATTTTCCCACATTACAACTGTATAATTCATTTTCAGAATCCATGCAACTGGAGAACAAAAATCCCCATTAGTAAACTGAAAGCCCTTTAAAAATAATTTGTAGGATTACAGACCCCAAAGTCTTATAGATCTAAAATGAGAAACCATCTATTGTACTTCCCAAAAGTACCTAATAACAAAGTCTGTGATGTGTACCAAGTGACCAAAGACCAGGGATAAAATACAAATAGAGATGTTTGAATTATGTTTATGAAAGAGATTATAAGAGTTTAATGTTTGAATATGCACAAATAATAAAATATATCACAAGTATTTAATGTGGTGTGGTTTTTTTTGTTAGGGCATTACCCTGGCTACTTCTTCCAGAGAGGGCCTCCATCTTTCCAAACTTTTGTTTTTGCTGGAGCTGACATTCTCTGATAAACTTTTCTTCCTGTAATTCCCTCCAAATGCCCCATAGCTAACAATCAATGGGGTGTATTTGCCATGGTTGGAGGCCTGCCCATCATTTATTGCACTCATATATGCACTTCTTAATGGGTTACGTGGGAAGTCAAGCTAACACTGTCCATTTCTTTTATTTTTCCTAAATATTTGACTGTCTTCTCCTAAGCTGATGATAACTCCTCATTACGGTAGGTATAAACCTCTGCTTTGGCCTACATGAGATGCAAAGCTGGGTGAAGGTGGCTGGCTCGTCCCCAGAATTTGGTAACTCTCCATGGCTGTGTTACACCATGGAAGCCGATACCTGACTTCCATCCAGGCAGCAGCCTTGGGCAGGTGACCTGCAGGTGCGAACCTCAGGAAGGAGGAACAGCAGCACGGCCAAGCTGGGTCAGACCAAGGGTCCACCAAGGAAAGCGTCCCGCCAGCAGCTGGAGCCAGGGGCTGCAGAGGGAGTGTCAGAGCAGCCAGGCTCAGGGACACCAGACTGGGCCTGCTGTGGGAGGGGCTCGCCTCCTGTCCATCATGGTCTCTGCACCTCCCCTTAGGGGGCGGGTCTCCGTTGCTGCCCCGCCCCTGGAGGGGAACGCCAAAGGCCGAGGAAGTGCGTCTGCGCCTCTCCCTGCACCGCGTTGCATTGTGGGGGGCGTAGTCCCTGCCATGCTACAAGCCGCGGACGGCGGCGGCAGAAGAACTACACGTCCCAGGATCCCCGGGGAGGCGGTTGTACCGCCCGTCAGGTTGCGGCGCCTGCGCCTCGCTCAGTTCCCGGGGGCGGGGCGGCCATGGCGTCGGGTTGCCGGATCGGCCCGTCCATCCTCAACAGCGACCTGGCGGCGCTGGGCGCCGAGTGCGGCCGCATGCTGGACTCCGGGGCGGACTACCTGCACCTGGACGTGATGGATGGGTAACTGCCGCCGCGCGGCGCGCGCGCTGCCGCCTCGGGGCCGGCTAGAGCCCCTCCCCCCTCCGAGCCTGGCCGGGGGCGGGCTCGCTGCTGAGGGGAGCGCGGGGCAGGGCGCGCGCTGCCGCCCGTCGGCGGTTTGCGGCCGGGCCGGGCGCTGTTACCGGGCCGCCTCGCGGAGGGTGCGTCGGTGGCCGGCGAGGTGCTGCCCTGCTCGGCGCTCCCGGGACCGAGCCCGCCCCGCGCGGCCCTGGGGACCCCCCGGCGGCTGCTCCGTTGCCGGGTGGAGATTTGCGCCCCGGGCGGGTGCGAGGGCCCCAGAGCTGCCGCCTGAACCCCCAGGGTCCGGGCCAGCTGCCGTGTAGACACACCCGGTGCGGCTTCGCCTGGGGGGCGGGTCCGTCTGCCCTGGGCCGCTGGCGGGACCGGGAGCTGGGCGGGCGCCGCGTCCTGTCAGAGCCGCTGTGACCCGGCCGCGCCCCTTTCCTCAGGGCGGGGAGCGTGTCAGAGCCGCGCGGGACTGGGGGGGATCCGGGAGGTCTCGGGAGCTCCCCTCTCGGGAGACGTTCCCAGGGGCGGGGAGTCCACAGCCGCCCTGGGAAGCCGCCTCCAGCGTGGAGCTGCCCCGACAAAGTCCGTCCCAATATCGGCCTCCATCCCTCCCCCCCCCCATGCAGAGCAAGTCAGTTACTGCTGGGACACTCCCGCGTGCGAAGGACCGTTCACCCCTGTGCTCGGTACCACGACTCTTCACCTCAGACAGGCCTCACTGAGTCCCACCCAAGGTCCGTCTGGCCCAGCGGTTCGCAAAGTGGGGGGACGACCCCTCGGTGGGTCGCCAGCCGCCTCCCGAGGGGTCGCGAGCTCCTGGCACCATGAAAAGTCGCCAAATTGATTAGTTCCACATCTGGCGGTTTTTCCGTGGACGTGCCGAGCGCTTTCGAGTGCTGGGCATATCCGCCGAAAATAGCTGCCGAATGCGGAAGTGATCAATTTGGCAGCTTTTTGGTGGACATACGAGGATCCGCCGCGCTGAAAAACAAAGTGAAAAAGGGTCGCGGTTCTCAGTAGTTGACCACTGATCTAGCCCCATATCCTGTCTTCTGACTGGCCAATGCCAGGTGCCCCCGGGGGAATGAACAGAACAGATCATCATCAAGGGATCCATCCCGTCGCCCATTCCCAGCTTCTGGCAAACAGAGTTTAGACACCATCCCTGCCCATCCTGGCTAATAGCTATTGATGGATCTATCCCCCATGAATTTATCTAGTTCTTTTTTGAACCCTGTTCTAGTCTTGGCCTTCACAACATCCTCTGGACAAGAGTTCCATTGTGTGTGTTGTGTGAAGAAATACTTCCTTTTGTTTCTTTTAAACCTGCTCCCTGTTAATTTCATTTGATGACCCCCAATTCTTGTTTTATGAAGAGTAAATAACACATACTTATTTACGTTCTCCACACTAGACATAATTTTATAGACCGCTATCATATCTCTCCTTAGTCGTCTCTTTTTCAAGCTGAAAAGTGCCAGTCTTATTCATTTCTCCTCATATGGTAGCCATTTCATACCCCCAGTCGTTGTTGCCCTTTTCTGATCCTTTTCCAGTTCCAATATATTTGCACGCAGTATTCAAGATAATGGGCATAGCATGGATTTGTATAGAGGCAATATGATATTTTCTTTTTGTCTATCCTTTTCCTAATGATTCCCAACAGTCTGTTCACTTTTTTGACTGCCGCTGTACAGTGAGTGGATGTTTTCAGAGAAATGTCACACTTACCCTATATCTGCTAAGCTAGTAACCCTAAGGAAAGGAAAGAAGGAAATTAAGTTGCTTTTGCATGATTTGTTCTGGACAAATCCATGCTAACTATTCCTTATAAACCTATATTAGGGCCCTATCAAATTCATAGTCCATTTTGATAAATTTCAGTGATAGGCTTTTTAAAATCTGAAATTTCACAGTGTAGCTGGGGTATGGGTTCCTGACCCAAAAGGGTGTGTGAGGGAGGGTTTGCATGGTTATTGTAAGGAGTTTGCACTATTGCTACCCTTATTTCTGTGCTGCTTCTGGTCATGGTGCTGCCTTCAGAGCTCACAGCCACAGAACTTCCTGCAGCTGGGAGAGGTTCACTGAGCTGGGTCTGACCTGGCCCCGGAAGCAGCCTAAGCTGAGGAAGACCCATCCCTCCCCGGCCAGGACTAGCCACTAGAGCAGGAGTATCAAGCTCCTTGCACACACACACACCTGAGTTATTTCCTGCAACTGCCCCCCTTTCTCCCCCAGTATGTCATGTCCATGCTCCTCTGCCTACCTCCAGGTGCTTCCCACCCCCAAACAATTTAACACTTTCAGGGAAGGAGGGAGGAGGAGGCGGGGCAGAGGTGGGACTTTGGGGAAGGGATTGGAATGGGGGTGGGGTCTTATGGAAGGGGTGGGGTGGAGTGGGGGCAGGGCCGGGCGGCAGTGGGTGTGCGTGTGTCAGTGATGTGGCCCTCAAGTCAATTGAACTAGTCTTCATGTAGCCCTCCTAGTTATTTGAGTTTGAAATCCCTCTGCTAGAGCTTGGTGCATGGTAGGGAGCCCTAGGGTGGGGCACTCTTAGCCCTGCCACTCCCTGGCTCTGGGCCCAGTGCTTGGAGTTGAAGTGGCCTTAGGCTGGCTGGCTGTGTGAGTAGGGTGGGGTGACCATGGCACCCACTTGCAAGGCCAGCCCTGCCTGCTACAAAAGTGACAGCCTCTCCCCTCCATGCCATCCTCGCTTCTGCCTTGCTGGCAGGGGTGCTGCCTTCAAAGCTGGGTGACTGCCCAGCAGCCACCAGTCTCCAGCCATCCAGCTCTGAAGGCAGCACAAAAATAAGAGTGTCAATAAGACAATCCCCCTACGCTAGCCAGATGTCATTAAGGAGACCAGATTTCAAGGTCCTTAAGGCATTTTTCATAGTTGTGAATTTGGTAGTGCCCTATCAATTATCCTATAGGTTTTTACATATGGATCAGTTAATAATTTTTTCCAGTCTTTTTTCAGGTATTGAAGTTAGGGTGATTCCCTTTTTAAAGACAGGTGCTGCATTTGCCCTTCCCTAGTCCTCTGGGATCCTACCTGTCCTCCATGAGCTCTCAAAGAGAATTAATGGTTCTGAGATTGTTTCAGCTAGTTCCTTAAGTACCCTAGAATGAATTTCATCAGGGCCTGCCAACTTGAATATATCCAGTTTATCTAAATATTCTTTAACCTGTTTTTTCCCCATTTTGGCTTGTATTCCTTCCTAGTTTTTAATGTTAATTATATAAGTATCTGGTGCCAATGTTTCTTTTTGGTAAAGACTGAAGGAAAACAGACTTTAAACATCTCTGCCTTCTTGATATTGTGTGTTATCAGCTCTCCTTCCCCACTAAACAGAGACCTTGCTCTCTTGCTCCCAATATATTGTAACTCGACTGTAACTTTAGTGCATAGAGCATAAATGTGAGTGTCAGGTCTCCTGTGTTAGAATTGGCGGGGTCACTATGGGTAAGCACCTTTCTGTGCTTCAGTTTCCCCACCCATAAAATGGGAATGGTAATTTTTTCCTTGCAGGGATGTTGAGTATCACCAAATGTTTGTGGAATGGTCTGCGGTATTGGAAGCCCACTATAATGGGAAAGTGTGTAAATAAGATTTAAAGGAAATTAGAGATTAACTCTTCTAATGCTCTACCATTAAAAAAACCCAACACCTTACTCATGAGGCTAATATATCCTATTCACTAGAGGTAGGAGGAGGAAGAGGAAATGTGTTTAAAAGTGGAAGCAGCCTATGAAAAAAGGAACTGAAATGGGAAGCACAGGACATTACCAGCTGCTGTCAGTGTGGAGCCAGGTTGAGAGTTGTATCTTATCTTGGAGTGTTATACTGCCACTCATCACCATAGTATCTGAATGCCTTTCAGGAAAAAATAGATTGACCATAGAGAAGTCCCTTGCAAACTTCATGAGATATCTAGCTGATTTTCCATTCACCATCCTTTTCTTGCTTCAAGGAAAGGGACTGTGTTCATGAAAACTGCAATCTAGAAACCCCATTTATCTTTAGGGGCAAATGTATAGAGAGAGTATTACTGAGTAACTGCATTCTCTCATGCACTTTCACTGAAAGCCCTGCAGACCTGTTGTGGCAGATTTCTATCCTTTTAAATTCACCTTGGTTTCTTCCCTAACAACCTATTTGTCATAGAACTTGATTTTGATGTTTTAAAACTAAAAATGTTTGAATGGCAAGTTTCTGTACACCACACTGAATAGATTATTTTGTATTATGATAATACCTAGAAGTCCAGACTGAGATTTGGGAGCTGAACAAAAACATAGCCAGAGACAGTCCATTCTCCAAGGCGCTTATGGCCCAAATAGGCAATACAGAAGGAGGGTGGAAAGGAAAATGGGCAGAGACGTGTAACTGTTTGTTGAAGGTCACATGGTAGATCAGTGACGGAGCTGGGAATAAACTCCAGTCTCCTGATCCCCAGCGTGTGCCCTTATCTACAGCAGAACCTCAGAGTTATGAACATCACAGTTATGAACCAACTGGTCAACTGAACACCTCATTTGGAACCAGAATTATGCAATCAGGCAGCAGCAGAGACACCCGCTCCCCCACCCCTAATACAGTACAAGTACTGTGTTAAACATACATAAACTACTAAAAAACTAGAGGGGAAGTTTAAAAAAAGATGTGACAAGGTAAGGAAACTTTCTGTGCTTGTTTCATTTAAATCAAGATGGTTAAAAGTAGCGTTTTTTTTCTGCCTAGTAAAGTTTCAAACCTGTGTTAAATCAATGTTCAGGAAGAACCACCATAGCGTTTTGTTCAGTTACGAACCTCCATTCCCCAGATGTTTGTAACTCTGAGATTCTAGTGTTTTAACGACACTGCGTCTTGAACAGTCTAAAAAGATTTGTGTTTCTAAATTTCCCATAAATGTAGGTCAATATAAACTTCCTTCCTTTAGTCACCATACAGTAAAACCATTTCAAGCCTAAGAACCTCAGCTTTTTTTCTTTTTTTTTTAATAATGAGAAATAAAGTGCCTTTTTCTAATTGGTAGGCACTTTGTTCCGAACATCACATTTGGACACCCTGTAGTAGAGAGTCTTCGAAAACAGCTGGGTCAGGATCCTTTCTTCGGTAAGGACTTCATTTTACCAAACTCTTGAGTATGTGGTGTTCTACTGACCAGAGGAAACCACAAAACATTGTGGGTTTGAATCCTCACCTTTGGCCAATAAGCCTAGTCCACAACTCAGTGGGGTAACCTCAAAACTGTTTTGCTGCTCCCTAATCCTGGGGCTGGTTTTGTGCTGTCTTAAGTTTAGAATAGCCTTACCCTGGGGGCCATGATGGTTGCATCCCCCAGGGAATGTGGGGAAAGTCTAGGGCTGTGGTTAGACTGGGGCTTTTAGCGCTAAAACCCCTCTTTAGCGCTACAATAGCCCTACCAGTACACACTCCCAAGCCACTTTTTCCGCTTCAACTGACCTTTTAAAGCGGCACTGGTATACCTCAAAACGAGAGGAATAAAGCTATCAGCGCTGCTGTTGTAACACAAGGGATGCAATGTGTACTGCCCTTGCGTGATAGTGAGCCTCCAGCCTCCGGCATCCTGGTCCAGAATCCCCATTGCATCCTCTCTGGCCACCATTTAAAACTCTTCTGTCCTGTCCCCAGGTGACCCCCACGTCTGAACCCTCCCCCCAAATCATATAAAAATTGGAAACCGTGCTGCTGCGGGCGGCAGGGCTGCGGGGCTCCCCTGCCGCTGCGGGCGGCAGCCCAGAGGTGCTCCCAGCCCCTGCCCCGGTCCCCGCTGCTGAAACCCCCCCAAATAAATGCTTAGGGAAGGGAGGTGCAGAGCCTGTCAGTTTCGGAACTGACAGCCAGCAGTTCCCTCCCTTCCCAGTCCCCCCTCACCCCACTCCTTTTCAAAGAGGGCTGCACCCAGCTGAATGCGGGGATACCTACCCTATCACGCAACTGCTTCTGCCGCCAAAAGCAGGAGAAATGTGTTCGCTCTCTTGTGCTAGAGGGCTTCAATCTGGACACCCTCCAGCGCAACAGCTGTAGCGCTAAATCGGGAAGCACTATAAACAATAGCGCTTCCCCCTGTAGTCTAACCGCAGCCTAGGAGGGTTGGTGTAGAGCCAGCTATGTCAGATGAGGATTTCCCCAGCTTTCCAACCTGTTTCTACAGCTTGAGAAGCACAAAGGAGCTATGTCCCGGGCCTTGTGTTCGGTGATTACCAAATATTTATAGTTAAGCAAACTGCTGTAAAAATACGGTTGGTTTCCTTTTTAGCTAAACTAAGTCAGAGGGAGGGGAGAATGTATTACATGAGCTACTGGTTTTTTGTTTTTTAGTACTTTAAAGAACCCCCCCATCTGTTGTGTTGCTATTATGTAATCAATGTGCTATTAAGTGTGAGTAGTAATTATTACTAAACATTTCTAATATTACCGTTGAGCATGGATTTATATTCAGAATGTTTTGTATAAAATAATATGCACTCATTTAAACAGCTTATGCTGTTGCTATTCTTTTTGAGCTCTTGAGTGCATGCTTTGAATGTGCATCTTCTGTAATGACTCGAAAGCAGCTGATATGGGATATGAATTACAGATTGTACACACATTGGTGTATTTTGATGCATACCAACTGTATCTTGCAGACTCAATGCTTCTGTTCTTGGTGATTCCTTTCAGATATGCACATGATGGTTGCCAAGCCAGAGCAGTGGGTGAAACCAATGGCTGTAGCAGGTGCAAACCAGTACACTTTTCACCTAGAGGCTACAGACAATCCAGGGGCACTGATTAAAGACATTCGGGAAAATGGGATGAAGGTGAGGAGTTGGTGTGGCAAGAGTAGTGTGTTGCATTGTAGTAGCTGCCTCCCTCTGGTCTTGAAGGATCGGAGCAATAATGTTCTTGTGGACTAATGAAATGAAAGCAATTTATATTTGAACAGAAGTCTTAGAGACAAAGTGGAATCTTTAATGCAGTGATGCCCAAAGTGTCAGGTGCACCCCACTGGGGTCAGGGATGGAGGGCCACCCAACTCCGCTCCAGGCCAAGCTCTGGCTTCGACTCCTGCTCCAACCCTGTCCCTTGGGGGCCATGGACTGGTTACATTATGGGTGGGGTGCAACATAAAAAGTTTGTAGATCATTGCTTTAATGCAGTCAATACTTTTTTGCCTTAATTGATCCTACATAATATTCCAAATACTGTTCACAGTATTTAATCAGTAATTTTGGGGGGCTTGTAGTAGCCAGTATTTGAGCACCGCTAACACAGGTGCAAGGACTTCTTTGTCCTACAGAGCACCTTCATTTATCTTTCCCTCCTTCCGTAGGTTGGATTGGCCATTAAACCTGGAACTGTAGTTGAATATTTAGCACCATGGGCCAATCAGATAGACATGGCTTTGGTGATGACAGTGGAACCTGGATTTGGAGGGCAGAAGTTCATGGAAGACATGATGCCAAAGGTAGATACTGATTATGTTTTATTAAATGGAACTAGTCTGTTTCTCCTCCCTGTGCCTTGATAACTGGGCAGGGAGATGACATTAACAAAAAGGCCTTAATCATTTAAATGTTAGAAATTATATAGACCTGGGGAGTATCTGAGTATAAAGCCAAGTGCTTAAATTTTGTGGGTTTTTTTTTGTTTGGGCTCTTTAGATTCAGTGGCTGAGGACACAGTTTCCTTCCTTGGATATTGAAGTGGATGGTGGTGTGGGGCCAGACACCATACATAAATGTGCAGAGGTAAGATTTAAAAACTGAACACCACAGTGAGGACTCTCCTTTTAAGACCTTCATTTTGTGCATGATTGTAATCTCCAGGCTGGGTCATTCATTTTGGCCATGTGCTTTGTTTCAGATAGCTCATGATATGGTAGACTAAACTACAGCACTTGTTTGTCACCCTCTGCTAGAACCAGAAGCTACCTAGGCAGCAGAGTAATTTTTTTTTTTTTGAAGTAGAGAACCTGTGCTGATGAAGTCCATGCATGCTGCAAGTAGACAATAGTTAGCTACTTTTTCTAATACAGAATTTTCATCAGTTAGAGTGTACTGCAATTATGTAGTGGTGGTCCATCTTACACAGCTGGCTGTTTAACCCTCTTCCAGGCAGGAGCAAACATGATTGTGTCTGGCAGTGCTATTATGAAAAGTGAAGATCCTAGAACTGTCATCAACCTCTTGCGGAATGTGTGTGCGGAAGCTGCTCAGAAACGCTCCCTGGACCGATGAGACCACCAGCTCATGCCAAGGCAGCTTGGGTGTGAACGGGTTCTATTCCAATATGGAGACATTGCTGCTGAACCAGGACTGCAGCCCTGAAGCATTGTTCCTTCACTGCAAGCAGCTGTTTTCCCGGGGCTGGAAATACTGTCAGCCAGTGCTATCCCTTAAATTGCCTGGAGACTCATTTTATAGCTGATAACAGAAATGGGATTGAAACACAATTCATTCAGTTTTTGCTTGAAAGGTGTGGAAGACTGAGTCTGCTCTGTGCATTCCTACAAAACTGTTTCAATGTTTGAAATAAAACACTGTTCTTGAGGTGATAAGTCGCCTTACGACTAGCAAAACTTATCCATTAACTGTTCTGTAGTATGTGCATTCCAGAATGAACCCAGCTACCCTAGGAAAGAGCATCTTTCCAGAAATAAGTTTACTAACTTAGACAGGTATGTACACCCCAATAAAGTAATCGTATAATATTTCATTCTCACAGCAGTGAGAAATAAGTGTTCCATAATAAGCTTTTATCATAGTTTTTCAAAGGGGGGAGTGAGGAAGCTAAGTCTCTTGGACTACTTTTCATGGGTGTTATCTTATGACTAGCTAGTGAAAACTTTCCAAGTTAACTATACCTTCAGATCATTTATTAGATATTGATTCCTAAAGTTTTTACAACAAAACATAGGCATGACTATTCTACTGCTGGCAACAAAACCACTGTTCTACAATGAGTAAGGTGCCTGCTAGTGTGGGTTAACAAAATTGTAATTATTATAGAATGAATAGCCACAGGGTATTGTCTCACATTTGTACAAAAGCATATGGGGATCCTAAGCCATGTCCTTTGCATCTAGCGATTCACTTCAGGCACTGGCTGGAAACCCAAGCAGCTACGTCAGCTGTTCCATAACTGTAACCAGCACCATACATAACTTACAGAAAGGCCTACTCCCGTGGAGAGGAAGTAAGATAATTTGGATCCACACAGTGAATCTGCTTCAGCTGTTCAGTTTCTAAGCAATGACGTTCATCAAGACTGATTCAAGAATTCCTCTAGCTAGTCTCTCTGAAAAACTGTTAGACACATATGTACAAAAACACCAAAGCCACATGTTAGTGCTGAATAAAAAAGTGATTAAAGGGAACTTTTTTGTACCCTTCTTCCCAGTACCCCAGTTCAACAGAGATGAGATACTACGCTAGTGGGGACAACGGTGAAGGCAGCTTGTGTAAACGAAGCCTCTCTAGCTCCCTCAGTAAAAGCAGATGTGAGGATGCAGCAACAAAGGCTTTGGCATGGGCGGCACAAAACAGTACCAGGGGCGCAGACAGGCTTGTAGACCCTGTCCCGAAGCCTGGGCCATGGCATCCTCAATGCTGTTGGTTCTGTACTCTAGCTGGCTTCCTAAGTCAGGGATAACTGTCCATATGGAATCATTTGCTCAAACCTGCTGTGCCCCACTTTTCCAAGTATAACTAGTTGCCATAACTCATTCACATAGTACCCCCAAAACTACCATGGAGAGAATGTTTAACTGCAGTTGTCATTTAACAGCCTTTCAGTTACAAAATACTGTGCTCTGTCCCAAGGTGCAATATGTATTGAATCCTTGGTCAGGTCCTAGATTAGAGCAGTTTTGTCAACAGGCTTGAGCAGAAAGTGTAAACTGCCACCCTAGGGCTGCATTTCAGGGGGGGAAACACACATGCTGGAAAACCACCTCACCTCTTTAGCTGAGTGTCTTAATTGTTCCTACTGCAGCACCCCCCTTTGTAAGTGTGACCTCTTCATTTCCACAGCCTCTTATTACAGCTAAGATTAAGGGAAAGGCTTAGTCACCAGGGCGATTACTACTTTCACTTATGCTTGATTACATTCTTCTATTACTCCTCAAGAATTGCCCATTTTCTCACTGTTAGCAAGCAAATAAAAATGAGTCTTCTGTCCCCGCATGCCCTCCTGCACTTTACATGTGCTAATGCACAGAAAACAGCAGCTACATCTCATCTATGAAAGTACATACTGAAGAGGGAGACACCTAGTGTAATCAGACATCCAAATGGAAAAAGTATTTCCACACCAAACTAACCACATAAGATCTACATCACATCACCCAGTCCTGGGTCAATGAAGAGAGAAGTTTGACTCAAATGTTCATGCCTAAAGCAAATGTCCAGACACTGAACATCAGTTTCATACCATTCAACCTGCCAGATCCCCAGTGTACTTTGTACTTTTCTATACCCTCAGTCTCATGATTTTTTAGGTGGATTAATTCATGATGCAAATACATTCTCAACAATAAAAGTGCCAAGATATCATTAGGACTAAAATGAGCACCAGTTGAGAATTATTTGTCGCAAAACAGGCAAAGTTCCAACGGAGAGGCAATAAAGCCATCTAGACTGTAGTGCCAAAGCAAACTTTTGTGCACTACCACATTACTGGACTGAAGCTCCAAGCAGTAACTGAAATTCTGTAACAAGGGAAGGGTCCAGAGTCCCATTATCATCAATGGAGGAAAATATACAAGACTCCAGATGTCCAATTTAATCCTTACTTGGATGTGGGGGTCCTCCAAAGCTTGTAAACAAGCTAGCATGCACCCAAACAGGGTGAGAAACTATACAGAAAATAGGTTCTGCTCACCACATTTAAGGACATTCTGCCCTTCCCATGCTTTGATGAAGATCATGGATCTGAAGGAGGAGGTGACACCTCTTGCAACAGAGCCAGGGAAGGAGATATGGAGACCTGAAAAAAGCGCCTTTTGATCCAAAACGGTAAACAAAGCACAAATATACTAAAACAAATCACAAGTCCAACAGTGCCTGATGGATAATGTTCAGAACGTTACAGCTGCCTGGGGGATGGGCGGAGAGGGACCTGGGAGGGTGAAGAGCATGGCTATTCCAGGCACTTGGGGCAGTGGGAGAAAACCTAGGTAATTATGGGAGGACATACAGGGACTGGAAGGATTACAGAGTGCAGGGCCGGTATGGGGGAGTGGTAAGTAAAGCAAACGATAAACTATTCTTGCCTTATGTCATGGCGCTCAATGGATGGAGGTGGTCTTAGAATCTGCCCCCAGGCAAATTATTTTACTGTCCCAAATCTTTTTTTTAAAGTCAGATGAGACGTGGACTGCAAGAGCCAAGTTTCCGATGAAAAAAATGCCTTAAATATCTGCACAGGGAGAAAATATAAAAGGAAACTTCTCCATTTTGCATCCGATGTTTCAGTCTCTTGCCCAGCTCACCTTTGCCAAGGTAGTTTCATTATATGCTTGGAAGGGTTTAGCCTGTTCACACAGTGTTAGGGCAGAGAACATCTCAATATGGATAAAGGTTGTGTGCAATTTCCATATGTATCAATCAGCCCTGTAGCTGGCAAAATTAAATTAACAAATAACATCTTTAGAAGAGGATGTTAATACTGCTAAATAAAGGAAATTGCCAGGAACTACTCAGGGACAATACAAAGATTTCCCCACACTACGTGATACCATTTGTCGTTACTGATTTGATAGTGCAAGAACTCATATCCAGATCCTCTGAAAAGCAATGCAGTGAACTGCCTGACAACCCACCAAGCCAGCCCACTTTGGTTAGTAGTCCTACTTAAAAGTTTACTTCCTTTTAAAAATATTCTCTTAACAGAGAACACTCTTTTTCCTTCAGGATCCTGGATGATTCAGACTGCATTACTAAGTCAGTGTTCCTCACCTGTAGTTCTCCTGGGTCCTGCGTGCAGGGAGTTCACGTGATTGCTGTTCACACTGCCAAACAGATCAGACACAGCAGGAGGCACTGAACAATCTATAAAGTGGAATGAGGGCAGCTATCAGGATCTGAGCTGCTCCTATCTTCCCTTTGAAGGAGCAAGGGAATGGAAAAGAAAAGAACCTCAACTCACTCCGCTCCGCAACTCACATTGCCAGCAGCAGCCAGAAAACAAGGGCGAGAGAAATGAGACATGCCCCATTCCACTCAGAAACTAGGAAGAAGGGACAATGGCGGGGAAACCACAGTCTCACAGCCAGTTAGTTACCCAATGCATCATCCTGTGCTAATGCAACAGTAACAAATGCAACAGCAAGGCTTTGTACCATTACTACTTTGTGACTCCCACAAAGCCATTAAAAGACCATACACATCTTCAGCTCTTAAAGGTACATACCACTCATCTGATGGTACATACCTGTGAAGGAAATCTAAATAATTTTATTGCTAATCAAATTCAGACTATACATATTGTATGGAAATAACTTTTAATTAAAAAAACCTTGCATTGAAGATTATTGTATCAGACACTTAGGCAAAATTTGAGTTTAATTTGCTGGACAAACCAGTGTTAAAAAAGATTTAAAATAAATCAGAATGTGCAATAAACTACAATGTAGCATAGGCTGTAGTGTTGAAACTTGACTGAACTTTTTTCTAAGGTCCAGCATATATTTCCAGTCAATCGGACAGGAAAAAAAATTAAGTTTGACTCTAACAAACGGGTCATCTGTCAGTACTGGATATTACAAGCTGAGGAAAAATGTTGTACAAGAACAGAGACTCCTATATAGTTGCCTTCAACTGTTGTACACAGAAAAACTTCCTGCTGACAGTGGTTTATACATATGTTCTCCTGGTGACGAATTATTGTTCTGCTACAAGAATACTGCTATATAATCAATTCTTGTATACGTCGTCTTCTATTAGCATCACTTGAGGATGCAGATAAATTCTAAATACAGTAATTCAGAATGTAGGAGTTTAAACAATTTGCTTTTATTTTCTTAGTGAAATGGCTGGGAATTTAAAAATCAATCTATATTTAGAAACATTGTGAAAGGTTTTTTTAAGCCCTTCTGATGTCCTTATTAACAATGTTTTCCTTTTTAGTTAGTCACTCTGCTTTTACATACTTGATAGAACCTTGCAATGTATTGCTTAGAAATTGGTTAGATAATACAGCACAAAGTTATTGGCATTGACTACTGCAGGTCTAAAAGTTAGGTCTCCAAATATCTGATGATCCAAAATAAAATTCAGAGCTGCATCTTCATTACATTCAATCTTCTGCTCTCCAGGTGACTGAAATAGGAAACTGTCTACCTTTTGTATAGTAGGGAAATCAACTATGTAAATACAGTGGTATATTTATATGTTAGTGTTTGAGGATTTCTTCAGGAAACTAACAATAGAGTTGAATGAGTGACTCATTTTAAGCCAACTACAAGGCTTCTGAAAGGTCATTTTAAAACTACTGGTACTTAAATATTCAAGGAACTTCAGGCATGCATTTTAAGCAGGCAGGTATTTGCCACATGCTCTTGCCACCAAAGAAAACAATTTTATTTAAAATTACCCCCTCCTCCACACTGTCTTTTCAAGTAGCTTTTCTGTGTTTTGAAGTTGTTTGTTTAAAGGAATAAAGTGTGTTCTGCTGTCCCAGAACCATAAACACATTTGAAAGAAAAAAAGGAAGGATATTAAAGAATGTGGCAATATGACAACAGAAAGCAGTAAACCGTGCCAGCTATTCAGGTGTGCCCATTTTCAACACGGGGAATACTAGACTTCCAGCTCGAAATAATTAATTTCTCTTGTGGTTCGGGAAGAAGGAAGTGTTGCATTTGGGATTTTATCCTGCCTGTTTCAAAGCAAGAAAGAAAATATATTATATGCTGCTAATGTACAGTGTTTGAATTGTGCTGTTATTTCTTGTGTGAACAACAGAGATTTTACCTTCTACTTTTCTCCACCTTAATCGGCTTTCTTAATGAACCACATTATTCCCTGTCACCTGTGTTTTCTTGTGCTGCAGAGTCCCAGGAAAACCCTTTTGCAGTCTTCCAGCTCTTCTGTGGATTGTTTTCTTGGTGGATGGCCATTGCTTGGCAAAGTGATGGGAGTACATGAAGTGCACAGGGAGTCACTGTGGAAAGCTGCACTTGAACTTTCAGTCTGATTTGTTATTTGGTCTTGGCACCGTAAGGTTTCCATGTCTTCATCCTTTAACGGAAAAACCCGAAGTTCCCACAGCTCAGACTGAAAGGGGTGAAAGGGGAAGAGGGGAGAAAGAGGAGTCCTGGTTAGCTATGTGCAGAATGATTCAGTTATCAAGTAACAAATGAGTCTTGTTCTTTACAGTGCTTGCAGGGTTCTTCAGATACCAGGAAGAATACCATTCTGCTGGGTACCAGTTTTCAATGTAGCTTGGCTTAATACAGCACAACTTCATTTTGTATAGACTCTTAAGGAAAGTGTATCCCAACATTGTTTCCAAGGTTAAACAATGCAGTTACAATGTAAGGGGCAAGGAACATAAAAAGGAATCCTCTCTTTTCGCCTGTTAAGAAAATCTATTACCATCACAATCAGTACTATTTGGCACCCATGTTGGCATCCTCTGAAAAAAAGCCACAGGATGTATCAATAGAGAGCCTGCTACTCTCTCATCTCGGAGACATTTTGACCCAGTAGTGAAAGTTTTGCCTGTGCTGTTGACAAATCAAGGACTTCATTTGGAAGTGATCTCAGTCTGGTAATCTGCAGAAGCTCTAAACACAATCCAAAAATTAGAGATGAGAACACTTATATTTGCAATTTTAGAGCCTGATCCAAGACCCACTGAAGTCAGGAAACTTTGGCCACTGGATCAGGCCCTTACTTACTAAAAGCCACCATACCTTTGCTTCTTGGTTTTCCTTTGAAGACTGGGGGATCCTTAAACATACAGAACTGTGGATTTCTGAAGTAAGATCAGAAGCAGCTTCAGCAGCACAGCGCAGTGAGGCACATGAGTTGCAATGGTTTTCTTTCAGCACTGGATCTTGTCCCTGCTGTCCTTCAGCATTTTTGCTATAAGATCTAATACACGACAAAATGAGCAAATAAGTTTTTGTTTAGTAGCTGCTCTGTCAAGTGACTGGAAACAATTCAGATTTTTTTTTAAAAGAGGAAAAAAGGCACTACTCTACGTTTTTAATAATGGCTTCTTATTTATAGGCTTAGAAGTAAAAATAACCTGAAAACAGAACTCTAAAGCAAAACTGACCTTGGTATAAAATATTTAAATACATTTTAATATCTTTGACAACATTTCTTTTGAAAGTACAAACTTAACAGAATCCCGTACTTGACGTGGGTCTCTGAATGCAAGTACTTTCAGTCTTAGATCCAGAGAAGTGACACCCCGTTCTTCCATTTAAATCGGAGATTACTGAGTGAGAAGTGACACCCTATTTGTTTGTCGAAGGCAGTAATTACTGAGCATGGCAGCGAACAGCAGCAGTGGATTGAGTTCAGAAAATATTAAGGTTCTATTCACAGATATGCCAATAATCCAGATTTTCTTTAAATTCATAAAATTTAAAGCTCTCTAGTTTTCCTTTTCAAGCCACAAATTAAATATGCATGATACCGTACATGGTAAACTATTTGATGGGGAATACCCTCATTTTCACAGATGCTTCACTTTATTGATAGCATTTCAAAAAGTTGCTGTGCTACCAAGAGAAAATCCCAATGATTCTGTAAGAGTCCTCCAGTTATGACAATACACCTGCCTGCTATTTCTTCGGGGCCAACGGTTCTGTTCCCACAATGACCATCTTGCTTTCTCTCTCTCTTCATACTTTGCATGACGTGAAGAAAAAAGTTCATCTGACAGATCTTCGATCTGTAATTATAAATCAGAGATGGCTGCTGCCATGATTACAGGCATCACTAAAGAAGAAAACAATGGGGAATCTGTGTCACACACAACAAAAAAGTATAGAATGTGTACTGGAGGGCACAAAGGTCTAAGTAAACTGTATATGTTCGTGTTAAAATATGACAGAAAAGTATGGCTATGTGATACAACTTTTTAGCCCACTAATTTACTTTTTTGGAGGGAAGGATCTCAAGTTGATATAAAAATGTATAACCCCTATGGAAATAATCAAGGTCTACACCCTAGATTGAAAAATAAGAGGAAGGTTACTTA
This sequence comes from Sternotherus odoratus, assembly GCA_032164245.1. Lineage (NCBI taxonomy): Eukaryota > Metazoa > Chordata > Testudines > Kinosternidae > Sternotherus > Sternotherus odoratus. The sequence goes on along the minus strand of JAVMKO010000011.1, from coordinate 11,380,392 downwards.
CTTGTAAGTCAAGTAAATAGGAGACTTACTACATTTGTGGATGTACATTTGTGTCTCTTTCAGAGCAGGACACAGAAGTAGTGAACTATAGCACTTAAGAGCAACTACATTTTCCTTCAGAGATGTAAACAGTCAGATTCTTTTGCATTTCGGTTCTAAAGTAGCAGAGCAAATCAAGTTTTCAAGAGTTAAGCGTGTAGATCCTCAGGAAATAGTACCCTTGACAAAAGTTCCCAGGCTATTTTATGAAGTTAATTGTTGAGCATTAATGACCCCAAGAATTCTACTCAGGGTTATAAAAAGCTGGTGTCTCCAGCTGGCCCGAGTTCCTCTCTACTTCAGCATCCAAGACTCAAGAGATGTCTGGGGATGAGGTGCAGAATGTAGATAGGCAGAGGCAATGTATTTGGAAAATTCCAGTTACTAATAAGCAAGTTCCATTCTTCAAAAATTGCCTCTACAGAGACCCAGCTTTCAGAGAGCAATGAACAGCAGCAGTGTTCAGGAGAAGGGCTTGGAAGTGCTTAGCTGAAAACAAGACTGAGGAAACAGGGTTTCATCCTTCAGTCAGGCTTCCCATTTGAAAGAACAGTCCTGGATAAACTGAACTTTGTGCAGGAGACATGGCAAAGGGGAGAGGGAAAGGCGCACACAGCACCAAAAGAACCCTTCATTCTCTCAGCACTGGAACTCCTGCTTTCTCAGAGCCGGATAAGTTTAGCCCATCATATGTATCCAATTTAAACAGAGACTGCCTTGGATGTCTTACCAAATCTGAGCAGCTGAGATCATTTCCTAGATAGGCTTGGACCTATCGAAATTTTAACATCTAGCCTGACCAGGCATACTCTGAAGCTTTCAGAGGAGTGGAGAAAAACGTCGAAGTGAAGATACAACACAACATCATCTCTGTGAAATAGTTTAAATGGAGAAGGGCCATAAGGGGTTAGATTTTTCTCAGACCAATGGTTATCGTATCTGCTGCAGCCTTCAACTTAGACAATATGAATTTCAAAACCCCGCCTTAAGGAAACAATAGGTCACAAATTTCAACACAGAAATCAGGAAATTCAAAAGCTACATGTCTTTTCTCTTAAGCTACCCAGCAATTGTAATGACTGAGCAAGAAGTGCTCCTTTACTTACCCTTACCTAGCTGTTCTCCAAACAGCTTCATACTCTTGTAGGAAAGGTCTGTGATGTACTTAATGCAGCCTTCCTGCTCCAGAGACAGATATAGCAGCTGCCATAGCAGCTGCTAAATCTATGAGCCTATCAAAGGCAGCATTAAACAGGAAGAAGGCAGCCTAGGTAGAATCTGTAAGAAAACCAAGAATCTCACCAGCTAGGTTAAGAGAAGGGAACACTAGGATGGAAACATTCTCCTTCTTTAGAGTCCAGAATACAATGCCAAATGAGTGAAATCAATAGGTAGGACCTACTGGGCACTGCAAAGGGAAAGGTTGGCTATCTTGTCCACAGCCTATAGAATATGTGGTCAAAGTACATTTTCAGAGAGAGACAAGAGGCGGCATCTACCTTGGGAAGAAGAAATATTTTATCCTTTGTGACCTGGAGTATTTTCTGGAGGCAGGAGACCATTTGTTTACCTGATCCCACTCCTCAGAATAACCTCTAGGATTGCTGCATGGCGAGGTATTACCTCTTCAGTCTCAAAGGGAGAGAGAACCCTATTGAAAAGTTTACACTTTCGCTACTTTATTGGCGCATCTGACCTCCCCCACCCCCCACCCCTCCACACAGAAGGGGCCCTCAGAGTAAGGGGCTCTAGGAAGGATATTCTCATCCAGGAGGGAAGCAATATCTTTGTTCGGGATCAAGGTGTGGATGCTGGTCTTGGAACTGCGGTGTTTACTGTTAGTCCAAGTAGGGGTCAGGCTAGTGGGACAGGGTCAGTGATAGTGATTAGAGATAGAAATCAGATACCTCCAAAGATTTTGGGAAGGTAGCAAAAATGGCAGGTTTGTTACTAGGCATTTGACCCAGGTCAGGGGAAACAGCATCAGAAACATGGGGAGGAAGAGGAACCACAGAATGGATCTGGTCTGTTCACATTGCATCTGGAAAATGCCCTGCATGCCTGTTTGAGGGAACGAAAGCTTCCCAAACCAGAAAGTCCAGGGAAGTGCCATGAAAGAGGCTAGCTGCCCCATGCTCCTGAAGGAACAATAGCAGTGGGGGATAAAGAAATTGTTCATGGTTTGCGGAGGAGAGGGCTGCAGGCTGCACTACTTCAGACAGGAAGTCGGAAGGAGAAATGGATCCCTCCCACCAATGGAAGCTGCCCCCCCCCCCCCCACCAAAAAAAACAAACAAAAATACCTGCCAAGCTGCTACAAGCCCAAGAGTTGGCTTTCTGGTGCTGCTTGTAGACAATGAAAAGGAAGAGGGGCTGCTGGCAACCCTGGAGTTCCACCTGATTACGCACTCCCTGGATCTCCTTGGAAAGAGAATGGCGGTGATTGGGAAAGGAGGTTGGTCAAAGGGGCTTGCTGCTGGATCACTGGGTGGGCCCTGGGGTGCTAAAGCCTTGCCTAAAAAGGTGCAGGTTCTGAGATAGAAAACCTTAGTTGCATCAACCTTCCATGTGTTCTTTTGTAGCCTATTCTTCTCCTTCCTCTTTCCCTTTCAATCTTAGGGCTAAAAGAATCAGAGTGCAAAAGCTAGAGGCCCATGCGTCCTGTTTCTAGGATATGGGTAGGCTGCTGCTTATAAACTAGCACTGACTCCCAGTTCTTTCATCTCCTTGCTTCCTAATGGAGACTCACCTTGCCATCATCCATTCGTGTTACCACTAAGAGGCTGGTAAGATGGGAGAAGAGATAAAATAAGCATATAAAACACACATGTTCACACACAGGCTTAGACGTGTTTTTACATTCATAGTTAGTACAATCAGCTTATTTTTACAACTTCAAATTTACCAGGGATTTTCATGAAACCAGTAACTACTGAAAACATACATTCATACATCACGTATTAAACTCTTGGTTTCATTAAAATGTAGCTTACCTCTTCTTCATCTACATGAGATCGCCCCAGAGGATGAAGTTCAACAACTCTCCAGCTACGAATCAGAGAAGGGTAGTTAATACAGGATTAGCCAAATTGAACGTTTTATCACTTCAGCAGTGGAATGAGATTGTCCTGTTCTCATTAAATAGCACAATGCTACACTACTTATGCTGCAAGTTTTATAAGGGAATGTCAATATTTAAGTTAAATTATTTTAATTTAAATAAAAATCATGAGAATGTGTTTTCTAACATTAGGTTCTAGAGAATCTTTCTTTAAAAATAATACAGAATCTGATCTCCTTAACATTGTCCTGTTAATATTATTTTAAGCCTTTAAATAAAACCAGCCAAAACCTGAAAAACAAGTCAAAGATTTGCAGATAAAAGGACTAAGCAGTGCTAGTTTAGATGACTTACTCATTGTTTAGTTTAACAAAAACTTGTTTAAGCTGTTCCACGAATCAAAGGATTTATGTTTTAAATAAGTTTAGTTAACCAGATATCAGAAATAATGGAGTTAGGCTTCATGAAAAAGTTAAATTCAACTAATAAAATCAGATTTTTTTAAAAAAATGTATAGGTATGAGTTTTTCTGTGCATGTTATTGGGAGGTTGTTTTTTTCTGCTGAACTAAAAAATAAAAAAAGATAATCAACTAATTACTTAGAGAGTGCTAATCTTCTGAAAACACACATTCATGTCTGCAATGAGTACTAGAATTAAGATTAGAGAAAAACATTCCTCTTTATTTTTACACTCTGCTTACTCTGTGCATCCAATAGCATTGTGTGTGCAGTCTATTTCCCTTGGATTATCATTCAATCTTCCCCACTGCTTAGGGGGTTCTTCCATGCAAGAGGGGGGAAAAGGAGGAACATTTATGAAAACAGAAAAAATATGAGTGGGGGTTCAGCATACCTGCAAAGAGGGGGAAGGGAGCATACCTTGGAGTAAGGATTTCTTTGTATTGCAGCTTCTCCAATTTAGAGGGAGCAACTAGTGACATAGGAATAACAATGTTGTCTATATCATAGGAGCTCTCACTTCTCAGTCTCCGTCTCAAGTTATGCTGTATAACAATTAATAATACAGAAGAGTCATTAGCTTAATGATAATAGCTGCATGTTAACTCTAAGACAATAGAACTAAACAATTTTTTTGTATGTTTAACAGACAGACAAACGCAGAGTGACTTTTTAGAATGATGTTTTCAAAAGTACTCTGTTTTGGACTAACAGTTCCCACTGAAGTCAATGGAACTTTTAACACGGATTTCACAATTACAGTTAATGCTAAGTACCACTGTTGACAATCCCACTCTTAAAAGTGATCTTCTTCATAATGTTCAGGCTATACTGAAGGAATTCTAGGATAAATCTATTAACCTGTAACCTGACCACTATTTTTATTGCGTACACAGGTGTTCTTGTATGCAATAAAAATAAGAATTCCAAGAGGCCAGAGCCTAAATTCAGTACATGAAATACATTTATCAATGTAAAACAAACTAGATGGAAAATATTTGTCTGGAAATCTGCAGAAATCTCTTTGTGGGGATAAGAAGATGCTGAACTTCTCAGCATTTTCCTCTTTGGGGCTATCCAACCTCTTCTCTCAAGTGTGTGGACTGACTTTTCTGGATTACAGTAGGTGGTTTGGGTTTAAAACATGATTCAATCTAAATTACAGTGCTTTCTGTTTTCGACTGAAAGAGCGTGTTTCAGAATAAATCACTTTCATTCAATCTGGTAAAGGAAAGAAGTTCCCACTAGACTAGATGCAGATGTGTAAAAGACTCAGTCAAGGAAAGAAATTCAATAAAATTTGCATTATCCAAACTGCGGAGGGAACATCACTTAGGTTTTGATGCTCAGGTACAGTATTTGCAAACTGTACGTCTTCATATTTCTGGCCTATAGAACTCCAAAGTTCCAAAGCACTGAAACCTGAAGACTTCTAGGGTGAAATTCTGTCTCTCTAAGCGATGGGAAGTGTGGCATTGATTTCAGTGGGGCCTGGGTGTCACCACCACTTTACCAGAGGCTTTGCTAGTAGGTCAGTAAATAGGAGTTTGAGATAGTCATGGTTTGGTAATTCAAGAGGCAACAGGATACAGTACCACAACTGTATTTACATTGCCAGCCAGTATTGTATAGCTCCATCAGGAGGCGGCATTATAAAAGCCTCCAGTCACAGTTTCAGTGGGGATTTAAATCATAATTCATTTCATTAGTTTTAAATGCAGGGTTTTTTAAAAAGCTCTCATTGATCAACTAATTCATGGTCTCTGAAAATGCTAGAACATTGTCTTCCCAATACAGACTAGTAATCTTACTCTAGCTAGGCATGTGGAAAACTGCATGAAGCAAAGTGCAGTGTGAAAGGCTTGTGTTTGTTATTTACTAATTCACACAACTCTCTGGTGATGTTTTAATTACTCCATTAATATATTCAGTTTTCGTTTACCTGTGATGATGTGTTTTGAGTAGATCTAGACATTAGATTGACATGGGTCACGGCAGTAAAAGCATTATGGGATTCTGGTTCTGCATGTCGAAAGGAAAAAGCTTCAAACCTCCTGTTACTTTCTCCTGCCACAAAAAGATTTGGGGAAAAAATGGATTTTTTTTTAGCCTATTACATTAAAAATATTCCCCACGTTGTAGCAAATGAGGACTTTTCTGAAAGCTCACAGCTGAACTCCTGAAATTTCATAAACCAGCTGTAAAAATAATCACTTACATGGCTCTATCCATCACAAATTCACCTCCTTCACTATTGTCCCACAAAAACTGTCTAGTTCAAGGGAATTATTTCCTATCGGAAACAGCCTCATCGTGTCAGATCCTGCCTCTTTTACAGAAACTACCAGATTACGTACAATCAACAACAAACAGGTTTGTGGGAATAATCTTGGCCATCACTTGAATAGAGAGTGTAGCCTTCCCTGACTGGGCTGCATATCACATAGCCATTAGAGCCCCCAATCAGCTTTTCCATAACCAACAGCTTTTTCCTCACTGATAGCTAAGTGGAATTGGCAGCATGACGACAAAGACAAAGTCCATTTTGTCACCTGCAAGTCTGGGTTCCCCTAAAGTGGATTCAATTTTCTAGACAAATAATCATCTATGGGTACTTTTTATTCAATCCTAGTGAATATAGCCCCTCCTGCAATTTTGTTTCAACTCTAAAAGCAAACCATTGTTCCCAATTCTCTCTTCTCCCGACTCGAAGGAAGAAAAGAGAATCCCATACTAAACTAAACATACAGTAAACCCTCGATTTAACGGACCCCGATTTAACGGACTTCGGATGCAACGGACAAAATTTCCGATGCATCCGAAATCCGTTATTCGGGGGCTGCTGGCTCCCGCCCCGGGGAGCCGGGCAGGAGCTGTCACTCCCTGCAGAGGTTGACAGCTCCCGCCCGGCTCCCCGCAGCGGGGAGCCCGGCTGGCGAGTTGACAGCTCCCGCCCGGCTCCCCACTATTTAAATTCCATTAAAATAGACTATTTTAAAAAATTATTTCTAAGAGCTATAAAAACGCTGTGGGGAGCCGGGCTCCCGGCCGTGATAAAAGTAAAACCTGGACATAACGGACTAATTCGGGCGAGGGGGGTGTCCATTGTCAGCCGAAAGTCCATTATTTAATCATTTAAAAAAATTATTAAATAACGGACTTTCAGCTTTAACGGACACCCCCTCGCCCGAATTAGTCCGTTATATCGAGGTTTCACTGTATTTAGAACACTAACTAAACATAAAGAGGGTCTGTCAAGAGCAGTAGATCCAATGTGGGAGAAAGAAGTAACAGACCCTAGATAAAACATCGTAATGCACAGCATGGGTCAAGCATATGAACTCTCATCTCATAAGCAACTCAAACTCCCCGGACAGAGCTTTTATTTTTGGCCTTGCTCACCAAGCTGCTGACTTTCCTCATGGATAATTTCTCCTAGACAGAGTCCAAATTAGGAGTACATATATAGCACTAAGGAGCTAGAGCTTCTGCTGCTATGTACAAATGTATTGCTTAGCAGCATGCTGGCACCAGGAAATTGCAACCCTGAGGATCTCTCTTTTTTTTTCTTTTTAATCTCAATGAAATTGTCAGAATCCCACAGAATTTACTCTCTAAAAGGTTTCTACTGTCAAGCTGTACCTTTCTTTAAGTGCTATTACTACAATCCTAGGAATTGCCATGCTAATAATTGGGTGCGAGTAGTTCAAATTGTTGTTTTCAGAGTGCATTACAATGCACTTGTCTACACCGAGTCTCACGGACATGTTGCTCAGCCACCTACCCTTGTTGGGTCCTTCTGAAGTTCCTCATTCTTCTTTCTATTCTCGACTAGTCAAAACAATTTGGTGTCATCTGCAAATGTTGCCATTTCATTGCTCCTTCATATTAATGGATATATTATACAATACGGGTCTTAGTTTCAAACCGAGTCCTCCATTATTACTATTCTTCCATGCTGAAAATTTTGTTTCTGCCTCTAATTAAAATTTTACTCCTTAACTGCTTTTCCTCTTATCCTGTGACTTAGTTTCCTTAAGTTTCTTGTGAAGAACTTTGTGAATGTTTTTCTCAACATTATATCCATCTATTCTCCTTTACCCACTGTGCAGCTGAATTTTAAGAGATTGGCGAGACACTATTTTTTACAGAGGTTGTTCTGGATCCTTACATCGTCATATTCACCGAGGTGCTTTACAGAATTCTATCTTTTACTGCTGCTACAATTAATTTACTCAGTGTAGTCTAGAGCTACCTATCATGATCACCACTAGCACCTTTTTTAAAAAACACCAGTTACCCACCATCCCTATTACGAGTCTTGTTCACAATTCTTACATTTAACCATTTAAAAAGAAACCAGAATCAGGAACTACAACATACAATAAATGAAACATAGATTACTGAGTTCAGAAACAGTCAATGTTTGGTTGAGTGTATGATTTACAAATTTATTCACAGTCTGTTTCATGGAGAATTGTTTTTTTAAAAAACCACAATAAAAACCACACTACCTAGTATTACACAAATACATTTGTGTGGCTAAGGAGTTTCCTTAAGGAGTATATCAACAACAAAAAACAGAATCATCTCTGGTTTTGTAATCACACTAAGTGGAATTGGGATGAGAAGTATTGGGGGGATGGAAGAAATAAAAACAAGAAGAAAACAGCATGCCTTAAATGGAGTGCATTTATTTGCGCAGTGCATTATAAGTCTATTACTCACATCCCTGAAAAATATAATTCCATAAAGTTATCCATTCATTTATTTGAAGAAACCATTTAGAATAATGTGTGGTGCCCAATGATAAAAGGGTATCTTCAGAAAGGGCAGTAGTTTATATACTCTTATTTTTCCCTTACCTATTGCTGTCTCACTTAGGTGCCTTTTCTTTCTCCCCTCGGACAACTGTTCAAATGTTCCTGATGCTGCTTGAGGTTTGGAATTAAGTAAATAGCCACTGCTCCATTGTTTGAGAGAAGCACTATATTGATTATATTCTGCAACAGAATAAGCATTTGCAAAGTTTCAGATTCATTTTCATTAGATGCAACTTACGGCCGAGCTTACCTTACAAACAATAATGAAAGAGCTACAGATACTGATGATCAGAAACACTCAAAATAAATAGTGTAACAAGCTCTGATATGTGTAGACACACAAAATTCAAACCATGGGGGCCAAATTCACTTCTCAGTTATACTGATGCAACCATACTGACCAACTGATTTACCCTAGTGTAACAGAGGAGCATCTGGCCTTTAGTGTCTTTTTTGCTCCTAACAGTACTACAGCAAGGGTCAATTCCCATCTCAGCTAGTGCTAACTCGTATTTCTAAAAGGATCGTTTACATGTAAGCAGTTAGATTATAAGAACAGCTTTAATACCAAGCACAGGGCAAAAAGCAGTTAAGGTGGAAGAGGCGCAACATATGGTACAGTGGAGATAAAGGATATGATGCAAGGAAGATTTCCTGCAGAATGCAATACTTTACTATCCCACAGAACTCACGTAAAACCGCTTTATTATAGCTGCTGCTGCTGCTGCCGCCTTTTTATGCCATACATATATCATTTTATTAAGCTTTTCAATACACACAATCACTTTTCCTTTATCTCGACAAAGTCTAACCAACAACTAATAAATACTAGGCAGCTGACCAGTTGATTGACCAAAGAAATTATTTACATAGTAAGAGAGGGAAAAATCTATAGCTTTAAGTAACAGACAAATTCACTTAAAATAATTAATTAGTCATGCTCTGCTTCACCAAGGTACTTAACAAGTCCCAGTGACTTCACTTATGCATTTAAGTACTTTACTGTATCAGTGCCTTCATTTTTAACTCTTCCAGCACACTGACATCTCCAAGTAGGGCAGGGATTCTGGAGATGGTCCATATCCCTTGTTTTTGTTCTGCTATAATTGTATCAGGTTAGCAGTTGATATAGTTAAAAGCAATACTCAGTGCAGACACCGTTATACTTGTATGAAGGTGCTTCTATTAGTATAGCTTATTCCTGAATGGGAATGAATATGCTACATCTCTATACACACCTTCATACTGGTAAAATGCATCAGTGTTAGGGGACTGTACTATTTTTCTCAGTTTCTAAACAAATAAAGTTATAGCAGTAGAAATACAGCGTTTAGATAAGCCCTCAGTGATCATTTGGAGGGGTTTGTTATCAAGTTTCTGAGCTCATTCTGTCTGCAGCAGCACCTCTTAATGAGAGCAATCAGCAACAGGACAACAGGTTATTTCCAAGGAGTCTCTACATAATTTGCTTAACAAGGACTTAGTGAATTAGATGAGTCAACAGCACACTGGTGTGAAACATCTTTTGGCACTGGTTGGTTTTATATTCTCACAAATAAAATATACTGGCTGGAAACAGATGGGCCTGGTGATATTACAGCTTTGGCCATTTTCCTACCACCATCTGAACACTGGCTGGAACATCTAACTCTCTTGGGTAGTTCCCTGATGAATTCTTGGGACATGGTGCAGAAGGCCAAAGAAAAGGCGAACCAGCTGTGTTTATACAGATCCAATGGTGCTCACACCCAACTAGCATGAAGAACTACACCGGTTATTCCAGCTCATAGTCAGAAATAACAAGAAGGGAGAACTGTGCAGCAGCCTCAAACCCTGAACAGGTTGCAGGATAGAAGATTTTACCTCCCCATTCCCTTCACACTTTACCCACATAAAACCCAGCTATTTGGAATTTATGTGAGTGGGTTTCTCCCTCGATTCCTTATTACCCCCCTCCTCCTAACCCCAGTTCCAATTAGTCCTCTCCAATAACTAGTCTTGTGATCTGTTCAGATTGTAAGCTCTGTTGTGAATACTAGCCATATAGTGAGTAAAAGCCCAACTAAAAACACTGAAGAGTATTTAAGGCAGCATCCAGTATTACAAAAAGAAAGTGTTGCGAAACTAGAAAGTGTTGCGAAAAAGAAATCTGGCACTCATTAAAATATTTTACATCACATACCATTGGATGGAGACATTTTACACTCTACCCCTAGTGCTGAGGTGTCAACAGGATCTCCTTTGATCTTGTCCTCCTTCAACAATGTTTCAAAATATATATGAAGGGGAATATCTATAAAAAAGGAAGAGAGATATGCATCGGAGAGAGTCAGCCGGCTATGGACCCAGGAGCTATACATTGGTATTACATTTCTGAAAAATCTATTTAGAACGTCTGCGTTATACTCCGTACAAACAGTATTGCTGCCTCGAGCCCTCCAGCTCACAGTGATGATGGGGCAGCCCTGTCATAACTGACTGGCTGGAAAATGTCTTCAGACAGTGAAACTGGAGAGAGGCCAAAGGGATGTATTTAAAAAAGGACAAAAGTGAAGCTTGACTATGAGCAGCAGTAACAGAGATATTTTTGGAGAACTGAAATATTAGCTCTCTGGCACACCCTGTCTTCTGATTGGCTAGAGGGATGGGGGAGAGAGACTCAAAGTAAGAAGTGAAAGATGCAGACATGGACTCTGATGTGAAGTTATTCCTGACATTCTTTCATCTTTGTCCACACAGAATACGTCTTCCCTGCCAAAAAAGTGTGTGTTTTTAACAGTTTGCATTAACTAACATGCATTAGCGCATATATGCCCCTGAATCCTAGTGGAGACCAGGCACCTGTAATTTTTACTACCGTATGTGGTGGACAAGTGACGTCAACACTATGCCCACTGCCTATGGCTGACCTCACCTAGCTACCCTGAAGTAAAAATTACAGGTGCTTGGTCTCCATTAGAATTTAACAGAGGCATGCCTAAAGCACACCGACTATCCCACTGTAAAAAACCCAAAAACAAACAAGAACCCACCCCACCTGATTTTAGCAGTGAAGACAAAGCCATAAAGAAACAAGCCACAAGGCGAGGGGATTGTAGGCTAACATGACCCAAAGCACTCCAATGCTCTGACAGCTTGTTTAGTCTTGAAAGTTAAGTCAGATTAAGTTAGAGTGTGAATTTAAAGCACACTAGCTATTCCTGAATAACTCCATGTGTAGGTACTCTTATTCCAGAATGAGACCCGAAGTTATTCGGGAATAGCTATTCCAGAACATCTCCACGTGCAGACAAGCCCTAAAGAATATGGTGCGGACGTATGGCCAGGGTCCTGTCCCACATCTACACCCTCTGGTGCTCTAAAAGTCAGTGCTATGGAGACAGGGTGACCAGATGTCCCAATTTTATAGGAACCATTCCGATTTTCGGGTCTTTTACTTATATAAGCTATTAACCCCCCCACCCCAATTTTTCACACTAGCTGTCTGGTCACCCTATGTGGAGAGCACATGTTACACTTTTATTTTGTGATCTGCAAAAGCCTCAATCTAGCCATCTGGGTAGAATTATTTGGTATTTTTTACAATTGTTATTTCTGAACGCCCTGGGGGTAATTTCAAGGTAGGTGCCCTATTTCTGTCTCCAACAAAGAAGACAGGAGGGAACTCTAACTTGCTTCTTGGGGGAGACTTAGTCTGCAAAATATCTCAAGTGCTTAAGAATTTAGCCATTGTAAAAAGGCAGAGGGATTTACAAAAGATGTCTCTGTTTGAAAAGCCCTTCAGTTTACAAAAGGAGAGCAAAGAGAGGAATGAAGACTTTTTATGCTCGGAATAAAGGAAGCTAATGAGTCAAGGAACGCAAGTTTGACAGCTGGGAAATTAAGAAGAAAAATTAGACTAATTTAAAAGGCTAAAGGGTGGACAATAATTTTCCAACATTTACATGCCATCATAATCTCAAGTGTCTTGGAGATCTGTGAATACGAAAATCCTCCTACAAGCAATTTTTGCTAACTAAAAAGAACAGCTTATCTGAGTAATTGGTACTGATCTACGTAGGTTCTTTGTCACAGGATTAATAGGGACCTGCAAAAGATTTTTTTTTAACTGGGCCTGTACGTTTTCTGCTTCTTTAGGAAGTATAAAAATGCCAGAAGGGTTTGTTTTTTACCTTAGAAATATTATTACTATCTTCCATGCTTGTTTTGTTGGGGGAGGGAGGGAGAAGGGAGGGGAGAGCAGGTGGGAAGGTGAGAGGATCACCTGGATGTCTTAGAGACTGTGAATATGTACTCCCACACCATACTTAAAAGGCTAAGGATATCTGCCCCAGTTTATTCACAGGCTCCAGGCACAATCAGCACATACAACATTCAGATTCTCTTTCAAAATTTGTTCCATGCAAGTTTGAAACTGCCAATTGTCTAGTGCAGATATACATGGATGCCTATATGCCTAAGGTATCCTGAAGCCACTGACAAACAGTTGATGTTGTTGTAGATATGCTGGAGGGCAAGAATCCATACTAGTAATGACTATTACTTATACAAAAGCAAATATATTTTGGTAAGCCGGTCCAACAGCATTATCTTATTTGGTTGACTACAAAATGGGGAAAAGACCATCACCACCTTCTCCTTGCTTTCTGTTCTGTTAAGCAACTTTTTAAATGACTCCCATTCTTAAGAAGGAATCCATCTCTGCTCTGCGCAGTGTCTTATGAGAGAGAGATCTGGAAAGGGACATATAAAAGGACTTGGGAGGCAACAGACAAGAATTTGGCCACATAGCTGAACCGTATAATCTCAAACATGCATTGATCCATTGTATTTCCAGTATATGCTGCTAGGACATAAATCAAATGGTCCCCAAAAGGAGGAGGGTCAGGAAAGTAAACAAAATAAGCTCCTGGCAATATTTCAAAATGTGAGAGGCCTGCCCGATACAGAGGGTGCATGGGCAGCAGATACTGTGGCCTAGCCTCTATTTAAGTGCTTTTCTTTATTCCGTCTCACGATTGGTGAGGCTGAAATTTCTGGGAAAGAGAGCAGACAGTCCCCAGAAGAAAGGTGTTGTCTTTGGTATCAGAATGATTATAATGCAACATCCCTCTTTGTCTGTTCAGGCTGAATAAGCCCCAGTGGCCTTTTAGTAATCGAAAATCCTTCATTTTCTCTATTTTTATGCTGAACAAATCATCTTCTTCTTAAGGGAAGCTTTTCAGTTGGAGACAAAATGTTCTTTGCTATCTTCTTATACTCTGTAGGGAGCTGGTCTATCATTAGAAACATCCACTGTAGAGGTCAGGAATGCAGGAAGGGCCAGAGAGACTTTCAGAAACAAACACTGACAGAACTAAGACTTCCTAATACATTCCCCATGTCCAGGATGGTGGTCTTCTCATCTTTAGTAGGGTGGTGCAGAGTCCTCAAAAATATAAGATGCTTCAGCATTTTAATTTAATTCAATCATTTTCTTAGAATGGAAGAGAATGAGCCGAACTCTGGAAAGACTGTCCTGGACTGAGGGCTCAGGGACAGACCCAAGCAGATCCTAGCCTCATGTTCAAGCTTCTGTGCTGGGGGAGCTCTCAACACCAATAGAGTTTTTGCACTGGCCAGTTTTGGTCTAGAAGCAGCTTTCCTTTCAGCTCAAGAAGTCTGCAGGCCAAATTAAAGCAGTGGATATAAAAATCCATCTCCGGGAACATGAAGGGGCATGATGCACACTCAAAACCCCACAAATAGATTGGGTGCAACCAGAGTCAAATCAGCCATGACACATGCAGTGCGAAGTTGGGGTCCAACACATTTTTCTGCACAATAATGCAGAAAGGCCAATAAAACATTGTCTTTAAAGAAAGTCTCTGAACTCCTAGAAACATTCAAAAAATTAAAAACCTTTATCTTCCAAACCACCAGAAAAAAAAAAAACACTTGGGAAAAAAAAAGCAAAACAAGTAAAGCTCTTTGGGCATGGAATGAAAGGCATGGGACCAAAGCTAGCCATGTAAACAAAAGGAAATGAGATGGCTGGGACTGCATGGCCCTTTTGACAGGCTCAGCCCCAAACATCCAGCGCCAAGAGAAGGTGCTTGTGATTTGTCTTCTTGAAGGGCCATGGGTTTCTTTGATGCACAATGCATATTCTTCATATGGAAATATACAGAGGCAATTTCTGAAGTAATACAGTTTCTAACAGCAACAGTACCTTGGTCACATCACAGATACATAGAATTTCTTTTATTTCAATTCTCCTGGTTTAAGTGTTAAATATCTAGCGTAACATATACTTCAATGAGCAATGCAATTGAGTTAGTATTCCTGTCAGAGTATACCAGTTTTGAATTTCCTGACTGATTTTTTCACCACCAAACTTTAAATGTTGCATTTACAATATTAGTATGTCATACATTTATCTTAAAGGGACATCACCACCTGAAACTTACTCAATTAACAATAGCAAACATTCATTTTAAGCTCTACACATATCCAAGATCCCCCAATAGTTTTTTTGTTTTTACAGTCAAGTCTGTCTTACACTTTTAAAAAGAAACATATCTCACCTGTCACTGTGTGAAAGACCTACATAACCAACAAGGTGAATTGGCCAGCTGTGCAAGAGAAACACTAAATGCTATCAAGTGTATAAAATAAATGAAGTAAAAAAGGAGAAAAATATTTTTCCTTCTAGTGTTTTTCAGTTGTAGTCATCTTAATTGTTACACGCATCTATAGTAGATGCAATATTTTAGAGAGTAGAATGACATTTTAAATTGACCATGCCCCTTTAAATTATACTAAGGGCATTTGTCAGAGCACCTTTTGGCAAATAATAAACAAGCAAGAAGTTTTTCTTTTAAGAGGTTTGTTCATAGCCAAAGCTTTAAATATTTATAAAAACGAAGACCTTAAATTTTAAGATTTTTACAATCTGTTGGGAATATGGAATTGGATGTCTTACCTGAGGGGAATGATAACACTGGATGAAGAGAGGAGTCCACCTCTGGTATATGTTGTACTATTCTGGATGTTGTATCATGCTCAGAACTGCTCCAAATGGAGGCTGGAGCCATGCAAGGCATCTGTGTATTATATGGAAATGAGGCATCTCTAGACAGCAAAGCCTGCAAGGATATTCACAGAAACATCATCTGAAATGCTCATTTCCCTTTATTCACTTTCTAAAATTGGGCCAAAAAAATAGTTATTTTAGTGAGAGTAACAACTCAATGTTATGTAAATCAGAAGTGTTCTCACACAAACTTCAATTAGCAAAGAAGTGATAAATCTACTGTCTGGAAAAGGGATTTTGGACTATGTATAGCATATCTGAATGAAATTAATTTGCTTCACTTAGAGCTATGAAAGCACATAGAGTAGTAGCATTTTATTTTCCAAATCAGAAGGTAATTGTTCCCAACCAATATGAACATTTTGTACTCCTTATGAAGAAGAACCGAAAAAAGGCAGTGTTCCAGTTAATTTTCTAGGCAGGCACAACAAACATGATTGGTACATACAAAGAAAATATTTCTGTCATTCTAATACCAAGCTAAACATCTTTAACTCATCTTAAACAACCTGAATGTTGTGGAACCTGTACATCTCCACACATTATTGAACTCTTGCACAGAAACCCAATTATACATCAAATTATTAACACTGAAAATTGATTTGAGCATGCCACATATTTATGGAAAGTCTCACAGAAGAAAGCAAAGTTTTTGCTTCACCCGGAAATACAATCTAAGATAGACAGCACAAACAAACAAACAAAAAACCTCCAATACATTGGAATAATGCAGAAAAGAGATATAGAGGGGAGTAATGAACAGGAGAATGTAGAGAGAATTTCTGGGAGGTGTGATCTAAAAGGGGCGGAAGTTTTGACAAACAAGAAGATAACTTATCCAAGTGTAAAGAACTGGATGATGGGTGGTGCAAAACTACCTGCTAAAAGCAGGAAGAAATGAGAGCGAAAGGGGGAAAGCTTATACTGAGTTTTGAAAGCAAGGATGAAGATCTTGAATCTGATAGGATGTGTCATAGGTCAACGTTTTGAAGGACTGGGAGCAGCGGCAGAGGAAGACAACTACAAGAGATGTTGATGCTTCTTAAAAACATTTCATATAAAAAACAATACTGTTCATGTCATTTTCAGCATTAACAGATATTAAAGCTGAAGTTTCTGTCTCCCTCCTCACTAGCTGAAAGCTTTCACGCACTCTCCATTTTCAAATCGTTCAAAATGGTTCTTAGCAATTTTAACATTCCACACAATCAAGTCTGTCCTTCAGTAGAACTTGTGTGAGAGGGAAGGGAGGGGAAAAGGGACAGTATGGACATTTCTCAGCCTCCTGCAACAGCGTCTTATTTAAATAGGACTATTTCCCTTCTCCCGCATTATGACTTCACCTCAATAATCAATAGCAGTACTGGGCATATATGAATTCTTTGTTTTCTTAACAAGTATCTTTGTGATGTGAAGGACCAACAAGTAGCCTGACTTTGCTGACACAGGTGTCAGATGACCAAAGGGATACATTTATCATTTTAACTTCCCTTTCTTCCTAGATTCAGAAAGGAGAACTCCCCGTAAAAACTCCCTGCTTCCTGCCTTATGAGACATTCCAACATGCATTCTGCTGATGACATCAGCATTCTCATTCATCAGTCGTGGAGCACTGATTCCATCTATGGCGTAAAATAAATCCAGTCCCTTCTCACCACCTCCAACAATGGTTCTTATAAGTGACTCCAATATTCTTATTTAAGGAGGAAAATAAAACTTTTGAAGACCACTCAGTTTTAAATAAAAATGTTTTTATTTTCCCTCCATAAGCAGATTCCCTACTCCAGTATTGATTATAGGGACTTCTACACTAATCAGCATAGTGCATGCTAGGGTTTTAGAGCAGAGGGGATCTCTCATTGCTTGGGATTACACTTTGCAGGTTTGCTCAAAGGAAGCCATTACAATATTTTTCCTGGTAAAATATACTTCATGACTGTAGCCAGGATCCTCCAATCACATGTATCCATGTTCCACTTTAAACATGAGCAGTCCCATTGAAATCAATAGGACTATTTATATGTTTAAAATTAAGCATACACATTAAGTATTGGCAGGATTGGGATCTTTCTTTGGACATTCCACAAATCTTACTAGGGCTGTGGTTAGACTGGGGCTGTTTTAGCGCTAAAACCCCTCTTTAGCGCTATAATAGCACTGCCAGTACAGACTCCCAAGGCACTTTTTCCGCTTTTACAGACCTTTTAAAGCGGCACTGGTATACCTCAAAACGAGAGGAATAAAGCTCTCAGTGCTGCTGTTGTAACGCAAGGGATGCAATGTGTACTGCCCTTGCGTGATAGTGAGCCTCCAGCCTCCGGCATCCTGGCCCAGAATCCCCATTGCATCCTCTCTGGCCACCATTTAAAACTCTTCTGTCCCGTCCTCAGGTGACCCCCACGTCAGAACCCTCCCCCAAAGTCATATCAAATTTTGAAACCGTGCCGCTGCGGGCGGCAGGGCTGCGGGGTCCCCTGCCGCTGCGGGCGGCAGGGCTGCGGGGTCCCCTGCTGCTCCGGGCGGGAGCCCGGAGGTGCTCCCTGCCCCTGCCCGGTCCCCGCCGCTGAACCCCCCCCAAAGAAATACTTAGGGAAGGGAGGTGCAGAGCCTGTCAGTTTCAGAAATGAAACTGACAGCCAGAAGTTCCCTCCCTTCCCAGTCCCCCCTCACCCTACTCCTTTTCAAAGAGGGCTGCACCCAGCTGAATGCTGGGATACCTGCCCTATTCCGCAACTGCTTCTGCCGCCAAAAGCGGGACAAATGTGTTCGCTCTCTTGTGCTAGAGGGCTTCAATCTGGATACCCTCTATCGCAACAGCTGTAGCGCTAAATCGGAAAGCGCTATAAAAAATAGCGCTTCCCCCTGTAGTCTAGCCACAGCCTAAGGGTGGTCCTTGAAGAAAGAAAGAAAAAACCCAACAACAACAAAGGTTTAACACATTTCTGAACACCGTAAACAATCTTGAATGATTCACAGGAAGCCACTTTGATTTTTAAAACTGCACAAAAATAAGTGACCTGCTCTATACTTACAGCTTATACCAGCATAGCTATATCAGTCAGGGGTGTGAAAAAATCTCGCCTCCTAATGACATACCTATTTTGGCAAATCCCCCAGTGTAGAGGCAGCTGTGTTGATAGAAAAGTGCTTCTGTAGGCATAGCTAATGTCATTCAGGGAGGTAGTATTTCCACAACAGCAGGAAAAACTCCCACTGAAGTATGTTACCTCTACTCTAGCGCTATGCCGATATTAGCTATGCTAATATAGCCTCTGTAGCATAGGTATAGTCTGTATTTCCTTTAGAGACCAGTACCTTTCTAAAAAGCCAATACAATCTCTTGGATATGTATTTTTCAAACTGCCTTATCAGCCTATTTACTGGAGAAACCTAAATGACTCCAAGGAGAAATAAATCAAATCTTTCTGGTAAATTACAAAACATTCAATTGAGATCTGTTTTTCTTTAACCATTAATCACTGGACTGAAACAAACCCAGAAAATACACAGATAAGGCTGACATCTTTAAAATCTAGAGTTTCAGTCTTGGCTTTGAATTTCCTGCTTTTAAATCAGTTTGTTCCCCAACATTATTTATGACATATTGTGAAGTTAGTAAGTCTGCTTTTTCACCTGCTTTGACGTGCACACAGTGTGGTCAGAAATATTCTTCAAATTCTAAATCTAGTTAATAGTAATTACATTTACGAGCAATGGCTAAAGGATTTTTATGTTTTCGCTCATGTTCTCTTCAGTAAGTCAACTAAAGAGACTCTATTCCTAAATTAGTGTTCAGGTCATTCAGTGTAATGGTATACAAACAAGGAAGTAAAAAACAACAAAAAAACCATTAGCCATTTTGTAATTCAAGAGAAAACAATGATTAACACATGCAAAAGAAAACTAGTAGGAAGAGATATTTTATTTTCAAACTCCTAAGAAGGTTACTACAAACAATGAAGAAATGAGAAGAATTTGACTTTGCATTGTTAGGAATGTCTGTTATTACAGCTGTTTGAAAAGTTTCTGACAGAACAGTTTTCTGTTGGAAAAGGCTGATTTAACTAAAACTGAAATGTCTTGCAGGAACTTATTGATTCTATTGAAATTTTTGATAAAAAATTACCTAAGTGGTTTGTTTCAAACTTTCAATATAGTTAAAATGTTTCAATGATAAGGTTGAAAAAAACCCCACGCTTCAACACTATCAAAATGAAACTTTTTGATAATGTTTCAGTATCTCAAATAACTTTTAGAGAATTTTCATTGAATGGGAAATTTCAACTTTTCTGTTACAATTCAGGACAAAAGGAAATTACAAAAAATGTCTGAATTTCCCACACAATGAAAATTCTGAGTATTGACCAGCTCTATCCATTATCCCCACTGAATCGAGAGCTCCAACCACTGACAAGTGGTTCTTAAAACCTTGGGACATTCTTTATAAAAAAATCTAAACAGTCTTAGAAGAGAGAGATCATTGGCAATCTTTTATAGAGAAAACATCTGTGGAAACTCAATTCTATTATCAGCTTCTCCACCAAAGAGCTTGCATGTCTCTAAATTTATTCCCCCCCCCTCCCCCAGCCCTTTTCCTCCCTTGAAAGTGCCTATGAAATCTCAGATATAATGTCATTCCTAGTATACATTTAATAACAAGAGTACATGATTGTGTTAATTATAAGGAGATACAGCATATTTAGAAGGAAAATGATTTTTTTGTTCTTTGGAGTCCATGAAAACTAAAGAAGATTCTTATAGAATGACAATGAAGTTTATTTTGTTGTTTTAAACTACAAGGAAAATACGCCCAAAAGAAAAACCAATTCCCTAAACATTACCCATTCATTTTAATCTACTCATCCAGCAATTATCTTCAGCACTGTTTGACTTCGCTGCAGAAGAAATCAGAAAGGGCAAGCAGAAACTATTCCCAAATTCAAAACACATCCTGATCCAAAAAGATTATTTGTAGCTTCTTAGTGTGATAAACTGATGATAAATCATTCAGTGAGTGAGATTACTGCCTTTGTTCTGGGAGGATTATAAACTGAACAGTGTTTTTAAGAAAGGGAAGAAAGCTTATTACAAGGAAGAGTGACATAAATTTAGTGCACAATCTTTTGCATTTCAAGTTTTTAATTCTGAAGTGAATACTAATAAGAACCCGTATATGAAACGGAAAATAAATAAATCAAACAGCAAAATATGTTAAGACTCTTGTACATTTCTGAGGCATTCTTGGAACTGAGCCTACATGTAACAAAATAGCATTGAGCTCTGCGGTTACAACCAATTGGCCAAAATTCAGCTCTCAGTTACACCAATGTAAATTTGGAGTAAATCCAATGAGCCAATGGAGTTACCTCAAATATACTCAATACTAGATGGCAGGTCTGCTTGAGATTGTGTTTGTGAGGCGCCTGGGCAGAGCTGAAAAGAAAACACTTCCTCAGATATGCAATCCGAAATGAAAATTTAGTTGAAAATCTGAAGGATGAGGATGACTTCTCACTCGAGATATCCAGCTTAAAGCCTATACTTAAGCAATCAGTAGCCAGCTAGAATTCAGGGACTTGGATATGGAATTGACAAATTATCCCATTGTGAAGTTGCCACATTTTAAAATGGGATACTAGCAGCCCCAATAAAGCACCAAACAAATAATTGTTTTTCTGACTTTTTTGTTTAGAGTGATTTAAACATTCATATAGGGCAGAGTTTAAGTGAACTTTTTGGTAAATTATCACTGATTTGCTCATTATACATTTTTTGCTTTAATAATAGAGCCTGAGTCATGATCTGATCATTTGTCTGTCTGTCGGCCTGTTGTGCATACAGGATAAATACACAAACTTTTCATTTTGTATGGCGTATAACAAATTAAACTCATTGCTGTTTCTAAACTGTAAATATTCTGATTTTATTATTACAAGTCAAATCTGGCTCTCAAACTATGCACTACATATTGACACATTTGTCAACTGAAGACCCAAAACATTTTATTTCCAGCTATTATAAAAGATGACTCTGGGGAAAAACAATGTAACTGGCCAGGCATGGAGAAAGTGATTGGAATATATGAATACTAGCTCAGTGCTTGCAATGTATGCATATATATGCATATCACTATCCACATAATGTGCTAGAATGGCATTAATATACCCAGGGACAATAATATATACTACATTATTAGTTATGAATAAAATTAGGATGGATTTTTCTGCATTGTCCTATAATGTCAAATCCATAGAGCCTTCCTATAACACTGCCTACAAGACTATATATACACTCAGGCTACTTGAGGAGTTTTATCAAACACCTAAGTGGGGTAATTTTCAATATCTCTCTTCTGTGCCTCATTGGAGGACCACACAAAATCATGTAGTTAGAGGAAGTTTAACATAGTTCTTTTACAGCAAAGATACTAAAACAATACTAGATAGCACTGAAATTTATAGACCCATAAACTCAAACTATCTTAGACAGACTGTAAATGCTGGAGACAGAGGTCTTCTGTTTATTCACATTACAGGTAGACTACAGCCAATGACAGTGTGAGCGGCCCTAAAAGGGGGAGAGGGAATCAGTCCGTCTATGGCCGCTTTACTGAGACTACCAACAAGGATACCAACTGGAGTGGCAGGTTTTGTGATACAAGTTTGACAAGGACCTGGACTGAGACTATCAACTTATTTCACAAAACATCTATCAGATGATAACCACTTTTATTTATAAACCAACCTGTCCAAATTCAAATTTCTGGACTAAGGTCATAAAAGGTTCTATAACTGTTACCAGTTTTGTGGGCCATCCATTCCCTCACAGATACAGACTAAGATTTTCTTTCCAACCTGAGCCATATTATAATACACTGACAGTTAGAGAGATTGCACTTCTATTCAATGGGAGTTGTTTGTTTTGCCTGAAACATTGACCTTTTGTTTTTAATTGAAAAAAAAAATCAATTGAAAATGGAAGTTCTGTGCTTCATCACTGATCAGTTAAATAAAACAAAAGGAAAGAATTTTGCAATTGTGCTGACACATTTTGAAAAAGTTCTATCATGTAGAAATTAAAGGAGCAGATTTATGGTCAATATTGGAAGGAAATAGCACAATAAATTCTTTGATGCAAGAATCTGAAAAGCACCATGCCAGATCCTTATTGGAGAAACCTTTCCTGGATTGATTGGCTGGCCAACATAGCTATCTCCACAAAAGTTTGCTTTAGAGGGATTAACTGCTATCAGGAAAATCACACAGTGTTCCAATGCTAACACTATTTTTCCATTAGATAATACATAAACCCACTGGGGCAACAGGGTAATACATTTAACAATAAAAATCCTTTTCTGAAAGAAGAAAACTAATGACTTGGGGTTTTTTTGTTCCAAACTTTGTCAGTTGCTATTTGTATTTACAGATTGGTGACCGTATTCTCCAGGGAACGTACTGCTCCCCAGCAGACTACTCAAGAAGAAAGATTATACTTTTCTACAAAGGTGTTAAGCACTTTTGTAGAAATAGAATTGATCCTCTACTTCAGTGGTTCTCAAACTGTACATTTTAATGGGGTGGCTATGGCTGGCATTAAACTTGCCAGGCCCCAGGGCAGAAGCCCCACCACCCCGGGCTGAAGCCTGAGCCCTATTGTCACCCAGGGCTGAAGCTCTCAGCCCCAGGAGACGGCTTAGGTTACAGGCCCCCTGCCTGGGGCTGTAGCCCTTGAGCTTCAGCTTTGGCCCGGAGAACTTGGGCTCTGGCCCTGGGGGTGGAGAGGCTCAATCTTTGGTCCCCCTTCCTGGGGTCGTGTAGTAATTTTTGTTGTCAGAAGGGGGCTGTGGTCCACTGAAGTCTGAGAACCCCATATCTACTTGCAATAAGTTTGCAGGGGAGCTGGCAACACAAACAGCATTCCTTATAGTCACAGCTTTTCAGACACTGGCTGTGCCAAGAAGCTATGCACAGCCAACGGGTGCAGTCAACATCTGGGGATATCCAGCCAAAAGATCAACAGAATACTTTCAGTGCAATTAAAGGAGGAAAATGACTTCATTCTATGGAAGACAGGTCTGGAAGAACATGTTATATATATATAAATGGAGATATACCAATCTCCTAGAACTGGAAAGACCTTGAAGGTCATCGAGTCCAGTCCCCTGCCTACACTAGCAGGATCCGCCTGCCTACACTAGCAGGATTGAGTACTGTCCCCTGACAGATTTTTTGCCCCAGATCCCTAAATGGCCCCCTCAAGGATTGAACTCACAACCCTGGGTTTAGCAGGCCAATGCTCAAACCACTGAGCTATCCCCCCACCCCCTATGTTGGTCTGTATTACTGCCCTAAAGAAAGATTATTTTAAAATATGTATAGGCTGAATAAACTAATGAGAGAAAGCAGATAACTGTAATCATGACTCACAAAGAAATCTACATGAGTATCTTGTACCACATGTAAGAGACTGGCAATATGGCTAATATGGTTCAGATTTTCCTGGAAGAGGTTCAAATACAGTCTTTAAAATAGCTTACAAATATTTATATGTAATGTTTCTCTCTCTTTTCCCCTCCCCCACCAAGCCCCTTCAAGCACAATGGGGTGGAACCCTCAAGATGCATAGATTAGCCTAAGTAACTGCATGTTCATACTGTGTTAACTCTTGCCTTTCTCCCAACCCCTTCCTGCATTGCTGTCAATTCCTGTTTTTGTCTTAACTTAGACAGGAAGCTCTCTGTGTATTATAATTATTAACAACAATTTGTATTGTAGTAGTGCAAAGACTACCCAGTCAAGATCAGGGCATATTAAAACACTTCCTGCCCTAAAAAGCTTAAAAACCTAAATTAAAACTGGAGCCGATATTCAGTGTTTACTTCTTTTATATAGTAATGTGTGTATGTCACTTAAAAATAACAAGTACTGTCTGTAATAACCACGTAACAGTACTGCTATCCCTAAGCTTTCAAAAATCATGAGCTGGGGGACCCAGAAAATCTTGAGGTCTTTTTTAAAAAATTGAAATTTGGGTTCTTTTTATATTTGCCTCCTATTTTCTGAGACTTCAGTGTTTTTTCTGAAACCATGAGATCTGGAAACTGTTCTAAAAATTAAATCTTGGATTTTTATGTAATCACTTGACTCCAGCTGTTGGGGCTTTAGAGGAAAAAACACAGCATATCGCAAGATTCAGATGGCAAGAGAATTACACTGTTATGATGTAATTTTTACTTCATATGCCTATTCCCATTGTGTGTGAAAAATATTCACACTCTTACTGTCATCTAAAGTTAATTCACCTTTAGAACATTATTTGTAATTTTGAGTCAGTCCAGACAACCAAATTTGTCAAGTTTAACCAGTAGATGGAGACACAACATAGAGAAATTTTAAAACAAGGAGTCATTAGTACTTCTCATTCTTAACAATGAAAAGCCAAGCGTGGCTTCAAAAGGAAAGAACCTAGTAGGGAATATCCACAGAGTCTGATTCTCCACTGCAGTTTACCTTGTATGATGATTAATAACTGTGTAAAGGGAGTATAAAATAGTTATAAAATACCACCAGTTCAGATGTAAATAACCAAATAAGGTGCAAGACCCCGGATAAGAAGAAAAGCTCTGTGTAAGCTCAGTAGCTGGTCCAATAAAAGATATTACCTCAACCACCTTGTGTCTCTAATTAGGCACACAGGCATTTAATAGTGTGGAGAGATTAAACGCAACACCCAAATAGCAAGAATTGTGGGTTTACCTGGGATGTTATGTGAAAAGCTATCAAAATCAAATGTAAAGGCAAAAACAATTACAAATTATCTTTCCACATTATTATTATCCACATACACTATAGGAGACAGCAAGATAAAATTCTAAGAACACTAGAACATATATCAGTCAAAACCAGTAACAAAATGGCAACTAGGGGAACAACTGAAACTGGTAGTAAAAGGATTAAAACATTTTATCATATGGCCAAGTTGAGACTAAAATTTAAAAGCCTTGTGTTTTTTTGTCCACAAAGTAAACACTCCTTCGCAGAAGTTTAGTTTTGTTAAGTTGCAGTCCTCTCAAACATTGCTTTGAGGAGCTTTTAAGTAAGGGGACTGCATGCTATCACAATCACGATGTAGGGTCAGACTGCAAGAAACAACCACTGGATAGTTTAAGACAAGATGAAAGAAGAAATAGGTGACATAACCAGCAGGAGAGGAAGGAGAATGATGGTTATAGTGATAAGATCCTGTGGCTGAATGGGCTAGCTAGTACATAATTTGATATCAATTTAGTTTATTTTTTTCTGTTGTTTAATTAAAATTTCTACCTCTGCCTAGTTTTCAAAAAAACCCACAACCCTCTTCTGCTAGCTTCCAGGGGTTATTTTTAATTTTGCTTTTGCATATAACTGGAAATATATTTACATTCAATCCTCTCCCTATTACCAGATTGGCTTTTAAAATTATATTTATCATTTTTAAAACTTAAAATAATACCAAGCAATACAAACAGCTCGCTGGCTGAAATCACTCTCCTGTCCACTCTCCACAATTCCATAACTCCATTCTTAAACATTTATATAGCTCTCAACACCACTGTGGGCAAGGTAAGTTATCACCATTCAGTGGATGTAGAAACAGTGAATTATAGAACTGGAAGGGACCTCAAGGCAGGACTAAGTATTATCTAGACTATCCCTGACAGGTGTTTGTCCGACTTGCTTTTAAAAATTCCCACTGATGGCGATTCCACAACCTCCCTAAGCAATTTATTCCAGGGCTTAACCACTTTGACAGGAAATTTTTCCTAATGTCCAACCTAAACGGCCCTTGTTGCAATTTAAGCCCATTGCTTCTTGTCCTATCCTCAGAGGTTAAGAACAACCATTTTTCTCCATCCTCCTTGTAACAACCTTTTATGTACTTGAAAACTGTTATATACATATACCGAGATAGTTTATAATTTGCCAATTGTTAAAGCAAATGAGTGCAAAGTCACAGTTAGAATTCAGGAGCTCTTGAGCTTCCAGACTAACACACCATGCAGCACAGCAGACTCTCAGAATTACAAACACCTTGAGAATGGAGGTTGTTCATAACTCCGAACAAAACATTATGATTGTTCTTTCAAGAGTTTACACCTGAACACTGAATTTGTACAGCTTTGAAACTTTACCATGCAGAAGCAAAATGCTGCTTTTAACCATCTTAATTTAAATGAAACAAGCACAGAAACAAACTCCTCCCCACACTTCTTTTTTAAAAGCCTGGCCCAAAGGGGTAAACAGGCTTCCGAGGATATTAGTAGTCAGCAAATAGTTATAATAGAGCCAGATAGCTCACGTCCTGTTATATTCATTTGTTATCCCTTCTCCCCCAATCTCCAATAGCCTGATTGTTAGTCTTGCCCATCTGTTATATCTCATCTTTCAAATTGTACAAATTTTTGTGGAAGGGACTGGCATTTGCTATCTTTTCACAGTATCTACCTATCACAAAGGGACCCTACCAAGTTGTGTCATTTATTATGCTACCACAATATAAATGTTAAATAATAACAAATGATAAAAGAGTCAAGCAGAGGAGGAGTATACAAAGGGACTATGTTCTGCAAAGAAGAACTTGGCAAAACAGAAGCCGGTATAGAGACAGTGAGTTGGAATAAACCCAAAGAGATTCTGGGACAGAATCTATATTCTATAGCACTGTAAATCTACCTTGCACAGCATAGAACACAACATACATGAGCCTTATCCCAAAGGCCTTACAATCTAACTGACAAAAGGGACAAGAGTTCAGGAATAAGGCAGTATGAACTTTAGCAATGCAGAGATTAACTAAAAATAGCTTCCCAAAAGACCATGGAGGGATGTGAAGGGCAAGATGCAGCATTCCAGGCATAGGGGGCAATATGAAGGGATGTATAAAATTGCCTATGACCACAGAATAAAGCAACCCAGTTCTAACTATTATACCAGAGTTTCTTGATCCTTTCAGTTTAGGAAGTCAGATATAGTGGATGCTGCTAAACCACAATCCCAATATTAACATCGTTGCTTCACAGCCACATTTTGCTAGGAACCAATCCCACTGACTTTAATGTTAATTGGATTTTGGCTACTGGCAGCAGACATGCCACTTGGTGACAACATTTTGGAAGACAGGCCCCAGCCACAAGCACGTTTGCAGAGCTGCACATGAAGGAAGCACTGCCTTCCTTGGCTGCAGCCCAGCCAACCTGCCTGCAGGCAGTGCTCAGTGCTTCCTTCTCTATCTACAGCCCTGCAAACCTGCATGTGGCCTGGGACCTGCTGCCCGCACAGGCGGGTGTGGCACCCACATCCCTGCCCAACATGGGAGCTTCTGCCAGTGTCCTGGTGCTGTGGATGTGAAGATGAGGTTGGAAGGGGAAGAACATCAATAAGGAGGGGGCTGCAACCTGGATGCTGGGGTTTCCCGTGAGGAGCGAAGTCCTGTAGGCCCACGGAGCCGCACAGTACTTCTCCCTGCATGCGTCAGGCTACGCCCTGCCCTGACACCAGGGATTCGGGTTTGGCACATCCCAGCACTTCCTTCCCTAGCTGTAGCTCCACAGGAAGAATGTGCCATACTGCAGGAAGGTTTGTGGGATATGTCCAAGTGCTCTCTTCCCTGGCTGCATCCCCACAAATCTGCCTTTTGCTTATTGGCAACTTTCAGATAATAGCAACCTTTTTTCTGGGAACCAAGAGGTAGATTCCACTTAATTAGTTATCTCAAAATACAATGTGAAATCTAGCTAGAAGGATACTTCAGACAATGTAGTCACCTTTACATTGTCTCAGTCAAACTACTCCGCTGCATTGCCTCATCCACCAGCATTCTAAGGCAATGGCATCCTGGAGAAGGTTATTAAAATGAGCCAGTAAAAAACTGGAAGAGGACAAAGGGAGGAAATTTTTTTTACTTCTCAGGAGGAAGACAGTCCAGTGGCTAGTGTGCTAGCTTGGGACCCAGGTTCGGTTCCTTGCACCTTCACAGACTTCTTGTGTGATCTCTGGCAAATCAGTTAATCTCTCTGTACCTCAGTCCCCAATTTGTAAAATGAGAGAGACAGTACTTCCCTACCTCAAAGGGATGTTGTCAGGCTAAATACATTAAAGATTGTGAGGTGCTCGGATACTATGGTAACGGAGGCCATATAAGTACCTAAAATAAAGAGGATATGGTCCTTTCTTGCTAGAGAAACCAGTATCACATTATTAAATTGAATTAAGAATCCAGAATGAAATTTATATCCCCTTAAGGTGAAATCTCTCTCTCTCTGTCGAGATCAAGCAAATTTGCTATCTATTGACAAACGGATAGTTTCATTCTCTGACAAAATAACTGTCAATCTCAAGGGCCAGTACCCATTTTGCAGCCTCATCCTTAGAAATTCTGCCTAATCTAACAATCAGCCTGGGCTGACACTCTGTTCTTCTTTTTCATGCTGAACAATCTTATCAATAGCCAGGTAACCAACTGTAGCGGCTAAGGAAAAAGTGACAGAAAGGCTGCTAAGGCCACAGAAAGAATAAGATTTCTTGAAGGAAGTGAGACACTGATGAGAGCTCTTCATTCAAGGACTTGATATCTATTTAATTTAGGTTGTCAGAGCATGCTTAAAATGCCCAGTCTGATTTTGTCACTTACTTCCTTGACAAATATTTCTTTCCCCTCATTTCCAACAAAGGCATTATGTGCCTAGCATTTTCTTTCCTTCTCCTTCATTTTTAACATTTTAAATGAATTGGACATTTGTGAAAGGCCCTAGATTGACAGCACAGGAGCATCACATCTTTAAAAAAAAAATTTTTTTCTCCACAACAGTTATGGTATATACAGCAGCAGCGCTATCTTCTCCATGTTGCTCCTTCAATTTGCCTCCATACTAAATTAGAGAGAACTGCTCAAGATGCAAAAGTTCAGTGCAGGCTTCTGGGCACATGGAATTCTTGTGCTTCTACTAAGATTTCCAGTTGGCGCAACAGTAATAATGAGACCTGTCCCCTGGGACATGGATCCTATCTATGTATCCTATTATCAACTCCTTGGGCTACACAGACTCTAGGCTCCTCCTTTGCAAAAAAAACCCAGTGCTGAGACAGAGCCGAGTCAACTAAGAGAACACCATCCAAGCAAATGATTCAGAAATGAACAAATCATTTTTCCATCTATAAAAGCCTACTGCTAAAATTTAAATTCATCTAAAAACTGGCCTTTGAACAGGCAACCAGGAACTGGATCCAGAAGTGGCCAGATTCTGGCCCACGTTAAGGTCACTTTGGGCTGCAGTAGTGACATAAAGGAACCTTAAAGCCATCCTAAATGAGTACATAAGGATTCCGAGGAGGCAAGGGAAACCTTCAGATGGTGTAAAGCCTGCACATCCAGCCCTTGGGTGGAGGGACTGCAAAATCACATTGCATTCGATCAATCCTCACCAGCATAATGGTTCCTAGGGAGCCATTACAATTAGGTGCAAACTACAGTGGTCGATCTGGGCTTGTCGACACTAAGACTTAAGGTGTTAGTAATGCACTAAATAACATTTGAAAAATCCCAGCAGACAAGGCATACTGCCTTTAACACATAATGAACTGGCTGAGTTAAAGCCAAGGGTGGCAAGGATGGGGGGGAAGAGGGAAGGCGGCACCGCGGAGGGTCTTCTACTCAACTGTCTTAGCATGTAGCACCTGTTGAAGTCTACACTAGATCTGTAGAAAATGGTAGCTAACGGCTAACACCACACCTTTAAATCCTTGTCTGACAGACTAACATGAAACCAGAACCATCTTCATGCACAGCCAATCCCACAATCCAAGAAAAAATGAGGTAGAGTCAAATTTGTCTTTCACCCCCTAGTGGCCCCATGCTTTGGCCCTGCACAGCTGAAGCATTAGGTCATCACTTTTCTGTTCACACACACCTACTTGTATTACTGTTTTATATGGGTTTTCCCCCTCTTTGGTCAGCACTGTAATAACTTTGGGCCAGATTTTCAAAGGTATTTTGGTACCTAAAGATACAAATGGCACTTATGAAAATCCCACTAGGCATCTATCTTGGGATCATGAAGCTTAAACTCTAGATATGTGCAGAGGAAGGTCATTTGGTTTCATGGAGGATTTTGAAATTTCAAAATTTTGTTGTGTTCCTATTTGGAAAAGGCCTCAGATCCCTGACCCCATGGCAGTCCACCTGACTGGTTGTGCCGGAGCCGCAGATCCTGGGAGTCCCAGCTGAGCAAGGAGCCTTTGAGCTTGGGAGCCAGCATTCTCAGTGCCCAATGGGCTGAAGGGGAGACAAGAGCCTGGAAGCATTTCTGCAGCAGTCCACCGGCTGCAGAGAAGTTGGGAACCTAGAAGCCCCACTCAATGGAAGCATGCCAGGTGAACCACGGAGAAGCTGAGAGGCATGGAAGCTTACGAGCTAGAGCTCTCAGACTCTTAGTTCCAAGCAATCCTCCAGGCGGGCTGCCAAACTGCGGGAAGTCTGGAAAACCAGGCTGCCAAGAAGCTGAATGAGCAAGCTGGTAGGAAACCAGAAAGGTTCCAGAGAGAAACCTATTTTCCATCAGATTTTGGTTAAAAATATCAAGCCATCTCTGCAAAACATTTTGATTTCAATGAATCAGCATTCTCCTATGGAAAGATATTCTGTGTTAGAGAATTTCTCACCTGTTCTTCTAAATAACTTTGTAAATCTGGCCCTTTTTGCTGCAGAGAGGTGGAGATATTTTTTCTTAATCTAAGCAGAATATACTGTGTAACAGCTTTAAATCTTGCTTCTTATTGGCAGTGGCTTAACCACACTATCTGTGAATATCTGATCATATTCAAATTCAAAAAGTCTTGCTTACCTATTCATATGGTAAAATCCTGGCTCATTGATATCAATGGGAATTTTGCCATTGACTTCAACGAGGTCAAGATTTCATCCAAAGTGTTTATTATGCCTTCCCTTAAGGGGTTGTGAGCATTGTCGTTATAACTTTCACATATCCATTGCATTTCCTATTTTCAGAGGCTCTCATAAAATTTAATTTGTGGGATTAAAGATGAAATGCTACTGGAAGCAATTAAAACGAATTTCAAGTTAGTATAAACATATGTATACACAAAAAACTAGTGGGAGAGCAAAATTGTACCTTCCAAAATCGTAGTTCACGAATACCCTGTCGATAATGCCAATCCAATTTAAGAAAGGAAATGCTAAAAGACTGTTATTGTGATGTAAAAGCACCATTACAATACAGTTTCTAAAAGGTACAGGAAGGTCAATCAAAGCATCAAAATCCCTTGAGATTAATGCTGCTTTAATAATGACCTTACAACTAATTTGGAAAACAACAGGTAATTCAGCCCTTTAGGAGAAAATGGCAAACACACTCAGTATTCATAACATTTGGAATCAAGTGTATTCTTGGTATAGTGGACATGGCTACAAACAGCATTTGCCTTACACAAGTAGAAGTCTAAAATAGATTTTTCCACATTAAGCATTTAATTCAATTCAGTTTCTTTGTAATGGACAAAATCTTAATTTATAACAGACAGTTTTAAGGCACTACTAGTGCTATGAAGAAGCGAGCAGAGCTGGTTGGGAATGGCAAAAACGGAAACAAGATTAAGATATAGCAGTTTAATTTCCCACACAATAATGCACTACCAGCTGTGTAAACTTTCTTTAGTTAAATAAATACTCTAAAAGCAAACAGCTTGCAGATTTATGTTGTAGCCTGTTTCCTCGGCAGTAAAGTCTCCTTAAAAAAATCATTAAATCACCCCAGCCCTGACTGTAAATGAATTTAAAGATAACCGTAAAACAAATGCATGAATTTGATAAAGCAGGATTCTGAGCAATTTTTCATTTTTACTTTCAACTCCTTAACTGTGAACTCCTGCTGACACAGCTAAACTCCTGTCACATGTATTGCATGCCATCTGAATGTACTCAACAATCAAAACAGCACCATGTAATATACTGTTATAGCAGACTAACACATACAGACACTCCCAGCTGGAATCTTTGCTTTTGTCTTCTAAAGGAGAGGAGATAGTTCTACCTGTTGATTCCAATAACATGCACTGGTCATTCTGTATAGTTTCCTCTTCTGGAAACTCTGAAGTGGCCTTGTTCGGGCAGATGTGCTCATGATAGTTACAGATGGAGATTTCAGCCTTGTCCTGTCTTTTCTTCTTTTTTTGATGTGTTGATGATCAAGCAACTGGCTACCAGAAGCTGACATTTCCTCTCTGTTGTCTGAAGCTCTGAAATGCCATGAAAACACTGAAAATCAGTCAAAAAGGTCAAGAATGCTCAATATATAAACACAACCTCTCACAACTACTAGATTTACATACTAAAGCATATTAGCCCCATAATTCTAGAGGCACTCACGATTAACACTTCAGTTTTAACATACTACTTCAAGAAACTGGTGGCATAAGAAGTTTGTCATTGATTTATTAACATGAATTTCCTTTTGTAACAATGTAAGGAATTCTGTATTTATCTTGTTCACATTTTTTCTATTCTATTCCCAGACAAAACCTATGCTAAAATTGAGTTAAGGTTGAGAGTACATAGAGTTCCTGGAATTATAATACTTGCTTTTAGAATAACTACACCAACTCAGTTACGCATTTTACCCTTAATGCTGAGAACTCTATACCTCCGTTCATCACATTTGCCTATTTATCCACATTCCACTGAAGTAAATGGAATTACACTGGCATACGTAACAGTAAATCAGGCCCATTACCTTGTCTCAACATAGCATGGCTACTTAAATTAATTTAAATCATTTGGCAAATGTAATTAAATAGAAAAAAAAACCTACTATAAACCAAGGCTCATTCAGAATAAAAGCTATCAACCTAGTGTGACACATTTGTATCAAATTATAAACTCTATTTTCTATTGTGTGTTCAACACATGTCTAATCTTGCCTACCACAAGCCCAAGGAATTTCATCTAGACAGCAGCCCTGCCCAGGAAAGGTATTTGACATCTTATCGAAGGACTATGCTGAGAAGCTATCAGTAATCTGGAGCCACTGGATTTGATTATGTCAACTGCTGTCTTCCATCCTCAAATGAACAATGGTTTTTCTGCACAGGAGCATGACTCAGGGAGGGAGGCTGGAGTCTTCCAGTAGAGCGGGGGTTCTCAAACTTCACCGCACCACAACCCCACTTCTGACAACAAACATTACTACACAACCCCAGGAGGGGGGACTGAAGCCTCAGCCCTGCCGCCCCAGGTGAGGGGGGCCAAAGCTGACGCACAAGGGCTTCAGCCTCAGGTGGGGAGCCTGTAACCTAAGTCCAGTCACCAAGGGCTGAAGCCCTCGGGCTTTGGCTTCAGCCCCAGGTGGTGGGGCTTGGGCGTTGGCCCTGGGACCCAGCAAGTCTAATCCCAGCCCTGGTGACCCCATTGAAACAGGGTCCCAACCCACAGTTTGAGAACCGCTGTAGTAGAGCACATAGTAAGGAGGCAGAAATACTATTCTGAGGAGTATTTACAGGAGACAGTGAGAGAGACAGACAGACAGAGGACGAGAGAGACTCCATCCAGTCTGAACATAGACAAACCCTGGACTCCCAAGTCCCAGATGAGGC
Organism: Sternotherus odoratus; assembly: GCA_032164245.1. Taxonomy (NCBI): domain Eukaryota; kingdom Metazoa; phylum Chordata; order Testudines; family Kinosternidae; genus Sternotherus; species Sternotherus odoratus. The sequence continues at coordinate 11,346,292 of JAVMKO010000011.1, read as the reverse complement.
GAGATCAGACCAGGATAGGGTGCATTGCCTGGCTTTTTGTTGTTTTCAAACAGCTTTTAAGAACAAGAATCAGGGTGGTAGCCGTGTTAGTCTGGAATAGCAGAGTTAACAAAGTCCTGTGGCACCTTTAGTTAGTCTTTAAGGTGCCACAGGACTTTGTTAACTCTTTTAAGAACAGTCACTCTGGATAAGAAATTCCACTATTAAGCCTATATTCCTTGCTTTGTTACCAGGTACCGCCTGGGTTAAAATAGATGCCCAGAGAGCTCTCGGCCTAGGAGCAGCTTGTGGGAGGGGCTCTGAAGCACTGTTTCAGGGTCTTGGGTAGCTGAACTGAAGTCCCACCCCCAAGGAAAGGCCCGGGCACAAGATCTAAGCCTGGGAATGTGCCTTACAGACAAAGAGCTAGAAAGAGTTATTAGATTCTGCTCAGACCCAGTTGGTTATGAAGAACATGGGACCCAGCAGTTAAGTCCCCTCACAATAGGATAGTGTCAATTCAGAGGGGTACTGGCCATGTTGTAGCACATAATCTCCATCACAGGGGTCTTAAACACACAGCCTGCGGAGTTATTTCCTACAGCCTGCCAAGCTCCCCTTCCCTCACTCCCCCCCCAGTGCACCGCGTCCCCGTTCCTCTGCTTACCTCCAGGCACTTCCCACCACCAAACCGCTGTTTGGTGGCACTTAGCGCTTTCCAGGAGGGGCTAGGAGGAGAAGTGGGGACCCGCATGCTCATGGGAGGAGGCAGAGAAGAGGCAGGGCAGGGGAAGGGATTTGGGGAAGCGGTTGGAATGGGGGTGGGGAAGGGGTGGGGCCTCGTGGAAGGGATGGAGTGCGGGGCAGGGCGGGGGGCAGCGGGGTGGTGATGTGATGTGGCCTTTGGGCCAATGTACTAGTCCTCGTGTGGCCCTCCTGCTGATTTGAGTTTGAGATCCCTGGTCTATCATAAGTGGATTCCTTCCAGTGTAAACATCTCTCTAAATTTGAACCATATGCACACTGCTTATAAACCAACACTCATTAGCATACAGTATTTTAAAAAGGAACAAAAAGTATACTGTGAGAAAGTAATAAAAATCCCAAAATAGTACAAGCACCCATATACGATGGCAGATATGACTGAAAGCAGCTAAATTTGTGTTACTAAATTAGAGCTGGTTTGCCTCATCAGACCAATTTCAATGCAGTATAAGAATCCAAAATACCCTCCACTTGGGTGGGAATGAATCAATAAGAGTGCATTTAACTTTTATAGTATCCTCCTTTATTTTGTTGCTGTAGCAACATCTGCCTGCAAAGTTAAAGGCTCACTACAAAAAGCATTCAAGTGTACGTTATTTTTACAACATCAAAGACCACAAACAACAAAACATTGAATTGCCTGAGAAATGTCAGTAGATGCAATATTCATGCCCTGATTTCATAATAGGTAATCTGTCTGCACCAACTCCTGTTATTTTTTATCATCCTGTTTGATAAAAATCCACAAATCACAGATTGCTTATACAACTGTTAAGTGATAAAAGGCAATAAAACAGTAGAAATGAGCTTGTTACAATACCAACAATCAATCTTTTCTGACAACTAGCTCTAAGCTGCAAAATGGGGCCCTACAAAATAGAACTGTCTGCTTCCAAGACGTTTCATTTTATATATATTATAAAACAATTGTAATATAAACGTGTATACTATATTATTCACACGTAAGACTTGGTAACGGTATGAAGGGTATTTTTTAGCATGAGTCACAATGACCATTTTACTCATCGGTGATGAAGTCAATGAGCTAAACAGATGATACTACATGCTAATAAAATCTTTATACCACCCAACACTATCATGTATTCTGTACAGCATGTGCCACATATTAACAATTAGAAAGTTATTTTAAAATTTGATTTCTCTTTTTTTAAATGAATGTTTCCCTCCACCTGCAAAGTCACATTCTTTTCACAAGCCCAAACGCACACACTTGTGAAGACAAGAACTTCTTTTAAAGCCTACATAAATTTATTTTAAATAGTTTTTCTACACATAAAAATACCACTATTTTATACAGTCTGATCTCTCATGACGTGATTAACGTCGAGTTTCCTAGACAGACGTGGCCGATTTCTGGGATCCTGCTGTAGCCCACATCTCTACCTCCTAGACTATTATATCCCCTATTACAACACACTATCCTATGTTCACTTCCATACCGCACCAATCCTTGAAGTCTCCTTGCCCTGTGGACTCTTGCTCCTTCTCCATGTCCATGGTCACAAGCTCTTCTCTTCTACTCCTCCCCTTAACATCTCCTCTTGACGTTCCCTAACTCTCTTTCTCCATGCCATTAAAAAGGGTGACATTTTCTAATAATAATAATTATCATAATTTAAAGGTTGAGCCATATAGGAGAGTATATGGATGTACAAACTGGGAGGAGATACGTTAGTGGGAGGAGCTACAGAGTTATATTACACAGCTGGGATGGGTGGCAGAGGCCCATGTTACCCAGCTTTCCTGCTAAGCCTGGTCCCAGTGTCTAAACCAGCAGTTTCGTTCTATGGACCCCTTCCCATTTCTCCAAGTCCCAAATTCCACTCCACAGTGAAGGTCTTACACATTGTACTTTATTTTTACAGTTTCTGTTTCTTTTTTCTTTTATTGTTATGAACAGCATCATTAATAAAGACAGAACTAATTGTGGAAATGAGTAAGGAGTAGGAGGAGAGGTCCAAGAAACAGGGAAGATGGGATGGAACTTGGGAACTGGCAGCACAGTTAATGACTCAGTAAGAAGCTTTGCTGCCAAGCCCAGCTCCCTAGTCCTTGCGAATTCTGCCTCCCTAACCTTGCTGCTCTTCAATTGCCTGGCTGATGTCCCTACCAGCTCCTCGCACTGTCTGCTTTTAGATGTTTCCCAAATGTGTGGCCACATGTAGCCACCAGGGGCTTTTCTTGCAGCTACAGCCTCTTGGACAGTGATTTAGGGAAAGGGGGTCTGGTGCAAAGCAGCAGTCCCTCCATCCAGGTACCCCAGCAGGGATTGGGCCCTGTGCCTCTCCGGAAATACAAACAGTGGGAGAGCTTGGGTTTTGGGCTCCATCCCTGGGGTGGCAGAGGGCTAAGCAATTTCCAGCCTATTCCCATCCCAACTCTGCAGGCTCCACAGTAGCGCCCCAGCCAGGGTCTTAGCACCCTCTTCACCCCTCCCTCCCCATGGCACCCTCCCCTGCTGAGCCACCTCTCTGGCTGGATTCGCTAAGGCTTTACTCTTCCTGCCTGCACTGCAGTTGGGGGACAGGTGGTGGAGGTGGTAGCTGCCTTTCAACACTGTGCAGGCAGGCAGGAACAAGCTGCTTCCAGACACAGCAGAGTGGGAAGAAATGAGTTCTGCAAAGACGTGGTCCAGCTCAGCCCTTCCATCCCCCCGATCCGCAGCTGGAAGCAGCATCTGTCCCTTCCTTGCCACACAGTGCCTAAAGGCTGCTGGCCACATCCTGGTGTGAACCCTGACAGAAATCTGGAGATGGGGCTATGTGACAGTGTGCCGACACCCCCCCCCCCCCCAGCCGTGTTGACATGGTACCAGGAGAGACGGGTCTTTTCCAGGGGGCCAGCCAGGCATGGATGATGGAGAGCGCCAGGCAGGGAGGGATGGGCCAGTTGGTCTCCCCTCCCACCCCCCATGTGAGAGAGGTATATGGGAGTTTGTGTGTATATCACCTCTGCCCGTGTGAACCCTAAAGCCTTAAAGATAAGATGGTAAATAAAAAGAATCTAACTATGCAGCATTTCTTTTCACCAGGAGCTCAGTCAACTTGATGTTAATTTGAATGTTTCCACTGTATAGTTCTGATTGATTGCTGCCGAACTCGCTTGAATACAAGTAATTTTACCAGGTGCCCCAGATTCAGCACAGGGAAATATGGTCTCCCTAAATAAAGAATAGAGACAACTATACATCATTTTCATTGAGTCTTCCAAAAACCCTACATAAATAAATTACAATGATTTGGACATGGCAACAAGCATATTTATTTCTTTTTCCTAAAGTTAATTAAATATTTTCGGAAAAATTGTCAGAGCAGCCACTAAAAAATGTGTTGAGAGAACCTGTCTCCCCATACCCACTGAAGTAACACCTGTGGCTGTGCTTTCTCACAAATTCTTGATACAAGAAAGTAAAGGTCTCAGGGTCAGTAACACTGTTTGGGGCTCCAGTACATTCTGGTTTCCCTGACAAAGTTGCCAAGATGGACTCCCCAAGCCAGGTTTGAGGCATCCAGCCGTATAAATGGAAATTCAGATGGCTGTCAAATGAGACTCTACAAAAGGATATTGGAAGTTCACCACCACCAGATGTGGAATTCTTGAATTTGCTATGGCACTCTCAACAGCACTAGTAGATTGCCCGCCCTTTCCTGTTCTGAAACCGATGCTTAGCCAGGACTGCAGAGCCCACATTCTCAATAACAAACAGTATCACGTATCTGCAGGGGGCCACGAGTCATAAGGCTGCACCTTTACTGAAGCTATGGATTTTTGAATGTCTCTTTCCTGGTAGGAAAGCAGCCAACACTATAGAGTTGACAGCTGCTCCTAAGAAAGTTAGTCTCTCTGTCTTAGTGAAGGAAAAGCTCTATGCAAAATGAATTGGGAATTTTCCCAACAAAGAGAAGCGATCCTTGATTTAGTCCTAAGTGGTCTACAGAATCTGGACCAAGAGGTTCATACAGCTGAACTGCTCAGCAATAGTGACCATTACATTTAAAATCCTTTGAAGGCTGGGGGAGACTAAAAGAAATGCACCACAGTAGCATTTAACTTCAAAAAGGGGAACTACACAAAAAATCAGGAGGCTAGTGAAATGGAAATTAAAAGGAACAATCACAAGCCTGAAATGCCTGTCAAGTCAGCTTAATGTGCAGCAGCAGCCAAAAACAAATAAACAATCAAACAAAACCTAACAATGTTAGGCACCATTAGGAAAGGGATAGATAATAAGACAGGAAATATAATGCCACTATATAAACACACTTACGCCAACACCTTGAATACTCACTCTGTGCAGTTCTGGTCACCTCATCTTAAAAAAGAATTAGAAAAAAGTACGGAGAAGGGGAGCAAAAATGATTAGGGATATGGAGGCATATGAAGAGAGATTAAAAAGACTAGGACAATTCAGCTTGGAAAAGAGATGACCGAGGGGAGATCTGACAGAGGTCTATAAAATCATGAATTATGTGGAGAAAGTCAATATGGAAGTGTTACTTACCCCTTTGTATAACAAAAGAACCCGGGGTCACCCAATGAAATTAACAGGCAGCAGGTTTAAAACAAAACATAAGGAAGTACTACTTCACATAACACAGTCAACCTGTGGAACTCATTGCCAGGAGATGCTGTGAGGGCCAAAACTATAACTAGGTTAAAAAAATAATTAGATACATTAACAGAGAATAGGTTCATCAATGGCTATTAGCCAAGATGGTCAGGGATGCAACCACATGCTCTGGGTATCCCTAAATCTCTGTTCAATCTCTCTGAATTAACTGGCAGTGGCCAATGTCAGAACACAGGCTACTGGGCTAGACGGACCATTTGTCTGACCCAGTATTGCCATTCTGTTGTTCTCAGGAAGAAACTCACTGAGACGGGCCTTGACAAACAAGGCTTGACAAACAAGTCCCTACGCACTTTCGATGGGCTCTATCGCCACGATGCTTTGGTGAAGACTTGAGGACAACATTGAAGCACAAGGATTGTGTGTCTACATAGAATTTGAGGTACTCCTTATGTTTATCACTGACTGAAGTGTATAAGAACATATTTCTGTCAAGAGCCTAGAATCAACCTTGATAATTTATAGAAGGAGTAACAGAGGGCAGCTTAATCATACAAAAACCTGAATGTCTAGATGATTTTGATCTGGCTCTCCATTATAATAAAGTCTGAAGACTCACCTGCTTAATTTGAGATTAGAAAATAATGGGGGTGAAAACCCTCTGGAATCATCAGCCAAAGGCAAGAAGCCTTGGAGAAATGACTAAATGAAGGATCAGTTCGCGCTGGACAACTGCCCATATCCATGTTCTTATTTCTTAAGGGTGAAAGAGAGAAAGATTGAGGAGGGTCTGTTTGCAGATAAAAGGTGATCTGACTTCTTGCTATGCTTCAGATCTGATGAAAGTTCAGATCATGGTGTGTCCTCTTTATAGATCTTTTCCCCTCAGGCTCTGAAGGCATTTGGTGTGCTAGTCCATCTGGGCATTTTCTCATGACGCACACAATCTGCATTAAAATATTGTAGGACACCGCAAAAAAAGTGGCAACAGAATGGACTGCTATTCTAGAACAGGAAATGGATGATATCTGGATCAGAACTGTACATAATACGGACGAACACCAATCTGCAATTGTGCAATGACTGACACGGACTTAGCTGTCTTAAGCCAAACACCAACCTACTAATCAATTTTAAATGTTATTTAAGTATAACCTATCAAATAAATAGAAGCATTTAGAGAAACAGACAGTCTGCAGTGCAGTCAGGATGAATAGCCGTTCAGACACTCCAATACTTTGTGACAGGAAAAAGAGCAGAGTAGTTGGAGACTAGATCCTTGATATACCTTTTCCCAGTTTGGATCCATGGAGGGGTGCATGCCACATGTCACATCTCAACTGTCATTGTTTTCTGGACAAAGAGGAGTTAAGATGCATGCGCCAACAGTGGGGATCTGTCAAGAGTGTGTGCGCTCAGCCTTCTGGACTTCATTTACAGAGGAAGGTTAAAATGAATTTTTCTTTGTTTACTCTTTCTACCTACCGGTAAAAGGAGATGGTGTCGGGAGTTGCATTAAGCAAAGCTGGAAAATACCAAAAGCAAAGCTCATTCTCATGCAAGTTTTCCTCAACAAGGTTACCTCTTTAATGTTAATGAGCTGGGTATAACTCACAGGGCAAATCTGACCCGCTCTTCAGAGACACAGATGGCTTTGTCCATAGTTAAACAGTAAGTTTTTGTTCTAATAGGAAGGAAGGATACAGGGAGCCTATATAGAGGGTTTGCAACCCCTGCAATTCTGCAAATGCTGCCTGTGCACCATAATGTGGGGGTGTAGGGGGGAGATGGGGCCACTGAATCAAATATTACGGGTATATCTAAATTGCAGCGGGGAGTGACCCTTCCAGCCCAGGTAAACAGACTTGAGCTCCAGCCTGGGATTCAACAGCCACACTACTAGAGTGAGTCTGTCTACCTGGGCTGTGCAGCTCGCTTCCAGCTGCCATGTAGACACACCTTAGATTGGTGGTTCCCAAACTGGGATTTGTGAAACGTTACAGGGGATTCTTGGAAAAAAATTCCCTAGTGGCGGACAGAGCTGTCCGTAGGGACTCCAGGCAGCATGGGGCCAGCAGCCCGGAGCCCTGGACTTCCAAGAGCTAAGCAGATCAAAGCGAGTATCTCTATCACACTGAGGGGATTTCAACTTCAAGACGCCTTATAAGAAATGGAAAGGGAGGTGGATATTTTTTGCTGTTTTTAAAATTAAATAGGCAGCTAGTATTGTTTTAAAAATTATTATGAAAAAAGGGTTTAAGCTTCTTTGAAACATGCATTGTTTGCTTCGACTGCTCAAGACCTGAATGCTTGTGTAGGAGGAACAATTTGAGTTAGCTTCTTAAATACCTTCCTGCTGTTTTCCATCTGATACTCCTTGATGAAACATAGGAGCCTTGTCTTAGAACAGGCTTATTTACGTGAAATCTTGGAAGAGTAAAAGTGAGATCTTGGAGGAGTGTTGCTGTTTTCATAATGTAATAAAAATATTGTAATGATAAAGAATAATTAATAAATAGTGTGTAATAAGCATGTCATAACAACTAATTTCCTATTTCCAAGATCACTGCTTTTATAATTTATACTCCGGTAAAGGAGAAAATCCCTGGAAATATTCATTTTTAGGAGGGGGTTCGCGAGACTTGACATTTTAGTGAAAGGGGTTCACGGGTTGTTAAAATTTGAGAACTACTGCCTTAGACAGACCTACCACCCAAACCCTCCTGCAGCCAAGCACCAAAGCTGTTACCATTCTGTGCACTTGAGAAAGCCTTGGTTCAGGGCAGAACATTTTCCCTTTATGAATTAAAAGTCAATCCAACCATTGCAAGTGGCTTGGGTAGGAGACAGGAATTCAGAAGCTCCACTATTTGCTTTTTAATGTGTTCAATTTACTTTGTATGGCCTGTTCTTTACCAGTAGTATTTCACTGCTTTGCAGCCCTCTCATTCTACCCTCTATCCTCTGACAAGTAGTAAATGCTTCTCTAGAAAACAATGCCTGCCTGCCTCCCACCCTCCACAGCTATTACACACAGTTGGAAGGTGCTGAAAACAGGACTCTCTGTTTTGAAAAATACTCTAAATCTACTATGCCACACAGACACTCACACATTTACATCTTTTAGGCTAAGACATGACACCAAGACTATACTTGAAGAGTAGCGTACAGCAGAAGGCAAGGAGGTATAGTTTAAAATTTAACAGATCTCATTCTAAAAAGATAGCTCAGAAAATATTTCTAGAAATAAATTTGGTTAAACAAATCAAAGAACACAGGACCAGGAGTCTGGAGACTTGTCTTCTGCTCCAAACTTTGCCATAAACACCCTCTGTGACCTTACGGGAGTTACAAGGCGCCTGATTCTCCACAGATGGCAAGTAGTCTCTTTTCCCACTGCTATCAACAGCAGTTGTGGGTATTCAGCAGCTCTGCAGAAGAAGACTAGTAATCTCTCAAGATAGCACAGAGGCTGTGCTTACATTTTTTGTAAAATAAGGACAGTACTTACCTCAATTTTGTTCTGAAGCTAATGTTTATCGGTATAGTATTTTAAGAGCTTTGAACGAAAGATGCAACTTGTAAACAAGTGCAAAATGGCATCAGTGACAAACATTTTTCTGCTATTTATTTCACAAAATAATATGCTATAATCATGCAAGAAAGTAAATTATCAAAAAGATAAATCAATCACTGAATGTTTGCAATATATAATTATGATACCTTAATATTTTTTCTTATTAAAGAAGTGTTGTCATTGTTAAAAAAGGAAAGTCATCACATAAAACAGGACTGATCCTAAGCAACATACTCCAAAGTCTAATCAATTCCATCACTGTCCTCAGAAGAATTCATTCTGGCACAATAAATACAATTTTAAGTCTACAATAATGAATGATCTTACCTACTGTGTTATTTTGACCCCACTTCATATTTGTGTTAGTCATATGAAGATTTCACATGTGTGTAATAGTTGTGGAATTTATGGCAATCTCAGGAACAAAACTGGTAAACTATTTTAATATCAAAAGCAAAGCTGATACCTTTAATTAAGTTCAGAAGCAAAATTTCTCTCCTTTTTATATTTATTGCTATAAAATTACTAGCTTTGACTGACTTCACATTACAAAAAATACTGTTGAGGTTACAGTACTAGCCTGTTCTCAAGAAACAAAAATTATACCACACTGTTACCTACCTGAAAGATATGCCATTGACCAGTTGTTTCTGCTTACAGGACTTGGAAGACAGAGGAGAGGATGTGGGGGACAGATTGAGTGGAGCAATTAGATTATTGATGATTTCACTCAGCTGAGCACTCTGAAAAACACAGTAGCCAAACTTTTCATTCACACCAAACATCAATCTAAAAAGTGTCTCCCTACTCCCCATTTAGTATTCTTGATCCAGTTATGCTTGTTATTTCACAAGTCTTATTTTGATGGCTGAATCACTGCCAAGGACACAGCGTAGATATTTTTAAAGCAATATATTTAAGGGAAAAAAACCCAAATTTGAACCTTTAAGTAACTTGCAGAACACATTTTAACTTACATAATGATAATTATGACTAATAATGATAGAAGAAACTTTGCAGCTGATGATACAGATGCAGTTCATGTCTTCTGAACTGGGCTTCAAGATTGACTCAAGAGAAAAAAAGCCTGGCTGCCTACTTGTTATCATACGTTCTATTGGTTGATAAAATATTTTGGTCATTTAAAGAATCCTCTTACTTGCTCACTTTGGTTAAGACAAGGTATAACTTTTTTACTAATGACCAGTTTAGGTACAGTCAGAGCTAATGGAAACAAAAGGATACTATAAGTGATATAAATGCATACCTTTATTCTTATTTAACTGCATGTTCAAAACTACACTGCAAGACCCCATATAAAAAATCTTGACTTCAAGAAATGTGTGAAACATAGGGCATGTCTTCACTACCACTTTAATTCAACCTTAACGACGTTAGGTCGAATTAAACATGTACCTGTCTTCACATACATGCCCTTAAAGTCGATTTAAAGGGCCCTCAAAATCGAATTTGTAACTCCTGCCTGACGAGAGAAGTAAGGCTAAAATCGACTTCTCTATGTCTACTGTGAGTAAGTGAAGAGGCATCTGAAGTTAAGCCTCCGACCTCCGAGCAGCCCCGCCCACCTGAACAGCCCCCCCGCCCGCCCGAGGGGGGGGGGGAGGGAGCCGTGCGGGGCTTCTTGAGCGAGGGGGTCAGCTGCTTGGTCAATTTCAGGTGAAATTGACTAGGGAGCTGACCCGCTTGCTCAAGCAGCCCCGCGCCAGCTCCCCCCACCTCAGGCAGGCGGGGGGGGGGGGTTCTGGCAGGGGGGGGCTTTTCAGGCGGGCGGGGGGGGGGGTCCGCGGGGCTGCTTGGGGGGGGATGGGTCCGGCGCGGGTCAGCTGCTTGGTCAATTTCAGGTGAAATTGACTAGGGAGCTGACCGGCTCGCTCAAGCAGCCCCGCGCCGGCTCCCCCCCCTCGGGCGGGCGGGGGGGGGGTTCGGCGGGGGGGCTGTTCAGGCGGGCGGGGGGGTCCGCGGGGCTGCTGGGGGGGGGGGGGGCGGGGTCTGGCACGCATTGCACTGTGGGCTACCTACCCAAAGTGCAATGCAGGCTATGTCGACCCCTGCAAAAGTTCTAGGACAGACAGTGTCGACCACTGTCGACCTGCTGTCCTGGTGGGGACACACTGATTCGATTTTCTAAAATTGAATTTAGAAAATCGAATTAAGGGAAATCGACCTAGTCCTGTAGTGAAGACATACCCATAGATGCCGTTAATTCTTTAAGACTAAGAATTGCTTGTAAAGTGGAGAATAGTGGACAAAGTGCAGATAAGATTTCACAATGTCTTTGTGTTTTAAATGTCAAACCTCAATAGTTACTTTGACTTTTAATTTAGACATTAGCTTATTTAGGGGAAACTGACTACTTTAGTACTAAATCATTTTATTTTGCTAATATAAATTATGTATATATGAAATAGCAGACATGCCAACTTTTTATTTACTAGGATTCACTATTCCAAAAGTAAGATTATGTAAAGCAAATATTCTTAAAGTTTTCATGAGAAGTCTTATTTGAACTTTCAAGGACTAAAGTAAATGAGAGAAAACACTTTTTCCATTTTAGTCATGCCTCTTTTGTGAATTAATGTTAAAATGTTGTGATGACAAAGATTTTACATATGTGAATACAATCTTCAAGGCAGAAATTAAATGAGAGAAATAGCAAGTCAGTTATAAAGTCTGAAACAAACCAAACAAGATGCTAAAAAAAATTAACAGATTGAACACAGTACTGATTCTGAAGTCTGATGAACACAAAGCACGAGAATAGCTGCTGATATTTCAAAGTATGAGGGAAAACAACCATGTTTTGAAAGTGATTCTATTCTGAAAAGTGATGACAAAAAGGGATTATTAAAAGGTTCCAGGTTTATGATGTCTCTTTTCAGTTCACAAATAAGAGGATTTTTGTTTAAACAAAGGTATTCTTTTGGACAGTGGAATTACAGAGGTATAACTGAGGGCATAGTTTGACCTACAGCATCTCTATTGCTGGTGATATGTGAAAGAAAAAACCCCCACAAGTCTGTCTCCAGATGTAGGTTGATTTACAGAGCTGACAGTCAGAAAAACTATCTTTTTATTTATAATGTGAGCAAATCTAACGTGGAATCTGCAAGCCAATAAATAAGGAAGACCATAATTTCAGTAGTTTTTCAGATGATAGCACACTTTTAAGGCTGTCTTTAGACACATCAAAAAACCTCAGATGTTACTTTAACCTTAATTGCTTTGCAAAGAACTGCATGTTGAATGCTCCAAGTAAGCAGATTAAGGGCATGTCTTCACTACCACTTTAATTCGACCTTAACGACGTTAGGTCGAATTAAAGGTGTACCTGTCTTCACATACATGCCCTTAAAGTCGATTTAAAGGGCCCTCAAGATCGATTTCGGAACTCCTGCCTAACGAGAGAAGTAAGGCTAAATTCGACATTACAAGCTCGACTGTGGGCTAGTGAAGAGGCATCAGAAGTTAAGCCTCCGACCTCCGAGCAGCCCCGCGAGGGGGGGGCTGTTCGGGCGGGGGGGGGGGTCCGCGGGGCTGCTGAGGGGGGGGGGAAGCCCGCGCGGGGCTGCTTGAGGGATCGGCTCAGCTGTCTGGTCAATTTCACCAGGCAGCTGAGCGGATAGCCCCGCGCCGGCTCCCCCCCCCCTCGGGCGGGGGGGTCCAGCGGGGGGGCTGTTTGGGCGGGGGGGCTGTTGGGGGGGCTGTTCGGGCGGGGGGGTCCGCGGGGCTGCTGAGGGGGGGGGAAGCCCGCGCGGGGCTGCTTGAGGGATCGGCTCAGCTGTCTGGTCAATTTCACCAGGCAGCTGAGCCGATAGCCCCGCGCCGGCTCCCCCCCCCTCAGGCGGGGGGGGTCCAGCGGGGGGGCTGTTTGGGCGGGGGGGCTGTTGGGGGGGCTGTTCGGGCGGGGGGGGGGGTCCGCGGGGCTGCTGAGGGGGGGGGAAGCCCGCCCGGGGCTGCTTGAGGGATCGGCTCAGCTGTCTGGTCAATTTCACCAGGCAGCTGAGCCGATAGGCGCCGGCTCCCCCCCCCCTCGGGCGGGGGGGGGGGGTCCAGCAGGGGGCTGTTTGGGCGGGAGGGCTGTTGGGGGGGCTGTTCGGGGGGGGGTCCGCGGGGCTGCTGAGCGGGGGGGGAGCCCACGCGGGGCTGCTTGAGGGATCGGCTCAGCTGTCTGGTCAATTTCACCAGGCAGCTGAGAGATAGCCCCGCACCGGCTCCCCCCCCCCCCCCCTCGGGCGGGTGGGTACGGCGAGGGGGGGGGCTGTTCGGTCGGGGGGGTCCGTGGGGCTGCTTGGGCAGGGGGGGGGGTCCAGCACGCATTGCACTGTGGGCTACCTACCCACAGTGCAATGCGGGCTATGTCGACCCCCTGCAAAAGTTCAAGGACAGACAGTGTCGACCACTGTCGACCTGCTGTCCTGGTGGGGACACACTGATTCGATTTTCTAAACTCGAGTTTAGAAAATCGAATTAAGGGAAATCGACCTAGACCTATAGTGAAGACATACCTTACGAGGGGACATTCTAAAAAATAGCCTGCAGTTTACTTTGTGTTTTATTGTTTCCTCTTTCATAGTAAACAGGAGAGGAAACATTTTAAAAATAGGAAAATGTTACCCAAAAAAATCACAAAAACTTGGCAGGGGCAGTTTGGAACACTTGTAGTACCTGAAACTACTTTTCTCTTACCGTTAAAAAGTTTACTAGATTTCCCAGTGATGTATCTAAATATATGATCCATCTTATATTTTCTTTGTTTGACATAATAAAAAGGCAAGTTTTACTCCTATAGTTGGTTCACCTACATGTTACCCATATATCTTTAATTGCATACTTTAATTGAAAACCTCCTAGAATCCAACTTGGAAATTAATATTTGGGACACTATGCATCAAAATTCTGTTCTCAGCAATGCCTATGCCACAGAAGTCAGTGGGGGTTACAGAGATGTAACTTTTCACAGAAGTGGCCCTATATTTGTTGGGGAGAGAAGGTGTACAATGGTGGGAATATATTTTCACAAAACAATTGCACTCATTTACAGGACTATAATTTTGTGAAATGAAAAACAGTAGCAAAAATGCACGAAATTGTTAAGGACAAGAAGTTACATGGGAAATTGTTACAGCTGTTGTGCAGAAACCTAATGTTTATTTCTCTGAAGCGAGAGATGGCTACTTTGATTAAATCAAAACAGAATTATAGACACTTCAGTAATGAAAAGTTAATTTGTAAACCCAGTGACCAATTTATTTATTTAAGATCTTAAATTCATCAGCAACCACTGCGAGGAATGTGAAATATCTTTACAGTTCTGTGAATAACCACCATGTAGCTTGACCTAATTCTGTAATAGGTCACTTGGCTCCATTTGACACTCAGTTCTTATTTTACTTTACCTGTTTTTCTATGTTTCGTAGAAGTAAAGTAGGGCTGCTTGGTGACATTTCAAAATCGTGTTCCGGCAAAGAATCCTGTCTCTCAAGGGTAGCTTGAGAATTCCCCGTGGTGTTTAATAAAGCTTCTGGGTTTGTCAATTGTGTTTGCTTCTTCAAAATGTCTTTTGGAAGAGGGAATTCTTCTAAGATCACCATCCCCTAGACAACAGCAATTGAAAACAGTTGGTGGACAACAAATTAACCTTCCTAAATCATTTTCAAGCGGCAGTCAACCTGGAACATACCTCCTAAGTCCACAGCAACTCTTTGGAACAGTTTTGAGTATGCCCAGTACATACAACATGTAAATAATACTTAATGCATTTAAGCGCTAGTAAAGCTGTAACATTCATTTTTTCCTCAGCAGCACTAACGCTGCAATGTTTCATAGAACTGCCTCACAGCCTGTGCCAAAATTCAAATTAGAAATCCATACTTGATTGTATCAAGGATGTGATCCTTTGCCTGATGTTTTAAGATGACTTCCTCTTTGTAGAGCCTCCCCGCACCAGCCTTTGATTTCCAAAGTTAATATCTTTACAGCTCAGAGGTTTACTCTGAAAGTCCTTAAAATATTCCCTTCCCCCGCCATAGCTGCCACCCACGCAAAATGTCAAGGTTTCTCTCCCTAATCCATCAATGTATGAAACAACACAAACAGCCTTTCACCATAATTCAAGATCAATTATTTTTTTGGAGTTATGCATTTTCTTGGTTTTGTATTTACGATGGCAACAACCCTATATAAAATATTTTTCTATGAATCCCATTGTTCTTCAAGGCCATCTGCAGGAATAAGATATCAGCCTCAATGTATTTTTGCGGTATCTCATCAGGAGTATAAATAGTTTTAAAAGATTAATATTGCCTTTGATAGTAATGAACACCAGATGTTAAAAAACAAATAAACAAACAAAACTTTACTTTGTTCTCCACAAGAAATGTTACAAAAATAAAGTGTCAAAAGCATTCAAATCAGTTTCCTAAATTAAGAAACTGCAAAGTCAGACATTATAGCATATAGTAAAATAAAACAATAACTAAAACAGAGCTTTGAGACAACCAAACCTATTTCCTCAAGAAGTCATGCTAAACTGCCATTAGCCTGAACTTATGTTTTTTCTTTTCCATTTAGCAAAGCCTACAGAAACTTGGAATTTGGTGGCATTTGCTGAGAGTGTAAACCTGGTACTTAGAGCTAGATATTAGAGCTACTATTCAGTGATGAAAGAATGGACTCTTCCCACTTCATCTTCCCATGTTTTGGTTTCTAGTGAGTGCGCTCACTTAAAAGTTATGGAGGGTGAAAGAATGGTCTGGTGTGGAACTCAATGAAGAACCCTATAACTTCTAATACCAAATAGGAATATGGTATCGGTCTTTGTTGAGGCTCCTGTGATGCCTCCATGTTTGTGGTTTTATTGGATGGCCCTCCCCAAAATCACACTGACACCTTGAGTCCTGCCTCAGTGGGATCTAGCCTAGAATCTGGAATAATGATTATTTTTTTAGAAAGAAAATTGGGAAGGACATAAGCAACATGGAGATTCCCTCATCATCTCGAATCTCTCCATTATTTCCACTGTTCAAACTAAACAGCAAGTTGTGTACCCAAGAGCAAAGTTAAAAACTGAAGAACTGCTGCAGTGAACCTAGGTGTGATAACCTACATGTCCGCTGAATGGAAATGTTTACAGACATATGGCCCTCCATCAGGCTGGTTCTGGTTTCTCTGTGCTAATTATCAGGAGACAGTCCAGGGGTGACTAAAGCTTATCCAAACATAAGTGTACTTGACTGTTATCATATGATAATTTATGGCCCACACATCCAGAGCAGCTGAAAACTAGGCCTTGTGACCAAGGAAATCCAGTTTTTTCTAATCCAGGGATTGGCAACCTATGGCCCACGGGCCAGATCCGGCCCATCAGGGCTTGGATCCGGCCCGCGGATTTGCCACCACTGTGGTGCTGTGGGCCCCGCTCTGCTCTGGGAAGTGGCCGGCAACATGTCCCTGCTGGCCCTGGGGGAGGGGGAGCAGAGAGCTCTGTGAGCGGTTCTTGCCTGTGGACACCTCCCCCGAAGCTTCTATTGGCTGGGAACGGAGAACTGCGGCAAATAGGAGCTTCAGAGGAGGTATCACAGGCAAGAGCAGCAGTGGAGCTCTCTGCTCCCCATTCCCCTGGGCTGGCAGGGACGTGCTGCTGGCCACTGCCTGGAGCGGAGTGGCCCATGGGCTGGAGCCGGGGCCAAGGCCAGGGCAGGAAAGTAGGGAGCCTGCCCTCGCCCCGCTGCCACCCTGGAGCCACTCCAGGTAAGCAGCACTGGGCCAGAGCCCACATAACTAACCCCTCCTGCACCCGCACCTCAACCCTCTGCCCTGAGCCCCTGCCCCAACCCTGTGCCCTGAGCCTCCTGCCGCACCCTGCACTCCTCCCTGCACCATTGCCCTGAGCCCCCCCTGCACGGTGCACCCCAATCCCCTTCCCTGAGCCCCCTCACATACCCCACATCCCTCCTGTGTCCCAACCCCTTGCCCTGAGCCCCTTCCTGCACACCGCACTCCCTGCCATACGCCACATTCCCTCCCGCACTCCAACCCCCTGCCTCAGCCCTACAGTCACGGCCCTACAAGCATTTTCCCTACCCCAATGTGGCCCTTCGGCCAAAAAGTTTGCCCAACCCTGTTCTAATACTTCTCTAAGGTCAAAAGGAAGGATCCGCCAGCCTTGAAGCTCTCTATTGCAACTGACCGTCACAGACCTTGGTTCGGGGTGGATGAAAAAGAAAAATTCAAATCTTTTTTTTTTTTTTTGCACTTTGTAACGGTAATCATGTCCCTTTGCCATTCACATCAACAAAATACTTTTAGAACAAAAGAAAAATACATAGTTCGAGCCTACTTTGATATCTGCCATGGCGATCTTCCCTTGTATTTTGTAGTATGTAGCTTATTTATTACTTGTTTTGTGTGTGTACTCAGAAAGGCACACAGCATGATGTAGCAGATACTCTACAAACAAAAAGGAAGACACACAGCCCCTGCCCTGAAGAATTTACAATCTAAACACAACATTCAAAGAGTAGAAGAAAGGGAAAGAACACACAAGCAACCTGATGCTGGCAAAAGTCAATTTGCTAAAAATTGTTTTTCATTGGAGTTTTTTTAATTAATATATTGCACAACTGGAGTGGGGGGAGAGGAAAGAAGAAAGGAAAGGAGTTAACAGAAACAAGAGACTTTAAAGAAGGAAGGGAGGAAGAGAGGGAGAGACATTATCACGGGAGGGATAGGAGGAACAAAAGGAAAGGGGAAGAGGAATGGAGAGCAGGCAAGAGGGTAAGGAGAGGAGGCTGGCTTGTAGCCGGGGCGACTGTAAGTGGAAATGTTTGGGAAAATGAAGTGAGAGTTGCCACAGAAAAATACAATAAAAAGGAAATGATTTTTTGGTTGGTTAAAAAGAGAGAGAGAAAGAACCTAAAATCCAAAGCATTTAGTTTTGGTAACAGAGCAGTTTTGGGTTTTTCGCTGACTTTTTCTGAGTGACTGTTTTTCAATGAGAAGAGTGTCTCAGCTCCCTAAAGCCCTGCAGTTCCTCCTCTGAATCCATATAGGTAAGGAAAAGGGACTGCCTCTCACCTGGTACCCTTGGATGCCAACAGAGTGGGATCTCCCCCATACCACTCTAGTTTAGCATTCTTCAAACTGCATGTGTCACCTCCCCCAAACATTGTAAACTCACATTTGTTTCATATTTAAAAAAAAACACCTTAAAATTTCAAATTAAAATCTTAGCATTAGGATTGGTGCGCTAAGTGTACTATCTGCCAGCCAGGAAACCGAAAAGGAAGAGGTTGTCAATCAGCTTTCATGTCTGTCTTTTCATAGCTACTGTCCTGGTACAATATTCAAACTATACAAATCAAGTCCCAAATTATTTTAAAAACTGAAACAGGATAAACAATCTAAATGGTACAGCAAACAGATATTGGCATTCATTAAGTGATATGAAGCCAAATACTGAATAACGCTGACAAAAGGGGATGAAAAACTGCAAAAAGGATGTTATCACTATAAGCATAGGGCCAAATCATTCCCTCCACTTGCAGGAGCAGAGAGAAATTCCAAACTGAGGAGACCAACCCGGATGTGAGAGAGGAAGTGTCACTTCTGCAACATTATCCTTTGGGAAGGGATGGGGCTGGGACACATGGGAACATATATCCTACCACTAGGAAAATACATAACTAAAAATATTTCTTCCCACCTCCCACAGTCATGCTGATAGGTGTGTGGTCTGAAGGGTGTCCCAAGAATAAGTGCAGAGACTGAGGACATCCATATAGGCACCAGATGGATTTCAAGAGGTCCATGGGTGGACCTTCTTGACGGTTCCACAGAGGGAGAGGGGCAAAGCAAGCCCTAGAAACTCTGTCCACCACCACTACAACAGGAACAATTACTGAGCAGGAACTGGCTGAGTTTTTGGCTTTCTATGCAGGGAAGGAGTTGGCTGGCCTACAGAACCGAAGTGCTAAGAATAGCGTGATTTAGCATAACATTCCTAAAACATTATTAGAGTTTAGCAATCTTGACTTCCTTGCTTTTTATATTAAACCTGTATAAACAAAACAGTTGATATCATACTGTAATTCTAATCTGACATATTCAAAACACTGTACTGTACAAACATTAACTTATTAGTCCTCAAAATATGTTTATATAGTAGGCACAAAAAAGTACTGTTTCTTTTTTATAGACAGGGAAACTAAAGTAATTTCCCTAAAGCCACAGTGAATCAGTGACAGAGCAGGGATTGGAACACAGGAGTCCCTGACTCCCAACCCTGTGCTCATGCCCTCTAGATCACCATCCTTCTTGTTTCTGACAACATCTCATTAACCTTTGTAATTCTTTGCAATACTTTGCTTGGATACCAGAACTGTTAAAAAAAGAAAAAAAGAAAAATTAGTGGAGACACTGTACATGGATTATTTGAAGAGTCAATTTATGAGCACCCAGACAATACCTTGGTGGCACGTATCTGCCTGTGAAGGTCAGTTAGTTGTTGGATTTTGTATTCTAGCTCCGAAATCTGGGCTTGAAGCCATGTCCAACGGCAGCCAACTTTAGCTCGGTCTACAAGCCACTTCCATTCAGAACTATAGTTGCTGTGAAGATGAAGAAATACTGGTTAGTCCAAGAATAAAGACAAGCACATTTTAACAAATGCACTTTCAACTGCTTCAAGCATCTCACTTGCCTTCAGAGGACATCTAATTAGGTTAACACAATTACAACATCAACATTTCATTTCCTTCATCAAGGACTTGTACAAGTTTCTTGCACCCAACGTTATATTCATCATTCAATAGACAATGCAACTTTTCTATAAAAAGCTGTTTTTCTCTTATATATTCCAAAGCCAAAAGCAAGAGTAATTACTGAACTAGATCAGTTAAAGCAAGTTACAGATTTAAAAAAAAATTCCAATAAATCTGCTAGCAAAATCCAAAACACTTCTATTTCTGACAAGTCATATGGATGACTTCCACAAGCCTCCATAGATGTCATCTCACTGACAATTCTATTCTAATAAGGCACGACTCAACAGTTAGCAATTATATATGTCATGCTACTCAAAGCTGTAACTGTACAATAGGTTAGGTTTATTTTATTTTTTTAACCAATTTTATGAGCACAATTACAGATTTGTGTGATTCAACTGTTAGGATTTAAAAAAATTCTCTCCTGGACTGTGATATGTATCTGTTTATCTTATGTAATGACTAGTAGAGTTCTAAATAGACCTCTTGATATTATTACGCCAAGTTCATCCCTGGTGTCAATAACTTTTGGTCAATGTGCCTATTAAGTAAATAGAACAGATATGGTACTTCACCCCTCAAAGAGTTATTTTAACATTCAAATGTATTTGAGCCCCAGTGTCACAAAAAGCAGTACTTCAGCACGTAAATTCTGTGGCACTCTGCCTCAAAGCAACACCCCCGGAACCCTCATATTCACCACTGGCATATAATTATGGTTTGTTTTGTACAAAGTATGCCTTGTGATGCATAATTTAAAGAGTCTAGATCTGCTGAACATTAATATCCTGTTTCTTTCTATGTGATATCATTGTTTGTGAAGTTATGATGTTTTGCTATGTGTGTGTCACTGAAATGTGTCGGGAGGTTGGAAACAATGGAGGTATAACAATGGAGGAGCCAGATTCCCTTTAGTCGGCCAACAGTGTATCTACACTTTTCAGGACTATCCCATGAACAGTATATGGAGACTTCTCAGTGATAGCACATAGACAGTGGAGGCTGCTTGACCCATATCAAAGCAAAGGTTCTTTCCAGGAAGCTGAAAAAAACTATAAAAGAGGGGAAGTAAAATCACCACTTGGCCTCACTTCCCCCGCAACTCAACACCTGGAAACATGTCTGGAGGACAAAAACTTTGAACTGGGGAGGTGATCCAGACTGGAGGAGAATTTCAGACTGTGTACTTAAGATTAGTAACCTGTTTGTACTATCAGGGTGAGACACTGCCTGGTTCAAATTCTATTTCGTTTACAGAACTTGGAAAAACCCTCTTCACTAAGATCAACAATACAGAATATGAGAGAAAGTGCCTACATAGCTGGAAAGAGGAAGAATGAGCCAGAGTTAGTCTTATGTCACTTATATGGTATGAGGACAGCATGCCAGTAAAGATATCCATGCTCAGATACCAAATCACAATGGATAAAGAAAGAGCTTCTTAAACTACATAATACATTATTAGATGGAAACAAGTCATTATTAGTAGTGGAGTATCTATATCCTTATCCTTCACATGCAAAAAAAAAAAGGCAATTTTTTATTATTATTTTGCAGTATCAGATCTTGGACTAACTGTATTCACAGCCAATTCTGCCATCAAGTATGTATTTATCATTCCCTCTAAAGTCAATGTGAGTTGCATGCCCACAATACATCAGTACATGCCCACAATACAACAGTACATCAGTGAAATCTCATTTCCCTCCAAAAATTGATATTTAATAAGTCAGACATTACTTATGAAGATAACTGAAGACAGCTTAAATTAAAGTGCACACTAAAGCATAGTTATGTTGCATAACGGATGTATTCTAAATGAAAATAGCAGTTGGTTTTTGATATGAAATAAAAATGTCCACTGCTAACAAAAACTAACATATGCCACGGCTGAACAAACATGTCCAATTTATGAAATGATTTGTAAATGCTTTCTCAAAGACTAAGTCTTCTAGCATGCCTACCTAATGTTTGTTTTCAGAATGAACTACTATTGGTCACTGCTGAAGCATTAATTCCCCTGGGCCAGTTAACTGTTAAATCTATAACTGCATAATGAAAAAAATGACCACTGTTTTATGTACTCAGTGTATTGCATACATGCCAAGCAGTCAAAATTTGTTTAAAAATGTGAAAACAAATTGTAACAAATAGCACCCTCTGATATCATATGCAATCACCACCACATAACAAAACACCATTTACTTTGACAGCTCAATATAGGTCTTTGCCCAGATCATCACAGAAGAATGACTACAGATCAGACAGGATAACATGCTGTCGCTTTATGATTACTACTACCAAATAAAGTGATGCACTGAATATCAATTCAATCAAACCTCCATGGAACTCAGAAATATACTGTTATTTCTACAAAGATCTGTAATCACTTAATTCTTCTGGAGCCTCCAGCAATATTATCTTTTCTGGAATTTAATAGATTTATTTTTTAACCTGATGATTTTTCTGCACAGAGGCACATTGCTTCAGAACAGAGGAGTTACCATTCTTCATATCATCTGCAGACATCAGGAACTGCTTATCACAACCATTTCTGGCATCTATCCCTGATTCCTCCATCCCAGATGTATTGCTACTACTTAGTACTTTCAGAACTGTATCCAATAATGTGTTCAAACATAGACACGCGCGTGCGCCGCAACTTCTTTTCCAACTTGAATAACTTCAACCAACTGAAAGTTTAAATTTAGCCACAAGTTCTAAGAAGTGTAAATGCCAAGTGATATACGATATTGAAATTAACTGTAGCAGAGAGTAAAATTCCTTTTCAAGGAACTGATGATTGTTTTTTTCGCCCTGTATATCAATATGTCAAGTATGATTTCTATTTCTGTACCTTCACATATCTGTTCAGAAGATACACGAGTAAACTGTAATTCCTCCAAACAAAGCAAACTAAGCTACAGAAGAGATCAGAGAGTGAAAACAGAAGAAAAATGGAAGATCTCTAGACAGGCATGACTGCCCTAAGAACCTGGCAACGAAAAGTTTTATTCACCTACAGAAGTACACGTATTGAGCCTTTAATGCTTGGAGAAAGCTTAAAAGAAAAATGGCATAACAGCCTCACATGACTCCTCATCTGAGATGTTGCATGTTCCAGATTAATAAACTGCAACAGCAAATACTAGCTACAGTATGGGACAAGACAGCGTTTGCATCTATGGAATTCCTGAATACTCAATCACCTGGCTAGAGAGGTCTTGAATGCTTGATAATCGTAATTAGGGCTCAATACAAAAAATGCATCCAGTTGGGCAGAAATCCATGGTTTAGATCAGGGGTGGCCAACCTGAGCCTGAGAAGGAGCCAGAATTTACCAATGTACATTGCCAAAGAGCCACAATAATACATCAGCAGCCCTCCCCCCCCATCAACTCTCCCACACCTCCGTTCCAAGCGCCTCCCGCCCACTGGCAGCCCCACTGATCAGCACCTCTCGCGCTGCACCTCCCGAGCAGCTGTTTTGTGGCATGCAGGAAGTTCTGAGGGGGGAGGAGGAGGCGCGAGGGCATGGAAAACCCAGGGGAGGGAGTGGGAAGAGGTGGAGTGGGGGGCAGAGTATATGGCAGAGCCAAGGGTTGAGCAGTGAGCACCCCTTGGCACATTGGAAAGTTGGCACCTGTAGCTCCAGCCCCGGAGTCAGTGCCTAAACAAGGAGCCACATATTAACTTCTGAAGAGCCGCATGTGGCTCTGGAGCCGTATCTTGGCACCCCTGGTCTAGATCACTCCAGAACTATTAGGGTAATCGGTTAGGTGACTCAATACATCCTTTCCACATCTAACCCAGGATTCGGTTTAGACAGCTCTGATAATATTAGAGTGCTGCATGGTAAAGAGCCAATTTATGGGGTCAGATTGAACATTAATTCCTCTGGAATTAGCAACCCCTGGAAATACAATTAAGCATTAAACTTGTCATTTTTAGAAAGAAATGGAAAATGCATCTCTCTTTCTGTAGATCTTTAGCTCCAAAAGTTCAATATTGGGCATCATATGCAGGGCCGGCGACAGGGTGGTACAACTGTTACAGCTGTACCGGGCCCCGGACTTCAGGGGGGGCCCGGTACAGCCATCGTGGGGGGGAGGGAGGGCCGCAGGAGATCAGCGGGGGGGGGGGGGGGAGGCAGGAGATCGGCCGGGGGGGGGGGGCCGCGGGAGATCGGCCGGGGGGGGCCGCGGGAGGTAGGAGACCGGCGGAGGGGGGGGCCCTCGGGCGGCGGGAGAAGGGGGGGGAGCGCAGGCGGCGGGAGACTGACCGGGGGCGGGGGGGGGGCATGGGCGGCGGGAGATCGGCGGGGGGGGGGGAGCCGCGGGCGGCGGGAGACTGGCGGGGGGGCCCCGCGGGCGGCGGGAGGGGCCCCGCGGGCGGCGGGAGACTGGCGGGGGCCCCGTACGGTCTGCCGTACGGGGCCCCAAAATTCCTGTCCCCGGCCCTGATCATATGGCCTTTCTTAGCTTCAACCACCTCAGTGCCTTCCACTAAACCTTAGAATCTTTCAGACTAGAACTACGAGGAAGAGAGGAAGGTGAGCAGGTAGTGGGAATATGCAGAAGCAACACCCTAAGAGAACCATACTTACTGGTAACATCTCTCTCTGCTTTTGAAATGCCCTCTTCATATGTCTATAGTCTAACTAGAGTACAACACCTAGGAATGTTGGTTGAGGAATTCCAATTACACTAATATTGCAGAATTGCCCCTCAAAAATAAGCATGAGGTCTAAATGCAAAGTCAAGACACAAGTGAGAGAATAGAACTTAAGATGGCAGCCCTACAGACATCTACAACAGAAACATTACAGAGGAAGGCCATCACTGCTGCATTAGCCCTAAGTCAACCATAAGACCATCAGATACCAACACACTAGCTAAAGCATAACACGTTACATAATCTAATACATTTTAAAATAGACACCAAGTAAAAATAGAGGTAAAGTCCTGTGGCACCTTAAAGACTAACTATAAAGTTTTGAAGCATAAGCTTTCGTGGGCTAATACCCACTTCGTCGGATGCAAGCAGTGGAGGGATTCCCATTATCCTTATCCCCAAATGTTATAGAAAATTTTGCTGGCATCCTAAATATCTTTATTATGTCCAAATAAAAACTTAAAAGCCATAATAAATACCTAGAGTATGATGCACACTTACTTCTTTGGAAGAATGGGGTCCCAGAAGATGACTTGGAGATGGATGGTCTGGTTTAAAAGGAATTCAGACACTGGGTAAAGCATTTAGATGAAGTAAAATCTATGTCTTTATGGAATGCATGAAGGGAGAATTAGCCACAAAATCCTGCAAACTGATTCACTTTTCTCATAGATGTAGTTGCTTTTATTATTTATAACACTTCCCTTACCTAAATAAGGTACCTAATAACACCTTTAAATTGTTTAAACTGAAATTTTAAATATCTAGGCCAAGGTATTTAAATGTGGGTGATTCCTAAATCCATATTTAGTTGCCTAAATAAGGCCCTGTTTCATGAAAGCAGTAACACATTTTTAATTTTAGCATACACCTAAAGTTGAGCACATGCTTAATTGCTTTCCTGAAAAAAGGCCTGATTGTCCTGATTTTTAAAGGTGCTGAACATGTGCAGCTTCCATTGAAACCAATGACATCTATAAATCCAAGATAATTCTCTCCGACCTAACAGAAATGTTTAAAAGATAAATGAATTACTGTTTGTGAGATGATCAATTACTATGAGGAGCACCACACAAAAAGCCTATAATTAAAATAGTTAACTTACAAAGCTTAGTAAAATACAAAGCCAACAATAAATCAGCAATTTGCTTCAGGAATAAAACTGCTTTCAATGTTCCATTTAATTAGGTTTGTGAGGTTATCATGTATGCACACGTGTGCAATCATTAAATTTTCTGTTCTACCACACTATGTTAACTGATTGATGAATTAATGTGCACTTTCATAACAGTAATGACAGGTTTTTATTTATTGTGCATTCAAAATGTATCTAACAGGCTTTCACATTCTTGGTCTGAGATCCTTGCATGCCACAACATGCCAAACCTTGTCCCTTACATTAAAATCTTTCAGTCTGCTTCCAGCAGCTGTGAAAATATTAATATAATTATAGGTTAGGAATCAGGATCTTTACTTGCAAGCACCCTGCTTTTATACAAGACATTAGTCTTGCTCAAAGCACAAGTTATTAGTGCAATAGGTCAACTGTCAAAGTGAAAATGAACATGTGTAAAACCTTAAAGAGTTTTTATACAGAAAACAAACCAATTAAAAAGTTGACTATATTCTGGAATAATACTCTTCTGAATGTATGGAGACAATCATTGATCTTTCTTTTGGGGTTTTCTGGTTAGAGAAAGAAGAGATGGTAAATCTGATTTGAAAATATTCCTCACCTAATGTCTCCAGATCCACCCAATGTGGTATATTACTGCATTTTGGAAAAAATTAGGCCATGATCCTGTTAAAATGCAAAAACTGACTTTCTATCTTTTCCAAGATTCGAAAGAAGGCAAAATGTTCCCCTCATCCCAGACCCTAAAGCAGTGTGCCTGGTGAACTCAATTGATGTTGCTCAACAAACCACAACAAGGCTAACAAAGACATCTAGAACATATTAGATTTGTAGACATTAGGTGGGGAATGTTCAATGATTGTCTCTATACATTCAGAGGAGTTGTCAGATGCAATAAACCAAGCAGCAGATTCCCATTCAGAGAAGACAAATTTACAGTAAATCTACTTCTCAGTCACACTTGGA
This sequence comes from Sternotherus odoratus, assembly GCA_032164245.1. Classification (NCBI taxonomy): domain Eukaryota; kingdom Metazoa; phylum Chordata; order Testudines; family Kinosternidae; genus Sternotherus; species Sternotherus odoratus. Next base: position 11,319,821 of record JAVMKO010000011.1, on the reverse strand, counting down.
ATTGCTGGGAAGGAGCAAATTGTAAAGAGTATCTTCCATTGGAAGGGGAAAGAGAACCATCCCACATGACAAAGAGCTCATGTCTGGGGGCGAGGGAGGGGAGAATTATGTAAGAGTACTGAGGGAGGTGGTAAAGAACTGCAAGGGCTTGTCTACACTGGCAATTTACAGCGCTGTAATTTTCTCTCGGGGTGTGAAAAAACACACCCCTAAGTGCAGCAAGTTTCAGTGCTGTAAAGCACCAGTATAGACAGAGCCCCAGTGCTGGGAGCTACGGCCCCTCATTGAGGTGGGTTTTTTTTTTTTAGAGCACTGAAATCACACAAGGCACGTTAAAGCACTCCCGCGGCAGCACTTTAGCATTGCCAGCGTAGACTAGCCCTATATCTGAAAAAAGCATCGGACAAAAGAAAGCACATCAATTTTGTAAAGAATCAGAGAGGTAGCCGTGTTAGTCTGGAATAGCAGAGGTAACAAAGTCCTGTGGCACCTTAAAGACTAACTATAAAGTTTTGAAGCATAAGCTTTCATGGGCTAATACCCACTTCGTCGGCGTCTGACTAAGTGGGTATTAGCCCACGAAAGCTTATGCTTCAAAACTTTATAGTTAGTCTTTAAGGTGCCACAGGACTTTGTTACATCAATTTTGTAGTGTTTCTTGAATGAGCATATAGGCACACTCATGTAGCTGCCCAGCAAATTTTGCTTTGTGCCTCTCCATCAATACGTAGATGTACCACTAGTGGAATAAGCAGCTATCCTTTCAGAGAATCTCAGTCAAATATCTTGTAATCTTGGAAGGTCACAGATTTAATTCCCCTAAAGAGAGGATTTTGATGCTTTGCATCTCCTTCTCCTTTCCCTCATAACACCACTTCAGCACCAGACTTCCTCTGCAGTATACTTCTACGCAACGAGAACATTACCCTCCTAATCACATCACGATCACATGAGACATGTGAATGAAGCACTAGGCTACAAATGGAGAGAAAAGATATATGGCGCACACAGCAAAGACTTGCACTGCTGAGAAACTCCAGCCCAGACCTTTTTGAAAATCATGTTGTGAGGAATCCAGAATCTCTTGTGGATAATCTGAGGATTACCATATATTTCGGCGTATAAAACGCCTTTTTAACCCCCAAAAATAATCTCAAAATTAGGGGGGGGGCGTCTTATACGCTGAATATATGAAAAGCACCGGGCAGCTGGAGCTGGGGCGGCTGCAGGTGGCCCGGCGGGCGGGGCGGGGCGGCGCTTCCCCCCCGAGCCCACCCGCATGTGTTCGGGGCCGGCGGGGAACGGGAGCAGCTCGGGCCCCGGGGCCCCTGGGAGCGCCCGCCCGCGCGGCGGGGACGGGAGAGCGGCGCGCTCCCAGCATCCCGCCCGCGCGCCGGGGACGGGAGAGTGGCGCGCTCCCAGCAGCCCGCCCGCGCGGCGGGGACGGGAGAGCGGCGCGCTCCCAGCAGCCCGCCCGCGCGGCGGGGACGGGAGAGCGAGGCGCTTTTTGTGTGTGGTGGTGGTTTTTTTTGTTTGTTTGTTTTTTTGTTTTTTTTTGTGTCCGTCTTTTTTACTTAAAATCCGGCTTTTTTACTTAAAAACTCGGGGGCGTCTTATACGCCGGAGCGTCCTATATGGCGAAAAATACGGTACGTCTTACGCCTTGTTGTACAAGGAAGTCCTCCAAATGCCTCTGTAAAGTCAGTTGATGAAATTTTTTCTGGATTTGAGAAGGAAGTCAATTACTGTTTATAACAGGTGATTGATGATTAGCTGGAGATTCTTAATGAGACCGCTTACCATGAAACACAAAATCTCATTTGAGCTCCCCATCCTGACAGGCTAGCATTAGCTATTAGGCATATGGCTGGTACGTCTGCCGAAGGTTTGCCCTTTCAAAAGATTAAGGCTATGTCTACATTAGAGAGCTTACAGCAGCACAGTTTTACCGATGCAGCTGCATTGCTATAAGAACTCGTGTAGCCAGTCTATGCGGATGGGAGAGAGCTCTCCTGTCAACATAATTGAACCACCCCCAACGAGCAGCAGTAGCTTCTCCCACCAATATAGCACTATGCACATTACCACTTATGCTGTGTTTTTCACACCCCTGAGCGACATAAATGGTAGTGTAGACCTGGTGTGAGTAACTACTATTACTAAACTGATCTAACAGACAGATGGATGACTATATCCTGTTTCTGGCATAGGTCCAGTGCATTATATGAAATCCTGAAGCAATCAGAGTTGGAGCAGTGTCTAGTAGCCTGTTTTGTCAAAAGTTATGATCATGTCAATCAGCTGAAAGCATTGGTGAGTTGATGTAAGGAAGATGTTGGGGAATTTCTTGATAAGAGTTTAGAAATTTGACATCTGGGCAATACCACACAGAATAAATTGGTTTTGAACAAAGCTTCAGAAATGGGATAAGGAAGCTCTTCTTATGGTTTCTAGGAACTCACATCCAGTTTCTGAAATGGTTCAGGTAATCTGGTGAGCTGTCACCTCATACAATGATGTCTTCACCAAGAGATCATCCAGATACTGGTAGATCTGGATGCTCTGTTGTCTCAGGACGGCAACTAGCTCAACAAGCAGCTTATGTGAACACGTGAGGAGAGGAAATGGGCCCAGGACATTGCCTGGGACTGATGCTGGTCAATTACAATTACAAACCTTAGGACCTATTGGTGGCATAGATTGGATCATCATCATGTTCCAATCTTCCATGAAATCTATGGAGCATAAGTAGTTTTGGGGAACTATTTCTTGGATTGCAAGAGTTGAAATTGCCATTCTGAAAGGAGTTTTATACTCAGAGAGGTTGAGGATGGATAGATCCAGAATCACAGGAATAATTCCAGATCGATTTATCATCATGAAGAACCTGGAGCTGAAACCACAGTTCGCTTTGTTGAGGATACAGGAATCAGGTATCAGGAAGACTTGCTATACAATCCACGAATGTTTATCTTTTCACATCAGCTTGAGAGAGGAGGTGAAAGCAAAAATTAGTTTCCTTGTGTAATTTTTTAATATTCATAGTGAGGCCCCTGACTGGTATGGACATTGCTCACAAGTCAGATATGCTAATCCCACTACAGTGGAGACAGGCTAAGCTTTCTTTGCCATTATGTTCTCCCCAGAGTTCAGATGCACCCTGCTGCAACACTGCACTATGACCTCAGGAGAGGACTACCAAAGTTGAAGCCACATTAACGGGCAGAAAACAACTCCACTATTGTAGATTAGAAAATTAATAGATTTAAGTTGCACAGCAACTACAAACTTAGTTTTATCAAAAACCTTAACAAATATGGAAAATCCTTCCAGATCAATGGATCTATTATGAGGAATAAAAATTACAAGTAAGGAAACCAATGTTGTTCTCATACACAGAATCACATTACTTAGGAAAAGCTGTAAGAGCCAGTTTCCAGAAAGCTAAGAAATATCAATAGAGAGCAACACAAATCCATCTAGGACAACCGTGTGACACTGTACCCATACCACAGTGATATTATAATAATATGATTAAGACAGTTATGATATATTTTATGTATGTAAGTCATGCGAGATGTCATTGGAAAGGTTATGATTTGCTGAATATGATTATCCTATTTCTATGAATGTATTATTTTTGTATCTGAAGTTATGAATCTTGACTATATATTTATTTCACATGTAGCTATTCTTGGGCAACTCCCACTAAGCAAAAGGGATGGGAAGGCCATTTAAACTGAAGAGAAAATGGCAAATCTCAGTTGGTTGCACTGCAAGTCTCACTGCTCTTCACAACAGAGAGTTGTAGGATCTGAGAGGAAATTCACACAAACTCCTGGGAACTTCACATGAAGTGTATTTTCAGTAACTGACACCTATTGGCCCTGCTTTTATGGTCATGTCAGTGCAGTTCACCAGACAGATCTGCAGAAGGCAGACAACCTTGGGGGAGGAGATAGGCGAGGCTAAGTGAAGAATCTTATATCTGCAAGATGCTTAGGAAAGGTGAAAAAAGTCAGCAGTTCTAAGATTGGCAGAACAGTGAATTCCCATGATAGAAAAAGACAGATACATGACTAGACTTCACTGCAGTGTTAGCTCAATTTGAGTAATACCCCAACCTGACTCCCATCCACACACAAAGATCTCTAGCTCAAATTAAGTTTTGGTTTAAACTAGGTTCAATTACTCCTGGGGGAAATCTATGCCACTGTGTCTGTGCACATATTTCACGTGATACACATTTTATTTTTTATTTTTTGGCAGAAAATAGCTTGTGCTGAAAAGTTGCTATAGTTCTGCCTTTTTCCCCACAAGACGACACTGTGGCACTAGAACACAGCAACAGCTCCCAGCAGAAAATAACTTCTGCAGTTACGTCTTTTGCCCACCATAGGTCACCGTGGTGCTAGAACACAGCAGCCACTCCTGGCCAACCTCAGCTATGATAGGGTAGAGAAAGAACCTGCCTTCTTCACCACACCTATCTGGCCAGGTCAGGAGACAGAGGATATGGGGCATCAGACAGCGTGGGGCTGCAGGGAGGGGGGGGGACAGTCAGATAGGGACCCATAAGGGCAAGGAAGGAGGACAGACTGGGGCAGGAACACATGAGATGAGGGAAGGGGGCTGGCTGAGGAGGTGCAGGGACACATGGGGGCAGGGGTGCACGGCAGACAAATGGGGTGCAAATGGGATAGGGAAGTGAGTGACTGATTAGGGTGTAGGGACACACGTAGATAGGGGGTACAAGTCCACATGGAGGTGCAGGGACCCATAGGGATAGGAGCAGATATGCCTGACTGAATGGGAAAGGCTAGGGGTCAGCCAACAATCCTTCAAGTTCATACCCATGTTTCCTCCCAGCAATTACTTCCATCTCCCTGAGCAACTCCTTTACTCCTGGCTCCCCCAAACCTTTGCATAGCTTCTGAGGAGTGCAAGAAATACGGTTCTCTACTATAGCTGAAATGAATAATTACTCAGAGTTCTGTATTAATATGCCTAAGAAGGGATCTACTTGTCAAAAAACATTTCCTGAATCTTTTTTATTGTCTGTATTATTACATACATACGTGTGACAGGTATTTTGAAATCAATTACCAAAATAATTGAAACGGTGTGATTATATTGTGTTATTCTGACAAATAAAATATGCAGAATTTTAAAATATCGTGTGAATATTTTTTATTTTTTTTGGTGCAGAATTCCCCCAGGAGTAGTCAAATTCCTTGCTCTGCCACAGACTTCCTGTGTGACCCAGTGCAAATCACTTAGCCTCCCTGCCCCTCAGTTCCCCCACCTATAAAATGTGGACGATAGCACTCACCTACTTCACTGGGAAGTTGTGAAGATAAATACATTAGAGACTGTGAAGTGTTTTGAGATCTACTGAGGAAAAGTGCTATATAAAAGAAAGAAACATCATCTGTATTATTAAACTCTAGCTGGCTCATCAGAGTGTGGGTGGAAGCTTGAGTGCTGCTGATGCTGGAGCTAGTAATGAAGTGGGGCTAAGCTACTCTGTGCTGCTAATACAATCACTATGTGCTGCTGCAGTATTTGCAGTGGGTGCTGCTCTCACTGGAGCTAAACTAACTTAAGAGGAGTTACTCGGAGCCAATACCACAGTGGAAACAAGCCTAACAGATAGCTGTGAATACAGATCAAAGTGAAGACAGAAAAGAGGAAATAAGAAAGATGAAGGACTGTCAGGATTAGGAACTGGTCCATTCTTTGCAAGTAAAACAAACAAACAAATAAATAAATAAAAACAAACTAGCAGAATCTCACAAGTCTTAGATTATTCCCTTCCTTTTGAAAAATCAGAGAGCAAATTTGTCATCAGTTTTCCCTATTCAATTCACGTAACCATGAAATAAGAATCTCAGAGCAGCACTATTATTCAAAAGTTCAAAAAGATCATTAAAGAACATGCATGTTGGTTCTTCTCCAGTGGGAGGAGTTGATGATGTTATTTTTCCATTTCAAACGGAGCATAAAATGTAATAATTTTAAGGACGAGTGTGCGCAAACAGAAAAGTTAGTTGGCAATTCATTACATTTTGGTTTGTTATTTAATACAGCACATACCATTTTCACAACAAACAAATTCAAATACACTTTGTATATTTTTTTCTCCCATCGCCTTTCCAGACTCTCATAGTTTCACAGAAGGCAAGAATAACATGATATCATATTAAACACTATTCTGTAACTACTGTACTATTTTAAGGCTTTCATAACTGGAGCTAATAAATGTAAAATAAAGGACACAGGTCCTTTTCAACAGGTGCTGAGATCCAGTCCAATTTAAGATGAAACTTTCCTGGTTTTTACTGAATGTTGTGGTTTCAAAGGTCAAAACAAGCAACAAATATTTTAATATATATATTAACTAACTTTAGGACTTAGAAAAAGAGTTATCAGATACTTACTAATCAGTAAACAAATTTCTTAATCAGAGACCATTACAGAGGACTGAAGACCACACCAGCAAATCCAAGAACACCACCCTGTGAAAAGCCCAGTCCAAATCTCAGATGCTGGAAATGGGGAGGATGATGAGATTCCTACTAAGTTGCTGTCCCTAGACCAAGTGCCTACAAATAGCAGTGTGGTTGTGGCAGCTTGGAGAGCAACACGGTTATTTTTAGGTACTAGCAGAAGCAAAACTAATGCGTGTTTTTCTACCGATGCTAGGAATCACACTTCCAGCTGCTGTGTAGACATAATCCTGGATGCTGCAAGGTGGTAAAATGTCTATGCTATCTTAAACCCAGCCTCCATTTCTTCACTTCTCCTCCCCGAGAATAGTTTTAATACCTACCTCTGCCTATTCACAGAAGTCCAAAGGCAGGGCAGCATCAAATTGACATGATTCTTGTCAATTCACTACAGCTAACTGTAGTGAAAGTTATCAGTATTGTTAATTGAAGTCTGCCTTCTTCCCCCCCCAGGGGAAAGGTATCAGTAAGAAAAGAAGTACTACAGCTATCTGTACAGAGACTCAGAAAGACAACTTTACAAAGGTATCTTCTGACTGAATTCATGAAAAATATAGATCTTGTTTTTATGATTTCAAACATTACGTTCTCAGAAAGTAGATGTCTTGACTCCCCACCAGACCTGAGAATTTCTCATTCACACTGATAAGTGTGAATAAAGGCTTGAAAAATCCACTCTACTCAACATGAATTCTTATTCATCCAAAACAATAAAATTACATATCTAGATTTTACAAAACATATGCCAAAATTTGCTCTCATTTTCAGCACTGAATTCATTAAAGTTACTCTGGTGCAGTCCTTAATTACCACTCTTGTCAATGCTGTGCCTATCATATGAATAGATATCACAGCAATGCAAAGTGTTGCTCTCTGCATGCCACAACCTAATATAATAATTGTTCCCTTACAATTCAATGTATAGAATGGCAAATTGAGGGCTGGATCTTGCCAGGCCTTGCTTACATGAACAGTCCAATTCACTTCAGTAAGACTAATTACTAAGTAAGGCTACTCACATGTGAAAGAGCTTGCAGGCCCAGGCCTTTCAATTTCTGGGTTTGTAACAGCTCTTAAATAAATACATAAAAAGTCTAGCAATAGATTAACACTTACGCTTCCACAGTTTTTCTGACAGTCTGTTCTTCACAATCTTCATCTGAGCTACTGCAAGTGGCATCAGAGTCCAGATCTTTCTCCACATGAGTCAGCAGCCCTGTAGCAGAGTGTGCAACCCCCCAGATTTCACCAGGTTCAATGCCGAATCCATTCTGTGTGTCTTTAGTTGAATTATTTCCCAAGTTAGTTATACTGTTTTCTGCCCTAATTTCTGTGCATCCAAGGGAACTATTGTCCAAAAATCTGGTTGGATCATGAAAAACTTTAATTCTTTGGAGCTGATGTTTCACAAAGCATTTCAGCTGGTGATCACAGTGTTTGACAACATGCTTTGCCAGGAGTATCTGTAAACGTTTCTGAGCTCTTTTGGCTCGACTGAGCACAACTTGTTGCTTACTGACACACTGAAGTAAGTGAGCGTTCAAGTCTTCTTCTTTACTAGTGGGGGTGCAGCTCGCAATTGCTTTCAAAGGCTCAGGCCCAACTTGATGCAATGAATTCCTTTTTTTGGTCTCAGCATGTACCAGAAGACCCTTATCAAAAAAGCCATTCTTCGGGTACCATTTACAGTTTGGAAGCTGCATTTCTTCCACATTATTGGATTCAGTTACATTACAATCCCACAGTCTCTGCACTTCTGCCAAATTCTGGGTCATGGTCTCCGATAAAATTTCTCCTCTGACCTGCTCTTCAGGTTCTGAATTATTAATCTGACTGACCTGTGTGGTAGCTCCATTATGTAGTAGATTTCTCATCTGGGAGCACTTGTGCTCTTCTGAATTCCTTTGCTTACTGTGTTTGTTTTTTATGTTTAATGGAGAATTTGTGCTCATTAATAAGATAGACTGATAATGTCTGGAAGACTGTGGGGAACTGAAGTGTTTTACACTGAAGATATCATTACTGAGGTTGGGCTCAGTAGTGGGAAACCCCAGGACTGAGCAAGTAATCTGTGTGATGGAATCCTCCTTTATCGTCTCTTCGACTGTTCTGGAATTTTCCATGCACAAAGTTGTATCAGAATCCATAGCTCTAGAGGACAAAGAAGGTGACAAGTGGATACCATGACCTTTTGTTGCTGCCTCTCTGAGGGCTGGTGTCATTATAGCTATTGTAGGTAGTTTACAGCAAACCTGAAAATAACAGGGGATATATAAATTTCTAATTTTTAATTACAATATGCAAATAAAAGACCATTCCATGTAATTTTTTTTTATTCTTTTAAAATCATGCTAAACCTACCCAACTAATGCAAATTCAACTGATCGATAGGGCCTGGATTCCCTCAAGAGCCAAACAAGATCAGTTTTTCAGTATCGGGCAGGGTTTGTTTCTAATGCAATAAAAGGCTTCCCCTTCCAGCAGAAGTTCTTCACTGCAGGCACCTTCTCAACTGTCCAGCTCCTTAGATTCACAGGAGCAGGGCTTCTCTGTTGTGCAGATTAGGAGGAAAGACTCTATGGTCAGCTTAAGGTCTTGGGCAAGCTGAGACAAGAAAGTGGCAGGGAGGTTTAAGAAAAAAACAACACCGCCATGGGCAACAATAGGTTTGTTGAGGAGGTGACTATAAGGCAGTGCTCCTTGTTTATTCTCTTATTTTAGGAGTTCCATTGCATGGCTGCCTTCTCCATAGCCTCCTTCTACTGTCTTCGCTTGCATTGGCTTTCACAGCCATTGCCTAGCTCACTTCTCCTCAAATCTTGGGTCTTGTCAACTAATTTAAGTCTGAAGGGCTACATAATCATGTCATCATTTCTTTGTGCCCCCCCCCCCATCTATTTGTTGTCTCCACCTGTTGGTGCTACCAACAGAGGAATGAATAAATAAATATTACTACACAGGGTTTTGCTTAGGTGAATGAGATACTCTGTTGTCTACAGCTATTGTTAGTCCAGTACAACTACTGCCCTCCCATGAGAAGGGCAGCTATAAATTCTGGCTGGGCTCAATGGAACGCCTGTATTAAGGGGCTGCCTGGGAGGTGCACTGAATCAGAATCCAGGCTGAATCTCCAGACTTGTCAACATTTTAAATGAAGGGCTGAGATGTGATTTCTCAACATTCTTCTTTTATAACTACAACATTAAAATGCTTAAAAGTAATTGGTCTTTTTAACATTAAGTCCACCGTAAAAAAGCTTTTGTCAGACATATCCTTTAATTTGGGGGTTGGGAGATTAGTTTTTTTTTAATCTTTTTCCCTGATAGGCATGTGAAATAACTGTGATAAGTGGAAAAGATGCAGATGGAGGTGCTAAGAGTTAAAGCAGGGGCAGAAGTCAGGCTTCCTACAGTTTACAAGCTTACAGACCTTCTTTGAGCTCTCAGGAGAGGATTTTTTAAAAGGATATGGTGAACTTGAAATCTAGTCCATTTTATAAAGCTAGTTTAAAACCGTTTCAGCTACTATACCTGCCCCTGAATCCAACCTGCAAATTTGTGCAGTTTTATAATTACATTTTCCTTTTCTAAATAAAATATCTTCCTCCACTGCTGTGAAATACTTATTTAAACAGCAGGAAAGTGACTGCAAACAAAGCAAACAAACTGAAAACAAAGACAAATTTCATATATACCTATATACTGTAAGGTGCTATTTGGAACAATATACCGCACATTTTTCACACAGAAATTTGACGTTTGAAACTGATCAAGTCCCTTGAAACAACACATGCTTCCAGTTGAGCTTCAAACTCCCTAAATTCCAACAAATACAACTGAAAATTCTTCATAGGCTTGGGAAATGGAGGACAATGGATGGAGGACAATGCAAAAAACCCAGGTTTGGAGTCCTGAAGCAAGCTGCTTGAGTTACAATGTGGTTAAAAATGGTAAAAAAATATTTTTCAAAGTAAAAAACATGATTTTTCAAACTGTCAAAGCTGATTGACACCTTGTCCAATAACGTTTCCACATGTTACAAAACGTATAATATGACTGTCACCCACAGCAGAAAATATTCAGGTTATTTGTTTTGTTTTTGTGGAGTCAGACTTATAAACCAGTATTCTTCCAACCTTAACTGTGAAGAGTTTAGTATCTCTCCATAACATGGACCGAAAACAAAGACAGCCTTGTCAGTGATGATACAGGACTGAAACAAAGCATCACCCACAAGACTAAACATTCTTCATTAAAACTGTCTTGAGCGCCACAAAAACTGCCCATTTTCCCTTTTGACAAGTTTGAGGTATTTTGTTGCATTCTGGCATGGAGTAGTAAAAATAATTTCACTCCACCCTCATTGGAAGCAAACAGCTATGGCCAAACCCTTTGCTTCTCACAAAGAGGCAAGTACTGTAAAATGATGTTTATGAAAAGACTGAAATTTTACACTGGAAAGAGCTTTCTTGTCAAAGGTAATGCTTTCTGATGATATTTTTCCATTGTCTAATACTTTAGGTTTCCAAACTAGAGCAATAAAAATTCTACTAGATGGGTAAATAAATGAAAGTTGAACTTCAAATCATTAAAAAATAACTTAAGTGTTGGTTTTTGACATTGAGAATCTGATTTTTAAAAATGTGAAAAGAAAGGAGTGGGAGAAACATTTTGTTTAAAGAAACAAAAATATCGTATATGCACAGTAGAGCAACCCGTGTTTAAAGTGACTATGTTTATCCTCACTAGAGCCTTAATTATACAGTAGGATGTAGCCAGGAATTTCTGTTTTGTACACAGCATAAGTGCTCCGTTTGAGCCACACCCTTGCACCTATTATAAACACACACAAAACATTTTAAAACACTAATTAAATGATCATTAATATTCTATAATCCCTCTAAAAGTCAATTCTTTCTTCAAGTTCTTCAATTCCTCCCCACCCCACCAAATCCTACTTATCTTCTACTCCTCTCTCACTTTCGTCTTATTTTCTCATTGTCTTTCTCCATATTTTCCTTATTCCTATACTTTTCTAATCCATTCCTGACCTCCCTTGGCTTTCTATTTTCAAATGTTTTTAAAGGAATGCAGCACTCACAACGTAAGTAAAATGTCATGTTGGTTATTTTTAATAATTTAAGATGGTGCTAGTAAAGAACTTTGAAAATCTGTTTACTTTTACATTTGGAAGATATTGGTTTACTCTGGGTATTTCTCTCAGAAGTAGCAACATAAACAGACTGCTCAGTTTCACTTTTGTTTCAAGCTATTTTCACTTTCTGACTCTCATGAACTTCCATAGTGCTAAGGCTTTTGTTTCACATTTTAGGAAAACCTTGAAATAGAAACGTTTTACTGATTTTTTTTAAATGAAAGCAAATTTCTATTCAGAGTGGAGTCCTGTAAACCCCATCTGTGCACCCCTACCCTTCCTCCCACATTTTGAAATCAAATTCTAATTTTTTTGCCTCAAACTAGCCTGCTTAAAGGGACACTATCCGCTTGACAACTTCTTTCTCTTTTGTACCTATCTTATTTACAAGTAGCACTTCAATATATTATAACAGAGATTAAAGAAAAAAATATTGTTTCCGGTTTATTTACTTTTTGAATCGGTAGTATTTAATGTATAGAAACGTACACTGTTTCTTCCACATGGATTAACATTTTAAAAAATTAGATAGCATAAAAAAATGTTTGCAGGAGCTAGGGCCTGGTGTAATATCCAAAACCACATTTAATATAATGTTTGAAATAACTAGAATTCAAGTTGATAGTCTATAAGACCTGTTCCTGAAAATCACGATTAATGCACTAGCCCAGGGGTGGGCAAACTACGGCCCGTGGGCCACATTCAACCCACCAGCCAATTTAATCTGGCCACACCCCAACCCCCTGCCCCAGCCCTGATCCCCCTCCTACACTCCAAACCCCTCATCCCCAGTCCAGAGCCTGCACCCCCCAGCTGGAGCCCTTACTCCCCCCACACAACCCAACCCCATGCCCCAACCTGGAGCCCCCTCCTGTACCCTGAACTCCTCATTTCTGGGCCCACCCCAGAGCCTGCACCTCCAGCCAGAGCCCTCATCTCCTCCTGCACCCTAACCTCAATTTCGTGAGCACTCATGGCCCGTCATACATACTCATGGCCCGCCACTTAGATGTGGCCCCTGTGCCAAAAAGTTTGCGTACCCCTGCACCAGCCACTTAATCACTTGGACTCTTTGCAGGAGTAGGAGTTTGTAGAAACCATAACTGAAGAGATGCCCAATAGCATCCTGGTTAAAGTTACAAAGGGCAAAGAGAGGTCCACACTTAACCACTTAGGACTCTACACTGTCCTAAAAAAAAGAAAAGGTATAATCCTGGTCAGCAGCTTTTGTTTATTGTTCAGTTACTTACTATGAATATGAAAACATTTTACTGTTTTGTTCTATTAGTAATTCTGAAAAACAGGGAAATGTGGTGGGTCTCTGTTTCAACAGCTCTTACTGTGCAGTCAGTACTATACAGAGGGAGCTGTGAATTCAAGCATTATGTACCCTCCAGCGGTTATAAATCATCAATTACTCATATTTGAAAAACATACACCTACAGTGATCTCTCTTTGACCACAAAGGGAACTCAATTTACAACAGACCACCCACACAGATTTAATTACACAAAACATCAAAAAGGGCATGCTTCAACTGGCACTCTTTACTATTCATTTGTGATAAATCCATAACATTAAAAGTCCTGAACTGAGATGATTTTCCCCCCTTCTTTCTCAAGGATATTGAATCCAGGAGCATATGCTATTCCAATATTTCCAAGTGTATCATCTGTCAGTTCAGATATTTTAATATTTAATGTCCTAATATTTAATCATTTATTTTTAATAGAACATTTAATATAATTATTTTTTTGAATCCATCATGCTAAAATAAGGGGATTTTTTTATATCAGATGTATCACTCAAGGCTCTCAGTATGTTGCACACGTCTCTGATATAAATATTTGTATTACTTCTAAGTACATTAGAAGCTTCATAAAGAAACTGTATGTGATTACAGTAGACTCTCGATTATCCAGGATCAGGTTAACCAGATTGTGGATTAACCAGGATGTCAAATAAAATATGTGTAACTTGCAAGGCCGGCTCTGGCTTTGTTGTCACCCCAAGTACACACACAAAAAAACCCCACCAGGGCGCAGGGCAGCCAGTGAACCAACACCCCCTTCCCACGGTGCAGGGTGGCTGGTGAACCAACCCACCCCTCCCTCCATTTTTCCTATGGATGGTGATTATCCAGGATTTTATTAACCAAGATTAATTTTTTCTCTATCATCCCAGATAATCGAAAGTCTACTGTATTTCAAATATCCCTTTGAATCAGTCAGCCTCTGAAGACATTCCATAAAATGTTTTTAAACAAGACCAACTTAAGTGCTTATTCTCTCGTTAACATGTGGAAACTATATACTTGCAATTCTATTAACATTTATGGGAGTTCCCAATGCGGACCAATGGGCTGAACGAGCCTTTTGGGTGAATAGATCAGTCTTCTATGTTTATGTACTTGTTCTCTCAGTGACATTATACATTTTCCAGTTTTACTGTTCAAGAAGTTTTTTGGTCAATATTATGAAACATATTTACCTTTTAATTGGAGGCAGATTTTAATGATTAGACCCAGGGACCGTTTCTGACTCCACATATGACCATAGATGTTCCTCCCTGTAGTATCTGAGTGCTTCACACTCACCAATGGATTTTATCCTTGTGAGATAGGGAAGCATAATTCCTGTTTTATAGATGAGGAACTGAGCCACAGGATAGATTCAATTACTTACTCAAGGTCACACAAGACATCTACATGGATTCTTGAGTCCCACTCCCGTGCCATACTCACTAATGTTTTAGATTACCCCACTTCCCATCAAAATTTATCTGTGATTCTGGGTAAATAACTTGTGATAGTCTGGGCCTGAGTACCCTAACTTCCAGATCAGGACACTGGAATCTGATAATTAGGCTCACAAGGGGCATCCAAAAATTAAAGGATACTTTTCAAAAGGTGGACCCAAGCTTTGTGTTTCCATTTGTCCAACTGGAAACTCAATACACTGCAACAATGTCCAACCTTCTTCATTTTACTGTTGGGAGACTTGAAGTATCATGTACATCTGTTATCATAGATAACAATTCATACTTGTAGATCACTGAGTTCCTTGACTGGAAAGACCTATACAAGGGCAATGTATTAATACATCATCCAAGGCCTTGACAGAAACTGCAGTAAAATAGCCATGGAAGAACAATATTCACGCAGGGGGAGAGGGAGAAGGGACAAATTGCAGGGGAAAGCAGAATAGCACAGAAAGGCCCCTGAAAACTACAAGGTGCACATTCTTCTAAGATCCATACAAACTAAAGAGGAAACTGGCTCTGTATGTAGGCAGTTACATTGTTTGTTTTTCTTGTATAATCAAAGTAATAAATGCACAAAACAGACTAACAAGAGAAAAAAATCTACTGCATTTCGGTTAACCTTAGGTGTTACCTGTAACTATACTAGATAAGAGGTTTCAGATAGAAGTGAGATTTTTTTCAGTATACTATCTACCCCTTTAAGGATGGAGTACATCATCCTTCTCTATATACATTTCCTAAACTGTGTTACTTTTAATTTACACCCCTGACAGTCTAAAATTAGTTTTCTTTTATCTGACTGTATCAACTCTGTCCCATTATCTGAGAGAGTTCATGTTTTAACTAGCATTTTCCTAATGGAAAATTGGAATTTTGTAATGTTAAACAGTTTTAATTGTATCTCATCTGTAAATTCCAGCACTTAGGAAGACAAGGAGAGAGCAAATTTAGCCCTTCTAGGCATTCAGAGATTCAGCTCCCCTCTTCAAAAACACTTTTCTTGGTAAAGTATCCTGCAAAGAACAAATGACTCTTTTTCCACTCTCTCTGAATTATTCCATAGAATCTTATAATAGCAGGGTTGGAAGGGACCTCAGGAGATCATCTAGTCCAACCCCCTGCTCAGAGGGGGACCAATCCCCAACTAAATCAGCCAACAGATTTTTGCACTGGATCCCTAAATGCCCCCCACTCCCCCCGGGATTGAACTCAAAAACCTAGGTATAGCAGGCCAATGCTCAAACCACTGAGCTATCCCTCCTGCCCATCTGAAGCCAAAACATATTTTGAGTTTTATAGACCAACTGGGGAGATCACTGTTTTCAGGAAGCTGCATTGAAACACATTTCACAATCGAATCAATCTGTGTTTGTTTTTCTCTCTAAGAACGCTAGCCACCAGCCAACGTGAGGGGCGGGTTTTTAATTCCTTAGGCAGTGGAAAGGCCTGTATTCCTCCACACTGGCTCTATCTGCAAGCTGCAGTAGGTTTCCCATGGGGATAAAATGGCAAACAGTATGAGAGTGTTCACTGCTGACATACAAAGCAGAAAACAACCCCCCGCCCCCCCCCCCCTCTTCCCCTGGCTCTCAGCACTCCCTTGTGCCTGAGCGCATTCCCCCCACCGCTAAACTTAAACTTGTCCATGTGTGTCAGTAGGTGGATTATTCACCAGTGTTATGTCCAGTCTTTGGTGTTATAAATAGCACGGGGGGGGGCTTGTAAAATTCTAAAAAGGTCTGGGATTTCCCACCCACCCCAGTGCAGTGCGGCTGACAGTGAGGCTGGGCCGTATTAAGCTACCTGCATTGGGGCCTCCAGCAGCCAAAGCCCCTCCTCTGCTCCTCCCCAGATCGATCACCACTTGCATTGGGGCCTCCAGCAGCTCTAGAGCCCCTCCACTGCTCTTCCTCTAGAGCCTGCTCCCCTGCATGGGCAGTGCTCTGAGGGTGGCGGGGGCTGGACTGTGTGTCTGTGGTAGCATGGCATGGGGGGTTGGAGAAGGGGTAGGGGGTCTCTGGAGGTGGCAGCCAGGGGACAAGAAGCAGGGGGGGGTTGGATCGGTCAGGGGTTCTGGGGGCAGCTGTCAGGGGACAGGGAGTGGTTGAAGAGATGTGGGAGTCCTGAGGATATCAGGAGGTGGGGCAGCTAAGGACAGGTAGGTGATGAGCAGTTAAGGTGGCAGTTAGGGACAGAGGAGGCAGGCTCAGATAAGTGGAGGGGTCCTGGAGCCTCTTCCTGGCAGGTGATCAGAGGACAAGGGGCGGGGGTGGAGGCAGGAAGTGGTAATCCTAGTATCATGGGAGTATTTTTTTGCCCCATATCTGTAATTGGCCCCCTTAGGGCAATGCTTTAACCACTGAACTCTCTCTTACACACCTCTTCCAGCAGTAGTGTGCACAGGTCACGTCCCTAAACGGCCCACGCGGGGATCGAACTCACACTCCCGGGTTTCATAGGCTAACGCGCTAACCACTGAGCTATGGGATTCCTCCCCCTGCCACTCCCGCAGCTGGGCACTGCACAAACCCCAGGTCCTCCACTGAGATCCTCAACCCCTCGCTCCAGGACGCCCCTGCCTCCCCGCCCCCATCAGGACCTGAGGAGGGAGGAGGGGGACCCCTGCGGGCGCGGAGCCCGGCCAGCCACCGGGGCGGCGGGAGGCAACGCGACACCTCCAACCCCCAACCCCCCCGCATCGCCGGCTGTTTGACGCCGCTCCCGCTTCCAGCTGGGAAGGCAGGTCCCGGCCCCGCCCACTAGCGTACCCAGGCTCTTCTCATTGGTCCCGCACCGGCACAGGCCCTGGCTGCCGCCCCGCCATACGCTAAGGGAGGGCGGGGCCTAGGCCGGGCGGGAGGGGCCCAGCGGCATCACGCTCCACATTCCAGCTCCCCCGCGGCCCAGGCCCCGCTGCCGCCCCTCAGCGTTAAAGCCCCGCCCCCAACCCTCCTCTGCCCCCGCCCGCTCTGGCCCCGCCCCTCTCGCCGTTTAACACTGAGCCTGCTCCAGGCGCGCGGCCGCGGGAACCAACCGCCTCTGGGAGCCGCTGCCAAGAGGCCGGCTGGGAATCCGCCACCGCGACCGGGTCAGGTCCCCGCCCTGGCCCCGGGGCCACACGCGCACTCGCCTGCTCGGGGGGACTCCGCTCTTCGGCTTCTCCCCAGCGGCGGCGCCGCCCGCCCGCCTCCCAGCCGGGCCGCGCTCTCCTCACTCTGTGCCGCTGTTTAACAGTCAGCGCCCAACTAAAGGCGGCGGGTGGAGGCGGGGCCTCAGCCGGGGGTAGAGCCGGCCAATCCGCGGCGGGGCGGGCGGGGTTATGCAAAACCGGGAAGGGGCGTGTCCAGAAGGCGGCGTGTGGAATGTCGGGGGGGGGCTCCAGGATTCCATGCCCCTGAGGCCTGTTTAGCTACCAGCCTCCCCTGCCGCAAAAGGGGTAACACCAGCACGTCCAACGCCTGGACCTAGGCTCAGTGCTCCCTCCCACTCTCTCCCCCCTTCCTTCCTACCGTCCTCCAACAGCACCTGCAAGAATCTTCCCTCTGTGTTTCTCCACGCCTGGAATAATAAAAGGGGAGGTGAGGGACACAAATATGCAGCCCAGCAGCCTTTGCACTGCCTGCCATAGCATCTCCCTAGAAGCAGTGTACTAAAGCTAGTGCAAAGGATTGTAGGGTGTGTGCAAATGCAACTGCTAAGGTTTCCAAGTTCACTTAAATATGCCTTGATACAGCCCTATCAACTTCCAATCAATCTGCACTGCAAGGACAAACACATTTGTGATCAAGATGGAAATAATAAGGTGCATGTGTATCCATTTGGGCAAGTTTTTGGTCCATCACCTCTGCCATACTATAGAAACCAAAATGCTAGCACAACTTATTTCTAAAATATGAGGGATTTGTAAAGTACACAGTAGTCAAATCACTAATTACACATTTGGCATAGCAAAACCCACAATTCTATAGTTGTGTAATTAGTCTGATTCAAAGCAAATATTTAAAACATATAAAAGTAGCACACTCTACTTAGATAATGCTTTCTTAGCTCAAGAGAGCTTAGAAGCCATAAACCTCCAACTGATGACTGCAAACTTACTGAGAAGTGGCGAACAGGGCTTTTATGGAGGTATTCACACAGATTAACAACAATCAGAGGATGTGCTACTCTGAACTAAAGCGTTCTCTTTCTTACAAACTATATCAAAATATGGATTTTACTAAGGCACTTCCAAATAGTTATAGCATTTGATGTCTGATTTTTCATGGAATTCAGAAAATTTATATTTTGCATTTTAAATTTTTATTAAGCTTATTTATACAAAAGTCCATATTGAAATAAGGCACACAGTTTCATTATGAAGCTTATTCCATCTTTGTAATTCATTATAAAAAACTCAAAAAATAAAAGTTACTCATTCATGTGTTCTCATTATAGATGAATACAATGCAAAAAGCCAAATCATAATAGTAGAAAAATCAATTACATTCTCAAGCAGATACATTATTAAACAGGAGTAGCAGTGAGTCAGTGATAGGTTCAAGTCCTACAGTTACATTTAACATTGTAGGTCCAAAGTTGTGGTTTGGTGTTTACTTTCTAAGAAGAAAGCGGTTTCTTTAACAATCTGATTGTGTTTAATTCTGAACAGTTAGGACTGGATTTAATACAATGACATTATGTTTTAAAGATTTCAAGTTAATTGTAACATTCCAATGTGACCATACTTTTCACTACCATTACATACCATCTTTTTGCCTCAGACTTTTTTTAATCATTCAGAGGATTGATTGGTCCTAGTGTTTTCCACCAGGAAAGAGAGCATTACAAGTTAATAATCATTAAATATTAGAGACCACATTTTGTTATTGTAGTTTAACTACAACAGTTTTTAACAACGGTTCCTTTTCCTCAGCAAAACACATTCCTACTTCTGCTTTCATTCTGGAGCCTGATTTAAATGCCATATTAATTGTGACAGGATTCAGGAAACAGTCTCCAGTGTAACCATGTGCCTACTTGTCAATCACAATGTCTCTAGCAATGAGCTCTTTCATTATTTCATTGGTCCCACCGTAGATTGGCTGGACACGAGAATCCACAAAAGCTCTGAAAAAGTGAGAAATAGTGACAGAGTGAGTGGTTAAAAAACAGATACTTCTTGAAGATAACCATATAACAAATTCTTAGTAATGGGAAAAATCTCTCTTTAAAGATCCAGCATACTTCAAGTGTGATCTGTCTGCAGTGAAAACTCAGATCCCTCTTTCAGAATATTTTATTAAGGAGAAAACAAAAAGCATAATTCAGTTGCTATCCTGGGTTGCTTAGGTTGTGATCATTTGATTAATCTAATTCCAAATAAGGGAACTTGTGCTTTAATTCTCATGTTGCAGTTTGTCAGTCTTATTCTGGTAGAGAAGTTAAACGTGACGTGATTATAGTTTAAGTGAAGAAAAAAACAATTGAGTCAGAAACATGTATGAGGTTGACAAAATTTCTTAAGCTGAAATAGGGAAATTAGAATTTTACTCAATAGAAGTGTTCTAGAAACTTTCACCAATAAAAGAAATTACAATTGAATATACTTGCTGATACCCTACCTGAAGGGCCCTACCAAATTCATGGTCCATTATGGTCAATTTCAGTCATAGGATTTAAAAAAATCATAAATTTCATAATTTCAGCTATTTAAATCTGAAATATCATGGCATTGTAATTGTAGGGGTCCTGGCTCAAAACAGAGTGTGGGGAGGGGGCATCATAAGGTTATTGTAGGAGGGCTGCCCTTACCTCTGTGCAGCTGTGGTGACAGCGCTGCCTTTAGAGTTGAGCAGCTGGATAGCGGTGGGTGCTGGCCAGGAGCACTGCTGCCTTCTGAGCTGAGCTCCTCAGCCAGCAGCCACCACTCTCCGGCCGCCAGTTCTGAAGGCAGCAGCGCAGAAGTAAGGGTGGTGTGGTACAGTACTGCCATCCTTACTTCTGCGCTGCAGCTGGCGGGGCACTGCCTTCAGAGCTGGGCACACAGTCAACTGATGCTGCTCTCCGGCTGCCAGCTCTGAAGTCAGCGCAGAAGTAAGAGTGGCAATGCCCCTGCAACTCCCTTTTGGGTCAGCCCCCCCCATTAGAGAAACTCTGGTCTCCCCCTGTGAAATCTCTATAGTATAGGATAAAACAGGTATGGGCAAACTTTTTGGCCTGATGGCCACATTGGGGTTCTGAAACTGTATTGAGGGCCTGGTGGGGAAGGCTTTGCCTCCCCAGCCTGGCCCCTGCCCACCCCGCTCAGAATCCCCCACCCATCCAACCCCTGACCACCCCCTCCTGGGATCTCCTAACTGCCTCCTCCCGCCCTGGACCCCACCCTCTATCCATCCCCCCTGCTCCCTGTCCAGATCCCTATCCACACCGCTACCCCTGACAGGCCCCCCAGACTTCCACACCTATCCAACTCCCCCATTCCCTGACCACCAGCTCCCCCAGACTTCTGCCCCATCCAATCGCCCCCTGCTCCCTGTCCAGACTGCTCCTTCAGTGTCCTCTGCCTGTTATCCAACCCCGCTGCAGAACATGCTTCCGTTTGAAACCCTGTACATCTCTGGGGAACTGTCCCAAATTGAGCACTTGTGGTTAATTGTTTTTTTTCGCCTTTAGTGTTTCTTTTCCTTAGGCTGGCTTGCAAAGTTCTATGTCCCCCTCCTTTTAAAATTCAAAATACTGTCTTTTATAGTCTAGAAGTAATACCTGATGGTGTTTGCTCACCCTTTCCCAATTATTTTTATCATTTCATCCCTTCCCCATCTTAAGTTAGTTTAGTGTTCGATTAACAGCTCCGGAGACTGAAACCCTTCATTTATACACAGCACATGTACAGCATACAAACTGCAAACTCGCTCACACTTACTAGTGTGCCTCTGTGCCCTGAGAAAGAGACCACCTCTAGGTTCAAGAGAGTATTTAGGTGCCATACTCACTGAATCCATTCCTTGCTGACAGGGTTTCTAATTGTGCAGTGGGTTCTTTCTGAGAGGTGAACATTTGCCCACTAGGAAAATGAACTGAAACTATCAATTCATTTCACACAGGCCACTGAACAGACATCTGATGGCTATAGCTTTTAATCACTAACAACTTCAGCGTCATTTGAACTGGTGACTGAACTCAACAACAAAAGGCTCGTTATCAGTTCCCCATTCCCTACCCTCCCAGTGGGTTGGAGCCGGAGCTGTGCTCCCGAGTATACTATAGCCTGGGCAGCAGCATAGGGCAGTCCACACAGCAGCGAGTCGACCGTTGCCGCTCCCCCGTTGACTCCGCTTCTGCCTTTTGCCAAGGTGGAGTACAGGGGTTGATGGGGAGCACGTTCGGGGATCGATTTCTAGATGCTATAAATCAATCCCCCATAGATCGATCACTGCCTACCAATCCAGCAGGTATTGAGACAGTTACTACCAGTACATTAACAACAGGGGCCCTACAAACCTGCATAGGGGTTGCGATATATGCCGATACTATAATGGAGCTCAGTGTAATTTAGAGTTGCTATTTACTCACAAAGGATGGAACAATCATTTTAAAATGTGAACAGGCTACTATGCACAATAATAAAGAGCAAAAAGTTGCCTTAAAGCAGCATTAACAGGGTAAAATGTTATTTAAGGGACAACTTGAAATCTACTTAGTTTAAAAAAACTGAGTTAGAAGCAATTTCTTACAATTTATCTGCTCTAAAGTCCTGCCATTTTTGAGGGTTTTGCTAGGAGACTTTTTTAAAATTACTCTCTCCACTTTTTGCTGTGGGAAAGGCAAACAAGAGGAAAAGCTGCCTAATTGATTGTACAAGAGAAATGGTAAAACTCACAAAGGCATTTCCTTTACATGTATTGGTAAACTGCTTTGTATTAGTAGCAATTGGTTCCTCCCAGTTTACAAATACATATGAAGAAAATGCCTCATTTTACTTTGCTGTTTAATCTTTCATAATCCAGCACTGAAATGTTACACCTACTTTGCAATTGGATACTCCCACATGTACCCCCATCCGCCATGGAGTTGTACACACTGAGTAGCCACGCTGTTTTGGAGATCAGAAGCCCTAAAACGGCAAGAACAGAAGTTTGGTTTTGAAGCATTATGCTATTAAATCAATATAGTAAGTAAAACAAACATTTAACTATCAAATTTTCTTACATATAATAACCACATCCAGAATGTTAGGAATTATCATGATGAACTGTGATGAAGTTTGGTCTTTTTATAGAGGACCAGAAAGAAGCAGTAACTGACAAATGTTTTAACTTTAACATTCAAGAATTTGGCCTCTCTTATAGAACTTTCACAAAGGCAGGCTTTCAAATACAGACTAGTTTATTTACCTTTAGCTTATTCATTTTGTATATGCCAATCTTCGCAGAGATTTATTTTTTAAAACAATGGGTGTTCTTCCTCTGTCAGATCCTTCATAAATGTTTCTTGTTCACAGCCTTTTTCTTTTGGCAACATACTGGGATACTCTCCGTACACTAATAATAGCTGGTGATGCCTTTTTTTAAAATGCTAAGAATCTCTATTTTGCACATTTTATTATAAATGCTGGCTAATAAATGCCCCAAGTATTTTCCCCTCTTCCCTATGTTTAGGAGTCTCTATAATGTCAATTTTTTGGACTTTCCTAGCAGAAATTGATACACTTTATTATCCTACACAGCATGGCCTTTATAACTGGTTTCCTGCATTTTCTGTTTTGAAAGATTGCATGCTTGCAGTTATATCAAAAACTCAAACCTAAATTTTATAAAACCGCTCAGGATTTTGACTGCACTTTGGGCTCAAGCTAAAGGTAACAGCTAGGTCATGGAAGAGAATACTGTTCAAACAAGTAATTTCAACAATAGCAAAAAAGAAATGAAAAATGATTAGTCAAGTTAATTTCCTTTTCATATAAAAGAGTACATAAAATTCTCTCTTCTCAAGCATGCTCCACTGCAAAATTCTCTCTTTAATTATACCACATTTAACCTTAAAATCATGTCTTGATGAAACTATCCCAAATACATATTCAGATTAATTTAAATACTCTGTTATCACAATAAAACCTACAGATATTGCAACAGAAATCAGCAGTAAAGATGCATAATGCTTTCCAAAAATACACCTTATTTAACCAAGCATCTACCTCAAAAAAAGTCAAATTTGGTTAAATCTTACAAAAGAAAGTAAGGATATCAGACAAATGAAGTGCGGTGTACTGGTGCTAGAGAAAGAAGCAGTTTCTCTGTTCAAGAAATTTTTAAACCTATTCAAGCTCTGTGGAAAAGTTACAGAAATTCCATTACCTATATGGACAAGGCCACTAAATATTGTTGGTATAGGAATTTGGGTGATTTTGCAAGTTTCTTACTTTGGAAAATCCACTGATGAAAGTATTTAGGCTGGCATTAGTTATATCCTCCTCCACAAAGCTGAATGCCTCTGCTTCTGTACCAGATATTTTCACGTAATCAGTGCCAAGAAACACTCATTCAAAATCGTTCCTTTTAATGCAAATGTTCTAGCTGGATGCCGGTGGCGTGTTTTGCATTTTTTTTAAAAAAGGGATTAAAACTTGTATATTTTCTGCAATTGTTCTGCCACTTTCCAGTCTTTGTTTCCCCCCCACTTTTGCAGCTAATAATCTGGCACTGGGACAAATGTATTACCTTAGATGTTTCTACTTGTTTAACCAAAGTTAGACACAAGTTAATAAATAACTGCAAAAAAAGTTCCTCAGGCTTTTTCTGTCCAATTAAAAAAATGGATCTATGAAAGGAAAAATTGCTCAATCTCAGCAACAGCCATAAAGAGGTAGCTAATTATTTCTTCCTGAAATCAAATAGTTCTCAGAAAATGGCTCGGTCAAATACCTAGCTCTTAGGTCAGGTTTTATCAAATAATATATCCAAAACTTGTTTCATATTTTATAAATATTATGCAAGGTAATCCTAGTAAGATCAACCTTTGGTTTTTAAAGTTTCTCAGATGTATAATTAAATGTTTTTCATAAGCTCAATTAAATAACTCTCAAGTGAAACTATTAAATTAAGTTGAATTTAGATCACATTGCTCAAGAGACCTTTCTCCTAAAAGCCAACACTAAGTAACTAATTTTGAAATTATATGAGAAACCGATACCAATATTTGGTGTACGTCTCTATGTATACCACATACATCACTGTCGTTTGGGCTAAAATCTGATGTTAGATGCAGACAATGTTTTAATCACATATAATGTTACTTTTTGGGCTATACATTTGGGTTGGTTACTTCCATGTTCTAATGTTAGAGACCAGAGAAGTTCATACAAGTAACATTTTCAAATTGTTTTAACATACCAGTATTTTGCCATGGAAGCTGTGGAGGAGTCCAGACGCTTCTCCTCATGCAGCTGGAGACAGCTGTCCACAAATGTCCGGCCCACGCAAATCTGAGTTTTCAGTTCCGCTAACTTGTGCTGTACCGTCTGATTTTTGTTGGGAGGGAAAAATGTTTTGTATTTTAAAAAAATCAGGAAATATTTTAAAACCAACCAGTGAAAGGAAAATATGTCAATAAGGCCATAGCAAGGAAATGCCTTTTTTTAAAAAACAGCAACAAAAAACAAGTAATGTTGTGCATGGAGGAAACACCACCACAGTAAAGATGGTATAGCACTACAGCACCTAGAGTTCTATAAAACAAAAAGCAGCTTAATTTCCATTTCTTTTAATGGACTCACATTTCTGCCAGTCTATTCAATTAGGATTTGCTCAGAGTCAAGGGACATGTGAATAAAAGAAAAAGCTATAAATTCTGGCCTTTAACTCACAAAGTCATTTGTTTTTCTGATTTAAAAATAGAGATAACAGAAGTTTGAGTTCATAAATTCCTAGATAGTACAACCTAGGGGCCCTTTACTGAATGTTTTAGCAACTTGAGCTCCCCCTTCTGGTAAAAATGTGTTTCTGTTCTTAACAGCTGGTAAATTTCCCTACAGAGACAAGGTGGCTGAGGTAATAATATCTTTTGTTGGATCAACTTCCTCATCCTGCTTGTCTCTCTAATATCCGGGGATTGACACAAGTACAAGTACAACTATGCCGCATACAGTAATTTCCATAGTTGTTATCAATTCCATAAAATACTAATTCTATTTTCTTAAATGCAAAATTTATTTTAAAGGTATAATATCACAATCCAAAAAACTTTAATAAAAGATATTTAATAAATAAAGGAATAATTAAAATTCAAGACCATAGAGGGAGAAGAGAGGTTCAAAGAGATACAAATAGAAATAAAGGGATACAACTGAACAAAGGAAAGTTTAGACTGAAACTCTTAACATCACTCCTGTATTAAGAAAAAAAAGCAGTACCTTCTTAAAACTGCTACATTAGCATATTAAATCCAGGAGTCTGTATTTACTAGAATATGGTTAACAAAGGTTACCCTTATTAAAAAAAAATAGTGTGAGAAGCAGAGCCTGTTTTCATGATTCTGAACAAAAGACTAGAGCCACAGTCTCAAAACTCACTAATGGCAGCAAGAATAATATGCATTGCGGACAATATACAGCTTCTTATGTGGAGTCATTTGTGCATTTAGTTGCCCCGCAGCGGAGGAATCCTTTACAAAAGCACTAAAACTGAAGACTATATAAAATAATTATTTGCTTAACACTGCACAGGAACTAAAACAAATTCCCAGCTATGAAAAAATTGCCTAGTAGCAATCTCAGGTAGGCCCTGATCCTGCAATGCATTGTGCACAGGTGCACCCCCATACCTGGAAATCCACCCAAGTCAAAAGAGTTCAGTTCGTATGCAAAGTTCCATTCATGAAAATGCATTGTAGGATCAGAGCCTTAGACAGTACAATGCAATTTTTATGAACAAAATTATTTTCTATATATATATATAAAACAAACAGTCCAGTGGTTTTACTTGCCTACCACCTCTAATGAAATGAAACGCACATATTACATGTATCTATACAGAGAAAGACACAGACAAAAAGAATTTGTCTCTTTTTCTTGATTTACACTCACCTGTAAATGTGCAATTGTTTTCCCAAAAGCTTTTCTTTGTTTAACATAGTTCCTTGTTTCTTCAAACATGAATTCACAACTGGCAAGTGCCATATCACCAATCAACAGTCTTTCCTTGGAGACAGAAGTGACAAAGAATCAGAGTTCTTATCCAATGCAACTAATGTTAAATTTCTCTACACAAACAGATACACACATAGGTCCGGAAACAAAAGTTTAGTTATGTCCGTTAGTGTTAGGTTTTTTTCTGTTCCATTAATTGAAAATATTGTCACTCTAATGGACACAACTGTCTTGGTGGGAACCAATTTTAAAGGTTCTTAGTGACATTCCAAAGTTGTATAAACAGGACTACAGGAAAAAAAATATCTAAAAGTGAAAAGTACTCCTACTGACAAAGATCTGAGCCAAATTGTTTCCATTCAGTAATTTGGTTTTAATCTTTCAGCTAAAAACAAAACAAAACAATGATATAAACAAGTTTTAGAAGGGCATTGTCTAAATCAGACGGTCTCAAATTATGGTCCATGAGCTCCATTCAGCTGGTCTATGGATAGTTCCCTGTAAGGTGCATACCTGGCCAGCCGCACACAAGAGAATGAAGGGCCACCCACCTAATTAATGGAGCTGTGCAGGCATAGCTCCATTAATTAGGTGCCTGGACCCTGGAGAAGACACACATGTAAGGTGATGTGGTGACCTTGGGGGAAATACAGGGTAGATGGGCAGGGGCAGTGGGATGAGAAGAGGGGGTGGGCAAATTTGGGATATGCAAGGCTGCGGTGGCCAGAGAAAGAGGTGACTTTTTCCAGCTCCAGGGCTGTAGTTGCTGGGGAGAGATGGCCCTCCTTCCCAGCCTCACATCCATCACATTTGAAAGGTAAGATTGATATTAAAATATGAGCTAGGTGCTTTCATTTGTAGAACAAAAAAGCGTTAATTATTAAGGTTTTTTTCATATAGTGCTTTTATCCAAAGTGCTTTACAATAGTCGGCTAATGGTACAAATAACATTTGGAAAGATCATTAAGTGGTCCGCTGAGACCCTCAGCAATTTTCAAGTGGTCTGTGGAAAAAAAAAAAAAAAAAAAAGTTTGAGAACTACCGGTCTAAATGTTTATGAGAATGGGGAGAAAATTATAAACTATGAAAAGATTTAAACTAAGAGCCATTTTCTTCAGAATTGTTTTTAGCTTAGCCATGTAAATAATCGGGTTCACTATTGTAGGGGTGCTCATGAGTATCACCACCATGTGTTTTTTCAAACCACTGAAATATTTTCTTTGAAATAACTCAATGTATGGAATTTGCACGGTGCAACAGTAGGTCTCATATTTAACATATAGTGTAAAATTTAAGTAAACGTGATTTTTATTAGATGATACAACTACAAAGTCCTAGTTTGTGCTTTATGACAAAGAAGAGTCAGGTTTTGGCATCCAAGTTTCCTCTCTGCTCTTCCAAACCTGCATTAGTCGAACTGTGTTCAGTTCTACTAATAAGACAAGCCACCTTGGGCTCTACAAAATGCTTCCACATTTCAGTTTTTTTATTAAATAGATTGAGAAAGTACTTTATAATATATTCCTACTGGTAGAAGAGTTGCAGGTATGCATTTTGCATTAGCCTTTAGCACAAAGAAAAAAGTCAACTCTGCATGAAGAGGCTTATAGAGGGCAAAAAGAGCATATTTAAAACTATTGAGCCAAGTGTACAATGTTAAGATGATACCACAGTTGTTTGTAGCATTTGATTTTTGAAGTATTCTATTCTTGTGTTCGTCACACCATGCTATGGACAGATATCTGGTCTACAAGTCGGGTATGAAAACTTGACATATGTAATATCCTTTCTGTAGCAATTATCATATCGTCCCTTACTAAAATAGTACCCTAACATGGTATCATAATAAAAGTATTTGAATATAAACTATTAGATTGCAAGTAATTTCACTGATATTCCAAGATGTTTCACTTTGCTTTGCACTGCAGAATTCCGACCACTAAAAATAAAAGTATCAGCAAACTATGGTTGTAGGCATCCTACTTCTGAAACTGAGGTGTCTCACCATAATCCATAAACTGCAGGTGGCAGTTCCAAGCAAAGACTAAAATAAAGTCTTTCTTCTTTTCTTGCACACAGTGTGGGTTTGTGTCAGTTTTACCTGAGGGAGCTCTGCCATCAAATAGTAGAACCCTTTGTTCTCTTGTCCAAGCAAGCCACTGGCTGGCAAACGTACATCTTCAAAAAACAGCTCTGCCGTGTCCTAAAAATGGTTTTAAATAAAATATCTAATGTCAAATTCTCTCTTCCTCAGATTTTCCTCTTATCCACTTCCTAACTTCTACTGCCCAAATATATTCACTGGAGGCTGTTTGCTTTCAATATAAATTTCACTCAACTGCAACCCACCCTTGCAAAGTAATTTAGAATATCCTGCTCTTGCAGTTAAAACTATGAACTGAAGTATTACTACAGCTACGTTTGATCTTTACTGAAAGTACCCCAGGGAATAACAGTCCTTTTAGACTGCCTCAAAGTCCATCACATAGTAAGGCTCATATAACTTACCTGTGCTTTCAGGCCTATTTTTTCCAGCTTGCGTCCTTTGATGAATCCTTTCATTCCATTCTCCACCAGAAAAAGGCTGATCCCATGTGCAGGGGAGCGGGCCTCACGGTTTGTAACAGCAACCACAATCACTAAATCACTCATCCAGCCATTAGTGATGAATACCTGTAAGAAAACCAAGATGGAATAATGCTGCATGTTAGCTGGCAGACAGCTAGGAGGAAGATTATAAAGTAGCAGTAAACGAACTGTCACACACTGCTACAAATGAACAGTATATTAAAGATGAAAGCTGTAAGTGTTCAAAAGGTTTAAAAAGTCCAGATGCATAAAAAACCAAAGTGCTCCAGAACAGTCTATAAAAGGAGAGATGGGTTCAAGCGGCATAATTCAGATCTGGATTGCAAACATGCACCCCAAGTTAAAGGGTGCTGGGATCTGAGGTTCTGGTCTACTCTAGCCCATTATATAAAGACAGGGGACAGATTAAAAATAAAGGAACCCAATTTGTATTTATTTTGAATATTCCTAAAGTTCAGAGGCATTTAAATTCAGATTTTTAATTTAGTCTCCTCTCTATTATAAAGATTCTTTTTATGAACAAGAATGACAACTAACATGCAGATGACCTCTTCCAAAAGTTAAAATGCCAAGGTATAAAATGGAAAACCATTGGGAGGTTCTCCATTACTATAGCAAATCTCTCTAGTTCTGTACAATATGCTGTCTACTCATATTTAATATTGTATGAAACACTGATGCATGCTACAGTGGGTGGAAACTTACAGTTTCCTTCACCGTATCCTATGTTTTAAGTAAAATTCTGATATTACACAACAGGCAGAATATAGTCAGACATGCCAAGTATAAAAATTAGATTCAGATTCCTAACCATGCCAACCAATGACTGAACTGTCTTGTCCTGCCTAGGTTCAGGCATGCAACTTATTAAGTTTACCTATTTAAACAGTATATTTTATGTATTTGTCCATATGTAAAAACACCTACAGTTTTATTTTATTATTACTGCGGTGACCAAAAGCCACAATCTGGACAAGGCCCCACTGTGCTAGACTCTACAAACACGCAGACATTTAGCCCATAAATATGCCTAAAAGTAATAGGCAATTCACAGCAGGAAGAATCTTTGAAATATATTGAAATCAAAACACTATTACTACTTTGTGTTTTCATCCAAAGATTTCAAATCATTTTTACCCAGACAGGCAAGAATCACCACCACTTTACAAATAAGGAAACTGAGGCCCAAAGTGGTATATAAATTTTTTCAAAGTAAAAAAGTGAGTTAGTGGAAGAGGTAGGGATGGAATTGGAATTGAAGTCTTTTGGTCTCTTTAACCACTAGACAATGTGGTCACCTAGGATTGATTGTTTTTTAAAACAAAATTTTACTACACCAACCATCCCAATACTCAAAAAAAAATAAAAAAAAATAAATAAAAAAAAAATCAAGTACCAGGACAGAGCTGTAACTCTAAAAGGCTTTCAGTTTTAAAAGTTTTTAGCTAACAGCAGTGTCACTTAAAAGTTTTTAGAAGAACAATCCTGTACTTCAGTCCTCTTAATTCTTTGTATTAGGAGTTAAATGAGATGGGTACATGCTGCCAGCATTATAGCAGCTCAATATGTGGTTGGCATCTAGTATGGAATTTATCCCATACATTGAACAATACATTCACTGGATAAAGATTCCATTTTTGTGTAGAAGTAGTAAAGGAGTAAATGTTTTAGTTTGTTTCCCTCGACCAACAAGGGAATGCACAGCAGGGTGGCTATTCTACCACCAACTCCACTGCATTGAGAACCAGTCTGGCCCTTGGCTATATTGCGCAGTCTGACTATACCAATCAAGGAAAAGAGCAAAATCTTATGATTGGGCCGCCTTTTTGTTCTCCAATAAAAGCTGCAAAGAAAAGAGTCTGCTCTGCTGATTGGCCCATGAATTGCCAGCATCATAAGCTGGATGGCTGGGTAACATGAATTCTTGTATAAGATGCAACTCGTAGAAAAGGAAAAACAAAGGGGTAGAAACACTAACTGCTGGGAAAGCAGCTGTAGAATGAAGTAAATTCTCTCATTAACTGGATGAATTCAGTACCCAAGCCCCGTAAGTCAAAGCACATCCGTTCACATACCTTACTTCCATTGAGAATCCAATCACTTCCATCCTTTTTTGCATATGTCCGTACACCCTGCAAATCACTAAAATTGATTGGCAAGAAAAGGAAGTTATTTAAGTGAACAGTCCAGCAGTGGCATGAAGTTCATATTTAAAAAATAATCCTATATAATAATAAAAGAGGCTAGGGAAGTTTGTGTGAAGCCGTCATGCGCAGTAGAGACAGCCCGGACGAACGGCATGCTGGGAGGTGTAGTTCGGAAGCACATGGCCGCCGCGCGTGCGCCGCCGTGAGGGAAGGGGCTCGGGGAGCACGGGAAGGAGGGTGGCTGGGCAAAGGAGGCGCGGGCAGGGGGCTCTGGTCGGGCAGGGCACGGGAAGGGGGCGCTGGGCCCCCCAGCAGAGAGCTGAGCGGGGGGGGGGGGGCGGGGGAGTAGAGGGCCGAGCGGGGGGCAGAGAGCTGAGTGAGTGTGGGGGGGATGTTGGGGGGGAGGAGGAGGATGGAGAGAGCTGAGCAAGTGGGCGGATGGGCCGCGAGCCGTTACTGTTGGCCTGTGTACACTGGTTTTTACACTAGTCCTAGTATAAAATAATGGAGTGTAAAGCCTAGAACTCCTTGTGGATAGTGCTATGTACAACAGTCGTAGAAAACTAAAATAGGACTCAGGAATGTATTCAAAAGGGGCTAGAGGATTTTGTGAAAACCCCAAGTGTGTTATGTATATGAACGATGAACCTCTGCATCTTCAATACAGCACGTAGTTCTACTTCATTTTCAAAGTGACATACCGGCTCGCAGCCGAAGTACCACGTGCACAAATAATATCTATTAGGTCAGTAGCATCGTCTGTCGACATAGCCCATCAACTTAGGGCTGCCCCAGAAAGCAGATATCAGTCACTCAGCTCGGCACCCTCCACTTATAGTTAGAGGTCAGCTTATGGTTCTCAGGCAGAGAGGCTTTTGCTGTTTCTAGGACAGATGGACACACAGCATAGAAGTCACAGCTTCCCACTGTGCTCCCCTCTGTTTAGAAGATTGACGAGAATGATCCTGAAGCAGTAATCTACCCAATAATCCTACTGTCTACCCTTAGACTATAAGAATGATAGTACAGGAAAGAGAACTCTATTCTATACAGGATTTAAGGGCACGGAAACAAACCCCCTTGCCAAATTTAGGCAGTATTATATGGAAAAGTCAAGCCTCTTTTACTAAGTAATGTGAAATGTAATAAAAGAATGTCCAGGCAACAAGTAGGCAGTGACTGTTTATGCAGAATCTAAAACAAATACAAAACCCTATTTGTCCTGGGGCTGATGGCAAGATCATGGGTTTGGAACAAGCATGCTGAAATGACAAAGCTGTAAAACAGCAATTTTTGTAGTTCTACCTATTGCGGGCTACTGCCTAATCAGTAAGATGGCCATGTAACTCTGAAACGCGGAGTTTTTACACAGTGAGATTAGGGAAGCAACATGTATGTAAAGCCCTTCTGTTGTCTTTTTTGGCTTACCTGCCAGCCCCAGGTTCTGTCATGGCTATAGCACCAATACATTTGCCTGCAGTCATTTTGGGGATAAACCGTTCAATTTGTTCTTCGGAGCCATAGTTTGCGATGTAGGGCATGACAATATCTGAATGAAGGCTGAACCCTGGGCCACTGCAGTTAGCATACATCCTTGAAGAGAAAAGAGTAAAAGTAAACTTTAGAAGAAAGCGTGACAATGATTGATCTGATCTGTTGAATTTTACATTGTTAAAACCAGAGAACCAAAACTGAAAGAAATATACACTAAAAACCATCAAAATCACTAACACAATTTTAATTTGTGACATCCATGTTCTAATGTATTTACAGAATGTACTCTCACTGCCAAACTATTGGATCACCCACCAGTCTAAAGAAAATGTTTCTCCTTCCCTCCCGGTAGTCCTAAAAATATACTATGGTATTTATTATTTTTAAAAAATCATCTGAAATCTAAAGTAGGGGGTACTTACACATGTCTAACATCACTTCTGTGAAAGGAAAAGACTATTACTGTCTGTGAACATGCTCTCCTTACAATAGGAATCAGGAAATCATACGAACAAATACAATCCTTTAACAGTATCAATTCGATTCTTGCTGCAGTGTCTTGTACTTACTGCTCCTCCCAGACCACTGCTGAAGAGAGCAGATCCCCTCCAATGCCACCATGTTTTTCTGATATATGGACACCCAGAAGTCCCTGTTGTCCAGCTTTTTCCCAGAGCTCCCTGCTCACCTGGCCAGCTTTCTCCCATCTGAAAATGATACAGAATGACAAGTTAGTGGAATTCCCCTCCTACTATTTGTGATTTGCCACAGCTGCTGCTTTACACCGTAAAATCTTCTACCAAGTTTCAGTGTTTAAGAATAAGACTTTCAGTCGCAGAAACCAACCGATAACACATGAGGTAACAAACCAGGCACTGTGTATTTTGCCAGCTGGGGAAAGGTAGGCTCCTTGGACTCATGCAATGTACTTAGGATCTGTAGTTTCCCGTTCGGCAGTCAGTGTCGTGGGGCCTAATGGCCAGTATCCACATAAACCCTCTTCCCCTAGTGGGAGAGCATGGCCGGAGTCAGCGTACGATGCCTTTAGGACTGCGTGGCCCAATGGCCAGAGTCCCTCTAGGTTCTCCTCCCCTGGCGGGGAAGTGTGGCCTAGCGGGCAGAGCCCATATGCTATGCCTCTGTGGCAGTGTTGCCCAATGGCCAGAGCCCCTCTAAATCCTGTGGGGAAAGAGCCAAGTCCAGGGACTATGTTGTTAGAAACAAGGGGGGGGGGGGAGAGGGCTTAGTGACCCCCCACTCCTGGGCCCTCCCACCTTCACCAGGCTCCGACCCGGGGCCCTATCCGGGGTGGGGTGGTCCGTCTCAGGGTCAGCGGGGAAATCCTGCCGAAACACGCTGACCTCACAGTGGTGGGAGGTACCACTCCCTTATCTTCCCTGGGTCACTTCCCACCAGTTCTGATTTGATATTAGGAATGGCAATATACAAAACCCTGTAGGAGAACACTTCAACCTGCCTGGACACACAATTACAGATTTAAAAGTCACCATACTGCAGCAAAAAAACTTCAAGTCCAGACTGCAAAGGGAAACTGCAGAGCTACAATTCATTTGCAAATTTAACACAAACAATTTAGGACTGAACAAAGACTTACAATGGCTTGCTAATTACAAAAATAGCGTCTCCTCTCTCCATGTTCACACCCCCCATTCAACTGCTAGAAGAATAACCCACCCTCCCTGATTGGAGATAACAAGCTGGTTCAGCCTAATTGGACTAACCTTGTTACCTCCCACCTGGTTCTTGCCTACTTTTCTATACCTGCCTCTGGACACTTCCACTGCTTGCATCCGATGAAGTGGGTATTAGCCCACGAAAGCTTATGCTTCAAAACTTTATAGTTATTATTCAAAGACAGGTTTAAGATTAGCAGCTGTGTTAGTCTGTATCCGTAAATAAGACGAGGAAGACTTTGTAGCACCTTAGAGACTAACTAGTACTAGTTTATTTCAGCATAAGCTTTCGTGGGATATAGCCCACTTCATTGAATGCATAGAATAGAACAGAAGTAAGATGCATTTATACACACAGAAAGCAAAATAAGTAAATAAATAAATTGTACTTTTTGGCTTTCTGTGTGTATATATGCATTTTACTTCTGCTCCATTCTATGCATCTGATGAAGTGGGCGGGGGGGGGGGGGGGCACGAGCCCTTACAGTTGGCCCGTGTACACAGGCTTTTACACTAGTAAATAATATTTGGTTATGAAAGTTTGTATCACTCTCTCTCATGTTTATCTTCGGGAGATTGTACAGAAACAGAACAATTACTACAGACATAAGGGAGAAGTTCCAGGTGGAGGAGTCAGAGAGAGGAGAGTGAAGGGATGGAAAAAATGTGAAAAGGTGAAATACATTAAATTCACCTTTTTATTGTTTGCTTTCCCAGTCCAGAACTAATACAGTTGCTTAAATCTTTAGTTGGAAGATGGTCCCTATTGGAGAATGCGACAATATATGGTTTTGCAGATATGCACTGTAGCCTTAGAAAGAACAATCACCATATCTGAAGAACAGCTATCCTTCTGGGCTAACTGGCTCAATTTAAGTGGAAAAGCACCATACCATATTTCAAACCATTACCATCACTACCATCACTAAAAAATGTTTGATATTAACACCCTGAGTCTTGATTATCTTGAAATTAATTCTGAAATGAAGCTGTTTTCCTAGATTTAGAATGACAGCCATAATTCTTCGCAAAAAAAAAAAGGGGGGGGGGGGGGGAAGGGGAAGCAGTTTTCTAAACCAGAATTTGGACTAGGAGATTACAAAACAAAAATACATTAAGGATGGTGCCCGAAACAAGCTAACTACACCAAATATAGCAATGGAACGGTCAGGGTGATGAATAGATCAGGGGACTGGTAACTGAAATCATTCACTTCTAGACTGCTGTTCCAGACCTGGCTGGAAGCAATGCGAAATCATTACCATCTGGTGTCTTGGTTGTGACCTCTAGAAGAGCTAATTTTAGGACTTGTCTGCACACAAAATTGCACTAAAATAACAAATCTCTTTTAATACACATATTTTGTTATTTCTGTGCAAATGTGCATGTGTAGACACTTATTTAATCTAAAAGTGTCCTATTTTTACTGAGCTAAAATAGGGCTGTTGTTTTAACCAACTCCATCCTATTTTAATTTAGCTATTAAAAACACAACAACAAAAACCCCACTTTAACTCTGTCAGAATAGGACACTTTTACTCTGAAGTAAGAGTGCCCACACACAGACTTACATAGAAATAAAAGATGTGAATTAAAACTGAGTTAGCGGTTTTGGGGCAAGTTTGTGTATACATGAGCTAAGTCAAGTCCACTTTTCGGGGGCCAGGTATCCACAATATAAAAACCAACAAAGACTGTAAGGTCTTTGGAACAAGAGCCGTCTTGTTCTAGGTTTGTACAGTGCACAGGATTCTGGCCCATGACTGGCACTCCTACAATGCAAATCTATATATATATAAAAGTCAAATGGTGTATGTATGTATGTATGTACGTACGTAAACTTACTCCTTCCACACCGTTTGAGCTAGAGACTTGAAATTTGGTACAGTTAGGGTATGTCTTCACTATAGGACTAGGTCGATTTCCCTTAATTCGATTTTCTAAATTCGATTTTAGAAAATCGAATCAGTGTGTCCCCACCAGGACAGCAGGTCGACACTGTCTGTCCTAGAACTTTTGCAGGGGTCGACATAGCCCGCATTGCACTTTGGGTAGGTAGCCCACAGTGCAATGCGTGCCAGACCCCCCACCTCCCAAGCAGCCCCGCGGACCCCCCCGCCCGCCTGAACAGCCCCCCCACCAGACCCCCCCGCCCGCCCGGGGGGGGGGGGGGGGGAGGAGGCCGGCACGGGGCTGCTTGAGCGAGCGGGTCAGCTGCCTAGTCAATTTCACCTGAAATTGACCAAGCAGCTGACCCGCTCGCTCAAGCAGCCCCGCGCGGCTCCCCCCCCCCTCGGGCGGGCGGGGGGGGGGGTCAGGCGGGGGGACTGTTCAGGTGGGCGGGGGGGGCGCGGGGCTGCTCAGAGGTCGGAGGCTTAACTTCAGATGCCTCTTCACTTACTCACAGTAGACATAGAGAAGTCGATTTTAGCCTTACTTCTCTCGTCAGGCAGGAGTTACAAATTCGATTTTGAGGGCCCTTTAAATCGACTTTAAGGGCATGTATGTGAAGACAGGTACACGTTTAATTCGACCTAACGTCGTTAAGGTCGAATTAAAGTGGTAGTGAAGACATGCCCTTAGAGGTCTTGGGGTCCTAATCAGGGTAAGAGTCGAAAATTTTTCAAATCTCACCTCTGACGCCCCCCAGGGGTGAAATTCTTTTTAGGCCAATCATATCAGCTGGGTAGCTGCTGTTCTCTGTGACATAGTTATGATGTCATAATACCCCCTCCAACAGACACCGCACTCGCTCAGCTCTCTGCCCCCTCCGACGGACCCCCGGAATCCCTCAGCTCTCTGCCCCCTCCGACGGACCCCCGGAATCCCTCAGCTCTCTGCCCCCTCCGACGGACCCCCGGAATCCCTCAGCTCTCTGCCCCCTCCGACGGACCCCCGGAATCCCTCAGCTCTCTGCCCCCTCCGACGGACCCCCGGAATCCCTCAGCTCTCTGCCCCCTCCGACGGACCCCCGGAATCCCTCAGCTCTCTGCCCCCTCCCCACCTCCGACGGAGCCGAGTTGGGTTTGGTCGGGGGGGGGTAAGTGAGCCGGGGGTGTCGGGTTTGGTCGGGGGGGTAAGTGAGCCGGGGGTGTCGGGTTTGGTCGGGGGGGTAAGTGAGCCGGGGGTGTCGGGTTTGGTCGGGGGGGTAAGTGAGCCGGGGGTGTCGGGTTTGGTCTGGGGGGGTGGGAAGGTGTCTGGGTGGGTGAGGTGTGGGGGTTGGGGTTGGTCAGGGGGTGTTGGGTTGGGGGGGGAAGTGAGGTGGGTGTGTCAGGTTTGGTCTACGGGGGGTGAGGTGTGGGTGTTGGTCAGGGGGTGTTGGGTTTGGGAGGGGGGTGAAAATGTGAGACGGGGTTGGTCGAGGGGTGAAAATGTGAGACGGGGTTGGTCGAGGGGTAAGTGAGGTGGGGGTGTCGGGTTTGCTCTCTGCCCCCATCCACTCAGCTGTCTGCCCCCTCCCCACCTCCGACTGACCCTAGCAACGCCGGGTATTTTCGCTAGTAATAAATAACAGTGATAATACTGAGAGTCTCAGCAAAGCTAACAAAGAGATTAAACTACCTTTTCATCCTCAGAGGCAAGTTCTCAGAGGGAACATAAACTTCTGCACAAGTTTGCATTTTGCGGTCTGTGCTGCATTTGTTCCTGTAAATAACGAGCTCCTAGCTAATCTACCTGGCATCCTGTCATGAGAAATACAGAATGCGCTTTTTTTTGTTTTGCTTTACAAATATAAATGTACTTTTTCCTTCCTTCAAACGTGTGATGTAGGAGATATGCTAACCAAGATATATTATATACAAGCCTTAATTCAATTTTTTAAACATTAAAATAAACTCTACAGTGCGCTTATTATTTTCAGAACATCATTCCCAGAGAGTTCTGTGAAACAGCCTGGAATTAGTAAGCAACATAAAATATCCAAACCATCTCTTACTCCGCATGATAAGGAAGTACTGCTTCCTGGAAGAATTTCCTCACGCTCTCCCTGAAGATATCATGATCCGAAGAGAAGATCCTTCGAGTTCCAATATCCATTAACGTTTTAGCAGAAGACGTTTCTTGACGTACCAACTCATGACTTTCAGTCTGTAGAGACCTAAAAAGACAGGTAGCATTCCTTACAAATGCTCTGGCTAACACTTTTTTAAACAGTGAAGGCCTATTTTGGTCAAATACTTGTGGGCACAATGAATGGCACTGGCCTTCCACAGGAACAAGGGAGCAGAAGGGGACTCCTGGGTCATCGAGTTCAATCTCCTGGTACTGCAGGCAAACCCAGCATATAATTCTGTTCATAAATGTTCAATGTGGAAGCCTAACAGACATGGGCATCTGTCCATTATGCTACTTAACATGATTGATAAACAGAACTCCCTCCCCCCCCCCCCAAGATTGGTACAGCAAGAGATGTTTCAGGTCAACTTTGACATGCATTCGCCACAGCTGCACAGACAGGCTTGAATGAATCATTCCAAAAACCACACTGACACAGGGCTAAGGTCCAGCAGCAGTAGTCCCTCACTTCCAAATTCAATCAATACCATCATCCTTCCAAAAAAAGTTACAAATAAAAGCAAACAGTGAAACACTGCTGCTTCTTTTGCCACCCATGCTCAGGGTCTAACTGATTATCCTGTCTGGGGTTGGATAGGAATTTTTCTTGGGGTCAGATTGGCAGAGTCTCTGGGGTTTGGGGGTCTTTTGCCTTCCTTTGCAGCAGGAGGGACAGGTCACTCACAGGTTTAAACTAGTGTAAATGGCAGATTCTCAGAAACATGAAATCTTTAAAGCATGATTTGAAGACTTCAGTAACTCAGCCAGAGGTTTGGGGTCTATTTCAGGAGCGGGCGAGGTTGTGGCCTGCCATACGCAGACTAGATTATCATGATGGTCCCTTCTGACCATAACTATGAGTCTAACTGGGTTGTGTAGCAGGAGCCATCCCCTCCTCCCTCTCTGATAAACTGAGCTCTAAAAATAAGAGGCATCATCTTTTTAAAAAGACCAAAAGTGAAACAGCACTAAACCCAAACAGCTGATAAACCCACAACCACATATATACTTTAAAAAAATAAAAAGACATAACCTCACCCACCTTGTCTCTCATTGGACCAACTTCTGTTGGAAAGAGAAGTTTTTGAGCTACACAGAGCTCCTCTTCAAGTCTGGGAAAGGTACTGGGAGCTAAATACAAGGTACATTTTCCTCTCTTTTGTGAGCTCAATCAAGAGCAAGGTGATTGTCTGGTTTACCACATAGTTGCTAATGAGGTGTTATTAGAGAGGAAACACCACCCTGCCCCACCTCCCCAAGTGCTCATCATTAGAAGCAAGCTCCCCACAGACCAGGACCACCCAACTCAAAGTGGCAGAAAAACAGATGCAAAACCTGCAGACATCTCCATTGCTACAATGAGCATTTTAGCTTCATGGGGGGCCCCCCAAACAATTGCCCCTGCTTCCTACCCCATAACACAGGCCCTGGCTTTTATATGCAGAAAACCGTGGAGTTTTACATCATGTATGGGGGTGTAGGAGAAGACTCAAAGAAAAAGGTTGAGAACTCCTATGTTAAACAAGATTGTACCTTGTATTTAGCTGTGACATTCCAAGTGCCTTTCCCAGACCCAAAGAGCTCCCTGTAGCTTGAAAGCTTGTCTCTGTCACCAAGAGAAGTAGGTCCAATAAGATATTACCTCACCCACCTCATCTCTCAAATATTCTGGGACCAACACACAGCTAAAACAACACTGCATATTTTAAAAATATATACCCGGGGTTTAACTGACCAAAATAATAAAAGCTCCCTCCAAAGATTATGAATAAGATTTTTATTTTGACAGACATCACTTTATAGTAGTTATCCCATGAATTACTCATTCTTTTGGGGTTTTCCTTTTTGGTCAGTATCTTGTTTTACTGTTCTGTTAATTTACACATTTAAAAAAAAAGAAAGAAATCTTGCTGCTTTCACAGCAAAGGTTTGTCAAATGGCTGAAGTGTAGTTCTATATTTGAATGCTGTAATTCTTTTTAAGTACAAATGCCACGGTACACTAGGAACTGCACAAATAAAAGCAAGCTACAGTTAGCAGAATGGACTCTCCGATGCAGACTGTTTGTTCACCTTAGGCCCAACTCTCCAAACATTTATTACCAAGCTCAGTGCTCCAGAATATGCAGTCGCACATGTCTCAAGCACGACATTCAGTGGTGTTTGTAGGATCACACCCTTATTGGCCAACCTGTCATGTGATGATTTACCCTGAAAGTGGTTTCAAGCCTTACACAGGATTTGGAACACAGGAGGTAATATAGATGTTATTGTAATGAGATTTATATCCAATACATTACTGCAATCTATTTATTCTATATTTTTTCCAAACACAAAATAAATACAACCCAAGTCTATACACACACATACATATACAAACCCTAACCAACCAATCCCCGCCCCGCCACTAAAACCACACAGGTTTATTTTCTTTTTTCTTTTCAATTAAACTGCCCCAGATAGTCATGCTGGGGGATAGAGACTGTATGCTGCAGTCATGGGATGGTCTCAAAGATCTAGCAGATCTTTTCCTCCACTCTCTTCTATGATCCTAAATCACAAAACTTTATCCACAACTACATTTTCAACTTTAACAATTTACTGAATGTATTTTTAATAATTCTTTGCTTTTAAACATGTTGCACACTCAAGAGATTAATCATAGGAATAAGAATCTCATCAAATAACAGGGGGGGGGGGGGGGACACATGAGGTTTCACCCAAAAATCTTGCAAGAAGCTCATGATCTGATTCTGACTGTGAAAACAACAAAGTTTGCTTGAGTGTAGCTTTGTCATCATCTGACATTACCATGCTGGCAGTATCTGGACTAAAGGTCACAGCTAATTTCCTTCTAAAGAACTGCCTTCACATGGGAGTGATTCCAAAGAGCCTGTTAAAATTCACACACACCCCTTAATCAAATTAACCTTCAAAAATAGGGGTGTGATATAGAATAGGACAGACACACACAAAATAAGCAAGTATCATTAGGAGGAGATTTAAGACCTAAGCATTCCCAATTTAGGGTAAATTTGGATCTGGACTTCACAGGTGGGCCAAACCAAAGCCTAATCCAAACGCATCCAAAACCAGGGGGAGCCCATATCACCCCAAGACAAACCTTAAGCCAAACTGTCCGAAATCTGGGGGATCCCAGATCCCTATTATGATGTCCATTAATGTACCATTATTTATGGTATTGCTCATAGACCTCAGGCTGGGCCCTGTTGCACTGCGGCTGTACACACAGCACACACATATTGTAACACAGCACACACACACGAATAGCACCCAAAGCACACTGTACACCAACAGGACACACACCCAAATGGCAGGCACACACTAAAAGCATGCACAGACTGTACACTACACACACAAATAGCACACAGTACACATAGAGCACACAACACAAGCACACACACTGCACACAGGCAGTACACACGCAGCACACTGTACACACGCACACACACACACTGTACACAGGCAGTAGTCTCGGGAGCGCTCACCTGGCCGGCGGCCGGGCCCCCAGAGCGCAGAGCGGCCGCACGGCTCGGCTCAGCACCCGCCTGACCACCGCCGCCGCCATCTTGCCGGGCCTGTGTCACGGACTGGGACCGCCCGCGAGCCGAGCGGGGCCAAGGCGGCCGCTGAGGCGCCCTCTAGTGGGCAGCGCGGACCCCGCCCGCCGGCTGACGTGCGGCCCGCCCAGCCTCGCACACCGACACCGCCCGCCGGCTGGTGTGTAACACCCGCCCAGCCACACACACTGACACCGCCTGCTGGTGTGTAACACGCCCAGCCTCGCACACAGACACCATCTGCCAGTGACCCACACACGAACCTACACCCTCTGTCAGTGAGTGGTACACACAGACACACACCCTCACAGCCCCTGCCACTGTGCAACACACATACACCTAGCCACACACACCTGCCCGGCCTGCCACTCAATACCTCCCTGCTAGTGTGGTTACACCTACACATACCCTGTCAGTGTGTAACACACACCCCAAGCCCTATTCATGTGCAACCCCTGTTAGGGCTAACTCAGTTTCCCTAGCTCCTTCTCACCATGTATTCTTCCTCACCAGCAATCACATAGTTAAACCCCCAAAAGTTGTAAAGCATTCGCTTGCGTCTTAGAGGCTCAGCGAAAATATTGCTTTGACACCCGGTTGTTGTGGTAACCTTCTCAGTCCCTGGAATGTAACCTTGTCTCAGACAATAAGCAGTCTGTAAACCCGTGCTAGATGAGGTGGTTGTATCTATATGTATGTAACAACTTCACTAGGGAATAGACTCGTATTCATAAGCTTGTTGGCATAAGCTTTCTCAAGGTCCCCACATCAGGTGCCTCAAGAGGGCACTGACCTAGGACTGATGTCAGGGTTTGCTAATGCGCATGCTTCAAGTAGGTCTTTTCCCCCCCCTCCACTCATTCCCCCTCCCCTTTGAATATACTCTATAAAAGGCTGCTTGGCACTGATAATAAACGGAGCTGCTGCCAACCCCCTTTCTGGACCGAGAGGAGGGTGCCTCAGTTTCCCCTTTGATCAAAGTTAACTTGTGTGTTTCTTCAATGGTCTCTGACAGCTTGTGAGCTCCTTGCCGCCACTACTATCCGGAGTGTATGGTAAGGGGGAGAGACGTGCCATTAATTTCCCCCTGACAATCCCACAGCTTCCCACAGGTACATCCCCTACCAGAGAGCAACACGCATACCTAGTCCCCTACCAGTGTAACACACAGCACCTGTCAGTATGCAACACACACAGTCGTCCACACCCCATGCCAGCCTGTGACACACACACCTACAGCCCCTGCCAGTGTGACACATACCGAGGGTTGGAACCCAGCTGCCTTGCTGGTTAAAAGATTGAATGTGCCAGGATTTATTTTCCTTTGTGACACATTAGAGCACTCTTCACACACTCCCATAGTCTGGGCCGCAGTGCCGTGTTATGATAAGGTAAGAAAAATGATAACATAAAAATATGCATGTTGTGTGATTGTGTTATTGTGTGTTAAATGGTCAAAACAACATTTCAGTAATAGCTAGTCAACACTAAGATTCTTTTGTTACTGGGGATAGAAGCTGGTTTTTCTGCTTCTTGGAGGTGGCAACCCTTGTGCGATGTCAGAACCACAACACAGCCACAGCACACCTATCTCTTCTACCAGTGTGAAACACATACATACATATATACATCCCCTCACACTGCGCCTAAACACACAATTTACCCTGAGAGTGTGTGAGCACACCCAGCCACATACCTCGCTACCTGAGTTGGAAGCAGACACAATGAGCAACAGTGTACACTATGCACACCTTGTCAGAGTATGCAGCACACACAGCCACACACATCTCCTTGCCAGTGTGCAATGCACACATATATACATCCTTACACTGTGCCATGACACTTCCTTGCCAGAATAGGCAGCAGGCACACAGAGAGCAAAATATACACACAGAGAAAGAATACAACCCAATACACACCACTTCCCTGCGGGAGGGTTCAGTACGCACAGATGCATCTCTTGCTAGGGCTTGCTGACATATTTTCTTCCCCATTCTTTGTAATACTAATTGGGAATTGATCCATTTTGTCTATTGAAAGGCTTGCCAAGAGCTTTTGGATTCACCTTACTGCCAGACCCTTTAGCTCTGGTTGGTGATCTCTTGGGGCTTGTTGGCTTGTTATTTTTGATGTTTGAGCTGAGCATTTTTGGAAATCTGGCCACTTTATTTAAGTGCCTAAATGGGAGCCATTAGGTGCTGAGCTGTGTTGAAAACCAGGCCCCATGTGC
The DNA here is from genome assembly GCA_032164245.1 of Sternotherus odoratus. NCBI lineage: Eukaryota > Metazoa > Chordata > Testudines > Kinosternidae > Sternotherus > Sternotherus odoratus. Next base: position 11,275,481 of record JAVMKO010000011.1, on the reverse strand, counting down.
ATTGTACTTATTTTATTGTGTGGCACATAGAGATGCTCCTTGACAGGTGGTTTATAAATGTATTTCATTATAATGTCTCCTTGGACCACATTATAATTCCAGAAATGGAGCTGGAATGTATGTTAATTCACTTACTAGTTTTTCTGTTAAATAAGCTTATGCCTCTTTCCTGGTTATGTGTCTCCATATCCGCTGCAATATCAAAAAACCAAAATATTTAGAGGCATTCCTTCTAACAGTTACTCTTACAGAATAAAAGATTTCTACTTACGAAAACCTCTGGTAGAATAGGAATCCATGTAGTCAAGTGCACTGCAAGCTTTTGTAACTACAAATCCTTTCTAGTACATCTAAGCCTATAATAGGCTTATAATAAAACAGCTGTATGTTTTTGTAATGTCAATACAGTATTTTAAACTTTGCATTGTTAAACTGAGAAGGAATGACAGAAGGAGGAGAGACATAGAGGGTGAGACACTCAAAGGGGAGAAGAGAAGAAAAGAGAAGATGAGAGAGGGGAGGGGTTTTTTATTTAAAGTTATTCTGAAATATTATTTCAGGCAATTAGAGTTCAAAGGTTCTGTAACCTTGCAGAGCCATAACTACATTTATTCCTCAGATAAAGAATACCTGCCACAGTCTGCTCTCGGGGCCCTGTTTTGAGGAATTTTAAAATGTAAAGAAGAACCACATCTTTCGTTCAAAAAAAGGAAGCATCTAACTCTTTTTCTTGTTAAGACTGCATTGAAATTATAGACGTGTAGGGCTGAAAGGGATCTCGAAAAGTCATCAAGTCCAGCCCCTAGTGCTAAGGCAGGGCCAAATAGACCTCAACCAGCCCTTAACAGGTATTTCTCTCACCTCTTTTTAAAAGCTTCCAGTGATGGAGATTCCACAACCATCCTCAGAAGCTTATTCCAGATCTTAACTGTCCTTATAGTTAGAAAGGTTGTTTTTTCCCCCTAATATCTAACCTAAATCTCCATGGCTTCAGATTAATCCCATTAGTTCTTGTCCTACCTTGAGTGGTCACGGAGAGCAATTGATCACTGTCCTCTCTATAACGGTCCATAACATATTTTAAGACCGTTACCACGTCCCCCATTAATCTTCTTTTCTCAGACTAAACAAGCCCAGTTATTTAACCCTTCCTCATAGGTCAGGATTTCTAAATCTTTTATCATTTCTGTTGCTTTTTGCTGGACTGTCTGCAATTTGTTCACTTCTGTCCTGAAATGCAGCACCCAGAAGTAGACACAGTGCTCCAGCTGAGGTCTCACCAGTGCTGAGGAGAGCAGAACAATTACCTCCCAGGTCTTACATACAACACTCCTGCTAATACACTCCAGAATAACATTAGCCTTTTTCGCAGCTACATCACAATGTTGACTCATATTCAATTTGTGACCCACTATAAACCCCAAAGCCTTTTTAGCAGTATTACGACCTAGACCTGTAGTCCCCTTTTTGTAGTTGTACATTTGATTTTTCCTTCCTACGTGAAATACTTTGCACTTGTCTTTATTGAATTTCATGGTGGTAAATTCAGATGAATTCTCCAATTTGTCAAGGACATTTTGAATTCTAAGCCTGTCCTTCAAGGTGCTTGCAACCCTTCCCAACTTGGTATTATCTACAAATTTTATATGCATACTCTCCACTCCAAGTCATGTATGAAAATACTGAATAGTATATTGGGCCCAGGCCAGACCCCTGTCGAACTCCACTATACTATACATGTCCTCCAAGTTTGGCAGTGAACCACTGACAACTATTTTTTGAGTATGATCTTTCAACCAGTTGTGCACCAATTGCATCTGGACCACATTTCCCTACTCTGCTTATGAGAATTTCACATGGGTCTGTGCCAAAAGCCTGCTAAAAATAAAGATATATCATATCAACTGCTTCCCCATATCCATTAGGCCAGTACCCTGTCAAAGAAAGGAAATTAGATTAGGGTGGCATGCTTTGTTCTTGACAAATCCATGCCGACTATTCCTTATAATGCTATTATCCTCCATGTAATTACAATATGTGATTATTTAATAATTTGTTGTGGTATTTTTTCAGGTATCAAAGCTAAGCTTACTGGTCTACAATTCCCCTGATCCTCTTTGTTCCTCTTTTTAAAGACAGTTACTCTGTTTGCCCTTTAGCAGTCTTCACCCATCCTCCAGGAGTTTTCAAAGATAATTGCTAATGATTCCGAGATGGCTTCAGCTAGTTTCTTAAGTACTCTTGGATGAATTTCATCAGGCACTGCCAACTTGAATACATCTAACTTATCTAAATATTCTTTAACCTGTTCTTTCCCATGTTTTTGGATGTGTTCCTTCCCCCTTGTTTTCAATTGTTCCAATGTAAACTGATATGCATCAATCATTAGAACTGAAAGTTTGCTGTCATAAGAATGAAGTACCTTAGAATTACTGTTTTACCTGTGAAGGGTTAACCTGAAACAGGAGAGGGGATGACATATTGGAGCTGCTAATACCTGGCAGACAAAGGGGTTACTTTCACTTTGTTCCGGGGCTTTTTCTCTCGCTCGCTCTCTGTCTCCTCGGCTGTTAGGAGTCTACCTGTGGTTACCCTGGCTAGGGGAGGAATCATACCTATGTTTCTATTCTACAATTCTATAACCTTCTAAGAAAGCCAAAAGTCCATCAGTAAGTGTTTTGTTGCTTGTCTGTATCACTTGTAAATTGATCCATGGTGCTGCTTTGCTGTTAGCTAGCGGTGGAAGAAATTCCAAGGGATGGGGTCCAGGAGGCTGAGTGATGCAAGTAGTTTATTCTCTATTGATTTCTGTACAAGGGATCTGTACTTCTTCTGTTTCTTTTAGTAAAATCTTTCTTTTAAGAATTTGACTGTTGGTTCCCTTTGGATTGATCCTGGTTTGGATCAGGCACATCTCACAGCAAGTGAGGGTTTGTGGTCTTTGTTCACGAATCTTTGCCAGGAAAAGGGGGAGAGATTTGGGGGGTGTACTATTGGGGTTCCAATTTACCCTACCCCATGGTTTTGGGGGCTCAGATTGGTGGTGGCAGCGTTTTCCAAGCCCCAACTGGAGAAGTTTGGGGTTTGGGGGAAAAGTTTTGACCTAAGCTGGTAAAATAAGCTTGGGAGGTTATTTTTCTTTCATGCGGGGTCCCCACTTCTTTACCCTAGAGTTTGGAGTGGGGAAATAGACCTTTGACATGTTTTTGGATCCATTCCTTCCCTCTTGTTTTCAATTGTTCCAATGTAAACTGATATCCATCAATCATTAGAGCTGAAAGTTTGCCAATGAATTTTAATGAAGATTATTATTAGTAATTAATTAGCAGAATTGCCATCTCTCACAATTTAATCACAAGCCTTGTGATATTTGGAGATTTTCCCAAAGCCTCTATTCCTGGTATCATGAGATTACATCAAATGTAATTATATGCCACAGTCAAGTCATCTTTTGATCTTTTTTTGATAAATTAAACAGATTGAGCTCTTTACGTCTCACGCTAAGGCATTTTCTGCAGCCCATGAATCAGTTAGTTATGATAAAGTCATTATCTCTGAAAACTTATGACGATCGGGGGAGGCCCTGGATGACTGGGAAAAGGCTAATATAGTGCCCATCTTTAAAAAAGGAAAGAAGGAGGATCAGGGGAACTACAGGCCAGTCAGCCTTACCTGAGTCCCTGGAAAAATCATGGAGCAGGTCCTCAAGGAATCAATTCTGAAGCACTTAGAGGAGAGGAAAGTGATCAGGAACAGTCAGCATGGATTCACCGAGGCCAAGTCATGCCTGACTAACCTAATTGCCGTCTATTTTGATGAGATAGCTGGCTCTGTGGATAAGGGGAAAGCAGTGGATGTGTTATTCCTTGACTTTAGCAAAGCTTCTGATACGGTCTCCCAGAGTATTCTTGCCAGCAAGTTAAAGAAGTATGGGCTGGATGAATGGACCATAAGGTGGATAGAAAGCTGGCTGGATCATCAGGTTTAACAGGTAGTGATCAATGGCTCCATGTCTATTTCACAGCCGGTATCAAGCGGTGTGCCCCAAAAGTTGGTCCTCGGGCTGGTTTTGTTCAATATCTTTATCAATGATCTGGAGCATGGCGTGGACTGCACCCTCATCAAGTTTGGAGATAACACTAAACTGGGAGGAGTCGTAGATATACTGGAGGGTAGGGATAGGATACAGAGGGACCTAGACAAATTAGAGAATTGGGCCAAAAGAAATTTGATGTGGTTCAACAAGGACAAGTGCAGAGTCCTGCACTTAGGAAGGAAGAATACCATGCACTGCTACAGACTAGGGACCAAATGGCTAGGCAGCAGTTCTGCAGAAAAGGACCTATGGGTTACAGTGAATGAGAAGCTGGATATGAGTCAACAGTGTGCCCTTGTTGCCAAGAAGGCTAACAGCATTTTGGGCTGTATAAGTAGGGGCATTGCCAGCAGATCGAGGGATGTGATCATTCCCCCTATTTGGCACAGGCCTCATCTGGAGGACTGTGTCCCGGTTTGGGCCCCACACTACAAGAAGGATGTGGAAAAATTGGAAAGAGTCCAGAGGAGGGCAACAAAAATGTTTATGGGGGCTGGAGCACATGACTTATGAGGAGAGGCTGAGGGAACTGGGATTGTTTAGTCTACAGAAGAGAAGACTGAGGGGGGATTTAATAGCTGCTTTCAACTACCTGAAAGGGGGTTCCAAAGAGGATGGATCTAGTCTGTTCTCAGTGGTACAAGATGACAGAACAAGAAGTAATGGTCTCAAGTTTCAGTGGAGGAGGTTTTGGTTGGATATTAGGAAAAACTTTTTCACTAGGAGGGTGGTGAAGCACTGGAATGGGTTACCTAGGGAGGTGGTGGAATCTCCTTCTTTAGAAGTTTTTAAGGTCAGGTTTGACAAAGCCCTTGCTGGGATGATTTAGTTGGGGGTTGGTCCTGCTTTGAGGAGGGGGTTGGACTAGATGACCTCCAGAGGTCCCTTCCAACCCAGATATTTTATGAAATAGCTTCCTAATGAGGGTGTTACACGATTGTGTAAGGGGTCACACCAAGGAACTGAGAGAATGATACTTTCAGGAAGTGCTTGACGAGAGAAGACCGAATAAGTAGAAGGAATAAAAGCTGAATGTTGCACTGTCTTGGTTCTCTTTGCCTGTGCTTGCACAGTGAACACAGAATTCAAGAGTGCTGTATAGCTTCTGAGATATATTTAATCCTACCAGAGGCAGCCACTGTGATCCTGTTTTGGGAAATTCTGATATACATCTTTCATTTAAAAAAGTAAGCATCTAGCCCTTAGAAATGTAAACTGATACACATCAATCACTGAAGCTGAATGTTTGCCCATGAATTTTCATAAAGAGAATGATGATAATTACTAATACAGTAGTAATAATAATTTGTAGTGATGCCAACTTTCATGATTTTATCACAGTCACAATATTTGGTGATTTTCTTCAGGCCCAAGCTTCTGGTATCATGAGGTTACATTAGAATCTGAGTTTTCATTTTAAAAGAAATAAAAAACTTAAATACATGATCCGAAAGGCTCAAAACCAAGAAAATGAAGAAAACCAAGAAAAGAAAAGGAGCTAGACACGCTGCATTGCGGGAACGCGCAGCCCCACCCTCCAGAGTGCTGCCCGCGTGGTGGCGTGGTTCCGGGGGAGGGGGAAAGGCGGGGGAAGGGCTGGGGCAGCCTCCCTGGCTAGGGAGCCAGACGGGATGGTACTGTGGGCTGGATGTGGGGCGTGGGCCATAGTTTGTCCACCCCTGAGCTAGGGTGACCAGACAGCAAATATGAAAAATCAGGACAGGGTGGGGGGTAATAGGAGCCTAAATAAGAGAAGGACCCAAAAATCGGGACTGTCCCTATAAAGTTGGGACATCTGATGACCCTAGCTAAAGCTAAGTGTAATATTCTAAACACAAGCAGAATCACCCTCATCAGTTGCTTCTTCAATAAGCGGCTTTTTACACACTAAACCACAAGATGGCAGCACAGGAATTATGCATCTATATTATTATATTACACCTAACACAAATCTTACATCTCCCTGAATGTATCTGTTTTTCCTTTCTACCAATGTGTCACATTGATGGTTAAGAAATATACTTTCTGAAGTGCAATCAGAAGCATCCTCATCAGATCACCACTTTGCAATATGAAAAATGGATACTGTCTCTTTAAAATAAGAGTGATCCTATGTGGTAGCCTGCAAGATTTAAGGGGAAGCGTAAAAGACAGGGACCTGTGTGAATGGAGCTCCTTGCCTCTCGAGGGGCCGCACGTGTAATAGACTCCCCTGGAGATGATGCTCTCCTAAGCCTGGCTCCTGTCAGCCGAGCTCTGTCCACTGAAGACACCAAAAAGAGACATGAGCAAAGCTGGTTGAAATGTTTTCATCCTAAACTTATTTTTGCCCCCTTCCCCCCAAAAAAGGCCTTTTTAAAACATGATTTTGGTATTTTGGTAAAAAAATTGTTGATGTTGGCAACAGTTTTAGTTTCCCACAAAAACTTTTGTGACATCACTGCATTGTTTGCACTCATTTGACAGCCGGTGGCAGGGTAGTCTATCCCCTGAAGGGCAGTGGGGTCTAGGGATCAGTCCAACCCTGTCCCATGCCCTGGCCCTTAAAGATTTTGGAAGATATTATGAATGCAAGATCCTAGGAAATAAAAGATACCAGTAGCGAGGAAATGGTTCCAGGAATCATGTTTAGAGGGGGGAAAACATTACCGTTTCTTTAAGGGACCAGGACTAGGAGCCTTGCTGGATTGGTGGGGCAGCCCCCTCCCTCTTTCTCTGCCAGTTGGGATGAGCGCTGGAAAAGGGATGAGCACATGTACTGCCTCCTCCCTCATATCATAGCAAGGGAGCTGGGTCTACCTCAGGGGTAAGCAAACTTTTTGGCCCGAAGGCCACATCTGGGTATGGAAATTGTATGGCGGTCGTGAATGCTCACGAAATTGGTGGGTTGGGGTGTGGGAGGGGATGAGGGCTCCAGCTGGGGATGCGGACTCTGGGGTGGGTCCAGAAATGAGGAGTTCAGGGTGCAGAAGGGGGTTCTGGGCTGGGGCATGGGGTTGGGGTGCTGGAAGGGGTGCAGGCTCCGGCTGGAGGTGCGGGCTCTGGGGTGGGGTTGGGGATGAGGGGTTGGGAGTGCAGGAGGTTGCTCCAGGCTGGGAGCAAGGGGTTTAGAGGGGGGGGGGGGGGAGAGGGGGTCAGAGATTCAGACTCTGGGCAACTCTTACCTCAAAGAGCTACTGGAAGCAGCAGCATGTCCATCCTCTAACCCCAACGTGTAGGGGCAGTTATGGGGCTCTACACACTGCTCCGTCCACAGGTGCTGCCCCTGCAGCTCCCATTGACCCCAGTTCCTGGCCAATGGGAACTACAGGGGCTGCACTTGGGACAGGGGCAGCGTGCTGAAGCCCCTGGTGGCCCCTACACACAGGAGCCGGAGGGGCCCTATATAGCACCCCAGGCTTCCCGCCCCCCAGGGTCTTGGAGGCAGGAGCTGTGGGGGGGGGAGGGGCACTTTTGGTGGCCCTGCAGGCCCAGAGTGGCCCAGTGGATTAGCGGGGATCTGAGAGGAACCTGCTCTGCTTCCCTTGCCCTGATCCTAGCCATGTGGCTGGGGTGAGGGGGTTTGGGGGAAGGGATCCCTGCCCCCTCACACTCACTGGCAGCAGCGGGAAGCGGAGTCTAATTCACCACTCACAGCACAGCAAATAGTAGTAATTCAGTGGAGCCACAGAGATGCGTGTGACAGGAAGATCAGGTCGAATGACCCAGAGCATTTACAACTTCTAAGATACCCTACACCATGACACAGGAAGGTAAACATTGTGAGTGCTAAGGACGAGAGTGACAACACTCTTCAGAAAAGAGGGTGTAATTTGGTGCACTCTATAAACCCTTTCTGCATTTATCTCTGGCATGGCACTGGGCAGGAGAACATGCACCACATAAAGATGGAGATTTCTTACAGAAACCAGGTACAGGTCACTCAAGAACTACATGAGCGCCAGAGAATGGTTCACTTGATGAATGACCTGTTCTGTTCATGCGCTCTGTGGCATGTTGGCCACTGTTAGAAGTCAGGATACTGGGCTAGATGGACCTTTGGTCTGACCCAATATGACCGTTCTTGCATGAAAATTAGGTCTGAACATATACCGCCACTTCCTTTCAAGTGGAGCTCTCTCCACTACTCAGATCTAGACTTCAGCATTGATCACAGCCATCTCTACTTACGTGCTTGGAACATAGCACATACTCCATCTCTCCTTTTCCTTCTGTATGTGTTATGAGCCTAATTTGGGCATCTCCTAACTTTGAATTCTTGATTATTATTTTTGTAACCTACTTTTCTTTTAACAAAGGAATGTTTGTGTGTGTAATAGGTATATATCTATTCAACATTCTTCTTCCTCTTAAATACGCACTAAGTAGGGGATTAAATTCTTCAGGGTCTTTCTAATGAACTTCACAGCTTCTCATCTGTAGATCAACTATTTAAATCCAGCCTCATTTAGTTGGGAATAAAAGATGTTCCTACTGAGTGGATGTTTGGTGTCTCCTATGAGATGAGTTTAGTAGGTCTCAATTCCAGCTCTCACATCACAAACTCACCATCATGCTTTGCACGGATTGGCAGATTCACCAGTGAACCCCACTGCTACACTGACTATGAAGACTGAACTACCCCTGTTAGCCCCTGAGGAAGAACCTTCACCCTCAGATCATGGCTAAGACATGCTGGCAGGGTGGTGTCTATAGAAAACTTGCTCTGCTTGTGCCCTATAGATAAATAGGATTTGATTCATCAGAGCTATCAAGCTGGCTTTTGTCAGCACAAAATTCACCACATGAAAAGGAAGATCAACTTATAATAAGAATACCTAGCTGAGATATAGACATTTTCATGTGCAGATCACAAAATACTGTACAAAGGAGGCCAGTGTCATAGATTATCAGGGTTAGAAGGGACCTCAGGAGGTCATCTAGTCCAACTCCCTACTCAAAGCAGGACCCATCCCCAACTGAATCATCCAACCAATTTTTGCCCCATACCCCTAAATGGCCCCCTCAAGGATTGAATTCACAGCTCTGGGTTTAGCAGGCTAATGCTCAAACCACTGAGCTATTCCTTACCCCTCCCCCCCCCCACTTTACAGATTGGGAAACAGAGGCACAGAAAGGTGAAGTGCCTTCACCCAGCATGCTAGTTGCAGAGCCAAGAATAAAACACAGGCCTCCTGAATCCCAGTGTAGTGATCTCTTCGCTAGGCCAGTCATTCCTTTGGAGAGGATATCACCCATGGAGCTATACAAAACTTTGTAGAAATGGAGCAGTAGGTCATTGATTTGGACAAATGAATGTGGTGAACATATATTGAGGATGAAGGATTCCTTAACTGGGCTTTTTCTTGCTTTTAGGAGTTTGTATTGTTTGGATCTCCTTGTGTTTACAGGTGTTGGGCTGGGGGGAGGGGGTTAAAATGTGTTAGAACCATTGTTTTACTGTTACAGTATTAAACAATTAACTGTGATTGAGGTTTACATAAGGAGTTTGCTGTGCCATAGACCTTGCTTTCAATGTATATCTGAACTCAAGATCCAGGCAGGCCATCCAGGATAGTGAAAGAGAGGTCTCATTCCTTCTTTGTGTGGCTGAATTCTGGCCTCACATGGTCTGGCCCACAAGAATAAAAGTTGTTTTTTATCCCATCTAGGAAATGCAAGGGATACTATTACCAAATCAACCCCCAGCACAAAAGATGGCATATGAACTCGAAGAAACTATGGAGCAGAAAAAAATCTCATTAAAGTAAGTAAAAGATATTCAGCTTTTCTTTTCTAAAACAAAAAATTGTGGTCTTTATATTTACTGGTATATGTATTACACTTTGGAAACTTTAGTATGAGACTATTTTTTTAATTAATGAGTCCTTTAGTAAGGACTTTCATTTGTAGGGTGAAGAACATTTTTTAGAAATCTTTGACTATTATCCCATGCTCTACCAAATAACCCCAAACAGCCCCATTTGTTTTTTGGCTTTCACAAAGAGCCAAACACTGATTGTTTGATCAGGAAGGAATTTTATTTTTCAATCCGGAGGGTCAATGTTTGGAAAGATGGAAAAGGTCAATAAGTTATTTAAGGAAACCTCTTTGTTTCTTTGATTTGATAGAGCTATGCTGTCTAATAATTCAGAAGAGCTAGGGCAATGTGCCTAGATTTGATTTCCTCTCAGGGACCAGGTGTGAGTGATATATTAATATACCCAGTGCATATATTGTCCCTTGACATTCAGAAGTCAGTCTGTGTGAATGGAATCAACTTTGGGGCATGTGACAGGATGAAGGAACCCTGTCCCTAGGTTGGTAGGAAACAGTTAATCTCTTTAACTTGAAAAGGGACCCAACTCTGTCTTTTGTGCAGTGGAGAGAATACCTGCCCTATACCAGTGCATTTTATGGGGGAGAAGAGATTGAGAAGATGGGAGTTAACTAGCTGAGAGAAGGCAAATCTCCTGTGAACTCTGAGACTGGGACAGAGCCCAGGATTGAACCTTTGGTCGTTTTCTTTGGGAACTGGCTCCAATAAACTATTCTTTATTTTAACTGTTGGTTGGGGGGAGTTTTCTTGTTCAGTTTGCGCTTTATAGGATCCTGTTTTGTTGCAGTTCTTCAGTGATGCTCTAAAACCAACCCTCCTAGCCAGTGCCGTGTGTCCTCTTCCCTGTGTTGTGACTGGTATGTCTGCTGTCCCCAGATGGACTCACTGTGGGGTGGAGAGCTAAATTATCATTAGATTTAGTGGAATGCTAAACACCACCATGCTAAAATCTGTAGTGAGCTTAACCCTTTACGTTTACGTGTCTTTAAAACACGATGCAGTAGATTCAAAGTTGCATCATTTTATGTGAATGAAATATAGCATGTTCATGACACTTAAAGAGAGTGATTTGTCTTGTGTTAACTTAACAGAACTGTACAATGCTTTGTGCAAGTGGCCGCCATGCTAAGTGCTGGGTTTTTTCCTGTGTTTTATTTTTAATAGGCTCGTGCCGTACATATGAAAAAAAGCTACATATCTGGCAACAAACTCTTAATAAGAAACTCATAAAAGTTTGCCAGTTCCAGAAGGACTCAAAACAAAACACAAAAAATAAAAAGCAGATTATGCTGGTAGTAAACGGTTATCCTGCCAATAGCTGTTTATGAAGTTTTGATTTCATTCCAGTAATGAATCCAGTTTTAAATAGCAATTCTATCAACCCAAAGTATTCAAAAATCATGAGATTGGCTCAAAAATCATGAGCTTTTAAAAATAACTGATGGGCTCTCTGTCCTCCAGTTTCTGAACCTTGAGGGTGCACTTGCTTCACATTTTTAAGATTTTTTCTCTCTGCATCCATGAGAGCTAGAAATGTACCTTTTTTTAAAAAAATGAAAGATGAGATTCTCGTGCAATATCTTGAGTCCAACAGTTTGAACTTTTAGAAAAACATCAAATATTGCAATAGTTGGCAACCTTTTGATTTCTCTTAAGGAGCCCTATTGAAAGCCTGAAAATTTCATATGAGCTGCACAAAGTGAGATCTACTCCACTGCATTGGTGTATAAAGGAAGAGCTTGCGCTCTTGAGTGTAAGGCAGGGGGTGGGCAAACATTTTGGCCCGAGGGCCACATGGGGTGGTAAAAGAGTATGGAGGGCCAGATAGGGAAGGTTGTGCCTCCCAAAATAGCATAGCCCCCACGCTATCCACTCCCTCCCACTTCCTGCCCCCTGACTGCCCCCCTCAGACTCCCTGACCCATCCAACCCACCATGCTTCTTGTCCCCTGGCCGCCCCCTCTAGTGATACCCCCCCACTCTCCCCTCCCCATTCCCTGTCCCCTGACTGCCCGACCTCTATCCACACCCTCACCCCCTGACACGCCCCCCCGGGACTCTCACCCCCAACCAACCACTCCTTGTCCCCTCACTGCCCCGACCAGTATCCACAGCCCACCTGACCTCCCAGCCGGGGATTGGACAGGATGGTCCTGCAGGCTGGATGTGGCCTGCAGGCTGTAGTTTGCCCACATCCTGTCCAGTCTGCCTGAGCTCCCAGCCAGGGAGGTGAGCCCCGGTCCCTCCCCCGCTGTCTCCCCTCCCCCACAGCCATGCCGCTAGCGCTTTGGCCCACTGCTCCTGCCGGGGAGTGTTGCAGTGGCATGACTGGCTCCGGAGCGGCAAGAGGCGGGGGTGATCGGGCAGGATTGGATAAGGGGCAGGGAGTAATGGGGGGCAGTCAGGGAGCAAGAGGCATTGGATGGGGTGGAGACTCGGGGGGGGGGGGGAGGGCGGTTGGGAGAGGGGGAGCCGGGGAGGGGCTGGGGCTTGCCTCCCTGGCCGGGAGTGCAGGCGGGCTGGACAGGATGGTCCTGCGGGCCGGATGGGGCCCGCGGGCTGTAGTTTGCCCACCCTTGGCATAAGGACTTCTTTTGGGAGTGCCTGCTGCTCTAAAGATGCGGTGGGTGGGAGAGGGAAAAGGGAGCAAGGGTGGTGGCGTGTTCTCTCTAAACAGTTTCATTTTCAATAAGCATTGCCGAAGACAGGTTGAACTATAGGAAACATAAACATGCTGAGAGGCTTGTGTTAAACACCCTGATTAATTGTTTGCCTAGTAGCCAGTTGACCTCAGTCTGCTTTCCTGAGTTGCTGTTCCCTGCCCAGTCTAGGTCACTCCTCAAATATGACCCTCTTTCTTCTGTTTCACTCATCATAGTTCAAGCAGAGCTGGTCCGATTCAGAGACACTCTGCTCCTCAGGAATCATTCTGCCTACCAGTGGAATACTGCTTAGTGAATGTTATGCCTAAATGTTCCTCCTCTAGGGAGGAATATACCCCATAAAAAATAAACTGCTTGCAAATAATACACATCAACCTCAAAGATCCAATAACAATGTATTCCTCTGTTTTAAAAATAATTAGAATGATTAATTATTATGCTTTTTTCTTTTAACCAAAGTGAACAATGCTTGTAGTACTCTACATTGCTACTAAGGCAATAGCAAAGTGCATTTTTATGGCTTTTATCAATCTTTAATTCATTGCTTAGTGCATATTCCTTGCAGAGGATCAGCAATAGCATATCCTTACAACAAACAGTCTGATTTTGGACTACTGTTGCCTATCGTTGCTACATTAGCAGGAGCAATGAAATGTTTATTAACTAATCTATACTGTTCTCCTGAACCATAGATTTTTTGGTAATAGAAAGTTCAGTTTAATGCTCTAATAAAGTACAATCTAAAATACACTGGGCTAATTAATCTAGAAGGTAAGTGTGAGATAGGATCTTACATTTTCAGCAACATTTCAGACTTCATTCTGAAGTATAACTTCACGGAGAAAGGAGAAGAATTGTATTTTACAGTGCAAGATAAACTAGAAATACTGGTAGTGTCTTTTCTACTTTATAGATTTAAAGACTTTCTCATATTTCTATATGTCAGTTTCCATCACAAGAGAAGGATGCAGATTTTAAGCTAGAACCGAATGCCCTTCAAATCTGCTACCTGGAGAAGGGTCGTTTGAACTGGTAATTTTAAATGTACAGTTGTCGCAAGAGAAGCTAAACAAGTTGTTCTTGTAATGTCAATATATTTAAGCAGCTTAGGATTGCCAACTTTCTAATTGCACAAAATGGAACCTGCCCCTTGTCCAAGGCCCTGCCCAGCTCACTCCATTCCCCCCCCCTTCCTCCGTCACAATGGAATATTATCTATATTACTCTTTGTTCTGTTTGGTAAAATTCTTTTTGCCCATCTTTGTGTGGAACAGGAGCAGTAATGGCATCGCTTTCTTATCTGCAACCCATATTTAAAGAAATATTGCCAAATTGATTAGACCGCAAAATCTAAATTTTTGTTTTAAACAGATGTGGTTTTTTTTAAATGCACAAAATCAAAGCCCTGATGGTAAAACACAAAAATACATACTTGCTCAAAGGTGCTGTAACTGTGGGTGCTGCAGCATCCCCTGGCTTAAAGTAGTTTTCATTATATTCAGGGTTTAGAGTTAGGTTCAGTAACTCTCCCCCACAATAAAAATTGTTCCAGCACCCCTGCACGTGTTTAATTTTATGTGCAGTTCAGTAACTCTACTTGCATGTGTTTCTGACAGGATAAGGCCCAAAGGAATTTTAAACAATAAAATCATGATAATTCTCCAAAAAATAGAAGAAAAAATAGATATTTCCCTGGAGTATTAGAGACCCAAACACACAAGCATTTAGCTACTACATGAAAATTAGATAGTGAAACACCTTTTTCACTTCTCTTTCATATTATTGTAAACCAGCAGCATAAGTGGTGAAAATTAGTTAGATTTTAAGATTCCTTTGGGTTTAATTAAGTTTAGGGGGCTTATTAGGAAAGGAATTGTGTTTTAATGTCTGGTCTTTATTTTTCTTTAAAAACACCCTTAGTGCGAGCAGTTCTCTGGAATGACAGACCCCCAATCCTGTAGTTATAAATAACTTTCCAGAATTTGTCTAATTCTTTTTTCCCTAGCATTTTTAGGGCAAAGTTAAATGAAGAAACTTTGTCTTTTCTCTCATCAGACGTGCACAAGTGAACTGGGCAGCTTCTTTCCTGGTGCATGCAGGAAACCCAATAAATTATCTGCTGACTGAACCTCTCCGTGCAAAAATAATTCAAAGATGAATTTGTCCATGTTGTTCTGCATGTTCAGGGTTTAAATAGAAGTTCTTTCTGAAGACTTAGAAACCAGGCACCTGTCATTTCTCCAGCTGGTTGGCATGTTAAGGATTATTATCACTCTCCACTCCCCCGCCTCCCTGTTGCACCTGCTGTCACTTGAATTATGTGCATTTCATACATAGTAACTTAATAAGGTTACGTCAGACTGTAATAGAACAAGCTGACACTCCAGTAGGGGATTAGAGCAGCTTTATGAGTGCCCAAGGAAAAGGAGCTACATTTAAGGGAGAGGCATGCCAATAGCGAAGCAGTTTTCGGATTTAATTACTTTAAGTGTCAGTGCAGAGTGTGTAGCCATATACTATAAATGATATGAAGCTATTCTGACTAATACATTGCCGTTAACAGTCCTTGATATATTATTGGTCACTAGTTCTGTTCACCAATTGATCTCTGGTTCGAAGACACTTCCCTTCTTCTCTAAATGGTATTTTCTGGGCCTGTTCATTGACCTCTCCTCTGTTTGTGAGGTTACCGTTCCATTAACTTCCTGTCTCTTCTTGGAAGACCCAAGACATGTCTAGAAGTGAGACTTGGGTGTATGGGCGGGGGGGGGGGAGGATGGAAGGGCTGGTGCAACACCCAGCACCCATCTGTGGTAGACCGGTAGAACTTCTCAAAGACTTATATGGATGCCACCATGCAAGGCATTCTGACAATAACCATGACTCTTCTTATCCAAAGAGTGACTTGGTGCGTACACGGGGAGTGGCTCTCCAATTGCCCATCTCCCAATCCCAAGCAAAAACCACTCTGATCCAGATGAAGCAAACCAACCCCCGAAGAAAACTATTTTTCATAGCACTTTATTTTATGAAATACAATATACAGAGAAAATAAATTAAGACTTGAGTAGTGTTGTGAATGGGATTTGAACAGCTTGGTAGAAAGGAAAGACTTTATAGCCACAGACTGACCACAGGGATTTATTGTCACATTTTTCAAGGGGATACATTGCTTCATGGCAAACAACATGGAAAGAGAAATAATCAGGCATTATACCTGTACAAATTATTCCATCAAGGTTGCCTCAAACGTTCAATTTGTGAAGTATAAGTATGATTGAGAAGGAGACACTTATTGATTAAAAAAGGAATTGCTGTGGTGGGAGGCATATTGTACAGTCCTGTGTCGTTTCCATATTGATGGTGCTGGATTGAAGAAGAATTTTACTGAGGCAAATCTTAAGTGTGTTCTGGTCTTCAGAGTCTAGATTTCTTCTGGTAAGGAGAGAAGGAAGAGTTAGATTCCATGACATCTCTTCTCTTCTAGAAGCAAGACTTACACACTGACATGCCATGCCTTTTATTTCTTAATTTCAGATCTTAGTGTCTTGTTATTTGTGGTAATGTTGACGATTCATGTACTCGCTGGAAATGTTTTTCCCCAATGATATTATAACCATTAGAAAAATTGTTTTTAAATACCTTCTGAAACTAAATGAAATAGTTATTATCTATAGCTCATACAGGTATTTAAAGTTCACTGCCCTCTCTTTCATATTAATCTACAAGTTTGTTGAAAGAAGAGGTAGGATACAGTAAGCCTCAAGTAGCTGTTTTTAGATGTTGAGCTCTTGTATGTCACAGTGACGATACAGGCCACTACCAAGGCCGCAGCAGTTTCATGTTAAGTGATAAGTTTGATATTTAATCATTTCACAGATTGGGAAACTGAGGCTGAGTTTAGGGGACATGCCCCTGGTCATACCATAAATCAGTTGTAGAGGTGAGACTGGAACCAGAGAATTCTGACTTCCAGTCCCTTTCTCTTGCCATTGGACAACACTCGCTCCCCTTATTTTTATAGCAGGAGACTGGTAGTTATCATCACTTGGGAACCACTGTCCATTACTACTGGCTGCATGCAGATGGAAAGCCACTAAACAAAGCGCCTAAGGGACAGAAGGTAAAACTTGAAAATCAGAGGGACTTACCTTATTTACGTTTTGTGAAATCCATTTAAATAGACATGATGTGTTTTACAAATGCTGTGGAATAATACAGATATGACAGAGAGTTAGTGGGGTGAGGAAGTGTTATTTTAAAGGTATTTCACAGATTAAACAGTTTTGTGGAGCACAAGGCACTGATGCTCTATTACTTTTAAGATAAAATGTAGTACTAATCAGATTGAGCTGCTGATAATTTTATTACAATCTATCTTAGTCTTCAAAGCTGTGCAAGTCAAATTCCCCTCCCACTACACTGTGACACAGCTGAATAAGTGTAAAATCAAGAGTTGTCTCGAAGCATTGGCTTTGGTTAACTGTACTTACAATCAGAACTCGTCCAACGTAAGTAAGAGACTCTGGGCCAAGTTTAGTCTTGGCCCAAACAAATTTATGTCATTGTTGAATTTAAGCCCTTTATTTTCATTTCCTAATTTCTGGCTGAGCATGTTGAGTGCAACTGTTTAGCAATCACTGCTAACAAGCTGTCTTAGGGAGTAACCCTTTTTATTGTACCTAGCCGATGTATCTAGAAGGCTCATTGACTCACTCACTGATTATTGGCATGAAGGATTTCACCATTAAAAACAATCAGTTATCAAACTTTCTGAAATAAGTACCAAATGTATAGCAGAAGAGAGTGCTGAGGTTATTGACTTAATACCTACCCTCATAGTTGATGCAGCCATTAGAGTCTTCCTGTCCTTTTAGCAGTTCTTCTACTTCTTCCTCTGACATCTTCTCCCCTGAAGCATAGACAGAACTGGGTTTGTTTCCACATTCCATAGATTCTCAGAAATCATGTTAAACTGGCATCCATGCCAGACTCTGCTCTCTGGCTCAGTTATCATGAGTTCCTTCTATCCTAAAAAATTTTTTTTTCCAATTGTAGTTGACCTTTCTGTGTAAGGTCTCCATCTGCACTCTCGAAAAGAGTGTACTCACAATTCAACAAGATGTGGAAGCCTCTGCCATTGGCCAAATAACTTTTTCCCTGAAATCTACAGCACTGTCTCATGTCTTTTTTTTTTTTTTTTTTTTAAATCTCTTAGACTGAGCCTAGAAATAGTAAAAAAAAAAATTGCCTTACTGGGTTGTCAGTCTTCTGTCCTTATATGCTATCGTTTACTGTAGAGTACTCGCTAGTCTAGCTTTGTAGTCCTGTGCCTGTCTCATCACTGATTGTAACACCCCTTCCCTCTCTTCTTGTGCCCTGCAAACAATGCTAGCTTTTCCGAGTCTCTCGCTGAAATGAAAATCCCTTACCCAGAGTAGCCAGTACATGACGGAGTTCAGCACCCATGACTGTGCCATTGCTCTCCTTGTCAAAGACACGCAGACCTTCAACAAAGTCTTCAAAGCTACCCTGTTCTTTGTTGTTGGCAGCTGCCTGCATCATGGGCAGAAATTCTTCAAATGTAATTGTCTTGGCATTCATCTCTGGAAAGAAAGTGTTTAGTTATAACACTACTGGAGACAGAGCTGTTCTATAGAATTCTCCTGAATGCTCATGCTGAAATAAGAAAGGCCCTCCCTTCTCAAGCATCCCTTCTTTCTGAATTCCCTCTGTCCACTTTAATCTTGTTTCTTTCCCCATGCCTTTAACAATCCCACTCCCATGTGGATTCTAGTTTTCACTATCATGTGTTTAAGACCACTGTTCCACACTTCTTTTCACTTTTTTGAAGGTATTATTCTTTTGGAATGGAAGGTTTCGAGCCAGCGGTGGATTTTGGCATGGGCAGAAACAGTGTTCTGGCAGCAGGACTGCAGGACACAGTACTGTGAAGATTCTGGGCTGTGCTGCAATAGATAGGGCAGCAGTAACTTACACAAGTCCCTAGGGTTGTCTAAATTATGCCAGAAGCCTCTCCAGTCCCCAGATCAGCTCAAGACTGGGAGGGTTCAAAAGTGGTTTAAAGCCACTTTATACCCCAACCCTGTCTTGGCCTGTGAGTTCTACGCTGCCCTTCTTAGGGGCACAGCACAGAATCACCTCCTCTGTGCTTAAGTTTCTCAGTATACACGAGGGGAGAAAACACCACTCATGTTTGCAAAATGTTTACATATAAGTATAATTGAAAGAAGGGATTGGTGCTTTTGGTTGGGTTGGCTGATAATTTTTATATTTGTTGCCCAAGATCCAGTGTGCTTGGAGTGGGGTTACATATTCAAGGGCCAAATGGAATTAAAAATAGAAAGAGCGCAAAGCAGTAGCTGTAACTATTTCCAGACGGTGCTACGTTAAGCGTTTAGACTCACGTCTTGCAGATTGCTCTGCTTCGGCATATCCCCTTGGCCTACAGTGGGGCTTGAGGCAAAGTGGTCAGCACAGAGCTCATTGTGAGATTAGGGTATCAATCAGGACATTTCAAAAGTAAAGGATTCTCCAGCAACACTAGTTTCCCCTCTTCTTCATCTTGAAAATTCTATGTGTATTATGAGAGCTGACATTTAATAAGAGAACCGATTCCATGTTTTACATGTGCAGTGAGTCCAAATTAGTGTAGCTGGAGTACGCTAACCTTAGTCTAACATTAATGCTAGTCATTTTGCATTTAATGTCAAAGACCCCAATTCTACGAAGACACCAGCATGTGTGTAACTTTACATTTAGGAGTAGTCCCGTTAATTTCAAGTTACTCACATACTTAAGTCTCTTCCAGATCAGAGCTAAGATTTGTTTTCTTTTTGTCAATCTGGAAGAGTTCAGTTTGCCTATATGACAGACTCTGCTGGCTTTGCTACCAAAGCTCGTTAATTTAAAAAAGTCCCATGAACGTACACCTACACAGCACATCTCCTTAAGTTTATGCTCAACACATCATTTTAAATTTCTCACAACATTAGAAAATTAATCCTGATCTCTTTTCAAACCAAGCAGAAGTACTAGTCCTTAGCTTCAATGAAAGCATAACTGCAATATAGAGATTTTTGCCCAAACTTTAAAACATGTGGACTCAGGTGAAACATGGTGGATGGCTGCATATCCAAGAGTTCTGAGCATATGAATGCAGCAGTGTAATAGAAACTGTTCTACTATTTCACCATAAGTCACTGTCTTTTATTTATTTAAAAGCACTCTGAGATTCTGTGTAACCTAAATGATACCTTAAGCCAGGCTATTAATAAGTAGAGGCGGCTTTTCAGATTCACTCTTGCCTTTATCTTTGTGAGGTGAGCGATGCCAACAGAAATGCCTAACACAAGAATTGTGCCATTTCCCTGAGTGCTGGTTAAAATAAGATTCACTATTTCCATCTTAAATTCTACATGCCAGCTCCCCCGCTACTGTAAGTCAACTACTGAAATCAGCGGGGGATCTAGCCCTGTGTCTGTGTGAGGGCCTCCATCTTGGCAGACACACCAGGCACTGAATTGGAGAACCACCAGAGCTAAAAGCTTGAGGTAAAGTTATGTAGCTGCGGCTGTAACAGACGCCTATACTCTTGTGATTGGACAGAGAGCAGGGCCTGGAACACATCCTCACCAGTGGGTTATACCTACTGTCACCTGGCATCCAAATGATCAAAAATGGATTCTCAAAGCCTAAATCAGAATGCTCATTCCATCCCCCTCTGTAAATCCCCACCTTCCTCCTCAAACACATCTACGAACAATTCAAGTTTCTCTGGTGAAGAGGTTTTTTTACTCAACTAGCAAAATGACAGCTGCCATCCCCAGCTGTTGTGACCATTGCCATTCCCTAACTGGGTGGGACGGCATTTCCTCATTAGGCGCCTACAGACTGTAGGATAGTTACCTTCCTTGCTGGGGTTGCCCAGAATCTTCTTGATCTCAGCATTTGTAGGGTTCTGTCCCAGAGCACGGATGATGTCACCAACCTGGCTTAAGACGATCTTGCCTTCACCTGTCCTGTCAAAGAGGAGGAAAGCATCCTTGAAGTCTGCAAGGAGAAAATGAGAGGGTTAGATGAGATGGGTAGCTCAGTATTAACTAGCCAGTATTGACCAAGACATGGGACCAGATTCTCTGCTAGTGTAACACCACTGAAGTCAGTGGAGTTAGGCTGCAGAGACTTTGGCCCTTGGTCTCAAGCAAAACTTCACATCCTGTGACATTTTAGTATCACAATTTTTAACCTTCTTCTGTCCACCCTTCATTTCTTTCCTGGTTCTAATAGCCAGCAGTAGTTTTGTAATTGCCCCATGTGGTTACCTTAAGTGCCAGGGAAGATAAGATGGCTATAAGTGTCTCCATTCTTAACATAGCCAATCAGTAGAAGGTAAAAAGTTCTTGAATAATCTATTTGATTTTATTTCGCTAGGGGGATGAAAACCTTTTGCAAAAGCTCCTTGCAGTACAAGAGCTCTGCCTGCTTTGAAGAAGTGATTCAGCGGAATGACTGTCTCTCAGCACTATGGCTGTTAATGTGAACTCTGACACATCTGAAATTTACCCCTTGCCTTTTCTCACAACGTTGTATTGCTGTGAAATGTCTGTCCACATCTGTCATTTCATATTCTATCACACCCATCCTGGGTGGGTTATTCCCATAAAACAGATACCCAGAGGGTCTCTTTATTTCTTTTCTTTGGCAGCCCTTGTATAGTTTTTCATGCCAGTACATTCTGATTGAATCAAATCTGCCCCAAGATGACAGATGACCATTTATTTTCCAGTTGCTAGTTGAGATCTTGGAACATCGACACTTTTTCCATTAAAAATGAATTCGAAAAATCCTGTTCACAGCATTCTCAGTCTTTATCTTCAGCTGGTATGCTCCTCTTTAATAATCTTTATTTTGTACTTTAATAGCATTGTGATAAAGAACTTAGCTAAAGATCCAGCTCAGTTGACTTTGTTTTGTCAAGAACACATCCTCTATGCTATAGATCTATTGTAATTTAGCACCAAAAATTTGACCATCCTGTGTGGTAAGTGCAATGTGGACTAATTGTATATTTCAACACAGCAGTTTATTCATTTTGAAAGTGCATTTTGGAGGAAGCCATTGATTGTACTGTATATAGGTGGCTGTTCTTTCTGCCTTGGGACAGACTTAGGTCACTAAGCCAAGTGCCAAATTATGTCTTCATTCATCTTTCTCGGGGACACGTGAAACTGATGTATTTTGGTACTAGCTCCATATACAGTCTGCCCGAAGGAGTCTTGCCGCCCAGTAAGACTGCTGATGCAGCATGTGGTTCTGCTAGACTGTAATATAACACGTCTGGAATTAATCCCCTTACTGTCTGATGAGTTGAGACCTACAAGACATTGCTGCTAGTCCTCTCCCCTTACTCCCCTTTTACAGCAAGCTCTACAATTTGGGCCTTTTTTTTTGAGTTGTACAAAACAGCATCTTGCAATCTACAGACTTTGTATTGGCTGTTTCCAATGGAACTTGACCAATTTATGCCAGCTGATCTGGTCCTTCATCTTGTGTGTTAACAATATTTATCCAGAGCTAAGTTTAAAATATGACTCTTTTTTTTTGCCATTAGGAAGGGCACACAGAGTGTCCCAAGACTGAATTTTTTCCTCTCTTGATTTTTTTTAATCCAAAAAGGTTATAATATTCATTGATGCAGCTTCCCAGTTCAGTGAAAAGAGCCCAATTATAGTCTCTGACTGACACTACCCCTACCCCAGTGTTCCTCCATTGAATTCTATGGAGCCATCCCTGATTTATACTGGTGTCAGCAAGTCCAAAATCTGGCCCTGAACGGTGTTATGCTCAGCTGCTGATTCTGTAACATGCCTGAATAGTTGTAATGGGTAGGGTTAATATATTCCAAGTGAGTTCTTCTGTTTCCCAAGTGGCCTTTAATTGCTCCATTACTGGGATCAGTCATCACAACTTTGCAACAGCTGGCTACTTTGAAGTAGCTGGATGGAGGCTGGAAAAGCTGCTGCTTTGTTATACACAAGCATTCTGGTGGACATAGTTTTCCCATAACCATTCCCATTCCCTTTGTGAAAGTTCCCTAGTTGGGGATAAGTCCAGATCAACCCACTTAATGATAAGGAGTGTTTGGAATGAGGGGGCCTTGTTCTGATCTCATGCTCTTGTAACTCAGTTGGCTCTGATGGTTACTCTCTTTTACTGAGAGCAGAATCAGACCCTGGAAGTTCAGACTGAGACTTCCTGATTTAGGTCTGCCTTTTTAGCTGAAAGCTCTGCTTAATTTTCCCTTTCTATCATTTTTGATTTCTGATATTGTGTACCTCACCTCAAAACAGGAGCTAGTCACAGCAGGGATCAAATGCATTTTGTACTGGGTTTTCGCTGTTGTTCGCCTACATTATATTATGTAACATAACCAAAATGTGTCCATTAAGATATTTAAAAAACACTCCTGGAGCAGATTTTAGGCTCTTCAAAGGGGAATTCCTAAAACTTCGGGATTTGAGCCAGTTCTGTTTAGGAAGACTTCAGGTTTAACTGAATAATTCTGTACCTTGCTAGCTACTGATATAGAAGCAGGAAATACAGCAGCAAGCATAGGCTAGCAATATATTCAGATTATTATACGCACCAGTATACATGAGTAATTTGCTAACGATTTCCATGCTTCCTAAGTCTATTTACAGCAGTATAGCTCTCTCTCTTTTCCCCCTATATCTCCTCCCAGCAAGAGTGACAAGCAGGTATTTCATAGAGCTTTTTAATCCTCTATTAATGTAAATACCAATCCAGTGTAACTGCAGCTAAATTAATTTTTCATCTTAGCTTTCCCCTCTTATGGTGTTAGCCTTGTTCCCTATGATTAAAAACTGTTTCTCAGCATCCATTTGACACGTCAATGGCATACTTTGAAAAACATGTACCAGGTACAGGTGGCAATATTAGAGGTCCTCTTGGGCCCATGTACCTGGCAGATTAGGCAGAATGTAAGCATTCAAATAAGTGACCTGGAAATCTAGGGTCAGATCCTTAGCTGGTACAGGTCAGCCTGACTCCTGTGTCATCTGTGGTTTATATCAGCTGAAGATCTGGCCTCCTGTCTTCCTTAAGGTTAAACTTTATCAGAATGCATGTGCAGATATATTATTGGCTATCTTGTGACTTACCATCCTGCTGCTCCTTGGAGAACTCGATCTGTTGGAAAGAAATCAATCACAAAAATAGCTTTTAAAAAAAGGGGGCGGGAGGACTTGTTGGATTTTAAAACATCCAACTACCTCCATGAATCATCCTTCAAAGAGGCAAAAAAAAAAAAAAGAGCTTGTTTGTTCAATTCTCAGGAGTAGCTTGAATATCAACAGGGCTAGCAATGGAGAAAGTTCTGGTTAGACTAGGAAACGTCTAGTATTTGGTAGTCTATTATCTCAGTACTATGGTAGTTAAATTCCTGTTCCACTTACCAGCAATCTGGTCAGCACTGAAGGACTGCAGTTGGGAGAGAAAAAAGAAAGAGAAAAAGAGAACTAGTACTGTTGAAAATGCATTGACAGAAAAAAGAAAATAGCACAAGGTAGCAGAGAGTTCTAGCATCCCTGTCCTGATGAATGTAACTAGGCCACGACAAGTCATATTAGCAAGTGTCTGCTTCGTTTTTTGTTTTTTTTAAATAAAGCATTGTAAGACTATTTAAAGATTTTGTTGAAATGTATATCTAGGGCAAAACCAGGGCTGCAGCTTAAACAATGAATCAAATGTCTCTTAACAAACAGAGAAGTTGTTAATGTACTTCCAGGCCATTTATCATTTTACTACAGGCACACAACATTAAGATCATTTGAAATATCATTGCTTAACCAGCAGCTCAGGATAACAAATAAACCTATACATTAAAGTCGTCTTATTTTTAAATTAGTTGTTTATCAGCACTTTGTTCCTAAGGTAATAATTTATTATATGGTTCCTTTGCAACCACATAAGAGTGCATCATATACAAAAAATTAGCATAAAATACTGCAATAGTATCTATTCACTGTAAAGGAACTACACTGCTACTACTAACCAGTGGGAGAGATGAGGTTAACTGGACAGCCTAGCAGAATCCATTAAGCTTCATTTTTCCCCCAAGGCCAAATACAATTTTAGAGGTTCCTACTTGCTTGGCTTCCTACCTTAAACTAAATGCTTTTTCTGGCCTTCTTTCCTCCTACAGCTAACCCAAACTGGAAGCTAGATACACAAATTAAAATGATTGGCTCACTATTAAGAATTATCTTTCCTGTGGACCCACCATGATTGAGATGGTTGGAAAAGAAGAGCAGACGGCTGGAGGAATTGGCCGAGAGCTTCTTGAGTCCCTGAGAGTGGTCCTTCCTCCCTCCCTTTTCTTCTTCTTATATATGTGAAGGGCATGACATCACAACCAGCTCGGGTGTCAGAATGAAGTGGCCACTCCCCTTGTAGAGTTCTTTAGCTTTCTTAGGGCAAAGGGATAGATCCATTTCTTGACAGACATTTTACTGGGACTATTTTTAGATGGTCAGAAAGGGGCAGGGAGTGGTAAGATTCAGTGAGGTTTGAATCTTGTCAGCACTTTCTAGTGCTGTAACGTAAAAGAGAAATACGCCTTCTCAAACGACTTGGGACTCTTCTTTCTGAGGAGCTCTTATTTGTTCCACCAGCTATAAAGTCAGCTACAGAGAGGGAGGAGCTCTGTGTTTGTCCATCTGGCTGGTTTTACATTTTCACATTCTTGACCCCCCCCGGAAGCTGCGGGTACTTGAACTGGCTGAGGTTTTCCAGCCTGCAGACCTGGTGCCTGTTCCGAAGCCCATTGAAATCAATGGAAAGACTCATGGGGGGGAGCCTGATGAGCTACACCAATGGAATAGGCCATTTTCTTTGCTAATGTCTATGATATTCTCTACAGGCACAATGGCTGCTAAGTACTGTAGCATATTTTCAGGGTCTGCTTTTTTCTGACTTCCTAGGAATAAAAAATGACTATTGGCATGAAAGCAGGAATCTGATGCCCCATAGCCTGCTATTGTGCAAAGCCATTTACACTAGTGCAAAGTGAGGGAGAAACACTACCATTTTTGATCTGGTAGCACTTGCTTTACATTCACTTTTCACAGGGATAAATGCCTGCACAAAGTGAAAGGCCTTGGAGGAAGAGGCTAAGATCTTTGTAAGTGGAGAGTTCATCTACTCCTCCCGTGTTTCCCCCTCTTTTGGGGGCAGGATGCATCTCTTTGTTGTATTGATATACAGTGCCTAGCACAAAGGAGACTGGATTGAGGCCGCTAGAAATTAAGGGCTGGTCAACACTGGAAACATTGCAGCTGCACCCGGTGTAGCGCTTTAGTGTAGACACTATCTGCACTGAAAGGAGAGGTTTTCCCAATGGCATCAGTAATCTGTCTCTCCAAGAGGCAGTACCTAGGTAAATGGAAGAATTTTTCTGCCAGCTTTCAAAGTGGTAGCCATGTTAGTCTGTATCAGCAAAAACAACAAGGAATCTTTGTGTCAAGTTAGCACTGTCTACATGGGGACTTTGGTCATCTTAACTATGCTGTTTAAGGGTGTGGATTTCACACTGCTGAAATCTAATTTTCTAGTATAGTCCAGGCCTAATACAAGACAAATAATAATGAAGTCCAAGGGCCACCAGTGATTTTCCACCAGCATGATTTCATTGATTCTAGGTATGGAGAAGCCAACTTCCAAAACTCTGAGATATTGAAATCACAAGAACAGGACTTGATAGGATAGGCAGTCCATCTTTGTAGTTTAAAATGCCATGTGTTTGGCAATGGTCTACTATATACTGGATGTCTCAGAGGGAGTTCTAAAGCCCTTAGAATATATTGTTCAACATCATATATCGGGGGTGGGGAGGGAGAGAGATTTCAGTGGACATCAGCTGGCAATCTGCGTATGCCCTGCAACATAACCGATCACCAATAAATAAAGTTTGACACTAACTGGTGTAATAGCAAATACTATGCTCTCCACTGCACCTGTCAGATACACAGAAGATTTCATGCCTTCCTAAAGCCACAGTAGCCTTACTAAAGGGCAGGGATCTGATTCTCCTCGCAGGTATCAAACTGGCATAAATCAGTTGACTTCAGTGGAGTTACTTCTCATTTACTTCTTGTTCCAGTTCAAAGAAGAGGAGAATTAGGCCAAATGGATTTAACATTCTGTCTTTTATTTGGGGACTAAACATCAGGAACAGATTAATGCCCAAGGAACAAAGGTTTTGGTTTTATAAGAAGTCCCTGATTATATCATCAGGATTTCCTCTATAAATATAAAAGGTCAGATGCATTCTTAAACCTAATGGATTTAAATACAGACAAATTTATTTTTTAAAGTCTGTCATACAAAGTCAGAAATACATTACAATACCGACACGGCTACAACTACATTGCACATTATGATACTTGGCAGCTATGGAGCAACTTTTGGATGAAGCTAACTGATTAATTCATTTGCAAACCTATAATGCCTGCAAGGGAAATGTGATACAGCTGCAGAGTCGATGGTATCATTTTGCATAGATCCCATTAGCTTTCCAGAGGGAAGTAGCATTCATTTGGGCTAATTTGTAAAAGTGTCCCTTTTCTAATTGCATTTGGCACTGCATGAAAATCTAGAGGATGTGAGTAGGAAATTCAATGCTGTTGACATCTAGTGATAGTCTCAAATGGATTAGTTGTTTTAATATGCCTCCCAGTGGCCATGTTAGTATATTAACGTTACTTGAGCTGTTGCTGCTTGACATTAAAGTACTGTGTAATAGAGCTGCTCAGGAATTTGTTGACAAAAAAATTGTGTCAGAAGATGCTGATTTGTTGAAACCGAAACTTATGGGGGAAAGTTCGTATTCGATATATTTCTTAATGTAAAATTTTTGGAAAAAATCGCTGAAATGTTTTGTTTTGACATTTTCAAAATGAAAAATTCCAGCTTTCCTATTCAAAATGGCTTTGTAATTCAAAATGTAAGCTAATTCTAATATAGTGTTTTTTAAAGTCAAATTTGAAAAAAAACCTCCCTCTCCCCCTGGATTTTAAATTTGTGAAAACTTTTGAGATTTTTGTGTTTTGTCCCCGTTTGGGATGTGAAAATCTTTAAAATCTTCACTTCCCCAGGCAGCTGTCAGTTGAGAATTGCTATTTGGTAACTAGTGTAAGATCCAAATATAACATCAGGGAAGTTGAGGGAGAATTTCTAGCTGTGGCTATTTCATATCTCCTTACAAATTATTAATTTCTTTACTACTCATTGGCTAAAAAAGTAACCTTTCTTCAACTAACTTATGTGAGCTCAACTCATTATTTTAGCTTCTCTCACAAAGAGTGGTACAGTAATAGTCTAGTGAGTGAAGCTATTTCTAACTATTGGGGTTTTTTTCACTTTAGTTGCTATTATCAGCAAAACGGGCTATTTTGAGTTTTGGACAATTTAGCCAGTTGTGTAATTTGCCTTAATTTCCATTATTCCTTGGAAAAAAATTGTGATAAATGTCTTCAGAAGTTCACAATTGGTACTATTCTCTTGTTTTAAACACCACTGAAGTATGCAAATTATGAGTCATGACACAAACTACTTTTCAAACAGTTTTTCAGGTTAGCAAACATGGGAATGAGAGATTTGCTACAAGTAAAGCCAGGTTTCACCAATGGGAGACTCCTTACACAGATGAAATGATGAAAAATCTGAGTTGAACTCACCCCCAATAGTATTGTCAGATAAACTTTTGTTTTGGCCAAACTAGGTAGTCTTCAACACGTCACCAGCAGTGAACTTTGGTTTTCACATGATGGGATTTCAGAATCTATTTGATTCTGATGTCCAGGTTATCCTCTGTATTAAGGCCACTTTGTGCAGTGTTACTAGTATAAACCAGACTTAAAGCTGGCCTGACATAGAGAATCCTCAGCGGATATAAAACAGTTATAATCTAGTGTTGGATGTGGGAAAGGGAATGGCTCAGTCTTCCCTGTCGCACACTGGTCCCTATATTCTGCAGCATCCTCTTGGTCAGATTTATATCAGGGGACTGGGTTGGTGTGGAGCCAGCATAGGATTGGGGAGTTCAAAAGGGGCTTAGTCACCTTTGAACATCCCCAGTCCCTCGAAGTAGCATTAGACACTAGTGGCTTGATCCAATATACAACTGAGTCCGTGGCAGGTTTTTTCATAGACTATAGTGGGCATTGGATCAGGTTTTTGCTGAGGACCTGGACAAAGAGTCCAGAATCTACTAGTTGCAAAGGAAATCCTGAGCTTTTATTAACATTCCAGTTCCTTAATCTGCAGCACCAAAGGCAGTGAGTCTGCAATGTACTCTCACTCAACTGGCATTTGCGATCACATTAACCACATAATGGTTGATGTACTGAAGTTCTCCATTCTAGATGCTTTCTGTCAATGCATTTAGCAGTTACCTCTCTTGTTATACCCCTGGCAATGTCCATTCAGAGACGACCTGCTTGAGTGGTGAATGTAACAAGAGATAAAGAAAATGTGAGAAGCACTTTATGCCATCTTAAGAGTCATCTATAAAATAAAAGCACAGTTCACATCCATGCAACAGGTTTTTCTCATGCATCATGCAGTAACCAGTTACTTAGGGTGACTTTTTTAAAAAAATTGAAGATGTGTAGTATACTAATGCTCACTAAGCCGAGGTTTCAGTCCTGATAATGTCATGTTTGGAGGCCATGTTTCCAAAACAGACGTCATTTATAATGCTATAGCAGGAGAGAGCGTGATTTTCCGTTCAGACACTGGAGATCCTGGGACTGGCTCTCCGTTGCCTTGAACTTTATGTAGGGAGTGCTTGTATAATACTATCAGGGAATGAGAGGGCTTTACACTCGCTTTGCACAAATGTAAATGATTACATAGGGTACAAGAAAATGGAGACTCAAGACCACTTCTCGAGCACCTGGATATAAAAATATTGATGCTGGGAGCTATACTGGTTTGCACCAGCTCAGCATCTGGCTCACTGATTGCTGAGATGCTCTGGGAGGGGCATTTACAATTATAATAAAGGCGGAACACTTAGGCAGGTGAAGGTTAGGCTGTCCAAATAGAACTCCCCCTACCTGCAAAGTGGGCCAAAATCTGTCCTTGGTAAGAGAGGGTTGCCGAGTTGGGCACAGTGGGTATCAAACAGCATGTTGGCAGTTCTACACTCTCTTGAGGATTATACTTTAGATAGCTCAAAATGCCTTTTGGGTAACTTAAGTACCACTACTGCAAAAACTGCAATACCATGCCAGTGAGTGTACACATAAGCAAAGCATAATGTTATGCTGCGTATCGTAAACCACTATTCAAACCTTTGTTTTCATTGAGATGGCTAGGAAAGAAAGTATTTGATGTAGCAGAAGCCTACTCTTTGTATTTAAGCAGTCTGTAATTGAGAGAATTGTCTGGTTGGTTGTATTTGTTTTAAGGCAAATATTCTCCTCTTAAGAGAGAGAGAGAGCAATGAATCAGCTAAAGTACCTCTACTCACCCAGGCCCATATCCACAAAAGTAGTGAACCTTCTAACTTCCATTGCAATAATTAAATATTGAATCTGACTTCACATCCATGACTGCAAGGTTACTGGTATTCTTATGGAATTGACAAAACTTGACATTCTTTTCCTTAATCGCTACCGGTTCCTTTTGTTCACACACATAATTCTCATATACATGCATCACTCAGTATCTCTGCTTTTGCTTATACATTCCTATTGTGTTTGCTGTATCAACCTGTATACCCAATAATAAAATAATAAGTGCGGTAGTAATAAAAAACTATAATAAAAATCCATCATTGAAAGGTTTGGGGTAAATTGGGCTCCTGAATATTTGTTTTTCTCTGCATGGGGACAAATAGGGCCTCAGACATCTGAGTTGGAACAAAGTATGTCATCATCTTCCTAACCCTACTTCCCCCATTTTTTCCTGACCTTTCTCCCCTTGGTCATCATACGTTAACCTGCTATCAGTCAATAATGGGGCAGAGCTTTAGGAATGTTGCCATCTTAGATCAGCATCAGTGCTAATCAATTTTGTAGTCGATAGGTGGTGCTAGAAATCAGTAAATTTGGCACCAGCCCCAGACAGCTCAAATGAGCTGCTACATTTTTGCCTTTAACTGAGTTAATGTAGATGAAAGGACTACTGAGGTTAAGGAATGGGGTGAAATGTATGCCAAGATTTTCAAAAGGGGTGCCTTAATTTTTAGGTGTCCAGTTTAGAACATCTTAAAGTGGGCTGGTTTTTAGAGGGGGGCTGGGGGTGTCCTCAGCACTTCCTGAAAGCCAAACCACCCAGAGGTCTCAGATAAGGTGCCCAAAAGTCACCATGTCAGATTCTGAAAATCTTGTCCTGAGTCATTTTAAAGTAATACTTCCTGAATCTGTTTAAAGCAATAAACATCTGCCAGCTTCTGCTTCCTGGTCATATCTCCTGATTTGGGGTCTAGTTTTACAATAAAGTAGGAAACAAAGTTTTTTCATAAGCTCTCATTAAGAGTCTGGGTGGGAATTCTTCATTATAGAAGGATTCTTTTAGCTCAGCAGTTGAACGACAAGGGTGCTACGCTTTTCCTGACATTTCCCCTGTTGAACTAGAAGGAGGCAGTATGTTCTTGTGGTTAAGGCACTAGACTGACTCAAAAGACCTGTTTTTAATTCCTGTCTCTGCTACAAACTTCTTATCGCACTAGGCAAGTTAAGCTCTCTATGCCTCAGTTATAGGGAAATAGTTCCCTGCTTCTGTGAGGTTGTTGAGAAGTTAAATGAAGTATGGATAGGAGTCGTAAGTACTTAGCTAGAGGGGAAGAAAAAGGGGGACACACTTGTAGGAGTGGACTCTGTTGGTCAGAGCACAGATCTGGGGCATGGAAATGCATTAGATCCATTCCTATTTCTGTCACACATTCATTCTGTGGCTTTATGAAAGTCACCTAACATCTTTGACTCAGTTTCCACCCTTGTAAAATGGGAATAATAATGCCTACGTACCTCATAGATGCTGCCTTATTAGTCTTTTTATTTTAAAAAGGAGGAGAGTCTCTTTTTATAAGCTGTCGGGATTTTTTTTTATCAAGGCGGAAAGATAGAATTCTTTTATTCTAAAGTAGAACAACGTCGAGTACGAATGAGCCATACTATGTTACCAATACCAATCAGACAAAACGCAGAGCTGTATGAGCAAAGGACAGGATCACGCTGAACTGCTGTGAAGACTGAGACTGCAGCTTCCATTTTTTAAGTGGCAATATACTGTTATCTACTCATGCAAAGATATGTTCGCTAAGATCACTGGGGTTGAGAATTCTATTTTCTGTTAATGAATTGGACACATGCAGTCATCAAACCAACTTAAATAATTTAGTAGAAAATCCATCCCATGTTCCGCCTTATAACTGGATGTTTGTAAATTGAACGGTTTAATCTAGTTTTAGAAAATATTGCCAAAGATGGCAGAGTTGTATTCTCATTCTCTATTATGACCATTCTGAGTATTTTAAAATGGCTTTCAATTTTTGTTTCATTGATGAACCCAGATTCAATATTTTGAGGAATGTAGTAGGTGTGTATTATTTCATCCTCTATTGAACTTTTTATTGTTTTAAATAAAATATTGACTTAACATTTAAGGCCAGGCTGTGAAAATTATAGAAACTTCAAAGATTTCAGTTAACAAATACATCATAACATTGAAAGTGTCTGAATAGTCAAGTGTCAGGGAAACACCAAGCTGTATGTGTTGAGTTAACCCAAACAGAATTCATTATGGGGTTTTGTGGCTAAAATGAGAGAAGTTCTCAGAATTGTTTCTGTATCTTCTACACTTCGGTTCTCCATATTAGGTAGGACTTCTTATGTAAAGTTTCCCAAATTGGTAATCTGACAAGAAGCTTCCCAGATAGGTGGGGAATGACTATTTATAATGTTGCTCAGAGATACAGGTTGATCTTTCTGCTTCCTCTTCTCCATCTTCCCTTTCCCGAATACAGAATTCCTGCTTGCAGACAGTTCTCTTCAGAGTGTCACATAAAAAAATCAACAAAATTCAATTTATCTTAATATTAGCATGCAAAAGCCAAAGATTCAGATTAATCTCCAATCTAAGAAAAACCTCTGAAAGACGTTTCCTGTTTGTTAGTTCCACTTTGCAGCAACTAGCAAATTCTGAACAAAAAACATGTAGATGAGAAATATAGTCACTGAAACATTTCCCTTAAAGGTTTTCCACCTCATGATCTCCTTTACTATAGTATCAATGTTTATAGCAGCAAAGCTAAAAGGAAATTGATGGAATTGCCAAAGTTGTCTTTTATGGAGGATAAGCAAAGCAGCTGTCAAATAAAGGCACCCAGGGCTAAAGAGAAAACAGCTGCTTCCTAATATTTGGAAAGGAGTTCAGAGTGAAAGTTGCAAAGGAATGAGTCACTCTGAAATAGTGGGAAAGAAGAAGCGGAGTTTCTAGTCTTAATAATTCCGCTTTTATGCATCTAATTTTGTGTGTGTGTGTGTGTGTGTGTTCCATTAAAAATTCCTTACATGCAGCTCCACTGAATAGACAACGACTGCAGGGCCAGGCTGATGTTGATAAGATAAAAGCTATAGTGGCCACAAGGTTAAAAGAAATTGAGCTTGCTAGGCTTTGCTTTTGCATTAATCTGTGTGCCATGCCTTAGATATTTCCAGCCATGTAAATAAATAAAAAGCTCAGATAAATCAGAAAATCCATTCAGGTTACTAATTCGTTTCACAGCTGTCCCACACCCACAAACAAATGCAAACGTAAAGGGATCTGCTACACTTTCCATCTCGTGTTCTGGGAGCTCTTTCAGTGACCACACAAGTTCAACCATTTACCTTGATGCTCTTCAGATCAATTACTGGTTCTTTGGGTTTAGCTGGTTCTGGGGCAGGCGCTGGGGCAGGAGCCGGTGCCGGTGCTGATGCTGGGGCAGGTTTCTTAACGTCCTTCTTTGGTGCCATTTTGTTTGTTTAAAAAATAAAGGACCCCAAAAAACCCTTAGAAGTGATTCCTGGGTAAGGAGCAGTGGCCAAGATGATCTACAGCCCAGAGCCTTGGAGGAGGACCCAATGTGTAAAACAGTAAAAGGTCATATATATATTTCACTTAGTGCCTAATACAATCTTGACACATGCAGCTGGATTGGACAGTTTGCTAGTAAGGGGGATGTCATTCTCAGTCAGACTATAAATGGAATATAAAGGGTCAGAGCTACGTCAGATCAGGGAACTTCAGTGGCCTTTTTTTTAAAAGCCTCCCCTGCAATTTTTTTTTTTAATGAAAAGGAGAGAGAAATATGACAAAGTTCCAAATCTCTTGTTGACATTCAAATACAGATTGACTCTTTCTTGGTAGAATTTCAGTTCTGCTGAAGTAATAAATCCCCCCCCCCCCCCCCATGCCTATGTTCCCTCCATGTTACTATGAGAGGATTGTGTTTCAAGCTGGAATTTTTAATTTAAGGGTTGGGAAGATCACCAATTTCCATCCTCCTTGACCTCCTTCCTACAGCCCCGTTTACTCCGCCTCTGTTTCCTTCTTCTGCCAGAAAGTGCTTATCAAGCAAAGACTTGGGGGGTGTTTAAAAATAAAGCAGACGTATATGGAAAATCCCTCATGCTTTCAGCCACAGTCTCTCTTCCCCAGAGAGAACAACCCCTAAGAGCTCTCCTGCTCCTCTGCCTCTTCCTCTTTATCCTAAAAAGCTATGATAAAGTTGTGTATAAAATTCAAAATCACTTCCTTTAATCCGATGTCATGTTTTAGCTGATGGACTGAGCCTCAGATAAAATGAAGATTCCCTACACGATATGTTTTCCCATGCAGATGCTTTCCCCCCTATTTATAATCACAAACTATTAATCATAGGAAGCATTTATATTTTCTCTTCTAATTTAACTGCCCATCTTAAGTCTCTTATTTATCTTTCCACACTTCAGTCTCCATAGAGACCTTTCCTCTTCCCATGCTCTCTGGTTTCTTTCACTGTGAAGAAGACAACTGAGTTTTTCTCAGATCCCTGATATTTTATTCAGCAGAGCAAAAAGGCTTCCATTTCTTCATAATTCAATTACTTCACCTCCAAGTCCATAGGATTTAGAATTCCTGCAGCCACCTCAAGGTAGAATATTTTTCTCCTTGTCTAGCAAACTCCTGCTGATATAGGCTTCAGACTCCTGCAGTTTTGTACTAATAAGTAAGTGCAAGGCTATTAACAGAGCCATTATTTATGTCCTTGAGGATTCCAGGTTGGAGCGTGTTATAATTAGAAATCATCCAAGGCTCTTACAGAACCCTCCTAGCTCCTTGTCTCATCTTGTCAGCCATGCAAGCACTTGTGTTATTTTAAAATTGGATTTTCAGAAAGATAAACGTATAGACACCAAAAAAAAAAAAAGAAGAAGAAGAAGAAAACCAACAAAGAGCTGGAGAAGGTTGGCAGTAGACCAGGACTCAGAAAATCTGGGGTCAGTTCCTGGCCCTTCCATAGACTTCTGGTCTGATCCAGGGCAAGTGATTATTTTGGATCAATTCCTTTTAATCAATAGAACTAGGCTGATGTACACCATTTGAGGGTATGACCCTTCTTCTCTGCGCCTTAGGTCCCCATCTATAAAATGGAGATCAAGCTTCCTCTCTCCTGTCTTTATCGTTTTAGTCTGAAAACGCTTAGGAGCAGAAAATGTTGTATTTTAGATGAACTATATGGGCCAGAGGTTTTAACATCACTCAGTCACCGCAGAAAACACACAAACATCCTTTTAATCTTTTATTAAAAATATGGAAAAGAAGGAAACATAGTTAAAGCCTTTGACATGTAAAATGTTAAATAAGGCTTTCATCGTAACAACGTTGTATGTTCCCATTCACTTTAGCTGGAGAGTTTTAGAAGGAAACTCTCTCCTCCCCCCATTGTTTGACAGTCTCTTAGATGGTGCCAAAGATGGTGGTAATTGTCCTTTTTTAGGAAAAAGAGAAGTTAGTTGAGCTGGGCTGAAGCTGTTGTTGGTCTGATCCCATTTCATGAGTGGTTGGGATTCAGCTGGAGCCAGTGGAGGTGGTGATGTTATCTTGATCCCTCTCTCTGGCCCAGTCTGGTCAGGACATTTCTCAGCATCAGGATGAGGAAGGCCTGGGGTCCCAGGAAACAGTGGGGGTGGCAGACACAATGATGGACCTTACTCCAGTGGCTTCCATCTGTTCTTCTATATTTCCCTCCCCTCTCCCCTCTGAAGTCTCTTTCTTCAAGGACCCTCAAAGGGAGTGATGGGTGGAGTAGCCCATCTCCTCATTATTTTGTCCTCCTATTAGGTCTAATATCCAACATACCAAATTTGGTTCTGCTGGGGTGTGCTTTCGTTTTTTATCAAGTGTGATTTCAGCATAGTTCTTGAATCATCTCAACGTGGCCTTTTTGGGGGGGCGAGGAAGTGTGGAGGGTAATCTAGTGTCTCTCTCTGGTTCTGTTGCGCCTTTTTATAGCATTCATTGTTGAAAGCAACTTGAGTATTTCCCATCAGCATTTGTTGTTATAGGTTATTGTGTTATCTTGTAAACTTTACCATGCTTTTTACAATTGTGCTCACAATTAGGGCAATTTTTTTGGCCCAGTTATCACAACAGGAGAGGGGATGGAGCACTCAGTGGTTGCCTGGTCTGCTCATTCCCTCTGAAGCTCCTGGCATGGGTCAGTGTCGGAAGACAGGATACTGGGTTGGATGGCCTATTGGTCTGACCTAATGTGTCCCTTCTTATGTTCTCTCTCACTATGTGTAAGTGCAGCCGCTGGCACAGTGATTTAAACTGATAGGCACTACTATAATACTTCTGTTGTAACTACAAATAGCCGTATATATAGATGCATGTATCCTTCATCCATACACACACATGCGTGTAGTAAGAGGGCGGCCACCCAGGACTGAACTGGCAACCTCCAGAACTAAAAATAGGAGATGCTCAAGTTTGAGCTAAAGAGTCAGGCGTTTGGCGGCAAGGGCGGTAACAGCTTTTATCCTCTGTGGATGAAAGAGAAAGGCTAAACTTTGAATGTAGTAACATTTTGAGCCCAATTCCACAGATCAGCGTCTATGTGGAGAAAGGATTGATCTAAAGATGTTTCATATTTCCTCATTCCTCCCCCCCGCCCCTCCTCAAAAGGGCTAGCTGTAGTCAGGAGTTCCTGCAAAATAATCCCATAGATAGAATTTAAGAAGATAAACCACTATAGCTAATAGAGAGGAAGGTGGTTCAGTGATTAGGGAGACCTGGGTTGAAGTCCTTGCTCTGTCACAGATTTCTTGAGTGTCCTTGGGCAAGTTACTGAGTGTCTCAGTTCCTCCCGTGTAAAGTGGGGATAATAGCAGGGTAATAATGATATGGCCTCCTGGGGTGCTGTGAGGATAAACACGGTAAAGAGATGCTCCATTAGTTTGGTAGTGAAGGCTATATCATCAGTACTATAGATACTCCGATGCCATGGAGAAAAAGTCTGAGAGACATTTAGGAATTCGCCTACATTTGGCTGGGCACTGAGTTTGTACCCTCTGACAGCCTTGTTTCATGCTACACTTAAGTCAGTAGTGGGAGACGCGGCTCCACTTCCAGGTGTTACAGCAACAAGGCTCCTCTTCTGCTTTTGACCGTGAATGACCCGATGTGGTTGTCAGGGTCAGAGTGATCTTTCTCCTGCTGCCCCCAGCCCTGTGTTGACAAGGCCCACTTGTGAGGGAAAGCAACAGTAACAACAGCTGAAGATTTTTGCGCTTAGTGGCAGTGGTTGCTTTACATGTTCAGCTCCTAGATAGTGTTTGGTTCCTTACACTTCCTCTCCTGCTTGCTGCAAGCTACTTTAGGTGTGTTTGGGGAGGAATTTTACCCCAGGTTCTGAATATTTACTCAAATTCACCCACCTGAGGTTTAGTTTGCCCTCCTAAAAGGGGTGTTTTCACCATATGTTAAGACTTGCAGGCTATTAAGCTACATCCTTCATATGTATATGCTTTTCTGTTATACATCTAAGACCAATATTTTAAATGAAATCAATGGAGGTGGCTTATTTGAGGTCTCTTTAATTATTAAATAATACCCTTGTTTGTTACAGTCCAAATGTTGGGCAAAGAAGACAACATTAGCAGGAACATTTTAGATACACTGAAGGGGACAGTGTACACTATATGTGTTCGTTAGTGAATATTTGCCCAATAGCTCTATCCGCTCTTATATGTTCCCCGCCAGCTGGTCTCTAGCCAGGGCAGGAGACTAGCAATGGCTACACCCAAGGGTTGAAGGAAGGTGCCAGAAAGAGAAGGGAAGGAGGAATTATTATTTAAACAAGGAAAGAGAAATAAAATCAACCTTACGAGTTTATGAAAAGCAAAAGTGAGGGGGGATTGGCCTTAATTCCAGAGGAGAGATTTAAGGAGTGTTAGAAAAAGTGCACATGGTGTGTCCATTAGTGGGGGAGAAGGGCACCAACTGTCACACCACATATAGCCTATGGCTGACTTCGCACTTGTGGCTTATTGCCCTCCTGCTCAAGACTTTCTAATTCTGTCCCAGAGCAATATCAGTGTCTCCAGGCAACCACTAGTGAGGCATGCGAGACATTCTTCTGAGAACTCTCCTGCTCCTTCACTTCTCTCCCTTTGTGAGAGGGACCTGCCAGGGGAAAATAAAGCCTCCTAAAGTTGCATTTGCCTCTTGACACTCACAGAACAATCAAGAGGCCACTTCTCCGGATCTTCGGGCCTCTCTGAAAAAGAAATCCAATTGCTCACATGCTTTTCAGTTAATTTTCCACGCTCCTATGTGGCTTTTGATATCCCTCCGAAGGAGATTGAAAGAATATCTTTTATGTTTGCGCAAACTTGAGCTTATAGGAAACAGCCATACTAAGAATACAAAATGCAGGGGGCTGGTAAAATGTGGCTGAAAAATTGGTTACAGCAACTTCCCCCAGCACCTGTTCATAGCTCCTTCTGCGAGCTCTGTAGTTGAGGCAAGACACATGTATCGATTCTCATCAGGCAGGATTCTTTACAGAAGAAAATGTGAGCTGACAGGGCCGGTGGGGATAGTTCTCACTACTTGGTTTTAAATATAAAGATTAAGCACCACACAAGATGCTATTCCCAGCACAGTCACTCGTAGTGTACATATTAAAATCCCCCCGGTGCTACTTTGGGCAATTAGAATTCTTGTAGCATCAATGCCCCACAATCTGTGCTGTAGAGATTCACTGCCTCTCCTTTCTTGTCTCATTGCTGGAATGTGTAATGAAAGAATGATATTACTGTCCATTTAAATAAACTGTGTCTTTCTCAAGTCCCATTTCAATAATCTGCTAGAAAACAGAATGACTTCAGAATTGGAAAGGACATTAAAGGATGGCTAAGTAAATAGAACCGAGTCCCCAGATACCTGCATAGTCTAGTTTCAATGTGACTTACAGCACAGGAAACTTTTCTGGACAAACAAAACCCTAAAAGGTTTTGAATCAATTCAGAATGGAAAGGCCAGACCATCCGCTGGCATAAATCAGCAGTCCTTTGAAGTCAAAGGAGCTTTGCTAATATACACCAACTGAGGCTCTGTCTCGAACACTCTAAAAATTCAGGAAATGTGTCCTTTTTTGACTGGGCTGTAGTATATGGAGCTTTGGGGAAATCTAGGATCATTACCAGCTAAATCTGTTTCCTCTCCAGCACTTCACAAGTCTTCTTTCCGGTGACTTGTAGCACTGACATTTCGAACCCAAAGCTAAGAAATACATATCTCAGACTTTGCCAATGTACTTTTCTCTCTCTTTTCCACTGAAAACTCCTAGTTCTGCCAAATGTAGGCTGTACAGTATGGCAGCACATATGGGACTTTCAGAATATGATGGAATAACCAAATACAGTATTGGAGTGATGGCCTGAACCCCATGTTTTCCAGCAGTATGCCTGATTCCTGGTGTTATATTAGATCATTTATTTAAGTATGCCTATAGCTACAGTAGTTTGCATAAATTAGAACCTGCTTGTGGGAACAAGACGATGGAGATTGGAATTCCTCAGCTGTTTCTATGCATTGCAATATACATATTGGCATTCTGGTTATAGCAAACATCTGCTTATAAGGTTTCAATTGACTTCACGGTGTTTTGGAGCAGGTCCATAGGGAAGATATTCGAAAAATGCCTACATGAGGCTCCTTTGTAATGCCTTGCTATTCAGAATTCTCTACCCTTGTCAATTATCTCTTGTGTTCTGCACGGTTCAGAAGCTCCCTCTAATAGTCTAGGTAGCATACACAGTGTTTGGAATTAGCACCCCCAACAAAAACAAATAAAGATCTATTTGGGTATTTTGCACACATCCACTATTGTGGCTTCTGAGTGCACAAATGTAAATAAAGCACAGATTTAGTCTGTTAACTTTATTGTCCGTCTCTTCCTCGTGTAACACAGTGACAGTGTGCTTGAGAACATTTTTTGTATCTCCTGAATTTATGTATTTGGTACCTATCAACAGGGTATTTATTGGAGGAGTGTAAATGGAAGAGGTGGATCTGTGTGGCTTTTGCAAGTTGCACCATGTGGAGCGTCTTCGTGGACTGCACTTTCAGCCCCAGATACACTCGTCTGCAGGGTCAATGCTTGTGTGTCCACTTCTAATAGGAAGATTCCTGGTTAAAGGCATTTCTGGCTACTGATACCATTTGAGCATTCGCGGACAGTGATGAGTTTGTAAAGGCATCGAGACTGCCTTGCTTGGCGTGGAGAATCCTGGTCCCTGATATTTATGTTCACTGTACCGGCCAAGCCAGTGAGCCTGAGCTGCTCTGCTAGTCTGGCTGTGCCCGTGGCCTGCCCGCTGGACCAATCTCCTGGTGTCTGGTTCAGGCTGTGCTCCTGCTAACAGGCAGCGTAGGATCACTGACCAACCCACCTGGTCTTTTTCCAACGTGGCCCCTATGCCACCTGACTGGCCCAGAGCCAACCCAATGGCCTGCAACCAATCTCCTGTCCTCGGGTGGGCAGGACTGAATGCCCTCTCTGGAGCATAATTCCCCTTCTCCAGTGAGAGGTGGGCTGGCGGCAAGAAGTCAAGGATAGGATTTCCCCCCAGTCCTCTAGCCAACCATCAGATGTCCCTAAGGCCTCAGGGGAAAAGAACTGTCTCTTTCACACTACTGACATAAGGAGGGGAAGGGAGGCTCTGCAGTTTCATCAAAATTGGGGCCCCATTGTCCTGGGGGACTAAAGAATCCTGCCCTAGGAGTGTTACCTGTTGCTTAGAGCAGGAAACGGGAAGGAAGAACTCCAGGGTTCAGGTCCCAGCTATCCCATTGGCTCACTTTGTGGCATTGGCCAATCCACTTACATTTGTTGTGGCATAGTTGACCTATTTGTAAATGCTTTTAACAACAGTCGTGCTTCACATCTGTCAAGCACTTTGAAATCATCAGATGGAAGACTTTATGCAAATACAAAGTTCTGCTATTGGAGGAATATCAATATGTTATATTTTCATATTTTTCCTCCTCCCTCTTTTTTCACTTCCTCCCATCTCCTTCAAGAAGACCTGTTAACTTTCTTTAAATGGCCTGAAGGCCCTGAGACCCTTATTTAGAATTAGGGAGTCAAGTGACATGATGTAGCTTAAGAATGTCATTCCGCGTCTCTTATGACCTATGAGATCAGAGGTTGTTATAGAGGCATATAGCTGCTCTGATAGAAAGTTCTGTTGAACCAGAGATCCATAAATCTTGGTGAATCAGGCAATATTTCAAAATATGGGTGGTGAGAGACTCCAGAGTCCAAGATCATATGAAGTATTTCATATACCTCTCCATTATAGAAGTTACTTGTACTCTTTGAATAGGGGTAATTTCAAGCTGCAGCTTTCGTCATGTGGAACGTTTTAAATAATTGAAATGAAAATGACTATTCCCCACACTATATCCAGGATTAGGGGCTTTGGGGGGATGCTAAAGGAAGTGACATAGGCCAAGCCAAATACACAAACAGAGAACTTCATTTTGTTCTTAAATATTCAACACTGAACCAAAGTACAAAATGCTTTCCAGTGTCTTATGGCTTTAACGTTGCCAATTTCATATTCTGTATGAAGATGGCTACCACCAAAGGGGAGCTCAGAAGTGTCTATTAATTATTATTAGTTATTAAATATTTTGGGCCAAATTCATCCTGGGGCAACTCCACTGAAGTCAACAGAGCTACGACGGGGCAAATTTTGCCCTTTATTTTTAAATGTTATTTGTTATTTGTGCCAATTGCTTTCTTCCTGGTGAAATGTTGACTATTGAACGAATACAGTTCTCCTGCATTCTTGGAGAGATAATTTGGGTGAATGTATATAGAAAGGGGAGTTTGAGCTCACAGGGGTATTGCCCATCATTTCTATCATTGTGAAAACTTCATTATAAAAGGATTGCAGGACAGTACACAACTGATCTGCATTTCTTCCAAGTCAACACCGACATGAACCCCAAATTTCTAACCCTCAGTTATGGGCAAATAATTAAATCAGAAGTAATAACTTATTTAATGAAGTGTGTCTCTTTTTCAATTTAAGAATTATCCTAGCCAAAGTTTATTTTCCCAGTAATGATTTTTAGCCTGTAGATATGTCATGAGTGGTTCATTGCGATTATTCAGTATTTGCAATTCAGGCTGTTTTGGTTGGACATTGAATTCATTGCCCAGAGAAAAATCTTGTGATTACAAATTCATAATTTGCTTTCAGCAAATATTCTGCAGTATTCACTGAAAATGTGCTCTTTTGGCAAACATACCTGCCAATAAATTAATTTGCTCTACTATTCATGAACAGCAGACAGAGGGATTTCAACAAAGTTGAAGTGCACTTGTTTAAAAATTCATATGAATATTTGCAGTATTCACTCAGCTCTGTTACCCAAAGGGAGGGAATCCAGTGCTATTTGCATAATTTTAAATTATTTTACTGTTATTTGTCTGCTATTCCAGCTGTCATTCCTATGTCAGCCCAAGGTACCAGAATTAGGCTAATGTTTTCCAAGTAACCATGCAATAAGATTAAATGAAGGTCATCCTTCTACAGGGGAAACATACCGGAGAAGCTTACTCTGTCTGTGTAATCTCCATGGCATTATCTTAGCTTATAGTATCAGATCAGCTACATGGCAGGGGGGAAGATATGGTAGTTCCTCTTCATACATCAAGGATATCAGAGTTGGAATCAATAGTGCTACTTAGTGCTCATGATTTTTCATAGAATCATAGTGATCCACCCCCTGTCCTCCAGGCCCAGGTTCTTCAATTTAGAGGCTATGGGATTGTCCAGAGCATGGGGTTGCATCCCTGATCATCTTCACTAATAGCCATTGATGGACCTATCCTCCAAAAACTTATCTAATTCTTTTTTCAATCCAGTTATACTTTCAGCCTTCACGACATTCCATGGCAATGAATTCCACAGGTTGGCTGTGCATTGGGTGAAGAAATACTTCCTTTTATATCCTTTAAGTCTGCTGGCTATTAATTTCATTGATTGATCTCTGGTTCTTGTGTTATGTGACAGGGTAAATAACTCTGCCCTGATTCACTCTCTCCCCACCATTCATGATTTTATAGACCACAGTCATATGCTCCCTTAATTGTCTCTTTTCTAAGCTGAACAGTCCCAGTGTTTTTACTCTCCTTATATCGAAGTTGTTTTGTTCCCTTCTCTATAATCTTTCCATTTCTAATATATATTTTTTGATGATGGGGCAACCAGAACAGCATTCACTGTTCAAGTCCAATACAATGACATGATGATATTTTCTGCCTTATTATCTATCCCTTTCCCAGTCATTCCTAACATTGTTAGCTTTTTTGATTGCTGCTGCACATTGAGCAGATATTTCCAGAGAACTATCCACATTGAGTCCAAGATATTTCATGAGTGGTAACAGTGAATATAGACCCCATAATTCTTTATGTATACTTGGGGTTATGTTTTCCAATGTACATTACTTTGCAATTGTGAACACTGAATCTCACCTTCCATTTTCTTGCCCATTCACCAAGTTTTTGTGAGATCTCCTTTTAACTCTTTGCAGTCACCTTTGGTCTTAAATATCTTGAGTAATTTTGTATTATCTGCAAACTTTGCCACTTCACTGTTTACCCCTTTTTCCAAATGATTTGTGCTTGAGCTCGGGTGAATGTGCCGGCCCCTCCCCCTCTGCCTGAGGCCCCGCCCCTCTCCGTCTACCTCCTCCCGCCTGCCAGAACCTGGAGCGCACATGCTTCCGCACAGCCACTGTCCCCCCCTTGTGTTCCCAGTGCCGGGCAAGCGGCGCGGCCGGAATGCCCCTGGCCCCGGAGCGCTAGGTGGCGATGTGGCCTCAGCCCCAGCCTGCATGTCCCATCCTCTTGGCCACAGAAGAGCGGTACGGGAACTGGAAGCAGAAGGAAAGGGGGCTTCGGGCCAGAGCATGGGCAGGGCCATGCAAGGGTGTTTGGGGAGACACAGCCTTCCCCTGCCTATGCTACCCGCCTCCCATGCATTTGTGAATATGTTCAACAGCACAGATGCCAATGCAGATCTTTGAGGGACACTTGTATTTACCATTCTCCATTGTGAAAACTGACCATTTGTT
This sequence comes from Sternotherus odoratus, assembly GCA_032164245.1. NCBI lineage: Eukaryota > Metazoa > Chordata > Testudines > Kinosternidae > Sternotherus > Sternotherus odoratus. The sequence continues at coordinate 11,231,165 of JAVMKO010000011.1, read as the reverse complement.
CCTGCCCTTTGTTTCCTATCTTTTAACCGCTCACTGGTGCATGAGAGGACCTTCCCTCTTATCCCATAACTCTTTTCTTTGCTTAATATCCTTTTTCAAAGCATTTCTGGAATCCCAGTACCACTATATCCACTGAATCATCCTTGTCCACCATATGTTTGTTGACCCCCCTCAAAGAATTCTAACAGATTGGTGAGCCATGATTTCTATTACAAAAGCTATGTTGACTCTTTCCCAACATACTGTGTTCACCCATGTGTCTAATAATTCTGTACTTTACTATAGTTTCAGCAATTTAGCCTGGTACTGAAGTTAGGTTTACTGGCCAGTAACTGCCAGGATCATCTTTCACATAGAGTGCCATTCCCTCACCATTGTAACCTACACCGTCATTCCTATATATTTTTTACCTTGGTGTTACCATGTCCTATTGATTGTCATCGTTCCACCAAGTTCATGTGATGCCTAGTATATCATTATCCTCCTTTAATGCCAGGTACTCAAGTTTATCCATCTTAGTATTTAGATTTCTATCCCAATGGAGAATCGGCCACTATTTCAGAAAGAGGACAAAGGGAACATAAGGGGAACCAAAAAGAAGATGTAGTGAAAAGGGAGGTGTTTGTCAGGTCCCAATTCACCAAAGCACTTAGGCAAGAGAGTTTAAATTCCATAGAAATTGATGGACCTTAAGCACATGGCTAAAGCTGAGCGTTTAAAAGCTTCGTAAGGGATTTGGAAGCCCAATTCCCATCTAAATGAATGTGCTGCCTTGAAAATCTTAGCCAAAGGGTAACATTTTCAGAAGCACCTCAGTGACTTGGGGTAGATATTCAGAGGCACAAAGGGTGGCTAGGGGCCCCATGCCTAAAAAAGTCACGGGGAGTTAGGCTTCAAAGATTGTCAAAGACACAAACAGGAATTAGGTGGCTATAAGGTCCCAATTTTCATGTGCCTAAGTCACTTGAGAGTTTTTGGGTATGGCAACAATGGAGCTGGATGTGTCGTTTTCGCAGGAGGAGATGTACCCGTGCAAACTCCGCTTGCGCTAGCATGCTAAAAAAAGAAGCTGTGGGGATGTGAATGATGGGAGGGGCTAGCTGCCCAGTCTGATCCTGTCAGAGACACTTGACACGTACTCAGGGCAGCTAGCCCATACCACTGCTTGCTCCCAGCAGCTACACTGCTATTTTTAGCTTGATCAGAACTAGTGCAGGTACGTCTGCTCAAGCTGTAAATTGCACCTGGCCGGGGGGACTTCAGTTCCTAAGTCACCTTTTAAATGGCTGTCTTATTGAATCAGGATCTTATTGGATAACAAATAAAGTAATGTCTCACTGCTATGTATTTTTCCAGGTTAACCCTCCCACACTTTTATTTACTCTTAAAAATCTGGCTGGTTTTGTCAATTATTTTTGAGACAGAATTTGCATCTCCACCTCCTGAAAGGTTTTAAACAATTTTCCCCCAAAATCTTTTATATATTTTTTAAATTATTTTATTTTAATGATATTTAACAGATGAAATGTAAAGTCCAACCACCCTGCTGTGGGTATTGACATTAAATGCACAGTATGAAGCTTATCCTGTCATGCCTGAGGGTGATGAATGCTGAAGAGTACCTTGAAAAAAACCGTACCCAATATGCTCTAATTTAGCAGATTTGTTTTATTTCACAAGAGTTGAAAGCTGACATTTCTGTAATTAACTGTAAAAGTGTCCTAGTGTACGGTGTCTCCAAAGGAAAGGGCAAAAGCTGTTTACTGGGTATTAAAGCATAAACAGCAGAATAGTTCTGAACCAGTGTTTTCTTGATCTGTTTGTTCTCTTTGCTCTTGGATCAGATGAGCTGGGCTCTTTCTGCAGTAGCAACTTAGAATTAGACAGATGAAGAGAACAGTCAAACATACCAGTGGTGAGAGCTCTCAGAATAAGAAGACATCTGTCAGGAGGAACGTGTTGCTGGAACGGTTGTTGGTTTAGGATTGCTTTTCCCCTTTGTACATTTCAGTTTGGATTATAGCAACTGCCTGGGTTCTCTGTCCTTCTTCACATCAGTCATGAAGATGGTAATTCTTATTTATTAGCCAAGGATGTCACAAATGATACTGGGCATCCAGCTCGAGCCTGCTTCCCAGAAAGTGCCCAGTACTCATGCACTGAAAACCCGGCCTCTCTAATGTATATGGAGCTGAACACCAAAAAAATACAGGGGTCACACTTCCACTTTTGAAAATCTCTGCTCTTATGGATGGGGTTTTCAAAAGCAGCCACTTTTCGACCAACTTTGCTCCTATTTGAAGTCCATGAAATACTTACCTGTATGAAGTTACTTGTGTGCATGATCAGGGCTTAAGATAAGAAGCAGTGAAAGGCAGAAATATGGAGATAATAGAGGCAAAGATAATGGGGGCAGGCATAGCAAGACAGGACAAGGGAGGGAGTTCAAGACAAAAGAGATAATGTGAAAAAATAAGCAGAGGCAATTGTGGTACTTAGCCCTTAGGGGTGTCATTGCTGTCCATGAGCAACACTGAACTATCGTGAACTAGTTAATGAAACCTCACAGATTCTAAGCCCTGAGGAGCAGGGATTGTCTGTATTTTATGTCTGTTCAGCACTCAGCACTCAGCACAATGGGGCCCTGATCCCAGTTTGGGGCTTTGAATGCTACCATAAATTTTTTTTATTGCTAATACCCTTGTGTCAAGGTTCCCTCCCCACTTTGGACTCTAGGATACAGATGTGGGGACCCGCATGAAAAGACCCCCTAAGCTTATTTTACCAGCTTAGGTTAAAATGTACCCAAGACACAAGTTTCTCCTGTGTCTGGTTGATAGGCTGCCACCACCAAGTGTAATCAAGAATTAGGGAAAAGGCCACGTGGAGCCCCCGAGTCCCCCAAAATTGCCCCCCAAGCCTACACCCCCCCCTTCCTGGGAAAGGCTTGAAATAAACCCTTCACCTATCCTTATAGGTGAGCCCGGTCCAAAAACCCTGGATCTACACAATGGAAAAACAGTCAGATTCTTAAAAGAAGAATTTTAATTAAAGAAAAAGAAAAAAAATTACCTCTATAAAAATCAGTGTGGAAGCACTTTACAGAGTCACAAAAGATTAAAAGAAAAACCCACAGAAGAATTCCCTCTGCTTAGTTTTAAAGTTACAGAGAAAACACAGGGATATCTCCCTAAAACATGAGAAATTCACAAGTGAGAAACAAATATAAGTTAACACGCTTTGCCTGGCTATTACTTACTATTTGTGATGATTAGAGACTGATATAGAATTAGATGGAGGGAAGAAAAGGCTGTCTGACTCCATTGAAATCCCCAAAAGCGAGCAAGCACACAGAGAACAAAGTCACAGAGAACAAAAACTTCCCTCCCCCAGATTTGAAAGTATCTTCTATCCCCATTGGTCCTTTTGGTCAGGTGCAAACCAGGTTCTTAGCTTCTTAACCCCTGACAGGTAAGGAGGAATTATAGGCTACTTTTAGGGTTCTGACACCTTGCAAGAGAGGTAGGGACATATTGCAATTTATACATTAACAGATAGGGAGACTGGCTCAAGGCCACATAGGGAGTCAGTGGCAGATCCAGGGTTATCATTTAGGAGGTTCATGTTCATTTGCTTAGATGGCACTGGCTCACAATTCAGAGTGTACTTGCTAACTCTCGGTTTCAAGATCCCAGGGGGTTGGTAGCTTATTTCTCCTTTTTTCACATTCTGTTTGCTGTAGCTTTTTGCCTCGCCAGAGGCCCTGCAACTGCCAGTCTGATTTTCCTCTCTCTATTCTCTTATCGCCTGCCTGGGATGCTTGAGGATCCACATACATTGGGCATCCAGCTTTGTATTCATACCTAACAGTTACTTCCTTCTAGTGATTTAGTTGGAGTTGAAGAAAGTGTGCACTGGGGCATCTGGCCTGTGGTTGGGTTGGATAGCCAACAAGATCCTACTGCTTTAACACCTCCACTGCAGTCCGGCCAATAAATAGAGTGTATTTATTACAATTCAGTTTCCATGCAGGCCAGTGATCTTTTCACTGTGTACTTGCTGCAGTGTTTCAGCGTCATTTCTCCTTTTAAAAGGCTGACTGCTCACTCAAATCAGTAGATTGTATGCTCTTCATGGCACCGGCTGTGTTTGGGAAGCACTTAGCACAAGGTGGGCATTGTTACCATCTAAATACTAGCTAATCATACTTAGAACATGTGTGGTTTTCTGGTTTCATCTGGTTTGCTTTAGCGTGCTGCCAAGTGGCTTTTACTACTCTCTCACAACTCAGAGAGAAGTCAGACATAGGGGCTCTGCAAATTAGACTCAGTCGTGAGCCCTGCCACACAGAGCTCTCTTACTTCCCTCTATGGGCTACCCAGCTTGCCAGAGCTTGCACTAGGGAGAGAGAGCAAGCACTGCCAGGCTGTTACTTCCCTTCCTGTGCACAGGGCAGCGAGTGGATGGGAAGGGATGCCTAGAGGGAGGAGCTCTGGATCCGCTTCAACACCAGTCCACCTGCTAGCACACCAACGATGATAAAGAGGGTGATCTGCAGTAGTAAAAAGGACAGAACAGATGACTTCCCCACTGAAGCGGGGAGGAAGCAGATTGTGGGTTCTTGGAGTTTGCAAATATTCAGTTCTTGGTTGGTTGGGCAGATTAGCAGTGAGCCAAAGTTGACCTAGTCGTAGCACTGGGCCTATCCTTTTAATGTTTTATAGAGCAGGGAGAACTGAGTGGATAGCTGGCCAATTTTCCCCCTTATCGTTAGGAATTTCCCTTTGTTCCCTAACCAATGTCTCATAGCACAACTCAAGGATATTGCAAGTAAGGCTAATATTATTGTCCCCCTCTGTGACTAGGTAATAACTCTATACTTGAGTCCATAGACATGGCAGCGGAAGGCTAAGTAATTTATCAGAATGAATGAATCAGTTAATTGCTGATGAAAGTCAAGAGAAGATATCATTTTTGCTATTGTAATACAAGCCAGAAATCAAATGCCTTGTTTTTAAACAGGGCCCAGACCAAAATTCTTGGATCTGTTCACCTTGGAAATTTAGGTATGTTTGTCTCCAGATCTGTACCTGGCCATTATGCCTGGCCTCTTGCAAAGGGCTGAGCCAAACCCGCTGGAATAAGACATTTCCAAACTTTCCCAATAGCTTAATAACTTAGATTGGTTAATAATCAGATCACTCAGTGTTTTTAATATGTGCTGATTCTTCCTTCAATGGAGCTGGTTTTACCCAGCTGTAATGCTACTGTCTTAGTGGAATTACTCCTGTTTTCCACTGAAGTCACTGGGATCAGAATCAGGTCTGTAGCTTTTAATTCCTAATAGGGCACTCGGGGACACCTGTTGTTGATTTTTGTTGTGATCTTATCACAGAATTTAGCCTCAGATCCTCAAAGGTATTTAGGTGCCTAACTCTTATTGAGTTCAACAGAAGTTAGGTGCCTAAAAATCTTTCAGCAGTGATACTCAGACCTCAGTGGTTCAGGAGCCAAATTAGCGATCAATGTTACTGAAAAGAGACACACTAGTGTGAATTCATTGTTTCATTTACTGTTTTATGTATATCTCACAACAAGTATTATTTTATCAACTACTTTGGTTAATAACATAGTAAAAGCCTCCTAATCGGTTAATAACTCAGATTGGTTGTAATATGTGCTGCAAAGAGTGGCAGGAGACACACTAAAGAGCCATTTGTGACTTGTGAGCCTTAGTCTGAGTATCACTGCTTTTGAGGATCTGGGTCCAAACGACTATTCTTCGATTTGAGGCTTCAATCTCTCATTTTGTATAAGAGTCTTATTTTGGGGTCACCCATAACTGCTGACAAACTGCCAGCACATTTTTCTTCTGAGTACCAGTCATCTCAGGGAGCAGGAAAACATCTAATCTCCGTGATTATAGCAGAGTGTTGTAAAGCTACACTGCTAAGCTGCTGTAAATGGTGAATCAATCCATCACAACTGCATCCTCCTCACCTGTGGAAAAGCATGCTTTACAAAAAGGGGCTCCAGGGGATAATAAAACTAAGCCAAATGCTGGAAACATGATCAACTCCTCAATTAATCTGATTAGATCAACTGCCGCTATGTGGAACATTTGTTCCTGTTCTGTATGCTATTGCATACTGCAGTGGAACTATTTACGGGCCAGGCTCCAACTGGATTTGTGAACGATGACGAACCAACAGTGGATTCAATTACAGTCTGGGATCACTGCAAAAACGATAGCAAACTGCAATCACTGCAAAACAGCCTTAGCACGAGAGCCATGCAATCAGAATTCACCCCGCCAGCCGGAAATTCTTGAGCCATGAGGAAACATACTGCAGGGGTTAAAGGCATCCTTACCCAGCTTCTTATTTTTCCCTCTCAAGACTTTCATAGTTGCCTTTGATCTATAGCAGCAGGACTTCTGCACCAATGTGGGCGTCTTCTCCACCACTTCATTAGCTTCAGTGCAGTAAGAGAAGCAAAATCACATCATTGCCACCCACAAGCTGCACTGATGGCTCATTTATATCAGGATACAGTTCACATTTGCCTTCCTCTGGCCAGATTGCCCCTCGCATAGAAAAATCCATTGGGCAAAATGTCTTGAGGTTCATCTTACAGGAGATTCATGGATTCCTAGGCCAGAAGGGGCCGCAGTGATCACCTAGCCTAACCTACATAACCCAGACCATTCAAACATAAAAGTTTTCTAAAGGGAATTCCTTCTAGTGGATAGTGTGCCAATGAACTTGGCAAAGGGAGATAACTCCTAACTCTGTGGAGCAAGGAGATAATGTAGAGAAAGACCTTCTTCCTCCAGCTCTGATTGGAAACTTGTTTTATAGCTGAGAGATTGTGATTGGGTGAAGGGTTTGTTCTGGGTTGTTTGTATTTTTTAAATGTGCCAGAGATGGGTGCTACTTTATATAGAATGTGCACAGAAGCTCACTCTGGGGAACGTTAGCGGGAGCAAAGATGCGCTTGCACCAGTGTTTGTGAATGAAAAGGGTTGTGAACGAGGTCAAAGCAAGTTCTATTTTGGGTTGTAAGGAATGTTGGCAGAGTGTTTGTCCAGCCTTTTCCCCAGGTGTATCTGGGACATGGAGCTATGTTTTTGTTTTGTCTTTTACCCATGAAGGAAGCTGTCGAAAATGAAACTGTACTATAATGCAGTGGTGCTCTTTGACCAGAGGAGTGGTGATGTTCACCACAGACCTGAGCTATACTACCCTGGGGGGAGGGAAAGACAGTACTGGACTTGCACGTCCATTCTCAGAGGCCCATTATGCTAATCAACTGAGTGGTACTGGGGAGGGTTCATCTTTCATGCAATTTCCCTGCCCCTCCTTTACCCCTGACAACAATCAACACCTGCTCTATGTTCATGACACTGCCCCACTGCAGCTCTTCAGTTAGCTGGCGAGGATGCTGTATGCAAAAACATTCCTTTCCCGCCAAAATGGTCACACAGGCTTGCTACCACTCTCTCAGCCACTCAGCCTTTGCTATGCCAGTGAATCTAATCCAGATTTCCTACCTGGACGTACACAGCATCAGCCCCGGCTGACTGAAATGTTCCATGGTAATATAGTTCCCCTTTTTAATGCAAGGCAGTGCTGTGGAATGGGCTAGCACTCCGTAGGCAATTAAACTAGCCACTGTAGGGTCTTTCATAAAATTGCTGGTTTTAAATCAGTTCTAAAGTCAGACCGTGGTCAGGCCTGAATTCCCCTATCTTGGTAACTTGAGAAGGAAAGGGAGCCTCAAACGAATTACAAATATTTTAGAAAGATGCACTTCTGCCAGCCTTCCAAATTGTTGTCCGAGAACCCAGCTGTGGTCCTCTATGGGGAGGTGCTAAATGGGGATACCTCCTACTGTTTCAGTGGTAAGAAGTATATATAAGTATAAAGCCATCGCACAGACGTTAATTTTCCAAAGAAAAATACTGTCATGTCCTAGTTAGTGGAAGCCTTTAATTAATATACCAAGACACTTGTTGAGGTCAAACAGGTCCAGATTTAATAGATAGTGTTGGACTTTGATCATCCACTCAATAGTTAATTAAACTCCCACTGACTCCTACTTTCAGCTGTTGCAAAGGGGCCAGATGCTACCCAGCTGTAAATACATCCATTGATTTTACACCAACTGAGAATCTGGGCTGTGTAAGAGAGCTTTCTAGAACATCTCCCCTTCGAAAAAAGCGAATGCAAAGTACAGGCTAGATTCAGAAACAAGGGGCAGGGGAGGGGGGAACAAACAAATAATTCATGTTTAAGAGGTTTAAATGAGAAACCTTTGGGATTAGCCGAGAAAGTCAATCCCCAGATTTGTTTTCACTTTCTGCAATTTAAATGAACTGCAGTTGGAGAGCTGAATCGACACAGTCATAAACCAGCAACACTAAACACAACTACCATCCACCTCAGTGATGAATATAGCCCTACCAAATTCACAGGCATGAAGAATGCGTCATGGACCATGAAATTTGGTCTTTCCTCATGAAATCTGGTCTTCTGTGCACTTTTACCCTATACTATACAGATTTCATGGGGGAGACTAGGGTTTCTCAAATTGGGGATCCTGACCCAAAAGAGAGTTTAAGGGGGGTCCCAATTATTATTTTTTTTTGGGGGGGGGGCGATATTCTTACTCTTTACTTCTGTGCTGCCTTCAGAGCTGGAGAGTGGTGGCTGTTGACAAAGCTGGGAAGCCAGAACATGGTGGCTGCTGACTGAGGACCCCGCTCTGCAAGCAGCAGCACAGAAATAAGGGTGGCAATACCCTACCATGCCATCCTTACCTCCCTGCTGCTGGCAACAGCTCTGTCTTCAGTTACTGCTCTCCAGCTGCCCAGCTCTGATGGCAGCCCCATCAGACATTTTCAAAGGAGTATCGTCAAGATTGCCTGTTGTCATCCTTTGCTAGAACAATCGGAAGAATTCAGGGATTTGGGATGGAGGATGTTCATGGCAGCATGGGAAAAATCTTGCATGCGTGTTAGCAATTGTTCTTGCCAGTTTAAGACAACAGGCATGACTCCTGTTTCAAGATTTCAAGAGAACCCAACTCTTCTTATTTTTGCACAGTTTAATATTGGGTCATAGCCTGGCTTTTGCCTTTGTAGATCTAATCTGTTAATTTAGTTTATTTTAATTTTCTTTTCAATGTGGCAGCTGGTAGGGGGCAGAGTTAGAGCAAATTTGATTAGTGTTATCAAAATAAAAGCGAGTGGTATACAGTGGTTAAAAGAAACTAGGATTTAAAACTCATAGGTTATATTGATAGCTCTATCATGCCATCTATCCCTCTGCAAACCATGGTGTGCTGCTTAATTAAATATTTGTAACTGGTTTGGACATTCCTGGGTGGAACAGACCAGATAAATGAAAATTCTAAGCCATGTAATAGACACTATTTCTCCCCAGCAAAATTTTTATTTCCACGTGTCACCAATTTGTGTTGGTGTGTTTCCTTCTTAGGACTGACCCAAACAATATATAAATTGGTTCGTGGCAATCCATTGTTTCAGTTAGTGGGATAAATTCAACCCCAGTGGAGGGAGGTAAAACTCCCACTTGAAGTCAATAGCATCAGACCTGCTTACACTGCACCTGATTTTCCCCATGGTTATTAGTGATAGGAGCGCTTTCTACAGCATTCACAAATACACAGACATTATATTTCCAGTGCCACGGGGTATTTTGGGCAGCAAAAAGCCAAATGAACTTGGCAAGGTCCTTAATTTGAATCGTGAAATTTGCAAACCAGAATACCCTGTTTCCTCGAAAGTAAGACATCCCCCGAAAATAAGACGTACTTCCAGTTTTGCCTCTTGCTGTAATATAATGTAATGTAATTTTGGGAGCAAAAATTAATATAAGACACTGTCTTATTTTCGGGGAAACACGGTAGCAAACATTGTCATTGTGTCATAGCAATAAAACAATTGAACTCTATTGCCATCTACTGGAGGGGAAACGTCCCTCTTCTATAATCATCCCTGCCAGTATTTTATCTTCCCTTCCATGAAAATATGTCCTTTTGCCTGCGATATACCCCCATGTACAAAGGCTGTATGTGTTTTCAGTCTCCATACTCCTCTGCATTTTAAGAACAATATACAGGCTTGAGGCCTTAGCATCCATGCCTTGTAGAAAGCCTCATAACTGCATGCCCCCTGTGTGCCGACTTACAGCAAAGGTTACAATATCTTTCCAAGTTTGGCTCTTTTGCAGTATATTGACCTGCATCAATTTCCAGCCTCACCTTATATGCTAAGACTGTGGTAAGAAAGAGAGAGCTTGTATCTTTTTAAAAAGAACACTTCTCGATTTTTAAGCGACTGCTGCAGGCAAATATGCAGCACAACAGAAATACGAACATAAAAAACAAAGGCAAATGAAATACATACAGCTATTTTTAATAAGGCTTCTCCAAGAGGGTGAGCTGCACAATTCTAACAGCTCAACAGTGTGCTTTCAATACTGGGGATGAAATCATGATCCCCCTGAAGTCAATGACAAAACTCCCATGGACTTAAGTTCAGTTCAGGCGTTAACCCCTCATGTGTATTATGGCCAGAGCTGGCATCATCATCTAGCTTTAAGATTTTGTGGCATTTCCCACTATAAGAACTTGTTTGCACTTGCTTCTGTCAAACTAACTATTTGGCCTGAAATTTTCCACATTTGGCCAAGTTATAGCCTTTGAAAAATCTCGGTTTCTACGTGGTCAGTAGAGACTTGTCAGGTAGGCCGTTAAATTCTCTGACGATTCCATCTGCAATGTGCAAGCTGCAGCCCCGGGCTGCAGAGGCTGAGCAGGACTTACCCTGTAATTGAGACTCTGGGGTGTGGCACCGGGCACAGAACTGAGAACAGGGAGTCTCTCCTGGGCTCTCCAGGCTTCCCTTGCTGGGAGGAGAACTTCTGAGTAATTCATTGAAGCTGCAATACAGAAACATATTTCTTGCACCCCTAAGAAGCACTGCAAAGGCTTGGGGGAGTCAGGGGTAATAGATTAGCTGAGGGACAGGGGCCTGGGAGTGAACCTGGAGGATTGTTGGGTGTTGGGAGAAGTATGGAACAGGGGTTTTTTTTGCAGGGGAGGGATTGTTAGGTAGCTGGAGAGCCACCCCAGGCCTACAAGTCCACTCAGTTCTATTTCTTCAGCCAATCCCTAAGACAAACAAGTCTGTTCACATTTACAGGAGATAATGCTGCTCTGTTCTTATTTACAATGTCACCAGAAAGTGAGAACTGGAATTTGCATGGCACTTTTATAGCCAGCATTGCAAGGTATTTACGTGCCAGATATGCTAAACATTTGTATGCCCCTTCATGCTTTGGCCACCATTCCAGAGGACATTCTTCCATGCTGATGACGTTCGTTTAAAAATATAATGCATTAATTAAATATGTGACTAAACTCCTCGGGGGGAGAATTCTATGCCCCCTGCTCTGTTTTACCCACATTCTGCCATATATTTCATGTTCTAGCAGTCTCGGATGATGACTCAGCACATGTTCATTTTAAGAACACTTTCATTGCAGATTTCACAAAACGCAAAGAAGGTACCAATGTGAGGTTTCTAAAGATAGCTACAGCACTCGACCCAAGGTTTCTGACTCTGAAGTGCCTTCCAAAATCTGAGAGGGACAAGGTGTGGAGAATGTTTTCAGAAGTCTTAAAAGAGCAACACTCCAATGTGGAAACTACAGAACCTGAACCACCAAAAAAAGAAAATCAACCCTGTGCTGGTGGCATTTGACTCAGATAATGAAAATGAACATGCGTCAGTCTGCACTGCTTTGGATTCTTATCGAGCAGAACCCGTAATCAGCATGGACGCCTGTGCCCTGAAATGGTGGTTGAAGATGAAGGGACATATGAATCTTTAATGCATCTGGCATGTAAATATCTTGCAATTCTGGCTACAACGGTGCCATGAGAACGCCTGTTCTCTCTGTCCGACGGCATTGTGAACAAGAACTGGGCAGTATTATCTCCTGTAAATGTAAACAAACTTGTTTGAGCGATTGGCTTAACAAGAAGTAGGACTGAGTGGACTTGCCGGCTCTAAAATTTTATGTTTTATTTTTGAATGCAGGTTTTTTTGTACATAATTCTTCATTTGTAAGTTCAACTTTCATGATAACGAGATTGCACTACAATACTTGCATTAGGTGAATTGAAAAAATACTATTTGTGTTTTTTACAGTGCAAATACTTATAATCAAAAATAAATATAAAGCGAGCACTGTACACTTTATATTGTGATGTTATTGAAATCAGTATATTTGAAAATGTAGAAAATGTCCAAAACTATTTAAATAAATGGTATTCTATTATTAACAATGCCATTAATCATGCAATTAATTTTTTTAATCGCTCAACAGCTCTACTTTAAACTAGAATGGGAACAGGCTATTCAAATGGCTGGAGTCCCTTTAACAGAGCGCACACACTCTGTAAAGACTAGTGCTGCTTACAAGGGAGTTTTGCCAGACTAGTTCAGGCCTGGACTTTATGTGAAAGCACAGGGGGACCAGAGTACATAGAACTGAAATGAGAGAGTCGTCTTAAGGATGAAATAAACCCATGTTTTATTTGGTGGGGGAGATGCTCAAGAGACAGAGTGAGAGCATTTCTGTCCCTCCTTCACAAACAGGACAGAAAACGCCAGGTTGGATAAGAGGCTAACAAAATAAAGCCCCAAATAGTGACACTATTTATCACCAAGGAAAAAGGACCAACTACTCAGCTACTGTTTTCTCCAGTTTAAATTGCAAAAAGCAACAACCAGCAAAGGGCCTTATGGTTACTGGAGCAAGCCAAACTAAACTGGGGAAAGAGGAGTTGTAGCTCAGCCAGACAAATCTCTTGTCAGCTGTAATTGGGCTCCCAGTGGCAGGGTATGCAGGTCCATGTGAGTACTGTATCTACAACCCAGTGCTGTTACAGTCACAGTGTTGACAACCGCAAATGTTCAAAAATGAGTCAGACACCCTGTCCTAGCAAATCAGGACAGTAGCGTTGACACTGTGAGATGCAGAACATAAGCTCTGGGTTCCTTCTTTGATTTGCTTTCTGAGCCCTTAGGTCAAACTCAGTCATGTTTTCAGGCTTTTTGACAAACCACGAGGGCTAAAAACTTTTCAAAATGAAACCTGAGATCTCTGAGCCTCGGGTGCTGGGACTTTAAGGAAAGCGAGATGTGAGAGAATTGTGAGTGTTGGAAATGCTGTATTCAGAGGCTTGCAATAAAGCCAACGTTTGATGGCTGTGACCGGAGTGCCACAGCGATGGGATTTCGCAATGGGATTTGCAGGCATTCATGCCACGTCTGAAGCATCCTACAAAGAATTTCCTTTTGGGTCTTTCTGACTGCGCCCACCAAAGTAGAGTCCCAGCAGCTGCTGCCCTACACTGCCCTCTCAAGATACAATTATTGAGCCTTATCAATTAACAGGATTCAGAAAAAATGGACCTATACTTTGTTTGTTTTATTAAACTACTTTCAACCTAAGAGTTGTATACCATGTCCCCAGCTCTTTTCAAATAGTACATGTACAAGCACAATAGCATACATGCTGCTGGAATACTCCATGTAACAGGCTGCATGAACTTTTTCTTTAATAGGAATTATGTTTAACAGAAATCCAAAAAACCAAAACAGGGGTCTCAAATCAGTTGTCGCTACAGGCGAGATGCAAGTTAACTTACAGTAGGCTTCATCTATAGCACTTCCCCAGAACTATTCAAATCCTCCTTCCTGGAGGTCACTTTTTGTTGTTTTTGGTTATTCACTGCAGCGTTAAAAGCTCAGAAACACTGCAGTGAGAGTCTTCGCTAGTCCAAATGAGCTTGATGCTTTCAACTGGGAGACCCAGCGAACAGCAAATTACCTCCACTGTTTCTTCAATTTTTCTAATTAGTTGTCCACACAATCAATGCCGAAACCTCTTGTGAGAAAGTCAATGAAAGCTTAGCCCGCAATGGCAAAGGAATCTGTGCAGAATACAACTTATGCTGCTTGCTCAGGCGGTTCACGTAAGAGAGATGGAGACGATTTTCTAAGAGAGATGCAGTCTTTAGGTTCTATTAGTGTTTCTAGCTACTCACTGTCAGCAGCCTTGAAATATCAAAACCATTTCCACCCTTCTTCAGGCCTGGGGCAAGGTGAGGAATAAGAGATTGCCTACAGCAGCCAATGAAGGAGTCAAGAAGCAGGTTCAGGAACTCCAGCAGCTAATGGAGAGTGCTCCTTTACCAGAGCACCTTTGTTAGCAGGACAAGAGTTTAGTAGAACAGATGTAAATGAGTGAAGCTCCATCAATGGATTAATTCTTGTCAGATTGGATTCTTGTTCATGTATCAGGCTACAATGAGTCGTAACAAGTGAGTCAAGTTACTAGAGTTCATGGAAGCTGAAGTAGGAGGGATTAAGTCTGTAAAGCTACGAATGGCTCCTACATATAGAACAGATTAAACACTGACAAAACTTAATGAAATAGGTTTCTTTTCCCACAACTTCTGTTTCCAGGCCTGGTTCACCAGGCTAACAGCTGCAGCGTTACATATAACTTTAAGTCAAGACCACAGAAAGCTTTCAAAACCGAACATGAACGATCACACTTGGCGGTAACTTAACTCTTTCGAACACTTTCAGTGACTGAGGGCTTTCTCCTGCAGCATTTCGCAGAATATGGTGAATCTGCACAATGGGTGATGGATTATGTATGCTCGTCCCTAACAAAATGCACAGAGTGAAACACAGTCTGCTTATAAAGCAAGAAAGGTTTGAGGTTTAAGAGAGGACTCTGGCATGTCTTTGATAGCTGTGACCGTTGCAGTCTGCCAAGAGCATGGCATAAGAAATACCTTCCATCTCCACAGTCCATCACAGTCAACTGCCCAAGGAGCAGCTCAGTTAGAACTGCCTACCTCAATGATTAGGAGGGAGGTGCCAATAGAAGGTAATAGTCATAAGATTTCATTTCTTGTTTCCCAAAGACAATACTCTAAGCTTCTATCACTGTAACTCCTGACAAAGTTAAATGGACAATGTTATGTTCAATAGAAAAAACATTCTGCCTGGAATTCCGATTACATAAAATAGCAAAGCTCTGAGTTTGCATATCCAACAAAATACTGTACATTTCCCATTTTTAGGAACCAATAATAAAAACCACGGATTTTTTTAAAAAATCTAAACAAAGCAAAAAGAGCACTAGAAAAATGTCAAATATGGAAAAGAACAGAAACCATCAACAACAGAACACCTTTACTTTACAAGAGATGAGTTTGAAAAGAGACTCAAGCAAGCTCCATCTCCTTTTCCAATAGATGTCGAGTGCAGTGGGATTCGTGCAGGGAACTGCTGGGAAGGGTTCTATAGCTCAAATGCTGGGAACTTGGCCTTTGTTGGTACCAGAAGATCAGCAAGAAAATATATTGTCCCAGCCATTCCTGAAGGAGAAAAAGAAAGTTGTTATTACTCAAAGCATAGCACAGGGAAGACAGGGACCCAGGGGCCATTTTCAAAAGCACCTATGTGACTCAGGAATGGACACCCATTTTTCCAGAGTGATATAGACACTTAAAGTCAGATTTTTAAAGGTATATAAATGCCGAAGATGCAAAGAAGATGCAAGTAAATCTCCTTAGTCACCTATTTACAGTTGTAAGAATCTAAATACCTTTAAACATCTGGCCTTTTAATACCTTTGCAAATGTCATGCCAGATCCCCAGCTGGTGTAAACTGTCCTAATAAAGTTGCCACATGTCTGGTTTTCGATCGGAACACCTGGTCAAAAATCGACCCTGGCAGCTCCAGTCAGCGCTGCTGACCTGGCCATTAAAAGTCTGCTTGGCATGTGGCTGGCAGACTCCTTATCCGGCTGCATGCAGCTCTCTGGAAGCGGCAACATATCCCTTAGCTCCTAGGTGGAGGGACGGCCAGGGAGGCTCTGCATGCTGCCCCTGCCCCAAGCGCCAGCTCCACAGCTCCTATTGGCTGGGAACCAGGCTGCGGGGGCAGCACCTGTGGGTGCAGGCAGCATGAAGAGCCGCCTGGCCACCTCTGCATCTAGGAGCAGAGGGACATGCCACTGCTTCTGGGGAGCCACCTGAGGTAAGTGCCGCCCGGAGCCTGCACCCTGACCTCCCTCCCATGCTCCATCCCCCAGCCCCAGCCCTCATCCCCCTCTCCCACCCAAACTGCCTCCCAGAGCCCGCACCCTGACCCCCTGCCCAAGCTTGGAACCCCCTCCTGCACTCCGATCCCCTTGGTCCCAGCCCGGAGCTCCTTCCTGCATCCCAAATCCCCCATCCCAGCCAGAGCCCCCATAACCTCCTGCCTCAGCCCAGGCAAAATGAATGAGTAAGCGAGGGTAGGGAAGAGCGAGCAAGAGAGGGCAGAATGGAGTGAGTGGGGGCGGGGCCTCAGGGCAGGGGTGGGGCAAGGGTGTTTGTTTTTGTGTGATTAGAAAGTTGGCCACCTTACGTCCTAGTTCCGTGGAGGGGAGTGGCTCTGTGATTTATGGTGGCTGTGGAACTGGCTCAAGGTGCCCCCTGCTGGCAGATTTACAGAGCAGTATAGGTATCAGAACTTGGGAAAGCTATCTGGTGCCCAATCATGGACTAGTTCTATGGCTTCTTTTTGTTCATTTCTTCATTGTTTTTTGGAGGGAAACTGAAAAGGACCTGCACAAAATAGTAAGTACACTGAGTGCAGAGGTTGGCTGGGCAGCCAGTCTGCAATTACTGTAGGTTTAAAATGTCCCTGATAAAGAATTACTCCAGGGAGAGTTATGAATCGTACCAAAGCTGAGCGCAGGAGGACTCAGTGCTACGCCAACCTTCAGACCTCCCAGCTGGGGTTGCAACAGAACAAGGAATTCCAGTTGTAGCCATTATCCACCGCTGTTAACATCTCATTCAGAGGGGGGTTCAAAACAGTGGGTGTGATTCGCTTGATGCTGATTTTATGGGGTCTTAATGCCTTTACTTTCAATTTACACCAGTGCGAGATCAGATTCAGCATTCAGAACATATTATGTAGAAAAGGTTGGACAGGGATTACCTTCAAAGAGAGAGAAGGGCGTGTCCGGAGTCCGACACCCATGCTCCCCATAACTCAAACACCACTCTGCAAACTGAGGAAGGAAGAACAAAGCGTCCAAGCTTTGTAGAAGACGTGACATGGATGTTAAAAATACAGACACCCCCTTCCCCACCATCCTCCAGATCTCCATCTCCAGCTTGTCATGACAATGGAACAGAAAACAGGCAGTTGCTAGGCACTGCTGTTGACTGGAGTCCAGCAGGCTGTGGGTCTGAGGGACAGTGATAAGAGTGATTGTTTAAGGACCATCCTGGTCTATGTGAAATGAACCAGTTAGTGCTGGCTGCATCTCTGCCAGGCAAGAAGTTAGATTCCAGGGGAAAGAACCATCACGCACTACGTAACTGGCTCTAGAATGTTAGTTACATTCCACACTAGCCTGACCAGTTCCTCTCCTTAACAAAAGATGGTCCCATGATTTTCTATCGGATAATCTTTTTAAAAGGTGAGCTATCCCAGCCAGCCTCCAGCCTTTCCATGACTCAGTGGCAGGAGTCTCCCTGCGTGTCTGTTGCTCATACGGATGCTCACCTTGCAGGCCCTGTACAAGTACTTCATGTTTTGAGTGAGGTTGTACAGCATTAGGAAGGCGTAAGCGTTGCCAGCTGTCCCATGGCACAGCCCATAACCTTTCTTCAGCAATCCCCACTGCCAGATCACTTCGCCGCACTGCAGCGCGTCGCTCAGATACTGCTGGTCAGCAAACACCTGCAGAGAGGACAGAGAGATTCCACTTACTGCAATTATCCTCTCAGCATCCATGCTGGGGTACAGCAAGCCCCCACCTACTTGGTTAATTAGCTCCTGTCGAGAGTGACCTCTCCTACTTAAGCAATGGCACCGTGACTTTGCCTTCTACTGTCAAAGATTTTTGAAGTGATAAATGAAGTAGCGTCACCGTTCTTTAACTCCCAAAGAGCTGTCACCATTAGTCACCTGCCACAGAATGAATACAACACATGGCTGACTCCTCAAGCAATGAGAGCATCCTGCACTTGGGACAAGACACTGGGACACGTTCAGAAATCATTCATTAGAAGTCTAATTTGCATTTTGATTGGTGTGTAAGCGTGGGCATGCATGGTGGTGCAGGTGGGTTATTTCATTAGATTATTACATGCCCTGACAGGGACTCCTGGCTAGAGGATTCTCAGAGATCAAGTTCCTTGCTTAAAGGTCTCCTGTCACCATTTCCCAGGAGATCCTGTACCTTATAGGCCTGTGTGAGCATGTAGATCACACCAGGTGCCCCGTGACACCAGTGGACAAGCAGGTCTCTGGCGTCATCAATACAAGGGGGGAAGTTGCCTGATGGGAATTTCATCTGGCAGACATAATCCACACTGGGTCTGACTGTGTTATGCAACTTCACTTGGCTCACGCCAAGGCCGGGCTGAAAGAGAGAGACAAGAAAGAGAGGCTGTTAAACCGTGAAAGAAGTGCCGGACTATTCCCTCCCCCAGCCAGCAATGCTCATTTTAGAGGCACAAGCAATTTACGCTTCCCAAGATGACAAGAGAGTTTGGCGTTACGGATTTTTTCCCGCTTCTTCAGCTGTGCTACATCGGCTCAGATCTTCCCTCCTCTACAGATGGGCTGGGAGAACTGTGGGGGAAGGCTGCTCAGTGCTTCGACTGCAGGCCAGCACCTGGTGATCCTTTAATGCCTCTTCCTCTGCAGCAACAGGGACTGGCTCTAGAGGGTGCCCCAGCCAGGGGAGGGTGACGGGGTATTCACCCTATACTAGCCCTGAGGGGGCTAGAGTAGCTTAGAAGGGACAAATTCACCTTTAGGCTGCACCTCAGGGAGAGTCAGATTTGACTGATAAATTGCTGAAGAAGCCCAGCTTGGGGAGACTAAGGTATAAAGATAAGGTGTAAAGTCAGGACGTTTGCAGCAGAAGGGGGCTTCGGGGAGGGAGTCTGCAGTCACTCTCAGGCCACAGAAAGGTGGGGAGGGGGAAACCCAGGTGGGGCAGGGGGAGAGCAAAAGACCTGGGCTCCTGTCCTTGACAGAAGGGTTTACCCAGAGGAGGGGTGGACAAGGAAGCCTGTAGAAGACAGAGTAGGAAGAAGCCCAAGGAAGGAGCAGTGAGGGTTGAGACTGTCTAGACCTTGTCTGCTGGATGGACCCAGGTTTCCCACCAGCCCACGGGAAGTGGTGCAGAATTGGTGAAGTGGCATCTGGACAGTTGGTCTGGCGAGACTTTGACACACCAGAAGGGGGAAACTATATCGTCACCTGGCTGGAGGGCTGAGTCACAACGAGAGAGCATCCCTAGGTGCCAGAGAGTGAGAGGGGCTGTGGGGCAGGCAAGCAACAGAAGGGGGTACTCAGCTCGACAAGGGCTGATCCCCAGACCCAGCCACCAGGGGGCACCCCCACTGGTGAATGAACCCCGTTACATGGAGAAAAATAAGGGGATCTTTTTGGATTTTAAGAGGCCAGGAAAAGCCTACCCTAAAAATCCGAAGTGGTTAGGAATTGCCTAGAGGATATGATCAGGATTAATGACATGAAATGAAGCAAAGAGAAAAATTCAGGATGACTATCAGGAATGATTCCCAGAGACTGCGACCTAGCAGATCACGTCACCCATGTAGAGCAGCACCGCCCCAGAATGAGCCGCAAGGCCAGATCCAATTCTTCATACACCGATCATGTAAACAGGCTCAAGGGTAAAAAAGTTTAAAACTAAGGGAGCAATTTCATCATTGAAAGCAGAAGTGGATCCTCCATGTCCTCCTCTAATTGCAGCGCATGAGCCAAAAACTGTATAAACAGAGTTCTCTTTTGATATGGCAGCTCTGAGCCCCTTGGAATGAGCATTTCCAGGTAAGAATCAGATCATTCCCGTATTGCTAACATGCAAATTGAAAACCAATACCAGTGCTGTAAAGCCACCGGTGATAAAGAATTGCATAGAGTCAAATGTCTCTGTACCTTCCCTGTAAGCGTAGGGTGCATTACGCTTGGCTGCTCTTTTCTATATCCCATGTATTCCAGATTCAGCTTGCAACTTCATGGTATAGGGAGCCAAGATGTCAAACTCAAGCTCTCCGAATCCCTATGATTTTCTAGGTACCTAAAAGTTAGGCATGATGACACTTAAGTTTCTTTATGAATCTAGCCCTAAGCAACTAGCCACCTCTCAAGTATAGTAACCCTCTAGAAGCATAGGCTGGAGCGTTTTGGAGCGGATTTGAAATAGGATTTAAACCAAACAAAAGAGAGCATCTGATGGACAACTGACCATGATTGACACCAGTCTGACATCACTAATAGCCAATCAGAAAGCTCCCCATGTGTCCCACGTTCTAATTGAAGGGCATTAGAAGTGAAACAGCTGGGAAGGCCTTTTCTCTCCAGGTGTCTCTCACCTGCATAAGGTAGTAATAAATTCCTGCCAGGCCATGGGCAGCCCCTATGTAATACTCCTGGTACCACTCATACATCAGTGGGCTCTTGGCTGTGAAGTTCCTCCTTTTGGCCAGGCTCTCCCCGGACGCCACGACTGCATCGCAGACCTGCAGGTGGAAACCAGACGTGAGTGGCAACAGCTTGGAGGTATACAATCTCTCCCCTCCAACCTGGCAGACAATGGCCAACACAGCAGGCATCACGGTGCAAAATACAGTCATGCATCTTTGTTATTCTGCCTGTGGAAATCCTAGTTTATGAATGGGGGAGAGGAACAGGGGCTACTTTGATTCTAGGCACAGAACCCTAATGGACTGGGAAGGACATTTGGCATAATATACCTTTGGAAGATTGGGGCCTGCAGCAACAGCTGGAGGTTCCATGCTGTGGCCTTCACACGTGTCATGTCATGTTTTCATACGTGCCAGAGTTACCTAGACTGGCGTCTATTTTCACCCTTCCAAGGATGTGCTGGGTGGGAAGCTACAGAGGACAAACGAGTAGGATGCGGGAGGCTGATTCAGAGAAAAACTGGAAACATTGGAGAGAAACTGGAAAGATGACAGGGTACCTGTTGAATATAGTTTTGAGGGATTTTTTCCTCTCCGAAGTGCTTGTTCACAAACAGCAGTGCGTAGAGGTATCCCATGCGCCCATAGAGCATTTCATCAGCCACTCGTGGGTCAAGTTTATACAGGTGAAGCAAGCTGGAAAGAAAATTTAGGTGAGGAAGTAGATTGGCAGGGATGAGCTATACAAAAACATCTCCAAACTGTAATAACAATTGAAGGCTACTAGACTGGGACTCAGGAGATCTGAGTGCAGATCCCAGTTCCATTACAGGCTCACTCTACGTGACCTTGGGCAAACCACTGAATCTCTCAGTGCCTCAGTTCTCATCTGTAAAAAGGACACAATCCTGCCTTTGTCTTGTCTATTTAGACAGTCAGCTCTTCAGGGCGGAGACTGTCAGTTATTATTTATTTGTACAGCCCCTAGTTCAATGGGTCAATTTGGGACTCCAGACATTACTGGACTCCAGATAATAACATTGATAGCCAAGCAGTTATCAACTTGGGTTTGACTAAGGCAGGATGACCATTTAAAGCAAGGAAAACTACTTCTCTGTCCCCAGCTCCCCCATCACGTCATAGCAGAGCTTTCAGAAAGTCAGCTTCTGTGCCACGATGCACTTCCAGAAGGAATTGGCATCAGTTTCACTCTGCTTCCGTAGACGTCAAAGGGAATGTCATCAAAATGGGAGCAGAGCTTTGAAGATTCCACCCCTTATGTTTAAAAGTCTTGACTGTGAAGACCCAACAACTCCCTTGTGCTGTTCCAGAACAGCTGGGGGCATCTCAATGAGGAGGGGAGGTGAGAGGTCTGGGGGAAGAACATGTATCACTTAGGCAACAATGCACAGTGGAGTGGGAAAGGGGTGGTTATGAAATAACTAGCCTCTGTGGAGTACAGAAGAAACAGCCAGTCGCTCTTCATCCAGCTAGGCTGGGTTAATTAATTATAATCACAGGGCCAGGGCAAGTGCAAGCACCACAAGTTTCTTTCAGTGCAGTCCCCTCCCATCGGAGTGAGAGTATGGATTGCCTGGCTGCACCAGACTTCAAACACGTAGGCAACAGAAAAGTCCTTGTGTCATTCTTCAGATGATTAGCACGCAGACGTTGGTGATGATGTTCCTGCAAGTGTTGACGATTGGCAACTCTTCACTTGGGTGCTTTGCGACCCAGTGGCTCAAGATATAAATGACCCTCCGTCTTTGCCTCTTGCCACTCTTCCAACAAGGTCAGAAGGTTTCCCCTATCAGAGCATTAAGTTGGAGGCAAAGAGGAAAGTTGTATTTTTTCCCTTCCCCTGGAGTCGGCGGCCGGGAAAACACTGCCACTTTCAAAATGGCAGCATGGGTGCTGCTTTTCCTCAAGGCTGCTTCCTTCCGTGCTTCTTGCTGCCACTCTAACAGGCACAAAGCCCGGGAACTGCACCCCCGAGGAACCACTGGTGCAGGGCTCCCTGTCACAGCCGCGTGAGGGAACAGCCAAGGTCCAGTGTCAGCACATTCTATTTTAAAAGGAAGCAATGGCCAATTGTCCAGAACCCCCTGGGATTAGATGGAGGACGCCGCGTTCTGGCTCCCTGCAGCAACCAATCTTTGCTTGCTGTTGGATTCAATGTGACAAGAGATATTTACAGAACGAGGGGCTCGAGGCAGATTCGGTCCAGGTCCTCACAACAAGAGGCAACCGAGTGCTGGGCTGCTCCCCCCAGGACGTTTCCCACACGTGAGAACAAGTCACTGACTTCTCACCCTGCCTCCCAAGTGTCTGCAGGCAAATGAGGGTGGGAGTGGGGGTTGGAGCCTGTCTCTCACCCACTCCCCAAAATCAGGCAGCAGCAGGAGATCTCCCTGCCTCATGCCACTGCCCACAATCCCCTGGTGACCCTATTTCCAGGGAGGATGGGGGAGAAGCAGCTGGAGTCTGGTTTCCTAGTTGCTGTGTGGGAGGGAAGGAGTGTCTGGAAGGGCTGGGCTGGGAGGCTGTAGTAGGGTGTGGGATACCTATGCCAGGTGGAGTAGCAGTACGTGGGGAGATGCCAGAGCCTGCGGGACTGTAACTGGATGGAGGTGCTTGGGGAAACTGGATGGGTGAGGGGGTGGGTAGGTGGTGTGCTATGGGCAGGAGTCTTGGGGGAGTGTGTGATGAGCTCTCTGGGGCAGTTTGGTGGGTGAGGGATGATCTGGAGCAGCTGGTGTTTGTACTGCTGCTTAAAGCTGCTCCCCACAGCTGGAGTAATGAGGAGAGGAGGAGGGGAAGCCTGCAGAGCAGTTCCTGTCAGCATCTGGGGGACCAAACCACTGAGTAAACAGGGGAATCAAAGTTAATATGGTCTAGAGTGGCAGGGCTGCCAACCGTGGGTATTTACAAAGAGTCCTGTGGCACCTTATGTCACTCAAGGGCCCAGCCACCTGGCAGCCATGGCAGTACCCAGAATGCCATTTTCCAGCAGAGGACAGTAGTAAAGGTTCCTGACGGTTAGACACCACGGATACTAAACCAATCTATTAACTGCTGAAAACTAACAGTTTCTGGAAGAAGGGAAAATGCGGCAGCAGGACAGGATTCTGTGTGCCAATTTATCTAGATGGCTAGAAAATGGTGGAACACAGTCTGTAAGAATATAATCCCGGTTTTCACTGGCTGTTGGAAAATTGGCCACCTTGAAGTGTTAGAGCCTCTCAGGGGGATAAAGCACATTTTGGGGTCATGAACTCATTTAGGCAAATGCTAGCAGCCGAGGAAAAAAGAAGCTGGTATGTCTTCCACTGCAGAGAAAGCTCTGCTCAGAGGCTCTCTTCAGCTTTTGTACAGAAAGAATGCACTCTAAAGCACAGGGAACCAAAGAGAAACAGGCACAGTGATTGCTTTCCTTCTTCACAGGAGAAACTAAGAGCTCTCCACTCCGGAACTCAGCAAACTCTTCGGGAGCTCAGTAATAAACTGAAAACCTGTGTTGTGATTAATGGAAATATTTCTTGTAGAAAGCAGCTTTTCCTGTTTAAAGGGTACTATGGCCTGCTCTGAACAATCAGGGGGCAGGCAGTGGGAAAGTTTGACATAACCATTGCTTCTTGAATACCCCATCTTCTTTTCTCTGCTGGCCTTTCAGAAGTAACCCATTTCCAGTGCTTTGTCCTCCTGATGCCATTAGATGGCAGTGCAGAATTAATCTGAATTTCTGCTCTGCCACAAAACTGATGCAGCCTGCAGAAGGGACACAGCAAGGAACAATGACAATAAAGAAACATGGTTTGGGATCTGTTACAATTTGGGCTTTAACTCCCCCTACAATTGTACATCACAGTTTGAAAGAATGGTGTCCAGATGTCCCTTTTGTAGGCAAATATATATCTACATCACATTAACAGGCTTCACCAATATGACGCAATGTTGACCAAAGCAATATTGTTAAGATCCCATGTATATGGGTATTATTTCCAGAATAAAAAGGGGACTTTTGTCTCTAAACTGGTCCATGCTGCATATTTCATGAGCACTAAATTCACACCAAAAAGAACATCTCAATCTCAATTAAAATGAATGAGAACTGGATGTCTAAATCCTTTAGGCAATTCTGAACAACCCCCCTCCCCATCATTTTTAAACAGTTGTGCTGTATGACCCACAGAGCCAGATAATGGAGGTTATTCAGCATATGTTTCTGCAGTTGTTAGGATCTGCTAGATTTGTTTGCTGGTCAAACTTTAAACGGAAAGCTTGCCCCAAAGTATTTTTCATCATTTTAAGACTCTTTCTATCACATACCCTTGAAACTTACAATTGAAACCTGCGCCTCTGCTAAGTGATTTTTCTCTGTCACATGCTACCCCTGTTCAGGTAGTGTACAGCGGCTTGTGTTTAAAAAACAACAACACAAATATAGATGAAAACACAATTTAAAAACAGGCATAAGATAAAATGAAAAAGTTAAGCTGCACCTTGACAAACTGTCCCTTTAACTATACAGGTGGAGCTGGTAAAAAATTTCCAAATCTCCCCCCTTTTCCTCCCCCCCGCCTGCAAGAAAAAGATAATGGGGAAAAGTCCAGCCTAAATATTTCCAAGATTTTCCCCATTTTCAACCAACTATAGAACTGCTGTAAAGTTTTCAAAAAATCTAATTTTGTCTAAGAGTCTGAAAAATGAAACATTAATAACAAAAGCAACCAACCGCGTGCAGTTTCCCCAGCCTGTCTGGCCAGCTCTACTGCTGTGGCAATCCCTGCTCAGTGACAGTACAGCCATTCCACCCACCATCCAGAAAAGCAGGCCGTAACAAAGGGCCAGCTAGTCAACCAGGCTTGGTTTATGTCCTTCATGACACCATTTCTCTAGGATGTGACGATTCTGTTGCATGCTTCTTGTCTACCTAGTGACTCCTCTCCTTCAAACAGTGCACAACAGCAGACCCTAACAAGGTTGAGAGGGATGTCCCGCAGGAGGAAAGCCCAGTACTTTTGGACACCAGCTCAGGGGTCCAAAAGCAGCAACTTGAGGAATAGGTGAGCAAAACCAAACCCTGAAACATTACCGAGTGATGCAGGCTTCCGACTGCGTCTCATCCTTTAATTTATGATACACTACGGCAGCCACTGCCAAAGGTCCAGCGTCCCCACACAAGAAGGTGACGGAGCGCTTTGTCAGGCAATTCAAACTCTTCTTCGCGTACGCCTCTGCCACCTGGAGGTAGGTGGGGTCTCCATACACATCATACAGGTGCAAGTAAAGCACAGCAATGCCTGCAAAGAAATAAATGGGTTAAACCCAGGGCATGGATCATCTGTTCTATTGCTCTCCCCTGGCACTATACTTGTTTGTTGCTCTAACTTTCAAACATAAAATCCCACTGCTTATGGTGGAGACAAAAAATATGAAACAGATTTCTTGATCAGCTTATCTGTAGTGGAACATTAGTATCTCCCTGCTTGGGCACTGGGTGACTTTGGACATGTCCGCCTCAGTCTCCCCATCTGTAAAATGGCACCCCCATCTGTAAAATGAGGTGTACAAAGTGTAACTTTGTAAAGTTCTATTAGATCTACTGCTGAAAAGCACCATGTATGGTGGTATTATTATTATTATTAATTTTTATTAAACAGGCCACCTGCCAAATAGCAATGACAAATACATACGCATTAGCGACAGACAAGAAAATATTTGCAGTACAGCAGCTGATCTCAATCTCAACCATCCTGGGACCCCCTTTTCCATACCAGGTCGCCCCCTACCAGCCTGTCATCTGTCTGGGACCCATCGAGCAATATGGGAATGGCAGGGTGCATGCAATCCCCTGACACATGTTGGTGACCGCTAAATTAGAGAAACCGTAGACTAAACTGGACCTTCATAGAAAAGGGGAGAGACTGAGACTGGCCTTTATTTCTCTCTGCCCAGAGAATCAGCTGTTTTCAAGAAAAGTATTGTAAACAAAGCGATAATTCCCACATGCACACACCACCCACTAATTCTGAGTGCAGCCCTTGTGTGAAACATAAAACACTATTCAAGAGTCAGGAAAATGCATTCTTTTACCCCTGACTCTGTCATATCAGGCACCCAGCTACATAAACAGTGCTGCTGCTGAAAGGCTAGGTCACTGGTTTTGCCCGGAGCCTTGCTCTGTCCCTCTCTCATCCCACTCTTGAAGCCTGTTCTACATAATTGAGGAGTCATCAGCGAGTCGTTATTCGAAAGGTCTGTCACAGTAGATGGAACCTCCCTTCTAAACACCCTCTAGTCAGAAGGCACCCTCAAAAGGATCTGTGGGCTTGGGCTAGATAGACCCTCAAAGAATGTGTATCAGAGAAGCTAGCAACCTGCATCACTTCCAGAAAAGTCTCATTTCTCCCCCTAAAGTATGATTTCCATCTCATTAACCGTTTCTAAGAAGACACAGGTCCTGTGTTTAAGCCTAAATTAATAGAGGCAATCTCTGCAGATTTCCATCCAGTAAAAAAAAAAAAAAAGGCAACCTGAAAAATTACTTTCCACTGTACTGGGGACAGTTTTAAATTTAGATCATTTTCTCATTTTGCATGGGTAATCTCCAAAGCTTCGCGCTACAGACAATTCAATTTCACATGTATATTAAGGGCAAATTTCCATTTCCTGCCAAAGTTAATAACCTTGTCCGCTCTCTACGCAGTTCAGTGTTAGTATTTCCACAGGGAGAAGCTCAGATGTACAGTGCCATCATTCAAGTTTGTAAGGACATGGGCATGAAGCTCTTTTTAAAGGGGAATACTCATTAGGTCTTTCCGTGACCTATCACCATCTTTAGGTTCTTAATAGGCCTGATATCCATTTCAACAGCTCAGACTATGGAGTTACCTGTTTAGCTTTTCACTTCATAATGTTTAGCTTTTCACTTCATAAGCAGCTTCCACTGGAACAAGCTTAATTGTTTATGTAACTACGGTGGTAAGAATAATGCCAGGATTGAAGCCTGGACAAATAAACTTCATTTGTGAGTTATTCTTTCAATCCCTTCTTCCCCTTTTCCCACAAACATGTCTTTTAGCAACTCCTTCCCTCCCCCTACTGAACAATGAACAATTGTTTGCCAGAAGCTGGGAATGAGAGACAGGGGATGGATTACTTGATTACCTGTTCTGTTCATTCCTTCTGGGGCACCTAGCATCGGCCACTGTCGGAAGACAGGATACTGGGTTAGATGGAGCTTTGGTCTGACCCAGTGTGGCCATTATTAAAGGCTCCAAAAGCATCAAAACACAGTTAGGTTTGAGAAGCTTTGCATAGCCTCTCAACTGGGGCAAGATTTTCTCTACACCAAAAAGCTTTTAAAATCTGGTCTACAAGCCATTTCCCAGCACTGTGAACAGTAATACCTAACATGGAGAGGTGACTTCCAGCAAGCATGTTTAGGTAGATAAATACACCAATGATGGGCTAAAAAAATAGAAGAGCCTCAAATATAGGTTGACCCATGATTAATATCTAGTCAATGTATATTAAAGGCAGCCTGGTTGAAGGACAGAGCATGGGGTTGGGAATCAGGAGGTCCCAGCATTGCTACACACTCAGTCTGGCTTTGGGCAAGTCACTGTGCCTCCCTGCCTCAGTTTCCCCATCTGTAAAATAAGGGTAAATACCTAACCTCCCAAATATGTATGGTGGGTTGAAGATGAGCTAGATAATATTTGCAATATGCTTCTAATATGTAAAGAACCAAACAAAATAATTATTACATACTGAGGGATGGGGGGCTAAGTAGCAGAGGGGTCAGTTCCCCTAGCTTTGCATCCCTGAAAACCTGGATCCAGTTGAATTGCTTTAAACATATGAGGCTGTCTCACTCCAATTCCCACACAGCTGATTCCCACACAGCTACCACAGAGCTGGCAGTCTATGGCCTGCTACAGATCTGCAGGGTCTATTCTAGATAGACACTATGGCGATAAGTGTGGTATCCGAACCTGAGCATCTTCCTGGTGTGCATTAAGCAACATGGCTGACATCAGTCACGTGTCCTTGGTTCTCACTGTCATCTGTGAACTGGGCATGCGGTGGAGTGCTCTGTTTTGACAGGGTTTTGGGTTGGAGGGGTTGTGTTGGAATAGTGGTGCATTTGAACGGCGACACGGGCGATCTAGTGTTTATGACCTTTACTTTAGCACCTGCTAAATCCATTAATTGCAGTAAGCAGCACCAGAGTTGTAAGACGTTTTAGTTTGTTTAAAATCTTGTCACGGTATAGGGCATGTATAGTTAGATCTTTCCAACCAGCTAAAGGACTATTACACACACACACACACACACACACGTTAGTGGAGAGGCTGAGATACTGAGTTCAGGGCTTATGAATCATGCTGGATTGTCAGCAACCTGTAAACTGCAGGCCATTGTGATGTACTGCTAAAGCACAGCATAAGCAGTAGCAATGCAAACTTCCCTAACTTCATGCCAACCCTGAACAGCAGGGATCTAAGGCCAGGGGATAGCACACTTTCAATATTATTTCAATTTTAGTCTCTTGACCCTGACTGCTGCTAAGGACACCAATTAGACGGTGATTTTCGGTGTGCAGTCCACTAGGAACTGAACTGCAGTGAACTCGTGTAACAAAGGTCACGAAACTGCCATGAGAAAGGAGATTTTTGGTTACTGGGCCAGATTCAGACCTGAAAACTGGAGGGAGAAAAGGCTTCGCACTCCCTCCATCAACCCTGAAAAGCAAACCATCCAGTGCCCTCAAAGCAGGAAACATGGGGGAAAACCCACCTATAATGGCATCTAGTAAAAATATATGAAGTTGTTTTAATTAAACTGAGGATGGGGGATCATGCGTATTTGTGATGTTCTGTAACACCTTTCAGTGCCAGAATTCACAGGCACCAAATGTGAGCAAAGTTGGTGGGGAAGAGGAGAACCAGCTGATTTCTCTTGAAGGGACACTAGCAACCTGCATTTTAAATAGTGTTGTCCAATGGTTAGGGACCTGGGTTCTATTCCTGGCTCTGCCACTGGTTGCCCTTTGGCAAGCCACTTCATTTCTCTGTGCCTCAGTTTCCCCATCTGTAAACTGGGAACAGATGATGATACCTCTACTGCAGAGCAACTTGCAGTCTATGGATGAAGAGTGTCAACACTTATGTAAGTAAGTAAGTGGGTTTTTCAAAAAGTTTCTCAAGGAGCGCACTTTCAGTGGTGTGTACAGAATTAAAAAAAAAATCTTTAATTTTTTAACAAGAGGTTTTCATCTCTGTTCTGATAAGTCTTTCAAAAGTAACACCTCCGAAGATTATTAGACCCATCCCTCTTCCATTCTTTTCAATGCACATATCTGCTACCTCTTCTGTCTCAGCTTTGCTGCAGCTCATATAGGCAGGTGCCCTGCTGCATCTCAGGGGTAAAAAAAATCCACAAAATTCTGTCAGAAACAAATTTCTCTCCATTTGCTTGTCTCTGATAGGCATCTTGGAGGGCTTGAGCCCATGGAGAGGGGCTGAATGAGGGCTAGTTAATGTTTGGTGCTTGGAGCACGTCAAATAAAAATGCCATTCAATTTCACCATGAAGATAGAAGAAAGTTGAGCACCCTTTGAACAGCATATCTCCAAGATACAGTCAGTAAAAGAAAAATTGCAGTTGACTCGCCTCAGGCAGAATATTTCTGTATTTAGTATTTTCAGTATTACTTATTTATGGTGTGATCCAAAGCCACTGGCGGCAATGGAAAAACTTCTATTGACTACAATGAGCTTTGAATCATGCCCTGCAAGCACAGACCTCTTCTGAAAAGTGACTCTGTAAAATGACAGGGGGGAAAATCCATATTTTTTTTTGCTTCTTACAGGTCTTTGAATGTGCTCAGTTTGCAAAAAGAGTTTTGATCACACTTTATAATGAGGTCCTATTTATAAAAAGGGTTAATACATGATTAGATGTTTTCTAAGTAATACT
Organism: Sternotherus odoratus; assembly: GCA_032164245.1. Lineage (NCBI taxonomy): Eukaryota > Metazoa > Chordata > Testudines > Kinosternidae > Sternotherus > Sternotherus odoratus. Next base: position 11,200,598 of record JAVMKO010000011.1, on the reverse strand, counting down.
CAATTGTTAGAGACTGACAAAGAGTCCAACAGCTCACTTGGTTGCTTATACAAAAATGCATCTGTAATCAGTGATGTGTTTACAGCCATCTATAATATATCCCTCATGTCTAATGTGCTTATAACATCTATTCATCACTTATTAACCCTTTTCAAAACCATTTATAAATAGAACTTTATATTAAAAGTTTGACAGTTAATTTCTTATTGTTGGCCCTGCAACGCATACACCAAAAGTCAACCTATTCTTCCCATCTCACACGAAGTCACCAGTCAGAAGAGTTCTGTAAACCAAACCTCTCAAACACCTGTGCAATCCGACTGCTGTCAATGGGATTATAGGGATGCAAATGACTGGAATGTACTACAAATTTGTTGCCAAGTGAGAAGAAATAGAACCACGCTTGCGCTCTTGCTTGGGGATACTCATCCAAGAGAACAGGAACAGAAATAAAAAAAATATTATTACTAATATAGATTGCTAAAAGCAGTGGAGAGGATTGAAGACAAAGGATATAATCTGTGGTGTACAAAGGTGCCGCTTTCATATCATTACTCTTCAGAGCAGAAATGCACTGTAAGCACCCCTTGGTTCCATTTGCAACCCAAATGCTAACGCATCCTCCTCCCTTTCCACAACCCCATTAAATCCATCAACCCAATGGATTTGGAGAAGTGATCAATATGGGACAAACCTACGCTCACACACACATATGTACTCGTAACTCTCCTCTATAGTTTCACTTTACAGATAAAATGACAAATGTGGCAATTTGGCCATAGGAGAGACGCTCTCCCAGAGGCGAACGTGGTTAGGGATTTGGAAGAGCCAGGACACTTCCCTGCTCTGGGACAGACTCCCTGTGTGACCTTGGGCAAGTCACTTAGACCCAGATCCATGAAGATATTTAGGCTAACTGCCAGCAAAAGCAATAGAAGTTAGGAGCCAAAATACCTTTTCAGATCTGGGTCTTAGTCTGTCTGTGTGCCTCAAGTCTCCATGTGCAAGTGAAAACAGTAGTACGGTCATATCTCACAGGGACGATGCAAGGGATTCAGATACGGCACAACAGGGGCAATGGACGGCTAGAGAGATATCGGACTGTCCCATTTTTATAGTCCTCGCTGCTACCAGCCCTTTCCTCAAAGCCAACAAGGTGGGATTCCCCAAAGTACTGAGTGTTGGCCTAGCTCTGTTCCCCTTCCTCCACCCCCAAAGTCAATTCAATGGAAGCAGAGCAAAGGCAACTCTGAGCACCTTTGAAAACCTCACTCGTAATCCTAGGGTTAAAGGTGTGACTGGAGCAGAGACCAGCTACAATTGACCTGGAGGGCTCCGCTGGCATCTGAATGGTACAGGGGCGATGGAACAGTTCAGCCAGACATTTATTCATTGTAGGACAGTCTGTGGAGGTGGTTTTAAATACGTACTTTAACTTTTAAACACCCAGTCTTAAGAGCCAATGTCTTTCTCCCCCTTAAGACTCCGGAGTTTTACATTTTTCTTAGCAAGTAGCAGTTTTCCTTTCAAGTGATGTGACTAAAGGACGGCATAACTCATCCTGACCTTCATAAAATGGCATTACTCATTTAGATTCTCCCTCTGCTTTCAGACTAACAAGCTAGTAACTATGTTGGGGACCATTTTAAATGGGGCTCCTTATATTGACTTGACTGCCTCCGAAACCACGGAGAGCCTGAGATCCTAAATTAAAAACAAAGGATAGCTTCAGGATCACTGCAGCTCATGCCCTCCTAGACCCTTAGTGGCCCCGCACAGTGCTGTCTGAGTACACAATGGTGATGGGAAACAGAGATACCAGGTCAGTAGTTATCAAAACCCAAACTCCCTCCGTATATCCCAGGCTTACCCTTTCTTCCAACCAAACAAGGACTTGCAAGCCTAGATAGGTGAGCAGAAGGAGGGCCATGGAAGCAGCTACTCCAGAAGCAGCAAGGAGAGAGGCTGTGGGGAAGGCTCTTTGCTAATTTAGAACTGTGGGTCTGGGGAACAGCCCCTGACCTGGGGAATACTTGTGCATTTTATGTTGGTGTCTTATCTGCTTTTCTGGGATCAGATCCCTTTTTCCAGGGAGAAATGTATCTTATGCATTAAGTTGTTATGCAAAACACTGCCCTAGTGATTCACCTCCCAGCCTTCCCATGCAGGTGTCTGTTGTTGCTTCTCAACCTGCCTCCCATAGCTCTGGTAGCTTCTCTTTTGGGTCCAGATGTAGCCCACCAGTCAGCCTGTGTCCCCATTGTGCCTGACATGTAGCGGGTGTGAGTCTGTTACAGCCCCCATCGAAGGAGCCTGGCTTTCTGACTGCTTCTGGTTCAATGACTGGTGTTAGCCAAGATGGCTGTCATTCTGCTAGCACTTCTGGATTTCAGATCCCTGTGATCTGGGGCATGGGTTCAGGTACCAGATTTTCCACTCCAGAGAACTCTAGTGATGGCAGAGAAGCTACTATAGCTCCTGGGCTTTTGAGTCATTTACGTTTGCACAGAGTCAGCGTAAGATGCCACTCAGCCAGCCAGAGAGCATTTGCATCCACTTTGCACAAGGTGCTGGCCCCGATGAACTGGGCCCTAGGAGTCTCCATCTATCCCTGGTGAAAAGTCTTCACAAATGCTTGGCCCTCCCTTGGTGCACAGTAAGTCAACCAGAAATAGTTTACCATACAAATCAGAAAGCGTGATTATCTTTCACCGTATTAGGGCCTAGCTCATGACCTTGCATTCCTTCGAAGCCTACTGGGAACAGGTTGACAGTCAGCATTCCTCTGGGTCATATGCACCCTCTGCTATCCTGTGCAGCTCTCATCTTTAAGCTGCCTGTCTCAGACACTGGGGACTACGGATATGGCTTTGGGGAAGGTCTGGCAAAATCCTGACTCTGGGGAGGGAGAGCCATTTCTTGGTAGCACACAATGCACCTTCCATACGTCCTCCCCACCAGCAAAACCTAGGAGATACACATGGGCTTTGTGGTGGTGTTTGTTTCAGAAGAGCTCAGGGTCCCAGAGGCAGCTGACAACTACATGATAAACTAGCAGCTCAAACCAGTGCATATATTTTCAGAGCAGCAGAGTAAACAACTGCTTGAAACCATAATAATGGCTTGGAAAGGTCAATATGTAAATTACTAGCATCCTGGGGCTACAGTTCCTTGCCCTGGTTTTTTAACAGGTTGCCTAACAATCTTGAAACAAACACACATTTCAAGCACATGAATCTTCACCCTGTCTCCTTCTAGTTCAGCCAGACCCTGCGGTCTTTTTAACGTAGCACCGTGTGTATAAATAGATGAGATGCCCAAGAACCTGGAGACCAGGTGGCTAGAGGATCTGAAAATGCATAGGAGGGCCAGCTTTTCCTCACTCCATTTCAGTTTATGAATTAGGGGCTCATAGCTGTAGAGATACAGTATGGTCCAGTGGACAGGGGCTGGGTAGGGACTTAGGTAGCCTGGGTTCTAGTCCCAGCTCTACCATTGCCCAGCTGGGTGACCTCAGACAAATCATTTCTCTTCCCATCCTTAGTCTTTCCTGTTTAGATTGTACACCCTGCAGAACCATGTCAATACATAAACTGCAGCGGGTTGAAAACAATTCAGCTAAGGACCCATGTATCAGTTCAAAAGGGGCTTAGCGCCGTTTGACTTAGATCAGTAACTTACATGCCGGCTATACTGAGATCAGCCAGGTTTTGAAGTTAAGTGTCCACACAGAGTTTTGCATCAATTTAGCTAAAAATTAGTTATAAAAACCCCAAACCGTGAACTGCTGCAACTTTGGGTATAGACGAGGCTCATGTGTCTGAACAGTGTCTTGGAAACTGTAGGTGCTACTGTAATACACATTAAAACCGTGCTCCAAGGGTGTTTGTTCATTACTTTGGATTAGGTCAGGACAGCAGATTAAGTGAGGCGTAAATGTCTGTTATTTAGAGGCAGTGAAAATAGTGACGTCCTTCCCCATTGCACTAGTGCTCCTTGGCACTAGAAATAGGGATCCCCGGACACAAATGCAGGTCCATGGGATGGGGGACTTGCATGAGTGCAGTGGAAGGAATAGACAGAACACATCTGAAATCTAATTCCAGCACGTGCTGTGTATGCCTAGGCATAATGGAGTACACTCAGGTGTGCTGCGTCACAGAGGGGAAGAATGTTCACTGAAAGCCACAGCTAGTCATTTCAAATATCTCTTATTAGCAGCCACAGAGCACCGGCTGATTTCAGACGCCTGGGTGATGATTTACATGAGAAGATACTCAACAAGCCTTTTCTACATAAGCGATTAAGAGGAAAAGCTGCTGTCATGGCCCAATTAATTTTCTATCCAGAAACAACGCTGAATAAATTAATCTAGCGACGATTAGCAGGGGAAAATGGATACAGAATAAGATCAGCGTGTTCCATTTCTCTGGCTGCGACTCATAGGAAATCCTTCATAGTCTTCTTCTAAATGACAAGCCAGGAAGGAATGAAAAGGGGAGAAGGAAGAATCCCTTTTGTGAACTCCCTTCCAAATAAATATGAGTGGCAGTCCTACCTATAGCACTGCTCATCACTTCATCCCTCAAGTCATTTTCCTTCCTAATCAAGGCTTGTAGGATGCTCTTTAAGGCTATACCCTATGGAGGTATAAGCCTTCCTCCCTCCTCCCCCATCCCCAGGGGAGTTGAGTTCTTCCTCCCAATACACTATAGGAGTCTTGCTAATCACACCTTTTCTGCCCATTTTCTCCTTTGTGTGAGTGTTTTTGCTTTCCCTCAGCTCTCCTTCTCTGGTCCTAACCCAGACTCTCCGTTCCCTGACAGGTGGACCCTCCTTTGCCACCACATGCTCTCCCCTCCCCAAATCTTTCTCTTACTTCTTCCTGTAGCAGGCCTGTCTTCTTCCTTGGCTCATTCTGTCTCTAATGCTGTCTACCAAGGGAGCAGGCAGGGTTTCATCCTAAACACTACAGGCTGCTGCAATAGCAGGGGGAAATGGTCTTATGCTGTGACTATACTAAACCACCATCCAACTAGCACATTACAAATTGTAGTGTGCCCGCAGAAGCACGGGCATGGGCGAGCAGCAGAATGGGCCAGGTGCCCCAAGGACAAACGCATCCAGACCCAGTTGGCACAGTGTGTAGCACACGAACTCTATGGGAACTAGCACGAGTAGGTCTACCTGAGATGAGAATCACACCCTCCAAGTGTAGACGTAACCTTAGACTCGGACTTCTTATTGTTAACCCAGACAAGCTTACCGACCAGTGGGACCGAAGACATAGCCAGTCCTGGTCCTGGCGTAGGAAAGCTTGGGATGGACAAAGGATTGAGGACCAGTTACCCGAAGCAACCCATGGCAATTCTGGCTACATTCCAGATCTGACTTACAGTTACAGCTCTTTTTGGTAGCTTTGAAGAGAAAAATCAGTTCAAGGACAGGGTTCCCCCTGACTTATACGCCATCTTGCGTTTCTTCTCCCTGCCCCTCTCAAAGACACCAGGCCAGAACCAGATCAGTCGATTGGCATTATTAAACAGGTAACCCAGAACATGAGCAGGAATAGCATGATGATTACGCTACATCCCATAATAATGGTAAAATATAAGCTATGCTGAAATATTTACTGGGAAATAAATATTTCCTGATTTCAGTGCTTAGTAGGCTGACCATATTTCCTTTAGACAAAAACGGGACATTGGGATGGCAAAAACGGGATGGGGGGGGGGGCATGGCCCCACCTGGGCCCTCCAGTGCTGGGCGGGGGGAGGAAAGGGGGGTCGGGGGGATGGATGGAGGAATAAGCAGAACAGGGATGGGGGATGAAGAGGATGGAGGGAGAGAGAGAAGGGGGGATGAGGGATGAAGAGGATGGAGGGGACGGAGGGAGAGAAGGCACGAAGGTGAGAAGGGAGAGGATGGATGGATGAGAGAAGAGATGGGGGTAGGGAGCAGGGGGGATGGAGGAGGCAAGGGACAGCGAGAAGGAGGGATGGAGAAGGGGGATGGAGAGAAGGAAGAGAGGGATGGAGGGATAGAGAGAAGGGAGGAAGGAAGGGATGGAGGGATGGAGAAGGGGATAGAGAGAAGGGATGGAGGGAGCGAGAGGAGGCATCCTGCAACTGTGTGAACCCAGAGTAGCTTCACTGGAGTTCTGCCAGGCTGCCACGAGGCAGGATGACTGGGCTCAGCACCTGGCTCTCTGGAACCACTTCAGGATGTATGGATCCATCAAAATGGAAACACTTCCTGAAAGTGGGTCAATGTCACTTCAGAGGAAGATGCGGGGCGGGGCGGGGGGGGGGAGGAGATTTCTGACAAAGTCAAACCACTTCTGTTTGGTTTTTAAGTGACTTTTCATTTAGAACGTTGTATTTTGTAGAATCGTGGCTAGCACTAGAATACAATCAAAAGAATACAAAGAATGGACGGAGGGAGAGAGCAGGGAGGAAGGGAGGGATGGAGAAGGGGGGTGGAGAGAAGAGAGGGATGGAGGGAAGGAGAAATAGAGAGGAGAAGGCGGCAGCGGGCGGCGGGCTGGAGGAGGCGGCAGATCGGAGCTGTCCAGAGCCGCAGCCGGGGGCCGAGCGCGCTGGCGGGGGGGCTGACGGCCAGGTTTTATGAAGAGAGAAGGGATGGAGGGAGTGAGAGGAGGCAGTGGACGGAGGGAGAGAGCAGGGAGGAAGGGAGGGATGGAGAAGGGGGATGGAGAGAAGGTAGGGATGGAGAGAAGGGAGGGAAGGAGGAATAGAGAGGAGGAGGCGGCAGCGGGCGGCGGGCTGGAGGAGGCGGCAGATCGGAGCTGTCCGGAGCTGCAGCCGGGGGCCGAGCGCGCCGGCGGCGGTGGCGGGGGGAGGTGGGGGGACGTTTTATGACTCCATGTTTTATGAGTCCTGCCCCCAAAACGGGACAAAATTGATATTTTGGACAAAAAGACGGGACGGTTAAAAAACATTAAAAAAACGGGACTGTCCCGTTCAAAACGGGACGTATGGTCAGCCTAGTGCTTAGGCACCTTCCGTAACCAAGCCAGTTACCCATTATCGGCAGTAGGCAGAGGTGGCTGTGGACAGTGGCAATGGAAGCTCCCACATGCTGGCCAACCAAGATGGTTCCATCCAAAATGGTGGGGCCACCATTAAGGCTGAGAGGAGTTTGGTCTCCATCGGCACGGAGCCTCTCTGCTGAGTCTGCCTCGACAGTGCAGCTTTTGTCACGGGCATCCCTGTCCACAAGGAACGGGACTGACACCCACCCGCTCGCTTCACGTTCACCTAGCAGCGGGTAGGGAGCCAACTGTCACAACTGACTGGGTTGGATCTGAGCCAGCACCTTACGAGTAAAAGGCTCGGACATGTATCAGCCCTGCAAGGCATCGAATCTGCCAAGCTGTATTTGTAAGCGCACCTTCGCAGAACGGATCAGGAGCAAGCCCTATATTGCAGTGCAATGCCAAGGATACCATGTTCCCCCCATCCGACCCCAGCAGCCAGAAATGGGGAGGACAGGGGGACCCCAGCTTCAAATGTCAGATGTCCTTTATATCACAAGAAGTGCCAAGACTGCTTCATGGCATTAGTCTACACTGATCGTTTCTGCCTGAGACCACGCATCATCATCAATAAAGCAGCACTGTTTTTTCTTTACTAGAGGAGGCAGAGGCTGGATGAGCCTAATCTCAAAGGTAGCTAACAAGCAGACTTGCTCTGCCCCACACAGCTGGCTTGTTCAAACGTTCTTGTTACGGCATTGCCCTACCTGCCCAGCCAGTGTAGTTAGTGCCATCCCTGGGGTCAGCAGATTTCAAGCCTTTCTCCATCTGCTGAAGCAGCTCCCTGATCTTATTGTTCAGGCGCTGAGTGAACTCAGGAGTCAGCTGTGGATAGAAGAGAAATACCATACCTAAGTAAATATCAGCAAACAGATTGGGCGAGGGCTCATCAAACTGCTGCGAGCGTGCATGGCGGAGAGCAGGGATTACACTGGGGAACTGGGGTTCTCAGTCAGCGAGCGTAGCCAGCAATGCTCAGATTTGCATTTGGCTGGCTGTAGTAAAATGGACGGGAACCTTGGCATGTTACCTCAGAGGCCTTTCCTTCTGCAGCTCTAACACACCGCCCGGCCCTGGCCCATAGGTGAGGCTTGAGGAAGGTGAAAGCAGGGTAGCCAAAAATAAATCCAACTCAGCTCCAGCCTGCTCTCATCCAGAATGCGGTGCAAGATGCAGCTAGTCGGTCTGGCTTTTCACTAACTGCCCTCTGTGAGCTAGCTCTGTCCTTAAAGCTGTGGTACGGCAGGAGTGACTGGGGTGCTGTGATTTAATCCCTCTATTTGTGAGGTGATAGATCGAGATCTCAGTGCTGGGCACTTTAACAACAAAAAATTGTGTGGGTTTGATTCTTCTATTTTACACCACCATAGAAATTCCACTGATGTCAAAGGAGTTACTCCTGCTGTCCACCAGGGTAAAATCAGAGCTTAAGAATCCAGACCCTAATTTACGTAGGCTAGGCTTGCCTTGACCTAGCTGTTACTAATAAGATGGGTTGTAGAAAGCAATCCATGAAATGGAAATCCTCCCCTTTTCCACCTTCCATACCCAGTCTCCCACAGGGCTAAACGTGCTACATAATGACTTTTTATATTTTAAAAACCTAGCATTCATCAAGGGATATTCGATGTGGTTTTCCAAGCTGCTGGATTTTGGTACATGAACTGTAACATTTTGTTCATTCCCCTACAGGCATATTTTAATTGCTTTGTCCTGGACAAAAAAAAGATAATGAAACTAAGCAATAGGCTGGAAAAAATGAAATTAATTTGTAGAGTTTGGTTCCATACTCACTACTATAACTGCAGCCCATTCATAGTGCCTTTGGGATCCTCTGATCGCCACAGCTGACTGAACAGGTCTATAGCATAAGCCAATCTCAGAGCTGTACTCACAAGATGGCATCACCTTATGATAAAGTATCTACCATACTGTGTGAGTACATGCTTTTGTGATAATTCCAGCAGCACCCACCAATGTAGGAAGAGCCTTAAGCAATAACGTAGGGTTTTGTTTCAACAAGGTTGGAATGTAGTTAAGAGCTCACTGCATCAGAATATCTTATACCAAGGCTTGGCTGTATATGCACACAAATATGCTCTCTGCTTCCTATACACCTTTGCGGGGGAGGGGGAACAACCAGTTATTTTTGAAGGAAAGAGTATTTTTCTGTTTGGAACATAGTAGTAGTAAAAATGATGGTATGATGTGGATGGATATTATTAAACAGTGTGCTCCAGGCAGTCACACTGTACTAAATTGTGCAGATTAGAAAAAACAGCTGCAGTTTAGGCAGATCCTAGATTATCAATTTAAAAATCTAACCATATCACAATCCCTTCATTTCTTTTTGTAGCCTGCCATTTTAGTAACTCAGAGACTGTAATCCATGCTGTGGTCTTTAATACGTTAAAGAAGGCACATCTCTTGGGTCCAACCCCCTGAGCTTGAAGATTTTGAACTAGTTCTGCTTGTTTGAGTCTGTTTTCCAGAACCTGTCACAAAAAGTGCTTTATGCAATAAATTGTGATTATTGTTTTTAGTCTAGGGAATCTGGGCTAGATACAAGAGATCTGCTCTGTTAAATGTGTGACTAAAGACTTTTCATATATAATATACTTCTAAAATTGCTGAGAGGATAAAAGTGCAGTGACTCAGAACTGATTCGTTGGAGTCCGACTCTGGAAGCAAATCTCAGTGAAACATTGTGGAATAAAAACTTCAGGTAGCAACACCACCAAATTGAGATAAACACCAGCTGCCGAAAGATCTTTAAGAACTTCCAAATCCAGAGATATAAGGTTAAAGCTTCCTAGCAGTGATGAGACAGCAGATATGTTGCACCTTCAGCTGTGAAGACTTTTGTGGTTGTGCATACGATGCATCCTCAGAAATGGGAGACTGCAAGTCTCCTCTGCCAAAGTGAAGCAGAAAGCATCAAGGCCCCTCTGTAATAACTACATGTCAGGATATCTCTTCCTGGCTTGGAGAGGCATTGCTCAAAAAACACAGAACCAGTCTAAACAGGGTAGATGTGAGGCTGCCAAAGCAAACACTCCTATGGTGTTTGAATGCTTCATTGTCTTCACAATACTTAGCACTGACACAGCACAGTTCATCTTCAAAGAGTATTACAGCTATTAATTACTAAAGCTTCACAGCACCTCTGTGCAGGAAGTTTTAACTTACTGATTGAGAAACTAAAGCAGAGAGATTAAGTGACTTGCCCAAGGCCACTGAGAATCATTGACAAAAATACAGGCGTTCCTGGCTCCCAGACATGTTCTCAGACCACACCTGCCCCTGAATGGCCGCAAGATGCTTTCATCTTACCTTTCCAGCTATTACAATAAAATGCAACACTGCTCCTAACCCAAGAGCCCTATCAACAGATATATGGGAATTGACTGGGAGATTTAGACGCAGACTATACAATCCCTCTCTTTTTTTTACCCAGAACTACTGGGGCCTTATAAAGTCCCCAGGGGAAAGGGTCAGTGTTTCTGATTTGTGCCTGTATGGAGTGGCTTCTTGTCTTATCAGTATCCAATAAACTATAACAAGTGGCAGTGGGAAAGCAAAAGCTTTGTTTCTTATTTACTTATAGTCTCAGGGTGTTTATTATGCAAGTGCAGTCAGAATCCTGTTTGCAATGTCACAGATAGCTGCTTCGGAAATTGGTTCTCTCCCCTTCTACATTCTCTTCTCTAAACTGTTAACACCCCCCCCCCCTTTGAACCCTTTCACAAGAGCCAGTGATTTTGATCACAGAGCACCACTGCCCAAGTGCATGGTCTGGCTTTTTTCTCCTGAATCCAAACCTCTAACCTACCTTAGGATTTTTCCCATTAGCCTTTGCTCTCCTGCCCCTTACAACCGTTTAACTCGGCTCAGGATTTCGTAGGATTAAACTAGACGTTATCATTGTCTTCAATAACTGGATGAGGCAAAAACTGTCCCAGAGGCTAGTGGCAGATACCTGACTGCTGGCCTGCTCAAGTAAGCCTACGAGAAGACTTAAGGAAGCGAATAAAAACATTTCAAAAGGAAATGTCCAAGATGCTATAAACATCAAACCCGCAAGCCCTGTCTTGAGACGTGTTAGGAGAGTAATTCCTGCCTTCCTCCGGAGAGGCTGGGCACGGCCGCCATGCCATAGAAACAGGGGGAAGAAAAATTAAGCTCCCACAAGCCCCTGACGCCTGTTAAGAAAGAAAAACTCCCGTGCTGTAAAATTAAGTCACTTTAGAGGCCCAACTCACCCGCCCTGACGAGTCAAAGTATCCCATGGCCAGGGATTTGTCATAGTCTGCGAAGGGATTCGGGAAGGCCCTTTGGGCCATAGTGGCAGCAGCAGCAAACCTGCAAGAGAGCGAAGAAGTTGGGATCCAGTTATTTGAGCAGGCTGAGGCGACTGCTTGCTGCTATTACAGTGACCAGCCCCGGGGCCCAGCTTCCTAGGAGCTGCAGAGCAGACAGGCCAGATTCTGCAGCAGCACCAGCAAGCTGCAGCCAAATCTAACACACAAGAGATCTCAGGGATCTAAAGAAGCAGCACAACCGCCTACAAACACTCCCCCCACCCCCCTTGCTGTACAATACAACTCCACCCGGAAAACAGAGGGAAGCATTGACATGAAACCACGTTTTCCCCCATCTCACCCTGCAGCTGAGACAACAACAGGCAGAGATCTGACTTTTCCACCTCCCACTTCCTGCTGCCACAAGCCAATGAGAGCTCTAGAGAGCCTGGAGACCCAGCCACACCCCCCCCCCCCCTCTCCGGCTTCTTAAAGAGAAAGGGAGTGAAGTCTACTCTTGCAGGGTATTTTTTATGCCAGGCCAAACTTTTGGGCAGTGTTCCCGGCGCTCAGCTCATGACAGAAGCTGAGCCCAGCTCCTGGCTCTGCTATGCTTTCCCCAGCACATTGTGTTCTGCCAGTTTCCAAGGGATATTTTTTTTATGGGGTAAGATGGGTTACGAATAATTCATATCAAATAATCAAGAGAGCTAGAGGATATGTTGATTATTTTTAGACAATTTAGTAAATAGCCAACCGGATCTTACACTCATCCACAGCAGAATTTTTAACATTGCTCATAAGATGATTGCACTTGTTCCTTTCCTGGCAGAATCCTGCGCTGGGGTGTTTTAATGGTATTTTCTCTAAATTATTGTCATGATTTGTACTACAGTCGACCCAACTGAGATCAGGCACCATGTACATACATATACTAGGAGACATACCTGCCTTTAAGAGCTGACAGTCTAAGCCGACATGGGTGTGAGGGGAAACTGAGGCACAGAGGGGGTGACATGTCTCGTCCAAGATCACCGAGGAGGTCAGTGGCAGAGGTAGCAGCAATTTAAGGAAATAGATTCCTATTTAGAAATTGGAGATATCTCATTCGGTACTTGCTGTAGGTGGTTGGCCTTTCCAGCCTGTTATAAACCTCACATCTGCCCTCCTGCCTGGACCTTGATTCACTGATTTGCTGCTGCAGCATTCCCAGCTCCCTCCCTTCTCCCCCTCCCCCCCGCCCCGCCCCAGACTCCGTCTCATCATTCACCCTCTCCCAGGAGAACCAGGTTGTGGGCTGAGAATTAAGCCAACTTTTCCAACGTCGTCACAGGAAGGGAGGCTTCTGATGGTTGTGATAGCTGTGGAGATGACTTTTTATAGGCTTTACCGTCCACGTCTGATGTGGGTTGCTGAGGGTGTTTGGCCTAGTCTTTGTGGGAAAGCCAGGGGATGGCAGATGAAAGAGGAGGAGATTGAAGGAGTTTCTCACAAAGGGATGGACTTTCTTGAGTCCTTTGCCTCATATGACAGCAGCCGCTGTAATCGATGCATACTTGATCTTTGTCAAGCCTGACCCAGATTATGTGACTGGTTGAGCCAGGGAAATAACATGCAGTTTCTCACCGCACCCCTGTATATCAAACCCTTATCAGACCCTCACCTGAACACTTACTGAATATCTGGCCTGCTCTGAGCTCAGGGAGTTACTCTTATAGCTCAAGCGGTAGAGGCTCGTGCTTTTAATCTTAGATTCAAGCCCTGCTGAGGGCTACATCCCCTAGTGCACCTCTTGTTACAAGAGTTCTACATAAAATCTATCAGTCTATAGCTGGCTGTGTGTCTATGGAGACAGTTCATATCAAGATTGCCCTCTGCTGGCAAAAAGAATGTGTGATAGAGTTCATAAGAGGTAAATGAAATAGAATTGTTACACCCTACAAATAGCTTCCTGAGTCCAGCTCTTACCACCTGTCTGCTTCCTGTCTGCTTCTTGAGTCCAGCTCCTACCCCTTCTCTGCCTGGGAAGTTATAATCTGCTCTCCTTGATGGTATCTGAGCAGCTAGGGCCAGAAGTGTTTGCAGCACCTTGTTTCAGACTCACTGAATTGCAATCGGGGACATGCGAACCCGGAGTGTGGTGCACTCCAGATCTGTAGCATTCCAGACTCCCTGGTGTCTCACAGTTCAGTGAGGAGGTGCTGGATGAGACCAGAATTAAATGCAGCTGGGCTCTAACTGCGTGGAGTGGCAGAACCCCCGGAAGGAGCTGGATCCATGTGGGTGAACCCCTGGGCCCATGCAGAGCCCTACTAAAGACAGTAGGGCTCTGTGACATTACAACCCACAGAGATCCAAGTGCAGGATCCAAACATAAGAGTCTACTGGAACTGTTTTCATTTGCCACTGATGGGAACATACAAGAGAATATATTGAGACTTTGCATTCACCTTTCAATGGATTATAGTGTATCATACTTTGCAGTTTTCTGTCCATATGTCTTTTTTGTCCTTTTCTGTATTACAATTTATAAAATTAAAGATCAAAGAGTGTAATTTATTCAAAGAAGCTATGGAAAAAAATACAGTAACCTTCAATTTCAACTCCCCTTCCACACAGTGATTTCTACAGTACATAGTTCTGGTTGTTTAATCTGCAAATCTTGCCATCATTGCATTAAATTCAAGGCAAGCCAGACAAGTTGTGAAATGTTAGCATTCAGGTCAGTGAGCAGAGTATCGGCAGAAATAGTGTTGGGACTTTTCTTCATATCAAGATTCAGAGAGTTATAGAGAGCCCTGTAATGTCGTCTGATATTCCCGTGTTAGAATTATATCCTCTTTATAGTTCAACAGCAAAGATCTAACATAAAGCAAATAGTTTTATCTTCAGAACTTCTTTTATCCCTGATTCATTTCAAATTCTTTTAAAATAATAGCCACTTAATGTAAAAAACCCTTTCCCCAAACTATCATCTTTATTCTCCCCTTCACCCAACCCCACAATACAAGAGATTCTACTTTGCTATAGTCTTGTTTAAGGGGTCAGTGTCCTTTAGTTTAGGCCTCTATGGAGCTGTCAGTGCCCAAGATGACTCAGGAGTGACCTACTGTGGACATCACTTGGCCCGGCAATGTACTGCTGTTCCCTGATAATCTCCCCAAAGCCACAGGCCGCCTGGAGATGGTGAAAAGAGTGGAGGAACAAACATATGGAAATCATCACGAGAGAGAGAAGCTGCTGCCATGGTAGCTTTAGAATACCAGTCATTCTGGGTTTATTAGTGAAAAGCTTAAACAGTGCAAATCTGCTCATTTAGAAAGCAGTCAGTCCAGTTGTCACTGTCCCCACAAAGTGACACAGGAGCTCCAGTAGTGTGCCTTGTCAGTGATTTATGAGACTTCCGAACAACTTGCCACTAGTTGGAAAAGGTGCTAAGCCGAGAGCAGCTGGGTTTTAATCTCTTTTGGTTTGCCAAGATCATATTTCTGAAGGTCAAACTGCTCTTCAGCAGCTGGTGATCCTATCACAAATGTTCCTGTTTTTATTAATTAATAAGAAAAACAACCTAGAAACAGAAGGTTTGATTTGTTCACTGTACCTCAGTGTCTGAGACATCTCCCTTTTTGTCCTTAATCTTTTGGTTTGGAGCAGAAAATACATATAATACATACAGATAAATTACTGTAATCACCTAGGACATAATTTTTTACTACATGATGGCTGCTCAAAGCTTCTTTGCAATGTTGGGTTTAGAACACAGAATTTCCTGCTCCAAGAGCACAGGACACGACAACATTCACTACAGGAGAATCCCTGTTAGCTTTTAGCAATACGGGACCAATGTGGGATCTTTCATCCAGTAGATGGGAAGTGTTACCCACTCCATTCTCCCAGACACAAGCCTAGCTAGTGAACTATAGCCTCACGATGCCCTGCTGAGGATTTTCCATTTTGATCTGAAACAAGCTGTTTCAATACCTCTGCCTTGAAATGAAATATCCTGCTCCAAACACTTTATTAAGTGCCTTGTAAAGATAGATCTTTCAAAAATTGGCATCATGTTTAATAATCTTGGACTCTCTCTCCCCATGACTCTAATGTTGATGGTTTCTTCTTCCTCATTGGTTCTTCCCTAGTCAAAATTCTGACAGGATAGAACAAGAGAGCGGAGTCTCCAGTGATAATCGTTCGCCTCTCTTACTCATGATTTATTCAGCAACAGCATAGCTGGAGATATTAAATGAATACGCTTGCAGTCCAGAGTGGGCTTCATAGATCAAAGCCTACAACACATTTTATTCGCCTTTAAAAAAAAGAAAAAGAAACAAAATCAGATGTTATTTCCATCATAAAACTATCCATAAAACAGCAATGTTCCTAGCAGCTTTGTTGTTCTTAAAGATCAGAGCCATGACTCACTGTATCTGACCTTGGTCAAAATTTTGACATAGTAAGACACCGAAAACCATGGTGCAGTTCTGACGTGAAACAGAAGGTTTTCAGGCAAGGCGAGGGTTATAATTGGCCTTGGAATGATAAAACCTTTCATTTTAAAGGAAAACCGCCAAGATGAGAAAACCAGGTCCTTCATTAGCTGCTTCACTCTAATTTCCAATGGGAAGGAGTCTCAGGAGACAACAGCACAAAAACCTCTAGCTACACTAATAGTTAGCAGTCTCAGTGCCGAAGCCAAGGATTATAAATGGTATTATGTGACTGAATTGTGTGTGATAGCAGGGAACTGGGCTGAAGGATTTAGGAGGCGCCTTCCTGTCCTATGTTCGTATGACGGAACCATTGGGGGTGGAAAATGAACTAGTCTGGCAGCGGTAGCAATAATTACTTGAAGATTTCCATTCGAGCCTCTAGATGTCACTGTGCTATAGTGAGCACTCCGGATAATCTGTGCTTTTCCCATCACACTCAGCAATGGAAGTTAAAGTTTGCTTAGATTCTCATTTGTGACTGTGGTCCCGACTCCCCTAATAAATACATCTTTGGGCTGGGCCTGACCATCTTCATCATACACATCTTCAAACATGCCCAGCCAGCCCAGCTGTACCTGGTCCCTGCCTGCATTGGGTTCCCTCTCCTTGTGGCCTTGGTGACTGAAATGTTCAGTTCTGAGGAGAATTCCACGTCAAAGGAGGAGCCTGGGGACTCCAAAGATGCAAGGATGAAAACGGATAAAAAAGAGAAGTGACCTTGCAGTGGCTATTTCTTTAGCGTTTTTTAAATCTTTTTTGAATTGTGTAGATCTTCTTTCTGAAAGCCGAGCCTTGAAAAGTGAGGAAATTCCGTTAACTTGCAGTGCTATTCAAATCCATTGGAGCGATTTCCTTGCTACATTCTCTGCCTTACGTCTCTCCTCTTGGCAATTACTGGGTTTCATCCAAGTTCACTTTCACTTTCTTTAGCGAATGTTCCTTTGACCCTTGTTTCTCGGCATGTTTGAGAAGGCCAAAGTGGAAGACTCGTGTTATGTGCATGTGTCCTCTCTTTGCTATATACAGGGTGGACAACATGCACAGTCCCCTTCCTTCGAATGGAGAAAGAGAGAAATAAGATGAGGACATGCTTGCTCACAGTACAAAATTCTTCACAAAGAGGAATAATTCTTGTTTCCCTCTTGTTAGATCGTCTGCTGCATCATGATGCCGAGATTTGTGGCCAGTGCTTTCTACCTATTATTGCGCAAGGCTGTAGTTTCCAGTGCTGCTTTGAAAATTCATGCTTAAGGACCTCAGGAAATTCCTGAGCTCTGTAGTAAAAGATGCCTATTAGAAATGGGCAAAGGAGGCAGTGCGTGATCAATATCTGGGCTAAAAGCGAGACTAGTGTTTGGTTTGAAAGTGAAGTCGGTCTAAGGTTGGCATTCAAAGTTACTTTGAAATATGAGTGCCAAATGATGGCAGTCTTGGTTGCTCAGCTGATCCCCTGAGATTACAGCCATTTCAGATCATGGGAATCTTTGGTTTTTATAAGATTTTGGTCTTCTCTGAACCAGAAGAAGAAAACAGGCCCTGAAGGCTTTCTGATCTGGCCTAGAAGCAGAACAATCAAAGCAGCTTCAGATCCAGAAAGTCACATCTATTCCCCCCGCCCCCTTGAAAAATGAAGATGTTCATCTTCCAGTTTTGGCTCATGTTTAATTCCTAGACCCCCTTTGTAGGAGCCACAAAATGACAGATTAGGCCTCCAAGGAGCAATCCCCCCCTACTCAGGAGTGTAGTCTGCCTAGACAAGGCTACTGGACTCTTGGAGGGTCCAGCACTTAAAATAGCTCCCACCACAGGAGTGTGTCAAGGATCTGTCCTGAATGGACTTGTTGGTGCTAGCTCCTCTTAAATAACAGTGATGCATAGGATACTGCAGTGCTGCATACCGCTAAGATCTGGAATAACATTGTGGAAGTGTGTCTTCTGGTAGGTCTTTTGGGATGCGTAGATGCCACGGAAGGTTGATATACTAATAGTTGGTTCCAATATTTAAAATGCACATGCTTGGTACAGGGAGCTCTGGGGATTAATTCAGCTTTGGTATGGTTAGTTATTTATCTCTGTTTTTCAAACTAGAGTGCAAAGGTATTGCTGGTGGGGGTGGGGAACCAAGTGAGCAAACAACAAGTCTTTCATCAGTATTTACCCAGGACTAGTTCAGGAGAGGAGAGTGAGCTAATGAAATCTGGTATGGGAGGAGGTGGTGGTCATTAAGGACATTCTCAGCATTTGAAGGTACTCTTAATAATTCATCTGCTAACAGTTTTCAGTTGTGATACGCCCAACAAAACCCCCCACGTATGTGGGTGAGTTGACTGTGTCTCAATACTGAGCAGTGATACGGACTCCCACTTCCAATGTTAAGAAACGGCAAACCTCCAGCAGTTAAAAACAAACCATAAAATATTCGTCAAGGGTTCTTTTTGCTACAGCAGGGGCTAAAAATTAATTGTTGTGTGACAAAGTTTAGTGGCACTACCACGTGTCCAGTGAAAAAGGGGTTAACTTCAGCTCAGCTCCTTCCCTTCCCTTGCTCAGGAGCTCAGTGCAAGGATTATAAATTGATGGTTTTGGAGACTGAGGCTCAGATCCTTGAAGTTATTTAGTCTCTTAATTCCCATTGATTTCTCCAAAGCAGCCAAAGTGGAAACATTACTTCTTAGAGGTTTTGTACTGAGTGCCACCAGACTGGATTGAACCCCGGGCAGAAGAATATAGGAATTTCCATGCTGGACCAAACCAGCAGTATATCTAGTCAAGTATCCTATATCCAGCTGAGGCCAGTACCACCTGTCTCATGTGAAGAAGCAAGAAACCTGCCAGTAGATGAACCTGTCTACAGAGAAATATTTTTTGTAAAGCACATTACCAAATGGATGTTCTATCCACACGCACAAGGATTTATGTCTCCCAGAATTCTCAGAAATTTTTAAATCCTTGTTATTGTAACAGTGGCTGTTCTCCTTATTCATGTAAATATTTTCTGACCCCTTCTATACTCTAGGCCTCTCACCCTATCCCAACTGTGGGGAGCGTAGGAAAATGGTGGAATCTGGCTTGGAAGAAGGAGGAATGCAATCTTATTAGTGCTGAAGTTCCAGCTCTGGGTTCACGGATAGAAATGACAGACCCTCAACTGAGTGAGATCAGATCCTGCAAAGCCTTACGAAGTGTACGGGTTCATTAGCTCGTTATTCTTGGAGGGGTGGGAAATGGAATTGCAGCTGCCGTAGGCTAGAAAGGTATATGACCTTGGTAGTCCCACTCCAACATAACCCACCTGGCAGGCTGACCCTGGTAGCCCTAAAACTAGCCACTGCTCTTGGGTTCCTCAGTACCAGGTGCTCAACCTGGGCTCTGTCTGCAGGGGTGCCGAATACCCCCAGTTCCCTTCAGAAACTCAGGCCCATCTTTTCTGAAGATGGTTACCCCAAATTGGACGCCACTTCTGAACAATATGTCCTATGTCACCTAAATCCCTTCCTTTGCCACTAGCTCTTAGATCACATGCAATTGTGTAGACCCCGTGTCCAAGCTATAGGGTACCTGAGATGTGGAATGGCTCGAAAACCTTTCAGGTGTGTTTGGCTGTTGTTGGTTTTATCAGTTTAGGACAGTCTTATAAAGTTGGGCTTGCTGGTTGAGAACAGGCTATGTTATACACACTGTGGGACATTAGAAACCAGAGCAAGCGGGATTAAATGGATCAAATTGATTTTACTATATTATATAAATTAAAAAATTGTGGCATATTTGCATGACTTAAATCAATACTCCGAAATGAATAAACCTATTACTATGCCACTATTTTTACCTCTATCCAATATATTTAGTTTACTATTTTTGTTAACTAATCCTGAATTCTAAAGACTAAATTCAGATTCTTAAAAACTTACATTTGGTCTGTGTTAAATTATGTCTGTGAAACATGAACATTCAAACAAGTGGTAATAAAGAAACTACAGTGATTTGAATTATGGTGTTAAAGAAGAATTATGAAACTATTATGGGTGGACTGTATTACCAATGAAAAAGTATTGGAGATGATTGGAACTTAGCAAAGGCTAGTCAGGGATGTAATGAAAAGCCATATTTGAATTGCAGGACACGTTTTAAGAGGTTCAACGGTCAGTACATGTTTACAGGCACTGGGAGGGAAAGTTGATGGCAGAAGAACACCAGTCAGAAATAGAAGATCTTAGATGGACATTGTGGTATTGTGGGTGGATCAAAAAGACTGTTCATACACAAAGAGATTATCAGAGGATCATACGGAATGGGCTACCGTGATTGAAAACCTCCAGTAATGCAATGCCACATAAGAAGAATCCTGATAATATTCTACAACATCTGTCCAAGTAATTAACTCTGCTAATGCTGTGGCCCTATGTGTTAAGAGATCCCTATTGCAGTTTGCAGATGACTAAGAGGGTTTCCAACCCTCCAGGTTTAGCCGGGAGTCTCCCTGAACTGGGCTCTATCTCCAGGAGGCTACTGAAGCCAAACAGGGCAATTCTAGGTCGCTAAAAGTCTGGCAGCACAGTGGGGCTAAGGTGGGCTCCCTGCCTGCCCTAGCCCTGGGCACATCCCTGTGGGGGTCTTTGTGCACCGCCCTAGCCCCAAGTACTGACTCTGCAGCTCCCATTGGCCGGGAACTACGGCCAATGGGAGCTGTGGGGGCATGCAGGCAGGGGAAGTGCATGGAGCCCTCTGCTCTCCGAGAGGTCGCAGGGGTTTGCTGGCCGTTTCCGGGAGTGGCATGCAGATGGGGCAGCGCACGGAGCCCCCTGGCCCTGCTTTCCTCGGGCGGCTCCCTGTCAGTGGCAGAGCGGGGGTAAGGCAGGCTCTGCCCCTGCAGCTCCCACCGGCCACAGTTCCCAGCCAATGGGAGCTGCAGAGTTAGCGCTCTGAGTGCAGGCAGCGCACAGAATCCCCTGGCCCACCCAGGAGTGGTAGGGACTTGCTCCCTGCCTGCCTTAGCCCCACTGTGCTGCTGCTCAGGAGCCACCCGAGATAATCACCACCCGGCCAGAGCCTGTACCCTCATTCCTTCCCACACCCCAACCCCATCTCCCAGCCCCAAGCCCCCTCCAGCACCCAAACTCCCTCCTGCACCCCAACCCCCTGTCCTAGCTCCGTGAAAGTGAGTGAGGGTCAGGGAGAGTGAGCAATGGAGGGAGGCAGGATGGAGTGAGTGGGGCAGGGCAGGGGTGTTTGGGTTTGTGTGATTAGACAGCTGGTAACCTTAATGGCAAGATAGATGTTATTCCTATTCAAGGTTCAGTTCTGTCTCCCATGGGATAGAGCTGAGAAAACCCATAGCAGGAACATTCCTTCTGACTGTATCAATGCTGGGTGTCACGGCCAGGTCATGGGCAGTCAGACCTAGTAGCCAGAGCCAGAGCTCACAGTCACAAGACAGGATACCAGGAGATGAGAGGCAGGAGACAAACTGGAGATCAGAACCACAAATCAGCTGTGAAGAGTCACACCAAGTCAGGATGCCAGGGAAGCAGTCAGCACACAGTCCAAAACAGGGTAACACCTAGTTATTCAGGTAGCTTCCTGTTCCTGCTTCTGGCTTAAGTAGGGCAGCAGGCCAATCAGCTGTTCCAGGACTCCACCAATAGGATTGCAGGGTGGAGCCTCAAACTGGTGCTGAGTTTCATGGATTGCAGGTATCAGTAGGCTGCTAGATGGAGGGTTGGAGTGTGGTTCCTCCTGTAGACCTAGGTTTGAGACCTGTGGGTCATGACATTGAGGAAGCTTGGGGAGACATAGCCCCTTTACAGCTAGTGAACAGGTACAGCAAGCAGCCCTATAACAGAGCCAAATTAGCTAGAGGGGGAAGGGCATTGGCCCACCTTCACACTAGCCAGAAATGCTTCTTTTGGGATACTAAATCTGCAATCAACACTAGCAGACCTTGCACCCTGTGCCCCTTTGTTCCTCTCAGGTTAATTATAGCATATATATCTCCTCCTGCCCGGAGGAGGAACAAAGGGCTTCTTGTTGCCCTTTCCTTGCTGGCACCCCAGGGAGGGAGCAATTTGAATGTGGCCCTAATGTCTCCCCTTATGTGCCTGTTTTGCTCTGTCTCCTATGAAGACTGCAAGGCTTCCAAAATAGCATGCTTTTGTGTGTGTGTGTGTGTGTGTGTGTGTGATCATGCCTCCCTCAAGGGGCTAGCCCCAGTGAGTATAACAGTGTAGTGGTATCTGCTGTAACCTGCAAGGAGCTTGGCTCCTGGATCTCTGTGTGCTTGTAACTCAGGGACAGGCACGGCTGTCTCAGGGAGGAAGGGGAGCCAATGCTTAACTGAGAGTCTGCTAGGTAATAGGGAGAGAGGAGTAATGTGGCTCCTATTTGGAGCAATAGGGCCCCAAACAGGTTGGAGGAGGATAGCAGGGTGTCTGGATGGCCACTAGCCACCTGCTCGAAGAGGAGCAGTGTCTGAGAGAAAGGAGCATGTTAGAGTCAAATGACTGACAAGTAAAAGACTGAGAAGAAGTTTGCCTGGCCCACAGGAAGGTCCTCAGTGAGATGCCTTCCCCTGGGAGCACGATGAGAAGGAAGAAGCCAATTTGGAGGAGTCTGAAGCCAGCCGCTGATAGAGGAAGGACTTGCCTTATGGTGAGTTCATGAGTCCCAGGCTGGTTCCCTTCTGAGAACTGGCCTCTAAGTACCTGAAAGCAATATCCCTAAGCTTGGCCCTTTCCTTGTTCCAGGTGACTCCCAGTTTATAGCCTCTTGGTGGGAAAACGCCATACCCATGTGGGCTGAATTAGTCTTTCAATTCCAAAAGCAGCAGCCATGTGGCAAGTACTGCTTTGGCTGCTCATTCAGGACTGCCTGCCGGCTGTGATTGTCACTGAGTGCCAAGGTAGGAGATTAGAGCTTGGATTTTTAGTAGCGTTATTATAATTTGCACCTTGATCCCTGCCTCATTTTATGATGAGGGGAAATCTCAGGAAGAGAAGCCGCCTGATTCCTGCATGAAGACGATGCCTATCAATTGAGACGGTCAGCCCCGATGTGTCTCTGAACCTGGGGATCATTCGCAGAGTGGTGAGTGCACCATCTTGAGTTAGTCAGGGAAATGCTTTTGGAGACATTCCCCCCTCCTTCTCCTCAGCCATTCCCTGACTACATCCTCAAGCAGGGGCTGAGGGTTTGGGGATTTTATTACCTGCTGCCTATTAAACCTGTGGAGGGACTTTCATCTTATCCCACATGAGTCTTGTGGGCTGTACTAAACCACATCAGGCAAGTTGCTTATTGTTGCTACAGAAGGTATTGTTAGCACAGGTCCCCCAGGGCCCTACAAAGTATGCATAATGTACTAACAGGTCATGTGAGTGGGGAAATACAAGGGCATCATCAGCATGGGCACCGGTGACCCTGAGAGTAGTGTTCTACCCAGTTATGTTACATTTACTTCCTGTTTAATATAATTACTATGAATTTATTGTGTGTTGTTTCTTGGGAGTCTTCAACTATCCGGCAAGTAACTGGGGGTTTCCCTGTGGTTAGAATTTTCCTTCCCAGCTGCCCTGATTACGCAGTCAGGAAGGTGAAAGGGGGGATTGGAGGCACTGCCAAATATATTCATATGGGAAGAAAATAAGGATATTCTACCCTCTGGAGCTGGAGCCAGGGTCCAGGTAGCCCCGGGCTTTTCCATCAAACCCTGTAAGGAAACGGGCGTTAACTGGGTGGCTAGCGGCGCTCCACTTCATTAGCTTGAGCAGCAGTAGAGGGTTGTGGGGATGATGCTATAGGTCCCAGGCTCCGTGCCAGCTGCTGAGTCTGCACATTGGCAGCTACAACTTGTTCTGCTAGCAGGGAAGAGCATGATTGTACGAGAGTCGTTCTTGCTGGCAGTGCCCATGGAGATGCTGAACAGTTGGTCACTCTTCTTGTTTCACTCGGGATGTTTGGCTCTGTTTAACACAAGGACAATTTAGTCAGTGCTCAGCAGATTGAAAGTCCTCAGTGGCAAAGCTCCATAAATCACCGGGGAAAGTAACACACTCCACAGCCTAGGAAGTACACTCTGTCCCGCTCCAGGGCCTGGGGCATACGCATACCCATCTTTACAACATAAGGGTAAGCTGATAGGAGTTTTTATCTCTGAAGTGCCGACTCTACTCCAAGCCAAATGCTTTTTGTATGGAAATAGGCCCATTAAGGAAAATGCTAACGTAAAGGGGTGTGTTTATCAGGATACAATTACACCACTGTGTATCCCAAGGCCCAGAGCTCAGCCAAGTGTCTCCAATCCCCGTGAGGGAGTATCATGGCCTAATGAGTAACTTGGTCTCCCTCCCCCATAAAGTTGCTTCACCTGCTATTAAAAATCTCAGCTGAATGGGCAAGGTTGGAGTTATAGGATTACAATGTTGAGCAGCTATTTCAGTGGAGTGATTAGATTTTACACTCTCCCCTCAAGCATGTTTTCTGGCCCATCACCATTCTACCACTTCTCTCCCTTTCCTCACTAAATGGCCTTATAATGAAATGCATCTAGCCCAAATGTGCTGTCCTACCCAGAGAGCTGTCTGCAGCCCGGGGCACATCTCTGCCCAGTTTGTATCTATCTGGATGTTACCAACTGCTTGGAGTCTGTGCAATGTGCAGCAGCTGCAGCTTATCTGCTTTGTCCAGAGTAACAAAAATAAAGCAAACAAATTTTGCAAGTTCACCCACCCTACCACCCCTAGCACAAGACATGAATATATGGGTGAAACGCTGATTGATCAATCCTGCTGCACGTAAATTGGAGAGTTCAAGGCCATTTTAAGTGTAATGAAATGTGCAACCTGTCCCCCTCCAAAAATAAAGCGGGGGGGGGGGGGGGGGAACTAGCCGGTACTAGTCTCTGAATTGGTGCTTTTGAGTAATGCAGTGGACATAGAGTGACTTTTTTTTTCATCCTTGTTTAAAATATGTAAAAAATAGGGTGACAAAGAATTTGTTTTGTTTTTATGTAGCCTCTGGAACGTGCAAGTCTGACATTATCAGGGAATTCCTCTCTCATGGAAACCCTAGTTCAGCAAAGCACTTAAGCAGGTGCTTAATTTTACGTGCATGAGTAGTCCCATTGTCTTCAATCTGTTAGTCCCAGCTGCTTTGAATGAAACCACTGGTGCTCAAATTTCAACAGACTTAGTGCTTAGGGGGCCTGACATGTACTCATTTGATAGCATGGGGTCCTCTCTTTTATCTACAGAACAGGTACAACACGGGCCGCAGCAGTGGAAGCTTCCACCACTACCCCACCAATTACTAATCTTATTTATTATATGGACTAGGGTGGTGCCTAGATGCCAGGGCCCCCATGGTGCTAGGCACTGCACAAGCATGTAAGAAAGACCTAGCCTTGATTCAGGCTAAAACAGGAGAAGCTTCCTTTCAGGAATAGTTTCTGTATTATTCTATTCTTGGCCTCTCTGCTGTGCCTTCCTAACAATGTACAAGTTGTGGGGGTGGTTTTATGATGTGAACACCCGAGATCACCTGTGCATTTTGTATTGATCACCAGATAGTCATCAGCCAGGGATGATTTTTAGTCACCACCCACGTAAACTGAACGGAAAGCAGAGACCAACCAATTGTGTAGTTGTAGGCAGGGGACTGGACTCGATGACCTTCAAGGTCTTTCCAGTTCTAGGAGATTGGTATATCTCCATTTATTTATTTATTTATTTATTTATTTATTTTTAATTGAAAACTTCCTATCCCATGAGCCATCTAGTGGCAGTCCCTGTTGGTTCAGAAGTGCATTCAAATGAATGAGGAGAGTTGGCTATTTGCTAGTTTGAAGATGAAAATGGGGTCATTTTTAGAAAGTGGTAGCTTCCTTCTTAGTATTGGAGGAGAATCGGGTCCTTCCCAGAAAGGAGTGTAGGGGGAGGAGGAGAGAAAGTATTTTGGCCTATTCTTACTTGAGACCAGAAGTGAATGGAAGTATGAGAGTTTATTCATCTTTGAGTTTCATTGCCCCCTCTAGAGTATCAGAGTTCCTACATACATGTGTATTAATCCTATCAAATGTAGCCTTGCATGTTCTCATTATCCATATAAATATATGTTCTATTAAATGAAAAACACTAAGATCTTGGCCACAGTGATATGTAGTGGCAGAGAATTCCACAGGTTATTTGGGGTGTTTTAAAGTATTTCTTTTTATCAAGTTTAAACTCATTGCCATCCAATTTCATTGGATGTCCTCTGGTTCTTCTAGCATGAAAAAGGATAAATAGGATCACCTAGGTTACCCTCTTTTTATACCAAGCTTTATTTTATATTACATCCCCCAAGTGACTGAGGCCTGATCTTTTTCAACCGCTAGCCATATGGAACCATTCTATCAGTTACATTTAACTGACACACTCTGGCTCAGTTTGGGCTCTCTGCACCACATAAGGCAATGCAAGCAGAGTGGCCATGAAGCGGGGCGTGCACACAGCTTGCATGCAGGAGATGGGGCTCCCCATCAGCTCTGAGAAAGCTGGTAAACACAGAGACTTGAAGGCGGACGCGGAGAGGAACCATACCCAAGCAGTTCAGTGCGGGGGGGAGGGGAAGCAGCAATTGCCTGTGGTTTGGGGGGGAAATCCATCTCCTGCATTTGATAAATTCACCCCACAAACCCCAATTCACTGGGACTGGGTCAGTCACCCTGGATAAGTTCATGGTCTGATCGCTGGAGCACATGGGCCATGGAAAACTTAGTGCGGCCCAGTGAAAAAGCATAATAAAGTCGACCCCTCCTCCATAATAGCCCCTTTGCGAATATCCATTTGGTGAGGATGGCTGTTAAGGAGAAACTCCAATAACTGTGAACCTCTCATAATAAATAGGGTTAAACTCTGGATATTGACTT
The DNA here is from genome assembly GCA_032164245.1 of Sternotherus odoratus. Lineage (NCBI taxonomy): Eukaryota > Metazoa > Chordata > Testudines > Kinosternidae > Sternotherus > Sternotherus odoratus. Next base: position 11,173,850 of record JAVMKO010000011.1, on the reverse strand, counting down.
CGAAGCTCTGTTCAAGACCCTACAGATCCCATCCATCTAGTTCTAAGGCTCTCCTGGGTGTTCTCAGTACAGGCAACACTTTATATTATTGCAAAAATAAGAGTAATCTTCAAACATCGGGACTCCTGGGGTGGAAGCAAAATGTACTGAGGAGAGAGTAACTACTGTTATTAGGATAAGTACTGCAATCCCAGGTTGCTCATACAAAACTCTTCTTGGCTGCAGTTAGAGTTTCACCTGAGTAAGGATTTCCAGATAGCCTTTTGAAACAACGTGAGCCTCTATTAGATACTACAAAGGCTTTCCGTGTTCCTTCTAAAGTGGGCTGCTAATCCTAATGGCAATGGAATTTGACCGTTTCCAAACCTTTGATTCCTTTTCTTGTACTGGAGATAAGGAAAGAGCCTTATCTCTCTCAAGCTTGAAGAGAGGTAGGATCAGTATCCCAGGGAGCAGATGGGCATAGACTGGGCTGCTCAAGCCTAAAAGAAAAAGATTAATCTACTTGAAAATGGTTATGGCTAACCTGGGAATGTATATGGCCATTTTGTTTCCAGCTAAACAGTGTGTAATCCTTAATGGTCAATAGTCTATTTGTCTTGATTATCACACAGCTAAGCTTTTTCTACCTGCTCATTTGCAAGGTTTGGAAAAGACAAGAGGTTATGAGACGGGTTATTTTGGAGTTAATATGAAATTATATTATTTCTGATATCTAGTACAGTAAAACCTCAGAGTTACAAAAACCTCGGGAACTGAGGTTGTTCATAACTCTGAAATGTTCGTAACTGTGAACAAAACATTATGGTGGTTCTTTTAAAAGTTTACAACTGAACATTGACTTAACACAGCTTTGAAACTTTACTATGCAGATGAAAAATGCTGCTTTTAACCATCTTAATTTGAATGAAACAAGCGCAGAAACAGTTTCCTTACCTTGTCACATCTGTTTTTTAAAAAACCTTCCCTTTTTTATTAGTTTACATTTAACACAATACTGTACTGTATTTGCGTTTTTGGTTGGGTTTTTTTTTTTTTGTCTCTCCATCTGCCTGATTGTGTACTTCCGGTCCCAAAGGAGATTTGTGGTTGACTGGTCAGTTCCTAACTCTGAGATTCTACTGTAGCTTAAAACTTTAGTTTCATTTTGATATGAAGTCTGACTTTTTCAAATATTTTGCTTTAATTTCTCTTTTAACAAAACATGAACTATGTTTAGTGCCTTTTAAAATTATTATATTGGATAGTAAACTGACATTTCAGGAGACTTTTGGATTGATCATGAAGATGACTAATTCTGTATAATAATATTCACCGCTCTGCCAGAATGCCTCTACATTTGTTCTAAAGTAATGTTTTCTCCATTTTATGATGGACTGTCTTAGACTTGGGCCATTGAAATGTGTGTGAATCATGGGGGGGGGGGAGGGGGGATGTCTGTTATTTGTAGCAGTCAGTCCATATTAGAGCTGGCTGAATTTTTTTCATTGAAAAATACAGCTGTATAGAAATGTTTGATTTTTACCAAATTTTGATTTTTCAATTGGAAAAAAAAATTAAGAGTTTTTTTGTGTAGTGTTTTAATTGAAATTTTCATTTGGTATTTTCAAAACTGAAATGAAACAAATTTCCGCTGGAAAGAACAAATTTTCATAGCATTAGGAATTTTTTTATAAAAAAAAACAAAATTGGCCACAAAAAAATTAAAACACCTTTTTTTTTTTTTGGTTTGCAGTTTCCCCACAGAAATAAAACTGGATATTTTGACTAGCTCTAGTCAAGAAAAATCTCTTTAGAGGTTCCCTTTTAACTTTCCAGTTCGAATGAACCCCAGAAAACTCAATGATAGCCAAAACCAGCAAGATTTTTGCATAGCTGCAATCCATCTTGTGAGAGATCACTAAATATTACATAGTTTTCATCTGAAACCACAAATCAATGCAGGTGCACTTAAAGCTGGACCTAAGTTAGTGAAGAATTCACAATGCCTAGGTTGAATTTTGAGCTTGTAATGAAAACCTAAAACAAGCTGGGTTTTTTGTCTCGTTTGGGTTTAACCTGGAGAGTTTTGCACAATTGTACAGGCTTCCTTCTGAACCTCATCAGACACAGATCTAGAATTCCTGAGTCAAAAGATAATTAAAGCCAGGAAATCTAAAGGTAAAGCTTGGCACACCATTCTTCTCCCAGTTTTTCTCTTTCAACATTTCTCCCTGCGCTCAAATGGAGGGTCAGCCTTCGTTTTGAAATTCTTGGCTTGTGACAGTTTGGATAATGATTTCCTCACTGTCCAAATTCCGTTTTTTGGGTTTTTTTTTTTTTTTTTTTTGCTCAGAGTGCCAGGTGTGGAAGTGTAGCATAGCAAGCTTTCTCTCCTAAAGCATGCCCAGAGTGATCATGTGATAACACAGGGGTCGGCAACCTTTCAGAAGTGGTGTGCTGAGTCTTCATTTATTCACTCTAATTTAAGGTTCTGCGTGCCAGTAATACATGTTAATGTTTTTAAAAGGTCTCTTTCTATAAGTCTGTAATTTATAACTAAACTATTGTTGTATGTAAAGTTAATACAGTTTTTAAAATGTTTAAGAAGCTTTATTTAAAATTAAATTAGAATGCGGAATCCCCAAACCAGTGGCTAGGACCTGGGCAGTGTGAGTGCCACTGAAAACCAGCTTGCTTGCCGCTTTAGGCACATGTGCCATAAGTTGTCTATCCCTGTGATAGCATATGCCTGGATGCTGTTACTACATTTGCATGTGAACAAGATAACACGTCGTTTTTGTGATTCCTACAGAGGGAAAAAAACCTGGAGTTACAAACTCCAATGTAGCAGGGGTGTCATGGTGTTTGGAGTGGCTCATGACTGAATGCCTACCACAGGACAGACTTTCAAAAACAGGGCAGACACCCTGGCATTAGAAATGGTTCAGAGAAGGGCAATTAAAATGATTAGGAGTTTGGAACAGATCCCATATGAGGAGAGATTAAAGAGGCTAGGATTTTCAGCTTGGAGAAGAGGAGACTAAAGGGGGATATGATGGAGGTATATAAAATCATGAGTGGCATGGAGAAAGAGAATAAGGAAAAGTTATTTACTTGTTCCCATAACATAAAAACTAGTGACCACCAAATGAAATTAATGGGCGGCAGGTTTAAAACAAATAAAAGGAAGTTCTTCACACAGCACACAGTTAACCTGTGGAACTCCTTGCCTGAGGTAGTTGTGAAGGCTAGGACTATAACAGTGTTTAAAAGAGGAACTGGATAAATTCATGAAGGTTAAGTCCATTAATGGCTATTAGCCAAGATGGGTAAGAAATGTCCCCAGCCTCTATTTGTCGGAGGGTGGTGATGGATGGTAGGAGAGAGATCACTTGGTCATTGCCTGTTAGGTTCGCTCACTCCAGGGCACCTGGCATTGGCCACTGTAGACAGGATACTGGGCTGGATGGACCTTTGGTCTGACCCAGTACGGCCTTTGTTATGTTCTTACCCCAAACTGGTGGTGTCTTCTATAATTAGATTTCACCAAGCCAGTACTAAATGTAAACTCCTGGATCACTACACTACTCTTACCAAAGCCATAACTAGGCATTTTAGTGCCCAGGGCAAGTAAGCATGTTTGCACCCTGTACTGGGATTTTTGGTCTGTTTACCACCCCTGCGTCTTTACACCCTAGATGGCTGTCCTGCTTGCCCTACCCTGGTTACAGCCCTGAATCTTACCATGGAGTCACAGACTGTTCCCTTAAATTCCCCAGTCTACCTTGCTACCCAGACAAACCGGACTTCATCATAAATGGTCAGTTACACACACAAACAACCCTTCCCCCCCAAAAAAACCCAAACCCATGATATTCAGTTTGCTTCCAGTCCCAAGAGACGAGCCCCTCATCTCAGATGATTAATGAGATTAGTATGTATTTGCCTCAGATGATCAAGATTACTAACTTTTGAGAGGGTAGCAATGCAAGTCCAATGGAATAAGGGATTGTGGGCCTTCTGAGTGGCACCTTGTTTGTCAAGAGAAGACCAGGAGGCCTCTATGAGCCTAGTAAAGAACAGGCCTAGGGCTATGACCGAGGTAAAGGCACCTATTTTAGACTGGGTTAGCTTTTTGGTCAAAAAATGGCAGAAATGTTGGGCGTTTGTGCAAAAAATAACAAACTCGGCAATTCACTGGCTAAGGCTAGACACCCCAAATGTGGAGGAAATAATAGACTTAATAGACTTAAGTATTAAGTAGACTTAATAACACTGGTGCAATTTCTCCAGAAAGCGCAAGGATTTGGGTCTGGAGGAACCAGCCAGCGACCCTGGAGGAAATGGTAAAGCTGGATGTAGACTTTCCCAGGAAAGAATTCCCAATGTTTCAAGGACTGGACTCAGGGAAGAAGATGGTCAATTTGACCATACCCAGGATGATCAAAAAGAGTCCCTAGTGGAGGAGAACAGGGAGGGACAGCAACAGGTGCCTGCATTCTCCACCACATTGTCCCAGAGTTCACTACTCACTGCTAGGGATGCCCCCTCCTGGCCACTCTGGGGATTAGCTCCTTCAGCCTAACTCTCTCTTCTTTGCGGTTTCTTGGCCTGCTGTCTTGCACTGCTGCAGCTTTTCTTGCTCCTCATGAGCTGCAGTGCCTCGTCTTTGTAGCTTAGCCCTCCAACCAAGTCACAATAGTCCGGCTTGTCTGGGGTTCTATGAATGTCCTCCATAGTGTCTCAGGCAGTCCAAGGCTTACATCCACTGCCCTGGGTGAGTCACTCCCTCAGTGATGGGACGAATGCTCCCGGACAGTCTTCAAGATCCCAGTCCAGGTTGGGTCACTCATTCAATGGCTGCTAGAGAGAACTCAGCCTCACCACTGGGCTCCAGTTTACAGACTCTATCTCCAGCAACCCAGGTCTGTATGACCCCAAACCTTCCTGCCTCTCCCCTGGACTACAAAGTATGGTGGCACCTTAAAGACTAACATTTATTTGGGCATAAGCTTTTGCGGGTAAAAAAACCCCCACTTCTTCAGATGTAAATAAGTACATCTGTTAGTCTTTAAGGTGACACCAGACTCCTCATTGTTTTTGTGGATACAGACTTACATGGCTACCTCTCTGATACTTCCTGCCTTGCCTATCCCAGGCTTGCATTCTGCACCCTAGCTATGCCCCTGTCCCCTGGGTTTGCTAGACAAAACCCTTCCTCTTCGGTCCCAAACCCCTTTATCCCAATGAGAGTGATTGCAGCCCTCTAGCCACTACCCAGCTCCCTGGTTTTATAGAAGCTCTTCCTGTTCCTCTACTGTTGAGTTTCCCTTGAGTAGGGCTCTCCTCTTAGTATAAATAGGTGAATTGACCCATCTGGCCTATGGTAACGCCTTCAGGGCAAGTGTGGAGAACACACCCCATCTCAACCCCCCAGAATGAAATTCACCTCTTTCGCACCTGCATCGCTCTGTTGGCTCATATTCAAATTGTGACGCACTGTCACCCCCAGATCCTTTTCAGCAGACCTACCACTTAGCCAGATAGGCCCCAATTTTGTACTTGTCCATTTGATTTTTCCTTCCTCAGTGAAGTACTTTGCACTTATCTTTATTGAATTTTATCTTGTTGAATTCAGCTGTCTGTCTGTCTGTCTGTCTGTCTGTCTGTCTGTCTGTCTGTCTGTCTGTCTGTCCAGCACTATGAGGCCTTGGTCTCAGCAGAGGCCTCTAGGTAGGGTTGTCACCCATCTGGTTTTCACCCGGACAGTCCAGAGTTTGGCTTATGTATCCTAGTGTCCATTTAAAAAAAAAAATCTGGGAGGAAGAGGCAGAGTGGGGTTGGGGTTTTTTTTGGGGGGAAGAGGCAGAGCAGGGGTGGGGCCTTGGGGGTCGGGTCATGAGCCATTAGAAAGGTGGCAACTCTACGTGTAGGTGCTATTGTAATAGAAACAACAGCAATAAAAAAATGAATCACTCTCACATGTGCAAGAGCGTTTCAAATCCACGTCAGGCTTTTCTACCCGCTGCTCCAGTGCTAGCATGAAAACAAACAGCTGTTTACTCCTTAACCTCGCGTTGCATCCATTTTCCTCACAGACTTTTAGCCCCTGGTCAAAAATTGATCACGCACATCCCACTCTGACAGATGGACCATGAAAAAACAGCTGTTGTGTTCTCTAAACCCTGATGGTTTAAACTCTGGATCAGTCAATCAACCTGTACATATGGATAAATGGGGAGTTTTATATCTTGTTCATGGGGATTACCAGCAGAAATGACTTTAAAAATAACACACAAAGGGAAATGTGCACTCAAAAAATATAGGTCAGTGGAAGTGCAGGGTTAAGCAGATCAGAATGTGAACAGTGCGTGACCTCCTTCTTGAGCAGGGAAACCCTTTCACTTTTTTTCTGTCTGGTTATTAAAGCAAAGAGTGGGCCTGATTTTTAAAGATCTCAAACCAGCCTGTCTCTGAATACAGTTTAGGTCCTTGATTGACTGCAGGCCCAAACTATAACATCTATGTACAAGGTTTATGGGCACAGTCACATGGATAAACATAGATAGACCCTCCCCTGGTGTAAATCAGTGTAGCTTCACTGACAGAGGCACTGTGGATAGGAGAATGCACTGGAACTCAGGAGATGTGGATCCTATTTCCGGCTTTGCCACTGGCCTACTGGATGTCCTTGGGCAAGTCACTTCACGGCTCTGTGCCTCAGTTTTCCTTTTTGTAAAATGGGGATAATGGTCATTACCTCCTTTAGTAAAGCATTTTGAGAGCTATGGTTCAGAGTGAGGTCGTATTTTTATTACCTTGAGTTATGACAGCTGAGGAGCTGCCTGTACTTATTTGGTCTAGCAATTAATTGCAGGTGCAAAATTATGGGCACAATTTTGTGGATGCAAAACTGTGCTTATAAAATCAGAAGGGGTGTGTCAAACTCGTGATCACTGGCGTGTGCATGGGTGTAAAATTATATAAGGTGGATCAGTCCTGCTTTATAATCAGAATTTCCCACCATGACCCTAAGTATGACCTGTTGTCCCGGTCAACCACTACAAAGGGTATTGCAAAATGTCCTGTTTGCAGAGAATATTTTTTTGCAAAAGAAATCTGTTTAATTTAGAATGGTGATAATCCCGCTCACGTCCCCCCAGTCCGATAACCCATTGATTGACTTCAGATAACCCCTTCTCATGATCACTGGTTACATTCAGAGCCTTGCTTAACTTTTTTGCCTATTTGCACTCGTTAGATAAAAAGAAAATCCCTTTCCACTCAAGCTGTTTGCTTTATATTGTGTGTCTTAGTGGAAGGCGGAATCGCTGAGTCCATCATTACTGCACAAAGCAGCTGACTGATTTTTTAAAAATTCTGGAAGTTCCCTCATGGGTGGCTGACCCTTACAGGGCCATAGGTCTCATGAGGTCTGCATGGGACCCTTCTGCTATGAGGCACAAGTAGGGTGGCTATCTAAGCAGGCTGCTGCACATCATGGCCGTCGTCCAACAAAGCACTTCTATGTATGCCAAAATGGAATGAGTTGTGCTTAAAGTTAAGCATGAGTTTAGGTGTGTTGATGCATTGTGGTCCATGGGCTCCACAGAATGAGGTGCCAATTCTGAATCTACTCATGCAGAGGGTGGTATGGGGGGTAAAACAGGGAAGGATCACTGGAGCTAATTTACACCTATCTAGGAGGCAGGAAACCTCATGGAAGGGAAACAGCTGCTTCTCCAGTCTCCAAACTGCAGAAAGGCTGCACAGTATTGGATCTGGCAGGCTGCATAAGTATGGATCTCAACCTCCTACCCACAGTGCAGGACAGCGACATGGAATCTGACTTCCTAGGCTTGCTGTGAGATTTGAACTTTCCCCTCTAGTGAGCGCTGCTACAGTGAAGTTCAGTTCAAGTAGAATGAAACCCTCTTGTAGTTTTCACGCATTGCAATGAATGAATTGCAGTTCTGGCTACTGGGAACCTCTGTGCATATTGAAATATGTTTTCTGGGGATTCTTTGGGTAGAACAAGCATTGTTCAATGTGGGTCCAATTCTGAAATGAATTTAAACGGACCTGTAGAAGGGATGAAGAGAGGGAAGGAAAATACTGGCAAAAAACAAACACCCCTTTTCCCCCCAACTCACATCTTATCTGATAAAAATGTTAGCTAAAACAGTGAGCTTTCCTTATAGAAAAATCAAAGATACACTTTATTTTTCCTATACTGTTTCTTTCTCTCAATTATTCCCACTTTGGTTTTGACTCAAGACAGCAATCCTAAGCACATGCTTAAGTCCAACTGAAATCATGTTTAAGCATCTGCTTAAAGTTAAGGAAGTGTTTAATGCTGCCCTCAATAGGACCGGACTAATGACTTGTCGAAGAGCTCTCTTATCAATGCCTGATACATTTGCTGGCTGTAGAACATTAGCAGTTCATCACTTCTGTTTTATCACCCTGACATCTTACCGCACAATTTGGGAGTTGTTTCCTGGTCTTGGCGGATGGGTTGCTTCTCCTTCCTCATGCAGTCGCAGTGACTTTGGAAAGGGAAGTGGTTCCAAGATTTGGGGGGTAATCTCCTTTTCATCCCTGGAGAGCTCGTTAATAGACATTACAAATCAGTTTTTAATAATAAAGAGGGAATGGTATTAAAAAATACCAGTAGTGTAGTTCAGCATGTTCACTCAGTGGTACAGCATCACGTTGCATTCGAGGAGGATCTGGCCTGCAAGAAGGACCATCGTATTCTGTGTTTGTACAGCATCTTGCACAGTGAGGTGCTAGTCCAACACCGAAGCACTGCAGTAATAGCACTGTTTTTTCTACCAGAGCATCTCATTCATACAATGCCACGACAGGGCACTATTACTAGTGACGGGGCACTATAGCATAAAGAAGGCTGCAGGCTCCGCTCTGAGCAATTACACACTTTGTGTGGGGAGATGAGCACCTGGGCGAATGGTGTAATTGGGAGGACGCAAGGGGAAGCTCAGAAGGAAGGCTCAGAGGGGAGCCTGGGCTGAGGAGTGAAGATTGTGGGGAAGCCACCTCTTGCTGTAAGCCTGCAGGATGCTGTGATACTTTGTAAGGAAAGAATGAATACGAAGCTGGTGAAAGGGTAACAACCTGGGGTGTGCTTGTGACTGTGAGGCCACATGAACTGGCCAATGAAGCACACTGGGTAGTGACAGACATGCCCTGTGACAAGTGGGGGTTTGTCCAGGAGTATTAACACTTGAAGGAATCTGGAGAAGAGAGAGAAGGAATCTGGAGGGGTAAGTGGGGAGAAGGCAGGTGATCTGGGCACCAGGGACAAGATGCTGAGCTGGCTGGTGGAAAAGGAGATGCAGAAATCCAGCAGGCGGAGGGGCAAGCCCTTCTGGGTTGGCAGATGGAGCAGCAGCAGATGTTGCAAGAGTTCTTCAAGTAACAGACCCAGATACAGCAACAGCTCCCACAAAGGCTGGTGAAGGATGGGCCTGAGGCTATGTAAGATGGCACCAGGGGATGACCCTGTTGCCGTTTTACGTTGAGCAGGTGTCTACTACCTTCAGATGGGACGAGAGCGCATGGGACCTTTGACTAGCCCCTTATCTGGCTGATGAGGCTGATGTGACCCTGAACAAGCGCCAGGCCAAAGATTATGATTCGCTGAAGGTCACTATTTTAGAAATACTGCCAAAAATTCAGGGCATCCCAGGGGGAATGGCAGGATACGTCCCTATGGCCTTTGCAGAAATTGTAGGACTGAGCCATTTGATGGATACAGCTGGATAGACAAGAGATTGAGGCCCTAGTGGACTCTGTTGTTCTGGAACAGTTTACACACAGCGCCCCTGAGACAACAAGGGTCTGGGTTTGGAGGCATCAGTCAGAATCCTTACAGGTGGCGGTAAAATGAACACAGGAGTATGAGGAGGCAGACTTTCCATGGGAAGAGTTGCATAGCCCTAGAAGCAAGGACAGGGGGAAGAAGGTTGAGGAACCTCATTCTGTGAAGCCCACGAAGGGATGTCTGGGACTAACAAGAGGGCCCCAATTGTCCTCACAATAGCCTGCCCCTGCCCCCCACAGGGGCAAAGGACACATGAAGAGAGAGTGTCCCTACCTGCCCTGCAGGTCCGCAGAGTTCTGTGGGCGAACAGGTGTAAAAGGGGGACCGGGGATAAGGATGATTCCTGTCTGACGAGTGACAAGGGATGTTGCAGATTCAGCAGCAGTCTCTTCCCATCTATGGAACATCCTGGTTAGGCTGCAGTGGCGACAGGAGGGGGTGCTGATAATGATTTAATGTACACCTGGGCAAAAGTGCACTTATTCTAGGGCGGTTAGTCCCATGGAAGTAGAAGGAAAGTTTAGGTGGCAGAAGGTAGTAATAGTAAAGTCATTGCCTTACTTGGTAATGTTAGGAACAGAGGGGACCTCATTCCCCTTGTATGAAAAGGGTAGATGATGGGGGAAGGGACTCCAACCAGTGCGTCAGCACAAAAAGCTCACAAGTGTGGATGCTCCAGGGAGTCCTCCCGGTTCAGTGCATGAGAACCCTAGACGCATAGGGACACGCTCAGAAAGATGCGAGATGCTGGAGGACTTGGAGGGAGGAGTAAAATGCGAGGAGGGGCAGAGTAACAGAGTGTGCTAGCTCAGGGACACCTGGAAGACAAGGAGGGAGGAGGCTCTGCCGTCTCCTGGGAGGAGCAAGGCCAAAGAGAGGGAGAGGGTTCTGGCAAGAAAGCTTTGGTGGGTGAACCTACCCTGATAGTCCTGAACCAGGGGCAAGATAAGTTTGGGGGAGACAGGGATCCTGCGGTGGTGGCTCTAGAGGGACAATTCACATGGATAGATATAAGCCAAGAGCAAAGTAAACTGGAAGAAAGGCCTGTGAGATGTGATTGGTGAGATGACCAACTAGCAGAGATGTGGGGGAAATCTCCACCTTCTAGGTGTGTCTTTTGTGGGTGGAACACAAGAGACCCTCACTGGTGGTCCATGGAAGGGCAGCCCCAAAGGGAACAGGAACCTCAGTAGAATACCAACCCTTTAAAGAGGGTAGGGTCTGAGCAACAAAGACGACCTCTTCCAAAGTCAAGAAAAGGCCCTCAAGTGAAATAAAAGGGTGTGGTGTGTGTGTGCATGTGTGAGACAAGTCACTCTTAGTAGTGACAGGGCACTATAAGTAGCACGCTGGTCACTGATGTTGCTGCAGCATGAAGAAGGCTGTAGGCTCAGCTCTGAGCAATTACACACTTTGTGATGGGAGATCATTAGTACCTGGATGGCAATCACTGGCCTTATGGTGTAATTGGGAGGACATAAGTGGAAGGAACAGGAAGCAAGGGGAAGCTCAGAGGGAAGGCTCAGAGATGAGCCTGGGCTGAGGAGTGAAGGTTGTGGGGAAGCCACCTCTTGCTGTAAGCCTGCAGAACGCTGTGATACTTTGTAAGGAAAGAATGAATACGGAGCTGGTGAAAGGGTAACAACCTGGGGTGTGTTTGTGACCTTGAGGCCATGTGAACTGGCCAGGCAGCAAAGTACACCGGATAGTGACTGAGCTGCCGTGTGACAAGTACAAATTCACAAACAATGCAAAACAGTGTCAAGAGAGTAAACTATTTGGGCCAAACTTTACTCTGTTGTTCGAGTAAAGTGTTTGGGCCATGTTTATGCTAACACACTTACAGCGGCTGTGCCACTGTAAGATCGTTTGTATAGCTGCACTCTGTCAACGGGAGAGAGCTCTCCCGTCAACATAATAAAACCACCTCAATGATGGGCAATAGCTTTGTCAGGTGGAGAAACTCTCCCGCCGACATAGTGCTGAGCACACGAACACTTATTCCGACTACACATATGTCACTCAGCGGTGTGTTTTTTTCACACCCCTGAGTGACATAGGTTTTGCTGACGTAAGTGATAGTGTAGACATGGCCTAACTCCTCTGACTTCAATGGAGATTTACAAAGTAAAACTGGGAGCAGAATTTGTACCTCAATATACCAGAAAACAAAGACAAATGGCTAACTATAACTACAGGGCTGTTAACTAGCCACTTCCCCTAAAATGGTCCCTTAGCACATATTCTAACTGATTATGCTAACTCTCTGTTGGATCTTGTGTTTAGCTGTGACACTCTGAGTACCTTTCCCAGACCTGAAGAAGAGCTCCCTATAGCTCGAAAGCTTGTCCCCTTCACCAGCAAATGTTGGTCGAATAAATGATATTATGTCACCCACCCAGAATGCAGAATCAGAGTTTGAGTTTCAGTCACACTGAATATTATCCAGCACAATGAAAGGAGAAAGAAACAGCTATCTGTAATAGTGTGACTATAACTTAAACAGATGCAAAACGCTGAGTCCATAGGAAAAAAATGCTAGTTTATGAATTGCATGTATGAGTTTGTGTGTTTGCATGAGTTCAGAATGACCTTTCCAGTACAAAGTGCACTTCTTTGGTATTCATTCATTCATGAACACGCCTGGCTTTTTTTGTACACGTCCCCTCTTCAATACATACTGTCAGGCTTCAGCAAGGACATTCTGCTGTCTGGCAAAACGTCTCCTATCATTCCACTCTTTGAATCTGCAATTGAACCGCTGCGTGCTGGTTTAGTTTGGAAGAGTTGTCCTTCCCTCACCGCAGCTCTAGTGAGGAGTGAATATCCAAGAGGTTTGCTGGCTGAGTTCAGATAAGCCCCTCCACATTTGTAGTGCTTACCTAAGTGATCTGAAGTTTGCTTTCCCATTTCCCCAACTACATCCATCTCCTTGCCCACCTATGCCCATTTCTTAATTCTCAACCATTCTCTCATGCAGGCCCACAACATTCTGGGTATGACCCCAGATAATCTAATCTTATCCCAGTGTCTTCTGGTTTCCTTAACTTGTATCAGGCACCCAGCTTTGCAAACTAGTAACATGATGTGCTGCAACTGGAGGAAATACGACCATGTGGTACTTGCATTCTGTTCAGCTAAAGCTTTTCCAATTGCATACATATTGCTGAAAGAATGTGGGTGCATACAGAGGGTGCTCAAATCCTTTGGCAGAATACATGCCTAAGTGCTGGGCTGAATTCCCAGTTTTATGTGTCGACCTGCTACTTTGAGTGTTCAGCTGGGAGATCCAGGGATCCTATTTAAGGCATTTCTGCTTTAAAACTGGGTGCACGGTTTTAAATCAAGAATGAGAATAATGTATGAAAACAAGCGTTTGTTTCTCCCTCAGTTTTTGGGTTCATCATTCACCGTCTAATGGGGAATGACATTACATTTGGGGAACATACTGGAAGGAGTTGCAGGAAATACATCCGATTAAGTGAGCTATAGCTCACGAAAGCTTATGCTGAAATAAACTGGTTAGCCTCTAAGGAAATACATGACTCTCACCAATAGTTGGCGAGAATTAGGAAACCGCATTTAGTCCATTTCAGCTGATGACTTTGTGATCTTTGCTGAAAAATATTTTTGTTGTTACTTGTAGTGCAGCAGCATCTCAGAGCCTCAGTCATAAACTAGGACCTTGTTGTTGTGCTAGGTGCTGTATAGATATGGCCCAAAGAGCTTACAAGCTTTCCATTTTCCTACTTTCTTTTTGCAACATGTTGGTAGCAACCACATATTTCCCCCCCTTTTGTCCAATATGTGTAACCCATAACCAACATCACACACCAGAGCTCTAGGAAACCTAATGGATAGAAAATCTTTCTAAGGATACAGTCCTGGAGACTATGGGAAGAATAAATGCAGCTGTTCCTCATTTACTTGTTAAACTATATTCCATAATGTATCTGAGCTCTGTTTATTCACTGTATAAATTGGTTTAGAAGGATTAGATTTTTATTGTCTGTAAACCTCAATTTCACAGTGCACACGCAAATTGTTGAAAAAATATTTCCATTGATGATGATCTAAATTTAAGGATAGGCAAGGTAAGAAAAATGCTTGCTGAAGACTTATTAGAGTTTGATTTAAGGATATTTACTTTGTATATTTTTGTGTGATGTTGACCGTCCCTCCCAATAATTGCATGCAAATGTTAAAATTTAAAGTGATACAAATAGAGAAAATGCTTAAAGAAACATTGACAGTATTTGTCAAAATTACACACACAGAAATTGAATTCGGACAAGCTGGTGTAGAAGGAATTTCTCTGGTTGCTTCCTGCAATTCTTTCATCCCTCCAGTAGGATCAGTTAGTATTTGATGTATGATGCAACCTAGTCAACATGACCACAGTTCATCTCTGTTGTAAGTGCTCTTCAGAGGAGGGGAGGAAGGAAGGCGGGGCCACACTGAGGACTTTTAATGCCCGAAAGAATGGGAAGGCAAAAGAGACTGCTGTGCCGTCAATCCAACACGCTGGCTGCTCCTCTGTTCTCTTTACTGTAATTTGCAAGAGTACCTGATTGCCTGTATCTAAGTCTAAAAAAATACAAATAGGAGCTATCTTGCTTTCTTTTTTTTTTCTTTCTTTTTTTTTTAAAAACTTTAGTTCCCAATCAACCTATTCAAGATGACAAGAATTTTGACAGCTTGCAAAGTGGTGAAGACTCTGAAAGACGGATTTGAGTTTTGCAATGTGGCTGCCCATCACCACTGGCGTTTGTCAAGGACTGGTACCAGATTCTTAAGCGTCAAGGTAATAATAACCAAGCTCTCGCTAGTAAATGTTTAGTGTGCAAATAAACCACTTGATGCAGATAACTTGACTGACTTAAAACTGAGCCAAACTAGGCTTCTAAGCCTTACTCTGAGCCTGCTTGGCTACAACGTTTTGTTGACGAGGACTCGGTAGTCACGACCGAAATTGTGGGGTGAATTGCACTGAAAGGTGAAAGTTCATTATTCCTGTTAAATATTATAGAGGTATTTTCTTTTCAAATACCTTAGATCTCCAGAGTGCTGATAGCTAAAGGAGCTGATCTTCTTGTTTTAATAGTGAAATACTTCCATGCCTGTTGAACTGAGCTTAATTTTTAAGCATGTGATTAAGCTTATTAAGGGTTTGGCCCTGAGACTCTTAATACACAGGAGATACACAGTCTTGTGTCACACTGGAGCTCTTTATTTTAGTGGCTTAAATACTATCAGTTTAGCGCCCCGTGTTCAACACAAAGGGCTTTATACATCGACCGCTCCTTTCTCCAGCTTTACCAGTGTCACTCAGTTGGTTTCAGTGGAGTTATATTGGTGTGAAGCTAGTTCAGTGAGGAATTGGGCCTGGTGTGTAAATTCTGTAGCACTTGCAACGAAAGTTTCATCATCAGGCAGATCCAGACTAGAAGAGGCCTCTGCCTATGTAACCTGCCATGGGGGCTGGAACAATTTCGATATGGGGGGTGCTGAGAACCATTGAACCAAACTGTAAACCCTGCATATAATGGAAACTACCTCAAGCCAGGGGCTGCTGCACCCCTAGTTCCAGCACCTATGTAACCTGCTGCCACAGTACTGTCAACAAGTATCAGAGTCATAACTATGGGGAGTGTTATAGGAAGAGCTGTAGGAGAAGCCAAGTTATGGTCCCCAATGGGTGTTATCTAACACAGTTAATTCCCAACTCTTTGAGACTAATCACCATTGCCTCTATCCACTGACACCTCCAGTTTCCCTAGACACATTTGCAGGTCAATGAATTACAAGAGAGAGCAGCTCTCATAGCTCCCACCAGAGATCTGTTCATCTTACACCGCTAATCATTGTAAAGATGAAGAAAATGGAAGGAGGAAAAAGGCCCCTCTCTTTCCTAATAGGAGCCATCAACTCGTGCTGTGTCCCCCCGGCATCTAGGACTATGGGCTTTGAAAGAAAGAGACGCATGAAGAATGGAAGTTGGTGAATATGTTAAAATTCTAGACTAGGACACTTGTATTGTTATTGGTTTCTTTCTGAGGGAGCAGGCCATCCTGCTTCTTCCCTGTCCCAAGAATCTACTGTGGACATGAATTATCCCCATGTCTGCGCCTACCTTAAAATCCGCTGCAGAGCCCTTCCTTCTAACTGAGGAAACCCAGGGCTGCTTCAGCCTCTGCTCAGGTCAGGAGAGCAGGAGATCTTCCTCTTGTGATGGCAACTGGTATATTAAACACCTGCCATTCTTACAGCTCTACCCAACACAACCGTTTGAAGAAGAGACACACTTACATAAAAATCATGCATGTGGAACAAATTGCATAGCTTTCCACACTGTCAGTATGCAGGCCACAGGCATCCAGTTCAATTCAGTGTTATTGACATGACAAGCTAGAGCATGCTGAAGTGTTGAAAAAGCAAGACAGACCCTGCAGAGGATCTGCTTGGGACAGGGTTCTGTGCTGAGGATCTGATCCCCTGTTTCCATTTGTCACCCGTGTTCATTCCTTACCTGGTGGTGGGTTGCTACAGGTCGCAGTGTCATTTCTGCCCTCTCGCTCCTTCCTCCCATGGTCACGGATTCAGCATTTGGAACAAATCTCCCTTTTGTTTTTTACGTTTCACTGTAGTGAAGTATCTGCTAGGGTGATCGTCATGTGCTGGGCTTTGGACGACTTTAGATTGTTGATTTGGATTTGGTTTTCCCAGTAACTAGTATACTAGTTCTGGTCTGGCATCTTGTACTTTTTTAAAGGACAGATCTATATGGGGGCATGCACATATATTGTAACTCCTCAATCGTACTGCATAAGGACAAGGCCTGCATGGTCACTTTATAAGAGTCTGCTAGGCTGGGTGGCCTAGGTTAAAGGTTAAGACAGAGAAAACTACCCAGCTATTTTGGTCTTGTGTTAGTGTCCTCTGTGTGGTACCTAATTCTATTCTCATAAGGCTACGGAGGGATTTTCTAACCCAATTAGCTCTTTGTCCTTAACACATTCATCCCAAGATACACCTGTTCATCTACTGTATTATTTAGTTGTCTTTTTAATGGTAGCTTTTGGAATATTTAATAAGCCGTGACCTTAAAGCCATTGAAGGTGACCAATGCAAGTGTAGCATATATGTGGTAAGATTCACCATGTATCAAAAGACCTGAGCATTTATATGTTTCTAAGTTTATATGTGGGTTGTGACAGGCTGCTTGCTGTCTTCATCATGACTCCTTCACTGTTAGCCAATCGGCATCAGCAGCTTCTTTCCGAGGTTTCTCAGGCACCTGCCCTGCCCTATTGGCTAATGGCAGGAGGGTGGGTGGGAGATTGATGCAAGCAAATAACATGCGTGTTCTTTTTGTATTGCTCATTTATGTGGGGTTAATGCCTTCAAAATGTGTGCTCTGCCCAGTGAATGGTTAAACTAATGGAAACTGAATGTGGAAACAACATCTTCTGGCTTTATCTCCTTAATGAAGGTCACAGCAAAGATATGTAAATACACCGCTGGCTGGGCCATTCGCGGGGTGAACTTTGGAATTTTGGATCTAAAAACATGAGCTAAAAGGCCAGCTCCATTACCTTGAAGGCAGCAGGCTCATAAACCTCTAGATACAATTTATCCACTAGTGGGGGACAAAGAGCTACATGATGTTTGCCTGGCTGTTATTACGGGGGAATTCTGCGCTACTGTACGCACACAGAATTCATATCCCCCACAGATGTGTTTTCCTTCCCCCACAGAAAAAAATGATTTTCTGATGGGGAAGCAAAGGGAAGCAGCAAGAGTGGTCATGCACCACTCCCCAGCAGTGCAGGTGTGTCATTTCGGGCACCTGGAGCAGCTAGCAGAGAGGTAAATCAGCGGGGGGTGTGAGGGGAGGAGGGGAGGCTCCTGCCCTGCGCCAGACTCAGCTGCTAACCTTGACTGGACTGGGGAGGACGGAACTTCCTCTTCTTCTGCAAGGAGCTGTCAAGCCTGGTTGAGTCATACCCACCACCAGAAACCTTCCCCGGATGAAGGAAGATCCTCCCCTCCCTCCGCCCCCACCCCCCACTTCCAGCCCTCATTGCTCCACAGCCACAGGAGAAGGGGTTACTGTACAGGGAGCAGTTCCTACATGCATCTGGATCCCGCCCCTCCCCCCATACCCAGACTCCCCTGCTGAGCTCACCCACCCTGCTGAGCCTCGCCCCTGCATCTGGAACACACCACACCAAGAACCCCCACTGAGCTGTACCCCTGACTCTTGAACCCCCATGCAGTGAGCCCCATCCCCCCAGTATCTGGACCACCCTGGCCAGCCTCCTGCATCTGAACCCCCATCCCGCTGAGCCCCAACCAGACCCCCCTGCTAAGCCCCACTCACCTTCACCTGGAGCCTACTGTAGAGTCCCATTGCCCCAGTGCATCCAGGTCCCCCACTGACCTGCCTGCACCCAGACTGCCCCACACAGAACCCTCTCAACCCACACCTGGATCCCCCCCATACTTGGTTCCTGCTGACCCTGCCTGCCCACAGCTGGTGTGGCTGGCGTGGAGGGCCAGGGCAAAACTTTGGCCTTTGTGCTGTGTCAAGTGCAGCCTCACCAACAGGTTGGTGTCCTGGGGGTATGGGGCTGCCGGGTGATCTCCCACCTCTTTGCATTTTTGGGCACAGGATTATGTGATGTAGGACACCAGTAGACTTGGTCAAAAACTTTAATTTTTGGGGGGATGAAAAGTGACTTTTGAGAAAACAGAAATTCTCTCATAACATAGGTTCACTATGTTTTTTTTTTCAAGCTTTTTTTCAATCCCCCCAGATCCCCCCAAAACCTTTGTTTTTTTGTTTTTTAACACTTCCCTCCCCTCAAATTTAGCAAAGCTTTTTCATGAAAATAACTTTATTTTCATGGAAAATAAAATAAATTTTCCTTGAAGCACTAAGTATTAGCCACAAATGTTGTACAGTGAAGAGTAGACCTGATTTTTTGCAGTTTTTTTTCTAGAAGTGGTGAATGTTTCAACTTCCAGGTTTGACTTCCATTATGGGTCATTTGGCAACCATCTTCTTATTCAGCTCATATATTGGTAGAAACTACCTTGGTAATTTATATAGTTAGAGCTGAGCAAACTGTTTGCAATGAAAATTTTATTTCAATGAGTGTAATCTCTTCGGTTCACAGATTATCAGTGAGTAGAGAGCAGATTCATTATTCAAAATTATTTGGTTGTTTTTAAAAAAATGTATTTTAGCAAATTACTTCTAACTCTACATTGATCAAGAACAGTTTTCTGCAAGTTGTTGGTATCCACCATTTGACTCATGCTGATCAGATATCAGAAGCTGTTTCTGGTCTATGATAGATAAGTACATGAGCACTTTTGATACAAATGTAAAATCTGATCTCCGCAAACTCTTGCGCAGTTAGAAATGTTTTTCTTGCACACTTTAGTGACAGTAAAATTAAATGTCACCAATGTGTGAGAAAAGCAAACATGGTGGGGTGGGGAGAGGATGAATGTTGCCCAAGCAACTTTATTTAGAAACAGGGAATTTTAACAAATATTTTCTCAACATGCTAAATTTGAAGAGTGAGAGTCATGCTATATAAGCAATATCAGATGGGATATCCATCCACTCTTAGGTCCGAATGGGACTGATTTTTTGCTAGTACTCTAGGAGGCAGAGAGTTCTCAAAGTATTTCTGATATCAGCTTGAAAACTAACAAAAATAAAGTACTAGGATTCCTGTGCAGGTTGCTGGTGATGGGATGAGGAATTAGGCAAGGACTTGTGTATGCATGAATAGTAGTCCACTTAGTGACACAAGGGGGCGAGGTAATATCTTTTGTTGGACCAACTTCTGTTGGTAAGAGACAAGCGTTTGAGCCACACAGAGCTCCTCTTCAGTCTGGAAAACTTACTCAGTGTCACAAGGTGGAACAGATTGTTTTGCATAAGTAGCTAACACACATTTCAAGGGACTATTCAAGATGAAGAATCAGAGAGGAGCCGTGTTAGTCTGGAACTGCAGAAGTGACAAAGAGTCCTGTGGCACCTTAAAGACTAACTAAAATATTGAAGCATAAGCTTTCGTGGGCTAATACCCACTTCATCGGATGCATCCGACAAAGTGAGTATTAGCCCACGAAAGCTTATGCTTCAATACTTTAGTTAGTCTTTAAGGTGCCACAGGACTCTTTGTCACTTATTCAAGATGAAGTAGACCGTTACACCCCTCCTGTCATGTCAGGGGAGAGGGGGAAAAGGAGCTGGGCAGTGGGGTTGTTAGTGGGTAACAGACTGTTGTAATAAGCCATAAATCCACTGTCTTTATTAAGACATGATTTTTAGTGCCAAGCAAAGTTATGAGTTTAAGTTTGTCTTTTGAAGGTGAAGGATGCCTTCGAGGATGAGGACTGTGAGGTCAGAGATAATGTTCACCCACAATGAGTATTTTTGTCTTATCACCTGTGGGTGAGCACTTTTCACGCGGGCTGTGTCTACACTAGAGACTTCACAGCGACACAGTTGTACCGATTGTAAGATTGCTCGTGTCAGGGAGAGAGCTCTCCTGTCGACATAATGAAACCGCCCCCAATGAGCGGTGGTAGCTGCGGTGGTAGCTACGGCGGTGGGTGGGAGGACTCTCCCACCAACACAGCATTGAGCACACTACCTCTTATGCAGATGAAGCTTATGTCACCCGAGGGGGTGTGGTTTTTTTCCACACCCCTGAGTGACATACATTTTGTCAACATAAGTGGTAGACTTGGCCTGGGTCTGGGTACATTTCCCAGGTCAGGTCTACACGACAAACCTATACCAGTATAAGTACTGTCGGAGTGCGTGACTGTCCCTCCCTGTCAATCTCGGAGGGAGGCCATGCCCCCTTACTATCACACACCTACAACCTGTCGTCCTAGCTCTGGCAGACAGCAAAACCCCTCAGGCCTCATGGCCTAAGGTGGGGAACTTCAGATCTGGATCCAATATTTTCAGACCAAGGGCTTCTCAGCTGTGTGGGAGGAAATAAATTGGCCTACTACAGAGAAGTGTTTGGCTTTTGAGCTGATCAAAAATGGGGCAACAATTATTTCCATTTTCCAAGTTTCCATTTCCCAAGTTGTTTCCATTTTAGTGTTCATTTAGTGACCCATTCTCATTTTCAATGACATTTTCCACAATATATTTCTGATATTTTAGTGAAAATGTTTTAACTAAAATTGGGTTCCTCATTTTCAGGGAGTCAGTAAAATTTTCATGAAAATTGGTTTGGAAAGATATTGTGGAAAATCTCAGAAAAATTGTACAGTTTTGAGAACGTCAACTGTTTTTTTTTGTTTTTTTTTTGCAGTAAGCTTCATTAAAAAACCCACCACCATTTTCTGAGCAGATAAAAATTGTGTGGCAAATGGTGACCTGGCTTGCTTGAACTAGGGAGATGATGAACAAATAAGAGACAATGCCACAAAGAGCGTGCCGAGTCAGATACTGGATTGGCATGTTTCCCAAGAGTAGTATGACACTCAGCAAAACACTGACATGGATAAACTAGGAAAGAAAGGATTAAAGATATAGGATAGCAGATGCTAAAAGTTGGTAAAAATAAATAAAATAGGGTTGTCGGCATTGAGTATTGATATTATGGCTAAGACAGGAGTAAGACCATTGGTCTATGGATGCTGATATTACTGTTGCCACAAGTGCTGCAGACTTAAGAGAAAAAGAAGCTGGAACTAGGATGCGCGCATGAAGCAAAACCACCATTTGCTCACGTAGCACAGTGATGCAGCGTTGCAATCCAATGCATTCCATTCATTCTGCCATCGTGGTACACTGTGGCCACGTTTACTGCGTTCAAATTTTGCTCTTGCCCTTTGTAAGTGGGAATCCTGTTTGAACAGTCTCGCTTGCAAGATGTTCCTGTTTCTGCTCTGACCAGGTATACCAAGACCGCAGCCTTTACAAAGAATATTTTATATATATTTGGTTCTGGTGCTTCCATTCCTGTCTTGACCAGGGCACATGCAAGGACATGGTCATTCTTTCTTTTCATACCTTCTATCTGAGCTTTTTTGAACCTCTGTGCTTGAGAGGGGCAGAAATGTGGGTATGTTTTATTTGGAGATGGGCCTAAGACACCATAAGGATCTAGATAGGTTTAAGCCAGGGCTCTGGTTTAAGGCACAGTCAGGAATAGGGTTTGCATTCAGATTCATTGCACAAAGCTTATTTTTGCTGCATCTGACCACTTAATAGAAAATAAGCACCCATGGACCTATAACGTCTAACAGTCTCTTGTCTGGACTCTTCTGGGAGTTAAATAGATAAATAGTGAAAAAATCATCCTATAGAACTTAATAAGAATTAAATCTGTAGAGTTCTATAAAATTGTTTTAAAAAAAACAGAAGAAATTGTGTAATTCTCTATTAAATTCTATAGGTTTTGAATGGAATTTTCCTAGAACTTTCTGGATTTCATTCATATTAGATTTTATAAGACTTTTTCATAATTGTATCCCACCTGTCCCCTCCCCTAAATACACCCAGCCAGAGCAAAGGCTGCTGAGTTGCTGGATTTGGGGCTGCATGAAGATTTTATGATTTACGTAAATTTTTCTACAAAGTGGCTGATGGAGAACATAGAGGAATGAAGTCCCCGAAAATGGGACTGACCCTGCTCAACCAACATATGTCAACCCCGAAAAGGAAGAGAGAAATTCAGCCTTTAGAGCAATTCACCCCTTACCTCTTCTACTGCCCCGGGTGATGGTTGACTTGGTCATGGGGATTCCGGTCAACTGGGAGCAGACCTGAGACCCTTAGTTGATTTCACTTGGAAGAAGGGGGCCTTGGGGAACATTTACTGTAACAGGAGAGCTAGCATAATAGGGTTCACTCTAATGGAGTTTCATTGCATTCCTGAAATGAGCAGAGATACTGCAGCTCATGTCACTTATTGCTCAGCCAAGTCCAAGGCCGTTAAGTGGGAATGAAAAGAGCAATATGAGCCATAAACAGAAGGCTTCTAACTAGAGAGACAAACTGGTAAGGAGAGGATTGGAAGAGCTAAAAAAAAATAACCCACCAGGAGCAAGCTAAAAATATAATTAGAAGAGGAGAATAAATAAACTGAATGCTCGCTTTTGAGACTATTTCAGACAACTATCAAAGGGCTGTCCAAAAATATTTGAGGCAGGCAGAAAGTAAAAGAGAAAATTGGTCCGTAGGAATTGGAGAGGGGGATTGAGGAAATGGCAGATCAGTTAAGGAGTTGCTATACTTCTGTCTGCTCAGAGAAGGAGGAGGATGAGTGAAGTGGGGATCCTATTTCCAGATGGGCTGGGGTGAAGTTAGTGTACAGACACAAGAGAAGGAAAGATAGTCTTGTAATTAAGAGTAAACTGGGACTTGGGGATCTGGGATCAGTCCCCAGATTTGCTACAAGTTTACTGTGTGATCTTGGGGCAAGTCACTTAATCTCTTTGGTCAGTTCTCTTTTTCTGTAAAAGGAGGATAATAATTCCTTTTGACTAGAGTAGAACAGTTATTGAAGTAGCTTCCAGCGCAGGTATTACACATTGCTCTGATCCAGGGAATTCAGATACAGAGCTAAAGTTCCCCAAAGCTCCAGGAGAGTTGGAGATTTGGTGTTCAGACCTATTATATAAATATCTGGCTTGGCTAAAATCAGGAATACTGGAAATTGCAAAAGAGGGGCTATGTGCAATTTTCAGTTGGATTTCTAGACCAAAATGGCTTAGTTTGCTTCAAGAGGCCTTTCTGCTTCTATTGAGGAAAGATTCCAAGCTTGCTATAAGTCTATTTGGTCTTGAGGAAGAGGATGCATTACATTTTCAGCACCAGGAATCTTCTGCTGAAGGAATTAGACACTGCCACATCTGTGGCATTTTCTGCCCATCCGGCCAGTTGACTGCTCCATGAGGAGACAAGGGTGTATTCTGGAGCCGAGGCAGGTGTGGCATATGAAAACATGGTCTGTCCCTAATAAATGCTTCCTGCTTCAGAAAACTGCTTCAAAAAACCCACAGGCTCCCACCAGCTCAAGTTCCAGCATGGTTTCCTTTGTTTACAAGTGACCACCTTCTACCTGGAACTCTACAGCACATAGAGACATCCAGTGGTTGAATAGCAGATTGCAAGTAAACATAGCATTACAAAGACAATTGAAGAAAGTGTGGGAGTCAGTGTAACCCACACACCTCCTGGGTGTGGCGTTCCGTCCCATCTAGTGACACTGAGACCACTTAGAGAGAGAGAGATTTAATGAGTCTGCTCTACAGCCTTAGCAAGGGAAGCTCATGTATTTAGCTCTAGGGGTCCCAGGTTCGATCCCGCCCACCAACGACCGGGGTCTGTCGGCGTTACACTATGCTATAGCAAGAGTATATTGAAGGGGGAGAAATATATCCTGGAATTCAGTGAGGGGTTACCCTGCCTAGCAAACCTAAATAGCAAAGAATGCTTATTGGTTCATTTCGCTAAGCGATTTGAAGCAGGAAGAAAAAACAACAACTAAAGAGAAACCTGGAATTATGAAAAATTCAGAGAGGATTATGGCAGGTGCATTAAAGTTAATTCTGGCATAGTGATATTACAGGTCTCAGAAATATTCTCTATACTACAGATGGAATGCTGCTAGAATGGGGAATGTGTCTAGAAGAAGCTTTTTGAGTGTATGACTGCATAGCAAATACACATCATTTGAGGACAGTGATTTTCCATTACTACATGTTTATGCAGTGCCTAATGTAAGGTAGTTGAAGCCTCTATGTGCTATTGCAAGTATATGGGAAATAACAATTGACTGTATACTTTAAATTATACAATAATAATGTACATGTGAATCCTGAAGGGTGTTAAAGTGCTTCACAAACTATATTCAGGCAGCACAGTTAAACTGTGGTCACTGCTGGGGAAAGAGATTTTAGCCAAAGAGCAGCCAATACACTTCACATCTGTGGCTGGAGATGAAATTTTACTGCTGGCTATCGAGGAAAACTCTTCTCCTGAAAAACGCCAGAGTTCATACGGAGTGGAAAAGAACGAGGGTTGAAACCTTTCTAATGGCTGGTAGCCAGACCCCCAAGGCCTCACCCTTTTCTCTGCCTCTTCCTCCCTAGATTAAAAAAGCAACCACAATGGCTATCAGGTCTTGTCAGATGGCATCAGGACACACACGACAAAACCTGGTGAAAACAGGATGGGTGGAAACCCTAAAAGGAACTCAGTTTTTAAGTGGAAATCTCTTCCACAGTGAAAACTGATAGGCCCAAAGGGCCTTTTTATGGTCTGTAAGGATACATCTACACAGCCAAAAATAAAAGAATCCCCACGGCCATAAGTCTGAGTCCAGGTCAGCTGGCTTGGGCTCACACGATGACATTAAAAATTGCAGCATAGATATTCCTGCTTGGGCTGGAGCCTAGGCACTGGTAAGTGGGGAGGACTTTAGCTCAAGCCGGAATGTCTATACTACGATTCTTGTCCCTGGAGCACTACCCCTGTGAGCCCGAATTAGTTGACACAAGCTCTTAGACTTGCCGGCGTGGGTGTTTTCTGCTGTGTAGACGTAACCTCAGTCACATTTCCAATCAAATAAAAGTAGGCTAGCAGCGCAGGGATGTGGTAATGCCCACACTAGAAATGTGAGTAAGAATAGTTGCTCCAAGGATGCTGAGTAAACAAACAAGGCTCTTAGATAATGATAGACCAAGGGGAGGGTAATATCCCCACATCTAGCCCTAGCTTTAGCATGCACGAAGGGGATAGTTCACCAGTGCGGCAAAGGGTCTGTACAAAGTCCATTGTGCTCCTTAAATCCCTGCATAGGTCTATGTGGGTGTCTGTAGGTTGCATGGTTTACAATGGTTGTGGAGGGATGTCTGTGTGCTGCAGAAATGCCTTCTGGTCTTGTGTCTGCTGGAGCAGAAGCGTGTTACGGGGACAGGCCCACTGGGGTGTGTGTGAGAGTGAGGGATCTGGGGTGTGGGCGCACATTTACAATTGTTACAGAGGGCTAGAGGGTACAGCAGCAGCTCCTATCCCAGGTCCAATTTTGAGGGCTAGATCTTGAAGGCTAGCCTCAAAAGCAGATGGCATCAATTGTCCTCTAAGAGAACAACATCATATGAGGCCAAGAGTTTTGAAAAGAATGGGGTCCTAAAGTTGGGCTCCTAAGTTGATATTCAGGGTTGGATTTTTCAACAGCACCTAGGAGCACAAGTCCCATAGAAAACATAACCCTGAAGCCCCCAGACGAGTGCTCTGATTTTCAGAAGTTCTGGCAACCGGCAACTTCTACTGAAATCACCTTTCATTTTCAAACACCACCTTTGGTCTGTGTGCTGAAGATCCTTTTTATTTAGTGGCTGTAGAAGGTTCCTTTGAGGAAGAAGTTTCTTCTGTGGGCAATGGAGCATGCAGGCCCTCTGCGGAAGCAACCACTGTTTTGGAATGAGAAGTTCCTCAGACTGCTCAGCACTGTGAGATTTGGAGAGTGAGCGAGCTATATTTCATTAAGTAATGTTAGAGGCGGGAATTGTCAGTGGGGCCCTAGGGAGTTAGCCACACAGCTTCCATTGAACTTTAGTGGGAGTTGGGTGACCTTGTATATCTCCATCCATGAATACAGTGTGTGTGTGTGTGAGGGAGTGTCGTTAGCACACACTCCTCCCCCAAAAATTAGGGACTGCAGTAATAAATAAAGGAAATACTGAGTTTGGAACATTTATCTCGCTTTATTAAGCATGGACAAATGTAATCATGGTACAAAACCATTAATGGTATATCGAACAGCCAATGTTTTCATTAATTTTTACCTTGAGTCCCCACAAATTAAAAAAAAAAGCCCCTGCAATCTTGGCTCTTCTACATCTAGGAGAACTTTATTAATTTGCCCAGATAACTGGGAGACCCCTTGAAAATTACCGAACGTTGCACAATAGTAAGTGAATGGAAAAAAGAAAGAAAGATGCAAAGATAGTACTTCTCTAAATGTATTTTAATTCAGTACCTTGACAAATGTCGTTTTTACAATCTCTTGTCCTATATCAATACATGAACTGCAGTGTATTTATAGCAGCAATGAAGTTCTTAATATGTGAAATTTTGGATGAATGTTTGCTGTGAATTTTCAGCACTGTAAATGAAATTCCTCCTCTCTTTGCATGTTCATCTAATTTGCCACAAATGGAAAGTAGTTTCTCAATTGCCCTCTGCAGCAAAGTGATGGTGGTGTATTCTTTTTAACAACAAAATTCAAGGGATCACCCTCTAAGATATGCAGAAAGCTACTTCAAACAGCGACCAGCTTAGCACAGCTCCTCCAACCTTGGCCACTGGAGTGTCCATATTGGCTCACAAGACTACTGCTACTGCTTTTTAACCAGCCCTGTTTGGGCCCTGGCTGTGGTATTTTGTCAGGACTGCATGCAGAGTTGAGCTGCCAGATGGGGACTGCTAATTTGTTAAAGCCAGCTCTAGGGAAAGGCGTAGTATGTAGTGGTTAATGCTCAGAACGAGGAATCATTTGCAGAACTATTCCCAGTGCTCCCACTGACTCATATGACTGCGGGCAACTCAAATAACCTCTCTGCCCTAGTTTGCTCAGCTGTAAAATAGATCATAATTCCACAAAGCATTAAAAAGCTAACCTTCGCTATCTGTTACTGCACACTTACCGCGGAGATCTATTTGACATAAAGGAGAAAATTGTAAGAGTGTCAGATACCTCTGATAAGAAATGCTGGCTTTTTAATGGGGATCGCTGTACTTATCTTCTGTGCAAGGGTGTTGTGGCTTAATTAATGTCATAAAGAGCTTTGAAATCCTCCTATGAGCAGTGGTTGTAATTACAAAATGAAAGTGTTAGGTCACCGGTCCATAGCCACAGCAGTCTATCTCTTGGCATAATTCCTACCTATGAAAATTAGCTCGTCTAAGTGGGAGTGCAGTCACTGACTTTCATGGGCTGGGAGTGGAATACAAATGTGGTAGTATAGTTACAGAAACTCTAGCACAGAGTGTCTTGATAGCTTATGTACCCCTCTAGCACTTCTGATTGAAGAAGGCATGCCAACTGTAGTAAGCAAAGACAACACACCCACAATACCATACCTAGCCATCTCCTTCCTGTTCAGCTCAGCCCCTGCAGACATAAGCCGTCAAAACCACGACTGTGCTCTGGATGGATGTTTTTTTTTACCTTGTTCTATCAAGTCATTTAAAAACAAGACAAAGGACCTGTGATCACGATGAAGTTTCTTTGAAAGTGATGGACAAATGATGGAAACACCACCCACAAGTAACAACACTGCTCTAGCAAAATGCTCACCGTAGTTATAGTTTATATCCTAGTTATCCCAGAGGCCTCTAGTGGGGTCATCTGCCTTCAGAGCGCCACCTCGTGGCCAGAGGTACCTCGGCTGTGCCATACCTCATTTTTTCCATTCTTCGGGGCTTCTCAGACAAACTCCACACAGTGCAAAGGAAATTAAGCTTCCCTACTTGGTGTCCAGTTTACTCAGTCCTCCAGTCCACTGGTCATGCAGGCCCCAATATCAGTTCAGTGTCTCTCTCCTAATAATCTGAAATACCACAGTCTTCCAGAAGAGAACCCAAACTCAGGCAGTCCTCATCTCAGTGTCTGCAGGGTGCCACTCCCTCCTGTCTCTCTACCTCCTAGCACTTCCCACCCGGAGTTTGTCCTTCCCCACTGGTGCCTTTCCCTCAGCTGAGTCAGGGAAGTGCAGGAGCTTTCTGAGGCCAGGGCTATACTAAAAAGTTAGGGCAACCCAGCTACCCCACTCAGGGGTATGACAAATCCACCCCCCAAGTGACGTCATTGAGTCGAACTGACCCCTGGAGGAGGCCGTGCAAGGTCAATGGAAGAATTTCTGTTGACCTGGCTCTCGGGGAGGTGTCTTTACAATAGGGATGGAAGAACCCCTCCCCTCACTAGAGCAAGTGTCTGTGCTGACGCACTACAGCAGAACAGTTGCAGCATTTCTAGGGAAGACATAATCTTCCTCTCTGCAGGCATAGCCAGAGATTCACAGCTTCCCCCGCTCCCTGCAGTTTACTGGAATAACCTGATTCCTCTCAGGTGTGACTCACTCTGTAATCAGGGTTGGCTAGCTCCAGCCATTAAAGAGTGAGCCACCCCATTGCAAGGCCCCAGTGACCTTGGGATCTATTGTGCTAAGCACTCCCTAAGACAACCACTAACTCATTGAGGTTAGGAAGAAGCTCTCCCTGGGGACATGTTATTCCATAAATATCTGCTGTGGGGTCTCTTGCATCTTCTTCTGAAGCATCTGGAGCTGACCACTGTCGGAGGCAGGATGCTGGACTAGGTGGACCAAGGTGTGATCCAGCCTGGCAATTTCTATGCACTAGGAGCTGGACCCCGCGAGGCATTGAGCACTCTGACCCAAATCTAGCAAACCATTTAAGCACATGCTTAATTTTAAGCAGATGAGGTATCCCATTGAAAGCCGCATTAAGCACGTGCGTACGTGCTTAATTGGATTGGGGCCAGCATGCTCAGTATCTTGTCAGATCAAGCCCAGAACAAACAGGTAGTAAAGAGACAGTGACATGCCTAAAGAGTTTGACCTCAGTTAATTGCAAGATACCGAAGGTGGATGAAATGAACAGTCTGGGAGGCGGAAGCAAAATGGTCCAACAAGCACATTTATGTCTAGCCTAGCTCTGTACTCAGTTTAACTTGTCACCCACTTAGCTGCTGCCAGCTGACTGTGCTCTCTAAGCATCATGGCAGAAGGGAGCATGAAGGAGGCATCTGAAGAAGGATAAGATAGCAGACAGTTCCTTGGGGATGAAGGAATTTGTGATTTGCATCACAAGTGGCATGGGAGCTGTGTACCTTGACTGTTTTCCTATTAACCTCAAGTCCTTCCCCAACTTTAGGGTGTGCTCATTTAAAATACAGATCTGAGTGTCATGTAACTTGTTTCTCTAGGCACAGACGGCAAACCTGGTGCTAGATGATGGGACGAAAATGAAGGGCTATTCCTTTGGCTATCCATCTTCCGCAGCCGGTGAAGTTGTCTTCAACACTGGTCTTGCTGGGTAAGGCAAACACAATGGGATACATAAGTAGGGATGCATTTATAATGCAACATTAAACTGTGGAAAAAAGATAAACAGCTGCCTGTTCATTATTATTATTAAATTAATAATTTATTATTTGTATTACCATAACAAGTAGGAACCTTGTCACGGACCAGGACCCTGTTGTGCTAAATGCTGCACAAATACAGAACCCACAGACAGTCCCTACTCCGGCGAGTTTGCAATCTAAGTGTAAGACTAGAGACAACAGTTGGATATAGACAGACTAACTGGGGTGTACAAAGAAACAGTGAGACAATATTGATCAGCATGACAAGCAGTGGTCAATGCACACTCGTAGCCTAACTGTTGTCAAGTTTTTTCTATGCATCATGGCAAAGGAGTTTGAGGAGGGATTTGAAGGTGGAAAAAACGGTAGTTTTTGTGGATATTGTTGGGGAACTTCTTCCAGACATGATGGGCAGCATCACGGTAGAAAGCATAAAGGTTCAGTCCTTCCAGGGACTTTCTGAAACATTTTATCATGCCATCCCTAATTTGCAAACTGATAGCTATGGTAAATCCCTTCCCTCCTCTTTGAAATGCAGCCACTTCTATGTTGAAACACAGTAACAGTTTAATAGCATGCAGCAATAAGTTTTAACATACTGACCAAGTGTATCTTCCTCTACCTCGAGTGGCTAGGTCCCATATAGTGCTATATGAGTCTGCTACTGTCTCTAAGCCAATGGAGCTTGTCCTTTAGCTCAAGCAGTAGAGGCTGATGCTTTTAAATCCACAGGGCCCAAGTTCAGTCCTCCCAGAGGTTCCTTCCGGGGGCATCATTACAGATGGTGACTCATGCAGGGATCAAATATGCTGTTGAGCTCTGAGCTCCTCAGCTAGCGGGAGTGTGTGATGCACATTAGCACGTTGGGACTCTTTGTCCAACTTTAATGTAGAAGCTCATGATCTGCTACAGTCTCGGAGCTAATGGACCTGGTCAACCAAACATTGGCCACTTTTTCTGCAGGGTTGTCCAGATGAGAGAGTCAGCCATAGCAAAAACCAGATTGATACAATAAAACCTCATTAGTGAGAAGCAGCAGGCGCCAATGGGAGGAAAAATCGAGATGTTTCTGAGGTAAAATTGAAACTCAAGGTTCCAATGCAAATTCTTGCACACCTGCTCCACTCTCCCCAAACTCTTCTTTCCCTACGTGAAACAAATATCTCAAGATGGGTTTTTAAATAGTTCCATTGGTGAGAACACTAAATTACAGCCCAGGAAATCTGTTCACAAAGTTTTGCATCACAAGGCAATTATTTATGCTTTTCGACAGCACTAATTACTAGCTGTGTTAATATACCTGCCAACAAACAACTGTTTAATATAGATCAAAATGATGGAGGGCACCAGAGTTCTCGTCCCTGTGATAGATTATGGGTAATAAATCTTGTCACATCACAAAAGTCAACCAACACCGGAAGGATTAATTTCCCTTCAACGCTGCAGCTCAGCAGCAGAAGCTGGATTTAGTATTCGTTTACTGACGATATGCAGAGGACGTTCTCAGAAGGAATGGTCCATTGTGCAGGACAGATGGGGAAGAAGCAAAATGGGAGGTTGCGGTTTATTTTACTGTCCCTGGGCATAACCCCGTACCTCCCAACCACCTTGGGTTTTGCAGGACTGTCCCACTTTGAACCCAAGCCCCTTGTTCTGGTTAAAGAAGAACTTTTTCCATATTGAGTGGCACCCACAGACACATGTACGTTATGCACGGGGTGTGCCATTGGCGGGGCAGAGTTCGGGAGGGCAGCGGCTTCAGCCCCATTGGGAGTGCACAGTGGATGCAGGAGCTCAAGGCTGGAGAACAGGAACATGGGTGGATTGGGCTGGGAGGCAGGGGATGAGCGTCACACAGACTTGGTGGTAAGGTGCTGAGCCCAGGAGATGCAGCGAAGATGGCTCCCAGTGATTGGCGGTGACCAGTTGCATCCCGCTTTAGGGCGGTAGGAAATCCTGACTGCTATGGAGAAAAGAATGCTGGCCGGGGGCAGTGGGGAAGGGGAAATTAGACCTTCCAGTATCCTTGCAGGGCACAAATGTGTCTGGGTTTGTTACAAATCCAGGGATTGCTGGGCAGAGAGTGAGGCCTCGTAGTTCTCCCTAGCTCTCAAAGCCCTAGAATAAGTAAGGCCTCAAGTATCCAAAGGAATCCGTTGACTTGAATGACACTGTACCAGGATAAGGGTCCGCAGGAATAAATAGACGTCTTGGCCTTAAGTCCCTGTCAGGCACTGGACCTGGTCAGGCTAGATAGCAAGTTACTAGTATGAAGGTGAGTGTGCTGATGAGCTGATGTAGTGTTGGCATAGGAGTGACTAAGCCAAGACCTCTTTTAAGCCTCTGAGCAATGCCCTGTGTGAACTGAATGTTACTAGAACCCTGGCTAGGTTCAGACTGAGCTTGTGAATTAGTACATGGAGCTGTGTCTTTTCTCTGACAAACCGAACTCTTAAGTTGTCGCTTAACATGACAGAGAGGCATTTGACTTTTACATGACTAGAACTGGCCAACATTTTGGCACATTTCCCATTTTTTGACACTTTTTTTGGCGAAATTTTTGAATGTTGGTGAGTGGGCTGATTTTTCGCCGAAATGTTCACAAAAAATTAAATGAGTTGTATAAAAATAATTTGGTTTTAGAAGAAAAAGCAGGAAGAATTGAAAACACTTTTGCAAAAAATCAGTAAGTCCCCCCCTACCCCCCTTTTTCCCCCCGATGCGTTTGCTCCCTTTTTTGTGTGTTTGTTTTCCATGGATATTCTAGCAAAGGAAGTGATCGGCAGGAATTTACAGAGATCAGGCAGGACTTGTTGTGCAAGCCTCGAGAGTATTGGACCCTGATGCCTCTTTAGTTCTTGTGCCATTCCTCCAAGCTATGGGGGAGAGTGTGCCTGCTTTAAGGGCATTATGTCCCAGTGCAGAGCTGTGCCTATATGTCACAGCCAAACCCATTGGCTCTTTGTCTATGTTTTTATGAATACAAATCACATGCAAAGGTTAATTACATCGGCTTTGTCATTAATGAAGGATGTTTGGTAGCGTAAACAATCCAATAGGAAGGAGAATGAACATATATATAAAAATATAAGACACATACTATATGTGCCAAATGTATGCATACCATGCATTTACTATAACCATATGTTAACACTGAAAAGCTCATGCATATTTAACCAGAGCAGGAAATATATTTCCAAAAGCAGGACAAGCATACCAAGGAATATGCCATGGACATTGTTTAAGTGACATGTCATTTCTCTTAGTTGGCTAGAGTACTCACTCGTCTGTATCAGCCTGCAGCCATTCTGGGTTTTGTAAAGAGTTTTCCAAGTGTTTGACAATTAATCCTTTGCCAGTGGGGCTGGCGTTCCATAAAAATGTTCCTTGCAAATTGCTTATAACTGGCAAACTGTGGGAGTTTCCAATTACATACCATTTAAGCAACAATAATAATACATTATGTGCATATACTGTATATGGTAAATTCATCCTGAAATACCCAATGCACTTGGGAAAGTATAAGAAAAGATAATTTCATCCACTGCTGAAATACAGCCATTTCTGGGGTGTAAGACAGCAATTACTTAAGAGTTCACAGCAACTGGACATAGAGAAAGTGAAGAATTACTTACTCAATTGGAGTTGCAGAGGGAAATGTAGGCCGAGTGCAATTATCTGATTTGGAAAATGAGGTAAAAATGTTCCAGCACTGACCCCATAGAAACTGTAGGTTTGAGTATCAATTCAGCAAAACATTTAATTGTGTGTTTAAATCTAGCTCTCCTTGGGAGTTTTCTCCAGACTCCCCATTCCCTTGTATTTGGGAGTTCACTGCTGGCTGGTTTATGTTGGCTTTTTTGCTTCCAGCCCATGCCAAGATTTGTTTGCTGTTTGTTTTGAACCCAGGTACACTGAAACCCTGACAGATCCCAGCTACCGGGGGCAGATTCTCACGATGGCGAACCCCATTGTAGGCAATGGTGGGGTGCCTGACACCGCTGCCATGGATGAAATGGGCCTCAGCAAGTTTTTAGAGTCTGATGGAATCAAGGTAATGGCAGCAGCAAAATCCGGACTAGACCAACTAGTCCAGTGGAGACCTGATTTAGAAATACAAATCCCTGGGGTGGATGGGAATGCATCAATATCTTTCAGGCTCATCCACGGAGGGGGGAATATCAGATGGAACTTCCCAGAAACACGTAGAAGATTGTTTTTGTTTCCCCCCCCCCCCTTCATCTTTCTTTCGGGTGCTTCTCATAGACTCATAGATTTTAAGGTCAGAAGGGACCATTATGATCATCTAGTCTGACCTCCTGCAACTCAGGCCACAGAATTTTACCCACCCATTCCTGCAATATGCCTCACCTATATCTGAACTATTGAAGTCCTCAAGTCTTGGTTTAAGGACTTCAAAGTACAGAGAATCCTCCAGCAAGTGACCCGTGCCCCCTGCTTCTGATGTGGTTTTGCCTCCCAGAGGCAAACTTCCATAGAGAGATCATATCACGGAAAGAGAGAGCCGTCTGAGCAGGGAGGCTGTCTCTGCTGAAGAGACTGGTGCGGGTCAGACCATCAGAGGTTCTCAAACTTCATTGCACCAGGATCCCCTTCTGACAATACAAATTACTACATGACCCTGGGAGCTGGAGATGGGGAGGGGGGGAGGGACCAGATCCCTGCCGTCCCAGGCTCAAGCCCTTGGGCTTCGGCTTCAGCCCCAGGCTTTGGGGCTCAGGCTTTGGTTTCAGCCCTGGGACTCAGAGAATCTAATGCTGACCCTGGCAAGCCCCTTAAAATGGGGTCGTGACCCACCGTTTGGGAACTGCTGGACCTACATGATCTAATGGTCCCTTCTGGCCTTTGAAAAATGAACATCCTCCAGCAGTACTGTTTGATACTGCAGGGATTACAGTTTTGCCAAGCCACTGATTAGGGTAGGAAAGCAAGGTGTACGTAGCAAGTGTGCTGGCTAGCCCAGTCTCGTAAATGAAGATAGAGGTGTGCTAAAGTGCGTCAGCTGCACGTGGTTAACACTTCCACTAATCACAACCCATTGCCCCAAGGTTGACAAGGCCTACGCGGCATGTGAAGATTTGAGCACTTGCACTTTCACAGTAGGGGTCCCAAAACTCATTGCGGCTTTTGGATTGGTCCACACTATGTAGGTGTAAATAGCATCCACCTTTGGTTAAACCAGTGCAACTTCTCTGTGTAGACGAGCCCTTAAACTGCCCCAGCTATCAGGGAAGGCAGGTGGTACCATTATGGGAATAGAGAGGGGAGTGGTAGGGGGTGTGAGAGCAATGATTGAAGTAGAAATGAAGCCCCAAGGAGGAGGCGGAGCTGCTTACCAAAGTCAGGGAGAGAGGAGAGATCTCTCCTTCCTTCTAGCAGAGGAAGAAGAAAGTTGGCTGGTTGCAGGACATTAGGTCTCTTCCTTCTTCCCAGATGAGAGAAATAGGACAGATGAGCAAGAGAGTTGAGACGAACAGCAATAGTGGTCACTATGAGGAAGTGTTTTCCAGGAGGATGGTGGTCACCACACTGAGGCCAACTAAAAACATTCTATGTACTTCCCTCGTTTGACTTTCCCCTGTGAGTTGCCACAGCGATGCAATGTGATTGTACATGAGAGGTGGTTTGTGTGATCACAAATGGAGGAGATGATCCAGGCCATTGTGACTGGGAGAGAAGCAACCTCAATGTCTCCATTAAGATGTGGTCCACTCCATGACAAAGCTTGGGAAATTCTGTCCACACACACACACACACACACACACACACGACTTGGGTTTTCCTTCCCGTAAGTGCAAAATGGAATTTCTTTCCTCTTTGCAGGTTTCAGGTTTGCTGGTGCTGGATTACAGCAATGAGTACAGTCACTGGCGGGCAGTCAAAACTCTGGGACAGTGGCTGCAAGAAGAAAAGGTGAGAGATCTTTGGGCAACCAGACCGGACACTCGACGTGGAATATCTGTTCTGAGGAAATGGCTAAGTGACTCCTTGAGTAATGGAAACCAGGAGAGAGAGATTCTGGTTTACAGGGAGTTACAGCTCTTATCATCAGATCTTTGGTTTGTGCCAGCAACCCCCCGGCCCTCTTTAGTGTGCAGTGGGCTTTTTATGGGTTTCCTACTTCCGAGGCAATGAGGCGACACAGACAAGACTAACTAGGAGATATGCTCCTTAAGTGGGGATATTTGGTTCTTTGTTTTTTTTTCACATTAGGTTACGTTTATCCTCATTTCAGTTTCTCTCCTGGCCCTGTGTGATTACTCTCCATTACTTTCCCTTCCAACTATTTCTCTCCAGTGTGCCCCGCTGTTCCAAACTACTCCAGATGCAGACACCAGTGTGTATTGCTAGTGGATCAGGGGTCTGCTCACCCCAGTAGGCTGCTCACCCCAGTGTAAATTGGGAGTAAGTTAATGGAGTCCCACTGATGGAAAACCAAGGCCGCACTCCCGAAGTCAACGACTTGTCAGTGGAGTTGTATCCGTTTACCTCAGCTGAGGACTCAGCCCCCTGGCGTTAGGCCAGAATGGGGCTCACAGACTAGACAGAAAGGCATATGCCACACAGGTGTTTCACAGGTACCAGCTATCCAGCACAGCACCTAGGTACTTTGGGGAACCCTGCCATTTCTGAGAGGGGACATGAGGAGGGGAAGGAATGTGCGAAGGTGAGAGAGAGGGAAAGAGAAGGAGAGGTGTCTCCTGGGACGGTCTCTCTGAGAGGCTGCCCAGCAAGGTGATTGGTCTGTAATATTCCCCTGGCTGTTCTCTGACCGGGCTCTCTTGTATGTTTCCTCCAGGTGCCTGCTCTGTGTGGGATTGACACAAGGATGCTGACTAAAATCATTCGGGGCAAGGTACGACTCCCCTCCCTGATTCCAAGTACACTAAACCCAGCCTCATCCTGTGCTTCCCCTAATGGCTGTGAGAGCCACAGAGGGCCATGGGGGCCTTGGGGCAATGCGACTCACGGTGCTCCTCAGGACCCCACTCTGCCAAGCACTGTGCCCCGCATACGCTCTGACCTGCCAGCCAGAGCACTGAGAACCCTCCGTCTGCTGCCCCATCCGACTCCAGTACCCCTGGCTCCCTGACTGTCCTTGGGCTCTTCTCCTCTTGGCTTCCTACTCCATACAAGTGGGTCAGTACAAAGCTGGGCTGACATAGGTGAGTGGGGGCAGACTTGTGACAGCCTGGGGGAGTCCAAGGCAGGCAGATGTGTGCACGTGTCGTGGGTAGGCAGAGAAGGGCAGACCCAAATATAGGCAGAGAGCCTGATGGGACTCCTTGCATGTTATTTCATATCAGGCCCTTCAAAGAAAGGGGCGGCTCTGATCTAACGGGTCTTGAGGAGACCAAGCAGCTGCACTGAACAAAGCTAACTCCTAGACGAGGCCAATTACACTTTCTTTGGGATAAGCCTTTTCTTTTCTTTTTTTTATGGCCATTAGTCCTATCTGGTTTCCCAGCACTGACCCTTGAAGGACATGTGGAATATTACATTACTGAAGGGAGGTTAATGGCAAGGGACATTTCACATCTTGGGTAAAACAATTACCAAATCCATCTGGAATAAAAATCACTGCACCACTTGGGGTTCTCTGTTGCTCTTGTCTGGTTTGTTTTTCTTTGTTAAGTGTTAAGGTTGCATGATACAGTCCAAATCTACATTCCCTCCGCTCAGCTGCGTATGAATGTCCTAACTTGCATAGTATAGCATTTCCACAAATACTTGGAAAATGCCTGGCTTTGCAGACAGAAGACAAGTACTGTTTAATATCATATGTTTGTAAATGGAAATAGATTTTGTACTTCCTTGATACATATCCCTTAATGAATCAGTGCCCCTTTCATCCATAGTAAATATGCTTTCAATCACCATTTGCTTAGCATACACCATACTTTAGTAATGCGCATTATGTTGGACTCCAGAACGATATTGGTTTATGGTTTTTAAAAAAATGCATCGTGTCGCCTTTTCTCCCACTAATCTCAGTCAGGTTGAAAAACTAGCTCAATATTTCACACCGTGTATGTTTATCAGTGGGAGATGAGACGAGGGTTTCAGCATAATGAATGTGTAAATGAACAGTAAACACGGGGCACCATTTCATTAAGTAATTCAGTGTCAAGGTAAGACACTGTGAGGTGGTGTGTATGTGTGTGTGTGTGTGTGTGTGTGTGTTGTAATCAGCTTTTCCAGGGCTGCAAGGCAGCGCTTGGCGGTTTTCAGAGCTCCCAAGCGGCTGGCCTCTTGAAGGTCATTCAGGCCTTTTCATCGTCTGCCCCATATAAACTTCACCAAAGAAGCAAATGAGACAAGGGAAAGAGAAGTCTCCTCAAAGGCCCAGAAAGAGGACAAATTACCAAGGAGTTTGTTAACGGCATTTTACCTGAAATGAAGACCTGGGAGACAGACTCTGCCATCCCTACTCACGTAGGGCCTGTCCCTGTCCCACTGTGGCTCCGTGTGGTGTGCGATGCTAGGTAGTGTGAGTAAAGGTAGCGGCTATCTCTTCCACTGGCTGCTGTTGTCACTTACCCACAGTTTGCACACACAAGACTGGAGTTCCTTCTTGCTCTAAGACTAGGGAAATGACTGCAAGATCTCAGCTATTACAGTGTGTGTTCTGGCCTTGGTCCAGCTGTGCATGGGAGTACCTTTGAAGCCTGTGTGTAGTCCCATTGTGCACCTGTGTGTGGGGAGACTGAATGTAAAGGTGCCATGCTTTACCATAGGGGTTTGAGGTTCACTTTCCTCCTTGCATGATGGAAGGTCCAGCCAGGCCTCTGCTGAGAAGAGAGGATGCAGCTCTCTGTGCCTGACACCAGCATGGCTCCCGCAGTCAGCCAGCATGGTTGGCAGATGACAGCGCCCGGGGAAAGCATTTAAGGTGCATGCTGGTTTTGGGTGTGTGCCTAGACCCGCCAGCCTGCCGTCTTGGGAGCTGAATTCTGATCTCTTCTGAGTAGCAATTCATTTTGGTACCACCAGACAGCTGACCTACCCCCTTAGCCGCTGATTTTATTGCCTGCTTTGCCTCCCCCAAAATATAGGGTGTTTAAACCATTTTTGATACTGGCAAAGGCTAGCAAACTTCTGAAGATGCCTGACGTGGTTGTAATGTTAAACTAAAGTCTTGGAGCAGCTGTTCTACTTCCTACGGAATTTTATCTGTCAGCTCCTGTGCCACTGTTTGCCCCTTCTTCTTTGCTCACACTTAGCTGTCTATTGCTTTATTTCCACAGGGCACAGTCCTGGGAAAGATTGAATTTGAAGGTCAGCCTGTGGAGTTTGTAGATCCAAATAA
The DNA here is from genome assembly GCA_032164245.1 of Sternotherus odoratus. Classification (NCBI taxonomy): domain Eukaryota; kingdom Metazoa; phylum Chordata; order Testudines; family Kinosternidae; genus Sternotherus; species Sternotherus odoratus. The sequence continues at coordinate 11,134,519 of JAVMKO010000011.1, read as the reverse complement.
GCAGAACCTGATTGCAGATGTTTCAACCAAGGTGAGAATTTTCTCTCTCCGATGTGTTTGCTGTACTCTTGAGTAACAAAACTCCTCCTCATTTGCCCTAGAGAGTTTCCTTTTTCCTTATCACAGTAAACACTGCGTGTTCATCGATAAATCATAGTCACTTGACAGTGGAGTCTGGGGACCTTATAGTGCTTCTGCAAACTGTACCACGCTCCAGAGTTTTTGAGGATTAGCCATTAAAGACTTTAAGACTGCAGAAAGAGCACCGTGTTAGTCCTCTGCTTGGAGCTGGGATTAGAGCTGGCATTAGAAGGAGTACTGTGTTGAGTCGGAATGGTCTAAACAGTTAGCCTAGGAACTGGCAACACTGGATCGGCAGGTAGCGATCGATCTATCGGGGATCGATTTATCACATCTAATCTAAATGCAATAAATCGATCCCAGAGTGCTCTCCCGTCGACTCCTGTACTCCATCACCGTGAGAGGCGCAGGCGGAATCAACGGGGAGGAGGCAGCAGTTGACTGACCGCCTTAAAGGTGCTGCAGTAAGTCGATCTAAATATGTCGACTTCAGTTACGCTGTTCTCATAGCTGAAGTTGCATGTCATAGGTCGATTCTCCTCCCTCTCCCCGTAGATCAGAACTTAGAGAAGGGTGAGACCAAGTGGCAGTGGGTATTGCCATGGTGCCTGGGGGTGATTTTCACAAGCTGAGAAGAATTTTCAGCTGGTGGAAAATGTGGTTTCTCTTAAAGGGATGTCAGTGAAAAGTTGGAAGTCCCAGAAAACTCACACTCGTATTTGATCACTGTCTTCCAGCACAGGTTTTACTTGTTTGATTGTAGCAGCCGCCTTTTTGTACTGGACAGGGATTCTTCTCCCCTACTCCCTGTCTCGGGTAGCTATTACCCATAGCTACATACTACTGCTCTACCCTGATGTACCTCTACTGGATGTAGCTGTAGTGCAGACAGCGCCTGAATTGATTTGCCCAGGGCAAAGGATAGCAGTCAGTGGTGAAGCTAGGAGTAGAAATTTGGGTGGGCCCCAGGTTTGACATCACAGCAAATCATTTGCATTGTGTATTATTATATTATACATTATTGTATAGTGTATTGACTGTATTTGAATACTTGATTGTAGGGGTAGATAAATGGGTGCACAGAAGGAATTTGAGTGCAGGGAGTCTGGGGGCTGGACTAGCCAGTGAAGAGGGAGTGATTCCCTCCATCCTGTGGGAAACAGGTTAAGCTGGGTCAGGCGGGCCAGGTGGAGCCTGCACGGGACCTGGCTCTTGACAGAGTAATCTGGAGCTGGGAGACATTTCCAATGCTGTTCCCTGCTGGCCATAGCATTCGGCAGGTGGGCCAAGGACCCTGTGTTATTTAGCCAGGAATTCCTGATTCACAACCATGCAGACGTTGGCTTCTGCATTCACACAGATTTGGGTGGGGCTGAGTGTGAATTCTGTCAATGCCCCTGATAGCATAGTGAGGAAGGTTAATAGGTCAATGTTCTCTTCCGTTTCTGACGTGCTCCTTACTGTGGCATCCAGGTTAATGCACGTTTCTTTTTGCTTTCCTGGGGAATCTCATTAAATCGGTGAGTCCCGCAGATCAGGCACTGTCCACTTTCCCACCAACTACACTATGTATTTTTGGAAAGAAAATTGACGGTTCTGTACATGTGAATGTCCATCTGTCGTCAGCTGATTGAAACATTATAATAAAACCCCTCTCTGTTACTTCCTCTTCTTGACACTCTTGGTAATGGCAGAATTACTATAAAGATACTGGAAATACCATCCATAAAAGAGATATAAAAAGATTAACACAGCTTCTTCAGTCTCATTATGTTTATAATTTCGTTTTATGGGCATAAAAAGCAACTTCACAAATAAAGCTGACAATTAGCTAAACTCTTCAATGGAGGTAATTACTGGACATGATAATCTATTTGCTAGCAAACAGCTATTTTCATGTAAATCAGGATGCAGTAAGACCAGGAGTTTTCTTATCAGTGGTACATTAGAAGTGATTTTTTTTCCTTTTTATGCTGGTGAGATTAGGCTCTGTTTACGGAAGGTGTTTATATAGGCCAGCCTTGTAGACTTTGGCTGCCTTTTCCAGGGAGCTTCTGTAGAGATTATTATGCTGTTAATTTGAGTGTGTTATATTCAGATGCCCAGAACAGATGAACTGTTTAACCAATGGAGAAGGTCAAGTCATTTATGTCCACAAGAGTCTAATCTATTGGACAGAACAAAATCATTAACACTGCATAGTTAAGGTACCTGTAAACCACGAATCCAGCCTCAAAATCTAAGGGATTGGGATTTTATTAGTGACCTGTATAAGAGATTGTTCTGGATTGCAAATTTCAAATCTGGATCTGAATTTATGAAAGATTTAGGTCAGATGAGAGCTTTTTGTTCAGGCTCTTTTCTAGTCCAAATAACTCAGAGCAGTTTTGCCTTGTAATTAATTGTTTGGGGATTAGAACAACCAAAGAAAGTCACCACCAGTGAAGTGTTTGCATCATTAATGTTGCATAGATCCTGTATGTGTGAGCTGCAAGGAGCCAAAAGCCCTCCTGAAGCCTATTTTAAAATGTGGTTGAGATTTTTCAAAAGCGCTTAAGGGAGTTTGGCTCTCAGTGCTCATTGACTTTCAATACGAGTTTGGTACCTAACTACCTTAGGCACTTTTGAAAGTCCCAACCTACGTTATTAATTTATTCGAGCAAGCATATACAACGATGTCTGTATAAGCAGAAGAGCTGTAAAAACCAAAACCAAAATTGCTTTGTATAAATAGGGTTCTGCAATTTACTAAGTTAAATTAATCCACTGTTTTATTATAAGATAATGTACCAAAGAGTGAAACAGAGAGAGAACCCCTTTGCAAATCAGAACACAGGCATGACAAATAGTATTAGGAACTTAGAAGATGATGTGGAAGACCTAGATCCACCAGTGCTCTGCAGACTCAGGAAATGGGCTGTGGGGTATGTTCCCACCAGGTGGTATGATATTTAAATCAGAAGACACATCCAATAGATTATCTCTGTTCAGTGCTGTAGAGGAAGGCTAATCTCTACCCATCTTGCTATCCTATAATGGTCACTGCATTCGGGGAATTCCTTCTTCAAACATAGCAATCAGTCACACACCATGCTTATGATCAGAACTGATGTTGGGAGGGACATGCTATTGCCTACATTGTAGAATCCTTCAGCTTATCAAAACAATGTACTACATTGGGATAATGTGAAGAAAGAGCTACACGACAGCAGATGGGAAAGTGTCTTGCAGGGAAGGCGTTGGAAAATACATAAAACCAGCCACATCGTATAAACACGGCCACTCTCAGTGACATTCTAGATGGGCTATTGGCCTGGTCTGGTATGGCAATTTGTACTGATATTGTGGTGATTCTGTATTGTGTAGATGTAACCTATAGTGATTCATTGTTACATCCCAGCCTTATTGCGAGGGGAGAATCAAAGTGACACTGAAAGCATAATGGGCCAGATCCTGAGCAGGTGTAAATTGGCCTTGGTTTCTGAAAGTCAGTGGAGTGATTCCAGTTCTGAGGACTGAGTGACTCCAGTTCAGCTGAGGACTTGGCCCAAGGTATCTGTCACTGTATCTCTGTAGTGTTACATCTAAGGCACAGCTCTCGAGAATTCAGTTGCTACTTTCTGTTAATGAGGTGAAACACAGGAAAGCTAGTCATTAACTATGGAAACAACCAGTTTCTTAGGGATGGTTGTTATGACTGTAATGAACAGTATATGAAAAGGCATCACACTTGTTTTTCACCTTTCATAAAAAAAAATATTAACCTCTGTGGCACTTCCTGAGACTTCCTTGTAAATTGACTGGTAAGTGCCAGTTGCTTCCTGGCAGTGAGCAATCCATTTGCTACCAATCTGGGTGCAAAACACCCTCACTACGTTTATGGCGTGTGGTTTGTCACTTACAGTCATTGTCTCTCTTTTTCTAAACCTGTTAATAGGAAGTCAAGGTGTATGGCAAAGGGAATCCAATTAAAGTTGTAGCTGTGGACTGTGGGTTAAAGAACAACTCTATCCGTTTGCTAGTAAAGGTAAGTCAGTGTTCTGTATCTTTCTCCTCCAGGGAGCTTCTTTTGCAGCACTGCTTGAGTACAAGACCGGCTGATTATTTAGATGTATCTGTTCCAGGGAGCATGCCACTCATTCTTACTGAACTTTTGAAAAATTTGAATTTTGAACTATTTGAAAAATTGGTAGGGATCCATCCCACCCACTGCTCTCCACCTGAATGTTTTCATTTCAGTGTAACCCTTGTTAGATGATTCCCAGTGGGAGATGAGTCATTCTTTGAACTTTATAGATGGTTCCTAAAGCTAACATGGTGGTGAGGAATAGCCATAAGGCAGCCCTTGTGTCCGAATTCCATGAGAAGCTCTTTTGGCGGGAGACTGAGATGATTTCATTGAGGGACTTGCATTGAGCTGAGGAAACTGCAAGGGATACGTCACTGCCTGCCTAACCAAGGAAGAATTCAGCCCAACATTGCAAAAAATTATATAAAGCAGGAAATCTGCACTAATGCTTTTTTTCTTGGAAGACTTTCTCATAGTTAAGATATTGGCCTTTACGCCATACTAGCCCTGTGTCTTGTTCCTCAGTAGAAGAAACTAAGATGGCAGCCTTCCATTCTCTGAAGGAACTGGGTTTCCTGATGTCCAAAATCATTCTCTGCTAATGCAAACGTTAAGGCTTAACAGAACGCATGCTTGACGCTGCATCATGCAGCTGTTTTTGGTTACAGTTTGCACCCTAATATTTGATAGTCTCATGACTGTTTCCCCCCATTTTAAATGATTGGGCCAAAGAAAACTCTTTGAACTTCACAGAGGGTGTAGCAAGAGGTCGCTGAAGCTAAGCAGAGAAGGAAGGAGCATTTCCAATGGAAAAGGGTTTAGCAGTGTGACACTAGGGAAAGCCAGCCCAGCAAAAGCCTAAGAGTTGCCTAAGCAATACAAATCCAAGACTGAATTGTAACAGATCCTTGCACTGTTTTCTCTGGATGATATGTACAACCTATGTGTGGTCTAAGAGAAGTCCATTGCACTAGTATTAACAGAAGGGGTGTGGCTGAGCAGTTAAAGCAGAAAAGTGTACGACAAGACTCCTGGGTTTTATTCCTGGTGTTGCCACTTGCACGCTGGGTGGCCTCGGGCAAGTAACTTTGACCGCAACTCAGCAAAACATGCTTCACTTGAAGCTCCAGTGTAGACCCGTCACCTGGGAGCCAAGAAGAGTCAATGGGACTATTCACAGATGTAAAGTGAAGCCTGTGCCAAAGGATCAGATCCTTAATGAGACTTCAGTGGGAGTTAGGTGCCTAAATCCCATGGAAGATCTGTGCCCAAGTTGCTCCTTTAGGATTGCAAGGATTAGATTTTTATCAGTAAATGTCAGTAAATGTCAATTTCACCATACCTATAGAAACTGACAAAAAACATTTCCGGAGATAACTATTGACATTCCCAGCTAGGCAAAGGAAGAGAAATGTGGCTTGAGAGCTTTATTAGGGTTTGGTTTTAAGGATATTTACTTTGTCTATGTTGACATGTGGTGTTGACCTTTTTTGTTTTAACGGTTACAAAACATTAAACTTTTGAATCTTAGCATCTAAGATTCAAATAATTAAATAATTATTATTATTAAATAATCATAATTAAATAATTGATTCCTTCCTGTTGCCTGAACCTCACATAATTCCTGCAAATGTGAATCTTTAAATTGATAAAAGTAAAAAAAAATGCTTAAAAATAAACATCTATATTATCCATCAAAATGATTACAAAATTGCATTCTGCCAAGCCTATCTCTACTGAATCGGGGTCTAACCTGCCTTCCTCTTGGTAAAGAGCTAGGACCCTGTGCGTTTAGGGTAATAGGTTTCATGGGCTATTTGTGCTGTCACTGGGAAGATTTTAATGTCGTGGTGAGCAGCTCAGTGACTACTATGCGGTCCTAGGTGGCCACAGGCTTGTTACGTTGTTAAAATACATCCCTAGAAGTAGAGATTTCTGAAAGAGAGTCTAGGTATTGGCATGCAGGGTTGGGTTCGGTGGAATATGCCAGCTGGGCCGTAACCGAGCCGTTAGAATGAACTCGCCCTGTACGAGGCTAAGTTGACTTAAAGCATTTTCCTCTTTTGCTTCTCTGGCAGCGAGGCGTGGAGGTGCATTTGGTCCCATGGAATCACGATTTCACCAGGATGGAGTATGATGGGCTTTTCCTTTCTGGTGGCCCTGGGGATCCGATGCAGGCACAGGAGCTGATTCAGAATCTGAAGAAGGTACAGCGTTTGCACGGGGGTCACTTGCCGGGGGTGACCTGATGGTTCCTTTAAGAGGACTCCGTCTTTTCTGAGCAGCTCGTGTGTTAGAGAAATGAATGCTTATGGAGCTAACAAGTCGTGTGCCCAAGTTCACCTCGGCTGTTTTGCTAGTAGGATACATCCCTGTCTTGTGTCTTGTTAGACTGTTAGCTCTTGTCCAAGGATCTGCCTCGTCGTAGGGGTGTAAAGCCTTTAGCACAGTTATGGGCGCTGAAGAAGAACCGGGGGTGTCTTGCAGTGTACTGGACTGAGTCAGTGCATATCTGTGTTGAAGTCAAACAAGGCAAACGTGCATGTCATGAAGTGTGGTTGTCCTGGGAAATACGCCCTTCTCTTCTAAATTATGTAACTTACAAAGAGCTGGTGCTTCTCAATTCCAGTGATGTGCAATGCCACTGCTCATTCCCTCTGGCCCAGCCCTGTGAAGTCAGTCTGAGTCACACCGCTCAGCACACTGGGGTTTTCTTTTGGAGCAAAGGAGAGAAGACATGACTCCTGCACGGGCTGTGGAGAGGCTGCAGAGCTTCTGCTTGGCCGTGGTTGCCCCTGCCCTGAGACTGCAGTTGCTTCTGGGGGGCATGTGCCCTGGCTTCTCAGGGAGATCCGCAGAGTCATCCATCCAGCGCCGTTAGTCATAGAGTATAAGCTTAGAAGGGACCACCACATCATCTAGTTTGACCTCGTGTATGTCACAGGCCACCAACAGCACCCCGCACCTCCACGCTGAACCCAACACCTGGAATTAGGCCCCGGTAGGACAGCCACAGGCAGAGAATAGGCGGGATCAAGGTGCTCCATCGCCCAAGGTCCCCATAACGTCAGATTGTCAGATATACCCACGTACTCTTGGCAAGTGGTCCACACCACACACTGCAGAAGACCTCCCCAGTGAGTGGCCTCCCCAGATCTTGCTCAGCAGAACCACACCAGTTCCACTGTATGGAGTGACCTCAAAACGCCTGGAGGAGGGATGTGATGGTGGGTGGAGCATTGACTCCTAGCTGTACATGTGTGCTGGGCGCCCTGAATTTCCACCTGGGCATTAGCAGTGTATAAGGAACACTACCCTGGCAGCAAAGGGACTAGCTCATTTTGTATGGAAGCTGTCAAGGCAAATTAAATCCTAATTGAAAACATTGCATTTAAATGCATAAAGAATACACACTAGTTTGCATTATTGCTGAACCTGGAGATTCACTGTTCCCATGGATCTCACACTGGGGCTAATGACAATGATCTCCTCCTAGGTCTTGAAGAGCGATCGCAAAGAGCCATTGTTTGGAGTCAGCATGGGGAATCTGATAACCGGAATAGCTGCTGGAGCTACATCCTACAAGATGCCCATGGCCAACAGGTGTGATGACACTGCTGCTTTACAGAATCTGATCACGTGCCCTCAGGACGGCAAAGAACCCAATACATCAACATTTTGCCTCCCTTTCTCCAATGCTCAGGAAGCCAGATGAGCTGGGAACCTACATATGCTGCTGCATACCTGTCCCTCTTCCCAAAGGTCATGTCACAACATGACCTAGGGGGTGGAGGATGCAGAATGCACAGCTTTCTCCCTGGGTCAAGCACAGCTAGCAGTGTTCATTCGTGCACTGTGCCTGCTGCTGGCTACTAAGTTAACATCTCCACCAGATCCCCTTCCAGCTCTGGAGCTCAGGTCCAAAGGGTACTGCTTTAATCCTCCCTGCTAAATAACTCACTAGGAGAAACCGTGAATATACATACAACAGCCCACCTGTGGCACTTTTACACTGGGCATTGTGGGCCCAAGAGATCAGAACTGGAGTAGGTCTGACCTCCTTCAAAGATAGCATCGGTACCTCCTCCATTGCTACTCCTGCTGGAAGTTGATTGCAGCTGAAATGGGATCTCTCTGCTCAGTGTGTTGCTCAGATTATAAATCTGACTCTAGACAGTTGGTGAGATTTTACCATCGACAGATACATTCGGCTTGTTGTAAGTGCCGATGCGCCTTTGGATACTGTCTTCCCTGCACTATCCCCACCATACTTCTCAGCAGGTCTCTCTCTTTGCCTGCACACTGATAACAACTCCATCAGAGCCCATATAGCAGTAACTTTATTTATTCGTTTCAGCAATTGACCTTGTTTCCCTAAATAAATTGTTCGTTTCAAGGCAGGTTAGAAAGCGTGGGGATGAGTTGGTCTAATCCTGCTATAGAATATCACTGTTCGAAGTTGATTTCTTTATCATTTTGGTTGTGTTGCTGACTATAGAAATCGAATAGCTGCTGTTGTTTAGGTGTAACACCCTTCTCCAGCCAGACTTAAATTAATTTGTGTTGGGGAGATAAAGTGTCTGTGACTTTGGTCATTTTGCAGGTGCGTTATTCGAATGGTCAGTACTTTGTTTTTGCTAACTGCCTGCATTATTGCCTGTGATATTCTCCTCTTGCCCTGGAGGCTTCGTTCCCTCCATCACCCACATCTCTGTCTCTGTCCTTTCCCCTCTCTTTTCTTAGAGGTCAGAATCAGCCAGTTATGAACCTGTTGAACGGCCAAGCTTTCATTACCGCCCAGAACCACGGCTACGCACTTGAGAGCAGCACCCTTCCTCCTGGCTGGAAACCGCTTTTTGTGAATGTCAACGATCAAACAAATGAGGTAAACACACACTCTCTCCAGATACCTGCTCAGGCAATGGGTGAAACGGGGAAGACGGTCATTTATTTCACTCACATGTCTCACTCAAGCCTGCTTTATCTGCAGGAACAGCATTGCGGGTTATCCATCACGGCCAGTTGTTCCCTAAGAAATCTTTTCTCTCTGTTTCATTATCTGATAATTACCTTTATGTGGTAGCACGGCTCTGTCAGTGGAGTCGGTTACTGTGACCTGCGGGTGTCCACTTGGTCAGCTAAGCAAGCTACAGAATGAGCGTGATGACCCCTTGCCCCCTCTTGAGGAGCTGATAATAAACAGCTCTTGGAGGCTCTTCTAAGACACGTGCCCCCTCATTCCCGAACCTAGGATGATTTCCATGCCTATCCACTAACCGAGGCTGCCTTCTGTAAGCCCATGTTATCCTTGAGATTCATAGCCCTGGTCTACACTGGGGGAGGGGAGGGAGGAGGAGGTGGGGAATCAACCTAAGATACGCAACTTCCTCCATGGGAATAGCGTAGCTGAAATTGACGTGTTTAGGTCGACTTACCGTGGCGTCTTCACAGCACTGAGTCGACTGCTGCTGCTCCTCCGTCGACTCTGCCTGTGCTTCTTGCAACGATGGAGTACTGGAGTCAACGGGAGAGCACTCGGGGATCGATTTATCGTGTCTAGACTAGACGTGATCAATTGATCCCCGAAAGATTGATTGCTACCCACGGACCCGGTGGGTAATGTGGACCTGGCCATAGAAATGCTGCTTAAGAGTAGCTGTTCGGGAGGAAAGACCTTCCTACCCCCTTGCTCTTCACTCCCACCCCATCAAACTTGATAGGTGGGAAACTGTTGCACTGTACTAGTGTGTATTCAAAATACTTTTCTGGAAGGTACATTTAGGAGAAGTTTGTTTGCCGGTGGGTGTTGGCTACAATTCAGAGTAGAGCTGGGCAAATAGTCAGAAAAAAAATTCTCACCACTGTTTGTTTCATTGTTGAAATTAGTTAGCGTTGACCTCATACACACACCCTGGTTTGTGGTAATTTTTTATGAAAATGGGAGGTATTAAACTTGTCTGGTAAAAATGTTTGTGGAAAGCAAAATTGAGAGTCCAATAAGCAAGAATGATGTCCCGGGCTGGGTCATCTGTGGGGGGTGAACTTACAACCTCTGCAGCTAAAAACCACGAGACTCTATCGCTTGATCTAAAGGACAGGTCTGTTATGCTGGAGGCAGTAACCGACTCATAAATGGCTATGTAGCCGCTAGAGGGGGACAAAGAGCCCCATCGTGTTAGCCCACATTCTGAAAACATTCACAGAAATGGAATTTGATAAATACACATGTAAGTTGTGTTCTCTTCTAGTCAGGGAAGAGAAATGATACCGTGTGAACGAGCTGACGAGTCCCCGCTGAGCTAACCAATGCAGATACCAAATATTTATCATCAAACCACGGAGTAAAACTTTGGAAAAGACGTGTAGATGAAATAAAAATAACTACTATCTTAAGGGAAATGGTAGCCAGCTCATGGTATTCTGTGACAGGAGTAGGGCATAGCTCACACAATAATTAACTAATTGTCAATTCTTCACTTTATGGTCGCTATATGAAGGGCTCCCAGGCAACAGCCCGTCTCTCGCCTCGACTCCCACTACCATCCCGTTTGTCTCCCTCCGCTCTCATCCACGTCTCTCATCCCTGCTCCTACCCAGCACACCTACGCTGAGGCCTACTTTGGCCCTTCCTCAGGGGAGTGGAGGTGGAGCCTGCAGTGGGCCCTCTCCGAGTCCAGGGGTTCTCATTTTCCACCTGACACCGTCACCTTCTCAAGATTCAGCAATGACTCCTTCAGGCCTCTCTCATTCGTTGTCCCAGGGCCAAGCCAGAGCCTGTCTCATGCCATTCATGAGTGAGGTCTGGTGCCTCCTGCTGCTGAAAACCCAGCTCAGGCAAGTCTCTAGCTGTCCTTGGCCTGGCAAAATGTTCCCACTTGTCATCTCCTGACACTGGCACAGGGGAGAGACAACTTGTGCCCACTGCTGCAGCGCCCCTAATTTGCCTCACGATGTTGAATTAAAGACACTGCCATGTCCATCCCTAGAATAATGAAACTACCGAAGTTGGTGGAGTTAGCGCAGGGGTGTATATGGCCCAGTGTTTTCAGCAGCACTGATGTGAAACCAGAGCAGTCAAGCAGTCATTCTGCTTCAGCCTTCCCCAGCGTGACCTTTTACTGCTCTGTGTCCCCCCCTCTCCTCCCCCCACCTGCTCCAATGTTGCATCTGGAAGGAGACTAGCATCTCTTCTCTGGTAAGTGCTTGGCAATCAATAACGCTGCTCAGAGCTATTCAGTAGTGCACAATCCATAGGTACTGTGTTGCCGGTAAAAGGGTGAATGGCTCGATGCTTTAATGGATAAAACCCTTTGTGAAGACGTGGAATGAAACAAGTTTCAACCCAAAGGACCTAAAAAGCATACCAGTCCCTTGCCCTTCAATACGAACAGGGTTGCAAGCAGCAGCCCTCCTTTATCCCCCTCATTACAGGATGTTGTCTAAGGCAATCACTTTTATCCCTGCAGGGAATTATGCATGAGACCAAACCAATGTTCGGAGTACAGTTTAACCCGGAGGCCAGTGCGGGACCAACAGACACAGAGGTACTGTACAGAGACTGATTCCGGTTTTCTTTGGGGGTGACTGATGGAATGTGCATAGAGTATAGAGCAGCTAACGGAGGAACCCTGAAAATCTTGATGCAGTGACATTCCTAGGTCCTGTTTCTGGAAAAGTCAAGACTTTAACCAAGATCCCAGTCCTGCATAGACTTGCCTAGATTTGGTCTGATTTCAAAGCTATTTGAAATCAGTGGAAAGACGTCCATTGCTTTCAGTGGGCTTTGGGTCAGGCTTTCAAGTGACTCCATTTACACGAGTAGCAGAAATCAATCTCACGTGCTTTGGGTCCTTGAGTGACTTCATTCACATTGATGGGTTTACTCACGTGCCGAAAATTACTCCTGGGCTTAAATCTTTGCAGGACAGAACCCATACACCTTTTACCTGTGATGGTTGTAAAATAAAATTTTCTATTTTATTTTTTTAAAAAGACAGAAACCCAGATGCTTTTTAAAAATAAACCTCATTAACTTTCTAATGCATTTTAGTTCTACTTTCATATTTTGTCACTGTAGAGTTATATAAATGGATTCACACTCACTCTCTCTTGTTCTCCTTGCTGAAATGAAATTTTAATCCCCCATCTGTGACTTCATGCAAATTCTGATAGTAACTGGCTGTGTAGTCTCAGTGAATGCCAAAGCAGCAGTGGCAGGCGGTGATGCAAGGAGAGGGCATGTCTGAACATAAATCTATTATGGAGTATTTCTTGGGAAAGGAAGCAGAAGTAGTTGGAAGCGATTTGATTTTAATTGCAATTTGATATTGTTGATTAAATCTATAAGTGAATCTCTCGGTAAAAAGTTTCTTATCTGTCTGAGTGATCCGTGAATGGAAAAGGACGAAAACCGTCCCAGAATTGTCCTTGCAACTGCTTGTGCAGGGCCAGCCTTTGAATGCTGTAGTGTACTCCATATGCTGATAGATTTAGAGTTCCCCAAAGGCCACTGTCCCAATCAGCTCCTCAGCTGGTATAAATCTACATAGCTCCACTGTGGAGAAGAGTACAATAGTCTGATGTCTAAGTTTTAACATTCATTCTCCCCTTGTACATGCTATCACCCATGTACAAGTAAAGTATGTGTGTTTGCGGGGGGGGGGGGGGTGAGTGGATGAATGGGTTCCATAGGCTTTCTCCCCAAATTCTCCTCCCGATACCATCTTGCTTCCTTGAATAGGGCATTACGCCAAAGTTCATTATGGAAATTAGAAATATGAGGCCAGATTCTTGGTTGGTGTAGGGTAAAGTAATCTGAAGTCAATGGAGCTATGCTGACTTACATCAGCAGTGGATTGACCCAGGGCATGCCTGGTTTTTCTGTCTTTCATTCGTATTTATTTAATCCTGATTGGGTGCTAAAATACATGTTTACTTTTACCAGTTCCTATTCGATTCGTTCATTTCGCTGATGAAAAAGGGAAAAGGTACTACTGTTGCCTCAGTGCTGCCCAAGGCCACAGCTGCATCTTCTAGAGTTGAGGTCAGTATTTTAATGTTCTTTATTTTTAGCTATCAGTCATACACCAGCTGTAACCTGTATTGAATCCGATGGAGAGAATGCAGAGCATAAAAAATTATCAGTGAAACTGAAGTACAAGTCTCCCTTACAAAAGCTACATTAGGATTTCATTTCTTCTCATTATAACCACTGGATTTCTCTCTCTCTCATTATTTTATTAATGCTTTCTATTCCTTTGAGGAAATTTTGAAACATGGAGGTTTGTGAATATGTTTCTGTATATTCTCCAGAGCAGAATCTATGTTTTTAATGGTGATCTCTACATTTCATGGCACCTCACGCAGTCGTATCCAGCTGTGAGATTTGGTTGACAGCATAAAGCTGAAGCTGTGTTGCTAGAAAATAAGTTTGAAATTCTTAGCATGAGCCGAGTTGCACCGTGAATTGTGCCTTCAGAATGCAGTTGGTCTTTGAATAAAAAATACAACACAGAGATGTGGGAAGCCAAAGCGAAGCCTGGCTGTCTATAAATAAATTAAACAATCAGTATGTTTACTGTATATTTTGTGTAAAACATCATTTCTTTACCCACCTGTGCATGATATGGGTTCAATAAAACTTTTTTTGAAAAGTTGGACAGAAAGCTGCAGGTTTTCTGAAGCTGGCTTTTTTTCCCCTCTCTTTGACCTAGTTTTTCATGATTCAAGGCATAGTCTCCCTTTGCCTCAGTTTAACTCCCATCCTTTGTGAAATCATTCTAATCATTTTATGTTGTTGGCTGTTAGGTTTCCAAAGTTCTCATCCTAGGATCTGGAGGTCTGTCGATTGGTCAGGCGGGGGAATTCGATTACTCTGGGTCACAGGCTGTTAAGGCCATGAAGGTAAGAAAAGGCTCCAAGTACATTAACAGAAGTTGATCTGCTTTCCCTCGTTGCAACTAACCTGATCATTTATTCGACCCTAGTCAAAAGCTGTGGATTTATGTAAGTTACAGAGTGGTAGAGCTGGTTGAATTATTTGGCGAGAATAAATTATTTGGTAAATTTAGCCCTTATTTGTGTTTATGAATTATTGACCAACTGATCCGAGTTATTTAATTCATAAGTATTCACCAAGCAACATATGGAAATAGCTTGACTTTGAATTTCAGCCTTTGTATTGTTGTGATCTGTTCTCTTTGACTATGTCTCTTTGACCACTGAACTCTGTCAGATGGTGTTGCTTCTGTTCACTGATTGGATGACTGAAACTTCATTAGCAGGAGAGTAATGAATGATAATTAATGCACTCACTTCTGAAATGAACTGTCAGATGAATAATAATCTGTGCTAAAATTAGAGAAACATTTGTGATTCCGTGAATATTTTCACACAGAAAGTGCCAGTTACCAAAATGCTGATGGGAAATGAATGGTATGAACCCATTATTAATAGTGACGTGCACAAGCTATGTTCCCTGGTGAAAATACCTGTGAATTTTCTGTGTGTGCTATCCAGTCAGCTCTCCTCAACAGGCTATTATTTATTATAAATGAGATTAAATAGTTTTTAAAAGCCAGATGTTCCATATTCATCCATGAGACAACTCACTGTCAAAGGGGTTACTCCAGGGGTGAATTTTGCCCAGTAAGCTTAATGAGCAGGCATGTTGGTGTCTCCTTTCTAACACATATAGCATCATGTTTTCAAGGGCTGGTCTTCACTACGGGGGGGGGTGGAGGGTGGAGGGGATTGACTTCAGATACGCAACTTCAGCTACGTGAATCAAGTAGCTGAAGTTTGCGTATCTCCAGCCGACTTACCTGCTGTCCTCACTGTGGCGGCAGTCAGCGGCGCGCTCCCCCGTTGACTCCAGCTTGTGCCTCCCGGCAAGCTGGAGTTCCGGAGTCAACGGGGGCACCACGGGCGATCGATTTCTCGCTTCTTCACCAGACGTGAGAAATCGATCGCTAACAGATCGATCGCTACCCGCCGATCCGGTGGGTAGTGAAGACAAGCCCATTGAGTCAGAAAAAGTGTCCATGCACTTCTCCATGTGCCTAAATTGCACATGTAAAACACACTGTGAATACTTGTGAATTAGGGATTTGCATCACCGGAATCCTGACTGGTACATGTGTGCTGGGCATTTCGTATGCACAGGCAACATACTTATGTGTGTTTAAGTTTACAGCATAAAGACTCGGCCCCAGCTCTGACTGCTTGGCACTGTTTATAGCAAAGCTGTTAAAAGTGACCCTAAAGGGGCAGCTGAGGATTGCTCTTGAGGTCATCACTGGGTAGTGCAAAGTCAGCTCTGCAGTCCTGTGCCCCCATCACCTGCTCCACATGGGGGGTGTACAAAGGGAGAGCTTATGGCACTATGCCACAACGACATCTGGCTGCAGACTGGGTAACTTAGGGTATGGCTAGACTGAAGATTGTAGCGTGTTTATTTGTAGCGCTTCCCAATGTAGCGCTATTGGTATCGCGCTAGAGACTGTACAAATTGAAACCTTGTAGCACAAAATAATGGCTACATTTGTGGTGCTTCTGCCGGCAGTAGCAGTTGCGGGATAGGGCAGGTATCCAGCATTCAGCTGGGTGCAACGTGTTTTGCAAAGGAGGGAGGTGAGGGGGAACTGGGAAGTTGTTCACAGGGAGATGAGATCTGTCTGTCAGTTACTTTTCATTAGCGAAAACTGACAGGCTGTCTATTTCAGACACACAGCTCCGTCTGCAAGCATTTTCACTGCTTATTTGCTGTGTTAATTGTTAGAGAGAAACTGCAAAGCTACTTCCGCCTTTATAAAAACAAAACCTCACGTCATTTGCCTTACATGGCAAGTTCATTGTCTTTAATGGCTTGCTGATGGCCCTCAATGGGTTGCTGATAGCTTGCCATGGCTTGGAGCATGCAAGAGATCCGATGGGTGTCCACATTCCCATCCTTGCGCTACAACGTTAGCGCAAAAAGGCTTATCCCTCTCGAAAAGGTGGTTTAACACTTGCGCTGTAAAAGGGGAGTCATTGCGCTAAATCTCCCTTTGAAGTGTGTTCGGTAGGAAAATTATAGCGCTAAAGGAGGGTTTTGGCGGTGCAAAGCGCCAGTCTAACCATACCCTTAGAGCAGCTGCGAGGCTGCTCTGGGGTCAGATAGCTGGCTGAAGATCAGGAGAAAGGAAAAGTGGTTTAGAGCTACTTCCCCCGCCCCAACATTCTTTTGTTCTCTCTCTCTCTCTCTCTCTCTCTCTCTCTCTCTCTCTCTCTCTCTCTCTCTCTCTCTCCCGCCTTCTCTCTCTCTCTCTCTCTCTCTCTCTCTCCGCCTTCTCTCTCTCTCTCTCTCTCTCTCTCTCCCGCCTTCTCTCTCTCTCTCTCTCTCTCCCGCCTTCTCTCTCTCTCTCTCTCTCTCTCTCTCTCCCGCCTTCTCTCTCTCTCTCTCTCTCTCTCTCTCTCTCCCGCCTTCTCTCTCTCTCTCTCTCTCTCTCTCTCTCTCTCTCTCTCTCTTCTCTCTCTCTCTCTCTCTCTCTTCCCGCCTTCTCCCTCTCTCTCTCTCTCTCCCGCCTTCTCCCTCTCTCTCTCTCTCCCGCCTTCTCTCTCTCTCTCTCTCTCTCCCGCCTTCTCTCTCTCTCTCTCTCTCTCTCTCTCTCTCTCTCTCTCTCTCTCTCTCTCTCTCTCTCTCACACACAACACACACACACACACACACACACATCACACACACACACACACACACACAGCATTGGGTTTAAACTTGGTGTAGCTGAGAACTGAGTTCCAAATCTGGCAAAACATGTTATTTCCGGGCTTTGTTTGCATTGTGTATTGCCACTGCTGGCTCATATGTCTCTCCGGTGTCTACATATTCAAGCAATGCATATCAAATCAGGTGTGGAGAGGCCCAGAGCCAGAGGGAGAGCAGTCTGAGCGCTCAAAGAGGGCATCTCGTATTTCTTCTTCTCTGTTCTCCACTCTCATGGTTCTGATTTAGAAAGAAAAATGATTTTTTGCAATAATTCTTGCCAGCTTGCCCTTCCAAAATACCCTTTCCTTCTTCCCCATACCCAGCGGTCAGCTGTCCCGATCTTGTGCTAATCAGCCAGACCAGAGACTGTACCTGCTCTCCCTGACCTTGCCCCTGGCAGTGTGAGTTACCATAGTATGCAAAAGATGAGGCAGTTGGTCAGCATCTTGCAAGGGGACAACTAGATCACGTAGGGGGGAGAAAAATGGGGACAGGTAGCGAGCAAAAAATGTGAGGCTAAAGATGTTTCTTTGCCAAGCTTTTAATTATTTTTTTGGGGAGAAATAATCAGTAACAATCGGCATTACCAGACACACTGAATCGCATTGCTGTTGTTTGCAGCCCTTTCTAGTCATTTAAGCCCCAGTTCAGTAAAGTACTTCCTTGTGCACTTAAATCCATCTAGTCACTTAAGCACCTGTCTAACTCTAAGATTAAAGGGTTTCTGAATTAAGGCATTTTTCACAAACATTCAGGTGCGTGAGTTTTTCTTAGCAAGGATGTGCATGGAAAGCGAGTGTGCCCCGAATAGTAGCACCTATAAATATTTGAGAGGGCATATGCACTGAAATGGCCATTAGAAAAAAATCCCTTTTTGTTATTCATGTGCAAGATTCACTGAAAGAATTCTAAATACATGCAGGCATTGGGCACTTAGAAAAAGGGAAGCTCTCCTGTCTTTTAATGGTGAAGACTCATTTATTATTTGTATCAGTGACACCCAAGATCTGCAATCTGATTTCAGGGCCCGTTGTGCAAAGTACAGTACTAACACTTATTAAAAAGAGCTTCCAGGTTTGTCACAACAGAAGATGATAGGTGGGGAAAAACAAACCATCAGGAGAGAGGATGCAATGCATTTTAAAAAAGCATCTCTTAGCACAATAGGCGTTAGTGTGTGGTCTTGTCATTGCTAGCTGGGTTTGAAGATACCCTGGCACACATGGGTATAAAGGATGGATCTGAACTAGATAGGTATTACAGCTGGTTGGAAAATAGGAGCGGGGAAGGGGTCCCTTGGAATATTTCAACGTAAGTGAGGTGAGAGGGGAAGTTTATAAGAAATTTTGAATTTTTGTTGGAATTTTTTTTCACTTTTCGATGGAAAAAACCCCAAACTGCAAAATTGAAAAATATTGGCAGTTTGGTGGAAAAAACAAACAAAAACCCCACCCCACAATGTTTCAGGGAAAGCTGACGCTTTCTGAAAAATGTTGTATAAACAAACCCCCAATTTTCCATCAATCAAAAATTTCAGTGGAAACTTTTTGGCCAGCCCTAGAAGATATATTTTCAGAAAAGAAGCAGCCAGTCATGACCAAACATGAAGCACAAATAGTGAATATTCTTAGTGACCCAGAGTGAAACCAAGCCATAAATTTGTTCACCCAAGTAATTTTGAATAAAAACCATATACATACCAATACCAACATGTTTGCAGATCATTTGTGAATAGAGAAAAGGGCAAACATAATTAAAATAATTAGTTTCAAATTATAATTTGCTGTGCTCGGTTTCTAAGTATACGCTGAGTCAGTCAAAAGCCATTCGGTGTATCTTGAGAAACGACACAGAGCATGGTTTTTTTCAGCTCAGAGACCCTAGAGATTGGTTGTCCTGGTAGGCTAATCAGAGAACCTCTTGACTGAACTGTCCCAATGTTGCATTTAGTATTGTTACAAGTCATCCTCTCAAATTGCTGAATGAAGAGGTATTCCGCCCTCCCATGTAGGAAAGGACCCCGGACATTATGCTCTTTCCAGTGCATGTCAGGGAGTGACCTGGTAAACAGGCTTGGTCCTCACTGATGTCATATGAGGCAGTTCAAACACCTCTTGGAGCCCCCTAAAAAAAGTCATTGGAATAGGGCTACTATGTGCAAGTCCCAAGGTTCAGTGTGTGACTGTCTGCCCTCCATGTGCCCCAAACTCCTCTGGGCTGCAAGGAATGGATGTGATGGGGGTGAGTCTTGCAAGGTGAAGGGATTCAGAACTGGACACCTGGAACTAGTGGAGAGAGTTAGAAGAGTATTGGGTGGAGTTTTTTTGTGAACAGGAGGGGTGGGGAGCCAGCAGGTTTTTCTCCTACCAGGATGGCATAATAGGGGAAGGGAAGACATCTTGATTCTCCAAGGGCTTGAGTTATTCTCCCCCTGGAGCTCACAGTCAGTAAGAAACTGCTCGTACTCACCTTCCCGAGACACTGCTGCAGGCGCAGTACACTTCGGATTAGCACTGCTGGGGACATCTACAGCTACAGCCTCGGCAGCATTTTCTGAGCTGGCACTGATTGCATTGCAATTTTTTCTTGCGTTGAGCAGTTGCTGCCTCTGACATACCAAGCTCTTGACCGTTTTCTTTTTTTATGATCGATAACTTTCTATATTATGGCGTCCGGTTTGTCCTGTAAAGGTCACACTCTTCTTCCTTATTCTCCTCCGCTCTAATCTGGTAAAACTGATCATTCAGACTCCTTCCTTTAGAATGCTATATTGGGTGTCACTTTTTATAAGAGGTCAGTCAGTGTTAGCACTACAGACCATCGAAAGATAGGGCCACAATCTCTCTACTTCCCAATACCACCTTCTCGCTGCAGCTGATATGTTCTGAGCCCGCCTCTGGCCTATAGTTATTATAGATGCACCGGGTTGAATTCTGCTCTCATTGATACTGATGTAACTCTGTTGGCTGCTCTGCTACCTACTTATAATGTTTCCATAGGAACGGGTAGGATGATCTTGTGCAAAAGGGACTGGACTGGAACTCAGGAGATCTGGTTTCAGTTCCCACCTCTGTCTCCCAAACCAGGTTCCTGACCCTGTTGATGTCAGTGGCAAACCTCTCCTTGTCAATGAGGCCAGGATTTCACCCTTTACCTTTTTCTGTGCCTCAGTTCCCCATCTGTGACATGGGGATGACAATGCTTCTTTTCTACCCCTCTTTGTCTGATCTGTTTAGACTGGATGCTCGCTGGGGCAGGATTCTCTTGCTAGATGCATATTCCAAGTGAAAACGGAGCTCCAGTCTTGGTCCAGGTCTCCAGGCAATGCTGTAAAACAAATAATAGTAAAGAATTTTCTTCAAGTGTTTCTAGTTGTACAGAAGGAGACACTGGGCCAATGTGGGTTCTCAGTGTGGTAATTTCAGCAACTGTAAACATTTACAGAAAGGAATTACACTCTCTCTCTCTCTCTCTCTTTGGAAGAATGTCTGGAAAAATGTACAGGAAGGTCCTTCTTGTAGTGTCCTTGGGAGGTACAAAGAACTGAAAAATATTCAGGTACTATGATCAGACAGCTGGTGTTGGACTATTCAGCCAGAGAAGACACTATTTCCAGTTACTAGCCTGGTACCTAGTCACTTGTTAAGATCTTCATTCATAGTTGTATTTCTAGTATCTCAGTGGGTTTACCTCTCAGTATACAGGACATTTTAAAACTTTAATGTTGATGTTCATTTTGCAGGAAGAAAATGTGAAGACTGTCCTGATGAACCCCAATATTGCCTCAGTCCAGACCAATGAGGTTGGCTTAAAGCAGGCTGACACGGTCTACTTCCTCCCCATCACCCCACAGTTTGTCACAGAGGTCATCAAGGCAGAAAGGCCAGATGGGTTAATTCTGGGCATGGGTGGCCAGACAGCTCTCAACTGCGGTAAGTACTGTGGAATTGTAGCTGAATTAATCTCCCTAGCCCCATATCTGTCACCTTTATACCTGCCTCTGCATGATGACAACTATATGAATCTCAGCCAGAACATTTCATTTACTTACAAATGTTTATAAGCAGAGAGATTGGCCTAATGGACCGATATAAGTATTAATTTAATTGTACCCATTTAATATGACTTGTAGTGGCTATCTTTTATAGTTATCAGTTATAGAGAACCCATATAGATGTTTCATGCAATAGTATTTTGTAATTGCAGTTTATGAATCTTGTTTTGGACGAAAGATTTGGGGTGTGTTCTGTACCTAAACATTAAGATGAAGATTGGAAAGGGAAGCTAGAGGGATAGTGGTGCTTTGTTTAGCTTAGCATTGCAGTACCAACTGGTGCTGCTCCATTTAGGATCAGAGATGGCTCCAAACCACAAAATTCAGCTCTAGATGCAGCTTTCATAGATTTTAAGGCCTACAGGGATTACTGTGATCACCTAGTCTGACATCGTGTATAACACAGGCCAAAGCACCTCAACCCATAATCTCTGCACCACGCCCTCTGATGGAAGTATAGTTTATCTTTTAGAAAGACATCCAGGCGAGAGGGAATCCATCACATTCCATTCTAATGCTTCAAAATATAAGTGTGTCCAAATTCAAGGTTTTGGTCATAATTACTATACAAAGAAGATGCATTTGCAAAATCCAGACTGGATCTGGCTGCAGATTGTGACTGTCCCCAAGGTTTTCAGGTACTAGGGAGTGGTGGTGTATTTAGGAATTTACTTAGTTAGCATTCTGCTACTCTTAATAGAAAACAGTGTTTAAAACGGGAACTTTTAGCTCTGACCTGAAACGTGTCAACTTAAATGTAAATGTTTCTTGTTTATTTTATTACACTATTTCCAAAAAGGGTGGTAATTTAGGATTTCCCATAATTCCACCTTGTTAGAGTAGATGTGGAAGGAGAAACCAACGCTGTCTTTACAAACTTAACCACTCTCTAATTGCTCTTTAGGATTGACCATTCTTTGGATCTTTTAGAATTGCACAGGGTTTAGCACTTGAGGCTGCACTCCATGGAACATCCCTTCATCAGTAGGGACATGGTTAAGATTATCTAACAAGACTTGTCTGTCTCTAACTTTAATGAACTTTCGATTTCAAGGGCTGGATTCCCTTCCAGAATCTTCGGAACTACATGGGGCTCGTTTTCCATTGCCCTACACCTGGTATAGTCCTCTACACCCAGGCAAAGTGGGTGTGAAATGTTTCCGAATCAAAATAGTTGTGCTTTCTTACATCGTTCATGTGCAGGCATACATGTTGACACAGGGCAGTGGAGAATCAAGCCATATATTTTTAACTATGCCACTGGCCTGCTTGCTCCTCTGCTCAGAATCTGCTTCGGGTACTTGTCGCCCCAGTTCTGGAAAGTATCCCTATTCTAGACGACGCTTAATCAAATGCTTAAATTTAGTCACATGCTTAAGTGCTGTCCTGAACGTATTGGTTTTGGCACTGAATTTTGACAGTTCGAATTGAGACACTCTGGCAGTGGGGACAATGTATGGCTTTTGCAGCTAGCTAGCTGCAAAGCCAGATCCCCATTGGCTTTCCTCTCTGTTCAGCATGGGTGCTCCAATTCTAACTCCATTCTCTCCACAGGCGTGGAGCTGTTCAGGCGAGGTGTTTTGAAGGAGTATGGAGTGAAGGTCCTGGGGACATCCGTCGAAGCCATCATGGCCACCGAGGACAGGCAGCTGTTTTCTGACAAACTGACCGAGATTAATGAGAAGATCGCTCCCAGTTTTGCCGTGGAATCGGTAAATACGAGGAGTTCGGAGATGCAAGGCTGCCACGCGTGGCTTTATGATTCTTTAAACGGCTGAAACCAAATTCATACCTGGTGTAAATCCATTGAAGTCAATGGAGATGGACCAAGTAGGGATCTGGTGCATTGGAAGTCGGTGGGGATGCCCACGTGTATTTGAGGGCAAAATTTGGCTCTTGGAGTCACAACAAAGGCATAATTCTTTTTTCTTGTCTAATATGGGGAAGTGTCTTATTGGTGGGTTTTCCAGTAAACTGTATAACCTAATGCGAACACTTGAATCAGCCTAGTCCTTGTTTTATTTGACATTTATTCCTGTCTGTTTTAAGATTGAAGATGCTTTTAAGGCAGCAGAAAAGATCGGCTACCCAGTCATGATCCGCTCTGCCTATGCTCTGGGTGGACTAGGGTCAGGTATATGTCCTGACAAAGAGAGACTGATGGATCTTGGGACCAAGGTATGTGTACAGTTGCTAGCTGTAGGGATCTATCTTGCCACCTGATTTCATATATTCTTGGAATAGTCACAGTTTAGTCTCGTTCTACACACTTTATTGGACTCTTAAAACATTATCTTGATGCCCCCTAAGGTTCTGTCTTCATAATACTTGCCATGGACTTGGGTAGTGTGAATGATTAAGTAACGTTGTTCATGGCTGTTAAATTCTGTCACAAGCGAATTTGAGCAACTGTTTCAGCAGTTTTGGTCAAAAAGCAATATAATGGCCTCTTTTCTCCTGCTCTCAGGAGCTAATGTCACAGGGAAGATGCAGAGAAAGTAAAAGCCCACACTGAGCTTAGCTAAAACAGAGAGCCAGGACTAGAGAGACTGGCAGGGTTAGGGTATTCTTGTATTTGGTTCTTAAGGGTGAAATTTGTGCGGTTCCACGATCCTGTGAGGAATCTGCCTTTCAGCTCTTTTATACTCACTAGAATGGGGGATGGGCTCTGGAGTGGGGCTAGGAATGATGGGTTTGATGTGCAGGGGGGTGCTCCGGAATGGGGCCAAGGGGTTCAGAGGGTGGGAGGGGCAAGGGTGGGGAGGGAGTGTGGGCTCTGGGAGGGAGTATGGGTGTGGAAGCAGGATCTGAAAGGGGGCTAGGGCATGGGAGGGGCGGAGGGGTGAAGGCTCTGGGTGTCACTTACCTCAGGCAGCTCTCAGAAGCAGTGGCATGTCCTCCCTCTGGCCCCTATGTGGAGGTGTGGCCAGGCGCCTCTGCGTGCTGCCCCAGCCACAGGCACCGCCCCCACAGCTCCCATTGGCCATGATTCCCAGCCAGTGGGAGCTATGGAGCCAGTGCTTGGGGTGGGGGCAGCGCACTGTGCCTCCTGGCTGCCCCTACGCCTAGGAGCCGGAGGAGGGACATGCCTCTGCTTGCAGGAGCTGCACGGAGCCATGGCAGGCAGGAAGCCTGCCTTAGCCCCCCTGTGCTGCCGCCCGGACTTTTAATGGCCCAGTCAGCGATCTTTTTTTCAATGGGGCATTCCAGAAAGATCTAAACTGAAGAGCCAGCATGAGTAGGAGTAGCTCCTTTTTTCTTAGTTAAGCAGAATGTGCTAACGCATTCCTTACCCATCAGACTGATTAGAGCAAAGAGAATAGCAGGTAGATTACTAATATCACACATGTCCATGGTGACAAATTTACATTTTGTCAGAATGGATTAAAAATATGTAGATAAAAAAAAGTAAATAATCTCAGATATAAATGTTTCCTGTTTCCTTTTGGACTTCCGTGTGTTTAATTTATATTCAACAACAACAAAATCCAACCATCCCTACCAAAACAAGACACTTCACTCCATGTGCTTTTCTTTTTGGGGAGAGGATGAGAGAATAAACACCACATGCCAGATGTGAAGTCATGTTGTTGAATTCACTATTGGAAGGCTCTGAGATACTATGGGGATGGGCGTGGAATTAAAAACCTATATAGAATAGAATAGAAAAGGCTGAGGAATTGCTGTTAGAAAGGAGGGAGTGCAAGGATGTAAACACTCGACCCAGGAAAACAATTTTTTATCTCATACTCTGTTATTTTCCTGCAATAGCTGCAAGTTTTCAGTTCTATTGCTCTTAAGACTTCTTTTCCCAATGCATACAAGTCTAATTTTATTAGGTTCTTGTTTGTCTGTGATTCGGTGCAAGGGAATTCCATAGATGCAAATAAGAGTTTTTATGTGAAAATGGATGATTAATATTAATCAACATTACGGTAGTGCCAGCAAGCTTGGGGCCCCATGGTGTTTAATGGTAGAGGACAACAGTGGCTGTCAAAGGCCCAGAGCCTCTGCTACTGAAGTCAATGGGAGCTTTGCCACTGAGGCCAGTGGGCACAGCGTGAGCAAGATACAAACACATTATAACCTAGTTGGCATTTATCATGTTATATGTAGTAGACATGGCCTAAGTGTCACCAACCAAGTCGTGGGGGATGATGTCTAGTGGTTGAAGCAGGAGCTAGGCTATTGGGTTTAAGAGCAGGTTTGCTGACTTCTTCATCCTTTCAGGGGCTATGGGCCGTCAGGCAGCCCTGCTGTGGCTCAGCAGTGTTCATAGGCTACCAGGACACTAAGTAATTTAAACTTTGACTGCAAAATTAAGGGCGGAAAGGATGGTCTGATAACGTGTGTTGTTTTCTATATTCTGCATGAGATTTAATAACCCCTTGTATAATAGTTGATATTAATGTCATTGTGTCCATTTGGATTATACTCATTTTACCAGCTCAGGAATGTTTACCAGGGTAGTTTTAGAATAATTCATCAGTCTTGCTTCTGGTCAGTATGCCACAGTAATTAGCAGCGTGATTAGTTAACAGGGTTGTTAATTCAGCAGTGTGTCCAAGCACCCATTGCTTAGTCACCTATTTAAATTTACACAGAAAAGTCGTCCCATTGAAGTCAGTTGGGACTACTCACATACGTAAAATTAAGTACGTGTATAAGTGTTTGCAGAAACAGAACCTTATTTTTTCTATTTTAATTTATATTTCTCATTTCTGGTGCTAGGCCAAATGTCTTCAATTCTTTTATCTGATCACATTGTTTTCCATGATATTTAAATGAGGTTAATGCAAAGTAAAAGTTACAGGGCAATTGTCGCATAATTATTAATATCTAGCTAACCTGGTGCCTTTCATCAGTACATCTCAAAGTTCTTTACAAAAGAGACCAGGAGCATTATCTCCATGTTATAGATGGGGAAACTGAGGCACGGAGGGTGGAAATAATATGCCCAGAGTCACTCAGTGGCAGCAGAGCCTTAAATACAGGAATGCATCCAGTTCAGCTACACGTGCTTAATAAAAGTGTATTTTTTCCTTTGTATCCCGCTGCTGTCTGTCCTCCCTAACTGATTCTTCAACCTGCTCCCCAGGCATTTGCAGTGACCAACCAAATTCTAGTGGAGAAGTCCGTTGTTGGCTGGAAGGAGATAGAGTATGAAGTCGTGAGAGATGCATCTGACAACTGTATCACCGTCTGTAATATGGAAAATGTTGATGCTATGGGAGTTCATACCGGTAGGTTCTTTATAGCTCACTGTAGATTGTGTTTAGATCAGCATTTTCATATTATGTCTTTCTGCCAGCTATAGTTGATACATTTACCTGGCTAATGAGAGAGAGGCTGTAGAATACTTATCAGATCTAAGTACCACCGGATACGATGGAACACACTTTTCAATACCCTAAGCCCATCCCTATTGTCTCTTATTTCACACGGTAGTACAGTCTGACTCTTGTCTTGAAATCCCCCCAAACAGGCATCTTCCATAGCATCCGGAGTTCTTAGCAGAGACGGGACCAGAATTTATCACCATCAAACTATTGTGGTTTTTTCTTCCGGCACACAGGAGATTCCATCGTAGTAGCTCCCAGCCAGACCTTGTCCAATGAGGAATTTCAGATGCTGAGGGAAAGTGCCATCAAGGTCGTCCGACACTTGGGCATCGTGGGGGAATGCAACATCCAGTATGCCCTGCATCCTACCTCCCTGGAGTACTGCATCATTGAGGTCAATGCCAGGCTCTCCAGAAGCTCTGCCTTGGCGTCCAAGGCCACAGGGTAAGGCAGGAAATAAAAGTTGGGGCAGGGAAAGGAGTTGGGGGAAAGGGGCAGGGAGCTTAGACACTGGGTATTACAAATGGAAAACCTCTCAGGCGGGGAACCTAGTAGCTGTTTTTAGAAGTGCATTCTCTGGCATCTGTACGTTGGCTGCAAATCATCCCCGAGACCTTAAGGACTTGGTTATTAATGAGCTCTCTGCCAGATTGAATCAAATGGTATTGCTAGCTGTCTTTGTTTTGTTGGCTAATCATAAACTAATCGAGCTAACGATGGTCAAATCTGGCTGGTTAAAATTGGCTTCTTAATTGTACTCTCTGGATGCTGTTGAGAGTGCAAATTAGTCCTTAATTTACAGTTCTCAACAACTCCTGCGGTTGGCAAAGCCCTGTAGCAAACTGGAGACAGACAGCAATAACTCAGAGCAAGAATTTGGTTGATTTCATTGTGTTAGCTGAGTCTTCGGTGACACAAATCCATTTTCGTCTTGTGTCGCTGTAAATATCTCTCTATATAAAAGAGTAGCGTGGTGTACATAGAACTAAGAAAGCTTTGCAGCAAGGGATCTACCACTGCAATCCTGAAAGGTGTTGAATACCCACATCTCCTGTTTCTACAGTGAGAGTTGAGTGCACCCAGCATTCAACCGTCATTTGATTCTGAACAAAACAAACAAACAAACTACATGCCACCAGCTTGCAAAATGTTCCACCAGCTTTAGACCCATACTCTGGAAATACCAGTCCTGACTGGGTCACAGATGATAAAGGGTTTGGTGTTTAGATCTTGGGCCTCATATGGCTACGTGATAAAAGCATTGCAGAACTGGGCTTTTTCCTAAGAACGACGCTGTGTGGGTTGTGACTGGTTGTAAGATGCTTTTTTCACCCAATGAGACCCTCTGCATTTTGTGCAAATATCACAGGAATGTGGGAGAGGACTGTTCCCCCAGGGTGGTGTTCGGGAGAAGGCTACAAAATCCCAGTTTGCATTTTTGCCTATGACTATCTGTGAAGTGCTTAGAGTCAGATAGGTGAAGAATTCCTTCAGTTTGCTAGCCTGAGAACATTCATTATCTTATATTAATGTATGCCCACAAAAGTTCCTTTTTTGGTGGAAAAGTGAATGGTTTTGTGACATGTATGGGGAAGAGGTACTTTGTGTAAACTTTGCAGGGTGGGGACTGTCTTTTTGTTAGGTGCTTGTATAGCACCTATTATAATGGTGCCCTAGCTGCTACCTGCAATATAAACAAGAATGAGTAATGGCCTGAATGGGTTTGCTGGAAGTTACCTTTGATGAATGAACACATGCCAAAAGAAGTTCTCCAGCAGCCCATATTCAGTTATTAGCATTTCAAGCTACTCCGCAGTTATCATTGTTGAATGTTCTGGTGGTGGTCCAACCTAGGTCGCTCAGTGCTACTCTTACTTGTATAAGCACGTGCCCATAGTATAACCCACTGCCCTCCCCCCATATGTGGGCTTTTCATTCCCTCCCCAGGCAGAAGTAAACCCTTCTGTTATTGTTAATTGTTGGTGTTAGAGTAGCACTAGAACAGGGGTCTGCAACCTTTACCACTCAAAGAGCCATTTGGACCCGTTTCCCACAGTAAAGAAAACACTGGGAGCCACAAAACCCTTTTGACATTTAAAATGAAATAACACTCTCTTCTTCCCTCCCCCTTCTTCCCTCCCCCACCCTCTTCTTCCCTCCCCCTCCCCTCCAGCCGTGCTCTCGCTCTTCTTCCCTCCCTCCCCCCCCTCCGGCCGTGCTCTCGCTCTTCTTCCTCCCCCCCGCTCCGGCCGTGCTCTCGCTCTTCTTCCCTCCCCCTCCCCCCCGGCCGTGCTCTCGCTCTTCTTCCCTCCCTCCCCCCCCCTCCGGCCGTGCTCTCGCTCTTCTTCTTCCCCCCCCTTCCTCCCCCCCCGCTCTCCCCCCTTCCTCCCCCCCGCTCCGGCCGTGCTCTCGCTCTTCTTCCTCCCCCCCCCCCCGGCCGTGCTCTCGCTCTTCTTCCCTCCCCCTCCCCTCCAGCCGTGCTCTCGCTCTTCTTCCTCCCCCATCCCCCCCCCCCCGGCCGTGCTTTCACTCCCCCCCTCCCCCAGCTTGCCTTGCCTTGCCTCGTGCCCCGGCCCCGGCTCGCTCTTATCCGCCGGCTCCGCCGCGCTTCGCCTCCTGCCCCGGCCCCGGCCCGACTCGCACTTCTCCGCCGGCTCCGCCTCGCCTCGTGCCCCGGCCCCGGCTCCGCCTCCGTTCTTCTCCCCCCCCCCCCCGCCGCTCGCCTCTTATTGACCCCACCCCTCTCTTTCGGCTGCGGCTCCGCGCACTGGTTGGACTGTGCTGGCGGGCCGCATAGAAAACAGTCTGCGGGCCGGTTAAAATTAGAACACACAGGGAGCCGCATCGGAGGGATGAAAGAGCCGCATGCGGCTCCGGAGCCGCGGGTTGCCGACCCCTGCACTAGAAGAACAGGATCAGGGCCTGATGGAGTTAGAAGTCTATAGACACACTGTAAAATGTAGGTCATGCTCAGAGAGCTCACACGCTAAAGACACAAGACAAACACAGGTCAGGAGACAGGAAATATTATCATCATCCCAGTTTTACAGCGGGAGAACTGCGTCACAGAGGGTTTAAGTGATGTGGTTAAGGTCACACAGGCAGGCTGTGGCAGAGCCAGGCACTGTCCTGATCTCCTGAGTCCCAGTCCGGTGCCTGAGCCACAGACCGTCTTTCCTCCTTAATAGCTGATTCCTACTCCAACACTCTCTGTACATGCCCCTTATCACCTACATGCTGTAGCCAAGTTTCTTGCTGCTCCCCAGTGTGCTGCACTCATGTACCCTGTGCCAGGAGTGGAGTGCCAACCCTACAGAATGCAGTTACTATTGTTATTAAAGCAGCTTCAGAGGGTCATAGATTTCCTTGCCCTCTACAGTACCAACCATGATACTAAAAAAAGTCTCCCTCCCTTTTCTCTGCCAGGTACCCATTAGCATTTATTGCTGCCAAAATCGCCCTGGGGATCCCCTTGCCGGAGATCAAGAATGTAGTATCAGGAAAAACCTCTGCCTGTTTTGAGCCCAGCCTGGATTACATGGTCGCCAAGATACCTCGCTGGGACCTGGACCGCTTTCAGGGCACCTCTAGCCAGATTGGCAGCTCCATGAAGAGTGTGGGAGAGGTGAGTGTGGGGTAATTCCATTTCCTGTCCGTCTCTTTTCTCCTTTGCCTGCTCTCTGGATGCTGGTTCTTTCTCGTCTGCCAGCCGAATGAATGCAGAGGAGGATTTAGAACCTCAAGGGCCGCTCTCCTTAAAACAGGTGCTAGTTCTGCACTCACCATTTGGTTCCAGTTATCAACTGCAGTTATAAAAGCATTGTGTGTATTTGTGATTGAACATGTCAGCATGTAGACATCAATCTACGAGGTTTTGCCCACTAATCTGGGAGTTAGCTGTCTAACGGTTAGCATCCATTCATTGGGTCTTCAATGTCTTTTGAATGCCAAATTAGAGATCAAACTGGGACATTTTTAACGTCTGTTTCATGATCTCCACGTGGGGAGCTGTCCAGAAGGTTGACTGGTGATCAATGAACTAAACAGAAATAAAATAAGAGAAGAAATCACCCTAAACTGAAAGCAAACTTGTCCTGAACCTCAAAGTGCCTTTGGTTTGTAAAAGTTTTATTACTATTTATTGGTCAATACTTGTTCACTTTCACCTTCCTTGACATTTTCTGGTTCCCTGTGGAAATGCCATTGGGGTGGTTATAGCATGGCTGTAGAAAATTTGTTTTCCAAATATGTTCAGCCTGGCTTTTCAGCCCTTGTTAATCCAGAGGGTGTGGATAAACATCTGATATTTTGAGAGTTTATTCAAATCACCTGAGCTTTATCCATTACTCTTTTCAGTTAGAATGATTTGGGACTGTAAAGACCATTTTAGCCAATAGCATGGTAGGCCACTCTTGAAATTCGTAGATTCCAAGACCAGAAGGGGCCACTGCATAACACAGGCCATAGGACTTCCTTGAATTAATTCCTGATTCAGGTCCAGTAGTTGTGTTTGAACAAGAGCATTTCTTTGCTGAAAACATCCACTCTGAAAGATTTAAAGATTTCCAGTGTTGGAGAATGCAGCACAACCTTTGGGAAGGTGTTCCAATGGTCAGTCACCTTCACTGTTAAAAATATGCACCTTCTTTCTAGCCTGATACTGCGCCTGAAAACAGAACATAGCACCTGATGCCCGCTTGAAAGGGTCAAATTACATTGTCTTAGACAGTTGGTTTCCCCCTCTGAATAGATGGGATAGGCCTTCAGAAATGAGGAACTAAACAGAGTGACTTTTAAAATCTGAATTTAAGACTGGTTGGCACAATGGTGACATCTTCAGCTAATTTTTCAAGAGGAATGAAATGAAGCAAAATGGGTAAATTATCCATTTAATTAGCTAATTACTCATCAGTTATCCAAAGCAAAATAATTAATTGTGTACTTTGTTGTCTGTCTTTTTCCCCCCCTAATGTTTTTCAAGTAGCTCCCTCGCTAAATTATTTTGACAAGTGAGGCCTTACAAACATCCACTCCTCCACGCTCAAAGAGCAGCCCCTCAGCACGGTGGGAAGAATTAATTAGAGCTCTAGAGGAAAGGCTTTCCAGGGTGATTGTATTTTTAATAATGTGTGGTGCAGAAGGTTCCTGCAAATATTTATGGTGTTAACGCCCCATGACTATATGTTATACATGCACTTTGCACATTTTACTCCAGATAATAAAGGGTTATATTCTGGAGTGTCCCACCATATGAACACTGAGTTGCATTATGACTTGGATTATCCATCTGTACAGGGGAATAAGAATGCATAAGAACCCACTCTCCCCCCTCCCTTATTCTTCTGCACAGACTAGATGGACCTTGGGTTCAAGCAAGCAGCCAGTGGACAGGGGGAGGAATGGAGGGTAGACAGAGGTTTGGCTTCATACTCTTTGGCCAGCATGGGGTGTCCTGAGCTGAGATGGTACAAAGTGTATTGCAATTCACTGTACAGACAAACAGGAAATTACCAGCCCCCAGAGCGGAGGAGCTGTTCCTCAGTGAGACCCCTCCCAGTCAGAGTGTCTCCTGTGACTACTCCTGGCATGGAATAGCTTAAGTCCCCTCCCTAGGCCTGTGCTGGTGAGCAGACTCTAGACCACTGTGGTTTTTATTAGTTGAATTGTCTCTAGTCTCAGCCTGCCTGTTGGTGAGCTCTGTTGTGACCGGCTCGGGGAAGTTTTCCCATGACGCTTTCCCCCATTTCGTTTCAGATTATTTTTGTGCCCTTTTAAGATTTTGCTCTCTGGTGAAATAGACACGTCTGAATGTTGGAATGAGTTGCAAAGTTTCCCAGGCAAGATGGGCTCACTGGAACTTGGGAATGGGATTGTTTTTTGGGTGAAAAATCATGGGACAGAAACATACTATAGTAGTTGCTTAAGGTTTGACGTGCGCTCAGTGGCAGAGGTGTAGTCTTCCGCCTTTGCCCCCTCCTAAGGCTTAAAATTTCATCTGCCCTATGAGGCTTTTCCTACCTTACAGGATTATCCCTTCATATAACACAGGTACTTTTGAAAGCTCCAGGACAGTAATCTTCCTTCGCATCAGTTCACCGTGTCCCATAGTGTGTTCCCATAGGCTTTAATCTTACCTAATATGCATTGCTGCCATCTGAATAACTGAGAGGGGCAACACCTCAGCACATTAACACGAGAGCTTTCTTTGTTTCAGGTCATGGCTATTGGGCGCACCTTTGAGGAGTGCTTCCAGAAGGCCCTGAGAATGTGCCACCCGTCTGTGGATGGCTTCACGTCACGTCTGCCAATGAATAAAGAGTGGCCGGCCAACTTAGATCTCCAGAAAGAACTGGCTGACCCCTCCAGCACTCGAGTCTATGCAATGGCCAAGGTAATGAAGGACACAGAGCCTATGGGGTCTACTCTGTTGACTATAGTTTCCAGACTGTGTTGGTCGAGGTAATAGAGTGGAATATTCTTTAACCCCTCGTTCCTTTTTCCTCTTTGTCCACCTCATACAGAAGGGAATGATGTTGTGTTTCCATCTTTGAATCACCTCCTGTGAGGTACAAAGATTCTCTTTCCCTCCATAATTTCCTCTTCATTATCTTAGGACGGAAATAACCCTTTCTCTACCAGTCCTCATGATACGTTCTGTACTTGAGTCATCCATTAACCCAGCGTTCCTCAAAGTTATGCCGCCGTGGCCCCTTTTCACTATCCCACCTCTGCTCGCGGCCCCCCAGGGTATGTCCCCCGGAATGCTGCCAAATAGAAAGTTTGAAGCCTGCGTTATCTTGAGAATGAGAGAGAATCAAAGTGGTGTCATGGTGGCAAAGTCTGGTTCTGGATGTGAACTTTTCCATAGTTCAGGGGTATTTCAGGTCCAGAATTTCGGAGTCAATCTATCTTTAAACTATAAATCAGAGTCCGTTTCAAAAACAACTAGTTCCTCAACTATTGAAAACTTAAACCCTTCTTTGATCACATTTGCTTCTAGCAGACCACAGGTCTATGGACCTTGGTAATAAGAGGTACAGATGAGAAAGCAGCAGGGGATGAGCATATTATATATATAATATAAAGAGAAAGAAGCATACCTAGCATATGAAGTTACAGCAGGTGTCCATCAGCATCCGTCCCTATTGAAATCAGTTGGGGTTTGGTCAGAGACTTTATTGGAAGCCAGATTCTGCACTCCTTGCTCAGACAAAAGTCTTGCTGATGTTCAAAGGAGATGAGGAATAATTACTACACATTTCCAGGAAAATTAGATACTTCTGATGTGTTTGTTAAAGTGTCTGGCTTACTTTCTCCTCTCTTCGGCAGGCCTTGTACGACGGCGTCCCCGTAGATGATATTCACAAACTCACAGCCATTGACAGATGGTTCATCTATAAGATGCGGGATATTGTGAACATGGAGAAAAACCTGAAGCAACTCAGCAGGTAAGGAAATCAAAGAGCTTTCTCTGAGGATGCAGCCTTTTTCCTTGGCCTCACGCAGCTGGGACACCAATGGCAGGCCTTGTGCACAAACACGAGGAAAGCTGAAAAGTGACTCTCAGTCCTCGGTGCAGTCTGAGTGACCTTAAACCCTAATGCATTGCAATCAGAGGCTACCTCCGCCCATGTAGCAGCCACTGCACTGAAGAGTGCTGCTCTGGGAGTAAAGGTCTCTTGTCCCTCTCAGCGGATCTTGGGGGTTCTAGAAATCCCACCCGGATTTAGAAAGTCCTTGATGCAGATTCAAAGCTATTGCTATTCCTCCCCCCAAATGTGAGATCTCAGACTGCATTTGCATACTTAGGGTATGGTTAACCTTTCAGCTAACACTCTCAGAAGATTCTCCCTGGCTTTTCACACCTGAGAGCCAAACACAGTGCATTTCTGATTGGCTGATTGCTTCCCAAGCTGTCTGCCTTGCTTCCCCCATGCTATTCCTCCTCAGTTTAGAACAGCTATAATTTCCGACACATGTAAATATAAATCTTTCCCTTTTTTAAAGTGACCATATAAAATGAACCACAATAGATAGCAGTAAATTGAAGCTTCAGGCTGTATATTAGTCTGAGCCTTTTGCTGACTGCAGCTTTCTCTTCATGGTTTACAAGGCCAGCAGAACCTTCTTGCTGAGTTATTGCTCTCTTGCCTGCGTTTTGGATACATGTTGCATTACTGCAATTGAACCACATGAGAGCGCCAGAAACTTATAGTACACAGCACTTGTAGCAAGAGACTGGGCAGAAACATACAAGACGTTTGTTATGAAATATGCTTTCACCTCCCCTGAGTTCTGCTTCTTTGACAAGCTGTACATTTTTAATTGAGTAGTTTTTGTTCCCCCCTAGAAAGCGAGTTGGGATTCTAGCTAAGCAGAAATAAAGGCACAGGGAGGAAAATGCCTGTGGAAGGATACTTATAAAACTCCATTATTACTCTGAATGTGTAATTCCTCTCCAACTTCCATGTTATGTTTCATTTGTTTGCTGGTTTCATATAAAACATTCTCAGCATATAAAGTTACTGTGTTTACACAGAACCAATTGGTTTCCCCCACAGTTTACCAGGATACAATTGTAACTAGAATACTCTAGAATTATATATTCAGGATCTCAAAGCACGGTCCAGAGGATGGTCATGTCCTCCTGTGGTGTAACCTGACATCAGCCCATTGAAGTAAAGGGAGCTAAAGTAAAGGGAGATTTCTGTTATCTGAAGATCTGGCCTGTTAGTTAATTCTCACACAATGCCTCTGTGAGATCGGTACATTAATGTTATTGCACCCATGATATAGATGGATTAGCTGAGGCACATAGTCACATGACCTTCCCAAGGTGATAGAGGAAATTCAGTGGCAGAACTAGAAGGGAAAGTGTTACTGACTTCCAGGTTGGTGTGTTGACCACTAGAACGCACTCTCCGTCCTCCTCCCTTTCGGCCGGTATTGGATGAGAGCTGGCTCAGCTGTTGCATGCAAACAAGGGCTTTCTCCTACTCAGGGCTCGGGTAGTCTGTGTGTACATTCGCCGGAGCTACTTGCTGTATTTTGCATTCTACTATAAGAGTCAGTGTTTGCAAATTGGACATAATTGTTTTTAGAGGGAATAATGACAACCCAGAAAAATGACTGCATGGGTTATTACAAGCACAGCTGCATTAGCAAGCTCTGTGTTTATGCAAACACGACTCTCTCTACATGGATATGTATGTATGTGTATAATATATTATAATATCCAGACCTGCAGTTGATCCTTATCTTTTTATAATGGTCCAAACCAAAACCCAGATGAGTTTTTCGTCTTCCTCCTCATCACAATAGCAACAACAATGCCCAACTGTTATCTAGTGCTTTCCATAGGCAGATCTCGAACACTTTACAAAGGAAGGCGGTATTATTATCCCCATTTTACAGATGACGAACAGAGCAGTAGCGTGATTTGCCCAAGGTCATCCAGCAGGGTAGTGGCAGAGCCAGGACTAGAATGAATCACAATTCAGTGCTCTATCCGGTGAACCGTAGACATGGATTCACAATCAGACTTGGTGGCTCTGGACAGCCTGTACTCTGCCTGTTTCTAAAGTCACACAGAAAGGCAGGTTGGTGTTTTACACACAAATATATTGCTGTCCTGTATAACCCCAGTCCTCATGTCTGAGTGAGATGAACTCAGTGCAGGACCTAAGAGAAGGGGAGAGGTAGTTATATGTCACCTTTGAGCTTCCTTGGGCCATCCAAGGGCAGGTTCAGCTCCCCTGCTTCCCACCACCAGAGCAAGTCAGAGCAGTCTCATGCCAGCTATTACCCACCACCTGGCTATTCCAGTAGTTGCCAGAGCATAGCAGCCATCTGTCCATGCCCTCTTCCCACCCTCTCCCCTCCAGCCATGCTCCACACACCAGGACCTGCAAGGAGAAGATCCCATAGGGATTCCCTCTTGTTGGGGAAATCCTTAGCCATCCAGATCCATTGGCTCACCAAGTGGTGATGATGTGGCCCTGTATTTACATGCACACAGAGGCAGGGAATATATTGAGAGCATACATACCCTAGGATGGTGAAATAATGTATTGTAGCATGTTGAATATGGCAGATCTGTGCCCTCATCACCGGGCCATTCTTTCTCTTTGATTAATTTTACTTGAAAAGGTACAGCTGTGCTATTAATGCCGGCAGGCCGTGATCACACAAGTCACTGTTTGACAATATGCTGATCCGTGGCGTGTGCTGAGATGCTGGGGATTTTTAAGATTTGTCACTGGACATCTCCCGGCTCTCGCCACTGAGAGTTAGCAAATGTGACCTTCTGTGACGCAGGTCTTCTCATACACCGAGGGGGCAAGAGTGATTCTGAGTGTAGGTCTTGTGACTAGCAATCAGACACAGAATAGCACACACTGGGCAGCAGAGAGGGCCAGCCCCAGAGAAGCATTTTTAACAAGACTCTGTTCAGTGGCCTCTAGAAGTCAACCGAATATTATTTATTAGACTCCCTTTCCCAGGCTAATGTCCTTGGGACTGCAAATGGAGTGTTTTGAAAATGGCTTTCTGGAAGCATGACTTGATTTCCAAATATACTGTAGAGAAGCATCTGCAAAATACAGCAGCTGGAATTAAAATTTAGCTCCAGCATTCAGAATCCGAGGCCGTGCAAAGGAAAAAAGATCAAAGGGCTGTCAATAAACTATATTCATTCTGGGTGGGTGTCACAAAGTAGATTTTTGTGGCCTCTTCAGAAATGGATTTTAGCTGCAGTTTGCAGACACGTGGCTAACCTGTCCGCCAGCTGGAAAGGGGAGAGCTCATAGGTCACATCCTTGCTGGAGCGTATTGGAGTAGTTTCACTGAAGCTCAAGGACTCTGCACTGATTTATATCAGCTGAGGATCCATCCCTAGTAGAGCCCTGGTACTCGGTTTTATCTATTTAGAAAGAATGAGAGAAGGCCCATGTATGCACCTCTCCTCTCTGACTGCATCTGCGGGGATGGAAGCCAGTGGGGCAGATGTTTGATTCAGTACGTGAGATGAGTATATGCTGCATTGCGTACACTGATTCAGCAGACCTCACAGTCCTGTTTGGTGCTGGATGTCACAGAAGAGAGATTTCATTTGTGTTACAAAAGCATTGTGAAAAAATTGTGGTTCACGTTTTTCTCCAGAGCCCCGAATAATTGTATTACTTTGACGTGCATCCCTGTCTCGACACACTAGCATGTGCTCTCTTATGTGCACTTCTTCTACATGTCTGTGTGCTATAATAATCCATATTGTGTCTGTCCATCGGTGCCCGAGATGGGCCCTTTACCTGGGGAAGAAGACAGTGTTTGAAATAGTGACTACAACCCATTTCTTTGTTGTGCATTTGCCTGCATTGCTTCTGCAGCTCATCAACGTCATCCTAGATGGGAACCATCTCGTCTAAGGAAATACTGGAAGGTTCACGTTACTTAAATTGGTGAGATTTACTGGGCCTGGGCACTGAGCCTTCCAGAGGTAGATCCAGAGAGTGATAGTTGAGAGTGTGAGATTTGTTGGTTCACGTCGCCCGCCTCCCTAAACATTCTTGACAGTTTTGTCCGTCATCTTGTGAATTTCGTGGGAGGAAAATAAGTAGCTACCTGTCACCTTGAAAGAAGAGGCAAGGAGACAAACAACTTTTAGACTGATCTCATGCTTGTAATTCCAGTTTATTCTAAATCTTGTGAAATGTCAGAAACAATCAAGGAAACAGATGTGAACCTTGGAAGAGTGGCGAGAGTGGGCAGTGGGGAATATGCCTATTGCCCAGTCTGCCAATCTGAAATCAAGCAGCAGGATTGCTAACCATGTCCAGTATTCATGTTAGCTAGTGACTCAGGTCCCAATTCAGGACTGAGTCCTTTTTTTTAAGGCACAATTTAACCACGCGATTAAGTCCCATAGGTGCTGTCTTGTACGGGGATGGACTTAAACATGATCTGGTTCCCTGACACAGGGTCTGAGTTTGGAATTTGACACACCTTCTACCCTTGATACTAGTCCTATTTGCACAGCTCTGCCCCCAATAACCGCCTGGCTCATTTTCACATTAGAGCCGGTGCTTTCTCAAGGCTTGTTTAGCATTACTTGTGGGCTGGCGGATCAGGCGAAAGCTGGTCAAGTGTAAGAGGACCGTGCTGAGGCATGCCGGCTCCCTGGGTAATTGCAATTCTGCAGGCATTGCTCGAGTCAGTTAATAGATTTCCCCAGTTTCTCTGTGCCAGGTGAAAATTTCCCATTAAGGGGAATTTATTCCGTTTCCTTTTATCATTTATTATTGAAGAAGAAGCGTGAGTGGATGGCAGTTCGAAGATGACAGGGGAGAATTTTAAACAAAAACAACAACAGAAAATTCACATTGGAAGCTGAAAAGAGAGTGAGCGAGTGAGCGAGAGAATGGACAGAGGCTTATCTAGTTTATAAAGTGCAAAATACACCAGAGAATTAGCTTTGTGGGAAGAAAGCTGCACTGCCTAACCATTAAATGATTATGGCAGTGTGTAAAAAGTCTGATTGTCTGCTATGAAGCTCTAAAACTTCAAACTGTCGTTTGGTGAAAGAAAATATTGGGAAAGGGAATGTTCTAAAAGGCTAGAATCACTGCCACTTCATCTTTTCTTGATTCGGGCTTGGTTACAAAATGGTGAGGGCATTTAATCTTTGGAAGATTTTCTTGCCCTTGATCTATGGAATAAGGAAAGCCTCTAGGTAAAAAGGGAGGCTGGGAAGTCCCATTGGTGGGTGACCAGATTGGGAATCAGCATCCAACTTGCATTTTCTAGCTTCTCCTGGTTTTATATTGCTGTAGGGATTTTCCAAAGTGCTCAGGATTGGCCTAACTCTGCTCCCACTGACTTCAGTCCATGATTGGAGAGAGTGCAGGCCAGAGTTTCCTAGTGAGGGACTGGGAGACAAGTAAAGTGAATGCTGAGCACTTTGGAAAATCATGTCCTTAATCTGCTGTGCCTCAGTGTCACCATCTGTTATATGGGTATGATCTGATGAACCCATCTTTGCCACGCACTTTGAAATCCTCAAATGAAATTTCACTTCTACGTTAAGCATTATTTTTATTAAAACATAATCTAGCTAAACAGAACGGTGTCTATCTGCCTTAGAGATTAATACAATCTGCAAAATGTGGCTCCAGATCTGGGTTTCCAAATACCCAAAGTTCAGAGTGATTTGGAATCAGGGTCTAATTCAACCCCTTTTAAAGACAGTAGGCTAGAACCTCCGCTGGTGTGACAAAATCTGGCTGAGGGGCTGTTTGCAAAGTTGTCATCTGGACCCAAATTTCAAACATTTGCCAATATTTGTGTGTGTGTGTGTGTGTGTGTGTGTGTGTGTGTGTATTTTAACTCAGGGTATTAGCTCCTGCCCATTTTTAGGGTAAAAGTTTGGCCCCATTGAAGTCAGTGGCAAAACGCCTATTAACCTGAATGGTGTGAGGATATCACCCATCTCTCTCCGTATGCACTTACGGCACATGCTTTCCTTTGTCTACTACATCCACTCAATAAAGCATGAAGACATCAGAAAACACTCCATTCATTCTGTCTTGTCGAACACTGTCTGATATAAGGCCCCTGTGGCACCTTGCTTAGTAATGATACTGAAATCCCTTTTCACTGCTACTCCCCTGGCAGTGCCACCTCTCATAGCACCCCAAAATGGTGCTCTAAAGATGATAAGAAATAGGGTGACCAGACAGCAAATATATAAAAACAGGACAGGCGGTAATAGGAGCCTATATAAGAAAAAAGATCCAAAAATCAGGCCTGTCCCTATAAAATCAGGACATCTGGTCACCCTAATAAGAAAAAATACTATTCCATTCCCTACAGGTAAAGTAAATTAGCTATTTGCTCATGTCATCCTGTGCAAAATTAGTTATCTTCTTGTTTGACGACTAAGAGTTCAAACCTTGTCTAAGTCACTAGCCCAGGGCTAATGAATCATGTCTTCCGAGTTACAGGCTCTCTCTCTTTTTTTTGTATAATGATGATGAGATATTTAAAAAAAAGCGGAATTGAAGCAAGCTGCAAATGAAGGCAATTTTCTTTCTCTGTCAGTAATCAAATGGCAGCCAGCCCCGTGTCTTCTGGAGACAGCAGAGAGAGCACGTGGCAACCCGCTCATTTTCTTGGGGTCAGGTCCACTCACTCATACTTAGGTAACACAGAAGGGAAGAGATGAATCCAACTCAGCTGTGTCCTCGCTAATTGCTAGTGAGGCTGGGCATCTGTTTTGCCAGAGAAGAGGCAGATGTTGGCCCTCTTCTGGGAAAGCGTTGGAGCCTTGCATGTCTGTACTGCTTCATGGGCACATGAAATATTAAGCTGCTACCCCGAGAATTTCCGTCTGCACGTACGCAAATGGGTCTCAAGTCTGCCTCCAGCAGTGGCATATGCAGATCTCCCCGTATGGCCTGCCCTTTCGCTGAGAGTAAGGGGGACGCATAGACAATGGAACTAGCTCAACATGGGCTGATGAGCATTGCACTGGAGAGGGAAGATCATTTAGGGGGAGTGGACCTTAATAAATCCATTGAGATGCAGCAACGGTGGGTCATTCCCTGGGAGTTATCTATGGATAGGGAACCAAATCCAAACCCATTAAAGTCAATGGGAGTCTTTCCATTAACATCAGTGGGTTTTGGATCAGGACCTTTCTCACGTGACACTAGGAGACAGCGGTGTTCTACTGTGAGAATTAAGAAGGGATAGCTCTGTGGTTTGAGCATTGGCCTCTTAAATCTAGGGTTGTGAATTCAATCCTTGAGGGGGCCGTTTAGGGATCTGGGGCAAAAATTTGTTGGACGATTTAATTAGAGATTGGTCCTGCTTTGAGCAGGGGGTTGGACTAGATGATCTCCTGAGGTCCCTCCCATCTCTGATATTCTATGATTTTGAAGGATATAAAGTGATATTCCTGTGCTCAGCCCTCTGCCAGCAAGAGAGCCTCCACTGTCTGTCACTATTCTTTCACTATGAAATGAATTTCTCACCATAACTCTAATACGTAGCATTTATACCACACGTTTCCTTTGTTAAAAACGATGCAAACATTAACTAGCCAACACCAACTCCCTTAGGGATCAGGTATGTCATATTATCACCACATTGCAGATGGGGAAACTGAGGAAGTGAGACATGGCTTTGGGCAAGTCACAAAGGGAGTAATGCCCGGCTCTTCAAAGGCATGTAGGTGTCAAACTCTTATTGAAATGCTGAAGTGTCTGATCAGGGACTAGAATCCAAACCACAGGCCTTGACTCTCATGTGACTTGCACTTGTTTTTTACCAGTCAAACTCCAATGGCGTAAACTGAGGGGCTTGTTATTTATACCAGTGTAAGTGACAAATCCAGTCCAATGCCTTTCTGCTTTCTGAAGCATTCCTGTAAATGAGACTTCCCCCCTCAGATAACACAGTGATATTTATTTAAAAATACCACAAAGCCAAGGACATAATTCAAAAGCTCTGATTTAGGAAAATAGCTTATTTGTTAATCATTTCCTCTTTCCTGATTCAGTGCTTGCTTGCATATAAAATATTGATTTATTGGGCAAGCAAGGATGCTCTTGGCAATGAAGATGGAAACAGAAGTGCTGATAAAAGTATGTAGGCTTTTTTATGGTTTGCAAAAGCTTAGCTTAGAAAAAGTAGCTTACAAACCCGAGAGAAAGACAGAAGCTTTACCACAGCAATAGGTAGAGGCAAAGAAAGAAACATAAGCTGATAAATGAGGAAAAAAATGGGAATGGAGATT
This sequence comes from Sternotherus odoratus, assembly GCA_032164245.1. Classification (NCBI taxonomy): domain Eukaryota; kingdom Metazoa; phylum Chordata; order Testudines; family Kinosternidae; genus Sternotherus; species Sternotherus odoratus. The sequence continues at coordinate 11,092,435 of JAVMKO010000011.1, read as the reverse complement.
AAAAATGGAAAAAAAGAGCTGGCAAGACACATTCAGTTCAGCTGGGGATGTGAAGAGGTGTCCAGAGCATAGGGGACTTGGTGAAGGTACCAAAATATGTGATGTCCGAAAAGAGAAGAAATGGAAAGAAAAGAATTAAGCCTCTGGGATGCTGAGAAATCTTGTTGAAATAAATATGAAATAATGAATGGGATAGAGAAGGTAAATTTGCTGTGCCTGTTTATCATCTTTCATAATGCAAGAAGGAAGGGAAGTTCAATGAAAGGGAACATACTAGAAATTGAGAGAAGAAAATGTTTACCACAGCATACTAGCCTGTGGAACTCATTGCCCCTTGATAAGAATGGAGGCTAAATGTTTAGTTAAGGACTCACCATTTATATAGGATCAGTGATTGTTTAAAGATATATAGACTGTCATGCTTCAGGTTATAAATCGACCAAGAACTGATGGGGTTAACAGAAGATTCCACTGTGAGTAGGTTCCTGCATGTTCTTCTCGATCATCTGGTTCTGACCATTGTCAGAGACAGAACTCTGGGCTATACAGACTTTGGGTCTGATGCAGTCTGGCAAGTCCTATGTGTTTAAATTTACAATGGGAGAAAAAAGAAAAACAAAGTAAAGTTGGGGTAGACTAGGGTGTGGGTGGGAGAGTGGATACCCTGAACCTGAAGATGGGGAATGGGCACTTGAGATATCTGTTCAATTAATATTGTGCTGGACTGGCTTTGTAGGGATGAGTCTGATGTGGCCCTCTAGTGACTTGCTTGCCGAGAGGATGAGGTTATTAGGAGTAGCTAGGGGAGCTGTCCTTTAGCTCAGAATGGTGATTTTGCAGCTGAAAGAAAAGGGTTTGAATCCCTGCACCCTAGATGTGCATATATGCTTTATCAAGTAGTCATCTGCAGGGGACATACAGAGGTAGTCTCTTGTGTGTAGGAGAAGGATTTAATGGCTTAGTGTTAGCTGAGCCTATCCCTTCTCCTCCTCCTTCCCCGTAAACACACATGCGCTGACAGCGGTCATCTCCTGGTGCCACCACATGGCAGACACAGATTCACGCATGCTCATCTGTTACCATAAAGGACTGTGTATGTTTTATATTTAATCCCAGTGAGACAGTTCCAGAAGAAACACTGAGGAGGGCCAAAGAGATCGGCTTCTCGGATAAGCAGATTGGGAAATGCTTTGGAGTGACCGAGGCCCAGACCCGGGAGCTGAGGCTGAAGAAGAACATAAAGCCTTCAGTGAAACAGGTACAGTACGTAGCATGTCTGCCTTGGCAGCACTGCCGTTGGGTTGGGGTCTGGAGACCTGTGATGATGGAGGAAACATGGGGTTAATAGGCTGGTAGGAACAATATAGGAAAGCAAGTTCCATTGAAGTCGAGAGGAGTTTTGGCATTGACTTTAATGGAGCCAAGATTTTACCTTTCTACCTTATTTCCCTCCAGCTCTTAGTCCTGTTCTGCAGCCCTTAATGCATCAACTGGCAACAGTGGAAGGGAAGTGAGAATGTCCTTCCTTTCTCAGCCCCCAAAGAGAGAGAGACTTCTTCTGAGTGGCCTGCCCTGAAACCTTGCCCTGTAGCTGCAGTGAAGTGTGAAAGGCTGAAAGCACCACTGCGAACCCACCGCCTTGTGACCATGAAAAGTACAGCTAGCTTGTTCGCTCTTGGTAGTAACTTTTTAGAGGGCAATGCTTTATTTTAAGAGTCCCATCATTATGGTTCATTTGGTATTCATTGTGATAGCACGGAGCATAATGAGCTCATCTGGTATTCATGACGATATCATAAGTGCTTTCATAGGTGTTCCATTGTCATTTCGCCTTTCGTTTAAGGGATGCTGATACTGAAGTGCTAGCAGCTGGTTTTTGTCCTTAGGAAAAAAATCATTGAATGTTCTTGAAAGTGCTTGGAGGGCCCATCTGTATCCTTAGGCCCAATTCCAGATGCCAAATATCCTTGTGCTCCCCAGCTGGTGTTTTCCTTTCCTGTCCTCACCAGGCCTATGCGAACTTGCCAAGCCTTGCAATACATTCCAAAATAATACTAATGAATGGCAGACACTTATATGGTGCTAATAACATACAGTCATATTATTCATTCTTCACTAGTGTTTGGGCAGCCAATGGGTATTCATGAAAACGTTGTCTAATCCTGAATGTTTCTTGAGTTTTAGCATGTCAAATTCATACCAGCGTTCCCTGTTCATTGGTATGAATTTGACATGCTATTGGTATTCCCTGTTCATTATGCTCCTGTTTCAGCGATCCATTCAGGGAGCTGTAACGATAGCACGTGACTTATGGATGGCCGACCGTATGCTATATTGAACGAGAGGGACACAGTTGATGGAAATAGTCTGTGAACCACCCACAGTCTGAAAATTATTCCTCCAGACTGTCTGGTGATATCTAGATGCAAGAAATACATTGGAAGAAAATCAGTATGGTTTAGACCAGGGGTGGGGAACCTTTTTTCTGCCAAGGGCCATTTGGGTATTTATAATGTCATTCATGGGCCGCTCCCCCCACCCCCCGAGGAAGCCCAGGCTGGCAACGGGAGCTGAGACCCCAGCTGGCAAGGGGCCAGCGGGGGAAACCCCAAAGCAGTGGCAGGCGGAGTGCTTAGCCCTGCACTGCTTTGGGGTTTCCCCCGCTGGCCCCTTGCCAGCTGGGGTCCTGCCGCCTGCCCCAGTCAGCTCCTGCTGTCAGCCTGGGTGTAGGGGGTGATCTTCCTTTACCCCCGCCCAGCCTCCCCCCATCTAGCTGCCTTCCCTCCCCAACCCGTGCCTGGACTGGCCCATCCCACTGAACCTAACCTCCTCCCCCCCTCCCACTCCCAACCCAGCCTTCTGCCCCTCATGCCTGCCCCGCCCAGCTCAGCCTCCCCCCCACCAAACCTCCTTCCCTCCCTCACCCACGCCACACCCACCCCATCCAGCCTAGTCTCCTGCCCCCCTCCCCCCCCACCCATCCTGGCCTCCCCCCCCACCGCCCCCTTGCCTGCCCCCCAGCCCAACCTCCCCCCCCACCCCTTGGCCGTCAGCTCCCCGTGGCTCCTCCTTTCGCCGCCCGGCTAATGGTGGCCGCGCGGCGCCAGCGTCTCCCCCAGGCGCTTCCCGGCCCCTTCGCGCAGCGCAGAGCCGCCCCCGCACGTCCCTGGCCGGCGGCTGCGGCGCGTCTTCTCCCCATGCCCCAGTGCCTCACTCAGCCCCTGCCCCGCTGCGCCGGGCTCTCCCCGGCCACTCACTTTTGGCACGCAGGCCCTGGCCCTCCCTCCGCCGCAGCCCGCTGGCTCCCCCGCTCCATTCATCCAGCCCCTCCCCCTGCCAGTCTCCCGCCGCCTGCACCCTGCCCCACCCGGGCCTACATGGGGTGTCCGCTGGGTCCCTCTGCTCCAGACGCGACTCCTGGGAGGGCAAGGTGGAGCGACGTGCCCCCAGCCCTCAGGGAGACGCTCTGGGGCAGCGCCACGCCTGCGCACTCCCACCGCCACCTTGGTCCGGCCCGCAGATTTTCGAGACCCGCCTGCGGGCCGGACGGAATGATTTGGCGGGCCGTATAAGGCCCACGGGCCAGAGGTTCCCCACCCCTGGTTTAGACTATTCACTAACCAAGAGAGGGGCTACATTATAACAACTGCTAGTGAATATTTCTGCCATCTGTCATGATGATGATCCTCAAGAACAGTGTGTTTGGAAGGGAGAGTGGCTAATTCTTTCAGAGGAGCTGCCAGATCAGCAAAAAGAACAGAAAAGCACCCCTAGTCCCTGGTGAACTTGATGAGGGCAGTGGAGCCTCAAAGATGGAGAAAAACTAGTGGAGGAACTGCATCAGTGGGCTGATGTTTTGTGGGAGGCTGCTGTCGACAGGACGTCAGTAGAACAGGAAGAGGAGTTAGGCTGGATGTAGTGTGCAGGGTTTAATAAAGTGTTCCACTTGACCTGCATTTCACTTCATTCTGTGCTAATGAAACAGATGGCAACACAAGAATCACCCACCGAGGAGAAGTAAAGACAGAGGGGCGAGAGGATGGATTTACCATGGGAAATGTCTCTGGACCATGATGCCTTTCCCTAAAGGAGCTTGGCAGCATGCATGCATGGGCAGCGTGGGAGGAGAGCTTCATCTGGAGTTTGGAGGGAGCAGTGTGAGAGGGAAACAAAGGAGTCTCCTGTGGAGGAGAGGATTGACTTGAAAGGCTAGGGACACAAGGAAAGGAGGTCAGACAGTGAAAGAAGAACTGCTAGTTTGCCTTCTCTTTCTGCAAGGGAGTGGCCGGAAAGCAGCGAGTGAGTGGCTGGATAGAAATGCAAAATGAGAAACAAAAGAAAAAATCTTGCACCTGTTCATTCCTAATTTCCCCCCTTTACAGATTGACACGCTGGCCGCAGAATACCCTGCAGTAACGAACTACCTCTACGTCACATACAACGGGCAGGTAGGTGCTGTCTAATGCTACAGTACAGTTGCAGCCTATTCTAACGTCTCTGCCCCTTCCATGTTTAGACTCTAGGGACCTTTCAGTTAATTCTTATTTTCTATAGCTGGTCATTGCTTCAGACGGCCTTATGCCCAGTCCCATTTGAATAGGGCTGGAACGTTCTTCCTAAACATTTCCTCGGTGCATATATTGTAAGATCCTCTACTGACAGCACTTGAACCTTCTCACTGCAGAATGGGCATAGCATGCGCTCCAGCAGTGACCGCTTCCCCACAATGCCCCACCAATGTGCCTCAATCCTGAGACCCAGTGGGCATGAGTGGACACCGTATCTTATTATCCCAGGGGCTAGTCAATCTTTGGCTTCTCTGCTGAATCTGCCAACTAGAGAGCCATGTCACTGGCTATTTTGTGATGCAGACAACCCATCCCCGAGACGTTAGACCCCCTCAATCCACTGAATATCCTGCACGATGGAAATCTTTATGAAAACTATGGGCTATTCATAGCTACCCTGGCTTTACTCAGTCATGTAACTGTTAGGAAAATAGCAAAGGAGACTTTAGCTCCCTCGTAGTCTGGACTGTGACTGCAGTGTGCTGTGAATACGTCCAGACAGATAGAATACGTCGTCATTCTGTCAAACCAGCATCACCCTTTCCTCATTAACCACCTGTCTTATTTTTCACTTCCACATCTTCCACTGAAAAGTTGATCCCCTTGCTCCTCCTCAGGCGATTTTCTCTTCCTTCTTCTCCCTCAAGTTTCCTCCTTGTAGCCGCCTTCCTTGAGCGAAAGGCCATGCACAGACATAAACCTGGGTCTCTGGTGCTGTAGCATTAAGTACTAAGCACAGGTGCTCTGGGCTGGCCACAGGACAGGATGGCTTTCTTACTGTTACTTTGTGGTATGGTGCCTTCTTTGAGACTTTTCCCTGCACTTGTGAGTCACCTTTTCAGGGTAGTAGCAGGAAATTGTTTTAATTGAAGAATCCTACACTGAATAATGGGACTGACATTTGTTCTTCCGAAGCTGTATAGATCCACACTAACCATAATGCTTAAGGCCAATAGAATCTGAGGGCCTAGTCCCACTGAAGTTTAACTCAATTGACTTGAATGGAGTTTCACCTGATTTACACTGCAGTAAATGAGATCAGATTCAAGCCCTGGGTGTCTTGCTTTTGGATATGGGCTGAGCATTAGACATGGTTTGTTCTCATAAACACAGAGTAAGGGCTGCTGGGTATAGCTCCTCGTGACTTCTCTCCCTTCCTCCTTAGGAGAATGACGTAAAATTTGATGACCATGGAATGATGGTGTTGGGCTGTGGACCGTATCACATAGGTAAATCTGTTCTCCTTCCACCCTAAAGCCGCCCTGGGAATTCTTGTGGTTCATTTGATACTCTTTTCACATGGTAACAAAGCCTGCCAGGACACAGTATATCGCACGTGAATTCCAAATACAGAGCTTGCCTTTTCCATTTGCTTGGGGACTTCGTTTCATGCTCTGGAAATAAAAAAGGAGCTTTCTTGTTATGGTTCAGCTGAAACCAGATCATAACACCTATTGATGATTTCTATGGAGATGTTTTTTATTTCTTACTAGCGAAAATACCCGGCGTTGCTTGGCTCCGTCGGAGGTGAGGAGGGGGCAGAGAGCTGAGCGAGTGTGGGGTCCGTTGGAGGGGAGAGGGGGCAGAGAGCAAACCTGACACCCCCATCTCACCCCCCCGACCAAACCCGATACCCTCACCTCACTTACCCCTCGACCAACCCCAACTCACATTTTCACCCCCCCAACCAAACCCAACACCCCCTGACCAACCCCAACACCTCACCCACCCCGACACCTTCCCACTCCCCCAGACCAAACCCAACACCCCCGGCTCACTTACCCTCCGACCAAACCCAACTCGGGTCCGTCGGAGGTGGGGGAGGGGGGCAGAGAGCTGAGCGAGTGCGGGGTCCGTTGGAGGGGGGAGGGGGCAGAGAGCTGAGTGAGTGCAGGGTCCATTGGAGGGGGGTATTATGACAGCATAACTATGTCACAGAGAACAGCAGCTGCCCAGCTGATGTGATTGGCCTTTAAATAATTTCACCCCTGGGGGGCGTCAGAGGTGAGATTTGAATTTTTTTTGACTCTTACCTTGATTAGGACCCTAAGACCTCTAACTGTACCAAATTTCAAGTCTCTAGCTCAAACGGTGTGGAAGGAGTAAGGGAACGTACATACACGCATACATACATGCATACATACACGCATACACCATTTGACTTTTATATATATATATAGATTTGCAGCTAACATTAAGGCTGTTGGAATTTAGTATCTTGTATCCAAATGTATTGCTGTTACACCTAGGATAGTTTGATTGCACATGTGCTGGCCGATAAATCCTTATTTACGTTGATGGTAGTATATGATTCTGTTTATCCCCTTCTTGTTTGGTGGATTAAGTGTGCTGTTACAGTAGACCACTGTGATAATAATAGGAAAATACTTGTTTTTTTTAATTCTTTGAGCTGGGCCAATAGCTTGCAGTGAGTAATTTGGTAATTTTCACCACTTCTTCTGTTGATGAATTGCCCCAGAACAACTTGAAATTATCAACATTTATTCACTTTTCAGAAATATTTGCTGGGCAATGTTTGGTCTAAAAGTCATTCACAAGACATTTGCCAAAAGTTGTTAATATCTGAAATTCAGACTATGCTGATTAGTTTTGTTCGGACATGCAAGTCACCTGGTATGTTTCAGGTCTCCGATTCAAGGATTGTAGCTCTTCAAATCAGGTTTACAATGTGAATATTTAGATGATTGAAATCAGAATTAATTCTCCAGAAATATTCTCTTCTATTTGCTGTATCTGGGAGCATTCCTACCAGTAAACATATTAGCAGAAAGTAAACACCGAAGAGCTACAATGTTGTTGAACAATTCAAGCAAATATTTGAGGAAAGTATTTTGCAGTATTCACCTAGAACTAGTAATTATTTTGGATAAAGAGGATGGGTCTGACCTTGATCCTGTATATTTTGTGTTTAGAAAAAAGTCTGTCCATCTCCAGTAAAAAGCAAAAGAAGCTTAAAGCGTGGGAGTACAGGGAATGATTACTTGCGCTTTTGAATATCTTTTCCTAGTGCCATGACAGAGCTGATAGTTTCTTGTTTACTAATCCTGGGAAGGCAGTTTTGCAGTTTCATATGCTGTCCTTTGTAAAATCAAAGAGAAGTTGTAATTCAGTGAGGTCCTTCTAGCTTTCTCCACGTTCTTGTATTTGCAGGATTAGAACTGGTCAAACTTTTGTAAAATGTTCCCCAAACCCACATTTTCTTACTAACCACTGGTTTTTAGGTAAACCAGAAATGTTGATAATGATTTCAGTACATTTTCCTATCAAAATATTGGGAAATGTTTCTCAGAAAAAGTTGTGAAAAAACCCAAAATATTAATAAAGTCAACAATTTTTACACCGGAAGTTTGTTTTAAAATAAAGACCATTTTTGATAGGAATAAACTTTTTGTTTAGAAACTGTGGACCGGTTCCAAGCAAGGTAATTGAAACAACATATACAAGTCAAGAGTCATTAAAAACTACTGGGTTATATTGTGTATTTTTAAACTGTGCCCCGTGCTCCTAAGCTGGGCTGTACTTTGGTTTGGTTTTGTTGTCATTTTGATAAATATAAGGTGCCAAATTAAAATATGATGTAAACTGGCACAAATACATTGACTTCACGGGAGACAATGTCTGCTTGTACTAGTGTACCTCTTCACGGGTGATTATCAGTATTACTAATTGTCTGCAGGCCCTCTGCAGCTGAACATGGCTATTACTGGATGTGCCTGGAATATACTTGCACACATTCTGCGATTTTCCAGGCTTAAATCCAATACAAGGAAATGGTGACCACAAATGACGTTCATATCTCAAAACTGGGCTTCTTATACTCGTAAGGACACTTGAATAATTGAAATTCAATTAAGATGGCTGATGACATTTCGGTGGCCTCTGTTGGAAAGGTCCAGTTCCAATTTTGGGATTTTTTTTTCTATCCTCAACAGCCAATAATGAATAAATGAAACTTGCAGTATGCTCAAGATTCTAGCTTGACAGGAATGTGGAAATTAATTGTGTGTCAATCAGTGAGTGACCTGTATGTTACTAGATATTGTGGAAAGAGCAATTCTGTGCTGTTTGAATTTCGTACAGAACTTGTAACACAATTATATATAAAATAACCGTATAGATAGTTAATGATCATGGAACTCAGGTTCAGTTCAAGCTCTTTTGAATAGATCATAAGCATGACAATCTAATGATGTTCCCTACATTTGAAGACACGTCTTTCTCTGTTTATGATGAGCCACTTACATGTTGTAGCTCAGAAATGTATGTAATATTAGCTACTGGGCATCATAGGCATGTGTCTTCATTGACCTGCATTGTATTTAGTCATTAACGCCATAGGACAGAGTTGCTGTAAAACAGGAGTGGGCAAACTACAGCCCAGAGGCCAAATCTGGCCCTCCAGATGTTTTAATCTGGCCCTCAAACTCCCACCAGGGAGTGGGGTCAGGGATTTGCCCTGCTCCAAGCGGCTCCTGGAAGCAGCAGCATGTCCACTCCCCGGCTGCTACACATAGAGGCAGCCAGGGAGCTCTGCACGCTGCCCCTGCCCCAAGCACCATCCCCACAGCTCCCATTGGCTAGGAACTATGGCCAGTGGGAGCTGCAGGGGCGGTGCCTGTGGACAAGGCAGCGCGCAGAGCCGTCTGGCTGCACCACCATGTAGGAGCTGGAGGGGAAACATGTCGCTGCTTCTTGGACCTCTCGAAGTAAGCGCTGCCTGGAGCCTGCACCTCTGACCCTCTCCTGCACCCCAACCCCCTACCCCAGCCTTGATCCCTCTCTTGCCCTCTGAACCCCTCGTTCCCAGCCCAAAGCACCCTCCTGCACCCCAATCCCCTCATCCCCAGCCCCACCCCAGAGCCTGTACCCCCAGCCGGAGCCCTCACCCCTTCCCATATCCCAGCCCCCAATTTTGTGAGTATTCATGGCCTGCCACACAATTTCCTTACCGAGATGTGGCCCTCGGGTCAAAATGTTTGCCCACTTCTCATTTAAGGGTTCTCATCCTTACCCTGCAAGGGCAATTCGATTTTTTGGCCTGACCTGACAAGTGATGTTGTTCTTTTCCTTTAAGTGTGGCTGCTAGAAGTGTGGGTCTGCACTCCCTGCTGTTACTGCTTCCTTCTCCCCCTTACTCTTCTGCCTCTTCCTCCTGACAGGCAGCAGTGTGGAGTTTGACTGGTGTGCGGTCTCCAGCATCCGCACGCTGCGTCAGCTGGGCCACAAGACAGTTGTGGTGAATTGCAACCCTGAGACGGTGAGCACAGATTTTGATGAGTGTGACAGACTGTACTTCGAGGAGCTGTCATTGGAGAGGATCATGGACATCTACCAACATGAGGTAAAGAAACCAGAAATCTAAGCAGCAACAAAGTTCTCAAAATACATCTCCCCGGCTGCTTTGGCTGAGGTGCTTTTAGATCCATTTTGCACGTCTTTGCTGTTCTTAGCAGACTGCTCAAATAATGCCAAATAAATATGAAGCGATTTTGCAAAGGTGACATATGGCGCAATATTTACAAGCAGATTTAATTTGGTCATTTATTGCCCAGATTTTTCCCGCTCTTGCAGTTCTGCGTCTTCGTTCCCAGTCTTCAAGCACATAGGCACATGCTTAACTTGAAGCACGTGGAACGACTCGCATGCTTAAAGCTAAAGTGAACTAAAATCGTATAGATCTTATAGTGTAGAGGTTACATGCTGGATGATTTCCAGAGGGTGGGGCTGGTGGGTGGTAGACAGTGAGGAAGGAAGTAGGGAATGCAAATGACTGTTACATGTGCAGTGAGAGATGGGCCAATAATGTAGTGCAGGGGATTCTAACTTGGGAGTCTCAAACCTGGGGGAGGGGAAGGACTAGCTCAGTGGTTTGAGTGTTGGCCCACTAAACCCAGGGTTGTCCAATCCTTGATGGAGCCATTTAGGGATATGGGGCAAAAATCTGTTGGATGATTTAATTGGGGATTGGTCCTAGGTTGAGCAGGGGGTTGGACTAGATGATCTCCTGAGGTCCCTTCCAGCTCTGATATTTTATGTGTCAGGAGTTGCAGCCACCCAGCCCATCCCATATTACTAAATAGAGGGGAAGGAGTCCATTTTGCAGAGGCATCATGACTAGATGGGGGAAGGATTTGGCGGGATGGAGAAGGTCTAGAAAAGGGGAGAGTCAGTCTCTGTATGGAAAAGCTTGAGAGCCACTGGCATAGTGTTTATAGTCCACAGATGTGGACTTCATGGTTGAGATTTTCAAATGAGCCCAGGGGAATTATGCATTGAAGCCTTGTTGAAATTTGGTGGGAGTTGGATGCCTTACTGCCTGAAGCAATTTTGCAAAACCCAGCCTATGCGATGGCTGTGGTTTATTTTACCATTTTCCTGACTCTCTTTTCAATAGGTAACAAATTGATCTCAACTGTTGTTTTACAAATGGAAGCAGGTTTCTAAGGATATTATTATAGCTTGGCCATTTTCTGATGGTACAACATTAAAAGTAAGAAAAAAGCCAGTCGGACCCATGATACTGTTTTCCTGTTCTTGGAAGCCATTCTCAAAAATGCAACTGTGTCCATCTTCAGAATGGCTTTTCCTGGCAAGGACAGATCCATTTACATTCTCGCTCCTTTCTACTTCCGATTAAGAGTTGTTAAAAACACAGACAATAGTTGAAAAGCATAGATTCTGGATAGACTGTTGCAAATTGTGATTCTTCTCGTCACACAGTCAGCCCAGTTCTGCTCACTTGAAAAGTTTGCAGGTGATTCATCTAAATAAGCATCTAAAGTCTCAATTGCTTAACCAAAACTGAAACTCTGAAGCTTGGGTGTGGGGAAAATTAGTCTGACAGTCTGTCAGAGAAATAACGCTGATGAAACATAGCACATATTAACGGCAGGATCAAAGAGACGGTAGAGATGGGTGATGAGGGAGAAAATGCTCATTTAAACACAAATAGCTTTGGTAATTAGCAACTAAGGTAAGAAAATGCACAGGAAGAGAATAATGGATTTATATTAAAGTCTGGTTTATCTGTAAATTCCCCCCAGCATGATAGTTCTTCTCTGGGGGTCTGGATTTAAACTTCTTGGTCCAGATTCCAACCCGGGTTACGCTGACAGGTGTGGTGTCTGTCCCTGTGTGGTCTGGGACATTCTGTGGCAGCTGGTGTTGAAGCTGGAGTCTGAACTGACGCGTGAGGTGGGCTGGATGGATTGTGTAAAACTAAGACCGCTTCACTGCTCTTACTTCATTATTCGGTCGTTACCATATTTCCTTGTTGTCACTCTCATCCTAATGAAGTGACTGTAATTAAGTGAAAGAGGGATTAATGGATTTTGGGGAGACGTGAGAGGGAGTTAAAATGGGGTAGATAAAGGATTTACTTATTAGACATATTTCTTTCATGTGTTGAAGTCAGACCCCTAAGGGCACCTTTATAGCGTGATGCTGAAGTATCCAGCTGGGTAACCCTCATTTGCTCTGTATAATTGTCTCTACATATTTTAAATTGCTGGCTGGTTTAGAGTCTACTGTACAGACTTTAGATTGGGTTCCTTGCAATGTCAACATGGGCTGTTTGATGTTTGCTGGGGGAGATGTTAAACCATTTGGGTTAATAGGCAAATGTTGGGTTATGTTAGTGAACATATCCTAACAATGATGATGATTGATCCTTAGCTCTTATCTAGCACTTTTCCTCAGTAGACCTCAACATTCTTCACAAAGATTTACTGGGTTCTTGTTTTCACCAGAGCCACTATCTCTTTTTAATATCTGGCTATTCAAGGGTCTCTTCCTATCTGTAACAAGGTGCTAGCTAGGAGTTCCTGAGCCAGGCCCCTGTGAGCCCAGCTCCAATTAAGAAGCATTAATTGGGGCTGGCTGAGCATGCCACACCTAATTGCTAGAAGAGAAGCACCTATGGGCCTTATTAGCCAGGGGCTCTATACAGCTGGCAGGAAAGAAGTGTGGGTAAGAAAGGAAAGGGAGGAGCCAAAGGCTGCTGGCTGGAGAAGCTGGCTGTCTCGCAGGTTGCTGGATTGGAGCTGACTGTAAATAGAAGGTGGTGGGAGCTGACACTGAAAATAAAAAGCACCGGGGATCACACTCAAAAGGGGTCTCTGTCTGATTTGTTGCGAGGGTAAATGAACCCCTCGTTACACTGTCCATTATCAGCTCCCAGGATTATTCCAAAGCAATTCATAAAACTAAAAACTAAAGGAGGCTCTTTGGTACAGTTTTAATGGTCTATATTTGTTTTCAAGCTCTGTGAAAAAGAAAACCCAACATAAAACAAGGGGGAAATGAAAAGAGATTTTATTATAAATGGGATAAAATTTTCATGAATTATGGAATGAGCACGTAGCTTTAAAATGTTATTAAAATGTCACTGATGGTAAATTGGTATGTAACAAAGCCCAATGTCTTCACTCATGTTGGTCTGCAGCACAGTGTTGTTCGTAGCTAGTCAGTGCAATATTCTTTTAGTGGGCATAGCCTTCGTAAAATACAACCGTATTCTCAGTGGCTTTCACTGAGGTTTAACTCTCAGCTCATGTTTCTTAAGGGGGCTCTTCACTGTTACATTATTTACACCTACACAATTTTACATGCAATTTCAGGCCCATTATTTTTACTATTGTGAATATTTTCACAAACATATTTTGTTCCCAGTTTTTAGGCTGTCTGTTCTATGTAGAGAAGCCCACACGGATATGTGAAAAAGGATATGTATGTACAAATAAGCATATGCATTATTTGTCATTTATTATTCTCCTGTTTATGAAGTCCAGGTCATCCAATGAGGAAACAAAAAAATACTGTGGGGTTTTACTGTTGTAACCAACAGTGAATAACGAAGAGTCAAAGTGGAAAGTTTGTGAATGCTCAGTAGTCTGAAATTTTCATGTGTTGAGTACATGTGAATATTGAATGCATTAGCAGAAATTAGGATTCTGACTGGTATGGAGAAAAGTGAATATGGAAGTGTTATTTACTCTTTCACACAACGCAAGAACCTGGGGTCACCCAATGAAATTAATAGGCAGAAGGTTTAAAACAAACACAAGGGAGTGTTCTTCACACAACACACAGTCAACCTGTGGAACTCTTTGCCCTGGAATGTTGTAGGGACCAAAAGTATAACAAGGTTCAAAGAAGACTTAGATAAGTTCATAGGAGATATGTCCATCCATGGCTATTAGCCATGGTGGTCAGGGACATAACTCTATGGTCAGGGTGTCCCTAAGCCCCTTGCTCTGGGTGTCCCTAAGCCTCTGACCACCAGAAGCTGGGACTGGATGACAGGGGGTGTATCATTTTGATAATTGCCTGTTCTGTTCATTCCCTCTGAAGCTTCTGGCTCTGGCAGTTGTCGGAAGATTGGGGATACAAAATAAAGATGGACCTAGTATGACTTCCCGAGGTCCCTTCCACCCCGGATATTCTATGATTCTATACTATGACCTAGTATGGCCTCCTTATGTTCTTATTATATAAACTGCCAGGTGTAGGGGTTAACACAGTTTACTTCTTCCCCAGAGCAGGGAGGAAGCTCAGAGCAGACTGGGACCTGCATTTGACTTCATGAGTTAAAATGGCTTGTTCTTCTCTTGTGTTAGCTAAGACATAGTAAGTAACATGAGGTTAAATGCTAGGGGAAGACAAGGCGGGTTGTAGTTTTAATATGAGTAAGCAGGTTGAGTTAACCGCTCCATTATGGTCTTTGCCTTGACCTGCTAATACATATGAAAGCTACAAACCGCCTTGTCTTCACTAGGATTTGAACTCCAGGTAGTGACCACCCGTTGGTGAACACGAGGTAAGAACATGCCTCTGAATCATCGTCTGCTTCCTGAGGTTATCCCGGATCAGCCCAGATATGCCCATCCCCTTGCACGGGGACGATTGTAAAGTAACCTCTTAATAGACCTTACATATCAACCACAGGTAACAAATGGTTAAGTGGCTTCATCTCTGACCACCCTTCCCCTCTCTCTGCCCTCAGGACTGTGCTGGCTGCATTATCTCCGTCGGAGGGCAAATCCCCAATAACCTGGCGGTGCCATTGTACAAGAACGGCGTTAAGATCATGGGCACTAACCCGATGCAGATTGACCGAGCAGAAGACCGCTCCGTATTCTCAGCTGTTCTGGATGAGCTGAACGTGGCTCAGGCACCCTGGAAGGCAGTTAACACTTTGGTACGCTGGGGTGGGGAGAAGGCAAGGGACGGGGTTTTTTTAGGACTTTCTCCTTGGGTGGCATAGCTCACAGGTGACTTTTGAGTGGTTTAGCGGGCATTGCATCTGGGTTCCGTAAGCCCCTACAGCCAGCATTTGTGAACGGCTTCATTCCCACTTTCTGCTGTGCCGGTGGATGAATTCTTATACTGCAGCCCTGCTTTTCCCGTCTGGCCAAGACGTGCCCCGTGATTGGGAGGATGTTGTTGGAGATGAGAGGGGAAGGTGACTTTAAACCATCTTCATATATCCCTGATCCTGAGGCCAAGGTCAACTCCCTGGCATGAATTATTAGAGCAACCATGGGGCTGCTCTGACTTACCCTGCGCTGTCTATGCCCTCCCCCCAATCTTATAGCCACTGAGGATTTCCAGGGAGTAGGGACTTCTCAACAAAGCCCGTTTTCCCTGGACAAGCTCTTTTCACTGAGAGCTGGAGGGGTAACATAGCAGAGGCTAGGGCAGTTCCAAAGCATTTGAGGATTGCTGCATTGCTGAAGCAACATGAAGAATCCAAAGCAGAGCAGAGGATCCAGCCCTGTCATTTATCTGGATGGATGGTTGATAGGATGCAGTCAGATTTTCTCACAGTAGTGTATCCAAGTTAGATTGGGAAGATCTGAAGAAGGAGAACCAAAGAACAGCAATTGAATGCAGGCTGTAGACTCCTATCTGAGTCTATCCATTGCAGTTATTTTTTTCCCAATATTCACAGTGTGGTTTTTTTCCCCTCTCCAACCCTTTAGAAAGATGCTGTTGAATTTGCAAACTCCGTGGGCTACCCGTGTTTGCTGAGACCTTCTTATGTTTTGAGGTAAAGCTTGTCTGATGGAGCGAATCAAGTTGCATGTGCTATCCGCAAATCCTCTTTGAGAAAGGTGAGAGGGAGGCTAGCATTCCAGGAGCCCGACAGAAACCACGGTGCTGAGTGCAGACATCATAGAGCTTTCAGGCTTAACAAGTCGAGCACCTGCCAGGATGACAAAAGGATCCAAAAACCACTAAACCCCTTGGGCACAGATCAGAGTCAGGATACAGTCCTAATAACATCTGTTTGCTTTAATACTTTTCTTTATGCCTCGGGGCGAAAAGCATGAGTCACCTGTGATATTCCTGGGGATCCGTGGGAGCATTCTGTGGGGGTGTATCCTGATGGTGGAGAAAGAAGTGGGTTGGCACCTGGAAGAGGGGAAGGGACCATGTATCCTGCCAGAAATGACGGCCTATCTTTGTATACTATCAGCACCTCTGGGATGCAGCTTCTTGCCTGCAAAAGCTCATTTGTGCTTGGTCGTGCTTTATGTTCCTATATTTTGGCAGCAGCTTGTCTCTAAATAGATATTTTACAAAACCAAGCGTTTCCAACAGCTAAACTTTGAAACAAGTTGCGTCAGCACGCATAGAAGTTCCCAGTGATCACTCTTTGGAGGTGAATGCTGCCAGGAACAACTTCACTCCTGAGTGGAAAGGAAAAGAGAAGTAATTTGCTGGGCACAATTTGCAAGTCTGAATGGAATGGGAGATGGGCTCCTTTTCATAATAAAAAGAGAGAAATATCAAGATGAAGGTGCACAATATACACTTTGAATGGAACAAAAAATCTTTCTATTAAAAAAATGAGATTTCATGTACACAGTATCCTTATAGAAGTGTCCTTTAGAATTTAATACAGAATTTGTATTGAACTTACACCGCCCTATCCTATCTAGCTGGGATAGAATTCTCTGGTAAATTCTGTAGAATGGTCGTCATTCTCTGTCATTACAGAAAGGATATCATTCTCTGGTCAATTCTCCAGGGTTTTGAGTAAATTCGATATATCCTATTGGTTTCCTCCCTATTTAATTCAGCAGAACTTTTCCATTAAGGTAGTTGCTAATACAACACTTCTTGGAGTAAATTTACATTTTTAGACAAACGTAGGTTGGGCAAGGTGCATGCACACACATTTATATTTTTGTATGTGTATGTGCGTGCAAAATGCACACACACACATACACAAAACTCGTATAAGGGTAGAGCAACAGTAGAACAGACAGGCATGGAGAAATTCAATATAGAAAAGGTCTACTGGCACATATTGTTGTCCCCTAGATTGTATTCCTCAGTAGCTCGATTAAATACAATCAAGATTCTTAAGATTTGCCAATTGACTTGGAAAACAAAATATTTAACCTTTAGCTTACTTCAGTATTTGCTGTATACACAGTGGGCCAGATCCTCCTCTGGTTTACATCATAATAACTCAGTTGAAATCTATGAATCTACCCCAATTACAACAGCTGAGGATTTATCCCGGTGAGACTAGGAGAAAACAAGACCATACTGCAGATATTGAGGTCATTTTATCTATTTATCTTAGGTAAAACTGACAGACTTTTAAAAGCCAGCATTGCAACTGCAATGATCAGAATTTGTTATGAAATAGCCTTAAAAAGCCTCTTCCCCAAACTTCCCCGAGGATTATACACTAAAGTGAAGGGGAGGCTGACAGTTACTGAGCGTGCAACATAGAAAACCCCCAAGCATAACAACGTTACAATTCTTTAAAGTTTAAGGAGTTATTTGAAGGTGAGGCGAATAACGTCTCCTTCCAGCCCCCCTCCCCACCCTGCTCCAATACTGTACTATGAGATTTCAAAGAAAATGTCTGTCAGATAAGGTATTCATGCCCTGATAAGCATTTGGGGGAAAGACACCGCAAAACAATTCTCAGCAAAGTACAGCACATTTTTGGTGCTCTCCTGCTGTCATAAACATCCCCAGCCTCTGTAATTCCGGCTCCGTGTGACATTGTGGCAGGCAATCGGTTTAGAAGTAACCCTTTTGATAGTGAACTCCTAGCTAACACGCACACATGGAAAAAGATCAGAAGCTAGTGGTGAGTCGAGGTGAGAGAGGGTTGGTCCTGAGTGGGAAGCAGTTGTTGAATAGGCATCTCCTAGAACATTAAAAGAGTTCTGCAAACCCTTTAAAACACTTCTCGGGAAGGGGATCTTTGGGGAGGGTTATGCTATACAACCACACTTATTTTTGAATTCTTCACTCAAGCACTGTTTTTCCTCCAGTGTTTTCTTGAGGTCATTCAGCTTGTTGGGTAAGTACAATAGCGTTTCGCTTTGGAGACCAACTCCTCCTTCCCTCCAGCCAAAAGGGGAGCAAGTGGTTTGAGTCAGGGCTATGCTTGGATAGTCTCTAAGAGTCAGGTATTCTGAGAGCGACTACTCTGATGTCTAGCTTGCTTGGCTGCTTTGAATCACAAAGGAAGCTGACCTGTTCCGTTTTATTTGATCTCCTTTCTCTTAGCGGGTCTGCAATGAACGTGGTATTCACAGAAGAGGAGATGAAGAAGTTCTTAGCAGAAGCCACCAGAGTCTCCCAGGTATCAGCCTTTGCCCTATCTGTGCCTTTACGTCTCTTTTCACTCATTATGCTTATTTCACTTGTACTTCCTTCTTCCCTGTCTCTTTCCAGGCAGCCTCTTCCCAGCTGTTTGCATTCTCCTTTGTGGATGAGGCAATTTCACCATAGTTGATGGCACTTGCTCCTTCGTTCCTTTCCCTAAGGGGCAGATTCTGATCAGCTGGAGATTGAATAGTAACATACCCTGCCCGCAGCCTCACTGCTACTTCACATGAATAGGGATCTGGCCCTTACGAAGGTTGGGCACCAAGGTCAAGTGCAAATAGGCACTTATGGTTGATGCATAAGGAGCCATTATTTAGAGGCTTGCATTTGTTACATACGCTGAGCAGAATATATGAGGGGCGGTACCTCTCCGGCCATCCCACCCATGGTAGTTATTAGTGAGAGGGGGCTACAATTTTGATCTTATCTTTTTCATATCTAAATCCTGTCACTTGGCATCTGTCCACATCTTGGATTTTAAATGGACATCTCATCTGCTATTGATTTTTCCCCCCACTCCATTCCTTTAAATGCATAACACTTTGTAAAGTTCCATGGTGACATTTAACGTCTTCCCATCTCATGTTGTGTATTCCTTTCTTGTGGCACAAGGCAAGTGCTGCTCTCTGCTTAATATATTTATCCTTTGGGATCATCGATCCATGGAGCCTACAATGCACACAATGAAAAATGTTTTTTTTCCCCTTTTAAATGCTTTCAAAAGTTAGTTTGGGGGTAATTGTTTTTTAATACAGAGAAGAGTTTAACCTCACATTTGTGAAATTTGGAGGAAGCAGAAAAGTGAAATGGGAGTTATTTCCAAGAGGAATGAGCAGCATACAGCAGGATCTAGCAAACAAAATGCAAGAACTCTGCTTGTTCTGCTCAATTATTTGTTCTTCTGAGTTTCCGCGTGCCTGACATGAGTGTTAATATATAATAGATATTTGGGAGGTTGAGTAAGGGGAAGGATAGGGACATTAAACAACTGTGAAATATCCAAAGTTCATCACTGCATGGTAGTCCGCCCTATTAACAGTCTCTAGGTTGGGTTTTGACTCTTTCCCTTTGTTACTGTGAGTTATTTCCTCTTTCATGTGTGGCTTCTGATCTGAGCAAACCTGCCATGCAATAAACCTTTACATCACAAATAGCTGGGGGTAAAAAAAATCTGGCAGTAACTCTTCAGTGACATGGGATTCTGGCACAGACAATGCCCATTAAGGTTTGACAAAGTTAGATATTTTTAAGAGCGATGGGGGTTAGGCCTCCAGCAAGGTGAGATGAGTCAAGTGATAAGACCTTGCTGGTGATAATACCTTTAAAGAAGAAGAGGAGTCAACACAATAATACATAAGAATAAGAATCCATAGTACATTTTCATGTGCAGATCTCAAATCACCTTACAAAGCAGGGTGAATATGACTTGCTCCTTATGAGAAACGAAGGACCAACTATTCTGAAGACCTTAGGGCCAGCGCCCACAGCTGGAGACAGATTTTCAGCATATTAAGCACCTTTGAGAATAGGGCCCAACACACAGCTTTTTAAAGGTATTTAGACCTTTGGCATGCTGAGCTTGGAGCCCAAATCTCATTTTCAATAGAGAAGATTTAGGCAATTAGGAGCCAAAATGTATTGACTATCAAAGGGGCTCTGATATTGTGCACCTGCTGAGGATCTGCTCCTTAGTCCACAGAGATTCTTCTGGGAGCTGGGGCCGAAGAATCTTGGCAGTGCTTATTGTATTATATGCCTGGGGACAAGGGTGGGGGTTCCTATGCAGCCCCCCGTGGTTGTGATTGAAAAGCGTCCCTGTACGAATGGTACAGTGGTGCTTGCTGTAGTCACTGCTAGTTGGGCTACTGTGACATATCTCCAGGGTTTGAGCCCTGCGGCCCTCATCCTGCAAAGATGTAGGCTAGCCCCACACTGGAAACTTTGAGTGGTACAACAACATCCTGGAGGGGCTTATTTCATTCAGGGAAATGGTATAAGCTGCATCTGCCCCAGAAGGGTTTGTTGGTATTGCTAGACCAGCAAAGCCTTTCTAGCATAGACAAGGATGCGCATGATTTACTTTACACACTGGGAGTTGTCCTGGTCTAGTCAATGAGATTGCTTAACATTAAGTTAAGCACGCACATGGAGTTTTGCAGGATGGGATTTTTGTATGGGTTATGTGGCTTTTTTTTGTTAACCAACCGCACACTAGTCGACAAAGTCTTTCCAAACAAGAATGTGGCCAATCAGCATTGCAGCTCATTCTGATGTTTATCCACCTCCCTTTCCATGTGGTTTTTACTTCTTGCATCAGTGTTTCCACAGAAGAGCCTCATCAGGCACTTAGGGTCTTTGGGAGGAGGGATAGCTCAGTGGTTTGAGCAGTGGCTTGCTAAACCCAGGGTTGTGAGTTCAATCCTTGAGGAGGCCATTTAGGGATATGAGACAGAAATATGTGGGTAAGATTGTGGCCTGCCTTATGCAGGAAGTCAGACTAGATGACCATAATGGGACTTCTGACCTTAAAGTCTATGATTCTATGATCAGTAAAGTTCTCCCAGTAAACTTCCATCCTTCTCAGAAGCAGCGAGAGGAACTGGAATAAAGTAGGGCCTGGGCACACTTAGAAGTGCTGAAGAAAAATTACATCAAGACCAAAAGCCACACGATACAATCTTCTGAATTTATGAAGCACTGTAGCTGGTGGCATTGTCCTTTCCTGGGAATTTACTCTCGCTCCAATAAATATAAGGGATTGTATTTTGTAACATTTGGACCTGCTATATTTTTTTCCCCAGAGGAGCCTTTTGGGCATCCACAGGATCTCATTTAGTGCGTTTTATTCTCTAATAAATAACGGGCAGTTAATAAACGGGTGGAACAGGTAAAATGTTGAGACATTAAGGTGGCCAAAATGATCTGCTGCATCCGGAGCTGGCAAGAGCTAGAGTGAGGGAGGAGCAGGGGAGGTGCCTTTATCAATCAAAGCCAACAGTATGATTTACGCTTAAAAAGGGATCAGACGTCAGTGTGTATGGCATAGGTGTGGGGTGCTCTTCCTTAGCTATTCTGTAGTTGCTCTGTTCTCTTATCATACCCCTGTCCTGTTTATATGCAAAGCCACCAGGTTGGGCTGTCACCTTGATGTGGATTATTATTATTTACACTTCACTTTACCATAACACCAAATGCTCTCATCAGGATTGAGGCTCCATTAGGAGACATGGTGTTCAGGCAACTAGAAAGACTTCTGTTCATCTATTTTAGGTGTGTATCTAAACCCTTCCCAGCCTAAGAGGGGTATTTAGCCCCTCAACACCCCTGGGAGGTAGAGCTGTGCTATTATCCCCATTTCACAGATGGAGAACTGAGTGGCTGGCACAAGGTCACACAGGAAGTCTGTAGCAGAGCAGGGACTTGAAGCCACTCCTCCCAAGACTGAGGCTAAGATCCGAACTACTGGACTGTCCTCCCTCTCTGTCCTGCATGCTCCCTGCCCCAAACTGCTGATGGAAAACGAAGGGTGATAAAACAAAGAGGAATTGGAAGCTGGAGAGTGAGGGTGTCACTCAGAGCAACACGTAGTTGTGCAGACTGGCTGCATGCATCACTTGATGGTTCTGTGTGATTATATTTTCAATCATAAGAGATGGTTAACACAGACCTAGAATAGATCTCAGTATTTCGCACTGCCCAGGTACCAAGCCATGAACAGTTGACAATTTGCCATAATCATCACTGTAAAATTCAGCTGGGATTTGACAGAGGGCAGGTTGGATTATGGACGGATCCAGGGAGGGGATGGTCCGTGTAGCAGGTGGCATAGAAGAAGGTTGTGGAGATGCTGGTGGAAGAAATGGGAGGTCCACTGTGGGAGGAGGGGAGCCGTGGAACTGAACCAGTCGGATGAAAGAATGGCCCGGTAAGGAGGGAAAGAGCCACGAAAAGCCTTAAAAGTCAGGACAAGACACTTGAATTCAGTTCATTAGAGAAGGGGGAACTGGTGAAGGGAAGCAGGTAGGGGAATGACATGGTGAAGGGACAGGCAGGGGAGATAATCTTTGCAGCTCAGTTTTGAATGGACATGAGAGGGGCGGTGGGTGGGTACTGAGGAGCCGTTACCGCGGTCGAGAGCAGAAGTGAGGGCAGCGTAGGCGATCGTGCTGCTGCGTGGACTGCGGGGAAGAGCGAGATCTAGGCTATGATGCACGAAGCAGCTGGGATGTGTGGGCAAGAGAAAGGGCAGAGTGAAAGATGACACCCATGTTCGTGTGGGGGAGTGCCACGGAGGGTGGTAGCGTCAGAAGTGGGACCCGGGTTTTGTGTGTGTAAGGAGCCAGGGAGCCAGAAATAAGGAGGCGGTGGAAGGGGGGGTGAGTTGTCTCAGAGGGCGCAGGTGAGCCAGAGGGTGCAGGAGGCCAGGAAGAAGAAGGAAGTGACTGATACGGGCGAGGGGCTGTAGTGAGAGCCATGGGTGAGTAATGGCGGCTCATCGGTGGGGAAACCTGGGAGTTCGGCAGTGCAGTGGATTCAGCTACAGGATGGGAGTTAATTGAAATATGTAACGTAACGGAGTGAGCAAACCGTCAGGAGAGCAGAGTCCTCAGTTGTGCAGATAACCAGTTATCCTAGGGGCCAGTAACCTAAACCAGGAGGAGGTTATGACGCTCTCAGAGGAGGAAGGTAAGTCTTGTCATTGAGGCACAGGTTCGGGTGTCAAGACCCTGGGGGTGAAATTCTGGGTGTGTTGCCAATAACTTCACTGGGTCAGGATTTCATCCCTGGGCCGTATTTCTCTTTCTGCCACAAACTTCACACAGGACCCAATCCTGCAAAGGGCTTTCCACCTCTTGCGCAGCACTTTTCAAGAGACATTCCACCTGTGCAAGGCCGGTTTCTTCATCTCTCTGGGCCGCAGTTTGTTCGCCTCTGAAATGGGGATATTAATACTTCCCTCACGGTGTGGTGCACCCACGATGTTTCCAATGGCCAAAGGCAGATCACTCCCTCAGGACCAAACATGCCTCCACATAAAAGTTTTATTTTCTGTCTTTGTCCTGATGACAGGAGCACCCAGTTGTACTCACGAAATTCATCGAGGGAGCCCGCGAGGTGGAAATGGATGCTGTTGCCAAGGCTGGAAAAGTAAGAATTTTGCTTTTTCCTTATATTTTCTCCTGTTTTTTTTGTTTTTATTTTATTTTGTTTTTATCTGGGGTCGTGCAAGTCATGAGCCACATGGGCTTGATTAATGCCTTGGTAGAAGACGTGGGTTTTGCGCAATGGTGCACAGCGATGCTGAGCTGAGCTGAATAGGGATGAACTGAAAACAAAACTGATTTTTCATAGATATCCAGTCTCCTGAGATTTTCCTGCTCTTCTGCCTCGCAAAACTGGCTACCATTGGTAGTTCTTCAGTCTGCAGTTTCTGTTTTAAGATTTGCCTTTCTTCCTTTTCTCTGTGCCTTTAGTCTTACTCTTTCACTGTACAAGGGAGAGTGAATCTATCCAGCATTAGGTAACACAAATTTCCTAATCAAGGTCAATGCTTTTCTCTACATGCTTCTTTAGCGTTTCCCTCTGTCTGGCACTCAGTATTCAAAAGTGACAGTGCTTCTCGCAAGGCCTGATTCAGTGTCCGCTGGAGTCAATGAAAGAACTTCTTTTGGGCTTTAGATTGGGACCTAAAACAGGAACGTAGGATTTAGTGTGACAGATCAGACCATTGGTCCATTCAGTCCATTATCCTCCCTCCAGCAATGATCAATAGATGCTGCTTCAGAAGGAAGTGAAACAAATCCACAACACAGCCACCCCTTGGTAGAAATGATGCACATGAGGCGGGGTAGGAGGAATTGCCTCCTCTGGACCATACAGACAACCAGGTGATATCTTGAAGCAGGAAATTTGCCGTTCCTTAATGTTGCTGCAGCTTGCAGCGCTTGAGTACAGAAGTTAGTAATGACCGTAGTTTCATCCACTAGCCCTTTTGGATGTCCAGCATCGGTAATTGCTCCTGCTAAATTAGCTTTAAGTGCCTGGAAAATTCCATTTTTGTTTTGTTTGCCCGTCTCTTTTAATCTCTCCCACGGGCCTAGGTAGGACTCTTCTTTGTAGTGGACCTGGAGGTCAGTCTGGAGCGGGGCATGTCAGACTGGATGATCAGTGACTCTTTTTCTTTGCACAGGTCGTCTCACATGCTATCTCCGAGCACGTGGAGGATGCAGGAGTTCACTCTGGAGATGCCACCTTGATGTTGCCCACACAGACTATTAGCCAAGGAGCCCTGGAGAAAGTGAGTGTTTCACTAACCTGGAATAGGCAGACCAAAAAGTAAAGAACCAGAATCACATTTCCTCTTCCCTAGAAGATACCTCTATAGTCAGGAACATTTAAGCAAGTAGTGGTATTTAAATTACAAAAAATTCCAGAAACTTGCTCCTCACAGTGGTCCAAAATATGGAGCTGAGGTCTATAAACCCCTTTATTAAACTGGTGGGACATTGTGTGTTAGGCTAGTAGGACATGAGATAGTGTCTCCTTTACCAATTCATTCCGGTGTATTATTGCTACAGATACTGTTGATCTGTGATGACACAAGTATATTGTTTTTGGGGAAACCTCAGGACAAAGCACTTCTTTCAAACTGTAAAATAGGCACTTAGCTGAAATCCAATATAACATGGGCAATTCTCTTCAGTTGATAAGAAATGCGAACCACCCCTTCCTGCGCTGGAGAGCGTGACGTTTAGGGAGTCACCATCCAACATATAGAGATTAAATATGGGAGGCTCCATTTTCATTCCCATCAACTGGGGTGGACATTCTGGCTCTGGATTCCTCAGGCAAATAGGACAGAAACAGTCTCCAAAAGATGCTTCTTGTCATGAGGATGATGGAAAAGAGATTATGGTTGAATAATGAGATAACTCAAAGGGTTAGGAAAGCTACATTTGAGCTGCTCTGTTTGTAATAAATAACATTACGCTGCCTATTTTTTGTAGGTAAAAATTATCACCAAGAAGATTGCACGTGCCTTTTCCATCTCCGGCCCATTCAATGTTCAGTTCCTGGTCAGAGGAAACGATGTCTTGGTAAGAGCTGCTCTTTAGGAGGAGGATATTCAGAGCAGTTTCCGGTGGCATCCCACCAGTGCTCCCTTTCTCTGTGCTCGCTGCAAACACAGGGACTAAGACGATAGTGTGTGGGGTGGGGCTCTGCGGATAAGACGGTGTATGGATCTCTGTGCCATTGATAGGTCATTCCCTGCTCTGTCAAGCGCTCTGTGGTCCAGTGTGAGAACAGAGCTCCATCAGCCTTCACGGTGGTGTCATTTGTGGATGAAGCAAGCTCTGTGAAATTACTGTCTGTCGGCAAATGTTCGTGTGCGACTGGGCTCAGCTCCCACCCAGAAGGATCATTTCCAAGTGTGATTTATAGGAATGTGACTCATGCCTCATCTTCTCAACTGAGTTCAATCTTGACTTCATCCTACACCCGCTGATCTTTCAGGAGTCCGGATCTTTCTGAGCAGCATGCTAAAAAGCTAGAAGGACAATATGGGTGGACGTGAAAGGGACAAAATAAGTTTGTCTGCCACTAAAAGGTTATCTTTAAAGAGTGTGGGATTACTAGCTATTAATAACAGGTGTGCTGCAAATGTCTGACCTTTTGTGACCATCATTTGCTTGCTGTCACTAATGGGAAATGTCAAGTGAGTACTGACCATGTGTGAAAGGAGGAACTGGGAGCAGTGGCATAGCATGGGAGATTTTATTAGATTAGTGTGTTGATTTGTACAAGATCTGGTTGAACTATGAGTTGGGGAGTAGATCTTCCCAGCCCTGTCTGCCCTTGTTCTCTTTCCTCTTTTCTTGTGAACTCCTCTTTTCCACCCATCTTTCCTCTTCCTTTCTCTCTCCGGTTCATTCTGTCACATACCCTGATTACTCCTCTACCCTCAAACCTCACGTGAGATTCTGTGGTGGGCCCATCCTGTCTTTGTTCTTAGCTTTTGTTACTAAACAAATCCCAGCTATGGGCCCAGGCATCTGTTTTCCCAGATGCTCACCTGAACGCACCTTCAGTCACAAAAGAAGCAGTGCATGACCATAAAAAGAGTAAAATGGGCTTTAGTGTTTGTAACTAGCTAATGGTGGTCCCTCCCTTTCCCCGGCTCTAGTCTGGGCATTGATGTATTTGAAACCAAGGCTACTGTGTGGAGAACACAAAGCAAATTTTCAAAGGTGACTGGTGATTTTGGGTGCTCCATTCTTGGGTGTCCAACTGGAAAGTGCCGAGTACCCGCCCTCTGAAGATCAGGCTCCTTTAAGACATATCAAATGGGCTCCCACCACTCAGAATCTTTGACCACAATTCCCATGCCTGCATGTGCCTCTTATATGGGAATCTGGAGAGATTTCTCGCCAGCTACTGAGAGTGCTATCCTAGCAACACTGGGGACTAGCATCCAGAAACCTCCAGAGCATGCTTACACTTGCAAATTAGCATTCCCAGGAGGGGCTTTATCTCTTTGCTAACAAATCTGTGGCACTGAAGTATCTACTCTTTCCCTCCTCAGGTGATAGAGTGCAACCTGCGGGCTTCACGCTCCTTCCCCTTTGTGTCCAAGACTATTGGCGTGGACTTCATTGACGTGGCCACAAAGGTGATGATTGGAGAAAAGTTCGATGAGTCATCCCTGCCTACACTGGAACGGCCCATTATCCCTTCTGAATATGTCGGGATTAAGGTACGGCTTTAAAAAACAACGGGATGAAGGAAGCAGCAGAGAAATTGCGCTGACTCCTGTTAATAGGGTTAACGTTACGAGTCCATCCCTTCACTGCCTTTCAATTAATAGGGAACAATCCTGCCTGGGGATGGAGCTGGGTACTGCAATAGATCTTTTCAACCTTTTATTCCAACAATGGCGGTGGGTGGGAATTATACAGCCTGAGAAGAGTCAAAGAAAATGCTATCCATTGACACAATGGTCTCGTAGACATTTGTGAGGTTTGACTGTCATGAGCCGTCTTTCAAATTAGCTTCAACCTAGGCTCTAAATGTGAATATCCAAAATTGTATAGCCCAAGTTTAAACCTCTTACTAGTGCTGTCTGAGGCCTGGGCACAAATCTGAGTTCTCAGTGTCCCAAAATTGCATGCCCAAGGATTTAGGTAAGGAGGTTTGTGTGTTTTAAAAAAAGTGCGGGGTTGTCTTCTTTTGAAAATATGACTAATATAGGCTTAGATATACAGGGATTGAGCACAACTTCTTTCTACTAATCTAATGTCCAAAACAAACTCTGCTAGCCTACTAAAATATAACGGAGATTGATGGCTGACTTAGATTAGGCAAGTAGCCACCAAACTGCCATACAATGAAGAAGCTTCACATTTTGTTTGGTCAAGTTTTCTGAAATTGATGATTTGGGATTTTAATAATTTATCCCACGGATCCTGCAGTGTTGTTAACACAACTGTCCAGGGTTACATCTCTTCCAGGGGATTTGACTGGGAAGCTCTTGCATTGCTGATGTGTTGTGTTTGTTTGGTATTGTTAAACGAAAAGACTTGCTAATAGGTTGGAACATTTTGAACTTAGAAAAATATACTAAAAAAATCCTCCTTATGCACACCTGTATTTTCCATACGCCTCCTCCTAGTTTTATTTCTAGGAACATTTGCTTAAAAATGGGATTTTGTTTATTAAACTGATCTTAAAAGCCCTCAAAAAAGACTGTAAAAATGTCACCGCTTATCTCAGTAGATCTGCTCCCTGGCATATTCAGAGTCATCACTTCTTGATTTGGGTGACTGGCCTCTATTTTTGCTGTGTTTCACCGCGGAGCCAGCACAGCTATAAGAGCAACAAGGATTCAGCAGCCCTGGAAGCTCACTGGCAGGGGAGCTGATCAGTCCAGAGTGCTGCCTGCCAGGGAGCCAGCTGTTCAGGCTGCCCTACTCTCTGGACAGGTGGTTCTTTGGACTGGCCAACGTCTGGAACTGGCTGCTCAGATGGGAAGCCCAGGCAAGCTGCTGGGAACCTGGAAGCCCAGGAGAGCCCCAATGTTGCAGCAGCCTGCTAGGTGGGCTTCTGAGGAGCCGGGGAGCTGTGAATACTGAGCTCCCTGCTAGCCCACCAGCTAGGTGGTGAGGAGCCCGGAGCCAGGGAGCTCAGGGAGTGAGCTGGCAGGAACCAAGGCAGCTTTCCATTGAAAGTTTAGTCTAAATTGACACAATCCCACAAGCCTTTGTTTGAATGAAAAGGTATTTCCTGGCGGAAGAATGTTCCGTCACAAAAATATCTGATCAGTGCCACGTAGTGTGTTTCAGACGGCAGCACATCTGTCTCCTTGTCTTGGGAATCGGACATCCAACAGCCGTTCTGTGTTAAATAGCCTCTTAAAAATCACAGGGTACCACAACTTATTAGACATCCTGCCTCAGGTTGCTGGTCAAATCCATGATCATTTATCCCATTCCCTGACCGAGGCTCTAGGGATACCTGAAATCCATTTGCCTCATATTCTTTCTGGTCATCAACCTAGACCAATGTTTTTCATACACTTATGTACCTTATACATAACCTGGACCTACATATCTCTCACTTCCGTAATCTATATGCCTGAATTCTAATTCATTTAATACGCTGTCTCCCTTATATTCTTTTTCTTCCTTTTGCCAGGCTCCAATGTTCTCCTGGCCCCGACTGAGAGATGCTGACCCTATTCTCCGATGTGAGATGGCTTCCACTGGGGAGGTACCGTTCACATTTTTTACTAAGCTTTCTTTAACAGATACTGGTAATGATCTTATAAGTGCAAGTATCCAGATGGAATCTGTATGCTGTATTGAAAAAAACCCAAGTCTTAAAAAAAAATGTAAAATTGGGATATCTTTCCCTCCCCCAACACACACATGCCTGCCTTGTCTCTAGAAAAAAACCTCACAAAGGCATTCCCCTGAAAAATGAAATTTATTTGGCCACTGGATGTCCCTCTTCACCTGTGCCTCAAACCCATCAGTGAGCAAGGGTTTCCACGAAAGCATGAAATGTGTTTCTCAAAGAAAGCTGTCAGGTTCTGGAAAGTTCTCAGCGTGTCAGTACATTTTATGAATTGCCTAATTCCTGACAGACACGTATATACCCAATACTCAGAATCCCAATCAATGCACGTCAGAATGGTAACGGCAGACTCCAGGTCATGAGTATTTGGTCTCAGAATGTACAGGTTACTTACTGGCAACAAATATGTGTGGTGATATTTTTATGGTTGCCTGGTAACCAGCGAGAGGTGTGCCAGGGAGCAAAAAGAGAGCGAGCAAGTGTGAATAAAGTGTAGCAGTTGAAGTATTAACTCCAGGTTCGCCTGTTGGGGTTTGGCTGTCATTTCCAACCTTGCTGTGGACACGCTATGACTTTCTGATTAATTTCTGAAACCCATTCCAGCGAACACGTGCTGCCATAGGCAATAACAGGAACAAAGCCCTCTGTCAGAGTCATGTAAAGGAATCCTATTATAAATAAGAATCAGGCCTACACGTAGGGTTGAAATTACCTCATGTTTCCTGCTTCCCTCTGGTACTGTTTTAGCCTGCTCTTCATTTTGCGTGTGAAATCAGTCCAGCAGCTGATTTGCTTTCATTGTAATTAATGGACAGAAAAAAATGTGTCCTTCCTACTTCCAGAAGGGAATTGACCTCATGGGGGTGGGGTTGGAGGGGAGAAAAGAACAGAAGTGTAGCCAAGGAGTGAGAATTACTTTTCTTGAGCTTTAGATGGAGGCAGAGAATATTTTAGTCATAAAGGAGGGATTATTAATTGTTACGAGCTGGAAAGATCCATATTCATAAATGCCATGAGACATGATCATTATGAAGGGTCCTTCTTACATATGAAGTAAGGATAATAACTCTCTACTGGTAAAGTGCTCAGTTATGCTAAAAAGACAAATTAATACACACATGATGTGTGTAGGACTTGAATCCAAGTGCCCTAGTGAAGGCACAGGACGTATTTTGGTTAAAATAGCAGTTCCCAACCATTAGCAAAAGTGCCGTCAGTATTGGCACTTTTGGTTTTGGAGTCTGGCGCCAGGAATGACAAGAACGGAGGTAAGAGAGGGCTCCAAGCTCAACCCCCACCCCAAAAATGTCTGTAACATCGGTATGAACAAAGTACCAGTATCTCCAGAAATAAATAAATTTTGATGAATACAAGGCTGAGGTATAATGAAATATAAGCCAAAAGGACAGTCTTAGCCTGTGGGGTGAAGCCCCAGTGAACAAAATGTACCAAGGCTCCACATTTCTCTCGACGGGCCTGACTGCTGCTCTGCTCTGCCTTCTCCAAACCCTCACGACGAATCTTCAGGTGACCGGCCACCCACTGACATTCCAAGTCTGAGAGATGGAGTCATCCAAGCTACAATGTAGTTTCGAACATGCACAGTTGAGTTGGAGGCAGCAGCTGCGATCGAGGTGTTGGTGTGATAAAGTGATTCATTTGTGCCAAAAGTTTTAGAACTCCTGGCTGAAAGGATGAGTTTTAGCTTTAGCTGTCAGCTATTACCCTAATAACACCTGGCTATTACCCAGGCTGACCTTACTCTACTTCCAGTCTAATAGTGGGTAAAATGTGGAGAAAATCAATATTTTTTCAATGAAAAAGCAGTACGATAATTGTCATGAATTTTTCCTTTGTTTTTTTTCAATATTTGCTGGTAAACTGTAATTTGAGATTTTCCAAGGGGTTCTGCTTACTACCATTATGGGTGTGTCTCGGTATACTAAGTGATACAGTGTAATGTGTTTCACTGGGCAGGACAATGATCGAGTTGGTCAAAAAGCGAGAGACAGTTTTCATCCCTGTTTTTTTCCCCTCTGAACTCAACATTTCAATGACGGTCTTTTTTCACGATTCCAAGTTTTTCAACCACCTGTAGAAATGATTGAAAAGAAAGAGAAAATACTTGAGAACTCCCAGAAATATCAATAGGCCCTTTTTTTGGTCAAGATTAAAAATTGTGATGAAGATTCTCAACAAAATTGAATATTTTGGAAATGTTAGACAAGCCCTAGAAAATAGTGCCTGTTAGCATCTAAAATACTGCATACAGTACAAAGAGCTGTACAGTTGTCACTATGTTACCGAAGAGTCTAATGGCTACCCAAACAGTGGTATCTCAGAAACCACAGCCTTCCTCTTGGAAAAGGAGGTAACCATGTGATAGCTATTACCAAATGCTGACTTTTTAAAGGATATCATTGATCCATCATCCAGGAGTTTCTGTAGTATTTATTCCCAAGGTGTTCATTTATTGTATGTGAGGGGTTTGGTACAACCTAAAATTACCATCTACAATAAATGGACTCTTTGAACTTTCCCTGGAACAATGATACTGAGTTCCTTTGTAAAGCACTTTGAGCTCTACTGATGAAAATCACCATATAAGAGCAAGATATTTATTTGTTTAAATTCTCTGACCTCTTTCCATAAATAAATGCTTAGAGACATGTGAGGAGCAGCCATCTTTGAGAGTTGGTCCCTATGTGTCATCCACATGTAGGCACACACCTCTGCCATATGCCTGACTCTGGAAATTCTAACAAGTAGTGTCCCTTGGCCTGCAGATGTGCACTCGATCCTCATGCTCCAGCCCAACGGCACAAGAGACAGTGCAGACCAATGCTTCTCCAGATGCTTTTTAACACTGTGTGGCCTGAGTCAGAATCGCTATGTCCACAGATTTCTCCAGATTTCTCTCTTGATTTGTAAATAGTTTTATTCTTCTCAGCATTTGCATTAGTACAGTTGGAGCTTTATAGTATAGTTACTGTTTTTTCCTCTACTGGGGACTCACTCCTGGTGGTCTGGGATTTTGCTCGCATTCCCAGGATTTAAAGAATTACGTTTTCTGCCCTTGCTTATTCTCCTTGAGCCACGACCACCAACACTGCCTCTAGTGCTTGGATGAGACACACATCTGTGAAAAATGCCATATTTGTCGCTCTTTTCTACCAAGAACACTCCAAGCTTGTGAACTTTGTCCCAGGAAGCCCCTTATGGAGAAGGCTGTGAGGACCCACTCCAATCTAAGCCAGGGAAACCCCATGTCTATTGTCCCGAATAGCTGAGCAGTGCCCATCTAAGCTGTTCCTTAGGAGTAGAATTGGCAGCTCCTAAGCCCAAAAGGACTCTTTCTCCAGGACTTCTGGTGAGAGTAGGATGTACTCTCATCATCACAAGGACAGGTCCCCGTTCAGGACTGTCCACAAGAGATGCAATCCCTCCCCAAGCCCATCAAGGTTGGGTGAGTCCTTGCTCACAGGTCATAAAGGACCGTACCACTGAAAGCCCCCAGGCTAGAGGGCAAAGTGTGCAAGAAGAAAGATCCATTGGTTCCCATGGTAACTCCAGCTCCAAAACTCAAGGACTATCATCTTCTGGTTCCCCTTGGGAACATGGTTCTGGACTCATCATCGGTACCGGCCAGTGATCAAAACTATAGCTCAATAGGACCTCAGTCTTGTTCTGTCAACACCAGACCACCGTCCTATCTCTTGACGACATGCTCCATCTCCCACCTGACCATGAAAGTTGGATTTTTAGTTGCTATCACTCTAGCTGGGAGGGTGAGTGAGTTGGGAGCCCTCATGGCAGAACCTTCTTATACGTTTTTTCACAGGGAGAAGGTATCCCTTTGCCTTCATTCTAAATTCCTCCCCAAGGTCATTTCTGGATTCCACATCAACCAAAGTATCCACTTACCTGTCCTTTTCCCCAGACTCCTTGCTTCTGCCAAAGAGAGAAGACTTCAGTCCTTCAATGTCCAGAGGGACATCCCTGACGTTCTATCTGCAAAGGACCAAACCTATCAGAAAATTCCCAAGACTTTTTCTTGCCAGAGCAGAAAGATCCTGAGGTCGAGCCATATCCTCTCAGAAAATCTCTCAGTGGGTTTCTGGGTGCATCTTGGAGTGCTACAGGTTAGCAGGCACGGCTCTTCCTGAGGGAGTCAGGGCACACTCCATGGGGGCGCAAGCTGCCGCTCCAGCATCCCTGCAGGATGTTCCAATACTCGACTAATGCAGAGCGGCCACACGTTTGCAAGACATTCACACTAATTCAGGCCTCTCCTGTGGATGCAGCAGTGGAAAATTTCAGTACTGCAATCATCTATACTGTCGGCTTCCGCACCCCCTCCCCTCCAGTTTGTACACTGCTTGTCAATCACCCACGTGTGGAAACCACATCGGGACCAGCTCTCAAAGAAGAAATGGAGGTTGCTTACCTAGAAAAGGAGGTTCTTTGGGACATGTGGTCTCAATCTGTAATCCACCATCTGCTCTTTTCCCCTCTGCTACGGATCCCACTGAATCCACGGTAAGAAAAGGAACTGCAGAGGTGTCAAACCCACACTGCCTCTTCTGTCCTTGGTCAAGAGCATGAGGAGATCTATGTGGGCCAGTGGACTGTGCCGACTGCTTATTAGAATTTCTGGGCTCAGGCATGTATGTACCTGCCTATGTATGTATCCGTGTGTGGAATACAGATAGGGACCACATATCTCAAAGGACTTCTGTTTCCTGCTGCAAACTTTGCATTTATGCACAGGCGCACAGTTCCATGTCTAATATTTGTTGTTATTTAAGCATTAAGTCATATTAAACATTTTGTTACAAGCTCACATGCTGTGAACCAGACGCTGTGTTTTGGTGTCCAAATAACTCAGAGCAGAATCCATTTATGTCGCTCCATGGTGTGCTGCTTGAGAGTAAAGCATTGCTTAGGCCTTCATTATTGCTTAATTAAAAATGTAAGATTCATGGGTGCTGCTCTGCTTTCACGCTGTTGACGCAAGAGAAGTCAAGCGCAGGTTAGAGAAAGAGGGGAAAAGAGCATGCTTTAAACAAAATGTTGCATGAATGCTGTTTCAATTGTTTGTTTGTTTCACACTCCTCTACCTTGTTCTTCCCTCCCAGGTTGCTTGCTTTGGGGAGAGCATCCATTCTGCCTTCCTGAAGGCGATGCTCTCCACGGGATTTAAGTTTCCACAGAAGGGAATTCTGGTTGGAATCCAGGTGAGCACCAAGAGTTTGCAAATCAGAGCAACAAAGGGCAGGCGATGGGGTGACTGGCACTTCACTTTCCATTCACTTATTTATGTTGGGTTTAAATGGAAGCTCTCTGCATGGTGGTCTTTTTGCAGCCACAACAGACAGTGGCATGTGAGTGTTTAGCGGGAATGAGCAGTAAAACCGTGTGTACTCTCTTGCTAGAGGAGGATTTTTACTGGATTCTACACAGTAGGCCCGATCTCTCCCTCACATTCGCTCATGTTATCATGCTATCCGCCAGCTGGAAGCATGCAGCACCAGGCACCTACAGGAGGAAGCGGTGAAACAGGAGTGGGATCAAGGCAAAGCAGTGCTGTGATGCTCCCAGTCCTGCTCCTTTGTGCTCCCTGCAATCCTGATGTTAAAATATTCACCATTAATACTACACTCTTAAACAATAAAGGCGTGATAAAACCCAACTTAGTTTTCAGGTTCAAGCCTCTAAGTCGGTTATAGAAGATTTATTTAGTAGAGGACCACTAGGCGATACTTGGAATAATACAACCAAACTTCATGCAAAAGTAACGTGATTAGTTAAGCAACCAGGCATGCAGTTACTATTTATAGAAATGCCCCTTTTGTACTCACAGGCAAAGATGAAGTGATATATCAGTGGGCAATCAGTCCACTGACAACAGAGTAAAGTAAACCATATCACTCTGGAACCTAATGGTAACTTTGAATGTCAATTGGAGCGCTCTTGCAATTCAGCAAAATTCCTCCTTTTATACTCCATTATAATGCTAATTAACATTAAACAGCCCTTTACCACAATTAGATGTCTGCCACCTTCTCATTGGCTCTTGATGTTACACATTATTTAAATTAACATCTGCACCACTATCCTTCCCGTGCTCTCAGTATAGATAGCATTTTAATAAAACAGTTCACAGTTCTCAAAAGTACTCATTACAGCCTTCCTCAGACCCGCGATAACTAAACCATAAAGGTAACATAACCCTGGGTTATGTCCTTGCTAACTCTGACTTTCCAATAACACTCTGTTTCCAACTTACCACCTTCCCACACTCCTCTCCACTTAGGCTAACTTAAGCTTCAAACCTAACGTCTACTTATTTCTTAACCCAAAGCATCCTATATACTATATCCCAAGAACCCGTAGACCACAGCCTTCTCTGCCCCAGATCAATCTTTTCTGGGTATAGTGGCTCTTCTCCAGTTTGGGCCCTGAATCTATGGATGTGCCCCTTACTGTCAGCATTCCCTCCAAGTCACTGTAAGTGACAGCAAGTTTAAATGGTGTCACTGGGGAAGTCCTTCAGTGCAGAGGGAGCTAAGGAGATATTTACCTTGGGAAAACGCCTGGTCTGTTTACAGTTCTGGATCTGTAATGAGAATGTGAATTGCAGGATAAAAAAAGGTATCCAGGGAAAAACCAACCACGTACAGTTTCTCTACACTGGGGTAATTACCATCTGCGGGAGATACTGAAGTCAGATATGCTCATAAATCTCTTCAAGGTCTTCTATGTCCCACCGATGATCAATCACATCATCCGAGGCTGGAGAATTCTAGGGTCCCATAAAAACAATTGATGGCCCTGTGCCCTACCCCTGCTGTGCTTGTAATAAGCTTGCATCCTACATGGTTGCACAAAGTCAATACAAAAATAATTAAAACCACACTGGTTCTCCAGCCAGTAGGTGATTATTACAGACACTATCCCAGTAAAAGTGAATTGGGCCCCAAGGTTCAATGGTAGAAGTGAGTCCTTGGGGAGTTTGAAAGGTTTGTATGGGGAAAGTCTCTTCTTCCGCCAAAGGAGGGTGCCTGGGAGATGACTGATAACAAAGCAACATGTAAATCAACTGCATTAGTGAGAACTTAGCATTGAGCCCAGCCTCAGAATGATAAATGGATTTAAACCACAGCTGCTAATTACTACAAACATGCATGAAAGTGCTGTCGACATCCAGAGATAGTTTAATATCAGACCCTGGGCTCTTCCCATGGAGAGCATGCCCTGCAGTTGGTATCTTCACAGCTAATCATTGTAGGGCTAACGTTTTGAAATACCAGCTCCAGAAAGCACCGATGTATAAAATTTGAGCCTGTGTGTCTGGTGCCAGCGCTCCAGGGGAAAGAGGGGGCGAGCCATGATTTGAGTTATAGAAAGGATTAGTGTGATGTCTGCACCAGCACCTGTTAATCTGAGCCAAATGGGGCTTGGGACAAAAGGTCTTTCAAAAAAAGAAAAAAAAACCAAAGAGCGCACACAGTGCTGTCCTTTTCTATGAGAGTTGTATAGTTGGAAAAGAAAACAACAAATCAAGGGAATACAGCATGTTTCTTAGATAACTAAACTGCAAAGTGGTGTGTGTTTGAAACCGTGAGACACATGTATAAGGGTATGAGCCGACACCATTATGAGCAGGCAGGAAAAAAGGAACCCCCGTCTCTGTACATAATGAGCCATGAGAGGAGGTGGCTTATAACAGTAGGAAATAACATTCTTATTTCATTCACATACATTAGAACAGAGAACTCAAACCAATATGGTGGCAATATATGCTCATGTAGAAAATACAGATTCAGAAACAAACTGAATAGTGTCTGTAGTCACCAAGGACTTCACCATGATACACACCATGATCATTCAGAACTTCATAGCAAGGAGTTCCCAGAGCACAGGCCCCTGTCTCTTGAACTACAGGGTAATCACTCTCTTAGCTGGTTGTGATGTGCTCTCAGCTGAACGGCGGATTCCATCCAGGAGAGGGCACCGAAACCCTGGGACAATCACCGGTTCATTACACTATTACACTGGTGGTACATTTGATCTGCAGGGGACGTTAGACCAGCTGAGTTGCACATAAACGTTCCCTTTGGGACATTTCAGTGCTCAGTGTTTAACTGCTTCATTTACTTTCCAAGCTGGACTTTTAGGTCCCACAGAGCCATCAGAGTATAAAAGGTAGAAAAAAAAAACCCAAATGGTGGAAAGTTAGCTTCCCCGAATGGGCCTAGCTTCCCCGAATGGGCCTTGCTCAGCATATTGAGTTTCTTCACTCTAATACGGCTTTGTTTTGTTTGTATTAACTATCCAGAGATGAGAAGAGTAAATCCCTCATAGAATGGAGAAACAAAACCAAAATGAAAAGGGATAGCTTTAATTTTCCTCAAAATTGTATCCTCCTGGCGGATATTGTTCCCACTAGAGGCTCCAATGCTCAGCTAAGTTCTTGATCAACCGTTGTAAATGGAACCAAAGATTTATAATTAATGACACAAAGCATCTTTGAGAGATTCCAATTGCTTTGTCCTGGTATCTCTTTCTAGTTCTGGCAGCCCTTTTAGAGAGCCCACTAGACAGTTTCTGTTCCTAAGTGCTGCTAAGGGAGTAGCCACCTTAAAAATAGCAGCGGCATTACTTCTCATTTTCCTTGTAACAAAATGCAGGTTGGGCTATCAGGTAGGTCAGGTGACAGATCATAATCATTTGTGCTGTAGAACACGGTGTGATCTGGTGTTCCACAGAACTTTACAGGTCAGATCTTCAGCTGGTCTAAATCAGTGGAGCTCCATTGAAGTTAAACGGAGCTATTCCCATTCACTGCAGCTGAGGATCTGCTCCATTTTTTAATAATGGACAATCTTGTGAAGCTGTGGAACGTGGGGGTGGCTAGAACCCTATATTTGCCATTAAATATTTTGTACAAGAATAGTTGAAAAGCTCTTTTAATTTTCCTTCCTGATTGGGCTATTCAGCGATGCCTATGGGAGGGACGGCATCTGTTTTACATCTGTGCTGATAGCCATGCAATGCTGAGAACATTAAAGGAGTGTTTTATTTTTAAATCCCAGCCTGTAATTTCAGTGTAGTGCGATACCATTGCTACCATCCTTGATCTTTAGGAGCAAAACAATCCTGTCTGCCCCACACTGGACTTAAAGGCAAAGCTCACGATCAAAGCATCAGAATCAAGATTATGTAGTTGCATACTGAGCCAGATGGCGGTGTAAATTGATGTAACTCCATTGACGTCCCTGATTTACACCCGTTGAAGATCTGGCCCTTTACCACTAGCCAGATGTCCCAGCAGTGCAGGAAGGATATTGCGGGATATAAAACTTTTCCTTTAAAGAAAAGAAATAAGCGTCCCCCTTCTGCAATAAATATCTCTCAGTAACTAAATCTGCTTGTTCTTTAGTTACTCGTGGTTTCTTACACAGGTACTTTCAGTCAGCTTTTAAATCTGGGGCTGCTCAGATTCAAGCTGACAGATGTAATTTCTTTTTGTGGAGAGGCTGTTTTATGTGTCACAAGTGTTCAGTGCAGGTTTGATAGAAGCTGATAAGATTGTTGTGAAAGCCAACACCTCTGACCAGAAGGCAGAGCAGTTCTCTCGCTGGGAAGCTGCCAATCATGTCACGTTGTATGTTTGTATTATCCAGTTAGTGTATAGAACAGAAATGACTTTATTACGAGGTTCTTGCCAGGGTCTGTAGAGCTCAAAGGACTTGTTGACTCTCTTTCTTAGAAAATATTCTTACTCTGCCCTTTCTGACCCCTGCGAGGGTTCGAGCATCAGCAGTTCCAGTGCGGGAAGTGTTTTGCATAATCCTGCTTCTTGACTGGTCAGAGTCACGTTGCAGTTGAGATTCAGAACGACTTTACAGTGAAGAGGTCACACCTTGCTTTTGATCTCTGCACTGCATAAATCCCCAAAGTACGGAGGCAGCACATATCCTTACTAGAATGTTATTTCCAGGGTGCCCTAAAGTGCCCGATAAACGTAAAGTCAAACTCCAATGTGTAAAGGATGTTACGTCTTCATTTCTTCTGTACGGTTGCTGGGTTTGCAAGTGCATTATGAGAGAGACTTTCAAAGGTGCCAAGGGGATCTGGACACCCAGCTTCCTTGGTTTCTAATGGAAATTGGGGGCCTAAATCCCTTAGGCGAGTTGGTGCACACAACTCGCCTAAGGGATTTATTAATATGTGATGATTGTGCACACAAACAGAGACTTCCATGGATATTGTCATATAATTGCAAACATAGCACCCAAAGGCAGCCCAAAGTCCGTGTTTCCCATTTGAAACTACTTCTTGATAGTTCTTCCAGGTCTGAGACTAGGCACTGCTGTAGCTGGCTCTGAAGCCAAGTGTTATAGAGCAGCCTTAAACAGAATGGTAGCTAAAACCATAGGAGGAGACTTGTAAAGTATGTTATAAAAGTTCAGTTGCCCCAACATTTATTTTGCAGGGCCATGTCATGATTGCAGTAAAACACTCTGGGGGATGTATTGGGTGAGCCTCTCGAGGCATTTTGGCTAATAATGGGAGTTGGGGTTCAGTTAATTTTATAATGTTGCAATATTGCACATGTCCTCAAGTGTCTTCATAAAGGAGAATGACAAAGAAAGCCAGCTAGTGAGGAGGAAAAGAATGCACACACGCGTGCACACACAAACACAGCCAAGCAAAGAAATAGATCGCCCTCTTAACATATTCTGAGAGAACCCCATGGTGTCCAGTGAAGGGGAAAGTGCCCTGTTGCTAGATCATAACTTTGATGCTCTCTTTTTTCATTTCCTTTCCAGCATTCCTTCCGTCCCAAATTTCTTGGTGTAGCGGAGCAGCTGCATGAAGAAGGCTTCAAGGTACGTTGCTTTGGGTTTGAAAGCTAGGTTTTGATGTGAAATCTGGTCAAGGGGCAGCAGAATGACTCCTTGAGATCCCCCGAGTTGAGACAAGGACAAGGTAAAACAAGAGAGACATACCGCCTACATTTTCAAAGTACAGTAAGGACTTTTAGCTGAATTGCTCCTGCTAAAGTCAATGAGAGTTACACAACTGAAACACTGTGCAATGATTACATTGAAGAAACGGGATTAATTTGCTAGAGATGGGTTTTTACTTTCAAGGCTGGAAGAACTGCAGCTCCATTTTCAGCCTGCAGCAATGATGTTGTTACATTACAAGTGCTCGAGAGGCTTGCAGAGTTCTCCAAGAAAAAAGAAGCAAGTCAGGAAGTCATATTTTTAAACACAAAAGGGGAAAATAAAAAAAACCCTTTTATGGTGAAAAATCTATATGGGGCCTTTAATATATTACAAAGGAGCATCTAATGGTGTACAAACTTGTATTGTCTTTCAATTCACTTTTGATTAGGCAAGTATGTCTCTAATGTAAAACCTGTTTTCTGGGTGATCTTGGATCCATCATCACTAGAGAATATTAACACCATGACTGTAAAACATTAGACCATATTTAATAGAAAGCCCTTAAGGAGAACTGGCAGGCAGCCTCAGGGTATTGATATTAGATGTGTTGATCTGTTTTCTATATGGCATCCATCACAGTAGTGATTTAGGACCCTAAGTCCTGTGGAAAGTCAGTGGGACTTAGACTCCTAAGGTGTTTTTGGCAATATTACCCATTGTTTACTGCCACCCATGTGTCAGAAGATCACTGATAACACAAACAATGGGAAAGTTATACTTCTGAGGGTGGGTCTCTCTGCAGGGCTGGCCTTACTATGAGGTGAACTGAGGAGGCTGCCTCAGGTGCAAGACTGTTTGGGGGGGCCCCCTAGGTCCTAGAGTGTAGAAAATGGTGTCCGCTGCGGGTGCATATGTATTCTCTCTGCTCTAGATCACAGAGATGGTGGAGTGCTGTGCTGGAGGAAGGAGAGAGGGCACAAGACACCTTTCAAAGTTTTGGCCCAAGCAAGGAAGCATAGGGGGCGTCATTTGAGCTCCCCGCCTCAGATGCCAAAATGTTACGGGCCGGTCCTGTCTATCTGTATATAAGAACCCACAAAATGGGGCCTAATCCAGTGCCCACTGAAATCAAGAGGGGTCTTTGTACTGATTTCATTTGATCAGGCCCAGACAGTACAATGCACGGTTGCATTACAAGCATTTGTGTTATGAAGTATGCAGTAATATATATTTCCCTCCCAATGCAGCTTTACGCCACAGAAGCAACTTCCAATTGGCTCAATGCCAACAGCGTACCTACCACTCCCGTGGCCTGGCCATCCCAAGAAAGCAACACTGCAAACCTCCCCGCAATCCGGAAGTAAGAGCTTAGCCCAGTTTGTGGAGACTATGGGAGTCTTCGGGGAAAAAATGAAGCCGTGGGTGGGGAGGGAGAATCCTGGCCACACTGAGGTCAGTGGCAGAACTCACATTGACTTCTTTGTGATCAGGATTTCACTCCAGGACTTTATGGGTCACTTTTTTGCTGCGGAAAGACGTAGTCAGCTCTGCCAATAATTGTTATGAGAAGGAAATGTACCTCTGTTTAATCAAGAAGCGTGTAATTAATAGCACCCATTTCCTATCGCATTGGAGCAATTTTCAGTGAGGTCCATATGCTCACCAAGGCACCAATAGATGATTCAATTCTAGCATAGGCAGTGCCGTATGTCGTAGTTTTAAATTAGGACAGTTGGGATCTGAACGGGGAAAGGCTCTGAACACTTCTTGCAAATGTGAAAGGGCACTGCAGGTGCTCCGCAGTTGCCAGAATCAGGCCTTTAATGGAGTTGCACCTAGTTCCATGAAGGCTGAATTTAGCCCCGTGTAAAGGTCACACAGGCAACTCCAGCAAGTGAACCCCGAGCTCC
The DNA here is from genome assembly GCA_032164245.1 of Sternotherus odoratus. Taxonomy (NCBI): domain Eukaryota; kingdom Metazoa; phylum Chordata; order Testudines; family Kinosternidae; genus Sternotherus; species Sternotherus odoratus. The sequence continues at coordinate 11,050,477 of JAVMKO010000011.1, read as the reverse complement.
TGAGTCCCTGTGCAATGCCTGATCCGCTAGCCCATCCTTCCTCAGGATGTAATAGTCAATAAAAATTACATTTTAAAGTGAATTAAAATCCAGTGCTATTCAGTTGAACACAGAGACCTTCTCTGAAGGTTTTCAGTAAGCAAAGTATCCCTTAGTGTCTTTGGTATTGTCTTTTCAGGTTGATAAGAGATGGGAACATAGACCTGGTGATTAACCTCCCCAACAGCAACACCAAGTTTGTCCACGATAATTATGTGATCCGCAGGACGGCTGTTGACAGCGGGATTGCTCTCCTCACTAACTTCCAGGTATCTCCTTCGCCCTTCATTCTTCTCTTAATCAGGGTGGTGTTGAAAGTACTGGCGCCATTTTGAGTTTTGGATCCAATATCTATGGATCCCTGTTAACGTGTGACAAATGATGATGTCCCTGAAATTCCAGGAAAGTGGTTGCCTGAATATAGTTTCTTCATGCTGCAGAACAAGATTTTAAAACCTGCATAGGCCAAATCCTATGTCACTGCCTAGGGCCACGGCTGTCTCAATTAGAGCAAATTTTCCAGTCTGGGCTCATTAGAACATCAGTAAAACATCCTTGGTAGCAGCTTTCGATCATAGCTCTCAAAGCTCTGAACAAGAAGTTGCCCCCTCTTTAAAAATCTCAAAGCAAATCGGTACTGTTGCAATATGTCAGTCCAAATGGATTTGATACTTAATGGGACAGCTACCTAACTGATGATAAAGTTTCATCTGTGAGCTGTCTGGGGTTCCTGGTGAACTACATTTCAGATACTGATAAAGGAAGGGATGCTCGCTTTCTGTTTCAAATCTATGAATTCCAACATGTCTCTGATCGGAGACAGCTGGACTCTGCTTCCCAGCAGATAGACTGTCTCTGCAATTATCTAAAACAATCATTAAGGGCCCGTCCAACTGACCAAATTCCTGTTAACTTCAGTGGGAGCAAGGTCAGACCCAAAAGACATGGGCTGGAGCTAGGGGTTGGAGTGCAAAAACCTGTGCTATGATTTGAGCAAATAGAAAACAAACACTATGACAAGGTGCATCTTCATAGATATGAGAGTGCCAGGTCGGCCAGGTGTCGCAGCAGAGCACTCTCTACCTGTCTTAAAAATACTCACTGCCAGCCTGAAAGAAGATCCCCCTTCAAGATTCAGTAAGCGGCCAGCCAACAAGTTGTGTTCAGCTCTTTCATAGTAGAGTTTTCATCCCTAAAGGGAGGAAATGACCCTATTTTCTCCATAAAGTCTGGGATGAAGGAGAAACTAATATCTTGCAATTATATCAAGCCTTCCTCCTAAAGGATCCAAACGCCGATCCCAGCCCGCAGGGTTGGCTGTCTGTTGCTCAGGATAGGCCCTGGGGTGACGTGGCACGGAGCAGTGTGCTGGATCAAGCTGTGCTTGCCTAATTAATCAGCACCCCCCAGAAAAGGCTGCAATATGATGGGGGGGGTCTCTGCTTTCTATTTCCAGGTGACAAAGCTTTTTGCTGAAGCCATCAAATACTCTGGGAAAGTGGACGCTAAGAGTCTTTTCCACTACAGAAAATTAAATACCAGCAATCCACCATAGGAGAGCATTCACCAGTGTGAAATCGAAGTCTTCTCACACCAGGATAAAGAAGGAATCCCAGTCCTGGCTTCTGAGACCATCTGTCCAGCCCATATTTGGTTATTTACATTTATTTCCTTGGATCTGACATTTTTATCTTTGTAACTTACAAAGGAGACACCATAACTCTTAACTAGCCATTCCCAGTCAGCCTTCCCCCTAAAGGTGTTTGTTGGAGAACGTTATCCATTCCTTCCCTGTTTGCAGCTAATATTCACTAGCTGGTAGATCCATACCCTACTATGCTGGAGGAGACAGAAGAAAAAGTATATAGTCCAACACATCAGTGGTTAACTGTCTTTTCATAATAATTCCTTGACGTTTTTTTCTGTGTTCTCCTTAGACAGCCCCTGCCACACTCAAATGCAAGTGCTAAAGTCTGTTCCACACCCCATCCCATTGAACTGTCGTTTGTGTCTATTTCCCATTGTTGACTATCAAAATCTTTGCGACTTTCTCCTTTATAATAATCAAACCTGATGGTATCACAGTTACCTGCCATAGTACAGAGCAGCTGAACGTTTTGTGTGTGTCCGGAGCTCTTTAAAGTTAAAACTCAAGAATTCACTGTTATTCTCTGATGACAAATGATGGGCATGCAGCTACTTTTTGGCTGTTTGTTTTAATCCTGGCAGAGTGTCATCTTTTCCAGTCTGCAGATTTGATGGGGGTTTGTGCTAGAATCTCTTCTGAATTTGGTTCAGTCCTTAGGTTTTGAATTCGGTTTATTCTACGAATCCTGGACCACTACCAGCGCATCACAAGGTTCTTTCTCAATCTAATATGTTGCTTCAAAAGAGGATACTCCCAAAATGCCACCCTGCTCTCAAACGTTTTGGATTATGATTGTGAACATTAAACTGGAATATTTTCAAAATGAGATTGGAGTGTTGCAATTCTTAGCTCATTCTGATGAAATACTCTCTTTTTGCCTCTCACCCAATGGTTCCTTTTTGGATGTCATCCCATCCCAATGGTTATATTTGTCTTGGATTGTAGTAGCACTGAGGAGCTCCAGTCTTGGCCCAAGATCCCATTGTGCTAATGCAATATTTGTTGTCTCTGTTGCAGCAGTGTTTACAGGCTCCGGTCAAGAGTCAGTGGCCTGTTATGCTAGGCACAATCCACACACCAGAATAGAGTGTCCCATAGAGTTTATAATCTAAGTACTTTTTGTCCTTCTCTCTGCTGCTTAGTTTTGTAACAAACTCTGCTCTCTCTTAACAGATACATGCAGTGCCCAGCCTTAGGAGCATTCAGAGAGGCATTGGGCACTTAAATGGACAACAAAATTATTAATGCTCACGCTTCAGGGTTTAAGCCAAGCTCTAACTATTAGGGTTTAGGATTAGACGCTGGGGACAGATAGACCTATTATGGGGTTTCATGCACCTTCTTCCAAAGCCCTTGGTGTTGGCCGCTGTCAGAGACAGGACACTGGACCGGATGGACTAAGGTCTGATCCCATCCGGCGACTGCTATGTTCCTATCATTGGCATTTCTTTCAGATATTAACTTTTTATGGTGAACAAAATCCTTCCCGCTTCTTATCGCGTGAAGTTTTTGCACTTTTCAGAATGGTGAGGCCTTTCTTTTTTGAATTCAGCTCAGAAAAGAGCGCAGAGCAACTGACGGTTTGCCCATTCAGTGGTGAAATGAGATGAATTATAGTAGTTAACTGAGCAGCCCTTTCCAAATATACCCTACACATTTGCAGTGGCAAAAATCCAGCCAGCAACTGGTTCTGTCGCATTCCCTCCCTCTGGCAATTAACAATGTAATGGCTGAAAATGTCCACCTGCAGCCTTTCTTTCCTTCTCTATTTTGCTTCTGTCGCCATGCACCCCAAACCCCTTCCCCCGAGCATATTATACCCTGCTCATTCTTAAATACTACCCATGGAGTGAGTAGTACCTTCATCTGTGACTAGCCCTGTTGGAAACGAAGGGAGTATTTTGGAGCGAGGTGCGATTTGACTTGGGTTAAGACTTTTTAGAGAAGGACACTGCCCATCCACCTAGAAATGTTAAAAGCACGGGAGGAAAGATGATGCTAGAAAAGGACAGGGGACCCCCATCGATTACTGGTAGGGTGACAGATGTCTTGATTTTATAGGGACTGTCCCAATTTTTGGGTCTTTATAGGCTCCTATTACCCCCCACCTCTGTCCTGATTTTTGACATTTGCTGTCTGGTCACCCTAGATACGGGAGCCATGTCAGATGCAAACAAGGAGTCTGATGATACAACAGAGGCTCTGTTTAATGAGTGTCTAGATCATGGAAAGCATTAACGAAGTAACCAGGCATTCAGATCTCAGCGTTCAGGAAGCACAGACAGAAATAGCTTAACTTCCTTCTTCAATGGGGCTCCCCCCCCCCCCGGCAAACAGTAGAGCCATCACATTCATTTCTCTCACCAGCTGCAGGTACTCGAACTGCAGCTTCTGTAATGTCCACAGCCGCTTGTACAATGAAAGTGGAAATTAGCAGAGGAACGCACCAGGGCTGAATGCATGCTAAGTGCTCTGTAATTACACACCAGCCTTACCATTTTGCTGTTGCTGCCAAACACCCCATAGGCGCAGGTGCCACCAATCCACATCATCCACACACCATCAGGCCCATTTAATTACATGCCACTGCACAGGCCTTCAGACAGCAAAAGCCCTCCTGCCTCTCACCGCCACCTTTTCTCCCCTCCTTTGTTTTTGCTGGGGACAAAACCCTGGACGTTCTCTTTTCGTCACATTGAACGATGCGGGATGGACAGATGGCTTCTGTCATGATCAGAAAAGAAGCAGGTATTGAGCTGCAGAATCTTCCCCTTCCCTCCTCTCCCACGTCCTGTGATCTCAGGGGGAAAAATGGAAGATGGTATTTATTTTCCAGCTTCCTCTTTTCTTTTGAGCAATAAAGGGTGCAAACATGGTGGAGAAAAGACTTGAAGTATTTGCAGCGGTTGGGATCAAAGTAGAGGTGGAGAACCACAAATGGGCTACAATTAGTATCTTTTGTCCCACGCGCTTTGTCTGCCATGAACTATCCTTGACGCGTCAATGGCTTTTCCTCATTTACCTTGGGAACGCTGAGGAAACCAAAATGTGATGCTCTTCAGAGCTGCAACTGCCCATTTGCTACTCTATGAACTGTCTGATCACTTCATTCTTTTTCATCGATTAAGGCGGGAGGAAGGGGCAAAGATGCACAAGAAAAGAGTGAAATGGAGCTTTTGATCAGCACAAAAAAGTCGAGGAAATAGGAGAGACCCTCGTTGGCAGTAATAGAGACCATTTTCTCTAGTATTCAGGCTGCTAAGCCACCAGCATCCCAGAGCGGTGAGGATCTGTAATAGAGGCAGCACTAGAAAGTCACAGGGTGTGCTTGACACAGGGCTCCTTGAAGCAGAAGGTTATTGACAGAACAATCTTAAGCAAACAGCAACGAGTGCTGGGATGTAGCAGAACCTGAACTGCAGTGGTAAAATGAGGAGTGGACCTTGGCATCTTTCAGAGAAAGCATTCGTAACACCAGCTTGGAATCAGAACATCTCTGGGCCACAGGGAGCTTTCATATTAGTGTTCCAACTGTCTATATAAGGGCAGGCGGCATTGCCATGCCATATGAAGGATGCCTCTATAGCTTTCTGCAGGGCATTGAAGTCTGCTGCCAGACAGTATCCAGAGCCTCTGTTTCTGTTCCGTCCCCATTTACATATAGAACACTGCATAATGTAATTTATAGGGAATAATTCAGTTACAGAGTAACATTTCAATCTTACCATTCCAGAGGATGTGAATATGAAGCTTTCTAATGGGCTCTAATTAAATTGAGAACATGATGTTTTGTCATTAACTAGGTGGGATAAACTCTCATTCAAACGCATAATTAAAATATATTGAAAGCTGCAGAATGATGATATCCGTTTAGATGAACTCTTAATTTAGGGAAGTTTGCAAAGATTAAACAGAGAGAGAAGCGTTTGATACAAATGACGTTCAAGATTCATTAAAATACACTTAAGAAATTAGTATTCACTAAGGGATACTGTACTGCTGTTGGGAATATAGTACCCTTCAGACTGGATCAGACCTGTGGTCTGCTTAATCCAGTGTCCTGTTTACAGTAGTAACAAGTATCTGCTGTTTTAGGGGACAGTGCAAAGAAACCCCTGCAGTAGGCACTTTTGGGATAGTTCACTCCCAAGGAAAATTTCCTCCTGATTCCCAGCTAGTAGAGGTCATCTTATGCCCTGAAGCATGGAGGTTCATATTTCTTCCAAAACTCTTGGGACTTGAATTTCTGCTTCCTTCCATGTTGTGTCATCATTTAGCCCAGTGCAGGGTGAGTACAGTGCAACCATTCTGATTTGACAGCAGTTCTACACTCACTGTGCACTGGGGTAAATGATTACATACAGTGCAGGCAATGGAGAATCCCACCCATTTTAAGGAAATATTGACTAATTATAACTCTGGCTATTCTCGTTGTCCATATAAAGTGGCCCATCATTTTCTGAATCCTGCTAAGCTCTTGCCTACTTGCAATGTAAAATGGCTCTCTAGTGTTCCTCATCTTGGAGACAGATAAATACGGGTGAAGTCAAATAGGTGCAACTTCCTTGCTCAGGTGGTCTGACTGAACATCAAGGGCCATGAGCTGCAGTACTTGCCATCTTCTCTGACCCATGGGGTGGATCCGGGGAATAGTGTGATGGAAGATGGGAAATATCAATAACAACATTTCAACTTGTCTTTTAGCATGAGCTTCAACCCTTGGTCAAAGTCAGAGGCCAAATCTGAGCTGTTTTCAGGTCAAATCTAACATCTTTCCCAATCTTGAATGCAAGATGTGACAGACTGCACACCAAGTGACTAGTTTCTGTTTGTTAGCAGCAAGATTCCAGGTGCTTACTATATAGCAGTTCTTGAATTTAGGTGACGAGGTATCAGTTAAAGGGCCCCCAAAAGAGTTTGAAATGCACATGCTTTTTTGCACATGGGCACGTGGCTGACTATGAAAGGAAAATCTTGGCAATTTAGCACTGTACATCTAGCCTACAGGCAGCTCAGTGAGTACACAAACACACGGACACCAGAGGTTATAGTTCCCTGGGTCTTTCCTGCATTGAAATCATGCTAACAACAACAAACATTTACCAACCATTGTTGTCGGTGGGATAGGTTGTTGTCAAATCTTGACCTAGACCCCTCCTTCCCCGGGAGGGGGGGGGGGGGTTAGTAGTCTCACCCTACTTCTCGGGAGATACCTGTCCATATTACAAAACCATTGCACAATTGAGAGGGCTGAAATAGCTGGGCAGAAGGGGCTGTGATTTAGATCTGGGGTACATTCGTAGAACAGTGGGGGCTAATAAAAAAATCTACATAACAGGCAATGAAGAGTGGGGAGAGAGATACAATATATACATGATCAGAGTGCTGGAGGCCCATTTTTTAAAAGGGTGTTTTGGACTCATTGCTTGTAGCAGCCTAGCAGCTGTGGGTATTGTGAAAGGTTTGGAGGGCAGGGAGAGTAATGGTCAGCCTCTGAAGGACTTTGATGGTATAGCCTGCAATAAACCCTGGGGATGTTGTCATGAATTGGGTGTCAGTGGTCAGGCTTAGAAGTTGGAGCAGAAGCAAGGCATCAGAATCAGGACTAAACAAGCAAGCAACTCCGGCACAGGAGTTACCCCAGTTGTAGGCATAAAGTGATGAGCAGCCAGAGATCACATGTTGCTGTCGGGCTTACGAGTGGAGTTGCTGATTTCCTCGGCCGGTCAGGCAGAGTGGTCTATTTGGCTTTGTTCTGCCCAGAGATGGGGTAGGCCCCCGCTGCAAATCCTCATTCCCAATCGATGGTTGTCAGAGAAACAGACAAGTGAAGCATCAAGGTTGCTAGTGGAGCTGGGCAAACTTTTTTGTGGAAAACGTCAGGGTGATTGAAACAGTTTGGGTCAATTTCAATGATATTTTTTGCCTTTGGGTTTTTTTTTTCTTTTTCTGAAAACAATCAAATGTTGAAATGGTTTGTTTCAGGATTTCTGAACCTAAAGATTTTGGAAAGGCATTTTGTTTGGGAATTTCACTGAATTTTGTTTTAGAAACAATTTCAAAACCTTTATAAAAGCCTCAAAAGCAAAACAAACCATTTTCTTTTGCGTCGACATTTCGGTCGACCTGAATTGAACTTTTTTTTTCAATTTTTTTAGTTCAGCCACTGAACCTAATCATCCTGTATTTGCCCAGCTCTAAGTGGCAGGACTGGCTGCGAACAGAGGGCTTAAGGCAACATGACCAGGGGCCCAATTCATTGTTGCCTGGGCCTTGTGCAATCATTAGCACCTGTGCGAGCTTGATATCAATCTCTGCCAGATCAGAATGGTTGCATTTTACACCCACTTTTCACTGGTGTGTATAATTACACGAGGCAGAGGCAATAATAAATTGGGCCCACGGTCATTTGAATAAGGAGACCTGCCCATTCACTGGCTACTGGTGCTATTAATCCAGGACTTTGATGAGCACCAAACCATGCAGAAAACTTTAAAACAGACACAATTCAAAACAATGATGTGCACTGTTTGCCTTTCCCAGCATTAAAATACCTGAAACAAAGTTAGCAATGCCCAGCAGTTCTGAGATGAGAGAAAACTACTTCCATGAACAGATAATAAAGATCTGAGGCTGCTGTAGAGTAGAGAATGCTAATTAGTCTAAGGCATGTTCAGTTGCTAACTGCACTTCCGTCCTACAGGATCAAAAATCTTAGGCCCATAGACCCATTTCATGCATTAGTGTAAGTTTGTGTTCAATCAAGGCATCCTTAACTAAAAGCTGGATTTTTTTTTAATTAACTGCAGGAAAAATAGCCTCAACAAATTCCGCTCCCTATCTATGATCAAGAAAAGCCTATTAACAATAATTGTTGGGTTTTTAGTTTTCAAAGAACCCATAATTAAATTTTTATTGTCTTATAAGTGATTAGGATTAATTGCCTTCACGCTAGCTCTGGTGCTTATTATCTCCTTTAAATAGGAAGATGGCTTTTTTTTGCAGAATTCATTCATTTACCACAATCCCTTAGCATTATGTTGCCTGCCAAGGCAAATCCATCGCAAAGCCTGTTCGCCCTCCGGAATGACTAAAAAGTGACATGTGTTGATTTAATGTATCTTCCTCAACAGATAGGAATTAACTAAACAAAATGACTTCTCCGAGTGCTTACCCAGAAATATAAATTGTGAGAGGGAAACGGAAAGCAAAAAGGACTAGATTTTTAAAATGCCCCACACAAGAACCACACAAGAACCACACAAGAACCGTGCTTGGTGCATGACTCTACAATAGCTTGTGGTGCTATTTGTCCTGGACTTTGATGCCCACCAAACCATGCAGAAAACCACACTGGGCCTGAAGGGGTTAAGGGTGCCATCGGCCCTGGCCTGCTACAGCTGTATAAGGTGTCACTCCTAGATGGAGGAGTTAAAAAGGCTGAACTTGGCTCAGGTGGGGGATGACCAGGAAGGAGAGCAGATCTCTGGCTTCTGACTCAGGGAGAGAAGCCTGTGGACAGGGACTGGGACTGCTGGCAGACAGGGCCTCCTGGAAGGAAGGTGAGGCTGCCTTAGGAAACCCAAGGCAGTGGTGAAGGAAAGCTGGGGGACGTGAGTGTGCCCAGGATTCTCCATGCTGGTGGAGGGGCCCAGGGAGCAGGAAGACTCCAGCTGGTTCAGGGGCTGCCCTGCCAGGGACACAGAGACAACTCCCCCGTAGCAGAGCCAGCCGGGTGGTAGGAAGTGCTGAGAGGCTCTGCAGTGAGCTCAGGGAAGAGGCTTTGGGAAAGCAGAGCTGAAACATGGGGGCCTGGGAAGAGGCTGAGGCAAAGGCCCAAGACAGGGCGAGGTAGGAAGTAGGCTAGTGAGGCAGTAAGCTTATCTGTGCAGGAAACAGGGGTACTACTGTAATGCAAACAACAAAACCTTTTCTGTGTAAACAGAATGTAACCTCTTGTATAACGATCCTAAAAGCCTTTTCCATATCAGGTGTCTCAAGAAATTAAGGCTTTATAGAAATTGCTCTAAAAACCTATTGAATTGTATAAAGAATCCCATCTTTTGAATAGATTTGTTGGGACGAACATAATAGAATTCCCACATAAATTAACTTTTCCATAGCTGGAAGTTGGGATGAATTTCTCAGTGTGGCTATAAATATTATTATATAAGGAGGATATTCCTAGAAGATTTGTCTGAACAGGTTCCAGTCCAGCTGAATTATTTTGGGTGGATGAGAACCTTCAACTAAATACAATTAATTGTAATTAACTCCATAGGCCGCACCTGTAGGAAGAACAGGGCATTGATTGGAAGCAGGCTCAGCTGAGCAGGTGCAGGTGAGTCCTGTAGAGCCAGGACACTGGCAACAGACAGGTGCTGCTGGGACAGGCTGCAGCCAGTCTCCAGGAAGAGGAAGTTGGAGCTGGTACAACCAGAAGACTAGGAAGCGATCCAGGGAAGGAGTAGTGAGGTCTGGGAGATTAAAGCTCAGAACGGCTGGGTTGAGGGTCTCTGAATTGGAACCCAGGGTAGTAGGTGGGCCTGGATTCCCCTACCAGCCATTGGGAACATGGTACAGGTCAGACAGAAGACAGTGGACTGCCTGGGATGGTTTGTCCTGGAAAGACTTGGTTATGTTCCCCCTGAAAGGGGGAACCATGGAGTGACCTGGCTGGAGGGCAAATTCCTGAAGAGGAAGCCGCGGTTCCTAGGGTGAGAGGCATCTGTGGAACAAGAGGACAATTGGAGAGACAATGCCAGGGGAGGATGCAAGGCCTGTCTGGAGCTAATCCCCAAGAGGAGGTACCACCAGAGGTGAGTGGGTCCTGTGACACCTCCCAAATAAGTTTCCTCCTCCACCCTCTTTCATTTCAAGTATTTGGGAAGATTCCACCTACAGGCCAACAGTAGACCTCAAGTAATCATGAATGCAGTGGTGGCGTAGCCATGTCAGTCCAAAGATATTTGAGTGACAAGGCACTTAGTTCAATAAGATATTACCTCACCCACTTTGTGTCTCAGTTAATCATGGCAATTCGTCTACCCTGAGCAATTCAACTCAGCCTAATTTATTGATCCTTTTGTTTTTCAATATTTTGCCCCATCAAGATTTTTCTTTTTCTCTTTTGTTTTTTTAAACTAACTTCTGGAGCCAAAATCACACTCTTGTTTGTTTCTCATTAACTGGCCTTTCTTAAAGTCATTGCCCCAGATTCTACCATAAGGTCTCTCTGGGTGCATGCAGAGATCATTGCAGGACTGGGTCCACCTATTGTAACAGGTTGCTATGATTTTGGGGGGTCTAGTGGCTGGCAGATGAGATTTTTCCCTCCTCCTCTATCTATCTTGTTTTTCTTCATTCGCTCTTGGTATTCAGACTACCCAGCATGCAATGCTTTCTTGAATTACACTGCAGATGTAAAAATAAGAATGCCAGAAACCAACACTGCAGACAAGTTGATTTTCTTCTGAGAAAAAGAAATTATCACCATAAACCATGATCAGTATTAATACCAATGATTAGAGCTGGTCAAAAACGCCAGTCAATGTGGGGGGAGAAGGGAAATTTTAATATCACTTGATACTTTCCAATGAACAGTTTTTAAAAAACTTTCAACCAAACACCAAAACTAAATTCTTTTCCTATTCCATTTTTCATAAGCGTTGTTCGTTTTTTAGTTTAAAAATTGGATTTCTGAAAACTGAAAATTTTAACCAAAAATTGAAGTTAATGTTCCCCCTTTAGCAAACTTTACAATTAATTTTTCAATAAATTACAAATGTATCATGCTGAATGATGCCATAAAAGAGAGAAAAGGATTGAGAGAAGAGGAGGAAACATTAAGGAAGTATATGTTTCCTGTGATGCATTTGGATCTATCATTATCTCTCGGAAAATAACTCCATATAACACAACTGACTCTATCGACTGCCCACTAAAGAGGCTTCTCCTACAAAACAGCATCTGAAATATACTGTAAGAGGGGTTACCCCCAGCCTCTATGCTCCTGAGTACAAAGGCTGGGCCTCTTCTATGCCAGACCAACAAGTCCTTCCCCCCCCACACCCCCCACTTTGCCAGTTGGTGTTTTTGGGGTTACCAGTCACTGCCACCAATCGAGTATACTTCCAAAACCTTGGAGGGGCCCCTGATCTTCCCCACCCCAACTTTGTCCCCTTCACTGGGTTTCAAAGTCAGATACCTGGAGGCTGCTTTCTGTCCCTCACCCTCCCCAGCTGAAGGCAGACTTCCCCCACCCCTGTCTCTCTGTACCTGAGAGGCAGACACCTGGAGACTGCTTCCTCCCTCCCCCGTCTAACCTGATGGTAAGGAGAGACAGTCTTCACACTCCAGCTAGGCCCCTAACTGCCCTGGTTCCTATTCCCTTCCCTTCCCCCTTCCCAACTGGAAGCAGAGAAAAACCCTAAGGGAAATAAACCAGACGGTTTTATAACTAGAAAATTTAATAAAGAAAAAGGTTAAAGCAGAGATACAGACACTTTACATTTGGGGTTCCCCACTTTGTTCTGAAAAGGAAAGAATACCCCAAAAGGCACGGCTTAATAGAAGAATCAAAATTACTTACATCAGCTAAGTAGAAGTATCAGAAAAAGGTAGAGCCATCTTTATAGCCAAAGATGGTCTAGAACCCTTGCCAGCTACCTTGTCAAGCCTCCTGCCTCATGTGCAGCCAAGATGGAACTGACTGTTTTGCTCCTCCCTTCTTCCTGGGCTGGAGGCTCCTCCCTCCCTCATGGCAGAGAAACTCCCATGTCACCTGTCTCAGACAACATAGCCCCCACCCAGGCAAGGCACCTCCATACTTATGACATATACTCTCTCATTTCTTTAAGAGAACGTGATGCGCAGTCTTTGCGTTTGCTAAATAACACCCTCCTAGCAATGACTATCTTAAGATTTTAATGATTTTCCTGTTTTGTGGTTCACTTGACCAGTCAGCTGCTGAGAGTATGGGAAGATCATGATGTAAATAAAACAGAAAGTTTATGTCCACCTTTAATCCCAAACAAATTATGGCTCATCAAAGGCCATGCCAAACCAATTTGCTGAGAAGTTTTATGGAGCAAACACTTTTTCATTACTCTGTGTAAGCACTTCTTTGGCCCTTCTACCTGCCGTGGCCCGGTGATAGTAGCTCTTTCATGTTCTTGACCAACCAAACTGGTATTTGCCCACAGATCTTGCCCTGAAACCAGTGCATCCTGGGACAGGACATGCTAAAGAGTTAGCTCCTAAATTCTCCGGTCACAACAATAAAAGGTGGCTTAACAGCTGAGCTATTTTGGAAATGGTGTTTGTGACATTATCTCGCTCACTCAGACAGAAGCACAGGGGATGGATTTCTGGCAAGCAATCAAAGCCCCCACCGTTCATATACAGGTTTTAATTACTTGCCACATTCCAGGTGAGCCCGAATGAGACTGGCAGGAATGCCAACCCCAGCACAGCTGTGAAGGATTTGTTTTCATCAATGATGAGTGGAAATGGCTGCAAAAATACTGTACAAGGGTGGCTAATAAATTGGATTTTATTAGCCATACGTATTAGAAGTATTTACAGGCTAGTGCACTGATAGGCATTTTGATGGGTGTAGTGTTCCTTAATCATGATCTCCCTGGGACTACAAGACAATGGAAAGAGAGCCAGAAACCTGGAAAACATAATGCATGCATATGTCAAGTCAGGATTTGTATTCAGATAGCAAATAACTGCTTGGCAGCAGGTATTTTTAGCTGTTGAGGCCATTACAATATTGGCCTCGTTCAGTCATTTGTTGCTTGTTTAAAGCAGATTGGTAATGCTGATGATTCACAGCTGTTTGCGATCACAATAAGAACGCATAGGCTTGATTTTTTTCTCTCTCTCTCTCTCTCTCTCTCGTGCTGTTCAGAGCATGGCTGGCCTCTGAGGTTGAGGCTCTCCTGGATACGGGTGGATACATGAAGCCCACGGTGTTGATTTACTCCTTCTGCCCCTGCCCACTTTCCCATGTACTTTGGCTTCCCTTTGTCTCTGAGTGCCTTCTTTTGATGGTTATTCGCTGTATTATGGTAGCCCCTAGAGGCCAAACTGATATCCAGGTGCCGTGTACGCACATAGCAAGAGACAGTCCTGCCCTGAAGTGTTAATCTAAAGACATGATGGGGCCAGGGAGAAGACGTGATCTGCTCAAGGTCACCCAGCAGGTTGGTCAAGGCTGGAATCCATCTCTTCTGAGTTCCATGTTAACAGCCTTACGCTAGGCCCCACTTTTCCTGGACTGGCCTTTTATAAGTTTCCTGTACGTCTTAGCTTCCATGTCCCGGGGCATGAACTGGCATATAATAGAGGTAACAAAGAGTCCTGTGGCACCTAAAGACTAACTATAGTCTTTTATAGTTAGTCTTTACAGGTGCCACAGGACTCTTTGTTACCTCTGCTATTCCAGACTAACACAGCTACCTCTCTGATTCTTGGCGTATAATAGTTTATGCTATAAATCAGAGCTGTTTCCTATGCTGCTTCCAGTCAGTGATATTAACAATAAAGTCTCGGGATGTGCTGGTTACCAGGGCTTGGATGGAGGTTGTGCTGTCTTCTGATGTTGGTGGCCTTACGTTCTGTACTATCATGGTAGCTGTACTGCAATCGCCGTAAAGTCAAGTTATTAGAAAATTAAGTTTAATATCAGAATTAGGGGACAATAAAGAGAGAGTGTAAAATATGTCCCAGTGCTTCCGTCCGTATTGTCTTCGTCTCCATGTGCATTCTCTCTTTAATGACGCTAATTCAGATGTGCTCAGCAGACAAGTAAAAACGCTCTCCTATCTACTAGCCATACAAACTCAGTCTGAACTGCTCCAGTCATGCTGGGTTCTTTATGTTTTATGCATAATCACCAGTAATAAATGTTCTGCCAGCAAGTGATGCTCACAGTGGCACCTGTGCAAACCCATTGTCTTCAGTCAATGTACACAGGTGTAACTGATTGGAGTTTAGTAAACAATTCTGGGGGAGATGCATATGAAGGAGCAGAAGCTATATTTCTGTCTTAGCTGTGTTAACTCTCCAGTGCTAACAGCAGCAAGAAGAAATAACCTGTTTTTTCACTATAGAAAGAAGAGAATTTTTATGAATGCAAGTCACCTAGAGCCAGATTATTAAAGGGATTTAGTGGAAAGGGGTGAAACTTTTAAGCCAAAACTTTTTTCATCAAAAAATGCAGATTTGGTGGCACCAGAATGCATGCTTGTTTCACCGAATTGCTTGTGTTTAAAAATACATACATAGCATTTGGAAAACTCAGAATGTTTTGATTATTTTTTTTATCAAAGTGACTGTTTAAAAATGTCCTTCATTATTTAAAAAGACTGCTATATATGGAGAGAGAGAGAGAGAGAGAGATGATATACAAATACATAATTTTAATAAACTGATCAAAATTGAAATGAAATGTTTTGGGTTGACCCAAAATGAATTTTGTTTGTTTGTTACTTGTCAATTTGCTGATTTTTTCCTCTGATTTTTTAGAATTGCCAGTGAACCAAAAAACTCAATTATTTGCACACCTCTTGTATTTTGGTGCCTCAAGACACCAGGTCAATGTGAATTAAATGCCTAGGTGCTGTTGTAAATCCAACTATCTGGCCCTTAATCTCTCTTTACCTCAGCTCCCCACAAGTAAAACTCTTCCCTTGTAAGGATAAGTCTATTAACAGCTATGATTCATTCAGATAGGATGATGATGAGGATGGAGTCCTGCCACAAGACTCATTAAATTCAGTTGTCTTTCCATTCACTTCAATGGGGGCTGAATTTGACGGGTAAGCAAAGGCTGTAGCTGCTCCGCGGATGTGATCTGATTATGAAGCACATCAGCCCTCCCATCCATGAAGGGAAGGAGAAGTGTCCATGAGACATTCTCTCTGTGAAGATGGAGACCATGTTCTAGCCATGGGCTCTTTAATGGCAACAGATGATGTGGTCCTGAGGAACCTTCAACTGATGGGTTCAGATAGAACAACCTCCCCCCCGCCCCGCATCATGCTGGGATATTGGTTGAGTGTCGACTTTGAAGGGAAAGTACCATGTTATTGAACCATTGAATTCTGGACTTTCTTTAGAGGTCTCCTACTCCTATTCAAGTATTCACCAAATCCAACCCTATTTGTCTCATGCTGATCTTGTAAATTAATATGCCTGCAGGAGGTATGCAATATTTCACTTTATTCAAAGGTTTAGTAATAGGAAACAATACTTCGCAGTCCCATCCATCTTTCTCATACATTTTATGAGCCCCCAGTTCCAAACAACTTTTTTTGAGGGTGGTTATAGGATGGTGTATGAATTTAATCAGCTAAACAGGGAAGGAAAACAAAGAACAGGGATAATTAGAGTCCAGCTCTGTCAATCTGAATCTCAAAGTTACGCGAAAAGTTTGTCTTCCTGGTGTGATTAGTGTGGTGATAATGGTGGCCATATGTGTGAACATCTGTACGGGAAGATTTAGGACTAATCATGCGGAATGAATGAGACTCTCACAAATGCGGCTCTAACTCCCTCCATATGCTGTGTGAGAAATTACAGGTGGCTCTCCTGTCATGGGAGAGGGACATATGGTCTGATCTACAAAGAGGTGGCTTTGTCTGACTTTGAAATTAAGGACCATGAAAGTTTTAGACAAAACAAAATATTTAATTGGAGAGTTCCAAGCACTCTAACACAGCATGTAGCTAGATAAAGACACTTTTTTTCTGCATGGTGTAGTGAAATAGGTCTCAAACTTTTCCATAATGTGACACCATGTTAGTTGGTGGGGAGGGAGATTTGGGAAACACCACTCATAGCTCCAGGACCCCTTCATATCTCATCAGAAAGAAAAGCAGGATGGTCACAACTTTCCCAGATGTATCCATGAACTCAGGGTAGGGACCATGGGCTCAGAAACTACATTGTAGTGAATTCCAAGGGTTGTGTTCAGGTCTTATCCCGTCTACATTGAAAACAACGGTGAAACTCCCATTGAGTTCAATATTCAGAATCAGGATCTTTGTCTGGTTGGGCTGCCATATGTAGAATGAAGACTAGCTAACTGGTTTTGATCCAGACACAGCATGATGGATCTAGAGCCAAAGGACTACTAGGGGAATCAGATTCTGCTCTGAATACTGGCTCAGTGGAGTTACTCTACTCCAGACCTACCTAGAATTCTCCCCACCCCCAGCTTTTCTGCTTCAGTATCCATCATATATGGGCACCAAACTGTAGGTTTAAATGTGGCTATTTTGCTAGGGAAGGGATTGCAGGATTTTGCCCATGATAACAACTTAACAAAGAAGATTAAAATAAAAATCTACCCCATGAGTAGGGTGATTACACAGGGAATTTGCCTGGAGTTACTGATCCATGTGATGTGGAAGATTTTGAGGTTTACTTTGGTGCAGTAAAGGCCCACACACTTCCTTCAAACACAGGTGTAACCTCCTTTGTAAATCAGAGGGAGCTACATGCAGATACAGTACACGACAATAGAATTTAGCCTCTATTTACTGCATTTCACAGTAGCGGGGCCAAACTTGTGTGCTGATGTAAACCCTGTGACGACATATTGAAATCCATGAGGTATAAATCAGTCCAGAATATAGACTGGTTGCAGCCTTTTGTCTATTACTCCAATATTCAGAAAAGTTTGGAATCGTGGCTGATATCATGAGATTGGAAATCCACCTCAGATACAGGTTGATCATCATTGCTTAAAATTCCCAGCCATCTACCCTTCACTTCCTCCCAGATTCTTGGCTTTTCATGTTGCTGAAGTATGGTGTTTTCAGCGAGATGCATATGTTTTGATATTTTCTTTTTCTGGCAAATTTTCTCACTGCAAATTGAGCCCATTCAGCCAGTTTTAGATAACCACTATCCAGATAATATTCTCTAATGATCGCTTTCCCCAGTGGAACACAATTATAGCTCTTTCCTTAGTTCTGCCAAGTCCATCTGATTCCATCACTGAGCCAAACACTGCCCTGCTATTATAGTGGTACAGATGGCTGTGAAACACAAAATCATTGTGGAACATTGCCAGTCTCTGAAGGTGCTTGTGTCCAGGTTTTTGGTTTAGTCCTATCTCGGCATTTTACGTTTCCTTTTAGTGAAGTTGAGAGAGAAACTTCTCATCCGAGGAAGAGATGCCGGCGTTTCAGCTTTCTCACAAACACCGAGGGCCACATTTTGATCAGGTTTCATTGCGGGGGGGAAAAACCACGTGCAACTTAGAATTAGAGCAGGAAGTGCACCTACAAAGGATTTTCAAGTGTGGCCGTTGCGTACAAGGAAATGGGTAGAGTACTGGGTATGGCCTTGGGATAAGCACATACACTATCTATTTTTTAACATTGCTTGAGGTCCACTTAGGCCAGTGGTCCCCAAACTGTGGGACTTGCTCCCCTGGGGGAGGGCATGGAGGAATGTTGGGGAGGGAGGGCACAGCGGGCCCCAAGCCAGACCTCATGGGGTGTGGGGAGGGAGCACACCGCTCCCCCCTGCTCCGGCCCCAGCTCTGTTCCCGGCTCTGCCCCAGCCTTGGCCCCTGGTCAGGGCTCTGCTCCAGGACTTGGCCCCAGTCTCCGCCCCATTACCCTTTTCCACATCCCCACCCCTGGAGCCGTGGCCCTGCTTTCGGCCCCAGCCACTGCGGGGCGGGGGGCACAGATAGGGCAAGGCGGGGGTAGAAGGCCAAGGAATGAGCAGCAGTGCTGAACCCATTTTCTCCGAGGGAGAGGAGTCAGGGCAGGCAGAGGGAGGATGACAGCACTGGGAGTAGCCCACTGCAAGTAGGATCTGTTCATCCTCTAGGAGCCAGTGGGGAGGGTTGGGTTGGATTGTTTGTCACAGAATTTGCGATTTCCACCAACTTTCTTATTGAAAGGGGTGGGTTCTCGTGATCTACCTGGGCAGACCGAGTGTGCTGTGGGACCGGGGTAAAGCATGCAGCAGCCGCGTGGGCCATGTAGTACTGAGACCAGAGGGCTGGTCACCCTCTGCCGTGGTGGATGTACTGTTCCTTGGGGGGGCGGGTGTCTGACTCTATTCCCAATCTCTTCTGGAGTGCGGCAGCACAGCGGGTGTTTTTGTAGCCACTCCTGCAGGGTACCTGAGCCCCATAGCACACGGGGAGGGGAGTGTCTCAGAAAAGGAAAGAGGCAACAGAACGGCCTCTTGAGTGAACTGCAGGGTGAGAGAGGAGAGGTGAAGACACCACCAGAGGAGGGTGCACTGCCTGGCCAAAGCTAATCCCCAGAGTGAGCCAGGAGAAGGCACTACTTGCGCTGGGTGGCCCCTGTGACACAACCCTTCAAGATTCCCAGTGCTGTAGCATCTAGAAGCTCCAGTCCTGGACCAGAACCCCGTTGTGTTAGGCGCTGCACAGACTGGAAGGAAAAGATGGTTTCTGCCCTAAAGATCTCACAGTCTAATAATGTGGCAAAAGTTTATTGGCTAGGGCCCAAATCCAATATCCAGCGACTAAGTGAACCACTGGATGCATTATGCTAGAGCAGCAAGTTTGCAGACTGTTAGCAGCAAACTTTAAACTTTAATGTGGAATATTTATAAATTCCTTTTGTCTTTAATGTTCCATGAGATTAGCTGATAATGCATTTAAAAAAAAAATATAGTAAAACATGAAATATATCACTTTAAATGGCCCAGCATGTATTGGCATATGGCTCCAAATTAGTACTGGCCTTCTAGGGGTTCAGGGGAAGACTGTTTCAGGAAATAATTAGCTGGGTCACTTGTACAATTTTTATGTCAAGTTTTATTACATTTGAACAAATCCTGCATTCTTTACAAAGGGCCTGATTCAGTTCTCAGTGGCATCGGGTTAATCAGGATTGACTCCAGTGAAGCCATGGGACCACTGTGCTGTCTGTGAAAGTGAGAACAGGTCCAGAGATTTTGCTAGGGCCAAACTCCCATTGAAATGAGTGGGCCAGTTTCTGGTCTCCGTGACACGGGTATAAATTCATGGTAACGTTGCATCCCCGTTGGCGTCTCTGGGATCACTCTGGATGAATGCAGAGATATTACCAAGACCAGAATCTGGCACAGTGGGAGTAAAAACAGTCAGGATTTTGGCCCTGCTTGTTCGTACAGAGAAGAGTTTAACTGAACCACAGGGCTCAACATGAAAATTGTGGTCTAATTAGAAAACAATACATTTCCTTAAATGGCCAGGGAAATTTCACTGTTTTGAGAGGGTTGGGGGTCAAATTTTTCATTTGACTAAGGAGTCCAAGAGCTGAGCCCAGTTCTAGGCACATTCCCACCTGAAGGCAGGTGGATTCTGATCTCACACTGGTGTAAATCAATAATGATTTGGTTGAAGTCAGTGGCGCTGCCCCGTCTACAACCAGTGTAAATGAGACCAGAGTCAGGGCCCTTGAGAGTACCTGCATAACGTGAGTAGCGCAGACCGAGTCAGGCTCTGAGTTAGCACCGTAGCCCTGGTTCAGCAAAGCACTTAACTACGTGCTTAACGTTAAGCATGTACTTAAGTCCCTCCCAGCCGGTGCCCGGTCTCCAACTGGGGCCAATCTCTGAGGAAAGGTGAAAAAAGAAAAATATTCCTTCCTGACCCCTGCAGGTGATCAGCTGTGGAGCATGGGGGTTGATGATAGTGATTGTCTCAATGCAGAATTGCAGGTGTTATAAACATGTTGAAGATAAGGCAGGCTTTTGGCCTCTCCCCAGGCCCTATAAAGCAAGGGGATAAATAGGGGGACTTCAGTAGTGTAGCTACGTGACTGATGGGACTACTTTCTATAGGTGTAGCAAGAACAGGCAGTGACTGGTCTCTTCCCATACCTCCTGCTGGCATGAGATGGCTTCTGCCTCCTACAGGCACAATCCAGTTGGTCCCTCCTGCTCAGGCTGGGTATTCCAGTCCTGGGTCTAAGCGAAATGGCCTATAACCCAGCATGGTGTCCATTAAATACTGTAAAATGGAAAGTGCTATGTAAATGATTAATCACCATGGTAAATAATTGATGCTGAGCTGGGAAACAGCTTCCCTTCAATAAGCTCTTCTGACCCAGGCCTTCATTTAAGCAGCCTTCAGGAAAAGGCCATTAACTGGGTGGGAGAAGCAGCCTGGTTGCTTTTTCCTGCCATGGTTTATAGATTAGATTGTGATGTTTATCAAATACTGACAGTCAATGACTCTCTCGTCTTCAACTTCAACTTGCATACTGGACGGGATGGAAGAGTCTCGTCTGTGGGCCAGGCTGCTAGCCTGGCTCATGTTGAATACCACCGTCCACCAGGAGTACCCCTCTTCAAGTCCGTCTCAACTGTGTGTGGAATAGGGCTGCCAACTTGGTTAATATTTTAAAAATGGACACTCCAGCAGGAGTGCCGGATCTTCTCCCACCCCACCGCTTCCTCTGAGGCACCGCCTCCTTCCCCGAGACCCTGCCTCCGTCCACTCTTCTTCCCCTCTCCCCCCGTAACTCACTTCTTTTCCCATCTCACTCCCCCTCACCCATGTCAGAGCCAGGGCTGGAAGCTGCAGTTGCCTGACGCAGGTAGGAGGCAGTCCCGGCTCAGTAGTTGCTGGCATGGGTGATGACCCAGTGCCTCCCCGCTTCCCCCACTTTCAGTAACCAGACATTGGGCGGGTGTCCAGTCAGGAACTCTCACCGGACATTGTTGGGTCCTCTTTTGGACCGGACTTTGGAAAACTGGGCACCTGGTCACCCTAGTATGAAGAAACGTCCTACTCCCGGTGAAGAAGGGTGTCCTGGTCTAGCCCCCTGTACTGTTCCATTGGATCTTGTTCTCCTTTGCTCTGATGGGACCCCTTTTCTGGACGAAGAGAACTAAGATGAAAAGTGGAGCAATTGAGAACTCTTCTCTACTTCATCACCAAAATACATGAGGAACAAAGAGGATTAACGGGGAATTATTTTTTTTTGCAGGAAATTCCAAAGAAGGGCGATTCCTTCCAAAAATATAAGCCAATATTTTTCTAAAGTGACTAGTGACTTTGCGTACCTCAGTTGCTGGGTGCCTTAGTTGGACACCTTGTTTCAGTAAGTTGGGTGCTGCCTTTTTTCATCATGCTGACTACATGGATTGTGGAGGGCAGCACAATGGGGAGAACGGCTCCCATGCGGGTGGCATGCCTTCTCCCCACAAAATGGGGGCAGGACAGTTTTTGCTGGCTCCACCCCTCACCTCCCCACCCCCAGCTATCCAGACCTGGAGGGACGTTCAAGCAAGGGGCAGATGCTGAATATCTGGGAAGCCGAAGGCGACTCAGTCTGTCTGAGGCAGCAAGAGAAGGTGCTTCCCCCGGAGCTCAGGGCTAGAGCTAAACCCATGGCTGAGCCTGTAGAAAGGACACAGAGAATAATTTGGCTGAATTTTTCTAAAGAGGGCTGTTGGCCCTCCAATGGTTCTGCCTTTTCCTTGGGGCATTCCCTGTTCTCCCAAGACCCAGCTGCCCACTTCTGTGGTATGTAGGGGCAGTTACAGAGACTAACTTCTAGACCAGGGGTTCTCAAACTGGGGGTCATGATCCCTGAGGGGGTCACCAGGTTATTATGGGGGGGGAGGGGTACATGAGCTGTCCGCTTCCACCTCCAGATCACGCTTTGCCTCCAGCATTTATAATTATGTTAAACATTAAAAAAATGTGTTTTTCATGCATGGGGGAGGGGTTGCACTTAGAGGTTTGCTGTGTGAAAGGGGTCAGTAGTGCAAAAGTTTGCGAACCACTACGTCTGGACTGCTGGACTGGCTGAGACTTGGCAGTGTCATGCTGAACTCTCTGAATGTTACAGTTAAACACACGAGCCACCTAAAAGCAGCCATTTGGCAAGTGAGCCTAGAAAAAAGCCACTATCTTAAGGGTTAATACCAGGACCTGGCTCCCGGACCCACTGAAAACCCGACATAAAGCCAGCGAAGCGAATTATAGCCAGTGCTCGAAAGCCAGACCCCAAGCAAGCAGGCTAAACTCTCAGCTCCACTAATTCAAGTGGAAGGAAAGCAAAATGCCCGCAGGTGTTGCCATGCAGCGGGAGAATTCCGATCACTGTTTTCTATTGTCGCTCTTTGCTGTGGTGGGTTTATTTTTAATCTCCGGTGTGAGGTAAATAACAGTCACTCACTCTTATTCCTTCTGGCTACTCCTGTTTCTCTGCACTCCACTGGCGCTTGCTCTTGTTGTTACCAGCGAGGGTGTGAAAATGACTGAGCCTTGTCCTGTAGGGAGCCCCGACAGGCCTTGCGCAAGTGACACCTGAACATTAAGAAAACTCCGGGATGAGGGTTCCCTCGGCGCCCTCCTCCCGCCAAGCTCCCAGAGCTGCAGGCTGAGCCGGGCTGGCTGCTCCCTGACAGAAGCTCTGAGCCACCTTGATGATGATTCCTTGATGACAATTTCACAGGCTGTCAGTGACCGTTGTGCCTGAGTGGACCTGCAGAAGGGTAATGGGATTTAATTGCTCTTTGGAGGAGAGCAGACCCTTTTTTTTTTTTTTTTTTGGCACTGTGAGATGCATTTAAAAAGAGCTTTATGAGGGGAGGCTGGAAGGGGAGTGGAAATGGATATTCATTTCTACAGGGGGCTGAAGGGGGTTTCGAAAGCAAATAGAATCCCAAAGGTTTTTTAAAGTCATTTGTTGATTAGGGAGCAGATTCTCAGCCGGTGTAGCGCCGTTGGAGCCGGTGGAGTTAGCTGATTGACTCCAGTGAGAATCTAGCCCCTCTCATCTGGATTTTGTTTGTTTGGCTCTTCCATTGCTGCTGTTTGTGACGATCACCCCCGAGAGGAGGAGGCAAGGTTTGCAGTGCAAGGCTAATTTGCTTGCTCATCAGCTCTGGAATTCCAACCTGCTTTTTGGTCTGAAGTGACCTGAATTTGATCTCATTGCTCCAGTCCCTGGTGGATATGTCCAGATTGCACAATTGCTCCCACAATTTAATTTGGCACCATCTGGTTCTCTCCGCTCAGTGTCTGAAATAGCAGGGGGCACTGGCAGGCCAGAGAGGAATGGCGGATCTGACATAGTTACCGTGGGGTGAGCCTATCCAAACCCTGCCTGGCACCAGCCACGGCTACCAGTCTCTCTCACAATCGTGCACATTAAAATTCACTCCCTCTCTGGGAAATGAAAAGAAAGCTTAGCTCCTTCCATCCCCAGCAAGGTCACTCGAACTTTTCCTCTTTGTTCTCCTTCCCTGCTCTCTTGACTGGCGAGAGGAGCCCTGGCAAATCCAATTTATTTATTCATTTTTCATTCTTAGCTGCACATTTGAAACTCTAACTAGTGCCATGGGAAATGAGCAGCAACCTCCCAGCGGCAGAACCCCCTCAAAGAGGCCAGGGACCATCAGAGATCCTGATAGAGAGTGCAACCCTGCATTGCAAAGAACCAACCATTTTGCTCCATCTCTAAAAGGACCATAAAGCACACTGCACTGGAAACAGCCTAAATAAAAACACCACTGATGTGATCCCTTGCAGAAATATTGATCTTTGTTAAAAATAGTCTTTACTGCTTGTTTCATGCTGCTCCTGCAATTTCTTATTTATTAAGAGCTGTCTTAAGGAAAGTCACCAACTGAGCTTAAACATTCCTCCTTAATATGCCCTTTTGAATATGTTGCCTAAATCTACTTTGTTTGTTTGCTTCTCGGGTGGTTTTTTTTTAATTCCAGCAAATGAATCATTTCTTCTTGCTAACTTGTTTGGAGGTAATGAAATTGCAGGAAGCTCTTTTATGGTGTATGTTTTAAGAATACTGTTGAAGCAAGCTAAGCTAATGCTGAGGGTAATTAAACCTCATGCTTCGCAATGTGAGATGATTGCCTATGTGGCTCAAGATTGACTTCTTTTCATCTCCTTTCCTCTCCTAAGTACAATTCTGCACAAATCTCTAGGTACTGTAAGGTGTGGGAAGTGTCATCTTCTTCTGATGCAATGGGTGCTACCCAATAACAGAAGCAGTATCTGGCCTATATAAACCCAGGATTGCTAGTTGCTATATGGCATGGGGAATGACCTTTTCCTTGGAAACATTAATAATTACTGTCAGTGGCAGTATCCTGAACAAGAGCCGGATGAATTTTTGGGGAGTAAATAGTTTATTTGAAGAAAAATGCAGTTTTGGTCAACCCAAAACAATCTGTGAATTCAGGTCAAACTCCGTGACTAGGTTTGCAGAATGTTTTCTTTCTACATTTCCAAAACAGTTGAAACATTTCCTTTTGACATTTTCTAAACCAAAATGTTTAGGCTTTTCACCTCAAAATGATTTGTTTTGACAAGTAGCTAGATTTTTTTTAAAAAAAGTTTTAACCCCCTTTCCTTCCTAAAAAAATGGGCAGGGGGAGAAAAAAACATTGTGAATTGAGTGAATTTTGTTTGACCCAAAACAATTTTTTTGTTTGGATTTTTGATTTTAGCCACTGAATGAAAAAAATCTATGATTTGCTCAGCTTTACCCTGGGCTACATGAGTCTCTGAACTGATCCAGCACTGCAATCCCATATTTCATAAGCATTCCAGAAGTAATGGCTAAGTGGGCTAAGCATGCCTAGATTCCCACGAGCCACCAGTTTGAATCATACCAGCGATCCGGTCTTCAGCATCCCAAGGCCGACAAAGTGAGTTCCATGTAGTTTGCTGGGAGAGAGTATTTTTGGCAGGCCCTTAAAAAAGCTTGTCTTCTCTGTTGAACGTTAAAGACCTTGTGGCACTTCCGTATGTGTAGGCTGTGGACTCCGTGGCCAAAATGTTCTGAAGAAGCAGCAGCTTACATTTGGTTTGGTGTTTTATGCTTTGCAAAGTATATTCATAGAAATTCCATTTCATTCCATTGATGGTGGCTCTATGCCCAGCTGAACCACGGGTAACTCATTAACTGTAGAAGAAGTGATATGCTGCCCGTGGGCGGAAGTGGTAGACACACGGATCCTTATACACGTGTGAATCCCTTGGTGAAAAACCCACATAACTGACAGACTGTTCAGAGCCAGACACTGATATCTGTGTTTCCCCTTTCTCTCCCCCCCGTGAACATGGTCTGGACTCATGTTTGGGTCAGTTAATTAGCATTATATTGTACAGAACTAATGACTCTTTTTGCAGCGTTCCAAGCAGCACCATTTTAGCCCGAGGGTCCCTGTATTCCGCTGGACACTATCTATAGCTTCACCGACTTGTATATAGCAAACAAAAAAGCAATGATCTGGAAGAGATGAAAACTGCTTGAGAAAAAATGTAGGAAGGTTTCTCAACTATTTTTCTCATCCACCGATTCAGAAACCCATTTTGACAATTAAACCAGCATCTATTGCACGTCTGTCTTGTCTGATGCTAGGAGATAATTTTGAGCCCTTTTCCAGGCTTGGTTCAGCAAGGGGAGACAGGTCACATCCGAGCATTTTTCCTTAGGACAGCCTGTCTGGCGTTAAAGTACAATGGAAAGATTTCACTCTTAGAAATCTGGGCTTTTCCTGTCCTGCAGCAATCTGGCATTGTCGGTCGTGAGGCTGAACCTGAGATGGACCCTGACCTCTTGTTAATGACAGTACAGTTCCATCTGTACTCAGAGGCTTAGGGGTGCCCGGGCTCCACCACTATTCTGGAACATGGGCCTGGTTCCACCAATGTTTGGGGCTCTGCTGCTGGCCGGGCCCCATCCCCAGCTCTGGCCCCAGCCTCGGCCCTCTTACCCCTGTCTATCTAGCCCCTCCTGGAGACATGGCCCTGCTCCCGTGTGGGAGCATTTGTATTCCCCCTTTGTGGTCTGGCAAGGCACACTCTCTCTAGGCTCCAGGATCCTCAACTGTCACCTCTCTTGGGTAGAGACCCGGGTCTCTTTTCCTCCTGATCAGGCTGCACAGCTCCCTGCCTCCTCTGTGATAGCCTCAGCAAGCCAGACTGCCTAAACTGGCCCCCATCTGTGCTTTACTTTCTCTCCAAAGGCTGTGTGCATTGCCAGTTCAGAGTAATGGAGACTCCCTCCCATCAGCATAGTGGATTCTTCTGCTATGACCTTCTGAGGAGGTTTATGCAGCATGCACCATGCTCCGAAAATGCCTTTCCTCTCAATTTACTGCCTGGGTAAAAAAATAAATAGTCTGGTGGAGGTAGAAGACGTTTGCAATGACTGAGGATGTTGTTATATTCTAGTTGATGGCAGCCATCTTAGTCCCACTGAAAAGAAAGCCCTTATTATGAAGGTTGTAAAATGGCTTGAATGGGAGCATGCTTTGTTATAAAACTACTTTATCCCTTTGTCATGCTTTGACAGGTACCTGGAGCTTGACTATGCCTTTTCAGTAAACCTATAGAAATACAAGCAATATATGAAATTCAAGGAACACTTTCTCCAACTCCCAGATTCAAAGGCTTCTGTCTCACAGAGAGTGCCGCAAAAAGGCTCTCACAGCCAACCGTGCTAACTGCACTTTAGAGACCATTAATGACACTGGAACTAGAATCTCTCCCTCCCACTGACATGAGAGGAAATGTAGCAAGAAGCTAGAAAAAGCACCTGCCCTTTATTGTGGGAGGACAGTTATAACTGCTTCCTCTTTCCCTCCCCCCCAAATGTCCTCTACATCAGTCATTTTCTCCTCCACCCTCTGAAAACCTACTCTGGGGCTGGCCTCCCAAGCTTTGCTCTGATGTAGTCAGCAGAACAGGCTGCAGTGTGGAAAGACTGCTGTGTCCAATGGGCAGAAGCTGTCCTACAAGAGCAGTATTACCTCGGGTAAAATGGCTTCCTTTACTCTCCTGACAGGGTCCAAACAAAACCATAACCACAACCTAAAACACTTGCCGCAGAATATCTTGGGGACGGCAGCCCCAACCGCTGCCTTCAAATTGATGGAGCTACTACGCTGGTGGCAATAGCACAGTGGTGCAAAAAGATGCTGAATTGTCCATTCTTGCCTTGAACATTGAAACTTACAGTTTACTGGGATATGTGACTCTAATGAAAACCCTTGACTGTCTATTGCTAGTGATGGTAGAGGGGAAGTTCCAAGTCTTTGGGTATGAGGATGCATCTGGAGGAAGTTTTGGAAAGAACTTTGCTGAGGCCCATGTTTTAACGGATATTGGCCACACTTCAGCCAACTAAATCTCACTCTGCCTTAGTAGCTGTCTTCCCTTCGGAGGAAAAGATGAATTAAGTAATTTGTGCCTTGGCGCTACTAGCTGTAAAGTTGCAAGCTGCATGCACTCGCTGCTAGAAACAGGAGCTCACACATTGATTTAAAAGTAAAACTGCAACAGGTAAGCTGAGAAAAAATCTTTCTCTCAATTGGCGAACCAAATGAGCCAAATTCACATGCTCAGCACCCATTGCACAGCTGAAATTTCCCTTCAAGGCCAGCTGGGCTAAGTGAAATCTCTGCCAATTGAATGTTTGCTGTAGTGTGCCGTGTTGTTGTACATTGTGGCAGGGTGGGCCTGACCCAGCCTGCCGCCCCTTTAAGAGGGAGAAAAGCCCTCTGCAAACCTCCCTGCAGAGAAGCCTAATAAGCCACCTGGGGCTGCAGAGCAATCAGCCGTATGGGTTGCACCTGGCAGCCTCCCTCAAGGGGATAAAAGCCTGCCAGGCAGGAAGCCCAGTGTGGTGGTGGTATGGTAGTGTGGAGTGAGAGAAAGAGCTGTAAGCTGTAGAGCTGTGTTTAGAGCTGTAGAGCTGTGTGTAGAGCTGAACTATATAGAGCTGTGAGCTGTAGAGCTGTGTTAGAGCTGTAGAGCTGAAGAGCTGAACTATAAAGCTGTGTATATTGGTGGTGGGGCCTTGCACTGTGAAATAAAGAGCACTGTTGGAGCCAAAGAAGAGTTTCCCGCCTGTGTTTGGAGAGGGGTGAGAAGGCGATCTGTCACAACATGAAGCCACTGCTGTGATGTGCAGGGGTAAGTAGCGTCAGGTGGCCACCGGATGAGAACACAGCTGACCAACCTTTGTTTTGAAAACCGTTGCCCTGGTTTCTCCCTGCATTGGACGTCACTCTGGCATGGCTTCATTGGTTTCAATACAGCCATGCTGATTTACACCGGCTGAGGGTCAAAAGAAGCAGGCATATATTTCCCTTTCCTCCACTCATCTAACTGCAGTGATCTAGCATTGTCCTGTGAGCCCTTGGCATTGCAGAGTACGTGGGAAGAGAGCTGAAAATATCTAGCTGCTGATGAGTAGGATCTGTCGTCTACCACGGGGCTTTCGGTCTGAAGGAGCACATAGCCATGCTTACAAGCCATCTTCTCAGAAAGGACTGGCAAGGGAATCCCACGGTGAGAGAGGCAATGCATCTTGGGATGGGCTTCAGTGTTCCCAGATTTCTCCAGTTTGCCAAATTGACATTGGCAATTCCTTTCCAGGCTTGTTCCATTTTAACCCACACATTTAAATTGAGTCTTCAACACTCTAACCACGGCAGGCATTTGTCTTTGGGAGAGGGAGGGTTTGAATGTAAGCTCCCAGGGGCGGAAGGCCAGAGCACAGCCACCACATGAAACAGCCCTGCTGCCGAAGAACCTATTGCATCAAAAAACTCATGTGCTCTGTGTCGCCTGGATCCCTACCTGGCCTATCCAACTGATCAGGAAATTGCCCAGTGGAGCTAAAAGGGAAAGTGACAAAAAAACTGGAAGCACAATGTCTCCCTTTCACTCCCCGTGAACTGTCGAGAGTACCTGACACGAAGTGTGTTTGTGAAGACTGCCTCTTTCATTCAGCATGCTGACAGAGACGTTAAAATGTGTTTATAACTGCCGGGGTTAGCTTGCCCCAAAGAGTGAACTTAATTCTAAGTCTGCCAGGTACTCATTTATGAATGACAGTGATCTCTCCCCAGTGTCTCCCCTCTCCCCCCCTCTCCCCCCATCGTGCTCTCTTATTCTCTGTGCTTTTTATGAAGCTGTATAGGCCTGTCTAATTTCCTGCACCTTATAACATGTAGTGAGATGAGTTTGAAGGTCCATTTCTCTCTCTCATACTGAACTGTTGGATACATTCTGCTTTCCTCACAGCTCACCAAAGTGCCATTGCTTCTCTCTAGCACTTGGTTTAAAAACAATATTCTGCTGGGACGACTTCTCTCCTCACAAAGGGCCTGCTCGAAAATCAGTTGACGTCTGCGTGAGTCTTTCCAAAGGCTTCAGTGGGCTTTGGATCAGGCCCGGTATTGATACAGCCCAGACTTTGGAGGACTCATTCAAGCCTTTTAAAGTTTACCCTTCACTGTGCAAGGATATTATTTATTATTTGCATTGCAGGAATTCCCTGGGGTCAGGTCTACAGTGTGCTACCTGCTCTGTGTGTGTACATACACCCCTGCCTCACACTCCACAAAGAAAAGACAATTCCTGTCCCTGCCGTGGAGAAATATGGAATAGCTTGACCATAAGGAGTTTCACCCTAGAACTCAACGATTCATGGTAGATTCATAGCTTAAGCATGAGGATTTACATCCTTTATACTCCTCAAATCCTAGCTATCAATATATATCAGTGTGTGTGTTCTCATTATCCAGAAAAATGCCTAATCCTTTGTAATCCTGCTCTTTGTCATAATGATATCTTGTGGCAATCAGTTCCACAGGTTAATTATGGTGTGTGTGTGTGTGTGTGTGTGTATATAGCAGGGGGAAGATTACCTTTAGTCAGAGTCAGATCTGTGACCTTTCCATTTTATTGAATGTGTTCTTGTTCTTGTATGGAGAAGCGATAAAACATCCCGGTCTGAGTTCCTTCTCTATCCCAGTCATCCTTTTGTATACTTTATCATATCCCCTCTGATTAATTTCTCTTTTTAAAAACTAATCAATCCCATCTGTTCCATCTCTCCTCATGTGAAAAGGTCTCCAGGACTCAAGTAGGTTTCGTTTATCATCTTAAGAGTCCATCTATTTCTGGTTTAGGGTGACAGCCTGTGATCTAGGGCTGTCCCCATCCTTTCTTATGTCAAAGAGCAGGAAATTCAATTACTTTCTCATCACTTAGAGAAATCAGGTTTTCTAGAACTGCTTTGAAACCAAGGCCTTTTAAAATCCTTTCTTCCAACTCTGTTTCTGTTTGTAATTCCAGCATTGTAAGTCCGGGAATACTTTGTTTTGATCAAATCTTCCACTGAATTCTTTTAACCAGCCCGGACAAAGATTTCTGAAAGCTGCATCTTTGAAAGTATAACCCTGGCCCCCCTTGGCCTCTTCTTTTCTCAATAGTAGCTCAGCCTTGGGATCAGAAAGTTATCCATGGATGTTCCTGACTTTCAGCAAGATAAATCTCCGTTAACACAACAACTTCCAGCTGCTGCACAGACTTAGCTTGTTCAACAGAGCAGTTCAAGTGGCTGTGACTTACTTGCTGGGCGGACGAGTTTGTGTGGCACCTGGAAATAGGAGAGACAGCTATTGTTTTCTGTTTGCTTTTCTCCCCTGCACTTCCTACTGGCATATGTCAAGAGGGAAGAATGCAAAGGCAGGGGGGGAGGGGCGGTGAATGAGTGACTGCTAACAGTGCAGAATTTAGTTCAACAGTATGGCTGCTGGATAATACACACATCCAACGTGTGAGCAAATGAGTCACCGCTCTTTGGGTCAGGGATTTTCTCTTTACTGTGTACAGTAGCTAGCACAATAGGATCCTGATACTTGGTTGGTACTGCTACTATAACTGTTATGGCAGGCATCACCAGGTGGTGCTGTTTCAAGTAGCCTTTCAAGTTCTTTGTGCAGGAGCAGTTCATATGTGGGAATGAGTTTTGTCATACCAAGCACTGGGAAGAGGGAGCTGTGTGAGCTTCAGGACAGCTTGATCTCTGCCTGGGTCTCGGATTTGGAGTCAATTTTGGAGGAAGAATGGTTCCCTGGGAGCTGATCACTGGTGTTGGGCACAGATTCCTAAAAGAAAGGATTGTCCTCTGTGCTGTTTGTGACCACCTCTGTTCCAGGACTGGGGTATACGTTTCAATAGAACAAGTTACACTTGGAGCATACCCAGACTGTGTCCCTGATTTGTCCTCCATTAGGAAGCCAACCTGAAGTGGCCTCACACTTGCTACCACTTGGCTAAGGGGTAACAACACAGCTAATAAACAGACTACACAACTCAGGGAATATCTGCTTTTAACTTATTATTATATGTGTTACAACCATATGATTTCCTTCTCCATCCCATTCATTTTTTTGTATACCTTTATCATAACCCCTCTAATTTTTCTCTTTTTAAACTAATTAGTCCCATCTGTTCCATCTCTCCTCATGTGGAAGTGTCTCCAGGACTCAGGTAGTTTTTGTTTACCATGTATAGAGCCCATCTATTTCTGGGTTAGAGTGGAATTGGGGCCGCCTTATGTCAGGTGCTGTAGAAACATAGTAAGGGCAGTGTTTGCTGCAACCAATGGACAAGCTAAAAACAGCCCAAAGTGCAAGGAAGAAATTATCCCCATTTTACAGATGAGGAACAGAGGCATCCAGAGCAGTAACTGATTAATTTCACATAAAAAGACATTAGGAGATCCATGACTTGAACCCAGTCAGGCATCTTCCTTGCAAGATCTTCCTTCCTCTCACATTCTACCTCCCCTATTCCTTGCTACACAAGTAAAGGATATATATCTGGGAATTATGGTTTTAGGATGTGTTGTAATTTAGACTGTCCTTTCAAGAAGAACCCCAGGTAAGGAGCAAGTGGATACTGTCTTGCCACTTTCAACCTCCTCTGATTGGATTTCAATTGTGGCGATAAAGCCCTGTAGGAGCTTTTGATATTTTTTTCATCTTTAGTTATCAATATGCCCAGATGGGGTAATTAGAAAGGTGGGAAGTGCTAGACTGTGAAGAGATTACTTGGTAGTGCTGTCTGTTAGCAGTAATTCTTGCCTTAATGTAGGAGTTGAGCTGGCCCAAATGAGCAGAGGCTGAGATGAAAATGTTTGTCTCCTTGTAAAGTTTATTCTACTAGACTTTGTTTTTCTTTTATTCATTAACGTACATTTTAAAGGCTTCATTTGGAAATTGGTGCCATCCCAGATCACCTTCCTGTTTACATTTTGATAGAGCACTCCGAGCAAAGGGACTCCTCTTGTAGCAACTCCGCCCTGCTTCTTTCCCCTCTTCTGCCTATGCTTTATCACCCTCCTCTGGGATCTCTTTTCAAAAGAGCAGCAGTGGAGAAGAAGCTTCAGATGCCATAAATATTGCAAGAACCAGCGCTCTTCAGAGACTGGCCTCCTTTAGGATCAATACATCTTTCTGCGGGGGGTATCAGGGCCTTCAAAGTAAACAAGCTGGCAATGCTAAGAAATGCTTTTATACTCAATACATATACATGAATTCACATCTGTGGCGGGGACTAATCAGTATTATATAAGAGCTGTTTACAACAAACCACAAGGAATGGCACGTCCTGTAGATTCATCAGGCCAATCCGTGCTGCCGATCTTCTTGGAGAGAATTTTATGAAAAGGCTCAAGGAAGTTCTCGTCACCTCTTGTATAAATTGATTTCAGCCATCGGAAACTCTCCTGTAAGGACAGATTCCATTGTGCTGAAGTCAGGACATTCTGCAAAACTTGCCGAATATGCATTTTTTTAGAGCCTGTTCAACCTCCGTTACTGTGACGTGTTTATGGAGAGAGAGAGAGAGAGAGAGAGAGAGAGAGAGAGAGAGAGAGAGAGAGAGAGAGAGAGAGAGAGAGAGAGAGAGGCTGGGCACCAAGAAAAAAATATTAAAGGTAACATGGACTCTGAGAGAAGACAGTACATTTATTCCCCTCTGTGTGTGTTGGAGAATGAAGGGTGTATGGTAATTATTTAGGGCTGGACTGTAAACCTACCATGCGGCCTGAGTAAGTGCCAGGCAGGGCACAGCTGGGCTGTCCCAGGACCAAGGCAGGAACCAGATTGTCACTCCAAGAATCGCAGTTTAGTTCCTGCCCCTCTCTTGCTCCAGCAGGGAAGTCACCTCTGCCAGCCTTTTTGCTAGTGCAGGTCACTACTCCCGCACCAACTCGGAGCTGGTATGTTGCGGGGAGGCAGACAAAAGTTGCCCATTCCCTGCCCACCTGTGTGGCAAGGGATAGCAATCCAGTGGCAGCTACCCCGCCCACACCTGTGCAGGCTCCTGAAGTGCGGGAAGCCCGTGCAGAGGCAGAGGGGACTTCTGCAGTCCCCGTTACTCTCTCTTGCGGGAATACAGGAGGGCACATGGCCGAACCACTTGTAAACTCAATTCTAGAGAAGTAGAAATCTGATTTCCCTGTCCCATGAAGAGGATTCTGTGGGGAGAGGGTTCTTAACTCATGCAATGATGAAACTTCATTTCACAACTGGACTCCTTTCAAACCAGTAGATGCTGGAATAAGTTTGCTGATCAAAATAATTAGGGTCAAGGCTTGGTCGATTTTGCAATGCTCAGGGGGTAGCCACATTATTTCTCTTCTGCAGACATGATAACAGTGATGCTATTCAGGCCGCCGTGGATAATAAACTGAAAACAGGGTCTTATAAGGGATAGAGTTGGGCAGTGTTAACTTTAGGTGATGCTGCCTTCATGCTCTAGTGTAATCAGATGAATCACCTTCTTTAGCAAATCACCAGTCTCCATGCTCCAAGGAGCATATAGGAGACCCTTGCTGCAGAGCTGTGATCAGATCTGGATTCTTGTGCTGATCTCTGTGCCTAGACTATCCGGGGCTTTTTTTTATTTTGCTCTGGTTTACAGGCAGCAAAATAAACCAGGGTTTTCAGTAGCAACCTTACCTGATGCCACATAATAGTGTTACCCCATCCTCTTCTGCACATCGACCTGTTATCAGAGAGCCTTCTGGGTTTGCAATGGAGAGTGAACTGAGCAAACCTTTTGCAAAGCGAGCTGCTTCCTGGTAACATGCAGGGCAGGCAGTAAAGTTTTCCCACATTCCCAGGGCACATTTTGGGAGTGGGCCGCTAGGGCCTGTAGGATATATTTACTTTGGCTCAGGTCTGTGCACTGCTGTGTGGACGCCAGAGCCCTAGGTTTGAGCATGAGTCAGAAAATTCTTAACCTAGGGTTAAAAAACAATGTAGATGCTCAAGCCCAGAGTTTCCTAACATGGGTCAATTGGCTTGAGTCCCACTAACCCTGGGCTTACATTACAATTGGACATATCCTGAATGAAAGTAAGAGATGCAAATGTTTACAGCTCCTAATGCAGCCTTAAGTTTTCCTCTCAATGCTAGGAATGTAAGAATGCAACATCGGTGGAATTTCCATTCATCTTACTCCTGAGTTTTAAGTGTATAGTCTGAAATCTACAAGTAATATTATTTTGAGCTTTCCACTTTGTGGTGATAATTCTCTGAGCCAAGTGTAATGGTGTCAGATACACCCACGAGAAAACCAATTCCTGTGATAGGTCGTATCAGGCCTGATGTTCAATGGATACAGCTCAAGGGAAATTCTTTGAGGAAGGGGGCAACTATAAATCCAGGAAGTCTGCAAGACTGTGGTGAGTTATTCCTTGACTTCAGGGCAGCTCCACAACATATATAGAAATGTACAGTGGCTTGCCAGTGTGAATGTCCATCTGTGCTGTCCAGTGTAACTGAGATGATGAAGAAAACGTCCAGTGCTTCTGACGTGAAAGTGACAAACTCCTCTCAGCAAATGCCTAGATATTCTGTGTATGAATTGGTCTGTTTGTTTAGCTTTGTGTCCTCCTTCGTTTTCTGAAAGTGTTTGAAATTACTGTTCCTTAGAGGAATATAAAACTTGTCTGTGCAAACAATCCAAACCTTGCCTACTGTACATCTGGGATGGTATCAATTCAAAATGAATTCAATACAGATTTTTTTAAAATCAGGCAATTAGGATCTATGTTCAGCATTGTAAATAATGGGGAGGGGATGTGTGATGTGGTGGCCTTTGGACGTCCTTAATTCATGTAGTTTCGGTATGCCTATGGCTGAGAGATCACCTTCTGCATTGATATTTTCCTGTAAACAAACTTAGAGGAAAAATCAAATTAAATCAGTGAATCTTTGTCATATACTACATGATGTATCACAGTGAGCAGTGGTACAGATATCTCACTAGCCAGCACATTACAACTGGTTGTTTCGGCTGTTCTGGAGTTGTGCACTGAATTGCTATTGCCCTTCGAGAAAAACTGATGATAATCACTGTATTCCCCTCCTAACCCAAGTACAACCCTGATCCAAAGCCCCCTGAAGTCAGTGGAAAGACTCCTATTGATTTCAGTGTGCTTTGAACCAGACCCTTGTACATCTTAACTAGGACACATCTTCATTTCTTTCTTTTTTTACATCCTTCCTCCCTTTTACTTTCTATCCTTCATTGTAAAAGAAACTGCAGAGTCGGAACAAGTTGATCAAAAGTATTTCCCATGCATCATAACATGAGAGTAAAAATGGATGGCCACAGCAGCGATATCTATAAAAACAGCCATGTCACTTCTTTCGATATCAAATTTAAATACGGAATTAAATCGGATACTCAGGTTGTGTCTACGTGGCAAAAAGCCAAACAGCCCTGCGGCAGAGAGTCTTGGAGCTCGGGCCACAAACCTGCGTCAGTTGGGGCTAAAAGTAGTAGGGTGGACATTTCTACTTGGGCTGGAGCTCAGGACCAGAGACCTTCCCCCTTCTCTGAATTCCAGAGCCTGGGCGCCAACTGGAGCAGGAACGTCTACACTGCTCTTTTGAGCCCCGTAGGGTGAACCGGAGTCAGTTGACCTGGGCTCTGAGACTGGCTGCCACGTGGCCTTTTGGCAGCGAAGATGTACCAATAGGCTTTGTCTACACGGCAACATTAGCCTAGCCCCCCACTGCAATTGCACTAACCCAGGGCTTAGCCTCACAGTTCCAGGATCCTGCAGGGCTTGAGGGTCCAAGCTCGAGTTAAGCCGGCACTCAGAGTCTGAGCCCTATTGCTTTGCAGTCTAGACCCAGCCCGGCTTGACTCAGGTCACTGACTCTGCAAGTGCACGGTGTGAGGGGGTGTACTGCCCACACTGGCTCTGAGGGGGCTGAATTAGGCCAGGTGGGCGCGATCAGCCACTTAGGCAGCAAATGAGAGGGAGGGAGAGAGAGGCTGAGTGGAGAGCCTTGCTTAGAGAGACACTCACCTGAGCTGGGTGGGGCTGGATTAGTGTAACCCAGGAAGCTGGCAGTGGAGAGACTGTGTGGTAGCAGTCTGTGGTCACCCTCTGTTTAGCAGAGAGGATAGGAGGGAACCCCAGGGAAAGAGTGTGGCCTGGAAATAAGGGCATAAGGGAAGTGGCACCAGCGGGGCAGGGAACTAGAAGACTGCCTGGGTCATTGTGAGAGTGACACGGCCTTGGAAGGACCCTGGAAGGGGAACCCGCTGAGTGGCCAAGTTACGAAGATGCAGCAGATCCTGAAGTGAGCGCAGGGCTGCAGACAGAGAGAGGTGGGCTGCAGCTGCAGGAAGGGGCCTTGACCTGACAACACATTCTCCAGAGTGACCGGGAGGAGGGACCAGCCTAGCGGTGAGTCGAGCACCCTGTGACACACTGTCCTAGAGCCTTCTGGGTTTGCAGTGGAGCGCGAACCAACCCGGCCCTTTGCAAAGTGAGTGGCTTCCTGGTAATGGGCAGGGTGGGCGGTAAAGTTTCCCTTCTTTTCCCCAGTGTGATTTATTTGGCATATTTGGCATGAGTAAAACGCTTCTGATCACATCATATATATGCACATTTTGCTTTAAGGATCAGTGAGACTTAATTCATCTACAATCACACTAACGAACCAACCAGCAAATAGATATATTCATTGAAAAAACCCAAACCTTTGGGCATTAGAACTTGCAACTTTGGAATATGAGCCCAGCATTTTAGTCCCTGTGTTTCTTTCCCAGCAATAGTAATTTACGGGTGTTGCATTAGCTACCAGAAGGCTCTCATCTTGGTCCACAAATGCAATAGAATTTGCTAGTGAAATATTAATTTTACAAAGGGGAAGAGCTCACACAAAACCTTTGCTCTAGTTGTTATTAAGATCTAGATGCTTGCATCCAATGTCTATAAATAAGGTACCTGCCACAGTAATGGCCAGTGGGAGTTTCCAAGGGGGAGGAGGCATCTGTGAAAACCCATATGCACAAGCAGAGGACAGATAGCTTTCCTAGAAGAGGTGAACTCTTTTATTCAGAAGGGGACTAATCTAATAACCACTAGAAGGGGGACCACCTACCTGAACAGAGTGGGGTGCTAACTATCAGCAGATGCCGAAGGGGAAACTGAGGCACGGGACTACATGGCAGCTGAGTCATAACCAGACCCCTACACCGATCGAGTGATTGGATCTGTGCAAAATCACCCTTTGAATAACATTCCAGAGCTCTTTATTGCCTGGTTAATCCCTTGGATTTCCCAGCAAATTCACTGTTCTATAGATAGCAGTGCTCATTTTCATTTTCTGACTTGGCTCAAGTCTCTCCTGTGATTCTTGTTCTGACTAAAAAACCACAGAACCCCTTGTAAAATGTATGCGGGCAATCAGGCTGCAATAGGAAAAGGTTAGCTGCATAAAGCAACGATACTGCCAGAACAAGCAGACGCAAGATAGAAAAAGGTTAACCATTTAAATGGCCCCACTTAAATATAGCCCACTTCTGGCTATATTACCCCTGGAAGAGCTCCCTAGTGCAGGATTATAAAGTCTGGGAAACAGGCCAAGCTAGACCTAATCATATTTTGTTTAATCAGCTATTTAAATAGCTAACCATTTCCTTGGCTCTTTTTCCCCATAGAGATCACATCTTTATACTCTTGACCTTTTCATTTTATGCAAGAAGCTCTTTTGTCTCTTCTTTACCGGGACCACCTTTCTGAACCCAGACTTATGGGGTGTTTCTCCTGTATTTGGCATATTCTGACAGTGCCAGGCTTTTCACAGGAGAGAGGTTAAAGCCCAGGGTTACTTACTTGCCTGATTCCCGATAACATATAATAGATCTTGTAGTGCCTAAATCCCAGAGGCTGAGCCATTCCACTTTTTTCATGGACATACAGATCCACCAGCCTTGTCTTCGATGATTTCAAATTTTCCATTGTCATCCTGTAATTTACCTATGACCCTTAGGAATAAAGGCACCATCTTTATAGAGATAGGTCAATATTGTATTTTCAGCTTCCCGAGCAGTATTGGGACTCTATCACCGCTCTTTCTCCGATCACTAGTCTGGAGCTGCTCAAAAATGAGGGGGAAAAGTGGATGAATATTTTCAAAATATGTTCCCTTTTCTCATCCAAACTTCAACCAGCTCTGTGGTTTGTTGAAAAATAGGAAGGGAAGAAGGGATTCAGGAACTTCAGCCTTATTTTGAAGCTTAGCTACAGCATGTCACAAAGCCCCCAGGGTGAGGGGGTTGGCCAGCGGTAAGGGCATTAACTTAGGACTAGTGGGAGCTGGGTGCAAGGCCCTACCGCCTACCACAGCCCCACTTCAAAAGGACGCAGGCTGAACACTCTGCTAGACTATAAATAACATCGGCGTCCATGGTGAAATGGCTGTATTTTGTTCTCGACAAAATGCAATTTGGTATTGCCCTGTGGTGTTAATACCGAGAATCAGATACTGTGGGGAACTAGTGCATGGGGGAAATTGTTTGTAACTGTTTCAAATTAAATAACTTGCGGGATCAAGGTGGAAATAATAAATCTGCTCTTTAGAAAAAGGAGCCAAGTGGTCAATATTTAGAGCCGTATTCTCCGCTGGCGTTAACTGGCTTGTTTCCTTGAAATTCAATGGGGTTACACTGAGAGTCCGGGCTGCTGCTGCTAAAGCCAAGTGTGCAACAAAGGTCACAAATCATGGAAGCAATTGCAGAAGTGACGAAAAAGTGCCCGGATTCCCTTGGCAGACTCAGGCCTCTGAACTAGTTTTGTTTGATCAAAACCAACCTTCTGCCCATTTCTCCTTTTCCTGGCCCTCCTTGTTTTACCGGGTGTGTGGGATTCCCTCCCCCACAAATCCTGTATTTTAGAAGATTAAGGAAGATTTTATGGAGGGAAAATATACCAAGGCTGGTATTCATCTGCAATATTAACCTAGTATCATAGCTTGCTGGTGACCAATAGAACAACCCGTGCATCGAAACCATCAGCCCCTGAACTGACTTGCATACTTTCCATCAGACAATAGGCAAAAAAAAAATCAGCATTGTATAAACATGTCTGTGGCCAGAGTAATGTGTCCCCTCTCCCTGAGTCCAGTGGGATCCACTGGCCATGATCCCTCCTATCGTCTGCACAGTGATGTCTTCGGATCTGGCTGTGCAGAGGAGCATTTGAATGAAAATCTCCACCTCGCCATTGTTTAATGTCAGAGTCTTCCCCTGTGTCGCTTCTTTCGTATGGAGCAGCCTCCCTTTGTCTCTGCATCTCTGCTCTAATCCCAGCTGAAAACATTGTCTACCCCTCCCAGCCCCTTGCCTCTGCTGTTTGTTATTGCTCCTGTTGTAGCGCCTAGGGCCTCCAAAAAGGGAGACGGGTCTTAATGCAAAGACAGTCTCTAAACCAGACTAGACAATTGACAGCTGGTGAATAAACAGGCAAATGGGGGAGAGGGAAATAAAAAGGAAACAGTAGAGACTGGTATCAGAGAGGTAGCCGGGTTAGTCTGGAATTGCAGAAGTGACAAAGAGTCCTGTGGCACCTTAAAGACTAACGTATTGAAGCCTAAGCTTCTGTGGGCTAATACCCACAGTAGAGACTGGTGTGATTGTGTGACTGGTGTGGCTGCCAGCCTAAGCAATACAAGAAGGTATCATTTATTTTAGTAGCTTGCCTACCACTCCTCATTTCTCTTTACCCTGGTCCCAGTGTATGCAGAGCAGAGCTGGCAACACTGACTTTGGACATCTCTCTCCAACACACAGGCTATGTCCATGGAGAGACAACAAGGGACCGGGAATCCAGTGCCGTTGGCTGTGAGGATGATCCCCGCCTCTTTCAAGTGATTGGAGCTGATCAGAAGAGTGGATCAGTCCCCACAGAGTGGCCTAGAGGGGAACGCTCCCATGGGGGGTGGGGGGTGCCTGAGCAATAGTACTGAGCGTCCCTGGAATTCAAAGGGGTTTGAGAGAGACTCTGTAAAGGAGAAAACAACTAAAATCCTATTTCAGCCAGGGAAGAGACTTTCTCTTTGCTCAGAGATGGGAAAGATTTGCTGTGTTCACCACGGACAGCTCCCTTTATAGAGAGCTGACAGCCTGGCTTTTATTTCTGTCTACATCTGCTGGTAGGGAAGCAGATTACCCGCTCTCTGCATCACCCGAAGTTGGAGAGTCAGATTATTTAATAGTGCGTCGCCTTCTTCCAGGCGCTTTTCGGCTTGCTGCCAGTTATTATGAATGTAAAAAAAAATTGCACAAGTCCTAGTCCCTTTCATTACAAATTAAGCACTGTTCCTAACAAAGTCCTAGCTTGGCGGTAAGAAGAAAGAATAGCCCCTCCTTCTATGTGTCCACCTTTCGAGATCTTTCCGCTGCTCTGGACCAGTGGTATCTCATGCAGTAAGACTGTCTAAGACCTAGTCCACTAGTAAATGGAAAATGAAGGCCATGGATGGGGGCTGTGGGAAATACAAGATCACTCTCCTGGCTCATGTATCTTGGCTTTACCTGGGAAAGGGGGAAGGCTTTGTAGAACCCCCGTGCGCAGCAGTGAATGGCAACGCAGCCTGCTGGCAGGAGAGCTCCGGAGCACTTGTTTGGGTGATTAGCGAGCACAGAGCAGTTTGTCTAGATGGCTGGCCAATCTGCTGTTGGAGGAAGTTGGCAGGAAGTCCAGTGACACATTACCCCCGCAGAGAATTTGGCTTGCCTTGCCTCCACAAAGAGCATCCGAAAACAAAGGCAACCTGTATACCGAGGGCCAAGGGGGCAGAAAGACGTATCAAGAAGGAATCAATGCTTTTTGCATTCTGTATTCCATTTTAACATCTCCTCTCTCTGTCTCTCAGTGAAAACAGCTCCCCAG
This sequence comes from Sternotherus odoratus, assembly GCA_032164245.1. Lineage (NCBI taxonomy): Eukaryota > Metazoa > Chordata > Testudines > Kinosternidae > Sternotherus > Sternotherus odoratus. The sequence goes on along the minus strand of JAVMKO010000011.1, from coordinate 11,008,744 downwards.
GCCCTATACTGCCAATGCTGGAATGCCCCAGGTCTGCCTCTCTTTCGGAGAGCCAGGGCAGGTTCCAGTGTTAGTTATGCATCTGATTGCGCCTCGAATAAACCAAACGTAATTTTAAAAAAAAACCCAGAGCAGGGCCATTGCATTTGAACAGCTTGGCGCTTTCCCTGCGGAAGGATCAGCAAACAGTGAAAGACCATGAAGATTCAGCTCCCCGGCACCTGCTAGGCAGGCTTTGTCGAGATTAACAGCATCACACCAGGTTATTAGAGTGAACATAAATACTTTTGAGGCTCTGTGGGTAGTTATGGTATCACGTTTTATTATCTTCCACTGCAATGAAATTACTTATTGTAATTGCTTGTCAGTCACAGGCCAACAAACCTGACAAAGGACAGCTTGTGTACTGGGGAAGGAGGGAAGGAGATGGATGGAACAAAGTTGTGTTCTGTTTCACGCTCCCCCGCCCCACCCCCCCAAAAATCAGGGGGTATAAACCAGAGGAAAACTCTCCACTTCTCACTTTGCATAGTGAGATGAAATTAACTAAGATGGATGAATGGCATAAACGGCGTGCGAGCCTTAAAAAGCCATGCAGGAAACGAGTGAATGAAGCAGGAATGATAAGTCATGCTGGGAAGCAGTGACAGGTTTATGGGGGGTGTATCCGCCAAAGGGGCTCAGCAGAGGTCCTCGATAACATCTAATATTATCTCTTTCCAAGACATTGCAGAAGTCTGATGTCAGGTAATGCCAGTCAGCGGGAGATGGAAGCTCAGAATATAGCATGGATCAAAGGGAAATGATCCCCTAGGTTCAGTATCTGCTTTTAAATCACATGTGGGCAGAAGGTGGGAGGAGCAGGCGGCTCACTGGGTGTCACAGACAATATTGAAACAGATGATGATCGCTATACTAATAAACGAGGACGTGCGATGAGGAATAGCCTCCAGGGGCAAGGGAAAGCAGGAGCTCCGTGATAAGACATCGTTTAGAAATCCATTAGGGCGCTAGAGAAGGCACTGCAAGAATTTTAACTGGCAGCATTTTAACTGGAGCTCAGGCTGTGGTGTCGGGTTGTATGACTGGACATATTGCAGCTACCACCGCACCGAAAGGGGAGAGGGCTCATTTTAAACAGGATCCAGTGCATAATGACGTGATGGTATGTGGCAAGTAGCCACAGTGCTTACTGGTTGCCAAGAAGTTGCATAAATCTTCCTGTATCACATACATCGGTTAACAATGGCTGGGTCCCTCTTGGCTCCTGGCTCCTTGGCTTGTTCGCCCACCATCCTGCCTGCCAGCGCTGTGGCTGCATGCCTTCCCCTCTCAATGCTTTCCCTTCACAGAGGACTTAGTTGAGTTTCCTGCCCTGTTGCTCTTCAAAGGGCAAAGTAGAAAGCCACAGGCGGGAGATGGGTCCTACTAATAGCTCTCCAGTGGGCCCCCAAGACTCCAGGACTGACTCACATATGCAGCCATGAAGTTCTCAAACTCCTAGTCCGACCTCCCTCCCAGAATCCACTCACCCTTTCAGGGGCCTTCTAGGACAACGTAATGCTCCAAAAGTAATAGAAACATTACACTCTCTAGAAAGCCCTTTCCTCCTGGGGTGTTTGCCAGAATTTGGAATTGTTTTCAACACCAGTGCTGAACAAGGCAGGTCAGACCCCTAAACTGAAAGATTAGAATAAGGGCCCTGTAACGGGGTCAAGAGGCCTGGAGTTGGTCCATCCTGTTTCATCACCCTGTCCCTCCACACTGATACAGGGTGTAGCATTTAAAAAGAGCAGAAGCCCAGCAATTGGGAGCTGGCCGTGTGGGACAAAGAACATCAAACTCCTAACTTCTGTTATGGTTCTGAGCATCTCTTTAAGGAAACATCCAATCTTCAGCTAAAGAATTACAGTGATAGAGGATCCATTACATCCCTAGCTAAGTTGCTGCAATGGTTTGCTACCTGATAAAAACACGTATCTAATTTTTAGTCTGAATGTGTATGGTTTCAGTTTCCAGCCACTGGATCTTATTAGGCCTTTGTCTGCTAGATTAAAGGGTCCTCTACTGTCAAAAGTTGCTTCTCCCTGGAGAGAGAACATACCCACATATTGCATTTAACTCGTGTTATTGCAAAATGGAGCAGTTCTGCAGTTGCCATTTTCTTTAACATGGATGGTGGTGAGAGTGGCTGGCTTTACATGTCTCTGGGGGAGAGGAGTTTGTGCAGTGGAAGGACATTTTTCTTTTTGAGAGGTGAGCACTAGTCCTGTAGGCCTCTTACCCATTTAACAGGTGTTGAGCATTTCTGGTGTGTCCATTTACAATAGATCTGCTGCTGCGCTCTTGGATATGCAGTGGGACATCCTAATTTGCCAATGAATTCAGGACCTTTTTGATCACGTTCTTTGCTATTTGAACTGACTCTTCTTGCTGATTCGTTGGACTGTGGATGGTAAGAACTTGGTAGGCTCTTCTGGGACAGATCTAGCAAAGGGAATGCCAAAATGAGCCACTGGTGTATTGTGCAGGCTGTTATCTGCTACAAAGTCACTTAGAATCCCATGTTATTTCACTGCTTCTCAGTTGGTGCTGTTTATGCCAAATTCCTGTGTCAGGTCCTTTTGGATCTTGTTCATCTTCCCTGTGAAGAAGTTAGCAAGATCCTGTGTGGAAAGGGTGGATAAAATGGTAAGGTAGGAATGGAATGAGTTCCTTATCCATGCTTTCTCCCTTTTCTTCCCCAGGACATTCCTAAGAATCCCACTACTAGGGCCCTAAGAAATCAGGTTTATTAGTGTGGATTTTTTAATTTATTTTCTGATTTCCATTTTTTTTCAAGGAAAAAATTTAAATCAGGTGTCTATGGTATTTTTAATCAAGACTGTTTGATACATTGGCAACAATTAAGAAACCTTCCTATAAATGCAAAAAAATGTTCAGAATTGGATTGCAATGGGGAAAAACTAATTTAACAAAGAATCCTACAATTTAAACAAAGATTCCTGTAGATATACAGTGTACGGTAAAGTGACACATTTTAAATCACTTTTTAAAGTAGCACTCGGTAATATGACCAAACTGATATTAATGAACAGTTACACAAGAAGTCCACAGAAGCGTGTGTGTGTGTATGTTGGCATGCTGTCTCTTTAAGCAGAGTACTCACCAGCCTGAACACTTGTTCAGACCCCAGCCAGAAGCAACCGCATCTGAGCCAGAGACTGGCGCACAGACAGGCACCCTTCTGTCCCCCCACCCCATCTCAGCAGAGACCAGGTACACCGGCGGAGGGAAAGGGACACCCCAACATCAACCCCCCCAGCCCACCTGGCTCTGCGCGGCACAGCAGATCAGGAGGCTCCCAATCCGGAGCAGCTTGGCTCTCAAGTGTGGCTGCATGTAGCTCCGCTGTGCGGCCCGCCCTGTGTGCCCACCTGCTGCTGTGGTCCTAGTGCGGGGGAGAGCAGGATTCCACGTTAATGTTTTCATTCTGTCCGTGTTCTTGTTAACGTTGATTTCATAGAGCCCTACACTACTAACACCAAATAGTCCAAGGGGACCAAGGTTTTGTGGTATTGCTCAACAGCAAAAACGGGGAAAGAAAATACAGTGAAACCTGCCAAGAACGACCGCTCGTGGAAGTTAACAAAAGTGGTCACGTGTAAGAGGCGGTCTCTCTTCAAATGAGTTTGAATCCTCATGACTTTCAGTGGAAAGAATGAGGAAGATTGTCTTAAAGCCAATGTCCACTCATTATTTTCGTTAAAGAAGTCCCATAGAAAGTCAATATTTCCTAATAGAATCATAGAATATCAGGGTTGGAAGGGACCTCAGGAGATCATCTAATCCAACCCCCTGCTCAAAGCAGGACCGATCCCTAAATGGCCCCATATCCTTAAATGGCCCCCTCAAGGATTGAACTCACAACTCTGGGTTTAGCAGGCCAAACCACTGAGCGATTCCTCCCCCCAATAGTAATAGGGTGGGGTCTAAGATTGGGAACTAACTGATATTTTAGGTCCTGATCCCAAAAAGGATCTGACCCCAGCTATCACTTGAACTGTTGTTGAAACATTAATGATTCTAAGGTGTTCAGGTACTACTGTGGTGAGGTGTGGGTCTTATCAATACCTAGGTAGAACTTACTCCTTCTGTGAAGGAAGGGAGAAAATGTGACCAAGTCCCATTGCATTCCATGGTCTCCTTGGATGGTAAAGTTATGCACTGCACTTTACTCAGGGTTGATTGCAGAGATACACTGTAGCTCTGCAGACCAGCTCCATTGAAAGCAATGGAACTCTTTCCATTTATTTATCTGATCTTTGGATCGAGATCGTAAGTAGTCTCTCTGTCTTCAACATGTGGTCCTAACTACTCATCTGGGGACAATTATTAATGTTTACAAGAGGAGGTCCTACAAAAAGAAGTAATGGCCATGAGATATACCCCACTCCTGAATTCTAGTGTGGCTTTTAAAATTTAAAAATGTCTGATTTTTTTTCTCCAAAAAGTGAAAATGAAAGCAAATATATTATCCACTGTAATATGAGTTTCAAGGCTCATTGGTGGATAGTTTGTATTTTGGGGAGGGAATGTTTTTTTATTAATTTTTTTAAAGGGTCTTGCTCTAAATTCTTTATTTCAAAATCAGTAAATTACAATTTGGCGGGCACAAGATTTGACAGAGTGATTTTTCTCTGTAAAATAAGAACTGTCTCTCTTAGGAGGGAGTGAAAATGAGGTACGATTTAATAATAGCAAGTAATATTTTAAAATTACTGTGTAGATATGCATGGTCTCATAGTAAAATGGTTTTGATATAAACGTGGTGTCCTCTGTTTAAAAGGACGTTGGTAAAGCCCCTAGGACCAAATCAGGCCTTTTTTCTCCACCTAATTAAATTAAGTGCATGGTATAGTGCCTTTCTGCAAAGAATAACAGAATGCATTTCTTGTCAGTTTAAGAGCTGCCTGTGGTGTTATTTTTTAAAAAATTTAATTAAAAGTTGTTTTATGAGGAACAAGCCTGAAGGGCTATTCTTCCTACATACGTTTACATTTCTAAAGCCTGCTTGTGAGACAAATATCTACTCTGAACTCCTTAGAGCTCCTGCTCCCACTGTGCGTTTGTCACTCGGTGTGGCAGTCTAGAATGTCATAGGGAGACTTGCAGTGCATGGAGACATTCCATACGGTCATTAATTTAATAATTACTGCAGTGCCCTCAACCAGATTTTTACTTTGGACCCAGAAATCATGTGTGGAAAAATCAGGGGTGTATGCCAAGTAGGTTCTGCAACACAATGTGTTCCATGGGTCATCAAATGCATGCTGTGTTTCTCAAAGCAAATTGTTGGATGTGTGACAGGAGGACGGAAGTGGAGGTTAACTTTTGAAGCGTATCAAAACAATGAAAGCCGGGTCTATTTCAGCAATGGTTTGTTTGAAAAGCAACCGGGACATTACAGAAGCAGCAGATAACTGAGAACTCCTGCTTGGTCTGTTGATGATTGGCTAGCTGAGCAGAAGGTAGGAAGAGGGAAAGTATAAGCAGTGTTTCATGGGACTACAGAAGGAACAACAGTTCTGGAGTTAGAGGGTAAGAAACCCTAGCTGTTTCTAGCTCATTCCCTTTTTTTAATCATGTGAGAGCTTGTGACTGAATCTAAGACTTCCCCATAGAAATTCTGGGATATTTCTGGTCAGAACACAAGAAGCGAGGAAACTTCCTTGAAGTGGGATAGAAAAGTAAAAGCAAAGAAGGTTCAGAAGAAATGTAATGATCTGTAAATGCACATAGCCTTCCTGTTCTTTGCTCAGGAAGAGGAGCAGGGTTTGGAGTGAGCAGAAGCTGGCATTGTTCTCTCTGAAGGAAAAAATACCGAGACATGCACAGACTTTGAAGTCACTGAAGAAATACTAAGGCAGCCAAATCAGAAATTGTAAGAGGCACCACAGAGAGTTATGGAGTTGCAAGAAAGGACATAAAGACATGTAGGAACTAGAAAGAGTTTTGTGCTGTGTCAGCGTAATCACCAATCAGCATTCTGACCCACGGAAGAAGGAGGGAAACCAGGAGCCAACTGAACGATGGACATAAACAGTCCATTTTTACAAGCAGAACAGTAACTGTAAGCAGTGTTTACAAGGAACAAGCAGAACAGGAACTAATTGATAGAAACGAAGAGCTAAGTAACTCTGGTGAAAGTTTAATGTGAGGTGGGTGAGAAATAAACAGAAAGAGAAGGAGAAAGAATCAAGAGAAAGCATTTGAACCTTGAGGAGCAAGATCCTTTATGGATACATTTGACAGTCTTAATTTTTCTCGACAAAAGGGATGGGACATAAAGGGCCCTTCTGCTGGGAGAGGGGGAGATATTGGAGATGTCACATCTTGGCTACCTCCCTAGGCCTGGCAGTCACGGTCCAGGAGCACGTGTGTTTAAACTGTTAAATTTAATAGGTTTTAAGATTCCCTTCCCTCTGTTTTTCTTCAGTTTTCTCAGCGTATGGCAAAGCTACTGGAAGGGATGAGCATCTAGATGATCCCTTCAAGTTGAAGGTCTTGTCCCAGCTGTGTGTTACTTTCTGGATGAAGGAGATGAAATCCTCTCTCATGAATGCAGTACTGTGCTTCTATTAACACTCTGGTGCTGCAGCGATGGTAAATTGCAGCACCATTAGGATTTTCTTGTGCTTTCTTCTTGGGTAGGGAACAGAAGGCCATTGAGGAGGTCACCTCATTGAGGAGGTATCTAATACCTAGGTCTGAGCACTGCAAAAGGGATGTGCCACCTGTGGGAAAGTGAGAGTCATTTTTTAAATGGTTCATCAACAAAATGGCTGGATTGATTCCAGGAGCGATGGAAGCGCCCCAAAAGTAAGAGTATGTAGGGGGGCCACAGGTGCCCGAACTGCCACGCTGCCCCTCAGGCCACCTCCTGAGACTCTGACCACACACCACTGCTTCCCCCCAAGACTCCACCCACCGCTCACTCTTCTCCTGGCCCTTTGCTCCCCGCCCTCCGTTCCAGTGCCCCTGATTGATTTATGATGGCTACAAACTTCTTTAGTCTCACAGGCTCAGATTTTCAAGGGCACTGCGGCAACCAGGTACATAAATACCCTCTGCAAATACACGCTGAGGCTCTGGGCCCTCACTGTCAGCCTAGCTACCGGCACATCGGTCTAAATGCAGAGCTGATTGAAATGTTGGTAATGAATTTTTATTGTCAACCTTGGTCTTAAACTAAATCCTCCTCCCTCTGACCACCAAGGACATTTTCAGGGAGAAAAATCACTGAATACAGTTTGTGGTTTTTGACTATTGTTGGAGCCAGTTCATGTTTTTGGAGAGTCCAAAAAGTTTTGATGGAATGTCAACATTTTCTTAATTAAAAATCCCACATATATGTTGTTGGTTTTGTTTTTAACCAGCTCTACTGAACTATCTTCTGCTGATGTGCCAGTTTCTACTAATTGCTTATTAATTGAGAGAGAGAAGATTTGAGACAACAAACATTTTCAGATGTTGCTTTTATGCGTAGAATAACTGCGTACCTTGAAAGTCGTAACCACATGTTTTAAAGGCAAAGATTTTGCAAGTGACTCCATGAGCCAAATAGCCTTAAAAATGTATATTAGGCATGCAATATCCGGGTATGTTAACTTGTCTACACTGGTATTTGAGGGTGAGTTTCAGTACATTTTAAATTTGGGGGGGAGGGGGGAACATGCATTTTATTTCAGACAAGAATTTTAAAGCATATATAGTTCCAATAGGAGATGGCAAAGATGGATTCTGTGCCCTTCATTAGAGATTCTGAAGGAGAATATGGATTCTACAGAGTCATTAAAGTGAACATACCCCACCATGAACTCATTTTGCAGCTGTGTACTGTAAATAGCCAAGTTCCAGTATGTGCATGAAGTAGCACATTTTCCAGTATTCTAGGTGATGACCATAAGTATACAGTATCCGCAGCACTTGTGGCTTAAAATAAATGAATCAGTTAGGTCAAGATTCCTTCAGAGTGAGCAAATATACACTCTTGATTAAGGCTGGGGGTTTCAAAGGAGCCCTACGGGAATGTCCGCACTGCAGCTGGAGTGTGATTTGCAACTTGGGGAGATGTATCCATGCCAGCTGTCCTTTGGTGAGCTTATTAAAAATAGCACTGAGGATACAGTGATGCAGCTTCAGCTTGAACAGAACAAACGTGCCAGACCCGCCCCGCATAGGCTTGTGCATCCCATGCTAAAGTCCATGCCAGTGCATCCTCACTCCTATTTTTACCAAGCTAGGTAGATTAAAGCTAGCATGGGTATGTCTACCTGAGCTGCAAATTAACTCCCTGGCTGCGGTATAGTGGCACTTTACGACTTAGGTGCCAGTTCTCATGACCTCTCCGTGGGAGAAAATGCCATGCAGTCAGAGAATTGGAGGGCTCAATCTGTTACTTTATCAAAAAGAAAATTGAGAGATGACTTTGATTACGACATGTAAATACTTTCATGGAGAGAAAATACTGGGTACTAAAGGGGCTCTTCAATCTAGCAAAGAAAGACAGAAAATGGCTGGTAGCTGAAACCAGACAAAGTCAAATAAGACACACATTTTTTAACAGTGAGGGTGATGAACCAGCGGAATAAACTACCATGGTGACGTCTCCATATCAAGACTAGATGCATTTCTGGAAGGCATGAGTTAGTGAAACACAAGGTATTGGGCTAAATAAAGGAGTAATTGGGTGACATTTAATGGCCTGGGTTATACTGGAGGTCCGACTAGATGATCTAATGGTTTCCTTTAGCCTTAAAACCTGTGAATCTGTAAAACTCAGTGTTGCACGGGGAGCATGTACAGTTTGTTTTATTGCGTAGCCTGCTTGCTCCCCAGAATCACCGGTGAGTGAGTGGGGCTATCCAGGGGATACAGCAACTCCCTTGCTCAAACATCCAAAAGATCTTGACAGGGTCAGGCCATTAGCCCTGCAGGGGAGGGTTGGGCCCAGTAGTGATTTCACAGGAGTCGTGGCAGATTCGGCGAAGTTGGTGAGGAGAAAGTAACCTCAGACACCTGACATCAGCTATGCAGGACAGCAGAACCTGGGGGGAACCTGTGTCCTTGCTGCAGCAAATATTCTTTTGGGGTCTCTCGCTGGAGGTGAGGATTCTTACGTGAGTGCAAGGAAGGAACCTCTTTGGAGCTTTCTCCTCTCGGGCTGTGGATTCTGATAGAAAACAGAGCTCTCCAGTTTAAGAGCCTCCTGGATGTGTGGAACCTGTTCAGTCTGATCCATCTATCATGGCCAAATACTAGGTGCCAAAACAGAAGGTTAAGAAGGTAGATGTTTCCCTTCCACAGTTCTGCCCCTTAGAATCATTGGGGTGCTTTGGCTTTGTCATTTTTGGCTCCCCTTCTCCCTCACAGAATCATAGAACATCAGGGTTGGAAGGGACCTTAGGAGATCATCTAGTCCAACCCCTTGGTCAAAGCAGGACCAATCTGAACTAAATCATCCCTGCCAGGGCTTTGTCAAGCCTGACCTTAAAAACCTCCTAAGGAAGGAGATTCCACCACCTCCGTAGGTAACCCATTCCAGTGCCTCACCACCCTCCTAGTGAAATAGTTTTTCCTAATATCCAACCTAAACCTCCCCCACTGCAACTTGAGACCATTACTCCTTGTTCTGTCATCTGGTACCACTGAGAACAGTTCTAGATCCATCCTCTTTGGAACCTCCTTTCAGGTAGTTGAAAGCAGCTATCAAATCCCCCCTCAGTCTTCTCTTCTGCAGACTAAACAATCCCAGTTCCCTCAGCCTTTCCTCATAAGTCATGTGTTCCAGCCCCCTAATATTTTTTTTGCCCTCTGCTGGACTCTTTCCAATGTTTCCACATCCTTCTTGTAGTGTGGGGCACTGGGGCTCCAAACTGGACACGGTACTCCAAGGGAGGCCTCACCAGTGCCAAATAGAGTGGAATGATCACATCCCTCAATCCTCCCTCCCTCTTTCTCTCTTTGTTTCTTTTCCCTTCTTCCCCCATCAGAAGGGAGGGGCTGCTCATTAGCTCTCATTGGGGGATGCTGTCAGAGGTGGGTCTGGAATAGTCTCTGATAGTCTCAATACTGCTCTAGGGATAGAGACTGAATTCCTGCCCCTTCCACCACTTGCTAGCTTGGCTTCTGTTAGCAATGACGTATGCAACCCTCTCATTATTCCCCTTTAAAACCGAGGTACAATTTCATAACAAATCCATCTATTTGATGAATTTCGCCATCTTCTCTTCAATAATTGTCTGTAAGTAGTTTTGGATTCTCCTGAGTGTATTCGTTCTTCCAACATACTTGCTGAATAATTTCTTTGAGAAATTCATGTAGTTCCTTTGAGACCACTTTACTTGAGGGCATTTCCAGTATGAAATTCCAGCAGCTGGGTAGATTGAAATTCAGGACTATAAATCCTATTCCTTCTAGAGGCTGGGGATAGGCAGGACTCTTGGATTCTATTCCCAGCTCTGACAGTGACTGACCAGGTGTCCTTAGAAATAACTACACTTTCCTCTACCTTAGTCTCTCCAAAGTGCAGGAGCATAATCATCCATTACCTACCTCATTTGAGAGTGTCTGTGCAGACAATGGAATATGCCCTGCCCATAAGAAGTGTAAAGGGCTAGCTCGAAACTGAAAGCTTAGAATGGATGGTTTGGGAGGGGGGGAGGGAACAGGATTTTTCTGTCCTTGTGAAGGGGTGAGATGTAATGATTAGCACAGGGCATTGGGAGTCAGGACTCCTGGGTTCTATTTCTGCCTTCAGGGGATGTGCTTATGGGTCAAAGAAGGCATCAGGACTATTGATTTCTCTTTCTGGCTCTACCCCGCCTCGCTGTGTGAGCATGGGCACGTCATTTCCCTTCTCTGTACTGAGTTTCCTCATCTGTCCAGTGGGGATAGAGACACTTCCCTCATCTTTGGCCGTAGTGAATCTTGATCAAATAATGAGTGGTAAACTCTTTGAGCTCAGATGGCCAATGGATGATTGTTGTTTGGGGGTAAAACTCCCTGTTGGTTTTTAGTAACTAGATGGTTGTTATGTTTCCTGAAGTAGAGTTTGAATGCAGCTGGCGATAGAGAAAAACCTGGAATAGTTGAGATTTCAAAGAATGTCTTTATTTTGTTTTACAAAGGAGCCTGCTTTGATGTCTGCTCTTTGCACTGCACTAGGAGGCAAAAGTTGATTATTTTGGTATTTAGCAGATTTTTTTCCCATGTGGAGACAGACTGACACCCGCTAGTGTCTCTAGCTTTTGATTCCACAAAGGGTTTTTGTTTTCATATTGCTATCCTGACTCATGCTAACGAATGTGAAGATTTTATTGTGAGACCGGCTCTCTTAATAAAGCCGCCATTCCTCCTGGCAATTAACTGTGTTGACAATCTGTGAGAGTCTGCAGGAAGAGTGTTGATGTGCGGGGAGTCTGGTGAGTGAAACTCCCAGAAGCCAGGCTGCAGGAACTGAACAGTAAGTGTTGGCACGGAGCCTTATACTGTTCATCGATTGGCCAAGGAACAGTTGGTGACTGTCACATGCCACACAGTGGCCTTGCTTAGAAGCCATAGAGCTTTTTAGTTTATTGAAGATAGCTTCATTATCTTTAGAAGCCAGCTAATTGGCAAAAAAAAAACCATCCCCCAAAAACAAAACCAGCACAATAGCATTGTCACTGCGGTGTACAGTGCCTCTGTACTAGACACAGTCTGGTTTCAGATTTGTTTTTATAACTGAAGAGATTTGTGGTTTTACTTCTTGGGCCTGAACCAAGGATGCAAATGTTCAGGCTGTTTAGAGTCTAGCTCTATAGCTGAATCGTATCTCAGGAATGGCCCAAACTAAAATCCCCACATTCAGACGTCAGCGATGGCGGTGGACAGTGAAGAGTCTTCTGAGTCTCTAAGGAACTCTCTAGGCCCAAATTCTGTAAGGATCTGAATTCCCACTGACTTCAGCTGGATTGTAGAGCTGGATCGACTCAGCACCTCACAGCGGCTGTTCAGAATTCATTTGCAAGTTTCACAGCTGACTTCACCTGTGTAATAGTCCAAATTCATAATATGGCAACAAGAACCCAAGTGTCCTGGAGAATACGGTGAGCGTATCTTTAAATGGAGGGAATATTTCAGCTCCTATTCTGGAATGAGGAACCATTTTAAAATGTTCTTTAAAAATGAAAAGGGTCCATCAGACATTCTGCGTTCCTTCTGGGGCCATGGCAAAGTTATTTTACGGGTGCTGTAAAATGATCGCTGTTCTAATCTGCTCTCTCCATGCCTACAATTCATGTACCTCTGATGAAAATGAGATGGAAAGTGAGAATATAAAACCTGTGTAATAGAATGAGTAGGTTTTTGTCATTTTGGTACTAGTTTCCTCCTCCCGGCAGTGAAGTATTATGTAGGATGGATGATATTAACAAACTTTATTTTCCTTCCTGGCCCTATTAAAATCTGTCTGCTAACAAAATTCATTAGTGGCAAAGGCCTGTCTGTTAGCTCAAAATGTATTTCTAACCCAGCCATTTCCCCAACCCAGTGCAAAAGGAGTTTGGAAACCAGAACCCTTCCTGATGTACAGCATTTGAAACGATTTTATGGGCATTGGATTATAGCATTGGTTCTGTTACATGCTGGACATGACAAGCTATGTCAGAAATCCTTAGAGTTACAGGAACTGGCTTTATGCTTTTGATTTGGATTTATTTTTGGGAGATGCAGTTTAACATAGTGTGTGCGTGTTGGACACACACATGTGCAAAGTGAATATTTTAGTGGTTGGCCTTGGCCTATTTTCCATTTCAGGACCATAGCAGCATTTTATTTTTTTTAGAAATATCTTTTCTCTCTCTTTTTTTCCTGCTATCATCTCACATAACCAGAAGCGTCTTACACGTGACTGACTTACTGACACAATTTCTATGTTCCCTTTGTGCTAGAATCTTGTAACTTCACACATTCATTCATTGCCGGCCTCACAGCGGTATACTTCAGTGATAAGACCCGATGACTTGCAAAACAATCATGAAAATTAACCACTTCAGGCACAAAATCTACTCTTGCCTTTACCAGAATGGTAATAGCCTTGAACAGGGAGAAAGCTATTAAGAGACTCACAAAGGAAGAATTTACTCCAAGCAAGTGGGGAAGCTGAATTTTTCCAAGGCTTCTGTATTGTACTTTCTCCCCAGAATTACTCTATATTGTGTTCCACGGTCCCCTGACATCTGAGGTGCTTAGCTCCATTGAAGGTATGACAAGTTACATGAGCTGAGGATCCGCACTTTGGTATACAGGTCTTTCCGTATTTTTACATAGACTAATCTTAGACCCTGCAACTATATTTTGCTTAAAGAAAGTACGTACATTGATTTTTATGGCATCTGGGCTGCCCTCCAGTGGTGCTTGTATCTAAATCACAGGACCTTACTCTGATCTGAGTTACAATTATGTAAATCAGGAATAGTGCTGTTGAAGTCAGGGTGACATCAGAATCAAGCCTGCTGAGTAGATACAGCTGTTTAATTGAGAGAGAGGTTGGTTCTGTGCTTAGGGCTCTAATCTGGAACTCGAGAGCCCTGGGCCGAATTCTCTGCTATACCATAGACTTCATGTGTGACCATGAGCAGTCACTGAGTGCCCCAGCTCTAAAATGGGGATAATAGCTCTTCATTACCTCACAGGCATATTAAATATAAATATGTTAAAGACGGTGAGGTGCTCGGATAACATAGCCATGTACAAACCTTACCCAGGTCATCTGAATGTTTCCTATGATGCCTGTGACTTCGCCAATTAAACTCCTTTTGGTAAGAACTTTATGAGATATGTAATGGTGAATTAAGCCTTACTAACTAGCACCTCTTGAGCTAAGCAATACTATAGCTCTTGAGCCTGGTTTTACTGACATCATTCTCAAAATTGTCATGGACTTCAGTGGGATTGGAATTTAGCCCTTACCGATGCCTGAGGTTGTTTATGCAACTAATGGAAAATGACATTATGCCTACCCTGTAATTTGATATGTTTATTCTTTCCCTGACAAAGTGAACTTGCCACATTGAATGCACTCACTTCGGGCTTGCTGCTTCGGTACATTCCCATGGCCACATGTAGCAAGCGCACCGTGATTTCGTCTCTCTAGTCAGATTATTTTTTTTAAATGGGTGAAAAGAACTGAGCCTTGGGTGGGAGCGCACCTTATCAATGTAACGTCAACCCATTTAAAATGTAATTGCTTCCAGTATAAACATCTACCACGCTGTGTTGTTAGTTGGCGCTGTCAGACTCGGAGGGTGCCGTTCCTTACCGCGTCTCGAACGATAAACAGGAGAGGACAGTGCGGCTCTTGCCAGACTCTCATTTATGACTGTGTGTGACAGAAGGGTGTTTTAGTGACACAGAAATGGACGTTTGAGAATCAGCATTAAGAATATTATGGCAGGAAACGAATAGTCTGACCACAAAGCAGCTGTCTTTGATGGCTTTCATTTTGTGCTTTATGTCATGTTGAGCCATCGCTCGCTGTAATCTCATTAGCTTGACAAGATGGAAGTTCAGGAACAAAAAGCCCGGCTAACTCGTATTGCACCAAACCCTTCTATCAGCCCTGGATCTTGAACGAATAGTCCCTCATTAATATTAAAGCCCGAGGGCTCAGCTGTGCCTTATGGGCCCAGATCTGGGTTGGGGGCAAAGTGGAGGTGGATTGTGGGGGCTGCCTGGTGCACAGGGGAACACAGTCGCTGTGCTGAAGTGTACTTCTACAACGCACACCCAGCCCAGGCTCTGACGCAGGGTTGAGCCCAAGCCCCGCTTCTATCCAGACACAAATGCGCTTGAATTGGGTCAGTGAGCACTCAGGACCTGGGTCCTAGGATCCTGCGAGGGGGATGGGTCAGAGACCAAGTCCCACTGAGATGCTGGGCCAGGCCCTATTTTGCATTGTGGACACAGGTCAAGCCACAGACCTGAGTGAGAAGGTCTGCGTAGAGCAGTGTGGTGTGTTAGCACAGCGGTGGGTATATCTACTCCGCAGTGTAAGCCCAGGGTTCAAACTCAGGCTCAAGCCTATCCCACCCCCCTTCCATCTGTACACAAATCACACTAATCCAGGGCTCAGCCCAGGGTCCCAGGACCCCACAAGGGTGCAGCTTGAGTCAAGCCAGGACCCTGGGTTCATGCTCTGAGAGTCTACCAAAAGAATCCCCCAGGCCAACTTTCTTTGCCGTCAAGAGTGGCAGACGGGCAAGTTTTTCCACACTGCACCGTGAACAAAGGATGAAAACGGCCACAGGTTTGGGGGCTAGTGTAACCCACACACCTTCTGGGTGTGGTGTTCTGTCCCATCTAGTGGCGCTAAGACCACTTAGAGAGAAAACAATTCATGAGTCTGCTCTACAGCCTTAGCTAACAACCAGTTGGCTTTTAGCTCCTGCAATCGAGGCTCATGCACTGAGGTCCCAGGTTTGATCCTGCCTGCCACGAGCTAGCTGCAATTAATCGAGAGCCCTAACATTAATGGAAGTGTCCTGTGTAAAGAATAAGATACAACACACACACACAAAACCAAAAATCTTAAATCCTCCATTCAAGATGGAGACAGGAAAATGGCCAGGAGAAAGCAAAAAAAATGTAGTAAAAAAAGTAAATTGTTTGTCAAAACTTGTGGACTTCTCCGAGCTGGAATGCTGTTTTTAATAGCTCCCACTTAAATGTGGCCATGAAGATTGCAATTTCAGCCCCAAATGACATAGCTTCACGTGTGAAACCTCTGGTGTAGACAAACTATATGAATAGAAGAGAGCTTCTGTTGACTTAGCTAATGTAATTTGGTAAGGTGGTACAACTATGGAGGCTGAACTCATTTTGCTGTCTTAGTCTGCATCTAGCTGTACTAACCGTTGCTTGTCTAATTTCTTTTCCCTCTTCTAGTTCAGAGGAGTTTGCTGAGCACCGCTTACTTGTACGGGTGCTTTCCTACCACTTGACGAAGAGAAGTTCCTTACACACTACACTTTGCAGTATGATATGGAGGGCATGCAGACGACAAGCTCGGTAGGGGATGATCACTGGAGCATTTTAACTGTTTATACACTTAGACAGCAAAGGGAATAAAGTGAATATTCAAATGTGCTGAGCCAGCACACTTATAAATATGCATTGCAAGAGGCAACGGTATTGATCGTGCCAGAAATGATTTAGCAGGGGTTTGTGTTGCCCTGGTCATTAGGAAAACTATTACAATGGAATTAAAAACATATCCAAAATCTCTTCTGCTAGATCATAGGGATGTGCCAAGTAAGTATTAAGAAGGAGTGAGCTACAAAATGTAATGGATAATTCTCTGTTACTGGCTAGAAATTGGCTTACACTGGCCTGGTGTTTACTACATTAGCTTTGAGCTTTGTGGAATTTAGGGATTTGTGAATTTTAAGGCCAGATGGGAGCATTGTCTATATATATAAAAGTCAAATGGTGTATGCGTGCGTGTATGTATGCGTGTATGTATGTGCACTTACTCCTTCCACACCGTTTGAGCTAGAGACTTGAAATTTGGTACAGTTAGAGGTCTTGGGGTCCTAATCAGGGTAAGAATCGAAAATTTTTCAAATCTCAACTCTGACGCCCCCCAGGGGTGAAATTCTTTAAAGCCCATTCACATCAGCTGGGCAGCTGCTGTTCTCTGTGACATAGTTATGATGTCATAATACCCCCTCCAATGGACCCTGCATTCACTCAGCTCTCTGCCCCCTCCCACCTCCAATGGACCCGAGTTGGGTTTGGTCGGAAGGTAAGTGAGGTTAGGGGTGTTGGGTTTGGTGGGGGGTGAGGTGGGGATGTCGGGTTTGGTCGGGGGGGTGAGGTTTGGGTGTCGGGTTTGGTCGGGGGGTAAGTGAGCCGGGGGTGTTGGGTTTGGTCTGGGGGGGTGGGAAGGTGTCGGGGTGGGTGAGGGGTGAGGTGTGGGTGTTGGGGTTGGTCAGGGGGTGTTGGGTTTGGTGGTGGGGTAAGGTGGGGGTGTTGGGTTTGGTTGGGGGGGGTGAGGAGGGGGGTCGGGGTTGGTCGAGGGGTAAGTGAGGTGTGGGTGTCGGGTTTGTTTGTGGTGGTAGGTAGAGGTGTCGGGTTTGGTTGGGGGGGAAAGTGAGGTGGGTGTCAGGTTTGGTCTGCGGGGGGTGAGGTGTGGGTGTTGGTCAGGGGGTGTTGGGGTTGGTAAGGGGGTGACGTGGGGGTGTTGGGTTTGGGTGGGGGGGTGAAAATGTGAGTCGGGGTTGGTTGAGGTGTAAGTGAGGTGGGGGTGTCAGGTTTGCTCTCTTCCCCCACCCCCCTCCAACGGACCCCGCACTCGCTCAGCTCTCTGCCTCCTCCCCACCTCCGACGGACCTGAGCAACGCCGGGTATTTTCGCTAGTATCTAGTATAATACAAATCGGAGGATGCCACCCATTACTCCTGTACTTAGCCCAATCACTAGTAAGGTGTAATGGGATCACTTCAATGAGATTCGGATCAGGCCCTTTGTTGTTATTAATTGCTTGTACCTAAGCAGGCCACTGTTTTTTCCCCGCTCCTGTTATTCTGAGCATATTGCAAGATAAACTCATCGTAGGATTTAAATAACTTAACTGAAGGCCCAATTCTGATACCCTGACATCGAGTAGCATCTTTCTACACACTCAGTTCCAATGAAAGCTAGGGTTCTAGAGGTGTGAGAGTCTACTTACTGTAAGTATGGGCATCAAAATCTAGCCCAATACATGTTATGGATAGGCAGGGTCAATAAACTGTATAATGTAAATAGTAAACTACGATAATACGGTGTACTAGGCTGTTTCTAGTAAAGAAACAAACAAAATATGATCTGATGCAGCAAAGATCCATAACATTTCTGGTGTGACAACAAAAACATGATTATGCTTTCCATTGTTCAGCTTTAGTGCCCGCTAACTGCACTAAGCATCTGAAATAAGCTGGCAATACGAACCACAACGAAACTAGATATCTGATAACTAGAATGCGGCTTTTGACGCTTAGCAAACAAAGCCACTCTGTGCTCCTAAAAAAGGTAAAATGGCTTTCATTTAAAACAATGGCACTTGAGTTAGGCATTCTTTAACTAGAACAATAAATTCTATTTTCTTCTCTTCTATTTCTCAGTTCACATGGTATATGTTTTCAGGAGTGTTAACAGGAGATTTTGAATGTTCGTTGGTGAATGTTATAAAGCACATGGCTTATATCCAGAATATGACAGATTCAGCTGTCACTGATTCAGGTGAGGATCATGAATGATTCACTAGGCTGGTAGAAGTGGAGTAAGTAATTCTTTCATCTTGATCACTTTCTCCCTGAAGCCAAAAATCTTGCGTGCAGCGGCAGCTTTGTAAAACTAGTGTGATGGCCAACAAGGATAGGAGAGGCTTAGAGGAGACTTGCTCAAATAGATTTAACATGGGGCCTTAAGAGAGACAACCTGTCTCTCTCTCTGACTTTTTTGACTTTTATTCCCTGGTTATGCAGAGAACTGTAAGAAATCGGAGCTAGCTGGCCTGAATGCTAATGTGTCAGCTTTGATAAGTCTGCAAGAAGATGTTTTAATTAGGAAGGGGGTGCAGAGACTCACAGGAACATATTTACTAATGTAATTCAAAACCACCAGGAGGAATCCTGAGGGGCAATAGCATGAGGAACAAATACCATGTATTTCCCTGGGAAGGTGTAGCCAAGTTCACAGGCACAAATGTAAAATGCACAGAGCAAATGCAAGGAAACACTTTACTCTCTTGTGACTGGGCCATAAATTCCTTAGGCTTAAAATGTGGGCTGTTCAGCATGAGAATAAACTTCAGCTCCTATGGCAACACTGTTATGAAAAATGGATCTAAACGTCCATTTTCTCTTTTATCATTTAAACTTCAGGAATGACCTGAGCAAAACCACAAGTCCAGTCCCAGACTCCCACATTAATAATGTCTGCCATGCAGGAGTGGGTCTCTGATGTGCTTTCTGGAGAAACAACAAACAACCCCTTCTGAAATGTACGAGTTGGCTGCACTTCTGACAGAACAACCCTCAAATGCAACTTGCATGCTCAAATAAGTTGACTAAAATGTTGCTATTTTGAGCATTCCTGTCCTTGGAGTTCTGTCTTTACCGGTGTAGAAAAAGAGCAGATTCCTGCTATTCTCGAGTCTTTCAGTATAAAGACATGCAATCCATTAAACTAGATATTCCGTTAGGAATATCCATTAGAATCCACTGAAAAATCCAAATTGCACATGAGAGGTGTTCATAATTACACTATAAAAGTTTAGTACTGCACAGTGGGCCAGATCCCTGGCTCCCATTAAGGTAGCTGTGTCACACCAAGATGTCCTAAAACTGGCAGAATCAGCCAGCTGGGGAATCGCTGGCTGTTGTTAAAAATGACTCACAGCTTCTGTGTCACCCCAGCACAAATGGTGGTCCCTATGTTTCCATCAGAGTCCTCTTTCAAGCTCTTTTTCTTCTCATGAAACATTTTAAGGCAGCCTCTTAATTATATTTACTTGAGTGAGCTCTATCTCCGCCCTCTTTCCCTGTCTCTCTCCCTCAGTCTTAATGTCTCCTATCTCCTTCAGTTAGGTTTTCCCCCCTACACAGTCTTTTCTTCAGTGTGACCTCCCTGGCAACTTCATATCCTCACGACAAGGCTTCCCTCATTGCTTGACTTCCTCGGCACCAGAATTAGTAGTCTCCAGAGCAAACACTGTTTCCCTCTTGTGTTGTTGCCTGTGGTGGGTTGCCCACTAAGATGATAAATTGCTTGTATTAAACAACTGAGGAAGGGTTTTGAGAGAATAAATAAATCATCTCCCTGCTGAGCGAATCAGCAAGCAAGAACAGGATAGCTCTTAAGCACTTCAAATCTTAAAAGCCACAACAGACTAAGGAAGTCAATGGAAAAAAATCCTGCAGAGCTCAGTGGGCTTTGGATCGGAATTTATGATTTAGTGGGATATGTGGACTTTCAAACTTGGTTTTATTTTTTTCCTGAGTGGCTCCAATGGAGAGCCATACAGACCTCATTCATTCTCTCCTTCCTTCGAAGGACAGATCTACACTAACCAAACTCCATATTTCCTTACTAAGAAGTGGGTAAACCTGAGTTTTCCCTCAATTACACTACTGCAGTGAAGACAGTGTCTCGTGGCCTTCAGGGCAAATAATACAAACTCAGCACAGTCCTTGGGTAAATATCTGGTTGATTAGCCTGTGCTAAAACCTGTGCTGCTCTGTCATCACTTGTGGTGACACCCATGCAGGCTGGATTCAAGCTAGCTCATGTAGGCTACCTTGTGCACAGCTTTTGCTGCATAAATATACCCCGACTCCAAAACACACTTCCGAATTCTGACTGAATGACAACAGGACAGGTAGCAATTTTCCCGTGTGCTGATGCCAGCACACCGGTCTTGCTGTGGTTTGTATTACTGTTGCACTTAGGCCAGGTTTACACACCCGCCAGATCGGTGGGTAGTGATTGATGTATCAGGGATAGATTATCTCGTCTAGTCTAGATGTGCTAAATCAATCTCCGAGCGCTGAAGTTGCATATCTGGGGTTGACCCCAGTATAGACATGGGCTTAGTTTCAAAGGTGTTTTGACATCCCCCCCACAAAGTTCAGTGATTATATTAGTTTATGATAAATATTTTGGTTAAAAATCCTAAACATTGAAAACTTGGTTGTAAGTTTTTAACTGAAAAAAATGGAACAATTTGGATGACATTTTTTTTTGCAAAACTTTCAAAGTCAAATGACTTTTGATGATTAAGTTTCCATCAGCTCTGATGTTTACTAAAATAATTAGCCTTGTGAACTATAAATATGTACCAATACATTCAGAGAAACATAGATTATATTTCAGAACTCTGCTTTGTTTTCTATGAAAGATGAAGTATTTGTTCAAGTATTTTGAAAGTGTTGACCTTTAAGAATGTCTTCTACTGTCCATTTTATTTGTCTACTGTCACAGAGCTTGTCTAGTTTGGAGAAGGGAGGCTGACAACTTCATGGAGTAAAACCAATGTGTCTCACTGAATCTACTTGTAGGGAACCTTGAAGCAATTAGAATGGGTAAATAGCAAACGTTTCTGTTTCAGAATTTTCCCCTCTTTCTAGATGTGCACTGAATGCAAATCCAATTCAATATGTGTGGATTTCACTCTTCTAAAGTTTGCTGTGTGTTCACTTTGCATAGTGACATTTATGTAATCTTCATGATATGCAAATTTATGTCAATGCAAATGATGCACGGAGTGTAAAATGACACATAGTGAAAGCAAAAAGTGGTGCACTTAAAACATCATGAATGAATTTCTGTTATATCAAGGGGATTCAGATTTTCTTCCTAAGCGCTAAGTCTGTGGTAGTGACCATGAGAATTCATGATTTGTTCTCAACAGTGTAAGTACCATGGCTGGATCTTGTCCCTAATGACATTGCTTCCAAAGTTAGCTGCAAACCAGTGGGACAAACAGGTAGCAGCCATCCTTCAGAGTACAGAGTTATTGGAAATGGAACACACCCCACTATGACATCACAGCTCATATCATAACCATCTTCCCATGAAGTATATGAATATGGCCTAGCTAAGATATATTTTATGCACGATGGGTCCTGTAGGGTATCATTGTGAAGGTTATAATTTACTGAATGTGATTATCCAATTTGTATGCATGTCTCATTTCTGTATCTAAAGTTAGGAATATTGACACTGTAACAATTACAACTGCATGTGTATTTGGGAGACACCCACCAGACAACGGGGGTGGTCAAGACTGGGAAACGAAAGATCCCCGCCTCATGTAATTCTTATGTAAGGCTGGGGACTAAGACAAACAGGACTCTTCTCCATTTCTTTCCTGCCCCAAACGAAAGACTGCTGAAAGTATCTGAAGAGACAGAGGAACTGAACTGTGGGAAAGGGAAGGGCTGTGTCAAGACTGAGACAGGGGAGTCTAGTCTGTAAAGAGAAAAACTTGGAACTCTAAGCTACAGAAACTCGGTAACTTGCCTAAAACAACATTTAGGGTGAGAAATTATTCTCAACCTCTGTCTCTCCCTCATAAGTCTCTCAACATTGAGGGAGAGATTGGATGTTTATGAGTGTGTGCTGTGCAGATCTTTCTACACAGCGCAAGACAATATGATCTAGGGTTTACCTCTCCACAGTGGGTGTGCATGTGAGTGCTGGGTGAATCCTCTCACACGGCTCTGACTGCAGGCTGTGTCTGCAGCTGGGTGTGGTCTTGCCCTAGGTGTGTGCTGGGAAGGGGACTGAGAGCTTGGCACAGCAACCCAGTGCAAGAGAAACCCAGGCTGGCTGGGTTGGAGGGCTCAGTGGGACCTCAGGAAATCAAGTGGCATCCCAGAAAGGGGAGGAGGGTCCAACCCGTCACACCCACCATCTTTTATTCATGGTGCAACCAGTGCATGATTCTTTGTGACTATTGATTGAAATTACATTTTTTATCTGATCAAATGCTTCTTATTTTGATAGTTCCTATTAGATATCGGTCACAGGACAAATGTTAGGATTATTTTCCCCAGTCCCTGCCCTTGGTTCCTTGTGTGTGTTTACCCATGTGAGTCTTGTTGTCATGGTGAATTACAAATGTCAACTACTGCAAAGAGTACATTACTATTTAAAGTGGTACTTTAGAGGCGTAATATCTTACCTTGTTATCTTCAGCCAGACCCCGCGGGAGAAGAGTAGTTGAGGATCTTTGTGCAATGATAGATTCCAGAGTGGTTTCCAGGCTATTCTCCCTATGGTGCTGCAACTTCTGTAATGAAACATGACAACTCTTTAATACTCCAGAGTGACTTTTCCTGTCCTAAACAGTTATAAAGTGGAGAATACTATGTAGAATCACAGGTACAGTGGAAAATGAACTAGGTGGGATCT
Source organism: Sternotherus odoratus (assembly GCA_032164245.1). Taxonomy (NCBI): domain Eukaryota; kingdom Metazoa; phylum Chordata; order Testudines; family Kinosternidae; genus Sternotherus; species Sternotherus odoratus. Next base: position 10,985,740 of record JAVMKO010000011.1, on the reverse strand, counting down.
CACTTTTACAGCTCATACAAACCAAGGCAACTCCAATGAGATCATGCCTTCAGCCACCCTATGGGAAGCATCAGTTTTGTACTGGCTCAGTGGCCAGAGTGTTACCTATAAGATCACCCCATCAGTCCTAAAGCAGCTAGGTTTTCATTAAGACTCCAGATCTAAATCTTTTAAGGTGATAGGAGCTTTGCCATTTAATTTAGTGGGTACATGTTCAGACCCTGGATTTCTGCCATTGAAGGTATGTCTGGCTCCTGCCACCTGACTCGGGATTGCAAGGAACAGCTGGGGGAGGAGGGGAAGTAAAATTGCAATGTAGATGTTTGGGCTCGGGCTGGAGTCCCCGCGCCACATAGAATTCCTGAGCTCAGGCTCCATCCTGAGCATTGACACTGCAATTTTATCCCCACCCCCAGACCGAGCCTTGCAAACGGGAGTCAGCTGACACTGGCCAGTCACGGGTGTTTAGTTGCAGTATAGACATACCCTCCATTACTTACAAAGCTTGACCTCCTTTATCTAATGGGATCGGATGAAATCCCCACCTAAGGAGGTGTCGCTGCAACAGACTTACTGCAAATTATTCCCATGAAATGAAAATATATACTTTCTTGTAAAAGTTGCAGGGAACATACTTGAGATGTGTCATAGCTGGTATTTGTGGGTCACATTTGTCTTTGTGAAGTATATTAAGCTTAAAGATTAAAAAAAAGGATCATTTATTCCAGATTTGAAAGCACATCTGTTGCCCATTACCTAGTGAAATACAGCTATGCTGTATAGAGTAGCAATAATATTGTCTATAAAACTTAGTGTAATTATGATTTAAAGACTAACACTCGGGAATGATGCCAAAAAAGGGCAATTTTGCATCTTGGAAATGTTTGGCTGGGAAATTGCGCACAGGTGAAAATAATTCCACTTCAAACTCAAGTAACTTTCTTCCTGTTTATAGACTGATGGACACTGAAATTTATGCTAGGAGTTTCCCTTTGACCCAAGGACCTCTTGATGCCACCTGGCAGAGGACATAGGGGTATGTAAGGTTACAGAGGTCCCCTGGGTTTCAAAAGGGGTCATGTAACGTGCCTAACAAACCCTTTGTCACACTGGTGGTTATAATCATTGCAATATATATGTATGGAAAATGTGTGAGGAGTTAGGGACAGAAGTTGAAAATTAGGTTCTCTAGATCTTTTAGGTAAAGGCAACGAGCCTTGAAACAAACGTCTCCAGACAAGAGGTGGGAGACAGTTATCTCCCGGGTAGACCAGTTTGCATTGTGTCTCTTGGAATAGAAGTGTATTATAACATACTGAATCAAATGCTAATGAAGAGCTTAAGGAGATATCAGAAGGAAATTAAGACGAGGTAAACAGGAGGGGGACAACAAAGGTCTGTTCTGGTATATTTGGGGAGCAGAGAGATGCTCCAGCATCCTTCAATCTGGGAGGAGAAGCTGTCTGTGGGCTTGATCTTGTGAAGGGGGATCTCAGCTAACCTTGCTGAGAAAAGGAGTTGGGGTAAGTTATCCTGTAGGAGACGAAAAATGTCTTGTGAGTAAGGCTCTAGAAAGCACGTTATTGTTTTATGTGTAATAGTCTATCATTTGAATCTCTGTTCTTTCATAATAAATGTAGTCTTGTTTTTCACTATAAATATACCTAAGTGCTGTGGGTTGAAACTTGTCAGCAGGTGTCTATTACTCCTTTGGGAGCAGTGACTCTGAGTGTTCAGTGGAACAAGGGGTAGGTACTCCAGGAGGGATGCTTGGAGAACTTGGCAGTTGGTGTGTGCCTGTTACCTGTACAAAGAGAGCGCGACATCTTCAGGGGTCTGTAAGGCAGAGCTTGTGCAGGGAGCTGCTCCACAACCAGCACAATAAAAGCAGGTTGTAGCCAGGTGCCTCACATACCCACATTTTCACAGGCAGAAAAAAAGCTCACAAATACCATGGTGTTGAAGGCATCTCCACGCTTGTGCAATTTTATTATGGTTCATGCTAAATTCCAAGGATATTTGACATTTAGACATCTTGCAATAGTGATTTCCATAAGCCGACTACGTGCTGTGCGAAGTAGCTCCTTTTATTTGACACTCACATGCTATTAATTTCATTGCATGAACTCTTGTTCTCATATTATGAGCCAATACAAAAAAAGAGAGATTGAATGTTTTTATACTATGCCCTTCATCATAAATACCTCCATTAATTGTAATACAGAGCTAGAATGAAGATTTAAAGATGATCTCCAACGAAGCATAACAAAAAATATTGGGCTGTTCTTTTCACTTCTTTATGATGGGTTAAGAAGTTCAGAAAGGGGTGTGGGTTCTTCATTTCTTCACTTTATATATAGCAGGAATGTCAAGTCTCGTCTTCATTGGATTTGCTGGAGAATTTCTGAGAGGTTTCAGGGTTGCTTACTGTGAGCTCTTAATACCTGAACTGAAAGAAATGAGTGTGTTAATTCTTTGACAGACTTCCATTATCCAACAGTATTTGCATTATTATCAGATGCTTGGAGTTTCAGCTGCAGTTAGAGCTCCATTTTGCCAGGCGCTGTACAAACTGTGGCAGGGTGCTGGCCAGGAGTGCCTGAGCCAGCCCTGCGGGCCCTTTAAGAGGGAGCAGAAGCCTGCAAACCTCCCCTTGCAGAGAAGCCTAATCAGCCACCTGGGCTGCAGAGTAATCAGCCTTATGGGTTGCACCTGGCAGCTTCCCCAGGGGGGATAAAAGCCTGCCAGGCAGGAAGCCCAGGGTGGGCGTGTGGTGGTGTGGCAGAGGAGTGCTGAAGGAGCAGAGAGGGAAGGAGCTAAGCTGTAGAGCTGTGTATAGTAGGTGGTGGGGTTGCATAAGCTGCACTGTGAATAAAGAGCACTGTTGGGAGCCACAGAAGAGAGTCTCCTGCCTGTTTGTGACACGGGGGGGGGGAGAAGGCGATCTGCTACAAAACACATAGTAAGAGAGAGAGACTCTCTTCTGAAGAACTTAACATCTGAAGTAGGTAAGAGGCAAAATGTCTGGGAGAAAGGAATTATGCCATTTTAGAGATGGAGAATTGAGAGATTAGTGACTTACCCAAAGTCCCACAGAAAGTCTGTGGCAGGGCCAGGAATTGAATATCGGAGGTCTCCTCACTCCCTTAACCACAGGCTCATCTTCTTCAGGGGAAATAAAACCAAGAGAAGCAAAAAAGACACGTAAAGAAAAAGAGAGAAAAAATTATTAGCACATACAGTAAATACTCACATTGACTCAATTTCAACCATCTGTACAGTGGGGATAGGCCTCGTTAAGTCCTTTGAGGTATACTGGTGAAGATCATTAGATAAGAGCTAGATATTTGAATCATCATTCGTGCCAGGGCACCTCAGTCAAGGATCACAGCCTCACTGTGCGAGGCACGGTACAGACAAGTTACACAGTAGACAGTCCCTCTCCCAAGAGATCTTACCATTTTGGGGCCAGCTCCTCGTTCGTAGATTTGGTCTCAGGCAGGACACCCCAGCTGGACAAAACAGGCAAATGGAGGAAGGGAGGGTGAGGTAGCAAAACAGAGTTTAGCATTAAAAGCAGAAGTCTCAGCTTACCACTTGCCTAACTAATGGCTGTTTTTCCATTGAATTCTATGAAGCCAGGATTCCACCCTGGGTGCCTAATGAGGTATGTTTACACTGGAGCTGGGAAGTCTGATTCTTATCCTGGGATGGCAGACTCAGAGTAGCTTATCTTGAAATGGGGTGCTTAACATAGCAGTGTGGATATTGCAGCACTGGATGTGGCTTGGGCCCTTTTATATTTTATCTCCCCCCCCTTTATTGTTTCAAATAAGAGAACCCAGATCTGTAAAATGAAATGTCCCAAATTCTCCAAAGCCACCCAATGTGAATGCAGTGTTAAAGCGGCACAGTTCAGCATTCAAATGAGGAAATGGAAAAGCTGAAGGTTGAATGTGCATCTTTAACTCTTCTCCTTAGCTGTGTGCATTATAAATAAACTTTAATTGTATAATCAAGAAATGCATGTATAGTTTTATTATGAAGATTTCTTTACATGTATAACCAAAATAACCTGTGATCCAAAAGTTGTAGACTATTGCTCTGATCCTGCAAACCCCCATATGCTTAATTTTACTAACCACTGATTTCCACGGGACTATGAACAGTAAGCTAAGAACGAGAGAGTTTGCAGGATTGGAACCTATGTATGTATAAGGGGGCAGAGATTAGACTGTTGATCTGTGCCCAATATATGCAGTAGCTCTGCTTCAGTCCGGCATTGTGAGCCTGAATTAACAATTGTAAAGCGCTTTGTGATCGCTGACTGAAAGGTGACATGGAAGTGAACGGTGTTATTCATCATTATTGTTGGTATAACGGCTGTTTCTTCTCTGAGTGATGGTCCCTATGTGTATTCTGCACATGGGGTGCGCATGTGTGCCTGGCATCTGAGTCTGGAAATGTTTATTAGCAATGTCCGTTGACCCTCACCGTCATCATGTGTCCACTCAGACTCCCAGCCTAGGGTATAATAGGTAGTATGAGTCGACACCTCTCCATTTCCCCCTTACCGCCATGTGTGAAATACAGAGAGGGGCCACACATCTCAAAGAACCTTCAATTACAGGTAAGTAACCTCCTCTTATTCATAAAATATTTATTAAATAATGCTACTCTACCATACTTTCCCTTTAAATAGTTGTCTTTTCAGCGTACTGGATATTATCTTTCTTGAACATTTTGAAAACACACATGCACATATACAGGGAATACAAGGTCTGATGGGCTTTAATTCTTTCAGCTTCACCATCTGATTTGAAGAGAGAAGCAAAATTATAAGTAATAAAACTGTAACCTTTGTTTCACCTTCCTGTTATATTTATGACTTTTGCAATGGAAATGAATAAACTACATTGTCAGTTTTCTGGCTAAGGGATGTATAGTTACATAATTTCTCTGCATATGGCCTTATAATGGAATAGTAAATCTGATTAGTTTGGGAGACACTTTGCTGCAACACTGAAATTACAATTCTCTCTGAACATTGGAGTTCTAAGTGTGATCTATTGGAAGTGGATGACCCAAAAGAGGGTTGGAGTCTCCTCTGAGCTACTCCACTGAAAGTCAAGAGTAACTTAATCAGAGACAATTGAGTTCCAGCTATATAAAAACAGTCTGAAATCAGAATCTTTCCCTTGGTTTGGCCTATCATCAAAAAGCTAAAAGACTATCTCCTTGTTAGACAGCACTCTTTTCCTTCTTCCCAGCAGTAGATACATAAGCTTAATAACAAAGAGATCTTATGACAATGTATAATATATATATATATATGGGCTATAGTGTGTATATGCAAGAAGGAAATGCAAGAAGATGACCCCAGGGCTACCAACTTCCAGAAGGTAGTGCTCTAACCAATGGACCTTTCTTCCTCACATGCTCCGTAAAAGTATCATTCTTTCCCATGCAAGAAACAGCAAGACGGAGCAGATATATGAGGCAGTGCCTAAGGGATTTAAACAGATAACATTTTGTATCATCTCTAATTACATTTATCTACATTCTAATGAAGAACTGAATTTACTAGAATGGGGGAAAGACCCAGCTGTCTAATGTGCCAAAAAGCTTACTGGTATTTTGAGTCCTGATTCAGTCGTCCATCCGTACTCAACAAAGCACTTTCACCCGTGCTTAAATGCTTTGCTATATTGTGGCTTTAATGTCACTCCTTTCACTAAACTCCAATTTGCTCTTTTATATACAGTACTTCACCCTTCTGTGTAGCATGGATGAGTCATTTTAGCACAGCTCATATTGCTGTACAAGATGGTACCGCTGGTCTCTTTCAGAGCTTTATGAAAGCCTTTATAGCAAAAAAACAGCCCTGGAGATCAATAGTGGCAAAAATGTACTGGCAACTTTTCTTAAATGCTTAACGCTGTCATATACCTTCCTCTACACTGCCTCCCTCATTCCTTGTATGTAACTTTAAATAACTGGGAAGGTGGAGGTAAAAAATCCCATAGCTCTAATCACAATTAAAACAAAACAACCCAACCCAAACAAGCCACTTCCTTGAGAGAGGTATTAGATTATACTGGCTCAGATTCAGTGAGATGCCTCAGACCTTACCAAGAATGCATGTGTTGCAGTGAAGATATTATTACACATTTATATCAAGGTGCCATTTTAATGAGCACAGTTGGAAAATGGAGGCCCAACAAAATAAACCAACAAATGGGCCCAATCATCCCTTCCCATGAAGAATCCTATGGGAGGTGGATAAAGGAGAGTACTTCTTTGAGATTCCCTTTGAGGAGCTTTCTCCCCACATGTTCTATTGATTGCTCTTCCCTCTTACTAGCTGTGCTAAACTTTGATTGACATTCACTCACTTATCCCAGTAAGTATCCATGGAAGCATGTTGGCATAGACATCAGCTGGGTGAGGTCAAGGAAGTGGAAAAAATGGATAATTTGTTAAGAGGCCTGGCAGTGGTAGTGGGGATGGTCATATGGAACAACTAGATTCTAGAAGATGTCAGTCTCCCACAGGGCCAGTGTACGTTGAGTATTAGGTCTGTAGGGTGTTACATAGTTGTTTTCTATGGACATTAGTCATTAGGAAACCAAGGGAAATAGATATCTTGATGATGAGGGAATATTTCAAACATGCCCACTATATGGGGACTGTGTATGGCAAGGAGATGGTAACAGTTTCATCTAGTGGAACTGGATGGCACTGGAATTGGTAATGGGTTAGAATATTTTGTATCTAGATTATTGGTTCAAAACCAGCCCAGATTACTAATGACTGGATATTGTAACCCTCTGTTGCCTACGCATTGTTCTTTCAGCAATGAGCTGATGGTTTTAATCCATTTCCCCATGGACAGTCACCCAGGTTAGGAAAACTCCAGGTGCTAATAGAGCACCTCACTGCCTATCTGAGCAGGGAGGTGATGGAGAAGGAAATACCCTGTATCCTTGAACAATTCCTCTAAATTAGGGTTTAGGAACATGAGCAGGCATTATTGGTGCACTGGGACTTGCCCTGATCCTGTATGTGCCGTATCTATCCTGTGATTCAACAGGGGACTTTTAACACATACGAAACATGCTTAACTGACAACCTTAGACACTACAGTTTACTCCAAAAACACATGTGAAAATCCTCTTTGATTTGTGGCATTAGAGCCTTCACCTGCCAATTACTGTGAAGAATTGCTCAACTGAAGCAGCGAATGTATTTTTTCTTGGACTGAAAGATACTGCACTGTTGCAAAGGGTTTGGTATCTTCATAAAGATGATATTACAGAATATTTTTGTTTACTTTACTTCATCAGTGAGCGCACCAGTACAGTGCCCACCCCTGAAGTTGTCCTTTACTGACCATTACAGCCATGGAAAACCAAGATACAGCCGTTATGTCCAACTCCAATTATAAGGGAACAACTGTGTTATCTTTGGGACCAGTTGGCAAATGATGATTGTTAATAGAGATCACTATGTATATTTACTACGGTTTTTCTGTAAAAATCTGATAACAGATGGCTTTTCTTTTTACCCAGTCCATGTTTACTTAAATGATTCCAGTTATTTTGGTTTTATGTGTAAATCAATTCACATAAGAGTCCAGGGACTATCAGTTTGTAGTATTATGTCAAAAAAAAAAGGAGAAAATGAAGTAGTGGTGAAAAACCATGTTCTGTACCTAAATTAGAGCAAGCCACATTTGGTTTAGTTCCCATGCTGGTAGGTATATATAGATAGATGTAAATCAGACCCAGCAATTACTGTGCAGTATAATGATACCAAATGCAGGGACGCGGTGTTCATATGTTTGTTCCTTTGAACATGTCATGACTTTTCAATTCATCATATTGGCTTTTTGGGGGTGAGGTTGGGATAGAAGTAAACTAGACTGTTTGGGGGCATGGAATCTAGCTGGCTGACTAATGAGAATTTATTGCTGCTTGATGCCTAGCTGTGGCCTATTTTTTAAATTTTGTTTAAAAGATGAATATGTAAATGCTGCTGTGCTCTTGCCTTTTACTCTGGAGATCAAATAATCCTAAAAGAAGTTTCCCCACTTTTACTGTAACTTCTGTATTCCTTAATAATTGAGGGCCAACATTTTCAAGTGACTAGTGATATTAGGTGCCCTGATTTTTGGGCGCTCAACTTGACAGCTTAGAGTGTCTTCTGAAAATCAGCTGCCATCTAACTTGTCTCAAGTGGGGTGCAAAATATCATGGGTGTCTTCTGAAAATCTTATCCGAGGCCCCTAGCCGCCGAGTATTTTTACTATTAGATTCTGTAGCAAGAATGATGGAATCCTCTAGCCACTGCTGATCCCACCCCCTTGAATTCACCAAATTCCAGCTGCCTTTAGCTCTGTAAAAGAAAACAAAAAGGCTGTTCCAGTCCTGATTTCTTTTCACCAATCATATTTGAAGGGGCACTTCAGGTTGTGATCCATGGAGGGGGATGAGGTGTGCATGCATGTAGATGCTGCTTTGCGGCTCCTAAGTGGTTGCATGCCCAGACATTCAAGGAACCCCCCTGTGGTAGCTTTTCTTGAGACAATGGAATATTGAGGAATATCCCCTCCCCTGGTGTGATATGCTGGTAGAGGAAGTACAGTACAAACTAACACTGATGTATTGTTGTAAACAAAATGCCTCTCAGAATACACAGGTGTTAACAGAATTTTCGCACAGGGGAACGGGAGGGATCTTAGAATGCAGTGAGCCTGAACTGGATGCATTGAAATCAATGTGAGTCTTGCCACTGATGTCAACGGATCAGGAAATTACATCAGTGGAGTGAGGCTGATTTACACCAGCTGGGGATTTGGTTCTGTATCTGCATTGCTTCATACACACAAGCAAGCAACCGAAGAGCAAGAAGAACCGATAGGGCCAGACTTCCTCCATTAAAGTCAATAGGGCTTTGCTGATTTATGCCAGATGAAGAGTTGACCTTTAAAATGCAACCTAGTGAATTTTGCAGCAACATCTTAATTCTGAGGCAAACTTCTACAATGGCAGACGATCAGGGACATTGCTTATAGACTGCCATAAAACGTCAAACCTTTCAAGCGAACAGTGCTTAATTTCATTTGCTTTCATATTTAATATTTAAAAGGGAGACAATCTTTTACTGTTCAGGCTCCTTCTTAGCCTGGTACTATTTCAGCACTCAAGGAAGGGTGTCCTGCTGGAAGGAAAGCCTTTGTTGTTAAGGATAAGAAGCTGTCCATCCACACTTGATGTCTTTTCAACTTGAATGTGTTACGATGAGTTGTTTTTAATTTGCAATGGGATTTAATAGTTTAAAACATTTCTTGTGTTAGGAACACAGGATGACTAATTCAGTGAGACGCCTAACATAACAGGCCCCGTTTTGCTCTCTTTCCTCAGTATGGCTCTGGAGTAACACGGCACTAAAGTCAGTAGATTTAATTTAAGTAAAGTCAATCTGATTTGAGACCAGAATCAAGGCGTTGCATGAGGGGTTTTCAAACATCTGTGGTGTTTTCACATGACTGCATGAGGGTGAGGTACTATAAAATGATGATATTAATGGCACACAGGAGAGCATGTATATTAAAAATTACAGAGTAAAGTGGCATGCCTGGTTAGCAGCATACTTTGAAGGTGAAATGGATACGTTTACATAGAAGAAATGAAGCAAGGATGAGAAAAATCACCCAGTGCAGAAGTCAATGCAAATTCCTGTCTACTTACGAGGGAATTTTCCAAAGCGTCTGAGTGGTTTAGGGAGTATGGGGGTGAGGGGTTCAAAAGAGCTTAGATGATTTAAGAGCACAATTCCCACTGACAGTCCATGAGACTCACCAAAGTCACTTATCTGCAAGCAACAAGTGCAAAATTAAAGTTGGCTTTGCAGTGTAGCAGCTCCTTGAGCACTTGGGTGAATTTCTTGTATAGTGGGCTAATGGAGGAGAATAAAATTCTAGAGGTGTTCCCATAAATATTGCATCATTTGATGACATTCCTTTGCACACTCACACTGTAGACTGCATTGTTGCCTCTGGGCCTCCCAAATATGGCAGTGCAGATGATTTTGCTCTATCAGGGCAGGTCTTTGCTTCTTTGCTACTAAATTGGCACCACTGACATTAATGCAGCAGCATCGATTTAGCAGGTCTGGTGAAGACATGCTAAGTCGATGGTAGAGCACTCTCCCGTTGACACAGCATGGTGTAGACACCGCTTTAAGTTACCTATTTACATCACACTATGTTGGGGGGAGATTCTCTTCTGCTGACTTAGCTTCTGCCTCTCAGGGAAGTGGAGAACTGAAGTTGACATGAGAGTGCGCTGCCATTGACTAATTATGTCTTCACCACTGCACCAATCACAAGGGTGCTAATTTAGGAGGTCAATGTAGATAAGCCCCATCCTCCACAAAAGTTCTAACAAGGGACTGAACTTTTTATCCTTCTCTGAATCATGTGCCATTGGTCAGGATTACAAAAAGGTATATCCCTATGATGTGGTGGGAGCCAGTATTGACTGCTGCTAGTGGCTGCTTTTAGAGAGTAGGTTTGTTCTTAACTACAAAAGTTTACCTATAACTTTGTTCTTAAATACAAAAGTTTATCTATAACTTTGCAGCAGAAAATGCTGGCAATATGGTACGGCAAATGCAAAGGGGAACACAGGATGGGCTGAACAGCAAGGCCCTCTTTTCAAAAGGGCACATGCATGAATTATATAAGCAAACCCTCCAATATGCATAAGCACGAGGAGATTTCCTGTGTACCCGAAAAACCTGACACTCACTTGTGCCTTTGGGTTTGTGTGCCCAGGTGAGGTGTGCAAATATACATGGGCCCAAGTGTCTAGTGTTATTAAAGGAGGAGAGAGGAAGTATTTGAGCACCTAAATTAGAGGCCACTTTTGAAAATCAGGTGACACTTTTTGAAAATTTAAAATCCTCTCTTTTTTTCTCTCTCTCCAGGTTGGCAGCCCATCACTGCTGTCTTATTGCCAGATGGAAGGTGGCGGGAGGCTGGTGGTTCAGTGAGTTCTGAAGACACTTACCAGGAGCCTTTATCCTCTTCTCCCTCTCCTTACCTGGACACAGAAGCAGGCAACCAATGCCAAGGTAAAATGAAATATATTTTTCCCCTGTAAGCAAAAAAGTTGTTTTGTGAGTCAGGTTTGATGCAGTGATGCTGACAGACAGATGTTGTCTGGAAACCAAATCTTTGCTTGATTTAGGAAAGGTTTTCTGTTTGTTTTTTTTTTAATGCATTGAGGTACCGGGTGGCATTAAATGGCATTAAATGGTGTAAACTGAATTTCTGTCTCTTTTATTAAACTAGTACTTCATTTTATGTGGAGAAACACACAATGCTCTTTCTCTTAGAACACTGGGTAATATCATCCGCTGGTGTAACTCAGCCTAACTCAGTGACCATAATAATCACTAGCTAGGCTGAGGATCTGGCTCATCATGATTCATTACCTTCTAAAACACTGGGGTCAGAGATGACAAAGGACCTTAAAGATCTCTGATGGGTTCAGGCGGAATATTTCCTTTTGGAACAGCTTTTTTTGGAGAGTTCACGACATGCAGACTTCCCTTCTCTTTTCTTCTTGTGGTGCTTGGGGATGTAACAGAACAAGGGAGGAATGATATTTCATCATCATTACAGCCCTGGTCAGCAGAAGCTTCAAAGATTTATGGGATTCCGAAAAACTAGGTGTTACATTATATTCCCTGGAGTTAGGTGTAATATCTGCTGGTGATATGATTTTTACACTTGGATAAACCCAGTGAATAGCAGTTTGACTCTTGATTGAGGCTTTCCTGTTACGTTGGTATTACTAGTGTTATCCATGCTTTGGAACCTTTAATAAGTAACCTTCCTCGTAATCAGGATATAGTAGAGAGAGCTACTGAATCCAGATTTTTTTTCTCCTCATTTCTCTGTACAGCAAAATTTTAACTTTGTACATCTGAGTACAGCACTTCTTGACTTCATTAGGCGTGATAGACAGGCAATGAAGGGAAACATTTTGACCCTGTGCCTTCTACTGTTTCTTCTCTGGTAAGGGCTAAAATTTGGCCTCAGTTACACTGGGGTCAATATGAAGCAACTCCACTGAAGTCACTAGTTATTCTGGATTGAGACCTGTGTACTTGAGAAGAGAATTTGGCCTAAAGAGCCTGATTCTGCAAAGAGTTATCTGTGTGAATAACTTTACAAAGATGAGTAGTCCCATTGGCTTCAATAGAACTACTCATGTGAGTAAATTTATTTGGCTGCGTCACTGCAAGATTGAGACCTACATTTGCAAATTGCCTCACTTGGGGAGAAGACATTAAAACATTCATAGATTGCACCTCCAATGGCGAACATCATTCTATACATTCTTTAAGGGCTCATAACCTCATCTAACAATACTGCTTCAAATTAACTTCCTGTGCACCTTATAAGACCATAGTTATTAAGGCCCCAATTAAGCACATACTAACTTATGTCCCACTGATTTTAAATTTCAGGTGCTAGAGCTGGTTGGGAATTTTCCATCAAAGTGGGTTTTTTAATGGAAAACAGTTTTCTGTCAAGAAAATGAAAATGTATTTTGTTTTGGTCAGTTTTACCATAAATGAAACATTTTGGGTTTGGTGAACAGCCATATTATTTCTTATTTTGAGTCAGTTTCACATTATACTGCATCTGCTTAACACACAGCGGTGCCTCATAGGAGTTGAAGTTTGGGTGGTTCATGCTCTCCTACTCTCCTATGGGTTGTGCTCCTTATCTGGACTTCATCTCCAATGGTGCACCTCAGTCTCCCCTCTGACTTTAACAGAGACTGGATTTTACCTTTGGTGGTTCATTGAGCTGGACCAGTGCCCTCCATATGCTACATATTGGATGCCAAAAATATCTAAGGTGGTTTAGCAGCAACCACTCTTCTGCTGATGGCATGTTCTCAGAGTTCCATCTTCTAGTTCAGATAAGAGGGATTAATGATAAATCTAACCTACGAGACTTCTGGGAGGAGAGGATTTAGTGTTTGCCATCTTTGGAACTTGAACACACTTGACCTCACTTTCACCAAGGTAAATCAAGAGTTTTACACTGAAGTTGTGGGATCAGAGTCTGGCCCAGTGTCTCTTGGGGCTCATGCTGCCTCAGTTTTCACATCAGTTTCCTGACTTGTTTTTTCATGGCATGCTAATTGTTGGAACTATGCAGTTTATTATTCTTTAACGAACACTTGGATGCATTTAGGGAAAAGCGCTGCAGATGTAGATGTGGTCTGATTTTGATTTTGGAACGCTGTGCATGGGGGAAAAAATAGACACTGATGACAAAGGTAGTTTCAGTTCTTCTGGGTTATTATGACACTTAAGTAAAATATATGGGCTGTAATAAAACAGGTGTTTAGTCCATTTTGGATGGGAAATGTCAAAAATAATAAATGACATTCAGAAAATCAATACACAGCACAAAACAGTGAAAGACTAACAGAGTTGGCCAGATAAATAAATCTGTCATATCCTACAGTGAAAGCTTCAAGGTAATAGCTACACTTTGCAATAGTGTCTGCTAGATTGCCCCCCTGGCATTGTCAGGTGCATTAGAAAGAGTGCAGGAATCCTGATAATGCTGAAGTGCCCAGGAGTAAATTACCTGATAGTTCTGCAGTTCGGTTCAGAAAAGACCTCAAAAGTTCAGATGCTTTGTCAGTGCTCATGCAAACTTCAAGGGAGCTGGAGTAACCTCTGTTTTGGGCTGGGCCAGGCATACTGCAAGGATAATTTCTTGCACAATACCTCTGCTTCCATCCAAACCCAGGAAGTGTACAGGCCTTGAAAAAATAATTCGTAAAAGCTTGATTTCTGGTTCATGTAAAGTTTTGGATAACTATGTGGGTCATTAACCCATTCACTTAGGTTAATCTCCTCTTAATTATAAAGAGACATTCAGAACTGGACCTCCTGTTCAGATCCTCTTCAATGCTTATTTTAATAGATGAACATCGCAGTTCTGTTTCCCATGCTTCTGTAGCAGTCATCCAGGTTCTGTCTCTCTGACTGTCCATACACCTCCAACTCATCCTGCCTACCACTCACCTGCAGATACTGAAAACACAGTCACTAATAAAACCCAACAGTCCCTCTATCCAGCTGCTCCTGCCACTGGAGTGGAGGTGATTGAGAACTGCTCAGCTAGTCCCCATAGAGTAACATATTCCAGAGAGGGAGGAGCCAGCTACAACTTTTGCACCGCCGGGTGGAAATGACATACATAGGACAGGAAGAGCAGATTACTTGGCTGCATTCTGAAGACTGTCCTTCCACACCCTGAAAACAGGCTGGCTTGGGAAGCCAATCTGGCTAGGAACCTCAGGACTGTTTCATCTAGCTTTAAGGACATGGTCATGGGATGTTTGGCTCTGATTCATTTTAGGGAATGGGTGAAGGCTCAGGCCAGTTTTGTTTGCCCCAAACAGTTGAACCATCCATGTCATCTTAATAATGTGGTTATGGATGATCTACCATTAGGAAATTCAGAAGGTAAAATTCATTCCTCTCAGAGGGTTACTAAGATGCTGGGGATCCATGAAGATTTGGTTAGCTCACTGAACTCTAGCTGAGATCTTCCAGTTAACTCAGCAGAACTGTCCTGCAACTATCAGTCCTGCATAGCAGAAAAAATTCCTTTGACAAGTATCTCCCAAATCTTTCATGTATCAGAGAGAACGATCTGCCGTGTTGCTACCAAGGTCATCCTTTCATGTTGTGTGTGACTGTTATTCTGTTGTGGCTTATGCTATATTTCTACTTCACTTGCTGTTTGTGTATCAATTTTAAAAAGGGGCTGATTCACTGAATAAAGTCAAGAGCTCAATGACAGGCTAATCCACTGGTTAGAGAGTGTGACTATTTTGATGTCATTGTGGTGCTTTGTAGCCATGAAGAAAAGTTGTGCTTGATATCTTGGTATGAATACCCAATACGTGCCCTGGAAGTCTGAAAAATATAGTGTTTTTCTTTCATCTTGTGGTAAGCTATACAGATTGAAGGCAAAGAACTATCTTGAAGTGTATGGGTGATATTTTGATGTAGGGAATATTATAGTAAATCAGTTGAAGATCTCTCTTTGTTCGTGATGATTCTCTCTCTCTCTCTCAAGAATTTTCTGTGACTTTTACACAACTGCTTCAAAGAGAATTTTCATTTCTTGGTTGCTTTTTCTTTCTTTCTCCCTTTGCTAAAACTTTGGTGGATTCCAGGATCAATCTGCTCTTGTTTCCATCCATTTTCCACTGTTGTAATTCGTGGGTTTCAGTAGTATTAGCCCAGATTTATGCTAGTAGAATGGTGAGCAGAATCAGGCCTTCCATCTACAGTTGGGAGGTGAGACTAGGGTAAAAATTATGCAGAATCACAGCCAAGCATTGGCTGTTCTTCTCTGAGAGGAGAGAGGAGCTGTAGCAACTGAGCAGAGGTTCACTAAACAGGACAGATAGAGACTGAATAACTAATTGCATCATGTGGGGAACACATTCAAGAGTGACCTTTACTGCTGCATCAGAAAGGGACCTCCTACTGATACAGGAACCAGGATGGAGGCAGTGCCCTGGCCATATCGGCAACACAGATGACCAAAACTCCTTGGTGATGTTAGAAGGTGCATGTTGGGAAACATTTGCAGTACACAATAGCAACCTGATTAAACCTACTAACTTATAGATAATGCTACATGTTCTAATGTGCCAGGGAATGATGCTCTAAGTGTCCTCCATATATATGTAATACGTATATAGAGGTATCTCTCTTGCAGATTGCTTTCAGAACAGAGGCTACAGAACAGAGCTGGGGATGTTAGGCACCCTAGCAGTCATGAGGTGCAAGGTCAGTTTTCTTCCTAGACCCTTTTCAGCTGTGCATAAGTAATTGGAGGGGGAATGCACCCTGAACTCTTCTCTCGCTCAGCGCACACATGCTGGGGCTCTAAATCAGGACCTTCCTGACACATTTTTTCACTTACAAGCTGTCTTCCCTTTCAGCAGAATGGCCCGAGCCTGGCAGAGACGAGAATGTTCATACCTCATACTTGTATAGTACTTTATGTCTTCAAAGTGCTGCTCGGACATTCATTAACAATTATATTCCAACCTAATGGATTCTAGTTGAGTTCCGCCTTTTTTTTTAAATCACCAACATTCTCCATAGATAAAAGTATATGTGATCTTTTTGCAAAAACAATTTCCTCCGTTTCACTAATAAATCACTTAGATTTCCCTTCCCTGGTTGCAATAATAACATAATTAAATAAAGTAATAATAATCCTGATGGCTTGCGATGATAATGTGATGGCCACTGCTGGCGTGATCAGCATGTAGATGTCTTCAGCTCCCTGTAAATATTTGTGATTAATATGTAACACTAGCTCGGTTTATTTTTTTCGGTGCAAGATGTTGAGTTTTTTAGAACTACTAATAAGGATAAAAATGACCCGACAGGAAACTTTCCTGTACCTTTAACTTCATATTGTCCTTCTTAGTCAACTCCAGGAAAAGCAATTCCTGCCCAGAACTGCTTATCTGTCATGCTTGCAAACTTGTCACAGACCTCTGCTTCATGAGGTCTCAGATACCAACGCTGTGAAATTTGTAATGAACAGCCATTAATTATAGATGGCCTGGATTTTTCCTCACATCATAAGGTCTGAGTCATTCACGTCTCACATGCTTTTCTTGGGATATTACATGCAAGTCACCTTAGACCGCATTCACTCTCTGCTGCTAGAAAGGTAGGTAAAAAATAAAACTGGTAAACAGGGCTATGGCTGATTCTGATATCACTTCGCAAAGTAACCACAACATGGCATCAGCGTTTGACTATTTACCCGATGGGAAGCATTTATACTGACTAATAGGCTCAGAATCCCTTGGGGTCTCTGGTGAGACTGGCTATGAGAAGGAAGAACATGGACACACACATGTTGTATGCCTAGCATCCTGCCTCAACTCTCCCAACACCAAGCACTAATGCACGCTTGCGTTGATACCTTTTACATGCCCACAGTTCTCTGATCCAAGACGCTAAGATAGGCGCTTTTTCTCATGAGTTCCTCTAGCACCTTCTCATGAGCTAACAATTCAAAAACTGTCAAACATTGCCCCCATCTAATTGCATGGGGCATGGCCGCTATTTGTGTAGCACAATAAATATGCACTTTATAGAACAAATAGGAGATATAGCCCCTTCCCCAGTGTTTATAACTTCTCTAGCTAGGGACTCACATGGGAGTGCAAGGGTACCATAAATCAAACTATTCTGTTGCTTGGGTTTTTATATATGTATCTTGGTGGCTTATGGTTTGGGGGAGGGGTGTCACAGTTTTAGGGTAACTGCACCTGTATTCAGCTCCCAGCTGTCACCTCTCTTGGGTGGAGACACGGATCTTTCTGTCTCTTCTGATCAGGGTTTTAATGCTGCCCAACCCCCTGACATTCACTGCAATATCTCTAGCAAGCCAGCGTGCCTAAAGGCCAGTACCTGCACTTTGCTTTTTCTCCGAAGTCAATAATAGTGTATAGCCAGCAGTTATATGTTATATGTTACCACACCGATCTTTCTAAGCATGCACCTTTGTTCTTACCGCAAAAGCATTCCAGAGAAAACGTATACACAACAATGGAAGAACCTGTTCACATGCTGAAAGCTTACCAGAGGTCACCCCCAGCTCCAGTCTAGGTGCTCTGATGGGTGTCAGTCTTTCATACTTGACACATGGGTTTGGATGACCCCTTGGTTACAATCCATGTCAGTTTTTAGAAAAGGAACCAGACCCCCGTGGGGCAGTTCGGCTGTTTCTTTAAACAGCTTGGGTCTTTGATCTCCTGGAACAGGTAATCACCAGTTAGGGTATGTCTACACTGCAGGTAAAACCCCATGGCTGGCTTGTAACAGCTGCCTTGGGCTCATGGGGTGCAGGCTAGTGGGCTGTTTAATTGTGGTGTCGGCATTTGGGCTGGAGCCTGGTCTCTAGCATGCCGTGAGAGGGGCCGGGGCTCCAGCCTGAGCTCAAACATCTACACCACAATTAAACAGCTGTTTGGCCATAGCCTGGTTAGCCTGAGTTAGCTATCACGGACCAGCTTCAGGTATCAGTGTAGACCGTTAACGTCCCTCTCTTCAGGGAGCAGCTTCAAAAGGCTGGGTTTCCGCATAAGTGGGGTGGTGGAATTTGCATTAGCTACTGCCCAAGGATTCCCCAGGAAATTCACTTAACACATATTGTCCTAAAAGCACATCTGGCACATTTCAAGAGCCATTTGAACTCCTTATACTTCTCCAGTCTCACAATGGGGTTTTTTGTTGGGGTGTGTGTGTGTGTGTGTGTGGGGGGGGGGGTTTATAGGTAAATTATGTTTGCAGTCGCTATGCTACGATTATGAAGAAACATGAAATAAGGACGGGAGTTATGCTATGAATGCCTATGACCTTGGGATCGGGTTGAGGCACGGACCAGTTAAAGCCAAGGCTTGTACTCTTGGGGACTGATTCTCAGAGGTGCTGAACACCCACAACTCCCATTGACTTTGATAGACGCAGCAGGTGGGGCTCAGCGTCTCTGAAAATCAGGCACTTGAGTCTCAAGTCCCGCGCCTAAATTATTGGGCTGATTCTCAAAGTTGCAGAGCACCCGCAACTCCCACTGACGGCTGGTGCTATATTTACATCTGGTTCACTCCATTGTATTTAGGAATGCATCCTCCCAGCCTATCAAAACCCCATTACTCAAGAGAGAGCCTATCATTTATCAGCAGAGCTGTGCAAGAGGCACATGAGCTAACTTGTGTCCTGCTGCTCAGGCTAAGTACAGACCACTCCGAACTTGCTTACAAAAGAGCTTGAGTAAATGCAGCAAGAGGAAGGCCCCAGCAAGTGCTCTGTTGTGTAATTTCTCTCCCCAACATCGTACAACAAAAATAGAATGTGACTGAAGCCCGGTGACCTCCCTTTGCTACAGTGGCTCCAGTGTTAGTAGAAAACAGTTGTTGAGATGGAGATGGTGATTATGTTTTAAAGCAGGCACCATGGATCCTATTATCATGTTTTATGAGAATGGCTATCCATCATTACTAAACACAACAGATGGCGAGTCAATAAAAGAATAACACTTTCAGTATCTGTTTTTACAACTTCAGAGTGCTTTAGAAATACAATATATTAAGCTAACGTTGCCTCATGATGCGGATACACCACGCCACCACTGTCCGGTTTAGTTTTTGGCTTTGTCTTTAGCTGCGCTGTTCGCATCAGCCGATTATAAACGACGTCACCCAAAAGGAGTTTTTAAAATTTGCACTCTATTTTATGACCGGGCAGGACGCTGCATGGCTGAGATTCTGGTTTCTTTATCTTGTCAGCTGTTTAGCAATCTGGTTGTCTGGCAGCTCAGTGTGGTACTGTGTATAATACGCCAATATGCTATTAATGTGGAAGCCTATTAGAGGGAATGGCTTGTTCCACATTTCAGTTTTTCCTATCACTTTATCACTCTGAAATCTCTGCATCATTCTCAACAGAAAGAATTTGTGGATTGAAATTGTTCCATGTTCTGATTCGCTGTTCCAAAATCTCATTGTCTTAGACATTCCCAGAAGAGCAACAAGAAAAGTAAATTTAAAATTGGACTTGACAGTTTGCTGGGGAATATAGTGTCAGGTACAATCCTACTCTGATAGCTGGGTGGTGTAGGGCACCAAATATTTTCCATCTCTAGTCTATTAAATAAGAGAGGAAAGTATAAGAGTAAACAAAATACATTATTTTAAGCTCACACATTAAGCATGGCAAAGGATTTACAAATGTTCTCTTAATGAAGTCATGTGGTACAGGTTAAATAATCCAAACCCAAGCACTGCAGCAGAAAAAGCAGCATTTCTGGATTTCATGTTCCAGTCATCATTTTGCTCACCTCAGAGAACTGCGAGGCTTCCATCCTTAGCCTTCACATAGAAATCACCATCAGTCACATCCCCCTATATCACTGGGTATCAACCTTTAAATAAATACACTCTCCTCCCAAGCCTATGCTTCTAAATGCAAAGGTCTGGAAGCTCCTTGTGATGTAGCAATAACAACTTTATTGAATTTACAAACGTAACAAAACTAGATATTCCATTATATCAGTAGATGGCTTGATTTTTAATGGGCTATATACATTCCCATCAGAGATGCATATATGGATTTTTGTATAGACCTCTCATATATCTTCTTGTAGGACTGAGTAGTTCAAAAGTTTGTTTTTTAGGTAGCAGTAAAATGTCTTGGGGTATGTCTCTACTACCTGCTGGGTTGGCAGGTAGTGTTCGATGTACCGGGGATCATTTTTTCGTGTCTCATCTAGACTGCTGCCCAGGTCTTCTTTTGGTTTATCTGTCTACTCTAGCAATGCATTCCACAGGTCTCTTATCCCAGTATCATTTTGGTGATTTTGACATCTGCTTCTGCTTTGCTATTAGGCTGGCTTTCATGCAGAGGGAATGTGGGATGTTAAACTCCACTGACATAGAAAACTGTGCAAATCACTGACAGGCAAGCAGAGGTCTATTTTGTATAATGACTCTCTCTGGAATTCCATGCTGGGCACACCATCCTTGTGGCATTTAACAGAAGCGTCTGCTACTGCCTGAAAGGGATCTGCTGTATTTCCCAATAGTTAGAATAGATTTCAGCCATCACAAGGTATTCTTGAGAGCTCACCGTACATAAATCCTTGGCTACCTTGCTCCAAGGTCGGTCAGGTATTTCATGCCTCATAAGTGGTTCGTTTTGTTGGCTGGCTGGGAAGTAATACTGCCCAGACATCAAGACTGCTCATATTTCCTCGTTATTGGACAACTGGGATTTTGCTTTGCTTCATCCCCAATATGACTCATAACATATGCACGTCAGAAATTCTGGGCACGCTGCTTTTCGGTATTATGATCCTACTGCAATTATAAGAACGTAATTTTGTAATAACAGCTCCAGATCAATTATTCAAAAATTTGAGTCAAGTCTTTTTCGTGTCTAGCTTGCAAATGGTCATTAGATCATGAAGCACAGTATTGGCTACTACATATTTGTCGGTGTCATTGTCACTCCTAGTTTGATACGCTCCTACTGCTCTGTGCATATGCCTAATGGCTTGTGCATTTAGTGCTATACAGTGCCCACATTTGCTGTTCAGGTTTTTTCCCCACTTATGGGTGTTGTTGCTGAGATGTTTTGGTTTTTATTTTACTCTGTGCATGGTGTATGCTGTTCTCTATTTCTGATGTTTTCATGCTTTGTGAGACTGTGTTTTGGTTTGTTTACTGCTCTAGCATATGAGTGTTGCCAGTTCTCATGGTTTCATCCTGATATTTTCCTGTATATCCCCAGCTTCCGATTCTCTGAGTTCTATTTTTTTAAATAAGATTCTAGATCTCATGATTGTGAAAAAAGTTTGAAATTGAAAACAGTAAAGGCTACAAAAGCAGACGTCAAATAAATAGAGCTCCAAAATTATTTTAAAGGTGTCATGATGTTAAACAAATCCTGTGATTTTTGTAGATCATGACTCATGAGATTTCCATGCATCGAGTTGGAAATATTGCAGCAACATAATTGAGTTCCAGCAACCTAAGGACTCTGGTTTCTTACCTTTGGGCCCCCAAAATAGATGATCTCTAATAAATTAAGCTCTATGTCAGATCAGTATGATGAGGGTAACTGGCATAGCCTTCTTGCATATTGATCTTATGGTTTCAGTTTCATCAGATATATTGAAAATACATATTACTTTCAGGTACAAAGGACTAGATCCACAGAGGGATTTAGGTGTCTAACTGCCACGTAAAGTGCCCAAGTCCAAAATTTAGATTCCACTGGCTCACCTGCTGCCTAGTCCTGTAGATACCTAAAGTCCCTATTTGTGTAAGTTTTCACTGATAAAGTCCTTCAGGTGCAGAACAATCTATCGCTGGATATGCGCATAGCTGTCTCAGTCCTGACATCCAGGTACCTTAGCCACAATAGTGTACTCAAACAAGGCATTCCCCATCTGCTTGCCGGGGGGCCTAAGCTGCTAGGCAGTTTCAGAAGACACCTCACAGATTGGGCCCTACACGAGGAGTTGGAGAAAGAGATGGAGGTGCTGTGCCCTGTGTATAACTCATTTTCCCGTTCACTGGCAGTTCCCAAAAATCGGAAGAAAATTCCATTTGACCCTGCAGTGAATCAAAATATTGTGAGAATTTCTGGTAAATTAAAAAAAATCAGTTTTGAGCATTTTTAATGGTCTAGAACCGTGGTGCCGCATGTGGCCCGGTAGGGTAAGTTGATTGTGGGCCACAGGACATTTTGCTGACATTGACCATCTGCAGGCTGGCCGCCACTTCCCACAGCTCCCATTGGCCAGGAACGGAGAACCGTGGCTACTGGGAACTTATTTACTTCATCTTACTCTCTTTATTCTCTTACTCATTTTTTCTGGCCAAGTGACTATTCATCGGCATTCAAAGTGGCAATTCACTGTCATTTATAATGTCATCCTCCAACTTCCTTTTATCATCTCTTTCCAGAAGGGTTTTAAGAAGTCTGTGAAAGCAGAAATCTTAAATTTGTGTGCCCCACGGCTTCACCTCATCAATTCCTACCTTCTCACTCATAGATCATTTGCCAAATATCACGAGTGTAGACATTACAAGCAAAATAATAGAGATAGTTAGCACAGTAGTTCAGCTGTTTTGCAATCATGCGAGCACTGTAGTTGTTACTTGCAGCAGGTGAATAACATTATACACCAGTAGAGAACTTCTTGTAACTGCAGCCAAATTTGCTCCAAGAAATGGCTGATCCAAGGACCCTATTACATAGCACTCACTGTGAAATATACGACATATCAGCCTGTGTTATCTTTCAGCTCTTTCTATGTCATGCCCATCATTTACTGCAGATAGCTACCATGTGTACCTAATTGCTAGTGTCCACTTCTGGAAGATAATTTATATTATGCAATAATAGATACAACGGTTCATCCAGTGATGGGGTCTCCGGCGTATGCAACTGTTTTGTGCAAACAGTGCTTGGAATGTGCTTCTGGGTGGTAGACATAAGAGGCAGATCCTCAGGTAGTGTAAATTGGTACAGGCCTGCTGGTTTCCATGGAGATATAACAATCCACACCAACTGTCGACCTGGCCCAAGGCCTTTTAAAGCATTCACATGGTGGTCTTGACTCACCCTAAGCAATGGTGTTGGGTTTTTGCCACTCTTTTTGAGAGTATTGGATGTGCAGTCCTAGAGTAGGGTTTCCTTCTAGCCTAGGATCATTGGTGAAAAAGACCAGAAAAAAAAATCACATGGCAGCTCCCTGTTTGTACATGCCAAAGCCTCTTTCCATATCTACAGGATTTTTAGCCTATGTGAGCATGTACACTCAGACACACAGAGTCAACAAAACAAAAGCATGGGCTATAACACAGTTTACAAGCTGTGCAGGGCAGAAGCTCTCAGGAGTCGGTGCTAAGTAAAATTCAACACTGATAAATATCTTGTGAAGCTTTACTAGCCCCATGCTTATACAGTAAACCCTCGATTTAACGGACCCCGATTTAACGGACTTCGGATGCAACGGACAAAATTTCCGATGCATCCGAAATCCGTTATTGGGGGCTGCCGGCTCCCGCCCCGGGGAGCCGGGCAGGAGCTGTCACTCCCCGCAGAGGTTGACAGCTCCCGCCTGGCTCCCCGCAGCGGGGAGCCCGGCGGGCAAGTTGACAGCTCCCGCCCGGCTCCCTGCAGCGGGGAGCCCGGCGGGAGCTGTTAACCCCCCCACCCCACCCGGCTCCCCGCAGCGGGGAGCCGGGCGGGGGGGGGGTTGACAGTTGCGGGCGGGCTGACAGTTCCCGCCTGGCTCCCCGCAGCGGGGAGCCGGGCACGGGGGTTGACAGCTCCCACCTGGCTCCCCACAGCGGGGAGCCGGATGGGAGCTGTCAGCCTGCCCACCCGGCTCCCCACCTGTCAACCCCCCCGCCCAGCTCCCCGCAGCCGGGACCCGGGTGGGCGGGTTGACGGCTCCCGCCCGAGTCCCAGCAGCTGGGGTCCCGGGCGGGTGGGCTGCTGGCTGGCGCCGGGCGGGCTGCTTACGGCTCCCGGCCGTGATAAAAGTAAAACCTCGATATAACAGACTAATTCGGGCGAGGGGGGTGTCCATTGTCAGCCGAAAGTCCGTTATTTAATAATTTAAAAAAATTATTAAATAACGGACTTTCGGCTTTAACGGACACTCCCTCGCCCGAATTAGTCCGTTATATCGAGGTTTCACTGTATCTCCATGTATGCTGAAAGCCCTGACTCCTATATGGGTTGCTATTATATGCTTGTCTAAAAATTAGATTTTTAAAGTGTCTTTGGTGTCTATTGACTTCCCGGTGCGGTTAGTAAAGGGGATTGAATCCAGCGCTTCCTGATTGTTACCAACAGTTCTTGGTTCACTGTAGTGCATTATTAGTATTGATCCTGTGGGACTAAAAGTAACAATGTTCTTATTTACAGATCAAAAGAGATATTTATCTTTCAACTTTAACTATCATTTTTGACAAGAGAACAAATCCAGGTCTGCAAATTAACACTGTAATTATATGCTTTATTTATCAATGATTTTCAATGGAAATATTGAACAAAACACATTGTTGTTCAACTTTCCACTACACTATACTCTGGCAATCTTAGAGATCAAGAGAGGATTGAGGCAAGGCTGTATAATGTCTCCAGTGTTCAACTTTATAGCAAGTGTTTGATTAAATGAATTGAAGAAACAGAAGAAGGTATATGAATGGAAAATGAGTGAATGACACAGTGCGTTTGGCTGGTTCAGAATAAGGTATCATGAAGTTAGTGTAGATTATGTATAAACATCACAAAGAATATGGCCTAGAGTTGAATGTGGACAAGAAAAGAATTATGTTGGTATGCAGGGATCCTGGAAAAACATGTGAGATTCCAATGACTGACGCGGATGTACACCAAGTGAAAAATTATTGCTACTTAGGAAGACTCATTACAGAAGCTGGAATATCAGATACTGAAGCCAACTCCAGAATGGCAAGAGTGAAAGAGACATTCCAGAAGAATAAACATACTATAAGAAGGAACATAAATCCAAAGAGTAAATTCTGACTCTTAAAAACTTACTCTGTGTTAAATTATATCTGTGAAATGTGGACATTCAAATGACTGATAAAGAAACTACCATCCTTCAAAGTATGGTGTTTATAGAAGAATTCTTAAAATATAATGGATAGACCAGGTGACCAATGAAGAAGTATTGGAGATGATTTTAGCTCAGCAAATGCTAGTCAGAGATGTTATGAAAAGAAAGATTAGAATTGCAGGACACATTTTAAGAAGTTCAGTGGGCAATACATGATTACAGGCACTGGAAGGGACAGTTGATGTCAGAAGAACATGAGGCAGACAAAGTATTCTGGGTGGATCAAAAGGACTGCTCATCCACAAAGAAATTAGCAAAGGATCATACAGAATGAGCTACCATGGATGCAAACCTTCAGTAATAGAGATGTCACATAAGGAGAAGATCCTCTGCTTATTTACCCTTGGGTTAATGGCTATTAATATTAAAGAATCCACAGAATAAAACTAATTTATTTGAAGGCCTATATCTTCATCATCAATCAGAATTATGGAATAATTCCAAGGTTTTCTTTTCTTTTATTCAGCATGTGGTTGAGATGCATAGATATTATTAATAATGCTATTAAAACCCCCAGGCCATGAATTATTTATGGACGGGCTCGTTGTAAGGAACAAAGGGCCGTGCATATGAAAAATACAATGTGCAGAGTCATTTAATTTCCTTGTCACCAAGATGAGATGTTCTGAAGACTTCTCTGTATTAAACTGTGGCAGAATGTGTGGAAGATGGCCAATGGGAAGCTCTTCATAGCTGGTTACAGATCTGGAAAGCCAATCAGAAATGGAAGGTGGTGTCCAGATGCTTCAGTTTACCAGGATTGTTCCCATTATACAGAGCAATCCCAAAGTGCTGGCCAGTTGTAGTTGATCTAGGATAGTTTCTAGCCTCAATGGAACCAGACAAAAAGACATCCAGCCACCTCTGCCTACCCTCTCTTTAGCTCAGACCTTTCAATAGTTTCCCTCAGGCTGACACTGGACCAAAGAGATGTTGTTTACACTTCTAAAATTAACGTTCGTGCATGATGAGCATACAGGGCATGGCCAATGCACACTGGGCATCTTTACTTCTGAGCGAGCTTGACCAGGCCCTGGATGGATATTACATTTCAGCAATGGTAGCTAAATCATACAAAAATGTGTGTTAATCATGGCCCTGATTCAGCAAAGCTCTTGATAATATACCCCTATTTAAGCACCTTTTAAAGTCCCATTGACATAAATTAGACTTAAAAATGCGCTTAAAGGTAAGTGCTTGCTTGAATCCCTTGCTGAGGAGGAATGGGTTGTGTGCATGTTTATGCTTGTCTGAGCTGAGGTCGTACATTTATTTTTGGAGCTTGCCTGTGCCAATCCAAAGCAAAGAGCGAGCGAGAACGCGTAGAATGTGATGACATCAGAGTGTGTGTGTGTGGAATCCAGTGACCTCGAGGAGACAGTTTGGAAAGGAACAGGGGTGGTTGTAATGTTTTAACTTGGTCATGGAGCATGTGAGATTGCTGAAGACAGTGCAAACAGATCTGTGTTGTTATCCGGCACTTAGTCTCTCGGTATCTAGTATAAGTCTCATGTGGTAAGAGATTTTATTGAGTATGGTTCAATTTATTCTTCCTGATCTCTTTCACTGTGTTGGTGTGAATTAGCTCAAGGAGGGTAGTGATGTGTTTGAATGTTCTGTGCCTTTCTTTATCCTAATTTATTTTTCTGGTTTGTTTTAAGAGAATGATTGTCCTTTCATTTCTGTTTTCAAGATAAACCTAGATCACAATACAATCTGAACTTCTTTTGGAGCATTCGGGTCTATCATACTGCTGGGTTAGGTCCATTTTTATTTTAATTTGTCTGATTAAGATATCACCTCCAAACACTCTGATTGCTTTATAAATACAATTAGAATCTATTTTTCTCAATGTATGCAATATGAAGATATGCAATCTATTTAATTTCAATTCCAGGAATTATGAATTTAAATCCTACTTAATAAAGTGAAAAGTCAACACAAAGTTGACCTTAATAACATACATCATGTTATTATGGTCTACATTTTTCTAACATTTTTTATTAAACCAACAAATGGCCTTTTCCCCCTAAATCTAATTTTTGTATGAAAAATTTTAGACATCAGAATGGTCACTAATGTTTCAAATCCCACAAAATGAAATTTTTTGTAATATGTTCCATTTTTAAGTGTTTTGTGATGCTTTAATAAATTATGTAAATTGCCTGTATTTTCCTGTAAGTTCACACCACTGAAGAAACAGTAACAATACCAAATTAATGTGGCTCTGCAAATACATGCAGTGTATAAATACATGATCAGAAATTCATAATGGATAATGCTGGGAAATTATGCTAAGAATTTCAGGAAAAAAAATTTGATGTGCCGAATGAAACAGACGAAGTGTTCTAGAACACTGTTTATAAATTCTGTCCTCTAATGCACTGCTCATTTCTGTAGCTTGTTTATATTCACAGGGAGAATTGGTAAAAGGGGAACAAAGAGCCTGAATAATTATTGTGAATTGAAAAGTGTCGGGATGGGGGGCAGAGGGGAGCGATGCCATGAGAGATCGATGGTGTGTGAGCTGCAAATGGAACTAAAAGGTTCTCCTCAGCTCCTGGTGCAAACATACAATGAAGTTAGCAGAGATGTTTCAGGAATGCGTTCTTCTGAAAGGGAAACAGAAGTAATAAGAAAAATCCGAGATCCCAGTGCTTAAGGGAGCGTGGGCTGAATGTAGCATTTTTAATGCCCATGCAAGTGTAGCACTAGAATTACTGGAGGACAAGTACTTTGTTGATTCAGTCGTGACACATAGCACCACTTATCGCACATGTACCTTGGCAATTCAGTAAGAGTTCCCCCCCGTGAATGACTTGAAAGACCATGCTGGATCTGAGGAGTAGAGTTTACAGACTGCTGAGAGAATTTCTGGAAGTCAGAGTGTTTCTCACTGGGTATATACTCCTCCCCTGTGTTGAGATGCTTCCACATCAGAGGACTGTGCTTAGATCTTAGTAATGTGTAGTGAACAAAACTCTGTGCCTTGCACTGATATGAGTGCAGATGGGGAGGAGAAAAGGTGGATGTGGCTAGGGCAGGACCCCGACAAAAGGTTGGTATTTAAGTGCAATCAGGTGATGTGTGTAGTGGCATTTGTTTGGATTTTCAGTTGTTCCTGCTGCCAGGATGAGCAGAGGCTCACACTGCTGCAATTAACAGCTGAGAGCAAGGGTAAGCAGAGGGGCCGCTTTCCAAATGTTCCCATGAACATTATCT
Organism: Sternotherus odoratus; assembly: GCA_032164245.1. NCBI lineage: Eukaryota > Metazoa > Chordata > Testudines > Kinosternidae > Sternotherus > Sternotherus odoratus. Next base: position 10,957,203 of record JAVMKO010000011.1, on the reverse strand, counting down.
TTCGCCAGCAGACATTCAGCGCCTCACAATGAATACTGGGGACAGCGTTCTTGCCAGCCCAAAACACCTCAGTTTATTGGATAATGAATAATAAAAGCTGCATGTTTGGGAGCGGTACAAGTCTCTATACCTCCTTCTCAGCACCCTTCCATGTAGGATGATCTTGTGCCAAGTGGAATTTTGCTATTGCTTTCCAAGGGGAGTAAAGCCAGGGCCCCTGTTAGGGGAAAAAATCCTTTCCTGATGATTCATGAAGGAGTTGAGTAGGGCATGGAAATTCAGGATTAAGATGTAGGGAAGATGTGCACACCTCTAAATATTGCTCTAGAGTGTGTGACAAAACATAACTGTTTGGGTATTTGTCATGGCCAGCATTTGTCTTCTGTTTATAGATTAATTGCATATGAAAATCCAGGCAGGGAACTACATTTTAAAATAGGAATTATGGCATTGGCTCTTGCTAACTTAAATTAGTCTCTTAGACAGTGAGATCATTGGACTTGGATCATTCTGATCACACACGTGACTCGGCTCAAGGAAAACCACCGTCAACTGCATACTTTGCAAGTGGTGACTAGGATGCATTTTGTCTTGTCAGGACTCACTACCACAGTGCATTGCTTGGCTGGGCTTCCCTGGTACTTGATGGAAGGAAGAGTGGTCCAGGGGCTACACCACTCAGGAGACAGAGGTTCAGTTCCTGGCTCAGTGACCTACTTTCTGTGTGATGTTGGGAAAGTTTTGCATTCTGCTCTGGGCCTCAGTTCCCCATCTGTCAAATGGGGATAGTGTTTCCCAACTTCACTGGGTTGTTGTGAGGATAGCATCCATTAACTAGGCACTTGGATATTGGTGTGATGAGGGCTGTTTATGTACATACCTAAGATTTCTTGATTAATAAAATAGTTTCCCTTGTGATCCTATGTGGCAATGCCTCTACACTCCACTCCCTTCGTCTGTTTTTGCTCGTTCTCCTGGGGCCGAGTGTAGCATATCATTCTGTAATCCCTTTAGGTTCATACTGTGTTGTTGGCAGCTGAAGTAGCTGTATAGTACTTCACCACTACCCAGCTAGTATAGGACAAATATCTTACTAATTCCCCTCACATTTAGCGATATATCAACATGTATCTTCACAATGGCTGTTTTTGTTCTCTCTGTAGACTAACTCATTTTGTTCTGTGTTTTCTATTACTCCATGATGCTCAAACTGTCCCTGTTTTGTTAAAGGGAGGATCAATTTCAGTCTTAGGGCTATATCCTCAGCTAGGGGTAAATTGGCGGAGTCTATTTACATCGAACTCTTAGTTGTTTGTGGTTATTCAGAGGTGACACAGACATCCCAGAATCACTGTATTGTCTGTTTCAGTCCCTGGTATCTCTGTAATTCATCTGGGTTCAGTCAGTTCTTTGTTTATCCAAGGACAGTTTGAAATCTTTCCTTTTTCCATCTATTTGGTCTGTAAGAAGGATGACATTGACCCCTATGCAGAATGCCAGCATGTCGTCTGTGCACCAGTAAAGCCTTCAGGCAGGGTCTGAAAGAGATCCAAGTGGTGCATTGGCGGGCCATCCACAGACATGAATTTAACCCTATAAACATATGTCCTATTGGGCCAGTGATTCAGGGTGAATTTCACCCCTATACAATAGGCCAGAACTTGACCAATGTACCAGCTGAGTCCCACTTACGCTCTATTTTGGTGCTTAGACCTTGTAATGAGTCTTTCCCACAGTGGTGAATTGCAACCTCCGGGCTTGACTTTCTGCCCGGCATCAACCTTCTTTCATTTTTTCTGCCCCCAATTTTCAGGTCATTTAGATGTCTGGGCATTTGATTAGGGCCTGCACGTGAGGTCGTCAGGCAACTAAAGTACGTCAACTGCCCCAGCAATATTATGGGCCAGAAAACTGCAGTAAGAAATAGGGAGCAAACTGGGTTTAAAAACTCTGACCCTATGTCTTTGCTAAAAAGTATTTGTACTGATTCACTAATAATATGGTTTAACTGTTTTACAAATTAATGAGGAGTACTATTTGCAGTAGTTTGAGTGCCTGTAACTAACAACCTTTCCAAAATAACGTGCCTTTTACACAAGTTTCTTTTATTCTATTAATCTAAGAGGCAAAACAGCTGCCCCAAGCAGATGTGGCCTGTACATTGATTTGAGATTACCAGATTATCTGTTAGATTACTTTAATTGTGTAGAAGACAGTTACTTATTGGAGTTGCTACTAGCTTCATAATTGCCCTGTAACTATTACCGAAGAAGCACTTAATATTCATTTGTAAATCCAGGGAGGTTTAAGTCTGATTCAAAGTTACTATGTACTTCAGAATTGAAAAGTTGCCAATGCAGACTGAAGATATTAATGTCCATGTTGTACTTTTACTTGTACACCAAAGCATATTGAACAGTAAAGGGAAAATGTATATACAGCAATAGGAAAATGTTCACAAAGGTTTTGCCTTGAGAGTATATTGCCTAGTTGCTAGAGATAGTGATTGCAAATTAGGACTCTTCCTGTTGTTTAGCTGTGTGACCCAGAACAAATCAATTAACTTTTGTACCTCAGTCTCCCCATTTGGCTGTAATAAATCACCCAATAGAGTTCTTTATAAAAAAAATTGGTAATGTTCTCCATTAATGGTTGAAAGTACTACTATGCCATTAAGACACTGGGCCCCAGTCTAGCTGCAGTTAGCTTCAAAAGACCACATTAACTTTAGGGCTGGATTGCACACCCCTTATTCATGCTGAAGAGCATCTCACTCTGTGATTAGTTCCACTGATTTAAATGGGGCTACTTTCAGAGCAAGGTGATACTTACGGTAAGCGGGGGTGAGGCATAATCTTGCCCTGATTGTGTGCAGAATCAGCCCCTGGTTTTGGACCATTACAGAAATCTTGTTTTTTAATAGGAGGTACGTAATAATGTGCATAAAGGCCTTTGAAATCCTTGCAAAGGTACTCTCTGTGAAAAGTATTATAGTGGCTACAGTACACAGCTGTGAATTTGGCAAATGAGGCTCATTTCTCTTAAAGAAAGTGTATACCATACACAGTATACAGCTTGTTATGGATACATAGGTTTCTTTTGTTGAAGTCAATTCTCGTTATGCAAGACATAGGTTATGTGGACATAGGTTAGAGATCTAGACAGTTTTTGTTGCTAAGTGGCTGCTTTCAACAAATGTTAACTCCCCTGTAGAAAGGGACCAAGGCAAAAATTATACAAGCCAAGTAGCCGAGCTAGTTGTCGTCATCAACTTTGTTTCATAGAGGCAATTTGGGAAGTTATACCTGGGAGTGAGGTTACTGTTGTTCATAAAAAGGACAGATACCCATTGATATTCATTTGCTAGATAGACTATTCTCAAAGCTATCATTTTATTTATTCTCTGAGGTAGATGATACAATGGCTAGAAAATGCATAGATTTTGTCATGACTTTTTCTCTAGCAATTAGTTGCTCTATAAACAAGTGTTGCCTGGTACGGAAGGCTACACTATAGAAACAATAGGGCCCGTTCTGCTCCAATCATAGAAGATTAGGGTGGGAAGAGACCTCAGGAGGCATCTAATCCAACTCCCTGCTCAAAGCAGGACCAATCCCCAACTAAATCATCCCAGCCAGGGCTTTGTCAAGCTGGACCTTTAAAGCCTCTAGGGATGGAGATTCCACCACCTCCTTAGGTAACCCATTCCAGTGCTTCACCACCCTCCTAGTGAAGTAGTTTTTCCTAATATCCAACCTAGACCTCCCACACTGCAACTTGAAACCATCGCTGCTTGTTCTTTCATCTGTCACCACTGAAAACAGCCTACCTCTATCCTCTTTGGAAACCCCCCTTCAGGGAGTTGAAGGCTGCTACTCTTCTCTTCTGTCGACTAAATAAGTCCAGTTCCCTCAGCCTCTCCTCGTAAGTCATGTTCCCCAGCCCCCTAATCATTTTTGTTGCTCTCCACTGGACTCTCTCCAATTTGTCCACATCCTTTAGGGCCCCCAAAACTGGATGCAGTACTCCAGGTGTGGCCTCACTAGTGCAGAATAGAGGGGGAATAATCACTTCCCTGATCTGCTGGCAATGCTACTACTAATGCAGCCCAATATGCCGTTAGCCTTCTTGGCAACAAGGGCACACTGTTGACTCATCCAGATTCTTGTCCACTGTAATCCCCAGGTCCTTTTCTGCAGAACCACCCTTAGCCAGTTGGTCTCCAGCCTATAGTAGTGCATGGGATTCTTCCATCCTAAGTGCAGGACTCTGTTCTTGTCCTTGTTGAACCTCATCAGATTTCTTTTGGCCCAATCCTCCAATTTGTCTAGGTCACTCTGGACTCTATCCCTATCCTCTAGCATATCTACCTTTCCCCCCACCTTAGTGTCATCTGTGAACTTGCAACCTATCCCATCACCCAGATCATTAATAAAGATGTTGAACAAAACCCTGATGTTGAACAAAATAAAGATGTGGCCCAATCCCTGGGGCACTCTGCTTGATACAGGCTGCCATCTAGACACTGAGCCGCTGATCACTACCCATTGAGCCCAACGATCTAGCCAGCTTTCTATCCACCTTATAGTCCATTCATTCAGTCCATACTTCTTTAACTTGTTGGCAAGAATACTGTGGGAGAGCACATCAAAAGCTTTGCTAATGTCAAGATCTATCATGTCCACTGCTTTCCCCATATCCACAGAGTCAGTTATCTCATCATAGAAGGCAGTCAGGTTGGTCAGGCATGAATTGACCTTGGTGAATCCATGTTGACTGTTCCTGATCTCCTTCCTCTCCTCAAAATGGATTCTTTGAGGATCTGCTCCATGATTGGTGGGGCTGATTGGTTTGTAGTTCCCTGGCTTCTCCTTTTTAAAGGATTCCCTTTTTCAAAGATGGGCACTTTATTTGCCTTTTTCCATTGGTCTGTGACCTTCCCTGATCACTGCAAGTTTTCAAAGATAATGGCCAATGGCTCTGCAATCACATGAGCCAACTCCCTCAGCACCCTCGGATGCAGTGCATCCTGTCCCATGTTGTTGTGCATGTCCAGTTTTTCTAAATAGTCCAATGAGAAGGGGTTTACAGGATCAGGCCCAGAAACAGCGTAGTAGGTTTAAAAGTAAGTCTCCTTTGTGACATTACCTTCACAGAAGCTCAGCATAGGAATGTCCTGGCTAGACATCTGTTCTGAAGCAGGAGTTGACAGGTATTGTCCAAATGTTCTATAGGCCAGGAGTGAAATTCTGGCTTCACTTCCATCAGTGACAATCTTGTGACTTCAACCTAAGTGTATCCGTACCCTTTTATGGTCTCTCTGTTCCTTTCTTTCGGCCTGCTGGAGCGGTTGCAGAGCCATCCTCTCCTTTTCTTTGCTCTGTTAGTTTTCCATAAAGAGTTGTGAATAGTATTAAAAGTTAAGCATGGAATAGGATCATAAGTCTTTGGTTAATTTTGTTGGGTTTTTTGTTGTTGTTGCTTGTTTTACTGCTGTTGGTCACCTTAGCCCTGACCCAAAATGACTGAACTGTCTAAGTCAGACTTGTCCAACCGGTGGCCCGTGGGCCACATGCAGCCCAGGACAGCTATGAATGCGGCCCAACACAACTCGTCTTCTTCCAATGTGGCCCAGGAAAGCCAAAAGATTGGACACCCATGGTCTAAGTAATGGAGATTCCCTTTTCATATGGGCATACATGTCTTTTCTACCAGAACAATAATGATGCATACAGTCAACACTTTTTCATGCCTACAGTAGATGTTGAGGTTTGGTTCAAGTTGTGCATGAAAGGTGAGGTTTGGTCTTAGGCTGAATTGGTTTGTTTAGCTGTAGTTTGAGGATAAAGGATTTGGATGGTGACAGTCAATCTGTATCCAAATCTAGAAAAGATGTTTTGTTATGTGAGAATGGCAGAATACTGGCTGCCTGTGAACTCTGGTAACCCCATTGACAGTAGATGTCACTCAAGAAAGAGAACTTCTGTTACGGTGGGTTGGTAGTGAAGGAGGGAGATCTGGATAGTATTCACTGAGATTGCTCAGTACAGTAAGGAGTTAGCATTTTGTGAGCAAAGTACATGCTCCCAGCACCTTGGCTGTCTGGTCAGTGCTTCAGACTCTATTTGGCTTCTACAGCAGGAGAATGATTTTTCCATAGCAATAAACATGGCCCCATAGATTCTGGAGTTAGTTATTCAGTTATGGGTCAATATAACGTAATTAGTCAATCAGTTATGGGTCAATATAACGCTGATACCATCCTATGGTTCTGGATGAAATAATTAATTTTCCCTCTACAAAAGCAAAATCTCAGCATTTCCGGCAACTGTGAGCTCCTGGGAATTGCTGCTAGGCTCAAACGGTTCAAAAGTTTGCATCTGTTGTTCCTAATTATTCCATAATAATTAGTAGTTCAAATCCCACTTGGGGAAAAGCTTCCCTGTGCTCTCAGAGAGTAAGAAAAAACAGATTTTGGAGTTTAGGTTCAATGCTTGTTGATCTGATTATACAGTTATACTAGGAAAGATTAGAAGGAAAGATCTGGCTGGCGCCCCAAAACAAAAATGATTAAAACTGATATTTTCCACTTAGTGCAGTTTTAAGAACAAAATGCAAAACAGTTTGAGCTGTTTCAAAAGATTTGCATCTGATAAAGTATATATCCAGTTAATAAGCAGTAATTTTGCCTTTTAAATTACCAGCTCCAAAGATGACTAAGAGCAACATAAAACATCTGAATATTAGTATAATTCAAGACTTAATTAAATTCCAGTAAATGGCCCTAAGTCTGCTCCCAATCCTGTGTCAGATAGGAGTATCTCAACTGAAATCAATTAGTTTACACCAGTGCGAGAAGAATCAGAGCCAGTAAATTCAAATTATTTTGTGGAGGTTTATAACTAAATGTTCCACTCATATGCAGAGACCTGCATCACGTTGATTGCATCTGCTACAGGGCAGTTTCTCTGATTGTCGCAGCCCTTGTGCGTTAACCTATGATAGAGCCAGGGTGCTCCCAAAAGTGCCGTGTGGTATTCAGTGGCTGTTCCCTTTTAAGTGGTATGGACTCAAAACCTCAGTGCGGTATTATGGGTCTCTGTGCCATTGGACGCAATGTGTTTTGGATGCAATGGAAAGAATTAATTGACAATTTGAACTGAAAAACTGCTGTGCTTTTTTATTTATTTATTTATTTATTTATTTATTTATTTGCAAGAAGTGGGGAGGGTGTAACTGGGGGGCTAACCAATTTCCATTTGTATAAGTGCAGCCTGCCTATCTTGCAAGCTTGCATCCGACGAAGTGGGTATTAGCCCACGAAAGCTTATGCGTCAAAACTTTATAGTTAGTCTTTAAGGTGCCACAGGACTCTTTGTTACCTCTGCTATTCCAGACTAACACGGCTACCTCTCTGATTCTTGTTTTCTATAAGACAGCAAAGGCTAAAGTGACCAATCCTACATGGTATGACAAGACAATAGGTCTCAGTAACTTGTACTCCTGGCCCTTCTGGCATTTTCTTTCACATCAAATGAAAGGATTTGAGAATCCTAGCTCCAGAATTTTCAAAATACTTTGTGTTCTGTCTGAAGTGTGCTGCTAATGTTCATTTGACTTTGTAACCCTTAAAAAAGCATCACCACACTGTTTCCCACTCTGCACATATACAGGATCTGTGCTAAATGCGATTGGAAAAGGCATGAATGGCATTGCTCACAAAAAGCCAGTGCTTTGTCTGGAAAGGGAAGAAGAAAGCTAGTATTGGAAAGACAAAATGTCGGTTTGTTTGACAGTAGAGATAATTACTATGAAGAGCCTTCAGGGAAATAGAGGCATGAGCCAAAGTTCACTGAAGTTATCAAAAAACAAAACAAAACACCTCCCATTTACTGCAGTGGGCTTGGATCAGCCCCTAAACGCAGTTTCAGGAAATGTGGGCCAAGTGGCTCCTTCATTGCATAGCTTGAAGGTTCTGTTTTAATAAAGAACCTTCTAAAAGCTGATCTGTTATTGCCCGAAAAACTATTTAACGGTTGCCAACTCTTGTGAGTTTATTGAGCGTCTCTTGATATTTGATGGTTTTTTTCTTAAATCCCCAGCTCCTGGAGTCATGTGAATATGTGGGAATCTCTGCTTACTTTTTTTAAATGAAAGTTTTTAGCCATGTTGGTTGCAGAGAAAAGCTTGAAAACATGACGCAAGTGCTACCTATAAACTCACAAAGCAAACAGAAAGGTAATTAAAAAGAGCTCATATTTTTTTTAAAACTCATCCCTTTTAAGACAATCTCCTGATTTTTTGCGGGACCTGACTCAAGAATTTTGAAAACTTGGGTTTGGCAATACTGATATTATATAGACTACCTATATTTTTTTCATACACCTTTAATTTTGATGCTGGTTCAGTGGGAGTTAGATCAATCCATAGAATGCATATAATTTACATCTTTCCAGCTTTGATTTCTTCACACAAGCATTGTGATGTTTTCTTGCCTCATATCTATTTCCTGCCACTGGCTGTTTAGTTGCTATAATTGCAGAGGTGTTTATTAAAAAATACTTTCTCTTTTAGGATACTAAAAAAAATCTTTACTATTATTGCAGAAAAGTACACTTCTACAATTAACTGTTAAGTGGTACTGTAAATGAAGTTGCTGAACTAGCAGATAAATGAAACTGTTGCATGTATAATTGTCAGGCAAAGTGGTTACAATTTTAGCCAGTTTCATTGGTTTGCTATTGCAGCGTCCTGTCGCTAAAATAATAAATCATCATTTGTATAGGAATGGGTAATCACCACATGAGAGAGAGGGAACCATTGCACAGGGGATAAGATGGGATGTTGAGGTTTTTTTAAAACCGCAATTTTGTACGCTTAAGTATTGGCAATGTACCAAAGCAAAAGCAGTGTGAGAAGAAAATCTTTTTAATGAGATGTTGCACTTTGATGGGTAATTTGTAGCTATACTCAGGCAAAAGAACCTTAAAAGAAAGGAGATATTCCTGGCTAAATGCTGCTTTCAGATACACTGGTTTAGTCTTAAGTAACTCTACTGATTTATACTACTTGATTATATTCCTGTCTGTCAATGCTTTATGATGAGATTCTGGCAAAGTTATTTTACCTTTTTGTGATTGGGTTTACTCACTGTCAAATGGGTATAATAATACTCACATACAATACCTTCCAGGGATTTTTGAAGTTTTATTTTATCTTAAAGTATGTGGAGAAATCATCATGGAAAATGCTACATAAAATGATTAATTTAAGCTATTCATTTTTTTAAAAAAAATTGGATTAAAAAATGAATTAAAAACATGTTTCCTTTCCCCACTCCTTGCTCCTCCCTCCCCCTCTATCCATATGATATAGGCCAAAGAGATAATTCCTCTTAAACTACAACTGGAATTCTCTCCATCTGTGGAAAGGTTATGGCTGAAACAAAGTCCAAAGGAGTATAACAAAAATCAGCATCTGAGAGTGAGAGGCCAACAAAGTCTGACTGCAAGAACTAGAATTGTACAGCTTTGAAAAGAAGCCACACGTGGGACTATAATAATTGTCTATGAATGCTTGAGCAGTGCCTGCCCTTATACCGTGAAATGACTTGGGGCCTATTCCAAAGTGAATGGGAGTTCTTCCATTGTTTTCAAAGGGCTTTGGATCAGGGCCATATTTCCTTAGATTCCAGGGTAAAAATCCTCAGCTGATTACAGAGCCTTCTCTGGAAAGTAGATGGCAAGAAGTAAGGATCTTTTTTGGACAGTACCTCTGGTAGGGTTCTCTCGCCACTCTGAACTCAGGGGTACATGAAAGACCCCCCAAGCTTATTTTTACCAGCTTAGGTTAAAAACTTCCCCAAGGCACAAATTCCTTTCCTTGTCCTTGGACGATTTTGCTGCCACCACCAAATGATTTAAATAAACATTCAGAGAGGGGCCACGTGGAGCCCTATCTCCCCCCAAATATACCCCTCCTTCACCTCCTTTCCTGGGGAGGCTTGAGAATAATATACTCACCAATTGGTTACAAAGTGAGCGCAGATCAAACCCTGGGTCTTTAAAACACTGCAAATCAATCTTAAATGAACTTTTTTTTTTAAAGTAAAAAATACCTGTAAACTCAGGATGGAAGGTGACTATACAGGACAAATAAAAAGATTTGAAACACGGAGGATTCCCCTGTAGGCTTAGCTTCAGTGTTACAAAAAACAGGAATAAAACTCCCTCTTAGCATAGGGAAAATGCACAAGCTAAAACAAAAGATAACCTAACACATTTCTTTGCCTTTACTACAATATTTGTAATCCTAGATGTTTATTTCAGGTAGGATTTTGGGAGATGGTTTTTCCTGCCCTGGTCCTCCTCGGATCCAGGGCCGGCGACAGGGGGGTACTACGGGTAGAGCTGTACCGGGCCCCGCACTCTAGGGGGGGCCCGGTACAGCTCTACCCGTAGTCATCCGGCGCGGCTCTCCTCCGGACGAGCGTGCGTGTCCCCGGCCGGAGCAGTGGCGGCGCAGTCTGGGGGGAGAAAGGGCGGGGAGGAGGGGGGAGCAGCAAGGGCGGCTCACGCCGCTCCTGGGCTCTCACTCCCGCTGCGGCCAGCCGCTGTCAGCTGGGGGGGAGCGCCGGCTGGGCACGGGGGGGCCCCAGCCGCTGTCGGCTGGGCTGGGGGGGGGGGCGGCTGGGCTGGGGGGCCCCCAAACTATCAGAGAAGGGGGCCCCCAAATTTCTGTCGCCGGCCCTGCTTGGATCTAGAGAGAACAGCAAAGAGAGCACAAACAAAACCTCCCTGCACAGATTTGAAAGTATCTTCTTTCCTTATTGGTCCTTTTGGTCAGGTGCCAACCAGGCATTTCAGCTTCTTAACCCTTACAGGTAAAGAAGGGATTTTAGGCTACCCTTAGTTGTATGTTTATAACAACCTCTTTCAAATGGCATGGGATTTATAGACACGTTCAAAGCTCGCCAGAATATCTCTGAGAACAGGTCAATGGCTCCTAATCGGATTTTGTTTTTTTGGAGTAGGGGCCTGATTCTGTTGCCAATGATGTCACAAGGAATTTCTCCACTGGCTTCAACAGGTGCAGGATCATCTCTTTAGTCTTTGTGACCTTCGTGAATTGGTTATCACAAGACGTTTTGAAATGAAGTTAAGCTAACAGGGTAGCTTCTTTATATGACTGGTGCTGTTGAAGAGGCACATCTTTCTTTTGCAAACCAAGTCGGTAATAAATTGTGGTAAGATATACTTTTAATGATGTAATTTGAGAGTCAAGAGATGATTTTCATGCCAGTTCTTTCCAGGATGTCCACAGAGCTGAACTTTGGGATAGAGCTCGTATTGAGGAAGGAGAGGAAATTAGGATCTACTTGAAAGTCAAGGAAGGATGGTCTTCTTGCCAGGCTCCTGCACTGGAAGCAGGAAAGCTCAGTTCAGATCCTGGCTTTGCTACAGTCTTCAGTGACCTTGGAAAGGTCACTGAATCTCTTGTGCTTCAGCGCCCCATGTGCAAAATGGGACGATAATACTTCCTTTCTCCCACTCCTTTGTCTTGTTTCTTTAGACTGCAAGCTCTTTTTTGCAGGGACTGTCGCTTACTGTGTGTCTGTACAGTGCCCGGCACAGGGGGCATGACTGGAGCCTCACAGTTGTGATGTAAAAATAATTATATCTTCAGCTGATGCCTATAAAGAATGTTAGACGAGTTTCTGTTTTTGTTATGACCTAATTGTTATTAATGGCTGTTCCCAGTTAAGAGAGAGTGGCAAAGCAGAAGGATGATTCCCTCTTCTTCCAGTAAATCAAAAAGAGAGTTATTTATTCAACAGATGAATTTTGTGTGTCTTCCACTTAGAGCCAAAGTGCAAGCAATGGGCAATACACTTTTCTTGCATGGTCTAGATCTCTTTCCATACCTTTAGCATGTTGCTATGGGGGCATCTGGAATACTGTCTGCTTTCATTGGTATTTCAGTTGGATGCTTTGATTAGTTAAAACTTCCATTTGGGGAAAAACTAAGATTAGAAATTCAAGCTTTATTAACTGTGCCTACAGCAGAAAGTCATTAGAGTTTTAAATCAGTCTCAGGAGCATGGGAAGTTATAAATCATTCAGACTCCTTAGAAGACTGGTTACGCTCTTTTGTTTACTATTCTAAAATTCTTCATCAGTTAGCAGCCTGCACTAAATATAAAATCATTAAAACTGTTGTTGACCATAACAAATGCAGATCTGTGCAATGCATTTTTATGTTTTCGTCCTGGAAAATGTTTGCGATTCCTCATGAAGTACTAGTTGTGAGAAAAGGAAGAAATGAGACCAGTATTTCCTAAAACAAATATAAGGTGCCCAACCTGAGAGATTTTAGAGAAAGTACGGAGTGCCTGCATTCTGAAAAACAGGTCTCTTTAAAGTATCTAAGTTGGGAACCAAAAATCACTAGTCATTTTTGAAAACTGTGGCCTTGACTTCTCTATTTGCTCCAGGACTTCCCAGTAGATTATTAAGGGAAGTGCTATATTGGACTTGATTTCCTATTTTTAGTTGGGGACTGTAAGGAGGATCAGTAGGTCCGCCAAGCAGCGGGGCGGTGGGGAGCTGCTGCCTCTTTGGGACAGCCTTGGTCACACCTCCCTGGGGAATTAGGGTCAGGAGATGTGCTGTCCAGAGTCCGTGGTGCGTCCCTCAGGCAGGGGAGCGCCGGCAAAGAGTCTGTGGCGCGCCCCTCAAGCAGGGGAGCACCGGCTAGAGTCGGGGGTGCACCTCACAGGCAAGGGGGCACCATCAGGAATCAGGGTCGTCCGCCGTGGGCAGCTCCGGTTCCCCCACAGTGTCCGCCTGTCAGCCACAGGTCACTTCTGAGCTCCGGGAGTCCCTCTGGGTACTCTGCAGCAGGCAGGTCTGGAAATCCCAGTCCTTCCTCTAGACCAGGGTTCCCTGGGTACAGGGCCTCCGCTGGCTTGGCAGCAGGGTGTGGAGTGAGCGGTCTGCGTCTGTCTCCCTCCCTGGTGCTGCTCTCACTGAGCTAGGAGCCCCGCCCTTTATACTTCCTGTCCCGCCCCTCCTCTTCCTGGGGGCGGGGCCAGCTTGGTTGGGGCCTGCCCACTCCCACTGAGAGAGTGTTTCTTTACCCTCCAGCTTGGAGGGAGGCCATGCTGCAGGGATGTATTGCATATTTTAGGCTCTCAATACGAGACAGTCCAGTGCTAGTCACTAATTCAGTTCAATGTAGGTTATATAGGACTCCACTAGGGGGAGATCGACTGTAGATATGTAATTTCAGCTACATTAATAACGTAGCTGAAATCGGCGTCTCTACAGTCGACTTACCTGCCGTCCTCACGGCGGCGGCGGTCGGCGGCGCGGTCCCCCGTCAACTTCACCTTGCGCCTCTTGATGAGCTGGATTTCCGGAGTCGATGGGGGAGCCGCTGGTGATTGATTTATCACGTCTTGATGAGATGCGATAAATCGATCACCAAAAGATTGATCCTTCCCGCACGTAGTAAAGACGAGCCCATAGTCTGTGTAGTGGGGCAGTTGCCCCACTCCATGACAGAAAGGGCCAGAACAGGCCAGAGTGGCTGCGCAGACCAGCAGCCAATCAGCAGCGGCCTGTGGAGAGCCAGTCAGGGCAAAGGGAGAGGCAGCCAATCAGGACCATGCTGGGCCCTATATAAAGACTGTCTAGCAAAGGAGAAATCAGTCTCTCCCTGACTAGCAAGGGAGGAAGGGCTGGCTCCTGAGGTAAGGAGGTGAGCACCTTGGACAGAGCAGTGCTGGACAGGCTCAGGGAAGCAGGGGAGAGCTCTGGCCCATGACCTGCCAGGCTGTGGTCCCAGACTAGAAGGGCCGAGAAGGTGTAAGAGGCCAAAGGGGAAATGGCCCAGAGAAGATAGTGGGACAAGGGGAGAGAGGGAAGGCAGAGAGGCTGCTTCTAGAGGGTCCCTGGGTTGGGACCCAGAGTAGTGGGTGGGCCTGGGTCCATCCCCCTCCTTTTCCCCCTTGTACTGCACCTGGCCAGGAGTGGCCGAGACAGAATACAAAATGCCCTGATGAGAGGGGCTAGACTTTGGGGTTGTGGTTGGCCACTTGGCAGGTGCAAGTTAAAGGACTGTTGTTTCCCCCTCCCCCATGAGGGGGAGAGAATGGAATGGGGCACTGCTGGAGGGCAGTGTCCTGAAGCGGACATCGCTGATCGGGGAGCAACATGGGTCCAAAAACAACAGTGCAGATAACGGGCGAGTCACCACGCGTGGAGGGCGCTCCATGGCTGGCGAGAGCTAATTCCCGGACGGACCAGCAGGAGGTGTCGCGGTGCTGAGTCTTGATGCCGTTACAGTCGGTTTTTCCGCCATCTTCCAATATTGCAGCTTCGCCCAAAGATATTAACAGGTAAAGAGAAAGCAATTTTCATTATCCTCGGCAGCCTCTCCAGTGCTGATTTCCAACTTTTCTTGAAAAGTTAATGATAGATTTCCATGTCATTGCTGCACGCAGCCTGTTCCCTGAAGAGGATTCAGGTTCCCTCCGTAGCAGCAGATTATTTCTTGATCACATCTCTCATATGAGGGAGTCCAGGTCTTCAGTCAAGAGACTCAAGAGCACCGATCATTTTACAGTTTAACTTCATCCAGCCATCTATTAGCAAATTGCATGATAGGATATTTCAAATGATTTCAGCTTTGATGAGGACTGGAGCTTGCTGAAACATTAATCAATGAGTAGTTTATATCCAAAGTAAATAAGTGCCTGAAAGCATCCAAATAAATATTGTCTCTTTACTTTAACTCCAGTTTTCCTTTATGTCAAGAGCAACAGAAAATGTTTCCAGATGCCTCCGTGTGTTGTGTTTAGCTAGACCACTTAACATTAATCTCCTGTTAGATTACCTCTCCAAAATTGCTAATCAGATCTACTATATTACAGTGTTTAGCAGAGGCCCGAGGGCTTCTGAGTTGAGATTGATAAAGACTGACAATCCATGGCCATATGAAAACTTAAAACTGATACTTTTCTATGCCAGAAACAAAATACACTGGCATCTTAATTGTGCCAATTGATATGGTAATTGAGATGCACACAAAGGCTTGTATATTCCACAGAAGAGAAGATTCTACTGAAAAAAAAATCCCATATCCTAGGACTACATCATGCAGTTGCATTAGGGCCAGATTTTAAGCGAGTGCAAATCAGCATAGCTTTATTGGAGTCTGAGTGGAGTTTCACTTATTTATACCAGCTGGCCCCTTTAACCTGTCACCTTAGAAACTGGATTTCAAGGCAGCAAGTGGTGCCAAGTGAAACAAATGGAGTATTTGCTGCTTAGTGGTGACAGAATGTTTGCCCATAGCACAGAACTACTATAGACTTGGCATTCTGTGCTCTGAAGAGGCTCAGGACTGGAAGAGGGAGGTTGTTCCAAGTCAGGACTGGAGTGTGCCAGCAGAGCTCAGGGCTCACCATGTCATCGCTCTTACAATCTGGTATTCGTCTGTAAACAACTGTCTTCCAGCTACATAAAGAATGGACTATTTTTTGCAACTTTCAGTGTGCTAGGAAAACTCACTTGGCATTCAGGGTTCCCATCTCAGTGCCCTGCTTAGGGTGAATTTGGTGCTCTCTGAATCCTATGGACTAATGGAACTGGGTGAACCAAGTGTATGGGTTAGAAGATCCCTAAGTCTGATTCATAACTTCTTTATCCCTTGTGTGGTCATTTAAATCCATGCACCATGGGTACAAAATGCCATATATTCAGAATGGCAGCATTTTACTACTCACTTTGCATAACTTTAAATGGCTGCCTAAGATACAAGGCAGGGAAGAAATAAGCCCATGGTTCAAGATTCCCCATACAACTTCTCCAATACACCTCGACCCTGATCTGCATTGTTCCTGCTAGCCAAGGTGCTGGGCCTTTCCTGAACTGAGCTTGCCTTTTGGGGCAAATTGTTTGCTGATTTTGTGAGGAAACAAATGACTCGGGAAAAGTAGAAGCCATTGAACTCCCACATCTGTGAAATCATTAGCGTGCAATGTCCCCTCACATAAAACAACACAGTTATGAATAAAATCTGCACATTTCCTGTGCTTGTTTCTACTGAGTGAAATTCACCCCAGTGCAGGTGGCCAGTAAAAGACCTATCCATCACTTAAGTCCTTTTTTGAGCATTTAAGTGGTGTCCAGGCCTTGTACCTTGTTGTATCCTGATACGTGCAGATAGCTTCATCAGTTTGCATTTTAGGTTTGTTCCTAGGTAGTTGCTGTACCCTAGGGTCCAGGGACCATAATTCCCAGGATGCACCACGGAGAATAGGGGTGCGGGCTCGAAGGGGAGATAAAGGAAGAGAAGGAGGAATAAGAAGGTGAGCTCTGTGAAGAAGTGAGGAGAATACACCTTACCATTGCTTCCTGAGTCTTCCTCATAGGGGGACACGTACGAAATTAGTCTTCTATGCAGGGGTGGTCTTCACCCATTCTGAGCTAGTGAGGATAATTACAGAAAACTATGCACTTATAGGTATTAATTAGGGTAGGTCTGGCTAGATATCAAGAATTACCATTCACAACATGATTTTGGAGTTTTGTTTTTTTTTCCACCTGGGACAAAACTGAGACCCACCTGGGAATAAGCCATTGATGGCGGTGCTCGCCTCGGATGTGGGCTGCCTAGCCTGCGAAATGTGGGATGGTTATTCTCTGAATCAGGCGGAGTAAGGAGTAGAACCT
This sequence comes from Sternotherus odoratus, assembly GCA_032164245.1. Lineage (NCBI taxonomy): Eukaryota > Metazoa > Chordata > Testudines > Kinosternidae > Sternotherus > Sternotherus odoratus. Next base: position 10,940,464 of record JAVMKO010000011.1, on the reverse strand, counting down.
GGGTCTTCACATCCCGGGTGTGTGCCCTGTCCCGCTGCCTAGGCTGGGGTGGGTTCGCTCGCTTGCCTTCATCCCGACAAAAAGTTTCATTGGAAAATTCTTGACTAGCTGCGAGCTCCCAAAACTGAAGGCGAAATGAAGATAAGCCAAATAAAAGCCAGGCATTGTTGGACTGGATGGTCTCATTCTATTCCTGAAGACTAGTGATCCCTGAAGAGCCTATTTTATTGTTTGGGCAACTCGCTAACTGCATGACACGGCGATATATTTTTCATAGATCATGGAGACAGACCTGCTAACGTGAGATCGGTAGCAACTTGCCTGGCTCTTTTCTAACCTTTTTGCACTGCTAATAGACATTCAGCTGTTTGCCAGAGAAGGATCATGAAAAGCAAGTCTGGAAAGCTCCCTCCATCCGGGAGAATGTCTGCCACTAGAGTTGTCAAGAAAGGTTTAGCTCTTGGCACAACCTTCTGATACATAAGTTGGACAGGCAGAAGAATTCTCTTTACATTTTACTGTCGTTGATCGGCCAGGGGTGTTTTGCAGAAAGGCTGTTCTTCCGTCCAAGTACTTCCCTTTTGTAATCAAATGATGATTTGTGATCCAAGCAATGGAGAGAATAATGTTACCTTGGAATTTATGAATGGGTAATGATTATTTCAGCTATAATCATGAATCACAATTTTCCCTCCCCCTTCCTTTCTTGTATATGTTTGGGTGTTTATTTCCATTTAAATTTCCAGTTATTGATGTCCTCTTGAATTCTCTTTCATGCAGGGAAATTGCCAATGTATGGGGTGCTGGGGGAATTTGAGTTATTTGAATCAGAAGAAAATGTTCCTGGAAGCCTTCAATTTCCTGTTTGCTTTAATGTCCCATCTGTACATCCTGGTGTCCTTTGCTAGCAATGTGTTGTTTCTTGCACTAGTTAGGGACCTGATCCTGTAAGTCTGACTCACAGGACCATTGGTACTAGGTTGTGTCTCTCAGTCTGCCCAGAGTAAGGGGCAGTGTGTAGCGGCATGGACCCAGGGCAGACCAGAGGATGTCTCGCTATTTCTCCCCTGCTCTCCATCTTCCTCTGGGGTGCTCACAAGTTTCATCACATTACCCCTTTTGGTGAGCAACACATTTCTGTGCCCCGTGCCTATCCAGCTATTCTAACCGGTGAGTGATGAGTGGGGAGTCAGTGCTCATCTTCTTCTGTGTCTACTTGAAGGGAACTGTCAGAACAGCCCGTTTCCCATCACCCCCCACAGCTGGAATTGCAATCTATGCATCTCTGACTCAGGCAAGGAGGCGCCTTGGTCTCCTGTATGGCCCAGTAGGGGCTCTGATGCGCCAGCCCTATGTGATGACGGATTGCTCATGTAAGTCAGGCTTCCTTCCTTGCGTCCTAGACCTGTTCATTATTCTTTGTATGACCGTCAGTCTTGGAAACTCCAATCAGGGATCCGGACCTCCCTGGACATACATGCAGCAAAACACTGAAGATTTGACAGTCTGAATTAAGTAAGACAGACAAAGGGCAGGAGATAGGAAATAATAATTATACCTGTGGGGGAAACTGAGGCATGGAGACGAATCGACTTGCCCAAAGAAACCCAAGCTATCTGTGGCAAAGCCAGATATTGAACTCATGTCTTGTGCGCCCTGGCCTTAATCACAAGACTATTTGTTCTCTGCTTTGTGTCTGTTTGGGGGGGTCATGTTGAGGGGCACTCTGGGTTATCTGGTAGGTCTTCTCATATTATAGTTGCTGCATTTTGTCCAGAAAATCGATACACAGATGCAGTAGCAGCTGTGTGCCTGGTTCTGCTCCCTGTGGGAGTTGGTGCATATCAGGAGTAACTCCACTGAAGTCAAAAGTGTAAAACCAGAATAAGAATGAGGAGAATCAGGTTTTTCAGGTTTAGATCCATCAAAGCATCTTCCATTATTTTGCTAGTGAAATGTTAATTGTTTTAGGCACACTTTTATATCCCCCCCACACACACACTATTTGCAAAAGCAGGAGTCCTGCGTGAGATATAGTCACGGTTACAGTGCTTGGATTCAGTCAACAGGCTGGGAATATCAAAATGTGAAAAGAACCTAATGGGAGTTAGGTGCCCAAATCCCCCTGCAGTTTAATGGGAATTAGGTCCCCCACTCTCCCTGCTAACCCATTTTGTTGCACTAGGAGCATTCGAAGCACATCCTGAAAAATGTCACCTGGACAGGCTGTAGGGAACAATGCCAAATATTTTGCTGCTCTACTAAAGTTTTATAAGGCAGGGCAGACACTGTGAGATGTGTCATCCCTGAGGGCATGGAATATGTAGCTGCGAAGGGCTAAATATCCCCACTGTATTTTTTAATGAGCGTTGTAACAAGATGGTATTGCAGAACTTTCTCATGTAGTGAGGGAAGCCTCGACCAGAAGCAGACTTCCTTGAATGCCTGGAACTGCACACACATGGGCGCTGTTAGCTTGCTTTCGAGTAAGTCAGTCTTCAGCAAAACGAAGACACTGCTGGTAAAACAAAGACCTCTATCCACCCTGGCAGGCTGCATTTGCATTTGAATGGTTTTCATTCTTTTCGCGCTCATAAAAAAAAGTTTTATATTAAATATTAATACAGCATTTTCCTCCTGCTACTGTAGAGTTACACATATCTTTCAGTTAACTGCGTTGTAACCACAACACAAAACAAAGGGGATGAGAAACCCATTATACTAATAGCAAAATTGCAAATGCCCTATGCAAGAATTAATTTTTCCACAGTCATGCCAGATTCTGTGATTGGCAGTACCAAAGAGATGCGCCCAGCTATCCATTCCACGTTCCTTTCTTATTAAGATCGGGCATAATAAAGGGGTGGGCAGTTCATAGTACAATAAGAGTAGGTACCCTTAAAAACTTGCTTAGCTGCCTTAGCTTCATGCCTTTAACTCAAGAGGTGAGGTATCCAAGGTATTTCCTATCATAAGTATAGGAAAGTACAAGGAAAGTACTGTTAATACTAAGGCTCATTAGTTACCTAAATAAATTATCAGGTGTTTAAGGACAATCACTGTGTACTTAGATAAAAATGCCAAAAGCCCCACCTTGTGTCTATGATCCCCATTACTGCAGTATCTGAGCACTGCACAATCTTCAATGTACTTACCCTCAGAACATCCCTGTGACATAGAGAAGTGCTATTAGTCCCATTTTACAGATGTGGAAACTGAGGCCCAGGGAGACTAAGGGCTGGTCCCCACTACGGGGGGGAGGATTGACTGCAGATACGCAAACTACAGCTACGTTAATCACGTAGCTGAAGTTTGCGTATCTGCAGCCGACTTACCGCTCGTCCCTACAGTGGCAGCGGTCGGCGGCGCGCTCCCCCGTCGACTCCAGCTTGCGCCTCCCGGCAAGCTGGAGTTCCGGAGTTGACGGGGGCGCTGCGAGCAATCAATTTCTCACGTCTTCACAAGACGTGAGAAATCGATCGCCAGAAGATCGATCGCTACCCGCCGATCCGGTGGGTAGTGATGAAGACATACCCTAAGGGACTCACCAAAGGTCACAGGGGAAATCTGTAGAGGAGCAGGGAATTGAACTTGGGTCTTCCAGAACCTAGGCTCATGCCTTAACTTGTAGTCAGAGGAAAGATGCTCTACACTAGAGCTCCTCTTCATACTACATCTAGTCCACTAGAGGGTGTTTTTTCCTAAAAAAAATTAGTGTAAAGAAGACCTCAATCACAGTGATATAAATCTGGAATAAGCCTCATAGTCTTATTCTGGATTTACAGTGACAATACTGGGGCAGAATTTGGCCTCTGAGTTCAATGATTTTGCATTTTCATTGGTCTCCTGTGTGTGGAAGTAATACTATTTTTGCTCTGATTGTGGGAATACTGGTTCCCACACCCTGTCACATCAGAAGATGATGCAGATGTGCTAAGGCTCGTTCGAGCTTTGGTTTCGAGTTCAGTTCTCAGTAGATACGTAACGGGAAGTGCTGCTCACCAAGTGACCTTTCAGAATGCTAGAAGCAGAGAGAAGGGAAATCATGCCACAAGTGATCATGGAAACATTACTGGAAAAATATCCAGAAGCAGAACAATGACGTTTTTTATCCCCTTAATGTATAGCTTGCAGAGACATTTAAGCTGTAGTCCATCATTAAGTTGCTATTTTGTTCTAAGGTTTGTCTTGGAAACTCCTTGTAAAACTCTATAAGACGGAGTGACAGAAGGATTTGCCAGGTCATGCTGTATTTATAAGTTCTGTCCAATTCTGCTCCAATGGTTAAATAAAAGTGGGGGAAAGATACTGCTGTATGGCCCTGGTAAACTTGTTTACATGCTGCAGCTCAGATAACTCACCTTGACTTCATGCTGACCTTACAGTGAAGGGAAAACATGAGACAGTCCAGACCTTCTCTGCCTAGACTAAGAACTGCTGACTCATTTAATCCATATATTTGCATTACACATGCTAAACTAACAGACTACACTATTTACAAGATTTCACTAAATGTTTGAATCTAGTTTGTGGACAAAAGGATTTTAAGTTAATTTATTTTGTTGGGAGGATAATTTAAGCAAGTTAGCATTTTGTTGACAGAATTATGATGAAATTCATTTTGTCTGCATAATTGATTGGACAGTTAGCAGAATGCATTTTCTCCACAGACTGAAGGATGTGCAGGGATTGTCAAACAGCGTTTCCTTCCCGGTCCCAAATCATTTTGTCAACAAAATGAATTCAAAATCCTTTTGTCCACAAAATGAATGTAGGGGTTAATTGTTTGTGGAGAGAATGCAAAGCCAAATCATCCGCTGCTGAACATCGATAAAAAAATATTCTATGGGTTCAACACTCTTTCATTGGCACAACATTCGTGTGACAAATGAAGCTTTCTAGGTGGGAATGGCATCTTATCCATGCAACGGCAGGAGATATTCCAGAGATCGTGCTCAGTACTGAGGTCTCAATGAGGAACTGAGCAATACGTTAGAAATCCAGAGCACATAGCAGGAGATGAAGGGGGAAACCATGATTGGTACTTACATTCCAGTAGCGATTCAAGGCACTGTCCAAGATGTGGGCCCCATTGCCTTAGGCCAGGGGAGGGCACACTATGGCCTGCAGGCCAGATCCGGCCTGTCAGGGCTTTCAATCCAGCCCATGGGATTGCCGGCCCTGTGGCACAGCGGGGCTAAGGCAGGCTCCCTGCCTGCCCTGGCCTTATGTCGCTCCCGGCAGCACGGCCCTGTGGCCCCTGGGGGAGGAGGGGAGTAGAGGGCTCTGTGTGCTGCCCTCAACCGCAGGCATCACCCTGCGTAGCTCCCATTGGCTGGGAATGGGGAACCGTGGACAATGGGAGCTTCAGGGGTGGTACCCGCAGGCGAGGGCAGCATGCGGCAGAGCCGTCTGCCCTACTCCACCCCCAGGAGCCACTGCCGGACATTCCGGCCACTTCCGGGAGCGGTGCGGGGCCAAGGCAGGCAGGGAGCCTGCCTTAGCCCCTCTGCATGCCACTGCCACTCCGGAGCTGCTCGAGGTAAGCGGCACCAGGCTGGAGCCCGCATCCTGAACCTCTCCTGCACCCCATACCCCAGCCCCCTACCCTGGGTCCCCTAATCCCCTGCCTTGAGCCCCCTGCTGCACACTGTACCCCAACCCCCTGCCCTGAACCCCCTCCTGTACCCCAGCCCCTTTCCTTGAGCTCCTTCCTGCATCCCCACCCCACACTTCCTTTCCTTCTGCACCCCAACCCCCTGCCCCAGCCCTACATTCATGGCCCAGCATACAATTTCCCCACCCAGATGTGGCCCTCAGGCCAAAAAGTTTTCCCATCCCTGTCCTAGGCACTGTACAAACAAGTAATAGGTCAGTTTTCCTGCCTCAGAAGGTTTAAAATCTAAAGAGATAGGACAAAGGGTGGGAGAAAAGAAGCATCAATGTTCCTATATTATGGACTGGGAATGAGGCATACTGAGATGAACGGACTTGCCTAATGTCTTATGGGAAACATGTGATGAGGCAGGAAACGACTCCAGTTCATCGTAACCACAAGGCTTTTCAGGTGCATGCCGATAAAGATCATACAGGTGAAACACTCCCGGGCAAGGCCAAAGTTCCATTTAAGATCTTATTTTGAGAACTGTGGAACTCATCCAATGTTCACTGAAGACTCACATTGAGCAATGGTCTTTGCTTCGGGGATCTTCAATGGGACCTGGGCCTTGAAGTGGGCATTTCCACAGGGGTGAATTTCACCCAAATAGGGGATAACACATAAACTATGGACCCAGCTTTGAAGAGGATACTCAAGCCAAACCCTCACTGACTCTGCAGCTGAGCTGGGAAGATAATGGAAAAAAGAAGTGTTTTATTTGAAAAATATCATGGCGTACATAGTGAATCATTTACCTAGCTGTATATAGATGGGTGTAATTAATATATATATTGTCCATGAAAATGTTGCACAATTTCTTTTATCCCCTTTTCAAGCTTTTAATAGGGAAAAAAGTCAATAGAGGGTAGGGGGAAAAATCAAAGTATTATAAAGTCACAGTGAAAGATTTAAGTTCACCCCCCCCCCAAATCTGTTGATATTTATTCAGGAGGGGCAGTGTGAACAAACACACAAGTTGACATATCGTTTAAAAATACTGTATTGTCAGAAAAGCAAAGAGTTGCATGTATACTAAATATTCTGGGCACCATCACAATCAAGAGGTCAAGAAAAAATCAGTAGATATGGAGATGCTAGCTTAAAAGCATGGACGTTGTTTCTTCTAATGAGGTTTGTCATTTACAAGGACAGAACAATTTCTGGTTTCTTAGAAAGTACTATTTTATATTGGGAATGCTGTTGGAGAAGGCGTTCTAAGGTTACTCAAAATGGGAAGATGCAGCAATACTTCTGGAAACTATTCCGTTTACAATAGAACTTCCAGTTAAAGATAAGCATGTTATTGTACAATAAATTAGGGGCTGACTGAAGACAATGGCAAAACTCCAGTTAGGATTTATTCAGCACTGCTCTGCAGCTAGGGTTGCCAGTTGTCCGGGTTTTGACCAGAAGTCCTGGGTAAAAAGGGACCCTGGTGGCTCCGGTCAGCACCACTGACTGGGCCATTAAAAGTCCAGTTGGCGGTGCAGTGGGACTAAGGGATGTCCCCTGCCTGTCCTGGTTCTGTGCAGCTCTTGGAAGCAGCAGGCATGTCCCTCTGCCTCCTACGCACCGGGGCAGCCACGTGGTTCCCCATGCTGCTGAGGGTTGACTCCGCAGGTCCCAGCGGCAGTTCCCAGCAGGGCCGGCGACAGGAATTTTGGGGACCTGTACGCTGATCGTTTGTGGGGGCCCCCCCCGGCCGGTGTCCCGCCGCCCGAGGCACCCCCGGCCGGTCTCCCGCCGCCCCCCCCGGCCGGTCTCCCCCCCCCCGCCGCTCCCCCCCGGCCGGTCTCCCGCCGCCCGCGCCCGCCCCGGCCCTGTTCTGACCCCGCAACGCGCAAGGGGCACGGTGCCCCCCGCCCCACGGCAGCGTGGCCAGCTTGCTCCCTGCCCCATGTGGGACAGCGGACCCGCCCCAGGCCGAGGCAGGACACGCACTGCTCCAGTCATGCCCCCGTCCCCCCGCATGCGCTCTCCCCCTCTGGGGGCGCAGAGCCGCCGCGCGCTGGGGCTCCGCCTGGCCTGGCCGGGAGAAGCAAAGGGGGGCGGGGGGAGGCTGCTGGGGGCCGGGGGAGGGGGCTGACGAGCGCTGCAGCGGCTGCCTGGAGCCGCGCCTTGCTGTGCAGGCCCGGCGACAAGGGGGTACAGCTGCATACCGGGCCCGCCCCGGACTTAGGGGGCCCCCCTGAAGTCCAGGGCCCGGTACAGCTGAACCCGTTGTACCCCCCTGTCGCCGGCCCTGGTTCCCAGCCAATGAGAGCTGCAGGGGAAGTGCCTGCAGGCAGGGGCAGCATGTGGAGCCACTTGGCTGCCCCTGCGGCTAGGAGTTGGAGGGACATTCTGGCAGCTTCCAGGAGCCGCCTGAGGTGCGCACTGCCCAGAGCCCATATCCCAAATCCCCTCCCACATCCCATCCCTGAGCCCCCTCCCACACCCAAACTCCCTCTTGGAGCCCACCCCCCTCCCTTACCCCAGTCTGGAGCCCCCTCCTGCACCCAAACTCCCTCCCAGAGTGCACACTCCAACCCTCTGCCTCATCCCTTAGCCCCCTCCTGCACTCTGAACCCCTTGTCCCCAGACCAGAGCCTCCTCCCACACCCCAACCCCCTGACCCAGGCTGGAGCCCTCTCCCACATCCTGAACCCCTCATTTCTGGCCCCAGTCCGGAGCCTGAACCCCCAGCCCAGAGCCTGTATCCACTCCCACATCCCAACTCCCTTTCTCAGTAAAGAGCGCTCACCTTCACCCTGAAACCCTCATTTCTGGCCCCACTATGGAGCCTGCACCCCCCACCGCAGAGTCCGTACCCCCTCACACACTCCAACCACCTGCCCCAGCCCAGAGCCCCTTCCTACACTCAGAACCCCTCAGCTTCACCTTCCAACCCGGAGCCTCTTCCTGCACACCAAATCGCTCATCCCAGAGCCTGCACCCCAGTCAGAGCTCTCCCCCGCCCCCTGCCCCCCAACCCCCTGCCCCAGCCCAGTGAAAATGAGCAAGTAAGGGTGTAGGAGGGTGAGCAGGGGTGGGGCCTCAGAGAAGGGGCAGGGTGGGGTCTCGGTGCAGGGGGCGGAGCAAGGGTATTTGCTTTTCTGCAAATAAAGTTGGAAGCCTTACTTGACACTGCAAAGTTAGTTTTAAAATGCCTCCATTCTGACTGGCTAGTTGTTTTAAACCCTCTTTGCACCGATGTGCATGACTGGACAAGGTGCCCTGCAATGGAGAACTAGGCCCATTGACTCCAGTGATGCGAGCATCAGATTCATAGCAATAATGATATGGCGAGGGATAACGTCTCTATTAGAAATAGCGTTCTGGGATGCAGTGTGATGTTGTGGGAACTTGGGTGTCTTTTGGGTGGGCTCTTTTTGCTCCTGTATTTGGCTGAGTAAATCATCCCAGGTCCTATAAAAAATTCTTCTATAATTACTCTTTTCTGTTGAGGTTAAAGCAAATCTGTTGTGTCGGTCTCCCTTGTTGCTAAACAAGCAACCAAGTCATTAGTGACTGCAGCATATGTTGCTGTTTTCCAAGCCACTGGGAACTTTATGTATCTGTTACGCATCCAGGAGTCAAGACATGATTGTTAATATCACGGTTCCAATGTCCTTAGTCAGCAGAACTGCAATGTATGAGCCCTGGTGTTAGTTTGTTCTAGTTCAGTGGCAGTGGAGCTATGAGATGTCTCTTGATGGAGAGGCGGTTTTGAGACACAGTGTGAGAATGAAGCGGCAAACGGGGGCCATGACATACTAATATATAATACACAGAGGAGACAAAAGCGACTCACAGAAATACTGGAAATAAAAAGGCGGTGACTGGCCGGTGTTATATCAATGAACATTTGCAAGGCATTAGATTGAAGTGGCACATGTGAATGGTAGGATTATGCTTAAAGCCAAACACACATTTTAGGGCCATTGCATTAAAATAACCTGCCTCACATTGCGGGATCACCCCAAAATCCAGATTTTCAAAAGTGCTCAGCATCCAGCATGCTGAGGTCTTTTGAAAATCTGGCCAATAAGATGTGAAAACCAGGATTTAAAACCACGGTGTTGCATTTAAAAAAAATCTAACTGTATAAATGTAAACATAGTCAATTGTGGTTTTCTGATACTCCTCCTCTCCCCACAACACAGACCCGCTCATGCTTCCCAACTGCTCACAATGCATTTTGCTTTTTTTTGCAGGAGTAAAGGCTGCAGCATGTAACTAAAAAGTCACAGATGTGGGTAAAAGTGCTCCAACCTGCACCCAGTGCCAGAAATGGGAAGGGGGATTTGAGTAGCTGGCATGGCCAGGACTCTAGGAAAGAGACCTTAAGTATCTGTGCCAGAGAGAAGGGAATACTTGCTATTGCATTCATAATACAAACAATAATGTAAAACAATAGAACTACTGTCTATGTACCAATATAAGGCCCCCATGTTGCTACCCTTCGCCACATGAGTACTCCTCCCTCCTGCAATTCGTCGTCTTGACTCCAAGGGGCTATTTTCATCAATGATCGCTGACACTTCCACTGCTTGCATCCGACGAAGTGGGTATTAGCCCACGAAAGCTTATGCTTCAAAACTTTATAGTTAGTCTTTAAGGTGCCACAGGACTTTACCTCTGCTATTCCAGACTAACACGGCTACCTCTCTGAACCTATACGTTGTGCACATAAACTATCTCAACACCTAGGCAACATCAGAAACATCATTCCAGTATGTTATGGTGATATAACTAGAGCTTCTCTGTATATGAGGTACTCTTTATCTCTTGTCAAGTCCTAGTACTGAAGTGGTATGAATTACAGCTTATGGAAGGCTATCTGGTGAAGTTAACCTACAAAGTCTCGTGTAGAGCTATGTTGAGAGTAAACTGCTGTAGTAGTTTCTGGATATATTCTGCGGTGTTTTGAGGTCAGGAGAAGAAATGGCCGCATTTGTACTATGTAAATCACAGGATCATAGGCCAGATCCAGCAAAACAGTGTAAAGTTAAGCACCTGCTTAAGCATTGTGTTGAATCAGGGCCATAAATACCCATTAGGTCATCTGATATACAGAGGTTTTCTGCTTATTGCATTTGCTAGCATTTTGTGAAGTATAGTTTTAATGGTGCCAGATTATGGTGCTACCACTATGACTTGACCTGTCTAACGTAGAATGGAGCATGGTCACGTTGTGGAACGGCATGAGTTTGGGACGGCCTCATTACTCATGAGTGGGGAACTAATGAGTGACGTGTGCAGCGTGTCCCATACCCAAATGCGTATGCCACCCCCCGCAGATCCTGCATTCTACATATGCCATGTACAGGAGCCTATTTTATACTATGTTAGAGAGCTTTTCCAAGCTGTGTTAGTCCTCTTTGTGTGTGTGACCTTCCGCTAGTAAGACAAGTGCCTTAGTTTCCATGGGCCAGATCCTTGGCTCTCCCTAGGTCCTCTTCACATTTCTCTTGCTACCCTGGAGTACTTGAAGCTGCGTTTAAGAGCCAGCTGCAGACATAGGTGCTGGAAGTAGGGCTGCTGGGGATGCTGCTGGTTTCCATTATATCCAGGGTTTACTGCTCCATCCAGTGGCTCTCCGCACCCCTATTATGCCAATTGTTCCAGCACCTCTGGCTCAGGAGGAATCTTTCGCAGGCATAATGCTGGACTAGCTCTCTTCTAGCTGAACTCTCTACATGCCATGCCCTGCCGAACAGCTGATCCTAGATAACACCCAGCCGTTTCTGGCCGTCCTGAAAGGGCTGATCCTGCTTCCGTAGAAGTCAGGGAATAGCTCCCCTTAACTTCAATCGAAGCAGGAGCAGGCCCCAAGGGAGCTCCTATCTATTCTCTCCGCCTGATTCTTCAGTCCTTACACTGAGTAGCACTTATTCAGGTCGAGGCAGCTGGTGTGCTGTGCCTCCTTATTACACTAATCATAATTATCTCATGGTTATCTTGTGCTCACCCTGTCTGTTGTATCCACATGTTGTCTTTTATCTTATACTTAAGTGAAAGCTCTTGGGGGAGGGGGGTCTGTTCACTAGGTGTGTGTACAGCACCTAACACCATGGGTCCCCGCTCTCTGACCGGGGCCTCGAGGTACTACCTTAATATAGTCATAGATGGTAACGTACATCCCATTAGCACTTCTGAGGGGGGTATGTGTCATCCAAGGATTAAGATACCAGGAAACATGTATGATGAGATCATCTTTTACTCTTGTTACACTGAGTTACAATTTTTCTACCTTACTTCTAGACTCTTTGTGAGCTCTTGTGCCCAGCTCAAAAGCAGTTTTTGCTCTTAATGGCTGAAAGGAAATCATGCCTTTATGAATAAAGGCTGTAGACAAAGGAGGGCTTAATTATTTCAGGCAGAAGAACAGCGGCAAAGAAGAACTGCAGAAAGAGGGCAAGCCTACTAGAAAAGCATTCCGATGACACAGACTCGGAAGAACTTGCAAGTTTGAAAACTTTCTGTGTGACTCGTGAAAATATTTCCAGCATTTTCCAGAACATAAGCGCTGTTGTCTTAATTGGAATAGCTGGCCTTTCTAAAGCACTGACCAGCACTTGAGGCCACCACAGGTTAACTTTGTTGGCTTTTGTCCTGCTGTTCAGACTTGAGCTTGCCTTAATTGGGAAGATGATTATAGCTCTCAGTCAAGCTGAAGCTGATGGAGCCACAGGAAAGTACATCAGCCAGAAGAGGGGAAAGAAATCAGCTTCATGAATAATGATTCTTAAGGAAACCTCTTCTGAAGCAGGTGTTGTAACCTGCAAAGGAGACTCCCTCACCTACAATGAAATACGAAATGTCCTGGAAATCAGTGAATGAGGAGGAAGAGCAGCAATCAGTGTCCTGCTGGGCAGATGATCTCCCCTCATCAGCACCATGGGGGAAAGAATCGTTAGGGAAAGGTTATATCGAAGTGGAGGGCATGATTCCAATCCCATTTATGCCACTTTACCCAGGGGCCCTCGTCCTGATTGACACTAGTGTAGCTGAGAGAAGTCGGCAGTCTTGGGTTAAATTAAGGTGCTGCTTCACAAATGGAAAGAAAATAACTTCCTTATGAAAGTGACACGTTCGCCCTTTCCTGTCAGTGGCCTAGGACAGTGGTGCCCAACCTTATAACACAAGGTGTGGGAGGGGATTTCACATAAACTGAAGTGCAGCCTTGTGTGGACCAAGCAGATTCTGCATATTTTAATAAGACTTCAACTCATCGCTATTGATTTATATTTTAAGTTCATGCTTGTTTCGTATGTATTCAGATAGGTTGTTTCTATGTACGGTTTTGGCTGTTTACACACTCATGTAAACTAAAATGATGTAAACGTGATGACAAAATGCTCATGAATCGGCCGTTAGAAAATTGTGTTGAAGCAGGCCACGGGCCTTATGAAATGCTCTGATGGACTGTGTATGGCCCGTGGGCTGTAGGTTGGCCACCTCTGGCCTAGGAAGCGAAGATCACACACTGTTAGTTAAATTGGAAAGGTTCCACAGTTAATCCCTGGATTTTGCATTGATCTAAGCCTGTTCTTTGAGTCTGGTGTGAAAAATAAAAATGCTCCATTCAGAAATGTCAGTACAAGGGAAATCGTATCCTGGGATTAATGAACTGTCCTTTTAGGCAGCACTATTAAGCATTGAGTATTCCTGGGTGACACAGATACGTATTTTCATTGTAACAGCATTTCTAACAAACCCTCGTGATCAATTAGCTGTCCTATTCAATTAGAAAAGAAAGATATCACCTTCCTTCCCTCCACTGAAGGTGTCCTTGTACGCAAGCCAGCTGCAGCACTTCTTAGATGGTCCCTAATTATCACCCGGTGCCACCTCAGCAAATCAAGGATCTATCTATGCCCAGGAAAAGCTCTGCTCTCTTTTACCTAATGAACTTCATTTGTTTCCAAACACAGAAAGGAGCATTTGTGGCTCTTCTGTATCAAGTGGCTGCTCCTAGGCTGTGTTGACAAGGAAAAGCAACATGATGGATTAAATCCAGGATGAAAATGAAATGAGCCCGTGTGAATGGAGCTAGTCAGCAATTGATCAGTTTCCCCAACATGTGGATCACTTTCCGAGATAAAAAATGAACCCATTTTTTTTCCTTAAAAAAAAACCACTTAGGGTTAAATCATTCAACATAATTTCCAGGTACTGTAATAATCAAAGACAGCATGTCCCATTAATTTACAATGTAGTGATGTTAAAATAAATTTAAAGCATATATTATAGTAAATGGGGCCATCCACAGTCCAGCATCTTCTGCTTATATCAATAATCTGAGTCCCAGATTCTATAATTCTCCAGAAGATCTTCTCAACTTGGTTGATTAGTACATGTCACTCTAAATAGTCTTGGGAGAATTAGATTTTTTTTATAATTGGGATGGATAATATTGTTTGTTTTTATCCATTTAAAATTTGCATAGTTATGCAAAATTAGAGTGGGTCAGACAATAATTATTTAATGACAGTCGAGGTGGAGATTTAAAAAGTTAGCATTTTAACTATTAAAACATAAATTCTCAACATCACATGTCAAAACATACCAAGTAAATATCCTTAAATGAAACTCTAATGTCCCAAGCAGCATTTTGCTTATTTTGCCTATCTGTAAATGTCTTTTGTCGATGAAAATATTGGTTTGTGTATATGGTGAACTAGATAGGTACCAATAAAAAAAATCTAATCTTGCCAAGCCTAACTATATGTAACACAAAGAATAGATCCCCTTTCTCTCCTGATGCACAGATATCTTCCTGGAATGTTCTGCCTTAGAGTCAGAAGGCATGATGCCGTCATGTTATAGTTATTAACCAGGTAATGCCACTAGGCTCAAAAGACATAGAGGTGTTCGGGATCTTGAATTGTCTAATCTAAAGGAGGACACATGGGCATCTTCTGTTTTAAAAGAAATTGTCTTGACAAGCTCATTTTGTCACTTGCAAATCTATTAAATCTCACGGGTGCAGTGATAGAAACTCCACTAACTTTACCATACAGCTGAAAGAACCATCCCTCTGGCTTTCTCATGGACTCTCCTATTCAAAGAACCACTGGCAGGGGGATGATGATTTTTGAATCACAGTAGGAACAGCACAATTTGCCTCATAGTCCACACAAACATAAACCATTGCTTTCACAAGGCCATTTGGATTCTTGGATCTAAGAACAATGAAACTGGCCAGGGCATCCCAGATCCCTCTGCTCCAGGAAATTATTTGATGGATGGTCACATCTTGGAACTTTTCACTGAGAACCGGGTGCTCTGTGTAGCTTTGTGCCTGCTCAAAAGTACCCGCGGAGGTGGAGCCTGTAAACAATTTTTTATAGCAGCGTACAATGGGGTACAGGACGGTGCTTGGGCACCCATTTGTCAAAATGGATATGGAGGGGCCAGAGCAAAAAATGCAGAATGCTATACAAATAATTTTGCTCTGAATATACTATGGCAGCGTCTGAGCTGTCCAGGTTACTAGAGCAGCAGACTATGGACTGAAGGCTGAATTTCTTCTCAGACTTCAGCAAAAGAAGAAGTCGGGGTTAAATTTATATGTTGAGAACATCTCAGAACTTGACCACGAGTGCTAGTCTTTGAGTACATCACCCATTATTTGAGTGATCAGCGATCCATTGTGAAAAGGAATTCTTTAGCTAGCATTTCTATCCTAAAAATTTAAAAAATGTATTTATGAAAATCTTTCTTTTTGAAGTCCTTAGCCCTTTTCTAACAATAAAGATGAAATCTCTTCCTTTTTTGCTTTTACTATATGGATCATTTGTACTGGTTCAGCACAGGGTTATATTGCATTTGGTAAAAGCAACAGAGAGTCCTGTGGCACCTTATAAACTAACAGACGTATTGTCTAGAAGGTGCCACAGAACTCTGTCGCTTTTCCAGCTCCAGACTAACATGGCTACCCCTTTGATAATTCCATTTGGTGTAGCTGTATAGGATATACACAGAGATTTTAAGGATCAAGATGATAATATCTAGGACTTATGAAGCATTTTTCATCAGTAGATCTCACAAAGGAGGTAAGTATCATATTCACTATTTTACAATGGAGAAACGGAGACACAGAACGGTGATAAAGGCAAGAATGGAGTCCTACTTGTTTTGGTTTTGTACATCCAATTCCCAGTCATTTCAAATGATTTTGAAAATCTCAGCCTTTGTGTATTTGTGAATTCGCAATGGGCACAAGGAAACCTTTCAGATATGGCAAGATTGGGTCTAGCAGGCAGTCTTCAGATCTGGTTCTGGCTTGACTGAGATTGAGATTTGGTTTCACTGCCCAATCGGGGCCAGGGCTCATGTCCATAGTCAGCTGTGATGCTGTGGAAATCTTACAAGGTGTTCAAAAGAAACCTGGCGAGAGCAGCTGCTCTCATGAGGAGTCAGCCACAAAAGCACAAGAATCACAAGAGTGTCTGGCCCTGACGCAATCTGCACAAAAGGAAGGGGAGAGGATTGAGAAGCTGCTTCTTTTGGCACCTGCTTGAGGATCACACCCAACAGATTTAGGTAACTGGGCTGGTAAACTTTTATATGATGCCACAGTTTTCCATGCATGTGAATGGTGCAGCAACTTAGTGTGCCACAGCGGATAATGCACTAGACTGGTATCCAGGAGAGATGAGCTTTAGTCGTGAATCTGTCAATGTCGTGCTGGGTGATTTTGTGCAAGTCACGTCCTGTCTCTGTGCCTCAGTTTCCCCATATGTAAAAGATAGGACCTGCTCTGTAATGTGCTTTCAGATCTCTGGATTAAAAGTGCTCTGTAAGAGTGAGGCAGTAGGGGTAGATGTTTTTGCCATGATGGAACGAGTGACTTCTGAGACCGTTGAGTACCCGTTTTGGCCAGTAATGTAGCGGAAATTAGCCAAAAAGATAAACCTCGGTTTCACAATGTTTCCCTTACGAACATTTTTAAACATCTTGCCACTCATTTGGGAATTATAATCAGATCCGTCTGAAGAGATGTCTTTTTCAAATTTCCCCCTTTTTTTACATTTCAAAAGCTTGACATTTCAAAATTCAGAATGTATCAACTAGATAGTAAAATAAAAGGAAATATTTTAATGAAAATTTAATCAAGAATGTTCCCAATTTTTTGTATTTCAAATTTTCAAAATTTGAAATATCATTGAAATTCTAACACTCTAAAAAAGCCCAACAAACCAAACAACCCCCCCCATCTATCTATCTATCTATCTATCTATCTATCTATCTATCTATCTATCTATCTATCTATCTATCTATCTATCTATCTATCTATCTATCTATCTATCTATCCATTCTTGTTCGTCTTATGCCCTAAGGGAAAAACCAAGCAAACATATTTAAATCTCTAATTATTTGGATGATTTCCAGTGGGAGAGAATAGAGGCCCTGTAGAGAAACCATCAAAACCTTTAGAAGAATCAGATGACACCTAGAGGGGTGTTAGATAACTTTAGACAGTCTCAATGACACATTACGTAACCCAAATACAAACACAATAGGGTTGACAGCCTGGTAACCATCTGTGCCAAGTGCCAAGTGCTGTATGAGAACATAATTGTTGCATCCACCTGTTGGGCTTGTACTGCTCCGGATGTTAAATGATAACTTTCTTTCTCTGCTTTGTTTATCTCCCTTTACCTTGTGAGGGAGAGAAGGGAAAGAAGAAGACGACCTCTGAGGTCACTTTGTCCACCTGCTTGGCAATGTAGAATTGTTCCCTACATTCATTAATTAGTGGTTTTTCCAGCCCAGTTTTAAATTTCCCATGTGCAGTGAAGCTTCTACCACTTCCCTTGGGAGATATTCTACAGTCCTAAAAGATCTTATTCTCAGGAACTTTTTCCTGATATTCATCCTAAATGTTCCCTTGCTTAGCTCCATCCCATTATGCCTAATTAGAGTTGGTTGAACAATCAGTACGATTTTTGTTGGCGATAAATCCATAACCTATTTTGAAAGTCAAAACATTTCAATCAATTCTACTCTTTGTTTGAACATCCCCTTTCCTGATAAAATTAAATTAAAAATGCCTTTGAAATTAGAACTTTGGATGAAATATATTGTTCCCTCCCCCCCCTTCAAGAAAATGTTGCCTGACTAGGTCAAATTGTTATTAGCCAATGCAGCGTTTCAGTCCTCTCTCAGCATTACTGGAGACCATAGGAAGTGCTTAACTTTCCTTTCTGGCATAACTTACAGGACACCTCTAAGCCAAAGCCAATTCCTTTCCTTTCCTTCCTTTTCTTTCTTTACTGCTTGTCATTGACCTCACTGAATATCGTTTGCCAGATCTTATCACTATGCTAAAATCAGAGCTCCTGTGTGCCCCTGCATTGTGGGCAAACCTGGAAATTATGCTCCATCATGTGTATTGGAAGTGCAGTAATAGTTCTCCCTGGCTTCTAAGAAGTGCTGCAGAGTTGTCTTTAAACAGCAAGCTGGGGGTGTGGCTATGGTGTACTTACATACGTTAGCAGGACGACTGAGGGGACAGTATAAAAGGTGTCTGAAAATGTGGCTGATAGCAGAACCCCAAGACAAGATGGGTGTTGCAACCCAGAAATAACTAGAGAAATCTCCATATGTAGGTAGCTGACTAGAGAAATAATTCACAAATGTTATGTTACTGCTTGTAGGAGCTAGCTGAATGTGCTGTGTTTAAAGGGAGTGGAAGGCCGCCCTATGTAGACTTCAACTATTTTTTGAATTCTTGCTGTGTAACATGCAGAAACCAGGACAATTTAGGGCCAGGATCTGAAGTGAACGGTAGGTTCATAGTACTAGTAGAATGTCCTGTCTCTAGTTACCATGCACCACACCACGGTGGTCCTGTTTATCCTTTCCCAGTCTTTGTCAGCTATCATAACCCAATGGAGAAATTTTCTCCTGCCCCTTTCCTGGGAAGGTTCCAATGAGGGCAGTTGACATTGGTGGCTCAGAGAGAACTGAAGAAGCTGTTCTTGTTTGACTCTGCATTGTCATAGGGCCACCTCCGGCAGAAATTCAGTAGGAAACATTAAGGATCTTCCAAAGCTGCTCCTAATTCTCTTTAGTAGAAATAGGCGTGCTGGAGTCTAAACGTTCTTTGCTTTGGCCGCCAGTTGGCTTTGTTCTTTGTTTCTCTTTTTACCCTAAAGGTCGAAAGATTTTGAAGTCAGGAAGTTCACAGCCATGCACCAATCTGTAGTACGTTCAGTTTGCAAGATGATAAAAGGTGACTAAGCATACTGCTTGAGTAGTTGTTGTTTTCCTACTATTTCTAAAGTAGTTCCATCTTCCCAGAAAGATGAAGCTGTGATAGACTGGGGTATCTTGGTTTGTCTCATGCTGCCATATTTAATAAACATAGTCCCAGTTCCTCAAAGGTACCTAACTCCCATTGAAATCAATGAGCTTCGTTTGTCCCCTTTCAACACTGGTTTTCTTCCTAACTTATTACCCTCCCCGAGATTTTCAAAAGTACCTAATTATTTTTGTTGATCTCTCCTTTTCCCAGGGTACACCTTTAGACTCCCTGATTTTGAGAGGGGGGTTGGCTAGCATCAGTATCCCAGATTGAGCACCCAAAAAGTGAGACCCCCAAAATCTCTTTTAAAAGTTTGGCCATTTTTTTATTCAATGAACAGTCTAATGAGTCTGGGTATGTATGGTTTTTGTGGGGGGTTTGTAATACTTCATTTGTTTGAAATGAGGTGCCTCTTTGGTAACACAATTTCCCATTGAAATCTGAATGATATATATAATCAGAAGGTAATGTTTGCATTGTGTAGTTGATCCTGTTGATCAGCAGGGAGACAGGTACAAGATGGCTGCAAATTGAGACAGGATTGGAAATATCGTTCATTAAATTGTGTATCTCCCTACTAACCTCACCAAACACAGGCCTCCTCCTTGTTCTTCCCCACAGTCTTGTTTTCACAAGAACCTTCACCTTTTAAACTCCACCCTCTGAAATATCTTTCCTGTACTGGCCCTATCCTCGGAAATTCTTTTTTTTTTCCAGATCTTGGCTGAAAAACTCTCTTTCCTCCATTGCTTGCACTGTTTCTCTTAACTGAGCTCTCCCTTTGCTATTGTTCATTGTCACATTCTCTTTTCCCTCATTGTGAAGGACAAATACCCTTAAATTATGCTAATCTAACCACTGAGAAGCATAGCATGCAGATTTAAATGAAGGCACACAAATGTAATTGGAGCTTCTTAGTGCAAACAAATGTTACTTTAGCACATGTGTAACTTTAAGAATATGAGTACTTCCACTGAAGTGTACAAATCATCTGATCATGTGCTTAAAGTTAAGCATATGCTTAAATGCATTGCTGAATTGCAATCTTAATAAAGGAATTTCACATTCCAGCAAATTGTATGTGTATATGTATATTATATATGTAGAAATCTTACTACTAAGAAAGTCACATGCTAATAATTATATTTATAACATGCCTCTCTCTCTCTCTCTCCAACGGTGTACAGAGGACAATGTGCTGTAGCACAATCTAACCACCTGTTTTATGTGTCAGACACAAAGAACCAGTAGAGAGGGTCCAATACAGAATAAAAATGGAGGGAGAAACATAATAAATATGGAATCAGCAGTGATTGTACCAAAAGCAGCCTTGAAGGAAAACGTTTGCTGGTGATCTTTAAAAGTGAGGAGGAAAGGTGGATTTGAGACAGATGCCCGAGGAACGAGTTCCACCTTATAGGGTCCACTACAAGAAGGGCACAATAACCAGCCATTTTAATACGTTAGTGGGATCTCAAAAGGACAGGGGGTCTGTTGTGATAATTGGGCCCACAGGTTTACCCCAACTGTCAAAAGCGAGTGAGAGTTTATAGAATGTCACAGTAATCTATAAACAATAAAGGTTGGTAGGAAAAAATATAACAGGGAGACAATAAGACTAGGTTAGCATTGTGTCTTTTTCTCTGGACTATACTTCAAGGAATGCATTAAGGTCAAGTCTGGGACTGAAAATCAATGTATCAAAATTGGTGTGTCAGAAATTAAACCTAATTTGGGAGAAAAAACAAGGACGGAATATTCCATCCATCACTCCCTTTGGAGGTCCTCAAAAAAACCTTTGAGGGGTAAAAATGAGCAAAGGCAACCACAGTGCTGGTGGAGTGAAAGACAAGAGAAGGGGATGGGATAAACTTTATTAATTAAACTGGCTCTTGGAACCCCAGACCTTTTTCATCCCGATCCTGAGAGATGTCCTGACCAGAGCAGGCCAGAGAGAGTGGGATTTAGAGAGGACATCACTTTCACTGGCTAAATCCTGAATGCCATCTGGGTAAGGAAACAGGGACTGGGATCCCCTGAGCAGGAGGTTGGGACTTGAAGTGAGTGGGGACTGGGAGCTAGTGAGCAAAATGGAGGCAGGAGACTGGGTGCCAAGGGGCTGGTGGGGAACACTGAGATCTGACAAGGAGATGTGCAGGGAGCAAACTGGGGAAAGAAGCCAGAGTGAATGTGCAGGGGAGACTGAAATCGGATGAAGAGCTGGGGGAAGGAGATTGGAACTTGGAGTCAGTAGGTTGGAGGGCAGAGACGGAGGAGCCAGGATGGGGGGACTGGCTGAGCAAGAAGACTGGAATTGGGTGTCGGGAGAGACTGGGAGTGGGGGAATTGGGATTCTGATAGGAAACCTGAAAGAGGAGACTAAGAGCAGTGGACAAAGAGACTGGGATGGAAAGCCTGAGCGGGGACTGGTACAAGGAGCCAGGGGTCAGGGAGAGAGAGGACTGGGACAGGTTGGAGGGCCTGGAGCAGAGGAGGCTGTGCCCACTAGAGCACACTCCCCCTCAGATCTGCAATGGAACCCAAGGGTGCTGAGTTTCACCATTGCGGTCAGCAATTATCCATGAAACCTACTGGCACATCCCCGCCCCAGCTTTCTGCCACTATCCATGATTGAATGAGGGAAGGGGATACTGTGGAAAAAATAGTATGTGATTGTAGAATTAAAGATTGTATCAGAATGCATATGCACCTGGGGGCCAAATTAAGGTTGCAAAGGCTAACCTTTGACTGCTTGACATAGTTTTTTTTGTGTGTATATGGGTTTACGCGGAGGCCAGGTGTAAGTGAACGATTTCTTCAGCATTAAATTTAATACTGCCTGAACGAGGGACGAACAATCTCTCAGTACAGGAGTATTTTACACTCATAAAACTTCACTCAGGGCAGTGTTGAAAAGAGAAACAATGTGAAATATGTAGTGGATTTGAATTATAGATGTAGAAAGTCTGCCAAAACCACCAAAGACATCTCACTTATCAGCTTAAATCATTAATTCTGAATGGTTTGACACTCCCCAGGGAATGTACCGGAAACAGTGTTTACATTTTAAAGATCTCAGGTCAGGCGTTCACATTATCCGTCTTCTGGTTCTTTTATTTATTGACTGGTCTGTTCACGTTGTGGATGGGTCAAATGGAATCTTAAAGCTCTGACCATAAGAGCCTACTTGGTATGTTAATATATACAGTCTACAGCCAACTATCTCCTCCTGGTAGGTTGGACATTTCAGATTAGCCATGTGAAATTAATACATTTCGGGCTATATTCTGGTATCCTTTAAATGGATAAACTTCACAGCTTGGAAAAGGGCAGAAAAATTCTCTTCCTTTCTGCTTCCTGCAAATCACACCCCTTATAAGGTCGCAGCTGCGAACAGCCCTCACTGCAAGGTTAACCAATCATTATTCCCAGCAGTGCCCCCTAGTCTCAGATGGTGCACGGAGCGAGGCTGGTGGTGTGGTGAGCGCGTACACCTTTGAACACCTTCTAGCATCTGGGAAGAGCATCTCCAATCAACTGCTACAGCGGTAGAACCCCCAGCCCCTCCAGTGCTTCCAAGAGAAGCCAGGGCACGATCGACCCTTCCTGTAACTCAGATGTTCCTACCTGCGTGATGGGAGCTTTAGGACTTTCTGTTTGCAATGTTTGAGTTTTATGTAGATGTCCAAAACTCAGGTTATTTGGGGGCTTCCTCTTTGTATCTACGGTAATGAGTCGTGTATTATATACAGGTCAATTCATGAGCAACACGTTAGTGGGCTTTAGACATCACATCCCCGTAGTCCACTTTACTGCTGTGTGTTGACAAGGTGCTAGTAACCATTTCCAGTGTCTGGCTGGTGTTATTTCATGTGTGTGTTTTTTTAAATCAGAGGTGTTTCACTGGAGTTTATCTGTTAAACCCTAAAATTAGAAGTCCTACTCATAATACACATAGCCTGTATTGCCCCCCATCATTCTGTATAGGCAGGCATGTAGGCTTGCTTGTGATTGGACCCTTAGTGAACAGGATAGCTGAGTAATATCTGAGTTTTTAGTGCCTTCTGGTTTGGATTTGAGGATAAAAGTTGCATAGCTTGTGAGTCTGTCTGATTATTTGCCACACTGTGTTAAATTCTGAGTTGATGCATGGAGTATATTCATTCGTTCATTGTCCTTTAATGTGCCTAAATGAACTGATTTGTGAAATGCACAATGTGTTTTCCTTTGCTTCTGCCCAGTGTAGGAATAAATTAGAGCCTAAACTTGGGAACATTACATCTGTCACGATTTGTAAGGGGGCCCTTCAAGAATCTTTCCTTGGCAAATCATAATTGCTGATAGCTGCTTACTTTATGCAAATCTTGGCACATGAGGGACTGTTAATGTGGCGATGTGCTCACTGAATGTGTACAGCTGCTATTGGCAGGACAACCCTGCAAATAAGACTATGCATTATAATGGACTACGGCGGTGTGAGATTTTAAAACATAATTAATTTAGATCTCTGTAAATTATCCAGATGACGTTGAAAGAAACATGCAGGTTTTGAGGTCATTGCTTAATGCTAAATTAGTCCATTGGTATTTTTTATAGTAGGCAAATAAATCAGTATTCGTGTACGAGCACCTTTTTCGTTTTCTGCTCTCTTAGGCTTTGCTTTTATTACCTGCCTTACTGACGGTGAATAAAATTGTAATGGGATTGCATTGAATTCTAGTCCTGTTGCAATGGCCTTTCGAAAGCGTAGCCATGTCTCATTTGCTGAGGATTGTTGTAGCAATCGGGAGCACTCACTCAATAATCAAAGTTGTCACTGGGCCAAAAGGGTGAGGGGTAAAACCCCGTGCACCAGCATCTGGGCTAACAATAGTACTGACAGTTCAATGAAGTATCAGGTAGGCGCTGCACTGATGAAGGAGATGTGAAAACTAAGCCCACTTCTGCCTAGTCCGGTGCCCTACCCAGCAGTTCCCCCTTCATTTCGGGCCTGATTCAAAGCACACAGAAGTCAGTGGGAATTCTTCCATAGACTTAATGGGCTTTGGATCAGGCCTTATAACGAACTATAATGTCCAGTGCAATGTATACACTGTTAACTTGTGAATGTCTGTTTTCTCCATCAACCAAGGTCTGACCCAACCAGAAACCTACTGCATCATAAAGCACTTTGGGGCTCAATGAAATGTTTAATGATACATTACTACTAGGCTGACGAGATAGCAAGTGTTAAAAATCGGGACAGGAGGTGGGGGGTAATAGGTGCCTATGTGAGAAAAAGACCCAAAAATCTGGACTGTCCTTGTAAAATTGGGACATCTGGTCATCCTAATTACTACTAATAGAAATTGTGATTCTTGACTGTACATAGATGGGTCACCAAAGCAACAGAATGATTATCTTCCTGGTTAGTACTGCATCTTTGCTCCGAAAAGCAAAACTTTACTGGGCTTGCTTGAAAGAAGGTTAATCCTAGGTTGTTGATGCTTTTAGGAGGTAGGCATTTAATGTATCTCTGTCCATTTTGCAACAGATGTGTGGCATGGCAAAGTACTTCCAGAACTTGGCATGATGCAAAGAAACAGAGACCCGGTGAAGAAGGGAGAGGTTCGGCCTTATGAGTTTTTGGAGTTGCTGGTTCTGTAAGTTTCATTTCTTTGCTTACATTACTGAAAATAATCAAATCATTATTTAGTATTTGTATTACAAGAGGGGCTAGAGGCTCCAAATGAGATGTGGGCCCCATTGTGGTAGGCACTGTACACTCCTAGTAAGAGAGACTCTTTCCATATTCTTTAACAGAGGTAGGAGTTGGTTTCTCTGAAATAACAGTCGTAAATCCAAGGGAATCAAGGATAATATAAATCAGTAGATTAGTGTACATCAATAGCCATGTCATCTCCTGCTATCTGTATAACGACAGTAACTCGTCGCTATGCTGCTCAATCAGGATTACCACCGGTTCAGAAAAAAAATGCAATATTTTATTACTGCAGTTGATTTCAGCGAGTAAATATCAGTGACTGCATCTGTTTATCCTCTCTAGTTTATCTGCTTGCAGTCAGGCGCCTCCTAAACTATAGATTTTAGTTGTTGAAGGAGAAATCAGACACCTGCTTTGCTGAGGTTGTGGCCTGCCAATAATGACAAAGTTTATTTTCCAGGTGTGTGTTTTCAGAAAGTGGGTGCCCGGCACTTCCTGAAAATCAGCTCCCTTTAAACTGATTGGTTGGGCACCCACACACCTGACACCCCTAAATTGTTAGATACTTTTGAAAATCTCAGTATGAATCAGCATGGAAAAACACTGCAAGATCTCAGCAGTTTTCTTATTTCTTTGTACTACCAAGTGAGATCGAGGTCCCTTTGTGCTCCATGCCACGCGACCATATGATAATGAGATGGTCCCAACTTCGTCTAAATCAACAAAAGGTGGGAGGGTAAAATAGGGTGACACAACTTGGCCAAGGTTGCCAAGAGCGATAGTGACAGAGCCAGGAGTAGAATTCAAGTTTCCTGACTCCCAGTCTAATGATTTGTCCACTGGACCATGCTGCCTCTCATGTACGTGACAGCTCCCTTATTTGTGGAGGCACTTTGAGACGGTGTTGTCCAACACATCACACAGTTTGTCAGGGAATTCCCCATGGCTCCCAGACTTGATCATCATTCTCCCTACACTTCTTTGCAGGTTTGTGCCTCTGACTCCATTGCTTAGCTTGTGAACTCCAAGGAAGGTGCAGGTCTTATCATTGCACAGTCATACTCGTTGGATTTCCTGCCACATCTCTGGGCTTCTTTTGAGGCAAGATACACATAGTTTGATTGGTGTCCTTGCCAAATAAAACAGTGAAGGTGATATCAGGGTCATCCGAGTGAACTCAGCTAATGAACTGACTAGCGCCGCAAGTCTAGTTGCTCGAATAACAATGAAGGAGAGGCACTGTACTTAAAATCTTAGAGAGAGAAAGCTCCTGGAAGCTGAATTTTAAGAGAGAAGACTGAATACAGGGTAAAGTAAACTCTGCAATAGTTCTCCAATAACCTGTTTAGGCAGGGAAATATTACCTGAATAGGGCACATTTGCTACAGAAGGCTCCTTATATACTGAGAGGATTCTGCAGTAGATATGGGGTAATTGATAGAAAAAGACCCCTTACATATATGTATAAGGAGATTTTAGAGATAAGCAATTATATAAAGAGATTATTTCATCTGCCTGATTTAAGAAGAGTTTTGGGTTTTCTGGTAATGGGATTGTCTTGTTCTCATTACCCTTCTGTTCCTCAACTCTGTAGTATCTTCTATGTAGACCAATCATTGAAGGCCCCAAGCGTTCACTCAAGACAAGGGGAACACTTAATGAATTTAAAGGTGGCCCATTTAACATTGCTAAAAGGAATGGCTTTTTTTACATCACACACCATAGCAAGTGGAACTCATTGCCACAAGATATCATTGCTACTGAGTACTTAGCAGGTTCCACAAAGGGATGAGATATTTGTAATAGATATCCAGATTTATAGTAGTAAGATTTAAAAAAAAAAACAACACAAGAGTTTGGGGGGATAGAAACTCTCATGCTTCAGGGAAAAAATCTAGCCTTTAATTAATGGTGGTCAGAACAAAACTTTCCCCTGGGGGAAGCTTATTCCATTACTGTCTTCTGCAGGGTTCCTGTCACTTTGTTCTGAAGCCTTTGGTGCTCTCTGCTGTTGGACTTGATGAACGTCCAGCCTGATCCATTCATTTTTGCACCCTAGGACCTTGAATTGTTGTCTTTAGGCCATACTGTGGGCTTGTCTACATGGAAAATCTATACTGGTATCAACTAAGGTGTGACTGTAAACCGATATAGTTGGATCACTATAGTTATCCAGGTGGACATTCTTATTTCAGTAGCTTTCTTTTGGTTTAATTCAAATTGTTTGGGAAGAGGTTTAATCTAAACCAAAACCAGACACTCTTATGTACCCCATTTATGCACTCTTATTTCAGAATGCCCGTCTATTGATTTAATTATACCAGTATAGCTGGCGAAACTTTCCCATGTAGACAAAACATAGGAAAACTTGGGGAACCAGTACTTCCATTAGCAAAGGGCTGGCAAGCATTTTAGGTATTAACATGCTACTGAGTGTGGCTTCTCTGTGTTGCAGACCTCCATAGATCTAACTAAAGGCTCAGGCCTGTTTCCCTTAGTGTGTTCAGTGGGAATACTCTTGAAGGCAGAGCAGGCAATGGCATGTCTACATTGATGCACATAATTATTTAGAAATCATTATAGCTCGGTAGACATTTCCTGTAGTCCAAGGCAACATTAAACATATCATCTACTTAACAATGGCTACTACGATGTGTGCATGATTGAGCACTTTTTATGTATGTAAATCTGAAGATGTGTAGAAGGTTGTAAAAATTATGAGCCCATATAAATTATTATCAAGCGTGGCCTTTAAAGCCAAAGCTTTTATTAGTGTTGCTTGCACATTTTCTTTGTTAGTAACCCTCAACTTACCCTTTGCCTTAGAGCAAAACAGTAACTGAAAGAAAGGAAGAGAGAAAAAATTGTTTACTGGGTATATATAGTCAAGATCTATTACCCAGAAGCAAAGGTCAGAGAATCAAGCTATAACGTTAAAAGTTATTAGGGTTTTAGTACCAATGGCTCATCAGTGCTGATGGGTTTTAAATGGGATGGCAGGAGGCAGCTGGAGTTTTTGGAAGTAGAGCTC
Source organism: Sternotherus odoratus (assembly GCA_032164245.1). NCBI lineage: Eukaryota > Metazoa > Chordata > Testudines > Kinosternidae > Sternotherus > Sternotherus odoratus. Next base: position 10,912,770 of record JAVMKO010000011.1, on the reverse strand, counting down.
AAAATATAATCCAGTAGCCAGGGTGTTAGGCTCTGGGAAAAGGAGACTATTCCCCTCAACAAGTCCATTGGATGAGGGGTTGGGAAATGAAGATGCTTTGTAATAGTGGTTGCCCGCCAGTGAGGAGATTCTTCAAACGCTTTTTTGACGGAACTCGAGGTGAGAAAGCGTGAAACAGATATAACAAAGTACTCTGAATTTGTTTATTTGACAGTGAGAAGAGTCTTGGATTCCTGCACTTTTGGCTTTCCAAGTCCCTGGTAGTCCTGGTATCCCCTTGTCCCCTGAACTCTGTTCAAGTCCTTAATAGTTCTCTAGAGAGCTTGTGCGCAAGTGTGGGCTGGGGAGAATATTCTGTTCCATATGGATTCAACTGTGCAAATCACTGTAATATTCTGAGTGCCTTCTAGCAGTGCATTAAGTGACGTGCTTTGCACCCTCACATGAAGCCTGGGACAGTGGAGAAGGGGGAATATGAGGCATTGTTGAACAAGGACCTCCGGAGAAGGGAGAGAGGGAATAGAGCAGATAGAATTTTGTCACTTCACTGGACTTGAACAGGATCATCAGAGTTTTCAGCTGAGTTTCAGGAGGCTCATCAGAACCATATACCAATGCAAAGCCTAAATAGGCTTGGTTAGGGCACTTCCACGCAAATGGACAAACTTGTATTGACTGCATCGGATCTGCCCTAATGAGCATCACTGTGTTCTCACTCCTCCTTTGTCTATCCCTCCTTCTATCTCTGTCATTTTCTTTCTCTCTCACCATGAATTCCTTTTTTCTCCTCCTTCGAAACAAAAACCAAGTCGCTGTAAAATTACATCCTATTACCTAAAGTCCTTGTTCTGCTACAGGTTCACATAAATGTAATCATATTGGCTATATGAAAACTGCATGAGTGTGCATTTTTGGGAAGCATGCCAAAGGTATCTTCTGCAAGTGTAGCTGTTTGATGTGAATTTGTGCATGGTAATTGAATTACTGATCAAGCGCTGTATCAATGAAATAATCTTGGTAAATTCTGTGTACTTAAGTAAGTGTAGCCTTGAGACTGCAGTTACTGGAGTAACCCCATTATTGGATTTATTTTTTGTTGAATATGCATATTTTATATCTTTAATAAAAATATCCCTTTTCAGCTGTTTCCACGCCCTTCTGAATTGGGGCACTTTTAATTTAAGGTGCTTTTTTTGGGTCAGCCGCAGAAAATGATCAGAGCATTCCCAGTGTTATATGACCATCAGACTTCAGCCTAATAGCTGCACCTCTTTCTTCCCCAGTAGTCACTTCTGGCACTGCTGCCGGACTCTGTCAGGGTAGAAAGTCCTTTGCCTCCACCCAACTCCCCTGCGGCATCTGTGAGCGAGAGAGCAGATAGTTTTCCTGCTGTCTCCTCACTCCCTGTATAATAAGCCCCTGCACTGATTTTTCTGGACTATATACTGCAAATCCCAGCATGTATAATATCACCCGGCTCCTCGAGATCATTCCGCCGCTTCCAATCATCTGTCCTGATCTCCTTTCCCCACTGGCAAAGGCTCAGGGTCATTGCTCACACATAACCTGAGAAGCCTTAGATGGTAACAAGCATTTAGCCAGAATGTGTTCTGACACAGTTATTCCTGGCTGTCACCAAGCAGCTTCTCATGACTAAACCCTGGTCTGAGTACGTACCTCCTCATGACAGCAGTAAGGGAATGTCACAGGGTAGGGTTGCAGCTTGTATAGACACACCCAAGCTACCTTTAACCTGACCTCCTTGGGTACAGCCGCAGTGAGGCCGTAGCAGCACGTGGGCTAGTCCAGCGAGTAATTACCTAGGGTTCCAGGTGGACTTGTACATCCTGTGCTGATGCCCGCTCTGCCAAAGCTTCACTGCTCTGGTACCCAAGCTATTAGATTAAAGCTAGCTCTGGTATGTCTACACATGCCGCAGTCTCACCCTGTAACTGCAGTGTAGACATACCCTTGGAGACAAAGGAAGCTCTGGGAGGTGGTTCCATCATATTCCTATATATTCACTGGTGATTACAGATGATGTTTGTGTTGCTCTCTTTTCTTTCTCTTCTTGGAGGGTCTATTGTTCAGATGGTAAATACTCTCCAGCATGTAACACAGTGGTTCTTTAGCTGTGATCCATGGAGCACTTGCTGGCTTTCCTCAGAGAGTTGCAAAACTGCATAAAAGACAGCTAAGGATAAAGTGAATATTTTCCTCTTGCTTTTTTATGTCAGGAATTGCTGTGGTTGCTACAAAGATGCTATAAGATTGCAAATGCAATGGCTCATGAAACAGTCTTCCCATGAGGACATGATCCACACTTTGACAAGCTTTGAGAAGCCCTGTTCCAGCTGGGTTCTCTGTTGCCCTGCACCTTGTGTAGTCATTGCAGGGCAAGCATTGACACCAGTGCAAAGTACTGCAGCTTCAGTTGCATACTGCAAAAGACAAATGCTGGTGTGGTAAATCTTGACTTTTATAAGGCTTTTGATGTTGTCTCACATGATCTTCTCATAAACAAATTAGAGAAATGCAACCTGGATGGAGCTACTGTAAGGTGGGTGCATAGCTGGTTAGAAAAACATTCCTAGAGAGTAGTTATCAGTGGTTTGTAGTCAAGCTGGAAGGGCATATCAAGTGGGGTCCCGGGGGGGTCAGTTCTGGGTCTGAGCAGTTCAATATTTTCATCAATGATTTAGATAATGACATATTGAAAGTACACTTATAAAGTTTGCAGGTCATACATAGCTGGGAGAGATGGCAAGTGCTTTGGGGGATCGGATTAAAATTCAAAATGATCTGGAGAAATGGTCTGAAGTAAAAGGATGAAGTTCAGTAAGGACACATGCAAAGAATTCCACATGGGATGGAACAATCAGTTGCACATATACAAAATGGGAAATGTCTGCCTAGGAAGGAGTACTGCAGAAAGGGAGCTGGAGGTGATAGTGGAACACAAACTAGACATGTGTCAACAGTGTAATACTGTTGGAAGAAAAGCAAACATCAGTCTGGGATGTATCTTGTAAGTAAGACATGAGAAGTAATTCTTCTGCTTTATTCTGTGCTTATTAGGCGTCAACGGGGGTATTGTGTGCAGTTCACATTTCAGGAAAGATGTGGACAAATTGGAGAAAATCCAGAGAAAAGCAACAAAATGATTAAAGATCTAGAAACCTTGATCTATGAGGGAAGACTGAAAAAATGGAGTATGTTTAGTCTGGAGAAGAGAAGACATAAAAGTTTTCTAGTACATAAAAGAATGTTTCAAGGAGGAGGAAGAAAACTTTTTCTTTAATCTCTGAGGATAAGACAAGAAGCAGTAGGCTTAAATTACAGCAACGGAGGTTTAGGTTGGCCATTAGGAAAAACTTCCTAACTGTAAGTGTAGTTAAGCTCTGTAATAAATTGCCTAGGGAGGATGTGGAATCTCAGTCACTGGAAATTTTTAAGAGCAGGTTAGACAAACACCTGTGACGGATGGTCTAGTATAGATAATACTGAGTCCTTCCATGAGTGCAGGGGACTGGACTAGATGATCTCTCGAGGTTCCTTCCATTCTTATAATTCTAGGATTCTATGATCACTCGGTTGTTCTCACTTCTTTCTGGGCAGTTACATCAAATTTAGTCTCTGAAGATGTGGCATTCGGAAGTATAATGTTCTCAAATGGAGGATCCAGCAAAGTGAGCAAACACACATTTCCTGTCCCGAAAGACCTGATCCAACCCTTAGTCAATATTTTAATGACAAGAGAGGTCTGTGAAAATGTCATCTTTGCCTCAAACCCACCATATACAAATTGCTGTTCAGAGTAGGGGTTGACACATTTCTTTCAGAGTTACGCTCCAATGACATGTTCCAATGGTTGCTGCGTAACTCTCCATTGCAGTCTAGTGCAGCAGTGAACGTGACGCCTAGTATCATGCTCGCTTGCTCAGTTGACATGGCATGCAGAGCCTGGCTTCATGCAGCCAGTGAAATACCATTTGGAGGGGCAATGAGGGCTTGGCTCATTTCCAGAGTATGGTGGAAATTAATCAGGCTCCACTCAGCGAGCTAACAAAAGTGGGCCTCTGGGTGAGAATCTAAATGCTCAGTAAGGGACACGTTGGAGATTACAGTTCGTTGGCACAAATTAGAGCAGATCTCCAGTTGCTGGAGTTGGTCAGAGAATCAGGGAGTTGTAGCCAGTTCCTGGACAAGAACTCCCACACACAACGTAAGCTACACCTAGCAGAGAATCTGACCTGTCTACCATGCGTTCTTCACAGCTGCGTGGGTCAGAAACAGAAGGTTACCGTTCGCTGGCATTCTTCTGGATCCTGACATTTTGTGTCTCACTACTGGCTTTTTCGAGCAATTAATAGGCATTAATATATTTTCACCTGTTGAAAATATCTGGACATTTGCAGCACAAATGCCTCACTAGCAAAAGGAATTCAGCATTCTTTGATTGCTATTTGGGATGAAGTGGGAAACAAAGGAAAGAAAAGTGTTTGATTTTCGTAAACTTTGTTGACCCCATAAAGGGCAAAGGAGCAAAAATTGGTCTTGACTAATAAAGTGAGCAAAAGGGATGTAAATACTTCTAAATGTCACTTCAGAGTGTGGCATATCCAGCCAAAACACTATTTTTTTTCTGAGGTAAGAAAAGCCAACATTTGACATCACATGCATAAAAATCACGTTATGTCCTTTCATTGCTGTTAGCATGTGGTGCTGGAACCTATAGTTCATACTGGTTTTTCTCCTTTTCCTTACATCAAACTACGATTCCAGGCATATGTGTGTGTACAGGGTGTGTCAGGTGTGCCCAGACACACCCTAGGGTCTCAAAAAAAAAGTGGCTTTGCATTTTAATTTAATTGCATGATGTGCTCTTTTAGTTTTAAAGTATGGATTGTTGTATTATGAATTATGCATTATGTATTATTGTTGTATTATAAAAATAATGTCCTTTATGATTGAGTGTTCAATAAATGTTCACCCTGCGTTCACACCCTAATCAAATGTGCTGCGCACGCCTATGATTCCAGGCTGTTCTTTATCAAAAATGATCATTCAATAGTTTAATTCACTTGCTTGATTGAAGTTGTCCGTTAAAGAGGGCAGTCCGTTTTTAAGAAATTACAGTCGGAAATGTTGTGGAGATGCCCAAGCAGTACTTGGCCAGATCCTTTTTCTTCTTTTTTAACATGAAATACATCTGACGATATTTTCAAAGTAACATTGTGCAACTGGGGAAGTTATATCGAGTCCAGAACTTTCATCACATACAGTAGGGCCATTGTTAAGAATCTTCAGCACTTGCCTGTCCACGACAACGAGGACTGACCATATGATCATCACTCAGAATGTTTAAAGTAGACTGCAGATCAAAACCTCCCAACATACAGATGGTCTAGCTAGACCTCCAAATGCAAGTGGAGTTAGAATGTATTGAAGGCTATCAGTACCTCGGCACACAACTCCAGGTGTGCACAACAACACCACCTTGTCAAGGGATTCTTTGTCAAGGGAGGTATTTCTCCTTCTTCAAAATGGTAATTCGGGCCTTTGTTGACTGTTCAGTTCATAACTCAGTCGGCTCTGGTCTTAACACCTGAAAGACAGCAGTCAAGAGAGGGGGAGATGGTCTAGTGGTTAAGGCACTGAACTGGGACTCAGAAGATCTGGGTTTTCTTCTCTCCCAGTGGTTAGAATCATAGAAATGCAGAGCTCGAAAAGACATCAAGAGATCATAGAGTCCATCCTTTATGCTAAGGCGGAAAAAAGTGTACCTAAACCATCCTTGATGGGTGTTTGTCTAACCTGTTCAATAATCTTTTACAGTCAAAGTCTGTTATCGTGTCCCACCTTCAGTCTTCTCTTATCTAGATTAAATGTGACCAGTTCTTCAAACCTTTGTTCACAATAGCATTGCAGGGAGACATTAACGAATGATAACTCTGTGCCTTCTATCCTCTTTCTGCTACATGTAAACAGATCTCTGTATCCCAGGTTTTAGAGGAGATTTAAAACAGAGGTTCTCTGTGTACTTTTAGAGTGATAAGAGATGGCAAATAGCAGATCTACACACACTCTATTTCATTTGTCAATTTGTCACGCTCCTTAGAAATAGTGGTTCTTTTGCAAGAAGGCAATTTTGTTTCTTCAACAGGGAAATACGTCTCTCTTCAATTATACTGAGATTATGATTACCTTTCAGACTGAGAGATATAATTTTAAAATCAGTATTTACATATTTTAAAAAGAATCCTCTAAAAATGAGATATTAGCATATGTTCCATACAGATCTTCTATCCCTAGAAGTATTTATTTTTGACCTCTTTTCTTGTGTTCCCACAAGTACTCCAGATTATTTAAGCAATTATATCGCCTGAATTTTTAAAATTTTCTTTAAGCGTAAGAAACCCTTCCTTCACAATCTGAATTACCCAACATGTTGCTGAATGTATCAATATTAAACAATGGTCTTGGAGCTTCAAAGTAAGCATTTTTAAAATATAAAATTTAATAAATAACGTGAGAAAATGATGATTAATCCTTCCCCCAAAATCATATGTAGCCAATATACAGATTTCAGTGAATTTTAAGTATGTGGAGAGTTGAAGAGTCTGTGTTGTTCTGTTTCTGAGATCATTTGAGACAGTAAAAAAGGTGCTATATTTCTTAAAGGACCTATTTAAAAATTTTATTTTGCTTAAAGCTAAGCATGTGCATAAGAGTGTAGGTGAGTCACAGCTTTGTCAACACTACAGAAAATGTCTTTTTATATTTGCTATATAATCACAGAAATGTAAGACTGGAAGGGATCTCAACAGGTTATTTAGTCCTTTCCCCTGAACTCAGGGCAGGACTATGTAATTACTGGACCATGCCGGACAGGTGTTTGTCTAGTCTGTTCTTAAAAACCTCCAATGATGGAGATTCCACAGCTTGCCTAGGCAGTTTGTTCCAGTCCTATGTGTAAATCCTTGTGTAAGAGTGGGGTACCCCAGCCTCTGTGCTCTCGAGTACAAAGACTGGGACTCTTTTCTAGCCCAAACCACTTAACTTAGCTGCTTCCCAGTCCCTACACCCTGAGAAACCCCCCACTATCAGTGGGGTTCTTGGGGTACCATGGCTGCCACCATCTGGGTGTACTTCCAAAACCTTGGAGGGGCCCCCGGACTTCCCCAAAACCCTAACTCTGCCCCCCTCCCCAAGAGCCAGAGTCAGACACCTGGAGGCTGCTTCCCCTCCCCCTTCACCCTTCCCAGCTGAAGGCAGAGACAGCCTCCGTTCCTCAGCTGATAACCTGAGCTGATTTCTTTACCTACCCCCCCTACCTCCTCTCTTCCCAGTGAAGAGAGAGAGACCTTAAGGGAATTAAACCAACCATTTTATAACTAAAAGATTTAATACAGAAAAAGAATAAAACAGAGATACAGTACACTCTGCAATCTGGGGTTTCCTAACTCCCCTCTAAAAAGTACCAAGACACCCCAATAGGCACAGGCTTATAATATTAGAGATCACTTACAATCAGCTAAGTAGAAATATAAGAGAAGAGTAGAGTCATCTTAATAGCCAAGATGCTCCAAGACCCGTTTCCAGCTACATGGCAAACAAAACGAAACTGAACTAAAAACTCCTCCCTCCCTCATGACAGGGAGCTCTTACGTCTCTTGTTCTCAGATAACATTAACCCTCTCCAGCCCTTTTATACTTATGACACCTTGTATCTTGCAACAGCTGCAAGTAATTAATTTTGAAAGAATAGAAGGGAACAGCTCTGAAAGATGAATGTGGACAAATCCTCCAAGGGCTGTGAGGCATCTCAATACCACTTGCCCTTAGGATGAGGGAGCCTCATTTGTATCTGCTGTGGGTCACCTTCCCACACACAGTGCAGCATACACAAATGGCCAGACAGGGAGATGAGTCTCAATCAACTCCTGCCGGAAAAGAACATTTCCAAGGTTTGTCACCTCCTGCCTAAACTCCAAAGACCTTATGAATATAATATTCCATATAGATACATAATTCCTTAAATGTTAGCTGTGCATAGATTTCACAATGATTATGATGACCAGTGGGCTACTGGCTCTCAGTAGAGACCTCACATGCCATCCTTTGGTGAACTATTATGCAGGTATCCCTCCCAGGGGATCCCTGGAAAACCCCATGCATGCCCTGTGTCCTCTGCCAGTCGGCATCAAGAGGTCCTTGGGCCACTAACCACCAAGAGTGAAATCCAGATTCCACTGAGGTTAGTGGCTTAGCTGTTGCCTTCAGTGGCACCAGGATTTCACCCCAAATTTTTAATTCATACAGGGAGAAGTTTTTCGTTTTGGTGTCAGCACATCAGTCCGTGTCCCCCCTGCTCATTATCATAGATGCCCATGACAATGTAATACAAACGGAATATTTCCCCTCTCCAAATCCTTTATATCCACAGGCAGATTAAGTTACATTTGTTATACAGGGATTTATAACTCTGAAATACGAGCTTCTCAAAAGAGGATACAGAAGCCTTGTACCATTCTTTGCATCCTGTAGGCACTTTTCAGACAAAACTGCTTACTTCTCAGAGCATTGTTATGTGACAGACATGCACATACATTTTATTGTCCCCATTTTACAAGTAGAGAAACGGTGGGCTTCTCTATACTTACATTTAGTTTGTGGTAAGCTGGGTTTAAATCTATCCCTTGCCAGTCTGCCGCACACAACAGCTATATCTGTGCTTGGAGCTGGGGTGTGATTCCCAGCTTCAGTAGACATACTTCTGCTAGCTCTCATCAACTCAATATGCTAAAAATAGGAGTGTAGCTGCAATGGCATGACCACCAGCAGTATGTGCTAGCAGCCCTGAGGATGTACCCTGGGGGTCTGGTTTGCACTTGGGGCACTACCCCATGTCACCACTGCCAGGGCTACCACAGCGATGCTACAGTAAACCCTCGATTTAACGGACCTCGATTTAACGGACTTCGGATGCAACGGACAAAATTCTAAAGAAAGTCCGATGCATCCGAAATCCGTTTATCGAGGTCCGGCTCCCCGCTGCCGCCCGGGTCCCGGCAGCGGGCGGGCTGCCTGCCGGCGCCCGCCCGGGTCCCGCCTGCTGCCCGGGTCCTGGCAGTCAGCTGGAGCCCCTAGCCCCGGGGAGCTCGGATCAAGCCGCGCTCCCGGGGCGGCAGCTGGAGCCGCGCTCCCCGGGCGGCGGCTGGAGCCGCGAGCCCCGGGGAGCGCTGCCCCTGGAGCCCCAAGCGTCGGGGAGCAAGCCCCTAGCCCCGGGGAGCGCGGATCAAGCCGCGCTCTCCGGGCGGCAGCTGGAGCCGCGAGCCCCAGGGAGCCCCGGGCCCCGGGGAGCAAACCCCGAGCCCGGGGGACCGCGGCGCCTGGAGCCCCAAGCCGCGCTCCCCGGGCGGCAGCTGGAGCCGCGCTCCCCGGGTGGCGGCTGGAGCTGCGAGCCCCGGGGAGCGCAGCGCCTGGAACCCAGAGCCCCGGGGAGCGAACCCCGAGCCCGGGGGAGCGCGGCGCCTGGAGCCTCAAGCCGCGCTCCCCGGGCGGCAGCTGGAGCCGCGCTCCCCGGGGGCGGCTGGAGCCGCGAGCCCCGGGGAGCGCGGATCAAGCCGCGCTCCCCGGGCGGCAGCTGGAGCCGCACTCCCTGGGCGGCGGCTGGAGCCCCGAGCCCCGGGCAGTGAGCCCCGAGCCCGGGGGAGAACGGATCCAGCCGGGAACCCCGGGGAGCGCGGCACGTGGAGCCCCGGCCGCCAGCGGGGACTGGTGCCGGGGTGTATGGGGGTCCTGGGCAGTTTTTTTTCGTTTTATTTTAAAAAAAAATCGGCGGCTTTTCAGCGGAGGGGAGTACTGTACAGTAAAACCTCGAAATAATTGGGCAGGCTGGTTTTAACGGACTTTTGGGTTTAACGGACACCCAGTCGCCCCAATTAGTCCGTTAAATCGAGGTTTTACTGTATTTTTAGCATGCTACTTGGCTGGGAGCTAGCACAAGTATGTCTAATACAAGCTGGGAATCACATTCCTGGGCTCCAAATATAGACATAGCCTAAGTATCCCTATGGACTGGCTAATGGGTACTAACAGTTCCTTAGTGCTTTTTGATCTACTTGAAACTAAAGTAGATCAAACAGCACTAAAGAACTGTTAGTGTATGTCAGCAGGTCCATACAGACCCGTAGCACATGGCAGGCTAGTATGGGGTAGATTTATATCCCAGATGGCCATGTAGACATACCCTAAGACACAGAGGTCATGACTCTTCCAAGGTCACAGAGCGGAACTGGAGTCAGAAGTGACATTGGAACTCAGGAATTTCCAGCTTCTGTGCTCAGATTACTAATTCAAGTCTCTGACTAACCTTTCACGTACACGTGCATGCATGTGTGTGTACTTACATTTTCTTGTTGTTTTCTATGCATATTAGGAAAACAACTGAAATTTATCCAACGAAGTACTCTGAGTGTGTGAGTGAGCTCATTGATTTAAGTGTGACTATTCACCCACGTAAAATTAAGCACTCGCTTTAATGCTTTGCTGGCTCAGTGGCTTATATAAACCATGATAGTGACCTTTTTATATTCTGATTTATAAATTGAAATTAGGAATATCACTCCAAGATTTTTTTTTCTCTTAGCAACATCAATAAGTGGGTGTAGGTATTGGGCCCACGTATTCTGCTCTGCTGAAAAAGACCTGTATAAATATCACCAAGAAAAGAAAAAACAAACACACTGCTTTATCGACCTTTTAAAGAAATATTTAAATATTCAAAGATCGTTTATTTTAAACCAGGCCACACTGTTTTAGGCTGCTCTACTAGAAAATTGACTTTTTAAGTAAATTCAGAAATTCCAGTGGACAATGTCCCTTGAAAATTCCCAGTTACAGAGCTGGTCCATAGAGAATACTCTTGAGGAAAAGTATACTAACCCAGCAATAGTGTCTGTTTTGCAGAATGTGGCTAATGAGACAGCTTCAGTTTCCAGCACCCTCATGAGTGCTAACTTAATCATTTAAGATAAAAGTAAAAGGGGTGGGGGATGGCCATTCATCTCTCACTTTGGGAGAGGTTAATGTCTCCAAGTCAAATCTGGGTTAACTGGTAGCTTTGGTGAAGAGAAACTATCTCAGCAGTTTCAGCTGACTTGTAGATTGATAACTTATTTCTTGGGACCTTATACTTGTTGCAAAAGCAAATAATCTCCCTTTAAATAAAAAAGAAGGGGAGGAAAAATATAAATGGAATGCAACATACTGAGGGGCTAGAAGGGAAAACGTCTAAAAAAAATAATACACCGATAAGGGCATAGTTGTAATGTAGATAGAGGAAAATGTGCACTGATTTACCGACCTTAAATTTGACTATAGATCTCAGGGTTTTTTTTGTTTGTTTGTTTTTAAACAACAATCCTTACTCATGTCACCACCATCTTTCCTGGTCTCCAGCTGTGAATCAAAGAGCAAGATCTCAGATAAAGTGAAGAAGGTCAGAAAGACAGTGGCGAATTTCAGGGAAGATTTTGAGGTAAGCAGAATTACAGCTTTGAGGTAAGAAGAATTAAAATTTTGCCCTGCGTTACTGGCAGCTTACGGGGCATTGTGTCGCCCGAGGGCCTGGGGCTCCTGCTAACATAATGAGGGTCCATATTGACTATAATAGGCACCAATATTATGTGCATCGAGATATCAGCTAGAGCCCGTAACCTGAATCTGGGCCCTATTGTGCTAGGCACTGTACACACAATAAGAGACAGTGCCTGCCCCCAAAGAAATGACATTCAAAGACCTTGATTTACAAAGTAACTAAAACATGGGAGTAACTTTAATCATGTGAGTGTTTCCTTTGGGGTCAGTAAGTGTTAGAACATACGGTACTTAAAGTGAGTTCTGTACCTAAGAATCCGTGGGTTCCAGGCTTACATACACAAACGATGGGGGAGAGGAAGTATTGTTGGGGAACTGAGACACAGAGAGAGTGAGCAGCTTCTACAAGTCAGACAAGGTCCTGAACTAGGATATGAACCCCTATCTCTTGAGCACCACAATCTACTTTAGCCTCAAGACCCTCTTTTCTACAACTAGAGTCTAAATTTCCACTCCCTATTATTCAGTCCATAGAACCCATCACTCTGTAAGCTGTTTTGTGGAGAAAGAATAAATTCTTCAGAAAGAAAGTTCAGTGATTGCTGAAAATGTTTAATATAAGTCATGGGAGAACTAAGGCTGTCGTGGAAGGGGTTGGTAGGTGGTGCAGCTACACAAACTCTTCCACATTCTTTTTCTTAGTACACAAGCAAGTTTTGACTCGTGGGAAGACATGCTATGCTGGTGTAGAGGCAACTTTTGGAGAGACTGATTTGTGCAAAAATGCTGAGCCTCTGCCCAAGAATTAAGTCTCTGTTGAAAACTGAGGCCCATGTTTTTGGCCAGCTGCACAGATAGGTCTGAGTTAGGCTATGTCTACACTACAGCTTATGTCAGCATAACTTATACTCAGAGGTGTGAATAACTCCCCCCCCCCCCAGAAGTGACATGAGTTACTCCGACTTAAGCACCAGTGTAGCCAGTGCTATGTTGGTGGGAGAATTCTTCTGCTGTCCTAGCTACCACCGCTTGCAGAGGTGATTTTATTATACCGACAGGAGAGCTCCTGTCTCCTCAGCATAGGGTGTCTTCACTCGCTGTGCCGCTGCAGCGCTGTATGTGTAGACATGCCCTGACTCTGGATATCAGAGAGGCTGGAACCAATGTTATGGCTTAGGCCCAGTTGTAATTTAAACATTGTCCAGTAATTGTTGACAAATACAGTGTACGTCTCTTATGTGTTATTCTGCAGAATAATAAGGTAAGATGACAGGTCAGAAATCAGTTCATCTCCATTCTCCATTATGCGACTTAATACAGCATCCCACTAACTATATCACATCACCACCATCTAGTTGTCAGAATAGTTTAAATCTGACACATGCAGAAATGTTATTAAAAAAACTGACTTTTCCAAAGAGACAGCATAAATATAATAGCCATAAGCATTTCATTTCTAAATGCAACCTTCACAAATATACATACCAAATACCATTACAGTGAAACCTCGATATAACGGACTAATTCGGGCGGGGGGGTGTCCGTTAAAACCGAAAGTCCGTTATTTAATAATTTTTTAAAATCATTAAATAACGGACTTTCGGGTGACAATGGACACCCCCCCGCCCGAATTAGTCTGTTATATGGAGCCAGCCGTGAGTCAGCCCACCCCACCCCCTCCCCCCGCCCGGCTCCCCGCTGCGGGGAGCTGGGCGGGGGGGGGGGGGGTTGACAGCTCCCGCCTGGCTTCCCGCTGCGGGGAGCCGGGCGGGAGCTCTCAAACGCCCCACCGCCCGGCTCCCCGTTCTGGGGAGCCGGGCGGGGGGGTTGACAGCTCCCGCCCGGTTCCCCCCAGCGGGAAGCCCGGCGGGAGCTGTCAAACCCCCCGCCCGGCTTCCCGCTGCGGGGAGCCGAGCGGAGGCTCTCAACCTCCCCTCCCACCCCCCCCCCGCCTGGCTCCCCGTTGCGGGGAGCCGGGCGGGGGGGTTGACAGCTCCCGCTCGGCTCCCCCCAGCGGGGAGCCGAGCGGGAGCTCTCAACCCCCCCCCCCCCGCCCGGCTCCCCGTTGCGGGGAGCCGGGCGGGGGGGTTGACAGCTCCCGCCCGGTTCCCCCCAGCGGGAAGCCCGGCGGGAGCTGTCAAACCCCCCGCCCGGCTTCCCGCTGCGGGGAGCCGAGCGGAGGCTCTCAACCCCCCCCCCACCCCCGCCTGGCTCCCCGTTGCGGGGAGCCGGGCGGGGGGTTGACAGCTCCCGCCCGGCTTCCAGCTGGAGGGAGCCGAGCGGGAGCTGTCAAACCCCCCCGCCCGGCTTCCCGCTGCGGGGAGCCGAGCAGGGGCTCTCAAACCCCCCCCCCCCGCCTGGCTCCCCGTTGCAGGGAGCTGGGCGGGGGGGGGCGGGGGGGTTTGACAGCTCCCGCAGGGGTCCCCGCTGCGGGGAGCCGGCGGGAGCTGTCAACCCAGCTGGCTCCCTGGGGCGGGAGCCGGCAGCCCCCAAAACGGATTTCGGATGCATCGGAAATTTTGTCCGTTGCATCCGAAGTCCGTTAAATCGGGGTCCGTTAAATCGAGGGTTTACTGTACTCCATAAAACTACAAACTACAGCAAAGCACAAAATTCACATATCTGTCCTAGTAATGAAAAGAAAAAAAGAAGTGTAGAGAATCCAGCTATATGCAACAACCCATCAAGAAGTAAATTATAAGTGATGTTTAGATTTTTTAAATGATGATAATGATAGTAATAATAATAAATCCTTTTCACAGTAGCTTGCAAACACATTATATAAGCTAACCAGACTCTTGAAATGTATCTCAAGTTTGAATGTTTATGTAGGCATGCAGCCATTGTGTTTTCTCACATCTTTACTAAGGTTACATGGCCAGAAATGATCATTTTGTTAATGTAAAGTGTTGTCATTTCTAACATTTTTTGTCTGTTTAATAAAATGATCGGACAACCCATTTGCTGTGCAAAGCCACCTTGGAACGTACCAGCTCATCAATGACAGCAGAGCAAAGAGTAAACATATATTGCTCCTGCCATTGAACCAATCACGGCCAGCAAACCAAAAGAATACAAAATAGAGTCACCTGCATTTGCAAAGGAGCGATTGCACTGCTGTTAGCAGTAATAACGAATCACACCACACAGAGACATCTTACACCACTTGCATAAGTGTTGGTTGGAAATCGGTCCTGCTTTGAGCAGAGGGTTGGACTAGATGACCTCCTGGGGTCCCTTCCAACCCTGAGATTCTATGATTCTATTAATCAAATCAGGTGAAGTAGTCAGCTGAAGAAGTGAAAACCATCACTATTAGTGAACTGGGAAATTTGGGCTGAAGAAGGCAACAGGGAAATTGTGTAAGCTTCTCCTCTCCCTTACACTGGTTTTACACCAGTGATATTCAACTGACATCAGTGGAATTACTCCTGATGTACATCAGTGAAAGAAAGAAGAATTGTGTCTTTACATTTTTATGTACTAAAGCCAGTCTATAGCTTTTATTTCCTTTGATGTTAGCACCTGATCCAAATCCCTTTGAAGTCAATGGAAAGACTCCTATTGACTTCAGTGGGCTTGGGGTCATTACTTTATTGTGTTAGCAGCTGCAGAGAAACTCAGAGGCCCTCAGCATGAAAATACTGTCTACCATCATTCCGTTTTTCCATAAGGGAGAACACACACACACACACACACACAAATTAAATTTAATACAACATAAAGGGTGAGATTTTAGAGCAAAAGCATCGACATTCAGGCTTCTCTGTGCCTGCTGTAGCTCAGCTCCCTGAAACCAGAAATCACTCTTTCTGGCCAGCGATAGACACACACTAACCCCCTGCTCCCTGCTGTGTCCATCCCTTCACCACTGGACACTCACACACATTGTCAGGTTTGCTGTCCTCAAGGGGACAGTGTACACACCAGCTTGTTTGAGTCAACTGAAGATCAACCTTTTACTTCTGCTGCATATGGAGGTAATCTATATACACTGGGATGGCTTATTTCTGAAAGGCTCAACAGGTCTCACTAGCCATCGCAAGAGATCTAAGCAGCTCAAGACAATGCTAGTAAAATGGATTAGATCAATCGCTATGTGAAGGCTAACGGTTACCCAGATGGGGCAAATGATTGAGGATCCAGGACTTGATCCTGTTCCAGTAGAAATTCAGTGGAAGCTTTGTTGCTTACTGCAGTTGTAACAGGATCAGGCCCTGTGACATTACCCCGGATACAATCTTGATCTGATGGACAGCCATCCCCCATTTTCCAGCCTGGGGTGCCTTTTACGCAGCTTCGCTGTGAGAGCAACCACTCCTGGGCTTCAAGCCAAACACACTGGTTTAGATAAAACAATGAAACAAATTTACTAACTAAAGAAAGATAGATTTTAAGTGACTACACATAATGAAACATGTCAGTTAGAACTGGTTGCAAGGAAACAAATGGTAAAACACAACCACTACCTCATTTAACAAGCTAAGTGAATACAAACCGAAGGTCTTTCTCACCACATGTTCCAGCAGTTTTATCAGCTGTACCTCTTCCAGTCAGAATCTCCCCCAAGTCCAGTGCTGCTGTCTTTGTTCTTCAAGTGCTGATGATGCCGTGGTTAGAGAGCAAGGGAGAAATGAATTGGGGCATCTGCCCTCTCCTCTTGTAGCCCTTTCTCTTGCACAAGAATCATCTCCAGATGAAGTTAAGAGACAAAGTCTTTGTGCTCAGGAACCTTAAATTGCTTCTTTGTCAAAATGTAGATTTTCCTCCATACTATCTCTCCTGCTGAAGAGTTCCCACTTAATCAGAGTGTGGTCCATTTGATCTCATTCATACCTGTCTGAGGCATTGGCTAGCCTTTTGCCTCTGGGGAACTTGTTTATGACTAGCCTCCAGAGCATGTTGGAATATGTCTTGATAACATTATACAATGGAATCTTATCTCTTTACATACAATGTTGTTGCCAGACATATTTTACCAGGACAATAATGATCAGCAAATTATGAGTTTTCAAATGATACCTTACATGGAAAGCTTTGTATAGAATTTAATAGTCTTGTAGAAGAGGTGAAAATAAGGATACAGACTGTCTCAGGCTCCAGCTGGTAACTCGAAGGAATCATTATTATAACAGCTATATATTTTTTTTTAAAAAAGGGAGCTGCTCACCCATTTTTAACCCTGTTTATTACCCTGACTGAATTTTAATTGTAATAGATGGGAGCCGAGCCCTACTATTCATCTGACTAGCTTAGAATGTCAGCTATCAGTATTTCTCTTTTTCTATATGTATTTTCCTGATCTCTTTATCCAGCCGCACTCCATATTCTCTATTCTTCTCTCTCATCCGATCTGTGAGCTGATAATACCAAACATCACGAGAGAGAGAGAAATTTTCTTCTAGAAATTCTATGGAGGACGAAGATTGCCTGATATGACACAAGCAATCAACGTTGAATCTGCTAGGAAGAATTGAGGACTCTCTTCTTATCAATCAGCCAGTCACTCAGCATGTTTATATAAAACCTTTCATACAGTGTACCCCAGAGCTCTGTCCAATAATAACAAAGCAGTGAAAAGGTACTGCTGCTTTCAATATGACGGTTTCACTGTTTCCTTCTCCTCTTTGTCTATTAGCTCATCTTCATTTTCTGTGGGTTCTCCCAGGTTTAGTCTCTTCAATGGGACTCTGATTTGGACCCCCTGATTAGGTGCTTGTGCAGTAAAAGTTAAAATAATATTGATGAGAGGTTTGTGAAAAATATCAGAGCCCAGAGGCATGATTTCAGTTTAAACTTTGGTTTTAGTTCAATCAAATAACGTTGAACACAGGCTCAAGCCCATCCCATCCCTCTTCAGCAAAATTCTGAAGTACGTGCAATGAAACTTAAACATGTGCTTAACATTAAGCCTGTGCTTAGGTGCATTGTTGAAGCAGGACCCAAATGCCTTTCTCCCATTGTTCACAAATGATATATGGGCAGCTGTTCCCAGTATAATATAGATCAAAGTCTCTCATGCACCAGAGACTGCTGGGCACAGGAGTGGGGCAGATGGTAGGGAGCCAATCAGGGATCCTGGATGTTGAGGGCTGGCTGCAGCACCCGAATCACTAAGAGCTGCTTTGGGGTCGCTCTAATTGGGCTGTTGATTTGAGAGCCTCTGTCAGTGGAGATTTAATTTAGCAGATTGGTGCCCCCTTAAAGTCCTCATGTCCCTGACAGTGGCACTGTTCTGCCCAAAAGAGAGTTCCTTTACACCAAAAGATTTCTCAGCTGAGCATTGATGAGCAGATTATAGCCTCTTTGTGGCGCAAATGGGCTGTTAACTCACTAGAAAATCTAGTCCTAGGTGTTTCCATCTGGGTGTCAGAAATCAGCCAGGTAAGGAGGGGAATAATCGTGAAGTGTTTTGAAAGCGACTGCTAAAACCCCACCGTTTGTCCACAGAGGCACAGAAAGCCAGTGGATAAAGATGCTGGAAAAGGTGTAATGCAAGAACAAATCTTTGGACTCGTAAAAAAAACCCTGTCAACAGCATTATGTGTGAGTCAAAACTGATGTAGAACATGATCTGGGAGTTCAGCCAACAGAGAATTACAGTAATCAATTCCAGCCCTAACAAAAGCAGGAGGTCTCAGACTGGTAACCTGCAGAGAGGGGCGGGTGAGGGAAGCAGTGTTGGCCAAGCCACTGATGCATTCCTCCAGGGTTGTTAAAATCAGCATTCACACCAGGGTTCTTGACACAGCAGGTGTATAATAACTGGATATGATCCATGACAACCTCAGGAATCAATAAGTAATTTCAGGGGATATATCAATGAAATCTTGGCTGTGCCCAAGTTCAGTTTCAAGCAATATGGACGGTACATAATTGGGACATCTTCCAGGTTCTGTCTGAGAGAGATTTGCTGTGGGAATGAGAAGAGCTGAAGTTACTAAAACCGTAATAGTTAGGCTAAACCTAATAAAAATACTTTGCGACAGTATTTACATGTCATTGGTGCCCCATACTATCAATGAGTTAGTGCAACTTAATCATCTGGCAGGTGGCAGCCAATCCAGATGTGGGGTTTTCACAGCCAATTCCTCCTCCTCCCAGCATGCAGTCTGACTCCCCCCAGTTATTCCCTTGCCTCATTAGAATCAGCCACAACTAGTGCTTCTTCCTATCCTCAGTGGAGCTCCAGAATGAGATGGTACCAACGAGACTGATATAAATGTGAGACTGATATAAATGTGCTTATATTGATATCGCCATAAAGGGATACCTTGTCCCGCGTTGAGTGCAGGAGACTGGACGAGGTGACTTCTCAAGGTTTCTTCCCGTCCTGTGTTTCTATACCAGTATAAGGCACATTTTTACTGGTATAATGACATCTTCACTGGCACTAGCATTTTTTAACTAGCTTTAAAATACAGATAATAATAAGTGGCCCCAATCAAGGACCAGGCCTCCATTGCGCTGGGTACTGTACAAACACAGAACAAAAGGAAGGTCCCTCCCCACAAAAGCTCACAATCTAAGTGTAAGACAACAGCCCACAGATAGATAGGGGCAGACTGATGGGGGAGTATATGGAAACCATGGAACAATATAGGTCAGCGTGATAGGCAGTGGTCTGTGCACATGAGCAGCCTAGCTGTTGTTAAGAGTTTTGGTTTTTGTAGGCCTTATGGCAAAGGAGAGTTTTAAGGTGGGTTCTGGGGGTATAATAGCTGTCTTGGTTAAAAAAAAATCACACCCCTCACTAAAATACTTGCACAGGTACAAAATCTGTGCATAGACCAAGCATAAGGTCTAGTTTTGTTCTGATGATCCTGAACTCTCAGTGTCGCTCAAGAGTTTGGAAACGCACACTCCCGGCCTGGTGTCTGGAGCAGCTTGACAACACAAAAGCAGCTCTTCAGGTTCTTTGCTCCCTGAACCCAAAGAACCTGTCATTCCAATTCAGGGCCCAGCTAATGGAGGAGGGCGGTGAAGGAAAGTGCTTCCAAGCTGGCTGAGATGAGCTCTGTGCCTTGAGGGTTCCTTCTGAATATGGACCCTGCACAGATCCATCTGTAACATCTCACAAAGTTCAGACACACACGGTAAAAGCCTGGCTCCATCCAGCAGCAAAACTCCTATTGACCTCAGTGGGGCCAGGAGTTCACCCATAGTCTCCCAGGTGCCGACATGGGCCCATCCCGAGTGTTAACTCTTTGCTGGATCATTCCGTTCAACCTTCTACAAACTTAAGTCTTTTAAGACTGTCGAGTTCCACTTCTGCTTCACTGTACAAAAGAGGGGAACAATATAACTTGCCAGATTAGGAAATTTGAAACATAACTGTGCACTTTTTTCAATAAAATTAAGCATTTACATGTCAAAACGAGCAGGCGTGCTGAATGCAGATTGTGGAGGCCAAAAAAATGTTGTGTAGTCGTGTGCAAGTGTAAACACTTAATTGTTAGTATTTTGCTCTGCACTAAAAGCCTTTGAGCTAGACCCTCCCAGGGTCTAAACTGGCACAGCGCTAATTAAGCTTCACTGATTTACACCAGATAAGGACCAGGTCCTTTTTTAAAGGATGCAACATCCTCTTCAGTAGCTAAATGGGACGAGGGACACTGCGGTAATAAGTATCAGGAGCTAGGTAGTCCCCTACGTGAATGTAATATAGTAGAACCTTTTAGTTTGCAGTCATACATTCAAATAGATTTCCTTCTTCAGAAAGCCTTGGAAGCTATTGAAAGAAAACTGTCCACTGAGAACCAGGAATGCCAGCACCAAAGAAATCCACAGATTTTTTATTTTACAAAACACAAATGAAAAACTCATAATTGTAGAGGTTTTTATTAACACCTTGTCCTTATAGTGTTCAAAGCATTACTCTGCCAAAAATAGATATTTGAAGTTCCAGATGGGATGCAAAAAAAAAAAAAAAAAAAAGCTTTAAAAGCAGAAGTCTTTGTCCTTCTCCCTTCAACAAAGTGAAGCACAGCAGTTGAAGACAGACCATTTCCCTTAGTAGGAGAATTAATTTTATATTCTTTCTATTTCCTGCCTCAGAACATGCTTTTAAGCTAAGAAAAGAGGCGTAATATTTCTTAGAAGAAAGCAGAATTCGTATTTTTAAACCTAGCCTCCCTGTGTATAAATATGTTTCCTTGTTTTTCACCTGCTTAGTTGTTTTACCTTTACAGTATTGGCATCTCATTCTGCTGCTCTGGTGGTCACACTGGTACATTGCCCAGAGCAACCCTGTGGCCAGCTGTGATATTGCCATTATCATATGGTATGCACCTGAGAAAAAGTCTTTTGCCCCCTTTTAGCCATTCTGTGCCTAATGCAGACGAACCTCCTCCTTTCCCCATTAACTCTTGTACACTTGCTAACAATGCTAGGAATTTAGGTACACGTATCTCATCCAGATTAACTTTGTTCCCAGGGGCTATATTTCACTGTTTCAGCTTGTTCCATCTGTTACCAACATTGTCCTGTTTCCGAATTGGTAGAGACGGGGAATCCTGCAAAGGTTCTAATTGTTAAGGCCCAGGGGTTCCCGAACTGAAGCCCACAGAGCTACCAGACAGCTGGCACCTCCAGGCGGCCATCCAGCAACAGTGGTAACTGGCTTGCGCTCCATTTCTCATGACTTGCTGTGGACCCAGACCATGGGACGTTCTGCCTCAAGGGTTTGACAGACAGCAGTGTCATGGCACCTGATTGACTTCCTGCCCTATATAAACCTAGGTAACCGTGTGGATCTCCTGTAGCTATAAGACTATTCCTGCTCCTTAATTCCTGGCTTTGACCATGTCTTGATTTGGACTTCACCACCTGACCTGGATTCTGATCCTGGGTATCAACCCTGGCCTGGAACCTGACTATAGAACTTCTCTACTACTCCCAGCCTTGGGTCTTCCCCCCCTCTTGGCCCTGACTGCCCTTTTGGGGATCCTGACACTAATTTGCTTTAAGACTGAGAAAATATGGCCAATGGAATGCTTGCAGTGCTGAGATTCTCAAAGCCAGCTAGAGTGTGGATACCCAATTTCCATTGGTTTTAATGGGAGCCGGGAATGCCAATCTCTTAGATTTTGAAAGTGTTTATTTCCAATGGACTGCATTGCGCCTTGTGGTTTTACAAAGATCAGATCCCCGTCCCTTTGACTTGGCGGTGAGGATGTACTTGTCAGCCTCTCCTCTTTGCTCTGATGTAGGCAGATCATGTGGGTGGGGGGTGGCTCTCTCCAAAGCTCCTAAGGTCTTTCTTCTTCCCTCCTACTCCTCACCATTTCAGGCCTTTACTTAGGCCTATCTCTCCTAGGCCCTTCTGAATTCACGCTCCTTATTTGGTTTCCTCAGTTGACTAGACTGAGGCAAGGAGGGGATAGAGGGTGGGGGTTCCCCAGGGAGGGGAGACCCTAAAACCTGAGGGGGGTACTGCAGGGGTGCAGCACCCTCTGAGTTTGCTTGTAGCACATCTGCTACCCACAGCCTGAGGAGATTTGTTTGTGGCAGCACCCACAACACTGTTGTACTGTTGTGGGTACAGATACAGCCTGTAGTGGGGTGACTGCCCCACTCCAGTGGAGAAGGTTTAAAACAGCCCTGGGAAGGGCTATGGCTGGGGGCAAGCAGCTCCGAGGTTGAGTAGGGAAAGCTGGGCTGATTGGGAAGTAGGCTCAGCTGGGTGGCCACGCCCCAAACAGACAAGACCCTTATAAAAGGGCTGAGGGGCAGGGGCCTGAAAGAGAGTCTCTCCTCTGACTGCAGAGGAAGACAGGCCTGGCTGCTGGGAGCTTGAGCATCATACCTAGATTGGTGCAGGGCTGGGGCAAGGCAGGAGGAGCTGGGGAAGCTCCAGCCTAGAAACCCCCAGGCTGCAGGGCCTAGGAGCAGGCCCAACAAAGGGGTACTGGGGTTGAAGGGGGCAGCCCAGGGCAGCAGAGGCAGAAGCAGCAGGCCAACCCCTCCTTGCCTGTGATGAGTGGCAATGATACTGCAGTCCGCCCCAGTGAGCGGGGGCAAGTGGTGACTGGCAGTTGACTAGACTGAGGCAAGGAGGGGATAGAGGGTGGGGGTTCCCCAGGGAGGGGAGACCCTAAAACCTGAGGGGGGTACTGCAGGGGTGCAGCACCCTCGGTAAGAGGGCACCGGGGTCCAGGGAGGGACTCGGCCAGAGCAGCAAGCGGGACATCAGCCTGCAGAGGGCACTCTGGACGCTAGCGAGCTAATTCCCAGATGGACCAGCAGGAGGCGCCGCAGGGGTGAGTCACTGCCCTGCTACACGGGCATAAATATATATTGGCACATATATTTATATTTATGCCTTTATCTGTAATTCTCACTCCATGCATCTGAAGAAGTGGCTTTTTACCCATGAAAGCGTATGCCTAAATACATCCGTTCATCTTTAAGGTACCACTGGATGCCTCATTGTTTTTGTGGATATAGCCTAACACGGCTACCCCTCTGATACATAATTCAGTTTGAATAAAAGTCTCACCTGCAATGAGCACCTTTCTCCTTAGAAACCAATGCACCCCCCCCATTCAACTCTCATGATATGCCAGACCAAAAATCAAGCTTTTCAGCCACTTCCAATTAGCCAGAAATGACATGTATGAGATTTGTCCAGTCTGTGCTTTAAGGATTCCCTAGGTGAGCTCAGCACACTGAGGGTAGAGGCTGGCCCAGGCATGGGTGAAAAGCTGCTACTCTGCTGCTGAGAGTTGGTCGGGAAGATGTGGAGTTTGTGGAAGTGAGCACTGAGAGTTATTATTCCTTGCTCAAAGAACAGAGAGTACTTGTGGCACCCGAGAGACTAACCACTTTATTTGGGCATAAGCTTTTGTAGGCTAGAACCCACTTCATCAGATGCATGGAGTGGAACATACAGTAGGAAGATATATACAGAGAACATGAACATTTATTTGAGCATAAGCTTTTGTGGGCTAGAACCCACTTCATCAGATGCACAGAGTGTTCTCTGTATGTGTGTGTGTGTATATATATATATACACCCTCCCCACCTCCGACTGACCCGAGCAGCGCCGGGCACTTATGCTAGTATCTATCTATCTATCTATCTATCTATCTATCTATCTATCTATCTATAGATATATATATAGATAGATAGATAGATAGATATATAGATATATAGATATATATAGATATATAGATATAGATATAGATAGATATAGATATAGATATAGATACTAGCATAAGTGCCCGGCGCTGCTCGGGTCAGTCGGAGGTGGGGAGGGGGCAGACAGCTGACACCCCCTGACCAACCCCAACACCCCCCGGCTCACTTACCCCCCGACCGAACCCGACACCCCCACCTCACTTCCCGTCCCACCAAACCCAACTCAGATCCGTCGCAGGCGAGGAGGGGGCACAGAGCCGAGAGATTCCGGGGACCTTCGCAGGTGGGGGGGGGGGCACAGAGCTGATGGATTCCAGGGTTCCGTTGGGAGGGGGGAGGGGAAGAGAACTGAGGGATTTCCGGGGTTCCGTTGGAGGAGGGAGGGGCAGGGAGCTGAGCGAGTGCGGTGTCTGTTGGAGGGGGTATTATGACATCATCACCACCCAGCTGCCCAGCCGATGTGATTGGCCCTTAAAGACTTTCACCCCTGGGGGGCATCAGAGGTGAGATCCGAAAATTTTTCGACCCTTATGACCATCTAGATCCCAAGACCCCTAACTGTACCAAATTTCAAGTTTCTAGCTCAAACGGTGCGGGAGGAGTTCGCGGTCAAACATACACCACTTGACTTTTATATAGATAGATAGATAGATAGATAGATATTATACACACACACAAATATATATCTTCCTATTGTATGTTCCACTCTATGCATCTGATGAAGTGGGTTCAAGCCTACGGAAGCTTATGCCTAAATAAATTGGTTAGTCTCTACGGTGCCACAAGTACTCCTCATTCTTTTTGCAGATACAGACTAACATGGCTACCATTCTGAACCCATTCCTCGCTCACTCGTTGTTTCCTCCTCTCCCTGTTTTGTTATTGAGATGCCCCAGTTCTGAGAATAAAGCAGGGCACTCCTTATATTAGTATTCCATTTATAAAGGGCTGATGTAATGCACATGTTACAGACATGAGCGGGATGTGTTGTAGATGGCTGCAAGCAGGTGGTGTTACAGATGGTCATAAGCCATGGTTTTAAGGAACTGGTTGTACTCTAACAATCCATAACAATTGTTTTAACATTTATTAAAATATCTAATAATGTCTTACCCTTTCCTAAACCACTTATAAAAGGAGCATTAGTATAAAGGGATCCCATGTAATATCTGCTGTCTTGGCACACGCAAATGAAACCGGCATCTTATGGGACTACCTAAAGGTGCACAGAAAAGAAAAGGCCTCATTGTAGCATAACCACATACATCTCAGTTTCTCTCTTGAAACAGAGCGCAGCCTCAATGATAGCAGCTCAGGAAAACTTATGGAGAATATCCAGACACTACACTGCCTCTCGGACAATTTTCTGCTTAGTGGGGCCCTTCATTCTCTTCTTAATGGATATAAAAAACCCACTACATGAAAAAACAAGCTCATTTTCTCATGCTATTCATTGGTTTCCCACCCTAGGTTATCGTTAATGATGATAAGGTGGCTATATCATGACATTTTGTACCCTGTGTGTTTTGTTTTTTTAACTTGGGTTGAAACAGGAAAACCTGAGATCTCTGTTGGCAGATCCTGACGAGCAGGTGGCCATTCACCTGAAGCAGAACCTGCAGCTGCGAGACAGATGGTTGTTTCCCAGGAAGAGCAAGAAGACTCCGGAACCTATAGCTTTCTACAGAGAGAAGCAGGTAGGTAACCAGTGGCTTCTTTCAGATCACCCTGAATGGTGGCCTTGCCTACTTTGTTTATATGATTGTCATAGAGTCATAGACTTTAAGGTCAGAAGGGACCATTATGATCATCTAGTCTGACCTCCTGCATAACGCAGGCCACAGAATCTCACCCACCCACTCCTGCAATATACCTTTCACCTATATCTGAGCAATTGAAGTCCTCAAATCATGGTTTAAAGACTTCAAGGTGCAGAGAATCCTCCAGCAAGTGACCCGTGCCCCACGCTGCAGAGGAAGGTGAAAACCCCCTAGGGCCTCTGCCAATCTGCCCTGGAGGAAATTCCTTTCCAACTCCAAATCTGGCGATCATCTAAACCCTGAGCATGTGGGCTAAACTCACCAGCCAGACACCCAGGAAAGAATTATCTGTAGTAACTCAGATCCCAGCCCATCTAACATCCCATCACAGGCCATTGGGCACATTTACTGCTAACAGTCAAAGATAAATTAATTGCCAAAATTAGGCTATCCCATCATACCATCTCCTCCATGCACTTATGAAGCTTAGTCTTGAAGACAGATATATCTTTTCCCCCCACTGATCCCCTTGAAAGGCTGTTCCAGAACTACACTCCTCTGGTGGTTAGAAACCTTCATCTAATTTCAAGTCTAAACTTCCTGATGGCCAGTTTACATCCATTTGTTCTTGTGTCCACATTGGTATTGAGCTTAAATAGTTCCTCTCCTTCTCTGTTATGTATCCCTCTGATATATTTATAGGGAGCAATCATATCTCCCTTCAGCCTTCTTTTGGATAGGCTATACAAGCCCAGCTCCCTGAGTCTCCTCTCATAAGACAGGTTTTCCATTCCTCGGATCATCCTAGTAGCCCTTCTCTGTACCTGGTCCAGTTTGAATTCATCCTTCTTAAGCATGGGAATGGTATAACAGTATTAACACCTCCTTATGCCTACTGGAAATACCTCGCTTGATGCATCCCAAGATCGCATTAGATTTTTTTCCATGGCCATATCACATTGTTGGCTCGTAGTCATTCTGTGATACTCCGAGGTCCTTCTCTTCCTCTGTTACTTCCCTAGCTTATAACTAAAATTCTTGTTGATCCCTAAATGCATGACCTTGCACTTTTCACTATTAAATATCATCTTATTACTATTACTCCAGTTGACAAGATCATCCAGATCTTCCTGTATGATACCCTGGTCCTTTTCTATATTGGCAATACCTCCCAGCTTTGTGTCATCCGCAAACTTTACTAGCACGCTCCCACTTTTTGTGCCAAGGTCAATAATAAAAAGATGAAATAACATTGGTTCCAAAAACGATCCCTGAGGAACTCCACTAGTAACCTCCATCCAGTCTGACAGTTCACTTTTCAGTATGACCTGTTGTAGTCTTCCCTTTAACTAGTTCCTTATCCACCTTTCAATTTTCCATTTTAACTAATAGTTCCCCATGTGGCACCATATCAAATGCCTTACTGAAATCGAGGTAAATTAAATCCACTGTGTTTCCTTTGCCTAAAAAATCTGTTACCTTCTCAAAGAAGGAGATCAGGTTGGTTTGGCATGATCTACCTTTTGTAAAACCATGTTCTTTTTTGTCCCAATTACCATTGTCCTCAATGTCCTTAACGACTTTCTCCTTCAATTTTTCCCCCCAAGACCTTGCATACTACAGATGTCAAATTAACAGGCCTGTAGTTAACCTGGATCACGTTCCCCCCCCCTTTCTTAAAAATAGGAACTATGTTAGCAATTCTCCAGTCATACAGTATATCCCCTGAGTTTACAGATTTATTAAACATTCTTGCTAATGGGCTTGCAATTTCATGTGTGAGTTCTTTAATATTCTTGGATGAAGATTATCTGGGCCTCCCAATTTAGTCCCATTAAGCTATTCGAGTTTGGCTTCTACCTTGGATATGGTAATATCCACCTCCATATCCTCATTCCCATTTGTCATGCTGCCATTATCCCTAAGCTCCTCATTAAAGACTGAGGCAAAATATTTGTTCAGATATTGGGCCAGGCCTAGATTATCCTTACCCTCCACTCTATCCTCAGTGTTTAGTGGTCCCACTTCTTTGTTTCTTTGTTTTCTTCCACCCGAAACTCTTTACAGGTACCCCCTCCTGTACAGTATCATGAATACGCCACAGCTTCCACATTCAATCATCTTCAATGTATCTTCCAATGTTTGGGTCACTACACTGCTGCCTCTGTATCTGTCATAGCTTTCCCATCTAAGTCCTGTTAGCCCGGGAAACACAAACCAAAGCAAAGCACCACCACTCCCAGCAAAACAAACCCCCAATGAGCACCACAACACTGCCAGAACACCATACACTGCCGTCCCTAGCCTGTCTGTTCCTCTGCCTGGAGTCTTCCCCCCAAACTCCCCTTTCAAATTCCCACTCAAACTCCCCTGTTTACAGCTCTGTTTGCTGGCTCCTATGCCACTGCAGCTGTCATATTCAGCAGTTCCAGATAAGCCCTACATAACTTAACAAAAGCAGAAGCCCAAGCCCTTCACTTGTTCCAGATTCACTCTCAGGACCTCCGGTGGGTTTTTAAAGCATACATGTTTCCAGGGGATGAGGTGGCACTAGCAGTATAATTTTAAATGGATGACTTTCTGATTTTTAGTTATGCGGAGCAGCATTTACACATAAAAACAGCCTCTTTGAAATCACTGACGTGTTACTCAACACAAGTCCGTTCTGCAGAACTGGGCCCGAAACTCACAGGACCAAATTCTTGGCTGGGTGTGAGCCAGCGTTGGCTTCAATGGGGCTATGCTGATTTACACTGTTTTTAGGATATGGCTCTCTAGATCTGCCTGAAACGTGTCTACCACATAACTACTCATGGAATATGGGAACATAGGAACTGCCAGACAGGATAAGACCCAAGGTCAATCTAATCTCTCCGCCTGAGTCTGACTGTGGCCAGGATCGGCTGCTCCAGAGGAAGATACAAGAACCTCCTAGTAGAGGTGAGATAATCTCCCCGCCCCACATAAGATTTTATCCTAATCCCTGACCATAGTCAGATGTTGCAGTCTGGAAAAACTCCCAGGCTGCTCTAAACGGTTCTGGGGTCAGGGGTGTAAACTAGGGAACCATAACCCGTTCCCTGATGGCCCTGGATGTGGGAGAGAGTCTGGCTACAGGTGTATGGTAGATGAATGTGTAAATATGTGTGGGTGGGCGAATGGGTGTGCTTGGCCTGTAGTAGTGGCCTCCACTATGTGCACTGCACAAATACCTGTCATATGCAAATAATTGTATTTTTAAGAAAATGGTACTGGAAGGAATTAGTTTTTAAAGCCCTAGGTGATGAGGATAATGGCTGAAACCTGAAAACGTCACTGAATTTCCTGGAGTTGATAGGTCCAGGGTGATGATGTTTGGAGTTGCGTGTTGTTAGCTCTCTGGGGCTTACATCAGTCATCTGAATTTCCATTACTGCTAACTTGAAAAAAATAAGGAAAAAGCAATTAAAATTATAATTAAATGAACACTGGAGGAACTGTGGGATGCAGGAAGTTGTTCAAGTTTCTTTTCAGAAGTTTTCTTCTTTGTTGTCCTCCTTTCAAAGCATTTCAAAGGGGAAGTTAGTGTTTTTTCCTCTGAATTTTCCTCCCAGTCAGGGAGGCACCGATTTTCAGTTGAATGCCTGTGAACTTACCTTAGTTTTTATTCAGAATTTGGAACCTGTCGTTTATTGGAAGTCTCATCTGCAATCAAATGATGTTAGAGCTGTCCCCCTCACCACTCTCCCTGCTTTCATCCCTGGCTTGCTTCTCTCTATGCCACTCCTGTGGGTGAAGAGAAGTTTATTAATACTTATCTGCTGCTGGGTTGCTGATCCAAAATTCTCCTTATCCAATATTTTATATTCCATAAAGCCCTTAAGAGCAACCCTGCACTTTCAGAAGTGCAATAAAGTGACCACATTGACATCCATGATGTTCCATGGAGCCCAGAGAAGAGCAGCTGAGAAGGTCTGGACTGGAGATCCACATCATTCATATCCTTCTTTACAGCCAGATGAGACATTCTGGCATACCATCGGGGACACTTGCGTTTGCAAGAGGCACAAATCCAATCTAAGTTTTGTTACTACCCATTGCTGAACAGGAAATGGATGGAAGCCATTGAAGATGCAACAGGAACATTTCTAAGAGTTATTTCAGCCGTCTCCATAGCGAATATCGGCTTGTAGCTACATTTCATAAACCCCGCAAAGTGCCCAAATGAGTATCTCTCCTGAGACTACATGAGATCGCTGAGGCATGACCTGTATTTATTTCTCTCCCAGGGAGCAGAGAGCTGACTCCATGATTAATATACTTCAGTGCAGCTCTGACTGGAGACACTGGTAGGAATTAAAGTTGAACTGGTGGCATGTCCCATAACTAGTCACTAGTGGTTGTGCTGGACCCCTATCATCACCACCTCGTGCCGAAAAAAAATGCAGAAGAGGTTAGGGAACAAAACGTGAAACATTTCAGGGCATCACACACCACCGACCTTAAGAAGCCATGAACAGAAGTGAATGGATGCCCATCATTACTTCTCAAATGAAGCATCTCTGCTGCTTCCTCCATGTTCCTGTGACACTGCTTCAGAGAGAGACTGATGGATAATGAGCAAACTCTGTGATGAGTGGGAGCAAAGAGCTAGGCGGGCCGATGACACAATTCCTAGTTCGGGTGCTCGCTCATGGCTGATGCTAATTTACTTGAACTATAAAGGAATCCAGTTCTAATATGTCTAAAAGCATTTCAAGTGCCAACTAGAGCAACTTACAGAGTTCCAAAAAATAGTGATTGGACATTCTCAAAAGGTGTGGCAACTGGGTTGATAAGAACATGGGGGGTAAGTGAGGCAGGGGGTGTCGGGTTTGGTCTGGGGGGGTGGGAAGTTGTCAGGGTGGGTGAGGAGTGAGGTGTGGGTGTTGGGGTTGGTCAGGGGGTGTTGCGGTTGGTGGGGGGGTGAGGTGGGGGTGTCGGGTTTGCTTGGGGGGGTGAAGTGGGGGTGTCGGGTTCGGTCGGGTGGTAAGTGAGCCAGGGGGTGTCAGGTTTGGTCTGGGGGGGTGGGAAGGTGTTGGGGTGGGTGAGGGGTGAGGTGTGGGTGTTGGGGTTGTCAGGGGGTGTTGCGGTTGGTGGGGGGGTGAGGTGGGGGTGTCGGGTTTGGTCGGGGGGTAAGTGAGCCGGGGGGGTGTCGGGTTTGGTCTGGGCACCCACCCCGACACCTTCCCCCCCCAGACCAAACCCAACACCCACACCTCACCCCTCACCCCCCCGACACCTTCCCACCCCCCCAGACCAACCCCAACACCCCCCGGCTCACTTACCCCCCGACCAAACCCGACAACCCCACCTGACCCCCCCAAGCAAACCCAACACCCCCACCTCACCCCCCGACCGAACCCGACACCCCCACCTCACTTACCGTCCCACCAAACCCAACTCGGATCCGTCGCAGGCGGGGAGGGAGCCCAGAGCCGAGGGATTCCGGGAACCTTCGCAGGTGGGGGGGGGGGCACAGGGCTGATGGATTCTGGGGTTCCGTTGGGAGGTGGGAGGGGCAGAGAACTGAGGGATCTCCGGGGTTCCGTTGGGAGGGGGGAGGGGCAGAGAACTGAGGGATCTCCGGGGTTCCGTTGGAGGAGGGAGGGGCGAGCTGAGCGAGTGCGGTGTCTGTTGGAGGGGGTATTATGACATCATCACCACCTAACCGCCCAGCCGATGTGATTGGCCCTGAAAGACTTTCACCCCTGGGGGGCGTCAGAGGTGAGATCCGAAAATTTTTCGACCCTTACCAGCATCTAGACCCCAAGACCCCTCACTGTACCAAATTTCAAGTCTCTGGCTCAAACGGTGCAGGAGGAGTTCGCTGTCATACATACATACATACATACATACACCACTTGACTTTTATATATATAGATTGATTTTTCGAGTTACCAGTCAAATGAAAGCAGCAGAGGGTGGCTTTGAACAGTTGCTCTCACAGTCTACGTGTTCTGTAAAGGAAGAGATAGAGACTTAGGTCTAGATCTACAAGGCCATTTATGCTTCTGACTGCCACTGATTCCAATGGAAATTAGCAGCCTAGAGACCTTTGTGGATCTGTGCTTAGCATATTCACAATGATGATGGTGCTAATTGTAAGTAGGTTAAATAGCAAAGCATTCCTCAGTTATTGCCATCTTCCTTGAGCAATTTTTTTGTTTCCCCCACCTGCGGCTTATTTTAATAGCAAGTTCTTGGTCGTGCCCTGCAATTTGTGACAAACAGTAGGCCTTCCGGATTATCTTTCTTCTTGGTGCATAACAAATTAAACGCTGCAAGAGTCAATGCTGTCAGCAGCATTACAGATCTTTCTATCTGTGATCACAAATCATAGTCAGACAAGGGATTACGTTATTAATTTGGGGTTGGTGGGAGTTTTGTCTGAGCAAAGAGTCCAGTTAGGGGCCCAATCTAAAACCCTTTAAAGTCCATGGCAATACTGATTTTGGTAGGTTTTGGATCCGGCCCTAGGAATGATCTAAAACTGGGAAATGAAATCCCAAGGTTTTATGTGATGATAGCCAAGAAACAGAAATGTTGTAGAAATCTAAGAGGCAGGTCACTTATGCAGTATATGTGCCAAAGTTATTTGTTCACAGAGCCATCCTTCCTATGCCTCTTCGGCCTATAGTACACGACTATATCAGAATTAGCCACGTTATATTAAATTAAAACTAAATCCGTCCACACAACCAGCCTGGTTTTGTCAACTTAAAGGGCTCTTAAAACTGGTTTCTTTACTCCACCTCGGCAAGGGGCATGCGCTAAAATTGACATCTCTGTTCTGGATTTGAGGTACTGTGGATGCAGTTTGATGGTATTGGCCTCTGGGGGGTATCCCAGAATGCTCCATTGTGACTGCTCTGGACAACACTTTCAACTCAGATGAACTAGCCAGGTTGTCAGGAAAAGCCCCGGGAACTTTTGAATTCCATTTCCGGCAGTCCCAGAATCGCAAACGAGTTCCAGCATGGACCGAATGGGAAGTACTGGATCTGCTCGCAGTATGGGGACACACACGATCGACTGTATCAAATCCTTTCTGAAAAATCGACTTCTATAAATTCGATATAATTTCATACTGTAGTCGTACCCTGAGTGTCTCAAAAGACAGTGTTTTCCTTTGTTCCTGCTGTCTTGGGGTTAACTGAATCTCTTTGATCTGGTGTGCTATAAAACCCCATATATACCATCATTTAACCACTCTCTCTACTTACATCTTCCATTCCATCCAGCCCCCGCGTTTCATGACCCAATTCTAGTTTTGCCTATGCCAGGGCGAATGAGGAATGACTCCATTACAGCCCGTGGAGTTACACCAGAGTGAAACAGGACTGAAGGAGGATGAAGTCCTCCATGGCCTCCGCTCCTCGTTTCTTAGTGCTTTTTATTGCAACACCCTCATTACTGCAATGCTAGAAAACTCAACTGGATTGTTTTTCATGAGGCTGTATCTCTCACTCTGTAGCTGTGCCAAGTGGTCTCTTTTCTGCCAGCTCACTCGTGCCAAGCAGCTGGAGTAGAACCCACTGGAAACACTAAATATAGATCCTACCTTAATTGAGGCTTTGGGCTTCTCCAGATCTCCCGCTTGTCTCCCCACCATGCTGGGAGCAAGGAGCCTAACAAGAGATCTTCACCCACCCCTAGTGGGAGGGTTCTAATGCCACTGAAGGCCATGGAAGGATGCATCCTGCTCACTGCAGATGTGTGCAAAAAGCTAGCAAGGCATCTTCTCCTCCTGTCACTTCAGAGGCTCTCAAGGTATGTTTCCACCCTGCCCCAGGAAGCACCTGGTTGGGTCTCATTCACTTGTCATGGCCATGGGGTGCACTTCTTCTCCCCAGCTGCCTGACTTTTGTGCTGTTCATATGAAGGCAGAGAAAGTGGAACTCCATTGCTTTGGGAGTGTACCCATAGAATCTGTGGGAGTTGTGGGGCATAGGAATAGAATTGAGGGAGCTCTGCATCTCTGAATTTAAGAGCCCCTTTTTCTTCTTCTTTTATGCCAGGTAACTCTAGAAATACTCATCACTCCCAGTTCTCTGAGCCAGGCAAAGGGAAAGGTTAGTCCATTCTCTCCCTCACCTTCTCCTTCCTGAGAAATGAACCACATCTACCTGGGCCAGATTCTTAGCTGGTGTGAATTGTCAGCACTGCACTGAAGGCAATAGAGTTATGTTGATTAACATCAGCCAAGGACCTGATTTTATATCCATGAGCTACATAACTTGCCGTGCACTCTGTTCTCTTTTCTTTCTCACTCCTTGAGTAAGTCAGGGAAAGCAGAGCCATCGGCAATAGCAAATCTTGTCATAATTTCTACCTTCCAGAGGCAGGTAACGGTACCAGTTTCTCATCATTTCTCTCTCTCTCTCTCTCTTTTTCAGGACTAGGTAACAATAATACTACACATTACATGTCCTCTTTACAGCCAAATAACTAATGGTTGTCATTATGTCTCTATCAGAAGTACGTAACTGCAATACTCTTCATTACATCTCTCTCTTTCGGCCAGGAATGGCAGTATTCTATATTATGTCTCTCTCTTTCTCTCCCGCTCTGAGTCAGGTAATTGTTATGCTCCTCTTTATGTGCTTTTCCTGGAGCTGTAATAGTTTTCATTGTGTCTCCTTGGAGCTTGTAATGGTAATGTGCCTTGCTCTGTCTCTGAGTCACAAGGCAATATGTTTTGAGAGTCACCTCTATTGAGTTCTTCCTTGTGTAGTTCTCAAAACTGACTAATTAAAATGGCGTTTTTAAATAATCATTTGCAAAAGTGTTGTGCCTTTTATTTCAGGATCACTTCACACCTACTGGCCCCCGGCCCTGAATGTCGCTGAGCCTCATGTTGCCCAGGACTGGAGGATATAACCCGCAATGCAGCCTTTATGCTCTCTTAATCCTGGGCCTGATGGGATGGTCCCCAGCGTGAGCTCCGGCACCTCAATTGAACATCAGTTACCACAGCATTCCTTTCTTGTTCTGTTGTTGCATATGTGCTTCACAGACAGGATTTTCAAAACCGAGTCATGATTTTTAGGTGCTCAGCCTGAAAAACCACAGAGATCGGATGTGACAAAGTGCTGAGCACTTGCGCTCTGAAAATCAGGGCCCTTAAATGTGGGCACCCAAAATCACTAGTCACTGTAGAAAACCTTGGCCTGCAGGTGGGATTTCCAGAAGCGCTTTCTGTTGGCTTAATTCTGCTGCCATTGAAGTCTGTGGAGAATTTAAGCAGGGATTTTCAGTGGGATCAGAGTTAGGTCAACGTTGAATGCTTTTGAAAATTCCAGCCTATGTGTGTTAATCATGTCACCTTGACAGGGCAGTATCTTGGTTGGGTTTCATACCATGTATATTTCATGTATATTTCAAATGTTTTAATTATTTTATTCTTCTAGCATTTCAAGATGTTGCCCTGCCACAAGAACACCTTCATTGGTACACAGAGCATTTCATAAGTACTGTTCTTCCCTGATGCAGTTCACCACCATTTATGGGATCTTATTTTCTAGCGATAGAGCACTGGGCTATGACTTAGGAGATCTGCATATTCCCAGCTCTGCCCCTGCTCTGCTGGCTGGTCTTGGGCAAGTCACTTCACCTCTCTGCTCTGTTTTCCCCTCCCACCTTTTGGCTGTCCTCCATATTTAGATTGTACAGACCCTAGCACACTGAGGTCTTGATTGGAGCTTCAGATACTACTTTAATATAAATCATAGTCACTGTATTTGTGCAAATGTTTATGAATCAGGAGGGTTTCACAACATTTACCGTGAATCATTGATTGTCTTATACTAAGATTTCATTATTTGCTCTTCTTTATTCACTATTCATCTGCTTTTTTTAAAAAAACCTTTCAGTTAACCAGCAATGGAGCAGAAACCATACCCTGTGTGTTAGGTGACCTCCTGTACATCGTAAATACTAAACAGTTCACTAGTCAAAGTGAACAATTTATGTGTTGTTGTTTTTTTAAAAAAATCACCCTGTCTGAAAATTATTTGCATAAACTGTTCCATGAATACTTCTGAAAAACAATTGCATGTGAAGAAATCAGGCAGAAAATAGGGCTAAATTTGGAATTGTTGTTGTTCGCAAAACAATAAGTCAAATTTTATCTCCTGGTTTCAGTCATCATTAGAGACTCAGAATTCAGATCACTCTAATTAAAGAATTTATTACATTTCCTTCAGTTGTAAGTGAGTCTCACTCCAGTTTTGTCTGAAGCTGGGTTAATCAATTCAATAACCAGCCCCATCAAAAAAAATCCAGCAACATACAACTCAGAAATAAGCTACGTTTTGAGAATCATTTCATTTCACTGTTGTGATTGGAGGCATAATATGTGAAATGAAATCTTAAGGCTCCCAGCGGTTAAGAGATGTGGCTGAAATGTATCATTTAAGGAGCTCAGAGAAGCAGATTGATGCAAACCTT
Organism: Sternotherus odoratus; assembly: GCA_032164245.1. Classification (NCBI taxonomy): domain Eukaryota; kingdom Metazoa; phylum Chordata; order Testudines; family Kinosternidae; genus Sternotherus; species Sternotherus odoratus. Next base: position 10,876,794 of record JAVMKO010000011.1, on the reverse strand, counting down.
TGACAAAATTTATGTGTAAGAACCACACTTTTAAACTTGGCGATTGACTTGCAAACGTGGAGTCAAAAAAATTGCAGAATGATGCAGACAGCATTTTTAGGGTCCGATGTTGGAATGTATGCGGCCAATGGAAACAGAGGTCCGTCACAAACTCTTAAGAGGAGTGATCTAGATGGTTACACCTTCCAGGATCTTAATCTTTTAGGCTATGTACAAGTGCCCATTAGACAACAGCCGGAGAAGAAACAAGAGTAGAGCAATGCACTGATCAAGTCTGCTTGTAACAAAAGCTAATATAATGAATGGATGTTTTAGTCATTGAGAGGAATCGGTTTATCCCTATTTCACGTAGAAAAGATTGAGCCCATGTGAGGCTAATATTCTTTGATGAGGAAAGTTTGGAACCCCGCCTGATTGCGAAATTCCTCATGCCATGATCGGATCCACAAAGTACAAACAAGGGAAGCTCAGCCCTTGATAGCTTAGGTCCCTCTGTTTTGTATCTACCATTGATTGCTCTGCAAATCGGATTTAAAGACACTCAGCAATGGCCAAGCTCTGCTTCCTTCCATGTCGGTGGTGAAACTGCCATTGCCTTCAATGGGAACAGAGCTGGGGCAAGGCTCAGCAGTTTGGAACATCCCATCCCAAATGGGTGAACATAAGGGTACGGACTGTCACAAGCCGTTATAAAGATGGTGATCAATTGTTCTCCACGACCACTGATGGTAGAAGTAGTAATGAAGTAGCATAACCTGCTACAGGGGAGATTTAGGTTAGATATTAGGAAAACCTTTCTCTAACTGTCAGGGTAGTTACGCTCTGGAATAGGCTTCTGATTGGAAGTTTTTAAGACCAGGTTGGACAAACACCTGTCAGGGATGGTCTAGGTTTACTTGATCCTGCCACAGCACAGGGGGCTGGACTTGTTGACTGCTGGAGGTCCCTTCTAGCCCTACATTTCTATGTTGGCACAGAAAATGTTCTCTTTAAGCGTTCAAAAGTAGCAATGAAAGTTCACCATTGTGTCTCAGTTTGGGTGTTTTGGGATCTGAAATCTGGGCCTCATGTTACCTAACATCCCCAGGCTAGTGTCTGTCCTGGACGCCATACATTTTTCTGTCTTGCATGTATACAGTTAGTCATTAAATATTCACTTAGCGTCTTTTCCAAAGCCTATTCAAGACTCCCCATTAGTTCACTGTGCTTTGGATCAAATTCTCAAGGAAAGTTATTGAAGTTGTTGGTTTTTTACCCCTTATCTGGAAACCTAAAATTGCAGAGTGAAAGTGGCAAATCCAGTATTGTGAGCAAGCTGAAGCTAAATTCATATGTTACTTCATATTAGGCTCACATCCAATTTTTGGGGCATTGTCTTATTCAAGAACATCCAAAGAGACTGATGTGACAGGATATGACATCAATATCTGACAAGGAGCTGGCAATCTTGAATATGCCAAATCCTGTAAAAGAAACAGTTTGTCTAATGATAATTACCCTCTCTCTTCCTGTTTGTATGAGAATCTTTTCATGGATGCTGTTCAGACAAAACATGATCTTCATTTCAGGGAGAAAACTAAACTTTTGTGATAGTTTAAGCTTCAAATAGCAGCAGCAAAGCAGAAATGGTGGCTAGAGACAGGACTGAGTTATAGTCCGAATGAAAAATAAACAATATTGTAAGGGGAAAAGTTTTTTTAAAAAAGTTTTAATTAATTGGGAAAGAAGAGAAAAGAGAGTAAGATCTCTAAGGGTCTTTCAGCTTCCTCTCCAGAGATGAAGAAAAACAAGCAAATAAGAAATCCTGATTATTAAATCAATTTTTAGGAGCTGCCAGGAAATTTGAATTCCATGAATTACTTATATGCAACACAAATTCCCTTATTTTCATATTCACAAAGGCTTTGAAACTAGTATGAGGAACTAATTTCCCTTAATCTCACATCTAGTATTTAAATTAAGGGAAGACCTCCTCTAAAAGAAATAGTAGTTTGAGCACTAGAAAACCCTTTTAATATCTTTTGGCAACTGTAAGTTTCCAGAGGCCAAATGCATGAGTTAGTACGGGTGTTGGGATAGAGTTCAATATCTGTTGAATGGCAAATAGTATGTCCATCTTCCCAGAGTTCATCAGATCCTTATTAATGGATCTAGCTGGGAACATTGCTGTGGGTGAGATAACTAAGCCAGAGAGTATAATACAATATATTTTTATCATTCGGACTATTTGGGTGGATTAGAACCTTTAGAACATTGTTGTTGGGAGGGATCCTACAGGCCTTAGTCATGTGAGTTGTCCCATTGATTTAATGAGGACTACTCATGGGAGGACAGGCTGCAGGAACAGGTGTATTGTAGAATAATGATAATACCTAAATCTTATACCGCACTTTTCCTCTGTAGATTCCAGAGGACTGCCATTGTGAGTTCTCTATGGCTTTACACCCTCATTCAGGAAAGCACATTTTTAAATCCCACATCAGGCTCTACAAGCTAAGCACAGGCTTAACTCGTTTCCTGAATGGGGATGCTTTCCTGAGTGAGGGTCTGCTCTGGATCTGTCCAAAGACATCCATGCTTACTGACTCCTTATTCTCACTCCCCATAGAAAGGAATCACAGAGGAACAAAAGAGATGATGCAATAGGATTTATGTGTCAGTATATTTATGTCGGATAAGAAAGGAGCAGCACATTTTCCAGCCTTTTTTTAAGCTATTTTTGGTTTTCTTGCAAGTGAAGGCAACCAAACAACCTTAACTCTGTCCTCTAGTGATGCCATGCAATGGCCAAACAATTATTATGAAGACATTTTAGTGTCTATGGTCCCACATTAGATTAATCTGAGGGTTTTTAAAATTAAAAACACATTAGATTTTTTACATATTCTCTTACTCCCCCAATCCCATTTTACTTCAGAACAGAGTTATGGACCAGTTCTCTAGAAGAATTGCTGGAACTCAAGACAGGATGTGGAATCCACATCTTTGAAGGTTTTGAGAACAGGTTAGACAAACACCTTTAAGGGATATGCTCGGTTTACCTTTTGAGGTTCCTTCCAGCCCTACATTTCCATGATTCCATTACAGACTTCATGTTTGTTGCCTGGCATGACTGGGTGAGGTTGTGGCCTGCCATGTGCATTAGGTCAGACTAGATGATGATGACGGTCCCTTCTGGCCTTGTAGTCTATGAGTTTGTAAAGGGGAAGTGGCGGAAAGATTACACCCACTGACAGGCTTCCATAGCAATTTATTCTCCAGTGTCTCCAGAGCCGATTGTTCTGTGGTTCTCTATCTACCAGACAGCAGGGAAAGGAAGGGCTTCGTAATCCAGTGATGTTGCTGTTAAAGTCACAAAGTTCCTGGTTATTGTGAAGGGAAAGTCTATCTCTGAATGAACGCAGCCTTTAACTGCCCTAGGTAAGGCAGGTGCATCACGTAATACAGCAATAGCTACAGCACAACACGTGATTTATTCCTGCTAAAAAGCTCTAGTGACCATGGAGGAGTTTGTTCCACAAAGGGATGTGAAGTGAGGGTAGACCAGTTGTACTCGCAAGGTCCAACATTTTGGAATATAGGACCGGAAGGAACCCAGTGGGTGAGGCAATTAGAGGACATAGCGCTGGAGAAATGGACAGCCAAGATACATGCTGAATGGGAAAATATGCCCAGCAGTGATCTCTGACTTCAAAAAACAAGAAGCCACGCTCACTCAATGCAGACGTAGGGCCAGATCAAAGACAGCTGCCTTGTGTCTGTTGTGTATGTGCCAAGCAGTCTTAAAGCTGGCCCAAGTGCTCAGCCGGGGAGTTCCCTGCCAAAGGAGAATTCCTGAGTGCTCTAAAATCATCATAGCTGCTCTGTGCCAGCCCTTAGGAGTTGTCAGCATGACGGAGGTAAGAGAGGGTGTGCACTGTACCCCAGCAATTCCACTGGGGGCCGTTATAGTAGCTCTGAGGCTACTCCAAGTTATGCCAGGGGACAGGCGCAGGGACTGTGGAAGTACAAAGGCAGGACCAAGCAGATCTGACCTGGATTGTTACCAAGAGTCTCAAGTAGGCCATTATACATGGTGCTGAAGGCTCTTGGGCTGTTAACCTGAGTCCACTAGCTAAGTAAATCCTACCCAATTTGTGGTAGTGCGGTGTACTTGCTGGCTTTCTGGGTCGCCACTACAGATTGCTAAAAAGTTTAAGATGTCAGAAATTTTCCATGTTCGCACTAGGTTACCAACTGCCTCAATCAACACATCCAGCAAAACGGGCCAAATTCTCCCCTGCTGTGACTTAAGTGATTACAGTGGAGGTGCACCAGGGATATATGTGAGTGAAACAAAATAATGAAATAACAGAATTGATGGAGCAGAGACAGATCTGGCAGCCCAGGGAAATGGCAAAGACTTGAGAGAGAATAGTCCACCGAAGTTATAGTTAAGAGCGGTGATGTTCTGCAGTATCCAGAGTACCCACCCCTGCTGTTGATTGCAATAGGAGTTGTTGGCGTTCAGCACCAGTAAGGATTTTGTATTTTTCTAAGACATTTTCTGCCCCATTTCTAAAGGAAATTACAACTGCTCCCAGTGTGGAAAAGGCTCTCCATAGCCAAGCTGATAAGCTCAGCAGGGAGTTTTGCATAAATTATAGCATGTCAGGATGTATTCAAAGGGGATGCTTTGCCAATGGATGGGAGAAATAAATCCTTCAGGCAGAGAAAAAAGGGAAGTGGAAATGGATGTGATGGGTGTGAAATTGGCAGCTCTAGCTTTGACAATGCTCATAGCCTGCCTAGAAATGTAGTGTTAATCATAAAGCTATGGGCACAACCTGGATCATATCATTGGAAACTCTTAAGGATGGATCTAAGTTCTAGACTAGCTGTGCTAGCAGTATCCTGACAAAAAAGTTATACTGCAAATGCTATCAAGGATCAAATTCCACAATAAGCATAGCTCCACTAACACAATCTAAGTAATTTGGGTCAGGAGTTTAGTGGCAACATATGTTGCATGTATAGCCTCTTTCAGAAAGTAACCTCAGGCGGCCCAGTGCGTGGGATTAGAGTTTGTGTCTGGTTCTTGGCTCTCCATTCCCAGGGCTAACAGCCCTGAGCAGAGGCATCATCCTTTTTAACACCATAGATCCTGCTAGACATTTAGGATGGAAAATCACTTTCCAAGGCTGCCTGGCTTCCGTTTCCTATTGCACGAGACTTCCCATGGTGCATAAAGGATTACAGATGGTTCTCCTGGAGGACCAGGAACATGTTACATTAGCCAGGAATGAATCCTTGGAGGCAAGAGGCTAGCTGGAAAGGGAAAAATGCAGCCCATCATTAAACATTGAATTTAAAGCTTTGGATCTCCCTTATCTGCCACTAGTGGGCTAGGCCAGCTCAGAAGCGCCTAATTGTGGAAGGTTCCTCTGGAAGAAGCCACATGGTCAATGTGACTTGGATTGTGAAGGATTCATAGTAAAGGTTAAGGGCTCCCTCTCAAAAGAAAGTAGAAAGTTCTTGTGCAATGAAGTGGGAAAATTGTAGAGACTTTATCCTAAAAATGAAACCTAAAGGGTGCTATAGAAATTACTTTATCAGATTAAGGTATAATATAATCCACTGGGTGGAAGTTGAAGATAGGCAAATGTAGACAGGAAAAAAGATACACATTTTTAATGGCAAGGGTAATTAATTACCAAGGGTTGTGGTAGAGGCTCCATCACTGGTGATTTTTAAATCATGATTGGATATTTTTTTCTAATCATATGCTTAATTCAAAGAGGAATTAATTCAGGGGAATCCTGTGGTCTGTGTTATGCAGGAGGTCAGAACAGATGATCACAGTGCTCTCTTCTAGCCTTGGAATGTAGGGAAAGGACCTGGGGATTACAGTGGACAAGAAGCTGGACATGAGTCAACAGTGTGCCCTTGTTGCCAAGAAGGCTAAGAGCATATTGGGCTGCATTAGTAGAAGAATTGCCAGTAGATCAAGGGAAGTGATTATTCCCCTCTATTTGGCATTGGTGAGCCCTCATCTGGAATATTGCATCCAGTTTTGGGCCCCCCCACACTACAGAAAGGATTGTGGACAAGTTGGAGAGAATCCAGTGGAGGGCACACAAATGATTAGGGGGCTGAGGGACTTATGAGGAGAGGTTGAGGGAACGGGGCTTATTTAGTCTGCAGAAGAGAAGCGTGAAGGGAGTTTTGATAGCAGCCTTCAATTATCTGAAGGGGGTTCCATTCTCAGTGGTGGCAGATGACAGAAGAAGGAGCAATGGTCTCATGTTGCGGTAGGGAGATCTAGGCTGGATATTAGGAAAAACTATTTCACTAGGAGGGTGGTTTCTAAGCCATATTCATACTTTTCCTCAGTCCTGAGGCTTACCAGAGGAAAAACAAGTCCACCAGCAAATGACAGAGCACCTTAAGAGCTGCTCTGATTTTCACCAACTTTTAATGGTTTCATAACCAACCAGATTCACTGGAGCACAGTGCTCTTTGGCCACCTTCTTCATTCAATGCTTGGATACAAGGGGCCAAGAGGGATTTGCACAGAATGAGCTCTATTGCCTGAGGATTTCCCTACATCAGTCCCTTTCATAAAACTCTGACAGATGCCATGCATGTATGTGATATTTTATATAAAGAACAAACAATTACTGCTGCTGTTAGTTAATAATTTATTTCAGAGACTTTAAAGATTTTTTTTTAAAAAAATCTCCACCTGGCTTGGATCTTGTATAGTGACTTAAAAGAACAAATCTCTACTGGGAAATACCTGGCTTTTAAGGCCCCATAAACAGAAAAATCACATCCTGTCTTCTGTCTGTGTCTCTGCTTTGGAGATGAATGTCCTGATTCTCCTCTCAGAATTTCACACCAGTGTAACTGTATTGGTTTCAGCATAGTTCCTGATTAATTATATTGGTACAATGGCATATTGGTACAATTAATTATATTGGTACAATATTGTATTCAGACCGTGTTTCCCATTGCTACTTTGGAAGGGTGTAAGAGGGGCACAATCTGCCTCTCCAAAGAACTCTTGGAGACAGGACCATAAAATGTCCGTTTTTTCAGAGACAACTGAAACCTTTGGGGAATGTTGACTCACTCTGTGCAGTCAGCCTTGATGGTGGAATGGGCAGTGAAGTCACTGACCATGGTGCTGAAATACGTAAGAAACTGCTGCTGTAACAGTACTTCTGGATCCAAGTAATTCAGGTTTCATTGCCATAAATGGAGCTGCCTTGAAAGTAAATTAGTTTGGCTTTTCCCTTGTTTCTGTTTTAAAATATTACAATTTTTAAAAAAGAATTATGTCTCATGGAGAGATTAAAGTTGACATGCTATAATAAACAGCCGGAGGGGGGGGGGAGCTATATATTTAGACACTTTTAAAAACATGTCATACTATATATACTTCAGAGTCATGATATCTATTGCATCAGGTTAATCCATAGTGTGGAGCCAAAGGAAAAGCAAGGTAGACATCATGTGATCACATTATAAATATCATAGTAACAATAAAAATAATATAGTTTTCCAGTGGATTGTTATGCATCTTATTTAAAGGTGACCTCCAAAGAAGGGTTGCATAAAGAAGAAAACAAGTTTGACACAAATTAGGAACCGGATATAACTTCCACTGAAATCAATGGGAGTTAGACCAGTTCTTTGGATAGCTAATTAATTACAGCGAAAGATGTTCCCCACTCCTGACAATTACATGCACGTTCCGTGTCCTTCATCTCAATGACTATAGTTGGATCTGATTCTTTATATGTATGTATGTGTATGTGTATATATAGATGTGTATATATATATATATATATAATCTCATGCATAGTAAAGGAACAACCTTAAATAGCTCATCTCTGCAATGTAGATTATGCTTGTCACTGGATCCAGACTTACCTTTTAATTTGATATCTGGAATACAGTGCAAAGGTGTGCATGTAATTCCTCTTCTAGAAAACCAAATATTATTATGTTCTCAGTTATGGCTGTAACATTCCTAAGTCCTCGAACTGTCTCAGCTGGCCTGCAGTGGAAATTCTCTTCTGCTGAGATAACACCAAAAAGCAGACAAAAGCCTTTGGCCAAAAATGTACTGTGTTGAAAATTGTCAGTGACGTGACTGTCCAGACAGTCTACTTGCATAATACCCTCACAATGAAGTAACTTGTGCTGCTGCAAGCTTGAAATCTCTTCAAGGGTTGTCAGGAGGTTTCACAGAGGAATGGGTAGAGGGGTTCAAGGAAAGCGGGAAAAAAACCTCTGAAATTTTGATGGCAGTTATGGTTTGTATGATTTGAAACTGACCCCTTCTGGGGGGGTTTTCCCCTTCAAAATATTGATAGAAATTTTTATCAACAGTTTTTGGCACAAAACTTTGATAATACTTAGGATGATGGTTTTGATGCTTAATAGTATTGTAAAAATGATTCTTGAATGAGTGAGCAGTTTTTCACAACATTTTTCATGGGGGTTGGAGAGAGAGAGAGGGGGGCCATTTTCCAACAAAAATATCCTTTTTTGTTTGAAACATTTGAAGGTGCTCCGGGAATTGGGGTGTTTTACTCCCAAAGGCCCGGGTGAACTGTGGTTGTCTGCATGGGCAATCTTGTATACTGAAGGCAGCCATCTTGTGTCCTTCTTTAGACTGTTTATAGCACAGTTTGGGCCTGTGCACACAAGCCAGGACAGTTGTGTTGTAAGATGGTTTTATCACAACTCTATTTAATAATCAGTGTTTTGGCTGTATCCACAAGCTTTTATTTCATCTGTGTACTTCTGATTTCCAGGCAGCACTAAAATTCCCCCAGTTCAAGTTTCTCTACTAAGAAGTGGTATGAACTGGCAATGTCTGTGTGTGTGAATGTGAATTTATTTGGTTTCCTTATTTGGATTTTTTAAATGTGTCTTTTCCCAAATGGCTCTAGTCACGTTCACAAATAATTAAAATAAAAAATGAATCTAAAAGTCTCAAAATACCAACACAAAAAAGTCCACCGAACCCCTTTTGCCAACCAGACCTAAGCACACCCTCCTCCATGATGAGTGATTTACCAAATCTGCAGACAAACAGCAGGACTACATTTTTCTACATCAAAGGGTTTCTTACATTTTTTGATGTTATTACAGCTAGCATCGCCTCCTCTTATTGATCAAAACCTGAAAGGGTTCTTCTCTTCTGTGCCCAAGACTGGCCCAGTTCGTGGAGTGCACTGAAATAAATGCAGGAGATGTAGTACTTTAGTGTGGTTTAAAAAGGTCATTGAGCACTGTGGTCTATTCTTCCTACTTATGCCTCAAGTTACCTGCAGATGACTCTGTTAAAGGGCCTGCATTTGCTAGGCTGTACAGTGAGTCTGGAAGATGGTGTGTAGGTATCGTTGAGCTTTGACTTGATCTTATGACCAATGGCCCTGTCTTGTGGGTGTTTTTATGCTTGCTAGAGGTAAAGTGACATTGTAGGAGTATAGTATTGATAGGGTTGTGTTGCCTATTAACTTGGAACACACATGGGAGATGGAAATAAATGGAATCAGAGAGGTAGCCGTGTTAGTCTGGAATAGCAGAGGTAACAAAGAGTCCTGTGGCACCTTAAAGACTAACTAAAGTATTGAAGCATAAGCTTTCGTGGGCTTGCATCCACTTCGTCGGATGCAAGCAGTGGAAATAAATAGGTTATTCGGCTTGCTATAGTTAAAGGCTCTTATATTAGGTTAAGACCTGGTGTGAGTATTTATGTTAAAGGCTGGGATTTACCTGAAATAGCGTAGGCCTAAAGCAGGGGTCTCAAACATGCGGCCCGGGGGCCATATGCGGGCCGCAAAGCCCTTCCCTGCGGCCCGCCAAGCTTCCTGGCGCCCCCCCTCCCCCCCGGTCCCCCCATAGCAGTTTGCAGGACGGAGGGGCCAGAAGTGGAGGCTTCTCTGCTGCCTGGCTGGGCCGCGCGTGTTTCTAGCTCTGGACTTCCTAGATTGCTCTTGCTTTGTTTGCCAAACAGCTGTTGGTGGTGCCTAGCGCTTTCCAGGAGGGAATGGGGAGCTGCGTGCTCAGAGGAGGAGGTGAGGCAGGGGTGGGACCTCTTGGAAGGGGTGGAGTGGGGGCGGAGCTGGGGCAGCGAGGGCAGGGTGTGTGTCAGTGGTGCGGCCCTCGGGCCAGTGCACTAGTCCTCATGCGGCCCTCATGGTCATTTGAGTTTGAGACCCCTGGCCTAAAGAAAGGACCTAAGTCACCAGTTCTGCATGCTCATTCTGAGGGGAAAAATAAGTGACCACAACGGGTACAGTACACTGCAGAATTCTGCAGGAAGAGTTTTGGGGGCTTTGGAAATCAGGTTGCTATGCAGTACCTAAGTAGTTAGAGCCCATTTATATATAGGAATTACTGAGAAAGAAGTTATGTAAATCATAATATTAATGCTTAATTATGGAGACCCCCACCCCAAGGGCTACATACAGATAGGGGTAGGAATTGATCTTATAATCTTCTGATGGGCTTCACTTACTTTTCCTACAATCGCTGTTTCCAGTGGTCTCCACAGAGTGATAAGTATGCACAGAGCAAGATTGTAAATATGGAACGATGCAGGAAACCACTTAACTGTACTTATCGTATTCTAATCATTATGTATCTTGAATTTTCCTATGACTTCAATTATTGTTGTCTGTGTAAATATTGTTTGTGTTTTTCACCAAATTCCAGCTGATCTAGTAGCTGCCTAGGAAAAGAACCAGTTATCTCTGACAAGTGCAGGCTGCATCCCAACAAATACTCTTATAAGTGTAATAATTGTTCAGGCTGCAGTATGCCACATCTGGCTTCCTTTTCAATAATAATGCATCACTCTTTTACAGCACTTTTCACCAGTAGATCCTAAAGTGCTTTACAAAGGAGGTTAGTATTATCTCAATTTTACAGATGAGGAAACTGAGGCACAGAGAGGTGAAGTGACTTGCCCAAGGTTATTCAGCTGGTCAGAGGCAGAGCCTAGAAGAGAATCCAGGTCTTGCGTCACAATCTAGCACTCTGTTTAGACGGCTACGGTAATGGCATGGCACCCACCTCTTGAAAGTGCCCCCTTGCCGTGTGTGTGTGTGTGTGTGTGTGTGTGTCTGCAATCTTTGTCTGTGGTGATCTCTGTCGATGGTTTTTCAGGTGGGTTTACAATGACTTAGCCTTCCAGCTAAGTCACACAAATAGATCCTTCCTGCATGTACAGTCCATCAGAAGCCTATCCTAGGGCAAGACTCAGACTCAAAAGCTTATGGTATTATTACTATGGTAGATTAAGTCCTAAATTTTGCAAGGGACAGGGAGGGGAAAACATGGGTGACCCTTTTCTTTTCCAGTCTGATTGGAGTTTGATGAGATCCACCCTGAAGCACCAATATTGCAGTTAGTCATGGCTTCAGGCAGTGATTTCAGCATTAGTGCATTCCCATTAAGCTTTCATGTGTTATTAAGAAATCAAACAAAGATAATTACCTGTTAGTTTTTATTTTATTTTATTAATGAAAAGTGAAACTTCTTTGCTGCTGTCATGCAGCATTTTATGCTGCAAATGTAAGATTTGCAAGAGGTGTGTGTGTGTGTGGGGGGATATTTATCTCAGCAACGGGGGGTGGGGGGGAGAGTATGCATAACTGACTCTTCATCTATAATCCTGTGGGCTTCCTGAGATGATGGAAATAAAAAGCCATGTGAATGGAATATATTGCTAATGCAGCAAAGCTCTAAAATTGTTTCAGACAAAGTTCCAAACCCAGGGTAACAACGGGATTCAAGAAAGCCACCAGACAACAAACAGAAATGATCACTTACCACTTCAGAACTGCTTATTCTCTCTGTTCTCCCCTTTCCCTTCCCCCATGTATGTAAAGTGCAGAAAGACACTCAGTTTACAAAGCGAACTGTTCCCTTTGGTTTCTTAATGGAAATCTACAAGGCTGTGTAAGAGGTATGTTCATCACCATATCTTAGGCTTGATCCAGACCGAGAGGACGCTCATTGACTTCAGCCCCCAGTTGACCAAACCCCTAGTTACGAAGAGGACTAAATCCTAATAATAATACTAATTAATAATTAATAAAATAATAATGAATAATTAATTAATAATAAATAAACATTAGCAACCAGTTAGGCCATAGAGGAGCCTTACCTTCATCCTAATGTGCATGGTTGAGTTGTTACCTCACATCACTGGGGAGTACAGAATATGCTTTCATTCATAGATGTATAAATGTTGAACCCAGAAGGGTCCATTAGATCATCTTGTCTGACGTCCCGTCTGATGCAGGCCAACAAATTTCATCCAGTTACTCCTATATTGAGCCCAATACTCCAGGTTTGACTCAGGCACATTCCTGTCTGGATCTGAAGAGTCGAAGAGATGGAGAATCCACTTCTTCCCTTGGTATTTGTTCCAGTGGTTAATCACCCCCGCTGTTAAGCAATTCAAATTTAAATGTGCCTGGTTTAAAGGTACATGGATTAAAAAGCCCCTTAGTATGGGGTGCATTCTCCCTGTGAAGGAACTGATAGACAGGGATAGGCCTGGTGTGTTTACTGTCTCCTGGCGCAATGGTGAGACCCGGAGGGAACCTGTGATCCATGGTGTCACAGTCTCACTCCTGGGCTGCTCCTGGGACAGAGCAACAAGAAAGCGCCCCTCGTTGTGAGATGAATGGCAGGCGACCAACCTGTCCTGAACTTAGCCCTTGTACTTAGTATAAATTGGGGAAAGAATCCTGTTGTCTTGCTTAAGGCAACCGCGTGCCCCCACTGAAGTCACTGGGACTTTGCAGCACCAAGTAAGAATGTTCCCTGGCTATGGACTACAACAGAGTTTTCCTATTGTCTCCCCTTCCCTCCCGCCCCATGTTGTCTCACTGGATAAATATTTTCATAAGATGGTTTTCAGTATTCACTGTTACAGTTTTCTAAAGATCTTTGTGTGATAACAAATGTATGAAGAACTCCCTTGCTCCTACTTAACACGGCAGTCTTAGCTTAACCGTGAAACCCACAGCTTAAGTACCCATCTGTATTCAGTTTTTCCTCATGAAGTATAAATCCTGCTTATCCTGTTGCCATAACCTCACTAAGTCTATTTATTTACAGATTAGCTCTCAGCTTGATTATTCCCCTTAAGTGCTGGCAGGATGGGTTCAAAACAAGGTGTATACATGACACAGTCTAGATATACCATGATTATCAAGGAAATGCTGGGGGAAATCCAGGACACAGCCCTGAAGATGTAAGCAGGGGGAGAGATCATATTTGTTCATAGCTGCTGTTCTTCAGGCTAATGAGGGGGTAAATTTGGGTTGTAATATGGGAAGGTTGAGAAATATAGGTTCCAATAGCCATGTGGTCAGATCCTCAGCTGGAGTAAACTGAAGAAACTCCACTAACTTCAGTGTAGTTATCTATGCTGAGTTACATCAGCTCAGTATCTGGCCCATGGGTTGTAAAATTCATGTTCCGACAGCAGAGAAGTATTGGTGATGGTTCAGTTTCTTCAAAAGTCTGAGACCTCATATAGATGTACTCAGCCATTTAAAATTTCTCTGGAAGGACCAATTACAGGAGAGCTTGGGAGTTTCACAGAGTTGTAGATTTTAAAGCCAGAAAGGGACTGTTATAATCATCTAGTATAACCCCCTGTAAAACAGAAGGCATAGAATTTCACCCAGTAATTATTCCTGTGCTAACCTCTGGTTGCAGTGTGTTTCCCCGGTCTAGCCTTTTAGAGGAAACATTGGACTGCACTTCTAGTCTTACTGCTGGTCCCACTGGTGCTTGGTTAAGTACTCAAGGTCTTGTGGGTTCCTTACTAACTTTAAGTAGTGCCTTACTTCTTCAATAGCAGTAGCCCCATTACTTTCTCTAGGAGTATTAGTGGAATGATGTTCTACTCAACCTGAATAAGGGTCTGGTCCAAAGAGAATCATTTAACAGGTTTCTGTATTTAATTTACTTCTTACTATTTTTAGTTGTCATGGACAAACAATACATAAAAATCAGTTAATGAGAATGGCCACTCACAGTACAATAGTGATATATTAACATAATGAACAGTGCTACAAGCATAGTGATCATGTTAATTAATACAGAAGGGAAAAATCTTTAATGGAAGTCTTTTGATATGTGAGCTGTTGTTAATATGTTTAAAATAATAGTAACATATAATGTAAAAATATACATGCATGTTATCTGCCCAAGAAGCTTTCTTTCATTTTTCTGCTGCTCTGGTAACTTAGATAAATGATTACCTACAATGATTGGAACAACTCCATCTAGTTAAGGTGGGTTTACAGCTAATTAAGGTGAGTTTACAGCAACTTTGCATTGCTGAAAGACTACAAACCATCTGATAATCTGTGAATCTGGCCCACTAAACTAATGTTTCATAGTTCTCTAAAGCAATTTGCATGTTTTTTTGGGGGATGACCAATGCATATGATGCCTCTTTCAAAATTAGGACCCAAGTCTATTCCCATTGAGATCAACGAAAATGTTGCCATTGACTTCCTTGAGGATCAAACCTATTGTTGTAGAGCAAAAAGTTGGACGTCCACCTTATCTTTCCTTTTTTCATCTCCAGAATTCCAAAAGGATTTAGATAGTTTTTAATCAGTTAATTGTTTACAGTTTTCAAATTAAAGAACTTTCTTGCTCAAAAGAATGGGAAACACATGGTTGTTTTTTTTTACTCCCCTCCCCCCAGCTCTGACTTCCATCATTTTAAAATGGCCAAACTGACCCTTTGGAAATTTTTGCATTGTAGCAAAGATATATTTTTAGGTCAAGATGTTGACCTTCAAGATTCATCCCTAGGAAAGTATGTATCTGTAATGGGAACAGACACAGAGCACAGGTATGGAGAAAGTTTAGGATACATTCAGAAGGTATGTTGCATGGACTATCCAGACCTTGAATCCAGGCATACTTACTCTGGGTAAATTAATAGGCAAAAGTGATTTTATGAATATAAAAAGTAGGATTTAAGTGGTTCCAAGTCATAACAGACAGAACAAAGTAAGTTACCAAGCAAAATAAAGCAAAACTCAAGTCTAAACCTAATACATTTAAGGAACTGATTACAGATGAAATCTCATCCCCAGAGATGTTCCAATAAGCTTCTTTCACAGACTGGACTCTTTCCTAGTCTGGGTCCAGCAATCATGCACACCTCTGTAGTTACTGTCCTTTGTTCCAGTTTCTTTCAGGCATCTCTTGGTGGGGGAGAGTCCATTTCTTGATCCAGCAGAAGACAAAATGAGTGGGAACCCCATAGTTCTTCTGTGCAAAGTCACAGCAACAAGATGGAGTTTGTAGCCACCTGGGCAAGTCACATGTCCATGAATGATTCAGCTTTTTGCAGGCTGACGCCATTGTTTACACATTGGTTTGAACATTCCCAGGAAAGCTCAGATGTGGATTGGCATCTCTCAGAGTTCATTGTTAGTTAAGTGTTTCTTGATTGGGCTGCGAATAGCCCTGTCTCAAGAAGCTGACCAAATGCTTCCCTGAGGCTACTTAGAATCAAACACATTGAGATACAAGTACATAGTCCATATTCATAACTTCAAATACAAAAAATGATACACACATACAGACAGCATAATCATAAATAGCAAACTGCAACCTTTCCACAGACCTTTCCTCACTTGACCTCTTCTGTACAAGATGTGTTGCAACCATAGGCCTGTGGTTGCAACAGTGATCTATATGGTCACAGTTCATGTCAATAACATCACAATCATGTTCTCTCTTTTATGAATTCCATCCTTTATTCAAGTAGCATCACAAATCAGTTTGTAGTCTGGCTTACTGCAATACTTAATTCCTCCTAAGTCCTAAAAACGCAGTGCATAATAATTGTGAGTGCTAACTTCTGACACCACCAAATTATGGATAATAAACAGAGAACATTTACTATCATAGGCAGCATTATTTACAGTACAATAGTATGTGAATGCTGAACTTTGTGAGTGATTTCTGATTGGATTTCATATTTAACTTAGGATAACTACCTTGATAAAAGCCCTGGGAGAACAGTACCATCTTGTAGCTTTTATGTGATTGCTATTGTATGCCATTATAAATCTTACATTCTTCATTTAGATATGCTAAGTAGGCTTTTTCTTCCTTTCCTAATGAAAAAATCCCCCCTAATTTATACAGTACTCAGTATTACAATTCATATTAACATTGCTCAGCTCTATGGTTGGGGAGGGAATTTCAATGACTTTAATAAGAAAGTCAATTTCATTTTTGGAAGCGAAATGTTTGAAAAAAAGAATACAAAGGAGAGCGCTTGACCTTTTCTCTGGTAGGTTTCAGCATGGTCTGCAATAAATGGAACCTTTTTTTCCTTTTCAGGAAAAATCTTTCAGCAAGACAAAACCAATACCTCCAAGATCTTGTAAGTTCTTGTTCTCTTCAATTCTGCTTACCTTGGGGAGCAGATTTAAATACCGTGGAATGGATCTGTTCCCATAGAATCATTAAATGATTTGAGGGTTATCAGAGTTTGAAGGACTAAATCCTGCATTGATTTAGGTAGTTCATTCTCCTGCAGCATGGCAGAATTAATCTAGTTATCTTTAAATCATCTGTGCTAAATGATGTCAAGTCTAGTTCTGAGTATTTTCAGTGATGTTAAATTATTTCCTGTAGTTTCACATCCACATTTGGCAGTTTATTCCATTGCTTCATTGTTCTTTTTGTCTCTGTCCACAATCAGAGAAGAATCACGCTGTCTAGATTCATGTTACAACCACTGTCAATCGTCATTTTGGGTGCTTGACAGTCATTTTTGAAAACAGCTAGAACTAGAGATTTTCCAGCATCTCTTGAGTGTCTCTCCCTTCCTCCTAAAAGAGATTCTCTGAGAGAAGGAAATGAGGACCTCCCTTAACTTGAACCAATAAAACACCAGGGAAAATGTACAGAGATGGAATGCTTAATTACCTCTTTACACACAATATACAGCCTGAATTCTGGGAAACACAAGGTTTCCCACTTAATTTCCAGCACTGCAGGAAAGTTCAATGGAACACAACTGCATTTGCTCCCAGGCATGTGTACCTGTTGGTAAATGAACTCAATGTTCAGTTTAAACGAAACATATTTATCTTAATTCCCCTTTCCATTTTCCCCCCCCAGTGAGTGAACCTGGGATTAGAACGGTTGGTTCAGAGAAGTGGACCCTGGTGACGCCGGTGCCACAGGTGAGTAATGGGGACAACTTTCTAAATGCTGCCATTTGACAGGGACAGAAGGGTGGTCGTGCATCTGAGGTCCAGGACTCCAAGTCTGGAGGCCCATGATGTCTGTTCCTGGATCAACCAGATCTCTGGGGTGACCTAGCCCAGTCACGGTGTGGAACATTTGCACTACGGTCATGGTCCACTTCCCTTTTTGCTTCCATTTTGGCACCCACGTCACCAATGAGGGGATACAAAACTGAAAGCTTGTGCCTCTGCCTGATTTCCAGGGGTATAATTCATAGGCAGCTGCAGAAGGAAGGCTGCTGCTCTTTAGAAAATACAGTGCTTGCTTTGTCTCTCTGCCTCACTTTCCTCCTCTGTAAAGAAGGCCAGGAGTGTGGCAGCGATCACTAATGGCTGCAGAGTTCTTTGAGATGCCCCAATAGAGGGGCAGTGCAGGAAAGTCTTATTAGTATAACGATGATTATGTACAGTAGTGGCACATTATAGATCACTCACTGAATTATTCAGCTTTCCCTTCTCTCTCTCCCTTCTACTCCCCAAAGTGACATGAACAAACTGTGGTTTTAGTTGGAGAGTATCATATCTACCACATGGATGTTACACTGAAGTTCAAACCCAATAGCCGTGTTTTGGAGGTGGTGCAAGCTTGTTTCAAATCAATGGGTACATAGTAGGGATGTTTTTCTATATTTTCAAATATTTCAATTACAACAAAGAATACAAAGTGTACAGTGCTCACTGAATATTATTTTTGATTACAAATACTTGCACTGTAACGATGATCAGGGCCGGCGACAGAAATTTTGGGGCCCCTTACTCTGATCGTTTGTGGGCTCCCCCCCCCCGGCCGGTCTCCTGCCGCCCCCGCCCTGCCCCACCCGGGCCTACGTGGGACTGCCTTGCCGGTCGGGCATAGCGGGGGGTGTCATGTCGTGGGGGTACCGGGCACGGTCAGCGGTAGCACGGTGGCGTGAGGCGTGCGGCGCGTGCGGGCGGCCTCTAGCACACCACCCCTGCCTGGCCCACCTCCCCCCCAGCCTATTCTCCTTCCCACCCTGCCTGACCCGGCCCACCCAACCTAATCTCCTCCTCCAGCCTAACCTCCTCCCCTCCCCACCCATCCCTGACTGGCCCACCCCACTGTTGGGGGTGATCTTCCTTTACCCCCCGCCCAGCCTCCCCCCATCTCTAACCACCTTCCCTCCCCCACCCCTGCCTAGCCTGGCCCATCCCACCGAACCTAACCTCCTCCCCCCTCCCACTCCCAACCCAGCCTCCTGCCCCCATGCCTGACCCGCCCAGCTCAGCCTCCCCCCCACCCAAACCTCCTTCCCTCCCGCACCCACGCCTCTCCCACCCCATCCAGCCTAGTCTCCTGCCCTCCTCCCCGCCCGCCCAGCCTGGCCTCCCCGCCGGCTACCAGACATACCTGGGGTGGGGGTGCGACTGGTCATTGATCTGAGGAACTGTAGGGCAAGGGTTATGAGACCCTGTGCCTAGCCTTGCATAATACTTGCTGCTCGTCCATGGAGTGGTCCAGAGATTTGCTCTGATCTATCCTTGTTCTGCCAATGGAGGCAAATCCAGCCACCAGCTCCACAGTCACAGACTACCTCAAGTGCATCAGAAGTCAATGGCGTTCTGCTGTGCAGGGTGGGAATGAAGGATCTGGGGAAATGCCCTAGCAGGACAGCAGTTCTTGAGCACCCTGATCTTTAGCTTTTTGGGGCCTGCCTGACTCCTCCTGCACAACAAGGGAAGATTGAGAATAGTCTCTTTCTCTTGCACGTTATCAAGAGATCTCACTATGCTTTATGAAACAGGCCAGTATCGTTATCCCCATTTTACAGGTGGGGAATTTGCAGCATAAAGGGGAAATGAATTGAACAGGAAGAGAACCCAGCTCTCCTCAGTCCCAGTCTGGTGCTCTATCCACTAGACAACACTGCCTCTAGGGTCAGCCTCAGGTTGTCTCTACCCCTGCTCCGGGGCTTGGGACAGTGTTCATTGCTCCCCCATAATCCCTTCTTCTTTCCAAACTCAGCTACCCAGGAGAAAAGACGAGAATCTGTCCTTTTGCCAACAGCCATCTACTTCCTGGGAAGTTTGTAAATTACAGACACTAATGTTTGCTTGCATGATAATGTGTTTGATGGAAATATAATCTAAAGGGGAAGAGGTTGCTATATCCGTAGCATGTCTCAGTAAACAAGCGCCATATCCTGTTAGCGGCAGGCTTCTTTACCAGTTCTGAAGCTTACTTCTTGCTTTTCATTCCCTGAATGCAGTGTGCTAAGCCAGCATGCTCATCACTGAATTAGATGCTGTCTTTCAGATTTCACCTCAGAGACCCAGCTGGCTCCATCTCTAGGTTTTGAGAAAGTGGCTGAAATGCCAGTGGTCAAAATGACTTTTTGAAGGATAACACTACAGGTTTTCAGCTCCCTGGGTGATGGTAGATAAATCAAATAAATTCTCCCTCTAGCAAAGTGGACAAAACTGAGTAAAAAGGGACTAAATGGGGAGAGCAGAATGATCTCTAACTCCCCAATGTGTCAAGATCAAGACTGGTAAGATGGTGGGGCCTGCGTCGTATTTGTTGGATTTGTGTAATATCTATCCTGTTGACAGTATTACATCACTCCTGGCTTGGTCTATTTATGTCGGGTTTTGCGATAAAGATCAAAACATCCCATGGCTTCTTATTTTCAGAAGTTCCCTGGGAGTCCTAGGGCTAACAAAAATAAACCACAGTAAAATAATCCACAGTAGGCAGGCTGTACCTTCCCTTGCTCACCACCAGAAGTTTTCATAAAAATATATTACTTTCCTCCGCACCTTCTTCCTCCAGTTTTAAAGTTCTCGGCCATGTTGGCTTGTTCACACTTTATGAAGTCCGCCCACACGACAACGGGTTGAGAGATGTTACCAGGGTGGGAAAGTGTTTTGCTCCCTTTAGGGCAGCTAAGGCCTCCCCTATTATGGGATGACTGGAGGCTTGTGAGTCCCCTAGCACAAGCTAGAGCAACCCTTGGAACGTCCCTAAATTGCACTGCTGCTTCAGTGGCCCCCGTGGGCCATTGCAGGAGCACAGAATCATTGGGGTCCAGACTGACCCCAGCCATGCCCCTCCCGTCTCTGCCCCTCCCATGACATGCTGAATGACGGCATCAGAGGAAGGCAGGGGCAGGGCTGACTGGCCCCAAGGTGTGGAGAGGCAATGGAGGAGGTGCCAGCGGGTACATCCTCTTCCCCTTTACGTCCATGTCCAGTTAAAGGGCAGTTGAGCCCCGACGTTCAGCCGTCAAGCGGAGAGTCACTCCAGAAATACGCCAGCTGGAGATTACATTTCAATTCATTTAAGACAATTCAGTATGAACTATCATCACTACATTTAAAAAAACAAACAAACCGAGAGGCTTGTCCATGCTGTGCTTGTCGTAGAGAGGAGAGGAGTCCGAAGCAATCAAAAGTCGGCGTTTAGCTCGTACTCGGTCAATATTTCACTCTGCACAGCACTGATCCGTGTACTCCTGGGTTATCAGCAAAAGCCAAAGCCCTTATTCAGCACAATTTTCAAGCATAGCAGAACTTTCTCATTCAGTTTCCTTTCTCGTTTATGTTTCCCCTCATGAATCATGGTGGACTGGTTTGTGCTTTTGAACGAGACAGGACAGCAGGTGGGTAAATCCTCTTCTTCCTGGCTTCCTGAACTGCATCTCCATGTCCTGGCAGCATCTCTGGAAAGTAACAAAATAAATAGCGTTGGCTTGTTGTTTTCCCCCCTATGCTGCAAGTTGGATTTACACTCAGAGAGCGGCGGTAGGATTTTTCTATTAACAGTTAAAAGCTTAAATTTCACATCTCTCCTAAAGATAATGCTGATGTTCACAGCCTCTGAAAGCCCTTAGATCAATA
Organism: Sternotherus odoratus; assembly: GCA_032164245.1. Classification (NCBI taxonomy): domain Eukaryota; kingdom Metazoa; phylum Chordata; order Testudines; family Kinosternidae; genus Sternotherus; species Sternotherus odoratus. Next base: position 10,855,621 of record JAVMKO010000011.1, on the reverse strand, counting down.
TGCCGTGTCCATGTTACCAGCACTGAATCCAAAACATTACGATACAAAGCTCATCCACTACAAGGCTATTAGTTATACCTCTGCAACAATATAGCCTTGTTGTATGTAATTAGCTTTGCCCTTGATTCATGGAAATTCAGACTATAAAGCACTTGAAACACAGGTGCTACTGCATCTCCCTTGCATATTCAGCTCCGGTTTTCCTACTTGTGTATAGCACATAGTTGACAGAAAGAGATCAAGTTATAGCCGATCCTGTCAGAATAGGGCATATTCTCCTCTCGGCAGGGGCAAGTCCAGCCCTGTAGAACCAGCTCAGGGGAATACAGGCACTGGAACATTTCCCCCCCCATGTGTCTTATTTTGCTGATTGGACTTTATATGGGTTTGGGTTGGGGCTGGAGAACCAGCCATTCTGCACAATGTGGTTCCTAGCAGACGTACTGGATCTACAGTGGCATATCCGTCGGCAAGTCAGTGCTGCTTCAAGCGGTATTAACTCCCATTGGGTCTCCTGTCCTGAGCTGTGTCCAGGTAGATGGAGGGGCAGGAATCAGCATGGCACATGGCGGTGGGCTGCTGTGTGGGGCAGCATCCACAGTGCAGCCAGAATGCCAGTTTCCCTGTAAAGCAAGATCCCCATTTAGCACCCCTTAATCGTCCACTACTTCAGTGCTTAGCATAATGAGGGTCTCTCTCAGTGGAGCTGATTGCTATGGTTACAAGCCCTCAGCTGCTCATTGGTCTCCAGGTGCTATAAACAAGGAAGCATTTATGCTATTTGCGGACATTCTGCCTCTTTCTAGTGCGGCTCTTTCTCTCTGAGCCTTTATACTACGCTTTTCGCATTGGTCCTCCCATTGCCATTGGTTTTGGTGGGAGAATATAAGGTTCGGTTTTCATTGTGATGCTTGGCGAAAGGTTTTGCAGTAATCCCCCACCCTATTCCCACAATGCTTTAAAGAGTGAGCCTGGCCAGACTGCACCATCAGCGGCTGTAGGGCTGCTTAAAAGAGTGGAACAAGGAGCCACCTCAATCCCTCCACAGGGCAGCCACAATTTCTGTCCACGCACTCACCTTAGGACAGCGACTGCTCAGGTCTAGCATTGTTAGTAGGACGAGTGACCCCAAGAATGAACAAGAGTAGGAGGGCCATAAGAGTGATCTGTATTTGGAAGAGATCAAAAATCATAGAAGATTATTGTTGGAAGAGACCTATGTGTCCAATACAAAAGCACGGACACATGGCAGCTATGACCGCCCCCAAGCTCAGCACCAGCCAGTGGGGCTAGACAATCATAAGGTGGAATCCATGCACTCTTAAGAAGTGGGGGTGAACACGTTCCCCACAGATGCCTAGAAGAGAGCTGGTTGAATAGTTTTCTCTTTTTTGTTTTTGGCCAAAAATGCTTTAAAATGCCCATTTCCCGCTCTCTTTTTGAGGGGGAGGGAAGGAGCAGTTCAAATCATCAAAAAACGGAATGCCCAAAATGTTTTGTATGTCAAAAAATGTTTTCCCAGTCAAGCCCCCAAAAAAAGTTCTGTGAAAAATTTTGCCCAAACAAAAATACTTTGTTTCCTTTGAAAACTATAATGGGAAATAAAATATATTTGACCAGGGGCCACTGCCGTGTGGGGTCTCCCCTCTAGGGCAGGACTGCTTCACACTACTTGGATTTACCAGGTACGTCTATGCTGCAATCAAACAACACCTACAGCTGGCTTATGGCAGCTGACTTGGGCTCGGGCTACAGGACTGTAAGATTGCAGTGTAGACATTCGGGCTCAGGAGGCAGAGGTGGCCAACCTGAGCCTGAGAAGAAGCCAGAATTTACCAATGTAAATTGCCAAAGAGCCACGGTAATAGGTAAGCAGCCCTCCACCAGCTCCCCACATCGGCTTCCAGTGTCTCCAGCCCACCAGCAGCCTTGCCGCACCTCCCAGTCAGCTGTTTTGTGGCATGCAGGAGGCTCTGGGTGGTGGAGGGAGGAGTGAGGGCACAGTGGGGGCAGGGCCTATGGCAGAGCCAGGGGTTGAGCAGTGAGCACCTCCCGGCACATCGGAAAGTTGGTGCTTCTAGCTCCAGCCCTGGAGTTGGTGCCTATACTAGGAGCTGCATATTAACTCCCGAAGAACCGCATGTGGCTTTGGAGCCACAGGTTGGCCACCCCTGCGCTAGAGCCTGAGTCCTGGGACCCTGTGCTAAATGCAGCAAAGGAAACTCCAGTGCCGAGAGCTTCTATAGTCTTGTGAAAACTCAACTCCTCAGGCTTGCTGAGAAAAGCTTGGGAATATGACCCAAATCCACCCTAAAGGTTCAAACACCAGAAGGCAAATATCCTCAATCTATTTTTTTAAAATGAACTCTCATGATTCTAAGCAAATCTCATAATATTTACTTATGATCCTTGAATGCTTGGGTGGGTATTGCAATACTGCACTAGATACCTCAGGAGTTATGGTCACATTGTACGCGTCTGTTGTCCTTTCCAGTTGATGGTGGTTGGTTTTTAATATGGACATTACTAAACACATCTGTTCAATGTGTAACAGTGGCAAAAGTAATAATAATAAAAAAGGATGTATTTGGGGAGGGTGCAATATGGAAAATATTCTAAATGTCATTGCAGAATTGAGAGACGCATCTGCCCCGGCACTACCAGCTTGCTTATAGCTTTCATCACTGCCTGAGCACATCCTTTCAAAATGGGCATATCCATTTCTTAGACGATGAAGCTGGGTTTTGTACATTTTACAGCAGGCCTTAGAGGCCCCAGCCACAATCAGGGCACTGTTTTGTTTGGCTCTGTTGTACGAGACAGTCCCTCTTCCAAACAGCTATCAATCTAACAAGCCTGACAAAGGCGGTACCTCTCTGTGCTCTTCAGAGGGAGTAAGTGACGTATCCAAGGCCCCACAGGAAGTCTGGGGTGGAGCTAGGATCTCCCAAGGTCCCACAGGAAGTCTGTGGTGGAGCTAGGATCTGAACCCAGGTCTCCAGAATCCCAGTCCTGTGTCTGAACAACAAAACCATCCTTCCTCCCATTTCCAAATCCCTAGAGCTGGAGTGGGGGGTGAGGGATCTAAGCTCTCTTCACTGGTTGCCAGCAACGAGCCAGAAGGCAGCCTGCCATTTCATATAGTCAGCCTGCTGTTGCCCTGATCTAGCATGACAAATTGGTGTTCCCAGAGTGGCAGCAAAGTAATCAGACTGTGACAAATGGTTTACATAGAGCAATTTGTTTTCATTTTACTGAAAATTTCCGCAGCCTTAACAAAAGGATTTTTTTTTCCCTTTTAATGATATTTCAGCACGGTTGGAAATGAAGGGCTAAGACTCGCCCGGTGATGATAGAACTGTACTCAGTGGAAAAGCGGTGTTCTGGAGCCGCATGGGATCTCTTGGTCCATGTGTGGCTGCTATCAGCACTAGACCCGATGACCTGGAGGGGCTGGGGCAGGTTATATGCCCCCTCCCCCATTTCAAAGGGTATTGTAGATTTACTTTTGTCTGCCTTCCTCCTGGACCCTGCACTACTTGCCCTTACAAGAGGTCCACCTAGGCAGGGATGAAGCAATGGGAGGATGCATAAAAGCCTTTATTCTCCTGTGCTGTCAGTCTGGTGCCTTTCACAATTTCACCCCAATTAAGCAGCCAAATTTAAAATAAAGACACTGTTTTGAGTGATTGAAGCAATGAAAGTAAAGAGGAATGTCCCGGTTTTAGCCAAGACTCTGCCATTACCTGCCTCTGTGAACTCCGGTAACTTCTTTTTATCTTCTTGTTCCTACCCATAGCCCAACTAGTGAATTGTATTGAAAACAGAAAGAGCCAGTTAGACCTTCTCCAAGCTAGAATTTGAAGGGTGGAGTGGGGAGGGGGGGGTAGATCCTGTTATCTAGTTCAATCAATTTAACACCTCCTAAAACTCCAGTTCAAATGAAGTAGTTGTATGTTAGGCCTACGAGGATCACGAGGCATATTTAATACATACTAAAGAAGAATTGCTTTGCCTCGACTGGACTTTTAGGAGGCAACGTGATTTAACACCTTTAAATCCAAAAGTTAGGAGGGGGGCGTAGGACATGGCTGTGCTACAGCGGCACAACTACGGATGTAGTGCCATAGTGTCGCTGTTCCCCACATCAATGGGAGGGTTTTGTCCATCGATCTAGTTAATCCCCCTCCCTGAGCAGTGGTAGATAAGTCGACAGAAGAATTCTGTCTATCGACCTACCTGCATCGCCACTGGGGCCGACGTCCGACTTGACTGCAGCACTCAGGATGTGAAATTATTCACCCCCGAGCAATGGATCTGGGTTGGTCTAATTTTTAAGTGTCATATCGTGCCCCAAAGCATGAGAATTCATTCCCCCTGTGCTTGCACAAAATGGTCTCTATATAGCCCCAAGTTAGGTCAGCCCCTGCACCAGCAAGTCTCCCCATAAATACAGGAGGCGTATGGTGGTGCCTAGGCATTCGTAACCCTACTCTGCAAGGGAGACTAGAGCCAGCCTGACCGTGAAAGGAAGGATATGACCACAGCCCCCATTCAATCTCTCTCCCCCGTGGCCTCATTACTAGCAAGTCCGCAGTCATGAACTAAAATCGTATCGAGCACCAGACATAAGCTAATGGGAGTGATTGCACTCTGCAGGGAGAATCTTGTGGTGGCAGAGGGACTCCTACCCTACATAGGGTGTGGCTGGTAGAAGTGGGCTAATCTGTGCCTTTAAAAACAAGTTAACTAGATGACCACCTGGGGGCATCAGCTAAAGCTATTCTAGGAAGACACATGTAAGGTGGCCCTAGAATAGGACTGGGACCACTATGGTCCTTCGCTTGACAGGCCAGCGCCAAACTGAGCTCTTTCCGCTATGGATTTTCTCCTCCCTTCCCCCTCCAAGAGCGCATCCTGTTTCGTACTCTTGAGTCTCAAGTGTGCTCGGATATTGGATTTGTAGGCTCCCATCACACCTCCTCTAAGGCGACGCTGTAGCCAGAGCGCAGGAATCTGGGGTGTATTGGGGGAGCTAACAGCACCTTCTGAGGAAGCAATTATTCCACGTGTGGTCCTGGTAGGTTGGTGGAAGGGAGCTGCAAGTGACGGGGGTAGTGCCGGGTCCCCTCAGCATCTTGCTGCCATCCCGCAGGTTGCTGCCAGTCGGAGCTGGTCAGAACATTTCTGTTCCGTCTCCCCTCCCCCCCACCGCCAAAAAAAAAAAATCTTTTGGAAAATGCCATTGAGACTATTCCAAAACTTTTGACCAATTTTTTTTGATTTTGATGAAAATGCTAAGGGAAGAAATGTGGGTGGAAGAAAAGAAAACCTTTGTTTTTTCAAAATGACATTTCATTTTAGAATTTCTATTTTTTAAAATAAAAGGGTTGCAATGAAATGTTTTGACAATGACTTTCAGAATTTCATTTAATAAAAAATGAATGTTTGATTTTGGGGGTGGTTTTTGTTGTTGTTGTTGTCCCCTGTTCTCTCCCCATTCCCCCCCCCCCCCACGCCCCTGGTTTGGGATGAACTTTCTTTTCTTAATCTCAGTTTCTTTCACAGGACAAAAAAAAAAAAATCATTTTCCAGCTACCTCTGCTGCCATTTCCCCTTCCCTATCTCTTTGTCCCTTGTCACACCTATAGACATTCATTGGAACTGTTACACTGGTAAGGTTAAAGATGTGCATTGTTGAGCTCAATACAGTAGCAAATGGATGGCATCCTCTAATCTGGGTTATGCAGGAAGTCAGACTAGAGGACCTAATGCAGTTGTTCCCAAGCCTTTGACTATGGCTTATGGCATCATGTATTTTTTGGGGGGGATCCACTATTGTGCCTTGTCACGGGGCGGCACAGGTTTCCTTCCCCTAGTCCCTGTGCCCGATGCTTAGGCTGGTCAAAGAAAGGGTCTCAGACATGCCTCTCCTCGATCAGCCGGACGGCATCTGCTACGCGGGCCGGCTGGTGTCGCCGGACCCAGACACATACTGGGTCCAGGAGCCCCTGGAGAAACTGCTCCAGGATCACCTGGTCCATTATTTCCTCGACTGTCTGGGCCACAGGCCTCAGCCACCTAGTGGCCCAGTCCGTTAGCTTCTGGGCAAATGCCCTGGGCCTCAGGCTCTCCGTCCAGCGGGCCATCCGGAACCGCTGGCAGTACCCCTCAGTTGAAAGACCGACCCTGTCCAAGATAGCGGCCCTCATCGTATCATAGTCTCTGGATTGGGCCTCTCCCAAAGCCATGAATGCCACTTGGGCCTCTCCTCCTAGGAACGGGGCTAGGCGTAAGGCCCAAGTTGTTCTCTCCCAGCCTGCTGCTGTTGCCACCTGTTCAAATGTCCCTAGAAAGGAGTCTAGGTTGTCCGTGGGCCCCATCTTACAGAGTCCCCACCCTGCTGTCCTGGTTCCATCCCCGCTCACTGGACTCACCACTCGCCGGAGGATCTGCTGCTGGGCCGCCGACTGTTCCTTAATGAACTTTTGAAGGGCTCGTTGTTGGTCCTGCTGCCACGCCATCAGGGACGACCTCTCTGTCTGGTGGGATTGCTGCAGCGCCTGCACTGCAGTAACTGGCCATTTCAGGGTCTCCTCCATGCGGGCAGCCCCTAGTATTAGTGGCTAGGAGGGTCCCAGACAAGCCCCCACTTGTCACAGGGCAGCACAGGTTTCCTTCCCCTCGTCCCTGTGCTTAGGCTGGTCAAAGTAAGGGTCTCAGACACTCCCCTCTGGTGCTTCACACATGCTCTTTTATTCACAGTGCTGAGACAGTCCCAACTTCCCCAAAACCAGACCCCCCACCAGGTCCTCTGGCCCCTTGAGACTTATCTCAACCATCAGAGACAGGGCTGGATCCCCTCCCTCTGCCTGGCTAGCCCCTCTTTCTGAGCTCTTCTCTGGGTTTGTACTCTTACCCAGTCATCAACCCAACTGGTTCCACCTGGCTCAGTAGGTTGCACTGAGCCTGCCCTAATTAGTGCCTTCAGCTGGGCTCCCTGCTCAGGGTTTTAGCCCATTAACCCAGCCACGCTGCAGGGAAGCAGGGGCTTTAGCAGGCATCAGAGGTTTTTAAAACCTCTGCCCTGCGACATGCCTGTTATTTACTTTTTTTTAAAAAAGTCAAACTTGGAAGAAAAATCCCCCAAAATTTTGTACTTTCTGCACTGCAGGATCCTCCTTCAGCCCCCCCCCCCCCCCCCCGGTGCTTGGCTTCCTGCCCTCCTAGCCCCCTTGCTCTGCCAGCCACACCGCTTCTTAAGGATACAGAACCCCTGGTGTTGGTCAACACGCCTTTAAAGGGGAGTAAAAACATGAAAGAAAACACCAAACCACTCCCTAGGCCCTTTCTGTCCTGGGAGAGGATTAGCATCTCAAAGATCCTTTTATGTCTGGGGGGGGGGGGGGGGGCGCTAACCAACAACAACGGAGATGCCCCTCTGAACAGTCCCCCGCTGAAAATTTCCCTTCTCTCCGGCCTTCAAGCCTCCTGACTGGCTACGCCCCAGCCCCACTGATTTCTCTCTCTCTCCTCCAGCCCTGCCCCATCCTGCAGTGCGGCTGGCTGGGAGGCCCTCTGTGGAGTGACTGTGGTTGGAAAGCAAGCCTGCCCTGCCCTCCCCCCACAGTAAAGGTACCCATCTGTCAAGGCTGGGCCCAGCTTCTTCCTCTGGGCATTGAGACCTGGTGCCCACAGTCACAGTGCCTCTCAGTTACGGCTCAGCTGATCCTCCTCTCGGGTTTGGCCCAGCCTGACAGAGGAGCAGCTGGGCCAAACCTGACTGCTGCTGAGCTCCCATGTGTCAGGTTGCAGTGCCACTTGGCTGGGGGCTCCAGAGCAAACTGCCTCTTTTGTCTGCCTGGGGGGAGGGTATTGGGGAGGCGGGGGGCAAGCGCTTTTGGGGCACGTGTAGGGCATGGAGAGACATGGGGGCAATGACAGATGGCCCACCTATGTAGACCCTTCCTGCGACCCATTGGTGGGCTGGGACTCACCGTTGGGGAACCCCTGATGTAATGTTCTTTTCCGAGCTTAGTGTCTATGGATAATTGTTTGCAGCATCTGAACTGTAGTTTATAAGCAACTTGCTGAGGATCAAACCATTTGTTTGTAAAGCACCAGGCCTGCCTATATTGCTGCATAAATAATAATATGCTATTTACTGTTCCATAATAAACCAGCTGCATGGTGCGACAGACCAGGTTTGGGATGGAGAAGAACCATTTAAATCTCTGCGATTCGTTGTAATAGCAATGGAGTTCTGAGAATTGCCCAGAAAAGGTTATATAGCAAGTCTGTGGGGGCGTTTCTTGGCTCAGCAAAGTCCACTGTATTAGCAGCTATCCGCTTTGCAAATATACTTGACAACATAATAGCAACATATAAATCATCTGAAATATTGCACAGCAGAGTGTCTTACTGGCTCTGTGTGGTACAAGTTTTATGGTGTTTGCTAATATGACAAATTGACTTAACTGAGACCACTATTACAATAAGGCTTTCCTAATATATTAGCAAACATCATAATGCAGTGGCAAATTATTTGTGCTAATTTGACCTCTGGAAATACACTCAACTAGCATGTTTGACTCATAATTACAGTGAATAATTTATCAGCAGAGTAAATCTGATGGATTTTATACAACCTGTCGGAATCTTGTTCCTATGGATGCTTTACTGTCCATACGTCTCCATTAGATTGAGAGACTCTGGCAGTTCAGAGTGTTGATATTCAGTTAAATGTCTTGCATAAATAAAGAAAGTTGGATTTAGGGCCCCATTCACAGATATCTGATGCCAAAAAGAGAGAGAATTTATTGAAGAACTGTCTAGTTGGCACCGTGGGAGCAGACTATTGCTAACACCTTGGGAGAGAAAAAAGCAGCAGAAGAATGCAACATCCCAAATGGATCAAGGTTGGGAGGGAAAGTGAGAAGGCACCAAACCTTAACCTTTTCGGTGGACACTAGAAGGTGCAAAAGGATTTGTTGTGGTTCTGAGGTGCTGGGAGGAGTTGAGCTGTTGAGAAGTCACGCAAAGGACGTATAACCCTTGTTCATCTCAGTAGCTTTACAGAGCGTCTTTCCTGACCGTGTCACAGGGGGTGTGAAGACTGAGGCCAATAATCCTACAAAACAGAGAATCCCTACAGCCACCCATCCATGTGTGCACATGTTGTGCACTCACGGAAACTTGACTTCAGATACTTTGTTTTCCTCCTTCATCTTACATAGCAGGATTACCTCTGCCACTGGGAAATCCTCAGATTGCGCATAGCCAATTCTACACCTCATTTTATGGAGCACACCTGGCGCAGGACCATATGGATGGTGCTCTGCCAGATCCGTGGCTAATGCAGCCATTGGCTGCAGGGGGGGGGGGGGGGGGCGTAAATTAGAGCAGCCCTGCAGCTGCTCTAAATTATATCAGGGGAGTGTTTTGACCCCCAGCTGGCTCAGAATTGGGGGGGGGGGGAGTGCCATGGATTAGAACCTCAGGATTCTGAGTCTTCACTACCTTGCACTTCTTGTGAAGTCACTAACACTTCTGCAAAAGGCAAGTGAACTTTCACCATGCTGATCACAGAGCTTTTCTTGACTCCCACCCCCCTTTGTTCCATGGTAAATAACTAAACAAGGTGCAAGGTCATGGAAATCAAGCCCCAGCAGCTAGGCTCCAAAGGCATGCAAGCCTTTCCTGACAATAGGTGCTGGGTGTTCATCCCAGACTGGCAGAAATAGTTGGGTGGGGAAAACTGTAGGTAGTACTCCTGCCAGCCAGAAGATGGGTGTATATCCGCATACAATGGGTGAAAATGGCCTAAGGTGTCATCTATACAAATCTGAGTTTGGACAATTTAGAATAGTTGTGTGCTTGGATTGCTGTTCAGTCTTACTCCTGGGGGAATTCTATGCCAAAAAATTAAAAATTCAACACACAAGATTTTAAAACTCTGCGTATCTTATTTGTCAAAATAACACAATATAATCACATCAGTGTCAATTATTTTCATATTTCAAAATACCTGTCAGCATGTATGTCTGTAACAATACAGACAACAAAAAGATTCAGGGAAATGTCTTTTGACAAATAGATTCTTTCCTTGGCATATTAATACCGAACTTTGAGTAATTCATTTAAACTTCAATACAGATATGTATTTCCTGCACCCCTCAGCAGCAGTTCAAAGGCTTGGGGAAGTCAGGGGCAATGGAGGAGCTGAGGGAGAGAGAACCTGGAGGCTTCTTGGGTATGGGTGAGAGAAGTATGGAACAATTTTTTTGGGGGGGAGAAGGGATTTTTAGGGAGCTGTAGACCCTGGATGATCCCTAGCCTCTCCCATCATTAGGCACATCTGCTCCATCCCCATATGGCCCTGCACCCTCACTCCCTATTCAGCCTCTGCTCCAGACTGTCCCCACCACTAGCCCATCTGAACCCCACTCTGTGACACACACACCCAGCAGCCTCATGTGCCCTGCTCTGTGCATCCCTGCCCCATATCCTGTGCCTTTTCACCTGGTCTCACAGGCAGGGCACTGTGAGGAATACAGCCTCTTCTCCTCCCTGTCTGGGAGCAGCTGTCCTATGTTCTGGAACCACAGGTGCCCTTGTGGGTGAAAGGCACTTTCTGCTGGAGAGGTACGGCAGTTATATTTTCTGTGGAGGAAAAAAAAAAGAATTCTGTGGGGGACATGAATTCTGCATGTGTGCAGTGGTGCGGAATTCTCCAGGGAGTACAGTCTGTAAAAAGAACAATGCACATGTAAACCCTTTTTTGTTGTTGTTGTTTTGCTTCTTCCTTTGCATTATCCTGTGTGCCAAAGGCTTGCCACAGTTAGTACCACGTTACCTATAGAAATGTGACTATCCTGAACACTATAGCAATGCTACTTGTAGCAGCTGAGAGAATTTGTGAAATCTGCTGCAAAGGGGTGAAAAAGGAATGCCTAAATGAGTAGGAAAATAGTCTCGATTCTGCTTCCCTTTTGAGGACTATTAGCAAAACGTCACTGACAGCAGGATGAAGCTCAATGTGGATAATTTATGAGGCTGCTTGGCAACTATTTAGAAAAACTAAAAGGGCCAAGCCAATCTCCCATGGGACCATCTCATACTTTAGGTCTGGCCTCAGGTGAAGTAGAAATAATAAACCACTGCTTTCCCCCCTTTCTGATTTGTAGTTGAAGTGCCACTGTTGCCCCAAAAGGATATTTGCTCCAATTCTGTCTAAGGAAGAGATACAGGCTGTAGAGCGAGAGAAAAAAGATCTCCAATACCAGATGCTCACTTTGGTAAGTGCGCTTTGTGTTGGTTGCTATGGGAGTGCCATATAAAAGAGAGGGAACTCTGTGTGTATGTGTCTACAGAACTAGAGAGGTAATATAAAGAGCATAATTTACTGGTGCATAATACTATGCAACACTGGCCATAAGTCAGTAGTTCAATAAGGTGGTTGTTATGCACTGTAAATGGCTTTCTGAATCAAATTCCTTGCAGTGGAAACAGCTTCAGGGCTATAATTAGCCAAAAGCAAGCATATAAAAATATTGCCTCGGCATTGTTAAACTGGTCCAAAACTTGGTTCCAAAGGCTTAATTGGCATAAAATTGGACAGCTTCTAGGACAGCAATGGATAGTCTGAATAGAGAGCTGATTTGGATACACCAAATAGTGGTTTTCTTTTATTTATTACTAGCAAAAATACCCGGTGTTGCTCGGGTCCGTTGGAGGGGGTGAGGGGGGAGAGAGCTGAGCGAGTGCGGGGTCCGTTGGAGGGGGAGGGGGGAGAGAGCTGAGCGAGTGTGGGGGGGGCGTTGGAGTGGTGGGAGGGTGTGAGATTTTAAAATTTTTTGATTCTTACCTGAGGGGGGAAAGAGCTGAGCGAGTGTGGGGTCCGTTGGAGGGGGGAGGGGGAAGAGAGCTGAGCGAGTGGGGGGGGCAGTGGTGAGGGGGAGGGGGCAGAGAGCTGAGCGAGTGCGGGGTCCGTTGGAGGGGGATATTATGACATCATAACCAGAGAACAGCTGGTGTTAACCTGCTGCCCAGCTGATGTGAATGGGCTTTAAAGCATTTCACCCCTGGGGGGCATCAGAGGTGAGATTTGAAAAATTTTCGACTCTTACCCTGATTAGGACCCTAAAGCCAATAACTGTACCAAATTTCAAGTCTCTAGCTCAAACGGTGTGGAAGGAGTAAGGCAGCATACATACACGCACGCACGCATACACACACACACACACACGCATACACCATTTGACTTTTATATATATATAGATTTGGAAAAGCAAGGTAACTTCCCGGTAACAGTGGCATTTCCTGCTTGCTCCAAACCTCCCCCCCCCCCCCCCCCCCCCCCCCCCCCGCCCAACACTCAGTTTATGGGCTAGATTCAGTCTGGCACTATCTGGGAGGGGGAGAAGAAATGACTGGCTAAGGGCTCGTACCTGGTAGGCCTAGTGTGGCTCTACTACTTGAGCTAGGGTCACCAAAGGACTGAGGTGCCTAAGGGCCACTTTAGGTGCCAAAATCTCCTCAGAGGGTTAAGGAATGAGGTTGTGCTCTGGTCAGCGATGGGTATTTCGTTGGTCTTTTAGTGTTTTATACCTCTTCCCCACGAGTCCCTTTGCCCCTCCCGACTAGTTTCTTGACTTTGCCTCAACCCCTATCTCAAGGCAGTCTTAAAGTGTGCTCTTGAGTAACACTTTAACTGCTCTTATCTGTTCCCATTGTACTAACAAATCCAGCTGACTAGGCAGAGGTAGCATCCCTGTCTTTCTTTCTTGTTTACACATTTTAGTATAAGAGTATCAAAGAGTCAAACCCAAAATTTTATCCCAGGCTAACAAACAGACCTATGTACTATCAGTTGAGGCCTTTTAAAAAATCATTCCTAAGAGCCCTTAGCAGGGATCAAAATCCGTAGCCCGTTGGTTTCAAGGGCATCTAGATTTCCCAATAAGAAGCCACCAATTACAAGAGAGCTCTAATGGTCACCTCGGTAATGTTCAGACTGAGACTAAATAATGCAGCGAGTGGCATCCAAAGTCAATATCTAGGCCCTCTTCCATTTGGTGGATGCCTCAACGTTTCCAGAAGCGAAAAGCAGCTTCCAATGGCAAAAGTGATGCTCGGGGTGTGTTGTTTTTGCACCTTACCAAAAACAATGGTGGTGTGGAATGTTTAAGTGTGGTGTCCTGTAAAGATGCTTGAAAAAGAGAAGCATTAAATACTAGTGTGTATCAACAGATCTGATTTTGCCTTCATTTTGTCCAGATCTAGTAGGACTAACAGTGTAACATTCCATCTGAAAACCTTTGTTTTTGCTATTGAAGTGAAAGCAATCCTCATTGTCCCCAGAATGGACAGTCTCTGGCATATTCCATTTACTTTCTGGATGCACAAAAATGACCTTCATAGCTCACTCGAGGCTTTGTCTTTTTAGAGTTATGGTCCATTCCTGTGTTAGTGATAATAAACTATATTATATTCCACTTCACACTGATGGGGTCCATCTACACAATGCCAAGAAAGCTTTTTTAAAAAAATAGTCAGTACATTTCACTGTGTTTTATTAATAAAGGATGTGAAGGAAAATGAATTCAAATCGCTTCTCAGATGATAGATAGATGTGGTCTTAATAAATGATTAGATTTTAATTAGTATTTATAAGTGTTTCATATACCTGGTTGGGATATTATTACACAGTACATCAGGGCTACCAGATGTTCGGTAATCAGAATAGACACATATCTAGGACACAAATCAGAGCCACAGAGAGCTTCACTCCTCAGCTTCTGAACTTGGTGGAAGGGCTTAACCTTGTCTGTTTAAGTCGACGGCATTTTTTGATGCCTCGGGCCCTCGAGAACTTTACAGGCTTCTAGGGAACCCCTTCCTTAAAGAGACCAAGTAGGACAGGCTTGTGTTTTCTTTTTGGTTTGGCTTGTTTTTTTCTATAGTGTTCCTGAAATATTCTAGTTTTCCGACGAAGTGGGTATTAGCCCACGAAAGCTTAGGCTTCAATACTTTTGTTAGTCTTTAAGGAGCCACAGGACTCCTTGTCACTTCTGCAGATCCAGACTAACATGGCTACCTCTCTGATTCTTGATGTCCATTTTTCTAGTTCATCGATCACAATGTTTGTCTGATTCTAAAAAAATGTTTGCTAAAAATCATATTGCTACAGCGACTAGACGTTGTTCTGTGTTTAGCAGAAGCAAACAGCTCAGTGGAATGAGTGCTTAGTGTGATGAACAGGATTCGGAGTGAAGAGAAGAAGCTGAATGAATATTGCCACTGTCAAAGCTGTTGGTTTACTCAAAATGAATTAACACTCACTCAGTGTTCCATGATAAACTCATTCATATAGCAAGCTACTGAAAAAAACCCTACACTCTGAGGAATTCATATGTGTTTGCTGCTAAGTTGGTAGCTAGTAGCAGCAACAATAGAGCACATTTTACAAACTTAAGTCTTTTCTAGGAGTGTTTTGCATCCCTTAAAATGTTGCCATTATGGATATATCTTTATTTTGAATTTAAAAATATGGTCATCGTTCCCCTCACCTGGAATAAAGAGTCTTACCATCTACTTGTCAGTAGTCTGGAATTAAAACTAATATGCCTGTATTTAGAAAAACACATGTAGTAGTAGGTTTTTGGCCACTTATTTGTGTATATATCTAATGTGCACTTCTGTGACCAGAAACTCTTTCCTCCTTTGTGGCATTAGGCCCCCTATGCACCACAGACCTCCTGAGAACTGGCTAGTTTCCCACCAACTAAGCCCCGTGTTACTTAAGCCCGAAAGAGGCGTAGGTATTTTATATAGCCACGTGTCCGGTTAATAAAGACCAGGATGAAATGTTACTGAGTGTGGGTATAAAAAATCCCAGTCACATTAATGTCGACACTGTGTCTTTAACAAATTCTTCGCCACCTCCTTAACTTCTCTGGCTGCACTATTGGCCTATACGACAGGCCTTAATTAGCACCGATTTTTCACATTCATGGATAGATTGGAAATTTGGTAGCACTTAATGAAAAAGGTCTGTTACCTTGACCAGACAGAAATTGCAGTTAGAGGACGTTTGCATGCTCCAAAGGCTGATTGCATACAAATATATGAATATTAACATCCTGCAAACAGAAATCCAAACGTAAGATCTTTAAAGAAGCAGGAATGGATCCTCCGTTCCAGTGGAACATCCCCTATTTACACCAGCTGAGGATCTGGCCTGGCGCGTCTACTTTTGGTTCTCGACGCATGTATACTGCAGATAAAAACTACCATCTTCTGATGTTCCTAGTGCATTGCAGCTTTTTATCCTGGAGATGAGCCTGAAGATAAACCTCTGTGTGCGTCTGTGTTGTGGTGTGGATCTCAACCTGAATCCAGAGCCACATGTAGCAGCTTTAGCCTCTTTCTCTCTCTACCTCTAAGGCCAAGCTTGCCTGTTCAGGTTCATTTTCACTTGTTTGCTGCTTAACTACAAGGAAATAGCGGCCAACAACCTCAGCCAGATACTGTCTCCGACATGTCCTGCAGCATCCTTAGAGAGCAGTCATTCTGGTGGCTCTTGACTGGGTGAAACTATTTTTGCTAAAGGATATATACAGTATCTTGGCTAGGGTCAGAACTGAACCCCTGATAATGCCCACCCACCTTACTCTTCTATTTCATGGTCACTGCCCTCCAATGGGCAAGTGGAAAGAAATTGTGAGCGTTAGGACTAGGACGCTTTCCTTAGGGACAGCTTCTCCCATAGCTGCCTGTTGCATGGTTTCTTGAAATTTCTTCTAAGGTATCTGAGCCTGTCTCAGTGGTAACAAGAGACTAGACTAGATGGATCATGGGTCCGATCTGTTATGGCAGCGCCTACGGTCTTAGACATTCTTATTTCATTTTCCTATTGTTGTTTTTTGATCCCATAACACTATGATAGAAGAGGCCACTTCCCAAACATGTAAATATAGACACTGAATTAAAGGTAGCTCTGGACAAGCAGAGAAAAAAATATGCAGAAACAGAAAAATAATAACGTTCTGTTGAGTAAGTTGGTAAGTGGCATGCAGGTGCCTAAGACACCGTGCAATGAGAAGGGTGTGATGTATTTTGATCTAGTCTCTTAGGTGATACTAAGTTATGTCTCCCCTTCCCTCCCCCAGGTACACAGCTGAATCCCAAAACAAGTATTAAGTAAGGAAAGCCCAGATTCTTTTGTTCCTGGATCGCTTAGGTGCAATAAATACTGGGTGATAACTGTCCCGTTAGAATCTAAGCACATTATTCTGATAGCAAAGATTTGTCTAAATTGTGAAACGTGTATTGTGTATGTGCATAAAACATGGCTTCTAAACAGTCATGCATTTAACACTAAAAGGGATAAGATTGTATTACTCTGCATCCTGATTGCTTAACAAATGTCATGTTGTGGAAAGTGAATCCCTCTTTCAGCCTTACCGTGGCAATGAGCTTTGTTTGTCTCTAATCTCTCACATTCTAAGGTGCCTCTAAGCCGCAACTACCATGGTATCTGAGCACTTCACAATCTTTAATGCTTCATAACAGGAGCTGGTCAGAAATTTTCTCTTAGAAAATTCCATTTTAATTAAACCGATTTTGTGTGTGATGCATTAATTTAAACTAAATGTTGTTTAAAAAAGCGGAAGGTTTAGAAAATGTCTCATTTTGCCATCAGAATGAAAAGTGTTTTGATATTGTCAGTTGGAAAGAACTTTTCATTTCAAAATTCTACTTCATCTAGAAAAAGGTAAAAGAAAAGAGGGTCACAACTGAAACCAAACACTTCACATTTATCAAAATAAAATGTTTTGACTGACTGAACGGGAGGGAGGAAGGGAGGTGTGTGTGTGGCTAAAATTTTCAATTTTTTTCACCTTGCATTGTGGCAAAAAGCCAACATTTTTGAATTTTCTTGTGGGACAGAAAATCCATTTTCCAACCAGCTCTGATCAGAACACTCCAACTCTGTGAGAAAGGGCAGTATGGTTATTCCCATTTTCATAGATGGAGAACTGAGGCCCAGGGAGACTAAGCTCAAACAGGAATGATTTTTTTTGGATGTTCTATGGCCTGTGTTATGCAGGAGGTCAGACTGGCGGTCCCTTCTGCCTTTAGAATCTATGTGACTTACCAAAGGTTACACAGAAAGTACGTGACTCCCATAGCCTAAGTTAATGCCTTTATCATTGGACCATCCGTTCTCTCTTCTTATGTGTATCTACCCCTGATGAAGAGTGAGACATAATGTGAATATTTTTTTATTTAACAAATGCTTTTCTATCTTTTTTCTGTGAAATGCACTAATTATTGAGGAAAAATCTAGCTTTCGTGCAATGGCTCAGTTGATACTAAACGTGGCGAGCCCATTCAAATGCTCTTGTCCCATAGTTGAATGGTGATAGTTCTTTGCCTGCTTCAACATGTTGAAGGTCCTCACAAATTTTCATCTTGAATCTGGGCCTATAGACTACGAAAGCCTATGATGATGACCAAGCTAGGGCTCAATAAACCAACCAGTCACCTTTTAGCTACCTTATGAAGATAATGAGGAATTCTCTCACATAAATAATTCCTTAGTCAACTAGATGTAAAACTATAAAGACACTAAAATGTAACAATTCTCTTCCTTTCAGCATGCACTTGAGCCGGCACCAGCCACTAGTCTTGGTTCGTTATATAATCAGCTGAGCTAAGAGGACACGTTCATCACAGTCTAATCTCGTGCCTTCAGAACCGATATATTTGTATTAATATTTATGAATATTTTTAACTCTTTAACAAAAAAATTATGTCTTTTACCAAATCACCTCTTATTGGCTTAAATTTGCAGCTCTAAGCTGAGCGTGTGTGTCACATTTTGGTCTGATAGGGATGTGCATAAAAACAAGTTGCAAAAATGCCAAAAAATTAACAAGGGGTCTAAATTTGAGGCCTAGGCTAAATGTCCCTCCTGCCTTCCCCTCTCTGCCCCCCCCCCAATTGGCCCTTCTCCCACTGAAATCAGTGGCAACCAAACTATGTGACGTAGACTGTAGTGACAGTTAAACCAACCACACAGCTCCTTTTTAAAGTAACTTTGCTTTATAAGTAACTTTCTAAGTCACTTTGCTCTTGGTTCCTCTTTGCATAGGATGTGCGCGTCATGCGGAATCTGAAATGGAAGATGGATGAGTACCTGCCTGGCTACAAGAAGCGAGTGGCCTCCGTATCCATATCAGGTACAGTGTGCTCCTTGTACCATGCTGGTTTCCTGGTGAGAAGGGCAGTAACCTATGTGGTAGGTTTAGGTTGGGAATGAGAGTGACACCACTTCATCCCACAGCCTATGCTGTAGCCACAGCCTTTCATTTTACTCCTGTTTCGTTAGTTTTTTATTACTTGTCTTGGAGAACAAGTACAGGCCCTTGTTTGGCAGGCCCATGAAATCAGTGGGAATAACCGCTCCCACTCTGGGCCGCAGTGATAATGTGGCCCATGCTCTGACTGCGCTGCGGCCTTATACAGGGAGAGCATGCACATGTTTTCCTATCAGTGTGGTCACGATTGAGGAAAGAGCTGGGGTGCGCAGGACACAACTCCCCAACCGTGTGCTTGGCCCCCCTTTCCCCATCCTCCAGGGTACAAAACCTTCCTCTGTAGTGGAGAGGCGGCGCAGTATAAAATCCGTGCTTATGAGGAAACCTGGAGGATGCAGCCGTGATGCCCTGATGAGTGGTCTCTCTTCTTGTGTAAGTGTCTCGGAAGAGATGGATGGAGTGTGGCCACCAAGCAGCCAGATAATGATGATTCATTCGACAGTGAAGCCATGTTAGTTATACTGGTCCCCCCCCCCCCCCAGTATAACTAACCATCCTTATCAGACCCTGCATACCCTTATCAGACCAAAATGTGAGGTGCATATCTCATATCACATTCACGTTACCTGTATGGAACAGCATATCAGCCTGGCACCGCACGCATGTGTACAAAACTACACACCCATCCACCTCCAGAAATCCTTTTCTCACACACTCTCCTCCCCCTACACCTTCTTTGCCTTCACCATGGGCGCATTTCTATCCATGAAGCAGTCCCCATGGGAGAGAGACAATTCTTTTCAGCATCCCCGCCTTTCCTCCCCCAACCTCAGAATTAATTAAATGATGTCATGCTTGATTTTATCTGATTTGGAAGCAATTCATCACCCTTCTTCTGGTTCTATTAGTCCAAGCAATCAGCATATTAATTCATTTGTGAGACTAAGCTCAAGGGTAATTACAGTAAGGAAGCTTAATGCCTAAACGTGTTAATGTCCGTAATCAGAACTATTTTCTCAGTGCGGAACAATTGTTAGACAATTACGGTTGGATATGATTGCCCTGGTAGACAACAGACACTGTGTCAAGAGGGGAATATCAGAAGCTTGTTTTGCAAGTACTATATTATCAGCAAATTCATTTTCTTGCAATCTCTTTGTCTGGAGTTTTGCATATCTCTCCCGTTCCTCAGGTTTTGCATTGTTAATTAAGTTGAAAAGTCACTTTTTTTCTGGATAAAAAGGTGCATGGGGACAATAGAATATTTTCTTTCTTTATAACATAAATGTTACTGGCTTTTCTTCTGATACCCTGGTTTATGTCCGGTGGAAGGAGGGGTCAGGGGGAAACACCAGTTTAATCAGCTCTTTCATCTCCCAGTAGACCCATAGGTTTCTATTCCATCATCAATGGTTTTCTAATCAAAGGATGTCTAAGAACAGATGAACATGGAGACTGAAATTCTTTCTTTAATATGGAGTGGTCCCCAAAGGTCAATGGGTTGAAGTGAATCTGGTAAAGAGAGTGGGGTAAATGTACTACCATTATAATGCTGAATCTAATAAAACCATGGGCCAGATTGCGATAGTCTTATCCTGACTAATGCCAGGCCCATGGCTAGTGCCGCATGTGCAGTGAAGTGCCGTAAAGGTATCACAATCTGTTCCCGTGGGAATTCATTCTCCATGACTTTTAACTTCTCCCTATCAGAAAGCACTGTCAATAGACCCGTTAGACTAGAAATACTGATTGTGTTCGTCTACGTCTCCAGGATTCTCCCTGTATTTCCAAACAAGCAAATATTTCCCAGACGTCAGAAAGTGAATCCGGTGTAAAAATCACCCAATCAGAAGCCAGGAAATCAGAAAGTTATTTAAATAAATAAATAAAAAACCAGAACCTGCCCGCAGAAAATCTGGAAATAGTTCAGTACTCCCCTACCAATCTTATCTCTGCCTTCCCGCTGTTGCTTGGCCTCCTGGTGAAATCACCACTAGTTCTCGCTCGAAATAAATGGATGTGGAGAATATAGGAATTACAATAGAATCGCCAGCAGCTCTGTGCTTACATTATGGTGCACCCTCTAGCCTATACCCAGATAGAGGGCAAACATCAAGTCCATATTGCAAAGGTGTGTGTGGTATTCGGGGGGAGAGGGGGGTGATGGGAGGTGTCCACATTGGCTGGACTGTGAGTGAATTCAAGCTTGATTTGGGGACACAGGTAATGTTCCATCTACATTGCAAAAAAAGGGCTAGAATGGGGAACAATAGTGGGGTATCCCAGTCTCCAGCATGGCAGGATTTGCAATACACATAGGGCTGTGGCAGAATGAGAGGGTGGGCTATAGGCTGAGAGAAGATGAAGATGACATAGATATTGGGGCTGGTTGTACTGAGCAATTGTGCCTTATACAAAGGCCGTGCTCTTTTGGCATTGTCCCCTCTGGCCATTCATCTTTTGCAGGCAGCTCTTAAAAACGTCTCGCTGGATTTTACTCTCTCTCTATAAATTAGTCTCTTGAACGTGTAGATGAACTTGCTTTCACATTAGTGAACCGAATGGTGTGCAACTGTGATGAGCAAAGGAAGGGAGTGGACTGTCCGTACTGAAAACAAAGCTTTTCTTGAACTCTGCTAGCCAGTTGTGCTCTCTGATTTCATATACCTTGCCACAGGGAGACCTTCACCCTCACTCAATGAGACCAGCTGTCTTTCCTTTTGATGGGCGAGTGATCTCTTTCCAGCTCCTTTGGGAAACCCCTTTAAGCAGAGAATGTGCATTGCACTGAGCCACTATATGAATGCTCATTTGATGTAATGTCATGTACCTCATTGGTTATTAAAAAAAAATGCACTTCCCCAGCTACTGAAGCAAAGCCTCCAACTGAATTTGAAAGGCACCATACCCAAGGGTCCATGTCTTTCTCCTACCACACTCCCAGCCTAGTCTTTAAAAGAGGCAGATAAGAAAAAGGCTTTACTGTTTATTTCCCACAGACACCCCAACGCCTGAGCGGATGACAGCCCCAAAAACGTCCTCCCACATGGATGTGTTTGAAAGACTATCGACATATGGAAGAAGGTGAGGAAAAAAAGTCTAGTACCCCTAAAAAGTAGGGTGTGATGAACCCCAAATTGCGTATGGATCTAGTGCCGATTTCACCTCTTCTTTTTTATTTTACTTGATGAAATGATCCTGTCGGGAAATGTACGAACCGTCCTCTACAAAACATACACCCTGGTGATTTCAAACTAGATTAAGGTCAGTAAGGACGACCTCCCTGCCCACGCAGCTCAACAGAACTGGTAACATGCTCCCCTCTCTAACCTCCAGCCTCCTCCATAGTCTGTGATAAAAGAGAGTCCTTGAGGGTACCCCAAAGAGCCACCAAGCAGAGCGCTCTCATAGCAGCCTGAGTGGGAGAGGTTCCAAAGCAATGAGAGACAGTGTGGGATAGGGCATGAAGCACTGAGACGTTGGTTCTGTTCACGGCTCTGCCACTGACTGGCTGGGTCACTTTGGGCAAGTCACTTCACCCCTCCATGCCTCTGTTTCCCCTCCAATCCTTTGTCTGACTTGGGTATTAGCTTCTCAGGGAAGAGAGCCATATATTACTTCATGTATATACAGAACCTAGCACAATGGGGCCTCGGTCTTGGTTGGAAATTCTGAGCATGCCTGTCAGATAAATAATAATTAAAGTCATGGTGCACTCACTGAAAATGCCTTGCTGTCAGCCCCTTCTCCGTTTCAACTGAGGTACAGTTCGCTTGGTCGCCTGAGCTGATCTTAGGTGCCATGAATGTCTGGGGTTGAACATTTGTTGCATTCTAATGGTCAGATCTTCAACAGAGTGCAGAGCATCGGACGCACTTTGGGTGCAGCGTTCTTTAGACTATCTGGCTACTGTCATGTCAGTGTGGGGCTGCTCTTTAGAAAATCTAGCTCTGCTAGGGGTAAGTACATGAGGGTTATCTCACTAGGATCTTAGCTATGCTGCACCCAAGCCACACTGCCCTGTCTACCACTTGGAGTTTTAGCAGAGTAGTGTCACTGCCTGCCCGCCCTGGAAGTCTTTCCCTGGAAAAGACTGGCAGTGGGGAAGGCTTTGGCGTGCGGGAGGCATCAGGAAAGACTTTGGCAGCTCTGCACGGCCTCCCCTCTGCCAGAGCCTTTCACTCACACGTGAAGCTGCGCACCACAGTGTGGAGGTGGTTTGCTTTGCACTGTGGTGGGTAGCTATCTATACGCTACCCCACTGTCGGCAGCATAGACGTAGCCTAAGACTTAGCATTAAGGTCAAGCACTGGCAGCTTTCCTGAACACTTCCAACCACACAAGATATCTCTGGAGGGCTGACTGGTTGCTCCCCAATGAAAGTTGCTTTGATTAAAAAAGGAAAGTACTTTCTTAATGCTCCGTTAGCATGTGGAACTCACTGCCACAAGATACAGGTGAGCCACAGGTTATGGTAGCACTTATAATACTGTTTCATCCTTTTTTTGAATGAGTATATCGGCTGTCATAGTATGTAGCATGAAAATATATAAAGAACTATAAGCCCTCATGCTTTAGGCTGTAAGCCACCTATCAATGATCTGTGATTAGGAAGTAGCTTCCCTTGAAGGCATATACAATTTAATGATAGGGGTTTAGGGCAGTTCTTAGGTTGTTAAAACATAGCCGCCGTGTGCCTAAAGAGACAGGATACTGTCTCATTTTGGATGCCATGTAAAATCTGCGGTGTATTTTGTAGGTGTGGATGATGGCTGTCTTTGTTTCAGTTGTCCCAAAGTCCTGCTCTTCCTTGGGGGTGACATCTGAGTGCAAGTGCCCTTCACAGGCGTTTGCATAACTGTGGCATTTTCCATCAGTCCAGCAGGCGTTCATCCAAATTCTCAGCTTTTCTTAAAAAGATGTGAAACCCCTACATTTTAATTAGCCTTTTAAAATAAAAAAATGGAGAGAAATCTTGGTGCTGTTCAGATAAGGTCTTTGACCATAGGGACGTTAAGTACAATAGGAAGTGATGTTACATCCTTTTCTAAAAGTAGAATTTTACATTTTTTTCCTCCCCCTTATGCTGGAATACCCTCTTAGCCGCATGAAAATAAACTTCTTCCCCCATCCTCTGCTCTGTGCTTTAGGCAGAACTTGGAGCATATGTAAGCCGTAATACAGGAGGGTTTTCTGACAGGTTTTCTTCAGGTTTATGGGCATCATCGAGCATAAGTGCCACTGAAGATGATTCCTCCCTCCTTTCCAATGACTCCTCCCACTTTTCCATTCTTGTCCAGCTGAGGTGCAGATAGGTTGCACTTCTACCTTTCGGAGCTGGCTTATTTGTCTATCCAGGAACTTGTATGTCCCCTCTCACCGTAGTATCTGAGTGCCTTGCGAGTGTTACCGAGTATATCCTTGCAACACACTTGCAAGGGTGGGCAACTATTCTGAGAGCACCTTGGTCTAGTGGATAGCACTGAGTGGGGCTTAGGAGAGCCCACTATGCTACTACTGATCTTCTGGGTGTCCTTGGGCAAGTCACTTGCCCTCCCTCTGCTTCTTTCTCCTCCTACTCATTGTCCGTCTTGCCTATTTTAATTGTAAGCTCCTCAGGCAGGACTGTTGCTTACTCTGTACTGCTCATAGCAGAGTGGGGTCCAGTCTCTATGATATAGTTAGAAAACAGAGGCTCGGAAGGCAAAGCCACTTGCCCATGGGCACACAGGAAGTTTGTAAGAGAGCTGCGAATGGAACTATTGTTACACAACACAATGACTGCAACTGTTTCGCTTGTTTTTCTAGTCTCTTGTGACAAGCAGTCATGTTCCATGGTGCCTACTGATGGTGGCGATGGCCCTTAGAATGCAAAGATAAGAATGCCTGTGCTATGTCAGAGCAATGGTCTATCTAGCCCAGTGTCCTGTCTTCCAACAGTGGCCAGTGCCAGGTGCTTCAGTGGGGGAATGAACAAACCAGGCAACCATCGAGTGACCCATCTGCTGTCGTCCACTCCCAGCTTCTGATAATCAGAGGCTAGGAACACCCAGAGCATGGGGTTACATCCCTGATCATCTTGGCTGATAGCCATTGGTGGACCCGATCATGCAAAGGACATGACTGACTAGATAACTATTTGAAAGGTGGTGTAATCACATTTGGAGTCAAAACTGTCTGAGGGGGTGCTTCTTAAAATAGTCATCCATTCCCATGAATACAGGGCATGGTCTTATCACAGGGCTGAAATACTTCCCTGTGCTTGTTATAAAGGGCCCTGCTGAAACTGGAGTTTATCTGAGCCCTGACACTATTCACGAGCCTTATGTTACATGTGTTCTGACCGCCTGAGGTAAGACTGGGCTCTGCCCTCTTGAATATTTGAGATCCAGAACAGTGCATGGACGCTAAGAAATTTCAACATGTTATCAATTTTTCACTATCCTGTTCTGACCGGTAACAAAATTTACAAATCACATAATCAATGCCAGCCATTAAAACGGACAACGGCGGTGGTGATGGAGTGGAAAATCTCCATCGAGGGCACTCAGAAGATATAATTAAAAATACATTATGCCTTGAATGTAAGGAACGCTGCTTGCAGCTGCTGCCTTACTTTGCTGTGCTCAGGTTTCCAGCACACGGACTAGTGTTGTAATCCCACCTCGCTGTAAAATATCCCTCATTATACAGCCCAGTTGTGGTTGTTGCAGCTGGTTGAGATGAGAGGTTTGTGCGAACTGGTTACCTGCACATGGTTATATTTTCAACGGAAGTTTTGAGATGAACGTACAGGGGATGTGCCCAAGGTCACGCAGCCAATGCCCCAAGCAGCGTGTTTCTGTTTGGGACAAAATAGTTTGTATTATAATTAGGTAAAGGCTCGAAATTTGGCTCCTTCTGGTGGAAAGAGGCAAATTCAGACCTCTGTTGAGCCTGCTATATTTCAGCCTCTGAAAAACCCATAGAGATGATGAGGGGTATTGATTGACATTATGAATGCATAACTTGAAGACCGGAAACCTTCTCTGAAAGTTTGCATGCTGCAAAACAGCCATCTATTTAAAGAACCAAACCTCATGCTCATGGATTTCTGTTTTATTGCTCCTGGTTGTGGCTTATAGAACCAAAGAAAACAGGCTTTTATGATGGCAAGAACAATAAAGTTACAGAGGGAGAATTATTTTTCCTAGTCACGCTACCTTGAGTGCTAGACTGTTCTTCTGTGAGCATCAGTACAGAAGCACTGTTGGGCTTATGGCAGCTGGAGACTGAGTGGGCTGTGAGGAAAGGGATAAGAGGAAATCCAGATGCAAGGACAGTAACTCAGCAGTAAGCCCTGGATAATCTAGTTGCAAGTGGGGAGGGGCGAGCAGTTTCTTCCTAATAGGTGAGGTTTATCCCGTTCTTTGCTGTCAAGGGACAAAGTTAGGGTAACTGTCTAAACAGAAATCCAGGGACACAAATGGGATACAAGGAGCACAGTAGATGTGGACTGCTACGTTCTAGCTGGCTGAACCTGGAGAAGGGCTGTAGGTTTCCTATGTGCAGTGGGCCAGGTCCTCCACTCATGATTCAGTAGAGCGCCATTGACGTCAACTGGAGCTGTGCTAATAACACCAGGGAAGGGTCTGACCCCTCAGTGCACCATTACAGGTGTCACATTGTTTCTTGCCAAACTCCTGTTGAATTCAACGGCACAGGTGTAGGCCCATAGGAGGTAGCCTGCAGCTCTCATGTTGCCCTTGAGGCTTCTCATGCGGGCTGAGGCCATGCTAAGTATGCCCTGGGCTGGTGAGAGAGAGTCATCGCATCCCCGCGCCTGTATCGCTGTGGTGCTTTCCCCCCTGCAGATATAAATACTTCCAGTCACAAGGAACATGTTTTATTCTCCTCCGTAAACAAATGAAATGCAATGCAAATATTTCACTGGATGTTGTTCATTAGTTTTGTGTAATCTGGCAACCCTGCAAAGAGCAGATAAAACTGGAGAGAAAGGAAGCCCATACCTTATTTCTCTTCCCTGCCTGGTACAGTCCATACAATGGCAGGACAGCTGTGCACACAGCTGCCTTATTTATCTCTCCTGGATTCACTCAAAAGCAGTGTTGGTTCCTCATTCGGTCGAGGGATCAAGAGAAATTCAGCAACTGATCAGGCAACAAGACTGTCAGACTTGGCACAGAACTCCCCAAGAACTGAAAGCTTAGACAGGAATTTTCTCTTCTGAGGGATCTGAGAGGACTCAAGCTACCAGCTTACAGTCCAGCACCGTTAAGAGTAATGCCATGTTCTTAATGGACGGGGCTGTGGGGTAGGTAGCAGAAGGATTGACCCTGGGACTGAAGGGTCACCAACCACTAGCAGCACCTACTCACAGTCCAGAGGCCCAAAAGCCAAGACAGTCCGATAATGGCAGGAGACTGCGTTGCTGTGAAACTGTATCAATGGAGGGGGCTGGTGGACCCTGGATATGTACCCGCAACGGCAGCTGCCCAAGTTCTGAGGGAGCGCCAGCAGTTATGTGGGGGACGCTGTGGCCCTGGGGCCTAATGCTGTTGCAGTACTTGGTATGGGCACAGTCGCTGGCGTAGCAACAATATACCGTGAACAGTGGCTGTGCGCATGCAGAGGAGAGTGCCGGAGGGCAGGGGAATTGGGGAAACGCTTCTCCTGGTTTGTTGAAATTTCAGTCTTTCATGGGACCGTGCTGATTTTGATGAAACTCCATGAAAAACCACGCAGAGCTCCATTGGGAAGCTGCCTGGTTTCCTGGCTGCCCATTCCCGAATGCTTGTCAGCCTGTCTGCAGGGCTGATGGGGAGCCAGCCCTGTTTCCCAGTTTTAGGGTTCCTCAGTAGCCCAGGCTTCCAGTTGTCCCTGGCTCCTCTGTAGCCTGTCAGAGGGATTTCCCCAGACCTGCGGCTCCCAGATTCCTCGCTCCTCTGCAGCCCAGAGCTTTGGGAGGTCTGGCTTCCCGCGCTATCCGGCTCTCCACCTGCGGAGCTATCAACATTTTGGGTTTTCATTTGGAATCCAGATTTTGAAATCTCGAAATCTTCCATGAAGCAGAATTACCGTTCTCTGTCCAGCTCTAGTGGAGACACCATAGTTCTCAACCGAGATCAAATTCAGGATCTTCAGCCTCCAAACCAATAGCTCCTGCCATTTGGAACTAAGCAAGTAATTCTTTGAGTTGTAAGAAGTAGCAGGCTGTTCTAGTCACTGTGGTTAGCCGCTAGAGGGAGACATGATTGCATGCACTAATCCACTACCATAAGATCTGCTCATTTACATTCTCATTTCTGGTCTATTAACTTGCCTTAAATCCTTGGGCAGCGCAGAGGTCTCTGTCATACTCCTCTTGAATACTGGTGAAAATCTGCACAAAGATCAGGTTGCACGTGAAAATATTGACTAAGGGGAAAGTGCTGCATCTCATGCATTAGGTTGCATTGCCAACTCATTTTTGTCTCGCTCATCAGGGCTTGTCATGCAATCGGTATGGCCAAAGCTGCTCTCGACTCTCAAAAGCATATCCTGGGAGATGGGAGAGAGGAGAGTTGAACTGATGAGAAGCTGGGGGACATTAGCTTATCTTTGCTGCAACATATGACATAGTTTTAAATAGGTAACACAGAGAGAATGGAAATGGTACAGTGAGTTCTTGCTAAATGTTCACCATTCACCACATGCCATATGAGAGACTGGGTTAGGGTTTGTTTACATGGGAAAGTTTTACCAGTTATAGGGCATAACTCCTCATATGGATGCTTATTTTGGAATACAGGTTTTTCCTCCAGTTTTTAGCATGGTCTCCAAGGTTGGCCTGCAGCATGCCACAGAGCCCTAAGATATCTTCAGGGCAGTCATAACATCACCACGCTGTGATAGCAAATCACAGGTGCATGTGGTACAAAGCAGTGGTATTGAGTTGTGACATGAATCATAGAATATCAGGGTTGGAAGGGACCTCAGGAGGTTATCTAGTCGAACCCCCTGCTCACAGCAGGACTGATCCCCAACTAAGTCATCCCAGCCAGGGCTTTGTCAAGCCTGACCTTAAAAGCCTCTAAGAAAGGAGACTCTACCACCTCCCTAGATAACCCATTCCAGAGCTTTACCACCTTCCTAGTGAAAAAGTTTTTCCTAATATCCAACCTAAACCTCCCTCACTGCAACGTGAGACCATTACTCCTTGTTCTGTCTTGGCACCTCCACTTTGTGCTTGGCACGACGACGCGAGGCGGCAGCCATGTGCTGAATGATCATCTTGGACAGACTGATTCAGCCCTCGTTGTCTATCTCCTGACAACAGGCACGGCCAGAGCGAAAGGTCCATTGCTTCAGCTGCTGTAAATCAGCGTGACTCCACTGAAGCCAATGGAACTGCACCCGTTTCCACCAGCTGAAAATCTGGCCCCATGCTCTTTGTCGAGCTGGGTCAGCGTACTGTGTACCGTGTGCTTGTTGCCAGACCAGGGCAGGCTCATCCACAATTCGAACAACCTGGAAAATAAAAAGTATGATCTCTTATTATTGCTATTATCTGTACTTTGGTAGCGACTAGATGCCCCATTGTGCTAGGAGCTATACAAAAAAGTTAATGTATTTCTACTAGAGGCTTACGACTTTTGATTTAATTTGACAGACTGTTACCACACACTGTCTCTCTCACACCATTAAGGGCCTTTTTTACTAGGAAAACAGGTAGTTTTAAAACATATTAAGCAGTTAAGCCCCATCATCACAGCTTTAAAAAAACACGGTATGTTGGTCAACGGTAGGGGCAGCCATAGCTTTTGCCTGTCTTATCAAACTCAGACTGCAATGTCACAGTCCAAAGCCTTACAAAGGTTACTTAAGAAAAAAGCGGGAAGTCAGGACTTGATGTTTGTGAGGTACAAAAAGCAAGCAGGATAAAAAACATATCAAGCAAAACAATATATCTGGATGCATCTTTCACTCATAAAGGAGGAGTTAAGGGCACAAAGTCTCACATTTGCTGCTCTGCAGTTCGCCTTTAATGTGGCTGATCGAAAGTGAGAAGGGACTGAAGACAAGCAATGAGGATAGCTCTGCTACGAAAAAGCTGCCATGCCGGTTCCTTTTAGTAACCGCGTTGAAAATTAATTTGCTAAGGAATTTAACTGGTGCCTTCACCGTGCTCATGAGTTACCTCGCCCACGTTGGCAGACAATACCGTTCAGCTGCTGTTTGGAAAACAGCATGTTCCCCTTCCCGTATCCGGCAAAAAAGGGAGAGCCCCTCGATGGAGGGTTACTGTGCCACCCTGACACAATATGATCAGTGCAGTGCAGTGCAATGCCAACAGGGAAAAACGCTACCCCTCCCCTTTTCCAAAGAGACCCCTGTATCTGCAGGTGTCTGCCTTGTGTTTATCATAGCAGATGGCTCCAGTGCGAATGGCTCAGTGCCTGTGTCAGCCGGCACATGCGCCGGTTCACTGCTAATCCTAAATTGTGTTTGAATAGTTTGGTACGATCGCCTAATGCCAGAGAGAACCTTTTGTTCTGAAGCCATGTCCGTGTTTGCCTTCCAGGTCACCTTCCCCTTGTCACGCTGTGGCCTGCGATGCTTTCAAACAGGGGATAGAGGCGAAGGAAGGATGGGGGAGCTCCAGGGCTCCAAACGCCAGCCAGGCCAGGAAGACAAAGGGAAGCAAAACAAAGAAAACCAGAGACACACGGGCGCGAAAGTAGCAAGTCGTGAAGGAGGCCAGTAGGCCTTTCAGGCAGGCAAAGAATACTACAGCTCCTCCTCGCCTGCTCCTCAGACCCAGTCCCTGCCTTGCCAAGAGCACACATTGGTATGGAGGTCTGAGAAAGCGGGAACATTTCCATTCTGCAGGAGTACAAGGTTTCCTTTGTTCTAATTCCTCTGATCGGCTCCTTGCAATGCCCTCGCATGGGGCACTGTAACATTTGCCTTATAGAACCAGGACAAAAGCAGATTGCTTTGGGAATAACTCAAAGGAAACCATGTTTTGTTCCCTTGTTGCAATGGTCTTGTTTACTTGCTGTTGCTACACAGGATCCAGTTCAGACAGATTTTCTTTGCATAGTACTAATAAAAGCTTCAAAAAAAAAAATAGCGGCCATAATGAATGTGAAGTTGTTTGAGTCAGGGGATGATGTATCACGGAAACAATACGGCCTTGCCAGAGACAGTGATTTATGGCAAATGGAATGGTCAATTTCTGTTTTCCGGCTTCCATATCCCAGGTTTGTGGCCCCAATTCAGCAAAGCACTTAATCATGTGCATAACTTTAAGCCCATGAAGCAGTCACTTCAGCGGGCTCAAAGTTAGGCATTTATTATTGTTATTTATCATGTTCTGGACAAACGCAGAATAAGAGACCATCCCTGCCCCCAAAGAGCTTATGTGCGTCAGTGCTTTGCTGAATCAGGGCCGGTGATTCTAGTTCTTTACAGGTCTGTTTTTATCCCCCATGGATGGGACAGCAGACACAGGTCGAAATTCAGTTATTTCTAAAAGCGCCTGCATGTTTAAAATGCATTTTCCTGCTGTTGAGACCATATATTTTTTTAAAAGGAAGCAGATCCACTCTTCAGTCCACCCACCATATTGCCTCTCCTCTGCACTGGGGCACTAGGTAGAAGCAGACTAAACAATTGCTTGTGGCCCTGCACAGCTCAAGCGGGTCCCTCATTCACTTTTTATTGTCAGAATGTGCCTGGTTTAGTATTGGGAGGCGGGGAGGAGGAGGAGAAATAGTCCTGCTTCGGGCCCCCAATGAGCTAGCACTGGCTTTACCTCGGCAACAGGCTGGCCACCAAGTTGCCCCTTCCCCATCTGCAGCCACTTGTGTTGTAACCATCGCGAAAGACGTAGGTCATTTAACAAAGAAAACAGAACTAGCCCAGCGCCTCAGCTCCTGAATGGCAGTCACCTCTTGTTAAAGGCGATGGAACTGAGGTCAGTTTCTCCAGCGGAGGTGCTGGCCCACTGGGTTTTCTTCATCCTCGGGGCTTTCTTGGCTATCGGGATCCTCTGGTGGGCTGTATTGAATCTGCTGCGTGTTACACAGAGCAGAAGAGCTTCTCCCCTCTGCTCGGTTGTAAGGAAGACGCCCGAGGGGTCCTAGAAGCTCAGGAGCCAGACCAGAGAGGATTTTCCCTAGTGTGGACACTTTGAAGACACCCAGAAAGCTGCCTCCCTTAGACCCCTTCACAAGGGGTATTTGGAAAGCTGTAGCTAGGGATATCAGAGGGGAGTGTGGCTACAGCATGTGGCAATTCCCAGCAGCGCTACAACCCACAGGGAAGCCCTCAGAGCCTCTGACTTAGGCCATCAAGGCTGTCTACATTAGCATGGGGGTCGCTGCAGTTGCTGGAGCTGCTCAGGACATTGAGGGCACAAAGTTGGCTTAAAGCAACAGGGTATTCCTTCCCCCCCACCCCGGGCTCTGAGTTCTGGGAGCACCACAGAATCCCCCATGGAAGGGCTACATACGCCAGAACAACGTTAGCCCCCTTGCAGCCCTATGCTAAGGTCTGAGGGGGTACGACTTTAAATAGTTCTTTTTCCATGGGCCACAGCAATCCCTCTGAATTCGGGAACAGTCACGGGCATTGGGTTGTCTGGCTCTAGCAGCAGTTCCAAGGAGTAGGGAGTCAGGAGGGGGAACCGCAGAAGGCTGGTGGCCATATTGAATCTGTGGGCTGCTAGAGCCTCAGCTGCTGTGTTTCGGTGTCAATCAGTCAAAGTAAATGGTGGGCGAGGGGGGAGGGGGGGAAGGGCTGCTTCACCAGCTGAGGGTCTGGTCCCGTCACTTTGGAGGATCAGCAATAGAGGGCAGTGATCTCGGATTATTTTTTCTAGTCAGAATTGTATTTCCCTCAGATGCCGAAGAAGTGTGCTGCAGGTGTGCTGTGTCTAGTTATTGCTCCCAGTGAAGTGGATATTGGGAGCCCATGTTGTATCTAAGGGCAACTGCATCTGAGCCCAGGGATGCTGAAGAACATGCTCTTGCAAGCACTGATGGAAAGGAGAGAGAAGAATAAAAAAATGATATAAGTGGAATATAAAAAGGAACTTAATTTTTTAGTACGTCTCAACACAGCAGCCCCCACCCTCCAGTGGTGCTGAAAATCAGAGATGTAGCTGGCAAATATTGCAGCTACAAATGTTGCAGAGCTTGTGACAAATCAGAATTAGCAATAACTGATGGATTTTAGCATGTGATTAGCAATCAGCCTAAGAAAGTGACTTTTTGGCATACTACCAGCTTTTGTAACAGTAAGGAGAAAGAACAAGTATGATTGAATGAAGGGTCAGGATAGTTCAGAAGCATTTTTCATTGCTTCTGAGACCAGAAGGGACCATTAGATCATCTAGTCTGACCCCCTGTCTATCACGGGCCACATAATTTCACCCAGTTACCACTGTATAGATCCCAGTAACTTGTGATGGACTAAAGCATCCTCCAGAGAGCGTTCAGTCTTGATGTGAAGACATCTAAAGATGGAGAATCCATCACTTCCCTTGGTAGTTTGTCCTACTAGCCAGTCACCCTCACTTGTAATCTCTGTAGAACAAGGAACCACTTTCATGGTAGAGAAGCAGACACGTTCCCTATATTTTTCCACTTGTGGCTGTTGTGACTGATTTGGAACTGTCTTGTGATAACCGATGAGGGCTGTATGTTGGCTTGGTTATTGCGGTGCTGTTTTCTATATGACTGGGTACCTCAAAAGGAGTCTGCCTGGGAAAAGAGAAAGGTGAGAAAAGATTGACTCAAGATAAGCCACCTCTGAGCAAAGGCTTGTGAGTTGTTAAGGGACAATGCCCAGAGATATTCGCTTTGATGTTTTTGCAGCCAACCCACAAAACTGGTTTTGACCAGACCAGGAAATGGTCCATGAACACCAAAGAACAAAGGAACTCGGGCAGGTTTTTAAAAGCAGCACTTCACCGAGAGAGGGTAATAATTATCTGGGGGAGCTCAGAAAAGAAGCTGGGTCACCATCAAGAGAGGGTGAGAGTTTAGGTCAGCTAGCGTGACCCCTTAGTGTCGACTGGCTGAAGCCTCGCAGATGGACTTTGTTTTGAAAACCTTTTTCTCTAAAGCTTAGTTTACACTGCAAAATAAGCAACATGCTGGTTTTCACAAGGAGGCCTGGTCACAGACTCCTGAGGGGGAATCGCTGCAGGTACTGAGCTCACTCAGACCTTCTGCACAAACACAGTCGATTCACAGGACACTATAACCCAGGACTAGCTCTTATTACACCTCCAGATGCCCTGTCGAGGTGCCTTAAGAGTGGGAGAATTGTGTCATTGCACCCCAGGAGAGGCAAAGGCCCAAGACCTGAAGCCTGAGGGCGTGTACCCGGAGACACCAGGAAGTGGACAGAGGACAGGCCTGCAGCTGTGACAGCCATATCCTGGTGTCATTACTCAAGGTCCCACTCAGCCCATGGACAAATCTGCAGCTGGTATAACTTGGCAAAATCAGTGGCTTACCCTAGCTGAGAATCTTGCCGAAGGTTTCGGTGGGAGTTTTCCTGCATATGGAACGAGGCCAGGCCGTGGGCCAGTTATGTATCAATTAGAATTCAAAAGGTGTCGGATGTCCTGTATAAATAGGCTGCCAGGTGTCAAGTGAAACTTAATAGTGACAAACATAAAAGTAATTCACATTCACTCCAAAATAATGAAGTCACGTACAGAAGGAATTGAAGTGCCTGAGAGCAGCAGGACTTTGAGGGAAGAGTGGACTGTGAATTTCATTTGCCCCTTAATACACAGGAACCAAGTTAATTGCTCTGCTCTTGCACGCATCTGTATTGTCTACCTGACTCTTTATAATTGCAGTTTAATTGCCTAGTTATGATTCGCCACTTACTGAAGGAAAATACATCAGAACTTCAAACGGCGTTTCCATGCAATTGGCTTATAATAATTAGAGACCGAAACCCCAAAAGACCTTATTCAAGTCATCAAGGCCACTGGCTAGGGGGTTCATCAGATACTAAGCTGATTCTGCAGTCCTCTTGGTTTGGGACATGTGTCTCGGTAAGCAACATGGTCTAGTGGTTAGCGCACAGGACCAGGAGTCAGGTGAGATAGTCTCTTCCAGAATCTGCAGTGTTCTTATCATGTGACCTTGGTCGAGGCACATAACTCTATCTGTGTCTGTTTCCCTAGCTGTAAAATAGCGGTAAGTACTTACCATTCCCATCCAGGCAAAGCTGTCCTCGATGGGCCCGATCCGAAAATCAGTGGAAGGCCCCTGTAGATATCTGTGGGATTTCGATCGAGCCCTATAGGACTGTAACAATCTTGGTGGGCTTTTGGAATCCACGCAAAGGACATTGGTTTAATCAAGTGCGGGGCCAGCGGGTGGAACTGGGAACAGGCTGCTCCTACACGGTGAACCCCCGCATTCAGGCTGGTCCAATCTTTTCTCTCATCGACCCCAGGCAAACTACATGTGGATTCATCCCTCTCATTGCCACACAGCACCTTCTGGTTGAGTGAAGGCTTTCTGAAATATTGCCAGTGCCTCCTTCCCCCTAAGGTAGAGCATGGAAAAAAAACCCCTCCCTTCCCCGACGTATGTATATTCAAGGCCCCAGGGAAATGTACTCTCCTGCCCATCATATGCAATACATCCAGGGGGGAGGAGAAAGTGGGACACTGTGGAGGAATATTTTAAATGCCATGCAAAAGGCACCCTGTGAATTGTACTCCTGTCTCCCTGGGTGATTCACGGCCCGTAGGGCCAGGCATAGGCCTGGTGGTGCAGGTGCTGTGATAAACCTTTTCAAACTCGATTTGTGTTTCATCGGATTGCACTTAAGGGAGGCGAGAGGCGCGGTTTCAGGGTAGATCAACAGAACGGGTTTTACGTAAACAGAAATGATTCTTAGCAGGGCCCTACAGGTAACAGGTCTGATGGTCTGCCTCATCCCGCCGACCTGCTCCCTTGGCTCTGGGAAGCTATTTACTCAGAATGCCGTTTACTCAGAATACTGTTTGGTATTTGTACCAAGCTTTGCATTTGCAAAGTGCTTCATGAGCATTTGTTAATTAATCTGCAAAGCACCACTCTGGAGGAGGTAGGTATTATCCCCATTTGAACATAGAGGGGAAACGGAGGTAGAGTACGCAACTTACCTGTAGCCACCCAGCAAATTAGTGGCAGTCCTGGGCTATGCACAGATCCAGATTTCAGTTTAGTATTCCATTTAAACTCTGCCCCCAGGGAAGCTCAGGGCAGGGCAGGATATTAGTTCCCGGACTTTCTGGGGGAGAAAATGACCACAGTCCCTATGGTGTTTAAATGGAAGGAAGGAGATTCTAGTGGATAAGGTGCTGACTTGGAATTCAGAGCTCTTGGTTTGACCTCTCTACTCCACTATAAACCTTGGGCAAATCACTTAACCTTTCCGCTCCCATCTGTAAAATGGGACTAAAAATAATTCCTTTTTCTGTCTTGTCTGTTTAGACTATGGGACACAGAGGCCTATTGGAGGCTCATTCCTCTGTGTCATCTGCTCTTGTTACATCTGATATACTCCCTACACCTAACACACTGTTGTAATCATCTACATCTACAAGGTGTTACCGAAGATAGTCATGGAAAACAAAATAACTGTGTGACACATGTCCATAAAGGGTTAAACATCCTAAAAAGTAAATAACACATGTGGGGAGATCATGTTTGTGTTTTTGTGTATTTATGTATGTTTGAGTAGGGTCTACAATGTAATCAACAGTCCCTGTCTATGTTGTATTCTGATAGTTCAGAGACCAAAGGAGCATTCTAGCATTTAAATGAATTGTAAACACAGGAGATCTCTGTATTCATCTCTCTCTTTGAAATGTACTGTGAATGGTGGAGGAACAAGCAAATGGCCTTATGTTAATTTTTGTGGCTATGTATAGGTAATGGACCTCCTTCAAAGTCACCCTAATTACCTTTTGTTCCCCGAGGAATTCCAACTTGTCAAAATACATGAAATTGTATAAAAGATCCTTGCATCCTGATCCTGTCATCTCAGATCTGCTTAGGCTTCATCAGGGGAAGTTTGAGTTGCAAGACTGAGGTCCCAGTTATGCTGGTATGCCCTGAATATGATATTTGGACATTGGACTATAAAAGATGAACTATTTCTGAAAGAACTCTTTGCAACTACGAAGCTCACCTTCTCTGCTATGAATCTGCACCTAAATGAACTGAACTCATGTCTGTATGTATATTGAGATTTTAACCATATTCTCTCTTTTGTTTTTCAATAAAGTTTAGTTTCGTTAATAAGAATTGGCTGTAGCGTGTATTTGGGTAAGATCTGGAATATTCAATAACCCCGGAGGTCATGTGTCCAGTCCTTTGGGACTGGTAGAACCTTTTCTTTTGCATGGTGAAAATAAGATTTTCAGAAATCATCATATTTGACTTAGGTACCTGGATGGAGGCCTGAGGCTGAATCACTTTAAGGGAACTATGTTGTTTGGACTTCTGAGTAACCAGTGAGGCAATAAAGAAGCTGTTTTATGTGTACTATTATTATGTTCTTACAATCCATTTGGGGAGCAATACATAAACACAGTCTGCCTTGGATGAAGGAATGTGTATTTGTTTGTCTGACCATCCGGGTTATCAGGCAGGGACAATGAAGGTACAGAACAGATAAACAAAGCCAACAATCTAGTGAGTGGGGAAGAGAGACTGTTAATTATAAATGCAGGGGGTCTTAGCCTCAAATGATTAGCAGTTGAATCAATTGATTGTATACAATATTACTGTAAGGACTTGGTATTTTTTTCTCCTGCTGATAATGGCCCATCCAGATTTAACAGCCTCTTAGAATTGGTATGCTAATGTACAACTTTTTTCCCCTTCTTTCTGTGTGTATAAATGCATCTTACTTCTGTGCCATTCTGTGCATCCGATGAATATATAGCCCACGAAAACTTATGTTGAAATAAACTGGTTAGTCTCTAAGGTGCTACAAGTATTCCTTGCTTCTTAATGACACACAGGTGACTAATATCATTGTGAAATTTGATATTAATACTATATGAAAAATTATGAATAGTCACTAAAATTATGCTTTATAAAGTCTGTGACTAAAAATGTTTAAACTAGGCAGGTCAGGGAGAGTTGATAAAGAGGTTTTCTGATTTCTCCTAGACAGGAGGGTAGGGAGTTGTCTACCTATCTCCAATGAAGTTAAGCAGGGTGTGACCAAAACAATCTGAGTTTAATACACTAGACAGATAGGATATAAATTAGCGAATTCTCACCCTGAGTGATAATCAGGCTGGCAGATTCTTATGGAACAAGTTGCCTGGGCTTTCTCAGGTTTTCATAAGCAGGCTAAAAATCCTTCAAGCCTGGGACCATCGCTTCCCACAGTTCAGTTCCCATTTACATCCAAATCATCCAGGGGATGGGAAGTCCACAGGAAGGGAAGACCAGCATGAGGTTATCCTGAGTCTGGGGACAAAACAATGACTTTGGTTAAAGGTAAGGAGAGGAAAGATGCTATCCTGACATCCATCACTAGACAGACACAAGGGCCCAGAGCTTTTACAAGCTGAGGAAGATGGGTCCTTCTACCAAGGGGGTTAAAGTCTCTGGGAACTGAATACAGGTAACAAACCTGCTTAGGCATAAATCTTTTACCCAGAAAGACCAGGGAAGCCTAGTACTTCTGTGGAAGATCCTGACAGAGAAAGCCAGACATGGCTGGAAAGAAAAAGATTGGTAAGAAATCTATCTTGAACCAAGTTCAAATTAAGCTGCTAGAAAGCTGGGATGACTTAGTTGGGGAGTGGTCCTGCTTTGAGCAGGGGGTTGGACTCTATGACCTCCTGAGCTCCCCTCCAACCCTGATATTCTATGATTTAACTTTTATTCACTTGTGACCATTTTGTCTTTATCTGTTACACTTGAGCTCACTTAAAACCCTCTCTTTTTTTTAATAAACTTGTTTTACTTTTAATGTAAAGCAGCCCAACGCTGTGTTTGACGTGAAGTGATTATTGAGTCTTATTAATTATTTAGATTATTTGACCTGACGTGATTAGTCTTATTATTATTTAGATTATTTAATGGCACTTTAGTCATAGTGCCACTATGGAGCACAACTCCCTACATACCTTTCAAAATCTGGGCCTGGGATCCCATTGTGATGGGTGTGGTCTTAATTCCTAGGTTAATTAAACTAGACAGAAACATTCTGATTATCAGTCTCTTGTTTCACTCCCATCTGGCAGGTGTAATGACTGGGCCTTGCAAGCACCATTCAACAAACTCTGAGGACAGTATTTACATATCATTAAAACACCTTGGAATTGATCATTGGAAGGGAGGGGTCCCCCTGACTGCCATGCACAACCCTGATGTTTAAAGATTGCAGCCCCCTTGTGCTTCTTTCAACAGTGATCCCCCCAAAAAGTAGCATATGTTTCCTTTGCTGCTTTTACAGAGGGATAGAACTCTTGGGACACAGCTGATGTAAAGTAAAGCTCCAAACCTAAAGTGGATATGAAATTACAAAGAGAAACAAACCCTAAAGATGAATAAAGAAGCCACCCGGCAGTTACAGAGTCTCTGCCACATTTCTGAGCAGAAAGAGGGACAGAACTCCTCATCTCCCAGTCCAGCTCCCCTTGGAAAACTTTTCCTTGACTTCAATGGAAGTTGGATCTTGTCGCAATGTGCACAGTCTGCCAATGATTTCGTATAGGGGACAGACCCAGATCTTCCAGAGTATTTGGGCTGCTAACTTTCTTTGATTTCAGTGCAAGTGAGGATACTAAATACTTTTTACTGTCAGAGTCCGTCCCCTTTTCCTTGTACATTTGGGGTAAACAATTAAAAAACACCCCATGTACCTGTATCACTGGAGAGAAAAGGAACCCTCGAGCTTTGCATGGATGTTAGAACGGCCAGCAAAGGGGAACAAGCCATGCCAGGTGCAGGATGTCTTTGGGACACGGCTCACTGTCCTTGAGGAAATGGAGGGAGACTACCCATTCATTTCAGAAAGGCAATCCACTGTAATGGATTTCAGGACCAGATCCTCAGCTGAGGTAAATCAGCAGAGCTCCATTGAGTTGAATTCGTTGAAGCTATGCCAATTTGCACCCCATCTTCAGTAAACTGGGCAGGAGTTGAATTACAGTGAAACCTCGATTTAACGGACTAATTGGGGCGAGGGGGTGTCCGTTAAAGCCAAAAGTCCGTTATTTAATAATTTTTAAAAATCATTAAATAATAGGACTTTTGGCTTTAACGGACACCTCCTCACCCGAATTAGTCCGTTATATAGAGGTTTTAGGAGCTGTCAAATGGCCCCCCCCACCTGCCTGGCTCCCCGCAACGGGGAGCCGGGCGGGTGGGCTGAGAGCTCCCGCCTGGCTCCCCGCTGCGGGGAGCCAGGCGGGAACTGTCAGCCCGCCCGCCCAGCTCCCGCTGCGGGGAGCCAGGCGGGAACTGTCAGCCCGCCCGCCCGGCTCCCGGCAGTGGGGAGCCCGGCGGGAACTTTCAGCCCGCCCGCCCGGCTCCCCGCTGCGGGGAGGGGGGGGGTTGACAGTTCCCGCCAGGCCCTCCGCTGCGGGGCCGGGCAGGAGCTGTCAAACCGGCTGCCCGGCTCCCCTCTGCGGGGAGCCGGGCGGGAACTGTCAGCCTGCCCGCCCAGCTCCCGCTGCGGGGAGCCAGGCGGGAACTGTCAAACTCCCCCGCCCGGCTCCCGGCAGTGGGGAACCCGGCGGGCACTGTCAACCTCCCCCGGCTCCCTGCTGCGGGGAAGGGGGGGGGGGTTGACAGCTTCCGCCCGGCCCTCCGCTGCGGGGAGCCGGGCAGGAGCTGTCAACCCGGCCGCCCAGCTCCCCTCTGCGGGGAGCCGGGCAGCCGGGTTGACAGCTCCTGCCTGGCTCAAAACCCCCCCGTCCGTCCGTCTCCCCACTGCGAGGAGCCGGGCGGGGGGGGTTGACAGCTCCCGCTCTGCTCTCCCCAGCGGGGAGCCGGGCGGGAGCTCTCAAACCCCCCCCGCCCGGCTCCCCGTTGCGGGGAGCCGGGCGGGGGGGTTGACAGCTCCCGCCCGGCTCCCCCCAGCGGGAAGCCCGGCGGGAGCTGTCAAACCCCCCGCGCGGCTTCCCGCTGCGGGGAGCCGGGCGGGAGCTCTCAAAGGCCCCCCCCCCCGCCCGGCTCCCCGCAACGGGAGCCGAGCGGGGGATCTCAAACGCCCCCCCGCCCCTGCTCCCCGTTGCGGGGAGCCGGGCGGGGGGGTTAACAGCTCCCGCTCTGCTCCCCCCAGCGGGGAGCCGGGCGCGAGCTCTCAAACCCCCCCCCCGCCCGGCTCCCCATTGCGGGGAGCCGGGCGGGGGGGTTGACAGCTCCCGCCCAGCTCCCCCCAGCGGGAAGCCCGGCGGGAGCTGTCAAACCCCCTCCACCCCCCGCCCGGCTTCCCGCTGCGGGGAGCCGGGCGGGGGGGTTGACAGCTCCCGCAGGGGTCCCTGCTGCGGGGAGCCGGGCGGGAGCTGTCAACATATAACGGATTTCCCCCAATAACGGATTTCGGATGCATCGGAAATTTTGTCCGTTGCATCCGAAGTCCGTTAAATCGGGGTCCATTAAATCGAGGGTTTACTGTACTGACTGTAGCAGGCAGCTGACTCAGCGCCTGCTGAGTCAGCCCCTGCTCCCTCCAAGCCCAGCAGCAGGCTAATCAGCCTCCTGGGGGTAACCCTGGGCTGCAGAGGGCTTAATGTGCTCCACCTGGAAGCCTCCAGAGGATATAAGGCCTGCCAGGGAGAAGAGGTAGGAAGGAGAAGGAGAAAGAGACAGAGAGAGATAGAGAAGGTGCAGGGGAGTAGCTGAAGGGGAGGAAGCTAGCTGAGGCTGAAAGCCTGC
Source organism: Sternotherus odoratus (assembly GCA_032164245.1). NCBI lineage: Eukaryota > Metazoa > Chordata > Testudines > Kinosternidae > Sternotherus > Sternotherus odoratus. The sequence goes on along the minus strand of JAVMKO010000011.1, from coordinate 10,814,379 downwards.
AGGAGCTAGCTAGTCCTGAGGCCAGCCAGACTGAGGGCTGAGCCTAAGCTGTACTTGTATAGAAAGCTGTATATAGGTGGTGGGGCTTTTGCACGGTGTGTGAGCAAAAATAAAGACACTGGTGAAGCCAAAAGCAATCTCCTGCCTGTATTTTGAAGAGGGCGGTCAGAGGCCCGCTTACACTGACCTAAAGGCAAAAGCCTCCACAAAGTACTGTTAGCCTCCCGAGCCATCATATCCCTCAGAAATATACACTTTTGTTTGTTTGTGTTTTCACTGGAACCAACAGTGCTCCACAATGGCAAGGTCAGAAGAATACGGTTAAGGAGGGATGGTCCTCCTACGTGATGGTGAATAGTCAGGGTTGGGTGGGAGGAAAGGGGACATCTGTACATCTGATTGGAAACCACTGTGCCAGAGAGCCCAACTGGGTAAAAAAATGGGATGCGGGAGAAGCATGTGTTGAAAACCAGAGCCGCGCGTTTAGAGCAACCTTCCCCCGGCTCGGGGTGAGCTCCCCTCTAAAGACATCATGTAAATGCAGAGACGGGATATGGAACGCTCGGATCCGGAGTGTGATCTCCATTGTGGTAGTGTTTCGAGGTCCAGGCGCTGCACAAAAAGACACTCCTCGGCCTGAAGAGTTAGAGTGATAGGAAGGTTGGATGGGTTGGGGTGTAGGTGGGTGACAACTACAAAAGGAACAGGATTTTCCAAGTGGAATCCCCAAATCCTCTGTCTTCAGCTCCAGAATATAAACATCAGGGCCAAAATGCTGCTGGTGTCACTCCATCGACTTCAGAGAAGTTGTTTCTGCAAAATGTTTATACTCTGGGTCTGGATGAATGTGCTCCTGCTAGCTGTATAGTTCAGGTGGCAGGAAATCATCCTGGGGATAGCATATTCCTTTTCCTCTTATGATTTCACTTTGAAGTTTATTCTTCAAGGTGAATAACTTGCCTATCCCACTGCTTGAGTTTCTTCTCTTGCCTCATACTCCCTTGGAGAGCATATGGTGGTTTTTCAACCTTCTAATCTCTCCTTCCCTGCAGGTGTATAAGTATGTATGTACATTTCTAGTATAGAAGCCCAGCATATAATGCTGCTTCTGCATGTTTAATAGGCTTTTTTCTATACTCAACTCATCCTTATTCTAGCAATGCACTGAAAATTCAACACAAAGAACATTTTTAAAAAAGACCATTAGCATTATCAGCATAATTAGTACAGCTCAAATTAAATCCTACTGGATGCAGAGCTAGACTCACTGAGATTTATATTTGCATAGCTCAGTGGGTAACACTAGGAAGCACTGTGGTGCCGTAGCTCTATGTTCAAGTCTGGCATGCTGTTGGTTTAGTTTTTGAATAAATCTCACTGTCGTTATTGTGCAGTGGCTGCCCGTAAAAACCTTTCCTTTTCCCTCTTTGCTAGGGCTGACCCCAAATTATTGGAAGCAAAATGGCTTTTTGGACAATACAGGCATGTTAGTGAATTTCCCGGTTTATTTTTCTACCAAACCATTGGAAGAAAGGAAGAAACCCACCTGTAGCGGGGTGACCACCCGCTCCCTGCCTGAAAGGGCTGGAACAGCCCTGGGAAGGGGTTGTGGCTGGGAGCCAGCAAACTCCCAGGCTTGATTGGGAAGCAGGCACAGCTGGGGGGCCACGCCCCAAACTCTCAGGCCTGCATAAAGGCTGAGAGGCAGGGGCCTAGGGGAGTCAGTCTCCTCTGTATCCAGAGGAAAACAGGCCTAGCTGCGGGGAGCCTTAAGCAAGGTACCTGGACTGGGGCAGGGCTGGGGCAAGGCACTGGGAGCTAGGGAGCTAGGGAGCTCTAACCTGAGAGCCCCAGGCTGCAAGGCCTGACAGAAGGCCTGACCCAGGGGTACTGGGGTTGCAGGGGGCAGCCCAGGGCTAGCATTAGGAGCAGCAGGCCAACCCCCTTGCCGGTGATGAGAGGCCATGATACTGCAGTCTGCCTCAGTGAGTGGGGGCAAGTGGTGACTGGCAGTGGCCAAATCTGAGGCAAGGTGGGGATAGTGGGTGGAAGGCTCCCAAGGGAGGGGAGACCCTAAGACCAGTGGGGTACTGTAGGGGTGCAGCACCCCAAAGAGGGCACCAGGGTCCAGCAGGGACACGGGGCAGGGTTCCCCAGGGAGGGGAGACCCTAAGACCAGGAGGGCACTGCAGGGGTGCAGCACCCTCAGCTAGAGGGCACCGGGGTCCGGGAGGGACACAGGGCCGGAGTAGGAGCGGGACATCGGCCGGCAGAGGGTGCTCTGGAGGCTGAAGAGCTGATTTCCGAGACGACCAGCAGGAGGCGCCGCCGGGGTGAGTGCCCGCTCGCTTACACCGCCCAATACCAATTTAAATTGCATTCTGTTTTAATTGAAAAAACTCACTGACTTTTTAATTCTGAAACTTTTTCTTGGAAAACTCAGTGAAAAATTTCTAACCAGATGACCAGAAATCTCCATTTTGCGGACAACGTTTAATGGAAAAAAGTCTCCCACAGCCATCACTGTGGTATCAGAGCCCTATCCATGAAAATAAACACCCAATACCCAGAGAGGCTGGCATCTGCTTAGCTGCTCCACTTAGCAGTTGTTCCACAGCATCATGTAGCTTGGTCTGAAAAAGTTAGCAGCTTCCAGCTTCGGTCCCTGCCAGCTACCTGGGGTGTGCTTCTGGCTCAGAGGGAGTCAACGTTGATCCCCTCCATATTCACGCTCTGCTTGCCTGAGGTCAGCCTGTCACAGCCTCTCTGTGTCAAAGCTTTGGCGGCGCTCGGATGCTGAAATGAATGGAGCTCAGTTACTGCAGGTAGTCTCCTCTCTCTTCTAGGCCACGTGTGACAGTCTTGTTGCCAGGCTATTCTGATGAATGCCAAGGATGATCCCTGTAGAACTGGGAGGAGTAACCTTAAGAACAATAGGGCACTATGAAAAATACCTGACCGATATGGATGGCTACTCCTTACTGAGATTTACCAAGCAGTGGAGTATTGTTACAACAAGAAGCCTTAAAAGCCCTTCAGTTGTGCAGGAAAGGTGGGGGGAGAGAAAAGGAGGGGCTGATAATCAATAGATTCACCCTGTTGCACTGGAAATCCCAGGATAAATGGAAATTTGAGGGTGTGATGCAGCACCATCAGGTCAGCTGGCCTCTGTGTTCTAGATCAGGACTAAAGCTCAGGGACAGGGCAATATAGAGGCTTTTGTTGTCTTACCACTGTCCGTACATGGCATGTAGAAATCAAACGTATTCCCTCAAGGGGTCTGGTTGGTCAGCGGTATAGTCTTCATCTCCACTTGGTGCACGCAGTGCGCTGGCGACACTTGTTCTCCCCGTCAGGCCTGTTGCCTTTGGATTGGCCAGTGTCAAACTCGGTGGCCTTGTAAGATCCACGTAACAAATGCTGACAGTTCCGAGTGAGCCACAGCATCGCCTGTGAGGCAGATGCTCCAATGACTGCAGCCAAGAAGGTTTCCTGTTGTCCTTAGCACTGTCTCAGCAGCCTTATTTATCCACCCCACTGTGAGAACTTAAACACACAATTCAGCACAGTTGCAGCTTCCCCCTGGGCTGAGCGGATAGATCTGCTGCTTGCTTCCAGACCCTGTAGCGCCAACGAAATGTTATTTACGATGTTGCATGGTAAGAGCGAGAGTGTGTTAAATGCTGTGATTTTATGGTTGTAGGCTCTTAAAATGCTTGTGAGTAGTAACGAGGAGGTTACACTTCAACTGGGCACGCGTGTGAGCTCGCAGCCTAGCACCAGGAACTCTCCTGGGCTTGTAAACATCACCCCTCTGCACTGCTGAGTGATTTGCTCTCAGAAGCAACTCACTGAATGGCCGAGGCTGGGCTGGAATAGTGCTGAGGTCCAACTGGCTGTGCTCTAGCGTCAGCTGAATTGGTGCCGCCCCCTCTGCTTTTGAACTGAGGAATGTCTCTGCAGCTGCTTTGGTGCGGCAAACAGAATGAGATAGATTGTCCCTGGCCCCAATCCCACACAAGGGCCAGGCTCAATCACAGCTCCTGCACATGGCGAAACACAGGAACCGTTCCCCTCCAGTGTCCTTGTACCCATGTATCAACCCTGCACGGGTCACAGACATTGATGTACACCAGTCAAGTGCCAATTATTATGGACATTTGGACCACCAGTTCATCCTTGTTCCTGTACCATGTATACACATCGACAGCAAAAAATAGCTAGTGTTCATCGGTTGTTCTTTAACCAAAGATCACAGGGGAACAGAGAGGTCGTTACAGTTCAATAGCTGCAGCTTTAGTCTGTCTGGTCACTTCATATCCACCAGCACAGAAGAGCTCTCCTTCCACTAATGGACCCAACTGCTGTAGAGCTACGGGAGCAGTTTGAAAGTAGCCAGATTGCATTCTTTATAACACTTCCCCACTCCAGCTCAAGAGGACCACATTCTGGAGTATCAACTAAAGAACTTCCAAAGGTCTGTAATACATTGTCTTGAACATGTGTAACAAAGGCACTGTAGACTGAACATAACCTAAAATAGCACAGGCTCAGGGCAGACTATCTCAACCTTTACATCCACGATTCTCAAACTTATTTGATCTCACCCCCCACCCCCTTTATGTCTGCAGTAGTTTACGCCTCCCACCCCGCCCCACAAGTACGTATATACTGTAATGGGTTGGGACTCACCACCCAGCGCCTCTTGCTCTTTAGTCCAGGAATTAGCTCAGTTGGTGGCACAGCACCCTCCTGTGGTGGTGTCCCATCCGTCTCTCACTCTCGGTTACCCTCCTTTGGCGTCTGGACCCATGTTGCGCCTTGCTTGCGGTGTCCTCTTCAGGGCATTGCCCTCCAGCAGTGCCCCCAAGTCCACACTCACCCCCTTCCATGGGGGGTCAGCAGTCTCTCTTGGCACCCCGCTGCAGTGGCTAACCACACCCCAATTCAAGCCCCTTCTGGCAGGGGTCTGGTGCAGTCCATGGAGGCCACGTCCCACAGCCAGATGCAATATAAGGGGGGAAGGCGGGGGAACCAGGCCCCCCGCTCTACTCTGGGTCTCGGCCCAGGGACCCTCTGGCAGCAGCTGTCCTGTCCCCCTTCACTCCCCTAGTCCACCTCACTCTCCCTGGGCCACTTCCTCTTTGGCCCCTTAGCAGCGGATAAGCCCTTGTCTCAGGATTAGCAGCCTGACAGGTAACCAGGCCAGAGTCCCCTTCTGCTCCCCTGATCCTGCCCAACATTGCTTTGTCCCTGGTGCCGCTCCTCCCTTAGGAGCCAGACCTTCCCCTGCAAAGGTCCAGGAGAGACTGACTGCTTCTCTCCTGGGCAGACTTTATATAGCGCCTAGCCTGGCCCTGATTGGCTGGCTACAAGCTCGGCCCTGATTGGCCCTCAGTAGGCTCTTTTTTGATTGGCTGCCAGCCCGCACAGCCACTCTGGCCTACTCTGGCATGGGAGTGCGGTAGCTGCCCCACTACATAGACCAATAAAAAAGATCAACATGCGACTCTCACTAACTATTAAAACCAGTAAGGCATTGATTCAAACAGAGCCAACGATCCACTATCATTCGAGCAAAAGCAAAACTGTGATTGTGGTCAATGGTTGCAATTCAGTGTGCGCATTGGGTTATAGCCGAGGGGCTAACGGATAGATGGCAACGACTCTGTGTAATGCTGTGCAAGTGTAACAGAAATCCTTCAAATCTTCCTGCACAGCTAGAGTCGAACGCACAGCACCATCTGAGGACCTGATAGGTCTGGAGGAATCGGCTTCGCTACTTGTTCACTGCTGTGGCTAATACGTGCACAGTACAGTTTTTCCCCTCTAAAGCCTCTAACTCCCCCCCCCCCCGAAGAATACATTCCCACAGCCCCCACCGGCGCCCACCCCCACCCCTCCAGTTTGAGAACTCGGCTTAAAATCCATCAGTGTAGCAAAGGGATGGTTCGGCCCCGTCATTTACCTCAGCCATTTTATGCAGAATCGGTTTAATAATCTCACAAATAACTGGCATGCTTCAAAAACATGGAACTCTGTGAGTGCTCGCGTGGTTAAAAGAACTGGATAGTGGCCTAGCGCTTGGTGTTTCTAAGACTCACGGGTCTTAGATTTACGTTGTCCGTGCATTGATCAGGAAATGGGTGCACTTTCTACTGTTACGACTTGTGGATGGAAAAGTGGAATCTGGGAGAATGGGAGTGATTCTTGATATTCACCATCCTCCCTCACGTTCTGATTTCACCCTGGTCAATCAGTCAGGGCTGGATTGTGAAAATGCAGTTCAGCCTGAGCAGGGAGATGCATGTCGGTGAGTCACCCCCAGTAGCTGGTCTGGAGCCAACTCGTGACTCTAAGGGGTATAATTCAGACCCTGCCTGCCTCTCGCTCAGTGGGAGGAGTATGCTGCCCCGGCCCTGTTCCTGGCACCGCTCCGTGCTGGCTGGCATTTCGGGAGGATGGAACGAAGGCTCCACCCACCTGCATGGGGCGGGGCTAGCAGAGCTGCAGTAGCCGCTCACTTTTGCATGGAGCTTGACATGAGTGTGCAACCAGGCTCATGACTGAGCCCTCAGCCAATAGCCTTTTCCAGGGAAGGGCTCCTCTCTGGGCTTGGTAACATCACTGCTCCCAGGTTTTATTTGTAAATTATTTGAATTGAATTTTTCCCTCCACATGTATCATCACAAACTTGTACTCAGTCTTCAGCTCCTACTATAGGCCTGGCTTTCTTCTCAGGTATAGTTACCCTAATCATGTGACAGAGCATCCAGCTTGACATGTAAATATATTCCCATTAGCTGTCTGGCAGGTGTATAGTTTATAGACATTGACAGGGAAGGAACCTCTGGTACATTTGCACAGTGGCTTAGTCCTAAGCCGGACTAGAACATATTATACTGGTGCTTCCAACCTGTGCTGGCTCCTCAGACAGTTGGTTTAATCCATTTTAGGATTCTAGTGCAGATCTATAAAGACCTTAATGGACCAGGCCAATAAGTGAAGGGCCATTTCTTCCGGGATCGGCTGAGGTGGCGAGGATTCTCCAACCTCCTGTAGAGGATGGAACTCTCCAGGTGTCTACTTGAGGATTGGGGAGACAAAGTCTTTTAACAGCACTCCCAAATCTTGTAACTGACCCCAAAAGGCCATTAGGAAACATCCAATGCTAGGCAGCCCCAGGTCATGCACCACAAAACCTTGTACAGATCACTATGGCAGAAGATAATCAACTGCACGCTCACAGGTAGAAGCTAAGCCAGGTAGAAGGACAGAAAATTGACTCTCTTTTCTGAAGAAATGTTCTGTTTTTCCACACAAAACCTATCTGCAAAGGTGATAGGCCCTTTAGAAATGCTGACAGATAAATTAGACAGAACTAGGTTGTATTGTTCAACAAAATAGCATGAAAGGCATGAGGTACCATCTCTATTTTGTTGCTTCTCATAGCAGCGTTGAGGCTTTCTTATAAAGTACCTAGTTGCCTAATTAGAATTTGGCTGGTGAAAAAGGCTGATAAAATACAGGAGGAAGGGAGGGGAGATATTCAGCTAGTGTGCATTGATATGGCTGTGTTGACCTCAGTGGAGCTATGCTGGCTTTCACAAGCAGAGAATCTGGCCCTATATATTTTTAACCTGGAAAAAGTTTGGGACCATTTTTTTAGATATTAATTCTTTGGGTCTAACAGGACTCTCAGACTAATCCCAAAGCCTTAACAGTATTTGACTGAATTCAGGGGCTGATCTAACACTCATTGACGTCAATGGAAAAACAACACTGACTTCAACGGACCTTAGATTGGGACCTAAGTGAGGCTTTACAGTGCAGATAACTTCTTGTTTAGTGTGATACAATGGAAGAGCAAAATCAATACCTACTCACTGCAGTGGGGATGGTAGCACTATCCAGGGGCCGGGCTGGTATTACATAAGCTTTTGTTCATACGAGCTGATACACTTTACAGTTATGAATTGGTTCTTCTGTATTCTATTCCATATTTAGCCATTGAACATGCTGTCGGACTCAGCGTTTTGCACATACCATGTCTGCGTGGCTTGCATGAAGTCTGATGCTGATACATCTCTGGAACACTGGTTCTCATATCCCGTAGGAAGTATCTTTACCTCACTGAAAGCTTATCCTTTCTGCAAAAATAAGACCTGCCCTCCTGAGGAATTTATTTATGTTTGGCCATCCATTTAATGTAAGGAGCAGAACTCTAGCTAGCAACTTACCTATTAGTGTAGAAAACTAGCTTGTCAATATTAACTTGCACTTTTCTCTGGGGAATGAACACCTGAATTCAACTGTCTTTGTACAACCTTTCTAAATGAGCGTTGCAGGGCTGCAAATGAATGTCATCTCACTAGCAAAATGCTGGCCGATTAATCTCTCTTGCTAGTTAAATAACATTCAATGGGGAAAAAACAAGGCATTTAGTAATAATCTAGTACCTTGCATGTCTTCCACAGGTGCCCTGAATTGAGTGTTTTGATGCTTTGCCAAAGACTTACAGTAATCAGAGCTAGAAGTTTTTTTATGCCAATCCCCTCCCTCTTGTCAGAACAGATCTACACTGCTCTCCAGTGTGAAATATTAATTACGTTTATACAATGCACAGTTTTAAAATCTTTTCTTATTGAGTATTCTCAACTGCTTCAAAGACAGCTTGTAAATCAAACAATGGAAAATGTGTTTAATATAGACACATCAGGTGCGATCCTCAGCTAGTATAAACAGAGTTAGCTCTGTTGAAGTGAAGTGAGTTATCCAGATTTACAGATGCTGAGAATCTAGCCCGTTCTTCCTTTCTGTTTGTCAGTATAACTCTCCTGGCTGTTGCCATTCAATGTTTGTTCACTGAGGGCCTGATATGGAACTCAATGGGAGTCTTCCAATTGACCTTTTCCAATGGCCTTTGAATCAGAACCACACATTGATTCTTTACGGTCTATGCCCCATGCTTGCACGTTATAGCGGCTTATATTTCATCAAGTTTTCACTTGGTACCTTCCAAAACTTTGTGGACCCTGCTTCTTCTTAGTGTATGCACGATGTGCGCTCAGGTGGCATGTGACTAGGAGTCATCACCGAATTTGGTCCGCTGGTTGTCACATTAGCTTCCCCAGACTGTGCTAGGTACTGATAAGGAGCACTGATCCTTGCCTGTCCCGTGGAAACTGCTGAGCATGATTCATTGTCCTCAGATGCTGCCTGTTTGCTCCCATGTTGCCCAGCTTGTTGATAAGCATGTTACCTCCTTTTATAACTCAGGAACCCCTAGAGGTTCAGGTGACTGGCTTGGTTATTGTGATCCTAACTTATGCAGTTGTACTCGCCAGAGCTGAAACGCTCCTGTTTATTATTGGAGTAAAGACAACACATAGAAAAGGTGATTTAGTGGTTTTAAGAGACTGGGCATCTGAAGAGCAATCTAGGTACTAATCCCGACTCTGCCCTGCAAGTGCATTTTCAAAAGTGCTCCGGACCCGGCTGATTTCATTCTTCACAACGGGAGCTGCTGAGGTGTGGAGTGCCCTGAAACTCTGGCTCTAACTAGGGTTGCTGAACAGTTGGAAATCTGCCCCCCCCCCCCAAACGCCCTGGGTCTAAGTTCCTTCGTCTGTAAAATGCAGCTAACAACATTTGCCCAGCTGCGTAAAGCATTTAGAATTTGTGTGCTATATACATGCACATTATTAATTATTATTTAACCAAGCTATAATAATTAATAAGGAACTTCCCAGCAGGTAGGGAAATTATCTGCAGCACATATTTTGAATGCATGGATATTTTTGCAAGCTTCCTTTGCGCCAATATCGCTGCCCTGACACTAGTGGTGAGAGTTAACGTGTAGATTCCAAACAAACATTGGAGACCATGTACGCTTACAGTTAAAAGAACTGAATATATCTGTGCGATGACCTTTCCAGGCTACTGAGTATAAAATGTTGAGATCATTCACGAAACAAATAGTTGCAATCCAGGGAGATCGGAGTGTTTTAAAATGCGCCTTGAAGAGCCAAATGACCTTTACTGTTTCTCACTAAATTTAAAATGCTCTCCTGAGTCCTGATAATACAGTTAGCGAGCGAGGCTGATTCGGGGGAGGTTAGCGCATTCACATTTAGGGCACTTGCCAAAACTCATTGCATTAACCCAGGATTTTGAAGCGAAAGGCTCCCTGTGGAAGATTTCATCTGTAGAGCAGAGACGCTACCCCAGGGGAAACCAAGACCCCAGTTCAGGAAAACACTTAATCACGTGCTTCACTGTGTGTGCTTAAGTCACTTTGACTTCAATGGGCTTTATACCTGAGATGAAGTTGAGCATGTGAGGCCCTGAATAAGGAGGCTTTCCAGAATCAGGGCCTAAAACATGAGTCCAAGCCCAGCCATCTTGATTCCAACAGCAGTTCTCTTCCAACCTGATCTTCTATGATAGATGCAAGGCTCCAGCCTACTTTCTGGACTTCATGGCTTGTCACACGGGCACTGTTGACTCAGAATAGCTTGTTCCCATTTCATATGACTGATAGCACCTGGCGAGAATGAATATAAAGTGTGCATTGGAATTCTGAACTGTAGTCTGCTGTAATGGGGGTGTTATTCTGCACAGACTAGCAAAGGCGGAGGATGCTTTTGGGAATGAGGGCTTGAGAAGCCCGTCGAACACCACTGGTCTCTTGGCAAGTGCCTCGCCCATGCAATGAGCGTGACAACTGGGCCTCCAGCACTGCATGAATAGACATTATCAGCTGCCTCACTTGGGCATGGTTGGATGGAGCTTTCAGCACAAGTGAAGCGATGTCACTGCTGAGCGAATTCAAAGCAAGCCAAGGGAGGGGAGGAGAACAGGGCGACATTTGCATTTAATTGCTGTAATTTCATTAAATAACATTTGAATAATTGGTAGGGTGCTTTTCACTGGAATGCAGACGATTTAATGCCCAGGCGTTTTTCATGTTCAAATGAAGTAGATTTGTCATTTTTGCTGGATTGCGGCACTGGTGGCCGCTTTGCAAGAGAGAGAGGTGAGAGAATAATAGAAAGTAAGTTCCAGCACATGATTAGGGGCGACAGTGTTAGCTGGTTTCTCTCAGAAATACGACTACGTCGGAATGTCTGCGTTCCAGGCCTAAGAAATAGCAGTCAGAGGACACGGAAATCAGAACACGGAGCCAGATTCCCAGTTGGTGTAAATCTGCTGAGATCCTTTGAAATCAGTGGATCTAGGTCATTACACCATGAGAGAAACTGGCCCTTTCTTTGCAAGGATATACAGCAAGAGCAGGCCGGGAACACTACCCAGCATCACCCTGCCAACGTGGAGGGCCCAGCTCTTTGCAGAGGGAGATAGCTTCATGTATATTCCATGCTTGGTTCCTAAAACCAGCACAGCCACCAACTAACGTCAGCTACAGAGGATGCCATTTTAATGCATTTCACTGCATCTTATGTCTGTTCCATTCTATGCATCCGATGAAGTGGGCTATAGCCCACGAAAGCTTATGCTGAAATAAACTGGTTAGTCTCTAAGGTGCTACAAAGTCTTCCTCGTCTTATTTACGGATACAGACTAACACGGGTGCTAAGCTTAAACCTGATTTTAATGTTAGGAGCCCTCAGTTCCTGCAGAGGAAGGCAGGGAGAGATGGACGCACAGCTGGCAATGGCATATTCTTGCTGGTTGTTCAACATAAATGGCTGGGCATAGCTCAGGTGACAAGAACGATGAGCTGCAGGTGATGGGGGAGGTGTGAGAGTTCTACGCGCGCTTAGAAAACAGCTCCCGGAAACAATTGATTTGTTTGCCTGTGGCATGTTTTGAACTCGTGTCTCAAGCATAATGGGGCACTGATCACTACTAGTTAGTTGTGAAGTGGTAGGGAGGACATGGCTTTCACTGACTTTGAGGCCTACCTCAAGGGCTGTGGGGTATTTGTTTAATTTCCTTTTCCTCTCCTCTTTTTTGCCCCCCCCCCCGAGTCTGTCTTCCTCCTTTATCTTGCTTGCTGAGTCTTCATTCCTGCAGCCTCTCCCCGCCAGCTATAAAAAGACAGTGTGGGCCGCTGGACAGAACACTGGACTGCGGTTCCGGAGGTCTAGTCCCATCTCTGCCACTGCCTTCCTGTGTGATATTGGGCAAGTCGCTTCAGGCTAGGTATACAAGGCGTTGCAATACCTAACTCTTAGGGACTATCCTGGGGCGATAGATGGGGAATGCCTAGGCTGAGAATCCTGCTGCTGTTTAGGGCTTAGTGCTGGCAGTGGCAGGGCTGTGGCTTTTGCCTATGAGGATTTAGGAACCTGCAGGGTTAGCTGGCAGCTGAGCTGTAGTTATGAGGATGGCAGTGGCACCAAAATGGTGCCTAGAAAGGTAGTAAGGTGCCCAAGTCTCTTTTTGCATCTAGTTCTTAGCCTCTGTTGCCCATCAATCCCTTGGTCTTCACGTAGTGTGTAAGGTTTTCAGGTAGGCCTGTCTTTTGCTGTGTCTGTTCAGCACCTAACTCAATGGGCCTGATCTCAGTTGGGACCTCTTGGTGCTACCATAAGCCAGATATTATTTATGACCCCCGTTCTCCTAACAATCTATGGTCAACTGCAGTGACTGGCACTGGAAGTACAGCAGCTTCATTGCGAAAACCGGCAAAGATTCCCACACAACCAGCCAATCAGTGCTGCTGCTGCCAATCTATCCCCTCTACCCCCTCCCCGCCCCCGCCAACTATTGTGTCACTATTTTTATTATACTATTCTTCACTCTATACAATCACTGAATTAGCCCATAAAAATGGCTACCCCAGGAGCATACATTTATAATGAGACTTTGGACAGTTGTGAGAATTAAAGCTGTGACGCTTTAAGAATGCCTGGTTATTACACACATGCACTGTCACTCACTGGATCGCTGGGAAAACAGCAGGGAGGGCAACTGGTTTACTTAAGGCCCTCCATGCAATTACATTCCTCTTCCTAATGCTTGCAAATCGTCCTACAAAATACTATGTTTCATCCAGCTCTCTGTCTGCTAAACTTTCACTGCCTCTGAGCTAATAAACTGTCATTTATAACCTCAATAGCTAGACTTATTTGTAGGATGAATTTGAAGGTGGTGGGTTTTTTTAGTTGACTTTCCCATCCGTTGCTTCCTGGCAGCTTTTCAGTCCCCAGCACTGGAACAGCTGCTGGCTGAGGTAGAGTAGGAGCGCCCCTGGGTGCTGTGGCATACGCCCAGTGATAGGTCTATTTGTACAGAAGACACATGGCTCTGAGCACTGGTAGTTAGACGCTTGTGCCTGATTGGGTTCTGCAAACAACTTCCTTGCTTGTTATAGGCCCCGATTCAATGGCCATTTTAGTCAGTCTAGGGACTATCCGGCAATTACAGGGGCGGGCTATAAAACAGATGTCAGCATAGGTGTCGATAGTGAGCTAATTGCTCAAGAATATATTTATGGGTTATACTCATAATTAAGGGGTTTTGCAGGCCCAGTAACACTTGTTGTGCCTGCCCCAAAGCCCACTGTAGTCAATAAAAGTCTCTCCATTGCCTTGACTGAGCTTTGGAGCTGTCTCTAATCCAATCTAAAGTGTTATAGCACTAAGTGTGCTGATGTCCTGTATCCTGTACCCACACCTCCTGGACAAATGCAGAGATCCTACTGGTAGAGTCCATTTTACTCAGGCTTCACACAGGGGTGCTGGGGTAGGCCCTGAGGAAAGAAAAAAAATATGGAACCCACGCTCAGTCCAAGAAAGAAAAACAACCCGCTGGTTCCCAACCCTTCCTTTCATGCTATGGTTAATTGTGGTGAACAGCACAGCCAGCTGGCCATAGGAAATTACAGCCAGAAGGAACTGTCAGAAGCAGAGTAATCTGGAGCGTGGCCATGGAATACATCACAACAGGATCAGAGCCTGGAACGACCATTCAGGGAAAAAAGATAAACCAAACGCTTCAAGGGAAATGTCTTGTTTGAATGAAAGCCCCCCCCCCCAGCCCGCACTTAAACTCGGAGCAGATGTAATGTCTGAGGCAATCTTAGGAATAAACTTGCGGGTGAAAAACAAACACCTATAAGAGAACTCACTCTGGGCCCAGGCCAACACCCATTAAAGGCCAGCGAAAAACTCCCATTGCCTTCAAATGGCACTGGGCAGGAGCCTCTGCCTGTATCCTGACTTGCCATTAGTACCTGGGGCATGGTACTCAAATGGACTTAAATCAGGATAATGATGCTTGATATGCTTCTGTAACACGTGCTGAAATCTATTGCTGAAAAGGGCAATATGGGAGCTAGGTATCATTGTTACTTAGTTATCATTCAGGTACAGTTCATTGTCTAGGTTACACTAACAATATTCAACCAGGACCAAACCCCAGGCTATTAGCTGTACAAAAACACTACCTGGTGTTTCAATGTTCACACTGTTTATATAGGTTGTTATATTGCACTCCTCACCATTGTGTCTGAGTGACTCCAATAATGTGTTGCACATTGTGACCACTATACACAACTCCCTCCGGTCCCATTGTCTGATGGGTCTGATCGTAGTTATAATTACATTCAACACAGACATCAGTGGACTTACTGGTTCTTCACACTGATGTAAATGGGAGCAAATTTTCCCCAAACTGCTGATTTCTTGGTGCTATAAATGGGGGATTGATTTTTAATCTGAAGTGTTTCAACATCTCAGTAACATTTACCTCAGAGTATATGACTTTCAGTGTAGTCTTGAGTTTAACTTGGAAATGGAGAAAGTAACAGTGCTTTGCAATTATAGATCCTCCTTTCATCGGAGGAGCTCAAAGTAATTTCCGATATATATGATCACCCCGGGTCGATAGCTAGCAAAACTGAAGAGGAGGGAAGTTGACCTATGATTCATCCAAGGAGACTCACTAACAGTGGGGCATTGTGCTGTCTCGGTTGGATAAGAAGCCAGCTCGCTTAGCTTCCCCCTTTCCTAACTCCTACACATCCTTGCCACCAAGTGTCTGATTTCTGGTCACAGGTCTTTTGTATCACATGTCATATCCCTGCATGTAACCTCTCCCACGAGAAATGTGGGAGCAGTCTTCAGGGAAAGCGGGATGAGGAAACAGGTACACTATATTGGAAATAGGGATCGCTCTTTTCTAAATACATGCAGGTAATTTGCAAGTGGAGGTGTTTCAGGATCTTACGTCTCCCGTGAACCATTTGCTTTATAGCCCTCAGATTGCTATCATGTGGTGAATCATTCCGTTTATAGCTTTCAAATTGCTATCTGGTTGACAATCTTTCTGTTTTGCATCTTCAGCTGGGTACCTTGTGGCTTTGTTCCCCATTGTTAACTGTGCAGTTTGGAATATTTTTTTTTTTTTGGAGAGAGAAAGAAAATGAATAAAGAGCACCTGCTCTGCTTACAATTGTATGATGGAAGTCTTTGACTGGGAGAGGCTTTTCCCCACTCCTCTTGCATGCAGTGTGTGCAGCGCCCAGATTACCTCTCAATGGGGTGACTCTGGGGGAAAAGGACTGTGAAGGGAGAGTTGGATATGGGACGTTGCTTGCAGATAATAGCCTGGAGTTTGTACCATCAGTTCTACTCTTCTGTCTCATCTATATTTGAACTGAAAAGCTGATCGTGAATCAGGGATGAATGTTTCACCATAGGTGTCTCAGAAGGCTATGGGGTGTGGGAGACATTTAGCTAACAAAATGATAATGTTAACCTTCGGGGAGGGCCTGTTCAGACAACATGTCAGCCTTCACCCATGGCTGGGTCTTTTTCATAGAATCATAGAATATTAGGATTGGAAGGGACCTCTGGAGGTCATCTAGTCCAACCCCCTGCTTAAAGTAGGACCAATCCCCAACTAAATCATCCCAGCCAGGGCTTTGTCAAGCCTGACCTTAAAAACCTCTAAGGAAGGAGATTCTACCACTTTCCTAGGTAACCCATTCCAATGCCTCACCACCCTCGTAGTGAAAAAGTTTTTCCTAATATCCAATCTAAACCTTCCCAACTGCAACTTGAGACCATTACTCATTGTTCTGTAATCTGGTACCACTGATAACAGACTAAATCCATCCTCTTTAGAACCCCCTTTCAGGTAGTTGAAAGCAGCTATCAAATCTCCCCTCAGTCTTCTCTTCTGTAGACTAAACAATCCCAGTTCTCTCAGCCTCTCCTCATAAATCATGCCCTCCAGGCCTCTAATAATTTTTGTTGCCCTTCTCTGGACTCTTTCCAATTTTTCCACATCCTTCTTGTAGTGTGGACCCCAAAACTGGCCACAGTACTCCAGATGAGGCCTCACCAATGTCAGATAGAGGGGAACAATCATGTCCCTTGATCTTCTGGCAATGCCCCTACTTATACAGCCAAAAATACCATTAGCCTTCTTGGCAACAAGGGCACACTGTTGACTCATATCCAGCTTCTCATCCGCTGTAACCTCTAGGTCCTTTTCTGCAGAACTGCTGCCTAGCCATTCGGTCCCTAGTCTGTAGCAGTGCATGGGCTTCTTCTGTCCTAATTGCAGGACTCTGCACTTCTCCTTGTTGAACCTCATCACATTTCTTTTGGCCCAGTCCTCTAATTTGTCTAGGTCCCTCTGTATCCTATCCATACCCGCCAGTGTATCTACCACTCCTCCCAGTTTAGTGTCAACTGCAAACTTGCTGAGGGCGCAGTCCACACCATCTCCAGATCAATAAAATAAAGATATTGAATAAAACCAGCCCGAGGACCGACCCTTGGGGCACTCCGCTTGCCAACTAGACATGGAGCCATTGATCACTACCGGTTGAGCCCGACGATCCAGCCAGCTTTCTATCCACCTTATGGTCCATTCATCCAGCCCATAATTCTTTAACTTGCTGGCAAGAATATTGTGGGAGTTGATTGTATCAAAAGCTTTGTTAAAGTCAAGGAATAACACATCCACTGCTTTCTCCTCATCCACAGAGTCAGTTATCTCATCGTAGAAGGCAATTAGATTAGTCAGGCATGATTTGCCCTTGTTGAATCCATGCTGACTGTTCCTGATCACTTTCCTCTCCTCTAAGTGCTTCAGGATTGATTCCTTGAGGAGCGGCTCCATGATTTTTCCAGGCACTGAGGTGAGGCTGACTGGCCTGTAGTTCCCTGGATCCTCCTTCTTCCCTTTTTTAAAGATGGGAACTACATTAGCCTTTTTCCAGTCATCCGGCACCTCCCCCGATCGGCAGGAGTTTTCAAAGATAATGGTCAATGGCTCTGCAATCACATCTGCCAACTCCTTTAGCACCCTTTTTGTCCCCTTTCATGTTTATGTTAACTCCTGTTAGTGTTAACGTGCATGGAAAGGAGAGTTGCATGGAAAGGAAAGGGCCTTGGAGCCTGGAATGCGAATCCAGCCTGGAGGAAACAAATCCTGAACTGTATGGAGCAAACCCATTGGTAATCTCTCTATGTCCAATGCAGACCGTTACCCCAGTACCCCTTTCATCAGGGTGAGTGTGAATGTGGAGTATATCCATTCAGGCTAATGGAGTTAAACTCGTTTCATACCAGTTAATGGAATTATACTGGTTTCACACCGGTGTGAGGGCAGGATCATGCCTTATTGTATTTATCACACTTCAAGGATCTTCCCTCATTTGTGTATGATTTAAACTGCTTAACTATTATAGGTGAATGTAGTGCTACTGCTGGCCTAGTCAAAGCCTAGGGTTGTTGGGCCGTGCCCACCGCAGTGCTGGGAGGTCACCTTTCCTTCACAAAACATAGGCTTCCCCAGTCTCCCTGGGAACAGACCTCTGGCTTCTTCTAGAGGACTCGTCTTTCCAGAGGAGCAGGTAATTCAGGTTCTATATCAGTTTAGTCCTTGATTTGGGCAGCGTCTAGTCAATTATGATAATATTTGTGACCTGGGCCCCTGCAACACCAGGTACAAGGCTGAGAGCAGCTCATTTGATAGAGGAAATCTCAGCCTCAGTTTCTCCACGTAACCGGTGGGACGTAACTTTTAGTGATTTGGCTCCTTTGGAAAATCTCAACCAAAATGGTGATCAGCGGGCAATAATTTTAACTCTCTATTGAAGCACTTCCCCCACCCCCAATATATCCTTGGGTCATATTTTAGGCTTTTTTTCCGCCCTGCGACTCTGATGGCCAGAAACTCACTTTTTTTTAAGCAGAGAGAGCGTTTCGCAATCGTTGACTGCACGAGTTGGCAACAGTGCAGTGGTAAAATCCCTATGAGCGCAGTGGCATGCTACAAGGAGCTGAGCTAATTATGACAACGATTTTAAGCAAGCTGGGAAGATTTCCCGGAAATTAATGACAGTTTGAAGGTAGGAGAAAATATAGCCTCCCTGTGTGCCCCAAGGGGATGATCTTAGCTAGCCGTTCAAGGATGATTTTTTTCCCTCTTCATTGTTAATTGTGTTGCTGCTCAGCGGTCTGTCATTTTTATCTTAGGTCTGAACAGTTTCATTGCAATAAGCAAATTTATCTCATGTGTGTGTGTTGGGGGGTGGGGAAGGGTCCTGAAAATCATTTCAAATGTGGCTTACCGGCCACACGCCTTAGAGTTAGCTGTAGCCCCACTGGATGGTCAGTTCCCTGCTCTGGGAAGAAGAGCTTTGAACTTGGGTCGCTCCAGCCCAGACGACAGCACTAGGGATGTGGCTATGGACTCTGCCTTTCTCAACCGCTCCTGTTAAAACTCTTCCAGTTTTAACAAATAACTTCCAGTGGGTCTCGGATGTTGGCTTTCCCATATCGTCATGCGTTCCCTGGCCCAATGACGAGTCATTATCTCTGAAGTTGTTAGGCTGGGGAGAATGACAGTAGAGCCTAGTGGTTAGGGCATTTATCTAGGATATGGGGGAGACCCCAATTCAAGTCCCTTCTCTGCATTAGGGACTAGTAACAAATTCATCCCTCTGTTTATTAAGGGGTGGGCTTTCCTGGATAGCTGGTGCAGTTTGTTCCTTTGCTCTAAGGAAAGTAATCTTCTAGTGCTCTAGAGAATTAGTTGCAAATGGTGGATTGATAGATATGCAAAGGCTGCTGGCACCACTGTGCAGGGAAAACCACAATCTTGCATCTTCCAAAGGGAGGGGGGGCGGGAATAAATGGACCGTTTCAAGCTATGTACCCTTCCTCCTATGTTATATCAAGCCAGGCATAATCAACTGCTGCAATCATGCAGCCATTGCTGAAAAATCTGAGGCGCACAAAGGAACATTTCCTTCATATTTTATTGAATTTCATTTATATTAAATTAAAAATATATTTCTGACAGATTCATGTAACAAAAATGCAGAACAATTTTCAAAGTGTTCAGCTGGGATGATCAGTGGGGGATGAGCTAAGCAGGGTCCCAATCTACATTTGTCTTAACAAACGGGTAAAAGCACTATCACCAGGAGGAAGGATTTGGGAGCGTTTACACTGAAAAGAAGATCCTAATCAGACAAAGAAAAGAGCCACTGGTTTCGCCCCAGCCTCCAAAGGAAAAGAAAACACCATGAAAAATCAAGGCAAAGGGAAATAATACTAAAATATATAGCTAATATTAACCCAAGTCAGTATGTATTTTAACAGTGCATAATCCTTCTTAGCTGAAATATGAGACAAAAGGTTAAAGTAACATTACGCCACACACAATTGGCATACGTTACTGTGTAAGCAAGTGCAGAAAGTCTGAACATACCACAATAGTGCTAAACACAGAGTCACACAGGATGTCAAAATGATATCTCCAACAAAAGCTAAAAAAGGAAATCAATCACCGGCAAATTACTTATATACAAATCAACCCTAAAGACAATTATGTTCGGAATAATGATGTCCACAAACAGAAAAGAAAAACAACATTATCCTTATTTACAAATTCAACTAGCCATGTCTTTAACAAGCTATAAAAATACTATTCACATTTTCAAAGTAACATACAGTAGTTTTTTTTTTATTTGTTTGTTTCATAAAGGTAGCTAACTCTGAGTGCACCGTGGCATGTGAATGAGGATGTCATCTTCCAACATGATATTGCTTCTCTTTTCCTGAAGGTACTTCACAAGGCAGAGGTCTTTTTGTTTGTATTTTTACACTTTAAGATCACAGGGAATTGGCTAAAAATAGAACACTCTAAGTTTCTGCCTTTTCAGGTACCTCCAGTTAAACACCCCATGTTGACTCTACAAGAGAATGCTTTAATGAGAAGATGGAGTAGATGGAAAGGACAATGAACTCCACAATTTTCTTGCATGGCGAATAGGCCATCTATTCTTGTAAACTCATGGAATTCCTCTTTCTTGGAATCTGATCCATTGCCCATTGAAGCCAACTCTTGAAAGTCTACCTATCATATGGCCTTGAGCCCTTTCAGAGGGAGGAATTTATAGAGGTGGGTTTCAGTGGGTATAAGCAGTGGATTTCAGAGCCATATTTGCATTAGAGTGGGTTGAAACAGAGGGGAGATGGTATGTTTTCTGATTATTTTCCCAGTTCTAAATTCAAATTTTTAAATATTTCAACCTGTCTACACTTTGGCGGAAAATGTAAAAAAAAAAAGGATTTCTGAACACTGCTTTGTTCTTTTAATTTCTATTTTTTTCCCTTTAACATTAGAAAATATTTTCCTCAGCTCTAATTTCTGGTGCCACTCAGATATGTTGTGTCATTTTGGGAGCTCATCTCTACATATTCCAAGGCAACTCTGCCAAAAACCAACCTATATAGAGACAGCTTCAAGCATATACACAGGTCATCTAAGTTGTGTCACCTTCAAAGGGCGGGTTGTTTTGGTGCATTCAAAGTTAGTTACCCTTAACACAGCTGCTCAGTTTAATAATCGACCCATTTAACAGCAGTACCAGTTTATGCTACATATTTCATAGTACCTTACTTCAAAAGAACGGCGTACGTATCTACACTCATAAAATATTTTTTCACAGTTTGTTACTGTGGTTCGCCCAAAACTGTTGAGTCTTCAGAGCGCTATGAAAAATACCCCGCAAAGGTTGAAAGGGTAACATGGCTCTCACACAACTGGAAAGGAAGTATTTGAAAACAACCAGAATGAAATTGCTTTTCCATCAGAGCAAGTACAGGACTTAAGCACCTAAATTCCACTGAGGAGCTGATCCTAACTCCTATTGAAATCGATGGGAATTAAACACCTGTGAGGTCCTGATGCTTCATTGTTTTGGACCAGCTCTGGACATGCTTACTCATGTTGTACCGCTCCTGTGACTACCACCAATGACATGACTACGCAGCTGCGACCACTGTTATTTCTCTAATCATGATCATCTGACTACTCCCCCATCTGTTATTGCTTCTTGTCATATACTAAAAATGAGAAGATAAATGGGGCCAGAACTACCTTAATCTGAAGCGAGTGCGTAATCCCACCAACTTCAATGGAATGCCCACCAGTGCTTGGATCAGGATGTTTTCCTGAATTGGGACCCATATCTATGCACAATACCCAGCACCAATCCCTGATTTGTTCTGCTGTACAAATAATACCTTACGACTTGAGTAATCCCAGTGCCATTAATGCTATGACGTAAGGTACTTCTGCGAGTCAGGTTATCTGACGCTGGCCCTTATCTTTGAAAGAAGCAGCTCAGTGTTAGAATCCCAACTAGGAAGTGGCATGGGGGGGGGGAGGGGGAAAACGTTGTCGATAAACTAATGTGGACAGCCTAAGCTAGTGCCTCCAGCCATACAACTTTGTTTCTGTGCACTTGTCCGCAATTTAAAAAAAAATGTGAACAAATAACTTTTCCTACCCATCTGCGTAATGCTCACTGAACATTATTTTTTAAATCAGCTTAAAAAAAAGCCACAGTGGGCAAAGGATGCCCTATTAGACTGCCCCAGTCTCTACCATGTGATGAAGCGTGAAAATAAAAGTGAAAGAACACCTGTCAATAATGCATAGGCCCATCTTTCTAAAACAAACAGCTATGGTTACATTACAAGGAATATACCAAATGTTAGCAGCAGTGGGAGGTCGGAGGTCAACGGCAATGAGAGCATTACAAGTGGCAGATTTGGAAGGGAGCAGGAAAGGGATACAACTAAAGTGACGGGCTTCATGTTGTTATTGCGACTGAAAGAAGAACTTGCCTTTCAAAAGGTATTTACAGAGTGAAAAATAAAGGTGACAGCATCAACCTGGAGGACCTCTTCAAAAGCCAACCAGCATCCTGGGACCAAAGGGCCTGAGTCTCATTTATACAAAGGCCCTTATACACCAGTGTGTGAAGAGGCCTTAAAGCGGGTGCCACCATCACTGACTGTGTAAATGAGCAGTCATGTTAAAGCACCTCTTATATTTACAACCAGGAAAACGTGAACGTGTGTAAAATGCTAACCAAGGCCCCTTAATACCACTCTGGAAAATATCACCCCTTGGACTATAATAGCTCTACACTGGCCCAGCCCCTGGAGCTGATCAGAGGGGGGTGGCCTGAATACCCTGCAAATAGCCTTGGCGCCCCAAGGCACGTACAGAGGGAGCTTAAGTTGGAGCAACCTCGAGGCTGTTAAACTGGGGAAGGGGCATGGCCCCAGAATAGAGGCAGCCTGATTCAGAGTGGCACTAAGACTCCTGTATAGCTTGCTCTCTGCATAAAGAGGCCTTTCATTTAAAGGCCCTGCATGCTGCCACAGTGATGTAAAAGAGCTTTAGTGCAAACAAGCAATCAAGCCTCCATTGTACGAAGTGTCTTGGAGTAACTAAGCCTCAGATCCCTGCCCCAGTCTCTTGTCACTTACACCAAAACTCGCGTATCCTATTCACTTTGCACAGCTATAAGTGACTACACCCAGTGCAGGGCACTAGAGATGCAGGCTGAGAGTGTTTGCTTTCCTGCAAAGTGTCGAGCAAAGGAAGGTTTCCCATGGAGATCATATGCCAGCTCCCACTGCCTTCACTGGGTGCAGGATAGGGTCACTAATGGGCACGTACCAGTCTACTCTGCCCCACCAAACCATAACCTGAATTATCTTCAGCCTCTTCTGGGAGGATTTCCCCTCAGCACTACGAGGTGTGGGAGGAGCAAAGACGGACACGCCTCATAGTCCATCAACCCATGGAACTAAATGGCACAAGCTGACGGGGCTGCAACCTGTACAGGCAGGTGATGGCACCCGTCGATTAAAAGCTGCAAAACAGCTGGCAGTGTTAACAGAGTTTCTCAAAACACAAAGACGGTTTCTGGTCTGAGGTTAGTCCTTGCACAACACAGTAGATCTGCGTCTCTTGACCTAGGGCTCTGGTTATATCCCACTATTTTCTACCTTAACATGGTAATTTCCACTGACTAGAAAAATAACTTGATTTAAGGACTCTTTTGCATGCGTCAATTTCAAAGGCCTGAGTTACAAGGGACGCTGTCAATTTAAAATCTAGTCAAATCCCCCTCCCATCCCAATAATTAAAAAGGGTGCTGTTGACTTGACGGCTAGGCAATGGTGTTGTGCACAATCAGAAAACACAAATCAAATTTTTTTTTTGGTCTAAAACCATTTACCTCCTAGTGTTACACGTAACACCTACCTTGGAAAACGATTGAAAACAAAACAAAACCAACGGCATGTTCATCTTTCATTCAGTTTGCATGTGACAGTAGTGCACGTGGACTGTTTGTTTCCCCTGAAAATTAAGCATTGTGCTCCAGCCATAGGGGAAAGAGAAACATTTCAGAATTGGAAAATATGCTTATAAAGTCATTAAAAACCCACTGTGGCCTTTAGCACCTGAGTTTTCACTAGGTGATCAAACAAATCAGTCAAAGCTTGTTTTTCATGAAAAACTGAGTTTAAATGAAATTTTTGGTGAAAAGCATCCGCTTTCCAAAGACAAATTTGATGTAATTTTTAAAAAAAGAACGTCTGTCACGATCTGTGGCCTCTCCTCACTGTAATTAAAATTAAACCCAGCAGTGACAGATTTTTTTAAAATGTATTTCATTCCTAGGACGTTCTAGGCTTCTCTGGGGGGTGGTTCAGAAAGTAGCTATAAATTTCTGTTGAAAACACTCAGCCTGTATGTAACAAAACATACTATTGACTTTGTAGATCAAGGTTAATCATCCTTTGATGTTAAAAAAAAAAGAATCTAGATGTTTAGGTTTATACCTTGTATCCAGAGCAATGAATTGTTAAAGGCAATTTTTGGCAACGGGACTAACCCAAACCAGTAACCCAGGATACATAGATGGCAGTCATTTGTTACTTTGCATTTCGCAGGCTGTATTTACATTTGTTGTATTAACTGTTTGGGTTTTTTTAAAGACACATTTGACACTGCTCAGCCTGCAGTTGTGCGCCCGCTTCTGGGTTTTCATGCTCCCTACAAGGAGCCCCTGTATTTCCAGATGACTGAGTACATTTTATCCACAATCAACAATTTAAAAAGTAAATAAATAATTCTTAAAACGCTTTTGGGCAAAAAAGTTAAATTGTTAAAGAACAACCATATTTACACTTCATTTTTTTAAAATGGGACTTGTTTTTAATATAGATGTTACTGAGTTATCAAACAACACACAGGTTTTCTACCTTCCGTTAGCAGCTGGATTCTAAGATCCTTGCAGTGATTTGCCTTCAATATTTTCAAGGTATGCACATTTCTCTCACAGTTAGTCTTTTAGTGCACTGCTCCAAACACAAATACACAACCTGCACGTAGATTTGCATTTGAACGTTACTCTTCTCTTAAATCAGTTCAATGATGGAGCTCAACCCCCACCTCCCCACACACACCCTCCATAATATTCTAAGCTTTCTCTGAGTCACAAAAGGGATCATGTGTCCATTCTCACTTCTCACAAGGCTTAATATTACACACTCTGAGTGTGCCCACTGGCATATGTTTTTGAAGGTCTGAGGGGGTCTAATTTCCCCTAATGCTCGCCTGTATCTCCCATTGACCTCACTGGGAATTACGGGAAGTTATCAAGAGCAGAAGAGACCTCTCGGCAGAGACAGACCTTCTATGGTCATCCATCCCGCTTTAATGGTCAGCTGTTCATTTCATTCTGCCACAACAAACTGATTTATTATGTGGTCACATGCCCACTTGGCCTCCTTTTAATAGCTGCAAAGACTTTTTCTTCTTGTTTATAAACCATTTATATACATACAAGGTTTATGGGTTTAATAAGTGCACAGCAGCTGGTAATTAAGTTCCGCTAGTTCAAATGGGCTTGAAGTACCTAATTCAGTAACGCCACATTGGCTGAACCAGTCTTGACCTGAAATCTTGATGGACACTGTAGTAGGGACGAGCCACAAATTCTGTTTCAAAGTACAAGACTAAGAACCCAGGTTTGAAATCTAGGGTCTGGGACCCTGAGCTGACTTCGTCTAGCAAGGCCTATGGCACAGATAATAAAGTAATTATTGCATGGCGGCCCTGCGAATAGTGAGGGGTGGGGGGGGGGGGCACTCAGGCAATTATGTAATGTCACCTCATGAAGCAATCACTGGCTGCTTGTATAACACGGCACGACATCCACTCCTAAAATTAACTTAAAATGGTCGACTGGAGATGAGAGTTGGGGCTAACTCTCCAGTCTGCCTCTTTCAATTGGGGGAGGTTAGATCTCCCTGACAGGGTTATGACAGGGATCTCGCCAACCTCACAATGGCTGTCCATTAAAATGTTAGGATTTAAGAGAAAATATTAATTGCTTCTAGACTGTTGCCCCTGTGGCTGGGTTCCATCATCCAAAGGGTCTCCATTTTAATAGTACTAAAGTGCATACATTGGAATACTGTTGTCCCTCCTAGAATTTGAGTCTAATCAGATAGATATCTTTTCTTTAAAAGCCTAAACAACTAGAAACGTAGTGCATCGAAAGCAAGACACCATCCCCATTCCACGTCACATGGTACTCCATTTTTGTTGCTAAAATGATTCAAAAACTCTAGCTGGAAATATTTTTAGCCAGGTGGGGATAAACCAAAGGTCCTGTGAAAGCTGAAGTTGACAAAAGGGAAATAAGTGCATGGAGATGGACTCATTATTTACATTTTTGACTGAAAGCTGTGCGTGTCATGCACATATTGACTTTAAAAACCTTGTATGTACCAGCGTATGGGATGGAGAAATCCTCCTTTTAGAAAACCATAGTCCTTTCAGGTTCCCAAACCAAACCTGGCCATTCTTCTCCCCAAATCCTCTTCACTGTTTGCTCTGCTTTTCCTTCGTGCAGCAGTGTTTGAACTGGTTACTCCTTCCCTGTATTCTCTGAAGTAGTCAATATACTGGCCTTTCAGAACCAGTGGATACTGTTCCAAAGACGTGACTTGCTTCATTTTGGCATTTCCACAGTCGTCCTTTATATATAATTTCATTTTTTAATTTAAAATTATTTTATTTTGCTGGTCACTTCCATATTGCTTCATTCAAAATCCAGAAAAGAGTTCAGAGTGAGGACAAATAAAAGCATAGCTTAAGTGCAAACTAACTTTCCAGTGAACTGCTATGTGCGTTTTACCCACTCCAGCATCTTTCTTCCAGTTTAAAGAACTCCTTAGTGGGCCACCCCTAAGAACACCACCAGGTTTCCTGAACCTATTTAATTCTCCTCCTCCTGTTTTGTCCTCAGTGTTGCCTACTGCATCCCCAACAATTTTAATTGATGAGCAAAAAGAAAGAGAGGAGAATTTGTATGAGTACTTTGTTTGTTGTATTAAGTAGGTATGAAACATGAAGGTGAGGTTCTGTGCATACAAATCACTGATCTTGGCCTCTCTTTTACCTTCAGTGGAGGATGTTAGCTTTTTGTATTTTCTTTCTTTCTGACAGGATTTTTGTGTTGAAAATACTTGTCATCATGGCGACACCTACCAAAAATTGCACTATCATGCACAGGAGCTTGGAGTGAAAGTCTTTGCAGTTAGGAAATGGGATAAAACCGTGGGAGTGGCTAAGAAGAGGGGACTGGCCAGAGACAAAGTCTCCTCATTTTTCTATTTTCTTAGTTATGTCTTTGATGGCTGTGATGAAGAACTGAGTGGTTGTGAAAAGCTGGGTTAGCTGTTTTCAGTTGTCAGGATAGAAAGTGTTAGAGAAAGAAAGAGGATTCTCAAATCTCAATTATTATGCTATCACATGTGATAAAAAAATTGTCCCTTTTTTTTCCCTTAACGGAAACTGCGCTGCGATTTCCAGGAATACTGAATAGGCTCTCCTCAGTTCCTGCTGATAGAAACAGACACTGTGTGACTTCCCCTACAGCATCTGAGTTGAATCACGGAGAACTAACTTGACAGCAGGCAACACTGCCGCTGGCCTTTTCTGGTATTCACTGGCTTGTCTGACCTTCTGACCCTCAGGGTCTGCGAAAGGTGAGAAATGCCAGGTTTTGGCTTTCTTTCATTCATTCCCTCTTTCTTTCTTTCCTTCCAGGTTCCTAACCCGGTCAGCAAATGACTCAAAGGTGTCCTTCTACTCAGAAATATCAAAGTGAGTGAACTGACAAAAAGGGGAAGAGAGGGAGAGAGAGAAGGAAAGAGAGAGAGAGACTGGCGGTTAGCAAGGGTTGCCGCTCCACTGGTGTAATCCTGATGTCACTACACCACCGTGTTTCGATGTCTGTAGGGTGGCGGGGGCAGCACAGTGCCGGGCTTCAGGGAGAACTCCGAGAGGTATTCGGGGTTCTCTGCCACGATGGGCCGGATCCGTCCATTTTGTTTGTAAAAATATTTTGTGCTGTACTCCTGCAGGTAGTCTGGGTGTGGGAGGGCGCTTCGCGGTGGCAGACTGTGATGCCAGTAATCTGGGTTGTTGAAGGCCTTCTTGGGTTTCTCTGGCAAAGGGAGCCCATTGTTCTTCAGGTACTCCGCCTTTTCCAAGGGGTTAGCAAAGGTGCTGAGGTACAAGGGCTCGTTCACATACTCGTCCTCTGGTTTGGGTTGCCCGTTGGGGGCGCTGTGATACTCGGGGTTGTCCAGAGCTTGAAGATCACCGTTCTTTCGTCGAGACACAAATGGGTTCTCCTCTACCGGGTTTAGGTAATCTAAGAAAGAGAGAAGGCATGCAATGAACATACAGTAACGTGTCCTCACAGAAGCAAATATCTCTGACAGGCAGCTCATTGGAATGTAAACTTCAGACCAAGGTTCCCCATGGTGACAGCCCTCTTTACGGATCTTCACTTCACTGCTATCAAACAGTGGTGAGGGGCCCTAACTGAGATCTGGGCCACATTGAGCTAGGTGCTGTACAGACTCATAATGGGAGACAGTCCCTGCTCACAAGAGCTTAGTGTCTAAACAGACAAGATGGCCAAAGGGTGGGAAACAGAGAGACTAAGTGACTTGTCTAAGGTCACCAGGGAGTATGTGGCAGTGCTAGGAATAAAGGCTGTCGAGTAATTGCAGTTAACTCACGCAATTAACTGAAAACATTAATTTCAGTTTTAATCGTACTGAAGGATTATAGTAGAATACCAATAAACAATATACTACCCATTTAAATGGATTAAATATTTGTGGATGTTTTTCTACATTTTCGAATATATTGATTTCAGCTACAACACAATTCAAAGTGTACAGTGCACACTTTATATTATTATTTTTTATTATAAATATTTACACTGAAGAAATGATA
Source organism: Sternotherus odoratus (assembly GCA_032164245.1). Lineage (NCBI taxonomy): Eukaryota > Metazoa > Chordata > Testudines > Kinosternidae > Sternotherus > Sternotherus odoratus. The sequence continues at coordinate 10,785,750 of JAVMKO010000011.1, read as the reverse complement.
AATGAAAGAAATAGTATTTCTTCATTTCATCTCATACAAGCACTGTAGTGCAATCTCTTTATCGTGAAAGTGCAACTTATACAACAACAAAAAAGTCTACATTTGTAACTGCATTCAAAAACAAACCAATGTAAAACTTCAGAACCAGCAAGTCCACTCAGTCTTACTTCTTGTTCAGCCAATCACTCAGACAAACAATTTGTTTACATTTATGAGAGATACCGCTGCCTGTTTCTTATTTACAACATCACCTGAAAGTGAGAACACGCATTTGCATGGTAGTTTTGCAGCCGGCATTGCAAAGTATTTATGTGCCAGATATGCTAAACATTCATATGTCCCTTCATGCTTCAACCACCATTCCACAGGACATGCTTCCATGCTGATGTCAGGTTCTGCTTGATAACTATCCAAAACGGGTGACATTGTAAACAAGAAGCGGGCAGCATTATCTCCTGCAAAACTAAACAAATTTGCCCCGGTCTACATGGGGGTGGGGGGCGTCGACCTAAGATACGCAACTTCAGCTACGAGAATAGCGTAGCTGAAGTCGATATATCTTAGGTCGATTTACCTTGTGTCCTCATGGCGCAGGGTCGACTGCTGCCCCTCCCCCATCGACTCCGCTTCCGCCTCTCGTCTTGGTGGATTACAGGAGTCGAAGGCAGAGTGATTGGGGATCGATTTATCACGTCTACACTACACGATAAATCAATCCCTGATAGATCGATCACTACCCGCTGATCCAATCTGGCGGGTAGTGAAGACGTACCCTTTGTTTGTCTGAGTGATTGGCTGAACAAGAAATAGGACTGAGTGGACTTGTAAGCGTGAAAGTTTTACATTGGTTTATGTTTGAATGCAGTTAGTTTTTGGACTTAATCCTACATTTGTAAGTTTAACTTTCATAATAAGGAGACTGCACTACGGTACTTGTATTAGATGAACTGAAAAATACTATTTCTTTTATTATTTACAGCAAAAATATTTGTAATAAAAATAAATATAAAGTGAGCACTGCCCACTTTGTATTCTGTGTCGTAACTGAAATCAATATATTTGAAAATGTAGAAAACGTCTACAAATATTTAAATAAATGGTATAGTCTATTATTGTTTAACTGCACAATTAATCCTGATTAATTTTTTTAATCACTTGAGAGCCCTACTGGAGACCAAAGCCACATGTCTCTGAGCTCTGTGCTTTAACCACTGACCACTCTCTAGAAGCACTGGCTGTATGGTCCACTGAATAAAGAACTGGAAGTAGGATATTGGGGTGTAGGTCTGCCTCTCACCGACTCTCTGTGTGAGTCTAAGTCACTAAAATTCACCACTATCTCAGCATCCCTCCCTGGAAAATGCTAGATTGGCATTATCTCCCCTTAAGTCTCCTCCATACGATAAACATTTCCACAATCTACCCTGGATGGCTGTTTTATTAAAAACGCAGCTATCTGACTGATTAAAAGCTGCCCCGACCGAGTGACAAAGGGCCTTAGAATGTGGAGGAGCCAAGACTCTAATTAGCATGGAGAGGGACACAGAAGAGTTCCTGAGCGAGCACTAAACCGAGAGTAGGACTGTGTGAAATGAGTACAAAATGTCAACACCGTGATATAAACAATACTGAGGGGCACAGCTGAAATGAGGAAAGGTTAATGGCACGTGGCGCTTGGAGGGAAGAGGAGGGTAAGTCGGGCTCACACAACAGCACAAAGGATTTTCAATTCCCAACAGAAACCCATTAAGGAAGCTGGATGGTTGTGAGATATTGCACACCCCTTCTGCAGTGATGCAACACTGTTAGCAAGTTCTCTCCCAAGGTCAGAGCCTGTTGCCCTCAGGCCTTGGTTACCATGAGTTAACTGACTTACAGTGCTCTGTGAGAAAGTGTAAAACACAAAGTACATCAGACGCAGAGAGGGCAGGGTGAGCAAGAGGTCAATGGAGCTGTTTGCAAGGGTAGTGGACTGGAAATGGAATTGCTTGGAGGTTAACTATAGAAAAAAAAATCACCGATGGGGGACATCTGAAGTGAGAAATGTCAGAAGTATCCAGTTCATTCAAGTCCAAAACCAGCTGGATAAAATCCACTTCTTGAATGGATTTGGTCTTTTGTCTTCAAGGATCCCAGTGCATCTTATTAGATTATGCACTTCAGAGTGGCATTAAGCCTCATCCCTAGATAGAGGGTGGTGTGCACCTCATGGGGAAGTAGGCACAATCGACCTGAATTTCCACTGCCTTGGCACCTAGTGTGTCCTTTACACTCTGGTGTGAGTGAGTGGAGAACCCCGTGCAAGGCAGCGGAGATTCAGGTCATTGTCTCCAGCGAACAGGGGCCAGGGGAGCTTATGCTGCACCTTTGGAGAGGGTGCAATGTGTGATATTCCATTGTAGTCAAGGATTAAAGAGATCAGGTACATGTTGGATACAGAGGTGAAATATCAGTATTAATTAATGCTATAACAGGTCCAAGAGGCCTTAAGTATGGAAGATAATTAGCTTAGCCAAACAGGGCTTCGGGCCTAAAGCTAGGCCAGCATGGATAGCTAACCAATGAGTGACCCTGTGTCACCAGCTGAAACAGTTACAGTAATGGCTGCATTAGCTGCTGGTATTTAGGAAATGTATATTACAATGGACCAGCTCAAGCGGGTGAAACCATTTTTGAAGACCTGGGATGTCAGCAGATGTGCCAACCACAAGTTGCTATGGTGACCGAGGGACATAAATGTTAACGAGTATAATGGGAACTAACCAGTTAGCCTGTGAAAAACAGAACACCTCAAATTTAGTAGCGGGTGGAAGCACCAAAGGAAAAGGGGTTGAAATTTTCCTAAATACGTATGAAGCCCAGTGCAAGTCATTATAAAAGGTATAAACTGGCCTGTGCGTCATGGGAGAGGATGAGGAGGAAGATAATGACTAATGCTCCGGGGGTTCCCATTCAGGAGTTGTGAGTGATGACAATCAAAAGGCCAGACACTTTGTACTACCTCTCTGTCTGCTGTTGTATTTCACTGTTTGCAGGATTGCTTATCAGCTCAGTGGATTTGTTAATAAAGGGACTCGTGATAAACTGCAATTGTTTCTTATGTGTGTTCCTCAGTTCACTCTATTCTAACAATACTGGTAACCATCTTCCTGCTGCTGTAGCTGCTCATGAGACCGAAACCATATCGACCATTGCAGGCTCAGAGATTAATCAATAATCAATATAAAAATCTATCAGGCTACACCTTGTTCCAAAGCAACTAATCCCCACGCTCAACTCTTCCTTCCCCCTCTGAGGAGGCTACAGTCACTAATCTCAAACAGTCCAATCTGATAATTTATACAAGGTTTTTGACTAGCACCTCTCTTGAGGCCTGCTTCATCAAAGCTCTTAACGACGTGCTTAAAGTTAAGCACTCACTCGAGTGCTTTGATGAATGAGGGTGCAGATGAGCAAAGTTTCTTGCATCCTTTTCCCCTCTCTTGGACATCTGGTGCAGTCACAGTCCAGCTCTCTGTAGTGGGCAGTGGAATTTAGCTGCTGTTCACCAGTGCCAGCCACATAACATAAGTTCTTTAGCAACACAGGAAAGTTCACAGTAACTTCTCCAATGGAAAACCCAGAAGCAATTTAGGTAGAGTAGAAACATGTAATGATACACGCTGGAATTGGACGGGGGTGTGGGGGTGTGTGTATTTCAGCCACTAATGTGTGATTAGCTCAGTCAGATCTTTCATCGCAAAATGTGAGAGGTTTACCTGGTTTGGGCTTGTCACGCATCGGCGTCATGTACCCGTCTTCATCCAGCTCGCCTCGTTGGCCCCGCTCTGGTACAAACACTGTCGGGTCAGCGCTGTACCTCTGAGTGCTGCTGTCCTCTTGTGCGAGGGTGGCCACCTGCTTCCGTAGCGTGCCATTACAGCAAGTGTCATCGAAGATCTCCGCCGCGGCCCCCTGGATCGCTGGCGCCTCCGGAGTTATGCAGCTGACAGCTCTGCATGGCGCGGGCACTCCTTGTTCTGCAGCAAAGCCGCCACCTCTGTACACAAACTGGTTCTGTGAGAAAGGCAAAGTGGTGCAAGAGAGAAGGACAAAATAAAGCAACTGACTAAACACAGGCGCGGAAGAGCCTTTGGTTTCACCTCAATGTTGGCTCAATGCTTCATTTTATCGAATGGTCAAAGGCTTGTCTAGGCCGGGGAGACTTGCCACCATTACAACCTCTGGTGAAGATACACAAAGCCTCTATTTGCACTGGTGGTTTCGGCCAGACTGAGAAAAATAATAGTTTTGTCTGTTTACACTGATGCAACTACACAAATTGCTGGCCTCCAGCAGCTGGGAGTAGGGCAAATCCCCGGTCTATACAAGGCCTAACACTGAGATATACATAGCTGGGACCATAATGTGTAGTTCTCCTTAACTATTGGGCTGGCACAAAAAAACACTCATAACAACAAACCTTAAACCTGATGTAGTGGAAACCTTCCTTCAGAGAGAAGAGAAAAAGAACTGTCTTTATTCAGAGTGGGCCTAGTTTTGGCAGTAGCAACAGTCAGTGAGTAGTCATGTAAACTATACACTTTTTCCCACTGGGAACTGAATTTTAGCTTGGGAAGATGCAGTCCCATTGGTGCATGAGCTCATTGCTTTGGCTCAACCGAGTAACTACTTGTCAGGACAAACACATCACTTTCAGAATCATGACAAAATGGACACTCATAAATACACTTTACCTAGATACTTTTTATGAACTATGATCACCCATTTGGGATGCATAGTACCATAGAACTCTGGGCTTCCTAATGAATCCAGACTGGGATTAGAGAGACCTTGTATGTTTGCCCACCCTATGTATTAATTCTAGTCACTGTTGGCACTGGAGTAAATCGGGCAATTTATGAAGAGCATAGGGGAGGAAACAGAAGGTTTAAAAAGACCAAAACACCTAAAGGATGAAGATTGATTGTGAAATACTTACTCCTGACATAGGGGCGTAGGCAGGAGGAGGGCTGTGTCCAAGTTCACTCTAATAGGAAAGAAAAATGGAATGATGGATATAAGAAGAAGTCACATGAGCTGTATGAACTAATGGGGAAAAACATGCACAACGGGGAGGTTTGCTGAAGAGGGGTCAATTCCAGCCGTTCCTACTCAAGCAAAACACCCAATGAAGTCAGCAAGCCTTCAGTGTTAATAGGCATCTTACCTGAGTAAGGACCGCAGGATTTGCCCATAGTTGATTAAGAATGGGTGCTGCACTGACTGAGAGATGAGTGCGTCTTGGCAATATTCTTGGTTTAGTTTCCGGAAGGACAGATTGTACAGAGAGAGTGATGTGCGCCTGCAGAAGGCAGGCTCATCCCGGAAACGCTACAGAGCAGGGAAGGGGGGAGTGCCACCATTTCTAATCAGCCTGGTCTATACAGAGAGGGTTTCCTTTTCCACTCTTATCAACCAGCAAGGACAAGGGAAAAACAATGGGAACTTTGAACTCAGGCAGAGGGTGGTTTTAAACCACCTTTGTGCCTGCCCAATCCTGAGCTGCTCCAGGAGATGAAGAAGCCCTTGGCCCACTTTACATAGCCCTGGGACCTCTCTAAGTTCTGGAAGCCTCTCTGGGGCGTCCTATGGGCCCTGGTATAGCCTGCAAGCTTGATAGAGCTTCATGCTGGGGCCCTGTTCCAAATGTGGCCTCTGCTCCTGACCTACCCTCTCTTCCCCAAACTCTACCCCAGCATAGCTCGTGTGGCAGGACTGTCAAGGGACAGCTTGAAGATCACCCCCACTGTCTATAGAGCCTATGCAATGGGAATTGGTATACGGCCTCTTTACACGGCTCTGCTTCTTTTAACCACTGTAACAGGCCGGCTCGGCAGTGTGGCTCTCACATCAGGTCCGCACACGTGAGAAGCTGGTCGACACTAATATTTTTGACCATGAACAATTTTGAAAAAAGGGTTCATTTTAACTTGATTTTTTTAAAAATATATATTTTTTTATTAAAAAAAATAATTGAATTTAGTTGAAATACTTTATTTAGAAATGATTTGTTTTGTTTCAGTGAGGAAAAATTCCACTTTTTCTTATTTTTAGAAAACATGGCCCGTTTTTTTCAACTGGAGAAAGGCGGGGCAGGGGGAAAATGTGAGACAAAGTGGGAGGGGGAGGGAAATTTTGCATCCAAAGAAAGGAATTAGCCTTACCACACACCAATATCAAAGAAAGTCTCCCCCTTTTTCCCCCTGGTCAGGGGGGTGAGTGAGTAGGAGTATGGAGGACAGGAACAGGCTGGAGGCAGCAGCAGAAATGGTCTGTAATCACTAGAATACACTCCTCTACAGAACCCGAAATCCTGACTCTACATTCCTCTCATGTCTGCAAACAGTGCAGGCTTCATTCGGTCTCCCTGGGCCTATGCGTCACTAATGCTGTAGTGAAAGAGACTGTCCAGGAAGGGAGAGATGCGTATCCCGTAACAGCGCAGTACAGTGGAATAAAACCATCAACTGCTTGTGATAATTTATGGTAAAGCAAGACAAAAAGATAGAATGAGGAACGGAAAAGGCTCGTCTGCAAAACCGAAATAACTGGTGGTTTGAGGACTGGACGATGACAAGCAAACATCAGTACCTTTCAGGCCCATCAAACAAAGCAAGTATTCAGGAGGCAGACCCTACAGGATACCTTCTGTCTGCAATCTGCTTCTGGAAATGAGGCTTATGACTGGGAAGCCTCCAAAACGAACTATGAATCTCCTCTTTTAGGGGCTCAGGAGACAATACTAACAACAGCATAGCTGTTACTGGCTTTTTCAGTCATTTCCTTGACGAGCTCTTGGAGCTGAGTTCCAGAGCTGAAGCCTGGATCATCACGCTAAGCAGAGGATTGGCCCCTGAATCGGGAGAGCCAAGGGGGCTGGAGAAGTCCCAACGTATGCCCTTGGGAGAATGAGTTGAAGACCAGTCTGTCCAAGGAGCTTTCAGCCCCTGCCTGCTCAAAATGTTGTCCCTCATGCCCCAATAACAGGGGAAGCTGTAGGCCTGGAAAGCTCTCCCCCCTTCAGGATGGATTAGACTATACAGTGTGGGAGAAACTTGCTGAGAATTTTATCCTGATTTGAGGGGGGGGGAGGTTTAAATTAGCCTCCAGGGCCAAAATAGGGCCTTTTGGAGCCAAGTAGGGGCATCTGAAGGCAAAATTTGGTCGTAGAAGTGTAGTGGGTACCCTGGATCTTCAAACAACCCCAAAGGAAAGAAGAAACAGGGAGAGAGAGGACACAATCCCCAACCACTCTACAGTTGCTCTGGGAATAAAATAACGCCGCTGGATGAGTGTGGTAGAGCACAGTGCTCTGGTTGGAGGCTGGAAATGCTTGGCCGTGTTTGTTAAGTCCTTGTCAAATAGCTTTCTACTCCTGAGGGACAGAGCTGCAGGATCACCTTGGCTATGGGTTGAGAGACGTCGTTTCTGAGCCAGCTGCTGCCAGGTCTAGAAGGGAGGATGAAACAAGAAGCACCAACCAAGGCAGGGGAATGGGGAGGACTTGGAGGAGTCAGCAAGAACCTGCCTCAGTCCTGTCCCAGCTGTGTGCAACCCCCTCCCCCCAAAACCTATCCTCTCCCTGGAGCTGCCTGAGCTGCAAAACAGTGTGAAATGCAACCTCCAGAGGCACGGCGGCGTCCACCGCTCTTCCATATGCACGGTGTCTCTAGGGTTAGCAAGAGGCTTATGTACTTATCTGTTCATCACAAAGAAGTACAGGATAGATTTATAGAGGAAAGGAGGCTACCAGTTTTGCAACTGCCTCCCTAACATCCCTACCAACAGAAAAGAGGAGCTGCTAGAGGAAGAGAAACCAGAAGACACTTTCTAAGAGTGTGTTCACGGAAGCAGAGAGACATCAAGACCTGCAGTAGGCACCTGAATACAGTCTGTGAGTTGGGATTGCTGCCAACCAATCTTCTGCAAGCTATAGGATCTCAGAGGGGGATTTGGGGCACTAGCGTATATCCTATAGGGAAAAGATGTTGGATACAAGAGGTGGAGATCTGAACGCTACTGGTCTTGCCTGTTCTCCAGACATAATGTCATCCGTCAGGCTTTTTTCTTGGGGCTGGGATCTGGCAATGAGACCGCAGTGGAGAAGGAGACAGATAAAGGTTGGGGAAAGATGCTTCCCAAGCTGCCGCTGCTGATCAGAACTTCTAGCAGTGGTTCATATTGCACCAGGGAAGTACTGGTGCACTGAAAGGCAGGATCCTGTGCTCAAAAGAAAACCCTCTTCCCCTAAAATGCTACGTCCAGGGAACATTCCTGACCTACTCCAAAAAGATGGGGTGGAGGCAAGGACTGGAGGGAGACAAGCAGGAGTCTGTGGAGAAAGCAGAGGCTTCAGGCAAAACTGATGATTGCAGACTGGTCCTTTCTGAATCGAGAACTAGGGAGCAATGATCTAAGAGGGGCACTCTCGGAAACAGCAAGGAACCCGACTCAGGGATTGGGGTTCTCTAGCTATCTCTTAGTGCTCCTTGCTTGAATTCCTCTGATCATCTCAACTTCCTGACTGTTGTCCAGGGATTAGAAAAGTGTAAAAGAGTCAGATGCCAGAGGAATGGTGTGTACGAACCAATACAGGGTCCTAGGCCTCTCGGCTGCAGAAAGCAAAAGAAAAACAAAAGGGAGTCGAGTTAACAGAAGCCTTTCTGTCAGCTGGGAGAAACAGGACTTTTTGCTGCCTTAAGTCCTTGCAAGTGGAACTACAACATCATTAAGTTTGAATGGAATCCTATTTGTATAACAGGGAAGGAATACACAACAATACATCTTCTATTTTTGTTTGTTCTAAGATGAGCCAACCATGGGTTTGCTTTGCTCCATTAGCCACGAATCGTGCAGTCATCCCTAAAAGCTGTCTCCATATTTCCTTGGCTATTAGGCTTTCAGTTAAATATACACTGGCATGACTATAACAAATTAACTGCTCCCCTTAGAAAAAGCCATTACAAGATTCTCTTAGAATAACCCTGTTCCAAGACATCTGGAGAGGACGTACCAACATGAATGCATTTATGGTAGCTTATGCTCACAACCTCTGGTCAGCAACCTGCACACTACACATGCTGCCAAGTAACATCACAAAGATGATGTTCTTCTCATGCATTTCCTTTATCTTGCCATAAATACTAACCATAGAATTCTCACCATAGACTACTAAATACGGCTCTTTCCATATCTATTGTTGTCTGAGAAGTTTCTTTTTACATTCATTTTACTTTTTGCCATCATTAAAACTCCGCAGTCATTTTTCCAAAATAGGAGGCAAAGAGAACAGCTGTGGTGCAAATTACTGGGTTGAAAATGTGATATAATTGTTGTTTAAATGTTGTTAAATTGCCTCCTAATTACAACGTGATGTCATAATTTTATAGGCTTCAAAAACAACTTTGCGTACTTAAGAACCAAGCCAACTTTTATTTTATTGTGTCACTTTTTGTTGGCCAGCAAATTACATTTTTGGAGGCGGGGGTGTGTGGCACAGAATATTTTTAATATTTCCAATGGTGAAGTTTCAGTAGCTGAATTGATAAATCTGATACAAAATGCTTTGTGGATTTTTCGGTTCGGTTTGTTCTTGCATTTTACACACTCAGAGGAAAGTTTTAGTATAAGTAGAGTCTGAATGACAGAAAATAAACAATACGCTGTACCGCGAACTGTGCCTTTTCCCTCACGTGTAGGGTCTAGGTTTCTGAAAGCAACTAATGATTTTTTGCTTTGCTCCAGGTGCTCAACTTGAGATCTCGCTTTAGGAAATCTGATTATTGGAGGGCACCTGCTCAGCACTTGCTGAAAAATCAGCCAATTTTATTTAAAGTATCTCACATTGGGGACTGAAAAAATCTATGGTCACTTCTGAACTTGTAGGCTGGACGTCTACGCAATGTACATCCTCCTGATTATAGGCAATAGAGAACCCAGCATTTCTAAAGGGCCATCAGCATCCCTCAGAAGGAATGCGTAAGAATCCAACTTTTTTGGTCTGTGACTCCATTTCAAGCACAAGGCAAGTACAACAGGCAAAACATTAAAACACGCCAAAAACATTCCCTATGCGCTTCCAGAGGGCCTTGTTGTATTAAATGCCAAAGACGTAGGAGCTATTATAACTTCTAACATGCGTGTCAAATGAGCCTCAATAAAACAAAGGTAAATAAGACCTTTGTGGGTATTGCTTTGTGTTATTGCTCTCTGTCTGCTAATCTGTTTTCCATTTCCTGGCCTCTGTGGTCTCTCTCAGTCAATAGCTCCTCTCTTCATAGCGGGGACATAATGTCGTGTGGTGGTGCGTTAAAATGCAATGAAAACAAATATAAACCAGCAGCTCCGTACTGGTCTCTACATGGTGAATGGAACAGCACCTCCTCCATATCTGCTTTTATTTTACATCTTGCCCACATTATCATTCTGAGCTGTGTTTCTCACACTCCATTTCCAAGAACCCCTTCCAGAGGGGAGGGATAGCTCAGTGGTTTGAGCAGTAGCCTGCTAAACCCAAGATTGAGTTCAATCCCTGAGGGGGCCATTTAGGGATATGGGGCAAAAATCTGTTGGATGATTTAATTGGGGATTGGTCCCCGTTTGAGTAGGGAGCTGGAGTAGATGAGGTCCCTTCCAACCCTGATATTCTATGATTCCTCAGTGCTTATGGGACCCTGATCACAGCATCTTCCCCACTTCCCTCCCCTTGAGCAGGTTAATTGGATACACAGTCTTCTCCAGAGCTGCACTCAGCATCTTTCAGGTGCCAGGAAGTGCTGAGAATCCATAAGTCCTGACACTACCAGATGGGACTTGGGGTGCTTGCACCCACTTTCCTTTTATCCCCGATGGGGGTTCAACCTCCCCAAGTCTGGTTCTTTCACACAGCAGCTCGGATGCTGGTTTTCACTGTTGTCAGGCAGGAAACACAAACATTTGATAAGGAGGATTACAAAATGGAGCCTCTTCTTGTTATAAGTCAACCCTATGTTCATGTTATCCAGGGTATTTTCCTTATTGTAGGGCTGATTCTGGCAAGCTCAAGCTGAGCCATGCCTAACTCTGCAATGAACCCTACTGGGTACAGCAGAGAGACACATGCTTGGCTTGTGTGAGTTAGCACACTCAGACAGCCAGTGTGAACAATGCATCATGGGAAATGGCACTCGGTAGTCACCTGAGTATGGACCCAGGGGGGGTTAGGCAGGCTTTACTCAGGCAGAATACTTGTGTTAGTCAGCAGATGTGTGGCTACATTTAACGCTAATATGTTCTCTTAACAGCTTCACTGCTGGACCTCCACTCCAGTATTTGGGCTCCCATGTGGTTCTACTGCATTCAGAGGATGGTTCCAAAGACCAGTCAGAGGTATATTGTCCTGCGGTCAGTACTAGAGGAGCATTTTGCCTGATATACTTGGCAATTTATGTAGCAGAGGGGAGCTGCCATGTTGCGAGTTAAACCCCTGCTGAAATCTTCGGCAGGACTGCTGGATAAGTGCTCTCAGGCATCACCGTTTATGCCCTATCAAAATGACTCACTGATGGAGCTGGTCAAAAAAAGTTTTGTTGTGGCACATTTTGGGACTAAAAAGCGCTCTTTTGGCCAAAGCAAAAATTTTAGTTTTGGTTGAAATATTCTGGTTTTTCAACACCCCTCCCAAAAGAATTGAAATTGAAAACCAAAAAAAATGTATGGGAAAATCTGCAGGGTTCGATTCTGTTTATGGTTTAAAATGAATTTGGGGGTTGTCTTTTTCACTGAAAAACCAAACAATTTTCACAGGAAATTCTGATTTTTTTTAATGGACATTCTTTAACAACTACGTCGTGGTACTCAGAAAGGAAGCCAACTGAGCTTAGCTGGCACCAGCCTCTCGGAGTTTGCATTAGTAAAAATGGAGCAATAACCTCAGGATTTGTCTCCTAAGCCTCTTTCTAGCTCTCATTTACAAATCTCCCTCCCCCACCTATCTCAGAGCTGGAAGGACCTTGAAAGGTCATTGAGCCCAGTCCCCTGCCTACACTAGCAGGACCAAGTACTGTCCCCTGACAGATTTTTTGCCCCAGATCCCTAAATGGCCCCCTCAAGGATTAAGCTCACAACCCTGGGTTTAGCAGGCCAATGCTCAAATCATTGAGCTATCCCTCCCCACCTCACTAGCCCTTGTTGCACCTTGGATAGTTATTTGCAAAATAGGAGTAAAATACTCCCAACATCCATAAGACAACATTCCACACCCATTTTGCGCAGGAGCAAATGACTGCACCACAGTGCACGGTATATGATCTCTCTTACACGTGCATTTCGGACCTCACACCTGCTCGGCCTACCTCCCTTTGTGGAATTCCATGCCAGGGCTGCTTGTACCTAAGAATACCTAATAAACAGAAACTCTCTTGATAGAAACTGAGTGAGTATCCAGCCTTAAGAGCAAACTCTAGCCTCTTAAATGTACCTGACTGCACAGCTGCTGCTGTAAGCATAAAGATTTCAGCAGTCCGCCTGGAATAAGGACAGCTGGTTTAAGCCAGTGGAACTGAATAATGTGCTTTGGATACTCTGGTAGTGCTGCAGACAGAACAAACAATGCATAGCTGTCCCATCAGCCCAGAGCAAACACTCGTTACATTTCAAAGGAACAGGCTGGTATTTACAACTGATGCGAACTGAAATGAAATTGAAATTGGAAACAGCTCCCCTGGAGAACATCCACCTCACCCCAGAAGATTCCCGGCCTCCTTCTGACCACTGAGTGAACCATTTACTCTGCTCTGGCTTTATACCACCCACAACAAATATATCTGACCCTAAACCACAAGGAAGAAGGGAAATTTTGTAAAACAAAATCAGTCTATATAATCATACATATAAATGAATCAATGTTCGTACAATGATATCTAGAGGGCTTTGTAGACTAAGTCTCAGCTTTTAAACACCTACCTTCCCTGCAGCTATCCCAGTAGGGTTGACTTGATTTAACTCACCAGTCCTTCCAAGGAAGATCAATTAGGTTCCATGAAGCTTACAGTGCATGGGACTTTCAGAAGATACATGAAAAACCAAGGTCTTATCTGTTCGGCGGGGACATTAAATAGACCAGGGACCTTTTTGTAAGAGGGTGGCTTTGCCCCTTGCTGTTAGCCAGTCTGGAACAGCTCAAAGGGTTTGGAAAGTTGCCCTAATAGGACAACAGTGGATTTCCTGTCTAGCGGGAGTCCTGGCTCACAGAGAGCTGGTGCACCAAAAAACAGGAGAGGGAAGTCAGAAGAACACCTGGTAGTCTGGCAATCGCTGGCGGATTCTGTGGTCTCTGAGCTTGATCCAATTTATGCTGGGGGCTAAAGTGGACCCAGCCACACCCATGATCATAAATTTTAGAATGAGCTGCTCTCTACGGCCTTGCAGCTGGGGGTCCAGGCACACTGCCATTACCCAGCGCTCTACTTTATTTGTGACTCAAACAGAAGTGGTCAGCTGCAACGCAGTAACTATCTGTAGAAAAGGCGGCTGTGGAAGCATTGTGAAAGGATCCAAAACAGGCTTAAAGCTTCATAATAACTAATTGGCTTTCATCATGCCATATATGAGCGAGTATTTTTCTCATATAAAATAGACTTACTTTACATGAATTTAGTTTGGGCATCAACCATGCCGGAAGGAAAACCAATGGGTGCGGGGGTGGGAGGAAGGCTCCATATTCTTGCCCCTTTCTCTAATCTCTCTTTTCAATCCATTTCATCTTTCCTCAGGACTGATTCCCTGTCAATCTTTTTTCCAGGCCCAGGTCCCTTGCATTGTACACCAAATGATACCCCTATAACATATGGCATGTCCCCATAGTTTAGAGGAGAATACGTGCCATTTTCTAACTACTATAAGAATAGTCTGTGCCTGACAGGGCCAAGATGTCTGCCTTGCTTTTATGCACTGGGGACCTGACGGACCCACAGACTCCGAAAACCACCCCTTTGTACCCGGCTGTTAAACCAGAACTCTAAAGTTTAAAGCACACAACTTTTGAAAAGCAAGGAAAGTAAGAATTAAAAGCACAACATGCTTGTGATTTGTGATTGTGAGCTGTTCCCGGCAGAAAAAAAGCATAATAGAAAGCTGATGAGGAGCACTCGTGGCAATCCCCCCTCCACATAACCAGCTTCCCCATCCTGTTTTATACAGTAATCAAAGGCTATTCTGAGCCTCTCAAAATGCCATCAACCCTCATTGAGAATGAAATAGAGCACATCTCCTCCGAAGCCTTTACTGGAGTAATCATTACAGCGTGCTGGCCTGAACAGGGAGCTCTAATAGATAAAGATGGCTTTAAAAATTAAAAAAAAAAATCCTCCTAAAATCTGAATAGTAACTTGATGATAATCTCTCCATTTTGTTATTCGAAGGGAAAAGAAACCCATAATTGTGCACTCTTGGTCTCTTAATGCAAAGAATAGGCTTCTTGATGAGAGGCTGAGCTGATGCAGGGCTGGGAATCTGGTGGCAATAATACTTTGCAAGAAATAGCCATCCAACTGATTTGGATGAAGTAATCATTAGCATTCTAAATCTAAACCTCCTCTGTGTCCCGGCCGCCCTACCCCACCCCATCTAGCTTTGTTTCTTTTTATAGCGCAGATTTTTTTTTCATCATCAGCATTTAACAAAGAAGGAAGGCAGCATCGTTGCAGTGGCTACCAAAGTCATTTTATACCAAATGGAAATGTCCCACATTACAAATATGTTTAGGAGGTATAATCCCTGACCAGACTACATCTCCCATGATGCACCATCATCTCCCCTCTTGATGGACTGCTGTGATGCATCATGGGAATTCCATGGACTCATGGGAGAGGTAGTCCAATTGAGAAGCCCACCCCATAGAGGAGAACGGGGCAGAAGGCACTCAAACGACAACTCTTCTTGAGGCACTTCAGTGGCTTTTCCTAATGCGTTTTTTTATGTTTATGTTTTGGGATATTCAGGTTTTTTGCCCAAAAATATAGCCATTTTCAAAGAATGTGATATGGTTTTGGCAAAACATTTCATTTAGGCAGAAAGTAGTTCCAAAGGAAAAGTTTCAACCAGCCCTAATCATTATTTCCTGACTCCTAGTCCCTTGTCCTAGCGCAGAGTTGTCTATCCTGTTTTTCCCGAGATTTTTTTCCGCCCTCCAGCTGGGGCGAGTGTAGAGCAATACAACATCGACTTCTGCACCTTGATCCTTCCTGTAGTGCTTCACTGCAACTACTTCTGTCATCCAGAATGATGAGCACTCTGTGCCCAGGCCCAGCTATTAACTTCCTGGACCAGCTACAAGCATCCCTTGGTGCCAGTAAGGACTGTATAAGGTATCTGCAATGATGGGATGACGCTTGTCGTGTCACGGCATTTTAAAGTGTGCATGTTGTGGAGACTCATATATAGTGCACCATCTACTCGGTTCCATAGGAGCCACTCATTACAGGTTAAATTTTCAATTGAATTTGCCACCCACAAATAGGTTTTTAAAAGAGCTCAGCTCCCAGTTACGCACCAAAAGAAGTGTCCACGTTTCCAAAAACTCAGCATGTTGTGTACTGAACTCTTTTACAACATCTGGCCGCATGTATCACAAGTCAAACTTCTCAGTTCTGAGCACTTTTTAAAATAATTGGTCCCTATTTCGGTGCCTAAATGGGATCCTTCCCCAACTCTGACCCTCACTGAGGGTTCTGGGCCTTTGAAAATTTAGGGGCTGGTCTTTCTTGTCAGCCTCCCCCATTCTTCCAGCTGTGCTTCCTGAATAAAAACGGCTGCTGGAAACTCACAGAGTGCCTCATCAGTGGAGTTTCAGAAATATTTGGCAGTCGCTCCCTTTATAGCCATTGACTTTTTATTTTTTCGGAGAAGAGACGATGAACTGAATGAGCTGCAAGTTCTCTTGTTTGTTAATGGCGCCAACAGCAATTCATAGAGGAGGCAGATGCTCCTGGGATTTAACCCAGTGACAGTGAAGCTCAGTACATTTCCATTTCACACCCTGAGAGCTCTTGCAAAGTACAGCTGTGGTCCCCTGGCCTGGTTACTGTCCCTGGGTGGGAGTGGGAACTCATGGTAATTCTAACTGATGGAGGGTAATCCTGCTGCAAGGCAAGAGCCCAGCGAGCTGATCACGAATACTTATTAAAGTGGTAGAAGATATGTGTCAAACCCAAAAACCCAGAACCAAAACCCTCCAAAATGAGAAAGGTTGAATCTGGATTTAAATGTTGTGACTCAAGACCGTGTGCGTCAGAGAAAAAAAAAAGAGGGACAAGGTTAGGGCAACTTTTGTGACAAGACCGTCAGCAGCTAGATACCAGGGGGGCATGTTACGAGCCAGCTTATGATATCATGCTGTGCCTTGCTCTGTGAGCAGCACTGCTAATTTCAGTAGGATTGCTTATGGGGTGAGGTACTACTTGTGAGAAGGCTACAGAATCTGGCACTAAACATGTACCCTGCTATAGCTAAGTGTGTTTTGTTTGATCCCTACGTATGGATTTCCCTCTCCTTTTTTCTTCTGTCACAAATTTGGCATATTTTAAAGAGACACTGTAAATTATCTATCTTTTAAGATACACGAGTAAAACTGAACTATTTTAATCTAATGTATGTTATGCTTTTTTTTATATTCTACTCATCCTAAGCAATAAAATTAGACCAGTCAGTTTCAATTTCTGTTTATACCTAAGCATGTTTTCTGCGTATTAGGCATTAAAACTGCTTGATCATGTTGGATTTCCAATACAGGGACTAGAAACAGATACATTAGACATTTCCAAGGGACAAGGAGACAAAAATGACTGAAGCTAGCCTGATGACTGAAAACATTGAATAAACTCTAAAATCCATTCAAAATTTCTTAAGGGAGACACAAAGCAGAAAGATTAGAGGATTTAGAATTAAAAAAACTCTTTAAAAAGCAGGAAATGGTACCAAAACTAACTGGCAATACCTAAGTGCAGATTCTGTGTCTGATTCGGTTCAATATCTTCCTCAATGATTTAGATAATGGCACAGAGAGTACACTTATAAAGTTTACGGACAATACCAAGCTGGGAGGGGTTGCAAGTGCTTTAGAATATTGGATTTAAATTCAAAATGATCTGGACAAACTGGAGAAATGGTCTGAAGTAAATAGGATGAAATTCAATAAGGACAAATGCAAAGTGCTCCACTTAGGAAGGAACAATCAGTTGCACACCTACAAAATGGGAAATCACTTCCTAGGAAGGAGTACTGCGGAAAGGGATCTGGGGGTAATAGCTACAAGTTAAATATGAGTCAATAGCGTAACACTGTTGCAAAAAAAAGCGATCATCATTCTGGGATGTATAAGGAGGAGTGTTGAAAGCAAAACACAAGAAGTAATTCTTCCACTCTACTCCACAATGATTAGGCTTTAATTGGAATGTTGTTCTGGATGTTACATTTCAGGAAAGACATGGAGAAATTGGAGACAGTTCAAAGAAGAGCAACAAAAATGATTAAAGTTCTAGAAAACATGACCTATGAGGGAAGATCGAAAAAAACTGGGTTTGTTTAGTCTGGGAAAGAGAAAACAGAGAGGATGTGATTACAATTTTCAAGTACATAAAAGATTGCTACAAGGAGGAGGGAGAAGAATTGTCCTTTTTAACCTCTGAGGATAGGACAAGAAGCAATGGGGTTAAATTGCAGCAAGGGAGGCTTAGGTTGGACATTAGGAAAAACTTCCTAACAGTCAGGGTGGTTAAGCATTGGAATAAATTGCCTCGGGAGGTGCTGGAATCTCCACCCCTGGAGATTTGTAAGAGCAGGTTATACAAATGCCTGTCAGGGATGGTCTAGATAATACTGAGTCCTTCCATGAGTGCAGCGGACTGGACTAGATGATCTCTCAAGGTTCCTTCCAGTCCTATGATTCTTGGGTAAACAACTGATGTATAGATTTGACTTTACCATTGTACCAAATACTAAAACCACTAATTAGGGACAGAGTAGGGAAATATCTAGAACATTATCATGTGATTAAAGACATTCAGGATGGATTAATAAAGGGATGATTATTCCTAACCAAGTGTTTTGAAGCAGGAGAGCTAATGGAGGGACACTGTCAACATAATTTTCCTGAATTTTAATAATGCCTTTGATACAGTATCCTATTAATCTACAAGTTCATCTGTTATGGTATTGGCGATGAACTACAGCACTTGAATGCTTTAGAAACAACACAAACTAGTGGCAAGACATGGAATAGTACTAAGATATTAGGATAAGTTTTGATCACCTATTTTGATTAGCAGGACTTAGGAGAAGGAAGGAATGAAATTGGGTGCAAAGTTAAAACAGTTAAGTTATTGGTTGCATATACAAAAGCATTAAGTCTTGTATGAATTAGAAAGTTCCCGTCTTGCAGTGGAAATGAGGTTCGTAGAGAGAGAAGTCACATTTGGCGAAAACATTGACAGTTCTGGTCGCTTTATTATGAAGAAGATACTGAAGAAATACAGAAGGAAACATATGGCAGGAGCCGACCAGAACAAAAAAAGGCAACATTAAATGCAGGTTTGCTCTGAACGGTGAGTATGTAACACATGGCACCATTTTGCTCAGCAAACCTGCTGCCCGAGCTGAAGAGATTTCTGCTTCGGCAGCCCTTTAATCTAGCAGGAAGAGGCAGAATGAGACCCAATGGTTGGAAGCTAAAGCTAGACAAATTCAGATTAAAAAAAAGGGTCAAAAAAGTTAACAGTGAGGATAGTTAATTACTGAAGCACTTATCTAGGGTTGTGGTGAACTCTCCATCACTTTCAGTCTTTAACTCACGTCTATCTTTTCAAAGAGGCTCTCTAGCTCAAACACAAGTGATGGGCTTAATGCAGAAGTTATGGGCGAGTTTTTCTAGCCTGTATTATCCAGGGGGTCAGAATAGATCACCACAATGGTCCCTTCAGGCCTTAAAATCTATGACCACAGAGTCATATTGCTGACGGTTAGGACAAAGGATGTCTTCTCTGCTGCATCAATTCTCAGTTTTAAGGCCAGAAGGGGCCCTTGCAATCATCTCTTCTGACCTCCTACATAACAGGCCAGGGGGACTTCCTTGCAATCATTCCTTTTGCCTCCTGTTACCCTTGCAGAGCTGACACATCTGTGGGAGAAGCAGCTGGCTTCCATTCGGGCTTGTGCATCCTCAGCAGAAACGTTTACTGAATTCCACTCATTGAACATAGTGGGGATGAGTAAGTGTAACTGAGGGCACTATCACAGTTGACCTGTTATTAAAGCCCTCAATGCAAAGGGAGGGAGAAACAACTCTCCCCATTTCCTCCTCGCAGCGGGGGCACAGGGAAGTGATTGACGGCTAGCCTCTTCTGCTAGCCTGTCCTAGTGGAAAATTACAACATCCCCGGCACCAACTTAGCTGGGGGGGACTGATACCACACATAGTATCTGTTTACTCCAGCATGCATCAATCTGCAGTATAGAAAGTCCATGCCAGGGCATAAAGCACCATCTTACTCCCTGCAATTCCCCTGCACAATCCCTCCCACCCCCAGTTGTCCGACAAGCCCCCAAAAGAAAGGAGTAAAGTCTGTAGGAGAGTCTGACTAAAGGATGTCTATTGTCCAACCCATAATTTGTGAATATTGGGAGGTTAGGGCCCAATCCTCTAAGCACTCTTCACTCTTTTTGTGAATTTCTTCATTTTTGTGGAGTTTTCTCACACCAATCGGACCACTTTTCCAGGGATTTTTTTTTTCAAATTTCAAAGGCAATTTGGAAGTTTGTACATACTTCCATAGTCACTGCAATCACTATATGTCTGTTTATGCATTAATGTTACTGTCAGGACGTAATTCAAAGGCATCATTTTAATGTAAAAAACTGCAGAAAAGAAGTCTTACATTGGTGAACTGGGCCACAGCGCTGCAATGTGCAGGTTTTCAAGTCAGCGGGTCAAGTCCACCTTTTTTTAACCCTTTGCAGTCTAGAGTGGGGTCTAGTCAATGGGTCGTACTGCGGCACAGATCTGCCCTGTCATCTCAGAAATTTTAAATTATTATTTTTTCTTAATATCAAATCAACTATCGATTCATGACCTGTATTATGAACCACAAAGTGGCTAATCTGCAGGGAATTGATCTGGTATATTCGGAATGTAATCTGAGTAATGGGTGCAATAGGCCACCGCCACAGAATAGGCCAGCTCCACTCCAGCTTTGAAGTCAGATTGACAGCAGGGGCCCTGCCCCCTCGGTTCCTCCATAGCTCACCTACGTGGTTGAGGAGTCTAGCCAAGCCAGAGCTCTGGTGTACTCCACGTGGCAGATGTCTCAATTCTAAGAATTGTGCCCAAAATCTGTAATGAACGTTGCCATGTCCCTATAAAATACTATTCATAACCGTTCTAATTCTTCTTTTCTTCGCTCTTTTTAAAACCCACACTTTTAGGTGTTTTTAAACACAAATTAAGAGCCTAGGTGAGACTTTGCCCTATTTCACTCTGGATTGATTTATTATGGGCTAATTATAAATAGAGGTTCAGCAGTGAAATATCACCTGACTCTTACCTACATAGATGGCATCAAGGGCTTCTATAATATACAGTGTGCAGACTACAGGAACAGGGGCCGCATTCGGAGGAGCTACTGAACAGTATAAACAGTTAGCAGCAGTGAGGCTTAGCCAAGGTAAAAGCATTGTGGTGTACAAATGCTAACACAAAAGAGACTCCCCTCTGTTCTAATGTTGCACCTGTTCAGTACCTGTTAAAAAACCGGAGTCAGTAACTGTACGGTTGTGAATGTAGGAGGTTTGCCAGCGCTAGCAGCGCAAGTCTTGGGTTTATATGACCAGTGCAGTGGCAATGACTAGAATTTCACAAGCATGAAATGATTCACCCAAACAGAACATTAAGTACTGGAAACCCACCAGTCATTAGCCCCTTTGCTGATTTCGGAACTTTTTGGTTGATGAAAAGTCAACATTTTCTGGGGACAGCAGAAGATTTATGTGAAAAATGTAACTGAGCAGAAATTGCAAATTTTCTGGACAGACCAGTCCCCGTATTAACTTTTTCACAGCACCCCTTCCATGTTGGGAAACTCCCCTTTAAGGGGGAACTTTTCTCCAGCTCCAGGAGAGTCCATGAGTTAGCCACAAACAGGAGTTTTGGCAGCATGGGCTGCCAGGAAAACAGTGTGTGTGTGGTGGTGGAGTAACAGGAGGCTTTGGCCTCATGCATCCAGCTTATCTGAACAGCTCCCCAAGGATTAAGAAGGAGATACTTTATTTATTTCCTGTCACTGAGGTTTCCTCTTTCCTACAGGATACAGCTCTGTGTCACTAGTGCCTATTAAACTGGTTTTTGTCTTTGTCTTATGTATATCCTCATTCATTGGTCCTAACCCTAGCCTCACCTTGTATGGATTTAGGATCATACCGCAGAAACATCACAGCTCTCTTTAGCGAACAAGAGGTAACAAAGAGTCCTGTGGCACCTTAAAGACTAACTAAAGTATTGAAGCTTAAGCTTTCCTGGGCTAATACCCACTTCACCGGATGCAAGCAGATGAACAAGTGCTCCTACTTCAGTTCACTGACTCCAGTGTCTAAACACAAAAAGGGTCAGCCTCTCCCTGCATTCATGATCCCGTGTTAGAATTGTGCTATGGCACATTTCAGCCAAGAGGTGCTGTGCAGTATGCCCAGAGAAAGCATTAGCAGCTCACAGTACAGTAGACTCTCGATTATCCAGGATGATAGGGAAAAAATTAATCCTGGTTAATAAAATCCAAGATAATCACCATCCATAGGAAATATGGGGAGGAGGGGTTGGTTCACCAGCCACCCTGCGCTGCGGGGGAAGGGGTGCTGATTCACTGGACACCCTGCGCCCTGGTGGGGTTTTTTTTGTGTGTGTGTGCTTGGGGTGGCAACAAAGCCAGAGCTGGCCCTGCAGTTACACGTTTGTTTGGTTTTTTTGACATCCTGGTTAATCCACGTCCTGTTTAACCCGATCCTGGATAATCGAGTCTACTGTATGCTTGCCTCATTTTTAAAAATTAAAAACACAATTGCAATAAGTGCAGGCGAGATGGTGCATACACTATTTTTCAAGCACTCATCTCCAGGAAAGACTTGACGATTCCGTAGCTACTGGCTCTGTGTTTTGCCTTAACTAAGCAGCATGGAGACTTTCGCATCAAATTTAATTTTCCAGTAACAATGAACATAAACTGCCTGAGCTCTATCAATTTATTTGGTATTCACAGTAATAACACTGATCATAATGAGTTCATTTAATATTAATATTCATTGCACCAAACAAGCATAAGTCCAAGTTACCCAAAGGAAACAGAAGAAGCCAAGCTCAAAGGATTGTATGTACAGATACTTGAAGGCATTTCAGTTCTATGTGACCCTGCAATTGACATCCATCTGTACTTAAAGTATGCAGAGTAGAAAAAACACTTCTTAAAGGAGCTACTGTTCATGTAGTTTTAAATCAACATGACTGTTTAGAGGATGAACAATTGCAGTCTTATCTCCATTGATTAGTATCTGCATTATTGCAACTACAGAGCAAAAGGAGCAGGAAAATACTATCTATGTAAGCTATCAGGAGCCTCTATGGCAACTATGTACCTCAGGGCAGGTCTACATTAGGGCGGGGATCAACTTTGTGAGACCGATCTATCAGGGGTCGATTTATTGTGTCTAGTCTAGGCACAGTAAATCGACCCCGAGCGCTCTCCCATCAACTCCTGTACTCCAGCGCCGCGAGAGGCACAGGCGGAGTCGACGG
The DNA here is from genome assembly GCA_032164245.1 of Sternotherus odoratus. Taxonomy (NCBI): domain Eukaryota; kingdom Metazoa; phylum Chordata; order Testudines; family Kinosternidae; genus Sternotherus; species Sternotherus odoratus. Next base: position 10,762,898 of record JAVMKO010000011.1, on the reverse strand, counting down.
GGGACTGCAGCCGTCGACTCACCGCTGTGAAGACACTGCAATAAGTCGATCTAGGTATGTTCGACTTCAGCTACGCTATTCTCATACCTGAAGTTGCATATCTTAGCTTGATTCCCCCGCCCAGTGTAGACCAGGGCTTAGACACACAGCATGTCTGATTCACCGGGGAGGTATGTCAACATGATGCTGATTTAGCTCTACTGAAATCTAGCCATGTGTGCGCATAAAAGACACACGCCGGCTAGCAAGAGACCGACTTTATGTGCTGACCCAAGACATCTGACATGGCTCATAGTTATTATGGTTAATATCTCTGTCACATGAGAGGGGTCAGCTCTGCTGGTTCCAGCAGCTGCTGTTTTTTTAAATTGCACACTTGTTGGCCGCACCCTCAGCAGTCTCCTTCCCCCTCCCCTAAAAGTAACACTTGTGAATTAGGGTGAATGGAGCCCAAGTACAGCACAATGGCATGCAGAGGGTGTGAATGGACTGTCTAGGCTCTCTGTGTCCTACCCCTGTTTTAGTACACCAATGTCTCATTGGTTACACTGCATTCGGGGCCTTCCATAGCCCTTAACTGGCCCAGAAAATTTGGCCCATAGCGTGAAAACTATTGAGAAAGTATATTATATTGGTTGAAATGCCAGACTGATAGTATGCTCTAGGAAAATTCAGAGCCATTGCCCTATACCCAATCCCACTGGCGACCCCATGTCAGAAAACGTTGCCTTCTCAGCTTTAGAGAACAGTGGTTTCCTCTTTATGATGTGACATTCTTCTCAGAAGAGGACTGGAAGGGGGCAGGTATCACTGGGTACGTCTACACTGACAGGAACAACCCGTGGCACCGAGTCTCAGAGCTAGGTCAAGGGACTCGCGTTCGTGGTGCTAGAAGTAGCAGTGTAGATGTTTGGGCTTGGAAACGCATCCAGGGGGAAGGATCTCAGAACCTGTGCTCCAGTCCAAGCTGGAATGCCAACACTGCTCTTTTGAGAGCTCCGTGATTTGGAGTCAGTTGGCTCAGGCTCTGAGACTCAGTACTGTTTTTTTTTTTAATTGCAGTGTAGACATACCCATAATGATTACATGGATCCTGCCTGATACAGGATCCCATAGCCACCCAAGAGGGAAGGTAGCGTGGTGAGGGTTCTCCCAAGCAGCATGAGACTTGGAGCCAAAACCCTCCCACATCCTCACACAGGAGAGCTCAGGCGGCAACCCTGTGAGCTCAAACTCAGGTTGTTTTCCCTATATGGAGATGTGGCCTGTAAAAGGAAGTTATTTTCGTTTTCCAGTATAAGCAGGCAGTGAGCAGGAGAAGCGCCATTCAAGTGGATCTGAGCTTCAAATACATCTATTTTTATTTATGAGAAAAATGATATCCATGACTCTAATGAAAAACATGAGTACCTTAGTTAAAACTCAGCTCTTGCTTATTAAGGAACAGATTCTGTGCCCTCCTTGTTCACCTGACTCCATTAGACCCCGCAAAATAAGATACTGCTCAAGCTGACAAAAGTCTGTCTCCAGGTCCTTAGTTCTACTCCTTATGCCGCTCCTCCCCCGCAGGTGCCACTTCCAGTTCTCTGGAGCTGCTTCCCCGCCACGGGAGCCGCTCCTCCTTCCCGCGGTTGGCGCGCCCGCCCGCGGGGGCCGTTCCCTCCCACCTGTGGGAGCCACTCCCTGCCCTGTGGAGCTACTCCCCGCCCGCTTTGGTTCTTCTACTTTGGTCACCTCTTCAGTGTAATAGGGCTGTAGGAGATAAAGACCAATTTATGCCCTATTTAGGGGGAGGGAGCGGCCCACGCAGGGAAGGACGGTGGAGGAGCGGCAAAAGCGGCAGGGAAATGGCACTCGCGAGGGGGAGGAGCTTCACCCGCGGTGGGGAAGCGACACCCACGGCGGAGAAGCGGCACCCACAATTGGGAAGCGACACCCGTGGCGTGGAAGCGGCTCCCGTGGGCGGGAAGAGGCACCCGCGGGGAGGAGCAGCAAGCATGCCGAATCAGTTTCTATGGCTTAAGTGATATTTTGAGGAGAATTCCTGTATTAAAGGAAATGTCACGCGATTCTTACACAACTAATACCCGAGCCCGAGCCAATCAAACTGAAGTAAGAATAGATTTCCCTCACATCAGCACTGTGAACGGCTAAAGGAAAGGCCGTCTGCTGAAAAACAAAAACCTTCCATTTATCCCCATCAGAACTGTTTGTGTTTCGATTTTCGGGCAGTGCGGAAGATTCAGCTCCTGTTTACCCCCAGAGTGGGTCTAGTACAAGAAACTAGGTTGCAAATTACCCATGTGCCTCCAACCACCCATTACTAAGATGAGGGTGTTACAACCCTTGGCATTTCTGCTAACACTCCCAGGAAGGAGTTTCTTTTCATAAGCAATATTCTCCCCATTTGCTATGCAGTGTGATTAATCCATCCCACTGCCTGAATTTGGAATTGTTTGGATTAAACAGGGAATCACAAAATTTTTACCAGTAAGGAATAAATGTCATTGCTGTTAATCAAGCTGTGAGAGCAAACCATAACAATGGTGCTGATTGCTGCATGGTGTTACAGTCTGTGCCAATTTACAGGCCAAATTCCCCGACTCAAGACAGTTTGGAGCTACATTAGGGGTGTACATCGCAAGATCAGCCAACCTATGGCCCTCATTCAGGAAAGCACTTAAGCACTTGCTTAACTTTAAGCACATGCTGAGGTCCCACTGGTTGCAGCTGGAGCTCTGGGTGTTGAGCACTGCTGGAATCAAACTCCATGCCTCTTCTGGAGAGACTTTTTGTCAGTACTTTCCATGTGTTTTCCCTTGTCTATGTAAAAATGACTATTTCTTACCCTAACTTGGTGCATTTAGAGCCATCTCTCCTCACCTCAGAGAGGACACCAGATCACCAAGCCTATTTAAACAGTTTGAATCTCCTGTTAGAAGTGCAGAGCAAGACATCAGGATGCTCTAAAGTCCATGGGCACCTCCACACAGCAAAAAACCCCAAACAACCCCCCCCCCCAACCCACAGCAGCGAGTCTCAGCGCCAGGTTCTGCTGACGCAGACTCACGCTACAGGGCTAGAAAGAGCAGTGCAGGCATTCCCACTCAGGCTGAAGCCCAGGCACTGAGTCCAACCCCACTCACCCAGTTCCAGAGCCCAGGCTCCAGTCTAAGCCGGAACATCTACATTGCTATTTTAAGCCCCATGGTGTGAGCCCCAATTAGCTGACCCAGGCACTGAGACTCACTGCCCCAGTTATTTTCTTGTAGGGAGCTAGCCAGCAGTTCAGGGGACCTGCGCTCAATCCCCTACTCTGCAACAGACTTCCTGGGTGACCTTGGGCAAGTCATTTAGCCTCTGCGTGCCACTGTTCCCCATCCATCAACAGTGAATAATAGGATTGTCCTACCCCTTAGGGCTGTGAGGATAACTACAATAAAGACTGTGAGCTGCTCAGATCCTGTAGTAAAGGAGCCCATAGACAGGCTGGAGAAAGAGCTAGATTCCATTCTGACTCAAGACGCAGCGACAGGATTGTGTACTTAGTTCCAGCTGCTCTCGGTTACACCTGTGCAATCCCTTTGTAGGTAATGGGTCCGGAGGTAGACTGAAAAGCTCGTGATTACTGGCACTGATGATGCACTGTCCAGAAAGAACACAGCCTGGCCTTAGACTCCTAAGCTGAGGATTCAGGACCGGCAGTTCAAAGAATACCTTTGTTCACTTGCCAGTGCAGCTATTGATTTGGAATTCACTGAGACACAATAAACTTGGAACCCCATGATGCCATTTTTCCAGTCGCTCTCCGCGCACTTCAAGCTCAGATTTCCCAGGGTAACTCAGGCTTATGCTTGATTAGAGCCCTTAAAACTCTATTCATGGCTTTGAGAGTCAGGAGCCGCTCTTACCCTGTTGGAGTCGATTCTAGCCCTGGAGGTGTAGATAGGAGGAGGGATGTTAAAGGCCTGAGGAACTAAATATTCCTCAGCGTCCATCATATCTTCCAGGTCTTCCTCAGCCAGCAGATTTTGGAAGAATTTGCTGTCGTTGGGGCTCGGGAGCTTCATAAGGTCGTCACCCTGAATGTGTCACGTGGACAGTGGAAGATAACACAGAGATGAATTAATTCTATGAGCATGGTTACCTGCTTTCTATACCACCTTGCAGTCATGGTGAAGAGACCATGAATATACTCAGGTTGCTCTAGATCTCCACAGCTACAGAGTTTATTTTGATTTTTGGCTGGGAATACCATGACAGGAGGGGAATCAAGCATTAATCAAGCAATAAATGTAAACGTTTTGCACTTTTTTTCTTTCTTTTTAAAAACAAACTCAATTCAGGACCCAGATAACGAGCTTCTGGCAAGGTCTGATGTCTGTTGCGAAATATTTGTGATATTAAGGCTAATTCAGAGGGGAAATACATATATAGATATATAAAATATGGAAAGTGGGCCTCTTTGCTTTTTTATTTTATTTTCATTTGTGTTTTCTAGGGATTTATTGTGTGAAATTCCCCTGTTGGCTATATGGAAGCCTTATAAGAATTTAATAGGGATGAAATCAATAGGAATTAAACTGGGTAATGGCAACATTTGGATTGTGGTAGTGCTATAGTTATTAGCAAGATGCATTCCACCTTAAACAGGCAAGGACTTTCCCCTTCTCCCTCTTGCATTCACTCAGAAACCTTCATTAGAAAGAATGACCTCCTCTTTGAATACCTGCTGCAAAAGAGTTAGTGAAAAGCAACTGCTAAATGCCATTCAGCGGCAGCTGATGGTTTATGTTGGTGCCAACCTCTTCTAGGAAAAGAGCTCCCTGCCGGCAGGCAGCGACACCCGCTGCAAGGAAGTCACTCCCGCGGAAGTGACACCTGCAACGGGGAAGCTGCTCCCGCGGGTGGGGCATCAGCATCGAGGGCGACCAGTGGGCCCCGCGGGCGGAGGAGCATGCCCCCCCCCCCCCCGCTGCTGGAGGTGGGAACGGCTCCCGCGGGTGGCCAGAAAAGACAGTGCCCTGCTTCAAAGAGCTCAGGATCTACAGAAATTACACTAAAAATCTATATAAATTAATAGAAAATAAAGTCCTGTCTAGAGCTTTGTTCAACCATGCTAGAGATCTCAAAAGCCTGTCTCTTTTTTCATCAACAGGGAAAGGTTCATTAAAAAGATAATGAAAGTAAGTACAAAAATGCAGTAAATTATTGTAATTAGTGAAATAATTATCCAGGAAGGTTTTCTGGGGCCTTCTTTTTTAAACACTGCTCCCCTTTGAACTCAGTGGGGAATATTGCTCGGAAAATTAGGATACTATTACTCATGCTGACTATTGTCTTACTGATCAAATTGTTCCACTGCATTGTCTGTGTGGATCATTGTGAGTCAGCCCATCCGAATCTGGCCCAAACTGATGCCACGTTCTGGCCTGTGGTATTTAATAATTATGTTATTGGCACTGCAATTTTAATTCCTCTCCATTTCTTTGTCCAACCTGTCCTTAAAAACCTTCAGTGACAGGGATTCCACAACCTCCCTTGGAAGCCTATTCCAGAGCCTAACTACCCTGAGAGTTGAAAAGTTTCCCTAGTGTCTAACCTAAATCTCCCTTCCTGCCAATGAAGCCCATTATTTCTTGTCCAACATTCAGCGGATCTGAAGAGCAATTGATCACTGTCCTCATTAGAGCAGCCCTTAACGTATTTGAAGACTATCCCCTTCCAGCTCAGTCTTCTTTCCTCAGACCCATGTTTGATATTTTTTTTAACCTTCTCACAGCTCAGGTTTTCTAAACCTTTTATGATTTTTGTTGCTCGCCCCTAGGCGCTCTCCAATCTGTCCCCATCTTTCCTGTCGTGTGGTGCCCAGAACTGGACACAGTGCTCCAGCTGAGGCCTCACCTGTGCTGATTAGATTTGGGATAATGTAAGAATGGGGTTAGGAACTGAAGTCCATGCACCCTTTTATTAAAATCTCGGCACTGGTCTATGTATATATTGAGCTACCTTACAGTATTAGTAGAGGTTTCTAAGAACAGGTTAGACAAACACTTGTCAGAGATGGTCTGCCTTTTCTTGGTCTTGCCTGAGTGCAAGGGATTGGACTAGATGGCCTCTGGAGGTTCCTTCCAGCCCACATTTCTATGATTCTATTATTATACCAGCAGCAGTTTTCCTTTAGTGGTGATATGAGAGCTCCTGATGCACTTATATTAATTCCAGGGTTTTTACAAACAGAATTAAAATGATTTCCACATGTTCCCAGAGGTGCTAACCTGAATGACCAGGTATCGTTGAGGGTCTCGAGCCATTCTAGAAAATTCAGCAGCCAATTCCTTGAATTTAGGCCGACTGTCCGCATCAATCATCCAGCCTGCAGATTTAAGAAGAAACAAAATTGATTGGTAACAAGGAAGATCATTATGTTTTGAACAACATTTGAAATAATCCTGAGTTTGAAGTGTGAGGATGCCTTTGGTGTATTTGGCCTGCAGAAGGAAAAAAACACAATTCAGTTGTTTAGGAAAATTGGAAGGATGATAATAAACAATGCTTCTAAAATAGAAGGTAGATCTTGTCGTTAAGGCCTGGAGATCTGTATTCAGTTCCTGGCTTTGCTGCTGTGGGACCTTGGGCAAGTAGCTTAATTTATCTGTGCCTCAGTTTACCATCTTTAAAATGGGGATGGTCCTAGTGACTTACTAATCCCACCCCACTTGTCAGTCTTACCTCATTAGATCACAAGCTCTTTGGAGGCAAGGAATGTCTCTTACTATAGATCTATACAGTGCCTCACAGGATGGGGCCTGTATTTCATTCAGGGCCTCTAGGCACTACCAAAATACTAGTAGTAAAATAAACATTTCTACCTGATCTGCTACTCCATACTGTATTCCAGGTTCAGAATGTTAAACAGATCTGAACACTCTGACTTCTCTCAATTATTTTTTCTCCCTCCTCTCCATTCGAGTAACTTTGTATTAGTGTTGCCCTCATCAGCTTGGCTACACTTTAACATTATTAGCAGACATAAGCCGTGCTGCAGGCTACAGTTATTATGGAGACACATTCCACCTTAAACAGGCAAGGACTTTCCCCTTCTCCCCATCTCTCTCATGCATTTGCTCAGAAATGCTCATTAGAAAGAACGGGCTGCCTCTTTGAATGCCTTCTGCAAAAGAGTTAGTGCAAAGCCACTGATAAACACCACTCAGCAACAGCTGCTGGTTTATGTTGGTGTCAACCTCTTCTAGGAAAAGATTCTATCAGCAGTTTTCCAGGAATATGCCTCCATTTAGCAGGAACTCTCGGTGAAATTGGTCTTTATCTCCTACAGTCGTATTACACCGAAGAGGTGACCAAGTAGAAGAACCAAAGAAGGTGGGGAGTGGCTCCCGAGGGCTGGAAGTGATACCCACTCTGGGGAAGTGATACCCACTGTGGGGAAGTGATACCCACTGTGGGGAAGTGACTCCTGCGGGTGGACAGGGACACCCGCGAGCGGGGAAGTGGCCCCGGTGGGGGGGGGGGGGGGAGTGACACCCATGGCGGAGCAGCAGCTCCCGCGGGCGGGAAGCGACTCCCGAGGTGGGGAAGTGATTCCCATGGGAGAGGAGTGGCACCAAGGGGAGAAGAGCGGCACCCGCGGGAGAAGAGCGGCACCCACGGTGGGGGAGCGGCACCCGCGGCGGGGAAGTGCCCCCTTCCCCCGAGGCAGCAGCTCCCGCGGGCAGGAAGCGATATCCACTGCGGGAAAGCGAGTCCTGCAGGCGGGTAGGGACACCCGCGAGTGGGGAAGTGGCCCCCGCGGGGAGGCAGCAGATCCTGCTGGCGGGGCAGAGACACCCGCGGCGGGGGCGCGGCACCCATGGGAGAAGAGCGGCACCCGCGGCGGGGGAGCAGCACCTGCTGGAGAAAAGCGGCACCCGTGAGAGAAGAGCGGTACCCGTGAGAGAAGAGCGGTACCCGTGGCGGGGGAGTGGCACCTGCTGGAGAAGAGTGGCATCTGTAGTGAGGGAGCGGCACCTGCGGTGGGGAAGTGCCCCCCCCCAAGGAGGCAGCAGCTCCCGCGGGCAGGAAGCGATATCCACTGCGGGGAAGCGACTCCCGCGGATGGGCAGAGACACCCGCGAGTGGGGAAGTGGTCCCCGCGGGGGAGGAGGGGAAAGCAGCCCCTGCGGGGAGGCAACAGCTCCCACTGGTGGGGCAGCGACATCTGCGGTGGGGGCACGGCCCCCGCGGAAGAGGAGCGGCCCCTGGGGGAGAGGAGCGGCCACCCGCTGCTTCCGGAGGCGGGAACGGCTCCCGTGGGTGGCCAGAAAAGACAGTGCCCTGCTTCAAAGAGCTCAGGCTCTACAGAAATTACACTAAAAATCTATATAAATTAATAAAGAATAAAGTCTTGTCTAGAGCTTTGTTTAACCATACTAGAAATCTCAAAAGCCTGTCTCTTTTTTCATCAACAGAAATTGGCCCAGTAAAAGATATTAGCTCACTCAGGGAAAGGTTCTCATTCCTGATTGTATTCCATCGGACTGTGATTTTTGTGATATGGACACTTGTTCATTGGGAATTAGATGAAACCATTTAACACAAGCCACCAAAGACCCTCTGTACTGAACATATTTGGCAGTTTTGAGCCCCTAATAACCTGTGCTGGCTTTAATCTTGCAGTTAGGGGTGAAAGAAACTATATCCAATTATTTATATCCAAATTATATAGCTATATCGAGATGGATAGATAGATTATATATATATATAACTATATCCAAATCCTGAGTGATATAGTGCACCCATATGACAAGTCTCAGGTTACAAATGCACCTCAGAGAACAGAGGAATCCCATTTTCTTACTAAGAATATACATATTTGCCTCCTCCTCCGGTTTCATCTTCTGAGTTCTGCTATTTTTTGTGTGCAAATCAAATGGGAAAGGCCCGTCAGAACAAAGAGATGGCCGTATGGTAATTTCACTGAAATCAGAAACACCACAGAGCTGTTCCTAATTCTTTTTAAATTACAAGTCTAGGCTTTGAGGATCCATTTGTATGCGTCCCTCCCTCCCTCCCTCTCTCTCTTGTGGGGGAAGGAGGGCAGGGTAAGGGAGAAGATATAAACTATTATATTTTAGCAAAAAATGAAAAAGTCCATAAACTACTGGATACGACTAAACATAATCTAACAAATATAACACAGCCGAGGATTTGTTTTTATAAGTCAATTTCTCTTTAATAAAAAAATTATGGATTTCTTTCCTCAATATTTAAGATTTCTGTTTTGGAGCCAACTGTTCCCTTTGCCACCTTCAATGCCTGCCTACCCGTGTACCATAATTATGTTTAATGCTATCATTTTTTACATCAAAATCAATTGTCATGGAAATGACAAGTGTTTACAATCACAATCAGACAATTTTGACTTCATAGTGAGGATGTGTGATACCATCTCACAGTAATAAGAAGAGGAGCTCACTCCAACCATTCACAGCTAAACTCATATCCTTTGCAATTGGGGGAGGACAAATGGTGCATGCTATGTTCAAATGTAATTTATAAGACTGCTGGAAGCTTTTTGTTTTGAAACAGTCTGCATCATTAGCAAGCACTGTCCGATGCAACAGAACACACTCTGCCAGCACTGGCCACAGTGATATTAAAATGGCAGCTACTCACATTTGACCATCACCATGTAAACATCAATGGTGCAGATTGGAGGCTGGGGCAACCGCTCCCCTTTCTCTAACAGGTCAGGAATTTCTCGGGTCGGGATTCCATCGTAGGGTTTTCCGCCAAAGGTCATAAGCTCCCAAACCGTGACACCTGGGGACAAACGAGGATAAGATTAGGGGCGTGTTTTATTTAAGATGTTAAAAACGCCGTACGGATCAGTTTGAGCCCCAATACTGGATTAGAGTGTGGTGGACCTATCTCGTTCATTCTCAGAACCAGTGTATGTATAAAGTGTCCACAGCTTGCTCAGATGTATGTTGGATCCACCACTTAAAGACTATTGGAAGATTGGGGAACAGCACTTGAGTTCAACTCTAAAGATGATGTCTCCTGTTTGTATTCGGTTAAGAAAAGGCGCAGGCATGACAGATGGGGGAGACTTAGAACAAATAAGTGGTGTAGAGTGCGGGTATGACAGATATGGAAGACTCAGAACATATAAATGGAAATAGCAAAAGAATATGCCTTGCTCTTTTATCATATCAAAATGGAAAATGAATGGTTGATGTTATTGGAAAGGGCAAAAAAACCTAAAGATGTTCTCTAAATTACAGCATCAATTTCCCATAATGATGCAGAGTGAATGAGGTTATGTCATTATCTTTGACTTGTAAGTCATCCATTCACTTGTGTTGGTTTCTCTTAAAGCACCTTATGGATTTGGGTTATAATAATGCTATGATTTAAACCTGGGATCCTCTTTTTGAAAAGCCTGAGGATTTTGTTGGCAGCTGAACAGAAAGATAAATAACATATATCACAAGTAACAGAATTTATCCCAAAATACAATCTTTAATATTAAAAATACTGCTGCTTTCCTAACACTCTCCTTTGTTTTGCTTTTATTTTATTGTAAAGGTCATTTAAAATATGCCTCCAGCCTGGTAATCATATTTTGCAGACTGTCATGTCTAATCTGAGGAGATAGAAGTAAAAATACATAGCCATGAAACATGCATTTATTTTTCCCCCATTCACCTCCACACTGATGTTTAATAACTAACTCTTGTCAGTCATCTTGTTTTATTCTTCCAAATTACAGATGTGCTGGGTTCCCTGTTTTAAACTGAGCTGCCTAAATAATGGAAGGAGATGTATATTTTGCTAACTGGGGCAAAACACAATTTGGGGGTGGGGAGGAAGCTGCTTTATGCATACAGTTTTCATATCCTATAATCATATATTTTTCTTAGGTGGACAGAAGAAGATAGCTACCTGGCAATCGCAAACTGTATGTTTTACTGCTACCCACAGGTGAAAGTGAGTAATGAGTTTCAGCTGGTACTGCACAGCTTTGTTTCCAAACTATTCAGCAACAGAAACTTTGGATGTGGTCCAGTATCTCTAATTACCTATTATGGGTCTGATACTGTGAGATCCCATTTATAAAGGTGCAGGTTACTTTCTCACTAACAGCTGGGCAAGTTAAGCAGGCAAACAACCAAGCAGATGCCTTATAGCTCATTCTGATATTGTCCTTAACATCATTAAATAAGCTCTCTATATATTGAAATCACCCGGTTATCAGTTTAGATTCCTCATGACCTGACCTTTCTCACCAATTCCAAAGTTGTTTGTGAAATTGAACTAAGCCTGTATAAGTCAGCCTCGGCTCTTTGCTTTCTTCTCGCTTGCTGTATTTGTTCTGTGTTCTGACATATTCCCTTTTATCTGACTGTAGTACGGAAACTCCCATAAGCCAGAAAATGTTTTTTGACATTCCCGGCTTTCAGAGTTCGGTTTTCAAAGAACGGTTGGAAATTATGACCCGCAGTCATATTTCCACCAATCTGTGGCAAAACTAAAAGAGGCTTTTTTCTGTCACAATGATCAGATGAACTGCTACCAAAACAGAGCTTCTGGCAGGGAACCCAGTAGGGACATTGTGATAATGCATTTTAGTGAGCAGGGAAATAACACAGAAGACAGGTCACAATGCAATTTAGATGTATATTTTTTTAAAAAAATAGAGGAAACACAAGGTAACAGTTATCTCCTTTAGGAAATATGGGTTGATAAATAAACATCAGTGACGCCATAAAAAAACTTTATGTATTTCACAAGAGATGAATTTTTAAGCACAATCTTACCATAGCTCCAAACATCGCTCTGATGGGTGAATTTCCTGTAGTGTATACATTCCAGAGCCATCCACTTAATTGGCATCTTGGGAGCAAAAAGATACATGCAAGTTAGAAAAATAATAATGAATAAAATAATATGAATGGGTCCTAAACACAGGTATCCAGTTCTCTCTCCCTCTCTCAGTTATTATTTAAAAAAAAACCGAAGTCGGGAAATTGAAAAATTAAGGCTCACAATGATAAATTAAATAGAGACGTGGCCAAATTCTGTGCTCATTAACATGCAAAGAGACCTCAAAGAGACCGTGTAGCAATGATTTACAGTCTGTGCCACCCTATGGAAATCTTCAGGTCTGGATTTCAGTGGGGCTGCTCGAGGGACAGAATCTGACCTGGTGATATTGCACACACTGAATGAAAAGCAGAGCAGGCCCTCAGCTATCACAGTAACGGGAATGGTGTAAATAGCTTAAATGAAAGAACCCAGAATAGATTCTGGCCCAGAGCATATACTGAGGCTAGAAACAAGCAGAACCTTCTATTAGAAACCCTTCACTCCACCCAAGCTTTGGTGGTTCAGATACACTGGAACAACCAGTTCCTTGTTACCCCTGGATTTAGCATTATAAAATCAAATCAGTTTGCCCAATATAATGATTGTGTCCAAACCCCTAAAATGTAGAAGGTTTGGAAAAAATGGAACCCTTTTGATTTTGACAAGGTTTTGCAAAACCAAACCTTGGGCAGCCTGGCTGCTCTCTGGCACAGATACACAACGACTTATATAGTCCTCAACAGTGCTACAAGGCAACGAGTTAATAGTGGGATGGGAATTTTAACTTCCCCATTTCCGGACTTGTGTGTAAAGGGGTCCAATCCTGCAAGCCCTTTGCATCCAGAACACCGACTGATTTCAAATGGGCAGTGTGTGAATGTACCCTCTAAGATACTGCCTTGTAAGAACAGAGCCTCGGGGTATACACTATATCTTACCAAGTAAGGGTCTTCTTCTTTTCAAACCGTAGAGTGTGTCATTGAAAGGAAACCTTTCCGACCAAATAAACCTACAACTGCAGGCACCCTGGTAAAATCTTAATGGCTGGATAAAGCAGTAAATGGGTCTGCATTGTGAAAATAGCCTATGTAGTTGATTAGAGAACTGTAATCTCTATATTTACGGCCGGGATATCATTCTCTATTAAATTCTATAGGTTGGTTTAATGCCTTTACAGAAAGGAAATCAGACTGAGTTCTACAGAGACCTATTTTATTTCTGCAGAAGTCTATTAAATTCTATAGGATTTTTCCAGACTGGAACAATTTCAACAGCAGAGCTGTATTATTCATCAGCCACCTAAGCCCTCCTTAGCAAACTTACAGTACCGCTTTGAAATGCAAACAAGTTCTGGGCTGGGAAGCGATGCTCCTCAGAAGTAGGGGAGTCACATTTCTAGTGCATACATCTATCCCAGCTCCTAGTAGTGTGTTTGAGCCCACAAGTTCAGGACACCCTCTAAGAGCTGCATGAAGAGTCTATAGGCTTCCTTTGTCCTTCACGGGAAGGAATGGGTGGAGAAGAGGCAGAGGGCATGCTTGAGGGGAGATCAGAGGAACGAGAGGAGTCAGGGAAGCCTGTCAAATTTCTATCCTCATTGCCAGAAGGTCCTTGCAGTGGTAGGGAGTCAGAAATCAGTCACAGACTAATGCTGTACAAATAACTGATTTTTCAGTTCACTGGCATCTCCAGAAGAAAAAAATAAATCAGAAAAAAATGGGTTTCCATTTGACCCATTAAAAAAAATATTTGATGAATGGAAAAGTTAAAAAAACATCCCCCTTTTTTGCGTTGAATGAAACATTTCGTTTGACCCAAAGTGAAATGTTTTGTTTCACTTTTAAAACAAATTTAAATTTTATTTGAATAATATTGAATGAAATTTCAGCGTGAAGAGTCACTTGAAAAAAAAATGAAATGTTGAGGGGTTTTTTTTCAGTTTTTTTACTGAAACAACTGGGCAAATTCTACATGAATTAGTGAAATCTTTCGGTTGATCTGAATCTGATTTTTTTGGCCAAAAAAAGGAAAAGTTTTAGTCAAAAAATTTCCCCTTGACCTGCTGCGGATTTCTTTGATGCTTCTTGCCCCACCAGCTGTATCCTTCTTGCCGGTCTCCCTACAATTCCTGTTCATGGAATAGTTGGATTCCACAGCAGCACACAAAGGAAGGTGACCTCTTTCCTAGGAAGTAACATGATGGTAGCGGTTCCTGGCCAGCCAGCAGCATAAATGAACAGAGAAAATGAGTGGGGGATCAGGAAAGCAGCAGAGGGACCAAGGATTTGGGAAAGGGGCTGAGGCGAGACAAAGACCCACCAGGGACTTTATGGGGTTGGAGGAAAGATTAAGGCAGGGTCAGATGAGCATTTTTGGTGAGACATTTCAAAAATGCATAAGGAACAGCCACTTGGAACTTATGTCTGGGACCACCTGAATAGTGTTATGCCTCTATTTGTGTGCCTTTATCAAGACTTGTAATGGTGAGTCTATGTAAGACCCGGTACGGAATTAAAACTATGGAGGTGCACTGGGAAATAATATGGGAAGAAGAGCAGAAAGTGTCCGAGGTGTCAAGGTTAAAAACTGTCTGTTTTAATTACATGCAGCAGAACTCCTGAGTGCCCCAGTATTTTGCATCCTTTCAGAGATGTCTTGAGCAAATGTTGGCACTGCAACAAGGAACTGGGAACCAGCCCGCGCAGGTTCTTTTACTGTGAGCCAGCCAGCAGATTGTTGGAAACCACATGTAAAACCTTAATGGACATGCTACAAGTAAACATCTCCTGCCCCCTTCCCTTGTGGCTGCTGGAGAGAGAGCTGTCTAGGACAAGTAGCCTGCACACGGCTCAGTGCTGGCAACAGCCCGCAATGATGAATAGGGACAAACGCACTGCACTGAATTCAGATGTTTTCCTTGCTGTAGAAATGCAGCACAAAATGGAAGACCCAAGAACAAAACCCAGCCACAACCGTGGTTTGCTCAGGGGGGCTCATCTTAGGTCAAGCTCTGTACTTGGCAGAGTCCCACTGAATAGAAGGGCATAGCTTTGCAGGCCTGGGGCCTGCTGGATTTCCCAGAGTGCATAGTCTTAGCTCCTGCTGAGGTCAAAGGCAGCTCTGGTGCGCTCAGGGCTTTTGAAAAATGAGACCGTGCACTCTGGAAAATCCAGCAGGCCCCAGGCCTGCAAAGCTATTCCCTTCTATTCAGTGGGACTCTCCCAAGTACAGGGCTTTGCAGCCGTCAACATGAAGAGAGTTTGAACAGAGCGTTTGAGCTGCCAAAATGTGAACTCAGGAGCCTAATGTTCACTTTCTCTTTTTGAAAATCTCAGCCGTCATCTCCAAAGTTTCCTTTGAATAATGTCCACGGCCCCGCTCCACTAGTTACACCCTTTTCAAGTTACAGAATAGAGAGAACAAGAGCTTTGCATGGGAATGAATGAAGGCCCCTGCAAAGGAGCCAGGCCAGGACTGCTGGCGGCAATGCACCCACCTTCCCTCCATCAGCATTGTACTCTTTCTCATCGCCTTCCAGGAGCCTGGCCAGGCCAAAGTCAGTGATCTTCACGTGGTTTGGTGATTTGACCAAGACATTCCGGGCTGCCAAGTCCCGGTGAACCAGTCTCCTCTCTTCCAGGTACATCATTCCCTGGGGGACACAAAACATTTCATTTAAGTCAGATGATCCCTTATATATTTTTCAGATTTCCCTCCTCTTTTTGCAATCAGTTCCCACGATATCTTGAAAAACAGCCTATATTATTATTGTATGATAAAATAGTGCCTAGAGGTCAGAGCCACATGGGTGCTAAGACCTTTACATAGTGAGAGCTTGCAACCTAGATAGGCAAGAGAGAGAAAGGAAGGACTATCCTTCCCATTTTGCAGACAGAGAGATTAAGTGATTTGCCCAAGGCCTCAACAGGAGTCTTCAGGAAACTGAATCCGACCTCCTGACATCGAATCCAGCTTTCTAACTTCAAGAAAATGCGCCTGTTCTATACTCTGAGTTGGATACACATTTTCAATATTCTTAGTGAATTATGGGGAAAACAACCCTGTGTTCCTCTGGCTGCAATCCAGTTGCTTTTCCAACCCCATTAAAACTTTACCTCTTGTATTATAATTGGATATAAGATCAATGGTCAATGTCTTTTATGAGCATATACATTCTGTTACAAGTGGTTGTGTTAACAAGCTGTCCAGGTGTCTTAACAGATAAACTAACACATGCCCAAACCGTCTGGTCTGCATTTGCCCTAATCAGTTATTTAGTCTGCTGACTGATTAAATGCCTGTGATCAGCAGGTGAGTTTACATGAGGCTTTGTGGCACTGAGATCACCACCAAAGCTTAGTGTTAGGACTCATATGGACAATGCGAGATACCCCGAGAGGGTTACAACCCTGTAATTTCATAAAGAGGAATTTGTGACATTAGCAATCATTTTAGGGACCTACGCATGAAATTACATGCCTGGCAATTACCCTTATGGTAACTTTTAATATATCAACACTATAACATACACAGTAGTTTAAAAATTATTGGAAGCTGTACTATCCTATAAAATGATAATCCGAGGAGTGACAATCAGTGATTAAATTAAGTACATTGCTCAGCATAATGGACCAGATTCCGATTCCCTTACACTGTGGTGCTACACGAGTAGTCCTACTGGTATTACTGGGTCCATGTCTATGTTAAGGTACTAGAAGAATCTAGTCCTGTGCTGGCAGAAAAAAGGGACACCTCTACAGAAGTCACCCAGGGGCACTTTGAAATGTATTTCAGCAAAAAGGAAACCAGTAGCCATAATATTTCGCTTTTACCTAGAAGATTTCAGTGCAATCAACACAGAAGGTTATGAAAGGCTCGTGGGGGAGCCTCGGCATAAATACAATTTTATTTTTAATGCAATATATTTTGCCGCCATCAACATGAAGAGAGTTTGAACACGGAAGTGGGGACTATATGGCATACCGCAAACAGAATTATTTTTAAAAGGTACTTTTAGTCGAAGCAAGCACTCGCTCATGCCAATTGCAAATCAATGCTGCTGGCTGTTGAACATCAGGATTGTACTCTTTGAAGGATTAAGAGTTTCTGACATTAAAAAAAAAACTGGAAAAAAACAGACAAGCAAATCTCATAGAGCAAACAGTTATGAACCCTATACCAAGAATGTCATGAAAAAGCAGATTGCTTTAGATGGTATTGTGGTATTGCGTGCTAACAGTTGGAGCCCAACCAACAAGTGGTACTGTATAAAACAATCCAATCAATCAGTACCAGTGACATTCCAGGATACAGAAGTAGCAGCATCAACAGCAACAATAAAAGCTGACGGGTCCAGAGGAGTACCCATTTTGGAGAGATGTATTTCTTAGGGGAGGATTTATTACAGGGAATACTCTACATCCTAGTAAAAAGGAGTGGATAGAAGTTGATAAAAGTACAGGTAGGAACTGAAGAGAAACAGTTACATGAAAAAAGAGTCCCATTCAATTACATCATATGAAGGCAGACAGCTAAATATTGACAGCGCTTATATACAAATGCAAGAAGTCTAAACTTGTGTGCCTGGTATTAACTGAGGATATTGATATAATAGGCATCAGAGAAACTTGGTGAAACAATGATAATCAATGGAACATGATAATACCAGGATAAAATACATATAGGAATGACAGAGTGGATTGCGCTGGTAGAGGAAAGGCACTGTATGTGAAAAAACCTAATCAAATATAATAAAAATCTTAAATGAAACAAATTATACCATAGAATCGGAATGGATAGAAATCCCACCATTGAATAGCAGTCGGAATATATTACTGACCACCTCAGCAGGATGGTGATGGTGATTGTGAAGTGCTCAGGGAGATTGGAGAGGTTACGAAAACAGAAAACTTAATAATATAGGGGACATCAACTATCGCTATATAGATTGGGAATATGTCACCTCAGGACAGGATGCAGAGACAAAATTTTCAGACACCATTAATGACTGCTTCTTGGAGCAGCCAGTCCTAGAAACCACACGGGGAGAGGCAAGTCTGGATTTAGTCCTAAATGGTGCACAGGATTTGGTTCAAGAGATTAACCTTATAGCAACCATAATGTAATTAAATTTAACATCCCTATAGAGGAGAAAATACCAAAGAAATCCATCACGGTAACATTTAACTTCATAAAGGGGAACACCACAAAAATGAGGAGGCTAGTTAAATGGAAATCAAAAGGAACAGTCACAAGAGTGATATGCCTGCAAGCTATATGGAAACTTTTTAAAAAAACCCACTGTAATAGAGGCTCAAACTAAAGGTATACCCCTTGGTTTAAAAAGTAAGAGTTCCCAAAAATGCCATCACGGGTTAATGGAGTAAAAGAGGCGGTCAGAAACAAAAATATGTCTTTTAAAAATTGGAAGTAAAATCCTACTGAGGAAAAGAGAAAGGAGCATAATTCTGGCAAGTCAAGTGTAAAAGTATAATTACGAAGGCCAAAAAAAAATTTGAAGAGCAGCTAACAAAAGACAAAAATTAATAGATTTTTTAAGTATATCAGAAAAAGGAAGTCTGGTGAACAATTGGTGGGGACAGGGTGCAATGGAGGTGCTGACGGAGCACTCAAGGAAGAGAAAGTTGTTGCAGAGAAGCGATATGAATCCTTTGCATTTGTCTTCACTGCAGACAATGTGAGAGAGATTCCCACATCTGAGCCATTCATTTTAAGTTACAAATATGAGAAACTGTCCAGATTGAGGTGTCAATAGAAAAGGTTTTAGAACAAACTAAACGGTAGCAAGTCACCAGGGTCAGATAATATCACTCAAGAATTCTGAAGGAACTCAAATATGAAAATGCAGAACTATTAACTGTGATATGAAAACCTATCACTTAAAATCAGCCTCTGTATCAGATGACTAGCAGATAACTCGTAAGGCAGATTTTTAATAAAATGCTCCAGAGTTAATCCTGACAATTACAGGCTGCTAAGCTTACCTTTAGTTCCAGGCAAATTAGTTGAAATCATAGAACTGTCAGACGCATAGGTGAACACAATATGTTGGGGAATAGTCAACATGACTTTTGAAAAGGGGAATCATGCCTCAACAATCTATTACAATTCTTTGAGGGGGGGTCTTCAAACATATATGTACAAGGATATTTCCGTGGATATAGTGTACTTGGACTTTCAAAAGCTTTGACAAGGTGCCTCACTAAAGGCTCATAAGCAAAGTAAGCAGTTATGGGATAAGAGAGAAGGTCCTCTGAAGGATCAGTAATTGTTTAAAAGATAGGAAACAAAAGGTAGGAAAAAATGGTCCATTTTCACAGTGTAGAGGTTAACAGCAGCCTTCCTCAATGATCTGTTTAGGTACCAGTGCTGTTCAATATATTCCTGAGTGATCTGGAAAAAGGAATAAATAGTGAGGTGGCAATGTTTTCAGATGATGCTAAGTTACTGAAGATAGCTAGGTCCAAAGGAGATGGCAAAGAGTTACAAAGGGATCTCCCAAAACTGGGGGACAGAGTGACAAAATGGCAGATGAAATTCAATGTTGATAAATGCAAAGTAATGCTAACTGGAAAAAATAATCCCAACTACAAGTACAAAATAATGGGGTCTAAATTAGCTGTTACCACTCAAGAGGGAGATCTTGTAATCATTGTGGATAGTTCTCAGAAAACAGCTACTCAATGTGCTGAATCACTCAAAAAAGCTAAGAGAATGTTAGGAACTATTAGGAAAGGGCTAAATAATAAAGTAGAAAATACAATTCTACTATATAAATCCAGTGTACGCCCACACCTTTAATACTGCATGCTGTCCTGGTTGCCCCACTTCAAAAAAGCTATACTAGAATTGAAAAAAGTACAAAGAAAGGCAACAAAAATGATTACGGATGTGGAACAGCTTCCATCTGAGGACAGATTAAAAAGACTGGGAATGTTCAGCTTGGAAAAGAGAGAACTGAGAAAAGACATGATAGGGTGCTATAAAATCATGACTGGTGTGGAGGAAAGTGAATAAGGAAGTGTGATTTACCCCTTCACATAACACATGAACTAG
This sequence comes from Sternotherus odoratus, assembly GCA_032164245.1. Classification (NCBI taxonomy): domain Eukaryota; kingdom Metazoa; phylum Chordata; order Testudines; family Kinosternidae; genus Sternotherus; species Sternotherus odoratus. Next base: position 10,742,951 of record JAVMKO010000011.1, on the reverse strand, counting down.
GGGACACCCAATGATATTAATAGGCAGGAGGTTTAAAACAAACATAAGGAAGCACTTTATGCAGTGCTGTATCATCCTGTGGAACCATTGCCTGGGGAACTGTGGAGGCCAAAAGTGTAACTGGGTTCAAAAAAGAATCAGTTAACTTCATGGAGAATAGGTCCATCAATGGCCATTAACCAAGATGGTCAGGGATGCAACCCCACGCTCTGGGTGTCTCTAAACTTTTGACTGCTAAAAGCTGGGATTGGACAACCAGGGTGAATCCCTCGATAAAGTGCCCTGTTTTGTTCACTCCATCTGAAGCATCTGTCTCTGGACACTGTTGAAAGATAGGATGGACCTAGGGTGACCAGACATCAAATGTGAAAAATCTGAACAGGGGATAATGGATAATAGGAGCTTGTATACGTAAAAGACCAAAAAATTGGGACTGTCCCTATAAAATTGGGATATCTGGTCACCCGAGATGGATATCCGATGTGACACAGTATAGCCATTCTTATGCTCTTAAAAAGTGACCCTTAATTCATGAAATCCCAATAGGGCTGTGAATTTATCTATTTCTTGTTGTTTCATGTACCTGTGCTAAGTAATAACTCAAGAAGACTCCATGTTTTTCAAACTGAACTGGCTTATTATTAAGAGAATTATTTTCAGAGATGCTCCAGCTGCAGCCTGACTTTCCAATGCAACCTCTAAACTCTTCCCTCCTGCGACCTGTGCTCCTCCCTCCATATTCCATGCAGTTTGCCATACTTATTTTCTTTCTTGTACATTTTTGCTGCAACAACAACAACGTTCCCTAAAACAGAGGACTGTATATGCACCTGTTTAATCCCTTCTCTGCTTACACATCTTACGTGGCCTTAATTTTGTGAACTAGAGGAAAAACATCCAAACCTACACAGCCATGGGATCACCCTTTAAGTCCTTATTTTGGACAACACTCCAAATGATAACTTCAAATGAGCGGTTTACCTGAAAAAAGATTACTGGAGCCAATTCTGCAAAAACGGTCACGTAGGTAGACCCTTATAGCAGCATGAAGTTCCTTTTTCAGATTCACGACCTTCAGGATTGCATGTGCTTTTGGGAATATCTAGGTTAAACAACATCTTGATTTTCCTCCGCATCCTATTAACAAGGGGTTTGCATAGTGGGCCATGTACTATATAAACAAAGCCCAACAATGGAGGGAAGGAATGGGAGAAACCAATGGTGTTCATTGCCACAGCACCATTTAAACATAGATTATGCTGGCAACACTGTCTGAAGACCTTCTCAAACCTGGCAGGAGCAGTATTATATATGGATGTTTAAGCTTTTCATAACATGCAGGCCTATTGCGATAAAAAAAAATCTGCATTTCACAAATGGTGTCAACAGCACCCAGTAGATTTATAGTCAAATACCAAACTAATCTTTTCTGTGAGATATATTGACAGAGCTATGACACACCCTGGCAATGGGGGAGGGGGGGCAGAGAGAGAGATTGATTTCTAAAAACTACATGAAAAGCCTGATCCTGAGAAGATTCTGCTCTGCAGTCCATGAGAATATTTAAATTCAACACCTGTCGTGATCAGCCCCTGCCAAATGAGGACTGCGGGAATACAAAATGCAATCAGAATATAATTTGAATGGACAGAGGTTGCACAGAAGTCTGCGTTTTTGTGTCTCCACTGGTACCCGAAAGTTCACTAAAAGGTGAGATTTTCTGATGATACATTAAAGGGGAAGAGCCAGTGCTAAAAATGCTAAATCATAAACCTTAGTTGCTTCCATGATCCTTATGCCCAGATTATCCTCCTACAGATGTTAGGATCAGCTCTGACTAACCCGTCATTGAAACCTCTTCACTACAATGGTTTCCTCACTGAGGAAGGTGCAATTGGAAATGCAATCACTAACAGGATCCTCTAACATGCAATCATTCTTTGAATCAGCACTTAATGCCAGTAAGAAGTCAAACACACTGCAAACAGTTGGGACACAGATAAGTTGAGTAAGCTATTTTTGAATGCTAGCATGAATAAGGATCAGTCTGCTATTTATTATAATCATACCCCTCACCCTAACCCAGTATAATAACCACATAGAGAAATAAACCTGTGCCTACACTTAGTCTTTACTCACACATATATGACATTACATATACTTAGGCTTGGCAGAATTGCATGGCTTTTTAAAAATATTTTTTGTGGATAATATTGGTGTTTATTTTTAAGCTTCTTTAATTTTTACTGAGTTACATTTTCACAGCTGGACGGAATTTGGCGTGTTAAGCATTTTTTTGTATTTTTAGCGATTTACATTTTTGCAGTTGAAGAAAATTACGGGAGCGTCAAACAATAATGAGTTAATGACAGTCTCTTAATAAAGTTCTCGGGCAGTATTTTTCTTACTTTGCCTCTATGTAAATTTCCATTATTATTTTTTGTGGGTTTGAGTATGCAAGGTGAAATCGACATTTATTGATAAAAAAATGAATCTTTCCACATCCAAATATACTATCCTGTATATAGCCAGGACCTCATTTGCTGTTTGATTATGCAGCTGCACAAATGCCATCATTCTTCATTTTGTACATACACTGCATAAATGGCTGTCCAGTAATCTTGGACTTCAACAAGGTAAGTCCAATGGGCAGCTGAGTAAGTCACAGACAGGCACAGAGTGGGAGGACTTTAGAGGAAGAATTTGTACTGCTCCAACAGAGCTTAGGAACCCTGCAACATTCATGTCTTCTCTAGCTGCTGAGCTCCCAAGAATAGCAAAAGAGAAGATTGCGCCTCTGCACCTTACAAGCTCCAGCAAAGTGGGGTCAAAGTAAGCAAGGCTGGTTGGGGATGGGGAGGGCGAGTGCTTCCCCTGCGTCCCTTAGGAGATCTGCAGCTGGGTGGATGACTGGTGAGTTTGCTGGGCCTCCCACTCATTCTGCAGGTCAGACATCTCTTCTCCTGCCAGCTCCTCAAGCTCGGTTTGGACCTTAACAGCCCCCTTGGCTGCAGACGCTCTCTCATGCTGGTACAGTCACAGCGTACCAGCCGAGAAGTTAGTGAAAAGGATAAAATACTCGTGCTGGAAGGTGGCAATATTTCTACTCTACTCTATTTCTTAGGACTTGTTGTAGGGTGATCATCCACAGTCCTCCTTTCTGAGCCCTGTCTCGGACATCACAACTTTTTTTTGGAGGGGGCAAAACTGGGCATTTGCCCCATTTGCTCTTGCCAGCTGATGATTGGGTGGCAGGGCTCTGGCTGTCAAAGCTTGGGGCATCAGCTAGGGACCCAGGTGGTGGGGATTGGGTGAGCAGCAATGCCGGCACTGGAGGGGAGTTCAGGCCGGCCCCATGCGGGGTGTCCCATTTTCACTTTGGGAAACAGGGTCACCCTAGCTTTATAGACAGGGAGTTAGTGTGTGGCAAGCTGAGGTGTAAATCGACACTGCACTCACTTGCTGCGCACCATCTGTCTGTGTGGACCCTAGTACAGGACCACTAGAAATTCCATAGTGAATGTTGACCTGTTTCCCCCTTCAAAAAGAGTATATCAGTGCAGGAGGGAACTTGTAATGTACAGCAGCAGGGGCCACAAAGCCAGTTCGTGACATCGCATGCTAGTGCTGCTGTAGATTTGCACCCCAGTTTGTGGTGCATTAACTCTCTATTTAGACAAACCCTTAGAACCCGAACTCACACAAACAAAGTGACAGAACAGGCTGCTCCCTAGGATACAGAGGCACAACTCAAGCCAGTTTGTTCTAGGCCGGCCCTTTGCACATTAATGGCAGAGCAGCCGGATTGCACACTTTGATCAGAGCCCCCCAGCCTGCAAGTCGGACCAGAAAACCCTCTACCATTTAAAGTGGCAGCTTGTCATTTTAACAGTTTTCAATACGCCACATACACCTTCCCCTCAGCCAGGGCTGACTCTTAGGAGGCCCTCGCTTCCTGTACATCCCCGGAGACAGAAGGGAAGTTAAAGCAGATTTTGGGCACTTTGGGCGAGGTTAGCCTAGAGAGACTGCTGAGGTGGTAGAATCCTCCGCCATATTGGACTTTACTGCATCATTCTGACGGCCTGACTGAATAATCTAAGCCAAGTCTAATACTAGGAGGGCTTTCCCTATAAAGTGCATAGTCCACTATATAGTTTCACGTATACAGCACCATACATTAACCAGGGGCTTTACTAACCTCACACAGCGTCTGGTGCTGCTCCATAGAAGACAATAGCAAAACTTCTATTGCCTTCAGAGGTGCAGGATCAGGCTGATAGGAAGATAAGATGGTTTTACTGAGAAGGAAGGCAGACAGGTAAGAGAGACGGGGAGACTCCAAGGCAGAAATGATACGTAGGTGCCTAACTCCCATTAAAATTCAGTGACAGGCCTCCATCTGTCATTTGTGATTTTGAAAACATCCCCTATAATTAAATACAGGAACATACATATCGTCTGAATGGGCCAAATTCTGCTCTCAGTTACCTCCTGTGCAATGCCCATGACTCCAGCAGGATAGCTTGGGTGTAACTCAGACCAGAGCTTGGTCCATTATACAGGCTCAGCATGAGTAAATCCAATGTGTATAAGAAGAGGCCTTTCTCATGTTGGTTACGGATTCTTGGCTGGGGTCTCTAAGCTCTCAAACAGACCACAACTCAGAGCCCTCAGCTCTAATCTATCAGTATCCCTCTGCGAGAAAACTGGCATAACAGAAAATGAGCTATCATGCGCTGGTAACAAAGATAGTGCTCTGGGACAGAGGAAAGGAGACTTCTTCTCCAGAAATTCTGGGGGTGAAGATAACACGTGGAACAGATTCATGAGTGAAAGGAAGTGCTGCATTGCGGAAGAAAAGTCTCTAATAGGTTCATAAAGTATTAGGACTGCGGCTAACATAGGCATCCACAAAGCCAAGGAGTGCATGGAAATAAAAGTATGTAGAAGGAGATCTTTTTTAAAAGAAATAAAATTGAGCTTCTCAGATGTAACCCTGAGTTATAGGTTTGTCCCCTGAGATTCCTTGCCTGCAAGAGGTGGGCACCTTGGCTGCTTTTCCACTTTATCGCCAAGAATTACTTTCTGTAGCTATCATTTGTCTCCCGGTTCCTGAGGGTGGTTGTTGAGCAGAGCTGCATTTTGTACAGCTCATGATCGAGATGTTGCAAGGCTGGGCTGTTCAGACATTTTTATTTGATTTTTTTTTGGGGGGGTACCTTTTTGTACTTTTCAAAGTACCACCCGTTCAGCGCCAGACACTCTTTGAGTCTTTGACAGCTGGTGTATGTTGCTTAGGAAAAGTCAAACTCTTCAATTTCAAAAGAGCCCTCCCTGTCTGAAGTCTGCTTCCATAAGGAGCTAGTATGACAATTTAAGGCTCCAGTTCAGAACAGCATTCCTATTCAGGAGTGCACAGAAGCATGTACTTAAGTCCCATTGAAGTCAAAGTGCACTCTGGGATAATTAAAAGGGATGAATTGAAGCAGGTCTTTAAGTGCTTTCCTGAATTACTGAGGCCCCGATCCTACAAATTCTTAGGCCTAGTCCAGACCTGAAAGATTACTGGTCTATCTAGGATGGTTAGAGGGGCGATTTACTATGGATATAATAAACCAGGACCAGCCCTAAGGTACAGTTATACCAGGAAAAAGGTGCCTTATACCAATATAGCTTATTCCCCTTCCCTATAGGAATAAGCTATACTGGTAGAAGCACTTTGATACTGGCATAGATGCATCTACACTAGCAGGGTTGTACCACTTTAATTATAATGCTGTCATTTAAAGCGGTAGAACTTTTGTGTGTAGACAGACCTTTACTCATATGCTTAATTTATGAGCTTCATGGGACTACTTATGCATGTAAAGTCAAACATGTGCATAAGTGTTTGCAGGATCAGGGGCCTAATTCTCCATGGCAAGTTATTATTCTTTTAAATAAAGCTGTACTTATTCTAAACAGTATTACTAGTGAGCAGATGTGCTGTAATAACTTTCCTGCTCCAGCTGTCCCTAAACCACTGACTCCCAGAAGCTGGGATGGATGACTGGGGATGCATCACTCAATACATTGCTGTGTTCAGTTTATTTCCTCTTTAGCATCTGGCACTGGCCATTGTTGGAAGACAAAATCCTCGGCTGGATGGACCATTGGTCTGACCCAGTATGGTCGTTCTTATGTTCTCAGTGTGACTAGTTTTCTATTCTTGAGTACAAACATTAACTTCTCTCAAAGTAGAATGGGCGGGAGGGAGAATGTTGATCTGACTATCCCTAGGAAGCTAAAGAAAGTCAAAGGAGGCCTGACTTACTCTGATAATAACTTCTGCTTACCACAGCCATACCATGCAGCAGAATCATCAGACAGGCGTATGAAGCTAGGATATTTCAAGCCGACGTAGGATCTCATGGATATTAATCTGCCGAGCTGGCAGGAGTACATCATCTTCTTTTCTTCTTAATAACTTGAAGCTTCCTTAATAACAGGAATCGTCAGTAAAGGAAGCTTGAAATGATCACCTCTCCTCCCTTTTCCCCACTAAAAATGTAATATCATTCTACCCAGGGCTAAAGCTGAATACACTTTCAAGAGAGAGAGGCACCCTTTGTTGTCAGAAGCAACTGCCATCATCTAAATAGCTTTAACTCCCCGAGATAACTAGGTGGAGGGAGAACTGACGTTGCTCTGCAATATACTGACTCAACTGCACAGGATTTTTTTTATAAAGACTCATTCACTGCAGAAATATGATTTGCTGCATGGGTCTGTCTATGAAACTAGACCTTTGGGCCATTCCCACAGCGAGGAGATAGTGAGGGATGATAAAAGAATTAAATCCCATTGGCAGATACAATCGAACTAGGGATTTACAGCCTGCACTATGCAATTCTTCCACAAGATCGGTTGCTAACATGTTCTGAAAATGCCTACAGTTCAGTGAGCTAACGTGGAGGCTGGCGATTCCGCCTTGTAGCCTGATTCCTGGTTTTCAAGTTGGGGGTGGTTTCACCCCTCAGGCTTTATGTGGGTGAGAAGAATGTCCCCCAGTGGATTTCCTCTGCCTGGAGGAAGGGAAGGACTACGTTATTCTCTGTTAGGGGTAGGCAACCTATGGCATGGGTGCCAAAAGTGCCATGCAAGCTGATTTTCACTGGCACTCACACTGCCTTGGTCCTGGCCATTGGTCTAGGGGGCTCTGCATTTTAATTTAATTTTAAATGAAGCTTCTTAAACATTTTATAAATCTTAGTTACTTTACATACAACAATAGTTTGGTTATATATTATAGACTTATAGAAGGAGACTTCTAAAAACCTTAAAATGTATTCCTGGCATGTACAACCTTAAATTAGAGTGAATAAATGAAGTGGTTGGCACACCACTTCTGAAAGGTTGCCAACCCCTGTTCTATGTCCTTCCTCCCTGCTCTCTGAGGGCCTGTCTTCACTGCAGAGTTCATTTGAGTTATAATTTTGCCCTGAATTTGAGTCTCATCCACACACAAAAAGCCTTAACTCGAGCAGGATGGAGCTTTTGACTCAAGAAGCGGATACAGGTTATAGCTCAAATTAGCACAACTCGTCAACAGTTAACAGGATTGTTCTGTGCTGCTCAAGGGTTATTTTGCAGTGTGCCAGTGTCACACAAGATAAGTTAACACCTCCTCAGTTAGCCTAAGTGTAGATAAGTCAGTTCTGCAGTGAAGATGTAGCCTTGATGAGATACAAAATTAAAGGAGTTAAGAGAGAACTGGACAAAATGGGGAAAGGAAATAATATGGAAAGGAAATAAATCAATGACCAGTGAGATAAAACTTTAGACCATCCAGTTTCAAAGGCTGGGCATGAAGCTACTCCAGAATGGCATGTGATTCATAAAGAGAGAATGATGGAGCTGGGGCAGGGAAAGAATCAGAAGCGAAACAAAGTACATACTGACTTGGAAATGCCCAGATGCCCAGAAACGATCAGTTTGAGTTTTAGCAGTTTCATTTCAGCCCTTCATTACTGCTTGGAGATGAAACCTTTAAAGCCAGCATGTCTGGTGTGGATGGACAATAAAGATCCCGTGGCACTTTTTGCACTTTGTCCCACTATCCTGGTCAAACATTTATCCCCCTTCATTGTTCTACGGCAGGGGTGGGCAAACTTTTTGGCCGGAGGGCCAAAACTGTATGGAGGGCCAGGTAGGGAAGGCTGTGCCCCCCACATCTTCCCCCTGCCACTTCACACTCCCTAACTGCACCCCTCAGAATCCCTGACCCATCCAATCCCCCTGCTCCTTGTCCCCTGACTGCCTGCTCCTGAGATCACCTCCCCAAGACCCCACTCCCATCCAATCCTTCTGCTCCCTGTCCCCTGAGTGCCCTGACCCCTATCCACACCTCAGTCCCCTGACAAGCCCCCCAGGACTCCCATGCATATCCAACACCCCCCACTTCTCTGTCCCCTGGGATCCTCTGCCTCTTATGAAACCTCCCTACCTCCTCACTCAGAGCAGCATGTCTGGCAACCAGAGTGCTGCCCATACAGCACCATGACTCCAGGGGAGGGGGGACAGCAGGGGAGGGCCTAACCTTCCCGGCTGGGAGCTATTGGGCTGGGCAGGATGGTCCCACGGGCGGCATATGACCCGCGGGCCTTAGTTTGCCCACCCCTGTTATACAGCATAGCATTCATCTCTTACTGCTTGTCCCCAGGGCCGGTGACAGGAATTTTGGGGGCCCATACGCAGATCGTGCGGGGCCCCCCCCAGTCTCCTGCCGCCTGTGGCCCCCCCCGGCCGGTCTCCCGCCGCCTGCAGCCCCCCCCCCCCCCGCCAGGGCTGGCGACAGAAATTTGGGGGCCCCCTACTTTGATAGTCAGAATCCTAGTAACCTGTGCATGATAGAATCTTCCTATTCCTGAATATTGGAGTTTGTAGGGGATTCAGTTTTAAAGACACAGGTGGCCAACAACGCATGAGAACTACTTGGTACTTTTCAAGGTGGTTCATATGTGAGCACTTTCTGTTTGAAAGATTTGTATCTCCTTTTTCTCCTCCCTTACATTAATCTCTGCAGCTGGGGCCTTCCTCGGAAAAGTTGGGCGGGCAAAATAGGTCTTCAAAAAAGAATTTCCAATGCAACTTTAACTATGCAGCTATGACTCAGATTCCAAGGCCAGAAGGGACCTTGGAATCTGATCCAACCGAGTGATCATCTTGTCCAACCTTCTGTATAACTCAGGCCCTAGGATTTCCCCCCAAGATTCCTAGAGCAGATCTTTCAGAAAACCCTCCAGTCTTGATTTAAAAATCATCGGTGATGGAGAATCCCAGGACGGCCACTGGCAAATTGTTCCAATGGTTAATGATCCGCACTGTTAAAAATGACACCTTATTTCAAGTCTGAATTTGTCTGGCTGCTGCTTCTAGCCGTTGGATCATGTCATACCTTTCTCTGCTAGATTGAAGAGCCCATTATTAAATATTTGTCCCCCAGGCAGATACATATAGACTGGAATCAAGTCACTCTTTAACCTTGTCTTTGTGAAGCTCAGTAGACTGTGCTCCTTGTGTCTCTCACTATAAGGCAGGTCTTCTAATGCTTTAATCCAGGGGTGGCCAACCTGTGGTTCCAGAGCCATGTGTGTCTCTTCAGAAGTTAATATGCAGCTCCTTGTATGGGCACTGACTCTGGGGCTGGAGCTAGAGGCGCCAACTTTCCAATGTGCTACAGGGTGCTCACTGCTCAACCCCTGGCTCTGCCCCAGGCCCCAGCCCCACTCCTTCTCCCAAGGCCCCCCGCCCCTGAGTCTGCTGTGCCCTTGCTGCTCCTCCTCTCCCCCCGCCCCCGAGCCTCCTGCACACCACAAAACAGCTGATCGCAGCGGGCGGGAGGCGCAGCGGGCGGGAGGCGGGGATGGAGGGTTAGGTGCTGATTGGCGGTACTGCTGGTGAGTGGGAGACACTGGGGGAATGTGTGTGGGGGAGATGACAGGGGGGCACTAATGGGTTATGTGACTCTGGCGCTGCACATTGGTACATTCTGGCTCCTTCTCAGGTTCAGGTTGGCCACCCCTGCTTTCATCATTCTTGTGGCTCTACTCTGAACCTTCTCTAACGTATCAAAATCCTTCTTGTATTGTCGGCCCCTGAACTGGATACAGTATTCCAGCAGCAGTCTCACCAGGGCCAAATACAGAGACTACTTCCTTACCAGTTCTTTCTCAATACTCCACAGTATTACATCTTATACGTGAGATAACCTGGCTTTCCTGAATCATTAAGCATGTGTAAAAGGCTCAACTCCTCACACGGCCAGTAGAATACTAAACAATGTGTTACCCCCCCCCTCCCTGCTACCACTGACCTCTTGCCAACACAATTACAATGGGGAACGTATATTGTGTAGTGCATGCACTCTCTCCAAGAAGTGTATTTAAAATGGATTACTTCTGCTCCTTAGGCAGCCGATCAATAGAGATGTGGACTGCAATAAGTACAGAGATGTCGGTGGGCTGCAGTAGTTATCCTCTGTCTCTTTAGAAATTAATTAAAAATCGATGATGTGTGCAGCCTATTAATAAGGCAACCTCCAGATTAACAGATACAAGCCCAGCCTATTCTAGGCTTCAGTACGTGTACGGCAGAGTGCAAACTTCAAACAACAGAGTAAGTATTCTGACCTTCTGTTAGAAGACTCTGGATTTCATTGACTCGCAGTATTCCCCCACTATTTCTGGCCTCAATAAACTATGCACTACTTGTTTGTGTGTGGTTAAGTAGGAGGAATACATGCATTAAGAGCTCAGAGTTGTTGACTTTCCGTACAAGACCCTCATTGTAATGCACAACCCGTACCAGCCAGCACAGAGCGAAAGGATCCCAGCAACCACCTTCTGGAAGAGGGATAACGTTGCAGGAGGAATGTCATTGGTGTGAGCTGGTGATATTGAGCATGCAAACTGTTTATCTGACTTCCCTGACGAAGTCTGGATGATAACAGCTTGCCACCCTGAGAATACTAATGATCTATTTACCACTGATGATGGAGATCAGCTCAGGTGATTGTGCTAACAGTGTCTGAATGTGGACTGGAGACAGGAGATTCTTGTTGCTGCTCTCCTACTGGCTCAGTTCTTCTGTGGTACTGCATTCAGACCTTGAGTTTATTCATACTCAAAGTACATGTTCCTCGACAAGCCAAGTAAGGTGCATGTTCCTCGACAAGCCATTGGCACATGGATCTAAAAGCCCCACCCAAGTCCAGGGCTCCACTGTGCTAGGCACTGCACATGTACCTAGTAAGAGACATACATCTTACAGTCTAAATACACAAAGTATCATTATTCCCATTTTACAGAGAAGAAGTTGAAAGATTAAGTGATGTGGCAGACAAGGTGTCTGTGACAGAGGTGGGAACTGAACTCAAATCTCCAGAATCCCAATCCAAAGTTTTAACCACAAAACACATCTTTCCTCTCTAATCTACGACATTGTCTTGTTGATTGTTTCTGATTTCCTTCTGGGAGATTAGCATTGCCACTTATGGTGTGCTGTTATAAACTGAAGGTTGGGTTTTAACGTGTGACATTGCCCAGATGTCAGGGTAAAATGTAAATTATTACAATAAAATATATAAAACAATAATTCTTTCCTATAGGAATAGATTCTGCCCATCCAGAGGCCCATCTATGGGAGTTGTTAGGACAGCTAAAGTATTTTATATGACATTTAGCCTGTCCTACCATTTGGCAGGACCTGTTGAGTACACAAAAGCTATATTGTTGCTGCTTAACTTGTGTGTACAGACGAGAATCCTACAGCTTAGACTGTAAGCTCTTTGGGGCAGGGTCTATCGTGTGGTATGTGTTTGTACAGCCCCTATGACACTGGTGCCCTGATCCATGACGAGATACTTATCTGAGGCACTACAGCAATGCAGATAGCAACATCAAATTTGCATTACACAAACATATTTCTGTTTGTCGCTGGGAACAGTTGAAATGGGACTTTTAGACCCCAGGATGTGCATTTTATAAAAGCGTTTGTGGTTCAATAAAGAAGATTCATATTCTCATCAAATTAAGACCCAAGTGAAGTTTCACTTAGTGGCCCCTTTAGGTCAGCATTATAGGTGGGCCACTGTAACTTGACCTAACTATAAATGTACTCATTAAGAGCGCTTCTGAAAGTGACCCCCAGTCCAGTGTTGTGGCTAACAGCTTGTTCAATAATATTCAGCTGCTTGCTGCTTTGGTGCTCCCTTCAAGATATTGCACTCCTCACTAATGGGTTCTTTGGAACGTGCCTCTCAATGCTTCAGTGAGGGTGATGGGTTGTCCCATGAAGTCCTACTGCTTGAGAGCCACTACTTTAACATACCCATGTGCATTAAACATAGTGGGACATGGAAGCAGCTGTTTCCCATGGATCTGTTATCTGGACAAGCTATTCCATCCCACAGACAATTATGCATTCTACAGAGAACTGGGGATAAGGGTACAAATATTTTAGTCTGGTTTAATTTTTGCATTTTCTGAGCAGGGCAAGTATCCAGGTACCTTGTGGAAGCTACGCTATTGGGTCACAACACCTTTTTCTATAACAGAAAAGACGAATGTCTTTGAGGTACTTTAGATACTTTCAGTACTCTGATCCAAGAGTTCTTGACTAAATTAAAGCTTTCAACTTCCAAACTCTGTTGCCATTAGGTTTCTGCACATTTCTTAGACATCTACAGCACCGGTAACTATAGTTACCTATTTCATACTAAGCTTTTCTTTTTAATTGAGTCACAGGATGGGAGTGGTGTGGCAGAGATTTCATGCCTGATAGGGTGGAAATCATGGTTGCTGTTGCAGAACTTCAAGTAAGTGCCAGGAACGTGTATTTAAATGATTTTAAATGATTGGTTTAATGGCACTAGGTTGGGCTTTTCAATGAGAAATTCAAAGATAACTGGGCACCTAGCTCCCCTCAGCTCCTTTAGAAATCCAAACCTTTGTTTTTAAGACAAGGTAAATAAAAGTGATGCATACTGTGACTTTTGCCTTTTTTTTTTTTGGTGCTATAAATTCATGACTTTTTGCCTTTTATCCCACACCTAGGCTGTGACTTTCTACATAATTTATAATGACAAACTTGCAGCCTTAGCTGTAGAATAGGAGAGGGGCATTGCCTAGAGTAGCCAAAGCCCTTTTCACCAGGAACCAACTCCCTTCTCCAACCTGTCAGAGTCCTGGTGGGGATTTAGCACTCTCTTCCCACTTCAGGAGGTATCTCTACTGTCACATCATTCTTGCTAGACCCTACTGGCCCTTGTGTTCACACTGCTGTTTCACCCTACGGTCACTGTTGTTTAACATTCACTTTCTTCGTCAGGTGACTTGTTTGGTTTGAAATCAAAACTCTGGTAAAAGATAATAACTCAATACCCATGAAAGTTAATGGAAAGCCTGTCACTGATTTTAATGGGGTTTGATGAGGGCCAAATAAACCAACCCCTCTGCGTCCATTGTCCATCTAACTCTCCCGGGTGGAATTTTTCTAATACACCTGTTTCTCCTGACTGCTTCACCCACTGTTGCTTCCCTTCCTTTTTCAAATTGTCTTGATAGCTAGAAGGCACAGCTGTGGAAAATTCACCATTTCCCCAAGGACCTAATCATGGATTTTTTTCATCAATTAAAACTAAGTGGCACCAGACTTAATACGTTTCTGTAGTTTGACTGCAACACACCGATTAGAACACATCCTTGAAAAACACCATGATGACCCCAAGAGAAATGTCACAAAAAGGTCTTCACGAGAAAGATTCTTTAAGGACGGGGATAAGGCAGAACCTGGCTGTCACTGAGAAATCCAGTGGCCATCACAAAAATATCACATCAGTAATTGCCGTGTTGTCACCCGGTGGCATGAATAGTAACCAAAAGTACTTCGATTCTGCAAGCACTGTGGTAATTGAGGATACAGACAATCACATCAACTGTCTTATTACTCACAAGATCATTACCATCACATACACACACAAAAGAAATTTCTTCCCCTTTCCCTCCCTTCCTCCCATAAAAATGGTCACAAGTTCTTGAAATAATGAGGTCAACCATACTGCATCAATGTGAAATTACTTTTGACGTATTATCCCATACAATACAGGACATATTCAAACCTCCACTAATAGGTCTTGGTAATAAATGATGTTAATTAGAAACTGAATGCTAATACTTTGCCAGACACACAGAGCATCAGCCTGTCAGCTCTGGAAAATATGGACTAAATCCATTTTGGGGGTCTCAGAAATGAAATGAAATTTAGTAGTTGCAGTGCCAGTCCCATTCTGAGATGCCCATAAGTCACAGTTTTTTTATTTTCTTTTTTATAAAAGTTTAGAAATGTTTTCCTACCGGGTGAGAGTGGTTATTTCGTTTTTCTTTCTTTTTTTTTTTTTAATGGCTTTTTCCCATTCTAAGAGAGCAGGAATTCTGTGAAGTTTTACTAAAGAAAAACCACCATAATGACAAAAAACCTCTTGGCCCTATATTGATCAATAGATTTAATACAGATTTAATGACCAGTCACTGCTAAGGCTATGTCTATCCTGCCCCGCAGTTCGGGAGTCCTGTAGGAATACCTTAATGGGAACAAAGAACCTTTTCATTAATGCCTACGGCATCCACATGGGGGAGTTACAGTGCAGCACTTTGGTGAGCACTAAACACTCACCCTGTAGTCTGAATTACGGGGCAGTATAGACATGCCCTTGGCTAAAAGTATGCTAAATACTTTTTTCTAATAATGGGCCAGAGTATCCTTTCCTGCAGAAAAAACCACTGGAGGGGACCTTTTATTTGGCAATCTCTCTAAGGAATTCCCAGTGGAAATTAACCCAAATTGTTTCATTGGAGGGCCAGGGGTGCTTTTCCCCCTTGTGGAAAATCTCCCCCTCAAGCCTAAAGGATCCTGCAGGATCTCTGGAAAAGTAAGGGATAATTGCACCAAGGCCCTAAATCCCTACAATGGTTCTGCCCCGCACTGTGGACGTCTGGTTCCAACACAGCCCCACCATCACTGACTCTCCTTGGAGCCATGGTGGCTCCTGGGAAACCCAGAAAGAATCCACAGAAGAGTTAATGCAGATTGGAACCGTTGTACCTTTTTGAGGTATCTTGGGACTGATCCAAAGTCCACTGAAGTCAACAGGAAGACTTCTATTGCCTTCAAGAGCTTTTGGAGACTCAACCTTCTTTCGGGGTACCAGATGGAATACAATGTGCTTTCCCCACTCTTCTTGTCTTGCCCAATTCTACCACATCTCCACAAAAAGACGGGAAATCGGCATGTGGAGAACCCCTCCATGAATACATCTCTGAGGGTACAATCGGGGACACTGCTGTATCCTGCCAGCGTTGCCACACAGATGTTGTGCAGTCCTTACAGGGGAGGTGGCAGCTCACACGATCACAATCACAAAGGTCCCTGCGAGAATCTTGGTATTAAAACATGGTTCATGCTATCAGAGAGGTTGAGAACCTCCACAGGAATGCAGAAATTGCCAGGCTGGTCAGCATTTGGTCCATCTTGCACAGACTTCTGCCTCTGGCAGTGTAGAGGACCAGATGCTTTGGAAGAAGGTGCAAGAAACCCCCACAATAGGCAGATGTGGGATAACCAGCCCTTCTGTTTATTTATGGGGTGCCATACCCTATTGCCCTTCCACAGTGTTCTGGTTTGGCACTTCCTTGCCAGCATAACATACAGCTAGATATACAACCATGTAAGGTTCCTTGCAGAAACTCTGGTAGTGTCTTAAGCCAATCTGCTACCTTCAGGTACTATGCTATGGACTGCTCTGAAGGGGAAAAAAACCCTATTTTCTTTTCAAATAAAATAGGATGCTGTTAAAAAAAAATTAAATACTTTTTGTTCATCTGGTGGTTTTGTTTGTTTTCATTCTAAAGCTTGTGAGAAAACACAATTAACATATTTTGGCCCTTTTATTTTATGGATGGCATATTTAGCAGAGCTCTGAGATGTACCATCTGCTTCATCTGAACTGCAAACCACTGAGCAACACAGCGAATGGACAGGAGCAGCAGTGTATCACAGACCAGGCTACTGCTTCCCTGGCAGATGTATGCAGAGCAAGCTGAGTTGTAGCCAGGTTCTCTCTTTCTTATTTTCAGAGTGCTGCAATTCATGAACTCCTCAACCCCTCAGAGCCAATAAGCTTTCAGAAGGTTGGCTAATGCATGCCTCTTAAATACAAATACATTTTGAATGTCTTATTTTGCTGCCACTGTGATGGTTCCCATTTCAGGCCCATCACTCCCTAACCGGCTTCATTTTTGGATACACGCCCTACTGCTAATCCCACACTTTCAAAACTCATGAGCCAGGCCTGCAAAATCAGGAGATTTAAAAAAATCTATATGATGTGCCTTTTATATGCCTTGCGGTCTCTGGGCCTTTAAGGTACATTGTGGTCAGATTTGCAAACTGTTCTTGTCTTTTTTTTTTTAAATGAAAGCTGAGATTGTCAGGTAGCCTGTTGATTCAGAGAACTGGGGATTTTAGGAAAACACCAATATTGTGAGACTGGCAATAAAAATCCCAAAAATGGGAGGCACAAAGAGACATGGATCAAGACAACAGCTTTCCAAACCCAACCCTTTTCTGAGTAGTTCTGATAGTTTGGTTCACATTTTTAACTCCTTGTTAGTTGTTTTTGATATTTTTTTTTGTTTTTTTTTTTATTTTAAGCATGAGAATAAATCTAAGAACGTCAGTGGGGCTAGCTATGTGCATAAAGCTAAGCACTGGGGTTTCAGATGACAGGTGAATATAACTAAGGGTGAGAGTTTGTCACTTCCTGTGACCTCCGTGACTTCTTCAGTGGCTGGTGCTATCTTCCATGACCTCTGTGACTTCTGCCACGTGCCAGGCAGCCCCTGGGCTAGCAGCAGCAGTTTGGGTGTGTGGGAGGTGGCTCAGTACTAGGGACAGGGGGTGGCAGGTGCAGGGGGACGCTTACCTCAGCTCCCTGTGGCATGCCTCCCCCCTCCAGCTCCTAGGTGGCAGAGGGGTCTCCACGCCATGCACTGCCCACGCCAGCAGGCCCCGCAGCTCCCATTGGCTGCGGTTCCTGGCCAATGGGAGCTGGAGCAGTCAGCGCTTGTGGCGGGAGCAGTGGAGCCCCTGCCTCTGCAGCCTACGAGCTGCAGAGATGCGGAGCCAAGTAGGAAGCCCCTGGCAGACCTACCAATCCCTCCCCCGCAGCACCAACGGGGGTCCTGGGCCAGCTTCCCCCTCCCCAGCATTCCCGGCCTGCCCCAGCCCCCCAACCGCATCAGAGCACCTGTGGAGCTGTGCCCAAGTTTTAGTCAGGGTGGGTATTTTTAGTAAAAGTCATGAACAGGCCACATCCCATGAATTTTTATATTTTTTAAGGCTGTCCTTGACTTTTACTAAAAATACCCATGACTAAAATCTAGCCTTTAATATAACAAATGGACAGGAGAGAATTAAATTACAGTGATTAGTCTAATGAGAAGTGTCACAGCACACCAACCGCATAGCCACTGTCAACTGTTTTGTAAGCGTCGTAACAGAGGTGCACATGAAGAAGGGATTCCAAGCGGTCTTTGCAGATTTGGCAGCATAGGAAAATTCATAATATTATGCTCAGGGCCGGCGACAGGAATTTTGGGGCCCCGTACGGCAGATCGTACGCCCCCCCCCGTCTCCCGCCGCCCGCGGCCCCCCCCTGCCAGTCTCCCGCCACCCGCGGGGCCCCCCCCGCCAGTCTCCCGCCGCCCGCGCCCCCCCCCCGCCCGATCTCCCGCCACCCACGGCGCCCCCCAGACCGATCTCCCGCCACCCGCGGCCCCCCGACCGATCTCCCGCCGCCCGCGGCCCCCCCCGACCGATCTCCCGCCGCCCGCGGCCCCCCCCGACCGATCTCCCGCCGCCCGAGGCCCCCCTCCCGGCAGATCTCCCGCCACCCGCGCCCCCCCCGGGCCGATCTCCCGCCACCCGCGGTCCCCCCCCCGCCGATCTCCCGCCGCCTGCGGTCGCCCCCCGCCGATCTCGGGCCGCCCGCGCCCCCCCCAATCTCCCGCCGCCCGCAGCCCCGCCCCCCCCGATCTCCCGCCGCCAACGGCTCCCCCCCCATCTCCCGCGGCCCGTGCCCCCCCGTCTCCTACCTCCCGGGGGCCCCAACCCCCTGAAGTCCGGCGCCCGGTACAGCTGTACCCGTTGTACCCCCCTGTCGCCGGCCCTGATTATGCTGAGGGGTAGGTGAAATCTTGTTGAAATTGGCAGGTGTAACAGCCACCTTCATTCAAGATAAATGTAAAAACAATTGAGCTCCTTAATAGAAACAATACAAGCTTCGTCCCAAAACAAAGGCCCCACACCAGGCTGGAGTAGGAGTTAAGCCAGGTGGCCCAAGTGTTTTCCCAGTCTGGGACAAATGGCAGGCTGGGGGTTGATTAGATTGCAGCTGTATGTGTGTGAAAGAAATACAGAGGATGTCCTGAGAGAAGGCAGCTGAAAGTCAAGGATAGCCAGAGAAAAAGTTTTGTAGCATGATCTGGAGATAAGGCTCAGAGTAAGAGCATTTGGGTAAAATACTGGATGAAAGGAGACCTGAACCTGTGAGCAAATAAAATGTCTCTTCTGCTGTTTGATTTGTACTGTGTTTAGGGAAACAAATCTTTACTTCTTTGTAAATAAAGAGGATTGTAGCAAAGAAATACCTAACTCTATCGTCAATCTGTCCCCCTAACAGAAACAATCCACAAGACCCAGAATACTGGCTAACTGCTTATGTCAAAAGTGGTAACAGTTATTGATGATTCATTAATACTGATTAATTTTTGCAAGTCCCTTAGGTGACAGTGGGCCCTTGAAAACACATCAAGAAATGTTGTTCATGAGAGAATTCCAGAGAAAGTCTTCAGAGCCAACAGAATAGTCACAGCAGCTTTGTAGAAGTCACCAGACTTTAGGGATTTATCTGAACTGGGCCCAAATTTAGAGCTCAACCATTACTAGTTATTTTGATGACATGGGTGATCAAATCATAATCTCTCTTCCCTTGCCTCAGTTTGCCTTTTAACTTCAGGATTCAGCTTCTAGAATTCCTGTGGTCATTCCATTCTACTGTGTTTCTGCTGCAGGTGACCCACAATCCACTTATCCTGCAATGCTGAATCAGTCCCCTCCTCCCTCTGAAAGGGTCAACAAGGGTCGCCGCTTTTGGCAGCACTAATGTGGCTGGGAGGATGTGGATCAGTGGTGGTCAGCAAGAGAGACAGGAGCTCTTAAACACCATTTACACTGTGAAAGTCAGAAAGGAATGGGAAGCAAGACAGAAAGATGAATTCACAAGGGCAAAGCCCTCCGTTTTCAGATGGCCTCAGGTAATTATTTGAATGTTTGTTCAGCTTCCATGCTGGCATGGTTTTGAAAGTAACAGTCATATTTTCTGCAGTTATTCGCTGAGCGTGCGTGTCAAAGCTGACGTACTTTCAGAGCGTTCCACCCTGTTTACTATTCTGCATTTTAAAATAAATCTAACACAATTTTAATACTTTTTTTCTGATCGGACTTAGCACAGCCTGAAATAACCACTGTAGTAACATTGTTTGCCCATTCAAAGTAGCTCATTTTATTATTTTTTAAAACAAACCAGCAAGCGTCTCCAGTCTATCAGCAATTATGAA
Source organism: Sternotherus odoratus (assembly GCA_032164245.1). Classification (NCBI taxonomy): domain Eukaryota; kingdom Metazoa; phylum Chordata; order Testudines; family Kinosternidae; genus Sternotherus; species Sternotherus odoratus. The sequence goes on along the minus strand of JAVMKO010000011.1, from coordinate 10,723,233 downwards.
GAGAAACAATTATCTGTGGTAGACTTTGTGGATAATGACACTGTAAACACAAATCTTAATGCAAACCTGCCTAATCCGACAAACTGGGCAACTCCTTTTCTAAAATTCAATCCTGCTAGAAATAAGATTTTTGATAAAAGGTTAGGGCCTGATTCTCCACTCTGCTATGCCAATATATGGTGCTGGGAATCCACTGAAATCAATGGTGTAACAGAAGTGTAGTGAAGAATCAGGCCCCTAACATTCGTCCTAAAGATCAGCTCAAACCACACCCCCATATCCAAATCCCTCAATAGCCATGCAACTTCAGATCCAAATGTTATAGACCTGGACTATCTCTACAGCGATCCCGAAACCATACAACTCCTGACATTGGGGAAAGTCTGGCTGCAGATTTTCATAACTTGGACCCATCTCCGTTTTGTAGTAGTATTTTCATATACTTTCACAACTAGACTGATATACCCTGGGTACAACCACTATCTGCCAGCGACATCCACAACACACCTCCTGATGCCTGGGGTGGAGTTTTAAAGAACAATATAAATGCTAGGTAGTGCTATAGAGGTTCCAACCATTTCAGTCCAAGATTGGTGGCTGCCAAGGGACCTTAGTTTCTCATGGGAATGAGCAATAATTATGGACATTGTGATGCGTTTCAACCTCAGAGCTGAAGTGCAATGGAAGTTACACAGCAGGTGGAAAATGCAGGTCAATACTTTCAAACTTGAGGACCTAAAGTTAGGCACTTAAATAAGTGGCTTTTCAGAGATGCGGAATGTGCTTAGCACGTCTGAAAATCAGGCCACTTCTGTAGGGTGCCCAAATGTGGAGTAAGTGTCTAAATTTTGAAAAATGTGATCCTCACACCCCTATCCTACACCATCTGTGGAATGAATATTGGGGCACTGATTTTTGTTCTAGACATCTAAAAGGGCAGTAAGCTTTGGAGAACCTTTATTTTAAATGTAAAAAGATCACTGCAGCTTGAAAATTGCTACGGGTCTAAATTTCAGTAAGTATAAGTGAGTCCTGGAAGGGGAAACATGAACATCCATAGAGAACCAACACTCCATCAAGGAAGACAAAGAAGCCAGCTGACATTTGGAGGGGGAGTAAGGGGAGGAGGATGGAGGGGAGGGCGGAATATAATTTCCACTATACCTGAAATAATTGGGTTCAGATTTTAATCTGACCCTGAATTTACCACAATACATGTGCACGTGCCCATCAGAATGGATGTGCCTGGGTACTAGGGTCATGGGTATGACGAAAAGAAAAGAAAAGAAATCAGATACCTTATTAATAGCTGATTTTTCTTCTCCTCATGAAGAAGACTATTTTCAAAGAGCATCATCAAACATAAAGGAGGACAGCAAAAATATTAGCTACTTACTCCAAAAATAAGTGAAAGCACAACCAAATATAATAGGAAATTCATATTTGTATATAAACTTCCAAAATGTCTTTTCCTAATAAGTACCAGTGTTTGCTTCTTTTCTCAGTCTCTTTCATCGGGGTAACATTTAAGCTGTACTGTGAACACAGTATATTTAGATGAGTTATTGAATGAGTTATTGGATATTCTAAGTATCATAGAATTTAGCTCAAGAAACTGAAAGGGAATAAACTGAGGTGTATATATATATATATATATATATATAAAACTTTACTGGCAACTCATTCATCCATTCAGCTGAATACATAAACATTGCCTGGCAGGCATGTATGAAATTTTACCCTCACATGTGAAGGCAATTAGGTGCCTGATCCAAAACCGAAGTCAATGGAAAGACTTTTCAACTTCAATGGCTTTTGGACTAGGTCCTTGTTGAGTAATGACTCATAAATATGAGAAATTAATATAGCTGTAGGTCTTTGCTCTACAAGCTATCAATATGCCTCTACAACCATTTTCATACACCTGGGTAACAGATCAATATCTAGTACTTCAAAAATAAGAGACATGCCCTTGAATTCCTGCTGGGTATTTCCTGGCAGGCCTGTGACAGGTTTCATGTGGTAGTTTTCTCTCTTATAAAATTCATCCAGTTATGACCATATCAACTGGTGCCCTAAAAAGTTAAATATATTGCTGCACAAACAGACAAGCGTTCTCTGTCTCTTCACTGGCTACCAAAATTACAATTTTATTTTGGATCATCTTCACTCAATACTCTAATGGCTCTGAGAACAGCCCAGGAAGATGAGATCTCTGCACTGAAATCTCTGCACTGAATCTTTAATGCTGGACGTTAGTAAATCAGCCCCAAGCTATTGCTAATCAATATCAGTTACTGAAATGGATCGCAATTCCCTCCCCTCACAATTCTTCATGAGAATGATCCAAAGCAAGCTGCTTGTACTCTCATAGGAAGTCTAGCAAGACCACTGTAAAGAACTGGGGATAATGTTTAAAGGAGTTCTTATGGGTTTGAGCAAATGCATCTAGTTCGTTAACTCCAGCAGCAATGCACTCTTGGGATGCATACAAAGCTAAGATCTGGTTCCACTGTGACTTTTAAAAATTAATTGGCACAGATGCCAGTTCCCGGAGGAACCATACAATGATTCCCTTTGTTCATATAGAAAATGGCTGAAATCACTGCTTACAAGATTGCCAAGGAACTTTGAAAACCTTTTCCTCAACCATGTGAGAATCGTATTTCATAGTCATGGAATATCAGGGTTCGAAAGGACCTCAGGAGCTTATCTAGTCCAACCCCCAGCTCAAAGCAGGACCAATCCCCAACTAAATCATCCCAGCCAGGGCTTTGTCAAGCCTGACCTCAAAAACCTCTAAGGAAGGAAATTCAACCTCCTCTCTAGGTAACCCATTCCAGTGCCTCACCACCCTCCTAGTGAATACGTTTTTCCTAATATCCAACACTGCAACTTGAGACCATTACTCCTTGTTCTGCCATCTACTACCACTGAGAACAGCCTAGAATCGTCCTCTCTGGAGCCCACTTTCAGGTTTTTTGTCATGTAATGGAGAAGGTGGTCCACTCCTACCTCAAGTTTAATGCTTTCTGCAAGAGGGGAGATCTCCAAAACCATTTCCAGTTACTCGTGGCCCATAGGCCATGAACTATATTTTGCTCTCGTGGGCCAAATCCTCAACTGGTGTAAACAGCTCTAGCTCCATTGACGCGTCAGCTGGGGACCTCACTCAGAATGCTGAAGGAGAATTGCTCTCCACTACTATTTTCAAGCATCAGTCCTTTATCTCTCCTAATACTATTGCTGCACCCCTCTGTTACCTGCACTTTTTCATTAAAGTTTCCCGGCAGGACCAACACAGCGGATGAGAAGGGGGCAAACACAGTCATACTGCCAGCTTCTTTGACCTGATGATAGAAGTGATTTGGCTTGAGAGCTACAGTTAATCCCTGAGACTAGCTGGCCTGCAAGGATTTTGCACATGTAGAGCATACTAACTGGATTTCAACTAGCCAGGACATTATCTATGGGGACACTGGGATCCCTATACTGCTCTTGCCTACCAGCTCCAATCTTGAACTCTTAACTCACTCAGAAAGGTTTGGGCATTATGGAGATACCCCTGACACCACGTTACCACACTCTGTGGTTCTTACCAGCACGCAGGCCTCTTACAAATTAGAGGTGGTCCAGAACCAAATCCCTGGATCCAGACATCCCAGATTTGATTGAATTTGAGATCCAGAGCTGAACATTGGATCCATGATTGTGTTTCTGCCCATAAAAGACAAACCTCCCTATGGTGCTTTTCCAAAGACCAGATGCGATCTGAGCTTGTAGCTCAGGCTCATCGCTAGCAGAGACATATTTTGTGTAATAGGCATTTGACTATACCTTACACAAGAAGTTGGCTCCCTGTACGGTGGGAGCATTACACATTGTGACAGATGATATTTTAAAAAAATCCTTTATGGACTCAAAGCCATCTGTTCCTTTTCCTCTTTTCCAGATGGCTGTTCACCTGCTTTAATCTGGGCCCCTTATTTTACCAGACACCGCGGGGAGGTTTAAAAGAGGGCAGACGATGGAAAATCTGGACTAGATCCAGCATCCCAGAAACACCTACATGTCAATAAAGGATGTATGTTTAGAAACCATCCACAACATTTCATCCACCAAACTTGAGGAAGTGCCCTTCTTTAATGTGATTGTTATCTGTAGTTAAAAAGTTGTGCATTTTCTTCCGCTGTTTATCCATTAAAGGATTTGTTTCCTGTATTGTGGTGTGTTCATGCACATATCCAATTTTCAGTGAGCCAGGGTACATTGGTTCCTATTTGGAATAGTCAACTGGAACCGGCACAGTTAGCTATTCCTATTTTCTAATACCGTACAGTCTTGAAAAGTCATCATGAAAATACACTAGCCCAGGCACAAAAGAAAAACAAAACCCAAAACCAAAACCCAACCTGCTCTTGAAACTAGGGACCCACCTACTATTCATATAAACATTTGAAGATTGTTGGCTTCAATAGAAGTTTTGCTTGATTAAGGAATGCAGAGGTTGGCTCTAATATTTTGCACACCCATTTAAAAAATGACCCCAGGGAAAGTAGTAACTAGGGCTGAGCAAATAAAATGTGAGACAGTAACAACCATCACCACAAGAAGAAGGAGAACCACAGCCAACAACAAACACATTTTCTCATATAAAACCTACATAGTCATATATGCTATAGTGACTTTATATTTTCTTCCTTACAACTTTAGACCCCAGGCCTGCGAGCACACATGTGAGTAGCTCAATAAACTCTGTAGGACTATCCATGTTCATAAAGGGAAGTCTATTGCCTGAGCACATTGTGGGATCGGGGCCATGCACATCCCTGGGGACATTTTCAGCATGGCAGTTAACAAATGAGGCACCAAACTGCTGCTGCCGTTAATAGGCTCGCTGGCACCAGGCACCTTAGACAAATATTTCCCTGTCCGTTTTCATCTGACATGTAATAGCTCCCCCCACCCCCCACCCCGTTTGTGAACTAACACAGTGAACAAGAACTTTAAGGCTGAACAAGGCTGTAGGAAAGTCAATAGGAGATGCCACACAAGGGGTTACTTGTTTCATTTCAAACTTACTCCTCCTCTCCATTAATTGTCACCATGGTAATTGATGTTATTTACTGTAAGGGGCCCTTGAGAACTCCATTAGACTACTTGGGATAGCTGGAGAAGGTAATGACTCTTCCTATTAGGCAAACAAAAAGGGTTGGCTAGTTCTCATCCAGCTTGTCAGATGCTTCCTGCCAGTGCTGTTCTGTCCCCTTCACGTGTTTAAGTTACTTGCTGGCTGGCTGGCTGAACGCTGTCAACATCTGCTGGCTAGTTATGAAACTCCTTCCAAGAGAAACGACTGTACACTTCCCCACCTCCTCCCACATGCAGGCAGCTATGCACCTGGTGGATCTATCAATCCATTGCTCTCTCTCTGTATCCTGGACCAAGCTCTTTAAATCCCCTTTAGGGTCTTTCCTTTCCACATTTGAATTCCAGGGCTTAGTCTGTCAACAATGAAGTTTGCCAGGAAAACTGAGAGGAAGCGGCTTGCTGTTGGATGGAAATATGTATGTGAATGGTGGGGTTGGGGGAGAAGGTCATTTCAATAGAAGGCTTTCATGTAAAGCATTAAAGTGAGTACCCTGCAGTGCAGTCTTTGCACCATAGGCTGTGATCAAACTGTAATTCCCCGATAACCTTATAACCATGATTTCCTAACCACTGACCCAGGAAGCAATTTGCTGAACTCCACCCAACCGAACTGCTATTTACACGGCACAACAAATAATCACACATTCAAATTTGCAGACCCCATGTTTTTAAGAAAATAAATTTATTCTAGTCCTGGCATAGGCAGGTTTTGTACAGCAGGAGGCAGCACTGAAGAGCTGCTAGGATGATTTCTAGCTGACTGCGCTGACATAAGGAAGAAAATCCACCCCTCCTCCTCCCCTCACCACTCCAAAGTCTCTCTTTGCCTCTCCTGGGCTAGGGCCAGACTGTTCTACACAGACTGGTTTCAATACGTCTACTTGAGGAATAAGGTATTACACTGCCTAGGGCAGACTCTGGCCTTTAACTATTTGTTTGATAGGTAATGGTTTTATTTTACATTTTTAAGGGGAAAAGATCTGAAATGTGCCGTCAATGCAAAAAGGTGAAATGTATCTTGTACAGTAACCTGTGGATTCACGCACAGAACTCAGAGAGTAGAGAGGGTCACCAGGAAAAGTGACCCTAACACTTTTGCTGACACCAAACTATAGGCAGAAGGAAGCAGAGTTAAAGGTCCAGGGGGAGAAGTAAGAAGAAAGCATCCAGGAGTGTCACATATTCCTCTAGTGGAGGGGAGTTATTGGCTTCTAGCTAGTAGTAGCAGAGTACTTTCTCTTCTGTAACAGCTGAGTTGCACTGGCCAGTGGTAGACTCATGGCCCGACCCACTCTCTTATCTACTTGCACAGTGGAGTAATATCAGCCCCATGGAAACCTGCTGCCTCTCACACCTACTGACTATCAATGCTGGAGGCTGTGCAGTAGGCGAGTCAGCAGGCCCCTTCTTCCCAGGCATGGCTGCGCTGGGCAAGACATGGCCTTGCCTACAAGTTCTACGAGGGAGAAGGAACAATGAAAGAACAGATGAGTGTTGAGGTTAACCGAACAGGAGAGTCGGGAGGCAAAAGCTGAAGAAAGGGAAAACTGAAGACAACAATAAGAGGCTGGATAGACAGAGGTATAAGAAGCAGCATTCCCATGCAGCAGTCACCAGGAGACATCTTCTCACAACAGAGCGAAAGGTTGTAGACACCAGCCAATAATGAGCCTTTTTGCATTCTAATAACCACAACCATGGGTGATAAAAGACAAATTTTTATGTGGAGAATGAGTAGGGTGGCCAGATGTCCCGATTTTATAGGGACAGTCCAGATTCATGGGTCTTTTTCTTATATAGGCTCCTATTACACCCTACCCCCATCCCAATTTTTCACACTTGCTGTCTGGCCACCCAAAGAATGAGGGAAAATGGAAGGGGTGAAAAACAAACCCATAATTTTAGAGAGGAAAAGCCGATTGCAGGTGTGTACCTAGCACCATTTTTTTAATATGATATTTTCACACTGTAGATTGCTCTGACAAAGAAAGCACCATCAACGCCGTGCAGTGATGTTGATATGCTCATAACACAATGAGAATGTGCCGCACAATAAATAAATGTTTGGAAAGACCCATTAAAGCATGGCTGAGGAGGTATAGGACAATATTCCCCAGCTGGTAATATCCCAGCTCCCATAGTGGATTTTCCTGTGCAATTAGAAAAAGCTTTCATGTTCCTATTAAATAAAGGCTTGGGTTTGCTTTCATAATGCACAGTGTGCCAGTTCTCTTTCATACAGTGTGATTTGCTGGGGCACACTCTCCGCTCAGCATTAAATACCCAGATCCCTCAGTTCTGACCTCTTCATTCAAACATGATTAATGTCCTGGCTGTGGAGGAGGAGGAGAAAGGCAATGTTGTTTACCATGGCATTCATTCCTCTCCACTCGCCTTCCCAGATCAATGCAATAACTTTCACTGCCACTTTGTCGGCAAGACAGAAATATGCAGCATCAAACATGCCATGTTCAAGCAGTGTCTGGAATATGAGCTGAGGGAGCTGGGCTCTATGTTTGTGTCAACAGCATCTCTCATCTCCCAGGCACCGGGAGATGAAGGTCGCAGAGGAAGAGCACTTGAATCAACTGACAAGTTAAAGATAAGCTTACAAGGAAAATTGCTCCTTCCTCCTGCCCCTTTCTGGAGGATATATCTCAAAAGGAGGAATAAAAAAAAAATATAACCCTACAACTATCCACATCTTATTGCTAAACCACCTGCAAGCTTTAAGATAACTGTAGTGCTATTTCTCCATAGGACCTTAGCAAATACAATTGCCATTGACTCTCTCATCATTTCTGGAGTTTGAGTTTGCCTCTCCTTCTCTCTGTCTAGAGAACAACAATCACATTGCCAGCCAGACTTTTGCTATAGCTGGGAAAAATTCCCCGATAACATTTCAAGTGGAATAGCAGAGGGAGGGAGAAGGAGAGGGAGAGGGAGAGAGAAAGAAATGTACATTAAGGACCTGATCCAAAACCTATTATAGTCAACAGGAGTCTTTCCATCAATGTTAACCAGTTTGGCTTTAAGACTTAAGCATGGTGTTTATAAGATCCAAATATTTTTGACCCCAAAATACATAGCAGCTTGTTTCCTATTTCATTAGACAATAATAATGAACATGTCTAAGACACCTTCCACAGATGATCTCAAACAACCTCAATGAATTAATACTCATTACACGTACATAGAGTAGGCAAGATCTTTGTCACTTTATAGAGATGAACCAGCGGCAGAGAGAGATTAAATGATCTGCTGAAGGTGACAGAGGAAGTCTGTGGTAGAACCAGGTATATCACTTCCAATCCAGGACTTTAACCACTAGACCATCCTCTTCCAGTATCATTAAGGGCATCTTATGCTGGCAGGACATTATTAGTGCTGATCAATACCGCATGATGTTCATAATGTTAATCGTGACAAAGAGACAGTGTCCTCCTTGAAAGGGCTTTGGGATCCCTTCTTACCTCTTCAGAAACATCAACAAAGAAAGCCCACGAAAGCTTACGCTGAAATAAACTGGTTAGTCTCTAAGGTGCCACAAGTCTTCCTTGTCTTATTTACAGATACAGACTAACACGGCTGCTAATCTTAAACCTATCAACAAAGAAGTAATCCTTTGACATTTTCTGCAGAAGCAATCAAAGAAAGGTAAATCCTGCCACACTGCTTCAGGAGGAGACTAAACCAAAGTGAATTAAGAAACAATCCAAAGGACACTGATTTCTCATGTTTACGAAGAGAAAAAATATGATGGAGGTTGGCTGGCTACACAAAATTTGGCATCTTATAGCAGCACAGTGGGGAAATAATGCACACTTACCACCATATCCCTGGCTTCTCAATTAATGGTACAAGTTTTCTGCTTTCTGGATTTTATTTTATTTTTAAGGCTAGAATTTTTTACGCTCTGGGGCAAAACACTCACATGGCTCTACAATTTTCTCAATTTTTATTTACACTCACTTTATACTGACATCATTTGGTCAAGCCAATTTCTGACACTAGAAACCACCGACTGAATGTCATATTTTAAAAATACATAGTTAATTTTCTTGGCACTAAGGAGACAACACAACAATTGCTATGTCTCACATAACACCAGCACGTTTCCCATGCCATCAGCTAATAGATTTCCTTTCTTTATCGGTTTTATTACTTTTTTCTCAATTAACCTTCATGGTGTTACTAATTCATTCATCAGGCAGAGAAGCCAATGATAAATCACTACTGAAGCCAAATAGCGTATCCCATTGTAATAGAGTGGCAGTGTGGTCTCATAGGCAGGGTTCTGGCCTGAGAATTAGGAGACCCGGGCACTATTTCTGGATCTCCACTAAACTGCAGTGTGATATTACTCAAGTTACGTCACCTCTCTGTGCTTCTCTTTCTTCTCCTCCTGTGTCTTACTCTGTCTCTACAATGCCTAGCTCAATGAGGCTTCATCTTGTTCAGGGTTTCTCGGGGAAAGCATACTATTAATACCTGAAGTCATTCTGTGCGTATGTAGAGTGCTCCAGTAGATAAGATGAAAGTCAAGAGACTTGGGTTCTACTTCTGCCTCTGCAGTTGTGTGACATTTGGCACCTCACAGTATCTCTGAAACTTAGTTGATCCTGTCTACAAAGGAGGAACAACCATTTTGCTCAGCATGTTTCTCTACTGTAAAATGTTGCATAAGTACTACATTATCTCATTTGTTCCACTCTCCCATATTACACAGATGCATTATGAAAGAAAGACAGAGTCACAGGACCGAGATATTTTCCAAGCACTTACCCTGAATCATAAAAAGGTTTTTACTGGGTATTGAGGCTCAGTCTTGCACTCTTTACTCAGGAAAAAAATCCACTCGAGTTCAATGACGGTTTTTTTTTGAGTGAACGGGACAAGAAAAACAGTAATTTGAAGGTCTCGTTGGGATCAACCCATGTTGCTGTGATCTTATTTCTCAGTTATATACAAAGAGAGGCCACTACAAAGTGGAGCCCTTTCATGGTTAGAAATGTAACCTGGTAAATCAGACAGTGTCCCGTTCACTGAGAAACATAGCAGTTATAGTGCAAAGCAATAAATAAAATGTATAGGGCAAAATTTCTCCAAGATGACTCTGGAGTTACACCAGGAATTAATTTGGTCCATTTCATCTTATTTCATTGATGCAGATGTTTTATTGATGCTATTATAATGCATAATGGTTGATACTCAAATGAAAATGACATGAAGCCTGTTAATCCACACAGAGTAGCACTGTAGTTAATTTTACATAGGAGGGGTGCCTGAATTGGATGGTGGATCGGCTGGCGGACCCTGACCCAAATCAGATCCCAATCAGAGATGCTAATATTACATGGGCAATATTAACTCAAAGGCTGCAGTTCAAACAGGATTTGTTCTATGTGCCATTTGGAACAAGGTAGCATTACCACATAGTGATCATTGTTTCCAAAGCAGCTACCGGGAAGGGCTTGTAAGATTACTACAAAATATTAGTACTGTGTAGTATTTCATAGTGACAGTGGCCTCTACGTTAATACTCTCTCAGGAAAATGCAGGGAACCAAAAATATAGCTATCAACAATGTTGGCCAGGGTTTAGGAAGCTGAAGAACACATCATCCTTTCTCTATCTGAGGCTGGTGGTTCAGTGGGAGGGGCGCCTGAATTGGATGGTGGATCAAATCAGATCCCAACCAGACATGCTAACGGGATAGAATCATTTACTCGCACTCCAAGTCCATTGGTACACCTTTAGCAAGTTGACTGACTCAGTTGCCACGTGCTTATGGGATGATCATCCTCCAACAGGACCACAGAGCATGGAGTGATAGTTAATGTCTAGCAGTGTTAACTCACCATTTGTGTTTGCATTCACTTGGCAGTGGAAATATGCCACATGGAATGGGCTGCCCTATGACCACAGGCTACTCTCTTAAAGAGTCATGTGGAATTTCTGAGTCCGCAATGTGGCAGTGGGAGATACAGGGACAGGGAGGAGTCGTTCCACAAAGCCACCTTTCCCATCTGGGTTGTGCCCCATTCCCATTTCCACTGGCTTGTTATAATAGTTCTTCCCCCCTCCACACAAGGGAAGGGAGCAAATGGTCCCCAGAAAAAGAGCTCATGTACTTCTGCACATTTTTACCTGAAAGACAACCCTATTGCAACAGAGTATTCAGTTACAATACAACTAAACTACTGCAGAACTTAAAACAGACTCTTTCGGACGCCGAGAGTCTGTATATAAATTTAGAGTCCTAAGGTTTTCCCGGGATTGCGGCGACAGAATTTGATTATTACAAAGGGTGAAGCTTGGAAGATTTGGGTTGCTAAGCATTCAAAAGCCCGGATGTTTATTCACACTTTTCTTTGAACTCCAAAGTGTAAAATTATAGTTGTAAAATCAGGTTCTCACAATGTTACTTTGGTGCATGGTTCCAATATTTCTAGATTCAGAAAGAGAAAGAGAGAGAGACTATTCTAGGATATTTCAGCAATACTGCCTCTGGTGGGGACCAGGAAATGCACACGTGAATGAAAATAAGAAACAACATAAAGCAGCTTAACTGAACTTTTTGAACCTTTCAAAAGAATTCTGTTCAGGTGCTTTGAGTTCTGGGTGAGCTTTCTGGTCGGTTCCCATATTATTCAAACTGGCTCTCCCATCCTTAATAATGAGGATCACAAAAGGCTGTTGTAATAGCTGCTTTACTGGGTCTGGGTCTGCCAGATTGATACTGTCAGTTACAGTAACACTCAAAAGGGAAATCTAGTGGCCTAAAACTATGATGCTCAGATTTCAACATGTAGTTGGAAATTCTCTTTTAGCTCAAGTGGGAAAACTATTGTTTTTGTATGGTAAGGTCAATGGTTCAGTTCCCAGCAGGGGTGGTTAAGTTATGCACTGAAAAAGGCATTCATTACATTAAACTGCAATGTGAATTAATAGCATGCTGTACCAGTGCAAGAGGACTTGCTAAATACTTCCCGGGGACCACTGATGGGCCTGCTCAAGGACTTCCAAGAGACGGCACCACTACTGGATTTCTACACCTGCAGGTGGCGGTCAAGTTAGGGCTGCATTTTCATATAGCAGTTGCTGAAATAACCAGAGGTACTTACACATGAAGGTGAGTTACAGGTGAAATGAGAGAGAGAGAGAGAGAGAGAGAGAGAGAGAGAGAGACTTATGAGAGAGAGAGAGACACTTTCACTTTCCTGGTATGATTTTCTACATTCTTCCCTTTCAGAATACAGTACAGAGTGTGCATTTCAGTTTAACACCCACCCATTCCTCTGCCAGATGTATTAGCCCAGGGATCAACATTTGGTGGAGTTATTTTTTTAAATAGTTTGCCATGATGGGGGTGGGGGAGGTTGAATAATCTCTCCATCAATAGACACGGGAATAAATAGTGATGAAAACATCTAATTTCAGGAACATTGGTGTCAGTCAGGGAAGAGGATCAGAGGGAAAAAATAGGCCATGGCCCCTTTGAATTTCTTTCCTGCCTGCCTGAGGTGCTTTGTCAGGAAGTGGTGCTGGTACAACGTTTATAGTGGAAGTGTTGAGGGTGGAAACCATGTATTTGGGTTGTTATTACTACCATAAGCCAGGGGGTGTATCAGTGCCCCCAGTTCCAGCACCTATGGATTCAGGGAAGAACCTGCCCCTTGCTTTGGGACATCTGGGGGGTTCCCTGAGCATCCCCTATATTTTCCCCACTGAAGCATCCCAACTAGCCAGCACAGCTGCAACACAAGGGAAGCTGACAGAGCTTTCATGGGCAAGCAACCGTGCAAGCTATTTGGTGGCTAAACCAGCCTGGAATCTCTCTGCTTCTGTATCGCCATTGAAATGCAATGTTAACCTAACCAGAGAGGGTGCATTCATTACTCGTTCGCTATAAAGGGAAAGGCCGTGGGACCCGGTGCGGGAAGTATGGATACATGACGACTTTCTAATGGTGACTGTTGTTGAGACCCCTGAGCGGCAAGCCCTTGTGGACATGTACAATCTTAGCGGGTTGCCCATTCTTAACAAAAACCTACCCACAGAATAAGATGCGAACCTCTGCAATATGTTCCTGCATAAGTTTATGAAGATTCATGTGTTCATTACGTTGAAGTCAGCATATATAATGCACAGTGTTCAAATAGTTTATGGGTGCAATCTCTTAGAAAGTACATGTAATAGGAAGTGTATTTCCTAATGGACAGTCATTGGACTTGTCGGACAATAGTCAGCTCCAGAAATGGGCCATCTCTGCGGCAGACCTTAGCTGTGTTGCCTTTCCGAAAGGGAGGCAGTTCTTGGCAATTAGGCATTTGAAAAGCAGCACCGGGCCACCGGGAGACACTGCAAATATGTATTTTATAATTACAGCCTCAGTACTTCTGTGCTCCTAAATCTAGGTTCAGAGGGTAAAGGTCAACATCTTTTTCATGTGCTCCTTGCCTAGCAGAAGCACAGTGCCAGTGGAAAAGTAATTTTCACGGCATTTGGCAAAAGGTCAGATGCTGTAAGGTGGAATCATTTGTGAGGACAGGTCATCGTGAGATTTTTTTTATTCCTCCCATGAATAAAAATTGCACTGCAGCCTTTGAAAAAGACTCTATAAAACCTTTTACACAAAATCTCTTTCCTCTCATAAGTTGGCATTGTTGTTCCGCACAATAGCATTCACTTAGTGAGAGTCAAGGGCCAGCAGTCTTTTTGTGATAGGTAAAAGGTTGCTTTATAATACTACAGGTAGTTAAGTAGATAACATGTTTTAGTTGCAAGAGGAAAAAACCCTTTTGCAATGACACATGAATGGTTCTATCCCCTTTCCTCTAGGAAGGTGGAGCAAGAAAGCGATACCAGAGTCTTAAGTCGAAATTCCTCTAGAATTTAGCAGAAGGGCAGCTTCCCTGGTTCTTACATTGTATTGGCTGAACTCTAGCTCTAGCTGTAAATAAATTTTAAATAGAAAATAGACTACACTACTTATTTGCGCATTGCAATGTAAGTTGCAGTTATTACTAAACTGAGATGTTCAGGGTCCTGGTGTACATTGATACGTATCAGTTGTACAGTTCTGTAGATCTCAGAGCACCTTACAATGGAGACCTAATGTCCCTCATCTGTAAAACGGTGACCAGATGAGAAAAATGAAGCAATCACAGGCTGAGGACTTGTCTCTATGGGAAATTAGTGAGGAATAAGCAAGGGTGTGAATTTAAAGTGCAGTAACGTCTCCATACAAACCCTCTATGTGGACACACTTATTCCTCCCTAACAGTGCCTTTGTGTGGCTTGGCTGAGGGCTTCTCTATGTGGAGAATTAGTGTGTGTCAGGTTAGGGTGTGAATATGGAGTGCACCAGCCTGCGACTGACTAAGCGGCTGTGTGGACCTTGTTAAAACTTCTGTAGTGTGCTTTGATGTACTGCCATTCACTTTTAGTGAGCGGCAGCAGGTTCCACACAGTCACTTAGTGCACAGCACACTGGTGTACCATAGAGTTACATCCCACATTGCTGTGTATTAAGCCCTGAGTGACTTGTCCCAGAGTGCAAAGTGAGTCTATGGCAGAACGAGGAATACAACCTGACTCCAGTTTGGTGCTCTACTCCCATAAGTCTCACACACTTTATGCTCAGACATCTCAGTGTCAATGAGTGTCAAATGGGACTGATCCTAAAAACGGATTTCCTTCCACACTATCGTTTTTGGAGGGACTGATTTACTGTAAGACCCGGATTATGAAAGAGTTTAACAAGACCAAATTGGTTTGATATTTGTGAGTTTGTTTAGTAGATAGTCAACGGCACGGGAGTCAGATGTAAGATATATTGGAAGTAGGTAAGATGTGGAGGTTCGCTTGCATTTTCACCTTGTGAGGGGTAAGAGGACAGCATTAACTTTTTCCAGCAGACATCCCTTATGTAAACCTACCCTACTATTCCACACTGTGTATGTGGACATTACAATGACTATACAAGGGCTGACGGATACTGTAATTCTTTTTATAAATAATGAAAGTCTTTCAGTCCTAGCTCTCTTGTTGCTGAGCAGCTAACTGCCCTGAAACAGAAAAATTTATATATATCCATATCTGAATTTGGGTCTTGCAAGCCTGCGAACAAATGACATCTCCTGGGAAGAGTCCCAATATGAAACAGCCACTTTTTGTGGGTTTCCTTCCCTATCCTGAATAATTTAGGCCCTGATCCTGCCAGCTGTTCTAAACATGGGGCCCTTGCTGCATCCCCAAGGAACTCAGTGTGGCTCCATATAGAACAGTTTGCCTTGGATTGCTTAGACAGACATTTACAATGCAACAGCAGCAGTGCAGATGAAGACAGAGAGCATTCACATACAAAACAATTAGCAAATAGGCACCTACATCTCATCCAAGAAGAGTAAGTTCAGAAGGAGAAATGGAAAGGGCAGAGGAGAGTAGTGCTAGAAAACGTCATGCTTAGGAAGGCAAAGAAAAGCACAAAGCAGGATCACTAAAAATGCCCAGCTGTATCTAGGTTTCTGCCATGATATGCAAGGCAGAGACAAGAGGACGTTTAAAGATTTTTTTTATCAGCGAGGGTAATTAAGAGCTGGCGCAATTTACCAGGGGTGGTGATGGATTCTCCACCACGGGCGATTTTTAATGCAAGTTTGGATGGTTTTCAAACAGGGAAGTTCTATGGCCCAGGTTATACAGGAAGTGAGGTTAGATAATCACAATGATCCCTTCTGGCCTTGGAATCAATTAATTCCATGGTCAGACAGAAAACAGCATTGTGCTAGTAGGAAATCCATATGCAAAGCAGGAAGCAATGCCCCCTTGCCACCCCTATCCCAAATGTAGGATAAGCACGTTTCTAGTTATGGAAACAGGTGAAACAATTCAGCAGAATATTACATATATGTCCACTCCTGCTCCTGGTTCTTCGATATGGGGTGCTTATGATGCCTGCTGACACAAAGGTACCCTGTAAGAAGATATCATTGTTTCTAAAACAGACTGGAAGGTCAATAGTATTGACTGACTGATTAAAAAAAGGAGATTTTTAAAAAACAAAATCAGATGGCTGCACAGAGGAAATACTGCCAACACCAGATAACACACTGGGGGATTTATTACTGAACATCAATATGATATTTTTTAAGCCCCGGATAATTTGGACCCAGCCAGGGAATGAGAAAAAAAGGTGCTCTTCCCCTAGAAAATATTCTAAAACAAGCCCTCAAAGGTAGCAGCTCTCTGCTTCATAACCTCATGTACTGCATTGTCAACGAGATTGGCAGAGATGAGAAAGCTGACAGCTCTCCAGAGGACCCTGGCTGAAGCTGCTGTGCAGAAGTCTGGAACGGCAGAGACCTGCTCCCGCATGTAATGAGACCAAGCAGAGCTGGAAGGTAAACTCCTTCCCCCCTCTAAAAGAAAAAAGACCCCAGCCTGTCATGTGTCACTGTTTTGGGAGGTGTGTGTCTATGCGGGGGCGGGGGAGGGGTGTGTATGTATTTTTCTCTCTCTTCCCTCGGGGGGGAGGAGGTGACGTGTTGGGGAATCGTGGTGGATTTTTGCCTATGTCAGAAATGAATTACAAATTCAAAAGCAAAACAAAACACTGCTCCTAAAATTTCTGTCTCACACATCCACAGGCCACACAGTCAATCCATGAAATAAGTGACACGGCTCTTATACCTTAAGTTAAGCACGCTGGAAAAGCTTCATTAACTTGTGACAGTTTTAGCCACAGGTCTTGTGCACAAGGCTGGTGGAGAATATTAAGCCCCATTACATTAAAAAAAAACCCCACCAAACTTAGCTGCTCTGATACTACAATTGGTCTGTCTAATTCCCCTTTAATGAGCGTCCATGTAACTGATCTGTTGTGTTTGTAATGGAACGGTAGCAGAGTATTCAAACAGAGACACGGGGGTACGCAATTACTCCTGTTGTTCTTTCCTACCCAGAACGACACTGTTCACAATCTCACAGCAAGTAACGCACAATCCAAAAATTAAAATACGGATATGTGGGCAAGTCTGAAAGGGCACAGTTTCGGTGGGGGTAGTGGTGGTCAGTAGGTAATAACCTACCTGGACCGTTATACAACACAATGGGAGTACTTTAGCCATTTATTTAAAATACACAACACTTGCAATGAACAAACAACCCCTGCTGGAGCCACTTGGTTCCTTTGATAGAAGGCTTGAGGTCATTGTGCGGAGTTCATCTCTCAGAATGCTCAAGCTCTCAGCTATGAATTGTACTGAAAATAAAGGGCCCAGTTCTGCTCTGGTTGGAGTAACTCTACCGGAGTCGATGGGCTGAAAGCTTTTCCTCGACAGTGGCAGTTCTGTGCAGCTGCTGCTGGCTGGAGCTACCTTGTAGACTAGTCACTCAATGTGTGACTCTGTATGGGTCACAACCCAACGTAAGAGACTGCAAAGCACAGCGGCCGTCCTATTACAATGCAGGCATTAGGTCTGGAAAGTTCTCTTTGTATAAAACCAGTAGGATGGAAACTGGTTTACTGTCTTTTACCTGTCTCTCTTTCTGCAGGTAACTCAAATGCCGGCTGTTTTCCTGTGCAAAATGACAGCAGTAGTCCCACGAACAGCAAAGTTATTTTTTTAAAAGTCTTATTTAATGCATAATATTCACATGGGAGCTTTCTGACTGCAAAACACATTGGAAGCAGCTTTCTTTTAAGGCCTGGACTGGACACGTGAATTCCTTTGAAGAGTTGGTTGAAAAACAAGATGTCTAAGAAATCAGCATCAAACGGGGATGTTGCTTGATTACAAATCTGGAAGGGAAAGTATCATCTAGGCCTTTCCTGGTGTTCCACATCGTTCTGTTAAACTCAGCCACTGTGGGAGCCATGCAATGTCCTGATGCTTTCGGTAAAGATACAAGAACTAAGATAAGGCCCAGTCACTTTGTGATTTAGGAAAAAGGGCACATTGCACTTGTATAACGAATGTAACAGTAATCATCCATATAATGAAACATAAGCGTATGCATGCTCTGCACTGAGAGCATAGCATTGCCAATGGAACTTTTGATGCAAACCCCCTATGCCGTATCATTTTTGATCCGGACACTTGCATTTTGAAGCCTAAACATTCACATTATGATTGCTTGAACTCTTCTTCCGTCACTAGAGGGCAGAGGAGCACTGCCCTGCCTAATATTCTGGAAGTTTACGCTGACCCCATACTAGGAGCGGTCACATAAAGGAGACTGTGGCAGCGTCATTAGCACCGTTTACATTTCCAAGAGGTTGATTTTATTAAAACCCTTTAAAGGGGGTAAAAAAAGAGTTTGCTCATCCATCAAAGGATTAACTTTCACCAGTAAAGACGACCTGACAGAGAGAACTCAGTCTTTCAAGGTGCCGAGTCCCCTTTGCTCCCACTGTAGAGCGCTGAAGCACCTCTCTGGATTGGAGAGAGAGAGAGAGAGATTCACCTTTTCACCACCCAGGCTCAGCATTGTGCTTTTCACTGGAAGGCAAAATATATCCAATTGCTGTTTAGTGCACATTAGGATTCCGAAGCCAGCTTCCTCATTTTATCTGTTTATTTCTGACCACTTGGCACATTCTCTGTGGTGTCCCTCTCTTTCGTCAAACTCCTCCTCTGATACGTCATTTGGCCTCCCTTTCCCATAAGCTGGCAAATGCACAGACTGAAACAACTTCCAGGGTTAGTGGCCACCCAGAATATCCCACTGTCCAGATCTGCTTTTAGGGTTTGCCATCACCCTACTGTGCCACCTGAGACCGCTCTGCCATCACCCTTCTGTCTCAGATCACTACACTGGTTCCTGGTCACATTTGAGAGCGGGATCTGAAGGAACTTCAGGGTTTGAAGGAGACTCTTCAAAACATCACAGCTCATAGTTGTAGAGGGGTGGTTTTCCAGTAACCAGCCAAGAGCAGTGGGGACATCTGAACTAAGACCGTTAGAAAAGTTCACTTGAGGAGGAGTTCCACAGAGGAGAAAGCATGCTCTTGTGTTTAAGGCAGTGGACTGAGACTCAGGAGATCTGAATTAAATTCTTGCCTCACCCCAGGACATGCAGAAAATCTGTGGCAAAGTCACTTAATCTCGGTGTGCCTCTTCATCTCTGTGAGGGGATGATGATATTTCCTCCCCTGCACCTTTGTCTAATCAATTTAGCTTTTCACCTCTCTGGGGCAGGGACTCTCTGGCAACGTCCTTGTACAGTATCCAGCACAACAGGGCTTCCAGGAGCTACTGTAGTACCCATATGAAATAATCAAATTGAGCTTTGCAGGCCAGTCTGACACACTACACTGCACACTGGCACGACACTTTCACAATAGCCTCCAAACATCCCCAGCACTAGCATCACTGCCGACACAGATACCATCCAACTTCCTTGCTTGTTCGGCTGCGTGCTCTGGCTGGAATATTCCTGAACTAAACCCCAGGGTTTTTACTGCTGCAGTTTAGGCTGACATAAACAGCAGCTTTATGGAAACACCTCTTGGGGCTGACCATACACTCTGTAAACTGCCTATACAGCAAATAAAGAAAGAATGCATCCCATTTTTTTATGGACACTGTAATTTCCTTTTTAATAACTATCTGTTCTCACAGCGTACTCGCCAACTCAACAGTATTTAACTGGAGGCTTCGGTATTTTCAGGAGACTCTAATTATGAACGAGACTATAAAGGTTTTTTTTAAATGATTCGCCAGACAACAATTGGTTCAAATTCCTCTAAAAACACAGAATATAGCTTCCGGTTTGTATTAGAGAATAGGGTTATTCCCTCCGATGACCCTGCAGATCTCCTTAAGACCAGCAGATAAAAGCAAAAATCAAAAACCTAGCACAGGTAAATTTTTCACAAGTCAAATCATGTCTTCAGATGATGGAATGACCCTTTGCCATTCTGTATATAGTATATTGCCCATGTGTTGAACTTAACTGAAATTCTTAAGCCACACAACTATCTGTCCTCCTAAAAGCCAAGAGACATATCAGACTTTGTAATGAGCTATACAGCTGTTTATGCAACCTCCATGTTTTATAATTAAGCTTTAATGCCCATTAAATCAGTCATTACTACCAATAATAACCAATTTGCTCATTAGCAGCCTAAGGTAAGTCTGATGACAATTAATTCTTTAACACCACAATTGCCAAGTCCAATAATGACTTATTCTCAAAGATTGTACCATATTCAACTCTTTATATATCAGGAATTTTTTTTGAAGTCACCAATTGCTTTAAAAAATATTTCCTTCAGTCTCTGACTGCTTATTCACTAGTCAAAATACAGATTATGAGTATATTTGGCTTATGTTCCCTTTCTCAGAAGTGTTACCTACAAACACACAACCCTGATTTTGAAGTCACAGACAGTACCTCAATCTCTAGGTCAGTAACAACAAGTTTGACCAAGGACCTTTAAGCAATGCTACCGTAAACCATCCCTGCCATGTTCAAGTATTGGCAGCAAGGAGGCAGACTATACTGTTACACCCTTGCCAATGCACATGGGCCAAGTAGGATGAGGTGCCAGCCAAACCCTTTGGCCTGACAGAGTAGTGGTGAAGCAGCATCTTGGCCTTGCGGAGAACTATGAATGGTAGATATGTATTGCATAGAAATTCACAGCTAGGACATGTCTCTGCATTGTTTAAAGGGAAATGTTGGGTCGCAAAGAATGCTCTGATGGTGCTCTTTTCTGAGGGCAAAGAAACAAAGCTTGCTCCCAGGTAATGAAGAGTGCAGAGATGTGTTTTGGAAATGACGATGAAGGAAGATGGTAGAGGTGATGCTTCAAGCACAAATACGCACGGTGTGTCAAATTTTAAAAGGAAAGGGTAAGCAAAGGATGTAGTGATATGTTTGACTTCATATTCTTAGAGTGATTTAGAGGTAAGCCATTACCGTGTCCTGTGTGCTAGGATCTGACTGAATATAATAGACCCGATTGATATCTCATTTATGAGCGTACATCTGATTTTAAACCGGGATATGGATGCATTGAAGTAACACCAATGGATGAAATCTTGGCTTCATCAAAGTTAATGGGAGCTTTTCAATTTTGCTTCGAAAGATTTCACTCATGGAACTCAAGGGTCTGATTTATCATTGCCCTGAACCTGGGGCAGTTATTTACACTAGGGGATTTCACTATTTGGTTTCTCTGTCTACTGCACTGTATGGTTAGTAACCATTTATGTATCTCTCAATATCAGGAGCATGTGTGTGTGTGTTTGGAGGGGGTGGATGGGAGACATGCTCGGATGTCTTGTGTAGTACTCCTGAATTGGCAGGTGGAAGTGGGGAATGTATTGGCCTTGCTTGCCATAATAAGTGGCAAACCGATGTCTGCTGCTGATGTGATGCCTCCTGTAAGACAAAGTGTAAACTTTGACCTTTGTTGCACCCAATATTCAGAAACGCAACTTCAAAAACAGACATGAGACTGCCTGCTTCTCCACTGCGCAAAGATGGCTGTCAATTGTGAATTCATTTAAGCTTGGGAAATGTTGGTGTTGACAGGAGAAAACTTGTTAGACATTGCCTAGGCTCTAATTAAAGCAAAAGGTTCTGGGAGGGGGAAAAAGGTTTAAAATGCATAGTGCTAATACACCCACTTCTTAGGACTATAAACACGGCTGCTGGTGATTCTGTTCATGAACCAGATGGACTTTCAACATTTGAAGAGTGCTCTACACACTCATTTTCAGTTCTTCATTCAGACACCTGAGATCAACTTTAGTTCGCAATCCCAAGTACAGACTTCATAGTAGCACTGGTGTAAATCAAATGTGGCATATCATCATGGCAGTGTTTGGGTACATGGCAGTGTTTGGATACATGGCAGTGTTTGGTTTTTGCTTCATCTGAACACGCACACAGAGTACGTATTTGGGAAGTTTTCAAAAGCCCAAAGGGCAGCTAGGTGTCCAACAGCCATTGAATGTCCGTCTACATGGTATACACACAAACCCAGATAGTAATGCAGGAGTATATCCACCACAGCATTATTCAAATGCCACTGTTTATTGCGAGGGGAGGCAGAACAAATAGAATGTCTAGACTAGAGACGGTGTTCTTATATTCAACACAGGGATCCAAGGACACCTCTAAGAGCTAAAGTGAAACCCTAATTATTTTCACTATTTTAAAAAGCAAAGAGTTAGAAACAAGAGCCTTCGCTCTCCCTTTCTGGAACAAACCATCTCACATGCATTTAGGTATCCTCACCACGCAAGAGCAGAGGTGGCCACTCATTTGAACGATGTTGATTTAAAAGCTGAACACGGCAAAAGGACCGTGTGCCTTTAAATTTCTCCTGGGCAGAACTGAAGCAGTAAGAGAATGTTATGCTATTACTGTAAATTACACTGACAGCAGAGAGCTGCCGGGGTTACGGAGTGAGAGCAATTCTCTACAGCCACTAGCGGTCAAAGTAATTAGCTGGTGTAATGAAGAGCGAGAAAAAGGAGACGCATGTTGGACGTCGGAGCGTTGTACTGCCAGCATTCTCATTCTCCAAGGCTTCGGAACAACAATGCGCTGCTGAGCCTTCAGTAATCTCTACACATGGCTACACATGAAGAGAATAATTAAGAAATGTCAGTGTTTCCTTGGGAAAACACCAGCGCTCCCTGAAAGAATGAGGGTGATCTCCAGAACAGTGTCCCCCCCCCCACCTCTTTCCTTTGTTGTGGTAGGCAGCAAAAACATGTGACCGGGCTTTAAAATTTACATGCTTTTGTTCTCTCCCCCCAGAACACCCCACGCCCCCGTCACACGCCGTCAAAACACTGGGTTGTCAATGGTGTCAAAACAGCTGAAACAGAGCTGGTTTTATATACCAGGGAGAGATGCACATACTTAAACCCAGCAGTTTTCCTCACAGTCCAGACCTCAAAGTATTGAGCCCCCTCACCTCCAAATGAGAGGAGTAGCAGATGTTCAGCACCTAATGGGGTGGGGGTGGGGGGAGAAGGAGTTAGCCTCTTGTAAGATCAAGTGCTCATGCAGGCAGAGCTATCCTTGTCTTTAAGGCAGCTTTTTCTGACTAAAGACTGTGTTAGGATGGCGTGATTTTGCTTAAAGAGAAGGGCTATAGCCCTGGTCCAAGGACCACTGAAGTCAAAATAAAGACTCCCAATGACTGCAGTGAGATTTAGATCATAAACAAAGAAAGGTGTGGGGAGGGGGAGAGCATCTTGGTGAAGTTAGAGCTTAGCCATACCAGGTGGGGAAAAGACTAAGACTTCTAGGCCAGCACAGAAGAGACAGTGGCCAATTCCCCAGAGGATAGACACAATATTAAAGCACAGCATCGTATCATCCTTAATCAGGTGATCTTTGTACTGTATGAACAGACAGTCGCTCTCTCCTGAATGAAAAAAAAGATTTTCCCTGCCAGCTGACATTGTGCTGGAACATAATTCTTAAAGGCTGAAATCTATAGTTTGTAAAAAAAAAAAAAAATTCGGAGACCTCCATAATGAGAAAAAGCCAATGACAAGCACGTACACATCACAGGACTTTGTAAAAGTGATGGCTCCTGTGGAATTCCAGAGCTACTGAACCATCTCCCATTGCCCCCCACCCTGGTGGAAAAAAACAAACTGTCCTTTTATTTAATATAAAAATACATGGCACTACATGAAATATCTCTGATCTGCAAAAATCTTGTCTCTCACCATAGCTCTACCCATAAAAGTGCCAGCAGAAATCCTTCTAACAAAAGGTGGGGAATTAATGACACAAATAAACAGAGAATCCAGAGTAAAAAAAAAGGTTAGTGCAGCAATCCTTTGCTAATGAGGCTGATCAAATCAAACAGTTTTCTCCTCTGGTTCTCTTCCAACTTGTTTACCCTTTTCTCTGAAATTAAGAGGTTGTGTCTACACAGCTAATTGTACCTTTGATTCTCCAATTTGCTGCTCAGTTGGATTGTACTGGAGGTAAATATTTGTACCCCGGAAGCAGAAGAGTTGAGGGTTTGAGTGTAATAGATGCTAATACTGTTTATCCCAGCCCGGGTGACGTTAGCACCCAGAAAGAAGAGGCTATTTCTAGGATGCCCTGTGCTGGACACCTTTACGTAGAAATGCAGTGATTGATTAGTTCAGTTCTGAGATTCGGGGTATGTTTCCATACATGAATGATTATTTAAGGAATGATGATGCCGCATTAAAAGAATAAATGGGGAAAAATTATATAAAATCTTCTTTTCCAGCCTCCACTGATGACTGTAGCTGTCACTCTGCAAAGGAGCCTGAAGTTGCTCTGTTATCTATCGTCAACTTGCTAGTATCAAGTCATTACCAACGGACGCTGCTGGTTTTATCATGGATTCCCTCCCGGACACAACAGCTGCAACCAATGAGGTTTATAAACATCAGGATTCAAAATAATCACAGTGAGATTAAAATATAATGGGAAATATTTAAAAAGTGCTGAATGAAAGAGAGAAAAACAACATTTTTATGAGAATTAGAAAAGGGCCACATATTTTTTATTTCTACTTTGATTTATTTTGTGAAATAAGAGGGACAGAAATCCACTGGCAAATTTCCACCAGGGAAAACACATGATTTTACACACACACACACAGATTTTACACACATGCACACACACACAGATTTTACACACATGCACACACACACACACACACACACACACAAGTTGGAGTCACTGTAAAAGCTGTCAAGGATCAGAGAGGTAGCCGTGTTCCCTGTTGGAATTGTGCCCAACTTGAGTTTCCGCCTATGTCCACAAAAAATATCAGTTTTCCCAAAGTGTAACTCAGTGGGTTTGCACAGCTATCTAAAGTACAGAATCAAGCTTAAAGTAAAAAACACCTCAAAATGAAATGTGCCAAGCTGGTCCAAAAAAATAAATAAATGTTTTATTCTGTTTCATACTAAGATCAGAGGTCTTTGTATTGTTTTGAATGTAGTAAGTTCAAAGTGTAAGAAAAGGATGTTTAGAATTCATAACAGACCCTATCCTCTCTCAAATTTCACATGGCTACACTTTGAGCAGCCCCTTCATTGAGTGGTTCTGTTCCTTGAGATTCTGATAACAGACACATCAAGAAAGTATTTGCACATGGACAATAAATGAGGACTAAAAAAAACCCTTAAGGAGTCTAAATTGTATTAATGATTAATACTTCATGTAAAGGAAAATTTCTTATCTTACAATTCTGCTTCTCTGAAAATACCAAGAAAGATTTTCTATCACATCTAGGCTCCTGTACATTCTAATTGGCTGCAGGGGTCAATTGGTACCAATACTGCAGGGCACTATTGGTAGTTTATCCGGAATCCTAGATCCCAACCCCCCTGGATATGACACAGACTGAACTTTTGACACCCTCCAAAGAGATGTCTCTGTTCAACGGGTCAGACCAGTAGTGCAACAAGTATATTCCCAGCCAGACCAGCCAAGTCACAAGACCCTCGGGACCATATCCTAAGAACGCTTACTGCCGACATCAACCCAAAAGCAAGACACAACATTGGGAGTGTCCTTCCCCAATGGCAATACTCCCCCTTCTTGAGATTCCTCACTACATGTATGACAAACACATATAAGAGCTAGAGAACATGAGAATAGCACATTGTGCTCCGGAACCCCCAAAGCACCAACCTAGTTCTAGAGCCCAAATGCCAAAAGTGCTTGGTGCTACAGAGCCAAAGACGTTGCACTCAGTGGGCCCAGCTAAAAAAAGGTGCAAAACCTTCTCTCTACATATTGGGGTTTTTTAAAATGGCTTTCACCAAAAAATATTCTGCTTTTATTTGAAAAAATTGGGGTGGGAATTTGTCAACAAAAATTTAAAAATTGGAGAAAAATGACGAACACACAAAAAACACACGCAAAACCATTTCCTCACCCCTTCTCCATCCAGCGTGGATGGTAACTATGGGTACTAATGCATGTCCAAACTCAGGGCATGAAGCAACAAGACAACTCTGGCAGCAAAGTGCATGAGTAACAATGAGGTGCTAACAGACACAAAGCAGTACAAAGAAAGAGCATTATTGATGCCGTGAAATAAATAGGCACTGAGGTACCAGAACAGTGCAGAGATCGTTTGATCAGAATGCTGGTGGAGGTCTTAATTCTTGAGGAAGGTGCCAGAGTGCTAAGGCAAAAAGTCTTCTGAAATTTATCACAGGACTGGTCTGACTGGAAGGCAAGGTAGATATACAATGATATGGTTCTAGTGAAGAGCTGAAGTAATTTCCAACATGGCGCTGGTTCTGCAGGGAGCTCTGTCTAGAAAGCTCTGACTGGAACTTTTGGAGGGAAGAATTAATACTCCAGGAGTGGTGTTTCACAGCCAGGCAGAGCCTGATTTACTTTCTAGGTATTACTACCTTAAGGGTAAGAAAGCCATAAGAGCTCAGGGAGCAAAGTCATTCTTTTGATAAGGAACTAAAACCTCGGACCAAGAATCCTGCATGGATGGAATCTTGAGAGAGGCAAGTATTTCATGAAAATTATGCTGCAAAATCAGAGTCTACATCTGATTGCACTGTACACTACATACGATTTTGAACTGGCAAAAGGAGTTTCTGGAACTAGAACACCCTGGGTCTGCTTCTTCAGTCCTTTGCACCTGGACTGGTTGTATGTACCTACATTAATAGATTCCTTGTGACCATCCAGTCTGATCTTCTGTATAATACAGTCACAGACCTTCCCCAATATAATTCCTAGGGAACATATATGTGCGCAAAGGGGACTGTCAAGTCTACATAAAATGCTTTGGGTCTGATTCTCATTTGTATTAAAGCCACTTAACAACACTGGCAATGTGAAGTGGTCTTGAAGTAGGTATAAATGTAGTTTAGACTCATTTTCAAGCCACTTTGCACTTCCAGAGCTAAGCAGTACAAAGTGGCCTTAATGCAAATGAGAACCAGGCCCTACTATTTTAATTGGTAGTGTGTTGCATCTGCTTTGCAATCACTTTGCACAGATATAAACGGCCCCTAGGGCTGCCAACTTTCTATTTGCAGAAAACCTTGCCCCACCCCTTCTCCAAGGCCCCGCCCCTGCTCACTCCATCCCCCCTCGCTGTCACTCACTCTCCCCCTCCCTTGCTCACTCATCCATTTTCACTGTGCTGGAGCAGGGGGTTGGGATGGGGGTGGGAGCCAGGGCTCTGGCTGGGGGTGTGGACTCTGGGATGGGGGGCTCTGAGCTGTGGATGAGGGGTTCAGAGCAAAGGAGGGGGGTTTAGAGCTTGGGCCAGGGGTTGGGGAGAGGAGGGAGTTTTGGGTGCAGGCTACCAGTGTCACTGACCTCAGGCGGCTCCCAGGAAGCTGCCATCATCTCCCTCTGGCTCCTAGGTGGAGGCAGAAGGAGGTGGCTGCACACGCTGCCCCTGCCTGCATGCACTACCCCCGAAACTCCCATTGGCTGTAGTTCCCAGCCAATGGGAGCTGTGGAGTCGCTGCTCAGGGCAGGGGCAGGAGCACCTGTGGCCACCCTTATGTGTAGGAGCCAGAGGGAGATGCCGGCAGCTTTCTGGGAGCCACACAGAGCCAGCCTGCCACACTACAGGGGGCCAACTGACTTTTAACCACCCGGTCAGCGGTGCTGACTAAAGCCACCAGGGTCCCTTTTCAACCAGGCAACCCTCATGACCCCATAAGGTGCAAGGTGGTGGAGAATCAGGACCCACGTGCTCAGCTGGGAGCTACATATGGAGTAAGACAAAAATGTGGCAGAAAAGCCTGGAATGTGAACATATGAAGGAAATCACTGAATAAGGTTTCCTTGTGATGCTGGTCCCCATGCGACACGAAACTTTGCCAATACGTTGACCTCATGAAGATACATTTTGTTTCGATGAACTGATTTTCAAGTGTGTTTGCACTGTCTTGTGCCCCTTCTCCACAACTCCCTCAACTAAGTAGGACCTCATGAGAGGAATGATACATAGCGCGTGGAACACACTTTCATGTGCACCCTGACCCCGGTGTTTAAAATACCAGGACTACTGTAGACATTCAGCTATCTCAGAAACTAAAGACAGGGGAGAGGGGGATCAAAACACACAATTACCTGGGACAGCCCAATCTCCAATGCATCAGTGAGGTGATGGAATATAGCACATTCCAAGTCCAGATCAGATTTTTGAATCCTCCTTGATGCCTGCTAGGTAATGAGCCTCTGCAGGTCTTTAGTCACTTTTCACACCCATGTAGGAATAGGTTTTCATCTCCATTGTGCCTCAGTGTTGATGGGAATATAGTGATCACATTGCACTGAGAACAGGAAGGTAGTTTTTAACGCAGCATCAGCATAAATAGACTTTGTTGCGATAGTTCTATTATAGTAACATGTGAAAGCTACTTGTTTCTGTTCAATCATGTGCATGTTGAATAATGCTCCTTCATTGTTGGTGAATATGGCTTCAAAGTGGAAGACGCGTTCAGATTTGCTCAGTTACCTTAGACAGTCACAATAAGAGGCTTCTCCTGTCCGGATCCATGCTCCAATATGCATTCAGCCAACCCTGCCTACTCATGGATTTGTTCTTAGATTTACAAACCTACTCAACCATCATGTGATAATGTTTGTATTGATAAAGCTAACCTAGTGAGGTGGGGATGCTGCAGAAACCCCATGAACTTAAATGGAATTAATCCTGGTTTACACTGGGGAAACTGAAATCAGAATCAGGCACAAGCAGTGTTTATATAAAAGGGCTATGATTATCAAATAGACCGATTTTCAGCCTCTGGAAAACATTCGTAACAGTGCTGGCAAACAATAACCTGCCATTTTTGCTAAATGAATCACAGCTTTAAATATTTATTAGGCTGATCACACCGCTAAACCATCACAGGTATGAAATTTCAGGAAAATCTGACCTTGAATAGCTTAGCAGAAGAAAAACAAAGGTGCAGTGAGGCTGCTAAAAAGTCTCGGATAAATCTGGCTGTAATGAATGTCCATAGGCAGAAGAAAAATAATTCCAACAAAGTCAAATCATTGACTCTTCTTGAAGCCAGAGTTGGAGGAAAAGCCAGGAGGCCTACAAAAAAACAACAACAACAAAAAGCCTGCTGGTGTGCTAAGACCTCTGTCAATCTTGCTGACCAATGTTGTCTCATTGTTTCCTTGTGCTCTCTCATCTGTCTGTATCCATCATTGTCTCTTGTGTTTTTCTTAAAATTGTAAGATCTCTGAGTCAAGGACTGTCTCTGTGTTCTTGTTTGTCTCCGTGCCTAGCACAATGGGTCCCGGTCCATGACTGGTATTGCTAGGTGTTATGATAGTACAAATAATAGAAATGCATAATTCACACCAGAGTTGTTTGACTGATATTAATTTATAGGGCTCCAGGTGTCGTTTTGATCTCACTTGACCAGTGAATATCACAAGTTAATGAGCTGTATTCTCTTCTGAGATTCAGAAGAGGTAAATGGGTCAGATGCTGATTGCAAATAGCTTTAGAAGAACTCCGCTGTTGGAGGGGAACTTCCTTGTTCGTGCAAATGTGCAGCAGCATGGTGCTGAAACAGCCACCTCACTTTGATAGAGGGTGCACGTTGGGAAGGCATGAAGGGGGTGTGACAGAGGTCTGTGCCACCTATACTCCACTGACATGGGGTCCACTAAGAACTCTTCCTTGGTGGTGCAACTTACAGTGACCTAGGAGACGCTCAAAGTTGTGCTGGGGTCAGGACCAGCCCTTCAAATCAAGACACTGTAACCGGTTCCCAAAGACCCCCTCTCTTGCTCTGAGTAAGGCTCTGGCATAGGAAAATCTGGCCCACTGTTTATACATGAGAGCATAATCGGGGCCACAAAGGAGTTACTCTTAATTCGAATCAGATCCTCTGAATTCAGATTCAGTTAGGACAGACATCCAAGTATTTGGATGCTTATTCTAACTACTGGGACCTCTGGAGTTTGCTAAAACATGCTGGGGGATCTCATGAGGACAGGGTTTTATGGGGAGATTTTTCATAACTTCTCCTAGGTAAGGCCTGCATCTGTTTTGTCTATTGGTCTCATTGTTTCCTGGTACTCCCCCATCGGTCTGTCTGTATCCATCTGTTGTCTCTTGTCTTATACTTGGACTATAAACTTTAAGGGGCAAGGTCTGTCTGTTTATTGTGTGTGTGTGTGTGTGTTGAGTGCCTAGCACAATAGTCCAGATGCTACAATAACAGAAATAATAAACATTGAGAGTGGCCTATCTCATGGAATTTGGGCCTTCCTCAGGTGAAATCCGGGCCTCACTGAAGTCAATGGCAAAACTCCCACTGACTTCATTGCGGGCTGGATTCCATTCCTGATTCCAGTGGGAACACAGAAATGAAAAGTCTTTCCATAAACTCAAAGGAAAACATGGCTCAAAATGGTGTGTAAATATAGATAAAGGACAAGAGGAATTTTTTATGTATTACAAATTGGGTTCTCCCACTCCTGATCACCATACACAAATTCTTATTAAGAACAATTGTTACATCCAAGAAACGTTACATCCAAGAATTGTTACATCCAAGAACAATGTGTTTTGTTCCCGTGCGTAATCTGTGTAAGTAACATGAGATTGTTTTTATTAATATTGAAGGAAAACTATGATGAAGATCATTTCTTTATAGACTTTTAGACTCCATGTGGGTTGAACACACTGGGAATATGGAACGATATAGGCAATTACAGACGTACTGGAACAGATTCTGTGCTGCATCACCACCTTCCTGCTACCCGGTTTTTATATCAGCCTTTTGTTGGCTGTCTATTGGATGCCCGCAAGCTTTGAATCTACACGGCGAGGATTAGTGCAGCCATTCCCCTCCCACCCAGATCCAATGCTTCCCACATCCAGCATACACCTGTGCTGGAGCCTGTGACTGGGAGCACCGTAGTGCTGCTTAGGGTGACTCTCTGTTACTCACGCACACCTTCTTGTACAGCTCCTTTAAAGCCCCTATATGTAGCCAGAGCCATGTATATGGCTGGAATCAGTCCCACTGCCTGTGGAAATAATATCGAAGTGTTTAGGTGGGTGGCAGTGGTGGGTTCACAGATTTTATTCACTGGTTTTATTTCTTGCTTTTGACGTGATTTTCTAGTATACACAGGATGTTAAAAGAGGCCAAATCCTGGCCATAACAGCACCCCCAGCGCAGAGCCGGCTGGCCAGGCTTCACAGCCCCAGATGCTCCCGGGAATCCTGAGCGGGACCTACCACTGGAATGGCTCCGCAGCTGCCCAACGCTTCCCGCTCCTTAGCAAGGGAGTCAGTGACACCCTCCACAGGCTACATATAGCAGTCAGGCCTTTTTCAGAGGAGCCAGAGCTTCTGTGATATCCTAGCCAGAGGGGAGAAATGGCCTCCTCAGTCACAGTCACGGAGACTAAACAGGCCACGCAGCCCAAAGGCAGGTTGAAATGGAGCTAACAGGCTCTAAAAGGGCGTTTTTTGCCAGTAAGCTTGGACGGACAAGGTACGACAGGACAGAGAGCCTGCCCATAGCAGCTGTTGGCTGGGGAAGATATGTAGCAAGTTTGTGCTCAAATCTCTCCACTGGCTCTCAGTCAACTTTGGATACCAGTTTAAGGCGTTGGTCCTAATTTTCAAAGCATTTACGCCCCAACCACCTTAAAGACCAAATATCAACGTATGAACCACTGCGATAGTGTGCTCCTCTGGGACACCACACATCACAAGACCCAAGGTGAAGCATGTGAGAGCTGGGGACAAAGCATTCTATGTCCAGGGGGTCTGGCTATGAGACAAACTTCCAGAGCAGACATGGCCAATCCAGAGCCTGACCAACTTTAGGAAATCTTGCAAAACCTCCCTCTTTGAAAAAGCCTTTCCAACCATAAGAATGACTCTCACAACACTGATATCCTTTCTACTCAATAACCCTCTACCACATAAGCAAGCAAGAAAACCACAAACGAACAAAGTAGGGGAAAATAAAATCTAAAGAGTCAAAAATTACCCCCCTATACCAATCAGAGGTGTTAAAAGAAAATGGTAGAGACTCTCTGTAGTCCACTGGGAACTTCCTCAGTTGCTATACTGCACTATGTTCAAAAGAGGTCAAAAAGAAATAAAAGTATTAAAAATTATCAGACACACAAAGTCAAATTCTCTCCCTAAAGCTCAGTCCAGTGTGATGTTCTTTATTGTGCTTTTCTTTTACCTAGACTTGATGTCTTCTCCTCTAACTAAATTCAGCCTACTAGGGTCAATCCTTTCCCTTTACTTATCAGAAAAGAAGTAAGATACAGAGGATGTTCCTCATTTCAACAAAATAAACTCAGCGGAATTTGTACTCAGTGGGTCAAATTATACACCAATACAATTCCCATTAGCTTCAGAGAGACTTGCAAACGTGCATGAGAAGGCAAAATTCAACCTAATTTTATCAAAACAGGTTAGTTCACTGTTCTCAGCCTTTTTCCATACTAGGTATCCTCCACCCAGTAAACAAGGATCTACCAAGGAGTCTGCTACCATTTAGCAGCATGGGAAGGAGGGTTGGTCATGCCCCCCTGACACTTGTTTCTAACCTCCCAGGAGGTCATAGCCACAGCATGAGAATGCCTGAACTAATATATTCTTCAACAACGTCTTTCCTTCATGTGAAAACTTTACTGTGAATTTAAATTACAAACCTCTTGTTACCAAATACTTAAAGGGACCATTTATAAGTTTGCAATAGGATTAAAGCAAAACGGATGTCCCGGCTCTGTGATTCTAAATCTATGTCATCAAAATACCGAGTTTGCCACACCAAAGTCATTATCTGCTTGCCTCTCTTCTAAGTGATCTCTCTGCCAGGATTGCCAAAAGAACGTGTATGATTCCTTAAAGCTGCTTGTTGTTAATTTTTTATCACTTACAAGTTAAAATAAACGTCTAATATTTCAAGAGTGATGCCTTTAAGACAATTTAAACCACATCACTTAGCTTGCTTTTAAAGTGAACAGCTGTTTGTCTAACCGCTTGGTCTCTAGTTTGCTGGGATTGCATTGTATAGAACAATTGATTGGGAACAATTAAAAAGAGGAGTATTTCTTTTAATATGCAAAATTATTTTTAACACTCTTAGCATCATTAACGTTGAGAAAATTGCCTGGACTACATCTTTAGTGGGTGTAAATCATCATCACCCTACTGTCTTCAATGGAGCTAAGATGATTTACATCAGCTGAGGATCTGGTCCCATACTTTTAGAAGGGTCATAAATATTTGTTTTAAAAATACAGCCACATTGCTCTGAGTAAATAAATGGAGGAAGAAGCGACTTTATTCTCCTCTTTCCTACAATTCAGCAGAGCAGACCCATTTTGTAAGATGGCTTCCAAAGAGAAAACAACCACAAAGCTTGTCAGCAAAGGAGAAGTACTTCAATCTTATTATACCAACCCTCCATGAAGAGGATTTATTTTGTGGGCAACTTTGCGATGGCTCAATGCCATGGAGAGCGAAAGAAGGGTAAAAATGAACGTGGCGGATGGAAGCAGGAGGGGGAATTAAATTTAATAGAGCTATAAAATTCTGCCTGACTCGGATCAAATGTTTCTGTCATTGCTGTCAGGCAAAATTATGGTGAATCAGTATGAAAGGTGCATTCTTTTAAATCTATAATGCTGCTTCTCATATTGATTGGTGGAAACAGATCGAATACATCAGCTTCTTCTTTTTTTTAATATTGAAACAGTAGCCAGCAATGCTAAATTTGTGTGTACGTGAGCGTGCGTGTGTGCTGTTTCATTTTTCTCCTATTTGCCACATAAATGTCTTTTCAAACACATTCATTATTGTGACAACAGGTTGAATCTGCAATTCACCATCTGCCTAAACAACATTAACCTTCATGCAACCTCATAATATCATTGTTCGGCTTTGTCTGAAATTTTAAATCCCGCTAATATAAGTTTTGTGTCAACTAGACACCAAACTAGCCTTCTCCAATGCAGTTGGGACACTAACATTTGAGATTGATTTTTTTTATAGAAACGTGCTAGACTATCTGAAAACAATAATAGCAAAGTTGAACAGGCTGTCAAAAAATTATCACAGCGGGCATTCCCAATACACACACCTATGTGGCAGTTTAATATTCTGAACAACAGCACCTGGATGTTAAAGTACTCCTAAAAATTCCCTATCCTGAAAGCTTTGTTTTAGATACGTTGTTAAAAAATCATCCAATCTTTTTAATATTGCAATGCCATTCTTACAGGCTCTTTCAATCCAGTGGGGTGAGGGTAGTTCTGGGAATTGTGATAATATGTGATCCACCCAGCAAGAGTGATTGCAGGGTGAGTGTGTCTGAAACCAGGTTAGCGGTGCCCCTCACTATTATGCAAGTCTTGTAGGTAACATGCTGTCATATCTAGCAGTTGCTTCATGTCTTTGTGAGCTATTCAATGACAGCAAACTGTGGAAAGGAACTCTGGAGTTCAAGGAATGTAGGAACAGGCCGTACATTCACCATATCACGTTATTGAGAAGACAGAGCTATCAGTTGGTCACTTTCAGCATGAATATTCCCACTGAAATTAACTTGACAATACATGAGCTTAAAGTTAAGCACATGCATGAGTGCTTAGATGATTAGTGCTTTTATTTTAAAGATCTTATTGTAATAGGTTTTAAATCAAGAAGGGTTTTTCCCCCCAAATGTGTGACATACACAATACAGTAACTCATATTATGTCATCACTGAAAGCCAGTAAAATGTAATCTAGTAACCTCTCTCATTACAAAATAATCTCATGTCCCTGGCCCGATCCACAGATGACTGGTTTGTTTTTGGTTGGTATTCACTGCATGCCTGATTCAGATTTATCAGAGATAATTATTAAGATCCCAATCCCGGAAAACATCCCTAGTCAAGCAGGGGACTTATACCTCTGCTTCACTTTGAGCATGTGTTTATGTGCCCTTCCTGAATCAGGCCCTAACTCAGAACTAGCACAAACCTAAATATTAAGAAATAAAACAATCAAAGTCCTAATGTGGCAGAAGAACACAAGACCCATTGCCTTTCAGTCACTTATGAAAATTCCACACTCGTGGATGTAGTACATGTGAAGGCCGACAGAATGACAGTCCTGGAAACCGATCTTCACTATTTATCCAGAGATGAATTACAGCATGAATGGCACAATTTTTCCCCACACTGTTTTGTTAATGAGCTCCAATCCAGGCTTAGGAGAACATGAAAGGCTAAATTGGCCTCTCCCCTGAGATTGCCACCCAGGGTACAAATTGAGGTAATTTCTTCTTGTCCGCTATAAAGAGTAACTCATTTTACAAAAGCCATCAACTGGCTTCCTGCTGTAATAACTTTCATCTAGTACAGACTTGGGCTAGATTTGAGTCTGGAATCTAGAAGTGAAAGTTTGTACATTGGTTTGTACACCAGTGCTGTGAGATAGACAACTTTGCTGGTGGATTTTCTGTCTATTGTTTGCAACGAGTTCTGCACTTTGGTTTCTTTCCTTTCTGAACAAGATTTTATCCTGTTCTGGCTTCTTGCCTCCAGTCCATATCTACTTCTAAAAGACTTAATTAACATCAATCATCATTATTATACAGAAAATGTCTTGAGTCTAAAGGATAATTTACACCATTCATTATACTATTTAACACAATAATTGCCACATAAGCTTTGATTTTAACTGTGAGCTGAACATCTTAAATAAAGTATCTTTACAATACCACTTTTATGCTTTAAAATATAATTGATTAATTTTGATGGGAACTGGACTTCCAAATCCCTTAAAGCAGATTGGAAAATCTCTTGGTGATTTTCAAAGAAGCCCAGGGGATTTAGACACACATCTTTCATTAAACTTGTGGCTAAGGGCCAAGTTTTCAAAAGTATTTAGGGACCTAACAATGCACAGATGCTTTTGAAAGTCCCACATGGAGCCTATCTGCATCTTTAGATCCCTAACAACCTTAGAAAAATCTGTCCCTAAATCCCTTGACCCATTTTGAAAATCTCAACCAGAGGCAATGAGAGCTGCTGTGTGCTCAGGACTATTACAAACTGGTCCATTTATGAGGTGCCTAAACATGGACAAATTTTGAGCAATGATTTTTAAAGATCTTACCCCCAGCAATTTAAAAACCAATGATAAACTAAGCAGCAGTGGATACAGTCACCCCCAATCACAATCTATTAGTCATTTGCTCAGTTCTAAGCAATACAAAAAACTGTCATTGTCAACATAGATCAGAAAAATAATGTTAGATTTACGGTACCTTTTTCCTTAATAAGTCTACTATCATACTGTATTTAACAGTTTGCTTTGCTATGACAGGCCCCTTTTTATAATATCTTCAAAATTTAGTCTTTCGGTATACAACCCGAACAGACGTCCTGCAGTGACTAACCACCAGCTAGGATGCTCCAATTTATTAT
Source organism: Sternotherus odoratus (assembly GCA_032164245.1). Taxonomy (NCBI): domain Eukaryota; kingdom Metazoa; phylum Chordata; order Testudines; family Kinosternidae; genus Sternotherus; species Sternotherus odoratus. The sequence goes on along the minus strand of JAVMKO010000011.1, from coordinate 10,686,628 downwards.
TATTTTTTTATTTAAGTAAGTACTGTGCTATAATAGTTCTGTTCTTGAATGGAGCTAAAAGGCGGTGTCTACAGCTGGGGCAGAATCAACCCCCCTGAAACAAACATCCCACGGTCTTTTGGAAAGATCAGCTCCCCATCTAAATGTAGAGGGTCAGGCTCATCTCTGGTAGTGACTTAAGCCCTATCTAAAGCCTGCTGGAGTCAGTAGAAGACTTAACACTGAATACCTAGGCCCCGATCCTGCATATTTTAAGCACGTGCTTGAGTATATGAAGGATCAGGATCCAAATGATGGGAATGATATGTCACTCTGAAAAATAAACATATTTGTTTTATTTCCATCCATGTATGCATTTGCTGTAAAAGCTTCAGCTAAGCTTCAATGGCTATATTTCACTGAGAGAACATTATCTGTTGACAATGTGCAATTCTATTAATATCACTGGGTTTTTAATCTATCAACAGTTACATCACACAACAAGGAACACAAAAGAGAATACAGAATGGAAGGTGCCCATCTTTTAGAAAAAAATATTTTTCAAATGATAGTTCTCATGTATTTATTTTTATACACAAAAAATAAATAAGATGCATAACAGGTTATTTTGGTGGCCTGAATACCAACCGAAAGCCCATCAAAGCTCTCATAATAAATATGATTTACAGTCCAAATTTCTCCCTCTGCGAGGAACCGATCTGTGCAGGAGAATGGGGTAAAGGAGAAAAAGGTAGATGTGCCTGACAAAATGAGAGAGGCTAGGGGTCAGCTATGGTCTGCATTGGAGGAGGCTCCCCAACTCCTTAACAATCCCTCCCGCATCCCCAAGCTCCGCCGTTGCATACTTCTCCCACCCATACCCAGGAACCCTCTGGGTTCACTCCCACGCCCCTCTCCCTCAGCTCCTCATTACCCTGACTCCCCCAAACCTTTGCACTGCTTCTGAGAGGTGCAGAAATACATTTCTGTATTGTAGTTTAAATGAATTACTCAAAGTTCTGTATTAATATACCTAGTAAATTGTCTGTCTTAAAACACTTCCTGAATCTTTTTTGTTGTCCATATTGTTACGGGCATACTTGTTGATGGGTATTTTGAAATAAATTACCAAAATAATTGAAACTGGTGTGATTATATTATTATTTGGACAAATAATATATGCAGAATTTTGCAACATTTTAAAATATTGTGCACAGCATTTTATATTTTGGCACAGAATTCCCCTTACAGGAGTAAGTTTTATATTTGTACTAGCAAAAATACCCGGCATTGCTCGGGGTATTTGTAATTGGAAACTGGGACGTAAAAAGACTACAATGTTTTTTATTAATACAAATTTTGTTCAGAAGTCTCATTTTGTCTAAGTAATTTCAAGTAATTATGCGGCATAACGTTGCTCGGGTCTGTTGGAGGGGGGAGAGAGCTGAGTGAGTGGAGAGGTGTTGGAGGGGGGAGAGAGCTGAGTGAGTGTGGGGGGCATTGGAGGGGGGAGGGGGGAGAGAGCTGAGTGAGTGCGGGGGCCGTTGGAGGGGGGAGAAGGGAGAGAGCTGAGCAAGTGCGGGGTCCATTGGAGGGGGGTATTATTACATCATAACCAGGGGTCTCAAACATGCGGCCCGGGGGCCACATGCGGCCCGCAAAGCCCTTCCCTGCGGCCCGCCAAGCTTCCTGGCGCCCCCCCGGTCCCCCCATAGCAGTTTGCAGGACGGAGGGGCCAGAAGTGGAGGCTTCTCTGCTGCCTGGCTGGGCCGCGTGTGTTTCTAGCTCTGGACTTCCTAGATTGCTCTTGCTTTTGTTTGCCAAACAGCTGTTGGTGGTGCCTAGTGCTTTCCAGGAGGGAATGGGGAGCTGCGTGCTCAGAGGAGGAGGTGGGGCAGGGGGTGGGACCTCATGGAAGGGGTGGAGTGGGGGCGGAGCCGGGGCAGCGAGGGCAGGGTGTGTGTCAGTGGTGCGGCCCTCGGGCCAGTGCACTAGTCCTCATGGAAGGGGTGGAGTGGGGGCAGAGCCGGGGCAGCAAGGGCAGGGTGTGTGTCAGTGGTGCGGCCCTCGGGCCAGTGCACTAGTCCTCATGCGGCCCTCGTGGTCATTTGAGTTTGAGACCCCTGATCATAACTATGTCACAGAGAACAGCAGGTGTTAACCTGCTGCCCAGCTGATGTTAATGGGCTTTAAAGAATTTCACCCCTAGGGGGTGTCAGAGGTGAGATTTGAAAATTGTTCGATTCTTACTCTGATTAGGACCCTAAAGCCTATAACTGTACCAAATTTCAAGTCTCTAGCTCAAACCGTGTGGAAGGAGTAAAGGAACATACATACAAGCACACACCATTTGACTTTTATATATATAGATTTATAAGAGGCCCTTATATGGACAATAATTTTCTCTTTCATATGTCAGCCAAACCATTTACCAATGGAGCCTGCTCTAACTGAAATAACTGAATTGGGCAATTTTAATATTACAATAAAACAGTAACATTAGAAAAATAATTTGTTAGCTATAAGTGAATTCCATTGTGAGGGATTACATAATTTTCTCTTATTGTAGGCTCGGATTTTCAAAAGAAAATAAGAGAATTAAGGACCCAACACTCATTGGAATTCCAATGGTTAATTATACAGCCATGTTGGTAGTGTCATTTCTCTCTATCTCTGTGTGTGTATAACTGGTAATGATACATGTAGGTAACATTAATAGAGATAGAAACAATATGAAGATATATTGGATTTGGGAGGGAGGTATTAAAAGGCTGTAATTTCAATTCCAATCTCCATGACTGTATAAAAAACTTGAGTCACACTGACCCAAATGAGAAATGACAAGCCTTGTAAAACCATCTATAACTTTCCTTTTAAATAGTGTGCTGTTCTGATAAATGAAATTGTTTTACATCCCTTTCCCAGTCTCCAGTAACGCTGGTTCCATTTCAGAACCCATTCTTTAATTGTGAAGCTATCTGAGGAAGAAACATTTCCAAATGCCAATAGAAATGAGTATCACAGATTTGATGGATAAAAAGAGGAGCACAAAGATTTCTATATATAGATTCAATTAAATATATTTATCTAGGTCTCAATCCCACACCCAGCTCTCCAAACTGAGCTCCACTGACTTTCCACAGAGAAGAGCTGCACGTGGACACAGAGGTCTTCCTGCAGGGAGCCAGTTGCAGGGGCCTCGAATACCAAAACACTCAGGCAAACTTCTGTTTTTCCTCCTTTAATTGCATGTTGGGAGGAGCTAAAGATCTATCTAACTCTGTATGGTACATGAATACTCTGTCAGCTTTGAAGCAGGACTCATTATGTGGCAGCTCACAACGCGGCTCCTTTAGAGATTGTGGATGTCAGAGCTGAAAGGTTATCTTGCTTGTTTTTTTCTCTGGAGAAGCAGATACCTTGCTGAGCAATAAGCTGGGTTTTTTGTTGTAGAAACAGAAGACACCTATGCAGAGGTACCTGCATGTTCATCTGAGTCTCTGCTGACTGGTGCAAACTTAAAACAAACAAAAAATTCCCCAGTATATTAAAGATCTGCTGATGCTAAAATACCCACTGTTCTTAACTACCTCTGAGCACGGATATGCAACTAGGCTCAAAACATCCATTACCTCTCAAAGCACTGAAAGATTAGATTTCACATTATATAGGTAGGCTGCTTATGAACCTCTTCTAACCATTTCTGATAAGTGTTGGTTCTTTGTCTGTATCAATCAACAATGGACCACAAATTCCCCCCCCCCCTTTTTTTTTAAGAGCATTACTACCAGCGGGGGATCTGCACCGGAGTATTAAAATATATGCAAAGTCAGATGGTACAACTCTGAATATGGATATTAATATCTATACAATTCACATCTTTATGGTTCTTTTTCATAGTAGTTAGCAAGCATAGACTTAAATACAACTGGATGTGCCTACCCACTTCTTTGGTAAGACAGAAGAGGATGAGAGGGAAATTAGTGACAGAAATAAAAAGCAAGCAAGCATGTGAATGTCAGCAAGGAAGAGGTGTGGCATGTACAGAAAACAGACAGACTTAAGGCCTGCTTTTAAAACAGTATTCCACGTGTATTTAGATGAGCCCAAAGCTTTAAGATTTGTGAGAATATTGGAATCAATCTGCATCACTTTTTTTTTTTGGTCACCTATACTAAACTAGAATACTATGAGTTGAATTTGGCAGGTGTAAAATTGTGATATCATCTCAATGGGAAGCAGAAATACTTCTCACTTGTCTAGTTCCTGTTGTCCACGGACCTTAAAAGGCTTTACTTCATTAAGGGTCACCATTCCCTGGTTTGACGGAGGGAGTTTAACTGGCCTGTCAGAGCTCACACCAAAAGCTCTGTGGCAAAGGCAGCAATGAAGTCCAGTTCTTCCTAAGCTTGGTCCCATATGTTACTATGAAACCATCCATCCACCCTTGATGAGCCTTGCACTCCAAGATCACATCAGGGGGCAGAACACATTGCCAAGGATCCCAGCAGCTTGCTAAAATCAGTATGGATTTCTGCTTAAAAAGCAATTACTAGATGTGGTCCATTGCTTTGAAAGTCAAAGTGGTCTCTCTCAACTTTCATTCAACTCTAGAATGTATAATGGGTGTTAATGTGCTAGATTAAAAGTATATTTGCCTGTTGTTGTATGGAACCTAGAAGGCCCATGTGATTTTCATGAGAAACCAGGGACCTCCTCATGCGGGATTAGATATAGGAGTAAATTGTGTAATAGAGAATTGCCCAAGATCATGTATTTACTTTATGTGCGTGAGGATTTTTCAGCTTGTTGACTCTCTTCAGCTGTAAAATGCTATACCTGGCTCCTTTTGCATGATCCTGCCCTATGCAAAAATCTAAAATGCACGGGATTTCCTAGATTGCAATTTGCTAAATCTGGGTAAATTACAAGAGAGAACCACGTTTGTCACAGCAAACAATGACAGAATGTTGGTCCTTAGCTAGCGCATATATTCCAGATGATGATGTATAATTTCCTTCTTTGTTTACCATGCAAAACACCAAGAGCCCTAAGACTAAGACAATAATAGAGAAATATGAGATGCATGGAGATGCATGCAAACAAGGAACTAGAAGCGTGGAATGAATGTGCTTGGAAGGAACACAGATAGCCAGATAAGAACGAGTGAAATGATGCAGAGATGAGTAAGAATGATATGATCCCAGAAATCCGTCACTGGCATTCCTAACACAGCCAGTCACTGCAGTATCTAAATTCCTCCCCATCCACAACTAATGATTGTTATGACGTTTATCTCAGAGGTGTATACTATTATTATTATTATTGCTTGTATTACATTAGTGCTAAGACCCTACTTCCAAGTCCTTTTAAGCTTAAAGGATTGTATTCATTGTTTTATTTCCTTTCCTTTCATCTCTCTTCTCTTCTTATTTGCGCCCATCAGTTTATGTTGCTGTGGGAAGACTCTCTCAAAGAAGTGGGCTTTGCATCCTATCTTGAAAACAGCCAGCTGTTTACCAGAAACCCTAATAGAGTCATGGGCCTGTGATTCAAGGCACTGTATGAGCATTTTATATATTACAACAATCGAGACTCAGGATACTAGGGGTCCATAGTAGGTAGCTCTAATATGCGAATCAAAAGGAATGTTCTCTCCACCCTTAAGAGTTTTTTCCTACACTTAGCTCTCTTCACATACCCTACTAAAGTCACAGAGAGGAAATCAAAGGCAAATTAGAGGGAGGTCAACAAATATACAAACAACTGGAAGAAAAATTACCAGATGTAGAAAACTACCAATGTGGCCAATCAGAATGTACAAGGGAAGAGAAGGCCAGGAGAAAGTCCCATGTCAGCTGCTAATGGAAGGCATAGAGTCTCTCTGCTGCTCCAGACTATGTAACTCACTGTGTGCATATAGAATCTGTAAGGAAACCACATGTGGTTAGGAGAAGAACTGCCCTAGCTCAGGAGTAACATAGGGACTGGTTAAGCAGCCCTATACTGATCCCTCAACAAACAAAGCATCTCCTAGCACATGTCACAACAGAGATTCTAGGCAGTTCCAGGATGAAGCTCAGTCCATTGGCAGCATTGGGGAGCATACAATAAGTTAGAGCAGCCATTGGGGCTGCTCTAAATTTGTTCTGAGAACTACACCACTCCCAAGCTGACCCAGAATAAAGGCAGCAAAAAAAGTGACTAAAAGCAATTTTTACTCCCATCTGCTTGAGCTTCATGTTCTGTGCTGTACCTCCCAAGGAGGCACAGCACACAGTGAGATGCCAAGTCATGCAGACCAAAGCAGATGACTACCAAATAAAGTAATTGAAACATTCAAGACAGAAAGGAGGAAACGCAAAAAAGAAAAGAATGAAAAAAACATGAACATGGACTTCAATGGGACCAAGATTTCACCTGTAGACCTTTACACGTTTACAAAAACCATGGAGAGACTAATGCAGAATTTAAGTTCCTTCAGGTATAAAAAGAGAAGCTTGGTGACAGTGAGGACGCTAAACTGCTAAGGAACTGAATGGTTTCTTTGCCTCATTCAGGAAGGAAAATAGCCCAGCAGCAGAGATTAGTTTTCTGGAGGGATAAAATTAAAAAGCTACTAAAAAGTCTCATATTAAGACAGATTAAAACAAAGTGAGAGCAATTTAAACAGAGTGGGCTTTAGGACTGGATAGTCCCATATCCAAGGAGTCTAAAGAGAAGCGGAATAAATAAACATATTCTTTATACTTCTTATTGGCTGTAGAGATTGAGAAGACGCTCACATTGTAGTGAGGCAAATTTAAGTCTTCGACTGCTGCCTTTGTTTTTCATAGAATCATAGGTGCAGAAAGTAGGATCCCAGCTGCTGGCTCCACGCCCGCGGCTCTGCTCCCAGCCCCAAACATTGGGTCCTGGCTGCTGGTGCTGTACACAGGTCTCTATGCTCACCCCCAGCTATGGTCCCAGCCTCAGCTCCCTTACCTGTGTCCCCCACTCCTGGAGCCATGACCCTACTCCTGGTGCCAGCTTTAGGAGATGGCAGAGAGGTATAGACAGGTATAAGGGGGGGAAAGAGGTGAAAAGTTTAGGGACCACTATTTTAGAGTTTTGCTGGCTTTCAACATCCCAGTTATCTAAAGTTTTCCAGCACCACTGATCCAATCTCCCTTTGAAAACCTCTAGTGAAGGAGTTTCCACAACCTCCCAAGGCAGTCTGTTCCACTGTCCTACTCTTGTTAGGGTTAGGAAGTTTTTCTTGAGATTTAATCTATATTTGTACAAAAGAGAACAAGTTTTCTCCATCTTTTTAACGGCATTCTTTCAAGGATTTGAAAACTGCTGTCATATTTCCTTGATCTTCTCTTTTCCAAACTAAACATCCCCAGTTCCTTCAGCCTTTGCTCATATGGCTTGTATTCCATCCCTTTGATCATCTTTGTCACTCGCTGCTGGATTCTCTCCAGGGTCTCTATATTCTTGCTATACATTGGTGACCAAAATTGGACACAGTACTCCAGCTGAGGCCTAACCAGCACCGTGTAGAGTGGCACTATCATCTCCCATGACTTGTATGCTATGCCTATGTTAATGCAACTCAACATTGCATTTATTTTTCTCCCAAAACAGCTGACTCATGTTGAGGTTGTGATCCACCACAACTCTCAGATCCTTCTCAGCAGCACTGCTGGCAAGTTAGCTTTACTCTAGTCTGTATTTGTGCATTTGGTTTTTCTTTCCTTCCCTAAGTATATCAGCTTACATTTGTCTTTGTTGAATTTCATTTTGGTGCCTAAATCCAGTTCTCCAATTTATTGAGATCCCTCTGAATTTTAGCTCTATCCGCCATAGTATTGGCAACCCCACCCCAACTTTGTGTCACCTGCACACTTGATTGGTATGCTCTTGATACCTATATTTAGGTCACTAATAAGGACGTTAAACACCATCAGACCCAGGACAGATCCATATGGAACCCCACTTGAGACCTCCTTCCAATCTGACATCATTCCATTAGTAGCTACTCTTTGTTTGTAGTTGTTTAACAATTATGTCTTGTGGCAAAGCTTTGGCCTTCTCCCTGTTGGTACTGCACTTCCAGGTGGTTTATACTAGCCTCAGAGGCTCACTGTGATTAGTTAGGGGAGGTAGAAAGGGGGGGAGCCCAGGCCCACCCTCTACTCCGGGCTCCAGCCCAGGGACCCTAACAGTATCAGCTAAGATGGCTGACCTTTTAGGCACCAAACACAATACAATTCCCTGGGCTACTTCCCCACAGCAGTCCCCCGCTTCTTCAAACTTCTCTTTACCTTTACCTCAAGTCTCCTTTCGTGTGTATATGTTGTCTACCACTCAGTCTCACCAACAGCACAACCTCCTCTCACAGCTCCTGACATCCACACCCACCTGACTAACTAGGAGGGTTTTTAACTGGTTTCAGCCAGTCCCTGATTGGCTTCAGGTGTTAGCTATCAGGTTAGCTATTTCCACTACCTTCTAGAATATTCTTAATTGGCCCCAGGTGTCTTGATTGACCTGGAGTAGCCTTTGTTTGGCTATCCAGGAACAGAGACCTGCACATCCTGAGGCTGATATACCTGCCTTCCAGCACTCTCCTATATCCTTCTGGTCTGACTCCAGCATAGTATCCACCGAACAGTAGTTATGCTGAGCCCACATTTCTCCAGCTTACTGATCAGAATGTCATGTGGCACTGTATCAAAAGCCTTGCTGAAGTCTAGGTATATTGTGTCCACCACATTCTCCCAATCCAAGAAATCAGTTTTGCGCTTAAGAAAGCATGTGGCCGTAGAGAGGCTGCTCTGACAAATGAAAGGGCCATGAAAAGTACACAGTGAAAGTTAACACATTCAGAATAAGTGCACTGTTAAAGAGTGTCAACTTGTGCCAAGTGGCTTCAGTTTAATAGGAGGGAGATGATAAAGTACCTCATTTATGGTGGAGTAGGGGCTTATAAGGAAGAGCTTCTCAGACTTAACAAGACCATCCTGTCTTGCACCCAGGAATAATGTCAGAAAAAGCTTCTCAGTAAGGGCTTGTTTAACTATTTTCCATGCATTTACCAATCATTTATTCCTGGCTTATGTTCTTCTGTCTTTTTTTCTGAGATTTAGAAGAAAACAGCTACAGACTAAAAGATCTGGAACACAAATTAACAGCCAAATTCTCAGTTGGTATAAATCGGTTTCACTCCACTGACTATAGTGCCAGTTTAGAGTCTGGTCCTAAAAGAAAAACCCAGAGCAGCCACAGCAAGGCTGATAAGTGTAATGTAGAGAAAATTCCATCAAGCCTTTTTAAACCCCAGGTCTAGCTCTTGATTTGTACTGTGCACTGTCTTCACTTAGGGCTACAATGCCCAGTTTTACCTGGAAGCATAGACCTGGGTAAGGGCCTGCAAGAATTGCAGCTTCTATGTTTGGGAGACAGCACAAGTTTGCCCTGGTAGGAGTTCAGATGAGAAGGGGGGTGAGGAGAGGCAGGGAGCTGGCAGAGGTATGTTCTTCTCACCACATGAGCTGGCCTCATGGGGGAATGTATGGTGCCCACCTTAAAAAGCCATAGCTGTCAATAAGCTGCTCTATGCACTGAGACACTTCTGAAAGCAGAATGCCTCCCGGTGTTTCCCCTGAGGTTCTCCATTCCCCAGTGCGATGCCATAGCTAAATGCCATAATTAGTAATGACAGCAATGAGAAGAGACAAAAAGACACTAATGTACACAGGATGGAATCCTCTACCACTTGCTCAGGCAAAATTCCCCTCAAAAAGGTTTGTCTTGGCATGGCACACAGAATTAAGTCCAAAGAACTTAGTTCTTCTTTCTATATCCAAGAATACAAACATACATTTTTTCTTTCCCATAAAGTGTAGTGTTCTAGCGCGATAGTCCCAAACACAGAAAATAAATCTGTATTCACTGCACGGGTGGGGAGAGAGAGATAAACGAAAATAATTACACTCTGGTAATAGAGCTGTCAGAATACAGCTCTCTTACAATTTGCATTATCAACCGTCCTTGCCTTCTCGTTTTTTAAATTATATGTCAAAATTAGCATTCACTTTACAGAGTATAACACATGCCCTGCCCCAAGGAAAATACAGTTTTACAAAGATAGGAGAAAAGATGAGGAGAGTGAGGACAGACTATGAAGAAGGAAGGAAGGAAATACAGTGTTCTTGGAAGAAATGGAACGTGAAGAAGAAAGAAGAGGTGGGAACAGGACTCTCAGTAGACAGGAAGTGAGATATTGTTCTTCAGAGAGGGGGAAGTGAAAAGAAGGCACAAGTCTGGGCATCACAGAAGGGACTAAGGAGCTGTGAGACAAAGGGGATAGGGAGAACATAAGGAGTAGGTTGGCAATGTATTCCTTTCCAAATGAAATGTAGCGCGCAAGGCAGTCTGTGTCCCCGGATGTTTTCATGTCTCTAAATGTATATATTTAAATATAGCCACCAGACCCAGAACCATTATTTGTTTTAATTTTTTTTCCAGACATGCCTGTTTCTCAGATGAAAAGTTATGGGTCATTAGCCTATAATGTGAACTTGAACACTTTTAGGTTAAAAATAATACATTCTTCATTAAAGAACTCCATTACGTGTGAGTCTTGCAGCGTGTGGATGTGTGTGTGTGCCACCTACAGTACATGAATCATGATTTCCTGATATCAGACCCAAGACAATACTTAGATTCAATTGGGTAAGAAAAGAACAGAGTGGAAGTCTTAATTTCATTGGTTTTGTTAGAGACCCAACATAATAGGCTAGATACTCTTCCTCACACAGAATAATCTCTTACTCCAGGGGCAGTCACCGTGATTTCAATGAGGCTACTCACAGACTAATATACTATTCAATGTGAGTAAAGGTATCCAATCTGAACCTATTTCAATGAAGGATGAATGAACCAGGGGAATAAAAGAACCACCCCAAACTATTGCCACAATGCAAACCAAACCTTGATCTTCTTCAAGCAGAAATAGGCCAGAGTTGCACATTTCATATCAGGACTCTCTATTAGGGTTTCCAACGGTCGAATCACACAAACCTTTGCTCTGCCCCCGAGGCCCCACCCCTTCCCTATCCCCTTCTCTGAGGCCCTGCCTTGACTCACTCCATCCCCATCCCTGCATCGCTCACTCTCCTCACCCTCACTCACTTTCATCAGGCTGGGGTTGGGGGGGCTAGGTTAGGGATGAGGTGCAGGCTCTGGGCTGGTGGGTGGGGTTGAGGAGTTTGGAGTGTGGGAGGGGGTCCATGCTGCGCCTGGGGCAGGGGATTGAGTAGGAGGGGGTGCGGGATGCAGGCTCTGGGAGTGGGTTGCAGGAGGGGGCTCACGGCTGGGGTAGGGGGTGGGGTGTGGGAGGCGTTCAGGGTGTGGGCTCTGGGAGAGAATTTGGGTGCAGGGGAGGGCTCAGGGATGCGGGGAGGGGATTGGTGTGTGTGAGGGGGTGAGGGCTCCAGTTGGGTGCAGGTTCTGGGGTGGGGCCAGGAATGAGGGGCTTGGAGTGAAGGAGGGGGCTCTGGGCTGGGGCCCAGAGGTTCGAAGTACAGCAGGGGGCTCAGGACTAGGGTAGGGGTATGGATGGGGGTGTAGGCTGTGGGAGGGAGGCAGGATGGGGCTCAGGCATGGGTGAAGGAGTGGGCTCTGAGGGATTTGGATGTGGGAGGGGGGTCAGGACTGGAGCAGAGGTTTGGGGCACAGGCACTGTCCAGGCTGCACTTACTGATCACTATGAGGAGCCATCTGAGGTATGTTCAGCTCCTAGGTTCAGAGGAAGCCAAGTAGCTCTGCACAGCCAATGGGAGCTATGGAGTCAGTGCTAAGGGTGGGGACAGCACGCAGAGACTCCTTGGTCGCCCCTGTGCCTAGTAGCCAGACATGCTAGTCACTTCCAGGAGCCATGTAGAGGCAGAGCAGGTAGGGAACCTGCCTTAGCCCCGCCGCTGCACCGCCAACCAGTTTTAAGAGCTATTAAAATCTCCTGGATTGGTTTCAGTAGCCACCGGGAGATCAATTCCAATTCCGGGAGACTTCCGGCCAATCCGGGAGGGTTGGCAACCCTACTCTCTACCCTAAAGCTTGGAAATGTTTTTTCCCCTCGGGTTTTGGGTTGTCCTATTAGTGATCTAGGGCTGCAAAGCTCACATCTGAATCCACATGTGAACTTCCTCAAAGCTTCAGGATCTGTGATTTGAGCCAATGTTTAGATTTGAAAAACATACACATTTCTCTCTCTCCCTCTTTTTAAAATGTACCTGCATGGAGTGGACAAGTCGTCAGGTGGTGAAGTTGGCATAGCTCTACTCTGCCAAACCACGGGCCAGATTCTCTGCCTGTTCAAACCAACACCAAGAGCACAACAAACAATCCTACTCACAGTATCTCTGAGGTGGCCAAAACCAGGAAGTACTGGATGTCACAAGATTTCCAGCTAGAATTCCATATCAGAGAGGTTCAGAAAATATTGTAATAAATCACAAGACCTGTCAAATGCTAACCCATGGCACTGAATATAGCTATTTTTATATTCAGAATAATATGGTGACATCATCATCAGGGCGACATCACAGACAAATTGGTATCAGCTCTGCTTAGCCTGCTTGTGACCCATTGAGAGAAAGCAGACAACTTGTGACTCAGCAAGGTATGCATGGCCTTGCCCATGTGACTCCAAACTCCATTTTGTTGTAATTTTCCACAGTTAGAACAAAGAGGGTTCTTACACCTGGAAAAGACTATAAAAGGCTGATGCCTCATCTCCATCTTGTCTTCATTCCTGCTTCTTACCTCTGGAGGGACTTTGCTACAAAGAGAAGCTTTCGATAAAGAACTGAAGGACCCATCCCACCTGGGGATATACTTCAGAGACTTGATTTGAACCTGAAGTTTAGTCTATCACTGCTACAAGCCTGACCCAAGAACTTTGCCATTTCTGTATGTAATTGAGTCCATTTAACCAATTCTAGTCCTGACCTATATCTTTTCCTTTTATGAATAAACCTTTAGATTTTAGATTCTAAAGGATTGGAAACAGCGTAATTTGTGGGTAAGAGCTAGCAAAATAGTATTGATTTACACACAATTGCATTTTGAGGGAAAAAAATTGGAAAAGAACACTTCAAATATGCCTCTCTGTCCCTTTTTGACATTTTCAGAAGCAAAGGTATCACATTTTTATTTCAAAATGACATTTTGTTTAGAAATTTGTTATATTAAAAAATTAAAAATATTTGAAATCTATTCAAAACATTTCAAATTTGTCAAACCAAAATATTTTAGTTGACTTGGTACATTTTTTGGATTTTTTTTTTTACTAAAAAAACATAATTTGGGGCTTTTGTTTGGGATGATTTTTATTTTGAAATCTTAAAATTTTCCATAAGCCATAAAATCCATTTTCCAACCAGCTCTAGTTAGCAGCTAATAATTTGTTGCCGGATGGCAGGCTAGACTTGGCCACTGTATATTATATGAGCCTCTCTCTCTTTAACTATCTTGCAGCATTGACAATTGGTAAATAAAAGCAAAAGCACTGAGGATTTTAGACCAAATGATCCAATACAGGCAAAGGTAGTCTCAGGTAAGACGAAGGTCATAGGATGCAGAAAGCAAACCAGGCCCACAGTGAAAATTGCTGCATACTGAGAGCTAATTTCCACAAACAGGCCAGACAGAAACAGATGGGAAGAGAGAGAGTGTTGACTAATGACACCTGACTGCCAGATGACCCTGTAGGCATGAGCGCTGTTATGACACCTGAAATGGTGCCAGCAGCCAGTTAGAACAGCCCTGTTCCCCCTCACATTTCATTAAACAGGCTAACCTTGGTCTTCTGTAGTACACGGGGACACCCGCGCACACACAATGCAATGGAGATTATGCAGCATCCCCAGAAACTATAATCTTCTAAATGGGCGGCACTTTTATGAACAGTTTACACAGCAGCTATTTAACTGACTGTTTGCTGTCCGCGCTGTATTTCAGTGTGTGAACTGGGGGGAATCTGTTCCTTTAAAATGCATTGAGTGTGACTCATGGCATTCTCACGGCAGCTGTTCCGCTACGTTCTGGGGACAGAAGAGGAATATCAGCATAAGGCAAGACTGTGAGGTCTTTACATAGGGCAGAATCATGCCCTTGGATACGGCAGGTGCAGGGGAGTCCAGGGGTGTAAAATGATTCCTATTCCCCTACACAGGTTACCGTTATTACAGGTCACAATAAAGAGGGGCAGGAGAGGGGAGAAAGCAGCCTTCACTTGGCCACTACACCCCCTTCTATGCAGACAGGTCAGAGCAGGGCCCTGCTTCCTATACACTGGCCAGTACAGCTTACGTCTCTACAGCTTAATCTAAGGAGTTAAGCTCTGTGGCTGGGGGCTACACCATGTAGCCCTATGGATTGGGCACAGAAGGGGACATGTAACACACCCTGGCCAGTGGGTTTTATTTGCCCCACACCTGCCTTTCCACCACACAACAGAACCACCACGGTTCTGCACAGACTGAGTCTGTCCACACAGCAAAGAAAAACTCACAGTCAGCCGACCCAGGCTGGGGGTGGCTGTTTCATTGCTGTGTTGGCTTCTGGGCTCAGGCTGGAGCTGGGGCTCTAGACACCTGCAGGGTGGGAGGGGTTAGGGTGAGTTGGCTGGCACGGCCCAGTCATGGGTTTTTCTTTGCAGTGTAGACACATCTTTAGAGACCTTTTGGAACCCGAGTCCAGTGGTGAAGATGCAGGAAACAGACCAAATTAGCATATTAATATGGATGGGAAATTTATGATAGGGGCATTTCTCTATTCAAATTTACAATATCCACTTTGCAAACAGGATAAGCCGCATTAGGAGTTTATGTCTTTCAACTTTTTATTATACAGGAGAAAAATAATTTTTTATTTATAGGGCTACAAAAGGCAGCCAGCTTTTACTTTTGCATTCCAGCAACTTAGAAAGAACTCAATACATATACCTCTTGAATAAAAACAAAAATGTTTTGGGCTGAGACTTTTTATGCCCAGTCACAGCCCAGAGCGAATATTTATGGCTAAATTATAAACCCCCAAAATATGGGTTTATAATGGAAATCCTGACAGACCCTAGCAGGTGCTGCTATAACATCTTGAATTTGATTTAAAGGTGGTTTTTAATAATGCTGTTGGGGACTGCTAGGAATATCATTTTTCCCCCCCACGGTCATTCAGTTTACTTGATGACAGTGTTGGTATTTTATGGTGGAACAAGCCTTTGGGTCCTACTGAGCCAACAGCCTTCGGTCCCCCAGTATCGGAGCCCCTATAAAAGCCAGTGCTAAGCTCAGCATTCATTTAACAAACCAGTAGATTGTCTAGCACCGTGCCACTGCGAAATTAGACTGGAAAACATGAAGATCTGAAGAGCCATCGCTTTGATTTTTCCGAACAAAGGCCAATTATTCACGCAGGGCAGGCTGGCTTTTGGAGCCCATGAAACCACGGCAGAGGTTTATTTGATTCTTAATGGAGGTGTAACAAACTGATTCTGAAACTGGGGCTCCTTCTGCCACGGCAATGCCCTCCCTGCAGCTGAATTAGCCTCTTTGCTGATGCTCCGGCGTGGACGTGTGCCAAAAAGGGGATCCATTTGTGACCTAGGTTAAGTCACTTCCCTTGTCCGTGCCTCTCTGTTTCCCCTCTCACTCTTTGTCTCTCTAGATTGTAAACAGGATAGGGACTGTCTCTCAGTGGATTTGCACAGCACCTAGCACAATGGGGCTCTGATCTTCTCTGGAGGCTGCTAGTGGCTACATCTACTACTAAGGCCCTAGTCCCTTGGTTTATTTGGAGAACTCTCCCTTGGAAATAAAAAAAAAGCCTTCAATGTTGGTAGCTCCTCTCTACCCCTAGCATAAGAAGCTGGGCTCTGCTTCTGCAGCAGAAAAGGCTGGTGTTGGGTTGGGGTCCATCATTCCCAGAATGATATGAGCACGGAGGATTTTTCCATGCAGGGAAGTGTGATCCGAGCTGTGAATTTTGTTCCTCACCCACTTTCAATTTAAAGAGGTAACAAAGAGTCCTGTGGCACCTTAAAGACTAACTAAAGTATTGAAGCATAAGCTTTCGTGGGCTAACCACCACTTCCAAAAGCTTATGCTTCAATACTTTAGTTAGTCTTTAAGGTGCCACAGGACTCTCTGTTACCTCTGCTATTCCAGACTAACACGGCTACCTCTCTGATTCTTTCAATTTAAAGGTGGTTTGATTAAGTTTGGGGGTCTTCCAAAAAAAAGTCATTTCAATAGCCTCTCCCGCTCCCCACCACCTCCACAAGGCCAAGCCCGTGCACAGTGATGTAATCACAGTGGAAAGGAGTTTAAAATTCAGAGGGGCATAAATTTTAGGGTAGGGCGGGGGTTGGTTGCAGAACTCTTTTCACAGGTTCGCCCTGGATGGACCTGTTCTGGGCTAGTTTTTCTCAAGGGTAAAATCTGTCTCTGGTGTGTTTGCTACTAAACGAGGTGCCGGGGTATGTGTTCCTATCCCTGACCCAAAGGGAATATCCTCTTTCAGCCCAGCTCTCCAGGGGCACCAGAAACAGAATGGCTGCCCCTCTTTTCAGTCTGCTATCTGTAGATACCCCCAGCCTGCCAGCAGAAGGGGATAATTACAGAAAATTGTGAATGTGTGTGTGAATTCAATGTCGTAAGAAAATATACCTTTCCCGCCTCTTGTGATTAAGCTGCTCCACACAGTTAAGTCATTGTTTCAATATGGTTTTAATTTCATAGTCCTTGGTTTAAACCAGACTCTTCTACATGCTGAACTTCCTAATAGAGCAGCCCCATTAGTAAACTACATTTATGCTAATGTACTTGCTTGGAGTGATAATTATCACAGCCCTTAGCCCTGCTCCTTACCAGTGTGAGTATGTCGAGTGGGACCGGTTTAGCATTACAATTATACAATTAGCCTTGTCATTGCAAGGAGCTTTGGGAATAGAGACATCTTGAAGCTTAAAATGTGGACAGCTGATAGATGACTGTCATTAAACTCATCCTTTGTTCGCTCTGTGATGGAGTAAGTCACTAAGCGGTAGGCTGGGGATCCTAAATGAAAAAGAAAGACCTGGAACCTCAGCCGCTCTTCTTCACCTCTTTGCAACCTCGCCATTCACCTGTTTCCTCCCGCCGCGCACACGTTCTGTCCAGCTCTCGCCCCTGACGGCTGCAAAATAACAACAGCTGTCTCCGGCAAGCCGTTGCTTATCAATCAAATCCTCACAAAGAGAGTCAAACAGCTCCTCTCCTAACTGTGCAGCCAGATGTCCTTAATCTCAGCTCCTTCTCCCCCCCCCCCCCAGCACCCTTCACTTTTCATGCCGTCTGCAGTTGAGACTGAAACTAATGCACACGAGAGATGCGAAATCAGTAGTACACACCAGGCTAGTACAACAGTAGTACACACCGGGCTAGTACAACAGTAGTACACCAGGCTAGTACAACAGTAGTATAACAGGCACTGGTTCTGGACCAGCTTCTCGGCTGGTGTTAATCGATATAATTCTTCTGAAATCACTAGAGCCCTGGTGATTTACACCAGCAGACGATCCGGCCTTGAAGCTTCACCTCAGGTGACTTAAAAATGCTCAGCTAAAAAGTCAGGCATGGAGGGAAGTTACAGCGGTAGAAAGCAGCTGTGAGATCCCATTTGCCAGTTGTGGGAGGTCAGTGGGGCCCCTAAAGTGAGCGGAGCTAGCTGAAAGAGGGGTGTAGCCATGGTAGCAGGAAGATGCGCCGAATTCAGACATTCCCTCGGCAACCTTGAGGGCTCCTATATAGCCCCTGCTGCAAACCAACATCACCCATTCTCCTGGAGAAAAACATGGCCTGTGTGACCCGGAAGGACTCTTACCTGGAGCATGGATGTGTGTTTCCCTTCAACACTTTAGCTTCAGTGAATTTGATCCCAGCCGCTTTTCTTTCCAGTTCCATTTTCTAGGGTATTTTCAAACATTTTCTCTGTATCGCTGGATAACTGAGGTTCTGCAGGCCTCAGATTGATGTAATTTGAGACACTTTTATATTCAGAAGATGTAAAAATAATTCCCCACAGGACTTGATTTGCCTTCCACGGCATGCCACTATATCAAACTGCTTCTGCTTCGGCTTATTATTATTCTAAAGTAACACTTATGGAATTACTGTACTCTAAAATGTGATAAGCAGGCTTGGCAGCCTCAGGAGGGACCAGAGATTGCACCGGGGAAGGAGTTGGACTGGTTCTCAGGACACCTAGGTGCTATTCTACACTTGGCTGGTCACCTGTTGTGTGATTTAGGGCAGGTTATTTCCCCACTCTATGCTTTTGTTTCCTCCTCCCGCCCTTTGTCTGCCTTGTCCATTTAGGCTGTAAGCTCTTCAGGGCAGGAATAGTCTCTCTCTGGTTTTGCACAGGGAGGCCCTGGTCTCAGCTGGGCCCCGTTGGCATAAGGACAATATAAATACATAGTACTAATGAATGGAGCCCTACCTCTTCAGGTGATCATTTCAGAACAGGGTTGAAGCACTTGGTAGGGCTGCATGTATTAGCATTCACTGCCACTTCCTCCCTGTACCTGCTCTGTGAATTAGGACTTCAGTATGCAAGGCTACAAATCCAGTTTTATTCATAAGCACTTATCTGAAACAAGATTTTTAGCGAAAACGCGGCGTTCGTCAGGTCGCAGTGTGCTGTAGCGAGCAAAGGAAAACAAACCAATGGAATTCGACAGGATGGAAAAGAGGTGTCGCATTGCATCAGAATGTGAAGGGAACACCTTGAAAAGTAACACAGCCTACTTACCAGGACACCCGCATGTCCATTCTACTGGAACAACTGCGTGGTATGAGTACTGCTGATCAACGGGAGGAAGTGTGACAGAATCAATGATAACCACACGTTAGCTATCCACATTTTTTAAAATATCCTTATTCCTATCACACGGAAGCCCTATATTAATATTCTCTAAGCACGCTAATAGGTGTCAGGGTACATCATGGGTGATCTGACCTAGTGGTCAGAGCAGGAGTCATACCAGGTCAAAGTCCGAGTCAGGCCAAAGGGCGAACCAAGAGTTGAGTGAAAGGAGGCAGGTGGGGTCAGGTTACCAGGAAGTCAGGCTAGTGGAGAGGGAGCAGGAAGCACAAGGCACACTGTCCAGAGCATGGATAACTTTCTGTTCTTATGCTGTGTTGGGACTGTGCACCAATCGGAACCCCCAGCATTCTGCCAATCAGCTCTCAGGCCTGGGATCTTCTATCTGAGTTCAGCTCCTATTCTGACCACAGTTAGCAGATCCCTGAGTGGCAGGTTGGCTCTTTTTAGCTTCACAGAGCCCTGTGAACCAAGGTTCAAGACCCACAAATCCTTGACAGGATGTTAATGTTTACACTGCCCCTAGGTAGGGCCATACAATAAATGTAATTATAATGAATCACATTTCCTGTCTTGCACTCAAACAGAACCACTGATGGAGTAAGGTATTAGTCACTTAGAGTAACAATATCAGAATCTGGCCGAAAATAAAGAGACTTTATTTAATGGCCTTACCAAGTGTCAGCAGACCCTGTATGAGTTAAAGCCTTTGGATAGCATTTTACTTTACTTGCATGTGTTAAAAAAAAAATGTACGACTTCTACTCAAGCCTTAATAGGTTCAAGTAACAGCCAGCAAAGAGCTTCCACCAATTTGCTGGGAAGGATATTTGGCTTTCTTGGTTCGCTGCTAGTCACTGTCTAAGGTTTCAAGTTCTGATGCAACATGACACCTGTTTTTCATCTTGCTGAATTTTAATGATTTATTTTACATTGTTAGGTACAACATGGGTAACCTTAAGGAATTACAGCCAGATTTTAAAGGTATTTGGTGCCTACACTTCCACTGAAATGAATAAGAGCAAAGCACCTAAACACCCTTAAAAATTGCGGCCTCTGTAATTTTACAAAAAAGCTTGTATGAAATGAGCGCTTATAAAAAGCGCCTAAGAGTCAGATCTCCAAAGGTATTTAGGTGCTTAAAGATGCAGATATTTCACCTAGTGGGATTTTCAAAGTCAAGAGTTGAAAGTTAAGTGCCTAGGCACTTTTAAAAACCCCACTAAGTGCCTATTTGCATTTTAGATCCCTAAATACTTTTGAGAAATTGGGCCCTCAGTCCATTTCTGGAATGACCAGTCCTAACATTTCAAACTCCAGGATCATTTACTTCATCTTTCACTTCTCAGGTAGGCCAAAAAGGGATCTGAAGAGCAAATTGCCAAAGACTCCAAAACTTTAACAGCAACAAAATGTTTAAGTACATCTGAAGCAGGAAGCCTACCAAACAATCGTTGGGGCTACTGGACGATCAAGGTGCTAACGGGACACTCAAAGAATAAAAGGCCACTGAAGAGAAGCTATATGAATTATTTGCATCAGTCCTCACTGCAGAGGATGTGAGGGAAATTCAAAAACCTGAGCCATTCTTTTTAGGTGACAAATCTGAGGAACTGTCCCAGATTGAGGTGTCAAGAGAGGAGGTTTCAGAACAAAATCATAAACCAAAGAGTAATAAGTCCCCAGGACAATAGGTCTGAAGTAACTCAAATGTGAAATTGCAGAATTACTAACTGTGGTATGTAACTTATTACCTAAGTCAGCTTCTGTACCAGATGACTAAAGGATACTTAATGTGATGCCGCTTTTTTAAAAAAGGCTCCAGAGGTGATTCTGGGCATTACTGGCCAGTAAGCCTAACTTCAGCACCAGGGAAATTGGTTGAAGCTACAGTAAAGAACAAAATTATCAGACATAGATGAACATGATTTGTTGGGGACGAGTCAGCCTGGCTTTTGTAACTGCAAATTATGCCTCAGCAATCTACTAGAATTACTTCAGGGGTTCAAGAAATGTGGAAAAGGGTGATCTAGTGGATATAGCGAACGGGGACTTTCAGAAAGCCTTTGACAAAGCTCTTAAGCAAAGTAACCAATTATGGGATAAGAGGGATCAGTAACTGGTTAAAAACAGAAAACAAAGGGTAGGACTAAATGCTCCATTGTCAGACTGAAGTGAGGTAAATAGTGGTGTTCCTCAGGGATCTGGACTGGGACCTGAACTATTCAACATATCCATAAATGATCTGGAAACAGGAGTAAACAGTGAGGAGGCAAAATTTGAAGATGATACAAAATTTCTCCAGATAGTTAAGTCTAAAGCAGACTGCCAAGAGCTACGAGGGGATATTACAAAACTGGGTGACTGGGCAACAAAATGGCAGATGAAATTTAGTGTTGATAAATGCAAATTAATGTACATTAGAAAACAATCCCACCGATATGTACAAAAATTATGAGGTCTAAATTAATTGTTACCACTGAAGAAAGAAATATTGGCGTTATCATAAGCAGTTCTCTGAAAAACTCCACTCAATGTACAGCGGCAATGAAAAATGGTAACAGAATCTTTGGAACCATTAGGAAAGGGATAGATAATGAGACAGAAAATATTGTCATGTCACTATATTAATCCATAGTAGGCCCACGCCTTGAATACTGCATGCAATTCTGGTCACCCTATCTCAAAAAAGATATTTTAGAATTCGAAACGGTACAGAGAAGGGCAGCAAAAATGTTTAACAGTAAGGAACGGCTTCCATTTTATAAGAGATTAAAAAGACTGGGATTTTTCAGTTTGGAAAATAGACGACTGAAGAGACACACGACAGAGGCCTATAAAATCATGAACAGTGTGGAGGAAGTATATAAGGAAGTGTTATTTATTCATTCACATAACACAAAAACCCAGGGTCACCCAATGAAATTAATACTCAGCATGTTTAAAATAAACAAAAGTAAGGAAGATTTTTTTTTCACACAATGCACTGTGAACCTGTGGAACTCATTGCCAGGGGATGTTGTAAAGGCCAACACTACAATAGGGTTAAAAAAAGAACTAGATCATGAAGAACAGGTCCATCAATGGCTATTAACCAAGATGGTCAGGGTTGTAACCCCATGCTCTGAGTGTCCCTAGCCTCTGTTTCCCAAAAGCTGGGAGTGGGTGACTATGGATGGATCACTTGATGATTACCTGTTCTGTTTGTTACATCTGAATCACCAGGCATTGGCCATTGTTGGAAGACAGGATACTTACTGGGCTATGTGGGACCTTTGGACTTAGCCAATATGGCCATTCTTAGGTTCTCAAAGACCACTAAACCGGCACTCTTGCTTATATTGAGTAATTAATTATTACTGCGTGAGTAAGGGTTGAAGACTTATTGCTTTGTTGCACTTCAGTTTCTTCAGTAAAGTCAATGACAGCTGAACCCTCAAGCCAACAGAATGTTTAGCAATTAGAACACTGGTCTAAAAGGCAAAGCTTCAGTTCCTTCATGAGACACCTGAACACAATTCATCTCCTGTGTATCCCACAAAGCACTGGAGGTACTTTGTGTTTCTGTAGATTAGGAAGCTGGTATTCCCATAGCTTTGGCTGCTGCCTGATGGCCATATTTTATTGAGTATCTGAAGATGTTTTGCTTCTGTCACTTTCATCTTTGGAATAAGAAGTTAAACTGCTGGAAAGAAAGTGCAATGATCTAAGAATCAAAATTAAATATACACCATCCATGCAAACAAATAAGCTCAGTTTAGCTTCCACCTGGAAGTGGAAAATACTTAATAACCACCCTATAGTCAACCTTCAAAGCAGATCATCAGAGACATATTGACCTTGGCAACCAGACCTAGTTCCCTTCTAGCTTTTACATCTACTTATACGAAAATACAGGGAGCTGGAAGTGAGCACCCAGGAAGCATTGGTCAACCGACACAAGGCCAGATAGAGAAAGACAGTGGGAATAGTGCATATTGCAGTCATGGTAATTTGATTTTAAATCATTCCCAAAACCAAAACCACCCCCCAAAATAAAGTCTCTCCCACCTCCTTCATCTCCATTCTTGCTAGATAAAACTGTCTTCAAAACCAGATGGGTTGAAAAAAAAAAGAGTACACGTAATGAAAGGCAGCTGAGCACGTATCTAGGACAGGGGTTCTTACAGTCTGAGAACCTCTGATTTAGGAGGTCACTGAACATTCTCCGGGTCCTGTTAAACCCGACTGGATTTTTGGTAGCCTTTTGAAAGACACAGTAAAGTTTTTCAACATGCCTAACAAAAGTGAGATGTTGAGAGAAATTCCTATACCCAGAAGGAGCCTTCAAACTGAACAGTGATTTCTCCGTGGATACAGAGGCTCAGAAGATAAAGCATTTCACTCAGCTCTCTAGTAGAAATTGTAGTTCGACACAACAGCCTGTTTCAGCATTCACTCCATTGGCAACTCGGCTGGAAAACTGAATCTCTCTATTTTCAGAATGCCAACTGATTCCTGTGATCATTAAAGGTGACCGATGAGTGGAACAGTGATCCTGCTACTCTCCTGCAATTGGGATCCATCCTGCACATTTATTCCACCTTTTGGACTAAGGGCAGCCCCTCAGCTGTGCTCCAAAAAATTCCTTTCATCATCATTATCCCAAAAAATTGTCCATAGTTTGCCTCTAAACAATGAACAGCCTTGTCACATTGTCTAAGGCCAGAAGGGGCCACCTACCTCTGACCTCCTGCACATCACAAGTCACTAACCTCCAGTTAGTTATCACTGTATTTAACCCAATAGCCTGGTTTTGTGACACAGGCTAAGAATAGGAAGAACTGAGACGCACCAATGGCAGAGGATTGATTTGGTGAGACACCCCCAGATCACGTGAGAGCCACAAGGAAAGGTGTCTGGGAATTTCCACTGGGGGGTGCCATGTGCCACAGAGATAATGCTGTGCAACAGGGGTCATAACCATCCCACACACTATTTCTTCTCTTCTGTGATACCTTCATGTTGATTACACACTTGGGGATTGCTTGCACTTGACCTTAGTGCAGATGTGCTGGTGGCGACCCTTCCCGCACCCCCATGAACCTTCTCCTCAAAAGCCAGGCACAATCAGAATCTTTGAGCTCAAGAAAGCATCTAAACACTCAGCAGTTTACCAATCACTGGCTTTTTGCCACACCAGCCTTGTGCAGTAGCACTCAACCTTTATGGAAACCTTCCCATGTAAACAAGCTATCACCACATACCACAGAAAGGCACTGATAAGCTAGCACCCGCAGAATGGAGAACATCTCATGAAATAGGTATGATTCCCCTGCTCTCAGTCCTCTTGCAGACCAATAGTGATCCCTACACAGAAAGCAAGGCAGGCAAAATAAAGAGAAATGCACATTAAGCAACTAAGAGGAGGCAGATCCAATTAAGCGGTGACTACAAAGAACCAAAAGGGCAACTATGTCTAGCAAGCAATATGTAGCTTCAAGAAAAACAGCTGCTCATAACAGTTTCCCTTGTGAGGAGACAAGCAGATGACCCCGATGCTGTAACACGAGGCCAAATTAAAATTAACCATATGCCACTGCGATGTGGAGAAAGATGGATTAATTAAACTTTGCTTCTTCCCCTCATTAATGGGCCACCTTTTGTTCCGGGGAATTTCCCTTCCTCTTCTTCAGGGTTCATTTGTTAATATTACACATGTGGTCTACCCTTCCTTGGAGTGCTGGAGAGCTCAGTTTTAAGCATTTGTAATCCCCCACCTCCTTCTCTCACCACACCCCCCCAGAAGAGCTTTAGGCTACAATTTTCAAACAAAGTGCCTGAATCCACACAGAAGCCCATAAATAAGGGTCCCCCATTTTGAATGAATTCCTTTCAGAAGTGCTCAGTGTCTGCCAGCACCCTCTGTTACTGATCACTGCAGTTCTGCTTCAGCTACTGCATGGAATCAATCCATCCATCCATAGCTATTACCGAGTAATAGGAAGTGCCAGTGTAGGTCTCATTAGGCTACACCAATGGGAATTTGGTCTCAGTATACACTGCACAACCAGGTACTAGGGTAGCATTTGAAAACAAAGACAGGTTATCTTTATGTGTATGGTACTAAGGCAGGGAATTGTAATAAATATTAACCACCATCAATAATCAAGAGAGTGGAGATCAGATGGAAAAGAGGGAGAGCTGAAGAAGAGGATGACAAAAGAAAAACATATGAACTCCCATCCTCACGTGGAAACCACTTCTGGATATGCCCCTTTAAATACACAGAGATGGGCACCTACCCAGCTACCAGCATCCTATACATCTCCTGTTGTGTTAGCATCATGGGTGCTGCCATATGAGGGGATGTCCCTCTATATATTTTTGCCTCTTTGTCTTCTTCCCTGTCCCCAGCTACAGCTTTGATGCAACACGAAAACATTTATTCAATATTAATTACAAGGTATCTCTTTGCATCATCCCCCCACATCCAGCAATAAGGTACTTTCATCCATTGTCAAGGTATCTGAAAATGCCAATGAAAAATGATGGAATCTCTAGTCCTGGAAAAATGAGCAATCCCTGAAGAGAGCAAGAGGACTGCCATTGTTTTCTGCCCCTCATGGGGATATAGGCAGCAAGGCAAGGAAGGGCCTGTTTGAACCCTCAGATATCTTTTCCTCCTGGCACACAACTGCAGGGATGGATCTTCCATTGGACAACCTTATTGGTGCTCCACTTTCATGAATATAATATTCACGTGTTAAAACAAAAAACAAACAAACTCCACAACAATATTTTTGTGATGACTGTCCCCTGGTGTGACACATTGGGGACTGAACATAGGACCCCCAATATTAAAGCTGTTACAATTGAATTAAGAGCCAGGACTTGCTAACCTCTGCTATAGCAGATCCTCTGCAGACTGGGCACGGAGGATGGCCTGTAATATGCACTCACATGTGAGTTACTAACATTTTCCATTCTCTTGCAAAAATGTATCTTTTCAATAATTGTTCAAGTATTTAGTGCCTGATTCACAGTCAGTCAGTCACATGCACACTAAAGTCTCTTCACACCCCTCTGGCTGCCATATGCACACGAGAGATACCACCCTGGTAATGTACAATGGATGCGAACTATAGTCTCTTAACACTTCCAAATCATTTCATTCATTGTGACCTGATACCTAAGAAAAATGGTTTCTAAACATGCCATTAAATACCAACGTATCTGTTGCAACAACACTCTACTGTGTAACGAGGATATTAAGGCTGGATTTACAGTCCACTGTGAGTACATCTCAACTGACGCTGTTTGAGCAACCAAGTACACATCTGAACTCTGAAGGCATCATTCTTACTTACCCAAGCAGCAGCAGAAGAGGTTGCATAATCATACTGTGCCAAGACACGGATCCAGGGAAGAGTAGGCCTTTCCTCTTCAAGTCTTCCAAAACCCCTCAGTAAAAAACACTTTGTGTATGGGGCTGAATCAGATTGTTACCTCACTAGCATATATTGTATTATCACACAGAGGTAAATAAAAAGCTCACCAAACTACCTTATAGGAATAGATTTTCCTCTCTTGTTTTCTGCATAGGAATGGGTACTGCTGACTTTCAGAAACAACCGTGCTCAGCTGTTTAGTCCTGGAAACGTCCCCAAAAAAAACGGTAGGACCTTACCTTGGCTATCTGGACACACCAGTTCAGCAGGAGCTGGGAGCCAATGTTGTCCTTGTGTTCGTGAACATAGTCCAACAAGCAGCCGTGGGGCATCAGCTGAGTGACAAGCTGAATGGTGGGGCTCAAGCAGACGCCCAGTAATCGCACCAGGTGTGGGTGATCCATGCTCGCCATGATAAGTGCTTCCTGTAACAACAAAAACATCCCGAATCCATCACTGCATTCAAAGGCTCCATTCACTGCAGCTTCATGGCTCCCCACACGCTATCAAGAGGGATTTGGTGTCCCCTGCAGTATAATAAAGATTCACACGGTCTTCCTGTTGGGATGAGATGGCACAAGCTACCCTTCATCAAGGTCCAAATTGACATAATTTATGTTCCATGGGGCTAAATTATGGGCCTGGCCATCAGCTGCTGTAAAGAAGCATTGCTCTGCGGACAACTGTTTAGGGACCATCTGCCCTGCCATTAACCCTTGCTGTGGCAGCCCCCTCAAGAGGGAACAGTGATGTAGCTGATCTGATTCATAGCATGAGATCTGTGTCTCCTTAACAGACGTAGCTACAAATACCTGTTTCCTTGAATCTTTCCCAAAATAGTGGAGCAGGCCACTTGGCATTAAGCAACCGTTAGAGCAGTGGTCCCCAAAGTTTTGAGGGTCATGCCCACCTTCCCCTGTCTGCAGGGCACAGACAGGGGAGCAGGGCACAGACAGGGGCAAAGGGGCGGAGGCTGGGCACACAGTGAAAGTTACGCCTCAGATGATGGGCCTTGTAGAATGATGGACAGACTGCTCAGCACACTGCAGGATCCAACCTATAATGTAATCAACTGACAGCAATGGGAATTTTCCCTAATTCAAAGTTCACTTTTTCTTTCATGCCTTGGGCTGGGACAGAGAAAATCTAGTACAGGATTTTCAAAAGGTGCCTAAGTGAATTAGGCTCACAAATCTCACCAAAAGTGTGTTGGACTTGTGCTCCTAAGGCACTTAGTCTCTTGAAAATCTGACTCCTGGGTTCAATTCCTAGCTAGTTCACAGCCTTCCTGTGTGACCTTGAGCCAATCGCTTAATTTCTCCATGCCTCAGATCCCCAGCCATAAAACGGGGATAGTTACTCTCTCTCCCACCCTTTGTCTTCTCTAGGCCAGGCAACTCTTTGGGACAGGACCTGTCTCTTGCTACCTGTTTGCATAGCACAACGAGGCCCCCTCTCAGCTGGGGTCTTTAAATGCTACCGTTATAATGCTGCTAGTAAGGGCTGTAAGACTTGGCTCTATACGCTCAATCCTTACTCTGGAATCTCCCAGTGACTGCAAGTCCTGCAGGATCGGACACCAAAGTAGCCTATAGTCTGCAGATTCAACTACAAATCTTCACTTACAGCAAAGCTGCCACCACCAAGCAGGCAGCTTTCAGAAGGGGCAAGGGGGAAACCTCTCTGATTTACTGAGCGCTCTGCCATTCAGGGACAATTGTTTCACTGAGGCAAAGGAACTCTGAAAAGCAAAATGGGGTTTTGTGAAGCTCTTTTGGTTTGCTCCCCTCAAAAACCCGTCCAATGCATAACTGATAACTTAAAGAATACTGGCAATAGCAACACCACACAAAGAGAGGGTGAGAAAACCTTAGCATCAGAAGAACACAACAATAAAGAAAAGTTTCCTATAAGTTTTTCCCCTCCCCATATTAAAAAAAAATTGCTGGCAAGGAGGTTGGGTTTGTATTAAACAAAATTATTCATCACAGTACAAAGAGTATTTGAAACCAAATTGTGGAGTATTTGCATAATAGTTCTCTTTTTTCTAAAAAGAAAAGATGAACAAGACACTAATTATAGGTTTTATTTTTTTCCCCATAAAGAAGATAGCAGATGGCCTCAGATTTTTCCCCTTTTTCTTTTGAAACCTGTGTGAAGAAAAAGAAAACCCAACACCAAACTATTCAGTGAGGCATTTTAGAGGAGAGATGTGAGGGAGATCCTAATGCAACAAATGAGATAGCGGGAGTTTGGCTTAAGCAATTTTCTCCAGGTTAAAATTAATACAGAGCTCTGTTTCCCGACTCTATATGGGGTCTCCTAGATGCAATTTTAGCCTCTCTTTTGCTGTCACTGGAAAATGTCACTGAAGGCCGCCAGACTAAATACATGTTGACAGGTGCATTATCCATTTCAAGAAACAAAATTACTTTGCCTTTCTTTTTTTTTATTAACCCGTATATTTTCTCCCGGAGTTGCACCAGGGGGAAATCTGCCCCCCAAATGTCCCTGGCTTTGGGTAACATAACAGGTGTTTCTCTAGCACCTTTGAAGTGGGAGCATTTTCGTTATATTAAGAACAGATTAGAACATAGCCATTTTTTTTCCTTATTGGCCCACTGTGGACTGAGAGGGCATGGACAAAAAAGCTGTGAAGCATCTCTCCCATGAGTCTCTAGCTACATACCATTTGTAACTCTATTTGAGTCTGAAGGGAAGACGTTTCTGTACAATAATAAAAGTAAGCATTGCCATTTGTCACATCCTGGTATTATCAGGAAGTTCATATTTCCTCACAAGTTTTGGATAAAGGTCCTGGGAAAGAGTGGTATTTTAAAAACTCTTAAAGACTCCTCTGTATTAGATTAAGGCTTGTAATATAGCAGAGAGCAGCAACACCTTCACTACAGCTCTACTATTCATCTCCATGGAATACTAATTTTGCATGAATCCTGACTTCACACAAATGTCTTCATTGGTAAAATTATTGATATCAGGACCCCACTGCGTTAGGCACTGTACACACACATAGATTCTAACTGGAACAGTTTATAATCTAAATAAATCCATTACTCCCTTTTGGGGTTAACAGGAAGAGACTTTGGGGAAAATTAGCTTTAAAAGGAGCTGTCTGCCAACAACTGCTGCAGCAAGTTTGATCATCATGGCTGCTCCCCTCAGAGAATCATAGAAGATTAGGGTTCGAAGAGACCTCAGGAGGTCATCTAGTCCAACCCCCTACTCAAAGCAGGACCAACACCGACACCCTCAACATCTCCTGGGAGCCTGGACCTCCTATGTACTAATCCTGAGGGATGTCTTCACCAAATTGGGTCAGACAGATGAAACCACTACCTCCACTGGTGCTGACTAAATTATTGAACACCACCTGGGATAATGAGATTTTGGCTTGCTCCCACCACCTCTCTGTGTCCTTTTCCTTCTTAGCCTTACATATTTTCTCCTTCCCCTCCCCCCCCTCCCCCGCCTTTTGCCTTCTGTTTAATAAGAGTCTGGCTCAGCTGGCCAAGACTGCATATGTTGTTCTACTGAAGTCAGCCTATGACCAGAGAGGCAACTAAGAGCAATGCCCTAAACAGCCTAATGCTGGTACAAGTTTGCCAGTTCTCGGAGTGGCTGGTAAGACCGCGGGTTGGGACTGTGTTTTCTAGCCATGAGGTTGCAAGTGAAAGTCAACTTCTGAGGAAGAAGCTGCATTTTTATTTGCTTTGCTGTTCTTTTCTCTCCCCTCCTGTACAAGGCCGGCGACAGAAATTTTGGGGCCCCCTACTCTTATTGTTTGTGGGGCCCCTCCCCGCCCCGCCCCATTTCCCTCTCCACCTGACCCGGCCCACCCAACCCCAACCTAATCTCCTCCCCCAGCCTAACCTCCTCCCCTCCCCACCCATCCCTGCCTGACCCACCCCGCTGTTGGGGATGATCTTCCTTTACCCCCGCCCAGCCTCCTCCCATCTCTAACCGCCTTCCCTTCCCCACCCCTGCCTGGCCCGGCCCATCCCACCGAACCTAACCTCCTCCCCCCTCCCACTCCCAACCCAGCCTCCTGTCCCCATGCCTGACCCGCCAAGCTCAGCCTCCACCCCACCAAACCTCCTTACCTCCCGCACCCACGCCTCGCCCACCCCATCCAGCCTAATCTCCTGCCCCCCTCCCCGCCCGCCCAGCCTGGCCTCCCCGCTGGCTACCAGACATACCTGGGGTGGGGGTGCGACTGGTTCCGGCGCAGAGCTGCCTATCCATGAGTCTCTCCGACTCCGGCTCCTGCTACGCCCCCTGCCCCGCGCACTCCCCGGTGCCCCAATACATCCTTCTGCTCCATCTTCCCTGTCCCCCCATGCACCTCTCAGATCTGCTCGTCTGCTCCATCTCCCCCTACGCACCCCACAATCTGCTCCGCCCCCCCACCCCCAGATCTGTTCATTCACCCTTCCCCCCCGCACACATCTTCCCCACCACCCGCTCCGCTCCCTGTCCCTTTCCTGCAGGGCTTGGGGGAAGCGGAGCCCGAGAGCGAAGGGCAGCAGCTTCCCTTAACCCCTGGGCTCGTCTCCGTGCACGTGCTGACGGGGGCAGCACGTTGGGGGCCAGACCCCTGCCCCTGCTGTGACCCAGTGCGGAGCTTGCGGGAGCGGAGCTGCCTGCTGGGCTCCGGCCACTCTCGCGCGCCGGCAGGGGCAGCATGGTGGTGGGGGCCGGCGGCCGGCCTACAGGTGTCTCTCCCGTGCCAGCGGCGGCCGCAGCGTCGCTCCCGGCTCCGGTGGGCTCGGTGCTCCCCCGCCTCCCCCCGTTGGGCTGCCATTGACTCCCGGCCCCGGGTCTCCCCAACCCTGCCCCGCTGGGCTGCCATTGGCTCCCGGCCCCGGGTCTCCCCAGCCCCGCTCACTGGCCCCCGCCCCCGCGGAGTGGCGCTCGCTCTCCAATTGCTCCTCCGACAGGCCCGGAGACAAGGGGGGATGACTACGGGTACAGCTGTGTACCGGCCCCCGGACTTAAGGGGGCACCCCTTAAGTCCGGGGCCCGTTACAGCTGTACCCATAGTACCCCCCTGTCGCCGGCCCTGCTCCTGTTTGTCTTGTTTTCTAGAAAATGGGACTGGACTTTAACAACAACAGCAATGACAGCTCCACTAACTCTTCCCCAAAAGGACAGTTATTACCATCTAAAAGACAGTCAAACAAGGGTTTTCACTTTCCAAAAACACTCTCTCCAGCAAAGTGAAAGGGAACAGGATGTTAAAATGACAGCCTTATTTAATACTTGTAGTGCTGTAGCTGTGTTTCTCCCAGGATATTAGAGACACAACGTGGGCAAGGTAAATCCGTCATTGGATCAACTTCCATTGGTGAGAAAGACAAGACTTCGAGCTACTCAGAGTTGGACCTGAAGAAGAGCTTTGTGTAGCTCAAAAGCTTCTCTCTCTCTTGCCAACAGAAGTTGGGCCAATGGAAGATCGTACCTCTCCGCCTTGTCTCTTTATTTCAGGGGTTCTCAATCTTTTTCTTTCTGACAATATGCTATAAACACTACATGGCCCACCTGTGCCTCAACAGCTCCACATAATAGACAGGGCAGGCATTAAGGGGAAGGAAGCAGGAAAGTCGCCCAGGGCCCCATGCCATATGAGTCATCGTGAAGCCAGGGTACTCAGGCTTTGACTTCAACCCTGGGTGTTGGGGCTCGGGGCCCCAGGCTGCAGTCCCGTGTGGCTGGGTTTCATCCTTCTGCTCTGGGCCCTAGTGAACCTAATGCCAGCTATGCTTGGTGGACTCCCCCACCCACCCCAAAACTTGCTTGTGGCCCACCAGGGGGCTCCAGACCCCTAGTTGAGAACCACTGAAATGTAAAGCACTAACTAAAGCAAATGCTTTAACTATGTTTTTCCTTCTTTTTTTGTATCGCTAACACAGGGTTCAAAGGATGTTTAATTGTGGGATTGCCATGACACTAAGCAGGCTAAGGATTCTGTATACCAAATCCCGGTCCGTATACCAAGCCTTACTTAAAACTGTTTGGTGCTGGACAGTGACTGGGCTACGTCAGCACCTTTAACTCTTTGGACCCTGTAGCGATGAGATGACTCACTGGTGCGGTGCCTCGTGCTGGTCATCTTGGGAATTAGCTCTTCAACCCTTGGAGCACCCTCTGCTGGCCGGTGTCTCGCCAGCTGCTGGCTCCCATGTCTCCTCTGGACCCCGGTGCCCTTTTCACTTGGGGTGCTGCCCCCCACAGTACCTCCTTACTCTGGGTTTCCCCTCCCAGGGGAACCCCCAACCTTCTAAACCCACCTTGCCTCAGTGGCTACTGCCAGTCACCATCTATCCCCCACTCATTGGGGCGGACTGCAGTGTGTAAGGGCCATTCATCATTGGCAAGGATTTAGTACCTGTTGCCTTTGCATATTCCTGGGCTGTCCCTCTGAAGCCCCAGTACTTCCTTTGGCCTTAAGCAAGGCCTGCAGCCTGGGGGGTTGCCAGGCTGGAGCTCCCTGGCCCGTCTTACCTTTCCCCAGCCCTACTCTGCTTCAGGTACCCTTTCTCTCAGCCCTTTTGGTCTAGATGACCTCCTGAGGTCCCTTCGAACCCTGATATTCTGTGATTCCCCTCCAGAGCTAGAGTGAAACTTCTCCAACTTCTGACCCACAGCTCCCTTGTAGGGGAAGCTGTAGCGGGTTGGACTTAGGCTGTGGCTGCTTCCCCAATCAGCCTTTCACAGCCTAAGTCCTCTCCAGGGCTGCTTTTACTCCTTTTCTCCAGGACTGGGGCAGCCACCCCATTACAGACCCATATATTTAATCTAAATTAACACAACAGGGCTGGGGGCCAAATTTTCAAAGGTATTTAGGTACCTAAATGTACCGCTATACCACCCTGAACACGCCCGATCCTGTCTGATCTCGGAAGCTAAGCAGGGACGGGCCTGGCTAGTACTTGGATGGGAGACCTCCTGGGAATACCAGGTGCTGTAGGCTTAACACCTGGCAGTAGGTATAAAATGCCTCCAACTACAGATGGAACGACGCATCGGTTGGAGTATACCCCAGCCGTATCACTGGTTGTGTCCAGTCTAAGTGGACCCTGCCATAGTGCGGGAATAACGCTAGGAAAAACATTTAGGTACCTAAATGCAGATAGACACATAAGGGTTTTCCAGAAGCATCTAGCCAGGCTAGACACAACTCCCACCACAGGAATTTTCAAAATGCCTCTGGAAAATCCCAGTAGGTGTCTATATAATCTTTGAAGATCTGGCCACCAGATCACATTGACGTTCATTGAGACTTAGGATCCTGAGTCTCTGAGGTGGTTTTGAAAATTTTACCCATCCTCACCCTTTTACAGATGGGCAATATGGCTGCGATCACCAGAATCCCAATCTAACCATAAGATATAATCAATCTCTCTCTCTCTCTCTCTCTCTCTCAGAAAAAAAAACATATCCTTCCAACTTAAAGAAAAAGCAGAGAAAGAAGAGGATAAAACATTTGATCAGTCACAAAATGTTGCAATCTTAACAATGTCACTGCTTATGTTTGACAGGACTGCGGATGTGTTATTGTCCATTGGACACTCATTGACTATAAGACAAAAAGAACAGACCATTTGCAGTGACAAGAAATCTCAGCTGGGGGTCTTAGTCCACCAGAAGAGGCCCTGACCTAGCCAGACCAAATCTATGGTTCGGTGAAGGTGGGTGAAGAAAGGCCATCCCTTCAGTAAATGGCTATTCGCTCAGGTAGCTGGTAGCAATGTTGTTGTACTGCATCCGCCTCATCCCAGGGAGAATGCCAAGCGATTTTAATTAAGCATTCAGCTTTTCATTTAGTATTCTGATGTCCACATAGGGTGTTTCATATAAAGAAATCATCTGTCATGTTGCTCATTCGTAGCCTCTCTACTCTTTTTTTTTAAAATTTAATTATTGTCGCCAGATATATTAAACTCAACTCTGATTTATGTACACAGCCTAAATTGAAAATTAATGTTCAACACTGATCCCAATGTTAAGGCCATTTAGTAAGATGACGACATACCCAATGAGAACAGTTGTGTAGATACCGGTGATGAGTAAAACTTTTGTCTGTACTGGGTGGGCGTGTAAGCAAATCGAGGACTACGGGTGAGATTTTAAAGATGCTATGGGATTTAGGCACTCAAACCACATCAATGGGAGCTGGGCATCCAAATCCCAAATTTTAGCTAAAATGGTTTCTGGGCCCAGTCACACACCATGCTCAAAATGGTTTTAGCCTCAACCATGTAACTTGGCTGCAAGTTCAGCCCAGAGAAGGCCACCGTGTTCCATCTCCCTCATGAAGGAAGAGAAGAACAAAGATGTAAGCAGAAAGCATTCCCCACTGCTCTGAGTCACATCTACACACACACAGGCTATAAGGCAACATTGAACTTATCCTTTTTTCTGGCAGGTGGCTTTCTTGGTGAAACAACAATTGACAACTGAGCATGAATATCAGCCTAACTGCTCCTAAGGTTTCCTGTGGCAAGGTTTTCCTTGTTTTTGACCTTAGTTTTCTCTAACTGGAGGGTCAGCCCAC
This sequence comes from Sternotherus odoratus, assembly GCA_032164245.1. Taxonomy (NCBI): domain Eukaryota; kingdom Metazoa; phylum Chordata; order Testudines; family Kinosternidae; genus Sternotherus; species Sternotherus odoratus. Next base: position 10,651,729 of record JAVMKO010000011.1, on the reverse strand, counting down.
CTTTTTATGAATAGGTGGGAGTTAACAAACTTTGCCAGCCACCAGGAGTCTACAGAAAATATTCAAGCTGCTTTATGCCCGGTTCTAATTCCTATCCATGCAGTATATCCCCAGGAGAGACCTGCACCCCAACAAGGGGTTGTAGATCCTGCCACCCTCTAATGAGCTCCTGAACTGTGATATGACTGCTGAGTGGGTTTTCACAAATTGCAAAGAGGCAGCCAGTGCTCCTCCAACTGCAGCCTTCCTGGTAAAGGTGGAGGGGCCTTTACCCACACAGAAATGCCTTCTGTAGGGCTTGTCTGATGATGCCTGCCCTCCTGAATCAAAGGAGGAGGAACAATCTTACTGTTCTAGAGGACTCTCACAAGGACAAGCTTAATTTGGTCCAGAGTGCTTAGATAAGCTCTACTTTTCTGAGCAGGGGAAGTACATGGCTCTTGGAGTCAACATTTTGCCTGCCAATGTCCTACAAACTGGGGAGGGCGGAAAAAAACAAACAACAAAACTTGTTTCCTTGTCCTGTTACTTCCAATTGTTTTTCAACTTAAAAGAAGGAACCCAATTCTTCTTTAGAGTTATGTTTCCCACCTAATTTTCCTAGCTCACTGCTATGGAAATAATTGTAGGGTACTTAAAAAGCGGTTTCTTTACTGGGCTGTGCATTTCTTTCAAAGCCAAAAATGTGCAGTGTGTGACAGCAGAGATACTACAGTGGATCCTCTTTTTCCATTAATTTTATGATACCTGTAATATCTGGAGCAAGAAGCCATGCCTGGAGTGCCTGTCTGATCTGCCTCAGGGAGAATCCAATTATAGACTGATATATTTTCAACACATTTTGTTCTCAAATCTCCTAGTTAATATGCCCTGTTAGGCCTTGCTAAACCTTTAGCTTACTGCTGACTTGGCCATATGCAGACTACACAAAAACTTCAGGAGATAGATATACATACATACAAAATGCATTTATTATCGATGGCGATGGTTGCCTGATACTTCCCAATATGAGAAACTGTTTTCAGTTGGCTTTTAACTTAGTTTGGCAAATTGTTTGCGGTGAAATTTTCCATGCCTCAAGCTGAATTTTTTCCAAGAACGAAATGAAGGAAAAAAATCATTGCTTTTTGGTTGTTAAAAAAAAATAATCTACAACTATTTTGTTGAGAAGCTCTACTGCCATCGTGGTTTGGATCAGAGAGTTGCTGGAGTGTCCAGGACATGCCTTTGACCATCCCTATGAAAATTCTCTCAAATATTGCCAAGTTACGAGCCTCCACATAAATAAATAGACTAATTAATTTAAAAATGTGCAGGCTCAGTAGAGACTTGTTAGAGTTTGGCAGCTGATCTGCATTGGCCTGCCCAGATGAGGTTCGGGTGGATGAGCTAGACTTGCCCTGTAGTTGCTCTTTTTACAACTGGGGACTACCGTGGTGCCAGGCGCAGGAACTGAAAGCAAAGAGACCCACTGTCTCCTGTACTCTCAATGGTCCCTGTGCTCACACCCAGCCAGAATGGAGGAGGAGGAGGAGGAGAAAACACCTGATTTGGGATTTTTTTGAGGGATGAGAAATGGTGGGGAAATGGGCTGGCAAGAACCACAGGGTGGGGGAGTGGCAGAGAGAGAGGGAACAGGGTGTAGAGGTTTAGATAGGAGCAGAGGGGTGCAGGAGACAAAACACAAATGTGATGAGGAGATGAGAGGGTCAGAGATAAGCTGAGGTCACAGGAGCAAAGTGCTCCATTAAATACTAAAGAACATAAGAACGGCCATGCTGGTCCAGACCAATGGTCCATCTAGCCCAATATCTTGTCTTCTGATGGTGGCCAATGCAAGGTGCCCTCCAAAACCTGGAATCGAAACCAGGAGTTCTGAGTCTCTACAGTCCTCTGTTGTCAGCAAATAGCTCTGAAACCCACTGGCCAGGGATGCCCATGATTCCCCTCAAGCGACTGGTCCAAAGTGGATAACAACCTACTACTGTTACCAGCTACTATATTAGCTCAAGTGTTAACTGTCTATGTGGTGGATCTAAAGGTCTAAATTCTGCTAATTACCCAAGTTGATTAATTAGTGGGCTTTCCTGACAACTTTGCCCTTAATCTCTGTGCTCCCCACCTAATAAATGTTGTGAAGATACATTTATCAGTGTTTGTGAAACAGTTTGATACTACGGTGAGAGTACCATCGAAATGCCAAGAAGGAAAATTATAATTTTGTCATAAGTTTGAATATGTGCAGTAAATAGTACACAGGGCCACACATTAACTGTGGAGGATAAAAACGATAGTGAATAACTATCCATTCAATAAATTAGGCAGGGGACCTGTGGAGAAAATCGTATGAGTTCATGTAATTAAAGACGGCATCATTAGCCACCTATATAAGGGGTGACCGTAACTCTGGCATTTCCTAACTTTTAAGTACTTGACTTTGCAACCTTAACATTCTTTGAATGTGGATTTTTAAAGGTGGTACACAGAAATATAGAACTATATGCACACACCCACATATAGATATGTGTATATGTATTGTGGCAAATGCCGGCACTATTATGATGGGTCCCGCACTTTCTCTTCTTGAGGGGGGAGGATTCAGGGCACCATTTCTTTCCCCTGAACAGGTTATTAGCTGCCCCACTAGAATCCTAAAGGAGGGGAGTGGAGATGGCGGGACCCGGGCCCACCCTCTACTCTGGGTCCCAGCCCAAGGGCCCTAAGGATAGCGGTAAACCACTTGGACTGGCGATTCCTTCCCCTGGGTGACTTCCTTCTCCTACCATTCAGCTAGTGGGGCTTCCTGCCCTCTCTCTGCACAAGCCAGGTGTCCCTTTACCCAGGGTCTGGGTCTTCTTAGTTTACTGCAGCACTTCTCCGAACTCGCCTCTGCTTTCCTCCAAACTACTCTCTGCTCCCACACCAAACGCTCTGTTTCAACACCGAATCACTCTGCTCCCACTCCTCCAAACTGCTCTCTGCTCCCTCTCCTTCCCCTGTCTGATTTAAGCAGGGGGGTTTTATTAGGTGACTGGCTGCAGGTGCTCTAATTGGCTTCAGGTGCCTTAATTGGCTCCAGGTACTCCAAATAACTTGTAGAAAACTTTCTTCCCTCTCCAGGGAATAAGGCTCCCCTCTAACACTCTCCTGCTGCCCTCTCGCCATGTTGTATCACAGTATGTGTATAGTGTAGCTATAAATATCACCTGAGTGATATTCCAATTCTTTGTGCATGTGTGGACAGACAGATAAGTATATCTCTGGATAAACTGATCGATAAGTATCTGTCTATACATGCAGAAATGTTATCAATATAAACTGTTGTGTACACAATTATACAGAGCTTTGGTGTCATCAGATTATCTCCTTCTGCTAATATGGGTCACCCCAAGGAGAGGGAAGCACATATTGTGATGATGCCAAAGTTCTGTATAAAAGCAGTCTTGAAGACAGGACACACACTAGCCTCATAACAGTAATTAAAAAAATAATAATCTCAGGTTGATCAATAAAATCAAATTATCCAAACTTGCTCATGAGACTAGAAGAAAAGCTAGAAGCAAGTATCTCTCATGTACGAGGTAGAACACTGTAAAGAATACCAAGAGGCAAACACTAGAAGAATACAATTCCATTCACTTGACTCCAGCAGTATAACACTCAGAACTGGTGCCATGTATAAATATCCCGGAGCTTTTAGCAACATTGAACTATGGAACTATACATTGTACGTCGTCCTCAGAAAACAACACTACAACCATTTTGCATTTCTATTATACGTTCCCTGGAGAGAGCTCGCGGCACTTTATAAACAATCAAAACCTCCTAATAGCCTGTCACGGAGTGTGACAGCTCTTTAAGGGGGGTGGGTTTAGTCCCGCCGCTCCCTACTTGGCTCTTTCCCAGGCGATGGGTTTGAGGCCAGAGATTTAGGTGGTAGCCTGGAGCTCATATAGTCCTCAGATCAAAGGCCAGCAAACAGCTCAGTTACAGAGAGACTTGCAGGGTAAGGAGGCTTCTCACAGGAGGCCCAGGGTCTAAGAAAAGGACTGAAGGGACACTCTCCACACCAGCTATTTGGAAGGCTGGCTGGCAAATACCTTCTTTGTGAGCAGAGACCAAACCCCCAATGTGGGAGAGGCAAATAAAGAGTGCCTGGAGTTTTTGGACTATTCTTGTTTTGAAAAACAAACCCATCCCTGAAGAAAGGGACTAGAATTCTGCTGCTGTTGGGAGCTTTATATTTGATGCACTGGCCAGTGAGTAGGCCCCACTGTTTTAGAGACCGATGTCTGATAACAGTTCAGTATTACTCCTATTTTACATATAGGTAATCTGAGCATAGACCTAGCATTAGCCACGTCCCCAGCTGGTATAAATTGCAACTCCATCGACTTCAAATCAGCTACAGCGTCTCACCTACTAAGAGGATCTAACCCAGAGAACGGTTAAGTGAGTTGCCCAAGGTCACCCAGGAAGTCTGTGGCAGAACTGGGAATGGAGCCCAGATCTTCAGAACCCCAGCACCATGTTTTAATGACAGGCATTTCCCACAGAAGAAGGTACAGTAATTTTGGTGAGTGAGTTTGGGAATCCTGTCTGTGATATTTCATTCATTAGACTCTCATTGCCAGTTCTCCTCTACTTATTTACTTATCACTTCCCTAGCATGACTCCTTAATGCAAAATACGTTTAGAGGATTTTCAACTGGGTGACAGCATGAGCAAAACTCCAGCTGTGCTAACCGTTAGCAGCATTTCTGACTACCTTGTCAACCACCGCCGCACAAACCTGTGGGCCCAGCTAATTTCACACTGCAGCAGCCAGTCAATAGCCTGGCACAAAGAATACTGGCACCTTCATTTTGCATATATGAAAATATGTTTTTGACCTGTGCCTGTGCTGTTTTCAGATTAGCGTGCCGATTGTAGGTAGAACTGCATCCCCCACAAATGTGAGTCGAGTGTTCCAGCTGGGAGTTTACAAATTGCCATTGATTGCATTACACAACCGCAGGACTAGTTAAATTAGACCTTCTCCTAAAAGAGTCACGCTACAGTGGCTTACATGCATCAGCTTTGCAGTTCATTGAGCCCAACTTTCAGGCTATTATGTGAAAGGCTAACTAGAATCAAATGGGAGACCCATGCTAACAGGTGACCACGTCCGTCAGCCCAGACACAGTGTTTTGTAACCAGAGATCACAGGTTCAATTCCCACAGACCACCCAACTAAGACTGATGTTACAACTCCCTATGGGGAATTGAACTGCCAGGGATTTCTGAAGGTAGGACAATAATGCAGATTTAACACACCAAAATTAAGGAGTTTTACATTCAATTTTAGCCCCTACAATGATGTGGCAAGATAGACATTTGACCAGATCTGGGTTTCACTTTAGTACAGCAAAATCTTGTGAAGAAAGTGACACATTCTACAGATTTTTTCCCACATAAAATTGTATGTATGGCTGTTCTGAAAATTTCACAAATTTATAGGCAAAGGGTTTACTTTCAGCTTGTGAAATAAACCATTATTTTCAGAAAAAAATGGAGAAAGACAATTGCTTTCGGTTTTGATTGGTGAGAATTGCCTATTGCTAATAGCAAAAACTTTTAAAAGTACATCGTCCAAAACCATTAATCTTTGTCATCATTACAACAACAGAACAAAACCAATCATAATCAACCAGTTAATAAATATTTTCATAGTTCTAGCTGTTCAGCAGCAGAGAATTACTATGGTGTTTGTTTGGATTTTTTAATGGAAGAAGAGTGTGTCTCAATGGGAAACATTTGTCAAGTTCTCAGTCCTTTTGAAGAGTCTTGGGATGTTACTTTGAAAAAGTCCCATTCAGGTAATTTCCTCACCCCACAGGAGAGCTTGACATTATGACCAGATACTTAAAAGGTATTTTTTAACTCCACAATTAAGGTTATCAATTATATCATCATATTAAAACTAAAAGAATTGGGGGGAGGAGGGAAATTGAATATGCTTATTGCCTTAGCACAGTTGCTTCATTTCTTGCATCTGAGAAATCAAAACAGACTTCACCGTTTCCCTTTTGGTTCTACACAATTTCATTTCCAGGTCACCATGCACTGTCACCTGAGTGTCATATATGAGTTGCAAACATTGCATGGGAAGGTTTAAAGGTAAACAAAGAATGGTTTTCAATTGATTTTTTTAAAAAATCATGGAAATATTTTTTTATGAAATGTATTAGTTCAAGCCCTCAATTTTTTTTTTTACCAGTTCAAATATTGGTTTTATTGAACCATGAAAACAAGAAGCCAGAACCTCCCACCCACCCACTCAGTCAGTCTTTTCACATCAGCCTCACTCCTCCTGCCATTTGTATGCCTCTCTTCCCTGTTTTCCAACCAGCTCTATCACTAGCACCATTTGTATAGTACCTATTTTGCCCCCAGATGTCTCCATCCAAGCACTGACCTAGTCCAATCCTGCTTCACTTACAAAATAATGGCTTGAGGTGGTGTAGCTGCAGAATATAAATATATTAAGGGTTAAATTCTGCCTTTGGCTACACATGTGGAACTTCTATTAAACTCAAATGGAGGGTAAAATTTGACCATGAGATGTGTCAGCAATACCAGGGTATATTTTTAAGGTATTCAGGCTAAAGGTTGTCCTTGATATCACTCAATATCAAAGCATGGTATGCTTCTTTAGCTGGTGCTGATTTAAAACAGACCTCATTTGCTGACGACTCAGGTTGCAAATAGATAAACAGTTGTTTCATTACAGCTCAGATGTTTCATGGCAGTGCATCGATATTGTTCCATATCACAGTTTGTAACTTTGCAAACTGATTAATGAACACTCTGGAAGATGCTATTGACCACTAATACCACGCTTTTCAGAAGCAATTTGGTATCACAACTCTGTGATCTAAGTAATTACCTCTTTTTTCTTAAACATTTTAATCACGCTTACAATGCTCAGAGCTGAGATAACACGTGGGCCCTGGTTTATCTGGCCATTAGATAATTCTGATTTGTGCAATAAAAGTTTGTCTATCCAATTAAAACTTGGTTTTCTGCATTAAAGCAGAATGCTTTAGGATCCAATTTCAATCACCTTATAAGTAACTCAGAGATAAGAACACCTAATTTCCCCCTCGTTGCTATATAAAGCTTGCCTGTAATATCAAGTGTACTCCAACTTATTTAAAATACCAGTCTTTGGCAGCAAGCATTGTGAGTGATAGAAATCCATGTTAGTTATTCTAGAACAGGGGGGGGGACCTTTTTTCTGCCGAGGGCCATTTGCACATTTATGATGTCATTCGTGGGCCGCTCCCTCCCCCCAGGAAGCCCAGGCTGGCAACGGGAGCTGAGACCCCCAGCTGGCAACAGGCCAGCGGGGGAAACCCCAAAGCAGTGGCAGGCTGAGTGCTTAGCCCTGCACTGCTTTGGGGTTTCCCCCGCTGGCCCCTTGCCAGCCGGGGTCCTGCCGCCTGCCCCAGTCAGCTCCTGCTATCAGCCTGGGTGAAGGGGGTGATTTTCCTTTACCCCCACCCAGCATCCCCCCATCTAACCGCCTTTCCTCCCCCACCCCTGCCTGGCCCGGCCCATCCCACCAAACCTAACCTCCTCCCCCCTCCCACTCCCAACCCAGCCCCCTGCCCCCCATGCCTGACCCACCCAGCCCAGCCTCCCCCCCACCAAACCTCCTTCCCTCCTGCACCCACGCCTCGCCCGCCTCGCCCACCCCGCCTGGCCTCCCCCCCCTTGACTGTCGGCTCCCCGTGGCCGCGCAGCGCCGGCGGCTTCCCCAGGCGCGAGCTGCCCCCGCCTGGCGGCCCGCGCGGCGCCAGTGGCTCCCGCAGGCGCGAGCCGCAGGCCAGACAGAATGATTTGGTGGGCCATATAAGGCCCGCGGGCTGGAGGTTCCCCACCCCTGCTCTAGAATGTAGGTTTTTATTCTTGCTTGACCAGAAAAACCAGCTTTATTTTAAAGTGAGCCTTATTTATAAGCAATTTCAGTACCTAGAGCTCTTAAAAACATTCCCCTTTTCAAACTTTTAGGTTTATATTAGGTAAAACAAAATCATTATCAACTTTTCAATTTCTAAAATAGAAATTCCCCTGAAAATAATAACTGATTCCAGGCTAATAGCACACTAGTTCTCTTCCTGGTAGTTAGTTTTGATTAGAACTATTAGCATTTCATACACATTTATATTATCATGAACATTAGAAAACTTAGAAGTGACAAAGAGTTCTGTGGCACATTATAGACTAAATAAAGTATTGGAGCATAAGCTAACTAAGAAAACTTAGTTCTCTCTCAAAGATGTTTTAGGAAGTCAGTTTCCAAACTTCCTCACTGCTAGGAACTTGCCAATATCACTTAGAGATCTGGATTCACAGACAGCTGTGCATGTTCAATCCAGAGAAAAAGACAGTTTTGTGGTGAAGGAATTTGGTCTGAGACTTCTGAGATCTGGGTTCGATTTCGGTTTTCTCTTTGTAAAATAGGGATGAAGATGATAACACTTCCTTCCTCCTGAAAGCCAGCTGCCTTGGCTACTTAGGTTGTAAACTCTTCAGGGCAGGGACTTGTATCTATGGCACAATGGCATTCTGATCTTAGCTGGGGCCTCTAGATGCTACATAATACAAACAACAATAATCTACATAAACACACAGAACAGCAACCCTGCAGGAAAATAGCTGTTTTTTATAGCTTGACCCTGTTCCCACTAAAGTCAAAGGTGCAACTTCTATTTACTTCAGTGATGTTGGCTTAAGCCTTAAGAAAACACCAATTAGTGTCAGACAGATTATGATCTTAGCTCCACTGCAGTACATCCTAGTAACTCCAATTATGTCTATGAAGATATAAGCAGAACATGACAAAAGTTATCAGCAACTCATGCATGGAATGGATTTACCAGCCCTATTTCTTAGAGTACAACAATTTGACTGTCAACAGCCCACATCTTTTGCTTATCAGTGTTAGACCATACAGTGGATATTTATATAAGCAGATGTTAATTATTTTATTTTTGTAGGTCAATCAATGTTATCTTTGATGGATCAGTGCTGCCAGGAGTCAGCAGCTAGACAAAAAAAAATTGTCATCTGTCACTGAACGTCGGGCAGATAAATCAGTTCCATGTGCACTGAAGAAGTATTCCAAACTCTGAGTTTTGAGAAGAATTTAAAGGCAGAATAGATGGTGAAACTGGCATTTCACCAAGTTCAGATACAGTTTATATTCCTTCCTATTCTTGCAATTTCTATAAACAACATAGTATGGTTCTCATCATATTCATACTTCTTACAAACTTTGATTTTTTTTCAACACAACAAAACTCTCCTTGTCCATCCTTAATCTAATGGTGACCACCTTTTAAGTGTGTGACACTTTAACAGGACAACGAAAAGAATGACTAATATAGCAGTGGACCTGCAGCACCCTTTGTCTTCGAGGATCTTCTGCAGTCACTGAGTTGAGGAATATTCTAGTGCTAGTATTCAGCCATATCAATCTGTTATCATGAAAACCCTGCAATGTAATAACTCATCACCAAAGGGCCAGTTCAGTCACACACAGAATCACGCTTCAAAAATTGCTTAGCTGGCAGATACATACGTTTTCACAGCCTGCTTGGTTGGCTTAAATATCAAGACAGTTCTTCTTCAAGCTTTCATCAAATCCTGATTGGCTGACAGTTAACCTTGAACCAACAGCGGCTTGTTTGGAAGTTATTATGTTTAAGTCGATGAAAATAATACCTTGTATTATTAACAGAGAGCCCATAAAACCTTCATTTACTGTCAGTGCAGCAGCAATCTGGCATATACATTACCCTTTAGAAATTGAAACATCACCGTGTCTACTTTGTATTGCTAATGTGAGCTGGAGGCACGCAGAGAAAATTCCTAAATAATAGGAAGTTCTTAAATATAGGCTTTCGGTTTCTTCTTGTGATGTGTTGGCACTAATTGCCCAGGTCTTGGTGCCAAAGTCGACTTTAAAGTTGGATGTTCTTTGTCAATTTCTGTTCACAATGAATGTGTGAAACACTGTTCAGTAATTGTGTCTCCTATTTTACTATTGTTTGGCATAATTCACTTCTGTAATTTTCGTTGCATTTTAAGATGTCAGGAACAATATACACAAAATCCCAATACTCCCTATCATGCATTACTTGCTGGACTAAGCACCATGTAAAGGTATAACTGCCTTGTTTTGCATTGGTGGACATAAGCCTATCAGTTGCCACTTGGTTGATCTAGCAGTAAGACCGTCTCAGCGTGCACCCTTCCTTCTTCCTTCACAGGAAGGTCCAGCGGAGACCTTAAAGCGGATGAGGTCATCCCCCTCAAAGTTCAGATCCAGATGGAAGACACTGAAATCCTGGGGAAATTTGAATGTGGATCAGAACTTTCTGGATCTAGACCATCTGATATATAGCAATGGTCTTCAGCAAAATGCTGAGAACTAGAAGAGACAAGGTCCTTTTGTACAGTGCCGAGCACAATGGGGTGCTGATCCATGACTAGGGATCCTAGGTGTATGGTAGTTTAAATAATTAATCATTTAAATAAAATAATAAATAATAATATTTTAAAATGTTCAGCACCAGGAGAGGAGCAACCAGGAAAATAAAATTTTCAACAACTTCAGCTTATGTCTCCTGAATCTGAGTGGGATGTGTCTGCCCACACAATGTTACCTTTCCTTTTCCACCCAACCATCCTGGGTCTCTTTGGGGCAGGGATCGTCTCTTACTGTGTGTTTAGACAGCAACTAGCACAATGGGGCCTTGATCCCGGTCAGGGCCTCTGGGTAGATTTAATACCTAAAACACAACCATGTGTGCGGCTCTCCCTTAAAAATAAAGGGCAGCCCTGTCAGATTTCTGGGGTGAAATCCTGGCCCCACTAAAGTCCATAGCAAAACTCCCACTGATTTCATGGGGCCAGGACTTCCCCTCTGAGATGTTTCTAACTTTCGTCATCTGTAGGAAGCAAACTTGCTCTCTCGCTGTGCTTTTCCATTAGGACGTTATGCCAAAGGATTATATCCAACCAGTCTAGCCTGATCTGTCTGTGCTTAGACGTTATCCTCGGTCTGTAAATAGGCCTTCTATTTCCTCAAGAAATAATACTATGGAAGAAAAGATTACTGGGGTAAGTAAATATTTAAAGAGGAAATTACCAGGGAAGACAGAAATAAAAGGGAACGTGGCCTTGAAACAGTTCCTGTTAAATGTCTCAAAGCAGTTAACCTTCAGCAGAGCTCAGGCTTCCAGCTTCCGCGGCGGTTGTCACTCTAGCGGGCTGGTGCATGGCGTGTGTATAGCTCTCAAGGACAGCTTGATTTCTGGCACCTCTGGATAAGTTGGAAATTGTAATTGCAGTCACAGCGAGTTTCTGTGCCTGGAAGTGACTGGCAAACAGGTTCCTCTTCAAAGTGGTTACACTTACAGTATGCGTAAAGTGGGAGGGCGGGGGGGGGGGGGGGAGGGCAGCACAAAAGGGGAGCTGCAATCAAGGGCTTGGGTTTTTTTTCTTCCTTCTAATAACTTCGCATCACAGGGTGAATAAAACAACACTGCTTGGAGGTTGTCGGAAGCAGAGTCGTGCTGGGCAGACTGCTGTGGTGTTGCTTCTCATTAGCAGGCACTCTTTTGGGGACCACTGAAACCAGTTTTAAAAGAAAGATGAGTGTATGGAAGGTGGAAGAGAAAGACAAAGGAAAGTGGCAAACTGTTATGGAACCTCCGGATCTATTCATCCAGCTGCCCTTTGAAATGGGGCTCGGTATTCAATGCTGCGCGAAAGAGTGAGCTGTACGTGAGGCAGGCAGCAAATTGCACTACAAAGTGGGACAACCCAATTACCGTAATGTCGCGATGCTTTTCCAGATGGGCAGGGACTAGCTGAAGTGGGGCTTTCAGCATTCACCAGGAAAACGAGCTCGTTTCCTGAGGGTAATCTAGAAGTATGCTGTGATCTTTGCCAAGGAACCAGAGATGGCATTGGGAACGAATCATGATTCAGAAGGATGTGACGGAGACACTATTTCTTTCCACTGCCAGCTACATAGTAATACAGGTTATGCTCCTTCAAGGATCTTGATATGAGAGGACTCATGGGCCTCATCAGTGAGGTTCCCTGTGAGCACACGGGGCTGCCGATACAGAGCTCCTTAAAGGATTAGGACCATAAAATGGTTGGCAAGGGTCAGAGCTGAGAGTCCAAACTCTTCAACCTGCTTTCCAACCCAGCGCAAATACCGGAAAACACAGAAAGGCTCTATCTTCTCATCACTGTTCCCAACTCCCTGCACCTCCAAAGTGCTTCTCACACTGTTACCTAGGCACTCGGGAAGGAGCACAGAAAAGGATGTGATTTGTCCAGAAAGCCCATGCAATCCTCTTGCATGGAATAATAGTTGAAGTCTGAGCGCTTCTCTCACTGTCGGCTTTTGAATGCCACTTTATTTCACCTTCTCCATTTCGGCAGGTGACCATTCACTTCAAACTTGTGAAGCGAATATCAGTTGGGCAACAAACAGTACACATTCACAGAATGCCGTACAAAACAGAACAGTTTGCCTTTGCCATAAAAGGTGTCTACATTTTCACAGAAACCTCTTCCCTTTCTTTTTGCAGTGAAAGCAGCAGATTGGCAGTCTTATTAATTTAGCTCTTTAGGCTTCATCTTTTCTCTCTCATTATTATCAACACCACCCCCCTCACAGCCCTCACCCTTATGCAGCTTTAATGTATTTGCCACATGCTTGGTCAAGGTGGTAGTTGCTAAATCACTGGGCCATTTTATTTACTATCTTTACATATCGCTTAACAAACAGTCTCCTGCTCACTGCAGGCTGGCCGTTCCTAGGGATCACAGGGAATAACAATAAGTCTGGCTGAAGTCAAGAAGCTCCCTAGATCTTAATTATAAAGTCATAAAACAGACTGATTCCCTTTGCAGTTCTCTTACCATGAAACAAATGAGAATGGAGAATTTATTTCTCATCATAAATCCCAAACCCTTCAGTTTAATTTTTCCCAAGTTAACTTTCTCACGTAGCTAAGCAGCATTTGCCTTCTATTATTAGCTTCTGGCCCAATATCGGCTGACCAGCATCAGTCAAACTGTCTTCATCTCAATGAGCTTGGGGACTCCCACGGATCTCTGTGTATGCAGACTTCAGCTTGCAGCTTCTAATTATTTTCTAACCGATAATGGAACGCTTAAGTTCAGAGAGGTTAGATTAAACTTGAAAATGGATCAACTTGCTGGATAAAATCATAGCTCGCGAGAGCACCTCCAGAAACACCAAGCTTATTGTTGATGAGATCAAGGGCCCATTTGATTGCCTGTTTCATGGTGACAAACTAGTACAACATTTCTAGCACCGCAGAAGGTTCATTATGCTTTCTAATTACAGCATAACTTGGGAACCTATAAAAACCTCTAGTTTTACTTATCTTTTTGCTTTGATGTAAAACTACCTGATTGGGCCAATGGCTACGTGGCTTGTTAGGAATTCATGATGGCATCAAATAATTTGAGGTGGGGGAGGGAGTTTGAGCAGCAGGGAAATTATAGACTGCTGCTTAAAGGCTGTTGAACCAGACAGCTGTGGGCCTCCCCTGCATACCCTCGATAACTGTCCTCTCTCCCTACACAGAAATGCTCACGACCCTCATGTTCTCTTACTGTTGCCAGCTTTTGGCAATGGGGGTGGGGGATCCATTTCACTCCTGTTGCCTCCTGGGCCTTCAGGATACATCAGCTACTTTCCCCCTAAGTGTCCTTTCAGACAGACCAGTTGCAAGAGACATTGCTTCATCAATTCCAATGGTGATCTGGTGCAGAAGAAATGTGGCCTTCCAATCAGAGAGCAGAAGCAATACCATGCGACTCAGGCAAGTAATCAGATGCTGTGAATAGCTGAAATGAACCACAGACTTCGCTACCTTCATAGCTAAATGCAGAACTCCTTAACCTAGTCTTCCCACAAGAGCAGCAACTACCTCCAGTAAGGAGAGGAAGATGGAAGTTCACACACACATTTAATTCCCATGGCCTCTTGGAGAGGTGGGAGTAGTATGGGCCACTTAATGGTATTTTCCTTTCCTTTATTCAGCATTGGAAGACACTTGCGACGATGGTGCTAGGTGGAAGAAACAGATGGAAAGAACTGTACCAGGAATGTGTAAAGAAAACAAGGAAAATACTATCTTCTATGCTTCTTTGAAGAAATATCTAGTTAGGAATGTATTTTGGTAAGACACTCAGTATTGTCTGACAGGAGGAGGGGGTTGTCTATGCCACGTGTTATCATGAGGCATTATACAATTATAGGCATTATAGATCCATTAGCAGGTATTCAAAGGTGCTGAAATGACAGCCCAGTTTGCCAAATTGCCATGCCTTGGTCTCTTTTAGTGCAACATTTAGCAGAGTCTCAAGTGCTCACAGCACTCTCTGACTTGCTTTCTGTTGACATTAAAAGTTCTAACAAGAACCAATGGGCCCCACTGCTAATTTCTCAGTCTTGTATGGGATACTGGATATTTCTGTACATCATTCATGTCACTCAAATGGTCAGATGACCTAAGACACGAGATGGTGTACATGAATCAAAATGGAGTTTACGATGGGTTCTGCTCATTACATATGTTCTCAGACAGCAATGCCAAACTTATCAATTTTAGGTGCGAGGTACAAGGACACGTATCATGATGTATGAAATAATTCCTGACAAGAGGAACAGTTATGCTGCAGGAGATTGAAGGCTGAGTGCTCTTAACTAACCAAGCCATTGGGAATGTCTGTAAAAATGCTTTTCCAGAACGACATAATTGCTTTGACTTAAAGTTTTGGTGGCATAATAATGTTATTGGGGTGCGATAGTGTGCCGACATTGTTATGCCAATAAAAAGCTCAGTGTAGATGGAGTTATACTGGTATAAAGATACTTTATATCAGTATAGCTTATTTTGCTCCACCAAACCGGAATAAGATCAACTGACATAAGCACTTTTATATCGACACAACTGAATCTATACTTTGGCCTGGTCTATGCTAGCAGGGATGGTTGACCTAAGATATGCAACTTCAGCTACGTGAATAAAGCAGCTGAAGTTGATGCATCTTAGGTCAACTTACCTGCCGTCCTCATGGCGGCAGTGGTCGGCAGTAGGCTCTTCCGTTGACTCCAGCTTGCGCCTTTTGGCGAGTTGGAGTTCCAGAGTCGACTTTGGGGACTGATTTATCACGTCCTGACGAGACGCGATACATTGATCCCCAATAGATCAATCTCTACCTGTTGATTCGGCCTGTAGTGTAGACAAGGCCTTAGAATAATAATACCTACCTTTTATATACAGTTTTGATCAGTATATCTCAAAGCACTAGGCTGGCATAATGAAAGTGGCAAAACTTTTAAGTGATGGCAAGGCCTAACTCTCATACAAAAATACATCTTTTTAAAAAGCTACAAGTGAGAGCAAGATGGGGTTCCTGTTTATTTCAAAACACAAAATATGTAGGGGGAAAAAACTTCTGCCAACAGGTCACAATAAAATGGGCATTGGTGGTTATGTCTAAAGAATAACATTGACTCTGCTACCACAAATAATTATCCCTAGTTATAGAAAGTCCTCAGGGATACAGGTGGTCTTTGTGACCCTAGTGTTATAGAAGCATCTCTTAAAGCATGTCATATTAAGGTAATGAGCTTGCTGTCCCTAGTCACTCTACTGACTCCAACACAGCTACAGCTGGCAATCTGGGCCAGAGTTTTTAGATGGTAGAACTAAGACAACTCTCTTTAATTGTTCTCCACTTTTGACCCCTGGGGAACAGAGGAGGGAGGGGGGGGAGAGAAACAGGCTTCTAAGGGACCATAATTTGAAGTGGGACTGAGCCTAACATGACTGCTTTTGATACATGCTACTGTTATAAGTTTCTAGAAGGATAAGGAGATGTTCCTGATTCCTGAGCAATGTATCAAACGTTATGACATATATCCTGGAGGCAGTGGTCCAGTGAATAAAGCATTGCCTCTGGGAATCAGGCTCTTATGCTTGGCTCTGATACCAAACTGCTGGGTGACCGCAGATAAGTCATTTCCCCTCATGCCCAGTAACCTCATCTTTATGTGCCCTCCTTTCTAAGGTGCTTTGAGATCAAGGGATGATCAGCATGATGTATGCACAATGATATACGACTGTTTTCTTATTTTATACCTATAAACAGACAGGGCCAGATACTCAGCTGGTGTGAACTAGGTCGCTCCACTGACGTGAATGAAGCTGCGCCAAGTTTACAATGGCTGAGCTTCTAGCCCATGGAGCTGAATTATAAAATCATGCGTGGTGTGGAGAAAGTGAAGAAGGAAAAGTTATTTACTTGTTCCCATAATATAAGAACTAGGGGGCACCCAGTGACATTCATGGGAAGCAGGTTTAAAAGAAATAAAAGGAAGTTCTTCACACAGCGCACAGTCTTGATCCTTGCCTGAGGAGGTTGTGAAGTCTAGGACAATAACAGGGTTTAAAAGAGAACTGGATAAATTCATGGAGGTTAAGTCCATTAATGGCTATTAGCCAGGATGGCTTCAAAATGGTGTCCCTAGCCTCTGTTTGTCAGAGGAGAGTGATGGATGGCACGAGAGAGATCACTTGATCAGTACCTGCCACGTTCACTCAGGTGTCCCTGGCATTAGCCACTGTCTGTAGACAGGATATTGGGCTGGATGGACCTTTGGTCTGACCCAGTACAGCCATTCTCATGTCCTTATGTAATTCTGCCATTAGAGGCTCAGTTCCCACTGGATGGCTCTTCGTTCTTTGCACATTTATTTCACAGGGAGGTTTGACTATGATGCATCAGGCCCTAATGTTTCAGAGATCTATTACTACTCACTTAGAAGCCTGACAGTTACTTTGCCCACTAAGTAAACATTCGATCCTCCTTAGAAACACCCAGGGCTATCAGAGCAGAAGTCAACATGGCCTACTTTTGCTTACTTCTTTCTTTGTGAAGAAGGATTGTTAATGTCATCAGCATGAACCGTGCCGTGCTCTGAACGGCGTTGAAAATACCTTGATCTCAGCGTTAGCCTGACTGCCTGAGAGTTCATACATGGCAATTTGTCTGAAATAGCTGAAGCTGTAATTGTCCCTTTCTGCTGGTTTCTCAATGACAGAGTAGACTACATAATGGGAGCACAGGCTCCGTTTGGTTTCTGCTATCATTAATGCTAATCAGGTTACACACACACACAACCTTGGAAATGCAAAAGTCTTCACTAATTCCCCAGTTAAAAAGAGGAATTTTATAATTTAGGGCTTGCCAAAAACAAGAAGAAAACTCATATGGCCTGTCAAAATATTGTCACTGCGTGAGACACACGTGTTCATGATGACAGTGACCTTTTCTCTTAGCACTGAGCTGAAAATTGCACTTACGGACTCCGTGACTATAAAACTCATTTATAAAAATATGATCCCAATCTCTCACTAACACCACTTAAAGCAGGGGCTCTCAAACTTCATTGCACCGCGACCCTGACAACAATTACTACAGCACCCCAGGAGGGGGGGCATCGAAACCTGAGCCCACCCAAGCCACGCCACTTCAGGCAGGGGGTGTGGGGGAAGGGCAAAGCCAAAGCCCGAGCCTCAGCGCCCCTGGGGGGAGGGGAACGGGCAAAGCCAAAAGGCTTTAGCCGCAGGCAGAAAGCCTGTAACCTGAGCCCCCGGGCACCACTAAGTTTAAGCCAGCCCTGGCAACCCCATTAAAACGGGGTCGCGACCCACTCCCGACCCACAGTTCGAAAACCCTTGCTCTACATTATTAAAACGGACAGGCTAATAAAAGTCCAATCTACTTTTCCTCAGTTCCTTTCCCACATTGGCACGTGGTTGCTCACTGCAGCTCCCGGACTCTCACTGCTTGGGGCTGGCAGAAGTTAGAGCAGCCAGGGGCCTACTCTGACTTCTGCCACTGCGGACCTCACTGTTCCACCAGGCCCCATTAACACACATGCCCTACCCCCCATTCCTCTAAGGGAGCAGAGTAGACAGCCCCACAGTGGAGACTACTTCTGCATAAAGGGAGTTGTCGCCAGCTACCTCCCGTCACGGTGAGACCAGACTGGAGAACCTGTCCCTTTCTGTATTGTGGCATTTTGCAGTGTTCTGGAGTAGTTTTCTACACCGCTAATTCAGTGGTTCTCCAACTTTTTATAGTGGTGACCCCTTTCCCACACCGGGCCTCTAAGCGCGACCCTCCCCCCCCAGGGGTCAGGCGGGGGGGGGGGGGGCGTGCCTGCAGCCCACTGCAGCAGGGGCTGGGATGGGGGGGGGTGCCAGCAGCCCCCCAGGGAAGGGGTTGGGATTGAGGGGGGGGGGAGTGCCAGCAGCCCCCTGAGACCAGTGAGGCCAGGGTTCCAGCAGCCCCACGGAGATGCCGGCAGCCCACCGCGGCAGGGGCACAGGCTGCCTGCAGCAGCAGGGGCCGGATGCCAGCAGCCTGCGGCAGCGGCATTGTTCGGGGCCGGCTGCTGGCAGCAGGGGCTCACGACCCCCACAGAACTGGCTCACGACCCCCAGAGGGGTCCCGACCCCCACTTTGAGAACCAATGCACTAAATGCTTTGGGGCAGATTCTCTGCTGGTGTATACCTGCCTGCCTGCACTGGCTTCCATAGGGCGTGGCTGATTGAACACATCTGAGGTTGTGAGCCTTACTTTTGAAGACTGCCCTAAAGAGAGGGGTGAGGATAAGTTCCCAAAATGACAGGGGGGGAAGGTGTGGGAGAGCCAAAGGTTGTGCACAAGACCTGACTATGTCTTGTACTGTGTTGTAAGATCAAGCTAGGTCTATACTAGGAGGAGATTCCCCTGCTTGCTTCCTCTCATCTAGCTGGCGTAAGTATAAATAGCCATGGTAACACGGGTACTGGCAGCAGAGGCATGGCCAAGCTCTGCCCAATACATGCCCACTGCTTTTAGGTGGCTTTATACTTTATGCCGCTGCCTGTGCTACCATGACTACATTGCTATTTATACACATGCTAGGTAGATAGGAGCGAGCACACATATATGGACATGAGCGAGGGAATCGTAGCATAGGCACAGACTTAATTAAGTTTTAGGGCCCTGTGACAGGGTCTGCATGGGTTTCTCTCTTTCTCCCCTGTGCCCTCTGTTTTGGCTGGTACAAATAAGAGTCCTCACACCTTCCTCTGGTGCTTCACCCAAGTGCCTTTTATTTACAGTGCAGTCCAAAGTCTCCAGTGCAACCAAGTGTCTCCCTTTATCCCCCAACAGTTACCCTCCTTCTGTCTTGTTTCAGGGTCTCCAGGCCCCTGAGGTGCCCTGCCTGTGGTGAGGAGACAGAGCTGCAGCCTCCTGTCCCCTTCCTGGCTTGCCTCCCAACTGAGTTCAGCTCAGGGCTTTTCTAGCCCAGCTGTGACCACTTAGCCCAGCCCACTGCAGTGAGCCAGCCCTGGTTAAGGCCCACAGCTGGGCTCCCTACTGACTGCTTCAAGCCCCTGCCCTTGGCTCTCCTGTCAGAAAGCAGGGGCAGGGCAGGGCATTCAAGGGTTTTACCCCTGCCCTACCACAAGCCCTTTAGACAGGCATCTGCTTAACACTGAAAGAGAAAGAAATAAAAAACAGACAGAAAATTACCTCTACAATTTATGGAGATGACACACTGATTTTTTTCCACTGTCAGCACTAGCATGTTATATATAGGCAAAGTCAGAGAGGCTGTGCACCTCTTACTTACATCCATGAACTCCACATTTGCCTTGGGACCAGTCGTCTCATTAAGGATTTTAATAGCCACAGGAATCTTTACTGTTTCTCCTTCTGGAACCCAAATACCCTAAGGGGAAAAAGAGACAAAAATTAACTCCACACCAATTGTGAAATCTCTTTCCATGGCTATGTTTCTTTTCATTGTACATTATCCAATCCAGCAAAGAATATCAGAACTGGAAACACGCACCGTAAGTACACTGAATCATAGAAATATAGGGCTGGAAGGGACCTGAAGGGGTCATCTAGTTCAGCCCCCTGCACTGAGGTATAAGTAAACCTAGACCATCCCTGATAGGTGTTTGTCAAACCTGTTCTTAAAAACCTCCAGTGATCGGGATTCCACCTCACTCCCTTCAAAGCTTATTCCAGAGCTTAGCTACCCTTAGGGAACGGCAATACTACCCGCCGGATCGGCAGGCAGCGCTCGATGTATCGGGGATCGATTTATCACGTCTCATCTACGTGCATATACGTGGGAAACTGAACAAGTGAGACACACAGCAAGAATAATACTTAGCACTATAATACTTAGCCTGCACAACTCGGAAAGCAGCGAGGGCCCTATTACTGCAAAAAAACCCAGCTGCGGGCCGAAAAGCTCCGCCCTCGCCCCGCCCCCATCCACTTCCCCCCACCCCACCGCTTGGCTTGCCCCACCCCTACTCACCCCCCCGTGGGCCGCACAGTGAGCCCGTACGGGCCACATGGGGCCCCCGGGCCGCACGTTGTGCAACTGTCAACAACATTTTGGGAATTTAGAAGCATTGATGACATTTGAAGATTTGAAAGCTCTGTCTCCCCCACCAGTTCTCACACTCTCCTCCATTTTGTCAGACACAGATTCCATGACTTTACCGGACCTCCTTGATCTCTAGGGCTTCAGGGGGAGGAGGCGGGACTGTGTGCCCCTGCCCTGCAACTGGGGCTGGATGGAACAATCACCCTGCAGCCCCAACCCCGTGGTTTCTGCTGGGGCCACACGCCCCTGCCCGGCAGTGGCACTGGAGGCCATGAACCCCAATTATGGCTTCCCAGGGCCGTGTGTTCCTTCCCCCTGTCCACTGCAGCTGTGGCCTGGCAGGGTCTGCAGCTGGGTCACGCACCCCTGTCCCACAGCTGTGGGATGGCTCTGGAGTGCAGGCCATGTGCCCCTGGCGGCTGCATCTCTGTGGTTTCTGGAGCCAGGCCTGTGCTCCCCGACATGGCAAGGGGCTCAGCCTCTCAATCCCCCCTGCACATGGGACTTCATTTCTCCCCCCTACCTAGCCCTGCCCCCTGGTTAGTTTTAGTAACAATATGGACAGGTCCCAGGCTCTGTGAATTTTTGTTTATTTCCCGTGACTTTTACTACAAATAACCGTGACAAAATCTTAGCCTTAATTATAGGTGCTGGTCAGTTTTCTCGGGATTTTGAAATGTCCTCACAAGCTTAATCACAAAATGTTGACGATGTGATTTTTTCCCATTTGTTTTTCAGCCAACTCTATTTAGTGCTACTAAATTGTGGAATTCAAAGTGATTAATAAACGCGAAGGAAGATTTGCCATTGTTTTTAATGGGAAAAGGATCAAATCTTAGCTAATTATTCTTCTATTATCATATAAGGGAGATAATTATTATTATACCCATTTTATAGCTTGGTCAAATGAGGCATGGAAATTAACTGTCTTGCACACTGTGCACACTACATCAGTTATTGAGCTACAAATAGAATCACAAAATCCCATTTCTGTTCTTTAACTTCAAGACTATCCTGTATATTTGTCATGTCGCTATGTTTGCATGTGGCATAATTTTTCTCTACATGGAGTAACCCTTGTGTCTATACCAAGTGAAGCTGAAATCAGCAGATGAAACTAGAGATGTACTCAAGATGCATCGTCCTACCCAGGGATGAACTCCCCTGACAGGCTGGATTCAGGCCCATCTCTTGTATAGACAAGAGCTGGGTCCCACACTGTGATGTAACACAGTGATTCATAGGGTTCAAAACAGCAATAAGGCCATGCAATGCCATTCAGTGAAAATACTTGCCTTATACACGGTTCCAAAGGCCCCCGAGCCAAGGACCTTGACTCGCTTTAGCTCAGTTTCCTTCAGGATACGAAGCTGTGCTTGGTTAGGTGCTGTGCCACTTGGGGTCAAGGGCTCCACCAGCTGAAAATTAAAATCCATCAGGGTTATACACTGGACACGGGAAGACCTTGTGAGAATTCCTGTTGTGAATTCTCACCCGGTTCTTACTCATTCCAGTTGGCTAACTAGTTATCAGAATAAAGCAATGGATCTACTGGTGCCAGGGCTTTTGATTCTTCAAGTGAAACCAGTCAAGGCCAGTCAAAAAACCAACAGAAACCAGCTTAAGGATCCTAGTGATTATGAACTGGAAACCGAATCGGCGTCACAATAGGTTGCCAACGACTTTTGCTAATTGCAGCTATATAAATGTTTTCTATATGATGGAAACACAGCATTTATTATCAGTGCACTATATTCGATTTTTGGCAACTTTAGTGCCTTTTTAAAGTGGCTGTTTTTCTTTTGAATAATTGTGACTTATTGGTTCGTCCTGTTCTTATCCTCTTTTTTTGGGGGGGGAGGGGAGGTTCTTTGCTCTAAGCTTTAGTTGTTTAGCCTTAAAGGAGGGCAGCTTTTTCAGAAGCAGAAAACATCCGCGGTGAAACAAGAATTTACAGCCACAAGTAATTTATTGCAAGCAGTGGTACGTTGTGATTTACGATCCAACAAAGTTTGTGAATGAAGTACAGAGGTATGCTCAGTAAAAAAAAATTTAAAAAAAGCCAGCCGATCTCAGCAACATACAGTTTTTGACTGAAAAACAATGTTTCTTTAAAAATAAATGAAAAATAAATGAAAAGGACAATACTCTAAACACTGACAAATAGCCTGTCCTCTCTCAGGATAAGGAAAATAATTAAGGGCTACTCCTACTCAAATTGGTTTGAAACCACTGCAGTATTTCAAAGTGTCTGTTTACAAGGCTAAGTGCATTGTGCTCTTCAGTTTCAGCGCTATTATCATGCTTCTATGAGCATCATGGACTACTTCGTTAGCTGAACAACCTGCTTTGGAGCAAGTAGAAATGCCAGTAGCTGGAAATTACTTTTAAAAAGGACTTTAAGAAAATACCGAACAAAAACAAACAGCAACAAGCCAAGTGAGTGTGGAGTGTTTGATGGCAGTATTTTCACAGGTTGCCTCCCTTTTCCCCTGAATATAGTTTACTTTTCAGTACTCATTATGGTGGAAGATGTAGGTCAAATGTAAAAAAAAATACAGAATATGGGAGAAGGTGAACACACACAGGGCTACAATCTCTGGTTCACTTCATAGAGTCACACAGAATTTTTCCCAAAACAATTCCTATTCCCCTTTGTGCAGGCTTGGCAATACAAAGGAGATGGAATCTGGGGTTACACCCATGCCAGGGATTCTCCCAGTCTAAGGCCATCCCCAGAAGATGAAGAGTTGGTGTACCTTGCTCCTACCACCCTTCCCAACAGCCGACCAGCACAGGACACGCTGGAGTGGAGAGCGGCAAGAAGGAGACATAACAAGAGTGGAGGTGTAACCCATTGATCAGTGTGTGTTGATCTGCAGAGGTTATGGATCTGTTACAGACCTAAGCTAAAAAGCCTGGCTCTTTAACTCAAGCTATGGCAACTCCTACTTTTAGCTGTAGATGTCCCTGGTTCACGCCACAGTGCCTCAGCCAAGATGGCAACTGTCACAGGTTAGAGTAACCCCTAGTCCACCCCCTCCTGTGCTAGCCCAAGCAGAGAATCAAAGAGCTGTCGGTGGAAATTCAGTGTCTTAAACACAACGTAAAATAACTGTCACTCCCTAAAGCTCTTTGCAATAATTTATCTTTCACCAATGTTTGGTTGCAAACTTTATCTTAAACAATTATATATACAGGACAGTATCTATTCTATTGATATTCCTGGGTGACTGATTATTAGTAATAAAAAGTAGAAACAACCCAAAACTGCAGCCATTCAGGAAGAAGCTTAATGAAAACACAGTGTTGCTATGGAAGTTGTTTGGGATCAATCTCGCATCACTGTATTCAATGGGAGAAGGAGCAAGATCTTAATGACACCAACCATAACACAATGGAATCAGCCCACCCATGACGGTTGGTTTTCCTATTTTTTTTTCTTTAGATGGATCTGTCTGTACTATACATCTCTGTCAGATGCATAGGGTTTAGAAGATCTTGTGTTGACCTTAATAAGATAAGATAAATGGAGATATACCAATCTCCTAAACTGGAAAGACCTTTCAGGTCATCGAGTCCAGTCCCCTGCCTACACTAGCAGGACCAAGTACTGTCCCCTGACAGATTTTTTTGCCCCAGATCCCTAAATGGCCCCCTCAAGGATTGAACTCACAACCCTGGGTTTAGCAGGCCAATGCTCAAACCACTGAGCTATCCCTCCCCCCCATCTTCATTTGTGGCAGAAAATTTAATATCAAACTTTAATATGCATTTCCAACCAAAAATAAAGCTTTTGAAGAACACCAGAACTTGTTTTTTCCCCCCAAGAGTGAAGCCAAGATGATAGGCAGGGAACGTTGTTCTATGGCTCCATCTCACTTTTTAGACAATGGGGCCATGGGCCTACTCCTGTTCCCATGTGAATCAATGGAAATTTTAGCAGTAAGTTCCAGATTCAGCAAAGCAATTTTATTATTTATATTGGGGCCTCAAACAGGTTGAGGCCCCATTGCCTTACCCACGGTACAAACATGTCAGAAATGAGAGTTCCGGCACGTAAGCATGTGCTTAACACCATTTGCTTTCAGCAAGGACCTGATCCAAAGTCCACTGAAGACAACTGGACTCTTACCACTGACTTCAATGGGCTTTGAATATATAATTAAATGACTAGATAAATTAGGGCCTAATTTCTGTTGGGAACATGCATGTCAGACAAGATGGCAACAATGCTCCCTTCTTATCATTAAAATATATGAATTGATGTATCCATAGGTGCTGACTCCGCGGGTGCTCCAGCCCTAGAGTACCCCCAATGGGCCTTGTCAATCAGCTCCTTCACTGTCCCCCAGTGCCTCCTGCCCACCAAAGGGTCTTGCCGATCAGATCCTCCCACACGCTCAGTATCAACTGTTCAGTGGAGGGCAGGATGTGGGGGAGGGGAGGAATGGGGGCAGGAAGAGGCAATGTGAAAGCAGGACATGCTTGGAGGAGGGGGCGGAATGGGGTGGGAAGAGGCAGGGTGAGGGGTGGATAAGGGACAGGAAGAGGCGCGGTGGGAAGATGTAGGGCGTTGGCAGAAGTGGAGTTGAGTGGAAGGGGGGAAAGGTCTAGACGGGGGGGGGGGCGTTAGAAAGTCAGCACCTCTGGATGTATCAATAGATAATGAATATCCTAGAATAGTTTCATTCACACTATCCAATAAGTCCACTCTATGGAGGTATTTCCAGGGACTCGGAGGGGGGGGGGGGGGTTGGATTAGAACCCTAATATATTCTGTGTAAAATGCAGAGTAGTACCCTGCGTCTTTCCAAATGTTCAGCTTTTGTGAGTGGTACAACAGAAAATATCCTCACCTCAGTCTCCAGGAACCTCCGCAAGGCCCTCTTCTTCTTGATGCTTTTCCGTCGAACATAAACAGCAAACGTCAGACCCACAATGACGATGATAAAGAGTCCACCAATCACGCCTGCAGCAATCAGGGGGGTTCTACCAATCAGAATCAAAGACTTTAATGTGAGGCAGGGAAACACAGCAAAGAACAGCTGCATGCAGGAAACAAACCACCTGGAAACCTTATGAAGCGTATAGCTCTCAAAATGCAGTCATGTCAGATGATAAATCAAGGAAAGCTCATTAAGTGTGGCACTGCTTTCCATTATCACATCCCGGATATTATTTTTTAATGCACATTTGTGAAGTCATGGACAAGGAAACACAACATGCACTTTGATGGCAAATAGAAATGCAAACCTACAATGGCAAAATGAGGATACATGTAGCAGAAGCTTGTTTTGCAAGGAAGTTAACTAGTCTGATGTTTTCCTTTTTAAATCCAACTGGATTAACTCTTATTTTTGCATATTCAGATAAAAAAAATAACACTGACGTTATGATACCCCTTTGGGCTCTGATCATAAGTTAATCAAGGCTGGTTCTGAAAGAGGCACATAATTCCAAAGACACTGCTACATGGGGCTCTTCAGAGAGAATGCTTAAGATACTGTACTATTGGAGGTGCCTTGTTTCAATGGAGAAGTAAACTTGACGCCCTGATGTTTTTGCAAGAGTCAGGATGTTAGCTCCCCGTGCCCGTAAAAATTTCACCTTAGGTAAATATCAGAGCTGTGCACAATTTGGAAGTTTTAGTTGATAAGTGGACTTCCGTTTGGCTTGACTCTGCATGTAATTGTACCCCCTGCATTTTGCTGTGATATTTGGCTTCAAATAAATCCCAAAACTCAAATGACTGACAGAGACTGCTGAGTTGGGTCTTGTTTGAGGTTGAAACCATGTGACACTGCCAAATTACTCACTGAGCTTGAGCACAAAACCACAAATCGCTCCCTGGCACCCACAACTCACACAAAAGGTTTATGAACTTCTGGGGGCGGGGGCAGAAGTTCAGCCCCTTTCATTTGTCCATGGATTCCTTGGGAGTACACCAGACCTTTACGACCCTGTTCCCCTAGCCTCTTAGCTCAACTCCAGCTAATGTTAAATCCCTATGTCGTATTCCTCCTGGACCCGGCCGCAAGAAGTACAGTTCTCTTTCAGTTCAAGGAGCACAGGGGGAGGAGTAACCCCTTATGGCTTCTACTTCCACACCTCAGCAGTCTCACTCCAGTCTAACCAGGGCTTCTGATCCTCCATCTTGGGCAGCTTTCTGTGAGTATACTGCTGATGCAGGGTTGTTCTCAATTTCTTCAGCCACCCCATCTTCTCTCACCCCAAATCTTTCTAGTCAACGAAATAGACACAGCTGGGGAGGTAGATACTCGGTGCTGGAACCCCTTAGTGGCTGTAGTACAGTAAATTTTACATATCCCGTCACACTTAGTATTACTCTAGCATCTTAGAGCCCTTGTCATAGACCAGACCAGGACCTCACTGTGCTAGGCACTGTACAAACAGAGAACAAAAGATAGGACCTGCCCCAAATTGCTACAAGTGTAAAACAAAAGATAACAGATAGACAAATGGTGAATACAAGGAAAAAATGAGCCAATAGTAGTCGACACGACGGGGTATGGTCTCAGTGCACCACAAGCCTAACTGTTGTCATCTTTTTGTAGGCACCCTGGTAAAAGGAACATTTTGAGGAGAGATTTGAAGGAGGTTTATGAGGTAGCTTTCCGGATGTTTATGAGGAGCTTCTCCAAAGCATAAGGGGCAGTCTGAGAGAAAGCACAAAGTTTCCTGTTTGAAAACAATCGGGCAATTGGAAATGGGAGTGGACACCTCCATAGTGAATAGGAAAAGATAGGTAGGGTAGGGGTAGGTTGGCATGACCCTTTAATGTAAGACAAGGAGTGCATGTTTGATGTGATAAAGAAGGGGGAGTTAGTGGAGGGATGCAAAGAGACGGGTAACATGGTCAAAATGATGGACTAGCAAAATGATCTTTGCAGGTGCCTTCTGAATGCATATGAGCAGGATAAGATTGCATTTCTCAGGGTCAGAGAAAAGGGTGGTGTTGTAGTCCAGATATGAGATGCAAGCCTTGATGAGCATTTTAGGTGAGTAGATGGATATGAAAGGCCGTATCTTAGAAATGTTACACAGAAAGAATCTGAAAGACTAAGATATTGCCTGGATGGTGAGGACCTTGCCAGAGATCTGAGTCTAAAGATGACACCCAGAATATGGGCCTGAGTGACAGGTAGGATAGTGGTGCTGTCCATATTATTTAGAAAGGAGGTTGCTGGAAGGACTTAGAAGGAAGAGTGAGCTCTGTTTTAAGTTTGAGCTGATGGTTAGACATCCATGAGGAAACGTCTAGACAGACCAATACTTGAATTTGAACAGAAGGAGTCATCTGGAGTAGAGAGGTAGGTTCCAATTCTCAGCATAGAGATGGTAAGTGAGCTTACCCAGATATAAGATATAGCGAGGAAGAAGATTAAAGAACCAAAGACAGGGCTGTGTGAAATTCCCTCAGAATGCTGGAGCGGAGATGATGGGGGTTCTCCAAAGGACACACTGAAGGAGCTATTAGAGAGGGGGGGAAACAGAGTCATGGAAGTTAAGCAAGGACAAGATTTCATGAAGACCATGGTCAACCCTGCCAAAGACAGCTAATGGATCAAAGAGGATGAAGATGGTTCTGAGCTTCCACTAGGAAAAGGCAATTGTAAATTTTGGCAAGAGTGTTTTCTGTGGAGCACAAGGGGCAGAATCTGGAATGGAGAGGGCCTAGGATGCAATTTGAGGAGAGGAACTTCAGACAGTAACAATAAACAGTGCATTCCATGAGCTTAGAAATGAAATGGCAAAGGGGCAATATTTGGAAAGGCAAGTGGGGGTCAAGGGTGGGTTATTATAAAGTAGGAGAGACTAAAGCATGCCCATATTTTGAGGGGAAAGAGCCAGAGGAGAGCAAAAGGTTAAGGAGAAGGGTAAGGGAGAGGATGTAGGTGGACACAAGGAAGATCAGGAGTTGGGATGGAGGTTACTGGCTCATAGAGTAATTAGAGTTGGAGATCAGATAAGAAACTTCTGATTCTGTGGCAGGAGAAAAGGAGGCAACAGTTGTAGGAGGGGAGCGATAGGCTGTATCATTCTTTGTCAACCATCTCTTTGAAGAAATTAGCGAGATCCTGTGTGTAGGGAGAAGTGGAGGCAGAAGAGTTTGAGGAGTGAGCCAAAGGTGGCAAAAGGCAACTGGGACTGAGGACATGGGATTCAATGTAGCTGGAGAAGTAGAGTTGTTTAGCTGGGAAGACAAAAGATTTAAAGGAAGAGAGAATTAATTTTCAGTGGAGGAAGTCAGCCTGGGTGATATGATTTCCACCAGAGAGAGACTGCATTGTGAGAGCGGGAACGGAAGCAGATGTTGAGGTATTAGGCAGGGTTGGGTGGGACAGACTTTCCGAAAGGAGAGAGGACAAAAGAGAAATGGATGAAGAAGAGGAAGGGATGAAGAGAATCAACAATCATCATCAATAGAAGAAAAGAAACAGGAGAGAACTGAAAGCAGATAAGTCATCAAGGCACTGAACGGGATGTCACAGAAAGGTGAGCGAGAAAGAATTGATGGACAGGGATCAGGTGATGGTCAACAAAGGGAAATTCAGACATTGAGAGATTAGAGAAAGCAGTGTTGTGACTTGGTGAATGTTCCGGGTGTTTAAGAAAACAAGAAATCATTTTGTTTGGTTTTAGTTGTCATTATGAAGGTTTCACGCAACTTGATATTACATTCTGTCTGCCTAGATGTCTCCTTTATTTTCAAATGAATACAAATTTATGCAATGATACATCTCATTCATTTTCACCCACAGACATGGCTGTTTTTTAGTCTGGAGTGTAGTCACACACACACACACACACACCTTTTTCAGACCTGAAGAGAAACTCTGTGTGCTGAAAACTTGTCTCTCTCACCAACAGAAGTTGGTCCAATAACAGATATTACCTCACTCAGCTTGAGTCTCTAGTGTTATAAATACATGCCTTCACAAAAGTCTAATTTAATAGCTAGAAATCAAGCTGTGAGGTGTTGCAGCTCCTCATCCATTACCTCTGCTCTTACTATAATATTTTATTATTTCAGGAGGTAGAGATGATGTGGGACCTGAAACAAGCATTGCTAAGTGTTAACCAATAAGACTTAAGCAATAAAACTGGGGTAGGTTTTGCTTTGGAACGGAACAGTAAACATTTACTTCATTGTAACAGTATGTCATTTACAGCTCCACCATCATGACTTTAAAGTCATATATTCTCGCAAACATTACAGAGAGAAAGAGATCATCCTGTTCATCAGCCTGCCAGTGCTGAGTTCCTCCCCAGAATCAAATGTCAAGTGTTTTCTCCTGTGTAGGTTTAAATTACAAGTTTTTGACTCCATCACTTTTTTGACACCATAACTGCACTGAAACCTCACATTTCACCATTGTTCACTATCATTCCTTCATCACTTTTAGGCACTAATTTTTTGCAAGTATTACTCATCTCTCTCTCTCTTTTTACACTTAAGTTGCTTAACTTGCTCTTTTGGTTGTTGTTAAGACTCATTTGATTTCCTGTCTATATTTCTAACCTCACTGAGCCCCTCTGTGTTATTTCTCTACTGTCTCTGGTGTTTGCAACACCTCACATTTAATATCATCTGCAAATTTCATTAATCTGCTGTTTACCCTTTCCTTCCATGTCATTAATAAGGCTCCTTAATGAAAGTGGGCTTAACACTGATCCGTGCACGGTGATGTTGATCAGCGTATAATCGCAGGCTTGAAACCTTTTCCCATTATATTTTTTAATCTGGATCTTTCTGCACAGCCACCTACCAAAAAGCAGATAACACAGCCTAATTAATTACCTGGAGTAGTAAGTGGATTTCACACTCTCGATTGGTAAACAGGAGAAAAAGACAAAAAAAAAAGTGGTCCATAGAGAAAGAACAGGTGTTCTCTCCCCAGACTTTTTTCAATATTAAATCACACACTATAAAATGTAAATAAATTGAGCTTTGAAGCCTGGTTTTTACAGTGCTATAGGGTTTTTAAAATATATATTTTAATATATCCATGTAGGATTCATTATCACCTTGAATGCCTGTAAGCAGTAGCTTGTTGCTGTTTTTCTGGTAAGGCGTTCTTTAACAAGAGGCTATCATTCCCTGACAGACAATTCACAAATTTTGCATATGGCATATTCCCCCACACTCCCATAGGGAATTCACATGACCATAATGCTTTACTATTCGAGACCTGCCACTCCTGGAACATACACTTAGGTACTCTGTAACCAAAATATGAAATTCCCTATTAAGTCAGAATGGCACGTAAATTATTTTCAAATGTGCTTTAATAGCATCTCTCTCCTCTTCGCCCAAACTCAGTAAGTTGTACAGCTGGGATTTCCAAAAGCATCTGGTATTGGCATAACTTTACTCTTCTGAAGTCCGTTGAAGTGATAGGCTAACACTGTTCATTCAGGAACCATTAAACTTCTTTTTAGTTCAGAGACCAGTGATTTCTTCTCCACCACTCCTTGGCTATTTTGGCTTGTAAGTAAAGAGTGACTGAGCTCTGTGGGGAAACTTGTCTGTATTAGAAAATTGTATCATGTTTAAACACTTTTTTTTAAACAATCAAGTTAGCTGACATAATGCTGGCTACAACTCTATATTCAGTGTAGACAAGGGCCAACAGTGTTCAACATTATGTAAAGGTAACAAAGAGTCCTGTGGCACCTTAAAGACTAACTATAAAGTATAGAAGCATAAGCTTTCATGGGCTAATACCCACTTCGTTGGTTCCACTGCTTGCATCCGACGAAGTGGGTATTAGCCCACGAAAGCTTATGCTTCTATACTTTATAGTTAGTCTTTAAGGTGCCACAGGACTCTTTGTTACCTCTGTTATTCCAGACTAACACGACTACCTCTCTGATTCTTAATATTATGTAAGTTGGTCATGCTTAAATCTGGGTTCCAACAGGTTTTAATCCAAAACTTACTCTTGTCTGCACTGACCACAAAGTCATGGTCAGCATTGAATTGATGAACTCAGCCGTTAAAACTAGTGTTTAAACACGATACGTTTCCCAGTGTAGACACATCCAGCATTGACAAACATGCATTTGTATCCAAAAAAGCAATTCTCTCTGACCACATTCATCCCTCTTTTAGGCACTGATTCAGCAAGGTACTTAAGTATGTGCATAACTTTAAGTATGTGAGCAAAAATAATACGCAACTCTTTTATATAGCACTTTGTATCAGTAGATCTCAAACACACTATAACGGAGAACAGTATCACTATGTCCATTTTACAGAGGGGGAAACTGACTTCAGTTAAAGTACTCAGATGCTTAGAATTACAGATGTGCTTAAGAGCTTTACTGGATTGTGGCCAGAGATCTCAGCATCTTACAAAAGTGATCTCTAGCATCACTCTGGAAATAAATTCTTCCCCTTCTTAAAATAAACTATTAATCAAGACATGCCTCTTGCTATCCTCAAAACAAATAAAAATGGTTGAACACAAGGTGCCAATGTTTAGAGAGGTTTCTGTTTTGATTATGAGGAAAGTTTTTACTGAAATGGAAGCTAAATACCAACGTGATGAACAAACACGGTGGGGATATCAATTAATTGGTAAACATATGTCCTAACTGTCTCTTAATGTGGTAATTTTATGTTTCACTTTAATGGTATCCTGGGTAATTTCATTTTGTAAAATATGTGGAGGGGCAGGAAGAAGAATATGTCTTTAAAAATCAGTCTAATTTGGGACCACAGACACTAATATATATTAATTCTAATTGTACAATTATTGCATGGTGTCACCAAATGACAGGTTTAAGACTGTCTGGGTTGCATAACTATTCATTTCTAAGCTGGATTTCCTTAAGGTTAATTTTAGCCCAGAATTTTGAATGTTTCATTTGTGAAAATTAAAACATCCCTGTCTTGTTTTCACTAGAAATGACTAATATGTACTCAGAATTTTAACTCCATATCAACATACTTATTTATTCCCAGGGAAAAAGTAACACTAAGGTACCAATTATCATGCTAGTAAAATACAGATGCTTTTATAGTAAAAATAGGTAAAATATAGGTGTCCCTACAGTAGAGACGACCATTTGACACTACGGCATACTTGATATTTTTACTGTGAGATTTTTCTTTTCCACCACAAAAGGAAGAAAGGGAAAGTTACTGGTAAGAACTTGCACTGTGACTTTGTTTCCAGGCTTGTCATTTAAACGGATTAATGCATCTTATACAATATGCCAAGTTAGCTCCTGGATAAGGTGGATTGATTTATTGGTGATGGAAAGGCAGCTAAATCCACTAGATTTGACTCACAGGTGAAGCAGGTTCATCAAGTCAAAGAACTTCCATTTATATTCTTGTCATATTTTCCATTTTCTTTTGAATGAATAATTTTTGCTTCACTGAAAGAAAACTAGAGTCGTATTGAGAGTGTGCACTGATGGGCTGGCTTGTGACTAAGACCACTGGCGTCAACTGAAGCAGCTCTCTTCTGCATTCATAAAGAGCACGTTAGATCCAATAAACCGAGTTAGGATACAGTAAGTGGGCTTCGCTATACCAAGCTGCATGCAGTGAACTAACTGAAAATGTGCTTTCCTTAAATGTAAGCATGTAGCACACTCAGCTGTAGGATATCATACACCAGTAGGTCAGTCTATCATGGAAACATCTACTTCACAAGAACCACAGTGCAGACATGTTGCGTCTTAGACCAAAAAAAAAAAAAAAAAAAAAAAAAGGGAAAACTAAAAATATAAAAACTTTCTTTAGGGCAGGCAATTTTGCCCACCATTGAAGTCAATGGGATTTCAGCTAGACGCGGCTTTACGCGGAAACCGCGAAAATGGAACCCTTGTGTAAGATGCAACATGCCTGTCATTTAAATTTGGTCAGACAGTGGTTTTCAGAGTGCATGATTAGGCCAGTCCTTTCCTCCACCCAATATTTTACTGGCATATAACATTAATTAAAACAGCAATACTTTATAAGGCAGAAAGTGTCATATAACTTGGAGACCATGATGAGTAAAATATACATAATATGACCCAATTTGGTCAATGGCCAACAACAATTGTAACAGGAAGATTTGTATAACAGAGAATATAGATTCCATGAGGCAACATTCCATCTTGACCTGAATAGAAACATCACATAACAATGCAACAAGACTTGTTGGATAGGATGTTTTTCTCCATTTAATCTCTGTCTCCAAAATATGGAATTCACTCCTAGCAAAAGTGGACAGCTGAACTAAATTCAACTGTGCTATAGTAGCTTCTGCATTACCTTCACCCTCCAACCTGTACATCTTTTCATAGAAAAGGCAGAACTCAAGCATAATTATTCAGAGATTCCACCTCCACCTCACAACTTGTTCACAGAGCTGAGTAAATACTGTAAATCCTGCATTGCTAGAAATACATTAGCATTGCAATTGATAGCTCAGTTCAATCAGATTCATACCATTCTTTATTTACAGTTATGCACAACTATGTACACATGCATGGACATGTCTTTGTTCACAAAAAAGGGGGGGGGGACATTTTGTTGTTTGTTAGTGTGCCCACATGTATATGAGCGTGGGTATTTGTGAATCAACAGAGCTATCAATCCTTATTCTGTCTCTAGAAGGTTTCCTTCATCCAATCAAGGTACAGAAAGAACAGCAAGTGATTCAGGGGACCAATCACATACCATGAATATAGAACTGTAAATAGAAACTCTTGGAGGTGTGCATTTTTCAAACAACCAATTGTATGACATTTGTTTATTCAGGCACAGTGTTCTTCCTCTCTTCCTTTTGTGAAGCCACTATGCACTACTAGATAGCTGCTATGCGCCACTACAGAAGTGGCTGCATTCCAGTGATCCATTAAATGAGCCCCATTATGATTATACAAGGTAGGGAATCCCCAAAACTTTAGGGAATCTGTGGAAATCCCGACTGGAGGATTCAAAGTTGCTTCTCCTAATTATAAAAGTAGCTCGAAAAGGTTATGGAGCCTAAAAAAGAGGTAAGAATCATGGATCGAGTAGAGTGTTTTAGCTAAATTGATGCAGTTCATGCACTTGAGCTGAGGTCCAGCATTAAAACACGCTATCAATGTAATAGAAAAAATAAAAAATAATTACATTGAGCATTTGGTCCGCCCTCATGTTAGATTTATAGAGCCTATGATTTCACTTAGCTTCAGTGTCTAGACCACTGCCCTTTCTTAGTGTCAGGCACAAAAGACAATGGAGGAACGACTCCATGTCAGTCACCCTTTCCCTGGGGGATCCCAACTGATCATCCATCACAGCACTGACTCTTGTGCTCAAAATTCTTCATTTTCTCACTTTAGAGCCCAGGTGACCCCTTTAAGTGTGTGTCTGTCTTTGCTGCTGTCCCGCTCTCTCTCATTAAGGCACAATTCTCTTTCCTTTGACTGGTTTTTGGAATGCTAGCCTTTGTGGTTATAGGAGTCCCCTTAAGAGCCATTATCCAAGAAATTCAGAACCACAGTGCAGATTTAATGAACTTTAGCTTACTGGTGGTGACCATGGACGCTTCAGTCCCACCTGCAGAATTATCTAGGACAGTGTTAGCTTCCTCAGGCTCCAGGAAGAATTCAGACCAGAATAACTAGGATTGCAACTCTGTGCTCGTTCTGCAGTCCCTTACAAACTTCCTTGTGTCCGAAGTTGTGCTTTTCCGGCCTTTTTGGCTTCACTGTTTGCTTTTCTGGAGACTGATCCTGTGAAGTCATGATCGCCCTCAGTTCCCTTCAATGCTAATGAGAGTTTAAGGAGCTCAGCACATCTCAGAAGTACTTGGCAGTCCCACTGAAACCAAGAGGACTGCTCATATGAGTCAGTGCAGAAGGGATGGGGCATTGGAGGTTGAGCCAGACATTTTGGTAGGATACAACTGAAAGAAAACGAGCAGGTGAGCCCACAGCTGAAGCAGCATGCGTGATCTTGGTCAATGGATACCCGTCTGTATGTAACAGTCCTGCAAGCCACACATGTGCAGAGCTCACACAGATTTCAATAGGACTTCTGTTCAACAAGGGTTTGCAAGATGAATCCTTAATTTGGCCATTTAAATTGTATTACAGTATATTTGGCATCTATATTAAATTAATACAGATCTGGCACCTAAGTTGGGGGGCAGAAGGCTCCACACGCTGCTCTCACCCTCAGGCACCACCCGCCAGCTGCCATTGGCTGGGAGTGTGGAACCAGTGCTCAGGGTGAGGGCAGCATGGAGCCTGTGTGCCCCCCACCCCCAACCCCAACCTAGGTGTCAGACTTGCTGGTTGCTTCCAGGATGCAGTGAGGTACCAGGACAGGTAGGGACTAGCCCGGCCAACCAGACCTTTAATGGCCCTGTTTGGTCCCTTTTTGACCAGGTGTTCTGGTCAAAAACCAGACAC
The DNA here is from genome assembly GCA_032164245.1 of Sternotherus odoratus. Classification (NCBI taxonomy): domain Eukaryota; kingdom Metazoa; phylum Chordata; order Testudines; family Kinosternidae; genus Sternotherus; species Sternotherus odoratus. Next base: position 10,615,718 of record JAVMKO010000011.1, on the reverse strand, counting down.
ATGGTCACCCTATGGATTAGGATCTATTTCCTCTCATGGTCTAGCAGCAAACAATGGTTGTACCTCTGGAGCTTAGTGTGTGAGCCTCTACTGCATGAGCTAAAAGCCAGCTTGCTCTTAACTATGGCTATAAAGCAAACTCAGTCTCTTTCTCTCTAAGTGGTCTCGGTGCCATTAGATGGGCCAGAACACCACACCCAGTGTGTGGGTGACATGTGCACTGATACTTTTCGGTATTATAATAAAGGCCTCAAAATGGCCATGATACTGTATTTGCATTCAAATGTGTACTCTTGTTATTTCTCATTAAATTCTAAAAATGCAAAATTTATCTTTGTGAGACATATGAGGGAATAAAGTTAACCAGTGCTCATAAATATCAAGAAGAATCCCAGGTAGATGCATAACACGGTAGACTGCCTTTCTGCTTCTGCCTGACGCTACTTTGGGAGTTTTCACTATTATATTAAAGGAGTAACAGTCTCTCTGTGAAAATGTCCTACACAAATTATAGCAATCATTAGAAAATCCCACTTGAATAAGGGGGCGGGGGAAGATAAGAGAAAGTGAAGAGACTGATATAAACACATGCAAGTCTTATCAGAAAAGAAATGGATATTATGATATTATGAATTCCATTGCATATATAGTATCTTCAAGGGTGCTTACGCTATGCGTCAAAAAAATAGGATGGATTTGTAACCATAAATCTGAAAGTTCCTGGCAATTATAGTTATATCCATACAGTATTTGGCTTCAATTTAATTTTCTCAATTCCCTTCCACCTCAGAAGTAAAAAAATTTAAAAAAACCTCAATGATCAAAGGTATAAAACAGAATTTTCAGTTCTATTTCTGGTCTCCTTTTCAGTCCATGCCAATTGTACTGGATTGGTGGCAAACTTGGGGAGGGAATGTGGTTAAGGGAGGAGTTATAATACTAAAAATTAACATGAAAAGTCTATTCTTTATAAGGAACAGATGCACCTATTTGGCTAAAGCAAACAGTCAGTCAGGGCTCAAACCAATCTGTGTAGGGTGAGGTTTTTTTCATTCCCAAGTCCCTTTGTACTTCCTGTTTGGAGACAGAACTGTAACTAGATGTGCTTCAGTACCAGACAAAAGGCTTTTCTTATGCTCTTTCCAGCCTCACCAGAAAGAAGAAATACAAAAATCTTAATCTTTTGAGTCATTCAGGCCAATTGTGCAGACTAAATAGATTCAGATTATTTGGGCCAAACTGGCATTGACAGCCAAACAAATAAGGAAGGATACTGTTCAGAGCAAAGACCATGTTACAAGACACCTGATTTCTACTCCCTGCTCTGCCAGCGATTTGCTCCATGACCTGCGAAAAATTACTGTAGTTCTGTTTACTCTAAAACCTGTTACCATGACTGTAACTAGGATATGACATCACGGATTCCAAAAATGGTTTAGGTCCATAGTTAGCATGCTATTCAAAACGGTGAAGAACTCTCTTCACGCATTTATATTACGTCAATGGGACCACCTAAATGGGTGTCTATAACCAGGTTAAACAGTCCCCCCAAATCTGTATACAGGAGACCAACCCAAAATCCATTGCATATGTTGCCAGGGTTACTTGGTTTGCAAGTGTTCCAGGCACTCCAGCTCCCTTCTACCTATGCCAGCCCTTTCTCAGAATATTTTTGGACAAGCATCCAGGAAGCATTTGGTGAGCTGGTTTAAACACGCAGACATTTCCTTCTGTTGACTGTGGAGTATTCCGTTCAGCCAGACAGCAGACCTTGGTGCTGTTGGTGCATTCACAGTTTATTGAAGCCTTGAATGGACATCTAATCTGGCAGAAAAGTCAGGACCCTATTCACGATCAAGGAATACAGTAGACTCTCGATTATCCAGGATTGGATTAACCAGAATGTCAAAAAAAAAATACATGCAACTCGTAGGGCTGGCTCTGTCTCTGCTGCCGCCCCAAGCACACACCAAAAACCCCCCACCAGGGCACAGGGCAGCCAGTGAACCAACACCCCCTCCCCCCGGCGCAGGGTGGCTGGTGAACCAAACCCCCTCTCCCCATATTTCCTATGGATGGTGATTATCCAGGATTTTATTAACCAGAATTAATTTTTTTCCTATCATCCTGGATAATCAAGAGTCTACTGTATACCCAGAGAGAAGGTTCAACTGCACCTCCTCCCTCACCTTAATCAAAGGTCATTTGCCAAACATCACATTTTTAAAATATGTGGAGGACTAGATTTCCAAGTGAATTTTCGGTGCTTAAGGGAGGACTATGAGAAAATGTGGGACACCCTGCTAGAGAGAACTGAAGTAAAGATGCTGATACATCCATCTTCGGTATCCTCTCCCCCCCCCCCTCCTCTTTCTAACTAAATGCCAATCCACCCCCAGTTACAGACCTATCTTTGCTGTGGGAGAGAAACAGTGATTGAAAGATGACATGAACCTGTCAATGACAGGAATCTGGCTTCTGAGCTGTTTGACAACTTAACAGAACCAATTCACACACAGCTGCAATGGTGAGGCAACACTGCACTTTGACTCCAATTCATCTACATGCAAAGGATATCACTGTCACAAGAAAAAAACCCACACATCTACTGGAAACAGGGGTATCTTAAAGCTAGAATAGCCTTTCAATCTGTTCTTTGGCTCTTATCCTTATTGTGATTGAAACTATGCATATTAATGGTTACTGGCCCATTTCTGATGTAACAATACTTTTTTTTTTCCTCCTGAAAATCACGATGGGCAGGTAGACTGACAATTTACTTCTAGAATTTACATGATTCATAGAAAAGGTTATTGAACTAAGCCACCCAGGGCCTAGCCAAAGCCCACAGAAATCAATGGAAAAATCCCAGTGACTTCAAGTGGTTTTGGATCATGCCCAGAGTTGACAAGTAGAAAACAGATCTTGCTACAGATGCATTGATGAATTGCTAGATTAGAACTCACCCTCTCCCTCTCACTTATTTCTCTGCTACTTTTTTTCTGCTGAACCTACACACATTAAGTCCAGAAGAGTCCATTATGATAATCTAGTCTGGCCTCCGACGTAACAGACTGTAGAACCTCACCCAGTAATTTCTGCAATTACTCCCATAACTTTTGGTAGGACTAGAGCATATCATTTAAAAGACAAGGAGTCTTGATGTAAAGACTTCATCGGATGGATAATTTGCCATCTCACTAGGTAAATTGCTTAATTGCTCTCACAGTTAAAAAGATGAATCATATTTGCAGGCTGAATTTCCTCCTGTTCTTCTTCCTTCTTCCATCTCTTTTGTCTCCTTCTGTCAGTTCTCGACCTAGTGCCCTGCTCTTGAACCTTCCTTGCTCTCCTTGTTTGCCAGGTGACCTCCCCTGTTTACAATCAAATTCCTCTGCAAAACTCTACTTCTTCTACAAGGCCTACCAATAAATGAGGTGTTTAAAAAACAACAATGGCTATCTGGAAATTTGACCTTCAGCCATGTAGCATGATTATTTTACATGCACTTTTATCATATGCATGAGGTTATATTTGGACAATACCTCCTGCATCTAATTTAGACCCTGATGCCGCAAGGATCAGAACCTTAGACTACAAGCTAGCTGGGACAGGAAGCATATTTAATCTGTGGTGCTTGATCAATAATACATAGTAATATAATTAATAGCCTGTGCCGTTTTCTTTCTTCCACAAGGATGCCTGTGAGTTTGTTCAGTCATCTAAAGTGGATGTCTACAGTTTCCAGACATTCTCCACACTCTTTTGTATGAGACACAGCAGTGCTTCAGTTGAATGCTTTGTTAGCCAGCAGTGCAAAGAGTTTCAAGATGTGTGTGTTAATTAAAGGTGTCTATTGTACTTGACTGAGCAGAAACAGGGTGTGCAGAAACCATAACCACAGAAGAGTAATTCAAGATTAATATGGTCTTGAGTGACTGAAGCAATCTCTTCCTGTAGAACCATCTGTAGGGGGCTGTCTACTTAGCCTATGCCTAAAGTGGTCTTTGGAGATAAATTAACACTCACCCTTTGTCCCTTGTTGGCTTCTGTTTCTCCATTACCACATCTTATTCCTCACCTCCCTCAGACTTCCTTGGGTTACTTACTGCTTAAGTACCTCTTAAGACCCATTTGAGCTACCCTTTACTGTCAGCTAGATATATCTGCACAATATCTACGCAGGATGGTTTAGAGCATATGAAGTCCTGAGACCTAAAAGTTAAAAATGAAATAATTTGCAAAATAATGGGAAACAAGATTAAAAAAACACTATAAAGACAAATGAATGATGGTATAGTGGGTTGTTGGGTTGTATTTTTGTAATCAACAGTGTGTATTATAAGCAGGGTTTGGATGGGAGTCTAAGATAAGTCATTTGAGGAAATGATTGGCATGTTTTTATTGTTGAGGTTGAGGGGAAATTGTATTTGTGCCAATTTGACTGCACATAGGGCTTCATGAATTTTACAAGTCAGGACTTGTAGGAAAACTTGTTTCATCCAGTTTTGTTGAACCAAAATCTGGCCTTTGCCTGAATCACTATGTTTTGACTTTGTTCTTGAATTTTTCTCTGAACATTGCACACTTGAAAGTGAGGGATTAGTAGCATTGGCCAGAGACATGCATTGAGTAGTCAGTGCAAACCTCTTCTGCCAACAAACCTCCATCAGGGCCTGCCAGCACTTGCTTTTCATGTTATCCCACAACCATTTCTTCTCTTTTTAATAACTTGCTCAACCGTGAACGCCTTCAAAAATTATTATACTTATTATCTTTCGTGGACTTAATGGCTGACGTCTGGAAGGACGCCTGCTTACCAGTCTATCGAGCTGATTGTGTTAAAAGTTTAGTTCAGATTGAAAAATAATGTGAGGCGATTGCTAAAATGACAAGTCTTCCCTCAAGGCAACTCCCCTGATGAGGTCAAAAGGTTACACTAACAAAAGCATAACCCACATTTTCTAAAGATAAGGCATCTTTGTGTAAATCTATATGTCACTTGGAGCCTTTGCATAAACCTTCGTAATACTGAATATACATCTGTAACTCCAAACAGCACCTCAAAGCAATGCATCTTTAAGAAGAAGAAAACAACCAACCATCTGCATCAAGAGACAATCTAAGGTGCTCAAACATCTTATTAATGAACGGGGTATAGCACCCTACATAACTATAGATCCTAAAATTTCTACCATTTATGTAAATTCACATAGAGGGAAAACCGCTTGACCCCAAAAGCACCACATGACATATAAATTCAGATATAACTTTATAAAATATGCATATTATTTATTCAGACAAAATACATGGCTCCCTCAAGTGACGGGGGGAGTGAGTCCAACCCCATTGAATGCATGGGATTCAATCCAGCTCCTGGTCATCTCGCTGGGGCTCAACTTGAAAACTCAGCAGAAACGCCATCACCTAACTCCTAACAATTAAATATGTTTTTCACTACAACAAGGAACCTTCCTTGCTCACCAGGTGACCTCCCCTCTTTACAATTAAATTCCGGGCACTAGGGCAGACCAAGGATCTGAGCCAACTCTCACGGAAGCCAGTGGGAACTGGAAGCCTCTATCCAGTGTCGAGATTCGCAGTGTGCATGTCTACACAATACCACAGCTGAGCTTCAGGCAAGGAGCTTTGTTGTCCTATTCTTAGCAAATGAGCCTAAAGAAGGCCTCATCTGGAAGATGATGTTTATGTCCTTTACAACGAGCATGTTAGAATAGGCAGCTAAAGCAAATGGGGGCTAGAGATCATCAGGAAAGGCCAGCCACCTAATGAACCTCTCTCCTTTAACTTTAGATGCAACATGAAAACGAGTCTCTTGCTGGTAATGAGAGAGAAAAAAATGACTGTGCTTCAACTATGGGATATATCAAGGAAATAGAGACGGTGTCATGTGATAGGAACAGAGCAGGAGTCAGGCCTAATGGTTAGAATGAAAGCTGGTAGCCAGGAACTGGAGCCCAGGGTCAGAGCTGGACTTAGGAGCCAGAAGCCAGGAGCCAGCATCAGAAGCGGAGTCAGAGGTCATATGCCAGCTCCCAGGGTCCGAGTGGAAGTAAGAGGTCGGGAACTGGAGCGGAGGCTCAGAATCAGATTACCTGGAGTGAGGCAAAGCAGGGGCAAGGCTGAGTCCAAGGCAGGAGTGGGGCTGGAAACAAAGCAGCAGCAGGACTGGGAACAAGCAGGCGCAGGAGCTATTGCAGCCATGAAGAACACTTCGAGCAGCTGCTGCTGGGCTTAAGAGCTGGGTCCGCTGACTCTTCCAACCAAACAGGTGGCCTAGTCAATGAGGCAGCCCATTACAAGCCAGCTGTGCTCATTAGGTTGCTGGATACTGGCTCTGCTTCAGCCCCTGCTTTCTGATCGACAGGTGCTACTTCAAGACAAATCATAACAGCAGCAGCAATCTAAATCAAGGACACCTACTGAACAGCTGAAGCCCACTCTAAGAATGGGCAAATCAGTTCAAGTTAAAGGAAAAGTGACCTTCACTTTCTCCTAAAACCTGAAAAGAAACTAAACTGAATCTTCTGACAAGTAAAAGGGATTTGGGGGAACTACCGTATTTTTTAAGTTTTCTAGACTTCTGGCTGTCCTTGTTCTGGTACTGGAAGGACATCTCTCTGCATTTATTTCTACCCCACCTATAGCAGAAAATACCTCCAATTTTGGAGGTATCCAGTCTAGTTTTGTAGACTCACAATGTCTAGACAGTTCTGTTAAGTATCCAAATTTTTATCTACAAGAATTCCCAAATATCCTGAGATTCAACATCGCTAGTCTTCATTTTTCTCCTTAATTTCCCCACCTGTCAGTATGACGACACAGATGAGTTCCCTGCACAAACTCTTGTCTAAGTAGCTTTGGCGACATTAGGTTGCTGGGCAGAGCATAGAGCTATATCGTCATCATCATCACAAATCATCTGGGTTCCAACTTACCTTAAGAGAACAGTAACAGTCAGTGGAAGAGTATGGACTGGATATTTCAGAAGTACTGAGCATTAACTCAACTTCCACTGCAGTCAATAAGTTAGGCCAAAACAGAGTGCTTTTGAATATCCCAGACAATGTAGATGACTGTACAGTTCCATCCACCATCTCAGTAGATTTTTTTCCACTCTAGTCATAATAAAGGAGACAAAGGGCAAAATGCCTCTGCAACTTGGTCAAGAGCCATGAAGTTGAACTGGTTTCACATAGGCAGGAGGTTGCATGTGAAATTAATGGTTTAGATTAGAACACCCTTCCAGTTCAAATACAAATTTAGTTATTGGTAAGTCTTTGCTCAAAACCTCAAAAGCACCAATATTTTACATGGCACCTTACTTCACTTCATAGTATGAAAAAATGTATTTACACATTAAGGAAAGTAATTCACCCTGAGAGCATGATTTGCTAATGCTTTGAACCTGCACAATTGCTGATGTTTGTGGTAATCCTTCAACTTTTGGTAATTATCGTAGACCAGTATTTTGCAGTTAGCACCATTGAAACGTGAATTTCTTAGAATTTGTAACAAAATATTATTGGCTTATGACTATGTATTTGCAGGTCTCATGCCTTTGTGACTAGAATCCCTTTTAACAAATAAGAATCTCATATTTCCACTCATATAAAACAAACTGAAGAATTCAAGTCTGAAGTAAGGTTAGTTCAAGTTATTTGCTATTTCTAATCTAATATTGAAAAAGCTTTTGGAAAATAACTGCAGAGTAACACAAGAGAGAGAAAGAGAGAAGAATTAGTGAGTGAAGAATTAGCAAGGTAGTGTACTTTGTGCAATGTAAATTAATTCAGTCTAATTTGCATTTTATAGTCACATCTTGGTGTGCAGGGTTAAACTAACTAACTAAATTATGACTTGAAAATAAACCAAGCACTGTAAAACAGTAGGAAATGCTTTCAAAACCATTTACACACACACACTCACACACTCTCTCTCTCTCTCTCTAAAGAATGCCTCTATCCCTGGCCAAAAGGCAAACCCTGTTTATAATAATGATGTGATTTAATATTAGAAATTGACTTAAAGAAATCTAACCAAACAGATTTGACCCCATGAATGCCCACAACACAACTACACTGGCAATACACTTTCCATTTTATGTAACAATTGCAGCTTCTTTATCTTTCCACAGATCACAAAGTGAAGGCTGGGCCCACAGAGAACAATGTGATGTCGAGACTTCAAAATTAAATACACTTGGTCACATATATTGTCTAAATTTAATAAGATGGGCAAATCCTGCCCGTCTTCTATTTTGCAACCTTATTAAGGCAAAATAGAAGAAAATCTGCAGGCTTTAGTTCATACTTATTGTATGTTAAATATGAATGAATTATTAAGAAATTATTCAGTCTTAAACACTGCATCTTAAATATTTTTAAAGCTCAATGAATGTGTTTGTAATAATAAATAGATAATTAATTTATAACAACTTATTAAATCTATATTAAATCCTCATTTGAGGCAACTGAATTAACAAACAAGATTGTGGAGGGACAAACAGTGCAGCCATGCTGCAACAAAGTCCTTTTTTCACTGCACAATTTCACTAAACATGGAAGTTCACTATTATCAGAATTGTAATTCAAACACTATAATTTATTAGAAGAATTTCAGGCTTTTAATCAACCACACTCTCATTGGAGTTTACTGATATCTGAGCTCACCAGAAGCGTACACGCACTATTACGACAAAAACAGTGACTGTGATAAGTTATATAAACATAAGAAATGCCAAAGATAAGATTGCACATTGCTTATCAGTTTTTGGTTGCTCAGAACTTTCTGGAGCTCACTTGTTTCAACTGAAATTTAGCAGGCTTGCTTTCTGTTTGTCATTGCCTTCTTTTTTTGTCAAAGTTTGAGCAAAAATAGTTCAGGTACTTGGAGAGTTTTAAAACAAATCCAATTTTACTCTCCTGAAGCAATTTTTGCAACCGCCTTTATCGGAATAGCTCGGCAGCTGAAACAGTTTGTGGGAGAGAGATGAAATTTGGGTATGGAAATAGCCTTCATTGAGGAGAAATTCCTGGAAGCGCGCTGATGTAATTTGGTTGTGATTTGACCGAGAACTGCACATTAAATTTTGCATTGTGCTTCTCGCAAATCTGAAAACCGTGCACTCATGAAGAGCTGAGGTGAACGCACATGAATAGGTAACCTAGTTATGTAGTGTACTGAAGTTACGCTTAGGGAGGGTTATTGCAAGACTTGGCAAGATGCTCTGAAGCGAAGCCAAGGGAATTCTATGGCCTTTGTAATTTGCAAAGGGTACTGTGTTTCAGCGCACTTTAGGCTGGGTGGTGAGCCACAAAGGAATCACTGAGAATGTTGGTAGGTGCAAAAGGATTGCAGATGCCTGCTTGCATATTTGGTGAGGTTGGGCAGTAGAGAGCACTGCTCTAATGCACCTGAGGAACTCTGTAGTGAGGGAAGGTGCAGCACCCACTGTGTAAGATCACAGTAAGTTATCTACATTACACTAGCACCTAGAGTCTAAACCCAAGATCTGAACCCCATTGTGGTAGGCATCATGCACCCACATAGCTGGAGACGGTCTCTGTCCTAAAGAGATTGCAGTCTAAATACGCATGACAGAACAAATGTGGGAGAGGAAAAGCAGCACCGGGAGAGAAGTGACATGCCAAGGTCACCTAGGAGGCCAGTTGCAGAGCCAGGAATAGAACCAGGTATCTTGAGTCCCAAACCAGTGCTCTATTCACTAGATTAAAGTGCCTCACATGATAAACATAACTTTATCTGTCACTCTGCTTTATTCTAGAGGGATAAAAATGTGACCTCAACCTTCAAATCCATAGATGTCAGGACCAAAAATAATTTGCTTTTGTATCCTTTTTCAATATTTAAAAATATAATCCATTCCCTGAATTGATCTGTTCTGTGACTGTATTAGAAAGTCTCTCTGGAATAGTGTATTTCACCAATCAAGAGGTAGGTTTATTGTTGTATACTCAGAAATAAATCTCATTTTCTCCCCTCAGAGTAAATTTTTATGAGGAGAGTTTTTTGTGGGGTTTTTTTTTTTACATTCTTTCAGGAATGGCTGTAATTATTCTATAAATAACTGGAACATATGGAATGCTTTATGCCAAGCACTGGAACAGAGTGTTATAAAAATGATGAGCACTCAGAGTTTATTAGAGGTGGGTTCCCCTTCCCCTCTAATGTATTCTGTACTACCAAATTACTGTGAAATTCTAATGAAATCACACTGTGTCGGGGGTTATGAAACAGCTAGGAAAGTATTTGCCTGCATTACAAAGGGTTTACTGTTAATTAGCTCTTGTATACATACACTGTATATAAAAACAATCTTTGGTTTGTGAAGGGATGATTAGTTGGGAGAGTGTGCTTTGTTAATAGGAAGAAAGTATGAGGATATTGCCGTTTGAGTTAATATCCACACATTGTTTTATGTAACCACTTCGCAATTGGGGGACCAGGCTAATTAGCTTCTGTTAGTTAAAAGAAAACGTGAAGCCCAGTTAGTTAGGGTATAAATCATTACAGGTTTATTCAGGGAACTATTAAGGTGCTGGTAACAAAGTCCTGTGGCACCTTAAAGACTAACTATAAAGTTTTGAAGCATAAGCTTTCGTGGGCTAATACCCACTTCGTCGGATGCAAGCAGTCAAGGTGCTGTTTTCTTGCCGCTCCCTCCCCTGATTACATCTTCAGTTTTATGCTAGATCTCATACCAGAAAAATAGCAGTGTCACCCCTTACTTAAGGAATTATTTTCCTTTGAATTACAGCTTGAATGCTTCATCTCAAAGTTTAAATATTGGCAACTTTGTGAAACCTAGATATACATTAGTGCTACTGAATTTTATCCTGGGCCTGGTTGGGAGAACTGAATTGGGCAGTTACATTCTGTGGGAAAAGCCCACACTTGTATTGCTGGGCATTGTTTTGTTTGTTTTTTTAAAATAATGGCGGAGTTTCTCTCTTCACACTCCCTCTCCCTCTTTCAATTACTCCTAAAGTCGCCTCATAATCATTACAGCTGGAATTTGCAAAGCCACCTGAGGGAATAGATCTCAGCTCCTGCTGAAATTCAACTAGACCTAGGCATACACAGTAGCTCCTTTAGGCTCCCTGGAAAATCCCAGTGTACATCTCTGCACAGTATACACAATTCACCTCACTTTTCTTCTTGGTTTTCATGAAAGCATTGGTGTGCAAACATTTCCCAATTAAATTAGCTGTGAATACCAGAGTTCAATAGCACTTGATCATGCCCCCTCATTTTCCTCCTCTTCCCCCTGGGCCTGATATGTACCCCCATTTTGAGGTTCTGGAGAGCAAGGGGTGATATAGGAATAAACAATGCCATCTCTGTGCCAGTTAAGGCCTTCTCTTTGCTTTAGGAATTCTCAGCTGGCAAGGTCTGTCATATTTCTGGTTCCTTAGCCTAAGTCTACACTGGGGGAAGAGGAGAGGAATTGACCTAAGATACGCACCGTCAGCTACAGGAATAACGTAGTTGAAGTCGACGTGTCTTAGGTCGACTTACCTCGGCGTCCTCACAGCAGCAAGTCGACCGTTACAGCTCCCCCGTCAACTCTGCTTCCGCCTCTCATGGCGGAGGAGTTCTGGAGTCGACAGGTAGAGTGCTTGGGGATCAGTTTATCACATCTAGACTAGACGCAATAAATCGACCCCCGAGAGATCGATCACTACCCTGGAGCAGCTCAAAGAGGCCAAAGTCAGTGAGAGAATCCGCTCCTAAAGTCAGCGTACCACATAAATTACAATCAGATCCCACTGTGCTAGACATTAAATAAATACAACAGAAGGTAGAGAACTATGGCTTTCCATAGTATTACTAGAACTACGGTGCCGTACCTCCTATCATTACAAGAGCTGGAATTTGGCAACTAGCTACAAATAAAAGAGATGCTCATTTCTCCCATGAGCTCTAAAAGCTTTTACTGGTTAGTTTAAGGAGACATTTACTCCCTTTATAGGTTGAACTTTTTCTGGTAGTTAACAGTGTGGTGAAACCCTTTCTAAAGATAAACTTAATTTATTGAAAACACATTTGGGGCACTGTGGAATAAAGGATCAGTGTATTTATAAATCTAACCAGCAATCAAACAGCTGTTTGGATATCAATCAACTGGTCTGGAGGAAAGGGGTAAAATGTTCCTCCTTTGTAAGTGCCGTTCAGATGGAAATGAGAAAATAAAGCATTTCTAACATCACCTGATGTGGAATTCTACTAGGAAATGTTAGGAGTAAAAATCCCCGAATAAAGGAATTATAATGTATTGCCATTGAAGGCTCCAGACACAAGCTGAAAGAGGGTATGTTTTTAAATGTCACTGCTGGTCTTTTGGAAAACAAGCAGTGTAGCACACATCTGATTCATCTTTATTAAACACGACAGTAAAAATTCCTCTGCTATCCTACCAGACTCTTGCAAAAGCCTTCAGGCCAATGGATCATGGCAAAAACAATCTGCAAATTGCAAAACTGGAAAGAAAAACAACATTGATTTGAAAATGGGAGCAGATGAAGGAAGTGAGAAATATTTCATTTGACTGCATTACAGATTTTGTTCTCATCATCTGCTGGCTGGTTGAACAACAGACCACTCTGCCCCTCAATCTAGTACTGATTCAAGTCAATGTCAGCAATGATGAAGGTGCAGACTAGATATTAATGACCTGAAGTAGGTCATGGTGGATAAAAGATAGCTAGAGGAATATGTAACACGTTCCATTTAAAGTGAAATAGACACACTGGTTTTCACCACTTGCCTCACACAGAAAATATACCATTTTTGCCAGTGTAGTTTTGCTTATTTTTTTGTCCCAAACAAAGGGCATGATTTTAAAACGGATAATTAAAAACCAAAAACAAATATAGGTTTGGAAGCCGTAAACTGGCTCTGAAGTTTTACGTAGGTTTGAAAGTGACAGAACATACAAATCCTAAAATGTAATCACATTTACATGGCAATCATTGTCACAAAATAAGTGTAGCAAAGCTGTCAGCTCTAAAGGAAGCGTTTTTTCTTTGAAATGGTTCTCCAGATTCAATAATTGAGGCTCACTCATTACCCATACTGAATGGAGCAGGTCTTGCCTCATTTGAATGGATTAAATACACCTACTTTAATTTTCACACCCACACCCACCTCAGTAGCCTGTTTTACTGACTTGACATTAGATCACAGATTCAGAGAGATGAATTCACTTGTCTACACTTCTTAAACTAAAAAGGATCTGATAGTGCACTGTTTAAGGTCTCGAAAAATGACAGCATACTGGCAAATATCATCTGTAGCATATTCCCACAGCCTGAATTCCACATACTTCCACATTAGTGTTTGCAGTGTTCTTGTAGCCATGTGGGTCCCAGGATATTAGCAAGACTAGGTGGGCGAGGTAATATCTTTTACTGGTCCAACTTCTGTCCATGAAAGAGACAAGCTTTCAAGCCTGGTTCCAAAAGCATGCCTCCTTCAGCAACAGAAGTCAGGCCAAATAAAAGATATTACCTCATCCACCTTGTGTCTCACATATTTCATTACTCATTTTGCTACATAGGATCTGATCTAACAGACAGCAACATTAATGAGAGTGCTTCCATTGATTTTGACATGCACTGGATCATGCCCTTGGAGATTTAAGTAAGTGTCTAGACAATAAATCCATCTTCTGAAGTCAAAGTTAAGCTTAGAGTTCTGCCAGTTGAATCAAACTCCCTATTGTGCCAACAATATCAAGCAGCTTTACTTAAAATATGTATACTGGAGACCTCGTCTGATGTACACAATGACTGATGTGGTGTCATTACTTACCAATAATCTTCCCAATATTTCACATATTCTTATGATTCTATTTATTCCAGTCTCATTTTAAAATACAATAGTATAAATAAAGAAATGACTAAGGCCCCAATCATCAGTTAATCACTTAACTTTAATCATGTGTGTAGTTCTGTTGAAGCTGTTCAGGTTAAGCATGTGCTAAAATGCTTTGCTCATTCGGGGCCAAAAGGCTGTATCCAAAGCTTAGTGAAGTCAATGAAGTCAAGATTTTCAGAAGTGCCTTGTGATTTGGGGCACCTCAGGTTTTGGGGCACAGTCTGAGATCCCTTAAGAGGCCCTTATCAGAGAGTCTTAAGGTGGGCCTTTAGAAACTGAGGTACCCATGATGACTAGGCACTCCTGAAAATCTGGACCTCTTCCCAATAACTGCATTGGGCTTTGGAACAAATATTAATACTTCTTGCCTAGACCATTTAAGAAGGAGATTTGGCTAGCATTCTAATTGTATTTTTTTCATACCACCTTCCCTTGAGAATAATACTATCGGTCAACAGCTAGAAAATAAGGAGTTTCATGGTGAATAAGTAACCAGGAGGCATGGAACCATTTTAAAAAACAACATTCGGCTCCTCTGAGCTTCATCATATTAATTTTCTGATATCACTATAAGGAAGTGTTCGAGACAAACCGAGGAGAACCAACTAGAATGCTTTATGAGGTGAAGTTGGTTGAAAGGAAAAGCTCCTAGTCAGGTTTTAGACCCTGAGCGCCTGGAGGTTATACTAACCAGTTTGAATACAACGAAAAATAAATACAATGAAAAAAAAATATAGGACTTGAATAGTAAAGGGGAACAGAGAGGCCTAACTTAAATTCAAACATAGGTAGATTCTTCCTATATAAATCTTGTCATCATGGATGCATTTTAGACCAAACCTGATGCAAGGAGAGACTGAATTTCTCAACTTCCAGTGCCGTTTTTGAATGCTAAATTAAGAATGAAATGGCGAGAGCTGCTCAATTTTGAAGAAAATATATTTGGTAGAAAAATAGTTTTGTCCACGTTGCGATGTTTTATGAACACAGTTCAATTCTGAGGAAACAAATTAAAAAAATGTTTCTTCACTTAGTTGTAATTCATTTTTTTAATTTTGGCTTTCAAAAACTAAAATTAAATGAGAACCTCAATTTAATGAAATGTTTCATTTTGTTTAGTGGTGAATTTTTGTTGACCAAAAATTTGAAATTGCAAAAATAAGTCATACAGAATAGCTCGGGCGATTTTTCTACCAATTCTATCAATGGTGTAGCTAACTTTACTTTCAAACTGTAAAACGACCTAAAAGCTGAGCTGCATATCCTACGTTTGAGGATAAATTGTGACACACTTTACGCACTCTAATTCATATTTCTAACCCAACTGGTTAGTACAACTCTCCTGTGGTAACTGGGGAAGGATCCTGAGGTACAACATGGAAAGATGGAGGATGTTACCTAGCATGCTGTGGTAAGGTGGACTGGCGCGTCCATGGATAGTAAATGCAGTCATGACTAGTGGGGCCTCTACACCTGCAGGCAATTACAGAACAGAAAATATCATTCGCCATTCACAGGGACATGCACACGCGCGTCCTTGCCCACACGTGGAGTATGAGAGAGGGACAGTGAGAGCAAGCACTCAGCAAGTACCTATCCATCAGGCCGATGCACTCCTCAATACGGGGGCCTATGCACCTGCAGCAAATCCAAATTGAAAAACAGGGAGAGAAAAAGAGAAAAATCTGTTATTTACAGACAGAAAAAAACAGGAGTCGCCCCTCCTCCCCCGCCCCGCCATGGTGCCAAACTGTTAATTATAATTCTCGAGCGACACCCAAGGCGTCGTGAAATTACAGCTTGTGACACAAAGTACAGACAGCGGAAAACAATAAAAGCAGCACCAGCAGCATAAGGTTGGACCCATCTCGGCTCAAACAATACTCAAGACAAGTTTCACCTACTTACGTGGGAGGCCGAACAATACAGTTGCCTTTTTGGTTGTTGTTCAAAATATCAAACCGGTGATTACTGCACACAGGCTGCTCATTTGCATGGCTCAAGACCTACAGGAGCTAGGTGGAGAACTCGTTCCCTTAATTAATGTTGTTGTTCATACTGTATTCACTCACGGTCAGTGTCATTGCAGAAATATTTTGAGCCCTGTCATCCCCTCCTCTCATGGTGGCTGAGAAGCAGAAGCGGGTCAAGGCAGGATGGGGAGAGGCACTTCTTGTCCTTGTCACCCAGTCTTCTTCCCTGAAGCCCCTTAGCTGGGATCAAGCTGCAACAGCAGAGGAAGCTCGCCACTTTCCAGAGCATCATCTTACACCAAATCCATGGGGCTTCATCCGCAATGATTGTCCACAGTGTGGCATCTCCTTCTGCAGCCCCAAAGGGAGGGTGAGCTCCAAGAGTAGCGACTCATAAAGGACCTTCAGTAGCATGGCGTTACCAGTAACTGGCACGGAGCCTCTGTGAATCCTGGGCAATCAACTGGTTTTGGAGGACCCAACAGCTTTGAGTGAAGCAGATGCTGAGTGAGGATTTAAGTCCTGATCCTGCAAACCCCTCCTCGTGGGCAAGACTCCAGTGCCCACATGGCACCCTACTGAAGTCAGTGGGTATCCGCCTCCACTGAGCTGCTTAGGAGACTGGAGCCCTTATGGAGTTCCCTATCCCCTCGGCAGGAGCAGTCTATGATGCGGATGGCAGGATACTTAAATGGAAAGTCAATTATGGCATGAAGACAGTGGTCAAGATTTTCAGAAAACAGGTGCCTACAAAGTTATGCTCCTATGTCAATAATTAGGCACTCAAACAAACAGCCCGAGTTTCATAAATGCTGAACACCCACCAGGTATGCTAGGTGCTTGACACTCACGAATAGCAAACCAAGTATTTAGGTCTTTAAATAAGGGCCAAGGGTCTGGGATTTTCAAAGGAGCTTAAGGGAAGTAACTCTCTGAAAAGCCCAGTCTTTCAATTCTGTTCTGATAGAAGACCACCTGAGACAGATTTGAGGGAGTTTAAATAGGCTCTCATGGAGTCTTCTCGCCACTTCACTATCACTTGCCACTTATGAGCTCTTACTTCCTTTAAAATAAAATATTTAAATATCAATCTGCCTTTAAAAAAATCAATTCACGGATTTCACTGAAGTATGGTCTCTCTGACCATTTTTCCTCGGGAAGAGCAGTATAATACCGCACCTCGGTTCTTGTTTGTTTACTGATTTTTTTATTTTGCATAAATGCTGTGACAGGCAAACAAAAACAGATTGCAAAGGTTTCCTTAATAATGAACTCAAACAGTATTCTGTACATGAAGTAGATACACTTAATGGCCAGGTAGCCAGACAGACTGCAAAGTGGCAAGCTTGGATCTAAATACAATTCATAGTCTATAGTACAGAGAACTCTGACAGGCACTTTTGAAATTTCAGCTGTCTTGGGCTTCAAGGGTTTATATTCTGTCCAGCCTCAGGCACATCTGTACTATTTCTTCTTCCCCACTTGGCATGCTCAGCAGTTTCCCCCCAAAAACCCCACTCAGTAACGAAGGAAGCAGAAAAGTTGTTCAGAGCACCCATTCTCCAGCATGTCAAAAGCTGCTGAGCTCAGACTCTTGCTATAAATAAAAAGAAGGCCTTCTTCAAATTAGAGGCCTGAAAGCCCATTATCAGTTCAGATAACTAGCAGCCAAACGTAAAAAAAGAGCTGGTTGTCTTGGAGTTATTTTATCTCCCTGTTGCATTTATTCTCTCAGGCTTTTGAAGAATAAGACCTAAACCCGAGGAAACTGTTCTCTTGTCCGTTTGGACTTCTCCTGTGGTCTAAACAGTAATGCCATCGATTTTGAGTTAAATATATTTATGCCACTGTTCTAAGCCCCACCAGGGGTAGATTCTGCCACACTTACTCACACACAGTAGTATTTACACCTCAACTGGGCTCGTTAATTTCAAGATAACCACACAAGGAGTAAAGTACTACTCAACGAGAGTAAGGGTAACAGAATCTGGTGCTGAGTTAGTAATTTTCCAGAGAACCATCCCCATTTTCCATCTGAAATCACGAGTCACTTTTATTCTGGAAATAATTGCCTTGGTTTCAATGTTTCCAGATTGGTTTTAAGACTTACAGACCACACATGACAATAGCAATATGTTTCATATGGTACTGATTCGTCCCCAGATTTTCCCTCTCCTGGGAGTACTGGGGATCTGGACGTGATTTCATTTCCAACTTCTCCCTGTAAATGCATTGGTTAGTCAGTACATGTACCTGTTTGTTAATGAGTTGTGTAGTGATTTATAATGGTCCACACACAGTAGATAAAGAAATAGATACATTTGGTGACCAGTATAGGGTTTTGGATAACTGTCCTATGAAAAGAAAGGAGCAGGTTAATAAAATGTAAAAGTAAAAACAGCAGCTGTCCTTTCTTGAAGTGATCCTTTTTCCTTAGCTTCCTCAGTAACAGAGAGATACAGTTTTCCTCAGAGTAAAGGAGGCCAGGTTCTTCCCAGTCAGAATCCATGAAGTGACCTTAGTTTTCAAGTCAAATGGCACACAATCTAAGGAAATCTGTACTCTGTTTCTCTAATGTGCCACAAGGACTCCTCATTGTTTTTGCTGATACAGACGAACACAGCTACCACTCTGAAACCTATCCTGAGGAGGAGACCTTTAAAAATGATTATGTTTTATTTCTGTGGAAACGTTCAGGTTTGGATCACTGGTCAGGAGAACCTGCCAATACCTTCAGAGCTCCCATGAACTCCCCGAACAAAGATCGCTGTCTTGTGAGCCTCAGATCTGCCTAAGATATGCTTCAAATTGGCATTGGATACTTGATGCCAAAAATGCCAGAAGTTTCTAAATGCAGTTGCTGTTGCATACAGTTAGCCACTCCTTGGCAGTTCTCTTGCTCAGTATAAGACAATTAAAAGGGTTGGAGGCTTTTATGATCAGATGGGGGTAATAAACCCCTGCTCCATGTGCAACCTGATCAGCTACAGGTACCAAGGAGCAGTTCTGTCCAAGTGCATTATGAGAAGGGGTAAGGTGGGACATTTGCCTTTCTCTGCAAACAAAGGGATTGATGATTGCTGGAAGCAGGATACAAGACTTGGTAGCTAACAGTCCGATTTGGCAAATATCCTGATCCTAAAAGAGCAGCACTGCAGGAATGAGCTCGCACTGTATATGACTGGTGTTCTGGAGCAGCATAACACTCATGAACAGATATTTTAGCTGTACTGCTGGTGTCAATTTTGTTCCCGCAATCGATCTCCCACAGAAGCTAACAGACACACTAGATGGAGTATGATTATGATTTTGCTGAACCAGTTCAGTTGCGGGCCAAATATCTGGAGAGGCATGTCATCGCTGTTCCTTTTTTCTTCGTCTTGAAGAGCTCTGCTCAAGGAGGAAAATTTAAATTCTCATTTCTACAGGAATGCAGTGAAGCTGGAGAATTCTAAATTAGAAGGGGGTGGGGAAGACAAATTGATTCCTTTTCTCTCCCCGGGCATATTCAATGAGAACCTGACAATGTTGGCAAGAAGACGGACGATGTATAAAAACCAGACATCTGGGGCACTCATTATGACCATCAAAGTTTAACGTAACTGCAGAGCGATACAAGTACATTTGAGATGATATAAGGATGTTTTTAGAAGTATCAGAAAGGAACATTTGAGGTTAACCAGATTATTATTTTTTTAAAAAAATAAAAGGACTGCGCATAGACATTTTTCCAGACTCTTCATCTAAATCCAGATGGGTCTGATGGGTGGCTTCAAGGAATGTTCCCCCTTTTATAAGAAGGGGATGAGGATATCAGTAGAACTAGCATTTGACAGGGCAAAGCTCAACTACCTGGTCTAGAGGCCAACCATACCTCTGTGTGCATGTGACTCAGGAAAACTTTTTAGTACCATCGCTATGGATCTCTGCCATTCATCCGCAGACTGGCATATCCTGGCAATGTGACACATTCATTCGTCCAATGAGCCCTGGCAGCACAGATGCTGCTGGATGAGGGGAAAGCCAAAGGTTAAAGTCAAACGACAACAAAGACCGAATGCACGAGGAGTTGGGGCTCCATTCAGCCAGGAGCTGCTGGGAATGTTATCAATTCAGAGCTCCAGCTGCTCAGGGCCCTGCAGTATCCCAATGGCTTGCCTCTTTCTAGATGTTTAAGAACCCTAAGGGCTAGATTGGTACAGTCATTCCTCAGCTGCACAGGAGTAATTTCTCTCTTCCTCTACCCCCATATTGTCCTGTTCCAGCCATGATGGGGAAACCAGGGGCCCACTGGCTCAATACTCCTTGCTCTGAACAACAGGTGGGGGGATTGGAAGGTTCATTGGCTATGCCTCTCCATTTCCTGGGCCTGCTTAGCTGGCTGGGTATACAGAAAGGACTGAGCTGAGTTTACCTACGTCTGCCCCTGAAGGAGGTGGGGAGCAGAGGCAGAAGTGTGAATTTCTAGTCTCCTCTCGGGCCAATGCAGTTCCATGCGACCCCTGGCTCAGAGCCAACTGCACATGTAGAATCTAGACTTGGGAGGAGTTGACCGGAATGACACTTCCATAGTCCATTAATGCCATCATCGGAAACCCTGCTTGTGAGGTAATTTTTTTCCTTCATAGTGTTTCTTCCTATCCTCTTCTCCTACATTTTTTTTAAATTGCATAACTCTGATTTAAAAGGGCTGAGAGGAAGACGAATCTGCAACAGATCCTGGCTGTGTCTCTGCGATCTCGCTTTCATTTCCCTAATGGCTCTATTGTAATTAGATTTGCAAAAACAGCAAAAGGTCTCATTTTGAATGGCAACAGCTGTTGACATCAACATTATATTGAACAATTTACTGGTTTAATTTTAGCTGAAAAACAATAAAATCCTCCTGTGGAGGATTACTTCACTGGATGAAGTTTTTTTGCTCTTCCTCTGCCTCAGACATAACCCATTGTCTCCTCATAAGAATATTTTTTAACTCAAATGCAAAATGATAACTGCTTATTTCTCTAGAGTTACTTGGGTACAAGATTTCTTAATACTCATGCCACTTCTTGAAGCCTCCTCTGGCTGGTAAAAATGCCAGGACACAAATGGAAGGACACAATGAGGCAAGGGACTATAAAATGTTTGATTATCTACTAGTGTTTTTAATACTAAATACTTTGAACTGTCCCCATTTTGCCTCTGCCACTTCCAACTGCTGGTCTCTTGGCTCAGCTCACAAGTGGATCTGTTGATGAAGGGCCAGATCAGCACTTGCATCGGGCCAGGTGATGACACAGGTAAGGCAAATGCCCTCTAGCATCAACTTTCTATCAGGTGAAAGCAGAAGCCGCAGCTGCCTCCCCTCCCCACTGCTTTTGTGTCTCGGCAGGAAGGATGGCCTTGTTCTGCTCCCAGCTCTGGCGCGAACTTGCTGTCTGGTCCTAGACAAGTCATTTAATCTTCCTTTGTCTCAGTTCCCATCTGTGCCCTTGGCTCACCGGCATGAATCCATTCATGTGATGATGTTCACATGTGATGATGTGATGATGGTCACCGTGAGAAAAGCCTCTACACAAATAAACATTCAAAATGGTGCCTGTGTACATGCCAGCTTTCATGTATACATATGAGAAACGCTTTCCATACCAGTGCTTGTTATCGGGAGGGCTAAGCGCACTGCTGTAAGAACCAATTCTGATAAGTTTGGAAGTACAGCTAGTCTTTCTAACAGCCGGCAAACCTTAATGACTGGATTTTGGATCCTTAAACCAAAGGTGATGTCAGAGCTGCGTATGCACAGACTTCCAGGAACGAAGAACACTTTTCCTAGCTGAGCAGTAACCAAACAAAACCATTAGCTACATAAATGTAAAATAGCAAAGCTTGTTATTTGCAGAACGCCAGCTTACCCTTGGGTGCAGTTTGGATGACAAGGGTGACACTCACGGTCCTCATCAGCATATTTGAAAATGAAGCTGTTTGCCCCCTGTAAGCCATCAGGACATTTTTCCACACAGTTCGGGCCATCCTTAAAATGGAAACACTTGGTGCAGTGGTCTGGTCCCTGGAGAGCATGAGAGAAATGCAGCATATTAGATTTACCTTACCATTTATTACGTGCAAGAGCTTCTGACAATATACTGGGTGTTGTACATTCAAAGATAGAGAGGTGCATTTCCTTCGTAACTAACAGGGATTTAGCCGTGTGACTCCGGCGTTAATGATAGTCTCACAACTAAATCCTGGGGCACTATGCTGAAAATATACTACATAGAAAAAACTATCAGAGTGCTGCTTCTGGAATATTCCTATTCTGGAGTGTTCCTATACCTGGAATTTTCCTATACAGCTGCTCAATATTAACTGAAGCTACAAATTGGATCATTGGTGTTACAGGCTTAACTCCACACCATATTTTGCCTGTGATTTATGGTCCCAGCAATACCACGCTGTTGTGTCTCACTCCAGGAGCTGGGGATTTCATTTTCACTATTACAGATGGATGGAGACCTAAAGTTCTAAACTGTAAATCAAGTCTCCTGAAGTATAAAGAAATAAAGTTTACTGGTCTTGATAAGACACATGTGGCTTCATCCAAAACCAATAGAGTCAGGCCTACAGTGAGTTAGGTAAAATTATGCAGAGTGCTACCAGCTGTCACCAAAGAAACTCTGTATGACGCAGAACCCAAGTGACTTGCCAGTGGCCTGCTATAAATCCAAATATCCTACACTGGTATAAAACTTAGGACGTTAATTTTCCGAACGGGTGAACTGTAGAGATGATAATAAAACAAATAGTGATCGTATACATAGCACACTCTGTAATCAGTGAGTCACAAAAATAAAGAATAAGCCAAGTTCTCTCGGCCAATCTGTAACCACAAAAAAGCCCAAAATATGAGCTCTTCCCATATATTCGGGGAGGGATTGTATGTATTCAAATGCCCATGCAGTTCTTGCCTTTTTGGGGGGGCTATGCACAAAGGACAAAAATATAAGGATCTTTCACTTTCCGCACCCCAAAAAGCCTTTTTGGTGAGGCTCATTAGCCATTCAAATGGCACCAACAACATTTCACACTGCTATAAGGATGGACCCAAGGAATTCCTTGTCCAGTTGGGTAATCTGGGCTGGCAGAATGTAATTGCTTCAGACAGAATTTTTCTAGGAGACTGAAGGCATCTAGGGGAACATGATTCAGCTCAACATAGGATGGGGGAAAAAACCCTCAACAGTGATAAGAGAAGGTGCCATGGGTGTGTGAAATTTCCTTTCTTCTCACCATTTACTGCTGATGTAATTGAAATGATCGCAAGCGATGATGGCAAAAGTCCCATTGGACAATAACATATGTTTATTAAAATGCCTACAGTAGCACAGTCTTACTAACCAGGTTACAGCTACCGAGTATTTATGTTCTGCTTACCGGCCCATAGCATGTGATCATGTTATCTTCCATCTTCTCACACTGGGGATCACACTCCACACACACAGAGCCATTTGCAAACTCTCGAAATTCCCTGGGGAAACATTAGTCAGACAGGCGAGTGGTTAGTGAAAATCATACCGAAACAGATCTGAATTTAAAGGACCAGATCTTCAGCGTAAATCAACATAGCTTCATTCGTTCCAGTGGGACTATACTGATTTACACCAGATGAGAACCAAACCCGACACCCATGTTATCATTTGTTGAGTGTCCTTTTGGCAGGTTATGTTGAATGACGAAAGAAAGAAAGATTTTCCAGCAGTTTAGTGTGTTACAGGGAGTTCATTCAACTGTCTCTTTATGATAATCACATAAGCTGGTATTCAAGAAACAAAAAAGAACAGAAAGAAGCCATATAGTGCTTTTATTTTTAATTAGCACCTCTTGGGGTGCAAAAAAATGTATTAAAATCAATTAGAATTTGTTGATCCTTATTATAAAGGAATGTTGGGCAGCATGTTGTGTCATCATCTGGGAAATGAGATTCCACCTTCCAACCTTTCTGTTTTTCTTTCTGGCATACGTAACATAGAAAAATAAAGCTTAAACATGCTGTCAAAAGACAGTTTCACACAGCTATGTCTCCCTGATCTGTGGGACCCCATCCTCCCAGTGAACTTCTATACAAACCTCTAAACATGCAATGCACTGTGGAAATTATGGGTGGGGGGAGGGGGGAGGGAGAAGAGCAAAGAAATCAAACTCCAAACTTAGGCAAGAAACAATAGCGAGGGCATATGAGAGTTTTAGTTCCTGCACTGTCAAAGCTTAACTCTAAAAACACCTGCAGTTAGCTTTGTAAAAGTCCTTGGCTTAAGGATAAGAAAGAAGAACATCATTACTAAGGATGGACAACTGTGAAGCATGAACTGACTATGGCTCCATGAATATATCTACTCATTTTTATCACTTGTAACATAATTATTATTGTTCCAGAGGGAAAAAAAAATAAAAGGGAACTGAGAATGTTTGGAGTGAAAATAAAAATGTATCTAGAAGTAGTATTACAGCTAGAGTACCATATGAATCCATCCACTTATACTTTCACCTCAAGGCCAGATTCTGAGTACTCCCACAGAGTAAATATCACCTTACTCCACGGAGCATTTCTGTTGAAATCAATGGCACTATTGGTGGAGAAAGGTGTTACTCAATGTAAGATCAGAATCTGTCTCTGCGATTCCTGAACTGTCAACATAATCAGTACCCTTTAGGGAACAAGCAAGCAAGGGTGATGTCTTACCCATCATAAAGGTTACAAGACTCTATACAGGTCCTTCCTCTGCTGAAGCGTTTGCAGGACAGACACTGGTCGGGGCCTGGCCCCCAACAGCCATCACTTGAGCACAAGGTGTTACACACCATTCCCTCTGCAGCTGAAAACAGAGAGAGGAATGAAGCTATTTTTAGTGTCATTAGATTGGGAGTATTACTTTCTACCACACCAGGAGGGAAGTCCTGCTTCCAGCATCCAGACACAAAGAAGTTACGACCCACAGAACAGCCTCTTCCCCTCCCCGCCTCAGAGCAGGGAGGGATTCAGTGGTCTCCGCTGCATAGGATGCAGAAAGACTGGAGTCATCAGGCAGGGTTTCCCCTTTCCCATTTCTTGATGATGGACCTTCATGGTGGATCTCATGGGCATCTGCCGGCAGGGGAGGATTTAACTGAATGGTTATACTGCCAGGCCCTGTCGATTTGGGGGGATTACATGCATAGGAGAGGAGTAGTGATATGTCCTATCCTATAAAGCCTTTAGGATGGGATTTGCAGAAGCATTCAATGTTTGCCTAACTCAATTTTAAGTCAAGTAGGATTGACTTCTAGTAGTGTGGGGTTAGGCCACTGCTGGATTCTACTGAGAAATTCTTGCTTCAATTGGGGGGTCAACAGGGATTCATTTTTCAGGGGCCCTTATCCAAAATTAGATCCCTGCAGAGTGTCATAAGAAACACATCACAGAACATACGTTCTGAAAATAGCAACGAAATCACTTAATTAGACCTGGCCAAGCGTAGAGCAATGCAAGCAATTTTACCCATTTCATTATTGTTTATCATGTTTATTACGAAAGCTCCCTGGGGCCAATTGAAAACAGGGCTCCATTGCCATAGGCATTGTACAGTCATAAAATAAGACACAGACCGGGTCCCAAAGAGCTTACAGGCTAAGCAGAGAAGACAAAGGAAAGGGACAAGGAATTAACATACAGGCAGACTGACCAGTGTGAAGACAGCAAGGAGCATATTAGTACGGAGCCTTTGTTCTTTTGTTATTGAAACCCTTTCTGTGGAGATATGTTAGGAGAGGATGAATCAGATGGAAAGACAAAGACAGACAAAGGAAGGGAGCGGTGAGAGGGGCTGGGGCAAGCAGCGAGTCAGTGCTGCGGAGAGAACGCAGGCTCTCGGCCCTTCCGTGCGGGCTCAGTTCACACTGATTAGACCAGCCCCTGACACCTGACAGAGGAGGCGATCATTCGCCCAGCTGTGCGGGTTTTTTAGGTCAGTTGGTGCCATGTGATAGACTCTGCAGGTTAAAAAGCAAAGAGCTCTCTTTTAAGTGTTCTGTCACAATTAGCAAGTAGAAAGACCTGCTCTGATATATGTAAAAGACGTGATAAATGACAAAATATGTTGTTTGTTTCTAGGTTGAGTTTTACTAAATGTCTTAAAAAAGACAGTGAAAAATGACACGGCCAATAAAACACACAATTATAGGTACAGAATAACACCGACACCAATATACACAGATTCTCACAGTGGTAATAGCAAAAGTAAGCACAGTTCCCCATATAGAATGCAAACACTACTCTGGTGGTTGGGCAAACTTGTGCAAGTTGCAATGGATGTAGCAGTCTATGGGTGTGTATTTTCTTGCACTTCCACAAGTGGATGATAGGTGGCAGTGTGAGGAGGTGATTGAAGAATGCCACATTTCCCTTTCAAGACCACAGATGATGCTCTTATCACCACTGTCAGGCTTGTTAAGGAAGATTGTAATGGACAGCACCTAACTGCTGAACCGCATATTGAGGTTCATCAGCTGACGAGTACAAAGCCCTCTTCAATCACCCCTGCAGTAGGAAGGTGCCTGTTCCCTCCAGCTTATTGTTTCCCCCTGATTATTCTACACTATTGGGCACAATGTTCCATATTTAGCTTCTCTTGGGTTTGGAAGGATTTGTTCTAGCTTCATGCCACAAGGCAGAGCGCCTCCATGTGCCTCATTAAACAGTCGTTGGATATCTGTCATAGCAGCCCAATGTAGAGTGCATTGCTTCAGATATTGATTCTCTCTTTAACTCCAGCTAATCACCTATTTTTCATTGTGCTGCAATGTTCAGTGTTGGCACCATGTTTGCTGAACACATCACTTTGATCTCTGAGGCGTTCCTGGCTTATGTCCTCTGCTATTTGTTACGCAGTCTCTCTCAGACCTTTTTTATCATACTGTGACAGATGATATTAATGTTGCAAAGATAGGATATATCCCTTTCATCTGCTTTGCTTGTCTGGTCCCTCCTTCCATCATCATCCAGTTTACTGCCCACTGTATTTACTATGGAGCACTTCTTGGGGGGAGGAAAACGTGCAATCACACATTGCAAAACATGCTGCATTTTCATAGATTTCTCTTTGCTGGCCTCAGGCAAGACGTCAAACAAGGTATCTGAAAAACCAATGATATAAGCAAGGACTGCAGAGTTGAGAATCATCTTGTACCTTCCCTTTGTTCTTGCAACAGGATGCTACCGTAGTTCCTTGGCCTATAAAGTTTGTGGACAGCAGTTCTTCATTTAAATTATTTCTTTTTCCACACAAAATATTTTTGTGGGCTTCAATGCTGAGAGAGGCTTATGATATTTCACTTTAATCTCCTTCCCAGGACTGCATGGAGAACTAAACAGAGCGTTGGTGTCCTCCAGCCCACACGTACAAGCAAAAGACAGGAGATTCACTATTGAGCTTGTCACCTTGTGTAGCACTATTGCTGGTTGTGAATGCCTACATGATGTGATATTGTTGGTTCCATAGAATTTGTGCATTGTCTCATCCATTACTGTACAACGCGAAGCTCAGGATACTGGAGCTCTACAAACAGGTAGGACCAAGAACAGTTTGGTATAGTTTGGCAACTTTCCTTTAAACTTTTTAGGCTAGAAAAGAGTAAAAACATCCGCATGCTAAATAAAAAACAACTAAATAGCATTAATTGCAGAGGGAAAAGAGTATGCTCAGTTACATATTTCCTTCTGTTCCTCAAAGCATCAGTCATCTACACCAGGGGTCTCCAAACTACGGCCCGCGGGCCAGATGCGGCCCGCAAGGCCCTCTCATCCGGCCCGCGGCAGGGGTCGGGAACCAGCCACGGGGCCGGGACGCGCCGCGTGCTCCGCTGCCGCCGCCGGCCGGGACGCGCCGCGTGCTCCGCTGCCGCCGCCAGCCGCGGGGCCGGGACGCGCCGCGTGCTCCGCTGCCGCCGCCGGCCGGGACGCGCCACGTGCTCCGCTGCCGCCGCCGGCCAGGGACGGCTCAGAGCTGGGGCCGGGACGCGCCGCACCGCCACCCAGTTACAGGCGGCGAAACAAGGAGCCACCCACTGCCAGGCGGCGAAACGGTCTGTGGGGAGAGACCTGGTTGAGCGGGTCAGTTGGGGGGGGAAGAGACCGGGTTGAGCGGGTCAGTTGGGGGGAGGGGGGAAGAGACCGGGTTGAGCGGGTCAGTTGGGGGGGGGGGAAGAGACCGGGTTGAGCGGGTCAGTTGGGGGGGAGGGGGGGGGAAGAGACCGGGTTGAGCGGGTCAGTTGGGGGGGGGGGGAAGAGACCGGGTTGAGCGGGTCAGTTGGGGGGGGGGGGGGAAGAGACCGGGTTGAGCGGGTCAGTTGGGGGGGGGGGAAGAGACCGGGTTGAGCGGGTCAGTTGGGGGGGGGGGGGAAGAGACCGGGTTGAGCGGGTCAGTTGGGGGGGGGGGGGAAGAGACCGGGTTGAGCGGGTCAGTTGGGGGGGGGGGGAAGAGACCGGGTTGAGCGGGTCAGTTGGGGAGGGGGGGGAAGAGACCGGGTTGAGCGGGTCAGTTGGGGGGGGGGGGGAAGAGACCTGGCTGGGTGGGTCAGTTGGGGGGGGGGTGGAGGAAAGGAGGTTTTGGGGGGAGAGACCTGGCTGGGTGGGTCAGTTGGGGGTTGGAGGAAAGGAGGTTTGGGGGGGAGAGACCTGGCTGGGTGGGTCAGTTGGGGGTTGGAGGAAAGGAGGTTTGGGGGGAGAGACCTGGCTGGGTGGGTCATTTGGGGGGGGGGTTGGAGGAAAGGAGGTTTTGGGGGGAGAGACCTGGCTGGGTGGGTCAGTTGGGGGGGGGGGGTTGGAGGAAAGGAGGTTTTGGGGGGAGAGACCTGGCTGGGTGGGTCAGTTGGGGGTTGGAGGAAAGGAGGTTTTGGGGGGAGAGACCTGGCTGGGTGGGTCAGTTGGGGGTTGGAGGAAAGGAGGTTTGGGGGGAGAGACCTGGCTGGGTTGGTCATGGGGGGGGGGGTTGGAGGAAAGGAGGTTTTGGGGGGAGAGACCTGGCTGGGTGGGTCATGGGGGGGGGGTTGGAGGAAAGGAGGTTTTGGGGGGAGAGACCTGGCTGGGTGGGTCATTTGGGGGGGGGGTTGGAGGAAAGGAGGTTTTGGGGGGAGAGAGCTGGCTGGGTGGGTCAGTTGGGGGGGGGGTTGGAGGAAAGGAGGTTTTGGGGGGAGAGACCTGGCTGGGTGGGTCAGTTGGGGGGGGGGGTTGGAGGAAAGGAGGTTTTGGGGGGAGAGACCTGGCTGGGTGGGTCAGTTGGGGGGGGTTGGAGGAAAGGAGGTTTGGGGGGGAGAGACCTGGCTGGGTGGGTCAGTTGGGGGGGGTTGGAGGAAAGGAGGTTTTGGGGGGAGAGACCTGGCTGGGTGGGTCAGTTGGGGGGTTGATGTGTAGTGTTCATGTGTAGTGAACAGGTGTTCATGTGTAGTGTTCATGTGTAGTGTATCAATGTGTTATTAAATAATAACTGAATAAAATAATATTAAATAAATAATTAAAAACAACATCCATGTTTTGATTGTTTTTTATTTGGACCTCGAGTGTGTTGTCGGCCCCCGAACTGCTATTTGATAGTTAATGCGGCCCTCGGGCTGAAAAGTTTGGAGACCCCTGATCTACACCCAAGCACAAAGAAAACTATTAAAGTTAATAATAATTCCAGATGGCAATGCAATTTTTGTTTGAACGTGTTAATTCTTGGCTGAAAGCCTATTTCACCTCAATTAATGGCCCTGATTCTCTTCTCGATTACACTATTGCCTAACAGGAGAAAAACTTGTAAATCAAAAGAGCCAGACTGATGTAAAGCTAGTGTGAGACCAGATTCAGCCGATTCAACAGCATTCCAAGCGCAAACCTATATTACGTCACTTGGTTCTCAAACATCTCTCAACTTATTTTTCTAATATCCCCAAGCAGCTTTTGATACTTCATTCAGTTTACCTCTTAATAATCTCCAAAATCAATGGATTACACTATCCCTTTGTATTTTAGGCACTGAATCGCCACCCATTAGCAAACGGTGCACATATTGTAGACAACATGATTCTTCCTGTTACAAACATTCTTAGACATTGAATTCATGTTTCAGTGTCAGAGTGGAGGCCTGGACACAAACCATAGCAGCTCTGAGGCTAGAGATGCCAGATTCCCCAAGCCATAACTACTATTGATATCTTGGCAAAAACACCAGCACCACATCATTGCTGGATTACCAACTGTGAAAAACTGATCCACTGCTTCTTTACTGTGACATGGGCTGGGAGTTGGCATGATACTGACTCCCATTTGCTGGTTTATGGCAACTCTCCACTGCTGAGAACAGCACTGAAAATATGAGATGCAGACGAGCTGTCACTGAGTAGCCCCATGCCATGTCAACCAGACTATCTGTGAGCTAGAGAGGAAATACTTGGCAATTTAAGGTGCCCCGTCAACTGACTAAGACAACAGAATGGATTAGGAGGAAACAGAACAGCCCGCCTAGACCCACAACTGCCGATTGTGCCAGCCCCCTACTTAAGCTGTAAACTTGCTTTAGGGTAACACTAATGAAGACAGCAGAACTCTGGCAGTCACCTCCTCATGCACTACACAAGGTGATAGCAGGGAAATCCTAGTTAATATAAGAACAGACTAACTCCGGGGTACAACGTAGGGGGAGAAAGCTCCGAGCTGGGAACCTCCACTCACCCATATGTGGCCTCTATAATTGCAGCCCCAGAACTCAACATAGGGAGTCCTCCTTAGGAGCACCCAACACCCTAAAGGGAGCATTGGGGGCTGGAGAGCAGGCAGAGAAGTCAATCTGCCACAGCTACATGCTCGCCAGAGGAGCTGGTTGGCCACACAGGGGGCATATGCTGCAGCCCTTTGAGGGGTAGTAGTAGTAAATGACATGCATGTCTACTACAGCCCCTTTAGCACCGCCAGAGTAGGTAAAGGGGCCTTAAATTTAAATGAGAATCAGCCCCACGGTTCTTTTCTCTGCCAGTGACTATTTCTAAACCTGAATGGAATCAGAGCTCTGCCAGGAGCTTCTGAAAGTTTGACAAAGAAAGAAACGATGTTAAAGGAAGGGGAAAAAATACTCTATTTACACAGAAAATAAACTGTTGAGTAATCTTTCATTAGAAGCCTGGTTTCCCAATGTTTTTGTTATACAAAAGTTCCACAATAATATTACTCAGTTAATTAAATGAGCAAGGAAAAAGTCAATTAGGCCTCAAAGTTTTATGAGCTTAATTGACTGAAAACACTAGAAACTTGCTGCTTCTTTTCCAAACAGCTTACAGTGACGGGTTCCAGCTAGGGGGAGGTTTAAATTCTTGCTCATTTACACCGCTTTATTGCTCTCGCTGATTGCTTTTCCCAGTAGCTGGGAGAAACAGCTGCAAGAATCTCCTGACCTGTTGCTTAGCCTCCTGGGAGTGGAAATCATCTCTTATGATTTCTATCATAAACAGAACTATAACGTATCATTTACTAGACTGGTGAGAGTTCTGAAAGGAATATTGACTAGGACAGGTGTATGATCCAGGATGATCTGCGTCCCAGATGGTACAGAAGAGGAAGATTTCAGTTGTTGTATGTATGTGGGTGATTCCTCAGTAAGGTTGCTGGTAGCCTTCCCAAGCTCTTCAGCTCAGACAAAACAAAGTTTGTCACCACACAGGATCTGCAAACCATCCAGA
Source organism: Sternotherus odoratus (assembly GCA_032164245.1). Classification (NCBI taxonomy): domain Eukaryota; kingdom Metazoa; phylum Chordata; order Testudines; family Kinosternidae; genus Sternotherus; species Sternotherus odoratus. The sequence continues at coordinate 10,584,099 of JAVMKO010000011.1, read as the reverse complement.
GCTCCCATTCTGTTACACCTCTGAGTACATTAGCAATGTTTTTAATAAAGGACCTCAAAGCATTGACTTGTTTTAACCATACTTTAAGGGGAAAAAAGTCATGAGTGTGGAAAGTTTTTTCAGCTGTAGTGTTTCTCATAGAGCTTCATGTACAATACAGTGCTGTTGTCCATGGATACTGAAAATCACATCGGTTACCTGGCAGCTAGATAGATTGGACTAAACAGGATAACAAAATACCACTCTTGGCAGCAGGAAAACTGTTAGATTTTGTTCTGGTTTTAAATAGGTCTCCAGGAGAAGAAGTGAGTAGAGTTTGTGCAAAGGACAACGTTTATAACACGCAGAATCCGAGCACTCTGAAAGCATTTGCACAAAATCTGCAAAACACACACTATACTCCACTGACTTCACATCAGCAGTGGAGCATTCATTCTGGGTTTAATTCAAACAGCTACTTCTTGTCTCCAATACGGATGTCTTCAAAGTATTTTTATCTGAATTTTTCCTGACGCTACTCCTTACCCAGTTATACCATAGTACTTTTCTCACGTCCCCAAGCGAGAGGTGAATCATACGAATAAAAGAACATGTAGATTGGATATCTCCATCAAATTTCAACCATTCATATATACAGAATCCTTGTACTGTACCCATAGTGCTAAACATTATTAAAAGAAGTTGCTGTGTCAACATAATAAAATAATAATAATAACAAATACTATTATTATTATTATTCAAGATATTGGATGACTTAACATTTATCCATGTCTAAAGTTGATGATGACCCCCAACATTTAGAGAGGGGTCTTTCATCTAATGTCCCAATCAAATAACAACAATTTGGCTATCCACTCAACCAACAGTGTACAGGAATCACCATCAAAAAGATGTTTGTTCCCTGGGAATGAAAGCACCTGAAGAAAAGTGTCAATTGTTTGTCAACTTACGTTACTTTAGGTCTCAGTCCTGCAAAGACTTATGCCTGGGTGTTATTTTACATCCTGTGAGTAGCCCCACAGAAGTCAAAGACCATAATGTGAAGCACAGGATTGGGGTCTTGGTTTGCTAAATGAATATGTATTAGACAGAATATACATTAAAGGACTAAATATGATAAATGGATGCACCCGGGAAGATTCTTTGCAGAAACTGGCCCTAAAAAAGGTTATTTTTAAGAAATACTTAGTATTGCTTCACCGAAGGAGGTTGTCGTTGCTTTTTAAAACAAGACTTTACAACAGGTGCTCCCTCTGGCGACATAGGTAAAGAAGACTGAAGAACTGGCTTTAAGACCACAAGAAATCAACGTCTTTCAGTTTTGGTAAGGCAAATACTTTACTGACATTGCTTTTATTAATTCATTATTTTAATGGTTGATTTAAGGATCTGTTAAACAGTTTAAAAATAGCTGTTGTATTTTAATTCCTTTGGACTGCCCCAATCTCCAATGCTGATCAGTTCAGCTTTGCACAAGCAAACGGTCAAAAAAGGCAGCTTCCCATTTGCTTATTAATTAGGTTTCATTATACTGAAATTATTACTGATTGACTGTTCTATGCAGTTGAATGCATAGTGATTAGAATGCGTTATTTTAATATATATTCTTACATGGGAATTTCTGTTTAAATAGCAGGTATCAATGTAAAGAAATGACTCAGGACAGAAAATTGAGAGCATCTTATTAAACTGAAACTACAGGGGAATTTTAGGGGCAAAAATGTAATTACCCCACTTGGAATCTCAAGAAGATAGGCATATCGACAGCCCATGAGAAAAAGACAGGCGGTAAGAAATCACTATTTCCAGGTGCTTATTAGTAGGCCATAAAAATGTGGTCTGAACTGAAACTTGGTAGGGAAGGACTAAAATTTTGAGATAACTTGTAAAAATGCATTAGTCTGGTCTTGTTTGGTTTGGGTCTTCCTTTATGTTAACATGTTATTTTCTTCCCCATGCAGTCAAAGCACACACTATAATTAGCTTCCAAAAGATGTTAGTGCTTATGATAGCAATTCATTTTCATACAGATTTTCAGGAAATATGCTTAAATCCTATCAATTGGCTTGCACTGTGTATGAGTATCAAACCCGGAATGTTTCCACAGGATAGAGAGGAAACATGAACATTAGCTCTCATAGCCAAAGACTAATCATGGGCAAGATCCAAAGCCCACTGAATTCAGTAGAAAGACTTCTATTGACTTCATCAATTGACTTCAAATCAGGCCTTATAATAGTATAGTAACTTAGTCAAGTTTTTCATGGGCTGCTAAATTGGCACGATTCACAACAAGTAACAGCTTATCTAGAAAGGTGTCATTGGACACTGTACGAGCCTATAAAACTGGAAGATATAAAACAACTTTTTACAAGAAATGTAAAATCCTTCTAAATTCATATTTAATGAATGCTCTTTGCCGGCATTATGTTAAGAACCAGTAGGCCCAGTGCTAGGAAAAGGCAGTAGGCCCTTTATTTTCAGGTAATAAGTTGGTAAACCTAACTACCAAACTACATTTCCTAGAAAAAAGCTTTATACTATTTCATTTTTACAGTGAATTTTCATAAAATATTAAGATGCATGCACACAATAAATGATATTTTATACTGGCTTTATACTAACAATTAAAGGAAAAGAGTGTATTCAAAGAGAGCCCTCTGCATTGTATTTATGATAGTATTCCACAATATATTTTAATAGAGCTGGATAATTATTGAAACACATGACAACACAGCTGCCTGCTGGAAGATGTCCATTTGTCACCACTAGTCCCAAACAAGTTTAGTATCTAGGGTGCTGTGTTTTTTTTAATGTAACTTCTGGATTTACCACTAGGGCTATGGAAACAGACCCTCCCACTGTATTTTCAACACTTCACCATAATGGGAAATGTATGGGGTTAAATTCAGTTTTCAGCTAAGACACTAAAAACACCCATAAATGTCCCAGGAGTTGCCTGTGTGTTAAAAAGTAAAATTTGCTTCTTTGTATATTTGCTATGAATTTTTTTGCTCCTCCTGCCCCCCCCCCCCCCCCCCAAGAGATTTGAGTATATAGCCAACGGGGTAAAAAAAAAATGTGTGAAAATTAAACTTTTCTGACAAATAGATGAAATTTTGCTCAGGCATGAATGTGGAGAAATTCACAATTTTTCCATATTCACTGAAAATGAAAGTTGTTTTGACAGAAGAAACAGAAAAATGTTATTCTGGATCAATTCTGTGAACATGCACTAATTTTTCTAAAGTGCAATGTATCTCTCTACCAGTCAGTCCAGATAGTTATACCCCCCTTATCACCATGTGTGTCTTATGTGCAGAAAAAAAAAAGAATAAAAAAAATCAGAATTTCTGGACACATATCTACTTTCTGCAGAAGATTATCACCTGGAAGCCACACCGGAGCACTGTCTAGTCAGCACTATAGTCAGTAATGCTCTATTACTCCTGGATGTACACTCTGCACAAAGTATGATAGGATCATATGAGATAGAAAGGAAATATTGGGACAGTTCTTCTATTCCCCAGGAGGACTAATGCCGGATTTGTCTCTTGTTCTAGTCCTACATGAAAGAAGTAACTCTTTTGAAGAAACCCTGTGTTATTAAGTGGCATTCACCCTTCAAGGCAGCAAATCCCACTTCAGGTCCGGTGTAATTACAAGGATCAAGACTGATACTTCTTTGTGTTTTGTCCAGGATAGTTTTAGATCTCTCAAGCGTTTGGGCTTAATATTAGGCTGAATGGTTTCAAAGTTTTCCCAAAACCATTTTGCACTCAACAGTGATTCAGTTACCAGCAGAACTGTACTAAACCAATAAGCCAGACAAAACCTCTCTCTTCATTGTATCAGCTGCCGTCTTATTCAGCCTCTTCAAACTGCAGATGCTCTTTTCAAATCCCTGACAATATTGCAAAGATCAAGCTTGTTCAACCAACCTGCTGCTTTTGCAAATCGGAAGAAATTCTTTACTGACCTGACCTGAACCACCACCCTAAACGGAGCCCAGACCTCTATTCCTATAATATAAATTGTCAAAGTGAAGACCAAATGTTTCGTGCTTTTATGAAGCTGAGAAAACATACTGATGGGCCACTGCTGACAGTGCTGGGAGATGAACCTGTATTTCCTGACCAGGGTAATTCTCCAGTGTTTTTCAAAGTGATAGAGATCCACAGGCCCATTCTCTTTATCTCCATCCTGTTTCATCGTTCAAGAAAATAAATGTACTATCAAACTCCACTGACAAATGCACAAACTTCACTGTTATCTTCGAACGCATTGCTTCAAGTAGCACTGATAGACTTGCAACTTTTCCAAAACTAGAACGTTCTCTCAGTAGTCTTTCAGAAGACCTGTCAACTATGCTCCAGATCTCATTCTGCTGCATTACGTTGCCTCAGATTCTGTCATTCTACTAGGATAACTTCAATCATTTCATCTTCCAACATGTAATAGAGTAGGTTATAGCACCTTGGTCTTTTAGGCCATTTTTTTCAAAATATTTTATAAAATATACTGTTAGGGGGAAAAATCAAAGACCATGTCACCCCCTTACCTGAAACTCCGGGTGGGACGGAGTTAGAAGGTAAACAGCTCAACAGCTGTCAGAGACCAATGAAGAGTAAACAAACAGCCATTGATCAAGGCGGACCATTCATGCTTCCTCCTCTCGGAGGAAGGAGAAGGCTCAGTTTATTTTAAGACATCATGAGAGATTTATAGAATACAGACAGAAGAGGAGTGGTTTGCAGAAGAGGCATGGTCTAAGTTAATACATTTGCCAGGGGCATGCGTACTATCAACAATTACATAAACCAGGGGTCCCTGACCTGGGTCACCATCTGGTCTCGAGTCTCTAACTCAAAGTATCAAGTATAACCTTGAGGAAAAGCACAAACAGGCCAGAAACACAGTTCTTACAAGACTTCATTGTTCTAATCAACATACATAGTCTAATGTAGGTCAGCATAAGAGATAGTGACACAGGCACTATTATCTGCCAAGCACATGACAGAGAAACCTTTTGCTTAGCCATCATAAACAAAGCTGTGAATAAGTTTAACCCTTAACAATACCGATGAAACCAACATTTGTACATGACCATCACATTTTAGATGGTTCGCTACCTGATTTTTAAACACAAACCTCCTTTAAGAAGAATTGTTCTTCAATATTAATTGAAATGGTTAATGTTATGGAAGTTTCTACAGGGCACCATTGGTCCCGTGGATAGGGAAGTAGACTGGAACTCAGAAGACTTCTGTTGTATTTCTGACTCTGCCTCCGACCAACTGTGTGATCTTGAGAAAATCACTTCACCTCCCATCCTTAGGCTGCCTTGGTTATTTCGTACCTGAAACTGCAAACACTTATGGACATGCTTAACTTTACTACTGTGAGCATTCCTATTAGTGTTAACAAGACTAGTAACAATAGTTAAGTTAAAGCACATGGATAAGTAATTGCAGGATCAAGGCTTAAGACTGTTAGCTCTTTCTTTGTGTTTGAATAGCGCCTAACATGGTTAGGGCCTCTAAGATGTTAGTATAAGAAGAAAACCTAAACCTATCCTGAAAGATGATCCCTCACTCTCACAAATCTTGGGAGACAGACCAGTCCTCGCTTACAAACAGCCCCCCAACCTGAAACAAATACTCACCAGCAACCGCACACCACACAACAAAAACACTAACCCAGGTACCTATCCTTGTAACAAAGCCTGATGCCAACTCTGTCCTCATATCCATTCAACTGACACCATCATAGGACCTAATCACATCAGCCACACCATCAGAGACTCGTTCACCTGCACACTGACCGAGGTGATATATGCCATCATGTGCCAGCAATGCCCCTCTGCTATGTACATTGGCCAAACTGGCCAGTCTCTATGCAAAAGAAGAAATGGACACAAATCTGACATCAGGAATCACAACATTCAAAAAACAGTAGGAGAACACTTCAATCTTCCTGGCCATTCCATTAAAGACTTGATGGTGTCAGTTTTGAAACAGAAAAACTTCCAAAACAGACTCCAACGAGAAACTGCAATTAATTTTCAAATTGGACACAATAAACCAAGGGCTTAACAGAACTTGCGAATGGTTCTCTCATTACAGTAATTGATTGCATTTCCCTAGTTAATTTACCTTCAATAGGTGTTATCTACTGCCAGACACAGAAATCCATTTCAAAAGGTTTTTTTTTTCTTCTGCTGATAATGGTCCATCCAAATTTAACAGCCTCTTAGAATTGGTATGCTAATGTACTTTTTTGTTTGTTTGTTTTCTGTGTGTATAAATGCATCTTACTTCTGTTCCATTCTATGCATCCAATGAAGTGGGCTATAGCCCACAAAAGCTCATGCTGAAATAAACTGATTAGTCTCTAAGGTGCTACAAAGTCTTCTCGTCTTATTTAAGAAAACAAATGTAATTCTACTAATATAAGTTACAATGACAAGGAGCGACACAATGTAGTGTTAACATCTCAATTCAATATACATATCTTTTTCAAATTTGCATATATCTTAACACAGGATTAAATTGTATGTCCCTTATTTTGCTGGTACGTGAGCAAACATATACAACAAAGATACTGCTTTTTTCAGTTTCTCATCCGCAAACCACTCTGTATATTAATATATATTAATAGAGTATAGTATATTAATCACTAATCCTTTGCATGTCTCAAATGCCTATCGGCCTGTTGCTCCTATCCTCCTTAGTTCTTCAGACTGATTCTTGTGGCTTGGGACCCTGTTCCAGAAAAAAACTTCTTTATGTGGGAAAGAGAGTTTTGTAGCACTTTATAGACTAACAGATTTTAGGGATCATGAGCTTTCATGGGTTAAGACCCACTTCATCAGATGAATGTTGGGGAAATCTCCAGAGGCAGGCATAAATATGCAGGCAAGAAAGCAAGGTAAATTCAATCAGTGGGGGTGGTGAAGCCCACTTCAGCAGGTTGATCTGGAGGTGTGAACGCCCAGAGAGGAGAAACTGCTTTTGGGAAGTTCCAGAACCCTAAAGTCTTCATCATATACCAACGATTTTCTGAAATATCACCAGTGATTCAGTCTCTTCAATATAACATTTTGCAAAATATGAATTTATTTCTGCTGAAAAACACTTTTTATCATGGCCAAAAAATGGTGATGTTTCTATTTTCATCTGACATTTTCTGGTGGTGCTTGTATTTTCCATATAAATCCTTTGACATGACTCTACACAGCACTAAAACAATCTGACAACAGATACAGGCTTCCATCTCTGGATAGGGTAGGGAATTTCAGGCCTTTGCTAGCTCAAAACCCCCTAAACTTTGATGACATGAAAGGGTGAAAAGCTACTCCTGACCGCTAATATGGGCATACGTTCCGGCTCCCCAGCCATGTAATACTGTGTTCAACCTAAGCCTTCAAGCAATCAAAGCCTGTGCAGCAAATGAGAAACTGTTCTCTGAAGTCAAAAGCACCCCAGCTCACATAAGCGGCTTGGTTCACCCTAGACCATTGATTTTTGATTGTCTTCTTATACATGGTCTCCAAGCTATAACAACCTTGAAGCAACGTTGAACTGTTATTGTACGAGGAATAGGGCTCCCTGTTTTCTTCTGCTCATCTATTTCTTGCTTATGTTTTTATTTCATGGCAAGACAGGAGGGAGGGTTGCTGCTTCCTTAAAAAAAAGTATTCAGCAGCTTCCTAGCCAGCCTATTGTACCCAATCAGCGGTTAACACAATAGGACCCTTTCAAAGCACTCTTTATGGCAATACTCAGCGTGACAGAGAAGAGAAAGCTTCTTGGCTCCAAAAGGTCCATAGATTCATATAGCTAAAGCCCAGAAGGAGTCATTAAGATCATCTGGTCTGATCTCCTGCATAACATAGGCCATGTATTAATTAGTGATTTCTGCATCTGGCTCAAGAACTTGTTTGTGCTCAGGCACCGCACTGCGCCGGGTTGTGATTGGTCCACAAAGTTCTCTCCCCCCTGAACCTCAAATGGCCAAGAACAGCCAATCACAAACCACACAACTATTCTGAACACATGCCTTTTACTAGATTGCAAGCAAACAGCCAGATCGTCGCTACTCCCTGCTCCCCTAAACCCCCAACCCCCGCCAGCCCACGTAGGGGCAAAGTAGCCAGAAAGCCACCCTAATTGGGCAACTGAGTATCCTTGTGCATGATATAGCTGGCACGATCCTAACTCTCACCGCAGAGTAGGGATTGATCCAGGATCAGCTAGAGCCATGGCTGGAATAATCGGAGCAGGCAGGGCTGGAGCATGCTAGACCGGCCGCTAGGTGCTGTTCCAGTCGGCAGATCTGAAAGCAGCGGCCAGGCTGCTCTGAATAATGGTGGGACCAAAGGATTCTGGCTCACAGTGTCTAACGATATGTGAAGACGGATGAGATGGTGCTGCCAAAAACATGTGTGCTGTCTGCATGCCGGGCTGGGCTTGTTCAGCATTCAAGCCACACACCCACGCTGAGAAATCAACGGGAGAGTCATGAGACTGGAGAAACACAAAGGAGGGCCATGGCCGAACAGTCTAAGAGAGCACACAGCACAAGTGCACCATTTCTGGCTGGTCAAGGCATCCAGAAAACGGATCCAGAAAATATCACTTAAAGGCTGAAGTAATTTAATGAAGCTGATCTCTTGCGAGTGCACTAGCAGAGGCTTACAATGAACTGTATGAATGCTAGGATGTGACTCCCTTCATGCAAATTCCTGGCCTAATTTCAGTGTAGCCATGATCATGTTGTCTGTCACACTGGTGCAGTGGTCTTAATCCGGTTACGACTGGACATGCCACTCAATCAGCACTAATTAGCACTCTATTGGTAATGTTATCAGAGAGGTCTAGGACAGAAAGGAGTGAGAGTGAAAGAGAGTAAGAGCAGGTTTACACTACCTGCCGCATTGATGGCTAATGATCCATCTATTGGGGATCAATTTATTGCGTCTAGTCTAGACGTGATAAATCAATCCCCAAGCACTCTCCCATTGACTCCTGTACTCCACCGCCGCAAGAGGCACAAGCGGAGTCGACGGGGGAGCAGCAGCAGCAGTCAACTCACCACTGTGAAGACGCTGTGATAAGTTGATCTAAGTATGCTGACTTCAGCTATGCTATTCTCGTAGCTGAAGTTGCATATCTTAGATCGATCCCCGCCCCCCACTAGTGTAGACCAGGGCTAAGTCATCCAAATATTCCTAGATGTTATCCCTCTAAGTCTGGGGCACTTTGGTGGGACTACAATGTTCAGTGCTGTCAAATGAACACCCTTTCAGGACCACTACCTTCACTTCACATTGATTACTTTAGAGACTGTAGTTGTAAAACTGGATTTCCAACAGTGGGAAGTTCAAAGGGTCCCAGAGCCAAACCATGATGAGCCAGCAGCATTCTCGTTTTGTTGCTCACACCCAGAGACACTGTAATTGCCTGTAAATCTCATCAGAGGCAGGCTGGGCCAGATCCCCAGCTAGTGTAAATTGATGTAGCTCCACTAACATCGCTGAATGCAGAGTGACACCAGTTGGGAATCTGGACCACTGTATGTATCCCATTTGTTCAATGCCTACACCCGCCAACCCATCACTGAGCAGAAGTACTTACTGCAGTTCTCAGGCTTTTTGTTTTGGTGGATCACTGTCTTTTGGTTGGGAGTGCTGAAGAGGCTGGTCCAGTTGATGGTGTGATAGTAACACAGGTTGGTGTTGTCAGTGATGTAGATGTTGCCTGCACTGATCTGCTTCAGGGACTGGAACCGCAGAGAGGTAATTGCCTGTTGCTTGAGGATGAGCAAGGAAAGGCCACTGGGGGAGCAAACATAAGCAGTGAATAGCCCTGAAATGTGGGATTTATCCCATGCGTGAAATAACAATGGCATGTCTTACCTAAAAGGAGCATTAATAAAGGACAACTCAAAAAGGGAGTCGAGTTTCAAGTGCTTCCAATGCCATACACACACAGCATAGTTCAAAGATTCATAGCAGGTCAGTATAGTTACGTGGCTATAAAGCAGCGAATGAGCATGTGGAAGACCTGAGTGTAAGAGGCCACAAAGCAGCCTTGCTGACTTGTGTAGTGGAGTGTGACTGTGCTATTGCGGTATGATACTATAAGCTGTGATGCTCTCACTCCCGCCCTTACTGGAGGTTTACAGCGGTGACTGGTCTCTGTCGCACAAAAGACAGTTGTTTTGAGTTCAAGTGCTATGCTGACCGCTGCTGAAAAGGAAGGTAGGTTTCTAAAAAAAGGGGAGGGGATAAAACTGGGAGAGGCTGTAAATGAAAGTGAATGAAGCAGTCCCACAGAATGTGCAAAAGTCCTCTCTCACAAGTCACATTCATGCCAGCGATAGTAATGATTATTTTCAAGGAAATTCCTCCAGAATGCTTTCTAGGATTTTTTTTCTTGTATCAAAGTATCTGGTTATCTCCCTTCTCCTTCTTCATAGAAAGAGTATGAGTTCCCTGTGTAACGTGGAGGGGATGATGTATATTATTTTACTGCTGAAAATTAGTGAAGCCAAAAACCGGGTATTCTCTAGATTAATTCATTTGTTTTAATGATTATAATTGTTTTCGCGATGTTCTAAATGAAAATCGCTACTTCAAAGCTGAATACATGGCTGTAATTCAATCTCAAGGTTTCCTTTCTATCCATAATCTGTTTGGGCTGTTGTTTATGATATCAGCAGACTCCCTTGACTGAATTACTACGTTTTGTTCAACCCGGAGCAAGGGGTTGCTGTGTATATCATACAGATACATTGTTTCATTCCCCCGTTATTTCTTACTATATTTGTTTCCCGCCAACACCAACCTCTCCACATCAGCTTTCATATCAAAACGTCACTTTTTAAAAGCGGAACTGGCAAACTATTACAGGTGCCCTATTCTGTAATGCCAGCGGCGGCAGCTCTGTGATCATCCCTGTATTTCTCTTCTGTTGCCTTTTAAGAAACAATACGCACAATATCATGAGCGTACTAAGAGATGCAAACGGCATCTGAGTCAACACATTCAAAGGTGATATTTCCTTACAATGAAACACTGTATCTGTCATAAATCATCATCTTCAAAACTAGTGCTATTGCTTCATGAGTCAAAGATTTGGAACATGAATAGCAGCTTGTGCCACTTGCACATTCTATCATTAATGGCATTTTGGGGATAATGAGTGGATTACCATGTCAGGAAACCTAGAAGCAATGATTTTTAAAGCCACATAATTAACAGGGTCAATAGTGTTTGCACAGTGTAAAGCTGTTAGTCCAAGTATCCAGTGTTAGTGAATAATCAAGAAATATGCTAAGTGATTATTGGTCCTCATGAAGGAATTTACATTCTATGGCATGCATATGTTAGTCTTTGAGTGGCGATAGCACTGCATAAGTTATTACATAAATAGAGAAAAGCACATCTTACCTATATAGGGATCTTCCACCTATAGTAACCAAGTTAGAAAACACACGGAAATCTGTCATGTTTGGGGGCCATGACTGAATATTCAAGAAACCTGAGGGAGATAAAGTGAGACATTTTAGCAAGTGTCTCATCATCTCAACCACAGAAACTGCTTTATGAGGTAGTTGAATTGTGAAAGAATAATAAAAGGATTGTATGGATCTGAGAAGCAGAAACAGGTGGGCAATGAATGTTGCAGGATACTGTGAATGTCTCCCTGTAGTATACACTTCTCCAGGGGAGCAAAACATTTGTAAATATGTTCTTTTAGAAGACTCAGAATTAGCCCAGTCCCAGAGACAGGAGAAGCCCTGTAACATACGAGAAAATTCAACACTTCTTAGGTTTTCCCAGCCTTTTTCTAGCAAAAGTGAGCAGACAAAATCAAGATATGCATGAACTGAGGAACACGCATGTGAAAAACCCACCTGTTAGTTGAGTTTGGTTTGCAATAGATAAATCTAACAAAATATCCCAGTTTTGAAACGGTTTTGAGAATTTGGATTTGAGGCATTGTAGCCCAGTCTCCTCTCTGTCACACGTGGCATCGTGATGTTCCAGGACGGGCAGTGACATAAATATGCATCACTGGGATGGGGAGGAGTGACAAATATGTATCACTGCCATACAGGTGCCCTTCCTAGCAGCACACGCATAGCAGGAAGACCCTGCATGACACAGTCCCCACATGCCTGGCATCACTATGACCCGCCTAATTTAACAAGGACTTAAGCATGTGAGAGTCAGAGCTCACTTGCACATTGGTAACTCTGCTGACCAATTGGGGTTGCTAGTGGATGTAGGTTAGGGCACAATTTGTCCCTGATTTTTGAGTGGTAATATAATTAGGGACCTGTAATATAAGGTCATTTAAAAACAGCAAGAGCTTGCTTAAACTCCTCCCCACGATAATCGTCCCACAGTGGGTGGAGCTTGTCTATGTGGTTGTTCCTTGTCCTTAATTATATATAAAGCACTGAAAACAGCAAGCAGTGGAGAACTCATAGCTATGGTATTTCACTTTGCAGCCCTGTGAGCTGAATCTGTAGCCAACATGGTGGAAGTTCATGAAGCACTATATGGAGTTCAAGCCCATACAACTCCCAGTAAGTGTCCCAAAGCAATGGGAGTCAAAGCAGTGGTTCTCAACCTTTTCCTTACAGCAGCCATTTTTTCCCTATCAGGAGTCCCCCAAAGTCCTCCTCCCATCTTGCTTGTATCTAACCAGGATCTCCTTCCTGAAACAAGGTCCTGACCTCCTGACACCTGTTTGTATTCGCTAGGTTCAGAACCCCAGAGTTAGATGACATTCCACATGAATAAGAACAAAGACTATGTACTTGTAAGCAACAATTGATACTGAAGCATTAAATGTTTATCAAACGTGTGGCATAATCAGTTACTAATATGTATCCTTTAAATATAAACAAGTGGCAAATGCAAAATAAGTAAAGAGCCCAAATGATGTATGATCACAATTGTGAGTTACCTGTTATCTCTCTGACTGTTTGGAAGATATTTAATTTCTCTGGGTCCATTGCTGCTACCGTGTGATAGGGGTCCCTGGAAAATTAGAAGGACACACGATAATGATCTGAATGTAAAATGAGCAGGCTTATGACAGTACATTATATAAGTAGTACTCGGAATAGCAGCACCTTGCTCTTATGTAGCAAGCACACCAATTTCTTTTTCAATTAATTAACTTTGTGAGCCTTTGGTGTTTCCCCAGGGGTCTTCCAGTTCGGTTTGATGGAAGGTGAGGGGCGCTCATCACCTTTAAAATGTTTGGGCAAATACCTATGCTCATGAAAATCAAACCGCAAAGAGCTGATCATCAAAAAGTGCCGCGCCCCCACCCCCTTTGGAAATCAGGCTTTTCTCCAAGGTGTCTCAAGTTTGCCACCCAAAACTGAGGTACCCAAAACAACTTTAGAAGTCTTGGCCGGAAGGTGCTAGTGCAGACAATGCTGGAGTTGTCTTATTTCAGGACCCTTTGCCTATCAGCAGATAAAAGAAAGTAAGAGAACATTCTCCGGAAAGGTACCCCCTTAATGTAAACTTCATTACACAGTGACCCCTCCAGAGAAGAATACGTACATGAAAATGCTGATCTGAACAAAGTTTTTTTAGAAGTACAAAGAGAGGTTCTTGTGTAATATCATGCTATGGAATGTTTGCATTCTATTTTTTTAAAACAAAAATACGTCCCTGGGGTGGAAGGCAGCCTCAGAAACAGTGAAGAATGAATTCACATCATCTCATTATTTGCCCTTCCAAGAGACGTGATGCTTGGGACTGGTATAGAGGAGTAATCAAACATGCTGCCTTCGGAGACAAGTCCTCAGAATTCAGTGCAGTGACAGACTAATGGGGGTCACTTCTAACCTTTACCAAGTGCATTTCCAGGGGAGCAGGAGTGGAATGAGTTCTGGAAACTTAACCTAAATCTCAGCAGACCACAGAAATATTGTACACTCAATTTTAGCAAATTGGGGCTCTCGTAAAAAAAGATGACAGGTTTTGAGGATGCAGCATAGAAATATAATTTTTCTTTTGAACTCCATTAATATTAAAAAAAAGTCTCTTTGCTAAACCCGGGATTACTAGATAAAACACCCCCATCCCAATGTCAGTGCGTATTTTAGGACCAAAAAAAGTTCAAACCGATAAAGAAGAGAAGCCCATCTTATATAGCCATTTTCTCTTCTTACAGAACCATAGGATAATACATTCTTCCCCAACTATTCCAAGTCTATTTTATCATTAGGCTACTTATTTTTATTGACACTGAACATAAAAATAACTGAAGATGCATTTTCTGTGCATGCTGATGTTACTCAGATCCTACCTGAGCTTTCTCTCCAAACATAGGAGATTTCAGTGGCCTTTGGGTCAGGATCTTAGTCAGGGAGAGTCCTCTGATTAACTTCAGTAGGCTTTGAATCAGGCCATAAATGAATACCTCTCATTATCAGTGCCTTTATCTAAAATGTCCTATTCTGGGACTTCTAGAGACCAAGTGAGCCGCAGTTCACTAACTTGGCACTGCAACTTTCTATTGATAGCTTCCTTCATTTTGCACCTTCTGATCGTAGGAACACACTTTGTGTCCCAGCTAGCCTCATACTTATTTTAATACTCCCTTCTTGGACAGTGGTAATGAAGCAGTCCTGGAAATACCCCGTCACCAGAATTGCTGGTGGCGATACATTCTACAATGTTCTAAAAATGCTTTGCACAAACTGCTCTAGGTATTCTGACAGGGTCAGGCCAGATGGTGCCAGAAGGTACATTAGCCCCAGATTAAGCCGGTCCCTTTTCCCTGAGTAAGATAATGGGCTGTTCCAGTACTATCAGGACATTGCTGGAACTAATTATGGCAGGCAGGCTAATCAGGACACCCGGAGCCAATTAAGAAGCTACTAGAATCAATTAGGACAGGCAGGCTAATCAGGGCACCTGTTTTTAAAAAGGACCTCACTTCAGTCAATGAGGGGCATGTGCAAGGAGCTGGGAGCAAGAAGCACTAGGAGCTGAGAGGGGGAAGGCGTACTGTGGGAGGACTCAGGAGTACAAGCATTATCAGACACCAGGAGGAAGGTCCTGTGGTGAGGATAAAGAAGGTGTTGGGAGGAGGCCATGGGGACGTAGCCCAGGGAGTTGTAGCTGTCACTCAGCTGTTACAGGAGGCATTAGACAGCTGCAATCCACAGGACCCTGGGCTGGAACCCGGAGTAGGGGCAGGCCCAGGTTCCCCGTCATCCCCCCAACTCCCTACTTGATACCAGAGGAGTTGATCTGGATGTGGGTTCCACCAGAGGGGAATTCTGGCCTGTTCCCCAACACATTAGATGGGTCAACAGAGACTGTGGGGATTGTTCTCTTCTTTTGCCCCATGCTGGCCTGTGATGAGGTTTGCTGACTGAACAGCAGGTTTGAGCCACAGCAAAAGTGGCCAAACTGAGGGTTGCCGTGAATCCCTGGGTGAGCAAATCCACCAATAAGCGCAGACCCACCAAGTCAGAGGAGGAATTTTGTCCCAATATCTTTTTCAATTAATTTCTATTTCTTAATTCCAGCCCCCATGTCTGTGATTAGGTATTAATCATTGTTTAGGGTGAGATTATGGAAATGATCTCAGTGACATTTTTTCTCAAGACATACTATTTCTTTTAAACTACAAAGCTTCCAGACCATACATCGCAACCAGTACCACCTCTAGACTATAAAGGTGTCTCATTCTGTATTTCAGCCAATGCTTTCTCGGCCTCAGACTGAATGCCAGATTGTACACACATGCATTAATGAAGTTCACTTCACTCATACACTTAGGGAGAAGCCATGTATTAGCACTGACAAAGACTATGAGCATTATCCAAAGCCTATTGAAGATAATGGAAAGATAACATCCATTGACGTCAATGTGCTATTGACTAGGCCCTATTTATCTGACAGGTCTGGTAAAGTAACAACTGAATCAAAAGAGTAGAGATGCAATATTTTTACAAAGGTGTTCTAGAAAAGGGAAGGGTAGCATACTAAATGTATCTATCTATTAATCAAAGAGCCAATACTATTTATATAATTAACAATCAACCCCCCACCAATTGAGGGTAAAATGCAAACAAACATCTTGTACTTCATTAGGCAAAGTATTTAAAAAAATACACACATGCATACCCACTTTTAATAACCTCTGCAATTAAAATGATTCTCCACCACTGTCAAAACTCCTCTTAATTCCCCATTCTCCAAGGACTCTTAGTTCCTATGACTTGAAATATGAGAGAGAATACATTTCTAGAGAGAATAGGCTAGAATTCATCCTGAATTTATGCATTCATAGAAACAACTTCCTTATTTAAAACTACAAGTGGCAAATATGAATTTGATTATTATTGCAATACACTGTCAATTTATTTAATGTATTGTTTTGTTGAATTCTATTTTGCAAGTTGTTCCTGCTCTTGTAACTTCCTTTCTGCAAACACACTTTGTAAAATTTAATAAATTTAAACAAACAAAAAAGCTTCCCCCCCCCATAAAGTTACTTGAATACATTCTCTGAGCTCTTCTTTTTTCCAAAATGATGCACATTGCTCCAGCCTGTTCTTTTCAAGATCTGTGGCCTATTTCCAATGTGACGCTCAAGATTAAGTCCACTGTATTGCTTAAGACTGTTTTTTTTCTTTTCATGCAGGACACGGATTAGAACATGGTATGGTGTCAACATGAATGGCATACACTTGTATTCCACTATCCCAGCACAGCAATATCTTTTAGATGTTTTGCTTGTCTTTTATTTCTAGCCCATGATTTAGATCCTTTTTCAGAGACTATGATTTTATTCCAAGGTCATTTTTGCCCCAACTTCTTGCTTGATGCTACAGAGATTCATTAGCAAAATACAGCTCATAGTTCTGTTCTACATTTTTTCAGCTAATACTCTGAAAAGATTCAACATTACCTTTCACGTAATGCATTGGCTAAAGCATACAATATTTTTCTTGCTGCCTTTCTTGCATTTTCTAACCTCCTTTCTGTCATGTGAGTTTAGCAAATGTAGAGCAGCCTCCTTGGTCGGTCATTTGTACGTATTAGAAAGTGTGAGGTGTGACCGTTGACTCCTGAGTGACCCTCTTCAGTGATTCCCCAAGTCTCCAGCGGTACTTTTTTGAATCACTTGCACCTGGTTCTTTATCCATTCCTATGCTTTATCCCATGCTACATTAACCTTTCACACTGTAGTCCCTGCTGCTAGAGATAAACCCATCTACACAGTCAACCTCTAACTTCCCTGTTTTATCATCATCAAGCTCTAGGGTCTTGATCCAATTCCCATGGAGTCTTTACACTGACCTCAATGTGCTCTGGGTTGTGTGGTAGGTGACAGTGCACTACAGTTTACCCCATAACAAATTCAAATATTATGGAATCAGGCTTCTTTTACCTCACCCTTAAGGGCAGAATGAAAGATACATCCTGATACAGGCCATTATGATTTTTCTACACACTAGTACACACAGGATGACTATGGAAAAATCCACCACTATTAGTCATGTCAAAATTCTGTTTCAAATCCCTTGCTGTAGTGTTGTTCATCATGCTTTCCCCATGCAGCGGCAAAGTTGTAAGCAGCCATGTCCCCTGGGAACCGTAATTAGATCTCAGTTCTCAGCATCTGATGCTGAAAACTTTAAGGAGCCTACAGATCTGATGTAAAGATTTAAAAGCTATGTAGTGGCAGAAATAATTGAATAGTTTTTGTTGTTACCACACGGCAAAGAAAGAAATTATCTCATAACAGTGAAGTACTTATAGTCATAACAGCAATGTTTCCACATGCTTGACTGTGCTAATCTATCTATTCTTTATAATGGGTACGGTTATACCGCACCAAAGTGGCACCTTAGTTCACCTTGGCTGATGACTGATGCTCATGTGAGGGATGAATGAAAAAGGAGAGCTAATCATATTTTGTCTTACCACAGATCATCGTTTCAGGATGGAAGGAAGACTTTGTGAAAAATCTGCTAGCTGCAGTATAGGTCACCTATATCTAAACACAGAATTTCTTTCCCCAGGAGGCATTTCAATTGGGAAATGATGCCCATTCATAAAAGGTGACATCAATAGTGCTAACTGTTGACTTGAATGGTGACCAAATGGGGCACCAAAACATAATCTAAAGCAGGGGTAGGCAACCTATGGCATGAGTACCAAAAGCAGCCTTGCGAGCTGATTTTCAGTGGCACTCACACTGCAGGGTCCTGGCCACAGGTCCGGGGGGCTCTGCATTTTAATTTAATTTTAAATGAAGCTTCTTAAACATTTGAAAAACCTTATTTACTTTACATACAACAACTGTTCAGTTCTATATTATAGATTTATAGAGAAAGACATTCTAAAAATGTTAAAATGTGTTATTGGCACACAAAAATCTTAAATTAGAGTGAATAAATGAAGACTTGGCACACTACTTCTGAAAGGCTGCTGACGCCTGATCTAAAATATCGGGGTAGCCGTGATCTGCAAAAGCAACAAAGAGTCTCGTAGCACCTTATAGACTAAAACATCTGTTAGTCTATAATCTAAAGTGTTGATTAACTCTTTGGTACACCTTCCTGAAGCAAGCTATAACCAGCGCAAACCTTGATTCTTATAACTGAGCAGGGGGTTGGACTAGATGACCTCCTGAGGTCCCTTCCAACCCTGATATTCTATGATTCTCTCTCTGTATAGTTATCTCTGAACCTTTGATAATGCTTGGAAGGATTCAAGGTACAGATATGTCTGAACCGAAACGCACTGGATACAACCCACTTGAGTGTTGTGGGTGTTTACCATACAAATTTGAATGCACATATCTTATCTTATGTTCAAAGTCCAGGGGGGCAGATCTTTAGCTGCTGTGCACTGTCATAGGCAAGGGAGCTGTGACCATTCCAATCAATTGTCTGCCCTCCAATCTGGATCCACATTTTGCAGATTAGGCCCATTTTTAGTTCAAGATAAGAAAATCAGTGGAAGTGAATTTCTCTCCCCATAATCCCTGATCAGCTGTCACTCCAATCCAGTAGCCAGCGACTCCTAAACTGAACGTATGAACCAATTGTGTTTCCTTTTCCCAGCCCAAACTTTCTTTCTTATCTTTTGTTTCATAAAAGCTGAATGTGAGAACCTGTGTGAAGTACCAGCACTTCAAAAAGCGATCAGAAAACCAGTTTATCTCGGGGCTTCTATTTAGTCAGGCATTCCTGAAACCATACAAATCAGAAGGGTCCACAGCTAGTTCTGTCCCAGAGCCTAGTCCATAACATACTGGGTAAAAATGTGCTAGTGCTCACCCATGAATCCCAGTGACAAGGAAGATCAGGTTCCCGTTGATCTTGGTACAGTTTATGAACTTGTCAATGTTGTTGGAGTCAACGGTTTGAGCCGACGTCAAACTCCCCGTGCCGATGCCATCACATGCTGCCAAAACAAGAACCCCATGAAAACGACTTGCAACAAGATGAAATGAATCAATAAATGTTTGATCCTTATTCACCTGAACTTTCATTTCCTTTAGGGATGGGCAGAATGGTTCTGGAAAACAAGAATCAAGTAGGGCCGCTGCCCACCCCTCAAAATGAACACGAGGACAAACTTCCCAAGCCTCAAAGAATATGGCTGAGTACTCGTGATATAGACTTTTAGGCAGGAAGTGCCAGTGTTGTCTTCATCCCCTCTCACCATCCAACTGACATACCAACTGGGCCTGGTAAGACTTTTACCCCTTTAGCATCATTGCTTAGCTGTTGTATCTTACATAAGGGGGCAATAGTGCTGGAAATTTCCCTGTAGGGTCCTTATGTCCACTTAGTTCAAACCTTGCATGCTCTGGGGTATATATTGCACATAGGAACATCCAGTACACTAGATTATGCAACAAGGCAACATATCCATCTACCTGTCTAACTAGGCTCTAACAGTGGCAGCTATCAGCAAAGCATCTGAGCCCCTCCCAGGTGTTCAAATGACATCAGGAATTTCTCTCCTTTTTCCCAACAGATCTGAGTGAGAACTTGAATGGAAAACGGTGTGTACATGCACATGTGCCTATGTGGGAAAGAGGGGTAAATGTGTGAAAGTTGTGTAGATGAGTTTTGCATTCAATGTAGAATGTGGTAAGAATGGTTGTATTGATCAGCATAAGGCAGAAGTCCCTGAGTTTGTCTGTTTCATGACACCCTGTGTGGGGTAACTGTTTGCAGACTGGAGCACATTTTGTGTAGCTATCTGGTGAGCTAGCTGGCATCTCCCGTTATGACACAGGTTCACGGTAAGGAAAACTGGCAGTGTTCTGTTCTCATTGCTGCTGAAACCTCCAAATAACAGGAAGAAGCCTCAAGTCTACCATAGACACTGAGCTGTTGGGAAGACAAAGTGACTCATGTTTCCACCTGGAAGCTTCCTGGTGAGGCAGAGGAGGTATTTAGATATTTCGTCAATGCTGCTGGAGGGAAAGGAGAGGGTCTCTTGTTTCTCAAAGCCATTCAGAGAGAAAGCAGGAAAACCTCAGGTCTCTGCTTTGAAAGAGCAGAAACCCAAAAGCTGTACTAGCAGGTTCTGGGACATCCCACAAAGATGACAATAAAGGTAGTGAAGAATCAGGGCTTTGGAAGTGGTCCTGAAAGGTTCCAAAAGGTTTCAAACCATTGAATGTTAGCAAATGCCAGGCACCACCAATAACAAAAACCTGCAGGTCAATTCCACTCAAATAGCCAAAAACTATCGCTACTTTTCCCAAAGAAGAAACGAGCCTTTTGACCATATTACCACAAACCAGCAATAATCCTGCAATAAGTTATCTTTTGGAATATTCTCCTCATGGTAGCAATTCTATGTTCTATGGTCAATGTCCTAGAACTTATTCATGAATACATTTCATGTAAAAGTAATACCCTTCTTTGCTCTCCTAGAGTACAGAGTACATTCAAGCAAAGCTATAATAAATGATAACCTACCTTTAGGACAAATATCAGTGCAGGGTTTGCACATCTTTATACCATTTTCTTCAACCTCCATCTTGGAGCTGGGACAGGCACGCACACAAGAGCTGGAATCTACCACAAAGTTATCTGTAAAGAGACAGTGCAGTAGTCAAAAACAAGCCGGTATGTTAAGTAATATTTGGACATGATTTTGAGGGTTCTGAAAATCAGCTTGCATGCCGCCTTTGGCACTCGTGCCATAGGTTACCTACCACTGGGCTATATCATGTGTCAACCCAGCATGAAACCAGCCCTCTTCCCTATAGGCTAAGAAGAAGGTCTTCCAGGTACAGGTGAAATGACACTATCTCCACCTAATCTATAGAGGTCTTTACACTATGCTGATCATTTTAGTATTCCCTGGGCTTTCCAGCAGTGCATTAAGCAACATGACTATCTGTCTCATGGGTCTTCTCTCATCCTTTCCCAGGGGCAGAAGTGTGTGCAGGGCAGTATGTGTGTTTGGTTTGGATTTTTCTTATGAGTGCATGTGGCTCTCTCTCACACAGAGAGCCACATGGTTATATGAGGAAACAAAATCTTGTGGCACCTTAAAGACTAACTATAAAGTTTTGAAGCATGAGCTTTCGTGGGCTAATACCCACTTTGTCGGATGCAATGGTTATATGAGAGAAGGCAATGTCAAAGAAAGGTGCCTGGCACTTAAAGAAAAAGATGAAGAGATTTGTGTTGATTCTTAGTTCCTGTAGACACCTGAAGGCACCAAAAGTAAAGTAGCTGGGTATCAGGTACATCTGGTTGAATGAATCATTTAGAATAGGGGTAGGCTACCTATGGCGTGCGTGCCAAAGGCGGCACGTGAGCTGATTTTCAGTGGCACTCACACTGCCCACATCCTGGCCACCAGTCCGGGGGGCTCTGCATTTTAATTTCATTTTAAATGAAGCTTCTTAAACATTTTAAAAACCTTATTTACTTTACATGCAACAATAGTTTAGCTCTATATTATAGACTTCTAGAAAGAGACCTTCTAAAAATGTTAAACTGCATTACTGGCACGTGAAACCTTAAATTAGAGCGAATGAAGACTCGGCACACCACACCACTTCTGAAAGGTTGCCGACCTCTGATTTAGAATAATATTAATTGAAAACTCAATGGAGGGAAGACGTTTCTAGAGAGGACTAGGAAGACCTTCTATGGGAGTGGTGCTTGGTGGTCTGTCTTGTTAATTTCAGCATTCTTTTAAAATTTTATATCCTTTAAGAAACAGACACCTTAATTCCATCATAAAATGAAGATTTTAGTCCAGGATACATTTTAAATTTGGCTGCATCATCAAAGGATGCACAGCAAGAAGATGGGGGGGGGGGGAAACTGATGAAAAAACTCAGATACCTTGGCCATGGGCCCAGAATAGAACTGGAATAGAACAGGACAGGATAGAATACCCTTGTTAAAATATGACAATCCTTTTCCGAATGCCTTAAGGATTATATTCAGAATTTGTACTGTATAGTCTGTATTGTATTGTATAAAGTAAGACTGTACCTTTATAGTTAGAGATAACCCCAAACTGGAATAGTAGATTATTAAACGCTTGAATTTAAGGAAAAGGTGGGTTACAAAATTAGAGACTTATTCCTAAATTTGGGGAAGAAAGATCAGAATTAATTAGACTTCATCTTTTTTTGTGGAAAGAGAATGTCTGTATATCCTCCTAGTTAATTAATGTCTATCATGCATATACTTTGTAGAAACAAGTTATTTTATTGAATCCACAATTTCTGCCTTTATACAATCTTTTTCATTTAGTACAGATTTCTGCAATAAAGAATACTTCTTAAGGTTTACCAAAGCCCAAATAAGAATGTCAATATAATAAGTGTTAGTCATAAAAACTGAAAGACACTTAAGTCTTCCTCTCCCTCCTCCCCCATTGGCCCTAGTTCAGGTCATTTTTAGATCATCCCAACATGTCACTCTCTTTGATTTTATATCTATCTATCTATATATATAAAAGTCAAGTGGTGTATGTATGTATGACAGTGAACTCCTCCCACACCGTTTGAGCCAGAGACTTGAAATTTGGTACAGTGAGGGGTCTTGGGGTCTAGATGCTGGTAAGGGTCGAAAAATTTTTGGATCTCACCTCTGACGCCCCCCAGCGGTGAAAGTCTTTCAGGGACAATCACATCGGCTGGGCGGTTAGGTGCTGATGATGTCATAATACCCCCTCCAACAGACACCACACTCGCTCAGCTCGCCCCTCCCTCCTCCAACGGAACCCCAGAGATCCCTCAGTTCTCTGCCCCTCCCCCCTCCCAACGGAACCCCGGAGATCCCTCAGTTCTCTGCCCCTCCCCCTCCAAATGGAACCCCAGAATCCATCAGCCCTGTGCCGCTCCCCACCTGCGAAGGTCCCCGGAATCCCTCAGCTCTGGGCCCCCTCCCCTCCCTGCGACGGATCTGAGTTGGGTGTGGTGGGACGGTAAGTGAGGCGGGGGTGTCGGGTTCGGTCGGGGGGGTGAGGTGGGGGTCTTGGGTTTGGTCCGGGGGTAAGTGAGCCGGGGGGTGTTGGGGTTGGTCAGGGGGTGTCAGCTGTCTGCCCCCTCCCCACCTCCGACTGACCCGAGCAGCGCCGGGCACTTATGCTAGTTATAAATAAAACTTCAAGGTATTACCTCCAAAGAGCATACCGGGACCTATTACACTATTTACTTAGCTCTTAACATTGCTTAGCAATGGTATTTTAATAGGGTTTTTTTCATGCAGAGTTACACAGCTTGCACTTCTGTGACAATGTGAAAAAGGCAGCAGTTTGTAACTTACGTGGGCACTTTTTGACACAAAAAGCTCCGTAGGTGTATTTGGCGTTGTGGTTGTGCTCCAGCTGGAAGGTGATGGGATTGTAGACAAACGTCTGGGGACACTGAGTGACACAGGCTCCGCTGTCGTTGAAATTCATGCAGGCCTGCAAGACAAGGAAGCAAGTTGATCATGTCATACCTCTTTTTGAACCGCCTTACTTCAGAGCAGGACCTTGACTATCCATTATCTACAAAGTCATTGTTGCAATTATAGTGGATGGGCGACATTGTTTTTTCCTTGCCTGCGTTTAGCCACTTAGGTTTCTTCTTAAGATATTATTAAAGATCTTATTATTAAAACATGGATATGTCCAAAGCCCTGAGCAATTCGTTTTGAACCCATACGAACATTTTCAGTTTAAATGTAACTTGATGCCGATACATCTTCTAAAAGCGAAGCCTTATTTTTTTCATGATTATTCTTACTCTTAGCAATCAGCTAATGGGAAACGTGACAGGCATCTCCAAATTTGACAACAGCATACAGCCACTTAAGTGGCTCATATCCTGGCTGAGCACATGTTAACGAACGGTGCTGAGGAGGGCCAACCTTCTGATCTCTCCTGGCACAGTTCAACTGAGGGACTGAAACTCCCAATTAGACAGCAATGAGGATAAGCATTTCCTTTGAGACAGCACAGGAGGGGGTCATTTTCCTAAGTGGCAAATGGAACCAGGTCAGTTAATTCACACACTGGGAACAGAAAATAGGACTCAGTCTTCAGGCTGAACCATACATCACTGACAGAGGACAAGGCCCTGATGAGAGAAGTCGTGTGTGGATAAAACGAGTAGATGAACGTAGGGAAAAAAATAAATGGACTATGCAAGACTTGTATCTAGATATGTGAGAAAACACTGATTTCTTCACTCTCTACCATTCTGTATTGTGCCTATTCTATTAGTTACAGCTGATAAGAAACGCTGACAACAAAGCTCTCAAATTAGAAAAATCCTGTCTGGTTTCAAGTTTTACATGAAAGGTTTATGCAAATAATTTGGGCCAGTGGAGGTCACCCCAATCCTGCCCCAGGATCCTCCTTGTACGGTTGGCAATTGTGCTTCCCCATGTAACTTTATATATCTTCCAGCAGCCTAATTGCCTCAAACCCTCTATGGCCTTGGGATACAGCCTTCGGGTCAGCAAACAGCCAGATGGTTCCTCTTTGTGTCTTGCTTCTTCAACGAGCTAGCAAGAAGGGTCACAGTCCCCATACCAGGGGTGGACCTTCAGGGGACTCCTCCCACATTCAGAAGCAGGAGGACTGACCAAGGCTCTTCGGGCTCTGCTGCCTCTTCTACAAGCCTTTACCTCAGTTCAGAGCCTGAAGTGCCTCAGAAGGCATCAAAGAGATGGGATGAGGATGAGGCCAGCTGGGCCATACCTGAAGGTTTCAGGAAGGGAGAGGGTGGTAATACCCTTTCTCCAGAAGACTAGAAGGGGATATAAGTGCCGTGGAAGGGAGAGGGCCCACTGGGGAGAGTCAGGATGAAATCATCAGCCTTGCATGGAGTTCTTTGGTTCCCATGATCCTCTTGAGTTGACAGCCTATCTAAACTCAACCTGCTATTTCTGGTTCGTCAGAACCATGTATTCGAAAACAGTCATTGTACAGCTCTAGGATTAATTCACCAGAATCCGTGCATTTGATTTATTTAATTCCCAATCAAGGTACGTTTTAAGGCTGGATCAGGGCCTGAAAGGAGAATCATGTCTCCACTCTAGATTTATTTTCACCCCTGGTCTGAGAACATCATTAAACCTGTGTGTGTAAATACAATGAAACAGCTATGCCGCAGTATGGGTACTGGCTTGCTTACAAAGGTGAATGCACAGATTATTGAATGCCAGCGGGCGGAGGAGGACGGGAGAACCTTTCCCAGCAACATTAAAACATTTTAAAACAGATTATTATTACAGGCTTTCAGAGGCTGCCATAATGTGCCAAAGGACTTTTTTTAATGCATCATGAACTGTACTTTTGTTTATTAATAAATACTCATTTACTTTGTTTCCTCAGAACATTTTCTACATCCACTGTTGTCTTAGCAAGTACTTCATCACAAACATGACAATCCTCTGGTGATGACTTAGTAAATGTATAATCAGAACGAGGTGCACTGATGATACATTATTCAAAGAGATGACACTTTCCAGGAAGAATCTATTAAAAACCAATCTAGAAGACTCAGGAAGTTTTAATTTATGGCTGTAAAACTTTGTGTACACTCATAATTGTTTCACTACCATATGCAAAACCTACAGCACTTGTTTCTAAATGTGCCCAAGATGCATATGAAAGCAAAACAAACAAATAAACAAAAAACACACACAGGGAAAAATCAAGATGGACATCTCAATTAAAAAATAAATAGCTCCATTTTCTCCAAGATGTTGATCCAGCGCCCCTGCATGTCCCCCACTATAGCCCGAAAGGGTACTACTTCTATCTCATCACATGATAGGAAGGAAATGAGTAGTTCTCAAAGCTGATTAGGGTGACCAGATGTCCCGATTTTATAGGGACAGTCCCAATTTTGGGGTCTTTTTGTTATATAGACTCCTATTACTGCCCACCCCCCTCTCCTGATTTTTCACACTTGCTCTCTGGTCACCCTAACACCGATGAACACTTAAGGCTTTGATTCTCAGTTATACCAAGGGCCCCTGGCATCCCTCTGGGCCCCTTTGTATTTTCACACAGTGCTAACATGATTTTTAGCACAGGCATTTCCATAATTGCTACAGAGAAGCTCCAGAAAAATGTGAAGTGTTCAATGGCCCGTAGAAATCACATTTTCTCCTGTGCACTGTGATGTTACAGAAATAATACTGTAACAAATACATAGCCTCCTAACACTTCAGGAAGGATAGGTGTGTGGTTAAAGTGATAGACTGGGACTCGGAAGGTATGGGATCAAGTCGTAGCTCTGCCACAGACTTCTGAAGTGGCCTTGTGCAAGCTACTTAACAAGTCCCCCAACTGTGAAATGGGTAATAATACTTCCTCTCATAGTTTTCCTACTTAGACTGTGGGGGGCAGGAATTGTCTCTTATTGGGTCTGATGGAAAGCCCACTGAAGTCAACATAAGGACTTCCACGGACTTCCAGTTAACTTTGAATGATGCCCACTACGTGCATTTTCAATACTGTCTTAAATAGGGCCCCGATTGCAGTTAGCCACTTTCGTCGCTGCAGTTATACAAATAACAATAATGTGATGGCTGTCACTATGCTGCAATCCAAGGCTACTCAGAAGTTCACAGTGGTGACAGAGACGAACTATCAGTCTAGGTTAGTTCAATACCTGACCTGAAATTACTGGGACAAATTTAGGTATGTACCCAGCTTCCACTGAAGATATTGACAGACTGTGTGTCTTTGTGGGGTAATGTGATGAGGGTACATGAATTTTTTTCCTTGGTAATAGGAGCAAAGACTGCTTTCTGAGTTACACAACTAATTGACTGCATCTGGAAAGAATTTGGCCATATTGAGAATGTCTGTTTGAGAAAATTAAGCTCCTGATTCAGTTTTAACCCTTTTACTTTTTGAAAGGCTGTATTATGGGCATTTGGATTTTAATGAATAGGAAGTAATCTTTCTTCTAAGAAGCACACCCCAGTTGACTAGGTGAATTTGCTTAAATACAATCTGGGAAACATAAAAAACAGCTGTAACTTAGAAGCCAAATTGTATTCTCAAATGTCAGACAAAAAACGTACAAAGCAAAATACAGTGTGTGTGTGTGTGTGTGTGTGTGTGTGTGAACCCTTCAGCCCAAAATGTAATGACAAATTCCTGTAAAAAATCCCCACCATCTATAAAAGCTAATTTTAGAAAAGTGAAAGATAAAAATCACATAGATTAGCATAGAAATGGCTCCCAATCTGTATTTGTAAATCTCATAAATCTTTTAATGAGTAATATAAGCTGATAAGTAATGCAAATGTAATGGGAAAAATATGAAATGATAAAATGTGCAGCTAAAAGCTTGAAACGTAGAGGCAATTCAATTAGAGGTGACAAAAAAATCACGAATTTCATGGATTAACGCATAAACCCTTCCACCGTGGCTGGTGGGATGAGGGAAATTAGGTAACTCCCAAACATACAAAGCAATCAGTGTCTTTAGGTCCGGAACAGCCTCCAGCGCATTCCCGGTGGCAGCAGTCACTGACGTACGGCCCGTAGCAACGTCCATCACATTGCTCTGCACACACCGTCTTTGTCACTGGAAAGGACAGAGGAATCAGCTGTCAAGAGAGAGCCGTTTAAACTGAACAGGGATAGTAAAAAACAAAAACAAATCAACAAAGACAACGGAGTATTAAGAAGAGAACATCTGATCCTCTATAATAACCTGTAGGCCAGGGGTCACTCACGTCCTGTGTAATATCCCATCTACAAAGGAACATGAAAATGGCCAGGTATGTCTGGAATTATGAGGATTTGTTCTCTCAACCTTGGGAAGTCAGCGCAAATCCTGAATCTCTAATTTTTAGGGAGTTAGCAAAGGTTGATGGCTGGCTGGGAAAAAAGCCTGTTGTGATATGAATCGCTTTTAATATAGTTTTCCGTAAAGAATGACAGGCATATGTAACAATACCCAGAAACTCAGATTTCAGAATGGTAGCCGTGCCAGTCTGTATCCGCAAAAAGAACGAGGAGTACTTGTGGCACCTTAGAGACTAACAAATGTATTTGGGCATAAGCTTTTGTGGGCTAAAACCCATTTAATCAGATGTATAGAATGGAATATACAGGAGAAGGATATATCTATCTATCTATATATGAACATGGAATAACCTCTTAGAGTTGGTATTGCAACCCCCATCTTTTCTTGTTCTCTGTGTGTATGTACACTGCTACCTCAATATAACGCAGCCTTTGGGGGCCAAAAAATCATACTGCGGTATAGGTGGAACCGTGTTATATCGAGAGAGAGGAGTGCGCAGCCACATCCCCCAGAGCACTCCTTTACCGGGTTATATCAGAATTTGCCTTCTATTAGACCGCGTTATATCGAGATAGCAGTGTATATATATATATATATATATATATATATACACATATATATATACACACACATATATATACACATATATATATATATATATACACATATATATATATATATATATATATATATATATATATATATATATATATATATATATATATATATATACACGATATATATATATACACGATATATATATATACACGATTATATACATCTTTACATCTGATGAAGTGGGTTTTAGCACAAATAAATGTTTTTGTCTCTAAGGTGCCACAAGTACTCTTCATTCTTTTTGCAGAAACTCAGAGTTAGCTGAGCAAAATCATAGGGCCACGTTTTGCCCTCAACTAGCACTCATGTAGTCACTGTTGCTGAATGGGCCTATCAGAGCAGCACATAGATCATGTACGGTGGCATACCACACTGCAGTTTTTCACATGTTTTTCAAAATGCTACACTCCACCCTAAATTTCAGACAGAAAGGACTACGTTCAGCCCTGTTGTAAGCCTTTAATGGCATTCCACTCATCTACGACAGGGATGAATTTGATCTAAATGTGTCAGGAACCAACTGATTATCTTCTGTGTCTCAGTACTTACCTATCACCATGTTCTTTAAAACATAAGCAATTGTGGCACTTAAAAGCTCATCAACCACAGGACATTTCCTTTCCTAACTGACTTCTTTGGCACTAGGATTTAGCCCAAGGTCTTCCACATTACAAAAAAAAATATTAAAAAAATAAACTAAAAATCAACCCCTCTACATTTTATCCCGTTAAGTACCAAGTCTTCGTCTCTCAGTGAAAGAACTATTGATCCACACTAATAAAACATGCGAGAAGTCTGATGCTTATAAAAACAGGTACAATTCCGTAAATTCTGAGTGTTTCAAAGTGAGTAGTCAGGACCAGACAGTGCTCTTCAGTGTAATAGTTAGATATAACCTACTGAACTCTGTCTAATTGAAACATGAATCCCTCTTCAATGATTCATTGTATTAAAAGGCTGTAAAAGGAGGTTTTCATTATTTTCTGTAAGAAACTGAAAAGTTCACTGAGGGCTTAGTTTTAGTTTTTATAAGATGAAACATATACGTTGCTTCTCCACAAACTCATAATGATCCTCTCTTTATAGTCCTGCCTCTCATACTGAACAATCCCAAACCACTATATAATTGATCAGGTACATAGTCTATGCACAGGAATCACTTCATCAAAGCCTAAAATACAATTGCCTAAGACAAGCTCATGGATAGAAAACATGTTCTTTGTGATTTAAGCAAACTGAATTGCAGCACAAATAGAAGATTTCGGTAAAGCAAACCCACTTACTGCCAACTTAATGGTAGGAAGAACAGACAGAGCTTCTTTAAATTACTTTTAAAAATACCCAAACATATATCAATGCAACCTCAAAACAGATATGCAAATCAATAAATATATCTAAGCTCTGGTGATCTGCAATACATAATCACCATAGCAACATTAACCGATAGGGTCTGATTCTCAGTCTGATTTAAGTCAATGGAAGTATGCTGATTTACAACAGCTGAGAATTTCCTCATATTGGACTGTGTCTCTTTTTCAGTATCATTTCATTATTCAATATATTTATTAATTG
This sequence comes from Sternotherus odoratus, assembly GCA_032164245.1. Classification (NCBI taxonomy): domain Eukaryota; kingdom Metazoa; phylum Chordata; order Testudines; family Kinosternidae; genus Sternotherus; species Sternotherus odoratus. The sequence continues at coordinate 10,553,584 of JAVMKO010000011.1, read as the reverse complement.
GTATATACATGTAAATAAAACTCATCAGTGTAAGTACATTTCTAATGAAAGCCTATCTATTTTACCATAGTCTGAAAGTTTGGTACAGTGTTAACTCCCATGTGAATATTGGTGTCTTCTAACTCATCTCAACAAAAATTTCACTACAAATGTGACTCTTAGTGGTCTGTTTAAAGCATACAGCATGCATGTGGGTGATATAAAAAAACCAAGGAATGATTATAATAAACTATCCAAGGTGTTATAGGTAGGAACAGGAGGAAGTAGCGCAATAAAATAAACACTGTGTGCTTAACCCTTTCAGAGCTCACTGAAACATTTTGTAAATTCTATGTGTGGTTAATTTTTCTCCCTTCCTCATTTCTGCATGGCTCTCCAGTTTCTAGTTTTGAGCTAGGGTTAGAAGCAGAAATACCTACATTTTTTCAATGAAAAGCTATTCTCACTTGATATTTGAATTGGCTGATATAAAGTAAAACTAGAAAGCCAGAGAGAAACCACAATTTTAGGAAATTTACAACCTAATTTCTGGATTAAAGACATTTGATTAATTTCAGATTATAGCTTCAGAAAAGTCTCCAAAACGCTTAGATACTTATCCAAATTAAGATGAATCTTCTGTAGGTTTATCCATCACTAGTCATAAAATTTGTTACTACTAACACTATCATAAGAAACCATTTTTTAAGTGAGAGAGTTAGTATGACCACAAATTTTGCCATCTAATTAGGTTTGGTTCAAATCAATGCCCAGTTTTAAAGACATGAAGGATACTTACCTATAATCGGAGTCCCTTGAGACGGCTCTACATATTCACATTCATGGGTACTGCACCACCAAGTTATTCCTTACGGTAAAAGTATTTTCTAGTAGTGTAAACAAGAGTGGTCCCATGTCCCCCAACTTCAACCCCTCCCCTCATCATCATGATCTACTGAGAGCGAGGTCAAAATGGGGTCTGAGTGATTTCATCACCTCATTTCCTTCCACCACAAAGCCAGAGACACAGAACGCCAAGGACTCTGAGAGCGGGGAAGGTGGGTGGTAAGGGTGAATATTCAGAGCCACCTTGAACAACTCTGTTTACAGGTAAGAAATATTCATTTCTGCTTCTAGTGGCTCTGCATTTTTCCACGTATGGGCTAGTCTGATAAGCAGTGCTGCAACTAATCTGGAGGTGGGAACTGAGTCCTTGTTGACTAGAGACTGTAGCACCGCCTTGCTGAATCCAGCATCCTCCGGCAGGAAAGCTCTTCCTTCTATGGATTCCAGTATAACACCTATAAAAGGGATCTTTTGTGAAGGGCAAAGATTGAGTATTGACTTTGGGTGCCTGAGAAAGAGCCTGAGGTCTTTAAAAGAGATTCACAGTGAAGACCATATGGTTTAACAGATCCTCACGTAAGGACAACTTTGGTAGCCAGTCCTCTAAACAGGGGTAAACAAAAATACACTCATTCCTCAGTTAAGCTGCTACCATAAAGAGACATTTTGTAAAAACTCTTTGTGTCACTGAAAGGCCAAATGGAAGACCCTGTACAGGAAGTGGTGATTGACCTCCACAAATCAAAGGTAGTTGCAATGATTTTGCAGACTAGATATATGTCCTTTGCACTGAGAGTTGCAAACCAATCCATGACCAACAGCAAAGGGATCACGGTGGCCAGAATCCAACATATGGAATCAAAACTTCCGAATCCATTTATTTAAATCCCTTAAATACAGTATCAGCCAAAAAAAACCCAAACATTTTTCTGCACCAGGGAATAAAATCTCAGACCCCTCAGGTATTCAGGAACCTCCACAACTGGGCCTATCAGAAGTATTTTTTTCAATTCTATGATAAGCACTCCTCGGGAGAAGGGTCCCTGAAGAAGGAAGGTAGGAGAGTTGAGAGGAGGCAAAATTCTTAGTTGTATGGCATAGGCTTTTTCTACAATCTCTAGAACCTACTGCATCACTGTAATTTGCCTCCATTCGTTGATGAAGTGGACTAGCCCGTCTCCAAAGAAAAGGATATATTGGTCTCATCTGACCGGTTCTCAACTCTTGACTGTCCCTTCAAAGCTGATGCTTGTTATGATGTGATGATTGATGAGGAAGCAGTTTGTTTAGATTCGGATCTTGGCTTGAAAAGTCTTTTCCTACAGTGGCCGTGGGAGGATGCTGGGTCCCCAAAGGATAAGATTCCTTTAGCAGAAGGAATCAAACCCAGGGAATGAGCTGTCAATCCGGTCCTTCCGTTTTCCCAACAATTATCCCCTCTTCTCAATTTAAAAAACAACCACCCTGCTTTCAAAAGGGTACAGATATTCTACTAGTGGAAGTAGCCCCAAGAATATCACACACCAGGTGACAAGTCTCTTCAACAGGCACTGCAGGAAGATTGTAGCGGGGTGACCAGCCTGGGAGTTTGCTGGCTCCCGGCCACAACCGCTCCCTGCCTCTTGGGGCTGGGATAGCCCAGGGAAGCGGTTGGTGGCCGGGAGCCAGCAAACTCCCAGGCCTGATTAGGGAGTAGGCGCAGGTGGGTGGCCACGCCCCAAACACTGGCAGGCCTGATAAGAAGGCTGTGAGGCAGACAGAGTCAGTCAGTCTCCTCTATCCAGAGGAAGACAGGCCTAGCTGCGGAGAGCCTGAACAAGGTACCTGGATTAGGGCAGGGCTGGGGCAGGGCAGAGGGAGCTGGGAAGGCTCTGGCCAGAAAGCCCCAGGCTGCAAGGCCTGGCAGAAGGCCTGACCCAGGGGTACTGGGGTTGCAGGGGGCGGCCCATGGCTAGTATTAGAAGCAGCAGGCCAACCCCCCTTGCCAGTGATGAGAGGCCATGATACTGCAGTCTGCCTCAGTGAGCGGGGGCAAGTGGTGACTGGCAGTGGCTAAGTCTGAGGCAAGGTGGGAATGGGTGGAGGGTTCCGGGAGGGACACGGGCCGGAGTAGGGGCAGGACATCACTCGGCAGAGGGTGCTCCGGAGGCTGGAAAAGCTGATTCCCCAGACGACCAGACGGGGGCGCAGGCAGGGTGAGTGTCCGCCCTGTTACAAAGATCTTAAGTGGACACTATATGATCCACAAAGTTACGGAACTCTATAGTGTCCTTGGAAGAAGAGGAGGATGAAGCCACCCCCACATGTTCATCCAGAGATAAATCATGCTTATAGTCCATTTCCAAATGCTCCTGAACGAAAACAGAAGGTACCTCATTGTCTTCTTCCTGAAAACGTGTTTAAGGCATCACAGTATGTAATGTTAACAGATTCAGAGGGGAATTCAAGATTTCTGGACTGCTAAATTCTTAACAGATGAACATTACACCTCTCCATCCACTCAGACAGTAATTAAACTCATGAGGTGGCTTCCAGTAAGGCTATTGGCACTGAGCTGCCTTTCTCCCCAACAATTAGGGTTTGGGAATATGCCTTTAGGAGGAGGACCACAAAGTGGTATCAAGAGAGCCACAGGTCTCTGTATTCATCCTTTATCTTCCTCCTGGTAAGGATTCGAGTCTAGATCCCATATAGAATGTAATGGTGATAAGAGTGGATCCAAAGGGAAGACTGGGGATCTGGCTCTTCGAGGAGATCCTGCAGGGGTCCAAGGTAAAGGAAGCAAAGGGTGATTCTAGGGAAGACCGACAGTGTCTTCTGGCCTCCTCCTCCTCCTCTTAACAGAGGATGGGGAAGATGACCTTGGAACTGGGGAAATATGTCTCCTTTTGGAACCCCTGTGGTTTCCTACTCAGAACCAACAAAGCAAACGGAGCCGGTAGGTGAATTTGGGATATCACAGTGACAGCCAAAGAACTGACAGCAGATACAAAAACGACATCAGATACAACATTCCACGCCACTCCATTATCCCCGACTATGAAGGATGGTAACCATAGCAGCCTGGTCAGCATCTGACAGAACCAACTGTTCTGATGAATGGAAATTGGCACTGCTAACACTGCCCAGCATGACTGTTTTTGGTCTCCCAGCCACTTTTTCCACAACAGATAGAACTGGAGGCACCGATGGCCCAGTTTCTGATACACTAAGCAGCTCCATCTTCTTGGATGTGGAAGCAGAAGTCAGACCAGCCCTGGTCCCACAGATGCAAGGTTTCCACTGGGGTTGCTTAGTTGGGAAGCACAAGGTATGGCAATGGTGAGGGTGGCCGAACTCTCTCAACCTCTCTTATGGAACACGGGCTGATCGAGCTGACCAATGGCCCTCGGTTGGGACATCTGTAGCCTTAGAGGCTTCACCGAGGGAGCAGAGTCCACCAGGACTTGCAGACTCCAGTTGCTTGGAGCTGCTGGTAGCCATGGGAACAGAGCCTGCTCTGTTTGACCTAGGCTCTGAGTCTTGATTGGGTCCAAAAGGTCTAGGTTCAAGGGCTTCCTTTAGGAAAGGTGTTGCAAGTGAATCTTCCTATCCTGGCATGCTCTGGGATTATAAATTCGGCAAATCCAATACCCAGAAGGTGAGTCTCCTTCTCCCAGGAACTTGAGGCACCACATATGTTCACTGAATGCTGGGCAGGAAGCCCACTTCTTGAATCCTGGCTGCTTCTGTTTCTTCAGTTCCTCTATCACCTGGAACCCATAGAAACCCTAATTCACTAACCATCGAAACGAGCTAATGGACTATTTCTAGCAGAAGGACACTCTGACTCTGAAGAGACCAGAGCAGTTCACATCCATCCAGGCTGGGGGGGGAGCGGAGGAGGGGGAAGGAGCAGCACCCCCTTGCTCTCTGTGCACTGTGATGCTGAGGGGAGGGACTGCCAGAAGATGTTTTTACCATGAGACACCACAAGGTGGCGCAGTACCCATACACGGCAATATGGAGAGCCACTCAGAGAACTGCAAGAATTTAAAGGAGCAGTTGTGTCTGTATCTAGACTTAGGTTTGAATTTGTAGGCCGTGAAAGTTCTCCCTCATAATGCGCTGAAGAGAACCTGAAATGTGAACGGTGGCAGTTACTGGATGACAAAGTTCAAAATCCTGATCCAAATTTTGTATCCGTCCATAATTATGAGTGATCGATATCTTGTGGGGTTTGTGTTGTCATTTTTCACCTCCGAAATATGCAGAAAAATGAAAGTGAATGAATCACAAATCAGCCAGGCCAGCAAGGAGAATCACGTATTCTTGTTCAAAAACAAAACATTTTTTTTTAAAAAAAAGAACACAAAAAAACCAAATCAATAGAACTTTAATACAAACCTGCACATCACTGGAGACTAAGCCAGGAAGTGAAGCTTACAGCAATATCACTGTACTGCTGCTCCCGCCTCATTGCCTCCCAGGTGGGAAATGTTGCTACAAAAAGGGGTAGATGTTGCTAGATTCTACTTACAGGAACCAGCTGCTGCTTGGCCCCTAAGGAGTTCCCTAGAGTGCCCCCCTCCTCCCTATCCCCAGGAAGTGAGACTGTCTGAGCACAGGGAGACTGTGTTTACAAAGTACTGAGGGGAATTTAAAGTTTTAAAAGCACTGTAAGGGGGTATAGAGAATAATTGGTTTTAGCTGCTTCTCACTATGTCTCTTAACCCCAGTATTGTTCAAGCATCCAGCTATGACCAAATCACTGGCTTCTTTGAAAAACTGTCCAGGGGGGAAATTGTAAGTACATAACAATGATGCATTTGCATTTTATTTTTCATTATTTTTTAAAATAAGAATAATTGTAGCCTAGTTTATCCCAGAAAGAGTTTATTTTTCCCCCCATTTCATTTGGGTCAGCTTGTTCTTCTTTAAAAGTTTTTAACCAAGCCCCATGGGTAAAATTTTCTAAAGCACCCTAATTATCTTAGGAGCCTAAAGTCCTGTTTTGAAAAGTGAGTTAGGGGCAGATATTTACATCTATGAGGGCATCTAAGATGCAAGTAGACATCTAATGTGTATTTCAAAAGTGCCTGGGCACCTATATTCCATTGATTTCAATACGAGTTAAGTCCCTTTTCAAAATCTCACTAGGTGCCTATCTGCATCTTTACACATTTAACTTCCTTTAAAAATCTAGCCCTTAGATACTTAGGATCTTAAGTCTCATTGAAAGTGAACAAGATTTAACCTCTAAGGGCCAAATTTTCCAAGATATTTAGGCACATAGTGGAATTTTCAAAAGAACCTACGCAGGAAAGGTGCCTGAACTGCTTAGGCTCCTTGACAATACCATAAATAACTTGGAAAATCTGGCTCAAAGTGCCTAAATCACTTTTGAAAATGAAATGTACGGTCCTAAGTCACTGCATTTTAAAATGTTAGCCTGTAGTCTTAACACTATGCAGATCCACTTATTCATATCCACTTTTTATCAATCCATCAGGGTACACTCTACACATATAAGCATTGCTAACGCTCATGATGTTACCATCAATTTATTATTTAACAAAATAATAATTATAATAATAAATAATAATACATTTATTATTTAACAAAAAATCTGTCTCATAAATTTTTGTAGATTGACTCATGATTTTTGAACACTTGGGATTTGCAATAATGCTACATAAAGTGATTCTGTCTACATGCTCTGAAAATCCCAAGCTGTTATTTTTAAAAGTCACAAGTTACAGAACACAAGAAATTATTAGTGGCGCCAATGAACTAACTCAAAAGCAAGAGAGGGAGAGAGAGAGAGCAGGAGGAAGCCAGCATTACGAAATTGTGCCTTCTAGAAAGCAATGAAAATCGGTCTCTGATTGTTGGAGCACCGGATGGCTCTGCAACTTAGTGCCCAGTTTTAATTGGAGCTTCAGTATTTAAAATTATATTTTTTTAAAAAATAGTCCAGTTTTGTTGTTGTTGAGGCCGGACTGAAAAGCCTTGAAAAGCAGATCTAAGTAGTTCTCAGAAATATTTTTTCTGAAGCTCTGAGGATTTACTACTATTTTTGTATTAAACAAAAAAGAGAGAGCAAATTGCATTACGGGTGAGCGTTTGGGAACCAAATTTCAGGTTGATGCAATTTAACATATTAAAACTGGGAAAAAGAGGAGGATACGGTAACACATTATAACCTTTAACTATAGCAATGATGTTAAAAAAGTTCCTTGCTCTCTCTCCCTAACAATTTAGCATATTTTATAAAACTCAGAGATTTGGCTGAAACTAGCTTTAGGTAGAAAATTAACATGATTGACATAATCAACTGAATTATACTGCAAAGCAATCTATTTACCGTGGCCTCAGGAAGCTAGGCTAATAGTCACGGCATCATAAAATCAATTGACGTGGGAATTATATCAAAAATCTGGTTACAAATGACTGGCTGTATTTGTTAACACTACGAAAGTTGACTTTCTCTGAGACCCTCTCACTAAAGGACTGACCCATGGGCCAGCTTGATAAATTGGCTGGTCTAGGCATGAAGGAGGGTTCAGTAAAATATGTGCTGCCTTTGCTCGATTGTCTTCCACCCTTTTCCTACTGCCATGTAGACACCGCAGTTTGGGAATGGCCAGTGAAAAAGCCTATGAAATTCTATGAATGGAATGTCAGAGCTTCCTTATTTGGAAACGGGCCACCTACGGGGAACATAAACTTTGTCCAATATGGCCCCACAGCCATAGAGGCTGCTGTGGGTACTGCCCCCTATTTAGAGGGGGCTTCCTGACAGTCAGCCAAGGAGGAATTTAAAAGGGCCAAGTGGCCTAAAGACAGATATATTTCTGGCAGCTCAATTGCACAGCTCACCAGAAAGAGAGGGGCCAAAAATTCCTCTCCTCCCAAAACAGTGACCAAAGGACTCCGGGAGCGCACCACTTTGCGGGGGAGGATCCTGACAGGAGCAGAAGGCTAGGAGAGCACTCTCTGAAAGGACAGATGTCCAATCTCTCACCCCACACACACATCACTGAGGGGAGATGAAGGAAAGGATACTTCCCCTTTTCCCAACCCAGGAGCAGCAAATTTTAGCTGACCAAGACCTATACTATGTCCCTCTATGGGTATGTCTGCGTTTGGAGCTGGAGCGTGATTCTCATCAGAGATCCTAGGCCCGGGGTGGCGAGACCTCCTACCATTTACCCTGCCACAGCTACACTCTATTTTTAGCATGCTACTCAATGAGAGCTAGCGTGAGTATGTCTCGTTGAGTTGAGAATGACACCCCAACTCCAAGTACAGACATAGCCTATGGGCTACACACAGCTATTTGCTCCAGCCTAAGGCTGTCAGGGGTCCCTCGGGGAACATGATTTGAATGGCGCTAGGGAAAGGCAGGTCCAACAACACGAGTCAAGCAGCATGGTAGGTGAGAAGCCCACTGACATCAGTTCAGCAGTTCCTACAGGATAAGCAATTTTGGGAGTCCTATATAGCAAGCAAAATCTTCTCTTGATCAGGGCAATGGAGCATGACCCCAGCCTTCTAAGGCTTGTACTATTTAGGAAGATATGGACATTGTTTTGTATAAATCCCACAGCTTCTTAAGAGTGTTCCTCAGCATGTTAACTCATCAAACATACAGTGACCACACACAGCCATCTAGAGGATTCTGGCCCCAGTTCAGCAGGGTACGTAAGCACATTGACCTAAGGACGATGACCCATGTGCTTAAGGCTAGGCATGTGTTGATTCGGGACCTCTGACATACTGTTCACATTGGAAAACACTCACAGTTCCTGATACTGGCAATTTATAGCACTGTTTACAAAACCTGCACCATGAATAGCTGGGTCTTGTTTGGTTTGACTTTCTAAATTGTTAGTAGACCTGTGCAGAGGATGGAAATTCTGTTTCATGCAGGATTCTGAGATTTCAAAATTTGGCTTTGTTCCCAAAAAGAACACAAATTATGAAATTCTCAGAGATGGACATGTCCTTCCATAATTGCTTTGGATTAACTGAAATGTTCTGACTGAGAATGGTTCTAGCAAAGTTTCTCTGACCAGCTCTGTTACTTTTACCAAGAAAATCAACATGCCTATATTGCATGCTACAAAAAGTTCATGATCTATACTTTTTAATCCTATGGTATGCACATTACATGTGTATCCGAACTGTCGGAGTGTCTAATTCTAAAGAGGAATTCCTAAGCAATTTTAATGCCATCAGTGTTGGAAGGGGTCAGAGGGTGGAGGAGGATGTTGTATGGGTGGCTGCATGCAATTTTTCCTTGGGGAAACCTGCTGCAGCAGTGTGGAGTGAGTGTGTATGTGAGAGAGTGGGCATATGCCTGTGACCCAGGGACCTCTTGGTGCCAGCTAGCAGAGGTCACAGAGGTACATCAGGGCTAAAGGGATACCATGGGTCTGATATCTAAATTCTAGTTCACAAAAGAGTGTCATCTAAGATCTCTAATGAAAGCCCATGTCATGCTGGTCCATATAATCATTGTGAAATTACATACAGTAAATATGTAAAGAGTTATAATTATGTTCTCTAGATCTGTGACATGGGGCTGGTGACCAGAAAAGGCAAGACACACGTTTCTTTCATGCAAGAGATATTTATCTATCTGTCTGGCTACACGTACATTGAGTATTGTATGGTTCACAATGGGCCATTTACAGTCTGAGCAAAATGCTAATCAAGTGATTGCAAAGTGGGAGACACTACAAGCCGTGGGAGTTTTCCTGTTTACAAATGCAGACAATGGATTTTTGGACTATAACTGGAGACAAACTTGGGATCAAAGAGGACAGTGTACTTGTTTCATGAACGAAAGAATGCTGCCAAGTCTGGCTGTAATAGCTGGAAAGGGTTTGGGTGACTTTTTGCTCTTACGACATGAGAATGCCTTATTACTTAAGTTTAAGAGGCATGTTTTGATTTTATTTTACATATAACTCTTTGTTTCCAATATTTCTGCTTGCTATGATGTGAACCTCTTGTTCTTTGCTAAGTAGATGTCTTGTTTTTACCACAAACGTATCTAAGTGCTGTGAGTTAAGCAGCTCTTTGTTCTACCGGGTGCTGTTCCTTTGGGAACAGAGGAAGCTGAGAATTCTGTAAGCGTCCATTGGACCTGGGCTTGGCACTCCAGAGGGACGCTGAGTGGGTTTGGGGCTTGGAGTGTGTCTGACATGAACCTGTAGTATAAGACAACAAGGGCCAACAGAGGCCTGGAGGATAACGCTTATGTTGCCAGAGGCTGATGGTGTTGGAGAATGGACCCATAGTAGGCACAGACAAGGCACCCTCCCGCTAAGGAGAGGTGGCAGCGAGGTGCCTCACAACCCAACGTACGTCCCAGAAGCATCAGAGCCTGGCACTAACATTAGACCACTCCCCTTGTCCTGCTGCTGACACTTGCTCCCCTAGACGCTGCCACCTCACGCTGCTCCTTCCCACTGGGCAGCAGTGGGACAGGAAGCGCCTGGGGGCCGGCGCAGCAGATGCCACAGGAGCAACCCAAAGGTGCAACTGCAGCTCCCACCAGCAGTTCAGCCACATACCAGAGGAGGAGGAGGAACTGCCGGCAGACACAGTCAGGCTGCCAACTGCAGAAGCATCACATGAGCTGCCGGACGCTCGGCCACTCTGCTGAGAAGAGACCCAAATACTTCTCCCAGCTGCACCCGTGAACCTAAGAGGAGAGTCTTGCTAATAATGATCGAGTCCCCAGTCCTGTGGTCAGATCCTCTAAGGCGGACTCGTCTTTGCCGAGAAAAGGATCCACCTATATAGACCCAACTGCAAGATTGAGACCGTTTGCAAAGTAATGGGGATAACAACAAATCTGTGCCCAACACATGCCAATGAATTAAGATTTGAGAGGGGGGGCTACTTGTCAGTTGTTTTTAGACCACAACCTAGCATTCTGACCAATAGCGTCTCATTGTTGTCTTATACTACACCTCCTCTGTGCATCTTCACCTGTTGTCTCTCACCTTATACTTGGACTGTCAGCTCTTTGGGTCAGTGACTGTCTTTTTGTTCTCTGTTTGCGCTGCACCTAGCACAACGGGGTGCTGGCCCATGACTGACACTCGTAGGCACTGTTGTAATACACACAATAAACAAATGACAATAACATTGGTTGGGACTCATATTAAGGGGGAAAGCAGGATGTTGCCTTGTTTCACAAATGTGTGTAATTAATCAGTCGATCTTAACGTTTTCCTTAATTTTACATTATGTCAGGGAACTGTAAACCTGTGAAGAAGAGAAAATGGGAAGGCACCAAAATCAATAAGAAAGCCTCATGAACATGCACAGTTATTAGTGAAATACAAGGATTTTAATTAAAGATGCTGGCTCCCAGCAAAAGCACTGTGTTACCCTGATTGATCTAGACTGCTGGTTCAGCTCTTTCCCTCTTCCCCTACCAGCTCCTGCTTGATTTTCACTGCACTATGTGGATATTTATTGCATCAGCACCTTCTTTTCCCAAACAATATTTGTTGCACAAAGACTGTAAATACAATTACACCTGGGACAAATACATCCACACGCCCCCTTTTACAGGCATGTTTATACCATGGTTGATATTTAAGGCCTATCTGCCTCCTTTGTGTTCTGTAGGTTCAAAGTGTATTTAGTTTAAGGTTGTTCCTCTCTCTGGAACAAGGCAGGGCTTCTTCCTAGTGTGCGAAGGACTCTCTGCCACTCCCACAGTCTCTTTTATACAGTTTTATTGTCCAAACTTGAGTCAAATCAACAAAAACACACTTCCTCAACTCATCCAGGGCTAGAGTTTCCAGGGGCTTTTCCCCCTTGAGTCCTCAGGTTCCTTTTGCCTTCCCTCCCAGGGAACTCTGGCAGTCCTAGCTTCTCCAGGGCTCCCTATTGCCAGGGAGCAGGCAATGAGAGCCCATGTCCACGCTCTTTCTCCTTCCCTGATGGCTAGGCTCTCCTCAATGGGTCTCTCCCTATCTAACTGCGAGTGTCCCCTTTTAAGCTCAGCTGGGGTCAGCTGACCTGCTGCTGGTGCACTCTCTCTACTCCTTCTTAAGGGGACAGTGCCATCCTGACGCACAGAGTCTCATAAAATAATATATTAAATTGATTGCAATTCCAATTTCCTTTCATGTGGGAAGAAAACAACACAGACATCAGGAGGAGATAGGATAAAAAGACGAAGGAAAGGCTTTCAAAAGTGAGTCGTGATTTTTGAATGCCCAGATTTTGGGGTGTCTCACTATAAAAGTTTTTTGTTTAATTGAATGGGGGCTCAGTGCTCATTGAAAATCAACCTTGCCATGCTAAATTGGCTCCCCTGAAACTGAGGCACCCAGAATCCATAGCTACTTTTGAAAATGTTTGTTGCTAATATCTACTAACATTTTCAGTATTAAGAGAATACATTAATTACCCAATACAGCATCCGTAAATTATCCCTTCTTTACCTATTAATGAAAATGGTTTATCTATAATTTCCTTTTAATTGTCCTCTTAACATGTAAATATACATGTTACACTTATATAGATACAGGTAGTGTACCAGAGACTTAAAGATAGAGAGATATAAACAGCTGGAAGGCAAGACAAGAAGTAGACTAAGTGGATGATATTCGTTCAAGAACAAAACTACCCTGTTGCGTTTTCCACTGGTGTAATTTGAAATGAAACACAAGGATTAAGATTTTTTGGTTTTATCCCTTTTGTTGGAAAATAATCTAAATCTTAACTTCGGGGCAGGGGGGCTCATTAAAGTTTTTGCTTTAGCGACTCAATTAAAAAATGAAATTATTAAAATGCAGATATGCCCTCCTTGAGGTCTGTTTCCAGGAACAAAATATTTAGGTTTGAAGATGTTATGCTTTTTGAAGTGTCTTCATCTGAAAGATGGCTATTCTCAAAATATACTAGCTCAGGGTATATAAAATATGAGACACACTGGGAATGGGATGGATGGCATCCAAAAATAACATCGATCAGATTGAAAATTCAAGTATTGTTTTAAAGCAGAGATCAAAATAATAACAGTGTGGTGTTGGTTGTATTCTGGTTTTTGATTTGGGTCCCTGCCTGGATATTTCAATAACTAAACAAAAAGCCAAGCAATAAATGCCATACTAGTGTAAAATGCATAAAAGGTTTTTTTAAAGTTCCCATCGCCAGTTTAACATGCAACAATATTTTCCTTAGAAAACAACGTGCTTAAACAACGATCACATTAGGTCATGAGGGATAGAGAAGTGTGAAAGATAAAATAATGGCAGTCCCTGATAATCAGACACCGCAGGGAGCTATCCTGATACCCTGCTTAAAGATAAAAGGGCCTACAGTTGCTATTTGAAATTAGATCTTTCTGGAGCCTAGATAACTTTCCCTTTTTCATCATTTATTATTTTGGTAGCCACTTGTATGCTTTGGCCTGTCCCTAGCGTTCAAATATATTTGCACAGCCCTTGTATAGAGAGAGATGGTTGTCTTTAAAATACTAAACCTCCTGTATAGCTCTGCTAAGCTTCAAACTTCACAGCAACATTGCAGATAAATTTCTCTCTCCCTGGCATTACTGTATTAATCCACCAAATCAATGTACTTATCTCAAAGCAGTCCTGCCTAGCAGTTGAGTTCTAGGGTCGGCATCCTGCAGCACAAACTTCTGCAGCCACACAAAATCCTATTGAAATGACTAGGACTCCACACTATGCAGAATCTGAACATTTGCTTGCAGAGATCAGGACCTAGGGTTGGAGCTACAATGAAATTATAGTGATGTGTTTTGGGGTTAGTGATGAGTGAACAACCAAATGTTCAAAGGACAAGCCCCCCCCAAAACTAGATTTTTATCCAGGCTATTAGGGCATTAATACATTTGCTAGACTAATAGTCCATAGGATAAAGAAAGAGGCCTGCTTGGATGTATAACAGTGCCTGGCTGGCTAAGGTCCACTTTTTCATCAGGTGGGTGAGTGGGAAACATTGATTTAAGTTCTTTTTTTATCACTAACTTCTTCAGTTGCGATCATAAAGGCTGTCAGGGAATGAAAGAGGACTTCCAGCATGATCCACGGGGCAGAATAAAGATCAAGCTCTTTTTAATACCATTGTACCTGGTGCATTATTCAATTAATCCTATAAACTGGCCTGGCCAAGAATACATTTATTGACGTGGGTCAAATTCCATCTGAAGTGGAAGACTTTGCTTGTGGATTTGTGGGCAAGAAGTTAACTTTGGCACAGTGATTAGAGAGCCTTCACCATTGTGAACCATGACAGTGGGGTCAACAAAGACAGTTCTGAACCAGAAGCAAGTAAACAGTATGGAGATATTAGCTGTGGCCTGCTCACCTTGTGTATGAGTCAATGGGAGAGGTGCACCCCTATGGTTGATGGTAGTCAATATGATTCTTCTCAGTGCAGTGGACACAGACAGAATAGAAAACTCTAGGAAGCTGAAGTCAGTGGAGATAGAGTGGTTTACTCAGCTGAGACCCACAAACATCTACATCCAGATGTTTCTGAGTTACATCAAATCTTGGTGCAGTATTGTGGAGTGCAAAGCGCACGGGACAGCACTCAACGGTAGTCATTTGGGCCACTCATCATAGACAATGTTAGAATAATCTTGCAACACTGGTTTCGTTTCTCTTGTAAAATGTAAAACAATTTGCATTTTCCTATTTCTGTCTCTTGCATGAAGACAGTCCCAGTTGTGTGCAAGTAGTAGTGATGTTTCTAATGAATCCAGTCAAACAGAGGAGGATACTATTGGACTGTTGATGATAAAGTCAAGTATGTGTATCTTGGTAGGTTATTTCTGCAAGTACTTTGCTCATATCTACTGCCTTTGGGCCCAGAGCACCAATGGAACCTTCGAAGACAGGCTCACTTGTGGAAATGTATGGAATGTGTATGGCATCCTGGGAAGAGTGAACCCAATGAGCACATATGATTTTAAATGCAAAGAAATATATATATATAAATAAAACAGAAACATCTAAAGATGGTCACACAGCCAAAGATATTCCTTGTGGACCTATCTACTTACAAGGTCTTAAGCTGCCACTGCCAGGGGTCCCGGGGTGGGGGAGCGCTACCGGGCAATGGCCTTCACACTTTTGAAAATGGATGGGCCTGTCCTGTCTACTTTTTGCCACAGGCTTGGCCTCCCTGCCCTTCCTCTTCCTCTGAAGGCTCCACCCCCGGAAGCTGGAACTTGGCCCAGGTAAAAGTGGCCCAAGGAGCAAGGGTTGCCAATCCTCTGGGATTGGCCTGCAGACTTCCGGAATCGGCATTCGTCGCCCAGTGACCATTGAAAGCAATCTGGGAGATTTTAATGAGGATATTTTAAGAAAATGACATTACGTCATGTTGTGGGGGGAATATGTCCCGGAGCTTCAGTCAGAGTTGACAGCCCTACAGGGAGCCCAGGCAGCTGTGGGGAGCTGCTAACCCTGCACCTGCTTGGCAGTGGGACGGGGGGCTTGAGAGCAGCCCAGGCCCGTGTTTGTGTGGAGGGTGTGCGGCTCCCCACAACTCCCCAGGGGGCTGTTACCCAGATCCGGCTCTGGTTTCTTGCCTGGCATGGGGGAAGCTGCCTGAGGGGGGCCGAAGAGCCACAGCTGAGCCATGGTAAGAGCCATGCAGGCATCTGTGTGTAGTGGCCGCCCCTCCACCTGCCTTGAGATCAGGGACATGAGCCGGCAGCTGCTCTCAGACCCCACATCACAGGCAGGTGGAGGGGCCCTGGCTCCGCAGCCTAGTTCTGGCTTCCAGCTTGGCCTCAGGGGGGAAAGAGGGGGAGAGGTGGGGTCAAGGAGGGGGCGGGACCGCGTGGCATCCCCAGCTATTAGGAAGACTCTCGCTCCTGACCACTGCTGGTGTTCACTCTCTGTTGCTTCTCTTTTTACATTTTGCTGATGTTGGGGCTGCCTGACTTCTTGCTCCATGATATCTGTCTAGTCCACTTCAGAAAAACTATGAGAAAAGACTCTCTCTCCAGATGTTTATTATTTTATATGAACAAGTTCACTCATCACCACTGTCCCATTTTCCTGACAAACAATGACAGACAGGTATTCTAAACAAGCTGCCAATTATCTGGAAATAACTTCTTTTAAACAATATCCATTATTGGCCATCCAAGTAGGACCCACTTACAATAGACCACATCCTGAGGTCCTTATCAAGAGCATAATCCCGTAAGGGAACAAATATCCAAAACTCCCATTGAAATTAATAGGATTTTAGAGCCAATGCAGCTTCTTGCAGGCTAGGGCCCTCACTAAGGATTTCAGGATCAAATCCATAGTTTTGCACTGTTATTATTGTGTTTGCTCCAATGCGTTCTGAAGTAGCAGTTAATACTCCCCAGTGAAACGCTCTACGTTGGGACGCAAACGGAGAAGAGAAGCAACCTGTTGGCTTAAGCTTCCTTAGAAGCACGGAAAAAAAACACAAAAATTGCTAGATGGGAAAGCACAAAGAGGCTTTTATACAAGTGACAAGGCTAAAACTATTTTTAAAAGACCTTGACAATAGCCCTTTAAAATAGAACGTGTAGAAGCCCTTTTACAGTTCTCCCCACCCCTTTCTTTCCCTGTCCTCACATACTTACAGCTCTGGCAGTGGTTTTCTGTGGGTCCCCAACATCGGCCGGTGCAGGACTTGTGGCATCGTCCACCTGCCGGGTGAAAACAAACGGAGATCAATTAGAAACTTGGCTTCTTTTCAATCTTGGGCCTCCAGGGATTCCTCAAGGGAAGCACTACTGTTGTGATATGAGGATTTCTATGCCTTACCAGGGTTGAATAGTTAGCAAAAAAGAGTCAAGTTAAGTAGCCAGCCCTATGTGTGAAACATATACGACGCTGAGGCACATTACACTGGTGCTTAATTTCCTAACTCCGCTACCTCTTCTTAAAGATATACATTGAATTAGGGGATCTTGAGAACAGACGCTGCTCTACAGAGGAGAAAACCACACTGTGAACATCTAAATATATATTTTCACTATTAACTATCCCAAACAGTGAACATTAACGGTCTATGCTGGATATCTATGCTGAATCCACCCAGCCTCTCATTCCTGGTGGACGTCACTGCTAAAAATAGTACATCAATACGTGTGACCCCCATAATAAGAAAAAAAAACAATATAAATGAAGAAACAAACAAACTTCTGGGGGGAAAGGAAAGCAACCGAGTGACTAAAAGAAAAAATGGCCAAAGATATAGACAATTTTATTAGATAATTAGATTGGGGTCCGTCCCCCCCCCTCCCCCCGAAAGCAACCTATCCTCATTTTTGAGGACACTTTCATTCTTCACCAAATATTGCTCAGCAAATCTATTAAGCAAGCTTCCACTTAGAGCTTGCTCCAGAAGCCCATTAAAGTGAATGGGAGCCTTTCCATGAATGTGTTAATAGCACTAACTTGCAATACTCTTCTGTAGACACAAACTTTGGGAATGTTGACAGATCAAATATGACCACATCTCTGTGCTAACACACTGAACCCTGAAGTTCTAGCCCCAAAGAAAAAGTGTTATTTACTTGGCTAACAGAACTTGGGCAAAGATATGGTATTTTATTCACGTAAAATCAGAAGGTCATAAGGATTACATTCTTGAAATCCACTTTCACCACTCTGACAGGCAGACAGCATTGATGGCACAATTGATGATATCATACAGTAATTACACTGTGTGTGGCAACTACCTTGTTGAGTGAAACAGTTCTTTGCTGGACTGAAGTTCATTGAAAGCAATTATGCCGGGGAAGCATTGTTGCTGACATCATCAGCATATAATGTCCTGTCAGTTCCCGCCATCTGTTTATTTAGATCACAAACACATTATAACTACCTAATGCAAACTCATTCTGGCTGACAGGACGGGGACTCCATCTGGCATGAATAATGCAACTTTAATCAGTAATAACGATAATTATTATTAAGAGGATACTGCAGTCATGTGCAGAAAGCGAATACATCTAAATTGATTTATAACACTGGAAATCAGGAAAGAGGGTAAAGTGAACAGCAAACATGGGAAACTTTCAACAGAAGAGACTTTCAGTCAGGGCTCAGTTGTGAATAGGACCCTCAGCCCATCCCACTGAGTAAGGAGTATTAAGAACCTGCTTTATGTCCCTAGGGTATTGGATCCTGCCTATTAAACACAGCAGATGTTGTAAACCTATTTATTCCCACTCCCACAAAGCAGGAGGATGTTCCACATACAACAGCCACACTTGTTAACCAATGCATCTTAGAAAATGCAGGGAGTATTGCAATTTGCTGCTGGTACAGGAATGAGGAGGAAGCCGGTGAGGAAATCCAACTCAGAGGCGTATCACTGTGGCATAGCACCTCCCAGAATTATTCTTAAAGTAATGCAGATTATGCTTCAGGTTGTGCCTAATGTCACATTGAGTTTTGAGGAGATGGTTAGGGAGAAAGCTAATGGAAGTCTTGTGACTATATATATTAAACTCTCAGAGTACATCCGTGACAAAGAGTCCTGTGGCACCTTAAAGACTAACTAAAGTATTGAAGCATAAGCTTCCGTGGGCTAATACCCACTTCGTCAGATGCATGCAGTGGAAGTCATCCAACAAAGCGGGTATTAGCCCATGAAAACTTATGCTTCAATACTTTAGTTAGTCTTTAAGGTGCCACAGGACTCTTTGTCGTTACTGCAAACCCAGACTAAAACAGCTACCTCTCTGAGTACAGAGCAGAACATAGAGTAGATCAGACCATAGATCTATATAGCAGATCATTTGTTAACTGTATATCCCAGAAGCAGAATGAGATCTCACCCACCACCCCTTCTTGTCTGACTTCTTTTCTCACCCTGTATTTATTGTACCCACTGGATTTTTCATTGTCATAGTACCATCTGTGGTGAGATAACAGGAGCTTCAGGCTTCATGACAGGTGACCCCTAGTCTACACTTTGATGCATGCTGGGATCTTTGAAAGCTCCACATATGAATAAAAGTCTTTGCATCTCAAATTCCTTGGCACCAACATGATCCTTGGTATGGAACCAAAAATTCACTCACCCAGATCCTTCCATCCTGGAAATAAACGTGATTCAGCATGTTCAGAAGTCGTTTTTAAAGAACTTTAACAAGTCTGACTGCTTCCTATTACATGACTTTGTTTGGCAGTGTCAGACGATAATTTGCATTTAAATAGAGATATATTTAACAGGAGAGCAGGGGGAAGGTTGCCAGCTCTCTTTTCTCTCATTGGGAGCTCAAAGTGTCTGCTTCATTGTTTTCTCTTCTCTCAGTTACACAGACAAAATGAGAAGCTGAGCATGTAGACAGCACATCTTTGAATTAAATTATCACAAGTCCTTTTGAAGGTCAGATCTCAAATACACTGGGAATAAAAAAAAGTGACTTGTCCATTTTGCTCTTTAGTTGTTAGTGTTAAGAACCTTGGTCCTCTCCCAACATGAACAAGTACTGGTACAAATTCTGCCCTCAGTTATCCTCATGAAGCGACAAAGACTACAGTGGGTTTGTTTGCACAAGTGTAACTCAGTGAAGAATGCTGTCCTCTAAGAATCTGATTCTGAAACTCTGTCTCACAAGAATAGTTCCCCCAGAGTGCTCATGAGAGTAAGAAGTATCCATATGAGCAAGGGTTTGCAAGAATCGAGCCAAACCTCAGTTGTTTGAAATTCGTCCCCAGAGCCAAAAATAGGGACCTTTCTGCAGACACAGAGCTATCTGCGTAGTCTTTTGTTCTTACATAGCTCTATGTATCACATTACAATGAATTTCGGAAAGGGTCTGGATGGACACGAGTAGATTTTAGAAGGTTCACGGTGAGCCGCCAATGAAGAATGTTTTTCAGCTCACAGATCTGGGGGATTAAGTAGGCAATTCCTTTCATCATACTCACTGTGTTTATACAAATCTAAATCCTGCGAGAAGTAGAAGGGATCTTTGGGATACTCCTTGTAGGCTCACTTCAACAAAGAAACGTTAAAGCATGGACGAGTGGCAAGTATCCTTGGTGGGAGGTTTGGGAGAAGGGTGGTTGTTTTTTTAATAGCAAGGCGAGTTAGGTAAGGAATCACACTTCCTTCCTATGACTTTCTTTGCAGACTAAGAAATTGATCTTGCAAGATGTGGAGCACCCTCAAGTGTCAGTGGTGAGCACCTTGCAGGACCAAGCCTGAGGGAGAGGAAGCCTGGATCTGATCATTCATCACATACAATCAAATGTTGACTCTCAGCCATTAGCTGGAACCTGGCTATCAATATGTGAGGCAGAGAAAAATAAATTCTCAAGCAATTTACCTTGTAAGTGGTTACCTTGCCCATCTGCTCAATTGTCATTCATTACCAAAGGCAACAAGAAAAATACCTGTTTCCCAATCTATTTTTGTTTCCTAAGTGACACATGAAAAAGCAGCCTCTAGAGGAGCCTGAATCTGTGGTTCCTTCTTTGCTGCTAGGGATGAAAATGTCTGTAGGAGACACCTAGTGATGTCAGCTCCATTTCTATTCCAGATATTACTGGTGTTCTGAATACATAATGAACTTTCACTCAGTGAAACACAAAAGAGGAGCGAAGGGGCAAAATCAGGACCACATAATTGTATATCATTTGTATTTAATCTAAACTTTGAAAGGCCAGAGTCAGTGAGGAGCATGCCAAGTCATTTTGTTCTGGCCAGTCCCATGAAGAAAACTGACTACTTGTCTATAAACAACAAATCGTGAATCTTGGCTGGTGGTAACACTAGATGACCCTTGCCATCTCTTCTAAGACTATGGTTCTACAATTCTAGGACTCATCTCCCTTTGGCCAATATTAATGCAACATGTCTTTCATTATGGACATTGGGGCAGGAAATCTTCATACTCTTCCAACACATGGCTACACCTATGGGAGATATCTATCAACAGCTTACTCCCTCTGCTCTACCAACTAAAAATGCCACCAACAGAAACTAGAAGCTCGCTAGACTGGGAAATCCTAAGGATACTTCCACTTTGCACTAGCTCAATAACCCGAGAAGAGCTTTCCTTTGGCTTAAGATAGATTTTATTATGACAAAAAACTTAAAAAGGCCGTCACTGACCAGAGAAGAAAAGTGAAATTCTCCTACTAGCCCCAAGCTAACAGCAGTGTTCCTCCATAGTTCCTTGACAACAGTCATAGTTGCGTTAAGGAGACCCCTTTCACCCAGGAAATGGGAAAGAAGAGAAGGCAGTAGAATTCAGAGAAGAAATGGTCACACTTTACATGCCATCTCCATTTATAAATGGCTTATAAAAAGTTAATGGATGTTATCTGCACATTACTGATATAAGCAGCATATGTGATGGATGGTTATACGCACCTTAGTAGCCGGCGCTATTCAGAGTTATAAGCCATAGTTATCAGTAACCTATTGACCTTCTGACCTCTATAACAACTTAAAATAAGTAATTAATTATGGATTAAAACATCTATTAATAATTTATTAGCCCTTTATAAACTACTTATAAACTAAACCTTAATTGAAAACGTGACTAAAGAAATGGACTATTTCCCTAATGAGGAGGCTCAGAACCCTACCAGCATAACGTGCACTAAGGTCCCAGATATGTAGGGTGATCCCAGTACATTCTGCATTAAGATGCCTCATCTTTTTCTTTTCATTGTTTAAACATGACACTAAGTTTAAATAGGGCTGCATTTTGTTTTAGCAAGCGGCTAAAATTACTTAGTTTTATGTATGAAAAGATAGAGTTGATAGCAAAATCAAAATATAATTCAAACGCTGCTGCATGGTATTAACTGGAATTAAAGATACTATTGTTGTGATGAACTGTTCTGCCTTTATCAGCCTGTAACGCTTTCCATGTCCTTGTCTAACAATTCCTATTGTCACACATTTATTCCTTCGCACTCCTTTTGTTAAGTAAAAATCATTTTACATTTTCTATCAGCCCTGTGCTAGTCTCTAGATCTCTTCCATTGATTTGAAAGTTAATTACCTAATGGAGAGATTCACACTTTTCAGGGTTTCCTCTCTTGGGGATTACAGACATGTTTGCAGAGAGCGAGAGCAAAAATTCGGGTAAAATGGAACACTCGTCTTCTATAAAGCATGCCACTTGCTTTCTCTCTGTCGCCATGCAAAAAGTTATGGGGCATAAACGTGTAAATTGGCTTAATCACACTGATTTCAACAGAGCAGCACCTATTTGTAGAAGTTCAGGATCTGTCCCTAAGACCACGTCGACACTGGGGGGGAGGGGTTGACCTAAGATACACAACTTTAGCTATGCAAATAGTGTAGTTCAACGGTTCTCAAACTACTTGAGACCGCGACCCCTTTTTGTGATCCGGTGGCGCGGCACGACCCCTCCGCTGAAAAGCCACCGAATTACAAAAAAAACTCAACAACAACAAAAAAAACCACCAAAAAAAAAAATCGCGCGGACGCCCTGGCCCCCAGTCCCTGCCATGGGCGGGCTGCCGCGTGCGCCCCGGTCCCCCGTCCCCGCCGCGGGTGCCCTGGTCCCCCATCCCCACTGCGAGTTGCGGCGGCAGGAGCTCACGACCCCCCGGGGAGCGCTCGGTGACCCCCCCGGGGGGTCGTGACCCCCAGTTTGAGAAACCCTGGTGTAGTTGAAGTCAACGCATCTTAGGTCGACTTATCTGGGTGTCCTCATGGTGGTGAGTCGACCACTGCCGCTCCCCCGTCAACTCCACTTCCGCCTTTCACAGTGGTGGAGTTCTGCTGTTGACGGAGAGTGTGCTCGGAGATCAATTTATTGCATCTACACTAGAAGCAATACATCGATCCCCAATTGATCGATCACTACCCGCCGGAGTGTAGACATGCCCAATGTGATTTTTGAAAAGGGACTGCTCCTGAACCCAAACTTGCTCACCAGGCTCCGCCACTTCTTTAACGAGTCCCTTGATAAGGTGAATGATAATAGGCAAGTCACAGCTGTGAAACCTGACCTTTCAGCATGATCTGTTTTTTTCCAATAGCAGACCCATGAAGCCTGAATGGAATCATCTGTGCATACACTAAATATATCCCCTAGTACTGAGGACCTACAGAGGGATTATGAAGGATGAATATTTCCCCATAACTAGAAGAAGGGTAGAAGACACCCACATGCCCCTTCTGTGATCACTACTGCAGCCCACAGGCTGATAGCTGATCTGTTCATTACATGGATCTGCTCATGTCGCTCTATGGGGCAGCTCCCACTGAAGCGCAATGCTCTACTCCATGCTGGGGTTACAGTCTCTCTGCCTTGACACTCTGTGGGCAGCTCGCTTACCCCACACTGGAACCTCGAGACCGTCCACGCATCCAGAGGGATGAAAGCACATTCCCCCAGCAACTAGTTTTAATACAAAAAAAATGAATCTACCATTCAGAACCCTCTATTTATCCACTAATCTTCTTCTTTAGATAGGCACAGAAAGAAAGAGACACACACAGAGAGATTCAGACATAGGCAGCTGAAAGCAGACTGACAAGGGAAATACCTATGTGTAATGAAAACAAACTGAGAGATATACACATTGAGACAGACAAAGCATGAGATGGGGGACAGTATACATAAATAAAGAAAAAAAGGAAACTGGAGATAAAGTTCAACCTGCATTGAGGAAAACAGAACACTTGCTAACAATGGAGTATATAATTTGTGATAGGAACGACCCTCAGTATGTCAGTGTTGACTGGATCAGAGGATCTATACACAATTACTAAGCATATCACTAGCCATGTCCACAACAGACAGGGTTGATCTTAGAAGTGATTGACCACCAGACATAAGGGAATAAAGGAAAAGTCAAAAAACCCACCATGTCGGCAGCACTGAACTGGCTCAGGTCGGCGGATTCAGATTTATCATTGACAGCGCAGGACTGATAGGAAGCTGCCTGTAATGCTACTGTTCTGCTGCTACAGGAAAATGTCTTCAGGCCACAGTAATGAGTAGAGAAAGAGACTTGAGGTGGGAAGAGGGATAATAAAGATACTAACATTTTCCCCCGAGACAGACACAACAGGTAAGATTTCTGACTCAACATATTACAGTAATAGGGAATTTAGTCTTCAGAAAAATAAAATAAAAACCCTTCAAATATGACGTAGGCTAAAACTTTACTCTGATTAAACAATTAGGGTATGTCTTCACTACCCGCCGGATCGGATTGATCTATTGGCGGTCGATTTATCACGTCTCAGCAAGACATGATAAATCGATCCCCAGAGGCACTGCCATCGACTCCAGAACTCCAGCTCGCCAAAAGGCGCAAGGCAGAGTGAACTGGGGGAGCCCGCTACTGACCGCTGCCGCCGTGAGGATGGCAGGTAAGTCGGCCTAAGATGCGCCAACTTCAGCTATATTATTCACGTCACTGAAGTTGCGTATCTTAGGTCAACCCGTCCTCCTAGTGTAGACCAAGCCCCAGGCATAGAGGAATCTTAAGTGAATTCCCCCCACTGTTTCAAGCAGCCTCAGATGCATTTCTAAACACAGAGCTAGAGGTCTCAAGCAAATTAGGAAACCCAGCCAGAAGACTAAAAGGCTAGGTCAAGTTATATCTGCTGCTTGGCGGACTCATCAAGATCAACAAACCTTTGGGAGTCTCTTATATTAAAAATATATTTCCCACGTGTGAGCCACAGATAACTGTGCACATTCACTGAAAACCCGACACGTATGCCACCTGGGGCCTGGAGGTAAAGATCCTCGTGAGCAGCAATACCATCTTCAGGCACAACTTGCTCACATTATTCTTTCTGGGATGTAACGATAGGCACTTTTGGGCTGCTTGTATCCGACGAAGTGGGTATTAGCCCACAAAAGCTTATGCTTTAATACTTTAGTTAGTCTGTAAGGTGCCAAAGGACTCTGTTACTTTTGGTCTGTGATTCCTGAGCCCAGAAACAACCAAACAGAGCAATCACGCAGAATCCTATTTAAACTCAACAATTACAAACACAGAGAGTTTCCCCCTCCTGTGTTCTGGGTGGGAGGTTCTTATACATGCATATGCAAAACAAATGTTTGCATCGACTTTAGTATAATTAATAAACACTGAACATGCTGGACATCACCTTTTAGCTGCAACAGCAATGGACAAAGCAAAAGGTAAATAACTTTTTTTTAATGTATCCAGTCTAACAGGAGCATAATTGTGGGTGAGAATCTGAGGTTAGAGCCAAAAGTACTTTCTGTGTGATCATGCATAATGTTGTGCGAGAAACTCCAATGTCATTATTGCAGATTTTCAGAGGAAGGCCCTAAAAAACTCTAAGGCACATTGACAAATGAATGATGAGGCTGGTAGTGTTCTTGCCCTAATTTTATACCAAAAAATAATAACTCAGTTATTGGACAATAAGACAAGCTATCTTTCGGTCGCTACTAGAATGCACTCAGAGCAGGGATCAGGAGGGTGGTGCAGAATGCAGCTTCCATTGTTAAAGTCATATTCTTCAGAAAAGAAGGTAAGTTGGAAGGGTATTTTTTCATTACTTTACATTTTTGCAGGCCACTGTACTGCTGGGATGTGTCTGTGTGGATGGGCATGTGTGTGTCAAAGTACCGTGGATATTTCTGGCACATTTTCAACCAAGAGGAAACGAGGAATTACAAATACAAAATAAACTTCCAGGATCCACTTTCACCTGAATAATCATTCCTGCTAAAACAGGTGGAACTTTCAGGATTCACCAACATGTTCAGGAACAAACAGATGGTCATCTTGCAAACAAGGAATAATATGCATCCATAAAAGACAAATAAAGCAAACTCATCACTTTTTGCAATGTATTACCACCTCTAATGTTGAGATGTGGCGACCATTAGGAATTGCTCTACCAGAAAACATTGATGATAGTAGTCAAGCATTCTTTTCCTAAAGTGACCAGTGCTAATGCTTCATACAAAGGCATAAATCTCCCCCAACATCTTCTGCCACAGGGCACACCTAGCTATAAAACACAGGTGTGGCTCTTCTCACACAAATACCTGCACATGCACACATCAATGAACCACTGGCCAGCAGAGCTAAGCTAGTGCAGGGAAGTGTCATAATTGGATATTAATGCTCTCCCAGAATACAAGATGATATTCACCCAAACGTTCTGAAGGCACTCAAATGTAAAATTGCAGAACTAACTGTAGTTTGTAACCTATCATTTAAATCAGCTTCTGTACCAGGTAACAGGTATGCTAATGTGACACCAATTTTTAAAAAGGGCTCCAGGGGATATCCCAGCAATTATAGGCCTGTAAACCTGATTTCAGTACCAGACAAACTCGCTGAAACTATAACAAAGAACAATATTGTCAGACATATAGATAAACATAATTTGTTGAGGAAGAGTCAACATTTTTAGTAAGGGGAAATCATGCCTCACCAATCTACTAGATTTTTTTGAGGAGGTCAACAAGCATATGGATGGAGGGGATCCAGTGTACTTAGATTTTCAGAAAGCATTTGACAAGGTCCCCCACCAAAGGCTCTTACACAAAGTAAGCTGCTACTGGATAAGAGGAAAGGTGCTTTCATGGATTGATAATGGGTTAAAAGATAGGAAACAAAGGGTAGGTATAAATGGACAGTTTTCAGAATGGAGAGAAGTAAATAATGGTGTCTCCCAGGGATCTTCTGGGATCAGTCCTATTCAACATATTCATAAATGATCTGGAAAAAGGGGCAAATATGAGGTGGCAACATTTGCAGATGATATACAATTACAAAAGATAGTTAAGATCCAGGCAGACTGAGTAGCTACAAAGGGATTTCTCAAAACTGAGTGACCGGGCAACAAAATGGTAGATGAAATTTAATGTTGATAAATGCAAAGTAATGCACATTGGAAAACATAATCCCAACTATACATACGTAACGATGGGGTCTAAATTAGCTGTTACCATTCAAGAAAGGGATCTTGGAGTCATTGTAAATAGTTATCTGAAAAAATGTGCATCGGCAGTCAAAAAGCAGACATACTGTTGGGAATCATTAAGAAAGGGATAGATAACAGGACAGAAAATACCATGTTGCTGCTATATAAATCCATGGTGCACCCATATCTTGAATACTGTGTGCAGATGTGGTCTCCCCATTTCAAAAAAGATATATTGGAACTGGAAAAGGTACAGAAAAGGGCAATAAAAAATAATTAGGGGTATGGAACGGCTTCCATATGAGGAGAGATTAATAAGACTGGGACTTTGCAGCCTGCAAAAGAGAAGACTAGGGGGAGATATGATTGAGGTCTATAAAATCATGGTGATGGGTATAGAGCAAGTAGATAGAGAAGTGTTGTTTACTACTTCTTATAACACAAGAATTAGGGGTCACCAAATGAAATTAATAGGCAAATCTCTCCTTCACACACACACACCACCAACCAAAACTACCTTCCTTTTCTTTGTGCTAAGAATGTATACAGAATGAAATCAAACCTGTGCTAAACAGGTGCTGTCAGTAAAAAGAAGTGTCTGGGATAGGGCCCTTGCTGAACTAACAGACAGATAACTTCAAAGGAACGCACCTGCCCAGAAGTTTCAAGAAGATAATTGCTCAATACAATCTAGTGACCGATTTTATGATGCTTCCTTTCTTTTCTCTTCCTCAAGCATTCCTCCACAGGCAGTCAGCTAAAGCAGTTGAAGTGTGCTCAAGAGAGACAAATTTTAACCACCCACTCACTCTAAATATGCCAATCACAATTCAATCAGATCATTCCAATATTCTGAGTATTTGGGGTTTATTGCCTACTTTCAAGACACACTGGTGACTACAATGAAATAAGTTGCTAAGTATTTAAGCTGAAAGTTTCTCCCTTGTGTAAAAGACTCTTTAAACAATCAGGCTGCGGGTACAAACGAAGTTGTGCAGTAATACATTATATGCACACAGAGACTGCCATTAAAAGGTAAGCATTTACTAACAGCTGCTATAACATGGCATGTGAATTACTCTATCATTTCTCTAATCTCAGACTAAGTAGGAACTCTGGTACTTTGGTACCAGTTGTGGAAATGGCTGTTAAGTTATGACATTTTAATGGTGATAACAACAGTACCAAAAGAAGGGTGGACCAGGCAGCAAGTGTGAAAAATTGGGGTGGGAGTGAGGGTAGTAGGAGCCTATATAAGAAAAAGACCCCACAATCGAGACTGTCCCTGTAAAATCAGGATATCTGGTCACCCTAACCAAAAGTGGTGGCTAAACCCTATGTGGGCTGCTGAACTGTTGGCCAAAAAGCGACTAGTGATCTTCAGTGTCTCAATGCTGAGGGGCATTAAACGTCATCTTGAAGCAACTGGAATCTCATTCCCCGTTCAGCCTCTTTCAAACGTCATCATCTTGATCTAGGATTCCTTTGTGAGGAAACTCTTCTAATGTTGGAACAAAACCGAGCGCTGGTACAACACATAGGATCCCATACAATACACTAAAACCTCCAAGGGTTAAAGGGAAGATTTTGCGAAATATTTATCTCTGGGTACCACAGCCGCAACCATTTCCATGCTTAAAAATTAAAAACAAAAACTGTCTAAGCTGGCCACTGTATTTGTGTTACCTAAGTATGTTTTTATTTATTTTTACTTGGACATGCTTAGATGATAAAGGGACCAGATTTTCAGCAAGCTCTGAGGGCCAACACAATGACAAAACCAGGCCTTTTTGGTGTGTCTATACTGAGTGGGGTGCTGGATCCAGGGGTGCTGAAGGTGCAGCAGCACCCCCGGGCTTGGAGTGGTTTCCATCATAGACTGAGCTTACTGGTTTAACTGTCCCGGCGCCACTGATATCGAGCACCCCAAAATTGGGCACGTCGGCCTCAGGCTTTTAGCAAGTTTCCAGATTCATCCCTCCAAATCCAAACATGCTAGTCTGAATAAAGAAAAGAATTGACAGGTTCCTATTGCTCACTGAGCCAGCTCAGCCTATCACTGTCTGACGCCCCAAACCAGGGCTGGTCTTAGGGGTGGGTCACATGGGCGACCGTCCAAGGGTGCCATGGTCCAGGGGTGCTGTGCAGTAGCACAGAGGTGCTTGCTGCCGGGTGTAGAGTCAGCAGCTGCTCCTGGCTGGCGGGGGAGCATCACATGTTGGGGAACACCCAGATTGCTCCCTGCTTCCTGCCAGCAGAGGAATTGGGGGGAACGGGGATGAGCAGAGATGCACAGATACTGCTTATCCCCCCGCCCCCCCATCCCCAACTTTTCTTTGCACTTGCCCTAAGGGCCCATGACTGGGGAGCGAGGAGAAACACTATGCGCTCCATGAATCCAGATCACTTCCCCCACCTGGGCTGTGAGGTGAGGTGAGCATCAGGAGCTGTTGCTCTGCTGACTTTCGCTTACGCAGCCCTGTCGCTCCTTGCTTGCCCCCTGTCTACAGCCCCCTAGAGGTGCACGGAGGAGGGTGGGGAGGGGAAGTGAGCAGCAATACCAACTGCTCCGTGCATCCAGGTCAGTTTCCCCATGTGGGCACCTGGGAGGGAGGTTGCAGAGACTAGGGCAAAGGGGCACAGTGCAGGTGTTAGGGGCACAGGAGGGGAGTGAAGGGGTTAGGGGTGAAGGAGGCACCGTGCTGGGACTAGAGGCTCAGGAGGGGAGCACAGTGGTAATGGCACCCACAGGAGCCATGTGCAATGGGGAGGGTGCCGTGCCAATGGGAGCCAGGGGCACCAAAATACATAGCTCACCCCGGGTGCCATTTCCTCTAAGGCCACCCCTGCCCCAAACATAAAATGCATTCACTGTGCTTCTAAGTTGCAGATCTATTTTCCACTTTTCATTCTTCCCTCACCTTTAGTTCTCAAAGGCTTGGCAAAAATTCACGCCTCAAGAAGCGTTGTTTTTGTTTCTGTATTATTAGTCCTTCAATTGCAGACTATATTCTGAACCGATATTCTTTAATTGTAGGGAGGGGGAAAACTTATATACATTTTTAAGAACATAAAATACTGGCTCTCTGTGCGGCTCTGATTTAATGTGCTCCCCAGCTGAGAAATCCATGGAAGCATTACTGCTGTTAAAATGCAATTTTGCAAGCACTTGAGGTGCATTCAGCATTGGAAGAGCTTTCACAGGATAGTGCTGTTATTCATGGTGCTCTGAGTGAAAGAACAGCTTCTGTTATTCGCTTTCCACAGTGACACCTGACGCAACGACTGCATTCTATACAGAGACCACCTGTCTGCGAAGGCCCCTTTCCCTGTTCTCCAAACATACATTTAAAATGTTAATTCAAGTTAAAGTAATGCACCTCAATGAAAGGTTATAATTTTACAAACTCTGCAATAACAAACGTCTACAGCATTTACTTTTCTGGAATGTCATTTTCCCTGTAGGTAGTTTCCAATTTAGATGTATACTTGGAATGATATACTAGCTAGTCTTAAAGTTGACCTTAAGTATGAATTAGGCATGCCTTCTTTTCCTCGGCCTATGTACATTAATGTATTTTAGTCAATTTTTATTGTGATTTGTATTTATTTATATAGGGATAAATCTAGTTCTTTCGAAGGGAAATAAAAAAGCTTACAAGTGAACAGAGTAACTTTGCATGAATCCTGCATAGAACCTGAGTAATAGGGACAAAGATAATTTTGAGTTTAGCCATAAGTTTGTCTTCTGACAAGAAGGAATCCACTGGTTTCAAGAAGAAATTTCTAGGTAGCAATGCCCATTTTGCATTGAGGGAGGCATCTCTGCTGAGGCGTTGGCAACCAGGCTTCTGCTTTGATTACTTCATCCATCGAACCCACATAATAGTCTTCTGCCCTGTGCCAAGCCCATCTGTTTAGGGGTGGCACAGGTGGTAGTGTTTGGGCACTGACCCCACGTGATGAAATAATTATGTTCCTCAGACATCCATTTCAGATGGTGTGACACAAACCACTGGTGTGTAAAGGTATGACTTTCCATGGTAAAACTTTGCCCTTATTGAGATCTGGTGGAAGGCTCTTACAGGCTAAGGGAGCTACCTCTCAGGAGGGTTAACTGAGCATCTGCAATTCTGGATGTTTAACCGAACTTAATCCAGTCGTCAAAGCTTTGGATAGTCACGTGTCCATAACAGGTATGCACATATTTGAAGGCAGGACCCAACCTTAAGAACTTATAGTAATATAGCATTATTGTTACTAGGATTTTATAATACAAGGAGTACTAGGAAGGGGCAGGGATTACAAAGAATTGAGCTACTACATTGTTCTGAACACATGGAACATCTTAGGTGCAGATCTAAGATCTCTGGGAAGGGCTAGTCATGTGTAAAAATGACCTCTTCCTAGTATTTGACGTGCTGCTACTGAAATGAGTTGCTGTGCTGTGTGATGGGGGTATACAACCCCCATGCGGGCTGGAAGTGGTTAAAGGATAGGACTGGCCAGCCCTGGAGAGCATGCCCCAAAGAAGAAAGGGTTCAAAAGGGAGCAACTCAGCTCAGAAGAGGAAGCTAGGGAGGAGGACAGGCCTCCCCTAAGGGCTCCTGTTGGAGAAGCCCCCTGGAGGGACTAAGACTGTATGCTGAGCCCGGTTGGAGCAGATGGCTTGGTAGCCCTTTCTTTTGACGTTATATTGGAGTGGAAGCTGGGGCAGAACAGAAGATGGCAAGAAGTGAGCTGGGAAAGTTATTCAGAGGGCACCTTTGCAGGCCAGACACTGTTGGCCCTTCTAAGGCCCTGGGTTGGACCCCGGTGGAGTAGGTGGGCCCAGGTTCCCCTACCAATGCCCACCGCACCACGCCTCAGAGAGACCTGCCCGCTGGGACTAGGGATCTCAAACAGTGGCTCTCAACCTTTCTAGACAACTGTACCCCTTTCAGGAATCTGATTTCTCTTACATACCCCCAAGTTTCACCTTGCTTAAAACCCACTAGAGCTTACAAAATCAGACATAAAAATACTTCAGTGTCCACACACTATTACTGAAAAATGGCTCACTTTCTCATATTTATCAGATAATTATAAAATAAATAAATTGGAATATAAATATTGTGCTTACATTTCAGTGTATAGTATACCAAACAACATAAACAAGTCATTGCATGACATTTTAGTTTGTACTGACTTCACTAGTGCTTTTTACGTTGTGTGTGGTAAAACTAGGCCAATATCCAGGTGAGTTGATGTACCCCATGGAAGACTTCTGCGTACCTCCAGGGGTACACATACCTCTGGTTGAGAGCCACTGACCTAACCCACCGATAGCTCTATTATACTGAACATTAAATCAATGATTTGACTACCCTTCAGACCTCATTCTTTAACTGCACCATCCTTATATCATTTACCATCAAACACAAACAACATGTTGTTAATTCATAAGAACGTAAGACCAAAGGTCCATCAAGGCCAGTATCCTGTCTTCTGACAGTGACCAATGCCAGGTACCCTGGAGTGAGTGAACCTAACAGGTAATACTCAAGTGATTTCTCTCCTGCCATCCATCACTGCCCCCTGACAAACAGAGCCTGGGACACCATTCCTTACCCATCCTGCCTAATAACCTCCATGAATCTATCCAGGTCCCTTTTAAACCCTGTTATAGTCCCAGCCTTCACAACCTCATCAGGCAAGAAGTTCCACAGGTTGACTGTGCACTGTGTGAAGAAGAATTTCCTTTTGTCTGTTTTAAACCTGCTGCCCACTAATTTCATTTGGTGGCCCCTAGTTCTTATATTATGGGAACATAATTCCCAGGAAGAAGAATGCTTAGCGCTCCCATAGCACTTTATACCTACAAAGCACTATGTAAACATTAACTAATAAAATCTCAAGGAATATCTTAGGAAATGTCCAATGTTGTGTGCCTCAATAGGCACAAATGTATCTGCATATCTGATTTTTTTAATGGTTATTTGGAAGAATCACAGGGATTGGGGCAGGCAACTTAGGTCCAAAGCTAGGATGATAAACAAACAAGCTATCATAAAATCTAACTTTACCAAAAGATATTTCCATACATAATGTTTCTATATCATGTAAACAGATACAGTTCTTATTTGAAATAGTAACACATTTTCCTGCAACATCTGCAGCTAAACTTTGTGCTCGTACATGAGATAGGAACCTCAAAATAAAACAAACTATAAACAAGAGTGAAACTGTCCAGCCTATTTTCATTTTTTTTAACTGAAGTGCAAAACACTGAAAAACAAAAAAGGCAGAAATTTAACTAATTTTCTTTTAAATAATTGCTCTTGAAAATACAAAGTAAAATATTAAGAACTGGCTAATCGAGCTCTCAAAAACTGGCTATCAATGGACAATGGTTATTATTTCTAGCACGGTTCAGCAGGGATAAGTGTTAGGCCCAACACTCTTCAATATTTTTATCAATGATCTGGAAGTAAATATAATATTCGCAGATGACAGAGAAGGTTGGTGGAGTGGTAACTAATGGCGAAGAAGGGGCAGTCATACAGAGTGATTGGCATCACTTGGTAAACTGGGCTCATTCACACAAAATGCATTTTCAAATGACCAAATGAAAGGTCATATATGTAGGCACAAGGACTGCAGGCCAGTGTTATAGCATAGGGGACTGTATCCAGGAAAACGGTGACTTTGAAAAGGATTTAGTGGTCATAATGGACCAAACAACTAACCTGAGTTCTAGAATAATGCTGTGGCAAAAAGGGTTAATGTAATAATTGGATGTATAAAGAGAAGAATAAACAGGAGTCGGGAGATTATTATACTGTACAGCATTGGTGAGACCAATATTAGTATATTGCATGCAGTTGTGGTGACCACATTTTAAAAGGATGTTGAAAAACTAGAGAGGGCACAAAGAATAACCACAAAAATTATTCAAGGGCTGGATAGAATTCCTTACACTGAGACTTATGGAACTCAGTCTGTTAAGCTCACAAAAAGAAGATCAAGGGGTGACTTGATTATAGTGTATAATAGGGTGACCAGACAGCAAGTGTGAGAAATCGGGACAGAGGGTGGGGGGCAATAGGTGCCTATATCACTCAAAGCCCCAAATATCAGGACTGTCCCTATAAAACTGAGATCTGGTCACCCAAGTATAAGTACCTTCCTGGGCAGAATACTGGGGAGAATACTGGGTACTAATGGGCTTTTTAAACTTGTAGAAAAAGGAACAAGAAGAATCAATGGCTAGAAGTGAAAGCCAGAGATATTTTAATTAGAAAAAGGCAAAAAGAAATAAACAGTGAAGGGGATTAGCCAGTGGAATAAAGTACCCTAGGAGGTGATGGATTCTCCCTCTGGATGTCTTCAAATCAAAATGAGATGCCTTTTTTAAAAGATGGTTTCATCAAACATTGGTATTTGGGTCCTCTACCGGCTAACAGGATGAACTTTAATGGCCTATGATAGAGAGGAAATCAGACTTCACAATCTAATGGTCCCTTCTGACCTTAAGATCTACAATTCTATGAACAGTCTAGTATGGTATTATTAGAACGCAGAAGGATTTTTTAATCTAATTGCTTCCCTTTAATACGACATAGATCTAGCAGATGAAATACAAGCAGATAGGGAGTAATCTTTTTCTAATCTATAAACCAATGCAAAAATATACTGCTTCTGAGCTCTGTGCTGATCTTTCTACTTTGCTACATGAAGTGCATTATTGTACAGAAAGCAATGACTAGAATAGAATAGAATAACATTATGTATAATAAACCACTGAAGATACAGTTACAGTCCATCAGCTTGAAATTTTTTTGCCAAAATGTGATTATTTCACAACTAGTACGGGGCATGATTTAAAGCCCATTGACTTCAATAAGTTTGCAATCAGGCCCATAAAC
Source organism: Sternotherus odoratus (assembly GCA_032164245.1). NCBI lineage: Eukaryota > Metazoa > Chordata > Testudines > Kinosternidae > Sternotherus > Sternotherus odoratus. The sequence continues at coordinate 10,518,932 of JAVMKO010000011.1, read as the reverse complement.
CTCAAGTCAGGACTGTATTTTAGCATGTGTTGAAGTTTCACTGATTTCAGGGCTGTCCTGTGTAAGGGAGTTTTCCTGAATAACTTATTACAATATTACTAGTTTAAAAAATACAAAATGGAAAGCAATTTTAATCTTTCTAAAAAGTTAGTGACTCCACCATAAATATGCATCCAGATGGTTTTCAGTATTTTTAAATGCAGTATTGATTTACTTCAATTTATGTCATTTGCTAGGTACAGTTATGTTAATTGAATAATTTGGACCCTTCAAGCTTTGCTAAAACAAATTCAAAATCTCAGAGCAAAGCTCTGTCCACTCCAAATTTCTGAGCTTAACCAAGTTTTGTGTTAAATCCTGAAAAATTGCTCACTTTGCAAAATATGCATGGAGCTAGGACTCCCTGGGGCCAGGAAAGGCATATGAAACATTATAGACAAAATGGTAACAGATGCACAGACTACTGCAGCACAAAATAACATGAAGAATCTGTACAACATCATTAGGCAGTTGTCAGGCAGAAAAAAAAAATACCAGCTGACCAGCTTAAAACAAGGAGTGCTACTTAACAATGAAGACATCGGAACAATTAAACATATGTAGGCAGTACTTTAATCAGCTAGTAAATGGTGAGCCTGTGGTCAATCCCCGAGCTAGAGGAAAGAGAAAATCTGGACATTGAACTAGGACCTATAACCAGAGTAGAAGTACACAGGGCTGTCACTTGGTAAAAAGAGTGGAAAGGCACCAGTTCCAGTTAAAATTCCAACAGAGGTTCTTAAGTCAGACTTGAAGAACACAGCAGAAATTTTAATAGGTGTCTTCAATATATGGGGAAAAGAAAAAACACAAACAAGTAGGAAAAGGGCCATATAGTGAAGCGGCCAAAGAGACTATCTCAAGACTTGTGCTCCTATGTCAATTAGGCAGTTTTGAAAAAAAATCTCATCTGTAAGTGGCAGGTTTAAAAAATGTTGGCCGAGGGTTCGCTAACATTGAAGAATATGCCTGAAATGATAATAATTTTGTAAAGTTTCAGATCAAAAGGCACGGTGAAGAAAAAAAAATCACTGAAAATGGTCAATGCTATTATTTGAGTGGAACAATCAGAACACGGGACAAGGATACTCATTGATCCTTAGACCCGGAGCAGTGAACCAGGGACGGTCCACTATTGTAGTATTAGTTTATTACATTTCAGTGATGCATAGTGAGCAGAATGCTGGCAGCTACTAGTTGTATTCTTCTTAAGAACAGTAGCAACACCAACCATGTCATTCAAAAGCCTCACCTAAGCGTTGTTCTTCATGCATGTGTTGAGTAAATACAATGAGAACGTGCCTAAGAAATAAAGTAGCAGGAGCATTTAGTGTTAATTTACTGGCACTATTGCTACCAGCTAGGTTAAGCAACTTTGGCCTTTCCAGCTGGCTTCTTAGCACTGATACGACTATGAGAATTGTTGCCCAGGCTGCAGAGAAGGAAACTAAAGGAGAGTAATTCCTAGAGCCCATGGGCCAAACTCAGCTTTGTCGTAATACTGATGGAAATTGGGAGTAAGTGCAGTGGAGCAGCTACAGTGACACAAACTCCACAACACAGTAGTGGTATCACTTCAGAGCATTTTAATTTCATTCAGCTCTCTCTCATTAATCCTACTCCACTGAGTGCCTTGGAACAGCAGGGAAGGACTCCAAGCGAAATGATCCCCCGGAGTGATATTATTGTGCTTCAGGGTTGATTAGCTGGTACTCTCCCTGGGGTGGTGAGCAGCACTGGGAGTCTGGAACAAGGAAGTCAGCCGTGGAATGTGGACGATGGCTGTGATCTCTTAATGTGCACATGGATGCAGGGTCAGGTCAGGAGGTTATAAATGCATTACCCTGTCTGCTTGAGTTCAATCTGTTCTGCTCAGGGAGATCTTTGGTATATTCAGGGACTTAGGGACAGTAGGTGGAGTGGCCAAAACTTGTCTTGTGAAATCCTTGTATCAAGCTGGAGCCGTAGCTGGGGAGGAGCAGTGGGGAGGTTTTGCGTTCATTATTGCGGAGGCTTGATAACACCTCACTGTAGGTAGATGCTTACAGCCCTTAAATATGCAGAGTGCAGACCAAACACTTGGCACTAACAGCCTTGCCAGTTATCACCCAGTGGCTAATATGCCCCCTCTGAGGAAGAGTATTGAGGTGATGTAGGAGTAACCAGTCAAAGTATGTTACTGCAGGTTGTCCTCAATTCCTCCAGTCTAGTTTTAGATGTCAGCAGAGCACACTATATGGACAATACTGCTCCCATAGCTAATGATCTCATAGTAGTGGAGACAGGTAACATGTCTGCACAGACTCTATTTGATCTAACAACCGCCTCTGCTATGTCAGCATTGACAACAAGGCTTTGTAGTCATATCTGTGTGATCTTGTAAGAGTAAAGGAGGTGGCTTTCCCCGTGTGCTATTTCCCTGCTCTGTTTGGGTTAATAAAAGGAGCACCCCATTCTGCCTCAGGTGCTCCTGTAGGATTCTATCTGGTCATCTCTTCTACTTAACATGCTTCCACATCATCTCATTAACTTTATATAATAACTTCCTCTATGCACTTAATAAAGGTCTGTGCAGTTTCTAAGATTCGGACGCACCTGGAGTTTCAGGCAAATTCACATAAAACAGTACAATCCTCTTGTATCCATAAACAGATAATCACAATACACCCACAGAATCTATGTTCAAAAAAGGGATCTAAATCTCACTGAAATACTCAGCATTCATAAGATTGGGATAACCCCGCTCAGGCGGGTCGGGCCGGGTCCATGTTACCAGTGGATAAGCCTGACATCTAAATCAAAGGTGAAGCCCTATGCCTCATCTTCTGCGCGGACTTCCATTCTGAGTGTTGTAATTCAATGTTCAAATCATTTTACCACGTTCCTTTCAGCATCAGCACAAACAACTTGTGTTAAGCCTTTTGTGAAGCACCAAGGTAACATATTCACTTTCCCCTAACTCTTGACAGGTGGTAATAAGGTTCTCCCGTTTCTTTAAGAGATTTGATTTGAAGGGTTTTTTTTGTATACCGCTGCTTAATTGCAGCTATTTTAAAAGGGTGACGCCTGCACGTGGAACCTGAATAATATTTCAACAAGGTTTAAGCAGCTGTCATATTCTCTGATGTCTCCCAAAGCCACAGTACATTCTGTCATCCCATTTTAGCTATTTTTTAAAATATAGTGGTGTTTAGTTTCCTGTTTATGCACTATGTGTGTAGATAGAGGGGGGTTAGCTTTCCCAGGTACATCAAATATTTATATTACTCCTGTGTTTGATTTGGATAGAATCTATATTTATTGTACATGGAATTTTATATTTTTGAAAAATACAACTAACCCTTTATGGGCCAGAAATGGAAAAAAAATAAATTAAAATTTGTTCCCACATGGAGGTATTTATGAAGCTGTTAGATAACATCACTCATGCATTTAGTTAATAAAACAACACTGGTTTGATTACATTTATAACTAGTAGAGATGCGTCCTATGTGTTGGTCCTTTCCTTTGTTCAAATGTCAAAAGTAAAGCAAACAGAAGTTAAAGACATAAAGCAGTAGGCCTGGATATTTTCATTGTTTTGACCTGAGGCTGGTAATAATGATTGCTGCATTAATTTAGGAAGAGATTTCCATAAAAGTTTGGCATAGGCTCAGCTCTGCTTCCACTGAAGTCAATGGTAAAACTCACAGAAACTTCAGCGGGAGTACTGAAAAATCCCTCCCTAAACGTCTCATTCATTGCATGGATTTTTTGTTGATTTTTCAAGACAAAGGCAAAAAAACCCAAACAAACAAAAACCAATCTAAAACAAGAGAACAATTGCAATTAAGCCTGCTACTATTAAGTCTGGTGCTTGTTGTAGTGGGTCACTCTTAGGTGGTTCTTTCTATTTCGAAAGGTTATCCTGAATTGCTTCCTTAAGAGTTAAAATGGGGAAGATCAATGGAGAATTCTCTAACAAAATGGAATGAACTTTTAAAGTCTCACTACCGTGGTTGTATAAATCAGAAACAAATAAAGGTGCCAGTTGGGACGCAGAAGTTGTTGATCAGCTCTTGAGCTGGAAGATGCAGGAACAATGAAATCTGACAGGCTCCTGGGGGAAATAAATGCTTACAGCTGACTATGAGACTTGATCCCTGTATTTCAAGCAGTCATGTTCTCCTCTTTTCCGGGAGAGAAGACAGACAGGGAAAGGCCACTTCACTGTTAGTGCAATGTAAGCTAGTACAGGGTGAAGAACAAGTGCACATGTTCCAAATGGATTCTTCTTTAGGAATATGGGCACAAATCCTGTGGCTCTTACGCAGGGTGCAGTTTTGTTCTGCACTTTTACCTGTAAGTCTCCTCTGCCCCCATCCAATTTGGAGCTGCTTTAGAGGCTAGCAGGGCCATCGGTATACAGTAGACTCTCGATTATCCGGGATGATCGGGAAAACCTTAATCCTGGTTAATAAAATCCCAGATAATCACGTGTCTACGGGGGTGTGGGGTGGGGGGGGGGTTCGCCGGCCGCCCTGGGGGTGGGGGATGGTGGTGGTCCCACCACCATCCCCAGTCAGCTCCACTGCTAGCCTGAGTGTAGGAAGCCCAGGCTGGCAGCGGGCTGAGATCCCAGCTGGCAGGAGCCTGGGGGGAAATCTCAAAGTGGCAACAGGTTGAGTGCTCAGTCCGCCACCTCTTTGGGCTCTCTCCCCAGGCTCCTGCCACCTGCCCCACACAGCTCCCGCTGCCAGCCTGGGTGTAGGGAAGCCAGGCTGGCAGCGGGAGCTCAGACCCCGGCTAGCAGGAGCCTGCAGGGAAACTCTAAAGCGCAGCCGGCTGAGTGCTCAGCCTGCCGCCGCTTTGGGGTTTTCCCCCCAGGCTCCTGCCAGCCGGGGTCTCAGCCCGCTGCCAGCCTGGGCTTCCTACACCCAGGCTGGCAGCAAGTTGAGACCCCGGCTGGCAAGGATCCACCGGGGGAAACCCCAAAGCGGCGGCAGGCTGACTGCTCAGCCCGCCGCTGCTTTGGGCTCTCTCCCCAGTCTCCTGCCAGCCGGGGTCCTGCTGCCTGCACCAGTCAGGTCCCACTGCCAGCCTGGGTGTAGGAAGCCCAGGCTGGCAGCGGGAGCTGAGACCCCCCCGCTGACAGGAGCCTGCGGGGAAACTCTAAAGTGGCAGAGAGCTGAGAAGTGGCAGAGGCCAAGCTCTCAACCCGCTGCTGCTTTAGAGTTTCCCCGCAGGCTCCTGCTAGCTGGGGTCTCAGCTCCCGCTGCCAGCCTGGGCTTCCTACACCCAGGCTGGCTACAGGCTGAGACCCCAGCTGGCAAGGGGCCAGTGGGGGAACCCCCAAAGCAGCGGCAGGCTGAGCGTTCAGCCCGCCGCCACTTTGGGGTTTCCCCCCGCTGGCCCCTTGCCAGCCGGCGTCCTGCCTCCTGCCCCAGTCTGCTCCCGCTGTCAGCCTGGGTTCCCTGCACCCAGGCTGTCAGCAGGAGCTGAGTGGGGCAGGTGGCAGGAGCCTGGGGAGAGAGCCCAAAGCGGTGGCGGGCTCAGCTCTCAACCTGCTGCCACTTTGGGCTCCCCCCCCCCCAGGCTCCTGACAGCCGGGGTCTCAGCCTGCTGCCAGCCTGGGTTTCCTACACCCAGGCTGGAAGCAGGCTGAGACCCCAGCTCGTAAGGGGCCAGTGGGAGAAGCCCCAAAGCAGCAGCAGGCTAAGGCTGAGCCCGCCGCCGCTTTGGGGCTTCCCCTACCGACCCGTTTAGACATCCCGGTTAATCCGCAGCCCGGTTAACCCGCGCCCGGATAATCGGGAGTCTACTGTAACTTAGATAGCCCTTGGAGACTGCCTAAGATGCAGTAGCCTGTTCCTATTGTCCAGTATCCCTACAGAAATACATGGGCTTCAGCCCTGCCCCCTGAAACCTTCAGCAAACCTAGATACCAGGGCTTGTGGCAGGGCTCTCCCAGGTCTCATTCATTTACATCCAGAGGTGCCAGGTTCAATCCCTGCAGACGACAGCCCACCCAGGGGCATTGAGTTACATACTTGTACTCGATTATTAATGTAATTTACCCCATTATGTCCCATTTGCACCCTAGAACTACTGTTTCCCTGCCACCTCTGCACGTTAGGTTTCATATTATTACTATATCATGGGGAAATAATAGCTGTGCTGAAAAATATGGCTCTTTCCCCCAAAAAATATTATTGATTAATGATTCCTTAGTTCTGGAGGAATATGTCAACTTGTTAATACAATTCTATACATGTTCAAAGTCTGGGAAAGAGGGAAACATTCTGTTTAAAAACACTAGGTTAGTCTATCTTTTTCACTCCTGTGTGTCCTTTGTATTGCTGGGATTATACATGAAAACAGTTCATTTCTCATCTAAAATCATAAGACTTGTACCAGAATTACTAAAGCAACTGATTATGATGTCACAAACAGGGGATTGTGACTTAAGGCAGAGAATAAGCAGCGGAGGCAAAGAAATCCTGACAATACAGATCCTGTCTTCACACCAGCGTTTCTGGTAATAAATAGGAAAGGAAAAAATCAGAAGATGCATCTGTAAAAGGAATCGCCTCTAGACAAAATACCTTTCCGAAGGAGTAAATGAATTTTTAAAGAACAGACAGTAAGGAAGGAGAATTTGCTAGCATGATCCATGGAATACCTGGGACTGTATTTATATTATGTCATGATCTGCTCAAAATAAGGCTGGAAATAAAAAACAATACTTACATCCTGAGCTGCCATTTGTTGGAACCAAAGTGAAGTTGGAAGCCTGTGGGTTACGCACGATATCCTGCCAATGAATGGTGTCGGCATAGCAAAGAAACTTGTTCTGGGCTACGTATACCCCTCCATTCAGTATTTCTGTATCGAAGAAGAAGACAACAAATTCTTCAGCATTGAGATGTACAGCTGATTAAATATACACTGCTTCTAGGGGTGGGGAAGTAACATTGATTTTAAATGGGAGTATTCAGACTAAAATCCCTTGTAACTCACTGAAAATTGAAGGGCAAGTAGCTAGCAGAATTTGAAAACTGAAACTATCTATTTACACACAAAAGAGTCCTGATGAAGACAGCCACAGATTACAGTGCAAGTGCTTCACACCAGTCATACCAGGGCATTTGACAGTCTCCAGATGAGTTTGTGGGAACAATGCCAGCTATTCTAGTCTACTCAGGAATGTACCCTCATTTATTGGGGGAGAGGCTGGAAATGCCCAAGACTTTGTTGAGATAAAATAATGAAATGGTATGTTCTTCTAGTCTGAATCAGACACACACAATCCCATGCTGTAAATGTAATTAAAACCATATTAACTAAATGGTCTTACTGGCAGTGGGAAGATAGGAATTCTCTTATAGAGGACTGGTACAATTTGGTGCATGTGTCATGACCATTGAAAAGCACTTTCTATGATTACACTGCCATGCAGTCTATCGGAAAGGTCATCTTCTCTCTATCCTCTACTGATAAGAAATGGTTCTATACATGACTTGCCAACTCTCAGGTTAAATCTGCTAGAGTTTCTACGATAAAGGCCACATTCTCTCATGCACCTGAAATACAGTAGCGGAGAAAAACCTTGTTTGTGTACCACACTTTGGCCTTATAAGCCAGGTTCTGGACACCAGACATGGCTCCTTCGTTCTTCATCAGGCAACTGAGAATTCTCCTGATCAATACCACCATCGCCCTGGCAGCCCTTAGCAAAGCAGGTGTATGCAGGGAGTGGAAATGGAGTATTAGGACTGGGTCACATTTTCTCACAGGGGTAACAAAAATAGCCTTACTCCTTTCAATTGCATGTTTTTTCAACCATATATTTAATTTCTAATGATCAGCAATTCATTTTTTTCCATCTAAACTGTTTTATGGTGGAAAATTGGGGGGGGGGGGGTTGACAAAAGGGTTGTGGGTGTGAAAATGTTGGCTTCAATTTCCCATCGAGGAACCAAAACACCCAAACTTAAACATTTTGATTTGGAAGATGCAGTTCTCCCTACGCATCTCTATGGGCTGTGATCCTCAACAGGATTGACTCTCCTATGATGCCCCATGACCAGGGAATCCCATGAGGCATTGCCACTGCTCATTAGGGAGTCCATGGTGCACAGTGTGAATTGTTGTCTCGCGAGGGAGCCCAGTCTACAGAGTCGAATGGGATCATGAGGGCACTCGGACCACAACTTCCATAAGGCACCATGGCAGCATTTGCAAATCAAATCAAGATATTTCCGTTTCTGGACAAAATATTTTGGTTTTTGAATTTCTGGTGACAAAAAATGAAATTTTCCTTGGAGAATTTAGATGAAAACTTTTCTTTCCACTTTTGTCAAAGTTTTCCCTGGAAAAAAAGCTCAGTTAACACCATTGAGTATATCCCCCAAATATTTTGCATTCCCTTGATGAAAGTCTCCTATTCTTGGAGAGTTGTCATCAGAAAAGGTGACCTATCAGCTCCTAAAATGGAGTTTTGTAATTGAAACCGGTTCAGTAAAAGATTCTCCATCTCTTGCTTTGTTCTTTTTCAGAACAAGTCGGTAAGATGAAACCCATCTGCTTTTATCCAAAACACACAGAAGATCCATTATGGAAAACGCGAGGGGTGAAAGATTTGGTGCTGTGCCTCCAAGTGGCATGGCACAGAACTCGCAGCACAAGGGCTCAGGTGACTTTTAAACCTCTTTGCACCATCCTTGAAGTAACAGACAACCCTGAAAAGCTGTCTTAATGACAGCAGCCTACCCCCATCCCCCGTGGATAGCAGCCCAGCCCGGAATCTCTGCAGTGACATGTACGTGCTCCACCCCTGCTCTGACACACACCTTCCGTTACTGAGGGCACCAGGTATGCCAGGGCTTTTGATGGGGTGCTTAGTAGGGGGACCCTATTGACCAAAGTAAAATCAGGACACAGAGCGGGGCTGGCCCCACCCCACAAAGGGCTGTCCTGAACCATCTGGCATTGCTGCTCGCCCAAGCTCCACGGTACTCAGGACTGGGGCTGGCCGCCCGAGCCCTGAACTGCCCTGGGCTGGCTACTCAGGAATGAGGCTGGGGTTGACCCCCTGAGCCCCGGACTGACTGCCCAAGGCCCGTTGCCCAGCACCTCGTGTCACCACTGGTCTCCCCAAATGTTCCTCTGCAACCCCCTAGGAGGGCACGATCCACTTGTTTGGGCTTTGTTCTATTTGCTCTTGCTAACTATTCAGAGCAACTTGCAACTGGGACAAACGCCCATTTTTTTGGCCAGAAAAAAAGACAGGACGTCCGAGACAGGGCTTAAAAAGGGGGGGACTGTGCCAGCCGACTGGTCACGCTAGTCCTTGGACAACATGCAGCGGTCCTCAGAAATCCTTCCCCAGCTTGCAGCCCCTTTTACACTGCTCCAGGCCTTTCCCGTGGCATAAAGGGGCCAGAATGGGATTGAGGGTCTCACTTTAGGGGGCTTTAACCTGACAACTGTAACGTTTCCTTGAACATAACAACTGTAATGTACAGCAGTGCAAGCAAGAGAAAACCAGGCAAGCAGGCAGAGAACGGCAGACAGAAACCCTACAGACTTCCCCCGCCCCCTCTTTGAAACACCTGAAAAGTTCCTTTTCCCTGAACTCTTTCTGGGAGATTAGAATAGGAGATAGCATGGCAGCTTCCTTAGTGCAGTTTATGCTCTTTAACTGTGCAGATAGGAGCTAATCCATGTACAGGAAGTATTAGAAAGTGATACTCACAATGAAATGGACTTGAAATAACTTACTGAAACATACTCTTTTTTATTCTTTGTTTCTCAGATATTTGCTGCTAATTTGTGAAGTTGGTAGTACTGAGTCATTACATATTTTCTGCGGCAATTTTTACTTTTTAAAAGTCATTCCTTATTTCTCTATCTCCTTAATGATCCGATTCCTTAATTCTCAATCGAGAAGGCTAATCTACCCAGGGTAGAAGCAGCAGCAGCAAGATTCCTTTTCAAAATAATTTATTTTCACCATCCAGAAAACCTGTTGGTTCTGCTTTTTTCCTTCCTTGTTTTTCAGTGTTTCAAAGCACCGGACAAACTTTTAGCCATGTGACTCGCATTAAAGTTAACAAGAGCTGCGCAGCTAAAACCACTCAGTGTCACAGATGCAAATCCTAGCAAAGAAAATGTGAAGGTTACTTCCTAATGGCATCTTACAATGACATTACGGTGTGCTATTGCTGCTAGGAGTGGCATCCTTCTTGAGGAGACATTAAAAGTAAATCTTGACTACTTTGGGGGTGATTAAGGTTATTTGTAGTCTACAGATCCAGAGCAAATCTTTAAAAACTTCTCCGGGGAATATTAACATCTACCCAAACACTAAGGAAATAAGCCCTGCATTTTTCACTACAAATATTAGGATTTACATACCATATAAAAGAGATTGTTTCCCTAAAATAACATATTAAATAAGGGATCACATGCAAACTCCTCCCTCCTCCACATTAATCAGTTACTGGTATTGACATGTATTTCTAGGAAACCTTTGATTTAAGAGCTTGTCTTTTCCACTGAAAAGGAGCTTAAAATGGAGACAATAATAACTATTTTGCACAGAAAGGAATTCAGATTAGAGGTAGACTACTGATCTGTCTGTATGATATTCTTATGATCCCTGACATATCCCGCACAGCAGCTGTTAGCAATTCTGTCCCAAGAGAAAGGCAGGATTTATCAGGACTTTTTGAAAACATGATTAGCGACCATTTCTCCTTTTTTATCCCGTCGACACAGGATTAGCAAATCTGTCCCAAATCCTGATCCAAAAAATACTGTCTGGCAGACATTGAAGAATTAACGATCTACCTTCATCTCTTGCTAAACATTTACAAATGGGTTTCATATAGTATTGTTATCAATTGATATATCTGAATATCTGACAACAGCATAATGTATTTCTATATGCACTCATGACAATGCTCATAAAAAATTGTTTCAGTTTGTTTGATAGGAAACTTCTGTACTTTCTGATATACTCAATAGCCCTACTTTTGTTAGTCTTTAAGGCGCCACAGGACTCTGTCACTTCTGCAGATCCAGAATAACACAGCTACCTCTCTGATTCTATTCTATGATCACTGCACTAGTTTCAGTGGGGCTACATGTTGTGTAGAAATTCATTAATTGTGAATAAGGGTTTAAGAATCAGGCCCCTTTCCTGTAACTACAATAAATCACAAGCTGTCACTAGTGTTAACTCAAGGTAAACATAAAAAGGTCTCTGACTTCTATTAGCAACCCTTAATTGCAATAATAAGCATTGCATTAATTGGCTTGTACACTTTAAGGTCAGAAGGGACCTTCTGCTCATTGCAGGCCACAGAACCTCACCCATTCCTTGTCTGCCCTGGCCTTTCTTAGAACCAGAATCTGAAACCCTTATTTCCCATGAACAGTCCCTCTGTCCAAGGATTATCTCACTGAAGTTAACAAGGTCACTCATGAAGGAAGGCGCGAGCCAGCTGGACAAAGGATCTTAGAATCTGGCCTTTACAGATAAGAAAGCTAATGCAAGTTCCGAGGTTAGTTTTTTCTTTCAGATACTTTTTTTCCCCTCCTCCCTTTCTGTTGAGCCCACCCTCACTCCTCCTCTTCCGTTTGCTCTCGTCTTTCTCCTCGTGAGTCAGGTCCTCAGCTGGTGCAAATCAACCCAACTCCACTGACTTCTGGGGAGCTACATTTGATTTACACTGGCTCAGGCATCTGGCCCCAGTGTGATTTGCTTCCTGCTGCTCTTTTACCAAGAACAAAAGCTGGAAAGTCCTAATAAACCCTGATATGTGTTAAGCAAATGAAGCACACATGTAATGAATATACAACAGAGTTACAGTATAGTGAACTCATCATTATAAAGTCATCATCTAATGTCTAATTTACTGCACTGAAAGCAAGAGATAATGTTAAACAAATAAACAAAAGGAAAAAGGCAGAGATCCCAGAGTATGAAAACAAGTTGGCACGGAAAGGTAGACCAAAAACTAAACTAAACTAAACTAAAGACAGACTTTTCCCTCTCCATATGCAACACCTCAAGTTCCTTTTCACAGAACTCCTTCTGGGAGATTAGAGTAGGAAATGGAATGACAGATCCGTTAGTGCATTTTATGCTCTTTAACGGTGCAGATAGGAGCTAATCTCTGTACAGGAAGCCCCGGAAAGAGATGTTCACAATGGGAATGTATTTTAAATATCATCTACTAAAATATAATCATTTTTAGCTTTTGTCCTCTTTTGCTTTTAAAATCCTTTTTGCAAATTTGGAAAGTTATTAGTGTCTAATCATTGCATTTCTGCCGAAGATAGCAGGTATAGCACTCTGAGCTTGATCCGCTGCTGTCTGAAATACTGTACCCAATACATTGGGTAAAAGTCAGCGTCAAAGTTTCCACCAGGGGAGATTTACCAAATGGGATAAAGGATGCTGGAGCACAAGTCCTGTTGGCTAAGTTAGGTGTTTTTGAAAATCTGCCCTGAGATTTGGCTCTAAAAAGAACACTGTCTTCCACTCCAGCATAAAGGCTGCAACAGGTTCTGAGAGCAGAGAATAGCCCCACCTACTCTTGACACTTGATTCTGAACTGAATGCAAAATCTTTATCATCCTTACTAGAGCTAATAGACCGGTACCAAAAAAAAATAAAAAATCACTCCAATATTTTCTTAAAATAAAGCACCGAGTTCAGTTTGTTATGGGTCCTAGGGACACTTTCCTCATTATTTGGAGAGCTGCCAGTCATTTGAGAAAAAATAAATATTTATGAATCTCTAATATTTTATGAATGTTTATTCACCCAGAATGTCAGACCAGAAACGAGCAACCCATAAGATCTCCCCCTTAAAAAGTTTCAATCAGCCAATAATGGAGCAGAACTCTTACCATGTGACTTAGGTAACCTATTACTAGGGCCGGCTCCAGGAACCAACCGAGCAAGCTTGTGCTTGGAGTGGCAGATTCTAAGGGGTGGCATGCTGTCCAATCCGATCTTTTGGTTCGCTGTTCCAGCCGCCTTTATTTTTTTTGGCTTGGGGCAGCAAAGAAGTCAGAGCCGGCCCTGCCTATCACACAACATTAGTAACTCCTAGCTAAAGCAAGAAGTTCACAGCCAACCCATAGGGCAAAAATGACTCATGCAGACCTATGAAAAATGAGCAGATGAGAACATCAGGATCAGTTTATAACTGGTTTGCTAATTACCGAAAATGGGTAAATCCATTACAAGTATTATTTGTAATAAATAGTTTGACCAGCTTTAATCTTTACCAGGGAATGTCAGTGGTGATGTTAGCAACCAGGAGTAGGACTTCATTGCAGAACAAGGCAGATGTATGAAGGAAAAAGCTCTTCTAAAAAAGATATGATCAATATAACAGAAAAAATACAACAGAACAGTAGGCGAAGGAAAAAGACTTCTGTTGCATCCCGTCCCCCATCTTTGTCTGCATATTGTTTAGACTGCAAGTTCTCTGGGGCAAGGACCTTTCTTCTTATCCACATATTCAAGCAACACAAGAAACGTTCTTTTTCTGAACAGTCACAAATGACCAGTCTACAGCACAATCACGGATGTTCTTCTTCTCTCAATCTCCTGGGCAGATTAAGATAGCAAGGTATTTTCAGATCCCATAAGGTATCCTTAACTGTGGGGAACTCTGACAGCTTTCATTCCTATTTCAAATGGAGGCTGTGTGCGCCTTTCTGAGAGCCAAATCTGGCCCTAAATATTTTCTCCATTGGATCCAAAAGTGATATTACTACTACAGATTAAAGATTAAAGTTCTAATTTGGGATTTATCAAACCAGAGGGCAGGGCAAGAGAGAGATACCATGTTTTTGTTAGCATTTTATTTTTAAGGCAGGTGGGGAACAGTAAGTATTCAACATGGCACAAGGATGTCATCAAACATCCACGGTAACTAGTCAGTAGAGAGATTGCAAATCTGAATTTCAGAAGGAGACCATTTTATACCTCTTAAGACTTTTCTCTGGAAACCAAGCAAAAGCTCTCTTTCACAGTCTATCACGCAAGATGTATCCTACACATTCTAATTAGATATTCCAGACTGAGGCCGTCTGTCCTTAATTTTCAAGGTCAGCATCCATTACAATTGTGGATACCTCTCTGGATGCTGACATCGCCACATCTTCCCCATTATCACCCACCGATCTGTTGTCATATACTGTATTACTCTTACAACCTTGTCATATTTCATCCAAGAAGCTGAATGGCTTTGGCCTGGAAATTTCATGCCTGCTCCCTAAACCAAATATTTTGAGCTACTAGCATAGTGGATTGCTGAGTGCCCACTGGGAAAACATTTCAGGTCCATTATTAATAAGCTATGTCTTTAAAGGGTAATGAGAACGGGGTGGTTTAGGAGAAAATAGCTCATCCATCATCAATCAAGATCTGAAGATTTTGTATAGATGATTTAAGAAGAGTTGGACTGTGTAAAATTGAAATGTCACATTTGTATTGGGGAAATGGGGGCAGTTTGATCATGAAAATGAGAAATTTAACCTTCTGTATTTCGGCTCAATGACCATAGTCGAAAGCTCATGGATGCGGATGCTGCGTATCAACTAGAAACCCCGGACAGCCTTCCATCTCAATTATACAATTTCAAGTAAAGATTATCTGGGTCATTAGCTGGAAGCCAGTTCAAAGCTTGGCGGTAATGGCAAAATATTCCTTATTTCCGTTCCACTGTGTACAGTGAAATATATCTGCCAGGCATGGAGCCAAATTTTTAAAGTGCACAGCAATCATCCGCTCCTATTGTAGCACCTATGACCAGATTTTAAAATTATTCAGCATTCAACATGGAGTCTAACAGGGAGCTGAGCTCTTTTGAAAATCTGGGTGGGTGCTGGGATCTTTTGAAAATTCTGGCCCCAAATACACAAAGTCAAATTAATATTAAATGCATAGCGCATACTTGCCCCACATGGTTTTGGTTTCAGTTTTGTCTGATTATGGTGCAGAGGGAAATCAGGTTTTAATTGCTACGCAGGCTGACCTTTCCTTTTTAAAGGCAAGTCTTTCATCCAGAACAAGAATACAAAATTTAAACAAACCAAACACATTATTCCAGCCTTTAATAGTAAACATGCTGGATTTTGGTCAGCTGTACATGCATCTTCTGTATTTGCATGGAGTTGTAAATTAGCATATAACTGAATGTTGGGTCAATGGGCCTCATTCTCTGTTGATCTTGTGCAATTATTTGCACCAGCGCACAATGAGTTTAAAGCACTATTGCCCTGAATTTGCACTAGTGTAAATCACTGTAGAAGGGTCATGGCAATGGAGAGTCAGATCAAATAACTGGAGACAACAGGAGAAGCAGCTCAATGAAGTAAATAAAGCAAGAAAAGATCCTACCTATCATCATCTTGTTCTGAGCAATAGGGCTTGAGAGCATGATTAAAGATAAAATCCTCACATAGTCCCTCTTGTTATAGTTTACCTCATCTGGGGAGTTCAATCTTGTTGCTGAACTTGCATTATTGTGACTTACAATAAATCAGTGGATACCTTCTGAAAGGAAGTGTGGGAACTGAATTTGGAGGTGACTTGTTTCTTTAATCTCCTCCTCCCTTTTCCTGGTCTGCTGCACACTCCCACTTTCCATGGTGCTGGTCTCACTCCTTCCATCAAAATCTAAAAGAAAACCAGTCTGTACTGCTGCCTTTCTTCACGAGTATCCAAGTGAGTTGGGATCATTTTCATGATAGGTGGGTCACTCAACGACTCAGTAAAGGCTTAGCTAGCTCACAGACATGTTATTGAGGCCAAATTCATTAAAGCAAGGTACCTTGACATCCTTGAATGGAAGGTGCTTCAAAAATGTCAAGTACTAATTATCATCATTATTGATTATTATTATTGACAACAACCCACGGCTGCCTGGTTCACCTCACTCATCTCTCTGACCTCTAGGCGAACCAAAACTCAGCCACTAAAAACTTTTTCCTTCCATTCCGACTCATGTCTTCCCACTCCACGGAATCTGCTTTGATCTGGTAATTGATGGACCCACTCTACAAGTTCAACTCAACTCCACATTCCCCACTTTCACAAGGCAGGGATACTGTGGGAGAATAGTTATGTGATCATGTAACTACAGACTGCATTATAATGTAGACACACAGGGACCTGAATTAAGGTTGCACAGGCAACCTCAATTCTGGTATTTTCAAACTTGTGTGTGCTTTATTTTACACTCTTAACATTATTTTAACATAGTTTCTGAGAATGTCATATACGTTCATGGCACTATAGAAGGATTAATCGTAACAGTCATAAGAACAATAGAAATGTTTACCTTTAAGCAACTTCTCTTCCTGCTTTCATAAAGGAATTTGTCATTTTTATTATTCAATTTCAGCAACAAATAAAATCTAACAGAAAAAGGAAAGGAAAGAAATACATCTTATTTTCATATGTGTGATGTAAAATATGTGATCAAGTATTCATCACACAGAATCTATGTCTGTGTCACTGTTCATACTCCCATGCAGGGGACATACAGAATTCCACCCCCTGCTGCTTCGGGAACGAAAGGACAGCTGCCCCTTCGGTCTCAAAATCTTTTGGTTTCTGTTTTCAAAAAAAATGAAATCAAGTGATTCAAGTGATAATGAGTCTCTGATAAAGTTTAACCAAGTGTCGATGGACGGTACCGCTTTAAGGCTGATGCCAATAAAAGACCCGAGTATGCTAAATAAGGAGGGCAATACTGCTCCAGCAGTCAGAGACAAATGACAAAAGACAAAGATCATCAGCTGGGTGCGTTTGCATGAAGGTAAGCAGCTTGTTCAAGGAGGAAATTAGGTGGATTCAGCTGTCTCGCAGATGCAAATGCTTGTTATTTCACCTGTATAGAAGAGAGGCGAGGTAAGAGAGGGAGCGGAACTAGGGTGTGGGCTGAGAAGTCAAGAGGAAGGAACCCTAAGCGCATCTTATTTTTCTTTTCTTAGTTGGAAGGGGGCAATTCTGGACACTGCGTAATGTGTGGACTGTGACCATAGAGCAGGGCCGAGTGCTCACAGTCACTGGTAAATATCTCACCCAAACGACATCACAGCAGTTTGTTCCTTCCTAATAATTCCTCTTTTAACACACGATTATTTGATTGTGCTCATCTTAGAAACTTTGCGGACAATAGCAAATTGCTGCCGCGCTAAAAGGATTTCAGTGACAAAAAACACAGCTGTGGCCCTCTGCACATCTCACAGCTGATAAATCTGTTGAATTCCAAGCATGTCGCTTCCCTAATCCCCTTCTCTGCTCTCATCCAGCTACTCCCTGCTAGCTGAGCACCGGTAGGGCAGCAGGGAGAGGGGAGAAGGAAATGAAGCTTGCCTGGCCAAAGAGCATTGATGGTTGACTATGGAAAGGAACCACCGTGGAATCCTGCCTCCTCCCAAAATCCCCACTGGAAGCCAGCAGGTCTGTGAGCTGGGTTGATAGAGGGGGACCATAGGTGCAACATGATCAGGCCTCCCAGAATTGGGAGTAGTTGCTCCTATCTATTAACAGTTCTCAAGTGATAACCCTGCCAGTATTTCTATGAGCCCACCATCCAAAGTAGCTAAGCCAGTGTGTCCCTGGCAGTCTCCGTTCACATGTTCGGGACTCCCGATGCCAAGTGTCCTATAACACCGTTCAATAAAAGATACACAGGACTTGTCATTGCATGTTCTGCTTCCCATTCCATGGGGCATTTAAAATTCTTCACTCTTGAACTGCACAAAGGCTTGCACATGCCGGGTCTGGCTAAAAGCAGAGTGATACAGCATTACTGCAGCAATAGCTTTCTGGTCGGTCAGACAGATGAGCTCCAGATAGGTGCTGAGGTAAGCTGCAAGAAGATAATCCTTTCTGTCCCCTCATGTTGGATCCAGGTCCGATTTCTTCCATAGCTTGTCTGTTGTTGATTACAGCTTCTCTCCAGAGGACGTAGAATATTAATTCTGTGTATGGCTTACATCATTAAGCATGGGTGGCCAGTACAGGGGCTTCTGACACTGTTCCCCTGTGATTGCAGGGGGCATGAAAATAGCTGCTACCACACCTGCAGGCTCTAGACAGGTCCTTTCAGGAGCAAGGTAGCAGAACGAATCCCCAAACATGGCAAAAGGCGCTTGGAAACAGTACCATGTTCACTGCTCCAAGGTATGTTACTAACTGGGGACAGGGAGTGCCCCGTAGCTCTCTGCACGGGGGCACTGGAGATAAGTCTTGTAATCCCAACCACATGGTGAACCTCCATAGACTAGGGTATGTTACCACTCACTAGGTAGTCACAGCTGATGACAGCAGGACTTGTCAGTATTTTCTCTCTCCCACTGCCCTTTTGGGACCCAACCCATTCTTGTCCCCCAGAGACCCTTCCATGAGTGGACAGACTGAAACCCTGCTTGACAACAGTTCATAGAGTCTGCAGAAGAGAAGTTGTGCCATGGAGTAACCATCCAATCACAGGACAGGAAGGGTAGCAGCCAAGCCTCACAGTCTCCAGAGAGGAGCCTGGGAGCCAAAGTGAACTTCTAAGCAAACCAACTGGGTTAGTTCATTGCAAACCAAACTTCAGTTCACCTCATCCCCAGGGGCCAAACCCAGGAGGGCTCTCCAATATTTGTCTCAGAAGTCTTGCAGTACTCCTGTCTTCTTGCAGTATTTTTTTGTCCCAGCTAACTCACTCTTATGCTGGCAGTATGACCATAACTTTGCTTTAAATGCTTTCCCTTGTCAGGCCATTTGCTATGTAATATTTTGATCAAACCTTTCAATGTTTCATGTCTGCCAGTAGCAGCTCTCAATTTATCTCTCCCGACTGCTGAGATATGGAACTGTGAGACTGTCCCTTCTCCTCTAGCATTGGCTCTTTATGCAAGGTGTCTTGAGAGTAAATGTAGCATGATAGTTTGCCACTGCTACTTCCTTTCCAGGAGAATTTTTCCACTTGAAAGTCATCCTCTACAGAAACATTTTTTTTTGGAGGGGACGGGGGGGAAAGGGGCAGCTGGGATAGGGAGGTTGCATGTTCCAAATGTTCCAAATTCTCCCAATTTGCTTATCTAGAAGCTAGAAGCTAGTGATCTGATGTTATTGGGACTTGCTCATTTTAGATTATAGTTGGGATTATGTTTTCCAATGTGCCTTACTTTACATTTATCAAGATTGAATTTCATCTGCCATTTCGTTGCCCCATCACCCAGATTTGAGAGATCCTTTTGTCATTATTCACAGTCCGCCTGGTAGTTTTGATTTATCTGCAAACACCTCACTGTTTACCCTTTTTCCAGATCATTTATGAATATGTTGAATAGGACTGGTCCCAGTACAGACCCTTGGGGGACAACACTATTTACCTCTCTCCATTCTGAAAACTGATCATTTATTCCCACCCTTTGTTTCCTATCTTTTAACCACTTAGCAATCCATGAGAGAACCTTCCCTCTTACTCCATGGCAGCTTACTTTGCTTAAGAGCATTTGATGAGGGTTCTTGCTAAAGGCTTTCTGAAAATCTAAATACACTATATCCAGTGGATCCCTCTTGTCCACATGCTCATTGACCCTCTCAAAGAGAGTTTTAGTAGATTGGTGAGGCATGATTTCCCTTCACAAAAACCATGTTGACCATTCCCCAAACAAATTGTGTTCATTTATGCTTCTGATAATTTTGTTCTTTACTATAGTAGTTTCAACCATTATTCCCGGTACTGAAGTCAGGTTTACCAGCCTGGAATTCCAGGGGTCTCTTCTGGATAACCCTT
Source organism: Sternotherus odoratus (assembly GCA_032164245.1). Taxonomy (NCBI): domain Eukaryota; kingdom Metazoa; phylum Chordata; order Testudines; family Kinosternidae; genus Sternotherus; species Sternotherus odoratus. The sequence goes on along the minus strand of JAVMKO010000011.1, from coordinate 10,499,082 downwards.
TTTAAAAATGGGTGTTACATTATTTATCCTCCAGTCATTTGGTACAGAAGCTGATTTAAATGATAGGTTACAGACGACAGTTAGTAGTCCTGCAATTTCACATCTGAGTTCCTTCAGAACTCTTAAGTAAATACCATCTGGTCCTGGTGACTTATTACTGTTCAGTTTATCAATTTGTTCTAAAACCTCCTCTAATGACACCTTTGTTTATGGCTAATAGTCTCTTTCACTTTCTTTTTCTTTAATAACTGCTACTAAGCCATTGGTTTTTTGTTCATAGGTTTTGTATGAATTGTAATTCAGCTTTCAATCCTGGTTGGACTGTCAGTAGCATTTGCCTTGGTGCATGTACTATACTGCTGGGTGATGATTCTTGTGCAAATGTAGATGGTACTCACTAATCCTAGAAACTTGTTAGCATTCTGTTACACTATTTTCAGTTAACCCATTTCCTTCTCTTCAAAATTCCTTTAATTATGCCCCATTTTTGCCTCTTTTATAACTTAGTACTGAAGCAGCATAAACATGAGCATAAAATTGCTGTAAGATCAATGTCTTGTCTAGCAAAGGACACTGCCTACCTTAAAAAAACCCATGACCTACCGCATTTTGGACAGTCCCCCATTCTAACTTGTTTCTGACCAATACCACTGCAATTTGCTTTTGCCACTGAGTGCTTTCACCTCCATATTTAGTTGTAGAACACAGTTTATTTCTGGACTAGAAACTGTATCTTCTAATATTAACACCACTACGCAATTCAATCTATTCCAAATAGTTTCATCTGAGAGAAACAGTGCTCTTGTCTATACTTCTGGTTAAGATGGATTGAGCACTGATTAAACTACCTCTACTCCAGACATTCTTCTAGAGTAATTTTACAGTATAGAGTAGACAATGCTAGAAAGAGTGGGGTTGGAAGACATTAAGGGGAAGATGAAGTAGGCTGGAAATCACGTTTGAGGTGGGCTGGATGTGTGGTAAGAATGGAAGATGAATGACCACCCAAGAAATTATAGGGGGGAAGAAGAGAGCAAGAAAGGACATGGAAGACATAGGATACTACAGAAAAACTCTGTGACGAGAAAATCATTGGAACTCCAAGAATGAGGAAGATTCATGGGCACTTCTGACTCCATGGAAATAGGTAAAGGAGTCATGAAGTGAACTGAAGTGAGACAAAGTTAGAAAGAGTTAATGCCTAGAACCACCAGCATTAGTCCCCACTTCGTATGGAGAGAAAGGCCTAGAGCAGGCATGTCCAAAGTCCGGCCCGGGGGCCAATTGAGGCCCGTGTTCTAATTTTCACCGGCCCACAGACTCTTTTCTAAAATCAATAATATGCGGCCCGCCAGCACTGTCGCCAACCAGTGCGCGGAGCCGCAGCCGAAGGAGAGGGGCGGGGTCAGTAAGAGGCGAGCGGGGGGGGGGGGGGAGAAGAGCGGAGGCAGAGCCGGGGCACGAGGCGAGGCGAGGCGAGGGAGAAGAGCGGAGGCGGAGCTGGGGCCGGGGCCGGAGGCAAGGCAAGGCAAGCCGGGGGAGGGGGGGAGTGAGAGCACGGCCGGAGCGGGGGGAAGAGAGCGCGGCCGGAGCGCGGGGCGGGGGGGAAGGAGGGAAGGGGAGCGCGGCCGCAGCGGGGGGGGGAGGGAAGGAGAGCGCGGCCGCAGCGGGGGGGGGGGAGGGAAGGAGAGCGCGGCAGCAGCGGGGGGGGGGAGGGAAGGAGAGTGCGGCCGCAGCGGGGGGGGGGGGAGGGAAGGAGAGTGCGGCCGCAGCGGGGGGGGGGAGGGAAGGAGAGCACGGCCGCAGCGGGGGGGGGGGGAGGGAAGGAGAGCGCGGCCGCAGCGGGGGGGGGGGGGAGGGAAGGAGAGCGCGGCCGCAGCGGGGGGGGGGGGAGGGAAGGAGAGCGCGGCCGCAGCGGGGGGGGGAGGGAAGGAGAGCGCGGCTGCAGCGGGGGGGGAGGGAAGGAGAGCGCGGCCGCAGCAGGGGGGGGGGGGGGAAGAAAGGAGAGCGCGGTCGCAGTGTGGGGGGGGGGGGGGTCCGGCCCTCACACATCTTCACCTTCCCAAATCTGGCCCTCTTTCCAAAAAGTTTGGACACCCCTGGCCTAGAGTTTTTGAAGTGAATGGACAGCTGAGAAGCCGGAAACAGGAACAGACAATGTGATGAGAGCAAGGAGAGAGTTTAGACAAAAACAGCTGCTTCCATGTCTTCAGGGCTGAAATCAGTAGTGTTAGCTAGAGTCTCAGCAAGTTGAAATGACTGTAGCTTTACTACTTTTTTTGTCCTCTCTTTTTAAGGTTAATGGGACTTTGATTGCATTTTGTAATAAAGTACATTATGCTAGAAAATATCCTGGGTATATGTTGACAATATCTGTCCCAGTGAGAAACTGTAAGGCCCCAAAATTGGTTACCAGTGAGTAAAAGGACAGGAATATTTAGATGATAAAAATAGGTAAATAATATACTCTGGGTTAATTTTTCCTCAGTCAGTTTAATAGACTTTCTTCCTTTTGGGCTTCAAAAGTTCTATTCAAATGGCATATGAAGTCAACTTAAGCCAGCAGTACTAGTACATCCAGCTAGTCCTGGTCTTCAAAGATTACAGAAGATTTGCATGTCGGCCACAGGGTTCATTAATAGATGGAAAAGATGGTTTATTTTACAAAGGGCTGAGGTGAGGAAGAGAAGAAAACTCTTCGAAAGTCAAATCTCATGAAAGCCAGTTAATTGAGTGCCTCCGGGCAAACTCCTGACACTAAAACTTCTATTAATTTAGCCGTTCTTAGTTTCACAAGATTTCTAATTACAGATAAGATAATAAGAAGTGATCCCCAAATGTAAAAACTAAAAAAAAAAAGAAAAAAACCCCTTAAAACTGGCATGTTTGCCAGGGAATTTCTCAAGCACAGCACAACTTCCAGCCTTCAGAAGTTCACTTGTTTATATATTTTATTCATTTATTCCCTCAGCTTCATCAGTATGCAGCCGGTTGGTATTCTATTCAAGGTAGTTCCAGAATACTGATGCTGGAAGGACCATATGATACTGTTAATCCATATCCACAATACTTTGAATCAAAAATGCACTTTGAAAAGACCATTTACTGCTTTTCAAGACGGCACCCAGCAGTATCATACATGCACCAAGGCTGCTGCAGCTTTGAGACTCGCAAGAAGATCTTGAGATGAGCAGAGCTGGGCCCCTCCTTTGGAGTCAAACATGGGTCCCTAGAAGGGAACCATTTTCCATAGGCTCGAGACACATGACTTTCTAGCACTCTTGGGAGAGAGGGAGTTTCCTGAGAGCCATAAATTAATATCTCACCTGCTTTGACCGAGAGCAGGAGACATAAGGCACTATAGTCTCCCGTCATTAAAATGGTCAGAGTTAAGGAGGTGAGGAATGTCATCTTCAGTCTGCATTTCCTTTTTTGTGTCTATGTTTTTTCATTCCCCTTGTAAGTGATATGTAAAGAGACCTTCACTCCACATTCCTGTTTTGCAATATTTGTGTTTTGAGACTCAAACTCCTAGCAAGGTTTCTTCCCCGTGAACTGCCCACACATAGGCCTGTAAAAAAAACCTTCAAAGGGCCAAGGGAGATTCCCCTGTACAGGTACTGTCTTGGAACATCGCTCCTCCAGCCCTAACCCCCTGCCTTGGGAATCATTGCAGAGGTGTGATGGGTTGCCTCCAGGAAGTGGGGCAGAGTTCTGCAAAAGCACAAGTAACCCAGGGCCTGCTATCTTAACTCTACAGTAACAAAGCTTTTCACATGCAGGGAGAGAGAGGCACTTCATGACCAGGTCCTATGTTGCTGTCCCATGGTGTGACACAAGGCAATTCAAAGCATAAGCATTTCTGAAGTACATATAGTTTCAGTAGACCCCTCTCCTTATTCCAAATTTCAATCCTACTAAAATGCCCAAAGTTAATTTAAAACCTCACTGGTGTTACAGTTCCTCTCCTTCAAGGAGTCATTTTTCCCGGTGTGAATAATATTGTTTAGTTATTGACTGCAGCTCACTCAGCACATTGTCCGCCTGTCACAGTTTCCTTCCAACTCACTGTCCTGCGGTCCGATAGATCACGCACACCGGCACCATCTTGCAATGCCCATTACTTCTCCTCGTGTGCCAGTTTTAAACGTTTGCGTTTGGTTTTCACTCTCAGCCCAATTGCTGATTCCCAGTGGAGTCTGTGATTGACTAAAGCAGCAAAAAGTTGGTTTTTGTTGTTTTTTTTAAATCAACAGGGTGAGCTGAGGTGAGAATTTCTGCAGACGGTTTAAGCGATGCTTGCATTTTCCAAGGTCCAAATAAGCATTGGATACAGAGATCAAAGCAGACTCCACAGGGCCGGCGACAGGGGGGTATAACGGGTACAGCTGTACCGGGCCCCGGACTTCAGGGGGGCCCACTGAAGTCCGGGGCGGGCCCGGTACGCAGCTGTACACCCTTGTCGCCGGGGCTGTGAGCAAGGTGCGGCTCTGGGCAGCCGCTGCAGCGCTCACCAGCCCCCTCCCCCACCCCCCAGCAGCTCCCCCCCGCCCCCCTTTGCTTCTCACGGCCGGCCACGCGGCCGCAGCGCATGCGGGGGTTGGGGCCCGCGGGAGGTAGGAGACCGGCGGGGGGGGGGAACCCCGCGGGCGGCGGGAGACTGGCGGGGGGGGGTCGTGGGCAGCGGGAGACTGGCGGGGGGGCACGGGCGGCGGGAGACTGGCGGGGGGGCCCCGCGGGCGGCGGGAGACTGGGGGGGGCGCCGCGGGCGGCGGGAGACTGGCGGGGGGGGGGGCGCGGGCGGCGGGAGACTGGCGGGGGGGGGGGGCGCGGGCGGCGGGAGACTGGCGGGGGTGGTGTCCGCGGGCGGCGGGAGACTGGCGGGGGTGGTGTCCGCGGGCGGCGGGAGACTGGTGGGGGGGCCGCGGGCGGCGGGAGACTGGCGGGGGGGGCCCACGGGAGAGACTGGGGGGGGGCCATACGATCTGCCGTACGGGGCCCCAAAATTCCTGTCGCCGGCCCTGAGACTCCAGAAGGGAGCAGTGCAGAAGAGAGGAAAGGTAACTTCCAGGCATCCTTCTTCTCAGCATGTCACCCCTCCCCCCATAGAGGCCTCTTGCTGGGGATTGGGCTCTGCAGTTGGGAAAGGAGAAGAAAATGGCTGGGGGTGAGAAGTTTAGTAATAGCCACTCTCCTCATGTTATTCTTCTTCCCAAAATCCACTGGGATTCTGTGCCTGAGTTAATGTTGATGCTGTCTGAATTCTCACAGGCACCGTCCTCACCCACAAGATGAATGCAGAGGAGAGGATGCCACTGGCTGCCAGCTAGAAGCTGGAGTGGAGCAAAGTGGTCAGTGTGTGTGGAAAGAGGGTATCACAGGGCCTTGGCAGTTTTCTTTAGAGATGTGTGGATCCACTGGTTTTGATAATCAAGATATAGCTACCTACTCCAGGGTGACACAAAGCATGCACCATCGATAAAAACATTAGAAGGAAACACCACTAAACCCCTCACAAGTTTCCTACCCTTGGAAGTAACTGACATAGGAGATAGTCTAGTCCAGGGGGAGTTTCATTGAGCTCAGTGCAGGATGTCAGTTTTCTAGATCTGATTTAAAAATCAGTAACTGGCTTAAAAAAGGGATGCATTTGTCTCAGGTACAGTTTGTGCTGTGTTTGACGTTACAATTGGTAGGCTGAGTTCTCTCTAATGCTGGCCCAAACCCTGTGTAATGTACAGTATTTTGACAACTACATTTCATTCGGGAGACGGCTCGTCCTTCACCTCTTTGGCGCGGCAGACAGTGATCTGGCAGCTTTTCATCTGCATCCGACTCACAGCTGGCACTGCAGAGATTTGAACTCACATCCTTTCAAAGGGCAGAGGTGGCGAGCTGGACCAGCTTCCCGCCTTGTAAAGTAAAGCTACCATCTGGCACTATATATGGGTAAGGTTTCTTTAGCGGTCATGGAGAAATCATAGCTGGGGAAAACACAGAAACACACACACACACACACACTCTAATATATTAGAAGGCAGGAAGAGAATAGAGGCACACAAATATACGAAGAATTTCTTATGATGCTTTAAAAGAATCCCTCCTTCTATTAAAAATTCAGTTCTCTCTCCTTTGGTGAATTAGATTCACCTACAGAGATAATTACCCTTTCACAGTGTATGAAATGATTCTTGCCAGACAAGAATAAACAGGGCACTGAAAACGACTCCAGGCTAAAACAAATTAAGATGCTTCTATTTTTCAATCAGTTTAGGGATTTCTTTAGAATGTCCCATTTAAGCCCACAACTCAGCTTTGTGTTAACTCCCTTAATTAAAACTAAGATTTGTTACAATTTTTACTTTTTAGAAAAGGATGCACTTTCACTAGCCAAAAATGCCTCCCCTTGAATACTGATGTCTTAGAGAAAGAAACAGACCAGTTATAAATGTGGGTATGCTAATTACTAATATAATACCTTCTAGAAAGCAGTAAAACAAAAGCTTCTCCATTGATACTGGAAGATTTTTCTTACCATCAATAAGTTTGGCATCATCATTTAACACAGGTGTCCTACAGACAAATAGGAGACAAGGATTTTGCCTTGACAACACTCTGCACCTTAGTTTCATAAATCACTACTTCTGAAATTAACAAATTACTTTACACCCTAAAGATGTTCTGAAAAGTATTCTACCTTAGGATTTCTTCCCTCGGAATTTGAACCATTCATTAAATAACCAATACTCCTGGCTGGATGGGAGGGTGAGAAAGAAAGAGAGATGTTGAACTAGAAAAAGTAACCCTGGAGAGAAATAGTAAAAAGCTACTCTGAGCTCTTTCATGTGCTTTGACTCACTAAGGAAGTACAGAGGTAACAAAGTCCTGTGGCACCTTAAAGACTAACTACAGTGAGCACATGTTCAAAATGAATGGGTCACCTAGAATTTGGGTCGTATGCAGACCACACTGGGTTACATATGAAAGTGTATTAAATATTAAAGGGCCACTTCTTTTGTATGTCTGCTTTAATAATTAAGGAATCAAAGTGGTGGGGGGAGTCTTAAGCTTTAAGACTAAATATTTGTGCAGACATACAGCATGCAAGAATTTCTGTCTCTCCCCATCTCTTGCAGGTAATACAGCCAAACATTGCTCTTTGTAGACTGACCGAAGTAGTGGCTCTTTGAAGACAGGCTCTGAGTAGAATCATAGAGATGTAGGGCGGGAAGGGACCTTGAGAGATCATCAAGTCCAGCCCAGGGCACTGTGGCAGGGCGATGTAACCCTAGTCCATACCTGATAGGTGTTTGTCCAGCTTGTTTTTAAAAGCTTCCAATAATGGGGACTCCATGACTACCCTTGGACACCTATTCCTCAGCTTACCCACCCTTACAGTTAGAAAGTTTTGCCTAACATCTAACCTAAATTTCCCTTGCTGCAGATTAAGCCCATTACTTCTTGTCCTATTTTCACTGGACATGGAGAACACTCAATCACCATCCTCATAACAGTCCTGAACATATTTTAAGACTATCATCAGGTTCCCCCTCAGTCTGTTTTTTCCTCAAGACTAAACATGCCCAGGGTTTTGGTTTTTTCAACTTTTCCTTTTGCGTCAGGTTTTCTAAACCTTTTGTCATTTTTGTTGCTCTCCTCTGGACTCTTTCCAATTTGTCCACATCTTTCCTAAACCGTAGTGCCCAGAATTGACAAAATACTGCAGCTGGGGCCTCACTACTGCCAAGCAGAGTGGGACAATAACCTCCTCTGTCTTACATACAACACTTCTGTTCATACACCCCAGAATGAGATTAGCATTTTTGGCAGCTGCATCATATTGGCAACTCTCATTCATTTTGTGATCCACTCTAACCCCCAGATCCTTTCCAGCAGTACTACCACCTGGACAATTATTCCCCATTTTGTTGTTGTGCATTTGACTTTTCCATCTTCAGTGAAGTACTTTGCACCTGTCTTTAATGAATTTCCTCTTGCTGAATTCTCCAGTTTGTCAAGGACATTTTGAATTTTAAACCCACCCTCCAAAGTGCTTGCAACCCCTCCCGACTTGATGAGATCTGCAAATTTTATAACCATCCTCTCTACTCCATTATCCAAGTTATGAATGAAAGGCCTGACTAATACCAGACCCAGGACTGAGCCCTGTGGCACCTCATTAGATACTTCCGACCAATTTGACAGCAAGTCATTGATAGCTACTGCTCTTTGAATACGGCTTTTCAACCAGAGGGGCAGGGAGACCCTGTTTGGAGTTCTTAGCTTTTTTATTTCTTTATTTATTTTGAGACTTTAATTCCCTGGAAGAGGTGGGACTTAAGCATGCCTTTGCTCAGGGGCTAAAGAACCACGGCATCCCGAGATCCCTGGGGTAGGGTGAATAGTGCCACACTGAACTTCAGATGTGTCCTGTCACTGGGATCACCCAGATTTTATTATAGATCAATAAATTGAAGATTCCTAAAACATTTTATTTAAAACAATAGAAATTGACGCCCTCTCCTTTGCCTGAGTAAAGTATCTGAGCACATTCTTAAAAGTTAGAGACCAAGCTGCACCAGAGAGCTGAAGCAGTGCCGGGGCAAGGCACCTCTGCATTCTGTCTTGTCTTAAGTGGCAAAGAGTCCTGTGGCCCCTTAGTAATGCCTTAGTAATGTCTTGTCTTAGTAATGCTCTTAAGGGCTGACACATTGTTCATTCTCCATGCAAATTCAAATACACCAACAAACAAAAATCACTAATTTGCTGGGACTGAAGGTGATTTCTTGCTCAAGAAAAACAAAAGGGAAGATTTCCTCAATACCAGTGCAAATGAGTTTCTACATCGGTTTAAACCAGAAATGTCCACGCAGCATCTTAAATCTCTTCAATTTCCCTCCTCTGTTTATACAAGTTTTCAGTCATCCCACCAGGGAATGGAAAAGAATACCACATGACTTAGGTGACCAATCATATCACAAATAAAGAACAAAGAGCCGAATTTAAAGCCAATATTTCACATACAGTATTTGTCAAACAATGTTGAATAAGCAACAAACTTGTGAAAAAATTCACAAAACAGAAAAAAGGCAAATAGAAAAAAATTATTTCTATATAGTTCTCTCCAGAGCTGCTCCTTAACTATTTTCTGATTAGTCCAAATTCCTCTTAGATGTGAAGATCAACATCTAGTTACAACATTAAATATTATACTGTCTCGGTGATTTAAAGCTAATATTAAAGAATGCTGTAAGATTTAGGAATATTTCCATTCTTATTTCTATTTCCTCAAATGCATCAGTGACTACATGCAAGATTTTATTAATCATTAATGTTATTCATTATTACAAAGCAAAAATGAATTGCCTATTTGGTCAATAAAAACACATATGCAAACAAAAGACAAACTAATGTTTAAGTTTTTAAATAATTATGGTCTTTAAGAAAACAAATTCATCCCCAAATAACTGTCTTTCCTAAACTGTTTCTTAGCAAAGATAATTCAGTGAGTCAGCTCCCACAGTGGCAATTAGAAACTGGTAAAAAACTTGGCTGATGCAATAACAATACTTAATAAATGAACCAGATAACTTCTATTATCAAGAAAAAAAACCTAGAAAGTGACAAAATAGTGTGTTATTACACCACAAAAGGAATGTCAATATTTGCCAACAACAAGTTCCACAGATTTACCACCATTATTTCCTATTCTACATCGATCTATTCTAAATCGATCTTTCGCAGATAGATTTATCCCATCTAGTCTAGATGGGGTAAATCAATCCCCGAGCGCTCTCCCGTCGACTCCAGAACTCCACTGCTGTGAGAGGAGCAAGCGGAGTTGACGGGGGAGTGGCAGCAGTCAACTCAGCACTGTGAAGATGCCGCAGTAAGTACAGCTAAATATGTGGACTTCAGCTAAGCTATTCGTGTAGCTGAAATTGTGTATCTTAGGTCAATCCCCATCCCCCAGGGTAGATCAGGGCCAAGTAAATGCAGGGTGAGGGGGAAATTATGCAGAATTTCAGGTATCACTCCATGCAATTGTGGCTGACTTTTCAAATGGTAACCATTGTACGGGCCACATTTTCAGAACAGCTCAGCTCCTATTCAGGCACTAAAGTAAGTGGATAGGATTTGATGCATGAATGAGAGCCGAGCTGAAAATCTGACCTGAATTCTGGGTACTGAGTGTTTGAAAATCTGATCCTGGGCTCTTTTGAAAATCTGTCTCTATATGTCCACAAAAACATCAAAGGACAAATACTTGTAGTTCTCCATCTGCACTGGCATGGCTATTTCTCCAATGATTTACACAGAACTTATACCGGGATTCTGCATTAGGATCCACTAGTGAGAATGTGATACCATAGAGTGTTGGGATCCATGCCAGTAGATCCTAGCACAACATTACGGCTCTTGTCTGGAAAACATTCCTAGGATACAGGTTGACTGGCCTCTTGATGACATCCCCACTTGCAAGGCTGGGATAAGCAGAAAACTCATCGGGCATTGTCAATTTTTACTTCTCTGCCACTTGCACAAATGTCATTCTATTTCCAATCCATCTGGTTGAGGAAAAAATAAAAACTCATTTTTTTGAACTGTGCAAACAATTCCAAATAAGGATAGATGGACTGGATCTAATTTAACAGTTGCTGAAGGTATAAAATGGTAGCAGGCTCGAGTATTTATTTAGGACTTTATCTCGATGCAAAGGCCCAAATCCCCATCTTTTGTAAACACAGACAAGTAGTCGTTTCCAAATGTTTGTTTATATATGGGATTCATATTACAGTGATAACCTTGGTCCCCATAATATGTCCTCTCCTCTAGCACCTGTCACAGTTACTGCCTTCTTGCCCTGCCCATGTCTCCAATGGCACACGTGCCCTCTGAGAAGTAAACAGATGCAATCTGTCAAAGTGCCAGGGGTTGACATTAAAGAACAAACAGAGAAACTATACGACTATAGTCTAAGCACTCAGGAACCTCAGCCTCAACCTCTCCAGCTTGAGATGCTGAAATTGTAGCAAATGGATTAGATGAAACATACTTACAAATCCTATTTTCATTAGAGTTCTTAAATTGTTGGACCATTTCCTGACTTTATTCTTAACCTCACTGCTCTATACACAGCGTAAATACTACTGCACAAAAAACAATCAATCCCCTGGAAAATTCACATGGTTCAAAAGGAGGAAAGCCATGCCCTTATCAAATATGTAAACCAAATCTGATGGGAGTGCTTTTAAAATCAGATTTGTCATTTAAAACAAATTGTTTTATTTGCATCCACAAAGGCAAATAGCATCACACATTTATGAAAAGTCACAGCAGAAACCTTCAGCACTTTGAAAAACGTTAGTATATAATTATGTATTCTTACCGGACAGATGGGGGGGAAAAACCACAGTATGAAAATCACTCACATTTTCTTTTCTTTGTAATCTGGGAAGATTAGATAACCTGGACATTTTTAATGGGAGGAACCTGTACAGACATTTTAAACTACAACAACAAGAACAAAAATCACATCAGTAAACGGAAGGCGTCATCTTTCCATTTGTCCCAAAATAGTTCTTAGGGGAAAAGTCAGCCAAAGGAACCCTGGTGCAAAATGGGTTTGACCACGCTGTTAGAGTGACTTTCCAACAATTATACTTCTCCACCACTTCAGTGCGAACAAACAGCACAAGAAATGCATCCGAGCCCTATCAGCTAATGCAGAATACTATCATGTACAGCCCTCATGCTTAACAGGAGTTCTTTTCTGCACCATAAACTCAATGTGTTAGTTTAAAAAAGCCAAGATAAGATTTGAGTTCCTTGAAGCACATCAGGAAAGCTGGAGTCAATAAAGAGAGAATCAGCTGCTTCTTCCCTATCCTGTTCTCTACTTTCAGTTCAGCATTCAAGAACTGGCACTTCACAACTATGTCCAAGAGATATAGCATCAGACTGAGGTCCACATTGATTCTCACTTTAGTTTTCACACAGGGGCAGATCAAAGCCCTGTAGTTATTTATGTACAAACAGAGCTTTGCAGGCAACACAGTAAAAAAGCTGATGCACACAGATACATTTAGCACAATTTCAGCCCAGGGAGGGTTGTAATTTATTCAAAATGTCAGCTGAACGATACAGCCTGTGTGAAAAAAAATATAGAGATCTGCATTTGCCTGTATGTATAGATAATGCATTGGATGGGTATTGTAAGGTTTCTTGCCTTATAGGATTTTTATGGGCATTTTAAGGTCTCAAGCCTAGGATTCACTACTTGGAGCATTTAGCCTGGAATATTTCTGATGCAAACACTATATACTCTAGGCACAAAATATTTGCTCCATAAAACCATCTCAAAGCAATTGGATTAGATGAAACATTTACTAGTTCTTAATCCCAGGTGTTCAAAGTTGTCACAAAGACTGGGGGAGTGCCAAGTAATGAAGAGAACCGGTCACTGCCAGAGGGATCCATAACACTTGATAAACAGGGTACGAGTTTTAATACAGCCAAATGCAAAGTCTTACAACTAGGACAAAAAACACTAGGCATATTATAGGCAGTGGGGATTCTATTCTGGGAAGCAGTGACTCTGATAAGGACTTGGAGGCCACTGTGAATAATCAGCTGAAGATGAGCTTCCTGCAAAATGCTGTGGCCTAAAATGATGATGTGATCCTTGGATGTATAAACAGGGACGAGTAGGAAGATAATATTACCTCTGTATTTGGTGCAACTGTTACTAGAAAAATGTGTCCAGCTCTGGTGAGCACATTTTAGAAGGATGTTGATAAATTGGGCAGGGTTCAGAGAAGAGCCACAAGACTGATTAAAGGACTGGAAAACATGCCTTATAGTGACTGAGCTCCTGGAGTTGATCTGTTTAGCTTAGCAAAGAGGAGGTCAAAGGGTGATTTGATTAGAATCTCTAAATACCAATGCTGGACACAGAAATTTGATGATAGCGGATTCTTCAGGCTAGCAGGCAAAAGTGTAACAAGAAATGATGTCAGGAAATTAAAGCTAGACAAATTCAGACGAGAAATCAGATGAAAATTGTTAACACTGGGGATAATTAATCATTGCAACAATTTACCAAAGGTTGTGGTGGATCCTCAATCACTGGAAATTTTTAAATCAAGATTAGATGATTTCCTAAAAGATTAATTCAAACATAAATTCATTCAGGGAAACCTAAAGCTTGTGTTCTACATAGGAGACCAGACTAGATAATCACAATGGTCCATTCTGGCTTTACAGTCTATGAACATTTGAAAGAGTGGACTCCAAATAAAAAAAGCACCTTTTTCCTCACTGCAGGCCTCAAACTTCCTTCTATAAAAAATTAAGATCTGCCTGCCCTATCTGAAACCTCATTAAATCCACAGATTAAGGCAATGTGGAGGAAGGTTATCTTTGTCTCTGCTTCCCTCCATATAAAGCAAGGTACTTAAGTATGTGCCTAAAGTTAAGCACATGGGTAGTCTCACTGACACATCTGATTTTAAGCTTTTGACATCAATCAAGGTCACATTGGGTGTGATTATGGGATGATTATTAATTTCTTTAGAAAGCATATTGCCTCTCTATAGAAGATTGGACCATCAGAGAGAGGAGCAGTGAAAGGCTGCACATTTTGTCATGTCAAGCTGGCTTCTTGCATAACTCCATAGGTAAGCCAATTCCATAAGTATGTGCTGACGGAAATGGCACGGTTGGGTGGTTGCCAGTTGGGCAGATTCGTTGCTCCACAGGTGTTTTATCTTTGGAGTCTGGGGATACTTCTCCATGGTTTCTTACCTGTCATCCAACAAACATGTACTTATGCAACTTTCTTCTATAACAAGATGAAAAGAGTTTGAGGAAGGATAATTCTATCACCACTCCAAGCCACCCATGTAACGTTTGCCATCTTTGCATGTCCAATCGTTGAATAGTCATCCCTTACAGCATAATCTAAGTGATTAAAAATAATTTAGTAACAACAGAGCAGACTTGGCCTTTAGGGGATCACTGGCATGAACGCTGGTGATGAAGTATCAATTAGTTGAGGTCCTATGATTTTGATACATTTACCCAGAGACCTGACATGAGCATATTGCTGTAATAAGCTCTGAAGGTATTTTTAACGATTATGTTAATTTTGTGGAAGTTTGTGTTCCTTGCCTTTTGCTTTAATGGCATGAATACTAGGTAAACTTTGTACTGCTATTGCAAGTTGGTTCGAGTGACAGAAGAAATAGAAATGGGAAGAAGAGTTATCACTATTTCAGACCATGATGTGATGCAAAAAAGAATCTGATCGTGTTCCTTTGATACACTGGAAAGAGCATGGATAATCTTAGAAAGAAATGACTGAATTTATGAAGGGTGGGACAGAGTTGACATTTTTCAGTAATAAGAATAGATATTGTTAAAGAATCCAGTTGCGTGTTTTATCAGAATCAAAACCAGCCCATCTTGCAAGTTTTGCTGGTGAAAGACGTTCAATGTTCTTCTGATGTTATGGCTGGTTAACCTTTTGTGATGAAGCCAGACTAGACTGTGCATATGAAAACAGGCAGAATTAAGGATAGATAGTGTGTTATTACTTTGGGAAGTATTTAATTATCTCCATTAATCAAAAGCAGAGGCAGATATGTTTTGCACTCTGGCTTTTTTTTTTTTTTTTTTTTTTTTTTTCCAGGAGCACTATCGTGAAGACAAGTCTCCACATTAGAATCTGTTCAGAGAGAACTGAAACAGCTGATTCATTCTAGGAACCAGATGTTTTCAAAAGTACTTGTAAAATTCTAAGTTGAGGCCATCTGGTGCCCAGCGATTTGCCACTTGGAAGATCTGATAATGCATTCTCAATTTCCTCTGGTGATATTGCTGCTTCAAACTGTGCTTTTAGTCCCTCCGAGACATAGGATATTAAGTTTCTCCAAGAAAGGTTGCACTTGATCAGTAGTGGAATATTCTGATGGAGAATTAAGTTTAAATAAAAATAAAAGAAGGCTCCTTTCTCACCATTTGTCACCATCCCCAGTACCTGATAGGTGGTATCATAGATGAAATATTCTCCTATTTGAACTAGTATTTATTTCCCAGCTCAAATGTGTGCTGGAGGTGCTGGATTACGGGTGCTGGGGGTGTTCCTGAACCCCTGGCTTGAGGTGGTTTCCATCATATACAGAGTTTACACTTTGGTTCAATGGCTCTCAGCACCCCCACTATTCCAATTCTTCCAGCATCCCTGGAGCTGTTGCACTTATGATATGGGCATTTGTGCTCTTGAAATCACTAAGTTGGGAATCAACCTCTGAACGTCCTCTAGCTCCAATTTAATGTCTGGAGAATTATTTTAATATAACCACATTTAGACGACTTTACACCAGGCTGCAGCAACCCAGAGCCAGCTTTACCATCCGCTGGTGGATTTTCTTTTGTTGGGGAATCCCAGTGTGGCACAGAGCTGCTGTATGATTCCTAACTTGCTCTCTTCCTTGGTGCCACTGCAGAGGTCAATGCCCAAGGAAAAGGGCATCTCTGCCCTCCCATGAACCCCACTACCAGGATAACCCCTTGAACCTTCATGGCCCCAGGTTCTTATCTGTGCTGAAGTCTTGTCACTATGTTTCTCCAAGTGGAGGATCACAATTCAGGTAGTGGAGTTACACTGATTTACACTAGTTCAGAATCTGACCCTATGTATGCTGGTTTGCCCTTTAAATGTATTTTTGCCCTGACCGTACTCAGCCTTCTCTGTATTAGCTCATAGCCACAAGGCAAAGAAGGCCCAGAAATTATGATAACCGCAACTGCTATTTGGATACGGTTAAATTAAAACATTTGCTCAGTTGTCGTGCACAGCGTCTACCCTGAGCAGCCTGGAAATTTGATCCGATTGAGACCATACCATCGGGACTCTTTAACCATGCTGTTATTTACTTTTATTTGAACTAATATGCTGTGCTGCGGACAATGCTTTTTATTTCTGTTTTTCCACAATTTAACAGGCAATCTGAAATAAGTGTTGAACTAATGGTTCATAAAAATGCTTCTTCTCTAGAATAAATTTAACTGCTCATCTTGAATGAACAGAAACAGTTTCTGGTTCAAACATATAGGGATCTACATGATCGCGGTTTCATTGAAAAATAATTTGAAGACGGAAAAAGATAGCTTAGTTCATCCTTCCTGTCCCAAAGCCTCCGTAGGAACATTCCTAATAATACAATCCCTAAATGTTTTCTCTGAGTTAAAATTAAATAAATCAAGAATCAGAACTTTTGCCACTCCTCTTGGGAGACTATACCACAGTCTAATAGACTTTAGTGTTGGTAAGTTTCTGCTGATGGTCAATTTCATTCCGTTACTCCTAGTTATTTTTCATTTCAGCTGCCTACTTTCATGTTTTTTTGAATTTAAGGTTAGAAACAGGCTGTGATTTTATTATGTACCATATCTATAGTCACGAAAAATATCTGATGCAACACAAACACTTAAACATTGGAATACAGTTGAATTGACAGAGGCTTTGTGAACATGCAGCATTTTGTAAAATTTGTCTGCATCAGCGTACTCTAAAACCTGATTCCACTGCAGTCCCTTATATTGAAGCAAATAAGACGACGGTGCCAGGATTGGGAAAAGTTTTTGCCCATTGATTGGAAAAGTGCTGCTGTTCCCACATGAAGGCATGTTGCTTCAGAAGGCCTTTGGTTTCAGATATGATGACAAGGTGTCACAGATAAACCAGTGCAAATATTGCACCTGGCAAGTGATCAGAAATGTCCATGCTTAGGCCTTCCCAATGTTTTATTTTTAACAGACCGACAGGAAAACTAGAGTAAACGCAGCACTGCCTGCTTTCAGGCTGTCACCCAGTTAAGAAGAGCAAGGCAAAAGCCAGGTGAACTCCTTCATTGATGCCACTGGTAGAAGACTGACCACGTTTTCAGAGTCTTTGCCTTTGAGAGGGGACAAAGTTGATGAACGACCTTCACAAATGTGTTGTGCCTAAACATAGCATCCTCTACGAAAGGACTTGTTTTCGCCAGTACAGCCTCAAGCCTGGGGAATTTGCTGAAGCATTTGTTAGAAGCCTGTAGACATTAGGCAGAGCACGGCAACTTTGAAGCTTGTAAGATTGAGCCCATTTGAGACAGACTCATCATTAGCGTTTCTAATTATTTATCAGAGCAGCTGCAATTAAAATCAGGTCTGGCAAGCCACTCAGAAATGATTCTTTGAGGTAACCAGTCGTGGGGCTGGAAAAAAAAAGTTTTAAGGAAGTCACAAAAGATTTGCAGCTCCTAAATCTAGAAAACTGTAGAGGCAAAGCAAGGATGCTCAGGCAAATCAAAGGACAGGTCAGAAAAGCAGAAGGTGGTGCACAAGGTGTAACCATGGCTGCATCTCTGAGGCCTAGTGATTAGCCAGGAACAAAAAGGGCTGGCTAGATCATCTGCTTCAGTGAAACTACACTGATTTACATCCATGGAGAAATGCCTGAAACACGGTGATTAGTACAAAAGGGATGGAACAGGTAACCACTGCGTATGAACAAGATGCAGCATTCTTTCTGGACATAGCCACTTGTGACGAAAACAGCGATGAACTAGAGAGAGTGAATTTGCCCATTTGTAGAAGACATGCTGGTTTTAAAATAAACCCAGGCGCAGGTATAATATCAATGTACCACAATCCTCTGCGACAGCCGGAGCATAAATCCACAAAGAGGACTATCATTTGGTTCTGTTTGGACACTGCCTGGCA
The DNA here is from genome assembly GCA_032164245.1 of Sternotherus odoratus. Classification (NCBI taxonomy): domain Eukaryota; kingdom Metazoa; phylum Chordata; order Testudines; family Kinosternidae; genus Sternotherus; species Sternotherus odoratus. The sequence goes on along the minus strand of JAVMKO010000011.1, from coordinate 10,481,313 downwards.
GAGTCCTGATCCATGACCAGGGCGTCATCAAATAATAATGAATTAGCAGTAGTATATTCTGGGTCATCCATAGGAACAATTGTATTGCAAAGGGATACTTACAGAGGAGATCACAAACACACACCAGAGTCAAAAGTGCACATGACAGATGGGTCCAAAGGTTATCAAAGGTTAACACATTGTGTTCTGCAATGTGATACAGACATAGTGCAGAGGAGGTTATGGTAGTTATGGGTGATGATAAAGCCCTAGGAAAGGACATTGCCTTTTAATGCTGATGTAGTCCAGAATCCTGAAACAATTATGGCCCAAAAGTTAGAATGACAGGACAGAAAAACTGCAGAGTGATGCAGCAGTTGTGTGTGTTAATATTTCCTATGCCCATTTTCCTATTCCCCATAAATCCCTATTTGAATATCCAAATGAGAGAGTGATCTCCTCTTCCTCCTCCTCTTAATACCTAACTCTTCCATAGTTAGAACTGACTAGACCACATTCAGAAACTGGTCCACAGTGAAAAGAGATACTCTATATTTTCCCAGGATTACGAGATATAGGGTCTGACCCAGTATGCAGTAATGTCAAAGCTCCCATTAACAATAGTCCAGGATCAGAGGCTGATAATCCCTAAGAAAGAGATGCCTATGTTCTCCCATTACTAGATACTGTACTTCAAGCAAGCATTTGCAGATGCTACCATGTCCAGAGTGCCAGATTCACTACATGTACGACCCTGTTTAACCATTATCATCTCCAACACTTACTATTTGGCATTCACAAGTTCAGCTGAATGTCTCTGGTGTGAAAAGACAGAAGTGCTGCAGTTAGCAGACACATGCATGGATGGTATTTTGATTTAGGACTAGATCCTCAGTGTAAGCAGGGGTAGCTTCACTTAAGTAAATGGAACTTCCTCGATTTGACACCAGGTATTTATCTGGCTCCTAGGCTGCTATGGAGGGGGAGGGGGTGATATGAGAGAATGACTTAGGAACAGAGCTATGAGGACCGAAGTTCCATTTTGCAAAGGATGTCAAGATTTCAGAATCCGACTTCATTGCAAATTGGAGTGAAAACGAAAAGTGTGGAAGTTCTCTGCAGGAAAATTCCCCCACAAACAAAGTCTGCGTTGGCACAAAGGAAATATTTCAATTTTTTTATTTTGACTTTTGAAATGTTTGCATATCGTAACATGTAGCAGAAGTATTACAATATAGAATACTAGCGAAAATACCCGGCATTGCTCGGGTCAGTCGGAGGTGGGGAGGGGGCAGAGAGCTGACCGTTGGAGGGGGGAGGGCGAAGAGAGCAAACCTGACACCCCCACCTCACCCCCCCGACCAAACCCGATACCCCCACCTCACTTACCCCTCAACCAACCCCGACTCACATTTTCACCTCTCCACCCAAACCCAACACCCCCACGTCACCCCCCTACCAACACCCCCGACCAACACCCACACCTCACCCCCCATAGACCAAACCTGACACACCCACCTCACTTTCCCCCCAACCAAACCCGAAACCCCTACCTACCACCACAAACAAACCCAACACCAACACCTCACTTACCCCTTGACCAACCCCGACCCCCCTCCTCACCCCCCCAACCCAAAGCCCCCACCTTACCCCCCCACCAAACCCAACACCCCCTGACCAACCCCAACACCCAAGCCTCACCCCTCACCCACCCCGACACCTTCCCACCCCCCCAGACCAAACCCAACACCCCCGGCTCACTTACCCCCCGACCAAACCCGACACCTCCACCTCACCCCCCCGACCAAACCCGACACCCCCACCTCACTTACCCTCCGACCAAACCCAACTTGGGTCCGTCGGAGTGGGGAGGGGGGAGAGAGCTGAGGGATTCCGGGGTTCCGTCAGAGGGGGGAGGGGGCAGAGAGCTGAGGGATTCCGGGGTTCCGTCGGAGGGGGGTGGGGGTAGAGAGCTGAGCGAGTGCGGTGTCCGTTGGAGGGGGTATTATGACATCATAACTATGTCACAGAGAACAGCAGCTGCCCAGCTGATGTGATTGGCCTTTAAATAATTTCACCCCTGGGGGGCGTCAGAAGTGAGATTTGAAAATGTTTTGACCCTTACAGTCATTAGGACCCCAAGACCTCTAACTGTACCAAATTTCAAGTCTCTAGCTCAAACGGTGTGGAAGGAGTAAGCATACATACGCGCATACATACACGCATACACCATTTGACTTTTATATATAGAGATACCTCCGGGGTGGCTGTTTGGAAGTTTATTGCGGGGAGGAGGGGGGCGTTAAAAATGAAAACTCTGCTGAAATCAACCTGATTTCACAACATATTTCAATTTCAACAAAATTTCATATTACAAGGTTTCTCTGACCAGCTCTACTTAGGACATCCAGTGTACTACATAGGCCACATAACTAGAGCTGAACAAATAAAAAATTATACTTCAGTCCAATGAGTCAACTCTTCGAGGGCACCTCAGAGTATGCTCTAAAACTCAACTGAAAAAGAAGACAACTGAAAAGCTGTCTTTTCTAAGACATGTTATGTAAAACAAGTGTTAGCTATATTACTGAATTAGGGAAGTATTTACCCACCCTGTTTGCTTTAATATTAGTTCCCAAAGCCTCATGAAAAAGGCTGTATATGAAATCAGAGGTATATGAAGTCTGAAATAAACTCATTAGAAATTTGCCACACATTTAGAGCCAGATATAAAGTCATGCCTCAAAATATGAGAATTTTCTATGCAGAAAAAAATACATTTCATCGAGTCTAAAAATGTGCTTTCCGTGGGGGGGAGGGGCAACTCTCTTCAGCCTGAAAGAAGAAATCGAGACAAGAAACATGATGATCATTAGGATATTAACAAGGGCAGAAAATAAGCAAAGATTAGTGTATGGAATCCTAAATTAAAAGTTATCCTGAGAGCGCAGTCTGCGGACATTGCCAGGTTAGTTGTGAATTCACACCAAAAAAATTCACCTGTGATACCTACCACCTTTGCCCAACAACTTTTGAAAGGCTTTGTGTTGGCCTGTCTGATTGAAACAGATACAGATATTTCATTGCAAATGTTTATTTTTCAAGAAACTCCATTTACGTATTTTCCTGAAACCACCAATCTCAGCATTGTTGGAAAATTTAAGAACACACTTGTTTATTCATTGGGGGAATTCCAGAGACACTAGTCTAGGGGCTCGTCTTCATTACGGCAGGGAAGGATCAATCTTTTGGCAATCGATTTATCGCGTCTCGTCAAGATGCGATAAATCGATCGTCAGCGGCTCCCCTGTCGACTCTGGAAGTCCAGCTCACCAAAAGGCACAAGCTGGAGTCAATGGGGCACCACGCCGCCGACCACCACTGCCGTGAGGATGGCAGGTAAGTTGGCTGTAGAGACGCCAATTTCAGCTATGTTTTTAACGTAGCTGAAATTGTGTATCTACAGTCGATCTCCTCCCCCTCCCCCCCCAGTGGAGACCAGCCCTAGGAAATCCCAAGTTGGAGGATGAGAAAAAACAGAAATTTTCACTAGTTGTGAAAAGGAAAAAAAATGTATTTCCAAGATCCTATGAAGTGGAAAGAGAAAAGAACTGTAAGGAGAAATCTCAGACAGTTGCAGATTGTTCCTCCAGGGAATGCTGAAAATTATTGCAAAGGAGAGAGTGCAGACTCAGGACAAGAAGCTAAAATCGATTCTCTAACCGAAACAATGACCGAGTTGGTCGTTGCAGTATTAACACCCAACACAAATGAGTCTGAACACCTCCTCTTCAGTACCTCCTGAGTGTGAAACCTTCAAGCAAAAGTATTGCTAGAAAATATAAATGATGCAGGGATGACTACATTACTTAGCTAGCCCAGCAGACAACAGGAAAGACTAATCCCTCAAGAAGACATCAAATTACATGGGAGTTTTCCCCAGCATCTTTACCATTACTTTACTATGTTACAGGACAGTGCAGTGGATCAGAATCAAGCTAGTTAAACTATTTATTACAAATAATACCGTGTTTCCCCGAAAATAAGACAGTGTCTTATATTAATTTTTGCTCCCAAAATTACATTATATTACAGCGAGAGGCAAAACTGGAAGTACGTATATTTTCGGGGGATGTCTTACTTTTGGGGAAACAGGGTAGTGATCATGAATTTAGCCCATTGGTGGCTGGTGAATTGCTCCCAATCACTGTTCCCTCTAAGCTGTGTGTGTGTGCGCACGCGTGTACACAGATCCTAAACCCTGAGCACAAAAATTTGCACAGAAGAAACATTTTGCACACATAGCCTGTCAAAAATTAGAGGGAACATTGCTCCGAAGCACTCCTGATTTTTTTCCCAAATGTATTCAGTATTTGTGCACATTGATTGAATTATTCAGATGAGTGTTTGCAAATAGTTTATTTATCTAGTCCCTAGGGGTGTGATCCAAAGCTCACTGAAAAGACCCTCATTGATTTCACTGTGATCCAAAGATCAGGCCCTGGCAATTGTTGGTATGCAGGTGGTCAAGGAACTGAAATGTGATTAGTTTCTGTTCCTAGATTGGATAACTGAAACAGTCTGGAACCAGGAGATTAATGAGTAATACACTTCCGGGGTGGGCTGTTTGGATGAATAATCACTTTCCCTGAAATTCATGAAACTTTCAGGACTCATTAATAGTTTCATGGGCACCTAGGGACTGGCTGAATATGAATGAACAACAAAAATAAGGCCACATGAAAGACTGAACCAAACTCAGTGCTTTCATTTGCAATATTATTTGTAAAACGGGGACGGGGGTGCGGTGATGGAAGGCATTGCCGGCTGGTTTGTTTTTTTATTAATTACCATTCCATAAACTCCAGCTCAGATCAGCCTTTGTCTTTAAAAGAAATAGGGCACCCGCCAGATGTTGTCAGCAGCTTCACAGTTGGCAAATATAGGGGCATTTATCTGGCATTCCTCTGTTTCATCTATTAAACTAGAAGCCCTCCGGAATCTTCCAATCCAGAGCTGCTGACCTAGCTACTTGAGTTGTCAAAATTAGACATTTTTAGCAAGGTCATTTGGATTATGGGGTCCATAGCTCCAGGTGAGAGAAGGTTGTCCCCATGTCGTTGTCTCCATTGCCACTCTCTGCTACCTTTCCTCACCTTCAAACCTTCCCCACAACCTCTCTGCTGCTGGCAATCTCTTCTTCTCCTTGCATGCCTGGTGGAGAGAGGTACCTCTGAAATGTTATGGGAGCAGAGAGGGAACATGATTCAGCGTGGAGGACAGCCCCATAGTTAGAGTAGCCTGGGACTGATTCAATTCCTTGCTCTGCCACAGACTTCCTGTGCAACCTGAGGCAAGTCACTTAGTAGCTCGGTGCCTCAATTTCCCCATCTGTAGAAGAGCTTCCCTACTTCCCCATGATGTTGTGAGGATTAAACATATTAAAGACCGTGAGGAGCTCTACACGACTGTGAAGGGGCCATTTCAAAGTATGGATGGGTGGACAGAGAGAGAGAGAGAATGGACAAGCAACATGTGCTGAAGCAAAGAAGCAGAACCATCTCCTGCCTAGAAGTCCCTTACTTTATTAAGTTACTCACAGAACATGTCTCTAAAAACAAGAGGACCCAGAATTTTATGACATTGATTTAATCCCACATCACAAACTTCCCTTTTACATCCTGGTTGAAGGCAGATAGTGCCACACTCTACTGATGACACGGGAGAGAGAATACCCCGCAGCACAGGGAACAGCAAATTCTGCCTCTCTCTCTCTCTCTCTCTCTCTGACCCCCTTTGGAAAGCACTTTGAGAGATATGCAACAACCTGGTATTTACTGTCATTATGATTTTGTGGCTGCACAACAAAGTGGTTCTGGGGGAGATCTGTCATCTTCATTTTATCAAATTTGTCGGCTTTTAGTGTCACAGCGTCAGAGAGCCGGCAAAGAGATACCTACGGATGTGGCTGTGCCCTCACTTCTTACAGGAACAGAGGTTTTGCACCAAGAGGCTTTAGTAACACACCAGCTAGCTCATTGGTTTTACAAGTGACATTCACGTTAGCTGCCTCCTCCTTAGCACGCATGCTTAATTTAGAGTTAACAAAGTCCTGTGGCACCTTAATTTATGCTTAATTTAGTCCTTTAAGAAGCTTGTTTATTCATTCTTAGATAAATCCATGTTATTTCAGAAGGCAATGTGACTGCCTTGTTTTATACTGTTCTAATTAAATACAAACTATAGTTACAGGGAAATTGCAATCCATTGGTTATTTGATGTATCAGTTGTGTGTCAATGGTGGATAAGGAGCATAGAGATATATCCATGGCTAAGAGTTAGGAGATATGCTTCTCTTTTCTTTTCAGTATATCAGTGTCCAAATTGTAACAAAGGGGAAAGACAGTGGTCATCCTTAAGCGAAATGTTATCTACACTTACACATGAGTGTGTTATTTCCCTGTATTGAAATGAGAAAATAATCTTTCTGGTGGCCTTCAAATATCTCTTTCAGTTTCAATTGCGTGCAATATTCTTTTTTACCTCCTGCCCCAAATAGTTATCCAGTGTTTCTGCACATTGCTTCTCAGCTACTGTCTTCCACCCCCAGAACTGGCTGCATTCAGTCTATGTAGAAATTGTATAGAACTTGGAGGGGGAGGGGATTAAGATTAAAGGAATTACAGAAATGCAAAACATCATTTCCACTCGTGCTAGCTGAAGAAAATATGCAGGAAAGTATTTATTTCATATAATCAGATTTCATGTCAGCTTTTACAAAAATGTGTTTCCATTGCAGTTTACGCTTACGTTTTTCAGTACAGTAAACCCTCGATTTAACGGACCTCGATTTAACGGACTTCGGATGCAACGGACAAAATTTCTGAGCAAGTCTGATGCATTCCCGATCCATTTCTGGCGGGCTGGCTCCCACCCGTGGGTGGGCTGCCAGCTCCCAGCTCCCGCCCGCAGGTGGGCTGCCGGCTCCTGCCCGAGGCGGGCTGGCTGACTGTTCCCGGCTGCCGCCCGGGTCCTCGCAGCGGGCGGGCTGCGGAGCTGTCGCCCCGACCCTGTGGCGGGCAGGCTGCTGCTCCGACAGCTCTTTTTTTAATTATTATTAAATAACGGACTTTTTGATTTAACGGACACCCCCTTGCCCGAATTAGTCCGTTAAATGGAGGTTTTACTGTAGTTGAAGGCTTGAAGTGTGTGTGTGTGTGTGTGTGTGTGTGTGTGTGTGTGTGTGTGTATTTCAGTATCCCACCCTCTGTGGTTCAGGACAAAAATAAATAAAGTTCCCCTTGAGACTTTCAAGACTTTTTCTTCTTTAATCAAAGACAATATTCTGTAGTGACCCTGGGAAACAGGGTTTGAAATTAATGTTTGGGGTATTTTTTTTCCCCTGTCAAGGACGAAATGAACTAATGCTTCTGACGGTGTAAATTTAAAGATGCTGTTTTTTTCTTTCCATGCTTTACAAAAAATTAAGTACTGTACGGATATAATCCCCTAAGACAAACATAGTTTCAGTTAGCAAATATTGGTTATCATGCTAACGGATAATTTAGAAGTACATGAGTGACATACAGATATGCGGAGGAAGAACCTTTACATAAGAGACAAAGACTGCTCCTATTATATGCATATTACTTATAATGTAATTGACTTGTCAACCTATAATTTACTTTCTTTTAAATGTTTTGGTTCCTTTTATTTTACTGCTGTTGACATGAAGCCCTTTGTTACTTTTACAGAAAATCAGGGGTTGTTAAACTGAAAAGCACAAAACATCATCACATTTTCCGTTAAAAGAAAATCTATGTGCTGTAACCCAGTGCTGTAAATCAGAATTTTGCCATCTGCATCTGGTATGAGGTTTCAGGAGTTTGATGAATGCTACACTGTTAGTATTTACCAGGATTATTGCACGGCAGAAAGTAGCTCTCTGACTTAAATGACAGATGACAGATCAAATTTGGAGACCTAATTTTGTCACCGCCTACTTCCTCTCCAAGCTCTTGAAAGTACAGTGGGAGCATGCTCAGTAAACCACCCGTATTGCACCATTAGACTGAAGTTATGCCTGCATTGTAGACCCACTATATTGTACACATGGCCAAATTCACAGAACAACGTGCCTACGAGAGGACAGCAATACTCCAAGGAACAAATATTTGATGCTGGTTCATCCGTTTTATTTCTGCCTTAACCTACCTACCTGTAACATTTTCAGACTACACGACTTCATAAAACCTACATTCAGGGGCTCCTTGTACTTAGTTGCCTTAATTTACTGCTGAAACATAGGACTTGTCATTATACCTGCAGACTTAACTATTGTGAGAACTGGTATTTTATATTCTTAGAACAGATCTTTTTTCTTACACTTCTTTACACTGGCCAATTGTAAATGGATGTGTCTCCAACACCTGCACAGAATAATCCCACATGTTAAATCTCGATCGTCACTGTCACGGACAGCACTGACCCCAACAATATTGGGTTGAGCACCTGCATGTGTGTGTATCCAGCAAAACTCAGAAGAGATGTGGTCCTTATACAACAGAAATTTAGATGTTTGCCTTTATCTGCAAGAGATGCACATTCTCAGGAGCTATAAAAGCCAAACTCTAATAAAAAGCTACAGCACAACTAAATGGTTCAAGAATAGCAGCCATGTTAGTCTGTATCCGTAAAGAAAGTGAGGAATACTTGTAGCACCTTAGAGACTAACTGGTTAGTCTCTAAGATGCTACAAGTATTCCTTGCTTTCTTTACTACAACTAAATGCAAGCTAGATAAAAGTAAACAGTGGACAGACACAAGACATGATAGTAAGGAGCCAGAATTCCAAGGTAGCTCTTTTGTAAGTGTTGTAACCCTGGATTTACTGGAATAAAGGGATAATCTAAATTTGGTGATCTGAGATTGCAGAAGGTGGCTGCCTTCCTAGAGTGCTGGAGCTCTATGTGGCCTAAAGGAAGGGAATTCACTTTATTTTATTTCAGGAACTCAGTATTGGAGAATATGATTCATCTTCAAGAGCGACAAACTCACTCCACAAAAGGTGGAACTGTAGGGGCCTAGTGGAGTAGATTCTTTAAATTATGTTAAGATAGTCACATCCAGAGGTACTGTAGAATTAGAATCCACATGCTGTATCGATCCGAGTGGAAGCGCTGCTGCAAAAGACTGTAAATGAATTCATGTTCTTGGTACTTTACTGTATTCCTATGGTTTGCCGTGTGATGCAAATTTAATACTACAAACACAGGGGCAGATGTTATGTGTCCTCAGAAATGAATGGTAGATTAAGGGTCTCAAAACCAGGTCTTTGGGTTTGCTTAATTCACACTATTTATGACTCTGGTGTCTAAGAGCAATCTGAAATAGTTATTATGGAAATGCTTCCTTCTTCTATCTACACAGAGACATTTCCCATTCTGTTCACTGTGACTTTCTCTCTCTCATGGTTGCTACGACACAACTTGTGCTAGGTCTTTCTATAGCACCATGAGTATTTCTATCTCGGTTTATCTTGACAAGGAAAGGTGGCTGAGTTTAGGTAGGGTTTAACTAAAACATGCTAGCTAAGCATGAGCTAAACTCAACAGTTTCCCCAGTGTAACAGTGTAAACTTGATTTTATATAGTCATGTTACAGCCTACGCTCCTGCTTAACCAGCTCAAATCAAGGTCAAGGTTTTACTCCACATCTGCACTAGCGAAAAGATCAAGTATATGTTAGACAGCACTAGCGAATGCTGGCCAGCACTAGAATGTGTTAGTTAAACCTGACCTAAGCTCAACTACTCTTTCTAACCAAGACAAACCCACCTGTGGCCACATATGTTACTAAATTTGGAACCATTAAGTCAATCAAACAACACTTGTTACTTCAGCTAGGAGAAGCTGCACTGTGAGAGATCAGACTTACTGATGCCAAATGGCATTTGGCTAAGGATCCTTTTTCTAGCCCTGATTACAGTGTTTCTATAATTTCTCTTAAGTAGCTGAGAGATTCACTATATACGACTTATTTCCTGCCTTCTTACATGGTTGCACAAGACAGAACGTCTCATAGGGGTTTCATATTGGAAATGAATTGCTCATTTCAGCAAGGCAGTGTTTTACAAAAATTGAGCTTTTATTTTCTTGCGGTGTGTGTATATATATATATAAATATTTCCCTGAAATGAGAGATACTTCTATTTGCTGTACTAAATAGATTGTTCTAACAAAGGATGTGATGTGATGTTTTGTGCTTTTCAGACTAGCAGCTCAGATAGTTCATAATTATAACAGCCCCTGATTTTTCATTGAAGCATCCAAGCGCTTACTATAGACAGTGGCAAAATGTCCATATAATGAAGTAACATCTGTGCCCTCTTGACATTGCTGGGAAGAAAGATCAACCCTTAAACCTCTATAGGTCTTGCTTTGAAATCCTGGCACCGATGCTTCCGGAGACAGCTGGCAGTACTTACAAGCTGACTTCTCCCTTTTATACTCATGGTGAGAGTTTTTAAAAGGCTCCCTTCTAGACCATTAAAATCCTTAATACCTGAATGGATTTTCCCCTTAATATTATAGGATGGTCATTGCAGGTTGACACTTATGCTTAGATTTTCATCTATGTCCCAGAAAATGTATCCACAAACTTCTTGTTTTCACTGGAGTTAGCAACTGCTTTAATCTAGTGTCAACTAGCAGATGACTTTTTAAGTCTCTGAGAAATCATTTTTTTTTATTTAGAACATCCTTGAAAAGTTTTGTTCATATGGTGTCCAAGATTCTTGTCCATTTTACCATACGCCTTGGACAAATCCTAAGTGAAAAACACAAATTCTACCTCCCTCGAAAGTCTGGAAACATGCATCCTCAGAGTAACTCTGATTTTGAACAGATGCCTCTCTAGGACCATACATTGTCTTCAGAAATATCATCAGGAGAGGTCCAAGCAGACATTCTCCAGGAGTCTGCTGACACCAAGAGGGCAGGAAGACTGATAAAAATACAACAGATCAGGCATAGAGAACTAGGCCACAATAATTTAAACAGATATAAACATTAGAAAGACTGGATCTGAAACACACTGAAATCCTTGAGTGTCTTTCTAATGAATTCAATAGCCTTGGATCGGGCCCACAGTGCATGGCACCTTCCTCATTCTTTTGGGACAGTTCTTTACCAGGCAAAGACCAAATATTTCAGACAAAGATACTAACAGGCATCTTGATCTTAATAGGGATCAGCTCCAGTTGCTGAAGGGGGGCTATCTGAGATCTAAGCAGTCACTAATTTAGTTTTGAACATCTGTAGATGCTTCATGTGGAACCTCCATGACATTCTATTCTCCATGCTCATTCAGGGACCCAGAGTTTCCTTGCCCAGGGGAGTTCCTGTTAAATCATCTGACTGGGTGCGCAAGATGTATCTGTAGCCCTTTAATGACTTCAGTGCTCCAGAGGGCCAGAAAATCATTGCTGATGAGGTGGACCCCCCGGTGCCTGCCTGGAAAATACCTGGATTCTCACTGTGTTTCGCCTAAGATTAAACAAAAGGCTTCATCCTTCAAAAGAACAAGAAAACCTCACCTGATCATAAGATCAAAATTCAACCAGTCATGCGATTTTAAAATAAAAGCAACACAAAGGTAGCTTGCAAGCCAAGATGACACATTCATTTTTGTTTGGTTATCAGTACTTGCAAATAACTAAATAAATAACCAAATGAAAATACACAGATCGCTAGCATAGCTTTTTATACATATTGTGTCAAGGCCTTCAAATGAGTTTTTGGCAACCATTAACTATTATGCCATCCAATCCTGACAATACCTCCGAAAAGCTGACAGAGAAGCAAAAGGTCCTAGAAAGGTGTTGATTGCTGTAAATAATTCATGTGCCTTAGTATTACAGGCATACTGTACAGCAAATCATTCAATAGGACTCAAACAGTCAAAAAGGGTTAGAGTTTCCAAACATAATGGGAGATGTTGAGAACATGTGGTTAAAAATAGTTTTAAAATCATCAACTTTTGTCTAAACAACAATCCCAAATTTATGTTCTTTTTTATTCATCTGTCTGCTTTGTTTTTCTTCCAACCTTTTCTAACTAGAATATACTAAAGCCAGAATTGTCAAAAGAGCTTAGTACCCAAAATCAGGGCCAGGCTTTCAAAACTGTTCAGCTTCCATGTAGCCATAAGGAAGTAGTGATTTAGGTTGCCTCATTTTGGGCAGCCCAAACTGAAACACCTGAAAGGGGCCCAACTGTCAATGGATGGGTAGGTAGGTAGGTGCCCAGCAGTTTCTGAAAATCGGAACCCTTTAAAGTATCTCAAATCAGTCACCCAAAAACGGAGGCTCCCAAAATCATGTCTGAAAATATTGGCTTAACATATCTCAATGGGGTGAGCTCTTCAGAAAATTAGCCCTTAAGTTTCACAGAAGCAGCTGCTGGTTGCTGAGCATTTCTGAAAAATCCGTCTCTTATTTGGGTGCCTAAATGGGAAATGAAATTTTTTTGCAAGCCTGTCTTCAATTCTGGGTGCTGAGAAGTTGTAAATCTGGGCCTGAGCTCTTTTGAAAATCTGACAGATGTTTCTCCTGTACCTAATCCTTAAATAAGCATGCTAAAAATCAGAGAGGGTTATCAACTTTTAGTAATATCAATGAGAAAACTGAGACTTACAATGCAGTATCTATTAAGGCCACTAAACCAAACAGTTCTCCTTTATTAACTTTCTCTCTCATTATCTTACACATACAAACACACACACACATAGTAAGTAGCCACAAAATATATAATAAGCAAACAAGGACTAATAATACCATGTTTCAGATTGTAGTCCTGACAATTTATTGGACTCAACTGGATTATTGTGTCCAATATGGGTGACACATTTTAGGAAAGATATGGACAAATTAGAGGAGGTCCAGAGAAGAGCAACACAATTATTAGAGGTCTAGAAAACATGATCTGTGGAGGAAGATTGAAAAAAATTGTGTTTGTTTAGTCTGGAGAAGAGAAGACCGAGAGGGGACATTATAACAGTTTTCAACTGCACAAAATAATGTTACAAGAAGGAGGGAGAAAAAATATTCTCCTTAACCTCTGAGGACAGAACAAGAAGTAATGGGCTGAAACTGCGGCAAGTGTGGTTTAGGTTGGAAATTAGGAAAAAAATCTTGATTGTCAGAGTGGTTAAGCACTGAAATAAATTGCCTACAGAGGTTGTGGAATCTCCATTGTTGGATATTTTAAAGAGCAGGTTAGACAAACGCCTGTCAGAGATGGTCTAGATCAGTGGTTCTCAACCTATTTACGATTGTGGACTGCATATGCAACTCTATATGTGTTATGTGGGCCACAATATATATATTACCTGTAGGACCCTGAGGATGTCACATGAGCCACAGCTGATTGCACAGCTGATTGCACTACAGGTGGCCCAGAGACCATGGTTAAGAACCACTGGTCTAAATAATACTTAGTCCCATGAGTGTAGGGGACTGGACTATGTAGAGATCCCTTCCAGTCCCATGATCCTACAATTAAAAATTTTTAGCATTTTTTTTTACACAACTGGACTATTATTAGCCTCAATATCCCAGCTATGTTTCCATTCCACCCATTACATACTGCCTACTTAAATTCTTTCATGAGTTCACATGGATAAATTATTCCTCACACCCCCTCCTAAGAAGAGGTGAGTAATGTTACCTGTGTGAAATGGCTTTCATTTTTCCACCCAAGATGAGGCTGCATTTGAACAGTGCGTGACATGATCACTACTTACAAAGAGCCAAATTCAGTCCTGGCATAAAAGGCTTAGTTCCATTGCCTGCACTCCCTGCAACAAGTCTGAATCTGAAAAAGCACTTTGGACTGAACTTAGCTACGTACATCTGAACCTACAGCTATTTTGAGTATACTTCCATTACCCCAATTTATATTACAGGCAAAGAGAGCCTCTTACATTAGCAAAATGTCTGAGCTTCTGTCTCTAAGAGTTGGGAAAAGCAATGAAAAAAAGAAAAATTTCCAAAAAGGAAGTATTTCACATGGACACAATGTTCTAAAGTCCAAAATATTCTGATTCCTGGAAAATTGTTAAATAGACTGAATGCTGCTTTTCCTCAGTACACTCTAATTTGTGATATTTAAAACATAAATAGCACAAACCATTCTCAGTCATATCTCCATTTCCTGGATGGTGAGTCATTCTTGGGAGCTTAAAGTCCTCAGAGATAATATCTGGGCCAGGACTCACCCTCTGATGTTCTGGGCTCCCTTTACAACTGGACAGAACAAGAAGGGGAGCGCACAAATCTTGCGGGCCGCTGTGGTGCTGTGTCATGTGGCAACACAACACTGCACCACCTCTAGGTGACAGGGTGCAGCATGAAGAAGAAGGGAAACTGGAGAAAAGACTCCTTGGAAAGGAGTTTACATTCACAGGAGTCATTGATATATTTAGAGAGAGGTAAAAAAGTCTGCGTAGAGATTGGCGGGTCAAAGAGGTGGTAGGAAAGCTACTCTCAGTTTTCTGGTATGGAGTCAAAAGAGAAAGCCATAAAGCTATGAGGCTGCATACTTAAAATATCAGCAGCTAGACAGATACTGGAGGTGATGTGCTCATCAGGGAGGAAAACAAGTTAGTTCCTTCTCCCTGGAGTTCTCTCCTCGTCTAATAGGGTGCCCGTCTGTCCGTCCGCCCCCCGCCCCCACTGTGCTGCCTCTTCTCTCCATGCCAGGGATTTCACAGCTCCCTTCCTTTCTCTTACAGGATGGACTCTCTGCTCTCCCCCCTCTGGCTGCTTAATTTCCTTCCCGCCTGGTGACACAGGGCTTTCCTGTCACTAGGCCGAAGGCAAGAGTGGAGCAGCACTCATTGAGGCACAGAGATAGTAGACCAGCTGCTGATAGCTGAGGAGGCAGAGCTGTATTTCTCACAGTCTGCTTTACTTACTATTTGTGGTCCTTTCCCTGCATGAGGACTCCATTTTGCTCCCCCAACCCATAGCAAGAACTGTCCTCTCTCACTTTGTAATTTTCCCAGCCCTCTTCCAGATCCTTTTCTTCTTTCTCTGCTTACGGGGCCTCATCTCTCTTTCTGCCTCTTCACTGTTCTCTCTGTGCTCCTATCACCCTCATCGTTCCCCTTCCTTCCTGCTGGGACAACCTCTGCGGTCAGGCTTCCCCCCCAATTGTCTCTCTTTCTCTCCATTCCCTTTCATAGGCTCTGACTGTTTCTCCCATTGTTCTGGTGAGATGCTGAAGGAAGGCACCCCCAAAGACAGCCACCATCAACACTGTGATCATGGCTGTTCGCTAGCATGCAAATATGCCACTTTCCCATGACTAGATGTTTGTAAGGAGCAGCACACAAAGTTTTTAAAGCCCACCGAGTCAGTATTGCCGAGTCCAAGCATTTAAAAAAAAATAGCAGCCAGACCCCCAAAATCACGAGATTAAAAAAATATAAAACCCCATGATTTTCGAGCCAATCAGTTTGGGGTTCTTATTTTGAGTCTGATGTTTTCCACATTTTCTCCACAACCATGAAGGCTAGAAATTTGCACCTTTTCAAAAAAATGAAAGCTAGTGTGATTTTACAAAAATGAAAGGGTGGGCTTATGTCAAAAACAGAACCGGGGTATTCGGGGGGGAATAGATCAATGGTTTGAGCACTGCCCTGCTAAACCCAGGTTTTGGGTTCAATCCTTGAGAGGGCCATTTAGGGATATGGGGCAAAAATAGGGATTGGTCCTGCTTTAAACAGGGGGTTGGACTAGATGATCTCCTCAGGTCCCTTCCAACTCTGAAATTCTATGATTCAGACCTGTCTGAGTTAGCAGCCAAAGAGAGAGCAATTATATGAATTTGAAGAAATCTGGACCCAGTTTCTAGATAGATTTGGATAAAATGTTAAAATAGCTCAAAGAATGCCAGACCTCCATTCCACCTAACCCTTTCGGCTTTTGCCTCCCTCCCTTCTGATTTCTTCCTTTCTGCCTCTCCCTACTCATACATGACTTCTCCTAACGTGTTACATCTGTGAGGTATTGTCTGGCCTTCTGCAGCTTTGACAAGTCATAAAATTGCATAATTCATAATTGTATTGGTAATCTATTAGTGAGTTTTTGGAAAAATATACAAAAGTTTAACATTTTCTACATTTCACTGTCCGTTTCTTTAAGAAAAATCAATAAAATTAATCATGAAGAAATGAAAGCGGAATCTCACATAGTCATGCGACTCCCATCAAGTACAACGCTTATGCTAAAATCACCATGGGTGACAACATGGCGAGGTGAGTGGTTCTGGAAACCCGTACTACAAAAACAATCTAAGGCCTAATCATAGGGCCCTTCCTAAGGCAAACTACCATTGACTTCACTGTAAATCCCACTGCAGTGAGAGCAAATACCAACTACAGGATCTGACCCAACTGCCCAATGTGAAGTCAATAAGAAGCCTCCTGGTGATTTCAATAGGCTGTGGATCCGGACCTTTATAAGTAATAGGATAAGTTTATTTACATTAAATACATTTGATTATATGTAGAAAAGGTTAAAGATATGAGCATGGTGAAATGCTTTGGTATTCAAAATATGGAGCATGTCACCTTGTATTTTAACTAAATGTCACAATGCACATATGGATATTTAAAACTATGTATTTTAAATACATACCTAACATCTATTTAAATATGTACAGTATTATGCTGGGGCATACATTTTAAGTGTCATGGAAATGATCCAGTTTAATAATTTCAGCCCTATAGATATTGTAAGTGGATCATTCCCAGCTGAACTGATGCTAAAGGAACTGGCCTTCCAAAAAGAAATATTTTTGCTCCAAAGTTATGCATTTAGATCATTTTCTTGGCTATACATCAGCTACAGATAAGAGTTGCCTCATTCTCCAGCCTTGAAGAAGCAGAGTGGATCACTGAGGTAAAGGCTTTGATTTGGGGATGAGAGTGACAGGCCTATCCATCATACATCACTCCCACTGAGAAACACCACGCTCAAAGTTATAGAGAGCTGCTGGCTTGATCTTCCATCCCCACTCTCCTCCCTCAGCATCAGATATAGTGCAGAGAAAAGGTCAGAAAACAGCAAAGTCGGGGCAAAAACACAATGAGAAAATTATTCCCAAGAACGTGAATGATTTGCTGCTGCTTTTGCAGCTGTTGCTGTCAATGAGGAGACTTTGGGATTAATAGGAGTTTTTTTCCTAGCAAAAATAATTATGATACTGTACCTCAGGCATCATCATCCCTTAACTCCTATGAATTATACCAGCTCTTCTGAATACACAAGAGGCTTAGGGATCCTTTTCCTAACAAAAACAGCAAAATGAGCTTACGCTCCATATCTATAAGCACTATTATTATAAGTAATACAATGACAGACACATGCAAACCCAAATATGAATTATTAGAGTCTGGCAGTGGGCAGCGGTTGTCCAAAGCCACATTCTCAATGGCCTCTGAAGCTTTTATTTGATGCTGCCACATCCAAGCACCCACGTCCAACAGTGCACAGCTGGGATCTCATGCCCGAAAAACCACATACCCCTATGCCTATTAGTTGCAATACAAGATAAGAGAGGCATCCCGGGGCAGTGAACATTAAAGAAAGGCAGCTGATGGAGAGAGGAACAGAGGCTGGAGGAGAAAAATCAGATAACTTATAACTGTCCCTGTTCCAAAGCGTGAAGCTGCCCTTTTCAGTAGCAGCTTTTGTGGCCCAAATCACTTTTTGTTGTAAAAAGTAAGGCCCTGATTGTACACTGAGCACTGCACACACAGATCTCCAATGAAATCAGGAGGACTCTGGCCCGACACGGGTTTGACTGCATGGCCCTCAGGGTAGGACTGGGGACTACAACAGGAAGCATTCAATATTCTCCAGGCAGGGTTGGAGCTGTGGTGGAAATGGGGGTGTTTGGTTTACCTAATAAAATGAATTGTGTTAAAGGGTCACAAAAGGCTGACGAAAGGGCTCTTGAGATTCAAGGAGGGGGGAGAGCCTTAAAAAGTCAAGGGAAAAATAAACCAATAAATCTATTCAAAATAGCAGGAAAGGGCATTTGTTGTATCACACAGCCACCTCCCGAGCGTTCCTGCCTGGCCAGCGTGCCTCTGCACTGCTGTGCAATCTCCCTCGGCAGGACTCTCTGGAGAGCTCTTCACTCCCTTCGAAAGTTTCAAACAAATCCTCTCTTGAAGTCCAACTGATGGAGCGTGATCCCGCACACGCTGACTCTCTAGGCTTCAAGCACAATTCAATGTCTCTCTCCTGATTGTGTTTTCTGGCATTTTGGCTCAAACTGTTACATGCTTCATCCCAGCTGGCCTCGACAGAGAACATACATTTTGGCAATTACTTGATCTTTGGCTATTCGTGATAGATGGGTCCAGTGGCCTGTGATGGGATGTTGGATGGGGTGGGATCTGAGTTATTACAGAGAATTCTTTCCTGGGTGTGTGGCTGGTGAGTCTTGCCCACATGCTCAAGGTTTACCTGATCGCCATATTTGGGGGCGGGAAGAAATTTTCCTCCAGGGCAGATTGGAAGAGGCCCTGGGGGTTTTTCACCTTCCTCTGCAGCGTGGGACACGGGTCACTTGCTGGAGGATTCTCCCACCCTGAAGTCTTTAGACCATGATTGGAGGACTTCAATAGCTCCGACATACGTGAGAGGTTTATTGCAGGAGTGGGTGGGTGAGATTCTGTGGCCTGCATTGAGCAGGAGGTCTGACTAGATGATCATAATGGTCTCTTCTGACCTTAAAGTCTGTGAGCCTGTGAGACAGTCTCTCAAGTCTCCCTGACTGGAGAGCTCTCGCCCAACTCTCTCCTGCTTCTTCAGCTTTTTCCCTCCTGACTCCAGGCCCGTCTTGCTCCCTGCGTATCTACAGATACAGCTGTAGTCTTCTGGGCTCTCCCCACCCCTCCGATTTCCTGCCCTTTTTATCCTGAGATCACCTGATTCAACCCAGGTGAGGCTTGTCCTGTAATCAGATCTGGCTTAGCCTCGGGGTCTCCAGCCCAAGGGGCAAGCCACCCTGTTACAGTGTTTATATCCTGGTCTCTGCCAACTTCTCGAATCCTCTACCCGGGGACTTTGTTATCATATCGTCCGGCTAAATTTTGTTGCAGGAGGAAACAATAGATAATGCCCATGTCCCCTCCCCATTTTAAAGGTTTTTAAAATAAAATATAAAAATAATAAGTTATATTCCAATACTAATAAAATACAAGCAGAGCAGTAGGCTACTGTTGCAGTTCTCTAGTGGTTGAAATTACAAAGCCAAAACACATGTGAGGCATGCACCCGTGCTTCATTTATAATCAAAGAATTACCGGGGCACAAGTGATTCATAACTGATCAGCAAGCCCAGAACTGCTAAGTCTAGAGGTGCCGGGACTCAGGCTCGTACAAATTAAACCCTGCCGACAGCCCACTTATACGCAGGTCGTGGTGTATTGCTGTACCTGTATGTGGAATGTACTGTTCATATTTAGATGTTTTCCATAGACTTTAAAATTACTGATCATGAAACTAGGTGCTTGTGTGACATCAAATTATTTAATAGACTAGGCACTGCAATTCATCATTCTGAATAATGAAAGGCAATGTTTTACTTCCTAACGTGGAAGGAATGCGTCTGTTGCTGCTATTCAATAACAGCTCCTGTTTATTGAGCATTGACAATGTGCTTGGCACTGGAAAATGTAGATAAGAAGAAACAGTTGCAGCATAGTCTCTCCTGCAACTGGAGGTATGTGGAGGCTGGTGGGAAGAGAGGAAGCAGGTAACGGCTCCCTGAGTCTCACCACTCGCTCCTACCCGCAATGCAAATTACAAGAGCTGCTGGAATTAGCTCTAATCAGCGGTGTCCTATAGAAATTCGATGCTAGCCACACTGCTAGCCACACTCGTGGTTTTGAATTGTTCTTATTAGCCACATTATAAAAAAGCCACATGCATTAGCCACAATTCAATAGCCTATTAGCCACATATGGCTAGTGGCGAATGTATTGGACACCGCTGCTCTAAACTATGCCACTTGTATAGGGTCCCGAGTGGCACAAGGGGGCAATAAAGCATTAGGGAATCTGGCCTTAAAACTTCTTGTAGTTACTGGCAAAATTTACACACAGGAAAACTGGGTGTAGTCTTAACTCAGGTTCGCTACCACATTAGCTAACTCGGGTTAAAATAGCAGTGAAGACATGGCAACTTGGCTTTTAACTTGCCCTAGGAGTTCAAGTTCAGGGCCAGGCTTCCCTATAGGCATTGTCTCATGCTGTTAACACAAGTCGCCATGTCTTCACTTCTATTATAACCCAAATTACCTAACACGGTTTAGCTAACCTGAACATACCATTTATTTGCAATGACAATATACTCTCTAAGTAAGGAGAAATCGATTTTTGCCATGCTAAAAGTTTTGCTTACTGCACAAAAAATAAGTAAGAAAATATACAAAAGGCAGACCACTGGCTGTACATCTAAAACCACTCATTCACTGTCTGTTATCTCTCCTCCCCAGCAGGCGGCAGTAACTTTTTCCATCCAGAATCTTTCAATTGTCCACACTAATCTGCATTGTTTCCTTTAAAAATTTCACACCCTCAGCCAAGGTGCTGAAGCAGTCTCCCCTATTTAAATGCTGGAAAGGCTTTATCCTTTTGCAGCTTTCCTTTATTTGTATTCTTTCTGGCAAAAGGGAAAAAAAATGTTGAGTGTGCAAAGAAGAGGAATTTGTCCAGGTGTCACGTTTGGCACATTGGCCTAATGTTCCTGATTACTTTGGTGTGCACAAACAGGTAAAAAGCAAACTGGCCTTTGCATGCAAAGCCTGGCGTTTTCTAAGCTGCTAATTTACACCCTGTCATACCTTAAACATGAAGTTTCCCACTATGAATATATTCAATCAGTGCTCCCTGATCTGTACTGGGTGCCTAGGGGCTTCCAAATGGAGCTGAAAGCATTCAAATAAACTTATAAGATCCTTGTTGGCCTAGGTCGGACATAAGAACAGGCACACTGGGTCGGATCAAAGGTCCATCTAGCCCAGTATCCTGTCTTCTGACAGTGGCCAATGCCAGGTTCCCCAGAGGCAATGAACAGAACAGATAACCATCAAGTGATCCATCCCCTGTCACCCTATCCCAGCTTCTGGCAAACAGGCTAGGGACATCATCCCTGCACATCTTGGCTAATAGCCATTGATGGACCTATCCTCCATGAACTTAGCTAGTTCTTTTTCAAATCCTGTTATAGACTCGGCCTTCACAACATCCTCTGGCAAGGAGTTCCACAGGTTGACTGTGCGTTGTGTGACAAAGTATTTCGTTCTGTTTGTTTTAAACCTGCAACCTATTGATTTCATTTGGTGACCCCTAGTTCCTGTGTTATGAGAAGAAGTAAATAACACTTCCTTATTTACTTTCGCCACACTGTCATGCTTTTATAGATGCCTATCATATGCCCCCTTAGTCATCTCTTTTCCAAGCTGAAAAGTCCCAATCCTATTAATATCTCCTCATATAGCAGCCATTCCAAACTCGAAACCATTTTTGTTGCCCTTTTCTGAACCGTTTCCAAGTCCAATATATCTTTTTTGAGATGGGGCAACCACATCCGTATGCATTATTCAAGATGTGGTTGTACCATGGATTTATATAGAGTGTGACAAAGCTCCGTGTCTGTATTTGTGGGTCCCGCGCTTCCTGGCAGATTCAGGTGCCTCAGAAACTCATTTAGGCCCCAGAGTGACCTTCCTTTCTCAGTATAATGGCAAGAGTCACCGCCTAGTGACTTATCTTCATCACAGGCCAGTATGGGAGATTGAAAGGGGGAATACCCCACAGTCTTTGTTGCTCTGTAGAGCTCAGTAAGCACAGTTCAGCCTCCTGACTGAACTAAGACTCGCTTCTCCTCTCAAGAGGATTTCTGTAGAGTATGGGGGGGGGGGGAGGGGAGACCCGGACCCACCCTCCACCCCGGGTTCCAGCCCAGGGACCCTAATGGTAGCAGCTGTTGATGGTTTTCCCTTCACCACTAATGCTGCTTCGATTCCCTGGGCCATTTCTCCAAGGTTCCCTCTTCCTAGCTTCACCCTTACCTCAGGTTACAGCACAGCTTCCTCTCCTTCAGCTCCTTTCTCCTTGACTCCCCTGAGGAAAGGAGAGCCAGCAGTCTGAGAGACCTTGATTGGCTCCACCTGTCTCCATTAGCCTAACAGCTTTAATGGACTAGTTGGCATCAGGTGTCTTGATTAGCCTGAAGTAGCCTTTGTTTGGCTAGCTAGGGAACAGGGACCTGCACATCCTGAGGCTGATATACCTGCCTTCCAGCACTCTCTTATATCCTTCTGGTCTGACTCCGTCACAAGAGGCCATACAATATTTCCTGTCTTCTTCTTTATCCCTCTCTTAAGGATTCCTAACATTCTGTTTGCTTTTTTGACTGTGGCTGCACCATAAGTAGATGTTTACAGAGAACTATCCACAATGACTCCAAGATCTCTTCTTCCTTGAGTATATGTATAGTTGAAATTATGTTTTCCAATGTGCATTACTCTGCATTTATTAATGCTGAATTTCATCTGCCATTCTGTTGCCCAGTCACTCAGTTTTGAGAAATCCCTTTGTAGTTCTTTGCAGTCTGCCTGGGACTTAACTTTCTTCAGCAATTTTGCATTATCTGCCCAAAAAAATGATGGGAGGGAAAACAGATTCTGCTCTGGAATTCTGGCTAGAGCCCAACCTTAATGGGAACTAGTTAGAACCTTTAAAATTTTCTGGCTATGTTTGGCTGTACAGGTGGATAAGGGTTTCGAGAGTGGTTCTTATTTTTTTTCCTGCACCAGTTCAGTCATCCCTAAAACCAACCACACTGATTTCCGCCTGACATTGTATATATATTTAATGACTCACTGAGTTGAACAAAGTCATTAAGGACTTTGCAATGCTGCAGAGGTGATTTGACTACCTACTGTGAATTCAGAACAGTTGATATTCAAAATAAAATTAGCAAACATCTTTTACCCTATATAAACTTGAAGAAAAAGACAAAAAATTATTGTGTGTCTAATCAAAGACAATGGATGGAAGTAAAAGAAATTAAAAAGCTGTTTCCCTAGGCGTTTTTTCACTACTTTCATGCTTTTGTTGTCTAACTTCCTTTAGTTCTCATCTCACTTTTAATGGTTTGTGAAGTTTTGACTAGCATAGAAATTATGCTAAATGCACTTTAATGTTGTGTTACCTATGAAATATCATATTTCAATTCTGGAAAAATTGGAAATAAACAAATATCACAGGTACCATTTCAGGACAACACATCAGTTGGGACTTTATGTTATTAATAATCGCTTTTCAGTTTTTTGTGGTCACTGCATGTAGTGCATCTTTTGGATATAGAGATCAAAAACTTATCCTCAAGCATTAGCACTGATGTGTTTGCCCTTCACTTACTGGATGTAAGGATCAGACTGGAAGTCATTTCCTTGATGTTATTTGAGGTTTTCACTTAGCACAGGATTTTGAGGGGCAGTCAGCTCTTGGGGAAACATGTTGCTGTATTTGGGAGTGCCTGTTAAAGCGAATCAGACTGACCTGCCCTAACTTTCTGCTGTTCAATCTATCCTTCAGAGGTAGCGATTTTCCTTCTCTGCACGTCTGTTTTGGGGAGTCCATCTTAAACAAAAATCTTTATGTAGGATAATCCAAATGTAACAATAGCAAAAGACATTCTCCAAACGGATAACAAGTTTGCACTCTACTTATGGGCTAGTGGAGGACAGTTTCATTAGTACCCAAAGTTATACACATATAAGAGTAAGCAGAATTACTTGGGTCACCTCCCGTAGCAGAGGGCAGGAAGAGGCATAGCCTGGCAGACCCTTGGCTTCCCCCACTCACTACCCATTGGCTTGAATAGATGAGCCATCATGGGAGAAGTAATTTCCTGTTGGGATACACCCATAATAAATTATTACTTGCCCACAAGTAAGAAGCAGGGGAAGAACTGTGATGCAGAAGGAGGGTCTCTGAGGCACAAGGTGTCCTGGGGCTACTTGTGGGATGCAGCAGGTGACACGCCCCCCCACCCCCGCAAAGGGCTGTGTCTGTGTTTGTACAGGGTTTATCACAATGGAGTTCCAGTACGTGACTGGGGCTCCTCGGGGCTACCGTAATTCAAACACCAACATATTATTTTAAACATTCTACCTTTTTAATGTAGCTAATCATTTATTATGCAGATCCTTTTACATTATTGTTATTTGCATACACCCCATTCTACTTCCTGTGCATCAGTGCCGTTCTGTAGCTGAGTTACTGGCCCGCTTTCAAAAGCAATCTAAACCTGGTTTCTAGGAGTTAAATGTCAGCATGTTAATTTACTATCTCCTTCAGTTCCCTTGTACTAAAGAAAAAAAGGAAGAGTGACTCTTAGGATCTGAGTATATGCAAATTAATCCTTAATCTTTCCACGCATTCCTTACTTGTCCATTCATCTTGGAAATGAAAAGAGAGAAAAGGAAAACACTTTATTCCTCACCCATACCCATAACAGATGAACTCTTTTTCAATTATGACATTATTTATTTTATCCCATCTCTCATTATTGCCCTCGGGCTTGTCCACCTGTAGAAATAATTATCCCTTGGGCCTCTTCTCCCTTCCAGCTATTTTGGTTTTAGCCATATCGCTCACTAGAAGAGACGAGATTAATACGGCTTTTCCACCAAATTCAAGCAAGAATAATCAGATGCTTTAGCAGCTGCCTGGGCTTCTTAAGAACTCACTAATCCTTTAATCTCTAGACACTTTTTTTTTCATAAAAAATTCACAAGCAAAACAAATGCAATATGAATCAAAAAATTTAATCAAAATGCTTAAAATGCAATTACATTCATCAGGGTGTTCTGTTAGGCTGGGTATTAAATCTGGGCTTTATTCAATATCCTCCTTTTATTATAAAGCAATATTTTTCCACTCTGTAAACCATCTGATCCCTAGGCTAATGTCCTCTTTGCCCAAATATTAAAGAAAAATAAGTGCTGCAAAAAATGAGCTGGTTAGAAACTCCGGTACAAGATAGCTTCACTGGAGAAACAAGAACTATTCAACTAAGGCTCTGTTAAAACCCTTCACTGAATTGGAATGGCTGATTTGAGTGGGTGAGATTCTGTAGTTATGGCTTTAACTAGGAACTGTCAAGTCCCTTCTTTATTGCCAATTATAAAGCAGAGTCGTCCCTATCTCCCTCCTCAGTCTTCCCATGAGATTTTCTGTTTCCATCCATGCCAATGTGATGCAATTTTGTTCTTAAATGAAACAGCTGCAAAATTCCAAATGGGGATCACCACTAACTTCATGCGGAGCGGCCAGAACTGCAACCCCCAAAGCTGTCATGTTTACCGGCCCCTTCTTGTCCTAAACAGATCTGAAATAAAAAGCTATCCAAACCACTATGGTTTAAAACAGAAAATAGTTTTGTTCCGTCTTTAGAACAGCAGTAATGAGGGGAAGTTTGATTTTGTGATTAAGACACTGGATTGGGACTCAGGAGATCTGGATTCAACTCTAAACTAAGTCAGAGACTTCCAATCTCTCTTTGGGCAAGTCATTTTGATCTCTCGGTGTCTTAGTTTCCTATCACCAAAATGAAGATTAAAATACTTTCTGCCTTGTCTTTTTAGACTACAAGCCCTTTGAGGCAGGGAGAGGGTTGTTTTGTGATGGATTTGTACAGTGCTGGAACAATCCGGCTCCAATTTCAGTTGGAGTCCTTAGGTGGTCCCATGATAAAAATACATTAACTAATACATTGTTTTTATCTGAAGTGTGTAAAGTTACAAGAGGTAGGATGAACAGTGAAAGAAACGACAAGGATGCCTTTGTCAAATAGGACACCTCATTGCTGATAAGCCATATGGTCCTGCCAAACAGCGAGACCAAGCTGCAAAAATGGAATAAATTTTAAGATATTGCTAATTTTGCATCCCCTGCAAACGGATCCTTTGGGGGAATTATGCCATGATTTTGTCAAATGTCTGAAATTTGCTGGCTTTTTAATACACTTTGGCAAATTTTACAGCAGCTACTTACAGCAAAGTAAAATGCTATTTTGCCAACTGACACTCAGCTGAGCTTAACTGACACCCATCAAAATCTAGTGCCTGTAATATCTCAACTGACTACCACAGAAGAGATTGTGATACCAGCCAACAAGCCAAGTGAGAGGTGACATGCCAGCAAAATCTGAGCCTCCCTCTTTGCTCGGTGTGTGTCCCATGTCCTCCTCTGCGTGTGATTCATACGGGATATGGGTCTGCCTGGCTCGACATCTCAAGCTGCGGAGTCGTGCTTTTCAGCTGTGGAGATCCCCAGATCAACGCCCAGGGCTGGCCAAGATGGCAGCTGTCACGCTGGCAAAAAGTGAATCCTGTACCTTACATGGCTGTTTATGGCAGCTGAGGATAAAGGGGCATATTAAAGAGGCCCTGGACACACGTCCTCTGCTGGCTGCATGGATGGAGCACATTATACAGCTGCGGCAGGGTAAAGCTGCTGTAATGTACCACAAAATCTGGGCTCCCTTTTTTGACGGTTCTGTAGAAAGATACCAGCATTTTGCACAATGGAATTATGAGCCTGGCTTTCATGGGAACTGCAATAAAATCAAAAAGGTATGGATAATACCATTTCCGTGCTGCATCCAATGTCCAGGATTTCAATAACTTAAAAAGTGACTGCCCTTCTTTAATCCTCTCCATTGCTCAGACCCCATGTGTGCAGAAGGTGGAAGAACACCAATTTGCAGAATTGGGTTGATCTCAACACAAATAGCTCTGCTAGGAGTATAAGCAAGATGTGGTTCTCTTTGCAAACAGAACTAATACATAAAAGGAGATGGAGGATGGTTTGGTTACAACACCAGTAGACTAATTAGTAACAAATGTAAGGGAAATTCATGAATATTAATTAGAGGTTAGCTAAAACACTTTCTTTTTTACATTGCTTAAGTGATGTTTGAACCCTACAATAAAGTTCTTGCCCGCATTGTGTGGCTGTAGTGCTACAATTCCTAAGGATTTCGACTATAACCAATAACAGAGTTTTTGGTATTTGTCCCCCATAAGCAAAAAACGATAGTAGGTTTTTAGGGTTTTTTTCCAGATACCAGATATTAACTCACACACTTAAAGGGATGTTACCTATTTAGTGATGTTGGAAAGAGTCTACTTAAATGCATTTTGCCTTGCAAAACATAACTCATCTGTAGGTTTAATTCAAAGAGGGTTGTGGGTCTCTGAAATCTACATGCAACATTCCCTGCCAAGAATGTGGATCCTGTATTAGACGAGAACTTTGGGCCACTCATTTTTGCACAATCATATGCAAACTTGTACTAAATTGCTGTATTAGGGACTGATCTTATGACTGCTAATGCTTCACTTCAAAAGATTCAGATCAGGGGTGTGATCATTAGAAAGGTTTCAGATAGTTTAGAATCAAAGATTAAAGACTGAAGCTAAAGAATTGATGGTCCAATCCAGGCCCTAACTCAGCATGCTTCATTCCTACTTGAAATGCAATGTTAAAGTTTTGGATACTATACATATTTAATGTATGCCAGATTTAACTGTTCGCCTGTCTAATGCTACTCCATTTCGCAGAACACCAGAATGCTTGGTTCTCCTATCACCCACTCCAAATCAATACCGCTTTAACTCCATTAACTTCATTGGGGTTACTTCTGGATTTCTTTAAAGCACATGACAGGAGTCCTATCGGTGAGGTCCTCCATTTCCCTACACATTGTGAAATCATTTACGCACAAGCACAATGAACGTACAAGTGGAAGTTACTATCATGTTTGATTTGGCAGAATTTTGCTTCCACTTTGCACACTGTTTGAATAGATATAAATAACTGCACAAAGTACAAGGAAGTGGCGCATGAAGCCCCAACTATTTGCTTTTCTGTGGCCCTATTCTACATTGCCCTGACCATGTGTAGTCCTTCACACCTGTTCAAAATGAGTGCAAAATGCTACCGATGTGGAATGGCAGTATTTGCATCAACTTTATACCTGCTTTGCATTGGAGCAAATTACTGTACAAGCTCTAAAGCAAAAGAAAATCTGGCCCCACCACTTGTTTTCCTTCTAAAATACAATTCTGAAGCATGATTTTGCCATCTTTACACAGGCTAACTTCCCTTGGAACTGATTCCCATTTGCATTTACAGCACCATGACAGTGACAATGCCCTTACAATGAGACCCGTAAAGGGGCCTTAGTCTTAATAACGATCAAGCCTATTGAGTTCAGTAAGAGGGGTGGAATCAAATCCAACACTCCAAAGCAGTTTGCTTAAGTTTCACCTTCAGAGATATCTGTTTTGCAAAAAAACATCCTTTACGCTGTACTTCATCTTCACAAACCTTATTTTCTCCTGCCTTGAACCATTCTCCTCCTTTTCTTCCGTACAACTGCTGAATTTTAATCAAAGCATAAAAACAAGCAAGAACAAAAGGAATAGCAAAAAAGACGATGCAGACCCAAAAGAGGTGACAGCTACAAGTTGGAAGTCTCAGAGAAGTTGGCTTAGAAGAATCTTGTCAAACAAATGAGCTGACTAATTGCAACACGCATTCGGTGAACCCGAAAGAGTATTTTGCTGTGATAAAAGTCTAGCTCCACTGCAAAGGTAAATACAAGATTTACAGTTCATACCTGAGACCTCACGAAAAGGAGGCTGAATAGCCAATAGCCTTTTTGCATTGACCTCTGGGGAAAAAAATACATTTTACAACAATCCAACTTTATAGAGTTAAAGGCTTATACTTGGTAGCTTAAATGGTATTAACTGCAGGAAGCTAAAAAAGACATGTCAAGGTACACAGGCATAGGTACTCCCTTTCTAGACCAGTCTAGAGGTTCACGAATGCCAATATCCCATCTTTGAATGCAGCCAGTATCGGATGTTTCTGAGGATTAATCTAGTCACAGGGAGAGTTGATTCCGACTCCTAGGCAGATAGCAATGGTTTTACGCCCCCGAGTATCTCATAACTGTGAAAACTCTTATTACACGTACAAACTTCTAACCCATTTTTGAATCCTACCTTGCTCTAGGCGTCAATGATATTTTGTGGCAGTGAGTTGCGCCAGCTAATAATTTGTTGTGTAAAACAGTATTGCATTTTATTATTTTCATATTTGTGACCTTATATATTTCTAAAAGGGAAAATAGGAGCTTCTATAGCATTCATCGGTTTACATACCCTATATCTCTGCTCTATCCCAGTGTTGTCAGAGGAAGCCGCTCTTCCCATGACTCTAATAATTTTTGTTCACCATCCTTGGGCCCCTTCTATTTCTGTTATATCTTTGTCAAGATGCAGTGACCAGCCCTGAACACAGCCTTCCAGGTGAGGGTGCCCAATTAAGTTATATGGTGATGTCATAATATGTTAGTATTAGTTACTCTCTGCTTCTTTATACAGCCCAATTGTGGTTTATTTTTTTGACAAATGCTGTGCAGAGATCAGTTGTTTTCCTTGCACAGTTAACCCTTTGATAATAGGGCATAAGTGCTCTGGGGGGTGCTACAGGAATATTAACAGAATGTCATGTGTTAAAATAAAAGCAGTAACCGCACCATTATAATGTTATAACTCTGAATATTAGGGGACCTGGATAATCCAATCCAAAAGGGGGAAAAAAACATTAAACAATTTGAAAAATAAATACATTATTAGTATCACAGAAGCTTCTAAAGGCTTCACAATTCTGGGCACTGTATATTATACTCTTGAGGGAATTCTGCGCCAAAAAATAAAAAATTCTGCATGCAATATTACGGAGCCTTTCCTGCCAGCATAAACTAGAGCAGCCCTAAAGCTGCTGTAATGTATGACAGGAATTGCATTGCAGCTCCCCCATCCCACCTGTGACCTCATGCCTCCAGGGTGCCAGAACGGTGATATACTGCCACCTTTATCTCACATCCCCTGTACAGCAAAGTATAGGGAAGGATCCTCCAGATAATGAAAGATGTATTTAGCAAATAGCATACGTAAATGTATGTCAGATTTGGGTCTCCCATTTATTTGTTTTCCAATATATACTAAGCAAAGGTGTTAACCACTAAGCACAAATCGGAATAATGGAATATTTCTAACATATCCTTTTTACATTCTGTCAAGTTTTTAATATTTTCAAACTGCACTAAAAAGGGATGATTTATTCATCACCTCTCTCTGCCTGGCATATGATAAAATAGAATAAAATTGCTAATGCAGTACATTCCCATACATCTGTGTAGAACCATAAACTGTTTGTTAGTGTCTACTAACAGGGTTTGGGCAGCGTTCCTAAATATTGGTTTAGAAAAAAAATAACCAGTCTGGCTTGGCAAGCCGTTAAGTGCAGAGCCACAAGCCAGTTCTTACTATATGTCACAGTCTTGTCAAAAGCATTCTTTTGTGGATAATAATCTTAGACTGTGGATTTATTGTAGTGGACAGAAACACAGTTGCGGGGTTTTTTTCTGCTGTCTCTTTGACTAGACAAATACCTTTGTTTTTTCCAATTACCCAAATTACCTTCTGATCATTTGGCATACAGCTGATTGCTTTACAGCTACTGGGCATGATTCTCATCTCATTTTACATCCACCAAGATCACAAGGGAATCACCTGAATTAGCAGCAGTATAAGCAAGATCAGAATCAAGCCCCATTAAATCTCCAGCAGATGAATTAAGCCGGCATCCAACATTCTAGAAAAATTACAAGCTCATTGCTTTTTGTTTTCCATCTTCTCAATGAAACTAATGAAACCAGTTTATTCATGTCAAATTTTAGATTAAAAAAAAGATGGGTCCTTTTATGTGTTAACCGAGTGAACGCAGAATGAAGTCACCCCAATTATCGTTATCTGTGGGTTTTGTACTGTACGACCCATCCAAAATAATTAATTAATTAGCCCTTCTCGTTTGCAAGCTCTTCACGCATTTTAAAGTCTGCAATTTTCTGCCTTTCTGCCCCCTTGCTGGCACAATTAAAGTTTATTGACAGTAAATATCATAAACTTTTATTATCTCAGAGGAAATCTCTGATGCTTTGGGCCCAACTGAAGCCGTGGCTCTTCTCAATGATAGAGACTTTCAGTAATTCCCTACCACTGAATATTTACAACTGGAATATTAATAAGCATGTTAATACTAATAGGATGCCAAGGCCAATGATGACATTAGCAGTCACTAAAGGAGCTACTGCGTTGGTCTAGGAGTAGAGTGCAATACTTGGTAACACAATAACCTAAACTAAAGGAAAGTGTGATGAGAAGGGAGAGAAAATTGATAGAGCATAAAAATTAATCTGGACACTGCAAGTGACGGCAAAAATTTAGAAGCTTATGTATATGCTTAACTTTAAGCACGTTTACTTGAATAGGGATGATTTGCTGAACTGAGGCCTGAAGAATTATCTCACATGGCCTCATTACCCAGGACTACACACCAGGGTCAATCTCTACTTTGGCATTAGACAAAATGGTCCATTTCTTTCATCACAATCTCCTCCTTTCCCATCATTTTCTGTGTGAGATAACCTGTATATTGCAGCTAAAGCAAAGGGAAATATCACTCTCTGTTTATGTTTCACCTCAATGGGTATCTCCTCACCTATTGGCAGAAGATATGAAAAAAACAATACCTGGGCAAAATTCTTTGGCCCATGCTACAAGATGCTCAGACTAGATGCTCACAATGGTTCCTTCTTGCCTTAACATCTAGGAACATAAAAGCCAGCATGTGCATGCCTGTGAGCAGCAGAGCGGACAACAGGAAGAGTCTATGTCCGTGATGAAGAAGGGCTCTCACCCTTGTTTCAAAATCAACTTCTTCCATTGCAAAACTGTTATTTATATTATTTTTTTTAAAGAATGAGTGGAGAGAAGAAGATCACCACCCAACCCAACCCCTCCTCCCCAACTCAACTCGCCCAACAAGCTCCTATTTATGCTGACCTAGTTTTGTGAAGACCAAGCAATCTCTGCTAGGCCTACAAATCTTGAGAATTCAGAACAGGGTGGGGAAATTACAATGGACTATGGCTATGACTCTAACCTAAGGAAGTTCGTGTGTGGACAGTTATAGAAAACAGACTCTGACCAAAATGCCAACATTTCAGAGACTCAAGTGCTCTCGATTTAATATCTTCAAAAGTAGGGTCAAGTTACTGGGGTCATGGAGAGAGAGACAGACACAGCAGTCAAGGATCTTGCTGGAAGAAAGGCAGGAGGAGTGGTGAAGATAAGGGAGCTTGCTTTGAAGATAGTGAAGTGTGGAGCTCTCGGAGGGGGGAGAGAGAGCTGGGAGATGTAGAGCATGGTGGTAGTTGGGGAGAGATTAGTTAGGGCAGGCAGACAGAAAATCTGGGGATTCGGTGAATGGCCAGGATGTACGCAAGGGGTAAGGGTAGGTTTGGTTACAGAAAGAGGAGGAAAGAAATATGTAGGAAGAAAAGAGGTAAATGAAGAGTTGAAAAAGTTCTTGTAAGCATCTGGGGCAAGACCCTCAGCTGATGTAAGCCAGTGTTGGTCCACTGACTGGATTTGCACCTCTTGAGGATTTGGGCCCTGAACATAAAGGCATATTGAGTTGAAACACCAAATCTTCTCATTCCCCTCATTACTATTAAAGGAGCTCTATCCATTTAAAAAACATTTCAGGATTATTAAAAGTTAAAAATCGGGTTTCTTATCACTGTTATGGTCCTATTTTTTTGCATTTCTCTCAACTTGGGGCATGAAAATCAATAGTTAGTTGCACCTTTTGTGCCAAAGCTTGAATGTCAGCTGTTGGAGAAGAAACTTTACTTGTTTAAAGACAATTGTTCTCAATGAAGTTTTAAACAAATACATTTGTGGAAATCATTATCTTGGTCTTGGGATTGTATGAAAGCTTATTTATACACTATGCAGTGTAGGGGCCAAATTTAAGCTGACATCATCCTTTTAAATACAATGCAACCTGTCACATTAAAGATGCCGTGGGATGGGTGTGAAAGATGCTAGAGTTTATAAATGTATAAATAAATAAATAGGGTCAGGCTTGAAAAAGCCCTGGCTGGGGTGATTTAGTTGGGATTGGTCCTGCTTTGAGTAGTGGGTTGGACTAGATGACCACCTGAGTTCCCTTCAAACCCTGATAGTCTATGATTCTATGGAATGCAGAATTGATGTCCGATGCTTCACCAGTGACAACAACGGGAGTTTGCAATTACTTCAGTGGGTGCAGATAAACTCTTGAAGTTCTGTGTACATTCCACGAGTTTGAGTTTTAAAAGGCAGACGAACAAAGGAGCGGAGTCATGTACTGGTTTCAAAAGGCAGCCAATGCAAAGCGACAGGAACTGTTCGTGTGCCTGAACATCCTTCACCAGTTTCCTTGTTACCCATGTTTGCTTTTTGATCAGACTAACCATTTGTTGTTTGTCAACAACAAATTGGTGTCAGTGGACTAACACCAATAAGACAGACAAGGTGGGTGAGATAATATCTTTTTTTGGACCAACTTCCAGTATCGCCAACCCCAAATGTTAAAAAAAATCATGAGATTGGCTTTAAAATCATGAGATTATGTCAAAATAATAGATTTGTATTTCCCTTCTTCTTTTTGAGTGGTGAGGGTGCACTGGGGTCATATTTTGAAGCTTTCTCCACAGCCACGAGAGCTAGAAACTTACTTTTTCTTTAAGAAGGATGGCTGAAACCATCACATATCACGTGACTCCAGGAGCTAGGACTTTAAGGAAAACTATAATTATCATGAGACTCATGGCAAAATCATGAGAATTGCCACACAGAGAAAAAATATGGGTCACATCCTTAGCTGGTGTATGGCATAGTTCTGTCAACGTCCATGGATTGCACCAATTTAGAGCAGCTGAGGATCTGCTTGATGGCCTCAAGTTTCAGATGTGCTGGAAAATCCAGATTCCTCAGTTCTAAATGTATGTAGCCTCTCATTTCTTGAAAACCTGTTTTTTTCTCCATTTTAACCTAGAATTTGCAGGTCATGGAGTTTGGAATGCAATTACACACGAGTTAACAGTGGAACATTGCCCCACTGTGCGTGTAATGCGACTTTGTTTTACATTTGTGTGATAGGCATATCTGCGTTAACATAGATATCACATAGAAAAAAACATGATACAACAGCAAGAGCCAGGACAGTCTGTCAAATAATACTACATTTTTTTCCTCCACACTGCTTTTTTGGGGACTACTGCAAGCACTTCAGGTTTGTTATGGTTTCAGGCTATGTGATTTACACTGGAAAAAAGGAAGGTGCCTTTTATTCAAATGAAGATATATTTATAAATGAGTCTGGGGATGAATAAATTGAGAGAGGCACAGAGTCTGTCTGGCCCAGATCCACAGCTGGTGTAGATCAACGGGACTTCAATGGAATTATGCCAATTTACAACAGCTGAGGATCTAGGCGGAGAGAAATAAAAGTACGAGTGTGACAAAACGGGACCAGACCAATAGAAGCCGCTATAATTACACAAACTGCCACTACTACATCACCAGGAAGAAAAAGATCAGCTAAAAGGGGAAAGGTTAACAATGAGTGTTACCTATTATGTCAAATACCGAGATACTTGACTATATCTAGCTCTAGAAAGGGACGAAGCTAAGGGGAAAAGGGCACTGGATTTATGGCACTCAAGAAGGTATTAGACAAATATGCCATTTATGTTAGAGATTCTGGTGCCCAGGGTTCTGGATTCAGTTTGTTTTTACTGCCGTTTTATTATTTTTGGCACTTTACAGTGACAACCTAATGATTTGTGCTCAAATTTACCATGGCAAATCTGCCCCCACAGGTGGTCTTACACAGCATACATTCACTGGGGCCATTGAATGCTTTTCTCTTTTAGTTGGCTTCCTATAATTTTTTTCTCCAAAGAAAGATTAAAGGGGGGAAAAGACATTAAATGCTCCCCCCCCAAAAAAAACCCCACAGTGTGTGTGTGTGTGTTAATCCAAATAAACCTGGAAGTTCAGAGCTAAAGGGAAAGCTGGGAGCTGATCTCCCTAAATTTCTCCCCTTGTTGAACCTACCCCGATAGTCTGCAGGCCTACAGGTCAAAGGCATTAAGCATGTGTCATAAGTGTAAAGTGCTGGAGAGGGTTAACGTTACCTGAAAACAAGTGACATAAGAGCTTCCCTGCCATGAGAGAGGGAGGGAGGAAGTTTCAGTTTTGAGTTTTGGCTTGCCATGCCAGCATGGGCAAGGGTCCCGGAGTGTCTCTGGCTATTGAGAATAACTCTACTTTCCTTCTTATATTCCTAATTAGCTGACTGTAAGTAATAAGTTTTGATTTTCCTAAGTTTGTACCTATTTGGGGTGTCTCTATCCTTTTCAGAGGGGAAGTTAGAGGACTCTAAATTGTAAGTTGTACTATGCCTATGTTCTAATCTCTTTTCTTTATTAAATCTTTTAGTTATAAAAAGCATTTGGTTTATTTCCCTTAAGGTTTTTTTGCTTCCAGACTGGGAAGAGAGGAGGGAGGGGAGTAAGTAAAAGGACCAGCTCAGGGTAGGAGCTGAGAAGCGGAGTCTGTCTCTACCTTCAGCCGAGAAGGGTGAGGGCGGAGGGGAAACAGCCTCCAAGTGTCTGACTCTCAGGGAGGGAGACAGAGTTAGGGTTTTGGGGAGTCTGAGTACCCTACTCCAGGGCCTTGGAGATTTACTCAGATGGTGGCAGCCGAGGATCCCCAAGTTCCCAGCTGGTAAAGTGTGGGAGTCTGGGGGTGTAGAGAATTAACTTAAGCTGGGGAGCAGCTAAAGTTGGTTGGTCTGGCATAAAAGAGTCCTTTCTCTGTACCCAGGGTTCAGAGAAGGGGGGTGACACGCATGGCACTTAAACAATCAAGTGAGGCATTGAAAACGGAGGTTCCTCCCAAGAGAGCTTTGGAACGGTGGGACATCATTACATTCTGATGCAATACCATTCGCGCAAGATCATTACATTTACGGTGACAACATGACATCAGTAGGCTACGCTATGATACTAGTCCTATGGTCTACGGATTAAGCACATCAAGTCGCATGCTCAGCCCCTCTACCCTGCCTTTGTGCGGGGTGTTCTGATGGACCATCCTATTCCGAGAGCTCTATAGTAACGAAGAACACCAGCGTGACTTGGTACTGGGTTTTGGCTGTAAGGTTGCAGGTATTATGGCTGTCATGGGTTATACCACGTCACAGGCCTGAAGTTCAGAGTTGCTGAGCACTCCCAATTCTACCTCAATGGGAGATGCACAGACCCTCTGAAAATTAGAATCTCTTACTTTAAATCATATGCTTTAATATAATTCACTTTTTGGACGCATAACAGAATATGTATGAATGAGAGCATTACTGCCTGGTGTGCGGAGCGGGGAGCAGAGAAAAGAGGGGAATAGATAGACTATATAAGCACTTACAACTTTTAAAGATTATTCCTTTTGAAGTCAGACATACATTTTAATCAGTTGCTTTAATGATTATTCATGAATGAATTATTAATTAGTGCTCTTGACTAAAAATATCATTTTATACTTGCTCCTAAAAAATAAATATACATCAACATGAAAAATAATACAAGCAAAAGAAAATCTTCCACATCATTAGCACTGGGGTAAAGGCTTGGCATTTGATCTTAGTGTAATTAATGAATGCCTAGTTTGTAAGAACACTTCCACATCATCAGTCAATAACCTGGTGCATGAGTGTGGGTGTAATGTACACAGAGAGAGAGTACTGTAATGTACACAGACAGGGCCGGTGACAGCGGGGTACAACGGGTAGAGCTGTACCGGGCCCAGACTTCAGGGGGGCCCCCTGAAGTCCGGGGACCGGTACACAGCTCTACTCGTAGTCGTCCCCCCTGGACACCGCACCGCATTTCCCTGGCTGTGTCCGGCACCGCGTCCGGCTGCCTCCCGAGACTTTCAGCCGCTGTTCGTCCCGCACCCCCCAGGAGCCGCCCCGAGGAACCCCCGGCTCCATCGCCTCCCCCGCCCCGGCGGCTGCAGAGGACGGCGGGGTGCGCCGCTCCCGAGGCACCCCCGGCTGCAGCGCTTCCCCCGCCCACCTGCAAGAGCCGGGCCAGCCCTTGGCGGGGGGGGGGGGGGAGGGCGGCACCACAGGATGCCGGCTCCATCGCCTCCCCCGCCCCGGTGGCTGCAGAGGACGGCGGGGCGTGCCGCTCCCGAGGCACCCCCGGCTGCAGCGCTTCCCCCGCCCACCTGCAAGAGCCGGGCCAGCCCTTGGCGGGGGGTGAGGGGGTGGGGGCCCCCCAAAGGCTCAGAGTGGGGGGCCCCCAAACGCTCAGAGTAGGGGGCCCCAAAATTTCTGTCACCGGCCCTGTACACAGAAAGAGTTGGGGACTGGTTTCCCTTCCAACCCTGATATTCTATGATACTGTCAATGGCTTATTTTGCACTGAGCCTTATAATTTCTTTCACTAAATGGCTAATGCTAGGTACAGAGTGGAAAGCTGTGCAAATATGTCATTAAATTCCTGTTTGCCCTTGTGATTTCCCACATCAAAGGGAAAAACTAACAACATGTCCTTATGATTTATTCTTTGTACTACAGTAGCACTCAGACAATATCGGACCCCTGCTCTGCTAGGTGCTGTGCAAATCACACATTAAGAGACAGTTCTCATCCAGAAGAGTTTATAATCTGAACAGATGAGACAGACACAGAGCAGGAGAAAGGAAGAATCATTGTCCCTATTTTACAGATGGAGAACTGAGGGGCAGAGTTCAAATAACTCATCCAATAACTCAGTCAGTGGCAGAGTCAGGAATTGTACCCAGACCTCCCGAGTTCCTGTCCTTGAAACACCGGGGTTTCTACCGTTATAGATTGTGGATGTGCCAAAAATCCTTCATCCATCCCTGAAAGAACAGAGTATAATCACCATCACCACATTTCATGCTGGATACATGCACCACCGCTTGCGAGAGGAGTCTCCCATGTCATGTTCTAAAGCCCCCCGTATTCTGAAAGTCCAACCCCATTTTTCCAATTTCCTTGCTGGGGCTAAGCAACCAGTGAGTCTCTCTACATCGGTCATCCCCAGGCAGTTTGGGGTTCCTGACCCCAACTGCCAGAGTAGGGTGTGTGTGGAATGTACCATCCTCTCATCGGTGTTCTAATGGTTTTGGGGTTGGGAAAGAGATATGCTCCGATATTTAAAGCATGTGTGTGTGGTTATCTCTTGATAGTTGCTTGAGTTCAGCAGAGCATAAGGAAGGAAATAATAAGCACAAGGGATGGTTCCCCTTTCTCGGCCCATGATCTGTAAAGGAGACATCACCCAGAAAAGCACCTGCAGGCCATGTGGTTCCTTTAAAATTCTCATCTTGCTGACAGTGTAATTTAACCATGGAAGACCATTTCCCATAACACAGAGTGGTTCTCTCTGTGCCATTTCCTGGACATCATGCACAGCAAATGAACTGGATGGAACCTAACTGTGCTACTGCACACTAGGGAGTCTGCAATGGCTGGATGCCTGGCATTTGCTATCAATTATCACCTTGGACTAAGGAGCAATTTACATAGTAGCATAGCCCAGGAGGCTTCTGGGTGGCAGCAACTGTGGAGACTGACAAGGAGCTTGGTAGGGTCTTTTTTTCAGGGAAGTTAGGTACTACTGACAATCTTGCCTTTCTGTTATTTGAACTGGTTTTCTAGATTAACACAGCTCTTCAGAAGTCTCTGCAATGTTAATTTGCTAAATGATCAAAACACTTCTCAAGTAAGCAAGCATCACGTGCTCAGTAAAAGGGTGGGGGGTTCAGAGGAATTTGACATGATGTGTTATTCTTCAAAGATCTGGGCTGTTCTGTGGATTTTGTTGTGTTTAAATGGCAGATGCTTGATATACAAAAAATATAAACACACAAAAAGCTAATAGGGATGAATGACCCTGCAGTACACTTAATTTAAGAAAGACCTAGAAAATTGTTTAATTAACAGATGTAATTAACTTTGTTTCAGCCATTTTAACTATCACTGTGGTATGCACCTGCCTCAACCTCAAAACCAGTTTCTTAGCTCCAGGCACATTCATGTTAACAAAAGCAGATGAACTAGTCCATGTTGTGTAACAAAAACGTATGTAGGTTGCAATTTCATTCTTAAATTATGGCGAGGACATAAAAGTCAATGTGTCACTCTGAGTGACAACCAAATAGTAAGGGCTAAATTCTGCATCTCTTGTTGAGTAACAATCGTTCACTCAAATATCTTGTTGGGATACATTGTCAACTAAAACAGAGCTTTGCTAAAGACAGTGGGAGACAAAATTTGATGTCACCTCTGTGCTTTCCTGATCCCTATGGCTGCTGGGGACTGGTTCAAACCCCAACATAATTTAAAGAAGTGTAGGTGCTGCTCTAAATAATGTTGGTTTAGTCTTGCAATATTCTGCCAGGGGAGACGGGAATAGCAGAACAGCACCTGGAAGAGGGGAAGCCAAGAAATGAAAAAACAAATTGAAAATAAGAATAATTAGAGATGGGTCTAAACCACAACATTCAAGTCTAGATCCAGATAGGAACTTTCAGAGAGTTTGGGGGGGGGGGGGAAGTTATTTGTA
Source organism: Sternotherus odoratus (assembly GCA_032164245.1). Lineage (NCBI taxonomy): Eukaryota > Metazoa > Chordata > Testudines > Kinosternidae > Sternotherus > Sternotherus odoratus. The sequence goes on along the minus strand of JAVMKO010000011.1, from coordinate 10,441,610 downwards.
TTGACTAATTATACAATTTTTGCAGGATGATTGCAAAATTCAAGATCTCAACTATCCCAACAATTGAGTACATTCAAAGCTAGATTCAATTTCAGGGCTCTCTCTCAAAAGAACATTTAAAATAATGTCACTAAGACCTTGTCTAACACTACCACGGTAAGTCAACCTAAGTTATGCTGCTCCAGATAAGCGAATAACACAACTGGAGTCAACATAGCTTAGGTCGATTTACTGTGGTGTCTACACTGTGCTGCTCTCCCATAGATTTACCTTAATCTTTTTGTTCTGGTGAAGAACCGGAGTCAACCAGAGAGTGATCTGTGGTCGGTTTAGCAGGTCTTCACTGGACCCGCTAAATCAACCCCCAGTGGATCAATTGCAGCAGCATTGATCCCCAGTAAAAAAATAATAATTCAGATTCACTCAGGTCTAGGTAGAGTTAATCCTGCTTCAGTGGGGCTGGGGTGGACTAGATGACCTCTAGAGACCTACATTTTTGTGACTCAGTGAGGTTGGGAAGATATTTTTTTAATCATAACTGGTTTGTTCATCTTGATCCATTGTCCATTCATGGCTCTTCTTCACTTTAGTATTCATAAATTACAATGCCTTGCTAACCTGGAGCAGGAGGGAAACCAACAATGACATTTTCTTTCCTGTACACACTGCATATTGTGGAACATACATGCTGCACTTCTCTCATGAAGTACAATAAGCATAGAGCACATTCAGGTCAGGCATCTCCAAAGTGGAAGCATATGCATTTCTTTGGCTGCTAGTTATTAATATTTCATTAATTTCCAAGCTACTGCAGTTCTCCCCTGAGATATCATTAATAAAATACCACCCAAATCAGCAAGATAACAGCCAAAGTGACCAAACTACAAAATAACTTTAATTATCTTGATTTTATACCTTGCTGAGCTCTTGCTTTAATTTAAAGAAATGTATAATCCAGAGCTTTGATGATTATGAGAGGTCTTTGTCAGTTGTTTTAATTACTTCTCATACTTTCCCCCCTCTTATTTGTCTGTTTTGTTCAGAAGAATGTGTGTGCATTAATAAAATGATAGAAAGTTGCTAGAAGGGTTTAAGTAAAACTTAGCAAGCACAATGCAAACAGCTGACACTGGAGTCTATGTCACAAATACATGCACCTAACAATGACGGGAACTTTGCTCTCAAAAGGCAATGCTTTCTGGGATAGGGAAGGGGATTCATTCAGTCTCATGTCTGCCAGAAACCCGTTTCTTCTGAGATTAGACCATCAGCTATATTGGTAGCAGGTAGCTGATAATTAAAAGTAATGTAAATAAAAAATCAAGTAGCATTACTGAGTGCTCCTGGCTGAAAGGATGTAAAAACTAGTCAAGTCCATGAGTGGGATCTGCAGAAGAGCATGGAGAAGGGGGAACAGAATGGCTCAAATGAGTAAGATAAACGGGTTCCCTAAAAAAAGAAAAACTTTTGACACGACTGGCTGCATAGTTCACACTGCAGGGGATATTTCCTGCTTTTGTTGGTCTTTCCCGTTACAGAATTTAAAGAAACACGTGTGTATCCCAGAGTACAAGCCACTCTCAATCCGAATGATCATTGATAGGAGGAAAGAGAGCATTTACTTTGAATCCTTCTACTTCCACCCCTCCCTTCTTGTAGAAACTTTGAAATCTTGAAGAGAGACAGACCTACAAAAAGCCCTACAAGATCATCCCTGCCCACCTCTTGGTGGGAGGGGGGGAAGGATGCATGTTAACTTAAATGGGCATTGGATCAAATCCATGTGCATACTTGCTCTGTGCAGCACATCTTCCAATACTTTGTCATGGCAAGTTTTAAAACGTCTCAAGCAGGGAGACACTAATTACTTCATTTACAAGATTATTCTACAGTGTAACAGGACCCACTCATGGAAAGTTTCATCTGACCCCTCGTGGGCTGATCCTGCAAACTATTTAAGCACATGCTGACAAGTAATGGCCTGAATACAATGGATTTCCATGGTCTTCAAGGGACTTTGGATCAGATCTTATGTAAATAGCCCCAATGAAGTCATTGAGATTGTTCATATGATTAGGCCAAGTTTGTAATGAAATGCTTTGGGATTCAGGGTTCCCTTGTATTGCTCCACTTGCAGAAGGTTATTATGTGTGTCATTCCCCCATACCCGTGCTGAAAGCTACTTCTCAACTCATAAATCAATCCTCCCCACCCCCACCCCCTTTGCCTCCACACTGGCCTGTGGCATTTCTCTGAATTCTCTCCAATTTAGAGGTCATATTTTATTCTTAGTAGTAAACATGTATTGAGCTCCACAACTTTGCAGGGCCCCTTACAGAGATGTCCAAAGAGACATGGCCTCTTTCCCAAGGAACCAGCCACCATTTCAATTACACCCCCACCAAGCATGAGGATAGACAAAGAATGGGGGAAGGGAAAGGAGAAAGGAGTGAAAATTAATGAAATACTAACAGACTAACAAGTAAAGAGATTCATATTCATGGTACTGAAGAGCCAAAAACACACGCAGAAAAGTACAACTTGAGTGGCCCTTCCTGGCTTTAATTCATCTCCAGCACACTCCTTTTTACTTCCGTCATTCCAGACAGGTAATAGTACAGGGCCTTGTTATTTTCCACACATTTTTCCCCCAGACTGTGATCCACTGCACCTGAAGCAACAATCTTCCCCCTTTCCTGGATTACAAGGAGAGTTTTTTTCTGTGAGCTCTAGGATATTCACATGAGGATAGGAGAGCAATGGAGCAAAAGATGGGCAGGAATCATTCGCCCAACCCAGAGAATTTTTAACAAGTACCATGGAACTCCTACCCGGTTAAAGTAAGATTCAAGGGCAGCCTCCAACGTGGAAATGCTGTTTCAGTGGAATACAGGGATCAGCTGAGGACCCAAGGGCTGGTGTGGAGGCAAAGGGACCCTGTGCTTATGATAGAGCCTGTGAATCTCCCAGATCTCTGGTGATGAGCAGGTTTTGGGGGCTGAATCCTATGCACATCTTCCACAGGAAAACTGAACCCCAACAGAGGAATACAGTACCCCAAGAGAAGGAAATGTACAAGCTTTGCTCCCTTTGCATGAGATGGCTTGCACTGTCATACATTCACTCACTCCATAGCTCACAAGTACAGAGCTCATTAAGCCAACCTCAAATCAATTAACCATAGGGGGAAGGGGAGCATGTCCCTTTCCTAAAATGCATTACTCTCTTAACATCTTACATTTAACTAAATACTCACCTATGGCCAGAATATGGTGCCCTTACTCATTTGAGTGATACCCTACTCCTTGCACAGTCCCATTGAAATCTAAAGACTTATTGATAAAGTAAGGTCGTATTCACCATAATTAAGGGTACCAGAATCTGACCCATAATGATTCCTAATGACTTCAACACTGAGTTGATTAAACCCAGTATTTCACTTTTGCTCCTATTATACCTTCAGTAGGTTTTTTGTAAATAGAACCTTTAAATAAATATCTCCCTGTCCTAGGGGAATGAGTCTTAAAAAGTGCTCATAATTTCAGGCTGGTATTAATCTGCCAAACAGGCCTTATTAAAAGTTTTACTGGACATTAAAAGAAAAATGAAGCAGATATGGAATACCAGAAAAGAAGCTGAAGGGTTAATATTCTTCCTGCTAGGCCAGAAAAAAGTCAGAGTGACTTTTTGATTTCTTCACTAGAAAAGATGCATTTTTAGTGATAGAAAGTAAAATTCATTTTGAAAATATACAGATTAAAAAAAAACAGTTGGAACAAATGACTGAAGATCTATGGAGAAAATAAAGGAACAATTGCCAATGTGTTTAATGTCTAGCATGACTTTGATCATCTTCAATAAGTCTTGTACTACAAAAGAAAATCAAAAGTTCAAATACAAATTTTCTTACAGAAATCCGTGCACAGTTTAAGATTCATTTTATGAATTAGACAAAAACAAAACACTCTGAAGGTTTAAGCAAGTATCAGTGCTGAATTAGCACAAATGGCACAGGCTACAAAGCTAGAGCTTGCAAGCAGGTTGTGCAATAAATGTCTTTGCCCTTTATGCAAAGTTACGCGTCTCCTTGATTAGTCAAAACAGAACATTTATTGTAGAACAGTGCTGACCAACACTAAGCCATGTGCTCCCTCTAGACCAAACTATGATCCAGGGGCCACTGATGATCAGTGGAGAACTGACTGGTCAGATGGGATTGATCCTGCGAGGTGCTGTGCACTCTGGCTCTGATCCAGCAAGCACTTAAGCACAAGAGTAGAGCTATGGGCCTACTCGTTCTTAAAGAGAAGCACTTTGTTGGACCAGATGCAAAGTGCTCAGCACCCTACAGGGTTGAGCCCATGGGTGCTGCCTCTCCTCCTTTCCATAGGCTATGCTTCAATGAGGAAACAAAAGCTGGATTAAATACGTTCCTATTACTACTTTTCTACTTAGGCAATTGATGACGACCCTAGGGGGTTGACATCAGAGGAGCTGCTTCATGTGACCTGCACCAGAAGGGGAGATGGTTAGCAAGAAAGACTCTTTATTACTATAGAAAATGTTTGAGAATCCAAGTTATAAGCTAATCAAGGGAGGCAAAGATATTACATTTATTTTTAAAAAATACCCCTTACAGATAACAATCTACCTTTCCTACAGTATATTATAACTCATCAAAATTACAAGACCAAATGTTATACACATCACAGAAAGCTGCTTCAATTCTTTTCATGTCAATGGTATATTTGTCTGAATCAAGGGTGGAATGGATCTGATTTTTTTTTTATTTAGAGTCCTTGTTTCCTTTGTGCGTTTTCTTTTCCGACACATGAACTATATAATTTATTTTAAACCTATATTGAAAGGAAAATTCCATTTAAAAATGAATTAATCCAGACGGTTATATCATAACTTGACCTAAATGCTATGCCAAATGTTATCTGAAGACTGCAAGAATCACTTAGACTCAGAAGCATCCCTTTCTGTGAGCACCAGATGACCTCAGATTCACTCATGCCTAGGGAATATAGGCGGGATTTTTCAGAAGTGCCCAGCACTGGACAAGCTGTGTTACACTGAAGTGAGTTACCTCATTTACCTTAATAGGAGCAGAATTACACCAATACTGAGTTTTCAAATATCACACCCTATATGTGCCAGCATTATGTTGTTCTGTACCTTTTTTTTTTACTATGTAACATGCCTGAAAATATTGCCTCAGAGGTCTTTAAAAATATTAATTTAAACTGTTTACATAGCAATTTATGCAAATTGCTATGTTAATTTTTGAATCATTTAATGCCTGGAGTTTAGTGTTCTGTTATGTCTCAGCTCTTTAAACATTCCTTGATAGGTATGATATATATTGGAACAGTCTTAAGCAGGCTATCAAATCCTTCAGTATCTAACAGTATGCGTTCAAACAGAGAGTGAATACACAGTGGGTATATCTGTTCTCAGAAAGCTCTGATGAAATTTCAGCAGACAGGAAACCTTAGTAGTTGTTATTTAGTTCAAAATACAGTCATATTAAGGAATGCTGGGACAAGACAGAGCATGCACTAACATGGGGTTCAGTGACTTTGTCCTGCCCAGTGGTAGTGTCACCATACCATTGCTCACAATGAATGGGGAAGAGGAATAGGTTCTCGGTAACTGTGTTGCTGGGGCTCTATGAATCATAGCAGTGTAGGGCTGGAAGGGAACTCAAGAAGACATCAAGTCCAGTACCTTGAACTGGGGCAGGATCAAGTGAATCTAGACCATCACTGACAGGTGTTTGTCCAATCTGTTCTTAAAAGCCACCAGTAATGGGGATTCCACAGCCACCATTGGAAGTCTATTCCAGAGCATGACTACCCATATAGTTAGAAAGATTTTCCTAGTATCTAACCAAAATCTCCCTTGTTGCAGATTATGCCTATTACCTTTTATCCTACTTTCAGCAGGCGTGGAAAACAACTGATTCCTCTTCGTAATAGCCCTTAACATATTTGAAAACTGATCAGGTTCCCCCCTGTGTTCTTTTCTCAAGATTAAACTAACCATTCTTTCCTCATAGGTCAGGTTTTCTAAACATTTTATCATTTTTAGTGGTCTCCTATGGACTTTTTCCAATTTGTTCACATCTTTCCTATGGTGTGGTGCTCAAGATTGGACAAAGGTCTCAGCTGAAGCCTGACTAGTGCTGAGTAGAACCAGACAATTACCTCCATTGTCTTACATGCAACACTCCTGTTAATACACCCCAGACGATTATTGATTTTTGAAACTGCATTACACTATTGATTTGTATTCAATTTGTGGTCCACTATAACCACCAGATCTTTTTCAGCAGTACTACCACTTAGACAGTTATTCCCCGTTTAGTAATTATTCTTTTGATTTTGTCCTTCCTAAGTGAAGTACTTTGCATTTGTCTTTACTGCATTTCATCTTGTTGAATTCAGAACAACCCGTTAAGGTATTTTTGAAATCTAATCCTATCCTCCAAAGTGCTTGCAACCCCTACCATCTTGGTGCCATCTGCAAATTTTACAGGCATACTCTATACTCCACTGGCCAAATCAATAATTCAATAGACAATATTTCAATAGACAATTATTGAATAATACCAGACCCAAGATGCTAGATATGGCCTCCCGATTTGACAGCAAACCACTACTTTGAATATGTTTTTTTCAACAAGTTATTCACCCACATTATAGTAATTTAATCTAGACTTCATTTCCCTAGTTTGCTTATGAGAATATCATGTGGGACTGTGTCAAAAGCCTTAATAAAATCAAGGTATATCATAACTATTCTTTTCCCCTAACCACTTGGCCAGTAACCATGTCAAAGAAGGAAATTAGGTTGGTTTGGCATGATTTGTTCTTGATATATCGATGCTGGCTATTCCTCACAATCCTATCATCCTCTGGGTGCTTACATATTGATTATTTATTAATTTGCTCCAGTATCATTTCAGGTATCAAAATTAGGCTGACTGATCTACGATTTCTCGGGTCTCCTTTTTTCCTCTTTTTTAGAAATAGGCACTATGTTTGCCCTTCTCCAGTCCTCTGGGATCTTGCTCGTCCAACATGAGTTCTTGAAGTTAAATGCTAACAGTTCTGAGATTGCTTTATATAGTTCCTTAAATACCTTTGGATCAGTTTCATCAGGCCTTGCTGACTTGAATACATCAAATTTTTCTAAATATTCTTTAATTTGTTCTTTCCCTATTTTGGCTTCCGCTCCTCCCACCTTGCTGTTCATTATGTTGAGTATCTGGTCACCATTAACCTTTTTTAGTGAAAACTGAACAAAATAGGCATTAAACACCTCAGCCTTCATGAGGTGATCAGTTATTAGCTCTCCTTGTTCATTAAGTGGAGGATCTACATTTTCCTTCTCCTAATGTATTTAAAGAACCTCTTCTTGTTGCCTTATGTCCCTTGTTAGAGGTTACTCATTATGTGCCTTAGCCTTTCTGATTTTGTCTTTACATGCCCGTGTTACTCTTTTGCACTCCTCCTTAGCAATTCATCCATGTTTCCACTTTTTGTAGAGATCCTTTTCAACTTTCAGGTCACTAAAGAGCCCCTGATGGAGACACACAGGCTGCTCACTTTTCTCCCTAGATGGATTAAAAAGATGGAAGCCTACTAATCAGGTATGAGCAGAGTCCCCTATAAAAGAGAATGCTTTTTAGAAGTCACCCATGCAGTGACTTATGGCATTGCATACAGCTAATGGATTTGATCTCATTTTCAGTGTGGAAGGATTCTCATGTTTTCATATTAACACCCATAGTTACTGCATGTCTATTCAAAACACTATTCCTTCTACCCTTACTGTAGATTTCAAATTAGCTCTTCATTAGTGTCCATTCAAGAGTGGATGGCTTTTTGAAAAATATGCTATAGTTCAGTGGTTAAAATAGACAAACAGGAGGGGATTCTCACTGCACCAGACACAGAAGAGGGGAGCCATGGGGCAGCATTGCTTACCCAAGCCAAGGAGAGCAAAGGGAATGCCTCTCTATTTTAAGTAGAGACGGGGGGACAAGACCTCCACTGCAGCCTCTTACATTAACCTTTGCTCTAGTTCGACCACAAGCTATTGAGCTCAAGGCTAAATATTGGGTAAGTTCTATGGCCTATATACATAGGAACATAAGAATGGCCATACTGGGTCAGACCAATGGTCCTTGTAGCGCAGTAACCTGGCAGTGGCCAATGCCAGATGGTTCAAAAGGAATGATTGGAAGAGGACAATTTATCAAGTCATCTATCCCTTGACATTCACTCTCACCTTCTGGTAGTCAGAGATTTAGGGACATCCAGAGCATGGAGTTGCATTCCCCTGCCTGAGGAGTGCACCACTGACTCTTTGCCTGCACTCCCCTGCCGGAGGAGCACACAACTTACTCCTTGCGGGCGCTCCCCTGCCTGAGGGGCGCATCCCCGACTCTTGATGGCACACCTCTCAACCCTAATTTCCCAGTAGCTGGGAGGTGTGACCAAGGCTGTTCAAAGAGGCAGTAGCTCCCCACCACTCCCCAGCAGCATGGCGGACCTACTGACCCTCCTTACAGCGTATCATAGATTTATACAATGACATGATGATACTTTCTGTTGAATTATCTATCCCTTTTCTAAGAATAACTAACTGTTAGCTTTTTTGACTCTTACCTAGCTGCCTCAATTTGGCCTTCAGGATCTCTCTCCTATCTTACCCTATGTCATTGGTACCTAGATGTAACTTGACCACCAACTTCTCTCCAGTACTACACCTCCTGTGTGTGTAGATGCCTTAAGAGATCTTCACACCCTGCAGGTAACTTGCCATGCGGTTCTCCTGGTCATCACAGACTCAGCTATCTATATTTCTAATAATTAAATCTCCCATTACCAGTCTCTTCCTAATGACAGGAGTCCCCCTTCACCAGGGAAGTTTCCCCAGTGTGAGAGGATAACATAACATCATCCAGAAGGATGTGATGCAAGAGGCCAAAGATCATAATGGTCCCATCTGGCTTGATCATCTATGAATTTACAGTTCTAATCTGTGATAGTTAAATGTATGGTCACCAGATCAATAAAACACCATTAATAATACAACTTGTGCTGAACAGTAGTTAGAAGCAGTTGAACATAATGGAATACAGCCCCAGCCTGAACTGCAGTAGTATGGGATACAACAGTGACCTACTTGCAAATTGTTTTTAATGGTATTATTAATAATAATAATTTACAGAATTTATGTCCCAACTACAAGTCCAGCTGCTTGTATACCAGCAGTACAGTATGTCTTGCTAATACTCAAAATGTGCTTTTAATAGGATAAATGTACTTTAAAAGCATACTAACAGCTTCACATTAGCATATTTGAATGTTCTTTGAATATATGATCAGAGCAATAGCAGAAGAGTCTCATTGACTTGGCCTAATTAAAAACACATAGTACAGTATATTGACCTAATAGATCTAAGTTCTTCATTTTACTTTTTGGTTCTTTACCACGAGCTGATGAAAATCATAACATGAAACCTCCTACAATAACCAGCTGCTTTAGGGTGCCAGTTTTTCATCTCAAGCTATTTTATCATTTTGCTAAACTTTGTTGCATAAACAGAATATATAATGACTTTGAATGGGATGTCATGTTTAATCCGCTCATCTCATTTTGTTTGTGCCTGCAGCACTCAGGAATTAGAAGGTCTTCCTCACATGAGGATCAATGTTTTATCTATCCCATTAGAGGAATAACAGATTACATTCAAATGCCTGCACCTTGCAAATGAGAATGTTGTTACTGTAGAGCTGACAAAAGTAATTTGCCCAAGTATCTGGAAAAGGTATCTCTAGCCAGAGTATACTCAGAAGTTCTTCCTTATTTAAATTCAGATGACCAAGCAAACTTTCTGTATCTAAATGACAGAGTCACTTCAAAACTATTAATATATTTTGGTGGAAACTCCAAGTGGCTTTCCTGTTCCATCCTTATTATTTATTACCTGCATCTCAGAAACACTTAGCGGCATCAACTGAGATCAGGCTCCTATTAGGTACGCACAACAAACAGTGAGACTCAATCTGGGCACCCAAAAGGTGATAGTCAATGGCCAGAGTGATGGAGAGATCTTCCTAGGGTAGCACAGCAGACCAATGGTAGGGCCAGAAACCAAACCCAGTGCTCTATCCACTGTACCATACTGTCCCGGGCTTTGACCTGAGCGATTCCACAGGGTTGGTGTTGTGAGTAAGGTGCTTCTCAGCATGACAACGAGTGGCAAAACTGGGCCCCTAATTTGCAATTCAGATCTCTCTCACAGCATTTTATTAAATTATAAAGCAGCAATGGTGAGAAAAGTAAATCATTAGCTAATTCATCTCTTTCCACTAATGGGAATGGAATTTCTAATTACTTTTTTTGGAGGACATCATACAGTCATTCGCATGAGTCTACATCTTACGCGCCTGGTAATAGGGATTTAAATCACTGCCTCAATAGAAAATGTCTGACTATCAAATCCAATAGCAGGCTTCCTAAAATACAGATGTAACCCAGAATTTGGTAAACCCCACAGAAGTCCTGTCAATTCCTGATATTAAAGTTTCTTAGTCCTGAAGCCTGTATGTACCTATTTGCGTTACGAACCTATCTGAATAAATGCATGTAATTCAATGTATGGGGAAAAAAATTTACTTGATATAATTGATTCATTTATAATAGTAATGTCTGTTGGATTAGCCAAAAGCAGATGAGTTGCTGGTAAATTAGATCCCAGCCAATCTCACCCTACTTCTAAAAAACAGAGTGCTATGAAAAGTAGCCTGTAGTGTGCTTCAGCTAATTCAAGTTTGATAGTATCTGTCCATCTCTCCCCTGACACTCAGGAGGTGGTGCAATTTGGGTGCTGCAAATTAAGCTTCCCAAGGATAGTTCTAAGACTAAAAGAATCCCAGGCTTCTCACATATCAGAACTGGCTGGGAATGAACTGTTAAGTTAGCAGTTTAGAGTGATCAGACAGGGAAATCACAGCCAAATAGAATCTCCAACCCCTGCCAGTAGTGTCTCTGGCAATTGGCTCAGTCTTGCATAAACCAAGTGGCTGTTTTATATTTGTTTAAAATAAACACAGCCACTTTCCCAAATTTGCAGAGCAGAACCCCACTGGGAGCCCAATCTTGCTGTTGGTCGAGTGGCAACAGGGCTGGGATGGGCTTCAATGGAAACAGGACTAGCCCACAAACTATTTGGGTCTGTGTCTTACACAGGTAAGTGAGGAAAGAGTACAAGAAAATAAGGCCCTCGTTCAAACCCCAGTGCAGGTGTGTGAGAGGTGCGGGTGCGAAGAGTAAGCGGAACAATGATCCTGCCCTGACATCTCCACTTCCTCCTCCCCAACAGGCCAGTGGGGACATATTCTCCATCTGGTAATGGACCGACACTGCTCACACTGCAGAACAGAGAAGACGTAAGGGGATTCTATTTCACAGGGCTGACGCACAATTCCTTTCCAGAGGTATTCCTGAGGTGGGGTAATTACCTGCCATTCCTTACTCTGACCCGAACCTAAAGGCTCAATCTCACCTTGAACATGGTGCAGAACGTACAATCTGACCAAGGAGGCTCAATTAGAGTTTGTGTTTCTAATTTCCTTTCATGCGTTAGCAATATGTTAAAAGGAAGAACATGCCGGGAAGCTTCCCAAACTCCCTCCGTCACCCTTAGTTAGGAGCTTTGCAGCCAGTGCTCTGCTTCAGTGCCTCTCTGGGAAATTTCGATTCGTAAGCCTCACTTAGCACCTTCAACTCAGGTGATTTTCTTTCACTTCCCCCAGCTAAACAAGTTGTGTTACAGCCTGAGTTCCAGAAGGTGCTGCTCAACACACACTACTAACAGCAACTCAGAAGCCATCCAACAGTCACTAATCCAAAGGCAAACAGCAACAAGTGTCCTGGGCTGAAAGTGATCCCAAAACATGTCATGCCTACACAGTGGGGGAATTGCTATTAAAAACCACCAACAACCAAAAAAACCCGCCTTGTCATTCTCATTGCCTGCTGCCCCAGTGAACGGAGAGCTATTTCTTGGACACATGACAAGCTCAGAGAAGACAGTTGCTGATACTTCTAAAAATAGCCCCTAATGAAAGTTTAACCTTTCCCCGTCCCACATCAAACTGTAATGTCTCTGTACAGATCAAAAGGACAATTGTTTAGCAGAGCTTGTAAGGGAAAGGATGGATCCCAAATGTTTTCATGTCTTGGAGGCAGGGAGCAGACAGAGCCTTTCAGAAGGTTCGGATTCAGACCTCCTAACCTTGAGTCTACATTTAAAAGGCAATCTTAATTTTTGTCTCTCTTAGGGTTGGCCCCTGATCTGATATGCACTAGCGTAGCTCCACTGGATTTCAATGGCTCATAATATTTTTTTAATGATCACAATGCAATGACAGCAGGGAGAACCCTTAGGTGTCTCTGAAACACAATAACCCACATCATCCCGGATACTTTATTTACTAACTCCCTAAAGGCTGTACTCCAAATACACTCATTTGTTTTGGAATCAATGTTTACAAGCAACAGACTTTATATATTTCAGAAGGCAACACAGACTTCCATGGAGTTGCACCCTGTCATATTAACAAGGGAAAGTTAATCAGCATATGACTAAAGAGTTGTCTATATAAGTTACACTGATATAACTTACGGTGTGAATTTAAACAAATATCGTTAAACCAGGGCAAACCCATGTGCACACTTGTTTCAGTTTAAGGGTGGTTTATTTCAGGAGCTTAAGTAAATTAGGAACAGCTTTAACTAGTGCAAAATAAGCTGTTTTATACTGAAATAAGAGCTGACATTTTTTTGGCAAATATTTAAACTATATTAATTTAAAGGCTGATTTAAGATATACTGGTGCATCTCCCTCAGACAGGTTAGCCGTGATGTCCCAATCCTGCAAGGACTAAGGCCTGGTCTACACTGGGTGGGGATCGACCTAAGATGCGTAACTGAAGTTAATGCATCTTAGGTCGACTTACCTGGCTGTCCACACAGCAGCAAGTCAACTGCTGCTGCTCTGCCATCGATTCCGCTTCTGCCTCTTGCCGAGGTGTTGACGGGGAGTGCGCTTGGGGATCGATTTATCACATCTACATTAGATGCGATAAATCAATTCCTGATAGATCGATCACTGCTCACTGATCCAGCGGATAGTGTAGACATACCCTTAAACATATTCTTAAATATACAGACTATATCAACTACAAAAAGTTGACTTGCGGTGCATAGTTAAATACAGACATATTTCTTGGCAGGACAGGGCCTGAAGGAAGCATCTCCCACCCCTGTGGCTCTTCCTGTTTGCACTGGTACTGGGAGGTGTAATTTTTAGCTTAGTTAGACATACACATGCTGGCTTTGATCAAGCTGCCACGCTAAAAATAGCAGTGTAGCCAGGGCAGGACAGGAGGTGCTAGCTGCCCTGAGTACATACCTAGAGTCATGCATGCCGAGTACCTAGCTCCAGCTCTAGTGTAGACATATCTGCAGAGACTTAGATTGTGGAGCGAAGCACAGTTAAACTCAGCACCCTTCACTTAGGTGTGTGAATGTGATGAGACCCGGGTTTCTCTCTTTTTTGACCTCTGTACATGAAACACAATGGAAAAGTACATTGCAGCAATATTTACCAATCCCTTTCTAACACCTAGAATGAAAGTCTGCTTTTATGCCACAATATCCAAAAGAGACCTTCTGAAAGAGAGGGTTTAAAAGCCAAGCCCTGCCTAGTCCTGAGGCACAAATAGATTCATGGAAGAGGTGCTGGCTAGCAGAACACTTGGATTGTTGTCCCAAAAATATCTTAGATAGATTACACAGCTAGTCATTTAAACTGTCGCCAGGACAGTCAAAAGTCACAAAAAGGAGAACTTGGCAGCAATACTGAGAAACAAAAAAGGATGGGCTTTCTCGCAGGCGGTCTAACATCACACATGCTTGTTTTGGTCAATTGTGTGTAAAATACAGCATGTGCCATTATGAGTTTTAATTTTACTGAATAGACCCTTTATATACTGGAGGTTCTTAAACCCATTGATGTCCACACAAAGATTCCCTTGACTCCAGAGGTTCAAGCCCCAGTAGATTGCCGGAATTCAGGACTGATTGCTCTGAAATAAAGGAAATAGAGGGGTAACTACCAATGTCAAATGACAGGCATAACATTTTCCCTGCTAAGGCCTGACATCCTTAGCTTGAATCCAGCCAAAACCTATTAGTGGGTGAGGCTTTTAGCAGCTGAACGGGCACCTGACACAAAAGCAGACCTTGCTCAAACTAGTTCTCTAAAAGACAAAAGAAAGAAAACTGTAAACAGAGAAACCTGTAAGGTAATGAGCTCATATAAATGCTACGACACTAACACTCTATTTTCCACGTGATTGTTTCAGTAAGCATTGCCCAGGATTTTAAAGAAAAGATGAAGATATGCACACAGAGTAGGGGGGAAAACACAATATTACGTGAGGGCCAGTATGAAGAATTCTCTATGAAAGAGAAGAAAATTACAGGTAATAAAAATATGAGGAATGTTAAAATAACAATGGCACCCTTTAAATCTGACAGGTTTCAGAGTGGTAGCCCTGTTAGGCTATATCAGCAGAAACAATGAGGAGTCCATGTGACATCTTAGAGATGAACACACTGAATTGAGCATAAGCTTTCGTGGGTTTGGGGTTATAGCCCACGAAAGCTTATGCCCAAATAAATTTGTTAGTTTCTAAGGTGCCACAAGGACTCTCCTCGTTGTTTTTTTGTTTAAATATAAGAAATTCTGTGAGCTATTGGGCACAGTTGCACCAAACTGAAAATCTGAAAGTCCCAGAAACCGGAACTACATAGATTCAGAAGTCCAACCTTAAAGTCCCAAATGCATTCAAGTGCTCCCAACCCAATTGCTCCAGGGCTGACTGTATGGCACAAAGCATAATTGCTGCCAGAAAGGAGGTCAGTTTGTTCACACCTTAAATCAGGACAACAGATTTAAAAGAAAGCGTCACAAAATCTTCCATAATTATGAGTTATAGTGAAATATCACACACAAAATGTGTATTTGTGTGTGTTTTCTAGCCTAAAGAGAATATATCAAGTCACGACCAGGCTCCGATCTTACAATGCGAAGACACAAGGGCCCTTCTGTGTGGCATTTATTGCAGGATTGGTGTCTAAGATTGTGCTTCAAGAATGTAGCGGGAAAGAAACCATATAAGAATCACCTCAAATCTTAAGGGCAGTTCTAGAGGTGTCTGCAATTGTACTCACTAGCTAAAGACTTCTTCATTGCTATGCCTAGACTCAATTTATGGTACATCAATAACGTTAGTGGCATGAAGGAATCATATCTATGACAGAAATTTGAGCAACTAACTTGAGTTGAGGGATATTACATTTGTCCTTCTTTAGCGGTAGAGCTGGATGAGTGTTTTGGGTAGAATTCTTTCTGAATTTTTAATCCCATCAATCCAGCCATGTGCACTCTCTTCTCTTTAGTGTTTTTTTGTGAACATTAACATTGTTTTGCTCTTCACATTTGTGTAAGGGCTAGTGGTACATACAAATAATTGGGGAGGGTTTTGTAAAGAGGAAAATATTCTTATTCATGTGAGAATTGCACACCCTCAGGCACGTCATCAGGACTAAGTCTACTCTCAGCACAAGTATTTGTTTACCTTGTATTGTCTACCTGGGTTTGGGAGGGTAGGCAGGAGGCACATGGGAAAGCGCTGAGAAAAATATTATTTCGTTGTCTTTTTTTATTGGTTGCATTACAGCACTGTACTGTCTAGTACTCCCAACTGGGGACTGGAGTCCCCATTGTGCAAATACATAGCAAGACACACTTCGCCAAAAGATTACAGTACAAATGTGTTCTATAGTCAAAATGAGGCACAGAGAGGGGAAGTGACATGCACAGAGTCACACAACATGAGATCTATTTCTGGCTCTCCCATTGGCCTGTCTCCCGAGTCCCAGTCCAGTGTTCGACTCACTGGACAATGCTGCTTGCAGTATACATGTACAAACTGATGACAGAACATCCACATATTTCAGAGAACAGACTACATTAATGTCTACAAAACAGAGATATCAGTGGATATCACCACACCTGGTTTAATGGGCCATGAATCTGGAAAGCAACCCACCCAGGGGACTTCCAGGTTTTATGAATCAATTTTTTTTTAAGCCAAACAATTGCAATACAACAGACCATAGTAACATTACATTACCTTCTTTCTCATTATTGTTTGGTGGTAAATTGTCCTTGCCAGTCACTGCTAAAGGTACAGGAGGTGATTGTGGTGCTAACATGTGAAGACACTGTTTTATGGCAACTGGAGGTGAAAGATTTGAATATCTGTATTAATAATACAGGCCCCTTCCCATTTCTTAATGCAGCCTAAGGTTAGGCAATGTTAAACCAATACAATGATCAATTCAGAGACTGAGGGAGAACGTGTGCAAATCAAAACCTAGAGCGATACTACAGAAACTAACCAAAATAGCAGCATGACTGAGACAGAAGCAATTTAATTTGAATGTTGATACTCAGTGTCTTGAAATGGATATTTTATAATGATGCTATTAAATATATTTACACTGTACCAGTGAGGAAACAGAAAACCAGCAATGAATCTTATTATTTCGACAACCACACTCATAAAACAACATGAATAACCGTGCTAATACTTTGGCTTGATATTTGTACTAATGAAGACTATTCTCCCATAGTAGCATCCATACTTACCACCTGCCATTAAAGAGACGCACCTGTGTAAGGTGTCAGAGTAACAGACATCTTAGCATGTATCCGTAAAAAGAACAAGAGTACTTGTGGCACCTTAGAGACTACAAATTTATTTCAGCATAAGCTTTCATAGGCTATAGCCCACTTCATCAGATGCATAGAATGGAACACACAGTAGGCAGGAATATATACACACACAAAAAGGTGGAAGTTACCGTATCAATTCTAAGAGGCTATTTAATGTAGATGAGCTATTACCAGTAGGAGAAAAAACGTTTTGTAGTGATAAGCAAGATGGCCTATTATCAGACAGTTGACAAGAAGGTGTTAGGATACATCACATGGGGCAATAGCTTCAATGAGTGTAATGACCTAGCCATTCCCTGTGTAAGGTTTCCATATACTGTGGTGGCATAAACATAACAGCATAAGATTACTACAATGAACTACATGTTTTATTTTCATGGGACATTCATAGGTCCACTCACCTGTTCAGTAAAAAAGTATATTATATTGCCCTCCCTCTCATATATTTATGAGCTAGCGGCCATTTGGAAAGCAGATCTATGTGAGGTTAGCATTAAAACATTAAAAGCTGTTCCTCAGAGCTCATCAACTCTTAGCCAACCCTACATTGCAGTGTTTTCCATTGCCGTTCCTGGCCATCTCTAACAATAAGATACACTACCAATAATTTACAGGAAGAGGAAGTGGTTATCCAGAATAAAGCATTTCCTGATAACAAACCTTTCCTCTGCTATGGGAACACCATCGCCACCAGCCTCGGAGTTTAGGATCCCAGAAGATATCTATGGTGTTATATGCTCTCAACTACATATGCCCACATTGGGAAATTACAGTGTAATTTCCAGATAACAGCTGATGATCACTGACTATGGGTTTCAGAAACGACTTAGTACACATCAGGATATGAAAAGGTATACACATGGCCCAATATTTTCAAAGATAATAGCCCAAAGCTAGGCTTCTAAGTCCATATTTAGGCATGTAAATAAAAAAAAAAATAGGACTTTTTAAAAAATCAGGCCCTTGATCGTGCAGACACTTATGACATGTTTAGTCTTAAGAAGATTTACTTTCATGGGATCATTCATATGTAAAATTTAACATGTCTGTCAATGTTTGCAGGCTCAGGTCATATTTATGTACCTTACAGCACCCCTTTAAAAACTCCTTACTATGCACTCTACAGAAAGAATCCTCGCCATGCACCCCAACTAAAAAGCAGTGCTATTAAGTATCAGGGATAAGCTGTATGAAAATCAAGAACCCCTTCCCACCTTGTTGCCCCATTTTATTATTGTTATTAAGGCAATAACGGTTTTCAATAACTATCAAGGGAATAGCTTGTTTACAATATTGGATGGCCGGGAAAGCAATATAGGACTGGATGAGAAATGAGGGAGGAAGGCAAGATGGCAAATGGAAATAGAGAAGAACATTGAGCCCGAAAGGTGGAGAGAAACATAAGGAGGAGAGCTTCCAAAGCAAGGGAGTTCCAAACTCATTGGGCTACTTACCAGATTAAAACATACCTGGGATCGGGTAGTACCTGTTCTACCACACACAATTCAGATTTGCATGCGGGTCTTCTCCAAACCCCTGTGTCAACTGTAGAAACAGAGTAGGAGCTGGCACAGCTGAGAAGGAGGCAGGCAGCCACAGTGCACTGTGGCACAATACAAGAGCTCATCATTACAGAAGGAAGAGAGATCACTGAGGGTGACAAGAAGTCCACACTTTGCTTTTAGCGCAGTATTTGTGAAGCTAAATGCTGCTTGCTGGTGCAAAGGATCATTTTGCAGATGCAAATGGAAGGTTCCACAAATGCAAGGGATCCGTGGGCATTTTCTGGGTCACAACCAAGATAACCAGCACCTTGGTGTATAATTCCTTAAGTCTCCAGTCAGCCAAGTCTCCCAAGGATACCCGTGGGAATTTTACCTGAGGAAAGGGCTCCAGTGGGCGGGGACCTGAATGAAGATGTGCAGCAATTCATTAGCAGTAAAGGTTAATACAATGTGGAAATAGTGGTTTACAATGTTAATGCTTCGAGGTCAGTGCAGTCCAACACATCCGTTTTAATTTTCCATTTCTTTCCCCCTCAGTAATTATTCTTAAACACTTCACAGTGTTGTTCCACCAAGCCTGCTGCTCTGATATTACCCCAGGGCACTAAGTCCACAGCTTTCGGTTGTTCTGCAATTTTTAATTGAAGTAAGGGAGTCCTTCCCCAGCATTCCTCTGTTGCTAAGGAATCTATATTTCCTGTCCCAGGCTTCACCACTTTCTCATAGCAATCATGCACTCCCTTTGATGACCATGTTAATTGAAATGTCACTGTGACATTTCTTTCTGCATTGGAATATGTTTTTGTTTTTAAGCAGCAAGCAGCAGCAAGGTGGGAGAAACCCAAAAGCAGGTTGTTGTAAGATGAGAGAATTATTAAGTATTGCATCAGCCTGCAAAATTGTGATGCTGCTCAAACATATTACATAATCCAGCACAAAGCTAAGTTTTGAGCACTGTGATCTGACCAGCACTCCCTATTTGACTAGGATAGGCCTGGGTGACTTCAATAAGTTGTTTCGGTCTTTCAACTCTTCATCACAAAGCTTGGAGGGATGACAAAGATTGATTTAATGGGGGAATGAATGTAATGCTCTGAGAGTCATTCAGACTGCACCAACTAATCAATTATCCAAGTCCATTTTAAAACATTCATTACTATTTTAATCTTTAATCAATTGCTTGTTCCATTGATTGTGGGATAGCTGCGTTTTAGTCTAGGAGAAGAACAATATTCGCTCGGCAATGGAAAAATGCTGCCTTCGCTGCCAAACACAACAAAATTAAAATGTGCCTGCTGCCATATACTGTGCACTATCTTGTGACCAATGGTTAACAGAACAATTAAATACTTTCTGTAATTTCTGTTTGATAAGGCTGTTAAAAATATTTATTGGATATTACCAACAAAGGCTGATGAACAATGTTTCCACCTTCATGTCTCAGAGCTTGTCAAGGGCAACAGAGATGTCTGCAATCAGAAACCACATCCCTAGAGCCAGAGTTGCTTTGAAGTGATGATTTATTGGTAAGGAGAAAAGCCAGAGAACTCTATGCTACCTCTCCTATTGTCCCTGGATCCAATGCCTGATAACTTCACATTCAGAGGTAGTTCACCTTTTACAGGACGTTATCCAAAGCCAACTGAAGCCAATAGGAATATTTCCCTTGACTTCAGCGGAGTTGGGAACAGGTTTTTTTTGTTATTTGCTAACTGTATCGTGTAACACAACTAACCTTACACAGATCCATCTGCAGCCTTGCCTCTCTAGGAATTTCACCAGGGTCATGGTTTTGGAGATTCTATTACATAAAATGTTCATGTGCTCTTCTGAATGGTCAACATCAGGAAATACCAAGAGCAGAGAAAGGACTTTTTAGAAGACAGATACTTTTGTCAGAAAGAAATGAAGGAACACGGTAAAAAAAAAAAAAAAAGAACAGGAATCTCCCATTAAAAGTAAACTGTATCAGAAATGTTCTTCAGCTGTTGAAAAAAGGTGCATTTGTTGATAGCAAGTCCAATGTTAGATGTACCTACGTAGTTTACTATCTACCCTTTCATCAAAAACTAGAGGATTTATCTGTCAGGGCTGAGAAATGGAACAGCTTAAAATGGTCAATGACCACAGAAAGGATTAGCACATTATCTTGTTAATCCACAACATTTACTTTTTCAGGCTCTCTCAGAGCTAATATAAATGTGATTACTGGTCTAGTTTTGCTAAAGTGAGAGGTTGTTTATGACTCCATTTCCAAGCAAAGCATGTGGTAAATACAGAGTAGTAGCTGGAACACTGCCAACAATAGAGAATTTAATCATATATTCAATATTTACAAATAATAAAAAGGACTTTTTCAATCGCTGATGAGTTCCTGGAGGATGGTCTTGTACAAGAGTTTGCTGTCCCCGTACACAAACAAAAGGTGTTTTGCTCCCTTAGCTTTTTATCCCTTTATTAAGTATGCACTATAATTAGGTATTCTAAAATCATGCATCAGACCCCCATAAAATTATGACAGTTTTTAAAAATAAGCAGTTTTGGATTATTTTTAGTTGTCTTCTGCATTTGGCACATTTAAGGTTCCCATTTTCAATCTTTTCTCTGAAAACAGGAACACTAAATACTTTTATTTTTAAACGAAAGCTGGAAAACAGCACTTAGAACCTAAGTCACTTAGGGCTCTTTTGAAAATTATACTCCAAGTATAGTGAGTCTCTCAATAAAATTGTGAGACAGCTGGCAACACTGCAGATGGATGATGAAGTAGGAAACTCCCACAGTCTTAATCCAGAATGAGTCTTGAACTGAACCTTCCTATGAGCTTGACGAGGTCAGCAAAGTGTGCATGGGTGTAGTGAAAGGTAGAATGGTATTATTAAGGCACAGGACTGTCACTCAGGAGACCTGGGTTCAAACCCCAGCTCTGCTACAGACTTCCTGAGTGTCCTTGGGCAAGTCACTTGTTCCTTCTGTGCCTCAGTTACCAGCTGTAAAATGGGAAATATACCTTTTGTCTGGATTTGCTATTTAAATTGTAAGATCTTGAAGGCAGGGACTCTCTCTTATGTTTGCATAGGACGTAGCACACTGAGACCCTCTTTGTGGTTTGGGGCTCAATGGGAGTAAAAGAAAGTCTGCTCCCACTGTAACTTCCAGAATGATTTTCCGGATTCAGATACTTTTCCTAACTTTTCTGTGCTTATCTGAATCAAACCTTAACTCCAAAATCATAATGTTTGAGCACCTTTGTTATTTATATACTTTCAACATGCGAAAGACAAATATGCGGGTTTGCTTTTGGGCTTGTGAATGAAACACACTTATTAATAATAAATAGCATTTGTCTTATTTGTGCAAATACTATATGGCAATGGCTTGCTGCCAGCAGTGTTGCATGCGGCCAATAATTTCCAGCTACTCATTTGTATAAAAACAAGAACCGACATTCACCTCCACATATTGAGCACAACACAGAGCAGAGCGTGTGTAATAAATTCCTGATTTTATTTATAGGGCATTCAGACATCTCAGACCTGAATTTATTTGCAGTGTATACCTTTTGTTGATTTGCTAATTTGCCTCAATGCAACTAGTGCATCTGCTATTTAATGCTGGCCTTAGCACTGTAACAACTCAGCAATGGTCACCTCCTGACCAGGTATGACTGGACCTGGGGCTGAATCCTACAGAGTGCTAGAGCAATTCTCGGTACAGCTGAAGGTAGAGGGGGCAAAGGCGGGTTTCCTTCCCCAGTTTGCCCACTGGGGGGAAGGAATCCCAAAGGGGATATCTTCACTGAATTGTTGACCGGGGCTTTTACTCAAGTGTTACCCCTAAATCCCAATCCTGTTCACACACAAAACCCTCTCCAGGGCTGAGTGCTCAGTCTAGGCTAGCTGTGAGTGAGAGCCCGAGTTCCATTTTTCCCTCAGGCTGCTAATCCACCCACTTTGCAGTGAGGACACAGGATAAATCACTCAAGTGCTGACGTCTCTCCAATTCCCCACCCCCACCCCCCATGTGCCCAGAAGGACAAGCCACAAAATTTGCTGGGAAAGAATTATGGAGCAGCTCAGCTTATCGCAGAACAAAGAACCATGGATACACCCCCAGAAGTCCTAGTGACACACACGGGGGAGTGTCACACTAAGAAAGACACAGTACCTGAGGCTGGGCTTTGCACTCAGGCTAGGCCAACCCAGGTGCTCACACCCAGGCTAACTCTGCAATGGTGACTCACCCTAATGGCTCTGATTTAAAGGTGCACTGTAAGGAGGTGTTAGCTAACAAGTTCTAAGCCCTGGTCTACACTGGGGCTTTGGGGGTGGATGAAACTAAGATACATAACTTCATCTACGAGAATAGCGTAGCTGAAGTCAACATAGTTTGGTCGACTTATACAGCCTCTTCCTGGTGGTGAGTCGACTGCTGCTGCTCCCATCGCCTGCGCCTCTCGTGGCGGTGGAGTTCTGGAGTCGATGGGAGAGCGCTTGGGTATCAATTTATCATGTCTAGACTAAATGCAATAAATCGATCCCTGATAGATCGATCACTACCCACTGGATGTCCTGAAAGTCTAGTGTAGACAAGGAAGCGTACATTTTAACACCAGTTTGTATTGTCAGGACCAAAGGATCACCGAATTCTTCATAGAGCTAACAAGCTCTAAATCCTAGTCCAGGCAAAGCTTAAATCGTGCCGGATAGTAACACCCATGAGGGCTGCTAGAGAACAGCCCCTGTTTCCCGCCACAACCTGTCCATGGCAGTTCCTATGCCGGGAGGCCAAGAGAAGGTGGACTATCTGCCAAGGGACTTCCTCAAATCAATTCCCTGAGCAGGTGGTTTAGCCTGCTTTGAAGTCTCTTTGGCGTAGCAGCACAAATGGGCCAGAACAAGAGCAAGGTCTGTCCCTATATGCCTACAGGTACCATACGAAAGGTAGCATAAATAACAAGAGGATTGAAGTTCTTTGATTTCTTCTGTTTTGGTTTTTAAATCGTCTCCAATATCACACCCCAGCTTCCTTGTACAAGTGACCGATGCCAGGTTTCCATTCTGATCACAATATTTCATTACGACAGAGGTTTCCAAGCAAATACAGCATGAAACCTATTGCCTGGATCGTGGTAAATATTCTTTCAAGTCACGCAGCGGGGAGGAGGGGGTGGGACGAAACAAAACAAAAACAAAACAGTCAATAGCTGCTTGTTTTTTCTCCTAACTGTAAAAAATTCATAGAGAGCTGTGAATTACTTCTCTATTGTTCTTGCTGTGTTATTATTTTGAAGTGGCTCTGGCCTGGGTGATGCTATTTGCCTGTCTGTTTTGTTTTCTTTATCAGCTTGCTAGGTGATGTGTAATTAAAAAGCCCTTTTTTACCATCTCACTCACAGATCTCTTTAGATAATACAGCGATTGTGATAAAAAGAAATGCACAATGCAGGCTTCTACTATTGCAAGCTCTTTTCTGTATTTATTGAAACGCTCCCTTTCAGAATAAGTAGGCCAGTATCAGAAATGGGCTCATGCCACAAAAGGTACTACTTATTATTAGACAGTGCCATAGACGTGCAGAGCATTTTGTTGTTGTAAGACAACAATTACCCAAGAGCTTGTAGTCAAATAACAGTTCTTCCAAACAACACCCATAGTTCCCACTGATGTTCTCAGGAGGCACTTAACACTTTGAGATATGTCTACACTAGAGATCTTGGCTGACACCACTTGAGAGAATGGATACATTTGTGAAGGCTATTCTAGACACTCCACACACATTTGTTCCAGGTAAGGTGACCAGATGTCCCGATTTTATAGGGACCGTGACGATTTCTGGGTCTTTTTCTTATATAGGCTCCTATTACTCCCCACCCCCGTCCCGATTTTTCACACTTGCTGTCTGGTCACCCTAGTTCCAGGATACAAACTCCTTGTGGAGGCACACCTATCATCTTAAGCTCAGTACAGACAGAAGAGAATTCCTCATCTTTCCGCACAAACCTCTCGTCTCCCTCCCACCACCACCCTCCTCCCTATCACTCACACCCATAACGGGTCACCACCTTCAACTCAGCCCTCTCGCTAAAGCCACACAGCTAGAACTTTCATGGAGACTCTCATCCCCTCAGGTATTGATTAGGGCAACATCCTCTTCTTGGTCCTTTACAAAAGCTACCTTGCCATATTCAAAATGCTGCCATAGAGATCATGTGCCTAGCTCATCCCTTTGACCATCTCACCCCTCTCCCTGCTGCTTTCAGGACACCTCACCCCCACACCTGCCGATCATCCTCCCATATACCACTGAGATGTCTGCCCCTGCCTCTGATCAGACAATAGTGCCAGCCTTCATCTCCCACTAGTAAAATTTTCAAATGAGCACATTAGTGCTGTCTCCCATGCTGCCCCTCTCATGTGGGAGTAAACGTCTACCAAGCTATCTCATTGTCCTCCAGATCACTTCTTAAAACCTATGGTAATCCTGACAACAGGTAGGCATCTGGTGAGCTAAGACAACTGCCTATCATGCTTGACTGTATCATATTGTTCACTTGTCTTCCTCACATTTGTCTTCCCATATCCATCTGCTGTCTCGTCACACATTTCGATGGTAAGCTCTTTGGAGCAGGGACTATCCTTTTGTTCTGTGTTTGTATAGACTCATAAACTTTAAGGTCAGAAGGGACCATTATGATCATCTATTCTAGTCTGATCTCCTGCACAATGCAGGCCACAGAATCTCACCCACCCACTCCCTAACCTATGTCTCAGATACTAAAGTCCTCCAATCATACTTTAAAGACTTCAAGGTGCAGAGAATCCTCCAGTAAGTGAATATAGCATCTAGCACAGTGGGTTCTTGATCCAGGACTGGGTATCCTAGATGCTACCACAATGCAAATGCTAATTAACAATCGACACTACAAAGTGTGTGGCTTACTCTTGTATCCTGGAACAAATATTTGTGGAACATCTAGATGAGCATTTATGAATGTGTTAGTGAACTCAGTCAATTAACTCAAATTAAAAACAGGAACAAAAACTCTAGACACACCACAGAAGCCAAATTCTGTTTTCAAAAAGGCAGTTCAGTGCCTACTGCCATCTATACAATATGTATGAATATTTGAAAGGAAAATCTGTCCCTCAATCCAGTCTTATTCACTCATGAAAATATTGGGTTAGATTTTGAGGCAACTTACTCCAGATTTACATCAGTGTAAATAAGAACTGAATTTTGCATAGTGTGTTTACAGTATATGGTGCTTATAGCTTGGGAATTTAACATTAGCTTGAGGTGTGTGAGCTAAGTAGAATATATTGGCACAACAACTGGATGAAAGTGGGTGTGTGGGAAAGAGGAAAGTAAAGATAATTTACCCTGACATACATTTTATGCAAAGGAAAAAGACTATTTAGTTGCTTTAGGGTCCCTCAGAAATATTTGACAGTTTGTTTTGGGAGTGGGCTGATGGTATTTTAGTTTCTTGTTTCTCCTTCTCTTTCCAGGCAGTGGCTATCAATGCACCTGGGAGAAAAGGGGAAAAACCTTGCCACCATCTTTTTTCACCATCTTGCGAAATGAAGGCTGCTGTTAGGCCATTTGGGTGTGACTGGTATCATCAGCGGCTCTAAATTACAGCCAGGCTTGGCAGGATGCCAGTACCATGGCATTATACTCAGCAGGGGAAGACACTTTGTTTTTTATTAGCCACTTTCTCAATAGCAGTTCCAGCTCAGTGTCACTACACAGCTCTCAGTAAGAAGCACAAGTAACGATACGGAACGCCTAATCTACAGACAGAACTTGCATTACTTTCACTAAAATCAGTTCTGAAATGGAGTTGGCTACACTGGGGTAGCCCCCGTGTGGACACACTCCTAAAGGTTGACTGCTGACTTATATCAGCGTAGCTGATTTGTATTACCGAATGAAGCGGATTTAAAAGAGGACGTTCATGCCCGTTTGCACCAAATTTAACAACTACATTTAAAAATGCACTGTAGATAAACTGGTACAAGCTCTGTGTCCCCCAGCCCTAAAGGTAGATTGTGACTACAACTAGCCGCTAACACAAAGAAATACAACAGGTAAGAACTCCCCTTACATCCCTTCTTGGCCTACCTGGACTTTGGGGCCAAGCATCAGGAGTGAACAGGACCATGGCCCACCTACTTCCCCCTTCCCCTGGAGCAAGTGGATTGAAAATGGGCTACTGGCTAGTACAGCTGGGTTAGTGTGGGACAGGATCATAATCTACTGCTGGTACAAAATTGCCCACTAACAGTTGGGCAAGAACATGAATGTGGTGACTGTGGCCCTGGGCATGGTAGAGTCCCGGCCTGTTCTCCTGACCAGGAACGTTCACAGAAGTCATTGAGAGGGTCTTCAGCCTGTCCACTGCTCAGGCAGCAGAACAAACACTGATGTTTGGAGTTGTGGTCCATCTTACTACAACAAAGGATTTTATCAGGTAAGCATGGATACATTTTCCTATAGCTATATGTGATGGGGGCATTACATCCACAATGCAGTAGAGTTACTGGGCTGGCTGGGTGAAGGAGTGTTTCTGGAAACACCCACAGAGAGAGTCCCTACGGGTGTAGCTCCTTCCAGGTGGAAAGGACCCCTGTTTCAGGAAGAGACCACGAGAGGGTGGGGTTGTGCTTCCTGCCAGAGGGAGAAAGCAAAACTGGCTCTGGTCAGAAGCACCAGTTGTAGAAGGAGAGCAGCCACTGTTTCCTCTTCCACTAATAAAGAGATGTCGTTCTGTAGTCAAGATGAGTTCAGAGAAATGAAGTCATTCCGGGGAGTCCGTGTGGCTGTGCTAGCCCATCAATAAGGAGACCGCTGGGTCCCAAAACTGTACCATAGATGGGCCCACAAACATAACTGTGACTGAAATAACATGATTCTCTGTCTGCCACAGAGGCATTTGAACCACTTCCCTCCAGCAGGGTTCTTTTTTGGGTAATTTGGGGAATGCTGTACCCCAGATGGCCAATCCAATCCAGCTAGCAACGTCAAGCGATCACGGTCATTGAGTAAGTGAAATCATTATAAGATTTCCACGTCACTTTGGGAGTGGCCTTAGCGGGGTCGGCAGACCCCTTTGTGATGCAGCCAAAGATGTTGATTTTCATCGGCGGAGTACGGCGGAGCTTTCCGACTGAACAGCCTGCCAGCTAATCCTTGCCTGTGCCTCAAAATGGAAGAGCTGCCAAAAGTCTACCATTGACCTTAGGCCATTTGCCTCTCACACCAATGGAGAAGCCATAATAGATGACCCATGACACTGAGGTCAATTTTGTAATGTGGTTCAGAAAACGAGTGTTTTGGACTTTCTCCACCATTGCATTGGCCAATACATTTTCTTTATACTCCCAACAGACTGTGATATCAGGCACCAGGGGTTGTCCCTCCTTGGCAAATCACAGAAGCCAAATTAACAGACTAACGTTTACTTCTATCCAACAACAGTGTCAAACTTCTGGTGGAGTGAGCAGTAGGTCAGCGGAGGTCACAACTCACTCATCCTGTCAGTGTAGTCAGCTTAATCAGTGGAGCTTGAATGGCTACTCTTTCAAACTCCAGACTAGATTCTGGTTACATGAAAAAAAACAAACCCTGCCTAAAACCAAGGACCTTACAACCATAACAGTCAGTCTCAAAGAGCCCAAAAGATTGGCTTTTTGTGGGGAAGCAGAATGGTTCTAAATATTAAAACAAAAACATTCACCTCAGAACATTCAAGAGTCTTGCTTGATCAGAGGGACAGCAAGGAGATTTACAAGGCTCCCGAGCGGGAAATCCTGGTACCCTTGTGCCTCAGCCATTCTGCAGTCGGACTCATAAAAACAGACTCTTCGCTTTTCCTGCTGTTAAGATGCTGCTGCTGCTCTCAGTGCCCTGCTCCCCGGTGTGCACATTTTACCCATCATCTTCACTGTCTATATTCAGATGCATACTAAATATCCTTTAAGGAACAGCCCCCCTCCAAATATGAATGGCCTTTCAATCTGAATACTGAGGTTTTTGACCTTCCCTGCCTAATGCCACGCCATTCCAATTTCTCCATCCCACCTGCGTGACAGCAGCTCCTAAAGTATCTCCCTCGGACTCTGGAGTCAACGACAGAGCATGCATCTTCCAGGACTAATACTTAACTCAGCAGGAACTGGTCAAACCGGCAGCAGTAATAACAACATGATCATTTAAGAAATCCTGCAGGATTTTGCACTGGCAAAAAAAAAATAAAAAAAAATCGAGTCCTGTGCCCTCCA
Organism: Sternotherus odoratus; assembly: GCA_032164245.1. NCBI lineage: Eukaryota > Metazoa > Chordata > Testudines > Kinosternidae > Sternotherus > Sternotherus odoratus. The sequence continues at coordinate 10,412,925 of JAVMKO010000011.1, read as the reverse complement.
GTTCATCTTTTGGTAAGATTACGCTTTTGAATATTTCAGAGTAATAATCATTTCCACCTTTGATCCGTTTGACTCTTCCCCAGCAACCCCCTATGGTGAGCAGAGAAACTTATTGTCGGTTACAGCTGTTGACAGTAGTAAAATCAGACTGTTTGTTCAGTGTTATCAAATGCCAGCCTGGGGCAAGCCTTGATAACACAGCTTTGACATCCACCCAAAGAGTAACATAACTCGTCTGTGAACTAAATAAATAAATAAATCCTTTGTCTGCAAAGGCAGAGCCCAGCAGCATGTCACCTTCCTGGGGGGAAAAAAAAACAGGCAAGACAGTGTTTATTACCAGCATCTTGAAACAAGACAGCAGCTTCTCCTCAATCTCTCAGAGCCTAGAAGGACCAGGAAGTAACAAGAAACCTAAATATACCACTGGGTTTTTTTTGTTTTAAACACACCTAACACTTAGACACATGGCTTCATTTTACACCTGCAAACGTTCCCTACTGAGTACAAGTATTTGCAAGAGCAGGGTATTATTTATCAGTTATAATTTAAGGGAGAAGAAGAATGGGCGTATGGTCAAAATGCTGAACTAGGACTCAGCATCTTAAGATGCGGAACTAGAACTCGGGAGATCCCTGCCACAGCCTTCCAGCATGGCCTTGGGAAAGTCACTTACTCGATCTATGCCTCAATTCCCCATCTGTAAAATGGGGACAATAGCACTTCCTTTCTTCTGCTCTTCGTCTGAGTTCTCTACTTAGCATGTATGCTTTTTGTGCCAGAGACAGGCTCTTTCTACATGCAATGTCTATCACAATAGGGCTCAGACTTTGGCAAGGGCCTAAGAACAGGAAACCATCATTCTACGATGGAAGCTAACCTTGCTTATTGCCATCACTCTACCGGTGATATTAGACACATACTTCTGACCAGATGTGCACTTTGAGTCTGATCCTAAGTCAGTGAAAGACTCCAATTAGGTCAGAAGGCCCCTTTGCTGATTTTGCATCACCATGGCACAAGATACTGCCCAAGACTGCAGAATGAACTCCCACGGGAACTAAGGACCTTCACAAGCCTCACCAAATTCTGCTCTAAATGCCAGATGCATTTCTTTAACCTTGCCTTCTCTAATATAAACACGAGAGTGAGTGAGAGAGAGAGAGAGAGACACACACACACACACACTACGTGTGCATGTAACTCCAGAACAAAAAACACTCTGGTGTACATACTACTTCTCCTGGGGACAGGATGAGAGAACACACACACACAAGAAATGTTCGTCAGATCACTTAACACACTACTGGGAAGCGCTCAGAGCATACAGTTATGAGTGAGGTGTCAGAACTAGAGTTGGGCACAAAATTATTTTCCTTCTCTGCAACCATTTTTCAGATTTTGAAAACATTTCTGTGAGCAAAAGCACCTATGCTCAGACTCTACACATGATTGGGGTCATCTCTGTGTGAAATATGCCTTGTGAGGGATCATTTAAAAATGGACAAAACACTTCAATATTCACATGTAATGTACATACAAAATGCATCTGACTACAATGGGTTTACCAGACAAGTCTGGAAAGTGGGCAAACCGGTTTCTCAAAGAGCATGGAAAAGCTGACTCCACTAAGCCAGGTGTTATCAAATTTGAGGGGCAGTCATCTGCCAAGGGGCTATTCTTTGTCAAGGAAGCAGGGCAGGGCCAGCTCTACCTGCATTTTAACAAACAAGGACATGGACCCTCTTTCACCCATGGGACTCCTTGTCTCTGCCCTCACAGTGCCCACCACTGAGCTAGGGGGAAATACATTTCAAGGGGGTGGGACTAGGGTGACCAGATGTCCCGATTTTATAGGGACAATCCTAATTTTGGGGGCTTTTTTCTTATATAGGCTCCTGTTACTCCCGGTCATAGGGTCTGCACAGCTCTCTCTCTCCCCTGTGCTCTGACTGGTAGAAATAAGAGTCTGCACACCTTCCTCTGGTGTTTCCCTCTAGTGCCTTTTATTTACACTGCATAACAGTGGCTTCAGTGCGAGAAAGTGCTTCCCTTTATCCCCCAACAGTCACCCTCCTCCTACCTGGTTCCAGGGTCTCCAGGCCCCTGAGGTGCCCTGCCTGTGGTGAGGAGACAGAGCAGCAGCCTCCTGTCCCCTTCCTGGCTCCTGTTCCCCTTCCCCCACCCAGTTCAGCTCAGGGCTTTTCTAGCCTGCTCAGTCTCTAGCCCCAGCTGTGACCACTTAGCCCAGCCTACTGTGGTGAGCCAGCCCTGGTTAGGGCCCACAGCTGGGCTCCCTGCTGACTGCTCCAAGCCCCTGCCCCTGGTCCTTCTGCCAGAAAGCAGGGCTTAGCCAGCAGGGGCAGGGCATTCAAGGGGTTTTACCCCTGCCCTGCCACAACCCTCACCGCTTATTTTTGCGTAACTTAAATTTCTAAACAAAAACCTCAACCTTTCATTTTGAAAATATCAAAACTATACAGTCTGATGATTTCAACCCCCCTCCCCCTTTAAATAAACAGGAAATTTATCAAAACCGATTCTTGCCCACAAAAACCCTTCAAAAATGGAAACACTGAAAAAATTCCTGACTGGCTCTAGTGAGAACATGAATAGAAATGGGAATAGAAAAGCACTTTCAGCCTGTGTTGCACTCCTGAAAAATCATTTGAAACCCCCAAAATGAACTTAGCTTCTGCATCCAGACCATATGCTCAACGACCTTCAATCATTCCTAAATCTCAATTACCTCTAGAGCAGCACAGTCAACTCCTGCGCTTTTTGGAGCATTTACTATCCATCCATCTGAGCACATGCGATGCTCACCCCAAAAAAAACCACCACCTCTTCTCAAAGTCCCTCCTCAGGAATGTGTGTGTTCTCAAACTCAAAGTGTGGGCCTATTTTAATTCCAAGTGGCAGAAGGCAAAACCATGGAGACGTGTGGGTTTGTATGATGGAGCGCCAGACAGACATACTCTAGCTTTTGCATTTACAAGCAAACGTACAACTGTGTTTTAAAGTTTCTCAGAAAAAAAAGAAAGCAAAAGGGATCCCAAGGACACAGGCCCTCAAGCAGTTTTCAAACATCAAACCAAAGGGCTTCGGGTGTGTTCTCCCCATGTGACACCTTTGTTCGTTCCTCCCAAGCCTGCGGGCACATTTCCTGTGACATACAAAAGGTTCCCGACACAGCACAGACAGATGTAACTACATGGGAATTACACATCTGCTGGTCTGTCTGCCTATCCTTGTCACTCTAGACTAATCAACTTCATTTTCTATGGAAAGCTGTTCTTCAGAAGCTAGGCAATACTACACTGGGTAGAGTAATATAAGGGAAAGCTGCAACAGGTTTGTATCAGAGAGATTAAACAGCTGCCTATCTGCTCATTTATCTATCACAGTTAAGTACACACGAGTACTTGAATTCCCCAGTGGCGGCTGGATGCTGGGATGTATATCTAAATGTGGGTATGCGTTATCCGTCTCCCTTAGCTGCGTGTGTGTCTATTTCTCTCTCCTCCTCCTCTGTGTTGTCTATTTTTATTTCCCCCTTGGCTAAATTCAAGGTTATGTTTTCCTTCCTATCGCTGCCTGTTCATCTCAATGTGTTTGTACAGTCATGCTCCAGGTAGCTCTGCACTTGTACATTTACAAAAGCACATCTGCCCTACCAGGAAGCTGCTTGAAACAGGCCTCTGACACCGGCCTCCTTTCCTGTGTTGTCCCCTCTCATTGGCAGTGAGGGCCTCTGATGTAGCAGTAAAATTCCCTTTTCCCTTCATCCCTCCACATATGGCCAGACTGTGAATCCCTCACTCCCATCTGTTGTCAGTTACTTGCATGAGTTGTCGCACTGATTCCAAGGGGAGAACTTGTGTGCACCACTGATCAAAGGTGTTACGGGTGTTTTATAGGTGAGGGTTTCAGACTGCCACCGATCAGTGTGGCCTCTGACACCACATTTAACATTCTGTAATAAACTCTATATTACTGATGGGGACAGTTGCCTTTTTGACACACCACCTAAGTGATTAGAACTCGCGCATACATCTCTGATAGGCATTTTGAGCGGGTGAAGGGCAGACAAAATTCATTGTCCCGACCATCAGGCAGAGAATGGGAGCGGCAATACAGCCCTGTCCCGAACCCAGATGATCCCTGTCACTCCATACGTGCCAGGTGGGGCTTGGGTCTGTGTAATTGTGGATAAAGTGGTCCCTAGTGCTCCCCAGCTCCAAGACCCATCTCTACACACCGGCATAGTTGAGGAATGGCAAGAAGATCTTTCCCACAGCATACACCGGAATCCCTCTATGTGAATATTCTTCCCACATCCCCGCCACTCCCAACACAGACCCACCAGGGTGATTAAGTGGTACAGAGAGGTGTCTGCAGAAGTGAATGACATGCAGACATGGCTTTCTGCAGATGTTGTCCTCAGCATCACTAATTCATTACACCTTCCAGGTCTGTGGACCTTATTCCTTGGCATTCCAAAAATCCCACTTCAATCAGTGTGCAAGGAATGCAGCTTTAGGTCCTAAATCAACATTTGCCCGAAAAGCAGAAGAGCCTGGCCCTTGGATGCGTGCTGTTCTATGTCTGCTCGTTTCCAATCAAATACAAAATGTGTCGGTAGACAGCTGCTGCAAAGCCTTTACTGAGCCTTTCTCCTCTGAGTCAAGACACTAATTTTAGCGTTTGACCTCTAAGTTTCATGTTCATTATTGAGTCTGGAAACCAGCAGACTCGCTGCAGGAAGCTGGTCTCTCTGCTGCTTCGACAGCACATGGTTCACCTACCTTTCGCACGCTGACACAGGGATCCTGCAGTGCTGCCGCTGTTGAACTACCCAGCCACTTTCCTCCCTACCCTGCCCTTTTGCTGGGAAATATTAATAGATTAAAAGTTCCTGTGGGACACACAAGAATGAGATTTTAATTGTTTTACAAAAGTGCCAACAAATTGCTTGTGAACTGCAGCTCCTCAAAGGGAAATAGGAAGCCAACAGAGTTAGATGGTAGACAAATTTAAAATGCATGCCTCTTTCTTTGGAGGAGAGATTGTTTGGGTAATGCAAGTGTCAGCCTTTAAAATGCATGGTAAACTTAAAAGGAAAGAGCCACAAAGGAGGTTGGAGGTGATCTGTAAGGGAAAATGGTTCCTTTGGAATGGATAACTACTCCAAGCCAGGTATTCTTCTGACTAATCTGAGGAAGGAGAAGTGATATGATTGGAATCAAAGGAAAACAGTGGCCCGTAATTTGGAATTCTACCAACTAAATTATTGGCCTTCTATTATCCACTGCCTGTGAAGTAGGAGCTCTATGCTTTTAAAATACCCTGAGCTAAATAACTATGTGACCAATTTTGCTTACACCAATATAACTTGAGCAGAATTTAGATCTGCATGCACAATGCACGCCAATGTTTTTTCTCAAAACTAGCATGAGATGGTTTGACGGTGCTCTTGCTACAGAGTTCACGGGGACATACACATTTCTTCCTAGCTGTAGAGTCCAGTGCATTTTTATCAGCGTGTACAGTAGACGCACTTAGACTTTTGTGTTTGCTGACATGCCAGCCTTTGTGATCGAGCGGGAGGATTACGCTGTAAAACCTATGCCCAAAGAAATCCCAGTATTGTCAAAGTGCTTCATGTCAATGAAGTTTTGGTGAGCTCGCATTTGGCTAAAAGGCTTGGGGATTTTCCAGATTTACCTCTACGGATTACATTTCCCACGAGTGAAATGGATGTTCCCCACATCCAAATTGTGGAGTCTTATTTCATCATTGAAAATACATAAATATTATGAATTAATGAACAGATTTTACAGGAAGGAACCAAAGAAAGTAATGGCAGGCTTGATTATTTTATATGGTGGTGTAAGCAGACAACGCTTGACGGCAATAACATTTTGCCACAATAAGGCCTGATTTAAAGCCCAGTGGAGTCAGTGGAAAGACTCCCACTAACTTCAATAGGCTTTGGATCAAGCCCCTACACCCTTTCATGAGTGAGAGCTCACAGCATTCTAATAAAAGTGGGTAAACTTTATTATCTCCATTTTATAGGTGGGAAAAATACAGCGGTGAAGTGACTTGCCCAAAGTTACACAGTGAGTTAGAGACATAACTGGGAATAAAACCAAGGCCTCCAGACTAACAACCCTGCACTCAATCCTCAAAACCACAGGGGGTAGCACAGTGACAACATAACTGAGCACCTGAGTCATTTGTCATTAGTAGCAATTAATCTGCAGTGACTGGCCTACTTGCAGCGTCCTTAAAAGGGCATAACTGGGGGCGGGGGGAGGAGGAGAGTTAGGTACTAGGTAACTCATCAGTTGAATGTGTGTGTTGTTCAGAGGTGTCCAACACAAGTCTCATCAGTTGAAGTGTGAATTGAGTTATCTACTAAGGCAAGTGAGGAATAATTTGAATCACCGCTTCCAAAGTGTTCCAAAGTCAAGGGAGCAGCATCAATGTACACTAGTTGAGGATCTGGTCAGGTTTCTCCTCCCCATGGTTCTGAGTCCCCTTTCAGTTGCAGGAAAAGCCGCGTGGCATTAGGATTTGTATGCTATCCTGCGGTGTGATACTGAAGACTCACGCGGCAATGGGGACCCTGATGTCACGGATATTCCTGCATGCGATTGTCGGAAAATTGTTTCAGACAACCCACAATCCGATATTGGCACATGCATTTGTATGTGAAAACTTTGCCTAAAAAAAAATCAAATACTGACTGAGGGCAGGAGGTGAAGATGATCTGGAACACCCCAATTCTCAAAGAAATTCCCTGAATAGTCAATGGGAAAACACTTTCCAATAAATCAATCATGTGTTTACTACTTGCCATAATCTTTTCCAACAAGTTCACATACCTCCACTGATAAAGTCTGAGCTGAGGATAGGAAACAGGCTGGAAACCAAGAAACAGAACATGAGTCATTGATCAACCGGATGCTAAACAAGAACATGCACATGACAATAGCAATGATAATAACATACTTTAACCCTTTAGGAGAGGTCTACCCTGCAATTAGCCACCCACAGCTCACTCATACCAGCTGGTTCGGACTGCAGGGCTGCTGATTTGGGTGTAGATGTTCCAGCTCCGGAAGCCCAAGCTCTGGGACCCTCCCACCTTGCAGGGTCCTAAAGCCCATATTTCAGCTTGAGCCCAGACATCTACATTGCAACGGAACAGTCCCACGGCCCAAGCCAGCTGGCGCGGGCCAGGTGCAGGATTTGAACTGCAGCGCAGAAATACCCTTACGCCTGGGCTACACTAGCAGGGGGGTTCGAACTAAAGTACACAACTTCAGCTATGCTATTTGCATAGCTGAAGTCAGAGGACCTTAGTTTGACTTATGTGGCCGTCCCCATGGCGGCGGGTTGACCGCGGCGGCTCCCCTGTTGACTCCGCTTGCGGAGCTGGAGTTCCAGAGTCGACGGGAGCGCTTTCAGGGATCGATTTATCGCGTCTAGGTGAGACACAATAAATCGATCCCTGACACATCGAACACTACCCACCGAAGGGGCGGATAGTATAGACATACCCTTAGAGATAAGGGGCGAAATCCTGGGCCAATGAAAGTATCTGGGACAACTCATTACTGAATGTAATTAGAAATGAAATGACTGCATCTCTCATGGTTCCAAATAGGGCACTTATGTCTGATCAAACCAAATGTGCCACTTGTTGGTCATATTGCATGTGAATATTTCTGGTCCTTTTTTTGAAGTAGGGAAGAGAAAACAGCAGGTAATTTTTGGCAGCTGCACTTCAACGGCAAGCTCTCCATTACACAAGAGATCTCGGGAGTCTATCTTCTTGTCCCGCCAGTCCATATGTCCCCACATGGAACATTAATCAAGAAAAAGTGGGGGCTGGTGTTGTCCTCTGCTCTGACCTGTATATGTCACTAGTGTTAATAACACACAAGGAACCAAAGGGGAATTTCCCTCTTGCAAGAGCAGTGTAGGGCTGGTGTTAATGGGCCCATGCTCCCGTCATTCGTAGGGGTCAGCAACATGTTCCTACCACAGACATAAGTGTCCGTGGTAATTTTTCAAAAAATGGAATGACTGAATGACACAACCCTGCCCTCTCCCATGTCCATCACTAAGTGTGGTAATTTTGTCAAGTGTCCTTCATGCAACATGGTAGTGCCGATCCCAATTGCAGGCCTTACCCATACAGGGCATCTTGGGGATTAGGCTGGGGCAGCTTCCACTTCCTGTTCTGTCCCATACAATAATTGTCTGCAACAGGATGTTATAAAGGCTAGTGGCCCAATATGTCTCTTCAGCAATCTTTTTTTCTAGCCCCAAAAAGTGGAAGACTGTTACCATTGCAAGGAGACAGGAGTCTTGTTTTTACTAGCATAGCTTTAGAAAGTTCAAACACAAGCTCAAGCAGTCTGGGTACTAGAGGGTTTCAGGAGGGAGGCACAATCCACATGCAGCGCCGGAGAGATTTCCGTAGTTTAGAGCAGTTGTCAGGGCTGCTCTAAGTTATGCAGGAGGCTCATTTTGACCCCTCACCAGCCCACAACTCAGAGAGTGCTCTGGGGACTTACTTACAATCTCCTCATAAACATTTATTTATCCAAGCAACACCTCTAAATTTCTCTGACCTCCCAGCGAATTGCCCAGGTCATGTAGGAAGTCAGAGTCAGATAACATACTGCTTCTCCCCACGGGGTCCCTCCCTTATATACTACACTGGCTCAACAGAGAATGGGGTGAGGCTGCATATTGAATTGGTCCGCTCTCCAGAGTGTCATTCACTGCTGCTGTGGTCTGGGAGTCACAAGCTGGAAAGGCATCTGCACCTAAGCTGTGATCACAGCAGCAGTTTGTATGGTGTGTAGCACATTAAGAAGGAGACTGCTGACAGAGGATGATCGACTGGTGGTTAAGGCACTGGATGGGAGCAAAGAGATCTGTGTTTTATTCCTCTCTGTGCCACATATTTGCATGTGACTCAAGAGGCAAGTCACTTTGGGCCAAGTCCCCAAAGGACCTCAGCTCCAGTCTAGGCACCAGAATGCAGGCCAGACTTTCAAAAGCACTCAGCGTCCAACGTGGATACAGTGAGCTGAGCTCTGCTATAAATCTGACCCTGAGATGAAGCCGTTTTGAAAAGCCAGTCCATAATCGTTCTGATCTCAGAAGTGGATGTTAGGATAAATTCATGGCTTGTGAGAGGCTAAGACACTACAGTTCTGATCACTCCAGAAAAGCCTAGAAAGTCAGGGGGGAAATTCCTCATTCAGCGCAAGGTTTGGATAGTGTGTAGTAAATGAGGCATGAGACTATGCCCTGAACAACTAGGATAAAAGGAAATGTTGATCCATTGCCTTGTTTCACCGAACACCATCCATCTTCTGCACTGAGTGAGGGAGAAGTCATACAGCGTAACTACTAAGGGAACACCAAGGTGTCTCTGTCAGCATAGCTATGCCCCCTATTGCAGACACAGCTTACATTGGCAGAAGGAGTTTCTGTCAATATAGGAATACCGCCCCCCTGACAGAAGTTAGCTATGTTGAGAGAAGCTCTCTTCTGTCAACATAGCTACATCTACACAGGAGCATCTCACTGTTTCCCCTCCCCACCACTCCTGACTGACATAGCTATGCAAATATAACTTCAAGCAAAGAGTAAGAACTCAGTGACAGAGCAGTGACACACCATATTGCAATTACATTACACAAGGAGACAGAGTTGAGATAACACAACACGCAGAGAGCCTCACTTTGCAACTGAGGCGGTTTTTTGCTTGTTTGTCTTATGGTGTATATTTCTGCACACACACAAACATATATTTAGGTTGCACATAGAAAATAATATTTGTATGGTATTCCTCTCGGATTTTGACAGCTCATTGTTGGATTTCTAAACAAACAGAAGCCGTATCTATTAAGAATGGCATTTCCTTTGGAAAGGAAACAACATTTGATATGACATGAATGCAATTTACAATAAGGTGCATATAGTAGTATGGAGTATAGTTGACTACTCTATTGGTACATAAATTGGACCCAGAGGTCAGTGACCTATACTAGTAATTTGGATGCTACACAATGCTGAGTAATCCTGCTATAAACATTAAACACTAAGACTAGGGTGACCAGACAACAAATGTGAAAAATTGGGATGGGGGTGGGGAGTAATGGGATCCTATATAAGAAAAAGACCCAAAAATCTGGACTCTCTCTGTAAAATCGGGACATCTGGTCACCCTAGCTAAGGCTGTTGAGTGATGGAGATTGCAGTTAAAATGAACAAATGAGATGTTAGGCTCTAAGGCTTCTGATACTTCTGTACAAAAATGGTTGTCAGAAAAGGAACCCCAAAAAGAAAACAATCAATCAACACATGGCTCTAGTGTAAGTATCAGACAAATATCGAGGTTAATGGTGGCTAAAATGTGATGAACTGGAGAGGAGTGATGAAACAACCAGTGTCTGCTGAGCAAAATTACCAAGACGGAGAGATAACAAAGAATCCTGTGGCACCTTAAAGACTAGCTAAAGTAGTCTTTAAGGTGCCACAGGACTCTTTGTTACCTCTGCTATTCCAGACTAACACGGCTACCTCTCTGATTCAAGATGGAGAGAAGGGTTCTTGAATGGTCAAGTATGAATGGACTACTAGTACTGATAACAGGCAGGGGAACCCAGAACACCCTAGCACCTCACTAGTAGAATAACTAGCATCAGCAAGAAGAGTACCCAGAAGCCACCTACTATAGGACAGACCCAACAAAGACAACAACAGAACACCATTAGCTGTCACCTTCAGCCCCCAACTTAAGCCTCTCCAACGCATCATCAAAGACCTACAACCTATCCTGAAAGATGATCCCACACTCTCACAGATCTTGGGAGACAGACCAGTCCTCGCTTACAAACAGCCCCCCAACCTGAAACAAATACTCACCAGCAACTGCACACCACACAACAAAAACACTAACCCAGGTACCTATCCTTGTAACAAAGCCTAATGCCAACTCTGTCCTCATATCCATTCAACTGACACCATCATAGGACCTAGTCACATCAGCCATACCATCAGAGACTCATTCACCTGCACAACGACCAATGTGATATATGCCATTATGTGCCAGCAATGCCCCTCTGCTATGTACACTGGCCAAACCGGCCAGTCTCTATGCAAAATAATAAATGGACACAAATCTGACATCAGGAATCATAACATTCAAAACCCAGTAGGAGAACACTTCAATCTTCCTGGCCATTCCATTAAAGATTTGATGGTTTCAGTTTTGAAACAGAAAAACTTCCAAAACAGACTCCAACGAGAAACTGAGGAACTGGAATTAATTTTCAAATTGGACACAATTAACCCGGGGCTTAACAGAACTTCAGATTGGTTCTCTCATTACAGTAATTGATTGCATTTCCTGAGTTAATTTCACTGACAACAGATCTCCATTTCAAAAGGTTTTTTTTTTCTCCTAGTGATAATGGACCATCTACATCTAACAGCCCTCTTAGAATTGGTATGCTAATGCACTTTTTTTTTCTTTTTCTTTCTTTCTGTGTGTATAAATGCATTTTACTTCTATACCATTCTATGCATCCGATGAAGTGAGCTATAGCTCACAAAAGCTTATGCTGAAATAAACTAGTTAGTCTCTAAGGTGCTACAAGTATTCCTGGCTTTCTTTAGCATCCACTACTATCAGAAGTAGCATTTGAAGAAGGAACAGCAGGCTGGCTCCACACAGTGCATTGAAATATCCTAATACAGTAAAACCTCCATTTAACGGACTAATTCGGGAGAGGGGGTGTCCGTTAAATCAAAAAGTCCGTTATTTAATAATAATTAAAAAAAAGAGCTGTCGGAGCAGCAGCCTGCCCGCCACAGGGTCGGGGCGACAGCTCCGCAGCCCGCCCGCTGCGAGGACCCGGGCGGCATCCGGGAGCCGGCAGCCAGCCCACCCGGGTCCCGGCTGCTGGGACCCAGGCGGCAGCCGGGAACAGTCAGCCAGCCCGCCTGCTGGCGGGACTCGGGCAGGAGCCGGCAGCCCACCCGCGGGTGGGAGCCGGGAGCCAGCCCGCCAGAAATGGATCGGGAATACATCAGACTTGCTCAGAAATTTTGTCCGTTGCATCCGAAGTCCGTTAAATCGAGGTCCGTTAAATCGAGGGTTTACTGTACTGACGTGTCCAGTATGAATTTTCAGACGAACAACCAATATTAGCAAGTGAGTGTAAAACACCTTCCCGATCAGTTCATCATCTGGACTGAATGCAGCAGACGTCGACTTAATGCCACCCTTTCTAATCATTATGGTTTTTTAGATGTGTAGGCCAGGGAGGGTGAAACTAGAGAAGAATTTTCTTTTTGGAAAAAAAGGTTTGTTGGCTTTGGTTTGAAATTCACCAAAAATTGTCAATATTTTTTTATTTTTTGCAATAAGCATTTTTCAATGGGGGTGGGGGTGTTTAATAGAAAAAAAGATCAAAAGCATTATCAAAATGCTTATTAGACATTCTTCGTTTACTAAAATCTCACTTTTCGATAAACGAAATACATCAATGTTTTCAACAAAAATGTTTAAATCCACATATAAAAATGACAAACGCGCCAAAAAAAACCCTAACTATGGATCCGTTTCCAATCCTTCAAAACTAAACAATTTCATTCCCTTCCTCAAACCTAGATTTCCAGGTTTTAAGCATTGAAACTGAGGCTGTTAGGCTGTATGTTAACTGTACGAAGTATTAACATTTTTTCAATCAGATATCTTAAGGATAACATTTTTGCAATAAGGCATAAATAAAAAGTTTGACTAAACAGGAAAATGTAAGTCAGAATCCGGAAGCCATTTATATGTTATTGAGCGCTCCACTAATCAAATGCACTAGAGAGAGCTCATTATTATTATTAACTGATGACTGCAAAAATCTACTAAAAACCCTTTACAGATTCTGAGTCATTCAGGTTTTTACAGACTCATATTTACCATCCCAAAGGCCAAGAAGGAAAAACACTGCCGATTTGTAGATTATACGATTCATCGTGGCTGATCTCTGTCATGACATTTATCTTCACACAAGAAAATATGGGATACCTCAACAGTAGGTATGGCGCTTGTGAATTATCCTTCCATTTTTGCCTTGCCTTACTCATGAAGATAAATGTCACAATGGAACTTGTTCATCAGCTGTTTGATATATACAGAATAGCCCATGTGTAGGCACTGATTATGCCTTTCATTGGCTGAACTAGGGTTGACTGCCTTGCTACACGATGAAGTCAGAAATTATTTGTATTAGGTCATTCCTAATGAATGAAAGGAGAAGGCATAGTCTTGGTCTACACATAGAGTGTCCTGTGTCACGGAGTGTGGGGGGAGTCAGGACCCTGCAACTCCACTTCCTGGGATTCACAGTGACTCTCAGCCAGCCAATAAATAGAAGGTTTATTAGGGATGACAGGAACACAGTTTAAACCAGATCTTGTAGTACAAACTGGACCCCTTAGTCAGTTCCTGCTGGGGGGTAGGGAGAATCAACCCCAAGCTTAGGGCTCCCTCCTTTTCCCCAGCCAACTACCCACTACAAATCCCTGCAGCTGTCTCTCCCCTCCTTTGTCCAGTTTCCGGGGCAGAAGGTGCCAGTTCTCCCCACCCCGCTCCTGGGCTCAGGTTACAATTCTCAGGTATCTTCCCTTTAGAGAAGCCTCCCATCTCTCCTGTAACTTCCCTGCCACACTCCCAGGTCAAATCTGCCCTGCTCCCTGCTGCGTCACATCCTGTTAATACCACACTGTCTAGTATATTTTAAACTTGCATTTTATTTTAAGCCGAGATTATGAAGATTCAAGTGGAGCCCAGCTGAGAAGGCAGCAGCCAGTTTTGTTAGCACAACATCTGTTTGCTTTTGATGCATATGTGCAATAATTGACTGTAGACTTCAGAGGTGTGTGATTACATTTTTATATCCCAACGTGAGAAATGTTTTTATAGCCCAGATTTCAGGAACAGCTTCAAATTTCTAGGAACTGATCCCACTGTCGTTTCGCAAACAGGACTGCCGCTGAGGTAAATGGAAACTTTAAGTGGCAACTGATGGTGGAATTGAGCCCTTTATGAGGCATAAATACAGAATATAACAGGGCATTTGTATGTATGATTTGAATATAGCAGATAAGGTACAAAACCGAAAACACTCAAAGTTAAGTTCAAATATGAAATAGCTCGACACAGATCTGACAATAAAAACACAGCTGTCGACAACATACAGAAAAAGAACACAATACTTGGTTAGAAAAATCTAAAATATTGTCTTTGCATGTGGGAAAGGGATGCAGCTATGGGACTTGGTTTCAGTCTGTGTCCACACTAAAAAGGGAGAGCTGTGCCTTTGGTTATTAAAGGCAAGGGCCTGTGTTTCCATGTGTGCCTTGTACAGCACTGAGTACACAGTCTCAAAGTCTGCTTGGGCACCCATGCATGGGTGGAACGAATGGGACTGTGAAGCTGGACTCCACATCTGCCACTAGAGGTGGAAGCATCCGCAGCAGTTATATGATGAGTAACGTCTAGGAATCCCCCCATTCACAGACCAGGACCCCCAATGAGAATCCTAGAATATCAAGGTTTGAAGGGACCTCAGGAGATCATCTAGTCCAACCCCCTGCTCAAAGCAAGACCAATCCCCAAGTAAATCATCCAACAGATTTTTGCCCCATATCTCTAAATGGCCCCCTCATGGATTGAACTCAGAACCCTTAGCAGGGTTTAGCAGGCCAATACTCAAACCACAGAGCTAGGCACTGTACAAACAGAACAAACATCCAATAAAGAGCGCTTCGCCGGGTTTACATGTCGTTCAGAGGGTTACACCCCAGCTTTAATTAGCTGGAACGATTGTACCGTGCAAGGTTCAATCTGCTGAAGTCTGCAATGAAGCAGAAGCTGCAGGAACTAGCACTAGTAGAGAGAAGTTCATTTTAAATGAAAGACCAGACTGGGGTTACGATGATTGTTTCTGACTCTGATCTGGAGCTGCTGGGATAGGTAGACACAGAGGTGAAAGTGGGCTTTAACATCGCTGCCCCTTTTGTCCCCCACCCCAGGGATGGGCTCCCGGCCACCGTGGCAGCAGCTGGAGTCCTGGGCCCTTTAAAATCACCGCGGAGGCCCAGGCAGCACAGGCTGGGCAGCACGGAAGGGCTGCGGGGGAGGCTGACCCTCCAGCCCTGCCCCTTCTGCTCGGAACCCCACTACTTCTGGAGGCCTGAAGGCAGGCCCCTGTACCAGGAAGTATTTCATCCAACACTCACCCCTGCGCAGACATAAATTCAGAATTAATCCAACTCCAAAAGGTGTAATGTCATCCACTTCCACAACCCCAGGTTAGCTTTGCACAGCTAGGAAGAATAGTATGTATTCTAACATTGTGCTGAAGATGTAGGCAAACATGTTAAATATTAGCATGCTCTGGAGATGGTATTTACAGCATGAAGCAGGTTATGAGAAAAGACAGCCAATGCATCAGCAGTCTTCCAAATGGCAATGGGCCATGGGCTATCTAGACAATATTTTGATTATCTGCTAGTATGTATAAGTCCATCGTCAGCCCCTGGAAGCGGTTTTTAAGCACTTAGAGGAGGCTAGGCTTCTTCCACATACCACGTCCTGGGTAATCACTCCATGCTCGTAAAACTAAACGGGCTGTTTATTAAGGGAACTCTTTACAGAGATGATGCAACTGCAGCTAACATCTAACCATGTGCACCCAGACCGACTCCCTGGTGCCTCCTCCAAATTTTTCCCACCTGCAACCTATGCTTGTCCCTCCAAATTCCATTCAAGTTCCTATAAGGCTAAACATTAATGGTGCTAGCCACTTTTCTTCTTAAAAACAATGACCCATCTTGAGTAACAAATTCCAAGAGAGGGTTTGTGGAAACCTATGTCCGATGACGTGGAGGCAATCACCAATACTCCAGAACAAGGAAGTGTCAGAGGCTGAGCGAAGAGTGGCGTTATGAGGTTTATTTGAAAAAAAAATGGAAATTTCAATTATTTACTGCATAGGTTTGATGCTGGGCCAGTCATATAAAAGTGGCCTTTTCAAGGAATGTCTCTGAGTCAAATAAACAGTGAACTGGAGCATGGCAGCTGGTTCAGGAATGAAATCCTGAGCTGGGAACTTAAAACAGCAGCTGTTTCGCCCTAGGAGCCAGCAGAGCCAGGGCTAAGTGTCTGCTAAAAAGCCCCACCCATCTACCCTCTGTTATGAATGCTCCTTAGTCTAAGAGTATGTCTCCAGTGCAAAACAAAAACAATAGGTGTGTCTTTAATTCAGCTAAGACGCATTCGCGAACGTGGCTTAAAATAGCATTTAAAAAACATAGCAATTTGGCTTGTAACCCAGGTTAGCAGCTCAAGTTAAAGCCTAGAGGGCAGGCGGGGGTTGAACACATCTCTTTGAAGCCTGTTTCAAATCTACCTTTCCAGCCGCTGAACCTTTCCTTCCAGGTTAATTCCTTCTAGCCAATACCATCCTTTGGATTGTGAAATTACAATCTATTGGATCAGAACCAGGAATACTATTGCTAGGCACCAAAAAGGGAAGTAGATTAGACAAATCTATAAATCTTTTAACTGCATAAAGTTACTCTATAAATAATAACTCCATACAATTTTCAACATGCCTATCTAGGTAGGTACATATATGACCCCTCTATAATGCTGGTATCCAAGTGCATCTGTGTAAATCAGGGGTCTCAAACATGCGGCCCGGGGGCCATATGCGGCCCGCAAAGCCCTTCCCTGCGGCCCGCCAAGCTTCCTGGCACCCCCCCTCCCCCCCGGTCCCCCCATAGCAGTTTGCAGGACGGAGGGGCCAGAAGTGGAGGCTTCTCTGCTGCCTGGCTGGGCCGCGCGTGTTTCTAGCTCTGGACTTCCTAGATTGCTCTTGCTTTGTTTGCCAAACAGCTGTTGGTGGTGCCTAGCGCTTTCCAGGAGGGAATGGGGAGCTGCGTGCTCAGAGGAGGAGGTGAGGCAGGGGTGGGACCTCTTGGAAGGGGTGGAGTGGGGGCGGAGCTGGGGCAGCGAGGGCAGGGTGTGTGTCAGTGGTGCGGCCCTCGGGCCAGTGCACTAGTCCTCATGGTCATTTGAGTTTGAGACCCCTGGTGTAAATATTCAGCAAGCTCAGCTGCCACTGTGATCAATCAGCTATTTATAGGTGTTTTCCTTACCAGTTAAGTTCTTCAGGCCAAGTTCTCGGAGTCCAAAATTACCATCCTTTCTGTAGTTAAGAAATATCTCCAAGGCATATCGGTCGTCGTAGAGTTTTGTCCCACGAATGATGCGTAGGTTCTCTAAGGGGAGGTACTCAAACTGATTCAAAGCTACCAGGACATATCCCGTGACTTCTCGGATCGACTGAAAGAGATAGAAGCAACATCCACGTTAGAAATATTTCCCTTTTAAATGATGAGATGTTTATGATTTCCACAGTGTTGGCCAATGCTACTATGCCACAATTGAGATTTCAGTTACTCAGCTGAAAACAAATGATGTATAAGAACTTGTAAAATTAATGTTAAGTTTATATACTGATGCTGAAATCAAGGGCCAGCACCTAATGTTAGTGACAAGGTGCTTTCTGACACCTGCATTATTGTGTATGCATTCAAGTTTAATATTTCAAGGGGTATTATCTTGTTGAAACATGTGGTGGTACATTTCATATCTGAGATTACAATTTGGTTCTGCAACTGTGTCTTTGTAGCACTGTGTAAGTACCAGAAATGAGAGCGCACACATGTGTCAGCACAAATAGCTTCTTGTCTGGGAAAAGAAGCTATTTCTGGGATTGGCAGGTTAACAGGAGCAAATTTTGGCAAAGGAGATGGCCGGGACATCTATGCAGAGGAGAAGGAAAGGGACAAGAGAATTGGTTTGGAGTTAAACAAAACACCACAATTTTGCACTTTTAACTGAGACCAATTTTTGAAATAAAATTAAACTTTCCCCCCCAGTTTGAAGTGTTTGAAATTGGCCCATTTTATCGGGCTCCACCTCCCAACTTTTTATCAAAAACCTTGTCAAAACGGTTGTCAAAACAGGTTACCAAAAGTTTGGCTAACTGAAAACATGGCTTGAATCAAGTGAAAAAGGTAGATGACCACTTTGATGACATTTGAGAAACTTTTGGGTTAAAACACATTTTTTTTAAAGGTACAACTTGCCCCACCCCCTTAAAGACAAAAAATGTAGAGAAAATAAATAGACCTTTTTTGACCAAATATACCGCCCTATCCTTTTTATTCAAAACATTCCCACCAGTTCTAATTGGTCCCAGCTGGGCAAACAGCTTTGATGGGAGCATCTCTACACCTGCACAGAGCTCTGCTGACTTCAGCAGGGCTTCAAGTGGCACAGGGATTTATCTGCATGGAGCTACTTGCAGAATCCCTTATACATCATCTGTCAGTTACTGTTTATCTATCGGGTCTATTTAAACTCCAATCGTGCAAAGACTTCTGCATAATTTCAGTGACTGAAGTCAAGGGGCTACTCACATGCTTGATGTTCTATATGGGCACATTTATTTGCAGGATCAGGATCTTAAATTGCACATAGTACTAGACGGTCCCAGCCTAAACAATGTGCACATATACTATTTAGTGCAATGGGGCCAATTCCCAAATAAGGACTCCAGGCACTACCATAATAAAAATGTGTGTTAGCAATGATATGTCTTGTGACAGACCGCCTTCTCACCCCCCTCAGGAACACAGGCAGGAAACCCTTTTTTGCTCCAACAGTGCCCTTTAATTTACAGTGCAGGACCCCACCACCAATATATACAGGTTAGAACATCTCATTAATATCCAGCTCAACAGCTTATTAATATCCAGCTCATTAATACACAGCTCTATGGACTCTATGTAGTCCAGCTAACAGTTAACACAGCTCTATGGACTCTATGTAGTCCAGCTAACAGTTAACACAGCTCTAGGGACTCTAGGTAGTCCAGCTAACAGTTACACAGCTCTAGGGACTCTAGGTAGTCCAGCTAACATACAAACCCAACTCAGGGACTCTAGGTAGTCCAGCTAACAGTTACACAGCTCTAGGGACTCTAGGTAGTCCAGCTAACAGTTACACAGCTCTAGGGACTCTAGGTAGTCCAGCTAACATACAAACCCAACTCAGGGACTCTAGGTAGTCCAGCTAACAGTTAACACAGCTCTAGGGACTCTAGGTAGTCCAGCTAACAGTTAACACAGCTCTAGGGACTCTAGATAGTCCAGCTAACAGTGATACAGCTCTATGGACTCTAAGTAGTCCAGCTAACAGTGATACAAACACACACTCTGTACCATCCCCACCACCACACACTCTGGGCTTCCTTCCTGGCAGCCTTATATCCCCCAGAGGAGGCTGCCAGGTGCAACTCATGCAGGTTGATTGCCCTGCAAGCCAGGTGGCTGATTAGCCTTTCCTGCAAGGGAGGTTTGCAGGCTGGTGCTCCCTCTTAAAGGGCCCGCAGGGCTGGCTCAGGCACTCCTGGCCAGCACCCTGCCACACACCTCCCCCCTTATCCTAGCCCCATAGGGCTGGCTCAGACCCTTCAAGCCTCCGCTTTCCAGAAAGGCCCATCGGGGCAGATCAACACTCTGCAGATGGGCATGATGGGGAGGCTGAGTCCACTGCCCCCGGTTGGGACTTCCTCCCCACCCATACCCGCAGAGTGGGTGCCCCCAAGTCCCAGACCCGTCGTGGTCAGTCTTCTCCCCGAGGTCCCTCTGTCTCCACGTACTTCTGGTCGGGTGCACCGCAGACTTCACCGTCTCTGGCTGGTGCCTTCTGACTCCGGTACGGACAGTCTCGGGGAGGCAGAGCAAAACTGCTCCAATTTCAGGGAGTCCATAATGTCCCCAAGTCCTGGGCCTCTGCCCACAAGGTACGGAGCAAGACAGAGGGCCCGGGTGGTCCGCTCCCACCCGGCTGTGGTGGCTGCCCTCTCAAAGAGTCCCGCAGTACCTTTACGGCTCCAACTGAGCCTGCTGCATCTGGTGGTTTCGCTGCAAGGCCTGCATGGCCTGCTGGGTCCGCTTCAGTTATACCACGAGCCACTGCAGGGTTCCCTCCTTCTCGGGGCCACCAGTTGTGTTGCTGGTGTAGCGATCCCACCTCTGACACCACTTGTGACAGACCGCCTTCTCACCCCCCTCAGGAACACAGGCAGGAAACCCTTTTTTGCTCCAACAGTGCCCTTTAATTTACAGTGCAGGACCCCACCACCAATATATACAGGTTAGAACATCTCATTAATATCCAGCTCAACAGCTTATTAATATCCAGCTCATTAATACACAGCTCTATGGACTCTATGTAGTCCAGCTAACAGTTACACAGCTCTAGGGACTCTAGGTAGTCCAGCTAACAGTTACACAGCTCTAGGGACTCTAGGTAGTCCAGCTAACAGTTACACAGCTCTAGGGACTCTAGGTAGTCCAGCTAACATACAAACCCAACTCAGGGACTCTAGGTAGTCCAGCTAACAGTTAACACAGCTCTAGGGACTCTAGGTAGTCCAGCTAACAGTTACACAGCTCTAGGGACTCTAGGTAGTCCAGCTAACAGTTACACAGCTCTAGGGACTCTAGGTAGTCCAGCTAACAGTTAACACAGCTCTAGGGACTCTAGGTAGTCCAGCTAACAGTTACACAGCTCTAGGGACTCTAGGTAGTCCAGCTAACATACAAACCCAACTCAGGGACTCTAGGTAGTCCAGCTAACAGTTAACACAGCTCTAGGGACTCTAGGTAGTCCAGCTAACAGTTATCACAGCTCTAGGGACTCTAGATAGTCCAGCTAACAGTGATACAGCTCTATGGACTCTAAGTAGTCCAGCTAACAGTGATACAAACACACACTCTGTACCATCCCCACCACCACACACTCTGGGCTTCCTTCCTGGCAGCCTTATATCCCCCAGAGGAGGCTGCCAGGTGCAACTCATGCAGGTTGATTGCCCTGCAAGCCAGGTGGCTGATTAGCCTTTCCTGCAAGGGAGGTTTGCAGGCTGGTGCTCCCTCTTAAAGGGCCCGCAGGGCTGGCTCAGGCACTCCTGGCCAGCACCCTGCCACAGTATACAATCAAACATTTACCATTATAAAGAAACGCAACATAGACTTGGACATTTTCAGTTCCCAAGGATTCAAAAAGCAGTTGCCCTATTTGTATGCCCCATGGAGCACAAAAGTTTTCATTAATTTTATCAAAATAACAACTATGTACCGGTAATAGACAAGAGATGTGATGTTGGGTACCGGACCATCACATGAGGGTGGGCTATATGTTTCGCACATTCTGGGCTAATATTGTCCCATTAAAGTTAGATCCTTATATTGCAAGTGACGTTACTAAAAAGGCTCTGGAGCAATTTCAAAATCTGTTCAGCATCCAAACAGATCACTGTGTCATTGCAGGAATTTGATGACACCCCAATGAATTTAGCTATGTTGGGAGTTGTTTAAGCTTGGCAGAATTTGATTTTTCTTTTTTTCATTGATACCATCAATGTTTATTTTTAAGCATTTTTCTGTTTTTACAGATTTACATTTTCACAGCTGCATGAAATTATGGGGATGTCAGACAATTATTTAATGACAGTAGACATTGAATTCAAAAAGGTAAAGCGTAATAAACCATCAAAACTGTCAACATCCCATGTCAAAATAAACAAAGTAAATATCCTTAAAGGGAGGAATTATTTCTGTTTATTATTCATTTGCTAGTCCATTTGTAACAAACCTAATTCAAAAGTCAAAATCGCCGGAATTTGACTCTAAGTTCTCATGTAGCATTTTTCTTTCCCTGCCTATGTGTCAATATTTTTGTCATCAGTTTTTGTTTGTATGGTGAAATGGATGTTTGCCAAAATTTACCAATAAAGATCTAATCCTTCCAAGCCTATGCATAGAACAATATTCCTATGCAGAATTGTTTTATATCCTGGGATACTGGCTTCATTATCATTAGAAGAGTTTCAGCAATTTCAAGCTATATCTTTGTTTTCAATTTATCCAGAACAGTTCAGTTTACAAAATCTCAGAAGTTTATTTTGCATAAACAAAAATTTCCTGAAAACATGTCTCTCCCCCCGACCCATTTGCTTGTGTTTTTAAAACTTAAAACAATACTAAAAATATACTTATGACTTCAGTTGCCCTGCTGATGCCCTAGGCATATAGTGAATATTTAGATGCATTTAGAGGGGCACTGTCAACTTGGAATCTAGTCAATTAAAAAAAAAGACAAATTAAAAGCAGTTTTAAGAACGAAAACCTACACCTGCCAATTTTTGTAGTTTGTAATCAAATTTTCCTATTTTTAAAATGTGTCTTCCTTGTTGCCATGTGAAAAGCCCACACAAACAACAGGTGCAAATTGACTGCTTATCCTTTTAATTCAGCAAGGCACTTATGTTTTTCCAAATTTCAAAAAATTCTGAGCAGTTCCAAGGCCGGTGGAAAAATGGGGGAAGGAAAGGGCATTCACAATAATCCCTCCCCCCCCCCCCTTTTTGTGCTGAAGTTCAAAATTCTCATGAACAGTTTTGATGAAAAAAAAACAACATTCATATTGTTCGCAAGCTCCATTAAAAATCATTTTCGCCCACAGAACATTGCATCATCTAAATGTATTTTGGAGGTTAGAGGGATAGTTTCAAGCAGCTCCTTTTAGTGGGGACTCAATCGAGAGCAGGATCTGGTTCACAAACTGAATTGCGGGGGTGGAGGGGATATATGGTGGGAGGGGTCTTCCTCTCTAGTCCTACCATGGAATACAGGACATGCCAGTAAGTTTCCTTCCCTCACAGCCAAAGGATAGGGCTGACTCTCGAGCTCTGCATTTGTGTAGGAACTCCAAGAAAGCATAACTGATTTGTTTAGAGTTATGAGTTTTAACCTCCACTATGAATTTCCTGGTAGTTGGTTCAATATAGACATATATAATAAGAAGTTGTTATGGCAAGTGTCAACAGATGGCATCGTTACACACTAGGAAAAAATATGGATGATTGTGCAAACCAATGTTCAGTCTTGAAGAGATGTGCTACTGTTAGATTTGCTATGCATGAGGATGCATAGCAGGTGCTATGGTATCTGCAGGAGAGTTCGCTCTCTGCCTTGGTCTTTAATTGGAGTCAGAGTGCCCCTGAAGCAGGCCGAGATTCCTGAAAGAAGGGATTGCCCTGCATGCTGTTTGTAACTACCTCTGTTCCAGGACTGGTGTATGTGTGACCAGAACAAATTTCACATAGAACATACTTCCATTCCATTCATATGTCCTTTTGGATGTCATTAGGGGAAACGGGTCACATTCAGTACCACTCCCAAAGCCTGGAAGCACCCAGGATAGAGTCTACACTGCAGCAAAACACCCTTGCCCTTGCAGGATCCCAGAGCCTGGGCTCAAGCCCAAGCCCGAACATCTACACTTGCAGCCCAAGCCCCACAAGGCTGAGTCAGCTGACCCAGGCCTGTGGTGGGTGTTTTATTGCAATGTAGACATAGTGAGCCCTGGTTGCACATCAGCTACAAGACAGCAGGGCTGAAATACCCATTTCTCAACCCGGTGCCTTTGAGAGCCTGGGAGGGCACAACTCACTTATTCGGTCTATGTGTTCTTTCCCAGGATTTGGCCCTCATCACACTATTTGCCTGGCCAAACAAAGATAAATAAATAAAAATAAAAGGCAATGCTGAAGCAATGCAATAGTCATTGTGCTTCATTTAGCATGGCTTTCATTTACTTCCTTGTTAAACGTGGCCTTGCGTATGGGCAAATGTTTGCAGTTCTGCTGATGCACTGATGCACTCTTCACACCTGTACTTCTTGAGTGACGGTCAAAAAGCACATTCATACAGCACCAGTTCAAAAGGGAATATCGACACGCTGCACCAAAGATTATCTGTTTAGTTCTGCTTTGTTGCTCAGAGTTGGGTTGCCAACTTTCTACTCCCCAGAAACTGAACACCCTTGCCCCACCCCCTGCCCCTCCTCTGAGGCCTCACCCCTTCTCCAAGGCCCCGCCCCCTGTCACTCCATACCCCCCTCCCTCTGTCATGCGCTCTCCTCATCCTCAATCACTCGCTCATTTTCACCGGGCTGGCTCAGGGGGCAGGAGTGCTGGAGGGGTGAGGGCTCCAGGCTGGGGGTGTGAGCTCCAGAGTGGGGCCAGAAATGGGGAGTTCAGGATGAGGGGGGAGGCTCCAGGCTGAGGCAGTGGGTTGGGATGCAGGAGGGGGTGAGGGCTCTGGGGTGGGGATGGGATGAGGGGTTCATAGTGGGGGGGAGCTCCAGGCTGAAGGGTGGAGCTGAGGAATTTGGAATATGGGAGGGGGTTCTGGACTGAGGCAGCGGGTTGGGGTGCAGGAGGGGATAGAGCTTCGGCTGGTGTGCATGCTCTGGGGTGGAACTGGGGATGAGGGGTTGGGGTGCAGGAGAGTGCTCTGGCCTGGGATCAAGGGGTTTGGAGACAGGGGGGATCAGGGCTAGGGAAGGGGATTGGGGTGCAGGAGAGGGGAGGAGTTCAGGCTCTGGCCTGCGCTTACCTCAGGGGGCACCCAAAAGTGGCAGCATGTCCTCTCTACAGCTCCTACACAGAGGCGCGGCCAGGTGGCTATGAGCGCTGCCCTGTCCACAGGCACTGCCCCTGCAGCTCCCACTGGCTGAGAACCACAGCCAATGGCAGCTACAGAGCTGTTTGGGGTTGTAGCAGTGCACGGAGCCCCCTGGCTGCCTCTACGCATAGGACCCAGAAGGGGGACATGCTGCTGCTTCCAAGAGCTGCATGGAGCCTGTCTTAGCTCTGCTGCACTGCCAACTGGACTTTTAACGGCCCCGTCAACAATGCTGACCAGAGCTGCCAGGGTCCCTTTTCGAGCAGGCGTTCCGATCCAAAGCCGGCTACCTGGCAATCCTAGGTCCTAGCTAATAGCAACGGAAATCAGTTGAGTTAATTTATATTTTAAAAAGGACTTGCTTTGCGTTCTTCAAGATAAATATCAATGTTGATTAGATTGTAAGACTTTGATGGCATCTTTTGGTTGTGTTACTACAGCACCCAGCACAGCGTGGTCCTAGTCCTTGACTACGGAGCCCCTAAGTGCTACAGTGATATTACTAATAAATATTAACATCAGTGCAAGTACTTCCAATCTATTGAAAGACTCAATCTTTTTAGCAGCCATTGCACATGATGTTCTAAACAGTGTATGTGGGAGGAGGAGGGTTGTCTTTACAGTTTTAGGGAACGCTCAATGCTTCTGAAAGGAACCAGTTTCACAGTACTTGTTAGTGAATTTCTTTTATTTACACAATGAGGGTTGGCCTTCACTACCCACCTGATTGGCAGGTACTGATCGACCTCTCGGGGATCGATTTATTGTGTTTTGTCTAGACGCGATAAATCGATCCCCAAAGGCTGGATGAATGGACCACAAGGTGGACAGAAAGCTGGCTGGATCGTTGGGCTCAATGGGTAGTGATCAATGGCTCCATGTCTAGTTGGCAGCCGGTATCGAGCGGAGTGCCCCAAGGGTCAGTCCTGGGGCTGGTTTTATTCAATATCTTTATCAACGATCTGGAGGATGGTGTGGACTGCACCCTCAGCAAGTTTGCAGATGACACTAAACTGGGAGGAGTGGTAGATACACTGGAGGGTAGGGATAGAATACAGAGTGACCTAGACAAATTAGAGGATTGGGCCAAAAGAAATTTGATGAGGTTCAACAAGGACAAGTGCAGAGTCCTGCACTCTAGGACGGAAGAATCCCATGCACTGCTACAGAATAGGGACCAAATGGCTAGGCAGCAGTTCTGCAGAAAAGGACCTAGGAGTTACAGTGGACGAGAAGCTGGATACGAGTCAACAGTGTGCCCTTGTTGCCAAGAAGGCTAATGGCATTTTGGGCTGTATAAGTAGGGGCATTGCCAGCAGATCGAGGGACGTGATTGTTCCCCTCTATTCGACATTGGTGAGGCCTCATATGGAGTACTATGTCCAGTTTTGGGGCGCACACTACAAGAAGGATGTGGAAAAATTGGAAAGAGTCCAGAGAAGGGAAACAAAAATGATTAGGGGCCTGGAGCGCATGACTTACGAGGAGAGGCTGAGAGAACTGGGATTGTTTAGTCTACAGAAGAGAAGACTGAGGGAAGATTTGATAGCTGCTTTCAACTACCTGAAAGGGGGCTCTAAAGAGGATGGATCTAGACTGTTCTCAGTGGTAGCAGATGATGGAACAAGGAATAATGGTCTCACGTTGCAGTTGGGAAGGACTGGATATTCGGAAAAACTTTTTCACTAAGAGGTGGTGAAGCCTTAGAATGGGTTACCTAGGGAGGTGGTACAATCACCTTCCTTAGAGGTTTTTAAGGTCAGGCTTGACAAAGCCCTGGCTGGGATGATTTAGTTGGGGATTGGTCCTGCTTTGAGCAGGGGGTCGGACTAGATGACCTCCAGAGGTCCCTTCCAACCCTAATAGTCTATGATTCTATGAAGTCGACTCCAGTACTCCAGCTCGCCAAGAGGCAAAAGCGGAGTTGATAGGGGAGCCTTGCTGCCACCGTGATGATGATAGGTAAGTCGACCGAAGATGCGCCAACTTCAGCTACGCTATTCACGTATCTTAGGTCGACGACCCTCCCCGCCCCCCGCTAGTGTAGACCTGGCCTCGGTTGGTGTGGGATGTTTGGGTTGTGCCATTTACCCCTTTCTGCCTCACCCGTGTTCTTCAGCAGTTCTGGAGAGATCACCTCTGGGTGCACCGGCAATCCTGGACCCCTTTGGCTGACACCGCCAGCCAGGAGGCTAAGCAGTGCCAGTTTGGGTGCAGTTCTCACCGGACTGCTCAGAATCTGATCCAACTCTGACCGAAGTCACTAGAAAGGCTTCCACTGATTTCAATGAAGATTCCTGGTTTATAGGTTAGAAAGGCCCATGTCGTATGCATTTCTGTAAGACTGAAACCAAGCCAAGGTGGAGCTCGAATCTCTCACTGCTTGAACACACAGCTGACACTTTCCATAACTCTACCACCCCTCTGCATAAAAATCCGATATCAGGACATAAGAACTGGATCTTTCCCTCCACTGAATTTTGCTGTGCTACCTTCTGACTGTTCAGCTCTCTCTGTGGTCCCTGTAATATAGAAAACACTTTAAGGAATGACCTGAACCAGGTGTTGACATTCTAAATTCACTGCTTTCCATTCAACATTAATCTGGTTCTCCACAGCTGCACATTGCTTCATATCCCTGTTCTCCTTCATGGGGCAGGCTCCCTGGCTGATCCCATGATGCATTATGGTCATGGGACACCCATGAAGCACCACACCAGTTCAACCACAGGAGTAACCCCACAGGGGTCAAAGGGACTATGAGACATCTTGGCTATAACTGCTATGAAGCATTGCAGGAGAGAGGCAGACACGGATTACTATCAAAGTGATCCCAAACAAATTATTTTCCGGATTCAAAAACCTTTCCCCCCTGAAAATTTGGATTTTGCAGAAACGGTTTCCCAGCCAAAAAATAATTTTGATGGAAAATCCCTGGCCAGCTCTATGCCATGGTTAATTCCCAACCATGAGGCATAATCTTCTTCATCACTATCTGATGAGAGAGGAAACAGATTGATGTTACCCATCATTCTGAAGCAAACACAACCTGGCAGCCCAATAACATGGATTCATGAGAATTTTCCTCCTTGTATCCAAGCTGACATTTTTAAAGAAAGTATAGATTTTAATGAAAAGATCTGAAAACTCTCCCTCATTGAGGGAGGAGGGATGATGTTCACACAACCATGACAACAGATGCTTGGATGGTGGAAAGCAGATGGGAAGACTCCTCTGAGGAGAGGAGAGTCAGAGGTAGCTGCTTCTCTGACTTGGCTTGTTAGGTTTTGGTTGTTTATTTTATTTATTTATTTATTTTTAAGGCGAAAGAGTACATCTTTCTAGTAGGGGGGAAAAAAGCAAACCTATTAAAATGTGGAAAGTTTAACTCTTTACAAGTTAGATGTAAATGTTTCTCAAGGCAAAGGATATGAGTCTGATATATTAACAGGAGATATATATTCACCCCCATTAATATTCAGTCTGTGAGACTTCAGTGTTCTCTGAACCATGAGTCCCAAATGATTGGTGTTTCCCTTCCACATAAAAGCCAGCAGAAGGGAAAACTCATTGTGTATAATGCACATTTACTCGTCAAGGCAACAGTGTGTAGAAGGCAAGGCATAGCTAATATATGTAGATCAGATCTGCAGGGAAGAGAAAAAACAACTACCTTCCCTCTCCCCCCCCCCCCTTCTATCTTCTATTATTCCCTGGAAGTGTTCAAAAAAAAAAAGTGTTTTCATTTTACTCTCACTCAGTGCCTTATACGCTCCGATTCTGCAGGTAAAGCACCTTCCTCGGGGCTCATATCAGGTACATTAATCCAGATACCAATTTCCCATTGTCCTCTACTTTTCTGTACACACAATCTTTTTTCAAATGTAATATCACAAGCGTGTTTTTCAGTGACAATAAATCAGATTTTGAGATTAAAAGGAAATGATAAACTCCAATCTCTTAAAATTAGATTTTGCAAAAACAATCTTTCGACAAACTAATAGACATCTGATTTCCATGATTTGCGCTTTAAATTCCAACGGTGAGCGTTTTAAAAGCAGTAAATGCACTCAGCATTGCTACCCACCCAGACACGGCAGCATTGAGCACGTGAAAGTGAAACTGGCTATAAACAACAGTGAAATAAAAGTTATTGATTTTCATTGGCCAAGCTGAGAAGAATGCATAAAGGAAACAAACAGGCTGAAATAGTGAAAATAAAGTGGGATTTCTAACACACAGTTTACATCATTGCTCCAGAGAACAAAACGTGCCATCTCAGAAAATCCCAATTCCCAACCGCTGCTCCTTCCTCTCGCCTACCGAGAGAAATAAATTATTGCAACCATAGTCATGACACAGCTTAGTCCCACTTGTACTCCTAGCTAATATGCTGGCCAGCCTACAAAGTCTGTTGTTCTCTTTATTAAGCCACAGAGAACTTGCATTTACCAGATCAGTTAGTTTTATTTAAACATTACTTGACACAAGAGTAGCCAAAGCCTGTCGTTCACCCCACATTCCAAAATGGAGGATGACCTTTGGTCCCTTGCTACCACACCCCTGCCTATACATAACAATCACTACTGCTCCGCTTGTTGGGTGTGCAAAGCCAGGATCTACCCACTTCCCGCCTCTCTCTGCCCTATCTCGGGGCATTGGCTCACCGCAGGGAGCATCAGGTTCCTGTTTTTCCCAGGACTGGAGGGACTGAGCAGGGCAGTAAGAAGAACCTTACTGGTGACATCGTAAGCTCCTATCCATGGGTATTCTCCCACAACACACAGAGCCACCAGCTGTGCTCACTTGCTCAATAAGCAGTAGGGGCTACAACAGGCAACCCTTACATCACACTGGAATGCACTTCTATTGTGAACTAATGTTACAATGCTAAGGTAAGGGCTGCACCATCTAGCGGTCTCAAATAAATGCAAAACATCTGGCTCATGTTACATGGATAAATAGATATTTCAAGGACCAAACCACATGTCTGCTATTTATTCGATCGGGGTCGATGCCTTTTGTGGAGAAGAGTTGGTTTTCTAACCTTTGCTGCAGACAGTCAGTAAACAAGCAAATGGAAGGATGAAACAAAAACCACTCCAAAATTCTAATTATTGTAACTCTATTTGTAATTCTATTTGTAATTGTAATTCTTGCTCTATCTGCCTCTCTTCTCCTTTTACATAAAAGTTAGAGGCTAGCAATCAACATTTCGTCCTGTGTTTTCACAGTGCCTAATAAATGCAGTTCTGGTAGGGCACTTAAGTGTTACTATAATAAATAATAATAAACAGTCTCCAGAGCTGGCAAATATGGTGAATGGTAATGCAGCATTGGAGGCTGAAGACATGCAAATCCAACAAATGCAAGGTATATTGTATACCTTATACAATATTTCCATTCTGCTCAATTATGATTAAGGCCCCGATTCATCTAGACACTTCAAGCACATAAATGGATCCCTATTCAGCAAGCATTTACGCTGTGCTGAACCTGCATGCTGCCAAATAACTATAAGGCCCCAATGACTCTTCTAATTGGCTAAATATTACTGATGTAGATAAAAAGCACAGAGCATGTTAAAAAAAAACCCTAATGGCTACTTATAGGTGTTACAGGGAAGAAGATAAAGGAAGGCTTTTCACACAGATTATTGAATAGAGCCATTTTGCAGCTATTAACAGCATCAGCCAGATTCAAACCAGTAGACTAGAGGTAGGAAGCTCTATTATATCATATTCTCAATCCCCTAAAACATCCTGTCACCAGACTATTTTGATTCCAGGAGAGAGAAAGTAGTATTAGAAGTAGAACTCTGCACTCTCTCTGCTACTCTTGCATAGACTCCTTAGCTGTAATTAAGGTTTCAGGATTTCTGTGTTTATTTTTCTCTGAAATTCATTTTATGTAATTCTTCAAGGTGTGCATTTCATTTTTACCAGCTAAAAAAACAACCACCACAATTTCAAATTCATTTCAAAGATCTCTAGTGCAAATTTACTTCCTCCCAGTGACAATTTTGAGTTTGAAAACGCTCTCTGTTGTTTAACAGAGGAAAAACTATCAACGGAAGCCTACATTTTTCAGCACCTTCCATCTCTAGATCATCAAATAGATTTTATTATGGAAGTGCGGAGAGATGCTTATCAGGATTGGGGTCATTTTGAATTACAACTGTGGGTGAAATTCTGGCTCTACTGAATTCAGTGGTAGTTTTGCCTAACTAGATACATTGTTTAACTTCTCAGTGACAGCTCTGGGATGTAATTGGACAGACAAGCTGAAGAATCTAAAGAAATGGAATTTCTACAATAAGTTATTTTCAATGCTTATTTTCAAGATGCCACACTGTGAAAACAACTTCAGGGGAATTCTATCAGTTAAAATCTGAAACCAGAAACTCTAATTGTAATTAATGCTAGCTGAGCACAAGTAGTTTGGAAAAGGAAAGTCAGAGTAAATTCTGTCAATGAGAAACAAGAGAGGAGGTTGTTACTTCAGATCGTTAATTGTTCTTTTGTTCTGACACTTAAAGGAAACCTAGTGAAATGGAGCAAAATAAGAGAAACTTTTGACTTTGATTCAGAACAACAGATCAATGAACAATTAGGACAACTGATGTTTCACAAACACTTTGGATTTTATTTTTTTTAACATCCATTGAAAAAGGACAGACTTGTGGTAAGGGCACTTAGGCAAATTGCGTTCTGTTCCTGGCTCTGTCACACAGATGCTGTTTGACCTGGCACAAGTTACTTAATTTCTGGCCCTGATTCAGTAAAGCATGTAGGCACATATTTTTAAAGGTATTTAGGTGCCTAACTCCCAGTGATTTAAATGAGATTTAGGCACCTAAATCCCTTAAAAACTGGCCCTTAAGCCTTTGCTTAAAATTAAGCATGTGCTTTATTGAATCCAGGCATCTGTTCCCCATCTGTAAAAGAGGGATAACAGCAACATTGTGTGAAGGTAAATGAATTATTGTTTGTGGGATATTAAGCTAGAATGATGATGATGCAGAGAACATTTTAGATTAACAGACATATTTTATACAAAATAAGCAAGCCCTGAAACGACTTTGATCTCCTGAAGGGAAAAAAGATAGCCAGAAATACAAGGACAGGATGTGAAACAACATTCCAGGATAATTCAGCAATGAGACATTTTTTACTCTAATTCAGAAACACAAAATATGTAAATAAATGGTACAATAGCTATAAGAACATAATAACCGCCATATTGGGTCAGATCAGTGGTCCATCAAGCCCAGTATCCTGTCTCCTGACAGTTGTTAATGCCAGGAGCTTCAGAGGGAATGAACAGAACAGAGCAGTTAACGAGTGATCCATTCTCTGTCATTTGCTCCCAACTTCTGGCAGGTAGAGTTGTAGGACTCCCAGAGCATGGAGTTGTGCCCCTCACCATCTTGGGTAATACCCATTGATGGGCCTATTCTCCATGACTCAGTGTAGTCTTATGAGAAGGATCCCTGAAGAGGGGTGGGAGGGAGGGATGTAAAGTAGATAATGCAAAACAGTGTTTTAACCTCCATGACCCCATTGACTGTTGTAATTCACCACCAGGCCTCTTGGAAATGGGAAAGGCAGTCTTTAGAAGTGGGAAGGTGAGCAAAAGATTGCAGCTTGCAAACTAGAGGTGAGAAGGAGTCGAGTCCTTGACCAACCAGTCAAAATTGTTGTTATGATGATGACTGGGTACTCACTGAAAGAGGGGGAGGAGCTCTCTTCCTCTGTAAATTTTGTCTCTTTTTAGCGGGTTCAGTGGCTCTGTGAAATCTAGAGACCTGCCAAATCTTCTGTTGCTCATAGGATCATATATATACCCAGAGACCTCAGTGTGGCCCTGGCATCCTTCAGCATATGCAGAGGCTCATACATGTTTCCCAAGAAGTTCTTCTGACCATCAGACTGAAGGTCTTCAACAGTATTCTGTTGTATTCAGTATTCAGGACAGCGAGAGCCACGACATCCCACACATGACAACCACTGTGGTGATGGATCTAGTGTCAGCATTTGCAGCATCTAAGGACCATTGGAGACAGGTTCTGGCTAATAATTGACCCTAGTCTCCTGGTACAAATTTCTGCCGATACACCACCCAAGGATCCCAGTAAGGCCGTTGTCAAAGGGCCCGATACGGGAGAGGGGGTGGTTGCCACCATCCTTGATATGGACCACGATCCTTGTCAAATCATGAGTTCCTGGAATGATGCAGAGGGGAATCCCATACTGATACAGAGGGGACGGATTTAATGTCTCTCCTTCATCCTCTCCTAAATGTCATCTAGTTGACTGACCCCAGGAAAAAAAAGGGCAGAGAATCATGTGGTACTGGGAAGCAATGGAAATCTGGATACTGTGGTGTCAATACTGAGAATCATTCGGTACCCATAAGCTGTGGGAACTCCAGCTTGTCTAACACTAACAAGTCCCTGGAGTAGTGGAATTCCTGCAGTACCAAGTAGGTTGAT
Organism: Sternotherus odoratus; assembly: GCA_032164245.1. Taxonomy (NCBI): domain Eukaryota; kingdom Metazoa; phylum Chordata; order Testudines; family Kinosternidae; genus Sternotherus; species Sternotherus odoratus. Next base: position 10,379,720 of record JAVMKO010000011.1, on the reverse strand, counting down.
ACTGATGCAGCTGTGTGGTAACTGTTGGCACATTTTTTGTTAAATGATGTTTTAGCTAATCCATACATTATATAACCCATATGATAATTGACAAACTCAGATTTTCAAAGAAGCTTACGAGAGATTCAATGGTATTTGGGTACCTAATTCCCTTAAATGCCTTTGTAAGTCCATCCATAATTATGAGAAATACATAATGTATGCTGACTTTGTTTGTGACTCAATTTAGAGCTAGTGTCTAAACCCCGCCCCTCTCTCTCTCACACACACATGTGAAATGTGTCTCCAAACAAATCCAAGGTTCTCTTTTCCCAAGCTGAATATTCTTTTATTACTTTGAAATTGTGATCTTAAGCCCTTCTGAGCATCAGTGGTTTCTCAGATATACAGTACAAGCTTCAATGGAAACTCCCTCAAGTTTGAACAGAGAGATGAATTTCAGGACACAGATCATGAAAAACAGTTTTTCTGTGGATGGATCCAGAAGCAAATGGTGTATCATCACAGGGGCTGCCTGTCAGTCACAGAAAACATATAGTCCAACATACTGAAGTTGCAGCTTTAATTCAGATTTGTTAAGAAAAATGGCACCTTTGTAGACTTTTAAAAAAAAACCAAAATGAAACCAAAATAATTGCACTCAAGATAAATGAACGGCTCAGCTGTGCTCCAGGAAGAAACTGAAAAACACATCATGACTTATAATATTCAATACAGTAAAACCTCCATTTAACGGACTAATTCAGGCGAGGGGGTGTCCGTTAAATCAAAAAGTCCGTTATTTAATAATAAAAAAAAATGAGCTGTCGGAGCAGCAGCCCACCCGCCACAGGGTCGGGGCAACAGCTCCGCAGCCCGCCCGCTGCTGGGACCCGGGGGGCAGCTGGGAGCCGTCAGCCAGCCCGCCCGGGTCCCGGCTGGTGGGACCCGGGTGGCAGCCGGGAGCCGGCAGCCAGCCCGCCAGAAATGGATTTTGGATGCATCGAACTTGCTCAGAAATTTTGTCCGTTGCATCCGAAGTCCGTTAAATCGAGGTCCGTTAAATCGAGGGTTTACTGTATAGCAGTTAGAAATTCTAAAGCAAACGTTTTCTTATACCCATATGATCTTCTTTGTAAATCAAAATACAAAATCCTAATTACTTTTCAAGCCAGTCTGTTGCTGAAGTTATTATGAACTTTTTGCTGAAATTTAAAGTACCAGGTAATTAATCTGTCATTTAGTAAAGTCCCAGGAGGAGATTTATATGTAAACATATACAGAACTGCATAGTTTATGGAAAGTTTCTTTGCGGTTGCAGGGTAATTGCCACTCATCACCGTCAAGGAGGGTTTGGCCTGCTGCTTCTGCCTCAGTAGCCATGGGCTGTCCCCTGCAACCCTAGTACCCCTTGTTGGGCCTTCCCCTAGGCCCTGCAGCCTGGGGGTTTCTAGGCTAGAGCTTCCTCCAGCTCCTTCTGCCTTTCCACAGCCCTGCTTCCATCTAGGTACCCTGTCAAGCTCCCAGCAGCCAGAGGAGACTCTCTGCCTCTGCATCAAACTGAGCCCTTTATATCAGAGCCAGCTGGGCCTTAATTGAACCAGCCACAGCTGTGGCTCCCGGCCCAATCAGACTGGAGCTTGCTTGCCCCCAGCCACAGCCCTTTGCAGGGCTGTTTTAAACCCTTTTCCACTGGAGTGGGGCAGCCGCCCCACTACAGGGAGTTAAAGACTCAGGCACTTGCCAACATGGAATCCAAGATGTGGTGGAACAATGTCAGCCTGGCAGGGAGCAGCTTTAAAAAAAGATGTTTGAGTGGTGGTTGTGATGCTGGCAGCTCTTGCCAATTCTGTAGGCATCACCTCAGCACTGACAAATTCATAGCTAGAAACCAGACCAGCTCATCTATATATTAGTATTGTTCAAGGCAGGTGTTAGACTTACAAAAAACTAGATAGAGTGTAAACACATTTTTATAAGTTGCTGCGTGCATTAATCTCATGTCTCATTTCTGTATCCCAGGCTATAAGGTAAATCCGAAAGTTTTGCTTTATAACGGTAAAAATGTCTGCTCTGAACTTGTTTAGGCAGGAAGAGTGGTACCAATAAGAAGGACTCTCAAAATTAAATGGCCCATTGTAGGACAAAAACTTTGTCAATTGCCCCAATCTATCCATGAAGAAGTAATGTGCAGGAACACTTGACCCATTGGTTTGAACTCAGGGGGAAAGGCATATAAAGATGCTCACAAGAAGGAATGGTTCTCTCTTTGCAGTTTGGCCTCTTAACAAGGGATAGAGCTAAAAAATCCTCAAGGTCAACCTGGGTTAGCCCTAAAAGACATCCAGTGCTGCCCAATTATTACAACTCTGTCATCTTTTGGCAGACTCATTCAAGGGCTCCGGAACAGTTTTTTACAGTGGAGTGCTGAGAGCAACTGACTCAAACTGTAAACCCTGGATCTGATGGAAATCACTCCAAGCCAAGGGGTGTAGAAGCACTCCCCCGCACCCATAGTTCCAGCACCTATGAACTCATTTGTGCTTATATGTTGCCTGCTTTAACAGTGTGCTAGTGTGTGTGTGTCTGGTGACTAAGGGTATGTCTACACTACCCGCCGGATCAGTGGGTAGAAATTGATCCATTGGGGCTCAATTTATCGCGTCTAGTCTAGACATGATAAATCGATCCCCAAGCGCTCTCCTGTCGACTCCTGTACTCCATTGCCACAAGAGACACAAGCAGAGTCAATGGGGGAGCAGCAACCGTCGACTCACCGCCGTGAAGATGCCGCGGTAAGTGGATCTAAGTACGTCGACTTCAGCTATGTTATTCTTGTAGCTGAAGTTGCGTATATTAGATCGATCCCCTCCCCGCCCAGTGTAGACCAGGGCTAAGTTTAAGGTGCCCGGGTTCAGTTACAGTGATCCAAAAATTCACATTTGTTACCAGGTTGGTGAAATTTAATTACAGAACACACAACTAGTTTGGGGTGTCTGCCCGGCTTTTTTGACAGTCTGCCCCAAGGCTGACATTCACGGTCGTGAACCACTTCAGACAGCATGACAATGGAGACCGATAATCATATTTGGAAATATCTGAATTGATTTGTTCAAAATTGATGGAAAATAGCAATGACTAGGAAGGTCAAAGTATAGCATTTGCTGCAAGTCTTGAAAATAGATGTTTAAAGAACAATTCAAGTGCTTTTGGCCATTTATTAATTCTGGGCTTGAGATCTTACCTTTTTCTTAGGGTCTTAAGGTTAATGAGTAGAAAAACACCAACTTACATACTACATTTGTGATTGTTTTACAAAAAAAGATAAATTATACACCAGTGCTAGGAGCTGAGTTGGGGGTTAGACCAGTGGTTCTCAAACTTTTTGTAGTGGTGACCCCTTTCCCACACCGGGCCTCTAAGTGCGACCCCCCCCCCTGGGGTCAGGCGGGGGGGGCAAGCCTGCAGCCCACTGCGGCAGGGGCTGGTATGGGGGGGTTCCAGAAGCCCCCCCCCGAGGCCAGTGAGGGGGGGGTTCCAGCAGCCCCACGGAGGCGCCGGGAGCCCACCTCAGCAAGGGCCGGGGCCAATTCGGGCATGTGGCAGTGCCGGCAGCCCGCCACACCAGGAGCCAGGGCCTGGACCAGGCTCGTGGGGCCGCCAGCAGCCCACCATGGCAGGAGCCGCAGCCGGGACTGGCCTTATGGGGGCGCCGGCAGCCCGCCGCAGTAGGGGCACGGGCTGCCTGCAGCAGCAGGGGCTGGATGCCAGCAGCCCGCGGCAGCAGCATTGTTCGGGGCCGCTGCTGGAAGGAGGGGCTCGCGACCCCCACAGAACTGGCTCGTGACCCCCAGAGGGGTCCCGACCCCCACTTTGAGAACCAATGGGTTAGACTGACATCTGAGAGCCTCTTCCTAATAATTCTTCCCCACTGCAATATCATGCAGCCATCACCTAACACCCCCTCATGGCCAGAACCTGCTTTACAGCCCCCTGCCTCTGTTCCCCCCATTCCACTCTGTCAGGGCCCTCTAAAAACTCACAGTTCAAAAGTAGTTCAACCAATCCCCACAAGGGATATTATTTATGTAGTCACTGGATACAGCCGGCCCTAGAGACCCCAGGCTTAGCTCAGTCTCTCGCTCCCCCAGTAGTCCAAAATAACAGAAACTCTTTAAAAACAGAACACAGACTTATACCATCTTCACCTCAGTTCCAGCGGGATGCACCTCTGGCCTCTCTGAGGATCTGCCTGCTTCCCAGAACCCCCTGCCTGGAGTTTGTCCCTTCTCACAGTCCTTTTTCCAGTCTCTTTCCTGCTTCTTGAACAGGGTCTCTCCCACTCCAAGCATCTTTGCCTGGAAAGCTTTCCTCGCTCTCTCCTGCTTCTTGCACTTTCCCCGTGCTGACACAGAGTCCTGCAGGAGACTCCTTGCTCCCTGCAGTGCATCTGCACACCTAGCTGCCGTTTCTGGGCTTCCCACCTTCGCTGCAGCCTTCTGCAATTTTTATCTTGGTATCACAAGGTTCAACCTAGATGCGAGCTATAAGGTCTGGTTTAGCCCTAATCTCCCCAGCCCATAGGACAAGCCACTCTGTTACACCTAATTATACCATTTCTCCCTTAGTATCCAGACCTAGGAAATATCTAACTTGTAGGCACATATAGAAATCCCATGAAGGCCTATTAAATTTAATTCTGAGCTCTTCAAATTCAGTAGTGTCACGGCCTGCATAAACTCTCCAGTGTGTATCAGCTCCATCTTTAAAGCTAGCATCTTCCTGTCCTGGAAGAAACCTGTAGCACTTATATCTAGAAAGCCAGTGAGAATTTTGACACTATACCTCGATATCTGATTGCCCTTTAACATATTTTCAGTGTGATTCCCCACGAGAATTTGTTGTATGATCTCCTGAGGGAGCAAAGTGCCTTAGCCACACATCAGGTTGGAGAGAATAAAATGAGAGCAATAGACTGCTTCAGTGCTTTGCCATGTAGGGCTGTTGTTCTGAGTTTCTGCAAAATGTGACACATCACATTACAGCTGCCCAGTTACAGAATTTCCAGTTGGTCAGATTAATACCTCTTTTTTTTTTCTTACTGTCTTTGGGAACCTCAAAATGTTTCTTGATCTCAGTCCATACAAAAAAGCCCTTGTATATTCCACTAAGTACTTTTTATATTAAATATATAGAAATACTGGATCATGTTCCTTAATATTAATGTATTCCAAGTGCAGATTTGTAAAGTATGAAAAACAGATAAGATGGGAGGCTGTGTTTTGCTTAAATGTCTGCATCCAAGGAATGTGTGTCTAAATTAGAAGCAGCACAGGTAGCAATGTCCAGATTATTATTTTTTTTAAATGACATTTCCGCAAAAAATGGTTCAGTTGTTTCGAAGACCGAGGTTACGGAAAAATATGTTTTGCCAACGATAAAATAATTATTACAATGGTCTCATTTTGAAATGCTAGTTCCTCCATACTGTGGGGTAAGGACTTGAAATTGGGCAGGAAGTTTGTCCTAGCCTCAGGGATGTGCTTTTTGTCTTCCCTGAGCAAATCTGGCCAAGTTATAAGCCTCTGACAACACTCAACACATGGTGGATAGAGACTTAGAATCTAGCAACAAAATTCTCATAAGATTCTATCCACATTACAGATGCTCCAGCCCCTCACAGCTTCTATATGCCAGTGAGACTGTGCATGTGCCATTCCAGTTTAGTGAGACAAGAGCCACAGGGCCTGAACAGGACTTGCCCTTCAACTGCTCCTCCTAGCAGCTAATGTCCAGTGTGGTACCAGGCATAGGAAACCAGAGCAGGGAGACTGTCTCTGCTCTGATCTCAGTGCTTCTTCTACCAGTAGCCAGACAGCATAGAGAAAGAGAAGTAAGTAGCATCACTGAAATGTAGAGAGATGAGGAATGGGGCAGGGAGATTTGCCATCCACCCAGGATTATCCTGGACAGACCAGTTTTTGGCTTCTATGTCTAGGTACCATTTAGGGTTGCCAGGTGCCGGTTTTTGACCGGAAAGTCAAAAGAGGTGGAGAAGGGGGCGTGTCCTTGGGGGGAACAGGCGGAGAAAGGAGTGGGGCTTTGGGGAAGGGGCGGAGCAGAGGGTGGGCCCTCAGGGGTCTGGTTATCAGCAATTAGAAAAGTGGCAACCCTAAAGGGAAGAGATAGAGAAAACAAACCTAAGGGAAGGGGATTAGGAAGAGAAGCCGGGGAGGGGGGTGCAGACCGGGGTCAGAACAGAGGTGAGCAGATGATTATCATAATGCATACACACATGGGGGAAGAGACACAAATCAGTGTGCATAAAAAGCTTAATTCTGGCATTTCTTAATGTTTGAATGGTTTGCTTTACAACCTTAATGTTCTTTCATTGCCTTTTTTGATATAACATGCTCTATACAATATTGCTTACTTAGAGACCTTACACAGGTAAAGTACCGGGAAAGCAATCTGTTGTCAAATGCGTAATTAGAGGAAATCTCCATATTTAATTTGTTCCTTAACACGTGCTGAAGGCAGAGTGAATAGATGGATGATTGTCATAGTTAAAAAATGGAACAAAGATCCAGTCATAAAACTTATCACAGAAATAATATTAGAAGCATAGAATATCAGGATTGGAAGGGACCTCAGGAGGTCATCTAGTCCAACCTCCTGCTCAAAGCAGGACCTAGCCCCAACTAAATCTGGGGTTTTAACTATACAGGAATAATCTGAGGGGTTCCCAGCTGAATGACAGTGGTAAAATAATATAGAAAGCTAACAGATACCCCCCCCCCCTTTTTCTAATGCCCCTATTTTCTTTCTAGGAAAGAATTTTTCAAGCACCATGAAATTTGCTTATTGTATTTAATATGAAATAAAATTAGCCGTGGCAAAATTTGAATCATGTCATTTGAACCTTTAAATTGGCTGCTAGTCATTCGTCAGGGAAGACTGATGTGTCCTTGAATAGGAGACATGACTTAACCAGATCCCATCCTGCACTAGTGTGCCTTGGATTAGAATCACAGAATCGGTAGGGACCTCAGGAGATCATCTAGTCCAACCCCCTGCTCAAAGTGGGACCAATCCCTTTTTTGCCCCATATCCCTAAATGGCCCCCTCAAGGATTGAACTCACAACTCTGGATTTAGCAGGCCAATGCTCAAACCACCAAGCTATCCCACCCCATCTGAGAAGAGCTCCTCTGATACCCCTGAGAGCTACCGGCATAGAATCAGTGGCCCCCATTGCAGTGAAGGACAGGCATAAAGGATTGACACACCTCCTTCCTATCCCCAATGTGCCCCATTCTATCCCAGATGCATCACATCCACTGGGAGTGGGGGTACAGAGGGCGAAGACACAGGGCCTCCACGGTGTATACTTTCATCCAGCACAGAGTTCCCCTTCAACAAGGAAAGTTTCTGTTCGGACTCTGCAGCCAGGTTGTGGTACTTTTGTGCCACTGTGACTGGGCTTTGCAATCTAGCTTGCAGTCAGGAGGACTATTTGGGATCCTAAGAGGAGAAAAGGAGACTGAATGCTTCAGAGTCCATCTACATGAAAAGGTTATAAATGGCATTTTGTACAGCCCCCTCCTCCCCCTTTAATTAGTTCATACTCCAGACAATAGAGAGCTGACCTAATCAGGATCATCAAAGGTTAGATTGTCAAGAAATTATTAGAGGAGATGCTCCCCATTAATTAACATATACTCACTGAAGCTAAGCACACACTACATAACTAATAAGGAAATTAATTATTTAAATACCATTCATTTAACAAATAGTATTGCCTTTTTAATTACACACCAGTTTTAATTTAACATTAAAAATGCCTTAAGACTTTCACAGAGTTAAGTTTTTCTGCCGAAGTCTAATGAATTTCAGAGCTTCTTTGATTTTTTTTTTTTTAAGTATATAAAGGGTTGTAGTCCTTCAGGATTGCTGGGTATAACAATCTTCAGGGACACCCGATATCTAAAACCCTGATCTTTCAGTAGCCACCTCATTGGATTGCATGTGGCACTCTACTGCCATGAGAGGGGAGAAAAGTCCTGGATAAAATAGCAGCTTTTTTCTAGTTGAGCAAAAAACCTCTCATTCTCAGCAGTCTGTCCTTAAAGTTATGTAAGCAGATAATTTCAGGGAAAGGGTGAGAGCCATCCCCTTGCAGTCATTCTTAACTCCAAGGGGCTTTGTCTGTTTTTAACTTCTCTCCTTTACCTGTAGGATCCAGCCATCTTGGGGTCCATTCAAAAGACAAACAAAAGAAATTAGGTTGGGGTTTTCTACTCCTACAGAAAGACCTAGAAAATAAACATTAGGTGGCCAGCTTCTATATCAATATCTTTAGTTTGTCTTTTACAATAGGTGACTGTTTTCCAGATGAGGTAAATAGTTGCGTCCATTGACATAGAAGCTGTTCCAGATACTTGGTTCAATTATTTTAATTGTGAAGTCCATCTAGTCCATTGTCAGAAGACAGGATTCTGGGATGATGAACCATTCATCTGCCCCAGTACGGCCATTTTTATGTTGAAGACACCCTTTGGGTCATTGCTTTCCTGTCTACATTATTACAGATTTCACCCACTACGGCTGTTAATAAGAAAATATTCAAAATCAGAATTGGGGATGCATTCGATAATGACAGTTTTGTGGGATGTGGAAGATATAAAGGGATTCATTGACAATGAGGAGTCCTATTCTAATTACCAAAGCTTAGTACGACTCTGATGAACAAATTCATTCAGCTAAAAAGTCAGCCTCTAACTTCCTTTACAACAGTAAGTATTAGGAAAATGAGCTAGGTTTAGGCTGTGGAATGCCCCTTTCATGGTTTGACATCTGAAAAGTTTACAATCCTAAAGTATGTACTAAAATCCCAGTGATTCCCCCACCTATTCATCTCCTCATCTGAAGTAGGATCTCTGGGAGTGTGTGGCATTACAATGCTTTAGAACCCCTTTGAATTGTAGGCTGCAGGCGACCTCATCCACATGCAGGTCTCACTGTTAGGTGCAACGGCATATTTGCAGTAATTTTCCTAATAGGCTTTCCCGGTTGGTTGACCTTTCTGCTGAATAGTTTTCTTCCCACATTGACAGTGTCCATTATGATGCTATCTTATCCTCGTTTAACCCAGAGGTGTATGAATATTTGATAGTAAATTAAAGCACTGCAAACCAAGAGGTGAATTCCATCCTGGACGTACAGTTACAACTCCCATGAAATTATATTAGAATTGCATGTGTGCCATTAAGGTGCCCGGCATTGCAAGAAACCTGGGCGGTCAGATTTTCGCCTGTAAAGTGGCACCGAAGAGAAGGGAAGCTGTCCCTCACCTGCTCCGGGGTAATCAAAATCTCAGTGCTTGTGCACTTTGAGCCCACAGTCAATGGGAGCAATAGGCAAGCAAGAAGGTCTGAACACCTCAAAAAAGTCATGGCACGGCACCATGCTCTACTCATTCCCTTTAAGACACCAACTGATGTAATGAGGCTGCGAGTACTGAGTGTAACAGTGCTTCAGAGCATGTTCTTCAGAGCCTTCCACCTGTTTCAGCATTCTGATCTCTCTGACCTCCCTCCCATATTAATGCAGCTCTAGCTATAAAGATCCTTATCTAGCCCTACAAATCATGATGTGAAGCCCACTGAAAGCAACACAGTCTTTACGTCTACATCAGTGGGCATTGGATCACGACCATATAAAAACATTGGTCTGATGTTGCAAAGCTCTTATGTTATGCTACACACAGTGGTCTCATCTGGAAAGCTTGTAACTTGGCAAATTGACCACCTCTCTCAATTTTAAAAGCATATACCACTGCCTTAACAAAAATAGGATAGATTATTTACTGGAAAAATTATAAGCTTGGACTTTCTATTTTCAAATTAATCATACTTTATAATGGACAATATAGTTATAGGATCCTTTGCTCTCATACAATACTGTTATGAAAAAAGCTTCCCATTAAGTTGGATTTTTTTTGTTTTGTTTGGGGTAGGACAATCCTTCAAAAAAAATAATTAGCCTTCCAGTGTTTCGAGTCCAAGTTGAAACAGCCTCATAACACAGGTTTTCAAACTCAAAGTGTTTCAGGCAGTCATCCAAACTTGGGTGTGTTTACCAGACCAAACCCAACCTTCTGCGATGATCCCTGCCATGATCCCTTTGCTAGTTCAATATTGCTACATTGTGACCTCAACCCCAAAGAACCTCTATTTGGAGAGCCCACCCCAGAGCTGGGGTTGTAGCACAGGACTGGAAAGACGGTTTGCCCTTAAGGCCCTAGTGACTCAGGAGAGGTGTGTCGAGTTATCAGCTCTGCCAAGACTCCCCATGCGACCTTGCGCAGGTCACAATTGTTCTTTGTCTCAGTTCCCCATCTGTCAAATGGGGATTGAAATATTTCCCTTCTCCCATGCTGTCTTTGCCTTGTAAACTGTTCAGGGCAGAGACTGGGCTGTCTCCTACCATGGGGCTGTACGGTTCCTAGAATAATGGAGCTTCAAAGATGCTACAGAAATCCAAATAATAAATGATGATAAAGGCTACCCACATGAGGGCGGGTCCATTCAAGATGCGCCCGCACTTTGGGAGTCAATCCTCAGAGCAAAGGGGGAAGAAGGCAGGTGCTTCATTTGAGAATTCCTGACAACCTATCCATTTTAAGAGGAGCTACCCTGATGTCTGTACAGATGGAAAATGGGTTTTCCAGTACAGAAAAATGCAAAAAAAATTACAATTTTTGCCAATATTTCCCAGGATTTTCCCACTTTATTTTTCCAACAATTAATTTCAGACTCTTTTTCAGGAGGAAAATTAAACTTTCTTATATGCACCTGCCAACTATCAGCAGGTATTCCCGATTTAAAAAGGATAATTACAGCCTTTGCTCTCACGTGACGTCACCTTTTCAAAATAATATAAAAGCCGATGAAAGCAGTTATTGCAGTTATGTAACCTGGATGACTAGATTCTCAGCAATCATATAGGTAACAATGAACAAAAGGCAAAGAAAGATTGCTGTCTCCATAGCAGTCAGGCATTCTCCGCAGACATCAAACTAAACAATAAAATCAGCTCTACAGATTTCACTCTGGTAATCTTTACCATTTTGCCCTTCAGTTTTAAGACTATTTTATTTAAGATTCAAGTGAGATATGATGATCCAGTAGATAATGAAGAATATTACAGTTCATCTCCTTTATCCCATTTCACGGTCACTTGTGTCAAACATTCAGGCAAACTATGTTTTCCTTTTCAGTTGAAGTGAAAGTTAACTCCTGGGAAGGCTACAAATTAGCATAATATGTCCTCTGCATTGACTGTTCTGGAGGAGATTTATAACTAAAGCTGAATCAATTAAAATAGATAAAATCTCTAATAAAGTATAACTGTAAACCAGAATTTCATCATTTGTTCCCTGAGGAGTTTGGGGAAAGATACCTGAGGCCAAATTTACCTAATTGTTCCACAATAAATCCCTGTGTTTAATCACAGGCTGCTTCAAAGGAACTCCCGATAGTTTTAATTAATTAGCTTCATGCAAAGTTCTTTCATGAAACTGAAAATATTTCGCATCTCTTATCTTAGCTGGCAAGCCATCAGTTTTACACTGCAGGATATCTTGAAACTGAACCTAGTCAGCATATATGGGAGATGGAAGGGGGAGAGAAATTTGCCTTCCTTTCTTATTTTTCTCTGCAGGTACTTCCTTTCTAGGAATATTAATCTAGAATTATTTATATCTGTACTGACAACATATAAAAGGTATGTTTTGACATTAGCAATTATGTGATACATCTGATAGAAATAAAGCATTTAAGCATTTATTTTACTTTAATGGACATATACAGGTTTAGGGCTGACTATGGGGATATTGCTGAACTACAATTTAAGCTCAGGGGTCTGCTTTTAGATATCACCTTCAGTGACCTAGGACCTGCATGTATCTAAGCAGCTGTATACCAGAAACATGTTCCTCTTCATAAACGCAAACTAGTATTCTCACTCACTATGGAAGGATAAAGAATCATAATCAACAAGGGCCAAATGGCTTCAATGTGAGTTTTGACTAAGTCTGGCCTTCAAAATTCAGGCCCTGTTCCAGCAAAGCACTTAAGCAACTAACCACTGACTTCAACGACATGCTTAAAGTTAACCATGTGATTAAGTGTTTGCTACACTGGGGCTTCACGGCCTGATTCACAGGCCAGCACTTCAAGACTTGCTTAAAGTTAAGTATGCTCTTAAAGTCCATCTCTATCAGCAAAACATTTAAGAAAACATGAGGATGAAATGGGAGGCATCATGAAGGACTGGGGAGGATTGGTATAGTACACAGGAGGATCTGGAGAGCTCTGAAGCCTGCAGTGACAGAGGTGGATGAAATTTAATAGGACAAAGTCCAAGGTCTTGCACTTAGGGGCTAATAAAAAGAATTTCTGCTACAAGCTTGGGGGTTATCAGTGGGAAGAGACAGAGGAGAGAGACTTGGGTGTGTGGGTTGATCACAGGATGCTATGAGCCAACAACGTGATGCAGCTATGATGATCCCAGGATGCATCAGGTAGAGGAAGTGAAGTATGAATGCCATTGTACAAGACACCGGTAAGACCTCATTTGGACTACTGGGTACAGTTCTGGTCAACCATGTTCAAGAGACATGAACTCAAAATGGAAAAGGGGCAGAGAAGAGGAACTAGGATGATGAGGGGAATGGAGGGCCTATTTTACAAGAGGAGACTAGAAAAGGTTGGCTTGTTTAGTCTAGCAAAAAAGGCTGAGAGGAGATATGATTCCTTTCTAGAAATAAATTAGGGTGGGAAATACCAAGGAGGGCAAAGACCTATTTAAGCTAAAGGGCAGTGCTGGCACAAGAACAAAAGTCAGGCTGGAATTAGAGAAAGGTTTCTATCAAAGGGGCAAGCTGCTGAAACAGCCTCCCAATTTAAAAGTTGTGGGGGGAAACGACTTAGTTTTAAGAGAGCTGGATAAAATTTATGAGTGCAATGGTAAGACAGGGTTGCTTGGGAAGGACGTGAACAAGACTCGGCAGCCTGGGACTGACTTCTGGTTTATGTTCCTAAAAGCTCAGGTTTCAAGGTTTCAGCCAGGACTCAGAGAGGGATTCTCCTCTCCCCCATATTTATTCTGGGAGGGTTTGTTTGTTTTTAAAAAAAATCTCCTTCCTCTGACATCATCAGGGATGTTCAAAGAGTGCAGATGGGACATTGGAAAAGGGAGAGCCAGGCTCCGAGATGGCACTAGCATTCTCTCTCTTTCATATACTGGGCTGGCTGGTCCTTGCTCACATGCTCAGGGCCTGACTGCCATATGTAGTGTTGAGAAGGAATTTTCCCCCAGGTCTGATAGGCAGTGGCTATGGGGGGGTTCTCCCTCCCTCTGCTGTCTGGGACGTGGACTGGGAATATCTCACAATCATTTCCCCGCCATTGTGGGGACTTCAGGCCCTGGTTCACCTTGGTCCCTCCTCTTCTCTCTCCCTCTGGCACATAATAGTCGAATCTCCTGAGGGCTGTAATACTTTGGTCCAAGTTTGGTTGTTGGATTTAGTGTGCAAGTGCTGGTAGCCTGTAATATGGGGAAACTGAGAGGGAAGAATCAGAATTGGTGTTTTGCTGGGCCTTAAATTCTATTACTATGAAAATCTGAGGTGTTAAGATGATTTGGACCTAGATTTTAATATTTATTTATTAAAAATAATTACTATGAATCCCAGATGCCTAAACATAGATAAACTTAGGTTATTTTTAAGATCATCTACCAAACTATATATTTTTCAAATGGTTTGATTTCCATGATAGGCTTTTTATAAGATGGAGAATTAGTCACCCCTGGTGGCTAACATACTTTATTCAAAGGCCAGGTACAACATTGGTGGTGGCAATGCAAGCTTCCCATACAGACACGATCCTCCCTCCCTCTGGCACCTCCCCCGCAAGCTTCAGCCCTACTTGCATAGGACACGTCTAGGGGAGAGATGGTCATTCGGTCTTCATTCCAATTTTTCTTCCTTCCATGATACAACAGGCAAAGGTACCTGCAATGAAGTGCTTTGAACTCCATTCTTATGCAAACCCTCTGGGGCTGGATAGCATTTTGCTGGCCAATGTCATAGAAGATTGGCCATGGTGTGGAAGTTTAGTTTTAGTTCCCTTTTGCTTCTTGGTAGCAAGACGGGGGGGGGGGGGGGGGGGGGACAGCAAGAAGATTTGATTCCTCCTTCCACTCTGATGCACCATTCCCTGTTGTCATCTACCTAAAACCAGAACTATCCTTATGTGCCCACAATGCTAATTTATTTTATGAAAGGTAATCAAGCTCAGAGTAAGTTCCCCAGTGCCCTCTGAGCCGTCGTGCATCTCTTCAGCATGTAGGCTCATTTGAATTTTCTGTCTGTTTCATGCCCTTAATACACAGGATTTTCATGATTCTCCTGTCTGCCTGAATTGGTACATTATTGGCATCCTAGTAAGGAATTGTTGGTTTGGCCTTTTGATAGGCTGCAGGTGTCAATAACAATGCATGGGTCTAGATTGCACCATTGGATTAATGCAATGGACATTGCACCTTTAGAGACCTACATTCAAGTTTTGGCTTAGGTCATACATGAATTTGGTGATATTCCTGAGAACAGTTACCCCCCAACAGAAAACCACAAGGCATTGGGACACATTTGGCACCCTCTTCTCAAAAGTGACCCAGGATTGACATACAGGGTTTGTGACAGGTCAGGACAGAGGTCAACTCGCAGTGCTATATGAGAAAGTCTGTGTGACATTGGCAGGCCAGGTCAGTCCAAGTCCCCAGGCCAATTAGACTTGCTATTGGGACAGATCAAAGTAATTGTTGAATGCAGAGAGCAGCATTTGGTGTTTAAACTTCATGAAAATAAAGGGGTCGCTCCTTGCATTGTATCCTATCATGCAGCAGCAAACATTTACATTGGGTATACTCCTGTAAGTAAATAACCAATCACATGCAAATGAAGCCATGGAGAATGCAAATGAAGAAGAGTGCTAGCTTCAAGGCAAGTAGTCGTGTGTAATGATCGGAGACCAAAGACTCAAAATGCATTCCTCACTCTCTGTCATCAAAGGAAAAGCCCATGTGGGGAAAGACACTGTCCGCTTGCTATCTGTGTATGGGAGTTACAAATATGGATTCAAGAAAAGATCCATCATTTCTGAACTGTTTGGCCCCTAACAAGGAAGTGTACCAGGTGCAAAGCCAAGGTCCCCAGACACAGACTGGGTATCCTGAAAAGATTTTTTGGAAGCTGGCAGTTTATTACATCACTGCCACCATTTAGACTTACAAACTGTTTCACCTGTGCATGTATTTTACCTGCTTTAACCTGTCAGTAATTCTCATTTCTTCATCTTAGGTAATAAACCTGTAGTTAGTTTACTATAGAATTGATGGTCAGTGTTATCTTTGGTATAAGAGCTGGAGTATCAATTGATCTGGGGAAAGTGGTTCACGTTGGTGAAATCTAATGATAGAACATACCACCAGCTTGGGGTGTCTGCCCTGTTTTCTGACAGTCTGCCCTGAGGTAGCCACTCTCAGTTGTGAGCCACTCCAGACAGCGTGACAGCTTGCTCCAGGCCCATCGGTGTCTCTAAGAGCCCTCAGTGCCCACTGGCAAAGTGTTCTATGGCATGTACCAGTCACTGCTCTCAGGCGTGCCATACTCACTACACCTAACACATTGCTGTCACTCTATTTACCTGTCAAGAGTGTTGTGTGTGGTATCAAATGAAAGCTGGTGACACACCATCACTAACAGCATTGTGTGATGTATGTATGGGTGTTGCGTAAAGAGCTTGGGGTGCGTGCTGGAAATGCACGTTCCTGAAATTTGTTTTGGGGCAGAGCTGAGAAACAAGTTTATTCTAAGCAAAGGAATTCCATCTTGCCTGTCTGCCTGTGTGTCTGGTGCAAACTGAGCATGGGGGTGCCTGAGACTATGGGTAGTTCATTTGCATTTGCGGGAAACCCCAGTTGCCAGGAGGATGAGGAAGTAGCAGGGTATCAGCCCAGTGGAGGACACCCCACAGTCTGGACCTCAAGGGTCAGCCTGACTCTTGAGCCAAAGACAATGAACTTTGGGGGATATAGGGAGAAGCCAATGGGTATCTTGTTATCCTTTGCTGAGGGAACAAAGAGGCTGGTGCTCTTTGCATTGCATGAACGGTGGATCCCCAACCATCCAATGTGTCCGGCACTGCCTCCGATAATCAGGCCTAGTGGTTGTGGCATGGGTCACGGCTTGGGCCTAGGCCAAGAGAGGGCCTGGAATCAAGATCCAGGGATAGGTCAGTGCCAAGAATTGAGTTGAAAGCCCATAAGCACATGAGAATCAGAATCAGAGCCAGAGTCCAAATACACCCCAAAGGTCGGTGCCTGTTGGTCAGAATCTAAGGGGTGGAAGTGGGGGCGGGAAATCAGGAGGTGGAGGTGAATCTGGAGCATGGCTAGTGCAGGACAAAGACAATATGGGACAGGGCAGGAGCAGGCTGGGAGTCGCTGAAGACTGGTGCACTGCCAGGCAGCAAGAGGGTCCCTGACTGGGTAGCGCTGTTTCTCAGACGGATCTGCATCTCTGCTGGGGCTGTGTAAACGCCTGGGCCTGGGTCGGTTCAGTGATTGGTTGCTGCTGCATGCCAGAGGAGCGAGTCACCGCAGTCACTGAGTGAGCAGCGCTGGGTTAGTTAGGAGTTTGCCACACATGCGATGCTATGTCTGGCATCTCTGTTTAGTATCGCGTAAAACTCTGCTGTTCGTTCGTAAACGTACTGTGTTACAAATGCATTCAGTGCTGTTCTATTAAAGAAGGGTGTGAATACACAGATCCACCAAGAGCCTGGAATGTCTTTGGAGACAGAGGACCTGGCAATTTCTGGAAGTGTCCAGTTACAGGAATTGGCTACCGTAGAGACATGCTCTTCCAGAACTGGAGGGCACCAAGAGTTCCTGGCAAGGCAAGGGCTGGCAGGATCCTGAACAATGTGTTGGGCGGGCTAACAGACTGGAGTGTCAGGGAGAGCTCACGCACAGTTTAGCAGCAGCAAATCTCTCACTGAGGCATAGACGTAGCAAGGTGCCTGACAGTTCTTAACGCCCGGAGAATCTGTTACACCGTGTCCACTAGGACTAGTTCTAGGAAGTACTATTAGCCATTCATTCGTCCGTCCAAACAGTAAACTCAGCCACAAACAGAGCATAGGAACAGAACAAAGGAGTCCTGCCTTTCAAAACTAGCATGCAACACACTCCCCAGTCACAAAATCTTCAAGTTATGGAAGAAGGCTACAGAACACAGAAACAATCTGATGAAGTCTGGGAAGGCGGCATACAAGCCCCAGAAAGACAGAGGTATGTCAAGTATGTGGCTGGCTCTCAAACAATTAATCATGGAGTGACTTTCCTGGACCCTGTTTCTCAGAACATCTGTATGAACCACTCAGCCTGCTTAAGCATTGATAGTATCTGCTCTCCGACACTTCATGATTGAACCTCCTCAAACCCTAACACTGAGCCAATCAGCACCGTTTGCATTACTATATGTCTATGTATTTGGGAGTCCAGAGGCGTGGAGAAGATGGGCAGATTCTTACCATAGTTAGTTATTTGTAACAGTGAGAAAGAGGAAAAGTTGGAGCATGGGGTGATGGGAGAATGTCTTGGAGGTGGTGGTGGTGGGGAAATGCTGACATGACAAATCTTCTCCTATAATCAACTTATTTACCCCCTTGAAAGCTCACGATGACAAAGGATCTGAACTAGAGCAGCTTGGGAGCCGATATCCCTCAGTGTCCCTTGCAGTAAATTATTGCTCTCTGGCCCGGCTCCGCTGACAGAGATAGAGAAGTGTGATAGTGTTCCATAACAAAGGATAAATGGTAATATCCACTGTTCCTTTCCGCTCTGCAACCAAGCTCTTAGTATAGAGTGCTTAGATTGGGAAGTCAGTACTATTAAAATAAAATTACTTTTCTTCTTTCACTCCCTCCCCAGACACAACCCCGCACCCCCTCCCGGCAAGCTGAACAATGGCTATAAAGGAGCCATATATTTCCTAATAAATACTAAGCTATGAAGGAATCAGATAACCAATGATGCCAAGTCAAAAATGCATTTTTGCAATGAATTGTCACTCAGATATCAATAAACTTTATCATCATATTTCTGGGTATGCAGGCTGTCACAGTATTGTTTATTTCAATGTCTTAATTTCCCTCTTTCTCAGTATCCTATTGCTCATAACTCCACCCCCACTCAGAGGCAACTTCCATAGATAGGTAAGGGGGATTACATACATTAAGGCTCTGTTTTTGCCCCCCTGTTCTGTTGTACTTTTTCTGTGCAACACACAGCATATATATTTTGTGCACACATCTCTCCCCCCCCCCCCCCCCCGGCCCTTACCTTTCTTGCTCTCATCCTCACAGAGTAGGAACTGGGAGAAGGTGTCAGCAAATAAAAATAAGCCTACCTCCAATCTCTTATAAATAAATGATAACTTTATGACATGGTCCACTTTAGGAGCTAAGGATTCCATTATGCATTCCAAAGGGACATAGATAATTTCCATGAGGATGAACTGCACAATGGGGCCTTTAATAACTTCTGTCCTGTTGTTGCAAACGATTGCAAAATAAGACATATCAGAAAAAAAACAGACGATGCTAATAAAACAGCAGAAAAGTAACTATAGATAAGGAGATCGCAGAAACAATATCCCTCCTATTTGTGATTCTGCATGAAGAGAAATGAAAGGTAAAGATGCATCAATAAGTGATAAAAACTGTGCTTTGCCTCCCCCTCAAAAAGGGATTTAATAAACGATTAATTTTGCAGAATACATATTTTGGGCGAGAGAATCATATCAGACCAGATGGTCAGATACTCAAAATAGTATAAATTAGCCTAGCTCCACTGAAGTCAGCCCTATGTAGATTAACATTAGCTGAAGAGCTGACCCACCGTGTCTCTCACTATTTTCATTCAGAAGGTCTTGGATGTCCCTGTTGGAGCCCCGAAGATTCCTCCATAATCCGGAGTCCTATGTCTCCATGTGACAACTACAGTACCAACCTTCCTAGCAAGAAAGATCACAGTGGATTCCTTTTGGAGCTGCTAAGTGCTCTACCTTAAGCAACTAGGGAGAGTGTTGCTCAGGGACACAAAGGATTGCTTTCTCCCCGCCGCTCCCTAGTCACAGGAGAGAAGGGTCTACAGAGCTACTGGTGTCTGCAATTCTTTAGAAAATAATTCAGTGGAGCAGACAACACATTAAGTAATCCCTTTCTCTGATCCTTTACACACACACACACACACACACACACACACACACACACACACGGAGTGATGTGTTTGACACTAGCTGGCGCCAACAGAAGTCCTGCTTAGCCAGGTAGCCATGAGCACATTAATTCCACAGGCATTTATTGGATTTTTTTCACTTGGGTAGGTATGATTAGAACAGCACAAGATGCTTTTACTTCAATCATTTATCATAATCATATTTCATTTATCTGAAAACCCTCTGGTTCTGGCATTTCAGATGTGATTGGTTCTGCCATCACTCCCGACCTCTTCTGAAGAATGTTTGTAAGTGAACATTAGTTAGCAAGCTGGAAGAGTAGTTGCAACCTGCACGGTACAAGGGGTGTGCTACAAGCTTTAAAGTTAGGATCAATTTCTACAAAGACTAGTGTGTGATCTACATCTAGCATTATTGTTCCTATCAGCTTGCAAGGTACAAGCACAGTGAGAGGCTGAGTTGTCTTAGGGACTGGAAATACAAGATGACTCAGAAGATTTACTTTTCTTTGTTTGGCAGGTGTGAAGTCATGGGAATGCTTTAAATAGAGCTAAAAACACTAGAATGAATGTCTTCAACTTTGCTATCATTTTATGTGGGTATGTGTGAGGTTTGCCCAACACAAGTGCTGTTAGATATACATATTTCCCAGTTATACTCTACACGTCTGCAGAGATATTATACCTATTTATAAGGGACCATGTCGCAAGAGGAAGCTCATATCCTTCTCTGGGGTTCTGTTAAATTAACTGGTCCTCGCTCAAAATCGTTCTACAGGTGTGTTACATTCTGGGGTGCAATCCAGACCAAGGCAGAGCTCTTCCACTGGGATGCCCACAGTCAGCGATAAACATGCCTTGGTTCAATGGTTTGAATCAAGGAGTCTGCCTGCAATACCAGACTTCTACTGTTCTCCACCAGCCCTGGTTAACAACTGGTAAGGTGATTCCACCTTCTTCCCAGCCCTGAATTTTCCCCCAAATGCATGTTCTGACGTGTCCAGCCTTGTCCTGGAACACTCAGAGGAAAGTTAAGTTACTATAACTTACCAAGCCAGTTTTGATCTAAGATGTAGATAGAACTCAACTCCCAGGTCAGGATCTAGCCTCCAAAGTCAAGTGGCTGGTATCTTTCTCTTCTTAGGTGAAAGACAGATAACGCGGGATTCCACACCCCTCTCTTTTATAGCCCACAGAAGTATTGATTTCAAAGATTCAGAAGTATACCTCCAGCTAAAAGTCTATTTCCAGCTGTGAGGTAGACAACATGGAAGCTGCCTTGAAGGAAGTGACCTGGGGGGGGGGGGGAGCTGGGGGGCGGCACAGGAGCAGGTGGTCAGGGGACAAAGAGCAGGAGGGGTTGGATGAGTTGATGGTTCTGAGGGGACAGTCAGGGGGCGGGAAGTGGATGGGGCCGGATAGGGGGTGGCTGTTTGGGGAGGCACAGCCTTCCCTACCCAGCCCTCCGCACAATTTTGCAACCCCAATGTTGCCCTCAGGCCAAAATGTTTGCCAAAACCAATCTAGGGAGTAACTATTATGTGCATTGCTTGATAACACAAGTTTTGAAGAAATCAAAGCTAATTATAGAGATGCTAAGATTGGACACAAACCATTACAATTGTAGTTTAATACTGCAAATACAGAAGCTCAGCTAACTCATATTTATGTACCATATTCTCAACTTCGACATTTATTTGAATGCGATTTTGAAGCATTAACCAAGAGAGGGGTCAACATGACAAACTGACCAGAAGACTGAAAATAAGAGCTACGAATTGTATGATTTGGGTAAAGATGTATTTATACAGTTTGAAAAGAAAATCTTTGTTTATTCAACTACTGGACTTCAATAACAACATAGGAACTGTTCTGGTTTATAATGTAAATCATGTAATTTAGGACAGGCATTATGTGTATTAAAAATGCAAATCAAAATCCTTATGAAATGCTGTTAATTTGCAGTAGCCACTTTTCAAAGTGTAATTTTGCAGGCATTTACATATTTTTTTCCGTAAAAAAAAATAAATTAAAAAGTATTTAGGAGTATTTGCATCTAAGTTACAGAAACATGAAAATGGCAATAGAAATTGGAAAACTTCTAATTCCTTATAAAACTGAATGCATGGCTCTAAATTGTTCCAATTTTTTTTTAATTAGTAAAACAAAAATCTCATTTCAGGGCTATATTATCTTGTTTATCAAATTTTGCCCCCAGAAAATGTTTTTGCCTGCTAATTAGAGGCACATAATGGAGATCCAATTTGCAACTACAAGTAACTAGACTTGGGCCCTGAGACACAGATCCAGCCTAGCTGTGTTTGGCATGCAACTTGAAGAGGGGCAGAGCCGGCTTTTTGCCACCTTTTTACTCCCTGTGGTCTACAGCTGGTTCACACCACGTGTAAGTTAAAGCAGCCTCATAGCTGGTCTGATAGTTGATTGCCTGCCTACAATGGACCTCAAGGGGCAACCGTGGTGACCAGAGCTTTCTGGAGCACAGCACACTTTGGTTCTGCCCCTTTCCCCACCCGGACATGCCATCTATGCTGTGAGGGGCAAAGAAGGTGGCACAGAGAAAACTCTGCTGGATCCACATCACCAAGGTAACTCCCAGCTGCCCAAACTGATCTCCGCGATGAGTATTATGCCTAAGTAAGTTTCTAGAGCATCTGCTGAGGGGGATAAACACCTGCTGAGACAGGAAAATATCACATGCTTTATCTCAAGGAGTGAAATATTCTCCTCATAAAGGAGAATTCTCCTCATAAAGGATGGGCAGAGGGTTTAATCCCCAAATGAAGCAGACCCCTAAATTTCTGTGTGGTTCTCAAGGGATCCGAAGATCCACCAGGAACCTGTTGTGCGACCTTTGGCAAGTCACTTAATCTGCTCTTGCCCCATTTCTACAACTGTGAAGTGTGGATCATGAGCCTGATCCAAAGTCTTTTGGGGGCAGTCCACTGGCTTCAATGGACTTTGGAGCGGACCCAACACTACTTCGCAGAGCACAGATTGTTGGATCAAAAGCACGAAGGATTTCATTATTTTTCTCAGCAATATATAGGTGAATAATAGCTGAAATAATGAAGTCAAGTGAAAGGGCTTGTCTTCAGTAAAGTGGGGAGGGATCGACCTTTTGGCGATCGATTTATCATGTCTCGTCAAGATCGCCAGCGGCACCCCTGTTGACTCCGGAACTCCAGCTTGCCAAAAGCTGGAGTCGACGGGGGAGCGCGCCGCTGACCACCGCAGCCGTGAGGACAGCAGGTAAGTCGGCTGTAGATACGCCGAATTCAGCTACATTATTAACGTAGCTGAATTTCCGTAACTACAGTCGATCTCCCCCCTAGTGAAGACCAGCCCATAGTCTCTGTCAGATCCATGTCAAAGATCTAGAATCAATGTGAACGTAACCACTGAAGGGCCGGGCAGTTAAAAGCATTTTCTATCCCCTCTACTTAATTTCCAACTCAGTAGCAAGGCCCATCCACACTACAAATCAGATCTAAAAAATGCTGCTTGATTACTTTTTAAAGAGCTGAAATTAGGTCACCAAAAATAGAGGCTCTAATGGCCTAAATGTGGGAAATTACTGCTTGAAATTAACAAGTTGCTGTGCTTCAGAGCTACACAAAAGCTTTTTGAGTAGATTGCTTGCAACTACACAAACTGTATCCTCTCTCACACGTGGCAAAAGCCTGGCTTGCCAGATGCTAAATGATCATTTTCACAAAGTTTAAAGTGGTCTTTAAAAATCATAAAAAGAATTTTTATTCTTAGAAAATAATGACTCCAACCTCTTTTCCTTTCATCAGGAAATTCTTCACAAACACTGGCTCTACACATATCTATTTGAGTGATTACAAAATGAGCTTCTGATGCTCTTCCATAATAGTTCTCACCCGACTTGAGGAAGAGAGAGTATTAAGCCACAGGAAGGTGTCTTAAAGAATGTAAATTTATGGACCACAGCAGGTGAGGTTTACTACTTCTATGAGATAGCTGTAATTTGTAGCATCTATTAAATCTCCAGAGAGACCTTATGGATGGTCAGTTTAGCCACCACACCGAGTGACGTGTGAAAAGTTAAAAGCAAGAGGCGCTGTATTTTTGACTGTAGGATACCCTCAGGCAGTGACTGATAACAGTCAGATGCTGTACAACAAGATACCAGATAGGACCAGTTAACATGACTTTTTACAATCACAGGGTCATTATGCTTTTCTGTGAGGCACACAGGGGAACAAATCGACACAAGATGGCACAGGAAAAAGCCTCTGGAGTACCAGAAGTTGAAGGAAATGAAGCCAAAGTCTCATGTGTCCCTTTCTCGTGAGCCCCTGGCTCATCCTTCACGGCTCCGGGATCAAGTGTGGGTAGCTGGCTGGGAATGGCAGGGTCCAGAGAAGATCACAGTAGGCTCTGGTCTCCTCAGATTTCTACAGCTATCTATGCAAAATTGAACCCAGCTCCTTGCAACTTCTCCTCCATGCTTACCCCCATCTGAAACAGAGGAGTATTGTGCCTGAATGAGCAGAGGAGTCGATGACAGCACGGCTCCCAAAGGAGAGTGCGGAGCTCCACAGCAATTTGACGCTATGCCCCCAACTCCTTTGTAGCTCCCTTGTAGCCCCCAGCTCCTTTGTAGATCCCCACGGATCTGAACCTCCGAGTCTTTCCTGGACTCCTGGCTCCCTGCTCGTGTCAGGTTTTACTGCCAAAAGCTATGAATTGGCCCATCTTCAGGAAAACATGAGAATGAGAAAAAGCAAGACGCTGTATTACACGAATTGAAAAAAACCCTTTCTTGTTTCAAGGAGGAAAGTTTCACACATGAAGTCAAATTCTGCCAGGTTCCCGGAAACATGTATTATGCCACCTCACATGTGCACACTGATGCTACAAAAGCAACATTGCTTCGTGACTACAAATCAACAACAATAACAGTACATGTTGGGGTGGGGAGGGATAGCTCAATGGTTTGAGCATTGGTCTGCTAAACCCAGGGTTATGAGTTCAATCTTTGAGGGGGCCATTTAGGGATATGGGGCAAAAATAGGTTGGCTGATTTAATTGGGGATTGGTCCTGCTTTGAGCAGGGGGTTGGACTAGATGATCTCTTGAGGTCCCTTCAAACCCTAATGTTCTATGGTTCTATGTGATCATACTCTAGATGCATGTTGCCCTGGCACAGAACTCTGTTAGTGCAGAAATCTTCCTTGGGGTGAATGGGCCTTTTCTGGGTATTCAGGCATTAAGACGTGTTAATTATCGGATTATCCACTGGGATAAAGGATTCAAACCCCAGGTCTGCCAAAGATTTAGGCAAATCATTTGAGCTGTGAGTCCATGGGGATTACATTACCTACCTTTGTACAGTGCTTGAGACCTCGGATGAAGGAGGCCTCATAAGTGCCAAGTATTATTCTCATGCTGCTGATCCCTGGGCTTCCCTCAGCAATCTACTGACAATGTAGAGGAGATTTTTAAAAGACAGTCAAGACTGGGATGACCATCCCATGCTATGAGCGAGAGCACAGCTATGCATGGCTATTCATGTGCACGACTGCCAAAATCTGGAACAGAAATTACATGTAGCTGCAGTCAGACTGACCATTTTTTTCAAAAATAAAGGATAAAAAAACTCTCCGTGATCACTTAAAATCTAGCCACCGGTTTTAGAGAACATACTCTATTCAGGTTTCAGATGAAGTGGGTTCTAACCCACGAAAGCTTATGCCCCAAAGAATTGGTTAGTCTCTAAATTGCCACAAGTACGCCAATTTATACTCTTTTCAGGTTTTCCAGCTGATACAAGTCCACTGCTCCTCACCTGTCCTGTTACATTATTTTATAGGACATGATGAAACGAGACACAGATCACAACAAAATAAGAAAGGTTTAAACCCACCTTTCTCTGAAAAATACTGTTTTGTGGAAATTGGAGAGCTCAGGAAATTGAAACAGAGAGAGGACTTTCTCCTCTAGGTAGTTAGTATGAGTCCAATCCACGTTAAACATTGATTTAAAGTTGGAGCCATCTGACTGCCGTTCTCAGGGCTGTAGGAATTGTCTGTCTTAGACAACTTCCTAGTGGAGAGGTGTAAACTTGAAACCTTTCCTGAGTTAGCACCATTGTGGACAGTCTCAGAGAGGACTGCCTAGGGATGAAAACGATCAATTCACTCCTAGAGGTGATAACCTCATTAGTGGGTAATTCTAAGGAAATCTGCACTGCTGCTGCCTGGATGGGAGTCTGAGCTGTCCCTTCTGTAAACACTCAATTAACTAAATTAATTAGAAAAGAGAAGTTTGTGATTAAAGCACTCGGCTGGGGCCCAGGATATCCAGGTTCAATTCTTGACTCTGGCACAGACTCCGCGTAATCCTGGGCAAGTCATTCAATCTCTGTGCCTCCGTTTGCCCTGTCTTGAATTAGGAGAGTGTTTCAGTTCTCCCACACTGTGTCTAGTTAGACTGTAGTTTCTCAGGGATGGGTATGTTCTCACAATGTGCTGGTTGAGCTCTAGCACAATGGAGCCCCAGTCTCAGTGGGAGCTTCTGGATGCATTCGTAATATAAAATAATACAAATAAAGCTTTGTAACCCGTAACCTACATTTGTAGTTTACTAACCTCCAATGTGCTTGTAGCTCCCTTTCACATGAATGGAAATGCAGGGAACACAAGAAGTAGAAAGTATTTACCTCTAATGCTGCTTATAAGAATTATTTGGCTGTGGTAACCAGCAAATGGATGTAGGGTTTTGCTACATGGTTTAAATCAGGGGTAGGCAACCTATGGAATATGTACCAAAGGCTGATTTTCAGTGGCACTCGCACTGCCTGGGTCCTGGACACCGGTCCGGGGGGGGGGGGGAGGCTCTGCATTTTAATTTAATTTTAAATGAAGCTTTTAAAACATTTTAAAAACCTTATTTACTTTACATACAACAATAGTTTAGTTATGAATTACAGACTTATAGAAAGAGACCTTCTTAAAATGTTAAAATATATTACTGGCATGACAAACCTTAAATTAGAGTGAATAAATGAAGACTCAGCACACCACTCCTGAAAGGTTGCCGACCCCTGTTTTAAATTATAAACAAGTTATTACAGCAGTGAGCTCTGGGACTCCATAGGAATTTAAAGATACCAAAACCACATGCCAGGACAAGATGCTACATTGCAACAACTGTACAAGTTTGCCAAGATTTCATCAACTGGAAGAGAGTTTCTTCCATTTAGCTAATTTTCTCCCGCCCTTAGGCACCTTGGCGAGATTCACACACCTGACACGTGTCGATTCCAGGGGCAGCAGGTGTATGAAGGACAGGATGCATGCACTCAATTTCGTGGAATGGAAGGGAGCTGTATTCACACGCTGACATTTAGTGCTTTGCAACAAGTTATTTCTAGTTGCAAATGCTTGAAATTTTTTCCCCAAAAAGATAACACTGACTAGAAGCTCCCTATGCACCATATTGCTCTTGTGATCCTTTCCTGTAGCTTTAGTACACTAGAGTTATATTCTAAATATTGAAAAAGTGGGGGTAAGTATTTGTCCTCACCACAGAGCACCCCTTCATGCCTGGACACGGTGCTGCAGGGGATTCTGCCTCTCACACCCCTCTGGGGGCTATTCCCTTGGCCCTGTGATGGCCAATCCCATCCGACATCTCTTCCAGCCTCTCTCTGGGTCTTCTGGGGCCAAGTCACCTAACAGTTTACTGCCCTGCGGGAGTAGGTCCAACGTAAACTTCGCAAAATATCCAGACGTATAGTTCTCCCCTGCCAGGCTTCACTGAAATCCCCGGCCCTCCTTCCTGGACTCCTGCAGAAAGTCTCTGGATTCGCTTTTTCCCCAGCAGGATTCAACCCCTGCTTCCCTTCACCACAGAACCCAGCAGTTTGAGGATCAAGCTCCTCCTTTTAGGCCATTATTCAGGGCTCTCCCATGGGAGCCTGCTCTGTTTCCGGTGAGCGACTCAGATTGACTTCATTAGGTTCTTCCCAGAGGGGAACTCCCCTTGATCCTCTCTCCAGGGTCTTCCTTCCTCTAAAAGTTCCTAGCTTTATGTAAGCAATGCTTTCCCTGCTTCACCACCACAACTAGGGTCACTCTGCCTAATTAAGCCCCATTACATGAAGCTGGGGTCACTAATTAGCTTAATTGCCAGCTCATCAGGAAGGCTGAGGAATAGCAGCTAAATCACAGGCAAGACTGAAGCCAGTTTGCCTCAAAAGGCCACCAAGCCCATGACGGAGTCGCGGGGGGGAAGGCACCTAAAGGGATAAGAGCATTTACTAATCTTCATTCATTGTGCTCATAGGAACACCCATCCACAGCTGCATATTAAGCTGTGACCTTAATCAACTCATGCCATTTTCATAAAAGAGCGAAGACGATTCACTGTTTCCACCAGTCTCTTGTTTTCACGATCTATGAAAGTCACTTTTTGCTGCTAAAATTCCTTCCTACTATTAGTGAAAACAAATGTGTGCCTCGTTAAATGAAGCTCAGAACATTAAATTCTGTTCATAAATAGGTAAAGTTCTACTCACGCCCAAAGGAAGAGCAGCTGAATTGCTCTTCTGTAACACTTTTCACATCCAAAATATTTTTTTCATATAGCTGTGTTTTAGACACATTAGCCCACGAAAGCTCATGCTTCAAAACTTTATAGTTAGTCTTTAAGGTGCCACAGGACTTTGTTAACTCTACTATACACCTTAGAACTACCGACAAATGTGATACTGTTGGAACAGACAAAAATAACTGACCAAGTATTCTACTGTCTTTTACAGTTTCTGTTGGATGAATACCAAGAGCTTTTATTCTGCTTTGCCAAGAAACATGTGTTTTCATGTGTAGGCTACAGGCTCTAATTTCTGTTTTATAAATAAAAAATTAAATAATTCATTTTCATTGCTAACTACCCGGAGATTAATTTATTATTATTAAAGAGTAATTTTGGAGTTTTGCCATATTTTTGCTTTGTCTACAGGTTCTGAGTTTGACTACCTTAATTAAAATGACTCTCAGTACAATACTAATTGATTTTATGATCAAATAATTAATAGCAATTAATTCATTTTAAACTATTAGCATAAGTATTTTTTTTTTCTTCCAACTGACATTTCCTGTCTCTTAGAATTCATACCCTTAGGCATGAGATGTAAAACACAAAAACTTTCCTTGAACAGATATCCACAGAGAGTGCTACCCACTCCCCCTCCAGAAATACATTCTAACATTCTTTGGTATTCTGATCAATTTTTTATGATATGCATTTAACATGAGTGTGCCTTGCCAGTTTTCACCACAGTAGTTACCTAACTTCTGTTTAAAACATATAGAAGGCTTTGTAGTATTAGAAAAGTTCTAACCATTTCCTGGACAAAACTTGGACCAAAAATCTACTGTCTTAAATGGTAACCATCTGCCAACTTACACAAAGCACTGGCTCCGCACTCCCATTGCCAGGAACCACAGTCACAGGGAGCTGGAGGATGCCTGCGTGCAAGAGAAGTGTGCGGAGCCTCCTGCCCCTCCCCCTAGGAGCCAGAACAGGCAGGCAGTCTGCCTTGGCCCTGCTGTGCCCCACCGAAGGTAAGCCTGCACCCCAGCCCCGAGCCTCAACCCCAACCCTGACTCCCCCCTAAACCCGGAGCTCCATCCTGCACCCCAAGCTCCTCATCCCCAGGCCCACCCCAGAGCCTGCATCCCCATCCGGAGGCC
Organism: Sternotherus odoratus; assembly: GCA_032164245.1. Lineage (NCBI taxonomy): Eukaryota > Metazoa > Chordata > Testudines > Kinosternidae > Sternotherus > Sternotherus odoratus. The sequence continues at coordinate 10,350,625 of JAVMKO010000011.1, read as the reverse complement.
TCACCCGCTTCTGCACCCAAACCCCCTGCCTCAACCCACCATCCCCTCCCGCCAGACCTGGAACCTCCTCCTGCTCCCCAAACCCCTTATCCCCAGCCCCACTCCAGAGCCCACACCCCCAGCCAGAGCCCTCATCCCCTCCCACACCCCAACTCCCTGCCCCAGCCCAGAGCCCCCTCCAACACCCCTCATTTCTGGTCCCGCCCTGGAGCCTGCACCCTCCCACACCCAACACCCTGCCCCAGCCCAGTGAAAGTGAGTGGGGGAGAGCGAGCCACCGAGGGAGGGGAAAATGTGGTGAGTGAGGGGCGGGGCCTCAGGGCAGAGGTGGGGAAGGGGGCAAGGCTAGGGTGTTCAGCTTTGTTCTATTAGAAAGTTGGCAACCCTTGTGGTAACTGCCAGTCAGACCACCTGGAAGTTTTTTCCTCCACTGTTTCTTGCAAGCACTTTTAAGAAACCTGGGCCATACACTGCATTTGTGATTTCCAGGATAAGTGCTGGAAGTGAAGCTGTGTGAAGGACAACACTTTTCTTTTTTTTTTCTTCAATTCAGTGGACTACAGTCATTTTTCTAAAGATTCTTACTCACCAGGACTAAAACTTTTCTGCGGGAATAGTTTTACCAACTTCAGGGGGATTACTCCCATAGGCCCTGATTTCTGCAAGCTACCCAACATACATGAGTAATTCCATCCCAGCTCATCAGTGTTTATGCACATGAATAACTTTGAATAAAGGGAAATCAATATAAGCCAATTTTCAAATTGATTTCAAGTGTTTTCCAGGTAGGTGGAGGTTGTACTGATTTAACTAAATCTATTTAAAAACTGAATTTAGTTATACGATTTTTATTTATTTTTGTTTAGCCATAGCCTTTTTTTTTTTAACAGCGTTTTGAGCTTTTCATTGTGAACCCTAGGACAGCGGCTGAAGAATAAACATGCTTGCAAAGTGAATCATATCTTTTACTATTGTTTGTTTGTTTCATTTAATCTAACTTTTGTGGGGATTTTTCCCCTCAGCGGGTGACCCTAAACCCTCTTCGACACTTCACCCCTAACAAAAGAGTGGATTTTTTTTTCACAGTGGGGACAAACCACGACTATTTTACCATTGGATGAATATGTAGAACTTCAACCCTTGCAATAGTAGATCACCTCAGAATTACACAACAGCTAAGTGTAACAGAATGGTCAACTGGGCAGGGTTAAATCCATGTAAAGCCAACATTTACTTATACCATCCACAGTTTACGGCCTGTGTAGTTTAATGCTCTAAGTGTTCCATCAAATGATATAAAGGAGAGAATTTTATATTACCAGGTTCCTTCACCCTTCCTCCCCCTCCCCATGCATTAAGCTCTTGCAAGATTTTTTTAAAAATATTTTCTATCTGTGGTACTTATCTGGCTCCCATTACCACAGGATCTGAACACCTCACAACCTTTAGCGTATTTATCTTCACAACACCCCTGATAGGGAAACGCTGATTTCCCCATTGTACAGATGGGGAACTGAAGCAGAGAGAATGACCTAAGAAGCCTGTGGTAGAGTAAGGAATTGAACTCAGGCATCCCAAGTGCTAGACAAGTGCCTTAGAACTTGGTTTAATTTAAAAAAACACTTTACACCCATCATTTATCAAACAAAAAAACTATATCACCATTCATTTATTGCTAACACTGCCTAAAAAAACCCAACAATGAAATTACCACTGCTTTAAATGCTAAAAACCCTAAACACCACCACCATCACATCATCCTTCTTCATTTATTTGTCCTGTCAACATACGTGTGCATGCAAAACAAACCCCCTCTCTCCCCCCGCATCTCCAGTATACTGTAGCCCTAGTTTCTTTATCATATAATCAGAGCGTGTCTTTAGGGCTCATGAAGGCTCTGGGTCAACACCCCTCTGATTGGGTTGAGACTCTACAAACATCAACACAGTCTGTTTTTAAGTTAAAAAAATAGTTTCTGCTTCTTGTTGCAGTAGAGAGAGCATCGAATATGTAAAGTAATTGCTATTGTTATTAGTCATTTGTAGCATGCAGGGCTCCCAGCTGAGACTGGAGTCCCAAACACATAGTAAGGATGTATCTACACTGAGGATGTATCTACACTGTACACTAAGCCCGGGTCCACGAGACCTGTCTTGTAGACTTTGTTTTTCCAAATCTATTCTTGAGCATACACATTGTATTGTAAACCTGGGTTTACAATTTCTGGATCCAGATCTCACAGCCACACTAATGTAGGTACGTTGCAATACTCAGACCTTGTGACTCATGTCTATGGCTTGGCCTACATCCACACTGAAAATGATAGTGTTTGGACCCGCATCACAGAGGGGCTCGGGCTCGGATCCACAACTCAGTGAGGTCTGTGGACCTAGGTCGTAAGTGCTTGTTTACTGTAGTCAGGCCGATTTGTGTGTGGAGAGAAGTGGAACTTGGGTTCGAACCTGAGACAGATCCTGGCCTTAGTATACTGTGCAGAGATACCCTTTGAGACAGTCCCTGCACTGAAGAGTTTATAGCCTGTGATTTTATACCTCGAGGGAGCTGCCTGTAACCCCCATATTCCTCATTTATATACAATTGGGATATTTAATATAAAGCATGCCATGGGAAAGTTTATGATCTTCTGAAAGCCATTATTCTATCTAAATATGTATATCATTGATCCATATCAAGATATGAGACTGTGATGTATGATTGTCACTAAAATGTGCTGTGAGTTGGGGAGTCGCCCAGATAGTAGATCCCCCGAGACTGAAACAAGGGAGGTAACTAGCACCCAGGCAGGTGTTGAACAAACATCAACAGTCACTGTCCAGCAAGGGAGTTACAATGCCATGACTCACGTGCACACGGCCACACCAGGGAAACTGCTCAATCTTGCCTGGGGACTCAGCAATGCCCCAGTAGATATGCCAGGACTTATGTTCTCCAAGCACATGGAACGAGGATATAAAATAGAGGATAGAGGCCACATGGTGTGTCCCTTCTCTTCCCCCACCTACGCTGAAGGCAACTAGAACGCTGGAGCTGAAGAGACTGGTCCCCAGCCTAACAGAGAAAGCCTGCGTATGAAAGACTGTACCCAACTGGCAGTATCCATTGGGATGAGAAAAACTGCTCAGTCTAGAATATATTGCGTAGTCAAGTAAGGTTGAGAATTTAGAGTGAAGGCTTATCTTTTATTTTCTTTTAGTAACTACTCTGATGTTTTGCCTATCACTTATAATCACTTAACATCCATCTTTTGTAATAAAGATAAAACAACAGAATCAATGTGTTCTAGTGTTTATCCTTACCAGTGAGTTTGACTGAAGTGCTTGGTAAATCTGTTCAGGTTACAAAGGCGGGTTTACGTCCACTTCCCACTGATGACGTGGCGAACCAATTAATAAGCTTGCATTGCTCAAGATAGGGCTTTGAGCAGTGCAGGATGGTGTATTCCTGAGGTACAGGGCTGGGAATTCTGGCTGGTGCCTTGTTGTGGGTGTGATTTGTGAGTGGGCCTGTGAGCATTCATGCAATGTAGCTTGGTGTGGGGACTCCACATGCAGTTATACTGAGTGGTAACAGCTATAGACAGAATCAGAGAGGTAGCCGTGTTAGTCTGGAATAGCAGAGGTATCAGAGAGTCCTGTGGCACTTTAAAGACTAAAGTATTGAAGCATAAGCTTTCCTGGGCTAATACCCACTTCGTCAGATGCAAGCAGTGTCTATGCAAGCTATAGACACTGACTTTGTGGGTGCTCCAGAGCTGGAGCACCCACAGAAAAAAAATTAGCAGGTGCTTGGTACCCACTGCAGCCAAGCTTCCTCCCCTCCCTCCCCCTCCATCCAGCACCCCCCACCCACTGCAATCAGCTGTTCTATGGTGTGCAGGAGGTGCTGGGAGGAAGGAGGAGGAGATGTGATAGGGCATGCTCGGGGGAGGAGGCAGAAAGAGGCAGTGCCAGGGGTGGAGCAGGGGTGCGAAGAGGCAGGATGAGGGTTTGGAGGAAGGGATGAAGTGGGGGCAGGGCCTGGAATGGGGAGGGTGTCGAGCATCCTCCCAGATAGAGAGGACGTTGGCGTCTATAGCAGACCCTGGAGGGGTTTGCTGCTTGTCACCAGTAAGGCATTGTAAGGGACAACCCAGATTAGTGAGTTAAGGGGACACAGTGTTCCCACAGTCTCAGGTTGGATCCTGGGGATCCCATCACACAGCCTATATACACAAGCCCGAGAAGTGGTGGGAGCAAGGAAGTGTTATTCCTATTTGTAAAATGGGAAACGGAGACACTCAACACATGCTGAAATGCTTTCCTGAAATGGAGCCCTAAAGCTTAGTGAAGCCGAGAAATGGCCAATCAGCTACAATATGGGATTTGTAGTGATCTGGTCTGTCTCTGTAAATCATTCTGATCAAGTGACTGTAAGTTAGGAAAAGTGTTATAAATGTAACTTATATGCACATATACTCCCTAGTAGGAGCCTGTCTGCAAGCCTCTATTACAAATCAGGGAACTATAAAGCGTCTATCACTTTTACTACTATCCATGTTGATATATAACTTATACATTTTATTTAATAGATTTTTTTTAAAAGCTACTTTTAACAACATTCAGGTTACAATTAAAGTGTTTCCAAATTTGTTTTACATTTTAAAAAGATTCATACATTTGAAGTTAAATGGGAGATAAACATTTTGCTTTTAACTGTTCTCATGGCCTAACAGGAAATTTTTATTGCACATTTTGGCATATCCTAAGAATTTGTTTCCTAGCTAAACGTTCTTGATTTTCATTTTAGACAGATTTCCATCTGTTGCCTAGACCTGCAGTTGTGTCTGCCCAATATTGTGAATATGGTGAATTATAATGGCTCTTGGAGCTGTTGTTATTCATACTAACACAATTCTTTCCACTTGAATTGGAAATTTCCTTTGCTGCTGAAAATGTCCTTATGTTTGCATCATTTGCTTAAGATTTCAGAAATCTATATCAGGCCTCTGGTGTCTGGCTGGTTTTAAAAGGTTGGTTTTTTTAGGAAACTACATGCCACCTTCAGCACAGCTGTTTGCATGGATTTTTACCAGCCAGATCTGATTTAGTTCACAGGAAATTGCAGCACTCAGTGTTTGCTTAGAGTTTTGGGGTAGAAAACCCCAGAATTCTCAGCAAACATGAAGCAAACCCCTGTGAAACTCTGTAGCTTTACAAAGAAAATGGTGAATTTTGCTACCACTTTGTCTTCAGGGCTACATGAGTTATTTTCTCCACCCCCCACCCCCATTCACTATCCCACCAGCATTCTTCAACTCACCTGACCCTGAGGTCTCCTGTGGGATTTGTGGAGAAAGCCCTATTAGACTCAGGACTGAAGGGGTGAAAAATATGGTCTGCCCATCCCACATCACCGAAATTGGAAATTTTCCACATTCCCAGTTCATTCTGCTCCATTCTGAGCCTTTTCCGGTTTGCCCTGTGCATAGCACATAGGAGAATCCTGAAGGCATCTTTATTACAAAACCCGAAATTAAACTTGGTTTTGTTTAATTTTTGGAGCTTGCAAAGCATATACAGTTCTAACCCTCAACTTCCATTAAAGGCTACCACCATAAGAGACAACAAAGATGGGATCCAGTCGACGAGCCAAGGAAAGCTCTGCTGTCCAAGATGGCATAGTCTAACTACAGCAGTTTACTGGAATCGGGCTGGAATGTGCTATCAAAAGGTATTTTTGATGGAAAACGCAGCTTCTGCAATATTGAATTATGGTTAGTTTTGCAGAAATTGTTCGATTTTGCAGAAATGTTAAATTTTTCCATTGGGAAAACCAAAAAGAAGCATTTCATTTTGGGTGGGTTTGACTTAAGTCAAAATATCTTGGTTTGTTAAATGGACCTGAAATGTTTCATATTGAGTCATTTCGACATTAAACTTCTGTTTCTCCTCGTGCAGCATTGCTTCATGAGAGTTTCACTCTCAGAGTATTGTTTGATATTTCAGTTTCCATCCTAGTTTGGGATGCCAACAAGCATTGACAGGAATTTCCTACAGGATGAGAAGTCTGATTTTCACTCAGTGCTACAAATTTACATTACTGCTCTTAGTAAAGAAATCATCTGCTGTTGTTCAACAGCTCCTTAGCACAAGACAGCCCAGCAATATACAGTGAAAAACTGCCTATGTTGAACAAAATGAACCATTTGGCTTTACTGACCCTGTGCACCCCTATAGCCAGGGAAAACTCAACCTCAAGATGATGGCAGGAGAAATGAATTGTGACAAAATGAAAAAGCGGCTCTCCCCTAGTTATGAAGAAAATCTATGAAACACTCAAGGAGATGAAAATTGCTTCACGCAAGAATTATCAAGGCCTTATTATGCCATGAGCAAGAGTAAATCCATTTTCCTTCTCCTCCCAAAATACATACATTTAGGAAGTCATCAATAAGAATACAAGAAGCCAACAGATTTTGGATTCTTGTTATCAGCAGTGACATTAAAACAAGACACAGTCAGTTACAAATATGCTCAGTCACCCCAATACCCAAGGCATTCCACTCAGATATCACGCAAATAAAAATATAAGTCTTACAATCACTGGGCCCTACTCAGCTCTTCTTACCCAAGCAAAACTCCCAGTGAAGTCACTGCTGAGTGCTATCGAAAGTCTATGCAAAGACCTATTAGAATCATACATCATACTGGAAGAGGAATACAGAATCTTGAACCAGATGAATGCTTGAAGACAACAGAGCTTTGCATAAGACAGGTAGAAATAGATTGAAATAATTAAAAAGTGCTAGAGGGAGAAAGACAGAGGTGCACATAATAACAACTGTAGTGTTATGTCATAGTAGCTGGAACGAAGATAAAAATGGAACAACAGTAAAAAGAAAATGGAAATGCTACCGATAAAATGGAAAGAAAATAAAATTTGCACATTATAATTTATTCATCCTCTGAATGTTATTAAGATTCAAGCTCAATATTACCACAATTACAGCATAATTTCATTTATAGCATCCTTCACATGGAACATAATAAAATGCTCTACAGAGAGGGAGGTAGCGGAGAGATAAAGCTTGACAGAAGAACTACTCTTCTACAGACTGAAAAGGTGGGGGAGGAAACAAAAACTTAGGTCCTGATCCTAAACAGCTGACTTCAGTTAGGCTCTGCATAGCTTTAGGAGCGTCTGCCCGTATGGAATCACTTAAAGGAATGGAACTTTAATGCAGTTTAGAAAAAGCTATGACAGTTGAAAGGTATGAGCTATGCTAGTGAAGACTCCAGCAAGCCTGTGAGGGTTGAAAGAGAGGCAGAGGAATGGAGAAGGGATATATGAATAGAGTTCAGAGTTACTCGTAGGTAAACTGAAATTAAATAAGCAATGTGGGTGCCTAAAGTTCAGCATCTAAACTCAGACTGAGGTGCCTAAATGAGGCCTGATCTTCAGAGGCTTTGAGCAATTGCACCACCCCAAGAAAGTTAATATGAGCTTCAGGTTTCAGAGTAGCAGCCATGTTAGTCTGTATCCGTAAAAAGAACAGGAGTATGTGTGGCACCTTAAAGACTAACGCATTTATTACAGCATAAGCTTCTATATGCTTCAATTGCTCAGAAGCTCTGAGGGCTGGACTACACTGGGGTTGGGGGTCGACCTAAATTACCCAATGTCAGCTACGTGAATTGCATAGCTGAAGTCGCAGTATCTTAGGTTGACTTACCTGGCTGTCCCCACAGTGGCAAGTCGACCGCTGCCGCTCCCCTGTTGACTCTGCTTCCTCCTCTTGCTGAGATGGAGTTCCAGAGTTGATGGAGAGCACATTCGGGGATCGATTTATCAATCCCTGATGTCTTGAACACTACCTGCCAATCCAGCAGGTAGTATAGATGTACCCTGAGAATCAAGGCACCTAAATATGTTTTTAGATGCTGAACTTTAGGCCTAAATATGGATTTGGAGAAGATTTTTCAAAAATGTCTAATGGATTCCGCTGCATGAGTTCAAGGACTATTATTAGTACTTATGCTCCAAAACCCTTCAGGCGCTATCGAAAATCTCCCTCTTAGACACCTAACTTCAGGTAATCGAGTTTCAAAATTGTGACTATTTTTCTTCCCAGGAAATATCATAGAAAAATATTTTTATTTTTGTTCAGAGACATTACACTGCACAGAAAAAAGTGTTTATATATGTGAATCAATGGTTTCATTAAAAGACACAAATGTAAGTGTTCACATTCTTCATCATTACATCATGATATCTTTAAATGAAACTTTGAATTTTCAAATTCTGCCTTTTGAAAGTGTCCAATATTTTGCTCTACAGTTACACTTTTGGCATGAATTCAGTAAATATGGTCTTATTTTCAAAAGAAATATATGCAAAATTTCTGAGGTTCTTCACAAAATCAAACCAAACAAGAGGAATCTGGCCCAATGTTTCCTATTCTTTGCAGTCATTTGGAAAAAATTGAAAAAAAAATGCAATTTTTTTTTAAAATAACCAAAGGGTTTCCAAGATTCACTTATTATGCAAATCTTTTTTCAAATCTAAAATTGTCAGCAACCATGTGAAAATCCTGCTGACAAATATATATAAGCCTTCCTTCCAATTATTTCAATCATGCGGGAAAAAAAGACATTTGAATTCCACTCCCATTTTTAGTTTGCTCATAATTTGTCACCAAAACCCACTTAAGAGTTACAGGTAATTGATTCTAATAAATTGATGGCGCTCACATTTTTCCATTTAAGCTATTTTTGATCATCACTGGAAGCCAATGCATCGTGCGAAGGAAGCCATATTATATCTACATTAGTGGCAAATGAAAGTGAATTGATGAAATTTGTCAGACAAGAGCACCAGAACATGAAGCAGAGAGTGAGGGTTTCCTTGTTAAACATGAAGTACAATGATTAATGGCATATATGTACATGTGTACATTTTACAGAGAGAGAGAGAGAGAGAGAGAGAGAGAGGAAAGCAAAGGAAGGAGTTCAGGTCCAGTCATACTCAACAATTAGAGCCCTGTGCAAATAACATGAAACAAAAACAGCTATTAAAATGACAAAACAAAAACACTCACCCAGCAGCAGCAGCTCCCCACTCTAAGATGTTATGATTGTGACCAGTGCCTGGGGTTGCAGCGTTGCTCAGGTTTGGCACCGCTGTCCTGCTGATGGAAAGATGGCCGGGCCAATTTGAGCGAGTAGCGCTGTGACCCGGTGCACCAGGTCACACTGTGCAGTGTGGGAAGCTGGGCCCAGCCCTGCGGGACTGAAGTCACTGCTGTGGGGTGAGTGTAGGGAAGGCTTACTCTGAAAACCCCCTTCAAGGGCCTCTCACCCCCGGAGACAGGCCCAACCCCCTTCTCAAGAGCAGAGCCCAACACCCGGAAGAGAGGGGTATGTGCAAAATGGATAGAACAAAATAAGAAATTCACAGAAACAAAACACAATTATAAAAATTAAAAGACTCTCATATGGTTTTATCAATAATCCTGACAGACAGCCGGACTATTGATTGTAAAATAGCCAACGTGACTGAACACCCATGGAGCAGAAAGAGAGCAGCTGCATAGAGTGTAAACAATTAAGTGGATCTTTCAGAAGGAGCTATTGTCTCCCTATGTAACGACGACTCTTTATAAAACCAGTCAGTCACATTTTCTGCGGTTTACATTGACGAGAAATGGACAAATAGTTGAAAAAGTTGCAAATATTTTCATAAATAGCAACACCAGGTTTGAGTCACTCTTGCTGTGCTTTCAAGTTTGTGAGTAACTGGGTAATGTCCATACATTTGGTGCTACAAGTATTCCTCACTTTCATTTGTGAAACTGTTTGACAAGTTTTAACAGGAATTAATTTCCATTTGAAAATTCATACTAGAATTGCATTAAGTCTTCTTAAAACATTTCAGGCTTCCCGTGAGTCAACAGAAATTACAACATGTAACATACATAGACAGTAACTTATGATACCATGCACACAATACAAATTGGGAATAATCTAAATTGTGGAAAATGCATACCACCGCACTTGGCAAATATCAAATGCATTTGAAGAATATGCAAATTGAATCAAATTTGCCAACCAAAACAGGAGCATAAGTTCATCTCTATTTAATAAGCAATTAAGCATGTGCTTAAGTCCCACTGAAATCAATTAAACTTAAGCACATGCTTAAAGTTAAGTATGTGTTTGAAAGCTACGCTGAATGAGGCCTTAGTAAACACTTTTCATAACTAACAGTTTGATGAGTTTCAGTATTCATCTCTCAGCGGTACAAAAATGAAGACTTTGCACAAAATAACATACTGTACAGAATAATTTGGCGCTGAAAGATTAAAATAGGTCAGGCCAAATTCTCTGAAGATCTGTTAGATTTTCTTAAAAATTAATTTTAAATTTTCCAAACCGGTCTGTTTGCCTCCTGCCCAAATGACACACAATTCATACTGAGTCCAAGTGTGTGTGATACACGCCTTAAACAAACAGAAAATAATGGTGGTCAGACCCTCAGCGGCTCTAATCAGCCAGAGGCCGTACCAGCCCATTGGGGGCCCTAGGCAGAATTATTTTGGGGGCTGCCCCACACACAACACAAAACAAAAAGCATATGGGGAGCCCCTTGAGATGCTCGGGCCCTAAGCAATTCCTCATGCCGAGTGCTGGCTCTCTAATCAGCATCGCTTCGGTGATTTCTCTTGACCTATGCCAGTTTATGCTAGTTCAGGATCTGGCACATGGGTTTAAGAAGTCCTGCATTATCACCGTGACCTCAACTAATGTGTGGTTTGACTGAGCTAGCAACGCTGCTGTTATAATTCAAGTGCAAAACTCTAGCTGCTGTAGAACATAGTCTTAATCCCCAAAGTCATATTTCCGCAGTTCTGCTTATTCCAATTATAGAGGCATATCCTCAATCACTTGAAATAATGAAACTTGGAGTTCTACAAAGAGTCATTTCAGATGGCTGCCCCCTCTCCCTCCTCCAAAGCAGGGGACTCAGCACTCTCACATAACTTTTCAAGGCCTGGCAAAGGTCAGTAAACTGTACCAGGAGGCCAAAAGGATTCAAATATTGAGGCCTAATGCAGTCTAGAGGCTCTTAAAAAAGTAAGCATGGGAAGATTACACCGGAGCAGGTTGCCACAAGTAAAATAGTCATTTTAAAAGCATTAAAAATGCACATTCTTTCCCCAGAAATTGTACATCCCCAGCTTCCAAGGGAAGTGGCCCATCCTTGAGCAAAAAGACCAACTGCCAATTAAAACCAGGAGAAACTGTGATACTTAGCCTGTAATTCTTTGTAAAGGCCTCAAATTAACTGTCAACAACAGCATTTGTTTCTAGCAATATAAGGCTCACCTATATTAACTAAGGGGAAATATTTTGCTGACTATAGATTCTTTGTGAAGTTTGAAGCTACTAAATTTACACAATGTGTTTGTTACTCTTTCATCTCGAAAAACGATGCCTGGAATGTTTTCTAATTAAGCATACGAAGAATGTTTATCCATGTCATTATAACACAGTTTTAAAGCTTTTGCATTCTTTTAGCACAGTTTTCAGAAATATATATATAAAAAAAATCAGCTTTGCAAGTTTGGCAGATGTCGAAATCCAATGATGATCAGAAAAAAAAGAAAGTCTTGACTCAAAGGAATAAACAGGCAAGGACTCTGAAGTTTTTGATAGATGTGGTCTTCCCTCAAGCCATGGAGTTCAACTGGAGCAACTCTAGATAGTCACACCCTTTTTATAGCTGTCCAGAGGCTCTCCAAGCCCAAATCAATCCAGAGTGATTTGAAAGACTTATCTTTTCGGTGCCTCTAACTTAAGCTACTCCAAGGTTATCTCAGTGCTGAAATATAGGCATTTAGACACAAATGCCAGAGTGGAAGGGAAATGACTTCACTGATATGTACCTAAGAATCTCCATTCAGTCTCTGGGGTTAAATGTATTATCTTTGTAGCTGCTCCAAATAGTTTACTTCCCTCTCACAATCAAGCTTTCCTAAAACAATGGGTGCCAGCTATGTACTGAGCTCCATCAAAGATAATGATTATTCGAGCGAACAAGCGACTCAAAAAACAGAAGCCAATTTCATTTGTCTCCCTTTTATCACCACAGACAGCAAGTTTCAACCAATGCCAGCACTAATCATGCAGACTTTTGCTGTCTCTACACTACATATCTTTTGCTAGGTCTTGCCTTGGACTCTGGAGAGGCTTTCATTTGCAAAAGAACAGATTTGATTCTGATCACACGAACGTCTGCATCATACTACTATGCCTCACAACCGATAACTATGTTTTGGTTCAGTTGCAAGAGAATAAACATGAACAGCAGCTCTCAGAGCTATATCCTGTAGATCAGCACTCAAACAGCTATGCATGCAACCCCCATGCTGCCTCTCCCACTCCTATGCATCCCCTAAATAACACAATGGGTTTTGACCTTTTTCCTTCAAAGGCCCAATGTTAAAACAGAAAATAAATTCAGGACCCCTCTGTCACGGTACTGAAATAGTTTGGTACCATGTAGATCAATGGGTGCACGAAATATTAGGTGAAGGGGGTCATAACAGGTGTCTCATGTATGTATCTATTCCATATGTGTGTATCTATTCCATATGTGTGTATCAATTTGGCAGTTGAAGTTATTAATATTGGCTCTGGACTGTCTGTCTTCCAAATTATGTGCTCTGCTGGGGAAGAAGATTCCTGAATACTGGGTGTCAGCTTGGCTTGGGCTGCCTGATGGCCCATTAAGGGACTATCAGCAACACAATGGACTCTGGGAGCTTGGAATGCTCCAATCCAGACAACAAGTCTACAAGAGGAAGCCTGGGCATAATGGCTTCTGCCTGCAAATGATGAGTCATGCATGGACATGTGATCTGCCCATGTGACTCCAGGACTCCATGGGGCTGGACTTTTCACAGCAGGAACAAAGAGGTGTTTGCAACTGGGAAAAAAAACTATAAATGAAGCTGCTACAGCCCCTCCATTTTCGTCTTTACCTCCAGACTTCAGCCTGCCTTGTGTCCAGCTTTGGATGGAACTTTGCTACTCTGGGAACTCTGGACAATGGTACTGACCCATCTCAGCAGAGATGTTTTCCAAAGACTTTGATTTGAACCTGCAGTTTATTCTACCTTTGCTGCAAGCCTGTGCTAAGAGATGTGCCATTACTGCATGTAATTGATTTATTTTAACCATTCTTAACCCTCACCTATACTTTTTTCCTTTTATAATAAACCTTTAGATTTTAGATTCTAAAGGATTGGCTACAGCGTGATTTGTGGTAAGATCTCATTTGTATATTGACCTGGGTCTGGGGCCTGATTCTTTGGAATTGGGGAGAACCGTTTTCTTTATTTGGGGGATTGGTTTTCATAACCATTAATCCCCAGGACAGGTGGCTGCTGGTGGTGATACTGGGAATCTGGAGTGTCTTAAGGGGATTGCTTGTGTGACTTGTGGTTAGCCAGTGGGGTGAGACCAAAGTCTGTTCTGTTTGGCTGGTTTGGTTTGCCTTAGTGTGGAAAAACCCCAGCTTTGGGCTGTAGTTGCCCTTTGGAAGCAATCTGTCCTGATCTGACACTCACAGTTAGATCCCACCAGGAACAGCACTGTCACACCCTCCTCCCATCCAATCATAAAGAAAAGGACCCAGAGCACTGTGTTCTTGTCCTTCAGAGGTTGAGAATCCATAGCCCAGCCTAGCCACACTGTGTCTAATGCATCTGGCAACCACCACGCTTCTCAAGAGAGGATTTGCCTCTTTTCCTTGGTATACACTGGGGAGGCGGGTGGGGGAATCGATCTAAGATACGCAACTTTAGCTATGAGAATAGTGTAGCTGAAGTCAACTTACTTAGATTGATTTACCACGGCGTCTTCTCAGCACTGAGTTGACAGTTGCTGCTCCCCCGTTCACTCCGTCTGCGCCTCTCGCGGTGGTGGAGTACAGGAGTTGATGGGAGAGTGCTCGGGGATTGATTTATCACATCTAGGTTTATAGGTCAATCTCACAGTGTTGATCCCTGCCGTAGTGTAGACTTGCTGTTTAGTCAGTTAAATTTGTAGTCAGTAAATCCATTTCTTTTAGTCATGTTCAACTCCAGGTAGAAGGACTTGTAGAGTGTTTTCATTTAAGCCAGTTTTATTTAAGTTGTCAAATAACTTGTAACTTGTTTAACCTAACAAAGTTGAATGCTGTATGTATACCACTAATTTGGTGGGGGTTGTGAACATCAAAAGATCTGGGCCTGATAAGCCTCCAAAAGTCAAGACAGGTCTCTGACTTAGTCAAAGCTCCCAGCTTCAAAACTGAGTTAGATATGTGAGAACAGGGCTCCCTCAGATGTGCGGTCCCTATCCGGATTCTACACTGGGTACTGTGACAAAACTCTGTCCTTGCCTCCATGGATCCTGCATTTCCTGGCGGATTTCACTAGCCTCAGAGGCTCACTGTGACCCTCCATGTAGCCCTTCTCTCTCTAGAGACAAGGGTCACAGCCTATTGAGCCAATTTCATCATAAGCCAGCGAGGGAGGTGAGGAGAAGCTATCCTTCCTTGCACAGTCTCTGTTTTCACCCAAACTCAGTGATTAATTATGGGAGGCAGAAAGGGGGGAGCCCGGGCCTGCCCTCTACTCCGGGCTCCAGCCCAGGGACCCTAATAGTATCAGCTACGCTGGCTGATCTTTTAGCAACAGAACACATACAATTCCCTGGGCTACTTCCCCACAGCAATCCCCGCTTCCTCAATACTCCACTTCACCCTTACCTCAGGGTCTCCTTCCTTGCCTATGATATGGTGTCTACCGCTCAGTCTCACCAACAGCATAACTTCCTCCCACAGCTCCTGACATGCACACCCATCTGACTAACTGGGAGGGTTTTTAAACTGGTTTCAGCCAGTCCCTGATTGGCTTCAGGTGTCCCAATCAGGCTAGCTGTTTCTGCCGCTTTTTAGAAGGTTCTTAATTGGCCCCAGGTGTTTTGATTAGTCTGGAACTGCCATTTGGTTCCAATGGTACCAGGGATTTGTTTAGCCTGGGACTAACATATCTGTTCCTTAGCACTTTCCTATAGCCATCTGGCCTTGTGCTCCATGCACCTGAAACCAGAGACTTCTAGCAAACAGTGTCTGTTGGTCTGTGCCCGCACAGTTGCTCTCTCCATGCACCAAACAGAGGGTATAAAGCAGGGTTTCTCAAACTGGGGGTCGCGACCCCCCGGGGGGTCGCCGAGCGCTCCCCGGGGGGTTGCGAGCTCCTGCCGCCGCAACTCGCGGCAGTGGGGCCGGGGGGCCGGCGCACAGCTGGCAGCCCGCCCACGGCGGGGACTGGGGGCCGGCACGCACCCGGCAGCCCGCCCGTGGCGGGGACGGGGGGCCTGAGTGCAGCCGGCAGCCCGCCCGGGGGACGGGGACGGGGTCGCACTGCAGCCGGCCGGCCACGGCGGGGACAGGGGGGGTGTCGCGCCGCAGCTGGCCGCCAGACTGGAGGGGTCGCGGCACGCCGACAGCGCAGGAAAAGGGATCGCGGTCTCAATAAGCTTGAGAACCGCTGGTATAAAGGGAAGACTGCAGTACAGGCTATCTGACCAGAACCAGTTTAGCACACAGAGAAAACCTGCACATGCAGCCGAACATCTGACGACAGAATACACATAGGGACCCGCATTCGAAGAAGAACCAATACTTTTATTTATAATCCCAGCTGGAAATACCCCAAAGACAGTGAAGCCTCTCACATTATTACATCACTTCTCTTTCCACTCGTTGCCAAAATATGGAGGTACAGCAACTAATCAAACCTTGTCAGAAAGGTCTGGCTTGAGTTTCAAGTTAAAGGTTTGGGAGGAGAGGAATGCCCTTGCACAAGGGATAGCCAAGTCTTTGCCTAACACTGCATCATTGCTAAAAGTGGATTGCAAACTCCTTAGGGCCGGTCTCCATTTGTTCTGTGAAGAGCTGTAACAGGATGGCAGAGTCTGAAACCCTTCAGAGGCAAATGGATTCATCCCTGTCATGAAGTGCACAACAGTACAGTCTAAATACTACAGCGCAATTCTGTTAGCTCAACCATGAAATGAGAGTGGTTGGAAACTCTGTCAGGAACAGAAGGAATTAGGGTTAGTGACAGAGTTCCTGCATGGGAAACCATATGAACAGCCAAGCTTGGGAAGAAAGTTTAGGCTGAGGCTTCTGCTGAGTTATTTAAGTTATCAATAAGCCAAGCTGCCACAAGGCAGTAAAATTTGGACTTCATGTAGTACGTATACATTGTTTATTTACAGGTGTCTAGTCCAATTTGGGAACCTGTAAAAATAAATACTAGCAATAATCACAACCGTTGATAGTAAATGGAAGACAACATGGGTTTTAAATTAGTAAAAAAATGTGTGGTGGCTTTATGATCATACACCTTTACACACTACGGGCCAAATGAAAATCACAGTCAGTATTTATTTCCATTGCAACAACTTCTCACTATTCTCTATTGATAAAACCACCCGTCCCCAGAAGGTTGGGTTAATCGTTTGAGATCATCCAGGCTGACATTTTGGGGGAAACACAGGCCAATGTAATTCGTAGCCAGTAGAATTCTCCTAGGAGAAGTTTAAGCCAGCTTCCAAGTTTGTCTGAAGACTTGACTAGTGTCAGTTTGCCAAATTTCTGGAAAACTAGAAGTGTTAGTGACTGCATTGGTCTCCGGGGCACGAGCCATATAAATGAACAGCTGCTACCATTTACTCTAGGGACCAGATCCAAGCCTGTCATGACATTTGCCTTGGCCCTTGTGGAAAAAAAAATGGACTTGATTAGGTTTGCACTGACCATGGCTGTCCTCAGAGACTGCAAAAAACAAACAAACAAAAATCAAGAACTAAACAGTTTTAAAATAAAATGCTTCATTTTCCTTCCCCTATGGAACTTCTGCCATTTTCATCTATTTTTTGTTAAAAAAAATGAGCCATAAAATCCCTAGTGTGCTAGCAAAAAGATGTTACTTAGAATTAATTTTAAAATAGCTTTTTTCTTGATTTAATTGAAAATTAGATTATATAATTTTGTTCAGTTAATGTCCATTTGAACATCAGCTCCAAAGAAATCAAATAGATTAAAATTTACAACAGAAAGTTCAAGTCGTGTTGGGTACTTTTGTGCATTAGAAAAGAACTAAATTGAAGTGGTATTTTTGTGTCAATATGTCACAAAAGCAAACCATTACAGAACACACTCAGATATAACAATGAACAAAACCATCATGTATACATATATGAATACAAAGGTTTAACTGCACTGTGATTAGACTGGTAAAAAATTCTATGTAGGATATTTTTGATGGTAAAATCACGTTTTGTCTAAATGAAAATTTTTGTGGCAGCATCTGCTTTCCTCAAAGATTTTGAATTTTGTGTAGGAAAACGGAAAATTGATAGTTTTTCCAGCAGTTTTTGGCCATTTTTTGTTTTGAGGAAGCCATAAAGTTTGAGTTTTTCACTGAAAAGTCAATTTTCCCAATTGAAATTCATTCTCTGAAATCCATTTCCCAAAAGCTGTAGTTGTGACCATCAGATCTGTGCAGCAGATATTCATTAATCAGCTCCCTGTTCATGACTGTGATGCCATAGATCCCACAGAAGAGACCGAGGGGAGGCCCTTTTACTCTATCCTGGGACAGCTGCGGGATGACTTCCTATCAGTTGTGGGGGCAACCTATGCCAGGGTGGCCATTAAACTCTTTGGAAAGCCCTCTGCATTAGGGAGCCCTTTGGGGAAGAAGGGACAGGGGCAGGGGTATTGATGTAGAGATGTAGTAGATGTTTGCATCTACTCAGAGGTCTGCTACTCCGAGGGGGATACTCATTCCCAAGGTGGCACTTATGACTAGCTTACAGCTGTTTCACTCTGGCTCCACAAGCATAAAATGTGGACATGGTACCCGTGAACTCCCTCGTGTGTTTATGGAATTGTTCCAGATGCCAAGGACAGGCGAGGTTCTCGAGAATGTAGTTCTGATTAAGTTCAGATTATCCACACTGTCTAAGCCTCTCCGGTCTGCAAAAATTCCGTTGGAAATCTTGGAAGATTTTGTGTGCTGCACATACTAGGGGTATGTCTTCACTACAACAGTAGGTCAATTTCCCTTAAGTCTATTTTTTAAAGCAGACTGTATAGTCGATTTTGTGCGTCCCCACTAAGCACAGCAAGTCGGCAGTGTCTGTCCCCACAAGTGTGGCAAGCGTCGACATAGGGAGTGTTGCACTGTGGGTAGATATCCCACCGGGCGGGCACAGGGGGTCCGCGGGACTGCTCGGGCGGGTGAGGGGGGGTCCGTGGGGCTGCTCGGGCAGGCGGGGGGGTACGCGGGGCTGCTCGGGCGGGGGGGGGGTCCGGCACGGAGCTAGCTGCTCGGGCGGGCGGGGGGGAGACGGAGCAGGGCTCCTCGGGCAGGCATGGGGGGTCCGCAGAGCTGCTCGGGCGGGGGGGGGGGGGGGCTGGCGTGGAGCTAGCTGCTCGGGCGGGTGGGGGGGGGGCGTCCGGCGGAGCTATCTGCTCGGGTGGGCGGGGGGAGCCGGCACAGGGCTGCTCAGGCAGGCATGGGGGGCCGCGGAGCTGCTCCGAGTTGTGGCTGGTCCCCTGGGGAGCAAACCGGGCATTGTGGAAGGTCAGAGGCTAGCTGTCACATGAGAGGTCGATTTCAGCGCTACTCCTCTCATTAAGGAGGAGTACAGAAGTCGATTTTTAGGTCCCTTTAAATCGACTCAAATGGCATGCATGTGAGGACGGGTACATGTTTATATTGACTTAATGTTGCTAAAGTCAACGTTAAGCCGTAGTGGGGACCAGCCCTAGGAGAAGACGCATTTTCTTTTGGGGAATATATATACTGTATGTACACACACACACACACACACACACACACATTCAATTCTGGTCCCACTGACAACCAGAAATTAGTAGTGTGAAAACATCTAAACATTCCCAGAAACAGGGCCGTCCCTAGTTATTTTGGTGCTCCACTTCCCGGTGACCCCGCACTCATGGGGCGGCAGGAAGTGGAGTGACCCAGCCCCACCCTGCTCTGCTCCCCTGGTTCCCATCCTTGGAGCTTGGGGGGGTAGGGAGAAACCACCCCCCAGCACTCACCAGTGAGCAGCTGGGAGCCAGCAGCATGCAGTGGGCTGATGCTGGGTCACTCCACTCCACCTGGTGAGTGCTGGGTGCCCAACCTCTGCTGAAGTCCTATGGGGAGTGGGAGCGGGGCTGGCGCGGAGCAGGGGAAGGAAGAGGTGGGGTGGGGGCTTTGGGGAAGGGGTGAAGTAGGGGCAGGCTGGGGTGGGGCGGGACGGGGGCTTTGGGGACGGGATGGAGTGAGGACGGGGTGAGGGCAAAACAGTGGTGGGAAGAGGTGGGGATGAGGCAGAGGCAGAAGCCATGGGGAATAGGCAGAGTAGAGGCTGGAGCAGCATGCAGCTGCATAGGTCACCAGGAAATTTGGTGACCTATGCATACTTTGCATATGGGTAGGGACGGCCCTTCCCAGAAACTTCCAAAAAGGTTTGGCTCGTGGTCACTTCTAATGTTGGATGAAGTTTGTATTAGTTCTTTCTTTATCCCACTGGATTTGTCCTTCCCTATGAGAATCCTTCTCACCTCACTCAGACTAATTCATACAATAGCATCTGGAAATCGTGAAACTGGAGATAAATAGGTGAATATACACTAAATGTTAACCTTGTTCGGAATAATTTCCTGATAAATTATCACAACTGAATTATCAGTTACTTTGTCCTCAAAAGTCAATATTTCCTCACAAATGTCAGGGTTGGGCAGCATGGGGATTCACAAGATACTTAAGGCAGCGGTAAGCCAAAGAAAGACAGACCGACAGACAGACAGCTTGCCACAGACAAATTTGTCCGAAGAAACAGCAGTAAGTTTTTGTTGACGTGTTAAAAGAAATGGAAAGCTGAAAAATGTTGAGTTGCCAAAAGCCATTTTCAGGTTTTTCATTGGAAATATTGAGACATTTCAACGAAAATGAAAATTTTCTAGGAATTTTTGTATTTTAGTTTAAAAATTTTTTTTTTAAAAAAAGAAGCATTTTAGAAATATTCATCCAGGTCTAGCCACTGGATTTTAGAGTTATTTTGTTTCAGTCAGAGAAATAGCAACTAATTTCGAAAATGACTTTGGAGGAAATGTCTGTGAGCAGCCCCATTTCAGACAGCATCATTAACCAGATCCCGCTGATCCAGACAGTAAGGCAGACGGAGGGTTTCTGATTTCCCCAGGCCCGCCACAGACATCCTATGGAACATGGGGCAAGTCAGCTAATCTCTCTCTGCCTCAGCTGCTTATTAATATGGTGTAAAATGGGACAAATGTAAACAGTCATTTGTTTAAATTAAAGTTTTTGTATTTGAAACTATTGAAAACAATCCCAATCTCATGCCATAACTATCTTTCCTTCCCTACCTTCCTCTCCCTTTTCCCAGAGGCCAAAATTAGAAGACCAGAGTGGCTCCAAATGGCAGGCTCTTGAGTTAACTTCAGATTCCTTTAAGTGCCACTTAGGGTCATTTCAGTCCCTGACATCCTCAGCCTCAGAGGAACAGAAAGTGTTCTATAGCCTCAGCCCTCAGCTGTGCTGAACTTATGCTCAGTGCAAGGGAGGACCTCACCCTTTTGTTTCTAATGTACACAGTGAATTGATTAAACAACTCAAGGTTGACCCAACATGGAGGTTTCCTTCCTCTTTAGCAAATTCCAAGGAAAGGCATTTTCTTTGTGTCAAATAAAAGAATTAAAGGTTAGAAAGAGAATGTCTGGGTCCGAGGCCATTGTTATACCCTGGAGTCTTCTACCATAGTCATCCATCATCTAAAACACATCCTTAAAAGAAATATTTGCAGTGGGCTAAGTCCTTGGCTTTTTTGAGCATTGAAGTACCCATTTTCCTTACTGCTCCCTGTGCTCTCCCCAAACTCAGCCAGTGAAACAGAATGATTAAATTTAGTGCTCTTCATAAATGATGTTTCTAATCCAGCCAAGAACAAAACATCAGCAACATAAATGAAACAGATGATTAATCACATATCATATTTAACAGTGCTAATGGCTCTCTCTCTACTTACATGCATTTATCTTTTCACAAGATCTTACTCTCTGCTTTTGGAAAATACAGTCTTTCAAATGATATTCTTTTAAATTAGTAGTTTATTGTTTCAAGATGAGCCCAAGCTAGGTTTAGTAACAGAAAGATTTCTCTGATAAGGTTTGCGAAACCATGAGTCTAACAAAATATTATTTTATAAAGCAGTAGAAATTCAACTGGTTACACTTGTCTATAGAGATCAGAGCAAGCCATTTGGCAAAGAATTGCTCATAGCCCTCTTTAACCTGAAACTGAAGTATCTTAGCTGTCCCTCATGAGTTTAGGAGAATAAAGAGAATAAAGAGACTGGAAATACAAAAATTGGCGTTAAGGTTAAGAAACTATATTTCAGGCGAACAGTGCGAGACAACTTAATGTTCAGAATCACAGCAGCAAGAACAAACACTGATCTATAGTGCGGTGCGTGCCAACATTTCAGCAACCACATTTTTGAAAGGCTTGAAAGTAAATTCACAACAGTCTGAAACTGTGTGTTTAAGGGGTCAGTCAAAGGGCCATTTGTGTAATTAACCAACTTGGATTGGTCATTTCCAGAAGGAAATTGCCAAAGGCACAACTCTGGTCTAATGAAAGTCTCGACTGATTGCTGTGTATCAGCCCATTGTAGTTATAAAGATGGCCCTGGTAGTGTGGTTTTGGTTCAGAGTAGCTTACAATTCTCCAGAGGGGTTGCCAGGGTGGTTGTGATCGCTCAACACTAAAAACGTGCCGCCCAGATCAAGAGCACACAGTCAAGGCTTGGAGCACAGATATTTCTGCCACGGCCCTTCTGTCTGACCTCGGTCAAGCCATTTAACTTCCCTGTGCCATCATTCCTGTTTCCCTTTAGCTGTCTGTTCTATTTAGGGTGTAAGCTCCTCACAGCACAGACTGGACTGTCCCTGTCTTTGGGTCACCCAGCACAATGGCACTTCCGTGTCTGTTGGGATCTCTGGACATTGTTATTATTGCCTGTTATTTGTGTTACAGTAGAGAGTCGGGTGTATTACATTGTTTCTGTTAAAAGCCCAAACGTGTCTGATCAAAGCAGACCATTTATTTTGGTTCAGAACACTGAAAAAATAACCCTAATGAGCTGATTCGGGGGGGAAAACCAGTTTGACAAAACCAACAAACCCGGTCCCAACTTTTACCCATCCTTTGATTCAAATATCTGTAGAGACCTAGGACAGTCTGGTTCAGTTTTATAACTGAATTGGGTCTCTCCCATTACAAGCACAACAAATGGCAGCAGTTTTGGGTTGAAACGCTGAGGTTTTGCTCAGGAAAGACAATTTAGCAGCTGGCTTCTTTGTAGATGGGGAAGATCTAATTATTTCCCCCCTTCCTTCCCTGCTGTTGCAGAACATCTTTGAGAGCTAAAGGGGATAAAAGTGACCCTTTATTGAGCTACTCCACAAATCTCCCAAGCAGCATATTCCAGAGTAAGTGGCCTTCCTCACTTCCCAACACAGAGGTCTGGAAATGCTCTGATATGTCCCACTCTGCTGCTACCGGCCCTTTAATCATTAAAGAACAGGGGGGAGAGCTGAGATGTAGTGGCTGAGTGGTTAAAGTGCTTGACTACAATCCTGAAGCTCATGCATTTGAGTCACACTGAGAGACCATCTCCAGTACACCCAGCTGCAAAAAGGGGTATCTGATCCACTGGGCTAGGGCAATCAAAGGCAGTTGGATGTGATGTTGGGCACATTACGGCCTTGCGTAATGCTGGTTATGCATAACTTAACCATGTCAGCACAATGAGCTATTGCCTTGTGGGTGCTTTGACACTGGGGAGGGGGGTTGGGCTTAACACTAGCTCAGGTTATCTCAGAACGATGGTACTTTTAAAGGGCCAGTAGCAGCAGTCTAAGTGGGAGCGATCAGAGTCCAGCTCCCGCACAACCAAATAGGCCACTACCTCGACTAGGTGAGGAGCTGGCCTTGTAGAAGGAAAACCGGCCAAGCTGTCCCTTGAGAATCCAAGAAGGATGCAGCAGGTTGCTGGACCTTGCTCTGACCAAAGAAATACCAAGAAAAAGAGAGGGCAGGGACTGGTTTGAGGAAGTGGCTTGGGACAATCACAAAACCTGTTGGCAAGGGAGTAAGTGGAGCAGGTTGTGGGGGAACTCTCAAAGTTCAGATAACCATCAATGTTTGTGTGTTCATCCAAAGGGAATCAAAGAGACAAACTTTTGGAGGCCTGCCCATATTTAAAACATACAAACAGCATGATAGCTCCTTGCTTCAGCTTAACAAGATTCAACAGACTGTAATAGCTTTTAGAACTGTTACATTATATTAAGTACAGTACATTGCATGTGGTCTAAATATTTCATTTCACTAGCTAATATAGTAACTATTTTCTACTTAGAAGTGTTTTTAAGTGTCTAAATTTACACTTACACAATATATCTGTTTGCTGAGCTAAGTATCCTCTAAAAGGAAAGAAAATAAAAGCATGAAACTATGCAAAATCCACATGCAATATTGAAAAATGTCCTACTCTTTGTAATGTTATGGGGCTTTCTGTAGTGACTTGTGTAACAGCAACAACACATGGCTCATATAGAGCTCTTTTCATCAGTAGATCTCAAAACAATTTATAAAGAAAGAGGTATACCATTATACCTATTTTACAGATGGGAAAACTGAGGCCCAGGGAGATGAAGTGACTTGCTCAGGGTCACACAACAGGCCAAGGGCAGGAATACAACACAAATCTTCTGAGTCTCAGTCCAGTGATCAATCCACTAGGTCACATCCTATTTATTATGCCATCAAACCTACCTTCACTCTTATTACTTTTTTATTTCATCTACCTGTAATGTATTTTAGATTGCAAGCTCTTTGGAGTAGGGACTACAATTGGTGCAGTGCTTAGCACAATGGAGAGTGCCCAGTCCAGTTGAGAGCTTTAGGCACCACCACAATGTCAAATAAAACAACAACATTAGAGATTTATTTATTAGAGATTCAGATCCTGATTCTGATTTCATCCTGACTCCAGTTTTATAATTCCAATGTAATTCTGCCATTTTGAAAGTCAGAATCAGGTCCTTGGAATGAAACCCACAAAACTCAAGGTTATTCAATGTCAGTACTAGAATTCAAGGCTAACAATCATTCTTAAACTCCCACCATTGTTTTTAGGTACTGCAGGGATCTCAGGCTATACCATGTTGCATCTTCTGGAATATTTTCCATATGAGGAGAAACTAATAAGACTGGACTTTTCATCTTGGAAGAGACGATTAATGGGTATATGATTCAGATCAATAAAATCATAACTGGTGTGGAGAAAGTAAATAAGGAAGTGTTATTTACCCCTTCTCATAACACAAGAATTAAGGGTCACCAAATAAAATAAAAATAAAAAGGCAGCAGGTTTAAAACAAGCAAAAGGAAGTAATTCTTCACAAAATGCACAGTCAACCTGTGGAACTTTTTTGCCAGAGGATGTTATGAAGACCAAGGCTATAACAGGATTAAAAAAGAATTAGGTAAGTTAATGGAGGATAGGTCCATCAATGGCTATTAGCCAGGATGGGCAGGGATGGAAAACCATGCTCTGAAGTGTCCCTAGCCTCTGTTTGTCAGAAGCTGGTAATGGGCGACATGGGATGAATCACCTGATGATTACCGGTTCTGTGAATTCCCTCTGAAGCCCCTGGCATTGGCTACTGTTGGAAGATAGGACACTAGGCTAGATGGACCACTCTGGTCTGACCTAGTATGGCCATTCTAATGTTCTCATGCTTGACTCTGATACAAAGCTAAAGTGCTTTATTATTCAAATCCATACAGTCAATTTATATCAATGGCAAAAACCTCTTTATCACAATCTATTTTTGCTACAAAGTTTGGAATTATAAAAAGTCTAGAAGTCTGTAATATGTATAAGTGTCTAGGAGTCACTAAATATTCTTCTTATGCAGAAAGCCCTTCATTATTTTTGATTTGTTTTAATGTTCATTTTTCTATTTATAAGTCTCCCCTACCTGTTTTTCATCAGGATCACATTAGGGGCACCCTGGGGTAATCGAAGAAAAGAGGTTCAGCATAGGAAAAGGTCTGATAACCAGTGGGAAGCAGGTTCAAATCCATTAGCATCAATGAGAAACAAATTCAAGTCAAGAGAAATCAACAAAATTCATAAAGAAAAAAGGACCAGATTAGAAATTATCACAGATAAACCACTTCACACCAAAGAAAGAGGGGGGAAAAAACCCTCAAGAACTTCCATCTATACAGGACCAGGTTTAATTCATGTGGGCTCAGCGTCCAAGAACGGTTTGGTTAGGTCCGTTGCTTATCAGAATCTCGTTCGCCTACAAATAGGCAGGAAATCCATAAGAACTATCAGTATCACAAACAGGGCCGGCAACAGAAATTTGTGGGCCCCCTACTCTGATCGTTTGGGGCCCCTCCCCAGCCCAGCCGCCCCCCCCCCCCCAGCTGACAGCGGCTGGCGGCAGCATGGGGTCCTGTGGGAGCGCAAGCCGCCCTTGCTGCTCCCCGCGCCCCCCCGTGTGCACTTTATCCCCCGGACTGCGCCGCTGCCGCCGGCCGGGCTTACTGCTCCTGCCGGGGACACGCGCACTCATCCGGAGGAGAGCTGCGCCGCCTCCCCGCCCCTTCCCCGCTCTCCAGGCCCGGCGACAAGGGGGGATGACTATGGGTACTGCTGTGTACCGGGGCCCCCTTAAAGTCCAGGGCCCGGTACAGCTCTACCCGTAGTACCCCCCTGTCGCCGGCCCTGATCACAAACCTGTAGCTTTAGCCATGCTGGAAATACCATACAAGCAATCTTTTCTCCTTTCACCCTAATGTGCCCCTGCTTCTACTGATCCTAGGTACTAGAATGGAACTAACAAGTCTTGCACCTTTCACATTCTCTTTGTATATTGTCTGTCTTACTGTTTGTCCATCATGTCTCATTAGAGTGTAAACTCACTGGAGGAACAAGCAACGCAAAGCACAATGGTATTTTGATCATGATTGGGATTTCTGGATGCTATCAGAATACAAATAAATAACGATAGTATGGTTTCATTTCTGGCTATATTGCCCCAGGAGTTTGAAACTTCCAGTCCTGAGTTTATAATGCGTCTGCCTATCAGCTTTTCTAGTTGGATCCTTGTTGTAATCAGGAAAGGCAGAAGTACATTATAATGAACAAGAGCAACATGACTAAACATTTTTAAATCTCAAAGAAATCTCAATTCTTATTTTAGCCATCCCTATGAAACAGAACTGGGCAATTACTTTTTTTTCTTGCACAACTAAATCCTCAGCTTCTGGATGCCAAAGAAATGCCAGAATACTTCAAGAAAGACAATTCTGAGTATATTTCCCAAACACAGCCAGAAATTTTGTCCCAAGGGATTTACCGTCCAATCTGCAGACACCAAGGTTCGGGTAGTTCAGATACATTACAGTACCTGGAACTTCAATCCTTGAGAATTCCCAGTTGCCACATTTAGTGTTTTTGTAATATCTCACACTTCCATTTCTGCAGCAAGTACATTTTTTTAAATAAAGGCAACAGTGCAAAAGTTTAGGCCCAGATCAGATCTACTTAAAAACTAAAGGACACTATGTACAGTGTTAGGGTCTGCCATGTGGATATGACTGAAGTATCACGACATTAGTGTGCAAAAAAAGGCAAGAAATAACGTCTTCAACAGCACCTAAGTGACTTATGAACCTGAGCCCCATTTTCAAAAGTGATTTAGGCACTGATGAGCCTAAGTCTTATTGAAAGCTCAATGGGACTTGGTCTACTACCTATGACACTTTTGAAAATGGGACTTGTATTTCTTCTGAACATTGTTACCCAAGATCTATTTTCCTTAAAATGACACTTAAAAAGAGAATATTACATCAGAAGGTCCTACTAGAATTTATCCAGCTTTTAAAAATCAGAACAAAATTAAACTCACAGCTCCCAAATTGTATAACTTAGGCATCATCACTGTTTAAAGTTAACTGCTAATTGCTTTAACACTGAGATGCCAACCTAATCAAAATCACTCCACAGATAACCTTAAAACAATAGCATTGCCTAATTAGTAAAGAAAACATATTGCAGCTCTTTAGCAAAGTCTGGGGCGAGGGACAGCTCTAAGCATGTCTAAGATCAGGTGCAACAAATATACAAAGAAAGAATATTTGGGTGCAAGGATTAGGAGAATCTATCTATTAAAATAAATTATCAAAGCCCTTTATCTTCTTTTGTAGCATAACTGGTTTTAAATAGAATATTTTGGGAAATGTAAATTATTTCAGCGGCTGTGGCTTAAAATCACAGACACAATGGTATCCGTTCACAAGGTGTTTATCTTGTTAGTCAGATTAGAGGACGCTATTTAAATAAAGGCCCAGGCTCTCATAAGTGCGCAAAGAATATATTTGTCTCAATTTCAAATATGGCAACTACCTCATCGCAGCAGATCAGATTACAAACAGATCCTCACATATCATACTAATGCCAGTCCTCCTATACCTTTTTCATCCTCCCACTAGCTTGACTGGCATGTCAACTAATCACTATTACAAAATAGATGGCACTTTTTCAAAATACTCTGGCAAACATTTGGGGGAGGGAAAGTTTCTAAATGCTTTCTACCTTTGAGAGCTGCGTGTTTTACTGAGGGTTCTAATGCAGAGTAGGGCCGAATTCAGAAACAAAACCAACCACAAATAATGTTCTGTTTTTAGCCACTGTGTTTATGCCATTGCTAGTACGATAGGGTGAGTTGTATCAAAGATCTTAAGACAATCCATTACCTATTCAATTTCCAAAAGTCCACATACCCAAATATGACCTGGTAAGTTCAGCTTCCAGCTCCACCAGAGATTTCCTGCATGACCTTGAGCAAGTGAATTAATATATGCCTTGGCTGCCCATCCGCAAAACAGTAATGACTAAACACCTCACCGAGTTGTGGTGAGGAGACCAAATCTGTTTGTGACGAAGCACTCTGATACCATGGTGATGATGGTCATGTAAGTACTTAGAAAGATATGCAGAAGTCAAGAGGGAAAAGTCTCTCTTGTGGTGCTTTCCTGTAGATGGAAGGCATCTTTGTGGACAGGCAAAGGAAATATAATGAGATTGAGCCCTCAGATAGTGATCTAATAGAGAATGCCTGTGCCTCCAAATCATGGGCCCATGCTTAGAGGGAGGAAGGGGAATCAGCCGCCATTAAGATCAATGATTACAAGAAGCAGATCTGAGACCAGAACTAGTGGAACAAGCTTCTTCAGTTAAATGTCACGACACACTCCGTTCAGACACATTCCCACCCATTCCCAAACTCAGATGCAATCCCCGCCTTGTGATTGCTAAATCCATTGTGCATCTGTTGTAGCACCTTCAGAAGGTGTACCAGGACAGTCTCACAATACAATACAATTCTATATGGCCCAGGAACATTCTGTAGGCAGAGAAGGTAGATATTCATTGTCTCCTTATTGCCAAAGGAAAGATACAAGGGGCAAGGTAATGAGCAGGAGGAGGAGAAAATGGTCTGCATCTGAATTAAACAGATTCCTGACTCTTGCTGATGGTTTCCATTGCCCGTTATACTCTCGGGAACTGAGTGTCACTAGTCTCCTCTTTCCTTTGCATCACTGAAATCTAGGATCTCACCCACTATTTTTCAGATGCTAATGCTAAAGTCTACCCACAAATTCAGAACAAAATGTGTCTAAAGGTACACAGCCTGACTTCTTGAAACTTTGCATTAAATGCAAGTGTAACTCTTTTCACAAGCTCACATAGATCGATTTCTACCAGTGCAAACAGCACAAAGCCAGGGAAAAGATGGGTTTCTTTTCAGCATTTCCTGAACATGGCCATGAGACACAGTTAAGCTTAGATACGGTCGTGGGGGAGCGATGGAGGGAAGGGAGCATGCTGCTGAGAACATCCTGGGCCCAGCTCTTTGGAGCCTCACCTATGAGACAGCCAGCAAGGTGGGTCAGAGACCGTTGTGACATCACGGGCCCTTGGCCAGGTAGAATTTTATAGATTGTAAACAGCACCTTTCATTTCACCCAGCGTTTACTGGCAGAATGTGAAGCACAGAGATATAGGCCCTCAACAAGCCAGCCTTGCTCAGAAGGCAGCTACAGTGTCATCCTGCACTAGCTGAAACTTTTAGGTGGCCTTCTTAGGCCTGGTCAGGGCCGGCGACAGGGGGGTACTACGGGTAGAGCTGTACCGGGCCCCGGACTTTAGGGGAGCCCTGGTACACAGCAGTACCTGTAGTCATCCCCCCTTGTCGCCGGGCCTGGAGAGCGGGGAAGGGGCGGGTAGGCGGCGCGGCTCTCCTCCGGAGTGGACGAGCGTGCGTGTCCCCGGCAGGAGCAGTGAGCCCGGCCGGCGGCAGCAGCGCAGTCCTGGGGAGAAAGTGCGGGGGGAGGGGGGGAGCAGCAAGGGCGGCTCGCGCCACAGGACCCCGCACTGCCGCCAGCCGCTGTCAGCTGGGGGGAGGGGGAGCGCCGGCTGGGCTGGGGGGGCAGCCGCTGTCAGCTGGGGGGGGGGGGAATGCCAGCTGGGCTGGGGGGCCCCCAAAGGATCAGAGTAGGGGGCCCCCAAATTTCTGTCGCCGGCCCTGGGCCTGGTCTACACTAGCGGGAAGGGTCAACATATGATACACAACTTCATATAGTGTAGCTGAAGTCGGCACATCTTAGGCCAACTTTCCTGCCATCCTCACGGCAGCAGCAGTTAACAGTGGACTCCCCTGTCGACTCTTGATGAGACGCAATAAATCAATCACCAATAGATCGATCTGTACGCGTCGATCCAGCCGGTAGTATAGACAAGGCCTCAGATCCATTCTATACTTCCTGCCTACTGGGTGTAAGTGGCTGAAATGCCCAAGGGCGGGCAGCGGCGATTACTCACTTTGGATCTTATTGGGAGTCCTTTTAGAAAATTGTCCGAGGCAGGTGAGGCCAAAAGCCCAGGCCCCTTGCAGCATTATTTATGCTCATCCAGTTTGGTTCTCCTTTCCCTTACAAGTGAGCATCCGCCCTCTCCAAACAAACAGCTGGAATCTGTCCTTGGTGGGGCTTGCTAGGTCGTTTCACTTTTTGGTGGCATGAAGGCCCAAGGGTTTAGGAGCAAATGCCACCCGCATTTCATACTCTAAATCTATATGCCTCTAAACATAAGTGCTGTGCGTGCACACACTCACACACGCTCACACCCCCCTAGAGCTTGCAGGAAAGAAACGGGTGAAGATATTACCGGTATAAAGTCGTGGTTGGTTTATGTTGGATGAGCTTTCCTCTCTTCTTCACCGCACTCTTTTCTGCCATCCTTCAAACCCTTTAACCTCTGCTACAGCCACCCAAACATTCACAGCTTCCTCGTATGCACAATGTTCTCCACCTCAAATCACTCACCCGCCCTTTTCCCAAACCCACCCTGTCCATTCATCTCAAAGTGCTGTCCCTTGAAGGAGCCCCTTCTCCCTAGGCTGTTTTCAATGTAGCAGCAACTCAGTGGCATTTTGGCTGCCCCATCTCATTCTGTGCTGCTCCCTTGTTAGCTTTCCCTATCCCTAGGGATATTTTTCCTGGTTCCCCTGTCCTCTATCCTGCCTTGGTTTCTGCCTCTCCCACCACTAGCCATATGATATGCTGCTGACAGCAATCCTGAACGATTCCCTGCCACATCCCATTACATCCTGGGCAGAGGAACCTACTGCTATGCACTACCCTCCAGCTTCCTAATGCTCTGCTGGGGGCAGCTACTATTCTTCATACTATCCCCTTCTGGCCACAGCAATTCTCCTACAATTATGCTGGCCATTCCTCATCTCCTCTAATCACCTCCATCGGATGTGAGGCCTGCTTTACTCGTGTGTCTTCCTGCTGCTGGCTGCTCCTACTGTGGCCACTGTTCAGGGACTCTCCTCTTTCACAGGTGCTGCTGCCTCCAGCATCCCACCTCCACACGTACACTGCAGGTCCTCTAGTTAACAGCTCCTGCACCCCTCCTCCTGCCTGTAGCCCTGACAGAGCCAGCCTGCCTCCACTTCCCTAGGAATCTGGCCTGCCAGGCCACTCCTTTGGCTCTCGGTAAGCCTGAGGGATTGAGCTTTCCACATCTAGAACTAAGTTCTCAGGAAGGCAAAGTTCTCCTAAGATTCATTTCCCATTCTCCTCAAGATGCCCAGCCTACCAGCCCATTTATCTTAGTGACTGACCTCTAGGTCTCATATCCCCCCCCCGTAATCCTGAATGACTTGGGCCCTTTCCAGTCACACAAGGTAGGGCCACGTGGTGCCTGTACTGGGCTTGAAGGTTCACTAAGTCATTTAAATTGTGCGGGAGAGGATGTAGAAGAACTGACTCTGGACAGTTTGGGGTAAGGAATAAGCATTACTAAAGAAGACAGGGACGCAGGAGAGCCACATCAGGTAGCTGATAGTAATGAAGGACGAGCCACCTTAGAGAAACAAGGCACTAGAGAATCAGAAGTAGAAATCACTAAGCTCTGAATAACTTGTAAGACAGATCCAGCACAACACAATTAGCCAATCTTCCAGCTCATCACTCCTATTGTCTCTGCTCATCCTTCCCTACAGAATCTTCCCTACTCCAAACTGGTCTGTCCTCTGCACAATTCCCTTTGAGAGGAAATTTCCTGAGTCTCAGAGCTCCCTACTCTGTTTGTTTTCCATCTGTCAGCCCATCATCAATGGTTCTGATTTCCTCCAGAAGGCTTTGAGAGCTGCCCCCATTCTCACCGACAAGAGCAAAGCCCCAGGAGACACAAACATGCTGCTTTGGACCATCAGGAAGAGAACGCAGCATAGCCAGGCTCAGGAGCTGCGGGGACATCTGCCGTGGCAAATAATAAACGGTGTAGAAAACCCACAACCTGTTTGCCGTTGCTTTTTTAGGCTTTGAGTGGGAAAGTGAAGTCTAGAGACGCAGCAAGCCTAGTCTGCCCCCCTGCAAATGGCACACCTGTTCAAATTATTTTATTGTTTTTAAGAAAGGGCGGGGGGAAATTGGAATCTCATTCAGAGCTGTTTTTTTGTTTAATCTGAAAAATGCTTTGTGAATGGCCCAGCTAAAATTATTTATAATGAGCTAATTTCCATAAAATTGGGCTAATTAATTTCCATGCTGTCTGATGAAAATTGCTAGAATCGGCTTTTTTTTACTAACAAGTGAGGTCCTGCGAGCAGCCTCATGCCTGCCTGCCTGAAGAAATTCTGGGTCACATCCTCTGCTGGTCTAAATTGGCACAGCTCCACTGAAGTCAATAGAGCTATGTTGATTGACGCCAGCTGAGGATCTGTCCTGGTCCATTTTTAAAGTGTGGGAGGGAATAGTAATATCTTCATTTGGGAGCACTTGTAACTAGAGTGGCACACTGGAAAAAGCTATTGTCAAGCTCCTGAAAGCAAGAGAAAGACTCCTCAAACTATTTTTCAGGCATCCACACGTAGGGAAAATATTGCCTTCCCAAAACAAAGACTTGGGATGTAAAAGTCAAACAAGACTGCCAGCAAAAAATCAAGGCAAATCAATACATCAAAAATCCACATAAGGATCTGCAACCTTTCAAACTCCTAGTTACAGTGTTTTGATTCCTATTCATCTGTTGAGCTAGGAGAGCCACTTCCTCCCGCCCAACTAGATAGACCCACCCAATTAATCAATACAATTACTATCAATTCAGCAATACAAATACTACCCAACCCACTGAAGTTTTAATGGGCTCCTTGTTTGTTTCCCCCCAAAGTAAAGACATCGGGTAAAATCAGCAAAAGCCGCAAAGTGACTTAGAAGCCCTAGTCTTATGGGATATCGGACGGCATGGAGCAATTTAGGTGACATTGGTGCTTTTGATCATTTTAGCTGTGAAAGCTGCCAGTTAAAAAGGATTAAACTGACTCCTGTTCTAAAACAATTTCATGTATTGTTAATGGCACAAATCTGGTGCACCTGCTATTATTCTCTCTGGAACCAAACAGTTGGAGGTGGTCAGCATGCCTCCGGATTTGCCACAGGATGACAGAGGTTCTCAGCGAAGCAGTTCTTACCTTGTCTCAAAAACACACAAAGAAAGACTCCCAAAGTTAACGGGATTGTGGGGATCACGGACAGTAGTATTCGGCCAGGGTCTGATAACCAGAGATGTGCTCTAGCAGTGCCCTTGTTTTATAAGATATCACTTGATGATATTTTCAAAGCCTCTCACGCACTGCATTATAGACTGGAGGAAACTGGCAAACACATCCGGAGAGACACTCTGAATGCTCATGATTTTTAACTACTCCACGATATATTGACTCTTCAGCACCGAATCTAAATAAGACATGCTTCTTCTACATCCTCTAGATGAGATTGTGTCAGATCTGTCATCCAGTCCTAGCTTGGCAAATCCCATTCGCTATCAAATAGATTTGAAAATTCTTCTAACCGTATCTTTCTATTTGACTTCGAAAAAGGGCATGTCATTTGATAGAATAAAATCCACCTGCTGCTCAATATTCTGGAGTCGTTTCTAAATTGAATCTAATTCTTAAACATCAAAAGCTTGATCCTGGACACCTCACTAGGGCCCCGGTCCTGCAAGTAGCAACACACCGGAGACCCCTCCATGCGGCAAAGCCAAAGGGGTGCTGGACAGCACCGAGGTCCACCCACGTGGAGCGCCTTGCAGGATGGAATGCAGAGCTGGGCCCCAGAAAGCAGCACCATGAGGCGAGATTTTCAAAGCACTCTAAGGGATTTTGCTGCATTTTCCATTATTATTGTGTGACAGTGAGGATGGAATAACAACATTAATTCTGGAATTTACATATTGTGCTTAGTGTCATTGCCCTTGGAGCATCAAGTACTGTTTCAGTAGCTGGGCAATAGCTTGATATAGCCTTGGGTCCTAAGAAAGGCTCTGGGTATCTTCTTATATTATCCCCACTGGAGCACTTTTCTCTATGCTCACCTCTACTGGAAAAAGAAAAAGAAAAAGTGAATGTACAAGACTCACCATCTCAGAGATACCCTCGCAGCAAGACCTGGAGTTGGAGCACCTCGCCTCGGTTTCTCCGTAGCCCCTCTTGGCCTGTTTCCTGGGCCCCATCACTTTAAAGCATTTAGTCCCTTCCAGGGTCATGGAGTCCTTTGGATAAAGGACAACAAAGGCCCCAAAGCAAAGGAACCTTTGGCCCCTTCTTTAAAAGGAGGCCCCAGCTGCAAGTTTGGGTCAATGCCCACCAATAGATCCCACTCAACAATCTGGTGCAGGCCCATGCTCCGACAGCAAGCTCCGGCCAGCCACAATCCACAGCCCAGTGTCTAGCCCTCCAAATGGGAGCAGCCTGTCTGCTCTCCTCCCCACTCAGCCTTCAAATACTGTCTTCCAAAGTTCCAGATCCTGCACAGCTGTAGCAGGGCACGGCTAATTGAAAGGGTTCCTGGCCCTTAAAGTACCCTGTGAATGTACCACTGAATGTGACACTGCTCCACGTAACAAGCCTTTGAATAATGGGTGGCATTTGTTTCATGTCTCCCCCACAGCCCTGAGTTATAAGCATTTAGGATAATGTATTGCCTGCAACACTCTAGATCAATATGCATATTGTATTACAGTAAAGTGTAGTAAAGGGAAAAAAAAAACCCGTAATATTTTAAACTTCTAAAACAGGGTAAAATGATAAATTAACGCTACAATCAGGCTACTTTTGCACTCACCTTGCCTCAGGCTTAGTCCTAATTAGGCTTAGTCCTAATCAGATGAAAAATTGGCACGTAATACAGAAATGAGGGATTCCCCGTGATTGCGGTAAAATATATCCATCTTATTTGTGCAATGCATGAATCTTGTAAAAAATTATTGCAATTATTAGCTGTCATACAATGGCTGTAACTCACTGAATATTATCTGGATGGTTTTTTTTTTCTACTATAGTCTCAGGAGCACTTACTTGGAATGATCTACATAGATAGTAGGGCAGGGGTTTCAGCTTCCATTGTACTTAAATGTTCCTCCTCTTCCAGACCTTAGAGATGACATGAGGGGCCTCTTGATGTCAATACAAAATCATTTTCTGAGTTCTGTCCCTAGGGATATTTTTAGGAACCTAGGAATTGCCATAATGGATCACATCCATTATTCCTCTAGTCCAGCCATATGTTTCTAACAGTGGCCAGTAACAAGTGTAGGGTGACCAGACATCAAGTGTGAAAAATTGGGCAGGGGGTGGGGGGTAATAGGAGCCTATATAAGAAAAAGAACCCAAAATTGGGAATATCCCTGTAAAATTGGGACATCTGGTCACCCTAAACAGGTGCTTTAAAGGAAGGAATAAGAAACCTCCTGATAGGTAGGCTGGGATAATCTGCCCTCCCCAATGAAAACAGCAATCAGATGTCCCGATAGTAGGACCTTTTTCTCATATATACCATTCCCCACTTCCCCTACAAAAAAGGGTCCTGATTTTTCACACTTGCTATCTGGTCACCTTACACTTCATACCCCAACAGAGCTTAGTCCAGAAACACAGGGTTTATACCCCTTGCAAAAACTTTTATTATCCATTAACAACTCTGGATACTCTTGATATCTGTATAAACAGCCAATCTCTCTTTGCAAAGAGTAGCCCTATACACGACAGTCGGGGATTTTCCCACTCTGCACATGCATTTGTCGTCACTGCAAGTGTTGCAATGAACACTCCATCTGCAACTGTTTGTGAAGTTCCTCAGGAGGCTTCCCAGCAAGGAAATGTAACTCTATGATTCTTACAGCTTTGACTTCTAAACTTACTCACATCACTTGCAGTCAATGGAAACTGCCTGAGAACTCACCCATCGGCAGCCACCGGCTGGGTTTGCACAGAACACGTCTGCTCCCCATCAGCAATGTACATGTCATGGGCACAACAGCAAAAATATATTAAATATATATTTGCTAAAACCTTGACACATGTCTGGGTAATTTTTCTTTCACCCTTCATTTGTGGCCTTTTCCTTATGAAGGCACTTCATTCCGCTGCATTATTAATTATGAATTTTTCCCCAACTATGCCTACATTTGTCTTTTGGGTCTGTTTACTGCTCAGTGACAGCTCGAGCACAGACAGTCAATAACTCTGTTTTTTGCACTCCCAGGCAATTCAGATGGATGGCTCCTAAGAAAGAAAAGGAATCAAAGAGGTGTGTGGAGGGGAGGAGTGAAACACAGATATTCGGTTATGGCTGTGCTGAGTGACATTTTCCAAGGGGGCCTCTCTAATTGGTGCATTTTTTTTTAAACTCGGTAAGGTGTTGTCTCGGCCTGACTTTGGCATCAATAGCAGAATGAAAGTTATTGCACCGACAGACGTCAGGCTTGCTGATTTGTTTGTTTTTCTGCTTTGGCATGAAAGCTCCATGGGTGAGCTCTTAAACTCCATGTAAGGATCAATCAGGAGGGAAAATGGGCAGAATGAGGTGGCACTGGAGAAAACATTCTGATCAGCACTGTCTAGAGGGAGTGCTCTGTGGTAACACAGCATTATAGCTATCCAAAAGCTTTGGAGGATCAATTTGGATAAACTCCCAAAAGTTTACAAACCTTTAAAAAAAAAAAAAAAAGCTCTTGAACAACTTTTGTGTCTTACTGGGTTCGAAATTAACCATAACGATACTAGAAAATTAGATGGGGTAAAAAAAATTAAAGAATTCAAGTCCCATTTGCAAAAGTGATGTGGGCACATAGGTGCCTAAGTCCTATTGACTTTAATTGAGAATTAGGTTTCTAAGGGCCAGATTTTAAAAGATATTTAGGTGTCTAAACAGGAAGATCAGTGCTTAGTGGAATTGGACAAAGAATGTATGCATCTAACTTTTAGGATTTTGAAAAGATGCCTATCTGCATCTTTAAGTGCCTAAATGCTATTGAGTTCAATGGGAGTTATATGCCTAAATATCTTCGAAAACCAGGTCCTACGTGTTTAAAGTCACTTTTGAAAATGGAATTTAGGCTCTTAAAAGCCCTTTTGAAAATTCTACTCTGAGGTGTCACTGAGGACAGCTTGATAAAGGTCTCTGCTCGATGTGCA
This sequence comes from Sternotherus odoratus, assembly GCA_032164245.1. Taxonomy (NCBI): domain Eukaryota; kingdom Metazoa; phylum Chordata; order Testudines; family Kinosternidae; genus Sternotherus; species Sternotherus odoratus. The sequence continues at coordinate 10,313,338 of JAVMKO010000011.1, read as the reverse complement.
GCAGCAGTCAGAAAAGCAAACAAAACGTTAGGTGGCATAAGGAGCGGGATGGTAAATAATACAGAATATATTAAAACATCATTATGGAAATCAGTGGTACACCCTCACCAGGAATATGCTGGTCAGTTCCGGTCACCTCATCTCAAAAGGAATATAGCAATGAGAATGACTAAGGGCATGCACATACACTCACCAGAAGAGAGAATGAAAAAACTGGTCCTATTTGTTTTAAGGAGGACACTAATTAGAGTAGACATGATAAAATTATATGAAATAATAAAGGGTATAGGGAAAGTAGATTGCAATGTTCTATTCACCCTGGCACAAAATACAAGAAAAAAGGGACATTTAATGAAATTGAAAGTTAGTGAATTCAAAACTGATTAAAGGAAATGCTCTTTTTTAATTGAATGCACAATTAGCCTGTGGAACTCACTGCTGTTGAGATAATATTATTGAGGTCAAGAGTTCAGCAGGATTCAGAAAGGATCATTCACTTATACACATGACAAAAATATTCAGAATTAAAATAGTAAATATTTAATAAAAAAAATAAACCAGAGGTTTGGAAGGAACAAACTTTCAAGCTTTGGGACTTAAGGGAATCTAAATATCGGGGGCTAGATGGAACCTTTCCTTGGAGTAGGTTGGTTTAGTGCGATTTGTTCTTGAAAAATTCATATTGGTTATTACTAATCAAGCTATCATCCTTTAGTGCTTACAAATAGATTGTTTAATAATTTGTTCAAGGATCTTTCCAGGTATTGAAGTTAAGCTGACTATAATTCCCTAGATCTCCTTTGTTCCCATTTTTTAAAGATTGGTATTATGTTTGACCCTTGTCCAGTCACCTATCTTCTATGTGTTCTAAAAAAAAACCATGAATGGTTACAAGACTGCTTCAGCTAGTATCTTAAGTACCCTAGGGTGGATTTGTGAGGCCCTGAATAATCTAACTTATCTAAATATTCTTTATCCTGTTCTTGACCTATTTCAACTCATGCTTCTTCCCACCATTTAGTTTAATATTAATTGTGTTATGCGTCTGGTCACAATTAACTTTTTTAGAAAAGACTAAAGCAATTATTTTACCATTTCTATTTCTAACCTTGGTCTGAAACCAGAAATTTAAAGTGGTGAAGAATGGATGAATGATTAATATTAATATTTTTAAACCTCAAGAAAGAGTCAATTCAAGCTTTGAGATAAAGTTCAAGGTGGAGGGGTTGGGCTTTTTATATTATCTGAACCAGTTACTCTTCATCTCTACTTCATTTTTTCATTTCTTGCGCCAAGTTGTATAGCCTGTACCCTTGAAAATTAAGAGTAGATCCTCAGCTAGTGTAAGTTGTTAGCGCTCCAGATGGGACCAAGTTTGGATCCAGGTCTATATCCACATCTGGGAAATCTGAAACCTCATGGTGGTTAGTCACAGGGAAATGTTTGGGGCTATTCTCCCAACTCAGTCAGAATTCAGTAGAAGACAGCATGAGAAAACCCATTTCTGCACGGGAATGCTCTGCCTAAGGGATGATATAATATGGTTGTTTGTTATTTCTGAAAATTGGTGCCCCAAGCTTTCCCATGGTTCTCCCTCTTTTAAGGAATCTTTTTCTAATGTGCTCCTTATTATTATACATCAGAGCTTAAATTAAAAGACCTGTTAAAATAATACATTTTCTGTGCTTTGCACTAAAGCATTCACAAAAATACAATGAAGTCCTTTTATACAAATAATGTACGAGATAAAGAAACATGCTTATTATAAAATAACTCCCCAAATTCTTCAATACAATACAGAAAGGGCCTATTAAAATGAATGTGCTTTCTGCCTACCAACCCAAAATATATTCCAGAAAATAGTAGTTACTTCTTCCATAAGAACCTCCTAAAAGAAACCTATTAAAATCATTTTTGATGCAACAGGTGTAGCTCTTTTATATATTTCTCCTGGAGTCTATAGTATTAAATATATTTCACTATGGTTATATTTTAAGACTCAGATTTTCAAAGCCACCTGTGGGATGTAGATGCTTAATTTCCATTCATTTTTAATAGGGATGGGTATTCATACTTTGTACGATGCTTTGATGAAAATCTAGGCCAAATTTGATTAGTATATATATTTCAATACATCATCCTACAATGTATGAATGGGCTTAATTGTGCTAAGCAGAAAATCAGCCCTTAAGTGAATAAGTTGTACTGTATTATTTTGTTTCCTGTGGTATTAGAAAATATACAACCATTTGAATAGTATTTACTTATGTGCTTTTATATATGTGATTTATAGAGCTGTGTGATATTTTCCCCCACCGGGAAAGGTGTCGGGTTTTTTGGTTGGTTGGTTACTTTTGTTGTTGTTATTGTTTTATGAAAAATGGCTTTTGAAGCCATTTGAAAATGTTCACTTGTACTTAGTTTGGTGAGGAAAATTCCACTCTCTTCCCTCTTTACACGTGTACCTCCTGTTTTCCAGTAAAAAAGATAAGCATACTTCATTAAGAAATTTCAAAAGATTTTTTTGCCCAGTTCAGTATTTTTTTCATTTTTGATGACAAATTTTAAGATCTTTCATTTAATTTTGGGGTGTGGATGGGGAATTCTCTTGCTTTTTTTTAGTTTTAGAGTGTTTTTCCTCCCATCAATGTGAAATGCATTTGTTTTTGAATTGTCATCCAAAATGAAAAAAAATCACAAAATAATGAATGAAACGAAAGCATTTTAGTTTCTTTTGATTTTTAAATGTAATCTACAGATTGCATTTATTTAAATTTTAATAATAGAAACACTGCTCATACTATGTCTGTTGGCTTTTGCTTACTTAAATCAACAATCTAATAACAGTAAAATAGTTCCAGAACCCTTGGGATCTCCAAAAGAACTCCTTTTTTCAGACACCTCCAGTCATTTATGTCGGACACTGGCAGGCAATGCATTTTAAGCTTCCGGAAGCACTTGCCACATATAGCTGTGTACCTTTGTAAATGGAGTCTTAACTGAGCTGTAATACAGTATGTCGCTGAGTGAAATGACCAAGCCCATCTTTGCCTCAATCTCACCAGGAAAATTACTGATGATAATGATAATCAATCTGAGGTTGCTGGATTTTCAGCAGCCCAGCTCCTAAGAAACAATGGCTCTTGCTGTAATGATCTATCCAACAAGAAAAGGGAGAGCAGAAGTTAAATTAAAAACAACGCTCTCACTGGAAATTATTGGCTCGCCACAGGGATCTCACTCGTCAGGACCTAGATGATACTCCCAGGACTGACGATACCAACGTTGTCCCCAAGCCTAGCAGGATGGGCAGATCTTCCCACTTTTCCCATGGCTTGGACAACAACTTCATGAGCTATAAAGCACCTGGAGAGTGAAGGGCTGCAAAAGTACCGACTCTTGGTTTGGCCTCTGTAGTGTATAAAAGGCTGACAACTAAGAGAGGAGAATTCAGTTGTCTCTGTGACAACTTCCATTCCCATCCTTCCCTATTGAAAATGCAGAGCTGGCAGATATGGGCCCAAGCTAGAATCAGAGAGTTTCCTCTCTTAGCACGGAGGTTACTTTGAGACTCTCCGGTACTGGGATCTGAACAGCAGATTATTTGGCTTGGCAATGGCTCCCATACATGCACAAGGTATAATTTGAGTCTTGAGGTATTCTGCTGTACAACATATAGCTAGACTACGCAGGGTGGATGGCATCACTTTTTTCTTGTATAATCTGCATGGGACAGCAGTTCAGGGGAGTGTTTTTACCTAGTTGCTGAAATTTATGTACTGTGTCACCTGCTGTGTGTGGGTGAATGATAAATAGCAAATCAGTAATGTTACAGTGCTAGATATCATATCGATGTGCACATGATAAATTGGACAGGGGTTGTGTATGATCCACCTCTACCAGAAAATCCAACCAAGACAGAAAACTTCTGAAGTGGAGGTTGCAAAGAAGGATAAATGCAATTCTTAGTTTTGGCCTGTAATTGTGTTTGAATCCCTGTCCTGGGAGTTCAATTTGACCACACTGAACAGCTATCATTGCTTTGGGGCTAATTTGCAATGTATCGTCTCTCCTTTAATACCCATCACCTGTCTGTGAATGTATTGCTGCCACTGGAAGTGGAAGCTGCAAGACTTTTAAGGATAAATGATTTAAAATAACAACAGAAATGTAGATTGTCAGCCCATTTTACCTGTGTGTGCTATCAACCCCTCCTCCCCCGCGTCTTCAATAAAATATGTAAAAGAAAATAAGGAAATAACAGTATCAATACAGAGTATCACCTCCTCCAACAAAGGCTTGAAGACAGCTCTGCAGTGTCGAAGGCATGTCCTTCAATATTTAACTTCTTCACTCTTTGTTCTCCCTCTCAAGTTGAACAATACGTTAATTACCTGATGAAGCGTTATAATTACTCTAACAGCTCTGCTCTTAGTTATAATTACTGCATCAACACTTTCTCTTTCATATGCTTCAATCTATACCTATTACATTGTCATGATGAAGACACATTAACATTATAATACCGTATAATTAGCCGATGAGCAATTAAATTATTCCACTGCTCTTGTTCCTCTTTGCTAAGAGGATGCCTTCCAAGCTCTATTATTTCTCCCTTCTCTCTGCTTTGCTTTAGAGGGCTTTTTGTGTGTGTGTGTGGAAAGAAAGAAAGAAAGAAAGAAAGAAAGAAAGAAAGAAAGAAAGAAAGAAAGAAAGAAAGAAAGAAAGAAAGAAAGAAAGAAAGAAAGAAAGAAAGAAAGAAAGAAAGAAAGAAAGAAAGAAAGACTCTCTCCTATAGTTTTTCATTTTCATTTTAAACTCAGAAAGTATATTGAATTTCGGATCTATGCGGAAAATGATTTGTTTAAAATACTTTCCTCCAGCCCCACTCTTTTGCTGAGTTAAAAGATTTGTGAAATCTATACAGAATAGAAAAGTGCAGCAGAATACGCCATTAACAAAAATCATTACTGTTCCTTTAAAATACTGAGAACCACATCACAGCATTGTACAAGTTAGAAAAAAAATTGTTTCTCTTTCATTACAGTACAATTATTTTATATTGTAATTGGGGGAAAAAATCAGAAATAATTCCCAATAAAATTAACCTTTTTGTAAGCTCGGTGTAACTACTTGAAAATAGAGTCTTGACATGAGCCCCAGAAAACTCAAATGGCCTATAATCTCATAAGAAATATTGTACAATGTAAAATAACACCATGCACCACAAAACCCAGACTGTTCTATCGCCAGGACTTATCACTGAAGTTATCTATCTTCCTTGTAGGTCTGATTTTCTTTGTCCTTTTGTTTGATTTTTTTGTGGCAGAAAATTATTGTTTTTCAATCAGTGCAAATTGTTTCCCCACTTCTTCTCTGTTCTGGCTAACAATTTTGCTGTGGCTCCAAAGTGTGTTTGATTCTATAGTATTAGATTTGTAGAACTAATAGAAACATTTTTCACAGCAGCATAGAGGTCAGCTTTCATATTGAATAGTGCTGTTTACTTTCTTTTATCCATACCATAGATAATTGCTGATGGTTTTCAATCAAATTAATATTCCCTTAGGTAAAAAAGCAAAACAAACCTCTCATTAGCATCATCAGCCGGACAAGAAAAGAACTGTCTGTTACATAAGCCCATTTTACTGAAATTAGTTGTGTTCTCTAGCCTTAGTTTGTCGGCTTCAATACAAATCGCAAGTCTGCCGAGTGCATCACTCACATATGCCAGACCACGTACATGCTATCAAATGCATTTTCCATAAGGACTCCAATCCTGCAAGGTAAAGGAATGCCTTTGTATATTTACTCTTTACGATAATTAAATTTACCCCAATATTTGAGCTATTCCCCATTTCAAGTACAGTATACATCAGGGCTAAGGAAAATACCATGGTACACGGAGAAAGGATGGATCCCATTATACAATCTCAAAATGCTTGGAAAATTGCCCAGCACTAATCAGCCCCTAATTGTCTTCAAAAATATTTTTTTTCATCTCAAATATTATCTTTTTATATGTTGCTTTCTTAATCACATCTTTTTATTGTATGTGGGTTTTTTACGTAAAACCAGCAACTCATTCAATGCCAAGGGCAGTTGCTTAAAGATCATCTCCATCACTCACCATTACAATTACATCCACCTGTTCAGATCTATCCACCACATGATATTTAAACTTCTTGCCCTCAAGCTTTTAAGCACCTGTGTCCTTGCCTAAACTCTGAGCCAGCCTTTTAGTGCTACTGCATGACATACTTAAGTCTATCCTTATTCAGGAAAGCAAGCACTTAAACATGTGTTTAAATACGTGCTGAAGTCCATTTGATTTCAATGGGACTGAAACACATGCTTAAATGTTGGTTTGAATGAGGATGCTTTCTTGAACTAGGATCTCAGTGCATTGATCTCCCCAACCCTTCCATCCGTTGTGACAAACTCAGCCCCCCGTTCTTTCACCATGTCCTCCCCTCTTACATGTAGAATTATCTGCATTGTGCAGTTCAGCAAGCTACCACACACACTTCATTCATATCCCTCCTGAAGACTCACTACTTCTGCAATACCCACATGAAGTTAGTCAACAATATGAATAATGCATTTTTAAAACATCCTAATTATTCACTCCTCTGGGCTTTTACACTGTGTCCCGTCAGCTCTATGTCTGTCTTGTTTAGGTTGTGAGCTTTCTGGGTCAGGGACTGTCTATTTTGGGTCTGAGCCAAGTGACTTGTTGGCATTGAACAAATACATAATATTATTTCTAGGTTATATCCATTCCAAACCAGCTTTTCTGAGCCCGGTCTCTGAAGGCTTATAATAAATGCATTAGTAGTTCTAACGCCCGAACAGGTCCAATAACAATAAATATGAAATGCTCCAGTTAGCCCATTACATTGTGTGGCTTTGTTGTTGTGACCCATAAACCTCTTGGCGCCTACTTGTGGAGGGTACAGGGGACATAGCGTTGGATGGATCCCCTGGGTTCACTAAAAGGGGTCACGTAAGGTCTCTACTGAAAGCATGCGTCACACTGGCCATCACAATCATTGCAAAATGTAGGTGCAGATAATGTATAAGGAGTTATATATGTATATGAATATATTATATTCTTAAAGTATGTCCGTTAAGTGAGGTCATCAGAAGAAGATAGAATCTAGACAGAAAGGGGCCTCCAGGTCAACTCAAACAGCTTAAAAGACAAATACACTGGGAGATAGGATCTGTTTGCTGTCCAGACCAGACATAGACCTGAGGATTTACAAAGACAATGGGACCCCCCAAGGCAAGCCTCTGAAGGTGGACCTCCTGGTATAAGGGGATATATTTTGTAACTGCACAAATGAGGTAGAGGCAGGACATGAATCCATCCTTCAGTCTGGGAAGGCAATCTGTCAGAGGGCTTGGTCTTACGAAAGGAGGGTTTCAGCCATCCTGGTTGAAAACACTTGGAAAAGGACTTGGGATAAGCTATGCTGTAGGAGACAAGGAAATGTCTTGTGAGTTATGTTTAGGCTCCAGAAAGTGTGCTGCCATTTTCTTTTACATGTAACCATTTGTTTCCAATAGTATTTCCTACTGGCATTTGAATCTCCATTCTTTGACAATAGATATTTTTATAGGGAGAAACAAGAATAAGTTTAACTGCTGTGATTAGAGTGGAGCAATGATCCTGAGGTGAAGCCAGTAAGCTCGTGGGTCCAATTCTTTTGGGAGGAGAGAATCTGAGAATTCTGTGAGTGTTCAGTGGAACAGGGATCTGGGCATTTCAGAGGGACCCTGGGATGACTAGGGGGTTGGTATGTATGTCACTAACCTATATGGCAAGAAGGAGGCTTGCAGAGGCCTGGAAGGTGGTGCTTCTGTTGGCAGAAGCTGGTGGAGCCAGGAAGATGACCCACAGCAGGACTCCCTTAAGCTAAGGGTAGGCAGTAGCAAGGTAACTCACAGCCCTGGGTTCCCTGGGAAGTGTCACAGTTGTATGGTGTCTCTGAATATAGGTTCAGCCTCAGCTTGTCAGGAGGAAAGCCCCAGGAGAGAAGATGAAAGCTAAAGGTGCTCCTGTTGGCAGGGTTAGGGCATAGGGTGACCTAGTCTGTTTTGCAGTGTAGAAACGTGAAAGTCACAAAATGGGAAACACGGGGCACAAAAAGAGCATTAAGGGTTAAGAAGCAAATGTGGAAAGGGGAGAGGGAAGAGGTTGGCAGGAGCTCTGGTGCAAAGTAACTGCTAGACAGCATCTCTGTCCACCAAGAGAGCCAATCCAATGTAATCAATTCCACCCAATGCCTACTTCAACAGAGTAAGTTCAGTATCTTCCAGCAAACATTTTGAGCAGATCCCTTTATGAAAACCGAAAACAGCTGAGGAAGTAGTGGGGGCAGAGGAGGAGCCAAAGCCCAGAAGGGGGTATCCTCAATCCGGATCCATCTGTGCAGAGTTAGATATGAATTCCATTACACTAATGGTATCAATAGGCAGCAGAGACTCATCGGTATCCTTCTCGGAGAGCAGCAATTCTAACCCCTGCTGGTGTACTAGCTTTCATGCGACCTGAAGAGTCCCATTTCTCCTCCCTCCCCCCAACCCAATAAAACCTCAGTTCTGAGTCTTTTTTGGTTGTATTTGTAGAGTTCAAATACCTACCGGGGTTAAGGCATGCCAAGAAAGAGGAACGTTCAGAGGAGCTGGAAAAGAGCCCCTCATCCTTCCCAGAGGTTGCAAAACATCCCTAACCGTCTGGCTACTCCTCCACCACAGCGATGGCAGAGCAGACCCAAGGCTTAGCATTGATTCATGGCTATCTGCAGGATCTGAAAGATGGCCACCTGGGGATTACTAAGCAAGTCCAATATGCCACTGAGGATCTCGTAGGCATTAACCAGAAAAATAGAGCTGATTGAAACAATCACAGCGATAAAGCCAAGGCCACCGAGATCAGACATCAAAGCAGATGAGATCTCCCTGGCCATTAGGCAGGCCCTGGCAGAACAATTTTATATTCTTGAGAAATTAAAGAACAGGGTCCACAAGTCCAAGTCCCACTCTGGGTTAAGAACCCTGGTTGTGATACCTTCTCTTCCTTCCAGACATTGCTTGGTGAGCTCCTACAGAACACAGCACTGGAATCTAAAAAGGTACATTGATCTCCCTTTACTTAGGTTCCCTGTTGGGGCAGACCACTCTACCAGGGCAGAGAAATGACCTTTGCATGGAGCCTATGGGGGGTCAGCAAATGCCACTGAAGAAGCAGGCAGAGAATTTGACAAGAATTATAATAGCAGATATGAAAACATTCTAGAAGGGGTATAAAACTTCATGCTTCAGGGCTTAAACCCCTCTCTATTAGGGGTTAGGATTGTACTTTCCCACAATTGCTTGCTGCATCATCCTTTGTAGTACCAGATACTATCCTGCGCTGGAGACAAGATACTAAATTAGATGGACCGTGGGTCTGATCCTGTCTGACAATTCCTGTAGTAACCTTACCCACTCAGATTTCTGTCTGGGAATGTTGAAAAGACAGACAGAATTTACTACTCCCATTAAAATAAAGTAAGAATTGAAAATTGAAGTGCTAATATAGGTCCCAGCCATGAGCAGACCCTTTATTGTTCATTGATACTGAAGACCCTGAGAAGGTGTCCCATAAGTGTCAGCATGTGCTGATGTATCTGCTTCTGACTGCGATGACTAGGGGCTGGTCTGCATGAATACTCAGGGTGCGGAAAATCTATCCTGAAGTGTAAATCTACCCTGCCCTAGCCTGCCACCCACTAACTGTCTGCGTGGACTTACCGTGCACTAACAGTTCTATAGTGTGCTTCGATCTAATCCCATTTCAAAGTGGGTGAGGTCAACGCACGCCAAGGAACTTCCAGTGCATGGCCTTCCAGTCCATGTGCACACTTAGTGCATGGCAGGCCAGTGCAGGGTAGTGCAGGATGTGCTCTAAGTGTTTGCATATACAAGCTCCATAGCTATTCATCTGTACATTTCTTATGTGCACCTGCTTGGGTACACAATCATCTCTGGCTAGCATTATAATATGTTATGGGCACCACTTTTTATTAGCCATAGTTAGCATCAGTGAGATGCAGTGTCTCTAACTGTACTTAGGTAACACTGCTTCTTATGGGAACTTTCTTTATCTGTGCACACACACACACATGCATCCAAAGTTCTTCTGAACTAAAACGTGAACTTACGCATCCTGTGGTAATCCATTCTAAGTGAATATTTGCTCCTGATTGGGTATTATTGGCAGATACTTCTGTACTGTGTTACAGTATTACAATATGTATAAATGGTTACTCTCATTACTCAGTTCATATTCTCATTACCTTCAAATGATGGTATTTCATTTAAATGCTAAAAAAATCTGTGGTTATTTTCACTGTTGAGCCCAGCCAAAGACTCTGTTTCAAATTTAAGAAAACAATGTATACATGGAGTATCTGGTTGCCTACACTCCTGCGTGACTTGCATGTGCTCTTATTATTATTTGTACTGCAGTAGCATTCAGCTGCAGTCAGGATCATGACCCCCCATTGTGCAAGGGGCTGTACAAAACACTTTTCAAAGTTTTCCCTTTGAAACAAAAACAGTTGGTGCTCTAATTGATTTTACAGCAGTAGGTACACGGATGCTGGTGCTTTTATATGCTTTTACCTGCACATAGCTTTTTCCTCGGGGAGACTTTCTTTATTCAGCCAGAGGGGTGAGAGTTTGGGGACTCTCTGATGGGGCAGTGGCATTAGGTATTCTCTCTTATGAGATTGCTGGAGTTCTTAAGGCAATGTGACCTCCTGAGAGGTTCTTTTTAGGTCTCAGCTATTGGTAATTCTTCTGTGTTTGAGTTGGTTTTACATCATATAGATCCAGGATGTGATTAATACTAGCATGATTTGGGCTATTGCGTTTCTTGTTTTTGTGAAAACACCCATTTATTTTCTGCAGCATCGTTTATAAATAGGCTTGGCAGATTTCAGGTTTTTTATCATTTTGATGGATAATATTAATGTTTATTTCATTTACTTTACTGCATTTGTAATTCAAAACTCTAATTCACTGGATTTTCCCCATGATGTCTTAATTTGCCTACCTATGACTTTCTATTATTATTGTAGGAAACATTTCCCCATCAGTATCAGAGAGGTAGCCGTGTTAGTCTGGAACTGCAAAAGCGACCGAGTCCTATGGCACCTTATAGACTAACAGATGTATTAGAGCATAAGATTATGCTCTAATACATCTGTTAGTCTATAAGGTGCCACAGGACTCTTTGTCGATTTTTCCATCAGTTAGTGTGTGCACAAATGAAATAGACATTTACCGATAAAAATCTAATCCTTCCAAGACTATAAAGATATTGTGAAGACACAACAGTACTTCTAAGGAATTAAAGAGGAAAGGGAAAAGATAGGGGTGAGTTCTCCCCCTCTTCCATTCTTTATTTTCAGCTAAGGAGCAGTTTTACTCAGCCTCAAATTGCAGTTACTGGTACTAGAGAGCCCTTTCTTTCCAAGCTAACTCTGTTTTTAATAAATGACCCATAGAATATTGTGAGAAGCTGTACAAAAGACAATCTGCTGTCTTCCTTGCCAGGTTAAAAAAAAAAGTCCTTTCGTAAATGGGGAAAGGGTTTCGCCACATCTCGAGCCGGGGGTGAGGAACTCAATGGGATATTTTATGTCTATTTGTTCAGTTTCCATCCCCAGTAGAATGCCCTAATCCTGCAACAGACCACACAGCAGTGGAACCCTCTGACTGCACAGAGCCCCACTGAAGTCAGTAACACAGTGGTCCTGGACAGCAGTAAAATGAGCAAAATAGCATTTCACTGCTGTGATGATGCTGGAGACATGGCACTCAAAAGGGAATGTCAAGTACTCTGGTCCCACTTGAAATTCTCTGTTATGGTTGCTTGCTCTGTGTCACAGGGAAAAAACATTTATCACTGGCTCTCCCCTACCAAGTACTCCTGAATATTGTGTCATGGTGTATTTGAACCCTGAGGTATGTGGCAGGGTAATTGGATACTAACTCAATTTTTTTGCAGCTGGCTGCTCAATAATTTATTTTTAGGAGATGGAAAAATCCTTCCATGCTGAAATGGGTTCCGTAGGTCTTGAACTGTATGCCTCTGTCTATCTAGTTATCTATCTTAGGGTTGTACATTGCTGCCCATTACCGTAGTATCTGAGCACCTTCCGCATAAAATCATTTGCAATAACAAAGTCCATAGAGGACTTCATGGAGTCTCAAGCACATCTCTATTTCGAGAAAGCATCTAAGTTTAGAAAGAGGGATTGATTATTCAGTAGGTGTGAGAGTTAGAGGATTCTAATAAAACAGGGTGCGTACATGAGAAAATACAGGATAGAGTATCAACAGTAGGCTCATGCAAAGTTGTTCATCACTGATGCTGAGACCCTACTAGCTCAGTCTCAGTCCTGGAGGAGCAGTTTGCTTGATGTTGCCATCATCAGAATTTCCTCACACTCAAAACAGGAAAGACAGAAGTAAAGCTAATGGGCAGGGACCACCATGAGGATGTTCTATCTTCCCTTATGTCTCCATTTATTGATGGGGGATGAATGGAATCAGTGAGACTGATGAAAAATCTTGACATCATTTCCATCAGCACCCTTTCTATGGAAAGCCAGGCTCCAGGAGTGGGGTAAAAACATTTCCAGCTGTGTAATTTGCAACGGATGTGCCCATATTTATCCTTGTAGAGGGGATTGGTTGGGGCTTGCAGCCTCCGCCTAGTCAGCAGGGGAGCCCTACCGCCTCTCTATGCCGTTGCGCGGCCCCTTGTGGGGGAATTAGTGGGGCCGTTGGGTCCTGGCTCCAGCCCTCAGGCAGGGAATGTGCCAACAACTAGTCAGTAAGCCCAGGCCCTAGGTCAGAGCTGGCAGCAACAATTCAAGGCTCAGGCTCAGTGCAGAGACTGAGCGGATACACAGGTAAAGTAAGCCAGGAAGCCCAGGCCCTAAAACAGGGCCGGAACAGGGGGAAGACAGCCGCCCACACGTTGGGTGGCCAAAAGGCGGGGGAGTGGGGGGAACGCAGGCCCACCCAACCCACTGTGTCCCGGCACGGGGCCCTAGCAGCACCCAGTGCCTGCTGCTGCGTCAGTGGGGATCCCGGCTGCAACACACTGACATGGGTTCAGGCTCTGTTTCAGTCTGGCTTGGGTCGGCTGTCCCTGGGCTACTTCCCCACTCCCCCTCTGGAGGTTCCTGGCTTCCAGTGCTGTCCACAGGGAGCTCAACTACCATCAGCTAGGTGGCAAGGGGCAGGTTCAGCAACTCCTCTGGGTAGTATGGGGAGGGCTGGCTCGGCGGCTCCTCTGGGTAGTGGGCGAGGGGCAGGCTCGGCGGCGCCTCTGGGTAGTGGGCGAGGGGCAGGCTCGTTGGCCCTCTAGCTGGAGCCCCCCCGGGAGCGTCTGGCCTCTCCGGTGGCTGCCCCCCGAGTGAACTCTGAGGCAGAGCTTTTATACTTCCTGTCCATCCCGACCTCCCAAGGGCCGGACTTGGTGTACCCTGGCTCCGCCCACTCTGGCGTCTGACAGTGGTTATCTCCCTCCAGGCCAGCAGGGGGCCACACTGCCTCTCTACAGTCCTGTAAGAATGCTGCAAGAGCAACATGGGCACCCATGAACATGAGGCTTGATTATTGAAATTTCTTCTCTACACCTACTACAGGATGCATAAATAGGCCAAGAGGAGCCACAATTGTATTAGGCTTGTCCTGCATTCCTCTTGGTTTTAAAATGGGTCTATTAGTTCCTAATGTCTTTAATAGGGAGATTCCTTCTTCCCAGTGATCTCATCCTGATGGGAGCCTCCAAAACCTATATCACATACCATTGAGGAGTTCCATTCTCACATACTAACTCAGCGGGCGAAGAAGCTGCTTTTGTCATGGCGTTTACTAGGATTTAGAACTCATTCCCCCTCAGTTACCTCTCAGCCCATCCCTTCTCACATAAAAATACATTTTAGGGCCAGATCCTCAAGCAGATCCTAAATATAAAAAGCTCCACTGAAGTCATTGGAACTTCACTATCAGCAAATAATTCTCATACCAGCTGAGGATCAGGACTTCAAACTTACCTTTTTCCAGGGGTGTTTTCAGTTTCAACGGTTGTTCTGCACCCCTCTCTCAGAACCATCTCACCTCCCAACGTACATTATTTCAGTGATTCCAGACTATTCAGCTTTAAAACATCCCATCAGCGTTTCCCATATTGTTTATTTTCTGATACGGTTTTAAACTGTTTGTACACGGCCCCTAGCATCTCAGCAGGTGAGCACTTTATAAATAAAATGATGAGGCAGGTTAAAAGGATGTGACTTGAAAACACATGTTTACAGCAGCCAGGTGTCCCATGGAAAAGAATAAAAAAGAAAAGCAAATTCATCCCTGTGTGGGTTTAGTCATATGTAGAACTCTTTAAAAACAAAGAAGGGGCGCATAATATACTATGTGCAAAACCCCAAAAGCTTAACACAAATGATCTGTAAAATCAACACTGCAAAGAAACCAGAAAAGTTGATTCTCTTTTCTTCAATACATTGACACATGCTCTAGTCATGTATAATACATGAAACTTACATGACTTATGTCCCCAAAAGTATCTTTTACATAAACGAACAGTTTAAATGTATTTTCCAGGGAATGGAAACAGATTTTTTTTTTAATGCTAATAGAGGTAGCATATAAATGCATCTTCAACACAAGCTGGTATTACATAAAGAACTAAACTACAGACTTTGGATTAGTAGACTTCATTGATACCATTCTATTCTTATTTTCAAAATCCATGTGGTTTCGCTTATTTAAAGCATGGTTTTATTGATTCCTTTTACACAAAAATATTTGAGAAGTGGATAACTGATGAATGTCCTGCTTTTTTTTATAGTGTTCCTTTCACAAATTAATATGCAACAATGTTACATTTTATGCAAAATTACTATGTGCCATACTGAACTAAATAAAATTTTGAACAAGGAAGAATGCTGCAGATTCATTCTTCTTTGAATCATGCAGGATGGGATAAACTGAAATCATTTGAGCCAGCAGTGGTCTGAATTTCAAGAACAAGAATGACAGACTTCTTTGCATTTTTATTGTATGATTAGCTGTCTGACACCAGACCTAATTGGAAAAGCACAAAACAAAACAAAAATCCAGTGAATCTGAATATCCTGTAATTCAGAATAGCTAGATAAAATATCAGCAAAATTAAAGATATCACTTCCCATTTCAAATCACACTTTAGCTGAAAAAGACAATTGGAAATAATGAGGGCCCTACCAAATTCACGGCCGTGAAAAATGTGTCACAATCCGTGAAATCTGGTCTCCCCCTGTGAATTCTGGTCTTTTGTGTGCTTTTACCTTCTACCACTGGGGAGACCAGCGTTATTCAAATTGAGGTTTCTGATTCAAAAGGAAGCTGCGGGTGGGTGTCACAAGGTTATTTTAGGGGGGTCACGGTATTGCCACCCTTACTTCTGCGCTGCCCAGCTCTAAAGGCAGCACCACCACCAGCAGAAGTAAGGGTAGTAGTACCACAATCCCCAACATGAATAAGACTCCCCCTCCCTCCCATAACTCATACTACTCCTTTTTGGGTCAGGACCTGTACAATTACAACACTGTGGAATTTCAAATTTAAAAAGTTGAAATTCTGAAATTTAGTTTTTTAAAAATCCTATGACTGTGAAATTGACCAAAATGGACCCTGAATTTGGTAGTGCCCTGGACAGTGTTGGCTTCCTAGCTGCAGGATATATGTTAATTAAACAATAAAAATCCTCCCCAAACCATATCAACTTCCATTGATAGTTCGGAGGAGTAACCAGTGGATATGACGAAGAATGATTGAAGGCGATACATACAAAGAATCAGATTATGTGTGTCTCTTCTTTTTGTAACAAAAGACAAGAAAATATAAGAAAAGGGCATTTCTGAAACGCTGGAATGAAAGAGTTTCTTCAGGTATGGATATGAAGCATCAAAAACACTTTATTGTTTGTGTTTTTCCTAGCGTTATTCCCACACTATGGCAGGGTCCGCTTAGACTGGACAGAACCAGTGATACAACTGGGGTATACTCCAACCGATGCATTGTTCTCTCTGTCGTTGGAGAGATTTTATACCTACAGCCAGGTGTTAAGCCTACAGCACCTGGTATTCCCAGGAGGTCTCCCATCCAAGTACTAGCCAGGCCCAACCCTGCTTAACTTCCAAGATCAGATGGGATCGGGTGTGTTCAGAGTGGTTTAGCCGTATGCATCAAGAACACTTTATTACAAGTGATTAAAAAAAATCTGGAGCCAGATCCTCAGAGTAAATTCAATGTAGCTGCACCAAAGTCACTGGAACTAGATGATACTCCTCTGCAAAGGAAGGTGGCTAGGATGCTAGCTTGAGAATCGGAAGACCTAGTTCAAGTCTCTGCTCTCCCCACAGACTTCCTGTGTGCCCTTGGGCAAGTCAAATCTCTCTTCTCCTCAGATCCTCCTCTGTAAAACAAGGATTATTTGTCGGGTTGTTGGGAGGAGAAATTATATTAAAGACTGTGGTAACAAAGTCCTGTGGCACCTTAAAGACTAACTATAAAGTTTTGAAGCATAAGCTTTCGTGGGCTCACGAAAGCTTATGCTTCAAAACTTTATAGTTAGTCTTTAAGGTGCCACAGGACTTTGTTACCTCTGCTATTCCAGACTAACACGGCTACCTCTCTGATTAAAGACTATGAAGCACTCAAATACCCCAATGGTAGGGGCCACGTAGATGTATGTCGTGAGGCAGAGTGCCCTCACTCTGAGCTTGATGGGGAGGGACGACCATAGGCTGCTATGCTGTGGTAGACAAACGTAGTGGGAGGGGGGAAATGTTAGAATTCCTAGTGTCCACAATGAATGAAAGGAGAATTGAAACACTGGATAAATTAAAAGATTATCTAATATGAAGGGAAAAAATCAGGATGATACAGAAACCCTGAGAGGCCTCAGAGAGGTATTTCGTCCTACTCAGGGAGTTTGAAAAGCCATCAAATGTCTCCAATGGCACAATTTGAGAGAGTTGGGTTTACCCAAAAGGTGCAAAGGGGGAAACAACTACGCAAATATCTCATAATCAGACATTTGATTACCCTCTAAAAACCAGCTGGTGTCCAAATTAGGACTAAATCAAATTGTCATTTGGTGGCAATAATTAAAATAGTAAAATGTTCCAGGTAGTGACATGTTTGATATTGTGGCTAAAATAAAAAAGTGACTCCAGCTACTGAAATTGACCTTTTCTCTTTCAAGAAGGCATTCACCAAAGGCCTGATCCAAAGCTCCCTGAAGTCAATTAGAGTCTTTCCATTGACTTCCATAGACTTTGGATTAGTCCCCTGGTGATCTTGATACTCAAGTACTTATCCCATGAACAGTCTCATTACTCAGTTGAAATATACCCCTATAATTATTTAGAGAAACATGTGACACCTAGAGATTAGTCAAGCATGACTGCAAACTCTAAGCCCAAGTGAGGTTGAGAGCATTCACAGGTTAGTTCTAAAGGCACTTTGCACTCACAACGTTGTCTCTAAAATGGTACTTTTAATTACTATGCTGGGTATCATCATTTCTAGGTATACTGGACCAGAGGCTAAACTGGCATAGCTCCAATGACATCAGTGGAACTACACTCATTTAACACTAGCTTGAGGGTCTAGCCCTGTGTATCCAACAGTGTTACTCTAGTTCTGGGAATTATGTCATTACATTAGGGGAACTTAGACAATGCTACAATGGCTAACGTCGGGACGTCTCTTGGCTACACACTGGTTATATTTGCTCTGGGAGGGGGAAAGGTCTGATGTGCTGGGCCCTAGGAAGAAGTAGGATGGCTGAATCCTGAACAACCCATGATGGGAATGGAAAGCAGTCAGATGCCCTGAATATGTTGAAAGGTTCAAGGATGGAAGTTACATGTCATTTAATGAGCTAAGAAAGCATTATCTAAAAAGTTATATTTCATACCCCACATGAAGAAAACAAGAAGAGCTCAGGGACTCCTGATAGAAAAGGGTATTTTACTCGTCATTTGTTCCAGAAATCCCCTCCTCATCTCTAGTGAGGAAGAAATTGTCAGAAAGAAATGTGTGTTTGGATGCAAAACTATGCAAAACTTGGTGGTTTTAAAGGATTTTAATGCAACCATGCAAAAAACTAGCAGTTTCACTAATCTTAAAGTAAGTCTAAAGGGGTGCAAATGAGCCAAAAAATTCATAAATGGCTAACGCTCGTGACTTGTGTAACTATATTTTATGTCAAATATTCTACACAGCAAATTTCACTGGGGAGAAAAATAATCAGCAGGGCTGTCAATTAATCGCAGTTAACTCATGCAGTTAACTTAAAAAAATAATTGTGATTAATCGCAGTTAAATAGTAGAATACCAGTTGAAATTTCTTAAATATTTTGGATATATATATACAGTAGACTCTCGATTATCCAGGATTGGATTAACCAGGAGGTCAAAAAAAATACACACAACTCAAAGGGCCGGCTCTGGCTTTGTTGCCGCCCCAAGCGCACACACAAAAAAACCCAACTAGGGTGCAGAGCAGCCAGTGAACCAACACCCTCTCCCCCTGGTGCAGTGTGGCTGGTGAACAAACCCCCTCTCCCCATTTTTCCTATGGATAGTGATTATCTGGGATTTTATTAACCAGAATTATTTTTTCTCTATCATCCTGGATAATCGAGAGTCTACTGTATAGTATTCTGTGTTGTGACTGAAATCAAATTGTGTATTATTCTTGAATACAAATAATTGGCTATGAAAGATAAACAACAATAGTATTTTTCACTTCACCACACAGAAGTACTATAATGCAATCTTTGAGTGGTGAAAGTGCAACTTACACACGTATACTTTTGTAGGTTACATAACTTCACTCAAAAATAAAAAATTGTGAAACTTCAGAGCCTACCAGTCTACTCAGTCCTACTTCTTGTTCAGCTAGTCGCTATGAAAACAAGTTTGTTTACATTACAGTGTAAAATGCTGCCCTATTCTTACTTACAATGTCAACAGAAAGTGAGAATAGGCATTTGCATGGCACTTTTATGTCCAGCATTGCAAGGTACAGTACAAGCCCGCAATACCGCGCCCTGCAATAGCGCGAATTCGCTTATAACGCGGGACACATGTGGCTCCTGACTGCAGCAGCGGGCACTGCTTTGTTGTGGCGGAACCCCACAATACCACGACCCCACGTTTCCCGCGGTCAATTTTTTTGAACACCGATCGTCGCGGTATTGCGGGGTTCTACTGTATTTACGTGCCAGATATGCTAAACATTCATATGTCGCTCCGTGCTTCAGCCACCATTTCAGAGGACGTACTTCAATGCTAATGATGCTCATTAAAAGAATAATGCGTTAATTAAATTTGTGACTGACCTCCTTGGGGGAGAATTTTATGTCCCCTGCTCTGTTTTACTCACATTCTACCATATATTTCGTGTTCTAGCAGTCTCGGATGATGACGCAGCATATGTTCATTTTAAGAACACTTTCACTGCAGATTTGACAAAACGCAAAGAAGGTACCAATGTGAGATTTCGACTGTTACAGCAGTTGACTCAAGGTTTAAGAATCTGAAGTGCCTTCCAAAATTGAAAGGGGCATCTGACAATGAAAATTAACATACGTCAGTCTGCACTGCTTTGGATTGTTATCGATCAGAACCTGTCATCAGCATGGACATATGTCTGCTGGAATGGTGGTTGAAACATTAAGGGACATATGAATCTTTAACACATCTGGCACGTAAATATCTTGTGACACTGGCAACAACAGTGCCACGAGAATGCCTATACAGAAAGAAACATTTTTCATGGACTGTACAATAAGTATCATAGTGTTTATCATTTTCATCTGAAGTGAGCTGATTTATAGCATCAGTGAGACTTTATGTCCTTCAAAGAAACAAATGGTTTTAGCTATATGACTACACCATGGAGGAATTCCTCTGGAACACTGTGTAGTCCAGGCAGTGACTCCCTTTCCCCCGGCCCTGTGGTCTTGGGAAAAAACTGCAGAGAGGAGCCAGCCATGATTCTCCAGCTGGTAGAAGCAGCTTCAGCCAAAACAGGGACCTTTGGACCTGCCACTGAAAACTGAAGCGTTGATTGTCTCTTGCCCTGTGCTGATTGGCTGTTTAATCCAACATTCTCCTCCCTCACAGATTCTTCAGTTCAGCTGCAGTTCACACCTTCTCTGTTTACCCTCGTTTCCTCAGCCCTGTCCCCCTTGCTCCTTTCCTTTTCCTTCCATTTAGCCAATCCCCTCTTAAACTAAACCACCCCTTCCAATAAACAAACAAATCCACTAGAAAGTGGTATGTCTTCACTACAGGACTAGGTCGATTTCCCTTAATTCGATTTTCTAAACTCGACTTTAGAAAATCGAATCAGTGTGTCCCCACCAGGACAGCAGGTCGACAGTGGTCGACACTGTCTGTCCTAAAACTTTTGTAGGGGTCGACATAGCCCGCATTGCACTGTGGGTAGGTAGCCCACAGTGCAATGCGTGCCATACCCCCCCCCCCCAAAGAGCCCCGCGAACCCCCCCACCCGCCCTAGCTGCCCCGCGCCGGACCCCCGCCTTCCCAAAGAGCCCCGCGAACCCCCCCGCGAATCCAAGCAGCCCCACGCCGGACACCCGCCTGCCCAAAGAGCCCCGCGAACCCCCCCCCCCCCGCTCGCCCAAGCAGCCCCGTGCCGGATATCCGCCTGCCCAAAGAGCCCCGCGAACCCCCCCGCTCGCCCAAGCAGCCCCGAGCTGGAGTGCTTGGAACTGCAATTTCAATAATGGTCTTTTACTGGAGTTTTAGATGTGCGCTCGCACACGCATAACACACAAAATGCATACTTTCATTTTAAACCAGCACATTTTTGGCCAACGCTAAAAGCAAACACGGCACTTATAAAAGCTAATGACAAAGGATCCAAACACCTATTATAATCTGCTATGTCACTCAGAAGTCAAACAGTGAGCCCTAATCAGTGTTCTTCCTGCTAGGTTTACAGTGTAATTGATAGAATTATGGTAAGTACTATTGTGCTAAACCTCTATGTAATTTTAAATTCCCTTTGTTTAAACAACTGCTAGTTCTCGCATAGAAAGTAATGTACTTGAGTTGAACATGTCTTTTAATTCCCTGCTTAGCTATTTGTGTCAAGTGTTTTCATGTTGGTAACTGGACTGCCAGGTCTATTCTATTCTAGATAGGGTTTTCATATGGTAATATGAAGTCATTCAACACTGCATTATCGGAACACCTATGTTGCTCAAATTGTGCAATGTGAAAATTGTGCAATGTGACATCTGAATTTCAAAGGTTACTTAGGCGGAAGTAGCCAAAAGAAAGTTAACAATGCACGACACACTGGCAGTGTATGTGTGGCCTAATCTGAAAACAAAATAGTAGAAAGCAAGGAAAGTAAAAGAATGCACAACACCTCGAAACATGGGAGACTATCCAAAATGGTAATGGTAATCTATCTCCACAATGGGCACAATCAAAATGATACATCCACCACATCAGTGAAGTGCCTGTACTATCCAAAGTGCTACTGTTTTCCCCGGAACACAGAAAACTCATTAAGTAAAGAATCCTGTTAAAACTAATGACCAGTCACCTATCCTGCAGGGGGGAAGTAAGATCGCTACTAAAGAGAAGGCTGTAAATAGTGTGGGATATAGGTGTACCCTCAGAACTTTTAAACAAAAAGTTCTTTGCTTCATCTTTCTTGTATATTATGTAGTTTTGAGGCACTGTATCTAGATTTATATTCTGGGCCAAATTCAAAACATGTTGTAAAATGATTAATTGCCTATCAATGTCCCAAATTTGAACTTAGTCTTGGTTTTTAACTCTCCACTTTTGGGGCTATAGCAGGAAATGACATTGCGTAACTATAGGGTTACTGAACATATAAATCATATGTTCAGTAGTGGACCTCAACACCTCAAGGCCTAGATCTTTCATTATGTAGGAGACATGCGTAGAAATTTCAGGTATCATATCCCAACTTTTTTATTCAACACAGAAATATGCAGATTTTTTTTTCCCTTTGAATTTATTGTGCATGGGACAGCCCTGATTAGATGAAACAGCTGCTTTTAAACTAACTACTGCTCCTTACTAATTTCTGTCTGGTTGATAAATTACCTAAATTAAATATCTTTAAAAAGCTTGACATTAATGCCAGAAATCAGATGTTTTCTTTGTTTCTGATATGAGTTATATGAATAACAACAAATTATGTTAATAATGAGATTTAATAATGCAGTGTACTACCATATTGAAAGTATTGGCTCTGCATTGCCCTGCATTTAGCAGCAGAACTTGTGGAGATTATTTAAATTATAAATTATGATCTTTTCTGAACCTAACAAGTCTCAGATCCAGATCCTCAGTTGGTGTAAATTGGGATAGCTTCTGTGAAACTGCTGATTTATACTTGAGAATCTATTCCTTAGACTTCATGTGACAGCTAATGCATAACTGCATCTGAAAAAATCTAGCATGACTTTGCAAAGCAAAATAGCTGTTTAACTTGTAAGTAAACCCTCCTGCACTGTTTGAGATTACACCAAAGCGTTTGCAAAAAAAATTAAAAAATTAAAAAAGCTAAGAAAGGGTTAAGAAAAGGGGAAAAAAACAGACAATAAGCCTTAGAGAGAGGAAGGAGATAAATGAGAAGAGACTTAATAATCTTTCATACAAATTAAAGTCAGAAAAATACAGACCACTGGGTTCTGGTCACAATACACACCAACAAAACACTCTAACTCCATCTCAGTTTATGGGGTCAGAAAAACTGTAATTGAATTTTCCTGGTAACTCACTGATGCTTAACAGTTCTTCTTTATGTTGCATATTATGTTTATATATTGTATATAATACACATATTACCTCCTACCCAAAAGTATCATCTCTCACTCCTGATCTAATCAAACTCTCCCTTATTAAGGGAAAACCTCCGCTCACACACATCATTTTAGCAAACTCTTTCAATTTCTTTTTAAAGTACATTATCAAAGCAAGGGGGAAAAGCTGCCCATGTTCAATAGTGTTAACATTTCAATGAGCCACAGGGGCTTTGGCGTTCACACCTCACTGAGATGAGCAGAACGAGGGAGGTTTGAGCTCATGCCTTTACTTTTGTTATTGTTTGGATGGAGACAATGTCTCCAAAGATGAGTTAATAGGACATCATGGCACTGGTTCAACTGGATAACTCTTCTTTTTAAACAAATTCCTCTGAAGTTTCCTATTTCATGGGGTCTCCTTTCTAAAATACATCCTGTCACACAGAAGGGGGAGTAACTTTCAATTCTTGCTTGTCATGAGCACAGATAATTCTACGTTATGAAGATGATTGTTTCTCTAGAAATGTCTCCCTACTCTTCTCTCATATTTTACTTTTTCCGGGGACCATCTAGTTGTTGATGTACATGATAGGGCAAGATCTTGCTCCTGCTCCTGCTCTGTCTACACGAACTGTTTGGAGACCTTCAGTTGTCAAACACCACCACAAAGTTTAGTTACATGGTCCTTTCCCCACCATTTTTACTGGCCAGATACCACATCATTTACACTATTAATTTCTCCTCAGCCCTTTGCCAAGACAAGGACAGAGCACTCTCCATCCAGAGATCCTCCATGGTTCTGGCTCTACTAGCCTCTCGTTTTCTCTCCCACCCCCAACACTTCCTTCCTGTGTCGTCTTCTACCTTCTGTGCTAGTGGGCTAATTAGGTCTTTAGTCCTTCCCAACCCATTCTCATCTGCTAATTAGACAGAGTCAGAGGATCAGTGATTAAGTGATCAGAGTGCCGACTCAGCTGTTGGTTCCCAACACAATATGATTTTTTTGCTGTTGATTGTCACTCATTTCATTGTTCTGTCTTTGTGTTACACTTACAGAGTTTCAGATCAAAGAGCCAAATAAATGGAATTCAATATACCAAGATTGTGAGCTCTCTGGGTTAAGAATGGTCTTTTCTCTGTGGCCTGGTTTTCACTAGAAAATTGGGCAACATGAGAATATAACCTCAAGGAGTTGTTAACTAACATAATGCTAACCAGGACTGTACAGTCAGTGAAGACAGTGAAAATGACCACTTTCAACATCATGTTCCTGGTTAACCCTGTGGTTCCTTTGTGAGATGCCCACCACCAAGTGGCACAATGCTAAAAAGGATGGTCCCTATCTGCAGTGACAGCTAAGGTGTATTGAATGTGCTGTTAGTTAACATGGCTAAGGTCATGCCTCCCCCTCTTATACAACATGTAGCACAAAGGGACCCTGATCCTTCACTGAAAACTCAAGGTGCTACCATCAATAGTCATACGTGAGAAAAAGAAATAAATACATGCTCCATGACTAGATTTGGCTTAGCTTTAGCCAAGCATTTTAAACCTTCATTAACTCGATAGCTTACAACATCTCCCATCATATTTTGCATGACCACAATCTGACTAGCTAAAATCTGAATCCCTGCATTCCCTTCTTTCCAGGCCCTAATGAATCGTAACAGCATTGACTCAAGCTAACTTCCTGGCTGCGAGTCTGTGGGACTTCAAACCAGACCGGAGTTCCTTAGGCACACCGCTTGTTTTAATTTCTCATTAGCACCCTGCTATAGAGTAAGGTATGTGCTTAAAGGCTAATTGGATGTATTTGTCTAAAATTCCGGAGAGAAGAGGAGAGGGACAGGAAAGAGAAATTGAGATGAAGTGGCTGTAATGACTAATAGGGACTGCATATCATTAGGCTCTCTCTGGGATGCCAAGGTCAAACTCGGGGAAAATGCTCACTAATCTTTGTTGAAGTGAGGATGCAAACAGTCAAGTTCTCAGAACTTCCAAATAGCCAAAATTAATATGGAGAGCCCGGTGCAAAGTTAGAATAAAAACATGCACATTCTGTGAAGTGCACTGGAGGTAGCTGAAACTGTTGTAGAACGGTATAAGAATTATTTAATAAGTAGCCTGCTCAGAAGCAAATAGTCCCCCAGGAGAGTCGTGCAATTTGTCCCTTCTCTTGACTCAAGCAATATGCCTGCACCAAGATCCTCTTTACAAAGAGCTTCACGGATTATGTACAACCAATTGTGATTTGGCCAATCGGCTATGCCCATTCAAGAATAAATTAAGGTGCATGCGTTGGCTGCTCTTTGCCACTGAACTACTGATGAGCTAAATCAATCAGGGAGGAAATTAACATGCATTAAAAGTGTCACCAAATAACAGTATATTTACACATTTCTTTGAAATATTAGTTAAACATGCATCGTGTTCTTAAGATGTAGATATGATACTTTGTCTAAGCTGTCATGAATCACAATGTAATTATATGGTAATCAAACGGCAATTAATTTATATGATATTCATTTGAAATAAAGAAAAAATGGGCTTGTTATAGCATGGAAAGTTAACAGGCACACCAGAACAAGGACTAGAAATTAAGACACAGAGAAAAAAATAAGAAAAAAATAAACGTTAAAATCAATGATTAAGCAAATTGGTCCAAGCTTTAGGGAAATACTCTGAGAGGCTAAACTAACCAATTATGTTTCCTAATGTCTTTCGGAGACCATTTCTCAATTTCTAGTGTGATTTTAATCTCTTTCTTCTATTCTTTCCATAAAGTGCATTTTAGAATATGTATTTATAACAGTTTCCAGACATAATTGCATGATATCAAGAAAAACTATATCAGATGGACCATGTCTTCACATATATATGTGTACTGACTCCTAAAAGAGTAGGACCTCCATTCTGTTTGGGACCTCTGGACACTACTGCAATAACTGTTTTGAAGAGGATGCCCAGAATGGATGATATAGTCAACACCAGTGAAACTCACGACTTAGCTGGAAACAACTGATTGTCAATGCTGAGCACAGTTCCAGAACGGGGGGAACAAAGGGATGTGAATGGAGTCTCTTCTACTTTATTTCAAGCTGGCTGAGATCTCATTTTCTATGTTTCAGGAGTATGTGTAAGGATGAAATGGTCTTTGTATCTGACAAACAAATGCCCCAGTGTAATTAGGGTGACCAGATGTCCCTATTTTATAGGGACAATCCCAATATTTGGGGCATTTTCTTCTATAGGCGCCGATTACTCCCGACTCCCTGTCCTGATTTTTTACACTTGCATTCTGGGTACCCAAATGCATTTGAATATACAGATACTTAATTGTAGAAATCTGTCAATTTTTATTTGTCTGTATAGTGCTTTAGCTTTCCTTGGAAAGAAGTGGAATCCATGTAATGCATTTTGCTTAAAAACCCATTTCCCTTGATAATCAAGGTATTACCGCACTATGAATAATGCATCCAATATGGCAGAGGTCATTATTTCCTGCTGGGATCTTGGCTGAATCTAGTCCATTTTTTTTCCAGACACACAGTGTGGTCCCATGAATGGGGCACAGGACTGGGAATGGGGAAATGAACATTCTATTCCTGGCTCTGCCATCAACTTGATCATGGACACAGCACGTAAACTCGGTAATACAGTTTGCCCATCCTCAGAATAGGGACACTTGCAATCCTCACTTCCATTTTTTTTTCCATCTGAGAGGCCAAATTATAAATGTCTAATAATGAATCAGTGAGGGTATCTGTGCATTTTTATGTATGTCGACTGACGGGCCTTCTGGGAGTTGAGTTTTGCCAAGGTTTAGTGCTTTCATTGCTTTGGTGATTTCTTTCCCGGTAATTTCTTTTTCTAATTTATTAGTTAACTCAGGGTCAAACTTTGCTACTGTAAGGCTCAGTTTTGCCTGACAGGCAGAACCCTCTGTCTGGAGCAGCACAGATCTGAACTATCCTAGGAAGAATTCTGAGAGGATGACAAAGATGATTTTTTGTTGACAATCACTATTCCATAAAGAGAAAGGTCGGAGGGGGAAGGGAATCAATATTTGCCAAATGGAAAAGCTACAAAATCAGGAAGGACTCCCCCCCTTTCCAAAAGAAAAACCCAACTTCTAAACTTATAAAAGCTTTTTAATGATAACAGAGAGTAAACACCAAAAATTAAAAAAAAATACTTGACAGTGAAGAAAATTAAGATGTTATACATGGTGAATTATTCCATTTACAGCTCCCTTTTAAAAAGTCGTATTAATTAATGGCTTTAGTTAATCTCATTCATATTCACAAGACAGGCTCTATTTATTTTGCAAAGAAAACATTGAACTGGGCTAGCCTATTGAGGTCTTACTAACTCATATTCTGCAGTTGTCTTGGGTGATGGCAATGTAGTAATACTTAATGCATGTCCCGTGTACAGCAACTTTGATGAAAAAGGAAATAAAATTATGCCATGATTGCATTAATTATACATTTGTTTGATGGCCCTTCATACTTTTCAGAATGGCTGGGTCACCTGAAGAGAACAGCACTGAAAAGCTATGGTTTTAGCATTGTGAATGGTACACCCTGGACAATGCAAGCAGTTGATAAACACGAGGCACATTAAAAGAAGTCCTAATGTTTTGCAAGAAAAGAAAAACACGTGAGCGTCTCCCCCGGTGATTATACATATGTCTCTTCTCAAGTGTGGGCCACACTACCAGGAGGAGGATGTTTTTAGAATTGATGACTGGGATGTGGAAAAGCTGCATTCAACTCCTGGCTCTGCCATAGACTTCCTCTGTGGCCTTGGGAAAGTCACTTAGGTGCATTTGAAAATTGCAGCTGAAGTAATTTAGGCACCTAATTTCTTTTCTCTTGGATTTTGGTGCCTAAATCGTTTGTGCACTTTTGAAGATTTTACCTTTAACCTCTCTCCCAACAGTAATCCATCTATAAAATGGGGTTACTAAACCTTCCTTTTTGCCACTCTTTGTCCATCCTGCCTATTTAGAGTGTGAGCCCTTTGGGTTAGGGATCATCTCTGGCTATCTGTGTAACACAAAGGGGCCCTGATCATTGTTAGGCTCCCTAGGAATAACGACAGTAGTGCGCTTTCCGTGTAATCTTTTCATGTATTATTGCAACTCGAACTGAAGTTATAAAAGGAAGCAAGTGGATTTTTTTCCACATTACAAGAAAAAATACATATTTGAGGCGCCTTATGCTATTCATATCTGGGTTTGTATTTATGCAGGCTAAACATCAACAGGCTTAGCCAAAAAATGAACAAAAAAAACCCCCAAACCTGTAAATAATGTATTCTCGGATGGATTTGATAAATACTGTTCAACATATATAGAGCTGGAGCAATGTATTCATAAATAATGTATTCTTCAATTGATGGGAAATATTTGTTGAATGTAACGATCTGGCAGTGTCACCTGAATCACCCTGTTAGCAAGTGTGGATTCTACTGGGATAAGTTTAAATGAGTTTGGCTGATATACTGAGGCAAGTAACAAATTATCCTCTCTGATTTAATAGTGCTGGGAGTGGTTCTGTGGGGAGACAGCCTCTAGGCTATGCGTAGAAATATAGGAATTGATCCAAGCTAGCGTGGCTATGAGTATGCGAGCGGACTTTACATCTCCAACTCCAAAGTGGATACACTCCCAGATGACGGGGGCCATCTGGTTTGGTGTAAGAGTTACTGTTAACACTGATGCTGTCCCAGTCTGATTTGGTTGGTTTTCTTCTTTAATAGTTTAACAATGTCAATGCACCAGGAAAGGAACTGATGCCCTTTTACTTTTCCTTCTTATCAGTGATAAAGCTGAAGACGTGGGGTGGTTAGGGCACAATCTGTCCTTATTTTTCACTGTTTGCTTTTTCCATGCTGTGTGCATCTAATCTGAAGCATAAACAGGCCTGTTGCAACAGCAAGACACCACCTCTTGACTCTCAGGCCACTCCCGCACTCATGGAGTGCTGGAGTCCCCAAGCAGAGAAGCTGGTTGGTCATGAAGATTACAACGTTAGCATCTCTTCCTTGCTCTGCTTAGCGGTTGTCTTCCTCTCTGCCAGTGACTGAGGGCTGATAGAGCAGCGAGCTCACTGAGCAGCAACACAAAGCTCATTAAAATCAGGACATCGCAAGGAAGAGAGCATCACAACAGCACATGAGTGGGGACCATTCAGTATCAACAGGCCTAGTAAGGGGAAGCCATCAGGAGAGGAGGAAAGAATCGGAAAGCCCACACCTGGCATGTATGAGGAGGAGAACATGTATGGGAATCTCTGGAAGCAAAGGCAGATGATGGCAGCTACCAGCACTATGTACAGAACACAAAGGAGAAGAGAATAGGGAGGAAAGGATCACAGGGCAGCGAATGCAGGGAGGAATGTTGTAGAGATGTGAGAGCCTGGGATTATAGCAGAAGGAGAATGAACGAACAGAGTTCATCCTTCCAGAAACATACCAGACAGACACGCTTTTTCCCCACAAAAGGCCCCAGTCCTGTGATGGATGGACTTCTGCACCGTGCAAAGCTCCATTCATTTTAACCAGGCACAGCAATGTACCCTCATATTTCATATTGCAGAGTCAGGGCCAAAATATTTTTTAATAAGACAAAGTCCTTTGCAATCCAAGAACATTTAAACTAACACTTTCACATTTTTCTGGAAGAGAGTCCATAGCCCCTATATATTTTTCTTTTTCCTGTTTTCCCCTTCACAGCTCCCCAAGGCCTCTTCAATCGGGCTGGCTATGGGCCAAAGAAAAAGTATTTTCACTAGTTACCAAAACAAGATTTATCTTAATTTTGCTTCACATGCCCAAAACAGTTTTCACTGATGACACTTGATGGAAGAAGCTTTAATGGACTATAAATTCTCCCATCTATGTTATGCTTGCTTCAGGCTTCAGTTAAATATGGCAAAAAAAGAAACTATTTGTACTTAAGTGAATTATTTGTCTATGGGTAAAGCTACTGAATGTGAGAGATCAGATCCAGTTCAATTAGTGCATCTATGACAGTAATGAGAAAAATATTCTACCATGACCTATTGTAAATCTAAGAGAAAAGACTCCAGAAGGGAGCTAGCAATTCCAATGCTAATTGTACATAATTAAACAATGGAACAGCAGCATATACAATAATTTCAATGACGCTCGATGATATTCAAATTTATACTTTTTTATTACAACATCTGTGCTTCATTTCCCTGAATCAATTGTATTTTTTAGGGATGGATGAATTGCTTTAAATGAATTAAGAACTGACCGGCACTTTCACTTAGTACTTGAACCACACTCAAATTAACTTTGTTTTTTCTCAGTTTTTAACAACTCAAGGAAACCAAGAATCAGAGAGGTAGCCGTGTTAGTGACCTGCCCCTGGACACTTCCACTGCTTGCATCCGACAAAGTGGGTATTAGCCCACGAAAGCTTATGCTTCAATACTTTAGTTAGTCTTTAAGGTGCCACAGGACTCTTTGTTACCTCAAGGGAACCAATGTGTCAAATATTAAGAGAAAGTCTATTGTGATCATTCCTCGTGGATGTGGGCTGAGGAGACTGTGTCTTGGCTTTCCAAAATCATTCACAGATCCTTAGATTTTAAGGCTAGAGGGGAACGTATGGTTCATCCTCCTGCATAACTCAGGCCACAGAGTTTCTCCAAGGGTATGCCTACACAGAGTGCTTCCCAGCATGAATAGACAGACATGCTGTCGGTCCGATCAAGATAGCACTGGTGGTTGGCTTGGGCTAGCCACTGAAGCCCAAACCTCCTCAACCCTCTCGGCATGTACTCTGGTGACTAGCTCAAGCCACTGCACCATGCGGCTATTTTTAGCATGCTAGTTTGAGCGGAGTTTATGTATCTGTTTACCCATGCTGGGAAGCATGCTCCCAGTTGCAGTGCAGACATACCTTACGTGATTCCTGTACCAACCCCGATAACGTCTGGTTATACTAGAGCAAAGAGGTCTCAAAGGTTCACCACTGGATGAAAAGGCAATGACAGACCTTGTTAAGACGAATGACTGTGCTAAAACACTCGGTGCCCAACAGTAGGAGCAGCTGATATCCTACAACCGTACAAAACGTATTACCAGATACCTTGCGGCCACACCGAGAGTGAGGCGCTGACAGAGTTTTGCTAGGCTTAAGACTCAGGTCTGGGCTACACTGGGGGGAGAGGGGGGTTCGAACTAAGATATGCAACTTCAAAGTTCTTAGTTTGACTTACCTGGCTGTCCTCACAGTGGCGAGTCGATGGCAGTAGTTTCTTCAGAACTAAGCATTCTTGATTCATTCACCCAAAGGTACAAAGCACACAAAGGAACAGTCACAAGAGTGAAATGCCTACAAGAAACTTTTTTTTAACACACCATAACAGTCTCAAATTAAATATATATGCCATTTAAAAAGAGCAATAAGAAAAAAAAGCCAGTATGGCTAAACAACAGAGCGAAAGAAGTGGTTAAAGGTAAGAGGGCAACCTTTACAAATTGGAAGTCAAATCTGATGGAGGAAAATACAAAGGAGCAAAACTCTGGCAAGTCAAGTATAATTAGGCAGGCCAAAAAAGAATTTGAACAGCAACTAGCAAAAGATTCAACAGCTAACATCAAAACAATTTTTAAGTGAATCAGATGCAGGAAGCCTGCCAAACAATTCACTGTGGCCACTGGACAATTGAGATGATAAAGGAGGACTCATGGAAGACAAGGTCATTGTACAGAAGCTAAATGAATTATTTGAATTACCAGGACCATATGCTATTCACCGAACAGTTCTGAAGGAAATCAAATATGAAATTTCAGAACTACTAACGGTAGTATATAACCTATCAACTAAATCAATTCTGTACCAGATGACTGGAGGATAGCTAATGTGATGCCTATTTTTTAAAAAAGGCTCCAGAGGTGATTCTGAAAATTACAGGCCAGTTACAATTGCAGTTCCATGCAAACGGGTTGAAAATATAGAGAACAGAATTATCACACATAGTAAGCATGATTTGTTGGGGAAGTGTCAACATTGCTTTTGTAAATGGAAATCATGCCTCACCAATGTATTACAATTCTTTGAAGGGGGACAAAAACATGCGTACAAGGGTGATCCAGTGGATGTACCGTATTTTTCGTCTTATAGGACGCTCCGTCCTATAAGACGCCCCCTCGGTTTTTAATAAAAAAGCCGGGGGGAAAAAAAAAAAAAAAGCGCCTCGCTCTCCCGTCCCCGCCGCGCGGGCGGGCTGCCGGGAGCGTCCCGGTTCCCCCCTCCCCGCCGCGGGCGGGCTGCCGGGAGCGTCCCGGTTCCCCCCTCCCCGCCGCGGGCGGGCTGCCGGGAACGCTCCCGGCAGCCCGCCCGCGGCGGGGAGGGGGGAACCGGGACGCTCCCGGCAGCCCGCCCGCGGCGGGGAGGGGGGAACCTCAGCAGCCTGCCCGCGGCGGGGAGGGGGGAACCTCGGCAGCCCGCCGGCGCGGCGGGGACGGGAGAGCGAGGCGCTTTTTTTTTTTTTTGCCCTATAAGACATTCGCCCTATAAGACGCACCAACTTTTTCCCCCCCGTTTTGGGGAAGAAAAAGTGCGTCTTATAGGGCGAAAAATACGGTAGTATACATGAACTTTCCAAAAGCCTTTGACAATGTCCCTCACCAAAGGCTTTTAAGCAAAGTAAGCTGTCATGGCATAAGAGAAATTCCTATCATGGGTCAGTAACTGGTTAAAAGAGAGGGGGAAAAGGGTAGGAATAAATGGTGAGTTTTCAGAATGGAGTGAGGTAAATAGTGGTGTCTCTTAGGGGTACGTAGTGGAACCAGTTCTGTTCAACATACTCATGAATGATATGGAAAAAGGGATAAACTGTCAGAAGACAAAAAGTGCAGATGATACAAAATTATTCAAGATAGTTAAATCCAAAGCTGACTGTGAGGAATCACACAAAACTAGGTGTCTGGGCAACAAAATGGCAGATGAATTTCAATGTTGATAAATACAAAGAAATGCGCACTGGGATACGTAATCCCAACTATACATACAAAATGATGGGGTCTAAATTAGCTACTACCACACAAGAAAGAGATCTTGGAGTCATTGTGAATAGTTCTCAGAAAACATCCACTCAGTGTGCAGCGGCAGTCAAAAAGCCTAAGATAACAGAATATTAGGAACCAATAAGAAATGTAGATAATAGCTATTAAATATCATAATACCACTAAATAAATCCAAGGTAAGACCACACCTTAAATACTGCATACAAATCTGGTTGCCCGGTCTCCAAAAAGATACATGAGAGGTGGAAAAGATACAGAGAGGAGCAACTAAAATAATTAAGAGTAAGGAACAATTTCCATATGAAGAGAGATCAAAAAGATTGGGATTATTCAGCTGGGAAAAGAGACTACAAGAGTAGTCTCTTGGGTATGATAGAGGGTATGATAGAGGGTATGAGGGTATGATAGAGGTATGATAGAGGTCTATACAACCACGACTCATGTGCATAAAGTGAATAAGGAAATGTTATTTACCCCTTCACAGAACATGAAAACCAGGGGTCACCCAATGGATTTAATAGGCAGCAATTTTAAAACTAACAAAAGGAAGTACAGCGGACCCCCGCTATAACCCACATCTCTATAGCGCGGATTCACATATAGCACAGTTGCGGCCATGGATCCCAAATTG
Source organism: Sternotherus odoratus (assembly GCA_032164245.1). Classification (NCBI taxonomy): domain Eukaryota; kingdom Metazoa; phylum Chordata; order Testudines; family Kinosternidae; genus Sternotherus; species Sternotherus odoratus. Next base: position 10,279,675 of record JAVMKO010000011.1, on the reverse strand, counting down.
AGTTACCTTAATTAGGACCCATGGTAACGCAGTTCCCGCGTTAATGCAGTATCATGCATAGATCCCGAACCCCACGTCCTAGCAAGGGTCTGGTGTACTTCTTCACACAATGCACAGTCAACCTGTGGAACTCATTGCCGGGGATGTTATGAGGGCCAAAACTCAATTTAAAAAAGAATTAGATAAGTTCATGGAGGATGGATCCATTAGTGTATTTTAACCAAGATGGTCAGGGACACAAACCCATGCTCTGGGTGTCCCTAAGCCTCCACTGTCAGATGCTGGGACTGGATGACAGGAAATGGGTCATTTGCTACTATTCTATTGTGTTTTTTCCCTTTGAAGCACCTGACATTGTCCACTGTCGGAAGATAGGACCCTGGACCAGATGGGCCATTGGTCTGACCCAGCATTGCCGCTCTTATGTTGCTCTCCATGGGCAGCCTTTGGCCGCTCCCTCCCTCCACACCCTTTTTTAAGCCAAGGATCCTCTATTGTTTAGTATTCTCCTTGTGATCCTAGGTGAAATCTCAGGAAGAGTAAACCAGCCTAGGCCTGGCTGGAGCCAGGTAGGGGACATTCCCCAGAAAACAGCTTTACAGTTGTTTCCTCTAGGACAGTTATCTGTGTTATTGTTTTACCTTTCCTACTTGGTTCCTTAACAACACCTTTTAATCTACCACCATAGCAAGCAACCATCATCAACACACAGAAGCATGTACCATATTCATAAACAAGAACGGCTAGTTCCCTATTTTGACACACAGAGAAATGGAACACATTTAACCAAATAAACAAACAAATTACACTGAGAAAACACCTGATTCCATGTAATTGATTTTTCACTCAAACTAACACCGCTCTGCAAAGCCTGGAATTTAGATTTCTACCAGCCAAGAGGACAATGTTTTTTAGAGACATTCACTTATAATGTGTAAGACTTCAAGGGACAGAAAATCCACCATAACCCTTGGAAAATTGTTCCAGTGGTTAATTACCCTGACTATTGAGAATGTGTGCCTTAATTCCAGAACTACAGGTGGTTCACATCCAGGGTAGTTATTGTCCCCTGTTTGAGTGGTCAAAAGGATTCTGACTCTCAGAACTGATTAATTGCTTTCCAGGTGAGAACCGAGTGGCTGCAGAATTAGAATTCAAAAATCATCCTAATGTGCTTTATTTACACTATGTGGAATTCCTTTGCAATACAGTTTTATAAAGTGCCAGGTAGTAAATACAAAATAAAATACACAACTTAGACCCATTTATTCATGAGCTGCAGCAACTCTCTCGTCTTTAGCCAGCATGCACACACAACTCTGACTCCGCCCTGCTCAAATATTTTTTGCCTCAATATTATTTATGATTTACATCAGAAATGCTAAATCACCATCACCATCTGATGGCTAGTGGGCAGACTACGTCAAATCACTTAGTGAATGTAGTTCAGTTCGTAATGCCTCAAAAAGCACCACTCCACAATTGTCAGACTGGCCCCCTTACTGACAGTCTCAGTAAAAAAGCCTGAACTAGCTTTTAAGCCAATTGATAAAAAGGCTTAGAGACTTGCACTGCTGCTATTATACTTCTTCCTTAGATGAAAAGAGGCTTTCAACTTCCAGCACAACCTATATAGATTAGGTTAGGTGCCTAAATCCAACTGAAATTCAATTGGGTGCCTAAACCCCCTATGGCTTCTTGACAATCCCAGCCTTAGCACCTGCCCCAGGTGCTCACTTCACAGCTTTTTGTGAAATCAAGAACTGAGAACAGAAAATTAAGCCCACATCATGGTTCCTATCCTGTTATTCTTCACGTCTGCATCATTCTGAGTTTGAGAAGTTGAAGCCTATGAGAAGATATGCATCTGGGGGACATTTCTAAAAGCATCAGGTGCAATTTTCTCTGTTAAAAAAACCTCCACATACTGGTGGCTGGTCATCTTCCCTTCTTTTCCCAGTATCAAAGTTTGCATTTTATTCCATCTTCTGGGCTGCTCCCAAAATAAGAAGATGGGAGAAGGGAAAGAAGCTTTGATGCTTTAAAATAACAAGAAATGAATCTGAAATCTTAAGAGTGACCTTTTCTTTACTACTATTGTTCCCAACAGTGCGGACTTGTAAAATTCTAATCACTTCCCATTCAGCTCAATGAATCAAATCAGGAAACTGGTTGTTTGCTCAATGGAAAGTAGGCCCTGAATTGTCTCCCACCACCAATAAAAGGAGGTGATGGAGGACAAAACTTGATGAGGATTATTTAATAAATCTTGTCTAAACAAGAACTGCAAGAGAAAAATAACAGATTGCTTTGACATCCTGGCCTTGCAGCATCATGCTTCTCACATAATTGATGAGTGGCTATTGTAACTCGTATTTTGTGTGAATTTGCATATTTTGATTTTCTCCAAAAATATATGTTGGAAGTTCTTCATAATCCACAGTTTACTGTTAACAATAAACATTTAACAATGGAAAGAGGTAATAGATTAAACTCACTCCCTAGCTTTTATGTTGCCACTCTAGCCTATCTGGAAAAAAATATCTTCCAAAGCCTGTAGCTACTTCCCTATTTTTAAAAGTCATCAAAAACCTTCTATAACCTAAGGGTTTTTTTCTTAATAAAAAGGCCATAAAATCCTGCAGATCCTTCAAAGGAGGATTATTTTTATCAGTACAATGATATGAAATGCAGCATAGAGAATATCACACACAACATATATTGTATAAAACTGGAAAGCTTGTTTATAATATTACCTATAGCATTATATCATCCTCTGGTATTTTAGTTACAGTTTTTCTTCTTAGTAGCCAGCCTCTCTCAATGTACAGTCCAGACTATTCACTACAAGCATAAAGTCAATTTTAGCCTCTATTTGTTCAATGTTACAACAGCCTATCTTTTTTATTTTTATCTGCCAATAGTATTAAAGACTCCCAACAAGCCATAAAATGTTTCTGGCATTCATGACTTTTAGAGCCAGGGTTTCAAAGAACTGCTGACGGTTATGTTGATTATGTCCAGACACATATTTCTATAAATCTATAAGTTAAATAAAAAAGGTGTTTTGCTGACCCAGTGCTTCACCAAACTGTTACTGAACTAGAGCCTATGGGAGATGAAACCCAAGAGAGCAATTTGTGATGTTGAGCGTTACGCAAATGCACTCTCTGCAGCAATGATCAGACAGCATGAGAAGCAAAGGAGGCTTTTAGATCAATTACAAATAAAAATAGGAGCATGTATTAAGCAGGGATGATGGTATATTACACAATAGTTAAATAAAGCTTTAAAAAAAACAGTCTCTTAAAATAAAAAGCCATTTTATTTTGTGAGTAGCCTACAATGGAGTTCTGAGATGTTCCTTGAATAAAAGAGATTTGTTTCAGAAAACAATGAAAGCGTTTATTGGAAACTAGTCTTTTGATAAAAGGAGATGGTTAGTGTGTCCTTACTTAGTTTCTGGTAGACTCATGCTAACTTGACACAACAGGAATCATTGTTCTGGCAAATTAGTATCAAACTGGTACCGTCTGCAACTGATTTGATACAAATTTGCATCCATTGTAAATTTGCAGCTAGATGCAGTATTAAATTTTCATTGAACAATAAAAAATATGTTTAAGGAGCTGTCAGTTGTGGGCTCTTCACTTGTGACACTAATAGTTACAGGCACGGTCACTGTAAAATTGTCAGTGGCTTCACCTAGCAAAACTTCAGCCCTTATTAGACATAAAAAGATGTTGCATCGTTTTCCTGCAGAGGCCAGAATTACAGCTCATATTCTGAACGTGGCAGAGCGGCAAAGGTTTCAGAGAACAATGATCATATTGAAAAGCAACACTCCTGGAAAATGAAAAGTAGGTTTATTATTTTTTTCCCAAAAGTATGAAGCCACATTTGGAAAAAGGTGAAATTTTCTAGGATGGGCTAAGATAAAGGAGCCTAATCAACATGATTTCTTTTGAAAGTGAAATTGCAGAGCGTGTGTGAACTCTATTCCAAATCATTTAAATAAAAGGGAATTTTATAACTTCTGGCAGCAGGTTTAGCTGGCTCTGATGTGTTGTGTGTGTGGTGCCTGCAGATTACCTTATTTGAAATGGTTTCGGTGACTGGTCTTTTCATATTTATAGGGTCAGGCAGATCAAATTTAGGGCAGGAGGTGATGAGCACCCATAACTTCCACTGAAATCAGATGCTCAGCTCCTTCTAGGATTAGACCATAGGAGCAGCAGCCTTCTAAACACTTTTCCCCTCAATGCGAGATAGGACTTTATGGCCTGACTGTTTATACCATTATTAAATCTCTTTACAAAAAAAAAAGTCCCATTTGAAGTTTTCACCAGGCAAAAGAGCACAAAAACAATAGCAGTGAATCTACAATAGAAACTCCAGGCAGTCACTCAGATGTATTCACAGACAAACATTTTTTTAAGCAAGCGTGACAATTTTTGCCATAAAAATCTAGCCAGAACAAAAATTTATAAGCCAACCTCTATCTAACTTTCTGTGCAGGCAGGTAATCCCATAGTTGTCTACTGCTTGGTCTTTTTGTACAGTCACCTAAAGCAGCCATTACTGGCTACTCATAGAGCCAGGATGTGGGACTAGACAGACCATGGGTCTGATCTAATATAGCATCACCTATATTCCCGAAACTCTGGCCTACCTCTCCATTAACTCTATTTGTGCCTGCCTATGTTATTAGTGCACAGCCCAATATTCTGCACCAAAGGGTAAAATCGGGGTATTGCATACTTTGAAAGTTCTCTTTGGTTTTTTTCCCAGGCCACACTAAGTTTCATTCTGCATATATTTCCGTGTGATATGCTCTTTCCAACAGTAGTTTTCAAAAAGAAAAGTGTGTAGAGGAGTTGGTAATGCCCTTTTCTGCAGCACGGGCCACATTTTAAAGATTTTGTTTTCAAAACAACTTGATTTGGGGTAAATGAATAATGTTAATAGTAGTTTCCATTAAAAAACAATTTAAAATAGCATGAAAATTTTCCTGCTAAATCAAACAAATTCAAAGAAGTCATTAACAAAAAAAGTCTCAGCTAGCTCAACACAAAACTAACAAAGGCACAAATATACACACAAAAGGAAATGGGTAAATAGGTGAGTGAACTCTCAGTCATATTCATCATAGGAAGGAATGTTCATTATTTTCACAGAGCCCACATTCCGATTAGTCTATTCCGATTAGTCTATTACTTATGCTATTCCTATTATTCTATTCCGATTAGTCTATTACTTATGCTATTTCAGTGTCTTGCAGGAAACATTTCTTGATCAGAACTTTTATTAGCTCTACAAAAGGTCAACAAAAGGCTAAAGTTTGAACCATTTTTGTCACAATTCAAACATCAACAAAGAACTGAAGAGGTTTTAAACAATTTTTTAAGACTTTTTTTCCAGAAAAATTTTCAACATTTTCCAAGCACATTTATAACTATATAGCATCACACTAAATATCTGTACCAACATATGCTGTGTTAGTGATCACACTGTAAACAATCATGGGTCCATCTCAGAAGATATGTGCATACAACTTTAGAGGTGCGAAAAAATGCCCCGCTTCTAACCACGAACACCACCAGATTTCCTGTTACCGGCACCCAGTCACAGACAACACCAACATTTCAAACCACATCAGCCTTTTGAAAGAAGAGCAATCCAAAATTAGGAGGCTAACAGCCTTATCCAAATTCCACTGAAGTCAATGGAAATATTCCTATTGACCTCAATGGGATTTGGCACATTGCCCAATCTATTCACATGTGTCAACACGGCATATGCAAAGAACAGGCTTCTCTTTAGGAAAAATAAATTATCACCATCCTTTAAAAAACAAACAAACGCTGGTTTAAAATTAAGGAGACAAGAAAATAAATGTCGACTTGAACTTGGGTTGGCAAACCCAAGAGTCTGAGACCTTCACACAACCTCCTACCCATTCCTAATTAAAACTCCTCAACCTGCCGGAAAAATAAGGAAATCTTTCTCTTACCCACCAGAAGTTAGAAGAGTTGTGAAGTAACAATCATGGGTAAGAAAGAAACAGAATCAAAGTGGTATTGCCTTAGAATCAGCTCTCTCGCTCTTTCTTTCCAAAATTGAACTCTCTCTCTCTCTCTCTCAGTCTGTATTTTTCGGGGATGTGGGGGAACACGGGAGTCTGGAATTTAGCTATTCTCTTTAAACCTCTAATAAAACATTGTAAAAAGAGCAAGAAAACTTTTAAATTACAAGTTTTGAATGAATGAATTGGGTATGAGATGAATATGTATTGCCTAGCACAAGAATCAATATATTCTTGCAGGATCCAGACTAAAGTGCATGAATGAGCCCACACCTGCTAACAGCTCCGAGCCTCTTTGAGTGATCAGGAATCACTCTGCAGCATTGTTATCCTGTTCCTTCCTCTAAACTCACAGACACAGTGGTATGTATTAGTAGGAAGTACCCTGGGGGACCACATCAATTCCCCCTTCCCACCACCACCATTCTATGGATGTTGGGAAGGCTGTATTTTTACACAGAACTTTTCTATGATGAGAGCAACCCTGCACTTTAAAATGGTGTCCTGGAGTCGGTACTGGCCAGCCAAAGTCCTAGTAGTCAACTGAGCCATTTTACCTGGGACTGCTAATTAGACAGTACAAAGGGTGAAGCAGCAGTGAAAACCCCTGCTGTTGTTGCTCCTTAGTCTTGTAAACTATCATGTTATCGCATACTGCCTAGGTTGTAGGTAAGAGCCTGCTTTGAATCCCAGAATACGGTACATTGCACTAGTTCAATCCCAATCTCCTGAAGGTAAATGCAACCCACTGATCAGGCTAACAGTCCCCTCTGGGCTGAGTTTTAGAGGATGAGTGTCTGTTACAGCCTCCCCCCCCCCCCCGCCCCACCCCCCTGCTCTAGATGTCAGCTCTTTATCTCAAGCTGTGTAGAGGCTAATGTAGGAGATCCCTGGCTCAATCCCCAGTGTGTTGACCAAAGTAGCTGTTATCACATAAATGAGGACTTGTCCAGCATCCATGCTGCTATGGGTTTGAGACAATGAGGATGAGTTTTCTCTATCCAAATAAGTAGGTAACCCACTGGTCAGTATGTATTTTGGACAATCCACAAAGGATATTAAAATATTTTAAAATATTTCTGATAACAAAAATCACAGTGATTTTTTCAGGAAAGTGGGAAATAAATTTCTGATACGCTCAAATCAGAAGAGTTTTGGTTAATTTCAGTGATGGGGTGGCAGGTTGGTTATCTAACCAAGGAATTCAATAATACCAATACATAGAAAATGCAAATTCTCTTCTTTAAAAAAAGGCCACTCGCCTAAATTTTATAATTATATATACATTGTTCTATTAAAATGATTCATTATACTGCAAAGAAATAAATGTGACTGGCTTAAGGGGCAAAAAAAGTCTTGGTTCTCCAGGAAGGGAAATGTGTAAGGATGTTAATGGAAGACCTGTAGTTAGTGCCTCAACCTGTTTCTTTTCAGTGGGAACTGGAGTGGGACCTGAGCGGTTTTCAGCTATCTACACCTAAAATGAATCAGACCCCAAACTAAGTGATAAGATGAATAGGTGGATAATTTGTGGTTTAAAAACAGCTGTTCTCCGGACATCAGATGATTATTTCTGCGCTGAAGAGAATGACTGACAAGGGAGTACATATCGACACTCAGAGTCATTACTGAGTGCCAGGGCACTGTTGTTGTAACCTCAGGATAAACTGAGTCCGGCAATAGATCTAATTGACAGGATGGCTGTTTTCAGCTAATGGTTTGTTAAATCGACAGACCTCACAGTGGCCTCAATTACAGATATCAGCATTTTCGGGAAACAAACAGGTATTGGTGTCAGAAAAGAAGGGTGAAAGATGCAGTAGGCAGATGATAACCATGGTTTTAACAAAACTGGAAATAACACTTTAGGTTTTAAAGCTGCACAGCGGTCTCTGTTCATGAGACAAGTTTTAAACAAGACCATTAGTTCTTCTTCACAGATACTTCCTGTGCATGTATGTCCGCTTATAGAATTATGTCAATTACCGAGACCTCAAATTCATCTCAACCCTTTCTGCAGTGCCCTTCCACAGAGATTCGGCCATAATTATTTTTAATGGGTTTGCTTCTTTAGCCAATGTAAAGTATTTTCCCCCCTGCTCATATGAAGTTTGGGATGCCGTAGAAATGCAAAGAGGGTTTTGAGGGTTTCTCATCTTCTTTGTGGTTTTTTAAACAATAGAAGACATTGCGTAGAGGATGAAATATGAACATTTTCACACTAATAGGGTGCGATGTTTGGCCATTATAATAGCATGTGTGTTTCATACGGCAAGAACTGTAATGTAACCCGTCTGCAGAATATGCTCCCTTTCTTCTTCCCTTTGAGTTAAAAATCTCCATTCTCTGGAGGAATGAATGGCAGTATTTAAAGAATTACAGAAATCAGAGCTGGGAAAGACCAGTTAGATTATCTTGTCCACACCTATCAAAATAAGATTGTTCATCTCAAGTTATAGCGTCAAGTTGCTTATTCAGTTGATCTTTAAAGGACTCAAGTGATGGGACTTTTTCCACCACTTTGCGAAGGGACTATTTCCCAGCGTAATAGATCTAACCATTAGAAAATGTTTCCCAATATACAACATAGATTTTACTTTCTTCTTGGGCCTCGCCCCTGAACTGTGCTAATTGACAAACACTCTTGAAGGCTAAAATATTCAATAATGCATGAGGTCTGTATTATATTGGCTTATTGCATTTGATTTGTAGCACACAACCCATGCCTCTCTACCGCTCTCATATTCTCCAGTTTTTGCCCCCACTCAGGCATTCCCACATGTCCAGAAACTCATTAAGGAACAGCCATCTCATTCTGAATCTCAAAATCCTGTTATCTAATTTCAGACATCTAGTAATCTAGACCGTGATGTGTCATTCCATATTCTTTATGAAAACATGCTTACGATATGGATATGACATAACTGAGATATACTTTATGCAAGATGGGTCATGTGAGATATCATGGGAATGGTTATGGTTCACTGAATGTGATTATCCTATTTGTATGCCTGTGTCGTATCTGAAATTAGGAATATTGACTATGTATCTGTATTTCAACTATGCTACTTTGGGTGACGCCCTTTGCCAATGCTTCAGCACATCAGGTAACTTCCCAAGGGGTCCAACCCATCACATAGACCTCCGAGGTTCTATGACTGCAGTAGGTTGGATTCTGCAAGGTGTTCCCCATCAACTTTCTGGTTTGCTTTTTGTTTTGATCTCTAATATAGACAAATTACAATAGGTTCTACCGGAGCCAGGAGGAACATCGATTGTGTTTGCCAAGGTTTGAAGCTCCGGTGAACAAGTCTGAAATTCTTCCTTAAGGTAATAGGTTTAGAGAGAGGGTGCACTATATTTTGTTAGAAGTTAGGAAATGTCTGCTTCCATTTTGGTTTCTGAAATTTTCTCTTAGTCCTCTTGCTCTCCCCACAAGCTGCTCAACAGACTTTTCCTTAGATCAGAAAGTTGCTGCGTTTACAATTAATGTATGTGTTGCAAATAACCTGTAAGAGTTGTAAGATTCAAGTAACTCACCCTGATTTTCACTGACTCTGGCAGACTACAGCCTCTTTCTATTTGGGGAGCCAGGTTTTCAGAAGACAATATTCACAAATGGTGGGGCCTTATTTTTCAGAGCACAGTTTGGTGAGACAAGGAGATAAGAAACCCAGAAGAGAACAAGTCAGTCACAGACTTCTTTTCTTATACTGCAAAGGGTTTTTGTTCAACGCTTCTGGAGTGGCCTCTGACGTTTCTATCAAAAATACTTATATGGACCCCATTATTGTAGTATCAGAACAGCTCCCAGTCTTTTAATGTATTTAGCCTCTCAGCAACCCTGTGCTATTATCCTCATTTTACAGAGGGGAAACTAAGGCACAGAGTAAGTGACTTGCCCAAGGTCACACAGGAAGTCCAAGGTGGAGCAGGAACTTGAACCTGGTCTCCCAAGCCTTAGATTAGTACCCTAGCCACTGGGCCGTACTGGCTATTCAGTCTTAGAGACCCTTACTTATTTGTTTGTATGAAGTAGCATCTCTGGCACTAAAATATTTTAAAGTAGTTTTCCATTTTCCTGACTTCTCTCCAAATTTAGATTATGCAAATCTACATTCCTAATGCATAAGACATGTTGTCAGACAGCATACTTTTAAGCAAATGTACTTTGATTTATGGATTTTTTAAATTTGTTTTCTAGTCAATTGTTCACAGATTTCACCTTGTGAATAATCTGTGAAACTCATTGCCATAGAATGCGATTGAAGCCAGGAGTTTAACAAGATTGAATAAGTATATGGATATCAAGAGTATCTGGAGTTACAATAATGAATGACAACAAAAATGTTGGAAGAAATATTAAATTTAATGTTTGAGAGTTTAAGCCAACTCTATTACCGTGTTTCCCCCAAAATAAGACAGTGTCTTATATTAATTTTTGCTCCCAAAATTACATTACATTATATTAAAGCGAGAGGCAAAACTGGAAGTACGTCTTATTTTCGGGGGATGTCTTACTTTCGGGGAAACAGGGTAGGTATCAGTGTGTGACCTAATGTGGGATGGCAGATTACCCCCCATCTGCCTGCTGTGGCGTTCTTACACCTTGCTCTGAAGCATCTGCTATTAGCCACTGTCACAGACAGGATACCGGTCTAGGTAGACCAGGGGTGGGCAAACGTTTTGGCCTGAGGGCCACATAGGGTTTCTGAAATTGAATGGAGGGCTGGTTAGGGGAAGCTGTTCCTTCCCAAACAGCCAGGCATGGAATGACCTCTGCCCCCTACCCGACCCCCCTGATGGCCCCTCCAGGAACCTGCCCCATCCAAGCCTCCCACTCCTTCCTGATGCTCCCCCTGGGACCTCTGCCCCAGCCATGCCCCCTGCTTCTCACCCCCTGATGGCCCCTCCAGGAACCTGCCCCATCCAAGCCTCCCACTCCTTCCTGATGCTCCCCCTGGGACCTCTGCCCCAGCCATGCCCCCTGCTCTCTGTCCCCTGATCGCCCCTAGAGCCCCAATCCCTAACTGCCCCCTGCTGCCCCATTTGAGCCCTCCTCTCTTTCCTGACTGCCCCCCCGGGGATCCCTGCCTCCATTCAACCCGCAACCCCCCATTCCCTGCCCTCTGACAGCCCTGATCCCTATCCACACCCCCATCTGCTGACCATCACCCCCAAACTCCCCTGCCCTCTACCCAACCCTCCCTCCCTCTTCCTGCCCCCTTACTGCGCTGCTGGGAACACTGGTGGCTGGCGGCATGGCTGGACCAGGACAGGCAGCCAGGCACTGCACAGCACAAAGCACCCGGGTCAGGCCGCGGCTCTTCAGCTGCACTGCCCCAGGAGCTCTCAGCCCTGCCGTGCAGAGCATTGCGCCGGCAGTGCGGCACACAGAGGCTGTGGGAGAAGGGGGTACAGCGGAGGAGGGGGAGGGGACTAGCAGGGCCCAGGCAAGTGGGGCCCACGAGCCGTAGTTTGCCCACCCCTGAGACAGACCTTTGGTCTGATCCAGCCGTGCAATTTCTGTGTTCTTATGTTCATGTCATCCTGCTCAGACTGAGTGGAATTTTCTTTGTTTGAATTTTTCCCTTGGGGCAGAGCACTCACTTCCTTTCCAGTGTACAGTATTATTTTGTCATTATCACTTTTCCTAAGCACAACAATACCGGGTTGTCAAAATACTTGATATTTCCACATTTCCTCTTGACATTTTCAGGTTTATTACATTCTGATGGTATTGAAAGGCACTTGATGCCTCTTATCCACAGGAAGGACTTGCCACCATGAAAAAGTGAACGGAAATAATACTGGAAATATAGCATGTAAACACATGCAATTCTCTCCCCATCTTGGGGTTTTCTTATAGTGTAACTTCACAGTGAGAAAAAAAGGTGATTCTCATGGTTTTGCCTGATCTTAGGAACATTAGTAATCTACTGCTTTTTTGTTCGAGGATGTCAGTTGGTATCTGCTTGCTCTTATAGGGACGGACATGCATTTCAACTCTGTATACATTACTAGGGCCATAGTTACACTTATAGGATTATAGCGCTTTTGGTTATAGCTGTACCCATATACAGCAATAGGTGTAGCACTATAGCATGTCCTGGCGTGGCCATATTTGCAGCACTTGCAGCGGCACAGGGAGTGGTGCATTATGGGAAGCTATCCCAGCATTCAGCTGGGTGCAACGTGCTTTTCAAACGAGGGGGGTAAGGGAAAACGTGTAGTGTGTATGCAGAGGGAGAGAGCAAGGGGATTTTCTACGGGTGAAAGTCTTGTCAGTGGTTTCCTTTGAAATTAGAGCCTGCTTTAATAGTTTCTCAATCACACAGCTCCCTTTGTAAACATTTGCAGTGCTTATCTGACGAGTTAAGAGAGAAACTCTAAAAAGGTACTTCCGCATTCCTCCTGCCATGTTCAAAACAAAGCGAAGAGATGTCAATTACCTTAAATGGCTCGGAGGCGTGCCAGAGATCACTTATAGTGTACTGACTGTTTACACTTGCCATAACACGCTACAGGGAATACGCAATAGCTGCTATTCCTCAAGGAAGGGAGGATTACCAGGAGTGGTATAACTGTGGGTTTATAGCGCAATACATGCCCTGCCAGTGTGGACGGGTAGGGAGTTATAGCACTCCTGGAGGCTTTATAGTGCTATAAAGTGCCAGTGTAACCAAGGCCTAAGATAACAAGGGAATCAAGCACAATTTAGAACTAGCTAAATCTGTGAAACATCACAATCTTGCACAATCTAACAGAACTTGTGAATGGTTCTCTCATTACACTAATTGATTGCATTTCCCTTACTAATTTACCTTCAATAGGTGTTAAATCCTGCCTGATAGATATCCATTTGAAAAGGTATTTTTTTCTCCTACTGATAATGGCCCATCTAAATTTAACAGCCTCTTAGCATTGGTATGCTAATGTTTAACTTCTCTTTCTGTCTTTGTGTGTGTATAAATGCATCTTACTTCTGTTACATTCTATGCATCCGATGAAGTGAGCTATAGCCCACGAAAGCTTATGCTGAAAAACTGGTTAGTCTCTAAGGTGCTACAAAGTCTTCCTCGTTTTAATCTTGCATGGAGCATTCTGAAAAGGTAACAACATAAAGTGATTATTTTTTAAAAAGTTTGATTAAAAATGTGAAGACTCCAAATTTCACTGAAATGTCCACACTTTTAAAATTTCAAACAGTTCTCTAGTTTATTTTAAAAAAGGAATTTTTTCACAATTTATTTTGTTAAAAATGTTCCTGATTTATTTTTCAAACCAGCTCGAATATTGGATTTTATATCCTAGGGAGGTGCTATAAATTGGACAAATCTACAGTGGAAGGCATTATAGGGTAACCTTTTCAAATCTGAATTCCTGAAGAGCTCCACAGATTCACATTTTCTCACCTACGCTTTGATTATTCAACGTACATAAACACATGCTTAATTTTAAACAGGAGTAGCACCATTACTGAAGTCAATAGAACTATTTGTGGACTTAAAGTAAGCTACAAGTCTAGATGCTTCTTTTAATCAGAGCTTTAATGTGAAGGGGGATGAAAAGGGACATACTAACATCATTAGGGAAGAAAGTCTTTCCTGCCTATAGAACGGGTTCTAAAATTTGTTCCACCATTACGTGACATTCTAATAATCAGTACTTCTCTTTTATTTCTATTTCCTCTAGTTGAAGACATAGCTAATTTAAAAAAAAAAATCATATAATTTACATATCTCCAAAGACTGATGGCTGGTGAGACAGGTAAGTAATATCCTTCACTAGGTACAAAAGAGAAATCTAATATGGGGTCCCAATAGTGGGGGCATGCTGGCAAGAAGTGAGGCTCTTTCAAGTTCGGAACAGCTTGTGTTTGTCGGTGTTCTGCAAGCTCTATCTTTCCTCTCGTCTGGGAGGAGATGGGTGCTGGGCTGGGGGCTTTGTAGCAGTGGCATAAGACTCCAGTGGGAGTGTGTGGGGAGGTGAAATGTTGTTTTATGTATGTTGCCAGAGGGCTATTGGATTTGATCGGGGGGAAAAGAAGGGTCTGATTAATTGGTGGATTTTATAAGCCTGGCTCTCAGAGCATTGGCTGGGCACATACGCACTGGACTTTAGTAAAAATGTGACTAAATAATAAATAAAAGTGGTTTGACCAAGCACCAATATCCCCCCATTTTCTTTTATCTTTGTATTGATCTGCAACCAGATCTCCCTTTGCTACAGTGTTATGCATCCTTCAGGGGGCCATCCAGACCACTGAGGGGCTATGCCCTGAAACCGTGGGTGCCTTAAATGCCCTGTTGCTGTGGCTCATAGCCCGGACACAACCAGCCAACAGACAAGCATTCGGGTCACACCCTGAGTGTCAGTGTGCTGTACATCAGCAACTCAGATCACAGCAGCCTGCTCACAGCACAACATCCTACCCTGCTTCCACCAGCCAGCGTTACTACTTGCAGGGTGACCCCAATACACTCCCAGCCCTGACTTTCCCCCAAACCACATGCTCTGCAATGTCCAGCCCTCTCCTGGATCATTTAGAGAAATAATAAGGTCTTCTTGCTCCTTTCAAGAGACAAGTGACATCCCCAGCTTATTAATATAACTGGGGTAAATACAACCTTCCTTTCTACCACAGCATTGAGTTGGTCCCCTGATTTGCCCCTTAGAACTCCCTGCCCCTTGTCCAACCCCTCCCGACCCCCCCCTTACCATGCCGCTCAGAAAAGCAGGATCTTGCAGCCCCGTCACCTGGCCTGAGCCAGCCACACCACCGTGTTGCCCTGCATGAGCAGCGAGCCAGAGTGCTGGCAGCACAGCAAGCTGACACTGCAGGGGAGGGGGAGACAGCAGTGAAGGGGCTGAGGGCTAAGTTCCCCAGCCTGGAGCTCAAGGGCCGGGCAGGATGGTCTCGCAGGCTGGATGTGGCCCATGGGCCATAGTTTTCCCACCCCTGCCTTATGCTGTTGTTCCTTTCCTGTGACCACCACCAGTGTGCCATGGTGAGAATGACTCTGTGAAGGGAAGAGCAATGGTGAACCCAGAATGAATTCCAGAAAGGCAGATCCAAGATCAGCCATTCACAAGCTTCAGAATCTTACTAGTCCCTAAATTGATTCTCTAGTGAAGGGACGTCATCACTATAGGAAGGTAATAAAATTCAGAGGAATTCCCCTGAAAATTCCATTAAAATGCTGGGTTGTATGGCAGAGAGTGAGGAGGAATCATTTGTGGAAAGTCTACAAACTCATAAAAATAATCCTCACTATGGACTTACATAGGATGCACACTCCATGCACGCAGGTCTTTAATTAGTTGCCTCAATGTTAATATCAGGTTTAGAACAGCAGTGTTAATATTGTTAAATGCCGCAATCTGCACATTTGCGTTGACATTTTTGAACTTTACAAGTCTGCCTGCAGGCAGCTACAGAGAAAACCTTTAAAATTGATCGGGTTTAGGGCAAAACAGTTCGCTAAGCCTGCCCCCCGACACAGCTTACACTGAAAGGCTTTATCTTCCATTTCTTACAGCTTTTAAGAGCAAATCAAGCACATTGATCCAGGGCTCTCTGTCAATGTATTACAATGCAATATTATCCATCTCTTTGAAAGCCAGTTAGTTCCATTTCACTGTATTATATTAAGTGGAAATGAGGCGGGGGGAGTTCTTTAACATGCTTAGGAAAACTGAGATAAATAATTCAAATGCAGAGTGCAAAATGCTTCTAATTTAGCTAAACATTTTTGCATATGTGCACCAATTGCATATGTGCCCACGCCTCTGTGCTTTACCTGGCTTTGAGAAACTACCTGAAATCTGTAGACAAAAACAGAGGATGGGCAAAGAGGAGAACAAATGAGCCTTAAGAATTCCAATGATTCCTCAGAGCAAAGCATATGAATAGTGTGAAATGGTGGGATAGGTGAGTTGGGTTTTTTTTTTAATTCCTAATTAAGGTTGAGATCAGCCTATTAAACTCATTGCACTCACCATTGATGCCAAATTTAAATACCCTCTGTTCCCCAGGGCCACAAGAGAATTGCACTCATCTGCTTTACGACCGAATAAATCCATTTTTAATTTAAAAGTATTTGCCACTAGGGTTTTTGTTGGTTTAACTTTACTTGTTTGTTTGCTTTGGTAAAACTGCAATTAAGCCGGCACATGGGGTATTGAAGAGGTGGGGGTTGAGGTGAAATTGGTTTTGTTTTCCTGATGGAGAGCTCAGATTCTAAAAGAGAAACACTTAAGAAGGATTTTTGGTTTTATTTTTAGTAAGGTTGTCTGAGAGCTCCAAAATCCAGGGGGCAAATCCTCAGCTGCTGTAAATGGTCATAGCTTTGTAGTCGAGTTATGACAATTTACAAAGGCTGACGATCTGCCTCTGGGTCTCTGAGTATCATTGCATCTTTGGTCTCAGCACTGGCCCCTAGTTTGTTTGTTTTTAATAGTCCATCACGAAAAGTGCTAGATAAGAGAGACATTGTTTATTATCATCATCATAACACCTTGGACGCTTTCCCTGCCCTCATTTTTGTCAGATTGGCTTTGGTTTCAGCTTTATTGTTTCTTTGAGTGGGCAGGAAAAGTGACATCAAGGTGCGATTTAAGGCCTGTATCTAAGCTGCCTCCTCGCACCCACAACAAGCAGCATACAACTCAAGACGACTCTGTATGGGTGTATTGGCCAACCACCAGCTGCAGCCTGAAGTGTTGGGGTCTAAGTAATTTATTTTCCCTAGAATCTCTCATCTCGTCTTTTGGAGAATAAAATGAGGTGCCCTTGCAGTCCATTTGCAAGAGTCCCAGACATTCCTCAGGGAACTAGAAAAGCTTCCCTTCTAGTCTATTTTTAAATGATAAACCATTTTAAGCAATGGGCAAGTAAATATATGAATGCAGTTGAAAGAGTGATGACAGATTTTGCCAGGTCCTCCAAATGCTTCCCCCGACCCTTCCGCATCCTCTCCATTTTGCCCCGGTTGGGTTTATGCCAGTTGGCTTCCCTCCAGAACTCTCCCATTGCCAAGCATTGGAAATAGCTTCACCTGGGTCATGGGAAAAGGAGATGTAGCGCAGAGTGTCATAAATACATTTTTGGCGTTATAGCCTGTATCACATCACAATCTCCCCCAGTGGCTTCAATATTTCACTGAACAAAAAGGTGTCTGTGAGAGAAAGAGAGAGGCAGACAGGACAAACAGATGGAAACTGAACTTGGTAGGACAAGGAGAAGAGAAATCACTCATTACCATCCTTTGGCAGCTAATCAACATCAGTGAATGGAACCTCTCTAATGACACTCCTATGCCTGCCAGCTCCTGCATATATCTCAACAGCACCTTATAGCTGACTGTATTAAGGGCTACTGAAAGATCTAGCAGAATTAGCAAGAATGTCTGACCTCTATCCACTGCCATGACAATTAACTACTGGGACTAATAGAGTCTCTGTGCTGTGTCCTGCTCTTTGATTGATGCGCACAGTCTAGAAAACGTCAGATGCCAATGAAATTGGCGGATCCTCACCCTCTCAGTGATCTTTCCTACAAAATAAAGCTTTGCTGTATCAGTGAAAAAGTAATCTTTGGTAACTGTCCAAGGGCTTATTAGTGTTTAACACGTGTGTATGTTTATGTTATTTTTGCATAACTTAAAGTTGCATTTCTTTTTATCTGTGTCTGTTAAAAGTTTGTAAAACCTATGCATAAGTGAAGTGGATAGATTTCCTGTGCAACAGAAGGGAGAGTATAAGCAACACCATGGAAAATGAGTAAGAAGACTAAATAAACAACAATGTAAAGAGAATGTTTAATAACCATTCCAAATCTCTCATTCTCATTTACAGAAAGAGGTTATAAAGCTCCCATTGTCAGAGACTGAGGGAAAATCCCAGATTTAGCTAATCCCAGATACAGATTATGAGGACTGTATGAGGAATTGAGAGAACTATTAGGAAATTGGAAATTAAAAGAACAAAACTGAAGGGTTGTGATCTGTCCTGATATAGTTCCAGAGAATTAAGAATTGATACTTTTGCAGAACTCAGGAGCTGCATGTGTGGAGGAAGGCGGATCGTTACCATCTGCTACCCAGGACAGTTGATCATACCTGCACAAAAACTCAAGTATTATAAAGTAAAAGAATTTTAAAAACAGATCTGGAACCACAAGGAGTCCTAGTGGCATCTTAGAGACTACCAAATTTATTTGGGCATAAGCTTTCATGGGCTAGAACCCACTTCATCAGATGTATGGAGTGGAAAATACAGTCACAGGTATATTTATACCAAGTACATGAAAAGATGTGAGTAAGGCATCTCCCATCTTTTCATGTACGAGATATAAATATACTTTCATCTGATTAAATGGGGTCTAGCCCATGAAAGCTTTTGCCCAAAGGACTCCTGGTTGTTTTTGCTGATACAGACTAACACAACTACCACTCTGAAAACTGATCTGGAGCCATGTAACTGAAATTAACCCTCCTTTCAACTAATAGATTTTTTAAATTTAAGATACTGCATTCCTTGTGTAGATATTTCCTTTTAATTAACAGAAAAGCGGGACCACATTTAGATCCAGAAAAGAGGCGAGTAGGTTACAGTACAAAGCAGCCTTGCTTGTGTAGCTTCCAATATCCAGATGCTTTCCAATATATACATACAGACTAATCACATCTACACTCCCACCCAGAAACCTCAAAATCACATAGCAAAATTGAAAAATGGTGTAGTACGCTAGCCAGGGTACTAGACTACAACTCCAGAGAGTTGGGTTCTAATATCAGTTCTGCCATTATCTCTTCTCCATTCAGTGCCTTTGTTTCCTCTCTTACTCTTTGTATTTTCTATGTAATTGTAATTTCCTCAAGACAGGGACTGTCTCTTACTACAAGTTTGAACAGCACCTTGCACAAATACTGCTACTGAAAAAAGTTAACTTTATATGCTATCCCACTGGCACCACACTAACGGTCCCACTTTTATCCATTGTTAGATCATTTGTGTTCATGCCTCATTACACAGCATGTGAGTCTTTTCATAAACAGACTACCAACTATATCACTGAAATGCAACCGCCAAAAATAATTGCAAAATTAATGAGATAATAGCTAATATATATGTAATTTGGTTATAGTCTGTCAACCTCAGTCTGTGGATAAATTGTGTGCAAATTCCCTTCTTTAATTGTTTTGCAGAATCTGACAATTTAATTTGAAGAGCCAGCATGTTTTGCTTTTAAAGTTGCCCTATGAGGATTGCTTCTAGTGACCTCTTGGAAACTTAGTTTGGGACTGAAAAGCCAGAGGAACTACCAAACACGGGATAATGCTTCTCTCTTATTTGGAGCACCTAACACAAATCTCAGGGTTCACTGCCCAGTTGAACCATTAGCTTTCTGGACAACGCCAAAAGATTATGCAAAGCAGAAACACTGTAAAACACGTACATCTACATTCCTGCATCGTTTTGGGATTACTTTTAACCTCAGTCCTTTGCAACAGACTTCAACAAAGGAGACTGAAAGAATTAACATTTCTTCTGGTTAAGAATCCTGTCTCATCTTCATTGTGAGGACATGACCTCTGCGCATACGGCATCTTTTGAATGAGCTCTGACAAACCACAGGCATGGTTGGTTCTGAACATGACTTGGTTCATCTCACAAATTTGGTTAGTAACCCCCAGACAGTAAAAAGTATTTTTCTTCTGCCAGAAACCTACCGTGACGCCTGGCTTATTGTGACTCACCCAGGGCAGAGGGTTTTTTGCCTGTGGGCAGGGCCCCCTATTCAAGTTTGCATAATGGGACTGACTTCTCTTCTTTACATCCAACTGTGTGTGTGGTATAACATAACAGAATAAACTAGCCTGCATGCTGCTGATGTTAGAGTGTGTAGGTCCTCTGGCATTCTATCCCATGCCTCGACACTCTGGTCTAGTAACTGAGAGTACAAAAAACTTGACTTCTATTCTACTTGAGTTCTGCCACTGACCTGCAGCATGAACTAGAGAAGTTAACATAAGAATGGGCTAATCCAATCATCCATCTAGCCCAGTATCCTGTCTTCCAACAGCAGTCAGTGCCAGAGGCTTCAGAGCAAGTGAACAGCAGAGGACAATTATTGAGTGATCCACTCCCTCATCCAGTCCTGGCTTCTGGAAGTCAAAGGTTTCAAGACACCTAGACCACGAGGTGGCCTCCCTGACCATTGTGACTTTTAGCCATTAATGGACCTATCCTCCATGAATTTACTTAATTATGGATTTGACTTCCAATTTGTCAAGTACGTCTTTCACCTCTCTTATTTCATCTTTCAGTGCCTCTGTTTCCCTTCCCATTCTTAGTCTGCCTTGTTTATTTAGAGGTCAAGCTCTGCCCAGCACAACCGGGCTCTGATGTCAGCTGGGAGTTCTGGGCACATCTATAATATAAATAATAAATATTGGACAGCTACCCAATTTGTTTATAAGATAGTTATAAATACAA
This sequence comes from Sternotherus odoratus, assembly GCA_032164245.1. Classification (NCBI taxonomy): domain Eukaryota; kingdom Metazoa; phylum Chordata; order Testudines; family Kinosternidae; genus Sternotherus; species Sternotherus odoratus. The sequence continues at coordinate 10,259,088 of JAVMKO010000011.1, read as the reverse complement.
AATAAACCATGAAGAGTCACAAAAGGATCTCACAAAATTAGGTTATACCCAGTTTGTTGCAAAACAAAGTTTATGTAGCTAGGTTGCATGGTACATGTGGATGCACAAACACGGCGAACAACTATAAAGTTGCTGTGTGATTTGTATCTAGACAATGTGAGCACGGAGAGAACAGGAGACACAACCACAGTCAAAAGTTATACTATGACAGGGCATTTAAAAAAAAACACCGATAAAGTCACTGTATAATATTTTCTAACACTGATTGCACATTTGATTTTGAAAATAAGTTTTCATAATAATTTGGAAGAGATATTATTAACAGTTTAGCATTTTAGCCATGCCTTTTAAAATAAATTAGGCTGAATTGGTTAAATAAAATCCAGTGACAAGAAGACATTTGGCTGACTGTAAAATGAAACACTTCACACTAGGATTAATCTAACATAACTCTTGGAGACCAGATTTGTTTAATCAAGCAAGAATGCTTGCAAATGATTGTTTGTGGTCTAATAAATGCATGCTTTATTTAGAAAGTTGAATATCAAAATGCTTTTAAGAAGTACAAATTGGCCATAGTATAAACTGTCAGTTTGTGCTAAATGAAACTAACTCAGGTTCCCATTTTCTCAAGCAAATAGTCATCCACAATACAAAACTGGGTGAGATTTGATCCTTTCTGAACAGTTATTTATCAAACATAAAGAAGGGGTAATCCACAACTCTGCCCTTGACGATGCACCAGAAATGTGCACCAGCATAACTAGATTGATTAAGTTACACGGGGGCAAATCTTAGTATATTTGTGCTGCAGCAGTGCAAGGTAAGACTTATTTTAATAACACAAATACACCAGACCCTCGCTATAGCCCGCATCACTATAGCGCGGGTTTGCATACAGTGCGGTCGTTGCCATGGATCCCATATTTAAATATTTAATTTGGGATCCAAGGCAATGTGTTCCCCACGCTAACGCATCCCCCGCGTTAGCGCGGGACCATGCATAGATTCAGAACCCTGGGCTATAGCAAGGGTCTGGTGTATAATTAGTGGACAGGGCACTGATCGAGGATCAGGAGACTTGTTTCAAATCTTTGGCTCTACCACCGAACTGCCGAATGACCTGGGACAACCCATGATCTCTCTGTTTCCTGTCCCACCCTTTGTCTTGTCTGTGCAGCTGTAAGCTCTTTGGGTATGGCTAGACTAGAGATTATAGCGCATTTTTTGTAGCGCTTCCCAATGTAACGCAATAGGTATCTCACTAGAGCCTGTGCAGATTGAAACCCTGTAGCGCTAAAGAATGGATACATTTGTAGCACTTCTGGCAGCAGTGACAATAGCGGGATAGGGCAGGTATCCCAGCATTCATCTGGGTGCAACGTGCTTTGCAAAGGAGAGGGGTGAGGGGGAACTGTGAAGTTGTTCGTAGAGTGAGTTTTCCTTAGCGAAAGCTGACAGGCTTTGTATTTAAGACAAACAGCTCCGTCCACAAGCATTTTCACTGGTTATTTGCTGTGTGAGTTGTTAGAGAGAAACTGCAAAGCTACTTCCGCTTTTATAAAACAACACCTCACATCATTTGCCTTATATGGCATGTTGATTGTCTTTAATGGCTTGCTGATGGCTTTACATGGCTCGGAGGCATGCAAGAGATCCCATGGGTGTCCACATTCCCAACCTTGCGCTACAGCGCTAGCGCTAAAAGCCTTCTGCCTCTCGAAAAGGTGGTTTAATACTTGCGCTTTAAACAGTGAGGAAATGCGCAAAATCTCACTTTGAACTGTGTACAGTACGAAAATTATAGCGCTACTGGAGGGTTCTAGCGCTGCAAAGCGCCAGTCTAACCATGCCCTCAGTTACAGGGACTGATTTTCACTATGTCTACTGCAAAGGGGGCCCAGTCTTGGTTGTAGCATCTAGGTACAAATAATAAATAACAATGTTAAATCAACATAAGTCTCACATTGTGCTAGCATAGCTTGTTAACGTTAAGAGCTTGCACTGGTATAATGAAATCAATTTAGTTAGTCAACTAGATTAGTCAATTTAGTTAGTCAATTTAGTTAGTCAAATTAGTCAATTTAGTTAGTCAACTTGATTATGTAATCAAGTTATTCCAGTACAAAGTAATCACTCAATAGCTGACCAACCAATCTCCATCCTCAAAGGAAACCTGCACAACACTTTCTGGGAGCTTAAATTCATAACTTTGCTAAACACTAAAAATCATGGTCATAATAGATTTAAGATTAGCAGCCGTGTTAGTCTGTATCAGGAAATAAAATGAGAAAGACTTTGTAGCACCTTAGAGACTAACCAGTTTATTTCAACATAAGCTTTCATGGGCTATAGCTCACTTCATTGGATGCATAGAATGGAACAGAAGTAAGATGCATTTATACACACAGAAAGCAAAAAAAAGTTGCACATTAGCATACCAATTCTAAGAGGCTGTTTAGGGGCCATTTTCAGCAGGAGAAAAAAAAACCCTTTAAAATGCATTTCTGTGTCTGGCAGGAGATAACACCTATTGAAGGTAAATTAACTAGGGAAATGCAATCAATTAGTGTAATGAGAGAACCATTGGTAAGTTCTATTTAGCCCTTGGTTTATTGTGTCCAATTTGATTTATGGTTTACTAGCAAAAATACCTGGCGTTGCTCGTGTCAGTCGGAGGTGGGGAGGGGGCAGAGAGCTGAGCGAGTACGGGGTCCGTTGGAGGGGGCAGAGAGCAAACCTGACACCTCCACCTCACCCCCCCGACCAAACCCAACACCCCCTGACCAAGCCCAACACCCACACCTCACCCCTCACCCACCCAGACACCTTCCCCCCCCCGACCAAACCCGACACCCCCACCTCACCCCCCCCGACCAAACCCGACACCCCTACCTCACTTACCCTCCGACCAAACCCAACTCGGGTCCATCGGAGGTGGGGAGGGGGCAGAGAGCTGAGGGATTCCGGGGTCCGTCGGAGGGGGGAGGGGCAGAGAGCTGAGCGAGTGCAGGGTCCGTTGGAGGGGGGAGGGGGCAGAGAGCTGAGCGAGTGTGGTGTCTGTTGGAGGGGGTATTATGACATCATAACTATGTCACAGAGAACAGCAGCTGCCCAGCTGATGTGATTGGCCTTTAAATAATTTCACCCCGGGGGGCGTCAGAAGTGGGATTTGAAATATTTTCGACTCTTACGGTCATTAGGACCCTAAGACCTCTAACTGTACCAAATTTCAAGTCTCTAGCTCAAACGGTGTGGAAGGAGTAAGCATACATACGCGCATACATACATACACGCATATATACACGCACGCACGCATACACCATTTGACTTTTATATATATATAGATTACAACAACCTGTAAGCCATTTACCCCCCATTTTGCCCTATGGGGGTGTTAATTGGCCACTTTACCTTCAATGGTCCTTTAGAAAACATACTAACTACTTATTCTAAATGATTTGTTTAATCTTTTATTTAGCTGTGACACTTGGGAGTACCTTTCCCAGACCCAAAGAAGAGCTCTGTGTAGCTCAAAAACTTCTTTTTCTCACCACCAGATATTGGTCTAATAAAAATATTGCCTCACTGATCTCATCTCTCTAAATCAATTTAGCCATATTAGTGAACATTAACCTTTCTTGGCAAGGAGTCCCATTAAGGTCAGGGCTACTCATGAAGTAAGGTACTACTTAATCATAGAATCACAGAAATGTAGGACTGGAAGGGACCTTTATAAGTCATCCAGTCCAGTCGCCTGCACTAAGGTAGGACTAAGTATTATCTGGATCATCAGTAACAGGTGCTCATCTAACCTGTTCTTAACAGCCTCCAACAACAGAGATTCCACAAGCTCCCTAAGGAACTTGTTCCAGTGCGTCACTACTCTTACAGTTAGGATGTTTTTCCTAATGCCTAACCTAAATCTTGCTGCAATATAACCCCATTACTTCTTGTCTTGTCCTCAGTGGTTAAGGAGAACAATGTATCACCCTCCTCTTTATAACAACATTCAATGTATTTGAAGACTTATGTCCTCCCTCTCTAGTCTCTTCTCTAGACTAAACAAACCCAATTTTTTTCAATATTTCCGCATAGGCATTGTTTTCTAGACCTTTAATCAATTTTGTTGCTCTCCTTTGGACTTTTTCCAATTTGTCCACATCTTTCCCCAAGAACGATACCCAGAGCTGGACACAGTACTCCAGTGAAGGCCTTATCAGTGCTGAGTAGAGCGGAAGAATTACTTCTCGTGCCTTGCTTACAATACTCCTGCTAATGTTAATTAGAGATGGCAGAATCTGGTCCTAAGGTAACTGTCCTATACGATTACCTGGTACTTGAATTGGCAACCAGTTTCATCCATCTGCAAGCAGATGGTACAAGGTTTGTAAGACAGAATGACAGCATTTTTCACTCACCTTATGCAGGAATAAGTCCCTCATTCAGAAAGGCACTTAAAAAAGTGTGTGAATTTAAGCATGAGTCACTCTCTTTGAAGTCAATTGGACTAAGCACAGGCTCTTACCTGCTTAAGGACCTTCCTGAAACAAGGCCTAAATGACTAAACAAAGTAGAAGCCAGTGGCAAAGTAGACACATTGGTCTTTAATGATTAAACAACTGCAGAGTTAACACCCAAACATAAAAGCAATCCATGTAGGTGATCAGTGTCTGAATAAATATGAAAGCTGGGCTCTTATTTTTTAAACTGCTTCTACAGTGCAAATAAAATCATCATTCACCTTCCCATTCATGTTGGTATTTATCTGCTGTTGCAGAATAAAAAGTGAAGCCCGCCTCACCTAGTTCAATCGGTCTTGCCGTTTACTGGCATGAAAGGTTCCTGAGTCAGGGTCAGTACTAATGAGGAACAAGGAAGGCTTACATAGATGCTCATCAGCTAGACACATAAATAAACCAGCCGTCTGTCTATTAGCTACTTGAAGCCCATTTGGGGTAGAAGGAAAGTAAGAAGACTGGGGGCGGAGGGGAGCAGAGCAGGCTGTGCGTCACTCAAGTTACAGATTTCACCATTTAAAAGGCTAAAAGTTACTAATAGCCAGGCTCTTGGTTAGATCCCATCTGCCATCTTTATTAGGTCATTAAAATTGCTTTAAAAAAAATAAGAAACAATGTCTAGCTAATGAATGTTGAATTATTAGCATAAATATGCCACCTTTTTATTTATTTATTTCACCAAGAACATGTTTTCCTCTGTTTAATGATGATAATTTATCATATTAAACTAAAGCTGCCAGTTTTTTTTCATATTTGTGTTTTTCTATCTCACCCCACATCTCCTGAGACATCTGTGAGGGGGCAGCCCCAGCTAAAATAAATAAATAAAAGCTTTTGTAATGATCCCCACAAAGCCAAAGCCAGTAAATTGCCTTGATTTACCATTTGCTTAGTTTATTGCCTTTATTCCTGTAATATGTTCCTCTATTTTTCTGTTTAAAGCTTGCCCACAAAAGAACAACACAGGAGTCTGTATGAAAAAGGAGAGTATTTAGGGCTCGTCTTCACTACCGCAGTCTGGGATCGATCTTCTGGCGATCGATTTATCGCATCTCGTTAAGACATGATAAATCGATCATCCACGGCTCCCCCGTCGACTCCGGAACTCCAGCTTGCCGGGAGGCGCAAGCTGGAGTCGACAGGGGGCGCGCACGGCCAACTGCCGCTGCCGTGGGGACGGGCAGTAAGTCGGTGGCAGATACACAAACTTCAGCTACGTCATTCACGTAGCTGAAGTTGCGTATCTGCCGTCGATCCCCCCCGCTAATGAGGACAAGACCTTAGAGTCACAGGGGAATCAAATAGGAGAGAACTTCATTTTCATTTCTAGTTTGCTTAACGAATAGGCCACAATTGTTCTTTTAGCGAGGTGGGGCTGGCTTTAACCACAAACAATCCTCACTGAAGCCTTCCTTCGTGGGGAGCCCTGATTCAGAGATTCACAGAGTATCCTGATCTTCCTCCCCAAATGGCCTGCCAGTGCAGTGAAAGAGAAAGGAATTTAGAGTGGTGAAAAGCTTTAATAACAAAACCTGAATCCAAGAAAAACTTTTGCAGTTTCATTGCATATCGGAAATTTGGGCCATGTTCAGTGAAGTTTTGTCTAGAGTAGAGTCTGTGGTCTTGTTTTAATGGGAGTTAATTGATTGGCAATTAACTAACATGGCTGTGAACATTAGTGTAGACGGTCCAGACACTTATTCTAAAGTTGGTGGTTTACCCTAGGACTCACCCTTTATGTTTGCAGAATGTCTAGACCAGCATTTGCAATTGTGTAGCTAACTGGTCATCAATTAAACTGGATTAAAACTACCCTCAATGCATCTTTTCGTTTGACTCAAACTGGCAAACTGTTTAGCAAGCCTGGTGTAAGTTTTAAGTAACCATGAGCCCAAGTTGTGGTTTGGAGTGGAACTCATATGAAACGGCGGTGATTTTAGCCTGAAAAGAAGCTAAACGTGACAGTCAGACTAAGGTTTGGTTTGTGCTTCAGTTTTGTTAGAACCAATAGTAGAAAGTCAAAGCTTCATGAACTAATATTAAACAAAAGGTTCACAGAAGATCCTGCAAAACAAAATAAGACAGGTGCAAAGCAAACATTTTGCCTTTCCCTGATCTCTCCTAGGCCAACGATAAGACAAACATTTAGGGTGAGCCTCTGCCATCCCATTCCTTCCCCTAGACTGAGATTTTGACTGTCCTCTTCCCTTGGTCTCCTCATCTCCTATAAATGCTATCTACACACACACACAATTTAGAAACATAGGGCTTGGCTACACTGCCACTTTATAGCACAATAAAGCCTCCCAGAGCGTTCTACCTTACAATCTATCCACACTGGCAAGGCATGTAGAGCTCTCTGACTCCCTGGCACTCCTCCTTGCAAAAGGATTAACAGCTGTTGCGTATTGGGTGAGATGTTGCAGCTTCAGTGTAATCAGATATTAATGATACTGCAGTCTGAGTGACCTCTGGGAATGCCCCCTAATCTCCTTAAGTCAAGTGGCCTCTCTTCCCTTTGTTTTGAACTCGGCTGGAGGAATGCGGAAGTACTTTTTCAGAGCTTATCTGCAATGGGGCAAAGCAAACAAAGCAAATGTTTACTGAGTGAATGAGTGAGAAGCAGGGGGCTAGGGGGATCTGAACTTACAAGACAGCATTCTGACACACTGTCAGCACTCCAAAAATCCACTCTCTCTGTCTGCCACATACACACTCCACCCCATCCCCCTTGTTTGAAAAGCAGGTTGCAGACACTTGAATGCTGGGATAGCTGCCCATAATGCACCACTCCCAGTGCCGCTGCAAGTGCTGCAAATGTGGCCACGCCAGGGCGGTTGCGGCTGTCAGTGTGGACACTCTGAAGCGCTTTCCCTGGAGCTGTCTATGAAGGCGGGTTTGACCCAAAGCGCTCTACAGCTGCAAGTGTAGCCACGCCCATAGAAAGAGGTATGAGAGTTGTAACACAATCAAAACAAGCCACATAAGATGGTACTTTACTCTATTTGAATCATGATTTGATCTCATCCACAGTGACCAGATAAACCATGTTGTGGACCATTTGGGCCACAATCATCCTAAAATTTCTTCTCCCTTCCCTGACAGTCATTCCTACCCCTGCATATCTTTTCCCTCCCCTCCTCTGCCCAACTACAGCCTTAATCTAATGGAACACCCTCTGAAAGGAGCAGAATATTCTGGATGATGCCATTATCTGGATGTTTCTTCTAAAACGGTCAATTGTCCAAGAATAAACTACCGTGGCGTTTAGCGGCTCTTAATTTGGCTTTCATCCTCCCCATCTCTGTTGATTACTACTGTCAGGCTGTCTGCGGTCTCAGAATGACAGCACTGTACTAGCTCATATGCAGAAGGGTTTCTTCCCAATGGGAAGAGCCACCTGTATAGATACAGGCACCACTCGATCCACCACTGACATCCTCCAGCACCTGGAGACTCCACTTGAGGCTCCACACATTGTAGTGCCACAGCTAGGGTGACTAGACGGCAAGTGTAAAAAATTGGGATGGGGGCGTGGAGTAATAAGCACCTATTTAAGAGAAAGCCCTGAATATCGGGACTGTCGCTATAAAATTGGGGCATCTGGTCACCCTAGCCACAGCTGTAAATGGTCAGGGTGTTACTGAACATGTTAGTACGGGATAAATATTACACAAGTATTGCACGTGGAGTTCACCTATTGTTTAGGGTTTTAGCTGTTTCTGCCTAGCATTTTAATAGAATTAGCCTGTTAAAACCAGCAGTGTTTATCTGCAAGATCCTATGACCTTCCCAGGTCCCTTCCTAACACACCTTCACACCAGCTTGCAACACAGAGAAGCACGGACACAATAAATGTCATATAGTGCACACTGCCAGTACCTTTTATCGGAAACCCTGGCAACTGTACTCTCAGTGCATCAGTCACAACAATGCTGTTGTTCTTGTACTTTGCACCTCCATGACCTTGCTGTGTCTTTTTATGGTCTACTTCTATTACCATCTCAGCCAATCAGCAGAAGAGAACCATCACTTTTGAACAAGACACTCTATCATTGTGCAGTCTAACACCAATATCCACTTACACAAAGGGGAAGGTGGAAAAAAGAGGTTGCTTACCCGGAGGAAGGAAAGATCCCGGTTGTGTTCAATGTTGGTGATTTCTAGGTTGCCCATGACGACCTCACAGTTCTCGTAGTACTTGCGCAATGCACGATACTGTTGCTCAAGATCAGACAGAGAACTCAGTTTATTCTCAGTGCCAGCACACACTGCAAAAAAGAAAAAAAATATGGATATTATATATAATCCTCAGAGACACACAAGCTAAGTGGGGAACAAAAGTTGTAGGCAAAGCTACATCTAGCTGCAATAAAAGTCCTGTTTTAATCTCTGTATTATGTCACAAAGGAAAATGTTACAAGTTTCCTTAATAGCAACAGCAGTGACAGGTAGCTACAAATATTCTCCATAGAAATCTCAGCAATGGAATATGCGTGACCAAAAGAGACAATGTTGTGGTCCTAACAAGAGAACAAGCAAAAGGCTTTAAAAAGCAGAAATGTCAGAAATATTATAAATCAATGCATAAGTAAGAAGTAAGGGCAAAATCCTACTTTCAGTGAACCCCATAGGAGATTTGCCATTGACCAGAACACGTCTCTAAATCTAGAAGGGCTATTCATAGTTTCAACGATTTTAAGACCAGAAGGGACCAAAGCATCCTATATTCTGGCCTCCTCTCTAACACAAGCCAGAGACTTTTATCCAGTTACTCCAATAACTTGTGTTAGGACTATAGGAAGACTTCCAGAAACATATTCCAGTCTATAAAGTTTTTGTAGGAAGTACAGAAGGAATAAACAGAGAAAATTTCCTTTTGTCTTCTCTGTGATGATTATAATGAAATATACACACATATGTTAAGGATCAGGCAAACTGGAAAAACTTCAAAAACATGTTTTTGAAGTGTAGTTCTATTCTGAAAACTCACTGTAGAAACAGCATCAAACAGGTGAGCCCAAATGTACTCCTTTCAGTGCTTCCAAACAAAATCTGTTCATTTACAGGTAAAAAGATGGTTTATTTTTCAAATAATTCAAACTCAGGCTGAATCTAAAAGTCAAACTGGTTTCTTTCTGGCTGCGTCCTTGCTTAACAATGAAGATTTCACACTCAAAACATGGTTAAAGGAACATGGCGAGATTCATTTTCTTTTAAATGGATTTGATTTATGTTTCTGATGATGGATGCTTTCAATAATATGTCATCTTTTAAAAAAAAAATTTTAAGCAGGTAAAGAATTTTCCAGTTCACATTCTAATGTTTAGTAAGTTCATTTGGGCAAAGCGAGAGCAATAGCTCAAGCCCACCTTTGCTCCCCTTCCTTTTCACAGGCCTGACTCCTGCCTCTTCTGCTTCCATTTTGCTGCTGCTATTACCAGTGAATATCCCTTCTGGGCCATGGGGAAAAGCACATTGTGACGCATGACACATGACCAAAAGAGCTAAGCATTCTGCAGGATAAATTCAACCTTTAAAAAGATATGGGGAGATGATGTTTGTGTCTTTGTGTATTTACATATACATTGGTAGAAATCAACAATGTAATCAAACAGTCCCTTTCTATACTGTATTCTGTTAATTCGGAGATCAAACGAACATCTTAACATTTAAATGAACTGTAAACATAATACTTGTGGCACCTTAGAGACTAACAAATTTATTTGGGCATAAGCTTTCATGGGCTAATGCCAACTTCATCAGATGCATAGAATGGAACGTACAGTAGGAAGGAAGATAGATAGATAGATAGATAGATAGATAGATAGATAGATAGATAGATAGATAGATAGATAGATAGATAGATAGATAGATAGATAGATAGATAGATAGATGTATATACACACATACAGAGAACATTGGAAGTTGGACATGCATTTATTTTTTCCCATCAGCAATCTCCTTGTGGGCCGTTCTTGCACATAAGCAAATCTAAATTTAGCCAAGGTTTTGAAACATAAAGCATATTAAATAAAATACCTGCCGGACCGAACTGGCTTTTCGGGAGCCAGTCCTCTCCTTGGACTAAATCAATACAAACTAAATTCTGTATGACTAGAGCAGTGGTTTTCAATCAGTGATCCACAGACACCCGAGGGGTCCGTAGACTATGTCTAAGGAGTCTGAAAAAGGTTGTTCTCCTAGAATGATGATTTTCAAACTATAGATTCTGGGGATTCGCAGACTATGTCTAAGATTTCCAAAGGGCCCGTCCAAAATTTCAAAATTTCTGGAGTCCACAAATGAAAAAAGAATGAAAACCCCTGAATTAGAAGCAAAATCAATAATATGGCTGAAATGCATACTTTTCAGAGGTTTTAGTATTTTTGAACATCAGAAGCAATAAGGATTTTATGAGTATTATAAATGACTACTTGTCATATTCTGCCACTTATACCAGAGATATTTTATATTTTTATGAAAACAGGAAAGATTCTCCTTTCTGATCTTCACTGGGAGTCTCTATCGGCTGCACACATATCTACTGTTGTCTCAAAATTGTTCAACAAGTAATGGGTTAAAGCAGAGACAGCCAAAGATTTGGTAACCTCTAGAAAACTCCTCCTGGTTTATAAAGGCCAGTTGGCAGCAGGGACCTGAACAATAATTCCCAGACTATGGTCTGGTGCCTGCTCACTGGCACTCCACATGGAACTGTAGTGTTGGCGCCCCTTATTTTCAGCTGTTATAAAGTTGTTTCCTCTTAAAAGGATTTGAAAAGGACCCATTATTCCCCCTTCCAATCTTTCAGCAACCTTTTTCCTTTTCTTTTTCCAGTTTACCATTTGTTTGTTTATTTGCTGAAGCAGTTTGATATTTTAAGACAAAATGAAAACATTTTTTGTTTTGAAATACTGTTTTGAAAATTCCCATGAAAACCCCAACATGTTGCGGTCAAAAATATTCCGAAGATCGTTTTTTTTCCAATTTTTTTCAGGGGAAAGTTTTGGTTTTTTTTCCAACCACGCTCTTTCAGAATCTAACTAAATGCAAACACTGGGCCAAATCCTGAGCTGGTGTAAACTGGTATAGCTCCATTGATTTCAAATCTTCCAGTTTATACCACTGGTAAATTTGGCCCACTGGTTATGCTGTACGTATGGGTTTGATCCAACAATCAGGTGCTTATCCAGCAAAGTACACAAGTGCATAATTAATTTTAAGAATCTGAGCAGTCCAGTAACACTAAAATCAAGGCCAAAAACTTTATTACATTGAAGATACTTTTGGGTGGATAACCTATTGCATTAATAATTTCTGGTTGTTGGCAGAAGCTAGCAAACAGAATTAATTATTCTAGTCAAATGAACCTTAAAATAAAAGATAAAAAAAGATTTGCCCCTTTAAAGTAATCTTATAACTAAAGTATTTCCATCATTTCATTTACAATTTAGAGAAAAATTACCGACAGTCCTTTTATTATGTGAAGTTGCTCCTGTGCTTTAGCTTATATATGGGCATCTCTTCCCAATGGAGTGCTTGTCCAGTAGGTAACAGATATATACCCAACAGTGTGCGTTGCCCAGAAGCCCCAAAATTTAGGAAACAGGAGAAGGTCACTGACTAATTTTAATCCTCCCTTGCATTAAGTGGCGCGGCTCAGCTTCTATAGCTTTATACAGTGAAACATCAGTGTAGAAAGACCAAATGCATAATCAGATACACACAGGAATAGGGTATATAACTCAAAGTGTACAAATTGCCTCACAACCATATGGAGAAGACTACAATCCATTGCATCAAAGTACATGATTTCACATAGCTCTATAGGACCAAAATGGAACTGGAGCAGTGCTGGAGCAGTGCTGGAGCCGAGAGGAAGGATGCTCCAGTGGCTCACATGCTAGCATGGGACTCAGGAGACAAAGGATTAATTCACTGATCTGCCAGAGACTTTCTGTGTGAGCATGAGCAAGTCACTTAGCTCCTCTGTGCCTCAGATCCCATCTATAAAATGTGGGTTTTGTTAAGGATAAATGCATGAAAAATTGTCAGCTGCTCCAATATTATGGTAAGGGAAGCCACATAAGCATCAGAGAGAACTAGAATGAATTAGAACTAGTGCTTTAGAGAGAAAAAAGTGAAGGTGGAAAATATTCTAGGAGGGAAAGTTCCCCAGATGCCCTTCCAGTATCTTCATTACCTCTTCTTCTCCCCATTAAGAGATTCTTCAAAGGCTCTTTTATAGATTACTTGCCACTAAATATACATTATTTGTATATATATTCCCTGCAGAAAGGGAACTTCAGATCCAGACTGCAAAGAGAGACTGCAGAGCTTCAATTCATTTGCAAATTCGGCACACACACTTTGGGATTGAACCGGGATCTACAATGGTTGGCTCATTACAGGCATTGTTTCTCATCTCTCCATGTCCACAGACCCCATTCAAATGCTAGACGAATAATCCACACTCCCTGATCGGAGATAACAAGCTGGCTCAGCTTAATTGGACTAACCTTTTCACCTCCCACCTGGCTCTTACCTACTTTTCTATAACTGCCTGTTTGTGAACACTTCTACTGCTTGCATCCGACGAAGTGGGTATTAGCCCACGAAAGCTCATGCTTCAAAACTTTATAGTTAGTCTTTAAGGTGCCACAGGACTTTGTTAACTCTGCTATTCCAGACTAACACGGCTACCACCCTGATTCTAAATATACATAGATATAGATATATAGCTATAGATATTGATAGGTATATAAATATGCTTGGATAGCACAGGCATATCAGCGGTAAGTGTATTCCTTATATCCATTACCAGTCTGTATGTTTTATAATTTTAAGGTAATTTTTCAAATCAATATAGGTCTGATTTTAAGTAGGGAGCTGGAGTTCAAAAACAAATGTTACTCTCCTCAAAGGAAATAAAGCCCATAAAAAGAAATCCCCAGTGTTACAGCTTTTCACAGACATTCCCAGTGATGAAGTTCTCAAGGCAAGTTCTCCCTGCCCATGCAATGAGGCACTACAGGGTACAATACTAAATGATAAGAAGCTCCTCCAGGAGTGAACTGTCTTCCCAAAATGACAAATCCCTTAATGAGAACATCCTAAGAACTTCTTTATGGGAAGATCTAAAGATGCAAGACATCAGAGTGCCTCCACCTTCCCTTTGCTGAGACTTGAACTCCTAGATGAAGTAGGGGAATCGGATATGATTTTTTTTTAACTGAAGATATAACCAGCAATGTAAAAAATGATCCCTGCAGTGACTGAAAATGCAGGTCCTATTTATAATAACAAAGGAGTTCTGGTTTATCCGGAATAATGTCAGAATCCCCGCTAGGAGTCAGAATCATTAGGGCTCTTTGTGCAGTGCCTACTGTAAATTTCATAAAGCATGCTCATATATCATGTTCAGATGGGTTTTTTTTGGAAATACAAGAAAGAATCTCCTACTAGTCTTTCAAGATCTGAACAGAGGCCAAGGCCAGATGGAGAATAAGCTCTTTGGAACAAGGAACACAGTGGTCTGTGACATATGACAGGGAATCAAAAATGGGGGCATCAAACAAAAGGGTCAGGAAGTGTATTTTAAACTGTTAGTAAATATTTCTATTTTAACTATGCATTTTTAACTGTGAGTTAAGTGGAATTAGCAAGGTATTTAAGCATGCACCTGATTTTAGTGAGTAGCATACACTCATAAGTATGCTTAAGTAACTTGCTGAACTGGGTCCTGAGTTTGCATCTAACCCAGACTTTTATAGAATATATTAAATTAGCCATCTCTCCTATTTGGAGTTCTTGTAACAAAAACAATAACTAGCATTTATCTATTGTCACTGTTTTTAAAAATTAAATGCAATAATAATGCAAATTTTTTAAAGGATGCTGTTGCAATATATACTTCAGCACTTCTGAGCGTTAATACATTTATGCCAAAACATGTCAGCTTTCCCCTGCAATTCAAAACCTTTGTAATCTGTATTTCATAAATATAATAGTGCCTCTTCAAAGCACATCACCGTGTACTGTTAAACACATTTATATACATCACCAGAAATTGACCAGAAGCAATAAAATAAAGATCACACATTAAGAGCAGGCCCACTAGGAGCAGTTCCATTGGTTAAAAAATAATAATTCACTTGCCCCTGACATTAGTTGGAGGAGAATTGCCATGTATGTATCATCGCTTGAGAGTTTCTCTCACCGTTGTACCTGCCTTAGTCATCTCTGTGAGTGAACATTCCAGCGTTGATTAGAAATTCACACATCACAGTTGTCACAAGGCTGGTAAAAATGAGGGAGAGTGGTTTCTGTATGTGCAATATGCACAGGAAAATCTGTGATTTCCTTACGTTTTCCAATAAAGACAGACAAGCGAAAAGACAGATTGAGCGACAAGCCACAAATGAAGGATGTGCAAGTTGCACACAGCTTTGAAAAATAAGTTTCTCTGCAGCAGGTTGTCCACAAGCATATTGCAATTTCCTCACATTAGTTTTTATGACACCAATAAGTCATGACAGTAGGCACCAATGCACACCTATCATCAGGTTGAAGGCTAAGTGCTTCCCACTACCTGAGAAGTCCGATATCTGATTAAGACCCATTGTTGTGGTTGATCGCTATTCAAATATGGCTGCATCTCAGTTAAAAATAAAATCAACTAAAGATAGTTGTGCGCAATGTCTCCTTTCACTATGAATAGCAGGTCCTAGTAAAAAGAATAAAAAAATAGGAGAAAGATTATAAATACCATCTCCCAGTTAGTTGGAGTATATCAATGGTTTGTACAATTTGGCTAACTCCTTATTTGAATTTATTTTATTTAAGATGCCCTGGAGTATGCCTTGCTATCCTCCAGAAACCCTACTGCTCTTTAAGCAGTAGTTTGTAGCCTAACAGCCACTCTCTTTTTTATATAAAAGAAAATGTGGTCTATTAACTTGCTCCCCGTTTAGCTTTTACACTAGAAAATGGGCTATAAGTGGCTGACAGAGCCACAAATTGTTGCTGATAGGGCACCTTGGAACTTTGAAGAAAAGGACAGTTCAGAATGTCATTTTTCCTCCTCACGTATGCTCTCATCCACCACCCGAATCGCTTCTCTTCATCTCTCACATTATACTTGTGTCCCTGCTCCACCACCATTTCTTCCCTCCTCACCTACTGATCATAATGGAGGAAACGTTTGGTTTGGGGTTTCTTAGGAGAGTTTAAGTGAGGTCTCAGTTGCGTAGGTTTGGATTCAGCACTGACATCATCTGAAAGGGCCAGCTACCCCTATGACATCATCCTAAAGAGTCAATCAACCATCCATCCATGATGCATCTTTGGGCAGTCTATCCCCAGCCAGACTCTAGTGCAATTTACTCAGTATGTATACTTTAAAAATTTTCAGTCAAGGGATTAGTCACACATATTCAAATGTCAGGCTGTTTACACTTGTGATTGGGCAGCTAGGTCACAGGCTATAGTCTCTGTTCTCTGACTAGATGAGTATGCAAGCAATTATAGCACTTATATGCATGAATTTGGCTTACTCTTTCCACAGATACTCATGCATGTAACTTTGAAATTAAATTTTCCATTACCATTTTTTCCACCAACACTAAATCATTCAAATGTTCACTCAAAACTAACAAACAGCGAGTGTGAACATGATCGGATTGAATTCACTTAAACATTCCAACAAATATGAGTTGATTATTTCACCCTGTGCTAGGGATGATTAATATATATTTAAAAGAAGAAATAATTTGTTGACCCAATATAACTAGTCTTCTACTAATTCTAGCTGTTTCTTTTCTACCTCAATAATTGATCTTTTTAATTTTTGTAATCAAGCCTTCTAAGGGCTTGTCTGTTCATGGACCTATTCAGCAACTGTTATTCCCAAATAACTCCATGTGTGAATCCAAAAGTAGAATAACCTTGTTCTGGAATAAGAAAATCCATACATGGAGTTATTCAGGAATAGCAGTTCCATAGAATCATAGAATATCAGGGCTGGAAGGGACCTCAGGAGGTCACTAGTCCAACCCCCTGCTCAAAGCAGGACCAATCCCCAATTAAATCATCCCTTGTGGAGAAAGTCCTAGGAGATCCACCTTTCATTCTTTTTAAGCATAAAAGATTGAGTTTGACTTTTTAGGCGGAAAAAAAATCTCATGACAAGGCTCTGGCAACGATGCATAAAAATCATTTGTCTCTCTCTACATGAGGTTTTGCCTGAGTGCAGCACGACTTTCATTTGTTGATCGATTTGTCAATCAGGCCGTATATACACAAGACAGTGCTTAAAACATCAGACTCATTGATTTCAGGAGACTGTTTATGAAAACAGAATTGCAAGTTCTCTTACTTTGGACAAGGCGAGCTAAACAATATGCAGTGCCTCTTTCTCACACAGTTGCAATCTATTTGTATGCTACTCCTGGCAGTAATTTATTTACTTAATTAAATTTGCTTTTATAGACAAGACATTGTCAGGGACTCTTGAAGGAATGGATAAAATAATGTTTTATTAGCAATCTCAAGCATCGGTGCCAAGTTTCTAAAACTCTCAGAAAAAATTACCAGTGGGTCCTTTAAGAAGCCACTAATTACTGGCAAATTTGGAGTACTTAACATTGCCTTCATTATATCTTCACCTCTTAACAATAGCACAGATTACCCTTTGCTGTAAAAGACACAGAAAGAAGGGAAAAACTCCATCCTGGCCTTTTCATTACTTTGCACTCTCCTAGCATCTTCCAGCTAATCAACCATACACCCGGGTTTTCCTGCAATTAAGAATGTTCTAATTAAGGATGGGTCTCACTGAATTTAAACTTTTGTAGATCTCTCTTTTGGGACAAAGCAAAACTAATATGAATTCAGAAACTTTTTTCCTCTCGGCTAAACCTAACATTTTTGAAGGATGATTCAACTTTGAAAAAATATATTTCTAGCTAAAGGAATGCTTAACGTTTTATATTAGAGACTATTAGAATGGGGGGTAGAAGTGGTGGACAGGAACACAAATTGTTACTTAGCGGACAGCTTGGAAATGTAGGGAACAGGACAAATGGATTGGAATTTTCTCTACTCTCGCTAATAAAAAACTCAGTGGCCAAAAGTGGGGATGCCTTCCTGAAGGAATTCTCTATATTACAAATTGTTACCATGTTTAAATAGGGCCATATAGAATGGAGTAAACTGATACCAAATATGATTTCGTTATCAACACAGACCAGGGCAAGAAGTATTCATAACATCATGTTAGCCAGCAATGCTTTCAGCCTCTGAGTTTAGCCATGTTTAGCTGTCACAATTTATTCTGATATGCACTGACTGCAAAAGCATGAGAAACAAAGGGGTGAGGTAATATATTTTATTGGACCAGCTTCTGTTGGTGAGAAAGACAAGCTTCAAATCTTCCCCAGGCCTAAGGAAGAGCTCTTTGTAAGCTCGAAAGCTTGTCTCTCTCACCAACAGAAGTTGGTCCAATAAAATATATTACCTCACCCACCTTGTCTCTCTAGTATTCTGGGACCAATACCACTAGAACAACATTGGAAATGCATGGCCAGCATCATGCTAGCTAACTTGATTCTTCACAACCTATGTGGTAATTTAGAATATAGGAAAACTCTTAGGAATTTGAGTGCAGTCATTGATTTTAATTCGATAACTAAAGGATTAAGGTACTACTCACCATGAGTGAATGGGTCAGAAACTGGCCTAATACCCATACCTAATACCGAAGCATTAAAATGAAATTAAACCTTTTGTCCAACTGAAAAAAGAAATCTTACAATTTGTGGGGAATTTCTTTTTTAATCTGGTTGATTGAGTGGGTGGGTGGATGTGGGGGAGGAGAAATTAAGGTTTTTTGGGTAGGGTTAGTGTCATTCAGGACTGAAAGAATGAAAGGCCTGGTATGAACTTTCTGAATTAACAGCCCAAACTTGTTTCAGACACTTTGACTGTTGCTCATTGTTTCTGCTAAATCTTATTCCTGTAGCCCTTTCATCTGGGCTCTCTCCCTTTCAACGAGGGCTCATCAGAGGATGTCTACTCAGTACCACAAAGATGTCTCTGAAATGACAAAACACTTTTCAAAGGGAAGTAATTTTTCAGCCCTAGGAGATTATCATGAAGAAGTGATAGGTATTTATAAATATTGAGAGTGACTGTATCTTAATCAAGAATGATTATCTATGTGTGATTACTCTTTCCTGGGCTGATACGCAGACTTTGCATTAGGTCCTGAAAATATCAGTTCATTTTCTGTTATAGCATATTTCAGCGGATGTCGTGGGCATCAGTCAAAATGATATCACATTAGTAACTAGATTTATAGTGCAGTGTTTCAAGGATAATTGCTCATATTAGACCATGTCATCCTTTGTTGCCTGGTCATTTTAACTTATTTTTTTCCAGTATTATTTCTCATCCAGTTTCATCATACACATTTTGTCCTCTTCGGTTACAACGTCATAGAATGAAAACATACTGCAGGATGTAAACCCTGCACACAGAATTAGAAAGTAGGTACAGACTATTTAGGCTACGATGGCAGCATTATTCCTCCCCAGGGCTGTGGGTAAATTGGTTTTCCTTGCACCCCTCTTCACTTTTCTTTCCTTATTCTGTTCTGGTTTGAGTTTAGGTGGCAGACCCTTAACTCTGCCGTAGATAACAGACTTGACAAGCAATTAAAGCAAACAATTTCCACTCGTCAAACTTTGCCAAATCAGTCATTAACCATCTGCTCTATCATCTGGCTCTCCTTGAGGTCTTGCTGTGAATCTGGAACTGCTTGTTTAGATCAAGTGGGACAGTACAAGCCTCCAAGCTGGTGAGATGCCATGGGGCTGAAGGTGACACATGGTATGTGGACACTAACAGCAGTCTTCACCTTTTGCCCTAGTTGCACTTTCACCAATCCATTGTTTAATGGAATTGTCCTTAAAAAGACTATGATTCAACACACCCTCTCCTCTGAGATCAGAATGGCAAATTCCTGGTACAGAAACTGGATTAGAAAATAATTTAAAATGAAAAAGACTTCCTTTTAAGTGCACATAATTAAATGGGTAATGAGACCTAACACATCATGGCTTAGATGGGATGCAACACTTTCTCATCATAAGCAGGAGATCAAAAACAAAAAACAAACAGGAAAAAAACAAAAACATTGTTCTCCTTTAAAATCTCTCCAGCACTCCCAGTTTAGTTCCAAATGCAACACACAACCAAAATAAACAATTGGTAGCGTCTGGTTTAGAGAAGCCTACAGATTGTCTCTCCTCAGAACTGGTGATCCTCTCCCAGGTCTGGACTGAGGTTGTGATGGTACAAACCAATGTACTGAAAGATTTCTTCAATTCACATTTTTTAAATAAATGGTTCGAACTCCCTCCCTTTCCGTTAAGATTTTCTAACCAAAAGAAAGATAACTCCACAGAATACACCTTTAACTTGCTGACTGAAGATCTAGATAGTTACTCTTCATCATTATGTTTCCCATTATTCCTTGTCATTATATTTCCCGATTTGATCAATAGCATTAGTCACACAAGATTAAACACCTATTCTCTTTCACCACCATGTTCTCCCCAAGTCAGGATATTGCAGGTATTTTTTTCCCCCATGAGCGAGGACTTCAGCTGAGAAATCTATAGAACGATACAAAAGGTCATTCCCCAAGTGAAACTGATCTTCTACCACATTGTCATTTATGATTGATACAGACAAAACACAAAGTAGCCTAAAAAACTCCTCCTGGCTAATAAATCAAAACTTTCTTTCACTTTTTAAATATCGGTGTGGGCTCTGGAGCCTTATTTATGGTAACTAAAAGCGATTAAAATAGAATATGTATTTGGGGGAGTAGCGCCTGGGGCAGGGAGCATTGGAGCTGCCAAATCCCCCATCCCCATCATGAAGTAGTAGGGAAGGCAGCATGCATGGGGCCCTCACTGTTCCACAGAGACACGACCACATGGAAGTAAATTATACTGTGGCTTTTCCCCTGTGAGCCAAATAGAAGGGGTAGACAGATGAGCAGAAGGGAATAAGGTTGCTGATTTCACTATGATAGCTGCCAAAAATGGGGAAATAGGCCACAAGTATTAGTCAGATTTTAAAAAAGCCAAAGATTTTAATCTTGGTTGCTCCCCGCATTCCTGGACCCAAAATTTCTCTTTGCATATGTTAACCTAGTTTACACTTGCAAGATCATTGTGAGGAAGGCTTGTAAGTACATTCAGTATTAGACCCATTTTACCTCGGTGTAGGTAAAAGCCTGCATATGCAAACCTGGATGCCTACAGATAGAACCCTCAATCTGTATTTGGGCACCCAAATGCAGAATGAGCCTCAGCAACTCCTACTAAAATTAGTGAGTCGCTGTTATCCAGTACTTATGACGATCTGGCCACTTTTGTTTAGGTATTGAAATATGGATTTAGGAACCTTGCTTTCAGCACCCACGTTTGAAAATACTGGCCTAAGATTACAAATTAGAACCCCGCCAGGAAACGTCCAGAAGTGTCCTTAATACACTAGACCAGAGCGCTTTCCCGGTATTAACTAACCCAGGGGTAGGCAACCTATGGCATGCGTGCCAGAGGCGGCACACAAGCTCATTTTCAGTGGCACTCACACTGCCCTGGGTCCTGGTCACCAGTCTGGGGCTCTGCATTTTAATTTAATATTAAATGAAACTTCTTAAACATTTTAAAAATCGTATTTATTTTACACACAACAATAGTTTAGTTCTATATTATAGACTTCTAGAAAGAGACCGCCTAGAAACATTAACATGTATTACTGGCACACAAAACCTTAAATTACAGTGAATAAACGAAGCCTCGGCATGCCGCTTCTGAAAGGTTGCCGACCCCTGAACTAACCCATCTGTGCTCTCACCCTTCACTTCATCAGAGTTAATTTTTGTCCCATACAGAACAGTCCTTTACAGTTATAATTACTAGGATTATCGGGTGGGAAGTCAGCTCTCCTCAGAGAGCCTGGGCATCGTTACACCACATATCCAGGCACACCTGCTGGCTCTCTCTGCTCTGTGAGGTTACTACCCGCTGTAGGAAAAACCTGCCCAACAACGAAAAGGTTTTATGTTGCCTCTTCAGGGCACAATGGCAGGCAGGTTTCTTGGGGGTAGGGGAAGAAAAGAGAAGACAAGCCACTAAATGAATAACTGTGTAACAGGAAAAAGAACCACTTTCTGTTTCCGTGGGTGTTTTAAACCAAGAACTGATTCACCGAGAGAGACCCCAGTCACATCTGGGGTGAAGTTGGTACCAAATCATTTCCCCTCCTTATGAATAATGCTTCTTAGCTTGAAAACATGATGTATTCCCTCCTTCCCACCCCCTTTTGGCTTCTTTCTTTCTTTCTAAAGCTGCCACTCTCCTAGAGGGCCAAGTGTCTGCTTAACTTGCACAGAGCATTGCCTTGGCAATCCAGCCGTGGAATTCCATAGCAACTCCAACAATACTGAATCTCCTTGGGGATTCGCACTTTATTTGTCTCTGGAACAGTCAGCCGGCTTTTTTTGCCGAGGGGGTTGCCTGAATTCTGCACACATTCACTCTACTTAAATGCCTTTTAATTAACAGTGTATAAACATACCAATTTTGGGTGCACACAGGGAAGTCTATTCATCCTGCATAGGCGCAATCCAGATCCCACTGAAATCAACAGGAGTTTTGCCATCAGTTTCGATGGGAATAGGAACTGGGTCCATGCTGCAATTTCCATATGCTTTCAGGATATTTTAATCTACATTGGTGACATGAAGCAGATGATCCAATTTTATAGGGACAGTCCCCATATTTGGGGCTTTGTCTTTTATAGGCGTCTATTACCCTTCACCTCCTCTCTCTATTTTTCACACTTGCTGTCTGGTCCCCTGAACATGCTAAAAGTTTCTTTTGGTCTTTTCTCAACATTTTAGCACGTGATTTAAAAAAAAAAAAAGAAAGAAATGTTTCCCCAAGACCTACAAAGTACAATTCATCAGAATTGAACAACAATGTGTGGAGTAAATTAGCAATTATCATATAATCCACAGGACATATAATTAAAAGGATCAAGTGTCTATGATATTTAATTAGATAAAGCAACAACTTTATTTAACAAGAAATTATATCCAAATTTCCAGCAACTTTGCAACACTAAAACTAGGAGAACTAAAGACAAACGTGGGAAATAAAGAAAAACAACTTTTCACCAGAGACCAAATAAATTGAGTCTTTAAGCACTGAATAGCCCCTTCAGGGCCTGATAACCTCTTCTCAACTGAGCAAGAGAGAAAACAAAGTTAACTGACAGCAATGTTTCTTTCTAACTTCATCAAGCTGAATGTGGAACTCGGTAGAATATGACTTTTTTTATTTTTTGGCCAATATCCACAGGTTTCCTAAGCTGAAATTAAACTACTGTAGTTTACTTTCCACTGATGAACACAGAGACTTTAAAAAAAACAAACAAACAGGGAAAAACCTTGTCAAATGGACAAGAAAGTTCACATAATATAAGACAGCTGATTAAATATTACTTAGATCTTTAAGTATTGCTGAGAACACAAGTGGTTACACATCTTAATACCAAGGTAATTCTGACAGGTGTATTATGACCGGAAGATAACTCTGGGGTCTAATTCTGCAAATCTTACAGAGATAAAGGACTGAACATTATGACATCTGGATCACAGTTTGGGCACTGTGGTAATGTGTGTAAAGTCAGATGTTTTTATCTATCAACTTTGAGAAAGAATGCAAAGACTTTTAATTGACTGTTTTATTTTCCGAATATCCCCG
Organism: Sternotherus odoratus; assembly: GCA_032164245.1. Classification (NCBI taxonomy): domain Eukaryota; kingdom Metazoa; phylum Chordata; order Testudines; family Kinosternidae; genus Sternotherus; species Sternotherus odoratus. The sequence continues at coordinate 10,235,720 of JAVMKO010000011.1, read as the reverse complement.
TTATACTGAGATATAAACCACAGATTATTAAAGTGCAGGTTTCTACATTTTATAGAATGCATAGCTTAACTTTTCTGATCATTAAAATGTGTAAAATAAAAACCTAAAATGTGTTTTTTCTCTATTATATGCAGCCTAATTTTAAAGCTAATAAATATGTTTTATTATAGACAATCCCTCATTTCTTATATTTTTTCCACAGTTCAAATATGAACAGTGATTCATATGGTATCATCTTGTAAAGGTGCATATGGATATAATTACACAGACAAAATGCAAAATATCTACAGGAATTACAATTACATGTACAGAGAGTGTGTGCATGTCCTCACACACACATAACAAAGGCGCTGACTTTCTAATGATCCGTGGGGTGCCTGACCTCCGCTCTGCCCCAACCCCCACCCACTCTATCCCTTCCCCCAAGGCCCCACCCCTACCTTGCCTCCGCCTGACCCCGCCCCTTCCTGTCCCTGCTCCGCTCCGACTTCCACCCACCCCTTCCTACCCTGTTCTGCTCCCTCCACTCACTCCCCTTCTGTTCCCCGCCAGCACCTCCTGCATGCAGTGGAACAGCTGATCACAGTGGGTGGGAGGTGCTGGGAGGGTGGAGGAGGATCTGATGGTTGGGACTGCCAGTGGGTGCTCCGCACCAAACATTTTTTCCATTGGTGCTCTAGGCCAGGAGCACTCACAGAGTCAGTGTTTATGCACAAACACATACCCCAATATGAGTGCTTTAAATTAAACTCCTAAATTCAGAGATGTTCTCTGTTCTCCTAAATTCAGAAATGTTGAGCACTACAATTCCCAGCACAGTCAAAGGGAGCTGTAGATGTGCAGCACCTCTGAAAAGAAAACCAGTTTTATTTAGATGCCTAAATATGGAGCTAGGAACTTACTTAAAGCACACAGCTTGGAAAACTGAGACCAGTAGAGCAATTTATAAATCCCCTTTTTGCTAGTCTCATAGTTTTTGGAACATTTTTTTCTGAGGCCGAAACTTACGTACTTTATCTCTGCATGAGGGTGTGTTGTTTTATTTTTGATTGGTTTTCGTGTTTAATTTTGAGATAAATCTCTAAGGGTTTGACTGCCTCGGACCCTGTCAATTCAGAAGGGTAGCACTGTCACCAGCTTTGTGAAATAAACACCAGGCGTGGGTCCTGTTCTACCCCCTACCCTTACCGCTCTATAATCCATTACTCCTTGAGCAGTCTCATTTACTTCATTAGGATGGGTTTGCGCAACGCAGTGCTATTTTATGTAAGGGTGGCACAGTTTGGATTTAGAGTAGAGCATATAGTTTGATAGGCTACATTTTCCACTTAAAGTATGTTTTGAAGAGTGTTTTCCTTGCTGCAAGGTTTGTTCTCTTGTGTGCTTTCATCAGATTTGAACTCCTTGCATTCTACCCTAACAAAAAACAGCGGTTCGAACAAAGAAACCTAGTGCCCCGACTTATTTTGATTCTTGGTTGTAGATTTGTACAGAGAGAGGGGGTTGTTTTGTTTGTGGCTGTGATAAGAAGGCTGTTTGAAAAGTGGTGGGTTTTTTTCCCATTCTGTGGTTTAGTGATGTTGCTGAATTTATAACTATTGAAAGTAAGGCCACACAATTTATGGCACTGCTATAAATGAAGAAAACCTGCCATAAATCAAAGGAAACTGTTACATAAATTAGCATAAAAGTGCAGGGAAATGTCATGAGATAACAATAAAATATCTTCCAAATGGTAAATCCTATGAGCAGAAACAGCATTAGTTGTGACTCCTCCAAGACTCCAATAATAAGACTGTTTTGTCAATGGGGTAATATCTGTCCTGGAGCTTGTCTCTCTTCAAACAAACCTGAAAACATTTTGCTGGAAATTATATACCGTAGGTTAAGAGGGGAAAAAAGGACGGTGTGGGCACACATACACACACGCACACACCACATATACTCAGAAGCTGTTTTTCAATCCCCTTGTAGCGGGGTAACCACCCGCTCCCCCCCTGAAAGGGCTGGAGTAGCCCAGGGAAGGGGTTTGAAACAGCCCAGGGAAGGGGTTGTGGCTGTGAACCTGCAAACTCCCAGGCTTGATTGGGAAGCAGGCTCAGCTGAGAGGCCACGCCCCAAACACAGTCAGGCCTGTATAAAAGCCTGAGGGGCAGGGGCCTGAGAGTGAGTCTCCTCTGTAACCAGAGGAAGACAGGCCTTGCTGCAGGGAGTTGTAAGCAGGGTACCCGGACTGGGGCAGGGCTAGGGCAAGGCAACTGGGAGCTGGGAAGCTCTAGATTGGGGGCCCCAGGCTGCTGAGCCTAGCGAAGGCCCGACCCATGGGGTACTGGGGTTGCAAGGGGCAGCCCCGGGCTGGGATAGAAGCAGCAGGCTAACCCCTCATTGCCTGTGATGAGTGGCCATGAGACTGCAGTCGGCCTCAGTGAGCAGACAAGTGGTGACTAGCAGTGGCCAGGTCTGAGGCAAGGTGGGGATAGTGGATGGAGGGTCCCCCGGGGAGGGGTACCCCGCAGACTCGTGGGGTTTCTGCCGGGGGCAGCACCCTCAGTTAGAGGGCACCGGGGTCCGGGAAGGACACTGGACCAGAGCAGACGTGGGACATCGCCCGGCAGAGGCCGCTCCAGAGGCTGTAAAAGCTGATTCCCCAGACGACCAGCAGGAGGTGCCGCCGGGGTGAGTGCCCGCATGCTTACACTCCTACATTTTTATTTTGTCTTGATCCCACTTCTTTAAACATAGTAAACGGCTGGAGGACCTATTAAGCTATTGGTGAGAAATAAACATCTGAAAAATCCAGCATTTTCCCCTGTCCACCTATAATACAGAACAGCCGGGACCTGATTCTCCATTTTGTTTGCTGGGGGAAAAAAAAGAAGCCATTTTTTCAATGAAAATCCAACATTTTTCACAGGAAAATAAATCCCGTTTCTAGAACAGCTCTACACCACAGTTCCCTCGTTCAGAGGCAGCATGCCAGGAAGCAGACAGTATGTCTCCTCATCTGCAGTCAGTGCTCCGGCAACATAGAGGGGAGTTCTGGGGACAGGGCAAAGACATGCCTAGTGGATTATTTGGCTAAACATATCCACTGGTCAAATTGCCCCATTAGGGGCACAGGTTTGTAAGTAGTAGAGCACTGAAAGTTGTAACAGCTGCATACTAGCTTTACTGCCAGTGGAAAAGGATTAAGCTTTGTAAATGGACACACATTCCCCCAATTACTTTCTAAAACTCTACCTTGATACTTAATAACATTTCTATAAATGCCACCATAGGAGACGTCAATTTTTAATAGCAAAATTAAGAACTGTAGAGCAATAGCTTTTTAGCTGAATTTGTTACAAGGACTGAATGCTGTATGTCTTCAGGTTCTTTACTAACATCCTTTGTAAAGCACTTTGAGATGTGCTGATGAAAAGCACTATATAAGAGTGTAATCTCCTCATCCTTAGGACATCACTAGTAAAAAGACAAAGTTCTAACACTGATGAACTTACAGTCTAATTTTAAACTTCAAATCACACGTGGATGTAACAAGCAATTAGATGGAAGGCGGGAGAAAGGATGCTGGATTATAAGAAACGAATGGATCATTACTGCGTAGAAATCAATAGCAGTTTTTAATTTATTCAAAAGTAAATCAAGAAAACATTAAAACAAGGCCAAATTTCAATTACCCTCCTACACGGGACATAGATCCTGCTTTCAGTCCACTTGGTTCCAATATCGGTGCGACATATTGCCCTGGTTGTACACTTAGACCTTGAAGGTCTAGTTAATCTAATCTGAAGAACGTGCGAGCATGTGAGGAGGTGAGAGAGGCATACACAGGGTACAGCATGTGATCCATTTAAAGAACGACCTTATTAACACGAGGCTTGTGACTGGGTTTAAACATTCCTGCATATTCAAGTGATGCAGAAGCATGAGAGATCCAGTGGTCAGTGAGCAGCACTCAGCGTGAATTTACCCCTCGCAAAATGTCCTTGAAGCTGCCTGTCTGTTACTGGTAAATAGCAGTGAAGGTCAGTGAATCTAATTTGACAATAATGAGCCTGCTCAGCATTGCATTCTAATAGGCTGCCCCCTGCCTTTAAAAAGAAAGAAGACAAATATATCGGGCAATAAGAAAGGCTACTCAATGACACCACCGAAATCCCATGAGGCCCAGTCTCAAGGAACAGGGCTCTCTTGTTTTCCCTTCCTAATAACAAAGATGACAGAGGTTACAAATGCATTCACTATTTATTACACCAAAAACATGGAGACTGATTGGAATAGCTTAATTAATAACAATTACTGGGAGCAGAATTGTTATTCAGGCTGCAGTTCTGAGCACGGAGGAGACAGCTGACCCGTCTGCTTCTGTGCAGGGACAGAGGAAATTCCAGGCGAAGTTAATGGAAACTGAGCGGATGAGTGACGCTGTGATTCAAATGTACCGTCCACAGACTGAAAGGATTCCAATGTCAGAGGACTACAGCGCGCTGCTTTTAGGGTGATTAGCCCTGGCTGTATTTTTACAATATTTGGTCAAAGACGCGTCGCGGAGAAGTTTCATATTTCAGGGAAGGTGGTTCTTTTTTTTTTTTTTTTTTTTTTGAAACAAAGGAGAAACAAAAAGGCTGGAACTGTGCCTAAGGGGGATAGTATGTCAGTATATCAAACCTTTGCTGCAAAGCCTCACCTTCACATTCTAAGCACTGATGGTTGTCAGTGTGCTATTCCGATTGTCAGATGGTGATTCAGGATCTAGCTTGCTCTGTCACTTTCTCTCTGAGTCGATGGGGATGGGGGGGGGGGGGGCGGTGAAGGACAGTTTATGAAATTCCAATTGTCTAAAGCACTAGAAACCCTTGTCAGTCATGACTGGTTTATTGGCTGAGCTCGCCAGCAGGGGAGCTGCATTTGATCGCCTCTGCCATAATTAGTGTCACTGCAGTCAAATGCAATTTATGTTTAAACATACGTGGAGGATATGAAGATAATCCCAGCGATCGCCACCAAACATCATCAAAAAGCATGGACTTCAAAGCCTGCTGGAAAATAATCGGTTCTCCGTTTTAGATCTGTCTACCAATCTGCTAATGGAGGCTGTTGCCTGATCCAAACGAGAACAGCAACGTCCAAAGCCTCACCGGGTCAGCTGGACCCATTTTGACTCTGTCACACTGAACAAAACCTTAGGGCTAGATTTAAAAAGAAGAAAATAGGCGTGCCAATAGGTATGCAATTGCCCACTTACTGTGCGCACAAAACGACCGTTTTGCACGTAAATTGAGTTGTTCCACCTGCAAGTGGAAAGTGCCGTACATTTGTGAAAGCTGTCGTGGAAACGGCCCACAAATGAGCTGGGTGAATGCAGACCCCGCTTTAAAATAAAGTGATTACAAGTTTAGGTTTGGTTTGGATTGACACCAACAAGTCTGGATTGCTTATCCAACCCACTTTGTCCTCTTAGGATTGTAAACCTGGGCTATGGATATCCCGCAAAACAGGGACTTCATAAGATTTTCAGCATCACCAATTCCAAGCATTCAAAAATTGTAAGTCAGACTCCAAAGAATCATGAGGATTAGCTTAAAACTCATAAGGCTTTTAAAGAAACTAAATTGAGCTCCTTTTCTTTGCTTTCTGTTTTTAGCCTTTAGAGTTCACTTACTCCATATTATCAAGCTTTTCTCCTCCCAACACCAGGGCTAGGGACTTGTTTGTGTTCTTTCAATGACAGCTGAGATTCTCATGTAATTACATGAGTCTGGGAACTCACGAGAATACTGCGAGAGTTGGCAATACTGAAATGTTCAGAGCTGTGCACAAATAAATAAATAAAAAGTGTGTGGGTGGTGGTGGATAGAGTTCTCATTTATATCTGCCCAATCCTAGGATGAGTATTCAGAAGGGTGGGCCCATAAAATCCTCCTCCTGACAAATGGGATAAACTTAGAGCACACTAAGAGTTTGAACTTGAGTGGAAAGGGAAGAAAACCTCATGTGTGTGCGTGGGGGGTGGAGGGGGGAGTCAGTGATTGTACAGAGCTACATCCTATGAAGAGGGAAAATCCCTGGGAAACAGAACGATTGTTCTCATGAATCCTTGGCTAGCTCCACAGAACACTACTCCTCCAACCAACCGGCAGGCTCTCTCTCTCGTCTGAATGGAATATAGCTTCTCCTCTCCGGCCAGCCCTCCCTACCCTGCAAGGCACTGAGAAGGCCTGGGGGGACTTTACTGATGATTCTAGCAGCATTAGCATCCAGCTAAACACCTGCAGCACCAGTATGATGACCAGACAGCAAGTGTGAAAAATCGGGATGGAGGTGAAGGATAATAGGAGCCTATATAAGACCCCCAAAATCGGCACTGTCCCTATAAAATCGGGACATCTGGTCACCCTAACAACAGTCTCAAGTCATTTGGGAGGAAGGGTTTGTTTATCCAATGTGCAGCAATGCCCATCACCTGACTGTAAACTGCAGAGCACTCTAAAGTGTTGCACTGTAACTTCCCTGCTAACATGCTCTAAGGGACAGAGTGTGCATTGATGTAGTCCCATTTGAAACAGTACCACATTCATTCACACTAAGCACCTTTCTGAGCTCCTACATGTCACGGGATCTACACAGGGCCGTTAGAGCACAAGCAACAGCAGGTTGCAACTTGCAGCAGGCACAGAAGCTAGAAGACTTTTTGGGTGACTTTTCTTGTTGGATCAAAACCTAGTTAAAATCCAGCATTTCTTTCTCACTGAGAAATACAGATGTGGCATGTTGTAAACTGGACAGATGTTCCTAAACACATGGGGATAAGATCATTTAATCAGAAACAAGAGAGAATTATTTTCACCCACAAATTAGTCCTACTCATCACTGCTCAGGAAGCAGGTGACATATTGTGCTCCAGAATCGAGTCCATCTGATTGTAAAGTTAAATTTCAAATTTTGAACAGGTGTAAAACAGTAGAGTGATCTCTGCTTGAGTCTCCAGAGAGAGAGAGAGAGAGACTAAAAATATAGTTCTGAAAGGTGTGAACTGCCTGTTCATCAATGCATGTTAGATCTACAGTCTAAAGATGGTAATTAAACATCAAAATTCTTAACAATTTCACTGCCAAAGCGTACAAAAAAGTAGAGAAAATATTAGAGCTGGTTGGAAAATATTCTACCAGAGATTTTTCATCAGAATTTGCCAGTTTGTCAAAAATAAAACATTTCATGGAAATTTAACAATTTTGATTAAATGTTTTATGGGAAGGTTTCCGAGGTCGATAATGCACTCTGGTCCATTTGAGAGAGAAAGAGAGAGAGACACCTAAATACAATATTAAAACCTAATGTTTTCAATCCAAAATCTGATGTTTCAACAACTCTCTTTCACTTTCTAAAGAGACGATTTTGAAAAGTTTAGTTTTCCTTCCAACACAGAATAAAAACAGAGTTGAAACCTTGAAGGTTTTTGTGAATTGAAATTGCCATTTTCTGGCCAGCTCTAGAGATGATCCTATCATGCACAGGTTCAAGAATAGCAGTCGTGTTAGTCTGTATCCGTAAAGAAAGCGAGGAATACTTATAGCACCTTAGAGACTAACTAGTTCATTTCAGCATAAGCTTTCGTGGGCTATAGCTCACTTCATCGGATGCACAGTCCAACAATATGGATTCATATCATGCACAGTTACGCAATTGACTGAACAGTGTCTTGATTAACAACTAATTTTGATCAAATACTTGGTTTGTAGGCTGAGCTCACCATTATATATTTTTTCCCATTTTCAGTCCAATAGGTACCATGTGACTTGGCCTACTGTGTTCCCAACAAACTAGGGTTGAGCACAAAATGTATTACAAAGAGAACTGTTATGTTGCCCTCTCCCCAAACATTACATGTTTTGAGAAACCAAGGCAATATTCAACAAATATTTTTTGACTGTTTTCTATGTTACAAACATCACCTGGAAAAGGTTTGTGTCTATCCAGGCAGAGGGATAGACACAAAAGGGGAGAGGAAAAGAAATAAATATCCTACAGACAGTAGGAAGAAAATACAGGTACCACTGAGTTTTACAAGTACCACAGTTTTTCAGATGTTCCCCAAAATCAAACCAAATTTTAGTTAATAATGCAGGTTTTTAGAATACATCCCTATAAAAAATAACCTTGCTTTTGGTGGTTATATACTATCTTACTGTACATGAGTACTGTACACAAACTTAAAATTTGTCCTTTCCTCTACACTTCCTCCAGTGCCTTAAACTGAAAACTAACTGCCACTGTAGATGTGTTCTTAACTAAACTGCTGAAGTTAGAAATCAGGTTGAATGCTTGTGTGACTTAGTCTGATGTGTTTCTTCCTTATAACTATTGCAGTTGTTTGCCCTATGGTAGCCTAATCCTCTTGAATGGTAGCAGGAATAAATCTGCAGACACTCAGGCATGCTCTGGAATCGGCTGCCTGAGATGGCTTCTTGCACTTATGGAAACAAACTGTTTTACATTACCCGCGCCTGAACATTAAGGGGCAAATCTCTTCGACAGTGCTCAGACAAATATCCAAAATAGACTCAGGGGTCAGCAACCTTTGAGGTGAGCAGAGGCTTCATTAATTTAAGGTTTCGTGTGCCACTAATACATTTTACATTTACAGGGCCCGGCGGAGGGAACCCCAGACCGGAAGTGCAGGTAGCAGACAGAACCTCAGATCGGCAGGGATTGGGGGGGAGGGGGGGGAGAGAGGAGACAGACGGAACCCCAGACTGGCAGGGGCTAGAGCTGTTCAGCTTGCTGCCAGTCTGGGGTTCCGTCCATCCAGGCCGGCAGCGGGCTAAGCGGGGCCAGCGACCAGGACCACGGATGGCAGCAGAGTGCCAATACAAATCGGCTTGCGTGCCACCTTTGGCACGTGTGCCGCAGGTTGGCGACCTGTGAACTAAAACAACAATATTTGCATCAAGCAGAGAAATTCAGTGTCCAAAATACCACATGACAAATTGTCCATGGCTATACAGTATTTAGATTCTTACGCTATTTAGAGTTGTGGCTGTCTCAGCTGGGAACTAGTGGCACAGTCCGTATTTAAATGAAATACTTTGTATGTCAACATGTACTGAGCCAACTTCTTCCCCTCTCGCTTTCCTTTATACTTACTAACACTGTACGATTGATCCATCAAATTTTTCTTTTTACAATATCCTATCCTTTTCTTTTTAATGTTCACTTTACATCAGATGACAGTTTTAGTGATTCCTCCTTTATTTGCATGTCCCCTTGAAGAAGCTTCATTTCTCCTTCTAATCAAGTCATTAATTTTCATGAAAATCATTCCCACCCTCAAATGGCTAGATTCTAATTGGTCTTTGTCACACAGATGACAAATATCACCTTGCTGCCATGCTGTGATATACTTCATATACCTGGATTTTAGTATGAGAAGGGTCAAGATTATTTTTCCATAGCTATAACTGGCAGTTTGAATCAGTCATGATCCTTCTTTAGCATATTTCATATTAGTGATTTCACATAGTAGTTTTGCCTTTTTATTTTAAAAGACTGATTTTGTTGGCGATTTTTTTGGCAAAACAAGAATGGTGATACGCATGCCAAAATCACTTCACTTGAAATAAAAAAATTCTCCTTTGTGTTCAGTTTACAAACTTTGCAACCCAGACCACTTTATCTCCCCACAGTTGGTACCATGTCTTTCACAAAAGTGTACAGCCTCCTGTAGCATGGAGTTTTAACTGCTTTCAGAGAACAGACTTGTCAGTCTGTTTACGTATGCCCATCTGAAGTCTGACCTGGATTTTTGTTTTTAAAATGTGTCTTTCCCTCCTGCAACTTTGTTTTCTTTTTCTTTTCTTTTTTCATTTCAAATTCCACATTGTACGCTGGGCAGTAATCAGAAGAAATATCAGAAAAGCCAGAGTGAACTGAAATGAAGTCTAACTGTATGAAGTAATGCTGGGCTGGACAATTTTCAGCTAATTTCATACGGCACTTGCTTAAAATCGTAGGGCTATTTGCTAGTGCGTAAACAAAAGGGCTGGAACTCAGACTGATTCCTGGTAATCTAATAGCAAGTTCAGGTTCAGGCTTTGGGTTCCATCAGAATCTGTACTCTGGTGACTAGAGATACATGTACAGCATCATTATACAAGGTGCTAAATGTCAAATAGTGATACTTGACAGATTATTAATGGTTTTGCACATAAAACACCATGCAGCTTATCTACAGCTATTCCTATATCTACACAGTTCTAGGTATCAATGTGTATTGATTTAGTATCACAAAATTAATTCTTATGCTATAGTCAACAATATTACCGATGCATTGGCTTTTTCAACTTCCAAATGATGCAAGCGAACTCCAGAAAGAAAGTAATGTTCTTTGCTTTATTATGTAACGTTAATCTTCAGTATCCATTCCATATTATCAAAAGGGCCAGAACCCCAACTAGCGTAAGTCAATTTAGGAACTGTGCTGATTTATATGCATTGAGGCTTTGGCTTCTTATGTGCAGTATGACAAAGCCATGATGGGCTGCCAATATTTTCACAGAGGAACTCCCTGCTTAGTCTCCAAGAAACTCTTTGTCCCAAGGATGTCTGCATTTGCTGGGAGAAGAGGTGAGGGGCTATCTGAATATTTTCTTAAACTAACTTAAACTCAACCGCTTTCTTACAACTCCGAACTAAGAAGGGAAAAGCCCACACCAGGTGGCCAACACACTTACATTACACTGAATTCATTGGACAGATACATATTTTGGAAAACCTAAAAAGTTAGCATAGTGTTTGACTCATGAGACTTAGAAAGAGGGCCAAATTTTCAAAGGTATTTAAGTGCCTGAAGATGGAGACAGCATCTAGCGGAAGTTTCAAAATGGTTAACCACCATTGACTTCAGTGGGACTTAGGCACCTAGTCACTTCTAAAAACCATACTAGGCCTAATATCCTTTAAAAATTTGGCTCAGAGATGCTTTTAAGGAAGCTCTGGCAAGGTCAGGATAAGGCAAACATAGGGCAGTGCCGAGGGCTCCAGCTCCTGGACTCCTAGGATTACAGCAGAATGTCTGCCTTTATTTAAACACAAATCCCTATCTCTCCTGTTTCCAAAGGAAATCTTGAAATGTGACCCACGTGTAGCTGGTTCAGACAGGGACATCTGCCTGAGTTTGCTGGCAGCCAGAGAGAGAATGAGCTGCACCATGCATCTATATGGAGCGTCAGCTCCAGGATCCATTGCTTTGGGGCCCTACTAACACCACCTCAGCAGAACAAGAAGAGTACAGCAGATCCAGCCCACACAGGCCTAAACACAGGCACTTTGGCAGCATGCTCGATGGGGCCAGCCTGATGCCACCTTTGCCTCTCCAGTAGGGAAAGGGTCCCCCTGCTGCCGTATGTATGGAGATGAGGGCCTTAATTCCACAGTCATGGCCAACACCACTCCCAAGGGTGAGAAACCAAGGGGCTCCGGGTCAGAGAGTGCATAGGGTCCCAGTTTGATTAAATTAAGCGCTGGATTATCCTGTCATGAATGTGTTTGAAAAATACCTGACACTTGAGAAATGTGATATATTCTCAAAGCGAGCTTAACCTTACATTGTGTTTTAATGATTCCCAATGACAAAGCCATCCCAGGTAGGGATGATACCCATAGTCGTGACTGAGGACGTTTCCTCTGTTGGCAGCAGGAATACACATCCCCCTCACCCTCTCTTCAATGTGGTGGTAGATTTTTAATGAGGGGCTGTCAGGAGACATCTCCATTATGTCACTAGAATAAAATCAACGTCTAAAACACGAAGGTCAACGTTGGGGAATGTGATGCTTAAAAAGCTGCTCACATGGAGTTTGGCCATTTGTATAAATGATGTGCTATGCTGAAAAATGTAAAACAGCAAATAAAAGTCCTTTACTCGGTTTATTTGTTTTAGGTACTTATCTGCCCCATTACTGTAACATTTGAGCACCTCACAAGCTTTTTGTGTTTATCCTCAGAACATCCCTGTAGTGTATTATCCCCATTTTACAAATGAGGCACAAAGAGGCTAAGTGACTTGCCCAAGCTCACGTGGGAAGTTTGTAGTTTGCCATTTACATTCTTATCTGTTAAGACTTCAAAAACTCACTCTTAATGGACACACCCAATTTTTAAATTGAGTACCTGAAATTAGCACTTATATCTACATTTAGCTTCCAGTAAAGTGGATTTCAGTACCTAAAATATTGAAAAATTGGAAATTTTGGCCACACCGATGCTAATTCATGTTTCACAGAGTCTGTGATCCTTCTTGATTTTAATACCAATGATCAAATTCCTGTTCAACTCATTTCCCTTTCTTCCTGAAGTTTCACAAGCCCCACCAAATAACATTTCCTTAAGGAAGCAGGGCTACAAGGCCAGTAGTAGCTCTTATCAGTATGCAAGGTGCCAGAGCCTAACGAAAAATGAATTCCAGCTCAATTACATCGAATACATCAAATCTTGATCTTTTTTTTCCTCAAGTTGCTGTTGCCTTAGCAGTTCACCCCTTGAGAATTGCCCAGCATTTTTGTTTTCCATTTTTGCCTACAGTATTCCAAACCTCCTCAGAGAACGCTAGAGAAAATGATATGAAAGTGAAAATGGTATTCAGATAGCATCAGAAATCATTCTAAATTACTTTATTGTTTGCTCACTAGAAGAATTTCCACTAATAGACCTGGATTATATGTTCCTCTTGTGCCCCCAGTCACGGAATAGCCACAGCATCACACTGAACACAGTGTTCCAAAGTACAGCACTACTTAGAGGTTGAAACATCAGGGCCTTGTCCTCATGGTCCTTTGTAATTACACCTCCCCTTACTTATTCAACCTGATCATGTTTCCCTTTGTCCTCTCTCCACTCTGCCAATGATGCCTGCCCCAATACTCTGTTCTTCCAGAAGAGTCTTCATCCCCTAGGTAACCAATTCTTATTTCAAGTCCCGGCTTACAACCCACTTCATGCCCCAAACCTACAAGATGTTAGTCAACTCAGATACTTATTTGTTAAAAAACCAAAACCACTCCTCTCTACCAAGATGTGCAGTAGACTATTCTGGGTATTGACTCGATTCTACACTATTCAAATCAATGGAACCATGGCATTAAGTACAATGCATGTAGACTCAAGCCCCAAGGTTCAGCTAAACGCTTAACTTTAAGCACATGCCTAAATGATTTGCTGAACAGGAATGAACCATTTAATTGTGGCCTAACTGCATTATATTGTTAATATTATCCATATTCTTCCACCTTATTAGTTCTTTCCTACCTAGAGCCAAATATTAGCTTTTAAGTAGAGCCGATAAAAATTTTTCAAGTGGTGAAATTTTGATGATTTTTTTAATTAAAAGACAAAATAAGAAAAAAAAATTCTGAAATTCCCACTTTTTTTAAAAAAAAAAAGAAAAGCAGCAGAGCTGTTCCAAATTAGTTCTGGAGTTAGAAAAAAACAACAATAAATTTTGAAATTCAGAAAAAAAATTCTGAGCAAAACTTCAGAACAGAACACCCCTGAATGCAAAGAGAATAAAGATCCAGAACAGGTTACAAATGTTGTGGGTAGCCATTCTCTTTATGATTGTTCAATACTGGAGATTTGGACTAATGGTGAATTTTAGAAAAACATGTAGATTTGAGATATTCTCTGAACAATTTTGCAATTTAGGTGCATCTGTTAAGGTTTCACAGCAAAATCCTCCAGGAAATGTAGTGAAAATACACCCACAACTCCTCTTCATTTGTGATTAACTAGAGCTGGTTAGAAATTTAGAATACATCCTCCAATAGATGATTTTTTTCTCCAACTTTTTTGCAAAAAAAATAATATTTTTTTTAACCAGCTCCAGTGATCACCGACGATCGGCTTCGCTTGTGATTCTACAAACACATTCACAAACGTATGTTCCTGAGTTACTCCCATTGATCACAGTGTGCAAATATTCACTGGACTGGACCCTTTGTGCATATGAGCGTGAGTTTCTGTGTCGGTCAAAAATGGGGAGAGTGAAATAATGTAAGCATTTGAAAGTTCAGTTTCTGAGGTCCAATAGAAAATTTAGCCAACTTAATTCCTCTCCATCCCCATTACTAATAGAAATTACTTTCTATTACTTTCTAAAACGGCACGTGCTTTAGCAGGAATTGCCTCTGGTAACACTGCAATAATTTTAAGCTTATTCCCACATGTCCAAGCCACAACTTTCATTGATTTCAGTAGGCTTTAGACCGAGCCCTTAGTGTTTACCAATCCCAGCTGGGTTTTCCCTCTTCCTTGTATCTCTCAGTTTTTCTGTAAATATCGGAGTGTTGTCCAACTAAAGATGGGCAAAATATTTCAGAAATAAAAGCACACCTGAATCTCAGGCCAAGTCTCTAACTGAATCCAACCCCTTTTTTCAGGTTTGAAAAAGGAAACATATCTACCTTCCTCCATGACTGAACCTGTACCGTTCTCCTGATTTTGCGGAAATCCACCTTTTGCCCCTCCCTCTATGTAGTAGTTATTTTCATGAAATTATTCAGTTTTTCTAACCAAAAAACAGGAAGAGTTTGTCTTTCCCCCCTTTCCAACTTTTTTCACTGGAAAATGGGAGAAGAAAAAAATAATCTGAAAACTTTTTCATTTTTAATTTTGTTAAAATTCTAAAAAAAAGTATTAAAAAAAATCAAAAAATGTCAGTGTTCTAATCTTCTTTTTAGGAAAACAGGTAGTATTTTTCAACCAGCTCTATGCCCTTGTCTGTCAATATCTAAGTTTATTTTTGATTACATGAATTCGTTGTTGCATGTTATTGGCATTGAGTTTTCTTCAGCATCAGATATGCAGTGGCCTCTTAAGCTCTCTTCAGACTGGTTTTGTGGTCAGTCCACGGAAAACCCCATTTTTCTGCATTGACAATGAAAACACTGATATGCTAAGTTATATTATCATTATCTTTGTTCATGTCTAAGTTTCTCTTTGTCACTCTTTCATGATTCCACAGCACGAATGCACTACAAGTTCAAGTTTTGTGTGTGTTCTTGTTTTATTTTGTAGTTAATTCTCCTTCAAGATTCCTGTGCCCTACGATAGCTGGCTGTATTTATTTGTCTTCTTCAACAGCTCTCCTCTTTTGGGGGGGTGGATTGAGATTGATCACTCTCATCATGGCATTTGAAGATTCAAACTGTGCATTATCACCAGAAGCAGCAGGGAAGATGAAATAGCAGCAGCTTTTCAGACATCGACAGGGGTAGATTCAGGAGCTCTCAGCCTGAGCAGACTATTCAGTTGGTTCTGCTACCTGTTTCCAAGAATTCTAAATAGATTCTGTGCACTACCCATTAAGAGAATGGGTCTCCTTGATTGCAATCCCTCTGGGTTCAAATAAAAGTGAACTCTCAAAGAAAAGTTCAGCAGCAGATCAGCTAAACATGATGAAAAGAATGAACATTTTTTGCAATGGTTTCTACCAAACATCAAAAACTGAACAAATCTGTTCATATTCATGCTCCAGGTTTGCTACAATGATTCGCATGTACTTGGTGAACTTGATCTGGGTGTCGACTTTGTAACGAAACAGGAAACCAGATGAATTTCACAAGATTTGTTGGGGTAGTTTTGTTCCAGATATGAAATCCACATTCATTTTTAGGAAAATATCACTATTCCACAAAGCCTTTTAGCACATTCATACATTCACTGAAAACAATGGAACTTAAGTACATGCTTCACTTGAACATTGCTTAAATGCTTCACCCAGCTGGGGCCATATACATTTCCAAAGTAGCCAAGAGAAGAGCATTCATTACCAAGTGCTACTAAGAATATCAGGCAGGAGTGTGGGAGGGAGGGACAAGGAGGACAAGTGTATGTAGCACGAAAAGGGTTTTCTAATATCAGCGGCATTAGATTATTTGCTTGTAAACTGCAACTCCCATTGATTTTCCTTTAACTATTTTAAACAAGTGTCTATCTGGCTGGAAAATGTCCATATTGAACTGTCAGGTTAGGCTCTCAACATTAGCCTGACTGAATAAAGTGCATCTTCCACCAAGCTTGACACTTTAAAATGGACTGCTAAGCTATTATTTACAATCAACACTAATGATCTCAAATCCTCAAAGCCAAAGACATTAGCAAATAAGATCTCACTCAGAAATCATTTCTTTAGTAAGGATGGATGTCAATTTTGTTTGGAAAGGCATACATTTCTTCATTTTGTGTGTGCAACAAAGGTGATTACCCTTAAACAGCTGTGATCTAAACCTTGCCATTTAGAAATTTAGATTCAGACATTAAAACAGAGCGCAAAATGCTGTATCGTTTGAATGCTGGTATTTCAACACACATTTGACAAAGCTCTGGCATACCTTATCTGTTATTCCAATATGTTCTGTGCATTCTTATCACTTCACTAGCTAATCATTTGGAGAAGTGTAGCGGACTGTGTGCCAATGCTTCATTAGATCGGCTCAGCAGTGACAAAGATATGGGTCAAATTTTATTTTTATTGGACATAGTTATTTAAACAACTCCGAACAATGACAGGAAAACTCACACCCCACGCTGCGGAAGAAAAAGTGAACCCCCCAAAGATCACTGCCAATCTAACCTGGGGAAAATCCCTTCCATATATATGGTGATCATTTAGACCTTGAGCACATGAACAAGAACTAGTCACAGCCAAGCATATGAGATAGAAAATTCTCTGCACCACCTTTGAGCACTGGCCAACCCCATCATTGTCCCACTTCCAGCTGAGGTAATCTCTGATCCTTCCAAAGAAAGAGACAAACAAAAATCAGAATACACTAGGGGAGAATACATTCCTGGTCCCTACAGGTAACTGACTGAAGCCCTGAAGCACAAGATTTTATGAACATCTGATGTGAACCAGAAGGGACCCTCAGGGTTGCCAAACCCTGCCCCCACCCCATCATCACAAGAAAACTCATTATACAACCCCCCTCATAAATTGGTCCATCTTTCTCTGAAACCCAATTAAATTGTTTGACACCACCACTGCTATTGTGAGCCTGTTCCAGACCTTAACCCTCTGAAAGTTTGAAACCTTCTTCTGGTTTCCAGCCTGACTTTGTTCACAGCCAGTTTATGTACACTTGTTCCTGTGACAAAACTGTTCTTTAGCTTAAGATATTTTAACCCTTGACGTATTTAGAGAGAGCAATCATATCACCTCTCAACCTTCTTTTTGCTAGACTAAACAAGCCAAGCTCTTCCAGTCTCCTCTCATAAGATAGGTCCTCCATTCCCCTGACCATCCTACTAGCTCTTATCTTCCCCTGTTCTATTTTGAGTTTATCTTTCTTGAACATGGTTGACCAGAACTGTACCCAGTATTCCAAATGATGTCTTACCAGTGCCTTGTGCAGTGGTATTAATACTTCTCTTCCTCTACTGGAAATGCCTTGCCTGATTCATCCTAGGATCACATTTCCCAGGTCTTTCTCCTCCTCCCCAACTGAGAAACTTCTAGTTTACAGCAGAAATTCTTATTATTAAGAATAATCCATTATCATCTGTTACTCCAGTCTCCAAGATCTTCCTGTATAATACTCTGATCATCCTTTATGTCACCAGCCAATTTAATTAGCACAATCCTACTTTTTGTGCCAAGATCATTAATAAAAACACCAAATAAGATCAGTCTCAATACTGAGGAACTCAGCTAGTCATCTTCCTCCAGTTTGGAAGTTCACGCACAAGACTTTGCCTTCTCACTTTTAGCCAGTTCCTTAGCCACCTTACAATTCCTGTAATGATCCCTTTCTTCTCTAATGTAACCAATAATTCCCTTTATGGCACCATACAAACTGCTTTACTGAACTCCCACGCATATTAAATCTCCTCTTATCTACAAAAATCATTAATTTTCTTAAAGAAATATCTCAGGTTAGAATGAGATCTATCTATGGTAAACCCATATTTTATTACATAGCCTTTTCCATTTACCTCCATGAATTTAATTATTCTTTCCTTCAAAATTTGTTGTATTCATACTCCTGATTAACAGATCTTTAATCGCCTGGAGCATTTCCCCACTCCCTTCTTAAATATAGGGTATGTCAGCTATTCTCCAGTCATATCGTACCATTCCTAGATTTATTAAAGATCTTTGCTACTGGACTAGCAATCTCACGTGCCAGCTCTTTCAATATTCTGGGATGGAAATTAAATGGTTCCCCCCAATTTGGGCACATGAAGCTCTAAGTTCATCATCCATTTCATATGTGGCAATTCCCATTTCTGTACACTCCTTTCTGTCAGCCATCCTTTCTGCATGCCCTGGTTAATCAATCACTACTTGTGGCTACTGAGATCACGGTAATAACCACTTTATGAACACATGCCTGTTTCTACTATAATACTGACCTCTTAACCTCCATTTTCACCTTCCATCTATCCCTATTCACTTGCAGCATTTTGTCTAAGTCTTAAGTTGAGAGCTCTCTGGGACAAGGACTGTCTTTGTTTTATTTGTATACTGCCTAAAACAATAGGAAATGAATCCACAAATGGGATCCTTCATGTCACTCTAGCAAAAAAAATGATGATAAACATACACGTTTTCCAGTTCATTTTTAAATTCTAAGAAATATATTCACAGTCCACCATTATACTCTTTCACCAATAGATTTTTGTAGAGTTTACTCATTACTGAAGGTCAAAAACTGGAGCTAAGGACAAAATCTGTCACATGCTCTAGTCTAGTGCTGCAATGTAGCACCAGCCACTCCACTGCTTGCATCCGACGAAGTGGGTATTAGCCCACGAAATCTTATGCTTCAAAACTTTATAGTTAGTCTTTAAGGTGCCACAGGACTTTGTTACCTCTTTATATCAGTTCTCATTGAACGATCTGAGCAAATCACTTGACTGAGTCAAAATAAACTAATTCCAAAATTATTGCAGGCTAGGTAGCACCATCAAACTACCAGTTAGCTACTAACACGGTTCTATGTTGACAAATGGATTTATATATTTCTGTAGCTTTCAAGTCCTGGAGGGAACACAGAAATAGCTTTGCATTCCAAACTTTACCCCCTAAAAAACCCCAAAACCAAACAAAAAACAACAACCCCTCACTGAGAAAAAAACCCCATTTTTCCATTCCCTAATTTGAGTTAGTTTGGTATTCACTATATAGCTTAAAAGCCATGCTAAATGTCTTGTCATAGAAGCTTTAACTACCATTCAATTCCATGCCAATCTCAGTCTTTGTGAACATTATTCTTGTTTTTCTGACATCTATTCTAATTTTATTTCACTATGTCCCCCTTTTTAAAACTAAAAATTAAGGTCCCTAAAATAAGTGGGTGGTTGCTGAGCTTCTTACATTCTATTTCATTTGTTCCAGAAAGAACACAAAACATGCTTGCACAATGCATTAGTTAGTAGAGGGGCTACTTACGGATTGGATGCCGATAGGAGCTTTTCCTAAAGTAGTGGAGAACTGTAGCTGTGACTAACCTCTTGGCAGATATTTGTTAGCATTCACTTCAAATAATTTCTACAGTGGAAACCCGCAATACCGCGCCCCGCTATAGTGCGAATCCACTTATAACGCGGGGCGCGCAGGGCTCCCGATGGCGGTGGCGCGTGGCACTTTGATGTCGCGTGACCCTGCAATACCGTGACCCCGCCTTTACTGCGATCAGGTATTTTTGGATCCCGATCGTCGTGGTATTGTGGCGTCCGACTGTATTTATAAGAACATAGGAACGGACACATTAGGTCAGACCTATGGTCCATCTAACCCAGTATCCTGTCTCCTGACAGTGGCCAGTGCCAGATGTTTCAGAGGGAATGAACAAAGCAGGTCCCCACCCAGATTCTGGAAGTCAGAGATTTAGGGACAGCCAGAGCATGTGGTTGCATTGCTGCCCATCCTGACTAATGGCCAATGATGGGCCTATCCATCCTGAATTTATGTAAATCTTTTTTGATCCCAGTTATACTTTTGATCTTCAGAACATCCATGCAATGAGTTGGTTGACTATGTGTTGAATGAAGAAGTATTTCCTTTGTTTGTTTTAAATCTACTGATTTTCATTGGATGACCCCTAGTTCTTATGTTATGTGAAGGGGTTACTTACACTTCCTTATTCACTTTCTCAACACCATTGATGATTTTGTTGACCTTTATTATATCCCCCCCTAGTAGTCTCTTTTCCAAACTGAACAGTTCCAGTCTTTTTAATCTCTCCGCATGAGGAAGCTGTTCTTTCATTGACCTTCTCTGTATCTTTTCCAGTTCTAATAGACCTTTTTTGAAATGGGATGACCAGAACTGAACTCAGTATTCAAGGCTTGGGTTTACCATGGCTTTCTATATCATTATGATAATTACCATCTTATTATTTATCCCTTTCCTAATGGTTCTTAACATTCTGTTAATTTTTTTAAATTGCCGCTGCACATTGAGCAGATATTATCAGAGAACTATCCATGACTCCAAGATCTCCTTCTTGAGTGGTAACACTAATTTAGATCCCATCATCCCATTGTAATTGGGATTATTTGTTTAAATGTGCATTACTTTGCACTAATCAACACTGAATTTCATGTGCCCTTTTGTTGCCCAGTCACCCAGTTTAGCGAGATCCTTTTGTCACTCTTAGTTAAGTCCAAAGCTTACTGCAATCTTGAGTAATTTTGTATTGTCTGGAAACTTTGCTACCTGTTTACCCTTTTTCCAGATCATTTATGAATATGTTGAGCATCACAGGTCCCAGTATCGGTGTTTGGAGGACCCTGCAATTTACCTCTTTTCATTATGAAAACCAACCATTTATTTCTACCCTTAGTTTCCTATTTTTTAACCGCGAGAAGGCCTTCCCTCTTATCCCATGTAGGCTTACTTAATTTAGGAGCCTTTGGTGCGGGATCCTGTAAAAGCCCCATTGATTCTCCCCTAACATATTGTGTTCATCCACATGTCTGATAATTCTCTTCTTTACCTGGTACTGAAAGTTAGGTTTACTGGCCAGTCATTGTCAAGATTGCCTCTGGAGCACTTTTAAAATAATCAGTTACGAAGATATGGGAATACAAACAACTAGAAAATCCCAGAGGTGCTAAATCCTGTAAATAAGCATTTCAAAGATAAAGGACGATACCCTCCCAGACCTCCTGAAAACTCCCTGTTCAGGGTATGGGGCAGGTCAGCACTATTTGTTGACCAGGATGTTAGACTAACTGACCCCTATGCTCCCCTTAACTCTGTGATTTATGGAGGGTTTATTATGAACTAGCAGAAATACCCGGGGTTGCTCGGGTCCATCAGAGGGGGAGAAGGGGATCCAGCGTTGCTCGAAGAGAGCTGAGCGAGTGTGGGGTCCTTTGGAGGTGGGGGAGAGGGGAGAGAGCTGAGCGAGTGTGGGGTCCTTTGGAGGTGGGGGAGGGGGGAGAGAGCTGAGCGAGTGCGGGGTCCATTGGAGGGTGGGAGGGGGGAGAGAGCTGAGCAAGTGGGTGGGGGGCGTTGGAGTGGGGGGAGGAGGGGGAGATTTTAAAAAATTTCGATTCTTTCCTGAGGGGCGAGAGAGCTGAGCGAGTGCAAGGTCCGTTGGGGGAGGGGGAGCTGAGCGAGTGCGGGGGCCTTTGGAGGGAGGGAGGGAGGGGTGTGAGATTTTAAAAAATTTCGATTCTTTCCTGAGGGGGGAGAGAGCTCAGTGAGTGTGGGGCCCCTTGGATGGGGGGGAAGAGAGCTGAGCGAGTGTGGGGTCCGTTGGAGGGAGGGAGGGGGGAGAGAGCTGAGCGAGTGCCGGGGCCGTTGGAGGGTGGGAGAGGGGAGAGAGCTGAGCGAGTGGGTGGAGGGCGTTGGAGTGGGAAGAAGAGGGGGAGATTTAAAAAAAATTTCGATTCTTTCCTGAGGGGGGAGAGAGCTCAGTGAGTGTGGGGCCCCTTGGATGGGGGGGAAGAGAGCTGAGCGAGTGTGGGGTCCGTTGGAGGGAGGGAGGGGGGAGAGAGCTGAGTGAGTGCCGGGGCCGTTGGAGGGTGGGAGAGGGGAGAGAGCTGAGCGAGTGGGTGGAGGGCGTTGGAGTGGGAAGAAGAGGGGGAGATTTAAAAAAAATTTCGATTCTTACCTGAGGGGCAAGAGAGCTGAGCGAGTGCAAGGTCCGTTGGGGGGGGGGGGGGGGAGCTGAGCGAGTGGGGGGGGGCGTTGGAGGGAGGGAGGGGGTGATATTTTAAGAAATTTTGATTCTTTCTTGAGGGGGGAGAGAGCTTAGCGAGTGTGGGGACCCCTGGATGGGGGGAAGAGAGCTGAGCGAGTGCGGGGTCCGTTGGAGGGGAGGCGGGGGCAGAGAGCTGAGCGAGTGCGGGGTCCATTGGAGGGGGGTATTATTACATCATAACTATGTCACAGAGAACAGCAGGTGTTAACCTGCTGCCCAGCTGATGTGAATGGGCTTTAAAGAATTTCACCCCTGGGGGGCGTCAGAGGTGAGATTTGAAATTTTTTTGACTCTTACCCTGATTAGGACCCTAAGGCCTATAACTGTACCAAATTTCAAGTCTCTAGCTCAAATGGTGTGGAAGGAGTAAGGGAACGTACATACACGCACACATGCATACACGCATACACCATTTGACCTTTATATATATAGATTCTGCGAATATCTCAATCTAGCACTTAAAATAAATAATTATTTCAATTTGACTGACAGAGAAACAAATCCTATCGCAGCAGTGGCTTCAAATATTCCCCTGAACCTGCTGAAAGGGGAAAACAATGTGGCTGAGAGAACAGAAAGACTGTTTGAAATCTTCTCTAGATAGACACAGAGATAAAAGACGATAACTACAAAGTATGCAGCCTGTACAGTGAAGGTTAAATATGGGCTCCCACTGCCATTATTTATCCCCTGAAACAGCTGGGAAACTTCCGAAGTAGTTAATATATCACAGGAATAGAGGAAGTGAGTCTGACTGTATAAACATACCTCAGGGCTTGCTACTGTTCCTATTAACTGCCTGTCTCAGTAAAGGTCTGCTATTAGATCGACTCCTGCTGCATCTATGTTGATTGAACGCTGCAGGTAGGGCAGACAATTATAGTGAAACGTCCCTATAAAATCCACTCGTGAGAGGTTTTCAGAGGAACATGAACATGGCAATTCCGTGACAAGTCAAGTAAGGTTTTAATGGATCACATGTTCGATCCCACATTTGCCATCCTACTACAAAACCTGCCTGTTTCTTTCTTCCTGAAGAGGGGAAAAAACACAGAAGACGATGGGACTGTGTGTTACATAGAAAAGCATGAGTGTGGCTCAGGCTAAATCCACGAAAGGCAACATGGATCAAACCAAAGGGAAGGGAGATAGTTTGAATATACATAAGAAGCCGGTGGTCCTTACAAAATTATCAAGGGTTGATCTCCTGGGGTCAAAATGAGGCGGGGAAAAGTGTAACGAAGATGGAAATCTATTTTAAGAGGTTTTATGAGTGAAGGAACTTGTGACTTAAATCTCTTTTTTTTGCTTGTCTTGCTGCCTGTAATAAAAGGAGTATAAAACTGCACGACACTCAGTAGTTTTCCTTTGAAGAGGTTTGCATCCACATTTTCTTATATTATCAAGTTTTGCTTTGGGGGGTTGCAAACAGAACCTCAATGCCAAACGCAGGTGAAATATCAAGTTTTTGCCTCTTTCGGGGACAAGGGCACCCAGAACTGAGGTTGATCTGCTTTCAACCTGATGCCATGATCTAGGAACCCCTATTCAACACCCCTCAGGAATTCCCAGCCCTGCCTCCCATAGACTCATAGGTCAGAAGGGACCATTATGATCATCTAGTCTGACCTCCTGCAACGCAGGCCACAGAATTTTACCCACCCATTCCTACAGTATACCTCACCTATATCTGAAATATTGAAGTCCTCAAATCTTGGTTTAAGGACTTCAAGGTACAGAGAATCCTCCAGCAAGTGACCCGTTCCCCCTGCTGCAGAGGAAGGCAAAAAACCTCCAGGGCCTCTGCCAATTTGCCCTGTAGGAAAATTCCTTCCTGACCCCAAATATGGCGATCAGCTGAACCCTGAGCATGTGGGCAAAACTCACCAGCCAGACACCCCGGAAAGAATTCTCTGTAGCATCTCAGATCCCATCCCCTCCAACTTTCCATCATATACCACCAGGCCCCTCTATTACCATAGTCAAAGATCAATTGCCAAAATTATGTTTTCCCATCACACCATCTCCTCCATAAACTTATCAAGCTTCATCTTGAAGCCAGCTAGGTCTTTTGCCCCCACTGCTTCCCTTGGAAGGCTGTTCCAGAATTTCACTCCTCTAATGGTTACAAACCTTCATCTACTTTCGAGTCTAAACTTCCTGTTGACCAGTTTATATCCATCCATTTGTTCTTGTGGCCACATTAGTACTGAACTTAAATAATTCTTCTCCCTCCCTGGAATTTATCCCTCTGATATATTTGTAGAGAGTAATCATATCTCCCTTCAGCCTTCTTTTGGATAGGCTATACAAGCCCAGCTCCCTGAGTCTCCTCTCATAAGACAGGTTTTCCATTCCTTGGATCATCCTAGTAGCCCTTCTCTGCACCTGTTCTAGTTTGAATTCATCCTTCTTAAACATGGGAGACCAGAACTGCACACAGTATTCCAAATGAGGTCTCACCAGTGCCTTATATAATGGTACTAATACCTCCTTATCCCTACTAGAAATACCTCACCTAATGCAACCCAAGACCGCATTAGCTTTTTTCACAGCCATATCACATTGGCTGCTCATAGTCATCTTGTGATCAACTAATTCTCCAGGGTCCTTCTCCTCCTCTGTTACTTCCAATTGATGTGTCCCCAGTTTATAACTAAAATTCTTGTTATTAATCCCTAAATGCATGACCGTACACTTCTCACTGTTAAATTTCATCCTATTCCTGTTACTCCAGTTTACAAGGTCATCCAGGTCTTCCTGTATGATATCCCAGTCCTTCTCTGAATTGGCAATACCTCCCAGCTTCATGTCATCTGCAAATTTTATTCACACATTCCAACTTTTTGTGACTAGGTCAGTAATAAAAAGATTAAATAATATTGGCCCCAATACAGATCCCTGAGGAACTCCACTGGAAACCTCCCTCCAGCCTGACAGTTCACCCTTCATTATGACCCCCTGTTGTCTCCCCTTCAACCAGTTCCTTATCCACCTTTCAATTTTCATATTGATCCCCATCTTTTCCAGTTTAACTAATAATTCTCCATGTGGCACTGTATCAAACGCCTTACTAAAGTCAAGGTAAATTAGATCCACTGCATTTCCTTTATCTAAAAAGTCTGTTACTTTTTCAGAGAAGGAAATCAGGTTGGTTTGGCACGATCTACCTTTTGTAAAACCATGCTGTATTTTGTCCCATTTGCCATTGACCTCAATGCCCTTAACTATTTTCTCCTTCAAAATTTTTCCCAAGACCTTGCATACTACAGATGTCAAACTAACAGGCCTGTAGTTACCCAGATTACGTTTTTCCCCCTTCTTAAAAATAGGAACTGTATTAGCAATTCTCCAGTCATATGGTATAACCCCTAAGTTTAAAGATTCATTAAAAATTCTTGCTAATGAACTTGCAATTTCATGTGCCAGTTCCTTTAATATTCTTGGATGAAGATTATCTGGGCCCCCCGATTTAGTCCCATTAAGCTGTTCGAGTTTGGTTTCTACCTCGGATATAGTAATATCTACCTCCATATTCTCATTCCTGCTTGCCATGCTCCCATTTTGCTTTCTTCTGGTAAGGATTGAAATTTATTCAGATGGCCAGCAATTTCCCTCTCCTCCAAACATCTTTCAGGGCAACTAGAGCTGGGGGAGAACTTGAGTTCCTGTCCCACAAAAATATTTGAAATTTCAAAAAAAAAATTCCTGGTTTTTGGCACCAGGCTTCTGCCTATGCGGGGAAGGGGTGTGTGTGTACGTGCCTGTGTGTCTGTCTCTTTCTCTCCCTCTCTTGACCAGAAAATTCCGTCCCAGACCAGAAAAACGCCTCACATCAAAACCAGCCTGTTTTCACTAAAAGTTTAAGATTGGGCATTTTTCCAACAAAAAAAAAATTCCCAATCAGCTCTAAGTGTAAGTTTTCCATCTGGCTTCATCTCGCCAGTCTCTGGAGGGAGCAAGCTGATCTTTTCTCTCTAATGTGTTTTTGGGAGCTGGCAAAATAAGCATGCTCTCCCCGAGTTATATAAAATCAGCATCCCTGGCGTTTGCCAGGTTCTCTGCTCTACTCCCTTCAGCAGCAGCTAGATGCCAAGGATTATGGGTGCAAGCATAACCCACTCGTATGTGTGTGTTGCAGGTCCCCTCTTGTGCCCCATCCACAGAGAATTTGAGTTGTTATGGCCCTCAGCTACAGAGCCTTGGCTCGCTACTTCAGACATAGCAGCTCATGCTTTTAGCTTTGAAGGTATTTTGGCAAGATGGCAGCCATTACATTAACACAGACCTTGTGCTCACTTGACCAGAACTAGCCAGCTACTGAGGGAAAGGCAATGTTGGAGTGTCTCTTGGAGACATAAGTAGCAGGCAAAACACAGTTACCTACAGGCATGGGAGCTCCTGGATCTGCCACTTGGGCAAGGTGTCTCCGCTCTGCTCCAACTACTATCCTATTAGGTGCTGAGTACAGGGCTTCTTACTGTGCAGTTCAGGGAATGAGACAGCTATTTTACATGTCCACCTCCAATAGCTCAGCTACAGGCTAAAAGGAGGATATTTTGGAAAGATAAAAAGAACTTTCAACATAGGGTTACAATGGAAGTTCTCCTGCAACCTTCTTTAACTATAGCAGTCATTGTCACTCTCACTGTAATTCTAAGGAACAAAATGCAATGCAAATTGTATTACAACACATCACAATTAGGGTATGTCAGACAGATGCCTTTGAAATGAAAGAATGGTGATAATTACCATGTATAAGCAAAAAATTTGGTTTTATTGTTCAGAGAACTTCTTCCCTTTTATATGAGGGAATGTAGCATCTGCCACTGATATAATGCACCAATAATTGAAGCATATACTCTATACTCATGGGGACCATAATGCTGTTTTATTTATTCTTGGCCAATTGTGAATATAAACCAACTTCACTAAAAGCAATACATATGGAGTCTTGTCTTCATGGAGGGCCCATGTCAAGGGAAGGGGATATGCGCAGGCAGGATGGCTTCCTTATCCCCACTGGAGAGGAGGTGAATCTGGGGTGGCCTTTTTTCTTCTACCTCACAGAGGCAGAAGTCAGGGAGGGGTGATAGAGATAAGAGACCCACCAGTCAGAGCAGTAAATTAGGTGCTTCTCTCCACTTACCATAGAATGATGCTGCCGCAATCGATTCACCGGGGGTCAATTTAGCAGGTCTAGTGAAGACCCGCTAATTCGCTCACCGATCACTCTCACATCGACTCTGCTACTGCACCCAAATGAGAAATATAAGGTAAGTCGATGGGACAGTTTGTCCCATCGACCCAGCACTGGGTAGACACCTTGAGGCTGAAAAGAGGATGTCTGGCTGCCCTGCCTTAGAGTGCCAGGGGCCAGTTTGCTGGTGTCAAGTCAGATGGGGAAGCTTGCAGAAGGGCTGGGGCCAATGCCTCAATTCTCTGCTGTCCAACTCCTATTGTGTTTCCTGTGGGTCTGAGCCCAGGTGTGGGCCGGCATCAACATGGCCACCAGCTCCCTGTGGTGGAGCAAGAAGATAGCATCTAGGTGAAAGGAAATGGGAGCTGGGTAGCTAGGGAGCTACTCAGGGCAGAGGAGCTACCTGCCGCACAGCCTCACTGAACTGCAAATTCATCTAGTGAGCCGCAAATCCATTTCAAATGTCGATTTGTTCACATACAATATGGTTCTAAGTGAAGCTTTGTAAGTTTCTACTGCACCTGACCTGCCTAAGTACAACGAAAACGAGTTTACTGGTAGACAGACAAAGTGGGCCTTTTGAAGAGGAGACCAGTGTTTGGTACCAATTTATTAAGTTCTCTAAAAAAATATTTGACAAGTCTTACATAAAATAGTCTCACATTCGCATTCAGCAGCATTACAGTAGCATGAGGGAAAGAGATGAAAGGAGAGCAGTCAGAGATAAACACATTGATCTCAACGAGAGTTTTGCCTATACAAGAATTGCAGACCAGGTTCTTGTTTACTTAGGGTATGTCTAGATGCGATAAATCGATCCCCGAACACGCTCCCCATCGACTCTGGAGCTGGAGTCGACATACCTTAGATCAGTTTATTGTGGTGTCTCCCCAGTGCTGGGTCGATGGGAGGAACTCTCCCGTTAACTTACCTTATACTTCTCATTTGGGTGCAGTATCGGAGTTGATGTGAGAGCGATTGGTGATCGAATTAGCAGGTCTTCACTAGACCAGCTAAACTGACCCCCCAGTGGATCAATTGCCACAGCATCATTCTATGGTAAGTGGAGAGAACTGCGGAACACCGCCATGAGGACGGGCAGGTACGTCGAACTAAGATACTTCAACTTCATCTACATGAATACCGTAGCTGAAGTAGCATATCTTAGCTCCAACCCTCCCGTGTAGCCCGGGCCTAAGGTGGCTCAATCAGAAAAAGAATTTGGCATGTACTGGTTGGAAATGTGGTTACCGTTAATACAGTTTTATGCATAATTATCGATGAACAAAATGCAGTGGGGAAAGTACTTGATTTTGTTCTAGCCCATATTCTTTGCACAGGCTAGATTAACCTAAGCCCTCTCCCCAACACACACACAAACATACACACACACACACACACACACACACACACACAGAAATGTGCACATGCATCAGAAGCATACTTGGTGTTTTAAACAAACACAGAGACAGGTGTTTGCCCTTAAGAACGTATCATCTAAGCCTTTGTTTCATGGCTGGGAAGATTTCATGAGGAATAATGTAAATATGTTGAAGGTGCATTTATTCCTCAGAGGGGCTAGTTGGGATCAAGTGTCTGCTTTGTTATAGGAGATGATCGAAGGGAGGTTGAGGCTTTAGAGGCGGTCATCTCTTTTGTTAAAATCACTTCTTGATTTAATTCATATGTTTTGGGTTGGGTTTTTTATTGTGCTTAAAGAGACATTGATAGACGCATGACGACAGAACCTCTATTTTACTAACTAACTGGGTATTGAGGCATTCATAAAAATCAAAGTTCAAAAAATTGAACATCTCACAATTACAAGAATCAGAGATATAGCCGTGTTAGTCTGGGTTTGCAGAAGCAACTAAGAGTCCTGTGGCACCTTAAAGACTAACAAAAATATTGAAGCATAAGCTTTCGTGGGCTAATACCCACTTCGTCAGATGCATGCAGTGGAAGTATCAGAGGCAGGTATAAATAAGAAGGCAAGGACCAGGTTAGAGATAAGAAGGTTAGTCCAATCAGGCTGAACCAGCTTGTTATCTCTAATCAGGGAGGATGAGGTCGTCTTCTAGAAGCTGATCTAGAGATGTGAACACGAGAGAGGAGAAACTGCTCTTGTAGTTAGCTAGCCACTCATAGTCCCTATTCAGTCCTGACTTGATTGTGTCAAATTTGCAAATGAATTGCAGCTCTGCAGTTTCTCTTTGCAGTCTGGTCTTGAAGGTTTTTTGCTGCAAGATGGTGACCTTTAAATCTGTTATGGTGTGACCAAGGAGGTTGAAGTGTTCTCCTACAGGTTTTTGTATATTTCCATTCCTAAGATCTGATTTGTGTCCATTTATCCTTTTTCGTAGGGACTGTCCAGTTTGGGCTTAGTCCCAGACTTCCTATGTGAAACTAACCAAGTCACACAGCCTTCCTGGGTGAAATCCTAACCCAAGTGAAGGCAACAGCAAAACATCCATTGACTTTAGTGAGGCTAGAAAATGTCACCTTTCTGATTAAATTTCCTTTGCTGTGATATGCTCTCACACAGGCTTTGAGATGTTATTTCACTGTGTGCACTATGCTCTTGGATCCATGAATAAAAGTTGTTATAGAAATACAAAATGTTATTCTTATATTGGGATTTCCTGTGAAAACAATTCCTATTGTGCTATGTAACTCCCTCCACAGTGGGCACTCCTCCCAAAATGCCACAAACATGTATGTATGTGTGTATGAATTAATGAATATATAGCTAAGTACATAATGAAAATTGGCAGGTGGCACATACCACAGATGATTAGCTGGGCATAGACTTATCAAGCACACAGGTGTTTCATTTTGTAGCTGAAAGCCTGCCAATGCTAGGCATATTTTGGGGTATCCCTCACAGTTGTTGCACAGAGAGACTAGGAGAGAGAGTTATCCATGTCAACTGCACTAATTATAATAATCCTCCTTCATAACAAATTTAGCACTTGAGCCAGATCTCTCACTTTGCTTATACTCCAATATAGGGAAAAATAAGTACTCACATTATGCCTAATAGAGAACGTTCAGACAATATCTGTATCAAGATATTATATTTAGTCTTTTTTTCCTCTTTATATCGGATCAAATCCTGCAGCTTATCACTCAAGAGCAACTGTGGAAAACAATGGAAATTCCACCCAAATAAGTACTTTTGTTTAACTTGAGCATGCCATTTATCTACAGAGTGCAGCTTACAAGCAGAGAGCGAAATGAAGTCTATGCCCAGAAAGATGCCAGATACATTTTTCAAACAAGAGTAACATTTCTATTTACTTCATACAAGGGGTATTTGACTTGACATAATCACAAGCTTCACTGAGTGCAAGGAAATGAACTCTGTGGCAGGAACTTTCAAAATACACCTATGAAAATGTGCATCCCACTTCCCCTCTTCTCTGGAAAGGATATATGGTAGCTTTGCAAAGCAGCTCCGTCTGCTTGTGGATGAATGCAGATTCCAGACGAGGCTTTGCAAAAATGAATTCCCTCACCAGTTAGCTGACTGGGAACTAGACCTTAATCTCATAAAAGCCTGTCCAACTACTTAAAATAATGCTTAAAATAACCTTTGAAAGTGTCTTAATTCTGTAAGCATAGTTATAAAACTTTTAAATGATCACTGAGGCGGTTGGAAGTTGCCTTTGATGTGGGAAGCACTCTTTTGTTGCTTACTCCTGTCAGCAGCCTCATGCCCCAGGTCGGAAATGAGAGAGTCTATGTGGCAGAGGAAGTACTTGTAGGGGCAGGAAAAAAATCTATTTATACAGATCCAATGAAATGCGCGGGGTGCTTCTCAGACTCTTCCCACACAGATGGGCTACCTATGGCTCCGGTCCTGCAATTTGAGCCATACAGCCTGACCTTAGATTTGCCCACCTGAATCCATGAAGGACCAGGACCTAAATGATCATTTACTGAAAATGCATCAATGTGAATGAATGTAAGGTAAACAGAAGTCATCCAAGGTGAATTCCTCAAGGGCTGCATCAGAAAACTACCCAACTTAGGAAAGGGTGATGAATTAATCCCCCCCCCCCCCTTATCTTCAGGTTGGCAGGTTCCCTTCATAGGTGCCTTTTTGTCTTTTCTGCACAGCTTCAGCCCACCTCCCTTCTTCTACCCCTCCATCAGCCGATTTATCTGATTTACTGATCTATTACTCGTTTATGTTAGGAGCCTCTTCAGGGCTAAATTGAAGCCTGTCTCTATGAGAGGCAATAAAAAGAAACACACTCAAGAATCACTATCGGGTGATATTTTACTCCTTTAGCCCATTAAACAACAGATAAAAAGTCAGACAACTGAAATCACAGCAGGGATGTGATCTCTAAGACAATATCCTCATAGACTGGGCGCATTCTCCTTAAGAAACTCAGTAGCTGTACTACTCATGCTGCGAGTGCCATCCTTTGTTCAGTACAGTTATCTTTAACGGCTCAGTCTCTTTTTGCACAGGTAAATGTATTTTCAATATAGAGCCAGAATCTAAAAATTGCTAATATCAGTACTGGTAAACAGCTGAGTCACAATTCTCTCCTCCTCTGAATGGAAGGAAGAATTATACTTGGACAAATAATTCAGGATCCAAACATTTAAAAACTTATTTCAGAACAACAACAACATGCTTAGTCTTTAGCCTGCATTCCCTAGAGCAACCTATTACACGTAAGGCCTGCGTACACAAAGAAAATATTATAAACGGTATAAAACAGGGCTTTGGAGCGGATCCCGGAGCTAGCGCGCGGAGCAGTGGAGCTGCAGGTTTTTGCCTGGAGCTGGAGCGGAGCCGGAGCACCGCTCCAAAGCCCTCGTTTAAAAAACAGTTAGAATCATAGTGTAGACCCAGTCTATGGTAGCCAGTCTGTCTCTGTTGAAACAGTTTTAAGATGACTTGATGATGCATATTTAGCCTCCTCAGGGTAGTATCAAAACTACTTCAGTAAAAAAAAGGACAGGCCAGTTTAACAAATAGTTCAAGCCCATGTTTTAACTATGGGAGATAGTCTCCCCCTCCACTTGAGGTGACTGGAGGAGAATTCTCTTGGCCTAGGCACCATGTATGACAGGGTCTGGCAAGCCTTGGCATAGGCAGTGTGGTGGGGGTGCTACTACAGCCATTCTGGGCACCTCCGATTGGGTTGTCGCAAGTCAAAGCTGCTCCCCCAGCAGCCTCTCTCTCTATATATATAGCAGCTATTTTAGAATTCTGGGCTGGTTGGAGAGCAAACATGGCTTAAATTCTCCCTGAACTGTGCTTGCATGTGCTGTGCCATCTGGAAGCCCTAAGGCTCTAATTTTAAAACTGGTTTAGCTGAACCAGTTTTAAATTTCCCCAATGTAGATATGCCCTTTAGTGACAGTCCTAAAGAATGAATATACTCTGTTCTTCATCAATTTCCTAGCTGTGTTCTCTTATTTAAAGAAGCCTTTAAACTCTAGTGTGCATCTAAAACAAAGTGTTACCCCCTTGGAATCCTTAAACAGGTATGCCAAGAATTTATTACAAGAAGTTTTTGATGCAACTGACCTTTCAGTCGCTCCCCTCCCCCATTCCTTCTGAAAACTTTTGCCTCTGCCCAGATATTCAGCAGTTATGTTTCAGGACTGACAATTATCTCATAATGAAAAACAAGTCACAATTAATAAAGCTCAAAACTAATACCTGCTAAATTCATTTAACAATTTAATGAACTAGGAGAGAGTCTTATGGAAAGACTTTTAAAAGCAAGGGACTCAATTTCCATTTGTAACTATCATTCAAGAGCCTTCAGGCTCCAAAGGTAAGAAGAGGAAAAATAAAGATCTTTCAATTGCTTTTTCTCCCTATTCTTTATAAGAAGGAACATTGTTTCTGCAAAATAATTCTGAATGTAATGTCCAGTTGGGATGAGGCACTATTATGGAATCAAGATTATTGATTCACAAAGCTTTATGGAAACAAATAGTATGTGGTAATGATCAGGAAAACTCATGCCTTAATGCACATGCTTCTGGTGTCTGAAAGAGACACATTCAGATGAAGTCGGTTTTCACAGTAACTATGACCCAGCAACCATGCAAGAAATTTATCAACACAACCAAGTCCATCAGATAGAGAACAAAATCTTTTGCATATCAACTTTGGCAACTCAGATGCTACGGGGGTCGAGCAATTAGGTTAACTGAACTAAATACCATCTTTCATGACATTAATCCATGCAGAATTTGGACTGAAGAACAGAAATTCCACAGAAGCCAGACCCCCTGAGTTGGGAAATTTATAACAATGACTAGACCCCACTGTAGATCAAAATTGAATTTAGGTTCAGTTTGAAATATTTTTATACTTGGATGAATGTGCTTCTTTAAAAAAAAATTGTGATTGGCAAGCTGTACTAATAAACCTAAAACGAATGTAACATCTCCCAATCAATTTATGGGGGGGAGAGGGGCGGTGGGGTAGAACAATTCAAATCAGAAACTCTACAGGGTGCTGGGCATTATACAGAATAATTCTTAAAGGCATTAGGCTTTAAGAAGGGATGAATCAACATCCATGTCCCCCTAGATTAAGTCTGAGGCAATTTCAGATAAAAAAGGAAGAAACAAGTCTGGCAGCAACTCAAAACATTAAACAGCCAGAGACTGTACATGAAAACCAATTGTTTGAAGAGAATATTTAGTAGAGGGAATTTTTGTGGGGGTGGGGGAAGATTCAGTGGGCTTTGGTTTGCTTTTAAACACTCAACTACCACCATTTATTGTCATGTCCAGACTCAGGAGACCTGCATGTAGAATCAAGGGAAGTTATGCATACGTTCAGACTGCAGGATGTCACCACATGGGAAATATTAATGGAAACACTTTGGAAGTAAATTTTCAAATCAGACCATATAGGGAGTTGTGCGCAATTCCCAGAACCAATAGCTCATTCTGCGCTCGTGAAAATGTACTACTATGTTTGCAATAGGATCAATGAGCAATTTTTCTGATACCGCTTTCTATTTTCCTATAGGGGAGGAAGGAATTTTGGCTCCAGTTGATTGAAAGACTTGGCAACATGCTTAAATCTATCCCTATATAACAAAACACTTAAGCACATGACCATGGGACTTTGACTTAAAATGGATTTAAGGGCTTTGCTGAACAGGGACCTCTCTGCAGCTTTTAAGAGTTATTTCTCCACTACTTAAAACATTCAATAATATTCCAACCTGTGCATCTGTCTTTCTTGACAACTTTACTGACTTTATCCACACCGTGCAGATGTACAGATGTGGTCAAGTAACTTATTGCTACTCAGATCGCTTTACAGGGGAGTGCACAGACTGTAATGCATTCTCAATTCAAGTCTCATTGTTAGATTTTTTTGGTGCCCCTCCTGTATACTGTACTTAATATCCATTTGTATTACATACACTGCAAACTGAAAAACCATTTGATTCTCTCTGTACTTTGTAGCTTCTAAAGGTCACTGTGCCTTAAAGGACTGAGAGAAAAGTGGAACAGAACTGGCCCATGTAATAGAAGTTGCTGCTCCTTCCCACACCCCTCAAAGAATGAAATGAGCTTTTATTCAAGACAAACAACCTGTGGAATCAGATGTTTCCAAGTTTAGACATATATCGCTGAAGATAGAGGAACTGAACTCTTTCAGTTAATATAAAGTCAAAAGAATGACCGTGCTCTATAAAGATCTAATGGGATAAACTTTCCTGTAAATTGGTGAAACACCTTTTTTTTTTTGAATGAAGCCTGCCTACATGAGGGTTGAATTTGCTGTGAAACAAGATTTATATTTTATCATTACTGAATGTACAGGAATTTTACAGCTTTGGAAAAATGCCTGAATTCATTTTTGGCCAGCAGAAAATGCAATGCTACTGTATTCCTATCGGAGTCCAGACTACGGATGGGAGAACAATGAGAATCTGCATTCTAAACAGAAACTGAACATAAATCAAACCATGGAAACAGGAAAATATTGGTAATTCTTTTTCTCTTTTCTTTTGTGCACATCTTTGCATTTCTGGGTTCTGGAATCCCAAAATACTGCAGAGAGGCTATTTCTGCAGTATTTCCTGCATAACTGGAAAGAAGTATGATCAGAAATATACTGAGAAAGACAGCTCCAGCAACCTCACCAGTCTAGCTTTACATAAGAATCCACACTATAGGAGCTCCCAAAACCAACCTTCCAATCGTTCCAATGTTCATGGTACGTGAGCAAATACACTTTGCATATGGTGTTGTGGTTTTGCTCCCTACACTACATTAAGAAGATAAGGAAACCACATGAACATAGGTGGGTCCCAAATAACCGTGTCTGCAAACATACAAGTCCTACAAGTTACATATCTACATATATATGTGTATGTGTGTGTATATATATATATATATATACACACACACACTACTAAATTATTTAAAGGGATACAACCCAATTCCTATACACTACATACTGTACACGTACAGGCTACATAATCAACTATGTGAATTTCTACAGCGTTCCTCTTCCCATTCCCAACACTGAGTAGTAAAAGACAATATTTTTCAAAACTTATTCTCCCCTCTTCTTTAATCAAATACTCCCCGCGCCCATACCCAAATGAAATTTAAATACACAACAATAAAACAGGCATTAGTCTCCCTGTCAAAAATTGCAATCACATCCCAGGTAAAGCATACAGGCTGAGCCCTCAGGCTACAGTTAGCAAGGCTTCAGCTGACTATAATATTCATCGGGAAAGCAGAGAGAAATCTATCTACGGTGACACAATCTAGATTGCAATAGCTAAAACACAACACAGCTGTTCTCTGAATATTTTAGATAATGCTCTGCTGTAATTGATAATATTAAGGTTGCTGTCTCTTTCAGTGCTCTGGTACAATAATCAGAACGCCAATAGAAATATTACCACCTATTCAGTCATCAGGGTCTTCTATATATTTCATTTGGATTATTATTTTCTTGCAGTGACATATGTTGGTAATATCGATTTTTTGACAATAGAGAATCCTCAAGGTAAACAGAGCAGAAATTAGCTACCCACAATTTTTAATCCGAAAGGGGATTGGATTTTACACTCCTTCCTGTGGTAAAACAAGGGACTTAGGCATGGAAATGCAGAGCATCACAGTGCCTAACTTTTAGGCACCTAGAAAATCACAGGACCGGCACTGTGATCCAGAAAACACCTGGGCTCCCTATAGAATGAATGGGGAGAGGTGGGTGCCTAAAAATATAGTCCAGAAAAACTAGCACACTGGACAGAGAGCTGCCTACACTAGCCAATGGGACATGCTGATGTGCCAAGTCCCACTCCTTTCTTGGAGATAGGTGGCTAAGTTCAGGCTGCGGGAAGGCTTCTAGCTCTGCTTAGTGTTCCACGAACCGCCTCCTGGCTCAGACACTTATGTGGTTTCTTATGGGAATGAGTTAGGCCCCTTTCTGACTCCACACAAAATAGGAGTAGGTGGTGGTGGCACCAGTCACCTTTTTCCCCAGAGTATAGATATTCAGCTGGGGTGTGGCACACCCACATGCATTTCCCCCATCTCTGCCAGGCTGTGGGAGAAGATTAAAAGAGGGGTCTCCTATGGCTCAGGACACTGATCTAACCACTGAGCTATGGGATATTCTGATGTATGGCTCCCTCAGTCTCTCCTCTTCAAACTTCTCCACTCTGAGTATACAATGAAAGCGCCGCTGGATTTGACCCAGGGACTCCAGCTCTCCAGGTGAGTGCTTTAACCAGACTACAGACTCACTTTTTCTTCTGCTGTCTGGGCCAATGACTTTCATTCAGCGGGGACAGAGAGGGGCAAAAGGAAACACACCAAACATCTATCAACTTGAAATTTTTCAAAAACTAAAATACACCACAAAAAATTTTTAAATGAAAAATGGATCCAATTTGAAATCAGTCAAAGGTACACAGTGAACTTTCAAATAGGTCTATTAATTATGTTTTCTAGTTTTCAACCAGCTCCTGTCGTCAGACTTCACCAACTGCAGGCTCAAGTGCACTATGATAATTAGAATGGGCATGAGGTCATCGGCCCTTTGGAAACTCAGACTGGTACAGACCACTGTAAGCTCATCTCCTCAGCAACACAGGCTACCACATGCATATCAGATCGGTCCTCCACTCTTGGCACTCGCTTCCCATAGAATATTAAGTGAAACTCAAGGCCTCAATCCTTATCTTCAAGGCACTCAAGACACCTCAAGACAGACACACACACACACACTATATTTATTTATTTTACCTGATCTAGTTATGAGGACAAAGCTTAACTAGTAGCATCCCCATCCTAGGGCTGAACCAACGTCCTTCAGTTCACAGCTCTTTGGTTTAATCATGAATGAGCTGGAGACAGGAAATTTCAGTAAGAGGATGGTTCAACTACGTTATCTGCTCCCTGCATTGACTGGCAAAATCTTAAATCTGTTGAACTTCAGTTCACACTGCAAGGCCTGTCTGGCCACTGGATTTTCCCTATGGGGAGGGGTGGAAGAGGTAAATTACTAAGAAAGGCTGTGAATCTGTGCAGGATTCAGAGACTCATCATTGTTTGGATTTTACTCTTGAACTATTATTCCTCAGTGTTTGGAAATGCACCCAGAGGTTGGGCCCATTTTACAAGACAGAAAGGAAACTATGGAAATAAAAATAAAAAGCAAATAAAATATAACTGCTTCATTTTAGATCTGAACTTCAGAGCTTCCAATCCATGCAACAGGATGACAATTTAAGACCCTCGGTTGTAATTGTGAAACTCCACTGAAGTGAATAGTATAAATGCGGGCAGATTTGCCTCAAAATATTTAGGCATGCCTTGAGAAGCCCTGAAAGGTGATAGAATCATAGACTATCAGGGTTGGAAGAGACCTCAGGAGGTCATCTAGTCCAAACCCCTGCTCAAAGCAGGACCAACCCCAACTAAATATTTTATATAACTAAACCCCAGGAAGACTGTTGTACTTTATATACCGTTTTCAATACAGAAGTTAATTATAATTTAGGTGTTATGTTAGGCTAGGACTCTACAGGATTCAGTCTTAAAAAACAACTACAAACTCTTTGTGACAGTGCCACAATCATGTTTCCATATGTGCACCAAGTCCCTATTTTACACATTGCTCTCTTTCCCTTATGCAGCCAATATTCCAGTAAAGTCTTGCTCCAAAAGAAAAGCACATGCATTTCTCAGTGTTACTTTGGTGGCAAAGGGACTTTAGGGACAGCTCAATAAGTTAATTTTTTTAAGGGAAACGCAACTTATGTGACTATCAAACATAAGCAAATTCCCATGCCAGTTTCATTTGAACTCAGTCCAGCATGTTTTGCTGGAGTAATGTAGCCTTCTATTTCTGAGTATAGTCTTAATCATGCTTCAGCTTTTCAAAGGGCATAAGAACAATTGAGGAGAAATGTCATAGTGTGTTCATGCATCCTAGTCAGTTTTATTTCTCTGAGTTCCCTTCATTCTGCAAACTGTGTGTACAGAACAGCAGGACTCTACTCTTGAGGGAGATACTGAACTCTAGGGTATGACTCAGCCCTTCAGGGAGCAAAGAATGATGCAAACTCCTCATTTCCCCAAAGCCTAAGAGCATTACCTCAATGTACTGACTGCAGTAGCTCCTGCAGTTTTAACTAACGTAAGTAAGGTCATAGTGCAAGTTCCCACCTCAGTGCTAATGCTGGTTTTTCCTGTTAACATGCCAACAAAGAGTGTGGCTAGATGAGTCTCTGGGTCAATCTCACACTTTATTTTAAAATACATCATCCCAGAAGTAATCTGTGCTGTGGAATGAGGGCCGTGTACCTTAGATTGTTTTAATGAACCTGTCATGGTGTTAAAGTCTTTTGTAATTCATTTCACACTCACCGCAAACCATTCATTAGTATCTTTAAAACAGAACTTTCACAGTGCAGAGCTTCAGTAAAGTAATAACCTGACACTAATGTAGCATGGTGATCTGGAAAACGGGATAAACAGTGCCGTGGCAAAGTTTGCTGACGATACAAAATTTCTCAAGATTGCAGTCAACTTTGGACTTAACTAAGAGTTACAAAGGGATCTCCCATAACTATGTGAAGGGGCAGGGGAAATGACAGATAAAATTCAATGTTGATAACTGCAAAGAAATGCATGTTGGAAAACATAATCCCAACTATACTTACAGAATGATGGGATCTAAATTAGCTGTTATCACTCAAGAAAGCCCTCGGAGTCACTGTGAATAGTTCTTGGAAAACATCTGCTCAATGTGCAGTGGTAGTAAAAGCACTAACAGAATGCTAGGAACCATTAGGAAAAGGATAGATAGTAAGACAGAAAATATAATGCCAGTATATAAATCCTTCGAACACCCACACCTGGAATACTGCATGCAGTTCAGGTTGCCCCATGTCCAAAAAAGATACATTAGAATTGGTAAAAGTACAGAGTGAGGTAACAAAAATGATTAGGGGTATGGAACAGCTTCCATCCGAGGTGAGACTTAAAAGAACGGAAGTGCTCAGCTTAGAAGAGAGATAACTAAGGGGAGATATAATAAAGGTTTATAAAATGCATGAATGGTGTGGAGAAAGTAAATAGGGAAGTGTTATTTACCCCTCACATAATTCAAGAAATTGGGGTCACCCCATGAAATTAGTAGCCAGCAGGTTTAAAGCAAACAACACTCAGCCAACCTGTGGAACTCATTGCTTCAAGATGTTGTGAAGACCAAAAGTATAATGGGGGTCAAAAAAGAATGAAATAAGTTCATAGAAGATAGCTCCATCAATGGCTATTAGCCAAGATGGTCAGGGACATAACCTCATGTTCTGAATGTCCCTAAACCTCTGTCAGAAGCTGGGACTGGATGATGAGGATGGACCACCTGATAACTGCTCTGTTTATTTTATTCCAAGCATCTGGCATTGGCCACTGTCAGAAACCAGGATACTGGGCCAGCTGGACCATTGGCCAGACACAGTATGGCCATTCTTACGTTCTTATGAAGTAACCCACTGGTCATTGGTGTTACATGTCCCCTCCTATGCCTGATCTACAGAGTATGAGATTCTGCTACAGTTCATAGCTTATGTCTTAGACATTTAGCTCAAGCTATAGAGACTTACACTTCTAGCTGTGGAAGTCTCTGCTTCAATCTCCAGTCAAGACCAAGATGGAAATTATCATGGTGACATTCTAGTTCAATATACTGTTTTCAGGCAAAAACACAAATTAAAATAAGTCTCCCACCTACTTATGGGGAAAGATGAAAAACACTGCAGCATTTTAGAGCTGAGATGGGAAAAGGGAGAGTTGAGTTGTATTTGGATACTGTTCCCATTGAAGTCAATGGCAAAACTCTCATTGAGATGAATGGTGCAGGACTAAGCTCTAAGATGCCTAGAAAATCTAGCAGTGATATTCTATTTAGGTGGAAAACATTGTTTTCTTACCTTTCTTCTGTTAGAACCAAAGAGCCAAGTACCTAAATGACCGGGAGTAAGAAATGAATTCTACAGAAGCATACTTTCTTCAGTTACCATCACAATCAGTGACCATCCACAGATTTAGAAAAGACTACTAGCATACAAGAGGCTGGTTCTGGACAACTATCAATATTTGAAGTAGCAGCCAAGAAAAGCAAATGGCCCATCTGAATAGTAAGCCAGAATGCAACAGTGAACATGCCTGTTATCATTTAATGTAGATTACCATAAAGTGCACCTAGAACTCACTGAGACCACTGTCACTATGCATATTCCTCCTGGTACGTTTTTTCCTGAAAACTATTCCTTTGTAGTGTTTCCAGCTTTCTGAAGGACAAACAGTAAGGAATTATGTTCACATTGCTACCTGGTCAGATTGACAAACTGTAGTTTATATATCAACCATTGTCAGTTATCATTTGGCAAGAACAATAACCAGAAAGGAAGTCTGCAGATCTTGAAAATCAAGACAGGAATGAGATCCCCTAGAATGACTCCATTTACTATATGATCCCACCCCTTAAAATTTAGTTAACTTTGCTACTCCCCAAGATATGGGCCTAAAATGCAGCACTCAGATCTGGATACTAAATAGTCAAGTTCAGGGGTGGTCAGATGTGAGGTTTTGTTTTGTCTTGTTATAGTCAAATAGGCAAATGGAAAATTCACACCTATAGTCAGGGAAGATTTCCATATTCTTCCCATCTTAAAGCTTGTGCATGTTTGGAACTGGGGTTTTGGTTTGGGTCCGTATCCATAATATACAAAAGTACAGAGCTTCCATCGATGCTGCAAAATGAGGACAATAAAGGAAAAACAATGGCCAGCTTCTAGTAACAAGTTACTGAGGAATAATCTGAATCTGAAGCAACCAGTCCATACCTTTTAAAATATGAGGGAAGCCAGATTTCCTACTTCCTCCTATCTATTTTGGTGGATCTAGAATGTAATGGAACGTCAGTCCTCACCTCTCTTTATGCGAATTACATTGTTGTCCTACATGGATTTCTTTTAATTGGTTTCTGACTCACCTTACAGATTTCTGCGAACTGAGGGTGGGGGAGAGATATGAAAAGAAGATATTTATGGAACAAAGGTGAGTTGGGAGAGATTTCTGTGGTTTGCCTGAATTCCTTCATATTCTTCCAATGGAAGGCGGCTGATTCATTTAGGGGAGGATTCATACAGGGTGCCCCAAGAGGGTTCACATAAATACTCCCAGCTGTTAGAGTGGCTCTATTTATATTCCCAGCTAGTCCACCTGCTTTCTGCAAATTTTGCACAGTTACACTGCAGACAGATCAATACTGTGATTTGCTATCAGTGGGAGGGAAGGGGACACCCTCTGGTATTTCCTATTCTTAAACAACTGAAGTTGTTTTGTGTTTCCTAAACCATATTGATCTGCAAGGCTAATGACAGTTTTATAAAAGCTCCCTTTTGTACACACTGTCACAGGGGAAGCCTTGGAAAATTACAATTAGTGGTACAGAAAGCGTTTGGAATCTATTTTATTGCATAAGTCTACTGCCAGCTCCTGCTATGTGCAAAATAAAGCAATATATACACATTCTATCCCTCCTGTGTGGAAGTAGGACAGACTAATATAACAGCAATGAAGAAGGCTTGCATTTGTGTCTCCAGGGTGCTGAATCCTCCACACGTCTCATTTACTATATCATCTTGCCCATTGTGTGAATGAACGATAAAGACAACTTCAGCATAGCCCAAACAATTCCAGTTTGGTAGGAAAAAACAATGGAAGTTGCCTTAGGTACATTCATCCGATCCCGTTTACATCTCTATTTGTGGATTTCCTATTTTAAAAATAATCCTCGAAAT
Source organism: Sternotherus odoratus (assembly GCA_032164245.1). Taxonomy (NCBI): domain Eukaryota; kingdom Metazoa; phylum Chordata; order Testudines; family Kinosternidae; genus Sternotherus; species Sternotherus odoratus. The sequence goes on along the minus strand of JAVMKO010000011.1, from coordinate 10,192,959 downwards.
ACAAGAGGAGCCATCATGAGTATTTCACTGGAATTAATCCATGTATTTCTGTAGCACTGAAAGCTGCTGCCCTAGACACACGAGAGTACACAGAGATGAGGAAATTCCAAGACAGGTTTAGAGAATATTGTGGAGAAGATAAAGTGGAAGGATAACTATTAATCTGTTACTGGCCAACATTCAGTTGGGCACTAACAGAGACGGTTACCTATTCAGATCTTCTGAAACAAATCAGGCACTTCAGCACTCTGGTTAAAATGGTATCAACATTATTCTTAGAACCTTTGCTTGGTGTCTTGAATACTTTTCATTCTAAATGGAAAGGATTAGAAAACCAGACTACTTGTCTAGTTTATATCAGACAACTGATATTTCTGTGACAAAGAGTCTTGTAGCACCTCATAGACTAACAGATCTTAGGGATCATAAGATTTTGTGGACTAAGACCCTCTTCATCAGATGATATTTCTGTGTTCAGCTTCATAACCTAAAAATGAGAATTTACTTAACCTTAACTATAGCAGTTTGGGTTGTGATTTTTTTTAACCACTAGTTAGAGATATACCATTGTCATGCAATGAATAGACTCAGTTATACCACACAAGAATAAACTATGCATCTTTCTACAGGAGCATCCACAAAAGAAGTTCTACCACTCTAGCTATAGCAATAAAAGAAAGTCATACCTCTAACTGGCATAATTAATACATGAATAGTGTTTACTTGGACTGTAAATTCTTTGGGGGCAGGAGCTGTCTTTCTGCTGTGTTTGTGCAGCCCTTCACACAGTGGGATCCCACTCTGTGACACGGCCTTTTAGGCCCTACAATAACACAAATAAATAACAACAACAGTAATCATGTGGAGAAAAGACCTTAGAAAAACTAAGTTCTACTGCAAGCAATGGATCCTATGTGCCTACAGACTTCTGAATAACCCATTCCATTCAAGGTAGTCTTTCAAATCTGCTGTGTGTTCAGTTTTGCTGTCTGCTGGAAACCTTAGCCCTGGTTCTCCATTGTTTGCCACCTTGTGTAGTCATTCATGCCTGTGAAAAGTAAGTGCAAGGTAGGTGTATAACACTCATTTTGCACAAGTGCCAAACAATGGGAAATCAGGCCCAATTTTCTTTCAGGTTTTCATATTCTGGATCTAAGCCACGATTTCCCCTAGAGAGAAAATGTAATACACATTTCAATAAAAATAGTGCTGCTGGGAATTAACAGGCTAATAAAAAGGACTTTAAGAGTGCATTAAATCGGGGTTGGGTATGTCTCTTGCATTTGCAGCATAAATGCTAATAAAAGTATAAATCTGTTATTAACTTTTTATATCCATACCAAGTGATAAAGATAAAAAAGTTAAAAGGGCTATAGATGTAAGCTTTACCATGGGAAAGCTATAGATGTAAGCTTTAACATGACAAACAAAGGTACTTGAAAGGCAATGGAAAAAAAACTGCATCATGCAGATTTTTTCATAGGTGGTCTCCCCCGTACCCCAAACTACATACTTGTCCCCCACGCCAACCCAGAATTGATGTTTGATACCTGGCAAAGGCAGAAAATATGTTTATTATTCCCTTAAATGTTGACTGAAGCATTATCCCAGCAGGTTCTGTTCCAGGGTCAACAGGGTTAAACATGTATTGTTTACCTGACAGTAAGCCATTTATGCCAAATCCTTGCCAACAATGCAACCGTGTTTGTCCATTAGGATCATACAACTTGTTTGCTGTTACTTAGTACACTAACCTATTCAGCATCCCCATTGTTCCAGCTAGAACAACATAGATTTAATTGCTACATGTAGAAGTGAAATTAAAAAGATAGTCCTTTGAGACAGTTAGGTCTGTTTCCAAATGAATTTAATTATTGGAGGGGAAAAAAGATTTAATTGTCTCAGTCATACTTATATAGGACGGATTTAAGGATTAATGGCTCAGGTTTGTAAGGAAAGTTATTGGTTCTCTAGGAATGATGAGTAGCTAGAGGATGAAAGGAAAGCAAATCATACCATTCCCATCACCAGGCTTGTTTGATCTTGAGAGCTCCTGTATGTCCTGACCCACCCACCCACCCACAATGGACATCAGCGGGAGCTGAGAGCACCCAGCACCTTGTGGCAAGTTCTCTTCTTGCAGAATCAGGCCCTAAATTAGCTTGCAAAGTACTACATGCCATTAAAAATGTGAAACATACGAAACCAGGAAAGATGTTTTGGACACTGAGAAAATCTCACACTCACGTTTGCCATTCAGATGCCATGAGGATAGGTGCCTTGAAGAAACCAAGGGTAAAAATGGATAAAGTTCATCAAATTCTTTTCCAGAACCGATAATCTTGGTCGCTGGAGGCAATGACGCATCAGCATGTTTTAACCCAGATAAAAGGCTTTCCTTCTCACAGCAAAGCAACTTTGCTAACATTAAGCTGGGTAAGCTTGCTGTCCTATCAGTTCATTAGACCAAGGACCAGACCTTCAGCTGGTACAGAGCAACACACTTCCATTGACTGCAATGGAACACGGCATATTTCCACCAGCTAGAAATCAGGTCCCAACCTTTTAGCCATACTGGTGTGTGGGCTAATCGGTATTCTTTATTCCACACTTTACTGAAAGGGAGCATTTTTATTTTACCCAACATTATTTTGTTGAAAAACATCTCAGGCCAGCTGTTCAGAAGAGCTCAGCTCCCATATCGGCATCAAACGGGGAACAGATTTTTCGAAAGTGCTTATTAGCTGAGCTCTTTTCAAAACCTGTCAGAACAGGAGTTGTTGGGTGCTGAACGCTGTTCAAATTTGGGCCGCCAGCTGTGGGTGGTAAGCATTTCAACACCAAATGGCTCCTAAGAAAGTAAATGTACCTTTCAAAAAAGGGACTGAGAATAGGTCTTTTTAAAATAATATTCTACCCAAATTACCTAAAATGATCTTGTTTTGTTTATTTTAATATTTTTCTTGTGGCATCACTTAGATCGACAGACAGCAGCATGCTTCAGTTACCACATGAATATTCGCCTCCACATAAGGCACATGCACGTCATGTAAATTTAGCTTTAAAACCAACTTTGCCCAAAGCTGATTTTTTATGAGCTTTATAAAACATATATTTCTTTTCAAGCCCCACACAGACACAACAGGTGTTATTTCAACAAGTATCTTCAGCCACACGTTGTACGTTGCTAGGGAAACGCTAACCCAACCGAAACAGAGGGAATAAATGCTCATATGGTCACGACTCCCCTATTCCACAGTGGTCCTTTCCTCACCTTTTCTCTCCTGCTGAAGGGAGGGGGAGGAGTGTAGGGTTATTGTGATTAGCCAAGCGTGGATGCCCAGAGCTGTTGGCTCCATTTAAAAAAAAAAAAGGCAAAACAAAAAAAACAAACTTGTTCTGAGACAAGTTAACGTCAAGGAAATCTGACACAAGCAATGCTGACGAAGGACTTGGGTGCATGTCTGTGAAACTCAATCCTTTCCTTCTGGCTAGCCTCTAGCCTTGTGGGGCGGTGAGAGAATGAAACAGGAGGTCCTTAATCACAAGTCCAGAGTATCTCAAGTTGTTCCTCAACAATGACCTACACGGCTTTGTGGCTGCTAAGCAGAGCCAATCCAATATAGCTTCAGATTCTCACTATTTTTATCCTTGAGCTCTTTTGCTGTTGGTATTGTTATAACTCTTGCCTAGAAAGCTAGAATAACAGTGCACCACAAACATAAGACTTCAAAATTTTTCATGACACTAACGTTTGCTATCCCTTAGGACATTTCAAAGGCTTGAGGAGGTCAGAAATGGGTGGGGAAATAATGAGAAGTACAATTTATTTGCTCTAGGTCTGTGCATATCTTGTGTCATGACTTCAAGATGAACTGAACTCAATGGGAGTTTTTTCAGTGACTTCAATGGGCTTTGGGTTAGACCCCAACACTGGTGCAAATTCCTAGACTGAGCTATGGCAAAAGTTGAACATTTGAACATTTCTATCCCTCCCTGATACCACAGAAAGGATACAGTAAGTCAGATCCTTCTATGCTTCTTAATTCAATATCTTCATAGAACTGAACAGCCAGAGAACTGTCTGGAAACATTTGCAAAAAATTTCAAGAGATTGAGAGAGACACCTCAGAATAGCCAATAGCCAGGTGATTAGGTCACACACCTCCTAGATGAGTGGCCTAACCATGGCTGGGCTATTCTGGCATCTCTCTCTGGTCACAACGGGAAAGAGAGATTCCATCCTGGACCTAAGAAACCTGTCCAACAAAATTCCACTTAAAAATTCCCAACCAGCTGTGCTCCTGATTCCGAGTTCTAAGTAACAAGACCATGCTTCCTCTACAATGGAAGTTGGCCTTATGTATCTGAGGACAGAATTGGGCGCGTTGTCTAAACCTCTACATTGTATAAGCCCACTACATTTTGTTGGCGTCTTGTCCTTTATTATGAACTTCAGCAAAAAATATTCTTCACTGACTTTCCAGGAAGTTAGAAGAGAATGCGGCGGCAGTATCTGGGCATTCAGTTTAAATGATTCCTTGCACAAAATCAAAGCTACAGATTTAATACAAATAAAGCAATAAATAAAATCGAGGTGGTTAGTTGGGAATCCTGATTCTTTAGTTAAATTAATCCATGTTTGCAAAAGCAGAGTTCCTTAACACGCTTACTCAGTGCTTGAGTGACTATATTAATCTGAAATTACAAAATTTAACAAAATAGTCAACTGTTTAAATATTACAAAATATTAATTACTGAGGTGTATTACACAAGCATATGTCTACAGACACACACACACAAACACACACATTATCATGCATATGTATGAGTAAACTTGTCTAGTTTCAACTACCACACGCATATTGTACTCAGACTTCAATTATTGGAAGATGGAACAAAGGAAAACAGGATGCTAGATTTTCCTCCTTACGTTCTCCTCTCTCTTCCCTTGTCATAATGTTTAATTACCTAATGTCTGTTGATTGATTTCCCTCTTTATTATCAGCTAATCAACATGCAGCTCCCACTATGTCAAATTACCTTAAAATACATAAAAATCAACGGAGTGTGATGTTTTCCCCTTTGCAGTAGAAGAAATTCTCTCCGAGTCTGATATTAGAATATCTTTAGGAGACATTGGAGGTTGATTGTTTATTGTTCCAAAGTTGTGCTAGAATTTTGATTCCAATCCATGGTTTAAAATGCCTATTTGCTGAACATTTCAATTACCATGAGGACAAGATTTGGTTTCTGCTACAAGTTTCTCAGCCCCGATGCAATTTATTTAAATTGAAGGCGGTTGAGACAATTTAAGTCATTTTAAATTATAGAGCTTCAAAAAAGAAAAAGAGAAATCTTTTGGACCTTGTTTGGCATGATTTTTTTCTTTCCTTTGCTAAGCCCTGAAACAAAACTAGTTTCATTTAAAACAAAATTCAGAGGCTGCTAGCTCCATACAGCCTTCAGGTAGTGGGGGGGGGGGGGGGGATGGGGACAAAAATGTTATCAAGTTGCTTACTTTTGAAAATTAGCTGCAGAGCACACATAGCCGTGAATTTTCATAGCATTTTTGTTACAAAGCAATAATAGAACTGCAAACCTTGTTTTGAGACAAGATGAATTGACCATAAATTTAGTTATGATGCTAACTCCCACATTTTAACTAATTCATGTGAATGGGAAAATACCACTATTCACTTTAATGGGAGTTTGTTGACGGTATTCCCATTAAAATGAACTGGAAGATAGCAATGTTCATTTTATTAAGCTTTTGTAACAGAAACGTACCCATACAGTTCTGTTAAAAACCCCAAGGAGACAAAAATATAAAAACATACAAAAATAACCTTAGGATTATGACACAAATAATAAAAGAAAGGAAAACAAGTTAAGTGCGTTAATTTACCTATTGCATTCCAGTAATGTAGCATCTACGGTGAGATCTGCTAGCAATCCTCTGATCCAGTAGCAATGGATCACACTACAAAATTTACTGTACAGTGGTTCCCATGGAATAAGACAACATTTACCTATTGTTAACACTCTGTTTTCCTCAGGGCCGGCCCACAACATTTTGGCACCTGAGGCGGGAAGCTCAAACGACACCCCTATGTCGCTTGGGCCAAAACTTTGAAAGGTCTCAATTCTGCCTTCTTCCTGTTCTACTCCTCTCATGGTTCTCCTCTGCTACCTATCCCAATAAAGGAGAACTAACAACTTATAATGCTTTGTTCACACTTGTTAACACTTAACTTTCAAATGCCTGACCAGCAAATGTAACTTTTTTTGTCTGCATAGTAAACACTGGCATTTTTATCTGTTTGAATAATCAAAGTGGCACTTTCCATGCCTTCTTCGTTGCAAAAATTTGAACTGCTTTCTGAGGGTACACAGACTTGATACGGTTGCAAGCCTGACCAGCCTCTTCTGTGTCATTGGGCAGCACAGATGTGTTTTAATTAACTTCAGCTTGGAGAAGCTGTGTTCTCCACTTGCAACTGTTACAGGAAGCATTTGAAGTATGTGCAGAGCAACAAAAGCATTTGGAAGGAGGATGGTCATCTTATTTGTGCACATGTATTCCAGAACAGCCTTTGAAGAGCTGATCGTGCTGAAATATATCTTGAAAGGGCTTTCAATTCATCACCTAAATCACTCACATCAATATTGTGCATGTCACCATGTGTCAACACTGTCTCTAGTGCCCTGCATTGCTGGTGTAGGTCTTCTTGAGGTACAGTGAGGAGTTTTGGAATATCATACAACATCCCAAATATACTGCAGTGTTCCTGGAGCTGTATGCAACGTTCTTCAGCTGACTGCATTGCACAATGTAGCACCTAGTTAAAGAATTCAACTTTGAATTGTTGTTTGGGGTCTCTTATGGGATTATCCCGTGCGTCGTAATCAAAATGTCTTCTTCCTCTGTGACTCTTGTATTCTTGAATGGGTGGGAAAATAGCTTCACTGTGAAGTTCCTCTGCCAACTTCTGTGCACTCTTCAGAACTTTTTGAAATCCCTCATCTGACCAGTAAGACCAGCAAGACTTTGTTTTGTCCAGTTGTTCCATTGCTCCAGATATATCAAGGTCAACATCTTGGAGTCTCTTGCTTACAATGTTTATTTCAAACAGTATGTCATGCCACAACACTAAGCCACACAGAAATTTGAAGTTATGTATGTTTCTGGTGATTCCATTTCCCTCTGCCACTGTTCTCCCATGAACAATTGCTGAATAGCATTATCCTCCATAATGACAACTATGGCATCATCTATTTTCCCCCAAAAAATTTCCAAGCCTTTGTTCTATATAGTTGATGTCAGGTGTGCAGTCCAGAATAACAGAGTAATATCTTGCTGACTTCAGATCTGCCACAGTCTAAAGTTTGACTTTCGTTGTCAGTAACTGTGTCAAGCCCGACCTTAAAAACCTCGAAGGAACGAGATTCCACCACCTCCCTAGGTAACCCATTCCAGTGCTTCGCCACCCTCCTAGTGAAAAATATTTTCCTAATATCCAACCTAAACCTCCCCCACTGCAACTTGAGACCAAGTAGAGGGTAAAAGCACACAAAAGACCAGACTCACGGTCCGTGACGTGCTTTTCACAGACGTTAATTTGGTAGGGACTCTATTCATGCTATTTGAACAGAACAGAAACTACTTGTGTGCCCCACTTAGCTCTGTGACGGTGCACAAGTCATGTGAAAGGCCTTGCCTGGAAACAGGCTGAAGATGTTTAAAAAGTACCGAGGCACTCAAGATATTTCTTCAAGGGGAATGCAACAGATTTGAACTTGAACAGAACTTTTCCAGCCACACTCGTTCTCCAAGAATTGTCAGTGTTCGTTGTTGGCCTGGTTTTCTTCAAATTCCTAGCCCCCTGCTCTCGGGAAGAGAAACTTTTAATTACACCTGCCATATTCCACCTGTCTGAGCTTCAGATGCCACCCAGGCACTAAGGTAGAAGAAAACCAGCAAAACTGCAACAAATAAGACCTCAGACAACTTAGGAACTCTAAATCATTCACAACACTTGCAATCACATATTCATCATCCTGAAAACTCCTTCCTGTTTTCAGCCATGTTGCTGCCATTGCCTCTGGACAGCTCGCCAGATTATTTTGGCAGGACTGTTTCTGGCTAAATGCCAAGCTCTGTTCAGTCCCAAGATCAAAGGAGGATGGTATTTGTTTTTCAGCCGTATAGTACTGGCCTATAAAATACATAGACAAAATTTCTGCCTTTTCTAATCACAGAGAATGAACAAAAACTCCCTCATGTGCCTTCATATCACAGAAGAGACTGGGCGGGTTATTTAAAGACCCTGCTCCTTTTGTTTTGCTTTGTGTTTTTAAATCAATGTCACCTACGTGAACAGACTCTGGCTCATGCAGATACCTTGTGGGAAATCCTTGTTGCTGCTTTTGGCGATATCTTTCCGATGCTATTTCCATATACGCTCCTCCGACCTGACTGTGACCCACGTGCCACAATTTGAGAACCGAGGCACAAAAGGTTGAGGGGTGAAGGTTAAAGATGCATTTGACCACCAGGATAATTAGCACTCTGCCGTTCTCTTAGGCTTTACACTAAAATGGCTCCATTTGTAGATGTCAAGGCATTAGTGAAAACAATGTGTACTCTTCGAAATGAAATCAAAAGATCAAAGAGAGGGTTGAAGCAGAGAAACACAGTATAAAATAACACTGTCTGTAGTATACACCTAAGCTACTCTGATAAGCAATGACTGGCCTGGACTACCACCAAGATCAAAAATGGCACTGCCTTCACATGTCTTTCAAGCCTGCCACCGTTAAAATGAATCCGAAACGATCAGTGAAAGGTCATTAAAAATAACTATAAATTCTTTAGTGCACTCTCATAAAATCTCCACAGCAGCAGCTAGGAACTGTAGGAAATGCAGCAACGGTAGTGAGACATACAGAGGGGGGAAAGGGGACGGGGTCAATATCAGCAGTGGTACCTCCTGCCATTTAGATGAAAAAAATCTGTTTCCAGCTAATTGAATGATGTAGTTGCTCCCCTGGGAAGCAGAATCTACCGACATATAACTGTGTATCCTAGAAAAGGAACCAAATCTATATTAAAACAGAGCTGGCGAGAGCAAGGTGACCCCATCCCATGTATCTGTGGGCAAAGCTGGGCCCAGAGCAAATGCAGACATGGGTTATTTATTTAGACTTGTATAAATGCTGAAAATAGAGCTCCTACCTTTGCTACCTGGGTACCCCGGATGCAACTTCATAGCCACCACAAATACCATCCTCAGCGAAAAGCACGATTTAATATAAACCACCTCCACCCTTGATTTGGTTCCCCCTTAAAGATAGCACCCACAGGGACCACCATGACAGCCCTAACCCTTAAGGCCGGCCATGTATGCTGGGGTCCCTCATCTCATGCCAACCCCAGTGGCGATGGGACAAGGGTGATAATGGGCCAGTCTGGGGGCAAGGCAGAGGAGGAGATGCAGAGCTTTGTTTACACAGATACAAGTCCTTCCGCCCCCTCCCCCCTCCCCAACACATTGCACTTCTAGAATCCAAACATCATGTGGAGTGAATTTCAACCTAAACCTAGCCCCCTCAGAGAATATATTTGGTAGCAGAGGGGATCAATCTACTTGGGTGTCACATGTGGGCTAATGATGAGAAAGGGATTGGAAATCTAGTTTAGCGAGGAAGAATGGTCCTGTGGATAACACACTGGACTGAGACTCAGGAGATGTAGCTTAAATTCCCAGCTTAGCCACAGAGTCCCTGAGTGACACTGGGCACATCTCACTCTGTCTGTGCCTCTATTCCCCTCTGTAAAATGGGAACAAGAATACTTCCTTGCTCCTATCCTTTGCCTGTCCTCTCCATTTTTACCATACACTCTTCTGGGCGGGGAATGCCTCTTATATGTGCCTATCGCATCTGTCCCTATGGGAGGTAAATTCTCATTTGAGTCCTCTCAGTGCTATAACAAAAAACAATCAGGTAGCAGAAAACTGTAGTACAATCTCAAGCGCTAATTGATTTTTCTTTAAGCTCTCTACCTAGAGCAGTGTTATCTAGTAGGTGGAGCACTGGACTGGGACTCAGGGACCTGTCCCAACTTTGCCACTGGCCTGCTGGTTGGTCCTGGGTAAGTCACTTTACCTCCCCAGTGACTCAGTTTCCTCACATGTAAAATGTGGGAAAAGATACTGACTTCCTTTGTGAAGCACTTTGAGAGCTGGATGAAACAGCCAGGGATCATTATTACTTAGATAATAGGATTCCTGGTTTGAGAGACTGGGTAATATTTTCAGAATTGACTAAATGACTTAGAAACCCAAGTCTCATTTTCAAACGTGACTGAAGTACTTACAACCCTAAATCTCACTGCAAGTCAAGGGGACTTAGGGTCTTAGGAGCCTAAAGTCATTTTTGAAAATGGGATTTAAGCACTTTTGAAATTTTAACTATTATCTGCACTAGAGTGGAAAGAAGGAAGTTGTGGTGTTTTTAAAATAGAAGATCATTAAAGACTTTCAGTTGGATACATACCTGCGCTTTTATTGGTCTCGCAGGTTTGTCATTTTATATTGGTTAACTTCAGCAGCTTAGTGGCAGATTTGAACAAAGACATTTAACCTGACAAGTAGAGCTATAGGTTTCTTCATTTAATTCATAATTTACCATTGAATACAGTATCCCAATTTTGGCAGCCTCAAGGCTAAATATAAACTTTACCTCAGTCTGAGCTTCATTGAGCTTCAGTTTATGATCTATTACTATTAAATGGTTAGAATCAAGCAAGCATGTTAAATTACCATAGGATGAAAAAGGTGTATTGAAAGTCAAGCTTGTGCAGCTATATGCCAAGAACTATGGACTTCAATGAATATTGTTGGACAGTTCTATGCAGCACCAGGTACCTGGCCCAAACAGACATGTTTCTCATCTACAAATGTTCAACTCCTGCCAAGATAAAACCAGCCAGACTGGCTCCATTTCATTTCTCACTCAATATGCTCTCTTAGAACCAAACACAGCAAAGGGAAACATTGTCAAGAAAACTAATCCATGGTGACTATATTCATCATTTTGTGTAACGTAATCATTTCACAGACATCCCCTGTATTGTCAGCTGAAGAGTTTTTGTGGTACTCTGCTTATAGAATAAAAACAGATAGAACAGTCTATGAAGAAGGGCCCAGGTGCAATGTAAAATGCACAAACTTTATTTGGGTAAAAAAAGTTGAAATTCAGTTAGTTTCTCCAAGTTTGTAAGATAAAGGGGGAAACTTGCCACCCTCCCCGCTCCCCGAAATCAACAGGAGTTTTATCAGAGGTAACAGAGTCCTGTGGTACCTTAAAGACCAACTATAAAGTTTTGAAGCATAAGCTTTTGTGGGCTAATACCCACTTCATTGGATGCAAGCAGGAGTTTTATCGTTGATTTCAGTGTTGCTGGGATTTCACACACAGTTATTAGTAAGTTTCCAGTGCTTATTATGGGGGGGGGGGGGATATAGGAGGAAACCTGGTCCCCCTGAAATCAACAGGGGTTTTGCAATTGACTTCAGTGTTGCTGGGATTTCACACACAGTTATTAGGACGTTTCCAGTGCTTATTGGGGGGGGGGGGGGGGTTGGGTTTGAAAAGAATTACAATATTTTGTGTGAAAAACATTTTGTGTTCTTTGACCAGCTCTAATTGGTACTGACTTTTTGAAAAGCATCATAATCTTTTCCATGACAACAAAGCTGATGTCACATATATACTGTCAGAATAAGGGTCTATTTAAAGTAACACTAAATAAGAAATAAACACAACACTGCTGCGCCGCTGGCTTGTACATCTGCCTCAAGATTCCTTCTTCTCGCTCCCTTGTGTACTGTAATCGGAGCTGACTGAAAAACTGCATCAAATTTCCAAGCTATTTTTTTTATCGTTTGCCCCTCTTTAGCAGGTATTGAAAATGTGGGCAAAAAAACTTGTCTAAAATGTTGCTGAAATTTAAGATTTTGACCAGCTCTCAGTAATGGCTTTGTATGGGGTAATTTTGCCCACTATTGGCTGCCCGCAGCAAAGATAAGGGGGTTCTACTACTCCCATCAATCAGGTGACCCATGGTGACAATGTGTAACAGTAAAAGTAATTAACTGTACTAAGGCATGTGGTAGATTCTCCATCACTTAAAGTCTTGAAATCAAGATTGGAGTCTTTCTAAAATATACCCTTTAGTTCATCCAAAATGTATCCCCATTGATAGAAGAATTACTGAGTGAATGGCCTGTATCATACAGGAGGTCAGGCTAGATGCTAATAATGGGTCTCTTCTGTGCTTAAAAACTATGAATTTTGTTCAGCTCAACTGGCAGATGACTATGTTTTTGGAGTTTAGTCCTGCCTCCTAAGGTGCGTGGTCAATACTTAGTATCTAGTCATTGTTTCTGTTGTCTTTGGAACACATGGGATTGCTACAGGGTGTGAATGAACAGGATGTGTGTTGGAACACAGTAGTTCTACAGGAGAGTGACATCTCTTCACCTTCAGAAGACCCTTTATAAATTGAGCCATACCGGAAATAAGCCAATGAGATGGTTTGCAGCTAGACATAATGGAAGTCTTATCTATTGGGACAGGAAGACATGTCAAAATTGAAAAACAATTTTTGTAAAACACTAAAGCTATTTTAAATGTTTGGAGGTTTTATTTAGTTTACTGCTTGGCTTTTTGTTAAACAAACAATCTCAAATAAAAATAGAGCTGAGGAAATAACTCATGCCAAATAAATTCACTTGACAATTTAGCCTCTTTTTCTGCTCTCGTGATGTTCACAAGCAGATGGTAATTTCCTCATATTTATTCAACTTTTGAATACTCTTAACTAATCTAGACTATGTTAGAGCATTTTTTACTCCATGATTTACTGCAAGAAGGATAATTTATGAGTATTTGCTGTTTGAGATTCAAAATTTGAAAGTTAGAGATTTTCAAAAGTGCCCAGCATTGGTCTAATTGTGCTCTCACTGAGATCAATGGCAGACTACAATGGGAATAGATTTAGGCCAATGCTGAGCACTTTGAAAATCCTACATGTGCTATTTAATTATAATTGGTCAGATGGTTATTTGCTTCTGTTCACTGGCTGGGGTTTAACTCTGATAATCGACTGATTTGCATTAAGAAGCCACTGGGCTTTGAATCTCCCAGGGATGGGTAGCAGGTTCCAGAGAGAAGCAAATAAACAGAAATGAGGGATTTTAGCATTTTCTTCTCCATTTTTCTGGGTCACACAGTCCTTGCCTGAAGCTTGATTAAAGCAACAACAACAACAACAACAGCAACAAAACAACCCAAACAAACAAACAAAAAACAGAGGCTTGTATGAAGGTGTAGGCTTTAAGTTTTTGCTCACCACACCAACACAAAAGGGTGAAGTTGCAGTTTCTAAAGGTATGGTCAAGTCATTATCTTGCTCCATAATTACCTCCATGTCAGAGCCCTGGCAAAGGTTTCTGGGACTCATTCACTCTCTGCTGTATCAAGGAGTATTCTCCTCCCAAACCACTTAAAATAAAGTTTCTGTTAATTACTTTTCAACACTTTTTAACACCTAACTTCAGCAGCTTAGTGGCAGATTTGAACAAAGACATTTAACCTGACAAGTAGAGCTATAGGTTTCTTCATTTAATTCATAATTTACCATTGAATACAATATCCCAATTTTGGCAGCCTCAAGGCTAAATATAAACTTTACCTCAGTCTGAGCTTCATTGAGCTTCAGTTTATGATCTATTACTATTAAATGGTTAGAATCAAGCAAGCATGTTAAATTACCATAGGATGAAAGCTTTGGAAAACATTGGATCCAGACTGAAATCTTTTGGACTGAGCCTCTCATCTCTAACTGCGGTGAGGGCAATTGTACATGCCATAGTCTGGTTCCATTTTGGTTTAGGTGGAGCCCATCTTTCCAGTAAAGGCTCCTCCTTTTTAAATCCTTCCCCTGAACACCATTGTCTCATCTATGCACTGAGACCCTGCAGTTCTACCTGTCTTCTTGGCCCTGTGTGGAACTAGAAACATTTCAGAGAAAGCTACCATGGAGGTCCTGGACTTTAATCTCTTCCATACCAACCTAAATTTGGCCTCCAGGACCTGTCTCCTACCTTTCCCTATGTCACTGGTACCTACATGTATCACAAATACTGGCTTCTCCCCAGCACTGCACATAAGTCTGTCTAGATGTCTTATGAGATCTGCAACCTTCACACCTGGCAGGTATTTTATCATGCAGTTTCCCTGGTTATCAAAAACCCAGGTATCTATATTTCTAATTATCAGATCCCCCATTACTATTATCTGGCTGGTCCGACTAACTGGAGTTCCCTCCCCAGGAGAGTTACCTTCAGTGCAAGAGGATACCATGACATCACCTGGAAAAAGGGTCCCAACTGCAGGAACATTATTTTCTGCTCCAGCTTGAGGGTCTCCCTCCCTGAGACTTTCCTCTTCCTTAACAACACTGAGGTTGTCTGATTGGGGGTGGGACTGCTCTATTGTGTCCATTAAAGTCACATCTGTGTACCTCTCTCGTTTAGCTACTCCACTCTGGCCTCAAGCATAGGTGCCAACTTCCCCTGTTCCCAGTGGGTACTCGACCCCACCCCCTCCATTCCACCCCTCCCCAAAGTCTCCACCCTCTTTGAACCCCTTTCCCCCAAGTCCCTACCCCTTCCCCACTTCTTCTCCGCCTCCTCCCCTGAGCACGCCGCATCCCTTCTCCTCCCCTGCCCTCCCAGAAAGTCCTAAGCACCGCCAAACAACTGTTTGATGGCAGCCAAGCAGGAAGTCCTGGGAGGTAGGTGGAGGAGTATGGATGTGACGTGCTTGGGGGGGAAGGAGGAGATGGTGGGACTGGGGGGTGAGGGGAGCTTGACTGCCGGTGAATGCACAGAGCCGCTAATTTTCCCTGTGGGTTCTCCAGCCCTGGAGCACACACGGAGTTGGCGCCTATGGCCTCAAGAGCCCATACTGTTTCCTGAGGGTCATGATCTGCTTGCACCACATGCACATGTAAGCCATCTGCCCATAAGACAAGTAATTTTACATGCTGCATTCAGTGCAATAAACTGGATAGCCCCCACTCTGAGGCTGGGCTTCTTCTGCCTGCATATTATTCTTGCAAGGGTTGTTTAGGGGAGAGGATATTAGCCTAAGCATGTTTATTAGATATATCTGCCTCATGTTCCCTCCAAGACTCCACTGCTCACTTTTTAAACCTGTTCTACCAGAAAGCATGTTTGCAGACACACATTTCACCATACTCACATAAACCAATGAAAAAAATATTTTCATTTACAATATTAGAAAATTACAGACAGGCAAACTAAGGAAAACTCTGCATGTGAACTGATTAGATTTTGATTTACAAGTATTTACCTTGTATATTTTGACATGGGATGTTGATAACAGTGTTTTAATGGTTATAAAGCTTTAACATTTTCGATCTCAACATCTACAGTCATTAAATAACTACTGTCTGACCCTCCCCACAGTCTGAACCTCCCATTATTTCCTGCAATGGTGAACACTGAAATCAATAAAACATTTTAAAATGCTTTAAAATGAACTTAACTTAAAAGGAATCAATATTCCTTCAAATTTATAAAAAAATCAAACTGAATTTTTGAAGTCTATCATAGAATATCAGGATTGGAAAGGACCTCAGGAGGTCATCTAGTCCAATCCCCTGATCAAAGCAATCCCCAACTAAATCAGCCCAGCCAGGGCTTTGTCAAGCCCGACCTTAAAAACCTATAAGGATGGAGATTCCACCACCTCCCTAGGTAACCCATTCCAGTGCTTCACCACCCACCTAGTGAAAAAGATTTTCCTAATATCCAACATAAACCTTCCCACCTGCAACTTGAGACCATTACTCCTTGTTCTGTCATCTGGTACCACCAAGAACAGTCTAGATCTATCCTGTTTGGAACCCCTTTCAGGTAGTTGAAAGCAGCTATCATCCGACGAAGTGGGTATTAGCCCACGAGAGCTAATGCTTCAATACTTTAGTCTTTAAGGTGCCACAGGACTTTTCTCAGTTTAGTGTCATCTGCAAATTTGCTGAGGGTGCAGTCCACGCCATCATCCAGATAATTGATAAAGATATTGAATAAAACCAGCCCCAGGACCGACCCTTGGGGCACTTTGCTTGATACCAGCTGCCAACTAGACATGGAGCCATTGATCACTACCCGCTGAGCCCAACGATTCAGCCAACTTTCTATTCATCTTATGGTCTATTCATCCAGCCCATACTTCCTTAACTTGCTGTTAAGAATACTGTGGGAGACCGTATCAAAAGCTTTGCTAAAGTCAAGGAATAACACGTTCACTGCTTTTCTCTTACCTCTCTGTGTGATATCCATATTTCACCAATGAAAACATTTGATTATGGCTTCTTAATGGAAAACGTTTCAATGAAGAATATTTACAATGAAGTTTTGGGCTTGATAACATCATAGCCAGACTTCAGGTACACAATGTTTTCATGGTATTCTGGTTACAATGTTATCAATAAGAAAAAATCCTAGCTAGAAGTTGAGCATTCTCACAGTGAAACTGTTAGTGAATAGATTTAATACTCTTTGGGAAATGGAATATAGCCATTTATATTTACGAACATGAAAACATGATTTTTCCAGTGGAGTAACACTTTGAGAAATCTTACAGCAATTAAGCTAATTTACCCCTACCATGCGGATGTCAGAAATTAAAACCTGCAGAATGACAGACTTTCATGATAGTGAAAGACATGAAAATTGTAATATTCAAGATTACCATTCTCTTGGCTCTATAGCAGTGATTGTAATTATTGTTTGCTTCTCAGCTATTCTGGTGTAGCCATGTGGGAAAGAAACATATAACATCAAGACATGTGGATTCAACTTAAGCTCATCCAGTTCAAAACAGATAGCATCAATACTATGCTAAGAATACCAGTAATAGCTTAATATTAAAAAATGAGGAGTGCTCAAGCAATTGCTTCAGTGATCTTTACTGAGGCAAATGTTCAGTATCATGGTTCATCATCTAGATTACATTTATTTTGTAGCTTCATGAAGGTGGCTATTTTACCATCCTGGTTTAAGCCTTGCATGCTCTGATTCCTGCCTATTCCCACTGTTCTTAATCATATATATATATATATATATATATATATATATATTATAGAGAGAGATCTATATATTATATCTATCTATATTATAGATAATATATATATTATATCTATCAAATGTGTATCAAATGTGGGTTACATACTACACAATACTGCAGTATGTAACCCACAAAAGGCGCATGTGGGTCTTTGTCTCCCTCTGCTGGCTGGTTTATGACTTTGCTACTGCAACTTGTTAAGGGATTTAACCAAACAGCTTGAGCAGAAGAAGTGAAAGTTTCTTATGCAAAGGGTCCTAGGTTCAAACCCCACTCTCAGCTCTGGTGGAGCTGATTATAGGTACAGTAAGAATAAACTGCTTCCCTTGCTTTTTAATTTGTGATTATCCCAGGTATTAAAGGCTGATACAATACACTGAGATGGCTGAATTGGGGCCTGATCCTGCAAGGTGCTATATGGGACACTACAATGGGAGCTGATCTGATCCCACTCCATAGTCTGAGTTATAGCTGCTTATATAAGTTTCAAAATACATTTTTTTACTACTCTTTATTCCTGATTGCCCAGATGAATCAACACAATAGGAGAGAATGAGCTGGATTTTGTACCCTTTTATGCATCCATAATCGTTTACTAAGTTCCAGTCAGTTACACCTGTGCATACACCCACAGAAGGCAAGGGGATTCTGGAAAGTGATAGCATAATATGAAAAGAACAGGGTTACAGAGGTGTAACTAAGGGCACAATGTGGCCTACAGAACCGCTTCTAACAATGATGATAGGTAAAAGGAAAGACTCCTGCTTCACTTTCAAACTCCAGACTGAGTTCATATGCCTGGTAGTCAGAAAAAAAAAGTCTTGTTACTAGTAAACTGAACACATTTGATATGGAAATCATTAACAAACAATGAACAGGGAATTCAATATTGCCATTTTAAGAGTCAGTTTTCAGTACATAATCACACTTTAATGTGAAAGCTGCTTCATTTAACACATGGTGATTAGAGTTTATATTATGGGGATTGCAGAAGAGTATTCCGTGTTCCTTGATGTTGTCTAATTTTAACCACTGTCTTGTGCATTATTTGTAAGTGCCTACTTGGTTCAGTGTGATCTCAGTCATTGTGCTTTTACTAATTCCAAAAACACAAGGACCAAAATACTGAGGCTTGGATTTTAACAAGAGCCCAAAGGAGTTAAAATTCCAGTTAATTTCCTTAGGCTCCTCTGAAAAGTATAGCCTCAAAATATATTATCCTTCATTTGTAAATGGCATCAAAATATTAAAGGTAACAGAACTGGGATTTCATGTATTGTTTAGGAAGACCAAAGACCACCACCAAAATAATTTAAAGCTTTTAGTGTGAATGTTGGTGGTCGAGAATTCAATATTTATTTAAAAGGCACATGTTCCATTAAATAATTTGTTTCCGCAACTAGAATCAGCCAAAAATTGTGAAAACAACTTTTCCCAAACATATTTTGAAACTTTTCCCCAAAAATTTGTACTGACATTTTGAAAATTCAAAAATGTCAGTGGTCTCTTACTGCAAACATTCCTGCTGGTAATCTAGTTAACTCAATTCTTTTTGGAAAATGAACATAGTCAAGGTGAATTCATTTGAAATTTGAATATTCATGGAGTTTTTTTCAGTATCTGTTCAGCTCATTGCAATGAATGAATGAATGAATGACTTTTCATTTAAATAGTGGACTTCACCCACAGATCTAAAAACAGTTTACAACATTGGCTAAGTATAACTAGTCAACCTTTACACATGGGGTACTAAAACACAGGCAAGATTAAATTGTGACAATGAGTCTATAGCAGAACCAGGAATACAACCCAGGTCACCTGATTCCTTAATCTCCTAATATACGAGTGAACCAAAGTGGGTAGGACCGAACCAAAGTGGGTTGAACTCAAAGCAGTTTTCTCACTGACTTCAAAGGGCTTTGGATCTTGCCTACAACTGCTAATATGCTATGTCCTTCCTTTCTGTTAAGAAGAAGGAAAAGCAAAGGTGGTTGGTTGTTTTTATTTCTGTAAGAATACACACAAAGATGGTAGTGATTCAGAAATGCACATGCTGGAATAGTAGGAAAATTATTTTAGATGGAAATGGACAGGCAGACAAATGTTCTTCAAAGCAATACTTCATGCCACCTGATCGAGGAAGCCCTTTGGTATGTTTTTACAGAGCATATCTACCTAGAAGGTTAAGCAAGGAAATTAGCTTTAGAAATATTACTTATCAACACACTGTCATAGTACAGCTACCTAGGGGGATGCTAATGGGGGTTCTGTTGTGATGAATATTATATATATATATATATATCTATATCTATATATCTATATCTATATCTATATCTATATATATATCTATAGATATATATATTTATATATATATATCTATAGATATATATATAGATATAGATATAGATATAGATATAGATATAGATATATATATATTACACACATATATCACAACAGAACCCCCATTAGCAATTTAAAGCTTATACCCTTATTGTGGGTGCCCTTTGCATATTATTACAATTGTACACCATTTAAAAATTGCAGGTTGAATTTAGTTTTCCATTGGCTACCTGCCCATTTTTCTTTAAATTGATTTATTAATGTCCAGTGTTGCTTTGCAGTTTTATCCTTTTAGCAATAATAGATGTAATATATCACAAAAACAAATTTTTAAGAGTACATCATTAGAGTGATGTAGCACTGGTAATAAACCCCTTCACACTTGGATGAACTTAAATCAGTTTCTCTTTATTGATTTTTGGTCATAACATAATTTTAAAGTTCAGCTCAGTTAATAAAAAAAGGATTTTCTCTGGTGTTGTGTGCAAAACACTTGTGTTGTAAGTTTTCACGTCATTTGCAGTTAAGGCTGTTATAGCACCATTGTATATGGATTAATATGTGGAGGCTCATCCTGATGTGTCCTACCTATCTAATCTCTTTTCTCTATGGACCTGCATTTATCTACCTACTTTTATCATTGCTAAGCTCAGCGTACAATAGATCTTTACATGACTACCATTCTACTTGGCCAGAAGCAGTAATTTTGTCCTCATACAAGCAATACTCAGGGTAATAGCTATTTGCATTTTACCAAACTGTATTACTATGCAGAATTTTCCATGTTGACAAAACCATTTGGATGTCTATACTTCATATTTTCTTCAAGAGGAAGAGCTATAATTCACAGTTTCCAGTTAGGTTCTTTTGACAACATATATAAAAACCTTGATCGGCTATTTACACCTCAGTTTTGCTCCCTTTTTTAAAATAATCAAGTAGCATCGAATCACACACGGAGAACAAGTTAATGATAGCTAAGCTCATGGATTTATTGTGTGGTGCTGTTCTTGCCCAGCAAGCATATCATTTAAATGGGTACATAACCACTGATATGCTATTTCCCTACCTCTTTCAAATTGTATCATAATTACATTGCAGTCTAAGGCTCCAAGCCTGCAGATGCTTAAATCTATTTAAAGAAAGCGAGGAATACTTGTAGCACCTTAGAGACTAACTAGTTTATTTCAGTATAAGCTTTCATGAGCTATAGCTCACTTCATCGGATGCCTCCCTTTCTTTACGGATACAGACTAACACGGCTGCTATTTTTAAATCTATGTGCAACTTTACATCAGTAGTACTATTCATGAGCATGCATGGGACTGCTGAGTAAAGCTATGTACAGGTTTACATATTAGCATGATTGGGCCTAAAATTTGTAGCCATTACTAGAGGTATCACTTGTATTTAAAAGGTACATTCAACTACATGATTTGCTGAATGTAAAGAAAATGGTGGTAATCAGCAAAAGGGAAAAATTCTATAGACTGCAACCACGGTTTATTAGTCAAATTGTGTTGTCACCTTTTTCTCCTTTAAACTAAATCCAATACCAATTTGAATTCCCATCTCTTGGCAAATCAAGTTGTTAATTGCTTAGACTGCAAACTCTTTGTGGCAGGGGCTGTCTGTTTTCTCTGCCTGTACAGCATGTAGTACAATGGGGATCTGGTCCATGCCTGTGCTCAAAGGCACTACTGTAATACAAATGATAATACAGCTTTGAAACAGCTCATGATTGTTTTTTTGTCAGTTGTAATTTGAACATTGCGGGTTAACACAAACCTGCTCTGACTACTCTTTATTGGCACACATGCTAATGCTTGGAACAGCAGTATGCAAAAGCCGGTAAATTGTACAAACTACTGCACTGCCACATCTCCTTAGCTGTCTCTCTCTCATTATTTCTCACGTAAGACACCATAGTATGTCCATAAAATGTCGTGACATAGAATACAAAGAAAAGGTCGATAAAAAGAAAGGACAACGAATGAATGTCAAAGTGAGATTTTGAAATGAGCTGTAGAAACTGGTAAAAATATATTTTTCACTGGTTAAATAAGAGAGAGGCAAGACCACACTAGGTCGGAGTACTATAAATAATGGCACTACCACAGATGATCTAACCATGATCTATCTAGTCCAGCGTACAGTCACTGATACTGCCCAGTGCTAGTCACCATACAGAGAGAGATCAAAACATCTTATTATGGAGTAACTGGCCCATCAGGGAACTTTGTTACTAACCAACTCAATGGCTTGCCTACACCTCAGAGCATGAGAGTTTATTTCCCATATACCTTTTCCCCATTCAATGTAACGGCAGATGTTTTTATTAGTCGTATACATATTAAATAACAGAATTAAGGTTCCTGAGATACAATGTACTCACTGTCATATCATTTACAAAACCCATGCACCTAAAAGCAAAGACTAGTAAAAAGACATCATATACATTTTTCATGCCCACCATCATAAATAATTCTTATCGAGTAGACCAAAAATCATATATCATAACACAATCATTTTAACACTGACTCAAAACAAGTACGATTCATCTACCAGGAAACTCAAAATGTAAACTGAAAACCCTTTACAAAAAGAAAAATACCACATACATACACACGTGTATAGGTGTATGTTCAAGTAATGCCACATGTAACACAATGATACATAGTGTAAATTATATGATAAAAAAGTATCTTGTCACTAAGCAGCTTGGCTAGTTCCAAGAAAGTAAAGATTTTTAGTTTAGTAATCACAACATTTGTTTGTTTGTTTTTAACATGTTGCATTTTTTAGAATGGAAATTGGTTTCAGACCCGTCTCTATTACTTTTGCGTAGCTGTCAAATTCAGATCAATAATCACCTATAAAAACAACCCTTCCTAACATATGCTGTATGATATGTATAAGTATTTCAGATTCTGTATAATGAAAGAAAAATATATAAAGCACCAAAGCAGCGTGATTAATTCCCCCTACTGTTCAAATACGCAGCCTTATGAATTCTCTGATGGACGATAGATGAGACCAAAAGAACTACAACAATGCAGCAATTGTGAAAAGAGTGGCAGGCTGGTGAGAAATTCACTCTCCTTTTCTCCTTCAGCTTCTCTCTCATAAACCAGCAGTTAATAAGGAAATCCATAAACTTTTTACAGCAGATGTTGTAAAATATTATTTCTTGATAGGCAATGGCATATTGATTTTTAATTTAAAAGTATGCAAACATGACATTTGCAATAGCAACTCCACACAAAAATAAAAAGGAAAATCTGTATTTGTTGATCTGCATGAAAATTTCCAACTATTAGCCATCAATAGCTCAAGAAACCCAAACAAACAACAACAACAAAACAACAACCTAAAAACAATTCAAAGTGAGTGGTCCCAAAACTTCTTGTTTGTTTGCCATAGTAATCGAATGAGTAGAGTTTTATTCCTTAAACAAAAATATTAATTAAAAAAATCTAAATGTATATAGGAAACTCATCAAATGCAGAGGTTATTTTAACTCTATAATGCAGATACAGTATTATATTTATTATATTATATATATATATACAATTATATTAATTGTGTGTAACTTTCCCAAACTTTAATCATTCAGGCTGAAATTCTCCTTGCTAGGTGCCTACCTCTGGCTGAACTATTTGGATAGGATCGGCAAAGATGGTTCAGTCGTTTCCAAGAACCAGATTAGGGGAAAATATGTTTTGTTTCCCCATTTTAGAAAAATTCGTATCACTGTTCTGTTGAGATGCTCCAGCAGGGACACTGAATTTGGTAGGAAGATAACTGTGATATCAGGGAAGAGTCTCTTGCTTTGAAAAAGTATCCAAATTTGGCCAAGCTATAAGCCTTTGAAAAATCTCAGTTCACTCATGCCCAGTAGAGACGTGCCAGAATTTGGCAGCGAAATTCTCTGAGCATGCTCCATTCCAGGGCTACGGGGGCTGAGCAGAACTTCCCTAGCAATTGCTGCTCCTAGTAGCTGGACCCTCCCCCTCCCCGCCCAAAGCAGGGGAACCGGGGATGAGAACTGAAAGCAGGGAGACCATCTCTCTAGTGCGGTCAATGACCCCTCTGCTGACCTCAGACATCATGATGGGGAAAAACAAGGGACAGGAGCCTTGCAAGGGGGTGAGGTTGGGTTGCCAACTTTCTAACTTTCACCCTTGCCCCACCCCTTCTCTGAGGCCCCCTCCCACTCCCTCCATCCCTTCTGACTCCATCGCCCACTCTCCCCCACCATCACTCACTTTCACCAGGCTGGGGCATGGGGTTAGGGTGCGTGAGGACTCCGGATGGGGGTGCAGGCTATGAGGTGGGGCTGAAGATGAGGTGTTTGGGGTACAGGAGGGGGATCCAGGCTGGGGCTGAGGAGTTTGGAATGCTGGAGGAGGCTCAGGGCTGGGGCAGGGAATAGGTCCCTTTCAACCAGCCATTCCAGTCGAAAACCAGGTGCCTGGCAACTCTAGGGTGAGGGGCAGCAGCAGGAGTCGATTGAGACAGGGACCGTGGTAGGAGGGCATAGACTGGGAACTAGTGGGAATGGGGCGGGCTGTGGGATCTGGAGAATGAATAATTCTGCATTCCGAGCAGAAGAGTGTGCACTAATATAATGCATGGAGCCTCCCACTGAATGAAGACAAACAAAATATTGAATAGCTGTTCATTCAGTGAGCGTTGTCCATCCTCTGCACTGATTGAGGCAGGGATCCTATAGACAAAATGGTATGTGATCATTAAGTATCATAACGTATACTCATGATGGAGGTGGGGGAATTAAAAATTATACAGGCATTCTGGCATTTCCTAACTTTTGAGTGCTTCACTTTGCACCTCTTCTTTTGACATACTTTGTGTGTGTGTGTAATTCTATATAACAAGAAGGGAAGCCAGGAAAGACTAAAAATATGGAAAATGACCTGTCCTTCCCTCTGCAGGGAATGTCATTATCTCCTGGCTAATAGAGGCCAGAGCATTTGGTCTTTCAAATCAGTCAGAACTTTTGCAGAATAGGGAATAGTCTGTCATTTGTTAAGCACTTAAAGATTCCAAAATACATCACGTGGACTCCAATCACTGTATTCCTGAAAGGAACTCTCATGTCCCAATAGCATCCTAAATTAAATTAGAAATGAGGAGCTATTTTAAAAACCCCTCTAGCTACCTAACCTAGATAAATAAGGTTATCACAAAATTACACATAGTAATTAACCCACAAATCATGTAGTACCCAGGAAAGTGTGTATTAGCTGTGCAGTGCTCAGACTAATTCCCCCCATGGGGTGCATCAGGGAAATTTACATCAACATTGAGCATCACTGCTATGACACAAGTAGCTATTAAGAGGGAAGGTATGGAAACATGCTTGTATTAGGTTCCTCTCCCAGTTCTGGTTAAGTAATAGGATTGGTGTTTGGTACACTGCAGCAGAGAGAACTGGCTACAGCACACAAGGTATCACTTCCACTGCTTGTATCCGACAAAGTGGGTATTAGCCCACGAAAGCTTATGCTTCAAAACTTCATAGTTAGTCTTTAAGGTGCCACAGAACTTTGTTACCTCTGCTATCCCAGACTAACACGGCTACCTCTCTGATTCTTGACATTGCTGTATTTGTGAGCCCACCAGCACACAACCAGATGTCTGAGGACAATCATAGTTCAGAGAAAATGAAAGAGAAAAAGAGTTACTAACCCATTGCTTACTAAAACCGTCTTCCATTCAAAGTTTATGTTTGAGTGGCAGATGTGTTAAAGAGATTTTTTTTGTCCATTTATACCTTTTCCATTAAGCACTCACTACAGGAGTTTCCCTTCAGTTTATAACAATGAGATCAAGAGCACCAAAGATACAGTCTATTTTAAAGACAAGCTGAATGCTGGCCTGCTCATCTCTGATTTTAAAAGTCAGACAGCACTAACCTCAGGTATTCTTCTGACGGATGGTTACTCTAATGCCACTGGACAGAGAAGAAACAGCCACATTAGTAAAGATGTAGTGGATGTGGTAGAACAAACATATGAAGAGGCTACACAAAGAGCTATTATACCTGAGGGACAAGGTGGGTGAGGAAATATCTTTTATCTGTTGGTGAGAGAGACAAGCTTTAGAACTTACACAGAAGAAGAGCTCTGTTTAAACTCAAAAAACTTGTCTCTCCCACCACCAGAAGCTGATTCGATTAAATACATTTCCTCACCCATCTTGTCTCTGTATATCCTGGGACCGAGATGGCTACAACAATGCTACATACATCTATTAGACCTGTCATTTGGGGATACAGTTAGGCTACAACTTAGAACAGGAGTTTAGGGAGAGGAGACTTCACTGAGGTAGGTGAAAAGGAAGGAAAAGGCTCTACCTTCAGCTGGGGTAAACTGGCATAACTATTAACTTCAGTAGAACAACAATCATTTATATGGGAAGAAGATCTGACCCAGAAAAGGGTTGCACCTTCTTCTTCACATATTTAAAGTACCTTATTTTGATGCAATGTAATACCACAAAATACTAATCTAGAAGTGCACATTTTGGATGTCTAAGGAAAAAAGTAACATTTTGGAAGTGTACATCTTACGCTATAAATGCCACATGCTTAATAATTTTCTTACTTTTAAGCAACTTAAGAGAAAAATGCTGAATATTCCTCAGAACATACCCTATAATCTTACAACATATTTAGAATGGGAAATTAGAGCTGTGCTAAACTACTAATTGTGTCAGCATAAACAGCCTTTCTTGGCAAAAGGACAATTTTCAGTCTTTGAATGCTATTAAAATAAAAAATTCAAGCAGGAATGAAAAAGTTTGTGTCCTTGTTTTTTCATTGTGCAAACCAGCAAAAATGCAGTCTGCTCTGCTACAATTCTGCCAAATGAGACATATTTTATTATAACTCTTTCATAGATCACTCACATAGTAACAAGGTATCCAAAAGAATTAGTTTAACAAAGCAAAGTCAAATAATTTAGCACCAGCATTCTGAACTATCAAGGTAACAAGTCTGTACAAATGAGGAGTCCTTGTGTCACCTTAGAGACTAACAAATTTTATTTGGGCATAGGCTTTTGTGGGCTAGAACCCACTTCATCAGATGCATGGAATGGAAAATATAGGAGCAGGTATAAATACATGAAAAGATATGAGTTGCCTTACCAAGTGTGAGGTCAGTTTAATGAGACAATTAATTGACAGAAGGATACCAAGGGAGGAAAAATAACTTTTGTAGTGGTAATGAGAGCGGTCCATTTCAGACAGTTGACAAGAAGGTGTGAATAACAGTAGGGAGAAATTAATATTGGGGAAATTAGGTTTAGGTTTTATAGTGACCCACCACTTCCAGTCTTTATTCGGGCCTAGTCTTATTAATTTTTAACACTTTCTAAATGTTTCATTTTGAGAATGAAAGTTTCTTAAATTATTGTGGGTGGAATCCTGAAGTCAATGGCAATACTCCCTTGGACTTCAAGGGGGACAGAATTTTACCCTATATATTTAATCATGATCCTTTATTATATGACATATTTATTGAATTCTTTAAATACTTCCATAGTGCCAAATAAAGGTCTTTCTATGGCAAACACAACTAAAAATGAATATTGTGTCATGTACTATGGTACATATACACATACACACACACACACACCTAATTTATTTTAAGCATAATTGCTAGTTAATTTGATGACATGATCGCAACCAATTGACATAAAGCAATTACATTCTAAGCTAAGGAACAATGTCTCTGTTCATTGCAGCCCTGTTGTCCCTTCAAATGTCTAACGAGTCTCATTTTCTTGTTTTAGTCCAAGCAATTTGGAATTGCACGCTATAAGCAAAGGCCCTCATCTACCATTGACCTGAATACAACATTCCCAAAGGTGCTGCTTGTGGATCACTGGCAAAACAAGACCCTAACAATACATGTTGAATTACTTTTTCATATAGGTATAATTTAAATTGCTGTGTCTTCCAGGCTGAGATCTTATTCTATATGTTATCGCCCACAAGACACTTCCTCCTGCTGAGCTGCAGAGCCTTAAAAATAAGCATCTGAGACAGAAGTGGCACAACATTAGCACCTGATCCTGCCCTCCTTATTCAAATGGAAGCTTTGTAGTGAAAGCTTATTTAATTAAAGAAATGCAGGAATCCAACCTTTTCTTAATATTGTGCTAAGCTAGCATCCTGTAACACTCTAGCAGAATTTTCAGTTGGGTCATGAGTCTGGAAGACTGAAAATTAACTTATATGGAACTTAGGGTATGTCTATACTACTTGCTGGATTGGCAGATAGTGTTCAATGTACCAGGAATCGATTTATCATGTCTTGTCTAGATGCAATAAATTGATCCCTGAACCTGCTCCCTGTCGACTCCAGAACTCCATCTATGCAAGAGGAGGAAGCGGAATCAATGGGGGATCAGCCGCAGTTGACTTGCTGCCATGAGGATGGCCAGATAAGTCAACCTAAGATATTTTGACTTCAGCTACACGAATACCATGGGTGAAGTTGAGTATCTTAGGTGGACACCTCCCAACGTGTAGACCAGCCCTAAGAGATTGTATTTCACTATTTCTTTCCAGGGGAAAAATGATGATAAAACCAAGGTTGCAGGTATAAATAAAAATGGAACACAATTATCTTATATTGCTAGTTCAGCAGAAATGGGCACAGAGTGAGACAGAGAGGAGTTTTTGCCTGTTACAAAATGAGAGATGGAGGGTGGAAGAGACAGAAGAAGAGGAAGAATGAAAAATTAGGATATTAAATCTTGCTGTCCTGGTCGGGCACTGGCAAATGGCTTTAAGGGGACAATTAAAACCCCAATTTGAATGGAGAGAGAAGCAGTGACCATGGCAAGCGTGCTGCAGTTTAAAGAGGTATAATGAAAGGTGGCAGTGATGAATAGCTGATCTGTGAATGGCTTTGAATAAGATGCAAATCTATTAACAATGAGGGTTTTTTCCCGAGAGAGAGAGAGAGAGAGAGAGAGAGAGAGAGAGAGAGAGAGAGAGAGAGAGAGAGAGAGAGAGAGAGAGAGACTGGCTAGCATTGTTTACTGGACAAAGAAGGCATCTGGGGGGTTTCCCTGATTTCTGGGACTGAAATTTAAGGTTAGCCTATGCATAGAGCATTTGAAAATCTCATACCTCCGTCATCTAACTTTGGACTAACACGGTCCAGATATTAGGTCATTCTCACTATGGTGAAATTTTCTGTTCCCACTAGGCAAAAAAAAAAGTGAGACAATGGGCTTTGAACCAGACAATAACCCTGATCAAATAATGACCCTGTGCCACATGGGAATTGTGCAATTGCATTCAGTGGAAGCAAGGTCAAGATCGTAATGCAGATCAGATCTCTCACCCCTTCGGAGTCATTTTTACCCCTTTTCCTTCATCACCACCCAGTTATGGTTGAAATGGTTCTTGGGAGAAGAAACATTGTACAGCGCCTGGGTGTGTGCGCAGTACAGCTGACGTGTTGGAAAACATATGGCTTGATATCATTATTATTAGAAGGGTTTTAGGGTCTGAGTCAAAGAACAGTTAGACACACATTAGTGGGGATGTAACTTGTGCTAGTTGCATTTAAACACCAGAAATGCTGGGGTGAGAGAGAGAATTGGGGGGAAAAGAAAAGCAATTTCTAGGTGCTTTTGACACCCTGAACCCTGAACCTATTTTTTTTAAAACAACTTACTTAAATGTAGAGCTCTGTGGAAAAAAAATTATCACAGCAGAATCAAAAATCACATCAAACCCAGCTGGTTTCATTCTTCATTATATATTGGACACTCGGCTCAGGTCAATGAACATTCACCATTATCATAGGGTTCACAATCATTTATGAACCAGGTCCCAGGAAAAATGTCACAGTCTCGAGTAAGTTTTGCTTTGAGTTTTTTGGTTGCTGCAACTTGAAGCTCAGAGTTTACAATTGCATATGGTGTCTGAGCCAATGCCCGCTGGAGTCAATCGGAGGCTTTCCACTGACTTCAGTGGATCGCAGCTTCTTACTGGCTCCTACCAATTGAAACCAATGACTCCCATTGTAGCTTTAAACAAAATGCAAATGTTGGACCAATGCAATGGCTTAATGCAACCCTGGAGGCCTAAATGTGGTCCCCTTGGAAGCCAGCCACAACATTCCTATTGCTTTTAATCAGAAAATGATCCAACTGGGTGTCGCAAGTAATAAAACTTTCATAGCCTTATTTAGAAACCATTCTAAAGCAGACAGCTTTGCTTCAGCACCACAACCCTTTGAGCTTTCCAGACTTAATAGTTATACTTGCAATATAGCATTTCTGCTCACTTATCAAGACAAAGCACCATGTGGCATCAGAGACCAAAAAACCCCCAAAACATTCCCTACTGTAGGTGAACTACCTTATTGAAAACCAAAACTTCGGGCAGCCTCTGTGCTGTTAAAGTCTGCTGAATCCCTTGTATTTAAAGAGGAAGATTTGCTCCTGATTGGATTATAACAAGTGAAAATTCATAAGTATTAATGATAAAAGTTCATTATTATGGCTAAAGATGAATGTGCGGTCATGAGGCACACAAGTTACTAACTTTTAAATAGAGATTATTTCTCCTAATGAAGCAGCAGAAATAATCCCCTTTAAACCTTGTTCAGTTTCAGTACTTGATGTCTGACAGCTACATCCGTATGTTTCCCCTTCTGATACACTGTAAGACATTACAGCTCATCATATATCCTCTGTGGATATGTCACATCATTTTGCCTTACCTCAAAATATAGGCAAGGGATTTAACAATTGTACGTGTTAACTCCTGACCCTACAAAGTCTATAACTCACATCCTTGTGTCACAGCTGGACAACAGAATGAGTGAATGTACCTTGTGTCAAACAGTAGGGACGAGATGAATAAAGCATTACAAGGCCATTTAAAAAACTCATATCTTTGAACTGTGCCCTGCTACCACCATTATGTCCCTACCCACAGCTGTGACAGAAACCCCCATTCATCATGTTGGGAGCTTCTTTTGATGTAGACTGGAGATGGAGGGGAAGGGATGTAGACCCTATGGATTATTGGCTGGTATATGAAAAAATCCTTATGGGAGACTTGTTCTGACTGAAAATCAATGAGGTCTGGCATAGTACAGATAATGAGATTTATAGGGATGAGACAGTGCACACCTTGGCACTCCACTGTTTTAAAAAAAAGATTTTGTGGCTTCCTGCCAGTCAATCTGAGCTTAAAGGGCACATCAGACCATTCACATCATATTCCATTAATGAAAAGCTTACAAAAAAGGGGAACTATCAGGTTATGATTCCATGATAACTTACTCCAATCTCTCTGTCTAAAACAACTCAGAAACCTTCCCCCTCCTCTCGGTCTTCTTCATTCTCCTTTCTGTGTCCTCTGTTTTCCCCTTCTGTTTTCATTTCCTTCCTAGGCCAGGATCTTCAAAAGTGACTAGTGATTTTGGATGCTCAGGTCAAGACACATTAACGGGGCCTGGTTTGTTTTTTGGTTAGTTGGGGAGTTGGGGGGGGGGGCGGGACTGGGGGGGGAGGGGAGCGTTTCTCAGCACTCTCTAAAACGCAGTTTCTTTCAGGGGTCTCAAGTCAGGAACCTAGAAAGGCACCCCAAATAACTTGCTACATCTGAAAATCTTGGTCTAGTTTTCTAACTCTCTCCTATTCTCCCCATTTAGATTCCTGGAATCGTACTTTACATGAACTCCTTTTCACTGTAAAGAGACCCCTCACACAGGGAACAGTGGCAGTACTGGGTCCTTAAATCGTCTAGACCAGAGTTTCTCAAACTGGGGGTCGCGACCCCCCCGGGGGTTCACTGAGCGCTCCCTGGGGGGTTGCGAGCTCCTGCCGCCGCAACTCGCCCGTGCTGGGAGGGGGTCGCACCGCAGCCGGCCACCAGACCGGAGGGGTCGCGGCGCGCCGACGGCGGAGGGAAAGGGGTCGCGGTCTCAATTAGTTTGAGAACCGCTGGTCTAGACCCTCTGTAAGTGCCCAATCCTGAAAACATTTGAATGACTTTAATCACGTGAGTACTCCCATTAACTTTTTATGGGACTACTTGTGTATTTGAAAAGCTACACATGAGCTTTAGTGTTTGCAGGATCAAACCCTGAAACTGCAACCCTGTAAGCAGAGAAAACCAATTAGTTAATAAGTTATTTGCTAAAGACCCCTGGTTAAATGTAACTAAAATATATCCTAAAATTAACATACAAGATATGTACTGCAGGTTTGATCCTGCAAAGCTCTGAGCACCCTTTATTCCCACTGATTTCCAAGGGTGTTGATGTAGGATCCAAAACTGGACCTTAAATGTCATAATGTGGAGGGTATTGGTCATTCTGAACACATTTTCAGTTGCCGTTGATGACTAAATAAGGTTACCTCAGGATCTGCAATATTTTTTGCAGAAAGAACTGGAAATTCTGAAGTAACCTTATTAATTATTTACAGCAAAAGGTTGCTTTAAGGGTGACTGCTATACAGCAGGGTATTTAATTCTGACAGTAAACACTTCTTTTACAGAATTTTTGATTTCAGTTTTTAGCATCTATATAACCAGGACAGGAAAAGGTAATGTGCAAGCTAAGAACTCTGGATGGTAGAAAAATTTCCAAAGACAAACTTCCCCATCCTTCAAGCAGGGCCGGCGACAGGAATTTTGGGGCCCCGTACGGCAAATCGTACGCCCCCCCCCCCGCCAGTCTCCCGCCGCCCTTGGGGTTCCCCCCCCCCCGGTCGGTCTCCCGCCGCCCGCGGGATTCTCCCCCCCCGGTCGGTCTCCCGCTGCCCGCGGGGTTCCCCCCCCCCGGTCTCCTACCTCCCGCGGGCCCCAACCCCTGCATGCGCTGCGGCCGTGTGGCCCGGCCGGGAGAAGCAAAGGGGGGCGGGGGGGGCCCCCCTGAAGTCCGGGGCCTGGTACAGCTGTACCCGTAGTACCCCCCTGTCACTGGCCCTGCCTTCAAGAACTGCTTTGAAATGTTTTTCCAGCAAAGACCCTGGTCCTGTCATAAACACTGACTGGACACACATTGCAACACCCACATCGAGCTTAATGTAATATTAGGGCCTCTAAAATATTTTTCAGCATAAAGCAGCTTGTGTTTTCTATCAAAAAGCATTGTTTAATGAGTAGGTTCATGCAATGTGGAATGGCTGGATCACTGTGGTTTAGTTTGGCTTGATTTCAGTATTGCCAGTCTCTAGCATCCAAAAATGATGAATCAGGCCCCCAAAATTTGAGAGACTGGTTTACAAAAGAGGATTATTTTTTTTAGGATTTTTTTTAGACAATCCATTTGAGGTTCCTTTTTTGACTTCTGGTTTTTGTACTTGCAGCATTCATATTTTCAAGCTTTTCTCTCTAACAACGCAAACTAGAAACTTTTTTAAATGAAAGTTGAGAGTCTCACACAATCACATGACTCCAGGAGCTGAGGCTTCAAGAAGACCCATACCTATAAGAACTATCAGATTATCAGAGAAACAGAAAACCATCTCTGGGAGCTGCAGATGCAGAGTATTTCTGAGTGTCAAACTGTTTGTACTTTAGGATGTTGGAAGGCGAAGTGGAGGATTAGACCTGCCGAGTTCAAAAATAAAGCTTTTGGGGTTTGTGCGCAAACTTTAAAGTCAATATTTTAAAAATATAAGAAGCTGTTCTCCTAGGATGCTGAAAACTACCGAAGCCTTTCATCTCCAGTGTATTCAAACAGATCATTTTCTTAAAGAAAGTACTAGAAGCCTTTCTAAGTGAGGGATACTGAGAAGTCATTACTTACATTGATGAGATGGCAGAATGAATATGTGGGCTGGACAGGTTAATGCAGCATTACTCACAGGTGCTAGGTCCAAGTCAGCAGGCATGACTGCAGGAAAGAAACTGGATGTTTCTAATGGCCTCTCATTTCTCTTCGGTCTCCTGACCCTCATCAATGTCCTTTCTTAAAGCATGCGTTTTAAATGTCAGCTTAACCCATCAATAACCGCTCACTGCACTCTCTTTTCTACTGGAAATAATCAACCCTCTTTTTGTGGCATTTCTGACAAGCTGTACGTGTTTTGAGGGGGAGGGAGGGACAAAAAATAAGCCCAACTGTAGCAAAAATAAGTCACATGCCAGCAGGAGGTGAAGAGATACGGAAATGTGCTTTTTTCTCAGCTATGAACTCTATAGGTAGCTGGTTTTCTGTCAGAAAATGTGAGGGAGTGTGGTTCAGTCTCGCAAGGTTAATTTTTGGTGTTTAACACATATAAGAAGGCACGCTGACTATTATTAATACAGATTTTTAAAAAGGGAGCCATTAAAATTGTGGCACTTATTTCATACCAAACCACTAGTTTTACAAGGAGAAAGTGAAACTACGCCATGTGTACACACATCCTTGCATATACCAGTGACCTCATGGTACTTCAGCATACCCCTTCCTTGCAAGACTACAATAGTGTCAGAGTCATCTCATCACTCCAGGATTGTATTGGGCTCTCTTCCTTTTCTTAGGGTATGTTTACACTATCCGCCGGATCAGCGGCTAGAGATCGATCTATCGGGGGTCGATTTATCGCGTCTAGTTTAGATGTGATAAATTGATCCCAGAGTGCTCTTCCATTGACTGGTACTCCACCGCTGTGAGAGGCACAGGCAGAGTCAACAGGGGAGCAGCAGTCGACTCACTGCAGTGAAGACATTGCAGTAAGTCGATCTAAGTACGTTGACTTCAGCTACGCTGTTCTCATAGCGGAAGTTGCGCATCTTAGATCGATTTCTCCACACAGCCTTTCAAAATTGCTTAGGGTACAAATTTGTCCCCATTAATCAAGTTCTGATACAAAAAGAATGTGTAGCTGTACTAGACAGAGGGAGAGCATATTGTTCGTACAGGCATCTGTACTCTTCCACAAGTGCTTTGTCTGCAATAGCAAGAGGAGGTTGGGAGCTAGGGAATACATAAATACAGGGATCCCAATGCCAAAGGCACACAAAGGGAAGTGCATTTGAGGTGGGAACTCGGCTACATCCTAGAGGAGGATTCTGATTCCTTCTTGATCCCTACACTAAACCCATTTAGTCAGGCAGAGTTCAGGATCCAGAATTGGGGGCTTTGAAAGAGTCACTGAATACTCCATAAAAGGTCAATAAAGTGTGACTCATTTACAAAAAAAAAAAAAGAGACAACTCTGAAGTGATTCTGAAGCTCTTCGCCCTCGGGATCTTGGTTTCTAGTACTTCACATCTCTCATTTCTCTGATTAAAAAATGCCACTTTAGGAAAATGAGATCTTATTGTTTCACTCAGATAGTCTCAGCCCCTGATTGCCAAGTTTGATAACATAATTTTCATCCTTGAATGGCCAACCTAGTGCATAAAAATCATTGCCAACAATAACCAGAAAATCGGTTTGGACTACACAATAAGTATTCTTGGCAATTATTTTTGATAATCATGCATCAAGCTAGTATAATTTCACAAACAAGGTTCTCTCATACTGAGTTAGGAATAACACTTAAAAAAACTAATATGCAAGCAGAGTTAAGAATTACAAACAACATTTGATGGCTGAACTAAGCAAACATAACATGTAGATGCTAGAGCCGTGAAATATACGCGCCTCCTGGCGAGCTGAAGTTCCAGAGTCGACGGGGAACACTTTTGGGGATCGATTTATCGTCTCTAGATGAGACCCAATAAATCGATCCCTGATAGATCGATCAGTACCTGCCAATCCGGTGGGTAGTGAAGACCAGCCCTAAAAT